>OX387268.1:12500-5149613 GCA_947562075.1 Orthosia gracilis
GGTTCGCCAGTACGCCGCGGCGAGTACCTCGGCGTCGAGGTCCCACGGCGGCGTACCGGCGAGCACACACGCGCCGACGCAAGACACGGTGCGGTACGCCCGGGCCACCCTGAGCGCCATGGCGCGCTGCGGTCTGCGCAGCGCTGCCAAGTTTCGGCTATTCAGGGCTCCCGCCCATATCGGCGCCCCGTAGAGCGCCATGGAGCGCACCACACCGGTGTAGAGGCGTCGGCAAACACTACCTGGCCCCCCAACGTTTGGGAGGATCCGCCCCAACGCCCCAGCGGTGCCCAACAACTTCGGGGCCAACCGCCGGAAGTGCTCTTCGAACTTCCATCGGCCGTCGAGCACAAGCCCCAGGTACTTCATGTTAGTACCGACGGCGATGGAAGTTCCTCCCACTATGATTGAGGCCGCCGGCGGCGGCCCGTTTCCGGGCCCGTGGAACAGGAGAGCCTCCGATTTCTCCAGGGCCACCTCGAGCCCCAGGGCGCGGATCCTCCCCACCACCTGGGCCACACCCGCCGTGGCGAGGCGCGACGCCTCCCTGTAGGTGCTGCCGCGGGCCAGCACGAGGGTATCGTCGGCGTAACATATAACACCGACCCCCCGCAAGGTGGCACCGCGCAGCACCCAGTCGTAGCCGATGTTCCACAGGGGCGGGCCCAGTACCGACCCCTGTGGAACACCGCACGACATCACCCTCCTCCCCTCGCCGGCCCTCGTCGGGTAAACGACGGCCCTGCCGGCGAAGTAATCAGCGATGACCCGCTGCAGGTACTGCGGCACCCCGTGGTACCGCAGCGCCGCTCTGACGGTCTCCCAGGGCAGCGTGTTGAAAGCGTTGCGGATGTCCAATGACACCGCAAGCATCACGCCGCCCTGGCAGACCGCCCCCTCGGCGAGGTCCCGCACCCGCGCGACGGCATCCAGGGTCGACCGACCCCGGCGGAAACCGAACTGCGCGTCGTCCAGATCCGGATCCATGCACTCGGCCAGGCGAGCCGCGAGCACTCGCTCGAAGAGCTTGCTCACCTCGCCGAGCAGCACGATCGGACGGTAGGACGACGGCAGTCCGGCCGGGCGCCCGACCTTCGGCAGCAACACGAGCTTGCCCGTCTTCCAGGGTCGAGGGAATCGACCCTGCGCCACGCACGCGGTGAACAGGGACCTCACCCTCTCACCTATCTCTTCTAGCGCGACCGCCAGAGCCGTCCCCGGAACGCCGTCCGGGCCGGGGGCGGTCCTCTTCATTTTGAGTCTCAGGACGGCCGCCCCGAATTCCGCCTCCGATACCGGCGGCGCGGGGACGTCGTCCTCTGCAGGTCGCGCATCGCCTTGTCGGGCCATCGCCGGAGGTACCCACTCCTCTCGATGGGGGAAGAGGGTGCCCACCACATCTCCTAGGAGATCCTCGTCCACGCTGGACGTGACTGGGGGGGCCCAGGGTCGCAGCTTTTTGCGGACCACTTTGTACGGCCTGCCCCACGGGTCGCCGTCGAGGGTCCGCAGCCACTCCTCCCACGCCGCCTCCTTGGCCCGCGCGATTGCCACTTGAAGCGACTCGCGCAGTGCCCTGTAGGCGGCGTAGGAGACGGTCTCCTCCTGGGCGTCCCGGATCCGCCTACGCCTGCACCGGGTGTATCGGCGGCGAGCCCTGCCGCAGTCGACTCGCATGCGGCGCAGCTCGTCGTTCCACCAATACACCCGATGCCGAGGAGGGAGGGGTCTCGCCCTGGGCATCGCCGCGTCGCAGATGCGACCCAGCGAGGCCCCTAGGCGCCCCGCCTCCTCGTCCACGTCCTGGCCGATGATGTCGGACCCGGACACCCAGTCTTCGACTATGGCCGCCTCTCTGGCGACCTCTTTATCGAGCCGCCCCAGCACCCAGCGCGGACCGGACCCCCCAACAACAACAGGGGGTCGGACCGGGCCCTGCGGTCCAGTGGCGAGCGCGGAGACGTCGAACCGGATATACCGATGGTCGGACAGTGTCTCCGCGTCCACCACCACCCTCCAGTCCCGGACACGGCGCGCCAGGGCGGTCGACGCCAACGTTATGTCGACTATCGAACCGCCCCGTTGCCGCACGCACGTGTCCTCCGACCCCGTGTTGAGGACGGCCAGGCCCATGGAGACCGCCCACTCCTCCAGACACTCACCCCGCGCATCCGTCGCCGGGGATCCCCACGCCACGGATTTGGCGTTGAAATCCCCAGCGACTAGCACGGGGCTAGGGGCGACCCGCCCAACCAGAGCCCCCACCTCCCCGAGCATCTGCTCAAAGTCGGCGAGACTCCGGCTGGGCGGGTAGTACACCCCTATGACTGCAACGCCGCCCACGGCTGCCAGGACGTAGCCCCGACCCCTCGTCACGTTGTCGATGGGCGGGGCGCCGACGGCAGCCGGGGCGACGATGGCCACCAAACCCTCGCGGTCCCCGACCCAGTCGTCCCTGTCGGGAACGAAGTAGGGCTCGGCGACCACGGCCACTTTGATCCCCCACTCTACCAGGGTCTGGGACAAAAGATCCTGGGCCCTGGCAGAGTGGTTGATGTTTGCCTGCAGTACGGGGAGTTGTAGAGACATTACACTGCGGTCTCCATGGGCCCCTCCGCTGTTTGGCCAAGGGTAGGCTCTTTGCTCTTACCCTTGGCCTTTTTCTTTTTCCTCCTGTTGCTTGGCGCCGCTTTCGTTTGCTTGCTGGCGCCCTGGCAGCCCGCTCCGCCGAGCGGGTGCCCCGCGGGTTTGCCTGTCGCTGCGCAGGTGACGCAGTGCGGCTCGGCCTTACACTCGCGCGCCCGGTGGCCCGGCTCTCCGCAGCGGAAGCAAAGGCCGCTGCGGTCCACCTCCGACCCGCACCTGCTGGCGACGTGGCCCAGATTGAGGCACCTGAAGCACCTCAGGGGCCTCGCCGCCAGCAGGGCGACTCTGGCCGTGATCCAGCCTACCCTTAGACTGCCGGCGCCGACCACGGTCTTGGCGGCGGCCACCGGGCAGCCGAGCCACATCGCGGCCCGGTCGCCGATGACTCCGGGCCTCACGTCGCTGGCGTGGCATCCGCCCTGCGCAGCAAAAGCCTCCACCACCTCTGCGGCGGTGACGGAGTCGTCGAGCCCCGACACCATCACGTCCACCCTTTTTGTGGGGCGGGAGACCCTGACGTCCTCTGCGCTGAGGACCTCCCTGAGCTTACGAGCCAGGGAGTCGGCCTTCTCGGCGCCCCCATCCCCGAAGATTTCGAGGATGCGGGCGCCGGTGACCGTGGTCCTGCAGCGCATCTCGTCGATACCCAGACTGGTCTTGTCGATGCGAGTCCGGGCCTCCCGCAGGACGGTGGCGTAGCTCGCACCGCGCTCCGCCGCACCCGGCTGCAGTGTCAACGTCACCGCAGCCGTTTTTGGCTCGCGTAGCTTCGCCACCGCCGCAGCCTTCTTATTTTGGGAGCTCTGGGTGCGCACCTGCTGCTTCCCAGAGCTCTTACCTCCCCGAGCAGCGACCACATTCCACTGCTCCGTCAGTGGAGGTGGTGGGGGAGCGTCCCGCACAGGGCTAGGGTCCCTTACTGGGGCCTGGGCCGTCTGCCCGCCCTTGCCTCTGCCCTTGCCCTTGCCCTTGCCCTTGCCCTTACTCACTTGGGACTGGGCTGCGGGCGCAGACAGAGGCGCCGGGGGGGGTGTTGGGGCCCTCTCCAGAGCGGGGGCCCCTGCTCCCGACTCGGGAGACATTGGCGGCTGCGACGCTGCCGCCTTCCTCCTATCAGCCGCCAGCGGCGGCCTCAGTCTCGGGTCCGGTAGGAGACGACACTCGAGCCCCTCGAGTCGCGCATTCAGCATTTCGCCGAACTGCGCGACGCTGGCCCGAGTCATCGCCTCCACCATCTCTCGAACCGCGTCTGGCGCCACCGCCGCCGCCGGCCGGCTGTTGGCTTCCGCCAACTGGGCCGTAAGCCGCCGGTTCTCTGCCTCCAGCAGCGCCACCTCCTCTGGGACCGTGCGGGCCCTGATGCCCACCGCGGCCTCCCTGATGATGGAGGCCGCGTCCTTCAGGGTCTTTTGGCTGGTGCCCTTCAAATTTTTGGACTTGGAGGCCACCGTCTCCACAACCTTGGCGGCCTCCAACACCAAAAGATTCAGCGCCGCCAGCGACTGCGCCGTGTCCTCGCCCGGCGATGGCGGATTGAGGCCGCTGCGGCAGGCGTGCCTGGACTCTCGCAGTGTTTTGGCTAAGCCCTCCACGCAGTCCTCGACCTCAAGCCGGAGCTCCTCTTCTTTTGCCGCGTTCAGGCGTTCCCGGGCCGCGGCAAGGCCCACGTATTCGCCCGTGGTGGGCGGCCGGCCTCGCCCGCGCTTCGATCTATGAGCCACCCCTAACCTAACCTAACCTAACCTTTTTTTTTTTGATCTCCCAGGAAAATTCCTTACGAATGCACAGTGGCCTCGGGGTGACCACTGCGATATGTGGGGTTCGCACCCACTAAAAACCTGGAGTGTCCTTCCTCTCGCCTACGGGGCTGCGGGACCCACTTGGCACGCAACCGCGTGCCCCGCTAGCGTTGCTCCGCTCCGGAGCCCTTCTCTCTGCGGGGCGGGGCTGAATCCCTTAGTTGAGATCCAGCCCCGCCCCGTTCCACCTCCATTTATGACCTCCTAGCACCGAGGCACCCCGGACACACAGGGCGTCTCGGTGCGGGACCTTTATGCGGACGACGGACCCCGATCCGTCACCCGCGATCCCCGGCGTTACGGCGGCATTTGTCCCGCAAAGGCCAGACGCCGCCTTCCGCGTCTACGGCGGCGCATCGGGGCCGAGTCGACGTCGTCTTCCCGGTCCCGCTCCGCCGCCTCCTTCTGCGACATCACTACGTCGCAGAAGGTCGCCGCCGCCTGCCATGACTCGTCGCTGTCGACCATCTCCCTGAGGACGGCCGGCAGCGACAGGTCATTCCCGACTGTCGCGGACAAGGCGGCGCGAGGGACCGCCCAAGCTGGGCACTCCTCGCGCGTGTGTTGCGCCGTGTCCGCGACTCCCGCCGCACAATGGTGGCACTCCACCGAGGGTTCCCTTCCCGCCACCCGGCACAGGTACCGGCCGAAACAACCATGACCGGTGATCATCTGCGTCAGGTGGAAGGAGAGAACCCCATGACGCCGTTCGAGCCACTCGTGGAGAATGGGGCGAACGGCGGCGACCAACTCTCGGCTCGTGTCCGCACTCTCAAGTCGAGCCGCCCACCTCCGCAGGAGAGTGTCGCGCGCCTCCTCCTTCCAGCGACGAATCTCCCGCGGATGGGGGCGGTCACCGCCCGCAATCGCCTCCTTGGTTCGCCAGTACGCCGCGGCGAGTACCTCGGCGTCGAGGTCCCACGGCGGCGTACCGGCGAGCACACACGCGCCGACGCAAGACACGGTGCGGTACGCCCGGGCCACCCTGAGCGCCATGGCGCGCTGCGGTCTGCGCAGCGCTGCCAAGTTTCGGCTATTCAGGGCTCCCGCCCATATCGGCGCCCCGTAGAGCGCCATGGAGCGCACCACACCGGTGTAGAGGCGTCGGCAAACACTACCTGGCCCCCCAACGTTTGGGAGGATCCGCCCCAACGCCCCAGCGGTGCCCAACAACTTCGGGGCCAACCGCCGGAAGTGCTCTTCGAACTTCCATCGGCCGTCGAGCACAAGCCCCAGGTACTTCATGTTAGTACCGACGGCGATGGAAGTTCCTCCCACTATGATTGAGGCCGCCGGCGGCGGCCCGTTTCCGGGCCCGTGGAACAGGAGAGCCTCCGATTTCTCCAGGGCCACCTCGAGCCCCAGGGCGCGGATCCTCCCCACCACCTGGGCCACACCCGCCGTGGCGAGGCGCGACGCCTCCCTGTAGGTGCTGCCGCGGGCCAGCACGAGGGTATCGTCGGCGTAACATATAACACCGACCCCCCGCAAGGTGGCACCGCGCAGCACCCAGTCGTAGCCGATGTTCCACAGGGGCGGGCCCAGTACCGACCCCTGTGGAACACCGCACGACATCACCCTCCTCCCCTCGCCGGCCCTCGTCGGGTAAACGACGGCCCTGCCGGCGAAGTAATCAGCGATGACCCGCTGCAGGTACTGCGGCACCCCATGGTACCGCAGCGCCGCTCTGACGGTCTCCCAGGGCAGCGTGTTGAAAGCGTTGCGGATGTCCAATGACACCGCAAGCATCACGCCGCCCTGGCAGACCGCCCCCTCGGCGAGGTCCCGCACCCGCGCGACGGCATCCAGGGTCGACCGACCCCGGCGGAAACCGAACTGCGCGTCGTCCAGATCCGGATCCATGCACTCGGCCAGGCGAGCCGCGAGCACTCGCTCGAAGAGCTTGCTCACCTCGCCGAGCAGCACGATCGGACGGTAGGACGACGGCAGTCCGGCCGGGCGCCCGACCTTCGGCAGCAACACGAGTTTGCCCGTCTTCCAGGGTCGAGGGAATCGACCCCGCGCCACGCACGCGGTGAACAGGGACCTCACCCTCTCACCTATCTCTTCTAGCGCGACCGCCAGAGCCGTCCCCGGAACGCCGTCCGGGCCGGGGGCGGTCCTCTTCATTTTGAGTCTCAGGACGGCCGCCCCGAATTCCGCCTCCGATACCGGCGGTGCGGGGACGTCGTCCTCTGCAGGTCGCGCATCGCCTTGTCGGGCCATCGCCGGAGGTACCCACTCCTCTCGATGGGGGAAGAGGGTGCCCACCACATCTCCTAGGAGATCCTCGTCCACGCTGGACGTGACTGGGGGGGCCCAGGGTCGCAGCTTTTTGCGGACCACTTTGTACGGCCTGCCCCACGGGTCGCCGTCGAGGGTCCGCAGCCACTCCTCCCACGCCGCCTCCTTGGCCCGCGCGATTGCCACTTGAAGCGACTCGCGCAGTGCCCTGTAGGCGGCGTAGGAGACGGTCTCCTCCTGGGCGTCCCGGATCCGCCTACGCCTGCACCGGGTGTATCGGCGGCGAGCCCTGCCGCAGTCGACTCGCATGCGGCGCAGCTCGTCGTTCCACCAATACACCCGATGCCGAGGAGGGAGGGGTCTCGCCCTGGGCATCGCCGCGTCGCAGATGCGACCCAGCGAGGCCCCTAGGCGCCCCGCCTCCTCGTCCACGTCCTGGCCGATGATGTCGGACCCGGACACCCAGTCTTCGACTATGGCCGCCTCTCTGGCGACCTCTTTATCGAGCCGCCCCAGCACCCAGCGCGGACCGGACCCCCCAACAACAACAGGGGGTCGGACCGGGCCCTGCGGTCCGGTGGCGAGCGCGGAGACGTCGAACCGGATATACCGATGGTCGGACAGTGTCTCCGCGTCCACCACCACCCTCCAGTCCCGGACACGGCGCGCCAGGGCGGTCGACGCCAACGTTATGTCGACTATCGAACCGCCCCGTTGCCGCACGCACGTGTCCTCCGACCCCGTGTTGAGGACGGCCAGGCCCATGGAGACCGCCCACTCCTCCAGACACTCACCCCGCGCATCCGTCGCCGGGGATCCCCACGCCACGGATTTGGCGTTGAAATCCCCAGCGACTAGCACGGGGCTAGGGGCGACCCGCCCAACCAGAGCCCCCACCTCCCCGAGCATCTGCTCAAAGTCGGCGAGACTCCGGCTGGGCGGGTAGTACACCCCTATGACTGCAACGCCGCCCACGGCTGCCAGGACGTAGCCCCGACCCCTCGTCACGTTGTCGATGGGCGGGGCGCCGACGGCAGCCGGGGCGACGATGGCCACCAAACCCTCGCGGTCCCCGACCCAGTCGTCCCTGTCGGGAACGAAGTAGGGCTCGGCGACCACGGCCACTTTGATCCCCCACTCTACCAGGGTCTGGGACAAAAGATCCTGGGCCCTGGCAGAGTGGTTGATGTTTGCCTGCAGTACGGGGAGTTGTAGAGACATTACACTGCAGTCTCCATGGGCCCCTCCGCTGTTTGGCCAAGGGTAGGCTCTTTGCTCTTACCCTTGGCCTTTTTCTTTTTCCCCCTGTTTGGCGCCGCTTTCTTTTGCTTGCTGGCGCCCTGGCAGCCCGCTCCGCCGAGCGGGTGCCCCGCGGGTTTGCCTGTCGCTGCGCAGGTGACGCAGTGCGGCTCGGCCTTACACTCGCGCGCCCGGTGGCCCGGCTCTCCGCAGCGGAAGCAAAGGCCGCTGCGGTCCACCTCCGACCCGCACCTGCTGGCGACGTGGCCCAGATTGAGGCACCTGAAGCACCTCAGGGGCCTCGCCGCCAGCAGGGCGACTCTGGCCGTGATCCAGCCTACCCTTAGGCTGCCGGCGCCGACCACGGTCTTGGCGGCGGCCACCGGGCAGCCGAGCCACATCGCGGCCCGGTCGCCGATGACTCCGGGCCTCACGTCGCTGGCGTGGCATCCGCCCTGCGCAGCAAAAGCCTCCACCACCTCTGCGGCGGTGACGGAGTCGTCGAGCCCCGACACCATCACGTCCACCCTTTTTGTGGGGCGGGAGACCCTGACGTCCTCTGCGCTGAGGACCTCCCTGAGCTTACGAGCCAGGGAGTCGGCCTTCTCGGCGCCCCCATCCCCGAAGATTTCGAGGATGCGGGCGCCGGTGACCGTGGTCCTGCAGCGCATCTCTTCGATACCCAGACTGGTTTTGTCGATTCGAGTCCGGGCCTCCCGCAGGATGGTGGCGTAGCTCGCACCGCGCTCCGCCGCACCCGGCTGCAGTGTCAACGTCACCGCAGCCGTTTTTGGCTCGCGTAGCTTCGCCACCGCCGCAGCCTTCTTATCTTGGGAGCTCTTATTTTGGGAGCTCTGGGTGCGCACCTGCTGCTTCCCAGAGCTCTTACCTCCCCGAGCAGCGACCACATTCCACTGCTCCGTCAGTGGTGGTGGTGGGGGAGCGTCCCGCACAGGGCTAGGGTCCCTTACTGGGGCCTGGGCCGTCTGCCCGCCCTTGCCTCTGCCCTTGCCCTTGCCCTTGCCCTTGCCCTTACTCACTTGGGACTGGGCTGCGGGCGCAGACAGAGGCGCCGGGGGGGGTGTTGGGGCCCTCTCCAGAGCGGGGGCCCCTGCTCCCGACTCGGGAGACATTGGCGGCTGCGACGCTGCCGCCTTCCTCCTATCAGCCGCCAGCGGCGGCCTCAGTCTCGGGTCCGGTAGGAGACGACACTCGAGCCCCTCGAGTCGCGCATTCAGCATTTCGCCGAACTGCGCGACGCTGGCCCGAGTCATCGCCTCCACCATCTCTCGAACCGCGTCTGGCGCCACCGCCGCCGCCGGCCGGCTGTTGACTTCCGCCAACTGGGCCGTAAGGCGCCGGTTCTCTGCCTCCAGCAGCGCCACCTCCTCTGGGACCGTGCGGGCCCTGATGCCCACCGCGGCCTCCCTGATGATGGAGGCCGCGTCCTTCAGGGTCTTTTGGCTGGTGCCCTTCAAATTTTTGGACTTGGAGGCCACCGTCTCCACAACCTTGGCGGCCTCCAACACCAAAAGATTCAGCGCCGCCAGCGACTGCGCCGTGTCCTCGCCCGGCGATGGCGGATTGAGGCCGCTGCGGCAGGCGTGCCTGGACTCTCGCAGTGTTTTGGCTAAGCCCTCCACGCAGTCCTCGACCTCAAGCCGGAGCTCCTCTTCTTTTGCCGCGTTCAGGCGTTCCCGGGCCGCGGCAAGGCCCACGTATTCGCCCGTGGTGGGCGGCCGGCCTCGCCCGCGCTTCGATCTATGGGCCACCCCTTTGAGCGGCGACGCGGCTTCCTCCTGCCCTATGGGCCTCTTCCGCCAACGGCGAGTCTCTTTTTCACTTTCGGACCCAACCGTCATCAGGCTCTCCTCCGAGTCACCGGCTGAGTCCCCAGAGGACTCCGAGAGACGCGTCACAAGGACGCGCAGCTCTCGTCGAGCCTTCGAGCCTCCTCGGCCCTTGTTGCCGTCATCTGTGGCGGCAAGCGGATCTTGGTCGTCGATCGTAGGTTTCTCCGTCGTTTTCCTTTCTTCATGCGTTTGGTCCTCGTGTTGATCAGTCGTCGTCGTTTTCCGGTGTGCAAGCGTAAAGTCGTCATGTAGATCAGTCATCGTCGGTTTCCGTTGTGCTAGCGTGTGTTCGTCGTTTTGGTCCGAAGACCTAGAAATAGGACAGTTGTTGCCCCCCCCAGAATACGAGGGGCAGCCCGCCGAAGCGGGGTGGGATTCCCCGACCGCTGAGCAGTCGGGACCCACCTGGGGAGTTTTTTTCGCAATTGTCTTTTTCATGGTTTTTCCGTTTTTACTCCTCTCTACGTCGGCCCTAACCTACCTACCCAACCTAACTAAAACTAACTACCTACCCAAACAAGCCTACCCAACCTAAAATTTCCCTCCCCACCCAAACCCCAATGTCGCATCTGGTGTGTCTTCTGCTAATCAGAAAAACACCCAGAGCGACAACCCCCCCCTGTCAGGTATTCGCCACCGCCAACAAGAACCCACGAATGGGAAGTTATTGACGGTGCCCGGGGCGCACCAGCCCGGCGGGTTGCTCTTCTCCCCGGACGTATCCGAAAGAGACCAGCAACCAACTAGGCCAACGTGGAGGTTACCTGACCCGCACCCCAACCTAACCTAACCTAACCTTTTTTTTTTTTTTGTTTTTCCAGGGAAATTCCTACGAATACGCAACGGTCCGGGGGGGCCGCTGCGTTATGTGGGGCTCGCACCCACTAAAACCCTGGAGTGTTCCTCCTCTCGCCTACGGGGCTGCGGGACCCACGAGGCTTACAACCGCGTGCCCCGCTGGCGTTGCTCCATGACGGAGCCCTCCTCTGGGGGCGGAGCTAAGTCCCTTGAGACTCTCTGCCCCGCCCCAATAATCCACCTCTATCTCCTCCTCCTAGCACTGAGGCGCCCTCGAACACCTGGGCGTCTCAGTGCGTTGGACCTTTTGTGGACGACGGATCCCCCGATCCTCCGTCCACGGTCCCCCACGTTGCGGCATTTGGCCCGCGAAGGCCAGACGCCGCCTTCCACACCTAGCTAACCTCCTGCCCCCGGGCGGAGCCACCCACACCCGCAGGAGAGCCGTCGCTTTGCGGGGGGACTCGCGACAGCCCACCGCAGAGCTGGGCGTCCCACCCAGAGGACCCGGAAGCGAGCCTCTCTGTCGCATCCGGAGTGTCCTCTGCTAATCAGAGGAACACCCAGAGCGCCTCCTCCTCCTTCACCCTCTCCCTACTGGTTTCCCTCTGGAGATTCCCCCGACAGGGTTAGGAGGAACACCCAGAGCGAAACCTACCCTCCCCTGTCAGGTTATTCGCCACCGCCAACAAGAACCCACGAATGGGAAGTTATTGACGGTACCCGGAGTGCACCAGCCCAGCGGGTTGCTCTTCCCCCCGGACGTATCCGAAAGAGACCAGCAACCAACTAGGCCAACGTGGAGGTTACCTGACCCGCACCCCAACCTAACCTAACCTAACCTAACCTAACCTAACCTAACCTAACCTAACCTAACCTAACCTAACCTAACCTAACCTAACCTAACCTAACCTAACCTTTTTTTTTTTTTTTTTTGATCACCCAGGAAAATTCCTAACGAATACGCAGCGGCCCGGGGGAACCGCTGTGTTATGTGGGGTTCGCACCCACTAAAAACCTGGAGTGGTCCTCCTCTCGCCTACGGGGCTGCGGGACCCACGAGGCTTACAACCGCATGCCCCGCTAGCGTTGCTCTCAATAGAGCCCTTCTCTCCGGGGCGGGGCAGAGTCCCCTGGTGTTACAAGAGACCCTGCCCCGCCCCATTCCTCCTCCTGTCTCCTCCTGGCACTGAGGCACCGGACCACCGGATGTCTCAGTGCACGGGACCTATGTGTGGACGGCGGATCCCCCGATCCTCCGCCCACGGTCCCCGGCGTCACGGCGGCATCCGGCCCGCAAAGGCCGCACGCCGCCTGCCGAGTCTGCGGCGGCGTATCGGGGCCGAGTCGACGTCGTCTTCCCGGTCCCGCTCCGCCGCCTCCTTCCGCGACATAACGTCGTCGCTGAAGGTCGCGACCGCCTGCCACGACTCGTCGCTGTCGACCATCTCCCTGAGGACGGCCGGCAGCGACAGGTCATTCCCGACTGTCGCGGACAAGGCGGCGCGAGGGACCGCCCAAGCTGGGCACTCCTCGCGCGTGTGTTGCGCCGTGTCCGCGACTCCCGCCGCACAATGGTGGCACTCCACCGAGGGTTCCCTTCCCGCCACCCGGCACAGGTACCGGCCGAAACAACCATGACCGGTGATCATCTGCGTCAGGTGGAAGGAGAGAACCCCATGACGCCGTTCGAGCCACTCGTGAAGAATGGGGCGAACGGCGGCGACCAACTCTCGGCTCGTGTCCGCACTCTCAAGACGAGCCGCCCACCTCCGCAGGAGAGTGTCGCGCGCCTCCTCCTTCCAGCGACGAATCTCCCGCGGATGGGGGCGGTCACCACCCGCAATCGCCTCTTTGGTTCGCCAGTACGCCGCGGCGAGTACCTCGGCGTCGAGGTCCCACGGCGGCGTACCGGCGAGCACACACGCGCCGACGCAAGACACGGTGCGGTACGCCCGGGCCACCCTGAGCGCCATGGCGCGCTGCGGTCTGCGCAGCGCCGCCAAGTTTCGGCTATTCAGGGCTCCCGCCCATATCGGCGCCCCGTAGAGCGCCATGGAGCGCACCACACCGGTGTAGAGGCGTCGGCAAACACTACCTGGCCCCCCAACGTTTGGGAGGATCCGCCCCAACGCCCCAGCGGTGCCCAACAACTTCGGGGCCAACCGCCGGAAGTGCTCTTCGAACTTCCATCGGCCGTCGAGCACAAGCCCCAGGTACTTCATGTTAGTACCGACGGCGATGGAAGTTCCTCCCACTATGATTGAGGCCGCCGGCGGCGGCCCGTTTCCGGGCCCGTGGAACAGGAGAGCCTCCGATTTCTCCAGGGCCACCTCGAGCCCCAGGGCGCGGATCCTCCCCACCACCTGGGCCACACCCGCCGTGGCGAGGCGCGACGCCTCCCTGTAGGTGCTGCCGCGGGCCAGCACGAGGGTATCGTCGGCGTAACATATAACACCGACCCCCCGCAAGGTGGCACCGCGCAGCACCCAGTCGTAGCCGATGTTCCACAGGGGCGGGCCCAGTACCGACCCCTGCGGAACACCGCACGACATCACCCTCCTCCCCTCGCCGGCCCTCGTCGGGTAAACGACGGCCCTGCCGGCGAAGTAATCAGCGATGACCCGCTGCAGGTACTGCGGCACCCCGTGGTACCGCAGCGCCGCTCTGACGGTCTCCCAGGGCAGCGTGTTGAAAGCGTTGCGGATGTCCAATGACACCGCAAGCATCACGCCGCCCTGGCAGACCGCCCCCTCGGCGAGGTCCCGCACCCGCGCGACGGCATCCAGGGTCGACCGACCCCGGCGGAAACCGAACTGCGCGTCGTCCAGATCCGGATCCATGCACTCGGCCAGGCGAGCCGCGAGCACTCGCTCGAAGAGCTTGCTCACCTCGCCGAGCAGCACGATCGGACGGTAGGACGACGGCAGTCCGGCCGGGCGCCCGACCTTCGGCAGCAACACGAGCTTGCCCGTCTTCCAGGGTCGAGGGAATCGACCCTGCGCCACGCACGCGGTGAACAGGGACCTCACCCTCTCACCTATCTCTTCTAGCGCGACCGCCAGAGCCGTCCCCGGAACGCCGTCCGGGCCGGGGGCGGTCCTCTTCATTTTGAGTCTCAGGACGGCCGCCCCGAATTCCGCCTCCGATACCGGCGGTGCGGGGACGTCGTCCTCTGCAGGTCGCGCATCGCCTTGTCGGGCCATCGCCGGAGGTACCCACTCCTCTCGATGGGGGAAGAGGGTGCCCACCACATCTCCTAGGAGATCCTCGTCCACGCTGGACGTGACTGGGGGGGCCCAGGGTCGCAGCTTTTTGCGGACCACTTTGTACGGCCTGCCCCACGGGTCGCCGTCGAGGGTCCGCAGCCACTCCTCCCACGCCGCCTCCTTGGCCCGCGCGATTGCCACTTGAAGCGACTCGCGCAGTGCCCTGTAGGCGGCGTAGGAGACGGTCTCCTCCTGGGCGTCCCGGATCCGCCTACGCCTGCACCGGGTGTATCGGCGGCGAGCCCTGCCGCAGTCGACTCGCATGCGGCGCAGCTCGTCGTTCCACCAATACACCCGATGCCGAGGAGGGAGGGGTCTCGCCCTGGGCATCGCCGCGTCGCAGATGCGACCCAGCGAGGCCCCTAGGCGCCCCGCCTCCTCGTCCACGTCCTGGCCGATGATGTCGGACCCGGACACCCAGTCTTCGACTATGGCCGCCTCTCTGGCGACCTCTTTATCGAGCCGCCCCAGCACCCAGCGCGGACCGGACCCCCCAACAACAACAGGGGGTCGGACCGGGCCCTGCGGTCCGGTGGCGAGCGCGGAGACGTCGAACCGGATATACCGATGGTCGGACAGTGTCTCCGCGTCCACCACCACCCTCCAGTCCCGGACACGGCGCGCCAGGGCGGTCGACGCCAACGTTATGTCGACTATCGAACCGCCCCGTTGCCGCACGCACGTGTCCTCCGACCCCGTGTTGAGGACGGCCAGGCCCATGGAGACCGCCCACTCCTCCAGACACTCACCCCGCGCATCCGTCGCCGGGGATCCCCACGCCACGGATTTGGCGTTGAAATCCCCAGCGACTAGCACGGGGCTAGGGGCGACCCGCCCAACCAGAGCCCCCACCTCCCCGAGCATCTGCTCAAAGTCGGCGAGACTCCGGCTGGGCGGGTAGTACACCCCTATGACTGCAACGCCGCCCACGGCTGCCAGGACGTAGCCCCGACCCCTCGTCACGTTGTCGATGGGCGGGGCGCCGACGGCAGCCGGGGCGACGATGGCCACCAAACCCTCGCGGTCCCCGACCCAGTCGTCCCTGTCGGGAACGAAGTAGGGCTCGGCGACCACGGCCACTTTGATCCCCCACTCTACCAGGGTCTGGGACAAAAGATCCTGGGCCCTGGCAGAGTGGTTGATGTTTGCCTGCAGTACGGGGAGTTGTAGAGACATTACACTGCGGTCTCCATGGGCCCCTCCGCTGTTTGGCCAAGGGTAGGCTCTTTGCTCTTACCCTTGGCCTTTTTCTTTTTCCCCCTGTTTGGCGCCGCTTTCTTTTGCTTGCTGGCGCCCTGGCAGCCCGCTCCGCCGAGCGGGTGCCCCGCGGGTTTGCCTGTCGCTGCGCAGGTGACGCAGTGCGGCTCGGCCTTACACTCGCGCGCCCGGTGGCCCGGCTCTCCGCAGCGGAAGCAAAGGCCGCTGCGGTCCACCTCCGACCCGCACCTGCTGGCGACGTGGCCCAGATTGAGGCACCTGAAGCACCTCAGGGGCCTCGCCGCCAGCAGGGCGACTCTGGCCGTGATCCAGCCTACCCTTAGGCTGCCGGCGCCGACCACGGTCTTGGCGGCGGCCACCGGGCAGCCGAGCCACATCGCGGCCCGGTCGCCGATGACTCCGGGCCTCACGTCGCTGGCGTGGCATCCGCCCTGCGCAGCAAAAGCCTCCACCACCTCTGCGGCGGTGACGGAGTCGTCGAGCCCCGACACCATCACGTCCACCCTTTTTGTGGGGCGGGAGACCCTGACGTCCTCTGCGCTGAGGACCTCCCTGAGCTTACGAGCCAGGGAGTCGGCCTTCTCGGCGCCCCCATCCCCGAAGATTTCGAGGATGCGGGCGCCAGTGACCGTGGTCCTGCAGCGCATCTCTTCGATACCCAGACTGGTTTTGTCGACTCGAGTCCGGGCCTCCCGCAGGATGGTGGCGTAGCTCGCACCGCGCTCCGCCGCACCCGGCTGCAGTGTCAACGTCACCGCAGCCGTTTTTGGCTCGCGTAGCTTCGCCACCGCCGCAGCCTTCTTATCTTGGGAGCTCTTATTTTGGGAGCTCTGGGTGCGCACCTGCTGCTTCCCAGAGCTCTTACCTCCCCGAGCAGCGACCACATTCCACTGCTCCGTCAGTGGTGGTGGTGGGGGAGCGTCCCGCACAGGGCTAGGGTCCCTTACTGGGGCCTGGGCCGTCTGCCCGCCCTTGCCTCTGCCCTTGCCCTTGCCCTTGCCCTTGCCCTTACTCACTTGGGACTGGGCTGCGGGCGCAGACAGAGGCGCCGGGGGGGGTGTTGGTGCCCTCTCCGGAGCGGGGGCCCCTGCTCCCGACTCGGGAGACATTGGCGGCTGCGACGCTGCCGCCTTCCTCCTATCAGCCGCCAGCGGCGGCCTCAGTCTCGGGTCCGGTAGGAGACGACACTCGAGCCCCTCGAGTCGCGCATTCAGCATTTCGCCGAACTGCGCGACGCTGGCCCGAGTCATCGCCTCCACCATCTCTCGAACCGCGTCTGGCGCCACCGCCGCCGCCGGCCGGCTGTTGGCTTCCGCCAACTGGGCCGTAAGCCGCCGGTTCTCTGCCTCCAGCAGCGCCACCTCCTCTGGGACCGTGCGGGCCCTGATGCCCACCGCGGCCTCCCTGATGATGGAGGCCGCGTCCTTCAGGGTCTTTTGGCTGGTGCCCTTCAAATTTTTGGACTTGGAGGCCACCGTCTCCACAACCTTGGCGGCCTCCAACACCAAAAGATTCAGCGCCGCCAGCGACTGCGCCGTGTCCTCGCCCGGCGATGGCGGATTGAGGCCGCTGCGGCAGGCGTGCCTGGACTCTCGCAGTGTTTTGGCTAAGCCCTCCACGCAGTCCTCGACCTCAAGCCGGAGCTCCTCTTCTTTTGCCGCGTTCAGGCGTTCCCGGGCCGCGGCAAGGCCCACGTATTCGCCCGTGGTGGGCGGCCGGCCTCGCCCGCGCTTCGATCTATGAGCCACCCCTTTGAGCGGCGACGCGGCTTCCTCCTGCCCTATGGGCCTCTTCCGCCAACGGCGAGTCTCTTTTTCACTTTCGGACCCAACCGTCATCAGGCTCTCCTCCGAGTCACCGGCTGAGTCCCCAGAGGACTCCGAGAGACGCGTCACAAGGACGCGGAGCTCTCGTCGAGCCTTCGAGCCTCCTCGGCCCTTGTTGCCGTCATCTGTGGCGGCAAGCGGATCTTGGTCGTCAATCGTAGGTTTCTCCGTCGTTTTCCTTTCTTCGTGCGTTTGGTCCTCGTGTCGATCAGTCGTCGTCGTTTTCCGGTGTGCAAGCGTAAAGTCGTCATGTAGATCAGTCATCGTCGGTGTCCGTTGTGCTAGCGTGTGTTCGTCGTTTTGGTCCGAAGACCTAGAAATAGGACAGTTGTTGCCCCCCCCAGAATACGAGGGGCAGCCCGCCGAAGCGGGGTGGGATTCCCCGACCGCTGAGCAGTCGGGACCCACCTGGGGAGTTATTTTCGCAATTGTCTTTTTCATGGTTTTTTCCTTTTACTCCTCTCTACGTCCGCCCTAACCTACCTACCTAACCTAACCTAACCTAGCCTACCTACCCCACCCCTATGTCGCATCTGGAGTGTCCTCTGCTAGTCAGAGGAACACCCAGAGCGAACCCTACCCCTGTCAGATTATTCGCCACCGCCAACAAGAACCCACGAATGGGAAGTTATTGACGGTGCCCAGAGTGCACCAGCCCAGCGGGTTGCTCTTCCCCCCGGACGTATCCGAAAGAGACCAGCAACCAACCAGGCCAACGTGGAGGTTACCTGACCCGCACCCCAACCTAACCTTTTTTTTTTTTTTGTTTTTCCAGGGAAATTCCTACGAATACGCAACGGTCCGGGGGGGCCGCTGCGTTATGTGGGGCTCGCACCCACTAAAACCCTGGAGTGTTCCTCCTCTCGCCTACGGGGCTGCGGGACCCACGAGGCTTACAACCGCGTGCCCCGCTGGCGTTGCTCCATGACGGAGCCCTCCTCTGGGGGCGGAGCTAAGTCCCTTGAGACTCTCTGCCCCGCCCCAATAATCCACCTCTATCTCCTCCTCCTAGCACTGAGGCGCCCTCGAACACCTGGGCGTCTCAGTGCGTTGGACCTTTTGTGGACGACGGATCCCCCGATCCTCCGTCCACGGTCCCCCACGTTGCGGCATTTGGCCCGCGAAGGCCAGACGCCGCCTTCCACACCTAGCTAACCTCCTGCCCCCGGGCGGAGCCACCCACACCCGCAGGAGAGCCGTCGCTTTGCGGGGGGACTCGCGACAGCCCACCGCAGAGCTGGGCGTCCCACCCAGAGGACCCGGAAGCGAGCCTCTCTGTCGCATCCGGAGTGTCCTCTGCTAATCAGAGGAACACCCAGAGCGCCTCCTCCTCCTTCACCCTCTCCCTACTGGTTTCCCTCTGGAGATTCCCCCGACAGGGTTAGGAGGAACACCCAGAGCGAAACCTACCCTCCCCTGTCAGGTTATTCGCCACCGCCAACAAGAACCCACGAATGGGAAGTTATTGACGGTACCCGGAGTGCACCAGCCCAGCGGGTTGCTCTTCCCCCCGGACGTATCCGAAAGAGACCAGCAACCAACTAGGCCAACGTGGAGGTTACCTGACCCGCACCCCACCCCAACCTAACCTAACCTTTTTTTTTTTTTTTTTTTTTTTTTTGATCTCGCTGGGAAATTCCTCACGAATGCACAGTGGCCTCGGGGTGACCACTGCGATATGTGGGGTTTGCACCCACTAAAAACCTGGAGTGTCCTTCCTCTCGCCTACGGGGCTGCGGGACCCACTTGGCACACAACCGCGTGCCCCGCTAGCGTTGCTCCGCTCCGGAGCCCTTCTCTCTGCGGGGCGGGGCTGAATCCCTTAGTTGAGATCCAGCCCCGCCCCGTTCCACCTCCATTTATGACCTCCTAGCACCGAGGCACCCCGGACACACAGGGCGTCTCGGTGCGGGACCTTTGTGCGGACGACGGACCCCGATCCGTCACCCGCGATCCCCGGCGTTACGGCGGCATTTGTCCCGCAAAGACCAGACGCCGCCTTCCGCGTCTACGGCGGCGCATCGGGGCCGAGTCGACGTCGTCTTCCCGGTCCCGCTCCGCCGCCTCCTTCTGCGACATCACTACGTCGCAGAAGGTCGCTGCCGCCTGCCATGATTCGTCGCTGTCGACCATCTCCCTGAGGACGGCCGGCAGCGACAGGTCATTCCCGACTGTCGCGGACAAGGCGGCACGAGGGACCGCCCAAGCTGGGCACTCCTCGCGCGTATGCTGCGCCGTGTCCGCGACTCCCGCCGCACAATGGTGGCACTCCACCGAGGGTTCTCTTCCTGCCACCCGGCACAGGTATCTTCCAAAGCAGCCATGCCCGGTGATCATCTGTGTCAGGTGGAAGGAGAGAGCTCCATGCCGCCGCTCGAGCCACTCGTGAAGAATGGGCCGAACGGCGGTCACCAACTCTCGACTCACGATCGAACCCTCCAAACGGGCCGCCCACCTCCGCAGGAGAGTCTCGCGTCCCTCCTCTCGCCAGCGTTGGATCTCTCGCGGATGTGGACGGCCACCGCCCGCAACCACCTCTTTTATTCGCCAGTACACCGCGGCGAGTACCTCGGCATCGAGGTCCCACGGCGGCGTACCGGCGAGCACGCACGCGCCGACGTACGACACGGTGCGGTACGCCCGAGCCACCCTGAGCGCCATGGCGCGCTGCGGTCTCCGCAGCGCTGCCACGTTGTGGTTGCTCATGGCACCTGCCCATATTGGCGCCCCGTAGAGCGCCATGGAGCGCACCACACCCGTGTACAGGCGTCGGCAAGCTCCACCAGGCCCCCCAACGTTTGGGAGGATCCGTCCCAAGGCACCAGCGGTGGCCAACAACTTTGGGGCCAGCCGCCGGAAGTGCTCCTCGAACCTCCATCGGCCGTCGAGCACGAGCCCTAGGTACTTCATAGTAGTACCGACGGCGATGGAGGTCCCTCCCACAATAATAGAGGCCTCCGGCGGCGGCCTGTTTTTGGGCCCATGAAACAAGAGGGCCTCGGATTTTTCCAAGGCCACCTCGAGCCCCAAGGCACGGATCCTCCCCACGACCTGAGCCACACCCGCAGTGGCGAGCAGGGATGCCTCTCTGTAGGTGCGCCCGCGGGCCAGCACGAGGGTGTCGTCGGCGTAACAAATCACGCTGACCCCCCGCAAGGTGGCCCCGCGCAGCACCCAGTCGTAGCCGATGTTCCACAAGGGTGGGCCCAGAACCGACCCCTGTGGAACACCGCACGACATTTCCCTCCTCCCCTCGCCGGCCCTCGTCGGGTAGACGACGGCTCTGCCGGCGAAGTAGTCGGCGATGACCCTCTGGAGGTAATGCGGCACGCCGTGGTACCGCATCGCCGCTTTGATCGTTTCCCAGGGCAGCGTGTTGAAGGCGTTGCGGATGTCCAATGACACCGCAAGCATCACGCCGCCCCGGGAGACCGCCTCCTCGGCGAGGTCCCTCACCCGCGCAACCGCATCCAGGGTCGACCGACCGCGGCGGAAACCGAACTGCGCGTCGTCCAGATCCGGATCCATGCACTCGGCCAGGCGAGCAGCGAGCACACGCTCGAAGAGCTTACTCACCTCGTCGAGCAGCACGATCGGACGGTAGGACGACGGCAGTCCGGCCGGGCGCCCTGCCTTCGGCAGCAATACGAGTTTGCCCGTCTTCCACTGCCGCGGGAATCGACCCTGCACCACACATGCGGTGAAGAGGGACCTCACCCTCTCACTCATTTCCTCCAGCGCGACCGCCACGGCCGCCCCCGGAACGCCGTCCGGGCCCGGGGCGGTCCTCTTCATCTTGAGTCTGAGGACGGCCGCCCCGAATTCGGCCTCCGACACCGGCGGTGCGGGGACATCGCCCTCTGCAGGTCGCGCATCAGTTTGTCGGGCCATCGCCGGGGGCAACCACTCGTCTCGCTGCGGGAAGAGGGTGCCCACCACCTCCTCGAGAAGATCCCCGTCTACACTAGAAGTGACGGGGGGTGCCCAGGGCCGTAACTTTTTCCTTACTACCTTGTATGGCCTCCCCCAGGGGTCGCCATCGAGGGTCCGCAGCCATTCCTCCCATGCCGCCTCCTTGGCCCGCGCGATAGCCACCTGAAAGGTTTCGCGCAGAGCCCTGTAAGCGGCATAGGAGGCACTCTCCTCCTGGGCGTCACGGGTCCGCCGCCTCCTGCACCGAGTGTATCGGCGGCGAGCCCGGCCGCAATCGATGCGCATGCGGCGGAGCTCGTCGCTCCACCAATACACCCGGCACCGAGGAGGGAGGGGTCTCGCCCTGGGCATCGCCGCGTCGCATATGCGGCCCAGCGAGGCCCCAAGGCGCCTCGCCTCCTCGTCCACGTCCTGGCCAATGTCGGGCCCGGACATCCAGTCCTCGATAATGGCGGCCTCTCTGGCGACCTCCCTGTCGAGCCGCCCCAGCACCCAGCGCGGACCGCCCCCAACGACGGGGGTCTGGGCCGAGCCTTGCGGGCCGGCGGGGAGCGCGGAGACATCGAATCGGATATAACGATGGTCCGACAGTGTCTCCACGCCCACCACCACCCCCCAATCCCGGACACGGCGCGCCAGGGCAGGCGATGCCAACGTTATGTCGACTATCGACCCACCCTGTCGCCGCACGCACGTGTCCTCCGACCCCGTGTTGAGGACGACCAAGCCAACGGAGACCGCCCACTCCTCCAGACACTCACCCCGCGCATCCGTCACCGGGGATCCCCACGCCACAGATTTGGCGTTGAAATCCCCAGCGACTAGCACGGGGTTAGGGGCGACCTGCCCAACCAGAGCCCCCACCTCCCCGAGCATTTGCTCAAAGTCGGCGAGAGCCCGGTTAGGCGAGAAATACACCCCTACAATTGTGAGGCCGCCCACGGCAGCCAGTACGTAGCCCCTACCCCTCGACACATTGCCAATGGGCGGGGCGCCGGCGGCAGCCGGGGCGGCGATGGCCACCAAACCCTCGCGATCCCCGACCCAGTCATCCCGGGTGGGGACGAAGTAGGGCTCGGCGACCACGGCTACTTTGATTCCCCACTCTGCCAGGGACTGGGTCAAAAGATTCTGGGCCCTGGCAGAGTGGTTAATATTCGCCTGCAAGATGGGGAGTCCGGGCATTTATGAGACGGTCTCCGTTGGCTCCTCCGCTGTAGGGCTACTGGCAGGCTCACCGCTGCCCTTAGCCTTAATCACTTTCGTTTTGCCCACACAGCCCACTCCGCCGAGAGGGTGCCCCGCCGGTTTACCTGCTGCTGCGCAGGTGGCACAGTTTGGTTCGGCCCGGCACTCGCGTGCCCGGTGGCCCGGCTTTCCGCAACGGAAACAGAATCCGCTGCGGTCTACCTCCGATCTACACTTGCTGGCGACGTGGCCCAGGTTGAGGCACTTGAAGCACCTTAGGGGCCGCGCCTCCAGCAAAGTGGCTCTTGCCGTAATCCAGCCCACGTTGAGTCGGCCGGCGCCGACCACTGTCTTGGCGGCGGCCACCGGGCAACCGAGCCACATCGTAGCCCGTTCAGTTATGACACCGGGCTTCAGGTCGTCTTCATGGCAGCCAGCCTGGGCAGCGAAAGCGGCCACTACCTCGGCGGCGGTGACGGAGTCGTCCAGCCCCGACACCAGGACATCCACTCTTTTTGTGGGACGAGAGACCCGGACTACGTCTGCGCTGAGGACCTCTCGCAGCTTTGAAGCGAGGGAGTCGGCCTTCTCAGCGCCCCCATCCCCGAAGATTTCGAGGATGCGGGCGCCGGTGACCGTAGTCCTGCAGCGCATTTCCTCAATGCCGAGACTCGACTTGTCTATACGGGTCCGAGCCTCCCGCAAAACGGTGCCGTAGCTGGCGCCACGCTCCGCCGCGCCCGGCTGCAGTGTTAGTGTCACCGCAGCCGTTTTTGGTTCACGCAACTTCGCCACCGCCGCCGCCTTTTTATTCTGGGTACCCTGCGCACCCGTCTGCCGCCCTGAGCTTTTTGCACCCCTAGCTGCCACCAAGTTCCATTGCTCCGTCAATGGGGGCGGTGGGGGGGCATCCTTAACTGGGCTGGAGTCCCTAACAGGAGCCTGGGCCGTCTTTTTGCCCTTGCCTTTGCCCTTTCCCTTGCCCTTAGACTTTTGGGGCTGGGCAGCGGTCGCAGGCAGAGGCGCTGGGGGTGTTGGGTCCTTCTCTGGGGCATGAGCTGCCTCTGACGCAGCGTCTTCCTTCGCCTTTCTCTTGTCAGCCGCCAGCGGCGGCCGCAGCCTCGGATCCGGAAGGAGGCGACACTCGAGCCCTTCGAGTCGTGCATTCAGCATATTGCCGAATTGCACGACGCTGGCCCGAGCTATCTCCTCCATCATTTCCCTAGTGGCGTCGGGTGCAACCGCCGCCGGCCGGCTCTTTGCCTCTGCCAATTGTGCCGTAAGCCGCTGGTTTTCGCTTGTTAGGTGCGCCACCTCCTCGGACACTGTGCGGGCCCTTATGCCCACCGCGGCCTCCTTGATAATAGAGGCCGCATCCTTTAGTGTCTTGATACTGGTCCCCTTCAGCTTCTTGGACGTGGCGGCCACCTTCTCCACGAGCTTCGCAGCCTCTAGCAGCAGCAGGTTTAATGCCGCCAGAGACTGCTCCTTGTCCTCCTCGGGTGTTGGCGGATTTAGGCCTCTGCGACAGGCGTGCCTAGATTTCTCTAGGATTTTGGCCATGCCGGCAATTTCCTCCTCGGCCTCTAACTGGAGCTCTTCTTCCTTTGCCTTGTTAAGGCGCTGCTTGGCCGCGGCTAGGCCCACGTACTCGCCCGTGGTGGGCGGTCGGCCTCTCCCTCTCTTTGTTTTGTGTGCCGCCCCTTTGGGTGGCGACGCCATCTCCTGTTCATCCTGTTCTTCCACTGGTCTTTTTCGCCAGCGGCGAGCCTCCTCGTTTCCACTCCCAGAGTCGACCGTCATAAGACTAGTGTCCGAGTCAGTGTCCGATAGTTGCGGCAGGGAGACGCGAAGTTGTCTTCGGGCCACCGTCGCTTGCTCCGTCTTTGTAGTTTTCGATTTAGCCATTGCTGACTCCGATAGATGCAACACGGAGTCATCTTCTGTCTTCTGACTCTCCGTCGTCTGTTCCTTCTCTCTCTCGTTCTCGTTTTTCTCCTTCCTTTCTTCATCTTTTTGTTTGATAAATTCTGTTTGCATATTTGTTCCCACGATTATGGGACGATATAAGAAACACTGCCGGGTGACGCCCATTCCGTTAAACAGTGTAGCTATATACTGTAGAGGTCGCCTGGTATCTACAGGTTTTTACGACTTTGCTGTCGGGTTTTATAGGGTTTTCCTTCCCGCGGGCCGGCCAATTAAGGCAAGCCCTCCGGTCCACAGCACGTCCCGTACCCCATACCGCCAACGATGGGGGTCTTTGGGAGTATGCCGTGGGCTCCGGGATTCAAGGAGAGCTGGCTAGACTCCCCTGTTTGGTGGTTCCCTGTCCTGAGAACCACCCTCCCCTCCTCGTCCTAACCTAACCTATCCTACCTAACCTAACCTAGCCTACCTACCCCACCCCTATGTCGCATCTGGAGTGTCCTCTGCTAGTCAGAGGAACACCCAGAGCGAACCCTACCCCTGTCAGATTATTCGCCACCGCCAACAAGAACCCACGAATGGGAAGTTATTGACGGTGCCCAGAGTGCACCAGCCCAGCGGGTTGCTCTTCTCCCCGGACGTATCCGAAAGAGACCAGCAACCAACCAGGCCAACGTGGAGGTTACCTGACCCGCACCCCAACCTAACCTAACCTAACCTAACCTAACCTAACCTAACCTAACCTAACCTAACCTAACCTAACCTAACCTAACCTTTTTTTTTTTTTTTTTTTTTTTTTTTTTTTTTTTTTTTGATCTCGCTGGGAAAAAATGCATTACGCATACCCACCCATTGGGGGAATGGGGGGGGTATGTGGGACTCCCCGGGATGAATCCGGTATACCCACTAAAATAACCCAGCGGCACTCCCGCCTCGTCTTGAATTGGAGGAGGACTGGGAAACTGGCAGAGCCTTTACGTCCAGTCCCCCGCCGACGACCGCCCGCCTTTACAGCGGGGCCTTCACGCCCCTCCCTCAGTGGAGGGGCCCGGGAACGACCGCGAGTGCTCGGCCGTTCCCGCCCGACGAGGGTGGTGACTCGTGCAATGCGAGCGAAGGCGCCCCCGCGCCTGTCGCCCGCTAGTCACCACCAGGAGGTGGGAGGAGACGATCGTACAACCGCCTTCTCCCACCCCTTCTTCGCCTGCGGTGCGGCGGCGCGAGAGGATCGTCCTCCCGCGCCCGCTCCGCCGCCTCCTTTTGCGACATCACGACCTCGCAAAAGGAGGCCACCGCCGCCCAGGCCTCCTCACTCCCCAGCATGGAGTAGACCACGCCGGGAAGTGAGAGGTCCTGTCCGATCACATCGATCAGGGCACGGCGCAGCTCAGCCCAAGCTGGGCACACCTCGAGGGTGTGCTGCGCCGTGTCCTCTGCCGCGCCGCAGTGGTGGCACGCCGGGGTTTCCTCCCTCCGGATCCGGTGCAGGTGCGTTCCGAAACAACCATGTCCGGACAACACCTGCACCAAACGGAACGAGAGGAAACCATGTGGCCGCTCGAGCCAGCCCTGCAAGACTGGCCCGAGCGCGTCCAGCGTCCGGCGTCCAAAGGCGGCGGTGGCGAGGTCCTCCGCCCAATGGAGGACGATGGCGTCCCTCGCCTCCCGCCGCACGGCCTCCCGCTCTTCCATAGCGGGGCGCTCTCCCAGCGCCCTACGCCGCACCTTCCACTCGTACACTCTGGCGAGCACCCATGCCTCCAACTCCCAGGGAGGGGTGCCGGCCAGAGCGCACGCCGCTGAAAAGCCCACTGAGCGGTAGGCCCTCGCCACCCGCTGTGCAATGGCCCTTTGCGGCCTGCGGATGGCGGTTGCATTCTCCCTCCTCTGGAGGGAGTCCGCCCAGATGGGTGCCCCATACAGGGCCATACTACGCAGGATGCCGGCATAAAGGCGCCGGCACCGTGCACTCGGCCCCCCGAGGTTGGGGAGGAGCCATGAGAGGGCGTCCGCGGCTTTCAGCAGGCGCGTCGACAGCCCGCTAAAGTGCGGGCCGAAGCGCCACCTGCTGTCCAGCACTAGGCCCAGATATTTCATCTGGGCCTTCACCGCTATTCGGACGCCCTCCACGACTATGTGGGCATCTGGAGGGCAGCGCTGCCGAGGCCCGTGGAAGAACACGGCCTCGGTCTTGTTCAGCGCCACCCTCAATCCCAGGCGGCGGATCCTCTCTGCGACCAAGGATCCGCCCGCCGAGGCCAAACAGGCCGCCTCCCCAAAGCTCCTCCCCCGGGCAGTGAGGAGAGTGTCATCCGCGTAGCAGATGACACTCGTGCCCTGGAGGAGGGCTCCCCGCAGGAGCCAATCAAACCCAATGTTCCACAGGGGAGGGCCTAGAACCGACCCCTGTGGAACACCGCACTCCGCGCCGTAGCGCCTGATCCTGGCCGTCTTGTCCACGAGGAGGACCTCTCGGTCCTCCAGGTAGCTGGCCAGGATCGCCCGCAGATATTGGGGCACTCCGTGGTATCGGAGTGCCTCCAATATCGTCGAGTGGGGAACGGAGTTGAAGGCGTTGGCTATGTCGAATGACACCGCCAACACTCCGCCCCCCGACTCCACCGCCTCCTGCACCTGGCCCCTGAGTAGGGCCAACGCGTCGACCGTCGAACGCCCCCGTCGAAAACCGAACTGGGCGTCCGACAGGTCCGGCCCTACCTCCCGCAAAAGGCTGTTTAGCCGGGTGGCGATGATCCCCTCGAACAATTTACCGACCTCATCGAGCAGAACGATGGGTCGGTATGCCGAGGGGGAGTCCACCGGGCGTCCCTCCTTCCGGAGGAGGCACAACTGCCCCTCCTTCCACTGTTTCGGGAACCTCCCAGCCGTCAGGCACGCGCTGAAGAGGTCCCGAAACCTGTCCTCCATGAGGGACGCCGCGATGGCCACCACCCGTGCGGGGACGCCATCTGGCCCAGGGGCCGTCTTCTTCGCGCGGAGGGACAGAACCCCCGCGCGAAGTTCCTCCGCCGATACTGGAGGGACCTCCTCCTCCGGCGAAGCTACCACCCCCCGTGGGGGGTTCATGGTTGGTGGGGTGAAGTCGGCCCTGCGCGGAAACAGGGACCGGACCACCCCATCCAGCAACGCCGGCTCCAGGGTCTCCGTTAGTGAGGGGCCGAAGGGGCGCAGTTGGTTACGCGCCGCCTTATATGGCCTCCCAAACGGATCCCTATCGAGGCCCTCCAGCATCTCGGCCCTCGCCGAGTCCTTGGCGGCGCACATCGCCGACTTGAGGACCGTCTTTGCCTCTCGGTAAGAGGCGTAGAGGAGGTCCCCCCCGGCCTGAGATCGGGTAGTGCGCCGCCGACTCCGCGTGTAGGCTCGTCTGGCCGCCACGCACGCGGCCCGGAGCCCCGCCAGCTCCTCCGTCCACCAATAAACGGCGCGACGGGGAGGCGGACGGCGTGACCGAGGCATGCTGGCGTTGCACACCTCGGTCAGAGAGCCGCGGAGCTGGACCGCTGCGGCGTCCACGTCCAGGACAGGCTCGACAGGGGGCGACAGCCAGTCCTGGAGAAAGGCCGCCTCCTTGGCTGCCTCCCGGTCCAGACGGGTGAGAGCCCACCGCGGGAAGGGAGATTGGCCAGAGCGGGCCGTCCCCCCCCGGGGGCCGGTGGAGATGTCGAACCGCACATATCGGTGGTCCGACAAAGTCTCCACCGTCTCCACCCGCCAGTTCACGACGCGGGCGGCCAGGGCAGGGGTGGCAAACGACACGTCTACCACCGACCCTCCCCGTTGCCGCACACACGTGTGGACCGCCCCCCTGTTGAGGAGGGACACACCGCATGAGGCCGCCCAGAATTCTGCGGCGCGTCCCCGGACGTTGCAGGAGGCAGCTGGGTTGCCCCAAGCCTCCGACTTGGCGTTCAGGTCGCCCAATACGGCGACCTGGCGCGGCGCCGCCCTCCCTATGACTGCGGTGAGGACCTCGAGGAAGTCCTCAAAGTCCGAGAGAGGGCGGTTTGGGGAGAAATACACCCCAACGAGGGCTATGTCCCCCCACGCGGCGGCCACGTATCCCGGTCCCCTCTCTAAGAGCGAGAGGGGAGGGGAGTCCGTAGAAGACCGCGCCACCAACGCCACCAAGCCGTCTCGATCGCCCAGCCAGGTACTGGGGACCGAGTAAGGCTCGGCGACCACCGCCACGTCCACCAACCACTCGGCCATGATCTGCATCAGCAGATCCTGGGCCGCCCCGCAGTGGTTGGTGTTCGCCTGGAGGATGCGATGTTCGACCCTATCCATCAGTCGGACATCGCACCCCCCTCTTCAGCCGCAGCGACCGAGTGCCCATTCTCGGGCACGGCGGTGGTAGCGACAGGCTTACTCGGAGCCTGCGCTTTTCCCCTCTTAGGGGGAGGATTGCACATCCTCCCCTTCATAACGTGGCCTGCCGGGCGGCCACTGGCGGCGCACACAGCGCAGTGCGGCGTGGCGGCCTTGCACGACGCGGACTTGTGGCCCTCCTTGCCGCAGCGGTAACAGCTCTCTGTCCGGTCCACCGTGGACGGACAGAGGGCCCGGGTGTGCCCGACTCCGAAGCACCTGTAGCACCGCAAGGGCTGTGCCACAAGTGCCCGGACTGCACCCGAGCTGAAGCCGACATTCAGCCGTCCTTTGTCAAGGACGGCTTTGGCAGCGGCGACTGGGCACTCCAGACGAGTGGTGCCCATGCCGCCGCGGCCGGGCCTGATGTCCCGGCCTCGCACCGCTGCGGCGTCGCAGCCCCCGATAGCTGCGACCGCCGCCACCACCTCCTCCTTGGTGACGGTGTCATCGAGGTCTGTCACCTCAATGGCCACCGTCTTAACGGGTCTGGCCACCTTGGCCGCGTCCGCGATGACCTCCTGCAACTTCGTTGCGAAGAGGTCCGCGTTGGCACTGCCCTGTGCCCCCGGGAACTCGAAGATTCGAGCCCCGGCTTGGGTCCGCCGGCAAGAGACCTTGCCGATCCCCAGTTGGGTGGGATCGGCATTAGCACGCGCCCGCAGCAATACGGACGCGTACGTCTCCCCGCGCTCCGCAGCCTCCGCGGTGAGAGTCACCACGACGGCTGCGGTCTTGGGAGGAACGAGGTTCCTCCTGGTGCCGGCGGATTTGGCTGTGGGAGCAGCGCTGGCGGCCTTGAACCTAACCTAACCTAACCTAACCTTTTTTTTTTTTTTTTTTTTTTTTTTTGATCTCGCTGGGAAAAAATGCATTACGCATACCCACCCATTGGGGGAATGGGGGGGGTATGTGGGACTCCCCGGAATGAATCCGGTATACCCACTAAAATAACCCAGCGGCACTCCCGCATCGTCTTGAATTGGAGGAGGACTGGGAAACTGGCAGAGCCTTTACGTCCAGTCCCCCGCCGACGACCGCCCGCCTTTACAGCGGGGCCTTCACGCCCCTCCCTCAGTGGAGGGGCCCGGGAACGACCGCGAGTGCTCGGCCGTTCCCGCCCGACGAGGGTGGTGACTCGTGCAATGCGAGCGAAGGCGCCCCCGCGCCTGTCGCCCGCTAGTCACCACCAGGAGGTGGGAGGAGACGATCGTACAACCGCCTTCTCCCACCCCTTCTTCGCCTGCGGTGCGGCGGCGCGAGAGGATCGTCCTCCCGCGCCCGCTCCGCCGCCTCCTTTTGCGACATCACGACCTCGCAAAAGGAGGCAACCGCCGCCCAGGCCTCCTCACTCCCCAGCATGGAGTAGACCACGCTGGGAAGTGAGAGGTCCTGCCCGACAACTCCTATCAGAGCACGGCGCAGCTCTGCCCAGGCTGGGCACACCTCGAGGGTGTGCTGCGCCGTGTCCTCTGCCGCTCCGCAGTCATGGCACGCCGGGGTTTCCTCCCTCCGGATCCGGTGCAGGTGCGTTCCGAAACAACCATGTCCGGACAACACCTGCACCAAACGGAACGAGAGGAAACCATGTGGCCGCTCGAGCCAGCCCTGCAGGACTGGCCCGAGCGCGTCCAGCGTCCGGCGTCCAAAGGCGGCGGTGGCGAGGTCCTCCGCCCAATGGAGGACGATGGCGTCCCTCGCCTCCCGCCGCACGGCCTCCCGCTCTTCCGCTGCGGGGCGCTCACCTAGCGCCTTACGCCGCGCCGTCCATTCGTACACTCTGGCGAGCACCCATGCCTCCAACTCCCAGGGAGGGGTGCCCGCCAGAGCGCACGCCGCCGAGAAGCCCACTGAGCGGTAGGCCCTCGCCACCCGCTGTGCAATGGCCCTTTGCGGCCTGCGGATGGCGGTTGCATTCTCCCTCCTCTGGAGGGAGTCCGCCCAGATGGGTGCCCCATACAGGGCCATACTACGCAGGATGCCGGCATAAAGGCGCCGGCACCGTGCACTCGGCCCCCCGAGGTTGGGGAGGAGCCATGAGAGGGCGTCCGCGGCTTTCAGCAGGCGCGTCGACAGCCCGCTAAAATGCGGGCCGAAGCGCCACCTGCTGTCCAGCACTAGGCCCAGATATTTCATCTGGGCCTTCACCGCTATTCGGACGCCCTCCACGACGATGTGGGCATCTGGAGGGCAGCGCTGCCGAGGCCCGTGGAAGAACACGGCCTCGGTCTTGTTCAGCGCCACCCTCAATCCCAGGCGGCGGATCCTCTCTGCGACCAAGGATCCGCCCGCCGAGGCCAAACAGGCCGCCTCCCCAAAGCTCCTCCCCCGGGCAGTGAGGAGAGTGTCATCCGCGTAGCAGATGACACTCGTGCCCTGGAGGAGGGCTCCCCGCAGGAGCCAATCGAACCCAATGTTCCACAGGGGAGGGCCTAGAACCGACCCCTGTGGAACACCGCACTCCGCGCCGTAGCGCCTGATCCTGGCCGTCTTGTCCACGAGGAGGACCTCTCGGTCCTCCAGGTAGCTGGCCAGGATCGCCCGCAGATATTGGGGCACTCCGTGGTATCGGAGTGCCTCCAATATCGTCGAGTGGGGAACGGAGTTGAAGGCGTTGGCTATGTCGAATGACACCGCCAACACTCCGCCCCCCGACTCCACCGCCTCCTGCACCTGGCCCCTGAGTAGGGCCAACGCATCGACCGTCGAACGCCCCCGTCGAAAGCCGAACTGGGCGTCCGACAGGTTCGGCCCTACCTCCCGCAAAAGGCTGTTTAGCCGGGTGGCGATGATCCCCTCGAACAATTTACCGACCTCATCGAGCAGAACGATGGGTCGGTATGCCGAGGGGGAGTCCACCGGGCGTCCCTCCTTCCGGAGGAGGCACAACTGCCCCTCCTTCCACTGTTTCGGGAACCTCCCAGCCGTCAGGCACGCGCTGAAGAGGTCCCGAAACCTGTCCTCCATGAGGGACGCCGCGATGGCCACCACCCGTGCGGGGACGCCATCTGGCCCAGGGGCCGTCTTCTTCGCGCGGAGGGACAGAACCCCCGCGCGAAGTTCCTCCGCCGATACTGGAGGGACCTCCTCCTCCGGCGAAGCTACCACCCCCCGTGGGGGGTTCATGGTTGGTGGGGTGAAGTCGGCCCTGCGCGGAAACAGGGACCGGACCACCCCATCCAGCAACGCCGGCTCCAGGGTCTCCGTTAGTGGGGGGCCGAAGGGGCGCAGTTGGTTACGCGCCGCCTTATATGGCCTCCCAAACGGATCCCTATCGAGGCCCTCCAGCATCTCGGCCCTCGCCGAGTCCTTGGCGGCGCACATCGCCGACTTGAAGACCGCCTTTGCCTCTACGTAAGAGGCGTAGAGGCGGTCCTCCCCGGCCTGAGATCGGGTAGTGCGCCGCCGGCTCCGCATAAAGGCCCTTCTGGCCGCCACGCACGCGGCCCGGAGCCCCGCCAGCTCCTCCGTCCACCAATAAACGGCGCGACGGGGAGGCGGACGGCGAGACCGAGGCATGCTGGCGTTGCACACCTCGGTCAGAGAGCCGCGGAGCTGGACCGCTGCGGCGTCCACGTCCAGGACAGGCTCGACAGGGGGCGAGAGCCAGTCCTGGAGAAAGGCCGCCTCCTTGGCTGCCTCCCGGTCCAGACGGGTGAGAGCCCACCGCGGGAAGGGAGATTGGCCAGAGCGGGCCGTCCCCCCCCGGGGGCCGGTGGAGATGTCGAACCGCACATATCGGTGGTCCGACAAAGTCTCCACCGTCTCCACCCGCCAGTTCACGACGCGGGCGGCCAGGGCAGGGGTGGCAAACGACACGTCTACCACCGACCCTCCCCGTTGCCGCACACACGTGTGGACCGCCCCCCTGTTGAGGAGGGACACACCGCATGAGGCCGCCCAGAATTCTGCGGCGCGTCCCCGGACGTTGCAGGAGGCAGCTGGGTTGCCCCAAGCCTCCGACTTGGCGTTCAGGTCGCCCAATACGGCGACCTGGCGCGGCGCCGCCCTCCCTATGACTGCGGTGAGGACCTCGAGGAAGTCCTCAAAGTCCGAGAGAGGGCGGTTTGGGGAGAAATACACCCCAACGAGGGCTATGTCCCCCCACGCGGCGGCCACGTATCCCGGTCCCCTCTCTAAGAGCGAGAGGGGAGGGGAGTCCGTAGAAGACCGCGCCACCAACGCCACCAAGCCGTCTCGATCGCCCAGCCAGGTACTGGGGACCGAGTAAGGCTCGGCGACCACCGCCACGTCCACCAACCACTCGGCCATGATCTGCATCAGCAGATCCTGGGCCGCCCCGCAGTGGTTGGTGTTCGCCTGGAGGATGCGATGTTCGACCCTATCCATCAGTCGGACATCGCACCCCCCTCTTCAGCCGCAGCGACCGAGTGCCCATTCTCGGGCACGGCGGTGGTAGCGACAGGCTTACTCGGAGCCTGCGCTTTTCCCCTCTTAGGGGGAGGATTGCACATCCTCCCCTTCATAACGTGGCCTGCCGGGCGGCCACTGGCGGCGCACACAGCGCAGTGCGGCGTGGCGGCCTTGCACGACGCGGACTTGTGGCCCTCCTTGCCGCAGCGGTAACAGCTCTCTGTCCGGTCCACCGTGGACGGACAGAGGGCCCGGGTGTGCCCGACTCCGAAGCACCTGTAGCACCGCAAGGGCTGTGCCACAAGTGCCCGGACTGCACCCGAGCTGAAGCCGACATTCAGCCGTCCTTTGTCAAGGACGGCTTTGGCAGCGGCGACTGGGCACTCCAGACGAGTGGTGCCCATGCCGCCGCGGCCGGGCCTGATGTCCCGGCCTCGCACCGCTGCGGCGTCGCAGCCCCCGATAGCTGCGACCGCCGCCACCACCTCCTCCTTGGTGACGGTGTCATCGAGGTCTGTCACCTCAATGGCCACCGTCTTAACGGGTCTGGCCACCTTGGCCGCGTCCGCGATGACCTCCTGCAACTTCGTTGCGAAGAGGTCCGCGTTGGCACTGCCCTGTGCCCCCGGGAACTCGAAGATTCGAGCCCCGGCTTGGGTCCGCCGGCAAGAGACCTTGCCGATCCCCAGTTGGGTGGGATCGGCATTAGCACGCGCCCGCAGCAATACGGACGCGTACGTCTCCCCGCGCTCCGCAGCCTCCGCGGTGAGAGTCACCACGACGGCTGCGGTCTTGGGAGGAACGAGGTTCCTCCTGGTGCCGGCGGATTTGGCTGTGGGAGCAGCGCTGGCGGCCTTGAACCTAACCTAACCTAACCTAACCTAACCTAACCTAACCTAACCTAACCTTTTTTTTTTTTTTTTTTTTGATCACCCAGGAAAATTCCTGACGAATACGCAGCGGCCCGGGGGAACCGCTGTGTTATGTGGGGTTCGCACCCACTAAAAACCTGGAGTGGTCCTCCTCTCGCCTACGGGGCTGCGGGACCCACGAGGCTTACAACCGCATGCCCCGCTAGCGTTGCTCTCGATAGAGCCCTTCTCTCCGGGGCGGGGCAGAGTCCCCTGGTGTTACAAGAGACCCTGCCCCGCCCCATTCCTCCTCCTGTCTCCTCCTGGCACTGAGGCACCGGACCACCGGATGTCTCAGTGCACGGGACCTATGTGTGGACGGCGGATCCCCCGATCCTCCGCCCACGGTCCCCGGCGTCACGGCGGCATCCGGCCCGCAAAGGCCGCACGCTGCCTGCCGCGTCTGCGGCGGCGCATCGGGGCCGAGTCGACGTCGTCTTCCCGGCCCCGCTCCGCCGCCTCCTTCTGCGACATCACTACGTCGCAGAAGGTCGCGACCGCCTGCCACGACTCGTCGCTGTCGACCATCTCCCGTAGGAGGGCCGGCAGCGACAGGTCGTTTCCTACCGTCGCGGACAGGACGGCGCGAGGGTCCTCCCAAGCAGGGCACTCCTCACGCGTGTGTTGCGCCGTGTCCGCGACTCCCGCCGCACAATGGTGGCACTCCACCGAGGGCTCCCTTCCCGCCACCCGGCACAGGTACCGGCCGAAACAACCATGACCGGTGATCATCTGCGTCAGGTGGAAGGAGAGAACCCCATGACGCCGTTCGAGCCACTCGTAAAGAATGGGGCGAACGGCGGCGACCAACTCTCGGCTCGTGTCCGCACTCTCAAGACGAACCGCCCACCTCCGCAGGAGAGTGTCGCGCGCCTCCTCCTTCCAGCGACGAATCTCCCGCGGATGGGGGCGGTCACCACCCGCAATCGCCTCTTTGGTTCGCCAGTACGCCGCGGCGAGTACCTCGGCGTCGAGGTCCCACGGCGGCGTACCGGCGAGCACACACGCGCCGACGCAAGACACGGTGCGGTACGCCCGGGCCACCCTGAGCGCCATGGCGCGCTGCGGTCTGCGCAGCGCTGCCAAGTTTCGGCTATTCAGGGCTCCCGCCCATATCGGCGCCCCGTAGAGCGCCATGGAGCGCACCACACCGGTGTAGAGGCGTCGGCAAACACTACCTGGCCCCCCAACGTTTGGGAGGATCCGCCCCAACGCCCCAGCGGTGCCCAACAACTTCGGGGCCAACCGCCGGAAGTGCTCTTCGAACTTCCATCGGCCGTCGAGCACAAGCCCCAGGTACTTCATGTTAGTACCGACGGCGATGGAAGTTCCTCCCACTATGATTGAGGCCGCCGGCGGCGGCCCGTTTCCGGGCCCGTGGAACAGGAGAGCCTCCGATTTCTCCAGGGCCACCTCGAGCCCCAGGGCGCGGATCCTCCCCACCACCTGGGCCACACCCGCCGTGGCGAGGCGCGACGCCTCCCTGTAGGTGCTGCCGCGGGCCAGCACGAGGGTATCGTCGGCGTAACATATAACACCGACCCCCCGCAAGGTGGCACCGCGCAGCACCCAGTCGTAGCCGATGTTCCACAGGGGCGGGCCTAGTACCGACCCCTGCGGAACACCGCACGACATCACCCTCCTCCCCTCGCCGGCCCTCGTCGGGTAAACGACGGCCCTGCCGGCGAAGTAATCAGCGATGACCCGCTGCAGGTACTGCGGCACCCCATGGTACCGCAGCGCCGCTCTGACGGTCTCCCAGGGCAGCGTGTTGAAAGCGTTGCGGATGTCCAATGACACCGCAAGCATCACGCCGCCCTGGCAGACCGCCCCCTCGGCGAGGTCCCGCACCCGCGCGACGGCATCCAGGGTCGACCGACCCCGGCGGAAACCGAACTGCGCGTCGTCCAGATCCGGATCCATGCACTCGGCCAGGCGAGCCGCGAGCACTCGCTCGAAGAGCTTGCTCACCTCGCCGAGCAGCACGATCGGACGGTAGGACGACGGCAGTCCGGCCGGGCGCCCGACCTTCGGCAGCAACACGAGCTTGCCCGTCTTCCAGGGTCGAGGGAATCGACCCTGCGCCACGCACGCGGTGAACAGGGACCTCACCCTCTCACCTATCTCTTCTAGCGCGACCGCCAGAGCCGTCCCCGGAACGCCGTCCGGGCCGGGGGCGGTCCTCTTCATTTTGAGTCTCAGGACGGCCGCCCCGAATTCCGCCTCCGATACCGGCGGTGCGGGGACGTCGTCCTCTGCAGGTCGCGCATCGCCTTGTCGGGCCATCGCCGGAGGTACCCACTCCTCTCGATGGGGGAAGAGGGTGCCCACCACATCTCCTAGGAGATCCTCGTCCACGCTGGACGTGACTGGGGGGGCCCAGGGTCGCATCTTTTTGCGGACCACTTTGTACGGCCTGCCCCACGGGTCGCCGTCGAGGGTCCGCAGCCACTCCTCCCACGCCGCCTCCTTGGCCCGCGCGATTGCCACTTGAAGCGACTCGCGCAGTGCCCTGTAGGCGGCGTAGGAGGCGGTCTCCTCCTGGGCGTCCCGGATCCGCCTACGCCTGCACCGGGTGTATCGGCGGCGAGCCCTGCCGCAGTCGACTCGCATGCGGCGCAGCTCGTCGTTCCACCAATACACCCGATGCCGAGGAGGGAGGGGTCTCGCCCTGGGCATCGCCGCGTCGCAGATGCGACCCAGCGAGGCCCCTAGGCGCCCCGCCTCCTCGTCCACGTCCTGGCCGATGATGTCGGACCCGGACACCCAGTCTTCGACTATGGCCGCCTCTCTGGCGACCTCTTTATCGAGCCGCCCCAGCACCCAGCGCGGACCGGACCCCCCAACAACAACAGGGGGTCGGACCGGGCCCTGCGGTCCGGTGGCGAGCGCGGAGACGTCGAACCGGATATACCGATGGTCGGACAGTGTCTCCGCGTCCACCACCACCCTCCAGTCCCGGACACGGCGCGCCAGGGCGGTCGACGCCAACGTTATGTCGACTATCGAACCGCCCCGTTGCCGCACGCACGTGTCCTCCGACCCCGTGTTGAGGACGGCCAGGCCCATGGAGACCGCCCACTCCTCCAGACACTCACCCCGCGCATCCGTCGCCGGGGATCCCCACGCCACGGATTTGGCGTTGAAATCCCCAGCGACTAGCACGGGGCTAGGGGCGACCCGCCCAACCAGAGCCCCCACCTCCCCGAGCATCTGCTCAAAGTCGGCGAGACTCCGGCTGGGCGGGTAGTACACCCCTATGACTGCAACGCCGCCCACGGCTGCCAGGACGTAGCCCCGACCCCTCGTCACGTTGTCGATGGGCGGGGCGCCAACGGCAGCCGGGGCGACGATGGCCACCAAACCCTCGCGGTCCCCGACCCAGTCGTCCCTGTCGGGAACGAAGTAGGGCTCGGCGACCACGGCCACTTTGATCCCCCACTCTACCAGGGTCTGGGACAAAAGATCCTGGGCCCTGGCAGAGTGGTTGATGTTTGCCTGCAGTACGGGGAGTTGTAGAGGCATTTACACTGCGGTCTCCATGGGCCCCTCCGCTGTTTGGCCAAGGGTAGGCTCTTTGCTCTTACCCTTGGCCTTTTTCTTTTTCCTCCTGTTTGGCGCCGCTTTCTTTTGCTTGCTGGCGCCCTGGCAGCCCGCTCCGCCGAGCGGGTGCCCCGCGGGTTTGCCTGTCGCTGCGCAGGTGACGCAGTTCGGCTCGGCCTTACACCCGCGCGCCCGGTGGCCCGGCTCTCCGCAGCGGAAGCAAAGGCCGCTGCGGTCCACCTCCGACCGGCACCTGCTGGCGACGTGGCCCAGATTGAGGCACCTGAAGCACCTCAGGGGCCTCGCCGCCAGCAGGGCGACTCTGGCCGTGATCCAGCCTACCCTTAGGCTGCCGGCGCCGACCACGGTCTTGGCGGCGGCCACCGGGCAGCCGAGCCACATCGCGGCCCGGTCGCCGATGACTCCGGGCCTCACGTCGCTGGCGTGGCATCCGCCCTGCGCAGCAAAAGCCTCCACCACCTCTGCGGCGGTGACGGAGTCGTCGAGCCCCGACACCATCACATCCACCCTTTTTGTGGGGCGGGAGACCCTGACGTCCTCTGCGCTGAGGACCTCCCTGAGCTTACGAGCCAGGGAGTCGGCCTTCTCGGCGCCCCCATCCCCGAAGATTTCGAGGATGCGGGCGCCGGTGACCGTGGTCCTGCAGCGCATCTCTTCGATACCCAGACTGGTCTTGTCTATTCGAGTCCGGGCCTCCCGCAGGACGGTGGCGTAGCTCGCACCGCGCTCCGCCGCACCCGGCTGCAGTGTCAACGTCACCGCAGCCGTTTTTGGCTCGCGTAGCTTCGCCACCGCCGCAGCCTTCTTGTCTTGGGAGCTCTTATTTTGGGAGCTCTGGGTGCGCACCTGCTGCTTCCCAGAGCTCTTACCTCCCCGAGCAGCGACCACATTCCACTGCTCCGTCAGTGGAGGTGGTGGGGGAGCGTCCCGCACAGGGCTAGGGTCCCTTACTGGGGCCTGGGCCGTCTGCCCGCCCTTGCCTCTGCCCTTGCCCTTGCCCTTGCCCTTGCCCTTGCCCTTGCTCACTTGGGACTGGGCTGCGGGCGCAGACAGAGGCGCCGGGGGGGGTGTTGGGGCCCTCTCCAGAGCGGGGGCCCCTGCTCCCGACTCGGAAGACATTGGCGGCTGCGACGCTGCCGCCTTCCTCTTATCAGCCGCCAGCGGCGGCCTCAGCCTCGGGTCCGGTAGGAGACGACACTCGAGTCCCTCGAGTCGCGCATTCAGCATTTCGCCGAACTGCGCGACGCTGGCCCGAGTCATCGCCTCCACCATCTCGCGAACCGCGTCTGGCGCCACCGCCGCCGCCGGCCGGCTGTTGGCTTCCGCCAACTGGGCCGTAAGCCGCCGGTTCTCTGCCTCCAGCAGCGCCACCTCCTCTGGGACCGTGCGGGCCCTGATGCCCACCGCGGCCTCCCTGATGATGGAGGCCGCGTCCTTCAGGGTCTTTTGGCTGGTCCCCTTTAAATTTTTGGATTTGGAGGCCACCGTCTCCACAACCTTGGCGGCCTCCAACACCAAAAGATTTAGTGCCGCCAGCGACTGCGCCGTGTCCTCGCCCGGCGTTGGCGGATTGAGGCCGCTGCGGCAGGCGTGCCTGGACTCACGCAACGTTTTGGCTAAGCCCTCCACGCAGTCCTCGACCTCAAGCCGGAGCTCCTCTTCCTTTGCCGCGTTCAGGCGTTCCCGAGCCGCGGCAAGGCCCACGTATTCGCCCGTGGTGGGCGGCCGGCCTCGCCCGCGCTTCGATCTATGGGCCACCCCTTTGAGCGGCGACGCGGCTTCCTCCTGCCCTATGGGCCTCTTCCGCCAACGGCGAGACTCTTTTTCACTTTCGGACCCAACCGTCATCAGGCTCTCCTCCGAGTCACCGGCTGAGTCCCCAGAGGACTCCGAGAGACGCGTCACAAGGACGCGGAGCTCCCGTCGAGCCTTCGAGCCTCCTCGGCCCTTGTTGCCGTCATCTGTGGCGGCAAGCGGATCTTGGTCGTCGATCGTAGGTTTCTCCGTCGTTTTCCTTTCTTCAAGCGTTTGGTCCTCGTGTCGATCAGTCGTCGTCGTTTTCCATTGTGCAAGCGTAAAGTCGTCATGTAGATCAGTCATCGTCGGTATCCGTTGTGCTAGCGTGTGTTCGTCGTTTTGGTCCGAAGACCTAGAAATAGGACAGTTGTTGCCCCCCCCAGAATACGAGGGGCAGCCCGCCGAAGCGGGGTGGGATTCCCCGACCGCTGAGCAGTCGGGACCCACCTGGGGAGTTATTTTCGCAATTGTCTTTTTCATATTGGTTTTTTCCTTTACTCCTCTCTACGTCCGCCCTAACCTACCTACCTAACCTAGCCTACCTACCCCACCCCTATGTCGCATCTGGAGTGTCCTCTGCTAATCAGAAGAACACCCAGAGCGACAACCCCCCCTGTCAGGTATTCGCCACCGCCAACAAGAACCCACGAATGGGAAGTTATTGACGGTGCCCGGGGCGCACCAGCCCGGCGGGTTGCTCTTCTCCCCGGACGTATCCGAAAGAGACCAGCAACCAACTAGGCCAACGTGGAGGTTACCTGACCCGCACCCCAACCTAACCTAACCTAACCTAACCTTTTTTTTTTTTTTTTTTTTTTTTTTGATCACCCAGGAAAATTCCTAACGAATACGCAGCGGCCCGGGGGAACCGCTGTGTTATGTGGGGTTCGCACCCACTAAAAACCTGGAGTGGTCCTCCTCTCGCCTACGGGGCTGCGGGACCCACGAGGCTTACAACCGCATGCCCCGCTAGCGTTGCTCTCAATAGAGCCCTTCTCTCCGGGGCGGGGCAGAGTCCCCTGGTGTTACAAGAGACCCTGCCCCGCCCCATTCCTCCTCCTGTCTCCTCCTGGCACTGAGGCACCGGACCACCGGATGTCTCAGTGCACGGGACCTATGTGTGGACGGCGGATCCCCCGATCCTCCGCCCACGGTCCCCGGCGTCACGGCGGCATCCGGCCCGCAAAGGCCGCACGCCGCCTGCCGAGTCTGCGGCGGCGTATCGGGGCCGAGTCGACGTCGTCTTCCCGGTCCCGCTCCGCCGCCTCCTTCCGCGACATAACGTCGTCGCTGAAGGTCGCGACCGCCTGCCACGACTCGTCGCTGTCGACCATCTCCCTGAGGACGGCCGGCAGCGACAGGTCATTCCCGACTGTCGCGGACAAGGCGGCGCGAGGGACCGCCCAAGCTGGGCACTCCTCGCGCGTGTGTTGCGCCGTGTCCGCGACTCCCGCCGCACAATGGTGGCACTCCACCGAGGGTTCCCTTCCCGCCACCCGGCACAGGTACCGGCCGAAACAACCATGACCGGTGATCATCTGCGTCAGGTGGAAGGAGAGAACCCCATGACGCCGTTCGAGCCACTCGTGAAGAATGGGGCGAACGGCGGCGACCAACTCTCGGCTCGTGTCCGCACTCTCAAGACGAGCCGCCCACCTCCGCAGGAGAGTGTCGCGCGCCTCCTCCTTCCAGCGACGAATCTCCCGCGGATGGGGGCGGTCACCACCCGCAATCGCCTCTTTGGTTCGCCAGTACGCCGCGGCGAGTACCTCGGCGTCGAGGTCCCACGGCGGCGTACCGGCGAGCACACAGGCGCCGACGCAAGACACGGTGCGGTACGCCCGGGCCACCCTGAGCGCCATGGCGCGCTGCGGTCTGCGCAGCGCTGCCAAGTTTCGGCTATTCAGGGCTCCCGCCCATATCGGCGCCCCGTAGAGCGCCATGGAGCGCACCACACCGGTGTAGAGGCGTCGGCAAACACTACCGGGCCCCCCAACGTTTGGGAGGATCCGCCCCAACGCCCCAGCGGTGCCCAACAACTTCGGGGCCAACCGCCGGAAGTGCTCTTCGAACTTCCATCGGCCGTCGAGCACAAGCCCCAGGTACTTCATGTTAGTACCGACGGCGATGGAAGTTCCTCCCACTATGATTGAGGCCGCCGGCGGCGGCCCGTTTCCGGGCCCGTGGAACAGGAGAGCCTCCGATTTCTCCAGGGCCACCTCGAGCCCCAGGGCGCGGATCCTCCCCACCACCTGGGCCACACCCGCCGTGGCGAGGCGCGACGCCTCCCTGTAGGTGCTGCCGCGGGCCAGCACGAGGGTATCGTCGGCGTAACATATAACACCGACCCCCCGCAAGGTGGCACCGCGCAGCACCCAGTCGTAGCCGATGTTCCACAGGGGCGGGCCTAGTACCGACCCCTGTGGAACACCGCACGACATCACCCTCCTCCCCTCGCCGGCCCTCGTCGGGTAGACGACGGCCCTGCCGGCGAAGTAATCAGCGATGACCCGCTGCAGGTACTGCGGCACCCCATGGTACCGCAGCGCCGCTCTGACGGTCTCCCAGGGCAGCGTGTTGAAAGCGTTGCGGATGTCCAATGACACCGCAAGCATCACGCCGCCCTGGCAGACCGCCCCCTCGGCGAGGTCCCGCACCCGCGCGACGGCATCCAGGGTCGACCGACCCCGACGGAAACCGAACTGCGCGTCGTTCAGATCCGGATCCATGCACTCGGCCAGGCGAGCCGCGAGCACTCGCTCGAAGAGCTTGCTCACCTCGCCGAGCAGCACGATCGGACGGTAGGACGACGGCAGTCCGGCCGGGCGCCCGACCTTCGGCAGCAACACGAGCTTGCCCGTCTTCCAGGGTCGAGGGAATCGACCCTGCGCCACGCACGCGGTGAACAGGGACCTCACCCTCTCACCTATCTCTTCTAGCGCGACCGCCAGAGCCGTCCCCGGAACGCCGTCCGGGCCGGGGGCGGTCCTCTTCATTTTGAGTCTCAGGACGGCCGCCCCGAATTCCGCCTCCGATACCGGCGGTGCGGGGACGTCGTCCTCTGCAGGTCGCGCATCGCCTTGTCGGGCCATCGCCGGAGGTACCCACTCCTCTCGATGGGGGAAGAGGGTGCCCACCACATCTCCTAGGAGATCCTCGTCCACGCTGGACGTGACTGGGGGGGCCCAGGGTCGCATCTTTTTGCGGACCACTTTGTACGGCCTGCCCCACGGGTCGCCGTCGAGGGTCCGCAGCCACTCCTCCCACGCCGCCTCCTTGGCCCGCGCGATTGCCACTTGAAGCGACCCGCGCAGTGCCCTGTAGGCGGCGTAGGAGGCGGTCTCCTCCTGGGCGTCCCGGATCCGCCTACGCCTGCACCGGGTGTATCGGCGGCGAGCCCTGCCGCAGTCGACTCGCATGCGGCGCAGCTCGTCGTTCCACCAATACACCCGATGCCGAGGAGGGAGGGGTCTCGCCCTGGGCATCGCCGCGTCGCAGATGCGACCCAGCGAGGCCCCTAGGCGCCCCGCCTCCTCGTCCACGTCCCGGCCGATGATGTCGGACCCGGACACCCAGTCTTCGACTATGGCCGCCTCTCTGGCGACCTCTTTATCGAGCCGCCCCAGCACCCAGCGCGGACCGGACCCCCCAACAACAACAGGGGGTCGGACCGGGCCCTGCGGTCCGGTGGCGAGCGCGGAGACGTCGAACCGGATATACCGATGGTCGGACAGTGTCTCCGCGTCCACCACCACCCTCCAGTCCCGGACACGGCGCGCCAGGGCGGTCGACGCCAACGTTATGTCGACTATCGAACCGCCCCGTTGCCGCACGCACGTGTCCTCCGACCCCGTGTTGAGGACGGCCAGGCCCATGGAGACCGCCCACTCCTCCAGACACTCACCCCGCGCATCCGTCGCCGGGGATCCCCACGCCACGGATTTGGCGTTGAAATCCCCAGCGACTAGCACGGGGCTAGGGGCGACCCGCCCAACCAGAGCCCCCACCTCCCCGAGCATCTGCTCAAAGTCGGCGAGACTCCGGCTGGGCGGGTAGTACACCCCTATGACTGCAACGCCGCCCACGGCTGCCAGGACGTAGCCCCGACCCCTCGTCACGTTGTCGATGGGCGGGGCGCCAACGGCAGCCGGGGCGACGATGGCCACCAAACCCTCGCGGTCCCCGACCCAGTCGTCCCTGTCGGGAACGAAGTAGGGCTCGGCGACCACGGCCACTTTGATCCCCCACTCTACCAGGGTCTGGGACAAAAGATCCTGGGCCCTGGCAGAGTGGTTGATGTTTGCCTGCAGTACGGGGAGTTGAAGAGACATTTACACTGCGGTCTCCATGGGCCCCTCCGCTGTTTGGCCAAGGGTAGGTTCTTTGCTCTTACCCTTGGCTTTTTTATTTTTTCCCCTGTTTGGCGCCGCTTTCTTTTGCTTGCTAGCGCCCTGGCAGCCCGCTCCGCCGAGCGGGTGCCCCGCGGGTTTGCCTGTCGCTGCGCAGGTGACGCAGTTCGGCTCGGCCTTACACCCGCGCGCCCGGTGGCCCGGCTCTCCGCAGCGGAAGCAAAGGCCGCTGCGGTCCACCTCCGACCCGCACCTGCTGGCGACGTGGCCCAGATTGAGGCACCTGAAGCACCTCAGGGGCCTCGCCGCCAGCAGGGCGACTCTGGCCGTGATCCAGCCTACCCTTAGGCTGCCGGCGCCGACCACGGTCTTGGCGGCGGCCACCGGGCAGCCGAGCCACATCGCGGCCCGGTCGCCGATGACTCCGGGCCTCACGTCGCTGGCGTGGCATCCGCCCTGCGCAGCAAAAGCCTCCACCACCTCTGCGGCGGTGACGGAGTCGTCGAGCCCCGACACCATCACATCCACCCTTTTTGTGGGGCGGGAGACCCTGACGTCCTCTGCGCTGAGGACCTCCCTGAGCTTACGAGCCAGGGAGTCGGCCTTCTCGGCGCCCCCATCCCCGAAGATTTCGAGGATGCGGGCGCCGGTGACCGTGGTCCTGCAGCGCATCTCTTCGATACCCAGACTGGTCTTGTCTATTCGAGTCCGGGCCTCCCGCAGGACGGTGGCGTAGCTCGCACCGCGCTCCGCCGCACCCGGCTGCAGTGTCAACGTCACCGCAGCCGTTTTTGGCTCGCGTAGCTTCGCCACCGCCGCAGCCTTCTTGTCTTGGGAGCTCTTATTTTGGGAGCTCTGGGTGCGCACCTGCTGCTTCCCAGAGCTCTTACCTCCCCGAGCAGCGACCACATTCCACTGCTCCGTCAGTGGAGGTGGTGGGGGAGCGTCCCGCACAGGGCTAGGGTCCCTTACTGGGGCCTGGGCCGTCTGCCCGCCCTTGCCTCTGCCCTTGCCCTTGCCCTTGCCCTTGCCCTTGCCCTTGCTCACTTGGGACTGGGCTGCGGGCGCAGACAGAGGCGCCGGGGGGGGTGTTGGGGCCCTCTCCAGAGCGGGGGCCCCTGCTCCCGACTCGGAAGACATTGGCGGCTGCGACGCTGCCGCCTTCCTCTTATCAGCCGCCAGCGGCGGCCTCAGCCTCGGGTCCGGTAGGAGACGACACTCGAGTCCCTCGAGTCGCGCATTCAGCATTTCGCCGAACTGCGCGACGCTGGCCCGAGTCATCGCCTCCACCATCTCGCGAACCGCGTCTGGCGCCACCGCCGCCGCCGGCCGGCTGTTGGCTTCCGCCAACTGGGCCGTAAGCCGCCGGTTCTCTGCCTCCAGCAGCGCCACCTCCTCTGGGACCGTGCGGGCCCTGATGCCCACCGCGGCCTCCCTGATGATGGAGGCCGCGTCCTTCAGGGTCTTTTGGCTGGTCCCCTTTAAATTTTTGGATTTGGAGGCCACCGTCTCCACAACCTTGGCGGCCTCCAACACCAAAAGATTTAGTGCCGCCAGCGACTGCGCCGTGTCCTCGCCCGGCGTTGGCGGATTGAGGCCGCTGCGGCAGGCGTGCCTGGACTCACGCAACGTTTTGGCTAAGCCCTCCACGCAGTCCTCGACCTCAAGCCGGAGCTCCTCTTCCTTTGCCGCGTTCAGGCGTTCCCGAGCCGCGGCAAGGCCCACGTATTCGCCCGTGGTGGGCGGCCGGCCTCGCCCGCGCTTCGATCTATGGGCCACCCCTTTGAGCGGCGACGCGGCTTCCTCCTGCCCTATGGGCCTCTTCCGCCAACGGCGAGTCTCTTTTTCACTTTCGGACCCAACCGTCATCAGGCTCTCCTCCGAGTCACCGGCTGAGTCCCCAGAGGACTCCGAGAGACGCGTCACAAGGACGCGGAGCTCCCGTCGAGCCTTCGAGCCTCCTCGGCCCTTGTTGCCGTCATCTGTGGCGGCAAGCGGATCTTGGTCGTCGATCGTAGGTTTCTCCGTCGTTTTCCTTTCTTCAAGCGTTTGGTCCTCGTGTCGATCAGTCGTCGTCGTTTTCCATTGTGCAAGCGTAAAGTCGTCATGTAGATCAGTCATCGTCGGTATCCGTTGTGCTAGCGTGTGTTCGTCGTTTTGGTCCGAAGACCTAGAAATAGGACAGTTGTTGCCCCCCCCAGAATACGAGGGGCAGCCCGCCGAAGCGGGGTGGGATTCCCCGACCGCTGAGCAGTCGGGACCCACCTGGGGAGTTATTTTCGCAATTGTCTTTTTCATATTGGTTTTTTCCTTTACTCCTCTCTACGTCCGCCCTAACCTACCTACCTAACCTAGCCTACCTACCCCACCCCTATGTCGCATCTGGAGTGTCCTCTGCTAATCAGAAGAACACCCAGAGCGACAACCCCCCCTGTCAGGTATTCGCCACCGCCAACAAGAACCCACGAATGGGAAGTTATTGACGGTGCCCGGGGCGCACCAGCCCGGCGGGTTGCTCTTCTCCCCGGACGTATCCGAAAGAGACCAGCAACCAACTAGGCCAACGTGGAGGTTACCTGACCCGCACCCCAACCTAACCTAACCTAACCTAACCTTTTTTTTTTTTTTTTTTTTTTTTTTGATCACCCAGGAAAATTCCTAACGAATACGCAGCGGCCCGGGGGAACCGCTGTGTTATGTGGGGTTCGCACCCACTAAAAACCTGGAGTGGTCCTCCTCTCGCCTACGGGGCTGCGGGACCCACGAGGCTTACAACCGCATGCCCCGCTAGCGTTGCTCTCAATAGAGCCCTTCTCTCCGGGGCGGGGCAGAGTCCCCTGGTGTTACAAGAGACCCTGCCCCGCCCCATTCCTCCTCCTGTCTCCTCCTGGCACTGAGGCACCGGACCACCGGATGTCTCAGTGCACGGGACCTATGTGTGGACGGCGGATCCCCCGATCCTCCGCCCACGGTCCCCGGCGTCACGGCGGCATCCGGCCCGCAAAGGCCGCACGCCGCCTGCCGAGTCTGCGGCGGCGTATCGGGGCCGAGTCGACGTCGTCTTCCCGGTCCCGCTCCGCCGCCTCCTTCCGCGACATAACGTCGTCGCTGAAGGTCGCGACCGCCTGCCACGACTCGTCGCTGTCGACCATCTCCCTGAGGACGGCCGGCAGCGACAGGTCATTCCCGACTGTCGCGGACAAGGCGGCGCGAGGGACCGCCCAAGCTGGGCACTCCTCGCGCGTGTGTTGCGCCGTGTCCGCGACTCCCGCCGCACAATGGTGGCACTCCACCGAGGGTTCCCTTCCCGCCACCCGGCACAGGTACCGGCCGAAACAACCATGACCGGTGATCATCTGCGTCAGGTGGAAGGAGAGAACCCCATGACGCCGTTCGAGCCACTCGTGAAGAATGGGGCGAACGGCGGCGACCAACTCTCGGCTCGTGTCCGCACTCTCAAGACGAGCCGCCCACCTCCGCAGGAGAGTGTCGCGCGCCTCCTCCTTCCAGCGACGAATCTCCCGCGGATGGGGGCGGTCACCACCCGCAATCGCCTCTTTGGTTCGCCAGTACGCCGCGGCGAGTACCTCGGCGTCGAGGTCCCACGGCGGCGTACCGGCGAGCACACAGGCGCCGACGCAAGACACGGTGCGGTACGCCCGGGCCACCCTGAGCGCCATGGCGCGCTGCGGTCTGCGCAGCGCTGCCAAGTTTCGGCTATTCAGGGCTCCCGCCCATATCGGCGCCCCGTAGAGCGCCATGGAGCGCACCACACCGGTGTAGAGGCGTCGGCAAACACTACCGGGCCCCCCAACGTTTGGGAGGATCCGCCCCAACGCCCCAGCGGTGCCCAACAACTTCGGGGCCAACCGCCGGAAGTGCTCTTCGAACTTCCATCGGCCGTCGAGCACAAGCCCCAGGTACTTCATGTTAGTACCGACGGCGATGGAAGTTCCTCCCACTATGATTGAGGCCGCCGGCGGCGGCCCGTTTCCGGGCCCGTGGAACAGGAGAGCCTCCGATTTCTCCAGGGCCACCTCGAGCCCCAGGGCGCGGATCCTCCCCACCACCTGGGCCACACCCGCCGTGGCGAGGCGCGACGCCTCCCTGTAGGTGCTGCCGCGGGCCAGCACGAGGGTATCGTCGGCGTAACATATAACACCGACCCCCCGCAAGGTGGCACCGCGCAGCACCCAGTCGTAGCCGATGTTCCACAGGGGCGGGCCTAGTACCGACCCCTGTGGAACACCGCACGACATCACCCTCCTCCCCTCGCCGGCCCTCGTCGGGTAGACGACGGCCCTGCCGGCGAAGTAATCAGCGATGACCCGCTGCAGGTACTGCGGCACCCCATGGTACCGCAGCGCCGCTCTGACGGTCTCCCAGGGCAGCGTGTTGAAAGCGTTGCGGATGTCCAATGACACCGCAAGCATCACGCCGCCCTGGCAGACCGCCCCCTCGGCGAGGTCCCGCACCCGCGCGACGGCATCCAGGGTCGACCGACCCCGACGGAAACCGAACTGCGCGTCGTTCAGATCCGGATCCATGCACTCGGCCAGGCGAGCCGCGAGCACTCGCTCGAAGAGCTTGCTCACCTCGCCGAGCAGCACGATCGGACGGTAGGACGACGGCAGTCCGGCCGGGCGCCCGACCTTCGGCAGCAACACGAGCTTGCCCGTCTTCCAGGGTCGAGGGAATCGACCCTGCGCCACGCACGCGGTGAACAGGGACCTCACCCTCTCACCTATCTCTTCTAGCGCGACCGCCAGAGCCGTCCCCGGAACGCCGTCCGGGCCGGGGGCGGTCCTCTTCATTTTGAGTCTCAGGACGGCCGCCCCGAATTCCGCCTCCGATACCGGCGGTGCGGGGACGTCGTCCTCTGCAGGTCGCGCATCGCCTTGTCGGGCCATCGCCGGAGGTACCCACTCCTCTCGATGGGGGAAGAGGGTGCCCACCACATCTCCTAGGAGATCCTCGTCCACGCTGGACGTGACTGGGGGGGCCCAGGGTCGCATCTTTTTGCGGACCACTTTGTACGGCCTGCCCCACGGGTCGCCGTCGAGGGTCCGCAGCCACTCCTCCCACGCCGCCTCCTTGGCCCGCGCGATTGCCACTTGAAGCGACCCGCGCAGTGCCCTGTAGGCGGCGTAGGAGGCGGTCTCCTCCTGGGCGTCCCGGATCCGCCTACGCCTGCACCGGGTGTATCGGCGGCGAGCCCTGCCGCAGTCGACTCGCATGCGGCGCAGCTCGTCGTTCCACCAATACACCCGATGCCGAGGAGGGAGGGGTCTCGCCCTGGGCATCGCCGCGTCGCAGATGCGACCCAGCGAGGCCCCTAGGCGCCCCGCCTCCTCGTCCACGTCCCGGCCGATGATGTCGGACCCGGACACCCAGTCTTCGACTATGGCCGCCTCTCTGGCGACCTCTTTATCGAGCCGCCCCAGCACCCAGCGCGGACCGGACCCCCCAACAACAACAGGGGGTCGGACCGGGCCCTGCGGTCCGGTGGCGAGCGCGGAGACGTCGAACCGGATATACCGATGGTCGGACAGTGTCTCCGCGTCCACCACCACCCTCCAGTCCCGGACACGGCGCGCCAGGGCGGTCGACGCCAACGTTATGTCGACTATCGAACCGCCCCGTTGCCGCACGCACGTGTCCTCCGACCCCGTGTTGAGGACGGCCAGGCCCATGGAGACCGCCCACTCCTCCAGACACTCACCCCGCGCATCCGTCGCCGGGGATCCCCACGCCACGGATTTGGCGTTGAAATCCCCAGCGACTAGCACGGGGCTAGGGGCGACCCGCCCAACCAGAGCCCCCACCTCCCCGAGCATCTGCTCAAAGTCGGCGAGACTCCGGCTGGGCGGGTAGTACACCCCTATGACTGCAACGCCGCCCACGGCTGCCAGGACGTAGCCCCGACCCCTCGTCACGTTGTCGATGGGCGGGGCGCCAACGGCAGCCGGGGCGACGATGGCCACCAAACCCTCGCGGTCCCCGACCCAGTCGTCCCTGTCGGGAACGAAGTAGGGCTCGGCGACCACGGCCACTTTGATCCCCCACTCTACCAGGGTCTGGGACAAAAGATCCTGGGCCCTGGCAGAGTGGTTGATGTTTGCCTGCAGTACGGGGAGTTGAAGAGACATTTACACTGCGGTCTCCATGGGCCCCTCCGCTGTTTGGCCAAGGGTAGGTTCTTTGCTCTTACCCTTGGCTTTTTTATTTTTTCCCCTGTTTGGCGCCGCTTTCTTTTGCTTGCTAGCGCCCTGGCAGCCCGCTCCGCCGAGCGGGTGCCCCGCGGGTTTGCCTGTCGCTGCGCAGGTGACGCAGTTCGGCTCGGCCTTACACCCGCGCGCCCGGTGGCCCGGCTCTCCGCAGCGGAAGCAAAGGCCGCTGCGGTCCACCTCCGACCCGCACCTGCTGGCGACGTGGCCCAGATTGAGGCACCTGAAGCACCTCAGGGGCCTCGCCGCCAGCAGGGCGACTCTGGCCGTGATCCAGCCTACCCTTAGGCTGCCGGCGCCGACCACGGTCTTGGCGGCGGCCACCGGGCAGCCGAGCCACATCGCGGCCCGGTCGCCGATGACTCCGGGCCTCACGTCGCTGGCGTGGCATCCGCCCTGCGCAGCAAAAGCCTCCACCACCTCTGCGGCGGTGACGGAGTCGTCGAGCCCCGACACCATCACATCCACCCTTTTTGTGGGGCGGGAGACCCTGACGTCCTCTGCGCTGAGGACCTCCCTGAGCTTACGAGCCAGGGAGTCGGCCTTCTCGGCGCCCCCATCCCCGAAGATTTCGAGGATGCGGGCGCCGGTGACCGTGGTCCTGCAGCGCATCTCTTCGATACCCAGACTGGTCTTGTCTATTCGAGTCCGGGCCTCCCGCAGGACGGTGGCGTAGCTCGCACCGCGCTCCGCCGCACCCGGCTGCAGTGTCAACGTCACCGCAGCCGTTTTTGGCTCGCGTAGCTTCGCCACCGCCGCAGCCTTCTTGTCTTGGGAGCTCTTATTTTGGGAGCTCTGGGTGCGCACCTGCTGCTTCCCAGAGCTCTTACCTCCCCGAGCAGCGACCACATTCCACTGCTCCGTCAGTGGAGGTGGTGGGGGAGCGTCCCGCACAGGGCTAGGGTCCCTTACTGGGGCCTGGGCCGTCTGCCCGCCCTTGCCTCTGCCCTTGCCCTTGCCCTTGCCCTTGCCCTTGCCCTTGCTCACTTGGGACTGGGCTGCGGGCGCAGACAGAGGCGCCGGGGGGGGTGTTGGGGCCCTCTCCAGAGCGGGGGCCCCTGCTCCCGACTCGGAAGACATTGGCGGCTGCGACGCTGCCGCCTTCCTCTTATCAGCCGCCAGCGGCGGCCTCAGCCTCGGGTCCGGTAGGAGACGACACTCGAGTCCCTCGAGTCGCGCATTCAGCATTTCGCCGAACTGCGCGACGCTGGCCCGAGTCATCGCCTCCACCATCTCGCGAACCGCGTCTGGCGCCACCGCCGCCGCCGGCCGGCTGTTGGCTTCCGCCAACTGGGCCGTAAGCCGCCGGTTCTCTGCCTCCAGCAGCGCCACCTCCTCTGGGACCGTGCGGGCCCTGATGCCCACCGCGGCCTCCCTGATGATGGAGGCCGCGTCCTTCAGGGTCTTTTGGCTGGTCCCCTTTAAATTTTTGGATTTGGAGGCCACCGTCTCCACAACCTTGGCGGCCTCCAACACCAAAAGATTTAGTGCCGCCAGCGACTGCGCCGTGTCCTCGCCCGGCGTTGGCGGATTGAGGCCGCTGCGGCAGGCGTGCCTGGACTCACGCAACGTTTTGGCTAAGCCCTCCACGCAGTCCTCGACCTCAAGCCGGAGCTCCTCTTCCTTTGCCGCGTTCAGGCGTTCCCGAGCCGCGGCAAGGCCCACGTATTCGCCCGTGGTGGGCGGCCGGCCTCGCCCGCGCTTCGATCTATGGGCCACCCCTTTGAGCAGCGACGCGGCTTCCTCCTGCCCTATGGGCCTCTTCCGCCAACGGCGAGTCTCTTTTTCACTTTCGGACCCAACCGTCATCAGGCTCTCCTCCGAGTCACCGGCTGAGTCCCCAGAGGACTCCGAGAGACGCGTCACAAGGACGCGGAGCTCCCGTCGAGCCTTCGAGCCTCCTCGGCCCTTGTTGCCGTCATCTGTGGCGGCAAGCGGATCTTGGTCGTCGATCGTAGGTTTCTCCGTCGTTTTCCTTTCTTCAAGCGTTTGGTCCTCGTGTCGATCAGTCGTCGTCGTTTTCCATTGTGCAAGCGTAAAGTCGTCATGTAGATCAGTCATCGTCGGTTTCCATTGTGCTAGCGTGTGTTCGTCGTTTTGGTCCGAAGACCTAGAAATAGGACAGTTGTTGCCCCCCCCAGAATACGAGGGGCAGCCCGCCGAAGCGGGGTGGGATTCCCCGACCGCTGAGCAGTCGGGACCCACCTGGGGAGTTATTTTCGCAATTGTCTTTTTCATGGTTTTTCCTTTTACTCCTCTCTACGTCCGCCCTAACCTACCTACCTAACCTAGCCTACCTACCCCACCCCTATGTCGCATCTGGAGTGTCCTCTGCTAATCAGAAGAACACCCAGAGCGACAACCCCCCCCTGTCAGGTATTCGCCACCGCCAACAAGAACCCACGAATGGGAAGTTATTGACGGTGCCCGGGGCGCACCAGCCCGGCGGGTTGCTTTTCTCCCCGGACGTATCCGAAAGAGACCAGCAACCAACCAGGCCAACGTGGAGGTTACCTGACCCGCACCCCAACCTAACCTAACCTTTTTTTTTTTTTTTTTTTTTTTTTGATCTCGCTGGGAAAAAATGCATTACGCATACCCACCCATTGGGGGAATGGGGGGGGTATGTGGGACTCCCCGGAATGAATCCGGTATACCCACTAAAATAACCCAGCGGCACTCCCGCATCGTCTTGAATTGGAGGAGGACTGGGAAACTGGCAGAGCCTTTACGTCCAGTCCCCCGCCGACGACCGCCCGCCTTTACAGCGGGGCCTTCACGCCCCTCCCTCAGTGGAGGGGCCCGGGAACGACCGCGAGTGCTCGGCCGTTCCCGCCCGACGAGGGTGGTGACTCGTGCAATGCGAGCGAAGGCGCCCCCGCGCCTGTCGCCCGCTAGTCACCACCAGGAGGTGGGAGGAGACGATCGTACAACCGCCTTCTCCCACCCCTTCTTCGCCTGCGGTGCGGCGGCGCGAGAGGATCGTCCTCCCGCGCCCGCTCCGCCGCCTCCTTTTGCGACATAACGACCTCGCAAAAGGAGGCAACCGCCGCCCAGGCCTCCTCACTCCCCAGCATGGAATTGACCACACTGGGAAGTGAGAGGTCCTGCCCGACAACTCCTATCAGAGCACGGCGCAGCTCTGCCCAGGCTGGGCACACCTCGAGGGTGTGCTGCGCCGTGTCCTCTGCCGCTCCGCAGTCATGGCACGCCGGGGTTTCCTCCCTCCGGATCCGGTGCAGGTGCGTTCCGAAACAACCATGTCCGGACAACACCTGCACCAAACGGAACGAGAGGAAACCATGTGGCCGCTCGAGCCAGCCCTGCAGGACTGGCCCGAGCGCGTCCAGCGTCCGGCGTCCAAAGGCGGCGGTGGCGAGGTCCTCCGCCCAATGGAGGACGATGGCGTCTCTCGCCTCCCGCCGCACGGCCTCCCGCTCTTCTGCGGCGGGGCGCTCTCCCTGCGCCCTACGCCGCGCCGTCCACTCGTACACTCTGGCGAGCACCCATGCCTCCAACTCCCAGGGAGGGGTGCCCGCCAGAGCGCACGCCGCCGAAACCTAACCTAACCTTTTTTTTTTTTTTTTTTTTGATCACCCAGGAAAATTCCTAACGAATACGCAGCGGCCCGGGGGAACCGCTGTGTTATGTGGGGTTCGCACCCACTAAAAACCTGGAGTGGTCCTCCTCTCGCCTACGGGGCTGCGGGACCCACGAGGCTTACAACCGCATGCCCCGCTAGCGTTGCTCTCGATAGAGCCCTTCTCTCCGGGGCGGGGCAGAGTCCCCTGGTGTTACAAGAGACCCTGCCCCGCCCCATTCCTCCTCCTGTCTCCTCCTGGCACTGAGGCACCGGACCACCGGATGTCTCAGTGCACGGGACCTATGTGTGGATGGCGGATCCCCCGATCCTCCGCCCACGGTCCCCGGCGTCACGGCGGCATCCGGCCCGCAAAGGCCGCACGCCGCCTGCCGAGTCTGCGGCGGCGTATCGGGGCCGAGTCGACGTCGTCTTCCCGGTCCCGCTCCGCCGCCTCCTTCCGCGACATAACGTCGTCGCTGAAGGTCGCGACCGCCTGCCACGACTCGTCGCTGCCGACCATCTCCCGTAGGAGGGCCGGCAGCGACAGGTCGTTTCCTACCGTCGCGGACAGGGCGGCGCGAGGGTCCTCCCAAGCAGGGCACTCCTCGCGCGTGTGTTGCGCCGTGTCCGCGACTCCCGCCGCACAATGGTGGCACTCCACCGAGGGTTCCCTTCCCGCCACCCGGCACAGGTACCGGCCGAAACAACCATGACCGGTGATCATCTGCGTCAGGTGGAAGGAGAGAACCCCATGACGCCGTTCGAGCCACTCGTGAAGAATGGGGCGAACGGCGGCGACCAACTCTCGGCTCGTGTCCGCACTCTCAAGACGAGCCGCCCACCTCCGCAGGAGAGTGTCGCGCGCCTCCTCCTTCCAGCGACGAATCTCCCGCGGATGGGGGCGGTCACCACCCGCAATCGCCTCTTTGGTTCGCCAGTACGCCGCGGCGAGTACCTCGGCGTCGAGGTCCCACGGCGGCGTACCGGCGAGCACACACGCGCCGACGCAAGACACGGTGCGGTACGCCCGGGCCACCCTGAGCGCCATGGCGCGCTGCGGTCTGCGCAGCGCTGCCAAGTTTCGGCTATTCAGGGCTCCCGCCCATATCGGCGCCCCGTAGAGCGCCATGGAGCGCACCACACCGGTGTAGAGGCGTCGGCAAACACTACCTGGCCCCCCAACGTTTGGGAGGATCCGCCCCAACGCCCCAGCGGTGCCCAACAACTTCGGGGCCAACCGCCGGAAGTGCTCTTCGAACTTCCATCGGCCGTCGAGCACAAGCCCCAGGTACTTCATGTTAGTACCGACGGCGATGGAAGTTCCTCCCACTATGATTGAGGCCGCCGGCGGCGGCCCGTTTCCGGGCCCGTGGAACAGGAGAGCCTCCGATTTCTCCAGGGCCACCTCGAGCCCCAGGGCGCGGATCCTCCCCACCACCTGGGCCACACCCGCCGTGGCGAGGCGCGACGCCTCCCTGTAGGTGCTGCCGCGGGCCAGCACGAGGGTATCGTCGGCGTAACATATAACACCGACCCCCCGCAAGGTGGCACCGCGCAGCACCCAGTCGTAGCCGATGTTCCACAGGGGCGGGCCCAGTACCGACCCCTGTGGAACACCGCACGACATCACCCTCCTCCCCTCGCCGGCCCTCGTCGGGTAAACGACGGCCCTGCCGGCGAAGTAATCAGCGATGACCCGCTGCAGGTACTGCGGCACCCCGTGGTACCGCAGCGCCGCTCTGACGGTCTCCCAGGGCAGCGTGTTGAAAGCGTTGCGGATGTCCAATGACACCGCAAGCATCACGCCGCCCCGGCAGACCGCCCCCTCGGCGAGGTCCCGCACCCGCGCGACGGCATCCAGGGTCGACCGACCCCGGCGGAAACCGAACTGCGCGTCGTCCAGATCCGGATCCATGCACTCGGCCAGGCGAGCCGCGAGCACTCGCTCGAAGAGCTTGCTCACCTCGCCGAGCAGCACGATCGGACGGTAGGACGACGGCAGTCCGGCCGGGCGCCCGACCTTCGGCAGCAACACGAGCTTGCCCGTCTTCCAGGGTCGAGGGAATCGACCCTGCGCCACGCACGCGGTGAACAGGGACCTCACCCTCTCACCTATCTCTTCTAGCGCGACCGCCAGAGCCGTCCCCGGAACGCCGTCCGGGCCGGGGGCGGTCCTCTTCATTTTGAGTCTCAGGACGGCCGCCCCGAATTCCGCCTCCGATACCGGCGGTGCGGGGACGTCGTCCTCTGCAGGTCGCGCATCGCCTTGTCGGGCCATCGCCGGAGGTACCCACTCCTCTCGATTGGGGAAGAGGGTGCCCACCACATCTCCTAGGAGATCCTCGTCCACGCTGGACGTGACTGGGGGGGCCCAGGGTCGCAGCTTTTTGCGGACCACTTTGTACGGCCTGCCCCACGGGTCGCCGTCGAGGGTCCGCAGCCACTCCTCCCACGCCGCCTCCTTGGCCCGCGCGATTGCCACTTGAAGCGACTCGCGCAGTGCCCTGTAGGCGGCGTAGGAGACGGTCTCCTCCTGGGCGTCCCGGATCCGCCTACGCCTGCACCGGGTGTATCGGCGGCGAGCCCTGCCGCAGTCGACTCGCATGCGGCGCAGCCCGTCGTTCCACCAATACACCCGATGCCGAGGAGGGAGGGGTCTCGCCCTGGGCATCGCCGCGTCGCAGATGCGACCCAGCGAGGCCCCTAGGCGCCCCGCCTCCTCGTCCACGTCCTGGCCGATGATGTCGGACCCGGACACCCAGTCTTCGACTATGGCCGCCTCTCTGGCGACCTCTTTATCGAGCCGCCCCAGCACCCAGCGCGGACCGGACCCCCCAACAACAACAGGGGGTCGGACCGGGCCCTGCGGTCCGGTGGCGAGCGCGGAGACGTCGAACCGGATATACCGATGGTCGGACAGTGTCTCCGCGTCCACCACCACCCTCCAGTCCCGGACACGGCGCGCCAGGGCGGTCGACGCCAACGTTATGTCGACTATCGAACCGCCCCGTTGCCGCACGCACGTGTCCTCCGACCCCGTGTTGAGGACGGCCAGGCCCATGGAGACCGCCCACTCCTCCAGACACTCACCCCGCGCATCCGTCGCCGGGGATCCCCACGCCACGGATTTGGCGTTGAAATCCCCAGCGACTAGCACGGGGCTAGGGGCGACCCGCCCAACCAGAGCCCCCACCTCCCCGAGCATCTGCTCAAAGTCGGCGAGACTCCGGCTGGGCGGGCAGTACACCCCTATGACTGCAACGCCGCCCACGGCTGCCAGGACGTAGCCCCGACCCCTCGTCACGTTGTCGATGGGCGGGGCGCCGACGGCAGCCGGGGCGACGATGGCCACCAAACCCTCGCGGTCCCCGACCCAGTCGTCCCTGTCGGGAACGAAGTAGGGCTCGGCGACCACGGCCACTTTGATCCCCCACTCTACCAGGGTCTGGGACAAAAGATCCTGGGCCCTGGCAGAGTGGTTGATGTTTGCCTGCAGTACGGGGAGTTGTAGAGACATTACACTGCGGTCTCCATGGGCCCCTCCGCTGTTTGGCCAAGGGTAGGCTCTTTGCTCTTACCCTTGGCCTTTTTCTTTTTCCTCCTGTTTGGCGCCGCTTTCGTTTGTTTGCTGGCGCCCTGGCAGCCCGCTCCGCCGAGCGGGTGCCCCGCGGGTTTGCCTGTCGCTGCGCAGGTGACGCAGTGCGGCTCGGCCTTACACTCGCGCGCCCGGTGGCCCGGCTCTCCGCAGCGGAAGCAAAGGCCGCTGCGGTCCACCTCCGACCCGCACCTGCTGGCGACGTGGCCCAGATTGAGGCACCTGAAGCACCTCAGGGGCCTCGCCGCCAGCAGGGCGACTCTGGCCGTGATCCAGCCTACCCTTAGGCTGCCGGCGCCGACCACGGTCTTGGCGGCGGCCACCGGGCAGCCGAGCCACATCGCGGCCCGGTCGCCGATGACTCCGGGCCTCACGTCGCTGGCGTGGCATCCGCCCTGCGCAGCAAAAGCCTCCACCACCTCTGCGGCGGTGACGGAGTCGTCGAGCCCCGACACCATCACGTCCACCCTTTTTGTGGGGCGGGAGACCCTGACGTCCTCTGCGCTGAGGACCTCCCTGAGCTTACGAGCCAGGGAGTCGGCCTTCTCGGCGCCCCCATCCCCGAAGATTTCGAGGATGCGGGCGCCGGTGACCGTGGTCCTGCAGCGCATCTCTTCGATACCCAGACTGGTTTTGTCGATTCGAGTCCGGGCCTCCCGCAGGATGGTGGCGTAGCTCGCACCGCGCTCCGCCGCACCCGGCTGCAGTGTCAACGTCACCGCAGCCGTTTTTGGCTCGCGTAGCTTCGCCACCGCCGCAGCCTTCTTATCTTGGGAGCTCTGGGTGCGCATCTGCTGCTTCCCAGAGCTCTTACCTCCCCGAGCAGCGACCACATTCCACTGCTCCGTCAGTGGTGGTGGTGGGGGAGCGTCCCGCACAGGGCTAGGGTCCCTTACTGGGGCCTGGGCCGTCTGCCCGCCCTTGCCTCTGCCCTTGCCCTTGCCCTTGCCCTTGCCCTTACTCACTTGGGACTGGGCTGCGGGCGCAGACAGAGGCGCCGGGGGGGGTGTTGGGGCCCTCTCCAGAGCGGGGGCCCCTGCTCCCGACTCGGGAGACATTGGCGGCTGCGACGCTGCCGCCTTCCTCCTATCAGCCGCCAGCGGCGGCCTCAGTCTCGGGTCCGGTAGGAGACGACACTCGAGCCCCTCGAGTCGCGCATTCAGCATTTCGCCGAACTGCGCGACGCTGGCCCGAGTCATCGCCTCCACCATCTCTCGAACCGCGTCTGGCGCCACCGCCGCCGCCGGCCGGCTGTTGGCTTCCGCCAACTGGGCCGTAAGCCGCCGGTTCTCTGCCTCCAGCAGCGCCACCTCCTCTGGGACCGTGCGGGCCCTGATGCCCACCGCGGCCTCCCTGATGATGGAGGCCGCGTCCTTCAGGGTCTTTTGGCTGGTGCCCTTCAAATTTTTGGACTTGGAGGCCACCGTCTCCACAACCTTGGCGGCCTCCAACACCAAAAGATTCAGCGCCGCCAGCGACTGCGCCGTGTCCTCGCCCGGCGATGGCGGATTGAGGCCGCTGCGGCAGGCGTGCCTGGACTCTCGCAGTGTTTTGGCTAAGCCCTCCACGCAGTCCTCGACCTCAAGCCGGAGCTCCTCTTCTTTTGCCGCGTTCAGGCGTTCCCGGGCCGCGGCAAGGCCCACGTATTCGCCCGTGGTGGGCGGCCGGCCTCGCCCGCGCTTCGATCTATGAGCCACCCCTTTGAGCGGCGACGCGGCTTCCTCCTGCCCTATGGGCCTCTTCCGCCAACGGCGAGTCTCTTTTTCACTTTCGGACCCAACCGTCATCAGGCTCTCCTCCGAGTCACCGGCTGAGTCCCCAGAGGACTCCGAGAGACGCGTCACAAGGACGCGGAGCTCTCGTCGAGCCTTCGAGCCTCCTCGGCCCTTGTTGCCGTCATCTGTGGCGGCAAGCGGATCTTGGTCGTCAATCGTAGGTTTCTCCGTCGTTTTCCTTTCTTCGTGCGTTTGGTCCTCGTGTCGATCAGTCGTCGTCGTTTTCCGGTGTGCAAGCGTAAAGTCGTCATGTAGATCAGTCATCGTCGGTGTCCGTTGTGCTAGCGTGTGTTCGTCGTTTTGGTCCGAAGACCTAGAAATAGGACAGTTGTTGCCCCCCCCAGAATACGAGGGGCAGCCCGCCGAAGCGGGGTGGGATTCCCCGACCGCTGAGCAGTCGGGACCCACCTGGGGAGTTATTTTCGCAATTGTCTTTTTCATGGTTTTTTTTCCTTTTACTCCTCTCTACGTCCGCCCTAACCTACCTACCTAACCTAACCTAACCTAGCCTACCTACCCCACCCCTATGTCGCATCTGGAGTGTCCTCTGCTAGTCAGAGGAACACCCAGAGCGAACCCTACCCCTGTCAGGTTATTCGCCACCGCCAACAAGAACCCACGAATGGGAAGTTATTGACGGTGCCCAGAGTGCACCAGCCCAGCGGGTTGCTCTTCCCCCCGGACGTATCCGAAAGAGACCAGCAACCAACCAGGCCAACGTGGAGGTTACCTGACCCGCACCCCAACCTAACCTAACCTAACCTTTTTTTTTTTTTTTTTTTTTTTTGATCTCGCTGGGAAAAAATGCATTACGCATACCCACCCATTGGGGGAATGGGGGGGGTATGTGGGACTCCCCGGAATGAATCCGGTATACCCACTAAAATAACCCAGCGGCACTCCCGCATCGTCTTGAATTGGAGGAGGACTGGGAAACTGGCAGAGCCTTTACGTCCAGTCCCCCGCCGACGACCGCCCGCCTTTACAGCGGGGCCTTCACGCCCCTCCCTCAGTGGAGGGGCCCGGGAACGACCGCGAGTGCTCGGCCGTTCCCGCCCGACGGGGGTGGTGACATGTGCAATGCGAGCGAAGGCGCCCCCGCGCCTGTCGCCCGCTAGTCACCACCAGGAGGTGGGAGGAGACGATCGTACAACCGCCTTCTCCCACCCCTTCTTCGTCTGCGGTGCGGCGGCGCGAGAGGATCGTCCTCCCGCGCCCGCTCCGCCGCCTCCTTTTGCGACATCACGACCTCGCAAAAGGAGGCAACCGCCGCCCAGGCCTCCTCACTCCCCAGCATGGAGTAGACCACGCTGGGAAGTGAGAGGTCCCGCCCGATCACATCTGTCAGGGCACGGCGCAGCTCAGCCCAAGCTGGGCACACCTCCAAGGTGTGCTGCGCCGTGTCCTCCGCCGCGCCGCAGTCATGGCACGCCGGGGTTTCCTCCCTCCGGATCCGGTGCAGGTGCGTTCCGAAACAACCATGTCCGGACAACACCTGCACCAAACGGAACGAGAGGAAACCATGTGGCCGCTCGAGCCAGCCCTGCAGGACTGGCCCGAGCGCGTCCAGCGTCCGGCGTCCAAAGGCGGCGGTGGCGAGGTCCTCCGCCCAATGGAGGACGATGGCGTCCCTCGCCTCCCGCCGCACGGCCTCCCGCTCCTCCATGGCGGGGCGCTCACCCAGCGCCCTACGCCGCGCCGTCCACTCGTACACTCTGGCGAGCACCCATGCCTCCAACTCCCAGGGAGGGGTGCCCGCCAGAGCGCACGCCGCCGAGAAACCCACTGAGCGGTAGGCCCTCGCCACCCGCTGTGCAATGGCCCTTTGCGGCCTGCGGATGGCGGTTGCATTCTCCCTCCTCTGGAGGGAGTCCGCCCAGATGGGTGCCCCATACAGGGCCATGCTCTTAAGAATGCCGGCATACAATCGCCGGCATCGCTCCTTGGGCCCCCCGAGGTTGGGGAGGAGCCATGAGAGGGCGTCCGCGGCTTTCAGCAGGCGCGTCGACAGCCCGCTAAAGTGCGGGCCGAAGCGCCACCTGCTGTCCAGCACTAGGCCCAGATATTTCATCTGGGCCTTCACCTCAATTCGGACGCCCTCCACGACTATGTGGGCATCTGGAGGGCAGCGCTGCCGAGGCCCGTGGAAGAACACGGCCTCGGTCTTGTTCAGCGCCACCCTCAATCCCAGGCGGCGGATCCTCTCCGCGACCAAGGATCCGCCCGCCGAGGCCAAACAGGCCGCCTCCCCAAAGCTCCTCCCCCGGGCAGTGAGGAGAGTGTCATCCGCGTAGCAGATGACACTCGTGCCCTGGAGGAGGGCTCCCCGCAGGAGCCAATCGAACCCAATGTTCCACAGGGGAGGGCCTAGAACCGACCCCTGTGGAACACCGCACTCCGCGCCGTAGCGCCTGATCCTGGCCGTCTTGTCCACGAGGAGGACCTCTCGGTCCTCCAGGTAGCTGGCCAGGATCGCCCGCAGATATTGGGGCACTCCGTGGTATCGGAGTGCCTCCAATATCGTCGAGTGGGGAACGGAGTTGAAGGCGTTGGCTATGTCGAATGACACCGCCAACACTCCGCCCCCCGACTCCACCGCCTCCTGCACCTGGCCCCTGAGTAGGGCCAACGCGTCGACCGTCGAACGCCCCCGTCGAAAACCGAACTGGGCGTCCGACAGGTCCGGCCCTACCTCCCGCAAAAGGCTGTTTAGCCGGGTGGCGATGATCCCCTCGAACAATTTACCGACCTCATCGAGCAGAACGATGGGTCGGTATGCCGAGGGGGAGTCCACCGGGCGTCCCTCCTTCCGGAGGAGGCACAGCTGCCCCTCCTTCCACTGTTTCGGGAACCTCCCAGCCGTCAGGCACGCGCTGAAGAGGTCCCGAAACCTGTCCTCCATGAGGGACGCCGCGATGGCCACCACCCGTGCGGGGACGCCATCTGGCCCAGGGGCCGTCTTCTTCGCGCGGAGGGACAGAACCCCCGCGCGAAGTTCCTCCGCCGATACTGGAGGGACCTCCTCCTCCGGCGAAGCTACCACCCCCCGTGGGGGGTTCATGGTTGGCGGGGTGAAGTCGGCCCTGCGTGGAAACAGGGACCGGACCACCCCATCCAGCAACGCCGGCTCCAGGGTCTCCGTTAGTGGGGGGCCGAAGGGGCGCAGTTGGTTACGCGCCGCCTTATATGGCCTCCCAAACGGATCCCTATCGAGGCCCTCCAGCATCTCGGCCCTCGCCGAGTCCTTGGCGGCGCACATCGCCGACTTGAAGACCGCCTTTGCCTCTACGTAAGAGGCGTAGAGGCGGTCCCCCCCGGCCTGAGATCGGGTAGTGCGCCGCCGGCTCCGCATAAAGGCCCTTCTGGCCGCCACGCACGCGGCCCGGAGCCCCGCCAGCTCCTCCGTCCACCAATAAACGGCGCGACGGGGAGGCGGACGGCGAGACCGAGGCATGCTGGCGTTGCACACCTCGGTCAGAGAGCCGCGGAGCTGGACCGCTGCGGCGTCCACGTCCAGGACAGGCTCGACAGGGGGCGACAGCCAGTCCTGGAGAAAGGCCGCCTCCTTGGCTGCCTCCCGGTCCAGACGGGTGAGAGCCCACCGCGGGAAGGGAGATTGGCCAGAGCGGGCCGTCCCCCCCCGGGGGCCGGTGGAGATGTCGAACCGCACATATCGGTGGTCCGACAAAGTCTCCACCGTCTCCACCCGCCAGTTCACGACGCGGGCGGCCAGGGCAGGGGTGGCAAACGACACGTCTACCACCGACCCTCCCCGTCGCCGCACACACGTGTGGACCGCCCCCCTGTTGAGGAGGGACACACCGCATGAGGCCGCCCAGAATTCTGCGGCGCGTCCCCGGACGTTGCAGGAGGCAGCCGGGTTGCCCCAAGCCTCCGACTTGGCGTTCAGGTCGCCCAATACGGCGACCTGGCGCGGCGCCGCCCTCCCTATGACTGCGGTGAGGACCTCGAGGAAGTCCTCAAAGTCCGAGAGAGGGCGGTTTGGGGAGAAATACACCCCAACGAGGGCTATGTCCCCCCACGCGGCGGCCACGTATCCCGGTCCCCTCTCTAAGAGCGAGAGGGGAGGGGAGTCCGTAGAAGACCGCGCCACCAACGCCACCAAGCCGTCTCGATCGCCCAGCCAGGTACTGGGGACCGAGTAAGGCTCGGCGACCACCGCCACGTCCACCAACCACTCGGCCATGATCTGCATCAGCAGATCCTGGGCCGCCCCGCAGTGGTTGGTGTTCGCCTGGAGGATGCGATGTTCGACCCTATCCATCAGTCGGACATCGCACCCCCCTCCTCAGCCGCAGCAACCGAGTGCCCATTCTCGGGCACGGCGGTGGTAGCGACAGGCGTGCTCGGCGCCTGCGCTTTTCCCCTCTTAGGGGGAGGATTGCACATCCTCCCCTTCATGACGTGGCCTGCCGGGCGGCCACTGGCGGCACACACAGCGCAATGCGGCGCGGCGGCCTTGCACGCCGCGGATTTGTGGCCCTCCTTGCCGCAGCGGTAGCAGCTCTCTGTCCGGTCCACCGGTGACGGACAGAGGGCTCGGGTGTGCCCGACTCCGAAGCACCTGTAGCACCGCAAGGGCTGTGCCACAAGTGCCCGGACCGCACCCGAGCTGAAGCCGACATTCAGCCGTCCTTTGTCAAGGACGGCTTTGGCAGCGGCGACTGGGCACTCCAGACGAATGGTGCCCATGCCGCCGCGGCCGGGCCTGATGTCCCGGCCTCGCACCGCTGCGGCGTCGCAGCCCCCGATAGCTGCGACCGCCGCCACCACCTCCTCCTTGGTGACGGTGTCATCGAGGTCTGTCACCTCAATGGCCACCGTCTTAACGGGTCTGGCCACCTTGGCCGCGTCCGCGATGACCTCCTGCAACTTCGTTGCGAAGAGGTCCGCGTTGGCACTGCCCTGTGCCCCCGGGAACTCGAAGATTCGAGCCCCGGCTTGGGTCCGCCGGCAAGAAACCTTGCCGATCCCCAGTTGGGTGGGATCGGCATTAGCACGCGCCCGCAGCAATACGGACGCGTACGTCTCCCCGCGCTCCGCAGCCTCCGCGGTGAGAGTCACCACGACGGCTGCGGTCTTGGGAGGAACGAGGTTCCTCCTGGTGCCGGCGGATTTGGCTGTGGGAGCAGCGCTGGCGGCCTTGACGGGCGGCCCTTTTCCCTTTCCCCTGCCCTTCCCTTTGCTGGTAGTCTGCGACTGCGACTGGGAGGGAGGGGTGGTGGCTGGGACGGCTGGGGTGGAGCTCTTCCCCTTCCCTTTTCCCTTACCAGTCGCCTGCGACTGGCTGGAAGGGGTGGTGGTGACGGGGCCTTTACCCTTGCCCTTCCCCTTCCCAACGACCTTCGTCCACCCCTGCTGGTTAGACGGGGTGGTGGCAGGCAAGAGAGGGTCTTCCTCCCTCTGTGAGCCCGGCCCCAGCTCACCCTTTCTCTTGTCCGCGGCGAGCGGCGGTCGTAGGTTCTTCTCGGGCATGAGGCGATCCTCGATCCCCGCGAAGCAGGCCCTCGTAAAGGCCCTCTCTTCCATCACAACCCTGCGGATGATATCCTCAAGGTTGGAGGACGGGCCCTCTGCCGCTGGTCTCGACTCGGCTTGGCTTGGCCGTGCCGTGGCTTCTGCCAGCTTCTGGTGCAGCTGGCTCACCTCCGCCTGCAGGCGATCGACCCTCGCCTGCAGTTGCCGCGTTTCTTCTGAAGCCTTCCGCTGCACCAACTCCCTAATAATGCCGCGCATGCTCGCGGCCCGGCACTTGAGGGACTTCTGGAACGTGCCCTTTAAATTCGAGGACTTGGAGGCGACCTCCACGATCCCCTCCTCGTCCTCTTCGGCCATCCGCTCCAGCTCGGCCAGTGAGTGGTCCGCGTAAACGACACGGGACGCACCGTACCCGGTCTTGGCCCTGGCGGCTTGCACCTGTTGCTCCTTAGCAACTACCCGCTCCTCCAGTTCTTGCTGGAGCTGCGCCCGCCGAGCCAGGTCCAACTGGCGTTGGGCGTCTGCCAGACCCACGTCGTGGGTATCCGCCGCCATCGTTGCCTTCTTGGCCTTAGCCTTCTTTTTCGGCTCCTTCGCCGAACTCGACGCCGAGGAGCCGTCGGACCCTTCCTTAAGGAAGGCCCGCTTCCGCGATTGCGATCGCCCACCTTGCTCGACCTCCATCGAGCTCGCCACCGATACAACGGACTCGTTGTCGGAGTCCGACAAATCGTCCGCCCCTTCTCCATAGAAGGTCCGGCCTTCCTCCGACGCTGAAGCGTCGCGTTGGCCCTTAGAAGGGCCTTTTGGGTGGCCCTGAGAAGGGCCTTTTGGTTGGCCCTGAGAAGGGCCTTTGGGTTGGCCCTGAGAAGGGCCTTTGGGTTGGCCCTGAGAAGGGCCTTTTTTAATAAAATGCCCGAGGGCGTCCCGCGCAGGCTTAGGCATGGTAGCCTCCGCAGGTGTCGCAGATACCGCAAGTGAAATAATAAAATAGTCTACGACGCACAGCGCACTTTGGCCGTACCCAGTCTGCCACTCCGTTACGGTGGTCAGAACTGGGACGTTTCCAGGGAACACGAACGAGGACGTATGCACTGTGGGGGGTTCCCCAACCTAACCTTTTTTTTTTTTTTTGATCTCCCAGGAAAATTCCTTACGAATGCACAGTGGCCTCGGGGTGACCACTGCGATATGTGGGGTTCGCACCCACTAAAAACCTGGAGTGTCCTTCCTCTCGCCTACGGGGCTGCGGGACCCACTTGGCACGCGACCGCGTGCCCCGCTAGCGTTGCTCCGCTCCGGAGCCCTTCTCTCTGCGGGGCGGGGCTGAATCCCTTAGTTGAGATCCAGCCCCGCCCCGTTCCACCTCCATTTATGACCTCCTAGCACCGAGGCACCCCGGACACACAGGGCGTCTCGGTGCGGGACCTTTATGCGGACGACGGACCCCGATCCGTCACCCGCGATCCCCGGCGTTACGGCGGCATTTGGCCCGCAAAGACCAGACGCCGCCTTCCGCGTCTACGGCGGCGCATCAGGGCCGAGTCGACGTCGTCTTCCCGGCCCCGCTCCGCCGCCTCCTTCTGCGACATCACTACGTCGCAGAAGGTCGCGACCGCCTGCCACGACTCGTCGCTGTCGACCATCTCCCGTAGGAGGGCCGGCAGCGACAGGTCGTTTCCTACCGTCGCGGACAGGACGGCGCGAGGGTCCTCCCAAGCAGGGCACTCCTCACGCGTGTGTTGCGCCGTGTCCGCGACTCCCGCCGCACAATGGTGGCACTCCACCGAGGGTTCCCTTCCCGCCACCCGGCACAGGTACCGGCCGAAACAACCATGACCGGTGATCATCTGCGCCAGGTGGAAGGAGAGAACCCCATGACGCCGTTCGAGCCACTCGTGGAGAATGGGGCGAACGGCGGCGACCAACTCTCGGCTCGTGTCCGCACTCTCAAGACGAGCCGCCCACCTCCGCAGGAGAGTGTCGCGCGCCTCCTCCTTCCAGCGACGAATCTCCCGCGGATGGGGGCGGTCACCACCCGCAATCGCCTCTTTGGTTCGCCAGTACGCCGCGGCGAGTACCTCGGCGTCGAGGTCCCACGGCGGCGTACCGGCGAGCACACACGCGCCGACGCAAGACACGGTGCGGTACGCCCGGGCCACCCTGAGCGCCATGGCGCGCTGCGGTCTGCGCAGCGCTGCCAAGTTTCGGCTATTCAGGGCTCCCGCCCATATCGGCGCCCCGTAGAGCGCCATGGAGCGCACCACACCGGTGTAGAGGCGTCGGCAAACACTACCGGGCCCCCCAACGTTTGGGAGGATCCGCCCCAACGCCCCAGCGGTGCCCAACAACTTCGGGGCCAACCGCCGGAAGTGCTCTTCGAACTTCCATCGGCCGTCGAGCACAAGCCCCAGGTACTTCATGTTAGTACCGACGGCGATGGAAGTTCCTCCCACTATGATTGAGGCCGCCGGCGGCGGCCCGTTTCCGGGCCCGTGGAACAGGAGAGCCTCCGATTTCTCCAGGGCCACCTCGAGCCCCAGGGCGCGGATCCTCCCCACCACCTGGGCCACACCCGCCGTGGCGAGGCGCGACGCCTCCCTGTAGGTGCTGCCGCGGGCCAGCACGAGGGTATCGTCGGCGTAACATATAACACCGACCCCCCGCAAGGTGGCACCGCGCAGCACCCAGTCGTAGCCGATGTTCCACAGGGGCGGGCCTAGTACCGACCCCTGTGGAACACCGCACGACATCACCCTCCTCCCCTCGCCGGCCCTCGTCGGGTAGACGACGGCCCTGCCGGCGAAGTAATCAGCGATGACCCGCTGCAGGTACTGCGGCACCCCATGGTACCGCAGCGCCGCTCTGACGGTCTCCCAGGGCAGCGTGTTGAAAGCGTTGCGGATGTCCAATGACACCGCAAGCATCACGCCGCCCTGGCAGACCGCCCCCTCGGCGAGGTCCCGCACCCGCGCGACGGCATCCAGGGTCGACCGACCCCGGCGGAAACCGAACTGCGCGTCGTCCAGATCCGGATCCATGCACTCGGCCAGGCGAGCCGCGAGCACTCGCTCGAAGAGCTTGCTCACCTCGCCGAGCAGCACGATCGGACGGTAGGACGACGGCAGTCCGGCCGGGCGCCCGACCTTCGGCAGCAACACGAGCTTGCCCGTCTTCCAGGGTCGAGGGAATCGACCCTGCGCCACGCACGCGGTGAACAGGGACCTCACCCTCTCACCTATCTCTTCTAGCGCGACCGCCAGAGCCGTCCCCGGAACGCCGTCCGGGCCGGGGGCGGTCCTCTTCATTTTGAGTCTCAGGACGGCCGCCCCGAATTCCGCCTCCGATACCGGCGGTGCGGGGACGTCGTCCTCTGCAGGTCGCGCATCGCCTTGTCGGGCCATCGCCGGAGGTACCCACTCCTCTCGATGGGGGAAGAGGGTGCCCACCACATCTCCTAGGAGATCCTCGTCCACGCTGGACGTGACTGGGGGGGCCCAGGGTCGCATCTTTTTGCGGACCACTTTGTACGGCCTGCCCCACGGGTCGCCGTCGAGGGTCCGCAGCCACTCCTCCCACGCCGCCTCCTTGGCCCGCGCGATTGCCACTTGAAGCGACTCGCGCAGTGCCCTGTAGGCGGCGTAGGAGGCGGTCTCCTCCTGGGCGTCCCGGATCCGCCTACGCCTGCACCGGGTGTATCGGCGGCGAGCCCTGCCGCAGTCGACTCGCATGCGGCGCAGCTCGTCGTTCCACCAATACACCCGATGCCGAGGAGGGAGGGGTCTCGCCCTGGGCATCGCCGCGTCGCAGATGCGACCCAGCGAGGCCCCCAGGCGCCCCGCCTCCTCGTCCACGTCCTGGCCGATGATGTCGGACCCGGACACCCAGTCTTCGACTATGGCCGCCTCTCTGGCGACCTCTTTATCGAGCCGCCCCAGCACCCAGCGCGGACCGGACCCCCCAACAACAACAGGGGGTCGGACCGGGCCCTGCGGTCCGGTGGCGAGCGCGGAGACGTCGAACCGGATATACCGATGGTCGGACAGTGTCTCCGCGTCCACCACCACCCTCCAGTCCCGGACACGGCGCGCCAGGGCGGTCGACGCCAACGTTATGTCGACTATCGAACCGCCCCGTTGCCGCACGCACGTGTCCTCCGACCCCGTGTTGAGGACGGCCAGGCCCATGGAGACCGCCCACTCCTCCAGACACTCACCCCGCGCATCCGTCGCCGGGGATCCCCACGCCACGGATTTGGCGTTGAAATCCCCAGCGACTAGCACGGGGCTAGGGGCGACCCGCCCAACCAGAGCCCCCACCTCCCCGAGCATCTGCTCAAAGTCGGCGAGACTCCGGCTGGGCGGGTAGTACACCCCTATGACTGCAACGCCGCCCACGGCTGCCAGGACGTAGCCCCGACCCCTCGTCACGTTGTCGATGGGCGGGGCGCCGACGGCAGCCGGGGCGACGATGGCCACCAAACCCTCGCGGTCCCCGACCCAGTCGTCCCTGTCGGGAACGAAGTAGGGCTCGGCGACCACGGCCACTTTGATCCCCCACTCTACCAGGGTCTGGGACAAAAGATCCTGGGCCCTGGCAGAGTGGTTGATGTTTGCCTGCAGTACGGGGAGTTGTAGAGACATTACACTGCGGTCTCCATGGGCCCCTCCGCTGTTTGGCCAAGGGTAGGCTCTTTGCTCTTACCCTTGGCCTTTTTCTTTTTCCTCCTGTTGCTTGGCGCCGCTTTCGTTTGCTTGCTGGCGCCCTGGCAGCCCGCTCCGCCGAGCGGGTGCCCCGCGGGTTTGCCTGTCGCTGCGCAGGTGACGCAGTGCGGCTCGGCCTTACACTCGCGCGCCCGGTGGCCCGGCTCTCCGCAGCGGAAGCAAAGGCCGCTGCGGTCCACCTCCGACCCGCACCTGCTGGCGACGTGGCCCAGATTGAGGCACCTGAAGCACCTCAGGGGCCTCGCCGCCAGCAGGGCGACTCTGGCCGTGATCCAGCCTACCCTTAGACTGCCGGCGCCGACCACGGTCTTGGCGGCGGCCACCGGGCAGCCGAGCCACATCGCGGCCCGGTCGCCGATGACTCCGGGCCTCACGTCGCTGGCGTGGCATCCGCCCTGCGCCGCAAAAGCCTCCACCACCTCTGCGGCGGTGACGGAGTCGTCGAGCCCCGACACCATCACGTCCACCCTTTTTGTGGGGCGGGAGACCCTGACGTCCTCTGCGCTGAGGACCTCCCTGAGCTTACGAGCCAGGGAGTCGGCCTTCTCGGCGCCCCCATCCCCGAAGATTTCGAGGATGCGGGCGCCGGTGACCGTGGTCCTGCAGCGCATCTCTTCGATACCCAGACTGGTTTTGTCAATTCGAGTCCGGGCCTCCCGCAGGATGGTGGCGTAGCTCGCACCGCGCTCCGCCGCACCCGGCTGCAGTGTCAACGTCACCGCAGCCGTTTTTGGCTCGCGTAGCTTCGCCACCGCCGCAGCCTTCTTATCTTGGGAGCTCTTATTTTGGGAGCTCTGGGTGCGCACCTGCTGCTTCCCAGAGCTCTTACCTCCCCGAGCAGCGACCACATTCCACTGCTCCGTCAGTGGTGGTGGTGGGGGAGCGTCCCGCACAGGGCTAGGGTCCCTTACTGGGGCCTGGGCCGTCTGCCCGCCCTTGCCTCTGCCCTTGCCCTTGCCCTTGCCCTTGCCCTTACTCACTTGGGACTGGGCTGCGGGCGCAGACAGAGGCGCCGGAGGGGGTGTTGGGGCCCTCTCCAGAGCGGGGGCCCCTGCTCCCGACTCGGGAGACATTGGCGGCTGCGACGCTGCCGCCTTCCTCCTATCAGCCGCCAGCGGCGGCCTCAGTCTCGGGTCCGGTAGGAGACGACACTCGAGCCCCTCGAGTCGCGCATTCAGCATTTCGCCGAACTGCGCGACGCTGGCCCGAGTCATCGCCTCCACCATCTCTCGAACCGCGTCTGGCGCCACCGCCGCCGCCGGCCGGCTGTTGGCTTCCGCCAACTGGGCCGTAAGCCGCCGGTTCTCTGCCTCCAGCAGCGCCACCTCCTCTGGGACCGTGCGGGCCCTGATGCCCACCGCGGCCTCCCTGATGATGGAGGCCGCGTCCTTCAGGGTCTTTTGGCTGGTGCCCTTCAAATTTTTGGATTTGGAGGCCACCGTCTCCACAACCTTGGCGGCCTCCAACACCAAAAGATTCAGCGCCGCCAGCGACTGCGCCGTGTCCTCGCCCGGCGTTGGCGGATTGAGGCCGCTGCGGCAGGCATGCCTAGACTCTCGCAAAGTTTTGGCTAAGCCCTCCACGCAGTCCTCGACCTCAAGCCGGAGCTCCTCTTCCTTTGCCGCGTTCAGGCGTTCCCGAGCCGCGGCAAGGCCCACGTATTCGCCCGTGGTGGGCGGCCGGCCTCGCCCGCGCTTTGACCTATGGGCCACCCCTTTGAGCGGCGACGCGGCTTCCTCCTGCCCTATGGGCCTCTTCCGCCAACGGCGAGTCTCCCTTTCACTTTCGGACCCAACCGTCATCAGGCTCTCCTCCGAGTCACCGGCTGAGTCCCCAGAGGACTCCGAGAGACGCGTCACAAGGACGCGGAGCTCTCGTCGAGCCTTCGAGCCTCCTCGGCCCTTGTTGCCGTCATCTGTGGCGGCAAACGGATCTTGGTCGTCGATCGTAGGTTTCTCCGTCGTTTTCCTTTCTTCAAGCGTTTGGTCCTCGTGTCGATCAGTCGTCGTCGTTTTCCGGTGTGCAAGCGTAAAGTCGTCATGTAGATCAGTCATCGTCGGTGTCCGTTGTGCTAGCGTGTGTTCGTCGTTTTGGTCCGAAGACCTAGAAATAGGACAGTTGTTGCCCCCCCCAGAATACGAGGGGCAGCCCGCCGAAGCGGGGTGGGATTCCCCGACCGCTGAGCAGTCGGGACCCACCTGGGGAGTTATTTTCGCAATTGTCTTTTTCATGGTTTTTCCTTTTACTCCTCTCTACGTCCGCCCTAACCTACCTACCTAACCTAACCTAACCTAGCCTACCTACCCCACCCCTATGTCGCATCTGGAGTGTCCTCTGTTAGTCAGAGGAACACCCAGAGCGAACCCTACCCCTGTCAGATTATTCGCCACCGCCAACAAGAACCCACGAATGGGAAGTTATTGACGGTGCCCAGAGTGCACCAGCCCAGCGGGTTGCTCTTCCCCCCGGACGTATCCGAAAGAGACCAGCAACCAACCAGGCCAACGTGGAGGTTACCTGACCCGCACCCCTCCCCAACCTAACCTAACCTAACCTAACCTTTTTTTTTTTTTTTTTTTTTTTTTGATCTCGCTGGGAAAAAATGCATTACGCATACCCACCCATTGGGGGAATGGGGGGGGTATGTGGGACTCCCCGGAATGAATCCGGTATACCCACTAAAATAACCCAGCGGCACTCCCGCATCGTCTTGAATTGGAGGAGGACTGGGAAACTGGCAGAGCCTTTACGTCCAGTCCCCCGCCGACGACCGCCCGCCTTTACAGCGGGGCCTTCACGCCCCTCCCTCAGTGGAGGGGCCCGGGAACGACCGCGAGTGCTCGGCCGTTCCCGCCCGACGAGGGTGGTGACTCGTGCAATGCGAGCGAAGGCGCCCCCGCGCCTGTCGCCCGCTAGTCACCACCAGGAGGTGGGAGGAGACGATCGTACAACCGCCTTCTCCCACCCCTTCTTCGCCTGCGGTGCGGCGGCGCGAGAGGATCGTCCTCCCGCGCCCGCTCCGCCGCCTCCTTTTGCGACATCACGACCTCGCAAAAGGAGGCAACCGCCGCCCAGGCCTCCTCACTCCCCAGCATGGAGTAGACCACGCTGGGAAGTGAGAGGTCCCGCCCGATCACATCGGTCAGGGCACGGCGCAGCCCTGCCCAAGCCGGGCACACCTCCAAGGTGTGCTGCGCCGTGTCCTCCACCGCACCGCAGTGGTGGCACGCTGGGGTTTCCTCCCTCCGGATCCGGTGCAGGTGCGTTCCGAAACAACCATGTCCGGACAACACCTGCACCAGACGGAACGAGAGGAAACCATGTGGCCGCTCGAGCCAGCCCTGCAGGACTGGCCCGAGCGCGTCCAGCGTCCGGCGTCCAAAGGCGGCGGTGGCGAGGTCCTCCGCCCAATGGAGGACGATGGCGTCCCTCGCCTCCCGCCGCACGGCCTCCCGCTCTTCTGCGGCGGGGCGCTCTCCCTGCGCCCTACGCCGCGCCGTCCACTCGTACACTCTGGCGAGCACCCATGCCTCCAACTCCCAGGGAGGGGTGCCCGCCAGAGCGCACGCCGCCGAGAAGCCCACTGAGCGGTAGGCCCTCGCCACCCGCTGTGCAATGGCTCTTTGTGGCCTGCGGATGGCGGTTGCATTCTCCCTCCTCTGGAGGGAGTCCGCCCAGATGGGTGCCCCATACAGGGCCATGCTTTTGAGAATGCCGGCATACAATCGCCGGCATCGCTCCTTGGGCCCCCCGAGGTTGGGGAGGAGCCATGAGAGGGCGTCCGCGGCTTTCAGCAGGCGCGTCGACAGCCCGCTAAAGTGCGGGCCGAAGCGCCACCTGCTGTCCAGCACTAGGCCCAGATATTTCATCTGGGCCTTCACCGCTATTCGGACGCCCTCCACGACTATGTGGGCATCTGGAGGGCAGCGCTGCCGAGGCCCGTGGAAGAACACGGCCTCGGTCTTGTTCAGCGCCACCCTCAATCCCAGGCGGCGGATCCTCTCTGCGACCAAGGATCCGCCCGCCGAGGCCAAACAGGCCGCCTCCCCAAAGCTCCTCCCCCGGGCAGTGAGGAGAGTGTCATCCGCGTAGCAGATGACACTCGTGCCCTGGAGGAGGGCTCCCCGCAGGAGCCAATCGAACCCAATGTTCCACAGGGGAGGGCCTAGAACCGACCCCTGTGGAACACCGCACTCCGCGCCGTAGCGCCTGATCCTGGCCGTCTTGTCCACGAGGAGGACCTCTCGGTCCTCCAGGTAGCTGGCCAGGATCGCCCGCAGATATTGGGGCACTCCGTGGTATCGGAGTGCCTCCAATATCGTCGAGTGGGGAACGGAGTTGAAGGCGTTGGCTATGTCGAATGACACCGCCAACATTCCGCCCCCCGACTCCACCGCCTCCTGCACCTGGCCCCTGAGTAGGGCCAACGCGTCGATCGTCGAACGCCCCCGTCGAAAACCGAACTGGGCGTCCGACAGGTCCGGCCCTACCTCCCGCAAAAGGCTGTTTAGCCGGGTGGCGATGATCCCCTCGAACAATTTACCGACCTCATCGAGCAGAACGATGGGTCGGTATGCCGAGGGGGAGTCCACCGGGCGTCCCTCCTTCCGGAGGAGGCACAACTGCCCCTCCTTCCACTGTTTCGGGAACCTCCCAGCCGTCAGGCACGCGCTGAAGAGGTCCCGAAACCTGTCCTCCATGAGGGACGCCGCGATGGCCACCACCCGTGCGGGGACGCCATCTGGCCCAGGGGCCGTCTTCTTCGCGCGGAGGGACAGAACCCCCGCGCGAAGTTCCTCCGCCGATACTGGAGGGACCTCCTCCTCCGGCGAAGCTACCACCCCCCGTGGGGGGTTCATGGTTGGTGGGGTGAAGTCGGCCCTGCGCGGAAACAGGGACCGGACCACCCCATCCAGCAACGCCGGCTCCAGGGTCTCCGTTAGTGGGGGGCCGAAGGGGCGCAATTGGTTACGCGCCGCCTTATATGGCCTCCCAAACGGATCCCTATCGAGGCCCTCCAGCATCTCGGCCCTCGCCGAGTCCTTGGCGGCGCACATCGCCGACTTGAAGACCGCCTTTGCCTCTACGTAAGAGGCGTAGAGGCGGTCCTCCCCGGCCTGAGATCGGGTAGTGCGCCGCCGGCTCCGCATAAAGGCCCTTCTGGCCGCCACGCACGCGGCCCGGAGCCCCGCCAGCTCCTCCGTCCACCAATAAACGGCGCGACGGGGAGGCGGACGGCGAGACCGAGGCATGCTGGCGTTGCACACCTCGGTCAGAGAGCCGCGGAGCTGGACCGCTGCGGCGTCCACGTCCAGGACAGGCTCGACAGGGGGCGACAGCCAGTCCTGGAGAAAGGCCGCCTCCTTGGCTGCCTCCCGGTCCAGACGGGTGAGAGCCCACCGCGGGAAGGGAGATTGGCCAGAGCGGGCCGTCCCCCCCCGGGGGCCGGTGGAGATGTCGAACCGCACATATCGGTGGTCCGACAAAGTCTCCACCATCTCCACCCGCCAGTTCACGACGCGGGCGGCTAGGGCAGGGGTGGCAAACGACACGTCTACCACCGAACCTCCCCGTTGCCGCACACACGTGTGGACCGCCCCCCTGTTGAGGAGGGACACACCGCACGAGGCCGCCCAAAATTCTGCGGCGCGTCCCCGGACGTTGCAGGAGGCAGCCGGGTTGCCCCAAGCCTCCGACTTGGCGTTCAGGTCGCCCAATACGGCGACCCGGCGCGGCGCCGCCCTCCCTACGACTGCGGTGAGGACCTCGAGGAAGTCCTCAAAGTCCGAGAGAGGGCGGTTTGGGGAGAAATAGACCCCAACGAGGGCTATGTCCCCCCACGCGGCGGCCACGTATCCCGGTCCCCTCTCTAAGAGCGAGAGGGGAGGGGAGTCCGCAGAAGACCGCGCCACCAACGCCACCAAGCCGTCTCGATCGCCCAGCCAGGTACTGGGGACCGAGTAAGGCTCGGCGACCACCGCCACGTCCACCAACCACTCGGCCATGATCTGCATCAGCAGATCCTGGGCCGCCCCGCAGTGGTTGGTGTTCGCCTGGAGGATGCGATGTTCGACCCTATCCATCAGTCGGACATCGCACCCCCCTCTTCAGCCGCAGCAACCGAGTGCCCATTCTCGGGCACGGCGGTGGTAGCGACAGGCTTACTCGGAGCCTGCGCTTTTCCCCTCTTAGGGGGAGGATTGCACATCCTCCCCTTCATAACGTGGCCTGCCGGGCGGCCACTGGCGGCACACACAGCGCAGTGCGGCGTGGCGGCCTTGCACGACGCGGACTTGTGGCCCTCCTTGCCGCAGCGGTAACAGCTCTCTGTCCGGTCCACCGTGGACGGACAGAGGGCTCGGGTGTGCCCGACTCCGAAGCACCTGTAGCACCGCAAGGGCTGTGCCACAAGTGCCCGGACTGCACCCGAGCTGAAGCCGACATTTAGCCGTCCTTTGTCAAGGACGGCTTTGGCAGCGGCGACTGGGCACTCCAGACGAGTGGTGCCCATGCCGCCGCGGCCGGGCCTAATGTCCCGGCCTCGCACCGCCGCGGCGTCGCAGCCCCCGATAGCTGCGACCGCCGCCACCACCTCCTCCTTGGTGACGGTGTCATCGAGGTCTGTCACCTCAATGGCCACCGTCTTAACGGGTCTGGCCACCTTGGCCGCGTCCGCGATGACCTCCTGCAACTTCGTTGCGAAGAGGTCCGCGTTGGCACTGCCCTGTGCCCCCGGGAACTCGAAGATTCGAGCCCCGGCTTGGGTCCGCCGGCAAGAGACCTTGCCGATCCCCAGTTGGGTGGGATCGGCATTAGCACGCGCCCGCAGCAATACGGACGCGTACGTCTCCCCGCGCTCCGCAGCCTCCGCGGTGAGAGTCACCACGACGGCTGCGGTCTTGGGAGGAACGAGGTTCCTCCTGGTGCCGGCGGATTTGGCTGTGGGAGCAGCGCTGGCGGCCTTGACGGGCGGCCCTTTTCCCTTTCCCCTGCCCTTCCCTTTGCTGGTCGTCTGCGACTGCGACTGGGAGGGAGGGGTGGTGGCTGGGACGGCTGGGGTGGAGCTCTTCCCCTTCCCTTTTCCCTTACCAGTCGCCTGCGACTGGCTGGGAGGGGTGGTGGTGACGGGGCCTTTACCCTTGCCCTTCCCCTTCCCAACGACCTTCGTCCACCCCTGCTGGTTAGACGGGGTGGTGGCAAGCAAGAGAGGGTCCTCCTCCCTCTGTGAGCCCGGCCCCAGCTCACCCTTTCTCTTGTCCGCGGCGAGCGGCGGTCGTAGGTTCTTCTCGGGCATGAGGCGATCCTCGATCCCCGCGAAGCAGGCCCTCGTAAAGGCCCTCTCTTCCATCACAACCCTGCGGATGATATCCTCAAGGTTGGAGGACGGGCCCTCTGCCGCTGGTCTCGACTCGGCTTGGCTTGGCCGTGCCGTGGCTTCTGCCAGCTTCTGGTGCAGCTGGCTCACCTCCGCCTGCAGGCGATCGACCCTCGCCTGCAGTTGCCGCGTTTCTTCTGAAGCCTTCCGCTGCACCAACTCCCTAATAATGCCGCGCATGCTCGCGGCCCGGCACTTGAGGGACTTCTGGAACGTGCCCTTTAAATTCGAGGACTTGGAGGCGACCTCCACGATCCCCTCCTCGTCCTCTTCGGCCATCCGCTCCAGCTCGGCCAGTGAGTGGTCCGCGTAAACGACACGGGACGCACCGTACCCGGTCTTGGCCCTGGCGGCTTGCACCTGTTGCTCCTTAGCAACTACCCGCTCCTCCAGTTCTTGCTGGAGCTGCGCCCGCCGAGCCAGGTCCAACTGGCGTTGGGCGTCTGCCAGACCCACGTCGTGGGTATCCGCCGCCATCGTTGCCTTCTTGGCCTTAGCCTTCTTTTTCGGCTCCTTCGCCGAACTCGACGCCGAGGAGCCGTCGGACCCTTCCTTAAGGAAGGCCCGCTTCCGCGATTGCGATCGCCCACCTTGCTCGACCTCCATCGAGCTCGCCACCGATACAACGGACTCGTTGTCGGAGTCCGACAAATCGTCCGCCCCTTCTCCATAGAAGGTCCGGCCTTCCTCCGACGCTGAAGCGTCGCGTTGGCCCTTAGAAGGGCCTTTTGGGTGGCCCTGAGAAGGGCCTTTTGGTTGGCCCTGAGAAGGGCCTTTGGGTTGGCCCTGAGAAGGGCCTTTGGGTTGGCCCTGAGAAGGGCCTTTTTTAATAAAATGCCCGAGGGCGTCCCGCGCAGGCTTAGGCATGGTAGCCTCCGCAGGTGTCGCAGATACCGCAAGTGAAATAATAAAATAGTCTACGACGCACAGCGCACTTTGGCCGTACCCAGTCTGCCACTCCGTTACGGTGGTCAGAACTGGGACGTTTCCAGGGAACACGAACGAGGACGTATGCACTGTGGGGGGTTCCCCAACCTAACCTAACCTAACCTTTTTTTTTTTTTTTTTTTTTTTTTTTGATCTCGCTGGGAAAAAATGCATTACGCATACCCACCCATTGGGGGAATGGGGGGGGTATGTGGGACTCCCCGGAATGAATCCGGTATACCCACTAAAATAACCCAGCGGCACTCCCGCATCGTCTTGAATTGGAGGAGGACTGGGAAACTGGCAGAGCCTTTACGTCCAGTCCCCCGCCGACGACCGCCCGCCTTTACAGCGGGGCCTTCACGCCCCTCCCTCAGTGGAGGGGCCCGGGAACGACCGCGAGTGCTCGGCCGTTCCCGCTCGACGAGGGTGGTGACTCGTGCAATGCGAGCGAAGGCGCCCCCGCGCCTGTCGCCCGCTAGTCACCACCAGGAGGTGGGAGGAGACGATCGTACAACCGCCTTCTCCCACCCCTTCTTCGCCTGCGGTGCGGCGGCGCGAGAGGATCGTCCTCCCGCGCCCGCTCCGCCGCCTCCTTCTGCGACATCACGACCTCGCAAAAGGAGGCAACCGCCGCCCAGGCCTCCTCACTCCCCAGCATGGAGTAGACCACGCTGGGAAGTGAGAGGTCCTGCCCGATCACATCGGTCAGGGCACGGCGCAGCTCAGCCCAAGCCGGGCACACCTCCAAGGTGTGCTGCGCCGTGTCCTCCACCGCACCGCAGTGGTGGCACGCTGGGGTTTCCTCCCTCCGGATCCGGTGCAGGTGCGTTCCGAAACAACCATGTCCGGACAACACCTGCACCAGACGGAACGAGAGGAAACCATGTGGCCGCTCGAGCCAGCCCTGCAGGACTGGCCCGAGCGCGTCCAGCGTCCGGCGTCCAAAGGCGGCGGTGGCGAGGTCCTCCGCCCAATGGAGGACGATGGCGTCCCTCGCCTCCCGCCGCACGGCCTCCCGCTCCTCCATGGCGGGGCGCTCACCCAGCGCCCTACGCCGCACCGTCCAATCGTACACTCTGGCGAGCACCCATGCCTCCAACTCCCAGGGAGGGGTGCCGGCCAGAGCGCACGCCGCAGAAAAGCCCACTGAGCGGTAGGCCCTCGCCACCCGCTGTGCAATGGCCCTTTGCGGCCTGCGGATGGCGGTTGCATTCTCCCTCCTCTGGAGGGAGTCCGCCCAGATGGGTGCCCCATACAGGGCCATGCTACGGAGGATGCCGGCATAAAGGCGCCGGCACCGTGCACTCGGCCCCCCGAGGTTGGGGAGGAGCCATGAGAGGGCGTCCGCGGCTTTCAGCAGGCGCGTCGAGAGCCCGCTAAAGTGCGGGTCGAAGCGCCACCTGCTGTCCAGCACTAGGCCCAGATATTTCATCTGGGCCTTCACCGCTATTCGGACGCCCTCCACGACGATGTGGGCATCTGGAGGGCAGCGCTGCCGAGGCCCGTGGAAGAACACGGCCTCGGTCTTGTTCAGCGCCACCCTCAATCCCAGGCGGCGGATCCTCTCTACAACCAAGGATCCGCCCGCCGAGGCCAAACAGGCCGCCTCCCCAAAGCTCCTCCCCTGGGCAGTGAGGAGAGTGTCATCTGCGTAACAGATGACACTCGTGCCCTGGAGGAGGGCTCCTCGCAGGAGCCAGTCAAAACCGATGTTCCACAGGGGAGGGCCTAGAACCGACCCCTGCGGAACACCGGACTCCGCGCCGTAGCGCCTGATCCTGGCCGTCTTGTCCATAAGGAGGACCTCTCGGTCCTCCAAGTAGCTGGCCAGGATCACCCGCAGATATTGGGGCACTCCGTGGTATCGGAGTGCCTCCAATATGGTAGAGTGGGGCACGGAGTTGAAGGCGTTGGCGATGTCGAATGACACCGCCAACACTCCGCCCCCCGACTCCACCGCCTCCTGCACCTGGACCTTCAGCAGGGCCAAGGCGTCGACCGTCGAACGCCCTCGTCGAAATCCGAACTGGGCGTCCGACAGGTCCGGCCCTACCTCCCGCAACTGGCTATTTAGCCGGGTGGCGATGATCCCCTCGAACAATTTACCGACCTCATCGAGCAGAACGATGGGCCGGTATGCCGAGGGGGAGTCCACCGGGCGTCCCTCTTTCCGGAGGAGGCACAATTGCCCCTCCTTCCACAGTTTCGGGAACCTCCCAGCCGTAAGACACGCGCTGAAGAGGTCCCGAAACCTTTCCTCCATGAGGGACGCTGCGATGGCCACCACCCGTGCGGGGACGCCATCCGGTCCAGGAGCCGTCTTCTTCGCGCGGAGGCTCAGGATCCCCGCGCGAAGTTCCTCCACCGATACCGGAGGGACCTCCTCCTCCGGCGCTGCCACCACCCCCCCTGGGGGGTTCATCGTTGGTGGGGTGAAGTCGGCCCTGCGCGGAAACAGGGACCGGACCACCCCATCCAGTAACGCCGGCTCCAGGGTCTCCGTCACTGGTCGACCAAAGGGGCGCAGTTGGTTCCGCGCCGCCTTATATGGCCTCCCATACGGATCCCTGTCGAGGCCCTCCAGCATCTCCGCCCTCGCCGAGTCCTTGGCGGCGCACATCGCCGACTTGAGGACCGTCTTTGCCTCCAGGTAAGAGGCGTAGAGGCGGTCCTCCCCGGCCTGTGATCGGTTGGTGCGCCGCCGACTCCGCGTGTAGGCCCGTCTGGCCGCCACGCAGGCGGCCCGGAGCCCCGCCAGCTCCTCCGTCCACCAATATACGGCGCGACGTGGAGGCGAACGGCGTGACCGAGGCATGCTGGAGTTGCATACCTCGGTCAGGGACCCTCGGAGCTGGACCGCTGCGGCGTCAACGTCCAGGGCCTCCACAGGGGGCGAGAGCCAGTCCTGGAGGAACGCCGCCTCCTGAGCTGCCTCTCGGTCTAGGCGGGTGAGAGCCCATCGCGGGAAGGGAGATTGGCCCGAACGGGCCATAACTCCCCGCGGGCCCTGGGTGGAGATGTCGAACCGCACGTAGCGGTGGTCCGACATGGTCTCCACCATCTCCACCCGCCAGTTCACAACGCGGGCGGCTAGCACGGGGGTGGCAAACGAGACGTCAACCACTGACCCTCCCCGCTGCCGCACACACGTGTGAACATTCCCCCTGTTTAGGAGGGAGACGCCGCACGAAGCCGCCCAAAATTCGGCGGCGCGTCCCCGGACGTTGCAACAGGCGGCTGGGTTGCCCCAGGCCGCCGACTTTGCGTTCAGGTCGCCTAACACGGCGACCTGGCGTGGTGCCGCCCTCCCGACGACTGCCGTAAGGACCTCGAGAAAACTCTCGAAGTCCCTTAGAGGGCGGTTTGGGGAGAAATAGACCCCCACCAGGGCTATGTCTCCCCACGCGGCGGCCACGTATCCCGGTCCCCTCTCTAAAAGCGAGAGGGGAGGGGAGTCCGTGGCGGGCCGCGACACCAACGCCACCAAGCCGTCCCGATCACCCAGCCAATGGCCAGGTATCGAGTACGGCTCGGCGACCACCGCCACGTCCACCAACCACTCAGCCACGGTCTGCATCAGCAGATCCTGAGCCGCTCTGCAGTGGTTGGTGTTCGCCTGGAGGATGCGATGTTCGACTCTATGCATTAATCGGACATCGCACCCCCCTCCTCAACAGCCGCCGTGGTCCCAGCGTCTGGGACGGCGGTGGCAGCGACAGGCCGGGTCGGCGCCTGCGCTTTGCCCCTCTTGAGGGGAGGACTGCAGTTCCTCCCCTTCATGATGTGGCCCGCAGGGCGGCCACTGGCGGCACATACCGCGCAGTGCGGCGTGGCGGCCTTGCAGGAGGCGGCTTTATGCCCCTCCTTGCCGCAGCGGTAACAGCTGTCCGTCCTGTCTACGTTGGACGGACAGAGGGCCCGGGTGTGTCCTATGCCGAAGCACCTGAAGCAGCGCAGAGGCTGCACTTCAAGTGCCCGGACTGCACCCGAGCTGAAACCGACGGCCAGCCGTCCTTTATCGAGGACGGCTTTGGCAGCGGCGACCGGGCACTCCAGGCGAATGGTGCCCATGCCGCCGCGGCCGGGCCTGATGCCCCGGCCTTGAACCGCTGCGACATCGCAGCCCCCTATGGCTGCGACCGCCGCCACCACCTCCTCTTTGGTGACCGAATCGTCTAGATCGGTCACCTCTATGGCCGCGGACTTCACTGGTCTGGCCACCTTGGCCGCGTCCGCGATGACCTCCTGCAGCTTAGCTGCAAAGAGGTCCGCGTTCTTGCAGCCCTCTGCACCCGGGAACTCGAAAAGCCGAGCCCCAGCCTGCGTCCGGCGGCATGAGACCTTGCCGATCCCCAATTTGGTGGGATCGGCATTGGTACGCGCCCGCATCATGACGGACGCGTAGGTCTCACCGCGCTCCGCAGCCTCCGCGGTGAGCGTCACCACGACGGCTGCGGTCTTGGGAGGAATGAGTTTCCTCTTGGCGCCGGCTGGGGGGGAACATTTCCCCTTCCCTTTTCCCTTGCCAGTCGACTGCGACTGGCTGAAAGGGGTGGTGGCAGGGACGGCTGGGGGGGAGCTTTTCCCCTTCCCCTTCCCCTTGCCCTTGGCACTCGGCTGCGACTGGCTCGGAGTGGCAGTGGTGGGGACGGCAGAGACGACCGCTGCCGTCTTTTTGCCCTTGCCCTTGCCCTTGCTGACCACCTTCGTCCAGCCCTGCTGGTTGGTCGGGGTGGTGGAAGGCAGAAGGGGGTCTTCCTCCCTCTGTGAGCTCGGCACCGGCCCACCCTTCCTCTTGTCCGCCGCGAGAGGCAGCCGGTAGCTTTTTTCCGGCAGGAGCCGGTCCTCTATGCCTGCTAGGCAGGCTCTCACGAAGGCCCTCTCCTCCATCATTACCTTGCGGATGGTGTCCTCAAGATCGAAGGAGGAGGGGCCCTCTGCCGCAGGCCTCGGCTCGGCTTGGGTTGGCGGTGCCGTGGCTTCAGCCAGCTTCTGGTGTAGCTGGCTGACCTCCTGCTGCAGGCGATCGATCCTCGCCTGCAACTGCCGAGTCTCGTCGGTCGCCTGCCTCTGCACCAGCTCCGCAACAATGCTGCGCATGCTCGCGGCCCGGCATTTGAGGGACTTTTGAAAAGTCCCTTTTAAGTTTGAGGACTTAGAGGCGACCACCACTATCTCCTCCTCGTCCTCTGCCGCCATCCGTTCCAGTTCGGCCAGGGAGTGGTCCGAGTAAATGACTCGGGAAGCGCCGTACCCTGAGCTGGCCCGGGCGACGCGCGCCCGTTGCTCCTTGGCGGCTACCCTCTCCTCCAACTCCTGCTGGAGCTGCGTCCGCCGAGCCACGTCCAACTGGCGTTGGGCGTCCGCTAGACCCACGTCATGGGTGTCAGCTGCAGTTGTCGGCTTTTTGGCCTTGGCCTTCCTTGCAGGCTCCTTCGCCGAACCCGAGGAGCCATCGGACCCTTCCTTCAGGAAGGCCCGTTTCCGCGATCGAGATCTTGAATCCACCTCCATTGAGCTGGCGTCCGACGCGATAGACTCGGTGTCGGAGTCAGACAACTCAACCACCTTCCCGCCATAGAAGGCTCGCCCTTCCTCCGACGCTGAAGCGTCGCGTTGGCCCTGAGAAGGGCCTTTTGGGTGGCCCTGAGAAGGGCCCTTTGGTTGGCCCTGAGAAGGGCCTTTGGGTTGGCCCTGAGAAGGGCCTTTGGGTTGGCCCTGAGAAGGGCCTTTTTTAAACCGCCCGCAGGCGTCCCGCGAGGGTTTAGGCATAGCCTCCGCAATGATCGCTGAATCCGCAATGAAATAAAATAAAAAGCAACGATCGCACAGTGCACTTTGGCCGTACCCAGTCTGCCACTCCGTTACGGTGGTCAGAACTGGGACGTTTCCAGGGGATACGACGTGGACGTAAGCACTGTGAGGGGATCCCCCAACCTAACCTAACCTTTTTTTTTTTTTTTTTTTTTTTTTTTGATCTCGCTGGGAAAAAATGCATTACGCATACCCACCCATTGGGGGAATGGGGGGGGTATGTGGGACTCCCCGGAATGAATCCGGTATACCCACTAAAATAACCCAGCGGCACTCCCGCATCGTCTTGAATTGGAGGAGGACTGGGAAACTGGCAGAGCCTTTACGTCCAGTCCCCCGCCGACGACCGCCCGCCTTTACAGCGGGGCCTTCACGCCCCTCCCTCAGTGGAGGGGCCCGGGAACGACCGCGAGTGCTCGGCCGTTCCCGCCCGACGAGGGTGGTGACTCGTGCAATGCGAGCGAAGGCGCCCCCGCGCCTGTCGCCCGCTAGTCACCACCAGGAGGTGGGAGGAGACGATCGTACAACCGCCTTCTCCCACCCCTTCTTCGCCTGCGGTGCGGCGGCGCGAGAGGATCGTCCTCCCGCGCCCGCTCCGCCGCCTCCTTTTGCGACATCACGACCTCGCAAAAGGAGGCAACCGCCGCCCAGGCCTCCCCACTCCCCAGCATGGAGTAGACCACGCCGGGAAGTGAGAGGTCCCGCCCGATCACATCGGTCAGGGCACGGCGCAGCTCTGCCCAAGCCGGGCACACCTCCAAGGTGTGCTGCGCCGTGTCCTCCACCGCACCGCAGTGGTGGCACGCTGGGGTTTCCTCCCTCCGGATCCGGTGCAGGTGCGTTCCGAAACAACCATGTCCGGACAACACCTGCACCAGACGGAACGAGAGGAAACCATGTGGCCGCTCGAGCCAGCCCTGCAGGACTGGCCCGAGCGCGTCCAGCGTCCGGCGTCCAAAGGCGGCGGTGGCGAGGTCCTCCGCCCAATGGAGGACGATGGCGTCCCTCGCCTCCCGCCGCACGGCCTCCCGCTCCTCCATGGCGGGGCGCTCACCCAGCGCCCTACGCCGCACCGTCCAATCGTACACTCTGGCGAGCACCCATGCCTCCAACTCCCAGGGAGGTGTGCCGGCCAGAGCGCACGCCGCCGAAAAGCCCACTGAGCGGTAGGCCCTCGCCACCCGCTGTGCAATGGCCCTTTGCGGCCTGCGGATGGCGGTTGCATTCTCCCTCCTCTGGAGGGAGTCCGCCCAGATGGGTGCCCCATACAGGGCCATGCTCTTAAGAATGCCGGCATAGAGGCGCCGGCATCGCTCCTGGGGTCCCCCCAGGTTGGGGAGGAGCCATGAGAGGGCGTCCGCGGCTCTCAGCAGGCGCGTCGACAGCCCGCTAAAGTGCGGGCCGAAGCGCCACCTGCTGTCCAGCACTAGGCCCAGATATTTCATCTGGGCCTTCACCGCTGTTCGGACGCCCTCCACGACTATGTGGGCATCTGGAGGGCAGCGCTGCCGAGGCCCGTGGAAGAACACGGCCTCGGTCTTGTTCAGCGCCACCCTCAATCCCAGGCGGCGGATCCTCTCTGCGACCAAGGATCCGCCCGCCGAGGCCAAACAGGCCGCCTCCCCAAAGCTCCTCCCCCGGGCAGTGAGGAGAGTGTCATCCGCGTAGCAGATGACACTCGTGCCCTGGAGGAGGGCTCCCCGCAGGAGCCAATCGAACCCAATGTTCCACAGGGGAGGGCCTAGAACCGACCCCTGTGGAACTCCGCACTCCGCGCCGTAGCGCCTGATCCTGGCCGTCTTGTCCACGAGGAGGACCTCTCGGTCCTCCAGGTAGCTGGCCAGGATCGCCCGCAGATATTGGGGCACTCCGTGGTATCGGAGTGCCTCCAATATCGTCGAGTGGGGAACGGAGTTGAAGGCGTTGGCTATGTCGAATGACACCGCCAACACTCCGCCCCCCGACTCCACCGCCTCCTGCACCTGGCCCCTGAGTAGGGCCAACGCGTCGACCGTCGAACGCCCCCGTCGAAAACCGAACTGGGCGTCCGACAGGTCCGGCCCTACCTCCCGCAAAAGGCTGTTTAGCCGGGTGGCGATGATCCCCTCGAACAATTTACCGACCTCATCGAGCAGAACGATGGGTCGGTATGCCGAGGGGGAGTCCACCGGGCGTCCCTCCTTCCGGAGGAGGCACAACTGCCCCTCCTTCCACTGTTTCGGGAACCTCCCAGCCGTCAGGCACGCGCTGAAGAGGTCCCGAAACCTGTCCTCCATGAGGGACGCCGCGATGGCCACCACCCGTGCGGGGACGCCATCTGGCCCAGGGGCCGTCTTCTTCGCGCGGAGGGACAGAACCCCCGCGCGAAGTTCCTCCGCCGATACTGGAGGGACCTCCTCCTCCGGCGAAGCTACCACCCCCCGTGGGAACCTAACCTAACCTTTTTTTTTTTTTTTTGATCTCGCTGGGAAAAAATGCATTACGCATACCCACCCATTGGGGGAATGGGGGGTTATGTGGGACTCCCCGGAAATAATCCGGTATACCCACTAAAATAACCCAGCGGCACTCCCGCATCGTCTTGAATTGGAGGAGGACTGGGAAACTGGCAGAGCCCTTACGTCCAGTCCCCCGCCGACGACCGCCCGCCTTTACAGCGGGGCCTTCACGCCCCTCCCTCAGTGGAGGGGCCCGGGAACGACCGCGAGTGCTCGGCCGTTCCCGCCCGACGGGGGTGGTGACATGTGCAATGCGAGCGAAGGCGCCCCCGCGCCTGTCGCCCGCTAGTCACCACCAGGAGGTGGGAGGAGACGATCGTACAACCGCCTTCTCCCACCCCTTCTTCGCCTGCGGTGCGGCGGCGCGAGAGGATCGTCCTCCCGCGCCCGCTCCGCCGCCTCCTTCTGCGACATCACGACCTCGCAAAAGGAGGCAACCGCCGCCCAGGCCTCCTCACTCCCCAACATGGAGCTGAGCACGCTGGGAAGTGAGAGGTCCTGCCCGACCACATCGATCAAGGCACGGCGCAGCTCAGCCCATGCTGGGCACACCTCGAAGGTGTGCTGCGCCGTGTCCTCCGCCGCGCCGCAGTGGTGGCACGCTGGGGTTTCCTCCCTCCGGATCCGGTGCAGGTGCGTTCCGAAACAACCATGTCCGGACAACACCTGCACCAAACGGAATGAGAGGAAACCGTGAGGCCGCTCGAGCCAGCCCCGCAGGACTGGACCGAGCGCGTCCAGCGTCCGACGGCCAAAGGCGGCGGTGGCGAGGTCCTCCGTCCAATGGAGGATGATTGCGTCCCTCGCCTCCCGCCGCACGGCCTCCCGCTCCTCCGTGGCGGGGCGCTCACCGAGCGCCTTTCGCCGCGCCGTCCATTCGTACACTCTGGCGAGCACCCATGCCTCCAACTCCCAGGGAGGGGTGCCGGCCAGAGCGCACGCCGCAGAAAAGCCCACTGAGCGGTAGGCCCTCGCCACCCGCTGTGCAATGGCCCTTTGCGGCCTGCGGATGGCGGTTGCATTCTCCCTCCTCTGGAGGGAGTCCGCCCAGATGGGTGCCCCATACAGGGCCATGCTACGCAGGATGCCGGCATAAAGGCGCCGGCACCGTGCACTCGGCCCCCCGAGGTTGGGGAGGAGCCATGAGAGGGCGTCCGCGGCTTTCAGCAGGCGCGTCGACAGCCCGCTAAAGTGCGGGCCGAAGCGCCACCTGCTGTCCAGCACTAGGCCCAGATATTTCATCTGGGCCTTCACCGCTATTCGGACGCCCTCCACGACGATGTGGGCATCTGGAGGGCAGCGCTGCCGAGGCCCGTGGAAGAACACGGCCTCGGTCTTGTTCAGCGCCACCCTCAATCCCAGGCGGCGGATCCTCTCTGCAACCAAGGATCCGCCCGCCGAGGCCAAACAGGCCGCCTCCCCAAGGCTCCTCCCCCGGGCAGTGAGGAGAGTGTCATCTGCGTAACAGATGACACTCGTGCCCTGGAGGAGGGCTCCTCGCAGGAGCCAGTCAAAACCGATGTTCCACAGGGGAGGGCCTAGAACCGACCCCTGCGGAACACCGGACTCCGCGCCATAACGTCTAATCCTGGCCGTCTTGTCCACGAGAAGGACCTCTCGGTCCTCCAAGTAGCTGGCCAGGATCACCCGCAGATATTGGGGCACTCCGTGGTATCGGAGTGCCTCCAATATGGTGGAGTGGGGCACGGAGTTGAAGGCGTTGGCGATGTCGAATGACACCGCCAACACTCCGCCCCCCGACTCCACCGCCTCCTGCACCTGGACCTTCAGCAGGGCCAAGGCGTCGACCGTCGAACGCCCCCGTCGAAATCCGAACTGGGCGTCCGACAGGTCCGGCCCTACCTCCCGCAACTGGCTATTTAGCCGGGTGGCGATGATCCCCTCGAACAATTTACCGACCTCATCGAGCAGAACGATGGGCCGGTATGCCGAGGGGGAGTCCACCGGGCGTCCCTCTTTCCGGAGGAGGCACAATTGCCCCTCCTTCCACAGTTTCGGGAACCTCCCAGCCGTAAGACACGCGCTGAAGAGGTCCCGAAACCTTTCCTCCATGAGGGACGCTGCGATGGCCACCACCCGTGCGGGGACGCCATCCGGTCCAGGAGCCGTCTTCTTCGCGCGGAGGCTCAGGATCCCCGTGCGAAGTTCCTCCACCGATACCGGAGGGACCTCCTCCTCCGGCGCTGCCACCACCCCCCCTGGGGGGTTCATCGTTGGTGGGGTGAAGTCGGCCCTGCGCGGAAACAGGGACCGGACCACCCCATCCAGCAACGCCGGCTCCAGGGTCTCCGTCACTGGGGGACCAAAGGGGCGCAGTTGGTTCCGCGCCGCCTTATATGGCCTCCCATACGGATCCCTGTCGAGGCCCTCCAGCATCTCGGCCCTCGCCGAGTCCTTGGCGGCGCACATCGCCGACTTGAGGACCGTCTTTGCCTCCAGGTAAGAGGCGTAGAGGCGGTCCTCCCCGGCCTGTAATCGGTGGGTGCGCCGCCGACTCCGCGTGTAGGCCCGTCTGGCCGCCACGCAGGCGGCCCGGAGCCCCGCCAGCTCCTCCGTCCACCAATATACGGCGCGACGTGGAGGCGGACGGCGTGACCGAGGCATGCTGGAGTTGCATACCTCGGTCAGGGACCCTCGGAGCTGGACCGCTGCGGCGTCAACGTCCAGGGCCTCCACAGGGGGCGAGAGCCAGTCCTGGAGGAACGCCGCCTCCTGAGCTGCCTCCCGGTCCAGGCGGGTGAGAGCCCACCGCGGGAAGGGAGATTGGCCCGAGCGAGCCATTCCCCCCCGCGAGCCCTGGGTGGAGATGTCGAACCGCACGTAGCGGTGGTCCGACATGGTCTCCACCATCTCCACCCGCCAGTTCACAACGCGGGCGGCTAGCACGGGGGTGGCAAACGAGACGTCAACCACTGACCCTCCCCGCTGCCGCACACACGTGTGAACATTCCCCCTGTTTAGGAGGGAGACGCCGCACGAAGCCGCCCAAAATTCGGCGGCGCGTCCCCGGACGTTGCAACAGGCGGCTGGGTTGCCCCAGGCCGCCGACTTTGCATTCAGGTCGCCTAACACGGCGACCTGGCGTGGTGCCGCCCTCCCGACGACTGCCGTAAGGACCTCGAGAAAACTCTCGAAGTCCCTTAGAGGGCGGTTTGGGGAGAAATAGACCCCCACCAGGGCTATGTCTCCCCACGCGGCGGCCACGTATCCCGGTCCCCTCTCTAAAAGCGAGAGGGGAGGGGAGTCCGTGGCAGGCCGCGACACCAACGCCACCAAGCCGTCCCGATCACCCAGCCAATGGCCAGGTATCGAGTACGGCTCGGCGACCACCGCCACGTCCACCAACCACTCGGCCACGGTCTGCATCAGCAGATCCTGAGCCGCTCTGCAGTGGTTGGTGTTCGCCTGAAGGATGCGATGTTCGACTCTATGCATTAATCGGACATCGCACCCCCCTCCTCAACAGCCGCCGTGGCCCCAGCGTCTGGGACGGCGGTGGCGGCGACAGGCCGGGTCGGCGCCTGCGCTTTGCCCCTCTTGAGGGGAGGACTGCAATTCCTCCCCTTCATAATGTGGCCCGCAGGGCGGCCACTGGCGGCACACACCGCGCAGTGCGGCGTGGCGGCCTTGCAGGAGGCGGCTTTGTGCCCCTCCTTGCCGCAGCGGTAGCAGCTGTCCGTCCTGTCTATGCTGGACGGACAGAGGGCCCGGGTGTGACCGATGCCGAAGCACCTGAAGCACCGCAGAGGCTGGACTTCAAGTGCCCGGACTGCACCCGAGCTGAAGCCGACAGCTAGCCGTCCTTTATCGAGGACGGCTTTGGCAACGGCGACTGGGCACTCCAGGCGAATGGTGCCCATGCCGCCGCGGCCGGGTCTGATGCCCCGGCCTTGGACCGCTGCGACATCGCAGCCCCCTATGGCTGCGACCGCCGCCACCACCTCCTCCTTGGTGACCGAGTCGTCTAGATCGGTCACCTCTATGGCCGCGGACTTCACCGGCCTGGCCACCTTGGCCGCGTCCGCGATGACCTCCTGCAGCTTAGCTGCAAAGAGGTCCGCGTTCTTGCCGCCCTCCACCCCCGGGAACTCGAATATCCGAGCCCCAGCCTGTGTCCGGCGGCATGAGACCTTGCCAATCCCCAATTTGGTGGGATCGGCATTGGTACGCGCCCGCATCATGACGGACGCGTAGGTCTCACCGCGCTCCGCAGCCTCCGCGGTGAGCGTCACCACGACGGCTGCGGACTTGGGAGGAACGAGTTTCCTCTTGGCGCCGGCTGGGGGGGAACTTTTCCCCTTCCCCTTTCCCTTTCCAGTCGACTGCGACTGGCTGGGAGGGGTGGTGGCAGGGACGGCTGGGGGGGAGCTTTTCCCCTTCCCCTTCCCCTTGCCCTTGGCACTCGACTGCGACTGGCTCGGAGGGGCGGTGGCGGGGACGGCAGGTACGACCGCTGCTGTCTTTTTGCCCTTGCCCTTCCCCTTGCTGACCACCTTCGTCCAGCCCTGCTGGTTGGTCGGGGTGGTGGAAGGCAGGAGGGGGTCCTCCTCCCTCTGTGAGGTCGGCCCCGGCTCACCCCTCCTCTTGTCCCCCGCTAGAGGCAGCCGGTAGCTTTTCTCCGGCAGGAGCCGGTCCTCTATGCCCGCTATGCAGGCCCTCGTGAAGGCCCTCTCCTCCATTATAACCTTGCGGATGATATCCTCAAGGTTGGAGGAGGCAGGGCCCTCTGCCGCAGGTCTCGGCTCAGCCATGATTGGCCGGGCCGTGGCCTCAGCCATGGTCGGCCGGGCCGTTGCATCAGCCAGCTTCTGGTGCAGCTGACTGACCTCAGTCTGCAGGCGATCGACCCTCGCCTGCAGTTGCCTTGTCTCGTCGGTCGCCGTGCGCTGCACCAGCTCCGCTATAATAGACCGCATGCTGGCGGCCCTGCATTTAAGGGACTTCTGAAAAGTCCCTTTCAGGTTGGAGGACTTGGAGGCGACCACCACTATCTCCTCCTCGTCCTCCACCGCCATCCGTTCCAGCTCGGCCAGGGAATGGTCCGAGTAGACGACCCGGGACGCGCCGTACCCAGAGCTGGCCCGGGATACGCGCGCTCGCTGCTCCTTGGCAGCTACGCGCTCCTCTAGCTCCTGTTGGAGCTGCGTACGCCGAGCCAGATCCAGCTGGCGTTGGGCATCCGCTAGACCCACTACGTGGATGTCCGGTTCTGTCACCGGCTTTTTGGCCTTAGCCTTCTTTTTCGGCTCCTTCGCCGAACTCGACGCAGAGGAGCCGTCGGACCCTTCCTTGAGGAAGGCCCGCTTCCGCGATTGCGATCGCACACCTTGCTCGACTTCCATCGAGCTGGCCACCGACACAACAGACTCGTTGTCGGAGTCCGACAGGTCATCCGCCCCTTCTCCGTAGAAGGTCCGCCCTTCCTCCGACGCTGAAGCGTCGCGTTGGCCCTTAGAAGGGCCTTTTGGGTGGCCCTGAGAAGGGCCTTTTGGTTGGCCCTGAGAAGGGCCTTTGGGTTGGCCCTGAGAAGGGCCTTTTTTAAACCGCCCGCAGGCGTCCCGCGAGGGTTTAGGCATAGCCTCCGCAATGATCGCTGAATCCGCAATAAAATAAAATAAAAAGCAACGATCGCACAGTGCACTTTGGCCGTACCCAGTCTGCCACTCCGTTACGGTGGTCAGAACTGGGACGTTTCCAGGGGATACGACGTGGACGTAAGCACTGTGAGGGGATCCCCCAACCTAACCTAACCTTTTTTTTTTTTTTTTTTTTTTTTTTTTTTTTGATCTCGCTGGGAAAAAATGCATTACGCATACCCACCCATTGGGGGAATGGGGGGGGTATGTGGGACTCCCCGGAATGAATCCGGTATACCCACTAAAATAACCCAGCGGCACTCCCGCATCGTCTTTAATTGGAGGAGGACTGGGAAACTGGCAGAGCCTTTACGTCCAGTCCCCCGCCGACGACCGCCCGCCTTTACAGCGGGGCCTTCACGCCCCTCCCTCAGAGGAGGGGCCCGGGAACGACCGCGAGTGCTCGGCCGTTCCCGCCCGACGGGGGTGGTGACATGTGCAATGCGAGCGAAGGCGCCCCCGCGCCTGTCGCCCGCTAGTCACCACCAGGAGGTGGGAGGAGACGATCGTACAACCGCCTTCTCCCACCCCTTCTTCGCCTGCGGTGCGGCGGCGCGAGAGGATCGTCCTCCCGCGCCCGCTCCGCCGCCTCCTTTTGCGACATCACGACCTCGCAAAAGGAGGCAACCGCCGCCCAGGCCTCCTCACTCCCCAGCATGGAGTAGACCACGCTGGGAAGTGAGAGGTCCTGCCCGATCACATCTGTCAGGGCACGGCGCAGCTCAGCCCAAGCTGGGCACACCTCGAAGGTGTGCTGCGCCGTGTCCTCCGCTGCGCCGCAGTCGTGGCACGCCGGGGTTTCCTCCCTCCGGATCCGGTGCAGGTGCGTTCCGAAACAACCATGTCCGGACAACACCTGCACCAAACGGAACGAGAGGAAACCATGTGGCCGCTCGAGCCAGCCCTGCAGGACTGGCCCGAGCGCGTCCAGCGTCCGGCGTCCAAACGCGGCGGTGGCGAGGTCCTCCGTCCAATGGAGGACGATGGCGTCCCTCGCCTCCCGCCGCACGGCCTCCCGCTCTTCCATGGCGGGGCGCTCACCCAGCGCCCTACGCCGCGCCGTCCACTCGTACACTCTGGCGAGCACCCATGCCTCCAACTCCCAGGGAGGGGTGCCCGCCAGAGCGCACGCCGCCGAGAAGCCCACTGAGCGGTAGGCCCTCGCCACCCGCTGTGCAATGGCCCTTTGTGGCCTGCGGATGGCGGTTGCATTCTCCCTCCTCTGGAGGGAGTCCGCCCAGATGGGCGCCCCGTACAGGGCCATGCTGCGTAGGATGCCGGCATACAGACGCCGGCACCGTCCGCTCGGCCCCCCGAGGTTGGGGAGGAGCCATGAGAGGGCGTCCGCGGCTTTCAGCAGGCGCGTCGACAGCCCGCTAAAGTGCGGGCCGAAGCGCCACCTGCTGTCCAGCACTAGGCCCAGATATTTCATCTGGGCCTTCACCGCTATTCGGACGCCCTCCACGACTATGTGGGCATCTGGAGGGCAGCGCTGCCGAGGCCCGTGGAAGAACACGGCCTCGGTCTTGTTCAGCGCCACCCTCAATCCCAGGCGGCGGATCCTCTCTGCGACCAAGGATCCGCCCGCCGAGGCCAAACAGGCCGCCTCCCCAAAGCTCCTCCCCCGGGCAGTGAGGAGAGTGTCATCCGCGTAGCAGATGACACTCGTGCCCTGGAGGAGGGCTCCCCGCAGGAGCCAATCGAACCCAATGTTCCACAGGGGAGGGCCTAGAACCGACCCCTGTGGAACACCGCACTCCGCGCCGTAGCGCCTGATCCTGGCCGTCTTGTCCACGAGGAGGACCTCTCGGTCCTCCAGGTAGCTGGCCAGGATCGCCCGCAGATATTGGGGCACTCCGTGGTATCGGAGTGCCTCCAATATCGTCGAGTGGGGAACGGAGTTGAAGGCGTTGGCTATGTCGAATGACACCGCCAACACTCCGCCCCCCGACTCCACCGCCTCCTGCACCTGGCCCCTGAGTAGGGCCAACGCGTCGACCGTCGAACGCCCCCGTCGAAAACCGAACTGGGCGTCCGACAGGTCCGGCCCTACCTCCCGCAAAAGGCTGTTTAGCCGGGTGGCGATGATCCCCTCGAACAATTTACCGACCTCATCGAGCAGAACGATGGGTCGGTATGCCGAGGGGGAGTCCACCGGGCGTCCCTCCTTCCGGAGGAGGCACAACTGCCCCTCCTTCCACTGTTTCGGGAACCTCCCAGCCGTCAGGCACGCGCTGAAGAGGTCCCGAAACCTGTCCTCCATGAGGGACGCCGCGATGGCCACCACCCGTGCGGGGACGCCATCTGGCCCAGGGGCCGTCTTCTTCGCGCGGAGGGACAGAACCCCCGCGCGAAGTTCCTCCGCCGATACTGGAGGGACCTCCTCCTCCGGCGAAGCTACCACCCCCCGTGGGGGGTTCATGGTTGGTGGGGTGAAGTCGGCCCTGCGCGGAAACAGGGACCGGACCACCCCATCCAGCAACGCCGGCTCCAGGGTCTCCGTTAGTGGGGGGCCGAAGGGGCGCAGTTGGTTACGCGCCGCCTTATATGGCCTCCCAAACGGATCCCTATCGAGGCCCTCCAGCATCTCGGCCCTCGCCGAGTCCTTGGCGGCGCACATCGCCGACTTGAAGACCGCCTTTGCCTCTACGTAAGAGGCGTAGAGGCGGCCCTCCCCGGCCTGAGATCGGGTAGTGCGCCGCCGGCTCCGCATAAAGGCCCTTCTGGCCGCCACGCACGCGGCCCGGAGCCCCGCCAGCTCCTCCGTCCACCAATAAACGGCGCGACGGGGAGGCGGACGGCGAGACCGAGGCATGCTGGCGTTGCACACCTCGGTCAGAGAGCCGCGGAGCTGGACCGCTGCTGCGTCCACGTCCAGGACAGGCTCGACAGGGGGCGACAGCCAGTCCTGAAGAAAGGCCGCCTCCTTGGCTGCCTCCCGGTCCAGACGGGTGAGAGCCCACCGCGGGAAGGGAGATTGGCCAGAGCGGGCCGTCCCCCCCCGGGGGCCGGTGGAGATGTCGAACCGCACATATCGGTGGTCCGACAAAGTCTCCACCGTCTCCACCCGCCAGTTCACGACGCGGGCGGCTAGGGCAGGGGTGGCAAACGACACGTCAACCACCGACCCTCCCCGTTGCCGCACACACGTGTGGACCGCCCCCCTGTTGAGGAGGGACACACCGCACGAGGCCGCCCAAAATTCTGCGGCGCGTCCCCGGACGTTGCAGGAGGCAGCCGGGTTGCCCCAAGCCTCCGACTTGGCGTTCAGGTCGCCCAATACGGCGACCTGGCGCGGCGCCGCCCTCCCTACGACTGCGGTGAGGACCTCGAGGAAGTCCTCAAAGTCCGAGAGAGGGCGGTTTGGGGAGAAATAGACCCCAACGAGGGCTATGTCCCCCCACGCGGCGGCCACGTATCCCGGTCCCCTCTCTAAGAGCGAGAGGGGAGGGGAGTCCGTAGAAGACCGCGCCACCAACGCCACCAAGCCGTCTCGATCGCCCAGCCAACGGCTGGGGACCGAGTAAGGCTCGGCGACCACCGCCACGTCCACCAACCACTCGGCCATGATCTGCATCAGCAGATCCTGGGCCGCCCCGCAGTGGTTGGTGTTCGCCTGGAGGATGCGATGTTCGACCCTATCCATCAATCGGACATCGCACCCCCCTCCTCAGCCGCAGCAGCCGAATGCCCAACCTCGGGCACGGCGGTGGTAGCGGCAGGCGTGCTCGGCGCCTGCGCTTTTCCCCTCTTAGGGGGAGGATTGCACATCCTCCCCTTCATGACGTGGCCTGCCGGGCGGCCACTGGCGGCACACACAGCGCAGTGCGGTGCGGCGGCCTTGCACGAGGCGGACTTGTGGCCCTCCTTGCCGCAGCGGTAACAGCTCTCTGTCCGGTCTACCGTTGACGGACAGAGGGCTCGGGTGTGCCCGACTCCGAAGCACCTGTAGCACCGCAAGGGCTGTGCCACAAGTGCCCGGACTGCACCCGAGCTGAAGCCGACGTTAAGCCGTCCTTTGTCAAGGACGGCTTTGGCAGCGGCGACTGGGCACTCCAGACGAATGGTGCCCATGCCGCCGCGGCCGGGCCTGATGTCCCGGCCTCGCACCGCTGCGGCGTCGCAGCCACCAATTGCTGCGACCGCCGCCACCACCTCCTCCTTGGTGACCGTGTCGTCGAGGTCGGTCACCTCTACGGCCGCCGTCTTTACGGGCCTGGCCACCTTGGCCGCGTCCGCTATGACCTCTTGCAACTTCGTTGCGAAGAGGTCCGCGTGTGCACTGCCCTCTGCCCCCGGGAACTCGAAGATTCGAGCCCCGGCTTGGGTCCGCCGGCAAGAGACCTTGCCGATCCCCAGTTGGTTGGGATCGGCATTGGCACGCGCCCGCAACAATACGGACGCGTATGTCTCGCCGCGCTCCGCAGCCTCCGCGGTGAGTGTTACCACGACGGCTGCGGTCTTTGGAGGAACGAGTTTCCTCCTCGTGCCGGCGGTTTTCGCTGTGGGAGCAGCGCTGGCGGCTTTGGGGGGTGGCCCTTTCGCCTTTCCCTTCCCTTTGCCGGTCGTCTGCAACTGGCCGGGAAGGGTGGAGGTGGCGGGAACGGCAGGGGCGGCCGCTGCCGCCCCTTTGCCCTTGCCCTTCCCTTTTCCCTTGCCTGTCGTCTTCGACTGGCTGGGTGGGGTGGTGGTGGCGGGGACGGCTGGGACGACAGCTGCCGCCCCCTTGCCCTTGCCCTTCCCCTTCCCGCTGACGACCCTCGTCCACCCCTGCTGGTTGGACGGGGTGGTGGCGGGCAGAAGTGGGTCCTCCTCCCTCTGTGAATTCGGCACCGGCCCACCCTTCCTCTTGTCCGAGGCAAGCGGCAGCCGGTAGCTTTTCTCCGGGAGGAGCCGGTCCTCTATGCCCGCTATGCAGGCCCTTGTGAAGGCCCTCTCCTCCATCACAACCTTGCGGATGATATCCTCGAGGTTGGAGGTGGAGAGGCCCTCTACCGCAGGCCTCGGCTCGGCTTGGGTTGGTGGTGCCGTGGCTTCAGCCAGCTTCTGGTGTAGCTGGCTGACCTCCTGCTGCAGGCGATCGATCCTCGCCTGCAACTGCCGAGTCTCGTCGGTCGCCTGCCTCTGCACCAGCTCTGCTACAATGCTGCGCATGCTCGCGGCCCGGCATTTGAGGGACTTCTGGAAAGTCCCTTTTAAATTTGAGGACTTAGAGGCGACCACCACTATTTCCTCCTCGTCCTCCGCCGCCATTCGCTCCAGCTCGGCCAGGGAGTGGTCCGAGTAGAGAACTCGGGACGCGCCGTAGCCTGAGCTGGCCCGGGCGACGCGCGCCCGTTGCTCCTTGGCGACCACCCTCTCCTCCAACTCCTGCTGGAGCTGCGTCCGCCGAGCCACGTCCAACTGGCGTTGGGCGTCTGCCAGACCCACGTCGTGGGTGTCCGCTGCCGTTGTGGACGGCTTTTTTGCCTTGGTCTTCCTTGCAGGCTCCTTCGCCGAACCCGAGGAGCCATCGGACCCTTCCTTCAGGAAGGCCCGCTTCCGCGATCGAGATCGTGATCGAGAATCCTCGATCACCATAGAGCTATCATCCGACGCAACGGACTCGCTGTCGGAGTCCAACAGGTCGTCCGCCCTTCCTCCGTAGAAGGCTCGACCTTCTTCTGACGCTGAGGCGTCACGGTGGCCCTGAGAAGGGCCTTTTGGGTGGCCCTGAGAAGGGCCTTTTGGTTGGCCCTGAGAAGGGCCTTTGGGTTGGCCCTGAGAAGGGCCTTTGGGTTGGCCCTGAGAAGGGCCTTTTTTAATAAAATGCCCGAGGGCGTCCCGCGCAGGCTTTGGCATGATAACCTCCGCAGGTGTCGCAGTTTACCGCAATTAAAATATTAAAAAGACTACGACGCACAGCGCACTTTGGCCGTACCCAGTCTGCCACTCCGTTACGGTGGTCAGAACTGGGACGTTTCCAGGGAACACGAACGAGGACGTATGCACTGTGGGGGGTTCCCCAACCTAACCTTTTTTTTTTTTTTTTTTTTTTTTTTTGATCTCGCTGGGAAAAAATGCATTACGCATACCCACCCATTGGGGGAATGGGGGGGGTATGTGGGACTCCCCGGAATGAATCCGGTATACCCACTAAAATAACCCAGCGGCACTCCCGCATCGTCTTGAATTGGAGGAGGACTGGGAAACTGGCAGAGCCTTTACGTCCAGTCCCCCGCCGACGACCGCCCGCCTTTACAGCGGGGCCTTCACGCCCCTCCCTCAGTGGAGGGGCCCGGGAACGACCGCGAGTGCTCGGCCGTTCCCGCCCGACGAGGGTGGTGACTCGTGCAATGCGAGCGAAGGCGCCCCCGCGCCTGTCGCCCGCTAGTCACCACCAGGAGGTGGGAGGAGACGATCGTACAACCGCCTTCTCCCACCCCTTCTTCGCCTGCGGTGCGGCGGCGCGAGAGGATCGTCCTCCCGCGCCCGCTCCGCCGCCTCCTTTTGCGACATCACGACCTCGCAAAAGGAGGCAACCGCCGCCCAGGCCTCCTCACTCCCCAGCATGGAGTTGACCACACCGGGAAGTGAGAGGTCCTGCCCGACCACATCAGTCAAGGCACGGCGCAGCTCAGCCCAAGCTGGGCACACCTCCAAGGTGTGCTGCGCCGTGTCCTCCGCCGCGCCGCAGTCATGGCACGCCGGGGTTTCCTCCCTCCGGATCCGGTGCAGGTGCGTTCCGAAACAACCATGTCCGGACAACACCTGCACCAAACGGAACGAGAGGAAACCATGTGGCCGCTCGAGCCAGCCCTGCAGGACTGGCCCGAGCGCGTCCAGCGTCCGGCGTCCAAACGCGGCGGTGGCGAGATCCTCCGCCCAATGGAGGACGATGGCGTCCCTCGCCTCCCGCCGCACGGCCTCCCGCTCTTCCATGGCGGGGCGCTCACCCAGCGCCCTACGCCGCGCCGTCCACTCGTACACTCTGGCGAGCACCCATGCCTCCAACTCCCAGGGAGGGGTGCCGGCCAGAGCGCACGCCGCCGAAAAGCCCACTGAGCGGTAGGCCCTCGCCACCCGCTGTGCAATGGCCCTTTGCGGCCTGCGGATGGCGGTTGCATTCTCCCTCCTCTGGAGGGAGTCCGCCCAGATGGGTGCCCCATACAGGGCCATACTACGCAGGATGCCGGCATAAAGGCGCCGGCACCGTGCACTCGGCCCCCCGAGGTTGGGGAGGAGCCATGAGAGGGCGTCCGCGGCTTTCAGCAGGCGCGTCGACAGCCCGCTAAAATGCAGGCCGAAGCGCCACCTGCTGTCCAGCACTAGGCCCAGATATTTCATCTGGGCCTTCACCGCTATTCGGACGCCCTCCACGACGATGTGGGCATCTGGAGGGCAGCGCTGCCGAGGCCCGTGGAAGAACACGGCCTCGGTCTTGTTCAGCGCCACCCTCAATCCCAGGCGGCGGATCCTCTCTGCGACCAAGGATCCGCCCGCCGAGGCCAAACAGGCCGCCTCCCCAAAGCTCCTCCCCCGGGCAGTGAGGAGAGTGTCATCCGCGTAGCAGATGACACTCGTGCCCTGGAGGAGGGCTCCCCGCAGGAGCCAATCAAACCCAATGTTCCACAGGGGAGGGCCTAGAACCGACCCCTGTGGAACTCCGCACTCCGCGCCGTAGCGCCTGATCCTGGCCGTCTTGTCCACGAGGAGGACCTCTCGGTCCTCCAAGTAGCTGGCCAGGATCGCCCGCAGATATTGGGGCACTCCGTGGTATCGGAGTGCCTCCAATATCGTCGAGTGGGGAACGGAGTTGAAGGCGTTGGCTATGTCGAATGACACCGCCAACACTCCGCCCCCCGACTCCACCGCCTCCTGCACCTGGCCCCTGAGTAGGGCCAACGCGTCGACCGTCGAACGCCCCCGTCGAAAACCGAACTGGGCGTCCGACAGGTCCGGCCCTACCTCCCGCAAAAGGCTGTTTAGCCGGGTGGCGATGATCCCCTCGAACAATTTACCGACCTCATCGAGCAGAACGATGGGTCGGTATGCCGAGGGGGAGTCCACCGGGCGTCCCTCCTTCCGGAGGAGGCACAACTGCCCCTCCTTCCACTGTTTCGGGAACCTCCCAGACGTCAGGCACGCGCTGAAGAGGTCCCGAAACCTGTCCTCCATGAGGGACGCCGCGATGGCCACCACCCGTGCGGGGACGCCATCTGGCCCAGGGGCCGTCTTCTTCGCGCGGAGGGACAGAACCCCCGCGCGAAGTTCCTCCGCCGATACTGGAGGGACCTCCTCCTCCGGCGAAGCTACCACCCCCCGTGGGGGGTTCATGGTTGGTGGGGTGAAGTCGGCCCTGCGCGGAAACAGGGACCGGACCACCCCATCCAGCAACGCCGGCTCCAGGGTCTCCGTTAGTGGGGGGCCGAAGGGGCGCAGTTGGTTACGCGCCGCCTTATATGGCCTCCCAAACGGATCCCTATCGAGGCCCTCCAGCATCTCGGCCCTCGCCGAGTCCTTGGCGGCGCACATCGCCGACTTGAAGACCGCCTTTGCCTCTAGGTAAGAGGCGTAGAGGCGATCCTCCCCGGCCTGAGATCGGGTAGTGCGCCGCCGGCTCCGCATAAAGGCCCTTCTGGCCGCCACGCAAGCGGCCCGGAGCCCCGCCAGCTCCTCCGTCCACCAATAAACGGCGCGACGGGGAGGCGGACGGCGAGACCGAGGCATGCTGGCGTTGCACACCTCGGTCAGAGAGCCGCGGAGCCGGACCGCTGCGGCGTCAACGTCCAGGGCCTCCACAGGGGGCGAGAGCCAGTCCTGGAGGAACGCCGCCTCCTGAGCTGCCTCCCGGTCCAGGCGGGTGAGAGCCCACCGCGGGAACGGAGATTGGCCAGAGCGGGCCATTCCTCCCCGCGGGCCCTGGGTGGAGATGTCGAACCGCACGTAGCGGTGGTCCGACAGAGTCTCCACCATTTCCACCCGCCAGTTCACAACGCGGGCGGCTAGCACGGGGGTGGCAAACGAGACGTCAACCACAGACCCTCCCCGCTGCCGCACACACGTGTGAACATTCCCCCTGTTTAGGAGGGAGACGCCGCACGAAGCCGCCCAAAATTCGGCGGCGCGTCCCCGGACGTTGCAACAGGCGGCTGGGTTGCCCCAGGCCGCCGACTTTGCGTTCAGGTCGCCTAACACGGCGACCTGGCGTGGTGCCGCCCTCCCGACGACTGCCGTAAGGACCTCGAGAAAACTCTCGAAGTCCCTTAGAGGGCGGTTTGGGGAGAAATAGACCCCCACCAGGGCTATGTCTCCCCACGCGGCGGCCACGTATCCCGGTCCCCTCTCTAAAAACGAGAGGGGAGGGGAGTCCGTGGCGGGCCGCGACACCAACGCCACCAAGCCGTCCCGATCACCCAGCCAATGGCCAGGTATCGAGTACGGCTCGGCGACCACCGCCACGTCCACCAACCACTCAGCCACGGTCTGCATCAGCAGATCCTGAGCCGCTCTGCAGTGGTTGGTGTTCGCCTGGAGGATGCGATGTTCGACTCTATGCATTAATCGGACATCGCACCCCCCTCCTCAACAGCCGCCGTGATCCCAGCGTCTGGGACGGCGGTGGCAGCGACAGGCCGGGTCGGCGCCTGCGCTTTGCCCCTCTTGAGGGGAGGACTACAGTTCCTCCCCTTCATGATGTGACCCGCAGGGCGGCCACTGGCGGCACATACCGCGCAGTGCGGCGTGGCGGCCTTGCAGGAGGCGGCTTTGTGCCCCTCCTTGCCGCAGCGGTAACAGCTGTCCGTCCTGTCTACGTTGGACGGACAGAGGGCCCGGGTGTGTCCTATGCCGAAGCACCTGAAGCAGCGCAGAGGCTGCACTTCAAGTGCCCGGACTACACCCGAGCTGAAACCGACGGCTAGCCGTCCTTTATCGAGGACGGCTTTGGCAGCGGCGACCGGGCACTCCAGGCGAATGGTGCCCATGCCGCCGCGGCCGGGCCTGATGCCCCGGCCTTGAACCGCTGCGACATCGCAGCCCCCTATGGCTGCGACTGCCGCCACCACCTCCTCTTTTGTGACCGAATCGTCTAGATCGGTCACCTCTATGGCCGCGGACTTCACTGGTCTGGCCACCTTGGCCGCGTCCGCGATGACCTCCTGCAGCTTAGCTGCAAAGAGGTCCGCGTTCTTGCAGCCCTCTGCACCCGGGAACTCGAAAAGCCGAGCCCCAGCCTGCGTCCGGCGGCATGAGACCTTGCCGATCCCCAACTTGGTGGGATCGGCATTGGTACGCGCCCGCATCATGACGGACGCGTAGGTCTCACCGCGCTCCGCAGCCTCCGCGGTGAGCGTCACCACGACGGCTGCGGTCTTGGGAGGAATGAGTTTCCTCTTGGCGCCGGCTGGGGGGGAACTTTTCCCCTTCCCCTTTCCCTTTCCAGTCGACTGCGACTGGTTGGGAAGGGTGGTGGCAGGGACGGCTGGGGGGGAGCTTTTCTCCTTCCCCTTCCCCTTGCCCTTGGCGCTCGGCTGCGACTGGCTCGGAGTGGCGGTGGCGGGGACGGCAGAGACGACCGCTGCCGTCTTTTTGCCCTTGCCCTTGCCCTTGCTGACCACCTTCGTCCAGCCCTGCTGGTTGGTCGGGGTGGTGGAAGGCAGAAGGGGGTCCTCCTCCCTCTGTGAGCTCGGCACCGGCCCACCCTTCCTCTTGTCCGAGGCAAGCGGCAGCCGGTAGCTTTTCTCAGGGAGGAGCCGGTCCTCTATACCTGCTATGCAGGCCCTTGTGAAGGCCCTCTCCTCCATCACAACCTTGCGGATGATATCCTCGAGGTTGGAGGTGGAGGGGCCCTCTACCGCAGGCCTCTGCTCGGCTTGGGTTGGCGGAGCCGTGGCTTCAGCCAGCTTCTGGTGTAGCTGGCTGACCTCCTGCTGCAGGCGATCGATCCTCGCCTGCAACTGCCGAGTCTCGTCGGTCGCCTGCCTCTGCACCAGCTCCGATACAATGCTGCGCATGCTCGCGGCCCGGCATTTGAGGGACTTCTGAAAAGTCCCTTTTAAATTTGAGGACTTAGAGGCGACCACCGCTATCTCCTCCTCGTCCTCCGCCGCCATTTGCTCCAGCTCGGCCAGGGAGTGGTCCGAGTAGAGAACTCGGGACGCGCCGTAGCCTGAGCTGGCCCGGGCGACGCGCGCCCGTTGCTCCTTGGCGACCACCCTCTCCTCCAACTCCTGCTGGAGCTGCGTCCGCCGGGCCACGTCCAACTGGCGTTGGGCGTCTACCAGGCCCACGTCGTGGGTGTCCGCTGCCGTCTTCGTCGGCTTTTTCGCCTTAGCCTTCCTGGCAGGCTCCTTCGCCGAACTCGAGCCATCGGACCCTTCCTTCAAGAAGGCCCGCTTCCGCGATCGAGATCGTGATCGAGAATCCTCGATCACCATCGAGCTATCATCCGACGCAACGGACTCGCTGTCGGAGTCCAACAGCTCGTCCGCCCTTCCTCCGTAGAAGGCTCGACCTTCTTCTGACGCTGAGGCGTCACGGTGGCCCTGAGAAGGGCCTTTTGGGTGGCCCTGAGAAGGGCCTTTGGGGGGGCCCTGAGAAGGGCCTTTGGGGGGGCCCTGAGAAGGGCCTTTGGGTTGGCTCTGAGAAGGGCCTTTGGTTTGGCCCTGAGAAGGGCCTTTTTTAATAAAATGCCCGAGGGCGTCCCGCGCAGGTTTAGGCATGGTAGCCTCCGCAGGTGTCGCAGATACCGCAAGTGAAATATTAAAAAAGTCTACGACGCACAGCGCACTTTGGCCGTACCCAGTCTGCCACTCCGTTACGGTGGTCAGAACTGGGACGTTTCCAGGGAACACGAACGAGGACGTATGCACTGTGGGGGGTTCCCCTCCCCAACCTAACCTAACCTAACCTAACCTAACCTAACCTAACCTAACCTTTTTTTTTTTTTTTTTTTTTTTTTTTTTTTTTTGATCTCGCTGGGAAAAAATGCATTACGCATACCCACCCATTGGGGGAATGGGGGGGGGTATGTGGGACTCCCCGGAATGAATCCGGTATACCCACTAAAATAACCCAGCGGCACTCCCGCATCGTCTTGAATTGGAGGAGGACTGGGAAACTGGCAGAGCCTTTACGTCCAGTCCCCCGCCGACGACCGCCCGCCTTTACAGCGGGGCCTTCACGCCCCTCCCTCAGTGGAGGGGCCCGGGAACGACCGCAAGTGCTCGGCCGTTCCCGCCCGACCAGGGTGGTGACTCGTGCAATGCGAGCAAAGGCGCCCCCGCGCCTGTCGCCCGCTAGTCACCACCAGGAGGTGGGAGGAGACGATTAAACAACCGCCTTCTCCCACCCCTTCTTCGCCTGCGGTGCGGTGGCGCGAGAGGATCGTCCTCCCGCGCCCGCTCCGCCGCCTCCTTTTGCGACATGACGACCTCGCAAAAGGAGGCAACCGCCGCCCAGGCCTCCTCACTCCCCAGCATGGAGTAGACCACGCCGGGAAGTGAGAGGTCCTGTCCGATCACATCGATCAGGGCACGGCGCAGCTCAGCCCAAGCTGGGCACACCTCGAGGGTGTGCTGCGCCGTGTCCTCTGCCGCGCCGCAGTGGTGGCACGCCAGGGTTTCCTCCCTCCGGATCCGGTGCAGGTGCGTTCCGAAACAACCATGTCCGGACAACACCTGCACCAAACGGAACGAGAGGAAACCATGTGGCCGCTCGAGCCAGCCCTGCAAGACTGGCCCGAGCGCGTCCAGCGTCCGGCGTCCAAACGCGGCGGTGGCGAGGTCCTCCGCCCAATGGAGGACGATGGCGTCCCTCGCCTCCCGCCGCACGGCCTCCCGCTCTTCCATAGCGGGGCGCTCGCCCAGCGCCCTACGCCGCACCTTCCACTCGTACACTCTGGCGAGCACCCATGCCTCCAACTCCCAGGGAGGGGTGCCGGCCAGAACGCACGCCGCCGAGAAACCCACCGAGCGGTAGGCCCTCGCCACCCGCTGTGCAATGGCCCTTTGTGGCCTGCGGATGGCGGTTGCATTCTCCCTCCTCTGGAGGGAGTCCGCCCAGATGGGTGCCCCGTACAGGGCCATGCTCCGAAGGATGCCGGCATAAAGGCGCCGGCACCGTGCACTCGGCCCCCCGAGGTTGGGGAGGAGCCATGAGAGGGCGTCCGCGGCTTTCAGCAGGCGCGTCGACAGCCCGCTAAAGTGCGGGCCGAAGCGCCACCTGCTGTCCAGCACTAGGCCCAGATATTTCATCTGGGCCTTCACCGCTATTCGGACGCCCTCCACGACGATGTGGGCATCTGGAGGGCAGCGCTGCCGAGGCCCGTGGAAGAACACGGCCTCGGTCTTGTTCAGCGCCACCCTCAATCCCAGGCGGCGGATCCTCTCTGCGACCAAGGATCCGCCCGCCGAGGCCAAACAGGCCGCCTCCCCAAAGCTCCTCCCCCGGGCAGTGAGGAGAGTGTCATCCGCGTAGCAGATGACACTCGTGCCCTGGAGGAGGGCTCCTCGCAGGAGCCAGTCAAAACCGATGTTCCACAGGGGAGGGCCTAGAACCGACCCCTGCGGAACACCGGACTCCGCACCGTAACGTCTGATCCTGGCCGTCTTGTCCACGAGGAGGACCTCTCGGTCCTCCAGGTAGCTGGCCAGGATCGCCCGCAGATATTGGGGCACTCCGTGGTACCGGAGTGCCTCCAATATGGTCGAGTGGGGCACGGAGTTGAAGGCATTGGCAATGTCAAACGACACCGCCAACACTCCGTCCCCCGCCTCGAACCCCTCCTGCACTTGGCCCCTGAGTAGGGCCAATGCGTCGACCGTCGAACGCCCCTGTCGAAAACCGAACTGGGCGTCCGACAGGTCCGGCCCTACTTCCCGCAAATGGCTGTTTAGCCGGGTGGCGATGATCCCCTCGAACAATTTACCGACCTCATCGAGCAGAACGATGGGTCGGTATGCCGAGGGGGAGTCCACCGGGCGTCCCTCCTTCCGAAGGAGGCACAACTGCCCCTCCTTCCACTGTTTCGGAAACCTCCCAGCCGTGAGGCACGCGCTGAAGAGGTCCCGAAACCTATCCTCCATGAGGGACGCCGCGATGGCCACCACCCGTGCGGGGACGCCATCTGGCCCAGGGGCCGTCTTCTTCGCACGGAGGGACAGAACCCCCGCGCGAAATTCCTCCGCCGATACTGGAGGAACCTCCTCCTCCGGCGAAGCTACCACCCCCCGTGGGGGGTTCATGGTTGGTGGGGTGAAGTCGACCTTGCGCGGAAACAGGGACCGGACCACCCCATCCAGCAATGCCGGCTCCAGGGTCTCCGTTAGTGGGGGGCCAAAGGGGCGCAGTTGGTTGCGCGCCGCCTTATATGGCCTCCCAAACGGATCCCTATCGAGGCCCTCCAGCATCTCGGCCCTCGCCGAGTCCTTGGCGGCGCACATCGCCGACTTGAAGACCGCCTTTGCCTCTACGTAAGAGGCGTAGAGGCGGTCCTCCCCGGCCTGAGATCGGGTAGTGCGCCGCCGACTCCGCGTGTAGGCTCGTCTGGCCGCCACGCACGCGGCCCGGAGCCCCGCCAGCTCCTCCGTCCACCAATAAACGGCGCGACGGGGAGGCGGACGGCGAGACCGAGGCATGCTGGCGTTGCACACCTCGGTCAGAGAGCCGCGGAGCTGGACCGCTGCGGAGTCCACGTCCAGGACAGGCTCGACAGGGGGCGAGAGCCAGTCCTGGAGAAAGGCCGCCTCCTTGGCTGCCTCCCGGTCCAGACGGGTGAGAGCCCACCGCGGGAAGGGAGATTGGCCAGAGCGGGCCGTTCCCCCCCGGGGGCCGGTGGAGATGTCGAACCGCACATATCGGTGGTCCGACAAGGTCTCCACCGTCTCCACCCGCCAGTTTACGACGCCGGCGGCTAGGGCAGGGGTGGCAAATGAGACGTCTACCACCGACCCACCCCGTTGCCGCACACACGTGTGGACCGCCCCCCTGTTGAGGAGGGACACGCCGCACGAGGCCGCCCAAAATTCGGCGGCGCGTCCCCGGACGTTGCACGAGGCAGCCGGGTTGCCCCAAGCCTCCGACTTGGCGTTCAGGTCGCCCATAACGGCGACCTGGCGCGGCGCCGCCCTCCCTACGACTGCGGTGAGGACCTCGAGGAAGTCCTCAAAGTCCGAGAGAGGGCGGTTTGGGGAGAAATAGACCCCAACGAGGGCTATGTCCCCCCACGCGGCGGCCACGTATCCCGGTCCCCTCTCTAAGAGCGAGAGGGGAGGGGAGTCCGTAGAAGACCGCGCCACCAACGCCACCAAGCCGTCTCGATCGCCCAGCCAGGTACTGGGGACCGAGTAAGGCTCGGCGACCACCGCCACGTCCACCAACCACTCGGCCATGATCTGTATCAGCAGATCCTGGGCCGCCGCGCAGTGGTTGGTGTTCGCCTGGAGGATGCGATGTTCGACTCTATCCATCAATCGGACATCGCACCCCCCTCTTCAGCCGCAGCAGCCGAATGCCCAGCCTCGGGCACGGCGGTGGTAGCGGCAGGCTTGCTCGGGGCCTGCGCTTTTCCCCTCTTAGGGGGAGGATTGCACATCCTCCCCTTCATGATGTGGCCTGCCGGGCGGCCACTGGCGGCACACACAGCGCAATGCGGCGCGGCGGCCTTGCACGCCGCGGATTTGTGGCCCTCCTTGCCGCAGCGGTAGCAGCTCTCTGTCCGGTCCACCGGTGACGGACAGAGGGCTCGGGTGTGCCCGACTCCGAAGCACCTGTAGCACCGCAAGGGCTGTGCCACAAGTGCCCGGACTGCACCCGAGCTGAAGCCGACGTTAAGCCGTCCTTTGTCAAGGACGGCTTTGGCAGCGGCGACTGGGCACTCCAGACGAATGGTGCCCATGCCGCCGCGGCCGGGCCTGATGTCCCGGCCTCGCACCGCTGCGGCGTCGCAGCCACCAATTGCTGCGACCGCCGCCACCACCTCCTCCTTGGTGACCGTGTCGTCGAGGTCGGTCACCTCTAAGGCCGCCGTCTTTACGGGCCTGGCCACCTTGGCCGCGTCCGCTATGACCTCTTGCAACTTCGTTGCGAAGAGGTCCGCGTGTGCACTGCCCTCTGCCCCCGGGAACTCGAAGATTCGAGCCCCGGCTTGGGTCCGCCGGCAAGAGACCTTGCCGATCCCCAGTTGGTTGGGATCGGCATTGGCACGCGCCCGCAACAATACGGACGCGTATGTCTCGCCGCGCTCCGCAGCCTCCGCGGTGAGTGTCACCACGACGGCTGCGGTCTTTGGAGGAACGAGTTTCCTCCTCGTGCCGGCGGTTTTCGCTGTGGGAGCAGCGCTGGCGGCTTTGGGGGGTGGCCCTTTCGCCTTTCCCTTCCCTTTGCCGGTCGTCTGCAACTGGCCGGGAAGGGTGGAGGTGGCGGGAACGGCAGGGGCGGCCCCCGCCGCCCCTTTGCCCTTGCCCTTCCCTTTTCCCTTGCCTGTCGTCTTCGACTGGTTGGGTGGGGTGGTGGTGGCGGGGACGGCTGGGACGACAGCTGCCGCCCCCTTGCCCTTGCCCTTCCCCTTCCCGCTGACGACCCTCGTCCACCCCTGCTGGTTGGACGGGGTGGTGGCGGGCAGAAGTGGGTCCTCCTCCCTCTGTGAGTTCGGCACCGGCCCACCCTTCCTCTTGTCTGAGGCAAGCGGCAGCCGGTAGCTTTTCTCCGGGAGGAGCCGGTCCTCTATACCTGCTATGCAGGCCCTTGTGAAGGCCCTCTCCTCCATCACAACCTTGCGGATGATATCCTCGAGGTTGGAGGTGGAGGGGCAATCTACCGCAGGCCTCGGCTCGGCTTGGGTTGGTGGTGCCGTGGCTTCAGCCAGTTTCTGGTGTAACTGGCTGACCTCCTGCTGCAGGCGATCGATCCTCGCCTGCAACTGCCGAGTCTCGTCGGTCGCCTGCCTCTGCACCAGCTCTGACACAATGCTGCGCATGCTCGCGGCCCGGCATTTGAGGGACTTCTGAAAAGTCCCTTTTAAATTTGAGGACTTAGAGGCGACCACCACTATCTCCTCCTCGTCCTCCGCCGCCATTCGCTCCAGCTCGGCCAGGGAGTGGTCCGAGTAGAGAACTCGGGACGCGCCGTAGCCTGAGCTGGCCCGGGCAACGCGCGCCCGTTGCTCCTTGGCGACCACCCTCTCCTCCAACTCCTGCTGGAGCTGCGTCCGCCGAGCCACGTCCAACTGGCGTTGGGCGTCTGCCAGACCCACGTCGTGGGTGTCCGCTGCCGTCTTCGTCGGCTTTTTGGCCTTAGCCTTCTTGGCAGGCTCCTTCGCCGAACCCGAGGAGCCATCGGACCCTTCCTTCAAGAAGGCCCGCTTCCGCGATTGAGATCGCCCACTTTGCTCAACCTCCATCGAGCTGGCCACCGACACAACGGACTCGTTGTCGGAGTCCGACAAGTCATCCGCCCCTTCTCCATAGAAGGTCCGGCCTTCCTCCGACGCTAAAGCGTCGCGTTGGCCCTTAGAAGGGCCTTTTGGTTGGCCCTGAGAAGGGCCTTTTGGATGGCCCTGAGAAGGGCCTTTTGGTTGGCCCTGAGAAGGGCCTTTTTTAAACCGCCCGCAGGCGTCCCGCGAGGGTTTAGGCATAGCCTCCGCAATGATCGCAGTTTCCGCAATAGATTAAAATGATAGCTACGATCGCACAGTGCACTTTGGCCGTACCCAGTCTGCCACTCCGTTACGGTGGTCAGAACTGGGACGTTTCCAGGGGATACGACGTGGACGTAAGCACTGTGAGGGGATCCCCCAACCTAACCTAACCTTTTTTTTTTTTTTTTTTGATCTCGCTGGGAAAAAATGCATTACGCATACCCACCCATTGGGGGAATGGGGGGGGTATGTGGGACTCCCCGGAATGAATCCGGTATACCCACTAAAATAACCCAGCGGCACTCCCGCATCGTCTTTAATTGGAGGAGGACTGGGAAACTGGCAGAGCCTTTACGTCCAGTCCCCCGCCGACGACCGCCCGCCTTTACAGCGGGGCCTTCACGCCCCTCCCTCAGTGGAGGGGCCCGGGAACGACCGCGAGTGCTCGGCCGTTCCCGACCGACGAGGGTGGTGACTCGTGCAATGCGAGCGAAGGCGCCCCCGCGCCTGTCGCCCGCTAATCACCACCAGGAGGTGGGAGGAGACGATCGTACAACCGCCTTCTCCCACCCCTTCTTCGTCTGCGGTGCGGCGGCGCGAGAGGATCGTCCTCCCGCGCCCGCTCCGCCGCCTCCTTTTGCGACATCACGACCTCGCAAAAGGAGGCAACCGCCGCCCAGGCCTCCTCACTCCCCAGCATGGAGTAGACCACGCTGGGAAGTGAGAGGTCCCGCCCGATCACATCTGTCAGGGCACGGCGCAGCTCAGCCCAAGCTGGGCACACCTCCAAGGTGTGCTGCGCCGTGTCCTCCGCCACGCCGCAGTCATGGCACGCCGGGGTTTCCTCCCTCCGGATCCGGTGCAGGTGCGTTCCGAAACAACCATGTCCGGACAACACCTGCACCAAACGGAACGAGAGGAAACCATGTGGCCGCTCGAGCCAGCCCTGCAGGACTGGCCCGAGCGCGTCCAGCGTCCGGCGTCCAAAGGCGGCGGTGGCGAGGTCCTCCGCCCAATGGAGGACGATGGCGTCCCTCGCCTCCCGCCGCACGGCCTCCCGCTCCTCCATGGCGGGGCGCTCACCCAGCGCCCTACGCCGCGCCGTCCACTCGTACACTCTGGCGAGCACCCATGCCTCCAACTCCCAGGGAGGGGTGCCCGCCAGAGCGCACGCCGCCGAGAAACCCACTGAGCGGTAGGCCCTCGCCACCCGCTGTGCAATGGCCCTTTGCGGCCTGCGGATGGCGGTTGCATTCTCCCTCCTCTGGAGGGAGTCCGCCCAGATGGGTGCCCCATACAGGGCCATGCTCTTAAGAATGCCGGCATACAATCGCCGGCATCGCTCCTTGGGCCCCCCGAGGTTGGGGAGGAGCCATGAGAGGGCGTCCGCGGCTTTCAGCAGGCGCGTCGACAGCCCGCTAAAGTGCGGGCCGAAGCGCCACCTGCTGTCCAGCACTAGGCCCAGATATTTCATCTGGGCCTTCACCTCAATTCGGACGCCCTCCACGACTATGTGGGCATCTGGAGGGCAGCGCTGCCGAGGCCCGTGGAAGAACACGGCCTCGGTCTTGTTCAGCGCCACCCTCAATCCCAGGCGGCGGATCCTCTCCGCGACCAAGGATCCGCCCGCCGAGGCCAAACAGGCCGCCTCCCCAAAGCTCCTCCCCCGGGCAGTGAGGAGAGTGTCATCCGCGTAGCAGATGACACTCGTGCCCTGGAGGAGGGCTCCCCGCAGGAGCCAATCGAACCCAATGTTCCACAGGGGAGGGCCTAGAACCGACCCCTGTGGAACACCGCACTCCGCGCCGTAGCGCCTGATCCTGGCCGTCTTGTCCACGAGGAGGACCTCTCGGTCCTCCAGGTAGCTGGCCAGGATCGCCCGCAGATATTGGGGCACTCCGTGGTATCGGAGTGCCTCCAATATCGTCGAGTGGGGAACGGAGTTGAAGGCGTTGGCTATGTCGAATGACACCGCCAACACTCCGCCCCCCGACTCCACCGCCTCCTGCACCTGGCCCCTGAGTAGGGCCAACGCGTCGACCGTCGAACGCCCCCGTCGAAAACCGAACTGGGCGTCCGACAGGTCCGGCCCTACCTCCCGCAAAAGGCTGTTTAGCCGGGTGGCGATGATCCCCTCGAACAATTTACCGACCTCATCGAGCAGAACGATGGGTCGGTATGCCGAGGGGGAGTCCACCGGGCGTCCCTCCTTCCGGAGGAGGCACAGCTGCCCCTCCTTCCACTGTTTCGGGAACCTCCCAGCCGTCAGGCACGCGCTGAAGAGGTCCCGAAACCTGTCCTCCATGAGGGACGCCGCGATGGCCACCACCCGTGCGGGGACGCCATCTGGCCCAGGGGCCGTCTTCTTCGCGCGGAGGGACAGAACCCCCGCGCGAAGTTCCTCCGCCGATACTGGAGGGACCTCCTCCTCCGGCGAAGCTACCACCCCCCGTGGGGGGTTCATGGTTGGCGGGGTGAAGTCGGCCCTGCGTGGAAACAGGGACCGGACCACCCCATCCAGCAACGCCGGCTCCAGGGTCTCCGTTAGTGGGGGGCCGAAGGGGCGCAGTTGGTTACGCGCCGCCTTATATGGCCTCCCAAACGGATCCCTATCGAGGCCCTCCAGCATCTCGGCCCTCGCCGAGTCCTTGGCGGCGCACATCGCCGACTTGAAGACCGCCTTTGCCTCTACGTAAGAGGCGTAGAGGCGGTCCCCCCCGGCCTGAGATCGGGTAGTGCGCCGCCGGCTCCGCATAAAGGCCCTTCTGGCCGCCACGCACGCGGCCCGGAGCCCCGCCAGCTCCTCCGTCCACCAATAAACGGCGCGACGGGGAGGCGGACGGCGAGACCGAGGCATGCTGGCGTTGCACACCTCGGTCAGAGAGCCGCGGAGCTGGACCGCTGCGGCGTCCACGTCCAGGACAGGCTCGACAGGGGGCGACAGCCAGTCCTGGAGAAAGGCCGCCTCCTTGGCTGCCTCCCGGTCCAGACGGGTGAGAGCCCAAACCTTTTTTTTTTTTTTTTTTTTTGATCTCGCTGGGAAATTCCTCACGAATGCACAGTGGCCTCGGGGTGACCACTGCGATATGTGGGGTTTGCACCCACTAAAAACCTGGAGTGTCCTTCCTCTCGCCTACGGGGCTGCGGGACCCACTTGGCACGCAACCGCGTGCCCCGCTAGCGTTGCTCCGCTCCGGAGCCCTTCTCTCTGCGGGGCGGGGCTGAATCCCTTAGTTGAGATCCAGCCCCGCCCCGTTCCACCTCCGTTTATGACCTCCTAGCACCGAGGCACCCCGGACACACAGGGCGTCTCGGTGCGGGACCTTTATGCGGACGACGGACCCCGATCCGTCACCCGCGATCCCCGGCGTTACGGCGGCATTTGTCCCGCAAAGGCCAGACGCCGCCTTCCGCGTCTACGGCGGCGCATCGGGGCCGAGTCGACGTCGTCTTCCCGGTCCCGCTCCGCCGCCTCCTTCTGCGACATCACTACGTCGCAGAAGGTCGCTGCCGCCTGCCATGATTCGTCGCTGTCGACCATCTCCCTGAGGACGGCCGGCAGCGACAGGTCATTCCCGACTGTCGCGGACAAGGCGGCACGAGGGACCGCCCAAGCTGGGCACTCCTCGCGCGTATGCTGCGCCGTGTCCGCGACTCCCGCCGCACAATGGTGGCACTCCACCGACGGTTCTCTTCCTGCCACCCGGCACAGGTATCTTCCAAAGCAGCCATGCCCGGTGATCATCTGTGTCAGGTGGAAGGAGAGAGCTCCATGCCGCCGCTCGAGCCATTCGTGAAGAATGGGCCGAACGGCGGTCACCAACTCTCGACTCACGATCGAACCCTCCAAACGGGCCGCCCACCTCCGCAGGAGAGTCTCGCGTCCCTCCTCTCGCCAGCGTTGGATCTCTCGCGGATGTGGACGGCCACCACCCGCAACCACCTCTTTTATTCGCCAGTACACCGCGGCGAGTACCTCGGCATCGAGGTCCCACGGCGGCGTACCGGCGAGCACGCACGCGCCGACGTACGACACGGTGCGGTACGCCCGAGCCACCCTGAGCGCCATGGCGCGCTGCGGTCTCCGCAGCGCTGCCACGTTTTGGTTGCTCATGGCACCTGCCCATATTGGCGCCCCGTAGAGCGCCATGGAGCGCACCACACCCGTGTACAGGCGTCGGCAAGCTCCACCAGGCCCCCCAACGTTTGGGAGGATCCGTCCCAAGGCACCAGCGGTGGCCAACAACTTTGGGGCCAGCCGCCGGAAGTGCTCCTCGAATCTCCATCGGCCGTCGAGCACGAGCCCTAGGTACTTCATAGTAGTACCGACGGCGATGGAGGTCCCTCCCACAATAATAGAGGCCTCCGGCGGCGGCCTGTTTTTGGGCCCATGAAACAAGAGGGCCTCGGATTTTTCCAAGGCCACCTCGAGCCCCAAGGCACGGATCCTCCCCACGACCTGAGCCACACCCGCAGTGGCGAGCAGGGATGCCTCTCTGTAGGTGCGCCCGCGGGCCAGCACGAGGGTGTCGTCGGCGTAACAAATCACGCTGACCCCCCGCAAGGTGGCCCCGCGCAGCACCCAGTCGTAGCCGATGTTCCACAAGGGCGGGCCCAGAACCGACCCCTGTGGAACACCGCACGACATTTCCCTCCTCCCCTCGCCGGCCCTCGTCGGGAAAACGACGGCTCTGCCGGCGAAGTAGTCGGCGATGACCCTCTGGAGGTAATGCGGCACGCCGTGGTACCGCATCGCCGCTTTGATCGTTTCCCAGGGCAGCGTGTTGAAGGCGTTGCGGATGTCCAATGACACCGCAAGCATCACGCCGCCCCGGGAGACCGCCTCCTCGGCGAGGTCCCTCACCCGCGCAACCGCATCCAGGGTCGACCGACCGCGGCGGAAACCGAACTGCGCGTCGTCCAGATCCGGATCCATGCACTCGGCCAGGCGAGCAGCGAGCACACGCTCGAAGAGCTTACTCACCTCGTCGAGTAGCACGATCGGACGGTAGGACGACGGCAGTCCGGCCGGGCGCCCTGCCTTCGGCAGCAATACGAGTTTGCCCGTCTTCCACTGCCGCGGGAATCGACCCTGCACCACACATGCGGTGAAGAGGGACCTCACCCTCTCACTCATTTCCTCCAGCGCGACCGCCACGGCCGCCCCCGGAACGCCGTCCGGGCCCGGGGCGGTCCTCCTCATCTTGAGTCTGAGGACGGCCGCCCCGAATTCGGCCTCCGACATGCGGGGACATCGCCCTCTGCAGGTCGCGCATCAGTTTGTCGGGCCATCGCCGGGGGCAACCACTCGTCTCGTTGCGGGAAGAGGGTGCCCACCACCTCCTCGAGAAGATCCCCGTCTACGCTCGAAGTGACGGGGGGTGCCCAGGGCCGTAACTTTTTCCTTACTACCTTGTATGGCCTCCCCCAGGGGTCGCCATCGAGGGTCCGCAGCCATTCCTCCCATGCCGCCTCCTTGGCCCGCGCGATAGCCACCTGAAAGGTTTCGCGCAGAGCCCTGTAAGCGGCATAGGAGGCACTCTCCTCCTGGGCGTCACGGGTCCGCCGCCTCCTGCACCGAGTGTATCGGCGGCGAGCCCGGCCGCAATCGATGCGCATGCGGCGGAGCTCGTCGCTCCACCAATACACCCGGCACCGAGGAGGGAGGGGTCTCGCCCTGGGCATCGCCGCGTCGCATATGCGGCCCAGCGAGGCCCCAAGGCGCCTCGCCTCCTCGTCCACGTCCTGGCCAATGTCGGGCCCGGACATCCAGTCCTCGATAATGGCGGCCTCTCTGGCGACCTCCCTGTCGAGCCGCCCCAGCACCCAGCGCGGACCGCCCCCAACGACGGGGGTCTGGGCCGAGCCTTGCGGGCCGGCGGGGAGCGCGGAGACATCGAATCGGATATAACGATGGTCCGACAGTGTCTCCACGCCCACCACCACCCTCCAATCCCGGACACGGCGCGCCAGGGCAGGCGATGCCAACGTTATGTCGACTATCGACCCACCCTGTTGCCGCACGCACGTGTCCTCCGACCCCGTGTTGAGGACGACCAAGCCAACGGAGACCGCCCACTCCTCCAGACACTCACCCCGCGCATCCGTCACCGGGGATCCCCACGCCACAGATTTGGCGTTGAAATCCCCAGCGACTAGCACGGGGCTAGGGGCGACCTGCCCAACCAGAGCCCCCACCTCCCCGAGCATTTGCTCAAAGTCGGCGAGAGCCCGGCTAGGCGAGAAATACACCCCTACAATTGTGAGGCCGCCCACGGCAGCCAGTACGTAGCCCCTACCCCTCGACACATTGCAAATGGGCGGGGCGCCGGCGGCAGCCGGGGCGGCGATGGCCACCAAACCCTCGCGATCCCCGACCCAGTCATCCCGGGTGGGGATGAAGTAGGGCTCGGCGACCACGGCTACTTTGATTCCCCACTCTGCCAGGGACTGGGTCAAAAGATCCTGGGCCCTGGCAGAGTGGTTAATATTCGCCTGCAAGATGGGGAGTCCGGGCATTTATGAGACGGTCTCCGTTGGCTCCTCCGCTGTAGGGCTACTGGCAGGCTCACCGCTGCCCTTAGCCTTAATCACTTTCGTTTTGCCCACACAGCCCACTCCGCCGAGAGGGTGCCCCGCCGGTTTACCTGCTGCTGCGCAGGTGGCACAGTTTGGCTCGGCCCGGCACTCGCGTGCCCGGTGGCCCGGCTTTCCGCAACGGAAACAGAATCCGCTGCGGTCTACCTCCGATCTACACTTGCTGGCGACGTGGCCCAGGTTGAGGCACTTGAAGCACCTTAGGGGCCGCGCCTCCAGCAAAGTGGCTCTTGCCGTAATCCAGCCCACGTTGAGTCGGCCGGCGCCGACCACTGTCTTGGCGGCGGCCACCGGGCAACCGAGCCACATCGTAGCCCGTTCAGTTATGACACCGGGCTTCAGGTCGTCTTCATGGCAGCCAGCCTGGGCAGCGAAAGCGGCCACTACCTCGGCGGCGGTGACGGAGTCGTCCAGCCCCGACACCAGGACATCCACTCTTTTTGTGGGACGAGAGACCCGGACTACGTCTGCGCTGAGGACCTCTCGCAGCTTTGAAGCGAGGGAGTCGGCCTTCTCAGCGCCCCCATCCCCGAAGATTTCGAGGATGCGGGCGCCGGTGACCGTAGTCCTGCAGCGCATTTCCTCAATGCCGAGACTCGACTTGTCTATACGGGTCCGAGCCTCCCGCAAAACGGTGCCGTAGCTGGCGCCACGCTCCGCCGCGCCCGGCTGCAGTGTTAGTGTCACCGCAGCCGTTTTTGGTTCACGCAACCTCGCCACCGCCGCCGCCTTTTTATTCTGGGTACCCTGCGCACCCGTCTGCCGCCCTGAGCTTTTTGCACCCCTAGCTGCCACCAAGTTCCATTGCTCCGTCAATGGGGGCGGTGGGGGGGCATCCTTAACTGGGCTGGAGTCCCTAACAGGAGCCTGGGCCGTCTTTTTGCCCTTGCCTTTGCCCTTTCCCTTGCCCTTAGACTTTTGGGGCTGGGCAGCGGTCGCAGGCAGAGGCGCTGGGGGTGTTGGGTCCTTCTCTGGGGCGTGAGCTGCCTCTGACGCAGCGTCTTCCTTCGCCTTTCTCTTGTCAGCCGCCAGCGGCGGCCGCAGCCTCGGATCCGGAAGGAGGCGACACTCGAGCCCTTCGAGTCGTGCATTCAGCATATTGCCGAATTGCACGACGCTGGCCCGAGCTATCTCCTCCATCATTTCCCTAGTGGCGTCGGGTGCAACCGCCGCCGGCCGGCTCTTTGCCTCTGCCAATTGTGCCGTAAGCCGCTGGTTTTCGCTTGTTAGGTGCGCCACCTCCTCGGACACTGTGCGGGCCCTTATGCCCACCGCGGCCTCCTTGATAATAGAGGCCGCATCCTTTAGCGTCTTGATACTGGTCCCCTTCAGCTTCTTGGACGTGGCGGCCACCTTCTCCACGAGCTTCGCAGCCTCTAGCAGCAGCAGGTTTAATGCCGCCAGAGACTGCTCCTTGTCCTCCTCGGGTGTTGGCGGATTTAGGCCTCTGCGACAGGCGTGCCTAGATTTCTCTAGGATTTTGGCCATGCCGGCAATTTCCTCCTCGGCCTCTAACTGGAGCTCTTCTTCCTTTGCCTTGTTAAGGCGCTGCTTGGCCGCGGCTAGGCCCACGTACTCGCCCGTGGTGGGCGGTCGGCCTCTCCCTCTCTTTGTTTTGTGTGCCGCCCCTTTGGGTGGCGACGCCATCTCCTGTTCATCCTGTTCTTCCACTGGTCTTTTTCGCCAGCGGCGAGCCTCCTCGTTTCCACTCCCAGAGTCGACCGTCATAAGACTAGTGTCCGAGTCAGTGTCCGATAGTTGCGGCAGGGAGACGCGAAGTTGTCTTCGGGCCACCGTCGCTTGCTCCGTCTTTGTAGTTTTCGATTTAGCCATTGCTGACTCCGATAGATGCAACACGGAGTCATCTTCTGTCTTCTGACTCTCCGTCGTCTGTTCCTTCTCTCTCTCGTTCTCGTTTTTCTCCTTCCTTTCTTCATCTTTTTGTTTGATAAATTCTGTTTGCATATTTGTTCCCACGATTATGGGACGATATAAAAAACACTGCCGGGTGACGCCCATTCCGTTAAACAGTGTAGCTATATACTGTAGAGGTCGCCTGGTATCTACAGGTTTTTACGACTTTGCTGTCGGGTTTTATAGGGTTTTCCTTCCCGCGGGCCGGCCAATTAAGGCAAGCCCTCCGGTCCACAGCACGTCCCGTACCCCATACCGCCAACGATGGGGGTCTTTGGGAGTATGCCGTGGGCTCCGGGATTCAAGGAGAGCTGGCTAGACTCCCCTGTTTGGTGGTTCCCTGTCCTGAGAACCACCCTCCCCTCCTCGTCCTAACCTAACCTATCCTACCTAACCTAACCTAGCCTACCTACCCCACCCCTATGTCGCATCTGGAGTGTCCTCTGCTAGTCAGAGGAACACCCAGAGCGAACCCTACCCCTGTCAGATTATTCGCCACCGCCAACAAGAACCCACGAATGGGAAGTTATTGACGGTGCCCAGAGTGCACCAGCCCAGCGGGTTGCTCTTCCCCCCGGACGTATCCGAAAGAGACCAGCAACCAACCAGGCCAACGTGGAGGTTACCTGACCCGCACCCCAACCTTTTTTTTTTTTTTTTTTTTTGATCACCCAGGAAAATTCCTAACGAATACGCAGCGGCCCGGGGGAACCGCTGTGTTATGTGGGGTTCGCACCCACTAAAAACCTGGAGTGGTCCTCCTCTCGCCTACGGGGCTGCGGGACCCACGAGGCTTACAACCGCATGCCCCGCTAGCGTTGCTCTCGATAGAGCCCTTCTCTCCGGGGCGGGGCAGAGTCCCCTGGTGTTACAAGAGACCCTGCCCCGCCCCATTCCTCCTCCTGTCTCCTCCTGGCACTGAGGCACCGGACCACCGGATGTCTCAGTGCACGGGACCTATGTGTGGACGGCGGATCCCCCGATCCTCCGCCCACGGTCCCCGGCGTCACGGCGGCATCCGGCCCGCAAAGGCCGCACGCCGCCTGCCGAGTCTGCGGCGGCGTATCGGGGCCGAGTCGACGTCGTCTTCCCGGTCCCGCTCCGCCGCCTCCTTCCGCGACATAACGTCGTCGCTGAAGGTCGCGACCGCCTGCCACGACTCGTCGCTGTCGACCATCTCCCTGAGGACGGCCGGCAGCGACAGGTCATTCCCGACTGTCGCGGACAAGGCGGCGCGAGGGACCGCCCAAGCTGGGCACTCCTCGCGCGTGTGTTGCGCCGTGTCCGCGACTCCCGCCGCACAATGGTGGCACTCCACCGAGGGTTCCCTTCCCGCCACCCGGCACAGGTACCGGCCGAAACAACCATGACCGGTGATCATCTGCGTCAGGTGGAAGGAGAGAACCCCATGACGCCGTTCGAGCCACTCGTGAAGAATGGGGCGAACGGCGGCGACCAACTCTCGGCTCGTGTCCGCACTCTCAAGACGAGCCGCCCACCTCCGCAGGAGAGTGTCGCGCGCCTCCTCCTTCCAGCGACGAATCTCCCGCGGATGGGGGCGGTCACCACCCGCAATCGCCTCTTTGGTTCGCCAGTACGCCGCGGCGAGTACCTCGGCGTCGAGGTCCCACGGCGGCGTACCGGCGAGCACACACGCGCCGACGCAAGACACGGTGCGGTACGCCCGGGCCACCCTGAGCGCCATGGCGCGCTGCGGTCTGCGCAGCGCTGCCAAGTTTCGGCTATTCAGGGCTCCCGCCCATATCGGCGCCCCGTAGAGCGCCATGGAGCGCACCACACCGGTGTAGAGGCGTCGGCAAACACTACCTGGCCCCCCAACGTTTGGGAGGATCCGCCCCAACGCCCCAGCGGTGCCCAGCAACTTCGGGGCCAACCGCCGGAAGTGCTCTTCGAACTTCCATCGGCCGTCGAGCACAAGCCCCAGGTACTTCATGTTAGTACCGACGGCGATGGAAGTTCCTCCCACTATGATTGAGGCCGCCGGCGGCGGCCCGTTTCCGGGCCCGTGGAACAGGAGAGCCTCCGATTTCTCCAGGGCCACCTCGAGCCCCAGGGCGCGGATCCTCCCCACCACCTGGGCCACACCCGCCGTGGCGAGGCGCGACGCCTCCCTGTAGGTGCTGCCGCGGGCCAGCACGAGGGTATCGTCGGCGTAACATATAACACCGACCCCCCGCAAGGTGGCACCGCGCAGCACCCAGTCGTAGCCGATGTTCCACAGGGGCGGGCCCAGTACCGACCCCTGTGGAACACCGCACGACATCACCCTCCTCCCCTCGCCGGCCCTCGTCGGGTAAACGACGGCCCTGCCGGCGAAGTAATCAGCGATGACCCGCTGCAGGTACTGCGGCACCCCATGGTACCGCAGCGCCGCTCTGACGGTCTCCCAGGGCAGCGTGTTGAAAGCGTTGCGGATGTCCAATGACACCGCAAGCATCACGCCGCCCTGGCAGACCGCCCCCTCGGCGAGGTCCCGCACCCGCGCGACGGCATCCAGGGTCGACCGACCCCGGCGGAAACCGAACTGCGCGTCGTCCAGATCCGGATCCATGCACTCGGCCAGGCGAGCCGCGAGCACTCGCTCGAAGAGCTTGCTCACCTCGCCGAGCAGCACGATCGGACGGTAGGACGACGGCAGTCCGGCCGGGCGCCCGACCTTCGGCAGCAACACGAGCTTGCCCGTCTTCCAGGGTCGAGGGAATCGACCCTGCGCCACGCACGCGGTGAACAGGGACCTCACCCTCTCACCTATCTCTTCTAGCGCGACCGCCAGAGCCGTCCCCGGAACGCCGTCCGGGCCGGGGGCGGTCCTCTTCATTTTGAGTCTCAGGACGGCCGCCCCGAATTCCGCCTCCGATACCGGCGGCGCGGGGACGTCGTCCTCTGCAGGTCGCGCATCGCCTTGTCGGGCCATCGCCGGAGGTACCCACTCCTCTCGATGGGGGAAGAGGGTGCCCACCACATCTCCTAGGAGATCCTCGTCCACGCTGGACGTGACTGGGGGGGCCCAGGGTCGCATCTTTTTGCGGACCACTTTGTACGGCCTACCCCACGGGTCGCCGTCGAGGGTCCGCAGCCACTCCTCCCACGCCGCCTCCTTGGCCCGCGCGATTGCCACTTGAAGCGACTCGCGCAGTGCCCTGTAGGCGGCGTAGGAGGCGGTCTCCTCCTGGGCGTCCCGGATCCGCCTACGCCTGCACCGGGTGTATCGGCGGCGAGCCCTGCCGCAGTCGACTCGCATGCGGCGCAGCCCGTCGTTCCACCAATACACCCGATGCCGAGGAGGGAGGGGTCTCGCCCTGGGCATCGCCGCGTCGCAGATGCGACCCAGCGAGGCCCCTAGGCGCCCCGCCTCCTCGTCCACGTCCTGGCCGATGATGTCGGACCCGGACACCCAGTCTTCGACTATGGCCGCCTCTCTGGCGACCTCTTTATCGAGCCGCCCCAGCACCCAGCGCGGACCGGACCCCCCAACAACAACAGGGGGTCGGACCGGGCCCTGCGGTCCGGTGGCGAGCGCGGAGACGTCGAACCGGATATACCGATGGTCGGACAGTGTCTCCGCGTCCACCACCACCCTCCAGTCCCGGACACGGCGCGCCAGGGCGGTCGACGCCAACGTTATGTCGACTATCGAACCGCCCCGTTGCCGCACGCACGTGTCCTCCGACCCCGTGTTGAGGACGGCCAGGCCCACGGAGACCGCCCACTCCTCCAGACACTCACCCCGCGCATCCGTCGCCGGGGATCCCCACGCCACGGATTTGGCGTTGAAATCCCCAGCGACTAGCACGGGGCTAGGGGCGACCCGCCCAACCAGAGCCCCCACCTCCCCGAGCATCTGCTCAAAGTCGGCGAGACTCCGGCTGGGCGGGTAGTACACCCCTATGACTGCAACGCCGCCCACGGCCGCCAGGACGTAGCCCCGACCCCTCGTCACGTTGTCGATGGGCGGGGCGCCGACGGCAGCCGGGGCGACGATGGCCACCAAACCCTCGCGGTCCCCGACCCAGTCGTCCCTGTCGGGAACGAAGTAGGGCTCGGCGACCACGGCCACTTTGATCCCCCACTCTACCAGGGTCTGGGACAAAAGATCCTGGGCCCTGGCAGAGTGGTTGATGTTTGCCTGCAGTACGGGGAGTTGTAGAGACATTACACTGCAGTCTCCATGGGCCCCTCCGCTGTTTGGCCAAGGGTAGGCTCTTTGCTCTTACCCTTGGCCTTTTTCTTTTTCGTCCTGTTTGGCGCCGCTTTCGTTTGCTTGCTGGCGCCCTGGCAGCCCGCTCCGCCGAGCGGGTGCCCCGCGGGTTTGCCTGTCGCTGCGCAGGTGACGCAGTGCGGCTCGGCCTTACACTCGCGCGCCCGGTGGCCCGGCTCTCCGCAGCGGAAGCAAAGGCCGCTGCGGTCCACCTCCGACCCGCACCTGCTGGCGACGTGGCCCAGATTGAGGCACCTGAAGCACCTCAGGGGCCTCGCCGCCAGCAGGGCGACTCTGGCCGTGATCCAGCCTACCCTTAGACTGCCGGCGCCGACCACGGTCTTGGCGGCGGCCACCGGGCAGCCGAGCCACATCGCGGCCCGGTCGCCGATGACTCCGGGCCTCACGTCGCTGGCGTGGCATCCGCCCTGCGCCGCAAAAGCCTCCACCACCTCTGCGGCGGTGACGGAGTCGTCGAGCCCCGACACCATCACGTCCACCCTTTTTGTGGGGCGGGAGACCCTGACGTCCTCTGCGCTGAGGACCTCCCTGAGCTTACGAGCCAGGGAGTCGGCCTTCTCGGCGCCCCCATCCCCGAAGATTTCGAGGATGCGGGCGCCGGTGACCGTGGTCCTGCAGCGCATCTCTTCGATACCCAGACTGGTTTTGTCGATTCGAGTCCGGGCCTCCCGCAGGATGGTGGCGTAGCTCGCACCGCGCTCCGCCGCACCCGGCTGCAGTGTCAACGTCACCGCAGCCGTTTTTGGCTCGCGTAGCTTCGCCACCGCCGCAGCCTTCTTATCTTGGGAGCTCTTATTTTGGGAGCTCTGGGTGCGCACCTGCTGCTTCCCAGAGCTCTTACCTCCCCGAGCAGCGACCACATTCCACTGCTCCGTCAGTGGTGGTGGTGGGGGAGCGTCCCGCACAGGGCTAGGGTCCCTTACTGGGGCCTGGGCCGTCTGCCCGCCCTTGCCTCTGCCCTTGCCCTTGCCCTTGCCCTTGCCCTTACTCACTTGGGACTGGGCTGCGGGCGCAGACAGAGGCGCCGGGGGGGGTGTTGGGGCCCTCTCCAGAGCGGGGGCCCCTGCTCCCGACTCGGGAGACATTGGCGGCTGCGACGCTGCCGCCTTCCTCCTATCAGCCGCCAGCGGCGGCCTCAGTCTCGGGTCCGGTAGGAGACGACACTCGAGCCCCTCGAGTCGCGCATTCAGCATTTCGCCGAACTGCGCGACGCTGGCCCGAGTCATCGCCTCCACCATCTCTCGAACCGCGTCTGGCGCCACCGCCGCCGCCGGCCGGCTGTTGGCTTCCGCCAACTGGGCCGTAAGCCGCCGGTTCTCTGCCTCCAGCAGCGCCACCTCCTCTGGGACCGTGCGGGCCCTGATGCCCACCGCGGCCTCCCTGATGATGGAGGCCGCGTCCTTCAGGGTCTTTTGGCTGGTGCCCTTCAAATTTTTGGACTTGGAGGCCACCGTCTCCACAACCTTGGCGGCCTCCAACACCAAAAGATTCAGCGCCGCCAGCGACTGCGCCGTGTCCTCGCCCGGCGATGGCGGATTGAGGCCGCTGCGGCAGGCGTGCCTGGACTCTCGCAGTGTTTTGGCTAAGCCCTCCACGCAGTCCTCGACCTCAAGCCGGAGCTCCTCTTCCTTTGCCGCGTTCAGGCGTTCCCGGGCCGCGGCAAGGCCTACGTATTCGCCCGTGGTGGGCGGTCGGCCTCGCCCGCGCTTTGACCTATGGGCCACCCCTTTGAGCGGCGACGCGGCTTCCTCCTGCCCTATGGGCCTCTTCCGCCAACGGCGAGTCTCCCTTTCACTTTCGGACCCAACCGTCATCAGGCTCTCCTCCGAGTCACCGGCTGAGTCCCCAGAGGACTCCGAGAGACGCGTCACAAGGACGCGGAGCTCCCGTCGAGCCTTCGAGCCTCCTCGGCCCTTGTTGCCGTCATCTGTGGCGGCAAGCGGATCTTGGTCGTCGATCGTAGGTTTCTCCGTCGTTTTCCTTTCTTCAAGCGTTTGGTCCTCGTGTCGATCAGTCGTCGTCGTTTTCCGGTGTGCAAGCGTAAAGTCGTCATGTAGATCAGTCATCGTCGGTGTCCGTTGTGCTAGCGTGTGTTCGTCGTTTTGGTCCGAAGACCTAGAAATAGGACAGTTGTTGCCCCCCCCAGAATACGAGGGGCAGCCCGCCGAAGCGGGGTGGGATTCCCCGACCGCTGAGCAGTCGGGACCCACCTGGGGAGTTTTTTTCGCAATTGTCTTTTTCATAGTGGTTTTTTACTCCTCTCTACGTCCGCCCTAACCTACCTACCTAACCTAACCTAACCTAGCCTACCTACCCCACCCCTATGTCGCATCTGGAGTGTCCTCTGCTAGTCAGAGGAACACCCAGAGCGAACCCTACCCCTGTCAGATTATTCGCCACCGCCAACAAGAACCCACGAATGGGAAGTTATTGACGGTGCCCAGAGTGCACCAGCCCAGCGGGTTGCTCTTCCCCCCGGACGTATCCGAAAGAGACCAGCAACCAACCAGGCCAACGTGGAGGTTACCTGACCCGCACCCCAAGCAACCCCAACCTTTTTTTTTTTTTTTTTTTTTTGATCTCGCTGGGAAAAAAATGCATTACGCATACCCACCCATTGGGGGAATGGGGGGGGTATGTGGGACTCCCCGGAATGAATCCGGTATACCCACTAAAATAACCCAGCGGCACTCCCGCATCGTCTTGAATTGGAGGAGGACTGGGAAACTGGCAGAGCCTTTACGTCCAGTCCCCCGCCGACGACCGCCCGCCTTTACAGCGGGGCCTTCACGCCCCTCCCTCAGTGGAGGGGCCCGGGAACGACCGCGAGTGCTCGGCCGTTCCCGCCCGACGAGGGTGGTGACTCGTGCAATGCGAGCGAAGGCGCCCCCGCGCCTGTCGCCCGCTAGTCACCACCAGGAGGTGGGAGGAGACGATCGTACAACCGCCTTCTCCCACCCCTTCTTCGCCTGCGGTGCGGCGGCGCGAGAGGATCGTCCTCCCGCGCCCGCTCCGCCGCCTCCTTTTGCGACATCACGACCTCGCAAAAGGAGGCAACCGCCGCCCAGGCCTCCTCACTCCCCAGCATGGAGTAGACCACGCTGGGAAGTGAGAGGTCCTGCCCGATCACATCTGTCAGGGCACGGCGCAGCTCAGCCCAAGCTGGGCACACCTCCAAGGTGTGCTGCGCCGTGTCCTCCGCCGCGCCGCAGTCATGGCACGCCGGGGCTTCCTCCCTCCGGATCCGGTGCAGGTGCGTTCCGAAACAACCATGTCCGGACAACACCTGCACCAAACGGAACGAGAGGAAACCATGTGGCCGCTCGAGCCAGCCCTGCAGGACTGGCCCGAGCGCGTCCAGCGTCCGGCGTCCAAACGCGGCGGTGGCGAGGTCCTCCGCCCAATGGAGGACGATAGCGTCCCTCGCCTCCCGCCGCACGGCCTCCCGCTCTTCCATAGCGGGGCGCTCGCCCAGCGCCCTACGCCGCGCCGTCCACTCGTACACTCTGGCGAGCACCCATGCCTCCAACTCCCAGGGAGGTGTGCCGGCCAGAGCGCACGCCGCCGAGAAACCCACTGAGCGGTAGGCCCTCGCCACCCGCTGTGCAATGGCCCTTTGCGGCCTGCGGATGGCGGTTGCATTCTCCCTCCTCTGGAGGGAGTCCGCCCAGATGGGTGCCCCATACAGGGCCATGCTCTTAAGAATGCCGGCATACAATCGCCGGCATCGCTCCTTGGGCCCCCCGAGGTTGGGGAGGAGCCATGAGAGGGCGTCCGCGGCTTTCAGCAGGCGCGTCGACAGCCCGCTAAAGTGCGGGCCGAAGCGCCACCTGCTGTCCAGCACTAGGCCCAGATATTTCATCTGGGCCTTCACCTCAATTCGGACGCCCTCCACGACTATGTGGGCATCTGGAGGGCAGCGCTGCCGAGGCCCGTGGAAGAACACGGCCTCGGTCTTGTTCAGCGCCACCCTCAATCCCAGGCGGCGGATCCTCTCCGCGACCAAGGATCCGCCCGCCGAGGCCAAACAGGCCGCCTCCCCAAAGCTCCTCCCCCGGGCAGTGAGGAGAGTGTCATCCGCGTAGCAGATGACACTCGTGCCCTGGAGGAGGGCTCCCCGCAGGAGCCAATCGAACCCAATGTTCCACAGGGGAGGGCCTAGAACCGACCCCTGTGGAACACCGCACTCCGCGCCGTAGCGCCTGATCCTGGCCGTCTTGTCCACGAGGAGGACCTCTCGGTCCTCCAGGTAGCTGGCCAGGATCGCCCGCAGATATTGGGGCACTCCGTGGTATCGGAGTGCCTCCAATATCGTCGAGTGGGGAACGGAGTTGAAGGCGTTGGCTATGTCGAATGACACCGCCAACACTCCGCCCCCCGACTCCACCGCCTCCTGCACCTGGCCCCTGAGTAGGGCCAACGCGTCGACCGTCGAACGCCCCCGTCGAAAACCGAACTGGACGTCCGACAGGTCCGGCCCTACCTCCCGCAAAAGGCTGTTTAGCCGGGTGGCGATGATCCCCTCGAACAATTTACCGACCTCATCGAGCAGAACGATGGGTCGGTATGCCGAGGGGGAGTCCACCGGGCGTCCCTCCTTCCGGAGGAGGCACAACTGCCCCTCCTTCCACTGTTTCGGGAACCTCCCAGCCGTCAGGCACGCGCTGAAGAGGTCCCGAAACCTGTCCTCCATGAGGGACGCCGCGATGGCCACCACCCGTGCGGGGACGCCATCTGGCCCAGGGGCCGTCTTCTTCGCGCGGAGGGACAAAACCCCCGCGCGAAGTTCCTCCGCCGATACTGGAGGGACCTCCTCCTCCGGCGCTGCCACCACCCCCCCTGGGGGGTTCATCGTTGGTGGGGTGAAGTCGGCCCTGCGCGGAAACAGGGACCGGACCACCCCATCCAGCAACGCCGGCTCCAGGGTCTCCGTCACTGGGGGACCAAAGGGGCGCAGTTGGTTCCGCGCCGCCTTATATGGCCTCCCATACGGATCCCCGTCGAGGCCCTCCAGCATCTCGGCCCTCGCCGAGTCCTTGGCGGCGCACATCGCCGACTTGAGGACCGCCTTTGCCTCTAGGTAAGAGGCGTAGAGGCGGTCCTCCCCGGCCTGAGATCGGGTAGTGCGCCGCCGGCTCCGCATATAGGCCCTTCTGGCCGCCACACAAGTGGCCCGAAGCCCCGCCAACTCCTCCGTCCACCAGTAGACGGCGCGACGGGGAGGCGGACGGCGTGACCGAGGCATGCTGGAGTTGCACACCTCGGTCAGAGAGCCGCGGAGCTGGACCGCTGCGGCGTCAACGTCCAGGGTCTCCACAGGGGGCGAGAGCCAGTCCTGGAGGAACGCCGCCTCCTGAGCTGCCTCCCGATCCAGGCGGGTGAGAGCCCACCGCGGGAAAGGAGATTGGCCAGAGCGGGCCATTCCTCCCCGCGGGCCCTGGGTGGAGATGTCGAACCGCACGTAGCGGTGGTCCGACATGGTCTCCACCATCTCCACCCGCCAGTTCACAACGCGGGCGGCTAGCACGGGGGTGGCAAACGAGACGTCAACCACTGACCCTCCCCGCTGCCGCACACACGTGTGAACATCCCCCCTGTTTAGGAGGGACACACCGCACGAAGCCGCCCAAAATTCGGCGGCGCGTCCCTGGACGTTGCAAGAGGCGGCCGGGTTGCCCCATGCCGCCGACTTGGCGTTCAGGTCGCCTAACACGGCGACCTGGCGTGGTGCCGCCCTCCCGACGACTGCCGTTAGGGCTTCGAGAAAGTTCTCAAAGTCCCGTAGAGGGCGGTTTGGGGAGAAATAGACCCCGACCAGGGCTATATCTCCCCACGCGGCGGCCACGTATCCCGGTCCCCTCTCTAAAAGCGAGAGGGGAGGGGAGTCCGTGGCGGGCCGCGACACCAACGCCACCAAGCCGTCCCGATCACCCAGCCAACGGCCAGGTATCGAGTACGGCTCGGCGACCACCGCCACGTCCACCAACCACTCAGCCACGGTCTGCATCAGCAGATCCTGAGCCGCTCTGCAGTGGTTGGTGTTCGCCTGGAGGATGCGATGTCCGACTCTATGCATTAATCGGACATCGCACCCCCCTCCTCAACAGCCGCCGTGGTCCCAGCATCTGGGACGGCGGTAGCAGCGACAGGCCGGGTCGGCGCCTGCGCTTTGCCCCTCTTGAGGGGAGGACTGCAGTTCCTCCCCTTCATGATGTGGCCCGCAGGGCGGCCACTGGCGGCACATACCGCGCAGTGCGGCGTGGCGGCCTTGCAGGAGGCGGCTTTGTGCCCCTCCTTGCCGCAGCGGTAACAGCTGTCCGTCCTGTCTACGTTGGACGGACAGAGGGCCCGGGTGTGTCCTATGCCGAAGCACCTGAAACAACGCAGAGGCTGGACTTCAAGTGCCCGGACTGCACCCGAGCTGAAGCCAACGACAAGCCGTCCCTTGGCAAGGACGGCTTTGGCGGCGGCGACTGGGCACTCCAGGCGGATGGTGCCCATGCCGCCGCGGCCGGGCCTGATGCCCCGGCCTTGTACCGCTGCGACGCCACAGCCCCCTATGTCTGCGACTGCCGCCACCACCTCCTCCTTGGTGACTGTGTCATCCAAGTAGGACACCTCGATGGCCGCAGATTTCACCGGCCTGGCCACCTTAGCCGCGTCTGCTATGACCTCTTGCAGCTTCGCCGCGAAGAGGTCCGCGTTTTTACTGCCGTCCGCACCCGGGAACTCAAAAATTCGAGCCCCAGCCTGCGTCCGGCGGCATGAAACCTTGCCGATCCCCAATTTGGTGGGATCGGCATTTGAACGCGCCCGCGTCATTACTGACGCATAGGTCTCACCCCGCTCCGCAGCCTCCGCGGTGAGCGTCACCACGACGGCTGCGGTCTTGGGAGGAACCAGGTTCCTCTTGGCGCCAGCTGGGGGGGAACTTTTCCCCTTCCCTTTTCCCTTTCCCTTGCCAGTCGACTGCGACTGGCTGGGAGGGGTGGTGGCGGGGACGGCTGGGGGGGAGCTTTTCCCTTTCCCCTTTCCCTTGGCACTCGACTGCGACTGGCTGGGAGGGGTGGTGGTGACGGGGCCTTTGCCCTTGCCCTTCCCCTTCCCAACGACCTTCGTCCACCCCTGCTGGTTAGACGGGGTGGTGGCAGGCAAGAGAGGGTCCTCCTCCCTCTGTGAGCCCGGCCCCGGCTCACCCTTTCTCTTGTCTGCGGCGAGCGGCGGTCGTAAGTTCTTCTCGGGCATGAGACGATCCTCGATCCCCGCGAAGCAGGCCCTCGTAAAGGCCCTCTCTTCCATCACAACCCTGCGGATGATATCCTCAAGGTTGGAGGACGGGCCCTCTGCCGCTGGTCTCGGCTCGGCTTGGCTTGGCCGTGCCGTGGTTTCTGCCAGCTTCTGGTGCAGCTGGCTCACCTCCGCCTGCAGGCGATCGACCCTCGCCTGCAGTTGCCGCGTCTCGTCGGTCGCCTGTCTCTGCACCAGCTCCGCAATGATCGACCGCATGCTGGCGGCCCTGCTTTTTAGGGACTTCTGGAATGTCCCCTTCAGGTTGGAGGACTTAGAGGCGACCACCACAATCTCCTCCTCGTCCTCCACCGCCAGCCGCTCTAGCTCGGCCAGGGAGTGGTCCGCGTACACAACGCGGGACGCTCCGTACCCGGACCTGGCCCGGGCAACGCGTGCCTGTTGCTCCTTCGCAACCACGCGCTCCTCCAACTCCTGCTGGAGCTGCGTCCGCCGAGCCAGGTCTAACTGGCGTTGGGCGTCTGCCAGACCCACGTCGTGGGTATCCGCCGCCATCGTTGCCTTCTTGGCCTTAGCTTTCTTTTTCGGCTCCTTCGCCGAACTCGACGCCGAGGAGCCGTCGGACCCTTCCTTAAGGAAGGCCCGCTTCCGCGATTGCGATCGCCCACCTTGCTCGACCTCCATCGAGCTGGCCACCGACACAACAGACTCGTTGTCGGAGTCCGACAAGTCGTCCGCCCCTTCTCCATAGAAGGTCCGGCCTTCGTCCGACGCTGATGCGTCGCGTTGGCCCTTAGAAGGGCCTTTTGGTTGGCCCTGAGAAGGGCCTTTTGGTTGGCCCTGAGAAGGGCCTTTGGGTTGGCCCTGAGAAGGGCCTTTTGGTTGGCCCTGAGAAGGGCCTTTGGTTTGGCCCTGAGAAGGGCCTTTTTTGATAAAATGCCCGAGGGCGTCCCGCGCAGGTTTAGGCATGGTAGCCTCCGCAGGTGTCGCAGATACCGCAATTGAAATATTTAAAAAAAGTCTACGACGCACAGCGCACTTTGGCCGTACCCAGTCTGCCACTCCGTTACGGTGGTCAGAACTGGGACGTTTCCAGGGAACACGAACGAGGACGTATGCACTGTGGGGGGTTCCCCAAGCAACCCCAACCTAACCTAACCTAACCTAACCTTTTTTTTTTTTTTTTTTTTTGATCTCCCAGGAAAATTCCTCACGAATGCACAGTGGCCTCGGGGTGACCACTGCGATATGTGGGGTTTGCACCCACTAAAAACCTGGAGTGTCCTTCCTCTCGCCTACGGGGCTGCGGGACCCACTTGGCACACAACCGCGTGCCCCGCTAGCGTTGCTCCGCTCCGGAGCCCTTCTCTCTGCGGGGCGGGGCTGAATCCCTTAGTTGAGATCCAGCCCCGCCCCGTTCCACCTCCATTTATGACCTCCTAGCACCGAGGCACCCCGGACACACAGGGCGTCTCGGTGCGGGACCTTTGTGCGGACGACGGACCCCGATCCGTCACCCGCGATCCCCGGCGTTACGGCGGCATTTGTCCCGCAAAGACCAGACGCCGCCTTCCGCGTCTACGGCGGCGCATCGGGGCCGAGTCGACGTCGTCTTCCCGGTCCCGCTCCGCCGCCTCCTTCTGCGACATCACTACGTCGCAGAAGGTCGCTGCCGCCTGCCATGATTCGTCGCTGTCGACCATCTCCCTGAGGACGGCCGGCAGCGACAGGTCATTCCCGACTGTCGCGGACAAGGCGGCACGAGGGACCGCCCAAGCTGGGCACTCCTCGCGCGTATGCTGCGCCGTGTCCGCGACTCCCGCCGCACAATGGTGGCACTCCACCGACGGTTCTCTTCCTGCCACCCGGCACAGGTATCTTCCAAAGCAGCCATGCCCGGTGATCATCTGTGTCAGGTGGAAGGAGAGAGCTCCATGCCGCCGCTCGAGCCACTCGTGAAGAATGGGCCGAACGGCGGTCACCAACTCTCGACTCACGATCGAACCCTCCAAACGGGCCGCCCACCTCCGCAGGAGAGTCTCGCGTCCCTCCTCTCGCCAGCGTTGGATCTCTCGCGGATGTGGACGGCCACCACCCGCAACCACCTCTTTTATTCGCCAGTACACCGCGGCGAGTACCTCGGCATCGAGGTCCCACGGCGGCGTACCGGCGAGCACGCACGCGCCGACGTACGACACGGTGCGGTACGCCCGAGCCACCCTGAGCGCCATGGCGCGCTGCGGTCTCCGCAGCGCTGCCACGTTTTGGTTGCTCATGGCACTTGCCCATATTGGCGCCCCGTAGAGCGCCATGGAGCGCACCACACCCGTGTACAGGCGTCGGCAAGCTCCACCAGGCCCCCCAACATTTGGGAGGATCCGTCCCAAGGCACCAGCGGTGGCCAACAACTTTGGGGCCAGCCGCCGGAAGTGCTCCTCGAACCTCCATCGGCCGTCGAGCACGAGCCCTAGGTACTTCATAGTAGTACCGACGGCGATGGAGGTCCCTCCCACAATAATAGAGGCCTCCGGCGGCGGCCTGTTTTTGGGCCCATGAAACAAGAGGGCCTCGGATTTTTCCAAGGCCACCTCGAGCCCCAAGGCACGGATCCTCCCCACGACCTGAGCCACACCCGCAGTGGCGAGCAGGGATGCCTCTCTGTAGGTGCGCCCGCGGGCCAGCACGAGGGTGTCGTCGGCGTAACAAATCACGCTGACCCCCCGCAAGGTGGCCCCGCGCAGCACCCAGTCGTAGCCGATGTTCCACAAGGGTGGGCCCAGAACCGACCCCTGTGGAACACCGCACGACATTTCCCTCCTCCCCTCGCCGGCCCTCGTCGGGTAGACGACGGCTCTGCCGGCGAAGTAGTCGGCGATGACCCTCTGGAGGTAATGCGGCACGCCGTGGTACCGCATCGCCGCTTTGATCGTTTCCCAGGGCAGCGTGTTGAAGGCGTTGCGGATGTCCAATGACACCGCAAGCATCACGCCGCCCCGGGAGACCGCCTCCTCGGCGAGGTCCCTCACCCGCGCAACCGCATCCAGGGTCGACCGACCGCGGCGGAAACCGAACTGCGCGTCGTCCAGATCCGGATCCATGCACTCGGCCAGGCGAGCAGCGAGCACACGCTCGAAGAGCTTACTCACCTCGTCGAGCAGCACGATCGGACGGTAGGACGACGGCAGTCCGGCCGGGCGCCCTGCCTTCGGCAGCAATACGAGTTTGCCCGTCTTCCACTGCCGCGGGAATCGACCCTGCACCACACATGCGGTGAAGAGGGACCTCACCCTCTCACTCATTTCCTCCAGCGCGACCGCCACGGCCGCCCCCGGAACGCCGTCCGGGCCCGGGGCGGTCCTCTTCATCTTGAGTCTGAGGACGGCCGCCCCGAATTCGGCCTCCGACACCGGCGGTGCGGGGACATCGCCCTCTGCAGGTCGCGCATCAGTTTGTCGGGCCATCGCCGGGGGCAACCACTCGTCTCGTTGCGGGAAGAGGGTGCCCACCACCTCCTCGAGAAGATCCCCGTCTACACTAGAAGTGACGGGGGGTGCCCAGGGCCGTAACTTTTTCCTTACTACCTTGTATGGCCTCCCCCAGGGGTCGCCATCGAGGGTCCGCAGCCATTCCTCCCATGCCGCCTCCTTGGCCCGCGCGATAGCCACCTGAAAGGTTTCGCGCAGAGCCCTGTAAGCGGCATAGGAGGCATTCTCCTCCTGGGCGTCACGGGTCCGCCGCCTCCTGCACCGAGTGTATCGGCGGCGAGCCCGGCCGCAATCGATGCGCATGCGGCGGAGCTCGTCGCTCCACCAATACACCCGGCACCGAGGAGGGAGGGGTCTCGCCCTGGGCATCGCCGCGTCGCATATGCGGCCCAGCGAGGCCCCAAGGCGCCTCGCCTCCTCGTCCACGTCCTGGCCAATGTCGGGCCCGGACATCCAGTCCTCGATAATGGCGGCCTCTCTGGCGACCTCCCTGTCGAGCCGCCCCAGCACCCAGCGCGGACCGCCCCCAACGACGGGGGTCTGGGCCGAGCCTTGCGGGCCGGCGGGGAGCGCGGAGACATCAAATCGGATATAACGATGGTCCGACAGTGTCTCCACGCCCACCACCACCCTCCAATCCCGGACACGGCGCGCCAGGGCAGGCGATGCCAACGTTATGTCGACTATCGACCCACCCTGTTGCCGCACGCACGTGTCCTCCGACCCCGTGTTGAGGACGACCAAGCCAACGGAGACCGCCCACTCCTCCAGACACTCACCCCGCGCATCCGTCACCGGGGATCCCCACGCCACAGATTTGGCGTTGAAATCCCCAGCGACTAGCACGGGGCTAGGGGCGACCTGCCCAACCAGAGCCCCCACCTCCCCGAGCATTTGCTCAAAGTCGGCGAGAGCCCGGTTAGGCGAGAAATACACCCCTACAATTGTGAGGCCGCCCACGGCAGCCAGTACGTAGCCCCTACCCCTCGACACATTGCCAATGGGCGGGGCGCCGGCGGCAGCCGGGGCGGCGATGGCCACCAAACCCTCGCGATCCCCGACCCAGTCATCCCGGGTGGGGACGAAGTAGGGCTCGGCGACCACGGCTACTTTGATTCCCCACTCTGCCAGGGACTGGGTCAAAAGATCCTGGGCCCTGGCAGAGTGGTTAATATTCGCCTGCAAGATGGGGAGTCCGGGCATTTATGAGACGGTCTCCGTTGGCTCCTCCGCTGTAGGGCTACTGGCAGGCTCACCGCTGCCCTTAGCCTTGATCACTTTCGTTTTGCCCACACAGCCCACTCCGCCGAGAGGGTGCCCCGCCGGTTTACCTGCTGCTGCGCATGTGGCGCAGTTTGGCTCGGCCCGGCACTCGCGTGCCCGGTGGCCCGGCTTTCCGCAACGGAAACAGAATCCGCTGCGGTCTACCTCCGATCTACACTTGCTGGCGACGTGGCCCAGGTTGAGGCACTTGAAGCACCTTAGGGGCCGCGCCTCCAGCAAAGTGGCTCTTGCCGTAATCCAGCCCACGTTGAGTCGGCCGGCGCCGACCACTGTCTTGGCGGCGGCCACCGGGCAACCGAGCCACATCGTAGCCCGTTCAGTTATGACACCGGGCTTCAGGTCGTCTTCATGGCAGCCAGCCTGGGCAGCGAAAGCGGCCACTACCTCGGCGGCGGTGACGGAGTCGTCCAGCCCCGACACCAGGACATCCACTCTTTTTGTGGGACGAGAGACCCGGACTACGTCTGCGCTGAGGACCTCTCGCAGCTTTGAAGCGAGGGAGTCGGCCTTCTCAGCGCCCCCATCCCCGAAGATTTCGAGGATGCGGGCGCCGGTGACCGTAGTCCTGCAGCGCATTTCCTCAATGCCGAGACTCGACTTGTCTATACGGGTCCGAGCCTCCCGCAAAACGGTGCCGTAGCTGGCGCCACGCTCCGCCGCGCCCGGCTGCAGTGTTAGTGTCACCGCAGCCGTTTTTGGTTCACGCAACTTCGCCACCGCCGCCGCCTTTTTATTCTGGGTACCCTGCGTACCCGTCTGCCGCCCTGAGCTTTTTGCACCCCTAGCTGCCACCAAGTTCCATTGCTCCGTCAATGGGGGCGGTGGGGGAGCATCCTTAACTGGGCTGGAGTCCCTAACAGGAGCCTGGGCCGTCTTTTTGCCCTTGCCTTTGCCCTTTCCCTTGCCCTTAGACTTTTGGGGCTGGGCAGCGGCGGTCGCAGGCAGAGGCGCTGGGGGTGTTGGGTCCTTCTCTGGGGCATGAGCTGCCTCTGACGCAGCGTCTTCCTTCGCCTTTCTCTTGTCAGCCGCCAGCGGCGGCCGCAGCCTCGGATCCGGAAGGAGGCGACACTCGAGCCCTTCGAGTCGTGCATTCAGCATATTGCCGAATTGCACGACGCTGGCCCGAGCTATCTCCTCCATCATTTCCCTAGTGGCGTCGGGTGCAACCGCCGCCGGCCGGCTCTTTGCCTCTGCCAATTGTGCCGTAAGCCGCTGGTTTTCGCTTGTTAGGTGCGCCACCTCCTCGGACACTGTGCGGGCCCTTATGCCCACCGCGGCCTCCTTGATAATAGAGGCCGCATCCTTTAGTGTCTTGATACTGGTCCCCTTCAGCTTCTTGGACGTGGCGGCCACCTTCTCCACGAGCTTCGCAGCCTCTAGCAGCAGCAGGTTTAGTGCCGCCAGAGACTGCTCCTTGTCCTCCTCGGGTGTTGGCGGATTTAGGCCTCTGCGACAGGCGTGCCTAGATTTCTCTAGGATTTTGGCCATGCCGGCAATTTCCTCCTCGGCCTCTAACTGGAGCTCTTCTTCCTTTGCCTTGTTAAGGCGCTGCTTGGCCGCGGCTAGGCCCACGTACTCGCCCGTGGTGGGCGGTCGGCCTCTCCCTCTCTTTGTTTTGTGTGCCGCCCCTTTGGGTGGCGACGCCATCTCCTGTTCATCCTGTTCTTCCACTGGTCTTTTTCGCCAGCGGCGAGCCTCCTCGTTTCCACTCCCAGAGTCGACCGTCATAAGACTAGTGTCCGAGTCAGTGTCCGATAGTTGCGGCAGGGAGACGCGAAGTTGTCTTCGGGCCACCGTCGCTTGCTCCGTCTTTGTGGTTTTAGATTTAGCCATTGCTGACTCCGATAGATGCAGCACGGAGTCATCTTCTGTCTTCTGACTCTCCGTCGTCTGTTCCTTCTCTCTCTCGTTCTTCTTTTTCTCCTTCCTTTCTTCATCTTTTTGTTTGTTAAATTCAGTTTGCATATTTGTTCCCACGATTATGGGACGATATAAAAAACACTGCCGGGTGACGCCCATTCCGTTAAACAGTGTAGCTATATACTGTAGAGGTCGCCTGGTATCTACAGGTTTTTACGACTTTGCTGTCGGGTTTTATAGGGTTTTCCTTCCCGCGGGCCAGCCAATTAAGGCAAGCCCTCCGGTCCACAGCACGTCCCGTACCCCATACCGCCAACGATGGGGGTCTTTGGGAGTATGCCGTGGGCTCCGGGATTCAAGGAGAGCTGGCTAGACTCCCCTGTTTGGTGGTTCCCTGTCCTGAGAACCACCCTCCCCTCCTCGTCCTAACCTAACCTATCCTACCTAACCTAACCTAGCCTACCTACCCCACCCCTATGTCGCATCTGGAGTGTCCTCTGCTAGTCAGAGGAACACCCAGAGCGAACCCTACCCCTGTCAGATTATTCGCCACCGCCAACAAGAACCCACGAATGGGAAGTTATTGACGGTGCCCAGAGTGCACCAGCCCAGCGGGTTGCTCTTCCCCCCGGACGTATCCGAAAGAGACCAGCAACCAACCAGGCCAACGTGGAGGTTACCTGACCCGCACCCCAACCTTTTTTTTTTTTTTTTTTTTTTTTTTTTTTTTTTTTTTTTTTTTTTTTGATCTCGCTGGGAAAAAATGCATTACGCATACCCACCCATTGGGGGAATGGGGGGGGTATGTGGGACTCCCCGGAATGAATCCGGTATACCCACTAAAATAACCCAGCGGCACTCCCGCATCGTCTTGAATTGGAGGAGGACTGGGAAACTGGCAGAGCCTTTACGTCCAGTCCCCCGCCGACGACCGCCCGCCTTTACAGCGGGGCCTTCACGCCCCTCCCTCAGTGGAGGGGCCCGGGAACGACCGCGAGTGCTCGGCCGTTCCCGCCCGACGAGGGTGGTGACTCGTGCAATGCGAGCGAAGGCGCCCCCGCGCCTGTCGCCCGCTAGTCACCACCAGGAGGTGGGAGGAGACGATCGTACAACCGCCTTCTCCCACCCCTTCTTCGCCTGCGGTGCGGCGGCGCGAGAGGATCGTCCTCCCGCGCCCGCTCCGCCGCCTCCTTTTGCGACATCACGACCTCGCAAAAGGAGGCAACCGCCGCCCAGGCCTCCTCACTCCCCAGCATGGAGTAGACCACGCTGGGAAGCGAGAGGTCCTGTCCGATCACATCGATCAGGGCACGGCGCAGCTCAGCCCAAGCTGGGCACACCTCGAGGGTGTGCTGCGCCGTGTCCTCTGCCGCGCCGCAGTGGTGGCACGCCGGGGTTTCCTCCCTCCGGATCCGGTGCAGGTGCGTTCCGAAACAACCATGTCCGGACAACACCTGCACCAAACGGAACGAGAGGAAACCATGTGGCCGCTCGAGCCAGCCCTGCACCCGCACCCCAACCTAACCTAACCTTTTTTTTTTTTTTTTTTTTTTTGATCTCGCTGGGAAAAAATGCATTACGCATACCCACCCATTGGGGGAATGGGGGGGGTATGTGGGACTCCCCGGAATGAATCCGGTATACCCACTAAAATAACCCAGCGGCACTCCCGCATCGTCTTTAACTGGAGGAGGACTGGGAAACTGGCAGAGCCTTTACGTCCAGTCCCCCGCCGACGACCGCCCGCCTTTACAGCGGGGCCTTCACGCCCCTCCCTCAGTGGAGGGGCCCGGGAACGACCGCGAGTGCTCGGCCGTTCCCGCCCGACGAGGGTGGTGACTCGTGCAATGCGAGCGAAGGCGCCCCCGCGCCTGTCGCCCGCTAGTCACCACCAGGAGGTGGGAGGAGACGATCGTACAACCGCCTTCTCCCACCCCTTCTTCGCCTGCGGTGCGGCGGCGCGAGAGGATCGTCCTCCCGCGCCCGCTCCGCCGCCTCCTTTTGCGACATCACGACCTCGCAAAAGGAGGCAACCGCCGCCCAGGCCTCCTCACTCCCCAGCATGGAGTAGACCACGCTGGGAAGTGAGAGGTCCTGCCCGATCACATCTGTCAGGGCACGGCGCAGCTCAGCCCAAGCTGGGCACACCTCGAAGGTGTGCTGCGCCGTGTCCTCCGCTGCGCCGCAGTCGTGGCACGCCGGGGTTTCCTCCCTCCGGATCCGGTGCAGGTGCGTTCCGAAACAACCATGTCCGGACAACACCTGCACCAAACGGAACGAGAGGAAACCATGTGGCCGCTCGAGCCAGCCCTGCAGGACTGGCCCGAGCGCGTCCAGCGTCCGGCGTCCAAACGCGGCGGTGGCGAGGTCCTCCGCCCAATGGAGGACGATGGCGTCCCTCGCCTCCCGCCGCACGGCCTCCCGCTCTTCCATGGCGGGGCGCTCACCCAGCGCCCTACGCCGCGCCGTCCACTCGTACACTCTGGCGAGCACCCATGCCTCCAACTCCCAGGGAGGGGTGCCCGCCAGAGCGCACGCCGCCGAGAAGCCCACTGAGCGGTAGGCCCTCGCCACCCGCTGTGCAATGGCCCTTTGTGGCCTGCGGATGGCGGTTGCATTCTCCCTCCTCTGGAGGGAGTCCGCCCAGATGGGCGCCCCGTACAGGGCCATGCTGCGTAGGATGCCGGCATACAGACGCCGGCACCGTCCGCTCGGCCCCCCGAGGTTGGGGAGGAGCCATGAGAGGGCGTCCGCGGCTTTCAGCAGGCGCGTCGACAGCCCGCTAAAGTGCGGGCCGAAGCGCCACCTGCTGTCCAGCACTACACCGCTATTCGGACGCCCTCCACGACTATGTGGGCATCTGGAGGGCAGCGCTGCCGAGGCCCGTGGAAGAACACGGCCTCGGTCTTGTTCAGCGCCACCCTCAATCCCAGGCGGCGGATCCTCTCTGCGACCAAGGATCCGCCCGCCGAGGCCAAACAGGCCGCCTCCCCAAAGCTCCTCCCCCGGGCAGTGAGGAGAGTGTCATCCGCGTAGCAGATGACACTCGTGCCCTGGAGGAGGGCTCCCCGCAGGAGCCAATCGAACCCAATGTTCCACAGGGGAGGGCCTAGAACCGACCCCTGTGGAACACCGCACTCCGCGCCGTAGCGCCTGATCCTGGCCGTCTTGTCCACGAGGAGGACCTCTCGGTCCTCCAGGTAGCTGGCCAGGATCGCCCGCAGATATTGGGGCACTCCGTGGTATCGGAGTGCCTCCAATATCGTCGAGTGGGGAACGGAGTTGAAGGCGTTGGCTATGTCGAATGACACCGCCAACACTCCGCCCCCCGACTCCACCGCCTCCTGCACCTGGCCCCTGAGTAGGGCCAACGCGTCGACCGTCGAACGCCCCCGTCGAAAACCGAACTGGGCGTCCGACAGGTCCGGCCCTACCTCCCGCAAAAGGCTGTTTAGCCGGGTGGCGATGATCCCCTCGAACAATTTACCGACCTCATCGAGCAGAACGATGGGTCGGTATGCCGAGGGGGAGTCCACCGGGCGTCCCTCCTTCCGGAGGAGGCACAACTGCCCCTCCTTCCACTGTTTCGGGAACCTCCCAGCCGTCAGGCACGCGCTGAAGAGGTCCCGAAACCTGTCCTCCATGAGGGACGCCGCGATGGCCACCACCCGTGCGGGGACGCCATCTGGCCCAGGGGCCGTCTTCTTCGCGCGGAGGGACAGAACCCCCGCGCGAAGTTCCTCCGCCGATACTGGAGGGACCTCCTCCTCCGGCGAAGCTACCACCCCCCGTGGGGGGTTCATGGTTGGTGGGGTGAAGTCGGCCCTGCGCGGAAACAGGGACCGGACCACCCCATCCAGCAACGCCGGCTCCAGGGTCTCCGTTAGTGGGGGGCCGAAGGGGCGCAACTGGTTACGCGCCGCCTTATATGGCCTCCCAAACGGATCCCTATCGAGGCCCTCCAGCATCTCGGCCCTCGCCGAGTCCTTGGCGGCGCACATCGCCGACTTGAAGACCGCCTTTGCCTCTACGTAAGAGGCGTAGAGGCGGTCCTCCCCGGCCTGAGATCGGGTAGTGCGCCGCCGACTCCGCGTGTAGGCTCGTCTGGCCGCCACGCACGCGGCCCGGAGCCCCGCCAGCTCCTCCGTCCACCAATAAACGGCGCGACGGGGAGGCGGACGGCGTGACCGAGGCATGCTGGCGTTGCACACCTCGGTCAGAGAGCCGCGGAGCTGGACCGCTGCGGCGTCCACGTCCAGGACAGGCTCGACAGGGGGCGAGAGCCAGTCCTGGAGAAAGGCCGCCTCCTTGGCTGCCTCCCGGTCCAGACGGGTGAGAGCCCACCGCGGGAAGGGAGATTGGCCAGAGCGGGCCGTCCCCCCCCGGGGGCCGGTGGAGATGTCGAACCGCACATATCGGTGGTCCGACAAAGTCTCCACCGTCTCCACCCGCCAGTTCACGACGCGGGCGGCTAGGGCAGGGGTGGCAAACGACACGTCTACCACCGACCCTCCCCGTTGCCGCACACACGTGTGGACCGCCCCCCTGTTGAGGAGGGACACACCGCACGAGGCCGCCCAAAATTCTGCGGCGCGTCCCCGGACGTTGCAGGAGGCAGCCGGGTTGCCCCAAGCCTCCGACTTGGCGTTCAGGTCGCCCAATACGGCGACCTGGCGCGGCGCCGCCCTCCCTACGACTGCGGTGAGGACCTCGAGGAAGTCCTCAAAGTCCGAGAGAGGGCGGTTTGGGGAGAAATAGACCCCAACGAGGGCTATGTCCCCCCACGCGGCGGCCACGTATCCCGGTCCCCTCTCTAAGAGCGAGAGGGGAGGGGAGTCCGTAGAAGACCGCGCCACCAACGCCACCAAGCCGTCTCGATCGCCCAGCCAACGGCTGGGGACCGAGTAAGGCTCGGCGACCACCGCCACGTCCACCAACCACTCGGCCATGATCTGCATCAGCAGATCCTGGGCCGTCCCGCAGTGGTTGGTGTTCGCCTGGAGGATGCGATGTTCGACCCTATCCATCAATCGGACATCGCACCCCCCTCCTCAGCCGCAGCAGCCGAATGCCCAACCTCGGGCACGGCGGTGGTAGCGGCAGGCGTGCTCGGCGCCTGCGCTTTTCCCCTCTTAGGGGGAGGATTGCACATCCTCCCCTTCATGACGTGGCCTGCCGGGCGGCCACTGGCGGCACACACAGCGCAGTGCGGTGCGGCGGCCTTGCACGAGGCGGACTTGTGGCCCTCCTTGCCGCAGCGGTAACAGCTCTCTGTCCGGTCTACCGTTGACGGACAGAGGGCTCGGGTGTGCCCGACTCCGAAGCACCTGTAGCACCGCAAGGGCTGTGCCACAAGTGCCCGGACTGCACCCGAGCTGAAGCCGACGTTAAGCCGTCCTTTGTCAAGGACGGCTTTGGCAGCGGCGACTGGGCACTCCAGACGAATGGTGCCCATGCCGCCGCGGCCGGGCCTGATGTCCCGGCCTCGCACCGCTGCGGCGTCGCAGCCACCAATTGCTGCGACCGCCGCCACCACCTCCTCCTTGGTGACCGTGTCGTCGAGGTCGGTCACCTCTACGGCCGCCGTCTTTACGGGCCTGGCCACCTTGGCCGCGTCCGCTATGACCTCTTGCAACTTCGTTGCGAAGAGGTCCGCGTGTGCACTGCCCTCTGCCCCCGGGAACTCGAAGATTCGAGCCCTGGCTTGGGTCCGCCGGCAAGAGACCTTGCCGATCCCCAGTTGGTTGGGATCGGCATTGGCACGCGCCCGCAACAATACGGACGCGTATGTCTCGCCGCGCTCCGCAGCCTCCGCGGTGAGTGTTACCACGACGGCTGCGGTCTTTGGAGGAACGAGTTTCCTCCTCGTGCCGGCGGTTTTCGCTGTGGGAGCAGCGCTGGCGGCTTTGGGGGGTGGCCCTTTCGCCTTTCCCTTCCCTTTGCCGGTCGTCTGCAACTGGCCGGAAAGGGTGGAGGTGGCGGGAACGGCAGGGGCGGCCGCTGCCGCCCCTTTGCCCTTGCCCTTCCCTTTTCCCTTGCCTGTCGTCTTCGACTGGCTGGGTGGGGTGGTGGTGGCGGGGACGGCTGGGACGACAGCTGCCGCCCCCTTGCCCTTGCCCTTCCCCTTCCCGCTGACGACCCTCGTCCACCCCTGCTGGTTGGACGGGGTGGTGGCGGGCAGAAGTGGGTCCTCCTCCCTCTGTGAGTTCGGCACCGGCCCACCCTTCCTCTTGTCCGAGGCAAGCGGCAGCCGGTAGCTTTTCTCCGGGAGGAGCCGGTCCTCTATGCCCGCTATGCAGGCCCTTGTGAAGGCCCTCTCCTCCATCACAACCTTGCGGATGATATCCTCGAGGTTGGAGGTGGAGGGGCCCTCTACCGCAGGCCTCTGCTCGGCTTGGGTTGGCGGAGCCGTGGCTTCAGCCAGCTTCTGGTGTAGCTGGCTGACCTCCTGCTGCAGGCGATCGATCCTCGCCTGCAACTGCCGAGTCTCGTCGGTCGCCTGCCTCTGCACCAGCTCTGCTACAATGCTGCGCATGCTCGCGGCCCGGCATTTGAGGGACTTCTGGAAAGTCCCTTTTAAATTTGAGGACTTAGAGGCGACCACCACTATTTCCTCCTCGTCCTCCGCCGCCATTCGCTCCAGCTCGGCCAGGGAGTGGTCCGAGTAGAGAACTCGGGACGCGCCGTAGCCTGAGCTGGCCCGGGCGACGCGCGCCCGTTGCTCCTTGGCGACCACCCTCTCCTCCAACTCCTGCTGGAGCTGCGTCCGCCGAGCCACGTCCAACTGGCGTTGGGCGTCTGCCAGACCCACGTCGTGGGTGTCCGCTGCCGTTGTGGACGGCTTTTTTGCCTTGGTCTTCCTTGCAGGCTCCTTCGCCGAACCCGAGGAGCCATCGGACCCTTCCTTCAGGAAGGCCCGCTTCCGCGATCGAGATCGTGATCGAGAATCCTCGATCACCATAGAGCTATCATCCGACGCAACGGACTCGCTGTCGGAGTCCAACAGCTCGTCCGCCCTTCCTCCGTAGAAGGCTCGACCTTCTTCTGACGCTGAGGCGTCACGGTGGCCCTGAGAAGGGCCTTTTGGGTGGCCCTGAGAAGGGCCTTTTGGTTGGCCCTGAGAAGGGCCTTTGGGTTGGCCCTGAGAAGGGCCTTTGGGTTGGCCCTGAGAAGGGCCTTTTTTAATAAAATGCCCGAGGGCGTCCCGCGCAGGCTTTGGCATGATAACCTCCGCAGGTGTCGCAGTTTACCGCAATTAAAATATAAAAAAGACTACGACGCACAGCGCACTTTGGCCGTACCCAGTCTGCCACTCCGTTACGGTGGTCAGAACTGGGACGTTTCCAGGGAACACGAACGAGGACGTATGCACTGTGGGGGGTTCCCCAACCTAACCTTTTTTTTTTTTTTTTTTTTTTTTGATCTCGCTGGGAAAAAATGCATTACGCATACCCACCCATTGGGGGAATGGGGGGGGTATGTGGGACTCCCCGGAATGAATCCGGTATACCCACTAAAATAACCCAGCGGCACTCCCGCATCGTCTTGAATTGGAGGAGGACTGGGAAACTGGCAGAGCCTTTACGTCCAGTCCCCCGCCGACGACCGCCCGCCTTTACAGCGGGGCCTTCACGCCCCTCCCTCAGTGGAGGGGCCCGGGAACGACCGCGAGTGCTCGGCCGTTCCCGCCCGACGGGGGTGGTGACATGTGCAATGCGAGCGAAGGCGCCCCCGCGCCTGTCGCCCGCTAGTCACCACCAGGAGGTGGGAGGAGACGATCGTACAACCGCCTTCTCCCACCCCTTCTTCGTCTGCGGTGCGGCGGCGCGAGAGGATCGTCCTCCCGCGCCCGCTCCGCCGCCTCCTTTTGCGACATCACGACCTCGCAAAAGGAGGCAACCGCCGCCCAGGCCTCCTCACTCCCCAGCATGGAGTAGACCACGCTGGGAAGTGAGAGGTCCCGCCCAATCACATCTGTCAGGGCACGGCGCAGCTCAGCCCAAGCTGGGCACACCTCCAAGGTGTGCTGCGCCGTGTCCTCCGCCGCGCCGCAGTCATGGCACGCCGGGGTTTCCTCCCTCCGGATCCGGTGCAGGTGCGTTCCGAAACAACCATGTCCGGACAACACCTGCACCAAACGGAACGAGAGGAAACCATGTGGCCGCTCGAGCCAGCCCTGCAGGACTGGCCCGAGCGCGTCCAGCGTCCGGCGTCCAAAGGCGGCGGTGGCGAGGTCCTCCGCCCAATGGAGGACGATGGCGTCCCTCGCCTCCCGCCGCACGGCCTCCCGCTCCTCCATGGCGGGGCGCTCACCCAGCGCCCTACGCCGCGCCGTCCACTCGTACACTCTGGCGAGCACCCATGCCTCCAACTCCCAGGGAGGGGTGCCCGCCAGAGCGCACGCCGCCGAGAAACCCACTGAGCGGTAGGCCCTCGCCACCCGCTGTGCAATGGCCCTTTGCGGCCTGCGGATGGCGGTTGCATTCTCCCTCCACTGGAGGGAGTCCGCCCAGATGGGTGCCCCATACAGGGCCATGCTCTTAAGAATGCCGGCATACAATCGCCGGCATCGCTCCTTGGGCCCCCCGAGGTTGGGGAGGAGCCATGAGAGGGCGTCCGCGGCTTTCAGCAGGCGCGTCGACAGCCCGCTAAAGTGCGGGCCGAAGCGCCACCTGCTGTCCAGCACTAGGCCCAGATATTTCATCTGGGCCTTCAACGCTATTCGGACGCCCTCCACGACTATGTGGGCATCTGGAGGGCAGCGCTGCCGAGGCCCGTGGAAGAACACGGCCTCGGTCTTGTTCAGCGCCACCCTCAATCCCAGGCGGCGGATCCTCTCTGCGACCAAGGATCCGCCCGCCGAGGCCAAACAGGCCGCCTCCCCAAAGCTCCTCCCCCGGGCAGTGAGGAGAGTGTCATCCGCGTAGCAGATGACACTCGTGCCCTGGAGGAGGGCTCCCCGCAGGAGCCAATCAAACCCAATGTTCCACAGGGGAGGGCCTAGAACCGACCCCTGTGGAACTCCGCACTCCGCGCCGTAGCGCCTGATCCTGGCCGTCTTGTCCACGAGGAGGACCTCTCGGTCCTCCAGGTAGCTGGCCAGGATCGCCCGCAGATATTGGGGCACTCCGTGGTATCGGAGTGCCTCCAATATCGTCGAGTGGGGAACGGAGTTGAAGGCGTTGGCTATGTCGAATGACACCGCCAACACTCCGCCCCCCGACTCCACCGCCTCCTGCACCTGGCCCCTGAGTAGGGCCAACGCGTCGACCGTCGAACGCCCCCGTCGAAAACCGAACTGGGCGTCCGACAGGTCCGGCCCTACCTCCCGCAAAAGGCTGTTTAGCCGGGTGGCGATGATCCCCTCGAACAATTTACCGACCTCATCGAGCAGAACGATGGGTCGGTATGCCGAGGGGGAGTCCACCGGGCGTCCCTCCTTCCGGAGGAGGCACAACTGCCCCTCCTTCCACTGTTTCGGGAACCTCCCAGCCGTCAGGCACGCGCTGAAGAGGTCCCGAAACCTGTCCTCCATGAGGGACGCCGCGATGGCCACCACCCGTTCCCCAACCTAACCTAACCTTTTTTTTTTTTTTTTTTTTTTGATCTCGCTGGGAAAAAATGCATTACGCATACCCACCCATTGGGGGAATGGGGGGGGTATGTGGGACTCCCCGGAATGAATCCGGTATACCCACTAAAATAACCCAGCGGCACTCCCGCATCGTCTTGAATTGGAGGAGGACTGGGAAACTGGCAGAGCCTTTACGTCCAGTCCCCCGCCGACGACCGCCCGCCTTTACAGCGGGGCCTTCACGCCCCTCCCTCAGTGGAGGGGCCCGGGAACGACCGCGAGTGCTCGGCCGTTCCCGCCCGACGAGGGTGGTGACTCGTGCAATGCGAGCGAAGGCGCCCCCGCGCCTGTCGCCCGCTAGTCACCACCAGGAGGTGGGAGGAGACGATCGTACAACCGCCTTCTCCCACCCCTTCTTCGCCTGCGGTGCGGCGGCGCGAGAGGATCGTCCTCCCGCGCCCGCTCCGCCGCCTCCTTTTGCGACATCACGACCTCGCAAAAGGAGGCAACCGCCGCCCAGGCCTCCTCACTCCCCAGCATGGAGTAGACCACGCTGGGAAGTGAGAGGTCCCGCCCGATCACATCTGTCAGGGCACGGCGCAGCACACCTCCAAGGTGTGCTGCGCCGTGTCCTCCGCCGCGCCGCAGTCATGGCACGCCGGGGTTTCCTCCCTCCGGATCCGGTGCAGGTGCGTTCCGAAACAACCATGTCCGGACAACACCTGCACCAAACGGAACGAGAGGAAACCATGTGGCCGCTCGAGCCAGCCCTGCAGGACTGGCCCGAGCGCGTCCAGCGTCCGGCGTCCAAACGCGGCGGTGGCGAGATCCTCCGCCCAATGGAGGACGATGGCGTCCCTCGCCTCCCGCCGCACGGCCTCCCGCTCTTCCATGGCGGGGCGCTCACCCAGCGCCCTACGCCGCGCCGTCCACTCGTACACTCTGGCGAGCACCCATGCCTCCAACTCCCAGGGAGGGGTGCCGGCCAGAGCGCACGCCGCCGAAAAGCCCACTGAGCGGTAGGCCCTCGCCACCCGCTGTGCAATGGCCCTTTGCGGCCTGCGGATGGCAACCTAACCTTTTTTTTTTTTTTTTTTTTTTTTTTTTTGATCTCGCTGGGAAAAAATGCATTACGCATACCCACCCATTGGGGGAATGGGGGGGGTATGTGGGACTCCCCGGAATGAATCCGGTATACCCACTAAAATAACCCAGCGGCACTCCCGCATCGTCTTGAATTGGAGGAGGACTGGGAAACTGGCAGAGCCTTTACGTCCAGTCCCCCGCCGACGACCGCCCGCCTTTACAGCGGGGCCTTCACGCCCCTCCCTCAGTGGAGGGGCCCGGGAACGACCGCGAGTGCTCGGCCGTTCCCGCCCGACGAGGGTGGTGACTCGTGCAATGTGAGCGAAGGCGCCCCCGCGCCTGTCGCCCGCTAGTCACCACCAGGAGGTGGGAGGAGACGATCGTACAACCGCCTTCTCCCACCCCTTCTTCGCCTGCGGTGCGGCGGCGCGAGAGGATCGTCCTCCCGCGCCCGCTCCGCCGCCTCCTTTTGCGACATCACGACCTCGCAAAAGGAGGCAACCGCCGCCCAGGCCTCCTCACTCCCCAGCATGGAGTAGACCACGCTGGGAAGTGAGAGGTCCTGCCCGATCATATCGGTCAGGGCACGGCGCAGCCCAGCCCAAGCTGGGCACACCTCGAGGGTGTGCTGCGCCGTGTCCTCTGCCGCGCCGCAGTGGTGGCACGCCGGGGTTTCCTCCCTCCGGATCCGGTGCAGGTGCGTTCCGAAACAACCATGTCCGGACAACACCTGCACCAAACGGAACGAGAGGAAACCATGTGGCCGCTCGAGCCAGCCCTGCAGGACTGGCCCGAGCGCGTCCAGCGTCCGGCGTCCAAAGGCGGCGGTGGCGAGGTCCTCCGCCCAATGGAGGACGATGGCGTCCCTCGCCTCCCGCCGCACGGCCTCCCGCTCTTCCATGGCGGGGCGCTCACCCAGCGCCCTACGCCGCGCCGTCCACTCGTACACTCTGGCGAGCACCCATGCCTCCAACTCCCAGGGAGGGGTGCCCGCCAGAGCGCACGCCGCCGAGAAGCCCACTGAGCGGTAGGCCCTCGCCACCCGCTGTGCAATGGCCCTTTGTGGCCTGCGGATGGCGGTTGCATTCTCCCTCCTCTGGAGGGAGTCCGCCCAGATGGGCGCCCCGTACAGGGCCATGCTGCGTAGGATGCCGGCATACAGTCGCCGGCACCGTCCGCTCGGCCCCCCGAGGTTGGGGAGGAGCCATGAGAGGGCGTCCGCGGCTTTCAGCAGGCGCGTCGACAGCCCGCTAAAGTGCGGGCCGAAGCGCCACCTGCTGTCCAGCACTAGGCCCAGATATTTCATCTGGGCCTTCACCGCTATTCGGACGCCCTCCACGACTATGTGGGCATCTGGAGGGCAGCGCTGCCGAGGCCCGTGGAAGAACACGGCCTCGGTCTTGTTCAGCGCCACCCTCAATCCCAGGCGGCGGATCCTCTCTGCGACCAAGGATCCGCCCGCCGAGGCCAAACAGGCCGCCTCCCCAAAGCTCCTCCCCCGGGCAGTGAGGAGAGTGTCATCCGCGTAGCAGATGACACTCGTGCCCTGGAGAAGGGCTCCCCGCAGGAGCCAATCAAACCCAATGTTCCACAGGGGAGGGCCTAGAACCGACCCCTGTGGAACTCCGCACTCCGCGCCGTAGCGCCTGATCCTGGCCGTCTTGTCCACGAGGAGGACCTCTCGGTCCTCCAGGTAGCTGGCCAGGATCGCCCGCAGATATTGGGGCACTCCGTGGTATCGGAGTGCCTCCAATATCGTCGAGTGGGGAACGGAGTTGAAGGCGTTGGCTATGTCGAATGACACCGCCAACACTCCGCCCCCCGACTCCACCGCCTCCTGTACCTGGCCCCTGAGTAGGGCCAACGCGTATGGCAACCTAACCTTTTTTTTTTTTTTTTTTTTTTTTTTTTGATCTCGCTGGGAAAAAATGCATTACGCATACCCACCCATTGGGGGAATGGGGGGGGTATGTGGGACTCCCCGGAATGAATCCGGTATACCCACTAAAATAACCCAGCGGCACTCCCGCATCGTCTTGAATTGGAGGAGGACTGGGAAACTGGCAGAGCCTTTACGTCCAGTCCCCCGCCGACGACCGCCCGCCTTTACAGCGGGGCCTTCACGCCCCTCCCTCAGTGGAGGGGCCCGGGAACGACCGCGAGTGCTCGGCCGTTCCCGCCCGACGAGGGTGGTGACTCGTGCAATGCGAGCGAAGGCGCCCCCGCGCCTGTCGCCCGCTAGTCACCACCAGGAGGTGGGAGGAGACGATCGTACAACCGCCTTCTCCCACCCCTTCTTCGCCTGCGGTGCGGCGGCGCGAGAGGATCGTCCTCCCGCGCCCGCTCCGCCGCCTCCTTTTGCGACATCACGACCTCGCAAAAGGAGGCAACCGCCGCCCAGGCCTCCTCACTCCCCAGCATGGAGTAGACCACGCTGGGAAGTGAGAGGTCCCGCCCGATCACATCTGTCAGGGCACGGCGCAGCTCAGCCCAAGCTGGGCACACCTCCAAGGTGTGCTGCGCCGTGTCCTCCGCCGCGCCGCAGTCATGGCACGCCGGGGTTTCCTCCCTCCGGATCCGGTGCAGGTGCGTTCCGAAACAACCATGTCCGGACAACACCTGCACCAAACGGAACGAGAGGAAACCATGTGGCCGCTCGAGCCAGCCCTGCAGGACTGGCCCGAGCGCGTCCAGCGTCCGGCGTCCAAAGGCGGCGGTGGCGAGGTCCTCCGCCCAATGGAGGACGATGGCGTCCCTCGCCTCCCGCCGCACGGCCTCCCGCTCCTCAATGGCGGGGCGCTCACCCAGCGCCCTACGCCGCGCCGTCCACTCGAACACTCTGGCGAGCACCCATGCCTCCAACTCCCAGGGAGGGGTGCCCGCCAGAGCGCACGCCGCCGAGAAACCCACTGAGCGGTAGGCCCTCGCCACCCGCTGTGCAATGGCCCTTTGCGGCCTGCGGATGGCGGTTGCATTCTCCCTCCTCTGGAGGGAGTCCGCCCAGATGGGTGCCCCATACAGGGCCATGCTCTTAAGAATGCCGGCATACAATCGCCGGCATCGCTCCTTGGGCCCCCCGAGGTTGGGGAGGAGCCATGAGAGGGCGTCCGCGGCTTTCAGCAGGCGCGTCGACAGCCCGCTAAAGTGCGGGCCGAAGCGCCACCTGCTGTCCAGCACTAGGCCCAGATATTTCATCTGGGCCTTCACCTCAATTCGGACGCCCTCCACGACTATGTGGGCATCTGGAGGGCAGCGCTGCCGAGGCCCGTGGAAGAACACGGCCTCGGTCTTGTTCAGCGCCACCCTCAATCCCAGGCGGCGGATCCTCTCCGCGACCAAGGATCCGCCCGCCGAGGCCAAACAGGCCGCCTCCCCAAAGCTCCTCCCCCGGGCAGTGAGGAGAGTGTCATCCGCGTAGCAGATGACACTCGTGCCCTGGAGGAGGGCTCCCCGCAGGAGCCAATCGAACCCAATGTTCCACAGGGGAGGGCCTAGAACCGACCCCTGTGGAACACCGCACTCCGCGCCGTAGCGCCTGATCCTGGCCGTCTTGTCCACGAGGAGGACCTCTCGGTCCTCCAGGTAGCTGGCCAGGATCGCCCGCAGATATTGGGGCACTCCGTGGTATCGGAGTGCCTCCAATATCGTCGAGTGGGGAACGGAGTTGAAGGCGTTGGCTATGTCGAATGACACCGCCAACACTCCGCCCCCCGACTCCACCGCCTCCTGCACCTGGCCCCTGAGTAGGGCCAACGCGTCGACCGTCGAACGCCCCCGTCGAAAACCGAACTGGGCGTCCGACAGGTCCGGCCCTACCTCCCGCAAAAGGCTGTTTAGCCGGGTGGCGATGATCCCCTCGAACAATTTACCGACCTCATCGAGCAGAACGATGGGTCGGTATGCCGAGGGGGAGTCCACCGGGCGTCCCTCCTTCCGGAGGAGGCACAGCTGCCCCTCCTTCCACTGTTTCGGGAACCTCCCAGCCGTCAGGCACGCGCTGAAGAGGTCCCGAAACCTGTCCTCCATGAGGGACGCCGCGATGGCCACCACCCGTGCGGGGACGCCATCTGGCCCAGGGGCCGTCTTCTTCGCGCGGAGGGACAGAACCCCCGCGCGAAGTTCCTCCGCCGATACTGGAGGGACCTCCTCCTCCGGCGAAGCTACCACCCCCCGTGGGGGGTTCATGGTTGGCGGGGTGAAGTCGGCCCTGCGTGGAAACAGGGACCGGACCACCCCATCCAGCAACGCCGGCTCCAGGGTCTCCGTTAGTGGGGGGCCGAAGGGGCGCAGTTGGTTACGCGCCGCCTTATATGGCCTCCCAAACGGATCCCTATCGAGGCCCTCCAGCATCTCGGCCCTCGCCGAGTCCTTGGCGGCGCACATCGCCGACTTGAAGACCGCCTTTGCCTCTACGTAAGAGGCGTAGAGGCGGTCCTCCCCGGCCTGAGATCGGGTAGTGCGCCGCCGGCTCCGCATAAAGGCCCTTCTGGCCGCCACGCACGCGGCCCGGAGCCCCGCCAGCCCCTCCGTCCACCAATAAACGGCGCGACGGGGAGGCGGACGGCGAGACCGAGGCATGCTGGCGTTGCACACCTCGGTCAGAGAGCCGCGGAGCTGGACCGCTGCGGCGTCCACGTCCAGGACAGGCTCGACAGGGGGCGACAGCCAGTCCTGGAGAAAGGCCGCCTCCTTGGCTGCCTCCCGGTCCAGACGGGTGAGAGCCCACCGCGGGAAGGGAGATTGGCCAGAGCGGGCCGTCCCCCCCCGGGGGCCGGTGGAGATGTCGAACCGCACATATCGGTGGTCCGACAAAGTCTCCACCGTCTCCACCCGCCAGTTCACGACGCGGGCGGCCAGGGCAGGGGTGGCAAACGACACGTCTACCACCGACCCTCCCCGTCGCCGCACACACGTGTGGACCGCCCCCCTGTTGAGGAGGGACACACCGCATGAGGCCGCCCAGAATTCTGCGGCGCGTCCCCGGACGTTGCAGGAGGCAGCCGGGTTGCCCCAAGCCTCCGACTTGGCGTTCAGGTCGCCCAATACGGCGACCTGGCGCGGCGCCGCCCTCCCTATGACTGCGGTGAGGACCTCGAGGAAGTCCTCAAAGTCCGAGAGAGGGCGGTTTGGGGAGAAATACACCCCAACGAGGGCTATGTCCCCCCACGCGGCGGCCACGTATCCCGGTCCCCTCTCTAAGAGCGAGAGGGGAGGGGAGTCCGTAGAAGACCGCGCCACCAACGCCACCAAGCCGTCTCGATCGCCCAGCCAGGTACTGGGGACCGAGTAAGGCTCGGCGACCACCGCCACGTCCACCAACCACTCGGCCATGATCTGCATCAGCAGATCCTGGGCCGCCCCGCAGTGGTTGGTGTTCGCCTGGAGGATGCGATGTTCGACCCTATCCATCAGTCGGACATCGCACCCCCCTCCTCAGCCGCAGCAACCGAGTGCCCATTCTCGGGCACGGCGGTGGTAGCGACAGGCGTGCTCGGCGCCTGCGCTTTTCCCCTCTTAGGGGGAGGATTGCACATCCTCCCCTTCATGACGTGGCCTGCCGGGCGGCCACTGGCGGCACACACAGCGCAATGCGGCGCGGCGGCCTTGCACGCCGCGGATTTGTGGCCCTCCTTGCCGCAGCGGTAGCAGCTCTCTGTCCGGTCCACCGGTGACGGACAGAGGGCTCGGGTGTGCCCGACTCCGAAGCACCTGTAGCACCGCAAGGGCTGTGCCACAAGTGCCCGGACCGCACCCGAGCTGAAGCCGACATTCAGCCGTCCTTTGTCAAGGACGGCTTTGGCAGCGGCGACTGGGCACTCCAGACGAGTGGTGCCCATGCCGCCGCGGCCGGGCCTGATGTCCCGGCCTCGCACCGCTGCGGCGTCGCAGCCCCCGATAGCTGCGACCGCCGCCACCACCTCCTCCTTGGTGACGGTGTCATCGAGGTCTGTCACCTCAATGGCCACCGTCTTAACGGGTCTGGCCACCTTGGCCGCGTCCGCGATGACCTCCTGCAACTTCGTTGCGAAGAGGTCCGCGTTGGCACTGCCCTGTGCCCCCGGGAACTCGAAGATTCGAGCCCCGGCTTGGGTCCGCCGGCAAGAGACCTTGCCGATCCCCAGTTGGGTGGGATCGGCATTAGCACGCGCCCGCAGCAATACGGACGCGTACGTCTCCCCGCGCTCCGCAGCCTCCGCGGTGAGAGTCACCACGACGGCTGCGGTCTTGGGAGGAACGAGGTTCCTCCTGGTGCCGGCGGATTTGGCTGTGGGAGCAGCGCTGGCGACTTTGGGGGGTGGCCCTTTTCCCTTTCCCCTGCCCTTCCCTTTGCTGGTCGTCTGCGACTGCGACTGGGAGGGAGGGGTGGTGGCTGGGACGGCTGGGGTGGAGCTCTTCCCCTTCCCTTTTCCCTTACCAGTCGCCTGCGACTGGCTGGAAGGGGTGGTGGTGACGGGGCCTTTACCCTTGCCCTTCCCCTTCCCAACGACCTTCGTCCACCCCTGCTGGTTAGACGGGGTGGTGGCAGGCAAGAGAGGGTCCTCCTCCCTCTGTGAGCCCGGCCCCAGCTCACCCTTTCTCTTGTCCGCGGCGAGCGGCGGTCGTAGGTTCTTCTCGGGCATGAGGCGATCCTCGATCCCCGCGAAGCAGGCCCTCGTAAAGGCCCTCTCTTCCATCACAACCCTGCGGATGATATCCTCAAGGTTGGAGGACGGGCCCTCTGCCGCTGGTCTCGACTCGGCTTGGCTTGGCCGTGCCGTGGCTTCTGCCAGCTTCTGGTGCAGCTGGCTCACCTCCGCCTGCAGGCGATCGACCCTCGCCTGCAGTTGCCGCGTTTCTTCTGAAGCCTTCCGCTGCACCAACTCCCTAATAATGCCGCGCATGCTCGCGGCCCGGCACTTGAGGGACTTCTGGAACGTGCCCTTTAAATTCGAGGACTTGGAGGCGACCTCCACGATCCCCTCCTCGTCCTCTTCGGCCATCCGCTCCAGCTCGGCCAGTGAGTGGTCCGCGTAAACGACACGGGACGCACCGTACCCGGTCTTGGCCCTGGCGGCTTGCACCTGTTGCTCCTTAGCAACTACCCGCTCCTCCAGTTCTTGCTGGAGCTGCGCCCGCCGAGCCAGGTCCAACTGGCGTTGGGCGTCTGCCAGACCCACGTCGTGGGTATCCGCCGCCATCGTTGCCTTCTTGGCCTTAGCCTTCTTTTTCGGCTCCTTCGCCGAACTCGACGCCGAGGAGCCGTCGGACCCTTCCTTAAGGAAGGCCCGCTTCCGCGATTGCGATCGCCCACCTTGCTCGACCTCCATCGAGCTCGCCACCGATACAACGGACTCGTTGTCGGAGTCCGACAAATCGTCCGCCCCTTCTCCATAGAAGGTCCGGCCTTCGTCCGACGCTGAAGCGTCGCGTTGGCCCTTAGAAGGGCCTTTTGGGTGGCCCTGAGAAGGGCCTTTTGGTTGGCCCTGAGAAGGGCCTTTGGGTTGGCCCTGAGAAGGGCCTTTGGGTTGGCCCTGAGAAGGGCCTTTGGTTTGGCCCTGAGAAGGGCCTTTTTTGATAAAATGCCCGAGGGCGTCCCGCGCAGGTTTAGGCATGGTAGCCTCCGCAGGTGTCGCAGATACCGCAAGTGAAATATTTAAAAAAGTCTACGACGCACAGCGCACTTTGGCCGTACCCAGTCTGCCACTCCGTTACGGTGGTCAGAACTGGGACGTTTCCAGGGAACACGAACGAGGACGTATGCACTGTGGGGGGTTCCCCAACCTAACCTTTTTTTTTTTTTTTTTTTTTTTTGATCTCGCTGGGAAAAAATGCATTACGCATACCCACCCATTGGGGGAATGGGGGGGGTATGTGGGACTCCCCGGAATGAATCCGGTATACCCACTAAAATAACCCAGCGGCACTCCCGCATCGTCTTTAATTGGAGGAGGACTGGGAAACTGGCAGAGCCTTTACGTCCAGTCCCCCGCCGACGACCGCCCGCCTTTACAGCGGGGCCTTCACGCCCCTCCCTCAGTGGAGGGGCCCGGGAACGACCGCGAGTGCTCGGCCGTTCCCGACCGACGAGGGTGGTGACTCGTGCAATGCGAGCGAAGGCGCCCCCGCGCCTGTCGCCCGCTAATCACCACCAGGAGGTGGGAGGAGACGATCGTACAACCGCCTTCTCCCACCCCTTCTTCGTCTGCGGTGCGGCGGCGCGAGAGGATCGTCCTCCCGCGCCCGCTCCGCCGCCTCCTTTTGCGACATCACGACCTCGCAAAAGGAGGCAACCGCCGCCCAGGCCTCCTCACTCCCCAGCATGGAGTAGACCACGCTGGGAAGTGAGAGGTCCCGCCCGATCACATCTGTCAGGGCACGGCGCAGCTCAGCCCAAGCTGGGCACACCTCCAAGGTGTGCTGCGCCGTGTCCTCCGCCACGCCGCAGTCATGGCACGCCGGGGTTTCCTCCCTCCGGATCCGGTGCAGGTGCGTTCCGAAACAACCATGTCCGGACAACACCTGCACCAAACGGAACGAGAGGAAACCATGTGGCCGCTCGAGCCAGCCCTGCAGGACTGGCCCGAGCGCGTCCAGCGTCCGGCGTCCAAAGGCGGCGGTGGCGAGGTCCTCCGCCCAATGGAGGACGATGGCGTCCCTCGCCTCCCGCCGCACGGCCTCCCGCTCCTCCATGGCGGGGCGCTCACCCAGCGCCCTACGCCGCGCCGTCCACTCGTACACTCTGGCGAGCACCCATGCCTCCAACTCCCAGGGAGGGGTGCCCGCCAGAGCGCACGCCGCCGAGAAACCCACTGAGCGGTAGGCCCTCGCCACCCGCTGTGCAATGGCCCTTTGCGGCCTGCGGATGGCGGTTGCATTCTCCCTCCTCTGGAGGGAGTCCGCCCAGATGGGTGCCCCATACAGGGCCATGCTCTTAAGAATGCCGGCATACAATCGCCGGCATCGCTCCTTGGGCCCCCCGAGGTTGGGGAGGAGCCATGAGAGGGCGTCCGCGGCTTTCAGCAGGCGCGTCGACAGCCCGCTAAAGTGCGGGCCGAAGCGCCACCTGCTGTCCAGCACTAGGCCCAGATATTTCATCTGGGCCTTCACCTCAATTCGGACGCCCTCCACGACTATGTGGGCATCTGGAGGGCAGCGCTGCCGAGGCCCGTGGAAGAACACGGCCTCGGTCTTGTTCAGCGCCACCCTCAATCCCAGGCGGCGGATCCTCTCCGCGACCAAGGATCCGCCCGCCGAGGCCAAACAGGCCGCCTCCCCAAAGCTCCTCCCCCGGGCAGTGAGGAGAGTGTCATCCGCGTAGCAGATGACACTCGTGCCCTGGAGGAGGGCTCCCCGCAGGAGCCAATCGAACCCAATGTTCCACAGGGGAGGGCCTAGAACCGACCCCTGTGGAACACCGCACTCCGCGCCGTAGCGCCTGATCCTGGCCGTCTTGTCCACGAGGAGGACCTCTCGGTCCTCCAGGTAGCTGGCCAGGATCGCCCGCAGATATTGGGGCACTCCGTGGTATCGGAGTGCCTCCAATATCGTCGAGTGGGGAACGGAGTTGAAGGCGTTGGCTATGTCGAATGACACCGCCAACACTCCGCCCCCCGACTCCACCGCCTCCTGCACCTGGCCCCTGAGTAGGGCCAACGCGTCGACCGTCGAACGCCCCCGTCGAAAACCGAACTGGGCGTCCGACAGGTCCGGCCCTACCTCCCGCAAAAGGCTGTTTAGCCGGGTGGCGATGATCCCCTCGAACAATTTACCGACCTCATCGAGCAGAACGATGGGTCGGTATGCCGAGGGGGAGTCCACCGGGCGTCCCTCCTTCCGGAGGAGGCACAGCTGCCCCTCCTTCCACTGTTTCGGGAACCTCCCAGCCGTCAGGCACGCGCTGAAGAGGTCCCGAAACCTGTCCTCCATGAGGGACGCCGCGATGGCCACCACCCGTGCGGGGACGCCATCTGGCCCAGGGGCCGTCTTCTTCGCGCGGAGGGACAGAACCCCCGCGCGAAGTTCCTCCGCCGATACTGGAGGGACCTCCTCCTCCGGCGAAGCTACCACCCCCCGTGGGGGGTTCATGGTTGGCGGGGTGAAGTCGGCCCTGCGTGGAAACAGGGACCGGACCACCCCATCCAGCAACGCCGGCTCCAGGGTCTCCGTTAGTGGGGGGCCGAAGGGGCGCAGTTGGTTACGCGCCGCCTTATATGGCCTCCCAAACGGATCCCTATCGAGGCCCTCCAGCATCTCGGCCCTCGCCGAGTCCTTGGCGGCGCACATCGCCGACTTGAAGACCGCCTTTGCCTCTACGTAAGAGGCGTAGAGGCGGTCCCCCCCGGCCTGAGATCGGGTAGTGCGCCGCCGGCTCCGCATAAAGGCCCTTCTGGCCGCCACGCACGCGGCCCGGAGCCCCGCCAGCTCCTCCGTCCACCAATAAACGGCGCGACGGGGAGGCGGACGGCGAGACCGAGGCATGCTGGCGTTGCACACCTCGGTCAGAGAGCCGCGGAGCTGGACCGCTGCGGCGTCCACGTCCAGGACAGGCTCGACAGGGGGCGACAGCCAGTCCTGGAGAAAGGCCGCCTCCTTGGCTGCCTCCCGGTCCAGACGGGTGAGAGCCCACCGCGGGAAGGGAGATTGGCCAGAGCGGGCCGTCCCCCCCCGGGGGCCGGTGGAGATGTCGAACCGCACATATCGGTGGTCCGACAAAGTCTCCACCGTCTCCACCCGCCAGTTCACGACGCGGGCGGCCAGGGCAGGGGTGGCAAACGACACGTCTACCACCGACCCTCCCCGTCGCCGCACACACGTGTGGACCGCCCCCCTGTTGAGGAGGGACACACCGCATGAGGCCGCCCAGAATTCTGCGGCGCGTCCCCGGACGTTGCAGGAGGCAGCCGGGTTGCCCCAAGCCTCCGACTTGGCGTTCAGGTCGCCCAATACGGCGACCTGGCGCGGCGCCGCCCTCCCTATGACTGCGGTGAGGACCTCGAGGAAGTCCTCAAAGTCCGAGAGAGGGCGGTTTGGGGAGAAATACACCCCAACGAGGGCTATGTCCCCCCACGCGGCGGCCACGTATCCCGGTCCCCTCTCTAAGAGCGAGAGGGGAGGGGAGTCCGTAGAAGACCGCGCCACCAACGCCACCAAGCCGTCTCGATCGCCCAGCCAGGTACTGGGGACCGAGTAAGGCTCGGCGACCACCGCCACGTCCACCAACCACTCGGCCATGATCTGCATCAGCAGATCCTGGGCCGCCCCGCAGTGGTTGGTGTTCGCCTGGAGGATGCGATGTTCGACCCTATCCATCAGTCGGACATCGCACCCCCCTCCTCAGCCGCAGCAACCGAGTGCCCATTCTCGGGCACGGCGGTGGTAGCGACAGGCGTGCTCGGCGCCTGCGCTTTTCCCCTCTTAGGGGGAGGATTGCACATCCTCCCCTTCATGACGTGGCCTGCCGGGCGGCCACTGGCGGCACACACAGCGCAATGCGGCGCGGCGGCCTTGCACGCCGCGGATTTGTGGCCCTCCTTGCCGCAGCGGTAGCAGCTCTCTGTCCGGTCCACCGGTGACGGACAGAGGGCTCGGGTGTGCCCGACTCCGAAGCACCTGTAGCACCGCAAGGGCTGTGCCACAAGTGCCCGGACCGCACCCGAGCTGAAGCCGACATTCAGCCGTCCTTTGTCAAGGACGGCTTTGGCAGCGGCGACTGGGCACTCCAGACGAGTGGTGCCCATGCCGCCGCGGCCGGGCCTGATGTCCCGGCCTCGCACCGCTGCGGCGTCGCAGCCCCCGATAGCTGCGACCGCCGCCACCACCTCCTCCTTGGTGACGGTGTCATCGAGGTCTGTCACCTCAATGGCCACCGTCTTAACGGGTCTGGCCACCTTGGCCGCGTCCGCGATGACCTCCTGCAACTTCGTTGCGAAGAGGTCCGCGTTGGCACTGCCCTGTGCCCCCGGGAACTCGAAGATTCGAGCCCCGGCTTGGGTCCGCCGGCAAGAGACCTTGCCGATCCCCAGTTGGGTGGGATCGGCATTAGCACGCGCCCGCAGCAATACGGACGCGTACGTCTCCCCGCGCTCCGCAGCCTCCGCGGTGAGAGTCACCACGACGGCTGCGGTCTTGGGAGGAACGAGGTTCCTCCTGGTGCCGGCGGATTTGGCTGTGGGAGCAGCGCTGGCGGCCTTGACGGGCGGCCCTTTTCCCTTTCCCCTGCCCTTCCCTTTGCTGGTCGTCTGCGACTGCGACTGGGAGGGAGGGGTGGTGGCTGGGACGGCTGGGGTGGAGCTCTTCCCCTTCCCTTTTCCCTTACCAGTCGCCTGCGACTGGCTGGAAGGGGTGGTGGTGACGGGGCCTTTACCCTTGCCCTTCCCCTTCCCAACGACCTTCGTCCACCCCTGCTGGTTAGACGGGGTGGTGGCAGGCAAGAGAGGGTCCTCCTCCCTCTGTGAGCCCGGCCCCAGCTCACCCTTTCTCTTGTCCGCGGCGAGCGGCGGTCGTAGGTTCTTCTCGGGCATGAGGCGATCCTCGATCCCCGCGAAGCAGGCCCTCGTAAAGGCCCTCTCTTCCATCACAACCCTGCGGATGATATCCTCAAGGTTGGAGGACGGGCCCTCTGCCGCTGGTCTCGACTCGGCTTGGCTTGGCCGTGCCGTGGCTTCTGCCAGCTTCTGGTGCAGCTGGCTCACCTCCGCCTGCAGGCGATCGACCCTCGCCTGCAGTTGCCGCGTTTCTTCTGAAGCCTTCCGCTGCACCAACTCCCTAATAATGCCGCGCATGCTCGCGGCCCGGCACTTGAGGGACTTCTGGAACGTGCCCTTTAAATTCGAGGACTTGGAGGCGACCTCCACGATCCCCTCCTCGTCCTCTTCGGCCATCCGCTCCAGCTCGGCCAGTGAGTGGTCCGCGTAAACGACACGGGACGCACCGTACCCGGTCTTGGCCCTGGCGGCTTGCACCTGTTGCTCCTTAGCAACTACCCGCTCCTCCAGTTCTTGCTGGAGCTGCGCCCGCCGAGCCAGGTCCAACTGGCGTTGGGCGTCTGCCAGACCCACGTCGTGGGTATCCGCCGCCATCGTTGCCTTCTTGGCCTTAGCCTTCTTTTTCGGCTCCTTCGCCGAACTCGACGCCGAGGAGCCGTCGGACCCTTCCTTAAGGAAGGCCCGCTTCCGCGATTGCGATCGCCCACCTTGCTCGACCTCCATCGAGCTCGCCACCGATACAACGGACTCGTTGTCGGAGTCCGACAAATCGTCCGCCCCTTCTCCATAGAAGGTCCGGCCTTCCTCCGACGCTGAAGCGTCGCGTTGGCCCTTAGAAGGGCCTTTTGGGTGGCCCTGAGAAGGGCCTTTTGGTTGGCCCTGAGAAGGGCCTTTGGGTTGGCCCTGAGAAGGGCCTTTGGGTTGGCCCTGAGAAGGGCCTTTTTTAATAAAATGCCCGAGGGCGTCCCGCGCAGGCTTAGGCATGGTAGCCTCCGCAGGTGTCGCAGATACCGCAAGTGAAATAATAAAATAGTCTACGACGCACAGCGCACTTTGGCCGTACCCAGTCTGCCACTCCGTTACGGTGGTCAGAACTGGGACGTTTCCAGGGAACACGAACGAGGACGTATGCACTGTGGGGGGTTCCCCTCCCCAACCTAACCTAACCTTTTTTTTTTTTTTTTTTTTTTTTTTTTTTTTTTGATCTCGCTGGGAAAAAATGCATTACGCATACCCACCCATTGGGGGAATGGGGGGGGTATGTGGGACTCCCCGGAATGAGTCCGGTATACCCACTAAAATAACCCAGCGGCACTCCCGCATCGTCTTTAACTGGAGGAGGACTGGGAAACTGGCAGAGCCTTTACGTCCAGTCCCCCGCCGACGACCGCCCGCCTTTACAGCGGGGCCTTCACGCCCCTCCCTCAGTGGAGGGGCCCGGGAACGACCGCGAGTGCTCGGCCGTTCCCGCCCGACGAGGGTGGTGACTCGTGCAATGCGAGCGAAGGCGCCCCCGCGCCTGTCGCCCGCTAGTCACCACCAGGAGGTGGGAGGAGACGATCGTACAACCGCCTTCTCCCACCCCTTCTTCGCCTGCGGTGCGGCGGCGCGAGAGGATCGTCCTCCCGCGCCCGCTCCGCCGCCTCCTTTTGCGACATCACGACCTCGCAAAAGGAGGCAACCGCCGCCCAGGCCTCCTCACTCCCCAACATGGAGTAGACCACGCCGGGAAGTGAGAGGTCCTGTCCGATCACATCGATCAGGGCACGGCGCAGCCCAGCCCAAGCCGGACACACCTCGAGGGTGTGCTGCGCCGTGTCCTCTGCCGCGCCGCAGTGGTGGCACGCCGGGGTTTCCTCCCTCCGGATCCGGTGCAGGTGCGTTCCGAAACAACCATGTCCGGACAACACCTGCACCAAACGGAACGAGAGGAAACCATGTGGCCGCTCGAGCCAGCCCTGCAAGACTGGCCCGAGCGCGTCCAGCGTCCGGCGTCCAAACGCGGCGGTGGCGAGATCCTCCGCCCAATGGAGGACGATGGCGTCCCTCGCCTCCCGCCGCACGGCCTCCCGCTCTTCCATGGCGGGGCGCTCATCCAGCGCCCTACGCCGCGCCGTCCACTCGTACACTCTGGCGAGCACCCATGCCTCCAACTCCCAGGGAGGGGTGCCCGCCAGAGCGCACGCCGCCGAGAAGCCCACTGAGCGGTAGGCCCTCGCCACCCGCTGTGCAATGGCCCTTTGTGGCCTGCGGATGGCGGTTGCATTCTCCCTCCTCTGGAGGGAGTCCGCCCAGATGGGCGCCCCGTACAGGGCCATGCTGCGTAGGATGCCGGCATACAGTCGCCGGCACCGTCCGCTCGGCCCCCCGAGGTTGGGGAGGAGCCATGAGAGGGCGTCCGCGGCTTTCAGCAGGCGCGTCGACAGCCCGCTAAAGTGCGGGCCGAAGCGCCACCTGCTGTCCAGCACTAGGCCCAGATATTTCATCTGGGCCTTCACCGCTATTCGGACGCCCTCCACGACTATGTGGGCATCTGGAGGGCAGCGCTGCCGAGGCCCGTGGAAGAACACGGCCTCGGTCTTGTTCAGCGCCACCCTCAATCCCAGGCGGCGGATCCTCTCTGCGACCAAGGATCCGCCCGCCGAGGCCAAACAGGCCGCCTCCCCAAAGCTCCTCCCCCGGGCAGTGAGGAGAGTGTCATCCGCGTAGCAGATGACACTCGTGCCCTGGAGGAGGGCTCCCCGCAGGAGCCAATCAAACCCAATGTTCCACAGGGGAGGGCCTAGAACCGACCCCTGTGGAACTCCGCACTCCGCGCCGTAGCGCCTGATCCTGGCCGTCTTGTCCACGAGGAGGACCTCTCGGTCCTCCAGGTAGCTGGCCAGGATCGCCCGCAGATATTGGGGCACTCCGTGGTATCGGAGTGCCTCCAATATCGTCGAGTGGGGAACGGAGTTGAAGGCGTTGGCTATGTCGAATGACACCGCCAACACTCCGCCCCCCGACTCCACCGCCTCCTGCACCTGGCCCCTGAGTAGGGCCAACGCGTCGACCGTCGAACGCCCCCGTCGAAAACCGAACTGGGCGTCCGACAGGTCCGGCCCTACCTCCCGCAAAAGGCTGTTTAGCCGGGTGGCGATGATCCCCTCGAACAATTTACCGACCTCATCGAGCAGAACGATGGGTCGGTATGCCGAGGGGGAGTCCACCGGGCGTCCCTCCTTCCGGAGGAGGCACAACTGCCCCTCCTTCCACTGTTTCGGGAACCTCCCAGCCGTCAGGCACGCGCTGAAGAGGTCCCGAAACCTGTCCTCCATGAGGGACGCCGCGATGGCCACCACCCGTGCGGGGACGCCATCTGGCCCAGGGGCCGTCTTCTTCGCGCGGAGGGACAGAACCCCCGCGCGAAGTTCCTCCGCCGATACTGGAGGGACCTCCTCCTCCGGCGAAGCTACCACCCCCCGTGGGGGGTTCATGGTTGGTGGGGTGAAGTCGGCCCTGCGCGGAAACAGGGACCGGACCACCCCATCCAGCAACGCCGGCTCCAGGGTCTCCGTTAGTGGGGGGCCGAAGGGGCGCAGTTGGTTACGCGCCGCCTTATATGGCCTCCCAAACGGATCCCTATCGAGGCCCTCCAGCATCTCGGCCCTCGCCGAGTCCTTGGCGGCGCACATCGCCGACTTGAAGACCGCCTTTGCCTCTACGTAAGAGGCGTAGAGGCGGTCCTCCCCGGCCTGAGATCGGGTAGTGCGCCGCCGGCTCCGCATAAAGGCCCTTCTGGCCGCCACGCACGCGGCCCGGAGCCCCGCCAGCTCCTCCGTCCACCAATAAACGGCGCGACGGGGAGGCGGACGGCGAGACCGAGGCATGCTGGCGTTGCACACCTCGGTCAGAGAGCCGCGGAGCTGGACCGCTGCGGCGTCCACGTCCAGGACAGGCTCGACAGGGGGCGACAGCCAGTCCTGGAGAAAGGCCGCCTCCTTGGCTGCCTCCCGGTCCAGACGGGTGAGAGCCCACCGCGGGAAGGGAGATTGGCCAGAGCGGGCCGTCCCCCCCCGGGGGCCGGTGGAGATGTCGAACCGCACATATCGGTGGTCCGACAAAGTCTCCACCGTCTCCACCCGCCAGTTCACGACGCGGGCGGCTAGGGCAGGGGTGGCAAACGACACGTCTACCACCGACCCTCCCCGTTGCCGCACACACGTGTGGACCGCCCCCCTGTTGAGGAGGGACACACCGCACGAGGCCGCCCAAAATTCTGCGGCGCGTCCCCGGACGTTGCAGGAGGCAGCCGGGTTGCCCCAAGCCTCCGACTTGGCATTCAGGTCGCCCAATACGGCGACCTGGCGCGGCGCCGCCCTCCCTACGACTGCGGTGAGGACCTCGAGGAAGTCCTCAAAGTCCGAGAGAGGGCGGTTTGGGGAGAAATAGACCCCAACGAGGGCTATGTCCCCCCACGCGGCGGCCACGTATCCCGGTCCCCTCTCTAAGAGCGAGAGGGGAGGGGAGTCCGTAGAAGACCGCGCCACCAACGCCACCAAGCCGTCTCGATCGCCCAGCCAGGTACTGGGGACCGAGTAAGGCTCGGCGACCACCGCCACGTCCACCAACCACTCGGCCATGATCTGCATCAGCAGATCCTGGGCCGCCCCGCAGTGGTTGGTGTTCGCCTGGAGGATGCGATGTTCGACCCTATCCATCAATCGGACATCGCACCCCCCTCCTCAGCCGCAGCAACCGAATGCCCATTCTCGGGCACGGCGGTGGTAGCGGCAGGCGTGCTCGGCGCCTGCGCTTTTCCCCTCTTAGGGGGAGGATTGCACATCCTCCCCTTCATGACGTGGCCTGCCGGGCGGCCACTGGCGGCACACACAGCGCAGTGCGGCGTGGCGGCCTTGCACGACGCGGACTTGTGGCCCTCCTTGCCGCAGCGGTAACAGCTCTCTGTCCGGTCCACCGTCGACGGACAGAGGGCTCGGGTGTGCCCGACTCCGAAGCACCTGTAGCACCGCAAGGGCTGTGCCACAAGTGCCCGGACCGCACCCGAGCTGAAGCCGACATTCAGCCGTCCTTTGTCAAGGACGGCTTTGGCAGCGGCGACTGGGCACTCCAGACGAATGGTGCCCATGCCGCCGCGGCCGGGCCTGATGTCCCGGCCTCGCACCGCTGCGGCGTCGCAGCCACCAATTGCTGCGACCGCCGCCACCACCTCCTCCTTGGTGACCGTGTCGTCGAGGTCGGTCACTTCTAAGGCCGCCGTCTTTACGGGCCTGGCCACCTTGGCCGCGTCCGCTATGACCTCTTGCAACTTCGTTGCGAAGAGGTCCGCGTGTGCACTGCCCTCTGCCCCCGGGAACTCGAATATTCGAGCCCCGGCTTGGGTCCGCCGGCAAGAGACCTTGCCGATCCCCAGTTGGGTGGGATCGGCGTTGGCACGCGCCCGCAACAGTACGGACGCGTACGTCTCTCCACGTTCCGCAGCCTCCGCGGTGAGCGTCACCACGACGGCTGCGGTCTTAGGAGGAACGAGGTTCCTCCTTGTGCCGGCGGTTTTGGCTGTGGGAGCAGCGCTGGCGGCCTTGGGGGGCGGCCCTTTCCCCTTTCCCTTCCCCTTCCCTTTGCCGGTCGCCTGCGACTGGCTGGGAAGGGTGGTGGTGGCGGGAACGGCAGGGACGGCCGCTGCCGCCCCTTTGCCCTCGCCCTTCCCTTTACCTTTGCCTGTCGTCTGTGACTGGCTAGGTGGGGTAGTGGTGGCGGGGACGGCCGGGTCGACAGCTGCCGCCCCTTTGCCCTTGCCCTTCCCCTTCCCGCCGACGACCCTCGTCCAGCCCTGCTGGTTGGACGGGGTGGTGGCGGGTAAAAGAGGGTCCTCCTCCCTCTGTGAGGTGGGCCCCGGCTCCTCGCGCCTCTTGTCCGCCGCAAGCGGCGGTCGGAGGTTTTTCTCCGGCAGGAGCCGGTCCTCTATGCCTGCTAGGCAGGCCCTTGTGAAGGCCCTCTCTTCCATCACAACCCTGCGGATGATATCTTCAAGGTTGGAGGACGGGCCCTCTGCCGCTGGTCTCGGCTCGGCTTGGCTTGACCGTGCCGTGGCTTCTGCCAGCTTGTGGTGTAGCTGGCTCACCTCCGCCTGCAGGCGATCGACCCTCGCCTGCAGTTGCCGCGTTTCTTCTGTGGCCTTCCGCTGCACCAACTCCCTAACAATGCCGCGCATGCTCGCGGCCCGGCACTTGAGGGACTTCTGGAACGTGCCTTTTAAATTCGAGGACTTGGAGGCGACCTCCACGATTCCCTCCTCGTCCTCTTCGGCCATCCGCTCCAGCTCGGCCAGTGAGTGGTCCGCGTAAACGACACGGGACGCTCCGTACCCAGTCTTGGCCCTGGCGGCTTGCACCTGTTGCTCCTTTGCAACCACCCGCTCCTCCAGCTCCTGCTGGAGCTGCGTCCGCCGAGCCACATCCAACAAGCGTTGGGCGTCTGCGAGACCCACGTCGTGGGTGTCGGCTGCCGTTGTTGGCTTTTTGGCCTTCACCTTTTTCTTCGGCTCCTTCGCCGAGCCCGACGCCGAAGAGCCATCGGATCCTTCCTTTAGGAAGGCCCGCTTCCTAGACAGCGATCGTGATCGAGAATCCTCGATCACCATCGAGCTAGTGTCCGACGCAACGGACTCGCTGTCAGAGTCCAACAGCTCGTCCGCCTTTCCTCCATAGAAGGCTCGACCTTCTCCTGACGCTGAAGCGTCACGGTGGCCCTGAGAAGGGCCTTTTGGGTGGCCCTGAGAAGGGCCTTTTGGTTGGCCCTGAGAAGGGCCTTTGGGTTGGCCCTGAGAAGGGCCTTTTTTAATAAAATGCCCGAGGGCGTCCCGCGCAGGCTTAGGCATGGTAGCCTCCGCAGGTGTCGCAGATACCGCAAGTGAATTAATAAAATAGTCTACGACGCACAGCGCACTTTGGCCGTACCCAGTCTGCCACTCCGTTACGGTGGTCAGAACTGGGACGTTTCCAGGGAACACGAACGAGGACGTATGCACTGTGGGGGGTTCCCCAACCTAACCTAACCTAACCTAACCTAACCCAACCTTTTTTTTTTTTTTTTTTTTTTTTTTTTTTTTTTTTTTTTTTTTTTTTTTTTTTTTGATCACCCAGGAAAATTCCTGACGAATACGCAGCGGCCCGGGGGAACCGCTGTGTTATGTGGGGTTCGCACCCACTAAAAACCTGGAGTGGTCCTCCTCTCGCCTACGGGGCTGCGGGACCCACGAGGCTTACAACCGCATGCCCCGCTAGCGTTGCTCTCGATAGAGCCCTTCTCTCCGGGGCGGGGCAGAGTCCCCTGGTGTTACAAGAGACCCTGCCCCGCCCCATTCCTCCTCCTGTCTCCTCCTGGCACTGAGGCACCGGACCACCGGATGTCTCAGTGCACGGGACCTATGTGTGGACGGCGGATCCCCCGATCCTCCGCCCACGGTCCCCGGCGTCACGGCGGCATCCGGCCCGCAAAGGCCGCACGCCGCCTGCCGAGTCTGCGGCGGCGTATCGGGGCCGAGTCGACGTCGTCTTCCCGGTCCCGCTCCGCCGCCTCCTTCCGCGACATAACGTCGTCGCTGAAGGTCGCGACCGCCTGCCACGACTCGTCGCTGTCGACCATCTCCCTGAGGACGGCCGGCAGCGACAGGTCATTCCCGACTGTCGCGGACAAGGCGGCGCGAGGGACCGCCCAAGCTGGGCACTCCTCGCGCGTGTGTTGCGCCGTGTCCGCGACTCCCGCCGCACAATGGTGGCACTCCACCGAGGGTTCCCTTCCCGCCACCCGGCACAGGTACCGGCCGAAACAACCATGACCGGTGATCATCTGCGTCAAACCTAACCCAACCTTTTTTTTTTTTTTTTTTTTTTTTTTGATCACCCAGGAAAATTCCTAACGAATACGCAGCGGCCCGGGGGAACCGCTGTGTTATGTGGGGTTCGCACCCACTAAAAAAAACCTGGAGTGGTCCTCCTCTCGCCTACGGGGCTGCGGGACCCACGAGGCTTACAACCGCATGCCCCGCTAGCGTTGCTCTCGATAGAGCCCTTCTCTCCGGGGCGGGGCAGAGTCCCCTGGTGTTACAAGAGACCCTGCCCCGCCCCATTCCTCCTCCTGTCTCCTCCTGGCACTGAGGCACCGGACCACCGGATGTCTCAGTGCACGGGACCTATGTGTGGACGGCGGATCCCCCGATCCTCCGCCCACGGTCCCCGGCGTCACGGCGGCATCCGGCCCGCAAAGGCCGCACGCCGCCTGCCGAGTCTGCGGCGGCGTATCGGGGCCGAGTCGACGTCGTCTTCCCGGTCCCGCTCCGCCGCCTCCTTCCGCGACATAACGTCGTCGCTGAAGGTCGCGACCGCCTGCCACGACTCGTCGCTGTCGACCATCTCCCGTAGGAGGGCCGGCAGCGACAGGTCGTTTCCTACCGTCGCGGACAGGGCGGCGCGAGGGTCCTCCCAAGCAGGGCACTCCTCGCGCGTGTGTTGCGCCGTGTCCGCGACTCCCGCCGCACAATGGTGGCACTCCACCGAGGGTTCCCTTCCCGCCACCCGGCACAGGTACCGGCCGAAACAACCATGACCGGTGATCATCTGCGTCAGGTGGAAGGAGAGAACCCCATGACGCCGTTCGAGCCACTCGTGAAGAATGGGGCGAACGGCGGCGACCAACTCTCGGCTCGTGTCCGCACTCTCAAGACGAGCCGCCCACCTCCGCAGGAGAGTGTCGCGCGCCTCCTCCTTCCAGCGACGAATCTCCCGCGGATGGGGGCGGTCACCACCCGCAATCGCCTCTTTGGTTCGCCAGTACGCCGCGGCGAGTACCTCGGCGTCGAGGTCCCACGGCGGCGTACCGGCGAGCACACACGCGCCGACGCAAGACACGGTGCGGTACGCCCGGGCCACCCTGAGCGCCATGGCGCGCTGCGGTCTGCGCAGCGCTGCCAAGTTTCGGCTATTCAGGGCTCCCGCCCATATCGGCGCCCCGTAGAGCGCCATGGAGCGCACCACACCGGTGTAGAGGCGTCGGCAAACACTACCTGGCCCCCCAACGTTTGGGAGGATCCGCCCCAACGCCCCAGCGGTGCCCAACAACTTCGGGGCCAACCGCCGGAAGTGCTCTTCGAACTTCCATCGGCCGTCGAGCACAAGCCCCAGGTACTTCATGTTAGTACCGACGGCGATGGAAGTTCCTCCCACTATGATTGAGGCCGCCGGCGGCGGCCCGTTTCCGGGCCCGTGGAACAGGAGAGCCTCCGATTTCTCCAGGGCCACCTCGAGCCCCAGGGCGCGGATCCTCCCCACCACCTGGGCCACACCCGCCGTGGCGAGGCGCGACGCCTCCCTGTAGGTGCTGCCGCGGGCCAGCACGAGGGTATCGTCGGCGTAACATATAACACCGACCCCCCGCAAGGTGGCACCGCGCAGCACCCAGTCGTAGCCGATGTTCCACAGGGGCGGGCCCAGTACCGACCCCTGTGGAACACCGCACGACATCACCCTCCTCCCCTCGCCGGCCCTCGTCGGGTAAACGACGGCCCTGCCGGCGAAGTAATCAGCGATGACCCGCTGCAGGTACTGCGGCACCCCATGGTACCGCAGCGCCGCTCTGACGGTCTCCCAGGGCAGCGTGTTGAAAGCGTTGCGGATGTCCAATGACACCGCAAGCATCACGCCGCCCTGGCAGACCGCCCCCTCGGCGAGGTCCCGCACCCGCGCGACGGCATCCAGGGTCGACCGACCCCGGCGGAAACCGAACTGCGCGTCGTCCAGATCCGGATCCATGCACTCGGCCAGGCGAGCCGCGAGCACTCGCTCGAAGAGCTTGCTCACCTCGCCGAGCAGCACGATCGGACGGTAGGACGACGGCAGTCCGGCCGGGCGCCCGACCTTCGCCACGCACGCGGTGAACAGGGACCTCACCCTCTCACCTATCTCTTCTAGCGCGACCGCCAGAGCCGTCCCCGGAACGCCGTCCGGGCCGGGGGCGGTCCTCTTCATTTTGAGTCTCAGGACGGCCGCCCCGAATTCCGCCTCCGATACCGGCGGTGCGGGGACGTCGTCCTCTGCAGGTCGCGCATCGCCTTGTCGGGCCATCGCCGGAGGTACCCACTCCTCTCGATGGGGGAAGAGGGTGCCCACCACATCTCCTAGGAGATCCTCGTCCACGCTGGACGTGACTGGGGGGGCCCAGGGTCGCATCTTTTTGCGGACCACTTTGTACGGCCTGCCCCACGGGTCGCCGTCGAGGGTCCGCAGCCACTCCTCCCACGCCGCCTCCTTGGCCCGCGCGATTGCCACTTGAAGCGACTCGCGCAGTGCCCTGTAGGCGGCGTAGGAGGCGGTCTCCTCCTGGGCGTCCCGGATCCGCCTACGCCTGCACCGGGTGTATCGGCGGCGAGCCCTGCCGCAGTCGACTCGCATGCGGCGCAGCTCGTCGTTCCACCAATACACCCGATGCCGAGGAGGGAGGGGTCTCGCCCTGGGCATCGCCGCGTCGCAGATGCGACCCAGCGAGGCCCCCAGGCGCCCCGCCTCCTCGTCCACGTCCTGGCCGATGATGTCGGACCCGGACACCCAGTCTTCGACTATGGCCGCCTCTCTGGCGACCTCTTTATCGAGCCGCCCCAGCACCCAGCGCGGACCGGACCCCCCAACAACAACAGGGGGTCGGACCGGGCCCTGCGGTCCGGTGGCGAGCGCGGAGACGTCGAACCGGATATACCGATGGTCGGACAGTGTCTCCGCGTCCACCACCACCCTCCAGTCCCGGACACGGCGCGCCAGGGCGGTCGACGCCAACGTTATGTCGACTATCGAACCGCCCCGTTGCCGCACGCACGTGTCCTCCGACCCCGTGTTGAGGACGGCCAGGCCCATGGAGACCGCCCACTCCTCCAGACACTCACCCCGCGCATCCGTCGCCGGGGATCCCCACGCCACGGATTTGGCGTTGAAATCCCCAGCGACTAGCACGGGGCTAGGGGCGACCCGCCCAACCAGAGCCCCCACCTCCCCGAGCATCTGCTCAAAGTCGGCGAGACTCCGGCTGGGCGGGCAGTACACCCCTATGACTGCAACGCCGCCCACGGCTGCCAGGACGTAGCCCCGACCCCTCGTCACGTTGTCGATGGGCGGGGCGCCGACGGCAGCCGGGGCGACGATGGCCACCAAACCCTCGCGGTCCCCGACCCAGTCGTCCCTGTCGGGAACGAAGTAGGGCTCGGCGACCACGGCCACTTTGATCCCCCACTCTACCAGGGTCTGGGACAAAAGATCCTGGGCCCTGGCAGAGTGGTTGATGTTTGCCTGCAGTACGGGGAGTTGTAGAGACATTACACTGCGGTCTCCATGGGCCCCTCCGCTGTTTGGCCAAGGGTAGGCTCTTTGCTCTTACCCTTGGCCTTTTTCTTTTTCGTCCTGTTTGGCGCCGCCGCTTTCGTTTGCTTGCTGGCGCCCTGGCAGCCCGCTCCGCCGAGCGGGTGCCCCGCGGGTTTGCCTGTCGCTGCGCAGGTGACGCAGTGCGGCTCGGCCTTACACTCGCGCGCCCGGTGGCCCGGCTCTCCGCAGCGGAAGCAAAGGCCGCTGCGGTCCACCTCCGACCCGCACTTGCTGGCGAAGTGGCCCAGATTGAGGCACCTGAAGCACCTCAGGGGCCTCGCCGCCAGCAGGGCGACTCTGGCCGTGATCCAGCCTACCCTTAGGCTGCCGGCGCCGACCACGGTCTTGGCGGCGGCCACCGGGCAGCCGAGCCACATCGCGGCCCGGTCGCCGATGACTCCGGGCCTCACGTCGCTGGCGTGGCATCCGCCCTGCGCAGCAAAAGCCTCCACCACCTCTGCGGCGGTGACGGAGTCGTCGAGCCCCGACACCATCACGTCCACCCTTTTTGTGGGGCGGGAGACCCTGACGTCCTCTGCGCTGAGGACCTCCCTGAGCTTACGAGCCAGGGAGTCGGCCTTCTCGGCGCCCCCATCCCCGAAGATTTCGAGGATGCGGGCGCCGGTGACCGTGGTCCTGCAGCGCATCTCTTCGATACCCAGACTGGTTTTGTCGATTCGAGTCCGGGCCTCCCGCAGGATGGTGGCGTAGCTCGCACCGCGCTCCGCCGCACCCGGCTGCAGTGTCAACGTCACCGCAGCCGTTTTTGGCTCGCGTAGCTTCGCCACCGCCGCAGCCTTCTTATCTTGGGAGCTCTGGGTGCGCACCTGCTGCTTCCCAGAGCTCTTACCTCCCCGAGCAGCGACCACATTCCACTGCTCCGTCAGTGGTGGTGGTGGGGGAGCGTCCCGCACAGGGCTAGGGTCCCTTACTGGGGCCTGGGCCGTCTGCCCGCCCTTGCCTCTGCCCTTGCCCTTGCCCTTGCCCTTGCCCTTACTCACTTGGGACTGGGCTGCGGGCGCAGACAGAGGCGCCGGGGGGGGTGTTGGGGCCCTCTCCAGAGCGGGGGCCCCTGCTCCCGACTCGGGAGACATTGGCGGCTGCGACGCTGCCGCCTTCCTCCTATCAGCCGCCAGCGGCGGCCTCAGTTTCGGGTCCGGTAGGAGACGACACTCGAGCCCCTCGAGTCGCGCATTCAGCATTTCGCCGAACTGCGCGACGCTGGCCCGAGTCATCGCCTCCACCATCTCTCGAACCGCGTCTGGCGCCACCGCCGCCGCCGGCCGGCTGTTGGCTTCCGCCAACTGGGCCGTAAGCCGCCGGTTCTCTGCCTCCAGCAGCGCCACCTCCTCTGGGACCGTGCGGGCCCTGATGCCCACCGCGGCCTCCCTGATGATGGAGGCCGCGTCCTTCAGGGTCTTTTGGCTGGTGCCCTTCAAATTTTTGGACTTGGAGGCCACCGTCTCCACAACCTTGGCGGCCTCCAACACCAAAAGATTCAGCGCCGCCAGCGACTGCGCCGTGTCCTCGCCCGGCGATGGCGGATTGAGGCCGCTGCGGCAGGCGTGCCTGGACTCTCGCAGTGTTTTGGCTAAGCCCTCCACGCAGTCCTCGACCTCAAGCCGGAGCTCCTCTTCCTTTGCCGCGTTCAGGCGTTCCCGGGCCGCGGCAAGGCCCACGTATTCGCCCGTGGTGGGCGGTCGGCCTCGCCCGCGCTTTGACCTATGGGCCACCCCTTTGAGCGGCGACGCGGCTTCCTCCTGCCCTATGGGCCTCTTCCGCCAACGGCGAGTCTCCCTTTCACTTTCGGACCCAACCGTCATCAGGCTCTCCTCCGAGTCACCGGCTGAGTCCCCAGAGGACTCCGAGAGACGCGTCACAAGGACGCGGAGCTCCCGTCGAGCCTTCGAGCCTCCTCGGCCCTTGTTGCCGTCATCTGTGGCGGCAAGCGGATCTTGGTCGTCGATCGTAGGTTTCTCCGTCGTTTTCCTTTCTTCGTGCGTTTGGTCCTCGTGTCGATCAGTCGTCGTCGTTTCCCTTTGTGCAAGCGTAAAGTCGTCATGTAGATCAGTCATCGTCGGTATCCGTTGTGCTAGCGTGTGTTCGTCGTTTTGGTCCGAAGACCTAGAAATAGGACAGTTGTTGCCCCCCCCAGAATACGAGGGGCAGCCCGCCGAAGCGGGGTGGGATTCCCCGACCGCTGAGCAGTCGGGACCCACCTGGGGAGTTTTTTTCGCAATTGTCTTTTTCATGGTTTTTCCGTTTTTACTCCTCTCTACGTCGGCCCTAACCTACCTTTTTTTTTTTTTTTGATCTCGCTGGGAAAAAATGCATTACGCATACCCACCCATTGGGGGAATGGGGGGGGTATGTGGGACTCCCCGGAATGAATCCGGTATACCCACTAAAATAACCCAGCGGCACTCCCGCATCGTCTTTAATTGGAGGAGGACTGGGAAACTGGCAGAGCCTTTACGTCCAGTCCCCCGCCGACGACCGCCCGCCTTTACAGCGGGGCCTTCACGCCTCTCCCTCAGTGGAGGGGCCCGGGAACGACCGCGAGTGCTCGGCCGTTCCCGACCGACGAGGGTGGTGACTCGTGCAATGCGAGCGAAGGCGCCCCCGCGCCTGTCGCCCGCTAATCACCACCAGGAGGTGGGAGGAGACGATCGTACAACCGCCTTCTCCCACCCCTTCTTCGTCTGCGGTGCGGCGGCGCGAGAGGATCGTCCTCCCGCGCCCGCTCCGCCGCCTCCTTTTGCGACATCACGACCTCGCAAAAGGAGGCAACCGCCGCCCAGGCCTCCTCACTCCCCAGCATGGAGTAGACCACGCTGGGAAGTAAGAGGTCCCGCCCGATCACATCTGTCAGGGCACGGCGCAGCTCAGCCCAAGCTGGGCACACCTCCAAGGTGTGCTGCGCCGTGTCCTCCGCCACGCCGCAGTCATGGCACGCCGGGGTTTCCTCCCTCCGGATCCGGTGCAGGTGCGTTCCGAAACAACCATGTCCGGACAACACCTGCACCAAACGGAACGAGAGGAAACCATGTGGCCGCTCGAGCCAGCCCTGCAGGACTGGCCCGAGCGCGTCCAGCGTCCGGCGTCCAAAGGCGGCGGTGGCGAGGTCCTCCGCCCAATGGAGGACGATGGCGTCCCTCGCCTCCCGAACCTTTTTTTTTTTTTTTTTTTTGTTTACCCAGGAAAATTCCTTACGAATACGCAGCAGCCCCCGGGGGGGGGGAGCGGCTGGGTTATGTGGGGTTCGCACCCACTAAAAACCTGGAGTGTTCCACCTCTCGCCTACGAGGCTGCGGGACCCGCGTGGCTAACAACCGCGTGCCCCGCCAGCGTCGCTCCGCAACGGAGCCCTTCTCTCCGGGGCGGGGCTGAGCCCCTTAAGACTTGAGACCCAGCCCCGCCCCGTTTCACCTCTATCCATCTCCTCCTAGCACTGAGACACCCTGGAACACCTGGGCGTCCCAGTGCGCGGGACCTTTGTGTGGGCGGAAGACCCCCCGATCCTCCGTCCACGGTCCCCGGCGTTACGGCGGCATTTGGCCCGCGAAGGCACGACGCCGCCTTCCGAGTCTGCGGCGGCGCATCGGGGCCGAGTCGACGTCGTCTTCCCGGTCCCGCTCCGCCGCCTCCTTCCGCGACATGACCTCGTTTGCGAAGGTCGCGACCGCTCGCCAAGATTCGTCGCTGTCGACCATCGCTTTGAGGAGGGCCGGCAGCGACAAGTCGCCTCCGATGGTGGCGGACAGGGCGGCACGAGGGACCTCCCAAGCAGGGCACTCCTCGCGCGTATGTTGCGCCGTGTCCGCGACTCCCGCCACACAGTGGTGGCACATCTCCGTGGGCTCCCTTCCCGCCACCCGGCACAGGTACCGGCCGAAACAACCATGACCGGTGATTATCTGTGCCAGGTGGAAGGAGAGAGCCCCGTGCCGCCGCTCGAGCCACTCGCGGAGAATGGGCCGAACGGCGGCCACCACCTCTGAACTCGCGTCCGGTGTCTCTAGGCGGGCCGCCCACCTCCGCAGGAGAGTGTCGCGTCCCTCTTCTCGCCAGCGACGAATCTCCCGCGGATGGGGACGGCCACCACCCGCAATCGCCTCCTTTATTCGCCAGTACACCGCGGCGAGTACCTCGGCATCGAGGTCCCACGGCGGTGCACCGGCGAGCACACACGCACCGACGCACGACACGGTGCGGTACGCCCGGGCCACCCTGAGCGCCATGGCGCGCTGCGGTCTTCGCAACGCTGCCAGATTCCGGCTGCTCATGGCGCCTGCCCATACTGGCGCCCCGTAGAGCGCCATGGAGCGCACCACACCCGTGTACAGGCGTCGGCAGACTCCGCCCGGCCCCCCAACATTTGGGAGGATCCGTCCCAAGGCCCCAGCGGTGGCCAACAACTTTGGGGCCAACCGCCGGAAGTGCTCCTCGAACTTCCATCGGCCGTCGAGCACGAGGCCCAAGTACTTCATTGTAGTACCGACGGCGATGGAAGTCCCTCCCACAACAATCGAGGCCTCCGGCGGCGGCCTGTTTCGGGGCCCATAAAAGACCAGGGCCTCTGACTTTTCCAGGGCCACCTCGAGCCCCAGGGCACGGATCCTCATCACTACCTGGGCCACGCCCGCCGTCGCCAAGTGGGATGCCTCCCTGTAGGTGCCGCCGCGGGCCAGCACGAGGGTGTCGTCGGCGTAACAGATCACACCGACCCCCGGCAGAGTGGCCCCGCGCAGCACCCAGTCGTAGCCGATGTTCCACAGGGATGGGCCCAGGACCGACCCCTGCGGAACACCGCACGACATTTCCCTCCTCCCTTCGCCGGCCCTCGTCGGGAAGGCTACGGCTCTGCCGGCGAAGTAGTCGGCGATGACCCTCCGGAGGTACTGCGGCACGCCGTGGTACCGCAGCGCCGCCCTGACCGTTTCCCAGGGCAGCGTGTTGAATGCATTGCGGATGTCCAGAGACACCGCAAGCATCACGCCGCCCTGGGAGACCGCCTCCTCGGCGAGGTCCCTCACCCGCGCAACGGCATCCAGGGTCGACCGACCCCGGCGGAAACCGAACTGCGCGTCGTCCAGATCCGGATCCATGCACTCGGCCAGGCGAGCAGCGAGCACTCGCTCGAAGAGCTTGCTCACCTCGTCGAGCAGCACGATCGGACGGTAGGACGACGGCAAACCGGCCGGGCGCCCGACCTTCGGGAGAAGAACGAGCTTGCCCGTCTTCCACCGCTGCGGGAAACGACCCTGCACCACGCAAGCCGTGAACAGGGACCTCACCCTCTCGCCAATCTCCTCCAGCGCGATCGCCAGTGCCGTCCCAGGCACGCCGTCCGGGCCCGGGGCGGTCCTCTTCATCTTAAGCCTCAGGACGGCCGCCCCGAATTCGGCCTCCGAAACAGGCGGTGCGGGGACATCGTCGTCCCCGGCGGATCGCGCGTCTTGTCGGGCCATCGCCGGAGGCACCCACTCGTCCCGCTGCGGGAAGAGGGCGCCCACCACCACGCCGAGAAAATCTTCTTCCACGCTGGACGTGACAGGGGGAGCCCAGGGCCTCAGCTTTCTGCGGACCACTTTGTAAGGCCTACCCCAGGGGTCGCCCTCGAGAGTCCGCAGCCACTCCTCCCATGCCGCCTCCTTGGCCCGCGTGATCGCCAGCCGGAACTCGTCACGCAAAGCCCTGTAAGCGGCATAGGAGGCACTCTCCTCCTGGGCGTCCCGGAGACGCCTCCGCCTACACCGCGTGTATCGGCGGCGAGCCCTACCGCAAGCGATGCGCATGCGACGGAGCCCGTCGCTCCACCAATACACCCGATGTCGAGGAGGGAGGGGTCTCGCCCGAGGCATCGCCGCGTCGCATATGCGGCCCAGCGAGGCCCCAAGGCGCCCTGCCTCCTCGTCCACGTCCTGGCCGATGTCGTTCCCGGACACCCAGTCCTCAATGATTGCGGCCTCTCTGGCGACCTCCCTGTCGAGCCGCCCCAGCACCCAGCGCGGACCGCCCCCAACACTGGGGGACCGGGCCGAGCCTTGGGAGCCGGCGGGGAGCGCGGAGACATCGAATCGGATGTACCTGTGGTCCGACAGCGTCTCCACGCCCACCACCACCCTCCAACCCTGGACACGGCGCGCCAGAGCAGTCGATGCCAACGTTATGTCGACTATCGACCCACCCTGTTGCCGCACGCACGTGTCCTCTGTCCCCGTGTTGAGGACGGCCAGCCCCATGGAGACCGCCCACTCCTCCAGGCACTCACCCCGCGCGTCCGTCGCCGGGGATCCCCACGCCGTAGATTTGGCGTTGAAATCCCCAGCGACTAGCACGGGGCTAGGGGCGACCTGCCCAACCAGAGCTCCCACCTCCACGAGCATCTGCTCGAAGTCGGCGAGAACCCGGCTAGGCGGACAGTACACCCCTATGATTGTGACGCCGCCCACGGCGGCCAGCACGTAACCCCTGCCCCTCGACACACGATCAATGGGCGGGGCGCCAGCGGCAGCCGGGGCGGCGATGGCCACCAAACCCTCCCGGTCCCCGACCCAGTCATCCCGGGTGGGGACGTAATAGGGCTCGGCGACCACGGCCACTTTGATTCCCCACTCTGCCAGGGTCTGGGCCAATAGATCCTGGGCCCCGGCAGAGTGGTTAATGTTCGCCTGCAGAACGGGTAGTGCCGACATTTATGGCGCGGTCTCCATCGTCCCCTCCGCTGTTGTTGTTGGGCAATGGGTAGGCCCACCGCCCTTTGGCTTTTTCTTGCCCTTGGCTTCGGACTGCCTCCCGTCCCTCACGCAGCCCAATCCGCCGAGAGGGTGCCCCGCCGGTTTGCCCGTGGCTGCGCAGGTGGCACAGTTGGGCTCGGCCCGGCATTCACGCGCCCGGTGGCCCGGGTTTCCGCAGCGGAAGCAGAGACCGCTGCGGTCCACCTCCGACCCACACTTGCTGGCGACGTGGCCCAGGTTGAGGCACTTGAAGCACCTCAAGGGCCTCGCCGCCAGCAGGGACACTTTTGCCGTGATCCAGCCCACTTTTAGGCGGTCGGCGCCGACCACGGTCTTGGCAGCGGCCACCGGGCAGCCGAGCCACATCGCGCCCCGGTCGCTGATGACCCCGGGCTTGATGTCATCGGCATGGCACCCTCCCTGCGCAGCGAAAGCAGCCACCACCTCTGCGGCGGTGACGGAGTCGTCCAGCCCCGTCACCAGAACGTCTACCCTTTTCGTGGGGCGCGAAACTTTCACCACGTCTGCACTGAGGACGTCTTTGAGTTTTTTGGCCAGATCGTCGGCCTTCTCAGCGCCCCCATCTCCGAAGATTTCGAGGATGCGGGCGCCGGTGACGGTCGTCCTGCAGCGCATCTCGTCTATGCCCAGACTCGCGAAATCTATGCGAGCCCGGGCCTCCCGCATGACGGTGGTGTAAGTCGCGCCACGCTCTGTCGCGCCCGGCTGCAGCGTGAGCGTTATCGCAGCCGTTTTCGGTGCACGCAGCTTCGCCACCGTCGCCGCCTTTTTGGTCTGGGGGCTTGACTGCTTCCCAGAGCCGCGTGCACCCCGAGCTGCGACCACGCTCCACTGCTCCGTCAACGGGGGCGGTGGGGGGGCGTCCCGCACTGGGGTTGGGTCCCTAACAGGTCGCCTCCCGAACCTAACCTAACCTAACCTTTTTTTTTTTTTTTTTTTTTTGATCTCGCTGGGAAAAAATGCATTACGCATACCCACCCATTGGGGGAATGGGGGGGGTATGTGGGACTCCCCGGAATGAATCCGGTATACCCACTAAAATAACCCAGCGGCACTCCCGCATCGTCTTGAATTGGAGGAGGACTGGGAAGCTGGCAGAGCCTTTACGTCCAGTCCCCCGCCGACGACCGCCCGCCTTTACAGCGGGGCCTTCACGCCCCTCCCTCAGTGGAGGGGCCCGGGAACGACCGCGAGTGCTCGGCCGTTCCCGCCCGACGGGGGTGGTGACATGTGCAATGCGAGCGAAGGCGCCCCCGCGCCTGTCGCCCGCTAGTCACCACCAGGAGGTGGGAGGAGACGATCGTACAACCGCCTTCTCCCACCCCTTCTTCGCCTGCGGTGCGGCGGCGCGAGAGGATCGTCCTCCCGCGCCCGCTCCGCCGCCTCCTTTTGCGACATCACGACCTCGCAAAAGGAGGCAACCGCCGCCCAGGCCTCCTCACTCCCCAGCATGGAGTAGACCACGCTGGGAAGTGAGAGGTCCTGCCCGATCACATCTGTCAGGGCACGGCGCAGCTCAGCCCAAGCTGGGCACACCTCCAAGGTGTGCTGCGCCGTGTCCTCCACCGCACCGCAGTGGTGGCACGCTGGGGTTTCCTCCCTCCGGATCCGGTGCAGGTGCGTTCCGAAACAACCATGTCCGGACAACACCTGCACCAGACGGAACGAGAGGAAACCATGTGGCCGCTCGAGCCAGCCCTGCAGGACTGGCCCGAGCGCGTCCAGCGTCCGGCGTCCAAACGCGGCGGTGGCGAGGTCCTCCGCCCAATGGAGGACGATGGCGTCCCTCGCCTCCCGCCGCACGGCCTCCCGCTCTTCCATGGCGGGGCGCTCACCCAGCGCCCTACGCCGCGCCGTCCACTCGTACACTCTGGCGAGCACCCATGCCTCCAACTCCCAGGGAGGGGTGCCCGCCAGAGCGCACGCCGCCGAGAAGCCCACTGAGCGGTAGGCCCTCGCCACCCGCTGTGCAATGGCCCTTTGTGGCCTGCGGATGGCGGTTGCATTCTCCCTCCTCTGGAGGGAGTCCGCCCAGATGGGCGCCCCGTACAGGGCCATGCTGCGTAGGATGCCGGCATACAGACGCCGGCACCGTCCGCTCGGCCCCCCGAGGTTGGGGAGGAGCCATGAGAGGGCGTCCGCGGCTTTCAGCAGGCGCGTCGACAGCCCGCTAAAGTGCGGGCCGAAGCGCCACCTGCTGTCCAGCACTAGGCCCAGATATTTCATCTGGGCCTTCACCGCTATAACCTAACCTAACCTTTTTTTTTTTTTTTTTTTTGATCTCGCTGGGAAAAAATGCATTACGCATACCCACCCATTGGGGGAATGGGGGGGGTATGTGGGACTCCCCGGAATGAATCCGGTATACCCACTAAAATAACCCAGCGGCACTCCCGCATCGTCTTGAATTGGAGGAGGACTGGGAAACTGGCAGAGCCTTTACGTCCAGTCCCCCGCCGACGACCGCCCGCCTTTATTTATTTATTTATTTATTTATTTATTTATTTATTGCATTCATGTCGTTTACAAGGTGTTGTTATAAAATATAAGTATCGTACATGAACCCTGCGAGGGCACCGCAACATTTTGTATACTTATCTTAATATTAATTGCATGCAATATTATTTAGAAATATATCATTGTTACATTATCAAATTATATAAAATTATTAAGAAAAATACATTGTTACATTATCAGTTTATATTATATAATGTCAAAATTTCATTATTAATTAATTAAATATTGGATGTCATTTATTTGATTTCTACATTATTACATTGCGTCTTCATCTGATAATTTATATACACAATAGGTACGTACGAGTATAGTGTTAATTTGTTAAGAATTCATTTAGGCTATAATAACATTTCTGTATTAGGTGCATTTTAAGTGCATTTACAAATTTATTATCAAATTCTATGTCTTTTATGTCATTGGGCAGTTTATTATAAATTTTTATGCACATTACTAGAGGTCCTGAGTGAAACATAGCTAGTTTGGAACTCGGCAAAGCTAATTCATTTTTGACTCTTATGGAGCGTTGCAGCGGCCTTTGATTCTTAGCTACAGGGAATAGTGACGCGTGTTTTCTAACAAACTTGCTTACTTCCAAAATGTAAATGCCTGTTACAGTTAGCATTTTATATTTAATGAAATATGGTTTACAGCTCTGCATTTGGTCAATATTTGCGAGAATTCTCACGCATCTTTTTTGTAAGATGAATAGTTTTTCTACTTCAACACAATTTCCCCACACTATAATACCATAAGTTAAACACGAGTAGGCGTAGGCATAATATGCTGTCATCGCTGTTTTGAAATTAGTTGATCTTTTCAGCTCATTTAAGGCATACGCGAAACTTGCAAGTTTGTTTGACACGACATTAATATGTGCCTTCCAATTTAAATTAGTGTCAACAGTCAGACCCAAGAGTTTAAATTCATCAACACATTGGAGCGGTATGTTATTGTATGAGTAATTTATAATTAATGGACGTTTTTGATAAGGTCTGTATTGCATAAGTTTTGTCTTCGAGAAATTTATTTCCAAATTGTGATCCCTTAGCCAATTCACTATTTTTGTTAGTATATCGTCCAATATTGAATTTATTTTGCTACCGTCGTCACATGGAAACACTATCGAGATGTCGTCAGCAAAGAGGACACTCTGTACTTTTATTTCACTTGGCAAGTCATTTATATATATAAGGAATAGAATGCACCCTAAGACACTGCCTTGAGGTATAGACATTGTTACGTGCTCCATTTTTGATCGCACGTGAGTCATTATGCCAGTGTCCGGGTGAAGATATTCCACTTCCACGTACTGTGTGCGTTTTTTGAGGTACGAGCAGAACCACTCATACGCGATACCTCTCACACCTATTTGGTACAACTTATTTAGTAGAACTTTATATGATACTCGATCGTAGGCTTTACTCATGTCTAACAGTAGCCCTACTGCATATTTCCTATTATTTAATATTTTTAATGCTTCATGTACGTAATTAAATACTGCTAACGTCGTTGACTTATTTTTCCTAAATCCATTTTGACTGGTGTTAAAAATCTTGTACTTCTCACAAAAATTATTTAGCCGCTTAGACATTGCAGTTTCAAATATTTTTGAGAATGTAGATAATAAAGCAATAGGGCGATAATTTCCTGCATCAGTTTTCTTGCCTTTTTTATATATAGGTTTTACTATAGATATTTTTAGTAAATCTGGGACAACACCCTCCATGAATGACTGATTTATGAGAAAGGTTAAAGGCATCATTAATTCGTCCATACATGATTTAACTAGCGATGGTGGTATTTCATCGTGACCAAAACTTTGCTTGTTTTTTAAGTGTTTAATTATAAATTTTATTTCATTTAGATCAACTGGTTGCAAATATATAGAGTTTTCGCTAGGAGTAACAACATGTCGACCGGGTGGGTTCTCGTTAGACCTCGTGGCGTTAGTTTTCCCTACCGAAACAAAGTAGTTATTAAAGGCATTTGCGACCGACCTCGGGTCTTCAACAAGTGATTTGTTTATAACAAGTTTTATACTTTCTCTAGTTTTTTTAGTCAGTTTGTTAGTACGACTTTTTATGATGTGCCACATTGATTTTGTTTTATTACTAGATTTTTCCATTAGGTTTATATAATTTACTTTTTTAGAAGTGGTAACTGTCCTTTTGAGGATTTTCTCGTATTTTTTGTAATATCTTCGTAGTATATCGTTATTTGTAGTATTTATTAATATTTTTAGTTCACGCTTATGTTTACAGGCTATTTTTAAGCCGGTAGTTAGCCATGATTTAGTTTTCTTGTTTTTAATCTTAATTAGCTTTTTTGGTATACATAAATTCAATAGTTTTTGTATAGTGTTATGGAAAGATACGTAATTTTCATTTATATTTTTGTCATTTTTAAGGATTTGGTTCCAATCTACTTTACAGAGTTCTGATTTGAATAGTGATATATTATGGGAATTATACAGTCTCTTTTTCGTATAACGTAGTTTTGTTCGTTCAGTTTGTATGTTGTTATTTGATAGAGTAGTTAAGACTCCTTTGTGATCTGAGAGTCCCAGTTCTTTGACATTTATCTTAATCTGATTATTATCAAAGTTGGTGAATAGAAGATCTATACACGTTGAACTGGTAGCAGTTACTCGTGTAGGTTCAGTTACTCGTTGGCGGAAGTTGTATCTATTCATTAAATTCAGTAAGGTATGTGAGATTGTTGTCTTTTCAAAAACATTTATGTTAAAATCTCCACCAATTATTATTTGTTTCTTACTGTCTTTTAAGTTAATTTTTTGCAGTAGTTTTTCTAGACAACCAAAGAATGTTTCGGTTTGTCTATTACACTGTGGCCAATATATTACTATTAATAATGTGTTTGATTGAGGTATATCCACTGCACAAGTTTCGAATACATATTCAACTGTCAAGTCCCTAACATCTTGTCTTTCATTAAAATTTAGATAGTCTTTAAGGAATATACATACGCCTCCGCCCACGTATTGGTTGCGGCAGAAAGCGGTAGCCAGGTTATAACCCTCAAGTTGTAGTAAATCTTTTTTTGTTTCTGATATCCATGTTTCTGACAAACAAAATGCTTCTATATCGTGACTGTCATATTTTAATGATTCTATTAAATGTCGTTTGGTTTTGATACTTTGTATATTTTGATAAAGAATATTAATTTTATTAACGAAATGTCATATTACTATTGTCAATAACTTCATCGGCGTCATTAGAATTTGTCATCAGTATAGGGTCATTTTGGGTCATTTGATAGTTAGGGTCAGCTAATGGATAGGTCAATATATCTTCGATGTTACTATTTGTTGAGGATTGTATAGAGATCATCACGTCTTTTATATTCTTAAATATTATAGCGGGGCCTTCACGCCCCTCCCTCAGTGGAGGAGCCCGGGAACGACCGCGAGTGCTCGGCCGTTCCCGCCCGACGAGGGTGGTGACTCGTGCAATGCGAGCGAAGGCGCCCCCGCGCCTGTCGCCCGCTAGTCACCACCAGGAGGTGGGAGGAGACGATCGTACAACCGCCTTCTCCCACCCCTTCTTCGCCTGCGGTGCGGCGGCGCGAGAGGATCGTCCTCCCGCGCCCGCTCCGCCGCCTCCTTTTGCGACATCACGACCTCGCAAAAGGAGGCAACCGCCGCCCAGGCCTCCTCACTCCCCAACATGGAGTAGACCACGCTGGGAAGTGAGAGGTCCTGTCCGATCACATCGATCAGGGCACGGCGCAGCTCAGCCCAAGCTGGACACACCTCGAGGGTGTGCTGCGCCGTGTCCTCTGCCGCGCCGCAGTGGTGGCACGCCGGGGTTTCCTCCCTCCGGATCCGGTGCAGGTGCGTTCCGAAACAACCATGTCCGGACAACACCTGCACCAAACGGAACGAGAGGAAACCATGTGGCCGCTCGAGCCAGCCCTGCAAGACTGGCCCGAGCGCGTCCAGCGTCCGGCGTCCAAAGGCGGCGGTGGCGAGGTCCTCCGCCCAATGGAGGACGATGGCGTCCCTCGCCTCCCGCCGCACGGCCTCCCGCTCTTCCATAGCGGGGCGCTCGCCCAGCGCCCTACGCCGCACCTTCCACTCGTACACTCTGGCGAGCACCCATGCCTCCAACTCCCAGGGAGGAGTGCCGGCCAGAGCGCACGCCGCCGAGAAACCCACCGAGCGGTAGGCCCTCGCCACCCGCTGTGCAATGGCCCTTTGTGGCCTGCGGATGGCGGTTGCATTCTCCCTCCTCTGGAGGGAGTCCGCCCAGATGGGTGCCCCGTACAGGGCCATGCTCCGAAGGATGCCGGCATAAAGGCGCCGGCACCGTGCACTCGGCCCCCCGAGGTTGGGGAGGAGCCATGAGAGGGCGTCCGCGGCTTTCAGCAGGCGCGTCGACAGCCCGCTAAAGTGCGGGCCGAAGCGCCACCTGCTGTCCAGCACTAGGCCCAGATATTTCATCTGGGCCTTCACCGCTATTCGGACGCCCTCCACGACGATGTGGGCATCTGGAGGGCAGCGCTGCCGAGGCCCGTGGAAGAACACGGCCTCGGTCTTGTTCAGCGCCACCCTCAATCCCAGGCGGCGGATCCTCTCTGCGACCAAGGATCCGCCCGCAGAGGCCAAACAGGCCGCCTCCCCAAAGCTCCTCCCCCGGGCAGTGAGGAGAGTGTCATCTGCGTAACAGATGACACTCGTGCCCTGGAGGAGGGCTCCTCGCAGGAGCCAGTCAAAACCGATGTTCCACAGGGGAGGGCCTAGAACCGACCCCTGCGGAACACCGGACTCCGCGCCGTAGCGCCTGATCCTGGCCGTCTTGTCCACGAGGAGGACCTCTCGGTCCTCCAGGTAGCTGGCCAGGATCGCCCGCAGATATTGGGGCACTCCGTGGTACCGGAGTGCCTCCAATATGGTCGAGTGGGGCACGGAGTTGAAGGCATTGGCAATGTCAAACGACACCGCCAACACTCCGTCCCCCACCTCGAACGCCTCCTGCACCTGGCCCCTGAGTAGGGCCAACGCGTCGACCGTCGAACGCCCCCGTCGAAAACCGAACTGGGCGTCCGACAGGTCCGGCCCTACCTCCCGCAAAAGGCTGTTTAGCCGGGTGGCGATGATCCCCTCGAACAATTTACCGACCTCATCGAGCAGAACGATGGGTCGGTATGCCGAGGGGGAGTCCACCGGGCGTCCCTCCTTCCGGAGGAGGCACAACTGCCCCTCCTTCCACTGTTTCGGGAACCTCCCAGCCGTCAGGCACGCGCTGAAGAGGTCCCGAAACCTGTCCTCCATGAGGGACGCCGCGATGGCCACCACCCGTGCGGGGACGCCATCTGGCCCAGGGGCCGTCTTCTTCGCGCGGAGGGACAGAACCCCCGCGCGAAGTTCCTCCGCCGATACTGGAGGGACCTCCTCCTCCGGCGAAGCTACCACCCCCCGTGGGGGGTTCATGGTTGGTGGGGTGAAGTCGGCCCTGCGCGGAAACAGGGACCGGACCACCCCATCCAGCAACGCCGGCTCCAGGGTCTCCGTTAGTGGGGGGCCAAAGGGGCGCAGTTGGTTGCGCGCCGCCTTATATGGCCTCCCAAACGGATCCCTATCGAGGCCCTCCAGCATCTCGGCCCTTGCCGAGTCCTTGGCGGCGCACATCGCCGACTTGAGAACCGCCTTTGCCTCCACGTAAGAGGCGTAGAGGCGGTCCTCCCCGGCCTGAGATCGGGTAGTGCGCCGCCGGCTCCGCATATAGGCCCTTCTGGCCGCCACGCACGCGGCTCGGAGCCCCGCCAGCTCCTCCGTCCACCAATAAACGGCGCGACGGGGAGGCGGACGGCGAGACCGAGGCATGCTGGCGTTGCACACCTCGGTCAGAGAGCCGCGGAGCTGGACCGCTGCGGCGTCCACGTCCAGGACAGGCTCGACAGGGGGCGAGAGCCAGTCCTGGAGAAAGGCCGCCTCCTTGGCTGCCTCCCGGTCCAGGCGGGTGAGAGCCCACCGCGGGAAGGGAGATTGGCCAGAGCGGGCCGTCCCCCCCCGGGGGCCGGTGGAGATGTCGAACCGCACATATCGGTGGTCCGACAAAGTCTCCACCGTCTCCACCCGCCAGTTCACGACGCGGGCGGCTAGGGCAGGGGTGGCGAATGAGACGTCTACCACCGACCCACCCCGTTGCCGCACACACGTGTGGACCGCCCCCCTGTTGAGGAGGGACACGCCGCACGAGGCCGCCCAAAATTCGGCGGCACGTCCCCGGACGTTACACGAGGCAGCCGGGTTGCCCCAAGCCTCCGACTTGGCGTTCAGGTCGCCCATAACGGCGACCTGGCGCGGCGCCGCCCTCCCTACGACTGCGGTGAGGACCTCGAGGAAGTCCTCAAAGTCCGAGAGAGGGCGGTTTGGGGAGAAATAGACCCCAACGAGGGCTATGTCCCCCCACGCGGCGGCCACGTATCCCGGTCCCCTCTCTAAGAGCGAGAGGGGAGGGGAGTCCGTAGAAGACCGCGCCACCAACGCCACCAAGCCGTCTCGATCGCCCAGCCAGGTACTGGGGACCGAGTAAGGCTCGGCGACCACCGCCACGTCCACCAACCACTCGGCCATGATCTGCATCAGCAGATCCTGGGCCGCCGCGCAGTGGTTGGTGTTCGCCTGGAGGATGCGATGTTCGACTCTATCCATCAATCGGACATCGCACCCCCCTCTTCAGCCGCAGCAGCCGAATGCCCAGCCTCGGGCACGGCGGTGGTAGCGGCAGGCTTGCTCGGGGCCTGCACTTTTCCCCTCTTAGGGGGAGGATTGCACATCCTCCCCTTCATGATGTGGCCTGCCGGGCGGCCACTGGCGGCACACACAGCGCAATGCGGCGCGGCGGCCTTGCACGCCGCGGATTTGTGGCCCTCCTTGCCGCAGCGGTAGCAGCTCTCTGTCCGGTCCACCGGTGACGGACAGAGGGCTCGGGTGTGCCCGACTCCGAAGCACCTGTAGCACCGCAAGGGCTGTGCCACAAGTGCCCGGACTGCACCCGAGCTGAAGCCGACGTTAAGCCGTCCTTTGTCAAGGACGGCTTTGGCAGCGGCGACTGGGCACTCCAGACGAATGGTGCCCATGCCGCCGCGGCCGGGCCTGATGTCCCGGCCTCGCACCGCTGCGGCGTCGCAGCCACCAATTGCTGCGACCGCCGCCACCACCTCCTCCTTGGTGACCGTGTCGTCGAGGTCGGTCACCTCTAAGGCCGCCGTCTTTACGGGCCTGGCCACCTTGGCCGCGTCCGCTATGACCTCTTGCAACTTCGTTGCGAAGAGGTCCGCGTGTGCACTGCCCTCTGCCCCCGGGAACTCGAATATTCGAGCCCCGGCTTGGGTCCGCCGGCAAGAGACCTTGCCGATCCCCAGTTGGGTAGGATCGGCGTTAGCACGCGCCCGCAACAGTACGGACGCGTACGTCTCTCCACGTTCCGCAGCCTCCGTGGTGAGCGTCACCACGACGGCTGCGGTCTTAGGAGGAACCAGGTTCCTCCTTGTGCCGGCGGTTTTGGCTGTGGGAGCAGCGCTGGCGGCCTTGGAGGGCGGCCCTTTCCCCTTTCCCTTCCCCTTCCCTTTGCCGGTCGCCTGCGACTGGCTGGGAAGGGTGGTGGTGGCGGGAACGGCAGGGGCGGCCGCTGCCGCCCCTTTGCCCTTGCCCTTCCCTTTTCCTTTGCCTGTCGTCTTCGACTGGCTAAGTGGGGTGGTGGTGGCGGGGACGGCTGGAACGACAGCTGCCGCCCTCTTGCCCTTGCCTTTCCCCTTCCCGCTGACGACCCTCGTCCACCCCTGCTGGTTGGACGGGGTGGTGGCAGGCAATAGGGTGTCCTCCTCCCTCTGTGAGGTCGAGGTCGAGCCCGGCTCCTCTCGCCTCTTGTCTGCCGCAAGAGGCAGCCGGTAGCTTTTTTCCGGCAGTAGCCGGTCCTCTATTCCTGCTAGGCAGGCTCTCACGAAGGCCCGCTCCTCCACCATTACCTTGCGGATGGTGTCCTCAAGGTCGAAGGAGGAGGGGCCCTCTGCCGCAGGTCTCGGCTCGGCCTGGGTTGGCAGGGCCGTGGCTTCAGCCAGCTTCTGGTGGAGCTGGCTGACCTCTGTCTGCAGGCGATCGATCCTCGCCTGTAGTTGCCGCGACTCGTCGGTCGCCTGCCTCTGCACCAGCTCCGCGATGATGCTTCGCATGCTGGCGGCCCGGCATTTCAGGGACTTCTGAAATGTCCCCTTCAAATTGGAGGACTTTGAGGCGACCAACACTATCTCCTCCTCGTCCTCCACCGCCATCCGTTCCAGTTCGGCCAGGGAGTGGTCCGCGTACACAACGCGGGACGCTCCGTACCCGGACCTGGCCCGGGCAACGCGTGCCTGTTGCTCCTTCGCAACCACGCGCTCCTCCAACTCCTGCTGGAGCTGCGTCCGCCGAGCCAGGTCTAGCTGGCGTTGGGCATCCGCGAGTCCCACGTCGTGGGTGTCCGGCTTTTTGGCCTTAGCCTTCTTCTTCGGCTCCTTTGCCGAACCCGACGCTGAGGAGCCATCCGACCCTTCCTTCAAGAAGGCCCGCTTCCTAGATCGCGGTCGTGATCGAGAATCCTCGATCACCATCGAGCTAGTGTCCGACGCTACGGACTCGCTGTCAGAGTCCAACAGCTCGTCCGCCCTTCCTCCATAGAAGGCTCGCCCTTCTTCTGACGCTGAAGCGTCACGGTGGCCCTGAGAAGGGCCTTTTGGATGGCCCTGAGAAGGGCCTTTGGGTTGGCCCTGAGAAGGGCCTTTTGTTTGGCCCTGAGAAGGGCCTTTGTTTTGGCCCTGAGAAGGGCCTTTTTTGATAAAATGCCCGAGGGCATCCCGCGCAGGTTTCGGCATGCTAGCCTCCGCAGGGATCGCAGTTTCCGCAAGTAAATAAAAATGATAGCTACGATCGCACAGTGCACTTTGGCCGTACCCAGTCTGCCACTCCGTTACGGTGGTCAGAACTGGGACGTTTCCGGGGAACACGACGAGGACGTAAGCACTGTGGGGTGGTTCCCCAACCTAACCTTTTTTTTTTTTTTTTTTTTTTTTTTTGATCTCGCTGGGAAAAAATGCATTACGCATACCCACCCATTGGGGGAATGGGGGGGGTATGTGGGACTCCCCGGAATGAGTCCGGTATACCCACTAAAATAACCCAGCGGCACTCCCGCATCGTCTTTAATTGGAGGAGGACTGGGAAACTGGCAGAGCCTTTACGTCCAGTCCCCCGCCGACGACCGCCCGCCTTTACAGCGGGGCCTTCACGCCCCTCCCTCAGTGGAGGGGCCCGGGAACGACCGCGAGTGCTCGGCCGTTCCCGCCCGACGAGGGTGGTGACTCGTGCAATGCGAGCGAAGGCGCCCCCGCGCCTGTCGCCCGCTAGTCACCACCAGGAGGTGGGAGGAGACGATCGTACAACCGCCTTCTCCCACCCCTTCTTCGCCTGCGGTGCGGCGGCGCGAGAGGATCGTCCTCCCGCGCCCGCTCCGCCGCCTCCTTTTGCGACATCACGACCTCGCAAAAGGAGGCAACCGCCGCCCAGGCCTCCTCACTCCCCAGCATGGAGTAGACCACGCTGGGAAGTGAGAGGTCCCGCCCGATCACATCTGTCAGGGCACGGCGCAGCTCAGCCCAAGCTGGGCACACCTCCAAGGTGTGCTGCGCCGTGTCCTCCACCGCACCGCAGTGGTGGCACGCTGGGGTTTCCTCCCTCCGGATCCGGTGCAGGTGCGTTCCGAAACAACCATGTCCGGACAACACCTGCACCAGACGGAACGAGAGGAAACCATGTGGCCGCTCGAGCCAGCCCTGCAAGACCGGCCCGAGCGCGTCCAGCGTCCGGCGTCCAAAGGCGGCGGCGGCGAGGTCCTCCGCCCAATGGAGGACGATGGCGTCCCTCGCCTCCCGCCGCACGGCCTCCCGCTCTTCTGCGGCGGGGCGCTCTCCCTGCGCCCTACGCCGCGCCGTCCACTCGTACACTCTGGCGAGCACCCATGCCTCCAACTCCCAGGGAGGGGTGCCGGCCAGAGCGCACGCCGCCGAAAAGCCCACTGAGCGGTAGGCCCTCGCCACCCGCTGTGCAATGGCCCTTTGTGGCCTGCGGATGGCGGTTGCATTCTCCTTCCTCTGGAGGGAGTCCGCCCAGATGGGCGCCCCGTACAGGGCCATACTTTTGAGGATGCCGGCATAGAGGCGCCGGCACCGTCCGCTCGGCCCCCCGAGGTTGGGGAGGAGCCATGAGAGGGCGTCCGCGGCTTTCAGCAGGCGCGTCGACAGCCCGCTAAAGTGCGGGCCGAAGCGCCACCTGCTGTCCAGCACTAGGCCCAGATATTTCATCTGGGCCTTCACCGCTATTCGGACGCCCTCCACGACTATGTGGGCATCTGGAGGGCAGCGCTGCCGAGGCCCGTGGAAGAACACGGCCTCGGTCTTGTTCAGCGCCACCCTCAATCCCAGGCGGCGGATCCTCTCCGCGACCAAGGATCCGCCCGCCGAGGCCAAACAGGCCGCCTCCCCAAAGCTCCTCCCCCGGGCAGTGAGGAGAGTGTCATCCGCGTAGCAGATGACACTCGTGCCCTGGAGGAGGGCTCCCCGCAGGAGCCAATTGAACCCAATGTTCCACAGGGGAGGGCCTAGAACCGACCCCTGTGGAACACCGCACTCCGCGCCGTAGCGCCTGATCCTGGCCGTCTTGTCCACGAGGAGGACCTCTCGGTCCTCCAGGTAGCTGGCCAGGATCGCCCGCAGATATTGGGGCACTCCGTGGTATCGGAGTGCCTCCAATATCGTCGAGTGGGGAACGGAGTTGAAGGCGTTGGCTATGTCGAATGACACCGCCAACACTCCGCCCCCCGACTCCACCGCCTCCTGCACCTGGCCCCTGAGTAGGGCCAACGCGTCGACCGTCGAACGCCCCCGTCGAAAACCGAACTGGGCGTCCGACAGGTCCGGCCCCACCTCCCGCAAAAGGCTGTTTAGCCGGGTGGCGATGATCCCCTCGAACAATTTACCGACCTCATCGAGCAGAACGATGGGTCGGTATGCCGAGGGGGAGTCCACCGGGCGTCCCTCCTTCCGGAGGAGGCACAACTGCCCCTCCTTCCACTGTTTCGGGAACCTCCCAGCCGTCAGGCACGCGCTGAAGAGGTCCCGAAACCTGTCCTCCATGAGGGACGCCGCGATAACCTAACCTAACCTTTTTTTTTTTTTTTTTTTTTGATCTCGCTGGGAAAAAATGCATTACGCATACCCACCCATTGGGGGAATGGGGGGGGTATGTGGGACTCCCCGGAATGAATCCGGTATACCCACTAAAATAACCCAGCGGCACTCCCGCATCGTCTTTAATTGGAGGAGGACTGGGAAACTGGCAGAGCCTTTACGTCCAGTCCCCCGCCGACGACCGCCCGCCTTTACAGCGGGGCCTTCACGCCCCTCCCTCAGTGGAGGGGCCCGGGAACGACCGCGAGTGCTCGGCCGTTCCCGACCGACGAGGGTGGTGACTCGTGCAATGCGAGCGAAGGCGCCCCCGCGCCTGTCGCCCGCTAATCACCACCAGGAGGTGGGAGGAGACGATCGTACAACCGCCTTCTCCCACCCCTTCTTCGTCTGCGGTGCGGCGGCGCGAGAGGATCGTCCTCCCGCGCCCGCTCCGCCGCCTCCTTTTGCGACATCACGACCTCGCAAAAGGAGGCAACCGCCGCCCAGGCCTCCTCACTCCCCAGCATGGAGTAGACCACGCTGGGAAGTGAGAGGTCCCGCCCGATCACATCTGTCAGGGCACGGCGCAGCTCAGCCCAAGCTGGGCACACCTCCAAGGTGTGCTGCGCCGTGTCCTCCGCCACGCCGCAGTCATGGCACGCCGGGGTTTCCTCCCTCCGGATCCGGTGCAGGTGCGTTCCGAAACAACCATGTCCGGACAACACCTGCACCAAACGGAACGAGAGGAAACCATGTGGCCGCTCGAGCCAGCCCTGCAGGACTGGCCCGAGCGCGTCCAGCGTCCGGCGTCCAAAGGCGGCGGTGGCGAGGTCCTCCGCCCAATGGAGGACGATGGCGTCCCTCGCCTCCCGCCGCACGGCCTCCCGCTCCTCCATGGCGGGGCGCTCACCCAGCGCCCTACGCCGCGCCGTCCACTCGTACACTCTGGCGAGCACCCATGCCTCCAACTCCCAGGGAGGGGTGCCCGCCAGAGCGCACGCCGCCGAGAAACCCACTGAGCGGTAGGCCCTCGCCACCCGCTGTGCAATGGCCCTTTGCGGCCTGCGGATGGCGGTTGCATTCTCCCTCCTCTGGAGGGAGTCCGCCCAGATGGGTGCCCCATACAGGGCCATGCTCTTAAGAATGCCGGCATACAATCGCCGGCATCGCTCCTTGGGCCCCCCGAGGTAACCTAACCTTTTTTTTTTTTTTTTTTTTTTTTTTTTTGATCTCGCTGGGAAAAAATGCATTACGCATACCCACCCATTGGGGGAATGGGGGGGTATGTGGGACTCCCCGGAATGAATCCGGTATACCCACTAAAATAACCCAGCGGCACTCCCGCATCGTCTTTAATTGGAGGAGGACTGGGAAACTGGCAGAGCCTTTACGTCCAGTCCCCCGCCGACGACCGCCCGCCTTTACAGCGGGGCCTTCACGCCCCTCCCTCAGTGGAGGGGCCCGGGAACGACCGCGAGTGCTCGGCCGTTCCCGCCCGACGGGGGTGGTGACATGTGCAATGCGAGCGAAGGCGCCCCCGCGCCTGTCGCCCGCTAGTCACCACCAGGAGGTGGGAGGAGACGATCGTACAACCGCCTTCTCCCACCCCTTCTTCGTCTGCGGTGCGGCGGCGCGAGAGGATCGTCCTCCCGCGCCCGCTCCGCCGCCTCCTTTTGCGACATCACGACCTCGCAAAAGGAGGCAACCGCCGCCCAGGCCTCCTCACTCCCCAGCATGGAGTAGACCACGCTGGGAAGTGAGAGGTCCCGCCCGATCACATCTGTCAGGGCACGGCGCAGCTCAGCCCAAGCTGGGCACACCTCCAAGGTGTGCTGCGCCGTGTCCTCCGCCGCGCCGCAGTCATGGCACGCCGGGGTTTCCTCCCTCCGGATCCGGTGCAGGTGCGTTCCGAAACAACCATGTCCGGACAACACCTGCACCAAACGGAACGAGAGGAAACCATGTGGCCGCTCGAGCCAGCCCTGCAGGACTGGCCCGAGCGCGTCCAGCGTCCGGCGTCCAAAGGCGGCGGTGGCGAGGTCCTCCGCCCAATGGAGGACGATGGCGTCCCTCGCCTCCCGCCGCACGGCCTCCCGCTCCTCCATGGCGGGGCGCTCACCCAGCGCCCTACGCCGCGCCGTCCACTCGTACACTCTGGCGAGCACCCATGCCTCCAACTCCCAGGGAGGGGTGCCCGCCAGAGCGCACGCCGCCGAGAAACCCACTGAGCGGTAGGCCCTCGCCACCCGCTGTGCAATGGCCCTTTGCGGCCTGCGGATGGCGGTTGCATTCTCCCTCCTCTGGAGGGAGTCCGCCCAGATGGGTGCCCCATACAGGGCCATGCTCTTAAGAATGCCGGCATACAATCGCCGGCATCGCTCCTTGGGCCCCCCGAGGTTGGGGAGGAGCCATGAGAGGGCGTCCGCGGCTTTCAGCAGGCGCGTCGACAGCCCGCTAAAGTGCGGGCCGAAGCGCCACCTGCTGTCCAGCACTAGGCCCAGATATTTCATCTGGGCCTTCACCTCAATTCGGACGCCCTCCACGACTATGTGGGCATCTGGAGGGCAGCGCTGCCGAGGCCCGTGGAAGAACACGGCCTCGGTCTTGTTCAGCGCCACCCTCAATCCCAGGCGGCGGATCCTCTCCGCGACCAAGGATCCGCCCGCCGAGGCCAAACAGGCCGCCTCCCCAAAGCTCCTCCCCCGGGCAGTGAGGAGAGTGTCATCCGCGTAGCAGATGACACTCGTGCCCTGGAGGAGGGCTCCCCGCAGGAGCCAATCGAACCCAATGTTCCACAGGGGAGGGCCTAGAACCGACCCCTGTGGAACACCGCACTCCGCGCCGTAGCGCCTGATCCTGGCCGTCTTGTCCACGAGGAGGACCTCTCGGTCCTCCAGGTAGCTGGCCAGGATCGCCCGCAGATATTGGGGCACTCCGTGGTATCGGAGTGCCTCCAATATCGTCGAGTGGGGAACGGAGTTGAAGGCGTTGGCTATGTCGAATGACACCGCCAACACTCCGCCCCCCGACTCCACCGCCTCCTGCACCTGGCCCCTGAGTAGGGCCAACGCGTCGACCGTCGAACGCCCCCGTCGAAAACCGAACTGGGCGTCCGACAGGTTCGGCCCTACCTCCCGCAAAAGGCTGTTTAGCCGGGTGGCGATGATCCCCTCGAACAATTTACCGACCTCATCGAGCAGAACGATGGGTCGGTATGCCGAGGGGGAGTCCACCGGGCGTCCCTCCTTCCGGAGGAGGCACAGCTGCCCCTCCTTCCACTGTTTCGGGAACCTCCCAGCCGTCAGGCACGCGCTGAAGAGGTCCCGAAACCTGTCCTCCATGAGGGACGCCGCGATGGCCACCACCCGTGCGGGGACGCCATCTGGCCCAGGGGCCGTCTTCTTCGCGCGGAGGGACAGAACCCCCGCGCGAAGTTCCTCCGCCGATACTGGAGGGACCTCCTCCTCCGGCGAAGCTACCACCCCCCGTGGGGGGTTCATGGTTGGCGGGGTGAAGTCGGCCCTGCGTGGAAACAGGGACCGGACCACCCCATCCAGCAACGCCGGCTCCAGGGTCTCCGTTAGTGGGGGGCCGAAGGGGCGCAGTTGGTTACGCGCCGCCTTATATGGCCTCCCAAACGGATCCCTATCGAGGCCCTCCAGCATCTCGGCCCTCGCCGAGTCCTTGGCGGCGCACATCGCCGACTTGAAGACCGCCTTTGCCTCTACGTAAGAGGCGTAGAGGCGGTCCTCCCCGGCCTGAGATCGGGTAGTGCGCCGCCGGCTCCGCATAAAGGCCCTTCTGGCCGCCACGCACGCGGCCCGGAGCCCCGCCAGCTCCTCCGTCCACCAATAAACGGCGCGACGGGGAGGCGGACGGCGAGACCGAGGCATGCTGGCGTTGCACACCTCGGTCAGAGAGCCGCGGAGCTGGACCGCTGCGGCGTCCACGTCCAGGACAGGCTCGACAGGGGGCGACAGCCAGTCCTGGAGAAAGGCCGCCTCCTTGGCTGCCTCCCGGTCCAGACGGGCGAGAGCCCACCGCGGGAAGGGAGATTGGCCAGAGCGGGCCGTCCCCCCCCGGGGGCCGGTGGAGATGTCGAACCGCACATATCGGTGGTCCGACAAAGTCTCCACCGTCTCCACCCGCCAGTTCACGACGCGGGCGGCCAGGGCAGGGGTGGCAAACGACACGTCTACCACCGACCCTCCCCGTCGCCGCACACACGTGTGGACCGCCCCCCTGTTGAGGAGGGACACACCGCATGAGGCCGCCCAGAATTCTGCGGCGCGTCCCCGGACGTTGCAGGAGGCAGCCGGGTTGCCCCAAGCCTCCGACTTGGCGTTCAGGTCGCCCAATACGGCGACCTGGCGCGGCGCCGCCCTCCCTATGACTGCGGTGAGGACCTCGAGGAAGTCCTCAAAGTCCGAGAGAGGGCGGTTTGGGGAGAAATACACCCCAACGAGGGCTATGTCCCCCCACGCGGCGGCCACGTATCCCGGTCCCCTCTCTAAGAGCGAGAGGGGAGGGGAGTCCGTAGAAGACCGCGCCACCAACGCCACCAAGCCGTCTCGATCGCCCAGCCAGGTACTGGGGACCGAGTAAGGCTCGGCGACCACCGCCACGTCCACCAACCACTCGGCCATGATCTGCATCAGCAGATCCTGGGCCGCCCCGCAGTGGTTGGTGTTCGCCTGGAGGATGCGATGTTCGACCCTATCCATCAGTCGGACATCGCACCCCCCTCCTCAGCCGCAGCAACCGAGTGCCCATTCTCGGGCACGGCGGTGGTAGCGACAGGCGTGCTCGGCGCCTGCGCTTTTCCCCTCTTAGGGGGAGGATTGCACATCCTCCCCTTCATGACGTGGCCTGCCGGGCGGCCACTGGCGGCACACACAGCGCAATGCGGCGCGGCGGCCTTGCACGCCGCGGATTTGTGGCCCTCCTTGCCGCAGCGGTAGCAGCTCTCTGTCCGGTCCACCGGTGACGGACAGAGGGCTCGGGTGTGCCCGACTCCGAAGCACCTGTAGCACCGCAAGGGCTGTGCCACAAGTGCCCGGACCGCACCCGAGCTGAAGCCGACGTTAAGCCGTCCTTTGTCAAGGACGGCTTTGGCAGCGGCGACTGGGCACTCCAGACGAGTGGTGCCCATGCCGCCGCGGCCGGGCCTGATGTCCCGGCCTCGCACCGCTGCGGCGTCGCAGCCCCCGATAGCTGCGACCGCCGCCACCACCTCCTCCTTGGTGACGGTGTCATCGAGGTCTGTCACCTCAATGGCCACCGTCTTAACGGGTCTGGCCACCTTGGCCGCGTCCGCGATGACCTCCTGCAACTTCGTTGCGAAGAGGTCCGCGTTGGCACTGCCCTGTGCCCCCGGGAACTCGAAGATTCGAGCCCCGGCTTGGGTCCGCCGGCAAGAGACCTTGCCGATCCCCAGTTGGGTGGGATCGGCATTAGCACGCGCCCGCAGCAATACGGACGCGTACGTCTCCCCGCGCTCCGCAGCCTCCGCGGTGAGAGTCACCACGACGGCTGCGGTCTTGGGAGGAACGAGGTTCCTCCTGGTGCCGGCGGATTTGGCTGTGGGAGCAGCGCTGGCGGCCTTGACGGGCGGCCCTTTTCCCTTTCCCCTGCCCTTCCCTTTGCTGGTCGTCTGCGACTGCGACTGGGAGGGAGGGGTGGTGGCTGGGACGGCTGGGGTGGAGCTCTTCCCCTTCCCTTTTCCCTTACCAGTCGCCTGCGACTGGCTGGGAGGGGTGGTGGTGACGGGGCCTTTACCCTTGCCCTTCCCCTTCCCAACGACCTTCGTCCACCCCTGCTGGTTAGACGGGGTGGTGGCAGGCAAGAGAGGGTCCTCCTCCCTCTGTGAGCCCGGCCCCAGCTCACCCTTTCTCTTGTCCGCGGCGAGCGGCGGTCGTAGGTTCTTCTCGGGCATGAGGCGATCCTCGATCCCCGCGAAGCAGGCCCTCGTAAAGGCCCTCTCTTCCATCACAACCCTGCGGATGATATCCTCAAGGTTGGAGGACGGGCCCTCTGCCGCTGGTCTCGACTCGGCTTGGCTTGGCCGTGCCGTGGCTTCTGCCAGCTTCTGGTGCAGCTGGCTCACCTCCGCCTGCAGGCGATCGACCCTCGCCTGCAGTTGCCGCGATTCTTCTGAAGCCTTCCGCTGCACCAACTCCCTAATAATGCCGCGCATGCTCGCGGCCCGGCACTTGAGGGACTTCTGGAACGTGCCCTTTAAATTCGAGGACTTGGAGGCGACCTCCACGATCCCCTCCTCGTCCTCTTCGGCCATCCGCTCCAGCTCGGCCAGTGAGTGGTCCGCGTAAACGACACGGGACGCACCGTACCCGGTCTTGGCCCTGGCGGCTTGCACCTGTTGCTCCTTAGCAACTACCCGCTCCTCCAGTTCTTGCTGGAGCTGCGCCCGCCGAGCCAGGTCCAACTGGCGTTGGGCGTCTGCCAGACCCACGTCGTGGGTATCCGCCGCCATCGTTGCCTTCTTGGCCTTAGCCTTCTTTTTCGGCTCCTTCGCCGAACTCGACGCCGAGGAGCCGTCGGACCCTTCCTTAAGGAAGGCCCGCTTCCGCGATTGCGATCGCCCACCTTGCTCGACCTCCATCGAGCTCGCCACCGATACAACGGACTCGTTGTCGGAGTCCGACAAATCGTCCGCCCCTTCTCCATAGAAGGTCCGGCCTTCCTCCGACGCTGAAGCGTCGCGTTGGCCCTTAGAAGGGCCTTTTGGGTGGCCCTGAGAAGGGCCTTTTGGTTGGCCCTGAGAAGGGCCTTTGGGTTGGCCCTGAGAAGGGCCTTTGGGTTGGCCCTGAGAAGGGCCTTTTTTAATAAAATGCCCGAGGGCGTCCCGCGCAGGCTTAGGCATGGTAGCCTCCGCAGGTGTCGCAGATACCGCAAGTGAAATAATAAAATAGTCTACGACGCACAGCGCACTTTGGCCGTACCCAGTCTGCCACTCCGTTACGGTGGTCAGAACTGGGACGTTTCCAGGGAACACGAACGAGGACGTATGCACTGTGGGGGGTTCCCCAACCTAACCTTTTTTTTTTTTTTTTTTTTTTTTTTTTTTTTTTTTTTTTTTTTTTTTTTTTGATCTCGCTGGGAAAAAATGCATTACGCATACCCACCCATTGGGGGAATGGGGGGGGTATGTGGGACTCCCCGGAATGAGTCCGGTATACCCACTAAAATAACCCAGCGGCACTCCCGCATCGTCTTTAATTGGAGGAGGACTGGGAAACTGGCAGAGCCTTTACGTCCAGTCCCCCGCCGACGACCGCCCGCCTTTACAGCGGGGCCTTCACGCCCCTCCCTCAGTGGAGGGGCCCGGGAACGACCGCGAGTGCTCGGCCGTTCCCGCCCGACGGGGGTGGTGACATGTGCAATGCGAGCGAAGGCGCCCCCGCGCCTGTTGCCCGCTAGTCACCACCAGGAGGTGGGAGGAGACGATCGTACAACCGCCTTCTCCCACCCCTTCTTCGTCTGCGGTGCGGCGGCGCGAGATCGTCCTCCCGCGCCCGCTCCGCCGCCTCCTTTTGCGACATCACGACCTCGCAAAAGGAGGCAACCGCCGCCCAGGCCTCCTCACTCCCCAGCATGGAGTAGACCACGCTGGGAAGTGAGAGGTCCCGCCCGATCACATCTGTCAGGGCACGGCGCAGCTCAGCCCAAGCTGGGCACACCTCCAAGGTGTGCTGCGCCGTGTCCTCCGCCGCGCCGCAGTCATGGCACGCCGGGGTTTCCTCCCTCCGGATCCGGTGCAGGTGCGTTCCGAAACAACCATGTCCGGACAACACCTGCACCAAACGGAACGAGAGGAAACCATGTGGCCGCTCGAGCCAGCCCTGCAGGACTGGCCCGAGCGCGTCCAGCGTCCGGCGTCCAAAGGCGGCGGTGGCGAGGTCCTCCGCCCAATGGAGGACGATGGCGTCCCTCGCCTCCCGCCGCACGGCCTCCCGCTCCTCCATGGCGGGGCGCTCACCCAGCGCCCTACGCCGCGCCGTCCACTCGTACACTCTGGCGAGCACCCATGCCTCCAACTCCCAGGGAGGGGTGCCCGCCAGAGCGCACGCCGCCGAGAAACCCACTGAGCGGTAGGCCCTCGCCACCCGCTGTGCAATGGCCCTTTGCGGCCTGCGGATGGCGGTTGCATTCTCCCTCCTCTGGAGGGAGTCCGCCCAGATGGGTGCCCCATACAGGGCCATGCTCTTAAGAATGCCGGCATACAATCGCCGGCATCGCTCCTTGGGCCCCCCGAGGTTGGGGAGGAGCCATGAGAGGGCGTCCGCGGCTTTCAGCAGGCGCGTCGACAGCCCGCTAAAGTGCGGGCCGAAGCGCCACCTGCTGTCCAGCACTAGGCCCAGATATTTCATCTGGGCCTTCACCTCAATTCGGACGCCCTCCACGACTACTGTGGAACTCCGCACTCCGCGCCGTAGCGCCTGATCCTGGCCGTCTTGTCCACGAGGAGGACCTCTCGGTCCTCCAGGTAGCTGGCCAGGATCGCCCGCAGATATTGGGGCACTCCGTGGTATCGGAGTGCCTCCAATATCGTCGAGTGGGGAACGGAGTTGAAGGCGTTGGCTATGTCAAATGACACCGCCAACACTCCGCCCCCCGACTCCACCGCCTCCTGCACCTGGCCCCTGAGTAGGGCCAACGCGTCAACCGTCGAACGCCCCCGTCGAAAACCGAACTGGGCGTCCGACAGGTCCGGCCCTACCTCCCGCAACTGGCTATTTAGCCGGGTGGCGATGATCCCCTCGAACAATTTACCGACCTCATCGAGCAGAACGATGGGTCGGTATGCCGAGGGGGAGTCCACCGGGCGTCCCTCCTTCCGGAGGAGGCACAACTGCCCCTCCTTCCACTGTTTCGGGAACCTCCCAGCCGTCAGGCACGCGCTGAAGAGGTCCCGAAACCTGTCCTCCATGAGGGACGCCGCGATGGCCACCACCCGTGCGGGGACGCCATCTGGCCCAGGGGCCGTCTTCTTCGCGCGGAGGGACAGAACCCCCGCGCGAAGTTCCTCCGCCGATACTGGAGGGACCTCCTCCTCCGGCGAAGCTACCACCCCCCGTGGGGGGTTCATGGTTGGTGGGGTGAAGTCGGCCCTGCGCGGAAACAGGGACCGGACCACCCCATCCAGCAACGCCGGCTCCAGGGTCTCCGTTAGTGGGGGGCCAAAGGGGCGCAGTTGGTTGCGCGCCGCCTTATATGGCCTCCCAAACGGATCCCTATCGAGGCCCTCCAGCATCTCGGCCCTTGCCGAGTCCTTGGCGGCGCACATCGCCGACTTGAGAACCGCCTTTGCCTCCACGTAAGAGGCGTAGAGGCGGTCCTCCCCGGCCTGAGATCGGGTAGTGCGCCGCCGGCTCCGCATATAGGCCCTTCTGGCCGCCACGCACGCGGCTCGGAGCCCCACCAGCTCCTCCGTCCACCAATAAACGGCGCGACGGGGAGGCGGACGGCGAGACCGAGGCATGCTGGCGTTGCACACCTCGGTCAGAGAGCCGCGGAGCTGGACCGCTGCGGCGTCCACGTCCAGGACAGGCTCGACAGGGGGCGAGAGCCAGTCCTGGAGAAAGGCCGCCTCCTTGGCTGCCTCCCGGTCCAGGCGGGTGAGAGCCCACCGCGGGAAGGGAGATTGGCCAGAGCGGGCCGTCCCCCCCCGGGGGCCGGTGGAGATGTCGAACCGCACATATCGGTGGTCCGACAAAGTCTCCACCGTCTCCACCCGCCAGTTCACGACGCGGGCGGCTAGGGCAGGGGTGGCGAATGAGACGTCTACCACCGACCCACCCCGTTGCCGCACACACGTGTGGACCGCCCCCCTGTTGAGGAGGGACACGCCGCACGAGGCCGCCCAAAATTCGGCGGCGCGTCCCCGGACGTTACACGAGGCAGCCGGGTTGCCCCAAGCCTCCGACTTGGCGTTCAGGTCGCCCATAACGGCGACCTGGCGCGGCGCCGCCCTCCCTACGACTGCGGTGAGGACCTCGAGGAAGTCCTCAAAGTCCGAGAGAGGGCGGTTTGGGGAGAAATAGACCCCAACGAGGGCTATGTCCCCCCACGCGGCGGCCACGTATCCCGGTCCCCTCTCTAAGAGCGAGAGGGGAGGGGAGTCCGTAGAAGACCGCGCCACCAACGCCACCAAGCCGTCTCGATCGCCCAGCCAGGTACTGGGGACCGAGTAAGGCTCGGCGACCACCGCCACGTCCACCAACCACTCGGCCATGATCTGCATCAGCAGATCCTGGGCCGCCGCGCAGTGGTTGGTGTTCGCCTGGAGGATGCGATGTTCGACTCTATCCATCAATCGGACATCGCACCCCCCTCTTCAGCCGCAGCAGCCGAATGCCCAGCCTCGGGCACGGCGGTGGTAGCGGCAGGCTTGCTCGGGGCCTGCGCTTTTCCCCTCTTAGGGGGAGGATTGCACATCCTCCCCTTCATGATGTGGCCTGCCGGGCGGCCACTGGCGGCACACACAGCGCAATGCGGCGCGGCGGCCTTGCACGCCGCGGATTTGTGGCCCTCCTTGCCGCAGCGGTAGCAGCTCTCTGTCCGGTCCACCGGTGACGGACAGAGGGCTCGGGTGTGCCCGACTCCGAAGCACCTGTAGCACCGCAAGGGCTGTGCCACAAGTGCCCGGACTGCACCCGAGCTGAAGCCGACGTTAAGCCGTCCTTTGTCAAGGACGGCTTTGGCAGCGGCGACTGGGCACTCCAGACGAATGGTGCCCATGCCGCCGCGGCCGGGCCTGATGTCCCGGCCTCGCACCGCTGCGGCGTCGCAGCCACCAATTGCTGCGACCGCCGCCACCACCTCCTCCTTGGTGACCGTGTCGTCGAGGTCGGTCACCTCTAAGGCCGCCGTCTTTACGGGCCTGGCCACCTTGGCCGCGTCCGCTATGACCTCTTGCAACTTCGTTGCGAAGAGGTCCGCGTGTGCACTGCCCTCTGCCCCCGGGAACTCGAATATTCGAGCCCCGGCTTGGGTCCGCCGGCAAGAGACCTTGCCGATCCCCAGTTGGGTAGGATCGGCGTTAGCACGCGCCCGCAACAGTACGGACGCGTACGTCTCTCCACGTTCCGCAGCCTCCGTGGTGAGCGTCACCACGACGGCTGCGGTCTTAGGAGGAACCAGGTTCCTCCTTGTGCCGGCGGTTTTGGCTGTGGGAGCAGCGCTGGCGGCCTTGGAGGGCGGCCCTTTCCCCTTTCCCTTCCCCTTCCCTTTGCCGGTCGCCTGCGACTGGCTGGGAAGGGTGGTGGTGGCGGGAACGGCAGGGGCGGCCGCTGCCGCCCCTTTGCCCTTGCCCTTCCCTTTTCCTTTGCCTGTCGTCTTCGACTGGCTAAGTGGGGTGGTGGTGGCGGGGACGGCTGGAACGACAGCTGCCGCCCTCTTGCCCTTGCCTTTCCCCTTCCCGCTGACGACCCTCGTCCACCCCTGCTGGTTGGACGGGGTGGTGGCAGGCAATAGGGTGTCCTCCTCCCTCTGTGAGGTCGAGGTCGAGCCCGGCTCCTCTCGCCTCTTGTCTGCCGCAAGAGGCAGCCGGTAGCTTTTTTCCGGCAGTAGCCGGTCCTCTATTCCTGCTAGGCAGGCTCTCACGAAGGCCCGCTCCTCCACCATTACCTTGCGGATGGTGTCCTCAAGGTCGAAGGAGGAGGGGCCCTCTGCCGCAGGTCTCGGCTCGGCCTGGGTTGGCAGGGCCGTGGCTTCAGCCAGCTTCTGGTGGAGCTGGCTGACCTCTGTCTGCAGGCGATCGATCCTCGCCTGTAGTTGCCGCGACTCGTCGGTCGCCTGCCTCTGCACCAGCTCCGCGATGATGCTTCGCATGCTGGCGGCCCGGCATTTCAGGGACTTCTGAAATGTCCCCTTCAAATTGGAGGACTTTGAGGCGACCAACACTATCTCCTCCTCGTCCTCCACCGCCATCCGTTCCAGTTCGGCCAGGGAGTGGTCCGCGTACACAACGCGGGACGCTCCGTACCCGGACCTGGCCCGGGCAACGCGTGCCTGTTGCTCCTTCGCAACCACGCGCTCCTCCAACTCCTGCTGGAGCTGCGTCCGCCGAGCTAGGTCTAGCTGGCGTTGGGCATCCGCGAGTCCCACGTCGTGGGTGTCCGGCTTTTTGGCCTTAGCCTTCTTCTTCGGCTCCTTTGCCGAACCCGACGCTGAGGAGCCATCCGACCCTTCCTTCAAGAAGGCCCGCTTCCTAGATCGCGGTCGTGATCGAGAAACCTCGATCACCATCGAGCTAGTGTCCGACGCTACGGACTCGCTGTCAGAGTCCAACAGCTCGTCCGCCCTTCCTCCATAGAAGGCTCGCCCTTCTTCTGACGCTGAAGCGTCACGGTGGCCCTGAGAAGGGCCTTTTGGATGGCCCTGAGAAGGGCCTTTGGGTTGGCCCTGAGAAGGGCCTTTTGTTTGGCCCTGAGAAGGGCCTTTGTTTTGGCCCTGAGAAGGGCCTTTTTTGATAAAATGCCCGAGGGCATCCCGCGCAGGTTTCGGCATGCTAGCCTCCGCAGGGATCGCAGTTTCCGCAAAAAATGATAGCTACGATCGCACAGTGCACTTTGGCCGTACCCAGTCTGCCACTCCGTTACGGTGGTCAGAACTGGGACGTTTCCGGGGAACACGACGAGGACGTAAGCACTGTGGGGTGGTTCCCCACCGCGAACCTTTTTTTTTTTTTTTTTTTTTTTTTTTTTTTTTTTTTTTTTTTTTTGATCTCGCTGGGAAAAAATGCATTACGCATACCCACCCATTGGGGGAATGGGGGGGGTATGTGGGACTCCCCGGAATGAATCCGGTATACCCACTAAAATAACCCAGCGGCACTCCCGCATCGTCCTTAATTGGAGGAGGACTGGGAAACTGGCAGAGCCTTTACGTCCAGTCCCCCGCCGACGACCGCCCGCCTTTACAGCGGGGCCTTCACGCCCCTCCCTCAGTGGAGGGGCCCGGGAACGACCGCGAGTGCTCGGCCGTTCCCGCCCGACGAGGGTGGTGACTCGTGCAATGCGAGCGAAGGCGCCCCCGCGCCTGTCGCCCGCTAGTCACCACCAGGAGGTGGGAGGAGACGATCGTACAACCGCCTTCTCCCACCCCTTCTTCGCCTGCGGTGCGGCGGCGCGAGAGGATCGTCCTCCCGCGCCCGCTCCGCCGCCTCCTTTTGCGACATCACGACCTCGCAAAAGGAGGCAACCGCCGCCCAGGCCTCCCCACTCCCCAGCATGGAGTAGACCACGCTGGGAAGTGAGAGGTCCTGCCCGATCACATCTGTCAGGACACGGCGCAGCTCAGCCCAAGCTGGGCACACCTCCAAGGTGTGCTGCGCCGTGTCCTCCGCCGCGCCGCAGTCATGGCACGCCGGGGTTTCCTCCCTCCGGATCCGGTGCAGGTGCGTTCCGAAACAACCATGTCCGGACAACACCTGCACCAAACGGAACGAGAGGAAACCATGTGGCCGCTCGAGCCAGCCCTGCAGGACTGGCCCGAGCGCGTCCAGCGTCCGGCGTCCAAAGGCGGCGGTGGCGAGGTCCTCCGCCCAATGGAGGACGATGGCGTCCCTCGCCTCCCGCCGCACGGCCTCCCGCTCCTCCATGGCGGGGCGCTCACCCAGCGCCCTACGCCGCGCCGTCCACTCGTACACTCTGGCGAGCACCCATGCCTCCAACTCCCAGGGAGGGGTGCCCGCCAGAGCGCACGCCGCCGAGAAACCTACTGAGCGGTAGGCCCTCGCCACCCGCTGTGCAATGGCCCTTTGCGGCCTGCGGATGGCGGTTGCATTCTCCCTCCTCTGGAGGGAGTCCGCCCAGATGGGTGCCCCATACAGGGCCATGCTCTTAAGAATGCCGGCATACAATCGCCGGCATCGCTCCTTGGGCCCCCCGAGGTTGGGGAGGAGCCATGAGAGGGCGTCCGCGGCTTTCAGCAGGCGCGTCGACAGCCCGCTAAAGTGCGGGCCGAAGCGCCACCTGCTGTCCAGCACTAGGCCCAGATATTTCATCTGGGCCTTCACCTCAATTCGGACGCCCTCCACGACTATGTGGGCATCTGGAGGGCAGCGCTGCCGAGGCCCGTGGAAGAACACGGCCTCGGTCTTGTTCAGCGCCACCCTCAATCCCAGGCGGCGGATCCTCTCCGCGACCAAGGATCCGCCCGCCGAGGCCAAACAGGCCGCCTCCCCAAAGCTCCTCCCCCGGGCAGTGAGGAGAGTGTCATCCGCGTAGCAGATGACACTCGTGCCCTGGAGGAGGGCTCCCCGCAGGAGCCAATCGAACCCAATGTTCCACAGGGGAGGGCCTAGAACCGACCCCTGTGGAACACCGCACTCCGCGCCGTAGCGCCTGATCCTGGCCGTCTTGTCCACGAGGAGGACCTCTCGGTCCTCCAGGTAGCTGGCCAGGATCGCCCGCAGATATTGGGGCACTCCGTGGTATCGGAGTGCCTCCAATATCGTCGAGTGGGGAACGGAGTTGAAGGCGTTGGCTATGTCGAATGACACCGCCAACACTCCGCCCCCCGACTCCACCGCCTCCTGCACCTGGCCCCTGAGTAGGGCCAACGCGTCGACCGTCGAACGCCCCCGTCGAAAACCGAACTGGGCGTCCGACAGGTCCGGCCCTACCTCCCGCAAAAGGCTGTTTAGCCGGGTGGCGATGATCCCCTCGAACAATTTACCGACCTCATCGAGCAGAACGATGGGTCGGTATGCCGAGGGGGAGTCCACCGGGCGTCCCTCCTTCCGGAGGAGGCACAGCTGCCCCTCCTTCCACTGTTTCGGGAACCTCCCAGCCGTCAGGCACGCGCTGAAGAGGTCCCGAAACCTGTCCTCCATGAGGGACGCCGCGATGGCCACCACCCGTGCGGGGACGCCATCTGGCCCAGGGGCCGTCTTCTTCGCGCGGAGGGACAGAACCCCCGCGCGAAGTTCCTCCGCCGATACTGGAGGGACCTCCTCCTCCGGCGAAGCTACCACCCCCCGTGGGGGGTTCATGGTTGGCGGGGTGAAGTCGGCCCTGCGTGGAAACAGGGACCGGACCACCCCATCCAGCAACGCCGGCTCCAGGGTCTCCGTTAGTGGGGGGCCGAAGGGGCGCAGTTGGTTACGCGCCGCCTTATATGGCCTCCCAAACGGATCCCTATCGAGGCCCTCCAGCATCTCGGCCCTCGCCGAGTCCTTGGCGGCGCACATCGCCGACTTGAAGACCGCCTTTGCCTCTACGTAAGAGGCGTAGAGGCGGTCCCCCCCGGCCTGAGATCGGGTAGTGCGCCGCCGGCTCCGCATAAAGGCCCTTCTGGCCGCCACGCACGCGGCCCGGAGCCCCGCCAGCTCCTCCGTCCACCAATAAACGGCGCGACGGGGAGGCGGACGGCGAGACCGAGGCATGCTGGCGTTGCACACCTCGGTCAGAGAGCCGCGGAGCTGGACCGCTGCGGCGTCCACGTCCAGGACAGGCTCGACAGGGGGCGACAGCCAGTCCTGGAGAAAGGCCGCCTCCTTGGCTGCCTCCCGGTCCAGACGGGTGAGAGCCCACCGCGGGAAGGGAGATTGGCCAGAGCGGGCCGTCCCCCCCCGGGGGCCGGTGGAGATGTCGAACCGCACATATCGGTGGTCCGACAAAGTCTCCACCGTCTCCACCCGCCAGTTCACGACGCGGGCGGCCAGGGCAGGGGTGGCAAACGACACGTCTACCACCGACCCTCCCCGTCGCCGCACACACGTGTGGACCGCCCCCCTGTTGAGGAGGGACACACCGCATGAGGCCGCCCAGAATTCTGCGGCGCGTCCCCGGACGTTGCAGGAGGCAGCCGGGTTGCCCCAAGCCTCCGACTTGGCGTTCAGGTCGCCCAATACGGCGACCTGGCGCGGCGCCGCCCTCCCTATGACTGCGGTGAGGACCTCGAGGAAGTCCTCAAAGTCCGAGAGAGGGCGGTTTGGGGAGAAATACACCCCAACGAGGGCTATGTCCCCCCACGCGGCGGCCACGTATCCCGGTCCCCTCTCTAAGAGCGAGAGGGGAGGGGAGTCCGTAGAAGACCGCGCCACCAACGCCACCAAGCCGTCTCGATCGCCCAGCCAGGTACTGGGGACCGAGTAAGGCTCGGCGACCACCGCCACGTCCACCAACCACTCGGCCATGATCTGCATCAGCAGATCCTGGGCCGCCCCGCAGTGGTTGGTGTTCGCCTGGAGGATGCGATGTTCGACCCTATCCATCAGTCGGACATCGCACCCCCCTCCTCAGCCGCAGCAACCGAGTGCCCATTCTCGGGCACGGCGGTGGTAGCGACAGGCGTGCTCGGCGCCTGCGCTTTTCCCCTCTTAGGGGGAGGATTGCACATCCTCCCCTTCATGACGTGGCCTGCCGGGCGGCCACTGGCGGCACACACAGCGCAATGCGGCGCGGCGGCCTTGCACGCCGCGGATTTGTGGCCCTCCTTGCCGCAGCGGTAGCAGCTCTCTGTCCGGTCCACCGGTGACGGACAGAGGGCTCGGGTGTGCCCGACTCCAAAGCACCTGTAGCACCGCAAGGGCTGTGCCACAAGTGCCCGGACCGCACCCGAGCTGAAGCCGACATTCAGCCGTCCTTTGTCAAGGACGGCTTTGGCAGCGGCGACTGGGCACTCCAGACGAGTGGTGCCCATGCCGCCGCGGCCGGGCCTGATGTCCCGGCCTCGCACCGCTGCGGCGTCGCAGCCCCCGATAGCTGCGACCGCCGCCACCACCTCCTCCTTGGTGACGGTGTCATCGAGGTCTGTCACCTCAATGGCCACCGTCTTAACGGGTCTGGCCACCTTGGCCGCGTCCGCGATGACCTCCTGCAACTTCGTTGCGAAGAGGTCCGCGTTGGCACTGCCCTGTGCCCCCGGGAACTCGAAGATTCGAGCCCCGGCTTGGGTCCGCCGGCAAGAGACCTTTTCGATCCCCAGTTGGGTGGGATCGGCATTAGCACGCGCCCGCAGCAATACGGACGCGTACGTCTCCCCGCGCTCCGCAGCCTCCGCGGTGAGAGTCACCACGACGGCTGCGGTCTTGGGAGGAACGAGGTTCCTCCTGGTGCCGGCGGATTTGGCTGTGGGAGCAGCGCTGGCGGCCTTGACGGGCGGCCCTTTTCCCTTTCCCCTGCCCTTCCCTTTGCTGGTCGTCTGCGACTGCGACTGGGAGGGAGGGGTGGTGGCTGGGACGGCTGGGGTGGAGCTCTTCCCCTTCCCTTTTCCCTTACCAGTCGCCTGCGACTGGCTGGAAGGGGTGGTGGTGACGGGGCCTTTACCCTTGCCCTTCCCCTTCCCAACGACCTTCGTCCACCCCTGCTGGTTAGACGGGGTGGTGGCAGGCAAGAGAGGGTCCTCCTCCCTCTGTGAGCCCGGCCCCAGCTCACCCTTTCTCTTGTCCGCGGCGAGCGGCGGTCGTAGGTTCTTCTCGGGCATGAGGCGATCCTCGATCCCCGCGAAGCAGGCCCTCGTAAAGGCCCTCTCTTCCATCACAACCCTGCGGATGATATCCTCAAGGTTGGAGGACGGGCCCTCTGCCGCTGGTCTCGACTCGGCTTGGCTTGGCCGTGCCGTGGCTTCTGCCAGCTTCTGGTGCAGCTGGCTCACCTCCGCCTGCAGGCGATCGACCCTCGCCTGCAGTTGCCGCGTTTCTTCTGAAGCCTTCCGCTGCACCAACTCCCTAATAATGCCGCGCATGCTCGCGGCCCGGCACTTGAGGGACTTCTGGAACGTGCCCTTTAAATTCGAGGACTTGGAGGCGACCTCCACGATCCCCTCCTCGTCCTCTTCGGCCATCCGCTCCAGCTCGGCCAGTGAGTGGTCCGCGTAAACGACACGGGACGCACCGTACCCGGTCTTGGCCCTGGCGGCTTGCACCTGTTGCTCCTTAGCAACTACCCGCTCCTCCAGTTCTTGCTGGAGCTGCGCCCGCCGAGCCAGGTCCAACTGGCGTTGGGCGTCTGCCAGACCCACGTCGTGGGTATCCGCCGCCATCGTTGCCTTCTTGGCCTTAGCCTTCTTTTTCGGCTCCTTCGCCGAACTCGACGCCGAGGAGCCGTCGGACCCTTCCTTAAGGAAGGCCCGCTTCCGCGATTGCGATCGCCCACCTTGCTCGACCTCCATCGAGCTCGCCACCGATACAACGGACTCGTTGTCGGAGTCCGACAAATCGTCCGCCCCTTCTCCATAGAAGGTCCGGCCTTCCTCCGACGCTGAAGCGTCGCGTTGGCCCTTAGAAGGGCCTTTTGGGTGGCCCTGAGAAGGGCCTTTTGGTTGGCCCTGAGAAGGGCCTTTGGGTTGGCCCTGAGAAGGGCCTTTGGGTTGGCCCTGAGAAGGGCCTTTTTTAATAAAATGCCCGAGGGCGTCCCGCGCAGGCTTAGGCATGGTAGCCTCCGCAGGTGTCGCAGATACCGCAAGTGAAATAATAAAATAGTCTACGACGCACAGCGCACTTTGGCCGTACCCAGTCTGCCACTCCGTTACGGTGGTCAGAACTGGGACGTTTCCAGGGAACACGAACGAGGACGTATGCACTGTGGGGGGTTCCCCAACCTAACCTAACCTAACCTAACCAGAACCGACCTTACCGCTAGCCCGAGCAGACACGTTTTCGCGAGCTCCGCGCCTAAAAATTCGAAGTTGAAGTGTTTTTAAAGCAAAAAAGGTGAAACTAATACCAAAAGTTGCGGGCAGGCGAGACCTATCCAAAAGTGTTCTTCAAATAAAAATCGGATAAGTGATAGACAATCTGTGATAAGAAACAACAACTATCCTAACCCCAAAAGTGCGGAAAAACAACAAATATTTGGAAAATTGCGTGCGGCGCGAGATTGGTCGCGGCGACACCCAAATATTAAATTACTCCAGCAAGTGCTACCTTACTGTCTACACCTCAGCTAAAACCCGGATGTTTCAACCCCTCCAAAGAGGGTCTTTTACAACCTTTTACGGAGCGCGGGAGAGGAAAATACCGAAAAAAGGTGAACTTCGCGGGAAAATTGATGTGGAGCGCGATCGGTCGCGAGGACCCCCAGTTTTTATTACATCAAAAGGAGTACGTGCTCATTGACTACAGCCCACAAAAAGGCTAGATTTTTAAGTCAAGTGAAACGTTTTTCGCGGCACTTTTGCCGAATTCGGGCAGGAAAAGAGGCAAATTTTCCTCTAAAATCCCTAGTCTTTCCAGAGATTGTGGAGAACCGGATTGTTGAAGAGTGTGACATTGTGAAATCAATTGCCCCCGACATCCCTGGAATTCCGGATTTTTTTTTTTCCGTGGGTTCCCAGGCCTCATCCCGCAGTCTCAGCTACCCGGAAGAATTTTCCGCGCAGTCAAAAACTGTGGAAGTCATACTGGGAGGCTCGGTCTGCATTTTTGAGGACCTGTGGGGATACCTGGAGCAGCTGGCAGTCATCAGAGGTCTTTATCGTTGAAATCCCACAAGCCGGAGTACCAAAACAGTGTATTTGCCGTTCATTTTTGTTTTTTCTCATATTATTTTTGTTTTATTCTCATTCATTTCTTATAATTATTTCCATTTTTCACTTAAAAAAATATAAACAGACTAAAGACCTTTTATTCTAAAAATTCCAGTTAAATTTAAACCTTCAACTTCCACGCGTAAATTAAAAATTCTGAAATCAAAAAGCTATCTCACGCTCCTGTACAAACTTGTTTTCTGTGTTTTTACAAATTCCGAATTAAAATAGCTTATAACTCGGTCTAGGCTTAATCTGGCCGAAAAGTGAGACCGGAATAATAGGTTTTGTCACTTGGACAACCTATTTACAACTTTAGATTTTCGAAAAGAGACGAAACAAAAAAGTGGGATTTCAAATCAACATCGTAATAATATAAAACCTCACGCCAGTATCCACGTGTCTGGTGGAAAAAATATTCTAATCTTTAGGTTATACTTGAGAATTATTTTCTCCTGTCTGTTTAGTTCTAGAACCTTGGTCGTATCGATGACCGAACCATACATGTTTTGACCAGAACGTTCTAGAATAAGTCTTTGGGACCTGGCAACTTGAGCCTTAACAACTAGCCAAATTTTAAACTGAAACAATATATCAATTCCTTTGTACAAATTTAAAAATAATAATTAAAATTTAAATAATTAAAAAAAAAAAAAAAAAAAAAACAATATCTAAAATAATTATAGTCTGTCTTCCCCTATCCCTAACCTCGTATTTACGTATATAGTACGCCGGGTAGTTTGCCTAATTTTATACTTATTCAAAATTTATATTTTAAACATCTCAGCCGTCATTAGTTTCAAACCGCTCCTTGAAATCCATTCAAATCTAGATATCTCAGGAACGGCTGGAGATACGGACCTGGGACCGAAATTTGCCCCCCCTGTCAACCCCACCCCGTCTGGACTAAGATTAGGATAGGAAAAAAAAAAAAAAAAAATTTTTTAATACTTTTTCAATTTTTTTAAATTTTTTATTTTTACTTTTATTATTTAGAATATCAGTAGAGACTGAAAAACCTATCCTAACAACACCCACACTACTACCCGCCCCCCCTCTTTCTTTTTCCATTTTTCCTTCCACTTTCCAATAATTTCTGCTTTACAATTTCCAGCTGGGGTAAGGGTCGGGGAACTAGTAGAGATTTACTGATCTGTAACCGAGCGGCAACCAGGGCAAGGAAGCCACTGCAAAATAGCCAAACCAGCTAGCGCCACCTGTTGTCGCTAGCCGGAACTAATTGTGGTGGTTTTGAGAGTTGATTGCTCGGGAACGGGTCGGTGTTCTTAGGTTGTTTCTTCGGCACTCAACTCCACTTCGCTGGCGTTGTAAAGTAGAAATTTCCCCCTCCCCCCCACTCTTCAAAAATTTTTCATCCCCTCCGGAGATAACTTCGGGACCGGAGGTCACAGGCCTACCAAGTTTGGTGTCTCCGGAATCGGGATATAGCGGCCTTTCTTCTGGCCCAACTAAAATAGCGAAAAGCCCCCCCCCCCCCTCTCTAAGTTGGAATAAAAAGAAATTTCTAATTTTATTTTTTATTTATTTAATTGATAATAGAGGCTGGGAACGTGGGCGGCTCGGTGGTCCCCTAGACCCTTCTATATATTGACTTAAAACAGACATATATTAGCACAATTGTGCTAATATAAATTAGATATAAGACTGTGATAAGCATTTTTGCTAATTTAATTATAATTTGTATTTTTGTATTTTTCTTAGCATAGGACATATAGTAGTACTTTTGTACTACTATATCTTAGTTAAGGACTAAATTATTTAACTTTTTTAAATTTTGACCAGTGTTATTGTAGTACCCTGATTGTGAAGGGGAATAATCAACACTGACACACAAAGCGGGGTATCTTTACAATACCCCCCTTTTACTTTTATCTTACACAAACTGGGGTGTTCTTTACACCACCCCTTTCAGACACGACTCTAATCCCCACAACCTACAAAAGTCAGGATGAGCGGTATGCCTGGTGTGCGTACGCCAGTTAAGAGCCGGTCTCTTGCAAAGGCCTCGCAGAACACAAGCCCACTAAAAGTACCTGAGCAAGCAGGACCTTCGACACAAAGTGTCAGAAGGAGTGTGGGCGAATGGGAGGCAGGCAAAACTGTCACCAAGAGGACTCCTACTCCTAAAAAACTGGACTCAACACCTCCAGTAATGTCGATCTCCTTTGAGGTCGGCAGCTCGCCTCCCCAAAAAACCAGAGTTCACGAGGCCAGGATGTGTTCAAACAAGATTAAAGCTTTGATGACCACCTCGAAGACCACCAAGAATGAGATAAAGGCCGAGGTGAAAGCGCAAGCAGACCGGCTCTACCGGCTCGTAAAAGAGCTGGAAAGCCTCAAAAACCCCCCGACCGTAAAGACGACAGCCACGACCGGGACTGAAGTCCAGGAGGCGCAGAAGACGAGGGAAGCTCCTACCCCTTCTCCAGAGGCCATCAGAGTGGTGGATACCGAATCCCTCAGAAAGGCCCTGGAGGAGCACAGTCGGAACTTGTCCGAGAACAGTGCGAAAATGGACAGGCTGAAAGAGGCACTACAAACTGGCCAGGAACATATGGAGAAGCTCTCCTACGCCAGAGTAGCGGCAAGTCGGCCTGCCATACAAACGCCAAAACTTTCGGCACTGCATTCGATCGCAGTGACGGCCAAGGACGAGGAGGAAACCAGTGAGCAACTCCTGGACAGAATCCGGAAAGTGGTAAACGCCAAGGAAGGGGGCATACAAGTGGAGAAAGTGCGAAAAGCCAAGGACAGAAAAGTCGTAATGGGCTGTCGCACGGAAGAAGAAAGGCGTAAGCTCCGAGAGAGGCTCAGCAAGGCACCTGAGCTGGAGGCTCAAGATATTAAAAATAGAAACCCTCAGGTTATAATTAAAGAGGTGATGCAGTACCTCACTAACGAGGAGGTACTAAAGGCCCTGCAAAAGCAGAACTCCAGCATATTTTTAAATCTCAGGGAAGAGCACAGCAAGGTGGAAGTCCTATATAGGAAGCGCGCCAGGAACCAGCTTAAGTGTCACGTAGTGTTGAGGGTCGCCACAGAGGTCTGGCGGCGCATGCTCGAGGTCGGAGCGGTGCACGTGGACCTTCAGCGGGTTAGGGTTGAAGACCAGTCCCCGCTCGTCCAGTGCTCGCTCTGCCTCGGGTATGGGCATAGCCGACGCACTTGCACGGAGAACGTGGCAAAGTGCAGCCACTGTGGCGGACCTCATATGAGGACGGAGTGCACGGACTGGAGCGCCGGGCTGCCACCGACCTGTTGCAACTGCACGCGGGCCAAAATTGACAGCACGCATCACCACGCCTTCAGCTCAGAATGCACTGTTAGAAGAAGGTGGGACGCTATAGCCCGCTCATCCATAGCGTATTGCTAATGGCACCCCCGGGACTCCTGTCCAGCAATCAGGAAGACCATACCGCGTGGCCCAAGCGAACCTTCAACGCAAGGAACTGGCGACCACCGAACTCTTTTTAGAGGCCAGTGAACGGAAGATCTCGTGGGCACTGATTCAGGAGCCGTATGTGGGAGGAGCACGAAGTATGAAGAGCTACCGTGGAGCGAGAATCTACCAGTGCGAGGTCGATGGAAGTGGGAGGGTTAAAGCGGCGATAGCCGTCTTTAATCATGACTTGGATGTCATACCCTACCCGAAACTCACCACAAATAACATCGTTGTGGTGGGGATCCGAACCAAAGCCTGGGAAATCGCAGTAGTCTCCTATTACTTCGAGCCAGACCAACCCATAGGGCCATACCTGGACCAGGTGACCCAGATCCAAGCGGAAGTGGCCAACGGTAGATTGCTGATAGGTGGCGACGCAAATGCGAAAAGTGCCTGGTGGGGCAGCATCAAAGAAGACTCCAGGGGAGAGGAAATGTCCGCTACCCTGGACGAACTCGAGCTTCAGGTGCTAAACACTGGTGACGCTCCCACCTTTGACACCATCAGAGGTGGTAGAGTGTACAAAAGCCATGTGGACGTCACGGCATGTTCGCTCGACCTTTTTGACCTGGTGGACGGCTGGCGGGTCGACACAGGAGCAACATCCTCGGACCACAATACAATATTTTTTAATGTCAACGAAATAAGGGAAAAGGGAATAAACATAAATAGGACAACGAGACAGTACAACACAAAGAAAGCTAATTGGGAAGCATTTAAAATTAAACTTGGGGAGTTGAAAATTGGGGGTAACATAAGTCAAGAAAGTATAAAACAGATAAATGATAAAGAAAATTTAGAAATAATGGTAGATAAATATATAAAGGTGATAACAGAGACATGCAAAAACACCATCCCAAAAAAAAATAGCAAAATTAAACTTACCTGTCCGTGGTGGTCCGAGGAGCTCACTGTGAAGAAGAGAGAGGTAATGACGAAAAAGAACCGCATCCGCAATGCCGCGCCGGTCCGGCGAGCGAAGGTCGTTGGCGAGTACCTGAAAGCAAAAGAAGAGTACGAGATGCAGGCAAAGAGTGCCCAAATCGCCAGCTGGAAGGAGTTTTGCCGGAAGCAGGATCGTGAGGGAGTTTGGGAGGGTATCTACAGGATCATCGGTAGGACCGCCAAAAGGCAAGAAGAACTGACCCTTTGCAGCGATGGTGCATTTCTCAATCCGAGCGAATCGGCCGTCCTACTAGCAGATACGTTCTACCCCGAAGACAGAGTAGACCAGGACAACGCTGACCACAGACGAATCAGAGAAGCAGCCAGCCGAGTAAATGAGTGGGTCCATGATGAACATCATGATCCCCCATTTACGACGCTGGAGCTGAAGTCCGCCGTGGCGGGTTTCAATCCCAAAAAGGCACCAGGAGGGGACGGATTGACTTCTGATATCTGCAGTCGAGCGATCCACCAGGACCCGGACGCTTTCCTTGCCCTTTACAACAAGTGCCTCGAACTGGCACACTTCCCTACCATCTGGAAGGAGGCTACTGTTGTAGTCCTCAGGAAGCCGGGCAAGGACAACTATACCAACCCCAAGGCGTACAGACCAATTGGTCTACTGCCGGTTCTGGGGAAGGTCCTGGAGAGGATGGTCGTAGCGCGTCTAAAATGGCAGCTTGTACCGCGGCTTAGTACTAGTCAGTTTGGCTTCATGCCCCAGAGGAGCACCGAGGACGCCCTCTATACGCTAATGAAGCACGTACAGGACAAGTTGAGGCTGAAGAAGCTAATTGTCCTGGTGTCGTTGGATATAGAGGGCGCCTTCGATAGCGCCTGGTGGCCAGCTATTAGAGTCAGACTGGCTGAGGAAAAGTGCCCGGTCAACATCAGGAGGCTTTTAGACAGCTACCTCGATGGTAGGAAGGTCAGGGTTCGGTATGCCGGTGAGGAATGCACTCGAGAGACTAGCAAGGGCTGTGTTCAGGGGTCGATCGGAGGTCCAATCCTGTGGAACCTCCTTCTCGACCCACTACTGCAGGACCTTGAACGGCGTGGACTTTTCATTCAGGCGTTCGCGGATGACATCGTCTTGGTCGTGGATGGGGACACGGCGACTGAAGTCTCGAGATCTGCCAATGCAGCCCTCGCCCATGTTCATGATTGGGGCGTCCGAAATAAGCTAAGGTTTGCACCGCACAAAACCTGTGCGATGACCATAACCAACAAGCTTAAGTACGACACTCCAATACTGAGCATGGCCGTGGTCGACATCGGTATGGTCAAGAAAATGAAGTTGCTGGGTCTAACCATAGACGAAAAGCTTACTTTTAATGAGCATGCCGCGAACGTCTGTAAGAGGGCAGCTAACGTATACAAGCAGCTGTCCCGAGCCGCAAAGGTGAGCTGGGGATTAAACTCACAGGTCATTCACACAATTTACACAGCAACGATTGAGCCCATAGTTACATACGCAGCCGCCGCCTGGGCACCCGCTGCAAAGAAGTTGGGTATACGGGGTTCTGTGAACCTAGCACCCGAGTTTGGAAAAAATGATCTTTTCTTGGTATGATTGAAAGATATCGGTAAGTAGTGGATAGTAGTGAAAATAATTTCGTAAGTAGTGGTGCCAAAAAAAAAATATGGACAGCAAAAAAAATGTTCGCTCCCGACATTGCAAAACCTGAATTTTTCCGGTTGCATCTGATAGGTAAGCGTTAGTAGTGGATTGTAGTGTATTTTTTTTCGTTTGTAGTAAGCTAAAAAAATTATAAAAAAATATTTTAAATCTCGAATATTTTTCCAAAAAGCTAAATTAAGTTTGAAAGCCTATGAGGTTACTACAAACGCTGAAAATGACTGAGACACGTTTGTAGAGGTATGAAGAGGTTTGTAGTGTCATTATTTTTGTTTGTAGTAAGCTAAAAAAAATATAAAAAAATATTTTAAAACTCGAATATTTTTTCATTAATCTAAATTAAGTTTGAAAGCCTATGAGGTTACTACAAACGCTGAAAACGACTGAGAAACGTTTGAAGAGGTATGAAGAGGTTTGTAGTGTCACTATTTTTGTTTGTAGTAAGCTAAAAAAATTATAAAAAAATATTTTAAGTCTCGAATATTTTTTCATAAAGCTGAATTAATTTTGAAAGCCTATGAGGTTACTACAAACGCTGAAAATGACTGAGAAACGTTTGAAGAGGTATGAAGAGGTTTGTAGTGTCATTATTTTTGTTTGTAGTAAGCTAAAAAAATTATAAAAAAATATTTTAAGTCTCGAATATTTTTTCATTAATCTAAATTAAGTTTGAAAGCCTATGAGGTTACTACAAACGCTGAAAACGACTGAGAAACGTTTGTAGACGTATGAAGAGGTTTGTAGTGTCATTATTTTTGTTTGTAGTAAGGTAAAAAAAATATAAAAAAATATTTTAAAACTCGAATATTTTTTCATTAATCTAAATTAAGTTTGAAAGCCTATGAGGTTACTACAAACGCTGAAAACGACTGAGAAACGTTTGAAGAGGTATGAAGAGGTTTGTAGTGTCATTATTTTTGTTTGTAGTAAGCTAAAAAAATTATAAAAAAATATTTTAAAACTCGAACATTCTTTCATAAAGCTAAATTAAGTTTGAAAGCCTATGAGGTTTCTACAAACGCTGAAAACGACTGGAAAACGTTCACAGTGGTATGAAGAGGTTTGTAGTGTCATTATTTTTGTTTGTAGTAAGCTAAAAAAATTATAAAAAAATATTTTAAAACTCGAACATTTTTTCATAAAGCTAAATTAAGTTTGAAAGCCTGTGAGGTTACTACAAACGCTGAAAACGGCTGAGAAACGTTCAAAGAGGTATGAAGAGGTTTGTAGTGTCACTATTTTTGTTTGTAGTAAGCTAAAAAAATTATAAAAAAATATTTTAAGGCTCGAATATTTTTTCATAAAGCTGAATTAAGTTTGAAAGCCTATGAGGTTACTACAAACGCTGAAAATGACTGAGAAACGTTTGAAGAGGTATGAAGAGGTTTGTAGTGTCATTATTTTTGTTTGTAGTAAGCTAAAAAAATTATAAAAAAATATTTTAAGTCTCGAATATTTTTTCATAAAGCTGAATTAAGTTTGAAAGCCTATGAGGTTACTACAAACGCTGAAAATGACTGAGACACGTTTGTAGAGGTATGAAGAGGTTTGTAGTGTCATTATTTTTGTTTGTAGTAAGCTAAAAAAATTATAAAAAAATATTTTAAAACTCGAACATTTTCTCATAAAGCTAAATTAAGTTTGAAAGCCTATGAGGTTACTACAAACGCTGAAAACGACTGGAAAACGTTCACAGAGGTATGAAGAGGTTTGTAGTGTCATTATTTTTGTTTGTAGTAAGCTAAAAAAATTATAAAAAAATATTTAAAAACTCGAACATTTTTTCATAAAGCTAAATTAAGTTTGAAAGCCTATGAGGTTACTACAAACGCTGAAAATGACTGAGATACGTTTGTAGCGGTATGAAGAGGTTTGTAGTGTCATTATTTTTGTTTGTAGTAAGCTAAAAAAATTATAAAAAAATATTTTAAAACTCGAACATTTTCTCATAAAGCTGAATTAAGTTTGAAAGCCTATGAGGTTACTACAAACGCTGAAAATGACTGAGACACGTTTGTAGAGGTATGAAGAGGTTTGTAGTGTCATTATTTTTGTTTGTAGTAATCTTAAAAAATTATAAAAAAATATTTTAAGTCTCGAATATTTTTTCATAAAGCTGAATTAAGTTTGAAAGCCTATGAGGTTACTACAAACGCTGAAAATGACTGAGAAACGTTTGAAGAGGTATGAAGAGGTTTGTAGTGTCATTATTTTTGTTTGTAGTAAGGTAAAAAAAATATAAAAAATATTTTAAAACTCGAATATTTTTCATTAATCTAAATTAAGTTTGAAAGCCTATGAGGTTACTACAAACGCTGAAAACGACTGAGAAACGTTTGAAGAGGTATGAAGAGGTTTGTAGTGTCACTATTTTTGTTTGTAGTAAGCTAAAAAACTTATAAAAAAATATTTTAAGTCTCGAATATTTTTTCATAAAGCTGAATTAAGTTTGAAAGCCTATGAGGTTACTACAAACGCTGAAAATGACTGAGAAACGTTTGAAGAGGTATGAAGAGGTTTGCAGTGTCATTATTTTTGTTTGTAGTAAGCTAAAAAAATTATAAAAAAATATTTTAAGTCTCGAATATTTTTTCATAAAGCTGAATTAAGTTTGAAAGCCTATGAGGTTACTACAAACGCTGAAAATGACTGAGACACGTTTGTAGAGGTATGAAGAGGTTTGTAGTGTCATTATTTTTGTTTGTAGTAAGCTAAAAAAATTATAAAAAAATATTTTAAAACTCGAACATTTTCTCATAAAGCTAAATTAAGTTTGAAAGCCTATGAGGTTACTACAAACGCTGAAAACGACTGGGGAACGTTCAAAGAGGTATGAAGAGGTTTGTAGTGTCACTATTTTTGTTTGTAGTAAGCTAAAAAAATTATAAAAAAATATTTTAAGTCTCGAATATTTTTTCATAAAGCTGAATTAAGTTTGAAAGCCTATGAGGTTACTACAAACGCTGAAAATGACTGAAACACGTTTGTAGAGGTATGAAGAGGTTTGCAGTGTCATTATTTTTGTTTGTAGTAAGCTAAAAAAATTATAAAAAAATATTTTAAGTCTCGAATATTTTTTCATAAAGCTGAATTAAGTTTGAAAGCCTATGAGGTTACTACAAACGCTGAAAATGACTGAAACACGTTTGTAGAGGTATGAAGAGGTTTGCAGTGTCATTATTTTTGTTTGTAGTAAGCTAAAAAAATTATAAAAAAATATTTTAAGTCTCGAATATTTTTTCATAAAGCTGAATTAAGTTTGAAAGCCTATGAGGTTACTACAAACGCTGAAAATGACTGAGAAACGTTTGAAGAGGTATGAAGAGGTTTGCAGTGTCATTATTTTTGTTTGTAGTAAGCTAAAAAAATTATAAAAAAATATTTTAAGTCTCGAATATTTTTTCATAAAGCTGAATTAAGTTTGAAAGCCTATGAGGTTACTACAAACGCTGAAAACGACTGGGGAACGTTCAAAGAGGTATGAAGAGGTTTGTAGTGTCACTATTTTTGTTTGTAGTAAGCTAAAAAAATTATAAAAAAATATTTTAAGTCTCGAATATTTTTTCATAAAGCTGAATTAAGTTTGAAAGCCTATGAGGTTACTACAAACGCTGAAAACGACTGAGAAACGTTTAAAGAGGTATGAAGAGGTTTGTAGTGTCATTATTTTTGTTTGTAGTAAGCTAAAAAAATTATTAAAAAATATTTTAAAACTCGAACATTTTTTATATATTTTTTTTAGCTTTACTATTTTATTATAACTTTTTTAGCTTACTACAAACAAAAATAATGACACTACAAACCTCTTCATACCTCTTCAAACGTTTCTCAGTCGTTTTCAGCGTTTGTAGTAACCTTTCAAACTTAATTTAGCTTTATGAAAAATTATTCGAGTTTTAAAATATTTTTTTATAATTTTTTTAGCTTACTACAAACAAAAATAATGACACTACAAACCTCTTCATACCTCTTTGAACGTTTCTCAGTCGTTGTCAGTGTTTGTAGTAACCTCATAGGCTTTCAAACTTAATTTAGCTTTATGAAAAAATGTTCGAGTTTTAAAATATTTTTTTTAGCTTACTACAAACAAAAATAATGACACTACAAACCTCTTCATACCTCTACAAACGTTTCTCAGTAATTTTCAGCGTTTGTAGTAACCTCATAGGCTTTCAAACTTAATTCAGCTTTATGAAAAAATGTTCGAGTTTTAAAATATATTTTTATATTTTTTTTAGCTTACTACAAACAAAAATAATGACACTACAAACCTCTTCATACCTCTTCAAACGTTTCTCAGTCATTTTCAGCGTTTGTAGTAACCTCATAGGCTTTCAAACTTAATTTAGCTTTATGAAAAAATATTCGAGTTTAAAATCTTTTTTTTATAATTTTTTAGCTTACTACAAACAAAAATAATGACACTACAAACCTCTTCATACCTCTACAAACGTTTCTCAGTCATTTTTAGCGTTTGTAGTAACCTCATAGGCTTTCAAACTTAATTTAGCTTTATGAAAAAATATTCGAGTTTTAAAATATTTTTTTATAATTTTTTTAGCTTACTACAAACAAAAATAATGACACTACAAACCTCTTCATACCTCTTCAAACGTTTCTCAGTCATTTTCAGCGTTTGTAGTAACCTCATATGCTTTCAAACTTAATTTAGCTTTATGAAAAAATATTCGAGTTTAAAATCTTTTTTTTATAATTTTTTAGCTTACTACAAACAAAAATAATGACACTACAAACCTCTTCATACCTCTACAAACGTTTCTCAGTCATTTTTAGCGTTTGTAGTAACCTCATAGGCTTTCAAACTTAATTTAGCTTTATGAAAAAATATTCGAGTTTTAAAATATTTTTTTATAATTTTTTTAGCTTACTACAAACAAAAATAATGACACTACAAACCTCTTCATACCTCTTCAAACGTTTCTCAGTCGTTTTCAGCGTTTGTAGTAACATCATAGGCTTTCAAACTTAATTCAGCTTTATGAAAAAATATTCGAGTTTTAAAATATTTTTTTATAATTTTTTTAGCTTACTACAAACAAAAATAGTGACATTACAAACCTCTTCATACCTCTTTGAACGTTTCCCAGTCGCTTTCAGCGTTTGTAGTAACCTCATAGGCTTTCAAACTTAATTTAGCTTTATGAAAAAATGTTCAAGTTTTAAAATATTTTTTTTAGCTTACTACAAACAAAACTAATGACACTTCAAACCTCTTCATACCTCTTCAAACGTTTCTCAGTAATTTTCAGCGTTTGTAGTAACCTCATAGGCTTTCAAACTTAATTCAGCTTTATGAAAAAATGTTCGAGTTTTAAAATATATTTTTATATTTTTTTTAGCTTACTACAAACAAAAATAATGACACTACAAACCTCTTCATTCCTCTACAAACGTTTCTCAGTCATTTTTAGCGTTTGTAGTAACCTCATAGGCTTTCAAACTTAATTTAGCTTTATGAAAGAATATTCGAGTTTTAAAATATTTTTTTATAATTTTTTTAGCTTACTACAAACAAAAATAATGACACTACAAACCTCTTCATACCTCCTCAAACGTTTCTCAGTCATTTTCAGCGTTTGTAGTAACCTCATAGGCTTTCAAACTTAATTTAGCTTTATGAAAAAATATTCGAGTTTAAAATCTTTTTTTTATAATTTTTTAGCTTACTACAAACAAAAATAATGACACTACAAACCTCTTCAAACCTCTACAAACGTTTCTCAGTCATTTTTAGCGTTTGTAGTAACCTCATAGGCTTTCAAACTTAATTTAGCTTTATGAAAAAATATTCGAGTTTTAAAATATTTTTTTATAATTTTTTTAGCTTACTACAAACAAAAATAATGACACTACAAACCTCTTCATACCTCTACAAACGTTTCTCAGTAATTTTCAGCGTTTGTAGTAACCTCATAGGCTTTCAAACTTAATTCAGCTTTATGAAAAAATATTCGAGACTTAAAAAGAATTTTTTTATTTTTTTTTAGCTTACTACAAACAAAAATAATGACACTACAAACCTCTTCATACCTCTTCAAACGTTTCTCAGTCGTTTTCAGCGTTTGTAGTAACATCATAGGCTTTCAAACTGTTCGAATCTCTCATAGATTTTTATTTCTATGTAAGGTAGATGTGTATTTTGGTACATTTTTCACTTGTCATCGAGCTGTCTTACTATGTAGACCTCAATTAAATACAGTCCTTTATTTTCTTCATGTTCATCTTTTATTCTACAAAACCAGCGCCCGAACATGAATTTGGTCCTTCGAAAGTGAATTTATTAAGTTAAAAGTGCCTCCAGTCGGAATCACAAAAGGATTACGTGCGATAGCAGCCATACCTACTAGTAGCCGAACCTTTTGCCGTCGAGCCATCAATCCGATTTTTAAGTTGGATTTTCCGGCCAATTGGATTGTGGAGACTCATCAAGCCATTGTTGGTGTGTCTGAGGAGCGTGTGGCAAGGGGATTTGCCATAATCAACTACCTAAGTGCAATCCACGATATTGGTATTGTACCTACCTACATGTTGAATTAAATATTAAACTCAATCAAGCTATAGTTGGTGAGTCAAATAATTTACAATCGTTTATTGGCGTCTATAAACGTCGAGGTGGAGCCTTCCAGTGGAGAATTACATAAAGTTTTGAAGAAATTAACGCATTTCGACGAGTCATCATTGCGTAATATACTACCTACCCTGCCTGCTACACAAAAAAAAGTGTGACATTATCATTCATTTTACTGCAACAACATACTGCATCACAGATAATATTACTCTGCATGAATGTTTCGCGTGACGTATGCTATGTGAAGAAGCGTCAAAGTTACCGCGTGCGCCGTCGTTTGACATACGCACAGAGTACCTACATATTTAATTTAAAGGATTTTTTACCGGCCGGCGTGTGGCGTCCGCCATCGTTTTCGTTTTTTGAAAGTGCCTAAAAACATTGTTTTGTTCAGTTTCATCAGTTATTTGCGTTAACTGTGATTGTGATATACCGCCGCCAAAATGCTAGACGAAAATGCGGAGCTTAAGCGTTATATCGCGGCCCGAGGTCAATGCAAAGGTACGATAACAAAAATTTGTAATTTCATGGCAGATGAGACTAAACCAAGGTCTTTGCAAGTTTTGAAAGTTAAAAAAGACCTGCTAATAAAGGCTTTTTCAGAATATAAAGAATATAACATAGATATCTTGGCTTTGGTACCATCTGACAATGAGAATTTTGATGAGTTCGAGGATAAATATTGTGCAACCTTGTCTCAGATCAATGAATGCATTGCATTGGCCTCAGGTGCAGTTGGTGACTCGGGATCTGGTGGATACAACGATGGAAGTGGAAGTAAATTTCAACGTCTTCCGCTAATAAATATAAAAAACTTCTCTGGAGATTTGAAGAACCGGGCCATAGCCTTAGAAACTGCTACACCCCATCAAGTGCCCACCGGGGGTAAGTCCGGCAGGTACTCCTTGGTGTGCAATGCAGCGAAGTCTGAGAAAGCATCCTCATCTCCTCCTACAAACTTAAGATGCACTACTGCACCAGGCTACTCCGATTGAAGAATCGGGACCCTATTTAATTTCTACACAATTTGGTGCAGTCATAGCGGGATCATTGCCCAAAGAGTGTGTGAGGCCCCCTAGATTTAATACTTCAACTACTGTCTGCAACCAGGTATGTCATTTTGTTAATGATTTGGATAAAAATATTACAAGTTTCTGGCAAGCTGAAAAAGTCCCAGAAGTTTTTCCTGAAACCACCTCTGAGCAGGAGCAAGCTGAATGTATTTTCCAGCAGTCTGTTATTCTAAAAAATAATAGATTTCAAGTAGCTTTGCCTCTAAAACAGCCTATTGGTGCTTTGCAACTTGGGGATTCATTTTCTGCTGCATTGCAGCGGTTTAATAATCTTGAGAGCAGATTATCAAAAGATGCTAAACTCTATCAAATGTATAGAGAATTTATAAATGAATATATTGCTTTAGGCCATGGAGAGTTCTATGACATCTCAAATTATGACCTTGATAATGATGCAGTATTTTTCTTACCACACCATCCAGTTTTCAATGAGAACAGTCAAACAACAAAAATGAGAACAGTTTTTGATGGCAGCTTAAGAACAAAAAACAGGCTGTCACTAAATGATGTTTTATTAAATGGACCTATAGTTCAAAACGAATTGTTTGATATTTTAGTTTTATTTCGTTTACCAAAGTACATTTTAATCGCTGACATTAAACAAATGTTTCGGCAGATATTGGTAGATCCGCAATATCGGTCTCTACAAAATATATTATGGAGAAATTCTAAAGATGATCCCATATGTTGCATTCAACTAAAAACTGTCACCTATGGGTTGAAAAGCTCCTCATACTTGGCCACAAGGTGTTTATTAGAGCTGGCAGAGAGGTTTAAGGACCAATACAGCTTAGCTTCTTCTGTTCTTAGGTACAACACATATATCGATGACATTCAAGCTGGCCATGATGATATTGAAATCTTAATGGAGACAAAAAGACAGTTGTTAGAATTATTGAGTCTGGGTGGTTTCCAGTTGCACAAATGGGGTTCCAATGATCCTAGGTTATTGAGCGATATTCCTCCAGATAAAAGATGTGTCAATGACATTGATCTCAGCAAAGATGATGCCTTTATTAAAACTTTAGGTCTGCGTTATAATATAAGCTCAGATAATTTCTGTATTAGTTGCCCAGAAAAGAAAGTAAAAGAAAATTACACAAAAAGACAAGTTTTGTCATTTATTAGTAAAATTTTTGACCCGTTGGGTCTGGTTGGGCCTATTGTCGTATCTGCAAAGCTTATAATGCAGCAAGTTTATCAATTAAAGTCCTTGTGGGATGACGAGCTTCCAAAGGAGCTCAATGATCAATGGAAATGTTTTGCCACAGGATTAATTGAAATGTCTTCCATTCAAACTAAGAGGCACATACATATACATGGTGCTCGGAGGGTCGAGTTGATCGGGTTTGCTGACGCCTCAAATAAGGCGTATGGCTGCTGTTTGTATCTCAGAGTTATACAAGTTAATGGCTCTGTAGAAGTTAGTTTAATTTGCTCGAAGTCCAGGGCAAATTCGATCAATAACGAGCTTACGACTCCAAGAAAAGAATTAAATAGTGCACTTTTGTTGTCCATGTTATCAAACAAAGTTCATAATACTTTGAGTTTACAATGTAAAAATAAAATAAATGTATATTGGTATCTGGATTCAAAGATTGTTCTCGCCTGGCTTAACACAGAACCAATAAGGCTCTTGCCGTACGTAGCCAATCGGGTTATCAAGATTAAAGATCTTACTGCGGACTGGCGTTGGTTCTATGTCAAGACCAAAGAGAATCCAGCGGATTTGATTTCGAGAGGGGTAGAACCTCATAATTTGCAATCAAATGTTCTATGGTGGTCTGGTCCACAATTCTTAAATGATGCCAATTTTGTGCACAATGATGCAAAAGAAATGCCTCTTGACTCACAGGAGCTGCCTGAATTAAAGAAAATAGTCAATACATGTAATTTGACCAAAAGGAGCACTGATGAGACCGATTTCTTTTCCCGCTTTTCGGATATAAATAAATTAAAAAGGTTGGTAGCTTATTTGCTCAGATTTGTTCATAATTCCAACCCGAAGAATAAAGATTGCAGAATCCTTGATGTCTTGCAGCCTGCTGAGTTGGATAATGCATTATTGAAAATAATAAAATGCGATCAGCAAAATCGTTACGCAGCAGAGGTTAGTTGTATAAAACAGGGCAAACAAGTATCAGGTTCTCTTTCATCTTTAAATCCATTCATTGATGGGGAGGACTTGCTACGAGTGGGAGGTAGATTGGACAACTCGCAATTGCCTTACGCGCAAAAGCACCCCATAATACTTGCTAAAGGATCATATATAACTAAGCTCATCATATGGAATGCACATGAAAATTCATTCCATGCAGGTCCAAAACTTCTGCTCTCTTCTTTAAATCAAAGGTTCTGGCTAATCAATGCTATTAGAGAAATAAAATGTGTAATACATAAATGTTTGAAATGTTTCAGACTGAAGGCAAAGACTGCATCGCAGCTGATGGGCTCCTTGCCTTCGGATAGAGTACAAGCGGCGAGACCATTTGAGAAGGTGGGAATAGATTACGCTGGCCCATTTAATATTAAATTTGCACGCGTCAGGAAGCCTGTGATTGTAAAGGCATATGTTTTAATTTTCGTATGCTTCGTGACCAAGGCGATTCACGTCGAACTGGCCTCGGATTTAAAGACAGAAACATTTCTAAATTGTTTTAAGCGATTTATAGCGCGAAGAAATAAACCTTCTCAAGTGTTCTGCGACAATGCAAGTACTTTTAAATGTGCTAGTTCTCAATTGCATAACTTGTATGAATTACAGTCTTCCTCAGCCCACCAAAGCGCCGTAAAGAGTTTCTCTTCTGCACAAGGAATCACTTTCAATTTTATACCTGCTTATAGCCCCGTCTTTGCTGGACTGTGGGAGGCTGGTGTTAAGAGTTTAAAATACCACCTAAAAAGGGTTGTAGGTAGCTCTGTTCTTACCTACGAAGAGTTTAATACTATAATCATTCAAATAGAAGGAATTTTGAACTCACGGCCGTTGACTTGCATGTCTTCGGACCCATCAGATATGACCTACTTAACCCCAGGTCACTTCTTAACCGGAGCTCCTCTTACATCTTATCCTGAGCAAGATCTTACTGATATTCCTACCAATAGGTTGCACTTTTGGAGACAATGTACACAAATTCAACAAAATTTCTTCAAACAGTGGTCAAGGCAGTACTTAAATATGCTCCAGAATAGGCCAAAGTGGAAAAATGAGACTCCTAATATTAAGATTGGAACTTTGGTTATTTTGAGGGACAAAAATATTACCCCTTTTAATTGGCCCATGGCTAGAGTGGTAAAATTATATCCTGGTAATGATGGGAAGGTTCGTGCTTTTGATGTTAAAACTCCCACTGGTCATATACTTCGTACCAGTATTACAAAGATTTGTGTTCTTCCTATAAATGATTAATTTATAGGTACAGATTCCTTAATGGTTTATAGTAGTAAATAAGTAAATCTGGTCTTAGATTATCTTAGTTCTTAGTTCTTGGCTCAATGGCTACTGACTGTTTGTTATTACAAACTGTACTGTTAGCTTGTGTATTGCTAATTAGAAATTATTTATGATACCTTTGCGTTTTCTTGGCTAGTAAATGTTTGTACCTTTTACAAATAAGTACTTAGTCATTATTGTAAATGTAGTACTTTAAGTATAATATAAGTTTCAAAAGGTCTTCAATCTTGTTATGTTAGTCTTGGTTTTAGTTGTAAGTAAGCATAAACCTTATCTTGTCAATATTACTTAATTGCTCAATAATATTTTTCTTGTTCATTTTGTTAAAAAATATACCTAGATGATTAATCTGGCCTAGGGCCCCAATATGTTCGAATCTCTCATAGATTTTTATTTCTATGTAAGGTAGATGTGTATTTTGGTACATTTTTCACTTGTCATCGAGCTGTCTTACTATGTAGACCTCAATTAAATACAGTCCTTTATTTTCTTCATGTTCATCTTTTATTCTACAAAACCAGCGCCCGAACACAAACTTAATTCAGCTTTATGAAAAAATATTCGAGACTTAAAATACTTTTTTATAATTTTTTTAGCTTACTACAAACAAAAATAATGAAACTACAAACCTCTTCATACCTCTTTAAACGTTTCTCAGTCATTTTCAGCGTTTGTAGTAACCTCATAGGCTTTCAAACTTAATTTAGCTTTATGAAAAAATATTCGAGTTTTAAAATATTTTTTTATAATTTTTTTAGCTTACTACAAACAAAAATAATGACACTTCAAACCTCTTCATACCTCTTTGAACGTTTCTCAGTCGTTTTCAGTGTTTGTAGTAACCTCATAGGCTTTCAAACTTAATTTAGCTTTATGAAAAAATGTTAGAGTTTTAAAATATTTTTTTATATTTTTTTTAGCTTACTACAAACAAAAATAATGACACTTCAAACCTCTTCATACCTCTTCAAACGTTTCTCAGTCATTTTCAGCGTTTGTAGTAACCTCATAGGCTTTCAAACTTAATTTAGCTTTATGAAAAAATATTCGAGTTTTAATTTTTTTTTTTATAATTTTTTTAGCTTACTACAAACAAAAATAATGACACTACAAACCTCGTCATACCTCTACAAACGTTTTTCAGTCATTTTCAGCGTTTATGGTAACCTCATAGGCTTTCAAACTTAGTTTAGCTTAATGAAAAAATATTCGAGTTTTAAAATATTTTTTTATAATTTTTTTAGCTTACTACAAACAAAAATATCGACACTAAAAACCTCTTCATACCTCTACAAACGTGTCTCAGTCATTTTCAGCGTTTGTAGTAACCTCAAAGTCTTTCAAACTTAATTCAGATTTATGAAAAAATATTCTTATCTTCAAATATTTTTTTATAATTTTTTCAGCTTTCTACATACAAAAATAATGTCACTACAAACCTCGTCATACCTCTACAAACGTTTTTCAGTCATTTTCAGCGTTTATGGTAACCTCATAGGCTTTCAAACTTAGTTTAGCTTAATGAAAAAATATTCGAGTTTTAAAATATTTTTTTATAATTTTTTTAGCTTACTACAAACAAAAATATCGACACTAAAAACCTCTTTATACCTCTACAAACGTGTCTCAGTAATTTTCAGCGTTTGTAGTAACCTCATAGGCTTTCAAACTTAATTCAGCTTTATGAAAAAATATTCGAGACTTAAATTTTTTTTTTTAATTTTTTTTAGCTTACTACAAACAAAAATAATGACACTACAAACCTCTTCATACCTCTTCAAACGTTTCTCAGTCGTTTTCAGCGTTTGTAGTAACCTCATAGGCTTTCAAACTTAATTTAGCTTAATGAAAAAATATTCGAGTTTTAAAATATTTTTTTATAATTTTTTTAGCTTACTACAAACAAAAATAGTGACATTACAAACCTCTTCATACCTCTTTGAACGTTTCCCAGTCGTTTTCAGCGTTTGTAGTAACCTCATAGGCTTTCAAACTTAATTTAACTTTATGAAAAAATGTTCGAGTTTTAAAATATTTTTTTATAATTTTTTTAGCTTACTACAAACAAAAATAATGACACTATAAACCTCGTCATACCTCTACAAACGTTTTTCAGTCATTTTCAGCGTTTATGGTAACCTCATAGGCTTTCAAACTTAGTTTAGCTTAATGAAAAAATATTCGAGTTTTAAAATATTTTTTTATAATTTTTTTAGCTTACTACAAACAAAAATATCGACACTAAAAACCTCTTCATACCTCTACAAACGTGTCTCAGTCATTTTCAGCGTTTGTAGTAACCTCAAAGTCTTTCAAACTTAATTCAGATTTATGAAAAAATATTCTTATCTTCAAATATTTTTTTATAATTTTTTCAGCTTTCTACATACAAAAATAATGTCACTACAAACCTCGTCATACCTCTACAAACGTTTTTCAGTCATTTTCAGCGTTTATGGTAACCTCATAGGCTTTCAAACTTAGTTTAGCTTAATGAAAAAATATTCGAGTTTTAAAATATTTTTTTATAATTTTTTTAGCTTACTACAAACAAAAATATCGACACTAAAAACCTCTTCATACCTCTACAAACGTGTCTCAGTAATTTTCAGCGTTTGTAGTAACCTCATAGGCTTTCAAACTTAATTCAGTTTTATGAAAAAATATTCGAGACTTAATTTTTTTTTTTTTATTTTTTTTTAGCTTACTACAAACAAAAATAATGACACTACAAACCTCTTCATACCTCTTCAAACGTTTCTCAGTCGTTTTCAGCGTTTGTAGTAACCTCATAGGCTTTCAAACTTAATTTAGCTTAATGAAAAAATATTCGAGTTTTAAAATATTTTTTTATAATTTTTTTAGCTTACTACAAACAAAAATAGTGACATTACAAACCTCTTCATACCTCTTTGAACGTTTCCCAGTCGTTTTCAGCGTTTGTAGTAACCTCATAGGCTTTCAAACTTAATTTAGCTTTATGAAAAAATGTTCGTGTTTTAAAATATTTTTTTTATAATTTTTTTACCTTCCTACAAACAAAAATAATGACACTACAAACCTCTTCATACCTCTACAAACGTGTCTCAGTCATTTTCAGCGTTTGTAGTAACCTCATAGGCTTTCAAACTTAATTTAGCTTTTTGGAAAAATATTCGAGACTTAAAATATTTTTTTATAATTTTTTTAGCTTACTACAAACGAAAAAAAATACACTACAATCCACTACTAACGCTTACCTATCAGATGCAACCGGAAAAATTCAGGTTTTGCAATGTCGGGAGCGAACATTTTTTTTGCTGTCCATATTTTTTTTTTGGCACCACTACTTACGAAATTATTTTCACTGCTATCCACTACTTACCGATATCTTTCAATCATACCAAGAAAAGATCATTTTTTCCAAACTCGGGTGCTAGGTTCACAGAGCCGGTATACGGAAGAGGTTAGACTCTGTTCAACGAGGATTCGCTCAGAAGCTCTGCAAATCTTACCGCACTGTCTCATTGAACTCGGCACTGGCCTTGTCTGGGATACTACCTCTAGACCTGCGCATACAGGAGGCAGCCGCCCTGTATGAAGCGAGGAGAGGGTCATCCCGGTTTGTGCCAGGAGACAGGGCGATCGAGAGTGCGGTGAGGTTTGCGGAAGCTCCTCATCCGGCTACGCAAATGCCCCTGGAATTCATATGCCTGGCAGACCAAGAGTTACTAGACAGTAACAATGTGCAGACGGTGCGAATATTCACCGACGGCAGCAAGATTGAGGGGAAGGTCGGAGCCGCATTATCCATTTGGGATAATGAAGGCGAAGTCCGGAACCTCAAGCTTAGCCTTGCCGCGTACTGCACAGTCTACCAGGCGGAACTCCTGGCCATTTGCAAAGCCACTGAAGTGATCCTCAAGCGGCAAGAGGCGAGCTATGGTTTGTACAGCGACTCAATGTCCGCACTGCAGACGCTTGCAAACCATAGCTCTCTCCATCCCCTGGCGGTTCGCGCGCGCGCCAACCTGGTTCATGCCCTGGGCCAGAGCAAAGCTGTGACTTTGTTCTGGATCAAGGCCCACGCGGGCCTGCCGGGGAATGAGCGAGCGGACGAGTTGGCAAAGAAGGCAGCATTATCGTCACGGAGGAAGCCGGACTACGACCAGTGTCCGGTTTCATTTATCAAGCGACAAATCCGTTTGGAATCGCTTGATGAATGGAATCGAAGATATGTGTCGGGCGAGACCGCTTCCGTGACGAAAATGTTCCTTCCGGATGCAATAGCTGCCTTCCGTATTGTACAACAGGTGCGGCCCGAAGGCGTCCTCACGCAAATTTTGACGGGGCACGGTGGGTTCTCTGAATACTTGAATCGCTTCAAGTGTAAGGAGAGTCCATCGTGCGTCTGCGATCCAGGCGTGGCAGAGACTGTCCAGCACATACTTGTAGAGTGCCCGTTATTTATCAGGGAACGCTACCGACTTGAATGTGAGCTGGACAGGAAAATAACGAGGGAGAGCCTGCATGGGCTCATGGACAAGAAAACAAGGGAGAAGTTTCTGGAGTACTGCATTAGAATATTTAAATGTAAGCACGGAATGCAGCAAGGACACGTATAGCCGGCAGTACTTCATGTTAGTACCTAAGTTTTTTAAATGTGTAAAATTCACTGTGATATTTTTTTTGATAACTGTGCTTGTGGGTTTAATCCCGAATTTTTATGTATATACTATCAGCTGTGATAAGTCGCACTTTGTACACCTGTGATAGCAGCGTTTTTTGGCTCAATTGTGATACGGCACTTTTTGCGCAACCTGATATATTATGTTGCACCTTTTATTGCACAATGTATTTTTTGTATTTACACATTCCGTATTTTTATAAGTTATTAAATCATGCCCTTAGAGTAGATTAAGTGGGACTCTTATCCACAGAATGCAAGATGATGTATGAAAGAAAGAGATAGTATGAAGAATGAAAGTACGAGAGGCATGAAAGATTGACCGGAATGTTTGAGGTTTAGCAAATAAGGCGCCAATTACGTTGGCGGGGATTAGAGTTAAGACAAAAAAAAAAAAAAAAAAACCTATCCTAACCTTTTTTTTTTTTTTTTTGATCTCGCTGGGAAAAAATGCATTACGCATACCCACCCATTGGGGAAATGGGGGGGGTATGTGGGACTCCCCGGAATGAATCCGGTATACCCACTAAAATAACCCAGCGGCACTCCCGCATCGTCTTGAATTGGAGGAGGACTGGGAAACTGGCAGAGCCTTTACGTCCAGTCCCCCGCCGACGACCGCCCACCTTTACAGCGGGGCCTTCACGCCCCTCCCTCAGTGGAGGAGCCCGGGAACGACCGCGAGTGCTCGGCCGTTCCCGCCCGACGAGGGTGGTGACTCGTGCAATGCGAGCGAAGGCGCCCCCGCGCCTGTCGCCCGCTAGTCACCACCAGGAGGTGGGAGGAGACGATCGTACAACCGCCTTCTCCCACCCCTTCTTCGCCTGCGGTGCGGCGGCGCGAGAGGATCGTCCTCCCGCGCCCGCTCCGCCGCCTCTTTTTGCGACCTCGCAAAAGCAGGCAACCGCCGCCCAGGCCTCCTCACTTCCCAGCATGGAGCTGACCACACCGGGAAGTGAGAGGTCCTGCCCGACCACATCAATCAAGGCACGGCGCAGCTCAGCCCAAGCTGGGCACACCTCCAAGGTGTGCTGCGCCGTGTCCTCTGCCGCGCCGCAGTCATGGCACGCCGGGGTTTCCTCCCTCCGGATCCAGTGCAGGTGCGTTCCGAAACAACCATGTCCGGACAACACCTGCACCAAACGGAACGAGAGGAAACCATGTGGCCGCTCGAGCCAGCCCTGCAGGACTGGCCCGAGCGCGTCCAGCGTCCGGCGTCGAAAGGCGGCGGTGGCGAGGTCCTCCGCCCAATGGAGGACGATAGCGTCCCTCGCCTCCCGCTCTTCCATTGCGGGGCGCTCACCTAGCGCCTTCCGCCTCGCCGTCCATTCGTAAACCCTGGCGAGCACCCATGCCTCTAGCTCCCAGGGAGGGGTGCCGGCCAGAGCGCACGCCGCCGAAAAGCCCACTGAGCGGTAGGCCCTCGCCACCCGCTGTGCAATGGCCCTTTGTGGCCTGCGGATGGCGGTTGCATTCTTCCTCCTCTGGAGGGAGTCCGCCCAGATGGGCGCCCCATACAGGGCCATGCTGCGCAGGATGCCGGCATACAGTCGCCGGCACCGTCCGCTCGGCCCCCCGAGGTTGGGGAGGAGCCATGAGAGGGCGTCCGCGGCTTTCAACAGGCGCGTCGACAGCCCGCTAAAGTGCGGGCCGAAGCGCCACCTGCTGTCCAGCACTAGGCCCAGATATTTCATCTGGGCCTTCACCGCTATGCGGACGCCCTCCACGACTATGTGGGCATCTGGAGGGCAGCGCTGCCGAGGCCCGTGGAAGAACACGGCCTCGGTCTTGTTCAGCGCCACCCTCAATCCCAGGCGGCGGATCCTCTCTGCGATCAAGGATCCGCCCGCCGAGGCCAAACAGGCCACCTCCCCAAGGCTCCTCCCCCGGGCAGTGAGGAGAGTGTCATCCGCGTAGCAGATGACACTCGTGCCCTGGAGGAGGGCTCCCCGCAGGAGCCAATCAAACCCAATGTTCCACAGGGGAGGGCCTAGAACCGACCCCTGTGGAACTCCGCGCGGACAAGAGGTCCTCCTCTTGTCCACGAGGAGGACCTCTCGGTCCTCCAGGTAGCTGGCCAGGATCGCCCGCAGATATTGGGGCACTCCGTGGTATCGGAGTGCCTCCAATATCGTCGAGTGGGGAACGGAGTTAAAGGCGTTGGCGATGTCGAAAGACACCGCCAACACTCCGCCCCCCCACCTCCACCGTTGGGTTTGTCACCCTACAGACTCATGACGCTGATAAATTTTGCATACAAAAATTGTCGGAGGTGATACGGAAGTGTTGTAATTGTATCGACTGGTAGCTACTTACTTAATAGTTCCATGGATTGAAAACACCTAGTCTGAACTACGCTTTATTAAAAATGTAAATGTCATGGACCAAGTGAATAATCAGTGCACTATGGATAAGCCCGGGCATTATGAATCAAGTCAAGTCAAATCGGGCAATGTAATGAATATTGATTTAAGATATTTGTAAATAATCTCGATTGCGTTTCTGTAAATAAAGTTTTTAATTGTATTAAAAAAGATTGTTTTATACAGTAAGTACGTACTAAATGCTTTACAAAATATTACTTTACCTGTAAATAAAGAAACAACATTCAAAGCTTATTATTTCACGAATATCGTCTCCTTTAAATCCTTCAGGTATTTTATAGTTTTTCTTATAATAACCACCAATCCAAATCACAATGCCATGCAGAACACTGCAGTGTCAGTTCAGCTCAGTCCGTCATTCATTCCTACGATCTATGTTATCGGTCATTCACGGTCGCACTTGGACGCGCGCGGGTAAATTCAAATTAAAGAAAGGATAGGTCTGTAAGTAAGTAATCATTTCCTTACATTGATTTAAACTTCTATATTATTCACACTGTCTGGCCATTATGAATATTGCTAAGTAAGGGTTGGGCCATTCAATCATTATGGTCAGTGAATTAGTCTAAGCGTAAGCGAAGTAAGCTCGGGAGCTTAATTATGGGAGCAAAGTGAGCGCACTCAGCTGCCGTTATCTCTTTCATGTTAGGTTACTTTAAACCCTGGAGACAGAAATAGAGCCCGGCTTTATCGACCCTTTTGCTTAAATAGTAATCGTACTTACCTATTCCGTATTAAATTCAATTCCAACATTGAAATAATTTAATATAAAAACACATCTTTTTATTACCGTCCCAATAAGTGATGGGCATTATTCGAAAAGTCCGGTCAACTTAATTATTTCAATAGATTTTAACATATTGCCTACTCATATTGGGCATTTTTCAAATTGTCTGGGCATTATGAATAATGCCGTATTCATTACTTGATCCATAACATACATACTTATGTCATAAAATTATGACAAGCGCTAGTTGTGGTTAGTGGTGGCTAGTTGGCACTCAAACAGCCTTGCACATGAAACTTATATATATATGTTGCTTGTTTGCATAAAGTGATACAATCAAACACAAAGAAATATTATTCAACCTATGACACAGTAAACGAGCTTTCTTGAAATCGCTGTCGAGTTATGAAATCGTGTCGCACCTTCCAATAAACGACAAGGGTAGGAACAGCCGTACTAGTGAGCAAAATCGCAAGCGATGACTGAGGAGGAAAGCAGCTGATAGTTTACTCGAGCATCAGTAAGCGTGTGGTGTGACGCCGGCTGCAGGAGTGGGCGCGTGGGCGCGTCGGGGCGTGGACGTGGCACGTCTGCGAGGAGAAGCAGGACTCGTTGCTGTGAAAAAGACTCTACGGAATGTCTTGTGAGTCACGCTGACATTTAGATACGACCTTAATAATTTGAAAGTCAGAAGAGTGTCAACATAAATCTTTATTGTCCAGTATCTAACATGTACAGCTCGAGTATCCCGTGCCGCTGACAAGAGAAGACTGCGCTGCGGGCGGAGCCGGGAGCTCGCACACTGCCCGCTACCGGCGACGACGGCAGGCCGCTGACTGCATCCTACACCGGTAACTGAGTCAGGTAGGTGCCGGACCTACCACAAGTGTCGTGTACTAGCTGATTCATATTTTTTCACCGCACCAACTTCACATAGTGTACGAATATCAAAAAAATACCTTAGTCCAAATAATAATCGCTGGGCGCCGCGGTTGAGCTGCCTGAACCACGTAATCTAGAATACCTTTAAACGAGTAATTATTGTATATAATAATGCATATACCAGCACTTCGCCCGCGACTTCGGGATCCGTATTTTTCCCACATACATCTTTTTAGTTTTATCCCCTTAAAAGATGAATTGCCAAAAATCCCTTCTAAGTGCTCCCCTACACCTTAAAAAGAAGCCCTATACAGTAAAATTCTTCAAAAATCTTTAACACCCCCTAAATCATCTTTTAGGAATAGTTTCGAAAAATATATAAGTCCAAAAAATTTCCACATTTTCGCCTCCTTAGGGGTATAATTTCCAATCACCAATGTATACATGAATTCTTTTTAGTAACCAAAAGCGTAAATCTTTAATTTCACGTATCAAACTTAAAAGCGTAGAAGTTTCACATAAATATTGTGGTAGACATTTTTTTTACTCCCTTAGGGGTAGAATATCCGAAATTAAAAAAAAAACCGAATAAATTACACATAAAGTTTTTGCAAACCACTTTTTTATTTTTGGTCTGATGTTTTTACATAAATTCTTTTTATCAACCAACAGCGTAAATCTAAAATTACATATGTCCAACTAACAAACTGTAGAAAATTCATACAAACTTTTTACACTATTTTTACCGGCTTAGGGAAGGAATTTCCAAAAATCTTTTCTTAGTGCGCATTTACGTCACTTGCCTCCTCCTTTACCTCTCTGCCAATTTTTATAATTATATGTCAAGCGGTTTTCGATATTTCGTGATGAGTGATTGAGTGACCTTTCGCTTTTTAACCGACATACCAAAATGGAGATTCTATGTTCGCCTTCATGTATGTTTTTTATGTATGTTGACCGATATCTCCGTCAATCGTGGACCGATTTTTTTTTTCTTTTTTGTCTGGGACAGTATGTTTCGAAATTGGTCCCATTTTAATTTGATGAAGGACTTCGAAGATATACAACAGAACTCTTCAATAAATGACGGGAAATCTCTAGGTATTGCTGCAGTCAAATCAAGTCAAAATCATCTTTATTTTTCTTCCACAAATAACACTTATGTTGATAAGTGTAAAATCTCAAAAACGGAAAATTAATAATAATGATATGCTACTCGTACATAATTATTTGAGGGAGACTGGTGCCTGAGCTAAGCCGTAGCCTGTATTTTAGGACACCAGAGTCTCCCCCGCTACAGTAAAATAAAATAATAATAGAAATTATACATATCATCAAAACTACTACTATGGATTGATAATTCTTAGAAAAAGTTAAATTTTTATATTATAAACAAGCAAACAATTAATTGTAAGGTTTTATTTCTTTTTTTTTATTATGTGAAGTAAGAGTGTCAGTGTGTGTACATGTGAGTATGTGTTTTTTTGTGTGTGTTTGTGTGAGCGTGTGTTTGTGTGTGTGGTGTTGAGAGGGTGAGAAGTTAACTATACGAATGGGATCAAAAAGTATGGTGATGGTAGGATACATTATTTACGTTTTTATGGTGAGCAGTTGTTCTGTTTTTGTATAGTCCAACTTTAGTAGCCAGTTAGTTAATATTAGTTTACATTTAGATTTATTGTAGTAGTAAATACCTAATTCTTTATTCAATTTATTATAGAGTTCGGGTCCTCGGAAAGTATAAAATTTTTTGGCAAAGCCAGTTTTACATTTGAAGGTGCTGCATACGTCGTACTGCCTCCTAGTACTTAATTTAGAAAGAATAAAAGAGGGTGGATCTGAATGTTGCCGGAGAATAGTAAAAAGGATGTAAAGCTGTCTAACAGTTAAAACCTCAGCTTCCTGATATAGTGTGGCAGTGGGGTAGAGTCGTGGTTTAGAAAGGCCAACTTTCAGAATCAGCCTTTGGGCTCTTTCTATTTCCAACATTTTAGTTTTGACGGCACCTCCCCAAGTTGTTACACAATATATCAAGATAGATTGAACAAGGGCAATGTATACCATTTTTGGTGTTTTACCACTTGCTACATGTCTAAGCTGTTTAAAAATATAAATAAGTTTTTGTACTCTTTTAGATAAGTTGTGAATGTGTTCCTCAAAGGACAATCTTTTATCAATGATTACACCCAAGTAACGAATACTTTGAGTTGGTTGTATAGTTGAGCAGCTACATTGATTCAAAGGAGGAAATGAACACTGATGAACATAAATGGGAGGCTTGTCTTGTAAAAAGTTTTCTGCGCTCCTTATTGCAAAAGGTGAGTATTTTGTTTTACCTGCGTTAAGTGTGAGCGAGTTTGCAGCGAGCTAGTGGCAGACCGTGTTCAGACCTTTTTGAGCTAATGAATATACTTCTTTCCAAGAATTGCCCGTGAAAGTAAGAGTCGTGTCATATGCATAAGATATTATTTTGCAGCTTTTAAAGATTAAGCTGACATAGCTTATTTATATAGCATAGAAACAACGTAGGGCCAAGAATACTTCCCTGGGGAACTCCATACTCTATAGGAAGTTCATTACTCATGTGGTAACCGATCTTTACTTGCTGTGTACGATCCGATAAATAGTCAGATATTAATAACAATTCGTTTCCCCTTTCCCCTTTTAATTTACGAATTAGGGTGGGGATAGAGACTGTGTCAAAAGCCTTGGCGAGATCGAGAAAGATGGTCAGACACTTTTTGTTATTGTCTATGTTTTTACCACAAAATCAGTAAAAGCGTGAACAGCCTCATCGGTGGATTTGTGTGCTTGAAAACCATATTGTGTGTCGGCAAGTAATTTATTTGACTCTAAGAATTTTATTAATCTACAATTAATCGTGCGCTCGAACACTTTAGACAATGAAGAAAGGATAGAGATGAGCCTATAGTTGTTGACACAGTCTGTATCCCCCGCCTTATATATGGGGCTTACAACAGATTTTTTTAGTGCTGTACGAAAGACACCTGTACCAAAGCATCGATTTATGAGATCAGCAATAACTGGAGCTTCCAAATCTACAACACTTTGCAACAACATAGATGAGATGGTGTCCCATCCAGGTGAGCATTCACTCCTCAAATTCAAGATAGCAGCTTTAACTTCCATAATATCAGTTTTGAGTAGTACGAATGAGTTGCAAGGGGAGGTGTCTTTGTTTAGACCGTTATTGAAAGGTAAAATATTCGAAGGAATGCGTTGAGCTAGTATTCTACCAATTGTAGAAAAGAAGGTATTGATATTATTAATAGACGATTGAGGGCTTTGATCTGTAAATAGAAGTTTATTAGAAGATTCATGATTTTAATTATAATTTGTTATAGTTTTAATAGAGTTCTATAAGAATTTGGAGTTACCTTTAGTCATATTTAGTTGGTTCTGTTCATATTGTCGTTTTATTTTTTTTATGAAGATTATTGCAATAGTTCCTGTGTCGTTTATATGTTATACTTAAAATTTCATAATCTGGTTCTATTTTAGTTTAATATGCATCCTATCCCTATTTTTAATGCATCTTAGTAGTCCTGGCGTTATCCAGGGTTTTAAGGTAGTTTTATTTCGCGGCATCCTTATGATTGACATATGTTTCATTGTTAGGTTAGATAATAATTCTATAAATCTATTGGTCGCCAAATCCAAATCATTTTCAGCATAAATTTGACTAAAATCTAATTGTGGACAGTCAGAGATCATCTCGACCCAGTTCACCTTCCTGACTTCTCTATTATTTGAGGGTTTCTTTGAGCCCCCGTGCTTGGGACAAAATAGAATAGCTTCATGATCAGTTATTGAGGTTTGAAGGTTAAATGTATAAGCCTGTAACTTGCTCTTAACAATAACATGATCTAGGCAGCAATTGCCTCTAGTAGGTAGGTTATGAGCCGGAAGTAGACCATAAAATGAAATTAGATCTAGATATGACGAAACACTTGAATCAACATTCAATATATTTACATTTATGTCACCTACTATTATTATATTTTGAAACGATCGCAACTGTTCAAGGATGTTGTGGAGTGACTGCAGAAAAGAATCTAAATTTTTGAATGACGGTGACCTGTAGATTGCCTCTATAACTGTGTTAAACCCAAATTTAATTAGCAAACAGTTGCACTCATAAAGAAGTGTTTCTTCTATTGTGTAAATGTGTTCATTACTGACCATGACCACCACTCCATCGTTTTGATTAGAGGTTCGGTTCGTCTTATAAGAGTTGTAACCATTTACAGTAGGAAGATCTGATACCTAACGGAGTCAGCACTCAGATAATACTATAACGTCGCATTTGAAGCTAAATTTAGACAGGAGCACTGAAAGTTCATTGAAATTGCAATTGATACTACGTATATTTTGTTGTAAAATTTTAGGTAGTTGGTAGCAGTTGTTATGTATTTGGAACAGTTCTCTGGGTGACAGCTAAGTGAGACAGATACATTAAATTGATCTATATCACTTAATAAGTCATTTACCATCGCAAATGTTGTAACTTAAAATAGCTCGTAGGACAACTTGAGTAGGAGAAAGAACTATTTAGACTATTTACGGTTTTAAATATTATTACGAATAATGTATTAATTTCATATAACTCCGAACTAGCGCACCTATTTGGTAAACATGACCATAGATTCATCCAAAACAGTGTACAGGGATATTAGCAAATTAACCTTTGACATTTCTGTTTTCCACAAAACCAAAACATGATTTTATGTATGCATGGATGAATGTGTGTATTTTGTTTGTTTCCGTTTGTATGTTTAATTTTATTTAGTGACAATAGGAATAGAAAGATGTGTATGATGTGCAGTGTGTTAATATAAGTTCTCAGATATATTTTCAAAACAATAGCAAAAACCTCGAACGAAAGCATGACAAGTCATATAATTCTATCCAAATCCTCAGTACACTTAATGTGTATGGGTGAATCACCCTCATTCATACGAATATATATTTTTCCTAATGAGATCCAGCATCCATGGAAACCTCGCCTCTTAGAGAGCTGTCTGGACAAGTAAAATAGTTGTTATCTTTACTGTTAGAGAATAAGATACATAAATATTCTGAGGGGCTCCTTTAATCTTGATGTCGTTGGTGTTTAATGGCAGTTCTTTTTTCACTTTCTGTGACTTATTGTATTTGATGACCGAACCAATTATTTCAGTTTTCCTAGCGACACTTGTAAACTCAACTACAACGGCCTCAGTTTTAGATTTTGTTCTGTAAATGTCACGTATTTCCGTTGTGTTTACATTTGACTTAAGTTGAATCGCCGAGCCCAATTCTTTAACCATGCCTATGAGTTGTTGTTTTGTCTCCGGTTCAGTCTTAGGAATATTGCGTATTTCGAGGATCGAGGCTTTCGAGGCTTTATCACCGTATTCCAATTTTTGCTCTAGAAAAGAGATGTTTTTTAAAGGACTTGTATTCTTGTTGGAGTTGTTCAATTTTCGACAAAGTTTCATCATATTTCGCAGTCACAAATTCAACCGACTTTTTAAATTCAGTATGCAATTCCTTTATTCCGTTTATTGACTGGTTAAGAACGTCAAATTTCTGGTTCTGTTGATCTTGAAATGCAGTGAACATTAACTTCATTTGTGACGTGAAGTTTTCGAGACATTCCGAATGTTCGTCATCAAGTCTTCGTTTGTATCTTCTCGTGACATTCATCTGTCCTTCAACATTATTAGAGAGATTTAATGCCGAATCAGAGTATGACTGCGTCATACTTAAATCAACAAAGTTTGGGGATGTACGCTGTTCCATATTTATGTATTTAGAAAAACCAGAATCAACAATTTAAATATTCACAAAAAGTGTCGCAAGAATCGAGACTCGATCCACCGCAATAATACGTCGCGGTCAAGGCATTTGCCACTGGATCAGCAGGTATTTAACTAAGTGCTTTGAAATAATGCTACACTTGCTAAGTGATATACGTCACTAGCGTTATTATGGTTCAAAGGTCAGGGGGGTGACCATATGCTTGTTTGAATAGCAACCACTCCACGTGCTTTGTTTGAATAGCAACCACTCCACGTGTTTTATCACTTTTGAAAAAGCACTTTTTTATAAATTTTGGTAATAATTTCGGTTTGATTTTAGATAGACGTATTATTTATATAAAGTCCGTTATCTGTGGATTTTTGCTGCGTTAAAGTTTAAATGTAGTGTTTTGGTCCAACTTGTCACTTGTCCAGCACTGTTCAAAAAGTTAAGTTTATATGTTTCACTTCAAGAATTAGCTTTTGCCCACATTTGCACTGTTTCCTTGTTAACATATGAGAATGTTTGATGTTTTTCCACCGTGTAATATTGCCACTATGATTTATTAACAATAAAAGATACAGAGCCAATGTTCGCGTGCGCGAACGAAATAGGGGAATTCAAGTCGCATGTCTGTTTATTGTGGTAATGTTATGTTATGTAATGGTATAAAACCATTACATAACATAACATCACGCCAGTTCGCCCTTGAGGGGTACGCAGATCTCTCATTTCACCCTTTATGTTCAAGCTTCATAATATTCGGCTAATCTATTCTGGCGTTAAGGTAACATATTAAAAAAAAAATGTTATTTTTTATGTTTATAATATAGTTTATATGTTTTTATAACATTATATATTCTGTGATATAAGATCGTCTTGGAATACTGTAAGATGCTGTACTTATTGGAGTATATAAATGCCTATTGGGTACGTACAACTAAAAAGTGAGAAATAAAAACCTTTTTTACAAAAAAATACTACACTACTTTATTTTTGGAAGTCGGTGTCCGTAACGCAAAAAAATGGTACCTACGAAAGACACTTTGTAGTTTTCTTATTTGGAAGTGGGTAGTATTTTTTTGTAAAAAAGTTTTTTTATGTACATATATTATGAATCTCGGAAACGGCTCCAACGATTTTCATGAAATTTAGTATGCAGGCCTTTCGGAGGCGATAATTCGATCTAGCAAGGTTTCATTTTTAGAAAACATCGGCTTCTCTATTTTCACCCGAGAAGAGCTCGGTCGCCCAGGTACTAAATATTCACTTATGCACATTGAGATAGCCTCGCGTACGGTAGCCGGTACGAGGGACGTACGGACGGTCCTTCCTACCGTATATAATTCGTACAGCCAGTCCTTCCTTAAGTCCTATCTATCAATTGCGAGGCATCAGAAAAAAATTAAACCTCTCTCATACAGTATACAGTAAAGTACATACAGGGTGAGTTTTCCAAGTGGGCATGTATGGCCAAATCAGAAATTATCAGGTATGCCTGCTTCCTCGACCTTTCCAAGGCTTTTGTCCTTGTCTGTTATGGTGTACTGTGGGATAAAATGAAAGCAACTCGTATATCGAATGAACATATTACCATCTTTAAGTATTGGTACTGGAACCAGGTGAACCATGTCAAGTGGGCGGGCACATTGTCGGACCCGTACAAGTTGGCACGTGGGGTGAGACAGGGGGGTTCGAGCTCGCCTTACATTTTTAATTTGAACATTCATGAATTGCCGTAGGTTCGCACGATGCTCAACGGCAGTTAAAATTACTCTCTTTTAGATCCTACTGCACAAAATTATACACATGCAGCATAAGGACTAACTACACGCAAAGGCCGTGCATCATTTCTGTTTATATTATAATGAACTATGTATTTGAATATTTAATGTGACTATGTGTGTATGAATGTTTAATTTAATGGGTCTGTGAAACTTGAAATAAATGATTATAATAATAATAGCCTTCAACGGTTGGGTCATGCCGGTATTGATGTACTCTGGACTCAAACGGAACTCGACGCCCTGGATAGGCCGGTCCGTACACTGCTGACTGCATCGAATGCATCACCCACGATCGTCGGTCATGAAATTGTATGTCCCACGGAAGTGTGGAGGCCGAGGCTTTTTAAATGCCAAAAACCGCGAGATATGCAATCTCAGGGAATATTTTCTACACGTGGGTATGCATCGAAATGTAGTAGCAGTGGAAAAGGGACTCAACCCGCTCTCCTTAGCAAATGAGAACTGGCCGAAGCCTGTAGTGCTTGACACTAACGACTGCAGGGAGGTATGGCAGAGTAAGGAGCTTCACGGACGCTATTGCCGGGCCCTACATGGGGTCCGATGTAGACCAATCAGCGTCCGTACCCTGGCTGCGTTTCAGTGACCTCTTTGGGGAAACCGAAGGTTTTGTCTGTGCAATTATGGACGAAGTTATAATGACGAATAACTACCGGAGATTTATTGTGAAGGATGGCACGGTTGACATCTGTCGGGCATGTCACCGCCCGGGCTAATCGATCCGCCACATTATCTCTGGTTGTTCTCGTCTAGCTAACGAAGAGTACTTGCATAGGCACAACCTTGTAGCCAGGATTATCCATCAGCAACTTGCTCTGAAATACACTCTTGTGGCATCGGAGGTACCGTACTACAGGTATGTGCCCGACCCAGTTCTCGATAATGGCAGTATCACATTGTACTGGGATCGGTCCATCATCACTGACAGGACTATTGTAGCCAATAAGCCTGATATTGTGGTGGTGGACCGAATCGAGAGGCGTGCAATGATTGTTGATATTACCGTCCCGCATGACGGGGACCTCGTGAAAGTCGAGAAAGATAAGCAAATCAAGTATCTTGACTTGGCTCGCGAGGTTGTCGACATGTGGGATGTGGACACAGCGATCAAAAAATAAATCTTAGTAAATCATGACATCCTAACTGAAGAACAAAAAGGCTTCAGAAAAAACAAAACTATTAATATGGCTATATTTATGAAAACTAAGAATGAAAGGGTTTATCGGTCGCGTGATAGAACAATCACATATGGTGTGCCACAGGGCAGCGTGCTTGGCCCTCCTTTATTTATACTGTATATTAATGACCTGCCAAAAGGTACGCAACATCACATGACACTATTTGCCGACGACAGCACAGTTACCATTGACTGCAAAGACAAATTAAATTATGATAATGTCGTTACAAATACTATACACTCAATAATACAATGGCTGAATAACAATAATCTTAAGATAAATATTGACAAGACCAAATTAATGACATTTAACCAACGCAATAATTTGACTATGAATATTAATTACGAGAATAAACAAATAAATCAAGTAAGCACGTCCAAGTTCCTAGGGTCAACCATAGACCAACGACTAGATTGGAAAGCACACACGATGGATTTGGCAAAGAGACTTAGCAAATCTGCTTACGCTCCATATAAACTTGCAAGAGTCTTAAAAACGGAGGCAAGTTCAATATTAAGATACGGGGTTATTTTTTGGGGTAACTCAACCAATCGAGAACTTATATTTAAAGTCCAAAAAAAGTGCATCAGGGCAATGTTTGGGTTAAAATGTACAGACACTTGTAAACCTTTTTTTGTTGGATGTAAAACACTGACGTTACCTTGTATGTACATATTCGAAGTTTCAGTGTTTGTGAAATCAAACCCAAATATGTTGCCAAAGCTATCAGATCGAAATAATCGGAGTCGACGACATGTCAATATGTTATGCTCGAGACAGTCAAAAACAGCACTGATGCGTAATAGTGTTTTTTGTATGGCACCAATAAACCAGAAACAATTAAAATTATGAATATTAATCTTTTTAAAAGGCATTTAAAGATATTTCTCGTAAGAAAAGCCTATTATAATGTTTCTGAGTTTCTGAAGGACAAAATACTGTTGTAATCTGAATGTTAGTATTCATATTGAATTATTGACCTTTTTGACATTTTATTTTCGCTCGTATTCGACATCTAATTTTATGATTGTATCTTTGACTGCATTTTAATTTCATTTTTCATATTTTGTTTTTAATTATTATTATTGACTTATTTTTTTAATTCCATTATTTTGACATCCAACTTGAATTATAATAACTGTTGTTTTTTTTGAATTGATTGTTTATTATTGTGTAATAATATCGATGATGTTTCTTGTTTTTTTAAATTTACTGACTGCGCTGTTTAATTTTTGATATCCATTTTTTTTTAATGATTGATAATTGTCTTGAATGAATTGATTATTATTATTTAATATTGCATGTATAATGTCGATGATTTTTCTTCTTAGTTATTGTGTAAACCCAACGGGTAGATTTTTGCGCACATTTTTATTATAATAATATAAGACCTACTGTAATTTCCCAAAAATCACACGAATAAATAATTTGAATTTGAATTGTACCGATAGTCGTGTCAGCCAATAACTTAATAGCCACGAGCCTCGGGTCACGTTAGGCGGCTGGGTCAAGGATCTGATCCAAAGAAAGCAGTACTGCTGGACACGGCTCGTATAGTTAGGGGGTTCCTCTCTCTGGAGCCCTGACCGCCGATGGCTTGTGAAAATGTTTTTTTAATAGTTTCTTTATGAAATATTTAAAAATGTAATATAATAAGAACATAGATAAATAAACGAAATAATAATAGCGAAAAACACTCAAAGTAGTCACGGGGCCGATTTTGATGAAAACCAAAAAATGCATTTTTGAAAAATCAATATTCCTAGCCAGGAATCGAACCAGTTGATTTTGAAAAAAACAGACGCTGTGTTATTACGACATCCAATAGTGTCGCTATTAAGGATCAAATTCTGGGAAGCAATAACTTACGGTAAACTTAAGGAACTTTGCACTTAAGATAGTACCGGGAAAAGATCAATAGTACACAAAATGTTCGTTATTCATCCAAACTGGAGCCACCAACTTAACTATTTTTGTTGATATTCCGTCATGACATGACCAACGCTGTTCGTATTTTTCAGTAGTTTGATTATTTTAAACACATCTTGCGGTATACAAGGGGGCATAAAAAAGATTTTTCTCTATGTGGGACTTTGAAGTGACTTGATTTCCTGAATTAAGAAGCGGAACTATTTTTCCAATAGTTGTTAAATTCTATGGCTATTTTCTGAGGATCTGCTATAGTGTCACTGTTAATTTTGATTTTTGTGATAAGATTTCGTGGTATGCTAAGCTTTGAGTCATTGATAATTTGCCAACTAGTTTTAGATTTTTTATTATATTGTTTTATTTCATAGTTATTCTGTGTATATTGCGTAAGTTGTATAATTTTCTTAAATAGTTTAGAGTATTTAGTCAAGCTATATTTATTTGTTACATTTGGGTCACGTCTATATTTCCATAGAAGTTGTCGCTTCTTTTTGCTTCAAATTTTGATGCCAAGTGATACCCATTTGGATTTATTTGCCGTATGTATAGTTACAGATACTTCAGGCAAGCATAAATGGTAGAAAAGTGAAAAAGTTTCTATAAATGCATTGCAGGCTTTGTTAGGATCATTTGCTTCGTATATCTCAGAGAATGACAACTCACGCAGGCAATTTTGAAATATTGAAATAAATTCTGATTTATAGTCAAGCCTATTCATACACCAGTATCTTAGAGTGCAACAGTTTGTGACGGGCACTTTTATTAATTGAGCTGTGCTCGGATAACGCAAATTCAAGTACTTCAATTTTACAGGCTCTTTTAAAGTTATGTACAATTTTATCTATACATGTCGACTCTTCATTCTAGTGGGCTGATTAAGGCGATATAAACGCCCCAATGTTAACGCAGTACTGGCCGTGTGCTCGCTCGGAGCCGAAATATCAATTTTGAACCTCCTTTTGAACAGTTTTGTTCGCAAAATATTATTTGATTTACATATGCTATTTCAGTTATGAAGAAATTGCAGCCATCAATTTTTCGCTGTAAAAATATTTTTAAACATCCAAGTCAGTTTAGAGGAGTATCCTAAAGTTGCGAAAAATATCGTGTTGCTAATTTGGTTTTTTAAAGCAAATCTATTTGTTATACGAAAAAAAATATGTTTAAAAAATAATGTCAATCAATAAATCAATCTTTATTCGTGAACATAGGTATTACAATAAAGGTCTTATGTTTACATTTCAGTCGAGCTCTATGTCCTACCAATGATATTGGTGTACAAATATATTAGGATTTTTAGTAATAAATCTGAATCTATGAAATACAAAGTCAAGCTCAAGTAGATAATGTCTATTAAATGTAGGTATTATTTATAAGTAAGTAAATGTATATGACACAATAATAAATATTTTGGTTTTATCATTATATTTTTTTAAACCAATGTTAAATACCGAACACTAAAATGGTATTCCGTACCTAAGTTTGTACTAAAGGGTATACTAACAGGAATTGAAGGTATAAATCAAACTACTGATTGTATACTGAACTAAGTAAAGTAAATATACTTGCTAAAACTCACCAGGCCCGATAGGGTCTGGTGAGTTAATTATAAGAATAGATATATTGGCAAACCTTCCTATCCAAATTGGCAAACAATCTCCATTGCGACTTTTATTTCGACGACAACGCCATCTAGTTGTGTCCTTGTAAAACTTAAAATGAAACAATGTTTTGGTCGACCTACTGCCAACCGGCAGTAGGTCGACCAAATCATTCATCACCCATCCCATGACTGACCTTGGTAAAAGTTGCTTACCCTGATAGGTCACCTATCCAAAAACAAGTGGACAAAAAAAAGGTGGTCTCCCACCCAAACACTGACCTTGGTTAGTGTTGCTTACCCTGGCGGGGTCAGCCATCCAAAAGCAAACGAAACAAAAAAAGAAGTTCACCCATCCAAACACTAACCTAGGTAAGTGTTGCTTACCCTGGCAGGGTCACCCGCCCAAAAACAAGCAATTAAAAAATGTGGTCACCCATCCAAAGGCTAACCTTGGTAAGTGTTGCTTACCTTGGCGGAGTAAGCCATCCAAAAACAAACGAACCAAAAAAAGTGGCCACCAATCCAAAGACTAACCTTAGTAAGTGTTGCTTAACCAGTGCTGGGTCACCTATACAAAAACAAGTTAACCAAAAAAACCTGTTTATCCGTCCAAAAACCGTCCTTGGTGAGGTTTGGCTTAACTTGGTGGCTACACCAATCCAGCCGCTCAAGATAAAATACTATGTAAAGTTGCTGATTACGTTATAGTAGTGAAAGAATGAATGAATACCAGCTAAGATTGCCAACCGAAATAAATTGATGCCGATTGTTCAATGTAACAAGCGATTACGTAAATTTTCGATGATTCAGTCTTGGGAAACCCACTGACAACTGACGGTCGGATAATTTGTGACAAATTGTCAGCTAATTCGAAATGTAACAAGCGGCTGGGAAACTGGGCCCTAGTGAGTGACTGCTGATCATTAACAAACCGCCCACCAAGGACATAACTGACGAAATGTCCTTTTTGAAGTACATTATAGATCGGAATTTGTAGCAAACAATTTGATCTTATAATTTTGATCTAAAATCTTAAACATACAATTTGATCTATCGATTTAACCTATAACTATAGTAACTTATTCTAATGAGTGATATAAAATCTAACTTACATACTATGGTAATCTTGATCTAAATTACATACATTAAGTTACACTTGCCGGAAAATAAATGGCTAAGTGTCAAGTACAGTTGTACAAATATACAATTATATAAAACCTAACAATAACAGTAGTTCTTGTTAAATGTAAACAATGTAAAATAAAGCATAACATGGGTAAAACATCTTGTATAAATAAAAGTTTGTAAGAGTTGACTTTACATAAAAATACAATAATTTCATTGATCTGTATCCGGTAACATACATGTTTGGATGTTGTTATCTGAATGGCAGTAGACTTAGTGCGCTATGTGACCACACGGGTGGTATTATCATCACCAGGATGTTTATCTATTACGCGACCTAACTACCAACGACTTGGCGGCAAATCGTCTTCTTTATTTTATTATTTTGTATAATAAATTTTTTCCTATTGTGTTGTTTTCATGTGTACTATTTTGATCTATTTGTTCTTTATGCTCATTTGCTCTAGTTCGACCTATTTGTTCTAATTTGATCTATTTATTCTAGTTTGACCTGTTTGTTCTAGTTTGACCTATTTGGTCTTTATATTCGTTTGTTCTAGTTTGATCTATTTTTTCCTTATTTCGTTTGTTCTAGTTTGATCTATTTGTTCTTTATCCGTATATGATTGCCGATGACGAGTCTGTGGCTACAAATGTTTTGGGCATATGACTGTTATTGACCTGGTGACCTTAACCTCTTTTTGGTTCTATGCACTCAAACGCGCGGAATCGTTGTTCTAAAAATATTTTAAATTCATCTACGGTAGAAAAAACATTTCTTGAATCTCTACTACTGACACTTAATTCCGATTGCTTACGCGTTTCAGGATAATTTAAATGTCACGATGTGTATGATAATAACATCCCATGTACTCACATTTTTTCCTAAGTTTGCTAGCGCATTTAAACAGACACTGGTGGTGTCTGAAAGCTCCTTTAATGATGTCGCCGATTCAATCTGCATACGTGTAATACTATATAATCGTTTTAAAATACAGTTGGCGAGATATCTTATGGTACTGTACCGTTTATCTAACAGATCCCAGCACTTACTGTAGTTGGCATCAGTTATTGGAGTATTCCGTATTAATTGCTCAGCTTCACCAGTTCTCACCAATTCACCAGTTAAGTGGCTTTTCAAATAATGCATTTTTTGCACATTATCTAATGAACTATTCTTATGAATTAACGATACAAAAAGGTCATAAAATGTCGTCCATCCTACTTCTTACTATATATATAGATAATATTATAAATGCGAAAGTTTGTGAGGATGGATGTATGTTTGTTACTCTTTCACGCAAAAACTACTAAACGGATTTGGATGAAACTTTACAGTAATATAGGTTGTACATCAGAATAACACATAGGCTATAATTTATAATGATTTTTTTGTAATTTGGCCATAATATGACGATAAATATCAAGTAAGTCGGCAAAAATTCTCCCCTCTGGGAGCTATCATCGCGAGCGCTGCCTAAACCGTTGGAGATACACCAATATAATGTACCGTAGGATTGTTTGTCTTAAATAGTTCTAAATAAAAGTCCGCGACAGCATATATCTACCTTTTATGTGGAAGCCACTATGACCAAGATAGTGAACTTTAAATACAATTAAATTGGATATTTTTTTACAATTCACATTTTAGAATATTTATCAAACTTTTATCAAAATCGACACATTTGTCGCTTTAAATATTTAATGTAGATAAACTTTGTCTTGTACACTAAGTAATTTGAAGGCATAGTTTAAAAGTTATCATGATAAGATTGACTTGAATGGAGCTCGAGGGACATAAATACGCGCGGCGGGTAAAGCGGGGGAGCGGTGCGAGGGGCGATGTGATAATAGAATATAGGCGAAAGTTTGTGAGTGTGTTGTGTGTGGGGGTGTTTGTATGTTTGTCACTTCTTGACGCTCAAACGACTGGACGGATCTAGATGAAATTTGGCACAGAGATAGATTATAGTCTGGAATAGCACATAGGATAGTTTTTATCCCGGGAATATGTTCTCTTGCGATAATTTTCGATATTAACGCGGGCGAAGCCGCTGGTAGAAGCAAGTTCTTCATATTTGCCAGAAAACGTTGTAATAGAACTTTTTGGCAATTTGACTTGTGAGTGGACAGACTTAAACGCACTATTGAAAGAACCATCCTCATGTGGTATTGGTTCACATATAACTTTTAGTTTATTGAGCATAGCTTTCATTAATATATAATAAGTGTCCTCGGTTATATCATAAATTTCAACAAGCTGCTGCTCAACCTCATCAAATTAGTTTTGAACAATGTTACTATTGGCATTCTGAAAAGATGCCCAATCTTTTTGTAATGTTTCTAATCTAGTTTCTATATATTCTATTTTTAATCTATCTTCAATACTCTTTTTAAAATTAGCTAATCCCTTAATAATGACATTTTGAAAACATTTTAAAAAGTTTATTAATCCCTCCATATTTCAAACAACTAAATTAAAACCGAATCGTAAGTATATAAATGAGTCAATTCTAAATCTGTATGACACTCAATTAAATTCTAATAACTAAATTAAAACTTCAGCTCAACATTTAATAAGTGTTTGTTTGGAACAACTTAATAAACTGGCGGCAATCGGGCATAGGTTTCCCGTTCCGTCGTTTTTTAAGAAACTATTCTAAGTTCTAAACTAAAATGCACAAATAATTTATGATTAAACGAACTTACCCTAAGTGAAGTTCTATCATAATTGTACGAAGTGCCAAGTAAGTCGGCAAAAATTCTCCCCTCTGGGAGCTATCATCGCGAGCGCTGCCTAAACCGTTGGAGATACACCAATATAATGTACCGTAGGATTGTTTGTCTTAAATAGTTCTAAATAAAAGTCCGCGACAGCATATCTACCTTTTATGTGGAAGCCACTATGACCAAGATAGTGAACTTTAAATACAATTAAATTGGATATTTTTTTACAATTCACATTTTAGAATATTTATCAAACTTTTATCAAAATCGACACATTTGTCGCTTTAAATATTTAATGTAGATAAACTTTGTCTTGTACACTAAGTAATTTGAAGGCATAGTTTAAAAGTTATCATGATAAGATTGACTTGAATGGAGCTAGTTAAGGGTTCTCACCCTGTAGATATATGCTTTGTCAGCAATAACTCAGCCTAGCAACATACGAATGTGTTTGAGTCAGCATTTCATTAGACACGTGTAGAATGTTCTAGAATAAATAGTACTTAGGTAGCATTTTTGACTTTGCGCAATACGTTATTTGACACCCCTTGTAACAACTAATTTTATTTAACATATTATTGTATTTTCATTCTGTTCGGAGACTTAGCTCAATAAACATTGTAATCGGTTTTTATTAAATAAATTTATTTTTATTAATAAACCGTCTCTCCATTTCTTGACTGGCGCAGCCGGTAAGTGACCTTGTCGTTGGGTCCTCTGCGCTATCGCGAATAAAATTTTCGGGCGCCGTGAAAAACTCCAACGTTCGTTTCAACGATTCAACGGGTCAGCGAACCAAATAAATTCGTCAAGAGAAGCCACGGTGCAGAGCGAGCTGAGCAGAATCGCCAAATCACAGGAGAGCGGAAAAGCAGAGGGTCATGTGAGTAGATCTTTTCACTGTCCTGTCAATTTCCATTTGAATTTCCTTGTGATAGTTATATGTGTTTCGTGTAAATAAAGGGATAAGAAAAAGCCCTTCTGGCACGTAGCATATTATAAAGTGATAAACTTTTCACGTTATTCTAGGTATTTTAGCTAAGTGATTGAAGTAGATAGGTACAGAAAAATGGAGGGTATTGTAATTGTACCCCCCGGAGTACTTAAAATAATCCCTATATTCAGTGGCGAGACACGACTACTGTCACTATTTATTCGTAGAGCGGAATATATCATTAATTCATACCGCGGAAATGACTTGCAGAATGAATATCTCTTTAACGCAATAACCAGTAGATTAAGCGGAGAAGCTGCTAATTTAATTGGGGAACGTAGCTCAATACACTCTTGGTTAGAATTAAAACAAATCTTACAGGATCATTTCGGGGATCCAAGGACAGAAGATTGCCTAGTCCTAGAGCTTGAAAGTTTAAAAATAAATAGAGGCGAAAGTTATTTAGATTTTTGTCACCGAATCCAGCAATTAAGGAGCATACTTATCGCAAAAATCGACGAATGTGTTGAAGACACAGCTGCAAGATCATCAAAACAGGAAATCTACAACAATCTTTCTATGAATGTTTTCTTGTTCAATTTGCCAAAATATTTAGTTAGATTGGTACGGTTAAAAAACGTGACGACATTGGAAAACGCCTTAAAAGCCGTTTTGGAAGAACAAAACTTCCAAGAAGTTTACGACCAGAAAACGTCACGTCATCCTAGACCTAGCCCGAACTTCCGGAGTCGTTACAATAATTTTAATTCGCAAGCATCTCAGGGTGCAGGCACTAGTGCACCGAATATGCAATCTTATAGCGGTTTTACTCCGAGTCGTAATTTACCACATAATGCTACTCAAATAAATAATAGAAATAATAATTTTCCAAACAACTCATTACCGTCTAGAAATTTTAATAACAATAGGTATTATAATAATCGTCCCGAGCAAGATAATCAATTTTATAATAATCATAATTATAACGCATCGGTACAATCGCGGCCACAGTTCCCACGCCGTCAATTTGCTGACAACGCGTTACCCGGTATGCAACAAGCGCAGCCCGTAGCGCCGTCGCCTTCGGGATCAGGTTGCGGCACCGACGTGACCATGAGAACGGCCAGTTCAAGACGTGTTAATTTTACTGAGAATTATGATAACGAAAATAATGTGTCACCTGCTATGCCCAATGATAATGAACGAGTAGAAAATTTTTGCATAAGGGCCTCTACACACCGGAACGAATTAAATTAAATTGTACTATATTAAACTTACCACATATACGTATATCAGAACTTAACGCTATTTTTATGATCGACACTGGCAGTCAACGTTCGTTTTTAAACCCAAAGTTAGCGAATCAGTATTTTTGCAACTTTAAGCGAAACGAAATCTTTAAAGTAGTTAGCACTCACGCCATTAGTGAACATAATGAGGTAGCATACATACCCTTACCTAGTACATTCAGGACCAACGAGTGGCACAAATTTTATATCTATTGCGTGGATGATAGGTATGATGGCTTAATAGGGAGTGATTTATTAACACAACTCCACGCTAATATTGACATGAAAAATAAAAAGTTATTTACGAAAGATACTTGCATACCAATTATTTATAGTACACCAACACATGATTGTTATGAGTTGCCGCCGCGTAGCGAGTTAAGGGTCAAAATTCCAGTTAATTTGTTTAACGGCGAGGCTATATTAAACTACATAGAATTTACCGATGGTGTTAGAATGCCCGCGGCCTTAGTTAAATGCGTGCACGGTTATGCGACCACGGTCATACAAAATTCCAGGTCCGAACAAATGGAATTAACCGTGACAAGCCCATTTAAGGTCGAACCATATTTAGGGAATAATTCACTATATGATAACGCTAGTTTGAACTTTAATGACGAAGATAGTCGTAGGCTAGATCAACTGTTAACGGATAATCTTTCTAAGTTAAAAGTTGATCATATGAATGAAGAGGAAAAGCAATCTGTTATTAATATTTGCAAGGAATTTAAGGATATATTTTATTGCGAGGACGTACCCCTCTCATTTACGAATGAAGTAAAGCATAAAATAAGGACTAAAAATGAAGACCCAATACATATTAAAGCTCGTAGGTTACCGCCTACACAGACTGCAGAAATTAGGAATCAAGTAGAAAAGATGCTTAGGGATAATGTCATACAAGAATCGTTCTCACCCTGGAGCGCACCGGTTCATTTAGTACCTAAGAAAGCAGATAATTCAGGTAAAAGAAAATGGAGAATGGTCATCGACTACAGACGTCTCAACGAGATAACAGTCGATGATAAATATCCTCTACCTAACATCAATGACCTTTTTGACATGTTAGGCAAGAGTATGTACTTTAGTACTTTAGATCTAGCCAGCGGGTACCATCAAATAGAGATGGAAAATGAGGATAGAGCAAAGACAGGCTTTAGCACACCCTTCGGGCATTACGAATTCAATAGAATGCCGTTTGGATTGAAAACGGCCCCCGCGACCTTCCAACGGGCAATGGATAATGTCCTTAGAGGATTACAAGGCATTCATTGCCTCGTGTACTTAGATGACGTCATAATTTTTGCCAAAAGCATCCAGGAGCATAACGAAAAACTTAGGGCGGTATTCGAGAGATTTCGTGCAACTAATCTAAAAGTCCAACTAGATAAATCTCATTTTTTACGAAAAGAAGTACTATACTTAGGACACACTATAACTAGTGAAGGTTTAAAGCCCAATAATGACAAGATAGAAGCTGTATTAAAGTATCCCATACCCAAAACTACCACCGAAATTAAAAGTTTTCTTGGCCTCATAGGTTACTATAGAAAGTTCATAAAGGATTTCGCCAAAATAACTAGACCACTCACAGCCTGTCTGAAAAAGGAAAAATGATAGATTTAAATACAGAATACGTAGAGAGTTTCGAAACATGCAAAAAACTTTTGACAAACGCACCATTACTGCAATTTCCCGATTTTACCAAACCGTTTATTTTAACAACAGATGCATCCAATTTTGCAATCGGGGCAGTACTATCGCAAGGCAATATTGGTTCAGATAAGCCGGTGGCATATGCCAGCCGAACTCTAAGTGATATCGAATCACGATACAGCACTATAGAGAAAGAGCTATTGGCTGTCATCTGGGTGGTTAAGCACTTTAGACCATACTTATGGGGTAAAAAGTTTTACATCTATACGGACCATAGGCCTTTAGCCTGGCTCTACTCGCTAAAAGAACCAAATCATAAGCTTACTAGATGGCGCCTTAGGTTAGAAGAATATGACTTTGAAATAAATTACAAAAAGGGCTCGCAGAATTCCAATGCAGACGCCTTATCTAGAATAAAATTAAATAATTTAAGTACAGGTCCTAATAATATAATAGTTACTTTAAACGGTAAGAAAAGTAGAGAAATAAAAGTTAACATTCTGGAAAATGACAGCGCATCTTTGTTAGTAAATGTAGATAATAATGAAGATGAAGAAATAATTAGTTTATCAGACTCAGAATCATGTAGCATAGATAGAAAAGAAGCTCCTGTCATAGATGTATCCGAATCAGATGACGGAGCAACTGCTCACTCAATTACAAATAGAGAACATGAAGGCATCCCAATTTTAAACGAAGCAGTAGATACTAAACCCAGACAAATACTTGTATTTAATTGGTATAAGAACGATATTAATGTTAAAGATATTTCTAATAACAGTCAAAAAATATTAGAGGTACATATGCCAGCTGTTAATAATGAACATTTAATTAAGACATTTTTAAAAGAATATGTAGACTTCAAGCAGAAATATTTTATTTACTTTGAAGTAGAAGCTTTTAGAAAAGAATTTAGCAGAGCAGTGACAGCGTTATATAAAAAAGGTTCTCAGAATTTAGTAGAATGTACAGAAAGAGTAGTTAATGTAACAAACGAAGAAGAACAAAGAGAAATCATTATGAAATATCATGAAGGGAAGACAGTTCACCGAGCTATTAGGGAAACACTCGCTAAACTCAGAAGACACTATTGGTGGTCTCATATGAAAGATACAATAGCTGCTATTATTAATACATGCGAACAGTGTAGAAAAATGAAATATGACAGGAAGCCAATAAAACCTCCTATACAGTTAACCCAAACACAAAGTATGCCGTTCGAGGAAGTTTTTATTGATCTTTTGTATGTCGAAAATAATTATTACTTAACTTTGGTAGATGCGTTTAGCAAGTTAGCACAAGCTTTCAATGTACCTAATAGAAGTACACCAGAGATAATTAAGGCTCTAATTAAATACTTTAGTTTTTATGGAATACCTAGGAAAATAAATAGTGACCCGGGGACCGAATTTAACAATAACCTCGTCAAAGAATTACTAAATTTATATAAAATTAATATGCATGTAGGGACACCTAATAACCCTAACTCCATGGCCATAGTGGAACGTTTTCATTCAACGGTCCTTGAAATTTATAGACTAGCAAGGTATAAAAAAAATGATCAAGATGCATCGTCGGTAATGACATATGCTATCATGGCATACAATAACACAATTCACAGTACTACAGGTTTTACACCTTTCGAAATGGTGTTTGGGCATACAGAATCAGGAAATGCATTTGATATTGATAGGGACAAAAATCTTTTACAGAAGTTAGTTCAGGATCATAGGAAAAGACTCAAAGTCTTATATGAATACGTTAGCGACAAAATTAAGGAAAATAAAACTAAAGTAGTAGAAAAGAAAGGCGGTGAAATACCACCAGAGATAAAAGAAGGTGAGGAAGTTTTCATGAGAACTACTAGGAATCGAAAAGCCAAAGAAGTACCACGATATGAAAAAGCGAAAGTAATAGGAAAGGTAGATAGGAACATAATACCAGTTAAATTGAGAAAAAGAGATACAAAAGTAGCAATAAAGAATATTAAACGCCCCCCGCAGGTGGTGGCAAGCAGTATTGACGCTCCTGGTCCTAGCGGATGCGGCAAGCAGCGCAAACCTGCAAGAGATGACTCAGAGTCCTGGGATAGCGCCGATACGGATAAGTGCAGCAGTGATTCAGAATAGTCACTGGACTATTTTTAAGACCCTAAATTTAGAAACTATAGATAAGTGTTTAGATAGTAACATTAACCAATATTTTAGAATAAAAGACATGATTTACTCGCAAGAGGAGTTACGTCGCGAACTTGTAGGATTAACTTTACAAATAGAATCGTTCATGGAGCTTACGAAAGATAGACTTAAACAAATATTGCCTAGTAAACGTTATAGAAGGGGCCTGATAAATCCTTTGGGTTCATTAGTTAAACTAATTTCAGGAAACCTTGATAATGATGACGCTTTGAAATATAACGCGGAGATCACTCAGCTTAGAAACAGAGAACATTCAGTAGAAAGAAAGCTATCACTTATGCAAAAAGCCTATGATAAATTAGTAAATATTTCAGATAACTTAAACTATAACTTAATTCACTTAAATATTAAAACCTCACAATTACAAACATTGCGGTATAATCAGACTATTGCACATAATATTGTTAGCCAAATGAATACCCTATATCAGATCTTAAATAACTTTCGCACCATTTATAATGTAATCCAAGAGATAGAAACTGCAATAGCTTTCAGCAGAGCACACATACTCCACCAGTCTATAATTAATTCGACGGAACTTTTAAATATATTATTAGAGATAGAGAAAAATAATAGATCACTAGTGAATAGAGAGGAAGATCACTAGTGTTTGTGGTTATTTTGGATTTTCTTGGTCGTATCAGACTTCAATTGTTTCCATTTCATTTGTGGCGTCGTCGTCTAGAACTTCGCCTGGAATGATTACAAACCATTGTTTTACTTCCGGTTGATAACCGAGTTATGCAATCTGGTGGGTGTAGCAATTGCAAAGAATTGAACGAAACCAGTGAGCGTGGCGTCGTCGTCTAGGACTTCACCTCGAATGATTGCAAACCATTGTTTTACTTCCGGTTGATAACCGAGTTATGCAATCTGGTAGGTGTAGCAATTCCAAAGATTTGAACGAAACCAGTGAATTGTTGAATGTTGTGAGACAGTCCGATGATCTGCCCGAGTACATTCGTTAGATAAAAGAATTGAATTATATTTCATGATCTCGTAAGTATGCGGTGAGACAGCCCCATGGTCTACCCGAAATGCATTATTTGTTTGAGAATTATTGAATGTTGCGAGACAGTCCGATGATCAGCTCGAATACATGCGTTAGATAAAAGAAATAAATTTCTTTTGATTGATAATCTCGTAAATAGAAGTGCATTATTTGTTTGAGATACAAGTTTAAGACGTAGGATTGGTAAAATAGTAGTAGATATATGTAATAATATATTTTAACAGATTTAGGTACCTTGTGGGTCTAAATACGGCGTCGACTCTTGAGACAATTCTGTTTTACTTCGAGTCGAGCACGTTTTAAAATGTTTATTTTTCTCCTGATTCTCTTGTAGGTGTTCCTCGGTTGACGATGATGTGTCCTTTTTGGCATTTTTCCACTTTTAAGAACTGTTCTTTTTATTTAAGAGTTTAGATATGTGTTGAGTAGCAACGCTCTATAATCTATTATACTATATAGTTGACATAGAGCAGAATATTGTCTCTAAAACATTGTGAATTGAGTAGCCGCCTGTAGCCGTTACTACATTTTGTAAATAATAATAATTAATTACAGGTACTAATCTCGAGGACGAGGCACGAAGTATAATACAAGTCTCTAAAACTAAACGTAAAATTTCCTAAGTCTAAAAATCTACTTAAACAATTCTTCAAAGTCCAAATGTCCAAATAAATAAAGTCCAAAATGGCGTGTCACTAACTGTCCAGTCACCTCACTTTGAACTGGTCGCAAGTGGCGCCCTCTTTAGCGTCACTTTTCCGCTGCTTACCCCGTCCACAACACTGGACGAAGCTGTCGCTGCCGATGCGGGAAACCGTTTACTTTGCCGCAGCGATACACTACGAGTACCACGGACGAAATCACAAAAAACCGAAACTTATCGGACTCGATAGATCAATAAAAAAATAATTATAATTGAAAATAATTATTGAAAATGCAAATAATTTTATTTAGCAAATATACATTTAGTCGTTTTTTAATGATATCTAGACTCCCAAAGGTCTGTTTAAAAAATTTCGCGCACTCGTTTTCGTCTAAATTCGTCTCATTTCGATACAAATTTGCAAAAGTGCTCAGTCGTACGCGAACTAGCTTCTTACTGCTAATCACAACATCTATCTCTTTCGCATGTGTTGTCGGATTAGGTAGGTTTTAACCTCGCGCACAAAATATTTCATGCCGTCGACTAGGGGAACCTTAACAGATAATCTCAAATTATAACTCGGTAAAGTTTGATAAGATTGTTTTAAAATATTTACATTGAAATCTCCTGCTATCACATCATTTCGAAGAGATTTATTTGAGAGTTCGCGTAAAAAAATATGTAGTTTTTCCATGAACACATTGAAATTATTGGCATTTGGAACTCTATAAATATAAGCTATTACAATTTTATAGTTAATTAATTCTACGGCGCAGCATTCAAAAACACCATTTGCCGACATTTTTGTAATTTGTTACAATACTTTATATTGAAGTCCGTTTCTTGTGGTTTCTTACAAGTATGCATGCCCCACCACTTTTACATTCCTTTCTTGTGTAGCACGCCGCAAGCTGATAATTAGGTATATTTAGATACCGTTCATAGCCTTCCATAATAATTATTGTATTCTGTAATGCATAGTATTTCCACTCCTGACTTTTTATCTGCTTACTCTTCTAGGCACACTGTTATTGCATCTGATTTAGCTAACAACCCTGCAATGTTTTGATGCCCTATATGTAAATATTTAGTTACGAAAAAAGCTAGTTGATTGCTTATTACGGGTGTCGTCTTTATTAATAATAATAATTTAATTTATTTAATGACAACAAAGGTCCAATGGTTAGTAATAACTTATCTACTATGGGTTAGTAACACTTAAAAACTATTTATTACTGCCGCACAAGCAAAGCTAACCAGTGCCTAAGCACCGGCGCATCGTTCTTGCCGGCCATGGTTTGTAGGATGCTGTTAGCGCTGGTCCTAGTTCTACCTAGCAACGAGGCTGCTTTCTTCCTCATGATGGTATGAAAGTCATGCACCCTCGCCTGATTCTCTTGTAGGTGTTCCTCGGTTGACGATGATGTGTCCTTTTTGGCATTTTTCCACTTTTAAGAACTGTTCTTTTTATTTAAGAGTTTAGATATGTGTTGAGTAGCAACGCTCTATAATCTATTATACTATATAGTTGACATAGAGCAGAATATTGTCTCTAAAACATTGTGAATTGAGTAGCCGCCTGTAGCCGTTACTACATTTTGTAAATAATAATAATTAATTACAGGTACTAATCTCGAGGACGAGGCACGAAGTATAATACAAGTCTCTAAAACTAAACGTAAAATTTCCTAAGTCTAAAAATCTACTTAAACAATTCTTCAAAGTCCAAATGTCCAAATAAATAAAGTCCAAAATGGCGTGTCACTAACTGTCCAGTCACCTCACTTTGAACTGGTCGCAAGTGGCGCCCTCTTTAGCGTCACTTTTCCGCTGCTTACCCCGTCCACAACACTGGACGAAGCTGTCGCTGCCGATGCGGGAAACCGTTTACTTTGCCGCAGCGATACACTACGAGTACCACGGACGAAATCACAAAAAACCGAAACTTATCGGACTCGATAGATCAATAAAAAAATAATTATAATTGAAAATAATTATTGAAAATGCAAATAATTTTATTTAGCAAATATACATTTAGTCGTTTTTTAATGATATCTAGACTCCCAAAGGTCTGTTTAAAAAATTTCGCGCACTCGTTTTCGTCTAAATTCGTCTCATTTCGATACAAATTTGCAAAAGTGCTCAGTCGTACGCGAACTAGCTTCTTACTGCTAATCACAACATCTATCTCTTTCGCATGTGTTGTCGGATTAGGTAGGTTTTAACCTCGCGCATTGTTGCATCTGATTTAGCTAACAACCCTGCAATGTTTTGATGCCCTATATGTAAATATTTAGTTACGAAAAAAGCTAGTTGATTGCTCATTACGGGTGTCGTCTTTATTAATAATAATAATTTAATTTATTTAATGACAACAAAGGTCCAATGGTTAGTAATAACTTATCTACTATGGGTTAGTAACACTTAAAAACTATTTATTACTGCCGCACAAGCAAAGCTAACCAGTGCCTAAGCACCGGCGCATCGTTCTTGCCGGCCATGGTTTGTAGGATGCTGTTAGCGCTGGTCCTAGTTCTACCTAGCAACGAGGCTGCTTTCTTCCTCATGATGGTATGAAAGTCATGCACCCTCGCCCAAGCGAACATGCCCGACGCACTGCAGTACCTAGGTAACCCTAACAGCACCCGAAAACCATTATTATATTGCACCCGCAGGGCATCTAGAGCCTTCCGCGTACAGTTAACCCACAGACCGCCCGTGTAGAACGATTGACAAAAAGCTTTGAACAAAGTGATTTTGACCTCATTACCACAACGAGCAAATCTGTGAGCCAACATGTTGCATCTAACTGCTAGCGCCCTGCGTTCGCATTCAATGTCTAATTGATCTTTGAGGTCCACAGTCAAATAATGGTCTAGGTATTTAAATTGGGTAACCCTACTTAGAGGGTTCCCATTTAAACAAATTATGGGCTCATACCGTATCCCTTTCCCAGGGACCTCAAGGATCAAGTACTCACTCTTTTTAATATTGTACTGCAAACCGTTAGTCGCAGCATACCTCTCGCAAACACGTAACATCTCTCTGATTGAGCCAGGCGTTGGGCCCAGCAGCACCATGACATCAGCGTAACTAATATTATTAATACTACTGCCATCTATCTTGCACCCGACTGGTTTGCTACTAAGCTCAACGATCAACTCATTCACGCACAGGTTGAAGAGCCTAGGTGAGGTTAAACCCCCCTGCCTAACTCCACACTCCAACCTGTACGGTTCTACCGCAACGAATCTGATTACATTGATTCGAGTACCAGTATTGAAACAGGCCCGTCAACTCCGGTGGTACGCCCGCTTCCCTGACCTTCTCCCAAAGGACATCATACGACACCAGGTCGAAGGCCTTCGAGAGATCAAGGAAGCAAGCATATACCGGAGTATTTCTATCCTTATAGTATTGGACGGTCTGCTTTAGACATAGAATAGCACTCTCCGTGGAAAGTCCAGGCCGAAACCTGAACTGAGCGTCGTGCAACGCGATTTAGTTATTCAGATGTCTATCAAGTAGACCGTCCAACACTTTAGCAATAACAGTGGCCAAGGATATTGGTCTGTAATTCGCCTTATCCGACATATCCCGTCTTATTTTTAACTATGGGTACCACTACCGTTCGCAACATATCGTATGGTAGGTACGAGTGACTCACGCAAAGCGAGAAAAACGTCGCCAGCACTCTAGTTAGATGAACCCCAGCGTATTTGAGGTGCTCGATGCTGAGACCGTCGGGACCAGGAGACTTACCACCGACCATACTAAGGATTTGTCTCCTTACCTCCTTAGCCGTGAAACGAATTGGTTCATAGTCACGACTAATCTCCTCAACGATTCCCCCTTTAGCCGGCGAACATGTTAACTATGTCCTCAGGCGAACCACATTCCCCCACGCTCACGGGGCGACCCGGTCCAGGTATTATTATCCGCAGAAACTTCGTCACAATTAGCAAATGCATTGCTATCAGTTTACAGATACAGAATCTTTGTGCCGTGCTAAGTATACATACTATTTTCTTTCTACAAGCTGATTGAGTCATATGTTTAGTATTATTTTTAATTAATGTACTTTTATTTCGCACCTTCTGTTTGTAGCCATGTTTATTGTCTTGTCGCTTATCCCGAGTTTCAATGTATTTTTTCTGGATTGCTAGAGTACCAGTTTCTGTTTGCTTTGTCTCAAATTTTGTGAGAGGTTTTTTCTTGGGTGTATTTTGGTTTGACTTCATAGGGCTATTTGTTGACATTTTCTTGTATAACTAGCTTTTTTTTAACTAAGTATTCATTTAAGTGTTTGACTTCAGTATTTTCTTGGTTAAATAATTCTATTTATGTATGGGCGCTATTTAATTCTGATTCAAGTTTTTGTATTTTATTTCTTAGTATTTTTACGTTATCTTCACCCTCGCAGATATCTGGTAGGCTATTAGAGGTGCGCTCTAGTGTCTGTTATGTAACGTCATTGTCGCGGTTTCATTCATCTTTGCATTGACTATTGCATAATTATGTTAGGTGAAGAAGACTTCAGAACAACAAACAGTTACTTTGACATTATTGTGCATATCAGACAAGTACTACAGGAACTCAACCATACTAACTTTATTTTGTGCGCTCCAACATATAGATGCGAGAATCACACTAATTTATACAACTCAAGAGTGGAGACATTTAATAACTTACTTTTCTTGGACATACTGACGCACGAATACGCATATCTAATAGACAGCAATAAAAATCTCACCTACGCCTACAATGAGTATAACAGACGGACTGGCGCAATAAATATTACTGGAATACATATAATATTTAAGGACATAATTGAGTTAATTGATGACATAAAATATAATAACCAGATGATTTCGACTGACATGAACTGTATGGATAATCTGTCACATGGTCAACTTTTTCATCACTAAACATCTCCATGTAATGCAGCAGAACATAGCAGGTTTATTGAACAAGGCGGATGCGCTCACAGTTTGGCTGACTGAACTTACGGAAAAATACATACAAATGGATATAATATGCGTTACAGAACATTTTATGATGGAAGGTTACGAACACCAGTTATGCATACCGAACTACTGCTTAGCCGCTCACTATAGTAGAAAAGAAGTTAAGAGAGGAGGAGCATGTATCCTAATTGGAAATGGACACGAATGGAAAGAGTTATTAAAATCTCAAAAATGTCTATAACAGGGACTTTTGATTGCTGTGCCATTGAGCTCACTAAGTACAAGACTCTTTTTGTATGTATCTACAGAATTCCAAATACTAACAATCTTAATAATTTCTTTAATCAATTCGAATTAATCTTACATGAAATATCAAGGAATGCCTGTAAAAATATTGTAATAGCCGGTGATTTCAATAAAGACGTTTTAAAAAGGAATTATCAGTTGATGGAGTTTGAGTGCCTTCTACTTAGCTTCAACCTAAAACTAGCAATAAATCAACCTACTCGATCGGCAAGTCAAACATGTATCGATAATTTTGCGCATAATTATAACAAACGGATCAAATCAGAAGTCTTAGAGTTTGCCCTTTCAGACCACACAGCCCAGATTTTAAAATGCTCGGTAAATAAGATATGTACGATCGACAAATACGGTGCTATTAGACGCATTTACAACAAAGAAAATACATCTAAATTTAAATATTGTATGAGCAAAATGTATTTCTCCGAAATATAAGAAAAGGATGACCCTAACATTGCATACAACAAATTTCGAATATTTTCTTTTTTCTACAATCTCTGTTTTCCTAGGACTATGATTACAGTAAGTGTAATAACAAAGCCAAGGTGGATATCTAAAGGTATAAAACCCAGTAGTAAAAAAAAACGCCAACTTTTGTGGACCTACAGATTGAAATCAAATAAATTAAATAGAACTCGCTTTAAAGAATACTCTAAGCATTTTAGAAAAATTATGACTCTGACACAGTGCTCACAAAATAACTATAAAATCAAAACATCACACAATAAATGTAAAACTTCCTGGCAAATAATAAATCAAGGTAAATTTAATGTACCTAAAAATTATATTATGAAAATTAAAATTAATTATGACAAAATTACGAATGCGAAACAAATTGCTAATCAATTCAATGACTTTTTTATTAATAAAATAAAACCCACCCAGTCCTCCAATTTTAAAACTACACGGTCCATCTTAAACAACTAAAACGCGATGTTTATGGCGCCCTGTACACCACAACGGGCACAGACTATTATTATAGCCTTAAAAAACACAAATAGCGTGGGATAGGATGGCATATCAACCAAAGTAATAAAAGCTGTAGCATCTGAAACGTGCGACCATTTGTCTCATATTATAAATCTGTGTATTGTAAAAGGGGGACGCAGCCAGAGGCTAAAAAAAATACTATTCGACTTCTACGACGTATATTTATTCAAACGTGCCGCCCGTATTACTTTCTCAGCATCCTTAATAAAGTACCTCGCTCTGAACTTAGCCAATGTTTTCGCCAGACCTAAATGACCGCCTGACCATGGATCATCATGAATGCTTTTAGGAATGACCACCACCATTCTATCATCATTTAAAATTCTGATCTTCTTACACAAAATGCCGTCTACCACACTAAACCCTTTCACCACATTACACCCACTCACTGCTATCCTATCCAACCAATACCTACAATACTCATCTCCAAGCTGCTCATCTTTAACTCTAACTATCTCTATCCTATACAGCTGCATGCCATCGTCGGAGCCCTCTTCAGACTTCTTCTGGTCCTCATCTACTTGACCTAAAGGATTCCTACTCAAGAAATCTGCTATGACGTTGTCTCTTCCTGCACAATGAACAATGTCGAAGTCATACGCCTGGATGCACAGCGACCACCTAACCAATCTTCCATTCATGTCCTTTCTACCTCTCAGCCAGCACAACGCCTTGTGATCAGTGACAACCTGGAACTTTAAACCCCACAGGAAATGTTTGAAATAATTCAACGCCCAGACTAAAGCAAGACACACCTTCTCTGTTGTGGAATATTTCTTCTCTCCTTCACTCAGCTTCCTGGATGCATATGCTATAGGGAACATCACAACACTACCTTGCTTGAGACAGCAGCCAAGAGCCTCACCACTCGCGTCCACATGTAACCTAGTGGTTAATAACTTACTACTAGAATAAAAATGCAAGATCGGGGGTGATTCCATAATTTTTATTATCTTCTGGAAGGCTTCTTCTTCATTCCTTCCTTATTTCCGTCCGCAGGGTCTAAAGTAACCTAAAGCTCCGGCTAATACTAGGTGTAGCCGCACTTCGGTTATTAGCCGTAACATATATATTTCGCGCGCAGTGAAGTAGTTTTGTCGGGAACTTGTCTAGCTGGACCACGTCGGGTATCCCAAACTATTATATATATTTTCCCCCTATAACCGTCGACCGGACACAGGATTGAACGAGACCAGGGACCACCACAGGGACAAATGTGAGTTGTAGCTGTAAGTTGTGTATGCTCGTATCACTTTCCACCTATATGGGAATCGGTATCCCAAAAAACAAACACCTAGTTACCGCTGCCGCGTATCGCGGTTTCGCGTGTATAGACCTTGTAGGATCCAAGAGTCGCAGCATTGCTCATAGGCCCCAGTGTTGCCTCTTGGCTTGTGGTCCGCTGGCCTGTATTTAGCTGAGTCACCGTTTACAACAATTAGATATCTATTCATTTAACTTAGAAAAAAGTACTAGGAAATACCAAACTGACATAGAAGACTTGCAGTATGAACTTGACCAACTACAGGAAAAACTTACATATAATGATCAAATATACAGCCTCTGAAAACCAAATGAGGGAATATGTATTGGTAATGAATGAACTGGTAAGTTCACAAACTAACAAATGTGAACATTATCAACCACCATCTGTTGAACCTACAATGACCATGTCAATGAATGGTCCATTCATTGACAATATGTGATGCCACCATACCGCAATCTAGTGCCAGTTTGCCATTAACAATTACTAACTGTTTGCCTAAAGAGAGTGTAAATACAGAAATAGTATTATTTTGTGATGAAATTATAAATTAACTAGATTCTGATCATTGCGGGCAAAGGATTACTATACCAAACTAAAACAACAAAGTGGCTAAAAAGGATATCACTGTTATCTCCAAAACTGCAAGTTGCTTGGCTGCTTTTAAAGTTAAACTCATTAATAAATTACCAATTTTGTAAATTCATGCTGATCCTAATCATCTATATGATGTTTTTTTAATACATACTGTGTAATGTTGGGGTTCCTAATGGGTGTTATTCAAGGAAACGACCACATCGGTTACGTACTATTTAATGAATGCCCTGGTAATAAATGTGTATAGTGCAAACTCAGCATACATACATTTGTAAAGAAGCGTACCTACTTACTAAAGGAGCATACATATTATTCTTACACTTCACCTCCCGCGGACATAGAAAAAAAAATGAAAAAAGAATGGTACCTACCAACTTTTTTTTTTTTTTTTACATAAGTATTACTAGATACTTATTTGAAGTATCATCTTTTAAAATAAGTGTTTAATACACAAAGTTACTTATTACAAATAAAATGTAAAATTTTACCCTTATCATTATACATTGCAATGTTATCTAAAATTAAATCTTACATTCAAATCTATTGACAAAAAGGCCTAGTTCTATTCTTATGTACTAATTCAATTTTATTATTTTTAATTATTTTTACGTTACAACCTAAATCTTCCATAACCTTATAGGTACCTTTAAATATTGCATCTAATTTATTACGTGCTTCATTTTTTACTAAAACCAAATCATCTTTCTCATATTTTGCAGAATTGACAGACTTATCATATATTTCCTTCCGTTTATGTTTATTAATCAACAAATTTTTCTTTGCATCTTCATGAGCTAATTGTAACCTGTATTTTAACTGTAATGGATAATTATCTATATTATACAATGGTTCTAAGGTATTGCTTATGGTATCAGGTATTTTACAAAGTTTTCCAAAAACAAGTTCATATGGTGTGTAATTTGTTTCTGAATGGACTGTGTTGTTAAAACTGAAGCACCAAAATGGTAACCAATAGCTCCATGTATCCGTATGATTGTCACACTGGATCCTTAAAAATGCACCCAAAGTTTTGTGAGCATTTTCAAGAGCTCCTATTGACTGATGGTGATAGGCTGTAGAAGATAATTTTTCAATATAAAGTATTTTACAAAGCTGTTCCATGGTTGCAGAAATAAATTCTGTTCCACGATCCGTAGCTATTGTCGCCGGAATACCAAATCTTAATATGAACTCTCTAACAAATGCATCTGCAATGGACACTGTTTCTTTGTTTTGCAAAGGAATAGCTTGTACAAAATTTGTTAATTCGCATTGCATAGTCAATATATAACAATTACCATTTTCGTCTCTATCTAAAGGATCCACTACATCTAAATATATCTTTTCAAAAGCCGAGGAAGCTGTTGTGGTAATTTACATCGGTTCTTTTATGTTACGAAAATATTTATGTTTTAACATTTTGTACACTTTTTAACAAATTCCTGGACATCCTTGTCGATACTTGGCCAATAGTATCGACTTTTGATTGTATTTATCATTCTGCGCACTCCAGCATGACCACTGGATGGCAGTAAATGAAAGTCATTCATAATAAGTGTCTTTTCGCTGTCGTCATCTATTCTTTTAACGCCTCGTTATATGCATACTCGCGGTCCGGACCAATTACTAAGTGTTGTTATTTCATTACAAACACTTTTGATAAATTCTATATTATCGTTATTTTTAATTATACACACTTCATTGATACGTGTCTTTTCACAAAAATATCTTAATTTCTGCACAAATTCGGCTCGCGAGAAATGCGCCTTGAAATCAAAATTAATGTATAATGTCTTTTTACCCTCTATAAATGTAAAACATTCAAATTCTTCAGTTATCATGCCATTATCTCTAAATCGTTTTAATTTGTTGCCTTCAATCAAACACATCTCTACTGATTCACACGGTTTTTTTTTATATATCCACAACTCTTGGTTGATCAGTCCAATTGTTAGTATATTTATTTAGATCCTTCTTTTCATCGTCATTCTTACTCTTACTTAACTCATTCAGCTTTTTCTTTTGCGCTCTGGTCATTACAGCCATTACTTGTTCATTCATACTTTTAAGTTCATCAGACGTTATACAAATTCTCGATAAAGCATCTGCTACAACATTGTCTCTTCCTTTCACATAGACTATTTTAAATTTATATTCTTCTAAAGTTAATCGGAATTTAAGTAATCTACTTGATGGATTTTTCTTATCAAAAAGATATGTTAAAGGTTTGTGATCTGTCATTATGGTGAACTTGTTTCCATACAAGTATGGACTGAAATACTTAACGGACCACACTATTGCCAAAAGTTATTTTTGAATAGTTGGATACTTTCTTTCTGCTTAACTCAAGGGTCTGCTGGCATATGCAACTGGTCTAAGATCTTTATTACATAATACAGAACCAATAGCAGTACCTGAAGCATCTGTTTGTAAAATAAATTCATGATTTTCGGAAAAATCGGGATGCTGTAAAATCGGTGACGATATTAAAGCATTTCTTAAAAATTCAAAAGCGTGTTGACATTCATCGGACCAAATAAATGGTTCATTTTTCCTACTTAACCTATTCAATGGTATTGCTATTAAAATTTCTTATAAATTTACGATAATAGTTGCAAAATGCTACAAACCGTTTACCTTCATCTGCATTTTTGGGAGTAGGATAATTTCGTAATACTTTTGTTTTTTTCTGGATCTGGTAAAACACCTTTTTCTGTGACCAAATGTCCTAAATAAAGAATTTCTTTCTTCTTCAAAAATTCACATTTCTGAGGATTTAGTTTTAAATTTACTTTTCTCAATCTCTCCATGACAGTTATTAAATTTTTGTTATGATTCCTTTCAAATACAATGAGATCGTCCTGATATACTAGACATTAATCGTAAGTTAAACCAGACATCGCTACAGACATCATACGACTAAAGGCATTAGGACTGATCTTTAAGCCCATTGGTAAACGTTTCATGCAGTATGGACCAGTATTTGTAATGAAAGCTGTTAATTTACGACTAATAGGCTCTAAACTTACCTGATAGTAACCTTGGTGAAGGTCAAAAAGAGGAAATTTGTCGTCACAAACCTCGTTCAATTTTCTGTAATCTACAACTATTTTTCTTATTACCTTTGCTGCTTTTCTTAGGTACTAATAAAATTGGACTGGACCATTCACTATTTGACTCTTCGATTATATCATTTTCTAACATATTATCGACTTGTTTATTTATTTCTGATTTTAATGCCTGTGGTAACCTATACGGCTTGACGTAAACTGGAGTAGAGTTTTGTTTTAAAACTATAGATTGCTCATAAATATTGGTTGTGGTTAACTTATCTCCCTCTACATGAAAAACGCCAGAATATTTTGCACAAATTGCTTCAATTGATTGTTTCTCTTCTCCGTCTAAATAATTTAAATTTAATTCAGATAGCAAAGTTTTAACCCTAGTAACGTCAATATTGGTCTTATTAAATTGACAGATATTATAACCGTCCAAACTTTTCAAATCTGGTGTGAAAGATGGCAAGCTTACTTCCTTGTCACTAACATTAAGAATTTTTACTGGAATTCTATTATTACTAACTGTTGTTATAGCGTTTGCTATAAAGACATCCTTCGCTAACTATTTACTACATACTACAACTTCTCCATTTACATTCTCATTCACAATAATAAAATGAATTGATTCCGAGCGTGCCGGAATAATTATAGAATTTTTCATCCTATCATGTTCATCAACAAAATGTAGATAATGTTGTTTATTACCGTTAAAAAGTGTTATATTATTTGAACCTAAATCAATATTTGCACAAATTTTTTCTAAAAAGTCTAAGCCTATTATTCCGTCAGCTTTTAGTGGTAGCGGATTAAAAACAAGAAAATTATGCTGAAACGTGGCATTGTCGTATTTTAACATTAAATTTACAGAACCTTGAGAGCGTCGCTGACCACCTATTCCATTTATTCCTTTCCTTAGTAAAAATGCATATAAGAAGCAAATCCAAGCAACCCTACAGGACCAGCAAAGTAATTTATAAAAATTTTATGTCTAATAATGTACGCACACAAATCTCATCATTCATCATTTCAGCCGAAAGACGTCCACTGCTGGACATAGGCCTCCCCCAGGCGTCGCCACATTGACCGATCCCGTGCGTCTCGCATCCAGCGCCTTCCCGCAACCTTAACCAGGTCATCGGTCCACCTAGTGGGAGGCCTTCCAACGTATCGTCTTCCGGTTCGCGGTCGCCATTCCAGAACTTTTCGGCCCCATCGGCTATCCGTTCTGCGAGCAATGTGCCCTGCCCACTGCCACTTAAGTTTAGCAATTCTCCGGGCTATGTCGGTAACTTTAGTTCTCCTGCGGATATCATCATTTCTGACGTGATCACGCAAGGAAATTCCGAGCATAGCCCTCTCCATTGCCCTTTGGGTGACTTTAAGCTTTCTGATAAGGCCCATTGTGAGCGACCATGTCTCGGTCCCATAGGTGATCACTGGCAACACACACTGGTCAAAGACTTTTGTCTTGAGACACTGCAGTAAATTGGACGAGAAGATACCACGCAACTTCCCGAACGCCGCCCAGCCGAGTCGGATTCGACGGTTGATCTCTTTCTCGAAGTTGGACCTACCCAACTGGATCGTTTGTCCTAGGTAGACATAATCGTCTACAACTTCGAGTGTAGAGTCTCCGATCTTGATAGGAGTGGGTGCTACATGGGCGTTCACCATGATCTTGGTTTTGTCCATGTTCATTTTAAGACCCACTCTTTCGGAAGCTTTACTGAGGTCATCGAGGATTTTACTGAGGCTTTCCATGGTCTCAGCCATGACCACTATGTCGTCGGCAAACCGAAGGTGAGTGATGTACTCGCCATTAACGTTGATGCCTAGGCCCCTCCAGTCCAGAACCTTGAATACATCCTCCAGCGCAGCAGTGAACAGTTTCGGAGAAATGACGTCTCCCTGTCTCACGCCACGCTGGAGAAGGATTGGTTTCGAGGTCTGATCCTGAAGACGGACTGACATGGTGGCGTTTTTGTACAAACACTTCAACACCTCAATGTACCGGTAGTCGATCTGGCACCGTTGGAGAGACTGCAGTACAGCCCAAGTCTCGATCGAATCGAAGGCTTTCTCGTAGTCCACAAACGCTAAACAGAGAGGCAGGTTATACTCTTCGGTCTTCTGTATAACCTGCCGCAGCGTATGTATGTGGTCTACGGTGCTAAAGCCTTTTCGGAATCCGGCTTGTTCGGGAGGCTGGAAATCATCAAACCTGCGCGCGAGACGATTCGTGATGACTCTTGAAAACAACTTGTAGACATGGCTAAGAAGTGAGATGGGCCTATAGTTCTTCAGCCGGGCATTGTCGCCCTTCTTGAAGAAAAGTACCACCACACCCCTGCACCATGCCTGTGGCGTTTTGCCCTCGAGTATGACGGAATCAAACAGCTTCTGAAGGGCCTTAAGGACCGGTTTTCCACCCGCCTTCAGGAGTTCAGCCGTGATTCCGTCATCACCCGGCGCCTTGTTGTTTTTAAGCTGTTTCAGAGCCATCCCAATCTCGTACACGCTGACATCCGGGATATCTTCGGTATAGTGACGGGTCAATCTAGCTCTTGGGTCGTTTGCTAGACTTGCAACGGGCTTGCTGACTGATGTGTACAACTGCCCATAGAATGTCTCGATCTCCCTCAGAAGCTCCGGTTTGGCGGATACGGTCCTGCCATCGTCGGTCTTCAGTTTTGTGAGCTGGCTCTGCCCAATAGCCAGATCCCTTGAAAAAACCTTGGAGCCTTTATTTCGCTCAATCGCGGTTTTAATACGCTCGGTATTAAAGCGGCGGAGGTCTCTTTTCAAGGATTTAGAGATCTGTCTATTGAGCTGCCGGTATTTGCACGCCTCATCTGAAGACTGCAGGATCATCGCACGCCTCTCCTTCATAAGCTTGAGGGTAGAATCAGAGATTTTTTTGTTTCTATCTGTACGACGGGTCTTGAAAAACTTAGACCCGACCGTATGGACAGCTTCCACAAACCCGTCGCTATATTCGTCCACTGAGCTACCTAGGCACTCGAAACGATTCTGGAGTTCGAGCTGAAAGCTCTCGGGGTTTTGGACCTGGATCTGTGCTGGACGGAGCGTGGACTTCATCAGTCGAGACCTTTCAAGCTTAATATTAATGTTCAATGTGCCTCTTACCATGCGGTGATCGCTCCCGGTTTTTACCGAATTGATCACAGAGACATCATTGAACATTTGCTTCTTGGTTGACATGATGAAGTCAATCTCATTTTTTGTTGCACCATCGGGGCTCTGCCAGGTCCACTTCCTGTGTTCACGCTTTTTGAAGAAGGAGTTCATCATATAGAGGCCCTCCTTCTCCATAAAACTGGCCAGTAGGTGACCCCGGTGGTTCCGACGTCCAACTCCAAATTGCCCCACTTGCAGCTCATCCTCGTCTCGTTTGCCCAGTTTCGCGTTGAAGTCCCCCATGACAACGGTGAAGTGAGTTTTGAAATCATGCATGGCTCTGGAGATATCCTCATACATGGTCTCTACCTCGTCGTCGGGGTGTGCCGAGGTTGGGGCGTAGACCTGTATGACCTTCAGCGAATATCTTGAGGATATTCTGAGTATAAGGTACGCCACCCTGGTCGACACACTCTCGATCTTCACCACGTTGTTAACAAGGGACTTGTGGACGATAAACCCGACACCACCCTGGGACTGCCGGTCACCCTCTCGGAAATAGAGCAGGTTACCGGATTTGAGGATTATCGAGTCCTCCCCCTCTCTTCGGATTTCAGATAACCCTATAATACTCCATCGCAACCTGCTCAATTCCTCTTCGAGTTCGGTGATCTTCTCGTCGGTCCGAAGTGTGCGCGTGTTGTACGTTGCCAGGTCCAGTCATCGGTGATTGTTGGGGTAGCCGGATCTCGTCCGGAGATTCTTTGCACCCCTTGCCATGCCGTAACCTCGACCGCTACCGTAGTCGAGGGTAGGCAGGCTGCCGGGTACTAGGGGCCATTTTTTATTTGTGCTTTTCATTGGGGGGGTTTTGCCATAATCGCCACGCTTGGCAGGCGGGTTGGCGATCGCAGTATGGTTGTTACAGAAGCACAGAGAACGCTGCTGCCCATTCTCTGGTTTGTCCCTTAGTCGCCTCTTACGACACCCACGGGAAGACATGGGATGGTGAAATTCTTAACGTCCGGCACCATACGGAACACAAATCTACTTTTACAAATTTACTTGTAATAATTTCAATTTCTTTTTTCCTTTTATAAATTTAAGAATCCAGTTAAAGAGTTCTGGGACAATGACTGTTGTATTATATAGGTATTGTGTCTGTGTTACTAGCTAGTTTTAAATACTTATAATTGTAATCTGTGGAGAACGTAGTGGGTAGCATAATTGTTTAAATGTTATATTTAAGATATTATGACCTATGTTTTATTGTGCTACTGTTTGTATTTCCTTAAATAAATAAATTATATCTATTAACAACGACATCTTTTGGTAATACTTCATTTTTAATAATTGACAATGCACCCGTATCAACAAGCCAATAGTATTTAATATTTTTAATATAAAAAGTAACATATTTCGCATCACCTTGTAATGGTAATATGAAATGCTTAGGAACGAAAAAACTGATTAGATGTACCTGCATTGTCATCCTTATCGCTTTGACGAGTGTCAGCAGTATTCTCTACTGGAAATGTGTTTTGACCTCGTCCACGGTTCCTAACATATCTAGAACCTCTATTTCCTCGCTGATTATTGTATGAAGGCCGATAATTTGCTCTAGAATTTCCTCTAGAACTAAAAGGACAGGGTCCTTTATTGTATTGGTTATTAAATTGATGCCCAGGATGGTAATTGTTACCATATTGACTATGGTAAATACCTCTTTGACCTTGAAAACGTCTAATATCGTGTGACGAGTGGCGTCCATTTTTAGATTCATACAAAAGTTACCTGGAGGTTGGAAAGACGTACACTCCTCGTCTTTCGCTGCTTGTATGGCATCTTTCAAGCTGCTGAAGCCTCGTGCTAAGATGATGGTGCTCATTCTCGCGCTACGCAGGCCATCTGAAAAACGTTTTATGGCAAAACTTTCATTGATTGGCTTTAAAATCGAAAATATTTCCTCTTTTCCATCTGCCTGGTTAATTGTCAGCTCTGTAAATAACTTTTCTACCTCCGTACCATAATCCTCAATGGATCTCGAGCCTTGTTGAATATTTTGAAGCTGCGTCTGTATGGCCATAAATGATTTTTTAGGTAAAAGAAATTTCCTCAAATCATCAATTAATTCTTGGACAGTTTTGTACGAGCTTGCAATTCGTAATTTTGCATTTTCATTCAACCGACTTTTCAAAACGAAAGTAATTAATAATACTTTACCTGGGCTGTCCAGCATGTCAGCATACATCTCCACTGAGTCTATTAAGCGCTTAGTGGTGGCCTCTACACCGTCCATTACTGGAATCAAACTACACGCCACCTTTATGTCGAAATCCATTTTACCTAAATCTAAATCTACTGTTACGAGAAAAGTACACAATTTCTCTATTTCCTCGTGCTTTTGTTTTATTTTTTGATAAAGATCTATTGCTGATTTCAAATCAATATCTTTACTTTTTTCAATAAGTAGATATATTTTACAACAGTTTTCGTATGCGCTTTTGCTCGATCTAACTTAGTTGAAATAACATTACCCTTATATCTAGTTTGTCCCTTTTTTATTAAATAATTACGTATTTCTACTAAAAAGACATATTTTTCCTTCAAAATATCAATCATAATATACACATTCTACATAAATGCGAAGAAAAAAGTCCGACGTTGCATTTTGTTTCCGTTTGGTGTCTTATTACTGAATGTCCGCGCGCGGTATTAGCACCTTTAGAATTATAGTGTTATGAAATATGATACCGCGTAACTAGCTCACTCACTGATATGACTTAATTACATTTTTACGAAAACTATCCACAACACTTTTATTTTTCACTTTTATTTACTGATTCTCGTTACCTTCTGTGCGCCCTCTGATGGATGATCTGATCCTCTGCATGGTACTCCTCCCAATTTCCTGCTGGATCCATGTGCGGTGGCAGCTCCTGTACGTCCGCAGGCCCACATAAACTGCTACGAGTCCAATAATGGCCAGAACAATATAGGTCACAATGCTAAGCCGCTCCACGTGGCCTCCGATTTCTTTCAACTTGCCGTCGTTGTTGCCTCCAGCCACGTTTTGGCTGAGGAAAACATCTTCTTTTTCCACCGTTGACCGACACATTATAATATACTATTTAAGTAGTTATGTTAAGTATACTAAAACTAACAATCCCCTTGGCAGAGTCCCGTGGCAGGGTCGCCATGTAATGTTGGGGTTCCTTATGGGTGTTATTCAAGGAAACGACCACATCGGTTACGTACTATTTAATGAATGCCCTGGTAATAAATGTAAAATAATGCATATAAGGTATAGTGCAAACTCAGCATACATACAGTTATAAAGAAGCGTACCTACTTACTAAATTAAAGGAGCATACATATTATACTTACACTTCAACTGTAAACAATTTAATTTCACCTTTATTTCCAAGACTATCTCGGTAATAGTAACGCATCATTCGGTGATGGGGCTACCATTGGTTTTCATAAAAGTAGAACACGGCTTTATGAGCTGTACAATGAAAGGACTTATGTAAACATTGCTGAATTTAATTTAAATGTTAGAAATTATTTAAAATGTTTGTTGTTTGGCCAAGTGGCGTTATCTGAGTTCGACGATTAAAAACAGTAGTAATGTTATTGAAACGATTTGGAATACTATAGTAGTAAAACGGGCAGATCTGTTAAACGAAATATTGACTACAGCCTGTCTATTAATGATAACATCATAAAATCAGACTGACAAGTCGCAGTGGCCTTTGAAAATTTATTTTCAGATATTCCCATTTAAACTAATTCTCATCATCTTCTGTTGCTGAGTCTTTCTAAAAGAAAATATTAATGTTTTGCGATTCGGCATTTCTTTTTGAACATATTACTTGTAGAGACATCATTAAAACCTTTCACCACATTATATATACATATATCATCAGGTAGCTCATCAGACCCTACAAATCTTTTATAGTCATATTTCAGTACTACCTACGTTTAGTAAAATATTTGAGAAATTAATTTTAGAGCAATTGCAAAGATTTTTAATAAACATAAATGATTACATAGCAAACAGTTCGGTTTTACAAAGGGTCATTTAACTACTGTTTGTGATTTGTCCAAGTCATTTGACTGTGTCCTTCACATCTTACTAGATGACGCGATTGTATTTATTTATTTATACAGGGTGTCCCAGAAATCGACGTCAAGCCGTAAATGGGTGATAGACCAAGTTATAACAGTTCTCAGAAAAATACGACAAAAAATCTATCTCATGTTTAAAAAAAATTATGTTCACTTTAAAAATTTACTAAAAAAATCAATCCCTGTAATGGTTCTTTAACTCCAATTGCTACAAATCCCATAATTTATCAATTTTTTTTATTATTATGTAGTCTTGAATAATGCTTGTGTAGATTTTTGCCTAAAATTCAAAGCCAACTCCTCCTACTTGGAAGAAAATTAAACTTTTTCAAAACCAAATTATTCAAATTTACTATTTCGCCCAACTTTAACTGACTGTACTGAAAAAAAAAATGTACTACGCTAGTTTGGCAAGTAACATGAAAAATTGGCGCATTTAATAAGGATTCAAAAATGGTGTAACACTTGCTAGATTACGTTTTCAATAACTGGTCAATTTTTTTTTTGTAAATAGCCTCGGTTTTTACACAAAATGTCCATACTTCCTTAAAATGACTTTAGCTTACCTAAAGCTTTGCTAAACTCCGTTTCTAGTTCGATAGAGACGTTACGTAATTTAAGAGCAAAGTTATGATAGTGACTCAACCTTTTTACTTTAAGTCAGGACCAGTTTTCTCATCTTAGAAAATAAAAAAACAAATTATCAGATTTAATTTTTTTTTATTACAATAAATGTTCAAACTGCCTTCCTTCGACGGCAATGCAAGCACGACATCTTCTTAAAAAAGATCTGGTTATTTTCCGGGCAAATCTTCCCCTATTTACAAAGACAACGGCTTCCGTTATTCTTTCCCGCAGCTCGGCTAAATTCTCTATTGTTTTTGAGTACACTTTCTCTTTTACCGCTCCCCAGTAAAAAAAATCTAGGGGATTTAAATCAGGCGAACGGGGTGGCCACAAGATTGTCCCACCGTGCCCTATCCACCTGAGCGGGTATTCTTCATCAAGATGTTCTCTTACTAAACGGGCATAATGCGCTGGGCAGCCATCTTGCTGGAACCACATTTCCCTGTAAACGTTCAGTGTCACTCTCTGTCTCGCTCACACTTCGTAAAATGACTCTCTCCGTCTCTATCGAACTAGAAACGGAGTTTAGCAAAGCTTTAGGTAAGCTAAAGTCATTTTAAGGAAGTATGGACATTTTGTGTAGAAACCGAGGCTATTTACAAAAAAAAATTTGACCAATTATTGAAAACGTAATCTAGCAAGTGTTACACCATTTTTGAATCCTTATTAAATGCGCCAATTTTTCATGTTACTTGCCAAACTAGCGTAGTACATTTTTTTTTCAGTACAGTCAGTTAAAGTTGGGCGAAATAGTAAATTTGAATAATTTGGTTTTGAAAAAGTTTAATTTTCTTCCAAGTAGGAGGAGTTGGCTTTGAATTTTAGGCAAAAATCTACACAAGTATTATTCAAGATTACATAATAATAAAAAATTAGATAAATTATGGGATTTGTAGCAATTGGAGTTAAAGAACCATTACAGGGATTGATTTTTTTAGTAAATTTTTAAAGTGAACATAATTTTTTAAAAACATGAGATAGATATTTTTTCGTATTTTTCTGAGAACTGTTATAACTTGGTCTATCACCCATTTACGGCTTGACGTCGATTTCTGGGACACCCTGTATATTCTTTATTGTAGATACACCATGTTAAGACACAGAAAAAGAAACTTAAAATACAATACATACAACGGGCGGCGGTTGTATGTACTTCGCGTGCCAAAAAACGGAGTAAAGTTATGATCAATGATCGTAATCTGAGCTTTTCATTTATCATTATCGGCACCGGAAATCCACCGAAATCTAGAAAAATGCCTTTTTATGCCATATTGAGTTGAAAAAGTTGGCAATTGGAAATGTTTTCTTTCATTGGTAAGTAGATTTGATTTTAAATAGTTTGTGAAAAAGTGACACGCTTGTATTTCATACAGATGGAGGGACTTGCGTTATCTGGTTAAATTTATGTCTGTGGTGTTCTTCATGAAACGCAAATCAGGAAACTCCGCCACTGCGGGATCCGGATAGGACATATAATATCGGAAATTTTCAATTCCGATATTGATTTCCGATATTAGATCTCAATATCGGAATTCCGATATGTATATCGGAATTGCGCACTTTCGTTAAATATAGCACATTTTTTTTGTTAAGTGTATAAATTCAGTATGGGATTGTATTGAGTACGATAAAAAACACGTTTATGCCGCGACAAAATAGGATTTTTTTTGCGTCTCTCTCTAATCACCAGTGACTGCATCACAGGGTATTTATTTACCTAAATTGTAATTTTTGCCCAAGAAAGAACATGAAATGTCTATCTGACAAAGGATAATGCAAAAAATCCTGGAAATAAATGTTTATCGATCAATCAGAAAGTAGTGCCAATAAGTGTAGAGAGTAATAATGATTTATTAATCCAGTATAAGTATCGGCCAATGTGACGACGCCTCCTTTGGGAGGCTTATATTCAGCAGTGGGCGTCTTTTGGCTGAAATGATGATGTTGATGAGAGATAATGTAGTCAATCTGGTGTCCTGAAATACAGGTTACGCCTTAGTTCAGGCACCAGGCTCCCGCAAATAACTATGAGGCATACCGTTATCATTATTTTTGCATTTTTAATTGATAAGTGTTATTTGTGGAAGAACAACAAACGTATTTTTTTATTTTGATTATTGAAGTAGTGGAAGTTGATTTATCCGACAGATTAGTGAACGGGTCGACTAACTTGCTGTATTCAATACAAGCAAAAGAAAAATATTAAGGTGTAATACTCGTACCGAAACAACCCTCTCAAAAGTACGAAAAACTATCTTAGCATCATCATCGTCATCGTCCTTTCAGCCGAAAGACGTCCACTACTGAAACTTTATTCAATGAAAATATCATTGTTACAACGGGTTCCATGTAATTTTATATTTACTTATACTCTTAAAAGTAAAATTTTCAGCAATCTCGTGACTGTAAATCCGACCATTCGTGAAGGGACATATTCATCTTTCATGAAGTGAAGTTTAAGTAAATAAGCGCCCGGTTGGTAAACAGATTATCCGACCACTGCTAATCACCATAGTCAGCGGGCTTAAAAGCGCTTTCTCGCTCGACAGTTCACAATTAGCTAAAATAATGTTTTTTTCTGATTCCGAGATGATATTAGATCACTTAGTATCGGAATTGAAATATCGGTAATTTCGTTCCGAGATTCCGATATTCATGCCCTAGATCCGGAACAGCGCTCTGGATCTTCTTACTTCATACTTGAGTAAAAGGATTCAGAGCGTTGACATTATACCTATGTAAGCGATGCACACGGGTGTTTACGCTGGCTCGATCATTGTATTGTGACCGAGGCGGCGCTAAGCACTGTCACGAAGGTGTCCGTTATGTATGACTCATACTGGTCCGACCACTTACCTGTTATGTTAGTATGTGATTTTAATGTTATTCACGCTGCGATTTTAAAACATAACAAACAGATTAACCGGGTTGTGTGGGGTGAACGCGACGCCGAGCAATTTAGTGAATATCAAAGTTACTGTCATTCACGTCTTAAAGATATAGATTTTCCCTTAGAACTGAGTCAATGTTGTGATAAGATGTGCTGTGATTGTAGTCATTTGCATCTGTTGGATGAGATGTACCGAAACTTAGAATGTATACTCTCAGAAGCTGCTGAATACACTTACAAAGTAAAAGAGATAAGGAAGGGTAGATATATTACTGGATGGAACATGTACGTTCGCGACGCTCATGCCAGGGCGCGACTTTGTTACAATATATGGTTACTGAATGGTAAGCCTAGCGCTGGTAGAATTCACCAAGACATGTATGAATCGCGGCAGCTTTTCAAAAATAAGTTAAAATGGTGCCAAGCTCACCAAAATCAAATTAAAATGGACATCATTGCAAAACATCATGCAAATAAAGACTTCTGTAAATTTTGGAAAACAACAAATAAGCTCAATTATAAACCAAGTCTCCCGGCGAGCGTCGAGGGCGTGCTGATACCCGTGAGGTAGCCGACCTGTTCCGACGACACTTCAGACTCGAATCACCCCTGACAGGAGAGCCGCCGCCGCTGCGGATGCTCGATGCTGAGATGGTCTGCTCTAAGCGCAGTGTGTCATTCACCGCAAAGCAAGTTGCTGATATAATTAAAAATATGGTAAGAGGCAAATCTCCAGGGCATGATAGTCTCAGTATCGAGCACCTGCAGCATGCCGGAGTTCACTTGCCTAGAATACTGTCTATGTTATTTAATTTATGTTTATGCTATTCATGTTTACCGGAAAGATTCATGCGTACTATTGTTGTTCCAATTATTAAAAACAAAACCAGTGACTAATAACTAATAACTAAGGTGTCAAATTATAGATCAATTTCTCTCGCGACTGTAATTACTAAGGTTCTGGACAGTCTGCTTGGACGCCAGTTGGACAAGCACTTAAAAATCAATGACGCTCAATTCGGCTTTAGGCTGGCTTGTCCACTGAAAGTGCTATCCTATGCCTCAAGCAGACTGTTCAGTACTACACAGCAAGAAAGACACCACAATATACGCCTGTTACCTAGACTTGTCAAAGGCATTTGACCTAGTGGCATACAATAAATTGTGGGACAAACTAATTAGGGAAACCTCGGTACCACCGGAAGTGATAGGCATATTTAAATTTTGGTATGGAAACCAAGTGAACCGTGTGAGGTGGGTGGACTCTTTGTCGGAAGAGTATAGGTTGGAGTGCGGGGTGAGACAAGGGGGTTTAACCTTCCCAGCGCTCTTCAACCTGTACATGAATAGTCTGATCGAGGAGCTCAGCGGCACCAGGATCGGATGTCATATTGATGGCACTTGTATGAATAATATCAGTTATGCCGACGATATGGTGCTGCTGAGTCCTTCGGTTGGAGCAATGCGAAGGATGCTAAGTCTTTGCGAATCCTATGCGAGGGCCCACGGGCTCAAGTACAATGCACTCAAGAGTGAACTGATGGTTTTCAAAGCTGGTAATAAAAGCTACTCTAAAGTACCACTTATCACACTAGACGGCATACCATTAAAAAGAGTTACTAAATTTAAGTACTTGGGCCACTGCGTGAGTGAAGACCTTCAAGATAATTTAGATATGGAAAGGGAGCGCAGGACGCTGGCTGTCCGATGCTGTATGTTGGCCCGTAGGTTCGCCCGTTGTACTGCACGTGTTAAAGTAACGATTTTAAAGCCTTCTGCCAATGCTTTTACACGTGCAGCCTGTGGGTGAACTTCACGCAGAAGGCATATAGCGACCTGCGCATCCAATACAACAACGCTTTCCGGGTGTTGTTGGGGCTGCCGCGTTTTTGCAGCGCGTCTGGCATGTTTGCCGACGCAAATGTTGACAGCTTTTCAACCGTCATGCGCAAGAGATGCGCATCATTATTATATCGGTTTCGCGCCAGCCCAACACTATCCTGAGGACGTTGGCAGACTGCTGGGACTCTCCGATTCTAGGACGCTGGATACGACTCCATGCAGTGAAATAGACTGGGATGGGAGAGTCTCTAGCGGGTGCACTTAGTTTTAAATTTATATAATTACCCGTTAGATTAGTTTATTTACTAACACTAGTTATAAGGCATTTTATACTATTACTAACAAAATATGGAACTTGATTCTGAAATAAATGTTTTATTATTATTTCATTTATTCATTTTATATACATATTTTTACATTTTTAAATATTATTCTATAAAAATTAAATAAAAAAACAATTATTATTATTATGTCCTTTATTTAGCTCATTTCTTATTAAATATGTCGCATCAAGGCTGGCCGATAGGTGCAAACCATCGGGAAGTCAGGATGTATTCCCTTAGGTTAAGACATCGTGTATGGGCAGGTCGGTGGGTACAGTCGTGCAAATGAAATAACATAAATTATTCGATACACTGGGTTTATTTAAATAGTTCACAGTTACAATCTTGCTCACTATTATTACTGATCGATACTGATTCTACAACGTCTTCGCTCTAGGGCGGTCAGTACTCAACTCCTATATTCTATGTCCCCACCACGCAGGTCGTTAGAGAAAGCGCGCCACAGCGTAGTTGTTCTTGATTTGCCGACAGGTGGCGCGCTCGACACTTTAATCAATTAATTACAACTGACACTTAGTTAACACGAACGCGTAACAATTATAACACCGTACTTAGTAATTCTAGGCGCTATGACAACATGCGCATCGGAACGAAGTCGAGAACAGAATTCCCCGATCGCTCCGCTCGGCCTCTTTTTATACCCGAGCACAAACAAGTCGAGTAGTGGGGAGGTGGGGATAGCGACATCGCCTGATCGTTCCGGTGCACGTGCCGTTTACAATCGTACGATGACGTAGCGCCGTCAAATACATTTTTAAATATTTTTATAAAACATACAAAAACATTTAAAAATATAAAAAATAGAGGCCCACCGGTATCGGGAACAGGGTCCAAGCTACCGGCGGTCAGGGCTCCAGAGAAAGGAACCTCCTAACAATACGAGCCGTGTCCAGCAGTACTGCTTTCTGGATCAGGCCCTTGACCCAGCCGCCTAACGAGAGCCTCCTAAGGTATTGGTCGAGGCTCGTGGCTATTAAGCCATTGGCCGACACGACTATCGGTACAATGATCGCTGTGTCCACATCCCACATGTCGACAACCTCGCGAGCCAAGTCAAGATACTTGATTTGCTTATCTTTCTCGGCTTTCACGAGGTTCCCGTCATGCGGGACGGTAATATCAACAATCATTGCACGCCTCTCGATTCGGTCCACCACCACAATATCAGGCTTATTGGCTACAATAGTCCTGTCAGTGATGATGGACCGATCCCAGTACAATGTGATACTGCCATTATCGAGAACTGGGTCGGGCACATACCTGTAGTACGGTACCTCCGATGCCACAAGAGTGTATTTCAGAGCAAGTTGCTGATGGATAATCCTGGCTACAAGGTTGTGCCTATGCAAGTACTCTTCGTTAGCTAGACGAGAACAACCAGAGATAATGTGGCGGATCGATTCACCCGGGCGGTGACATGCCCGACAGATGTCAACCGTGCCATCCTTCACAATAAATCTCCGGTAGTTATTCGTCATGATAACTTCGTCCATAATTGCACAGACAAAACCTTCGGTTTCCCCAAAGAGGTCACCGAAACGCAGCCAGGCTACGGACGCTGATTGATCTACATCGGGCCCATGTAGGGCCCGGAAATAGCGTCCGTGAAGCTCCTTACTCTGCCATACTTCCCTGCGGTCTTTAGTATCAAGCACTACAGGCTTGCGCCAGTTCTCATTCGCCAAGGAGAGCGGGGTGAGTCCCTTGTCCACTGCTACTACATCTCGATGCATACCCACGTCGGTGTTTAGAAAGTATTCCCTGAGATTGCATATCTCGCGGTTGTGGAGGTTTTTGGCATTTAAAAAGCCACGGCCTCCACACTTCCGCGGGATATACAATCTCATGACCGATGATCGTGGGTGATGCATTCGATATGCAGTCAGCAGTGTGCGGACCCGCCTATCCAGGGCGTCAAGTTCCGTTTGAGTCCATTTGAGTATGCCGAAAGAGTACATCAATACCGGCATGACCCAACCGTTGAAGGCGCGCACCTTGTTTCCGCCCGAAAGAAGGCTATTGAATACCTTCTTCAGGCGGCCAAAGAAGCGCTCCCTCAACGATTGCTTCATGTCAGTAGTGCTGATACCTAACGCTTCCGACATACCCAAATACTTATAGGTTTCGTTTGGAGAGAGGGATCTCAGGTTTATGGAACCCGTGAGTTGAACTCCTACGGATTCCACAATCTACCCTCGCTTTACATGCATGACCGCACATTTGTCCACACCAAACTCCATCCTGATGGCGCTACTAAAAGTTTCAGTTACTTTTAGTAGCTCCATCAGTTGAAGATTGTTGGGGGCAAAGAGCTTCAGGTCATCCATGTAAAGGAGGTGAGATATAACCTGACTACCTCTCTTCAACCGATAGCCCAGCCCTGAATTCTCCAACAGCATGCTTAGAGGATTCAGGGCTAGACAAAATCAAAGTGGACTCAAACTATCGCCCTGGAATATTCCAAATAGAGGAATAGCGAACCTGTAAGGATCGAGCGAGGTATATACCTCGCTCGATCTTTACAGGTTCGCTATTCCTCTGGATATTTCGACATCCTGGATAGCGAAGGACTGTGCTCCATTGCCCCATACACGACATCAAGAAGGTGCGTAGAGTTGTATCTATTTTATACAATTCTAGCACCCTCATGAGCCATGTATGAGGCACCGAGTCATAGGCCTTCTTATAATCTATCCAACATGTCGACAGATCCTTTCGGGAACGCCGAACCTGTTGGCTAATGGCCATATCTATGAGGAGTAGCTTCTTAGTACCACGGGACCCGTTCCTACATCCATTCTGAGAGGCCGACATGATCGAGTTATTATCGACGTGTTTATTAATTTTATCTCTCAAAATGGATGTAAGAATCTTATAGACCGTCGGTAAACATGTAATAGATCTATAATTTTTGGGTTCCGCGGTGCTACCAGACTTGTGGAGCAGGTGGGTAATTCCTGTTGTAAGGAACTTGGGTAGCGAACCAGACTCTAAGGCTGCCTGGTACTGATATGCCAAACGAGCGTGCGACCTTTGTAGTCCAGAAGTTGTGCAGCCCGTCCGGCCCTGGAGATTTCCAATTCGGCAACGGACGGACTGCACGGGCTACATCTTGGGGGCTGATCGTGATAGCCCCCATTTCTTGTATTGGATCACACGCTCGCTCGACATCCCGAGTCCATTCACCTTCGGTGTGACTGACAGGCACCGACCAGATGCTGCGCCAAAATGTGAACATGGCATCATCATCCGGCAGGCGCGTATCAGTCACACCTTGGTCGGGTCGCTCCCAAGCCTGGTAAACCCACCTTTCATTTCTTTGGATTGTGCGATTCTGGGTGTATCGCTCCACTCGCCGCCTATACCTACGGATACGGTTTGCCCATGCACACACTTTTTGCTTCAGGAAGTCGATGCGCTCTGTGACACGGGATATGTAGTCTCGGGGGCTGACATCAGACCCAGAAAACGCGCGTCTCACAAAGCGCATCACTCTTGGGTGAGTATTTCCCTCCCTGAAACAAGTTAGTTTGCCAATGAGTGCTCTGGCCCCACCAATACGACGTTCGATCCTGCACTGCCAAGCCGGTACGGCTACTTTTGGTCGTTTAGCACTGTCATCTAAAAATTTGACGTGGGCTACACGACATGCCGCTACAGCCGCGCAGTACATGATCGAATGTGTATCAGTGAGGTCTTCGCAGTCATCAAAATAGTTTGACAACTGCGAATCCAGAACAGCCACCAGCGCCCTATTTTTGTTGTGCATAGGCAAACGAGGTAATCGCGGCCTAAGTTCGGGCGGCATGTAGCGATATTCCCGAATAGCACACTCCAAAGCACTCCTCAATTCCTCATTGCACTGGGTACTTACGTTGGTAACCCTGTCACTACTCTCCTCGTCAGGGTGACTAGGAATTTGGTTGGATTGTGGTGGCAATACAGCCTGCGACGATGGGGTAGTGACACGGTTACTCATTTCCGTTCGGAGGCGATCAAGTACAGTATCATCCAACATACGATTACGCTGAATGACCCGCACCTGATCCGAAAGTCGTTGGGCCGAAACATTGACGGCTGGCTCAAGCACCTGAAACAAAGAGAGCATTCGGACACGGTACGCGGTCAGGTTGTTTCCTCCCTCTGTAGCCCCAAAGTATGCGCGCATGACATTTTCATTGATGGATCGTGACCATCTCATGCGCTGCACACATCCGCCGGGTGCTGGGACCCTATCAGAGACCGGTAGGCCTCGAGATCCTAAGCGATCCGGCGGCCGGCGTCCTCCCCGTCGACGCGCAGGTGGTGGTGTCGTCGGCGGCGAGAAGTACTCGTCGCTCGAACTCGACGCAACTGCCGCGGCCGGTGCCACAGCACTCACGGTGGGGCTGGATTCCGGCGGCGGCGAGGCGGAGCTGAGCGACGAGGCCGGAGGTGGTAGGCGTGCATGCTTGGCTGCGGCGGCTCTTGTCAACATGACATTCTCGTTTTTCTCATTTCATATTGTTAAAATTGTATTTTGTTGGTCATTATTTCGATTTTATACATATATTTATTTATTTCTTTGTTTCATTTTTTACTTGTATTTGTTCAGAATATTCGGTAAATAAATATTTTGCAAGAAATTGTGAAGTAAAAATTTTTTGTCAGACGTCTGTCAAAGCGGACAGATTTTATTATTATGTCCTTTATTTCACTATTTTCTTATTAAATACATTTTTAAATATTTTTATAAAACATACAAAAAACATTTAAAAATATAAAAAATAGAGGCCCACCGGTATCGGGAACAGGGTCCAAGCTACCCGCGGTCAGGGCTCCAGAGAAAGGAACCTCCTAACAATACGAGCCGTGTCCAGCAGTACTGCTTTCTGGATCAGGCCCTTGACCCAGCCGCCTAACGAGAGCCTCCTGAGGTGTTGGTCGAGGCTCGTGGCTATTAAGCCATTGGCCGACACGACTATCGGTACAATGATCGCTGTGTCCACATCCCACATGTCGACAACCTCGCGAGCCAAGTCAAGATACTTGATTTGCTTATCTTTCTCGGCTTTCACGAGGTTCCCGTCATGCGGGACGGTAATATCAACAATCATTGCACGCCTCTCGATTCGGTCCACCACCACAATATCAGGCTTATTGGCTACAATAGTCCTGTCAGTGATGATGGACCGATCCCAGTACAATGTGATACTGCCATTATCGAGAACTGGGTCGGGCACATACCTGTAGTACGGTACCTCCGATGCCACAAGAGTGTATTTCAGAGCAAGTTGCTGATGGATAATCCTGGCTACAAGGTTGTGCCTATGCAAGTACTCTTCGTTAGCTAGACGAGAACAACCAGAGATAATGTGGCGGATCGATTCACCCGGGCGGTGACATGCCCGACAGATGTCAACCGTGCCATCCTTCACAATAAATCTCCGGTAGTTATTCGTCATGATAACTTCGTCCATAATTGCACAGACAAAACCTTCGGTTTCCCCAAAGAGGTCACCGAAACGCAGCCAGGCTACGGACGCTGACTGATCTACATCGAAGCGTCCGTGAAGCTCCTTACTCTGCCATACTTCCCTGCGGTCTTTAGTATCAAGTACTACAGGCTTGCGCCAGTTCTCATTCGCCAAGGAGAGCGGGGTGAGTCCCTTGTCCACTGCTACTACATCTCGATGCATACCCACGTCGGTGTTTAGAAAGTATTCCCTGAGATTGCATATCTCGCGGTTGTGGAGGTTTTTGGCATTTAAAAAGCCACGGCCTCCACACTTCCGCGGGATATACAATCTCATGACCGATGATCGTGGGTGATGCATTCGATATGCAGTGAGCAGTGTGCGGACCCGCCTATCCAGGGCGTCAAGTTCCGTTTGAGTCCATTTGAGTATGCCGAAAGAGTACATCAATACCGGCATGACCCAACCGTTGAAGGCGCGCACCTTGTTTCCGCCTGAAAGAAGGCTATTGAATACCTTCTTCAGGCGGCCAAAGAAGCGCTCCCTCAACGATTGCTTCATGTCAGTAGTGCTGATACCTAACGCTTCCGACATACCCAAATACTTATAGGTTTCGTTTGGAGAGAGGGATCTCAGGCTTATGGAACCCGTGAGTTGAACTCCTACGGATTCCACAATCTCCCCTCGCTTTACATGCATGACCGCACATTTGTCCACACCAAACTCCATCCTGATGGCGCTACTAAAAGTTTCAGTTACTTTTAGTAGCTCCATCAGTTGAAGATTGTTGGGGGCAAAGAGCTTCAGGTCATCCATGTAAAGGAGGTGAGATATAACCTGACCACCCCTCCTCAACCGATAGCCTAGCCCTGAATTCTCCAGCATCATGCTTAGAGGATTCAAGGCTAGGCAAAACCAAAGTGGACTCAAACTATCGCCCTGGAATATACCTCGCTCGATCCTTACAGGTTCGCTATTCCTCTGGATATTTCGACATCCTGGATAGCGAAGGACTGTGCTCCATTGCCCCATACACGACATCAAGAAGGTGCGTAGAGTTGTATCTATTTTATACAATTCTAGCACCCTCATGAGCCATGTATGAGGCACCGAGTCATAGGCCTTCTTATAATCTATCCAACATGTCGACAGATCCTTTCGGGAACGTCGAACCTGTTGGCTAATGGCCATATCTATGAGGAGCAGCTCCTTAGTACCGCGGGACCCGTTCCTACATCCATTCTGAGAGGCCGACATGATGGAGTTATCGTCGACGTGTTTATTAATTTTTACTCTCAAAATAGATGTAAGAACCTTATAGACCGTTGGTAAACATGTAATAGGTCTATAATTTTTGGGTTCCGCAGTGCTACCAGACTTGTGGAGCAGGTGGGTTATTCCTGTTGTAAGGAACTTGGGTAGCGAACCAGACTCTAAGGCTGCCTGGTACTGAGATGCCAAACGAGCGTGCGACCTTTGTAGCCATTTTATCCAGAAGTTGTGCAGCCCGTCCGGCCCTGGAGATTTCCAGTTCGGCAACAGACGGACTGCACGGGCTACATCTTGGGGGCTGATCGTGATAGCCCCCATTTCTTGTATTGGATCGCACGTTCGCTCGACCTCCCGAGTCCATTCACCTTCGGCGTGACTGACAGGCACCGACCAGATGCTGCGCCAGAATGAACACATAGCGTCATCATCCGGCAGGCGCGTATCAGTCACACCGTGGTCGGGTCGCTCCCAAGCCCGATAAACCCACCTTTCATTACTTTGGAATGTACGATTCTGGGTGTATCGCTCCACTCTCCGTCTGTACTACGAATACGGTTTGCCCACGCAAACACTTTTTGTTTCAGGAAGTCGATGCGCTCTGTGACATGGGATATATAGTCTCGGGGGCTGACATCAGTCCCCGAAAACGCCCGTCTCACAAAGCGCATCACTCTTGGGCGATTATTGCCCTCCCTGAAACAAATTAGTTTGCCGATGAGTGCTCTGGCCCCACCAATACGACGCTCGATCCTGCACTGCCAAGCCGGTACGGCTGGTTTCGGTCGTGTAGCTCTGTCATCTGCGAATTTGACGTGGGCTACACGACATGTCGCTACAGCCGCGCAGTACATGATCGAATGTGTATCAGTGAGGTCTTCGCAGTCATCAAAATATTTTGACAACTGCGAATCCAGAACAGCCACCAGCGCCCTATTTTTGTTATGCATGGGCAAACGAGGTAATCGTGGTCTAAGTTCGGGTGGCATGTAGCGATATTCCCGAATAGCACACTCCAAAGCACTCCTCAATTCCTCATTGTACTGGGTACTTACGTTTGTAACCCTGTCACTACTCTCTTCGTCAGCGTGGCTGGGAGTTTGGTTGGTCTGTGGTGGCACCACAGCCTGCGACGATAGGGCAGTGACACGGTTACCCATTTCCGTTCGGAGGCGATCAAGTACAGTGTCATCCAACATACGATTACGCTGGATGACCCGCACCTGATCCGAAAGTCGTTGGGCCGAGACGTTGACGGCTGGTTCAAGCACCTGAAACAAAGAGAGCATCCGGACACGGTACGCGGTCAGGTTGTTTCCTCCCTCTGTAGCCCCAAAGTATGCGCGCATGACGTTTTCATTAATGGATTGCGTCCATCGCATGCGCTGCACACATCCACCGGTAGCGGGGACCCTGTCAGAGGCCGATGGGCCTCGAGGCCCCAAGCTGTCCGGCGGTCGGCGTCCTCCCCGTCGACGTGCAGGTGGTGGTGTCGTCGGCGGAGAGAAGTATTCGTCGCTCGAGCTCGACGCAACTGCAGCGTCCGGGATCGCTTGACTCAAGGTTGACGGAGGTCTCGGCGGCTGCGAGGCGGAGCTGAGCGACGAACCCGAAGATGTTGGGTGTGTGGCTAATGTTCGGGCCTGGCTTCTTGTGATCATATTGTTTTCACCTCAGCATGTCAAAAATATTTTCATCTTGTTGTTTTTATTGGGTTATGTACACATTATAGCTTTTTTTCATTTTCGTTTTTTTTTCTTGTTGTTTTTGTGAGTTTGTACATAATTTTATTGTATTCTTCTGTGTTAATATGATATTTAAATATATAGGAAAATTTGGAGATAAAAATTTTATGTGTCACACTTGACAGGTCAGGCCACAGATTATATTTATTATTATTATTATTAATGGAAAAAGATCTCCCGGATCTATAGTAACAATGGGAGTCCCACAGGGCTCAATTATTGGACATTTCTTATTTTTTATTTAAATTAAACACTTGCCTTACCTCATAAAGGACAACACTATGTTGTTTACGGATGATACGTCGCTTTTGTTTAAACTTAATCGTCAGCAGCTGGTTACTGATGATGTAAATAGCACGATCTCAAAAGTAGTTCACTGGTTCAATATTCATAATTTACTTATGAAAAAAAAACCAAATGCATTAAGTTTACCTTATCTCACGTTAGGCTGGTGACAACTGAGGTGTTGATAAAGGGCAAAGAATTGAATTTGCCTTACCTCATAAAGGACAACACTATGTTGTTTACGGAAAATTGTAAATTGAACAGTATTCTTAGGCTTAACTTTGGAAGCTAAGCTTCAGTGGGGCCCACATATAGATAAATTGACAAAAAAACTAAGCTGCGCAACATATGCGGTTAGAAAAATTCGTAATTTAACTGACATAGAGACAGCCCGTTTAGTGTACTTTAGCTATTTTCATAGTGTAATGACGTTCTGCTGTGGGTAAATGCCGCCGACATTCAGAATATCTTTGTTTTGGACAAAAGAGCTGTTCGATCAATTTATAAATTAAGCCCGAGACACTACCTCAGAGACAAATTTAGGGAGATTAATTTAATGACTGTGCCTTCTCAGTATATTTATGAAAATCTTTTAATAACCATAAAAATAAAAAAATGTTTAAAAAATACAGTAATATCCCTAAAATAAATCCTAGGAACACAAACAAATTTGTAGTACATACAACTAGGCTCAAGAAAATATATGCTGGTGCTTTATAATAAGCTTCCAAGCCACGTAAAATATCTAAGCCTTAATAAAATCAAATCATTAATTAAACGTAAGTTGTGCCCGAAAGCGTTTTATACCGTTAAAGATAACGTTGAGTACGAAAAGACTAGGGATTAAGCTGCTCCAATGAAGTTTATTTTTTGCATCCTGAATTTTGTATATTTTTATTTTTTGGTTTTCTAGCAATGACAAGAATGTTTACTTTATTTTATTTTAATTATTGTGAATGTGAAGACTATGTGAATCATTTTTTTTTTGTTTTTAATTTGAATTTATATCAGTTAATTTTTAATCATGGTCTGGCAGATTGAGTACTTTATGCGGCCTACCCGAATGTCCTTTCTTTGGTATTGTTCGTCGAATCGTTGAGCTCCTTAAATTGTGAGTTGAGCTGCACGGTTATAGGCAAATGCGTGCACTGACTAGACAGGTCCACTCAATCTGGCTGGTTCTTTCCTCGAAATACCATTCCAGACACCTACATGGACTTCACATGATCTAACCAAGATTTTGTCTGGACTTTAAAAGAGACAGTGACCTCGTGAGTTTGTTTCGGTCTTTCTTCTCAGAGTAGTCAGATAAGAAATGCCGCTAAATTGTTAGGCTTTGCGGTTCAAATTGGTTTTAAATCAATTATTTGATCCAAATATGACGTGCCTAGCCACTTGTCGTCATATTTAACTACTAGCAAATCCAATATCAATGTATAGTTTTCCAAACAAGGATCAATTCCGGCACATATAGAAAGAGCTCTTCCAGTCAATTTACCTAACAAATAATATAACTTCTCAAAATCTGTGAATGACGTATTTCTATTTGCGGTATCCTGAAAGCTAGCGAAGAACAAAGACCAATTTTTTATATCACCGTCGATTTCGGGTATCTCAATTGGGGGTAGGCGCGTTTTAGAATCATGAAGGAACTCCATCTAAAAGTATCAATATGGTTACTTGTTGTCAAGATGGTTACTGGTTATTTACTGTGTATCAGAGTTCCTATGTATGTGGTGTATACGGGAAAGGGTTTATGAATAAAAACACAGAAAGACAAGACTAGGTATTTATTTCAATTAGGTTTGTCAATTAATTCAAGGTGTTGTTTGCATGCGAAATGTAATGTTATTGCGTAAATGATATTGTTATAAAGAATATTAATAGCTGCTTAGTTTGTGTGTCAAAGTTCATATAATATAAGTTTAAAAAAAAGTTCTCAAGTAAGTGAAATATCTAAATTTCTTATTGAGAAATAAATTTCTTTAACCATAATTCATATTGAGGCTCAAGAGAGCTTATCGCCCTTTCATTAAACTAGTTCTCGTGGAGAAGAAGGGCAAGAAACTCCACGGAAGCTCTTATATAGTATTTTTAGAAATCTTTTATAATCATATAAATATCGTTTATAACGATCTAATTCTATTATTACCATTAATCTTATAACATTTCACAATATAACATAATCAAAACAACAAGGGTAAGGCAAAGAACATGACTAGCCCTTAAATCAATTTAACATCATTAGGAATAACGGTAATAATATGATACAGACTGTTTCAATACAACCATTAGCAATAAATAAAATAAATTAAGCCTTTATTACTGTTACTCTTTACAATCTTATTCTTACATGTTATACTATTTACATTAATACTTGTTACACCTAATTATGGTCTTTATAGTATATCGGTAATCGGTTTAGTTTTCTGTAGCAGCTTGTCTCTCGACAAAGGCCTCCTCCAAGGACTTCCATGCAGCTCGATCTCTAGCTATTCGGATCCACTTAGGGCCCGCTATTTGCCTGAAGTCGTCTTCCCAACGCTTACACTGTCTCCCTTTATTTCTTTTGTCGCCCCTAGGGTACTACTTAGTTATTATTTTGGTCCACTTTCCTTTCGTATCCCGTAACATATGTCCTGCCCAGCGCCATTTTAACTTTCTACTAACGATATGCGCATTTTTGAATTTTGTTTGGTTTTTATTGTTTCCAAATTCACTCTGTCACTTCTTCTTACCCCTATTACGCTTCTTTCGATGCTGTTCTGGCACACTTTTATTTTATTCGATAGCTGACCTTTTAACGCCCACATTTGACATCCATAAGTTAAGCACGGGAGTATGCAAGTGTTAATTACAGTTCTTTGCATTTTTATGGACATTTCATCATTTTTCATTATTTCACTAAGGCTCCAAAATCTTTTCCATGTGTTTGTTATTCTTCTGTTTATTTCCTAAGGGGTGATATTAACTGTCCTAAATAAATGTATTCATTCGCATACTCTATTTCTTCCTCGTTAACCATTACAGTATCTGAATCTGATTGTTGAGCGTTAGTCATTATTTTTGTTTTGCTTACATTCATTGACAGGCCCGCTGTAGCACTTTCATCAGCTAGTTGTTGCAGCATTAGTTCTAAGCTCCGTGAATCTTCAGAAAACAGTATTAAGTCATCGGCAAAGCGCAAAAGGTTTAATTTTTGGCCATTGATCTTAACACCCATATCTTCCCATTCAAGATTTCTGAAAACCATCTCTAGAACCGCCGTAAACAATTTTGGTGAAATAGGATCTCCTCGACGAACTCCTCTTTGAACTGGGAATGGTTCTCCTGTTGCCCCGAGCTTTACTTGAATTCTGATGTATTTCATTTGAACACCTTGGCATTTCAGGACCTCCCATATGTATCCATGTTCCAGGGAATCAAATGCTTTATGAAAATCTACAAACCCTATGTAGTACGTTTTTTTGTATTCTCGATATTTTTGCAGGACCTGTCTAAGAACATGGATATGCTCAATTGTAGAGCAATTACTAGGGAACCCAGCTTGCTCTTTTGGTGGGTTTTCGTCTAATACATTTGCAATGCGGGACAGAATTATTTTGGAAAACACCTTGTAAATATTGGACATTAAGCTTATCGGCCTGTAATTATTTATGTCCCCTTTATCTCCCTTCTTGTGACGTAATATTATAGTTGATTTCATCCAATCAGCAGGTATATTCTCAGTTGTTATAATTTCATTAAACAGGTTTGTTAGTACTGGAGCTATAATAGGTGCTGTAGTTTTAAGTGGTTCATTTGTTATCTGATCCGACCCTGGAGCTTTATCCATTTTTTGTGAGTTTATAGCTTTTATTGTTTCTTCCATCAAAATTAAAGGCACTGGTTCTGGGTCGAGCCAAGTGTCAAGTTTCACTCTGGCTTCCGGCTGCTCCCTTGTATACAGTTCTCTATAAAATTCTGTGGCAATTCTTAATATTTCTTGCCTCTTGCTAGTGTAATCCTTACCTTTGTTCTTTAAATATAGCATCCAGTCTTTTTTATAGTTTAATTCTTTGAAAGCTTTCTTTGTTCCTCCACTTCGTTCAATATGTTGTTTTAGTGCCTTCTAGTTTTATGATCTCTTCTAATGCTTTCGTTAATTTCTAAGCTTACTATCTTCTGTCTGTTCGTCTTATACTCCTTTCCTTCCGTTTAATTCTTTTCGTTGTTCTAACAGTTGTTTGGATTCACTTGAGAGTAGTTTCATCTTGGCTTCGTTATTTATTTTGGTTCTTTCTGATTTCAGTATGTTTAGCAAACTATCATATTTCTCTTGTGTTGGAATGCATTGTTCAGTACTATCTACACGTGTTTTTAGACAATTTAATAACTTGTCATTATTTCCCAGGCAGATTTGACAGTTGCCTTTGTTCTGAAACCTCCTATTCCTCTTTATATGTGTTCCTAACATTGTCGCTCGAACCATTCTATGATCAGAATTAAAATTTAATTGGTTTATTATTTTTTATGTTTTTGAATACTCTGCAGTTGTTGGACAAAATGAAATCTACTTCATTTTTATATGATCTGTTTGGGGAGATCCAGGTCCATTTCCTTGATATTTTTCTATTATAAAAGGTGTTCAGAATTTTTAATTTATTTTTTCGCCATTCTTGCTTCTTTTTCCATAACCGTACTTTCCTATCGTATATTCTTCTCCCGGATTACACACTCCAACTTGTCCGTTGAAATCCCCCATTATTATGGCATTTTTGTATGAGTTCTGAAATGTAGTTTGTAAATCCTTGTAAAATAATTCGATCTTTTCTATTACTTGTTTATTTTTGGGTTCAGTTGGGGAGTAGGCCTGGATAATAGACCAAGTGGTATCTTTATCATGGTGTAAAGGTAGTTTTAAATTTATGACTGCAATTCTTTCCGAAATACCCTTAATCTCCTCTATATTCTTCATTAGTTCCTTTTTGATTAAGAATCCCACCCCGTACAATCCCGGTGTTTCACCTTTATAATGTAAGATATACTTCCCGTAGTCTTCGATTCCTTCTCCCAGGCGTCTCATTTCACTTATTCCTATTATGTCCCAATTTATAGTTTCTAGCGCTTCCTGTAGTTCCAATAGTTTTTCAGTTGTTCTTAGAGATCGAGTGTCAAATGTAGATATATGAATTTCAAGTTGTTTTGCTGAATTTCTATTTATTGTTATCCTTCGAGGGTCGTGGTCTTTTCCCCCCACGATCACCAGTCGGATTGGGGGAGAACGTTTTTCTTTTAAATCATTTTCTGTTATTTCATTTTGTTGTGTTGTTGTATTTTGTTTTGTTGTTTTAGTTTGTTTTATTTTCCGATTACCGATATTTAATTGTTATTGTTTGTTTCCTGGGAGAGTTGAGAGAGAGTTGGATCTAACTCTCATCATATCAAATGCGTTTATTCGTTTTGTTTTTGAAGTTGTTAGATTCTGTTGTTTTCTAGGTTGCAAGTTGTTTTGTGGTGAAGTTGATAATTCTCGTTTCCTTGATCCATTAGCAATAATCAAGTTATAATATAAAATAACTTACGTGAAGCTTGTGTAGTCCATCTTCCACAAAATATAACAACAAAGTATGTCAAGGCTTGTAGTTCACAACATAGTATGTCAACCTACGAATTACACACTATTTATAGTAACGAGTCGACCAGTCTCACTACGTCAAATGTGAAATATCCCCACCATTTTCTGCATTGCTATAAATAATATTACAATTAGGAAAATAATCAATTTTTAAGTAATGAAACCTTTCAAAAACGTAACAAGACAATTAAGGAATTTAATATTGCCTATTTAGTCATTACTAATCAATATTCGAAAGAATATTGATACTAACCGACAGTCTTGTATTAATCGTCTCAAAGGACTTACAATACTAAAATAGCAATATAAAATCCAGGATATATCACAATGATCATTACAAATAACATAATATTTTATGGGAATATCATCATTGTGGCTTAAATGTAAATTTAGAGTTATTTGCTGTCCACACAACAATATTTACTTAGGTGGGTACTCTAACAATTGTAGGTATTTGACAACACAATTATAATCTAGGTAGGTACTTCGACATTTGTCGGTAGGTGCTTATAGGTGCTTGTCGACATGTGAAATGTGAAAATTCATGATTTAGTGACGTCACACGTACTTCCAATACTAACACGCGCAACTGTGTTTTGGCGAGGTGACTTGCCGTCATCGACTGTATGTGTTCGATTTTAAGTTGTTGGCGGCTCCCCTTTTTTTTCCGCTGTGGAAAATCCTCATTGGATGTCTGCCCCGCGGGGCGCAGGGGTCTGTCAGACTCCTACTGACTAAAAACCACCCCGGTGTTCTATCTCACACCTACGCTCAGGTCGCGGGAACAACAATATTTCCGCAACCTCCGGTTAGGCGGCCTGCCTCTGCGGGCCACGATCTCGGGATCTGGAGAATGGGAGTTAGGTGTTAGACTCCATCCGCGACATTTTCCACGCTGCATGTATGCAGCGTCGTCCAAATACAGCGCTAGCGTCATCTCTGGATCTGGAGTCGTGGGGATGTCGTCTGTGTAACATGAGTACGATGCAGGGGATAAACAGCTTCCCTGCGGCACTCCCGCCAGTATCGGGCGGGGGCCGGAAAGCGCTCCTCCCACCACCACTCTGGTCCTGTGGGACAGAAAGGATTGAATGACTTTTACCACGCAACGGGTCTTGCTAGATTTGGCTAGCTTGTACACTAGCCCGTGGTGCCAGACACAGTCAAAGGCCTTTTCCATGTCGAGGAGCACTGCTACCGCGTATTTCTATTTGTTCATTGTTGATAATAATAAGTAATAATAAGTAATAATAAGTTTTTATTTAATAACATTAGGTAAAACAATAATTAAAATTTTTGCTTAAATCTATGTCAAGTTCACACGTGTTATGTGCCTGAACTATGTAATCCTGTGTTTCATGCGAAAAGTGGTATATATTTTTTTCCTAAATAATCACTGAGAATCAAATATAAGGTAGTCTTAGGTATTTTAAGGGTTTAAATAATATAATAAAATTCTTATTTTCTAACATCTTAGATACTAAAATATAAAAATACATAAAATACGCACAATACCTATTTTAGAACAAGTAATAATTTCTCTGTGTCCTCAAAGGACATACTTTGTAGAGTTTCTTTAAGTATTTTCTTACAGTTATAATAATTTAGGGAATAAATGTTTGCTGGGGGGTGACCACAAGCTCTTAGAGTGAGGTTATTTTGATATCGCGTAAGTGACAGATGTATACAAGTCATATAAATCTGTCCCTTACACACACTCAAAATAACCTCACTCTAAGAGCTTATGGTCACCCCCCTGTTACGTTTAGTCTATTGTAGAGTAGTGGTCCTAGGAACAAGTAAAATTTGTCTGTGAATGCATGTTTTGTACTTTTTTGAAGGCAAACTATATCTCTCCATCTTTTTTTAGTATATTCATTGCGATAGGGGAGGGCTGCGTGTTTTTTTAATACAATGCTCATTATGAATAATTGTCGAACTGTTAGTACTTCACAAGATTTATAGAGGAGGTTAGTGGGAAATAGGAACGGGCGGAAAGTAGACACCTTGAGGATCGCTCTCTGCGCTCTCTCGATGGGTAGTAACAAAGTTTTAACCACTCCACCTCATGAGGTAATGCAGTAAGTCAAAATCGACTGCCATAGAGCAAAGTAAACTTGCCTAGTTAGTAGTGGGTCTGCAATATATCGTAGCTTTTTAAATACGAATATTAGCTTACGCATTCTATTATTTAAAGCTACTATCTGCTGTTTAAAGGAAAGGGTTTCAACTATAATGATACCCAAGTATTTTATTTTAGTAGCTATATTGATATTGGGACACCCACACTGGCTATTGGTAGGGTCCGTACAACCACGAGCATACAAAGTTGGGACAATATTTGTTGTCCGTTTGCGCATCGAAAACCTAATGTAGTTAGTCTTATCTGCATTTAGCGTTAGTGAGTTATGTTGAAGCCAATTATTTACAATATCGAATCCATGTTCCGCAAGTTTGTACACTTCATTTTCTGAGTCTGCCGAAAAAAGTAGAGCAGTGTCATCAGCGTAAGATACAATTATACCGTGTTCCAGCTTTAGATTACAAAGGTCATTTATATATATCAAAAACAGGGTAGGCCCTAAAACACTTCTAAAGAGTTTCAGCTGGGTTCCTCTTATAACAATGGTTTCATGCTTGTGCAACAGGATGGGAATGGAAACTGTGTCAAAAGCTTTGGCGAGGTCCAGGAAAATTCCTACTGTGTGGTTACCCTTGTCAAGTTCCTGTGCTAGATAGTCAGTCAGATGATGTACGGCATCGGCAGTTGAGACTTTAGGCCTAAATCCAAACTGGCGCTTGGATAAAATTGATTTATCCTCCAGATATCTGAACAATCTTTTATTGATATTTTTTTCTAATATTTTAGACATAAAGGGAATGAAGAAATAGGTCTATAATTTGTTACTTGCTCTTTACTGCCTGATTTATAGATAGAGAGAAAAACTGCTTTTTTAAGCATTCGGGAAAAATACCTGAAGATAAACAAATGCGGAAAAAATAAGTCAGTGGTGGTACTAAAATATGCCTGAATTGCTTAATAATTCTATTGGATATGTTATCCCAACCAACTGCACAGTCGTCTTTCAAAGTCATTATGATGACAGCAAGTGCAGTACCCTCGACAGCTGGAGCGTCGTGCTGTGTTCAGCGCTGAACCCGAATTGCTCCTCTCGCGGTGTGATCTGCGGAGTGAGATGTCGCAGCAGGAGCGACTCAAACACCTTGGAGATGTTGGACAGCACGGTGATTGGCAGATAGCTGTCCGGATTCAGGATGTTTTGCCCGCCTTGGGCAGCATTATGACGCGCCCCTCTTTCCACGGGGCCGGGAAGGAGCCCGTGTGCAGAATCCCACTAAACAGGCGCGCCAAGGACGCGACCATACGGTGGAGCAGGTGGCGCAGCGCTGTTTTTGTTATCCCGTCGGCACCTGGTGCCTTCCTAGGCTTCGTTCGCAAGATGGCGGGTCTGACCGCCCCGTGCGAGAAAATGATGCCGCCTTCATCGGAAGCTATCGGCGTAATGAAGTACTCTCCAAGGTGTTTCTCCACCGCCGCGACATGTTCGTGCTCGGTGGTCGGGTTCGGCTGCAATTGACACTCCAGCAGCCGTATTGCATAAGTGCGCAAAGAGTTCAAATTATATCCAACCGACCAAATCGACCAATCACATGCGAGATGAATGACGCGATGTTAATTTCCGTTTTATGTGATTGGCCGATTTGGTCGGTTGGATAGAGTTTAAACTCTTTGCGCACTTACGCAATACGGCTGCAGGTGTTTGGCAAAGACCTCTGCCCGGTCACCCGCTAAATACTTGCACGGCGCATTACCCCATCGCTGCTCTGGAGTGGTCTTACCGGAGCTGGGATGTTATTAAGTTGGCGACACAGCCTATGAATGGAGCACCAGTCGCCCTCCGCGGCGTCTATTCGTTCTTCTCAGCTCGCGGCGCTCAGAGCGCCGAGCTCGGCCTTCACTTTTTCCATTAGTTTATTTAGCTGGGTCTTCATCGTTGGACAGTGCAGCTGTTGCCACTGCTTGCGTAGGCGTCTCTTCGGCGTAATGATATTACGTATGCGAGCAGGCAGGGGCGGCTGAAGCACTCTACCCTGCTGCTGCGTCAGTGTTGCATCTTCTAGGGCTTGTTTTACGCAAGTAGTGACGTCAGCGGCTAGCGCGTCGACGTGCTCGGCGGTAGTGACAGGGTGTGTCGGTGTTGTGGCTTCAATCCTTTCTGTGAATTTCGTCCAGTCGATGAATCGACGTGGCGCTTGGGGGTTCAGACGAGTCGGCATACCCAATAAGACGACAAGCACAGGATGATCGGACTATAGCTCGTCGTCTAGTACTTTTTGTGTGACCTGGCATATCAGCCCTCGGTGTACTACAATTTCTAGCACGTCTGTCATCATCTTCTGGGCCCGACACTGTGTAGCCGAAGGCTTCAGAGTCCAAGAAGATTCGCCTCCCTCCCTCGTTCATAGGGAGTAGAGTTTCGAGTTGAAATCACCGGCGAGGATGGTAGGGTGGTTGGTACCATTAAATAGCGGTTATACCTCCATCATTTCTAATTTGTTATTGGGCGCCTTTTAAAAGGCATATACACCCTGAAATTTAATTGGTTGTTTTCCTGCGGCTGAACGACTTGCCTTAAGGAGTACTTTCGAAGTATAGAGTTAAAGTAAATAAATAACGATGTTTCTGTTTTAAAATAATTAAAAAAATATTCATCAACTCGAAAAAGTGAGTAACAATAGTAACTCTAGACGTAACTTGTAGGTACTAGGTACTACTCGAGTCACCACCTACAAAGAAAACCGATGCACAAAATAATGTCAAACCAAAATAAACTCTCGCACGTAGTGATAAGGAATAAAATGTTTGCACGGAACAATACAAAAAATCACCGCGATACCCTCAAAGAAAAGACCGATTTAGAAATGTTCAAAGTAAAATTAGCTCTCGCGTGTAGTGATACGGCATAAACTAGCCTGCGCGCAACAATTTCAAACGAAGCCGCCGGCGCCTATTTTACCCGTGCGGCACGCGCGGCTGTGACCCTGACCTACTTAGTTTTCCCGCGAATGTCGTACGCGCAGCACGCGCCATCACTGTAAACTGCAATGGATCGACATTACAATTACACCAATGTGGAGTACGTCGCTATGGTGCAGCTGTATGCTAGGGCTGATTATGACTCCCATGCTGCCCGGCGACTTTACGCAGAGCGGCAACACTTGGAGTCGCTCCGTCTTCGCGGGGTTCTGAACCCCCAAGTCCCATCTCCACGGACGATCGTAGCGGCGACACAGCGGCTACTAGATCATGGACAGTTCCATGCACCGGCACATGCACAGGGCAGAGGTCGACCAGCCGTTATTTTGCCAGCGCTCGACGAGGAGATCATCGAGTACTTCGAACGGGATCCGCGTCGCAGTACGCGCCAGGCCGAGGCTAGGTTTGGCGTAAGCCAGTACCACGTCTGGAAACTACTCAACTCTGAAGGACAGCATCCTTATCATTTTCGCGGTGTTCACGCTCTCCACGAAAATGACCCCCAGAACAGAATTGCGTTTTGTCAGTGGTTGATCGCCAACCAAGATAAGAACATTTTGTGGACGGATGAATCAACTTTTACGCGAGTTGGTATTTTCAACCAGCGTAACGAACATTTTTGGGCAATAAATAACCCACACGTTATTCGCGAGTGTGCGCATCAAGTGCGTTTTAGTGTCAAGTGCGTTTTAGTGTCAAATTTGAATAACATGTTGGATAACAGCTGATTGAAAAGCACGTGGGTCAATGGCCTCGCGGCCTTTAATAGTAACACTAGACGTAACATGTATTGTTGTAGGTAATACTGGCGCCACACGCGCCGGCGCCGCAGCCCTCAAAGGAAAGCGATGCATAAATGGTCAAACCCAAATAAGCTCTCGCACGTGGTGATACGGCATAAAAGTTTGCACGCAAAACAAACGAGCGAGCCACAAGCCGACAAAGCAAAGACCGATTTATTAAATGTTTAAAGTAAAATAAGCTCTCGCGTGTAATTATACGGCATAATCTAGCCCGCGCGTAACATGATCAAACAGAGCCGCCTTCGAACCTAATCCTTTCAACGGTGACCTAGCACCCGGGTCAACGGCCTGCTGTCGTTCGGCCGTAGATATCGGGAGGTATACTATTGGTTCGTGATCGCTTTCGAGTTTAGTTTTTCACAATGTTAAATATGCCAGTTTTTGTTTCTAATATTTTATATAACTACGAAACGATTGTATTACATAGACAAAACCATTTCGCTGCGGGAAAACAACCATTTAAATTTCACGGTGTATAGAGTTAAATATGACAGAGGAGCTTTTCTTGTTATTGCCTATACTAGGTACCATTCTCAAGCTCTGTACCAAAAATCAATTACATAGGAGCAGTAGTTTAGTCGCAAATGATTTTTTAAGTTTTGCTCCGTTTGAACACGATGTATCTTTCCTAACAGCTGATTATGTCTATACGCATAGGTCATGCACCTTAAAACGATAAATGTGAGTAAAACCTACGACGCGTTGTTGCCGCTCTGACGCAAGTCACAAGTACAACCAAATATTTAAGCTAAAAGATGGCAATGCAAACAAGGAAGCAATAAATACACACACTTGCACTTTCATACGAGAGAGTGACAATCATAGCAAAACATCCCGCGCGTAAAAGAAATAGAAATAGTCCTTGACCTTGCGATCGGTAAGTGGGGCGGCGTCTAAAAAATAGTTTTTTCAGTTCGCCGACGCAGCCCTTTGAGAACGTACTTACGTAACACGGAAGCTCATGCGCTGGCGGCACCGCTTTTGTTTTAGCGAACTCGCGCGCTGACAATTGTGATTATCTTTATTATTGTGATAGGACACTAAATAAATTTAAGTTAATTAGTAAGTTAGTTTATTTCTTTTTTTTTATTGTGACAGGACACGTAACTTGGGATTATTGTTATTTTTAGTGTTTGTACGGTCTCATCGCCGTACATTTTTCTGCTTACGCTGTAACCTACTTTAGACCAGCGATGCGCGTCACGATTGCGCGTTATAAAAATAACCTTATTAACTAATTTAATCGTAGTAAACATACAAGTGTGTGACTATCAACAACTGAGAGAAATAATCGCCTCCGCTCAAGTACTGTAACTTACTCTCAATAAACTTAACTGCATCTTAGTGGAACGCGTTTCTCTTCACTAACTTAACTTACAAACCTTCACGACGAATTACATGTACGGACTTACAACCCGTACATTTATGGTCCTTCGAGCCTTCGCGTATCTTAGTGTGTTTGTGTCTCTTGTACGGTAGCGAATCGGTTCAGCTGGTCTCCCGGAAGAGGGTCGCCCCAGTTGGATTGAGAAGGCGCATATACTTAGCTCGAGTACAGGCACATTGAGTACCGGAACCAGCTGCAGATACTGGGTGAGTCTTCGACTACTAGAAGAGCCGTCACCTGCAGAACTGACTTCAACTACTGGACGAGTCTTCGATTGCTAGAAGAGTCGTCAACTACTGAAACTAACTTCAACTACTGGAAGCGCCTTCAACTATAACTAGAAGAGACTTCAAATACGTAAGGAAAGTTATCTTGTAAACTATAAGGAAGCTATTTGTCTAACAAATCAAGATGAATAAGCTACAACTCCAGTCTACGTGTTTCGAAAACATAAAAACATTATGCAACAACTACAAAAAGGATAGCAAGACAAGAAAAACAACTGATTACTTGAACAAGCGACTGTCTTCATTAGAAGCTCAATGGATGGATTTCAATGCAAGGCACACATTGCTTTTGCAGGAAATTGAAGATAAAAACATAAACTACTTTGTGGAAGATGTCTACGGCAAGACAAAAACTATGTATGAAACGACTAGAGCCGACATTACGAGTATGTTACAACAAGTTGCAGGAGAAAACGTCAAATTCGACCTTACGGAGTCCTCAGGGGGAGAGCTTGATGAGAAGACAAAGACGCTACTGACTAAGCAAGAATGTAACTTCAAGGCGATGGATCGTGCTATGGCTAAAATTGACTATGAAGGCCTAGCTGAAAAATGGGAACTTGATGATCACTTGTCAATCTTGAAGTCGAAATGGGATGCTCTTGACAACACTCACTGGGAACTGGAAGCCCTACTAAAAGGATCGAATCAGACATACTATGACATGTTCTACAGCATGGAATCCAAATACGACGAAACAAGAAAACGCCTGAAAGGCAAAATATGGTCTAACGCTCATCACGAACGTTCAGCACCGAAAATCGAGATACCAGAGTTTTCAGGACACTACAGCAAGTGGACATCGTTTAAAGATCTATTCCTGGAGACCATACACAAAAACCCGTCGCTGAATAACGCACAAAAAATGCAGCATCTGAAGACCAAACTGAAAGGCGAAGCAGAAAGGCTGGTGCAACACCTGGGCATCAGCGCCAACAACTACGCTTCATGCTGGGAAATATTGAATCAACGGTACGATAACCGTCGACTACAGTTCTCAGCCTATATGAACACTATGCTACAGTTGCCTGTCATACAGAAGCCTGACGCTTACAACTTGAAGAAGCTACATGACGTAACAACGGAATGTCTAAACGGCTTGACAAATATGGGTCTTGATACAACCGGTGGAGAATCTATGATTGTCCATGTGATGTCACTAAAACTAGACTGTGGCACATACAACGAATATATAAAAGACTTAAACGACAACAGAGAGGTACCAACACTTCATGAATTTCTAATGTTCTTAGAAAACCAGTTTACAGCGTTTGAAACCATGAAAACTTCGAAGAAAGAGGTACAGAATTCAGGAAAATCAACTGAAAACGAAAAACATACGTTTCGAAAAAACTACGATCAGAAAAAATGGCATTCGAAAACTTACCGCACTTCGTATGGGCAATGCCCTCTTTGTAAAAACAATCATGTTCTAATGAAATGTCAGCAATTTGTGGACATGGATACTAAGCAACGTAACAACACAGTTGCAAAATTGCGGATATGCAAAAACTGTTTGTTCAAACACGAAAACCAGACTTGCAACTCTACAAAAACGTGTAAGGAATGCAATATGAAACATCATACGCTCTTACATTACAACAACTACAACAAAAATACACCTTTACCGAGCTATGAAAATCAGCGTTCAGGTCAACGACCAAAGGAAACTGAACCAAGTTCAAACCACCTATCAACCAACGAGATGGAGGTTTTACTTACAACCGTCCAGATCAAGGTCAAATCGTTAGATGGCACTTACATCGCTCTTCGTGCGCTCGTAGACCAGGGCTCACAAGTTAATTTGATAACTGAAAATGCAGCACAACTGCTGAGGCTGCCGAGAAGCAAAATGACTGCAAAGATATCGGGAGTTGGTACTGTATCGGGCGACTGTAAAGGGCGCCTGAAGCTAACATGCAAATCAATCCACTCCGAATATACTTTCGACACTGAGGCGTTGATTATGAAGAAATTAATCAACAAACTACCAAACTACACATTTGAACGACCTGAGTGGTCACACTTGCAAAACTTAAAACTAGCAGACCCTGACTACAACATTTCAAGGGCTGTTGACATACTGCTTGGAGCTGACGTATACGCAGAAATAATCCAAGACGGAATACTAAAGGGCGCACCAAAATCACCAGTTGCTCAACAGACACAGCTGGGATGGATTTTGTGTGGAAAACTAGAAACGTTTAACTGTCACGTCACCCTACTCGACTTGTCCGAAATAACGAAATTTTGGGAGTGTGAAGACGTAACAAAAGCAAACACTGATCAATCTCAAGAAGATCAATGTGAAACTTACTACAAGGAAACTACTCGCCGTGGTTTAGACGGAAGATACATTGTGAAGATGCCTCTATGTTCAGATTACGAACATAAACTTGGATCATCGAAAACGATAGCAGTATCACAATTGCTGCAACTAGAAAAACGGTTTCAAAGAAATAGCCGTCTTGCATTGCTATACAAAGGGTTCCTTAAGGAATACCTGGAGCTAGGTCACATGAAACTAACAAAACCTATACAATCGTCAACGACGGAATGCTACTTACCACATCACGGAGTACTTCGAGAAGAATCTACAACCACGAAACTCAGGGTTGTCTTCAACGCATCTCAGAAAACTAACACAGGATACAGCTTGAACGCCTTACAAGAAAAAGGCCCCAACCTACAAAAAGATATCCAAGAACTTATCATAAAATGGAGAACTTACAAATACGCCTTTACAGCTGACATCGAGAAAATGTACCGATGTATCTGGCTGTCTGAGGAACAACAACATTTGCAGAAAATTATCTGGCGAACTACACAGTCAGAGAAGCTGCAGGAGTACCAACTTTGCACTGCCACTTATGGCACTAAGTGCGCACCGTGGCTAGCCATGAGAACCATCAAGCAACTTGCATACGATGACGGCTGCAAATACCCCACGGCTGCTAAAATAATGTTGAACGAAACTTACGTCGATGACGTCATAAGCGGCCACAACTCACTAGAAGCGGCCCAGGAACTCCAGACATCTCTTATCGACATGTTAAAAGGAGCCGGGATGAACTTACGCAAGTGGTCCAGCAATGATCCAGCACTACTAGTAAACTTAAGCGATGAACAGATTTCACGCAGAACTACTTTTGACTTTAAGCAAGAGGAATCAATGAAAACCCTAGGACTAGGTTGGAATCCGCACGCCGACACATTTGTGTTTAACTGGAAATTTGAAGAAAAAGGTCGATCCGAGATAACTAAAAGGCGGCTGCTTTCTGAAATTTCGCAACTTTACGATCCGCTGGGTTGGCTATCACCCATAACTATTGCGGCAAAACTACTATTTCAAGAAGTCTGGATCAACAAACTTGACTGGGATGATCAGTTACCGTCACAAATAGCAGAAAAGTGGCTGAAACTAAGAGCTGACATACCCAATGTAAAACTTATGGTAATCAAGCGCTGGGTCCGTACAACAAACAAGAAGATAGAACTATTTGGATTCTGTGACGCCAGTGAAAAGGCTTACTCTTGCGTGGTATACAGCTGCGTCAGAGAAGAAACAAACAAGTCAACAATAACATTACTCGCTGCTAAAACAAGAGTGGCGCCGCTATCACAAACGATCACATTACCGAAACTTGAACTTTGTGGCGCACTCTTACTATCGCAACTCATCGAAAAAATCAGAGACGCCCTGAATGGCTTCGACATAACTACAAGCGTTTGGTGCGATTCCCAAGTGGTCCTGGCTTGGATACAGGGGGACACATCCAAAAGGGAAAAATACGTCGCTAACCGGGTTGAAAAAATAAGACAAATCATACCAGCCGAGCAATGGCGTTATGTGAAGTCACAAGATAACCCTGCAGACTGCGCATCAAGAGGCATGCTACCCACCAAGCTACAAACTTTCAGTCTGTGGTGGGAAGGTCCTACATTTCTGCCTAGCTTCCAAGAACAAAGTCGTGAAGAAAACGTAACATGCACATTTACTACGAACATAGGCAGCGTTTGCCAAGCAAAATCAAACTCGACGAACAAAGAAAACAATAATTGTATTCATAATTTATTAACTAATTGCAGTTCATTGACCAAAGTGAACAGAATTACAGCATGGATACAACGATTCATTGCAAATACAAGAAACAAGGCCAAACGTGACACCGGATGCCTTACTTTGTGCGAATTAAGCAGTGCAAAAGAACAAATAATAAAATATGTGCAACAAACGGAACTTGCGCAAGAATACAAACAACTTCAAACTACTAAAACTATTTCTACTAAAAGTTACATTTTCAAACTTAAGCCATACCTGGACAACAAAGGCATCATCCGAGTCGGTGGTCGACTGAACCACTCTGTTCTACCTTTCGAGATGAAGAACCCAATCATCCTACCTAAGAGTGGACGACTTACTGAGTTGGTGATTCATCAAGCTCATCTTACGACTTTACACGGAGGAGCCAGATTAACTTTAGCGCACATCCGACAACGGTACTGGATCGTTGGCGGCAACAGAGCGGTAAAAGCTGAACTACGGCGCTGTGTGCGTTGCCACCGCTACAACCCATCGGAGTTAAACCAACTCATGGGAGAACTACCACCACAACGTGTGACACCATCGCGACCGTTCACCCACACAGGAGTTGACTTCACAGGACACGTGGAAGTCAAACTTAACAAAGGAAAGGGAGTGCGGACCTCAAAGGGTTACATATGCATATTCGTGTGCATGGTAACTAAGGCTGTACACATCGAACTCGCATCGGACTTAAGCACCGAAACATTCATAGCAGCCTTCCAGAGAATGTGCTCCAGGCGCGGTACACCAGGTCATGTCTACTCGGACTGTGGTACGAACTTTATCGGCGCATCAAGATTGCTTCAGAAAGAGTTTGAAGACTACAAGCAAATCTTATCGCCAGACTTCTTCAATAGTATTGCTGACATGGGAGTACAATGGCACTTCAATGCACCCGCTTGGCCAACCGCTGGTGGACTATGGGAAGCAGCGGTCAAGTCGATGAAGTATCACCTTCGTCGGGTGCTAGGAGACCAAAAACTGACGTACGAGGAGTTTACTACCTTGCTTGCGAACATAGAAGCATGCATGAACTCCAGGCCACTTTGCCAGCTTACTGAGGACCCCGAAGAATTCTATAACTATCTGACACCAGGTCACTTTCTAACGGGGGGACCAACAATGTCTCTACCACGAGCAGACTACAATGAAAAACATAACATAGATCTACGCCGACGATGGCAGCTAACTGAACACATGTACCAACAATTTTGGAAGAATTGGTCAAACGACTATCTAACACAACTTCAAAGGCGCAGCAAATGGAACAATCCTAAGAAAAACCTCAACGAGGGGGACATCGTACTAGTCCGGGACAACAATTTGCCGCCAGGAAAATGGGCCATGGGACGGGTGCTGAAATTACACCCTGGAGCCGACGGATACGTTCGAGTGACAACCCTGAAAACACAAACCGGTGTCATCAAACGACCAATTGTGAAACTATCTGCTCTACCCATCGAAACTACTTGCAACAGAGAAAGTGAAGAATGTCAGACGGACTTACAAAACGCTGACAAAACTAAAAGACCTACCACAACAAAACAGTCAACGAAAAAATGTCTTACAAACATTTTGATGTGTATTTTCACAATGTTGATATTCGTGAATGGATCATATGGTACGCAACAAAGGTCAGGAATTCAGATTACAAACCTGGAACCCGAGCGGCCGATTTATTATGACACCATAGGCAAAATTGAACTCATTCACGACGAATGGACTTTGCTTACGTACTACAATCTAACTAACTACTGGCAAGGCGTTCAAAACATTGAAAACTACGTCAACGGTGTAAATAGCTTATGCCAGAAAATCCATCAAAGCTATTGCCAAGCTACGACAGATCAACTTTCACACGAGATGGAACTACTCAACTTCTACAATACGATCCTGCTGGCTCCGCACAAGCATTTATCAACACGCAAGAAACGCGGCTTAATCGACGGAGTAGGCATGGTAGCAAACAGCTTATTCGGCGTCTTAGACCAGAGATTTGCTGACAAATATCACCAAGATATTGATGCCATTCAACGCAACGAAAACTATTTACGCGAACTCGCAAAAAACCAAACGTCAATTATGCAACTACAAAACGATGTTTTGAAGAAAAACGATGAAAACATTAAATTACAATGCAAAATGATAGAACGCTTCATGAATGAAACTAAGTCGAATTTGGGCAACATTGAAACAGAAATACAAATAATGATGGCTACAAGCTACTTCAACTCCGCTTCGCTCACAGCATCATTACTATTACGAAATCTTAAAGAAATTCAAACAATGCTCCTAAACACCCTCACGAATGTCTACAGTGGGCACATGGACGTGCACTTGATATCACCAGTCAGCCTAGTCAAACAAATGGAAGACATAGCCGGCAAACTGCCGAGAACTCTGACACTACCGACGACCAACATCAAACAAGATATCAAGGAACTTTACAAACTGCTCTACGTGAAAGCACGAATAACAAAAACCTACTTTATGTTCGAAGTTCACATTCCGTTGATCTCGGATGAGGACTTCACCTACTACCGGGCTATCGCTATACCTTTTAAAACTGAGGAAAAATTCAAATTGATGCAGTTATCGTCAGAGTACATCGCCGTGAACTTTGAAAAGAAGTCTTACATCTCATTAAAGGATGAAGACTTCAAGCAATGTACCAAAAGACAAAAAGATAACTTTATTTGCAACGCAAACATACCAGTGTTCAACTTACAGAACAAGAATGCACCTTGCGAAGCAAAACTACTGGGTCATCGTGTAACTACGCCGCCATGCAACGTCGTCAGTGTGTCATGCGACGAGGCATGGATCAAATTGCAAGAATCAAACAGCTGGCTGGTTGTTTGTTGCGGAAGATGCGAATTACGTACTGTTTGTGATAACGACGTAACTTCGCAAACTATCACATCAGCGGCTATTGTAACTTTGAGTCAAGGATGTGTTCTGCAGTCAAAAGAGCTCACCATCACTTCACACAATCAGTACAACAGCAACCTCAACGTAAACTACGACATGCATGTACCGAACTTGAACTCGTCGATTAATAACATTGTCAACATAACACTACACGGCTCTCAAGACGAACTCTTCACTCTCAAGAAAAACGACTTCACAGTAATCGACAAAAAACTACGGTTCCAACAAGAGAACGAGCCACAACTACCATCCACCATCACACAGCATGATATTCACCAATATGCAATTAGTTACTTTTTACTTACAATTGCTGTCATCACGTGTCTGGGGATCGTCACAAGAAAATACTGCGTACGGCTCAGGAAACGACTTCCGAGGACAACAAATACGAAGCCAAAACATGAAGACATCGAACTTCAGCCAATGGGACCTCGACAGCAGACTGCCAGAGACGAAAACCAGCAGGCGCGCGACCACGTCTGCCACACTCAACCTCAAGGGCATCGAGACAACATTGCCTTTACTTTTGATTAATTGTATACTTACTTTAACATTAAGCCTTAACTTTGTACAGGCGGTTCTTTCTCTCTCTTTACTCATCTTAACTTCTTTAGGGGTTGCCAATATGTACGGTCTCATCGCCGTACATTTTTCTGCTTACGCTGTAACCTACTTTAGACCAGCGATGCGCGTCACGATTGCGCGTTATAAAAATAACCTTATTAACTAATTTAATCGTAGTAAACATACAAGTGTGTGACTATCAACAACTGAGAGAAATAATCGCCTCCGCTCAAGTACTGTAACTTACTCTCAATAAACTTAACTGCATCTTAGTGGAACGCGTTTCTCTTCACTAACTTAACTTACAAACCTTCACGACGAATTACATGTACGGACTTACAACCCGTACAGTGTTCGTGTTTTTTGTGATTGACTATTTTTATTGTGGTAATTAAACTGGTTGTGTGTGTGTGTGATTAGTGTTCTACAATGCCTCGTGTGACTTACACGGCGTCTGAATACACAGACATGATTTGATGAGGTATGGTGACATCCGCAATTGCCCCAGAAACGCCCACACCATAACATTGGCAGTGCAAAGACTACGGGACAATAAAAGTATAGTGCCGCAACAGGAGGGAGTGCCACCGCGGCAAATACCCGCTGCCGCTGCTTGGGAAGAACGGATTTTAGATCATTTTTCCCGCAACCCAACAACGAGTCTCCACAGAGCCGCCCGACAGTTTAGGGTTTGTCACAGAACCACACAAGGTTCTGAAACGAAACAAACGTAAACCTTATAAGTATCGGAAGGTGCAAGCGTTGTTACCGGGAGACTTGCCGGTCAGGAACAGTTACTGCCAATGGCTTTTAAATAAAACTACAGAAGACCGCCATTTCTTAAGCAATGTAATATGGACCGATGAGAGTACTTTTACTCGGAACGGCATGTGGAATAGGCAAAACCTCCGGTATTGGAGTCTGGAAAATCCACACGTGTTTCGAAAATCTGAACACCAGTACAGATTTTCTCTCAATGTGTGGGCTGGTATTCATAATAATAATATCATCGGCCCAGTTTTCATTGACGGCACCCTTACAGCGGCGAAATTTATAGATTTGTTAAGGGGTCCCGTGGCCGAGTACACAGAGCAACTGCCTTTATCTGTTCATCAGAAGTTGTGGTACCAGCTGGACGGAGCGCCTCCACATTCTGTGCTTGCTTCCAGGGAGCGGCTCACAGAGATGTTTGGGCAGCAATGGATCGGTCGATTCGGACCTGTTCGGTGGCCACCACGATCTCCAGACCTCACCCCCATGGATTTCTTTTTGTGGGGGTACATTAAGGCCGAAGTGTATGCCTCAGAGGTCAATACAGTTCGACGGACAGTGATTTAATTAGAAAAATAAATAACAATATTATCCGTCGCTATAATTTGTGCGTGAGTGTGAGTGGAGGACACATCGAGAATTTAAAGATTTAGGTATTTTGATTGTTGTGGGGATATTTTAAAAACTAACATAAAAGCCAGCGCCAGCGGAGGCCTATGCCACCGCCCGCGCACCGAACCGCCCGCCCGGCCGACCGCTTTGACCGCCGCCCGTGCCGCCGCCGCCTACCGGCGCGCGTGCGACGTTGCCAGCTTGCCGCTTTGTTACCGCCTAGGTATCTAAGGTCAGTTAAATTTGTTTACATATGGGAGTTCCTGATGGACGACTCTTCTCTTTACAAGTATAGCCAGGCCACGATAACGGGCGCCGTTTGCTGCCCGCTCATCCTTCCTATAAGCGAGATATCGTGGGAACTTGCACCTATCTTTAGGTCCCAGGTAAGTCTCGCTTATTAGCGCCACGTCGATGTCCTGTTCCTGCAGGCGATGGCAGTGAGTGCGACCTTGGTTTTGAGGCCACAGACTTTCCAGTGTATCATCCTCAGCGTCTTAGCCATGATAAAGCGTTAATAACGCGGCAAAGCCGTTGAGGATGACCTGTTCCAGATCCTGCCCCTGTCTGATGGCTTTTATCAAGTCCATCAGAGGTTGAATGGCGCAGGCAGTAAAGATCTTGTCTTGCTTATCCAATTTTGTTGCTGCCGTCTGATTGGCTGGTCTTAGTCGGATAGTGCCGGCTGATAGGTCGGTGCTTCTTTTGGTTATAATTCCATTCGATAGATGGCGCCCTTGTTGCGCCGTGTTGTTATGCCGGCGCCAGCTATCATCTTTGTGTTAGTTACTGACTGCGCCTAGATCGACAGGGGCAGCCTCTTGGGGTGATTCCTGGGTCACTGGGGAGTTTTACCCCCTTCTTCTTTTTCCTCCGCCCTGAGGAGGAAGTGGTTTCTCCACGTTGCGTGGGCCCGTTGGCTGCCGCCATCAGCGACGCACCTTGAGCCTCTTTGCGCGGCTGCTCCTCTTCTTGTACCACTTTCTGTGGTCAGCGTGTTGAGATGGTCTTGATGGCGACAGTCCCCGCCCGCCTGTGTTTGATTTCCCGTTGAAAAACGGGACACTTTATATTGTTGGCCGGGTGCCGGCCTCGCAGTTTGCGCTGGTGGCCGTAGGCTAGGCGCCACATTCTCCGCATCGTACACAGGCGAGCGGTCGGTGGCATTGGTGTGAACCGTGCCTAAAGTGTTGGCATCGGTGGCATTGGGCGGGCCCACGCTTTCCACGCCATGCTTCAATCTTGACGCCTCGCATGAACATAAATACTGAGGTGTCATAGATTGTACGTACATTTGCCGTATTATTTAGCACGGCGTGGAACACGCAGCCGGGACGTCCTTGGCGTGCGTGTATGTGTCTCATGTACTCTGGTTAATAACCCAGGGTCCGGAGCGCCTCATCGATCTCCTGAGGGTCTGTGTCCGCAGGCAGCCTCTTGATGGCCACCTTTAGCTTCTTGTCCGCCTGCAACGAGTAGGCGAACCAGCTTATATTGTTTTCTTTTTCTAGGGTAATCAGGTACCTTTCCACCACCCTGTACTCCTCTTCGCTCTCTTGGAAGAAGTGTTCTCCCTATCCGAAGGAGCTGAAGCTGCCAAACTATCGCCCTAGTTTGGCAGCTGTTGTCCTAAAATATGTTGCCCAATTTGATAATTTCTCTACAATCAGCGGGTAAAAAAGCGGGTAGCTTCGGCGCGGCGGCGGCGCTTCTTCTTGGTGGCTGCCGCTGGGTTGTTAGTGGCGGTGGCCGCGTCAAGGGGTGCGCCAGGGTTTTGAGTAAGTACGGGTATCCTACTTACCACTGAAGTCGACCCTGTGATTTTCCGCAGCCGGTGGTTTGGCTCGGCTAAGCCGAGCGTCGTACTGCGTCACCGAACGTAGGCAAGCCTTGCGCCTGTGGGCGCTGTAGGTCGAAGCAGTAGCGCTTCGCCTCCTCTGCTGCTGCTTCATTCGGGCCTGGAAGTCAAAATCGACCTCCACAGAAGGAGTGGGTGAGGTCAATCAATCAATCAATAATTTATTTGTCTGAATATGTTACATTATGGTCTTAAGATTAGTAAATGGTGTCATCACATTCTGCCAAGTGTGGCGTGCAAATATAGGCACATACATTATAGGAAAAAGAGTATTAGGCCAGTATTAACATTATTAATTAATTATTAATCACGAATAATCACGGTCGGCGTCATAAGGTCTTCTAATTCTGCCCGACGTCTTATGGACGCGAGGGATGTGTTTGACCCACTTATCTTTGATTGGCCAGATCGATGTGCGGGGGAATCGTAACCTGAGGTGTGGGTGGTAATGGCGAGCCGGTATTGGCTACCGATGCTACAGCAGGCGCCATCTGACGGCATGGATTGCGGTTTGTGCGCGGATCGTTTGCGTACGATTTTGTTCGCGTTGTTCCCGGTCCCACTGTAGGGCGAGGGATGGGTGTTGATGCGGTACGAGAGGCGGCGTGCGTGCGTGAGGTGTTATGCGATGATGCAGGTGCATGTGTTGCATTGGAGCGCGCGGGCTACGTGCAGCATGTGCATGGGTTGCACTTGTTGTTGCGATAGTGGAGCGCGACTGTTGAGTAACGGGGCGCGACGTATTTGAATTTGAACGGTTCATCTATGACATTTGGCTAGTATGGGTCGGTCAGTCGGTGAAACCGTTGAGTTTTTGCTGGTACAGGGCGGCACATTGATGGGGCACTGTACCTGGTAGGTGATGTTGGTGGTGGTGACGCTGAAGAATCGGTGGCGCATGGCCTACCTTGCCTCCTTGCTGCGCCTCCGTGCTGGCTGCGACCTGGTTCCTCCGCAGGTTATGCTCCGGGCGCCATGTTCCCCAGGTTGGGGAGCGACGAGTCCGGTCCATTGCTGGACGTTGGTCTCGAGGGCTGGGTGCGCCGCGGCCTGGAGCGTCACCTTCTTCCTTCTTTTTCTTCTGTGTTATGCTGAGGGACTAGCATGAAGCATACGTGCTTAACTAGCCTCCGCGACCACTATAATGATGCAAGCAATAGTCGTTAGGCAGCAACGAAGTCCCCACGAAGTGTCCCCGAAAGTGCAAATTTGAAGAAATGTACAGTATCGATGACAAGAGTGTAGTCAGATGGGTCTGTGTGGTTGATGTAGTCGTGCGTTGAGGTTGCGCGACTAGCGGCAAATCCGACTGATCACCCCACCACTCGGACCGGTATTTATAACCGAGCGACGTATGCGCACGAGGCAACGCTACAATACTGTTATCGGCTTGTAGCGCGATCTATTGATATCTACATACACTACAATCATTTTATTTTAGCCACTTTGGCGGAATTATTAATATGTATATCCATACCAAATTATAGCTTTCAAGTTCTAAGAGTCTCTAAACTAAGCTGCAGATGGACAGACGGACATAGCGAAACTATAAGGGTTCCTTTCCTTGTTGACTTCGGAACCGTAAAAAAAAACAAACTTGCTGATAACAATAAAAGCTTGGTAATAAATAGTAAGATTAGTTTTAAGTGAAAGTTTTAACAGACAACAAAACCGGCCAAGTGCGACTCGGACTCGCGCACGAAGGGTTTCGCAGCATTATCTCAAAAAAGAAGCAAAAAAGTCACGTTTGTTGCAACAAACATGACTTTTTCACTTAAATATTTATTTTATTCTATTTTCAGTATTTGTTGTTATAGCGGCAACAGAAATGTATTTTCTAGCTATCACGGTTCATGAGACAGGCAGACAGACGGACAGTGAAGTCTTGGTAATAGGGTCCCTTTTACCAAGCGAAACGACCCTTTGGGTACGGAACCCTAAAAAAGGAGGTTATAAATCCGAATGTGATTTTTGTATATTATTCAGCGATATGTTCGCTAATCTATTTTGATCATCCTTAAGGCGAAGGCCACACGTGAGACGATACGTTCCAAGCTTGTTAACTATAACATTACCGTGGCACACCGCACAACTCACTTCGCGCCATCCGGGTAAGCATTTGTTGATGAAATCTGAACCAAAACAAAATACCTACCTCTCTAACTTAAAGAAATTAATGTTGGTTGAACATTCAGGGCTTAAATTAATGTTGGTTAAACATTCATGTCTTAAATTTATGTTGGTTAAACATTCATGTCTTAAATTAATGTTGGTTAAACATTCATGTCTTAAATTAATGTTGGTTAAACATACATGTCTTAAATTTCATAAATCCAAAATCGAGGTTGAAATACATACCATCCATCCCATACGTCCCGTTTGAAACAGGGGTTGTCCCATTTTGACTACTCCGTCCCGGTGTTCCTGAGGCATGCTTTTGGAGCCGAATTGTGCCATTCAAGTTATGGAAAGAGCGTATACAGTGAGATGAGCCCGAGGTTACTCTGTTAGCCTGCTTCGTTCACTTCCTGTCTGTTTTATAAAAATCTAATGCATCTCATGTGTGCTGCTTCAATATTGAACTTGCTTCGCTCGCTCTTGTAACCCACCAAGGTTGCGAGGTTATTTTAATCCTTGATACTATGTGCATTCGTCGCAAAGGTATCTTTTATATTATACAAATGGTAAAGAAAACAGTAGCTATACCCATTCAAACAAAAATATATTTTTCATAATCGGTTCACAATTGACGGAGAATTCGATGAACATAAATAAAAAACAAAATACATACAGTTGAACATAGAACATTTTTGGCAAGTCGGTTGAAACTAAAATTTAACCAGTCTGAGGCACTGTTCTAAAATATTGATTTTTAGATTGATTGAAGCTGTAAATGTATGACATTGTACTGGTCAGAATGGACACTTGTGTTCGTTCCTGGAGGAGTGGTGGAGCGCGCGTGACGCGGCGTGTGTGTTGCAGCGCGCCCCGCCCCCTGCGCACCGGCAGCGCGCGACCCCGGCCGCCAGCCGCCCGAGCGCGCGGGCGCCGCGCCCGCCGCACAGTCGGTGCGCCGCCGGCAACCAAGAGCAACGTGCTCGCCATCGCCACTCGCGCGCAGCACTCGACGCGCGCCACCGCCGCGAGCACACACAACACGCAGCATGAGCTCCGGCAAGAGGAAGCTGTCGTTCCTGGGCTTCGCCCCGCAGGTGAGTCCCGGCGTCGCGCTGTGCGCCTACTTGTGCTAACCACTTCATTGATTCATAGAATATGTACAAGATTACATACCAAAACATACGGAAACTTTATCGTATGTGTAGTTAGGTTTGTGTGACTTCAAATTTTCAGACAAAATATAATTGAAAAAAAACATGTAAATTTCGTAAAATGAATCTGGCCGCGGGCTGGTGCCAGCAGCGCGTTATCGACAGTCGGCAGTCGAGCGGGTCAGTGGAGTGCACCACTCGTTGGGCAGTGGAACACGAGTGCTCAGCGCAACGCTGTGCTCTGGATAAAGTGCATAAGTAAGATGTGAAACTAGACCACAAATTGTGTCCAAACATTAATAAATTATAAAAAAAAGGTACGATCCAGAGAAACAGGCAATCAGGCAATGCACTACGCAAACATTTTTTGGATGCCCACGGGCATCTCTGAATGGAGCCCGGGCTCATTTAGCAGAGAGTTTAATCCAAGTAATCGCAAAAAAATCAGGTGTGTGACGCTAATAAAGTTATCAAGTACTTACGTAATTACATAGTTGGGATTTGGTTTTCTTTTGCAAATAAGTTTTGTTACAGTACAAAATTGGACTGCAACTAAAAACAAAATACTTCTGGGGTGCAGGAAGAGTAACGAAGTTGAAGACAAACAGCTGAGGTTGAACTAAAACGACTGACGCTATTACGCTAAAAATGTGTTTTCTTTCTTTTTGTAGTTTTCTTTGCAGTCGGATTTTTTATCAATTACTACGACTAAAAAATATTTGCGTAATTTAAACATACATTATGATGACGTACACTCGTAGAAATATCACTTTCCTATATGTATGCGTACACTGCACTAGTACAGTGCGTACGAGCCAGCCAGTGCCGCGTGATGAGCGAGTACAGTAGGCCGCACGTCAGTGGCCTACTCCTGCTAAAGGTAAGCTGGGTCTCGGCCCGCTCAAGGTCAAAGTGTGAGCGCGGCCGACTGTACTCACCCAGCAAGCGAAGCTCCGTTGCTGACTGGTGCAGCGTGCAGCGCCCTGTACCTGTGTCCTGCGTGAGTTCCGATCGCCGCTGGACTTGCTTCGTTGGGCACAGAGCACAGAGTTGACTGGCGCGGCCGCTCGGCTACGCCAAGTAGGAGCTGGTGCTCGGCAGTGTGGCACTGGGTACTGCTGCTGTTGGACGCCGAACTTGTCAAAAAGATTATGATGTTCCAAAATTTGTACGACTTTTATACCTATTAAAGAGAGTGATTGCGTAGCCTTAGCTTTGTGCGCTCAGTAAAAATATCAAATATTTTATTAAACGCATATCATAACAGTTACCTACCGCATTCATATTATTACCATATTGGACAACAATCTCAACGAATTATCATCAATAAACGGAAACATTCCGCTGGCGGCCGCGCCATGTTCAATGTTATCCGGGTGCAGCACTTTAATTTTATCGTGGAAGGCCGTTATTGTTTCATTTATCGAAATAGTCGGCGTGGTGCCGTATCACGGTATCAGCGCTCACATGTGCCGCGCCGAACGCTGGCCCACTCGCCGCCAGCCGCTAGCCGCTGGCCGCCTGGCAGTAAGTGCGGCCACCCGCAGGCTTATTGCGTATCTTTTGCAAGAAAACGATAGCGATTTTTGTGCAATAGTTGCTCTTCCCTACAGAAGTTTTAGAATTGTTGGCGGTTTTTTTTAAATAAGTGCTTTTGACAAACAGCGAGCGAGCTACCATATTGGACCTACCATACCGACACTGCAGGTAATTCCGAGTTTTATGACATAAAGCGTTTGATCGCTATCGTTTTGCTCTCGCAAAAGATACGCAATAAGCTTACCGAACTTAGTTTTACACTCATAGTCTTGCGAATGTTGTGTTGTTTAATCATGCCTTTTAGCGACTTTAAATGCTTTCGCCAATACTAACATGAACCAATAAAACAATATCATTAGGAGGTACTAGACTAGCTACCGCGCCGCAATGCATCATCTGCTGGTTAAATACGGATTATAATAACAAAAGTTCTAATGATCATATTATTATGACCTAATTTAATTTGATATACTTATTTTATAATAAAACGATCAAATGAAATAGGTACTGAATTATTGATATAATTTCATCTTACCTAATTTTATATGGTTTAATGAACATTTTCTATAATGAATATTTGAATTAATATTCATTTTCTATAACATTCAAAGTCTATAAGTAACATTTAATATAATTTAGAAATAAGTCGAATCTGTTCTAAAACCAAATCGGGGCACCCTGACTTCACTTAGTCTTTTGGATGCTAGCCCTAGAGCATGTGTATATAAGAACCGGAGATTCGAAGGGCGGACCCATCCCTGACCGATGTAAGGCAAAGGGATTGCTCTTACCGCAGAGCCAGAGACGATGCAGAAGCATCTTTAGTGTTTTGAGGTTCATCACATCAGCCGAAAGACGTCCACTGCTGGACATTGGCCTCCCCCAAGCGTTGCCACGTTGACCGGTCCCGTGCGTCTCGCATCCAGCGGATCCCCGCAACCTTCACCAGGTCATCGGTCCATTTGGTGGGAGGCCTTTCAACGCAGAGTCTTCCGATTCGCGGTCGCCACTCCAGAACTTTTCTATATCATCGTCAAGTTTGGTAAATCTTCGGGCTATGTCGGTAACCCTGGTTAGCTTGCGGATCTCTACATTTCTGATTCGATCACGCAAGGATACTCCGAGCATAGCTCTCTCCATTGCCTTTTGACTGTAAGCTTTCTGATGAGGCCCATTGTGAGCGACCACGTCTTAGAGCCATAGGTCATCACTGGCAACACACATTGTTCATAGACTTTCGTCTTGAGACATTGTGGTAAGTTAGACGAGAACTACGACAACTACGACGGCAACTTCCCGAACGCTGTCCAGCCGAGTCGGATTCGACGGTTGACCTTTTTCTCGAAGTTGGACCTACCCAACTGGATCGTTTGTCCCAGGTAGACATAATCGTCTACAACTTCGAGTGTAGATTCTCCGACCTTGATAGGAATGGGTGTAACATAGGCATTCAACATCACCTTGATTTTGTACATGTTCATCTTAAGACCTACTTTTTCGGAAGCTCTACTGAGGTCATCGAGCATTGAATTGAGTTCATTTTAATGTGCGTTAGCTTAGAAAATGAGTAAATATGCAAAACGTTATACAAAAAAGGGCATCATACAAATTGAAAATTATATGAAATGAACGTTACTATAACAATGTTATTAGAGCAAAAGAAGGTTATATGAAATATAACATCAGATCACATGACATTAGGTTGGTGGCATATGAAAATTATAGCATGTGAACGTTATTACAAGTGACATTATACTATCTGTTGTTATGCAATCTGTTACACACCCGGTTAAATACGCAGTTTGTCGTTTAGAGATGTTCTCGATACATCGAGAGCTCCAGCGTTGCGGTGCTCCGCTGAGCAGTGATTGAGCTCACGGGCGCCACCGCCTCCGTGCAGCTGGTCGGTTCCGCTCGGTCGCCCGACGCCGACCCTGCGCCTGCACCCAACGGGCGACACCAACGCTTTCACAGAATCTGCTCAAATAAACAATTTAGAATGCGACATGTATCACGTTGGAAGTACAAAACTATTTAGCAACAAAATACCGAGACAATTATACATACAGGCTTGTTCAAACAGTGTATAGTGTTACCTGTTCTAGCCTACGTTGAGTACCTGTACCTCATAGAACATTTTGATAAATAATCATTTCAAGTTCTACCCACAAATAACTTTTATGTATGGTAGTTATCAAACTGAATACCTTTAGACATCAGAAACTTATGTAAGTAGCGAAAAAATAAAGCTCAAGATGAAAGAACACTACATCAACTCGATTATAACTTGTAAGAACTAACTATATAAGGGGAGAGGGGCTTAAGTGGCCAAATCGGAAAATATGCGGAGTATATATTTTTTTTTTTTTTTCGATGCTATCTGTCCATTTTCTGACATTCAGCATCTTTTGTGTGAGTTGTTGATTTTAGTCATGCTTGGTATGCGCCCAGTGGTGCATCCACATCAATCCGTTTTATGGTGTGCCAGCTGTCATAGTATCAGGTCTTGTGGGGTTTGTCTTTTAAGCCTCTTGAATGTCTTGGTTTTCATCAAGTTTGATGCTAGTTTATTAGGATGAGTAGTAATCCTATTTTTGTAGGCACTGACTGCTTGCGTGATTTCTTCTTTCACCTTTGGTATTTTTAAGCTTCGATGTAAGCTATCATTAGTCATGTACCATGGTGCATTAGTTATAATCCTAAGCATTTTTGACTGAAACCTTTGGAGTATGTCAATGTTTGAATTCGCTGCCGTACCCCACAGCTGTATTCCGTATGTCCAGATAGGCATTATGATACATTTATAAATCCTAAGCTTATTTTCCAGTGAGAGCTTGGATTTTTTTGATAGTAGCCAATAGTGTTTTCTTAGTTGTAAGCTCAATGCTTTACGCTTCGTGAATATGTGTTTTCGCCAGGTTAGGCGCCGGTCTAAGTACATTCCAAGGCATTTGGCTTCTTCCGCTTGGGGAATCACAACATTATTTAGTCGTACAGGTGGGCATGTGTCTCTTCTTGTCGTAAACGTCACGCGTTGCGGAGTATATGATGTCGTGATGGCCCAGTGGCTAAGACCTCGCCTCTCGTGCTGGAGGTCGTGGGTTCGAATCCGGATAAGTGCCAATGTGACTTTTTCAAATTCATATGTACTTTTCAAGTTTATCTCGGAAATTGCTGACAACGGTGAAGGAAAACATCGTGGGGAAACCTAGACTTATAGTGAGTTTATAAGATTGTGCTCCATTGGTGTACGAGTAATTGCTGCAAGGCGTTCCAGTGCGAGGATAAACTAATAAAAATAATAATAAATAATAACGAAAAACACCCAAAATCAATTGGTTCGATTCCTGGCTGGGAATATTGATTTTCAAAAAGCCAATAATGCAGTTGTTCTTATTATTAAAATGGGGCTGGAGGCTCTGTAAGTTTTGTCACCATTCCTTGTAGTTTCCGATTTGGCCATCCACGCCCCGTTGAAAAACCCTCCTGTTTAGCTTAACACTTACGACACAAATGGACATCGAGCTATGACAACCTGCACCACAACACAACACAATACAACTCAATCGCCATAAAATACAAACCAATGGGAAAATCTTTCAAAGGAGAATGTTTGTTACTTGCGGGACCTTTACAAATTGTTACCTCGTTCGGAGTCGATGACCTCAACGGGTAACTAATCTAAGGCACCATACATATTAGAAAGATCTTTTCAAGCAGAAACTTTACTATTGATACGATTTTAGCAAATTGTAAGTCCCATTAGAATAAATAGGCGATTAGTTGGACACCGAATTAAAGGCTTCGTCAAACAGACAGCGAGCCGATAGCGTTGCGAAACGTTTTTATTTTTAACCGACTTCCCAAAACGGAAGAAGTTTTCAATTCGGATGTTTATACATTTTTTATTGTTTGAATCTAGTCACATTGAAAAACGTGCCGATACCGCGGCGTACCGAAAGTCGTAAGACGCCATGACAACACAAAGGCGTGCGCGCGAAGCGACGCGTGGACGAGATAGTCGTATTAGCTGGCTTTGTATGTGTCGCAGCTATCTGCTTCAATTAGCCAGCTAATTGGACGCCTAAGCCATTCATTAAATGCCTCCAAGTAAATGGCTGAAGGAAAACAAGCCAAGTCATTGAGCGCAACGTTTTAACTTGATGGCTGAATGTCGAGTAGTGATTTAGATAAATTTGATATTGATACATTTGTAATTGGTTTGCGTGACTAGACAGTTCTAGACTCAAATATTTGGCGCAAACTTGCAGAAGACGTAGTATTTTTTGAGTCGTGGTCAGTCATTTTTGAAAGGTTGCCTTTCAATACGCCAAGTTGTTAAACGTTGAATGTTTCTAGTTCAAAACTATCAGCCTAGGCAACCATTTGGTTGTCGGCGATTAATGAACGGCCTAGACGTCCAACTAGTTGGCTAATTTAACCAGATGACTGCGACATATGCACGACTTCAAATAGAGAGCGAATGCGACGCGACACAAGACCGATGCGTGAGCGTGACGGTTGAAAATCATTTTTAGGATATACCTTTTTTAATCAACCATTTATGCCTATGCCTACCAACCAATACCAAGTAGACAATATTAATAGTTTGGATAACATGAGCTTAAAATAATATAACTTCTAACTGACATCAAATCAACAACAAGTAAGTTTGTGGTACCTTTAGTAGGTACCTAACAATTATTTTATAAAGAATAATATATTTGAAACGTACAAAACACATTCATCATCTTAAGATACTAAACATAAGCACAGTTACTGTACGTCTCACTCTCAAATTCTTGAATCTTGAGCTCTTTAATTACGAACTACGAGCAACAGTAGCAACATTATTATGGGCTTCATAATATTCATATTTGTCTATTTTCATATAATATACTATAAAACGAGATCAAACCAACTGTGTACCGTACCGTACACTAATTTGAATATATAATAATAATTTTTTTCCAAGAGACTGCTGGTCTTCATAATGTGTTCTTAAGAATAAAAGTACGTCTAACATTTTATCAGATAGTTTACTTCTTATTTTGTTGCAAAAGTAGCCAGCACTCGAACAGGCCCTCTCACTCTCAACACTTGTTGGTAGTACACACATCAAATAGTTGTATTGTAAGCTTCTGTAAGATCCACACCCCGATGCGCTCCGCTTTCATACATGGCAAGCTCTACCTTGACAAATCCTGCAAGCTCGAAATCAGACCGATACTTAGGGGTTTTCCTGCATTTATCCAATTCCTTATCAAGCTGCTCTTGAAGAGTTATCTCATCAGGATTATTGATGATGATTAACGAATATGTAAACATGTCATAGGTTCAAAGTGTGTTTAAAATTTAAATCGATAACATCGAAATGAAAAACGGGTAAGTTTTTTTCGTGCGCCATTATGACCAATATTTTTTTTCGTATTATTTTTGTGTTTTATTAAAATAATACATTAATAATCTATCCAATTATTGCTCGTAATATGGAAATTAGTTCATTATTAGTATTTACACACACCTAGACTGTAAACTATTGTAGTTTGTTAGATATTAAGCTTTTAATGGGCAGCGGCGCGGCGCGCTTGCGCGGAAAAGTTTGGCTACGACGGCTGGGCATTACGAGCTCACGCTGAGGCGCCAGCCAAGCCGTGAGTGGCTGCTTACATAAGAATACAAAAAATATAATATAATTAATAAATAGGTAAGTAAGTACTCACACGTGGGCAGCGGGCACGCACGTGTACTCCCGGCAAGTGTATTTGGGCAACAACGCAGGAAGGCGGGACGCGGATCGCAGGAGTCGCGTTGCGGGTGCGGGGTCGCGAAGGAAGGAATTTAAGTGGGTATAGGTTGCGTTCGGAAATATTTGATAACTCTAAATTGAATATTTCATGAGTGCGTTCGAAAAAAAGTTGATTTAAATCAAAATTTAATAAAATATTAATTATAAAGTGTACGAATTAATTTTGTAAGCATTTGTCTCGGCTCACTGATAGCTTCCGCTTGGCGTCGCCCGAGTCCCGTGTGCTGGGCGTGGGCTGTGACCGTGGGCAATGGGCAAAGCCGCGCGCGGAGAGAGCTCCGCTGTGTCCGGTGACTCCGCAGCCCCGGCGCAGGATTGGTTTCCCGTATTTACTTAGTACGAATTTCGTAGCCCCGCAATATGACGGTTACGGCCCAGACTTACGAGTTGTAGGTCGTGGGTTCGAACCCGAGCAGGCGCTTTACATCTTGAGGAAACCGGCATGTCCTAAAATTAAAATTGGAAAAGAATGTGACATCTACGAATCCTTGCGGCACAGGCGGGTAGCCGCAGAATGTGACATATACGAATCCTTGCGGCACAGGCGGGTAGCCGCAGAATGTGACATCTACGAATCCTTGCGGCACAGGCGGGTAGCCGCAGAATGTGACATCTACGAATCCTTGCGGCACAGGCGGGTAGCCGCAGAATGTGACATCTACGAATCCTTGCGGCACAGGCGGGTAGCCGCAGAATGTGACATCTACGAATCCTTGCGGCACAGGCGGGTAGACGCAGAATGTGACATCTACGAATCCTTGCGGCACAGGCGGGTAGCCGCAGAATGTGACATCTACGAATCCTTGCGGCACAGGCGGGTAGACGCAGAATGTGACATCTACGAATCCTTGCGGCACAGGCGGGTAGACGCAGAATGTGACATCTACGAATCCTTGCGGCACAGGCGGGTAGCCGCAGAATGTGACATCTACGAATCCTTGCGGCACAGGCGGGTAGCCGCAGAATGTGACATCTACGAATCCTTGCGGCACAGGCGGGTAGCCGCAGAATGTGACATCTACGAATCCTTGCGGCACAGGCGGGTAGCCGCAGAATGTGACATCTACGAATCCTTGCGGCACAGGCGGGTAGCCGCAGAATGTGACATCTACGAATCCTTGCGGCACAGGCGGGTAGACGCAGAATGTGACATCTACGAATCCTTGCGGCACAGGCGGGTAGCCGCAGAATGTGACATCTACGAATCCTTGCGGCACAGGCGGGTAGCCGCAGAATGTGACATCTACGAATCCTTGCGGCACAGGCAGGTAGACGCAGCCTCTGCGCGCTTGTCCTTCGCGTGTGTAAATAAAATGGCTTGCCGCTGCTGTAGCTACCATATTATAACAAAACACTATTCTTTACTTGAAACATTTCGAAATAAAAGTTAAAAGTTCATTTAAAAATGTAAACTCTAATAATAGTTTGTTTGTATGTGCCAACTGCCTACACGAATACCTAACGTAAATGAAGTGAAACAATTTGAACGCGATGACAGAATAGCGTCACCCCCGCTCTGCCTGTTGCACTGGTACACTCCTCGCCGGCAGCTCCTGCCGCTGGACGCAGCTGCAGCAGGACGGACAGACACTAGACGTGACGTGACCCTACTCCTGGCTGGCTGACGTGCCCACTTGTCCTGGTGCTGAAGACTTGTTTCCGCTGAGATCGGTCGTCGTGACTGAAACTCGGTTTGGAGGACAATACAGTATACCTACATATTTGCTATTAGGTACATTTGGGTATATTGTGCCAAATCATTTTGAAATTGGGTACTGTCGTAAATCAATGAATGACTGTAATCGTCTGACAGTAGGATATTAGATATAGATAGATAAGATGTACGTATTAGTGATAGGAACGAATGCACTATGAAGCAGTGAGCCAGACGGGGGCGGACCCTGCGGGGCTCGTAGCTCGTGGCGTAGCTCGTAGCTGCGCTCGTAGCGGGCCCCGCGCCCGCTCGTAGCCCCGCTACGCGCCGCGGGCTACACTCTGCGCTGCATTCGCGTGCACTGGAGCAGCGCGCCGCCATCCATCGCCATCCTCTAATGAGCGGTCAATGTTGCGCGCGCGACACTTAACACGTCAATGAGCGGCCGGTGCGCACGCGCGGTGTAGAGGCCACGGCTACATTATTATTATTACGGCCACTACGAGCGGTCGCCGCGCGCGTCTCTAAGGTCACTTTTTTCTCTAATCATTACTTGATTGTGTTTTTGTTCGGCACCATGATCTGATGAGGTTAGAACTATCGGCTGAGCAGGCGCAGGGGGGCGGGGGGGGGCGGTGCGCGGGGCTTTATGAAGGCCGAGCTTCCTCTACGTGGAGAGTCAAGTGGGTACTGTAGTCTACGTGCTCCGGATCTTCCGTCTGGCGAATAGAACATTCCGGTAACATTTTCGATGACCATAATAGTCAGTAAAAGTGGGTTCAGCGGGACGAAGCTAAGCGGTGCTGCCCTGTTTCACCATGATGAAGGTGACCATAATCATAGGTAATCACGAATACAGGATATACAGGGTGAGATTATAAATGGGCGCTACCTACCTACCCTACCCTAGGTGGGTACGTTCCCTACCTACCAATTTGTTAAACTATTTATTTGAATAAGAATTAATACTCCAATACAAATATAATGAATGTTTGTTTCTAACAGAGATCTAATTACATTTTAGAAAACAAAAGCTGCTATTGACTTAACTATAATATTGAGATATATTCTCTCGCAGCCTTTTTTGTAGGTAATAATGAGTACTGTAATCATATAGTACATAATTTTATGTATCATCAACAGTTTTCTCAGCGCACGACAAATAATGAATTTTATAGCCAACATTTAGCTACTTTGGCTTACATTATTGCAATTTTCATAAGGATCTAATTTTTTTGGAAAAAAATTTTAGCATATGTTACTCGGGAATAATGTAGCTTTCCAAAGGTAAAAGAATTTTAAAATCAGTCCGGTAGTTCCGTTTCGAAGCCTAATCGGTTCAAGCAAACAAAAAAATTGACGTCTTTATAATATTGATATAGATATAATACATAATGAACGGTAATAGCATAACATAAAAGGAAGTCTGTACATACTCGTATCGTCGTATGTGTCGAGTTGATCAACAAGCAACACCGCGCCGGCCGGCAGCGTAACATAAGTGTATCGCACATTAATTGATTCGTCCGATATCACTCGCATCGCATACAATGACTGATGTCCTTGTGTCACTTGAAGCGAGTGACGCGATGCGTGCGCACTGCTCGCGGAGAAGGCGGCGCGGGCGCACGTCTTCTCCCGACAGAGGGTGCGCCAGCGTTAGGGTGGCTAGCAACCTACTGTATCTTCCTGAGACAAGCACTGCCATAGTCTTGCAGGACCCAGGCTGGCGTCATGTAACTAACTTGTTTTGATAGATGACAGTGGCAAGAATAGCCTGTCCGAGGTGCAGCAACTCTCGAGCCCATCTCTCTAGCTCTTGCATCCTTACTTATCACATTGTATTCATATATTATGAACCAAGTGATTAAGTAATACGGCATTATTTACAATGCCCGGGCAATTTGAATAATGACCAATATGAGTGGGCAATATGATAAAAACTATTGAAATTATTAAATTGACCGGGCTTTCTGAATAATGCCCATAACTTCTTGGACCGGGTAATAAAAAGATATTATTTTTTTATTTATAGAATAGACATGTACGATTACTACTCGTATTAAAGCAACAAAGTTGACGGAGCCGGCTCCTATTTCAGTCTGCAGGGTCTAAGGTAACCTAACATGAAGGCTCCCGAGCTCGCTTCGATCGCTCTTGGATTAAATCTGACCATAATTATCGAATTGCACAACATCACGTAGCAATATTCATAATGACCAGACAATGTGATAAATATAGAAGTTTAAATCAGTATAATGCCCGATTTGACTTGACTAGATTCATTTGCCCGGGGATTATACATAGTGCCCTGATTAATCACTTGGCGCATGCCACATATATCGACAAAGCAACTCTGTCTATGAAAGTAAATGTAAGCAGTCCGAGGGTTGCAGGCAAGGCAGGCGAGGCAGGGTTGTAACATGTTCGAGCTCAGTGCCGCAAGCCGCGGCCGTCGCTCTTCATTATAGATTCGATTGATTCTGTTCTACAACCTTTCTGTATAAGTCGACAACGTAATCTGTGTCAGTTACTTTGCTCGCTCTCCATACATTAGCGAATGGCTTTTTTATTAATTTACGGGCTTGCATGCCCATGTGTTTGCCCCGGGGGGGAAAAGTGAAATGTATCAATACGCCATTGGTTACTTTCGGGATCCACCAAAGCGGCCGTGACCATGACGTCACACACTGCTGTATCCCCGACATGAAAGTCTATATAGAGCGGGCACCCCGCACCCCGCACCTCGCACCCTGCCTGTCGGCGTAGTCAGACACGCGCCTGCTGAGTGCACCACTCGTGTGGTGGTCGGCGTAGTCAGGCACGCGCCTGCTGTGTGCAACACTCTCGTGTGGTGGTCCGCGTAGACAGGCACGCGCCTGCTGTGTGCACCACTCTCGTGTGGTGGTCGGCGTAGACAGGCACGCGCCTGCTGTGTGCACCACTCTCGTGTGGGGTCGGCGTAGACAGGCACGCGCCTGCTGTGTGCACCACTCTCGTGTTGTGGTCGGCGTAGACAGGCACGCGCCTGCTGTGTGCATCACTCTCGTGTGGTGGTTGGCGTATTCAGGCACGCGCCTGCTGTGTGCACACTCTCGTGTGGTGGTCGCCGAAGTCAGGCTCGCGCCTGCTGTGTGCACCACTCTCGTGTGGTGGTCGGCGTAGTCAGGCTCGCGCCTGCTGTGTGCACCACTCTCGTGTGGTGGTCGGCGTAGTCAGGCTCGTGCCTGCTGTGTGCACCACTCTCGTGTGGTGGTCGGCGTAGTAGGTCACGCGCCTGATGTGTGCAACCACTCTCCACACTGCACACAAACAAGTTCACTAAAGTTGGAGTGAAGTTCACATGTGGGAGTTGGACCAATTGCTGGCCAGACATGGGAGTACTTTAAAATGTTTCTTGGCATCAATTTATAGTTTATTTCTAGTTTATATATAGTTATATTTATAGTTTATAAAATCAAAATAAATAAACCAACCTAGGGTTAAACAGTTATGGTCTGATCCGTTGGATACCTAGTCAGAGCGCCGTGGGCCACGCGACCCAAAATGTCCTTTCCTTGTGAATTGTTCCTCTTTCGAGGTAGCGACTAACTCTTAAACTATTATATTATTTACTAATAAGGCGCTAAACCTGGGGGGTGACCATAAGCTCTAGAGTAAGGTTATATTGAATCGCATAAGTGACAGATGTGTACAAGTCTTATACATCTGTCCCTTATACACACTAAAAATAACCTTACTCTAAGAGCTTATGGTCACCCCCATTTCTTAACAATATTCTGTTGATCATTATAAAAAAACCACACAGATTTTAAGAAAAGTGAGTGTTTAGCGTACCCTTCGCACCTGGTACCTGTAAACAGACCGCTGATCCAAGTTAACAGGTATGCGTATAATCAAAGTACATGTGTTTCAACGTATTTTGTGCAGGAAAAAATAAATACAGGTCCCGTCTCGTAAAAAGAACGCTGGCCTTGAATCTTATCATTGAGCGATTTAACGTACTAATTGGTGGCATGAAGGGGGAGCGACGGGAGAATGCTGCGCCAGTTTTTCTGTGCGCACACGCTTATAGTTCTCGCCAAACTTCTGGGCCGCCCTTAAGTTAGCTATCCGATGCGCTAGGCACGGATCGGTGCTGTTTTTGTAAGAGATTTATTAGTGCGCAGTCACTGTAGTCAACTTCAGGTTTTGCGAGAACTATCCACGCTATTGGTTCGTGAGTTGACACATGCCTCCCGCGCAGAGATCCAAAATACAGTCGCACACATAACTTTCTTTGCACGAATGGTTTTAATAACCGGCCAAGTGCTTGTCGGACTCGCGCACAAAAGATTCTGTACCATCATCGTAAAAAAACGGCAAAAATCACGTTTGTTGTAAGGGAGCCCGACGTAAATGTTTATTTCATTCTACTTTTAGTATTTGTTGTTATAGCGGCAACAGAAATACATCATCTGTGAAAATTTCAAATGTCTAGCTATCACGATGCATGAAAGTCAATTGCTGTGCTCGACAGTGAACTATGTACCATGAATACCATGTGAACTATATTACTATTTATTAGATCTTGTTAAACATATTTGTAATGCAATAAAGTTTTGAATTTGACCGACGGACAATGAAGACTTAGTAATACGGTCCCGTTTTTACCCTTTGGATACGGAACCCTAAAAATGAAGGAAAACAAATGATTTATAGTCTTTATTGTTTTATGAAGAAAGAAACTGAAAAGGAGCAGCTGATAATTTATAATGATCAAATATTTATATAATTATAATGATAACATCGAAATAAAAATACAATGCTCAAGTAAACACTATCTATTATAGACATTCTATAAAGTACCTTTTATGATTCTACAATAAAACAATAACTCACATATTATAAAATAATAGTCTAGTAGTTTAGAACGCGACTGTACCCGTGCGCACACGCATCGCACTTCACTGTCGCTCAGCGATGTTTTTGTGTGACTGTACTATTATTTATTCTGTGGTGACGGGGCCTGTAATGGCTGGGGGCTGGGGGCTAGGGGCTCTGGGATCTTGGACCCGACAAACCATTGAGCAGAATAAATCAAACGGATCAGAACATAACTTTTTAACCCTGGGACCGATCTACTGATTTTTTTTTAAATACTCATATTTCAGTAAATATTTTTTTTTTTTTAATTATAATTAGATGCTAAGCGAACATTTGGAAGTAATCCCATGTCAGGGCAGCATTTGGTCCAAACCCGATCAATGGCTTCACATTTCAACTTGAATCTGCTAAACATTCCTGAAAAACACTCCTGGACAAACCGAAACACAGACGGTCGACGAAATAATCCTATAAGAGTTCTAAAAAAGCCCAATAGATTAGCTTCGGCCGATGAGATCATTCCTTCGGCTCTGCTTTAGTAATCGTACTGACAAGTGATAGCAGTGTTGTTATAGAGCCCTTACTGCAGCATCTGTGTCGGACAAAGCTTCTCGCTGGTAGCCTGCCCGGCGGCATGCGGCAGGGGCGCACGCGGCCCGCCGCCGCGCCGCCAGGGCCATGTACCTAACTAGGCCGCGGCTGTACTTACTTCCTTATCAGATTGTTGTTATCGAATAATAAAATTAAAGGTTTGCGCTTGATACTTAAATTCGGAAAAGTACCCAATGTTGATGTGACCGTGTCGGTGTCGCTCAGTGCGCAATGATTGCGATAAGCCCTCACACACACACACGAAGCAGGCGGCGGGCGGCAGTCCGGATCACGGAAACGTGGCGACACACTTTCGTCAGGGACGTGTTCGTATCATTAAGCAGTCGTTATCTGCGCGACGAAGGTAGCTAGATTTTCCTAAGGCGAGCGAGATACAGGCGGCTAGCGATAGCGTTGTTTACGCGAAAATTATCGGCCCGCAATCCACTGCGGATAAGATAGAAGAGGCGCAAGACGCAGCGCAACATCGCGCCTCCGCCTCGTACGACGGCTTCGCGCGTCGCACACGGCCCGTGGGACTCGTTCTGACTGCTCTCTGAGGCTGAAGCTTGCCGAGGACAGAGTAGATCCCATCTAAGGCATCAACTAAACTGTCCCTCCCACAGTTCTATTCCCACTCCTTCTCTGTTCATGCAGTACGACTGTAGAACTCACTTTCACCTAAAATCCGTGACTCTAAAAATGTATGTTTATTCAAGAAACTGGTCAAAGAATATTACCTCTCCACCGTCTTGTAATTTTGTTTATTATATGTATGTATTTTTATCTTCTATATAATACATAGTTAAGGTATATGTGCAATTTATAACAGTACTTTAAGTTTCGTTATTTCTTTCTACACACTGAGTCTTCGTCTCTCATCCAATTTGCCTGTCGCAGATGTGCTGGAAGAAATTTCTATTGAAATAAACAGTATCTTTGTGCTCTTCTATCTGTATTGTTTTTTTTTGTGTTAAGTGTTTTATGTGGACATATTTAAATAAGCATCTCCACAGCTCATTTTGTAACTAGGACTGTAAGAGGAAATCTGAATCCGAGCTAAAGGAAAACTGTTGCCGGTAGCTTTTAGCTCTTATTGCAAAAATATATAACTTTTAGCTCTTATTGTAAAAATATATAACTTTTAGCTCTTATTGCAAAAAGATATAACTTTTAGCTCTTATTGCAAAAAGATATAACTTTTAGCTCTTATTGCAAAAAGATATAACTTTTAGCTCTTATTGCAAAAAGGTATAACTTTTAGCTCTTATTGCAAAAATATATAACTTTTAGCTCTTATTGCAAAAAGATATAACTTTTAGCTCTTATTGCAAAAAGATATAACTTTTAGCTCTTATTGCAAAAAGATATAACTTTTAGCTCTTATTGCAAAAAGATATAACTTTTAGTTCTTATTGCAAAAAGGTATAACTTTTAGCTCTTATTGCAAAAATATATAACTTTTAGCTCTTATTGCAAAAAGATATAACTTTTAGCTCTTATTGCAAAAATATATAACTTTTAGCTCTTATTGCAAAAATATATAACTTTTAGCTCTTATTGCAAAAAGATATAACTTTCGGTCGAGTCGAGTTGTACGAGTACATAACAATCAGTATTAACCATATTTGAAGTATTCCCGTACGTTCGAGACACAAACGGAACCCGTACGCGTACAGGATCACTAGTACTAGTTTGTGTGTCTGTCCGACTGTAACAGCATATTGGTTTGATGCCGGTAGTTCGGTTTCATGATATAAGGATGATTTCATAGTATCGGGAAAAACATACTGCAGAAATTTGCTCTGGGATCTCGTACTATTATTTTTTTACGTCCAATTACGTCGAATCCAATATTTCTTGCCACTTTGCAACTGAATGATTGACAAAATCTTGTTCAGTGAAATGGCAGGAATTAATTCAGTTTAATACAAGTACAACTATCCATATGGACTCACAAACATTGACATTATTTTATATTATTAGTAGCGACCCGCTCCGGCTTCGCACGGGTAGAAGAGCATATTACGCCTACATGGTTTTCTTAAAATATGTGAAAATAAGTACCTATCTACTAAACACAAAACAAAAATGCGACAATGCGAGGCGCGCGGCGCGTCCCGACCCGATGTGAGACCCGCGCTTGAATTTATTTTCGCGCGCGTTACTTTTTATTTTGTGATAACTCCATTCATTTAAATTACATAGTGTAAAAGATCGTCATAATGTGCATGACTTCGCTCCCGTCAACCCAACCTACCTACCTACCCTACGTAGCTACCCTCCCTTCCCTGCCTACCCTACCTGCCCTACCTACCCTATCTACCCTACCTACCATAAGTTTTTTTTGTACCGCCTTGTCGTCTGAAAACATTGGTCGACAATGAAGAATTGAAAGCGATTTTGGAATCACTCTAGACGACAAATTGCAATGGGGTCCTCACATAACATCTCTTGCGGGTCGGCTAAGCTCAGCCGCTTACGTTCGAAAAATAAGACGTTAACGGATGTAGAAACCGCGCGTTTGGTTTATTTTAGTTACTTTCACAGCATTATGTCATACGGTATTTTGCTGTGGGGTCGAGCGGCTGACATTGAATCCATATTTAAATTGCAAAAGGGAGCTGTCAGAGCCATATATATTATATGTTAAGTCACCTAGAATCTCTTAGGGAACTATTTAAAAATATTAATATTATGACAGTTTCTTGCCGATTCATTCATGAAATCATTATGTATGTAAGGAAAAATATACATCTCTTTAGTAAAGTCAGTGATAGACACAATTGTAATACGAGAAATAAACATAAGTTAGACCAACCATCTTATAGACTAGCTAAATTACATTCATCTTTCATGGGGTACTGTTTTAAATTCTATAACAAAATACCTTGTGATGTATTAAAACTAAATGAAAAAATATAAAACTTTAGTTAAAAGCACACTTTGTAAACAAGCATATAACAATTAGATGATTATATTCATGATAAGAATGCTTGGAAACATGCTGGTCCTGCTCCATAGGGCAATCTTTAGTGTAGACAAAATCAACTTATGCTTTCGTTAGCATCATATTGGTCCATTTGCGTCAAATTGGCAACGAAAAAGCTTGACAAATGGGGCCACCCGAACTCAATTATCGCTAGCGCGAAGTTACGCATCGAGACGTGTCTTGCACCACAGCTCACCATGAACACAAACGAAGGAATTTGACGACACGTTTAGCGTGTGGTTGAGCGATCAAATGCTGCGCTGCGTGTCGTGAGTTCGATTCCCGCACGGAACAAATATTTGTATGACCTACAGATAGTTGTTCCGGCTCTGGGAGTTGTGTATGTGAGTTTAAATGTTTGTATACGCACCCACGATACAAGAACAAATGACTACTGCTCCTATACGACAACGTGCGATCTTATACTGCACAGTAGACGGTCAGATACAAGAGCTGGGTTTGGAATCTCTCCGTCATCCGCCATACTCATCGTACTCATCAGACCTTGCGCCTACAGAATTCTACTTTTTCTAGAATTTGAATAACATCTTAACGGGAAAAAGTACAAAATGCCTTTGAAGATTTGTTTGCCTCCCGTCCAGCTGATTTCTTCAAGAAACAATAAACTGCCACTGGGTTGGCAAAGATGCATCGATTGGAAGTAATTATATAGAAATAAAAAATACAGAAAAAAATACGATAACTTATTCATAAAAAACGACAATTTCAGAGGTAGGGACCTAATTAATAGTGTAGCGACGAAGTAGGAAGTATTCTACTTTAGAGAACGCTTGGCAATCCCACCACGATGTAAGATATTGCCGAAAGAATGTCGTGCCTTTGCTGACATTGATCCGAAAACTAAGGCAACATGAGCAAGATGACGCGATCACGCGACATCGCGTCGCACACTGGACTGACATGAAAGCGTAGCGTAGAGGACTTAGGAATCAACAAATAGTAGAGGGAGCAAACAATTATTTTAAAGGCGAGAGTGTTTCTTTGAATCCTGAGTGCAGCGAGGGATTCAAAGTACGTCACTCGAGCGTAAAACAGTGTTGCTCCCGAGGTGGACACTACTTTTTGTGACCCTCTATGAGAAAATAAGTAAGTGCAAGTTATGAACGTTATTTATTTACATAAAATTGAGAACCATAAGCCAGTAAACAAAATAATTAGAGGCTAATGTTTATATTTGAACAATTATGGAAGTGCATCGTAACAATTTTATTAGTACCATCTGTTACGTAACAATTTTATTCGTACGTCCGTACGTGTGGGAATTAGAAATAGTCTCAGAAAACGTTGTCTCAATACGTAATTTTTGAGAAACATGAATATAATACTTTCACTTGAGAAGACGCACTCATTTTTTTTAAATTCTAAATTCTGCATTTGAAACGAATACGAACGAAGGCAGAATGCATTTAATTTCTGGCGTTGTTTATATTTTTCATCAACTTTTTTTTAATTTACATATCTCTTGTTCTGTAAGTACACCCTTACACCCCTGAATGCCGGGGTGTATGACTATCATTACAGCATAGGTTTTGGAATTTGAAAAAAGAACTGTCATACTCATACTGCACGAAGAATATTTTTAAAAAGTTAATATTTTTTTTCTCGGTATCGATTAATTACTCGAATCGGAATCTAGACAATTTATTTTATAAAGATTTTATTTTAAATATGGAACTATTTGTTTCCACATCGTATGTTAGATGGAATCGATTTAAAAATCAAACTGGCCAGCAAGATTTGACGCGCTTGCGTGCGTGAAAAAAAAATGCCAAAGCAAATAGCCACATATTTAAAACTGAGTAACGTAGAGTTATACACCGGGCATTGCTTTCGCAGAACATCAGCGACTCTATTGGCTGATTCGGGAGCCAACCTCACTCTGTTAAAAAGGCACGGCGGCTGGAAGTCCAGCAAAGTGGCCGAAGGTTATATCGAAGATTCGATGGCAAACAAAAGCAAAATTACTTCTAAAATAACAGAAAATATAAACTTAAAATCACCACGTCAAAGCACATCATCTGAGCCATTTTTTAATGAAGAAAATAGTACCAGTCAACTGCCGCCATTTACGATGCAAGAACCTCAAGTTACTCAAACTCAAGTCTTATCATCACAAACTCATATTCAAACTATAAATATTCCTAAAAAGAACGTGACCATATCTCTTACAAATTGTAATAATTTTACTATTAATTTTAATTAAATACACATTTTTTTCTTCTTAATAAATGTTCATTGAAACCTGCTGTCTTGTTGTTTACTTAGCTCACAATCGATATGTAAAGCAGAGTATTGATCTCGGGCGTAAGCATCAATTGCATACTCGGGTTAATTAGCCAAAAACCTCGTATGCAATTGATGTCATACAGCCCTTGGTTAATAATCTACTATTAACGCACCCGCAATTTTTCAGCCAGTCGCTTATTCGATATATTGTTCCCGCGAGGTTTGTGATTCATCTCTTTACTGATTGGAACATTTACTAACAATATCCACATTCCAAATTCAAATCAATTTTATTCCCTTGATTAATGAGCTATTTTGGTCCCTGTTTACGAGGAGTAAGCTCTTTTTGAATAGATGTGATAAAAAACATATTATTAAAAAAAAAACACGAAAATGAAATCTACTATCAAATACAATATAATAATGTTCCATGACTTTTTGTTGTAACCATTATTTTAAATGTTAAGAATATATTCAGGTTTTTTTTGTATGGAAAAACATAATTTCTTGAAAATATTAATTGTCAAGACATCTCACAAAACGGTTTAGATATTTGAATAGTACAAATTATTAGGCTATTTTAGCATAATAGCTGGTAATGCGGTATCTTGCGCTTTTGTATATTTTTTTAATTCTCTATTCCACACCACGCTAGAGGTAGAGAACTAGGCGCGCAGGCGTAATCCACTACAGAAAACGTTTTCCCTAGACGAAGGTTCCCAACGGAGCCCTATTGCTGTCACTCCCGTGTCCGTCTGTCTGTCCGCCGTCTGTCATACAGGTTTTACAGCCATATGGTTGGAGCCAAGTCTTTAAATTTTCAAAGTAGTCAATTGCCATTTATTTTAAAAGATTTTTAAGGGGGGCCCCAATACAGAAAAAGGAAGGCGCGACAAAAAAATATGACCTTCCGCATTGAGTGGGGTATCGTTGTTTGGAGCTCGTTGAGTAGATACATAACGTATTTTTTGTTTTAAAAAATATTGGAAAGCAAAAGAATAAGAAGCCACAAAAGTCAATTTTATTACAAAATTGACTTTGGTGGTTGTCTTTTACAACCAACTTAATTTTGCGGTTTGGTACGGAACCCTAAATGTGCGAAGTCGGCATGCACTTGGCCGATTTTTGTGCCTTGACAAAGGCATCATTATTTAATTATTCAGAAAAGACAGATTCATTTCATTGTACAGTGCCTGTCCTTATTTCGAGCTTCAGCAGCTTCTTCGGATAATTTGCCAATCGGCCACTATGCCCAAGTTTTCGCTTATATCAGCACCGTGAGCAAGAACTTTATGAACACTTGCTGGCATGTAATACCAATTATACAAATTTACATACAATTTCATGGTAGCTTCATAATAGCCTTTGAACTTGATTACATCCATAGGGTAACCTGAAGAAATTGTTTCTAGTAAGCTTATAAATCGTTTTATCAAATTCTCATCGACTCCTGATCCCCGATCTCATCGCTTCGATTAGAAGCCGCAATTCCGGCGTTTTCAAAAAATCATCCTGCGGTATTGCCGTAATTGGTCATACCGTGACGTTGTTTTACGACATCAATTAAAAGCCCTGTTTGAAATTTAAACGCTTCCTGAATATCTTTCATTCCGCTCTGCATAATAGCCTTGCTGTCACGTCTTCAAATGTTATCTATATGCTATATGAAGAATGCATTCCATAAATCGGGTATTAGTTTTATGTTTTTGATAAGAATTTAAGATACTCCCGCTTTTGGTTTTGGTCACACCATAATTTTGGGTGGTTTATTTTTATCATGCTGTATTTATATCTTACTGTATTTATTTTATGTTCTTTGTATCTATTTTTACATAAACAATAAGTTTGGTTTCCGTACGTCACTTCCTAGGCGACCACTGAAAATCAGCGCCGTGCTGTGGATCCCCCACGGCACAGCATTATGCTGAGTGGAAGCCTTTTTGAAAAAAAAAAAAAAAGAAAAAAAAAAAAAAAAAAAAAAAATCGTATCCAAATGTGTAATGTCGATAGACCATATTTACATAAGTCGACATCAACTTTCTTTGTCAATATCAAGGGCAAGTCATTAATCTCCTTTGGAGTAGCTTTACGTATGTCGCATCTTTGAGTTGATGTATCGCAAAGAAAAGCTGTTGCTTTACCATGTCATGGTTAGTACTAACTTGTGTGTGGTTTTCATTTCTCCAATGTCTATCTTTAACAAATTTCTATCTCTGTCACGATTGCATTTTTCGCCTACAGAATACCACATTTGTTCTCTTTGACAAATTGGAAAATGAGTGAACGACACCAATAAGCAGAGTAAGGAGAATCATTTTCCCAAACAAGTCGATCACCAGAAACTAGTTTGATAGCCATCAAACTACCCATAATACGCTAGAATCATCAAATCTCTTCTGTGGTATCGAAATTCAATTTCTGCTTATAGCTGGCTTGATTAGAAGCCGCGTCAAAACCTCATTTACTAATCAGTGTCATCAATTGGGATTGATTTGATCAGTCTGTTCACAGTAATGTCCAAAAGAGCTTGCAATTCTATTATAGCTGTTAAATCTGTTATTGTGATTGTACTTTTAGCTTGATAGCATTCTAGTTGTTCAGATGGTAGTTGGTAACAGGAGGGAAATATGTCAACACTAGCTAGTTATTGTGTTCTTTTCCGGAGCGTATTATATTATTGCCACTACGTCATTTTAAGAGACAAAAACAAGCCTAAAGCTTCATCCAGTGCAAATTCTGTTTACTATCTTAAATATTTTCATTTCCATCTGCTTTTAACTTTGAAACATATGCATGTGATAATTCATCTCAGTTGTCACAGTATGTTCCACATGTCTCTTTTTTTGCTTAGGACCTAATTCAGTAAAAGGTTTTCTAGGACTTACTTCGGTCGATGGGCCAATAGATGTATTTTCATTTCCATCTGCTTTTAACTTTGAAACATATGCATGTGATAATTCATCTCAGTTGTCACAGTATGTTCCATATGTCTCTTTTTTTGCTTAGGACCTAATTCAGTAAAAGGTTTTCTAGGACTTACTTCGGTCGATGGGCCAATAGATGCTATCACTGGAGATGGAATCACCAACTGTTTAGATGTACTGGGACCGATTAGGCCTTTTTTTTTGCACTAAAGCTTGCATAAAATGTGGCCACCCACTATAATTACTTTTGAATACTTGCTCCTTACCATAAGCACTTTCCCATTTCCTATTTATATTAAAACAATACTTTCTACAAAACTCTTTAAGATTTTTATCATTATCGTCGCTTAAACCAGATATTTTTGACTTGATTTTGACCGACTACAAAAGAAGGAGGTTCTCAATTCGTCGGAATCTCTTTTATTTATGTTCCCCAATTACGACGCCTGGACCGATTTGGAAAATTCTTCTTTTGTTTGAAAGGGTATACTTCCCAGGTGGTCCCATAGTCAACAGGTCAGGATCTGATGATAGTATCCTGGAGAAATCGAGGGCTTACATATAGCGATTTTAGTATTTGTACAACAATGCAATCATTTGCACTCAGAAAGTATCATTTGGTAAGGTGGAACTGATTAAGAAGAGCACAGATGGCCACTGGAACTCCTCAATGCTAAGTACGTCACGGGTAAAAGATATATCGAATAGTTACCGACTATACGACAAATGACTATTTATTTGATGGAAATGACTATTTATTTTGTCATTGATTGTGTTGATCTAGAGCTTGCAGCAACAAAATAGATTTAGTTATTCTTTTTTTAATTTTCGATTTTGTTTTCATGTAGATTTGTTTTTCTTTTAGCCTGTATGTACTGTTAGCCTATATGTACTCTATTTAAGATTATAAAACTTGTAGGTGCTGTGCACAGTTGCACACCTGTAAGTGACTAGTTCGCTCTAGATTTATGTTTAAGTCACGGACAAGTTACTTTTTTTTTATTTCAATAAACTTTGGAGCATACCATTAAACTAAATTAATAATCAAATCAAGTTAAATTAAGAATTACACTAAAATTTAAATTGGTACATTATGTTACTTATACAAAACTAGCTTTCCGCCCGCAGCATCGCCTGCGTCCACGCAGGCGAAGCTGCGGGCGGAAAGCTAGTTTTCACGATTTTAGCTGTTTCGTTTTTTGTAGTTCTGGTGGGATATTGCAAATTATTATCCAAACATAGCTTACCGCCCGCGTCTTTGCGCCGCGGCTACAAAATTTGCTGAACTTTATTATTTTATCGAATTATAAAAATTACATGTAAATTAAAATGAATATAAAATGAGCATAAACTGAACTGCCGTCGTGTTCTAATAGCTAGAGCGTTGGACTTTCATTCTTCTCGGTCTTCTTGGTCTCATGAGATCGATTTCCACGGGAAGGTACAAATTGTGAAATACCACTTTGCTTTCGATTTCTGAATCCTACTACCGACACGATACAAAAATGACGATGTTCATTGGCTGTATTTTTTTTAAGTCCGGATAGTGCAGCCCTCAGAATTTCGGTTGTGCCTCGTGCAGTGAGCGCCGTTGCTCTATCCTGTTTGAAGCACATGTTCTCCAGTTTTATATTATTTATAGGCTCGCGTTAGATAACTATCTCACCTGATGGCAACTTAGTGGTCATAATAATATATATAATAATATATTTATTTACATTGATCATGGCTCTGGAACCTTGTCAACCACAGTAATCGTTTGGCAGCCCGATGACACTTCCAGCGTAAACCACACACCATTTTTTTTGTCTATATATATATATGTTCATGCATACAGCGTTATCACGGGGAGATAGCGCAGTAATGTGGGGCTCCAACCCACTAAAACTCCACGGTGTTCTCCTGTGCCGCTAATGGCGGGAATACGGGCACGCGTTAGCACTTTCATGAAAAAAAACAAACCATGCATTAACTTTGAGCGGGTGTAATGACTCTACCAGAGATGATAATTTTGCTTAGTCACAGAGCTTGCTCATGATGATTTTCGTGAAAAGTTGTCTAACTCATGGTCGTGATTTAGGATGGCTTGATGTAGCGTAGGTAACACGCGCTTGGAGGTTGCCAGCTATATTTTGTATCTGTTTACTACACAAATGTCGAAGCAGAATTGTCGAAGAAAAAATTATTGCAACTTCCGATAGAGTGATGAGTTTTACGCCATTTTGTACAGTGTAGATCTATATGGGTACTCCAATTAGTTGACGCTAACATAGTCGTCATCGGGAAGTTAGAATTAATTATGCATTTATTTGTATACCACATTGGTGATTTTAAGGTCTACTGCCGAAATGACCATACTGACTCTGGAACAGGCAACGTAGAATTGCCCGTGTGAGATGCAATCTTTCCTTAAATCTATCCTGCCACCCTTAATGACTGATCCTGAGATTTATTTATGGTCATTGCAAAGCAGACCTTAAGGGGGAACACTCCTTTTTACCTGTTTAAGGGATGAAATTCAAAAAAGCCTAAAACACGTATTTCTTTAATTGTATTGAAAAGCAGAAATAATAAGTTTGAAGTCATTTTGATGATAAACTATTTATTTTTCTGACAAACTTGAACACCCCTTTTTAATCCTTTAAGGGATGAAATTCAAAAAACCTTCAACACCTGTATCTTTAATTTGTATTAAAGAACAGAAATATTAAGTTTCAACTAATTTTGATGATAAACAATTTATTTTTCTTACAAACTTTAACACCCCTTTTTACCCCTTTAAGGGATGACATTCAAAAATTCCTTAAAGAAGTATTTTTTATTTAAATTTAGAGATCAAATACCATATTTCATTCATTTCAAATTAAAATTGACGGAGTTTCATACAAACTTTCATCCCTTATTTAAGTACCTTAGGGGTTGAATTTCTAAAAATCCTTCCTTATTCCTTGTCTACATTATAAAGGGAAGCTCTGTGCAAAATTTCAGCTTTCTAGGTCCAAGAATTGGGTCTGGGCGTTGACGAGTCAGTCAGTCAGGACTTGTCTTTTTATTTATAATATAGGTTTAAACAATACCTTCACATTAGTCAGTACCTGGACCATGCAATTAAATTACATTTTTGTACAGAAACTTGTGGATAGTAACTTCATACTAATAATATTCCTACATAGTAGGTAGGGTAGTCCGTATGTAATCGTAGATAACAAAGAACGAAGGTCATCGTATGACGTTTCCTACCCTCTCCCGTCTACTTGCGACTTTACTGCCCTCTGGTTGGTGCTCGTCACAACGCGTCACTTTACTGCCCTCTGGTTGGTGCTCGTCACAACGCGTCACTTTACTGCCCTCTGGTTGGTGCTCGTCACAACGCGTCACTTTACTGCCCTTGGTTGGTGCTCGTCACAACGCGTCACTTTACTGCCCTCTGGTTGGTGCTCGTCACAACGCGTCACTTTACTGCCCTCTGGTTGGTGCTCGTCACAACGCGTCACTTTACTGCCCTCTGGTTGGTGCTCGTCACAACGCGTCACTGATAACAAAACCGGAATGGCCGTGTTTTGGATACAAACAAATGACGTCACGGTGTGGTTTGGGATATCTTTGCACTTACCAAGAAAAACTTCTAATTTGAAAATATTTTACAATACTAGTAATATTAAATTTTTATTTTCAATATTGAAAGAGTTATAACTCTGTAAGCAATGGGTGTATGAAACAAACCATGTAACATAAAAATATTGTATTAGTATATCGATTTCAAAAATGCACATGCCAAACCTTAAGTGGCTACTTCGCGATTTCAGCCCACTAAGCTTCGGCGGCGCGGCAACACACTCATTAACTCGACATATTTTGAAACGAGTTATTTAACTTGTAAGTACTTACGCCGTTCTAGGCAAAAACACAGGTGATTCATTACCTGCTTACGATTTGTTTTGTAAAGTGCCTTAATCCATCAATCAGTTTCAACATCTCTTTTCAATAAAAACGTTCCGGCCGCGGCCGTCAGACATCAGTGCATCGCTTGTACCGCTTCAACTTGTAACATATCAGTTGCACCGCAGTGGCAGCGCGTCGCCCGTCTATGTCATGTTGTGCATATTGCACGCTGCACGCTAGAGTGGTGACGATGACGCGCGGCTCACTCGGAGCCGGTGTCGGCGGCGCCGGCGGCAGCAGCATCTGGCCCTCTGACTAACGCGTGGCTTGCTACACACGTGGACCCACGCCTATTAATTACATATTATGCCTACCGACTATAGCACCGACAGACCTTGGTCGGTCTGTACAGGTGCTATGTACATTCCTCCGAGAGCTCAAAACGAGCTCGTGATACTGACATGAGGATCTTGTAATATGCCTGCCTAGCTAGTTATGTACTCATCGACATAATAAAACCAACAAAAAATGGCTTATAATAATTATGACGAGTTCAGATACGTACTCGTAGATACAAAGTCCAAGTTTTGATATATTTGTGGTTAATCATCTGTAAGGAGCGTGACGTCGCGTGTCGGCGGCGTAGTGTGGCCGCCAGTGCCAGGCGGCCGTGCTCGGTACTGTGCAGGAGGCACGCTCCACCGCGCTGTTACCCCACGTCGCACCGTGGATCTAAAAGCGGCTCTCGAAGACGAAGTGTCGGGTTTTTGCTTGAAATGGCTTCTAATGGCCAATATCACGCTCATATATTTCACAGGATGCAATCTCGCAGGCAGGCAAATAATTATATGGAGCTGATATAAAAAAACCGGCCAAGTGCAAGTCGGACTCGCGCATGATGGGTTTCGTACCATTATCGCGAAAAACGGCAAAAGAAGTCAAGTTTGTTGTATGGGAGCCCCACTTAAATATTTATTTTATTCTGTTTTTAGTATTACAAGAAATACATCATCTGTGAAAATTTCAACTGTCTAGCTATCACGGTTGATGAGATACAGCCTGGTGACAGACAGACAGACAGACGGACCGCGGAGTCTTGGTAATAGGAGCCCGTTTTTACCCACTGGGTACGGAACCCTAAAAATGCATAAATCTCCGGAACCGCAAGACTAACCGTAATATTCTTGCACACGGTTATCGAACTAATTATTTATGATTTTTGACATACTTCGTATAACGAGATCTAGAGCGTTTTTTTTTTTAAATCCTTGTCCTTTTTTAACTTATCTACGCTATAGATAGAAACAGACAAGTGACGCGATGTGTCTAGTTAACTTAAAAATTAATTTTAAGATATTTTGGTGTTTATTAACCGACTTCAACAATGTATGTTTGTTCAGCGATATCTTCGCCAATTGTAACCGATCTTGATGATTCGTAGTTTTGTTTGAATGATTAAGGTCTCGAATTAGTCCCAGTTACTTTGATGAAGATCTGACAATGAATTTCGGCGATTTTAATGGGAGGTCCATCACCCGAGATTGCTGCAATAATGTCTGTATAGTGCTTACACCATTTCATAACATAAAATCGCACCAGTAGACTCTGAAGGTTGTTTCTAATTACCACGACTATATGAAATAACTTTTTTCAATTGTTAATTTGTTCAAATTGATCACAAAAAATCGGTGTTTTTTTCATACTTGAATTACTAAGTACTCATAATCAAATGAACAAAACTGGTTTTCTTAAATTTAAAGCTCAACTTATCTAACAACTTTTATTTATGTTTGGTGATCAACAAACTCCTCTGAAAATACAAGTTTTCAGTCATTATATATACAATAAGTACGTCGTTATACATTTCAGGCTCACTAGAGCAAAAGTTGTTCGTATTAATGTTTTTTTTTAGTTTTTTAATTGATTTTTTCACATACATAAACACACGCCTTTTTCTCATGGGGTTTTTAACTTTATTTATTTATTACTTTTTTGATTTTTTCTAATAATTTTATAACATGCCTGTAAGTGATATACTATGTACGTAATAACTTCTACAACCCTTTATTTTAAGACCAAAGTCGATAGGTTTGATAGAAAAATAAAACTGGGACCCCACAATATCTCGACCAAATTCGCCGCATTTGATGTTTTTTTACTTCATTTATGAATACTTGGGCGGTCAAGACAAGACGTATCTAACGATGTCTTAATTAAATAAATCCGTCTAGTGGTTTGAAAGATATGCGGTAATAAACAAGAATGGTTGTTAACCAACTTGAAATCGCTATATGTCCTAAACCATAAATAAAATAAAAATGGTGAAACAAACCTAAAGATATTTTTGAATACCTATTCAGCGATACCCCACTTGACTAGTTCGTTGATTTTTGTCATTTAATTTTGACAATATGACGTCCGGTGGTCGCTGTGGTGATGTTTGAGTACTGTCATGTCTTTAGTGACACTCGCAAGATTAGGACGAATAGATTGACTATATGAATCATCAAAATCGAACCACGCGTTTGGTCTCTAGAACGCCACATAGGAACAAACATTCCATAGACCGCATGATAAACACATTACCCTCCTTCGGCAGTCGGGTAAAAAAGTAGCCAGGGTTTTGAAGGATAACCAACATTAAGGAACCCATTACTAGCATTTTTGGATTTTTGTCGGTTTGTTTGTTTATCTGTTTGTCTATTTATTTGTGCACGCATCGCGTGAAATATACGAAACCAATGTAGATAAGTTTTACACATAAAACTTGTGCGTTACTTGAAGTATTACTAGTTTTTGTTTCATGTCAATCGGTTCACTCTATCAAAAGTTAGATGAATTTATAGTGTTAAAAGTGTTATATTCAGATACGGAAAGTATTAAAGACGCGCTTCAGCGGAATAAGGGCTCCAAGGTCTTTGCAGGAGATCTGACTATTGGGCAGAGCCAGCTCACGAAAATGAAGACCGACGATGGTAGGATCGTATCCGCCAAATCGGAGCTTCTGAGAGAAATCGAGAGATTCTATGGGCAGTTGTACACGTCAACCAGTAAACCCGTCGCGAATCTAGCAAAACACTCTAGGGCTAGATTGACCCGACACTATTCCGGACGTCAGTCTGTACAAGATTAGGATGGCTCTTAAACAGCTTAAGAACAACAAGGCACCGAGTAAAGACGAAATTACAGCCGAACTCCTGAAGGCAGGTGAAAAACCAATATTTAAGGCCCTTCAGAAGCTGTTTGATTCCGTCATACTCGTAGGGATAACGCCACAGGCGTGGTGAGTGTGGTGGTGCTCTTCTTCAAGAAGAGTGACTATGCCCTACTGAAGAACTAAAGGTCCATCTCACTTCTGAGTCATGTCTACAGCTGTTCTCATGAGTCATCACGAATTGTTTCGAGCGCAGATTTGACGATTTCAAAACTGATTCCGTAAAGGCTTTAACACCGTAGACCACATACATACGCTGCGGTAGGTTATACAGAAGGCCGATGAGTACAACCTGCCTCTCTGCTTAGCGTTTGTGGACTACGAGAAAGCCTTCGTTTCGGTCGAAACTTGGGCTGTGCTGCAGTCTCTTCAACGGTGCCAAATCGACTACCGGTACATCGAAGTGCTGATGTGTTTGTACAAAAACGCCACCATGTCAGTTCGATTTCAGGATCAGATTTCGGAACCTATCCTTCTGCAGCGAGGTGTGAGACAGGGAGGCGTTATATCTCCGAAAGTATTCACCGCTGCACTGGAGGATGCCTTCAAGGTTCTGGACTGGAGAGGGCTAGGCATCAACGTCAATGGCGAGTACATCACTTACCTACAGTTTGCCGACGATATAGTGGTCATGGCTGAGATCATGGAGGACCTCTGTACAATGCTCGATGATCTCAGTAGAGCTTCCGAAAGAGTGGGTCTTAGGATGAACATGGATAAAACCAAGGTGATGTTGAATGCACGTGTTACACCCACTCCTACCAAGGTTGGAGACTCTACACTCAAAGTTGTGGATGACTATGTCTACCTGGGACAAACGATCCAGATATGTAGGTCTACCTTCGAGAAAGAGGTTAACCGTCGAATCCGACTTGGCTGGGTAGCATTCGGGAAGTGGCGCTGTATCTTCTCGTCCAACCACAGTGTCTCAAGACGAAAGTCTATGACCAGCGTGTGTTGCCAGTTAGGACCTATGGCTCTGAGACGTGGTCGCTCACCATGGGCCTCATCAGAAAGCTAACAGTCACCCAAAGGGCAATGGAGAGGGCCATGCTCGGAGTTTCCTTGCATGATCACGTCAGAAATGAGGATATCCGCAGGAGAACCAAAGTTACCAACATAGCCCGAAGAATTGCCAAACTTAAGTGGCAGTGGGCAGGGCACATTGCTCGTAGAACGGATGGCCGATGGGGCCGAAAAGTTCTGGAATGGCGACCGCGAACCGGAAGACGTTGCGTTGGAAGGCCTCCTACCAGGTGGTCCGATGACCTGGTGAAGGTTGCGGGGATCCGCTGGATGCGGGACGCACGGGACCGGTCAATGTGGCGACGCTCGGGGAGACCTATGTCCAGCAGTGGACGTCTTTCGGCTGATATGATGATAATGATGATTCAGATACTCGGTCAGTTGAACTCCATATTCGATAGATGTCGTTGTCATTTGTCGTCATTTTCTGAATGGCGGTGATTAGATTCTCCGCGAAAGAATGACATTAGAAATAAAATTGGTAGGTAGGTAGGGTAGCTAGCAAGGCAACTAAGCTAGGCAGGCAGGTAAGTAGGGTAGGCAGGCAAGTAAGGTACAGCTAGTATGTATGTCCTAATCCGTCAAGACGTTTGGGCTGTATTGCGTGTCATTGAAATGGACATACCTACATACGATCGAAAAACATTACTCGTCCGCAGTCGGGTAAAATATTGTAAATTCATATATTTATTAAAACACGTCGTTAATTTTTTAAACTTATAGGCCATCTTTTCACTACAACAGCTATGGGATTTGATCAAATCAATCTATTTTTGGGAAATTACACAACAGAATTGTTATTTTTACATTTTCCGTGACTTAATGTTATCTATATAACTCAAGGATTTGATCAAATCTCAGTTTTCTTCATTTTCATGCGACATAATATATACATACATACCTACTAGTCGCAGACCGTACTGACTTGGAATAGTAAACATGATTTCCTTATCCTTGGCACTGCGATACACGTACGCGCGCGCGTCGCACACATGCACGCACACACGAACAGCGCGCGCGCGTGCCACACACGCCACGCTACACAGCTGACGGCAAGCACACAATGTCGCACTGTGTCAGGCAGTGTCACCGCAGCACGCGCCGCTTGTTTGCCGACACGACACACTGCCTCATGCCGACAGCCGACAGCCGGGGATACATTGTAAGTGCTCCCACAACTGACACTTACACACACTTACACCAAATCTAGAGATATGTTGTTTTATATAAAGGCAATTTGTACCCATATGTGGCAGTGAGTCAGCTAAAGCTGGTTAGACTGGAAGCCAACTCCAACATAGTTGGGAATAGGCTAGGCAGATATATATATGTGGCAGTAAGCTTGCGCATGCGTGAAGCATACAACATAGCTGAGGTGGCCAGCAAGTGACGCCGAGTTGATAACGAACCAGGTCGCAGCCAACGTCGAGCTTGTTCGGCATGGCGCAGCACGGAGCCTTCAAAACTAGAGTCTGTAGTCGCCTCTGTGTCAGAACGCTTCGACTGCGCTGCCTTCGTCACGGTTAATAAGATCTTGCACCGCCGCCGCCGGCGCCGCATCGGCTCACCGACCGCGTAGTTGGAGATATCGCTATCGTTTGTAAAAATATGGCCAAAAGTCGCGTTGGATTCGGCTAGCGTGAAGGATTCAAGAAGGTGCCTGAACAGCCTGGCAGCCCTTGCCGCGTTCACAGCCAGTGTAGCGAGATGTCGGAGCGCAGTAACAACTGATAGTAACACTTTATAATAAAAGTATAAATGTTTATTCACTTGGTGATTTTATGTACTCAAGTAAGTTGTTTTCGTACTTGTCGTCGGCAGCCGCAAGTGTTTGAGGTCGATCGCCGGAGCACGTCAAGGTGGAAACCGGTCGCGACTAGCGCCTCGCGGTGATATATTCACTCCGCCGCCGCCACACCGCGCCGCGCGCCGGCAATTGCGCCTAGAATACGTTAACGCCATTCGCAAATACTTAATCTCTATTCATATTTCAAGGGGAGCGGACATACTCGTAACCTATTTACGCAATTATACGTTGTTGCGGAAAAACTGCAAGAAAACTATTAGTAGCAGCAGCGGTTGACAGCAGCCGAGGACGAGCAGTCCGGCAGCTGCGAGTGGAGGCCCGGGTGCGGGCGCGGGCTGCGGGCTACCGGGCTGCGCGGGCGCCGCGGCGTCTGGCAGCGCGCGCGCTTCGTTGCCGCACGCAAACGCACGTATTCGTACTCGAAGTCGGGCAGTCGATTGTATATTGTAGCGTGTAAGCGTGCAAAGGATTGACATTCATTCGCAAAATAGTCTCCAGCTCAAAGCCCCTGGAACTCCCCCCGTGTCATAAGGTTTAGGCAGAAAATATTATTCCTGTGCTATAATAACAGAAAAAACGATGTCTTTAAAACCTATCTTTCTTGTTTTTTCGACACCGACTTCGGAAAAGAAAGTTATTTTTTGCTGTGTCGTGTTTTTTTATTAGTTTATATTTTCTCTTATAAATTAGCAACAAAATCATTTATGACGATATCAATAAGGCCAAACACGGCTAGGAAACATTGTCATATGATATCTCGGAATGCGCGCCTTCCTTCCGGCTTCATCACCAGCAGCCTTATTGCGTAATGCATTCGGCAAGGCAAAGAGCTAAGAGTTTGCAAAATTTACCAATCACATGCGAGATGAAAGACGGAATGAAAGACGCGATGTGGATTTCCGTCTATTTGATTGGATGCTCCTCTCCATAGCCCGTTGGCAGGTACTTATTTCCGTCTATTTGATTGGATGCTCCTCTCCATAGCCCGTTGGCAGGTACTTATTTCCGTCTATTTGATTGGATGCTCCTCTCCATAGCCCGTTGGCAGGTACTTATTTCCGTCTATTTGATTGGATGCTCCTCTCCATAGCCCGTTGGCAGGTACTTATTTTCGACACAGTGTTTTTGTTAATGATCCAGGTTAGGGCACCGTACACCAGTCAGTTTTTCTTTAGTTTAATTGAAAGTTTTGATTTTAGTATTTCTTTGTAGCTCCAGTATTTTCCCAGGTCATGTTTGTTCTCCTGTCTCTGTCATCTAGGTGTCTTGTGTTTTTAAAAGATATTTGTTTTCCGAGGTAGATATAGCTCTCTACATTTTCTATAGTTGTTTGATTTCCCTTTGCTTTTGAGGTATTTAGTTGTAGACCTTTATTTTCGCTAGCAGCGCTTAGTTCTGTCAGCATTTCCTCTAGTTGTTTTGATGTCTTAGCGAAAAGAACTATATCGTCGGCAAATCGTAGTTTTCTGAGGTTTTGTCCTTCTATGGTTATTCCTTTTTTTTGCCACAGTCTATGTCTTTCATTATATTTTGTAAGACAGCTATGAATTTATAAAATGCTTTATCATAATCTTGTAAAAGACCGTCCGCAAATGCCTTCAAAATAAAATCTACGACGAAAAAGAAAATTATTTTATTTGATTAAGTTATGACAAGTTTGTATATTGTACCATTCACCCAAAACATTGACCACACTAATCCAATCCCCTTACTTATGCACGCGTACACAGCCGCAAGCTCACGCATATACACACACACACACAACCATACACGCACACACGCATACACAGCACACACGCATAAACACAAGCACACATACACACACGCACACAAAAAGAAATGTGCTCGCGTACTAGTTTATTAAAATAAATTTGTAGCAATACAATTAAAGGATATCGGCACTGTTCTATTTCATGGCCTGCTTGATTGTCAGAGATTTAATACTTTGTAAAACTGTTACATGTACTACAATCTGTTTATATAAATTATTATAGTCTACAAAAAGCCAATTAAAAATCCTCACGTATAGACTTTCATCACGCGAACGAAGTCGAGGGCGAAGTGCTAGTCACTTCGCCCTCGACTTCGTTCGCGTGATCCGTATTTTACCAAACAGATGACTTTTTAGTTCTCCCCTTAAAGTTTGAATTGCCAAAAATCAATTCATAGTGCACCCCTATGTCATAAAAAGTAGACCTGTACAGTAAAGCTCTTCAAAAATCTTGAACACCCCCTAAATCCAAAAATACACACACGCTATTCTAAACTTAGAATCTGTAAAAAATTCAATACTACAAATTTTCAACCCTTATTTTTGGTCGAATTTTCAGAAACCACTATCCAATCTAAAAATTGAAGAAATTTCATTCAAACTTTCAACCCCCCTTTTGCGTGGGTAACAGGGGTGTTGAAAGTTGAAGAAGAAAGGATTTTTGGAAATGTGGTAAGTGGTTAAGGTTAGAATTTCCAAAAATCCTGCCAAATTTCATCTTTATACGTCAAGCGGTTTTCGATATTTCGTGATGAGTGAATGAGTAACCTTTCGCTTTTATATATGTATATATAGATCAAATAATTTAAGGTATTTTTATGGTATCATAAAAACACACCGTTTTAATTAAATAAAGAAGGAATATAAATTCTTGGTTTGCAATTATATGACTTGCTAGCTGACCCGGCGAACTTCGTTCCGCCTAACAAATTTCTAAAATAAAAGAATTTTTCTAAAATAAACGTAGCCTAAGTTACTCCTTATTACATCAGCTACCTGCCAATAAAAGGCCCGTCAAAATCGGTCCAGCCATTTCAGAGATTAGCCGGAACAAACAGACAGACAGACAGACAAAAATTGTAAAAAAATGTTATTTTGGTGTATGTACCGTATATATATTCATATACATGTAGTAAACAACGTATATTTCAATGTTAAAACGTATATTTCAATGTTAAAACGTATATTTCAATGTTAAAACGTATATTTCAATGTTAAAACGGACACTCTAATATAAATATAAGATGAGAAAGAAAATAATAAAAACAAAAAGAAACAAATGTAACCCTAAGTTACTTGAAACATTTGCGGCTTCATCATCTTCTGGATGAATTAACACTGAATGGATCTAAATCCTATTCCTTGCATATATCATTGAAATTTCTGCTTTCGCGCACAATATAACTGTTCGGCCTATAATTAGATTATGTATGACTTGTATGAGGTACACACGTCTGCTTAGCGACCATATGTCACTGCAGGGATCCAGCAGAATATCAGCGAGCGTCAGGTTTATTTGCCTGACACGTGCTGAGCTGGACTCCCATTTGGTGCAACCTTGAGACGCACACCGCACTGTGGTTTGATTGGCATTCCTAATGTTACTGGTGTCACTTTTACTTTTATTTCTGTAAGTATGGCTTCCTTTTTTATTTATATGTTGACACCTTGTTTTTAAACATATCTACTATAATGTAAATTGTAATAATTTAACTAAGATTTTGTGAGTTGTGCTTGTTGTTGTGTATTTAGTGTGCACTAAATAAATGATTTACCTATCTATCTACATAAGGGTGGATTAAACCGAAATGTTTTACTTGGCACATTGAAATAACTCGGGGTTATTAATATTGTTATTGAGGATTTTCAACAAGATATATGTATGTCTATATCATTTTAGGAATGCCCTCGATTTCCATGTGATCCCATAATCAGATTCTGACTTGGTGATCATGGAACCGCCTCGGGAGTACACCCTTCAAAACGCAAAAAGAATTATCAAAATAGGTGGACACACATACAGTCGAACATGGAACCTCCTCCTTTTCACTAGTAAGTAATACTAGTAATAACAGCGTGTTGCTGGCCCACTGCGGAGTGCGGCCTCTTCTCTTCCAGAGAAGGCCCGAGCATTAACCACCAAGCTTGCACAATGGTAGCGATTTAGTTCAAGTTTCCTCTCAAAGTTTTCCTTCACCATTGTCAGTGATGTCCAAGATGGAAAGTTACGGACCTATGGTCATTATAATTAATTACAATTTCTAATTTTAACATTCCATCTAAATATTGTAATGTATATTTATCAATATACTACAAGCTTTTGCCCGCACCATGGTCTACGTAGCATTAGTACTTCTTCGCACTACAAATTTGGTGGAAGTTAAGGATGATTTCCGGGATAATAAGTATGCTTTGTCCTTCCCAGGGTATCAAACTTCATCACAAATTCACTTCACACCAAATTTCATCTAAATCGGTTAGTCGTTTTAGGCGTGAAAAGGTAACATACAGACAAAGTATTAGTATTTGTACAAAAACTATTTTTTCCTAACATTTGAATCGCTGCACTTAAAGGTATTCCCTCAATCGCAGGAGCATTAATTCACTTGACTCTAATGTTATAAAACTATTAAAATTATAGGTATCACTTACCATTCGATTTTTCCTTGAATAGATCGAGGGAAAATCATTGCCGAGGTACTCATTAAATAAAATAAACACACATCCATTTAGCAGGCTGTGAATATCACAGCTGAAGTTGGCTTTGCTTACCCTATGACTGAACAGACCGGACGTGGGACTAGTTCGAGAGTTACCAGGGACGAGTGAGACGGCTCACGTGAGTCACTCGCGACTATATAGCGTGCTCCAACAAGTCAGTGCCTGGAGCCGCGTCAAGCACGTGGCGGCGCTCAGCTGTGAGCCGGCCCCCCGCGCCCGCGCGCTCCCTCTCTGTTTATTTATATATCCCGCTGTCATTGTCAGGGCAGCACGACGCGGCCCCCGCGCCGCTGCCGCGCCCTGCCCGCGCCCGTATATATTTACCACAATTTTACAAACGCACTCACCGCCCGCGCCCTGTTCAATTGAACAGATCGAGTTATTTATACGCGGCTTGTTGTACGCCACCGAGCACGCTACACAACAGCTGATAGTCTAATTGATAGATAGGTGAATATCGGCATTAATGGCACTGGGTGGCTAGGTAGCAGTCATTAGCACCGTTACGCTTGGCTAGTCTATGTGCGGCGGAACGGAGGATTCCATCGCTAGTCACCTTAGTCTCTGTGAGATAAGCCGAAGCTCTCCTCCAAGGGTCCCACGTTGTCATCGTGGTTGGGGTTACGTCACCATGTTATTGGGGCTTCACCGGTAGAGTTACTTATAGCAAGGCCCAACTGTGAGATCTGACACGGTAGAATCAATTTTTAATACTTGTAAATTTTAATTTTAATTCTTTGACGTTCAAAAGTGCCGCTTTTTGGCCTAGTTGAATAAATGTATTTGACTTTGACTAAGAAAGACACACGGAGGGGTAGCTCCCTGATCGATCGAAGGTCGATTATGCCGACGATTATGCCGCAGCAGTGCAAGCGCATCAATGCGGCGGGCGTCATTCTCCTCGAAGGGAACCGTTCGAAGAGAGAACTTTCAGAGGGTTCGCTGAGTTGGGCTGGCCGGACAGCGCTCACAGGCATGTTTAATGCCGCCGTCAGAAGCTTCGCTTGACTGCTTGACCCAGAGGAAGGATGGTTCTAACGAAATTTCGAGGCGCAGCGAGAGGGTAGGAAGCTGGACGGAGTCCTGTCTTTAGCGCCTCTCCTGTAGAGCGCACGAGCGCTGTGCTTGCCGCACTCTACAGTATCTAGGCTTACATAGTGCAAGAGGCTCTGCCTAGGTGGACTCCTCACTAGTCCTACTCGTGGGAAGATGTTAGCTGCTTGGATAATTTAGTTACACAAAACGAAATCGTGCCAATTTTATTGGTGGAGAAGGAGGGTGTGGGGTCAGACTCTGACGTCACATCAAGCATAATTAACGTGGAAAGTTGCGGGCGGCAGCACGGAACGCGCGTGTTGGAATCATAAAGGAACTCTTTTTTTATCTTTACTTATTTCTTTATTATATTTTTTTCTTGTATTGATACCAAGATAGCAAGTTTGGAATGTCAAGACGGTTGCTAGTTATTTACTGTGTGTCAGAGTTCCTATGTATGTGGTGTGCACGGGTAGGGTTTTAGGAAGAAAAGCACAGAAAGACAAGACTAGGTATCGATTTCAATTAGGGTTGTCAATTGATTCATATTGAGAAGGCATCTTTCCACCCGTTCGCTAAACTAATTATCGTGGAGAAGAAAGGCAAGAAACTCCACGGAAGCTCTTTTATATTATTTATAGAAACCTTTTACAATCATATAAAGATTGTTTAAAAAAATTAAGATCTAATTCTATGATTGCCATTATAATGTGGGTTGTGATGAAAACGCTATTTCGTCGCTATATCTTATAGGTCTCTTTCATTAATACGTCACTTTTTCCATGTAAGTAAGTCTCCCAACTCGTCTTAAGCCATATTTTGTGTCTGTCCCAACTCGTCCCACGCATATGTTCATTGTATAGAAATGTACAAAATTATAAAGTAAATAGGTCCCCGATGCAATACGAGGTCAGATCAACTGTATATTAATGTCGGGATCCTCCTGGGGTCGGTACTCTCAGCAACATTGTTCTTGCTCCACATAAATGTTTATCTCTTTTTTTATAAATTCTATAGGCTCGCGTTTGACCACTATCTCACCTGATGGTAAGCGATGATGTAGTCGACGGTGAAGCACTACCTAGAAAAAACCAATTCACGTTCTCCTAATTTTGGTTCATCGTTGAGGCAAAGGCTTAGCTGGCTACCAAAAAGTTGCGGATCCTTACGAAGGTGAGACGGTACTTTACGCCAGAACAGTTGCTTAACTTGTTTTAAGCGCAAGTTCGATCATTTATGGAGTACTACTCTCATCACTAGGACGGATCTGCCAAATACAGCTTGATGCACGTGATTCGATAGAAAAATGCCAGATATTGGTCGAGTCAAGACTCCAAAGCCTTGAACATCTTCGCCGAGTTGCCAGGATGTAACCGGGGAGCGTGCGATAGAATTGCACGATTTGATGCCGCCTAGCCCGTCCGATCATCAGGCTACAAGATGTACGGCGTTGAGTTATTGGTATACGGTGGACATCCCACCCATAAGCAAAATGAGTTTTGGGAATACTTCTATTGTGGATACAGCTAATGGAAAAACGGAATTCCCTGCCGGAGTCTGAATTCCCTTTTTTTATTGTTGATAGGCTTGCGTTTGACCACAGGTTACGGGTCCTTAAGGTTACCTTAGCCGATTATTCTTACATACAAAAGTAGTATGGCGAGTGATCGCCAGACTACATTTGTATGACTACACTGTTTGACGGTGTAAGTTCAAAATAAATAATGATATCAAATTGTCTCATCATATTTAGTCCTGAATGGAAACAATAATTTTATTTTGAACAGATACATTGATTTGTTTTTTCATGATATCCATAAAAGGTCTGTTTATAAAATTTCGCGCTGTTGTTTTCGTCCTAAATCATCATCCATTTCACTACAAAATTGCAAAAGTGTGTATTCGTACGCGAACTAGCTTCTTTCTTACTACTCATCACAGCATCTATCTCTTTCGCACGTGTTGTCGGATGAGATAGATTGTCGCACAAAATAGTTCGCGCCGTCGACTAGGGCAACCTTAAGCTACAACCTGGGAGTCTTTAAGTCAAGAATAAATACGTAATTTCTAGGCAAGCGTGCCCCATCGTCGACCACGTCATCGCTTGAGATGGTGAGAGAGTGGCCAAACGCGAGCCTATCAATAATAATAAAAGTAGATTTCAAATATTTATCACCGTAAAATATTCTGAGGACTGCCCTCAGAATATTTTGCTCTAGATCATGGCGCATTGTTTGATTCACATGGCGGTGGTCGATGAACCATATTTGATCGCCTCCCGAGATAACTGGATAGGAGACCTTGACAGTCTAGTGGCTTATATCGGCGGGAAAACGTCACGAGAAGAAGGCTGAGTTACCGCCCTCCTGGATGCCATAATCACCATCGGGGCATCCTTTTCTTTATTTAACGGTCTACGCTGGCTACTAAAGCGCATTGACACTTCAACTCTCGAGGAGGCTGCTGCGGTCATACAGGCCTAGCTCTGGGAATCGGCGACAGATGGTCCCATCGACCTCGAAGAGGAGGCGCAGTAGATCAGCGAAGCAGCTATGATTCGCGTCCACGTGCAGTTCACAAAGCGCCCCTTGTACTAATGGTCTGCAGAGGATGAGCAGCTGCGCGTCGTATGTGTGGATGCTAGAAGGCCGTACCTACACACGATACTTGAGGAGACGTCGATGTGATCCTGAAGTAGAACCCGTACTGTTTTGTGTACTCGCGCAGGTGTACCGCGCGGCGAATAAGGCTCTGGCGGCAGCGACGGCAAAGCCTGCCGTACTTGGAACATGAGCAGGCGCAAGTGTATCGACACAAGTTGCGTCCCACACTATAAGTCTACCCACCCTTCACGACACTAACGTCATGCCATCTCGTTTTTTCATAAATATCATGAAATAAGATAAACTACTTGATAATAAAAAAAAAACGAAATATTTTGTTTACTTGTTTTGGGCTTAATTGTATATAAGCGACGGGAGAGTTGGGAAAGAGACGAAATACGGCTTGAGACGATTTGGGAAACTGACTACATGTACAAAGTGATGTATTACACTAGTGAAGGACACCTATTACAGATAGCGACGAGATAGCTAGTGTGACACCCGAATAAATGTAATACACTACGTAAAACGCTCACCAAAAACCGACTTCCAAAGCAAAACACGTCTTTGGTATCTATTGTTTTTCGTTTTTCGATACCAACTTCGGAAAAGAAAGTTATTTGCCGCTTTGTAGTGTTTTGCTTTGGAAGTCGGTTTTAATTTCAAGTTACGTAATTATACAACAAATGTCAACTTTGCTCGAAAGTTCCCTTACAAATTTACTTCTTAAGTATTTTATGATCAAATTAAGAAACTAATACGAATCTAATACTAAATTAGAAAAGATAACAACATAATTATCACATTTTGATTAGGATCTAGTTAGACATAGAACTTAACTCAAAACTTGGCTATTTCGTGATGCACTGGTTGCATATTTACTGGGGAGTTCTTTAGTAGTATTCATACATAGTGGTACGAAGCAAGTACAATAACTTTTAAGGTTCGGTATTTTTTATCAATATATTTGATATTCATCAATAAATTGACGATACTAAAAAAATTTAATCAGTTAAAAGTTATAACATAATATCAGCTTTGTGCTACAATGAGTAGAAATGAACATCGTGACGTCACACGGACTCGGATTTGTTCGGGTAGTGTCGGTGTGTTTTCGGTACTGGATTAATTAAATATTTTCAATTTGATATTACTTTGTAATTATAGCGAAAAACAGAAACACTAAAAATAGTCTAATAATAAAACTTGACATGACCTTTCCAATTATTAAAAAAAAAAGTTGATTTAGCAACCCAATTGGCGATCTATTTTGAAAATTTCTATGTTTTTGTTTGAATTAGTATGTGCCCGAATTGGTCCGATTTAAATTTGGTGAAGATCTGATGAAAAACCTCAGAGATATACAACAGAACTCTTCAATAAATGACGGCATATTTCTCAGGATTGCTGCAATTGCATGTCTGTTTATTGTTTACACCATTTCATAACATAACATCACACCTGTGCGCTCTAAAGCAAGTTCGCAGATGTGTACAGTTAACACTGGTACATTCTAATTTTACCAGTTATGTTCAAGTTGCAATTTATTCGGGTAATCTATTCCGGCATAACTTTGAGCAATATAGGTACCTTATTATAGAACTTGGCCACTAGTTACCACAGTTAAAAGGTGAAAATTATAAAAGAAACTATAAAAAAAAACGGTTCTGCCAATAGGGACTTCCTAACTTTAACAGTTGATAGCGGCCATATTGTTAAAGCTACATCTGTCAAATTGTCTGTCTTTATTCAGTCTGTTTTGCCAAATCAGCATGGATGGATATAAATAGCGATATAGCGTTCAACAACACGTGCAAATGATAAAATGATTTATCAAAATGTGTGTTCTGTTCGGGCAACGTTCCGCGCGCCTCGCCCATTTTACGGTCGCCATAATCGTCCTGCCGAGAGGACTATTTGCAGTGTCTGTACTGTTATTTATTCTGTGGCAGTGTGCTGGATAAATTTAAATCCAATGGTTCAGTAAACAATCCACATGGAATTCAAGAGCGTCCAATGCATCCCGAAAAGATCTTTGAGAAAGACGTTGGCCAGGCCATCACCGTCAACGGCGAGCGCTATTGGTCGATAATTAACAACTTCTTTTGGCCTGAATTGGGTGATATGGACACCAACTAAATGACGTGGTTCCAACAGGATGGCGCTACGTGCCACACAGCTCATGCAACATTGAACATTCTGCACGAGCGATTTGAGGGCATGGTCATCTCACGTGGAGCTAATGCGAACTAGCCACCGAGATCGTCGATTTGACCAGACTTTTGATTAGACTTTTTCTTGTAGGGATTTCTTAAGTCACAGGTCTATGCGAATAAGCAACAAATCAATTATTAATTAATTTTTTTATTTTTTTTATTAAAATGTGTTTATCATCTTGAATCTATACAATTTAGTTGCCGGGGCTTCCCAGAAAGTAATCCGAAGATACTTGTGATGGGATAAACCTCGCTCTTCCTCGATTAATACAATTATTTCGTTGTGCTAATTAGGTATGAGTTACACTTTTTTTTTTTTTATAAAACCAATAAAAATAAAAATGAAAATCGTGTTTATGGCAGCGTGTCAAAACTAGAGTGTGTTTTGTATAAATGAGTGTTTATACGTGGTTTTCTGAGAATGTGAATGTATATTTTGTGTGTATGTGTGTGTGTTTGAGTGGGTGTGTAAGTGGGCGTGTGTATATGTGTATGAATGGGGGTGTGTTGGAGTGTGTGTGTGTGTTGGAGTGTGTGTGTGTGTTGGAGTTTGTGTGTGTGTTGGGTTGTGTGTGTATGTGTGTGTCTGTATGCATGACGTTCACCCCAGAGTCGCCAAGATGTCCTCTACGGCATCATAATTAAGTGTGAAGAGCCATTCCTTCAATGTCTTCTTACACTCATACAGCAGCATAGGGTAAATGTTAAGTATGCGATTTACTTCATTATAAACGCGTGGGGCTTGAGTTACATTTTGGCGACTAGCGAAAACTGAACGTGCTGAGTATGTAGGGGCCACTATATCACACCGTCTTTTTTTAAGTTTGGCATGGCTAAAGGGTAGAATTTTGTGATATCTTAGTACCATGTGTAGTATGTAGAGTTTTCTAGCGGAGACCAGCTTAGAGCTTGCGTACAGAGTATTAGTAGGGAACCTGTAGGGCTTACAGTACATGACATTAATCAAGGATCTCTGAGCCCTCTCTAGGTCTATAAAATACGACTTAGCTGCTCCACCCCATACCGAGATACAGTATGTGATTACAGATTGGGCCAGTGCGAGATAGATTTTATTCTGTAGTTCTGCATTCATAACATGTCTCAAAGATTTGAAAACCCATATGAGTTTTCTTACCCTCCCTATAGTTAGTTCGAGTTGTGGGTACCAGCTCAACCTTTGATCTACTACAATACCTAGGTACTTGACCGAATTTACCTTATGAATTATAGGACAACTACAGGTAGATTGAGTTGGCGTACGACAAGAATGTATTCTAATGTTAAAGTCAGGCGCAGGCTGAGAGTTGGCGTATTTAGTGAAGCAGACGTAGTTGGTTTTTTGGGGATTTAGCGTTAGTAGATTCTCACATAGCCATTCACTAACTCTGGCCAGACCCCTCTCAGCCTCCAGCCTAATTTTGTCCTAGGTCTTAGCAGAGAAGATAATAGCGGTGTCATCCGCGTAGGACAGTATCCTCGCACCGTTGATAATAAGGTTACAGAGATCATTAATATAAATCAAAAATAGCGTCGGGCCGAGGACACTGCCCCGCGGAACGCCATACGTCACGTTCTCTTCGTCACTAACATGGTTTTCAATTTTCACCCCCTGTTTTCTGTTATTTTTTGTTTTACACATACTTTGTAAACCTTAGCAGCGTAAATTTCATTATACGTCACTATCTTCAATTCTTGTCGATTGAGTGGAAATCGATACTTTTACAATTAATTAATTGTTTTATTTTAATCTTTTTTTCTTTAGGGCTATTGAAAGTGCTCTAATTCCAAATACATGATGGCTAAATTCCAGCTTAGTATCGCCAGACCCAAGTTTCTATGGACTTCGGGTTACTCATTTAAAGTAAGGACTTCCAAATAAAAACACTATTTCATTTGTAGTGTTTTTATTGGAAGGCGATGGTTCTTTTTTTTGTAAAAAAGGTTTTTTAGGAATCGGATATTATGCAATCCTATAGGTACCTACAATAATATAGAACTTACCAGTACGTACCACACCTAAAAATTACAAAATAAAAACTTTTTGCAAATAATTACAACCGCAGGCTCATTACGTATAAAACAGCAATCAGCAATATTTGCGCAGTCATCGCGCGATAATCGATTTATGTCAAAAGGTCAGCTGTCTTATTTTTGCGAAATAATTGCTCTTCAATCGCGAATCCGCATTATGTATGAGTGATAGCCACACCATAACAATTTTGTGACAGCGATGTTAACAATAACCATCTGTTAACTAAAATGTGCATTTATCGCTTGGTGATCGCGGTAATTGCGTATTACGCTTACGCATGGTTACCAAAACCATGCGTAGGCGTACGATAGCCATCGGCGAACCAACTTGCCTGTCAAATTGCGATTACTTTTCCTTTGTTGTTGCTCGATTTCCAATTACTCGCTTATAGCTGACTACAGAAGTCATCGAGTTTTTGGCGGAATTTTTTAGTGCGATATTCTGTGGCTACTTTAAGTATCCGCAAATTAATTCTTAGTAGACATTGTAATGACAGATTGGTGTAGTCTTGTGTTACAAGTGTCTACGCAACTAAACAATTTATTGAATCTTGTGTTAAAGTGCAGAAGGAAATTTTACTGTAGTGTTGGCCACCTCAGCGAAGCTTGCCGAAAATATTGACATGCTATGTTTAGTGCCAAATACTTCAAACACACATTAGAATGTGTTACGTCCGCATTGTATATCTTCGACTATGTTCTATATTTTTATAGGTAAGGCAAGCACCGATGTTGACTTTTCTGCCAGTATCTAAAGTAAATTGGAACACAAGTGTGTCTCCAGGTATTTTATGCGTAGCTCAAATACGAGATGATGATGTCCATTTAATGATGTTCTAATTATCGATTCTTATTTCTTATAACAATCGACTTTATTTACGAAAAAGTTTAATTAATTTTACACATTGGCATTTTAATTATATTCCAATTTTTAAATAGTTTCATAATTTCTTTTTTTTTTTTATTGTAAATAGGCTCGCGCTTGACCACTATCTCACCTGATGGTAAGCGATGATGTGGTCGACGGTGAAGCACGCTTGCCTAGAAGTAACCTATTCACTCTTGACTTAAAGACCCGTAGATTGTAGCTATCGGGAAACACAGACTCCGACAGGGAATTCCACTCCTTAGCTGTACGCATAATAAAAGTGTCCCCAAAACGTTTAGTGCGTATGGGTGGGATGTCCACCATGTACCGATGACGCATCGCCGTGCGTCTGGTTGTCCGATGATGGAACGGGCTGGGCGGAATTAAATCATGCAATTCCATCGCACACTCCCCGAAATGTAACCGATAAAAAACCGACAAGCTGGCAACTCGGCGACGATGTTCAAGGCTCTGGAGCTTTGATGTGACCAGTGCCTCATTGCCCATAAGTCTCTTGGCCCGCTTTTCGATCGACTCTAGTGCATCAAGCTTTCTAATTAATTATTATATTATGTAAATAAAACGAAAATATTCAATAGTCAATACTCACTGCCATCTGCTACATACATTCTTTACTTCTGCAAATATTAGTGCATCGGCATATTGGAGCTAAATAGTAATCACTTGACTATTGTAAAAAAAAACAGCGTCAACCAAGTTTAGTATTGCATTTGATTGGCTATGGTTGCCTGTTAATAATCATGGAACTTCATAGGCGGATGACATCAACAAACTATACATTTTATTAATCATTGGACTTTCAAAAAATTACTTATAGACTTGACTGAGAGGCCTTAGTAGCCAGGTCATTAAATTGATCGCGCAATTATTGCTGACAAGTAATAAGCCTGCCGGCTTCCAAATAAAATCACGTATTATAAATAAAATTGGTAAAACGAAAGAATACCTTGGTAGTGGGCCTTTCCTGTTTTGACCAGTATATTTTACAAACTTTGATGCTTTAATGCGTCATTCGGAAATACTCTGATACACCATACACCATAGGAAGTAGGTGTTAAGGGACTACATCCGCTTTAGTGCCTAAAACGGTAACTTTCTAAAGCATACTCCTTAGTAACGGCTAGGTCAAAAAGTTTGATAAAAATATGTATTTATTATTGTTTCATGTACATTATTTTTTAAACATGGCTTTTTCGTATAAGAAATAGTGTTTTAAAAAAATAATCATCAACACGATATTTTTCATAACTTTTGGATACTCCTCCAAAACGACTTGGATGTTTAAAAATATTGTTACACAGAAAAATTGATGGCTGGCATTTTTCATAACAGACATAGCATTTGTAAATCAAATAATATTTTGCAAACAAAACTGTTCAAAAGGAGGTACAATATTGTTATTTTGGCATCGAGCGGGCGAACGGCCAGTACTGCGTTTACATTGGGGCGTATATATCGCTTTAATATAAACTCAGCAGTGCCGCCATATGAACTGCTGAGAAATGTCAACTTCTGTTCGAAAACATTGGGTCTCTTAAGAGCCTTCCACGGCTTTAGTGCCGTAAAACGGTTACTTTCTAAAGCATACTCCTGGTATAACGGCTAGGTTAAAAGGTTAAAAAAATATGTATTTATTATTGTTTCATGTACATTATTTCTGAAACTTTATTTTTCTTGCATCAATAGTAAAAAAAAAAAAAATTACCAACATGATATTTTTTCGTTAGTTTTAGATTCTCCTTCAAATTATTTTAAACAGAAAAATTGATGGCTAGAATTTCTTCATAACTGAAATAACAAATGTAAATCAAAGAATATTTTACAAAAAAAAACTGTTCAAAATTCAATATTCTATTAGTTCAATAAGGGCCTCCAAGTAGGCGCACAGCCAGTACTGCGTAAACATTGGGGAATATATATACGCCTTAAAATGTCTAGTTTGGTCAAGCGCGAGACTATCAATTACATCAATTACAAAAATAATGTGTTTCTACGACTTACGATCTGCCTCCTGCCCAAGGAGACCTATCTAAAACATCTAAGCTTAGATATTAATTTTTAACCGACTTTTCAAAAAGGAGGCGTTTCTGTGGTCGACGCTGTTTTTTTTTTGTATAATATTTTCACCGATTTCTTCGTCAGTTGTGGAACGATATTGAAAATTATTTTTGTTTGTAAGAGCATGTTCCCAAATTGGTCGCATTTAAATTCGGCAAAGATCTGATGAAGAACTTCGGAGATATACAAAAGAACCCTTCAATTAATGACGGCAAATCTCTTTGACACGGGATTGCTGCAATCGCATGTCTGTTTATTGTTTATACCATTTCATAACATAACATCACGCCAGTACGCTCAAAAGGTGTACGCAGACGTGTACATTTCACCTTGGTACACCCTCATTTCACCAGTTATGTTCAAGTAACATGATATTTGGGTATCCATTCTGGCAATATAAGGTCTAGTCTGGCATTACAGTTACCTTACTAAAGAACTTGCCTATTTATTAGGTACCACAACTAAATAGTGAAAAATCAAAAACTTATTTAAAAAACAAGTACTCGAAATAAAAAAAAGGCCGATTTTTTTTTTTTGCTTGCTACATTAATGTTTCTAGTAGTAGACACGCTTCAATCGACAATTTATTGAAAACGTAATTATGACACGATATCTTGTGGAAACGCCCAGATTCAAACAGTAAAGCGCCCATAAATTTTGAACGGCTGAAACGAATTTCATCAAACACACAGTCTCAATAAAGTCACCTTTCAAATAAAAAAAAACGAATTTAAAATCGGTACATCCGTTTAGGAGCTATGGATGCCACAGACAGATACACAAAGGTATAACACCACTCTTTTTCCATCAGCGGTAAAAATACAACCGACTTCCAAATAAAAACACTACAAAGTAAAGAATTAAAGTAATTTCGGCAGTCGGTGTTAAAAGACGAACAAACGATAACAGGAACACCGACTTCCGATATTGAAGTTAGTTTTCACTTTGTAGGGTTTTTATTTGGAAGTCGGTTGCATTTTTTGTAAATGCTATACTTGATTGGTATCATCCCCGACATTGTTTACACTCTACTGAATAACAATCTGTTGGATATCTGGCGGGGTTGCGGCCTAGCCCTACGGTACCCATAATCGATAAGCGACTGATGCCCTTTTGCAGTAACATTTGATGACATCTACGTAAAAGAATGTCGAGCCACAGCGCAGTATATGCGAGTACGTTACTCGTTTCAATAACAAGTAACAAGTTGCTATTGTAATTCGAGTCGGTCAACAGTTGGCACGCTGTGAGTGGCGCGTTAGCCTCGCCGCGTTGCCGCGCCCGCGCCGCGTCGTCGCCTGCGCCTGCGCACTACGCAGCTGTGACTTCTGTGAAATTTCGAGTCGTGGGACATGATATTGTTGCTACTCTTGACAATGTGTCGGCTGCTACATAGTCGTACGTACGTTATCATATCCACTGAAATGCTAATGAACATGGTTTGCCTAGTTAGCCGTGAGGTTTGTCTTTTTGTATCTGTGTTATTAAGTGCCAAAGCCAGGCTCTTATGATCTATGTAAATGATTAACCGTTGGTCCCATACCATGTTATTGCTGTAGTGGGCAATAATTAGTAACATACATAAGGGTCTGACGCATACGCCACAGATTAGAGAAGTTGCTACGTTACATACGCATCGCATCGGTTTCAAACGATAGGGTTCAAAATTAACGACGGCCCTTTTGGTTACCAACAGTATTTAGGCGTTTATTTGGTGTGTCGAGAGCCTGGAACGACTTTAAAAAATACTCGCTTATTTCGTGAGCTCGCATTGCAGCCAACGTAGTCCCCACCCGGCACGGGTCAGCAAGCTGTAGGCGGGCGGCGGTTTTAGACGAGCGTCAGTGAGTGTCTGACTGTGTGTGCTGTACGCAGGTGGCGGGCGAGGACGAGGTGCGGCTGGACGAGGAGATGGAGCGCGTGGTGTGGGGCGACGCGGCGCCGCGCGTGCCCGCCGCCGCCGCCGAGCCGCGCCGCGATTCCGCCGCGCCGCCGCCCTATTCCCATACACACTTACCTGGTGAGAACACTCCACTACAACACCACACTACTATTTTGGGTGCCCTACGATGCCCGAAAGAACTTTGTTATGTTTAAGCGATCCGAGTTCCATTTAATGCATTTTTCATAAACTGTTTTGATTCTTTATTATTTGTATTCTTAGGGTAGGCAGTTTTTCTATTACCTATAAATTCACTCGCGACCATACGTCGCTAATCCGTGACATACGAGTAGCTCTGAGCACCAGACTGCCCTCCCAAGCGAGCTTCGGATCAAACGACTCATTTCCACGCGAGCGCCACACCTTGCCGCGCGCCGCCATCGCCAGCTCTGAGCCCGAGCTCGCTCAGTCGCGCGCGGCGCTCTGCAGCACAGACACGCTGCACGCTGCCAGGCATTCGAGCTGCCTGTCGTTGAGATCGCTTCACGTAATTATTGTGGCATTATAATGCGTGAAACCATCTCATTCGATGTTATTGGGGAACGCCCACGCGGAGCATCCCTCGGACGCAGCGTCAGAGTCAGCAGCACGCGGACGGGTGTTTCGGGTAATGTGGGTCGCTAACAGCGCTGTGTTGCAGATGGCGCCAACTCGCTGAGCAGCTCCGAGCTGTCGCCGGCCGCCGGCGCCCTGTCCGACCCGCAGGTGAGTGCTGCCTGCTGCGCCTATGCCCGACTGCCGATTGCCGGCTCTCCAGCATGCTCTACGCTAATCTACCCATGTTCTTATTAACACCCACATATAATAGGTAACATGTTATTAAAATGACATAAAAGTTAAGTGGGTGCTTGAGCGGCAGACGCGTTCTGGAACGTGCGTGCTCTCGGGCAGCTCGTGGCAGACGCCGCGCGCCTCGTGTGTGGCGCCAGACGCAGGATAACGCAACTTGTGTGCAGATGTCGGGCGCATGGTCAGGCTCCGGCTCATCTCCGCGCGACGCCGCCGGTGCCGCCGACGCGCGCCACGTTCAGTTCGACGCTGCGCGCGCCGAGCTCGCTGAGCGCGCCGAACTGGCTGACGTGCTGGACGACGCCGACGATGAGCGCCGTGCGCAACGCAGCATGTGAGTCCCCTACACAAACACACACACACGCGCACTCACAGACTCGACCAAGTCGAGAGCCATTCTTAAAGCTTCGCTCCGGTCACCTGGCTACCTACCTACCTACCCTAACTATCCTACATAAATGAATGTTGCGTAACTTTAACCACTTACACAGCGCATTGCGTGCGCTGTGTAAGTGGTGGCCAAAGCTCTCAAAAAGGAATATTTTACCCGTTTTTGCGACATTTTTCATTTATGCTCCGCACCTATTGGCCGTAGCGTGATGTTATATATCCTATAACCTTCCTCGATAAATGGACTAGCCAACACAAAAAGAATTTTTCAATTCAAACCAGTAGTTCCTGAGATTAGCGCGTTCAAACAAACAAACTTCAGCTTTATAATATTAGTATAGATTTTATAGGCATAATTTTGCTACATTGGGTTACATTATTGCAATTTTCATAAGGATCTCTTATTTTTTTGAAAATAAATTGTTTACTATGCTACTCGGGATTAATGTAGCTATCTATGGATGAAAAAAAATTTAAATCGGTCCAGTAGATTCGGAGCCTATTCGGCACAAACAAACAAAAAATCTTTTCTCTTTATAATATTGGAATAGACTAGTGGTTTCTGCCAGCGGCTACGCCCGCCTGGAAAGTGTTTTAGAATCCTACGAGAACATTATATCGGGTTAAACAGTCTCTGCCACATTTCATCCAGATCTGTTCAGCCACTCTAGCGTGATTGAGTAACAAACATTCATCCATCTCTCCAAACTTTCTCATCACACTTCACACTACGAACGTTTGTAAGTGTGTTACAAGAAGTATGTTTGTATGTTTGTTAATCTTTCACGCAAAAAGTGCTGAACTGTGCTGAACAGATCTGGATGAAATTTGGCACAGAGATAGATTATAGTCTGGAATAGCACATAGGACAATTTTTATCCCAGAATGTGTTCCTTTGGGTGGATTTTCGAAATTGACGCGGGCGAAGCTGCGTGCAAAGGCTAGTTTATAATATTAGCAAGATAACATGTAATATTGTTGGGATTGCATAATATTAAAACATGTTACTCTGTGTGCTCGTGTGCCAAATTTCATAAGTGTATGTTTGTATGTATGGCCACGCATTTCTCCGAAACTAGTCATCGGATCGTGATCATTCTTTTTTTATTCGATTAAGTATCTTTCAACTTAGAGAATAGTTAGTGTAAGTTTTATTAAAATCAGTTCGGCAATTTTCGAGATTTGTAACATACAAACGAACTCCTTAGCGACAAGCAGGACGAATGTGTAAATTGAGTTATTATGGGTCAATCCTTTAGGTACCTTACTGTAGAACTCGCTCACTTTAAGCGATGGTATACCTAAACTGCAAAGAGAGAAATAAAATCTATTTTGACAAAAATTAAACGTACTTCAAAGCAAAACTCTGAGAAGTCGGTAAAAAGTGAAAATAACGTTTCTGAAGCGGTGGCGCAAAATGACAAAACAAGAGTTACCAACCAAAACACTGACTTCAGAAATGAAAGTTATTTACACATTTTAGTGTTTCATTTTGCAGTTTATTTTTTTGTGAAAACGTTTTTTATAACTACGTGTGTGTATTTACCATGTATTAACGTAATATATCTCAAAGAATTTAATACTTTTTAACAAACTAGACATTAACTCCGACGTCATCGCTGTTAGGTCAGTGTTGGACTGCCGAACCACAGGCCGAACGCTTAGATGATTCCAAGATGCAGCATGTTTCTATAACTACGGTTATAGAATTTTATTTTATTTTCACGTTCGATGAAAAAACGTAGTTTGATACACGTGGGCATTTGTCATTGCAGTCTCTCGGCTACTAAGGGCCTCGCCTTTGGCTTCCGCCTCGGCTGCAACGTTAAACTTTGCCCGCTTGCATCAAAATGTATACTTTGATTATGATCGCAAGTGGACTATTTTACTATCACTCGTCCAGTCCTGAGTCCAGCAGCAGCTGAACGAAGCAGCCGGCGGCTCTGACGATAGCGCAACGTGCATTAAGGCGGATCCCACGTGGCGCGGCGTGGCGTGGCGTGGCGTAGCGCGGGATCCACCAATCAAACGACTTTGTTTCAGCTTTGTAGCCAATCGACTGCGTCAGAAAGCGCCACGCCACGCCACGAAAAGAAAGAAAATACATTTATTTAGCACAGTCTAAGAGACACACAACATAATATACACGTAAATGTGTTTCCGTGTTAATTACGCGCAGCGCTACAACAACATGAACAGGAACATTACAATACTATAGTAACCGTACAAATAAGTATAAGGAGGTTCAGAATGCAAAAGTCTAACAGCAGCTAGTAGAGTGCGAGGCGGTTTATGTGACAGTGTAAGGCAGCGTGCCTAGACAACGTACACTTACATCGGCCACGCGTAGATTGAGTAGTGTATCAGTTTCTAGTCACAGATGTGTCGAATACCGAACATTATTATTAGACAGGCGTGAGGCGCACGCGCACGTTGCCGGTAGCACTGATGTTCTGAGTCTGCACAAGTACGTAACCACAGCAGATGCGCACGCGATGCATGTGCATGACGACAACACCATTCCGAACGAATCGCTAATGTGCTACCGGTGTCCTCGGACGGAGCTGACGAAGCAGAGAGCTCCGTGCACTCTCCGGGAACTGCGTGTTGTTGTTCGCGACAAGGGCAGGCGAGCGACATCACACGCAAGTGGAAAGTAGCGGCGGGCGCGACACTGGCGAGTGCGGAAGTGGCACCTGAGTCTGTTGGTCGGGTGACAAAAATAGTTTGACATTGGCATTGTCGGGCGGACTCGGCGCGCACGCCACTCGCGGCCGCAGCGCCGCACGCTCGCCTGCTCCGCCGCTCGAGCCGCGTGAGCAGCACCAGAAAACCGCCGCCACCGCCACCACCGCCGCACCGTCAGCGCCCGCCGGCACCATGCCTGTCACGTACGCGCGCGCTTCGCAGCTGGAGCACCGGCGGTGAGAGCGCACCCCCGCCCCGCCCCGCATGCCCGCCCCTCATGCCCGCCGCAGCATCCTCCTGTTCACTACATCAGCTGGCATCTGTCATCCTCAATACGTCTGGCTAAGATTTAGTTATGGACGCTTCCTGCAGTGCCGAATTACCGATGCTTATTGTCGGAAACGTGACGGAATATAACCATCGCAATTTAGTGGAATTATCAACATTTTATATTTCCAAAATGTTTAATAATTAAGGACTGTTGTATATCATCGTGTATGGAAAATCAAAGTAAAATAAAACACCCCGTTCCCCGTAAATGTTGTTTATTAAATAGGTACTTAGTAAACATGCTCTGTTATATACATCGTTTATTATAACATCTTTCATTTCATTATATATATTAGGAAAGCAACGCGTACGCCAACATTCAAGTTATACTGTACTAGCTGCCCTCGCGGCTTCGCTCCCGTCAACGTCAACAGCCTCTTCCCTATCTACCCTACCCTATCCTACCCTACCTTAAAGCCTATGTCACTTCCTGATAACTTAACATTCTATTGGTGAAAATATGGTTAAATACGGTCCAGTAGTTTCGGAGCTCATTCGGTACAAACAAACAAAAAAATGTTTTCTCTTTATCTATACAAATATTATAAAGAGAAATGGTTTGTTTGTTTGTACCGAAAAGGCTCCAAAACTACTGGACTGATTTTAAATATTCTTTCACCTATGAATAGCTAAGCTACATTATTTCCGAGTAACATAAGCTATAAATTATTTTAAAAAAGTAGAGATCCTTATGAAAATTGCAATAATGGAACCCAAAGTAGCAAAATTTTGCCTATAAAATTCATAATTTGGCGTGCGCTGAGGTTGATGATACATAAAAATATGTACTACATGATTAAAGTGCTCATTATTAATGTGCACGCTTATGTGTACATTAACTGTTGACTGGGATTGGTGGATAGAGTGAAACACTTTGATGGTTTGGTTCTTGGCTTACTGTATTTTGAAGATTATATATTGTTGAGAGCTCTGTTGCCGAGTGCCAACTGTGTCGTTCCAGAGCCGCACGGACCTTTTTATAGGAGCCGTCGGCTTCGGTTCGTGTTCAATGGAACATTCTATTACTCTGGGTACTTATTATACAATTCATAATATACAGAACGGTACATAATTTCTTTTTGGTCTAGGAAATGCCTGCAATAAAAACATAACCATTAGCAGAGTACGGTTTACAATGCTCGCAATAATATCCACCGTTCCGACAACTATAAAACATTAACTAAACTTATTTTTACAATATTGTATAGTATAGATCTATATTACAGTCGAATCATAAAACCGTCCGACCCATTAAGGTTCCCAAACACATGGCTAAAACCATTAACAAAACTTTACCGTGGGAACGAATCGTTATTCTAGAAAAGTACCATGAAAGTCAATAAGCAATACATTCATAATTATAACAACGAAATGTATCTGGCTCTGGCTCAAACTAAAAGACTTAAATATCTATGTCAATTCTAAACAAGTTACGCCTCAAAGTTACTTAAATCTAACTTACTGATCTACGTCATCCTGCACATTACTCCCACCGTGTGACTTTGTCGCAGCTTGTCAGGCAGATATTCTCGCAACCATCTTGTCCAAAAGATGTCGGCTAGCCTCTGGGCAGCGCGCCAGCTAGTCTTCGTGATCGTGTTAAAAGTTCCTGGTTTCGGCTCTTTCCCTGGTCCGCCGAGTAGGAAGTGGTTTGGAGTGAGCGCCTCCGGGTCCTCTGCGTTCACCGATACGTGGGTGAGTGGTCTGTTGTCGACTGTGTACTCCGCTTCTGTCAACAAGGTTGATACCTCTTCCGTAGGGTGCCGCTCGTGCAGGTTGGCTGCTAGAGCCATCTTCACAGATCTCACCATCCTCTCCCAGGCTCCTACCATAAATGGGGCACCAGGAGGGACGCAACGTCACGAGATGGTCTTCTTAGCCGCTTCTTCCGTTGTTGCGATGTCAACGGCTTGCCCCAGCTCCTTGTCCGCTCCTCTCAGGTTCGTCCCATTGTCTGACCAGATCTCAGTGGGACAACCTCGTCGAGCCTTCATGCGTCTGAGCGCCATAATCGCAGAGTCTATGCCGAGTTCGCTGCTATCTCGAGATGAATCTCTATCTCGCTCTTGTTGTTAGGCATGTGAAGATTGTTACGTATCTATTCTGATTCGTGCCGCCAACTGTTACGGTGAGAGGGTCGAAGTAATCTACACAAGTGTATGTAAACGGTCGCTTGTGATGGGCGAGGCGACACGAGGGTAGATCTCCGGTTCTTGGATGCGACGGCGCTTGAGTCCTCATTCTGCAGTGCAGACATTGTCTGAGGATTGCGCTGGTACGCGCAGAGTCCAGTGCTGTTGGCGACAGTCGATGCTCAAGTGATGCAGACGACTTTCTTTGCTGATTTGCTTTTCCCTTTCGATATCTTCTATTTCTTGTGAGAAGCTATCTTCTTGTGATGAACGGAGTTCTGCGGGGACTGGAAGGTACTTATTTCCTTCTGACTGCGTAGCTTTGTTGACGCGCCTCCAGTCTGGGTCTGCTTTTCCATTTCGGGGAGTCCTTTTGTAGTTGACTTTATGTTTCGGAGCTCGGCAGAGTTGAATGAATTGTAGGACTTTTACAATATTGTATACAATAGATCTATATTACGGTCGAATCATAAAACCGGTAAGTAGCAATTTTTTGCGTTATGGACACCGACTTCCAAAAATAAAGTTCATTTTTTTTCTTTAAGAAAAAAGTTGCCCCGCACTAGGATTTTTTTCCTGTATCGTGGGTGCGTTTACAAACATATAAACTCACATACACAACACCCAGAGCCGGAACAACTATCTGTAGGTCATACAAATATTTGTTCCGTGCGGGAATCGAATCCGCGAAACGCAGCGTAGCAGTCAATCGCTCAACCACTGCGCCAACCGTGCGCCCTAAAAGTTATTTTACACTTTGTAATTTTCTTATTATAACCTCCTATTTTTTGGCCGGTTGAAAATAGGCCATGGCGGCTTAGATATAATGATTCGCAACTGAAGGGGCCCGTTCACGATCTTGACTGTTGCCGAAGTTTTACGGAGGTGGAGGCTCAAATCGCAAAAATTAATTCAGCTGGTCCAAATATTTAAGTTTTCACTAGCTTCTGCCAGCGGCTTCGCCTGCATGAAATTAGAAAATTATATATCCTATGTGCTATTCCTGACTATAATCTATCTCAGAGCCTAATTTCATCCAGATAGGTTCAGACATTCTGGCGTAATAGAGTAACAAACATGCATCCCAACTTTCGCATTTATAATATTAGTAAGATTAGCTACATCTCGACACAACGTCAGCAACAGGTTGCAGGTCTCGAAGTCAAGCTGTTACAGTGTGCTAAATAAAGATGGAGAGTACTGCTCTCTCTCTCCTACTGACTCTTAGAGGTACACTACTACGGGTGGTAGATGGGTGCACCAGTGACCGTGTGGAGCTGGTACTCTCGAATGCTCTCGAATGACAGGATATACCTAATCCGAAATGTACACATTGGCTACAAGTCCATCTATGAATTCACTGGTAGTCGCGATGTTTATATTCTTTTTGTATGGATCTGCTACTCTACTTTCTCTATTGTTCGGAAAAATACTAGTACGTAAGTGCATAAACGCCCAAAGATGTACGATATCACGTCACGGTCACGGTCACGAGAGCACCATGTTGTGGCACCGCTTGCCCTGCGGCCTGCGACCCTGGCCGTGCCTGGCGCCTGGTGCCTGGCACGGCGCGCGGCGGGACCTTGGCGCAAGCTCGCGTGTGCCGCGCCTCCACCCCGCGACATGCAACGTGCGACACCGCCCGCACCCAGTGCCGACAGGAGGCGGCGCGAGCTCGAGCACGAGCGCACACGTCTCGCTTCTGGCTCTCTCTACCAATCTGCAATCTATACGGCCACTAAACATTGCACGTACAATAGGTGCCCACAATACCATCAATGCGTACCTATTTTCGTCCATGGAAGATCGCGATAGCAAGTCTCCCGAGCTAATGTGGATCTAGTGTTTCATATATGTGCGTTCCCGCCCGTAGTATGGAGGTTGGAGGCGGACTCGTGTAAGTACATGTATTTAGCGGTAAGAACCCCGAGCCCCGACTCGTTTGATTGCCAGGCACAGCGTATAGCGCACAGCGCCGCTGCATTGCGGAACTAACAACTGATAGGTCGTGAACGCGATAACGACAATTTTATGATTACAGCGGTAAATTAGGGAAACATTCGAGGACGACTGCAACATACCTACCGGCTACCAGCTGCTTATAATCTGAAAAAGATTTTCGTAATCAAAATTTCGAGGAAAAAGCCTGCTTATCTTAGGTACTTAAGTCGAAAAAATATGAGTGATCTTGTCTGTTTGGTCACACGCGTTTGCGCAGGCATACGCACATTGCATCTTGTCCACGCGCTTCTAATGTCGCATCATTAACTTTCTCGTGCCACGCTGCCACGCACGACGCTGGCGAATGTTCCATCTGCCACTGTCAGCGCCGACACGCACACAATGGAGTGACGCGCGCGCACCGACGCACCTCGCGCCGCCAGCGCCCGCGCCCGCGCCTTCGCCTGCGCCGCCCGCGCCGCGCCGTGACCAATGCGAGTGGCAGCGACGGATGAGCCGTCATCGCGCGTACAATGAGCACACGGCCGCCAGTACCTGCGTGTTATTGCACGCTCTATTATTTTATTAACATTTATTTATGGTATTCCTTTGTCTTCGTTGAGGCTACGTAATTTTCGGAAACAGACTTGAATGTGTCCATCGTTGAATAGTATTAAGAGTATGTACCTACAGTAGTAATAAAATATTCAGTTATAATATATTTACAAGGGTTGATGTTTGTACGAGTCATGTGTGGCGTTGCAGCAAGCATTTGCATCCGCACAAGCCGCGCAAGTTCTCACTGCAGGAGGGCGCGCTGGGTGCGGGGAGCGCGTGGGGTGCGGGGGAGAGGCGCGTGTCCGCCGAACCCGCCGACGAGGCGCTGGCTGAGGCGGACGCCGCCGAGCTGGCCGCGCACCGCAGCGACGACCCGCGCGCACTGCGTCGCCACAAGATCCAGCCCCGGGTAGGTCTAATGCTGCGTTCACGATAATGCCACGTACTGCCCTGTCCGAATAATTCTCAGCAGCCGTACGACTACAACTAGAGACTCGCCCTCTCCTAGGCCTCTAGGTCTGCTCACCCGACACTAACCCCTGCTTTTTGAATATAGAATTTCAAGTTGCGTACCTAGTATTTGAGAGTTTGTTACGATCTCAACTCCATTTACTCAATTCAGAAACCGAGAAAAGATTGTTTTAGATTTTTTACTAGCTGTATATTAACTGTCATTTTTGGTATTTCTTCCAGGGCTCGACGGTCCACGTGGGCCGCAAGGATGGGGGTGACAAAGTGCAGAACATATTAACAGACGCTGCCTACAAGAAGATGTATGACCACAGCCCGCACGCGGTGAGTGTCCGCGTCCGTCTGGAGCGAGGGGCGAGGAGCGAGAAACGAGTGAGTGACGCGTGCGTGTGTCGCAGGTGTTCGTGCAACTGGACGAGCTGCTGGCCACGGAGGACGGCGAGGCGGAGTGGAAGGAGACGGCGCGCTGGATCAAGTACGAGGAGGACGTGGAGGAGGGCTCGGCGCGCTGGGGCAAGCCGCACGTGGCCTCACTGTCCTTCCACTCGCTGCTCAACCTGCGGCGCTGCCTGGAGACGGGCGTGGTGCTGTTGGACCTGGACGAGAAGGACCTGCCCGGTGTGGCGTACAGGTGCGTGACGTCACACACACCCCCACACACGGTGTGTGGGAGCACACCGCACACACAACGCTCACGAGCCACGCGCATGTCCGCAGGGTGGTGGAGAGCATGGTCGTGGACGGGCTCATCGAAGAGGACGACAAGCCCGTGGTGATGCGCTCGCTTCTACTGCGCCACCGCCACGTGCACGACGACCGTTTCCGCTTCTCCATCAGCGGCCGCAAGCACTCCTCCTACACCAGCCTGCAGGTGAGCGAGTCAGCCGGTGATCGTCCTTCATAATGTTACATCCGTCTTAGGTCTTCGAAGGTAACCGAAGTGTGCCAGATGGCGCCACCACCGCATGGCCTTGATGCCCGTGCCATAATAACTTATCAGTTGTCGTATGACACAATGAACGTTATCGGTTTCAAATATCTTCATGAAAAATACAAAAATGATAAAACTAAGAGATAATCTGTCTTGTCAGATAGCGAGTCACGTTTATCGAACGTTACTTACGATAATCTGACGTTTGGCATGTGCCCGACGCGGACGCGCTGACGGAATGTATGTTTGTGAATATGTTCAAGGCTAATCCGACACGAAGGACTCGGCTCGCTAGCGCTACCGAGACCGTGACAAACGACCGGTGACATAACACCTCTTATCAACACATCAATAAGTATGACAGCCGTCGCGCGTCCAATGCCGCGGCGTGGACGGCTCGCTCGAACGTTCTGCGCGAGCGAAGCAATCCGTGCGCCCCTTGCGCCTCGTGCGTCCGGTGCGCACGACTATCCATCATGAGGTAACTTGCATAGTAGCATGACACATGCAATTACTTCGCGACTTTGTTAACGAAAGTGGTGTAAGTTTTTTAATTTAGGGGCCCGTGAATACCGATCTAAACAGATTAACTACCTCTTGGTATTTCCCATAGACTAATTAATTATTCTAGATTTCCTAAGAAAATTCACTGACAAAGAGAAATTGAAAGAGTTATTTAGTGGCTGTCGTTGTACTGGTGCGTGGCTCGCTGGTGGCCGGTGGTCGGTCGCTGGGGGCGGATGCTGAGCGTGTGTTGTGTGCAGTCGCTGTGGGTGGACGAGGGCGCGGCGGCGGCGGCGCGCGCGCGGTGCTCCGTTTGCAGCGCCACGGCGGCGTGCCGGCGCCACAGCGCGCACCTCATCGTACGGAGCGCGCCTGTGTCTGTGTGCACCCCCACCCCTGTCTCACCCGCTTGACGCCTCGATAGTTTTGCTCACGTCAGCGTACGCGCGATACGTAGATCCGTACATGACGCTCATCTATCCTTGTGTGATTACATTTAGTTGTTTGTAGTTGTTTGGAACTTTATTGACCGGCGCTGCAGCCCTCATCACTACTACCAGCCACTACTTCACCAGTCAGAGCCAGCAGGCGGCGCCGCACGCGGCTTCAATGAGAACACATTATCGTTTCACACCAAGAACAATCAAATTCTTAGCTAATAAGTATAAAAAACAATAAACTTTAAATTAAAAGACTTAATAAAATCAAAAAACCCGACTGCTTAGGCTAACTAAAAGATGTAAACAAGAAGAAAATAGGAAAGACTTATAGGAGCAAAGGAAAGATGACGCTTAACCCGTCACGCGTGGTCCGTCCCCGCGACCCCGCGAGGGCGGCCCCGTGTGAGGAGGTTACTTATTGTCCGGGGATGTCTGAGGCAACCACTGAGCCGTGAGCGTTACAGTTCAACAAGTTACTTCCGTCATATTGATTCTATTCTTATAAAATTTGAAGAGGCAGGCTGTGGAAACCCATATAGTGCCAATAAACGGGTCGTCACCTTCGCCCACCTGTACTGAGGTAGAGATGTGCCGTTATGTACAGACTTAGAAAGAAGTAGGCACCTAAGAGTTATACGAGTCATTGACCTGCTTTAATAAAATGTCGCTTGGCCATCGGCATCGGCATCGATCGGCATCGGCATCGGCCTCGCAATAAATATTATTTTTCACTTTGAAGTCGTTTTATCAAAACCTATATCCCCAATGATGTTCTAATAAATCATTGATACCTATTATTTTTTATGTAGATCACTAACACTGCATTTTAATAGTGAATGCATTTATTAGTTTTTAGTCCTTTGTGAAACTTAACTTTGATCGATAACTAATGAGAAACTGGATGAGGAACCGAATATTCGGTTTCGGTTTCCTTTTCGACAGAAAATCGAGTTTTGGTCGAACACAAAAAAATATAAACAACAGATACTATGTACATTCTGTATAACTTTGTAAGAATATGTGTAGGTACTATAATAATATAGAACTCGACTTAGTACAGACGCAAGGCAGCGAATACTCGGTGTTTGTGGCAAGCAGCGCGCACACAGCCGGTGTGTGTGGCCTGTGGCGTGTGCTCGATGGTGCCAACAGTTTGTTACGATTGCCCCGAGACCAGGCAAAATGCTTTTCAAAAATCGAATGAGACAATTTTAGTTTTCGTCAAAATCGCTCCCGACAGGTCTCAAACTCATTCATTTGAGTATTTTCAGTGTAGCTTGTATCTTATAGCTTAGGATTAGGCTCTAGCTATCCGCCCACACTGCGAAAATTAGTTCTATATATTAAACATAATATGTACTGTAGGTACCTCTATCTATCTATAGGTACTTATGTCTGTCTCTGTACTAAAAGTCTCCGTGAATACTTATGCTATCGTGGTGAGCTTGTTACAGAGTAGCATTACTCCACGCCTACACTACACTAGACCGGTGCAAACTGTTGCTCCAGGCACCACCTACTCGTACAGCCGACACATCCCATGCCAACACGCCGACACGGCCTATATATCTCATTGTTACCTATAGTCGTGATAGTCTAAGAAGTTGGATTTGACAGCTATAAAATAATAATTAAACTTGATGCTTGCGAATGATACTTGTTGTTATAGCATAGTAGGTAGCATAGTAATTAGTAACGTTAGGATTATGAATTATATTTTTTAATATCTTACGTACAATGTTAACGCGGCATGTAAAATGAGAAACGTCATCGGACTTCTTAAATTTTCACGATTGTAGCTATACAAATAGATACTATTGAAATGTACAATGTATTTGCCCATAGTGTGACTCATACTTAAACGTTGATTGAAATCAAAACAAGTAAATAGACTGGCATTAGCTTCTTTATTGGTTTTGAGTGTATTTGAGAGCTTTTCGCTGCTATCGAACCATTTATACAGATGTGATACATACCTCCTACACCTACCTTACCTACCTACCTACATATTGCACATGTTTGCTACAATAGTACCTAGCTAGTCTTGCCACAAGTTTTACTAAACTTAGAAGAACGTAACATTATGATCGACTTTCAATGAAACAGTATCAAAATAAAACCATCTGCTCAACGACTCACAAGCAGAGTGTGCGCCAGCGATCGGGCACCATGTTATTCGACTTGGTCAATTTGGTCATCCCATCCTAGGTTCTGAAACCAACATTATTTCCTTGTGATATAGACGACAATCTGCATCACTTTGCATATGGGCAGCTTCGCGGGCACTGTTTAGCCCGCATACCCTAAATACTTTATCCTCTGACAGGTGCTGAACGAAAATATGTTCAGTCCAATAAGCACAAAGTTTCAACTCGAGTTGTCTGTTGAGACTTAAGCGCCGATACGTGACGTCGCGAGAATGTTTGGCAAAATGTTAATATCTTTTACTACATATTTTAGCATAAAATACATAGTAGATATTTGTGATCAACAATAAATTAAATATTAACTTCGGCATCATTTCATTTTGGGTAAAAAAACAAATAACGTTTTGGGAAACCTTTGCTGGGCGTAGAGCTACAGTTTAAAGTAGTCCATTGTCGACTAGCATTATCCCCATTCCAGGTGTAACGCTTATTGTGCCAGTTTATCATTTCAAAATAACTAAATCCGTATTAGACAATTCTAAAACAACTATTTGAATCGTAATATTAGTTATCTACTTATATACTAGTTGTGGCGAGACTAGTTAGCAGAAAGCAGAATATTTTTGATTGTCATTATCTCTTTAAAAAAAAGTAAGCTTGCCTCTGATCAGATAAGGTACACGTAGCAGTTAGCGCGTAAGTAAGTAGTAGCGTGTGGTGTGGCTCGGTGCTCGGCTGAGCGTGTGCTTGTGTGGCAGAACCTGGCCGACCCGCGCCGGCGCCGCAGCTCGTACGCGCTACCGCTGGAGCGCGCCGAGCTACGCAAGAAGTCGTCGGCCGGCGGGCTGGAGCTGCGCGAGGTGGAGTACCTGGCCGCCGCCGCCGCCGCCACAGACGGCTCTCAGGACGAGCTACGCCGGCCGCATCACGACTCCATCCTCAAGCGCATCCCTGGCGATGCCGAGGCCACAACCGTGCTTGTGGGCGCCGTGGGCTTCCTGGAACAGCCCACCATCGCCTTCGTGCGCCTGGCACAGGGCATCCTCATGCCGTCTATCACCGAGGTGCCGGTGCCTGTTCGCTTCATGTTCATCCTATTGGGACCCAGCGGGGCCGATCTCGACTACCATGAGGTGGGCCGCTCCATCTCCACGCTCATGTCCAACCCGGCCTTCCACTCCATCGCATACAAGGCCGAGGACCGGCGCGAGCTGCTGTCCGCCATCAACGACTTCCTGGACGACTCCATCGTGCTGCCACCGGGCGACTGGGAGCGCCAGGCGCTGCTGCCCTTCGAGGAGCTGCGCGCCAAGAGCGAGATGATCCGGCGCCGCAAGCGCGACGCGCTGGAGCGCAAACGTGCCGCTGGCGAGGCGCCCGCGCCTCTCGGCGAGAAGCAGGCGCTGCTGGCCGCGGAGGCCGGCCTGCCCAGCAAGGAGCCCGACGACCCACTCAGCCGGACCGGTCGCCTCTTTGGAGGTAAATTCGACCGTTCATGCGTTTTTGGAAGCTAGATCGGTGCAGACATATATTCCGCGCTGACCGCTGTGTGTCCCGCAGGCGTGCTGCGAGACATGCGGCGCCGCTACCCGCACTACGCGTCCGACTTCCGCGACGCGCTCAACGGCCAGTGCGTGGCCGCCACCATCTTCATGTACTTCGCGGCGCTGTCGTCCGCCATCACGTTCGGCGGCCTGCTCGCCGAGAAGACCTACGGCACCATCGGCATTTCCGAGACTCTGGTGAGTGAGAACATTCACGGTGCCGACTCTTGTCGTGATGACCCACTGACTGAAGCTTCAACTGTCGTGCTTGTCATGAAGTCGTTGATTTCAAATGCGGGCATGATTATAAATAAAATTAACATCAACGTAATCTTTAATAAATAGACAGTCCGTCATAAGGTTTTAATTTGATGACAAGTAGACAATCGTGGAGGGAGCATGCATTTTTTTTTGTTATTACATCTGCAATCAGTCTCTGGGCTTTAATCAGATTGGTTGTTTTCATTTAACAGTTTGAGATTCTTTACGTCCTGCGATGTGTCATTATGTTATGCATCAGTAATATTAGATTGACGCTATTAGTTTCCTTTTAAGTTTGTAAGTACAGTTCGCGGTTCCTTACGGTGTCGGACGTAAAGTAGCGACTAAGGGACACAACAGAGAATGGGCAGCAGCGTTCTCTGTAAACTTTAACACCAAACTGCGATCGCCAACCCGCCTGCCAAGCATTTCGATTACGGCAAATCCCCCCAAACCAAAATGAATAGCACAATGAAAAAACAGCCCCAAGCGCCCGGTAGCCCGTCTACCCTCGGCTAAGTTAGAGGAATAATTGAGCAGGTCACGATGGAGTATTATAGGGTTATCTGAAGTCCGGAGAAAGGGGGGGACTCGATAATCCTCTAATCCGGTAACCTGCTCTATTCCGGAAAGGTGGGTCTTTCGCTTGTTTTTCTTGTATCTTCTATCCTAACTTTTGTGCTGTAATTAAATTCTGTACGCTTTAGTTCGGGGTTCTACATTCACGAAGAAAATATTGAGTGGCTTGTTGTTTCTTCTTGAAAGTTCAGATAATTGATCTTACCTGTGACTTTGTTCCCAGTTTTTTTTATTTCCTCTATAATGATTTCTTTGGGTGTTGTGTGGTGCAGATTTTTAATTGCAATTCTGCAGCACCTTTTGTCTTTCTGAGTGAATATATGTCCTATATGTCCGCTCTATCGAATTAGGTCTATGATGACTTTGTACGCTATACTTGTCTGAACCATGACTCCCAGATGATCTCTATTGACAATTTTATAGATTTAGCTACTCCTTGGTATCGAGCTATTCAACAGTGCCGTCAATTTTGAGATATCCGTAATTCCAAAAAAGATTATCGAGTGCTAGAGATTTGTTCGGATTCTTAATATAGGCTTGGCTTTCCATAGGTTCAAGTGATTCAGGTAAATCGGAATATCCATAGTGGTCTGTAAGTTCTGGTCTTTGGATTTGATAAAGAAAAGAATTAAAAAACTTACTAAATAAAAGTTTCATCTGAATACACCGATCTCTTGCCCTCTCTTTATGAGTAGAACCCTGTAGTAGGTAACTGTTCTAGTACAGTACCCTGTACTAGGACAGTTACCTACTGCTATTAACATTATCTTTTTTTCGAGCACGGTGACTCAAAAATGCTTCCCTGGGAATATTACTGAGGTTCTAAAAAGGCAGGGAGTAGGCAGTAGCCGCGCCTGGTACGTGGTGGTGTGGCGGTCTAGAGAAGCAGGTGGAATACAGTGCGTGTGCGTGCGCAGGTGTTCACGTGCGCCGGCGGCATCCTGTTCGCGCTAGTGTCGGGTCAGCCCATGATGATCACGGGTGCCACGGGGCCGCTGCTGCTGCTGGACGAGTCGCTGGCCAACTTCTGCCACTCCAACGGGTTCGACTTCCTGACGGCGCGCATGTACTGCGGCCTGTGGATGATCGTCATCGCGCTAGCCGTCGCCTCCGTCGAGGGCAGCGTGGCCGTAAAGAAGATCACCAGGTGATGCACACTTTTCACTCACCTTCACTCGATTGAATCCTTTGTGTCTACGGCGATGATTGTGCCAGCAACAGATGTTCACGCAGTCTTCGCAGTGGACACTACATGTTCATCATCATAGGCAGGTGTTGGACATGTATTAACAACTTAGAAGGAACTCAGTGTTTGTTTTTACTAATGTATTATGGCAACTAAGAATAGGCATTACATTCGTTAGGTTTTTTTAGTATTCTATTAGCTCGCTCTTGACCTCTTGAAAAAATCCTATTCACTCTTAAAGACTTCTAGATTGTAGCTACCGGGAAACACAGACGCCGGCAGGGATTTTAACCCTTTGCTGTACGCATAATAAAAGTGTCCCCAAAACGTTTAGTGCGTATGGGGGGGATGTCCACCAAGTACCGAAGGCGCATCGCCGTACGTCTGGTACAAGTAAACTCGCTCATGTGACGTCTCCAACCGAAAAAAGGGAAAACCAAAAAAAGAAAGGCGTCTTGCATAGGAATTGCCTCTGCAAGCATGTGCCGCACGGCGGATACTCTGCAAGTATGTACAACAGCTACAAGGATGAGGGTGGTGTTGTTGGCGTGTGCAGGTTCACAGAGGACATCTTCGCGTTCTTGATCTCACTAATCTTCATCGGCGAGCCGGTCACCAGCCTCATCAACGTGTTCCGCGCGCATCCGCTTGGTGCGCACTACTCCGCGCCCGATCAAGTCTCAGCCGCCAACTCCACGCTGCTCAACGCCACGCTGCTCAACTCCACGCTGCTCAACTCCACGCTGCTCGACAACTCCACGCTGTCAGGTACCAATTCCACGCTGACTATTCTGCTTGAACGACAACAATATAAACTTAATACTTACCTAAAAGGAATTATCATCATCATCAGCCTAATAATGTTCCCACTGCTGGGACACAGGCATCCTCGCTGTGAGAGAGGTAATGGGCCTTAATCCACCACGCGCGCCCAGTGCGGGTTGGTGAATGTCACATGTCTTTGAATTTTTGGTTCTGGGACATGCCGGTTTCCTCACGATGTTTCGTAAACAGTTTCAAAGCGCCTGCCTGGGTTCGAACTCACGATATACGACACGTAAGTCAGGGCCCGTTACCACTGTTGTTGTAGTAATCACAGTGCATTGTATGAGCTTTTTGTATAACCGACCCATAGGGCGCACGTGTACAGAGATTGGCGATACGCCTTAAAGAGCGTACTTACGTCCCTCTTACAACGTGCGAACCTACGGGCCAGCATGTTACACCTAAGTGCTAATGCTCAGCGTTCCCTCTCCATGTCCGTGTCGTCGACCAGTCTATCGGTGACCCAATGCCCCAGATACTTGAACTTCGTCACTCTGCGAAGGAGAGCGCCCACTAAGGTGACAGATGGAATTTCGTCGTTACCAGCATACATTTGTTACCAGCCTTATACACCAGAAGTTCACTCTTGGTTGCGTTGTACCGAAGGCCGTGTGCCACCGCATATCCTCCACAGATACAGAGAAGCCTCCTAAGTAAAGTGATCGAAGGGCTCAGCAATACCATATCATCCGCGTAGTTGATGTTATTGACGCAGTGCCCATCGATGGAGCACCCGATATTGGTACTGCTGAGCTCACAATTCAGCTGGGTTATATATAGGTTGAAAGCTTAGGTGAGCTGAGTCCCCCTGTCTGTCCCCGCATTCCAATATGTCAATATGTCACCACCCACTTTACATAGTTGTATTGGTTGTTAAGCAAATACTTCAGCGTAGTAATAAAATCGTTTGTCAAGTTGGTGACAAGTTTCCTCCATAGGCAGTCGTAAGACACAATGTCAAAAACCTTAGAGAAGTCCAAAAAGCGTGCATATACAGGGGTTTTCCTTCTTGTATAGTACTGGACAGTTTGCTTGAGACAGACGATAGCTGTTTCAGTGGATAGATGCGGCTTACACCTGTAGCGACATCAACGCCGCCACCTACGAACTAATGACATGACGTCTCACAAATCCTGCATTGCGCAAGCAAAGTTTGACGGCGCGATTTGAACGAATACAACAGTCCAACATCAACCGCCGGGCAGTTGCCCGGACCAGACACAACACCCGTCTGCTCGGAGGATTCGCCCTTTTCTATGGAGGTTTGCGGAACTTTACACCTTGTTCCACACCCAAAAACCCAAATTGGGCGTCGTGAAGTATTAGGTGTTTATCCAGCCGATCAATCAATCCGTCCAATACTTTTGCAATAAACGTGGCTAAGGAAATACTCCTATAGTTGCTCTTGTCACTGTCACTGGCTTGAGCAAAAACTAAAAAGCATTGCAAGAACCCGCGGTAAGTGCTTAGTGTCGCAGATGCTCCACACTCGGGCCATCACGACCAGGTGACGTACCTCTCTTTAAATCCTGTGTTACAGACGATACTTCCCTTGCGACAAACCTGTTAGGCACACCCTCGGACCTCCCACTACCTCCGACACATTAGACGACGGACCTAGGGGACTCTTCTGAATAAGATGGCGATCCCATTGGGGTCACTGACACCCTCAAAGCTCACGGGCAGACTCGTCTTAAGTTTCAAGCTGTTCGTGGCTTTCCAGAAATTACTAAACTTTTTTGCATCATGCTGACTTGCACATCATGTTCATTTTTATTTGCTCTTTATTATTTTGACACCATTTTAGTTTGCTCTTAAAGTATATTTCTACTTTCCACCATTTTGTCATACAAAAACCATTCTTAGGCCTACCAAATAGCGTCCAGTTTTGAAAATCAAGTCGTGCCTGTCCGTGAACGTCTTTTACATGCTTACTATGTACTTCTATACAATTAAGTTAGCAGGCTCTTTTTCTTAGGTGTTACTTTTGGCCTTAATAAAGTTAAGAAAACACTTTATGACCATAAATAAATGGTCTGACCAAGACGCGTTGTACAGTACACTAATGCCCCGAATAGACTTCCACGCTGGTCAGTTATTACAAAGTGCTCTAACCAGCTAGTGGAACCATGAGCATCACTTACGTAAGTATACGTAAATATCAGATTTTTACCGAATATGCAAATTTAGCACACTGCCATCGCTACTGTAGGTACTTCAGACGAAAACTCAATAGTTCCTTGCCGAATAAACCATATGTTTGAGAATTAAAATCTCCAAGTATAAAGACAGCGTCCACACCACTACTTTCTATTACTGCGTTAATCTCACTTAGATACTCCACAAATTCACTTAGATTATCCATCGACTCTGTCGGCATACCTATAGACCGAGAACACTAAAAGCAATTTGGCGCCTATGCAAATTTTTGATAGCAGCAAGTCGCACGCTCTAGCACATTACGGATAATACCTTTTCCTAGGCGCTCTTGCGCCACAGTACGGCTATTCCACTATATAGTCGACCTCGCAGGATGCTAGTCGACGTATCAACCGCCGATTTACCTACGAAATCGAACTGAGAGTCTATGCTGCCAAAGACAAGACTTTATAAGCAGAAATTATTAATGAATGTTTTAATGATCTTCATTTACAAATATTTCCGGTTTGTAAACCCTAGACACCGAGTACTCTACGGCACTGCCAAGATAGTGTTCAATTGTAAGAACTGCCCAATTTGAGTGTGAGAGCTGTCTATTTGCGCAGGCGCAGGACCCGAGAGCGCGCCCGCCGCCGCTGCCATGCCGCCGCAGCCCAACACGGCGCTATGGTGCACCATGCTGACGCTGTCCACCTTCATCATCGCCTACTACCTGCGCATCTTCCGCAACGGCAAGTTCCTCGGCCGCAGCGTGAGTACTCCGACGGCATCATTATAATCATTGCCTGTCTCCGGGAATGAAACGTGGCGACTGGGCGTTGATGAGTCAGAAAGGGACGTAGTGGGCCACGGAAATTGTATCGATGATTCACTTTAACATGATCACTACGTACTCTCTGCTTGTGGTAAATGCATGAAATGAAAAATTAAACAATCATTTGTCCAAAATATTTCATCATTTACTGTCTTAATTATATAAGATTGTAAAGTTTAGAATGCCGTACGAGTCCCCCCAGGCAGGCACGGCAACTGATGCGCATATTGGTGCTCTACTATTCGTATATTATATTCGGCGATAAGTGCCGACGCAGAGTCCCTCGTGAGTCGTGATGATGCAGTGCTTGTGTTTGTGGTGCGCAGGCGCGGCGCGCGCTCGGCGACTTCGGCGTGCCCATCGCCATCGTGCTGATGGTGGGACTGTCGTGTGCCGTGCCCGTGTGGACCGAGACGCTGCGCGTGCCAGAGGGCCTAAGCCCCACCGCGCCGCGCGCCTGGTTCGTGCCGCTCAACGACGGGCTCGCCACCATTCCCGCCTGGGCCGCTTTCGCCATGGGGCTGCCCGCGCTCATGGTCTACATTATCGTCTTCATGGAGACGCACATCGCTGAGTAAGACTAATGCCACTTTAACGTGTTGTTCCAAGCGACTGCAATTGCAATCCCCCCTAAATTCTCATGCGAAAATAATATAAATTGTCTGATAAGTAAATAATTCGTCAAGAACGTAGGGCGGGTCGGCTGAGCGGCTGAGCCAGTTCAACTGTTGAATGCAAAGCGAACGAAAGTAGCTGCACTGAGTGTAGACGTATGCCGTAGAACGGCGCAGTGACGCGTGGTGCGTGTTGTGTGCGCAGGCTCATCATCGACAAGCCGGAGCGCAAGCTGAAGAAGGGCAGCGGCTTCCACATGGACATCGTGATCATGTCGACGGTGAACGCTGTGTGGGGGCTGTTCGGCGCTCCGTGGCAGTGCGTAGCCACAGTGCGCTCCGTGAGCCACGTGGCGGCGCTGACCGTGATGTCCACCACGCATGCTCCGGGTGACAAGCCGCACATCGTTGAGGTCAAGGAGCAGCGGCTCACGGCGCTGCTGGTGGCGCTGATGGTTGGCGTGTCGGTTCTGGCGGCGCGCTGGCTGCGCCTCGTTCCCATGGCCGTGCTGTTCGGCGTGTTCCTGTACATGGGTATCTCCGCGCTCGGCGGCATCCAGTTCTGGGACCGCTGCATCCTGCTGTTCAAGCCAGTCAAGCACCACCCGCAAGTCCCTTACGTCCGGCGGGTTCGTATCTCCGGCCACAGACGCTATCCTTTAACCCTATCGGCACTTTAACTGTACCTATGTATATACCATGCGCAGGTGCCGACGCTGAAGATGCACATGTACACGCTGATCCAGGCGGCTGGGCTGGCGCTGCTGTACGGCGTCAAGTCGTCGCGCTTCTCGCTCGCCATGCCCTTCTTCCTGGTGATGATGGTGCCACTACGCATGTCGCTGGCCTACGTGTTCACACCACTGCAGCTCAGAGCGGTAACGTAACCCAACTGACCCAACAGTGCAGTTGATTTCTGAGAAATCTGGTATTTTTAAATGAACAATATATTATCGGCAGTTGGACGGCGTCCAGAAAGACATCGACAAGGACGACGAGCCCGACTTCTACGAGGAAGCGCCGCTGCCCGGCTAGAGCGCTCGGCTGCCGGCAGCGGGCAGGCGGCGGCGGCGCTCCCCACCACACAGATCGTGTTGCCGTGACAATTTATAAATTTCTAAACAATTTGTTCGCCATTTCGAGCGTTTTATGTTTTAACTAAGTACGGAAAAATGAACATAACTTTAGTTATGGTAGTCTTTCCAGCTCACCAATACATCCAGTGTGAAATGGATGCCACATTATTTTGAGTAACATTAGATTACTTAAAGTTCAGTTGGGCATTAGTTTACCTGCATGTGATTAAGATAATTCCTCTGCAGTAAAATAATGTCATTGACACAAGCAACGACCGAAATAATATTCTCGCGTGTGGGTCCATGTTTGTAATGAGAACCGAGGTCGCAGGCAAGCAAAATAGGTAAATCAATTCGTTATTTTGCAAGTTTTAGCTGGTGTCAATCAGGTACCTAGGTGTAGGTAACCGTTTACGAACAATTTATAATTAACTTTCACTAAATAAGTTTTAACTGCGTGTAAAGTGGCTGTGGATCGAATATAAAATATAATGTACTTAATTTTACTTTCGACATCATGTACTTACAAGAATTGTTTCTAATAAGCTTTGTATGTTGCTCAATATGGTAATGAGGAGACGGGTCTCCCTGCACCTGGTAGGAAGCAGGCTAGACCGGCAGCGCTGTCCGGCCACGCGGTGCAGCGTTACTCGCCGCGAACACTGCGCGCCACAGCGGGCGCCGGGATAACAGTGCCAGAGGTCTATAGCCGTATGGTGTAGAAGTGGTTCGCGTGTACGAGTACTGCTACAGAGCAGACAGTAGCACTGGACTGGCGACTTGACGCGCTCCGGCCGCAGTATTCATTGCCATCGATGTAAAATTACTTATTTCAATCATTTATTATTAATAAGACGAAATAATTAGGTAATTTTCGTGGGTTAGTGGGTAGTTACCAGCACTGCAGCCCGCTCCGCTTCCCACGGGTCAGTGGGTGCAATCTACTGACATGTCAAAACATCGAGATTTGTGTGCTATATATTTTAAGTAGATTAAGTTAGAAATTAATGTACCTATTAGCCACATAATGTTAATCTTCCTGAATGAGTTCTCTATAATGTTTATCCACTGTGTAGTTTAGACGAACTAAGTGGATAACCTACAAACAAACAAACAGACACACGAAAAGCGACTTTGTATGACGACGTTTTATCGTTGATGACAACATCTCGCATCTTGTCGTCATAGCTTTCTCGAAATTCCCGCCTTGTGACACGCAGAGCACTAACGGAATAGCCGCAACCAGTGCACCAGGGGAGCACCAGGGTGTCTGGCATGTCACGCATAGGCCGAAGGCACACATTCGCTTACTGAGACAGCAACATTACAAAATGACGTGAGACGATGTGTTATTTTTTAACCATATAAATTTTAATCAATAAGTTTTAAAGGCGACTTTTATAGGTCCCGTCTGTTATTTTCGTGTTTGTCCCACTTCTGTGTCGGGTGCCGGGTTTTTTTTACCAAATATAATTTCAGAATTTTTATTGTTTAATGGTAAAAATAAACACAAAACCAGTCATTCACCCGTGCGGTATCTTTGTTTTATCAACACTAACGACCGGTATTATTTAAGAATACTAGAGGGAGATCGTCAAGTCAACCAATTTGGTTAAGGCAAATAAAACAATGTTATCAGGGGTTAGGGTCATTCAGCCGCCTATGGAACTGGGACCAGGGCCCAGTTGCTCCTTTTAAAAATGTGTAATGGCAAACTGGGCCCAGATCTCTTTTGCTTTCTTAGATGTTGAACATTACAAGCATTTATATCCAAACTACAAGGCGGCCAAAATCATGAACACTATTTGAAGGGCCTAGAATCATAAGCGTTAGAGACTAACGGACTACCAGGAGGTCAGAATCATGAGAAAGTATTTCCAGAGCTGCAGTCATGACCGGTAAATAGTCACTAACTACCAGTAAAGAGCAAACTGCATGAAACTATTTTATGAGACTTCCAAAACTAACATTACTTTAATTGAACACTGCTTGCCATTCCAATCTTACATTGCAGTAAAAAAACATTTGTCACATTGTCTTAACGCATATTTTTCCGAACTACCCTAGAGACATGAGTCTCAACAAAACTAATATTAGACACGCAATAGTTAAAACCAATGAAATACATTTTCTTTTTTTTTATTGATTATAGGCTTGCGCTTGACCACTATCTCACCTGATGGTAAGCGATGATGTGGTCGACGATGAAGCACGATAGAGATAACTCGTAGATAGATAATTCTTATCTCCCAGATTCCCGGTACTCTTTACCGCTCATAATTCCAGCCTCGGTAATACTGCCTAGTGATTATAATCTCCAGGTATTTTGTTAGATTTGCTGGCAATGATTCCAGTCCGTAAATATTAAGACTTCTTCATGATTCTGGCCTGATAGTTTTGATATAAATGCATACCTACAATGTTCAAAATCTATCTAAAAAGCAAAAGAGCAAATATGTAGGTTTTGGGTATGTTTATTAAAAAACATACACAACAATTTATTTTGTGAAATAATTGTTAAATCCAACGAAATAACTAATTTGAAAAGTAAACTGCAAAACAAAGATTTTAACTTCAATGCACATTAGAGGGGGTCGAGTGGCACCATAGATAATTATAATAAATAAGAGTGGCACCAATTAAGGAACATGTTCTGAGTGGAATGATCGGTAACACATTTAACATTATTTTTGTAAATGCCCGATCGTCCCACCAGTGGGAAGACGGCAGAGGGACGATCGCGAATACACGATTATATTAACTCCGTGGAGAGTAGGTATGTACGAGTATTGTATTCGGAGACGTGATACCTATTATTGTTGACACTTGAGCTACCTACAGAGTTCAGCTACAAGTAGAGGGTACGTTAAGTATATTTTGAAAGCCATTTATTCGAAGACAGTCAGTAGCCAAGATATTCCAAAACACTCTTTTGTTCAGTAAAAACAACATTTAGGTATGTTCAGCGGTTGTCAGCATACATCCGTTGCAGCGCGGCGGCGGTGTTCGTAGTACGAGTGCCGCACGCCGCACGCGCACGCCGCACCGCGACCACGCCGTGTATTCTTCTATTGATGTAGTAGGTCCAACTCGTCGGTCCTGACTCCTGCCAGTAGGTACCTAAATTATGTAAACATGGTACAAATTTTGAAATTAAGTGATACTTTTATTTTGTTGATTGTTATATAATATAAAAGAGTTTACAAAATAGCTAATGTGCAAGGCTCGTGGGACGGAGGCACGGGAAGCTGGGCGTCCGCACACGGTAGGTGGGCGCCCAACGCCCGGCGGTCGGCCCCGGCCCGGCCTCAGTCGGACTCCGGGTACTTGTTATAGTTAGTTAATCTATTTTTGAGACTGTAGTGTAATGCTAGGTAGCTACACGCACAGCACCAGCTGGCGACATCTGTGGGAGCACATGCGATCTTGAGGTCATTGAGCGTCGCTGTGTGCGTAGTACCTAGCATATAATAAGTAAGGATAGTGTTGGTTTGGTATTACCTATTGTAAGTTGAACTATTTATTATTTCAATGTTATTTTTCTTTGTTGATAATGTTATAAAATAAACTGTTTACTATAAACGATATTTCTTTTAGTTGCTACATTCCTCTGCTTAATCTTCTCCCATGTGCGTAGAGTTGCCATTCGTCCGGGTTTCCCCGGATTTGTCCTAGTTTAGAAGGCGTCCGGGCGGGATTCTATTAGTAGTACAGGTTTTAAAGTGTTCAAATCACCAACGGTATTTTTATACCGATTTCTCCGTCAGTTGTGGACCGACTTAAAAAAGTATTTTTGTTTGGGAGGGTATGATTCCGAATCGGTCCCATTTAAATTTGGTGAAAATTTGATGAAAAACTTCGGAGATTTTCAACGAAACTCTCTCTAAAAATCACGGCAAATCACCCGAGATTGCATGCCTCTTTATAGTGTGCTAGTTTCTGCCAGCGGCTTCGCCCGCGTGAAAAGTGTTTTATCATACCAAGGAAACATTATACCGGGACAAAGAGTAGCCCTTTGTGCTATTCCAGACTATAATCCATCTGTGTGCCAAATTTCATCTAGATCCGTTCAGTCGTTTTGGCGTGATTGAGTAACAAATATACCTACAGATTTATGTATTAATAATATTAGTAAGATTATTTTAGAAATTGCCCACTAACAAAATGCCACGACGTCGCCTTCTTTTTTTTTTAATGTTTAAGCTTTTATTTACATATGTACATTATTTGTAAACTAGAGTTAGGACTAAAATAAGAGTAAAATATTTAAAATTACGGGGCGTCAAAAAATTCATCCACATCGCTGTCAACAGGAAAAGTGCCCAGAAGGCTGGCAGCATTGCCACGTTGGATGGCAATACTGATTCTTTGGGCAAAATAAGGCCAGCCCTCTGGTCTCGTGAAGAGTCGACCAACCGCTTGGCGATATCCCGAAATAATAGGTGTGCACTCGGACCCCATGACCCTAATGCTTCAACCCCAAACGGCTCAAACACATAATTACCAATTTAGTTGTTGTACTTGCGCCGTTTGAGGTTTTCAGCACCTGCAGCAGCCGCCCCAGCGCAGCTCACCGTACTAGGAAGATGGGATGGTGCAAGGGTGTCGACGCAAGTTGCATCCCACACCAAAGACCTACCCAACTTCCATGGCATTAAGGTCATACCATCAGGTCTCTTCCCATCAACGCGTGCCAGGCCATTGGGTTCTAAGACAGCTGGCACACCGGCGGTGGCAAAAGCACGACGGATGAGATCATTAATGCTAGCATGCCGCGCAATCCGACCTGCACTCTTACTGCATGAAAGACCATGGTGTCCGAGGCAGTCGACTGCTTCACCGCATTGACAGCGATGTGGAGCACCACAAGGAACGCCCAATCGCAGGCATGTAGCGAGTCGGAAGGTTGTGTCACCTAGCATAGTGCCATGTTAGGTGACGGTAGTGCCTGAAGCCAGAGGCCTGACTCCCACTCACCCACAGCCAGCAGGCGGGCACGGCAGCAGTATTGGTAGACATATCAATAAGGTTATTCCGTACCAACCTGCAGAGCGGCTCATCCCACTGTCTCTGGGAGAATGGGTTCTCGGGCCGATCCGTATCCGGGCAAGCCACTTTCCAAGCGTCCTCTGCATCGGTCAAGCACGGCACTTCCGAGTCAACCAGGGAAAGAGCTAAAATTCTCCTGGTTAGCTTTTCAATGCTGTGGACAGAAGACAGGAACGCTGGTAAGCTTACACTAGAAATTTTGCGGACGCCGAGGCCACCAAAACGAATTGGTAGGGTGGCTTGCAGCCACGCTCGGTCATCCAAGGCCACATTTAGAATGGATGTTAATGTGTTACGAATAATTTGGTCAATTTTGTCCAAAAGTTGTGGTTTCTTCCAAAGAGGAGAAGAACGGAGAAAATACATAAAATTTGGACCGAAACAGCAATACCTGATAAGGGTGAATGCCGAATGTAAATTAATTTTGGAGAGTCTCCGAAATATCATTAAAATGTTTGATTTTGTCTTCGATGAAAGATGAAAAACTTTCTTCCAAAATAGGGGAACCTAGGAGGTGCAGGGAACTTTTTTCTAAGATTTTAATTTGCGGGGCTTTTGCATTAAATTTTTCTAAAGATGATTGTCTGTCGGTAACGTCAGAGAGATAAATTTCGCACTTTGAGGGGTTAAGTTCCAGGCCGATAGATTTAAATTTCTGTTTGAGGAGTTGCAGATCATTCAAAACGGTGTCAACATCACCTCCTAGCGTTCCATCATCTAAATACCACACGTTAAATTTTGAATTTCGCCATCTTGTATTTTAATTTTCAGCCCCTTCTCGATTGACAACCATGCCGTAACAGCTAGCTTCGTAAGGATTCGCGCAAGTGTACCAGTTCCTCTCTACGCCTAATTTTCATAACACAAGTTAAAACAAGTTTATTTCTCTCTTTGTCAATCCATTATTAATTACGGCATAATTGTATGGGGAGGAGCTACCAAAACTACTCTAAAAGGCCTTGAGATAGCTCAGCGTGCAATTCTAAAAGTTTACACTTTTCGTCCAATTCGCTTTCCCACAAACATTTTGTACAACTCATGCAAAGTCCTTACAGTGAGGCAATTGTTCTTACTCAACCTTGTACTAAAACAACATGGTGAACTTATATATGATACTGATCTCACAAAGAAACTCAGAAAACATGACGTTGTGGTCCGCATACATAAACCTAAAACCTCTTTCATAAAGAGATCATCTAGCACCACATGTGTATAATAAAATTAATAAATCCATAAATATTTTTTCTCTTAACAAATTCCATTGTAAAAAGAAGGCATATGAATTTTTAATGAAACTATCATACGAAGACACTGAAAATTTTATTCAAATAATCAGTTAATATTTTTGTTTGTATATCTATATATATGTATATTCACTCTACTCCTGTGCATTTATCATGTAGACATATGTATACACTTACACTTACACACACAGACACCCCCCACACACACACTCACCATCTCATCCTCACACACAAATCCTCACACATACACAAAAAATTGTTAGTAATTTAAGTTTAGTTTACCTTAATTTCTCTTTGATTTGTAGTGGTCCTAAACTCTTGCTTCTTGCTAATTTAGGTGGTAACCTAAATAGTATATTGTTACCTAATGTATTGTTTCTGAGGGGTAACGGCGCTGTTTAGCTGAGATACAGGCTCACGCCTAGTTCAGCTGCGGATACTCATTCCCTTATTTATAATTAAACTGTAAGCCTAATATTTGTAAGAATGTACTGTACCTACCTACTGTCTTTGAGTAAACAAAATATTATTATTCCATTTATTTATTGTATGTACATACTTTTATATTTTTAAATATTATTCTATAAAAATAAAATAAAAAACATTTAAAAATACAAAAATAGTAGCCCACCGGTATTGGGAACAGGGTCCAAGCTACCGGTGGTCAGGGCTTCTGAGAGAGGAATCTCCTGACTATGCGCGCCGTGTCCAAGAGTACCGCTTTCTGGATCAAGCCCTTGATCCAGCTGCCCAACGAGAGCCTCCTCAGATGTTCGTCGAGGCTCTTGTCTATTATGCCATTGGCCGTCACGACTATCGGCACAATGACTGCTGTATTCACATCCCACATGTCGACAACCTCGCGAGCCTTCACGAGATTCTCGTCATGGGGGACCGCTATATCAACAATCATTGCGCGATGCTCTAGTCGGTCTATCACCACTATGTCAGGCTTATTGGCAACAATAGTCCTGTCAGTGATGATAGACCGATCCCAATACAATGTGACACTGCCATTTTCGGGAACTGGGTCGGGCACATACTTATAGTAAGGCACTTCCGATTCCACAAGATTGTATTTGAGAGCGAGTTGCTGATGGATAATCCTGGCTACAAGGTTGTGTCTATGCAAATAGTCTCCGTTAGCTAGACTAGAACAATCGGAGATAATGTGACGGATTGATTTTCCCGGCCGGCGACATGCCCGACAGATGTCAACCGTGCCGTCCTTCACAATGTATTTCCGGTAGTTGTTGGTCATCATCATTTCGTCCATAATCGCAAAGACATATTATTATTATTATTATGTCCTTTATTTAACTTATTTCTTATTTAATACATTTTTAAATATTTTTTTAACAGATACAAAAGCAAAAAAAAACATTAAAAAATATAAAAAATAAATAAAAAAAAGTTGCTGATGGATAATCCTGGCTACAAGGTTGTGCCTATGCAAGTACTCTTCGTTAGCTAGACGAGAACATCCAGAGATCATGTGGCGGATCGATTCACCCGGGCGGTGACATGCCCGGCAAATGTCAACCGTGCCATCCTTCACAATAAATCTCCGGAAATTATTCGTCATTATAACTTCGTCCGTAATTGCACAGAAAAAACCTTCGGTCTCCCCAAAGAGGTCACCGAAACGCAGCCAAGCTAAGGAAGCTGACTGATCTACATTATATTATTATTATCGAAAAACATAGACTGTTTCTTTGCTCTTTGGCTAGTTTAAGCTACATCAACGGGACAAAGCCAAGTCAATGTAGCGTGTGGTGAATTTTTATGATGAAGACAGGGTGTTATGGACAGAAAAATAGTTTTCTTCAATTTGCATGAACTTTCTTACTATTCTACAGGTGTTTAAAATTGCAGCCTTTTGAAGGGTAATGTAGGTTGAATCGTTCAAGTCTATTAATTTGAGGCTATGGTGGGGATGGTTTGGTATAACACCTGTAGTGGAGACAACTATGGGTACGATGTAAACTTTTTCTTGCCTCCAGATTCTGATCACTTCTTCCTTGAGTTCCGCATATTTACTTATTTTCTCTCCTATCGTCTTTTGCAAATTGTGTGTGTTGGGGACTGCAATGTCTATCAGGTAAGTAACTTTATTAATTTTATCTAGGAGAATAATATCTGCTCTATTGAAGTGCAATTCCCTGCCTGTTTAGTGAAGTGGAATTCCCTGCCGGAATCTGTGTTTCCCGATAGCTACAATCTAGGGGTCTTTAAGTCAAGAGTGAATAGGTTACTTCTAGGCAAGCGTGCTTCACCGTCGACCACATCATCGCTTACCATCAGGTGAGATAGTGGTCAAGCGCGAGCCTATATAAAAAAAAAAAAAAAAAAAAATCGGTTGTCTGTAAAGTCGGTTTACTGACGATAGTTGAACGTGACAACGTCATAAGAAAATACTGATGGAATGGTTGCATTTTTTAAAAGAAAATTTTAATTTTATTTGTATGGATATAGAGGAGGAGGTAAATGGAAATCACAATTGAATTGATCAAGTTACACTTATTTGTACGCATAAATACAATTATGTCATTTTTTTTTTTAAATGTTAGTCGTTTTTACAATCATTACCTAAAAAAGAAGAATTATTACTACCAAAAAAGAATCATTACCTAATCCCGCAATTATCGTTGCTATAAACAATTGACACCACATTCACTTTTCACTGCACTTCATACTTGACGAAAACATGTAAATGTATTATTGTATAGCAGCTGTCCACGCGGACGCATCCCTCACTCAAGTAGGTAAGAGACAGATGTCGAACGCTGCCGAACGCGGAGGCCGATTGTGCCTCTTTGTCGCTCGTTCCGCGCTCTCGCTTGCACTTCAAGCCTTAAATGGAACGCCGCATGAGTCATGTTTTTTCGTGCGTGCAGCCGGCTCCATCGAATTATAAGACGTTGTCACGTCAAAAATAAAAATACAACAAAATACTTGAATAAAATTTATTGTTTAAATTTCTACTCAATTGTTAAAATTTAAATTTTGATTTTTATTATTTTAATAATATAATTAAATTTTTTCAATTACTTACTTAATTATTTTTGCAAATTTAATTGTAATTTGTTATAAAAAAGTAATAATTTTAAATAATTCATTACAAGAATAAACAATGATTAAATTATTGTTTATAAATCTTACATTTAAAATTTGGAAACATTAAAATTTTCGTAAATCTAGTTTTTAAAAAGCCCGCCTCAATGTGTTTGATATAGGAGAAAATGTTCCCTTTGACGGATGGCTGGTCCAACCTGTCATTTCAGACACGTTGTTGTGATATGTGGAAGATTTAATATTTATGTTTGTAGGGTTTGTTGTAGTCGACGTCACAGGTTCGAAGGAAACACTCGAGATGACTTGCAGGTGTTTATTTCAAGAACTGAAGTTCACAGGATTTGCTTACTTTGTATTAAAATAAGGCGGAGTACACACAGCCAAGTCCGCTTGGACGAAGGCAGGGTACCTAGCCCTCTAATCCAAAAAATATATTCCTTAAGGATAAGGGCTACAGAACCAACTATTAAGGGGTGTCCTGTGTGACCCTTCCAATTAGGACGAGATCCGCAGATGCACCTCACTGCTAGCTGGGAATAGCATTGACGAACGACAGTAATTTATCGAAGTCATTAAATGGCGGTGATTTTTAACACCGAGTTGCAGGATCAAGTTGTCAATAAACAGCGACATCTAGTGGTTATACTGCGAACCACTTACAATGCAAGCAGTGAAGTTGACTAAGTAAGTCCTCTACTATTGAAGTTCCTCAAAGGAATCATAAATCAATAAAAGTTTACAGCTTTATAGGTAGATGGCGCTAGTTGTAAGATACATTATACATGAATATTAAGTTTATAGTAATTAGAGTTGTTACATGTTTTAATTTTTTTAAATCATAGCTACGCTCGATAATTATTTCGATTGAATAGTAAAGCCATCGATTTTTTACTCATCGTGAAATAGTTCTGTTAACTTATTGTTTTAATTTTGTCAATTATAGCATAACCTACAATCGCTGCACTAGCGGACCGATGCTATTCATTTTAATGATGAAAGCACAAATATTCGACAGTATATCACTGAATATATAATTAATATCGAAAGAATCATTACCTTTATCGCTGCAATTATCGTTGCTATAAACAATTGACACCACATTCACTTTTCACTGCACTTGATACTCGATCAAAACATGTAAATGTACTATAGTATAGCAGCTGTCCACGCAGACGCATCGCTCACTCAAGTAGGAGAGAGACGGATGTCGAACGCTGCCGAAAGCGGAGGCCGATTGTGCCTCTTTGTCGCTCGTTCCGCGCTCTCGCTTGCACTTCAAGCCTTAAATGGAACGCCTCAGAGAGCGAGATAACGCCGCATGAGTCATGTTTTTTCGTGCGTGCAGCCGGCTCCATCGAATTATAAGACGTTGTCACGTCAAAAATAGCACGGTCGTAGTAGAGTTTGTGTGTGGTGTTTTCTAGAATAGTTTGTGGGACGTATTTGTAGTAAGGAGTGTTTGTTTCTTGTATGAGTTTATGTTTGATTGCTAGTTTTTGGTGGATGACATTTGCTACCTGATTGTGTCTGTGTGTATAGTCAGTCTGAGTGAGGCTTGTGCATGCTCCCGTGATATGTTGTATGGTCTCTGGCTGACTGTGACACTTGCGGCATGTGTCATTTGTTATTGTGGGATCTTTGATTATGAATTTCCTGTAGTTTTTAGTATTGATAATTTGATCTTGTATTGCTATAATAAACCCTTCGGTTTCCGGGAATAAGTCACCTATCTTAAGCCACTTATTTGAAGCTATCATTTCTAAGTGGGATTGTTCTAGGTCGTGTGGGTGTCGTCCGTGTAGCACTTTCTTTTTCCACTATTCTACCTTTTGTTTTTGAGGGTCATTATTAATATCGTAAGTTGTGTTTTCTTCGTTTAGATTAAGGGGGGTGTAGTTAATATCGTTTGTGACTATGGCTTTATGTATACTACTTGTGTGAGATTTTGTGTAAAAGAATGACTTTAATCTAATTATTTGTTTCTGCAACAGGTAATAACTGTCTATCAGGCCTCCCCTCTATTTTGTCGTTTAATAGTCAGTCTTTCTATTGCCGATTTTGGGTAATGATTGTTGTGTTTAGTAAGTGCGGTGCGTGTAGTTCTCTCGATCTGCTGGATGTCAGTTTTTGACCACTTGATCACTCCAAACGAATATATTAGTATAGGTATCGCAAAGGTGTTCAATGCTTTTATTAAATGTTTTCCTGAGAGTTGTGTTTTACATACTGCAATCACTCTCCTCTTGTATTCGGTGTTGAGTGTGTGTTTAATTGCTGTGTGATCTAGTCCTTTGAGCTGCCTGGAATCTAAATATTTATATAAATCTCTTGGTTCCATTGCTGTGATTGTTTCGTTATTGTTAATTGCATAGTCACCCGGTTTGATTTTCCCTCTTATTATGTGTACTGTTTGTGTGTGTTCTTGACACGCCTATTCCGCCTTTCATATGAGACTGGAAAAGTGCCGAATGCCTGGAAGCAAGCCAATGTACAGCCCGTGCCCAAGAAGGGCAGTCGAGCTGACCCGGCTAACTACCGACCCATCTCTGTAACGTCCATACTCTGTAAGAGTATGGAGCGTGTACTAAACACTAAGCTCCTGGCATACCTAGAAGGTAACGATATCCTTAGCGACCACCAGTACGGCTTCCGCCGAAATCGGTCTACTGGGGATCTTCTAGCGTATGCCATTCACATATGGAGTGAGGCCATCGAGAGGCACGGGGAAGCGCTTGCCGTTTCCCTCGACACCTCGAAGGCTTTCGATAGGGTCTGGCACGAACGCCTTATCGGTAAGCTTCCTTCATTCGGTCTGCCCGGTGGTCTGTGTGATTGGATCGCAGACTTCTTGAGTGATCGGTCCATTCGAGTAGTTATTGATGGCTGCTCGTCGGACCAATTGGATATTAATGCCGGGGTCCCTCAGGGGTCAGTACTCTCAGCAACATTGTTCTTGTTGCACATGAACGATCTGCTTAAACCCGGCACCTTTGGGTATGCAGACGACAGCACTGTTGCTGAGAGATACTTCTCCAACGCACGGGCTACCGGGCCACAGATCCGGTCTCTTCGTGAAGCCATGGTGGAGCGCTTGAACTTGTCCTTGCAGGCAGTCTCCGAATGGGGTGATGCCAATCTGGTCAAGTTTAATGCTACTAAAACCCAGGCGTGTCTTTTTTCCGCTAAAAAGAGCCAATTTCACCCGGCTCCAACTTTTCGTGATGTAACCGTGCCAATAACGGACCATCTTGAGCTTCTTGGCGTTACGTTGACATCGACTCTCAATTTTGGGCCTTACATTGAGGCTAAGGCTCAGCTGGCTTCCAAAAAGTTGGGGATCCTTGCGAAGGTGAGAAAGTACTTCACGCCGGAACAGCTGCTCAACTTGTATCAAGCGCAAGTTCGATCATGCATGGAGTACTGTTCTCACCTCTGGGACGGCTCTGCCAAATACCAGCTTGATGCACTAGAGTTGATCGAAAAGCGGGCCAAGAGACTTATCGGCAATGAGGCACTGGTCAAATCAAAGCTCCAGAGCCTTGAACATCGTCGCCGAGTTGCCAGCTTGTCGGTTTTTTATCGGTTACATTTCGGGGAGTGTGCGATGGAATTGCATGATTTAATTCCGCCCAGCCCGTTCCATCATCGGACAACCAGACGCACGGCGATGCGTCATCGGTACATGGTGGACATCCCACCCATACGCACAAAACGTTTTGGGGACACTTTTATTATGCGTACAGCTAAGGAGTGGAATTCCCTGCCGGAGTCTGTGTTTCCCGATAGCTACAATCTAGGGGTCTTTAAGTCAAGAGTGAATAGGTTACTTCTAGGCAAGCGTGCTTCACCGTCGACCACATCATCGCTTTCCATCAGGTGAGATAGTGGTCAAGCGCGAGCCTATTTACAATAAAAAAAAAAAAAAAAAAACTGTTTTACATTTCTCTAGTCCAAACTGCATGTTAATGTCTTTACTGAATTCTGTCGTGATTTCTATTAATTTTTTCATATCTTTTTCAGTTCTTGCGTATAATTTTATGTCATCCATATAAATCAGATGACAGATAGTGGTTAACTTCTGTCGTGTGTTTAAGGCAATATCCGACCTGACTGCGTTGCAGTAGGTAAGAAAGGGGGTTATAAATGTCTTTTCTTACGGCTATGTGTCGTGTTGTTACAACCTTGTCGCGGCAATTTAGCTGTAGTGTAATTTTCCATCGGGACATAATATTTTGCAAGAAGCCTATAATTGTTGTGTTTATTTTATATATTTGCAGTATTCGGAAAAGCCAGGAATGTGGAATGCTATCAAAAGCTTTTTTTATAATCTATGTAGGTGCAGTGTAAGTTTATATTTTTGGTGGCAGCAAGTTTGTTTATTACGGAATCTATAACAAGTTGTTCCTTACACCCCATGTCGTCTACACCCCTTTTGCTCTTCTGCTATTATGCTGTGACGTTCTTTATGTTTATTGATTTTTTTAGTGATGGCTGACGTTAGGATCTTGTATATTGTGGGTAGGCATGTTATTGGTCTGTATTGGGACGGCTGTGGTGAGTATTCAGTTTTTGGTAACATGTAGGTTATTCCTGTAGCGATAAATTCAGGTACTTTTTTTTTCCTAGCACAATGTCTGTAAAATTTTTAGCTAAAATTTTGTGAAATGATTCAAATTTTTAAACCAGTAATTATGTATCTTATCAATAATGGGGATTTCCAGTTGTGGAGTTTTGCTGTTATGCTAGTTATGTCAGACTCAGTAAACTCAACAAATTCCATTTCTTCTTATGAACTCCATCTAGTTTCTTCGTCTGTTATCCAATTAGATTTATCGTTATGTTGTACTTGTTCTTCCCATATACCAGATCAAAATGTTTCGAGTTGTTCTACTGTTGGTAATTCTACGGGTAATGTGTTACTTTGTTGTTTAGTCTGTAAATTTCTATAAAAGTTCTTTTCGTTCCTAGCAAATAAACAATTATCATTTTTACGTTCCTGTGCTTTCTTGTATCTTTTTAACCTATGAACTTTTAGTGCTAGTTTCTGTTTCAGAGTATCTAAAAAATCTTCCGGTTTCCTATTGTTGCCTTCATGTCTAGTGTGTCACATTCCTAAATATTGCTTCTACCTTTTTCACTACCTTGTTTGATCTATTGTTGTTAACTACTTTAACACCATGGCTCTGACTAGTTCAACAATTCTGTCTAAACGGCGCCACATCCAATAAATCCTGTGAATTCAACCCCTGTGTGATAGAATGGTGGTGATTGCATTATCCTCTCACTAGGTAAGTCGGCCATTAATTGTTATTGTCTCGATGGTTTGAAGCGACAACATTTTACAAAGTCTTGCAGGTATTTTTTAACCATGTTGTTTCCTCCTGTTATCCAATATTTTTGTCTCAATGTAGCCTGTAGCCATAGTTAGTTTCTCTCCACCGTGTAGTGTTATTACATGCGCACGGGCAATTAGAAGATGTGCCAGCTTGCAGTTTTTTGGGATGATAACAGGATGGTTTGTTTCTTCAGGTAAGTTTGAATTCTGTAATCTCCCTTCGCGTAATATGTTATTTTCATCTAGGTAAGGGCAAAGATTCTGAAGTCCTCTATTGTTGCTCACCCTTCCTTTTGTTTTTAAATCTTGGATTTCTTGTCCGTTATGTCCATTTTGTACATGTTTTACAATAATGTTAGTGGCGCATCGAATATCAGCGAGTGTTAAATTACATTGTGTTGACGCGAGCGGGTCATTCATGTTTGTATGATTCATAGCTGCGTCTTCCCTGTGACGATTGTTTTGTGACGTGTTTGTTATGAAACGCGACGCCCAAGCTACGATGCATATTATAATACAACTGTTCTTGTTAAGGAGTTCTGTTACAATGTTCATGTTTTCAGTATTTCTTGACGTAACTGCATATACCTTTTTAACTTCATGTTCTAGTGCCTTAAAGGATTCATATGTTGTCGGGATGTGTTCACTGTTAAGCCGTTCGGGTCCATCAAACCACAGAGGAAAGTTCTGTTCTGTGAGAAGGTAGTAGTCCACGTGACGCAAAGTCGGCCGGGTTTTGCTCCGATCTTATGTGTCTTCAACTCCATGCGAGCACCACTGATGTTATCTCCTGAACTCTGTGTCCGACATAGGCCTTTCATCGCGAGACATCGCCCTTCAACCATCGATCATTGAGTCCGTACATGCTGTTACATTCATGTTAGGTTTATCGAGGCAATGTTATATAAGACTCCGCAGTGAATTCCAATTCTTAGCTGTACGCATTATGAAAGTAAGTATTTCCAAAATGTTGAGTGCGTATGGGCGATGTTTACCTTGTACCGATAGTGCATCGTCGTACGTCTTGTAGTCCGATGATCCGAGGTTAGACGGAATTAGATCATGCAATTCCATCGCAAAATCCCCGAAATGCAACCGACAAGCTGGCAACTCTGCGACGATGTTCAAGGCTCTGAAGCTTTGAGTCGACCAGTGCCTCATTGCCGATGAGCCTCTTGGCTCATTTTTCGATCAAATCTATTGCATGAAGCTGGTATTTGGCAGATCCGTCCCAGAGATGAGAACTTAAGCAGCTGTTCTGGCGTGAAGTACCGTCTCACCTTTGCAAGGGTCCACAACTTTTTAGCAGCATGTTGAGGCTTTACCTCAATATATGGCCAAAAATTTAGTATCGATGTCAACGTTACGCCAAGAAGCACAATATGGTCTGTTATCTGCACGGTTACATCTCGGAAAGATGGAGCCGGGTGAAATTGGCTATTTTTAGTGGAGAAAAGGCACGCCTGTGTTTAAGCGGCATTGAACTTGACCAGCTTGGCATCGCCCCATTCGGAGACTTCCTCCACAAGCTTAAACGCTCCACCATGGCCTCACTCCAGATGTGAATTGCATACGCTAGAAGATCCCCGACCGATTTCGGTGGAAACCGTATTGGCAGTCACTAAGGATGTCGTTAGCTACTAGGTATGCCAGCAGCTTACTATTAAGTACACGTACGGAGATGGGACTTGGCCGGGTCAGCTCGAATTCCCGAATGTTGAATTCTCGGGCACGGGCTGTACGTTGGCTTGTTTTCAAGCATTCGGCACTTTTCCAATTTCATACGAAAGCAGTAAACAGGCATGTGATGATCGGAGACAATTCAGGCGCACAGGTTCTAAAAACAATTGCTGGTAAACCGTCAGGGCCGCTAGCCTTATTCGCATCGAGGTTGCGCAGAACACCTTTTTTTTCGGGGCCTACCGCAGCACTCTACGTACGTTCTTTTGATGGATGCAAATGTCCGGCATACTCGTCTCGCATATGCATTTTGGAGAAGGAGGGAAGCGCGGGCCACCAGGATTCAAACGCGAAGATTCTGCAAAAAAAAATTGTTAAAAGAAAGGCAAACAAGTTTGCTTTTTCCTCAGCGGAGTGGGCCAGCGACCCTGCGATTGTCAGCAGTGGTGGTAGTGAGGGACGGTAGTAGTTCGATTCAAGCGGTAAGCCAGGGAACAAAACGGTTTACTACATGCTCGGTAGGAAGCAAGTTTGATCCCTATTCGGCTAATGTGGTCGAACCGAGCCCTTCGCAACATTTTCTTGCAGGACTTAGCAGCCCTGTTGTAGGCTTTCTTCCTTTGACCCACGTCACCCGCTTTGCGCGTTCGACCGTCGACCCAGGCATGGTACGCCTCATGTGTAAGCGCATCACACTCGGCGCCAAACCAAGGCCGATCTTCGTTAGACATTGTTACGCAAAACATCCATCACGGCGTACGCGCACGGCTTAGTATCAGCCGAAGAAAAGCAAGTAGGCTGCCAAGGATAGCATCCGAAGAAAGATCGCATCCCATCCCAATCCGCTGACTTGTATCGCCATACCCGCCGGGAGCCTCTTAGGCTGGCATCGGGCGGGTGGTGGACGGATACAGACTTCACCAGACAGTGGTCGGAAAACCCCAAGGCAGGGATACCGACACCGAGTAACGGTCTGGATCTGTTGTCAGCAGAAGGTCCAAGCCATTGGCTGTATGCGAATCAACATCCGGTACCCTCGTTGATCCCTGGACCAGCTGAGCGAAGTTTAATGCTAGCGCAAGCTTTCGCGCCTTTCGACCAGCATGGTCAGTGGTACGGGAAGAGCCTCTCCTGGTGGTGGGCTTTAAAATCCCCCAGTATCACCAGTTGGGAAGAAGGATGCCGTTGCTGAGCCTCATCAGCCGCCTCACTTAGGTATTATGTAAGCCCGGTTGTCCCCTGATCTACGCTGTACGACTGGTAGACACAAGCATAGATAATCTTGTCCAGGCCTGTGTCCACCAGGGCCCAGAGCGCTGAGTATCGAGTCTTCACGGTTTCAAGGATGCCGATAACAGATGTCGTCACTGACGGACATGCATATACCCGCGGGTGGCTTGAACTTGTGCTCCAGGGTAAACCCTGGGTAAAAAAGGTACGCCACGTTTAATGGACATCCGATCTGCGTCTGAGAAAGGAATGAAAGCGCTGGTATGTCAATTTCTAGATGATGTTAGACTGCGTCAAGGTTCCAATGTAGACCTCTGATGTTACAGAAGTGCACCTAATGTGACTGTGTGAGTTCTGCCGCTGTGCAGCCTTTTTCATTTCCTTGCCATGATTGAGAGTGAAGGTAGGAGAGGAGAAGGAAGTGAGGCGAGGTTCCACGCTAGTAACCAATAGACACACGCTGACAGGAAGCCATCATTGGGGGACTGGTCTGGAGATTGCGGGGACGCCCGACCTCCCCCGGAAATGTCCATCGGGCGCTGTTTTCTGGCCACCAGCACGATGGCGCATTCCAGGTTTTTTCGATAGTAATTGGTGGAGCAGCCTTTCGTGTGGCACACAACTTGGGCTTCCAACTACCTGCGGCCGACCAGCCCACCGTGCCTCAGATCCAGCTACCCTCCGCGACCTGTCTCCCGATGCATCCATAACAGCGCGAGTCTGGCCGGCTTGCATTCAGTGGAACAGCTATCTCGACCCAACTCCTCTAATGGCTGCACAGGGCATTGGCACCGGAACACAGCTAGGCCGCCATCCGGGGACCACGTGTAGGGATTCAAAACGCTTATTATCCAACGGACGCAGGTGATTCGGCCCTCAAAATGATGGCTTTGATGTACTGAATCGTTCGCTCACCTTACGTCCTGTCTGCTGATTTGCATTTTTTCGGTTTCTTTGGAGAAGTGAGTTTTGTGGGTATTTAAATTAAAACATTGAATATTAAATTTAAACAATAAAAGAATAATTAAAAACACGCCTGGCTTGTCAAAAAGTTAATTAATAAATTGAAAAAAATAAATAAAAACAAACTAAATGATTTTAGTGTAGAATGGGCACAACTAAAAACCAATCTTTTCAGCAAAGTCGGGAGACCTGGGGAGTGACTATAAGCTCTTAGAGCAAGGTTATTTTGAGTGTGCGTAAGTGACAGATTTATATGACTTGTATACATCTGTCACATTTTTACAGTCGAACTATGATGGTTTTGACACGTCAGTGTACGGGGGCTGTTAAAAAACTGTTCCAAGGAACGGTCCCTCGACGGCAAGGCAGGCGTGTTTTTAATTACTTTTTATGATTTATTTTTTATTTCATACGTTTCAGTAATAAAACGATATTTTTGCAAACGCACACATTTTTTTTTTAAGTTTTCTATGGGTTATTGAATAGTACCCACTGTTATATTTATTTAATTTCTTTTATTATGTTATTAGTGAATGAATGCTTATTGAATACTACTGTAATATATTTTTATTTATGAACTAAGCAAGCTGTAGACTAGCTAGACGATGATAGTATAGGTAGTAAACATTTTACGAAAAAAAAAAAACGTTTTTGACATGAACGGAAATAAAAGGGCGTCCTTATTTTTTTGTTAATTTTAAGCAACGCTACGCTTCTATAGATACCAATTAATTGATATCGGTTAAGCCGTTTAGAAGTTATGGTGGAATAAACAAACTCACAAACATGCGTGAGCCCTAAAAACATAACACTCCTCTTTTCGGCATTTGTGTAAAACTGTGCTTTTATTCAGTTGTAATTTCAATCCTTTCAATTACAGGTAAAATTTCGTGGTATACGACCGTCAATTATATCTGGCAAAAGGCATTAAAAAAAAATCTAATTTTAGTTCGACATTTCTCCAAAATTGATCGTAAAGTCTTTAAATTTTTTCGTAAAGTGAAAAGCGGTACTCGGGGCGAGGGCGCGTGCGCCGGTATCGGTCGGCCGCTGCGGCACGCTCTTACGCACACAAATACACTACTCGTTCACACATTCATAGCTCGCTCGGTCGGGCGCAGCGCGACGGCAATAGTTTCTTCAAATACCTATTTTTCAAATTCCTGGTGACTAGAGTCCCCTCTTATGCCGTTTTCGGACAGATTATAAAGGAATTATGAATTGTTTGCTTGTTATGGATTGTTGTTGGCATGTTCTTAGTTCCCCCTTGAATGTTCTGCTGCTACACCGTAGGCTTGTTGTATGTTGAACTGTGTTCGGCTGAATGTTTAACTGTTGAATGTTAAAGTTTCGTGGGCGGTTCGGGTTGGTACCCGATTCTATTGACATGAACTTGGTTTCGATGAATTTCAGGAACTCGTTTAATGGGGGCTTTTCCTTGGATTTTTCATGGATTCTTTGAATGACTTGCGTGTGTCGTGCGTCCAGCTTTTGCATTAAATGTGAACCACTAACGGGTCCCAACTATATGTGTCGTACTGCAGATTCTTAATAGCCTGAAGGCACAGAATGGTCGTGTCATGCATTATTTTTAGTAGAGATGCCGTTGGGGTTTGTATGTTGGGTGGACGCAGTAAAATGTTTGCGTGGTAGGTAAATAAAATCCTCTTATTATCGTACCTCTGTTGAAGGATTTGCCAACTGGCTTCGTAGTTATCAGCACTAATGTTCATGTGCTGTATTAATCGCTCGGGCTCTCCCTTCAATTTCGCTTTCAAATGCTGCATTTTTTGAGCATTTGAGATAAACGTGTTACGATGCACGATTTCTACGAACAAGTCATTGAATATTGTCCACTACTACTGAAAATCAGAAATTCAATTTTGGGCGTCGATTTTTCCTGACGTTTGTTATCCCAAATCCTCTTGTTTATTTGTTCCTTGCTGAATTCATACAGTCTTTCTATTCTGTTATAATCATTTTCAAATGGTTGTGTGTTGACCAACATGTTACCGAGTTGCCAATAAGTACTATCAACTTTTGCCCAACGTTGCGTTATTGTCCCCAATTTATCTTCAAGTTGCCACTTTACTTTTAAATTTTCAATGTCCATGTTCCGTACTGTTCTCTCAAACGCCTTGATGTTTGACCGCTGCTCATTCATCATATCTTTAGTCCGTTGGTCCACGACTAACTCTTTATTTGACATGTTCTTCACATCGTCTGCGATATCATCGCTCTCCTGTTGTGCTAGAACATTCTCTTGGGCACATGATCTTTTTTCTTGTTGTTGCAACTGACTAAAAGAAGCAAATTTTTCGTCTTCGATTTTCGCCAAGAAGTTATGTTTCGACTTCATTATAATACACTTCGTTTCTTCGTATATTTATTCCAGGCGCTCGTAAATGCGATTCTCGTAATAAGGTCCAGACTTCTTGCCTTCAAACAAAGCTAATTGGATGTCGTTCTTTTTAAACTCACTCCAATACTCCTCCAGCTTTTGAAGTCTGTCATCATGATATTCAAGAGTGGTTTTACGTGTAAGAACTAGCTTTCTTAAAATTTTCATTTATTCGTTTGAAAGCATTAAAATTTGTAGATTGCAAGTTAAGTAAAGCATCGTAAGAAGCCATTGTTGTTTAATGATGGTTAGTGTTCACAATAAATCCAAAATTTCAGAAATGTAAGTAATATGGAACGTGCTCACCGGATTCGCTGCTTACACTTGCTGCTTACCTTCACCCCGATTTGTGTAGTTCTCACTCAATATCACTGTACACACTGTTTTGTTGAATGTTCTGTTTAATGTCCGAATTTATCTACCACCACTGCTGATACCCGACGGTTCACTGGCCCACTCCGCCGAGGACAAGGCAAAATTGTTTGCCTCCCTTTTTGCGGCATCTTCGCGTCTGAACTCTGATGGGGCGCGGCCACCTCCCTCTCCTGTTGGATGTGGGACGAGTATGTCAAACATTCGCATTAATCAGAGGGAGGTCTGTAGGGTGCTGCGTAAAATTGATGTGAACAAAGCTATTTTATTGAATACCTGTGCTTCTGAATTGTCTTCGATCCTGGCACGCCTGGTTGGACGCTTTAACCTGTCTTTGGAGGCAGTCTCCGAATGGGGCGATGTCAATCTAGTCAGTTTCAATGCTGCTATGACCGAGGCGTGTCTTTTATCCGCAAAAAAGATCCTATTCCACCCGGCTCCATCTTTCCGTGGTGTAACCGTGCCGATAACGGACCATCTCGACCTTCTTGGTGTTACGTTAACATCGACCCTCAATTTTGGTCCATTCATTGAGGCAAAGACACAGTTGGCTGCAAAAAAGTTGGGGATTCTTGCAAAGGTAAGACGGTACTTTACGCCTGAACAGCTGCTTAAATTGTATAAAGCGCAAGTTCGGTCATGCATGAAGTACATACTGCTCTCACCTCTGGGACGGATCTGCCAAATATCAACTTGATGCACTTGAGTCAATTAACAAACGGGTCAAGAGGCTTATCGGCAACGATGCACTGGTCGCCTCAGAGCCTTGAACGACGCCGAGTGGCCAGTCTGTCGGTTTTTATCGATTACATCTCGGGGAATGTGCGATGGAACTGCACAATTTGATACCGCCTAGCCCTTTCAATCATCGGACAACAAGACATACGGCATTGCGCCACCGGCACATAGTAGATATCCCACCCATACGTACAAAGCGTTTTGCGAATACTTTCATTGTGCGCACAGCTAAGGAGTGGAGTTCCCTGCCGGAGTCTTTGTTTCCTGATAGCCACAACCTTGGGGTCTTTAAGCCCAGAGTGAATAGGTTACTTCTAGGCAAGCGTGCTTTACCGTGAACCATATCATCGCTTACCATAAGGCGAGATGGTGGTCAAACGCGAGCCTATCGATAAAATAATAAAAAAGTGAGAAAGTGGGACCCGATTATTAACGAAGAGAGCTAACACTCCGTAGATAGTGAGGGGCGACAGAAGTTTGATTCAACCGACCTAGCCAGGGAACAAAACGCTTTGCTACCATCAGGGTATGTAGCGAGTTAGTTCCCGATTCTGCTAATATGGTCAAATCGAGCCCTTCGCATCGCCTTTTTGAAGGACTTGGCAGCCCTGTTGATGGCTCTCTTCTTCAGAGTTACGTCATTTGTCTTGTGCACTTGAGCGTCGACCCATGCCAGGTACGCCTTGTGTTTAACCGCATTTGCGCGGTTGCAGTCGGCATCAAACCATGGTCGGTCAAAGCTGGACAGCTAACAAGCTACGTCAGAGAATGGAATTTAGTACTCCATCCCCTGACGGAAAACATCAGCCACGGCGTCAGCGCATGACGATGGATCGTCCGAAGAGAAGCAAGTGGGCCGCCAGAGATAGCATGCGAAGAAAGATCGCATCCCAATCCAATCTGCTGACCTGTACCGCCAAACCCGCCGGGTGCTTCTCGGGCTGGGATCGGGTGGGGAGTAGACGGATACAGACTTCACCAGACAGTAGACGGAACTACCCGAAGGTGATAATATCGACACTGAGTATCGGTTCTTTGCCTTTACTTCAGAGCAATTTGAGTGTAGAAGGAAGGGTTGAAGGCATCACTGTATTAGATTCACATTGCCGAATGTTAGAAGTAGCGAATGCGACATCACATTGAATGGAGAAAAGCTGGACTTTATAAATCAAACACTTTTCTTAGGAATCACTATAGGTAGGACTCACTCTAGACGACAAATTGCAATGGGTCCTCACATAACATCTTTTGCGGATCGGCTAAGCTCAGCCCCTTATGCTGTTAGATAGATAAGTCTGATAGCAGATGTAGAAACCGCGCGTTTGGTCTATTTTAGTTATTTTCACAGCATTGCGAGTATGTCGGTATTTTACTGTGGGGTCGAGCGGCTGACATTGAATCCATATTTAAATTGCAAAAGAGAGCTGTCAGAGCCATATATAAGTTAAGTCACCTAGAATCTCTTAGGGAACTAGGTATTTAAAAATATTAATATTATGACAGTTTCTTGCCAATTCATTTATGAAAATATTATGCTGTGTCCGCGGCTTCGCTTCCGTTAACTGCCTACCCTACCCTACTTACCTAGCTCCCTACTAACCTAGGCCTTACCTACCTACCCAACTTACCTGCATGTACAGAATATTATTTACTTTAGGGAGAAGAAAATCGACTTCATACAAAAAAGTAGTCAGTTTTGCTGCGCGCCATCTAGTTGCACTCCAGAACACCACACCGAAACGAAATCATAAAATTCATCTTACTTTTGATAGAGTGAACCGATTGCAATGAAACAAAAACTAAGTAATACTTCAAGTTACGCATAATTTTGATGTATAAAACATTGAAATAATATGTATTACGTACTAGAGAAGCTATCCTAAGCAAAGGACATGCTCCATTTTGACAAGAGCTTAAACTAAAGTACGCTGCAGCGCTGATACAATAATTAGTCGTCAGCAATACATATGCTTATACTAATATTATAAATGTGAATGTAAGTTTGTTTGTTACGCTTTTACGCAAAAACTACTGAACCGATCATCATGAAACTTTGTACATATATTCTTGGAGGTATTAGAAGTAACATAGGACACTATTTATTAAAATAAAAATATATTAATGGCTTCACTGCGAGTAAAGCCAAGGGTAAAAGCTAGTACAGTATAAGCACGCAGCGCTAGAGCACTTGTAAGGTATAATTTTCTCGCGATCCAAAAGACGGAAGCGCCGTGATTTTCATGGCGCTTACGCGTTTCGTTCAACATTCTGCAACAACTTGTCACTCATATAGATTAAACTGCTGACTGACTACATAAGTGGTACCTACATAGTTTTATACCTAACTAGCTTCATTAGAATTCACATATTTTTTCAAATTTTTTTTTTTTTTTTTTTTTTTTATTGATTATAGGCTTGCGCTTGACCACTATCTCACCTGATGGTAAGCGATGATGTGGTCGACGATGAAGCACGCTTGCCTAGAAGAAACCTATTCACTCTTGACTTGAAGACTCCCAGGTTGTAGCTATCAGGAAAGGAAAGGAAACTTTGATTTTCTTTATTTAGGTACTAGCTGTCCCCCGCGACTTCGCTCCCGTCAACTGGCTACCTACCTACCCTTTTTTTTTGTTCCGGGGTGGAAAATGCTCATTGGATTTCCTCCGCCCTGTGGGGCGGAGGGGTTTGTCAGACTCCTACTGACTAAAAAGCACCCCGGTGTTCCATCACATCAGCTAGTCGACCTCGGGTTGGGGGGAGTGAGGTGTATATAGGTACCTATTATTGGAATCAAATATAACAGCTCAGAATGTAAGGACCCATTAATATTAATGCTAATTTTTATCAGTGGTGCTAGGCAACTGGGCTTATCCCAGTTGTAAACGACCCTTTGTGCCTATTGGTCTTGTTTGTTCTGTCTCCTGCTTGATATGGAGGGAAGTGGAAATTTGACTTTTTCATACTCCTCCATTACTCTTTTCTGATTAATTTCGTTGCGGGATCCAAGACGGTTAAATTCATCAAATTCAAATTTGATGAATTTAACCGTCGGGACTTCGTCGAGATTCATTGCCTCGGCGCTTTTCTGGTTGGTTGCCACTGTTGATTCTGGCTTTCAGGAGTTGCAGTGGATTGGGAATAGTGCGGTGGGAAAGTCCCAAAAAAAAACTCCTTGCTGCTGACCATAGACTCGACTACGGCCGACAGCGACAGGTCACTGCCTACTTCAGAGATGAGGGCACGGCGTGGCTCCTCCCAAGCGACACTCTCTGCCAGCGTATGCCGCGCCGTGTCCTCCCGACAGTCGAAGCAGGGTTGACACCGGGCGTCCGGCTCCTTGTTTATGCGACACAGGTACTTTCCGAAGCAACTATATGAGCGAGAGCACCTGCGTCATCCGAAACGACAGGGAGCCTCGCCTCCTCCCGAGCCAGCGCTCGAGCACTGGCCGGACCGCCTCGATGGCAACGAGGCCGGCGGTAGTGGCGTGAAAGCCTGTCCCGCCATTCCGCCACCAGGACCTGCGACCGACCCTACCTACCTACCAATTTGTTAAACTATTTATTTGAATAACCTCAGTCAGTTCCTTTCTGAATATATGTTAGATTATTATGTTGTCACATTTTAATTTTTAGTCTTTATGACAAGTGAGGCAACCATAAAATATTTGGTGGACGCCATCCACCAAACATTTTTTTTTTAAATTATCTTGTTACTCTGTAACCTCCACCCGTTCGAATCCCACCTGGAGGATGGCGGTTGAATTAAAAGACGGGGTGTACCTTCAAAAGTGTGTATTCAAAACATCGGACTGGTTCAGTCGGAGGCACACAAAGATTTGTTAGGTCGTGGGGTACGATCGTCTGTTGTCACTCCTGCAGGGATAGGTACTCCCCTGTAGTTGCAGGCGAAATCCCGCTGCTGGCCGGAGATGGAAGTTGGCCGAAGTTCAGTGAAGTGCTGTACGGTGATGTCCTTGCGGGTAGACGGCACGGCCGACCGACTTGCTCGTCGCACCAGTGGCGAGGCGTCGAGTTATGAAGGTAGAACTCGAGCCGGGGAAAACTCGGCGCATAAAACCTGGAATCACCGTTCCAGCCAATCAGAACTCGGCCTAATAACTTCCGTGCTGGGGTACCACCGACGACACAAAGGAAATACCTATTTGGTTGTAGTAGTATTGACGGTGGCACTGACCAGAACGGAGTTTACATAGTAAGCAGCTTGAGCAAAAAAGAAAACAGTAAAAACAATAATTAAGAAACAGTTAATTGGAACGAATTTAAATTTAAAATTAATATTGCACTTGTGGGTAGGAGGAAAGTAAGTAGCATGATACAGCATTATTAGCAATTTCTGAGGATATTCCTAAATGGTGCATATTTATTGAAGTGAGATAAGCAACAGAAAATTAATTACAGTAGAAAATACGAAATACTTAATAATGATTGGCAAGAAAATGAAAAATGATGTGCGTAATTTGTGTGCTATTCAAAACTTACCCTAAATCGGGATCACACTGAGTTTAAATGTGGTTTAAATGTACCAAAGAAGGTTTATGCAGTTTTATTTTAAAAAATAATAGTCGTGTCTGCTAGGGCGCTCGACAGGACACAAAGTGATGCGTGCACTCTCACATCATTCGTTCTATGCGAACCCTCCCGCGCACCGCACGTACCCAGCGCGTTCCAAGTCGTACACAAACAAAGAACAAAGCATTAAATATGTCAAAACATAATCATTCGTGTAACGTAACGTTACATTACCCGCGGTTCCCTCATAAGGATTTTATTTTAAGAATAAAATCCGCATTATAAACTTGTTACAGTAACCTTTTACTCATTCTTTCATTTCAGTCATACCTCATCACTCAAAAACCTAACATATAATACGTCACACAATGTAAAATAACGCGACGTGTCCTAACATACTATAAATCAAGTGACAAATCTGCGTCACTGACTTTAGTAACGGTCTTAAAGTCGTTTAGTAGTGTATGGGGAAATGTAACGAAGCCAGAATTTAATTATAGGTAGATATTTTCAGGTCCTTAATATGCCAAGACCCTAAGTTTTTCTTTGACATGTCCTCTAAGACATACACAAGTGGTGACAGCTTTTGAATGACCCGGCACTTAATGTATTTGGGAGCTAATTTCTTGCTAAAATGCTTATCCTTATCGCTCAAGACGTAAGCACGTTTGTATACGATATCACCGGTATTAAACTCAAAGGCTTTACGTCTTAAATTATAATATGACGTGTTTTTTACATGAGCGTGATACAAAGACTTTTGAACTTGGTCAAAGATAGAACTTAGGCAACCAAGGTTCTCCGCATAAACATCGCGAGGAAGGAACAAAACTTCATCACCCAAATCTGTATCTGCGTAATGGGAACCACATAATACTATTTCCCGTCCAAAAACTAGAAAAGAAGGAGTAAATCCGGTAGCTTCATTAACTGAATTATTTATTGCAAACTGTACTTTTGGAATAAATAAGTCCCATGATCGATGATCACTACCTACAAAAGTTGAAAGGCAAGTAATAATAGTTTTATTGTACCGCTCCACAGTATTAACCTGAGGGGTATACTTTGGTGAAAAGAATATATTTGGTATTTTATATTTTTTGAATAAATCCTGAGTATGTCCACTAATAAATTGAGTACCATTATCCAGGAAAATACTTTGAGGAACACCGTGAACTAAAAAAATTTGCTCTTCCAAAATTTTGACAATAATCTGAGAAGTTGCTTTTTTTATCGGGATAATATGACAAAATTTGGAAAAGCAACAGGTTACCACTAGTATGTAACTATTTTGTTTCCGTGTGACAGGAAGAGGTCCCATTAAGTCGATGGATATCATTTGGTAAGGGCGTGAACATTGCTTTGGGCGTCCCATTTCACCAAGAGTAGCATGGTTTTGAGTTTTATACTGAAGACAAATACTACAAGAACCAACGTATATTGCAACATCTCGATGCATGCCCGGCCAATAATATCGGAGTGCAATGCGTCTATAGGTCTTAAAGATGCCCAAATGACCTGCAGTTGGTTCATTATGGTTATCAGCAATTACCTTTTCCCTAAGCTCAGATGGAACGACTTCCTTCCAAGAAAATTCATTGGTAAGCAAGCACTTATTCTTACTAAGGCGGAAAAGAGTGCCATCTTTAATTTGGTAATTGGGAAAATTTTCTGGTTTTGTGACACAGTTATTATAAATATGCCTATACCAATCATCACTAGAAGTCGCGAATGAATTAGAAGTGACCATAGAAGAGACAGGGACAGCTCTAGACAATGCATCGGGGATAACGTTGTCGACACCGCGACGGTGCTTTATTTCAAAATTAAACGAAGACAAACGCACACCCCAACGTGCGAGCCTTCCCGTAGGGTTATTTAATGAAAGAAACCATTTTAGTGCACTATGGTCTGTGTAAACCGTAAAAGTTTTCCCATTTTCCAAATAGCATCGCCAATGCTCTAATGCCACGAGAACTGCCAGCGTCTCCCGCTCCGTAATGCTGTAGTTCTTTTCTGCCGTCGTTAATGATTTGCTCATGTAAGCAATGGGGTGCTCCTTTCCGTTTATGGATTGAGTGAGCATACCACCTATCCCATAGTTACTCGCATCCGTATGCACCTCGAATGGTAGATTGTAGTCGGGGCAAGAAAGAACAGGCGCGGAAACCAAACATTCCTTTAGCTTTTTAAAAGCGTCTTCTGCCTCATCAGTCCACCTGAAAGGTGGAGTGTTCTTCTTATTTGAAGTCAACTTATTGAGTGGCCCCGCAATTGTGCTAAAATTGGGAACGAACCTACGATACCATGTAGCTGTGCCTAAAAATCGCTTCAACTCCTTGCGATTAATAGGAGTTGCGTAGTTAAGGATGGCTTCAACCTTTTCCGGATCTGTTCGCAACCCATTCGCATCAACCACGTAACCTAAATATTTAAGTTGACTTCGAAAAAACTCACACTTTTCCAAGTTTACAGTAAGGCCTGCTTTACGCAATCTGTCCAGAACGCGAAGTAGAAGGGACACATGCTCATCAAAACTATTGCTAACAATAATAATATCATCAAGATAAGCGAATATACGATGATCTATATTACCCAGGAGCTTATCTACAAGACGCTGTTGCGTAGCGGGAGCATTTGTCAAGCCAAAAGCTGTGGTCTTAAATCTGAGTGTTCCTCGGCCTGGGACGTAGAAAGCCGTCTTATCTCTGTCCTCCTCTGCAATAGGTATTTGCCAAAAGGCTTTAGATAAATCAAGGCTACTAAGAAAACGGGCGTCGCGCAGATTATCCAAAATTTCGGCAATGTATGGCAAATTGTAGGCATCTCGTTTTGTGACCGAATTTAACTTTCTACTGTCAAGACAAAAACGAGGCTGGCCATTCTTCTTAGTAACGAGGAGTACCGGAGACTGCCAGGCACTTTCGCAGTGCTCCACCACATCTAGTTTTAACATCTCATCTACCTGTTCGACAAGGATTCTCTGTTTTTCAGGAGACAACCTATAATATCTTTGTCGAATAGGAGGAGAATCGCCGGTATCGATGCGATGAGTTACAACGCGCGTACGGCCTAGACCTTTGCGCTCAAATGAAATGTCCCTAAATTGCTCAACAACGTTATCAGCTATAGCGCGTTGAGACTCATCTAAACTATCATAAGAATGAATAAAAGTTTGATGATTACTACTATTTAAATCTACTAATGGATTGGCTGACAAATTAACAGAACCTAAATATTTCGGACATAAATGAAAGGCGCGCCAGAAGTCAATACCTAGAATAAGCGATGATTGAACTTCTGGAACTACATAACACTTAATAATGTGAAATCGTTCCTCTAAATGTATTGGAACATTAATATAGCCAATACTCTTAAGTGTCTGACCACCAGCAGCTACTATCGAAGGTGTATCATCAGTACATAGCTTAAGGCCACGACTGAGTAACGTTTTATGTGCATAATTCCCTAATATTGTAACTGCTGACCCGGAATCCAGGAGGCCAGACGCTGTAATATCGTTGATCTTAATATTTAAATATGGTCGCGAATCACCTAAAGGCTTAGTTTGCAGAATTGAAGAAATTTTGTAACTGTTGAAAAATAAATTGATAGTTTTCAACCAATCATTCCAATCTTCTTTATTAAAGCGACCTTCTATCGAAGAGGAGTTGGGACAATCCTGCAAACCTAGTTTTTTGGATTCTGATCCTTGTTACACTGGCGCCCAATTACGTGGTTCTGTCTGTTTTCGCTTCTGTAGTTAGTAGTTAGTTATTGTATGGTGAGTGGATTTTTTTTTTTTTTCTTTTGTAAAACGCTTTGTTTTTTTTATTTTGTGTGTGCAGTAACTGGAGTGAAGATTAATGTTCGGATTGTTTTGAATTGAGCATTATAGTTTTTTAACATTGGTACATTATTTTTATAAACAGAGGGTGAATTATTTTTTTGATTATACAGGGTGACCAACATAATTTTTTTTTTTTACTCGCTTTGTTTATTTTTCTGTTGGTCGTTTTAATTAGAATCGTTTTGTTATTTTTGTAAAACTACCTTCACACCAGTTGCAAAAAAAATTTTTTTTTTTTTTTCGCTTATTTTTTTTGTATTTTTGTTGCAATATTTTTTTTTGCTACTTTGTTTCTTCCTTTTTTTTTTTTTTTTCTTTTACTTCTTAATTCTTCCTTTCATAAATCACATAACACAGCGTTCTTTTAGAGTAGTTTGTAACGGAACGGAGTATTTTCATCATTGATTAGTATTATTTTGTGTGCTATTTACAACTTTGTTATATTGGCTAATATTTTCTTTTTCTCTTTTAAAATGGCATACCCTATAAAATTTTTGTCCTTGCAAAAGTCGGAATTGGAATACGAGGTAGCCGTTCGAGGTGAAACCCCGGCCTCCACCCGTTCGAATCCCACCTGGAGGATGGCGGTTGAATTAAAAGACGGGGTGTACCTTCAAAAGTGTGTATTCAAAACATCGGACTGGTTCAGTCGGAGGCACACAAAGATTTGTTAGGTCGTGGGGTACGATCGTCTGTTGTCACTCCTGCAGGGATAGGTACTCCCCTGTAGTTGCAGGCGAAATCCCGCTGCTGGCCGGAGATGGAAGTTGGCCGAAGTTCAGTGAAGTGCTGTACGGTGATGTCCTTGCGGGTAGACGGCACGGCCGACCGACTTGCTCGTCGCACCAGCGGCGAGGCGTCGAGTTATGAAGGTAGAACTCGAGCCGGGGAAAACTCGGCGCATAAAACCTGGAATCACCGTTCCAGCCAATCAGAACTCGGCCTAATAACTTCCGTGCTGGGGTACCACCGACGACACAAAGGAAATACCTATTTGGTTGTAGTAGTATTGACGGTGGCACTGACCAGAACGGAGTTTACATAGTAAGCAGCTTGAGCAAAAAAGAAAACAGTAAAAACAATAATTAAGAAACAGTTAATTGGAACGAATTTAAATTTAAAATTAATATTGCACTTGTGGGTAGGAGGAAAGTAAGTAGCATGATACAGCATTATTAGCAATTTCTGAGGATATTCCTAAATGGTGCATATTTATTGAAGTGAGATAAGCAACAGAAAATTAATTACAGTAGAAAATACGAAATACTTAATAATGATTGGCAAGAAAATGAAAAATGATGTGCGTAATTTGTGTGCTATTCAAAACTTACCCTAAATCGGGATCACACTGAGTTTAAATGTGGTTTAAATGTACCAAAGAAGGTTTATGCAGTTTTATTTTAAAAAATAATAGTCGTGTCTGCTAGGGCGCTCGACAGGACACAAAGTGATGCGTGCACTCTCACATCATTCGTTCTATGCGAACCCTCCCGCGCACCGCACGTACCCAGCGCGTTCCAAGTCGTACACAAACAAAGAACAAAGCATTAAATATGTCAAAACATAATCATTCGTGTAACGTAACGTTACAACTCATCAATGAAAAGTTATTCCTTTGCATTTCGCCGTATTAGTTGAATTATCAGTGCAATATTTTAAAACACACGATGGCATATTTAATGCGTCTGAACGTTTTTTCGTTTAAAAACAAACAATGACATGGCGCTCAAGGTCTAGCAAGCAACTGAGTCTGAGTGATGTGCGGCCCGCACACCGCACCAAAGAGTATGTAACAGTACGTTTCACCGCATATGAACGAAACACAGCAGTGATGTGTGGCCACTTCTCTAGTGCATAGTACATTAATACCTCAATGGTATAAAAGTATAACATATTGATTTCGTATATTTTACGTGAAGCGCGCACAAATAAACAGACAAACAGATATACAGACAAACAGATATACAGACAAACAGATATACAGACAGCATTCTCAGCGTTGTAGCGGGCCAAACAGACTGCCCAATATTGTGGCATTGTGTCAATCTATTATAATATTAGTCTATAGCATTGTGTTCGATTACATGTCGAGAAACAATAGATTTTGAAAATTTGCTGTTTTACCTCTACTGAACACAGACTTATAATTTATACATTTTAATGAATTTTACGTAACTTAAACGGGACGGATCTGCCAGGTACCAGCTGGATGCACTTGAGTCGATCGAAAGACGGGCCAAGAGGCTCATCGGCAATGAAGTACTGGTCGAATCTAGGCTCCAGAACCTCGAACATCAGCGCCGAGTTGCCAGCCTGTCTGTTTTTTATCGGTTACATTTCGGGGAGTGTGCGTTGGAATTGCATAGGACTACAAGACGTACGGCGATGCGTCATCGGTACATGGTGGACATCCCACCCATACGCACCAAACGTTTTGGGAATACTTTCATTATGCGTACAGCAAAGGAGTGGAATTCCCTGCCGGAGTCTGTATTTCCTGATAGCTACAACCTGGGAGTCTTCAAGTCAAGAGTGAATAGGTTTCTTCTAAGCAAGCGTGCTTCATCGTCGACCACATCATCGCTTACCATCAGGTGAGATAGTGGTCAAGCGCAAGCCTATAATCAATAAAAAAAAAAACTTAAATTAATTTTAATATATTTTAATAGGTACATTTTTTTTTGGATTGTACAAGGCATTTAATTTTATTTTATTGATAATCTCAATTTTAAATGATATTTTTTTATTGTACCGAAATGCAATAATTATTCTTTTTAGATTTTAGTGTACCTACTTCAATTTTGTGTATGTATTGTATGTATATCTGATCTAATTTTACGTGACTAACATAGTTAATAAGTATTTGTACGTACTAACAAAACTATAGATTTCATATCTGAGACAAATAATAATGTATGCCAATAAGCCTGATATTGTGGTGATGGACCAAATCGAGAGGCGTGCAATGATTGTTGATATTACCGTCCTGCATGACGGGAACCTCGTGAAAGCCGAGAAAGTCATGCAAATCAAGTAAGTATCTTGACTTAGCTCACGAGGTTGTCGACATGTGGGATGTGGACACAGCGATCATTGTACCGACTACGCACACATTACATTATTAGATACATTACATTTTGACTACTTACTTTATTATTACATTACATTTTGTAGTCGTGTCGGCCAATGGCTTTATAGCCACGATCCTCGACCAACACCTTAGGACGCTCTAGTTAGGCTGGGTCAAGGGCCTGATCCAGAAAGCGGTATTGCTGGACACGGCTCGTATTGTTAGGTGGTACCTCTCTCTGGAGCCTTGACCGCCGGTAGCATGGACCCTGTTCCCGATACCGGGGGGGCCTCAATTTTTTACATTTTTAAAGGATTTTTTTTAAACTGTCATTTCATTTCATTTTTATTTCATTTATTTATTCTCAAACAATATACATTGTGTGGAACATTACATAATTAAAATTACAAAAAAAAAGAAAGAATTATTATGATACACTTGAAAGTAAATTAAATTATTAGAAAATTGAGTCACATTCATTTAAAATATGTTCCAGTAGAAAATTATATAGTTTCAAATTTATCCCATACATGCCTGAAGATAAGATTATAGTAAAGTTTATACTGTATAAGTCACAAAAAATTCAATTCCAAATCAATCCAATGTATGTCACAAGAACTAATTATAATGTCAAGTTAAACAACAGGTTATTCAACAGGTCACAAATAAAAATAAAAAAAGCAATTTTTTCCTATAGGTACTTACATTTCACCAGTAAGAATTATAATTTCAATTATATGTTACATGAAGATTTAATTCAATATGTCAAAAAGTGCCTGCGCGTACAATACAACGACGCTTTCAGGATGCTGTTGCGGCTACCGCGGCGTTGTAGTGCATCGGGTATGTTCGCTGAAGCTGGCACGGATGGCTTTCACGCCATAATGCGTAAGAAAGCGAGTTCCCTACTGCAACGTTTGCGCAATACTACTCGTAACGGCATCCTGAAAATGATTGTTGGCAGACCGGACTGCCCCATCCAAAGACGTTGGGTGGAGGTAGCTATAGGTAGCTATAAGTAAATAAGTAAAGAACTAATAATACTAACATAGCATATAAGAACAATCATTTACTAACACACTAACCATCTATGGACTATGTAATGGGTCTGAACTAAAGATATTTTTTTTTTTTTTTTTTTTTATTTAAAAAAAACTGTTACTGCTATTTCTAACAGCAAGTATCTATTTATCATTAACTGACATAAATTCTGACACCGAGTACAAACATTTTTCTAACAAAAAGGCTTTTAATTTAGTTTTAAATAAGTGCAAACTATAAATTAATAACTTTAACTCAGTCGGTAAATTTATTTCCACCGCTTGGTATCGGTAGCATTGTGTTTGAATTCCTTCCTTCTGGTGCTTTCTCTAATTTTACGTTCCTCTTGTGATTCATATTGATAGATATACTTAGCAAAGTGAGATAGGATTACTAATATGTATAGGCTTGGTACTGTCAATATTTTCAGTTCTTTAAAATGTTCTCTGCATGAGTCTCTTTGTGAGATCCTGACTATAGTTCTTATGGCACGTTTCTCCAAGACAAATGCCTTCTGACAGTTATAACTATAGCTATTACCCCAAAAAAAAGATATATTTAAAAATGTAATATAATAAGAACAAAGATAAACAACATAATAATATTAAAACTAAATGAAAGTAAATTTAAAACCTTAGTTAAAAAAACACTTTGAAAACAAGCATAATATTACAAAATTAGATGAATTCAAGATAAGAATGCTTGGAAACATGCTGGTCCTGCTCCATAATCTTTAGTGTGAACAAAATCTAAATCAAATTGTTAATGTATATATACCTATTCATAGTTACTGTATTTCTTTTTTTCTTCTTTTTTCATTTAAGAAATAGACTCACACACTGTTCCGTTGTTGTTGAATTAAGTATTTTACATATGTTTGCAAAATTTAGTATGTGAGAACCATGTTCCTATTTATCAAATTAATGAATTTACCTGTTTATGCTTTTCATTCTTTATTTAGTGCTATTCTGGGTGCATCGAAAGATAAGTAGTTAGTTTCTTGTGCGTTTATCTCCATAACAAGCTACTTTTCCGAATGCACGGTAGAATCAATTTTTATTACTTGTATATTTTAATTAATGTTTAAAAGTGCCGCTTGATGGCTTAGTTGAAATAAACAGTTTGACTTTTGATTTTGACACAGTGTTTTCTATCTATAGTGCACACCCTCACCCTGATTTCATAGAGCTGTTTTAAGAAACATTTTTACCAATATGCAAGGCCAATTGATGGTCATGAGTGATTTTAATTGCCACCATTATAGATGGGGATCTGAACACTGTGATGCCATTGTTGTATCTCTGGTTGAGCTGTTGGATGATCTAGATCTCTGCATTCTGAATAATTATTATTATTTATTTAATTTATTCAGACAAAAATTGAGTCCATTTTGTTAGTAAAATACCTTATAATGGCTGTCCAACTCGTTGTTCCCCTCCCGGTCAACAAAAGAGTTGTGGAGACCTAACATTATGTTTGGTTGAATTGGCTGCATCCATTCACTGGGAATGTACAACATAATCGCATGGTTGTGACCATTACTCTATTGTGATATCTTTAAATAGTAGAACTTTTTTAGAAAAAACTTCTCCTCCACTTTTAAATATAACATGTCCAAACCAGATTGGACTAAGTTTGTATCATTATTGGAGGATAAAATTGATTCTCTTCCATATTTTAATTCATGTTTACCAGACCCTTCTGGTCACCGCCATGCAGAAAAAAAAGGGAAATACCTAATTAAACGGGTGAAAAATATACTGAATGGGCGACTATTATACTAAGTAAGCAACTATTTATCCTGTTTGAGGAATACCTTTTAGGAGGTTTTTGTGAGCTGCAGTAATAATATTGTGACATACTATAATTGTATTTGGGGTTCTATTTTTCTATATTAGCATATTATTATTCTTCATCGTAAATGAAGGCGACATCGCTGTGCAGCGCGGGCATTCGGGTATAATTGTGTTTTGAACGAATTGGTACAAGAGCAAGCGGAGCGAGTTCGGGAGCTTAGGGCACCCCGACACGGACAGGTTAGGTTCGAACGAGATGACGGGAGTCATCTCGGAGGGACGTCATCTCGTTCGTGTTAGGTTACTTTAGGCCCTGCGGACGGAAATAGGAGCCCCGCAGCGGGGCTCCGTCGACTATGTTGCCAAAGTACTAATCAAGTCGCTGTTTTAAACATTTGTATTCGCCCACTGTTTGTCGCCCACTTAGTATTTCAGTAAGCCATATTCAGTATTTTTTACATCTTTAACTTCAATTTATTGTCAATCGTTTAAATACTACCCGAAAAAAAATACCTTCACCTCCGTGGTGGGACCTAGATTGCACCTCAGGAGTTAAAACAAGGAATGAGACCGAGAGGCGCTACAATGCAGATACCAATAATCTCTTTGCAGTGTAATGCCAAGTTCCAAACATCTTCTTCCCAAGAACAAACGTGCTGCAGGTATGGATTCAAATTTGTACCTACTTGTCCCCCTCTACACCAATCTCAGCAGTCTGGAAAAGCATCAATAGGTTGAGGCAAGTTGTTCCCCTTCTATCACTTCGCCAGTAACTAGGGAAACAGCTGAACTTTTCTTTGACAAAATAGCATCAACATTTATGTACCCCACTTGTGTGAATGTGTAAATGTCCTCTTATCTAATTCAGCAGGATCCCTTTGATGCGCCATTTACCTTGGAAGAACTGAATGTGTTACTCCATCATGTCCGGGACTCAACTCCTGGAATTGACGGTGTACCATATTCTTTTATTTCTCACTCTGACGACAAGGTGAAAACTTAATTCTTAAATATAATTAACTTCTGCTATAATCATGGCAGGGTGGGTACCAGATCAGTGGAAGCTACAGATCATCATTCCATTACTGAGACCTGGCAAACATGTAAATGATCCGAATGGCGTAAGGCCAATAGCTTTATCTTCAGTCCCAGCCAAGATACTGAAACACATTATAAAAAACCGTCTCGAGTGGTTAGTCGAATCGAGAGATTTACTGCCGAATTTTCAATTTGGTTTTAGGAAAGGGCTTAGTACTATGGATAGTGTTGGCGTCCTGGTCACAGATATCCGTTTGGCTTTCCTTGACATTTCCTACTCATACGACAACGTACTTCTGCCCGTACTCAGGCAAAAATTGCAACAGCTGAGTCTATCGGCTAAGATGATACAGTGTATATGTGAACTTCTTTTGTCCCGGTTATTGATCCTGAAAGTTCAGGGAGAGGAGTTCTATAAGAGGCAGGCGTGGAGGGGACTTCCTCAAGGCTTAGACCTCAGTCCAGTGTCCACTGCTGAACAATTTGTATACGGCCGATATAGGGTCTTGCCAAAACAATAATAATCAAAGAGTATGTAACACTATGATAATAATAATATATTGTCAGTCTGTCAGATCCTGCAATACGCCGATGACATTGCTCTATACATGACAGATTCCTTCACCATTGACGCGGCTTCTTCTCTATGCTTCTCTTTGGACTCTCTGAGCCAGTGGTTTTTAAGCCATTGTCGTGGTCTTTCTCACAGAGTACATTTTAATATACTGTCTCTCCCTCTCCGCACCAAAAAGCATAGGCAGTTATTTTCTCTCGCAAAAAGCAGTTCTCTCAGATATCAGTGAGCATTTTAGGTCATAATATCCCGATAGTTGATAAAGTTAAGTTTTTAGACGTTTTCTTGGATTCTAAATTAACTGGCAAGCCTCACATAAACTCCCTCACTAAAAAATGTTAAACAATAAAGCTGGAACCACACTTACTTGTCGTGGCGTGGCGTGGCGCGTGATCCACCAATCAAACTACTCTGTTCCAGCCTACGTCATAACGCAATGAGATTTGTAGCCAATCAGCTGCGTCAAAATGCGCCACGCCACGCCACGACACGTAAGTGTGGTTCCGCCTTATTTCAATTTTAAAAGTTTTGGCATGTGTTTGGTGGGGTGCTCACCCCTACACCATGAAGTTAGTGCATATTTAACGCCTTAGTTTGTAGCGTTCTGGACTATGGAACGTATCACTTGATTCCTTGTAACAAAAGTGCTTTGGCGGGGCTCGATATAAATCAGTCCAAATGCCTTCGGATCATCTCTGGTTGCATGAATTCTTTCCCCGTTAACGCATTGCAGGTTGAATGTGCCGAACCTCCCCTTGCCTTAAAACGGCAATATCTTGCCACCCGTTTTTATCTAGGTTAATCTCTAGGTCGTCCCATCCCCTTATAGTTAGATTGCATGAGCTAGACGCCCTATGCGGAACCTCAACTCAAACTATTGGACAAATAACGAAATCCTATTAATTATAAAGGCATTTCGGAGTGTTCAGAATTTAGATTGTCCGATTCTCCATCATCCTAGATTACCCCTTTTGGCTTCGCTTATGAAGTATTATTTTTACCCCCAACATTATCTATAATATTGGTGTATCCAAAAGATCCCCATCAGCTAATTCCACCTTTAATGCGGTGATGTGCGAGAGATGGCATGGTTTTCAACCGTTCTTCACTTGACGCTTCGATATTAAATAGTCTTAACACCACTGGAGCTGCGGTATATTACAAAAGCTCTAGAATTGTATTATAGTTCAAGTGTCCTAAAGAGTCTTCTGTATTCACAGGCGAGTATGTGGCTATATTAAAAGCTTGTCTTTTTATAAGGTCACACACTAACACTGAGAAAGCCGTTATTATATCTTTACAGATTCTCTTAGTTGTTTGCAGGCCCTGGAACATAGTCCTTTTAAAAGTAAATTACAAAGCCCTCTCATCATAAAAATCAAAAATCTTTACTAGCTTGTTCAGCTAGTTTGGATGCCTAGTCATTGTGACATCAAGGGTGTTGATTTTTTGGGTAAAGATGCCTGTTTATCTGTAACGGCTGATATTTCACACTCACCTGAGTTATAACTTGTTGTCCCTTCCCAAATTGCGTCTCCAGGATTCATGGCAGGCACATTGGAATATGTCTGCCAGGAAGAAAGGCAAATTTTTCAATGCTGGTTCCTCTGGTTTCAGAAAGGTCTCCAAAACCATTATATCTGTCCGTTGTAGAATCCGTCAAAGTTTTTGCTGCACCCCTGTCTTTCTACAAAAAATCCGTATACGTGACTCCTCTCTCTGCGAGTGCGGATTAGGTGACCTTAGATCACATATTTTTTGAATGTCCAAATAATTTCCCCTCACTGGATTTATACCGCTGTCTCACATAAGATCCCTCTTCCAATAAATCTACCATCTCTTCTGACTTATTCCTCCCCAGAACTTCTTGTGGCGTTGATGATTTTTATCTGCCACAATAATATAAAATTATGAGTCTTACAAAACCTTTCAACTACCGTCCATTTTTTTTTTCTATACATAAAAGAAGAAACTGACTGACTGATCGATCAACGCACAGCCGCTAGGCCTAGAAGCATGAAATTTGGCAGAAAGGTTTCTCAAGTGACGTAAGTGAGCACTAAGAAAGGATTTTTGGAAATTCCATCCCAAAGGGGTAAAAAGGGGGTTGAAAGTTTGTATGTTATTTCTACAGTTTGTAAGTTGGACACTTGAAATTTTTGATTTCCGCTCTTGGTTGTAAAAAAAAATAATGTATTTACTGGTTTTTGGAAATTCGACCCCTAAGGGGATAAAAAGGGAGTTGAAAATTTGTATGAAATTTCTACAGTTTGTAAGTTGGACACGTGAAATTTTAGATTTACGCTCTTGGTGGATAAAAAGAATTCATGTATTTATTGGTTTTTGGTAATTCTACCCCTAAATAAAAAAGGGTTTGAAACTTTATATGAAATTTCTTTGGTTTGGAAAGTAAATTATCTGAAATCGTAGGTTTACGCTCTTGATTAATAAAAAAACTATAAGTTTATTGATTACCGGAAATTCTACCCATATGGGGGTTATAGGTGGCAATTTGTTCGGCTTATATATTTGAAACTTGGCATTAATACTAACAGCAAATAGGAATTGTCATTACAAGTTTTTCAAAACTACTCCTAAAATTCGATTTAGGGGGTGTTGAAGATATTTTAAAGAATTTTTCTGTACAAGGCTTCTTTTTATGATTTAGGGGAGCAAACGAGAGATATTAGTTTGAATGAAAAGTCTAGTTCCTTGGGCATAATAACAAAGGAAACATTAGTTTTTCGGAACTACCCCCAAAAGACGATTTAAGGGATGTTAAAGTTTGTATGGAAAATCTTATTTCTTGGGTTAATAAACTTGAAACTTGGCACAAATACTAACCTAAGTAAATAATTAAGGATGTCATTATAAGTTTTTCGAAACTACCCCTAAAATATGAATTTTGGGTTGAAGATCTTGGGTTAATAAACTTGAAATGTACTAACGTTAATAAATAATGTAGATTGCTAAAAGGGTGACATTTCACATCATCACATCACATCATCAGCCTATTAATGTTCCCATTGCTGGGACACAGGCCTCCTCTCTGTGAGAGGGAATGGGCCGTAATGCACCACGTGGGCCCAGTGCGGGTTGGAGGATGTCACATGTATTCTAATTTTTGGTTCTAGGACATGCCGGTTTCCTCACGATGTTTTCCTTCACCGTTTTGAGAGCAGTGGTGATGAAATAATTTACACAACGTAAAGCGCCTGCCTAGGCTCGAACCCACAAACTACAACTTATAAGTCGCGGCCGATACCACTGGGACACCACTGCTCTCAAAGAATGACATTGGGGTGACATTTACTTCTATGAAAATTCTTATTCCTTGGGAAAATAATAAATTGCCATCATTAGTTTTTCAGAATTATCCCCAGAAGATGATTTAGGGGTGTCAACGTTTTTTTGAAGAATCTTACGGCACTAAGACGACCTCTACTTCGATTTGAAATTACTGAACTGGACCGTTTGTTTCAGGACAAACAAACAAAAACAAAAGACAACAAGAAGTGTCAAGGCCAAACAAACATAGGTAATTTTATGAGTTGTGAGTGACGTTTTAGTGTCGCGTAATTTACGCAGCATTCGCTTTCATATTAAAGTAATGTTTGCTCCGCCCGAAATTATGCGACTCAAAAATCGCGACGTCTTCTGCTCTTCGGATTCAGCAGACTTGCGGCCATCGCCAGGATATCATCAATCCAACTTGTGCGAGACCTTGCAATGTTGCATCTTAACGACCTCGCCACTCCAGAACCTTTCAGTCCCATAGGCTATCTGTTCAGCGATCAATCTGGTCTGCTTACTGCAATCAAAGTTTGGTCATTCTTGGAGCTATTTCGGCTACCTATTTTCCTGTCCGTGTTTCCGAGTCGGATTCGATGAATACCTTCTGTTAAGTCACCGATTTTCATGAGAATCGGTGTTCCATAGGTATTTTAAAATGAACAATCCATATTTATCGTAAGACTCGTGCGAAAGTTCCACTACACCGTCTTCTTCATATTATCAGATGGTGAGTAGTGTACTCGCTATGGATCTTATCGTAAAGCCTCAAGCCTCATGACTAAGGTTTTGATCAAATAACCGGTGTGACTATTATTTACCCACGACCCCTTTATCTAAAACTTATCGGACACGTCATTAAAATTTTATAATGTCTAACTTTAACCGTACGACACCCCATTTCTTATAGATTTAACAATAGCTTATTTTGGTCGCCTTTACTAACTGCACATAATAAAGTCCAGGGATGTTGCGAATTTTCGCATCCGCATCCGCAAATGCGGAGCATCCGCATAGATTTGACTTCTGCATCCGCATCCGCATCCGCAATAAAAATGCTGCTTTTCATGCGGATGCGAATGTAATACAAGTTGCGACAAGAAAGAAATGGGCGGGGCCGCGGAGTGGCGCGTGCTGTTCGCACGTGACAATGAACAATGGAAGCGAAAAAATTGGTGGACAAGATCCGACGCGTTTGTTGTGGTGCATCATTTGTTTGTTTATTGTAAATAAATCATAACGTGTTTGTTTGCGCTGTGGATTACTTGTCGTATAGATAGATTTTTAATGTTATTGTGATACAGTGTGTGTACTTAAATCATTGTTTATTGGACAATCTTCAGGTCATTAGGCCATTAGGTTACTTCTTCTTACTTCTGCGCAGATCTAATTTACGAACCTCTGCGTAACCGCCTTGAATCAGAAAAGGGTCCTATTTTTAACTTCACTTACTAATAAGAAAATTTATAAGTGAAGTACTTAAATGAAAATTGGAGCAATATAATACTAATTTTCATTAATATACTATAATTATATAAGATCTTAAACATCCGCATCTGTGGATGTGACCCTTCAAAAATCCGCATCCGCATTCACATTCGCGGATGTGAAAAAATCGGCATTCGCAACATCCCTGACCTATACAATTAGTTCAGTAAAATACGAAATCATGCGAACGAAGTCGCGGTTTGAGTGCTAGTGTGGCATAAAACGTACCTATCCTTTAATGTATTAACAATTATATTGCATGCCGTGGCAGCCTTTAATTAAGGCTACACTATAAATTGTGAAAATAGTATGAGTACCTTAACATGTATTTTTGGTGTAAGCTTTGTTGGTTGTCCTTAAATAAATAAATATTATTTATGTATTTTTCTTTTCTGTTTGTTTCAATCCCGTACTAACCCAACAAGTGTTTAATGTATCTTTCAAGCAACTTAGCCTGTGTATACAATTCCTTCTTTTTGGATTATTAATAAAATATACCTGCTCTTTCATTTAACTTTAGACCTTAGCAGAATAGTCGACATCGGCTTTGCTTTCCATATAAAAATATAGAATAGAATAGACGATGCGCCACCTATCGTCATATCGTGAAAAAATGGCAGTTCATATCCCCATACGCAGCAAAAATCGGTTGCGTCGGCGTCTGCGTCAATACGTTTTGTTATAACATACTTAAATTTTTTGGTCTATTAAGCCGAAACACATTTGCGTGGCGTGTCGTGGCGTGGCGCATGCTGGCGTGGCGCTGAGTGTGCACACTATGCTGGCGTGTTGTGGCGCGCCCTGGCGCTATTTCTGAATTAGTATACATCGAACCTTCGGAACGTGTAGACGTACATAATGTTTTCTTCGGAATCGGATGATGATTTCGATGAAGGCATTCAATTTATTTGTATGCATCTGCCATAATATATCTCCACCAACCTTGGTTGACTGGTAGAGAATAAATCAGGCTTTAAGTCCGCCTATGTACCTTTATGTTGCTTGAAGTTTTAATAAATAAATAAATTACTCCTTGCAATTAAACTTCTTTAGAGCACCGACGACTGACGACCGCACGTTTTGAGACCATCATTGCGTTCATTTTCCCTTAGCCGAAATCATTGAAGCCGTGTAATTTAATCAATTTTCAACATAATCCTTACAAATTTGGGCTTAAAAGATAGGGTTTGACCACGTACACAATTTACAATAATAATATTTACACATTTTACCATAATTAAAAAGTTTCTAGAACAAAAACATAAAAATATCGGTTTGTTTCCATTTTGATTATAATTACATGCGATTATCTTGGAAACGTGTGGACCGATTGACATGATTCATACGGATAAAATGGTTTTAGATCAAGTTTTCAAATCTTTCATTTGACACTAACCTAATCAAAAAATCTTCTTAAACAAAAAATCACGTTTCAAGTTCCTCGCGTAATTATTCCCTTGTATGATATCTCTTATCAATTCTTTAAAAAACTATCTATATCAATTTTTAATGTTTAAATTAGGATTTTATATGATTGTACATGCTAATTGAACATAAAACAAAACAATCACAACACTCTAATTGGTATCTAAGAAGAAATAATTATCACGTATTAAGTACATTCATTCATTTGTTTACAAAGGTTACAAAGAAAGCGTACCTTGCGCTATTCTATGAACTTACGCAATTAGGGTACTTATCAAATGATCTTTATACTCCCTAGACTTTGTGTCATACACAACTGTACATTGACGTACAAGTTCAATAAGCTCGTCGGTCATTTTCAACACGCAGCATACAAGCGTCCGTTACGAGTTCGCATCGTTGAATGGCGCGCCACGAGCCACGCGGTGTAGAAACACATTTGCCTGGCGTGTCGTGGCGCGCCATAGCCCCCACCACCGCTCTGGCGCAGTCGGTCGCGGGCACTCCGCGCCACGCCAGGACGCGGCACGCTGGGCCACGACACTCTAATGTGTCTCTAACCATACTAAATGTATGAAATCGATAGGCTTCCGGCGCGCCACGCCACGACACGCCACGCAAATGTGTTTCTAGCATTAAATATTCACGCGCATGTTTTTTTTGTTTTTTTTTTAGGTAGATTTTGTTATCTGTGCCTGCTGTGCAGCAGTGCTGCCCTGGTCGGTGGAATATGAAAACTAAAAAATCGACGTCAAACAAACATGTCAGTCACACACTTAATGGCGGTGGTTGTGTTATTTTTTGTGAGTGGCTAATTCTGGTAATGTGTATTCCAAAAACTATTGGATCAACAGAATGCCCTTCGGGTAGTTTATCAAAAAAATATTATTGACAAATAAGACAAAGTGCTGTGAGATCTCAGTGAAGTGGCGACAAGTATGGAGGTTGAGTACGTTGCGTCGGCGGTGTTATTGAATTAGCGCTTGCAGTAGTAGATCAGCGAAGGGCAGCCACCAGCGAGCCGCAACCATGGGGGCGCAGCAGGCAAAAGAGCGCGGCACAGCTAGCGGCGCGTCCATGCGCTCGGCGCGCAGCAAGCCGCGCGTGCCGAAGGACCCCCGCATGCTGGGCTCCAACATATTCACGGAACACAGCGGTGAGTGCTCTCCTCGTGTTGTGGTGGTCGGGACGGCGCCCCGGAGCGGCTTACTCTGCGACGATGGCCGAATGAACGTGAACACCTCCGCTCTAGCTTCTGTTAGAATTTCGTTGATATTTTAAAATATGTGTCTTAATAAATGTGTTGTCAGGTGAGTGAGATGTCAAGTCTCACATGTACTTATGCTGAAGCAATCACTTCCTACTTTTCAGTCATTCAATAGTCCTCAGATGTAGAGAACATTAGTCATGGTAAACATTAAAGTCACATTATGTAAGTAGGTAACAGTACAATAGCAACAAAATGCTTAGTCCACTTTATACATGGGTTCCTAAGATTCTGTGAGATGATAAGCCTTGTTTGAATAGGAAGCAATATATTCACACATTGTGTGCTGGTCTAATCAGTACATGCATTGGCTGGGTTCATCTTGTGATCTTTCAGTATGATTTTATGACTTCTTATTCTTTATTATACACAAAACTTAAAAACATACAAATACAACAGGAAAGTTTATGTACAAAGACGAACTTAACCCATAGTTGGGTTCTGTAACAGTAAACCTGACTTCCCAGGCTTAGGCTAACATTTAATAATGATTGGTTCAGTGACTGAGGCTGAGTAGATGATGATGGATACTAATATGTATAACAAACAAATAGAGTAGGCCATCGAAATGATGGATCTTTCTTTCTTTCTTCTTTTTCGTGTGAGGATGTGCCACCTCTGGTGTCAAAGCTAATAAACATGCCTCTAGGAACCCCACAGGCCTCTGACTTGGCTATTTCAGACTAACATTAACTATATAAGTCTAGGTTTCCTCATGATAAACTTAGAAAATCCATATGTATTTAAAAACTGATATTGGTACTTGCCCTGATTTGAACTCACAACCTCAAGCATGAGAGGCAAGGTCTTAGCCACTGTGCCACCACAACATAAATCCATATGGATATTATTCATGTATCAATTTTGAATACTTCAGTGTTCACATGAAATAGCACCATCATTAGATAGAAAATAAAGTGGGTGAAGTGTCTGCAGATAATAAACTAAGTGCAGTGCAAGCTAGTCCTGCAACAGGCTGATCCCTTTTGCTATACTTAACTGCTCTGCCGATGATGGGGGTGGATCATGCACGCTATGCTGAGCTTGGTACTTTGTCACAAGCAGATGATATTTAGTGCACACCTACAAATTTGTACTAAAACAAACTAGCCTGCCACTGCGAATGATTAAAGCCTAGTGTTTGTTTGTTAACAACAAACTGTAAAAGCAGTAGGTATCTCAAATTGGATGTGTGATCCAAACTTTCGCTATAAAATATGCAGGACTCCACCACATTAAAAACTGCTTTCTGACTAATAATATTCTCTAGTCATAACTATAAGTCAACCTCCAACAGATTATTTTAAGTAATTGCATTCCATTTTGTAATGCACAATAATTGCATTGATATTTAATGTCATTTATGACAGTCATGAATATTTACAACAACAATATTAGCTTATTTTGCTACTATGTAACTCATAACACAAGGTGCAGTTCTCAAAAAATCAAAGCGATTGTCCCCTACTCATTTGACTTTTGGTCAAACCTTTTGCAAAATATCAATTCCTTTAGCAGGGAAAAAATGCATTTCAATGAATAGGAGTCAACAAATATATCTAAAGTAATTTACTTTTAAATTATAATGATGCTTATTTGCAATAGTGTGTTTGCTTCTATGTCATTATTGTTACATTGCAAACTAATAAGTAACAGCTTATGATTTTAATTGCTGTGCGAGTTAATAGTGGTAAATGCAACAATGTGAATGGCAGAACTAACTGGATATTATCCAAACTGGCTCGCGAATGATGTAACAAGTGGAGAGCTGCTCAGCAGTGGGAAGGCATAGGTTAGCAAACGAATATAACTGCTGATGTATGATATTTCCTTTCCACACTAATCAAAACTGACAATGAGTGTCATGACACTGGCTTAAAACAAAACATTATATCAGAATATGTTCAACTTTTTAGTTAAATAACCTGTACAGGAAATAAAAAATGATAAAACTGAACTATTGACATCACTGACAACAAAAATGCTGTTATTGAAGAAGTTAATTAATTTCTTATTTCTTTTAATGTACTGCGATCAAGCCCTTAACAGATTTGTTGTAGAAGTATATTGACAGGAAAGAATTGTTCCTTCAGCAGGGAAGCTGTCTCTCTAATTTAATAGGATTTGTTAGTGAACAAAGACCCATATGTGTTGTCTTTGAGCCTTCCGTCACTTATGTATGTATGAGTGTTGGTATGAGCTTTTATATGGTCTTTGTATGCCTTTGCTCTGTGCTTGACTGCCTCTCTAACAGGTTCCATTTCTGTGTACTCATGCAATTCAGTAGTTGTAATAAATAGTGGTTCATTTGTTATAATTTTGAGTGTTTTAGTCTGCAACCATTGTAAAATCTCCATATTAGAGTTCTTTGCTGATCCCCACAACAATACATTATATTATGTGCAAACTGGCTTGGTTATAGCTTTTTAGATAAGTAGCTTATTTTCCATGGTGACATTGATCTTCTGCCTGCTATCCAGTTTAGGTTTCCAAGCTGATTATTTGACTCATTATGTTTTTTTTTGTATTTGCATTAACCATGTTTGCCTCCTATCAAAATACATGCCTAAATATTTGGCTGAATCCTGATGGGGTAGTATGTCATTTCCGAGGTTAATTGGGGGCAACTGTCCTTTCTCATAGTAAAAGAGAGATCACTGAAATTGTTGCAGCTTGGCCTTAATGCTCTACTATTCTATCCATGCACTAACTTTGTTAAGGTGACTCTGTAAAATTACTGATGCTACACTGGGGTTTTTAAGTGCTCCGCATGTGTTCCGACGCAGACCAAGTTTGTTGTAGAATAAGCGGCACTTGGCTAGATGGTAGACTTAGAAAGTTTCTGAAGAAGAAGAAGAAGGAAGCTTAGCTTAATGAGTTCGCTTAAACACCAAAACGAGTATAAATCAGGTATGAATAAATGTATAGATTTTGTAAGAGAAGAGATGAATGTCTTGGAGGTGAATGAGATACCTACTTTTAGAATTTTCAGGGGAGTAAGTATGACAGGTAATTTGAAAAGGAGAGAACTTATTGCTGTGTGATGTGGAAATAAATTATGCATGAGGTGCAAGAGAATGAGTTTGTATTCGGAAGTCTGTTTACAAGAGATGACAGCAGATTTAGAAAGGAGAGTGGAAGCAGGCAATAATAAGAATGGTAACCAACCAGTATATGTCCAACAAGGTTTGATATACAGGTCACAATAGTGCGCTGGTGCCTGTGCTGTGGTTATGTATGGAAGGCAATGCTGGGTGTGGCTAACCAGTCATGGATGTAGACTACATTAAACTTTATAATTCGATTTTCTTAGCTTTCTTTCATGGTTCTTTCTGACTTCTTCTGTTTTACTGGGCTCCTAAGGGCCCTAGCATAATTATAAATAATATATGCAGTTTGTCAATTTGGTTTGTGCGTAATAATAATATGTTAACAGTAAAGTTATGATTCTTTGTATATTTTTTTCTTTATCTTGAAACACAAAAAAAGAACAAAACAATCTCATTAGTTAACTGTGGATCAGAAAACTGGGCCTTAAAAGACTTGGACTCGATCTTTACCATACATACCGCCAAGATGCTGTTATATGACCGTCGCGGTCCGTAAGATTTACTTAGGGTCCATACAAAGTAGGTTGGTCCTAATAAGTTGATCACGTACATTAATCAAGTGAGGCTTGAAAGGGGAGGGAGCGGGTTTAGCAAGAATCACGAAATTCGCAAGGGGGTAGGGAGTTGTAGTAAGATAACACGTGTATTTATTTTTTTGTCAAACGTGCAATTTCTGAACCGTAAAGCGGCGTGTAGTGTTATTGCGCGTGTAATATTATTTTTATGCCAGTCAAAAACAACCTGCAACATTTCTGTTTGGACATTTATGCCATGGTCCTTAATTTCATAAAAAAAATAGATAATACCTTATACCTATATTTAAAGAAAATATTTAAAAAAATTAAGATTCTTTGTAGGTACTAAAAATACACGTGATTTTGGGTGGAAGAGAGGGGGTATTCTTAAACCTCACCACGTTTCACCAAGAGGGAGGGAGGGGAGGGGGTGGGTTTAAAAAATTGTAAAAAAATATTACGTGATTAATGGACAACCCCTTCGTTGTCGGTCTGCAACCGCCATAGCTGTGACATACTTAGTATTAAGGAGTACCAGTGGCCATTTGTGGTCTTCTTCATCAGTACCACTCGCGTTCATATAGCTATTTTGGTAATTTCACTGTTGTAGAAAATACCAAAATAGCTATATGTATGCCTTTAATATGTATTTGAGGATGATTTTCATAAAAGAACACTTTTCCAAATCGTCCAGTCATCATTGAGTAAACGGGTAACATAAATAAAAAAAGAAGAATTGAGAACCGCCTCCTTTTTTGAAGTCGGTTAAAAATAAAACTGTATTCCGAAACCGACCCTAACATAAGCACGTATGAAACGATAAGTCAGTTTGATTGGTAACGAACGAAAATTTTATTTATTTAGATGCAAACATCTAGGTAGAAAACAAAAGGTTCTAGGCAAGTACCTACTACTTACATTTATTGTCTTCTCTGACCTATTTTTATGAAAAACCTTATTCATACGAGTAAATGAAAAAAACCGGTATTTTTGACCTTAGATCTTGAATGCCTTTTTTATCAGACATGGGACCAATGCGGACTTTTGATACTTCATTCATAATAGTAACCAACACCTCTAGCAATTTTCGGCTCTATGCGAAAAACTGCAAACTGCAAAGTGAAAAGTCTATTTTGACCGGACTTGTAGAACCACGCACAAAAGACAAAAGTAGGTATCTTAAGAACGACAAGGTTGCCTTTCGCACAAACTCGCAAATTGCCTTAGCACACATTGGGGCACCCAGCTGTTCTGCTAGGGCGAATTATGCTACCGCGAATTTTTTTGTTGTCGCTTTTCTGAGATCTATCATTGTATGGTCAATTTTAGCGTCCAGTTTATTATAATGTCGACTGTCTAGAGTCACGCACCGTTAATGCTCAGCTCTATATGATTTGACTGAGCTAAGCATATTATGAGACCATCAGAAAAATGCCGTGCCATACAAATCCGTTCAGTGCAGCGGTACTTGAGAGTAGCCAAGTCATACACACAAACACACACTCCCCGGGCTATTTTTGTATAGAAACATAATTCTAAGCTTAAGACATTTAGACACCATTCCAAATAGTTTTGTTTATTTACCAAATTAATTTATATTCGTGCTATGTTTATTTATTTATTCGGTACACCAACAACATATCATAATTACATTGAGATTTCGTAGAAACTATAAAACAGTAAAGGTACTGGTACGAGTATGTCTGCCCAATATAGGTATTAAACAGCTTTTATTTATTTAATACTTCATGCACACAAACGTACAGAGTCGGATTTAATGCCTTAGGCATTTACCATGCTGGACAACAACCTTTTTAATTCTCTCTTTAATACAAAGGTGTAAATATGTACATACTTAAACACTAAATAAAAATAAACTTTACAAACTTATACTAGAACTAACTACTTACACTATATATAAAAGAAAGGTACACTTAGGCGTCGAAGTTCTCCTCCACATCGCTATCATCCGGGAACGTGCACAGAAGACTGGCAGCATTGCCACGTTGAATGGCAATGCTGATTCTTTGCGCAAAGAAAGAGCCAGCCCTCTGGTCACGCACAGTGTCAATCAGTCGGCGAGAGATCTCCTTAAAAAGGAGACGTGCACTCGGGCCCCATGACCCAAGCGTTTCGACCCCAAACGGCTCAAAACTGTAATTACCTATTAGGTTACAGTATTTGCGCCGCTTGAGGGCTTCAGCAGCCGCAGCAGCAGCGCCAGCACAGCCCGCCGAACTAGGGACATGAGATGGAGCAAGGGTGTCGACACACCAGAGGCCTACCCACCTTCCAGGGCACCAATGTCATGCCATCTGGTCTCTTACCATCGTCACGTACCAAGCCGTTAGGTTCTAATACAGCTGGTACGCTGGCGGTGATAAGGGCTCGACGAATAATGTCATTGATGCTGGCGTGCCGTGCTATGCGTCCTGCGCTCTTGCAACAAGGAACGGCCATGGTGCCCAAGGCTGCCGACAGCTTCACCACAATGGTACCGATGTGGAGCAACTCAAGGTGCGCCTAAGCGTAGACAGGTCGCGAGCCGAAACGAAGAGTCATCCATCATAGTGCCTATGGCGGATGACGGGAGTGCTTGAAGCCACAAACCCGACTCCCATTTTCCCACAGCCAGCAGACGCGCACGCTCAGCAGTACTAGACGATGTATTTATAAGATTATTCTGAATAATACTGCAGAGCGGCTCATATATGGGCATTTCTCTGTAAGCTCGTACAGGTCCCATATAAATGCTGTCCTGGCAATTATTTTTAACATTTGCCAAAAAACCGTGTTCTATTTCGAAGAAAATTGACTATTATTTTAGTTAGATAAGGAGGCCCACTGAATTTATTCATATTTTCCGAGTTTTTAGCGATTTTCCAAAAAGTCATGACAGGGGACTGTTAAGTGAGTCAGAGGACTGTTGTACTTCAAAAAAAGTCATTTTACAATAATCAATTATTTATTATTTTTATAGAATATTTTCGCATCAATAGTAAACAAAATTTCTTTGTAAAAAATTAACAGAAATAACAACTTTCCTTAAACATTCATATAAAAAATTAACCTTAAGTGCTAGAAACAGTTTGTACTCACTGAGATCAACATAGTCATATTATTAATACTATCAATAATTAAATGCTTTATTCAGTATTCATTGAAATACAATTATTAATATAATTACTAGAATGACGTCGCCAAACAACGCTTTCTTGACTACTTCTTTCTTTGATCAGGCTCGTCTAACATTTTTAACATCTTTGTCTTAGGCGTATCTTCAACGTTCTTTTTGTTTTTTCTTTCAAATCTCGCTAACCTTTTTTTGTACTTCTCAAGTTTTTTCTCTAAACGTGCGATCTTTTCATTTCTTTCCCTGTTAAACTTCTGTCGTCGCTTTTTGGCTTCTTTTTTTCTTTGCTGTAGACTAGCACTGGAAACTGCTGGGCTCGGAGCTGGAGATATTTGAGATGGAACTGGACTGGCGGGTCTTGAAGGCGGAGTATCTGCTTCTGGGTCTGATAACGGCGTATTTTCTCGTACAAGTGTTAGTGCTGCATTCAGTCTTTGTCTTTTGACTCGGTATACGGTACAATATTCTTTCCACTTCTTTAAGGCAGCTCTGTGCTCACGAGGTGTCATATCCTTTACTAACTTCCGCAAACCTTTTTCTTTTTTCTTTTGGTACTTCAACTTCTCCTTTTCTCTCATTTCTTCTCTCTTTTGAGGGTCATTTTTCTTCTTTGGTAACGTAATCGCTCTGCTTCTCTCTTTTTCTGTAGTAATTCTTCTCGGGATAACTTATTCTTTTTAGGAACCATATCACGTGCGTTCGATTAGCCTGTGTACAATAATTTAAGTTTATAAAGGAAAATAATGCTAAGCAAACAATGATACTTTGATGATTCTTACATTAATAAAACAGATTAGCGGATAAATTTACACAAACAATACATAAAAACAATGACCAATACGCAAAATACACAGTCCCCTGTTGTGTAAAACAGTCCCCTGCTGCAATTTCAGACAGAGGACTGTTGCCAGGGGACTGTGTATTTTGGTTAGATTTCACAATATTTACAAAATTGTTGTAAAATAGTTTTTTAAGAATCTACCGATTAATTGAGACATAAATAATATAACAATAAACTTTATTTAGAGATTATTAAAGTAATCAACATACATATTATGACTTACCAGAGGACTGTGTGTGGTAGCGGTCCAAGCGCGTGTTCACCTCACAAATGACGCTCTGACACTAAACAAAATGGCGTCTCAACGCCGCATTCGGCAAGGTTGCCAACTTCACAGCAATTGCGTTTCGTTTCACTCAAAAAAATGTTCGTAAATATTATAGTTTGTTTTTATTATGGATTTAAATTTTTGGCAGGGGACTGTATGAAAATTTTGGGGACAAAGTTTACAGGAGTTTACTAAATAAATAAAATTCGTAATGAGACCTTGTTTTACGAAAATAATATAATTTAATTATTTTTCTTTATGGTATTAACTGCCAAATGTATGTAGTTTCAATAACTTCTTCGTAAATCTCATTTCTAGGTGGAAATGCAGTGATGGGGACAGCCAGGGGACTGTTTTTTTAGAGCTTCTATCACGTCTAGAAAAAAAATTAAAATAGTTATGGTTCTAAAAGCAAAGGGCCCGTAAGGTTTCGGGGTTAAAGTTTCATTAGAAGTGATTTTTTTTTAAATAATTTAATTACTTGTTGAAAAAATCGGTTGGGACAGCCGATTACGAGGTTACAGAGAATCGCCCATATAATAAATATACATAGAATATATATCTACCCACATATAATAAATCTGTAGAAAAGTTGTTTTTGTACACAAAGCAAATCAGGTAGGTTTGCAGAGCACACCAACATAGATGTTTCGTGTGCGTAACATCAATGAGTGTATCACTTCGCCTATTTATTAGTGTTTGCCTCACAATATATATGAAGCAAAGAATATGAAGCATAAAGAACAATGGCAGGTGTCCATACATTGTTTTAGCTGAGATTAAATTCCTACGTCATTAAATGAAAAATATTTGGTTTAACTTGGGTGAGGTTCTGAATTTGTGCAAGAATTTTGTTCGAGAATGTCGAGAATAATAGATATTCAGTCAAACTTTTGTAAAGCTTTTGTAACTTTGTACTTTTATTTATTTATTTAAACTTCATGTACATTGATGATACATAGGCGGACTTAATGCAGCAAGGCATCCTCTACCAGTCAACCTTTGGGTAAAAAAGGACACAACAGTGGTAGGTGTACAAAATAAAAATTATAAACAACAATTGAAGTCGGATTAATAAACTACCTAACTAATAAAATACATAAATAATTGCTATAACAATAGACTAATAAATATTATAATAAATACTAAATACAACATGAAACTGAAATTTAAAAATAATAACTATGACGAAGACCGAGTTATGTATGAGAGGACGGATAATAGTTCCGAATTGTACGCTTGAAAGCAAATTTACTCTCAGCTTTTTTGATCTCAAGGGGAATGTTACAGAGTTTTATAGTTGAGACAGTGTAAGAATTAGATAGAAACCCGGTGCGGTGAGAAGGAATATGGAGAAGTAAGTTTTTGGAAGCTCGAAGGTTAAGATCGTGAGAACTGCCCAACACTTTAAAATATTGTTTTAAATAATCGGGAGTACAAGGATCGTTCATGATGGTGAAGAGCATGCAGAGGGATTTGAGAGATCTCCTCTGACGGATAGGCAGCCATTTAAGCTGAGAACGGAAGGAAGAAATGTGATCATATTTACGAAGGCCGAAAATGAAGCGAATGCAGTTGTTAAGAAGTCGATCCATTTTGTTAATAAGTTCTTGGGATAGATCAGAGTAACAAACATCAGCATAGTCGATTATAGGCAAAACAAGAGCCTGAACCAAGGCAGTTTTAGTGCTAGATGGAAGAAAATGTTTGAATCTATAGAGAGACCGCAGTGAGAATGTTACTCTCTGGCTTAGCTGAGCGACCTGCTTATTCCAGCTTAACCTGTCATCAATATAAAGGCTTAAGTCTTTAACGTGAGGCGAGAGAGGGATGACAGTATTGCCGAAAAAAAGCGGCAATAGAAGGCTATTGTCCAAGGTTCGTAGAAAATACGAACTGCCAATAAGGATAGCCTGACATTTACTGACATTAACACTAACCCCGAATCTGCTAGACCAGTCAGCGACTGCTTGAAGATCAGCATTCAACAGTCAGTTTGCGCGTAGAGCTGCAGGTCATCAGCATACAGATGGTAGGAGCATTTGAGGATAGTAGTAATAGAGTTGATAAATAAAGAAAATAAGAGTGGAGAGAGTATACCGCCTTGTGGAACGCCTGATTCCAGAGCGCACCAATCAGAGAGTTTCTGATCAGCACGTACCGCCTGCTGACGACCACGAAGATAAGATGAAAACCAATCCCGTGCCAACGAAGAAACCCCAATATGAAACAGGATGGCCAGGAGAATGTCGTGATCGACGGTATTAAATGCATTGGAGAAGTCAATTAAAACCAACACCGTTAACCTCGAACTCTCCAAGCCGTTCCTGACGTCTTCAGTAACTTTAAGCAAGGCTGTGGCTGTACTATGGCCGGGCCGAAAACCTGACTGGAAAGGTGACAATAGGTTATTCCGGGACACGAAGGAGGATATTTGCTTCAGAGCAACTGCTTCCAGGATCTTAGATAGGAACGGGCGAATGGAGATTGGTCTGTAGTGATTAGATAAAGACGGGTTGGGAATTTTTGGAAGAGGGATAATGTATGCCTTACGCCAGGTTATAGGAAACTCACCAGCCTGCAGAGAGAAGTTGAGGATGTGTGTGATAATGGGAAGGATACTTTTGAATATGAAGGATAACATGGATCTGCTCACTCCATCACAGCCGACAGCCTTGGACTTAATTGCATTGAACGTTTTGAGGATCTCAGCGTCAGTCACCGGGAAAAAAGAAAAAGATTCGGGAGGTACAATTGGCATGGAAGTAATATCAAGTAAAGTATTATTTTTAACAGCAGCCGAAAGCATACTTGACGTCGAAAAGTGATTATTCAAATCATTCAGAGACATATGAGATGAAACAGTATGGGAGGATGATGGTGTGATGCCAATTGATTTGAGAAACTTTCATATGTCAGCCGGTGAAGAATTATGGACATTTTCACAAATGTATCGGCGTTTAGAAGCTCTTACCATCTGATTACAGCGGTTTCTAGCCAACTTGTACAGGCTCCAGTTTTCCTCACTGCGATTCCTTCTATATCTCCGAAAAGCTCTGTCAAGCCGTCTCATTGCCAAACGAACTCCAGGACTAATCCATGGAGCCGGAGGGCGCTTAACACGGACAGGCCTGAGTGGCGCATGCGCATCAAAAAGTTGAAGCACGGACCTGTTGAACAATTCGACTTTCTCATCCACGGTTGATGCCTGAGCAAGATCGACCCAATCAATAGCTTTGGAATCATCATTGAGTTTGTCCCCGTTCATCCTCGCAAAATTCCGAAGAAACATGATGGCAGGCCGTTGTTTAGGTGCCTTAATTTTGTAAGACAGGTAAATTAAATCATGTCTAGATAGCCCAGGGGCCGCAATCTGACCATGGTTAGCAACTAGGTTCTTGGAAGACGCGAAAATGAGATCAAGCCAGGTATCGCTTGAGTCAGGATTAAGATGAGTCGGATTGAGCGTGAGAAGTGACAGACTCGACGATTCTAGGATTGCTTTCAGTCTGCGCGATCTTGAGTTATCCTTCGAGAGGTCGGTGTTGAAATCACCCATGACTATGAGATGTTTGTACTCCGAGGAAACAGATTCAAAGAGAGATTCGAGAATAGAGAAATAATCAATAGCAGGTGGGCAGTAAACTACTCCAAGAACGGCCTTAACCCCCTTGACAACAATTTCAAGGACTAAGAACTCGGGTATAAGTTGTCGGAGAAGATGATATAATTTTGAAGGGGAAGTCACTGCACAAGTATATAGCAACACCACCGCCCCTTTTTCCCGTGCGATCATTGCGAATGAGGGTATTCTGAAATCATGTACACTAGGTGGCATCACTGAGACGTGAGGTCCAAGCTGCTGTCAAATGCTTATGTTTTTTGACATTAGTCAAATTGACGTCAAGCAAGTTGATGTCATAAGTTAAATTTTCCAAGTAAAAGACCTCTCACCAATGTGGCGCCAACTAGTGGCGTGAATTTTCTTAAAAACCCTCATTAAAATAAAACCAGGTAAGCTATAATGGGTAGAGGGGAGTTCGGGCTTCAGCCAACTTTCCGACACCAGGACACGAGGATCAATGCTTTCCCAATCTGCATAACGATGGAACCACAATTGCACAGTTCTTCTCTGTGAACAATAATAAAATATTATTATAAAAAAATAACAATCAATAACATGTGAATTATTTAAACAAATTAAACTTCTAAACATGATAAAAACATTTTATTACATACCGATGGCGATATCATTAAACGCCTCGCAATTTCACTAATTTCAACGTTTTGCTCATGCAAAATAATTTTCTCAACTCTTAAGTATAGTAAACTGATTCACAAATAAAAGCACTTCTCAAAACTTGCAGGGTATAATGTCTAAAAACGTAACGTAAGCCCGAGAGTCGACGAATAACGCTTTATGACGATGAACACCTACTGACTTATATGTATATGATTTGTCATTTTTAGAGGGTAGATAATTAATATATTCTATCTCAAATATAAAGAAGACTTGCTAATAGTTTAAGCAATGAATAGAAGAAACAAATGTAAAATATTTTATTAAAACATACAAAGACACTAGCCGTTGGCAGTCGGATTCGATGTTACGGCGCCAGGGCGTAAGATATTATATACACAAAAACCTATCTGATTTGCTTTGTGCACAACATCGAAAATGTCCCTGGTTATTTTTTTGGAAATATTTTAGGATTACCAAAAGAACCCATTTACAACATTTTTGGATCTTTTGTCTGTTTTCCTGTTTAGTTGCGCACGCATCACCTAAAATGTACGAAACCTATTTAGAAAACTACTATGCATTAAAATTGAACGTAACTTGAAGTATTACTTAGTTTGTTGTTTCATCGCAATCGGTTCACTCTATCAAAATTTAGATGAATTTGAAATGTTCAAAAAGTAAAACATCACAACACACGCAATTCAGATACTCGCACAGTTGAACTTCATATTATTCAATAGATGGCGTTGTGCATTTGACGTCATTTTTTGAATGGCGGTGTTTACATTATCCGCAAAAGAATTAGAAAAAAAAATCGTATATTCAAGCATGGTGCAGGGGTGTGGTGGTACTCTTCTTCAAGAAGGGCGACAATGCCCGGCTGAAGAACTATAAGGCCCATCTCACTTCTTATCCATGTCTACAAGTTGTTTTCAAGAGTCGTCACGAATCGTCTCGTTTGACGATTTCCAGCCTCCCGAACAAGCCGGATTCTGAAAAGGCTTTAGCACCGTAGACCACATACATACGCTGCGGCAGGTTATACAGAAGACCGAAGAATATAACCTGCCTCTCTGTTTAGCGTTTGTGGACAACGAGAAAGCCTTCGATTCGAGCCAGACTTGGGCTGTACTGCAGTCTCTCCAACGGTGCCAGATCGACTATCGGTACCTACATTGAGGTGTTGAAGTGTTTGTACAAAAACGCCACCATGTCAGTCCGTCTTCAGGATCAGACCTCGAAACCAATCCTTCTCCAGCGTGGCGTGAGACAGGGAGTCCTCATTTCTCCGAAACTGTTCACTGCTGCGCTGGAGGATGTATTCAAGGTTCTGGACTGGAGGGGCCTAGGCATCAACGTTAATGGCGAGTACATCACTCACCTTCGGTTTGCCGATGACATAGTGGTCATGGCTGAGACCATGGAGAGCCTCAGTAAAATTCTCGAAGACCTCACTAGAGCTTCCGAAAGAGTGGGTCTTAAAATGAACATGGAAAAAACCAAGGTCATGGTGAATGCCCATGTAGCACCCACTCTTATCAAGATCGGAGATTACACTCGAAGTTGTAGACGATTATGTCTATCTGGGACAAACGGTCCAGTTGGGTAGGTCCAACTTCGAGAAAGAGGTCAACCGTCGAATCCGACTCGGCTAGGCGGCGTTCGGGAAGTTGCGTGGTATCTTCTCGTCCAATTTACCGCACTGTCTCAAGACAAAAGTCTATGACCAGTGTGTGTTGCCAGTGATCACCTATGGGACCGAGACGTTGTCGCTCACAATGGGCCTTATCAGAAAACTTAAAGGTTGACTGGTAAAAAATGCCTAAGGCATTAAGTCCGCCTCTGTACGTTTTTGTGCATGAAGTATTAAATAAATAAATAAAGTCACCCAAAGGGCAATGGAGAGGGCTATGCTCAGAATTTCCTTGCGTGATCACGTCAGACTTACTGCCTCAGTAGCCGTGGCTTAGTCATGGTCACCCACGGTGAAGCGAAGGGGAACCAGAGGAGGTGCGCTCGTCAGGGCTTTTGCCGATTTAGCCGACGACGTAGCGGCCAACAAGTAGGGTGCGGTGCCGCTTGGTAACACAGTTGAAATCGCAACTGAGGCGGGTGGCGATGTCTTATTGCGCCCCCCCATGAGATATCGCGGCTGAGGATTGGAGGCCGCGGCGGGAGAGGAGTGCCGCTATTGCGGTGCGCCGCTCTCCCTACCTTTCCCGGCCTGGACGGGGTCGCACCATCTGAGGGCGGACCCGGTGGGGCTACAGGCAGGGTAATGATATCTAACAGTATTGATGAGATGATTGAGAATGGATAAAGTGAGAAATGAGTATATTATCTAAATATCCAGATGCACATATAGAGAAAGTTTGAAACAGGCGCCAGTAAGAGAAAAGTTGAAAAGAAACCGTTTGTACTGGTATGGTCGTGTGATGAGGAGGGATGAAACGCATGTTACTAAATGTATGTGTATATGTGGATGGAGATTGAGGGGACGCCCAAAGAGAAGATGGATGGACTGTGTGAGAAGTGATAGATGGACGAAAAGAGATTCAATGATAGCGTAACAGGGGACAGGTCGGTATGGAAGAAGAAACCGTGTTGCGCCGACTCCAAGTAACATGCGATAAGGGCAGGAAGATGAAAAGTACGAAAAACACTTGGTGTATCCAGCCAGTAACAATAAATAAAGGCATTCTCTATCTTTCTATTTTTACCTCAAGTTATAGTATTCGAAATCATTGCAAATGAGCACTAAGTTAGTACAACCCATTTCAAGTAATGCACCGAATCAGCAATCCCTGTACGTTAGTAGCCGCGAGTGATTGCTGGCAACCCGCATGACCTTCGGCGCCTTCCTCATCTCGATGATTGCGCGGCAGCTGGCGATATGTTATCGCGACGCGTTCCAATCTAGAGACCGTGGAGATAACGCAACTGCTTTATATGCCAATCAGTGTTCTGTGCCAAAACATTTAAAAATTAAACAAAACAGCGCACATTTAAATAAGATTGGTGAATACGAATTAAGTACCTGTATTTGGACTTTTCCTTGAAAATTGATTCTTGATAACGACTTAGGGCGCTCCGAAAGGGATAGGTGACGGAGACGGTGACGGGTGCTGAAGTGAGCAAACTATGCTCCCGCTGTCGCTTTCATGTTAAGTTTATTTAACCCTGCAAAGCGGGGTTTCGTCGACTTTGAATTGCTTACGACCGTAATTTAATCTAAAGGACATGGCTAAATAAAGTATGGACGCAATATATAAACATTTTAAATAGTAATATGTAATGCTGAATGGCTGAATATTAGTATTTCGTATGACACACTACATTAACAGGTATAAAAACTTTCTGCTATGATACTTTAGTAAAGCGTTTAGAGGAGCTCATGGCTAAATAATAGCAGCCGCACAGGTCAATCTTCAAGGTTAAGCAATGCTTGCCCAGGTCATTCCGTGGATCCATCGTGTAGCATCTTTACATAGCGAGTTTCCTTGTCCCAGTTTATGCATCTCATGATAAATCAATACGCAATTGAAACTTACGACCATACTAGTTGGCACTGCATAAATACATGTCACGTCAATGCCTAGAGCCAATTCCTTCACTCTTGATAGGAACGGGTGAACTTCAATAATACACATCACTGGATTGAAACTCAAATTATTTATTTGATTTAGTTACAGGCACTTTGAGTTTTCAGACGAACTTATGAAGCTAAAACCACATTATGTGACTCGCTGGGTCGCTAGGGCCTCGTCGGTCTCTGGAGAAGACCCAGCAAGAAACTCCAGGATACTCTTTAAATCTTTTTATAGTTGACACAATCATTTTATGACTAATTAGCGTTACATGTTTTTTAAGTTTTCAAACATCTCATCAATCAGATTTATTAAACAATTATTATTGTACACACACAGTACGCGCGATGCGCGTTCTAAGAGGGCGGAACTTCCATATTGTTTTTCTTTGTTAAGACACTGATTACTTGGATAGTTGAATAAAGCTAGCAAATAATACTAAAATGCTACTCAGTTAATTATTTTAACATTAAACAACCCCAATACTCACAAATACAAAGTCGTTCGTAGATTATTATTGAAATAGTCATTTCATCACAAAATTATCCAAGTTTCTGGTGATCTGACTGTCTTACAAATCAGAAGGTTTTTCATTATTACATAACTGTGCTAAATAGTCTTATAACTTTTTAGTATTTAATCATTTACTCAAATTTGTTTAGTTCTCGTATTAAATTAATAAATCTAGTTATTGGTCATGGAAATTATAACATCCGCCATTGTTGACAACTTTGCGTAACTAGAATAACATTAGGTCATAATCACAGAACACATCAAATGTACAATAGTTAAAATGAGAACAAATCTAAAGTTCTACAATAATTGCTCCCGTTTTATTTAAACATCTCGTATTAATTAAACATTGAAATTAGCTTATCAAATGATCTTCATTCAAACAAATCAATAACTGATTCCACAATAAGCCAATAGATTGCGCTGAACCCAAAAGCCAACTTAAATAGACATTGAAATAGTTCTAGTAGTAGCAAACTGCTCTGGAACAAGCATCTTGACTACAAACTTAACAAAAGTACAATCGCACTTTATCAATGTAAAAAAATGTTAGGAAAAAAATGGGGGCTTTCTCCGAAGATCACGCTGTGGCTATACACAGCAGTGATCAGGCCAATGCTGGCTTATGGCGCTCTGGTTTGGTGGACAAGGACAGAATTGTCTACCACGAGTGCCAGACTCCAAAAGTTCCAGAGACTGGCCTGCTCAGCTATCACCGGCTGCATGAGGACCACACCGACAGCAGCCATGGAGATAGCCCTACAACTAACTCCCCTTGACCTATACATACAGCAGGAGGCAGCGATAGCTGCCATCAGGCTGTTTCATCTGGGCATATGGGGAAAGAATCTCACCAGCCCACACGCTGTAATCCTGGACCGGGCGATTCAGTACCAACCCCTCATCGCCGCCCCGTGTGATAGAACACCAAACCAACCTATGTTCAACAAAAACTATAGCATACAAACTGTAGAGGAAGACAGGGATCAGTCTGGAGCTAATGAAGTACGCATTTACACAGATGGCTCAAAAACAGACAACGGTTCAGGTGCTGGCGTACATTCCCTTGACCTCAACATTAACTTTCACCTACCTCTTGGCTCACACAGTTCAATCTTTCAATGTGAATGTGTTGCCCTAACACAGGCCGCTACTGCTGTAAAGCGTTTAGGTATCCATAACTATGGAATCAGATTCCTATCCGATAGTCTGGCAGTGCTCAAAGCCCTAGAAAACAAACAAACCAATAGCAAATTAATCTTTGAATGTCACCTTGCCCTGGAGAGTATATCGATATCCAATCGAATCACCCTACAGTGGATCAAGGGACATAGTGGGTCTTTAGGCAACGATGCCGCGGATGAACTTGCAAGGAGGGGTTCTGAGATGATAGTGCTAGGCCCGTACCCACTACTCCCCCTGCCTTTCTCACAAATTCGTGCATGGATCTGCCAAAGATCGATCGAACTGCATAACAACAGATGGTCACGGGCTACAGACTGTAGACAGTCAAGAACAGCCCTACCGAATGTAAACCCGCGATTAACCAAAAAACTTCTTAGCCTAAGTAGAAATAACATCAGAACAATCATAGAGCAATTACGGGTCATAACCCTCTTAACAAACATCTTTTTAACATAGGCGCCACAGACAGCCCACTTTGCAAGGGCTGTTTTAACGCCGAGGAATCAGCTGCCCATGTCATCCTGGACTGCGAGGCCGTGGTTTCCCAACGTGAATAAATCCTCGGAACGGTGAGGTCGCTCGGCGAAGCCTGTGAAGCCCCCAGGAAGCTTCTGTGCTTCTGGACGGAGCTAGGCTGGCTACTTTAGCCGGTAACCCCACGCACAACGGACCAAATGGGAGTCTAAGTGCGGAAAAGGGAGTCCCTCTTCTATCTATCTATCTAGTTCTAGTAGTATCTCAGAGATGACAGGATTACAGAGTTTGTGTTAGTTGACAATTAAAATCATTAATTTGAAAAAATACCCGGCATAAAGAACTTCGTTAAAAGCGAGTTCCCACGACACCCCCAACATGTTTTTTTTTATAATTTGGTTCTAATCGAATCAAGTGTAATCTATAAGAATCGATTGAAACTTTTTAGTGTCAGCACTATTTAAGTGCCGTTTCTTTCCAGATTTTGCCAATAATTTCTAGAAATCAGATAAATGCAATTAAAGAAATCAACGTTTTGAGATGTATTGCGATAGGTATAAAAATAAATAATAATTAATAGTGTTCGTTTCGACATACGCAAATGTCTTTAAATGAAGGTTTTTTGACCACAATTTTTCGTAGAACGAAATCTTATGTTGTTCTTGTCAAACAAAAACATGAGAAAAATCTTTTAATTATTTGATAATTTCACCAAAGTTGTAGAAGAATAATAAAACTGTAATAATTCATTATTGAATACTTGAATGTTACGAGCTAGTGAGAAATTTCTACACATGCTAAGGGCCGTTGTTTAGCCATGTCCTTTCATATTGTGTTTGATATACTTAATCCAAGTCTCTTGGCTCCTGCTGCTCAAAATCATATATATTACTTGCCGACCATTTAGTTATTTTTGCTGGACAATTTAATTATTCTTGCCGACCGCTAGAAGAATCTCAATTCACTTTGTTTGGTGACTATACATTTTGGAGCTTGAGCAAAACCTCTTTTTTAGCTCACGGTTAAATGACAGCCTAATTGACTCAAGAACATCCTATTTCAAGGAACGCAACCAATTACCAGTCTCCTTGTAGAAGAAAATATTGGTCGTCACAGTGTTTTGCCGGTACAGACTAAGCGGATGAGCAAACAAACGCTTTCGAATGTGTATCGCTCGCTACTCGCTAGCCCTCACATATATCTCAGCAAACATCAAAATTCAAATTACGCTGATCCCCAGCACTTTTTGACCGTCAATTTTCCGTCACCAATTCCCAGTATTTTAGCTTTATGAAGAAGTGCTATGTACTAACTAAATAGACCTATTTTTATTAAGGTATGGGTGGAGGGGTCTCGGCCAGAATATCTTCGGCAGACTAATCATAATTCAATATAGGATGAATACGAGGGCGGCACTGAAAATTTCGGGAATCAAGGAAGTGACACAACATCACTATTTAAAAATGTATTTATTGCTTTTCGAAGTATTCTCCGCGAAATTTGACTCATTTTTCCATACGATGGAACCAATCATTGAAGCAACCATTCCATTCGGAAGTTGGGGTCTCCAAAATGGCCGTTTTGTAGGCGTCCACAGCTTCTTCAGGTGATGAAAATCTTTGACCACGCAATTTATTCTTTATTCGTAAAGTATATTATTAGTAAAGTATAGAAATTATTAGGGCTTAGGTTGGGGCTGTACGGCGGATGGTCTAATAATTCTATGTTTTCTTGCTCTAAAAACTTTTGTTCTGTGCGCGGTGTGAGAACTCGCATTGTTGTGATGGAGGATGATGCGGCGGTTGCAGTTCTCTTTACGGAGTTCAGAAAAACAATCCTGCGTGGAATCTTTTGAGAGTTCTGACGCACCAAGTAACGCGAGCCGCTTTTTGCTCTTCACAGAGCGAATGCGGTATCCATCAACAACTTTTTTACACCTAATTGTTCATGCAAGATTATTTGTATTTGACTCATGCCAATGTCTAAAGTTGTCTGAATTTCATGGCTTCATCACCAAATGCAGAAATCATCCGGTCGACACACTGTTTTTGTGTTAAACCACTTCGAAAGTCATAATAAATCATCGCTCTTGAATTTTCTCGAGTCAATTCCATTTTCTCAACGACTAAACAAGTTTGACAAAACCTTGTGACAAGACCGAGAATCTTTTTTAAAATAAATAAATGTTATTCGATTTTTAAAACCAAGGAGTTTTCAATTAAAAAGATTTTAATATGACAGGAACAGTGGAAATATTCCATTCCCGATACTTTTAGTGCAGCCCTCGTATCTAACATTTGCGATTAATTTCATTTTTGTATCAAATGACGTAGCACCAGCACTTTCGATTCGACCATACATGAACTGGCAGACAAGATTGTTCTGTATCTACCAATATAGTGCTATTTGATGCCACAAGTATCCTCTCGGTGTCAATTGACGTAGGTGCCATTTATTTATTTTTCACCAGAAGTGGTACTTTTTTGTACTTTCGGCCAATACCAATTTTTCTACCGATTTTTCGAAACTTAGCGTCACTTTTATGAACATGTGCCATTGGTATAAGTTTTTAAACTGTCATGGTCACTAATACTAACATTAACATTATAACCGGGATATTTACCATGTTTACTGTTCGTTTCGAGCTCAACATCTTTTGGAATCAGGATTGAACCACTGGATTGAGTTACATAACCCTTAGGTCATTTCGACAGAACGCCACTATATCCCTAGACTGGTGAGGGAAGCTATCGAGATTACCAAATATAGGGCTTTCAATCGGGAGGATGGGTTTCAACTGTCGAGAGCTTGGAATCCAGTGGTTCAGCTGTGTAAACCCCGAAAAAGTGCCGAAAAAAGTTCGCGAGCGGACCTTTGCCAAAGCTGTTGGCAAAGGCCGACACACGAAACTCACTCGTCGGGTAGTCGTGATTTGCACAAATGTAATCGTGATTGTAACGCCTTCTGACTGGCCTATAAGCATTTGCAGGATTACTGTTTGCACTTTACTGATGACAACACCTCAAAATCATATTAATATTGACGATTAATGTATTAAACTTACTCTTTGCCCTTGCTCCACGGACTATGTGCAACTTCCCATTGAATTAAGGTACTTGCACAGGTTTTCTTATAGCCGCTTTGTTCGAAATCATGAAGTCGACAAGGGCCTCAATTTGTGCTTAAGTTGCTGCAGCGGTCGGGGCCATTTAAATTAATTATTAATGAAAACGAAAATCTGCCCAGATATTAATTAGGAATTGCTTGACATTTCATTTGAAAGTTCTTTGCCGTCAAACAGAAAAAAAGGCAAAGGTATCAACAGGATGATGGTGGCATTATCCTGTTGATACCTTTGCCTTTTTTTCTGTTTCAAAGGTATCAACAGGATAATGCCACTTGCCGGAATAAAATGGCAAAAGTAATTCATTTCAATATTTATAAACATGAACAAATTCTATTGTTATAAATATGGTCATTTAACATAAACCGGTAATCAACCGATAAAATAGTGCAAGTCTATAGTTATGCGTCGTTCGTTCACTTATATTGTCTAAGATCCCGTTCGAAGCTCATGAATCCGAAATCGTTAGGCGGTAGGGTTCACTCCGAAATTTCGGCATACTTTCGGACGGCCCGTAACTTCGTCGTCGAAGATAGGGAGTATGACCCCTGGACCCTATTACTGACGAATCAAGCTGCTATACCGCTGCGCCATTCTGATACCAATCATACTTGTGAAATTCAAGTTTATCCAATGTGGGCATCGACATATGTTAAAGATGAATTTTCGAGATTGTCTTTTAATATGGTTCGTCATGATATTTATTTTTTGTTAAGTTGATTTTAAGCTCACATTTACTCTGGTAAATGTGGTTTGATCTGTTGCTATATGACATGGTATTTCGCTTACCACTGTCCCAAGACATTTATATGCTTCTGGGATCTATAATTATAAACCTGCCAAAAAAATGAACTAACCGAAGCTCATCTTCAAGCCAGGATAAGATTTGCAATGCAATTTCTTTTAATAATAATTATGGTAAATGGAATGAGATCAAGATTAGAAGTTATAGAGACTTAAGGTTACCCTCTCCGTTATAAGTATAGGTTTGACCCACATGTTACAGTTAACTTTTGTTTAGTTATTTTTTTTTGTAAACAATTTTGAAAAATCTCTTGGGATGTAAATTGTTGTTTTGTTTGTTTCAAACGTGAGTACCTAACATGTGAACCACTCTTTTGAAATCTTTAAAACTAAATTCTCAGTTTTGTTCAGTAAATAAATATTTGTTAGTCTAAATTGGTTTACTATAGTAATTAATACTATAAGAATAATAAATAATAAGTTATATAAAAAAAATGTGTTTTATAGTTAAACGTAATGTATATGTTTATATATGTTTTTAGGGTTCTGTCCCCAAAGGGTAAAAACGGGACCCTATTACTAAGACTCCACTGTCCGACTGTCTGTCAGCAGGCTGTATCTCATGACACGTGATAGCTAGACAGTTAAAACTTTCATAGACGATGTATTTCCGTTGCCGCTATAACAAGAAATACTGAAAACAGAATAAAATAAATGTTTAAGTTGGGCTCCCATACAAAAAAAGTGAGTCCGACTCGCACTTTGCCGGTTTTCTTGTTTACATCTTTTTAGTTCGCTTCGTAACCTGTTTTTTTTAATTAACAACTTTTTAGTTATGATTTTTTTCCAATTATTTTTAAACATATAGCCAGTATAATTATATTTTTGTAATTACTTCTAAACCCTTCATTTTGTTACCACATCCGATGGTTTTGAAGACAAAAATATCTGGAACACCCACATTATAGGACCCAAAATTCGCCATGTTTGTTTTTCTTTATGTCACTTATCTAAGAACCCTTAAGTCCAGTCAAGATGGGGTTCGTAACTTAACTTCGAGAGTAATATGTTCGATTAATGAAAAGTCGACTGAACGATTGTTCGAATGGAATTTATTGCGAAACAACCTTTCATCGCCAAACGCTATTTCGACTGAACGATTCATTGAATATTTATTAATCGATTGTCTACTCTTTCGAATGAGTTTTAGTTATTATATAGGTTAATCATTGAAATAAAATTATAAAAAAAGACTTCGTCACAAATTATTTCATACATAGTCGACGAAGTGAAACACTTTTAAGATTTTTACCAGACTCCTTTTTCTAAAAGTTATAGGGCAGAAAGCTCGAAAACTAGTAGTGCCATGTGTAAAGTTATGGCCCTTTTTTATAGCCTTAGGGTAAATATACCCAACTAAGTGCCCCGAGTGGAGAAAATCCTCACAATTTGGTGACTTTCGAGATTTCCATATACCCAAGAATATCCAAGGATAACGGCAATTTGTCAATATCTAAGTAATTACCCAAAAATTAAATCTCGTGCTCCAGGTGGGGAGGCAACCGCCCAGTTGTCCCCTCCCCCTGTGTCTGCACTTCATTCCGGCAGGGGATTTCCATGTCCATGGTCCATGTAGCGATGGCGCATCGTCATATGTCGTGCTGCCAAATTTAGGAATGACGAAATGAATTTTGTTAAGTTCAATTTTATTTTGCAAACATACAATTACATAAACTCACGCCTTTTCCCCGGCTTCGTAAATTAATGATTAAATTATTTTTTATTTGTTTTGCTTTTTGTTTATGATCTTATGTTTGGATTATTAGCGGAGTTCTCAGGCCGTTAAACAACCCCAAACTACCAAAAAGGTTTTGGATTACCTTAATTTTGTGCAAAAATCGTAACGTAGATGTTTTTTTTTATAATAAACATTTTTCCCTTCATTTGTGCTTTATTATCTTCTTTTTCGCCAAATTTCACGTTTCTAAATCTATGGTAAGAACGTACGATATCTTAAAAGTGTTTGATTTCCTCAATTATGTATGAAATAATATGTGACGACAAATCTTTTTTTAATAATTTTATTTCCGTTAGTAAACTATATGAAAGAGCAGTCAATCGATTAATAAATATTCGATGAATCGTTCAGTCGACTTTCCATTAATCGAACATAAATGACTCTCGAAGTTACGTTACGGACTCCTCAAGATGTATCTAACAATGTATTAATTATATAAATCCGTCTAGCGGTTTGAATGACATGTGATAATTAGCGAGGATGTTTTTTAACCAACTATTTCACGGCAAAAAAAATATTGTTTAGAATCTAGCGGCCCTTATTTAGTTTCTATTAATTTGTGTCAGACTTAGTTTATGTACGATGTGTATGAATGCAGTTATATTTAAATATATTACGTTTATAATCATAAAATATTTATTTATACCAAATACTACAATTAAATTGAGGAGTCATGTCACATCGATTCGATGAATCACTAATGATTAAGCCTTACATACAAAACTATGCCCCGCGCTAGCAACATTTAAAAAAAATAAGGTTGGCAGCTGTCAGTTTAGTCCACGAAATTAAAAATAAGTATAAGCCATTTATTTTCATGAACGTTTATTATTTATTTATATTTAGAACTTCGGTTTAATTTATAATATCAATAAAACAATAACGTTATAAAATCATACACTAAACGCAGTTATGCTTTTAGCATTTGCCTCATGTAAAATAACACAAATATTGAAATGATAATTATTTAGAAATAGAAATAACATTTATATATATATATAATATTTTTTTTTTTTTTTTTTTTCATTAAATATAATCAAACTCAACATTATCAAACTGGTACAGTCCGACGCTGGACATAAGTATCTCCTAATGCCCTGAGTAGGTACGATCCTCATCTCAATCTACCTACTTAATGGTAAGTAAAACACGTAGTATTTTAATCTAATTAATTAATATATTGCAATACCTACTAAAATGCTACAAACAATTTTTAAATAACGTGAATATTCCCTTCAAAGTTTTGTTTATATTCACCCCTGCGTTCCTATTCACCCCGTTTGACAGTATTTATTTGACTTTTGACTTTTTTAACTTAGAGTCGTCAAAAACGACTCTCGTTATAGAATCCTTAATGCAACTCTATATAAAAGTATTAATATCTACCAAGATATCAAGCTTTGAATGTCAAGATGCTTGTTGGTTATTTACCGTGTATCAGAGTTCCAATGTATGTGGTGTGTAAGGGAAGGGGTTTATGAATATAAGCACAGAAAGACAAGACTAGATATTTATTTAAATAAGGCTTGTCAGTTAATTCATATTGAGAAGGCTCAGTGAGCTTACCACCCATTCGCTAAACTAGTTCTTGTGGAGAAGAAGGGCAACAAACTCCACGGAATCTCTTTTATAGTATTTTTCGATATTTTTACAACCACAAAGTATTCACAATATTATGTAAATTAAAATAACAAGGATAAGGCAAAGAACATAGACTAGCCCTTAAATCAAATTAATATATTAGGAATAATGGCCATAATATGATATAGATACAGTTTCAACACAACCATTAGCAATAATTAATTTATAATCAAATAACTTACGTTAGTCTTGTGTAGTTTTTTTTTCTTTTTTATTGATTATAGGCTTGCGCTTGACCACTATCTCACCTGATGGTAAGCGATGATGTGGTCGACGATGAAGCACGCTTGATATAGCGAGTCGATCTTTAATAAAGTATTAATAATATATCTGGCCAGCACTGGCTTGTAGTTACAAAAAAGTAAGTCAGCTTATCAATTACGCAATATTTTATAATAACGGATCTACCTGTGTCTCCCAATACGTCAAATATGAGAAAATGGCGCGGTATCCCGCAATTTTCTATATTGCTTTAAATATTCTCACAATTAGGTCAAAAATGAATTTTAATGTAATGAAACTGTTTTAAAACGTAACAAGACAATTAAGGAATTAATATCGCCACTTTAGTAATTTCAATATTCGAAAGAATATTGATACTAACAGACAGTATTGTACTTATTGTTTCAAAGGTTTTATAATACTAATATAGAAATATTAAAGCCAGGATACATGACAATGATCATTACAAATTAATATCGGCTCTTCAGTCACTTCAATTTTCGAAAGAATATTGATACTCGTTCTAACAGACAGTATTGTACTAATTGTTTCAAAGGTTTTATAATACTAATATAGCAACATTAAAGCCAGGATACATCACAATGATCATTACAAATTATGTAATAATTTATAGGAATATAATTAATATGGCTTAAATATAAGTTTAGAGTTATTGCCTGTACATACACCAATATTTACTTAGGTGGGTACTCTTTTACATTTGTAGTTAGTTAATACAATAAAAATTAAGGTAGGTACTTAGACATTTGTCGGTAGGTGCTTAATAAATATGACAGGTAAGTATTACGTAGCAAACCGTTACTTGACTTTACGTGACTTGACGAATAAAATTTCATGATTTAATGACGTCACTGACGTCTCTTCAAATAGTAATATCATGGATACGTTAAAACTTCGAGATATTACGGTACATGAGTACTGTCGTAGCAGCAGCGCGGCACAAGCGGTACGCAACATCAACGACGTCTACGGACCCTACAAACGAACGCAACGTTCTGGCAATTTCGACTTGAAAAATGACCCTCGAGGTCGGCCGAAAACGTTGGTCAACAATGATGAATTAAAAGCGATTGTAGAAGCTGATGATACTCAATTTACGGCTGAATTAGCAGCAGCTTTCGTTAGCATCAAAACAATATTGGTCCATTTGCGTTAAATTGGCAAGGTACAAATGGGCTCATTCTAGCTTTGGTCAATCGCTCGTCTCCACTGCTCCTACACGACAACGCGCGTCCTCATGCTGCACAGCAGACGATGGACACCAATAAACTGCCACTGCGTTGGCAAGGATGCAACGATTGCATGGGTGAATAGTGAATACATTGATTTTCATAAAAAACCGGTCAAGTGCGAGTCGAACTCGTGTGCTGAGGGTTCCGTACCTACTCATTATACCGCCGTAATAAAATTGGTATCATTATTATTGGTGGCTAAGTTTTAAAGATATGGGCAAAGGAGATTGCCCATCCTTCTAAGGACCGCCGTTGCGCATAAAAATTTTGTATGATAGCATAAATTGGATATAAAAGAGGGGATAGTTGGTCGTACTTTCAAAGGCAATAAAAATTATACATTTATTTTGTGGGATTTAAGTATATCATTCTTTGATTTTCTGTTCAGTTTTGAGGTTAGTTTTGTAACGACATTCTACCAAAAAAAGCAGTCTCAAAAATATTATTTGAATTCTCTTATGACAACCTGAGATGACAACAGAAAACAGTTCCTACAAACCAATGAATGGTCACAGGTAAATAATATCAAAATGGTTGGTAGATCAGGCTAAAAGTAGGTGGTATAGAGAGTAGAAAATAATAATGCTTGAATATAGGAATGAAATAGTTTTATTGGTCCATATGATCATCATATTCATAAAAAAACTTTCTCTAAAAACGAAGCTGGCGCAGGCGGCTCAACAGATCTAAATCGAGCCCAACCAAGATACCACAAAATGGTCATAACGTGAGCACAACATCCCACTGTCCGATTACCCACCAAACAATTGCAAAAATAGTTAGTAATATAGTCATTGAGATACATGTAGGCCCATTCTATATGCCTAGCCTTTTCCCAACTATGTTGGAGTCGGCTTCCAGTCCAACAGGATTCAGCTGAGTACCAGGGTTTCACATGGAGCGACTGCCTATCTGACCTGCACAACCCAACTGTGTCACATGGTACCACTTGGCAAGACTGGTGCCTATTAACTAAACTAAAATGTAGGCGTAGTTCACCTTACTGCTAACATCTCGTGACTTAATTCTTCCCCTTACTAAATACTTGTCCGTACCCATTACCAAAGGCAAGTCATCCTAGAATATTCCATAATTATATAATTTATGCGTATATTTTTGTAGCAATACTGTTTTATTATATAGCGATTCTGATTTTGGGCATTCTCCTTTAAATTTTCGCGAAAACTTGTAATTACCAAAATTTACCTTAATTAAAAAATAAATGTATTTTTGCCTTTATTTGTGCTGCTGCGCTGGAGGATGCATTCAAGGTTCTGGACTGGAGGGGGCTAGGCATCAACGTTAATGGCGAGTACATCACTCACCTTCGTCATGTCATGGTAATAAGTTTCAAACAAGATCAATTGTCTGATAGAATTGGTGGCCTAGTCAGTAGTCAGAACCAAACAAAATGGCGGCTGCCGTAAGTGGCACTCGCGTACGGGCGCCGGGCGTGCCAAAGAAACAAACATAGCAGGGCGGCTGTGGCTGTCAGTCGCTCAGTCGGACAGCAGCACAGATGCGGCAACGCCTGGCGCGGCGGTGGCGCCTTCAGATAGCGCGGCCTCGATTCACTTCCGCTTCGTAGTTTCTGTGCAGGGGCTCTCCGTTTGTTTGCTCCTGAATGGCTGTTGTGAATGTTGCCTACCTATCGTTCCTACATAATATTGAGCGTAAATACGAGTTATTGGCGAAGTTTCACTAGTAAGAATTAAAGGGGATCTGACTGGCGGGGTTTTTGGGCGAGCGCATTTAGGGCGAAAAGTTGATAGCTGAGTAGATGCGGGTTGTTTATAGAACACCTAGAATGTATGTATCTGAAAAGATTCAAAAAAGAGTTTACATGACCAGAAGCCACTCTTTCAGGGTCACAAAAGATATCCATAAAGAACAATGGGCATTCCTGCCCCACCCTCAATAGCATTAAGATATATGTCGTTGGATAGATATCTTCAAGGATAGTATTATTTATTACTAGCTGTGCCCGTGGCTTCGCTGCCTTCAACTGAATGGCTTAGTGCCTACCTACTTATTTATAGTTAATATGATGACTTTTAAACATTGATCTCCTATATGCGGTTTGAGGTAAAATAATGTTTGTACTTTCCTTATATTTCTATGACTAAAAAAAAAGCCTCGGACGAAAACATGATAGTTAAATTGTCTTTGAGATAGTGTCCATTTCATTAAAATCCGTTTTAGACATCACTTTACAAATTAATTGCAGTATGTTATACGATTAAAACCCAACATTTTCCTAGATAAATTATTAAGAAAATGGTCTAATGTAACATATTTTATCCAAAAAAATACAACTATCTAGACTAGACTAGATAGACTAGTTTAGACGTGATTCTCATTTTAAAATCAGCTACCTCTCAGTAGCTGATTTTCTGATATCTGCGCTTAAGTGTCGACTCAGTCAAACAGATCGTTATATGATTACTATAAAACACTAGCTGACCCCCGGGGCTTCACTCCCGTCAATTGGCTACCTATCTCCCAACCCTACCCTACCTACCCTACCTACACTATCCTACCCTACCCTACCTACTCTACTCTACCCTACCCTACCCTACCTACACTACCCTACCTACCCAATCCTCCCTACCCTATCTAATCATGTAGTACATATTTTTTATGTATCATCAATAGTTTTCTCAGCGCACGCCAAAGTATGAATTTTATATACAACATTTTGCTACTTTGGGTTACATTATTGCAATTTTCATAAGAATCTCTAATTTTTATGGTCATATGCTGTCAAGGACTTTTATTTAGAACTATTTAAGACAAACAATCCTACGGTACATTATATTTTGGTATCTCCAACGGTTTAGGCACCGCACGCGAAAATAGCTCTCAGAGGGCAGATTTTTTTTGCGACTTACTTGATATTTATCGTTATATTATGACCAAATTACAAAAAAAACATTGTAAATTGTAGCAAGTGTCGACTCAGTCAAACAGAACTATACACCGTGAAATTTAAATGGTTGTTTTCCCGCAGCGAAATGGTTTTGTCTATGTAATACAATCGTTTCGTAGTTATATAAAATATTAGAAACCAAAACTGGCATATTTAACATTGTGAAAAACTAAACTCGAAAGCGATCACGAACCAATAGTATACCTCCCGATATCTACGGCCGAACGACAGCAGGCCGTTGACCCGGGTGCTAGGTCACCGTCGAAAGGATTTGGTTCGAAGGCGGCTCCGTTTGATCATGTTACGCGCGGGCTAGATTATGCCGTATAATTACACGCGAGAGCTTATTTTACTTTAAACATTTAATAAATCGGTCTTTGCTTTGTCGGCTTGTGGCTCGCTCGTTTGTTTTGCGTGCAAACTTTTATGCCGTATCACCACGTGCGAGAGCTTATTTTGGTTTGACATTATTTTGTGCATCGGTTTTCTTTGTAGGTGGTGACACGAGTAGTACCTAGTACCTACAAGTTACGTCTAGAGTTACTATTGTTACTCACTTTTTCGAGTTGATGAATATTTTTTTAATTATTTTAAAACAGAAACATCGTTATTTATTTACTTTAACTCTATACTTCGAAAGTACTCCATAAGGCAAGTCGTTCTGCCGCGGGAAAACAACCAATTAAATTTCAGGGTGTATATGACGACTTTAAAACATTGACCTCCTCTATATGCGGTTTGAGGATCAATGCTTAAGTGTGTAAGGTAATTTATTCTGACGTTAAGGTAACTTATTAAACAACTTGCCTAGTAAGTAGGTACAACTAAAAAGTGCAAAATAAAAAACATTACAAAAAAATACTGCCGGCTTCCAAATAAGAAAACGGTGTCTTTCGTAGGCACCATTTTTTTGCGTTACGGACACCGACTTCCAAAACTAAAGTTATTTTTCACTTTGTAATGTTCTTATTTGGAAGTCGGTAGTGTTTTTTTTTGTAAAATAGTTTTTTATTTCTTGAAAACATTAAATTCATGTTACTTTTGATAGAGTTAACCGATTGCGATTAAACAATAATAAAGTAATACTTCAAGTTACGCAAAATGTTTATGTATAAAAGTTATCTACATTGGTTTCGTACATTTTACGTGATGCGTGCACAAATAAACAGATAAACAGAAAAAATGATAACAAATCCAAAAATGCTGGATATGGGTTCTGTTGGTTATCTTTTAACACCTTGGCAATTTTTTTTGGAAATATTTTCGATGTACAAAAACGACTATTCTCCCGATTTAGAAAGAGAGTTATCGCGGCCCTGGCACAAGCTATTGAAGGAACACGGGTGGGTTTTAGTCAGTAAAAGTCTGACACGCCCTTCCGCTTCACCCAGAGCGGGAGAAGTCATTGGATGATTGCCCACCCTTAAAAAAAAGGCCTTTCGGAGCGTGAAACATTTTCACAGCAGTATCTTGTTGACCCAAAATCATACAATTTAAGAGGGGCTCCCATACAGCGAAAGATGGGCTCGAAAAGAAAAAAATACTTCACTTACCATCCAGTGGGATATCGTTGTTTAGAGCTCTTGGCGGAAATAAAATCTGTATTTTTTTCTTTAAAAAATATTAGAAAACAAAACGAATGAGAAGCCACGAGTCAGCTTGTTTTTATAAAACTTGGTTCCGAAGAATGTTTTAACATTATACATTATTTTTAATATTAACTTAGCATTGACCAATGCAATGTATGTTCGTGTATGTTCGAATTTGGTGATAATGTTTATTATTACGTATGACTTACAAATAAATACCAATATAACAGATTTTTCTTTAAAACTTTCTAATTTTTCCTATTAAATACAACTTATATTTGCGGTTTGGTACAGAACCCTAAATCTGCGAAGCCCAACACGCAATTGGCCGGTTTTTTTACAGTCCTCTCTATGTTCTTTTATTGAAGGAAACATATTACATTTCAGCTAACGCTTACAGGGCTTAGTACCAGAACTGTAAAACTGAATCGAATATGGTACATTATTTATATCAACTTTCATAATATTACCGTGAAATAGATCTAGCTAGGTATCATTTTTAGAAAACGTCGTTTTCTCTATTTTCACGGGCGCAGAGCTCGGTTGCCCAGATACTGAATTAATTAATTTATTTAATTTATTAATGTATGTACTTAAGTAAATATTGTAAACCACTTATTATAAAATAAATTATGGAGTTTCTTGTCCTTTCTTCTCGACCACATCATCGCTTACCATCAGGTGAGATAGTGGTCAAGCGCGAGCCTATATACAATAAAAAAAAAAAAAAAAAAACAAGCTACTTTTCCGAATTGAGGGTAGAATCAATTATTATTACTTGTAAATTTAAATTGTTGACGTTCAAAAGTGCCGCTTAATGGCCTAGTTGATATAAATATTTATGACTTTGATTATGACGTATCGGGTGAACAAGGTGATTGCTAGATGGTATTTGTAGAGTTAACGGTCAAAAATTCGTTCACAATGATGGCCGTGTGCGAAGGCGCACTATCGTGCTGCAAAACCCTAGAATATTCTTTCTATAAATCTGGCCTTTTTCGGCCAATTTGCTCTCTTAAAAGCCGCATAACGCTCAAACAATATTCTTTATTTACCTTTTGACCTGCCGGCTAGAATTCCGAGTTCACAACACCGCGATAGTCAAAGAAAACAGTCAACACGACTTTGACTTTTGATCGACTTTGGCGTGGTTTTCCCGGTTTCGGTTCAGTTGGAAGGCGCTACTTCGAAGCTTGTTGAATAGTTTGCATTTCAAACTCGTAAACCCACGTCTCAAAACCAGTAACAATGCGTTTCATGAATGTTGGGTCGGAATTGACTCTTTCTAACATGTCCTCAGCGACTCTTATGCGATTGAGTTTTTCGAGGAAATTCAGGTCTTTTGGGACTAGCCGAGGAGCGGCAACATGTTTCACACGGCACACCCAAGTGATTATTTAAAATTGTACGGACCGACTCGTGGGACACAGAACGGTCGGCGGCTATCTCTCTCAAACTTGAATGATCATTTTCAGTCAGTATTTCCTTCACATTTGCGATGTTAACTTCATTTGCACACGTGATGGCCTACCAGAGCGAGGCAAATCTTCCATCGCATCTCGACCGCTTTTGAACGCTTTGTTCCACTCATAAGCACGTGTTTTTGGAAAACGCGATTCACCGTAAACCTTCTGTAACATTTTCGGTGAGTCCAAACACGAAATTCTATTGGCGATGTAAAATTTAAGACAAACTCTTTGTTCGATGGTTTTGCCCATTTATGAATTTCGCAATACGCACTAGATATGATATAACTAAACACAGCACTACTAGTAACTTGGCAAGAGTCGTTATATGCGCACAAGTCGTTTTTTAGGTCTCTTTGGTTACCAAGCTGGGCGCGGGGTACGTTAAGCACCGTTCCGAGCGCGGAGCGCGCGTTTGGCTGGTCAGTTGACACAATAATCAACTGACGAATCGCGTCGCGTTCCCGTTCCTTTAGCTCTATATCGTGGTTGGTCAGTTCACGCACTATGCGTGATCTTACCACCACTAGGCCAAAACCTTGCCAAGTTTCATGGAGGGGACTATACTTATGAAATTGCCGTTTTTATGAAATAATTTAACGTATTTTTTTTCTATATTTTTTAATTCTATTAATCACCCATGCAATCGATGCATTTTTGCCAACCCAGTAGCAGTTTATTGATACCCTTCGTGAAGAAATCAGCTGGACGGGAGGCAACAAATTCTTCAAAGACATTTTGTACTGTCGCTCGGGTATCGGTTTATTCCCGACAAGCAGTTATCCAAGATTTGTAGGCGAAAGGTCTGGGGAGTTTGGCGGATGACAGAGAGCGTCCAACACCAGCTCTTATAACTTGGAGTCCATCTGGTGTGCTGTATGAGCTCGCGTGTTGTCGTGCTCGATGTTAACGTCGAAGAAAGCCGCTGCTAATTCAGCCTTAGATTGAGTATCATCAGCTTCCACAATCGCTTTTAAATTCGTCATAGTCGACCAAACTTTTCGGATGACCACGGGGGTCATTTTTCAGTTCGGAAGCGGACAAACCAATAACAGGTGGTGCGTTTTTCTGTAATATCCGCTCAGTAAACGCCGTTGATGTTGCGAGCCGCTTGTGTCGCGTTGCTGCCTCGACGGTGCTCATATTCCAAAATTAATCGAATTTTTAACGTATCCATGATGACGAAAAATATTCAAATGCGATGAAAACATAACAATAAACAAATAACTAATTTAGAAAAAAAACCGACTTCTAAAGCAAAACAGTACAAAGCGAAAAATAACTTTTTATCCGAAGTCGGTGTCTTTGGTACCTACTGTATTTCGTTTTTAGACACCGACGTCGAAAAATATGTTCTTTTTCGCTTTGTAGTGTTTTGCTTTAGAAGTGGGTTTAATTTTTTGTTAAAAGGTTTTTTATTTTTCATTTTTTAGTGGTACATAATGGAGAAGTTCAATAGTAAAGTACCTATAATGCCCACAGTGATGCCAGTTTAAATAAATCGAATAACATGAAACTTGAACATAACCGGTGGAATGAGAGTGTAATATGGTGAACTATTCACATCTGCGTACCCGTTTAGAGCAAGCTGGCGTAATGCTATATTATAAAATGGTGTAAACAATAAACAGACATTTGCCTCATTTATTAAAGATTCTGTTGTATATATCCGAAGTTCTTCATCAGATCTTGAAATTTAAATGGGATCACACGACCAGCTTTCAAATAAAAAAAGAATTATCAAAATCGGTTAACCTAGTAAAAAGTTCTTAGGTAACAAACATAAAAAAACAGTCGAATTGATAACCTCCTCCTTTTAGGGATGTCGGTTAAAAATAATTCCATGCTTTTAAAATAAAATTAATTTGAAATTAGAATTCATAGCCAAACAAAAAGTATTTTGATTTGAAATTGCCAGTACTGCAGAACGCCAATTTCACAGGTAAATACAACCTACAAATCTCCCCTCGCAAAGCCGGTACGGGCCGCTAGTTTGATATAGGACTAGGTGTCCCCCGCGGCTTCGCTAGCGCACGGGGTCCCAGCGTTACAAAATAAAGTTTGGTTCAAGTAAATGTCATTAGATGGCGCGATTTGCATCGATTTGTTATTGAATTGGTTTGTTGAACCAACTTTTTTTTGTTATAAAAATGTATGATCATAATATAAGTTTTCGTACTAAACTATTTTTAGTTTTTTTTTCGCTAACGTTAGAATCCAGTACCGAAAACATGCCGACACATAGTGGGAAAATCGCGTACCTTTCGTCTCAAAACTCCGTATTTCAATTGTTTCACAACTAAATAAGCTGTAATTTTGCACAAATGTACTTAGGTGTATAATGTTAAATAAAAATAATTCTGATTTTGAAAATCCTGTTTGTTAAATAGTTTAAAAAATGCATGCGTTCTATAAGAAAAAAATACGTATCTCAGATGTTTCAAAACCAAATGAGCTGTAATTTTGCACACATTATTTAGATGTATAAAGTTTTAATACAAATAATTTTTATTTTATATTAACTAATTATAAAAATGAAACTGAAAAAAATACATGCATTCTATAAGATTTTTTTATATTTTTTTTAAAGCAGTCCGTATATATTAACGATTGCGGCCTCCTCCGTCTCACCCATAGACCGTAACTCCTGAGCATATGCATTGAGCACACAGTCCAATCCGTACTCTTGTATCAATTCCATGTTTTGAAGATGCTTCGTATGGTTTCAAAGGTCTGCCACCACTACTTCCAGAAGTGTTGAGGTCATTAACCGTGACTCGAAACTCTAGTGGAACACGAAATTGACCATCGAATCAGTTGACGTTCTTACTTTCAAAGCGTTCTTTTCTTCGAGACGCATATCTCCAGCGTTCGTTAGATTTAGATGCCAAGTTTACTTGAATGTAGGAGACCACAGTAGCCATATCCTTTGGTGGCAAATTGAAATTTCTTGTAAGTAGTTTTCTATACTATGCCCATTTATCAACAAACTGCTTAACTCTCGTTTGCTACAAACAAATTAATCCATTTTTCAAATCAATCAACCTCTTCGAATATTCGAAAATATTTATTAACTGCTTTTTAGGGCAACTGAATGTCTAACCAAGAACTTTGAATATTTCAGGGTTCGCCTTCCTTTTATAGGCCACTGAAATAGTGCTGTGTGCAAAAAGATAAGAAACTTATAATTTGCACTCTTCCCAGACCCGACTTGTGTAATTCGACCCTTATACTCGTAGATAAGTGACCATATTTCATCAAGTACGTTTGTCAAAACTGTATCAAAATCACAAAGAACTATTAATAATATCATTTTGACCTTAATATATTAAAAATAATTTTATGAGAAAGAAAACGAAACTGAAAAAATATATAACTTTTATCTCGCGATATGTTTTGACCCCGTGTCAGAAAAAGCGCAAATATGCGCAACTTTTTTTTCTCCTTGCATTTACTAATGTCTAAAGATCTTAATACAACTAATATCTCGACAGCGGCAAGCAGCGGTAAAGGGTAAAAGACTCGATTAACAAAAAAATACCACTAAAAATATACCATCTTAAACTATACTAGTTTACTTTATTTTATTAAACCAATATATATAATATTAATTACGAAAAGAGGCGATTATAAGCATTCCAAAAATGTACAGTACTTGTACATTTATATCTAAAACTCTTGAGTAATGTAGCGTTGAGTTGTAGTAACTTTGATATATGAGTTAACTTTGATGCATTTTATACATTATTCATAAATAAAAAAAAACTTTGCGACAGGAAAGATTATTTATTAGACTATATTAATTTAATAATTTTATACAACGACTTTCACGTGAAACAGTTTTGAGACGGCTTTGGATCGGGCTTTCCCCTAGTGCGACAGTTCCCGAACAAACCCGAGCCCGTGTGACGTCACGACGTTTATTTCTACTCATTGTAGCACATAGCTGATACAGTGTTTTGACTTTTAACCGATTTAATCTTGTTATTGTCGTCAATATATTGCTCAGAAATATCGAACCTTAAAAGTTATCGTGCTTGCTTCGTACCATTGTGTACGAATACTACAAAAGGCCGCATTAAATGTGATTCGCGTAATATGTACTAAAGTTTTGAGAAATGCTATTTGTATGCATGTCCTGGTCTTGTTCTAAGCTATACTTATACTTATATTGATATTATAAAGCTGAAGAGTTTGTTTGTTTGAAAGCGCTAATCTCAGGAACTGTTGATTGGAATTGAAATATTATATTTGTATTGGATAGTCCATTTATCGAGGAAGGTTATAGGCTATATAACATCACGCTACGACCAATAGGAGCGGAGCATAAATGAAAAATGTTGCGAAAACGGGCGAAATATTCTTTTTTGAGAGCTTCCGTTGCGTGCGCTGCGTAAACGGTTTAAGTTACGCAAATATCATGTATGATGTAGGCAGGATAGGTAGGGTAGATAGGAAGTGGTAGGTAGATAGATGGCCAGTTGACGAGAGCGAAGCCGCGGGGCTCAGCTAGTTTACTGTAAGATTCGTATTAATTTCTTAATTTGATCATTGGAGACTGATGGTATGGGATAACTTGCACACTCAATTAATGGGCCCCCATAAAGGGTCGCTTGCACTTTAGTGACGAAGCGCCAAGGGGGCAACATATCCGGAGGCGGAGGCGGGAGCTCTGTTCCCGTCAGAGTTCACTCCGATCGGCCAATAAAGACAAGCCGGAGATGACGGACAAGACTTCTCCCTGGATATCAGGTCCGTGGGGTACGCCACTGCCTACCAGCTCGCCACAAAGCTACCCTCCGGATTGTATCTCTCCCAGTCTGGCTGCTCACCTTAGATATATATTCATTAGATATATATTCATTATTATAATCTAAAATGGCAGATATAGGCGTCAAACTAATAATTCTGTTTGAATTGTGAAAATCGCTCGTTGCATTTAAGGGCCTACATCCGCTTCAGTGCCTTAAAACGGTAACTTTCTAAAGCATGCTCCTTAGTAACGGCTAAGTTAAAAGGTTTGAAAAAAAAATATATTTATTATTGATTCATGTACATTATTTTTTTTTAATGGTTTTTTCGTATAACAAATAGTTTGACTTTAAAAAAATAATTAGCAACACGATATTTATCGCAACTTTTGGATTCTCCTCCAAAACGACTTGGATGTTTAAAAATATTTTTATACAGAAAAATTGATGGCTAGAGTTTCTTCATAACTGACATAGCATATGTAAATCAAATAATATTTTGCAAACAATACTGTTCAAAAGGAGTTCAATGTTGATATTTTGGCAGCGAACGCGCGCACGGCCAGTACTGCGTTTACATTGGGGCGTATATATCGCCTTAAGAGACGTTTACTGAAGAGTTAGTGTTAGGAAAATGTACCGAGTTAACATTTTCACTTTATGTTCTACAAAGTTTCAAATCCGACTGGTAGTTCCAGAGATGAGCGCGTATAAACAAACAAACTCTTCCACTTTGCTATAATACTATACAGATAGCATTTTAGTTAGCGAAAATTGTATTAATTCGTTTAAATATATGAGCAAGCGTTTCATATGTTTTTTGAGTGCACTTAACTGCGTATTGAATTGCGCGAACACATTCGTGCTGAATTGAACAAGTAACGTCACTTGTAATTGTTAAGTAGTAGGTATAAGATCGTTTATCAGTCTGCATGTGAGATATCTTTTAATCACAATGGACGGAAACCCAGCAGGGGCGACCAACGGATTATTGTTCTTTATACCAAGCGGCCGCGTTGTGTCATTGGCATGGCCGTCGCATAATTTAATAACTTACAAAGGTAAGGCGAGGTGGCGATGGTAGAGCTGAGGGCTCTTCGCCGTTCCTTATCTGTGGTTTACCTAATTCTTAATTATTTATTGTACACCAAAAACTACATGCAATACAATGTGAACTAAAGTACATGCAAGGTATTCGTATGTAGCACATGGTCGATTTGGTACTCGTATCTTAAATGGCGAGCATGGGCTGTATTGTATCCAGTCAGAAATCAATAAGACGAACGTAAGTTGAGTCGTGTGTGCAATAGCGTCGTAGTGTGGCAGATAACATGCATTAGAGGCTCTTATAGCCGTTGTCCCACAGTGAAGATATGGACGAACAGTACGGAAACTACCTACAAACGCCCGAAATGTGCGCATGTTTGTGTGAGTGTGCCGTTTCGAGCGTTTGTAGGTAGTTTCCGTACTGTTCGTCCATATTTATAGTGTAGCTGCGCGATGCACGAGCGCACCGCGCACCGGCCGCCGCGCGCCACCCTTTGCCCCACCCACAGGTACGTTCACGAGCCCACCTCAAGCAGAAACTGAACCATAAGGAAATTGAACACTCGCAAACGAGACACTTCAGCTATTTTTACCGACTCAAAAAAAATGGAGGTTTTCAATTCGATACGTATGTATGTAATATTGTTTGAATTGCATAATATTCACCTAATGTGTTACTCTATGTAGACTTCTAAACACGTATGCCAAATTTTATAAGTGTACGTATGTATGTTTGTCGACGCATTTCTCCGAAACTGGTTATCGGATCGTAATCATTATTTTTTTATTGTGTTAAGTATCTCTCAACAGTGCAAGTTTCATCAAAATCGCTTCAGCAGTCTTCAAGGTATGGAACATACTACCAAACTCCTTAGCGACAAACAGCATGAATGTGTGAATTGAGTTATTTTGTGTATTTTGTCAATACTTTCGGTACCTTACTATAGAACTAGCTTACTTTTCAGTGTTGGTGTACTAAAACTAAAAAAAGATAAATAATAACATTTTCACAAAAAAAATAAACTAACTTCAAAAGCAAAACACTAAAAAGTGCAAAATAACTTTCCATTCGGCAGTCGATGTCGAAAAACGATGAAAAGAACCGGCCAAGCGCTTGTCGGACTTCGCGCATCTAGGGTTCCGTGACCGCAAAATCAAGTTGGTTGTAATATTAAAAAATGAGGGAATATCAAAGAAAAATCTGATTTATCAATATATTGGTATTTGTTGGTAAAATACGTAATAATAATCACTATCACCAAATTTCTAGTTTATAGATCAATGGGAAATTAAAAATCTTCGGAGCAAAGGAGAATGACCAAAAAGTCTCACGCATCTAAACCAAAATTTTATAGTAATACGAGGGCGGCACTGAAAATTTCGGGAATCAAGGAAGTGACACAACATTACTATCTAAAATGTATTTATTGCTTTTCGAAGTATTCTCCGCGAAATTTGACACATTTTTCCATACGATGGAACCAATCATTGAAGCAACCATTCCATTCGGAAGTTGGGGTCTCCAAAATGGCCGTTTTGTAGGCTTTCATGTGATGAAAATCTTTGACCACGCAATTTATTCTTTATTTTAGGTAAAGTATAGATATTATTAGGGCTTAGGTTGGGGCTGTACGGCGGATGGTCTAATAATTCTATGTTTTCTTGCTCTAAAAACTTTTGTTCTGTGCGCGGTGTGAGAACTCGCATTGTCGTGATGGAGGATGATGCGGCGGTTGCAGTTCTCTTTTCGGAGTTACGAAACGACCTGTGGCAAACAAATGCTAGCATACCGTTCTGCATTAACCGTTCGTTGTTCCTCAAGAGGAATAGTCGCAACATGGCCGGTTTTGGAGACAAACGTGGCCACCATTTTTTTTTGCAACACTCCTTGAACGAACAATTTTTGTTGGTTTTAACTCATTTTCGAACACCCAAACTCGTGACTGGTTTTTTGTTTCGGGTTCGTACGCGTATATCCAGGATTCGTCATCTGATACGATGTTGTATACAGCATTTGAGGATCCTGCGTGGAATCTTTCGAGAGTTCTAACGCACCAAGTAACGCGTGTCGCTTTTTGCTCTTCACAGAGCGAATGCGGTATCCATCGGCAAAACAACTTTTTTACACCTAACTTTTCATGCAAGATTATTTATATTTGACTCATGCCAATGTCTAAAGTTGCCTGAATTTCGCGGTATGTCACATGTCGATCTTCCCCAATCAGCTTACGCACAGCATCAACGTTTTCTTGGGTGACTGCAGTTTTTGGACGACCTTGACGGGAATCATCACTGAGCTTGACACGTCCACGTTGAAATTCAGCAAACCAGCGATAAATTGTGGTTTTGGATGGGGCTTCATCACCAAATGCAGAAATCATCCGGTCAACACACTGTTTTTGTGTTAAACCACTTCGAAAGTCATAATAAAACATCGCTCTTGAATTTTCTCGAGTCAATTCCATTTTCTCAACGACTAAACAAGTTTGACGAAACCTTGTGACAAGACCGAGAATCTTTTTTTAAATAAATAAATGGTATTCGATTTTTAAAACCAAGGAGTTTACAAATAAAAAGATTTTAATATGACAGGAACAGTGGAAATATTCCATTCCCGATACTTTTAGTGCAGCCCTCGTATGTACGAGTAGGTAGTAATAGTTTCAAATTTTTTACGACATTACGCGTCTGGGATTTGATTTTTGAATAAGGAATTTACTTTTGAGTTTAAAAGTATTGATATTGTTATAATTCCTATTGACGTTCCGTTTCTCATGACATGATTAACACAACCTTGATTTTTGAAAGTGTAAAAAATATACTTTTCCGATACTACATTAATTTAAAAAAAAACTAGAATAGAATTTTTAATTAAAAGGTTACCATTATTCTATCTATGGTTAATTGGCCATTCACAGCTGGTAAAAAAAAAATGTAGAATGAAATAGAATCCATTTTTGATGAATCGACTAACCAGTAATCGTTTCTTTTGTTAATAAATAACTATAACGTCCGTGTATAACGTGTCTATAATAAAATACGTCGTTGGTAGCGTCCAACAAAATGGACCTAGTTTTCAGGTTATTTTCGATTTTGTAAAACAATTCTGAAACTTATTTTATAAGATATTAGAGTTAACATGGTCAGTGTAGTCTATAAAAAACAAAGTTTGAGTTTGATGCAGCATGGTACGGGATTCCATACATCGATGAGCATTCTCCTTTTTTATAAAGAAGCTGTCTTTGGTGGCTTCTCATTCCTTTGCTTTCCAATATAATTGAAAATAAAAAATACATTATTTACCTTCTCAATGGGCTCGAAACAACGATACCCCACTCGATGTGGAAGGTAGAATTTTATATTTCACGCCCTCCGTTAGGCCTTAGAAAATAAAAATATTCTTTGACAATTTGTATGGCTTTGGGTCTACAAGATGCATAAACTGTGAAAAGAACAATCGCAAACGCCCGGTAGGTAAGTAGGGTTGGTACAGGTAGGTAGGCAGTTAAAATAATTCGAACTACATAACAATAACATTAGTAAAACTTTTTTATAACAATCAGCAGGATAATAAGAATTATTATTCTAATAAAAATCAAAATTACAATGAAATTTCAACAATTGATTCCATTAAAATAAAATAAGAATTACATGACATTACATTAAAATAGCAATAACAATAAAGTATAATCTTTATTATTTTTATATTGTATAGGCTCGCACTTGACCACTACTTCAGCGATGATGGGTCGATGATGAAATAATAAAATGAGTAAAACATTATCATTCGACAAAAATTAAAACTAAATATATAATAAAAAAAATTTACTCCATCAAAATAACAATTAAACAAAAACAATTTAAAAAAAAATGATTCCATTACTATTAAAATACCAATATTTTTTTTATTTAAATATAAGTTAACCATTTATTCAACATGATTTACTCAATTAGATAGACATCACATTAAATAGAGTTTGCCCAAATTAATCTCATTTAACACAGTGGATAAATAAATTTTGCACACATACATATACTCATGACTTTTACCCATAGGGGTAGGTAGAAACTACCAGTATAAGTGTTACTGAATATTTAATTGGATTAATAACTAAAATACCTTGACATGGACCCATTGCCCAAACTTTATTATCTTCCCATTTCTTTGATTATCTATACATATAAATAAAATTGGAGTGTCTGTTTGTAATATTGAAATAACCGTTTTTACTACATGTATATGAATATATATACGGTACACACCAAAATAACATTTTTTCGAATTTTTGTCTGTCTGTCTGTTTGTTCCGGTTAATCTCTGAAATGGCTGGACCGATTTTGACGGGACTTTTATTGGCAGATAGCTGATGTAATAAGAAGTCACTTAGGCTACGTTTATTTTAGAAAAAATCTTTTATTTTAGAAATTCGTTTGGCGGATCGAAGTTCGCCGGGTCAGCTAGTTATTCATAAGTAAGATAAGTAGGTACCTATTCAAGATCAATGAAATATGAATTAGGTGTATTGTAATCGAAAAGAACCTAATTACCATTTATGATAATGTTCTAAGCATAATGTGTATAAACGCAAAAATGTAAAATAACAAAACGGCTAAATCAGGTAAACATCCCAGTAATCGACCCTTTATTTACAAATCCAAATAACATATTCTTCAAATTAAATTCAATAGAAAATCTTTTTGAATGTCAAGCAAGACTATGTTAATAGGGAATATGCATGTATTTTTTTTGTTTGCTAAATTAAATAATTATTGACTATAATGTAAACAAATAAGAAAGATTTTTTTAAATATCATTATCAACTTTTAATTATCAATCAATTTTGATTGTTTTCACAAATTTGATTCTGTTTGGTCAAATGGCAAATGGTTTTACATGCATATTCCCTATTTATATTAAAAGTTTTTCAACAGGTGATAAGTACATTATGTTTTTTTTGCAGCAACAAATTTCTATATTGTTTTGCTGCTAATAAGCTCTTATGTTTACAGGAATGTAGTATTATGTAAGTCGATATTAAAGCCGCCGCTTTAATATCGAGCATATTATAGACGCGATTGAGCGGCATAAGGGCTCCAAGATCTTTGCAAGAGAGAGCAGAGCCAGCTCATGAAACTGAAGACAGACTATGGCAGGATCGTATCCGCCAAACCGGAGCTTCTGAAGGAGGCCGAGAGATTCTATGGGCAGTTGTACACGTCAACCAGTAAACCCGTCGCGAAACTAGCTAAAGACCCTAGGGCTAGATTGACCCGTCACTATAGCGAAGACATTCCGAAAGTCAGACTGTACGAGATTAGGATGGCTCTTAAACAGCTTAAGAACAACAAGGCACCGGGTTATGACGGAATTACGGCCGAATTCTTGAAGGCGGGTGGAAAACCAATACTTAAGGCCCTTCAGAAGCTGTTTGATACCGTCATACTCGAGGAGAAAACGCCACAGGCATGGTGCAGGGGTATGATGGTACTCTTCTTCAAGAATTGTGACAATGCTTACCATCAGGTGAGAAAGTGGTCAAGCGCGAGCCTATCAATAATAATAATAAAGAAGTTGTGGGCGAGTATATCTACCTGGGACAAACGATTCAGTTGGGTAGGGCCAGCTTCGAGAAAGAGGTCAATTGTCGAATCCGACTCGGCTGGGCAGCGTTCGGGAAGTTGACCTGACCACAGTGTTTCAAAACGAAAATCTATGACCAGTGTGTGTTGCCAGTTATGACCTATGACTATGAGACGTGGTCGCTCACAATGGGCTTATCAGAAAGCTTACAGTCACCCAAAAGGCAATGGAGAGGGCCATGATCGGAGAATCCTTGCGTGATCCAATCACAAATGCAGAGATCCGCAAGAGAACCAGTGTTACCGACATAGCGCGAAGGATTGCCAAACTATAATTACATTATTTATGAACAAAATTGATTTATGGATGAAATTTGTATAACTTATTCCATATAAATAATTTTTGCATGTCCATCTGTAACACTAAGAGGTGACCTACTAATTTCGAAAACTGTGTGAGGTACCTTGGGCTGCATCTAGATCGAAGGTTAACATGTGCCAACCATATAAAATCTAAAAGAAAAGAAGCAGATCTCAATTTCAAACGTTGTACTGGTTAATTGGCTGACAGTCACCGCTAATTCTGCCAAATAAACTATTGGTTTATATATGCATTATAAAACCCTTATGGCCTTAAGGAATTCAGCTCTGGGGATCTGCCAGTCACTCAAATCTTGAAATCCTACTAAGATTCCAGAATAATGTACTAAGAGCAATATCAAATGCACCATGGTTTGCAAGAAATGTGGAAATACATGAATACTTAAATGTGGCACTATTGAGGAGGAGGTAAATAAATACGCCACAAAATACAAGGATAGGCTTCAAAGGATACAAAATAACTCGCCAGGGACCTGGTTAATAATAATAACCACATCACAAGGCTGAAACGATGACAAATATTGCAACTGGACCAGAGACACTAAATTGAGGGAGTACTATTCTGAGGATGGGACGAGAGTATTTGCTGAAATACCTCCGGAAACACAAAAAGAAGACGGAAAATCTGATAATGGCTGCATAGCCGATGGCAGATATATAATGAGGGAAAAAAAAAATTTGCTCCACTGAAAATAGAGAAAATATAAGTAAGTAACGACACTATTTTGCTGATGGCACTTTAAAGAGCTGTCCTGGGGATTTCCAACATCTCCACCCAATACACGCATTTCATGAAAGTAGTCAGAACATACGAGTAAAACCATAACATAACATGCCTGAGCTGTATTCTGTAAAGTTTGGTCAAAATCCGTTCAGTAATTTTTGCGTGAAAGAGTAACAAACATTCATCCATCCATCCTCAAAAACTTTCAATAGGATGAGTATGGATTTGTGTTTTATTTTTGCTATTTCTTTCAAATATAATATAGTAACAGAAACTATCCGAACCCACGGATCGTCAGAAAAAATCATACTGTATCCATATCCAGATCCGAAATTTCATATTCGTAAGTAAGAAGAGTAGGTATTTTGTTTTATAAGTTTCATTTTGTTAATTTTGTTTTTGTTAAGTGAAATATTTGCGATTTATAGTTTTATTTAAAAAAAAAAATATTCATTGTAGTTCACAAGGATCTTATTCTTTGTTCGCAGCCAAGTTACGGTAAAGAAAAAGTTTTCTTGAGTCGCAACCGGTTGCAAACAAAGAATAAAAATTCTTAATTCGCAACTGGTTGCGAATTGCAATTGTGAAAACGGCCGGATAGGTCAGCCTGCGCCTGAATTTTGTAGAAAGTATTGTTTTAATATTAATACGCAATGGGCAAGTGCTTATCGTAAGGAGCAAGTATTCAAAAGTAATTATAGTGAATGGTTAGTCAGAAATAGTTAGGCGACATTTTATGCAAGCTTTGGTGCAAAAAAAAACACGAATCAGTTCCCAGTACATCTACACAGTTTGTTCGATCTCCAGTGAAAGCAGCTATTAGCACCTCGACTGAAGTAAATCCTAGAAAACCTTTTACTGAATTAGGTCCTAAGCAGAAAAAAAACGTATAGAACACACTTTGACAACTATGTCCTCAGATGAATTATCAAAGTTAAAAGCAAAAGGAAATGAAAGTATTGTAGAAAGTAAAAGATTGCCTATTTGTTAAAATAAAACTGAATTTGCACCGGATGAAGCTTCAGGCTGGTTTTTTGTCTCTTAAAATGACGTAGTGGCAATATAATACGCTACTGCAAAGAACCCAACAAGTAACTAGTGTTAAAATATTCCCCTCCTATTACACACTACAAAATGAAAAACTAAAATGCTATCAAGCTAAAAGTACAATTACAATAACAGATACAACAGCTAAAATACTGTGAAAAGACTGATCAAATCAACCCCACCCAATTGATGATACGTATAAGGAAATGACACTGATTAAAACATATTATATTGTATTTAATACTACATTTCATTTCCGTAATTATTATTTTTAAATGACTCAATCAGTTTTTGTTGATTCCTAAGTCCTGTACGCTTTCATATCAGTCCAGTGTCCAGTGTGCCCGGCGAGCGCCGAGCGGTGAGCCGGTGACTCAGTGCGCCACATGCTCGGCGGCGGACGCCAGCGAGAGCTCGCGTGTGACATGACTTCATTAACAGCTAATAATACATACATGGATCACAATCGCGTCGCTCTGTTGGTGCTGCCGACACCCGATTATATGATTTTAATTATTCGGTCGGTACTTACCAATTAAACAACACTTCCAAATATTAAAACTACAAAGTGAAAAATATCTTTTAAGTTTAGTTTTGGAAGTCGGTGTCCATAACGCAAAAAAATTGTACCTACCAAAGACAACTTCCAAAAATAAAGATATTTTTCACTTAGTACTTTTATTTTATTTTTCACGTTTTAGTTGTACCTACCTAATAGGCAAGTGGTTTAGTAAGGTACCTATAATGCCAGAATAGATTACCCGAATATCATGAAACTGTACATAACCGGTGAAATGAGAGTTTACCAAGGTGAACTGAACAGATCTGCGTACCCCTTTAGATCGTTCTGACGTGATGTTATGAAATGATATAAACAATAAACAGACATGCGATTGCAGCAATCCCGAGAGATTTGCCGTTATTTATTGAAGAGTTCTGTTGTATATCTCCGAAGTTCTTCGTCAATTCTTCAAAAAATTAAAATATGACCAATTTCGGAGCATACTCATTAAAACAAAAAAGAATTTTCAAAATCGGTCTATAATTGACAAAGATATCGGTGAACATACAAAAAAACAACAAAGTCGAACATAGAACCTCCTCCTTTTTGGTAAGTCGGTTAAAAAGGAAATATGATAAAAAACTATGGTTTCGAAAGTATTGATATTTTAGATTTCGAGGCTTTCCAGGATTAGACAAGAATTAAGTTAATTTTCGGCAGAATGGTGCGATAGAATTGTATTTTGTCACGAGCTAAACTCAGAAAATACTTACTTTGTCATCGCAAATTTCTCAAAAACTACAAGATATACGATAAATCTTATGCAAGTGCGTCATTTATTTTCTAGTAATTTTACAATAATTACTTTTAAAAAGTGCTCAAAATAAATTAGAAGAAATAAAATCCGAACCCACATTTTTACGTTATCCCGAAACAGCAGGTTTACCAATTGCTTTTTCAGTTTACTGGTGGCGAACAAATATCTCCAAAAAACGGTATGGACTGGACCTATAGTATACAAGTAAACATGCATGTTTATTTTAAAGTTTATTGTGTTTGTATTGTATGTGATATGTAATATGTTGTCAAAAGATCGAAAATGATCATTGAGCGAAAAAAATGAATAAAAGGAGCCAAATTGGTGTCAGGATGGTGCCGACGAAAATTTGACGTCTTTTCGTCATGGGTGTCATTTTCATCGCTTTTGGGGACAGCTATAACAAATATGGGGTCAAAACCAATGTGTCATTTTCATGGTTTTTGGGTAGCTAATATCGAATATGGGGTTTAAACCAAAATAGATGATGGCGCCGATGAGATTTTTTTTGTCCAGGCCGCGGAAGGTAGGGAGAGCGGCGCACCGCAATACTGCTTACCCGCCACGGCGTCCAACCCTCAGCCGCGATATCGTATGGGATCCTGCACAATGTATTTCCGGTAGTTGTTCGTATTATTACTTTATTAGCGACTCCGAAAAGCAGGAAAATGACGAAAAATATACAATTGTAATCGGCATCATTTCGCCCGTTGCGAATTCGCGTTGTGGTTGCATCAGTTAGGGCTCAGAACGCGTTCTGGATTTTATTTACCGACTTTGAACGCGTTCCGAGCAATTTTACTGCTAAATAAGGGTTTTCGTTGTTTGAGCCTAACAGCTATAGTACGTATAGTCAATACCGAGTACGCGGGATTGGCCCGCATTTGGCCTCGCATGCGCAGTTCACTTTATCGTGAAGCCCGCGTGCGTGAGCAAATCCGCGTGATACTAAAAATTACCTAAGATGACCATATTCTTAAACCAGATGAGTAACATGCCAAAATAATATGTTAATATTCAGTCAACATGTTAAAATAATATACCTATTAAAATTACAATGTTTTCTTATATCTATTTGTTACCCTTATTAATAACAACACAGATATGCTGTGCAGCATACATAGTACATAACATAATATTACCTAGATAAAAAGACTGGAGTAGCGATAATGGCTGTTACGCATCAGAAGCGTCTCCAAAAGTTTCTGCCTTTCTCAACTAAAGTAACTCTTGCTCAGTCTCTTCTTCTTCCTCTTCTTGACTATGCTAATGTCTGCTTCCTTGATGCGACTGAGGAACTTCTTAATAAGCTCGAACGTTTGCAGAATATGTGCATCCGCTTCATTTTTGGCCTCCGAAAGTATGAACCATGTGACGGATTTTCGGAGGCGGTTGAAGTGGCTGCCCGTTCGGCAGCGCCGAGATACACACACTCTTTCTTTACTCTTTTCTGTTCTTCACAACCCTACCTCTCCTTCATATCTTCGGGAACGCTTTGAGTATCTTGTTCCGAGAGGAAAACCTTGCCGTTCCTCATCGTCTCATCTCCTTCGTTTTCCTCCCCACTCAACAAGTCGTTACGGTGGATCATTTACTGTTCGTGCTGTCCGTCTCTGGAACAATCTCCCTCACTCCATACGGGATAGCCCTTCGTTGGGAATTTTCAAGAAAAGAATAAGGGAACATTTCCTGTCAGCATGACGCATAGATGATAATGTATTTATTTATTAATTAAGGATTTTAGTAATATTTTATATAGTATGTTTTATGTTTAAGTATTGTGTGCTGTACACGTATTTGTTTAGTTTATATAGTTAGTAAGAATTTAAATTTTAAGTTTTATTGTGCACTTGAGTATGCTGTCCTCATTTAGTAAAATATCTCTAAGACACTGAGGTTTGCTGTAAGAGAACCCAATTATGGATTAAGCTCGCCTTTGTACATAAGCTGTCCTACTGTATTTATAAATGTTTGTTTTGTGTACAATAAAGAATAAGAGTAAGATTTTTTTTCTTGCTGCACCGTGCGAAAACGCACATTACGACTGTCGGTGATAGTTACCTAAAATATCATCATCATCATTGCAGCCGAAAGACGTCCAATGTTGGACAAAGGCCTCCCCCAAGCGTCGCCATACTGATAGGTCCTGTGCGTTTCGCATCCACCGGACGCCCGCAGCCTTGATCAGGTTGTCGCTCCACCTAGAGGTAGGCCTGCCAACGCTGCCTCTTCCGTTCCGCGGTCGACACTTGACCAGGTCGTCGCTCCACCTAGAGGTAGGCCTGCCAACGCTGCCTCTTCCGTTCCGCGGTCGACACTCTAGAACTTTTCGGCCACAACGGCCATCCGTTCTGCGAGCAATGTGCCCTACCCACTGTCACTTAAGTTTGGCAATTCTTCGGGCTATGTCCATACCTTGGTTTTCTTGCGGATGTCTTCACGTCTGATTCGATCACGCAAGGAAACTCCGAGCATAGCCCTCTCCATTGCCCCTTGGGTGACTTAAAGCTTTCTGATGAGGCTCATTGTGAGCGACCACGTCTCTGTCCCGTAAGTAATCACAGGTAACAAACACTGGTCATAGACTTTCTTTATATAGGTCTTGAGACACTGTGGTAAGTTAGACGAGAAGATACCGCGCAACTTCCCGAACGCTGCCCATCCGAGTCGGATTCGACGGTTGACCTCTTTCTTGAAGTTGGTTAATCCTTACATACATTAATAATAAATACAAAATAAACATTCGTGCTTAATGATATCAGTTACTCTTACAGATAAAGCACTAACTTTACTTATTTACCATGATTTCTCAAGGCTAGTTGGCGATTTCAAATTTACTACCACTATCACAGTCACGATGTTATAATAATTATTAATCGTTAAAATCTTTATCTTATCTAGTCATTGGTCACAATACAAACAATTCTTACACTTAATCACACATTCATTTACTTCGCAAAAGTTCTTATGAAACACACTCAATACAGTGTAAAGGCAAAACGTACGTAGTGAAACCATACCTCATTATTTAGCCTGTTCCCGAACCAATAAGTATTGGTTTTGTTAAAGTTAAACTAGCCCAGTAGAAATCGACACTAATTAAAAATGGCTAAAATTCCAAAGCATGATGTAGTTCTGATTTGTTGGAATGTTGTATGGACCAGTTAGGATAGCGTGGATTTCGAAAAATTTGTCGCCGCTGCGCACCAAGCGAAAATCTTCACTTTTTGCTCTAATAGGCATAACTATGCGTTTTTAGACAAATAATATGTCTTAATTTTTATAGTTCACTAAATTAGGAACAATTTAAGCCCAGCCGCAGCTCTATAAACCCTATAGGGAGCAAGCTCAACATGCTCATCTCTTCAGCATGCAGACCCATACAGTGGACTAAGGCATATAATATCGGAACTTTTTAAATTCCGATCTTGTTTTCCGATATTAGATCTCAATATCGGAAGTCCGATATTAATGTCAGAATTGCGCACTTTCGTTAATTATCGCACATTTTTTTTGTTAATTTCACAAATTCCGTATAAGGTTGGATTGAGTACAATAAAAAAAAACACGTTTATGCCACGACATAATTTTATTGACAGGATTTTCTATTGTATCTCTTTCTAATCACCAGTGACTGTGTAATCGAGCGCATATTTACTTACATTGCACATATTTTGTTCCCAAGAAAGAATATATGAATTTCTGAAAAAGGATTATGCTGAAAAATCCAGAAAATAAATGTTTATCGATCAATCTGAAAGTAGTCCCGATAAGTGTAGTAATAATGATTTATAGATCCAGTATAACCCCGAGTTTCTCAGCTCTAAATTATCGCAGAATTAATGTGACACATTTTCAAGCAGGCGTTATCTGCTTTCAATCAATCAATCAATCAATCAGTTTATTTGTGAAACATAGGTGTTTACATAGGTGTTTACATAAATAGGGGTGCGCTATGTTGAAAAATCCGCTATGTTGATTGGTTGAATTAATTTTCAACAGCTAATCACAGCAGATAACGCGTGCTTGACAATTTGTTACGTTAATTCTGCGATAATTTAGAGCTGAGAAACTCGGGGTGTTTCGTTCAATGTGGCGGCGCTTCCTGGGGGAGGCGTATGTTCAGCAGTGGACGTCTTTTGGCTGAAATGATGATGGTGAGACAATATGTAGTCAAGTAGTGGAAGTTGATTTATCCAACAGATTAGTGATCGGATTGACTAATTCGTTGTACAAGCAGAAGACAGAAAAATATAAAGATTTGATTTATTATGATTTCAAAGCAAGTAACACATTATAAATTTGAAATAAAGTTTAACAAGGATTTTAACTCGTTCCGAAAAAGCTCTCTCAAAAGAATGAAAAACTATCTTAACATTCATCATCATCATCGTCATCGTCATTTCAGCCGAAAGATGTCTACTGCTGAACATAAGCCTCTCCCAAATGTCGTGACATTGGCCGATCCCGTGCGTTTCAAATCCTGGGTATTCCCGTAACCTAAGCATTAATCAATGAAAATATTATTATAACAATGGGTTCCTGTGTATTTACTTGTAATCTTAAAGGTAACAGTTTTAGCAATCGCGGGACTGTAAATCCGGAATTCATCAAAGCATAATATTCATGAAAAAATAATGTATTATATTATTTTTTCATAAAGTGAAGCTTAAGTAAATAAGCGCCCGATTAATAAACAGATTATCCGACCAGTGCTAATCACCGTAGTCAAACGGCATAACCGCGCTTTGCCGCTTCACAAGGAGCTAAAATGAGTTTTTTTTCTGATTCCGAGATTCCGATATTGGATCACTTAGTATAGGAATTGAAATGTTGGTAATTTCGTTACGAGATTCCGATATTCATGCCCTACAGTGAACACTGGATAGCCCACAACAGATGCGCATTTTCTCCTTTAATTGAAAGGGTTGCAACTTGTGATCTATCTCTATTTATAGATAGTCATTATAGACAAATCTCAGCACATAAATTGAAGATTTTTATCACATCCGGGTCATGATTCAGCCAGTTCCCTTGTATTAGATGCATCGTCTACTTGGCTGTGACAGAAATCCAAAATAGATTTTTAATCTTTGTGTGTGTCCTTCATCATCATCATCAGCCTTGTATATGTTGCATATATATTGCAGTATGTAGGTATGGTATTGATTGGGCAGTGCGTGTGTGTAATCCGCTTGTTGTTGCAGAAGCGCTGCTGCAGAGCCGGCCGCTGCCGCACATCCCCGACCTGCCGGACGGCGAGCCCGCGCCCGCCGCGCCGCAGCCGCTCGACTCCGCCAACAGGTACGACGCTCTACTGCTACACGCAACAACACCGGCCGCATTATTGTACTAAACTAGGCCAGCTGCTTCGCCCGCGTCAAAGTCGAAAATTATCCTGAACGAACATTTGCCAACGATAAAATGTATCCTATGTGCTATTCAAGGCTCGGAACCGGTTTAAAAAATACCGGTTAACACCGGTTCATTTCGGTTTTCCTCCGAACTTTTCTTAAGATCGTGAACGTTTTAAGAACTTTATTTTAACCAAAATTAACCGGTTTATTCGGCGAACGGCATGTCGGTAAACGCGTTGCAACTTGTACGCGCGTCGTTTCTTTATTGTGCGTCCGTATTAACCGGTTTTTATTGCTCTAAACCGTTTAATCCGAAAAAACCTTTATATAAATACTCTTCCAAATATCGGTTTAAAAAAACCGGTATATGCGAACGAAACCTAATGTAAAAGGTTTTACGTCAAGTACATAATAACGGTTTGAAAATTTAACCGGTATCCGAGCCTTGGTGCTATTCCAGACAATAATCTATCTCTGCGCTAAATTTAATCCAGATCCGTTCAGCCGTTCAGGCGTGATTGAGTAACAAACACACATCCATCCAAACTTTCGCATTTATAATGTTAGTAAGATTAAACATTTACGTTACATCACAAAATCAAACATCTTCACAATATTTCACGTACTTTGCTTGGTGTTATTAATGAATTCATTTAAGTTACTAAATTTACAATGTCGTTCTCCACGATCGTGTATGTCGCATGAACGCGTGAACAAAGAATTGACGTATAAAGTGAATAGTTTGTGTGTGGTCAGATGGACGTCGAAGGAGAACCTGCTGGCGCACCACGAGGAGGACGACCCGCAACTGTTCGTGGCGCTGTACGACTTCCAGGCGGGCGGCGAGAACCAGCTCAGCCTCAAGAAAGGTAACGTCTGCACCGTGTGCTGGGAATGATCACTTAAAGCGTTTGCTGGATCCAATTGTTAATTATGCCGAAAACTTGATCGACTATACCACCATCCTAATTGCGTAAATTCAAAGAATGCGCGCTTTGCAATGAATCACTAGATATGATATCAACGAAAAACTGTTTTTTTAGGGTTCCGTACCACAAAAGGTAAAAAAAGGTATCCTTATAAGATCAGGCTCTTGTCCGTCTGTCCGTGAGTCACCGATTTTCTCAGGAACGTGTGGACCTAGCGAAGTAAAATTTATACCAGACACTAAGGTATATAGTCCCTATCACGTGAATATAATTCAAAGTCCTGAGTCAACACGATAAAAAGATATGGGCAAATTTAGATTTTCGCGAAAACTTGTAAGTACCAAAATTTACCTTAATTTTCAACTTTTTTATTTTTCGGAATTTTCCCTTTACTTGTACTGTAAGACCTTGCTTTTAACCAAAATTCACAATTCTAGGTCAACCGGAAGGACCCTCTAGGATATGGGTCGAAAACCTATATGGTATTTCCCTTTGACCTAGAATCATGAAATTTTGCAAAAAGTAAGGTCTTACAGCACAAATAAAGGAAAAGTTGAAAATTAAAGGCCATGAAACGGTACCATACATATACAGTTGTCGTCTGGGTACGGAACCCTTCGTGCGCGAGTCTGACTCGCTTTGGCCGGTTTTATTTTTAAAAGAAGCCAAGGTTTTCCATAGAAAAACTACAAAGTGCGAATTCACTTTAGTTTCAGAAATATGTGTCTGGTAATTTTTAACTGACTTCCCAAAAGGGAGGAGGTTCTCAATTCGGAAGTTCATATATATATAAGTATGTATATTTATTTATGTTCGGACATAACTCCGTCACATGTAAACGTATTTGCAAAATATTTTTTCTGTTTGAAAGAAGTTTATTCCGAAATTCCCTTAACCGGTCCCATTTAGTTTTGGTAAATATCTGATGAAGAACTCCGAAGATATATAACAGAACTCTCCAATAAATGACAACAAGTCTCTCGGGATTGCTGCAATCGCATGTATGTTTATTGTTTACACCATTTCATAACATACTATCACACTAGTATGCTCTAAATGGATAAGCAGATGTGTACAGTTCGTCCTGGTACTCTGTCATTCCACTGGTTTTGTTCAAGTTACGTGTTATTCGGGTAATCTATTCTGGCATCACTGTGGGCAATATATCTTACTATAGAACTTGCCCATTATGTACCACAAATTAGTGAAAAATAAAAAAACTTGTTTACAAAGATATACAATCGACTTTCAAATAAAATCACTACAAAGTGAAAAATAACTTCAATTTCGGCGGCGGTTTCAAAAAAAGAAGTTACGAAAACAGGAACGCCGACTTCCGAAATGAGAATATTTTTCACTTTGTAGTATTTTTGTTTGAAAGTCCTACTTAAACGATAGTGCGGTGAGCATGTTGTTGTCTTGTGTGCAGGCGAGCAGGTGCGCATCAAGAGTTACAACAAGAGCGGCGAGTGGTGCGAGGCGCACACGCTGGCCGGCGGCGTGGGCTGGGTGCCCAGCAACTACGTGACGCCCGTCAACTCGCTGGAGAAGCACTCGTGGTACCACGGGCCCATCTCGCGCAACGCCGCCGAGTACCTGCTGTCGTCCGGTATCAATGGCAGCTTCCTGGTCAGTACTATGCTAGCTATATCAGCGGACACCTAATAATTACGTATCCGCTTGAATTAGATTATATTTCAAATTTCGATTGAAATTGTTACAAATAGAATTTTAGTTTTCGTTTTAATATATATAGTGCATACTTACGACAGTTTTTATCAAAATCGGTTCAGTAGTTTTCAAGTTGTGTGTACCAATAACTAGAAAAACACGTCTTGGGGAGGAAGCTGGAAATCGTAAAACCAGCGCGCGACACGATTCGTGATGACTCTTGAAAACAACTTGTAGACATGGCTAAGAAGTGAGATAGGTCTATAATTCTTCAATCGGACATTTGCTAGATTCGCAACGGGTTTACTGGTTGACGTGTACAACTGCCCATGGAACCTCTCAATCTTGGCTGATACGATTCTGCCATCCTCGTTCTTCAGTTTCGTGAGCTGGCTCTGCCCAATAGTTAGATCTCTTGCAAAGACCTTGGAGCCCTTATTCCACTCAATAGCATATTAATAAGCATGTTATTAAAGCGGCGACAGTCCATTTTGAAGGACTTAGAGATTCGTCTATTGACCTGCCGGTATGTGCACGCAACGTCTGAAGACTGCAGAATTATTTCACAACTCTCCTTCATGCGCTTGAGAGTAGGATCGGAGAGTTATTTATTCCTATTTGTACGACAGGTCTTGAAGATCCGAGAGCCGACTGCATGGACAGTTTTCACGAACGCATTGTTGTAATCGTCCACGGAGCTACCTAGACATTCGAAACGATTCTGGAGTTCGAGCTGAAAGGAGTGTTCGGAGGAGGAGAGGAGCTTTCGGAGTTTTGGATTTGGTTCTGTGCTAGTCAGAGCGTAGACTTCTTCAGTCGAGACGTTTACAGCTTATTATTTTAGATCAACGTGCCTCTTACCATGTTGTGATTGATTCCGATTTTCACCGCGTTGATCATAGAGATATCATTGAATACTTGCGTCTTCGCCGACATGATGAAGTAGATCTCAATTTTCTTGCACCATCGGGGCTCTACTAGGTCCATTATCTGTGCTCACGCTTTCGTAAGGAGTTCATCATACAGAGGCCCTCCTCGCCAGTAAGTGACCCCGTTAGTTCCGACATTCAACTCCAAATTATAGCACCTGCAGTTAATCACCGTTTCGTTTGCCTAGTTTCGCGTTAAAGTCTCCCATGACCATGGTGAAGTGAGTTTTGAAACGATGCATGGTGTAACGTAGGATCGGTTCGTGAATAATAAAGCGCCAAATATCAGTTTAAAGGTGGTTTATTCTGCGGTATTCCCGAAACACGTCACAATATAAAGATTGTACAGTACGAGGGCTGCACTAAAAGTATCGGGAATGGTATATTTCCACTGTTCCTGTCATATTAAAATCTTTTTAATTGAAAACTCCTTGGTTTTAAAAATCGAATACTATTTATTTATTAAAAAAAAGATTCTCGATCTTATCACAAGGTTTTGTCAAACTTGTTTAGTCGTTGAGAAAATGGAATTGACTCGAGAAAATTCAAGAGCGATGATTTATTATGACTTTCGAAGTGGTTTAACACAAAAACAATGTGTTGACCGGATGATTTCTGCATTTGGTGATGAAGCCCCATCCAAAACCACAATTTATCGCTGGTTTGCTGAATTTCAACGTCGACGTGTCAAGCTCAGTGATGATCCCCGTCAAGGTCGTCCAAAAACTGCAGTCACCCAAGAAAACGTTGATGCTGTGCGTAAGCTGATTGAGGAAGATCGACATGTGACATACCGCGAAATTCAGGCAACTTTAGACATTGGCATGAGTCAAATACAAATAATCTTGCATGAAAAATTAGGTGTAAAAAAGTTGTTTTGCCGATGGATACCGTTCGCTCTGTGAAGAGCAAAAAGCGGCTCGCGTTACTTGGTGCGTCAGAACTCTCGAAAGATTCCACGCAGGATCCTCAAATGCTGTATACAACATCGTATCAGGTGACGAATCCTGGATATACGCGTACGAACCCGAAACAAAAAACCAGTCACGAGTTTGGGTGTTCGAAAATGAGTTAAAGCCAACAAAAATTGTTCGTTCACGGAGTGTTGCAAAAAAAATGGTGGCCACGTTTGTCTCCAAAACCGGCCATGTTGCGACTATTTTCTTGAGGGACAAAGAACGGTTAATGCAGAACGGTATGCTTGCATTTGTTTGCCACAGGTCGTTTCGTAACTCCGAAAAGAGAACTGCAACCGCCGCATCATCCTCCATCACGACAATAGGTTACTTCTAGGCAGGCGTGCTTCACCGTCGACCACATCATCGCTTACCATCAGGTGAGATAGTGGTCAAGCGCGAGCCTATTTACAATTAAAAAAAAATGCGAGTTCTCACACCGCGCACAGAACAAAAGAGTTTTTAGAGCAAGAAAACATAGAATTATTAGACCATCCGCCGTACAGCCCCGACCTAAGCCCTAATGATTTCTATACTTTCCCTAAAATAAAGAATAAATTGCGTGGTCAGAGATTTTCATCACCTGAAGAAGCTGTGGACGCCTACAAAACGGCCATTTTGGAGACCCCAACTTCCGAATGGAATGGTTGCTTCAATGATTGGTTCCATCGTATGGAAAAATGTGTCAAATTTCGCGGAGAATACTTCGAAAAGCAATAAATACATTTTTAAATAGTAATGTTGTGTCACTTCCTTGATTCCCGAAATTTTCAGTGCCGCCCTCGTAAATTAGGTAAAGGTTATATGTATGTAGGTATATATAGGGTCATTGGTTCAGTTGGCTGGTCAAACTTATAGATAGAATATTTATCAACTATTTTAAGTTGAGGGTGGAAGAACAAATAAAAAAAATAAAAGAATTGAAAAACAGAAGGCCTGTCTCTCAGAAGATGCAGCCAGCCAACCCACACCTCACTTGGTCGACCCCAACTAAACAGTCGGCTCCTAACCATACATTCAGCCCCAACTTGACATTCAGACCTCGCTATACAGTTGGCCCCGACTTAACACCTCCTGAAGTAACAAAACAAAACATCTTAAAAAGAAAACTTAAACTAAACTCATGTTTTCCTAAAACTATAAATAAATATTATCTTACGCATAAGTCAGGAGCAATCTTAAACATAATAAACTAAACTCATGTGTTCCTAAAATTATAAATAAATCGTATCTCACACATAAGTCAGGCGCATTCTTAAACATAATAAACTAAACTCATGTGTTGCTAAAATTGTAAATAAATCCTAACTTACACATAAGTCAGGGGCAATCTTAAACATAATAAACGAAACTCATGTGTTCCTAAAATTATAAAGAAATCCTATCTTACACATAGTCAGGGGCAATCTTAAACATAATAAACTAAACTCATGTGTTTCTAAAATTATAAATAAATCCTATCTTACACATAAGTCAGGGGCAATCTTAAACATAATAAACTAAAATCATGTGTTCCTAAAACGAATAAATAAATCCTATCTTACACATAGTCAGGGGCAATCTTAAACATAATACAAAAAACTCATGTGTTCCCTAAAATCATAAATAAATCCTATCTTACACATAAGTCAGGGGCAATCTTAAACATAATAAACTAAACTCATGTGTTCCCCTAAAATCATAAATAAATCCTATCTTACACATAAACCACACACATGGCTTTCCATAGACTAAACATAATCAAAGAGCCGAGATTGGTACAACCTACAAGAACACTATACTCCGGGGACACCATGTCCATACTGTTCATACCTACATCACAACATGTCACAACACGTTCCCAACCATTCCTAGCGTATATGAAACCATGACTGAAGCAAAGTCTGTCCACAGATACCCACAAAAGCCAGGCCAGCTCTAAATAAAAATATGTAGCCTAAGAAACAAAATACCAACCGACAGAGCTTTTAGAAAGTTGGACACGTACCTGTCGGAAGAAGATAAATACCGTCGGGTAGATGAGTTGGCCCAATGACATCTCCACGCCACGTTTTCTGAAAGAAACCGGCAAATCAGCGCACAGATTCACAACGAAAGGTTAGAGGACGGCCACGAGGTCATTCCTTTTAGCAAGGCAACTTACCGTCGAGGAAAATGAGCCCGATGTGGGAACACGTGGACAACGGGGCCAATGTCTGACAAAATCCCCGCTGTCACAAGAAGAAGCCCACGCCCAGATCACAGCACTCAGGTCGCTGACCACGGTATACGTGGACCAGGCGACGCTAATCTCACCAACAGCGCACGAGTAACCATTTTGGTTGCCGGGACGCAGTCACGCGTCCCATAGCTAAAACCGGCTACTATCACAGCAACAATCAATAAGATATCACGAATTTGCCAGGGCTTCACGCAAAAAAGCCGTGGACAGCGATGGCCGGTACCTGACCGAATCCCTCGCTGACACAAAAAGGAAGAAAAACCTCAGGCTCTCCGGCAAAACGTCAAGTGCGTTTCGCAAACCTCGCCCCAAAATTGTATCCTGATGCAACACTATTTTTAAGTTACGATAAGGTGACAACCCCCCAAATGTCATTTTAGTCTACGAAATTAAAAATCACAGTATAGGTCCAAATCACATCCGTCAAATCATTTAAGTTCTATTTATAATTAAATTTCATAAAAACTTTAATCTACCATGACATTACTGACGGAAGAACGATACGCAAAACGACGCTCCAATTCACCTAAATTATCCAACCATTCCAGAACATACTAGGCCAAACTACTAAATAAAATAAATGCAATCGCCTAATTGACACACAAATTAAACAAGTTTTGTTTTAGGATTACAGAAAAATAATCTCCTGTAATCCTAAAACAAAACCCGAATTGAACCCGATAGATGACTAATAAAAATGATTTTAAATGTACAATTCATCTAACAGACAATTCTAACTGTATTCGCGCGTATCGAAACGCACGTTGGCAACGTCAGCTGTCGATCTGTAAAAACAAATCAAAGTAAACAAATCATAGGTTAAATGTGAAGTTATTTAAAGTAGTTTTAGTGAAATGAATGTGTTTAGAGTGAAATTATTACCCCAAAGCAGCGACGAGGTGAGAACAATGAAGCTTCATAAAAAATGAAATACAGATATCCCAGCTATGAACCAGATACTCAATTTTCCCAAAAGAGGTGTTACAATGGTTCTTTAAATATCCTTATACATGGACTCTACTTCTTCGTCGGGAATAGCCGAGATTGGAGCGTAGATCTGTACGGCCTTCAGTGAATATCTTGAGGATATTCTGAATATAAGGCACTCCGCCCTGGCCAACACACTCTCGATCTTCACCACGTTATTCACGAGGGACTTACGGGACAATAAACCTGACACCATCCTGGGACTGTTGGTCACACTCTCGGAAATAGAGCAGGTTACCAGATTTGAGGTAGGTTATCGAGTCCTCCCCCTCTGTTCGGACTACAGATAGCCCTATAATACTCCATCGTAACCTGCTCAATTCTTCCTCTAGTTTGGTGATCTTCTCGTCGGCCCTGAGAGTATGCGTGTTGTATGTTGTCTGGGCCAGTCGTCAGTTTTTATTTAGATTATTTAGATAGTCGGCTCTCGTCCGGGGATTCTTAGCACACCTTACCATGCCGTAATCTCTACCGCTAATATAGCCGAGGGTAGACAGGCTGCCGGGCACTAGGGGCCACTTCTTAGTTGCGCTATTAATTTTTGAGGGGTTTTGCCATAATCGCCACGCTTGGCAGGCGGTCGCAGTTTGACGGTCGCGGTATAGTTGCTGCCCATTTTCTGATAAGATTCAAACCGGTTAAAATTATAACAGTCCTTTTTGCTTCGCCGTAGTCAGGTTAAAATCATAACCCTCATTTTGGCTTCTTACGGATATTTAAAAAAGGTGGGTTATAATCGTTGAGATTAGTTAAGGTTGTATTAGTATTGAGTAAGACGCGCGCGTGTGTGTTGCAGGTGCGGGAGTCGGAGTCCAGCCCGGGGCAGCGTAGCATCTCGCTGCGCTACGAGGGCCGCGTGTACCACTACCGTATCAACGAAGACTCGGATGGCAAGGTGCGTGCGTCGAGCTGCGTGCGGCGTGTGGCGTGTGGCGCTGTGCGTGCGACTGACTGATCGCGTGATGCGCGTGTTGCAGGTGTACGTGACGTCCGAGTCCAAGTTCGGCACGCTGGCGGAGCTAGTGCACCACCACTCGCTGGTGGGTGACGGGCTCATCACGCAGCTGCTGTACCCCGCGCCCAAGCGCAACAAGCCCACGGTGTTCCCGCTGGCGCCGCCCGACCACTGGGAGATCGACCGCACCGACATCGTCATGAAGCACAAGCTGGGCGGCGGCCAGTACGGCGACGTGTACGAGGCCGCCTGGAAGCGCGGCAACATCACCGTCAGTACCACTGCCTCCTACTCGCTATACACTATACTTAAAAGTAGCATCTTTATTAGATTTGCTTGTAGTCAAGGATAGCCTAAAATCAACAGCAAAAATAAGGGTTTTTGATTAAACTTAATTTGCAGAATAGATTGCTGCAAAGTTGCCTGCAAATATCTTGCCGCAATGATTGAAATATATGATTAATAATTGACCCTAAATATAAAACTTTTCAAGTGAATCCAACGCTATTTTAAAGAAATTGGTAAACTGATACACACATTGTAATGAAACATGTTCGCGAGCTGGCTGACCGAAATCAGATGAGAGATATTTTTTTAGAATTAGATTCATTTAAACATTTAAGTAAGTGTTATATATTTTTGAAATCATCTCTTAAACAGCTTTATTTTGATACAACACACGATGGGTTCGGAAAACAAAAACGTTTAGGATGGTTTTCTTATTTTATTTTTTAAATTTATTTTATATTTAATAATTTAAGTGTTATATATTTTTGAAATCACCTCTAAAATACCTTTATTTTGATACAACACACGATGGGTTCGGACGGCGACTGTAACTGCAAATAAATAACATCAAATATACTTACTGAATATATGTGCGCCATTGTGACAGCTTCCCGTCACTAAGCATACATTTTACAGAAACAACGAGAGTATAGTTCTCGCTAAACTTCTGATGCGCCTGAAGTTGGCTTTCCGATGCGCAAGGCTCGGATCGGTGCTGTTTTTGTATGATATTTTACTACTGTGCAGTCGTTGAAGTTGTAGCCAACTTCAGGGCGGCCAAGAAGTTTGGCGAGAACTATACGTCATGTACGAAGAGCAGCTGCAGCTGTTAATTAAATAAACATTGGCATCTATTTACTTGAGAAATATATGAGCCATGTATTGAAAGTAAGGTTGTTTTTGTGTAGCTATTCGTAGGTTGCTTTGGTAGGTTAGCTAAAAAATATAAAATTATATGGTGAACTATTTTTCCACGTAGTCGCCGCCCCTCTTGCACATAGTGAGAGGGATATTTTTTTATGCATTAATATAATCATACGTCACACTTATTATAAAGGCGAAAGTTGAATGTGTGTTTGTATGTTTGTTACTTCTTCACGCTCAAACGGCTAGACGGATCTGAATGAAATTTGGCACAGAGATAGAATGTAGTCTGGCATAACACATAGGATAATTTTATCCCGGGAATATGTTCCCTTGGGATAACTTTCGACATTGACGTGGGCGAAGCCGTTAGCAGAAGCTAGTAAATAATATAAGGTTTATCGTGCTTTGAATTTATACAGTTACTTATACAATTGAGGCAGCCCAACTACTGACTAGTTAACAATACTTGTGTTGGGCCTGACTCGCTCTTACCCTCGTTTTAAACATAATTGCAATTTCAAAACAAACTTAAAGTCGTAATAATAAATATATAGAACAGAAGTAAAAGCTAACAAAATACATTCTATCCAGAAGTGAACACCAGAACTGACCAGTAGGACATTGTATATCTGAGTGTGTCAGTAAGCGTTGCTCTTTTGCATTGCCGCAGTAGCTCAGGGTGGAACTTGACTTTTGCATTCATCTTATTATAAACTAGCTGTTGCCCGCGACTTCGTCCGCGTGTTTCTGAACATATAAACTTTATTGATGTTTAAAGCAAACAATTTTATATTTCACTCAACAAAATATTCCTATCACACTAAGCAACATTTTTGAAGGCACCAATTAGAATAAATATATAGAGTCTTTTATTTTTGTAAGAGAGGTCGTATACACCACATTTATGAAATCTTTGATATAGTTATTATTTGGGTGCAGCAGTTTTTGTAAATCACAGCGAAGAAAAAAGTTTTTTATTTTTCTCTTTTTAGTTTTGGTAGGTAGATCCAATAAACATGAAAATCATTTATAGCCAAAGCACGTCTCATGACGATACCATAAGCCCAAACATGACTAGGATACATTGTTTTATTTCGAAGTTCCAGTGCCCACCCTCCGGATTCATCATCAGATCAGTTCGATGGTACTGTTTTCATCAGTACTACTTATTTATATGTACAAGTACAAACTTGCTACTTCATCATAATCGGTTAACTATTCGAGATATCTTATGCCCGTGACATACTAAGCATTGATAATTTCCAGTGGCCATCTGTGGTTTTCTTCTTCAGTTCCACTTCACCAAATGATCGCTAAAATCGCTATATGTGTGCCTATAATATTTGAGGAGTTCCCTCAATTTCTCTATGATCCCATAATCAGATCCTGACCTGATGACCATGGGACCACCTTTGAAGCATACCCTTTCAAACAAAGGAAGTTTTTTAAGTCGGTCCAGGCGTCTTTGAGTAGGTAATTGGTTAACATATATAAAAAAGAATGAGAAGATTCCGAAGGATTGAGAACCTACTCGTTTTTTTAAAGTCGGATAAAAAAACAACGAGTCTACACACACATATGTGTCATTAATGTTGTTGTATTTTCTGTTTGTTGTATTATAATATAAGTCATCAATAAATGTTTGTTGAACACATAGGGTTGCGATTATATTCCCTTAAACCGGCCCTGCCGTAAAATCTGTTCCTGCCTGACATGTCTTAACTATATAGACCACCGCCGTGGAATTTTCGCTATTGTTAAACCTGAGTTGATCACGGATTTACAAAAACTGCTGCACCAAAATAATAACAACGAAAATACGACAACATCGAAAGAGACCACCGCTTTGGAATTTACGATGTGTTTAAACTCCATCGTTCTTTTATTGTCGCTGTTGTTTACCCAGGGGAAAAGACAAAAAAACATTCGAGCAATATTTATTTATTTATTTATCCATTTATTTCAGGCATCAAGGCCCATATCAATATATACAATACTATATTTACATAAAAAAACTTAAAAATACTATAAATATATTACATAATTATCTAAAGTAATGCACACGAAGTGTCAGCGTCGTGACGAAACTACTTACCTACGTAAATGTTATAATAGAACAAAATATATAAATACCTTCTTCTTCTTCTATCTTCGTTTGATTTAGTTTTGTTGTATTTTCTGTTAGTTATAATAAAAGTCATCAATAAATGTTTGTTGAACAAATAGGGTTGCGAAAGCGATTATGTTCCCTTAAATCGGCTCTGTTGTAAAGTCTGTTCCAACCTGACATGTCTTAACTATATTCAATCTCTTTACCAATTTTCAGGTACAAAAAGTCAAGGATTTCATATAAACTTGCGAGAGCCCTTAGTCCAGGCTATCACAAAATTCTTTCTTAGCTTATGTCTCCCACTCATAAACTTTAGACTTGCAAAATTTCAGGACGGTACACACAGGCGAAAAATCAACAAAAGTCGGACAAAACCTAAACCTTCATTATTATTCTAGAAAATGGGCATATAAGGGTTGGTATGTAATGAAAAATACATATTTATATTTTTTTACATGTTTTATTATATATCATCAGTAATATTTGGTTCATCCAATAGATTTAAAACGTCTGGGCACATAGAAACAGATTTTTTTGTGATTAGTTTCCTTAGTCCTGTTATAAGGGAATCGAAAGACACCATAAGTCTTTTAAAAGTGTCTTCCATGGCTAATTTTCTTAAAATTTTTCTTGAAAACCGCTCTCTGTACTTTCGCACATCTTTGTTTCGACTTTCTTGTGCATCTACGCTCATTAACCCTATGGCTATTTCTGAATTCTCTAAAATATTTGATCCATGGATAAGAATCTTGTGAAGTGTTGTGGACATATTATACCATGGGTAATTCATCACAATAAAAGAAGCTGTTTGGTGCAAAACGTCTTGAGTTTGACCGCATTGATCTTGTAACCACTAGACATTACTTTTAAAATGGTATGCAGTCGATTTATGAGTCGATGATGTACACCTGTTATTTCAGCAACTTCTTCTGCATGCTGAAAAATTGCACGTGCAGTATTACCATCAGTCGATGTACCTCCGCCCTGTCTTGGTTTGTCAACATGTAACCCAAGTTTTTGCCAAAATTCTGTTTGTATGCGGCACTTTTCAGCTGCTACCAAGGATTGACTGTATGCGTCTCTTGCTTGCCATTTCGCAACTTTTAATTTGTAGCCGAGATGCAATATAAAAACTAACCTTTGCGCAGTGTGGTCCTTTAAATTCTGAAGAGGAACTATAGCACTCGTTTCGGTGCAAAAAATACCTTCAGGGTAACACCTTTTTTTGCTTCAGTTACAGTCTCATAATTAGAATAGAGACTGCAGTTCATCTCCATTGCTGAAGTTCGCAGAGTATTGTACTGAAATTTTGACAATTGTCCTTCAATCACCAAGGATAACGCTTTGTCTGACGAAAGACTCGCATGTGTTTTGGGAACGTTAAAACTGCTACTCGCACCATTCAGAGTAACCTGCTTGATTAACTTGGATTTATAGATATCACCACGTGCCCGATATTCTACCTGAGCTGCAAAAGCCAGTTCTTCAGGTTCTAATAGTTTGCGAACATCTTCTGTCTTTCTACGTTTTGTGCGTTCGGAACATTCTTCAAAGCTCTTAACCACCAAGGCTGCCACTTATCTTTCGAGTATGAGCCGCAACAGGAAATGTAATATAGGTATCGAACCAGTCCTTGTTGGCATTAACACACCGAGAAAAATTTCTATGTGCTTGAAGAAGTTTTGACTTATAATCACTCACCAATCTTCTTAGGGTCGCCTTTATTTCATGTTTAAGTTCATCCACTTTCAGCGCACATTGTACTTTCTTTACCAGATAAGACATTTTATCTTGCTCCTTTTTGGAAGTTTCCTCCCTATAATAGGCAATTAGAGTCTTTCTACTCAAGCTCACTTCCTCGTCAGTCGATCCTAAAACAATATCAAAACAATATTTTGCACCAATTAAGTAACCGCAAGCAAGACATTGTTTTGTTTTACGTAGACTGCGTCCAATACAGAAGTGTTCGACTAAAAAGACAAATTTGTTAAAGCGTCGCTTACGGTCGCATAAAGCTGTGATTGTATATTGAAAAACAAAGTCCATACTCTCTAAAAAAGCTAATATCAAAGCCGGATCACTCGGGAAGTTGCACTTTACCCTTTTGTGAAGTTTAAAAATATGCAAAACAATACAATGTAGAGTCATATATTTTTTAAATATAAAATATCAAGCACAACTATCAAAAGTACATATTAAAAAGTAGTTACATACCTCCTGGAAGTGAATCCATCGAAAAAACAAAGATGTTCATGAAACAAATTATAAAAATCGTAATAATTAAAAGCAACACTTTCGCTCTCAAAAACATCCGCTGTTGATCAAGTCGAACTTTGGACTGAGACCCAGGCGCGTAGACGACAAAAAGTTCGCGCCGCGTGCGCAGGTAGCGTGTATTGTTTATCAGACTTGTCGGTAAAACAGGTTTTTATTTGTTTGGAGTACTTTAAAATTTTTAGGTTTTGTCCGACTTTTATTGATTTTTCGCCTGTGTGCGGTAGTACAAAAAAAAACGAACTTTAATACAAACTTGCGAGAGTGCTTAGACCTCTTTAATCCGTTCTTAGCGGACGTCTACTAACTATAAACGAGGAAGTTTATAGTTAGTAGACGTCCGCTTAGTAGCTCAAAAAACAAAGGACTTTCATACAAACTTGCGAGAGCCCTTAGACACTCAAAATCCGGCCCTGTCGCAAAATCTGTTCTTAGCGGACGTCAACTAACCATAAACTACCTCTCTGCCAAATTTCATCTATATACGTCAAGCTGTTTTCGATATTTCGTGACGAGTGAGTGAGTGACCTTTCGCTGTTATATATAGATAGATGTAGGCTGATTGCAGTGCGTACTGACGACTTGCAAAAGCGGCGTGCGGCGCGGCGTGGCGGCGTGGCGTGTTCACCTGCCCTTCAATTTCTTGTCTGTTGAAATCACGCAATCAGCACGCATGTGCATCATCAGGCAGGTGAACAAATGATAATCATGCGCCAGATAAGAAGAATACGCGGTGTGACTCCAAAAGTTTATTACGTTGGCCGTGTGGAATCTGGCATCGTCGCGTAGAAGGCAGACTTCCTCTTCCAGCAGATCCTTTATCTTGTTCTCAGTCGCCGTTCTATATTTTTTTGAAGTCTTACAATACCAAGAACTTTGATGGTTAAAATAGCGCTGAGATAAAAATTCTATCGTATCATTTATTTCATATATTCATAAAAGAATTTACATTGTGTTGAATATATAAACATGCAATTCACACACAAACACAAAGCCATTTATTCCATAACTCTTTAAAATTTACATTTCAAATGTTGTTAATAAGTTACATAGACTCGCTTAATATCTACTGCTAGTTAAAGTTAAAAGTAATTGAATGATATCTATTTATTACAGGACATGGACCCCATTTCTGGTATAGGGCCCCAACCTTTGCCACCTTTCTCTATCCTTGCTCTGGTCGATCCAATCTCTCCCCGCAGCCTGCACGATGTCCTGCCCATCGTTGCTTTGGTCTGTCGGTTTCCTCTTGTCTGGTGGTCCTTGCCATTTGGTGGTCTCTATTGTCCACCTTCTTGCACCGTGCGATACAAAGAACTAAGTATTATTAATTAATATTTCAAGTGAAATTCAAGTAAAGTGCTAAACAGTTTTAAATACAATGTGCTTAAGTTTTAAATATAATTTCAAACAGTTTTAAAATATAGTAATGTCAAACAGAATTAATATATAATGTCAAACAGTTTTAAAAATAATGTCAAAAGATTCTAAATTATAAAATGTCAAAAGAAAAAAATGCGTAAATCATGTATTATTGTTTGACTTTAGTTCCGGTATAACAGACTTTTGTCTAATAAAAGGGCTTTTAATTTTGTTATAAAAAAATGGGTGGTATTAATCAGGATCTCTATCTCAGAAGGCAACCTAATCAATATCTCTGCAGCTTGGTTCTTCGAGCAATGCTTTACTATATTACATTTTGGTGCTATTAGTTGCTTATATTTTTTTCTTAGCGTGCTCTCTCTAATCTCACGATCTCATTGTGATTCACTATTGACTTAGCAAAATGAGTCATGACGACCAATATTTATAGGCTAGCACTGTTAATATTCCCAGTTTTTAAAGTAATTCCTGCATGAGATGCATTGTGAAATTTCGGCTATTGTCCTTATGGCTCGTCTCTGTAAAATGAACGCTCTCTACCAGTTATAACTGTAACTTACCCAGAGCACGATGCTACACCTCATTCTAGACTGGACCAGCGCATAATATACAGCCTTTAACTGTTCTATGTTCAATTCATCCCTAAGGCACCTGAGTGCATAATATGCTGGTGATATGTATGATTCAATAACAGCAAGCTCTGGTTTCCAATTTAAATACGAATCTATATTAATCACTAAGAACTTAACCTTGTCCACTAATTCAATCCGGTCTCCATTTATTTGTATATCTAATTTGTCATTATGATGAATCGTAGTCTTAAATGGAGAAATAAAGTGATAAAATAATATGAGGTTAGTTTTACCCGTATTTAGCAATAACTTATTGGCTGTAAACCATTCGCTTCGCAAACAAATATTCTCAAACATTTAATATATTTGTATGCAATGTAAATTTTTCTATGTCGAGTTTAGTAAGTAGTAGTTCATAATTTATGGTGTCAAAAGGGGAACTGAGGCGAAATAGTCCAGGTACTATGTTTTCATTTAACTTAATATGTCATTGATTAAGGTGTTCATAGCATATGCGGTACCAACGCCTTTCTGATATCCAAATTGTCTCTGTTTGATAATTTTGTGAACACCTAAATGTACCATCAGTCTATTTTTATATAAGGATATAGGGTCGTTGAATTTTCGGATTGGTCTTAGTGCCCTTTTAGTGTATTAAAATCACCTTGGCCAATTTCAACTGGTCAGGAAAGATTGACTCATCGATGCATTTATTGAAGAAATCGGAAAGAGGAGAAGCTAATATTTCTATATTCTCCTTTATAATCGATATCGGTACGTCTTCGAAGCCGCAAGAATGTTTATTAGCTATTTTGCTAAGCAACTTTGCAATTTCATTTGTAGTAACCAGTTTGTCTTGAAAATTATATCACTTTCAACTGTTTTTGTCGTATCCATCAGAAAAGACATTGGTTCTATCTTTATCTTTATTCGCAACGATGATTTGAATACGAAACTGGTGATGAAATATATTTGTAATATCCTGCGGATCAGTCATTACTTTATTGTCTACATTCATGATAAGATTTTGACGTTGCTTATATTTCTTATTTTTAGTATGTTCGTTTACCATTTTCCATGTTTCTTTCACTATATTTTAATAACTCTTCTATGAATTCGTGCTATTGATAACTACATTCTATAATTTCTGATGCTGACATTATTTAAGAGCACGGGACTCTTTTCATTTTACTTGATACTTTAATACCTTTTGTAATCCACTGTATTGTATTGTTATTTTTGGGGTTTGATTGATTTTTTGGGATACTATAAAAAAATTCGGGATTGGATGATTTGTTCGACTTTTTGTTTTTTTGGTTGTTGTAAGATTGGCACAACTGTTTTCCATTTTCGCGCGGCGTTTTAGTTACATCTGTTATTTAGATTAAATACAGTGATGTTTTTAGTTATATCGTTTCTAGTGCGTATTGCGATTTTCATAATGGACAAAAACATCGAACAAGGAGTTTATCATAAATTTTGCATCGCCAATGAAATTCCAAGTTCAGAGTCACTGAAAATGTTACAAAAGGTTTAAGGTGAATCGACTTTATCAAAAACACGTGCTTATGAGTGGTACAAAGCGTTCAAAAGCGGTCGAGATGTGATTGAAGATTTTCCTCGCTCTGGTAGGACATCACATCTGCAACTGAAGTTAACATCGCAAAAGTGAAGGAAATAGTGACTGAATATTCAAGTTTGAGAGAGATAGCCGCCGAACTTTCTGTGTTTCACATGTCGGTCCGTACCATTTTAAATAATCAATTGGGTTTGAAACATGTTGCCGTTCGGCTAGTCCCAAAAGACCTAAATTTTCTCCAAAACTCAAATCAGACGAAAAAAAACAGATTTGTGGAAAGAAAGTTCTTGCACTTTGCAAGATTTTGCACGAAAAACTCAACAATACCACCGATCAACCACCTTCACCAGATATGGCTCCAGCTGACTTCTTTATTTTTCTTAAACTCAAATTACCACTTCGTGGCACCCGTTTTCATTCGGTAGAAGACGTATAGGATCATTCGCGGTGAGAACTGAACTCGATTCCAGAAAAAGCATTTCTGATGGAGCATACTTTGAAGATGATAAAATCAATTTGGATGAATAACTAATATTTTGTGTATTATTGATGTTTACCCGGTAGTTTCTTGAGAGAGTATACTGTGGTATGTGGTTATTAGGAAACAATTGATTTTCTATTATTAAACACCTGATTCAGGTTTCATTACAGTTGAGGGTGTATTTTGTTGAAATAGCTTAGAAACTGATTTATATCCATATTACTCCAAGGTTTGTTAGTAAGACTGTTGAAGGAATAAACCAGAAATAGCAGGTATTGAATTTTAATAATAGAATCAAATGAGAACAGTTACAGCTTTTAAAGTAAGAAATATATATATATATATATATATATATTCATATGAATATACAACAAAGACTTCTTTTGAAAACTGAATTATTCTTCTCATTAAATGCTCTTTTAATTACTGTGGTGCACTCGACTCTTTTTATTTTTTGTTGATTTCATCAAGAGGTTCATAACAGAATAGTCCACCATGGCCATCAGCTAAGCCATTATGATCCACAAAACACTGCTCTATGTAGTCACTAACAAGATTTGTGATAATAACAAACGCGACTGAGAGTTATTTTGAATAAAGGTCTGAGTTCTCACAAGATATCTAAAATCATCACATTTAGTTCATTGACATGTTGATGTCTAAGCACATTGACAATATGCCAATGTACTTAAAAATTCAGTTTTTTTTTTTTTAACAAGTACTTCAATCAGAATTATTCCTTAGTGGTTCTCACGGTTGCGATGATTTATTGGCTGAAATCGGCGCTCTTCCACCCTTGTGCTCGTTGAGCTCATCAGTACGACCGTTTTTAAATTCACGACACCTTTGAACACACTCTATCGGTTCATTACTCGTTCACCATATGCCGATTTGATCTCGTTAAAAACTTCAGACTGAAATTTTCCCTTCACAACGAGATACCTAAGTGATAACGCTGTGACATTTCCGCTTGGCGGCAGATTCTTTTTTATTTTTGCGGATTAAATAGAGCAGCTAAGCTTCGCGGCAGTGCGACCAACATAATAAAAAAAATGTTTTCTCTGCCCGTTACAGCCCAAGAACACTTACTTTCAGGACATGCCTCGTATACGTTATATGACGAAAACAATGGGAGAAAGCAAGAAAAAATCTTAAAAAGCCTGTAGTTTTCCCCTAAATGTGCATTTTTACCTTTTTGGTACTTTAGGAGTTTGTATTTTCCCGTACTCATCTCTTATCAAACACTAAAAACACAATAATATCAGTGGTAGGTCTGACATAGTGCTGCAATCATGGGTGAGCTTGTAGTTTTCTTTTTACAGTTCCGGCATTCATTTTAAATATAGTTAAAGTTTAAACTTACCTTAACTAAATACAGAAACTAGTCCACAGCTATTCTCATTACACATCCCAAACTAGGGGTTTAGTTTGTTCACTAGCTGAATGACGGGCTCAGCCCACCCCGCCGTCGAGTGAATGGGGCTATTTGCAAACGAACTCTACCCCTGCATTCCGGCTACGTTGATAATAACGTAGATCAGTACAAGTGCAGAATGTAAGGCGTGTGTGTCGCAGGTGGCGGTGAAGACGCTCAAGGACGACACCATGGCACTGAAGGACTTCCTGGAGGAGGCGGCCATCATGAAGGAGATGCGGCACCCCAACCTGGTGCAGCTGCTGGGTGTGTGCACGCGCGAGCCGCCCTTCTACATCCTGACGGAGTTCATGTCGCGCGGCAACCTGCTGGACTACCTGCGCGCCGGCAGCCGCGAAGCCGTGCCCGGCGCCGTCGTGCTCATGTACATGGCTACGCAGATCGCGTCCGGCATGAGCTACCTGGAGAGCCGCTCCTTTATACACAGGTAGTTAGTTGTACATCCTCAGCAGTTCATGTCGCGCGGCAACCTGCTGGACTATTAGCGCGCCAGCAACCACGACAAGTGTGTTGGAGTATTTATTTATAGGGCCAAGGCTTTTGACACGGTTCGATCTCTGCTCTTATTGACAAACTGGAAACGTGTGGAATAAAGGCAATGGTGTTCAAAATTAACACAGATTTCCTTACTGGTAAGTTGCAAAAAAGTTAAGGTGGGCAATACCATTACCTGAGACGTCGCAGTCACTTACATAGTCCCACAGGGCAGCGTACTAGGTCCCAACCTCTTCCTGATTTATATAAACGACATAATTACGTCGAATGCGACTTGATAAAGGCAGAATATTTGCTACCTATACCAGAGAGAGACTTGTCATGAAGTGCAACATAATGCAGAGATAATGCTCCATAAAGTCACCTCGTGGATGAGGCATAACTTTCTCAACCTTATTATATTTTTGTTTTAATTAATTTTATTTCTCATACAAGACTGTATAGTTCGGAAGTCAGACTTAAAAAATAATGCTGTAACCAATTATGTCAATAAAGATTATTTGATTTCATATTTGATATGTTATTTAAGGATTTCTAGATTCTAAAATGGACTCTTTACAAAATACCTTTCGTCAAGCAAGCATGCGTTTTATTTGTACAAAGGCCCTGTCCAGATATTTGTGACCTTACTAGACAAACCACGATTATACAATATACATGACACATTGTTTACTAGAACACGACGACGGAGCCATTGTCTGGGCGGATAGAGCGACAGTTTAAATGGGATTTAAAAAAAAACAACGTTGCTCCACGCTAGGAATTCCTTCCTGTATCGTGGGTGCGTTTACAAACATATAAACTCACATATACAAACACCCTGAGCCGCAACAACTATCTGTAGGTCATGCAAATTTTGTTCCGTGCGGGCATCGAACTCTCGACACTCAGCGCAGCAGTCAATCACTCAACCACTGCGCCAACCGTGCGCCCGCCCAATTAACATGCAATCACAATAAAACTTATTTATTTAGTAAGTTTACTTCTAAACACCTCATTCAAATTATGATGAGTAGCATCATAATTTGAATGAGGTGTCGTTGGAAGCGTTTTGCTGGTTATAGGCTGAAGACGCTGTGACGTCACATTAAATTGAATATGGCAGCCTCTAGGAGGCATGAAATCAGAACAAAAAAAAATTCGTCTCTCCCTATCATACGACTACGGTTATCCTCTGAACACCACTATGAATATGTATGAAATACAATAAAATATGTATTACATGTAAGTTGATTTAATACCCGATACATATCGAATAGTTTGTACATAACGATTTTAGATGAGAATATTTTATTGTTTCATACTTTTTTAGATCGTGGTTCTTCAGTAGTCGGGTTTTAGTTTTTGAACTTATTCTTTATTTGTCCCTAAAACAATGAACGACTCGTTGGGAATAGAAGCCGGTAGCGAAGCCGTAGGATAAAGGCAGTATATGTATGTATAAAGGCGATAGCTGTCACTTTGTAAAGTTATGTATTTACTCACTTTTGCCTTTGGCAGTGTATGTGCCTCAGCAGAGTTGCGCAACGCCGCCGCCGCCGCCGCCACTTTGTGATGTTCTTATCGGCTGCGAAAATCTTTGTTTGAAAATACTATGTTCAACACTAGTATGTAACACACGATAACACAAACCATAACATGAAAACAGTATCGACTTAAGCTATAATAGGTTTATTAAGAAGCTTCATTAAATAATCACTCGACTAGTTGTAAGCAAGTAAAGACAGCTGTCTTACCCTGTACCATGCTTAACTATGTAAATCTTAACTACTTATGTTTGTTCGAGGATTTCTTTAAAAAAGGCTGAATCTTTTGAGTAAACGCTGGAAAGAAAGCTAATACTGTAACGTGGTGCGGGCGTGTTGCAGGGACCTGGCGGCGCGCAACTGCCTGGTGGGCGAGAACCACCTGGTGAAGGTGGCAGACTTCGGGCTGGCGCGCCTCATGCGCGACGACACGTACACGGCGCACGCCGGCGCCAAGTTCCCCATCAAGTGGACGGCGCCCGAGGGTCTGGCCTACAACACCTTCAGCACCAAGTCCGACGTGTGGGCCTTTGGCATCCTGCTGTGGGAGATCGCCACCTACGGCATGTCGCCCTACCCCGGCGTCGACCTGGCCGACGTCTACCACATGCTCGAGAAGGTAAAACAAACAAGAACTTAATCTCAATAGTTTATTAACATAATATTCGAAAAATAAAAAAAAAAACAATCGAAACGAATCGTCCTGTGACCCAACAATTCCCACTAGTTAACAAAGTGTGTTAGTTCAAAACAATAAAGTACTATACGTTTTTGCATTTCATAGAATGGAAACTGCTTCGGTAGTTCAGTAAACATGTTGCGTAACTCGCTCCCATTCTCCCCCGGGCCGCGCCCCCCGCGGCGGCCAGCGGCTAGCGGCTAGCAGTGCGTGGCGTCCGTGCACAGGTGCTTCTTGCAGAGCGTGCACTGCGGCCGGCTCACGGCGATGCGCGAGAAGATCTCGGAGGCCGACAGCTCCTTGCTGAGCTTGCTGCACATGGAGTACGACACCGTCTTCTTGGAGAAGTCCTTAGCGGGCACGCACGTGCGCGCGCGCACCGGCCCGATCTCCTGCCCCGTCTCCACTGCAACACACACGCGCCGTGTTACTGAGCTCTCACACACGAGCGTTCTGTAACTATAGTACAATACACTGTACTCACCTAGCTTGGCGGACTCGGAGGTGATGACGATGCACAGGAACGCCATGCCGGGGATGTAGCAGTCGATGTTGGGCACCTGCACAGAGAGAGCAGGGCGGTCAGGGGCGGCGCGGGCGCGTGCTTGGGGAGGTGGGGGGGCTGGGCAGCGCGCTCACCGTGATGTTGGCGTAGTCGGGGTGGTCGGGGTCCCAGCAGCCGGGGTGGTCGAATGACAGGCAGTTGTAGCACTGGATGCCCTTCGTGGTGGGCGACACGAACTTCTTGGGCTTCATCTTTTTGTGCTTGCCTGCAAATAAAACAAATTTCTTGTACTCGATGCGCAACAAGTTGCCGCCACTAATCGCCTTCAAACAAAATACTCACAACGTACACTTTAAGAAAATTGTATATTTTATTACAAGTGGAGATATCTTACCGAGGACGGCGACGGAGAAAAGCAGGAAATAGATGATTGTGTTCTTGATAGCGAGCATGTTGTGCCGGCTGGAGGAGGTGTTGGTGGTGGTGGCGGCGCGCTGTCGGCTGCTGCGAGACTGTGCCGAGGAAGCGGCGCGCGCCGCGTTTATACCCGCGGGCGGCGGCCGCGCGCGCGCACAGGGTGCTCTCACGCTAAGTGCGCGCCGCCAGCCTGCTTCCTCGGCCCTGTTTACTAAACTCGGCGTCCACAATGTGAACCTTTGTGTACACTGCACTAAATTATGTAAACGGATGCTAGTACTTCCGAGATGGAAGGCCGTCCTGTGTTGTCATAAACGATGTAATACTGAACTAATTTGCGCCCTTATTGTTATGAAGCGTGTCCGGCGTTTTCAGTGATAATTCGATATGATTATGTTTTTTTCTGAATGAACATGTCTTCACAGCAAGTTTTAAAATATTGTAGAATGTAGCATCCCGCTGTATAGGCGCGCGGTGACACAGCGAGACGTATTTGTTTTCGTTTGTTTGTAAGCATATTGTTTGTGCGAGTAGTGTACTCGCGGCCGCGCGCCGCAGCCATGCGCACGCTCGCCGCCATTCAATGGCATTGACTGGTTACATAAACATACACGTAACAACATGTCGCCGGCCGCCGCGGTGAGTGCTCCGTGTAGGCGTCTCTTACTAGTCTCAACATTTCCTCTAGCTTCCTGATACTGCCAACTATATATCACATATCACAATCAAAATAAAACAATCAACTCCAATGAAACAGCCAACCAACCAATCAATCAGCATGTAAAGCGCACGCATGGGCACGATCAAGCGCGAGTCAGGCTAACACGAGAGATTCGATGCAAGTGCGGCTCCGACTAGTTATCATCACTTAGCGTTAGCACATACAGTGTGCTGTAATTATTTGTGCGGTTCCACAGTGAAGTGGAGCTCGTGGCTAAATATCGCTGGATCTCCGAGGTTAAACAACGCTTGCTGCGGTCGGCGGTGTGGTGGGCCATGTTAACGTCCCGAGATTCCCTCGTGCCTCAGTGCGCACATGCAGCCGTTGACGGATAGTCAAGAAATCTGACACCAGTCTACGTCTTGCCAAAGGGTACCGTGTTACGCAGTTACTGGGTTGTGGAGGTCAGATAGGCAGTCGCTCCATGTAACGTACTGTACTCAGCTGAGTGCGGTTATACTGGAGGCCGACACCAACAAGTTAGGCAAGCCTACGCAGATTGATTGTTAGCACTGCGTGTGCATGTCACTGAAAGTGCATTTCACTGTATGTACATGTCACTGTATGTGCATGTCACTGTATGTGCATGTCACTGTATGTGCATTTCACTGTATGTACATGTCACTGTATGTACATGTCACTGTATGTACATGTCACTGTATGTGCATGTCACTGTATGTACATGTCACTGTATGTGCATGTCACTGTATGTGCATGTCACTGTATGTAAACGTCACTGTATGTGCATTTCACTATATGTACATGTCACTGTATGGACATGTCACTGTATGTACATGTCACTGTATGTGCATGTCACTGTATGTAAATGTCACTGTATGTACATTTCACTGTATGTACATGTCACTGTATGTGCATGTCACTGAAAGTGCATGTCACTATATGTACATGTCACTGTATGTACATGTCACTGTATGTACATGTCACTGTATGTACATGTCACTGTATGTGCATGTCACTGTATGTACATGTCACTGTATGTGCATGTCACTGTATGTAAACGTCACTGTATGTGCATTTCACTATATGTACATGTCACTGTATGGACATGTCACTGTATGTAAATGTCACTGTATGTGCATGTCACTGTATGTAAATGTCACTGTATGTACATTTCACTGTATGTACATGTCACTGTATGTGCATGTCACTGAAAGTGCATGTCACTATATGTACATGTCACTGTATGTACATGTCACTGTATGTGCATGTCAACGGATTTATACAAAAACCGTAAGTTTATAAAATACCTTGTCCGATATATAAACTCTCGGTAAATTGTGAATAGAAGTCGAACTGAAAGCATTTATTTCAATTAAATTATTAAAACGCCCTTTTTGAATTGTCAAGGTCAGTTAGTCAAAGAGATGAAGCTAGTGATACGTTCCAAAGCGTAGGTAGACATGTATGGAGCAGACCGTGCACGGCACTCCACGGAACATCTCTTCTACGATACTATGTATGCAAGTTCCACGCACGTTACCATCTCTTCGGATCGTGCCGAGACATTGAGAGTGGACGTGAACTTGTGATCAATCCTTGATCACACTTCTAAAACCTAAATACTTTGCCGTGATACTATCGACCTGTTAAATTTTCCAAAAATTCTCCTGTGGCCTGTGGTACAGGCAGACGACAGCGGAGGTTTAATAATAGTGTTCCAACTTTTACCCTAAGGATAGGAAAGCCTAAAAATTATGGCCAGGACATACATCCCGAGTCGGGCATTTGATCCAGGTTTGTCTTCCCGCAATCAAAACAAACTTCATTCAAATTCTGATAAGATAAGATATATTTATTTTGATATTTTTATTTGATCTTATCTTATCTGCTTTAATGTATTTAGTGTGTCTGTGTGTGTATATCTGTACAACACAATTAAGTGCCAAAAAAAACAAACCAAAGTGGCCTGCAGTTTCCTATGACCTCCACGGCCGTAAACTTGGTGACTTGTAATGTCCCTAACAGCTGTCGAACACTTATAATGTCAAAGTGCTTCAATCATGTTCCTCTGTCGTTGTTGATGTTTGCTTCATGTGGCTAGGCTTGTGTTACTGCTAAATGCCAGGTAGCCAGTGACACCTCCAGTAGCCCGGCTCACGGCGGCGTGGGCCGCTGGTAGATGCCGTTTACAATCTGCCCTTACTCGTAGAACAGTAGTTATTAAGCCAACACGTAGCTGCTGTAAACCGTTGAGGAGACTTGCCGACTGTTTGCCGGCACTCAGACCCACTCTTACCACCATCTACTGCATCAAATTGTAGTGTTCTTAGGCGTAGGCCTAAGGACACTACAGTTTAATGCCTAACTACATGACATTGTCTAACATGTGTCGAACTGCTACGGTTCAACTACCAAGTTTTAATAGAATTACAACTTTTTTAGTTTAAAGATGAAGGTATTATTGTTAATATATTTAAAAGTATTTCTTAAATCATGTAGTGTTAAATGCAGAATAGGTAATAGGTAGCAACAATAGTCATTGAAACACACATTATTTACTGGCAAATTTTTAACAAAAGCAGCTGAGATTTTTAAAAACAAATGAAATTTTTATTTTTTCAGTGAAGGTAATATATAAATAATAAGATTGTTTTTTTTTTATTGAAACATGTTGATTAGCTCGCAAAAGAACCTCCTCGTGACGGCTTTGGGAACAAGAACTAAAGCTAACAAACGAATGACGCACAGTTCGCCAGTAGCGATAAGTCCGTAAATGTAATTGATATTGCGTATCTACGTACACGCATTTATTCCTCGTTGTTATTCACTCATGCTAAGAAATTACTCTAATTTTCAGCGAGTGCATGATGTAAAATCAGTTTAATAAATGAAATATGAATCCCTTGATTTTTGGCACCACCTAGTGTTAACTGTATCGTGTAGAATGACTTGCCTTAAATTTAACTTATATATTACTAGCTTTTACACGCGGCTTCGCTCGCAGTGAAGCCATTACATTTTTTTTAAATTAAAAGTATGCTATGTTACTTCTAATACCTACAAGAATATATGTACAAAGTTTCATGATGATCGGTTCAGTAGTTTTTGCGTGAAAGCGTAACAAACAAACTTACATTCACATTTATAATATTAGTAAGGATTCCAAACCTAACTGAAGTAACAATAGTTCAAATGTTTCATAAAATGGCAATTTCATAGGTTATATTTATAAACATATGATGGTTGTACGAGGAGCAGCATTGATTACGATATTATTTATCATCTGTAGAATGTATCAGCGAAATGTTGTGATATTATTTACTAATAAAGTTTTATTTATATTGAAGCGGTATGTCGTATGTTGGCATTCTTACGTCGAGAGCTCACTTACACACAATGGCTTTATTTTGAATATGTGCTGTCTATTGTGTAACTATACAAATATGTTTGTTGTTATGGTCGCGACTAAACAATGACGTCATGAGTGCGGCGCGGTGTTGCAGGGGTACCGCATGGAGTGCCCGCCCGGCTGCCCGGCCGCCGTGTACGAGCTCATGCGCGGCTGCTGGCAGTGGAGCGCGGCCGAGCGGCCCACCTTCCGCGACATCCACCACGCGCTCGAGCACATGTTCCAGGACAACTCCATCACCGAGGGTGAGTGTACGGTGTGCGACACACCGCGCACTGGACTGTGACCGACACTGACTGACTCTGTGTCCTGTGCAGAGGTGGAGAAGCAGCTGCAGGAGGGCGGCGCGTGCCCGGCCGGCACGCCGCAGATGTCGCTGAAGGCGGGCGGCGGCGCGGGCGCGGCGGCGGGCGAGGCGCGCGCCGTGCAGATGCGCCGCCCCACCAACCGCCGCGGCAAGCAGGCGCCCACGCCGCCCAAGCGCACCAGGTATGTCGTACGCCGTGCGTCACACTCAAACGTCACAATGCTACAATAAACATTCTGTGCTACTCATGACCAGCTGCCGCCCGCGGCTCCGTGTTGTTTGTGATTCGCCCAATACTTTTATTAATTATAGCCTATGTGTCATACTGATGTGTTTGCTATATTACTGTGAAGTTTCATTAAAATCTGTTCGTTAGTTTTTGCATAAAAGTATCAATTTGATGATATCAGTAGGAATGTATTTATGCAAGTTAGTTGTTAGTGCCGCTTCGACGTGGCGCCGCCACATTAGATAAGGCCCTGCTGAGCTCGGCGCAGCGGCGACGGCGTCGTCTCCTGTAAAGGTTGTTTGTTGGGATGTTGAATGAGAGATAGTATTGTTCACTTAAAACTGTATATTGTTAGGAAAAGTTACAAAATGTTTGTTAATGGAGCGAGGGAGCACGCGCGACGGCACTTAATGCTAACCGATCACGTACTGACGTTAATTGTTATTTGGGTCGCTTGGCGTAAACGCGTATAATGCAGATTAAGCAATTAATATTAAAGTTATGATGTGTGGTTCGCCGTACATCTCCTATCTAGCCTAACGTCATCTTTCGCATTGCATTGCCATCGCTTCTTCGATCGTAGTCGACCCTTTATATTGTTAGCATCCACATGCAGAATCTGTTCATGGCCAGCTCGTCACTCGCCCGCATCGCATCGCATGCTATACCACTACAAGCGGTGCCTCTAGCACGCTTGCTCCTGCATACTCATTCCTTACTGTACCCATTCGCGATAGCACACGTCCCTACACAACAAGCAATATACTACTCTATCAAGAAAGTACCGGGAAAAGTCAATTATACACAAAATGTTATTTATTCATCCAAATTTATTTAACACCATCAAAGTATGCTCCTTCAGAAACGATACACTTACGGCAACGAATAATCCAATCATCAAAACATTTTTAAAACGCATTTTCCAGGCGTTCAGTTCTCACCGCGAAAGATCCTTTATGTCTTCTACCGAATGACGTAATTTGAGTTTAAGAAAAATAAAGAAGTCAGCTGGAGCCATATCTGGTGAATAAGGTGGTTGATCGGTGGTATTGTTGAGTTTTTCGTGCAAAATCTTGCAAAGAGCAAGAACTTTCTTTCCACAAATCTGGTTTTTTTCGTCTGATTTGAGTTTTGGAGAAAATTCAGGTCTTTTGGGACTAGCCGAACTGCAACATGTTTCAAACCCAAGTGATTATTTAAAATGGTACGGACCGACATGTGAAACACAGAAAGTTCGGCGGCTATCTCTCTCAAACTTGAATATTCAGTCACTATTTCCTTCACTTTTGCGATGTTAACTTCAGTTGCAGATGTGATGTCCTACCAGAGCGAGGAAAATCTTCAATCACATCTCGACCGCTTTTGAACGCTTTGTACCACTCATAAGCACGTGTTTTTGATAAAGTCGATTCACCTTAAACCTTTTGTAACATTTTCAGTGACTCTGAACTTGGAATTTCATTGGCGATGCAAAATTTAAGACAAACTCCTTGTTCGATGTTTTTGTCCATTACGAAATTCGCAATACGCACTAGAAACGATATAACTAAACACATCACTGTATTTAATCTAAATAACAGATGTAACTCAAACTCTGCGCCGGAATGGTAAACAGTTGTGCCAATCTAACAACAACAAAAATAAAAACTGGTCAAGTGCGAGTTGGAGTCGCGTACGAAGGTTTCCGTACCATTATCGTGAAAAACCGTAAAAAAACACGTTTGTTGTATGAGAGCTCCACTTAAATATTGATTTTATTCTGTTTTTAGTATTTGTTGTTATAGCGGCTACAGAAATATATCATCTGTGAAAATTTCAACTGTCTACCTATCACGGTTCATGAGATACAGCAGTTCTGGTGACAGACAGACAGACATACGGACCGTGGAGTCTTTGTAATAAATAGGGTCCCATTTTTACCCTTAGGTAAGGAACCCTAAAAACAAAAAATTGAATTTGTAACCATAAACAAATCATCAATTGCCGACTTTTTTGACTGAATGTATTTCTAGCTTGCCGTTTTGTCTTGCCTGTCAAAAAAATCTAACCTATCCGAGGCACAGTGTTAACATTTTTGGAGCCCTTTTTGTTCTCTCTATCATTCGTGCTTATCAAATGTTTTTGAATGAGTCGACAAAATTACTTCTATGTAATACTAATTATGCGTATAGAATTAGTATCAGGAAACATTCATACGAAAGACCACACGAAAAACAAATCCTTAAGTGGCGCGTGTTTAGCAACTTTTCGAGTAAAAATTTTTGTGCGTCCAGTTTGCGTGTGACGATTTATAAATATTTCAGAACCCGTATTTAGTATAGTTTGTGTTTCGATCGACAACGTAGAAATAATTGTTGTATGAGATAGTCAGCCAGGCGCCGGGCGCGCTGTGCTCGTCGTGCACCTTACTAGTATTATCTTACTTAATAATATTATAAATGCGAAAGTTTGGATGAATGTATGTTTGTTACTCAATCACGCCTGAACGGCTGAACGGATCTGGATGAAATATGGCACAGAGACAGATTTTAGCCTGGAATAGCACATACGCTACTTTGTAACTGATTGTAATGTTCCCTTGGGATGATAAAACACTTCTTACCCGGGCGAAGCCGTGTGAATGAAACATAGGAGACAAAAATAAGGTATTCGAGGTGTTAATGCTACTCAGACGAAGTCGCGGCCAAAAGCTAGTTCAAATGATTTACTTATATTGCAACTAGTTGAGGACATTGAGTTTGTTTTTGTGCAATGTAATGAAGTGTAATGTAGTGTGGGGTGCTTGATGTTGCAGCTTGCTGTCGTCGTGCAGCTCGTTCCGCGAGTCGCAGTACGCCGCCGACGAGCACGGCGCCGACGACGCGCTCACCCAGCTCAACGGTCAGTAGCCCCACCCCCACACACACAGCCCGCACCACGCACACCCTCACGTCAATCTAAACTCTGATTTATAATTTCGTAGACGAAACTGACATTTGTTGGGTTGTCATTTTATTTCTAGAATCAATTAGCTTTACGAGTATCTACAACATAATGCTTGCCACATAAGGCGTTGGTAGCTGTGACGTTGCTGTACGAAATTAAAAGTGAGAGTTAAGTACACTATCATGACATGTAACTATATGCATCAGTTTAAACTAGCGTTTTCTGTTTGTTGTCCGCTCGCGCTCGCGCTCGCTCCCGCGCCCGCGCACGCGCACGCGCACGCGCACGCGCCCGCTCAGCTGTGTAGCGATAGGTTCTCACCCGTTGTAAGTATACGACGCGTTTCGGATGGGCGCGTGTCCGCCATATGTTATGTATCTGTTGTAACCTCCAACAAGTACTTCCTCGACTACTACTAGACTACACTACCGTAACAATGTGAATGCCTACCTCTGTTCAATATTATCCGCTTGTAAGCATCCCGCGCGTTGCTCCGCCTCCGCGCTCCACTAGTACTCGCGCAGAGAACACTGCTGCCCACTCGAGGCCGTGCTCTCTGCGTGCTCCCTACTATGCATGGTAGTCTGTTGGCAACAAACTAAACACATCCCTCATTTGGAACATGAGAGCCGCGATCATAAATACGGAAAAAAAACGTGTTCCATGTTAGTGCCGAGGCGCGTTGCCGAGTGGCGTCACAAAGCAGGCGTCACACAACGTTCATGAAAATTATTGTCCTAATTGTGCAACGGTAGTCAACGACGCACTGTAATATGTCAAATGTATCGTCGGCCTCGCAACTCCATGACCACTCTAATAATTATTTTAAACTTATTGAAGTTTAATTGACTTAGCATTTTTGTCAACGGTGGTTCAGCCATTACGAAGTCGACTATGCGAATACACACTTGGTTATATCGATGTCGAACAGTGGAACTCACGAATGGACTTAGCGAACATTTCTGATATATGGATAGGTACTGCTGCTCGTAGGTGACTCGAGCTCGTGCAGCCAAACAAACAGACAACAATAAAAGTAGCTGACTCGCACGACTGTAACGTTCATTTAGCTACTGTGAACTTATTAAGTATTTAATATCACCCTTGTATGTGTCTCAAGGCACTGATAAGAGATTTTTCTTTATTCGACTATGTTTGTATCTCCTAGAGCCTAGACCACAATAATGCCATTGATACACTCACACACAGTGTCGATAAGTCTCGCTCACACACAGTGTAGTAAGGAGAAGTGCACTCGGGCCCCATGACCCAAGCGTTTCGACCCCAGACGACTTGCAACTGTAATAACCTATTAGGTTCTTATCTTATCTTGTGGAGGGCCGAGAAATAAATCGGACACTTCGACCCATTGGGATCTATTGTGGTCCCCTAGATAACTTACTCCTCCCGAATCTCGTTGATAAGTCTTTTCATGAGTTTACTCGAGACTCGAAGATATGGGCCTATAGTCTTCTGGTTTTGGATAGCAAACCCCCAGGAGACTCATTCGCTTACCAGCCAGTGCATCGCATGTGCACAGAAGGTGCACCATGCGTTCCGTATATTCCCCACACAATCTGCACATGGGTGTCGCGGCCAGACCCATCTTCATGAGCATGTCATTGGTTCCAAAGTGCCCAGTAAAGGCCCCAAGCAGGTAGCGGATTTGCCCCCTGCTCATATTCCAAATGCATTGCCGGGCTTTGAACGTAGCGCCTAGAAATTTCTTTGAATGTTGTAGACCGGTATTAGACAGCCAATGTGTTCGTTGTCTGTGATCTGCAAACACCCTAAATGCGGCTTTTACGAGACACGTCGAAATGCCTACACATGGTTCTGGGCCCACAAAATCATTTGCTGAGCCCTCTCTTGTCAGTTCATCTGCCACTTCGTTACCATGGATTCCTTTGTCCCCAGGGACCCACATCAGTCTTACCCTGTTATGCTTCCCAAGCCTATTTAGGGTCCGGGTAACATCCAGAATAAGTCTGAAGTCCACTTTGGGCTTTGATTGCAGCCTGACTGTCATTAAGAATATATATGGATTTACCTCTGGTTCCTCTATCTATATTCTCTTGAGCACAGGTTATTATGGCATATGTTTCTGTTTGGAATACAGTTGCCATCTTCCCTAAGCTTTTGCTACATTTGTAACCTTTTGCGAATATTCCCGCTCTTGTACCTGATTCCATTTTGGATCCATCAGTGTACCACACCAGACTATCTTGTTCTGGTGGATCGAGTCCCTTCGTCCAGTTCTCTATTGTAGGGATTTGGTCCTTGAAAGACCTTTCAAACAAAAACATAGTTTGCATTTTATCGGATATCTTGCTTGCTATCCCGATCCAGGCCTTCATTTCTATCGAACTTTGTATGGTTAGTCTTTGGCTTAGAGGCATCCCATAGTACAGCAACAGCAAGACAATGTAATGTGTTCCTTGCCTCGAATGCAACCATCATATGCAGAGGAAGGATATTGAGGTATCTCTCAATCGCTGCCGTAGGTTTTGGCCTGAAAGCACCCGTGATGCCGAGACATACTGTTATTTGTAACTTGGTGGGTGGCACATTGTACGAGGCAAGCTTTGTTCTTGGCCACCACACTGTGCTGCCGTATGTGATAATAGGTATTATCATTGTCCGGTACAGAAACAGTATCACTTTGGGCTTTAGCCCCCAAGTTTTACCGTAGGTGGAACGACACATGCCGAACACTCGTAAAGCCTTTATCGTAATATTTTCCAGATGAGTTTTTCACCTGAGTTTTTTTTCAAGCGTTACACCAAGACATTTAACTTCGGTGGACCAGAGCAGCTTTATTCCATTGAGGGAGGGCTCTCCTGGGTTTCCTATTTTTCTCTTCCTCGTGAATGGAACAATGACTGCTTTGCTTGGGTTGATAGAGAGGTGGTTCTTTGTACACCATTCCTCTGTTATCCTCAAGGCTTGTTGTAATAATCCGGAGACTATGTTCGTGCATTAACCATTAACCATTATAGCTATGTCATCTGCATAGCCTACTGTGTAGAATGGTCCGGTATTGAGTTTGGTGAGTAGCGAGTCTACTACCAAGCACCACAATAATAGTGACAGCACTCCACCTTGCGGACAACCTCTTGTTGTTTTAGCGCTAAGTCTGTCTCCCATCAGTTCCGATCTGACTATTCTGCTTCTCAGCATATAGTCAATCCAGTTGCACGTGGTATCATTGATGCCATGTTCCTTTGCAGCAATGCGTATGGACTCAAATGTTGTCTTGTCGAAGGCTCTCTCTATGTCGAGGAAAGCCCCGACACATATCTCTTGGCCCTCTAGCGCAGCCTGGGCTCGACTCGCAATATAGTGCAATGCCGTTACCGTAGATTTTCTAACGCTGTAGGCGCACTGTAGTTTATGTAGAGGGAATACTTTAAGTGGTCCCTCTCTTAGATACCTGTCTACCAGTTTCTCCAGAGATTTTAAGAGGCCTGTAAGGGGGTCCGTCCCTTGTCTTCTTCCAGGAGCTTGAACGAGTATCGTTCAATACCTCCTGGAAGTCAGTAGCCCAAGGCCTTGATGACCCCAGCAGACACCCCGTCCATGAGGACGATACGACGGATGCCGCTCTGCTCAGTGAGAGTATTCACGACCTTCCAGTCGTCCGTCGTCAAGGCAGGGTTAAGCCGCTGAAGCAATCGAATGGCCATTTTGACTGGCTTTGGAAGATCTTTGGCGTCGACGACCTTAAGTTTCAGGGAGCCAAGTTCCACACGGATGGCACCCGGAAACCAGCAAGCTGCATCAGAGTTGTCGCAGGATACATGAACTGCACCCGCGACAACTCCGGGAGCAACCGTGAGAACAGGTAGAGGACCCGGCGCCTCTTCTAGTTTCTCAATTATGAGCTCCTGGATTGGCACCAAGTCCTCCGCCTTCAAGTACTCTTCTGGGTACTTGACTGTGACGACAGCGAGTTTCACAGTCGCCACCGCGTCCCTAAAGGATCCGGTCGAGGATGATTGCCCTTGGGTTTTCAACTTCTTGTCGGCTGTCATGTCGCCGCTGTCGCCGCTGAGAACACCACGCGGTCTCTTTGATGGGCCTCGCGTAGAGCCTCTCTAGAGCCGCCTGCTGTCTCAGCTTTTGGCGCGGGACTGCAGCGGGATCGACTCGAGGTGGGGCTGTGGCGGGACTGCAGCGGGATCGACTCGAGGTGGGGCTGTGGTGGTCCCACAGCAGTGCCGACCCTCGGCAGTGCCGCAGCAGTACGACAGCCCCACCTCAAGTCGATCCGCTGCAGTCCCGCCTCTGGACGTCCCTGCTAGGGCAGATGCAGTCCCGGCTTGCACCGGTCCCGCCGTCTGGTGTGCAGTCCCAGCTTTCGCCGGTCCCGCCTTTTGGAGCACAGTCCCAGCTTTCGCCGATCCTTTCGCCTTGTTTTTTTTTTATTTTTTAAATCCTTTAAACCCAAGTAATATTTTTTCATCCCTCAACTATCCCCACCCGCCATGGAGTGCTCAAGTGGCGATGCTACGGTAGCACCAGGGATTAGTCGAGGAATATAGGCCCCCCCCATTTGTTGCTCACTCACCACTCACTCACTCATCAGGATCTCATCATTCTCCCTTACGGGTTCCGCGCACGGAACGAACACGCGGAAGGTCATTGCTATCCATCATCTGATCTTGTTCGATGGTGGACATCCAGGGGCATAACCTCGTCACCCCTGTGTTTAGTCGCCCGGTGATTTCTGTTGCGTCTACTTCATAAGGCATTAGACCAATAATGGGGCGGCAACCTCGAGAAGGAAGGAGGAGGAATGGTGATTTGTGTTCAAAAGTAAAGAACCATTTTGTAGATAACTTCATGATCTACAATTTTTCTCTAATTAAATTGAGAAAAAAAAAACTATATTTATGACATTTGACTTGAATATATTTGTTCAGACTTGGGATTGATGGGGACTTTTGAGAATAGTGTACCTAAGAATGTTACAGAAATTCAGCACTATGCAAATTAATGCAAACCTATCCGTAATTTTGTGTCTGTTTATTTATAATACTCACAGGAATATTTGTATATAGTAGTAACAGCGGATCTTTGTGCCTCTGAAGTGGGCTCTGCGAATCAAGCGAGAAACAGTTTGCCATCGAGTATACCGCATACAGTAACCGAGTGAAAGAGGCAGTTATACAATGTTCTACATGAACACAAAAATAGCAAGTGCGACTACTGTATCACCAGCGAATACTATATATCAGATCCACAGTGACTACTATACTTTCTTGGATAACACAAGTAGCGCCTGCTATTGTAGCGTGCCTCGGCCGCGTGTCGCGTGTCGCGTGTCGCGCCGCCTCTCTGGAAGACAAACACTCAATATTTGAAAACTTGAAATATTTTTGTATCGTACAGTATTTAGCTTTCCATGCACTGTATTGTATTACACAGTAGTGTCGACGGCGCGCGCGCGGCACTCCCAATGTTGACGAGTTCATTGTTATTTAGTTGCCGGTAGTGTTTTTTTCTCACTGTTTTCTCTTAGGTAATAACAATATATATGATTGCTATGGCATCTTATTTGAAAGTTTTGTATGTTTACATACGGTGTGCGAGGTGGATGAGCCGTGTGTAGTAGAGCGCGGCCGGCGCCACTTCACTCGGCGTAGCGTGATATTTAATTTGTAATACGTGATGTAGTCGATATGGTCCGGGAGATAGCGTTGCATTTTAGATAGTGATTTTACGCCGAGCGATTGCCATATTTTACAATAGATCTCGAATAGCTAATAAGTGAGCCAAGCGACGCTCCTGCGGAGGGTGCGGCTGTAACAAGTTGCGACACTGGTTGTTAGTACGCCAGCTAAAACTTATTTCATAAATAGTTGAGCCCTGCCTGCACTCAGCTCACTGACAGTTTTCGGAAACGTATACTATTAGACTATTATATTGTCAAATTTCAACCGGAATAATTACAATTGAATAATAATCTTGGGAAGTGTACACGCGCAACTGATCACACTTTAAAAATGTTCTACTGTTCAAGTATATGAACAAGTTTTTCCAAGGAAGTCCTAGGACTCCAATTCTCAACTCACTACTTGAGCAGCTGACGATCGGTTCATTTATTAGTCATATAAGATCAAATATTGCTGTCAACATTAGCCAGCTCTTTTATTAGCAACGCTACCGCCCGGACAATATAATACTGACAAGAAGACAGATACGCTACGCTACGTGAAGCGGCAGCGACAGAGTAGCGAGCGTGTGTCCAGTGTGACGCGTGTGTGAGTGTGCAGGAGCTGACCGGCGCGTGTGTGCAGGCGCGGGCGCAGGCGGCGCGCGGCGCGAGGCCTCGTCCGAGGGCTCGCTGGCCGAGGGCACGCCCGACACCGACGAGTCCGGCGGCGAGCCGCGCCTGCGCAGCAAGCGCCGCCACCACCACCACGAGCCGCCGCGCCAGCCGCCCGGCGCGCCCAGCGTGCAGGTGGCGGCGCTCGAGGTGCAGAACGTGAAGCGCGCCATCAACCGCTACGGCACGCTGCCTAAGGGTGCGCGCATCGGCGCTTACCTGGAGTCCATGCGCCAGTCGGCGGGTGGCGGGCGCGAGCCGCGCGATGAGGCGCGCTCGCTGTCACCGCGCACGGCGCGCGCGCTGCCGCACATGATCCGCTCCAACTCGTCGGGCGGTGTGACGGCCGCGCCCGCCTCGCCTCGCGCCGCGCGCGCCGCGCCCCTGCGCTCCTTCGCCGACAGCCCCGCCAAGCCGCGCCCCCGCCTGGCCGAGCTGGAGTTCCCGCCGCCGCCGCCCGACGACGTGCAGCCGCCGCCGCCGCCGCCAGACTGCGCGCGCGACGCCGCCACCGACACGGCCGAGCGCCTGGCGCTGCCGCCGCCGCCCGAAGACGAGCGCCCAAACAAGAAAAACATGAAAGAGATGTTGGAACTTAAGCTGGTGGCGGAGATCAAGGAACGCGCTGACAAGAAGAAGCACCGCCTCAAGGAGTCGCCGCCGCCCGACGAGCCGCTGGACGTGCACGCGACCTTTGGCGACCCCGTCACGCGCCTTGTGAGCGAGCTGTCTGAGAGCCTCAACCTAGATGCGCTGCGCCGCAAGCCCGATCCCGACAAGGAGAGCGTGTCGCCCGTCGACCTCAAGGCCAGCTTGCGCAAAACACCCTACTCCAATAATGTCGACTTGAAGAGCGCCGAGCTCAAGAATAGCACGGACTTCAAATCGCAACTTAAGAAGGTAGAAACGAACAAAAAGATGTTGCCCGCACCCAAGGACCTAGAGGAGTCCGGACGTGCCATCATCGATTTCAAGTCGCGGTTGCGGAAAGTGGAAAGCGGCGCGCCTGCCACCAACGGCACGGGCAGGAAAACAGAGCGCTCGCCCGAGGAGACGCGCGAGCGCTCGCCCGAGCGACGGCGCGCCGACAGCGGCCCCACCGACGACGACGACAAGCGCCGCAGCACCGGCAGCATCAGCAGCCTCAAAAAACTGTGGGAGAGCAAGGAGTCGGACGAGCGGCTCAGCCCGGCGGCACACGAGTCGCCAGAGGGCGCGCGCGCGGCCGGCCGGCGCCGCGACGACAAGCCCGCCGTGCCCAGCAAGCCGGGGCTCAAGGGCAAGCCGGGCGGCGGCAAGCAGGGCGGCATCTACGCCACGCCGCTGCCGGCCGCCGACGACGCGGACGACGCCGACCTGCTGGCCGCGCTGCGCACCACGCTCGACTGGTGCACCAACGAGGTACGACCACCACTCATGTTTCTTTTTACAAGTACTTTATGCAACACTTTCAATTTTCGCAGTTCAAACAAGAATTATTTTGGTCAGTAAAATAAGGCAGCTTTTTTTTTAATATTTACCAATATTATTAGGTGTATCCTGAAATCCCCATCAAATAATATAATAATGAATGAACAGGTTTTCCAAAGTGAGCGTAGATGCCAACCAAAACTATGGCGACTATCACTATGAGGACTATGGCCTATATTTTTATCAATTGTTCATTTAAATAACGTTCCATCTAAAAGCCTAATTCCTGCAGATTTTTGTCTTCGGATCTTAGGCTCATATTTTTATCAATTGTTCATTTAAATAACGTTCCATCTAAAAGCCTAATTCCTGCAGATTTTTGTCTTCGGATCTTAGGCTCATATTTTTATCAATTGTTCATTTAAATAACGTTCCATCTAAAAGCCTAATTCCTGCAGATTTTTGTCTTCGGATCTTAGGCTCATATTTTTATCAATTGTTCATTTAAATAACGTTCCATCTAAAAGCCTAATTCCTGCAGATTTTTGTCTTCGGATCTTAGGCTCATATGAAATAGGCGTTGTTCGAAGTGGCTGCGTGTCACTGAACAGTGATTTAGTGACACATTCTTTCACGTAGGACCTCATGTTTTTTTTTTATTTGTTATGGGTTCGCGCTTGACCACTATACTATATATGTTAAGAAATATCTGTAAGTTAAAGGTTATGATTATGGCGATATTACAGGCAAACATATTCTGAGAAACAAATGAATAACACATAATTTTAAAAAGGCAAAATACGCATTTAACATAAAGTTTAACTTTAATTTAGTTTAAACTTTTAAGTTGTAGTTATCGCAGTTCAAAGTGACCTGGTTCTGTTACAAAAAATGCCAAATTGATGTGCTGGGATTTAATATAGAGAGCTAAAATTGTATGTTTGTAATTTGTAAAGAGTGTCTACCCTTTATAGCAAAACTTTTTGTGTCATAATATTATTTTACATAACAGCGGTTAGCATAAACTTCATTTTGTAGAAAATCTTTTGGTAAACACACATTTATCATACATTCAAAACTCATAATTTTGTGAGTTAGAATTATCTGAAATTGCATAAACATAATAATTAAAAAGTAGAACCATCATATGTGTGAGGTGAACATACAGGTTTTTAGAGATGACAACAGGCCCGTTTGTGATTTGAAACTCTCTTGTTCTTCCTAGCTCTAGCCCAATTTTGGTGGGCTCGTCTCTCCTATTTGAAACTCTCTTGTTCTTCATAGCTCTAGCCCAATTTTGGTGGGCTCGTCTCTCCTATTTGAAACTCTCTTGTTCTTCCTAGCTCTAGCCCAATTTTGGTGGGCTCGTCTCTCCTATTTGAAACTCTCTTGTTCTTCATAGCTCTAGCCCAATTTTGGTGGGCTCGTCTCTCCTATTTGAAACTCTCTTGTTCTTCATAGCTCTAGCCCAATTTTGGTGGGCTCGTCTCTCCTATTTGAAACTCTCTTGTTCTTCCTAGCTCTAGCCCAATTTTGGTGGGCTCGTCTCTCCTATTTGAAACTCTCTTGTTCTTCATAGCTCTAGCCCAATTTTGGTGGGCTCGTCTCTCCTATTTGAAACTCTCTTGTTCTTCCTAGCTCTAGCCCAATTTTGGTGGGCTCGTCTCTCCTATTTGAAACTCTCTTGTTCTTCATAGCTCTAGCCCAATTTTGGTGGGCTCGTCTCTCCTATTTGAAACTCTCTTGTTCTTCCTAGCTCTAGCCCAATTTTGGTGGGCTCGTCTCTCCTATTTGAAACTCTCTTGTTCTTCATAGCTCTAGCCCAATTTTGGTGGGCTCGTCTCTCCTATTTGAAACTCTCTTGTTCTTCATAGCTCTAGCCCAATTTTGGTGGGCTCGTCTCTCCTATTTGAAACTCTCTTGTTCTTCCTAGCTCTAGCCCAATTTTGGTGGGCTCGTCTCTCCTATTTGAAACTCTCTTGTTCTTCATAGCTCTAGCCCAATTTTGGTGGGCTCGTCTCTCCTATTTGAAACTCTCTTGTTCTTCATAGCTCTAGCCCAATTTTGGTGGGCTCGTCTCTCCTATTTGAAACTCTCTTGTTCTTCCTAGCTCTAGCCCAATTTTGGTGGGCTCGTCTCTCCTATTTGAAACTCTCTTGTTCTTCATAGCTCTAGCCCAATTTTGGTGGGCTCGTCTCTCCTATTTGAAACTCTCTTGTTCTTCATAGCTCTAGCCCAATTTTGGTGGGCTCGTCTCTCCTATTTGAAACTCTCTTGTTCTTCCTAGCTCTAGCCCAATTTTGGTGGGCTCGTCTCTCCTATTTGAAACTCTCTTGTTCTTCATAGCTCTAGCCCAATTTTGGTGGGCTCGTCTCTCCTATTTGAAACTCTCTTGTTCTTCCTAGCTCTAGCCCAATTTTGGTGGGCTCGTCTCTCCTATTTTCTGGCGCCATGACGTTCTGTCCTGGGTTGTCGGCTCGGACAGTGTCTTCGACAGAAGGAGGAATTCGCTAGTCCACCATGTAGCGGCGGTCGTCCTCTACCTCTCTTGTCTTCAGGTAGTTGCAACGCTTTCTTCACTACATGTTCGTCGTCTCTTCGCGTCACGTGACCATACTATCTAAGACGGCTCTCGGTTAGTTTCTCTGAAATAGGGCTCCACTTGGAGACTACCGCGGATATGCTTGTTTTGTCTAGTCTCGTCACACCTCCAGACCATCTCAGCATGTTCATCACGTCAGTGTGAAGCTTTTGTGCTTGCGCCCTTTACTCTGGCTAACATTCCGCTCCGTACATAGCCGGCTTCGCCGCCGCGCGCCGTTGTGTATATCTTGCCTTTGGTTCTTGTTGTCATACGAGCATCGAATAAGACTCCAGTTAGTGATTGTCACTTCGCCACGCCACGTTCACCTTGCGTGCTACATCGGCGTCGGATGATGGATAACCGAGCATAGATACTTAAATTTAATTATTTTCGGTATAGGCGTACGATGAGAATAGTATATTGTGACAGGGCTACTGATGTTATTAGGCTGGCATTCTAAATGTATAGATTTTGCTCTACTGTCTTTAAGACCCGCAGGCGCTTAGAGCTGTATTCCATGTAGTCAAGGTGGTCGTAACTCGGTCGGTCGTGATCTGACTATCAGTACTGTCGACTGCGTCCAGGAGGTTCCAGTGCAGCGGCGCTTAGGTTTAGTACTGCAGTCAATGACCAAGTTGAGAAGCAGCGAAGGCAGCGAAGGCCAGAGTCCTGATGAACTCCTACCCCAACCTCGAATGCCTCTGTCAACCCTGCGGGACTTTTGACAAATATTGGGCTCTCAAAGCTTGCCAATCTAGTTTGCGTGGTACCTTGTCAAACGCCTTTTCTAAGTATATAAAGATGTGGTGCAGGTCTTCTTTATTAAGCCGATGCTTCTCTGTTACAATTCTAACAGCCTGTATTCACCATCTGTTGTTGATTTTGAGGTGGTAAAGCCGAATTGATTTGGGGTCATCAGCTAGAAAGGTTGGTCGACTATTAATTACTTTTTTACATTTTTTTTGTGTATGTGATGTTAACTTGATACCGCATTTCGTTACATCGCCTATGCTCTTAAAAAAAAGGAATCAGGTGACTGAGTCGCCTAGAGTTTGGGATCTTCTCACCATCGAGGATAAGGTTACAGTCTCGTAAGCCACTCCTAGTTGCCGTAGTGATTGCCGGACCTTGGCCGGAGTTTCATCAGCTTTTCCGTTCTTCATTCTCTCCAGGGCATTCCTTACCTCATCCCGGCTTATGGCTAGTACCGGTCGGCTTGTAATGGTGCCAGCCTGCCAGGGGTTCCAAATTTTTATTGGGAAATTCTTCATTTAGCAGTTCATTGTAGTATTCATAGCATTTTTTAGATTTTATAATAGCTTCATTATTTGTAAGTAGTATTCTGTTTCTATTTTCAATGTATTGTAATTATATTTTAATATTTTATTTTTCTTTAATATTTGGTGTAGATTTATTTGTAAACTTTAAAAAATTCCGATTCGGATTTGGCGTTGGCCATTGTATTGGATTTCCTTGCGGTCGATTTTGCTCCTTGCGATGTTCTTCGGGTCCTGAAAATTGCCAAGTTTTAAGTAGGTTCTTTTCGACGGTCCCTACGTACATAAAGACATGTCAAAAATGGTTTTTTTTTTACTGCACAATTTGCTTTAGATTTTCCTTAGGCACAGTCCTGTATTTTTTTTTTTATATTGTGTATTTAACGTCATTTACAAATCGTATATGAGAACAAGTATTACATTTACAACGAATAAGTGTCGTAGATGCGGATATCTATACTTATCGTTTTGTACGGTGTTTTAAAATGCGCGCCACTCACGGCTTGAGTTCCCCGATGTCGTGTCAATGCTTGTTTGCGTGGTGAAATATTAATGTTTTGATACAGTTTAGATTAAGTGGTGTATTGTTTAGTTATATTGTATTTAAATTCTATTTTATAAACTGTTTTCATCTTTCCTGCGTATAAAAGGGTATCATAGACATATCTGACATGCTTTTATTTTAATGTCAGCGTAGAAACAGTCATCTATCAGTTTTTCTAAGAAAATATGTATAAATACCATTATAAAGTTTCTAAAGCTAGTAAAACATTTGTACGGTTCGTACACTTGCAGAGTTGTTGTTGTTGAGGTTGAAGCACGAAGAGAAAAGATCACTCAGTTTTCGTTAGATTTATTACGTATTTTTGTGTTAACAAGTAATACTGTTGACGATTCCTTTCTCTAATGTTAGTCACCGCGTAGCAGTTATCGTACTCATTGATTTAAAGTGTTTCATGTGTATTTATAATATTATTGGAATGACGCACGTGTGGTGCACGGCACCGCGTCAGCAAAATATGTACAGTTTTAGACTGTACATCTTGGCAACCCAAAAAGAAGAAACCAACGAGAAGAGAAAGGAAAAGTCATCACAAAGTTAGTTAAGTAATTAATCAATCAAATAGAAAGGCGATGTTCCTGTTCCCAGGTTGAGGCTCCCGCCGCAAGTCCTTTGTTGTTTGTGCTGCGACGGTTTCATGCTGCTGGCACTCTGTTTTGCGGAAAACTTGAAGTTCAATATCTTCAGGTTGACTCGAAGTTTTGTTCTTAGCGTTGTGTGTGCAATAGTGTGGACAACGATTTCTCCCAACCACGACAAGTACGACTATGATGGCGATCGCCAGCAAAGAGTAACTTATGGCATATTGATGAATGTCGTGACTTGTTAGTGTTGGTAGTGAAGCTTCATTTTGCCGTTGAGTTGCAATTTTCTGATCAATTGTTACAATTTCCTGATCCGTAGCCTTTGACTGAAGGATATTTGGAGCATAACGATATGTTAAGTTCACTATCTTGTTAATAGATGTATCAAATGTTGGAGCTGTAAACTCATAATCCATCTTCATATGACTGCTGTATCGGCGTTGAGCGTAGATGGTTAAGTCGTTGGATTGCAGTACGCATCCCTGAGATAATGTCACTATGCTCGATAATGCAATGGTTTGTGATGTGACGTCGTTGCTACATATGATTCGTAATGCACACGTTTCGCAGCAAATCGCCAGCCAGCTGTTTTGAGTTTGTAACTCTATCCAAGTGTCTTTGCATGACGCGCGTTCGACGTCACAAGGTTCATTGTTTTGATGCGATAGCAGTTTTGCCTCACAAGGAGCGTTTTTGCTGTGTAGGTCAAATGATGGCAGGTGGTTCTTGCATAAGAAATTCTGCGATTTTCGTTGCATGCAGTGTTTCAAGTCATCTTTGGACATAGACACGTAAATGTTCTTCTTGAAGTTGACAGCGATGTACTCGTTTGATAACTGCACATATGTAGTTTCCTTAGCATTGTTAACCGGTAAAGGTATCGCTTGGTATATTACGAAATCTTCGTTAGCTACAAGTGGAATATGTGCTTCGAAAAGAAAGTAATTTTCAGTAACTCGTGCTTTCACATTGATCAGCTTGTAGATATCTTTAATGTTTTCTTTGTAGTTCTCAACTGGTAGCGATAAAGATTTCGGAAGGCTTCCGGATATTTCCGTTAATTTTTGAATCAGACGCACCGGACTTATCAGATGGACATCTACATGACCTTGGTAGACGTTAGTTAGAGTATTAAACAGCATCTCCTGGAACGTCCTCAAGCTGTTGATCAATAGGTACGTCGTTAACGAAGCAGAGTTGAGGTAGGTAGTAGCCGAAAGTATTTCCATTTCCGTTTCGATGGATGCTATATTTTTATTGGTCTGATTGATAAAGTTATCAATGGAGTTGAATTGACGCTGAATATTGTCTTCAGTTTGTTTCAATACTTGATTCTCAAGCTCCACAATCGTTGTTTGATTTTTTAATAACTCAAGTAAGTAGTTCTCATTGGTTTGCAGAGATTGAATATCGTTTTGATATTTCTTAGCGAATTGTTGGTCCAATATCCCAAACAGACTGTTAGCTATGTAGCCGACTCCGTCGACTAGACCCCGTTTCTTCCTGTTGCTCAGGTGTTTGTGGGGATTTATAAGTATAGAGTTGTAGTAGTTTAGAAGTTCTAGTTCATGATTTAATTGTTCCATGGTTGATCTGCAGTGTTGTAGATTCGTTTTTTGGCATAAGTTGTGAATATTCTCGAAGTAAGTTTGAGTACGACGAGTCCCATCCCAATAGTTTGTTAGGTTGTAGTACATCATTAGTATCCATTCATCGTGCACTACTTGCATTTTGCCGACGGTGTCATAGTATATGGGCCGCTCGCGTTCCAGACTTGTAATCTGAGCGGTCGCCGCCGGCGCTCCGCGCGTGCCATCGGTGGCGGTATAAGATCCCGTTACAAATGTAAACAATGATAACATTGTTATTAGTAACGTTGAGATAAGATTCTTTGACTTCTTCCGCCGTTCGTTTTTCGATTTCTGTGGAGGCTTATTTTTCATTTCGTTTTCTTTGGTTTCCTCAGTTTCAGAGTTCAATGGTAATGGCGACAGTTTTGTTATTGGGCGCTTTATGATTCCTGCTTGAGTTTTAACAGTAGTTACTCGAACATATCCATCAGATCCTGGATGTGTTTCCAGAATCCGACCTAGGGCCCATTTTCCCGGCGGTAGATTGTTTTCTTTCACCAGTACTACATCGCCTTCTTTAACGTTTCTAGAAGGCTTGTTCCACTTACTACGTGTTTGTAGAGTGGTAAGGTAATCGTTTGACCAGTTTTTCCAATATTGTTGGAACATATGCTCGGTAAGCTGCCATCTACGGCGTAAATCAATGTTTTTTACGTCACTGTAATCCGAGAGTGGCATGGACAATATTGGGCTTCCTGTAAGGAAATGTCCAGGCGTTAGGCAGTTGTAGAACTCTTCTGGATCTTCAGTTAGCGGGCACAGAGGTCTTGAATTCATGCAGGCTTCTATTTTTGCTAAAATCGTTATGAACTCCTCGTACGTTAGTTTTTGGTCCCCCAGTACTCGTCGCAGATGGTGCTTCATAGACTTGACGGCAGCTTCCCACAGACCGCCAGCAGTTGGCCAGGCGGGGGCGTTGAAATGCCACTCCACCTCCAATTTGGCCAGTTCGTTGAAAACATCTGGTTTCAGTAGTTGTTTGAACTCTTCGAATTCCTGACGAAGCACCTTTGCAGCGCCGATAAAGTTTGTACCACAGTCAGAGTACATGTGTTTCGGGGTGCCGCGTCTCGCACATAGTCTTTGGAAGGCCGCCATAAACGTTTCTGTGCTAAGGTCTGATACGAGTTCAATATGAACAGCTTTCGTCGCCATACATATAAATATGGCTATGTATCCCTTTGAAGTTTTTACGCCTCTACCCTTGTTGTGTTTAACATCCACATGACCGGTAAAGTCTACTCCTGTGTGCGTGAAAGGGCGGCACGGAGTGATCCTTTGCGGTGGTAGGTCACCCATCAGTTGATAGCTATCTGTCTTGTTGAAGCGATGGCAGCGTACACATCTTCGAAGTTGGTTCTTGACAGCCCGGTTGCCGCCAACGATCCAGTAACGCTGTCTAATATAAGTCAGCGTTAGCCGAGCTCCTCCATGTAATGTGGCTGAATGTGCTTGTTCTATAAGAAGTTGTGTAAATCTTCCTTTATGTGGTACGATTATTGGATTCTTCATATCCCCAGTTAATCTTGAGTGTTTAAGACGACCTCCGACACAGATGATGCCCGCTTTGTTTACATAAGGATTCAATTTGCAAATTGCGCTTTTCTTTGATACTGTTTCGTTGTTAACGATTTGTTTGTATTCAGAATTGAACTGCAATCGCTGCGCTTGAATAATGATACTAATGCGCGCTGCGCTTAGTTCACTTGTTGTTAGGTACGTAGTTTCCGATTTCGTCCTATTGCGCACATTTGTAATGAAGCGTAATATCCATGCGATGACCCTGTTTGCTTGTGTCAATGAGCTGCATTTGCTCAATAAATTGATAATTATATTATGATCGATATTTTCTTGCGTGATTTTAGCGTGGTTTAAGCCGCCAAAATTCGTTTGGAAAGTGCAAGGCATATCTGCCGGCGGATCTTGTTTTGTTAAGAACTCTGGGCCTTGCCACCACAGGTTGAAGTTTACTAGTTTGCTTGGCAAAAGACCTCTTGAGGCGCAGTCTGCTGGATTTTGCTCTGATTTGACATAATGCCACTGAGCTGCAGGAATGACGTTTTTGATCTTTGTAACTCTGTTGGCTACGTAAGTTTCCCATCTTGATGTTTCGCCTTGAATCCACGCGAGGACCACTTGAGAATCCGACCAAGCCCGTGTTGATATGTTATATCCACAGAATGTTTCCTTGGTTTTCTCCATCAAGTCAGCTAGTAGCTGAGCACCACACAGTTCCAGTCTTGGTAGTGTTGTTTTCTGAGTCAGTGGAGCCACCCTTGTTCGAGCAGCAAGTAGAGTTACGATGGGTTGGCCATGTTCGTTGAACACCTTGCTGTAAATAACGCAAGCGTACGCCTTTACACTTGCGTCGCAGAAGCCTAGCAATTCGACACATTGTTGTGTGTCGCCAATCCATCTATTTATCGTTATTTTATTAATGAACGGCAGTTCTGTATTTAGGTTCAGCCACTCAGATTCAATGTTGCTGGGCACTATGTCATCCCAGCTAAGTTTACTCATCCAGACTTTCTGGAATAGTAGTTTGGCCTTGACCGTTACTGGGGAGAGCCAACCCAATGGGTCGTAAAATCTTGATATGGCTGAGAGTAAAGATCTCTTTGTTAGTTGTTTGGAGTTTTCCACAGGCCAGTTAAAGTGGAAGTTGTCGCTGTTTGGATTCCAACCGAGGCCTAACGTTTTGCTTGATTCTTCCCCTTTAAAATCAAACATGGTTTGAGTTGAAATTTGATCCTTGCGTAAGTCTTCCAGTATAGCGCGGTCATTGGCTGTCCACTTCCGTAAATTCATGCCTCCTCCTTTTAACAGTTGGATCAAGGAGTTTTGCAGTTTTTTCGCTTCTGTGAGGTTGTTATGGCCGCTAATGACGTCATCTACGTAGCATTCTTCTATGAGTGTCTTGGCAGCTGCCGGATGTTTGTGACCGTCGTCAATGGCTAGTTGCTTCAATGTTCGCATAGCTAGCCATGGTGCGCATTTGGTCCCGTAGGTTACTGTGCAGAGCTGGTAATCGCGAAGATGTTGATCTCGTGAGTCCCGCCATACAATTCTCTGTAGATGTTGTTGTTCTTTTGAAATCCAAATGCAGCGGTACATCTTTTCAATGTCAGCCGTAAATGCGTATTTATACGTTCGCCATTTCAGTATAAGGGCCTGAATGTCCTTTTGTAAGTTGGCGCCTTTTTCCATGACGTTGTTCAGGCTGACGCCAGTCGTAGTTTTTTGAGAGGCGTTAAATACGACCCTCAACTTTGTTGTTGTCGAGTTTTCTCTCAAGACCCCGTGGTGCGGTAAGAAGTAGACGTCAGTAGGTATCTGAGGTGCTAATTTCATGTGACCCAGATCCGCGTACTCTTCCATGAATTTTTTGTACATGGAGGAAAGCTTTTCGTTCTTCTCTAGCCGTTTTTCCAACTGTAGAAACTGCGAAACCGCAATTGTTCTAGACTTGCCTAGTTTCTCTTTGTAGTCTGGAACTAGAGGCATTTTGACGATGTACTTTCCGTCAAATGATCTTCTTACAGTTTCGTTATAAAATTGTTCACACTGGTCATCTTTGGGGATATCTTTAGTTTTTTGAATTTCTTCATTCTCCCAAAATTTGGTTAAATCCTCTAAGTTGACTACAGTAACGTGGCAGTTAAACGTTTGTTTCATCTTTCCGCATAAAATCCACCCAATTTGCGTTTGTTGTGCAACTGGGGAGCTGTTATTGCCTTTCAATACACCTCCTAGGATAATTTCGGAGTATACGTCGGCTCCTAGTAATAGGTCGATTTGCCGAGATACGTTGAAGTCAGGATCTGCAAGTTTCAAGTTTTTCAAGTGACTCCATGCACCTTTCTCGAACGTTTTCATAGGCAGGTTGTTTGTTAGCTTCGTCATAATAAGTGCTTGAGTTTCAAAGTTATAATCGGAGTGAATCGATTGACAGGTAAGTTTCAGTTTTCCCCTGCATTCTCTGGAAACAGAGCCGATTCCCGATACTGATGCGTTGATCCCGCGCCGAGGAAGACGTAATATTTGTGCAGCGTTTTCTGTTATCAAGTTCACCTGTGAGCCTTGATCGAGCAACGCACGTAGTGTTACATAAATCCCATCTGCAGATTTTATTCTCAGCTGGACCGTAGTCAGTAGAACCTCCATGTTGTCTTTAGACAAATGGTTAGATGTTGGTTGTTGAGATGAAGGGCGTTGTTCAACATTGTTTTTTCTAGTCGCTGACGTTATGGTTTGGTTGTCCGGATTGTGCAATAGTGTGTTGTGTTTCAAGTTACATTCTTTGCACATTTTCGTGGATTTGCACTCGTCATTTCCGTGGCTGAATAAACAGTTTTTGCACAGCTGCAGTTTCGACACGGTGTCATTTCGCTTGCCAAAGTCCATTTGTAGGAATTTGTCACATTGGCGCAGAACGTGACTTCCGTTGCAGAATGGGCATTTTCCGTAAATAGCATGATAGTTGTTTGTTTTATTTTGATTGAAGTTATAGTTATGTTTCTTCATCTGGGTTTGCTTGTTGAATGTTTTCCAGTTGGATGATTTTTCTGTGGCTGTAGGGTTCGCCCTTTTAGCTGATTTCATCGTTTCGTATGCCATGAACTGTGTTTCGAGGAAATACAGGAAGTCGTGGAGGTTCTGTAGTTCTCTGTGATCTTGAAGTTCTTTCATGTAGTCACTCAAAGTACTGGAGTCCAGTTTTTGTGACATGATGTGCACAATGATCGGGTCCCAAGTTGAAGTATCAATACCGATGTTAGAGATGCCGTTCAGGCATTCGGTAATGACGTCATGCATCTTCTTCAAATTGTATGAGTCTGCATGTTGTATGATCGGCAGATTTAGCATGTTGTTCATAAATGAAGTAAACTGGAGGCGACGATTGTCGTAGCGCTGAATTAATATATCCCAGCATGAGTTATAGTTTTCAGTGCTAATGGTCAGATGCTGCACTAAGCGTTCAGCTTCTCCTCGCAGCTTGGTCTTTAAGTGTTGCATTTTCTGCGCGTTGTTGATCATAGGGTTTTTGTGAATAGCTTCCAGAAATAGGTCTTTGAAGGAGATCCACTGACTGTAGTTGCCGGAGAACTCAGGGATTTCGATCTTAGGTGTCGATTTCTGGTAGTGGACGGTGGACCAGATTTTGGCATGGATATTCCTCTTTAGCTCATCATATTGTTGTTCAATGTCCGTGAACATTTTGTAGTAATGTTCGTTGGATCCTTTCAGTTGAAAGTCTATTTCCCAATGAAGTTTATCGATGGGTTCCCATTTCGATTTCAAGGTTGCGAAGTGGTCTTCCAGTTCCCATCTTTCCGATATAGTGATTAAGTCAATCTTGGAGATGACACGGTGAATCGCGTTGAAATTGCATTCTTGCTTGTTAAGCAAGAGTTGTATGTTGCTGTCGTCATCTTCTGAAGTCCCACCTAGGTCGAACTTCACGTTTTGTTTGCTCAAAGTCGTCAGTTTGCTAGTTATGTCTGTTTTAGTTGATAAGAACATTTCTTTAGTTTTTTCGTAGATGTCGTCCTTGAAATATGCTATGTTCTTATCTTCTAGTTCGAGCAACAGTTGGGCATGCCTGCCTTCGAAGTCTTGCCATTGGTTTTCTAGCGACGACAAGCGTTTCTTCAGGTATTCCACAGATTTTCGTGATGATGAATCCTTGCGATAGTTGACACATAATGCTTTGATGTTATCGAAGCACGTTGACTGCAATTCTAGCATATCCATGTTGATGCTTGCTGACACGTCGTTGACTGTGGCAGGAGAGCGTTGCGTTGTATTGCGAAGGCTACTGCGTTGCTTGTAGTCTTCTCCGTTTCAAATCTTGAAATCGTTGACTTACTTGATTTGAAATGGTCAGTGGAACTCAGCACCCTTGCACCTCTGTCACGATATTATGCGACTTCTCAATCTAGCTGGGGCGACCCGCTTCTGGGAGACCAGCTAAACCGATTCGCTACCGTAAAGAGACACAGTGGCACCAAATATCCGGCTCGAAGGACCAAAAAATGTACGGTTCGTACACTTGCAGAGTTGTTGTTGTTGAGGTTGAAGCACGAAGAGAAAAGATCACTCAGTTTTCGTTAGATTTATTACGTATTTTTGTGTTTACAAGTAATACTGTTGACGATTCCTTTCTCTAATGTTAGTCACCGCGTAGCAGTTATCGTACTCATTGATTTAAAGTGTTTCATGTGTATTTATAATATTATTGGAATGACGCACGTGTGGTGCACGGCACCGCGTCAGCAAAATATGTACAGTTTTAGACTGTACAACATTACAGAAAAAAAACAAATTATAATTGTACATATAATTATTTCTAGAGCGGTTTGAACATAAATAACGCTCTCCTGTAAACCTCGGTTTTCGACATGTCTTTATATACGTAGGGACCGTCGTTTTCGTTCTGAATCTGAACGTTAGTTTTGACTTGTTCATCCCACCAAGAGTGGTCTTTTCTATTACTCAGCTCGCCGTTTGAAATGCCTAAGATATTGCCGAAACTAGATGCAACTAAAAAGCGATATTAAACGAGAGAAACACATAAATGTAGGATTAAACGAGCCAGAGAATGAGATATAATATAACTTGAAGGTTTCACTAGTACAGTACCTTGTGTGGAGCAGGTGCGTCGCGGGTGCGGCGCGGGCGGCGGCGGGACGGGCGCCGTGGGCGGCGGGCGCGGCTCGCTGTGGCGCCTGCAGACGTCGGAGCGGCTAGCGAGGCTGGGCGCGGCGTGCGGCGCGGCGGCGGATGCGCGGCGCTGCTCGGCCGCGCTGCGCGTGTCGCTGCGCGCCGCCGCCGCGCGCCTCGAGGCGGAAGCGCGCGCGCTGGCCTCGCCCGCGCCCCCCACGCACCACCTCGCTGACGGCGTCGAGCGCGCGCTCAAGGACCTCGCCGACATCGTGCACAGGTACGCACCACTACTACTACACACACACACTGACATCGTCCCAACATCTTATTCAACTTATTGACGCATTTGAAAACGATATTCATTCTAATATAATAAATTCCAAAGAAACTTCGTCTGTCTATATTTTTGTTATTCCCTAAGTTGAGAGATACTTATTCCAATAAAAACAAATGATCACGATTCGATTACTAGTTTCGACGAAATGCATTGACAAACATTCATCTATATAATTGTAAAAAAAAAGATCCGATTGCTTAAGAAGCGAACTAAAAAGACGTAAACAAGAATCATGCATATTTTGGATACAATATATGGTTTTGGTATGCTCCCACTCAGCATGCACAGCATGCACAGCATGATTTTCTTCTTACTTAAGTATTTTTAAGCGGGTAGTATGAAGTAGTATATGTTGCCGAAAAACAAACGGAACCAACAATAAAACGGACTCGTGGACCAAGTGATCAATGCACTGTGTGGCAATATGAAACAAGTCAAATCGAACAATGTAATGAATACTGATTTAACCTTCATTATTTATCTCATTGTCTGGACATTATGAATTTTGCTGACTTGCTCGTTGACGTTACTGTTGGACAATCCTATAATAATAATACTTTAGTATGGTTTCTATTTTAAATATTTGGTCAGCAAGAAAGATCTGCGTAAAAAATATTTTCACAGCAAATTTATATTATTTGATCATTTTTTCATCCATTAACTTTCTTATCCATAACCTAGAGAACCATCATATTTTTTGTCCCTATCATCGTAAAGTTCGGGTTTGGGACATTTGTCTAAATGATAACTTGCCCGAACTTTGTAAGTTTAATTTTTGAATGCGTGGGACTAATAGGGATGGTTTCGCATGAGATATTTATTGAAATATAAGCCTTTCATTTGGTCTTCTCAACTAGTTTAATCTTTCCACAAATAGAGCCTGTCGCTGAAGTTTCTTGATGAATATTATTAAATAAGCACAACTTACATTAGAAGAGAAACATATACCGTTAAGATTCAACACTAGAGATATGCTGTCTCAAACAGCATCGTTCAGCCTGTACAGTTGTATCTATGCATCAAATACACCATGAGGACATCTGTATTCGGATCCTGCTGCTTGAGACTTGGGATGCGTTCTTCTCAAATCATCATCCTCGTGAGATGTTGTTAATATTAGTTTGAGATGACCATATTTATGTTTATATTAAGTTATTTAATGTCAGAAGGACCCACCCTGCCAAGAAGAAAAAACCATGTTGAGGTTCAAACGCATGGTTGATACAACGCATGAATATTCAGCCAAATTAAACTAATACTCACAGCGCGCATTAGTTCCTCAAATCAATGGAACGTCTCATTTTACGCTGGTACTAAGGATACCAGCGAAAATGAGACGTTCCATCGAGTCATCAAGTTTTAATTAACTTTTCTTGAATATTAAATTAGATGCCGCTGATCCAAGGCGCACAATCAAAAATATCGTACATCTTGTCAACCGCATAAACCTTGAACATTCTTTTTTCTTTATGTTGATAGTTCACTCATCAATGACATGAATTACGTTTCTAATTTCAATATAGTACATTACGATATTAGTGCGTTATAACCAATACGCACGTTGAAGAAGTTTTTCTCTGAGCCGCGCCCCTCTACTTCTACTGAGGATATTTTTTTATTTACAACTAATGACGAATTACAATGCTCTTCTGCCGCCTTTCAAGAAGTTTCGTCGTCTCCAATTATGAATAGTAATAATAACAATAAAAACATAATTAAAAAACCAACTACAACTACGTATCATTTTAATAATTGTAATTTCACTAACTGTTTCAATAATTAGAAATAAACAAAAAATAAAATGTTTTTTTTTCTGTTTCCTCGGAAATGTGTTAAAAAACGTCGTACGATATACGTGCGTATTGGTTATAACGCACTTATATCGTAATGTACTATTAATCAATTGTTTATAAATAGAACTGTATGGTTATTGTATTTATTATTTATAAACATTCAAAATTATCTAAATAATATTGTTTAATCGATTAGACATAAGCGCCATCTATCCGATGTATGGTAAACTGGTAGTATCAAATTCAAATTTTTATGACAAGAGGACGCTACTGACCTTATTATGTTGCAAGATGTTATTTTTAATCGTTACAGCTTAAGCCACATAATCTCGCATGCCATAAAATTTAAATACTTTAATACGATATGCCCTAAATTTGTTTGTCATAAATATTACAATAAAATTATGTACGAAAGGCTTAAAACTGTTTTCAATAAAACTTATAAGTCCTAAATTCAAATTATTTAATGTTTGATTTATCCTAATAATGTTTTTAAAACAAATTTGTATTACAAAGCTTTTACTGTGAACTTCTGTCAGGCGTTACGTAGATACGAGATAAATGACAGCGGGCAATATTTTGAAGTGATCACTTCTAAACCGGTTCGTAACGTTGGTAACGTTACGGCACCAGTCTGCTTGGCTTCCCTTTCTCTCACGCATACGGCATCGGTGGGCAGGCTCTTCCTCTCTCACTCTAACCCACAGCACTAGTCGTATTTCGGACAGCCGCTTTCCCCTCTCTCTCTACTCAGTGTTTAGAGTTATCACTTCCGTCGTGCATCCCGAGACGCACACGTTTTTTTTTCTTCTACCGACTTGTTTTTGATATAGTTCACTTGTTGTGTCGTTTTGTTTGAAATAACAAGATAAATATAAGAAGCATGTGTTAGAATCATGAAGGAACTCCATGTAAATATAATATGTATGTCAAGATGGTCACTGGTTATTTACTGTGTATCAGAGTTCCTATGTACTCGTATGTAGTGTATAAGGGAAAGATTTTATGAATAAAAGCACAAAAAGACAAGACCAGGTATTTATTTCAATTATCAAGTTATAATATCAAATAACTTACGTGAAGCTTGTGTAGTCCATCTTTCACAAAATATAACAATTCAGGAAAACAATATCACTATCACAATCACAACATAATATCTGGCGTGTACTGGTTTGTAGTTCAAAACAAAGTGTGTCAACTCACTCACTCATGGAAGTCGGCGTAAGGGGGCGAGGCGAGCGGTCACGGAACATGGTTCCCTGGCCGCGGGTGCAACACCGGGGCTCGCTACAGCGAACCCGTCGCTGTGTGGTCCACTGGACCCAGCTTCGTGCGAGCGCGAATTCTGAATTCACGCTCGCTATGTTTGACTTATTGTATGTGACTGTAGGCGCGCCGCGGCGAGCGTTTCTGAACGACTCGCCGCTTCTTCACGGCACCCGGGCGGTCCACTCCCACCAGGTGGAACCAGCCAGCGCCAGGAGTACCGACTTTGACGAACCTACAGTTTAATAATGTAAGCGACTAGTAGCGCCGTTTATGTAAGTGGGAGCGGCAATGTATTGAGTTACACCGCTCATGAGCCAATAGCGCGCGAGGTACTCGCAGCGCGGTTCGGTGCATTTGTACTCGCGAGTATATAGTAATGCTTGTCTGTATATCGACGTGAAGCGTGTCTATATTAACTTAGAACAAACTTCACGCCGGGATTTATTGTTTGAGTAAGCAACGTGTAGACTGTTGTTGCTTACTCAGGCGTCAAATTCGGGAGGTGGATAAGATTGCAGCGTCTGTAATAAAGTCACGGGGGAGGTGCTTTCTGACGGGCGGGCGCCCGTGCCATGGCGCGATGTCTTTGACATGGGGCCAGGCATTGCGCCACCACCTTCGAGACGTGCAATCTCATCGAGAGCCGACGGTCGATAGTCACAACCAGGTCCTTGACATGTGGCGACCACTCGATGTCGGCTCCCTATAGTTTCAGACGTGGTGGCAGAGTTCCTTGTCCTGTAACAGGAGCCTGCGTCAACCTACGAATTACACACTATTTATAGTAACGAGTCGACCTGTCTCAATACGTCAAATGTGAGATATCCCCACTATTTTCTACACTGCTATAAATAATCTCACAATAGGTCAATAATAAATTCTTAAGTAATGAAATCTTTTAAAAACTTATCAAGACAATTAAGGAATTTAAAATCGCCTATTTAGTAATTCTTAATCAATATTCAAAAGAATATTGACAGTCATGTAATAATTGTCTCAAAGGACTTATAATACCAAAATAGCAATATAAAATCCAGGATATATCACAATGATCATTATAAATTACGTAATATTTTAAAGGAATATCATCACTGTGGCTTAAATGTAAATTTACACACAACATTACCTGTACAAACAACAATATTTACTTTTGTAGGTATTTGACAACAATAATAATTTTGGTAGGTACTTCGACATTTGTCGGTAGGTGCTTAATAAATATGACAGTTTGTATTTTGTAGCAAACCATTGCGGCTTAAAGAGTGAAAATTCATGATTTAGTGACGTCACACGTACCTACTTCCAATACTAACACATGCAAACAAGCATTCACCATGCATGAATCATGCAAACAAGCGTGCAGTAACCTTAATGTTGAGTGACGCACTACGGGTGAAAAAGTCTTATCATAATCGATACCTTGCACTTGTGTAAATCCTCGAGCAACCAATCTAGCTTTATATTTTTCAAAATTACCAGAAGCATCTCGTTTTTCTTTATAAATCCATTTACATTGAATAATATTTTTATCTCTCGGCCTGTCAACTAACTCCCATACATTCTTTCGTATTAATGAATCATATTCATTATCCATAGCAGATTTCCAATCCTGATAATACTTAGAAGACATTGCTTCAGCATATGTTTTAGGTTCAGTGACCAGCATTGAAATGTCACTATTATCAAAATTACTAACATAGTCATTTAACCATACAGGTGGTTGACGATTTCGTACAGGTCTTGACAGCTGTTCAGTGAACTCATTACTATCAGAAATATTTTGCTGTATATTTTGCATTGTATCATTTTCTACACTGTCACTTATATTTGAAATGTCTTGATTATTATCAGAAGATTCCACTATTATGCCTTCTTCATCTGATGAATCACAATCATAAGTAACAATAGGTTCTAAATGAGTATTTTGAGTCTCAACAATGTTGTCAATATTAGAGTCTGATATTTGATTAGGATTCAATGAATTGATTGCAATATGGGGATTCTCAATAGAACCAGATCCATGATCAGAATATAATGGACTGATTATATTAGGATTCTGAGTTATAGAAATACATCCTGAAATATTTTCTAGGAAAACTACATTTCTAGCTTTTATAATTTTACCAGGCTGTAATGGATCAGCTAATCTATAGCCTTTGGAATGATCACAATAACCTAACATGATATTTGGTTTAGACTTAGCATCAAGCTTATTACGATTAACATCTGGAGTTAACGCATAAACTAGACATCCAAAAACCTTAAGATTACTTAAATCTATTTTGTTACCTGAGCACATTTGTTCTGGGGTGGCATTTTTTAAAGCAGTTGTAGGACTTACATTTTTTTAGTAAACAGCAGTTGATACTGCTTCAGCCCAATAACGCTGATCTAAACCAGAATCACGAAGCATTGTTCGGGCCTTTCCAATAAGAGTCCGGTTTAAGCATTCCGATACTCCATTTTGTTGAGGAGAATAAGGAATAGTAGTCTCATGAATGATACCATTAGTAGAGAAAAAATCTTTCATCAAGTTGTTACAGTATTCAGAACCATTATCTGTTCTAATTCGCTTAATTTTTAATCCTGTTTGATTTTCCACAAATGTTTTAAATTCAACAAATTTCAAATGAATCTCACTTTGTGACTTAGTCTTAAGTAAATAAACAAAAGATTACCGAGTAAAAACATCAGTTAATGTCAATATATATTTTGAATTTCTCCATGAAAGAATAGGCATAGGACCACATAAATCTGAGTGTATTAAATCTAATTTACATGTTGCTCTTCTCGATACACCTTTTGGAAATGTTTTAGTTTTCTGTTTCCCCTCAATGCAAGGAACACATGGCTTTAGAGCTTTATCATCAAATGAAATGCCATCTGCAAGACCATCACGTAATAACAACATACCTTTGTAACTGAGGTGTCCTAATCGCTTATGCCACAAATCAATATTGTTACATGAAGCTGAGACTAATGAAGTTTCAAATGATTCTGCACCTGTATATTTTGGAGACTGCGAAGATTGTCGATGCTGATTGAGTTTATAGACACCATTGATATTACAAGCTGAAAAAATACAATCTCCATTAATTTTAATATTATTTTAAGTATATGCTTTACATTCTTTATCATCAAATACTAATATATAACCTCTCTGAGTAATTTTATTTACAGAGAGTAAATTAGCAGCAATGTCTGGCACATGAACAACCTTGGTAATGGTTTTCTTTAAATTATTATTAAGAGTGACCTCAACATTGCCACAACCACAACCATAAACAGTTTGATTATTAGCTATGGTGACTACAGTTTTACTTTCATCAGAATAGTTATGTTGCCAGTCTTTTCGCATGGAAATATGTGTTGTACAACCAGAGTCTAGCAACCAATCAGAGCTCCCACATAAACCTGTGAACAAAGCAGCAGCCTGCATCTCTTCACATTCCACTGCTGTAGGGACAGCTGAACCATTGCACCTTGTCGCTGAGCAGTCACACATTGCAGCTAAACTGTTAGCTGTAGCCTTTTTCTTTAAATCTGGACACTTGGGTCGAATATATCCTTCTTTTTGACAATGATGACATCTGATTGTCTTCCTATTAGATTTCTGCGCTATCAACGCACTGGTTTGAGAGGTAAGCTCTGAACGCCTGAAATCACCACTCATGAGTCTTTGCTTTACCAACTCAGATGTCAAAGAATCTGTCTGAGAGCCTTCAATGGCCATAATGCGAGGGTCATAATCATCAGGTAACCTAATCATGAGAATTTCTGCTATCTCATTATCATCAATTTTACAGCCAATTTCACATAATTCTTGTGTTGCCGATATTATCTCCGATATATACCTTTCCATTGAATTGAAAGTAGAATAATGCATTCTAGCAAGCTGCCTTTTCAGATAGATACGCCTTTTGTAAAGCAAGCCATGCTTCCTTTGCAGTCTTTGCATTGCGCACATGCGGGTAACATGCTTGACTAATATTGAGGCAAATCTTAGCGTAAGCTCGTTGATCGTGATCATCATCATTGTGATCACCAGTCACATGTATCCAAAGCCCATCAATGAGCAAAAGCTTCATTTGAAACTTCCATGCAGAAAAATTTCGAGCACCTTCTAGTTTTTCAATAGATACCACGAGGGGATGACTGGGATTCATCCGGATTGTCGTTTCAGAGATTGGTTTCGTCAGAGACGGCGAACGTAGCGGCGATGACATTGCATCAGTTTAATATAAAAAACTTTATACCAACTTGTTTCTGTTCATTAATTATCGTGTCTGGGCCCATAACCTGTTGGGCGTGTCAATAAATGCTCAAAGCTGTTGGTATTACACATTATATTTTGATAAAAAATTATTTAATGATACACACATGACACAATCTTTTTACCACACATAGGAAGTACCCAATAGACAATCCGTGACTTAATAAAAGTCACTTACAACCAGAGACAAAATATAATTGAGTACATTGCCTTTTTGCTTAAGACAATAAATTAACAAAATCACAGCCTATGTTGATACATAGGCTGTGATTTAATGGTTGATGATAACATGACGCCTCCTAAAAGTATAGTGTAATTTAGGGGAAATATTATTGATTAGTTGTCCATGTCTTTATTTTAACCATTATAATTATACACATTAGTTACTGTAGTTCGTATATACATTGTATGTAATAATTCACAGGCTCTCCCCACACGGGCGATATATTATCGCAAGTGATAATGCGACATTTTGTTTTTAAATGTTATTGTATGAAGAGCGCGATATTTATTCTTAGTTCACAATGTGCATTTTGAACTATTGAGTTTTGAGATTCTGCAAAATAAATAATTATGAAATGGTCTTACTTAAATTATTTATTTTGCAGAATTATTATTTTTTACTTGAATTCGATTGATTTCTTTCTTGATTTGCAGTAATCATATATTTTCACTTCAAATAATTTTCTAATTAAAAATCAATGTGATTAAAATCATGGTAATCATTGGGAAGATCAAACTTCAAATTTTTCATTAAAGCCGACACCAAATTGATTTTGTGAATTATGCAAATGCTATCATTAAATAAATCAAGTAAATGTTTTACTAAATTGTACAAAAAATCACTTGGAGATTTAAGACTGGGTGTGGTCAAATTAGAATAAGTTTTGTTAATCAACAATAATTGTTTCTTATCAGTTAAATCAACTTCATTATTAATCAACACACCTTTGCAATACAATCAAAATACTCTACACACACTTTGCCTAACCAGCCAGCAACATACACAATAGAACACGTTTCTAATGAGAAAATGACTATTTCGGATGATGTTCCACGCGGAATTACATTAGAAGGTTGTGAATTTGATGGACCAGCAATTGCTGCGGGTTCTTCTAATGATGGTGTTAATGGTTGTGTATTTTGCTGCCGGTTCTCGTCTGGCGTAGATATGAAGGTGTCTTGATCAGGTTCGCAATTAGTGGGATCCAATTTAATCAAATTATTCAATAGATTAGACCGAAAGATAGCCCTTAAACTCTTAGCCGTCGGGTTCCGATTACAACCACCTCTAATTAAACCAATCTGCCAACGACTTGCATGTCCAGTTGGAAAACGAAACATTGAAAAGTCTTTTGATATATTGTTACACATAAAATAAACGCACTTAAGGCATATCGTGTGCACTTTGAGACTGTTTAATCAAAATCCGAAGATGTCGTTAGCATAGGTCGTCGTATTATATGCAAGAATCGTAATCGACGGGTAGAGAGAAACAAAGAGTATGTAACACTACGTTTAGAGAGAAAACTTATCAAACAGTCCACAACAACAAATACATGGCTTGACATAAAACGTTTCGTTATTTCGTCCAATCCTCTTGATAAACAATTTTGTAGTACCAGGTTCATAGAATCACAGTATGAAAAATATATTTAGGTACCAAAAACATGTTAATCTAAAATTTACTTCAAATTTTGAATTAAATTTCTACATAGCGCAATCGTACTGGATTAAAAAAATATGTTTTATTTTTCCTAAAAAGGAACAACTAAACGTAAAGTAACTAAGCGAATTAGAAAATACAAAGACACGATGGATCGGTGAGTAAAGACGTCAGAAAAATTAGATAAAACGCCATCTATTGCGTCGAGCTCAAAACAAAAAGAAAGATCGAATGCCTAGTTTGAATAATTTTATCATTTAGTGGATTCGAATTGAAGTCTTTAATTATCTTTTTTATTCAAAATACGTGAATTATAGGTGTAGATAGATGAATTAACTTTAAAGAAGGGTATTTTGATTATTAATAAACATACTTTAGCCAAACTCTCACGTTTAACGTTTTTTAGTGATTGTTAATTTTTCGATTGATACTTATGCTGCCATCTATGATCTTTTTTGAAGATTAATTATAATTTGTTCTGGTTAGTACCCCATGACTGATACCATTATTGTATCTAACCATGGTCTGGTTGCCTCTATCTTAAGATACGGAGTAGTATTTTGGGGGAATTGTAGTGAACGACAAAGGGTATTCAGAGCCCAAAAATATTCCTTGAAATCAATGACCGGCATTATTTCAACAGACAGCTGCATTCCTATCTTTAAATACCTTAAGTTATTAATCTTTCCATCACTTTAAATTCTGGAGGTAGCATCATTTGTTAAAAAGAACTAAATCATTTTGAAACAATGATAATACCAAGGTCCCAATACAAAGGTTTAGGAACAAGAACAACAACAGGCTACATACAGGAAGTTTCAAAACAGCTTTATTAAAAAAGAATATTAAGCATATGGGACCAGTTATCTACAATAAAATACCTAATAACATTAAAAATGATACATCACACTGTCAGCGAGTTTTTTAATGATAACACCCTATGAAATTGCTCAATAATATTTCAATTTATTACGTTTGCTATATTCTAATTTCATATTCGAAGACTATTATTTTTCCAGTGAATTTTGACTTTTAAGAATATGAAATTAGAAACAGATTACCTGACAACTTTTAATTAATTGAATTTGACTTTTAAGAATATATGAAATTAGAAACAGATTACCTTACAATTTTTAATTAATTGAATTTGACTTTTAAGTATATATGACATTAGAAACAGATTACCTTACAATTTTTATTTAATTGAATTTGACTTTTAAGAATATGACATTAGAAACAGATTACCTGACAATTTTTAATTAATTGAATTTGACTTTTAAGAACATTAGAAACTGATTACCTGTCAATTTTTAATTAATTGAATTTGACTTTCAAGAATATGACATTAGAAACAGATTACCTGACAATTTTTAATTAATTGAATTTGACTTTTAAGAACATTAGAAACTGATTACCTGTCAATTTTTAATTATTTGAATTTGACTTTTAAGAATATGACATTAGAAACAGATTACCTGACAATTTTTAATTAATTGAATTTGACTTTTAAGAATATATGACATTAGAAACAGATTACCTTACAATTTTTATTTAATTGAATTTGACTTTTAAGAATATGACATTAGAAACAGATTACCTGACAATTTTTAATTAATTGAATTTGACTTTTAAGAACATTAGAAACTGATTACCTGTCAATTTTTAATTAATTGAATTTGACTTTTAAGAATATGACATTAGAAACAGATTACCTGACAATTTTTAATTAATTGAATTTGACTTTTAAGAATATGACATTAGAAACTGATTACTTGACAATTTTTGATTAATATAGATGTATTGATGGGTTTCTTAATAAAACGATCCTTGAGGTCTTCAGAGTTGTATTAATAATTATTTTTAAGAAATTACAAAAGTGCGTGTTAGTCGGTCGAGCTATGGCGGAAGAGAGCGGGAGGGGACGCCCACTTGACAGATCAGTTTTTGACAGTTGACAGTTTACTTTTTTTAACCATGGATGCGTTCCATTACATCATCCCCTTTTAAAAGAAAAGTTCTACTTTTATAATTTTTAAATATCAATTTTACGAACTTTTTACAATTAGTTTTACTTTAGAACTTTTTACAATTAATTACATAAGTATTTAATATTATATAATACTGTCAAACAATTTTTTACAGACTTAACTATCTCATTATTACATACTACTAATAATACCCTTCATCCCCTTTTACTTTATTATCCCTTTTACAAAACAATATAGTTTATTTACCTATTTTAAGAACTTATGCAGAATTACATAAACAATATTTCACAAAACTTAAACTACCTATTCAACCAGGAGTGGTGAGCCTATGCCTTCGCCTGGTGAAACACAAAGCTCATGCTGGTCGATTGTAGAAAGAGGTTCTTACATACTTAACATTATTTTTATATATTACAGTGTAAGACCTATAGCCATTATTTTGAGCTATTTTACCTTCTAGCCATACATTTTTGTTTACATTCTTTTTAAACCAAATATTTTGTCCTATATAAAACTCATTTTTAACTCTAGAAGTCTTGTTATAATTTCTGACATTTCTCTGAACAATGTTATTAAATTTCTGCTTTACATTAAGATTTCTACACATTAATAATTCACTAGGGGAAAAATTTGTACCTGATACGGGTGAAGCCCGGTACTGTAGTAAAGCTACACGATAATCAGTATTATCTTCATGACATTTTAACAACATTTTCTTAGCAATTTGTAGTCCTCTGTCAGCCATGCCATTTGACTGAGGATATCTGGGGCTGGTATAAGTAAACTTAAATCCCCATTCTTTAGCAAACTGTTTACATTCTATAGAATCAAAAGGTACATGGTCAGAAACAATCTCATTAGGTATTCCAAAATTACAAAATATTTCTTTCACGGTATTAATTACAGTCTTATTTTTACTTGGTAATAATTTTATATCCAACCATTTAGAAAAATAATCATAAATTACTAGATAGCTTTTACATTTAAATTCCATAATATCTATTCCTAATTTAAAAAATGGCAAAGTAGGTACATCATGTGGTAACAGTGGCTCTTTAATATTATTATTCTGGTAAGTTTGACATGAAAAACATTTTCTTACAAATTCTTCTATATGACTATCAATCTGAGGCCAGTAATACAATTTTCGTGCTAACTGTTTCATTTTAGACATTCCTAAGTGACCTTCATGTAATGTTTTTAGAAATGACAATCTCAGATTTTTAGGAACAATTTATCTTTCATTATAAAATATCAAACTATTATCAACTGAAAGTTCAGATTTCAATTATTTATGATAACTATGTAAATAATCAGGAATACTTTTATTATTATCAGGCCAACCATTTTGAATAAATTCTCTTAATTTTGACAACTCACTATCTTGTGTACTTTCAGAAATCAGAAGTGACTTTTGTTCTTCTGTGCACTCTAAATAATTAGAAAGACCTATGCAATGTATTAATTCGTACATGTAAGAGTCATCTACATTTTTACATTCTTGATATAAGCGAAATAATAAATCTGCAATTCATGTATATAACATGAATTTTCCTTGTAGGTGTTTAAATTCAAAATTATATTTTAACAATTTTAGTTTTAGTCTTTGTAATCTAGGAGATGGAACATCATGTAAATGTTTTTTCAATAAACTTTCCAAAGGTTTATGATAATTAATAACTGTAAAATTCTGTCCATAGACATAATAGTGAAATTTACGGGTTGCCCATACTATACTTAATAATTCTTTTCCAATCAAACAAACAGGTTTACCATTCTGAAGGAGGCAGCAACCTAGGCCATCCTTTGAAGCATCACATTGAACAACAATAGGCAACTTTGAATTAAAATTCTGCAGAATTGGTGCTTCACTTATTTTTTTCTTAATATTATTAAAAACATTTTCATGAACATCTGTCCATAACCAACCTACATCTTTCTTTAACAACAATTGAAGAGATGATGCAATATTAGCCATGTTAGGTATAAACTTTCTTAAGTAATTTACCATCCCAAGAAATATCTGTAATTCTTTTTTATTAGTGGGACTTTTCATATTAATAATAGAATCTACTCTTTCCGAGTCGATTTCATTCCTTTTTCTGAAAATATGTGACCAAAATATTTAACTTCTTTAAGTTTATACTGAAATTTATTTTTGTTAAATCGAACATTATTTTCCTTAGCACGTTCAAATACTTTCTTTAATATTGCATCATGGTCCTCATCATTTTCAGCACAAATTAATAAGTCATCACAGTATATTACAATCTCAAGAAGCGATAACATCCATATGGTGTGTTAAAAGTACAGAGGTGACTAGACTCTTCATCTAAAATTATGTCATAAAATCCATCAGAAAAATCTAACACTGAAAATAGTCTTTTATTACAAAGTTTAGGTACAATTTCCTCAATAGTAGGAATCAAATGATGTTCTCTTATTAGTACTTTATTAAGATCTTTAGGATCTAAGCAAATTCTTAATGAACCATCTTTCTTTTCACCTACGGATGATCTACCTTGTCAATGATTTTGTGCTTCACCAGGGCGTCCAATTTGTCAGCAACTGGCTCCACTCCGGGTTGAACACGCAGTGTGAGAGGGTTTTTGAATTCACCCACACCCTGAAAAAGTTCACAATTACTATTAATGATGGAGTCTTTAGTATTAATATTAATGACAGACTCTGCTTTCTTCATATTAGTATTAATATTAGTGTCAGTCACAGCTTTCTTCATATTAGTATTAGTAAGCAACTCTAGTGCTATTAGGGAACTTAGCCCCAGGATCGGTCTAACTTTTTCCTTAATAATTATAAACTCAGTATTAATATTATTCCCATCATTTTTAAAAGCAACATTAAGTTTGACCTTTCCTAATGGTACTATCTTTGTACCTCCGAAGACCTCTAAGATGGTGTTAGTCTCAGACAATTTTATTCTCCTATCATCATCGACTATTTTTTTAAGATCATTTATCCCAAGTACATTTATTTGTGCCCCGTGTCACATTTAAAGATAATCCTTTTATTTTCTACATTCAAAGACTCCAGCCATTCATTCTTACTGAGATCTATTGAACATACTAGTCTAATGATTCATTATTAATATTATGAACTTTTTTAGAAAAAGTACAGCCAATACTGAAATGGTTCATTCTATTACATTTGCTACATGTTTTGCCAAAAGCAGAACAGCTTCTTGGCCCATGCTCTTTATTACATTTTTTACACAAATAGAAATTTTTACTAAATTGATTACTTTGGCTTTTATTACTATTACAGTGACTTTTATTAATATTAGTATACTTAGCTCGGTTTGATGGTGATGATGATGCCCCGCCTTGATGCTGCGGTGTTGTCGTCTGTACTGTATGCACCTCAGGATTGGTCAGCGTCTTAATGTGCTCCTTAGAGAGCTCCGCAGACCTGAAGATGTCAACAGCTCTGTCCAGTGGTAGATCCTTGACTTCAAGAAGCTTCTGCTGCATCCGCTGATCGCTCACTCCGATGACGATCCTGTCCCTCAGCATCCTGTCTTTCTGGGTATCAAAATTACAGTTTTCTGCCAGTTTTCTAATGGCTGTGTAAAAGGCATCGAAAGATTTACCATCCTGCTGGACTCTTTTGTTAAAGTTGTAAGTGTTGATGACTTCATTTTGCTTCGGCTTAAAATAGTCGTCAAAACTTTGTATTATTTCATCTAGTTTAATTTTTTCTTCTGCGTCTGTTTCCTTTAGCACGTTGAAGTATAGTGTGTGTATGTAAGCACTTCCTGTGCTTGATGCCCGACACAATTGAGCAAAATGGCCGCTTTTCTTTGCTCAGATAGCCTTTCAAACCCGGAAGCAAGCAGGAAAATCTTAAAAGCTTGCTTAAAGCTTTGCCAACGTGGCCAGCATTTTTCTATGTCATCCAAGTTCAGACTTTTAGGCATTCTGTATTCGACCGCGCCCATGTGGCTGGTTGTAGTTGAACACTCATCCGCCATTTTAGTATATTTCGCAGAATTAACACCATGCGGTCATGCACGCGACCATGCGGTTTTTTCGTACCTTGCAAAAATCTTCTTTTTTCGTTACGTTCTTTCACTTCGGCTGCGCCATGTATTGATGGGTTTCTTAATAAAACGAGCCTTGAGGTCTTCAGAGTTGTATTAATAATTATTTTTAAGAAATTACAAAATTGCGTGTTAGTCGGTCGAGCTATGGCGGAAGAGAGCGGGAGGGGACGCCCACTTGACAGATCAGTTTTTGACAGTTGACAGTTTGCTTTTTAAACCATGGATGCGTTCCATTACAATAGATTTGCGATGCTTATTGCGATTATTATAGTGCTTAATGTTGCATGGCATACGGTAGAATGTACTGGATCCAATTCTTTTTACACCATCAAAACTATGTTTTGTTACCTACATTCTTTGCAAATAAATGATCTGATTTCTGGTCATTCTTGAGGCTATGTCGGTTTCCGCAGTTTCCCTGTCCGTGTTTCCGAGTCGGATTCGATGAATTCCTTCTGCAAACTCACCGATTTTCTTGAGAATGCGTGCTACATGGGTATTTAAAATGACCTTAATTTTATCCATATTTATTGTAAGACTCGTGTGGAAGCTCCACTGCTCTGTCTTCTTCGTAGTATTAGATGGTGAGTGGTGTACTCGCTATGGATCTTATTGTAAAGCCTCATGACTTAAGGTTTTGATCGAATGACCGGTGTGACTGTTATTTACCCACGAGTCCTTTATTTAGCTAAAACTTATCGGAAACGTCATTTAAGTTTCGTAAATCCTAACTTAAACCGTAGATATCAACGATACACCATATATTATTGATTTAACAATAGTTTATTTTTGGTCGCCTTCACTAACGGCACAAAATATAGTCATCTCTACTTAGTTGAATTAAATACGAAATCATACGAACGAAGTCGCGGGCGGAGTGCTAGTTATATTTATAAGCGGTGCCGCTATTTAAAATGAATTAGTTAAAGAGCGAGCGAAGCGAGCTCGTAAGCTTAGGACACCCCAACACTGATTGGTTAGTTTACATCTGATTAGGGTTGGTGAATGTCACATGTCTTTGAATTTTTGGTTCTAGGACATGCCGGTTTCCTCAGGATTGTTTTTGTTCACCTTTTTAAGAGCAGTGGCGATGGAATAATTTACACAAAGTAAATGCCTGCCTGGGTTCGAACTCACGACGTACGACACGCATGTCGGGGCCGTTACCACTGTGCCACCACTGCTCTCAATCGTACATACCTATTATATATTAAAATCATTTCTAACATTAAAATAGTTTAATAAAACACATGTTTTTATTTCCCTGCCCAAAACTGATAAGCATTATTCAAAAAATTCGATCAATTTAATTATTAAAATAGTTTTTAGCAAATTGCCTAGTCATATTGGGCTTTTTTCAAATTGTCTGGTCACTATAAATAATGCAGTTTTAATCACTTGGTCTATAACATTTACACCGTTCAATTTTAGTCGTTTAAATGACCTGGAAGGTCAATCCTATAATATCGATTTGTAAAGATAAAAAAAATACTCCAAAATATGAAATTACTTACAATTCAAAATACTAAAGAGTGCAAAACAGACTTTCGTTTCGGAAGTCGGATTTGCAAAGTGATAAAACATGAGGGTGGCTGAAAAGCCTATGTGCTATTCCAGACGACAATCTATCTCTGTGCCAAATTTCATCCAGATCCGTTTAGCCGTTCTGGCGTGGTTGAGTAACAAACATACATCCATCCATACAACCCTTCGCATTTATAATATTAAGTAAGATGTATGTACCAATATTGGTCGTTTAATTGTATATCATATGTGATTTCTGCAATTTTTACGTATGTGAAGCAAAATTCAAATCGAAAATATTTATCTGCCAGAAAATACATTACAAAAGAATTACCAAAGGTAGGATCGTATTAGTTGGCGTTCTGTAGTTTCTGCCCCCTCACAGAAAAAGGCGTGAGTTTATTACGTAACGAATAGAGAACCTCTTTTGTTTGAAGTCGTATTAAAACAAGAATGAATCTTTTAGAGTTGACAATGTTGGCAGTAGTTCCTCGGTGAAGCAGACACTTGCACCACTACCCTACAGTACTACATACCTACGTTCATCACTGACTTCCAGATAAACGCGAAGCGGCTGCAACATACTACTGGACACACGGCGACCGGCGCGACCGACGCGGCCGACGCGACCGACGCGACCGACATGACCTCATTGACACTGCGTCACCGCGACCTGCATCTCTTTGTCAGTATAATGTAACCGATCTCAAATCGAACAAGTAGACTTCGTAGCAACAGTAGTTGGTAAGTAAACATGACTCCCGCAGGCCGGAACCTCACAGCCACGCCCGCGCCATGTCTCGCAGTGCAATGTCCAGAAACCAAAGAGAGTACGACGAGTGGAAATCGTATGAGGACGATGAGTGGCGCCTGGCGGAGCACGAACGTGTGTGTGTGTTAGTAGGCGTGCGCGTGCGCGGCAAGTATTACGTATCGTATTAGTGTGGAGGCCCTGCGGACTACCGCTAGTTTATATTGTGTTTATTTATCAGTGCCAAAATGTTGTTGTAAGATATGTCGCATGCGACCACATTCCTTACGTACGCGGGTGCACTCGCCTAGATGTAACAGCACTCACTTGTACTCTTCGTTAGCATTTAACTATACTTATGTAGCTAGTGTACACGTTAGAACTCGTTTGAGTCGGACCAATGACGACGCTTGCTATGAGTTGAGGTGACTATTTTAAGACTGTCTGACTATTGGTTTGTATCGGGCCTATGTAATAACGTTACTGTATACTTAGTTGCGTCATGATTCGGCCATCACTATATTCGATATACCGTTCTTACGCATATTGAATACTATATATTTTATTATATTCTAGTGCGAACAAGTAAAGTTCTCAAACATAAACTATTTTAAGTTAGCGTACTGTGATACGGCTTATATGTAATGTAATAATAATTATGCTCAATATCTTGTTTAATATTATTTGTATTAATCAAAATCGTAAGGTATTTTAATAAAATGATTATATAATTACGATCGGTAACAATTGTATCGGTATGAACACATTTACATGAACGTTGTATATCGAGCGGCGAGGGAGGCGCGCCCGCTCACTGCGCCTGCGCCGGCGCCCCCGCGCCCCTCCGCCCTCGCCGCCTCTCTAACATGTGTATGCTAGTCTTTATTATTATTATAATAAATGTACGTAACTCCTCTAAACTAGGTACTTGTACAATCCTTCAAGCTATGTTAGTAATCAATGTATCGTTAAGAGTTTTGTATTAGCTGCCGGCAGGCAGGCGAGCGGCGAGCCCCGCCCGCACTCTGAACACAGCTCCGCACTTTAAACATAAGAGAGGTAACGTCTGCAAATGGCACAGATATGTTTTGACAACCATGATAAATACTTAATATACCCCAGGAATAAGAATGGGCCCAGTATTGAGCCTTGAGGTACACCTAACTGAACTGGGAACTCGGAGAACCACAAACCAACCACACATCGAAAGTATTGAATCAATAGGTAACTATTACGTTCAGTCTGACTACCGCCAAAATCTTCGCTATCAAAACTATACTGACACAAGCCTTTGCGAAGTAGCTATTATAAAAAGATTTTCCTCAGCCCGTTTTTTTCTGTTTTTGCTCGAATAGAGCATGTAGACTCGTTCCGAGCTTGTACGCTTATAAACAGGTTCGAGGTTTGAGCTATAAAAGCTATTGCCAGTAAGGCCGGTATATCTTCTTGCTCACCGCGCTCCTGTTACGACTTGTCGCTGCGTGGACTTACCCAATTGATGTCAGTGGTGACATATAATGTAAGACATACTTTGTGAGGGGTCGCCACCGGCTTTGTTAATACATCCGTTTAACTACCTTGGCTATTTCTCCGTGAGAGCTGAATGGCGATCTCACAACATTATTCCTATTTTTTTGGTGTCATCTTTTATAGAAGTAGCCTCCGCGTGGGGCAATGCTTGTCGCTGAACGCTGCAGGCCGACTTGAGTGCTCATACTTATAGTACATTATGAATTGTTCCCTTGTAGCGAGAGCAGATACGAGAGAAGCATCAGGGTCATCAAAAATATTTTTCATACAAGTATGAAAAAAATATTTTACATGAAACGATATTGACTCACTTCTCTGATCAAATGTTACCGGTAAAACAAAAAACGTAGTGAGGGCAAAGCTTTTATAACACAGATTTAGAAAAGTCGCTGACGACGCGGCGACACAATCGCTGCAACATCGGTTCATTCGGGCACTTGCGATATTTGTGTCAGTATATGATTTGATAGCGAGGGATATTAGCGGTAGTCAGACGCAAACTGCGCCCTTACACTTGACATCTGGATGCCTAACCAGCTTGCGTGTAACCACTAAGAAAGAAATTGTAGATATAACAAATACGACGAATTTACGACAAATAAAACACATTGTCATTACTGTCTCGAAAACGAAACTCGGAAATTAATAGTATCTTATGTATATGATTGGTTTCAATGTGCGTTTGATGTGTAGTCCTTCCAGGTAACCAATTGAGTTGGGAGAACTTGAACACATTGAGTCCATTAATTTCTTAAATCACAGATTTGATCAAATCCCTACTGTAGATGATCAATAAAGATATTAAAATAACAACTCTAGGCATATACTTTTCTTTGGGATATCTGTAATTCTGTATGTACTCGTAATTATGAAATAGTTGCCTTTTGCCGCTAGTATAGTTGATCCTTAAGTTTTAACTAAATGTTGATATTCAATGCGTTTATCCCCTAAAATATTCACACACATGTGCTGAGTCCGTTGCCGCGTCGTCGCGTCGTGGCGGGCAAGGCGAGGAGTGTTTGAGATGCGTGGTTTCGAACCAGAAGAGGCAGAGAAGCGTTTCATAAATTGTTACAAACAATACTCATAAACATATGTGTGGCATTTTTTGTGACCTGGAGAATAAGAACGTTTTAGGTTCGCACCAGCCCCCGAATAATATGAAACCGATCCTGATGACATTTGGTGCCACGGGCCATAAACAATAAAAAAATTAACATTTTGGTATGATTCTAAATCTTAAAAACCAATTGATTGGAAGACCGAGCTCGAAAATGTTTGCATCTCGCCTCGGATAGGTTAAATGTTCTTTTTACGTTTATCTGTATGAATGTATCCTCAAGAAACTTCTATGTCTGTATTAATAGAAGTTATTGTGTCAACGAATACAAAAATCTTGACAACCGAGGATGCGAGCCATGGCGGGTGACAGAGAGTTCGGCCCAAGCCAGCCCTCTACCAGCCTGGCATATTTTTTGAGCCGAGCACTTCTATGCTCTTCTACCATATAGCCCCGACTTCTTGTCTGTTAAATAAAACTCAACAAATACAGGGCGGTTTGTTAAATATTTTCGGGCTCGCTTCGCTCGCTCTAGTATTAACCAACAAAACAAACAACATATCAACGTCGAAGTACAAACATTTTCAAGCCTGCTTCGCTCGCTCTCGCATTATTTTTCTTTAAATTCATGCCTCCTTAGTGAACAGTTTTAATTATTTTTTAATGATAGAGCGGCAAATCCTGTATGGCCCGGGGCGCCAAATCTTTAAATACGCCACAGACCAAAATTACAGCGATTGTAGCTTGATGATCGGCCGTTCGGGTTTTTTCGGCTCGTGATCGCTCATTTGGGGTAGCATTTAGTTTGTAGAGTGGAGCTGCGTTGAGAGCGGCGCGCGCCGGAACTAGTGCCGCGCACGAACAGCACGCGCGCGGGGCCGCGGCTCGTGTCTCGTTCATCAGCTTGTGCAGTATATTATGTATCCATACTCCCACTGGTTTGTCACCGATTTAATTCCCTTCTATGATAAGTAATAGAATCCAAAGATACATAACAGATGTCCAATTGTAATGGAAATAAAATGATTTCTTTAAGAAAACAGTTTTTCATTTGTACCACGACCAAAGACAGAGGAAAATAGTTAAGAGATGCCCTAACAACCTTACCAGTAACCTATACTTCTCTATGGGATCTCAGGGGTCGGTACTCTCAGCGACATCATTCTTGCTGCACATAAATGAACTGCTAAAACCCTTACAACCTTTGGCTATGCAGACGACAGCACTATTGCTGAGAAATACTTGTCCAACGCACGGGCTACTGGGCCTCAGGTCTAGTTTCTCCGTGAGGTCATGGTAGAGCGCTTGAGTTTGTCCTTGGAGGCAGAGGCAGGCCCCGAATGGGGCGATGCCAATCTGGTCAAGTTCAATGCCGCTAAAACATAGGCGAGTCTTATCTCCGCTAAAAAGAGCCAATTTCACCCGGCTCCATCTTTCCGAGGTGTAACCGTACCGATAACGGACCATCTTGAGCAAAAAGTTGGGGATCCTTGCGAAGGTGAGACGGTACTTCACACCAAAACAGCTGCTTATGTTGTATCAAGCGCAATTTCGATCTTGCATGGAATACTGTTCACATCTCTGGGACGGATCTGCTAAGTACCAGCTTGATGCACTAGATTCGATCGAAAAACGGCCTAAGAGGCTCATCGGCAATGAGGCACTGGTCGAGTCAAAGCTCCAGAACCGTCTTCGTCGAGTTGCCAGCTTGTCGGTTTTTTATCGGTTGCATTTCGGAGGGTGTGTGATGGATTTGCATGATCTAATTCCGCCCAGCCTGTTTCACCATCGGACTACAAGACTTACGGCGATGCGCCATCGGTTCATGGTGGGCATCCCACCCATACGTAATAAATGTTTTGGAATATGTTTGTTTTTTTTTGTTTCTTTTTGTGTTGGTTGGCACAACATCGAACAAAATTGATTGGATTAATCGAACAAAACCAGCATCAATTAGTAAGTTTTCATTTGTATTTAAAATCTGTATGTCGGATTTATGTCACAATAAACTGTATTTATGTAACAATCTATTTCTATAAGTAAAATCTGTTTTGATAACTGTTCCATATTTCCTACTCTTATGTTGAATGCATGCTGTGGCAGCTTTTAACTGAGGTTACACTATAAAATATAAATATATATGAGTATGTCGGGTTTAGTCAATAGTACGGACGTCAAAACAAATCACGAGCACGCCACCTGTCGGCAAATCAAGAACAACTACGCTGTGGCGCGCTTCCTCTAACGACCTGTGTGGTGGGCACACAGAATATAAGAGTTGAGTACTGACCGCCCTAGAGCTAAGACGTTGTAGAATCAGTATCGATCAGTAATATTAGTGAGCAAGATTGTAACTGTGAACTATTTAAATAAACCCAGTGTATCGAATAATTTATGTTATTTCATTTGCACGACTGTACCCACCGACCTGCCCATACACGATGTCTTAACCTAAGGGAATACATCCTGACTTCCCGATGGTTTGCATCTATCGGCCAGCCATGATGCGACATCAGAATTGGGATTCGGTCGTGCTGATGAGATCACACGTAAAAACAATGCTAGTGAAAATGGCGGTTACATTCTTGCAAAAAAATGCGGTGTCAGTTGAGAAATAAAAACAGTAGTGGTTCGTTTCTGCGACTACCCTCAGTCTAGAATAAAAAAATAAAAAAAACCACTAGAGCGGAGCAGCAAGGAAGCTAGCAACAACCAAGGAGCTGGACAGGTCAAGGAGGAGCGTGTGGACGTGTGGAAAGATCCATACACATGGATCTTTAAGCCAATCTGGTGAGTCGTTTTCATTTTGTTATTGACTATGGCCAAGAGTGTTCATTATTCAAAATTCTGGTTTTGTGGCGGTCAATGGATCGTCGGGGTGGCCCGTGTTAGGTTATAATTTCATGTTAGTTATCGATGGTCAAGTTGGGTGTTGTTGAAGGGTTATTATTCTACTATCACTGGCGGTAGCCCTTGACTGGCCTTGGCTGACTATCATTGTTTGGAAGTTAGAATACCTACCTGGGCACTTGGGACATTGTAATGTGTGGTTCATGTTTTGGACAGGGTCTCTGCATTCACATTCAGTGTTCATAATAACCCATTTTGCCGTGCCGGTTTAGGTTACTACACCGGTTAATTTCCATCAAAGCTGTGTATGGTTAAGATAACCGTGTAAACAAGTACTCTCGTAGTGTTTTTCATGTTAGTTCTAACCGGCTAAAACAAGGTGTAGCCGCACTTCGGGTATTAGCCGTAACATATACACACATACGTGCTGTGATAAATGATAAATGATTTATTTCTGTAAGTAGGTTTGTACAAACACTTTTACATGTCGATCATATTTTTAAAACTAGATGAAGTCGGCGTTTCCTATCTGACTACTCTGAGAAGAAAGGCCGAAACAAACTCAGAGGTCACAGTCTCTTTTAAAGTCCAGACAAAATCTTGGTTAGATCATGTGAAGACCATGTAGACTTAAGTCTGAAATGGTCTTTTGAGGAAAGAACCAGCCAGATTGAGTGGACCTGTCCAGTCAGTGCACGCATTTGTCAATAACCGTGCAGTTATATAATATTAAAATAAATTGAGTTTATGCAACACAAATATATTTATACAGTCTTCAGCAGGCTCAACGATACTTCAGAACTTTTCTGCTTATCACTTGTTTTTGTGCCCTAGTGGCTGTGGAGCAGGACTAGCGTTGAGCCAAGCATTTTATCAGCGATCCCCCAACTTAGAATATGCCTGCCTGCATAGTGTGCGTTTTATACAAGTTTTGAATTTCGCCTCAGTTCTAGAATGTGGGGGGTATTTTATTGTAACATTTTATACAGTACCCCATAAAAGATGACATTATCGTATAGGTTTTCCGGAAATCGAAATACAGAGTGTCATCCTGCCCTCCGTTTTCCAAGCTACTGGATAAGAAGTCGATATGAATAAGCAAATTCGAGTTTAAGGAGCGGCCAGGCCAAAAATCGTGTTGGGTATCAGTAAGCGTCATATATATGCATTTGTGAATAGTCAAAGGTTGGTAGGATGGCGATGGGTCTGTGCTCCTCTACGAATGTTTTGTCACTGTTATTAGGGATGGGTGTGACACGTGAAGTTTGCCACGGTTCAGGATACACACCGGACTGGACAGCTAAATTAAAGACATGCCATAGAGGAGCTGCCAAGGTATTGCAACATCTTTTTAGTACAATTGCTGGATTTTGTCAGAGCCATCCGGACCGCACGGCTCGACTTTGGCAATCCCCAGACTGGTTACTGCCTATTAACGGAGGTCCTTCTCTTCTTTTTTTGGTATCGAGGAATCATAAGTCATAAATTAACACGTTAAACTTAGGTACCCACAGCGGTGGTTACGACATTGCAGAGAAAGACATCTTGCCTTGGAGCAGAGCGAACAAGATTGTTTAAAAGTGTCCCCTTCACAGAAATTCCAATCTATACCACGATCAATATTGCTGGTGCCAAATTTTCCTTAACCTTAATCTGCGTTGTGATAGGAACCTCAATATATAACGGAGGGTGATACAGATCGATTCGGACCGGCTCCGTACCTTTCACATGTTCGCAATATACTACAACACTTATTGATAGGCTCGCGTTTGACCACTATCTCACCTGTTGGTAAGCGATGATGTGGTCGATGATGTAGCACGCTTACTTAGAAGAAACATATTCACATATAGAGCTGAGTATTTATGACATGTTATTGATTTTCTCGAGTGTTTGAAAATCGTCGTTTGATGCACGTGGGCATTAATTGTCAGTGTAGTCTTCTGCCTCGACTGCAATGGCATGAAAAAGTATAAAAGTCATGTAAATGTATATACGTATACAAGTCGCAAAAGATTTAGTTTTAAAGAGTTATTACAGGTAGCTTTTTAGGGTTCCGTAGTCACCAAGGAACCCTTATAGTTTCGCCATGTCCGTCCGCAGCTTGGCTCAGAGACTCTTAGTACTACGAGTAGAAAGCTTTAATTTGGCTTGGATATACATATTAATCACGCCGACAAAGTGGTAAAATAAAATAACTTTAACCTAATGTAGACGTAAAGTGGGGATGTTATTTTTTTTTCTCGTCTATCCCATAGTGTGGGATATCGGTTATCATTGGATAGGCCATTCAAAAATATTACGGATCTGTGAAAACCAATTTTCGACTGAGGGGTCTGTTTGTTTGGGATTTAAAGCTTAAGCTTTAAATTGCTAATTTTTGTCAGCTCTATGGTTGCTTTTGGATTGTGAAAAAATTCACGGCAGTAGCACGTATAACGAAATTAAAAGGAAATCTATCACAGATAAGAAGGCTTCATAAGTTTTAGTTTTTTTTTTTTTTTTCAATTGGCTCGCGCTTTAGCACTATCTCACCTGATGGTAAGCGATGATGTGGTCGACGGTGAAGCACGCTTGCCTAGAATTAACCTATTCACTCTTGACTTACAGACCCCCAGATTGTAGCTATCGGGAAACACAGACTCCGGCTGGGAATTCCACTCCTTAGCTGCACGCATAATGAAGTGTCCCCAAAACGTTTTGTGCGTATGGGTGGGATGTCCACCATGTACCGATGACGCATCGCCGTGCGTCTGGTTGTCCAATGATGGAACGGGCTGGGCGGAATTAAATCATGCAATGCCATCGCACACTCCCCGAAATGTAACCGATAAAAAACCGACAAGCTGGCAACTCGGCGACGATGTTCAAGGCTCTGGAGCTTTGATTTGACCAGTGCTTCATTGCCGATGAGTCTCTCGGCCCGCTTTTCAATCGACTCTAGTGCATCTAGCTGGTATTTGGCAGATCCGTCCCAGAGATGAGAACAGTAATGCACGATCGAACTTGCGCTTGATACAAGTTGAGCAGCTGTTCCGGCGTGAAGTACCTTCTCACCTTCGCAAGGATCCCCAACTTTTTGGAAGCCAGCTGAGCCTTTGCCTCAATGTATGGCCCAAAATTGAGAGTCGATGTCAAAGTAACGCCAAGAAGCTCAAGATGGTCCGTTATTGGCACGGTCACATCACGGCAAGTTGGAGCCGGGTGAAATTGGCTCTTTTTAGCGGAGAAAAGACACGCCTGGGTTTTAGCAGCATTAAACTTGACCAGATTGGCATCACCCATTCGGAGACTGCCTGCAAGGACAAGTTCAAACGCTCCACCATGGCCTCACGGAGAGACCGGATCTGTGGCCCGGTAGCCCGTGCGTTGGACAAATATTTCTCAGCAACAGTGCTGTCGTCTGCATACCCAAAGGTACCGGGTTTTAGCAGATCGTTAATGTGCAACAAGAACAATGTCGCTGAGAGTACCGACCTCTGAGGGACCCCGGCATTAATATCCAATTGATCCGACGAGCAGCCATCAATAACCAGTCGAATGGACCGATCACTCAGGAAGTCTGCGATCCAATCACACAGACCACCGGGCAGACCGAATGAAGGAAGCTTACCAATAAGGCTCTCGTGCCAGACCCTATCGAAAGCCTTCGAGATGTCGAGGGATACGGCAAGCGCTTTCCCGTGCCTCTCGATGGCCTCACTCTATATGTGAATGGCATACGCTAGAAGATTCCCAGTAGACCGTTTTCTGCGGAAGCCGTATTGGCGGTCGCTAAGGATATCGTCAGCTTCTAGGTATGCCAGGAGCTCTGTGTTTAGTACACGCTCCATACTCTTACAGAGTATGGAAGTTACAGAGATGGGTCTGTAGTTAGCCGGGTCAGAACGACTGCCCTTCTTGGGCACGGGTTGTACGTTGGCTTGCTTCCAAGCATTCGGCACTTTTCCAGTCTCATGTGAAAGGCGGAATAGGCGTGTCAAAATCGGAGACAGTTCAGGCGCACTGGTTCTAAGAACTATAGCTGGTACTCGTATTCCGTCAGGGCCGCTAGCCTTGTTCACGTCGAGGTTGCGCAGCACCCTACTGACGTCCTTTTGCTGGATGCGAAAGTCCGAAATATTCGTCTCGCATCCATCAGCAGGAGTAGGGGGCCGCGAATCACCAGGATTCAGACGCTAAGATTCCGCAAAAAGAAGTTTACGAGTAATAGTCGACCAACTTATAAAATGCACTTGGAAAAAAAATCTTTTTGTTAGAACAATGTTTGGTCTTTTTACCCGACTACAGCGAAGAAAAAGAGAGGGTAACGTTTTTGTCCGGTATGTGTGTATGTATGTTTATCTGTTCCCTCATAACTTCTAAACTACTCATCATAATTCGAATTTCGTTGGAAGCGTCTTGTTTCTCCGCTGGTTATAGGCGACGTCACATTCAAATGAATATGGCTCCCCCTAGGGGCACGCAGTGAAGAACAAAAATCAAATTTTCGTCCCACCCTATCATGTGTGGTATCATTGAACAGGGATTTTAAAATGAAGGTAGGGTTTGGTACATCACATTTTTGTCAAGCGTACAGTTTGCGCGGTATATCCAGTCAGTCATGAAAACAATTATTTACCTGACTTCGGCGTCGCGAAGTCCACTCGTGTAACTTATGCATTATCTAGATACATGTAAAACAACAAAACCTACACAGAAAAAAAAATGAGATGTTGCTCTGCATAAACCCCAAAAAACTTAAAATAAAAGTAAGTTCAAAAACTTTCACGCTCTAAAAACTATGACACAAGAAAATATTGTCATCTGAGATTGTTATGTACAAACTATTCCGTAGAGGATAACCGTGGTCGTATGCCACTTTGCAGAATGTATTGTTTTGGGTTCCCTATCCATTTGCATAAAATTTTAAGACCTAATATATCTTAGCATAATTTTGTTTGGCATAATTATATTTTCGCATAATATAATTACGCATAACAGCTTACGCATAATTTTTTTAAGCATAATTTCTCTAACCATAATAATGATTAAGCAGAATATTCTAAAGCATAAATTTATTAAGCATAAAGTTCTAAAGCATAACTTTTTTAAGCATAATATCCTAAAGCATAAATTTATTTACACATACAGCATGCAAGCAAGCATACAGCATGCAAGCAAGCATGCAGCAAACAAGCAAGCATGCAGCATGCAAGCAAGCATGCAGCATTCAAGCGAGCAGGCAACATGCAGCAGGCAGGGCTTCTGTCTCGGCTCCGGCGCTGCAGGCTTCCGGCCCCCACGCGTGCTAATCGTCGCAGACGGCTTTCGCTCACCACCGCAGCTTCGGCTTGTTGGCCGGCTTCGCCGGCCAGCTTCAGCCGCGGCGCCTCGCTGGCAGCCGCCTGCTCCTCAGCCCGTGGGCCGCCTCGCCCCTACACGCCTACGCGATTTTAAATTACACTCTAGGGGTAGGACAAACAAGACTACGTAGAGTCGGTTTTGCAGCAATTCGGTTCTGTCACTAACTTTTGTTGCACATCATATTAAATTTTTAACCAACAATATTATTTAATTGTTACGGAAACTATAGCAAATTGGTTTGATCAGAATTATGTATGGGGCACTACAAGTTCACCACCACCATTTCCACCCAAAGTCTGGAGTACGTATCTACTAGAAAAGGAAAATAGACCTAGGACACAAAATCATGCAGAGGCATGGCACAATAGAAGTGTGTGTGTCATTTTATTTTTTGGCAAAAAAGATCGTTCAAGAAATAAAACATCAAACCATTGAAATAGATAAACTGGATGTCGGAACATCACTTACCTATACCAAAAAAAAAAGAAAAAAATACACGGACAAAACCAAAAGAATTGAATAAATTATTAGTAAAAAAGATGAGTATACTTCTAAACTAGCATATTTACAAGCAATTGCTAAAAATATACACCTAAAATAAATAATTATACATAATTAAGGACCACTGTTTCAATCAGTTAACTTCTATCTGAGGAATAACCGCCATATTTATTTCTCATACAAGACGGGATCCCATTGTTTTGTTATGGTTGGTAAAATCATAATAAATAACATCTAATTAATGAATTAGCGAGTTTTTAATGAAGACTCCAGATAGCGAACATAGTTTACAGTAGCGCATGCGGGTCGCGCTCGACAGAGCAGGGAGCGGCACGGAGTATGCTCACTACATCTTATGCTCGTAGCTCGTAGTCGGCGATGACGCCCTGGTACAGGCCCTCATCCATGGTGACGCGCTGCAGCGAGAACGCGTTGGTGCGGCCCAGCTCACCCGGCGCGTGGTGCACGATGCGCACGTTGCCGGACTGCGCCTGCGAGACCATCAGGAATCAAAGGTATGAAATTCGGAAATAAACAAATTCATATGAAGCGCGCGGCTAGTGTGTCGGCTCGGCCGGGCAGCAATAAGTACCTAACCATTCTTCGCTTATTGACACGGGAAATCTTCAAAAGGCGCCTGGACTTTTGGGGAAAACACCAGGCAGTGTGGACTTTCTACCTCACTAAACTAAAACCACCCCGGTGATCACCATCAGCGCGTATAAGATCCCCGTGACCTCCCAACAGACCACCCCGGAACCTTTTCTGTGCAACGCCTGTTAGGGCATATCCCTGGGGAGACTAAAAGAGAGGCTCCCCTGAGTCTGCCTGTGCACGGCAGCACTGTGCCACCGTATTTCCTGGAGTCACTAGGTGGGTGGAGTCCCCAATCTGAGCGCCCGCGACCCCGGAGTACCGCTTGCTTATGATGCAGGCACGGTTTCGGCGTTTTAGGCATTGGGGCAGTTGCCTCCTTAGACGCCTTCTTCTTCGAGCGGGATCGGATTTCTCGCGATCTCGTTCCTCCTCCTTTCGAACCATCATGGTCTCACAGAAGGAGGCCATTTCCTTTCAATTTTCTGTCTCTGCCAGCATGGCCCTCAAAAAGCTGGCAAAATCCGAAATCTTAAATCGGATTCGGTTACGGATAGATTTTAATTGCGGATCTCCGATAGTTTCGGTTACGGTTTCGGAGCTCCTTAACATACCTGCAAGTTACACTGAATACCCCGCTCTACTGCAGTACTCATCATTTTAAATATTCTGGTTTTCAATTAAAATATTAAACGCATTTTGATGTAAACTTTGAGGCGGAATAGTCGCCACAGTCATGTAGCGAAAAGGTTGAGAATATAAAAGGACGTTTTTTAAGACACTTCTTTCAAAAATTAATAAAAATGCCTCGCTTTCGGCTCAGGCGCCTATTCCTGCAGGCTGCACTGACAAACTGTGCCCACTTGCATCTTATGCCTATATATATACCTAACAATGACGTTTATATTTGGAAATTAGGGAGCTGAACAGTTAAATAACTTAGCTATGTAGCGGCAGTTATCGGTGGAATGAGACTGGACTGACCAGGAATAGCGTGCACAGAAACACATGCGATACATCCGTGTTGGAACGGCACGTAGCGCGCAGCAAGTCGTCGACATGCATCCAGCCGCCACCGTCGGGCAGCGCGCACAGCACGGCGTAGGCAAGCGCGCGCAGGTCGGGCGGGCCCAGCGAGAGCGCGCCGGCTGCCAGCGCCAGCCCGGACCCCGGCGACGCGGGCGCCTCCGGCACGGTCACAGCCATGCCTGGCGCCGCAGCAGCGTATTCCGCCGCGCCTAGCGCTTCGGCTGCGAGCTTAACCACGTCTGGAGCTTCAGCTGCGCCCTCAACAGCACCCTCGACCCCAAGTGCTTCGGCCCTGCGGACAAGATTTTTTTCTTAGATTTGTAGCCTTTCTTGCTCTTTTTACCAAACTGCAAGTGTTGTGTCTTCAGTTGAGGCAGAAGACTTTTTGATCCTATTTTGTAAAGGGGCAATCGATTAAAATGTTTCGTTTTTTTTGTAATTTACCTTCGTGCTATTACCAGTGGTGACAGCCCCGTCTTACGTGTTGTAGGTCGAGGGTTCGAACCCAGACAGGCGCTTTAATTTGTGTAAATTATTTCATCACCACTGCTCTCAAAACGGTGAAGAAAACATCGTGAGACCGGATCGTTAAACTAGCGACATCTATCGGTGAAAATCAACGCTGGTTAAAGTAACCTCAAATCGTCATTAATTCAATCAGCTTTCAACTTATACGAACACAGGACACTGTCAACCTTCCCATTCGGAAGGATCAATCATTGTGAATTTTTTGAGAATGTCGGACCATAGCGATTGGGATAGTGCAAGTGATATGGAGATAATAACAAGTTATGAAAGTAATCACAAAGACTTGGAAGCGAACAATTTACGAGGCAAAGAAACTGAAATTACTAGAAGGAGTGCAGTGAAGGGAAAAGAAATGGATAATGGAAATAGTGAGGAACGGAATGATGGCGAATTTATAACGGTGAATAGAAGAAGAGCGAAACGTATGATCACAAGTAAATCAGTAGAACTAACAAGAAATATGAGGGTAGATGAGGAAAATTTTTTTTTGTTCGCGAATATCTGTTGATTATGAAGTATGTGTCACCTCCGTCGGTGTTATACCTAAGCAAATTGCGATGGCCAAGTAACTCAGATCAGAAGACATCACGGGTATCATAGAGTCAAATATAAGAGCTCTTCTAAAGTTTTAAACAAATTTAAGGATAAGGAATCTGCGAAAAATCTATTGGAGTGTCACGAAATTAAAGAAAAAGGACTGAGTTGTCAACTGACTCAAGATTTGACTATGACGTATGGTTTGGGGAGAGGGGTCGATTTGGATCTGAGAGATTACTAAAATCTTTGAGTCATCTGCTGAATTCCTATCGTTTAAAAGACTAAAACGTTAAAATTCGGACGGGAAGTGGGTGGAATGTGAGTCGATAAGGGTGTGCTTCAAAAGCAATAGCATGCCTCCTTTTATTTGTGCCTATAACTGCCGCTTCAAAGTTGAGCCGTATGTGTTGCCAGTTACACAATGTTATGATTGCTCGCAGTCATTTTTTAAAATATTGTCTCATTAAAAAAATTATATGTCCTAAATGTGGAGGGACCACGTTAATTGCAATATTCAAAATTATAAGTGCCTTAATTGTGGAGGCGCTCATTTTGTTTTAGACAAACAAGAACTGTCCTTTTTTATGAAAGAAAAGTCTATACGAAGTATCATGAGCAAACAACACATATCGCAGAGCCAGAGTTATTCTATAAAAATAAACAAAAAGAAAAATCGTTAGGGAACATTCAAATGAACACGCTGTGTCTCCTCGCAACCATTTAAGTTATCTAAAGAATAACTATGAATCATACCGAGATAAACACGTGATAGGATTGCAACGGCATACGCGCTATCTGATGATCAGAACATAGAAGGAGAGTCAGAAAAAAGTTCAGGTGAAATGTCTACCATTCTTCAAGCTCCAAAAACAAAACTGAGGAATAGTACGAAAAAGAGGCAGATTTTTGTTTCTAACAAGCAACCAATGGAAACTGTAATAGAGAAACAGCAGAATGAGGAAGAAAGTGGTGGAAGGGATAGCGAGTTGACATGCTAATTTGAGATTCTGAAATTTTGGTTCAAAATTAAAAATATTATACTGTCAGAAATTTTTGAAAATAAATTATTTCAGTTTTGAAAACTATTTTTGGTGAACTTAATTTTAATAAGCTTTTGACTAATATGTTTTTACATGGGAGATTAATTAAGCGATTAATTAAATTCATAAATGGATAAACATATAAAGTTAAACATATTCCAATGGAATGCTCAAAGTTTTTGCCACAAATTGATTAGTTTTAGGGATCTATTAACACGTGAATGTATTCACATTGTCATTATTAGTGAGACATGGTTTGACATTGATTCTATGGTACATATAAGTTGATACAATATATGTCGATTCATACGGAGGAGTAGCAATAATAGTACACAAATCTATTCATTCTCATATTTATTATTTTGGTACTAACAATTCTGGCATTGAAATTTTATGTGTAAAACTTCTTAACTGCAAAGATTTAGAGTAATTATGTTCTATCTATCTACTGTCCATCTTCCGTACAAACGCAATTGGCTGACTGGGTAACACTTTTCCCAACTTTCTCCGCGAAAAGTTTAATTGCCGGTGACTTCAATGGCCACCACACTAAACGGTCAGTCAAAACTGATAGGAGATATATTCAGATTTTGAAATCGGCACTTGACAATGATTTTATTTCTCTTAACAGTGATGCGGCCACATGAGTAAAGTTAGCTAACGGAATTTTACAACAAACCTCGCCTGACATTTCCTTTGCTTCCTCAGACAAGGCTATCAAGTTTATTTGGCAGTGGTATAATGACAACTTAGGAGTTGATCATTACAATACAAATACAAATACTTTTTCAAATACAAATATTAATTCAATTAGAAATTACATAACATGTTAATGTGAATGGAGTCCTCATTTAGGCAAACAATGCCTGTATTAGAAGGCTCCGCTCTTTCAACATCATTGTCTTACACTTATTCTATCTCGAGCTGATACGAGTATTATATTGAACTGTACCTTACCTTTTTGCTTATCATTATATGGTACATTTTTATGTTTTTTTAGTATGGTTTGGGTTATGTACAGTTTCCTTACAGAGAGTAAATTACTTATTTGGTATAAGCTTGCAGTGGTGAATCTCTATTTTTAAAATACATTATTTTTATTAACCGCCCCAAATTGGGATACAATATAATAGTGCAGACTGGGCCAATGCCACATATATTTCATTTATGAGATTTCTGGGACGGTTTGTACAGCTCTCTATTTTAATTGGAACAATATGTCTGAGGGTTTTAAAGATCCAACTGAGTTTCCTTATCCGCCCAGAAACCTGCTCAAGCTGAGGGTACCAAGACAAAGCTTGATCTACCACAACCCCAAGGTATTTAGTTTTAGCCACCTTCTCAATGCAAGAACAATTAAAGCTTACAGTAGACCTGTCTTCACAAATGTGTACTCTTCAACAGGCTGTGTTCGGTTACTGATACTAAAGCATATGTTGATATTAGTTTTATTAGTATTCAGAGAAAGTAGTTGCTTTTTAGCCATTCAGCTACCCGAGCCATTCCTGCCTCTGTTCTTAGTTTTACTTCATGCCAGGATGAACCAGAGAAAACAATAGATGTATCATCTGCGTACGAAAATATTTTAGCATTTTCTATTTCCATAGTACAAAGATCGTTAATGTACAGGAGAAAGAGGGTAGGTCCTCAGACACTACCCTGTGGGACGCCGTATGATACATCTATCTCATCACTGGAGTACTGTCCTATTTTTACTCTTTGTTTCCTGTTGGAGAGGTAGTTTTTGAGTAAACTGAGGGCCTTCCCTCTTATTCCAGCTTCCAGCAATTTTTTTGAAGGATATCCCTAAGGATATTCTTTAATTCAAGATTATTTTTTTGGGCAAGTTGTTTTCCAATATTAGCAAAATAAGCATTAACATAGTTTATTGATTCTATGGGGGTTGTTTTTATGTTTAATAATTCTACTTTTTGACCTTTTGATCTAGTTGAATATGTGATGGTTCTTATATTTTTCCAGAGTAATTTGTTGTTGGATACTGATTCTGCAGGTAAGTTTCTTTCATATTTTCTTTTCAATTTTTTTATTAAATTATTGCAGTAGTTTATGTATCCGGTATAAGTTATTTTTAAGATTTCGTTATGAGGGTTCATTGCGATATTGTTTTTGCATTTTATTTCGGTTTTTATACAACGGAGGATGTCCAAGGTAATCCATGGCTTGATGATAGGTGGATTGCTTGGAATATTTTTAAGTTAGTGTTTTCATTTATAATGTTGGTTAATACATTAATAAAACTACTGATTAATAAATTTGGATCATTATAAAATAACAAGTCTGATAAATTTCTTGTCTGTAAATCTTTTAAAGCTTGTTCATAGTTCATTGTAATAGAAGTTCTATTTACGATCTGAACATTTTTTAACTTCGTTATAGAGATAAATGATGTATAGTGATCAGTCACTGTAGTTGTTAATTAAAATGTCGATTCATATTATTAATGTCTTTAGTTTCATTAAAAAACCGGCCAAGTTCGTATTCGTGTGAAGGAAAACATCGTGAGGAAACCTGGACTTATATACTTAATGTAAGTCTGAAATAGCCAAGTCAGAGGCCTGTGGGGTTCCCAGAGGCGGCTAATTAACTCTGACACCAGAGGTGGTCACATCCTCACACGAAAAGAAGAAGAAGAAGTTCGTGTCAAGCCATGCGCGGTAGTAGGGTTCCGAAGTTGCATAATAATGCGGACTAAGAAAAGGGATTTTTGAAGGAGTTATAAAATCCAACTTCACAAGTGAAGTTAGAAAAAATATTGTCTATTAGAGTACCACCGTGGGTAGAGGTAAGCGTTTGTAATATAGATTTATAACCAACGTCATTTAATAATTTGAATACTGCAGTATTGCCGTTACGGAGATAGTCTTCTTTAAAATTTCCAAATATTTACAAACCGAAAACAAGTAGATATTTTAATATGATTTTTTTCAAACAATCTACTCAAGTACTAAAAAGTTAAATCAAATTATTCAGTGATAGGAACAAACAACCAACGTAAATAAGCTGCAACAAATAATCTATATGAAGGACGTCAATTGCGAAAGGAGCCGATACGAGCGCGCGGTAGAACCACGGGGAATGGTATGGTTCGTTCGTGGATCCTCGCGCGCACGCTCCTTGTTTATAAAAAAAACATCGGATGAATTCACCTATAATCTGAGGTATTCACTATTTCGTTCTCGAAAGTTCTACGCTACTCAATCGTATATATAAAGTGATGTAGTCGGGTCGAGTATTGACTTTATAGATCGATATCAACAAAAGAATATAAGTAATTTAATATTTCTATAAGATAATATTATAAAGAGGCCCGCCCGCCCCAATGACCATTATTAAATTGGTACATATTTTCAAATTGATTTTTTTTATAAAAATATATACAGGCCTCCAAATTAAATAAGAAAGCCATGTCTTATTATTTCGAATTAAGAAATCAGGTATCTATCGATACCGATAATGTAATTAAAATTGCAATGTGTTATATTGCACTGATGTGACCACTGTTGAGCAGTAGTAAATGTCGACCTATAACACGAATATCAACCTTACGGCAAACGCAATTAAGTTTATAATTGCGAGTACACTGAGGATACCGACATCTATGGTCAGATAGCGGAATTAGCTTGGCAATCGAATCTAATTTGACTTTAGATTACAAAACTTGGAAAATACCGCCCGCGCGTATGGACTACAGACCGGTACTGCGAACGTCTCCGCCCACTCCAATGCGTTATTCGAGCTTAAATATTATTAATTTAGAAATCATTATTATTAAGGATGTTATGATTTTATTTTTGTATATTTTTACAAGGTTCATAAAAGCATATATTTACTTTCTGTTTTGCACAGCTAAAAGCGTTATGTAAGTAATTTTACAATGGCGTTAACACAAAATTTTTACTGTAAAGTACATTTTATAAGTTGGTCGACTATTACTCGTAAAATTGTAAAGCCTGTTATGATTTTATTTTTAACCGACTTCGCAAAAAGGAGGAGGTTATCAATTCGAAAGTATATTTTTTTACCTCATCTTTTTATTGTGTGAACCGATTTTGGTGATTCTTTTTTATTTGAAAGCCGGTGCTTGTCATGTGGTCCCATTTAATTTTCATCAAGATCTGATGAAAGAACTTGGGAGAAATTCATCAGAACTCTTCAAAAAAAGACGGTAAAACACTCGGGATAGACGCAATCGCATGTCTCTTTATTGTTTACACCATTTCATAACATAACATCACACTGGAACGCTCTAAAGGGGTACGCAGGTGTGAACAGTTCACCCTGGTATACTATCATTGCACCGGTTTTGTTTAAGTTTCATGTTATTGGGTTCATCTATTCTGGCTTCACTTTGGGCACTACACGCGTAGGTACCTAGCCTATAGAACTGGTACATTATGTACCACAACTAATATGTGAAAAATAAAAATCTTTTTTACAAAAATTACAACCGACTTCCAAACAAAAACACTACAAAGTGAAAAATAACTTCAATTTCGGAAATCGGTGTCAAAAAACGAAGAAATGTAAACAGGAACACCGACTTCCGAAATTGAAGATATTTTTCACTTTGTAGTGTTTTTGTTTGGAAGTCGGTTGTCATTTTTGTAAAAAAGATTTTTGTATATTTTTACGTGGTTCATAAGCATATATTTACTCTATTTTACACAGCTAACAACATTATTTAAGTAATTTTTCAATGGCATTTGTAAAAAAAGATTACTGTTCGAAGTACATTTTATAAGTTAATAATAATAATAATAATCTGTGGCCTGACCTGTCAAGTGTGACACATAAAATTTTTATCTCCAAATTTTCCTATATATTTAAATATCATATTAACACAGAAGAATACAATAAAATTATGTACAAACTCACAAAAACAACAAGAAAAAAAACGAAAATGAAAAAAAGCTATAATGTGTACATAACCCAATAAAAACAACAAGATGAAAATATTTTTGACATGCTGAGGTGAAAACAATATGATCACAAGAAGCCAGGCCCGAACATTAGCCACACACCCAACATCTTCGGGTTCGTCGCTCAGCTCCGCCTCGCAGCCGCCGGGACCTCCGTCAACCTTGAGTCAAGCGATCCCGGACGCTGCAGTTGCGTCGAGCTCGAGCGACGAATACTTCTCTCCGCCGACGACACCACCACCTGCACGTCGACGGGGAGGACGCCGACCGCCGGACAGCTTGGGGCCTCGAGGCCCATCGGCCTCTGACAGGGTCCCCGCTACCGGTGGATGTGTGCAGCGCATGCGATGGACGCAATCCATTAATGAAAACGTCATGCGCGCATACTTTGGGGCTACAGAGGGAGGAAACAACCTGACCGCGTACCGTGTCCGGATGCTCTCTTTGTTTCAGGTGCTTGAACCAGCCGTCAACGTCTCGGCCCAACGACTTTCGGATCAGGTGCGGGTCATCCAGCGTAATCGTATGTTGGATGACACTGTACTTGATCGCCTCCGAACGGAAATGGGTAACCGTGTCACTGCCCTATCGTCGCAGGCTGTGGTGCCACCACAGCCCAACCAAATTCCCAGCCACGCTGACGAAGAGAGTAGTGACAGGGTTACAAACGTAAGTACCCAGTACAATGAGGAATTGAGGAGTGCTTTGGAGTGTGCTATTCGGGAATATCGCTACATGCCACCCGAACTTAGACCACGATTACCTCGTTTGCCCATGCATAACAAAAATAGGGCGCTGGTGGCTGTTCTGGATTCGCAGTTGTCAAAATATTTTGATGACTGCGAAGACCTCACTGATACACATTCGATCATGTACTGCGCGGCTGTAGCGGCATGTCGTGTAGCCCACGTCAAATTCGCAGATGACAGAGCTACACGACCGAAACCAGCCGTACCGGCTTGGCAGTGCAGGATCGAGCGTCGTATTGGTGGGGCCAGAGCACTCATCGGCAAACTAATTTGTTTCAGGGAGGGCAATAATCGCCCAAGAGTGATGCGCTTTGTGAGACGGGCGTTTTCGGGGACTGATGTCAGCCCCCGAGACTATATATCCCATGTCAAAGAGCGCATCGACTTCCTGAAACAAAAAGTGTTTGCGTGGGCAAACCGTATTCGTAGGTACAGACGGAGAGTGGAGCGATACACCCAGAATCGTACATTCCAAAGTAATGAAAGGTGGGTTTATCGGGCTTGGGAGCGACCCGACCACGGTGTGACTGATACGCGCCTGCCGGATGATGACGCTATGTGTTCATTCTGGCGCAGCATCTGGTCGGTGCCTGTCAGTCACGCCGAAGGTGAATGGACTCGGGAGGTCGAGCGAGCGTGCGATCCAATACAAGAAATGGGGGCTATCACGATCAGCCCCCAAGATGTAGCCCGTGCAGTCCGTCCGTTGCCGAACTGGAAATCTCCAGGGCCGGACGGGCTGCACAACTTCTGGATAAAATGGCTACAAAGGTCGCACGCTCGTTTGGCATCTCAGTACCAGGCAGCCTTAGAGTCTGGTTCGCTACCCAAGTTCCTTACAAGAGGAATAACCCACCTGCTCCACAAGTCTGGTAGCACTGCGGAACCCAAAAATTATAGACCTATTACATGTTTACCAACGGTCTATAAGGTTCTTACATCTATTTTGAGACTCAAAATTAATAAACACGTCGACGATAACTCCATCATGTCGGCCTCTCAGAATGGATGTAGGAACGGGTCCCGCGGTACTAAGGAGCTGCTCCTCATAGATATGGCCATTAGCCAACAGGTTCGACGTTCCCGAAAGGATCTGTCGACATGTTGGATAGATTATAAGAAGGCCTATGACTCGGTGCCTCATACATGGCTCATGAGGGTGCTAGAATTGTATAAAATAGATACAACTCTACGCACCTTCTTGATGTCGTGTATGGGGCAATGGAGCACAGTGCACAAATGTGCGGTCATGCATGTAAAGCGAGGGGAGATTGTGGAATCCGTAGGAGTTCAACTCACGGGTTCCATAAACCTGAGATCCCTCTCTCCAAACGAAACCTATAAGTATTTGGGTATGTCGGAAGCGTTAGGTATCAGCACTACTGACATGAAGCAATCGTTGAGGGAGCGCTTCTTTGGCCGCCTGAAGAAGGTATTCAATAGCCTTCTTTCAGGCGGAAACAAGGTGCGCGCCTTCAACGGTTGGGTCATGCCGGTATTGATGTACTCTTTCGGCATACTCAAATGGACTCAAACGGAACTTGACGCCCTGGATAGGCGGGTCCGCACACTGCTGACTGCATATCGAATGCATCACCCACGATCATCGGTCATGAGATTGTATATCCCGCGGAAGTGTGGAGGCCGTGGCTTTTTAAATGCCAAAAACCTCCACAACCGCGAGATATGCAATCTCAGGGAATACTTTCTAAACACCGACGTGGGTATGCATCGAGATGTAGTAGCAGTGGACAAGGGACTCACCCCGCTCTCCTTGGCGAATGAGAACTGGCGCAAGCCTGTAGTACTTGATACTAAAGACCGCAGGGAAGTATGGCAGAATAAGGAGCTTCACGGACGCTTTTTCCGGGCCCTACATGGGCCCGATGTAGATCAGTCAGCGTCCGTAGCCTGGCTGCGTTTCGGTGACCTCTTTGGGGAAACCGAAGGTTTTGTCTGTGCAATTATGGACGAAGTTATCATGACGAATAACTACCGGAGATTTATTGTGAAGGATGGCACGGTTGACATCTGTCGGGCATGTCACCGCCCGGGTGAATCGATCCGCCACATTATCTCTGGTTATTCTCGTCTAGCTAACGAAGAGTACTTGCATAGGCACAAACTTGTAGCCAGGATTATCCATCAGCAACTTGCTCTGAAATACACTCTTGTGGCATCGGAGGTACCGTACTACAGGTATGTGCCCGACCCAGTTCTCGATAATGGCAGTATCACATTGTACTGGGATCGGTCCATCATCACTGACAGGACTATTGTAGCCAATAAGCCTGATATTGTGGTGATGGACCGAATCGAGAGGCGTGCAATGATTGTTGATATTACCGTCCCGCATGACGGGAACCTCGTGAAAGCCGAGAAAGATAAGCAAAGTATGACGTAAGACTTGGCTCGCGAGGTTGTCGACATGTGGGATGTGGACACAGCGATCATTGTACCGATAGTCGTGTCGGCCAATGGCTTAATAGCCACGAGCCTCGACCAACACCTCAGGAGGCTCTCGTTAGGCGGCTGGGTCAAGGGCCTGATCCAGAAAGCAGTACTGCTGGACACGGCTCGTATTGTTAGGAGGTTCCTTTCTGTGGAGCCCTGACCGCCGGTAGCTTGGACCCTGTTCCCGATACCGGTGGGCCTCTATTTTTTATATTTTTAAATGTTTTTTGTATGTTTTATAAAAATATTTAAAAATGTATTTAATAAGAAAATAGTGAAATAAAGGACATAATAATAAAAATGTTTATTTATCTCCACAAATTACATCCTTATCTTAGCTGTTATATTGACAGATATTAAGACAGTTGGTCGACTATTACTCGTAAACCTGTTAAGCCTACTTAGCTGTGATAGTTTTCCTTTTAATTTCGTTATCTATATTAATATATTCACTTTAAAACTTTCGCGTTTCATAATTGAAAAATAATATATTACGAAAACGACGAAACACGACGACGTCGGACGGACGGTATATTACGATTTTTATTAATAATCGAAATCATCGCGTGAAATTCCCGTACTATATTGTTTTTCAATATATACTACTGCCGTGAATTTTTCACATAACCATGTTCAACCATTTCACTGGCAGGGGGGGCGGACACTTGACTCTAACAAAAATTTGAAATTTAAAGCTTAATTCGCAATATTTTTGAATGGCCTATCCAACGATACCTCACACCATGGGATACACAAGAAAAAAAAACATCCCCACTTTACACCTATAGGAGGAACCACAAAAAAATATTTTATTCATGATTTTATTGTACCGCTTTGTCGGAATAATTAATATGTATATACATGCCAAATTATAGCTTTCTAGTACTCAGAGTCTCTGAGCTAAGCTGCGGACAAACAGACGGACAGAGCAAATCTATAAGAGTTCCTTGTTGATTTCGGAACCATAAAAACCGAACCTGAAAAAAGTGGATTGGACTGAATATTCCCAATCTATAGCCGATAATCTTGTTGTATATAGTGACGGCTCGGACAGGATTCAAAATATGTATGATCGTTTTGTTGATAAAATTAATAGTGCAGCGGATAAGCATATTTCATAATTAATTTTATTCATAAGCATATACAATAAAATATTGTAATAAACCTGCTAAGCAGTATAAGCCCAAAGCAGTATTGGAACCCTCAATAATCGAAAATAGTTGCACAGCGTAGACTAGCTTTGTCCACCTTTCTTTGTATCCCCACACCAGAAAATTTGAATATCTTAGAAAAACTAACTCAAGATTCACAAGACCTAATACGTAAAGAAAATTTCCAAGCTAGCAGAATTTCTGTAATTCTATTGATGAAGCAACTTCAGCTTCTGATCTTTGGCGTCGTAAGAGATGGATGAGGGGTCTCTAGACAAAATAAAATGTATTGTTTTCTTGAAAACAAAAGCGAGTTGCTGTGTTCGTTACTCCGGATTACGTCACAAACTGATGGCAACATTTGAATCTAGATATGTAACCTTAGAAGCTGACAAGCTGACTGAAATATTATCTATGTGAGTACCACCGTGGGTAGAGGCAAGCGAATGTAATAAAGATTTATAACCACGAATACACCATGGGACATACGACAAAAAAAATATTATCTATGTGAGTACCACCGCGGGTAGAGGCAAGCGAATGTAATAAAGATTTATAACCACGAATACACCATGGGGCACACAACAAAAAAAAACACCACTTTACGTTTATGGGACGTAACAGATTTTTTTTTCTCATAGTTTTTTTCACCACTTTGTCGGAATTATTAATATGTATATCCATGCCAAATTATAGCTTTCTAGTACTAAGAGTCTCTGAGCTAAGCTGCGGACGGACAGACGGACATAGCGAAATTATAAGGGTTCCTTGTCGATTTCGCAACCCTAAAAAACGGAAACAGCTACAGGCGAAGATGGCATAATTTAATGATTTATCAAGTGCGCCGTGATTAACTATTCGAGGTCACAGTACCTGTCGTAGTGATGGCACATGCGCATTAAATGTCGATAAAAATATCGATGTTTTAAAACAGAATGGTATTTTAAATAATATTTCTTAAGCGGCGATTTTATAAAACATCGATCGGTTACAATCACGTAATTTTCTCAATTTTGTGTTTTTAGTTTTAACAGTGTTGCCTGATAAAATAAGTCTTCTACAGAGACGCTTTTTGATAGGACTATCGATACTAATGAGAGTTGGTTTATTTTAAAAAATCCTATGTAAAAAAAGCCTATGTAATCAATTTTAACTTAATTATTTTATTCACATTAATACCTAATACAAACATTCATACATAAAGCCACTAAACCATAAAACCACATATTAAGTAGGAAGCAAGATTTTTGTTATTGTTCTAATAGCCAATTTCTTTTCCGCAGTCCTTAATGGACAAAAAGGTCACACCGCCTGGATCAACCGATTCACAGAGGTTCAACGACATTTACGGTGGTAATTGTAGCAGTGATAGGAATAGGTAGTGCCTATTAGCCTAAACTTCGAAGAACAGAGACAAGAAGCGGAGACTTCCTTAGGACTAAATTATTTCCGGGATATCAGTCTCAAAATTTCGAGACAACACTTAAATACATTTTAAAAAATGTGTTACTTGGAACAAGTAATTCTTTTTGTTTAAATTCAGCATATCATAGAGGAGGCCTGAGTCCCAGCAGTGGGAACATTATAAGTTATAATGTTCCCACTGCTGGGACTCAGGCCTCCTCTCTAGGAGAGGGACATATAGACTAATGTAGGATATGCTGATATAGGATAAGTGGCTATTATGGAGTTATAAATTATGTCTAATCGCAAACTTTAGATAAATCACTGCTTACCATCAGGTAGGATCGCAGTCAAGCACTAGTTTATATCAATTTAAACAAAAAGAATTTCTCGTTCCAAATAACACATTTTTTAAAATGTATTTAAGTGTTGTCTCGAAATTTTGAGACTGATGTCCCGGAAATAATTTAGTCCTAAGGAAGTCTCTGCTTCTTGTCTCTGTTCTTCGAAGTTTAGGCTAATAGGCACTACCTATTCCTATCACTGCTAATTATATATCGATCATCGATACTTTTCGATAAGCAAAAAAACTTATTTTTCTCAATATTTTTACTTTCATGGGAAAAAGATAGCAATATAATTCCTTATGAGTGAAAGGGACTTCCACTAAAGACATCAACGAGCGCTACTGTAAAGTGTGCTATTTTGATTTACCAACCATTATAACTTGACCTTTATTACATTGGTCAATATTTATTACTTTGCCTTCCGGTGAAATGTTATCCCATCTTTTTTTGAACTTGAAGGGCTGGTTGATTTTTCACACCATTATAGTTGACAATTCGTAATTTTTTTAAGGCGAACCGTTGATAATTATTTTTTAAACAGAATTAAAACTAGAAATCGCTTGCGTCCCTACAGCTCTAATGTCTGGTCAACACTAAATAGATCATACCGTGCACTGAGTTATATCCTGATGTGTGGTGCGCGTAAGTTGTCTTCTATGCGGAATCTATTGGGAGGTAATCTGTGGAATGGTAGATTGAAAATACAAAAGTTCTCTCACCGCATACAGTTGGCTTTAGAAAATCACAGTCATGTTAAGATTCTTTAACTCGTTTAGTCTCACATATTCAAATAGGTTTTTCCAAGAATATTCCAACGTAAGCTTGTTTTCTAGATATTGAGAGTGCCTACAATAACGTTTATTTTCATGTAGCAATGAAAATTTTGGATAATCTACAAATAGGAACTAAAATTTGTTGATATCTTTGGTCGTTTTAAGCCAAAGATACCTCAATATTAAATCGGACACTGGCCAAACTATACTATCCAGATGGACCAATAAAGGCCTTGCACAAGGAGATCCTCTATCCTCGTTGATAACACATGAATCTAATAACACACAAAATATGTATCCAAATACAAAACATATTGTTATCGCAGTATGCGATGATTTTGTTTTGATTGTTAGTGATCAGGTCAATAGTCAATAGTAGGTCAATAGTATTGACTCTGTAATTATTTTATTAGATGAATTAGGTTTTGTTTTATCCGCACGTAAATCTCACTACTTTCTCTTTAGTAAGGGCCAAAGGGGAAATTTTCCTAAACTAAAAGCAAACTGCCAGCTATTGTCATCAGATTGTGTAAAATATTTGGGGATTTGGTTGGATAGGAACTTGCGCTGAAGGAAACATGTAAAAGAAACTGTACATAAATGTTCTAAATTTTGTAACATTTTGAAAGTGTTGGCTGGTAGTACTTGGGGTGTACATACTAAGAATTTAAATAGGTTGTATATCTCATTAATAAGAAGTAGGCTTGACTATGGTAGCTCCATCTATGATTGTGGCGCCAAGATTCATACTGACAAATAAGATAAAATTCAGAATCAAGCATTGCGAATCACGGAATGTTTTATTAAAAGTAGCCCTATCCATGAAATGGAGTGCGAGTTAGATAAATGAAAACTGATCACACACCTTCTCGCGTATATTGGTGTGAAAGGTAACGAGGAGACTGATCGAATATCTAAATTAGCAGCAGTAGAAAGAAATGAGATTAGATTTTTGCCGGACTACTCAGTTTTGATGCCTAAATTTAAAACTAAATGTGACTGAATATCATGAGTTCTGGAAAAACAATATTGATAAAAAAACGAATTTGCTATAAAACCATTCAGCATGAGCCTTCTCGTTATATTTGGTATGATGATGGCAAACTATGCAGATATTATGTGAAAATAACATTAGGTTTGCGTTATTGATGAAAAAAGTCGTATCATCAAATTGCATTACTTGCAATAAAATCGAGGACGTACAACATTTGTAGATGGATTGTGTTAAAAATATGATTGAGAGAGAAAAATTGTAAAGAGAGTATGGCTTGAACATGTTAGATATTGGCTTAGTTCAGACAATATTTTCATACCCTAAGTCTGATATAGCAAAAGATATAGTAGGCTGGCAGTAATCTCAAACCCGTAATGTTATATTTCTATTTATCCACGACGGAACGGAGACGGTAAATGCGTTTAGGGTGAGTGCATGTTTCTGCAAATCCATGTTGCCATTTTCTCCAAAATACTAGTCCGATTTTGATGCATTTTTCAGTTATGGGTTCGGGTTTGATTGGTGCATGTTCTTAGATAGGTGTTACGGTGACAGCTCACCAGGGGGCACTGCAGCAAACATTGATTGTGCAAATCCATCTTGCCATTGCTCTCTAAAAAGTAAAAAATAAGAAATATTTAAAATTTTGAAAAAAACCCACGGCGGTTAAAAGTAATTGAAAAAGGATAAAATAATTTAAAACTCAAGAGTATCCGTCAGGAGCTGCCACCACTGTTTTTAAATTTCATCATAAATAAAAATAAGTGTCATCATCAACTTCTAAAAGTCTCCACTGTTGGGGCACGGCCTACCCATTAAGGGTGTAAGTATAGCGCTAAAAATATTTAAATTCTTTATTTTATATTTTTTTCTTTTTTTTTTCTTACTTTTTTTGTCATCATAAATAAAAATAAGTGTCATCATCAACTAATAACAGGTGAGCGATGTCTGTCAACACATATGACTAAAAGGTCATATACAGGTAATACAGGTGAGCCGTAAACACTTCCGCGTCAGTCAATACAAAAATGGTGATATAAATATTATAAAGGCCTCTTGTACGAGTACAATACGTTGGCATGGTAACAACAGCCAGACTTCAAGTTTCCTAAAAAATGTCATAACATTTCATTGATAAGTTAATAGTTAGATAAACATAATAAGATTAATTTTCTGATAATATTTATCGGAGTTCATATTAAACTGGCCAAGTTTGTAGGTGAAAACGCCTTTAAAAAGAAAGAGATGCAAACATGCGGTATGTTTGCATCTCTTTCTTTTTAAAGTATTTTTTTCGCTATCTCTTCTCCTCTATTATTTCTTAAACAAAACTAGTGATGCACCATATCCTATGACCAAATCTGTTATCGATAGAACCAGAAACCTTACAAATAAAGACATTAAATTGAATAGTTTATTAATTGTGGAACGATTTTTAGATTACGTTTTTTACTAATATTTAATATTACTATATTTAAGAACCAACAACCGAAAAAGTATGTTACCTTTAGAATTTTGATATTTTTTTTTAGTTCTACGCCCACCTGTCCGCTCCTTTTGGTGTCGAGTTGTTTGATTTTTTGTGACGATAATAAATGGATTTGCGCAGACATATGTCAGCATGGTAGGTCGTCAGATACACATACGTACTATAGTGATGCACATGGTTGTAAGCGCTGATTAGATCAGTCATTCTTAGTCACGGAATCAGCCTGGCAAACAATAACTAGCGTTAATGTCGACTATGTCGTTAGTGTATTGGTCGGATCACTTACCTTTCATTGTTAAATGTAATTTTACATGATTAAACCCAAGTATATTTCGTACGCTTGGATTACTAATGACACAAATTGAATATACACAAATGCGTCTAAATAATTATATTCTAGGTAACCACAACTAGCGATTTTTCAGTTTTGTTATTAGGTCTTGTTTTTTTTTTCAAAAGAGAGAAAATATTTGGCATAAAATAAATAACGAGAAAGTTCCAAGCAAGACACAAAATGATTAACTTACTATTCATTTTTTAGCATTTTTGTTGCTAACTTATTGTACGGGGCTGAATCATCGTCGGAAAGGTCGTCGAACTGTCTCTACCTTGTGCACTACGGAAGGGTTGCAGTAATGCGCATATTTCACCATCTTTGCGATCGAGACAAAGCACGCGTCCTTTGGGCAAAAATTGCCTTCATCCATTTCCTTTTTGACGAAACGCAACCAGTGCGTGCGTGGCGACGTAGGTGATGGCGCGTTCTCTCCAGCCCAGGGGATCCAGTACTCATCGCAGTCCCAATCCTCGGGAAAACTGCACCAGGTTACCGGTACACCTTGAAAAGATCACAATTAAAGTTTTAGTGATATATCAAGTTTTACATGAAATATGAAACCCTGACCCCTAAACTAGCACACGTGTTAACAGTATATCATTTTGTACGTTCTTCCACTAGTGATCTTGATTTTGACTAGTGTACTTGACATCTGCAGACATATGGTTGATTTATTAGGATCTCAAGCACATAATCTGGTTCTCTACATAATTCCTCTCTTTCTGGTATTCCGTTCCCTTTCCTACTTCTCGACCATGCGCGGGACCAACCGGGACTTGGGGTAAAATAAAACAGGTGAAATATGGATTACTTTGAATAGCGGTGTATTGAGAACAATGACACAAAAGCTACTGGTTATTAAATTAGAAAAACTTAAAAACTATGAACGGACGCAGAGTCGCAGCTTGCTGCTACGACGTACTCGTATAGATTAGGCGTTCGAACATGCCCCCGGACGTTGAAAGAATCTCTTTCAACAAGAATCAGTAGAAACGGATAATGGGCAAATTCTGTGGAAGGCTCTCTTTATGACTCCAGCAGTAGTCCTGACGTCAGCCACTCGAACGATGCCGTCTGATCCTGGATGGACGGCGACAGTTCTACCTAACTTCCATTGAAGCGGGGTTAGGTTATCCTCCTTTATCACTACCAAGGAGTCAAGCTTCAAAGCATCCTTGCAGGAACGCCACTTGGTTCTTTGCTGCAACTCGGATACAAACTCCTTGCTCCACCGAACCCAAAATGTGGACGGAGTTGCTCGATTCGTTGGAAACGAGTTAAATGATGAATGGAGTGTTCCTGAAGATCTCGTTAGGCAGTGAAGTAAGCGGTCGACCGACAAGAAAGTGTCTTGGAGTCAGAAGTGTAAGGTCAGTGGGATCGGCGGACAGCGGCGTCAATGGACGAGAGTTTAAAATTGCCTCAATTCGGATCAGCATGATGTTAAGTTCTTCAAACGTGAGGTTACAATTGCCCAACACGCATTTTAAATGTAATTTTGTCGACTTAACACCCGCTTCCCAGAGTCCACCAAAGTGAGGAGTATAAGCGGGAATAAATTGCATCTTAACTCCATCGTTAGCCAAACTTGCACCTAAGGAATCGCAATTTGAGCACAACCATTGTGTGATGCCCATAAGGCACTATCTTACGCAGAGTCTGTTAGAGTCAGTGAGCAGTTTAATAACACTGTCTGCGCCATATTAAAAATATAAATTAAATTTTATAAATATTTACTCACGCACTCAAATTATTAAAATAGCAACACTTACATTCATTTCACATCATTCAATCAAATACACGAGGACCAATCCTTAACTCCCTCCACACCTCTTCCTCTTCCTATCCGCTGTTCAGTTGTCAAAAAAGCGCAACCCCGGTAACGCGTGTGCGCTCCCGTTCCTCTCGTTCTCAAAGAAAACTCAAATATAAGTGTTGTGTGTGACAAACAGACTCTGTGGGTGGCTTACCAGCATTCAACTATAGTGAAAACTCCACTGCTAAAACTATCGAAGGACATTATTATTCAAAGCTCCAATCCTGCACCCGTAAGTACCTACCTACTGCCCTTTTTCCGCTGCGCCCACAAGTTCTGGTCCCTCTCGCCGAATAAAAAACATAATATACTCTCTCAATCACTCATCTAACCACACACAATACGCAAACGCTTTCCTCACACAATTATTATTTCGAAATTACGGCAGCCATTGTCGCATTTCGCACCGCATCAGCAACCTCGCTAAATCACATCCAACGCACACTCTTTTAGATATTTAATTATTTGTTTATTCATATTTTGATATCCGCATATATATTTAACGCTTGTTTCACGCATTTAAAAACATTTAACGCATCCACGCACGTTATATTATTACTAGATACCTATTCTCAAAATGGCGTCAACAAGACAACCAAAAAAGAAGACAGCCAGTGATGATGAACACGAGGTTTACTCAAAACTATCTCTTCTCGAAGCTAAGATGGAGAATCTTTACCAGATTATGCAGAATATATACGATCTTAGCCTAAAGGTTTCCGATCCAACATTTCAATCGCAATTTCTAGCACGCATTCAATCGGTAGATATTATACGATCAAATTTCATGGATACTCTGGACTCGTGTGTTATGGCTCGATTAGAAAATGATCCATCCGCAAAACCGAACTACGCCGCCTTACAATCCTTTGACGAACTGTATTGTTACGTAAAACATACAGCATCCACACTCACACAAAATAATTCTATTAAAAACACTCAAGATAATTCTCATAAATATGATTTGTTGAACCGCAAATTACCGCCCCTCAAGTTAGTTTCGTTTGATGGATCGCCATATAATTGGTCGCCATTTTACGAGAATTTTAAAAGTCTTATCCACGATAATCTGTATCTCTCAGACGCCGAAAAAGTTCAATATTTAATAGGTTCTTTGTCCGGCAAAGCATTAACCGTTTGTTCAGGTATTACACCTACCGCCAATAATTATCTTATAATTTGGAATTCTCTATTAGAAAAATACCAAGATACTCGAGTACAAGCTTCCATTTACGTACAACAAATAATTGACTATAAACCGAATCAATCTATCGATACATTCCTCGAACAATTTTACTCTGCAGAAGCCGCTTTACGCCGTTTAAATATTGAAGATCTCTCAGACTTTATTGTTACTCACGTCGCACTTACTAAACTCGATAAGGAGGTAGTGAACTTGTTCGAGCAATCGCATAGACATATTCAAATACCTACATTCGATCATCTTTCTAAATTTATTAAAGAACAAAGTAAAATACAAATGCTCCGTAATCCTAGCTCAAATACAAAACCTTTTTTGTCTCAACGCTCCTGAAATAATTATAATAATAATACATCAAATTCTAAAACTACTCGAGCATTCTTCGCAAATACTCATTCACCCGCAATATAAAAACGCTCATGTAAAATATGTAATGATCCTAACTCGCATCCTCTATATAAATGTTCATTTTTTGTTAATCAAGACCCGCGTACTAGATTTGAACTAGTAAATAAACATCGTTTCTGTCGTAATTGCCTAGGATTTCATGATACTAAATTCTGTAAATCAATAAATACTTGTTCCACATGTCAACGCAAACATCATACGCTCTTACATGTAGAAAACTTTCATAATATTTTCAAAACCAAACCGATGTCCCCGCGATCGGAAGTCGAACCTAACGCACCGCCGCTGAACTATCAGTGTGTCAACACGCAGCACGCGCCCCGCGCCGCTCCCCTCACTACCGCTCTGCCTGCCGCGATCGTGTCCAATGTTTCTTCGGTCGCCGCCGCCGCTGATAAGTTTGCGCGCCAAAATTTAAATGATCTTGCGTTATCAATGACCGCTTCTACTTGTAATATCGATAGTAGTTTTATTACCTACTGCTTCTGTATACGTTTATAAAAATAAGAATCCAAAAAGGTTCGCGTGTTTCTAGATACAGGTTCAATGAGTAATTTTATTACAAAGTCGTGTTGTGAACGCCTTAATTTAGTCATTACTCCTGATAACTCAACCATTCTTGGTATAGGCCAATCTAAAATATCTGCTATTGGATTTACGAAATTTAAAATATTTTCCCGCTTTGATTCACGCTGCTCATATATTATCCATGCTCGCGTAATAGAAAATATTACCGACGGCTTACCTAGTCTACCTATAGATACGTCAAAACTAATTCACTTACGCAACTTACCTATGGCTGATGATGCATTCCATTTACCGGCCGAGATCGATTGTCTAATTGGCAACGAGTTATTCCCGTTCCTATTAGGAAGTGGAAAGGTTACAATACCCGGTTCATCGGTCGTCGCTGTACAGACTACACTAGGTTACATTGCCATGGGTAGGGCAGATTGTGATAACCGCTTAGATACTCGCACTCCTATCTTCCAAAATAATAATACATATAATAATAAATCTTTTTTCTGCGCTACCGCATCTAACTCACTTGAAAATCTCACTCAACGCTTTTGGGAATTAGAAAACGTCCCTGATAAAGTTCACAGGAGCCCTGATGATGAGGCCTGTGACCTTATCTTTAACGCTACGCAATCACGTGATGGTACTGGCAGATATACTGTACAGTTACCGTTTAAAACTCCATATTCTGAATTAGGAAATTCTTACGCTATTGCTCACCGACGTCTCATTAATTTAGAAAAGAAATTAGATTCGCATCCCGATATTCGTAAAAATTATAACGCCACTATTCAAGACTACATAGATCAAGGATATCTGTCCAAAGTTGATATTCCCTCCTTTGAAATTCCGCATTATTATATTCCGCATCACGCTGTTTATCGCCCCGATAAACAGTCGTCTAAAATACGCATAGTACTTGATGCTAGTTGTAAAACTTCATCAGGTAAATCTCTTAATGACATTTTATATATTGGTCCTAATTTACAAAGTAACATATTTGACTGACTCATAAATTTACGCATGTTCTCCGTCGCTGTTGCAGCTGACATCGAGAAGATGTATTTTCAATTAAAACTCGACTCTAAACATCACGCCTTTCAACGGATTTTATATAGGTTCGATAACGCTAGTAAACTAGAAACTTACGAATTCAATAGGGTTTCTTTTGGTGTTTCAAGTTCGCCATACTTGGCTATGAGGGTGATTCGCCAACTTGCTGCTGAAAGTAAAGATCAGTACCCACTAGCCGCATACGAGGCTGAAAATCATATGTATATGGACGATTATATATGTTCATTAGATGGAGTTGATAAAGCCGAAAAAAACTCACCGCGAAATGGTCGCTATGTTTAAGTCCGGAGGTTTCAATCTTATAAAATGGGTCTCAAATAGTTCTCAATTAATGGATAAAATCCCCGCTTCGCATAAAAATCCACAAAATATTAATTTCGACACAGACGCTAATTCAAACGTGAAAATTGTAGGTATGCAGTGGAATCCTGTAGAAGACACCTTTCAATTTAAAATTAACGCTATTTCTCTCATATGCACAAAACGCACAATTCTCTCCGCAACCGCTCGACTTTTCGACCCGTTAGGTCTTATCGCTCCCGTGACAGCATTTATGAAGTTACTCGTTCAAGAATGTTGGAAACATGAACTTGACTGGGATAGTCCAGTACCTGCGCATATTGAAAATAAGTGGAATCAATTCCACAACGAACTCACTTATCTCGAACAAATTGAAATCCCACGTCATGTAGGTATAACTTCGGATACTCACGTGACACTCCTCGGTTTCGCAGACGCTAGTGAGCGCTGCTATGGTGCAGCCGTATATTTAAGGGTTAGCGCTAATGATATAGATCACGGATCTGTTACTCTACTCACCTCGAAATCACGCGTCGCTTCACTCAATAAAATGCCGCTGGCTCGCCTGGAACTCTGCGCTGCACTCTTATTAGCTAATCTTCTCACCGCTGTAAAAGATACTCTAAGCAAACGCTGTCAAATTGACAAAATTTACGCAATCTCTGACTCAACCGTAACACTAACGTGGATACACTCACCCGCATAAAAATTTCACACATTTGTCGCAAATCGGATAACGGAAATAAATTCTAAATTACCCGCTAAACATTGGTTTCATATTAATGGACAAGAGAACCCCGCTGATATTGTTTCTCGTCCTATAACGCCGAAATTACTTTCAAAACTAGAATTTTGGTTTAACGCTCCTCATTGGTTCTCATCTCCCATATGGCAATGGCCTATTAAAACATTTGAAATTAATTCTAATAATTCGGAATTCATGGAAATGAAAACTACTACTCTATCCGCTAAGGTCATTCAACCTGAAACTGCTCGTCCTATTCAAGAATTAATTGATCGCGTCTCTAGTTACTCAAAATTACTTCGCATCGTAGTATTTATTCTACGCTTTTCTAAACGTCTTAAATCTCATGGATCTATAACAGTCTCAGATTTAGATACCGCTGAAATATATCTCATAAAATATGTCCAAAATTTACACTTTTCGGAAGATATGGTCAACTTAAAATTAAATAAACCAATAAATAAAAAAGTCTTAAAGCTTAATCCATTTATCGACTCTTCTAATATCTTACGAGTAGGTGGAAGATTAACTCACTCTCAACTCGATTACGGCCAAAAGCATCCGATATTACTACCGCAGAAAGATCGCGTAACTAACCTCATAATTGGTTATTATCATATCGTTAATCTTCATATAGGTCCCGCTCTTTTATTATCTATGATAATACAAAAATTTTGGATGATTTCCGCTAGAAATTTAGTAAGGCAAATAGTTCACAAATGTAATAAGTGTTTTAGACTCAATCCAAAAAATACTTACCCTCCAATGGGTGATCTGCCCGCTTTTCGAGTTTCAGACGTGAAACCATTTGTTCACACCGCTGTTGACAACGCTGGTCCTTTTTTCATAACTAATATTCGCAAACGTGGAATCAAAAGCCAAAAGGCTTATATTTGTTTATTTGTATGTTTAACGACTAAAGCATTACACTTGGAACTTGTTTCTGATCTTAGTTCTGATTTATTTCTCGCCGCTTTTAAGCGCTTTATATCTCGCAGAGGTCCTGTTTCGCTAATATATAGCGATGGAGGTACCAATTTTATTGGAGCAAAACGTAAACTCAATGAAATTTACTCTCTCATACAGTCCAAATCGCATATTAATTATATTAGTCAACAGTTATTGTCTGAGCATCGCGTACAATTTAAGCATAGTCCGCCTTATGGCCCGCATTTTAACGGACTCAGCGAAATAAGTGTTCGTTGTGTCAAAACTCATCTTTACAAAGTCATAGGATCTCAAATACTCACTTACGAAGAATTTAGTACTGTGCTTGTTCAAATCGAAAACTTGCTAAATAGCCGACCTCTATGTGTCTTGAATTCGGATCCTTCCGATATTACCGCATTAACGCCTAATCATTTTTTAAACATAACTCCACTCAAATTCTTACCCGCTGAAGATGTCACCGACATCGCTGATAATCGCTTATCACGCTATCAATTACTCAATAAAATAACGCATTCATTTTGGCAACGCTGGAATAAAGAATATCGTACGTCTTTGCAAGAAAGAGAAAAATGGAACTCTCCCTCAAAACCTATCGAGTTAGGTACTATTGTCGTAATTAAAGACAATCATTCTCATCCTCTTAGTTGGCCTCTAGGGATAGTAGATGTAGTTTATCTTGGAAAGGACAAAATTATAAGAACAGTTAAAGTAAAAACCGCGACTGGTTCATATATAAGGCCAGTAGTTCGGATTTGTCCGTTACCTTCGCAGTAAATTTAATATTACTCACTATTTATTTTAATATTACTGCTCTTATTCTCTTTTAATATCTTAATTCTTAAATTGTTTAGAGGAAACCTCTAGTCCGGGGGAGTTGTCTGCGCCATATTAAAAATATAAATTAAATATTATAAATATTTACTCACGCACTCAAATTATTAAAATAGCAACACTTACATTCATTTCACATCATTCAATCAAATACACGAGGACCAATCCTTAACTCCCTCCACACCTCTTCCTCTTCCTATCCGCTGTTCAGTTGTCAAAAAAGCGCAACTCCGGTAACGCGTGTGCGCTCCCGTTCCTCTCGTTCTCAAAGAAAACTCAAATATAAGTGTTGTGTGTGACCAGCATTCAACTATAGTGAAAACTCCACTGCTAAAACTATCGAAGGACATTATTATTCAAAGCTCCAATCCTGCACCCGTAAGTACCTACCTACTGCCCTTTTTCCGCTGCGCCCACAAACACTAATAGTTTATTTAGTGAGTTGGTTGGCAGCATTCAGTCGGAATCAGTGTGTGAGCCGAATATTATAATAGATTTGACTGGTGAAGACACTAGACCATTGTGTCCTATTGTCATGAGTCACAATAGATTAAAAAAATATATTAAAATCAAAAAAATTATGAAACGATCACGGAGAGCAATCAAAAAACAAAATCTCCTAAAATTAAATATTTCTCTTAGAAAGGAACGTGTTACTCGTAACTTAACTTGTAGATTAAATACCTGTATGGGTGAGCTAGATAATTGTAGGGAAAAGTATGAAAAAGATACACAGTGCCTCCAAAATGATTTATTATACAAGAAGTGTTTACTGAAGGATATTTTTGAGAAATATGAAAGTTCACAACAGCAATTGAGTGAGCGCTTGTTTGAGGCTGGGGAACTATTGGACTTGGTGAAGTACAATGCAGAGAGGTATGAATCTCTGACTAATTCCTATTGCAGCTGGTCCAACTACCCACCACCACCCCAGCTGCAAGGTGACTTGTCTCCACCAATGTTGGCTCTTCCTGAAAAGACATGTGTACACAATGTACAGGAATGTAAAACAACATTATTTAGTGATGAAATAGGTTCAGGCTTTGGAAAAATATTACAAAATTACCTTAGCCATAGTTTTACAAATCATTGTTACCATAATATAAGTTTTAAGCAAATTATCAATAGAATTGTAAATTCAAATATAGATTCTTCTACAATGGTTTTGCTATTGGGAAATAGTACTGGAATTACCAAAAAGGACATAGTGGCTGGTGTTGACACCTTGTTAGGGTTAAATGTAAGAAAGCTCATGGTTTGTCCTTTTCCTTACTCGGATAGCTTCTCAGAAGATGAGAACAAGCGGATTTTTAATTTAAATAACATTTTACAGATGTTGACTTGTCATAGTGACAAATTATTGTTTTTTGACACTAATAGATTTATTAGTGGACTACAAGTAACGCAGAGAGCTTTCTCTCGGTCGCGTAGATGTAGACATAAGATTGCTATGTTGATAGCATATTCTATTAATGAAGTGATAGTAAATCTATCAAATTTTAGATTGATTGACGACCCTGTGTTGCCTAGTTCAACTAGCAACATAAGTTTAAACTAGTCCATAAGACAATAGAAGTTACCCCTGCAAATAATCAGTTATTATTAGTAAATAGTATAAAGGTATCTTCTGGCAATCCATTTAGTGGTACTAAGCTGAGGGGAGAGCAATACTCTTTAAAATTATTTAATCAGAACATTCAAGGTTGCTCTTCCAAATGATTAGAAATTGAACTGTTTCTAGAAAAAATCAAATTTGATATTATTTGTCTAACAGAACATTGGTTAAAAGATCACCAAGTAAGGTCCTTTAATTATGAAAATTATTATGTAGTTAGCCATTACAGCAGGAAACGTATGATACATGGCGGATCATTGATACTTATAAAAAATTCTATTAAATCTAAAGAAAGAAAAGACATTGTTAGACTGTCTGTTGAACACACCATTGAATTGTCCTGTGTTGAGCTTGATAAGCATGTTGTAGTATGTGTCCAAGTTACTAGAATCTATCTGTGTTTGACTCTATAATGGAAAATGTGTTGAAAAAAGTTAGTACTAGTAGTAAATCAATTATCATATGTGGCGATTTTAATATTAACCTATTAGAAAATAACTCTAACAGTATCAGGTTATTGGGTCTTTTTAAATCGTTTAATCTAGCAAATGTTTTTATGGAGCCTACTAGAGTGACAGCTTCTTCTGCGACTTGCATTTTTTGTAATTGTGATTTCCTAAATAAAGAAATTGTAAATAAATTAACATTTGGGGGGTGACCATAATCTCTTAGAGTAAGGTTATTTTGAGTGTGTGTAAGTGACAGATGTATATGACTTGTATACATCTGTCACTTACGCGATCTCAAAATAACCTTACTCTAAGAGCTTATGGTCACCCTCCTGATCACAGTGGACAAACAATAACGTTTAGCACCTACATACCTTTGCAAAAAATGCAAATAAAATTTAGACCAAATACATGTAAAAATTTAGAAAAATTTATTAAAACCTTGACTAGTAAATTATGTGTTCAAAACTTTATAAATATAGATGACACAAATGATTTCTATGCCGAGTTTTTTAAAGTACTCAACACGCAATTTAATGACACTTTTCCACTGAAAGCGAAAAGTATTTACACCAAGTTCCTATTTAGCGATTGGGCAACTCCAGGCATTCATAAAAGCAGGAAAAAGCTATATGAACTTTATGGCCTAAAGCAACATATGAATAATACTAGTTTTGATAAATATGTTGCGAAATATTCAAAAACCTTTAAGATTACATGCAAAATAGCTAAAGCGCTGTATATTAGCAATAAAATAAAATCAGCAGACGATAAAATAAAAACTACCTGGAAAATAATAAATAATGAAACAGGTAGGAAAAAACTGCGTAATACTGAATTTAATTTAGCGACTGCACATGGCCCCATATACTCAGATATAGAGGTAGCTCAGGAATTTGAAAACTTTTTTGTTAATATTCCTCTTAAAACTACAGCGGCCTTAAACTCCTCACCCGCACTCTCTGCTGCCTTACTTAGAAATAACGTAAATGCGTGCCCTTCGGAGTTCAAGTTTCAACATACAAACCCCCAGGCTATTTTAAAAGCTTTTAAAGATCTAAAAATTAAATCAACAGAAGATCTTTGGGGACTATCTGTAAAAGTGTGTAAACCAATCATTGAAACTATTGCACCCTATTTAGCTTTCATATTTAACACCAGTATCGATCAAGGAATTTTTCCGGACCTCATGAAACACAGTAAAGTGGTTCCATTGTTTAAATCCGGGGATAGCAAAGAAGCCAACAATTATAGGCCAGTGTCAATTTTGCCGGTTCTCAGTAAGGTCTTCGAAAAGTTAATGCTCAACCAATTACTGCGTCATTTTAACAAACATTCCATCTTTTATGATCAACAATTCGGTTTTACCAAAGGGCGTTGCACAACTGACGTCGGTGTCACCCTAATAAAGAACATCTTTAACGCCTGGGAGGAAGCACAGGACGCCATTGGACTCTTTTGCGACCTCTCGAAGGCGTTCGATTGCGTTAACCATGAAACACTATTGTTGAAGCTCGAGCACTACGGAATTAGACATACAGCCCTTGAGTTACTTAGATCATATTTAATAGCCAGACAAGTTAAAGTTCAGGTAAATGGCGTAAACTCAATAGGGTCTGAAATGACAATGGGTGTTCCTCAAGGCTCGATATTGTTTCATTCCTCTTTTTAGTGTATATTAACGATTTACCCCAATTACTACAATATCAACCGAAGATGGTGTTGTTTGCTTATGACACATCTTTGATATTTAAAATAGATCGGCGGTCACAAAATCTTTTTGATGTGAATAACTCTATTCTTCAGGTCCAAAATTGGTTCACAGCAAACAATTTGGTACTAAATGAAAAAAAAACCAAATGTATTAGATTCACATTACCGAATGTTAGAAGTACCGAATGCGACATCATATTTAATGGCGAAAAGCTAGACTTTGTAAATCAAACAGTTTTCCTGGGAATCACTCTAGACGACAAACTGCAATGGGGTCCTCACATAACATCTCTTGCGGGTCGGATAAGCTCAGCCGCTTATGCTGTTAGAAAGATAAGACAGTTAACGGATGTAGAAACCGCGCGTTTGGTCTATTTTAGTTACTTTCACAGCATTATGTCATACGGTATTTTACTGTGGGGTCGAGCGGCTGAAATTGAATCCATATTTATATTACAAAAGAGAGCTGTCAGAGCAATATATAAGTTAAGTCGTCGAGAATCTCTTAGGGAACTATTTAAAAATATTAATATTATGACAGTTTCTTGCCAATTCATTTATGAAAATATTATGTATGTAAGGAAAAATATACATCTCTTTAGGAAAGTCAGTGATAGACACAAATGTAATACGAGAAATAAAGATAAGTTAGATCAACCATCTTATAGACTAGCTAAAGTAAACTCATCTGATCAAAGTAAATTCTATAACAAAATACCTTGTGATATATTAAAACTAAATGAAGGTAAATTTAAAACTTTAGTTAAAAGCACACTTTGTAAACAAGCATATTACAAATTAGATGATTATATTCAAGATAAGAATGCTTGGAAACATGCTGGTCCTGCTCCATAGGGCAGTCTTTAGCGTGGACAAAATCAAATTTGTTAATTTATATTCCTATTCATAGTTATTGCTTTTTTTTTTTAGAATTTCACTCACACACTGTTCCGTTGGTGTTGAATTAGGTATTTTACCTATGTTTGCAATATTTGTAAGTATGTGAGAACCATGTTCCTATTTATCACATTAATAAATTTACCTGTTAATGCTTTTAATACTTTATACCTGTACGTAGTATAGTGTATAGTGCTATTCTGGGTGCATCGTCCTCACATATATGAATTTATTAATGTAATGTACTTATGTAAATATTGTAAAACACTTTTTTTTTAAAGAGTAAGTATGGAGTTTCTTGTGCATTCTTCTCCATAACAAGCTACTTTTCCGAATGCACGGTAGAATCAATTTTTATTTTATGATTTGTTACTTTTAATTCTGACGTTAAAAAGTGCCGCTTTTTGGCCCAGTTGAATAAATATATTTGACTTTGACATTGACTTTTATTTTTAAAATTTCGATAAATCGTCGTACGCGCCAACAAACCAGGTACCGTTGTCGGAATAAATGTTAACGGATTTTCCCCTTTGCGAAATAAACCTATATAAAGCCAGTAAATATTTATTACTAGTTAGGTCACCGACTAGCTCCAAGTGAATAGCCTTGGTGGTGAAGCAAATAAATATCGTTATGTACACCCTTACTAGCCTACAACCGCGGCCTTGCCGACTGGCACACATGATAGGGCCAGCATATTCTACGCCAACACTTTCGAAAGGGTAACCTCCCGGATGGTGACGCTGCTGCGGCAAATACCCCATTAAGGGCGTAACTACGTTACCCTTCAACTGCGTGCGCTGTTGTAGTAACAACAGCGCACGCAGTTATGATAACAAGCCTAAGCAAAATTTCGGCCACCTATAGGCCAATATGATTCCCTAATTGATGCTAATAATAACTGTGGCCCTGCGTGCATCAATCTCTTTTGCTCGAAATTAAACAATAGCCTTGTAAATAGATGAGTGGACTGTAAAATAATAGGATGTTTTTTTATTATATGTAAAATCAGAATTCACTAAGCCTGAATTCACTATTTAGACAGAAATAAACATTAAATTTGAGAAGGGCACTTTTTGAAGGTTAACTTTGGTTGTTTGCGAGTAATTTGTACTCTGGAAACGAATCGATTTGACATTTCAAGATAATAACATTTAATGCTTCCTGTAATTCTTCTTCAGATAGAAACTTACTAATTACAAGAAGTTTTCTGCAAATACGAACAAATCTCAACACATATGCTATGGAACGAACAAGTCTTAAATAATTAGAGAAACGTTTAAAATCTATAACTAAAGTGCAATATTTATTTCCTACAATAGCGCTCAATGAAACTTGAGGTCGCGTTTCGGGTAATGTCTCGAATCCTAAACTTTTAGGTTGAGATGGCCAATTAGACTGATCTTCCTTTAAGAAATCGGGACCACACCACCATACATGTAACCCTTGCAGAGCATCAATATCCACGCCACGAGATGTCAGGTCTGCTGGGTTCTAGAATTTCAACAACGCGATTGCGTACAAATGGCTGAAGTTTGGAGGCAACATCTGTAACCAGCCCAATACAATGGTCGAGTCTGTCCAAAAATAAACCCGATCGAACTTTGCTCGAAGTGATCTGACCACCTTATCACACACGCGTGCTCCCACTGCGGCACCACACAGTTCCAGCCTCGGAATCGTGGTAGGTTTAAACGGCGCCACGCGACTTTTGCTTATCAATAAGCGGACTATGTATTCACCATCACTGCTAACACTACGTACATAGGCACACGTCCCGTATGCGCGCTCAGATGCATCCGTGAATACATGTAATTCTAACATCTTATAAGAATCGGAAATAACAAAACGTGGGATACGCAAATAATTTAGAAGAGGGAGATTTTTAACAATAGCATTCCAAGTTGTGTTGAGTTCCAGAGACAGTGGTTCATCCCATGAAAGATTGTCTAACCACAATTTTTGCAACAATATTTTCATGGTCACTACAAAAGGAGATGTAAGACCCAAGGTGAAAAATGCGTGCAATTGCTGAAAGCAAGTCACGCTTAGTGCTACCATTAGAAGGCAGCTTAGCTTTAATTAAAAAACTTAGTTCGTCAGCAAACCAATCAAGCCCTCATCCCATACTTAAATCTAATAATGACTGAGAAGTCCCTGAGACTAAAATAGGTTCGTTCGACTTCCACTTGCGAAGTGGTATGCAAGCTGATGTCAATGCATTGGTGACCTCATTACGAATGAACATCACTTCATTTAAATCATTACCACCCGTGAACAAATCAGCGATATAAAAATCATGTTTGATTATGGTGGCAATCTTATTATTAGTGCACTCAATGCCTAGCAGCTTAAGGCAGCGCGTCGCAAGAAATGGCGCACTCGCCGTACCGTACGTGACGGTGTTGAGTTTAAATACCTTGACAGGACTGCAGGTGTCGTCACGCCAAACTACTTGTTGCAAGTGCCTATTAGATGGATGTACTACAACCTGTCTATACATCTTTTCAACATCGGCTGACAAGACATACTTATGCTGTCGAAACCGAAGAAGTATAGACAGGAGGTCGTCCGTAGGACCCACCATCTGTAAATCACACAAGGATACTCCTGATAAAGTAGGGCAACTTGCATCAAACACTACACCCACTTTGGTAATGGTACTACGACTACATTCACGTAATACCCCGTGATGTGGTATGAAATATGCATTTAAATTTAGTTCCTTGTTTACGGCAATATGACTTAATGACTCATATTCAGCCATAAACTTAACATATAATTTACTAAAATCAGGTTTAGCCTTAAGTCTGCGTTGATATAAACATTTTGAAGCCCTATGAAATGAGTCACCTAGAACAGAAGGGTTTTGCTTCATTGGAATACGGACACAGAAAAGGCCATCCTCTAAACGAGTCATATTTTCAATAAAATGCTCCTCGCACATTTTTCTTCTGGCAAATAATTAGAATGCTGCGAGGTAACCTCTTCGAGGTTCCAAAATCGCGTCCATTATCCCGAATTGTTATTAAGTCATTATTATTACAGAAACTACTAGTTTGAATAAAATAGTAGTAGTAGTCATACTATTACATAATATACTGTCCTTATATATATAAAATGGATCCAGAGACGATCCAGCCTAACCTGGTTTCACAAAGTACTGGCTTCCCAGTTCCTAGCCTTACTCTTTGCGTACCTAACCGGTCCCAGAATAGATCAGCACCTATTAAAAGATCTACATCGGAAGGCTTGTAAAAGGTAGGGTCTGGTATTCAGGTTAGATAAATCTAATTCACGACATGGCATTTCGTTAATTATTAATGGCAAAACAAAACTGTTGAACTTAGCATTGTAACTGTTGTTGAGTGACGTCATTTTTACCCGACAAGTATTGCCTACGCGAGAGGTCGCGTTATTTATGCCATACATTGAGCCACCTATCGGATATGTTTTTAATTTAAGTAGCTTACACAGTCGCTCCGTCATGAAACATGATGTACTACCGCTGTCGAGTGTCGCTCGCACTATTATGATGTTCATGATCATTATGATCATATAATTTAACTAAAGCTGTTGACAATAATACACCGCGCTCCTTCGTACTGTCGCCATAAGAAGGTGAAATGTTCGCGGATAAGGACACATTGTTGGCGTTAGTGTCTGAGCGGAGTGCGCGGGCGAAACAGACGGTGGTGACGGAGACGAAGTTGTGTTGTCACTACGATTACCGTTACCGTCCGAAGTATGAATTAAAGTGTTATGCCTGCGCTTACATAACTTACAACCCAGTTTTTTACAATTGTTAGAAAAGTGACCCGAACGAAAACAGTTGTACTGTTAAAGTACTAAGTTTTGATTTTTTTTGACTCTTATTGAACAGGTTTTCAAGGTCCGAAGGCGAGAACACCCAATAAAACGCACGCACTGTTTTAATCAGGACAATATAATTTACCAAGGCGTCTATAAAAACAAACTCAAATCATATAAGATTTGCACGGTAACACAACGCTAGCGCGATCTATTTTGATCCTAACGCCATCTAGGGAAGCGTCAGGTAAACCTTGCACTTATGAAATATTAGACATAGACATACCGCCCACCAAGGACATATTGCAGAATGTCCTTCTCTTAATCTAAACCGCCCACCATGCAACATGTCTAATAATATGGGGTGCACAGATACAAAATTTTAATATAATAGTAACATACTATAGAAAAGACAAAAAAAAACAATTTCGTAATTCTTACAAATTATATGCATCCTAGTATGAACTATACATATTCTTGAATTATATCTTACAAACACAAAGTTTAAGTTGCTACAGGAAGAATAGCCAATTTCGTAATAGGTCTCTTTATCAGGGCATTTTTAGTTTTAATAGTAACGACTCGAGTGATTCCGTCGGGCCCAGGATGTTTTAACTCGATCTTCCCCAGCAACCACTTACCAGGAGGTAAATCATCCTCCTTTATCAGAACGATGCCACCTATGGCTGGTTCTGGATTTGTGTGAGCCCACTTATGGCGTTGTAAAAATTGATTCAAATAATCTTGTGACCACCGCCGCCAATAGTCCTGTAACATTCTTTGGGTAAGTTGCCACCGTCTGAGATTGGAAATGTTAGCCCTTTCAAAATTCGAATCAGGTACTAGGACGAGTGGTTCCCCAACCAGAAAATGTCCCGGAGTTAACACCGTGAACTCATTTTGATCTACATAGGCAAGCGGTCTCGAATTGAGGCACGCCTCAATTTGTGCCAACACCGTCGTTAATTCCTCGAACGTTAATGTAGAGTTCCCTATAACCCTTTTGAGATGGTATTTGGTAGACTTTATTCCTGCCTCCCATAGACCGCCGAAGTTTGGAGCATGAGGAGGAATAAAGTTCCACTTTGTACCATTATTTGCCAGGCACTCAACCAATTCGGGAATGAATTTTGATTTTTCTTCATTAAATAATTCCTGCAGCTCTCGCGCAGCGCCCACAAAATTTGTGCCGTTATCACTGTGCAGTTCTGCACAATGCCCACGCCTAGCCACGAACCTCTTAAAAGCGGCCAAGAAACCTTTCGAGGTCATGTCACTAACTGCTTCGATATGAATCGCTCGCGTAGATAGACAGATGAAAAGCGCGATGTACCCCTTGTACGACTTATTACCACGTCCTTTAGACACTCTGATATTTATCGGGCCAGCGTAATCGACACCACTGTACAGAAAGGCTTTATTTGGTGTAACACGAGGAGATGGTAGCTGTCCCATTAGTTGGCTTCTGGTTCTATTTGAATACCTAATGCAAATAACGCATTTTCTAAAATAGGCCTTTACTAAAGATTTAATCCCTACAACCCAATACCGAGATCTCAAGTAAGCGCTCATAGCTTGAGGTCCCCCATGCATCGTTTTTTGATGCGCCTCGCTTATGAGAAGCTTCGTGAGGAAGGAATCTTTAGGTATAAGTATTGGATGCTTGCGATCATAGCTCAACTGAGACATCTCTAATCTACCTCCCACTCTTACTATTCCCTTTGAGTCTAAAAATAAGTTTAACGATTTATACTTTCTTCCCTTATTATCTAAAGATCCTGTCTTCTTAAGTTCTTTTATTTCTTCTTGTAACTCTTCTTCTTGACCCTTTCTAATACAGACTTCCATCGCCTCCTCGAGGTCTGTCGTAGATAACTGTTTATTTCTTTGCTTGTTAGCACAATTGGTTCTTAAGCGCAAGAACTTCCTACAGTAGGCTACTACCCTGATCATCCTTGAAAGCGATGAAAATCTGTCCCAAAAGGAAATGTCAAGGACACCCGAATGGACTTTCACTTCCTCTAATTTAGTAATCAAGTGTTTCGGTTTTTTATATTCTATCACTAATTGCCTTAAGAACTCGGGTCCATTGAACCATATGGCAGTATTGCCGAGTTGCTCTGGTGCCACGCCGCGAGATGCACAATCCGCTGGATTTTGTTTGGATGGAACGTATGACCAATATTGTGTATCTAATGTTTTTAAGATTTCTGCAACGCGATTAGCCACAAACGTTTTCCAACGGCTTGGATGACTACTAAGCCATCCGAGAACCACTTCGGAATCTGTCCAAGCGTGCACATCTGATACATTTACTTCCAGAGTTTTAGCCACGTCCACTATCAACCTAGCTAATAGGACGGCTCCACATAGTTCTAACCTAGGTATTGACACCTGTTTGATGGGAGACACTTTTGTTTTCGAGGTAACTAACGCAACCTTTACGTGACCCTCTGCATCTATAACTCTGACGTATACAACTGCAGCGTAGGCCATTTTTGAGGCATCCGAAAAACCGTGAAGCTCCGTCTTTACATTGCTGGATTTAGTGTTAAGCCAACGAGGGATTTTAACATTCACTAAAGAAGATAAATCCTTACGGTAAGCAATCCATTCTTTTAATAAACCTTTGGGCACTTCTTCGTCCCAACCTATACCTGCTAACCATAGCTTCTGTATCAAAATTTTAGCTAAAATGATACTAGGTGACAACCAGCCTAGTGGGTCGAAAAGCCTAGAAATATCCGATATAATTTTCCTTTTACTTAAAGGTTCCGTCGGGATAGGCAGTTCTACAGAGTACTGGAAAACGTCAGCGCGAGGATCCCAGGTAAGTCCAAGTATTTTTGTAATATTATCTATTTTTATTTTTACTTCCTCAGCCTTACCCCTTTTGCTTTCTGTTATCTTATGTAATAATTCTTCGCTGTTACTTATCCATTTTTGCAATGGAAAGCCCCCTTTAGCGAGAATATTTTTTATGTCGGTATGAATTTTATATCCTTCCTCTACACTTTCTGCCCCTGTCATTAAATCGTCCATATAGAAATCATTAAGAATAATTTTGACTGCTAATGGATGATCCTTCCCTTCATCAAGGGCAACCTGATGTAAAGACCGCACTGCTAGAAATGGCGCCGATGAAGTACCAAATGTAACCGTCACTAACTCAAATTCTTCAATTTCTTTTTCAGGACTGTCCCTCCAAAGAACCCTTTGAAACATTGTATCACTTCTATTGACCAGAACTTGTCTATACATTTTAACTATATCAGCACCTATACAAATTGGATGTGTTCTCCAACGCATAACCGTATGTCGTAATTCTGCTTGCAATGTCGGGCCAACCATCAAGTCGTCGTTTAACGATACCCCATTTATTCCCTTGCAGGAAGCGTCAAATACCACGCGCACCTTAGTTGTCTGCTTATCTTCCCGGATTATTGCGTGATGAGGTAAGTACAACCCTTTATTCTTTCCTCTTGGAGATACCTTTACCATATGGTTAAGTTCTATATACTCCTGCATCACCGCAGTGTAATCCGCCTTTAATTTGGGATTCTTTGAAAGTTTATATTCTAAACTCTTTAACCTTTTTTCAGATATGATCCTAGATTCACCATCCTGACAACTTTGGTAACCATCTCGGAACGGCAACCTTACAATATAACGTCCGGTTTCGTCTCGTTTTGTGGTATTTGTATAAATATTCTCACATGCCGCTTCCTCTTTACTAAGTTTTTTTTCAGTTCCCGATGGCTCCGCTTCTAGCTCCCAGAATTTACGTAAGAAGTCATCAGCCTGAACATTAGAATGCATGACAGTGATACAAGGATATGAATTGATGTCGGAGGAATTTTCTGTACCGACACCACCCGAAAGAATCCATCCGAATTCTGTTTGTTGTGCTACGAGCGATCTACTGGTACTCTTTTTGATTCCATCTTGGATGATTTGGCTGAATATCTCAGCACCTAATAAAACGTCAACTTTATTAGGCCTGTGATACTCAGGATCTGCCAAATCATCTTCACTCAACCTTACCCATTCTACCCTGGTTGCTGTTACAACTGGGAGAAGGGATGTGATGGACTTCAAAACGTATGCATTTACCTGAACTCTATAATCTGGATTCACTCGAGAACGTATGTCAACAACTACTGAAGAATTAGACATAACTGTTTTATTACCGCCTACACCTGTAACACGGTGTTTTGTTAAAGTTTTCTTTAACCCTAAATATTGAGCCATTGACTCAGTGATAAAAGATCCTTGTGACCCTTGATCTACTAATGCGCGAACCACACGATATGTTCCATCTTTTGACTTGGCTTTTACTAAAGCCGTAGGTATTAAAACCGTATCCTTACAATTTCCTGTCGAAAGGCATGAAACTATTGGCTTAGTAGATCCCTCCGCTTGGACAGCGGTCTTTTGAATTTCCTCCATTGAGGTACTATCCCTAGTAGCAGCTGACGCTGCTTCCCTCTGAACAACATCTGTGTCCTCACCAACAGACCCAGAACCACCGCTAGGGTGGAGTAATGTATGGTGGCGTCTTTTACACAAATGGCATTTGACGGTGTTTCTACAAAATTTGGCAGAGTGGTTACTACCCAAACAAATGAAACATAGCCCATTTTTTTGTACGAAATCACGTCGAGTATCGTTATTTTCTTTAGCAAAACCTTTACAAGCAGTTACTTTATGAGCCGCAGAACAAAAAGGACAAGACAACGCCGTTTTTTCTTTCCCTACCACATGGAAAGATTGCAAACTTCTTTGAACATGAGGTTTATTTTCCAAATTTTCTAGACCTCGAAAGCGGCCAGTTAAAAAGTCAGCAAATTGATTAAAGGTAGGCAAATTATCCGTTGTATCCGAAGCTACCTTTAATTCCCAGGCTTTCCTGGTGTCCTTATCCAATTTGGCACTAACAACGTGTATTATCAGTATGTCCCAAGAAGTAACATCTATCCCTAAATTTTTTATTGAACCCAAACAATCAGATGTGGTGCTAAGTAATCTTCTTATTTCAGTGGCTGATTCTACTGTTAAACTCTTTTGGTTAAACAAACGTTTTAAAATTCCATTTGATAAAAATCTTTTATTGTTGTACATTGCTTCTAATTTTGCCCAACTAGCTGTATAATTATCCGAAGTTACATTAATGTTTCTTAATAGATTCTCTGCATCTCCGGTTAAGTATCCTTTAAGGTAATATAATTTCTGCGCATCGTCTAGAGTTTTATTATTGTGTATTAACCCTACAAATAAATCCCTAAACGTCTGCCACTCACTATAATTTCCAGAGAACACAGGTATCTTAACCTCAGGTAACTTAAAGTTTCTAAATCCTGTACTACAGCTAGCTCCTGGACTAACATTACACGTTTCACTAGACATCTTCATATTGTTTAGTATTTCTTTCAGCTCGCTTTTAAACTGTATATAAAACTCTTCGACCTCATCATATAAGCCATTCTTATGATAATTTGAACTAGACAAATCAGACCTTTTTACTTCACTAATTATCTTTACATGTGTTTTGTAGAATAACTGCCATTGCTGTTCTAAGTTTTCAATCCTAGTTTCTATATAACAAACAGTTAGGCGCTCTTTAGGACATTTTTTTAAGTTAGATTTTGCTTTGAGCATTTTAGCGTTAATGTCTTCTTGAATGGCGTTAAGCGACTCCATTCTTAATCAAAAACACAAGAAGATTATTTCACAAATCTAAAATAAACAAACTTGCAACTGCTACCTATAACACATATATAAACTTATTGTCCAGTAAACACATTCACTAACACCACAAGAAAAGTTCAAAGTTTCTTTGAAGCACTTCGATATTTTTCTAAGTCCCAGATAATGCTTAAAATTTTACAAGTGTTTTAAAATTGTATTTCTGAGTAAAATCGGGCATAGGTTCCCCGTCTGAACCACTTTTTGCGTAAAATTAATACAAGTCCAAACTAATATTACCAACGACTAAGTTAATTATCTGGTGACTTTAAGGTTCAAATTTAAATGCACTTTCTTGAATTTTTGAAGTAAAATTCTTCTTATGAATAAGGTCGAAAATGTACTCACAGTTTCTCCACTATGCACTCACTGACACTGATACTCGACGACTCATGCCGCACTTGCAGCGCCTCCTTGGTGGCTGCTCCGCGAACTCCTCTGCCTGGCTCCTCCACGCAACGTCACTCCTCCGGCCTCCAGCCGGATCCTCTGCTTCGATGACGTCACCGCTGACGCCTCGCTGTAGGGATGCTCTGGACAGCAATCCACTGCCCAGTACTGACGTTGCGGGGTGATAATCACCACCACCACCGATGACTACCAAAAACACCTTCACGCCAATCCGGTTCGAAGGACCATGAACAGGTTTTCAAGGTCCGAAGGCGAGAACACCCAATAAAACGCACGCACTGTTTTAATCAGGACAATATAATTTACCAAGGCGTCTATAAAAACAAACTCAAATCATATAAGATTTGCACGGTAACACAACGCTAGCGCGATCTATTTTGATCCTAACGCCATCTAGGGAAGCGTCAGGTAAACCTTGCACTTATGAAATATTAGACATAGACACTTATGATTATTTTTTTGGTTTTTTACATGAAAATTTTTTTTGGTTTTTTTTCAAAATATTCAATTCAACAGCCGAAAAATTGGGCATTTTCATAAAAAAAATTAAAACTCGAAAATCTCGAAAACGGTTAAGTTTAAGATGGGGGTTCCATAGTGAAATCATTCAGAAATGATGTGTACTCTCTACTACACGCCCTTAACGGATCTAGGTCGACTTTTCCTGTAACCCTGTATATGAATATATATACGGTACCTACATACACCAAAATAACATTTTTTACAATTTTTATCTGTCTCTCTGTCTGTTTGTTCCGGCTAATCTCTGAAATGGCTGGACCGATTTTGACGGGACTTTTATTTGCAGGTAGCTGATGTAATAAGGAGTAACTTAGGGTACGTTTATTTTAGAAAAATTCTTTTATTTTAGAAATTTGTTAGGCGGATCGAAGTTCGCCGGGTCAGCTAGTAATATCTAACACTACGCATCAACTTACACTTAATTAACTGAATGGTTATCGCTCTAATGCGACAATTGATACAAATTATATAAATGTAGTACTAATTCCTAGTATAATTAAAGTATTATACAATGACAATTGTTGCTAATTGTACGCGTAACATACAAAATAACGAAACCATTCAAAATGCAAAACGGTACTCAATGAACATAATGTATATTAAAACAAGTTATAATTAAAGTTAGATACGAGTATAGGGTGATGATATTGTCCATAAAACTTAACACCGTGAAGAAAACATGTACTCAATCCATATAACACGCTGCCGGCGTACATAACCTCTCAAGTCCTTGTAAATTATATATTTCCGTGCGTCGCTGATTTCATCAATCTTCGATGATTCAATGTACCACAATCCGGCTCGATGTGGACCATGTGCGGGACCAACCAGGACGTAATGATAAGAATGATAATGAAGTAATCCATATACCACCTGTTTTATTTTTCCCCATAAAATAAAACAGGTGAAATATGGATTACTTTGAATAGCGGTGTATTGAGAACAATGACACAAAAGCTACTGGTTATTAAATTAGAAAAACTTAAAAACTATGAACGGACGCAGAGTCGCAGCTTGTTGCTACGACGTATAGATTAGGCGTTCGAACACTGTCTCTCTATTCTAATGACCCTGCTAGTTCCATAAAATCTAAGTATTTCATTCGTTTAAAATATTACTAGAAATGCGCCCGAAATTTCGTTCGTGTGATTTCGTAGTATTTTCCTACAGAAGTAAGTACAGGTGACATTTTTTTTTATGTGCAGTTAGTGAAGGCGACCAAAACTAAGCAACTGTTAAATCAATAAAAAAATAAGACCTACATTGCTGGCAATAGCAACTCTGCAGAAGAAAATTCAAATAATAAAAATAAAAATGGTTATTCTAAAGACTTCAAGCAAAAACGTAGAGCAAGAGCAAATAACTTTCATGTGACAGCATGAAATGCACGATTACAGTTTAGGGTGGCCCTTCCAGAAAGTTCCATGCATTCCTGTTAATTTAGCACTTAAGTCGAAACATGTAACCGATAGCATTAGATCATTACATGAGAGGATCTGCTTCTGCTCGCACGTATTCGCATTCTTTTATTTAAACGGTATAACGCTCCCAAAAACTTGACTGGCGCAGTCGGTAGGATCACCGAATATAAGCTGCTCTTTTGCTGCTGCTTTTCGGAATAAAACTTTTTCGTGTTACGCTTTCGGGTGGCCTTGAAGGCAGCTTTGGTGATTCTACGAACCAAAAAAATTTAGTGGTGAGTCCAAATTTTCACCTTCCTTTCCCATTTCCTTTTTGTTACCTTGTGATTGGAAGTCTCGAGTTATACCATTATCTGGTTTTGCATAAAATCTGTAAGGCTAGTTTTTTCTAATACTTATATAAAAGTTATTTTAAGTGATATTACAAGTAAAATATTGTTAATGAATTACAAAAAAAAAAATTTAGATAATTTGTTTATAGTTCTATTTGATCAATGATTACTATTAAATACTTAAGCATATTTTTTTGTTAAGAATATTTTAAAGAAAACTCAATACTTTTTGCCTTTATACTTTATATTATTTTTGTGTGTTAATATAATTAATAGTGTTAAAAATGGAAGAAAACGTATATATTATTATGATTCCAAATGAAATGATTAAAATTATTCCGCTTTTTGACGGCGATAAGCGCCATTTGAATCTTTTATACGTAAAAGTGAATATATTATAAATAAAAACTGGGGAAGTCACGAGCAAAACTTGTATGTAATGCATGCCATAACGAGTTGATTAGAAGGCAATGCAGCCGCGCCTATCAGTGAGCGCGAGGATATTGTTACATGGGAAAAGTTTAATTAGTTATTAATACAACATTTCGGAGACCCAAGAAGTGAAGAATGTTTAGCTATTGAATTTGAAACTTGGCGTATAAGAAATGGTGAATCTGAAATGAAATGAAGTATTTTAATATCAAAAATTAATTGATTATCGAATAGTATGCATGAAAGTAAAAAAAAAAATTGGGATGAGCCCTCAACAATTTGGAAATCAACAGCAATTAAATAATAATTAAAGCCATTTGGCAACCAGAACCAATCGTTCAATAGACCTTCAAAATCGTTCGGTATTCAGCAACTTAAACTTCAATCTAGTGGCGTCACCATGCGTAAAAGGATTTATAATTAAATGATATTGACCTTGATCATTACGATAATAGTCAGATTCCCTGCGATTACCAATGTAACGATGAATATTATATATCATGATTATTACCTTTTTACTGAAAACCAAGATGAGCATTATTCGGCAGAAGTTAACAAAACAGTTTCAACGGAAAATTTTGAGGATTTTCAGCTATTAGCCTCGGAAAACTTAGAGAAATGATACAATTAAAATGCGATACATGCCTTAAATTGCCATACATATATATACCCGAAATAAATGCCAAATTTATGATAGATACGGGCAGTACTAAATCATTTATAAACCCGGAAAAGGCCTATAACTATTTTTACGATTATATTTATTACGACCCATTTGAAGTTAGAAGTACTCACGGCACAACCCAACATGAAGAAGTACTGTCCATGCCAGCATTTCCGATTTTTAATGTTAATGAAACTCACAAATTTCATATCTATGAACTCGACACTAGCTTCGATACAATAGTTTAGAGGCACTAATAGATTTGAAAAACGAGGTCTTGAAAACAAAAACTACGGTGATACGAATAAACATATAATAGAGTTGGCACCTCGATCAGGGCAAAGAGTTAAAATTCTTGCAAATTCAGGGAAATTCAGGGAATTAACGGAAGGTGTGCGTATGCCCATTTGCAAGGACGGTTACTTTACTACCATAATTCAAAATATCCTTGACAAACCAATTAAATTAACCGTTACTAAACCATTCGAAGTAGAACCGTATGAAAATAATATAAATGATTTTTTTTTTAATAATTTTAACGAAACTGAAAATATTGAAATAGAAAAATTGTTAATAGATAACTTACAAAAGCTTTGTCTGAATTACATGTCAGCTGAAGAAAGTAAAGCCATTAGTACATTATATTTAGAAATATTAAGATATATTCTAATCACAATAGGCATTCCATTAAGTTTCACGAACCAAATCGAACATTGTATTAGAACAAAAAACGAAGATCCTATTTACGTCAAACCATACAGACAACCCTCTAGTCAGTCGCAAGAAATAAGAAATGAAATCGAGAAGTTACTTAAAGAAAATGTAATTCAGGAATGTCATTAACCTTGGTCAGCCCAGTTCATTTAGTCCCAAAAAAGAAAGACGCACCAGGAGAAATAAAATATAGAATGGTAATTGACTACAGACGGTTAAACGAGATAACTGTTGACGATAGATACCCACTTCCCAATATCACTGATCTGTTTAATAAATTAGGTAAAAGCACATACTTTACGAATTTAGATTTAGCAAGCGGTTACCATAAGACTGAGATTAATGAAAACGACAAAGAAAAATAGCATTCAGCACTGAAAATGGATAATTTGAATTCTTAAGAATGCCGTTTGGTCTTAAAACCGCTCCAGCGAGCAATGGACAATGTTCTAAGAGGATTGCATGTAATACATGGCCTGGTTTATTTGGATGACATTATAATCTTTTCAAATTTACTTGCAGAACATATCCAGCAGTTAAAAGCAGTTTTTGATCGTTTGAAGTTAAATAACCTCAAAATTCAACTTGATAAGTCCGAATTTCTTCGGAAAAAAGTGCTATAGTTAGGTCATGTTATAACTGAGGATGGCCTTAAACCTAAAGATGATAAGATTAAAGCAGTTCTTAACTACCCACTGCCAAAACCGTGACGGAAATTAAAAGATTTTTGGACTTGATAGGCTATTACAGACGACTTATTAAGGATTTTGCGAAACTAACACAACCAGATACAGAGATAGAAATCATTTTCTTGTCCGAACCATTAACTAATTGCTTAAAGAAAAAGAACAAAATTACTATAAATCAGTCGTGCATAGTTTCTTTCCAAAAATGTAAATAGTTTCTTGCCAGTTCTATATTGTACGCAAATTGCGAAAAAAACTATACAAAACAATTATTAAAATATCATGCAAAGCGTACTTAACGTCTCTATAGTTACATATCTGATCAAATTAGAAATAGCAAGGGTGGTGAGGTCAACAAAAAGTTTGAAATAGGCGATAAAATTTATGCAAAAGAGGTTAATACCAGATTAAGTAAAGACAAGCCACCTTATAGGCAGGCAAATATCAGCGGTGATGTAGAATAATTATAATGTAATCCCTGTTAAAATTGGAACTAGAGACACAAAAGTCCCAATTAAAAATATTAAACGCTCTCCGCAGGTGGTGCCTCACGCTATTGGTAGTAGCGCAAATAACAAGGGGCCTTCAATTTCAAAAGGTTAAAAAAAAACCCGGTATCTTTCCCGCGAAACAAGGGCAGGCGTTTAAACAAGTAGATAAGTGGTTAATTACAAAACTATTAAATTGAGATAGCTTAGGTAATGATCTAGAATTAAGTTTAATTAAATCAAACGAATACAGTAAATTAGTAGATGTGAAATTAGTAGCCTTGAGTTTTTAGGTATTCGTACTCAAACGGATTATCTAAAGGATAGGACTATCGAGCAATTTCAACAACTTGTACCAGCTAAAAGTTTTAGCGAGGATTAATTGATCCACTTGGATCCATGATTAAAATCATTACAGGTAATTTAGATCATAGTGACGCAATTCGATATGATTATCTCATCTCTCAGTTGAAAAGCAATCAATTAATGTTAGATAGTAAAGTAACTTTAGTCTCCAAAATGCTAAATTGTTTTGTTAACAGTGCAGAAATCTTACATAACAATACATTAATTTCAGATGAACATTTAAAAAGGATCGAGAGATTAGTTAAAAACATGATTACAAAAGAAAAAAAATATATTTATGATGACTTCGTCGTTATGTTGTCTACTTTAAAATTCGAAACAGATGCGAAAGTATTAACAGAATGTATATTACATAAGAATAAACATATACCTCAACTCAGCAATTATCAGTCTTTTGTATCAACACGGTAGATGTATCAAAATGATGGAGTAGCTGTATTCGTTAAAAAAACGTTGAAATAAAAAATTCAAGAAATTCAGCTAGATCATGCAACCTGTCTACAATTAGACATACTAGATAACACTGTTCTGTGTATATATCGGTCTCCATGCAACACCAACCTTGATAGGTTTATGGATTCACTCAGTAAACACTTAGATACGTTACCTACACAAAGAAATATAATAATAACGGGTGACATAAATATCAACATTAGAGCAAAAGATTTGAATTGACTCATGATAAAAAAAAACCGAGTAAACTATCTAAACATGTTGTCGGTGTATTTTACCTAGTCATACATTACTGACAAGAGAACGGAACTGTTTAAACCATTTCATGTTGAGGATTCATAAAAAAGACATCAGCTTCAATTGCTGTCTTGAAAACCACAATTACCGATCACTGTACTACATTTTTACCACTTTCAAAAATAAAAACCAAGAAATCCGCTAATAAAATCACCACGACCATAAACTTTGAAAATGCACTAAAATATTTACGGGAAAAATCTTGCAGTCTTGCTTTTTTGTGATAACCAAATTTGTTAACAGAAAATCTCATTCAAAAACTGATTGATTCTATTAAATACAACACTAACAAAAAATCTATCCCTAGCAGCAAACGTATAATTAAGCCGTGGATCACCCCAGAATTATTAAAATGTATTAAAAATCGTAATAAATTACAAAAAAGCTATCGATTAGATCCGTATAATGACATTTTAAAAATAACCTACAGCCGGTACAGAAATGACAGTAATAATCTTATAAAAAAAAAGAAAAGAAAATTCGAACGAGAATTACTTGTTTAATCGGTTACAAATACGAAATTATTATGGAAAAATATAAAATCAATCACTTATTCAAATAAACCTAAAAATCAAAGCACTGAATAGAATAGAATAGAATAGAATATAATTTATTTGCTCAGAATGTAGGTATTTGCAATAAGGTGGTTACAATAATATTATTAATCCTTGTACTGAATTATTAAATATCTTGCCCTCTCCAACTGCATCTGTGAATTCTGTAAATAACTATTTTGCTAATATTGGAAAACAATTAGCTCAGCAAATTCCGATTAATAAAACTTCTGGCCGATCTAATATGCCAGCCTCACAAATTAATTCTTTTGTGCTCTTGGACACTGATCCCAAGGAAGTAGAACGAGTTCTGATGAGTTTGAGTTCCGACAGTGCTCCAGGATGGAATAATATTCCAACTACATTCCTTAAATATACTAGCAAGGAAATTGTTTCTATTATTACTCATCTGGTAAATCTCTGTTTTAGAAAAGGTATCTATCCAAAACTACTGAAGCAATCCATTATAACACCGGTTCACAGGGAAGGGAATAGCGACGATGTCAATAATTACAGACCTATTTCTGTCTTACCAGGTTTATCCAAGATTTTAGAAAAAATAATTAATATAAGACTCTTACATTACCTAAAAAAAAAAATTTGTTCATCTACACAATTTGGTTTTAGACAGGGAATATCAACTGAGGATGCAGTTTTTGCACTAAGCTCGCTGGTAACTGATCAAGTCGATTCAGGTAAAAAATGTCTTGCTGTATTCCTTGATCTATAAAAAGCCTTTGACACCGTTTCTGTTCCAACCCTTGTCTCCAAGCTAGAAAGAATTGGGATAAGGGGCAACCCTCTTAGGTTTTTTAAAGATTATTTATCGAACAGAAAACAGTGGGTTAAGATAGGGACATATATATAAGTAATGACGAGGAGATATCATTCGGTGTACCTCAACTAAGCGTATTAGGACCGATACTTTTCTTAACGTATATTAATGACCTGTAACTTAAAAATGGATAACGCAAAAATCTTCTCTTACGCTGATGATACTTCCATTGTGTTTTATGGGCATAACTGGTCTGAAGTAAAGCTCAATGCTGAAACAGGTTCTCTTAACGTTAAATGCAACCAAAACCAATTATATATGTTTTACAATTAGAAATCGCTCACAAACAGATCAAGATTTAAACATAAAAATACATGTAAAGAGACTACACTAGTGTCGTTCCTTTTCTTTATGGATTTATTATCTACAGATCTCTAATAGATGTCAGTGTCATGCCAGTGACACCGACTGTCAGTATTGAGGAAATTTTTAATAAGTTAAAGATAGGTTATGTTAATTTAGTAAAACGTGGAAGAGTAAATAGTTTCCTGTATATGAACTAAACTAGAAGTAAAGGCTTTAAATGTTGTTTTTTGTTATTTCAGGTAAGTTACTCTGATTAGAATATGTAAACTGTTTTAAAGCTTTGTATTCAATTGAGTTGTGAATAAAAGTAGTTTTGTTATTTCAGAAAATGCAATTTCGTCTTTATTTCACGAAACCATATTATCATTATATACATTCTTGTAAACGAGCCATGAATTGTGCCTGTACATGTCCTATGATTAATAAAGTAACACAAACAACATATTTAGGTGTCACAATTGACCTACATTTAAGTTGGTACTCCCACCTCGAACACGTTTCTGATAGAATACAGAAATTGGGATGGATATTTAAATCATTGAGAAACGTGGTCCTTACAAGTATAGCCACAAAAGTGGGTTCTAAGAGAAATCTTTTTAATAAAATATACATAGCCCTTGCACAATCTGTTATAGTCTACTGTATACCTGTATGGGTGGGGCAGCGAAATCAAAATTTATAGACGTAGACCGAGCGCAGAGAGGTCTGATAAAAATTATGTATATTAAGAAACGGAGATTATCAACTGAAAGTCTTTAAGAGATCAGTGGGCTGCTGTCTGTTAGGAAATTATATATCTGTGCCACGATCTTAAAATAGCATAAGACACTTGCTTATGATAAAAGCATAATTTTAAAAAGAAGATAGGATATTATTGCGCAAGTACCACAATCTAAAACCAATTTTGCTGCTATACTATATAATAAGCAATCGGCACATTTATATAATAAAATAAATAAACAAATACATATACACTAAACATATTCATAAGGGTAAGAAAATGCTAATCGAATGGTTAAAATCACGCACGAATGCAAATATTGAATTATTGTTACAGTAAATTGAAATTAATCTACTTGCACCGCCACACTCACACGTATATCATTCCTCATACACACATCCTCACCACCCAATCACACCTAACATATTTCACACACTCCACAAACCTCACACACCCCACACCATGCACACTCGAAACACCTCACACACCCCACACTCATCACACACTCCGCACACCTAACACACCCACATTAATATATTTATTCTGTTTAATTCAAGCGAGCGTGCGTGTTTGAATTTATAATAATTTAACTATATCTAAATGGCATTATAGCACACAACACGCGCTCGAGAAATATAATTATATTGTCTAGTAATAACGACAAATGTAACTCAATAATTTAAGTTGTACAAACATTCAAAGCTGTGGAAGAGCGGAGTCTCCTAACACAGGCGTCATCATGCTTAAAAGGAGGCTCCAATCATAAACTAATGTAAACTAGTTGGTACAGAAATAAACATTTTGTATTTTTGTAATTGTACTCTACTTACATTTTAGGAATGTTTAATATGTTCTTAACTAATTTTAGAACAATTAATATAGTTTTAAGTGAGATTGAAACGGCCTTAGCCTTTAGTAAGGTTTCTTTACTGCATCGAGCGATTGTTAATTCCACTGAATTACTGCAAATGTTACAATCTATACCCAAGACTGAAAATCTGTTATATCCTGTGAATGAAAATAATTTAGTCAAATTGTAGGATCATTTCACTGTTAAAGCTTTTATTAAACAGAAGACGTTCATAAAAGAGATCCCACTTATTGAAAACAGTACTTATAGTTATTTTAAACTTTACTCTTTACCTATTTTTAACACAGATTTAGACGAAACCGTGATAGTAGTTCCTAAATATCCCTACCTTTTGGTGAATGACTCAGATTACTTACCAGTCGTGAGAGCCTGTGTACAGATTGCGATTGAACACAAATTATTATGTACCGATGATGACTTGTTGACCCATCTAGAGCCATAATGCTAAGAACAGTTGATGAAGTTCCACTCTAATACTGGTGCTTGCGAGCAGCATACAGTCGACATTGAAGATTCGAAAGGTCAACGAATTGGCCGCGCAAATAGGTTTCTATATACAAATAATATCATTATAGCAATTAGAAAATGCTATGATGAAGTCATAAGCCACGAGCCTCTACAAGGAACATACATTGTTACCCTGGACGATGCTTGTAAGGTTATCGTTGGGGCACATAAATCTACAAAATTACAAATTTTCTCCTACACACCTGCATTAGCCAATAACTCCAATCATAACGCTACCAGAGATGAAAAATGAAAAGCCTGAAAAACATACTAACAGTGTCAGTGCAGTGAATATGAAAGGTATAAATCTAGATGAGCTGAAAGAATTCGCCCAAGTAATACGGTGAAAATGATAGTGCGGTTGACACGAAAAATATTAGTACGGTAATTCTGTATGTAATTCTGCCTTTAGGATTCATAATCTTTCTTGTTTTTAGAAATAGAATCATATTTTTAAACTGTCTGCGAAATCATCAGAATCCTAATACCTCTGATAATTTCATTCTTGAGGAGGGAGGAGTTATGCAACCTGAACCGCACCAAGTAATCACTGTGAGAGCATGAAATGCACTATTGCAGTTTAGGGTGGCCCTTCCAGAAAGTTCCATGAATTTCTGTTAATTTAGCACTTTAAGTAGCAGTAAGGCGAAACATGTAACCGATAGGATTAGATCATTACATAAGAGCATCTGCTTCTGCTCATACGTATTCGCATTTTTTTATTTAAACGTCATAACGCTCCCAAAAACTTGACTCCCTAAACAACTGAACCATAAACACAACTCTCTATACCTCTGCATACTAAATATCGGAACACCTGAAAGCCTACAGGAACTCGAATTGTCTAAGCTGATGACTTAGTCTTGCTGGAAAAAAACCGAATTTATTCCAAGAAAAGATACAAATTTAGACCAACAAGAGCAAATAAGTAGGACTTGAAATGAAACACAAGCAAATCAAAATGGATGGCCATTGATACTGAAGTCGATATAGAAATAGAAGGAATCAAGTTCGAATAATGTCAAGGAATATGTATACTTAGGACAAGTTATAGCACCAACTGATTTGATGTCGAAGGAGATTGTCAAAATAATAATAGGTGGAAAAAAACACTTGGCTCTAAAAGAAGTTGTGAAAAACAAAGACATAAAATATTCACATTAAAAAGAAAATATACAACACATGCATCCTTGCTTGCCTGAAATGACGGCTGTGAGTCCTGGTCTCTTACAGAGAAACATAGAGAGAAAATCGCATAATGCCGAAGATCGATGGAGAGAAGTATTTTGGGAATAATTCTTAAGGACAAAATAAGGAACACTCAAGTCAGGCATTAAACAGAAGTCACAGACATACTTTCGAGCATTGACCATCTGAAATGGGGCTGGACTGGTCACATGCTGTGTTGTCAGAAGAATAAGTGGAGTAAACAGGTCACCCTCTGGTATCGGAGAGATATCCGATAGGAGGATGACCTAAGACTAACCTTAGGACCACTTTGCACTAGAGTGGCTTTAGACAGAGCTCAAAGGCACACCAAATAAAATAAATCAACGACATGTTATAAAATAAATTTAAAAGGATCGCAATTCGAAATTGTATGTAGGCTATTAGTAAATAGTTTTTTGGGAGTAATTTCGAAAAATATAATGTATATGTGTATATAATGACAACCGTAATTGTTTATTTAGGTTGGTTATTATATCAAGTTTATTAAAATAATACAAAAATGCTTACGGTTTAAAATTCTTTATTTCTCAAAGATTACAAATCACTTACGAAGAGAAATAAAATATAAAACAAAACTTAAGCAATTTAAAGTACAGGTGCGCATAGACAGTAAGTAAAGTAAAAAAAATCTTCATTAGTGGGTAATTTGAATTAACTTCGTCATTCGTGTTAACTAATACGGGCGAAAGCTTTTGAGCAGATAAAAGGAACGGTTTACATGGAGTGAGTATGATAATAATATTGGACTCGGACAGATTTACTTTTTTGTGATGCCTTTGAAAATATGTTGTTTTAACTAGAGATTTTTTTGACTAGAGACGTTTACGGGTTACGGGTTCATCATGGGTGAATAAAACTAGGCAATCTGATCAACCTTTACATATATGTATCCTTACTAGAACTAAATGAAGGGGTGCCCAACCTTACAATATAGCTAGATTTAACCTAAACATAACGAAAATAGAGACTAAATGATTCACGCAAGCTTGTCAATTACCGAACTTAAATCAAATGAACATAACAATTGACTTAGTATCTTTTATATGTTAAGGTTCTTCAAAAAATCTATAACATACGCTAAATGGTATTTTAGGGGAAGTTTCAAAAAATTGAGGATCTGGTTGATTGAGGACCTTTAGTGTTTACTTAGGTAGGTATTTATGGCAAGTTTCAATCTTATTAAACCATGACAACGGTGAAGTAAGTTCTGAAACCATGTATGGCTCTAGAGATATATCTTCATAAATGGTTTCTACTTCGTCGTCGGGGTATGCCGTGGTCAAGGCGTAGACCTGTATGACCTTCAGCGAACATCTTGAGGTTATTATGAGAATAACGTAGGCCACCCTGATCGACACACTCTCCGTCTTCACCACGTTATTCACAAGGGACTTGCGGAAGATAACCTTACACCACCCTGGGACTGGCGGTCATCCTCTTGGATATTATCGATGCCTCCCCCTCTCTTTGGACTTCCGATAACTCCATAATGTTCTATCGTAACCTGCTCAATTCCTCATCGAATTCGATTATCTTCATTTCGGTTCGGAGTGTGCGCATGTTGTATGTTGCCAAGTCCAGTCGTCGGTATTCATTGGGGTAACCGTATTTCCTGCGGAGAAGAGTAGCACCCTTGCCATGCCGTAACCTCGACTACTACCGTAGTTGAGGGTAGGCAGGTTGCCGGACACTAGGGATATTTTTTTTTATCAAAGTTTTGATTTTCAGCTAACGCTACATACTGACAACAGACATAATGTTTCTAGGTGCCGAATTTCAATATCATCCACCAGTTTTATTCAAAATTAAAATGTTTATTTCAACTAGGCCATCAAGCGGCACTTTTGAACGTTAATTAAAAATTATAATAAAATTTTATTGTACCGGACATCCGGAAAAGTAGCTTGTTACGGAGAAGAACGCACAAGAAACTCCATACTTACTCTTTTAAAAAATATAAGTGGTATACAATATTTACATAAGTACATACATTTATAAATTCATATATGTGAGGATGATGCACCCAGAATAGCACTACATACTATACTACGTAAAGGTATAAAGTATTAAATTAATTAATTTCATAAATAGGATCATGGTTCTCACATACTTACAAATATTGCAAACATAGGTAAAATACTTGATTCAACAACAACGGAACAGTGTGTGAGTCAATTTCTTAAATAAAAAAATAAAAAAAAGATAATAAAGAAATACACTAAATATGAATAGGTATATAAATTAACAAATTTGTTTTTGGCCACACTAAAGATCTTGAATATAATCATCTCATTTGTAATATGCTTGTTTACAAAGTGTGCTTTTAACTAAGGCCTTGAATTTACTTTCATTTAGTTTTAATATATCATAAGGTATTTTGTTATGGAATTTAACACAGTACCCCATGAAAGATGAGTGCACTTTAGTTTATCTATAAGATGGTTGATCTAACTTATCTTTATTTCTCGTATTGCAATTGTGTCTACCACTGACTTTACTAAATATATGTATATTTTTCCTTACCTACATAATATTTTCATAAATGAATTGGCAAGAAGCTATCATATTTACATAATATTTAGAGGTAAACAAGCATGCTAATACAATACTTTTGATTTCCAATAATTTGACAAGTTCCCCTCCGCGCATTTTTGCGTCTCCTGTAAAATTTTCGTTTTGTACCACGAGGTTGTGCTTTCTCTGAGGTACAGATATATAGATATATCTATCTATTAGCTATTGCTCTTTTGGAATAAACTTCCTCCATATACATTCATGAACTCACGCCTTCGTCTCATAAGGGTACTACAACCTGGCCTTTTTGAAGAACATCACTAATCAGATCCGTGTATGTACTTTTAGGCCCTAGAATCTAGGGCGTCCTGTCCCGACATTTCAACTCAAGTCTGTCTAGCCATGTTTGCCTTGTAACTTTTGTTATTATCATTTCAACATGACCAAACCATCTAGGCATACTCGTTTCAATTTATGTCACTACATTTTCTTTAAAACCACTACTTTGTCCTCCTTCTATCATTCAAAGTCCTACCTACATCCCAAACTTAGCAAGACCGGTGACCTTAATGCATTCCGTGATCTCATTCGGTTATCCTGGATTATTTCTATTTACTTAGCAGTCTCCCGACGTGAGAGTCCCACACTTCGGGAGACCGCTGTTCCACAAATGCAAAACGCGCATAACTTTTGAACGGCTGAACCAATTTTCATCAAACATAGCTGACAACGCTATTGAAAAGGTTTTCAAACAAAAACCGAATTGAAAGTGGTTCAACCCTTTGGGAGCTATGATGCCACGATACACACATATACACTTGTCAAAGTTTAAACACCCTTCTTTTACCTACCGGGTGCTCAAAATAAAATGTTAGGAGTTTCGTGGAACCGCTCCACGCCCCTCCAATTATGCGATGTGTCTTGAACACCATAGGCACGTGCACTTATCCGCCGTACTTACAAGCGTCCGCTTGTAAGTACGGCGTAGACGCTTACTAGGTTTTGCCCACGACTTCGTCTGCGTAGCATTAATACTTCGAATAACCTCATTATTACATTGCTTTCATTAATCGCCATCTCACCTGAAACATTTTATTAACCATAAAAACTTCCACCCCCATAAGGTTAATTTCCGTGAAAACTATCCCATTTCCTTCCCAGGGTCTCAAACTATCTTCATACCAAATTTCATCTAAATCGGTGCAGCGATTTAAGCGTGAACAGATGAACACAGATATTCGCATTTATAATATGAGTATGGAACCTACCCACCTTGGTTATTAACGACTTCCTCGTCCGTTTTTGGCTCGCTCTCTCCTATTACAGCTTCATTAGCCCTGAAAATTAATTAGGTAATTAGTTTGTTTAGTACCTGCTACCGTCAGCCACCTCAACTACTGACAGTGAAGTGTTGAAGTGGCTGACCACAAAATATAATTGCTATATATTATACGAATTGACACATGGACAGGATAATGTTTTAGTTATGTGGCTATGGAACCCTGAGAACATACCCACTCCTCTCTGCTAAGACTCTCTACTCTTGTGTATTCTTCATTACCGGATTCTTTAAATTAATTTTGAGCAAAATGAAGTTCTTCCGATTTACCTTTCTTTCCAAGCCTTCACATCCCGAACTTGTCTACTAGCCGTTTCATGCAAGGTGTTTGGAAGCGCTCATAGCTCGTTGTCATCCAAACATAGCCACTTCACTTTGAGCTTCATATTGTCGGGACCAACATGACACAAATCTGTAAGTTCTACAAATCATTTAGTAAACTGTTGAGATTACTGCTTTTTTTTTCTTTTTTTTTTGGGACAATCTTACCGCACTATTTCCAAACTACTGCAACTCCTGAAAGCCAGAATCAAGTGGCAACCACCAGAAAAGCGCCGAGGCAATGAAGCTCGACGAAGTCCCGGCGAATGAATTTGTCTGTCTTGGATCCAGCAACGAACTTAATCAGAAAAGAATAATGGAGGAGTAGAAAAATATACAAATTTCCACTTCCCTCCATATAAAGCAGGAGACAGAACAAACAAGACAAATAGGCACAAAGGGGCTTTTACAACTGGGATAAGTCCAGTTGCCTAGCACCACGGATAAAAATTTATATTAATGGGTCCTAACATTGTAAGCTGTTATATATTTGCATATTTGATTCCAATTATAGGTATGGCAAAACGCTTGAACGCACGGAATTTTTTTCAAGTTTCAACAAGGTGCGTATAGTAAACAGCTCCTGATACAGCCTGTACATTTTCAACATAGTATGGCGTTCATTCTGCCAAAGAATACACTCCCATAAGATATAATGTGCAAATTGTAGATATTCGCAGTCAGATGTAGAACACTGACATAAAGGCGAGGCAACAAGCTTGAAGGAAAATAATTTACTTCTTAAGTTACCATGCCCTGTGAGAAATTGGGCAACACAGTGATCCACCTCCAGCCACGTCCTTGCCAGCCGCACGCCAACGGATGGAAAGAATTGGTGGAGGTGTCGGCCCTTGATGGAATTATCCCACCTACATTGCCATACGGATATAAGTTGTTCCCAGACGTCAATATTATATATAATATTAAACAATCTAGAGATTTTCTCAAGGTCACTCCGCGTTAAAAAGTCCGCCTCCATGGTCTCTTGTGCGGAATAGTACATTGCAGCACGTCGCTACAATTCAAGGTCGACCGGAAGTACGCCAGCAAGCACCGGTAAGGCCTCAGTACTAACCGTTCTGTATGCTTTGCATAAGTATATCAAAGCCAAACGCTGACTCTGAAGTAATTTACGTCGTACCGCCCCTATTGTAGCCCTATTAGCCCAAACAGGCGCCCCATAGCAGATACAACCCAAGTAAATGGCCCCATAAATAGTCATTTAAGGTAAAAAATGACAGACCCCAGGTAGATTAGAAGGGATCCCACTGATGAGAACTGGACTCTTTACAAGAAGTTGCGCAATCGGTGCGGTCGTATGTGTAGAGATGCTAAAAGGCGCCACATCCACAACTCTGTTCAATATTTCAATACAGCACAAGTATGGCAATTTCTCAAAACCCTTGGTATCGGTAAAGCTGTTGATGACAGCACGCCTGATATTGACCTTGACACTATCAACCTACACTTCTCGAAATCACCTGTAACTCTTGACGACAGCGTGAAAGCCTCCACTTTAAACAATCTCTCTAAACTTCCTCTGCCATTGTGTACTTCATTCTCCTTTCACCCAGTTACGGAAGAGGATATAAAGCGGGCCGTCACATCTATATCCACGAATGCGGTGGGTGATGACGGTCTGCAACTCCAGATGCTTCTTCCTATCCTGAATGAACTTGCTTCTGTCATCCTTCACACTATAAACTACTCCCTCTTTTCAGGCCGCTTTCCTTCCGCATGGAAGAAAGCGCATGTTCTACCTTTACCCAAAGTCCCAAAACCCTCATCAGTTACCCAGTTCCGTCCAATTTCCATACTTCCAATCCTATCTAAAGTCCTTGAGAGTGTAGTTAATAAACAACTGTCTCATTACCTTTCCTCTAATGGCCTGCTAAGTCCTTATCAATCTGGTTTCCGTCCTGGCCACAGCACTGTATCGGCCTTAGTTAAAATTACTGACGACATCCGATTGGCCATGGACAACAGGCTCCTTACAATATTGATTCTACTGGACTTTAGCAGTGCTTTTAATTCAGTTGATTTTGACATCCTCTTTGGTATCCTATCCTCTCTTAATGTATCTTCTGTGATTACGTGGTTTAACTCTTATCTTCGGGGTCGCTCACAGTCGGTTCGCTCAGAGGAAGTTTCCTCTGACTGGTGCGACCTCGCTGCGGGCGTTCCTCAGGGTGGCGTCCTTTCTCCTCTTCTTTTCTCGGTTTTTATAAACGCTATCACTAAGGTCTTATCTTCACACTATCATCTCTATGCAGACGACCTGCAGCTTTATCGCCATTTTAAATTTGAAGAGGCGACTGAACTATCGGTGCCATCAATAGTGATCTTGAAAATATCTGTCAATGGGCTAAAAGTTTTGGACTTTTGGTGAACCCAACAAAATCACAAGCTCTCATTATTGGTGGCAGGTATTTCGTCAATTTGTTGACTAACCAGTCTGTTCTCTATGATGCCGTTACTATAGCCTATTCTAAAAAAGTTAAAAACTTAGGGGTTTTTTTGGACAATAACCTATCTTGGAATATTCACATTGCAGAAGTAAGCAGGAGGGTGTTTTGCTCGTTTCGGTCTCTTAAACGTCTCCAGAAGTTCCTGCCTTTTCCAACCAAAGTTACTCTTGCTCAGTCTCTCCTTCTTCCTCTTCTTGACTATGCTGATGTCTGCTTTCTTGATGTGACTGAGGAACTCCTTGATAAGCTCGAACGTCTACAGAATTTGTGCATCCGCTTCATTTTTGGCCTTCGAAAGTATGACTATGTGTCGGAATTTCGGAAGCGGTTGAAGTGGCTGCCTATTCGACAGCGCAGAGATATCCACACTCTATCTTTACTCTTTTCTGTTCTTCACAATCCTAACTCTCCTTCGTATCTTCGAGAGCGCTTTGAGTATCTTGTCCCGAGAGGAAAACCTTGCCGTTCCTCATCATCTCTTCTCCTTCGTTTTCCTCCCCACTCCTCAAGTCGTTACGGTGGATCATTTACTGTTCGTGCTGTTCGCCTCTGGAATACTCTTCCACATTCTATACGGGATAGCGTTTCGTTGGAGGTTTTCAAGAGAAGAATAAGGGAACATTTCCTATCAACATGACGCATAAATATGTATTTATAAATGTAAGATTTTAGTTATGTATTTCCTTTTTTTTTTAAGTATACTATGTATTATGTTTACACGTAGGTATCTGTTTAGTTTATTTAGTATGTAAGTCTAAATATTCAATGATTTTTTTTATAACTTGGAATTTTGTTGTGCACTTGAATCACTGTCCTCATACGCAAATTTTCTATGACAACTGGGTTTGCTGTTAGAGAACCCAACTATGGGTTAAGCTCGCCTTTGTACATAAGCTATCCATTGTATTTGTATTTCTTCATTTTATGTTTTTGTGTGCAATAAAGAATAGATTCAGATATTCTCGTAGAAGTTTATTTTTTATTTTTCACCGACTATTTTAATATGATCTATAAATGCAAAAATCCTCTCTAAGACTAGACCAAGATAGCACACGGACTGCTTCCTTTTTACCGGAATGTTATTAAATTATAGACTTAACACTAGATAGAAATAGACTAAACACGATTTAAGATTCAAAAAAAAAAACAAAAAGAAAAACAAAATAAATTTATTGGAACAAGGAACAGTTTACAAAAGCTTGAGTTCGTTAACAGCCGCATTAGTATGGAGTACTGTCGCAGTAGTATGGAGTATATGGGTCCCTGGGCACAAAGGAATCCATGGTAACGAAGTGGCAGATGAACTGGCAAGAGAGGGCTCAGCAAATGATTTTGTAGGCCCAGAACCATGTGTAGGCATTTCGACGTGTCTCGTAAAATTATAAATATAATTTTACGAGACACGTCGATAAATATCCAAAACCGGAAGACTATAGGCTCATATCACCTAGTCTCGTTGTAAAACTCATGAAAAGAGTTTTCAACGAGATTGGGGAGGAGTAAAGTATCTAGGGGACCACAATAGATCCCAATGGGTCGAAGTGTCCGAGTTATTTCTCGGCCCCTTCACAAGATAAGATAAGATGGAGTACTGTGTCGCGGCCAAAACCGAACCGGTAACCGAAGATTACCTTTCAAATGAGTTGATAAGTTTTATGCGTTCCTCTCACAGAGAGGAGGCCTGTGTCCCAGCAGTGGGAACATTAATAGGCTGATGATGTGATGTGATGTGATGCGGAGCATGGGTCAGGTGGTTTCGATCGCCCCACTGAGATATTAATCGTAGGCAAGTGTCAGCCAAGCTCTCGAGTCCAGCTCCAGTACTTGATTGAATGAGCAGAAGACCGTCGTCCGCGTAACCGGTTAATGAATTGCCGCTTGGAAGCGGAATCGCGAGGAAATCATCAAAGCCTAAGTTCCATAAAGGCGGACCAATAACCGAACCCTGAGGACATCCCATGGTGAGAGACTTCGACATGGAATGATGCCCGAGTTTGAGTTTTGCGGCACCAATTAAAAAGTAAGAGTAACCTTAATTTTTTTTAATTTAATTTATTCAGTAACAATTTACATTGAGTTCGAATATAATCCAACATGAAACATTAACATAATCAGCATTAATAGATGTAGGTACAAATATATAAGACTACATGCAATTCTATTTCAATCAGAATTTAATTTTTTTAATTTATTTTATGTAAAAAAAATGAAAATGCCATGCAAACAAAAATAATAAAAAAATAAAATCTATATGTCAATAAATTAATTAATAGTTATTTAAACGAAAATAATAATCAAAAAGTAAATGTCATATGAACACAAAAAATAAATATAAAACTTTTTAACAAAAAAATACTACCGACTTCCAAATAAGAAAACTACAAAGTGAAAAATAACTTTATTTTTGGAAGTCGGTTTCTTTCGTAGGTACCATTTTTTTGCGCTATGGACACCGACTTCCAAAAATAAAGTTATTTTCACTTTGTAGTTTTCTTATTTGGAAGTTGGTAGTATTTTTTTGTTAATATTTTTTTTTAGTTTTCACTTTTTAGTTGTACCTACCTAATAGGCAGGTTGTTTAGTAAGTTACCTTAACGCCAGAATACCCAATCATGAAAATTGAAAATAGCCGGTGAAATGAGAGATCTGCGTACCCTTTTAGTGCGTACTGTCGTGATGTTATGTTATGAAATGGTATAATCAATAAACAGACACGCGATTGCAGCAATCCCGAGAGAGTTATATATTGAAGAGTTCTGTCGTATATCTTAGGAGTTCTTTATCAGATCTTCACCAAATTAAAATGGGACCAATTTCGAAACATAATCTTTCAAACAAAAAAAGAATTTTCTAAATCGGTCCACGATTGACGGAGATATCGGTGAAACTAAACAAAAAAAAAAACAAAAAAAAAACATACAAGAAGTCGAACCTAGAACCTCCATCTAATGAGTAGAGACACTTTTCCAACAGGAAAGCCTTGAGTTTTGCCTTAAATGAGCCAAGCGGTAACTTATTAAATATCTTAACTGCCTGATACTGTGGACTATGTTTAACTATACCGAAACGCGGGATGATTTTGTTTTCAAGGTCTTTTCTATGCGTTTTTCCCTTATCAGTCTGTTCTCGTCTGTTTCGTAGCCAAATACCTATTTATTTTAATTGTTTAAATCACAACTACGTAAAAACTAGGTACAGTGAGAATGCCAAGTTCTTTAAAATATGGTCGACAGGTGTCTCGTTGACAAATGCGGACCATGGTTCGGATCGCTCTTTTTTTGAGAACGAATGCCCTGTGCCTGTTATAATGGTAGTAGTTTCCCCAAAACTGTATGCTATACCTTAGTTTGGACTCTTTCAGCGCATGTTATACCATTTTAAATGTGCAATGCTCACTTCATCCCTCACAGTTCTTAAGGCATAACAAGCAGATGATATAGACGAATCCAATGCGGCTAATTCTTTCTTCCAACTTAACAATTCATCAATATAAATACCTAAAAACTTGCCTTCCCTGACAAGCTCAATTTTAACGTCCATATTGTCCGTATTACGTAGTAGTTTTTAATAACATAATGTTGGTTTTCGTCGTAATTATTATAAGCTTATTAGCATTAAACCAAGTTTAAAAGGCCTCTAGCGCTGCGATCACCTTAACAGTAAGATCTTGAATGTCCTTAGCTGCAACTATAGCATTTGTGTTGTCCGCAAAAACTACAAGTTGTATGTCCGGTAAAAGTTCATGTATGAAACTGATTAGGTCATTAGTAAACAATATGTATAATAAAGGGCCTCAAATTGATCTTTGAGGCACACCAGCTGTAATGTTTAAGATAGACCATGACCTATAGCTGCCTTTATACCCGTTTGGTTGTGTAGAATCAATTTCGACAAACATTTTTCTATTTTTGAGGTATGATGAGAAGAGTTGTAAGGCTTTACTTCTTACGCCATAGTGCTCCATTTTTGTGATGAGTAATTTATGGTCAATAGTGTCGAAAGCCGCGCTTAAAGCCAGATAAATACCTGTTACCCTCATTTTACAATATAATTTATTAACCACATCATTTATTAGCATATAAATGGCATCTCCTGTACCAACATTCTTCTGGTATCCAAATTGTCTTAAATTTATTATTTTATTCAAGACAAGATGTCTATTTAAGCGGTTTTTTTTAACTTTTTCAAAGATTTTTCTAAAGTGGGCAAGAAAGAAATAGGCCTATAGTTATTTGGATCAGATTTTGCGCCCTTTTTATAAATTCGGGCTATCTTAGCTATTTTTAGTTGATCCGGGAAAATGCCTTCAGAAATGCATTTACTATAAAAAGTCGAGAGCGACTCTGATAAAATTAGTAATTTATCTTTAAGTACTGTAATTGGAATTTCATCATAGCCACAAGACTTCTTATTTTGCATACTATTTACGATTTTTGAAATTTCATCCGGAGTAATAAGCGTGATATCCATAACGTTTTCCACTCTAACCTTGCATTGTTGAAGAAAAGCGACAGCATCTTGTCCATTATTACCAGGCATCATGTTTTTGAGATCGAATTGCTTTACAAGAATGTCAGCTCCTTCCTGTGGGTTACATACGAGTATTATTTGTTTATTTATTTTAAGTTGAATTTCCGCCCGAATTGCCTTAGCCCTATTTGTACTCTTATTTATAACTTAAAAAATTAGAACAAAAACACAATTTGCTTAATGTGATCCTTATAAAATCATAAGGTGTGTGTCACAAACAGGTGTTCACAGAAATGTCATAAAATCGAAATTAATAAAATAAAGTAAAATGCCATAAAATCGAAATTAATCAAACAACACAATTTTATAAAATCTAGTGTGTCATGTCTAGCGTGTCTGGTAATCAGCAGTGTCACAAAAAAAGTAAAATAAAATAATGAATAGGATGTCAAATATATAAAAAGAAAGTAAAATTTTACAAAAAAAAGTAAGCAATACGCCGAATATCATCTAATACCTTTAAACGAGCAATTCTTCGTTCGCATGATTTCTTATTTTATTCAACTAAGTACAGAAGACTTTATTATGTGAAGGAAGTTAGTGAAGGCGACCAAAAATAAGCTATTGTTAAATCAATAATAAATGGTGTATCGTTGATATCTACGGTTTAAGTTAGAATTTACGAAACTTTAATGACGTGCCCGATAATTTTTAGCTAAATAAAGGGCTTGTGGGTAAATAACAGTCACACCGGTCATTCGATTCGTTTAAACGTCAATCTACGGTTCAAAATACTGCAGATTTACTTGATTCCCACGTATTGACTGAGTGCGAAACATCTACTGAATCGCATAGTACTCCCAACAAATTGTCAATGAGTGTTGACGGTACTGTGTCTGACTTAGTATCAGCCTCAGAAATGAAGGAGTTAATTGCACAACTCTCATTAAAACTCGAAATTACCGAAAATGAACTAGGAAATATACTGTTGGAAAACACCGATCTACACAAGCAAATAAACAAGTTAACTTCAGAAAACAAAACATTAAAATCTTTATGCCAGTCGCCCTCCATATTTTCAAGTCCTGGTCCAAACACTAAGAAAAAGAGGCCAGCTCTGTCAACTCCATGCAACATACTTTCTACACCATCCTCTTTACCATCATCATCCAGAAAATTGAAATCCAAACCCAATGACAATGTCAATGTGTCATCCCTGGAACAAGAAATCGTAACCTTACAGCAGCAATTAAAGGTTGCACAGCAGGAGATTGCAGCTCTCCAAGAACGCATTGCAATCATAATGCGAAGTAGTTACAATGTCTGTGAACCTGCCGTAAGTCAAGAACAGAAGCAAGAGACTGTGGCCACCGCCAGCGCTCAGACATATGTTGCCATAGATGGGAATAATATCCCAGAAAGGAAGATATTTATCTTCGGTACTCAGCGTTGCGTCGGCAAATATAAAATATATTAATAATCATGATAACAAGTGTAAAGCCACATGGAATGTCATTAAAACCGAAATAAACAGTAACACTCACAAAGACAACATAGAAAGTATTAAATTCAATGAAACAATAACTACAGACCCTGTACAAATGGCTACTATATTTAATAACAATTATGTTAATTTAACGCATGTGCAAGGGGAAAGAAGCACAAATCAAAACCGCTTCAAAAGTACGAGTGTCAACTCTATGTTTCTTAGACCAATGGAAGCTAACGAGGTAAGACAGGAAATAATGTCTCTGTCCAACACTAGGTCGGAGGGCTATGATGAGATCAATACAAAAATCGTCAAAGCCTGTTGCAACGAACTGACTGGTATTCTGACGCATTTAATAAACAAGTCATTTTCACAAGGCACCTTTCCTGAAAAATTAAAACTATCTTTAATAAAGCCCTTATTCAAGAAGGGAGATAAATGTGACATCAACAATTACCGACCTATAACTCTTATACCCATATTGTCTAAAATTTTTGAAAAATGTATGCTAAAAAGGTTAACTGACTTTTGCAATAAATTTTATATTATAAGTGACCAGCAGTTTGGATTCCAAAAGAACAAGTCCACATCGTTAGCTATTTTTTCCCTCATGCAAGCTATACTTTCAAATATAAATAATAATTATATAACTACAGGCCTCTTTTTTGATCTATCGAAAGCCTTCGATCTGGTGTCTCATGACATATTGCTACAAAAATTGGAAGCTGTTGGTATTAGAGGACCGGCACTTCAGTGGCTGTCGTCCTATTTAAGCAATAGAAAACAATGTGTTATTATCAATAAAAAAAATGAAAATAATGTAATAATATCCTATTCATCGGAATATAAACATAATAAATATGGCGTTCCACAGGGAAGTGTGCTAGGCCCAATATTATTCCTCATTTATATAAATGACATCATAAAAATAACTAACCATAAATGCGTATTATTTGCTGACGATATTTCTTATAGTGACATCTAATAAAAAACTAAATACCATTTCAGAACATGAACTTGACATTAATAATACAATTGACAAATTATTGCATTGGCTTGACATTAACCATTTGATGATAAATTTAGATAAATCCGTTTACATCCAATTTAATCGATCAAATAATTCCAAAAATGACATTAAACTCAATATTAATAAAATCAATGAAGTAACGCGTACCAGATTTTTAGGTGTAATAATAGATAAAGACATAAACTGGAAAGAGCACATAGACAATGTTAGCACTAAAATTAATAAATTTGTTTATGCATTAAAAAAAGTAAAAAATATAACTAATATAAAAACTGCTGTAATGTCATACAACGCATACGTCGAATCGTTGTTACGTTATGGACTAATAATGTGGGGTAACAGCACTGACTTCCAAAGAGCATTCATCGCTCAAAAAAAGTGCATAAGAGCAATTTGTGGACTTAAGCCCGACGACTCATGTCGACCAATATTTAAAAAACTTGGTTTGTTACCGTTACCGTCGCTTTACATTTACGAAATATGTGTTTTTGTTATGAAAAATAAGCAACTATTTAAGACTGCAAATGATGTAAATCCTTGGAATCGACGAGATCCATATAAACTAGTGTTAAATGATTCGCCTAGACTGTCTAAATACAATAGTAACTGCTTGGCAATGTGTGTGAGCATTTATAATAAAATACCAAGGCATTTCAAAGCTTTAAACACAAAATTATTTACAATAAAATTTCATAAGTGGTTGATCGAGTGTAGTTTTTATAGTTTAAAAGAATTTATAGATACAAAATGTTGATGTTTTAAAAAAAAAAACGGTTGTTGTTGCTTAACTTGTTTTTTAAAATTTTGCATGCTATGTTTTATCATAGCTAAACATGCTTGTGCCTCAATTTGTATTTAACACCCTTGTATACCATGTTTTACGCAAATAAATATTCTATTCTATTCTATTCTATTCTATTCTATTCGATCAAAACCTCTGTCATGAGGCTTTACAATAAGATCCATAGCGAGTACACCACTCACCATCTAATACTATCAAGAAGACAGTGAAGTGGAGCTTTGAAAACTAAGGACATTTTAAATACCCCTGTAGCACCCATACTGTTTTTTTTCGAAAGAAATATGATTTTCGGCAATAAATGTATAGGGGCCTTATTATCCTAATGTGCCCAGGGCCTCCAATAGGTTAAAGACGGCCCTGCCTCATCGGTTTTGTTTTTTTTCTTTTTGATTGGTCACTGGCTGCCTAAAACTTTTTGATAGCTTCATATAAAGCGAAATTCAATTATTATTTCATTTCATTAGTCACATTTCAGAGCAGTATTATGACAAACGTATGTTCCGTCGAAATAGAGATCCGCCGAACAAGTGCATATCAAAGAAGGGTTTTGTCTAAGTAGTGATTTTCGAAGATGTATGTAGTCGAAGTATAATCTGTCGAACAAATGCTAGTCGAATATAATGTTCTGTCGAAGCAATGAGTAGTCGAACTATTGTTTTTCGAAATTGGGGCTGTGTCAAAATTCAGAATGGCACAGAAGGTGCGACATTTTGTCTGGTGTGAAAATTCATGTTTGTATAAGGAACCTTAGAGAAAGTTCTTGATGAGTGAAGAGGTTAAAAGAAAGTAAACTCGCACTGTCAGGCGTATGGAGAGATCACCATGTTAATGTTGATGACGCTCGAATCGTCAAGCCCTCATTACCTAAATTGAAACAATTTTGGCTTTTCTAATTCTGGTTATTATGCGTAGATCGTATTAGGAAGATACCCAAAGCTCAAGAACTAATAAAGATAGTAGATGAAGTAGATAATAAATTGAAGTAACATACGACAGACTAAATCTCTGTGTGAACAGGTTCTGAGTTCAGAGATTTGAGTTGACTCGACATCGTAAGGATGTGCGAGTAAGTAGATTAATTGTGATTGCTAAGAGAGCCATGAGATAGCTAGGGGAGCTATGACATAGCTAGGAGAGCTATGCGATGGCTAAAGATCGTGAATAACATACCTGGTGTTTTGTTTAACTTAATGTGAGATTAATGACTATCAGTGGTACTAGGACTTACACGAAGATTAGGTGCTTATAGGTACCAAATCGATAATTAAATTGCTATTTTCTTTAAATTGGAAATAAAATTACTTGTTCCTTGAAATAGTGAACAGAGATATTTAAATGATCATGATTGTTTGTTTCAAAAAGTTTCTTCACTCACCTATACTGTTTGGAAATTTTGTATTTTTCAGAAATACATGCCTCTGTATGATGGGAGACTGGCAGGACGGAGTAGACTAAGATGATGTTTGGCGTTCCACGACATGAGGTGGCATGTAGTAGCAAGGACAAGAAGATGATGCCTGCGGGTGGTAGATTTGGGGAGTCTCTCACCTGAGAGAGGCTCAAGAAGTCGACGTGCTGTGTTCCACGCTCGCCTCTTAATAGGAACTAACGCCTATAGAACACCATGTTGTTATAGTCAGTAGGAGTCTGACAGACCCTTCAGCTTTCCCCAAGGGCTGAGGACATCCATTGAGGATTTCCACATGATTCGATACACTGTTAAAACCTGACAATGAGGAACATACGAGGACGCTTGTCCCGCAGGATGGCCTTGTCGGGTTTAGTCAATAGTACGGACATCAAAACACTTCACAAGCACGCCACCTGGTGGCAAATCAAGAACAACTTCGCACTGGCGCGCTTTTTCTAACTACTTGCGTGGTGGGGGCAGCAGAATATGGCAGTTGAATACTGACCGCCTTGCAGCTAAAACGTTGTAGAATCAATATCGATCCGTAATATTAGTTTGCAAGATTGTAATTGTGAGTGTGATTATTTGAATAAACCCAGTTTATCGAATAATTTGTGTGATTTCATTTTCACGATTGTACCCACCGACCTGCCCACACACGATGTCTTAACCTAAAGGAATACATCCTGACTTTTTGATGGTTTGCACCTATGGGCCACACTTGATGCGACATATATATAGCTACCAGTCCAGCAGCAGTGCAATTACCAATGCATCTGTGCTCAGGTCTGGGGCAAGTTTATGTAAGGCATACGCAGAAGAACTCAACCTTTTACTAAGGCATTTGATGTGTGCCTTCCAGTGTAGCTTTGCGTCTTTTGATAATACCAAGAAATTTTATGTTGTCAACTTGATTAACTAATGTGTCATTGTACATAACTTTAATGTCATTTACCGCCTGGGCCTGGACTTTGCAAGAAGCATAGTTTCGTAAAGGGTGTCGGGTCGACACCATAGATTTCGCTGATGATTGAGGTCGCACAGTTCAGTCAATATGGACTAATAATTTAAATCGAGATTAATACTTCGCGATGTTATTGAAGTTTTACCTCTGGATCGTGTTATATGATGGTGAAGTCAAACAAGCACAGTTCTGCCTTTTCTTCCCGAACTCGATAAGCGTCCGACGAGGTTAAAACCACTGTTGTTTAAGTTTTAATAAGCTAAATGCGAGTTATTCCACCTGCAGTGTGTGTTGTTTCGGGCGACACGCAGTAGCTTTTATCGAGGTTTTGCCATAGCAGGGTTTTTTTTTACTCTGTACTTTAAATGGTTTAATTGACTTGACTTTGAAAATTGACTCAATAGGCCAAGTGTTAGGTTATCACCGGATACACGTTGTGAGGTCATACACGTTGTCAGGATGGTCGAAAGTTAGGTTATCACCGGATACACGTTGTGAGGTCATACACGTTGTCAGGATGGTCGAAAGTTAGGTTTTCTTTAGTAAACACATCTTTTATTAGTAAAGAATTAAATGATTTTTATACCATTCCCTCTCTAAAAAGCTTATTTTATTCACTGAAAACAGTGAATAAAAAGCACTTTTAATCACTGTTTTAGTGTTTGAATTTAGAACACACCAATATATATTTGACCTCCTTCTCAATGCAATACAACCTACTTACGCATAAAATACTCGATACAAACTTCTTGTGCAAACAAAGAATATATGAATTTCAAACTCCTTCGTCGATTTAATTTTGAGTTTGTTTATACTTAGACCAAAAGGTCAAGGATGTTTAGTGAATACTTATTTGGATTGTAATTCTAATATTAATTGCATTGGTGTTTCATTAATTATAATTATGTAACGTAACGGAGGTGGTCACTGGCCGCTGAAACACAGGTGCTACCTACCTCAGCTTCAATTTACAAAAAATGTGAATTCCTAAGGTTTCTCACATTCTGTAATTTTTGAAGGTAATAAACCATTTATTTATTTATTATTATTCTTTGTGCTTTTGGCTTAAATCCTTCTTTTTTTCGCAGTCATGGTATAAAATATAGTATGCAATTCTTGAATAAAACGGATTTATATCGAGGGCCATGCATCACTCGCATCGCTCAGGATTCTAACACTTGAATCACTCGCTATGCTCGTGATTCAATCATCATGAATCACTACGGTCGTGATTCAGTTGTTAGAATCCTTCATTTTTTCGTGATTCATCTATGGCCCTCGCTTTAAAACCGTCCTTTATTTACTAGTTGCATAATATACTAATTTTTAACATCAAATAGTATTTAAAAGTTGGTAAATTTATTATCCTAGAAAATATTCGAATGTCAAATGACGTCACATCTAATAACATTTGACGATTGAAAGATGGTTGTGTTGACCTTAGTGGATATATTGTATTGTTCGGACTTTGAATTGTTCAAAGTCCGAACTGTATGTTATTTCTGAATTACTAACTACACGTGAGTATTATTAATTCTTGAGTATTTTTCTACCCATTTCCTTGGACTCAATGACTTGCTTTGTACTAACTCTGTTGTCTATCTAGTGATATATTACACTTAAGGCTGATTTTTGAATAGTCTGTTAACTTTTACCTGAGGAATAAAAATGGCGGTTTGACAGCTTTTGTATAGAAATTATGTCAAACGGCCATTTTTATTCCTCTGTTAAAAGTTATCAGATTATTGAAAAATCGGGCCTTAGTTGAATTAAACAGAACATTTTATAATTCCTACCCTTTATCAATGATTAGGTATAATTTAGTATCGCTATATAATACGAAGATATTAAATAACTTAATATATAATCTAGAAAAAATGACATAGGTAGATGGTTTAGAAGTTAGTGCATCCTAAGAAATCCAGCAACTGCATGTATTTTTCAACGAAGTGGGTATTTTGTAATGTATTATGAGGGTGCTTAAATCCACCCTCAGAACACATTCCAAAATACCCACTACCAAAACTAACAAACGGAGGAACCCAACCACGTTCACACAGCATAAAAGCACGTTTGCGAGGCATCTACATTTCACACTATGCACACACATATACAATCAAATTCGCAAACAACTCAGCAAGACCTAAACAGACACACACTTAAATGTAAAGTCACGGAGTGGCTACTACACTAGGAATATTCCTACACGGTATCGTTACTCACCTATCTCTCTTAGATAAATGATTAACACCTCAAACTTAAATAACACACTACTCCACATCCCAGTACCCACCCTACACACACTTTACTTTTTTTTATTATATTACATTTTTTTTTATTTTTACTTTAACTGTTATTTTTATTAATTAATTAATTAATCTTATTCTTGAATAGTTTATTGATACACAATTGTGATTGCGACGACTATGTACCTACCACCTACTGTATAAATGATTCCTAATATTGTATAAAATCCTATCTGAATACTGTCTCTCAAGATACAGGCTGCCCTAGTTTGAGAGGCAGGGTTCATTACTCAAAATGGTTACAATGGAATAATTCTTACAATAGAGCTGTACTTAAACTGTAATGTAACCTTTTTTGCACCAATAGAGTCTGGCAAACGAAAGTAGACACTCGAATTATTCGCAAACTTTTTATATGGCAATGCTATACTAATGTCAACTGATGTCAAGCTCAATTTCTCAAAACAAGAGGGCGTGTTGCTGTGATCTTGTTAATAGCATTTATTACGTGAAAAATTATTAAAACTATTTACTATTAAAAGTGGAGTACGGGGTATGCTGTTTCGCATGATGTCTAAATATCTAGAAAAACAAAATCTGGAGGATGTAGCATTGGTTGATGAGAGTTTTTTTTATTTGAATATTGCCCTGTCTTCAGAGGAATTACAGAAATTATAAAAGATTCATTTGAAACCATAAGTCCAGAGGAGTAGGAGAAAATGACTGATCATGTCATACATGTTGATAATACATATAAAGAAAGGGACAGAATTACAGAAAATTATGTAGGAAGCAGTGATTATTGTGACTCTAATGAATGTTTCTCTCTGGTAGCGAATAAACCATAATTATTATAGAATACTGTTGTTTTTCTTATTTAGATTGATATATAATAACAATTCATAATTCGGCGCAACAAATTTTCTTCTTCCATACCGTCCTGTCTCCTATCACACTATCATTGACTCCCTTTTCTTTCATGTCACTCCTCGCACAGTCCACGCATCTTTTCTTTGGCCTTCCTCTCCCTCTCAATCCATCCACATTTATATTCATAACTCTTTTGGTAACGTGCGTTTCATACCATACCAGGACAACCGGTTTCCCTTCAACTTTTCTGCCACTGGCGCCACTTTCAAACTGCCTCTAATATACTCATTTCTCATTTTATCCAATCTCGTCACTCCACACGTCCATCTCAACATTCTCATCTCTGCTACATGCAATACATAATAATAATTGATTAATAATAATTGGTCTAATTGCTGCAAGGCGTTCCAGCGCGAGGATAAACAAATAAAATTAATAATATCTAAAGCATTACCTGCCTAAAGTACTTTTATTCAGATGAAGTAAAATAAATCGTTCTAAAGTATCAAATTAGGTTATTCCAAGTATTTCATACAAGTTATAACGCTGCCCATATTTTTGGAGGAACCGACGGATGTAAAATGTAGTTTGAGAAACGTTTCCCTTTTCTCTTATAAGAGTTTGTACACAGGCTAGGTATATTAAAATTGTGAGCAATCAGACTCATTCGGTTCCTAAAAGTTCGTTAATCGAGTAGTTAAAGAAAAAAATACTGGTGGCTATCCGGTCTTAACTGATGACTTCAGGCAGACCGGGTGTGGGCGATACATTGAAAAGATCCGGGTAAGCAACATTTTTTTTTTTTAGAAATAATGTGGAGTAGTTTCTCTTTGTTCAGAACTGAGGCCCAATTGACCTAATTTACAAAACCATAAAATAAGGACCTAGGTTCTTATAAAGATCTTTTACAAAAGAATTACTATTGGTTACTTAAATCTTCCGAATTCAATGGTTTTGCCGCCGTTTCATGTTTGTTCCAATATTTCAGAATTGGAGCTAATCGACAGTAGTTTTGATATCAAAACATAAAGTCATTAATATTATATTTCGGAAGTCGCTGTCTGTGGTACCTATATTTTTCGTTTTTGACACCGATTTCCGAGAAGAAAGTTATTTTTCGCTTTGTAGTGTTTTGTTTTGGAAGTTGATTTTTTTTGTAAAAATGTTTTATTTTCTTTTTTTGTTTTGGTACCTTTTATTACCATGAAATCATTTATAGCAAAGGGACTTCTCATAACAAGCCTAAACACGACTGGGACACATTGTTTTATTACGGAGTTCCGGTGCCTTCCTTCCGGCTTGATTACTTCGATGGAAACATTATTATTTCATTAGAAACATTTATTTAAATTTGCTTCGTCACAATTTGCGTATCTGGCATAACATACTTCTTACTGAAAATCCCAGTGGCCATCTGTGATCTTTGTCATCAGTTCCACTTAACCAAATGATACTTTCTGAATGCTTTGAAAAAATCAAAATCGCTTCATGTATGCCTATAAAATGTAAGAAGTTCCTTCTATTTCCATGGAATGTCCTTGATTTCCCCTGTCTTTGTGACAATGGCACGATCTCGAAAATATACACTTTTATTTTGTTTTTTTTGCAAAACTGTTCCATAATTGATGGAGCGGTGCTACATAAAAAATGAAAAAAAATACATACAGCCGAATAAAGAAACTCCTCCTTTTTTGAAAGTCGGTTGTTAAAAATTGGGATATAATTGACATGAGCTTTCATAACTTGAAATGGCATACTTAATAACTCTTCAGATAAATTATAAACTTCATTGCTGTTATTTGGGTAACCAGCAGGTAACATTCTCTTTAAAAATATTTAATATTTTCATAATTTTACACCCGGACACGCATCGGCTCCTGGTTCGGCGCCTGGGGCAGCCACCCTTTCAGTTCTCCTTCATGTACGGCACCTGAGCTGTGGGAAGAATATCACCTACTTCCTGGACCCAGAAAAACCTGCCCCTGGACGTGAACTGGAGAAGCCTATAGTGGAAGCACTTAATTGTTTGCAGTGACCTACCTGAGGATTACTTCAAACACAATTTGAGGAAATTGGGTTTTAAAGAACCGTCTGAAACACAATATACATGTGTTAAATACAAGTGTGGTGCTCTTTAGAGGAGCTTATAAACGCCACTGACGCCTACCTACTGGTCCGAAAATATCTATACATATGTTAGGCTCAAAGACCGAATCGCTCATTGAGCGAAAAAATTTGCTCGGAACGCGAATTCCATGTTGACCGTCCATAACGAGATCTGATGAATGGAAACAGGCCACTACGCGAATTCGTGTTGTGCCTTTCACAGAATTCGACCACAACGCGTTCTGGAAGACCAACAGATGCGCCTATATGACAACCCGAATTTGCGATGGACAGGTGGTGTCGACGTGAAACAACACTTGCGAAGGTCGATTTTTAGATGGGTCAGTGTTTTTCCGTCAACCGGCCGGGGTGGTGAAGATGGCGCGTCGGACTGCGCCAGGCGAGAAACGGATGGCATTTTCATCGGGGGCTATCGGCGTGGCGAAGTGGTCTCTATATGCGCTTCTCGACATGTACTGAAGAGGTTGCGCCAGCGCCGGTAATATTTATAGTGTGCGTACAGACAGCGCTGTACATCGCGCACGCGCGAGATTGAGATGTAGCGCGTTCATTGTAGATCAGTGTCACAGATTTGTTTTAAGTTTAGGAAATCAGTGTTCTCCCATTGGTCAATACAATATAGTAACAAAGTGTAGCCTGCACGTACTGAATGTTCCAAAATAGGATGTAAGGAAGCATCTTTTACGAATAAATAAGCATATGACTCCCTGCAACATACGAGTACATGTTTAATTTCGATATCCATCTACCCCCAACAACTGGTGACCCCGACAACTGAACAGACAACCCAGATCGAAGATGTCACAAGAAAAACTAAGCGAAAACAAAATGTTGAAGCCAGAAGTCGACCTGGCTGCAGACTCCATCCAATCAAGACTGTTGCCGTTTTGGAGAGAGATACCACGAGCTTGGTTTATTCAATTTGAAGCCATCGTGGATCCTTTGAAGACATCGAATGATCAAAAGTACCGATATGTGTTGCAGCAGATACAAACCACCGATCTACAACATATCACGGATATCTTATATAATCCGCCAGCCACAGACAAATAAGGAATCGTGAAGAATCGTCTATTGACGATATACGACAAATCGGACGTGCAAAACTTTCAAAAACTCATTAGCGGCCGGGAACTGGGTGATCAGAAACCTACACAGTTGCTAAGTAAGATGCGAGAACTCGGCAGCGGCATGATCACGGACAAAGGTTTAAAGATCGAGTGGCTCAACCACCTACCCGCACAAATGCGCGTCGTTCATGGCTTGCAAATTGCAAGCCATCGCGCAGTAATTCAGAACAGAATATTCAGAACTCTCAACATCGACGATCGCCGCAGTGTCCACGTCACAAGTGCCCGTGATGACCGCACAATTAAAAGTCTTTTCGAAGCAAATGGAGAAACTAACTCTAGAAATCGCTGAGTTGCGCGGATGCTCAGCTTATTATTACAGACGCCCGTTCCGAACCCGGTCGCGACTGGGTAACAAGTCTTCAACCAAACCCGGCGATCCAACGTGGGAGTGTACGGTGATAAGGCAAAGCGCTGCGAATCTCCGTGTTGTAGGAGATACAAGACTCAGTCGTCGTTAAACTAGCTCCGACATCGACGGTGGCGGACGTCGGTGTCCCGTGTACTACCAACCGCCTTTGTGTCTTTGATCGTGATACCAGAGAACGATTTCTTGTGGACACAGGCGCCGATATTTCAGTGATAGCAAAAGAAAAATGAAGACCGCCAGCGCGTACAGATTATATGCGGCAAAAAATACGCCCATAAATACCTACGGAGAAAAGACGCACAAACTGAATCTTGGTCTTCGTCGTAGTTTTCTGTGGCAGTTCATCGTGGCAGATGCGAAAACTTCAATCCTGAGAGCCGACTTCCTATGTCACTTCAAATTACTGGTAGATCTCCATAGGAAGAAGCTCATCGACAATGTGACGGACTTATCGATCGACGCGTTTGAAATAACGACCGGAGAAGAAACATTACATGTCATTAGCACCGAACAAGCATATTTCGAAATATTGAAGCAATATCCAGAGGTTCTGCGGCCAATGTCCGTGAAAGAACCGCCAAAACGCGACGTCGTTCACCACATAGAAACAACAAGCCCTCCACTTTTCGTCCGACCCCAGCCGTTGCCACCCGATAAGTACAAGGCTGCCAAAGAAGAGTTCGATCACATGCTGGAGATGGGCATCTGCGGACCGTCGAAGAGCCCATGGGCGAGTCGAGTCGGGGTTGCGGCGACTATCGCAGACTAAACGCAGTCACTCAACCCACCGATACCCAATACCCCGCGTACAAAACTTCACCTACCAGCTGCGGAACATGAAGATATTTTCAAAACTAGATCTCAAAATGGCATACTACTGTATACCGATAAATGAAGAAGACGCTCAGAAAACAGCAATCACCACACCACTTGGGCTGTTTGAATTTAAATGCATGACCTTCGGATTACGGAACGCCAGCCAAACGTTCCAAGGATTTATGCACCTTTTTCTACGGGGCGTAGACAACTGCTTCTGTTATATCGACGACATATTGTTGTTCTCGCAGTGAGGAAGAACACAAGCTTCTCTTGCGTCAAGTACTGGACCGTCTGAAGGAATACGGCGTCATGTTGAAGGTAGAAAAGTGTGAATTTGGCAAGGAAAATATAACTGACCGGTCCCATGCGTCCCGCAACCAGCGGATCCCCACAACCTTCACCAGGTCATTGGTCCACCTGGTGGGAGGCCTCCCAACGCAACGTCTTCCGGTTCGCGGTCGCCACTCCAGAACTTTTCTGCCCCATCGGCCATCCGCCAAGCAATGTGCTCTGCCCACTGTCACTTAAGTTTGGCAATTCTTCGGTAACCCTGGTTCTCTTGCTGATCTCTACATTTCTGATTCGATCACGTAAGGAAACTCCGAGCATAGCCCTCTCCATTGCCCTTTGGGTGACTGTAAGCTTTCTGCTATTACGTCTCAGAGCCATATGTCATCACTGGCAACACACGCTGGCCATAGACTTTTGTTTTGAGACATTGCTGTAAGTTGGACGAGAAGATACCGCGCAACTTGTCGAACGCTGCCCAGCTGAGTCGAATTCGACGGTTGACTTCTTTCTCGATGTTGGCCCCACCCAACTGGATCGTTTGTCCCAGGTAGACATAGTCGTTCACAACTTCGAGTGTAGAGGTTGGAGACCTTGATAGGAGTAAGTGTAACATGGGCATTCAACATCACCTTGGTTTTGCCCATGTTCATTTTAAGACCCACTCTTTCGGAAGCTCTACTGAGGTCATCAAACATCATACAGAGGTCCTCCATGGCCTCAGCCATGACCACTATTTCGTCGGCAAACTAAATGTTAGTGATGTACTCGCCATTGACGTTGATGCCTAGCCCTCTCCAGTCCAGAACCTTGAAGACATCCTCCAGTGCAGCGGTGAACAGTTTCGGAGATATGATCTCTCCCTGTCTCACACTTCGCTGCAGAAGGATATGTTTCGAGGTGTGATCCAGAAGTTGAACTGACATGGTGGCGTTTTTGTACAAACACTACAACACCTCGATGTACCGGTAGTCGATTTGGCACCGTTGGAGAGACTGCAATACAGCCCAAGTCTCGATCGAATCGAAGGCTTGCTCGTAATCCACTAACGCTAAGCAGAGAGGCAGTTTGTACTCTTCGGACTTCTGTATAACCTGCCGCAGTGTTTGTATGTGGTCTAGGGTGTTAAAGCCTCTACGGAATCCGGCTTGTTCGGGCGGCTGAAAATCGTCAAATCTGCGCGCGAGACGATTCGTGATGACTCTTGAAAACAGCTTGTAAACATGGCTAAGAAGTGAGATGGACTTATAGTTCTTCAAAAAGGCACTGTCACCCTTCTTAAATAAGCGTACCACCACACCCCCACACCATGCCTGTGGTTCGCCTCGAGTATGACGGAATGAAAAACAGGCCACAGTAATGGTTTTCCACCCACCTTCAGGCGTTCGGCCGTAATTTCGTCATCACCCGGTGCCTTGTTGTTCTTAAGCTGTTTAAGGGCCATCCTAATCTCGTACTGGCTGACGTCCGGAATGTCTTCGGTATAGTGTCGCGTCAATCTAGCTCTAGGGTCTTTTACTAGATTCGCGGAGGGTTTACTGGTTGATGTGTTCAACTGCCCATGGAATCTCTCGAACTCCCTCAGAAGCTCCGGTTCGGCGGATACGATCCTGCCATCGTCGATCTTCAGTTTCGTGAGCTGGCTCTGCCCAATAGTCAGATCTCTTGCAAAGACCTTGGAGCCCTTATTCCGCTCAATTGCGTCTTTAATACGCTCGGAATTAAAGTTGCGGAGGTCGCTTTTCAAGGACTTTGAGATCCTTTTATTAGGCTGCCGGAATTTCAACGCATCAACTGAAGACTGCAGGATCATCTCACGCCTCTCCTTCATGACCTTGAGAGTAGGATCAGAGAGCATTTTGTTTATATATGTACGGCGGGTCTTGAAAAACTTAGACCCGACCGTATAGACAGCTTCCACGAACCCATCGCTGTATTTATCCACGGAGCTCCCTACATACTCGAAACGATTCTGGAGCTCGAGCTGAAAGCTCTAGGGTTTTGGATCTGTATCTGTGCTGGACGGAGCATAGACTCCATCAGTCGAGACCTCTCAAGCTTGAAATTAATGTTCAATGTGCCTCTGCCTCTCATCACAGGGACATTCCTGTGATCCATTCGGTGAAAACCGGAAGCGATCACCGCATGGTAAGAGGCACATAGAACATTTGCTTCTTGGTTGACATGATGAAGTCAATCTCGTTTTTAGTTGCACCATCGGGGCTTTGCCAGATCTACTTCCTTTGCTCACGCTTTCTGAAGAAGGAGTTTATCATATAGAGGCCCTCCTTCTTCATAAAACTGGCCATTAGGTGATCCCGGTGAATCCGACGTCCAACTTCAAATTGCCCCACTTGCGGCTCATCCTCGTCTCATTTGCCCACTTTCGCGTTTGCTGCAGATGTGAGTTTTGAAACCATGCATGGCTATAGAGATATCCTCACACATGGTCTCTACCTCGTCGTCGGGGTGTGCCGAGGTCGGGGCGTAAATCTGTATGACCTTTAGCGAATATCTCGAGGATATTCTGAGTATAACGTCCGCCACCCTGGTCGACACACTCTCGACCTTCACCACGTTGTTCTCGGAAATGGAGCCCGGATTTGAGGATTATTAGAGAGGGGGACCTCTCTTCGGACTTCAGATAACCCTATAATACTCCATCGTAACCTGCTCAATTCTTCCTCGAGTTCGGCTACCTTCTCGTCAGTCCGGAGTGTTCGCGTGTCATATGTTGCCAGGTCCAGTCGTCGGTGTTTATTGGGGTAATCGGGTCCACTGCGGGGATTCTGCAGATCCCTTGCCACGCCATTGCCTCGACCGCTACCGTAGTCTAGGATAGACGGCTGCCGGGCATTTGGGGCCGTTTATACTTTGTGCTTTTCATTTTTTGTTTGAAGGTGAGGGAGGGGAGAGGGTTCCATAATAGCCACGCTTGGCAGGCGGGTTGACGAGAAAGTGCACAGAGAACGCTGCTGCCCATTCTCTGGTGTATCCCTTAGTCGCCTCTTACGAATCCCACGGGAAGATATGGGATGGTGAGATTCTTTACGTCCGACACCATACGGCACAACTTTCTACATAAGAAATTGAGAAATCAAATTCATAATCCTAATTAATCACTATTTTACCCATACACTATATCAACGAGTATCATTCGCAAGCATCAAGTTTAATTATTATTAAGTATTTTTACAGCTGTCAAAACGGGCCTTTTATTATTTAATAACTTTAGTGATACCTATATTGAATTTATAACTCATTAATCGGGACTACTTCCAGATTGATCGACTAACATTGATAATTGATTCGAAATTGATCGATCGATATTCATATTGTAGAGAATTTTAGCATTGTCCTTTTTTATAAAGGCATGACTTTAGTAGCTATAATTTCTTGGGAACAAATGTGAATTTTATGTAAATGTGCGCTTGATTATCCAATCACTGATGATTAAAGAGATTTACAATAGAATAGCCTTTTACGTCGCTGCATAAGGCTGCTCTTCACTTAGCGTGGAGCGGAGAAAAGAGGAATGGAGCCAAACCATCGAATTGCATAAAAATTTCGCTTCTATCTGTCGACTGGTTGGCTCCGCTTCTTTTCTCCGCTCCGCGCCAAGTGGAGAAGTAGCCTTAACATATTTTATATTCTACTTAATCCAACCACATACCGAAATTGAGCATTTAACAAAAAACGATATCTAACGAATGTGCGCACATCCGACATTAATTTCAGAATTCTATTGAGATATAATATCGGAATTAAAAAAAACTGCTGGTATAACACTGACCCATCCAAAACCAACCTTAGTAAATGCTGCTTAACCTGGTGCCTTCACAACCCGGGCCGGTTAAAAGAAAAACACTGACGCATCCAAAAATCGACATTGAAATGTGTTGCTTCAATTTTCTTTCTCAATAATTATAATATTATACCGCTTGTCCTGGTATGGTTATATGATGAGGGGGGATGAAACGCATGTTACTAAAAGTTATGAATATAAATGTGGATGGATGGAGAGGGAGGGGACGGCCAAAGAAAAGATGGATGGACTGTGTGAGGTGTGATATGAAAGAAAAGGCAGTCAGTGATAGCGTGACGGGGAATAGGATGGTATGGACGAAGAAAACGTGTTGCGCCGACCCCAAGTAACATGAGACAAGGGCAGGAAGATTATGAAGTGTAATATTATAGTTAAAATAATGATAACATAATTACTATATAGTAAAAATTTCTTTATGGGGATGTTTCTGGGAACATCACCAGTTGTAAATTACGATTTAATAAAAGAACGGAGGCGGGATTAAATATCGTTTAATTATTTTAACTCGTTATTTATAAAGTACAAATTGTATACCGCATTTACACATGCGTCTTCGTGGTCCACCTCGCCATTCGACAAATAATTGCATGACATGAAATTAGAGATATTTATTACCTCTTTCGGGTCAATTCATTTCTACTTCAGCTGGACGTATTGAACGACATCACAAATTAGAACGCCGCCGCTTACGCTTTACTTTGTGACGACGTCATCATTCTTACATTCATTTTTACATTGTATTTGCTTAGGTAATAATTATGTTATTATGATGTTGGATTTTATTGATGCCAGCTTCTTGCGTCGACGTGTATGAAGAGTACCCATTATAGAATTTTTAATTAGTTATTATTAAATCGTTTACTGGTATTTCCATTACTTTTGTTTGATATAAGAGTCCGAGCATTGTATGTTTCTGCTTACTCTTACGACTGACTTTGGTAATGCTCAAAACTTTAATGTTTGTCCAGTCCATTTTGTTATGTTGCTCGATAGGCTATATGCTAAAAACTGAACTAGAGAGCGTCAACACTAGTTCATCTCACCACTCTTTTCTCTAAAATCATAACCAAAAATCCGCTCCCGACGCGAGCGTCACGAGAAACATGAGGCGAATAACCAACAACTATTTGATATAGGTACTCGAACCTCGACTCGCCGCTCAAGCAATCACTCGCTCGGATTTGTAAATGCGGCTTTATATATAGGTACATAGGTACTTAGCGTAGATCAGCGGGATGCTCAGGCTCGGCGGGCACCTCAGGATCGGCGGGGTCGGCGTGCTCCTCGAATTGCGCAGGCGGTGCGCTGGGCGCGTCCTGCTCATCGTCGTCACTGACGAAACCGCACGCGCGCCTCTCGTCACGCCGCTCGCAGGCCGGCTGGTCCATGTCGAAGTAGCAGCGTTCATACGCGTCGTCGTCGTACTCCGGCGTCGTGCCCTCGTCGTCGGTGGTCACCAGCTCCATGGGGGTGAAGCCGATGTACGTGAGCCCAGTGATGGGGCAGGTTACACCGGCACGGGCGCTGACCTCGGGTGGGGCATCAGACTCGGGTGCGGCGACTTCCGGCTCTGGTGCGGCCATATCTGGCGCGAAGTCGACATCCGACACGGGAGAGTCGGAATCTGACTCAGGACTGGTGACATCCCGGTCTGGAGCGGCGACATCCAGCTCTGAAGCTGCGACATCCGGCTCTGGAGCTGCGACATCCGGCTCTGGAGTGACAACGCTCGACTGAGCTGCGGCGATTTCTAGCTCGGCTTCGTTGATTTCTGGTTTAGGTTCGGCGATTTCTGACACAGATTCGGTGATTTCTGGCTCGGGATCGGCGATTTCGGGGTCGAGAGCGTCGGCGACCTCAAGCGACGGCGAACTGTGAAGTTTTAGCAAACACCAGGCTTTTAAAACGAATCTAGTGATACTTCATTTGTCAAAAAGCCCTCAGAAGCCAGTCCTACAGGGCGTGCCGAAGTCATAGACGTGCAAAAATACCTACATAAATACGTAGCAACATACATGCAAACATTCTAAAAACATTTGCCTTTGCTGGCAGACGGGTAAAAACAAAACAGCCGGTCTATTCTGTAAAAATCTCACCGTGAAAATAAAGGTGAAGTGAGTTGGAAACGCATAGCTTCAGGGTGACAGTTAATTTCAAGCTCACTTCACCTTAGATTTCACGTTGCGGCTGTAACAGAATAGCACTGCTGGTGCATGCAAGCACGTGCAAGTGCCATACAAGCTCAGTTGCCTGCGCGCAAGCTTAAGGGCCTTCTACCGCATCAGAGCCGTAAAATGGTTACTTTGTAAAGCATACTCCTTAGTATCGGGTAGGTTAAAAGTTAAAAAAAATGATTCGTGTACATTATTTGTATGCTTTAAAAAATAATTAACAACATGATATTTTTTTGCTACTTTTGTATATTCCTCTAAAACGACTTGGATGTCTAAAATATTTAGAAAAAAAACATGGCTAGAATTTCTTCATAACTGAAATAGCATATGAAAATCATAGAATATTTTGCAAACAAAACTATCCAAAAGGCAATTCAATATTAAAATTCTGGCACCGAGCGGGCGCACAGCCAGTACTGCGTTATCACTAGGGAATAAATACGCCTTAAAGGGCCTTACTCCCATTTAGTGCCGTAAAACGGTTACTTTCTAAAGCTACCTCAATAACGGTTAGATTAAAAGGTTTGAAAAATATATAATATATTTTATCTATATTCATATTTTGCTTTAGGCCATAACGTCCTAAAGCAAAATATGAATAATACAAGCTTTGATAAATATGTTGCAAAATATTCAAAAATCTTTAAAATTACATGCAAAATAGCTAAAGCGCTGTATATTAGCAATAAAATAAAATCAGCAGACGATAAAATAAAAAATACCTGGCAAATAATAAATAATGAAACAGATAGAAAAAAACAGCGTAATACTGAAATTTATTTAGCGACTGCACATGGATCGATACAATCAGATGTAGAGGTAGCTCAGTAATTTGAAAACTTTTTTGTTAATATTACTCTTCAAACTACAGCAGCTTTAAACTCCTCACCCGCGTTCTCTGCTGCCTTACTTAGATAGAATTTAAATGCGTACCCGTCGGAGTTTAAGTTTCAACATACAAACCCCCAGGCTATTTTAAAAGATTTTAAGGATCTTAAAATTAAATCAATGGAAGATCTTTGGGGACTATCTGTAAAGGTATGTAAATCAAACATTGAAACTATTGCGTCCTATTTAGCTTTCTTATTTAATACTAGTGTCGATCAAGGAGTTTTTCCAGACCTTATGAAACACAGTAAAGTAGTTCCATTGTTTAAATCCGGGTATAGCAAAGAAGCCTATAATTATAGGCCAGTGTCAATTCTGCCGGTTCTCAGTAAAGTCTTCGAAAAGTTAATGCTCAACCAATTGTTGCGTCATTTTTCCATCTTTCATGATCAACAGTACGGTTTCACCAAAGGGCGTTGCACAACTGACGTTGGTGTCACCCTAAAAAGAACATCTGTAACGCCTAGGAGGAAGCACAAGACGCCTTTGGCATATTTTGCGACCTCTCGAAAGCGTTCGATTGCGTTAACCATGAGACACTATTGTTGAAACTCGATCACTATGGGATTAGACATACGGCCCTTGAGTTACTTAGATCATATCTGAAAGCCAGACAACTTAAAGTTTAGGTAAACAGCGTAAATTCATTAGGGTCTGAAATGACAATGGGCGTTGCTCAAGGCTCTATATTGGGTCCATTCCTCTTTTTAGTTTTGATATTAACGATTTGCCCCAATTATTACAAAATCAACCGAAGATCGTGTTATTTGCTGATGACACATCTTTGATATTTAAAATAGATCGGCGGTCACAAAATCTTGATGATGTGAATAAGTCTATTCATCAGGTCCAAACTTGGTTCACGGCAAACAAATTGGTACTAAATGAAAAAAAAAACAAATGTATTAGATTCATTCACATATTGCCGAATGTCAGAAGTAGCGAATGCGACATCATATTGAATGAAGAAAAGCTGGACTAGGTAAATCAAACAGTTTTCCTAGGCATCACTCTAGACGACAAATTACAATGGGGGACTCAAATAACATCTCTTGCGGCTGAGCTCAGCCGCTTATGCTGTTAGAAAGATAAGACAGTTAACGGATATAGGAACCGCGCGTTTGGTCTATTTTAGATGCTTTCACAGCGTTATGTCATACGGTATTTTACTGTGGGGTCGGGCGGCTGACATTGAAACAATATTTATATTGCAAAAGAGAGCTGTCGGGCCATATATAATTGAAGTCACCGAGAATCTCTTAGGGAGATATTTAAAAAGATTAATATTGTTACAGTTTCTTGCCAATTCATTTATGAAAATATTATGTACGAGTATGTAAGGAAAAATATAAATCTCTTTAGTAAAGTTAGTGATAGATACAATTGTAATACTAGAAATAAAGATAAGTTAGATCAACCATCTTATAGATTAGCTAAACTACACACATCTTTCATGGGGTACTGTGTTAAATACTATAACAAAATGCCTTGGGAAATATTAAAACTAAATGAAAGAAAATTTAAAACAATAGTTAAAAGTACACTTTGTAAACAAGCATATTACAAATTAGATGATTATATTCAAGATGCTTGGAAACATGCTGGTCCTGCTCCATAGAGCAATCTTTAGTGTAGACAAAGTCAAACTGGTTGATTTGTATTATATTCATAATTATAGTAACGCTTTATTTTATATTTATTTACTCTTTTTGTTTTAAAAAACACATGACTCGCCCACTGTTGTGTTGTTGTTGAATTAGATAATTTACCTATGTTTGCAATATTTGTAAGTATGTGAGAACCATGTTCCAATTTTTCAAGTGAATGAGTTTATCTGGGGGGTGACCATAAGCTCTTAGAATAAGGTTATTTTGAGTGCGTGTAAGGGACAGATTTATATGACTTGTATACATCTGTCACTAAGGCGATATCAAAATAACCTTACTCTAAGAGCTTATGGTCACCCCCTGTTAGTGTTTGTATTGTAGTATAATAGTGCTAGGTGTGAATTTATTAATGTATGTACTTTAATAACGTAAAAGATTATTTTTTTAAAAGAGTAAGTTTAGAGTTTCTTGTGCGTTCTTCCCCATAGCAAGCTACTTTTCCGAATGCACTGTAGAATCAATTTTTATTACTTGTTAATTTTAATTGTTAATGTTGTGCCGCTTCATGGCCTAGTCGAAATAAATACATTTGACTTTGACTTTGAACGTAATGTTCCAAATATGAATTCCAAAATATTATATAAGCAGGTATTTTATATTTGCGGATAGGTAAAATTAAAAAAAAAAAAATTACTGTGCAACATTTTCCTTCGATTTTCAAACAACTGCATCGTAATAGTAGTTTATGCAATGGTCATATATTAGGGTTTATTAAAACACGAGCGTGGGTTTATCATAATAACACGCGAGTGTTTTAATACCTAATTATATGCCGTTGTATACACTATTTTATCTTCACTCATACAATACATGTATAATAACACAAAACCGAAAAAATATGTGGTATGGCGGGCAATTTAGATTCTCATTGCGCATGACTGCGCAGCGCGCGTTTCCATAGATTATGACACTATTTTTGTACATTAAGTCAATGAGCCTATAAGCGCCAATTAATTAAAAAGTAAAAGTGTGCTATAAAAATTAAAAAATTATTTTATGATGCAGTTGTTTGAAAATTGAAGGAAAATGTTGCACTGTAATGTTTTTTTTTTAATTTAACATATCCACGAATGTAAAGTACGTGTTTATGCAATATTTTTTAATTCTTATTTGGAACATTACGTTGTGAGTGAGTATAGATAAAATAACTTTATACCAATTCCCCTCTAAAAAGCTTATTTTATTCACTGAAAACAGTGAATAAAAAGTACTTTTAATCACTGTTTTGGTGTTTGAATTTAGAACACACCAATATATATTTCTCCATCTCAATGCTATACAACCTATTTGCGCATAAAATACTCGATAATAACTTCTTGTGCAAGGAATATTCGACTTTCAAACTCCTTCGTCGATTTAATTTTGAGTTTGTTTATATTTAGGATTTTAATAATGATTTTGATTTTGGTCTAGGATGTTTAGTGAATACTTATTTGGATTGTAATACTACTATTAATTGCATTGGTGTTTAATTAATTATAATTATGTAACGTAACGGAGGTGGTCACTTGCCCCTGAAACACAGGTGCTGTTACCTAGCTCAGCTTCAATTTACAAAAAATGTGAAACCCTATGGCCTCTAATTTTTTGTAAATTTTGAAAGTAATAAACCATTTATTTATTTATGCTTTTTTTTTCCTTATGCTTTTGGCTTAATCTTTATTTTTCTCGTAGTCATGAATCATCGATGGCCATGAATCACTTGCGTCGGTCAGGATTCTAACACTTCACACACTCTCTGCGGTCGTGATTCAGTTGTTAGAAACCTTCACCTGTTCGTGATTTATCTATGGCCCTCGCTTTAAAACCGTCCATTATTCACTAGTTGCATAATATACTATTTTAATTTTTATAGCACACTTTTACTTTTTAATTTATTGGCGGTTATGGGCTCATTGATTTTATGTAGAAAAGTAGTGACATCGTCTATGGAGGCGCGTGCTGCGCAGTCATGCGCAATGAGAATCTAAATTGCCCGCCATACCACATATTTTTCCGTTTCCACTTTTGTTTTATTCAACTGTATGAGTGAAGATAAAGTAGTGTTATAATTAGGTATTAAAACACTCGCGTGTTATTATTATCACACCCACGATAAACCCACGCTCGTGTCGCACCCCTTTTTATGACCATTGCATAACCTACTATTATCTACACTCATAACGTAATGTTCCAAATATGAATTCAAAAAATATTGTATAAACACTTACTTTATATTCGTAGATAGGTAAAATAAAAAACTATTACAGTGCAACATTTTCCTTCGATTTTCAAACAACTGCATCATAAAATAACTTAGACTTGATTACAAAGAACAACAGAGACTTAGAAAAATACCAAGAACAAGAGAGACCCCTGTACCTTGCATTTATTGACTACCACAAGGCTTTCGAAACGGTAACACATGCAAGCATTTGGGAATTCTTCAAGAGCATATACCAGAACAATATAGGGCGAATAAAGCTAGAATCACTAGGTCCCAGGTTCCTTATAAGAAGGAGCGTAAGACAAGGTGACCCGCTGTCCCCGAAAATATTTATAGCCATTCTGGAAGTGTATGGCGCCTTCTTAAGCCATATAAGATTCGCAAATGACGTAGTATTACTAGAAGAAAAAGCTCACTGCTACAGAATCAGTTGAGTCTTACAGATAGCTAGTACAAATGTAGTACTGGAAATCAATATCACCAAGACCATTACAATGACAAATAGCAGAAAATTACCAATTAAGAATCAATGGAGATCCACTAGAATACACGGAAAAATACATATACTTGGAAAAACAATCAGTTAAGGTAGAAAAAACAAAGAAATAGAAATAAACAGGTGACTGCAACAAACATGGAACAAATACTGGAGTTTCATAGACATTTTCAAGATTAACTTGCCTTGCCATGAACTCGAGCATCATACTGTGAATTACTGTGTTTGACGTACGGATGCCAGACGTGGAAATTCACTGCTAAAGCTAAGCACAAAATTACCACCTGCCAACGAGGAATGGAACGAAACATGCTCAAAGTAAATAAAATAGATTAAATACGGCACAAAAAAATAAGATCTATTACAAAATATAAAAAATGCTTTGACAATTGCACAAAAGCTAAAATGGAAATGTGCAGGACACATCGTGAGGCTTACAGACCAACGATGGACAATAAAAGCAACCTTATGGAAGGGTTCACAGGGAAAAAGAAACAGAGATAACGCGATGGGAGGACGAGGTCTTAAGAACAGCCGGCTAAAATTTGAGGCAAATAGCAAAAGACGCAAAATTTGAGCAAAATTTGAGCCAAATAGCAGGCACACGGGGGCGCGTGGGCGGCGATCATTGGGGGAGGCCACGAATTGCTTATTGGAACGTATGCACGCTTAGCGATGACAGCCGTCTATCCCAAGCAGAAGCAGTAATGCTTAGCTCCAACTTGCAGATATTCGGCCTAGCGAAGTGAGAAGAAACGGTTTTGGTGACCTGCTAACGACCGGAGGCTTGACTTTGGTAAAGAAAGTGAGAAAGATGTGCGCGAGTTTGGCGTGGGGCTCCTCCTTTCTTATGCAGATAGGAATAGCCTCTTGGATTGGAAAACGATCTCAGACCGGATCGTGTAAACCCGATTCAACTCAAGAGTCCGGCAGATCTCTATTATCCATTGCTACGCCCCAACCAATGCATCAACAGAATCCTCTGTTGATGCATTGGTTACCAAGGACGATTCTACAATGCCCTCAACGCCAACCTTAGGAGCATAAAATAGCGGGACATCATCATCATCACGGGGGACCCGGGGCCTATACAGAGACCAGCTCCGTGGTTCTAGGGCACAAATCGACTCCTTCTTGAGAGGACTAGATGTCTCAACGCACGTGGATCCTGATCGAAGACAAAAGGAATCTTCATCTGAGACTACTCGAGACCCACAAAGCCGCCATACGAGCCGACCTTAACACGCAATACCGTCAGAAACACAAGGAACTATCGCAGTACTCGCAAAGACAGGCGACGGTGGACTGATGGTATTGCTGATCTTGCTCATTAAGCTGCAAATGCCGGTAACTTGAAGGAGTTGTACAAAGCTACTAAAACCTTGGCAGGTAACAGCAAGTTGAAGAAGAAGCCGCTGACGTCCAAAGATGCTCAGCTCATTGTGACGTTAGAAGGCAGCTACTTCGCTGGCGTTAGCACTTTGAAGTGGTCTTTCGTCTGTCATTTACATCGACACCTGATTCACTGCAAGTCAGTTCCCCACCATAGCGGCTTATCAACAGTAATAAAGCTTATGTTACCAATGGTTTGGTTCTATTTTTATGATTTAAATAGGTTTTTATTATTCTTTAATATATTCACATTAACACTTAAATCATTTAAAATAACAGGTGGCCCTTCCCATTGAGTATCTAACTTATAAGCTATTTCATTTCTAATTAAAATTAATTGTCCTTCATTATATGCCAATTATTTGAAGATTTATCTTAACAACTCTTACCCTTTTGTTTACATGTAAGTAAATTATTACGAGCATCTTGATGTGCTACTTATAACCTATACTTAAGACCTAAAGGATAACTTTCTGGATTGTAAATGGTTCTATGTATTGACTAACTCTAGATGGTATTATACTAGCTCTACCAAATAACAGTTCGAACGGTATGTACTTAGTTGCCGTATTAACAGTATTATTGAATATGTAACACCAAAATGGTAGCCAGTAGATCTTTTTGACCATTACACTGTATTCGTAAGAAAGCACCTAAATTTTTACCTTTATTATGGTGATACGCTGTAGACATTAATTTACATACCTGTTCCATTATTGAATCGAATTCGGTTCCACGATCAGTCGCGATGGATGGTATATTTTTATCTATTTTAATACGTCTATAATAACACTCTTATCGCTCATTCTTTACTATGCAAAGGTCGTTTATAACTATTTGTTTACAAAATTATAATACAGGTGGAGTACTCAAAGGATGTTTCATTATTTCGACTGCACTTTGATACTCATCACTTCAAATGAATGGTACATGTTTCCTAGTTAATCTATTTATTGGACAAGTTGTTTTTGCAAAGTTTTGAATAAATTTGCTATAATAGTTACAAAATGCTAGTAATATTTTCACTTCATCTGTATGAGTTCGCACAGGATAATTTTGCTCTTTTCTTTCTGATACTAAATGCCCTAAATAAAGAATCTATTTCTTTAAAAAATAACATACTTATTTCGTTTTTAAATTTTAAATTAGTTTTCCTAAGTTTTTCACCTTTCTTAAACATATGTTAAGTTTTTATTATGGGAATCTAAATTTCTCCCAAATACTACTTAATCATCTAGATACTCGTATATAAAGCAGTTATCGTACGTTAACCCAGACATATATAGCAACTGACATTTCTCTACTAAAAGAACTTGGACTTGTTTTTAATCCCATGGGTTTTCCATGGTAAAGCATCTCTTTTAATTACCTACGCAAAAAGATGCTCCGGTATCTATTACCAAAAATATAACCTATTACCAATGGCACAATACTTAAAATTTTGCCTTGTCTTTCAACGCTAAAATGTTATGTTTAAGATCGAAAAAACTGCTTTTTGTTTGTTTTTATTCATACTTTCGTCTTATCACATTCTTTGCTAATATACAATGTTCTATTGGGACCTACAGGCTACGGCTTTTACTACAAGTTTCATTACTCGATTAATTCTCGTTCGAAGTTTGATAACCTGTCCACGTCCGTTACCACGATCATTATGGAATGATAGCTCACGTGAGTTATTGAAATCAACCAAATTTTATAAAACGTTTCCCTACGCTAGGAATTTCTTCCTGTATCGTAGGTGCCTCCCAGATCCGAAACAAGTATCTATAGGATATTTGTTCCGTGCGGGAATCAAACCCGCGACACGCAGCGCAGCAGTGATCGCTTAATCACTACGCCAACCGTGTCGTCAAATTATTTAAAAGGTGATTATAATTACCTCTTGATTTATTTGAATTATGATGATAATGATGTTCTCGGTCGCGTTTGTATGACCGATGACTGTAAGACCACGGCCATTTCAAAAACTGAAATATTATCATGTATAATGAAACTTACCTCTACCACGATGTGAAAACTGCATGACATTTTCGTTCGCCGAAGTCGATGCCGATGTTAACTCTTCATCTTTCCCTGCCTAGATCGCGTACTTTAAACTATGGTAATTACGCGCAGCAATAATAGTAATTAGTCTCGAAGGCCTCAATCCATCTGCGAATCGTTTAATCGCCAATTTTTTTCGTTGATCGGCTTGAGTGCGGCATAACTCTCAGAATTACCGTTTGCTTGCGATATTGTCAGATTAATAAATAACTTTTCTAATTCTGTTCCAAATTGGTCGATAGTACGCCAGTCTTGCGTTGCGTTTTGCAACCGGGATTGTATTGCGGTAAACGATTTTTTAGGCAGAAGTGTAGCAAAACAAATTTTTATTAGTAGATCATTTTTCCCGTTTCCGAAAAGATGTCTGCGTACGTCTCTACAGAGTCAATGATACATCTGATATTGTTTACGATACTAGTCATAACAATAATAAAACTACACGCCATTTTTAAATCAAACTTCATAATTAATTCTGAATTCAGACTTGATTCAGAAATTTCACTGTCTTTACCGCTATTGGGTTTAGTTACAGTACTCAAATTAATAATTTGTCAATACAACGATTCTATTTCATTTCTCGTACCTATATGATAATGAATTTAATCATTCTGATTTCACTCCTTATTTGTTATTTTTAACTAGCTGACCCGACGAACTTCGTTCCGCCTAAGAAATTTCTAAAATAAAAGATTTTTTCTAAAATAAACGTTGCCTAAGTTACTCCTTACTATTACATCAACTACCTGCCAATAAAAGTCCCGTCAATATCGGTCCAGCCATTTTAGAGATTAGCCGGAACAAACATACAGACAGACAAAAATTGTAAAAAAAAATATTTTGGTGTATGTACCGTATATATATTCATATACATGTAGTAAAAAACGGTTATTTCAATATTAAAAACAGACACTCCAATTTTATTAATATGTATAAAAGATATAAAAATAAAATAAAATAAAAATGTCCTTTATTCCACTACTTACAATTTCCAAACTTATGTACACAAACACGTTATACATATTAAAATGACTAAAATAAATCTTTAGCTCTTCTTTTCAATCCGTTGCTCCTTTATTTTCCTTTCTTTTACAAGTGTCTAGGCCTCCCCTAAATCGCTCCACACGCTTCTATCGCGCGCTTTTTGCTTTCAGTTTGGTCCACCAAAGTGGGTAAAAATGTCCCTCCATCTCTTTCTTGGTCTCTCTTGCTTTCTTTTACCTTCTAATAGGATTCATTCTGTTACCCTCTTTATCCATCTAGAACTATCCAATCAAAACATGTGGCCTGCTCAGTTCCATTTCAATAACCTAGTTATTAGCGTTACATCTGTTAATTTAGTTTTTCCCTTTAACCGACATTTTCCTTTTTAAATGAAATATTTCCTTATTAATATTATTTCATTTAAACAATGTAATAATTACGGTTTAAAATTATTTATTTCTCAAAGATAGCAAATCACTTACGAAGAGAAATAAAATATAAAACAAAACTTAAGCAATTTAAAGTACAGATGCGCATAGACGGTAGGTATTGTAAAAAATAAGAAAATTACATTTCTGGGTTAGTGGGTAATTTGAATTAACTTTGTCATTCGTTATCTAATACGGGCGACAGCATAATTCATTTTTCATTCCTTTATGCAAAAGTTATTTATAAACCATAAACCATGGTGATATTGAAATACATATCAAACTCCCACAGTGAGTTACCGTAGTAGAGATCACAGCGCGTAAGATGATACATCGATATGCTATCATTAATTTAACTTAGAGTTCTTTATTATAATTCGTGATGTCTGTTATTATTTACTGGCTTTTTATTAATATGATGTCTCGCGACGTAGGTACCGAACTTTATTACGAACGTACGAATTTTATTTTACGCACTATTATACGCACAATTCACTTGATACGCATAATTACTTTAATATAAATGATACCGCACAGCAGGCAGATGAGTATGATGAATCTTCGGACTTCTACTTCAATTCATTGGAAGATTGACTTGCTCTTCTCTGCGAATAGCGGGTCTGGAATGGCTGAAAGATCGTCGCAGACTGTTTTGCAAAATCTGGTCTCTGATCCAGGATTGATGACACATTCTATATTGCTTCCACGCAAAAAATGTAATGCGAAGACCCAGTAAAACGCACATTACTATGAGGATCATATTTATCGCCGAAATGTGTCCCTTCAATTCTTAGATTTGTTCATTATTTGAACACGCAGAATTCTGGTTCACAAAGACAGTCTCCTTTTCTACGTTTGAACGACACATTTTCATTGATTTGCCGAATAAATGTTCTGGATTAATTTTCACGAATTTTAGTGTTTTGTTATCACGAACTTAGTTCAGTTAATTTACTTTGCCTTGGAGCCGGCACACTACGCCAAGATAGCACTCGCGTCACGCGCCCAATAATGGCAAGGGTTATGAGGGGATGTTGTGTTGAATCAAAAGTTCTCTAGCGATACCTTTAATTACTGACTAACGATTACATTTGTGTTATATATTAATAGAAGACACATTACATATATAGATAGGGTCATATACATTATACTATAGGTAGCACTTAATACACCTCAACGGAACCACCGTCAAACTCTGAAGTTGCGGAAGCAGTCCGCTCTTTGAAGACCAAGCACCGGAACTCGACCTGATAACTGCGGTAATGCTACAAGCCGACTTACCCACCGCAGTCGACATCCTGACGCCGCTTATTAAAAGATCTGGACCGCCGAAGAACTCCTTCACGAATGGAACAAAGGTCTTCATATTCCTAAGAAAGGTGATCTTAACCAGTGCGATAACTGGAGAGATATAAAGTTGCTCTCGATCCCCTCTAAGGTTTTTAGCAAGCTCATCCTGGATAGTTTGTCGAAGGCCGTGGATCCTCTTCTACGCAAGGAGCAGACTGGTTTCTACTCGAACCACAGGAGCGGACAGCACCGTACAGGAGTACGGACTAGATCAACACTCTCCTTGTCATACTGGAACAGTGGTCTAGTATCTGGTCCCGACTACTGGACATTGGAGTGCCGCCGAAAATAGTCCGACTGTTGCAGAGTATTAAGAAATATTCCTGTAAGGTTACTCATGACGGCCTCATATCAGATGACATAAAAGTACACGCGCGTGTCCGCCAAGCCTGCCTCCTGTCGCCGCTCCTCTTCCTAGTCGTTCTTGATGGAATTATGCTTCGCATCTCTGATAACAGGCGCCGCGGCATAGAGTGGGGATTATCCAACGTCTTGGAAGACTTGGATTACGCCGATGGCCTATGCTTGCGGAGTCATACCCACGCCGACATGCAAGCAAAGCTGAACGAGCTACGTCAGGAAGCGGCAAAAACAGGGCTTGAAATGAACATCCGAAAGACCCAGGCAATGAAAACTGGTGTGAAGAACCATCGCCATTCCTGATTGGCACAGAGGCAGTGGAACGCGTCTACAAATTTACATGCCTAGGGAGCGTCGTGTCTGAGACTGGGGATATTGAAGAGAATATCGCTTCCCGGATCGCCAAAGCCCGAGCCACCTTCGCGCAGCTCAGATCTGTTTGGCAATCGCGGAGACTGACCCGAAGACGTAAACTCAAATTCTTCAGGTCCAATGTCAAATCCATGCTGCTCTACGGTAGCGAAACATAGAAGGCCACAAAAGACATCTACGCCAAATACAAGTCTTCCTCTTCGTCTTCGACGCATTCTCAGCATTTGCTGGCCCGAGACCATCTCCAACGTACAGCTGTTGGAGAAATGCCACGAGTGCCCGATCGACCACCAGATCAAGCATCGTAAGTGAATATCAATTGGCCACACGTTTCGAAGGGGCCTGATCGCATACCCAAGCAAGCTTTTGACTGGAATCCCCAAGAGAAAAGAAAGCGTGGCCATCCCCGACAAACCTGGCGTCGCAAAGGGTTGGCAGAAGCGACGAGCATCGTAATGACATGGAGCGAGGTGAAGAGTGAAACTCAATACCGATCGCGATGGAGGACATCTGTGGACGCCCACTGTCCTATTTAGGGGATATAGGATATTACGTCACTCTTCCTCTACTCCTTGAGCTTTTAAGGCTTTCCAGATGCTTGAGTGTATAATAAGTAACAAAAGCCTTCCGATAATCAATGTAGGCTGTATAGAGTGGACGGTTACTTTCTCCAAACTTGTTTGTAGAACCCTTGCTCTATGTTCTTTGTAATTAAATGTAATATATTTGTTTGTAGGTTTACTTGAGGCTAAATATCACAACTCATTTGGAATAACCGCGTTTTGTCACAACTCCAGTAGTGAAACTCTTAAAAAGGATTGGTAATCTGTGGTATGCATCCCATTTCGTCTATGACTGTTTTGGTGTCTTCTATGAATTATCTCCATGTCCATGTCCATGTTTGACAATATAAAACTAATAGTGAAAGAAAAATGGAGCTATATATTAATACTATATAGGCGAAAGTTTGTGAGGGTGTATGTTTGTTACTTCTTCACGCTCAAACGGCTGGACGGATCTAGATGAAATTAGGCACAGAGGTAGATTATAATCAGGAATAGCATATAGGATACTTTTTATCCCGAGAATATGTTCCTTCGAGATAATTTTCGACTTTCACGCGGGCGAAGCCGCCGGCAGAAGCTAGTAAATATGGTGTATATATTGAGTTGCAAAAGCGGATAAGATAAGGTATTAAATATCTTTGTTTTGATAGTTCTTACTCAAAATTTAGGAACCTGGTCATTGAATCATAATTAAGTTTATTGGCTCTTGACTTTATAACATTTCATTTACAACCTACTGCCTTCATTCTTTCAGGTTTGATCCAAGCATAGAAAACTGGATACGACTGAAAATGTACATCAATGCGTATCCGCTGCACGTTACAATGGTATTTGCAGCTAATGTATATTATTATGTTTTATTGCACCACCCGGTCTGAGGTCTCCATGAAAATATCAATACCTCTCTTTATTTATTTATATATACTTTATTGTACACCAAGATAATAAAAACAATACATACAGAAACCTTAAAATAGACAAACATACAACAGGCGGCCTTATCGCGTTCTGCGATCTCTTTCAGGCAACCCAGAATGGAAAGAGATAGCCTGGACATGATATGGGGTTGCACTTGGTGCAATTTTAAAATTAAATAATAATTTAAAAACATAGGAAGCACAAAATATAAAATACTAAAATATATACATAAATACATACATACATATAAATATACAGGCAAGAAAACAATACAGCTCCAACAAGAATAAGATCACAGTGACAGGTAGTGTTCCTTTATCAGTCTTTTAAAGGTCGGTAGTGATTGCGCGCGTTTAATTGTCACAGGCAATGCATTCCATAGACGAGCGGCCAGGACAGAGAAAGATTTGTCTAGGAAGATAGTGGAATGGATTGGCATTTTAAGTTTCATGTTATCCGATGACCTAAGAACTTTCGTGTGGGAGTCACATAAAAACTGAAATCGGCTTTTAAGGTAGAGGCGTAGACGGGAAAAATAGTATTTTATACAGGACGGAAAGAATATGAGCATTCCGGCGAAGGCGAATTGGCAACCACTTGAGTTTCTTGCGGAATTCAGAAACATGATCATATTTGCGCAAACCAAATATGAACCTTATACAAAAATTTTGAAGTCGCTCAAGTTTATCAAGTTGTACTTCAGTGAGGTCAAGATAGCTGGCATCAGCATAATCAAGGATGGGTAGGAGAGATTGTGCAAGCGCAATCTTAGTAGCAGTCGGCAGGAAATTACGCAGTCTTCTCAGAGATCCAACAGATGCGAATAGCTTGCGGCTAACTTCCTGTAGCTGGGCAGTCCAAGAGAAGTTCCTGTCAATGAAAATCCCCAAGTTCTTCACCTTCTCGCTAATGGGTACAACAGAGTTGTCAAAACAAACTTGGGGGAGAGTCGTCCAGTCGATCCTTGAGACCAAACTTGAAGTACCCACCACCAAAAATTGCGTTTTTATAGGATTCACCGTAAGTCCATGCCTCTTGCGCTCCAGTCGCATATACGAGCCAGATCACTATTTATCGTCAAGATAGCCTCAGATAGATTACCAAGAGGAGATCGCGTGTAAATTTGAAGATCATCTGCATAAAGGTGGTAGGAAGAAATTATTTCTTTTGATATTGAGTTTATAAAAACTGCGAAAAGTAAGGGCGATAGAACGCCGCCCTGAGGTACCCCGGCAGAAGTACTACACCAGGAAGATAAGGTCTCCCCGATGCAAATACGTTGTCGGCGACCAAACAGGTAACTACGAAACCAGTCAACAACAGATGGAGATATGTTAAGAGAGCAAAGGACGCCGAGTAAAACATCGAAATCTACGGTATTGAAGGCATTACTGAAATCCAGTAGAGCCAGAACCGTAAGATTGCCCATCTCCATGGCAGACCTAATATCGTCCGTAATATTCAGAAGCGCCTTAGTTGTGCTATGACCAGGGCGGAAGCCGGACTGGAAGGGGTTAAGGAGATTATTTTTGGAGAGAAAGGTGCTTATTTGGTTGTGGATTAACCGTTCAAGGACTTTGGATAGGAATGGCAAGACGGATATTGGTCGATACTCAGAGAAGGATGTAGGATTGGGCTTTTTAGGTAAAGGAATTACTTGAGCATCTTTCCATAAGCTTGGAAAGACACGGCTAGATGCAGAAAAATTGAGGATATGGCAAATGACGGGCAGGATAATGTCCAGCACCGGGAGTAGCATTTTACGGCTGATACAGTCGCTTCCTACTGCATTTGACGAAATCGATAGTATGCTCTTCTTAACATCACATGCAGAAAATTGACCAAAAAAAAAAGGAGAATAACTGGGAGTCGGGAGAGATGAAAGATGATTCAATGTATTTAATTTAGTTGTCCTATCAAAATTGGACGAGGCAGTAAAATGATTATTCATTGCGTCAATATTTACATCTTTAGGGATAGTTTCTTGTCGGGCTTTACCGACTCCCAATGACCTAAGAAATTTCCAAACTTTGGAAGCGTCCCCATTTAGGACAGAATCATGAATATGTTGGCGATTGGCATTCCTACACAACTTATTGCAGTGTTTACGAATTGAGACATATCTTTCCCTATTAGCGTCAGTAGGCCGAACGCTTAAATTTAGCTTTTGCTGTAGCTTTTTTGTACATGAGACTTTTAATTTCCTCTGTCAACCACGGCGCTGGCAAATGCCTTACTTTAACTGCCCGAACAGGAGCGTGACGGTCGTAAAGCTCAACAAGTTTGGTCGTGAACATAAGAACTTGCTCATCGACTGAAGTAGAGGAAAATAAAGAAGACCAATCTATGTTGCTGGCATCCTGGCAAAGACTGTCAACGTCCATACCACCAAAATTGCGCTGCATGAGAGTTTTGGCTTTAGCCTTGGGTGGACGAATTTTATATGAAAGAAAAATCAGATCATGATAAGAAAAGGCATCGGCTGAGCATTGGCCATGCTTAGCGACGCGGTCAGGAGAGGAGACAAAAATCAAGTCAAGAAGTAAAGGAGTAGAGTTAGGAAAATGGTGCGTAGCACTAAGTGGAAGAATAGAAAGATTACTGGAAGACGAAACATTACTTAGTGAAGAAGAACGATGGTCTTTCTTTTAAGGCCCGAGGCCCTTAGTTTGATCTTAGAAAACCAGACCTTGTCCCTGACCGCAAGACTGCGAACTTTAAATAGGATAGGCCTGGTTTTATTGGCCACTGCTCGACCGATCCTGTGACATCGGCTGATGTCAGCTACAGTGAAGTCGCTTAACTGTAGTTTATCAGTAATCACTTTAGCGATGACCTTGGCCGTGTCCTCCTTCTGTTCCTCACTCACACCATGTAAAAGCAGGATTTTCCTCCGTCCTCTCATCTCCATTTGGTCAATACTACGTGCTAGAAGCTCCACTTGTCGCTGAAGGGTGTTGAGGGCTTGAGAAATGAATGCCAGGAAAATATTGAATTCCACTGCTAGGCTGGAACTTGTGACTGGAGATGGAGGGGCCTTCTGCAGTTCGGCTTCAAATATGGACATCTGTGCGTGGAACATATTCTTCAGAACACTCAAAGTGCTTGTCAGTGAATCCATTTTGTTGATGTGATGTTAACAGTAAGTGTAGTAATTTATAGTGAAGAAATTGTGAGAAGATAACGCTTCACCAGCAGGTAATAACTATAAACTTTTATAATATGTCATAAAATATTGTAAAATACTATTCTATTAAATAATATTTAATTTTAATTACGAGCGTTTTTTATTTAGTGTTAATTGGTACAACTACCCACCCAACACTTACAACATCAACAAAATAGATTTATTATTATTGATGACAATGTTACATAGGTACTCTTTGTACTCCACTCCGTCAAGCGCCATCTGGCGGGAGCAATTGGCATTAATGTTCCCTATTGCCAGACCAGATAGTTATTATTCGGTTTACCACCTTGAATTTCTTGAGTTTGGATTGTTTCAGGTCAGCAGGCTGGTCCGGGGGGGATTGGATACACGGAACTAACAAAATTGCAAATACTACGGCTTCACCTTAGAAACGGTTATCATTAAGCTATTCCTTCGAGGAACCAAGTCAACTATATCATGACATGTAACCTTTTTCCAGTGTGTTGAGGTCAGCTTCCAATCTAACCGGATGCAGTTGAAGATCTCTGGACCGACCTCAAGCGCCGCTTATATTTGGATATCACTCCTTGCGGCAGATATTACTTAGCCAGGAGCTCTTCAAAAACAAGCAGTAGGTACCTAACTACGTCTTTAGCATCAACAACGTGACGTCGTATGACGATGTGGTGTGTCCATAACTGATAGGAGGCTCCATACCCCCGACGTAGAGAATTGAGAAAGACTGGCAACCTGTTCTGAAACATTAAAAGTTTGGTGTTTTTTCATAAGAATTATATTTATTACTTTGAGTAGCTGGCTCTCAAACAGAATGCCCTCTCGCCGCCTGCTTCACACAGTATAAATATGAGGGACCTTGCAGTTCTTTGTTTGCTCCCATAATTTACACATAAGTTTTTACATCGAACATTGTTTGTACTTAACGTGAAAATATGGAGCTGACCGAAATATGTTTATATTACCTTAATCTCATTAGGAAAAAAAGTTATTAAAAAAAAGCTTTCCTAGATGTTAGTTTTCTACCAGGAGATAGGATTTGGCTTCATTACCGTGCTTCTGCGGATTGATCAAGGTTTAATTAAAGTACCGGCGTGTCGCGCTTTGATTGGTATGCAAGACTTGATGGAGGATGGACATTTCTGTTGACTTCCCATTTAGGCCGAAGCGCCTGTGCGGAGAGCGCTGGCGCCGCCGCACGCCTGCCCGCGTCTTGTTTGCACCGGTTTAAGGAAGACTAGGACTACTGACTGTACTACTACTAGTGTCATTTGAACGCGCACTCCGTACTGTCTTTACCATCTCAGTTTAAGACACAATATTTGACGCTTTGATATACCATCCCAAAAGCCCGCGACGATCTGAACTTAGTTATTTTATAAAAGCTGTGCACCTATATACCCAATACAGGTAAAAACGATCCCCAAATATAAAGTATGGATCATGGTGGCTTTGGGAGATATCAAGTTCCAAAGGTGTATAGAGATGCACCTTAGTTTCGTTAAAGTTTACCGGTTTTTATCTTTTTTATTTGGAATAACATTAGAAATCACGTCATCCATTATTAGATAGTACGGTGGCAACCCTCTGTCAGACACCATTAAAGTAAGATAAATTGTGATAAAACCTTCGTCATGGTATAAACACAAAATTTTATAATGTTACTTGGGGAACTATCAAAAGCTGAAGTGTAGTAGTGCGAGTCTCACCCCATACGGCGATTGTTATAAAAATGGTACTAAGTCCAATGTGTGAAGCTCCACGAGCTCTTGACTGTTTACAGTAAAGAGAGAGTTTTTGAAATCCCTTTTTATGTTTTAGAAAATTGTTTCTAAATTTTGCAATTTTTGCGAGCGGCCCTTAATTTTTTTCAAAAATCATCTGCATGCTATGCCGAATCGAATGATACCTTGTTAATATTTTTCCGACGTGATAAAAAAAGTTGAACAAAAACGCATTTGTTGATTAGACGACTAGTCACACCCGTTGATTTGAATACTGACAAAACTTATCAGAGTGTATAATACTTTTCCCGTATACTCTCTCTCTATGTAATTGTTTAACAAATCACCTAGTGAACACAAAAATCTACCTTTAACACTATTCCGGCAAAATGTTTATCTTGGCTGGGCGATAAATTTATTTATTTAACATCTATAAGAATAAAAGACTAATCTGGTCTCATACCTACTTTGTACACATCATCTTCATATCAGCCGAAAGACGTCCACTGCTGGACAAAGGCCGCCCCCAATCGTCGCCACATTGACTCCCCCGCGCGACTCGCATCCACCGGATCCTCGCAACCTTCACCAGGTCAATTACTATGTACTTATTAAGGCTAATAGTAATTAAACAAACCAAATTAATTATTATAATTGTTCTATATTCAGAAAATATCCTATTGACTTAACTTTTGCATAGGTACCTTAATAATGGTCAATATGAGGAGACTAATTAATCTTACTTAAACATTCATGTAGGTACCCAAATTTTGCAAATAAATTATTTGGTTTGATATGATGCACGTGATAGGTTTGTGGCTTGTATTACCATGCTGTTGTGCTATATGCATGGCATGTTGTAGCAAGCGAGCTGGCGGTAGCTAACTGTGACCTCTGATCGTAGCTGCGTATGGCACCCAGTGTAGAGGAGTCACTCGCTCACGTAGCTCATCCAGGGAGAGGTTTAATGGCCGTGGCAACAAGCCGTGTGCCGGCTATGCCCGCGAGTGTTTCGCCTAGAACAAGCTAGGTGGACAAAAGTAAAGTTAGCTTCTCGGAAAGGGTTAATTAACTGACTTTATTACCCGCAAAGCTCTGATGCCAAGTTTTTTATTCCTTTAACTTTCCACAGTGAAAGGTGGTTAAAGATAACAAATGATGAATGTCCGCCTATGTACCTACCACTATTGTGCATGAAGTTTAAATAAGTTAATATTTAATGATAAAAGCAGTTCAGGTTAATTTTATTTTAGCGGCACTTCTGACATCATCTCATTGTGGTAGTTCGTAATTTTGTGAAAGTTTTAGTGATGGATCTAAATCATCAAGGTATGTACTTAACTTTTTTACTGATTTAAAGTTGGTCAGTTATTTTATAATGTAGGGTCATTACGATTATATATATACGGTATAATAGTACATTTTTCTTTAACTTCCAACTTTCAAAGCCTATAAAGTATATATACATACGTGTCCATTCGGCATTTCGGCATTCGGGCAAAAAATCTAGTGAGTGTACACGTGTGTGTTTATCAGTCCATGTATGTATGTATGTTTGTTTCTATGTGGCGTTCTAGAGACCAAACGCGTTGCCCGATTTTGATGATTCTTACGTCATTCGTCTTAACCTTGCGAGTATCACAGGCTACATTAAAGTTGGAAAATAGAAACATGGCGGATTTTGGGCGCCATATTGCTGGGGCCCAATTTTTATTTTCTTCCAGATCCATCGTGTGGGTTATCAAAATGAGGGTTTTAAGAGTTGATTTCAATAATGTACAACACCTATATGTTTAAATGTACCTAATCCGTAAAATTAAATGTTAACTAAATTATAAATTAAAAAAAGATTAAGTACCAAAAAAAGGTGCGGTAAATTATGTGCCGAGGTGTTGAAGCTCAACATTGCTGCCATTGAAGAGCCTCGACCTTAGTTGCGCCACTTTATTTCTCAAAATGAAGAGGCTTATGAATTTATTGGACGATTCGTAATACGACTTTAATTAAGTACATACCTAATTACTTTTTAATTTTGTGAATATTTGTAAAATTTCAAATATTCATAAAAATCCTTAAAAGTCGATTTAAATGCAGATAAAATGAAACAGACTTTTGTCCACATAGCTTGTTCTAGACGAAACACTGTGCGCCGGGTTATCGACTTAGGCTTTAAGTAGGACTAATAAAACAACGGAGATGGATTAAATATCGTTTATTAATTTATTAAAAACTTGTATAACCTAAAAATACAAGCGGACAATAATTGGAAAAGGAAGATCTTTTAAAATGCATTTATGTCGAGCAAAGCTCGCCTTGATGAGTCAAGGTTAAGATATTAGTTGTTATGTTGAACTAACACATAATTATTTAAAAAAACACGTGCCTAATATAGCACTTCCAGTCGTTACTTTCCTATATATAAAAGTGCAGATAGTTGAATTATCCATGATGTCGCATATACGCCAAGAATTTTGATATTTTTTAACAAATAACTGGTATCGTTGTCATATTTTTACTATTTTCTGAGGATAAGCAACGTGCGCAATCGCCTTTTTATGTAATCTCATTACATCGTGACTCGCGGCTTGTGCTAAACGTTCATTGCTTACTTATCAGGTCCAGAGTACGTAATTTCTGAATGCCGCACAGCCCCCACGGTAGCAGGTACGTTAGCTTTTTTGGGGAACTTCGCAAAAACCGTTTTTTTTTTTATTAGTTTTGCGAGTTTATTATGTTACACATAATATCTTTGTATTATGTGTAAGAGAATAAATTTTCATTATGCACAAGTTTTACTATGGGATCAATGGGTTCAGGGATTTTTCCAACCTCCTAATGAAGTTTTCTACAAAGAACAATAAGCCTTATTCCCTTATTGTATAAACTGCTTGTGAAAATACTGCTATAACGATTGGCAACCATACTTGAGGAGCAGATGACAATTTCTAAACACCAATTTGGCTTCCGGGCACACCACGGAACGACAGTACAATTGCACAGTGGTTCACACAATCCGACAGTAACTGGAAAATAAAGAGTATTGATCACGTGCCTTTCTTGACATACAAAAAGCATTTGACCGATTCTGGCACAAGGGACTTCTATGTAAACTAAAAACTTGTCTACCACACACTGCATACTGCTGCTCAAGTCTTACCTGCAGGACCAAGTATTTCTGGTTAAATCTGAAGACTTCAGTTGATCTTCATTTTATCCCATAGAATATAGAGTACCTCAGGGTTCAGTGTTGGGTCCTATCCTGTTCAAAGTCTATATTGCATGTGCTCACTTACTCATCTCAAAACAAATCGTTACCGCAACCTATGCTGACGTTACCGCAGTACTTTTTTTTTTAAGATCCTGTCAAGACTACAAGAACACCTGAACGTTATTGGATCATGGATGAGAATGTGGAGAATCAGAGCTAGTGCTGCCAGGTCTGTCCACTTTACATTCGCTGTTAGATAGGACTGCCCAACATTGACACATGATGGAAACGCTCTTGCACAGAAATGTACGGTCAATTACCTAGGTATGCACATTGACAGAAATCTTACCTGGCGCGATCACATAAAGACCAACCAAAAAAAGGACCGAGCAAAAGGAAACTAGGAGACCTTCACTGGGTTTTGGGCTGACCGTCATCACTTAGCTTGAAAAATGAATTACTGATTTGCAAATGCATCCTAAAACCCATAGGGGCGTTTGACGTATGGTTTGGAACTCTGGGGATCGACAAACCACTCAAAGATGGAAATACGAAATAAGTATTAAAAATCTTGAACTGCGCTCCTTTGATCACAAAGAACATAATTACAAATTAATAAGTATATGAGTATTTACAAATTCCCACTACTAAAGAGATTGTAGAAACGTCCTACAAGTCTTTTAAGAAAAGTGGAGTATATATTTACAATATGAACTCATTTGATGCGGTTTTCCATAAATGATAGTTAGACTATAAAAATATTTCTTTATGAGATTCTTTTAATAAGAATAAAGACAATATTTATGCGGGAAACTTTAAATAGGGTAATTTTTTGGCATGTTTGATTAAGCAAATAACTAAAGTCAAAATGTTTTTGTGAATTGTATCTGTAGGAATAATTATGTGAGAAGAATCATATGAATAAAAAAGAATGCATTATGTATAAGTATTTTACTTACCATTTATAAACTTTTAAATACTCAACAAAGACTTGCTTGAAATTTTGATTGGGAGCCGTGCGGTAGTATATGGATAGTGGGGACTATACCAGTTACATTGCCCAAATTTACGATACCAGCTAAGTGTTAAAAAGATAATATTTAGGATGTAACATATCACCACAGACGGTTGTGGAAATATTTAACATCGAAATAACCCTTATCAGTGAGCTGAGGGTCCCGCCGACTGCCGGTGCCGGAAGGCGTGGAGCCGGCGGACGGCATGCCGGCGGCGGGCACGACGCGCTCGGTGGGTTCGGGCGAGCTCGCCACGCGCAGTGAGGCGGGCCGCTCGGGCGCCAGCTCCGCGCCCGCGTCCAGCTCGGCACGCGCTTCCGCGTCGTTGTCGCCCTCTGGCTCCGAGGCCTCGTCGTCGGTCTTCCACAGCTCTATGTCATCGACATCGGCCGCGACTTTATAGGCGGACGGCGAACTGCATCGTAGATACATGTCATACTACAAGTTCCGCACCTACTTTACTTGCTTTGCGGTTACTTCGGAATGTTTGTTCTCTCGGTAATACCTACTAAGAGAAAAAATATTCCAAAGCCGGGTGACTTCTGGTGGATGGATAGTGGCGATTTTGTGACGAAATATGAATCAAATTAATTTTGCCATAAGCTTAAGCCTATAAGGGAAATCACCCACGGTGACTTATGGCAGCATTTCTGTAGCGATGCAATCGCAAAAATGTCACTATACAGTCGCGAAGCTGACGCTGGTTTTAAATTTTCGCCTAAGTACCCAGGATTCTGCATGAATGAATGAAATGAATCATTTGTATGTTTGAGTTAATACCAGCAAATACTAACCATAGGACATGATGAGGCAGAAGAGGGGTATAATTATTAAAAAAACATTTCTTGCTGTGCTACCGAAAATTTCTCACAGGATTAGTTGCAAACAAAAACATGTTAAGGTTTGATGTTATGCGACAGTGCGACGTACAACTGGCCGAGTGAAAATCTTGACCACTAGTTTCCTGGGAATGTTATTATCACCACATACTCTACCTGAACGGGGAACTAGAATCGATTGAACTGAAAGGTACGTACGCGGGCATTATTGGTATTCCTGGCAGCCTTATTGTTTAATGAATTCGGCAAGGCAGAGGGCAAAGAGTATGAAGAATCGACCAATCACATAGACGGAAATCCACATCGCGCCATTCATCTCGCATGTGATTGGTCGATTTTTCATAGTCTTTGCCCTCTGCCTTGCCGAATTCACGAAGGGACGCAGAACTTGCAGTTGAAACGGGCGGGCTGCGTATGTTTTATTCTGAGCATGTTCACAACATTGCGAATGGTTCGATTTGATTATTATTGATTCGTTTCGTAAATGGTTTATTTACTTTTACCCTACCTAATGAGGTTACCAGGGATTGCACGAAATCACTAGGGATACCACGAAATCACGGTGATGTTGAATATTATTGTTTATTACGTGTTCTTACTAAAATGTTGAATGATATGACAAAACGATAATATAATATCAGTGATACGAGTATGTCGTTTCACTAAGCTAAATCTAGTAACAGATAATATAGTATCAGTGATATGTCGTTTCACTAAGCTAAATCTAGTAACAGATAATATAGTATCAGTGATATGTCGTTTCACTAAGCTAAATCTAGTAACAGATAATATAGTATCAGTGATATGTCGTTTCACTAAGCTAAATCTAGTAACAGATAATATAGTATCAGTGATATGTCGTTTCACTAAGCTAAATCTAGTAACAGATAATATAGTATCAGTGATATGTCGTTTCACTAAGCTAAATCTAGTAACAGATAATATAGTATCAGTGATATGTCGTTTCACTAAGCTAAATCTAGTAACAGGAGAAATGTGTTGAAGGATAAAATAACAAAACAAAATTACATATTGACTGATGCATTTTATGATGATATGTTTACCGTTTTCTATTATTTGAATTTGTTCGTAACAAAAATAACAAGTAAAAGTGGTTTGACTAACACTTAAGAGTACGACAAAGGCCCAGTTTTTTTATCTGTATTTAACTCGACTGATGGTTAAATATGTAAACCAATGGTTTCAAATTTCGGCAAAGCGCGATTTTTTTATGTGTTCAAATTTAACACTTGGTTTAGCTACGTATCCTAAAACAGGGCATTACTCTTTTTTGGAGTCGGTTATAAATGAAAATCCTATTATTTATTTAAACAAGGCAGCAATTTGTGGCACCTTGAATTCTTAAAACATTTGGATAAGTATATTAATCTTATTCTCTGCTTTTTTGACTTTTTACAAGATTTAGTTTAGTGAAACGACATATATCACTGACCTTATATTAGCATTTTGTCATAAAATCATAATATCATTAAACATATTTAGTAAGAAGATGTAATAACCGAGAATTTTCGATATCTACCGTGATTTTGTGGTACCCCTAAGGATTCCAAGAAATCTCTGGTATCCTCATTTCCCTGCGACATATGTAATTCTGTAACGAATTCTTTTATTTGTTTTCACAAATAACTTATAATGTATTTGATGTGATCCCAAAACATTTAACTTTACTTAACAAAGGGTGGATTTTTAAACAGCTGTGACGGGCGGCGGTTCGATTAGGTACTTTCAAAAAAAGATAAAGTCAAGCAACTTTGACCACATCACATAGGTGTCTTCGCGTGCCGCAGCGTCGAGACATTCTGGGCGACGTGTGAACAATTTGCATTCATCTATCCTCACAGGTAAGTAATCATTTATTTTTGCAAAATGATTAGTCTAGGCAAAGACTACTTACTATTACTACGAGCTACTCGTATGTATCTTTGGCGTTTATACTCATATATCAGTAAGCAGGATCTTCGTTATAATTTGATACCAAGGTAGGTCGAAACTGAGTAGTTGCAGGGCAAGTATCTGCGCCTGGATAATACTCACAAGATAGCTACTATGATAAAGGTACCAGAAACATGTCTTGTATTGAGTCGAGTAATGGTAACTGCGTTATTATAGATCTCGTTGCAAGAGCATCCGAAAAGCTGGCTTAAAGATATATCGCTTATGTTGAAATTGAGTAAATGGACGTGATGTACGTTGGTGTATATTGCGAAGTTTTAACACTACCTATCGGCGCCGGCGGCAATAATGATTTGATTCAAGCGAGCAACTAACAGCGACTACAACAAACAAACATTATTAAAATTATTATTATTTATTTCACTAAACAAACATAAATAATAAATATAAAAAGGAACGATACAACAAAAGAAAATATTATCACAGTGCTACATTACTTTATGATCAGTTTGTGTGTTTGGCATCCTATAATAATGTACAGTGATGATGACAAGAAGCTGCAGCATGCGCCGGCGTCGCGCGCCCTCGCCGAGTGCTCACTGTGTCGCAGTGTGCGCTGAGTGCAGTGTGTGTGTGTCGCTTGTACGTGCAGTGTCCGTGTGCGGTGTGCCGTTCCACAGATGCGGCTTATCTTGCGCTGTCACTTGGCGAGCTAGAGGTAGAGAGCACGCGGCCGCCACTTGGACTACTAGTGTGGCGCGCGACGTGCGTGCCTGATGCACACTCGCTAAATATGTTATTGTGACCTCAACCCTACTTATTGCAGAATTAAACGATTTGAGACAAAATAGCACAAACATTAGAATTCGCTAAGCCAAATTGCCCGATTTTTATATTTACTTGCCGTGGTCGTCCCGTGGTTAGACCTCGCCCTTCGTGCTTCGTCGGGTTCAAATCCGGCAAGTACATAGGTACCAATGTGACTTTTTCAATTCATGCCTATGTACTTTCTAACTTTATGTAGGACATCGCTGACATCTGTCAATGAAAACATCATAAGGAAACCCAGACTTATAGTTAATTTAAGTTTGAAGTCGCCAACCCGCTTTGAGCAAGCGTAGGGCACTGGGAACTAGAAGAGAAGAGGCTTTTGCTCTGCTTTGCTACTTTTTAACACTCTTCAAAATAAGAAGGAGGTGCTTTTTATTTTTATTTATTTACATTTAGGATTTGATATGAGATGCACTGTTTGGTTGTTAAACAAGAAGTGAAAACTAAAAAAGAAACTTCTTTCCAAAAAATTTCAATCGATTTCATATTAAAAAAAAAGTCCAAAATAACTTAAGTAAGTACATAACTAAACCAACATACTAGATTAACTTTAGCTTCGTTATATATTTTTTTCTTAACCTGTCTATAAAATAAATTAATTATAATCTTTAAATGTATAATATGATTGATTTCGTCGTGAGATCGGAACAGAGTCGTTCCACACCGTGAGAATAGCACCAACGCACCAGCGCGCGGTGGTCGCACCGCCGAGCGCCGCCATACTGCAGTTTGACACGACATTTTGTAGATTTGCATTTTATTTTTTTAGACTTCATGCACAACAAGGTACAAAGGCGGACTTAATACCTTAGGCATTCTCTACCAGTTAACCAAGGGTGGTGAAGAGATAGATAACAAAGCAGGCATTTTCTGATCCGGTATCCTTTGTTACCGTTGGACCGAAATTTATAAAAATAATTTTACTGTAGTTGATTTTAATCTAAGGTGGCAATGGATATCACAGTTCGGCGTGCTAAGGCCGACATAGAATTGGTGGCCAAACGCGAGCGTATTACTGCAGACAATAATGTTTGATAGTTGTCATGTCATGTCAAATGTATGGACTGAAAACGCTGCCAGTAGTAGCAGCGTGTCCGCACGCCGCGTGCCTTCCCCTCCCCCTGTCGCGCGCACACTTGTCGCCGCGCGACACTGTCGCGGTCGTGAGTGGTGAGAGTGTACGTGTGTGTGTGTGCGTGTGTGTGGCGTGTCGGAGCCGTCGCTCGCGCGGTCAACGCGTACGAGTGGCCTAGTAAAGAGGTCGCGGGCGCCAGTTCATCGCACGACGCGAGCGCGCGTAGCTGCAAGCAACGAAGACGCAAAATAAACAAAAAAAAATAAAATAAAAACTATTCATGCGAATGAATACAATTGATATAAGAAGCACGCGCTTGTCACAGTCAGTCGCACTTGACCACGAAATTTTTTCTTAATACTAAGAAATAACGACTCTAAAACAGTCAAATTGTGATCAATAGATATTTTGTTGACAATATCGTAAAACCCGACCAAAGGCAAATCTGGATATAATTCTAATTGATGACATATGTCGGAGTATAAAAATATTGACGTTATAAACGTTGCCCTGGCCCCTCCGTAAATAAAGCGCTGCACTTGTTCGAGTGCACCGAGTGGATATCTACATGACGTTTGAAGATTCATTCCGTAGAGTAGTTAAATAGCAGCCCTAGTTCTGAAGTAAGTATACGGCAGTTAAATAGCAGATGTTCCTAGTTCTAAAGTTAGTAGACTAGCAGTTAAATAGCAGATGTTCCTAGTTCTAAAGTTAGTAGACTAGCAGTTAAATAGCAGATGTTCCTAGTTCTAAAGTTAGTAGACTAGCAGTTAAATAGCAGATGTTCCTAGTTCTGAAGTTAGTAGACTGGCAGTATAATAGCAGATGTTCCTAGTTCTAATGTTAGTAGACTAGCAGTTAAATAGTAGATGTGCCTAGTTCTAAAATTAGTAGACTGGTAGTATAATAGCAGATGTTCCTAGTTCTGAAGTTAGTAGACTAGCAGTATAATAGCAGATGTGCCTAGTTCTAATGTTAGTAGACTAGCAGTTAAATAGTAGATGTGCCTAGTTCTAAAGTTAGTAGACTGGTAGTATAATAGCAGATGTTCCTAGTTCTGAAGTTAGTAGACTGGCAGTATAATAGCAGATGTTCCTAGTTCTTAAGTTAGTAGACTGGCAGTTTGATAGCAGATGTTCCTAGTTCTTAAGTTAGTAGATTGGCAGTATAATAGCAGATGTTCCTAGTTCTTAAGTTAGTAAACTGGCAGTAAGATAGCAGATGTTCCTAGTTCTTAAATTAGTAGACTGGCAGTATAATAGCAGAAGTTCCTAGTCCTGAAGTTAGTAGACTAGCAGTAAAATAGCAGATGTTCCTAATTCTGAAGTTAGTAGACTAGCAGTTAAAAAGCAGAAATGCCTAGTTCTAAAGTTAGTAGACAGGTAGTATAATAGCAGATGTTCCTAGTTCTGATGTTAGTAGACTAGCAGTAAAATAGCAGATAACTCTAGTTCAAAAGTTAGAAGACTAGCAGTAAAATAGCAGATAACTCTAGTTTAAAAGTTAGAAGACTAGTAGTTTAATAGCAGATGTGCCTAGTTCTAAAGTTAGTAGACTAGCAGTTAAATACCAGATAACCGTAGTTCAAAAGTTAGAAGACTGGCAGTATAATAGCAGATGTTCTAAGTTCTAAAGTTAGTAGACTGACAGTATAATAGCAGATGTTCCTAGTTTAAATGTTAGTAGACTGGCAGTATAATAGCAGATGTTCCTAGTTCTGAAGTTAGTAGACTAGCAGTATAATGGCAGATGTGCCTAGTTCTAATGTTAGTAGACTAGCAGTTAAATATCAGATGTGCCTAATTCTAAAGTTAGTAGACTGGTAGTATAATAGCAGATGTTCCTAGTTCTGAAGTTAGTAGACTAGCAGTATAATAGCAGATGTGCCTAGTTCTAAAGTTAGTAGACTAGCAGTTAAATAGCAGATGTGCCTGGTTCTAAAGTTAGTAGACTGGTAGTATAATAGCAGATGTTCCTAGTTCTCAAGTTAGTAGACTAGCAGTATAATAGCAGATGTGCCGAGTTCTAATGTTAGTAGACTGGCAGTATAATAGCAGATGTTCCTAGTTCTAATGTTAGTAGACTGGCAGTATAATAGCAGATACTTGTAGGTTCCTACTTCTAAAGTTAGTAGACTGGCATTAAATAGCAGATACTTGTGTAGAAGTTTCGACTTCTGAAGTTAGTAAATTGGTAGTTGGAAGGTTCTTAAGACTCCTCTTAATACTTGTGTAAAAGTCGTAGCATCGTTTTGAAGAATAAATAACGTTGTCGGAAAGTTTGTTGTAAAATAAATAACACTTGACGTCCAAGCATTGAGTCGCTCGCGGCTGCCTCTCCACGGCCTCGACACATTCATGGAATGGGATAGCATCAATAGTTGCTAATGATGATGATTTTATGACTTACTACAATTTGCCTTTGCTGGGATTATTACAAAAAAGACTTATTATGTAAGAGCCCCAGAAGACTCGACACTTGTAGCACGGGCGATGGGTACTTTCCAGCTTTTAAAAACTGGTGTGAAAGTGCTGATGCTAGCAGTATCGAGTTTGCTGCTGCCCGACATACGAGGGAGACTGCTTACCAGCGGGCAGCGTCGTCCTGGCCAGCCGCAGCCCCGTGGATTACCTGAAACACAAGGCGCACGTCAGATACAGCACTAGCGACGTCGCCGGAACCACAATGCGATAGAATGTCGTGCTCGTCACCACACACGGGAACGCTCGAAGCTCGAAGCACAACATATTGATTCACAAGAAACTTCAGACTTTTTGTAATTCTTTTCTGTATTTTTGTGCATCTAGTCATCCACACAAAACGTATATTTGTTTACTCGGATACCCAGGCATAAAACCTCAAAAACTGTAGGGCTGAGGCCCCTTTACCTGTTTTAACCCGATCCGTTCAGCCGTGGCCGAGGCGTGATTAAGTGTAACAAACACACATCCATCCAAACTTTTCAAATCTTCTAAATAAATAAAAGCGAAAGGTCACTTACTCACTCATCACGAAATATCGAAAACCGCTTGACGTATAAAAATGAAATTTGGCAGGGAGGTTCCTCTAGTGACGATAGTGTGCAATAAGAAATGATTTTGGAAATCCAAATTTTTGTAAAATGGGGTCGGAAGTTTGTATGAAATTCCTAGTTTGTAAGTTGGACACGTGAAATTTAACATTTACGCTCTTGGTTGATCAAAAGAATCCATTTATTGTTTCCGTAAATCAAATTATATCCTTTAATTGGTTTTTGGAAATTCCACCACCCCTAAGGAGGTATAAAGGGGATTCAAAGTTTGTTGAAAATTTCTACGCTTTTAAGTGGGACACGTGAAATCAAAGATTTACCCTCTTGGTTGATAAAAAGTATTCATATGATTATTGTTTTTTTTTGAGCTTATATATTTGAAACTTGGCATAAATTCATTATTAGTTTTCAAAATTACTATTAATTTTTTTTACAAACCTTGTTAAAGATTTTCAAGAATTTTTTGGAAATTCAACCTTTGAGGGTGTGTAACGAAAGACATTTGTTGTATAAAAATATAATTCCTTGGGCAAAATAATAAAGGTGGCAAAAGACGATTTTAGATATGTTGAAATTTGTATCGAAACATCTTATTTCTTGGACTCATACTTGAAACTTGGCGCAATTACTAACCTTAGTAAATAATAAAGGTTGTAATAATTATTTTTTCGAAATTACCTCCAAAACACGGTTCAGAGGGCGGTAAAGATTTTTGAAGAATTTTACTGCACATAGCTTTTTATGAGGTGGGGCGCACAAAGGCGGGATTTTTGGCAATTCAACCTTTTAAAGGGGTTAAAAGGAAGATAATTATTTGTATGAAAAATCTTATTCCTTTGACAAAATGATAAAAATAAAAAATCATCTGTAGGATAAAATACGGATCATGCGAACGAAGTCGCGGGGCGAATGCTAGTTTATAATATTAGTAAAATTATTGCTAAAAATTTTCGTCATTAAAAGGTGATTTTGAAATGTTCAGTACCTATTATTTTTTGGGAATACTTTAAAAATAGTCGATCTCTCGAACAGTTTCAACTTATAACCGATACTGTCTGTAAATATCTATTCGATAGTTTCGATTAAATTAGTATTCCAGTTCCGGTACCCGTATTGGAAACTTCATAGCGTCAGTATATACCCAAACCAAGAACTAAGTGCGATTGAGTGATAATGAACATCGCATTATTTGCTGGATCTGCACAGAAGATTGGAAAAAAAAAAAAAACAAAACATTGAGTTCAGAATTATATCCATAGACTATCAAACCATTATAGAAAACTGTCACTTTAGACAACTGACACATTGCTATCGAAAATTCAAGCATCACCTAATAGCGCCACTTCAGTGTTGCTAACAACTAGAAATAATTAAATGCGTTTCATTACACGCTAAACATGGACGAACAATTTGAACTACTATTCGATAGGATGAAAATCGAAATGCAGAACCAAACGATTGAAGTAACTAATACAATACTTGATAAAATGGATAAAAAATTAAAACCCGTCTTAGAAGAGAACCAATATTGAAACACAGTTGAAAATCTAGAAAATAAAGAAGAACTTCTAGAGAGAGAAAAGAAGAGCAATAATATTAAATTAATTATTCATGGATTAACAGAAAAGGAGCAGACGACGCTGAATTTAATCAAATACATTAAAAAGTATTTTTTGGATAAACTCGGCAAAATCTTAAAAAAAATATAAAATAAATAAAATCTACCGCATTGGCTTAAGAAATAAAAATTTGAAACCGAAGCCTACGCTCCTCTCATTGGTCAGTGGATGGAAAAAATACGAAATAATGAGGAACAAAAATAATCTAAAAGAGTTATATATAACGGAAGATTATTCAAAGAAAACTTTAGAAATAGGAAGTCATTGCAACCCAAATTAATGGAAGAAAGGCAAAAACTAAACTTGGCGTACATAAAATATGATAAAATCATTGTAAAGGAAAATTAGGCCATAGAAAAAAGGAAGAGAGAGAAATCCATCTCGCCGCAAGTCGAATTACATCCAAGGAAACAAACGCTAAACTCGTCTAAAAACAATATAATTAATGCATACGAGGTGATGAGAGGCTGATCTTTTCGCTTTCTCGCTTTCAACAACAACGAACAGCATAAAACACATAAAGAAACAATAGGAAAGAAAAACTCTCCCTCAAGGCGGCTGGTCCCCGTGGAGGAAAATTACCAAAACCCTCCAGCAAGATCAGAAGAAATAAATGGAATAATAAAACAACCACAACAAACTCTCATTGGATTCAACGTAAGATTACTAGCAGCAACAAAAAGATTTATAGAACTAACATTATATGGTACAAAAAATACCACATACTCGGCTTGGCAGAAGTCAGAAGGGCTATGCAATTGAGGAACGTGAGGAATATATATTCTGCTACAAAGGTGAAACACTCTGCTTATATGGAGTTGGACTTTTAATAAAAAAAAAGTACATAAAAACAATATCGACAGCTTTACAGCGTTTTCAGATCGAGTTGCTCTATTAAAAATGAAATACAACAACCAACTGCTTGCAATAATACAAGTATACGCGCCCACTGAAAAGGCCACAGATGAAGCAATCAATACATTCTATGAAACTCTGCAGGTAGCTCAAAGCCTGGCAGGAGATAATCTTTTGGGATCGGTTATAACTTAGCTGCCTCGGCCTGTTATTGCATTTTTATGTTATAATTGTTTGTTACTCTAGACGCTTTTACGTGCACGTCTTTTTGCATCGTTCTCACATATATGAATTTTTTCAACAAGAATGATGTAACCAAAAAACATGTAATTGAAACTGATTGAAAAGAGTGTCCGTGGAGTTTCTTGCAAATTCTTCTCCATTGAGATCTACTGACGCTTGCGAATTTGCAACTAGAGTCATATTTTTTTTTGTATGACAATTCAAAAGTATCTAAGGTTTATTTGAAATAAACTATTTTGATTTGTTTTTTGATTTAATGTATTCGTTATCGGTGATTTTAATGCAAAAGTGGGCCAACACGAAATATAAGATAGTATTTTTTTTTTTTTCGGAAAATTTGGACGGAAATAGAAATAAAAGAGAGAAACTAATTCTACACGCATTGGAATGATGAATGATGAACTGACAATTATGAACTCCTTTTTTGAAACTTGCTAAAACTGCAAATGGACCTGGCTCTCACCCTGCGGCAACATAAAAAACGAAATTGATTTTATACTGTAAAACCACCCAAAGAGGATCAGAAATTTAGAAGTATTACATGGCTTTGGATTCAGATCTTACCATCGAGTAGTCAGAGCTACGTACACGCTAGATCTAGAAAAAAAGAATAGAACATCATACAAATCACAACCTAAGCCATTAAGAACGGAAGAGGATATATCAACATACTTAAAAAACCTAGAGATCAACATACATCAATTGGAAACAAAACAAGAAGAAGATATTTAAACTTTTTACAATAAACTAGCTAACATCATAAACATCAGCTTTGTATGCAGATTAAAAAATAATGAACTGAAAACTACTAACAAAATACTTAGTGAATCCAATAGAACTCTCCTCACAAGATGAACTGAACTTATGAAAGCGAAACAAAACACCAAAGAAATGAAGAAAGAGTTGAGAATATTATTTAAAACAACAAGTAAGGCAATAGATAAAGACTACAGATACAAACTAATCGAAAATTATCTAAACGCCTACAGAAGCACGAAAAAAGCCTATAAGAATTTGATCACACACAAAAATTGGATTCAAAACTTAAAATCAAAATCAGAAGAAACAAAAACCACATAGAAATCATGAACAGCGCCAGAGATTTTTACAAGCAACTGCACCACTGCAAATGACATAGTAGGAACAAGATCTCAAAACATGAACAATTTACCATGAGAATGAAGTTACCAACCACATCAGTAAACTCAATGCAGAATAAAGCCCTGGTCCAGATGGCATACAAAATGAAGCGCTAAAAGCCGGTGCTACTCTACTAACTCGGCCACTTACGTATTTATTCAACAAGGTTCTGAATACAGGTCAGGTATCAGTGCAATGGAAAATATCTGATATAATCCTTTTATTCTAGAAAGGAGACCCTCAAGACATCTCTAACTACCGCGCCCTATTAGTCTTCTTTCAAGTGTTTATGAACTGTTCGCCTCAATTGTACAAAGCCAGATGAGCCGGAAGATTGATAACTACCAGCCAGTCGAACAAGCAGGTTTTCGCTCCGGATTTTCTACAACGGACCATATACAAGTACTGCAACAGGTAACGGAGAAATCCAAGGAGTTCAACTGGCCACTATACATTGCTTTCATAGATTTCACAAGTCAGGTCAAACTGGAGACACGAGGCTCTGATATACCGATTTGCAGAGGGGTGAGTCAAGGAAACCCCTTTCACCCAAACTGTTCATAATGGTACTACAACACACTTTTGAAAATTTTAACTGGCAGTTAGAAGGAATTAGAGTTAATCAAGATCTACTTAAACGCCTCAGATTCGTGGACGATATTGTCTTATTCGCTGATACAGGTAAAAAATTTGAAAAAATGATAAGCGCTTTAAATGAAAAAAAAGTGAAAAAGTGGGCCTCCAAATGAATGAGAATAAAACTAAAATACTGCAAACAGCCACATAAACGCTATGAAAACAACTGTTATTCGAAGAAAAAATTTTCCCTGTCCCTGAAGGAAATCTTAAAAGGGAATTATCCTCTCCATCTAAAGAAAACTGTCTTGGACACCTGCATCTTACCTACTCTTACATATAGATGCCAAACGTGGACATACAACACTCAAATAAAAACTAAACTAGTAGAGTGCCAGAAAGCAATGGAGAGAGGCTTTATTATTATGTCCTTTATTCAACTTATTTCTTTTTTAATACATTTTTAAATATTTTTATAAAATAAACTACAAAAAAACATTTAAAAACACAAAAATAGAGGCTCACCGGTATCGGGAACAGGGACAGGGTCCAAGCTACCGGCGGTCAGGGCTCCAGAGAGAAGAACCTCCTAACAATACGAGCCGTCTCCAGCAGTACTGCTTTCTGGATCAGGCCCTTACCTTGACCCAGCCGCCTAACGAGAGCCTCCTAAGGTGTTGATCGAGGCTCGCAGCTATTAAGCCATTGACTGAAACGATTATAGGTACAATGATCGCTGTGTCCACATCCCACATGTCGACAACCTCGCGAGCCAAGTCAAGATACTTGATTTGCTTATCTTTCTCGGCTTTCACGAGGTGCCCGTCATGTGGGACGGTAATGTCAGCAACCATTGAACGCCTCTCGATTCGGTCCACCACCACAATATCAGGCTTATTGGCTACAATAGTCCTGTCAGTGATGATGGACCGATCCCAGTACAATATGATATTGCCATTTTCGAGAACTGGCTTGGGCATACCTGTAGTACGGTACCTCCAATGCCACAAGAGTGTATTGCCGAGCAAGTTGCTGATGGATAATCCTGGCTATAAGATTGTGCCTATGCAAGTACCCTTCGTTAGCTAGACGAGAACAACCAGAGATAATGTGACGGATCGATTCACCCGGGCGGTGACATGCCCGACAGATGTCAACCGTTCCATCCTTCACAACAAATCTCCGGTAGTTATTTGTCATGATAACTTCATCCATAATTGCACAGACAAAACCTTCGGTTTTCCCAAAGAGGCCACCGAAACGCAGCCAGGCTACGGACGCTGATTGATCTACATCGGGCCCATATAGGGCCCGAAAAAAGCGTCCATGAAGCTCCTTACTCTGCCATACCTCCCTGCGGTCGTTAGTATCAAGCACTACAGGCTTACGCCAGTTTTCATTCGCCAAGGAGAGCGGGGTGAGTTTCACTTCAACGTCTAGAAAATATTCCCTGAGATTGCATATCTCGCGATTGTGGAGGTTTTTGGCATTTAAAAATCCTCGGCCTCCACACTTCCGCAGGATAAACAATATCATGACCCACTATCGTTCGTGATGCATTCGATATGCAGTCAGCAGAGTACGGACCCGCCTATCCAGGTCGTCAAGTCCCGTTTGAGCCCATTTGAGTATGCCGAAAGAACATCAATACCGGCATGACCCAACCGTTGAAGGCGCGTCTCTTGTTTCCGCCCGAAAGAATACATATTGAATACCTTCTACAGGCGGCCAAAGAAGCGTTCCTTCAACGATTGCTTCAAGTCAGTAGTGCTGATACCTAACGCTTCCGATATACCCAAATACTTGTAGGTTTCGTTTGGAGAGAACTCTCACGGATTCCACAATCTCCCCTCGCTTTACATGCATGACCGCACATTTGTCCACACCAAACTCCATCCTGATGGCGCTACTAAGAGTTGCAGTTACCTTCAGTAGCTCCATCAGCTGAAGATTGCTGGGGACAAAGAGCTTCAGGTCATCATTGTAAAGGAGATGAGATATAACCTGACCACCTCTCTTCAACCGATAGCCTAGCCCTGAATTCTCCAGAAGCATGCTTAGAGGATTCAGGGCTAGGCAAACTATCGCCAATCTATACCAAAGTGGACTCAAACTATCGCCCTGGAATATACCTCGGTCGATCCTTACAGGTTCGCTATTCCTCTGGATATTTCGACATCCTGGATAGCGAAGGACTGTGCTCATTTGCCCCATACACAACATCAGGAGAGTGCGTAGAGTTGCATCTATTTTATACAATTCTAGCACCCTCATGAGCCATGTATGAGGCACCGAGTCATAGGCCTTCTTATAATCTATCCAACATGTCGACAGATCCTTTCGGGAACGCCGAACCTGTTGGCTAATGGCCATATCTATCAGGAGTAGCTCCTTAGTACCGCAGGACCCGTTCCTACATCCATTCTGAGAGGCCGACATGACGGCGTTATTGTCGAAGTGTTTATTAATTTTAACTCTCAAAATAGATAGAGAAGAATCTAATAGACCGTTGTAAACATTGTCATTAGTACTTATCGATTTTTTTTTTCATTTTCCCAACCCTAATCCACACTGAGAAGCTGCGCTGCAACGATGTGCGTCGCCCTCTTGCGTTGCGACGTCGCCCCGTAAGTCGTTGCACCGCAGGGGGCATACAATGCGTTGATCCGTTGCGACGACGTAAAGCAACGCAGTCATGGGGCCTCAGCCTTATATTGCTTTGGAGGCCTCAGTCTAGCTGCAGTCTACTGGCTGCCACGCTGAATAGAACTACACGCTTAGACATCATTATTATGTGACTCTATGTGACAAGTCTAAGTACAAGAAATATTAAAATTTAATTAAGGTTTTGTAATTTTTATATTGTTTAATTTTCACAATTTTACTAATTCTATATTAGTAAGTTTAGTTGCTTATTTTGTTGTGCATGCTGTGGTCTCCTGTAAGTGAAAGAGTGCACCATCTAGAAACCTATATACCGAATATGTGTATATCCTTTGTTGGAGATTCTAAATAAATAAATATACGTTCCCGATTGATCTTTTTATCTATCTATTAAATTTCATAGACATGCTTATGTCAAAAATAAATGGTTGGAAATACTATTTAATTATATATAATTTAAGTCGACTGCAGCGCTGTCTCTGCTTATCAATATTTTTTTTTTGAGATCCGTAATGATATTTTTACTCTCTTATCTTGTTTTTCTTTCTAGGTTTTATGTAATCTAATTTAAAAAATACCGTCAAATACCTTATTAAATTAAGCTACATATTTACGGAGTATCTGCGTGTTTTAAGCCATAATCTACGTCAGGCATCCAGCCAAATGGACTACTACTGGAGGCTGAGTCTAACATACTTGACGGAAGGCTAAGATAACACATTAACTACATTAACCATTCCAAGTACACGTAACAGACGCTCCTCGCCCACTCACGCAAGCATTCGCTTCGAGACGAACATTCATATTACTTTCATTTAGGCCCAGTTTTTTTTTATCCATAGTTAACTCAACCAATGGTTAAATACGCTAACGAATGGTTTCACATTTTATTAAAATGCGTGTTTTCATCAATTGATAATCTCTCAATTGTGGTCATATAAATTGGATAGTTAATTATTTGACCGTTTGTTGGACCAACAATTGATGAAAAAGCACGTTTTGCCGAAATTTGAACCCATTGGTCACTCTTACTATATTTAACCATTGGTTGAATTAACTCTGGATCAAAAAGACTGGGCCTTCGTCACGTTTGTCGCACAAAAAAAAAGTACATACGAGCATTTAGAAAACTGTACTTTTTTTGTAAATCTAATCAACTAAAATACTGGCACACTAACAATGAGTCTTGTGATGCAGGGCGGCGTGACTCTCAGTCACACGTGGTACGCGCCGCGCCGCTCACTGCCAGCGCAGCACCTGCAACGTGCGCTCGTCAACCAGGGCCAGGGGGCTTCCCAACAGGTCCGTGTGCCCGTCGACTTTTTACAAAACCATGACAAATCCCCATTGTCGAGTAGGTAAACGTGGCGTCGTCCGCTGACTATTTCTCAAATGATTGATTAATCAATGGCTGGGGAACCTACAAGCTGTTAGTACAACGGCTGATTTTGTAGTGTTCGGGACGTGATGTGGCAGTAGTTAGTATACTTACGTTTGCGATATCTGAATTAGGCCTGGGTGCGGCGAAGCGGCCGACGGCGGCGGCGGGCTCGTCAGTCACGTCGCGGCCGCAGTTGCTGCATTCAAAACACACGTTAGTACAGCGCCTGCGCGCCGGGCTAGCCGGCGGGGGCGCCAGCTACCAGCGGCTGCTGCGTAACAAACAGTACCGATGCAGCGGACGACATTAGTTCAACACGAAGCGAGCAAGGCTTGCGCTACTTGTACTTCAGCTACCGCTCGCGCTCACACGAGCCCTACGATAGTCGAGCTGGCACATAAGAGCTCACATGTGGCTACACTCATAATTAGTCATAATGTAGGGTGGCCAACTCGGATGTATGCAATCTTTTTTTATTTACGATTATACTTAATTGTACAAATAAATATACTTGAATTTCAATAGTATAATATTTTTACAAACGAAAATGCAAGCAGCTATTTTTATTCAGGTTTAGGAAATTTGTATGAATTTAATCAATTGCTACGTTTTGTGGCTCCGAAAGGCAATAGCTTATTGTAGAGCTTTTCTTCAATTTTGGAATACTTTTTAAGGTTCTGTACCAAAATGATAAAAAACTTTTTAACAAAAATCAAACCGAGTTCCAAAACAAAACACTACAAAGCGAAAAATAACTTTCTTTTCCAAAGTCGCTGTCTTTTGTTCCAATTGTTTTCCGTTATTCGACACCGACTTCGGAAAATAAAGTTATTTTTCGCTTTGTGGTGTTTTGTTTTGGAAGTCGGTTTGATCTTTTGTTATTTTTTTTATATTCCTCTTTTTAATTTTGGTAGGTACCTCCAATTAACATGAAAATCATTTATAGGCAAAGTACATCTTATGACGATCCCAATAAGCCCAAACACGACTAGGATACATTGTTTTATTTCGGAGTTCCAGTGGCCATTGTGGTCATCTTCATCAGATCCACTTTAACAAATGATATTTTCTGAGTGCAAATGATTTAAATTATTGATGAAAATACCAAAATCGCTATATGTATGCCTATAATATTTGAAGAGTTCCCTCGATTTTTCTAGGATCACATCATCAGATCCTGGTTTCCTTATCATGGTACCACCCTAGACATATCTCTTTTCCAACAAAAAAGAATCATCAAAATCGGTTCATAAAGGACGAAATAATCCGCGAACACACATAAAAAAAATATATATATACATATATACAGGGTGGCCAAAAAGTCGTGGATCAAACGAAACAGGGAGACAAAGGAGGTAATTTCCAACAAAAAATCTTTCTCCAGCATGGCCATAACTTCATTGCACGAAAAGATATGAATTATTTTTGTTTTTTCCATGAAACTACCGAGATTTTTTTACAATTTAATCAGTAGAAAATTAAATTGATTATAAACAATAAAACAAAAGGTGTTGTATTATGACTCGATTATGTATCAATACTACAAAAATTGTATTGCAGCTCTTGGTATCAAACTTAACGAGCAATGAATTTTTTTCCGTAAATTTTGAATCGTGACAAAAAATTACTTCTCACTTTAAGACCACCATTTGAAAAAAAAATGTATTACGGAAAAGTAACCCTGTATTAAACAAGCTTGCTGGTTTAATGCTGATTCGAATGAGGTACAACACTTTACTCTTTGATCTTTAGTTTTGGTTTTACGGTCGTTTTTTCATATCAAGGTGCAAATTTAATAAAATAGTAAATTTAAAGGAAAGTTTAGATTTTTTATAAAAACAACGATTATGCCTTAGTAACTTCGAGGACATTTGAACGAGCGCTTCCCTAACCGGTGGATTGGTCGAGGCGGACCTATTATAAGATTTTTTGTTGGAAATTACCTCCTTTGTCTCCCTGTTTCGTTTGATCCACGACTTTTTGGCCAACCTGTATATGCGGTCGAATTGTAAAACCTCCTCCTTTTTAGGAAGTCGATTATAAAAGGAACCGTTACAGTGCGCCTCAGTCTGTCTGTCTGTCTGCCGCAGCTGCATATCTCAAGACCTACTAATACTATCAATTTGAAATTTTTTGATGATGTTTTCCCAAAAAAAAACCCTTATCTCCGAAGTTTGCATAGAGAAAAACCAGAACTTATTCTATGTGATAAAAGTTTATGTGAACATTACAGAAAAATTTAAACGATGTCTCTAAATAGCACACTATTTCGGAAATCTTCAACAAAATAACATTACTACCACTATCGGTCGAGATGGGGCTGACCTAAACCTGCAATATTCTAAACCGCAATGTTAAAATTCTCTGATGAATATAGGCCTCGCCGATGAAAATTAAAAACATTTTACGTTTTCAACCAAAATGTCCTCCTGACTACTTACTCGCAGGATGCTTTGGGTGAAGCTCACTTGTAATATATATGACGGTACGGAACCCTCGGTGCGCCAGTCCGACTCGCTCTTGACCGGTTTTATAATTAGGTATCAGATTAACAAACTAGCAAATATTCTAAGCGTCCAAGATTGTACACGACTCGCCCCTTTCTATAACCTCAGAGACTAAAGTCAGAATATTCACCCAAACAAGCTATTTACCTCACACAATATTTTGACTCAAGTTACTAGTACCCCCAAAAAACGAAAATTAGTTGAAAAAAACATTTTAATATGGATGGTATTTAAAAGTACTTCAATTTATTCCCATTTCATTTACCTAATTTTGCCTGTATTCCACCAAATATACTGAATGTGCACCAAAATATGTTCATTAAAATATGTCATAACGAGCATCTATTTAACAACTGTTGCAAATTTGTAAAAATAGTAATACACCTAATTTTAAAAACAAGCATTTATTTTTTTAGTTTTACTTCAGATAATGCACTGCAAAATGTATAGTACTTTGGCAACATAGTCGACGGAGCCCCGCTGCGCGGGGCTCCTATTTCCGTCCGCAGGGTCTAAAGTAACCGTGTCGGGGTGCCCTAAGCTCCCGAGCAGGAATATTTGGTGCACGAACAGTATTTTTCGGGGAAGAATAAAATAGTTATTGTTACAATAGAATATTTGCAGCGCACTACAATAAAAAAGTGTTATATCTTGGTGTTAATTTGGAATTTGTTTGATGTAACATATTTTGTTGGCCGAGTAGTTTAATTATAGTAAAACAATTAAACGGGTTTAAGATCAATATTTTAGAAATGCATACATAGATGTACGAGTACCTTTAGATTTTTGGTGAACACAAAAATATTATCCTTTTAATATTAACGCCAATGCAATGGTTGTGGTCTTGCAATCTATCCAATGCGAATTGATAACAAATGTTAGGAAATTAATGTTTGTACACAAATCAAAATGGTGGCAAAAAATAGGATTCATTGGAGCTGACCACTAGGTATATGAACAACCGTACAGCATATGTTCAAGGAGGAATCGCACTGACCTGTGCTCTATGCTTATTAACTTAGTACGTTTCTTGTTAGTTTCCAGCATCTGTCGTGGAGCAGACACATAAACAGTTATTCGTTAGCTCAATAACTAGATACTCTACTAGCATTCATGTTACTTGGGCTTTGTTTCAATATTGGCATTTAATTACAACAAATAAATAAATGATTAATTGAATCGTCGGGCGATACTAACCTGATCTCATAGTCCGAGCGATCAAAAAAGTTGGGCGCAATCGCAAAGTTATTGTTTTGGCGGATAAGCTTTTCGATGCCGAAGTTTCTGGCGAGGAACTTCTCCATCTTGTCCGATGGCCCATCTATGGCCATCTGGCTTGCGGTGACTTCCAGCTCCTGTACAAACACGAGTGTTACAAAGGCACGGCACTCATAGTTATCGCAAACATTCGTATTTCAAAGTGCGGAGAATCCATAAGGAAGGGATTTTAGTGATGGAAACATCGAGAAGCCTGAGCATGCGCAGCGGCGAGGGGCTGCCAAGCTCTGGCAGACTTAATTATAAAATTGATTAATTTCATGCATTGATTATTTTCATTATTTGAGTATATTATTTAACTAGCTGTGCCCGCGGCTTCGCTTCCGTTAACTGCCTATCCTACCCTAATTACCTACCTACCTGTACCTACCCTACTGACCTAGACCTACCTACCTTACTTACCTTTTTACCTAACTAGATCGGGCGAGGAGAAGAATATCGATTTCATACAAAAAAATACGGGCATATTTCACCCTCAGATTTGACAGCCATCTAGTAGCGCTCCAGAACACAACACCGAAAGGATTTTTTTTTCATAAATGTTCTACCGACTTCCAAATAATACACTACAAAGTGAAAAAAAACTTTCTTTTTGGAAGTCGGTGTCTTTGGTAGGTACCAATTTTTTTCGTTATGGACACCGACACCCAAAAAGAAAGTTAATTTCACTTTGTAGTGTTTTCATTTTTATTTGGAAATCGGTAGTATTTGTTTTCACTTTTTGTTGTACCTAAGGCAAGTACTTAAGTAAGGTACCTATAATGCCAGAATTGATTGCCCGAATATCATGAAACTTGAACATAACCTGTGAAATGAGGGTGTACCACGGTGAATTGTACAGATCTGCGTACCCCTTTAGAGCGTTCTGGCGTGATGTTATGAAATGGTATAAACAATAAACAGACATGCGATTGCAGCAATCCCGAGAGATTTGCCGTCATCTATTGAAGAGTTCTGTCGTATATCTCCGAAGTTCTTCGTCAATTCTTCAAAAAATTAAAATGGGACCAATTTCGGAACATACTCTTTCAAACAAAACAAGAATTAAAAAATTCAGTCCAAAATTGACGGAGATATCGGTGAATATAAAGAAAAAAAATACAATGTCGAACATAGAACCGCCTCCTATTTTGGAAAGTCTTTTAAATAATACCTATCCATAGCTGGGACTCGAACTCACAACCTTTACGCCACAACGTTTATTATTAGGCTATTCAGACAAACAATAGCGGCAGCGAAATTACGAAGCACCTTGCACGCACGTCAATGTCATTATTGACATTAGTAGTATGACTAGAGACCTAAAATCTCATAAATGTATTTTTTTTCTCGAATTATTACTTTTACTCTAGCCACACTTGAAATAGCCCTTGAAGGTATATCGTTGATTCCATGATTCGACATGGAGAGTTCGTTGGATATATCGATATCTTTTCTATGGTCATTCTTCCGCAGAAATTAATTGATTACTACGATAACATTCAGAGATAAATTATTTTTTTAGTAAAATTGATTAATTGCATAATATAAAAAGTAAATTAACAAACGCTTGCATAATTAATAAAACTATTGAAATATACCAATCATGATTAATTAGCATGCATGCATGCATGAACCTCTGACATGGTAATTTAGGCTTGTCAAATTATGTTTGTTTATGCGCAAGAGAGCTGTTGAACATTCAAAATGACGTTTTCTGGTATGTTTTCATGTTTTGACAGCAATATTATCTATTTTGGGTACTTAAAATAAAGCATTAGAGAAATTTAAAGGTACTGAAATATACCTCATAGCAGTGTTTTTCATCGACAGTTGTAAAATAATGAAACAGTTTCGAATATAATGAAATGTGAGAAATAATAATAGGAAAATATCTGTAATTGGGGGCCAATCTGCGAATGTTGATTCCTAGTTCAGTATTTTCATCGGCATTATGTTGATTGTGGTAATAGTAATATTGTTTGAAAAGTCCATTGAAATGTGAGTAAAAAAATAATTACTGTCAAAGGTCCTAAAACTCTGTTTCTTGCTTTGAGAATTAATTCTCATAAAATTTTGGTATTTCTACAATTTATGCAAGAGCAAGTTTACTTCTTATTAAATTGTGTACAAAAAAGTCCTACATAAGATTTGCTAATGCTCTTTGGTTTTCGATATAAAGGCCAAAAGAAAATTATAAAAAAAAGTACATACCTACTAGCAATTAATATAAGAAAATTATAAATAAAAGTACATACCTACTAGTAATTAAGATAAGAAAATTATAAAGAAAAGTACATACCTACTATTAATTCATATAAGAAAATCATCAAGAAAAGTACATACCTACTAGTAATTAATATAAGAAAATTATAAATAAAAGTACATACCTACTAGTAATTAATATAAGAAAATTATGAATAAAAGTATATACCTACTAGTAATTAATATAAGAAAATTATAAATAAAAGTACATACCTACTAGTAATTCATATAAAAAAATTATAAATAAAAGTACATTCTTACTAGTAATTAATATAACAAAAATATAAATAAAAGTACATACCTACTAGTAATTAATATAAGAAAATTATAAATAAAAGTACATACCTACTAGTAATTAATATAAGAAAATTATAAATAAAAGTACATACCTACTAGTAATTCATATAAGAAAATTATAAATAAAAGTACATACCTACGTACTAGTAATTAATATAAGAAAATTATAAAGAAAGGTACCTAGTATTGTTACTAAAGACTGATTCATTACATAACTTGCAAATATATATTTTGATTAGACAAATCTAAGCTATTTTATTTCAAATTCCAAGTGATAATTGCTTATCCTGTCAAATTCACTATGATTTATTCCAATCCTAAAAAATAAATATCAGCCGGAACCGGAGGAACCAGTTCGCCCGAATCTAACTGCTTACCAGACCCGTCTCTCAAAAACCTAAAACCGGATGCGGTTCTGCATGCCCTAGTTGTCTTGTGCAGCACACGTTGTCTAAATCGCACAAAGTCACGAGGTTTGTAAAAAGAAAGGGAATGATCCAGCAGTGGGGCACAACAAAAAAAACCTTTACAAATCATGGCAGCGGGCCGAAAAATGTTATGGTGCCAAATTTTTAATCTTATTGTAGTAGAGATCTTAATAAAGGAGCCTGTCAGGAAAAAAAGTAACACTATTTAGTAGCGATATACCGGTTTTATTTTATGTGGGCATGGATGCCCAAATCCGCATCTATAGTCTGGCTATTAAGTTTTTTTTTTTGTTTTTGATTGGCTACTTAGTTCATATTCTGATTAATTCATGAAAAAGAATTGTCACTTTAGTATGATGCAGTGTGAATGTGATACAGTTTTGTCGTTGTGAGTGACCGTTTTAAAAAATGTTCTAAGCTTAATAAGTAATCTATTATGCAAAAATGCAAAATATCAAAATCATAAGATCGACGTACACGTCAACTTATCGATATCTTGTAATAATTGTCGTTTATTGCTAAATACTACAACGTGCGGTTCCTTTACATGTTGGAATTTATATATCACTAGCTGACCCCCGGGGCTTCGCTCCCGTCAATTGGCTACTTACCTACCTACACTACCTACCCTACCCTACCCTACCTACCCTATCCTACGCTACCTACCCCACCCAACTTACCCTACCCTACCCTACCATACCTACCCTACCCTACCCTACCTACCCACCCTACCCTGCCTACCCTACCCTACCTACCCCACCCAACCTAACCTACCCTACCCTACCATATGTATGAAAAATAGATAGTAGCCGATTCTCAGACCTACTGAATATGCATATAAAATTTGGTAAAAATCAGTAAAGCCGTTTCGGAGAAGTACGGTAACTAACATTGTGACACGAGAATTTTATATATAAGATATTATATAATAACTCCCTGTTTCTACATTATTCTTTGAAAAAATGTTGGTATAGCGTAAGCAATCAGCTCAAGTATCACGATACAAAAGTGACTGATGGTACAGCATATCACATACACAACTTGTTGGGCATACCAATTAACATTTCAGCAGAAATACAATAGCCAGACTATATATTAGTAATAGTGCAAAACACTGAAGGGACTTTTGGAAAGCGGCTTGGTTGGGTTGAGGAGCAGGTGGGAGCCGCCGCGCCAGCTAGGTCCCACGAGCCCCTCAGCTGAGTCACTCACGTGTAACACGAAGTCGAAGAGCATGCGCCCGAAGCCCATGCGCTGGCGGTTGTGCACGACATAGAAGTCGAGTACGCACAGTGGCTCCACCTCGTGCACGGCCTCCTTGCTATCGAAGAGGAACAGGTGCTTGCGGCCAACCTTCAGCAGCCCGATGATCTCGCCTTTGCCCCTGCACGACAACACACCCACATTACACAACATGAATAAAGCTCACATTTGACTTGCACAGCCACCAGATCTGGTTGCACATCATTATGCTGCTAACTTATGTAGTCGTCTAAGGCATCTCACACACAGTGCATCTCATCGGAGTCTTTCGCATTCGTAGGTTTAACTTGCTGTAGTTATGTGCGACATCAGAAGTGTCAATATTATAGCAAAGCATCCCTTATTTTTTATCGCATGGGTGTCGCGGCGGCGCCGGCGCGGAGCGTCGTTACAAGTCGTTAGGGTGAAGGCCGCATGCACTACATGAACCTGTGTGCCGTTGCAATGTCGCGTGTGCCTGCAGTGCTTTTCTCAGATAAAGCCTTGAGCGCAGCGCTCCGCCAGGACCACATAAATAGCAGTACAGGTGCCGTTCCACATAAATAGCACAACTACAGAAACAAGACAGTCATTTGTTTATACGGGATTGATAGAAAACTTGTAAAACGAATATGGACATTAATTCCCGTATTTAAATTGTGAAAATAATGTTTAAAAACTTGCTAAATTTAAAGCCACAATTTAAAATTCATAATTCAGAAACTGTGCGTAAGTTGTAGGTCGCGGGTCGCGACATGAACCAGCTCAACATAATTATCTACTGCCTGATAGTGATACTTGTTACAACGACAAATGTTTGTGATATTTTGCCGATTTCTTCCGCATTGTAGGACATGCAGTACATAATCGAGTCGTCATCGTCCGCGGATACGTCGCGAGGTACTGGGCCACACACAGTGTGGGCGCGATGGCGGCCACTCTCCGCCAGCGCGCCGCGTTGCGCGCTCTAACTTAGAAGGCCGGCTCTGTACAACGTGCCAAACGCTTGATCACAGAGACAAGCAACCAAGGTCAAGGTTGCTATTCTTAAAAACAAGTTGAGTAAATAAACGTAATTTAAACAGTTTATGACCCGTTCTTCGAATATAGTGAAATTTAAAAAAGCATTAGGTTTTTATCATATTTGGCTCATATAAAGCGCTAAGTCTCGTAACCCGTCCGCGAGGGGAACCAAACATTTATCAAAAAATACAAACTTTTCCACGCGGTTTCGCTAGCGGTAAAATATAAGAACATTAAAATTATGACGGATAAGCTTTATGGCATTCGATTAATCAAACCAGGATCACAAAGTATTCTATGAGCTTCATACTTCTAATCCAGCACTCTCATTGCATAACACAATAATTCACATTTTCTTAGTAACTGAAGGAAACTTCTGCTCCATTGCTTCATGTGTTTAAAAAATTGCCTGCTCGAGAAAAACACGCAATGAATACAGTTGAATTGTCAAAATAAAAGGCTTTGCTACACTGCACGGCAGCGCTGGCCACTAGTGATATACCATACAGACTTTCACATCTATATTAATAAAAAATAATTGCCGAATGTATGTAAGCGCAACGCTTCAGAACGGCTGCACCTATTTGCTAATTCTTTTTTTTATGTGTTTGTAATTTTCAGGTCAAGATTTGCATGAAAGAAAAAAAGGTAAATATAAGGTTTTATTTTCTTCATTAATACATCCGTGCGAAGCCGTGGCAAGCAGCTAGTTTATTATGATTATATTTCACCTATTTCCACTAACTGTTTAATTTATAAATGTGGTTGAATGTTAACGGCCGCTCCGTATGGCTCGGCCTTCTGTAGTGTCTGTCAGCGGAGCAGTGGCACGGTCGCACAGAGTAGCTCACGCTCACCCGTGCGGAACGGAATGCTCTGCGGCTAATGTTTTAATAGTAACTACACGCCTACATCTATCCTATTCAAATAGAAATCTGTTGTTTGCCGAAATATGAGAGTCCGCTTTCGATATCACTGTTATATTTATGGAAACTGAACATCACGCCACGACAGGCTTACCCAATTGTTGCCAAATACAACCTTCAAAGCGCAATAAAATGAATACGACCTTAAGTAGATATACGGTAAACCAACGAAAATTGACCGCGTGGCTGTCGTCAGAAGGATACGCCACTGCTACCGCCCCGCGGCTATCGCGGCCGCTGCCATCGAAGCGGTTTGACAGAACACTTGCGCAGAGTTAAGAGTCTCTATGTCTAACTAATATCTAAGTCTAGGCTTATCTTTCAATAGTCAGATATCAATGGTCGCCGGATTCCGTATGCTTATTCTTACTACCTATCCTCATTCATTACAAAACACTAACATCATCATCAGCCTTAAAATGTTCCCACTGCTGGGACACAGGCATCCTTTCTGTGAGAGAGGTAATGGGCCTAATCCACCACGCGGGCCCAGTACGCGTTGGTGAATGTCGCATGTCTTCTAATTTTCGGTCCTAGGACCTGCCGGTTTCCTCACGGTGTTTTCCTTCATCGTTTTAAGAGTAGTGCTGCTGATGAAATAATTTACACGTTACCACTGGGCCACCACTGTTCACATACATTTACTTACTTTGTTTCTATCACCTCCAGATTTGTTGTGAAAGCCACGTATGCGTTTGCTGTAACGTATTTGGGTGATGCCCTATCTCCCCAAGTGCCAAGTTCCCCAAAGCTTGTATATTCTATATCTATAATATAAAAATGAATCGCAAAATGTGTTGGTAAGCGCATAACTCAACAACGCCTGGACCAATTTTACTAATTCTTTTTTTTTTAATGTTCGTTAAAGTCCAAGGATGGTTTTATATACGTTTTATATACGAGAAAAATTCGAATAATTACCGGGAAAACCCTAAAAAACAGCCCTTTTCTTTTTCCCATACAATCGTTTTCTAACTAAACTGACATTTTCATGTGATCTGACGTCTGTCTGTCTTTAGGGTAGGTAGGATAGAGTAGGTAGGGTAGGGTAGGTTGGGTAGGGTAGGTTGGGTAGGGTAGGTTGGGTAGGTATTTAAAAGAGTGTCCATGGAGTTTCTTGCACGTTCTTCTCCATAGAGATCTACTCCTTGGAACGTGCAATTTAGCTTCACTTCTTTGTTTGACTGACCGACATTTTGACAATTCAAAAGTGCCTGTAATTGGTCTATTTGAAATAAACGTTTTTGATTTGATTTTGATTTTTAGGGTAGGTAGGGTAGGGTAGGTAGGATAGGATAGGTAGGGTAGGGTAGGTAGGCTGGGGTAGGTAGTGTAGGTTAGGTAGGGTAGGTAGCCAGTTGACGGCAGCGAAGCCGCGGGGGCAGCTAGTCTATACTAATATTATAAAGAGGAAAGATTTGTATTTTTGTATATAACGAATAAACCTAAAAACTACTGGACCGATTTCAAAAATTCTTTCACTGTTGGGAAGCTACACAATCCCCGGGTGACAGGCTACTTTTTATACCTGCATTCTCACGGGAACGGGAACTACGCGGGTGAAACCGCGAGGCATCCGCTAGTACCTATTAAATAAAATTGTTCGACTCGGTCTTGACCGTACGTACGTATTGTTTAATGTTATTACTTTAGAGATTCAATGGGGGTAAAAATGTAATATGTAATTTCATTGCAGTTTACGATTAATTCAATAAAAATTATTAACATTATGCAATATTGATAAGTGATAGATAACAAACGATATGGTTCTGTTCTTCAGTAACAAATAGGTGTTCATCAATAGTGGTGTTAATGAGTGCGAAAAAGAGGGAAATATCAAATTTCTGAGACATTATTTTCTAATAGACGTAATATATTTAAGACGAAAACGAAACTCATATGGAAAAACTATGAAAAAAAGAGAACGATAAACGCTACCATCTTGAATGTCATTGTGACAATATTTGAGTCACTGTGGTAATCTTTCGGATATCAGTTGAAAATCATTTTTCGCTGTTTTTACGCGTTTGTTTCTTTTTTAACAGGAAGAAATTTGTTGATTAATTATATTTATGAACCATGGCATGTGTGGCAATCGATTGCAAAAGAAGAATGGGTGTATTATCAGAAAATAATCATAGGATAACTTTCCACAGGTCAGTTATCGACTAACATACTGAAATTATTGTGCAGAGCATTAATTCCGTAGGCTGTCTCGAATTAAGTAATCTTAGTTCTACATACGTCGAGGAAGTTTAATTTCATTTAAACCATTTTACTAAGTGAAATAATTAACCTTTTCTAATGTCATATCCTAACATTCGAATTATAAACTTCAAAACTTTATAAACACAATACCGAAATATAAAAATAGAATCTTATTATAACACTTTTTCTCTAACAAAATAATGCTCTAACAAAATTTATCTACACTCACAACGTAATGTTCCAAATATGAATAAAAAAAATATTGTACAAACACGTATATAAAATACGTGTTTATACAATATTCGTGAATAGATAAAATTAAAAAAAAAACATTGCAGTACAACATTTTCCTTCGATTTTCAAACAACTGCATCATAAAATAACTTTTTAATTTTTATAGCACACTTTTACTATTTAATTTATTCAGGCTCATTGAATTAATGTAGAAAAGTAAATGTCTATTGAGGCGCGCGTTGCGCAGTCATGCGCAATGGCAATCTAAATTGCCCGCCATACCACATATTTTTCCGTTTCCACTTTTATTTATTTCAACTATATGACTGGTAATAAAGTAGTGTATGCAACGGCACATAATTAGTTATTAAAACACTCGCGTGTTATTATTATCACACCCACGCTCGTGTTTTAATAACCCCTATTATATGACCATTGCATAAACTACTTTTTTTCTATTACGATACAGGGCAAATCCAAGAAGTTAATATCACCAATGAGTTTCCATTAATTATTTTTTTGTAATGGAAAGCTTAAGCGGGGCGTGCCATTTTACCCGACTGCGGGCAGGAAATATTTTCTGCAGTACCTATTATAAAAATAATTGATTCATGTTTTTACTTGTCTGTGGCAACACCCGCTTTAGCGCATGTGCGGTTAACGCGGAAGAGCTAGGTTTTGACGCCATTCATATGTTATGCTGTACTGATTTTTTTTTAAACTTTTGATTTTGTTCTTTTATTTAGTTGTTTCAATCCCAATGTATGAGTGTGGATAAAGTAATGTACGAAACTGCACATAACTAGGTGTACGAGCAAACCCGTACATTTTGTATTGTTAAGTAATAATGCTGACGCTTGCACTCACGATGCGGTGCATCGCGTTCATTTATAAACTAATTACTTCAGTGCCAATAAATCCGTGTAATAGTAAACATCGTTTTACTTAATCAATTCCCTAACCTGGGTCGCGGCGCGGTACTCATAACATTAACTAACTAAGGTGTAAGGTGAACACTGTACATCTTTATGGTCCTTCGAGCCAACGAGCGGGATCATTACCGCGAATAATCAGTGGACATTGAGTCAATTCGTGTGAGTGGTTCCATATCAGCAGCAGCTGTGGAGTTGCAGTTCAGGGAGTAAACAGCAGCCTTGAGCGCAATCAACATACCCACCATACAGCAGAATCAAAGTAAGATCTTTCCTTTTTATTGCTTGACCTAACAATATGAGCCAAACAATGGAGGATCTTCTGGCCAACCAGAAACGAATCATGGTGGCCATGAACCAACTTTTATCAAACTTTAAGAAAGATGGTCAGGAACGCAAAACTCCTGACTACATCAAACGTAAATTGGAAACTTTAGACTCCTACTGGCAGGAGTTTCAATCTAATCACGATCAGTTAAACCCATTTGGCAACAAATCAATTGAGTATTTTGCATTGAATCACTATCAACAAACTCAGGATATCTATCTTTCAACGCGTGAATTTATCAAAAGTGTAGGAACTCCGTCTATTTTAAAACCCACAACATCATTAGCCGGCACGATCAGGGCCGGCGTGGACGAGACCCTTAAGAACAGGAATCCCGATGACAGCGAGGCTACGACCTTTCTTGAAACGCCCAAATTCAAGTCTCAGGGCACCAACAGCAAGTTGGACGAATTACTGAAGAAGCAGAACATCAATTTTAAGGCTTTCTATCGAACTGTGGCGAACATCAACATCGATGCCATAACTGAGAAATGGGAGTTTCAAGATACGTTGAAAACATTGGAAGCGAGGTGGTCGGCCATTGACACGCTTCACTGGGAGTTGGAAGGTGAACTCGACGGGCAAGATGATTCGTATGAGGACAAGTTTACCTCGTATGAAATGACGTACAACAACATGAAGAAGTCTCTGAACAGTAAATTGTGGTCTGTATCACACCGAGAACATTCTACACCAAAGATGGAAGTGCCTACGTTTAATGGCCATTATCAACACTGGGTATCCTTTAAAGACTTATTCACGGAGGCTATCCACAACAATCCGTCGCTCTCTCAAGCTCAAAAGATGCAGTACCTTAAAGCTAAACTGAAAGGGGAAGCCGAAGGTTTAATACACCATCTTCAGATCAGCTCTGAAAACTATTCAACGTGTTGGGAAATCCTTAATCATAGGTATAACAACAAACTGCTTATATTCACCTCACATATGAATACTCTAACCAACCTTCCGGTCATGCAACAACCTTCAGTCTTTCATGTAAAACGCATCCACGATATAACTATCGAATGTGTCAACGCTATAAAGAACATGGGAGCAGACGTAAGCACATGGGACCCCATAATTTGCTATTTAATGTCGAATAAATTAGATGCTAACACGCATTCCGAATACATCGCATCTCTTAAGCAACCTCGTGAACTGCCCATTTTATCAGACTTTTTGGACTTCCTGGAAGCCAAGTTCACGAGTATGGAGTCATCGCGGCGTAAACAAGATCAGAAACCTCCAAATTCCAACGCAAAATTAGCTAAAGATAACAATTTTAACAACAAAAATATCAATCGTTATTCGAAACAATCCTATTCGAGCAACAAAAACGTGTCGAAATCGAACGGACAATTTCACAAAACACGAACTTGCCCATTATGCGAAAATGGTCATGGATTATTCCATTGTGAACAATATATTGGATTGTCCCCAATCGACAAAAAACAATTCGTCGTTGACAACAAGATATGCGAAAATTGTCTTTTTAGTCATAATGGCAAGGCATGCATTTCAACAAAACGGTGCCATGAGTGCGACGGAAGTCATAACACGATACTTCACGATGCGTTTGCGCAATCCGCAAACGCATTGCCTAACCAAGCAATACCTAAAGCTGGAAATGCACGTACTTTGCCTGAGCAAACTCAGCAACTTAGCACTCACATGGCTCAACAACGTGATTTACCGGAAACATTATTGTCCACAGCCATGATTAAGGTCCAAAAACGTGATGGATCTTATCTTAACATGCGAGCTCTGATTGATCAGGGTTCCCAAACTTCACTCATTACCGAAAATGCCGCACAACAATTGGGACTGTCCCGTCAAAGATGCAAGGGCGTAATAACCGGTATAGGAGTCAGGGATAATGCCTGTAAGGGAGTTATAAACATTAACTGCTCATCAAGAAGAGAATCTTACTCTTTTAACACAGATGTTTTCATCATGAAAACTTTAACAAAAAATCTGCCAACTTATACCTTTGCTAAGCCCACGTGGTCTTATTTAGAAAACATAGAACTTGCAGATCCTGACTTTTACGTCAGTCGTCCGATAGATATTTTATTTGGCGCTGACATATATTCAAACATCATTATGGAGGGTATCTGCAGAGTTGAACAAACAACACCCATTGCTCAACAGACTCGGCTTGGGTGGATTCTGTGCGGTAACGTAAACATACTGCAATGCAATGTCGTACAGTTTGATATTGACCAGTTGCAAAAATTTTGGGAAACGGAGGAAATTGCAGAGTCTACTTCGCTTTCATCAGATGATCAAGAGTGTATGCAATTTTACAGCTCAACAACAAACCGATTGCTAGATGGAAGATATGTAGTGAGGCTCCCGCTGAAAACAAATTTAGAAGAACAATTGGGTAACTCAAAATCAAAGGCCATAGCACAATTTGGTCATTTGGAACGTAAATTAATTAAAAAAGAAAACATCGCAAAAGAGTATAAAACATTCATACACGAGTACCTAGCGTTAGGACATATGAAACCAGCTATTTGTAACTCGAAACTCGAATGTTTCCTGCCGCATCATTGTGTGCTACGTGATGACTCTACAACTACGTCACTTCGAGTCGTTTTTAACGCCTCATCAAAAACATCAAGTGGCCAAAGTTTAAATGATTTGATGCAAAGGGGCCCAAATCTGCAACGGGACCTTCAGTCATTAATACTTAAATGGAGGCAGTATCAATTTGCCTTCACCGCGGACATCGAAAAGATGTTCCGCCAAATTTTGGTCCATAAGAAAGATCAGAGCCTGCAAAAAATAGTTTGGAGAGATAGTCCCCGAGATAAACTACAAGAATATCAGCTGACCACGGTCACGTATGGGACTAAAGCGGCTCCTTTCCTCGCAATGATGACGTTAAAACAGCTGGCGAACGATGAACGCTCCGAATATCAAGAAGCATCTAAAGTCCTCGAAGAGTCGTTCTACATGGATGACCTTCTCCATGGTACTCACAGCGTATCAGCAGCACGCCAACTTCAACAAGATTTAATTGAACTGCTGAAACGCGGGGGATTCAATTTAAGAAAATGGGCTTCTAATGATCCGCATTTACTGCACGATGAAGTCCCATGCCAACAACAAAGCAAAAGCTTTCGACAGCCGGAGTCTACTAAAACATTAGGACTACGCTGGAATCCTATCAAGGATAACTTTACATTTGAGCCAAAAATTGATTCAACAGTCAACAAGGCTACAAAAAGATCTGTGCTATCCGATATCTCCAAGTTCTTTGACCCTTTGGGGTGGCTCACACCTACAACAACAAAACTCAAAATTTTATTTCAACGAATTTGGACTTCACAAATTCAGTGGGATGAGCAGATACCTGAGGAAATTTTTGAAGAATGGAATAAACTTAAGGCGGATATCGATCAAATAAGTCAAGCTCAAATACCAAGATGGTTGGGCACAAAACCCGAGCGAAGAGTCGAGTTACATGGTTTCTGTGACTCGTCAACAAAAGCATACGCATGCGTTATTTACTGTAAAGTTTATAACGAACAAACAAGCATCATCTTGGTGGCCGGAAAATCAAAAATAATCCCGGCTAACAAAAACATATCGTTGCCACGATTGGAGCTTTGCGGCGCTCATTTATTAGCAAAACTCATGGCTAAGGTCAAGACTTCTTTAACTGACTACAACATTGTTATTTATGGCTGGATTGACTCCACAGCAGTACTGGGGTGGCTGCAAGGAGATCCAGGTCGTTGGCAAACCTTTGTTGCCAACAGAACACGATTTATAACAGAAAACATGCCTTCTACCTGCTGGCGGTATGTCAAATCTGCCGAAAATCCTGCAGACTGCGCAAGTAGAGGCTTATCGATGTCGCAATTGATTCAACATCCTTTATGGTGGCAGGGACCATCTTGGCTACAAACATTTAAAGCTGATGAAAGAATTGAAGAAATAATCTATACAACAACATTGGAAACAAAATTACAGAAGCAAGCAAACACTGTCACGAAACAAACAGATGACGAAAGTATAATCATGAGCTTATTAAAAAGTCACAGTTCTTTTACCAAAGTTGTACACATTTTAGCTTGGGTGTATAGATTTTTAACAAACAAGCAAATCAATAAGGAAACTTCCTATCTTACGTTAGAAGAGATAAGAGAAGCAAAAATGAAGATCATAAAGCAAGTACAGCAGCAGGAATTTGTAGAAGAAATCAAAAGCTTAAAAGAGAAAGGAAAGCTTAGCAACAAAAGCAGAATACTAAATCTAAATCCATTTCTGGATAACATTGGGCTTCTCCGTGTCGGGGGAAGGCTAAGACATGCTCATATTCATGCAGACATGCAACATCCTTTAATTATTCCACAGCGAGGACGTTTAACAGAGCTTCTAATAGAACATGCACACAAGCTAACTTTCCATGGCGGAGCCCGCTTGACATCGGGATTTATCCGACAAAAGTATTGGATTATAGGCGGAAATGAAGCAACGAAAAGGCAAATACGCTTATGCGTTAAATGTAAAAAGCTAAGTCCTAACAAACATAACCAAATTATGGGTGACTTACCTGCAGCGAGAAGCAATCCATCTCGTCCGTTTGACCACACTGGAATAGATTTTACCGGGCACCTACTCCTTAAAGCCAACAAAGGCCGTGGCATAAAAACCACTAAAGGATATGTGTCTGTTTTCGTCTGCATGTCTACAAAAGCAGTACATCTAGAGCTAGTCTCCGATCTTAGCACCTCATCGTTCATCGCAGCTTTACGAAGAATGGCAGCACGTAGAGGTACGCCGAGTCACATTTATAGTGACAATGGACGAAACTTTGTCGGAGCTAACAAGCAAATTCAACAAGAATACCAAGAAATGCAACACATATTTAACAACGAATTTTTGGCTGAAGTAACAGACATGGAAATCAACTGGCATTTTAATGCACCAATCTGGCCTTCCGCAGGCGGTCTTTGGGAGTCCGCAGTCAAAAGTTTCAAACATCACTTTAGAAGAGTTGTCGGAGAGCAAAAGTTAACTTACGAAGAGTTGTCAACAGTCCTCACGCAAATCGAAGCATGCCTCAATTCTAGGCCTCTATGTCCCCTCACTGAAGATCCGGAGGACTTAGACTACTTAACTCCATCTCACTTTTTGACTGGCGGTTCAGCACTTACCCTAGTTGAAACAGAAAGGGACTTGAGGACTAGGTGGCAGTTAACACAGAAAATTTTCGCTGACATCTGGAAAAGATGGCGATCTGAGTATCTAACACAACTAACAACAAGAAGCAAGTGGCGACAGTCTCGTGAAAACATAAACCTAAACGACGTAGTCCTCTTGCACGATGACAACTTACCACCAGGAAAATGGTCTATGGGTAGGATCGTCGATCTACATCCCGGAGCAGATGGATTCGTTCGCGTTGTCAGCTTAAAAACGAAGAACGGAACTCTTAAAAGACCAATTACCAAAATATCAAAGTTACCTGTAAAACAAAATCAATCAGACTCGTCTGAAAACGTCCAGGAAGAGCTGAAGCCAAACAGCGAAAAAACACAACCTCAAAGGAAATCGAAGAGAGTTAGCGTAACAACATTATTTATATCTTTATTATTTTTTATGACAATCGTAACAGGAGGACACTGCGATTTCCAAACAACAAATTTTAGACCTAACCAAGGCCTTTATTTCGATAAATTAACTAACATGCAGATTATACGGGACGAGTGGAAGCTCATTATCTACTACGATATGCAACCTTATTGGGAGGGCATAACAGCTCTCAACAAATACACGAAGTCTCTAGAACAATCATGCAAAACAATACGTAACATTATGAACTGTGATATCATATTATTACAGTTAATTCAAGGCTTCGGTGAACTTGAGTACTACAACCAGATGTTGCTCGGTCAGCACTCAAACGTGCAGCGCGCTAGACAGCGGCGCGGTCTTATCGACGGTGTCGGATATCTCGCGAATAGCCTCTTCGGGGTATTAGATACGAGATTCGCCGATCAGTATCGCAAGGACATCACGTTATTACGCGACAACCAACGTCATATTGCCTCCTACTGGAAAAACCAAACATCGATTATAGAAGTTGAATACAACCTCCTCAAACGAACAGAGCAAACCATGAACAAACAACATAAAATGGTTTCCCAACATATATTTTCCATTGAAAAGGCGCTAAACCAACTTCAATCCGAAACACGAAACATGTCTATCGTAAATGAGCTGACTGTCGGAGCTATTATCGGGAGCAACATGCTACATAACTTGAAGTCATTACAAAGCACCTTACTGGACACTATCACTGACATCTATCACGGTCAGTTTAATCCACATCTTTTAACTCCCGTTCAATTGCAAGATCAGCTGAGTACCATCGCTAGTCAGCTCCCTAAGGACGTGACATTGCCGGTAGACAATGTGCAGATGGATTTAAGGAAAATATATAAGCTTCTTAAAGTAAAGGCCAGAATGCTGGCAGAATACCTTATCTTTGAAATTAGGCTTCCTCTTATCAGTAGAGACTCCTTTGAGATATTCAAAATATTTTCCATTCCTCAAGTCAAAGGAACAGACATGGTTAACATCCAACCAATATCAGATTATGTGGCTATAAACTTAAAGAAGGATACCTACTTAACTATGACAGAGAAAACATTAACATCATGTCTCATATCAGAGGCATATCTGTGTCATATTCAGAGACCTATTTATCATCTAAACGGAGATAAAGATTTCTGTCAGACCGAAGAGCTTGAGTGCGAGACAAAGATCTCTCCTTGCAAAAACAGCTGGTTTGAAAGTAACACAATTAACAACTACATCTATTTTTGTTGCGATCAATGCTCTTTACGTATAATGTGCGAGGATCAAGTTGCCAGTCATCAGCTGACCGGTGCGGGTCTCGTCGCGATAGACAATGGGTGTATTATTAAAACGCAAGCATTTACTTTAATTGCACACAGACAACAGTCTAGCGAACTGAACATTAAACCTGATGTTTATACGCCACTGATACCGCCGATAAATCACATTATCAACATTACGATCCCGCATATGATAACTTTAAATGATTCTGAAACTGACCAGAATCAAATAGATTTAACAGAGCTTGGCCAGAAAATTAAGATCATGAAAGAAAATGCTGCTATGGCTGAAAGCATGTCTGTCCATGATATACACCACTACACGCTGATATACACCATCGTCGGCATCACGGGAGTAGCGGGACTGGTGTACGCGTGGCGTCGCGTGCGCGCCTGGAGAGTGCCGTCCACGCCGGCGCCGACACCAGCGCAGGCCCAGGGTGCGCCTGCGCCTCCTCCTCGCAACAACGACAATCCGTGCGTGATTATAGGTGACCGAGTGTCTTACCACAGTGTTAGTGAGTTAAATGACAACAATCAGAGCAGTGTTTCTAATCTCAATAGTGCGCGAGTGAATAAAGCTACGTCACCTATTTGCGTTCGTTGAGTTAAATGATGCGGCTAGTGACAATAATTAACTTTACCACTTAATCGTTAATTATTTTTGCTTTATATTGTCTCGACATTAAATTTTCTAGAAACATTGTTTTCAAATATGTTGATCTTTGATCTGTTAACATTAAATTTGCAACTTGTTAATTTCTCCTGTAGGGAGTATGTACGAGCAAACCCGTACATTTTGTATTGTTAAGTAATAATGCTGACGCTTGCACTCACGATGCGGTGCATCGCGTTCATTTATAAACTAATTACTTCAGTGCCAATAAATCCGTGTAATAGTAAACATCGTTTTACTTAATCAATTCCCTAACCTGGGTCGCGGCGCGGTACTCATAACATTAACTAACTAAGGTGTAAGGTGAACACTGTACACTAGGTATTAAAATATTCGTGTGATACTTTTTAAAACCTCGCATACGGCTCGGTGTTTGAACACACTCATACACCCATTATTATGCAACAGTTTCATAAACTACTATTATGCGTTCGCTGATAGAGCAATGACAGTTTACGTACTTACGTTTTGATATAAGAGATGTGACAACAATCACAAGACAAATTTATCGGTACTATTATTACCATTTTATTGATACAAATTGTGATTATTGAAGCTAGATATTTTTTAGTTTTAAGGTTGATTATTGTGATATTATTGAACATGCAAACTGTGATGTTCAAAAATAGATCACTGCTATATGTATATTTTTATTTTTTTATTTTCAATAAATATGTGATTTATAGTCTAGGTACATGATGTGTTTATTTAAAATGTTCCTGACCTAAAGAACTGTTTGCTGGATGCCTCAAACACTACCTTAATTCTTCCCTTCTACTAAATTTTTCCCTAGAAAACTTGGATAGATTCCTAACTCAACCCCTGGATGCATCCCTCAACCCTGGATATATCCCGAAACAATCTCAAAACACATAGTACTTAGAGAAAATATATCTTCCAAAATTAGGTTAATTTTAACTAGGTACCGACTGATTTAATTTTATTCAAACACTTTTGGAGAAGTCAGCATGAAGAAAGGTCAAGTGTGAACTTTAAAAAACATTAATTTTACATTATGGAGACGTTGGGAGTATGAAAAATACTTGGGGAGATAGGGCATCACCCCCGTATATGCCGCTAATCTATATACCATACCAGTAGTGGTCCAGTGGTTACGGTTCAGAGTCCCGCTTTCGAGTCGTGGCTCGTGGGCCGTGGTCGTGAGTCCCAAACTAGTCAGATGCCGAAAGAAATGACTTTGTGTAATTTATTTCATCAACACTGCTCTCAAAACGGTGAAGGATATTGTGAGGAAACCGGCCTTTCGAAAACCGTCCTAGCACTAAACGTTCGAAGACGCGTGATATCACCAACCCACACTAGGCCCGCGTGCTTAAGTATGGCCCATTCCCTCTCATGCCTGTGTCCCAGCCGTAGGAATTTGCAAATTACATTAGAAATTTTTCGTTCCTAATGCGCCTACCACACGTGCATGCTTGACCAGTTTTGTTTGCGCATGCACGCTTGTACACAGAACACTGTGCGTATAGTTGGTAAAACAGTAGTATGCGCAAACCCCAAAGCTTGGCTTGATGGTTTTTAAACTTGCTTGAAATTCTGGCATGCGCAAGCCATACTTGTACAAACTTGTCTGCGCGAGTGTTTGGGCGTTCAGTGTTCAAGCCGTTCTCCGTCAGTCGAGTGGAGTATTGTGCGCGCACGGTCGCTAAAATAGCGGATTTACGTACATACAATCGACAGTTCGTTACTGAATTCATTGAATTATATAAACCTTTGCCCGCCCTGTGGATATATAGATTTACGTGTAAATGAAATTTTCTATTCAACAGCCGTTTTTTGTCCACTTTGATCTAAACGATCACGCTTTGACTTTGGCATTTTCTTTTTTTCACTAGCAAACACTTGAAAAATAATAGCAAAAGAAATAGTTGTTCATTGGGAAACATTGTTTCAACACCGACGATGTCGACTAGAATGTGGCTTGCGCGTACTTAAATGTGCCGTGTGGTAGACACGTCCGTGTTCAGTCTTTTCATGCGAGAAGCATGCGCAATCGCAAATTGTAGAAGCAAACATGTGCGTTAAGACGGCAAAACGGTATACCGCACAAATAACTTGCACAGAACGGGTATAATATCTAGCTCGGGGTCAGGGTTTGAATAGTTTTATAAAAAAATAGCTATGAATCTATTTGTTTTATTTATGTAAATGCGCAAACGTTTGCACCATCACATTTCCGATCGTCCAATTTTTGCACAAACTGTTTGCGCATGCAAGCTTGTGTTGTGAGCGGGTAGCCAACCTAAAGTCTTACCTCTTTAACAGGACCCATGTCCTTAGGATAGGCAATTGGCAATTATACGAGTTCACAACCAACTCTCTCCTTTGGATTAACTAAAGGCAGCGTTTTTGGAGCCAGTCTCTTGCTGTACTTACGTACTTTGACATCTTGTGTGACGCTATCTGTTATTACATTAGGCACGCTGATGACACAGCCCTTCCATGTATACTTTCATATATGTATAGTAAGTCCGGCCACGCAGAGCAGCTCTTAAAGATATACCTAATGACATAATAGTTTAATGACAATCTTTTGACGTTAAATATTGATAAGATCAAATTGGTATATATATATACAGAGTGACGCAAAAGTTTTCGATCTTGCCGGCAATTTCAAATCCAGGTAATGCAGCCTTCAGAATTTTGGTTGTGGCTTGTGCAGTATGAGTCATTGGAACCACATGTTCGCCAGTCCCACTTCATTCACAGTTTGTATGAAAATCTAAATCGGCTATATTTTTGAAACTTGGCACAATTGGTTATCTAAGTAAATAAATGATAAAGTTTTTCATTTTCACTATAAGTTTTTCGAAACTACCTCCAAAAGACGATTTGGGGTCGATTTCACCAATGAAACTAATCGCGATTAGTTCGACTAAAAACTAGGTATAAATACCAAGCTAAGTTAACAATAGATTCTTATTATTAGATTTTCCAAACATCCCCCAAAATACGATTTAGCGGGCATTCAAGTTTTATTGAAGAATTTTATATCTTGGGTTAATAATCTTGAAAATTGGTAAAAATACCAAACTAAGTAAACAATAAAGGTTGTCAAAGTTTTTCGAAACTAACCCCAAAATACGATTTAGCGAGTGTTAAAATTTGCTAAGAATCTGATCTGAAATCTGAATTGAAAGAAGCATCAAAAACAAAACCCTGTGCATTACACAGGGTTTTGTTTTTGATGTAAAGATCTAGAAGAGCAGTAAGGCGGAATTTTCGGCAATTCAACCTTTAAGAGGGTGAAAAGGGGGATTCTATTTTGTTCATAAAATCTAATTTCTTAAGGATAAACTACTAGTTAAAATTGTCATTTTAAGTTTTTTTTAAATACCCTCGAGGGTTTAAGGGGTGTTAAAGTTTTTTTTTGGGAATCTTAATGTGCAATTATGGGAATCTTAATGTCTAACATAAACCAAAAAGAAAAGAAAGGAGTGAATAACATATTTGGGTCGTCAAAAACTCGACCCTCAACGGGGCAATGAGGGGTTCTAAAGTTTTGAAGGGAGTAAGCAAAAATGTATTATTTTTTTAAGTCAAATAACGTATTGTCACAAACCAACAAACCCTAAATATCACTACACTATATTTTATTGATTTAAAGATAGCTTATTTTTGATAGCCTTCACTAACTGCACAAAAGAGAGTCATCTGTAGGATAAAATACGAAATCAGGCGAACGAAGTCGCGGGCGGAGTGCTAGTACATTATAATTATTGTTATATAAGCAATCTTAATGGTAAGGTGGCTTACGACCACGGCCAATCTCTAAACAACACTGATGTCTATGTTAAATTTTATAGGTTGTCTATGTGGTTGTCTACCTACCTATTAGATGATGACACATATTTGTCGGCACTTCTAAAGATTTCGTACTAAAGAGAGCTATGGTTTCGAATGACACTGACAGTTGACAACCTGACATAACACCAAGCACTAGTTTTTGGCGCGAACAAGAGATCAGGGTTGATCAGACAGAAGATCGATGCAGAAGATGGCGTTTTGGATTGAGTTGTTAATTTGTGATAAAACTGGAGTTGTGAAGAAATACAGAGAGAGTGACCGATTGTTCATGTAGATCAAAGTACGTGCTCGGTGGAATGTCGCTTACGTTATTCGCCAGTACATAACGTGATCAATTACATTGTGACCCTATATACAAGCAAAGAAATTAGTTTGTTTAACATGTAGCCCGAAACATCCCATGCAATAATGGCTTTTCCTGACTATTACACAGTCTTGCCTACATATTGAATAATTTGTTGATAAGAATGTCTGCCAACATTATAATTTTGTTTCATACTTTTCAGAGCGCGATTTTAGGGTTCCGTACCCGAAGGGTCCAAACAGAGCCCTATTGCTGTCACTCACGTGTCTGTCTGTTCTTCGTGTGTCACACAGGTTTAACAGCAAAACGGTTGGAGCTACAGTCTTCAAATTTTAACCCTATCATAAGCATCTCGTTGACCCAAAGCCATACAGTGTCATCATTTTTAAATGTTTTTAAGGGGGGCGCTTCCATACAGACAAAGAAAGGCGAGAAAAAAATTGACCTGTCCTATCGAGTGGGTATCAGAGTATCATTGTGTAGACCTCTTTTAGTAGATAAATAGTGTATTTTTGTTTTAAAAAGTATTGGAAAACAAAGGAATGAGAAGCCATCAAAGTTAGCTTTATTTACAAAATTTTGTGCCAAAGACTTTTTAACTTCCCATTGACCAAAGAAATTGAAATTTGGTGATAATGTTTATTATTACGTATGTTTTATTAAAAAAATACCAATATATTAAAAGATTTGATTTTCTTTGAAATGCTTTCATTTTTCCTATTACAACCAACTTAATTTTGCGGTTTGGTGCGGAACCCTAAATGTGCGAAGTTCGACTCGGCTTTTTAGTAATCGGGTTTGAGTTTGTTGCACGCCCTTCTCCATAGAAGCTTGCGAATGTGCAACTAGCTTTATCTTTTTCTTGATAATTAAAAAGTACCTTTATAAAGGATAAATTGAAAAAAAAATTGTATTTGAATTTGAAAACCTTCTAAGCCACGCAACGGATTTTGATACGGTTTTCACTAATAGAGAGAGCTAATAAATTTGAAAAGATTGTGTATATATGTGCGAATCCGGGACGGATAAAGAACTACCGCGAAGACTGCCTTGCTGCGCGCCGCCCGCTGACGTACTATGTGCTTTCTAATAAAATTCTTTTGCGGGATTGACGTATTCGCTAGAGTTTTACTTCGCAAAAGTAGCTTTTGCGTTAACCTAGTTCTTCAAAATACTCCTAGTTAATAAATAAACTTAGTTCCATTTACTGACATCGTATTTTCTACAAAAATGTTCGTGGTGCAACTTATAATAAAGATGGCTCCCACGTCGAGCGCCGTCGAATGGATTGTGTATTGTAATGAAAGTGACAGTGATCATTGTTGCGCGACGGTGCTTCGAGCTCGCCGGTGACAGCGTGAGCCGGTAGCCGGGACTCAAGGAAGGCTTCATCTGTACCTAATGTATCGCGCGTAACTTGTCTAGCGAATATACCCGCTCCCTGTACGCTATAGTAGCGCGTATAAGTAACGTTTCCTTTGTCTCGGTGAGGTTATAATTTAGTTTTCACCGTCGTGTCGTGCGTGGCGCGTCGTGTTGCCGAGCAGTAAATAGCACAGCCGCCATATCGAGTGCGGCGGCGGCGCGGCGTGTACGTGACTGCTGCCACTGGCTAGCGAACGTGTCCGTGGGTCGGTAGCCTATCAGAGGGCATTACAATAATTATTATTACACGATGTAACTCATTACGATCGCAGGGCGATGCTACGAGCATTAAGTGTGTCTTGGAACTGCAATACTTTTACAGGTTTCGATAAAGAAGGTTCTGTCTTCGCTTCGTAAGCAAGGAACACCGAGTGTCTGCTTTATTCACAACGACTAATGTCAGTATTGAGTGTTAGCGGCCTCTATTGTGCTGTGCTGTGTCTAACGCGCCGCTCGAGCGCGCGGCAGTCGCGGTGGCAGAGTGCGCATTGTGTTGTGCCTCGGTCACTAACTTATTGAACAATACACTATGAGTGTCTTCCGATCCGGCCACCGAAAGTTTGTGGATAGCAGCAACTGCTGACGACATTATCCGGAACAAAAAAGAACCAACAGTCAGTACTCAAATTAAGCCATAAATAAATTTAGTGACAACACATTGGAACGGTTTCAGTTCAAAACAGATAGTGTTGTGGTGTTGGTGATGTATGTAAGCAAACTTGCAGACAGCATCAGCAGTTTCGAATTGTGTTAAGATCTTTTTTTATTATTTTTCATCCCTTCTATTCGAAAATTTTCGGCTTTTTCCTCTATAAGTGGGAGCAAAATAGCTCTTTTCCGATAGGAACTTTTTAACGGGCGGAAATGAGATTTCAATTTGGAACATATATCATTCATAGAAATCGAACGCAAATTGTATGAATTACTGGCTGGTATATGATGGCTGCAAGGCGCGTGGACCTGCGCTTAGTAAACAAAAAAAAAAGCAAAAGCGTGGGAATTACGTCTCTGTTCCATTGAGATAATATGTACTACGTACTAGAGAAGCTATCCTAAGCAAAGGACATGCTCCATTTTGACAAGAGCATAAACTAAAGTTCGCTGCAGCGCTGAAACAATAATTAGTCGTCAGCAATACAGTATAAACACGCAGCGCTAGAGCATTTCTAAGGTATAATTTTTCAACTTTTTTCAACATTCTGCAACAACTTGTCACTCATATAGATTAAACTGCTGACTGACTGCATAAGTGGTACCTACATAGTTTTATACCTAACAAGCTTCATTAGAATTCACATATTTTTTCAAAATTTATTATTAAGTTGAAATAACCTTAGGAAAGTAATACAAACTTTCTTTTTCTTTATTTAGGTACTAGCAGACCCCCGCGACTTCGCTCCCGTCAACTGGCTACCAACCTACCCTTTTTTTGTTTCGGGGTGTCTCATTGGATGTCCTCCGCCCTGGGGAGCGGCTCCTCCCAAGCGGCACACTCTGCCAGCGTATGCCGCGCCGTGTCCTCCCGACAGTTGACGCAGTGGTGACACCGGGCGTCTGGCTCCCTGTTTTGCGACACAGGTACTTCCCGAAGCAACTATGAGCGAGAGCACCTGCGTTACCCGAAACGACAGGGAGCCGTGCCTCCTCCCGAGCCAGCGCTCGAGCACTGGCCGGACCGCCTCGATGGTAAAGAGGTCAGCGGTAGGGCGTGAAAGCTTGTCCCGCCATTCCGCCACCAGGACCTCGCGAAGCTGAGACCGACCCTCTATCTACCCCAATTTGTTAAAATATTTATTTGAATAACTACAGTCAGTTCCTTTTTGAATATATATAAGATTATTATGTTGCGCTATAAAAAGAAACGTCAGCTTATTCTACCTACACTTATTACACAAATTGTCACATCTTAATTTTTAGTCTTTATGACAAATGAGGCAACATGGCGTCCACCAAATATTTTGTTCAAATTCAATTTTAAAATAATTATCTAGTTACTAATCGATGAAAAGTTATTCCTTTGCATTTCGCCGTATTAGTTGAATTATCAGTGCAATAGTTTAAAACACATGATGGCATATTTAATGCGTCTGAACGTTTTTTCGTTTAAAAAAAGCAATGACATAGGCGCTCAAGATCTAGCAAGCAACTGAGTGACGTGCGGTACATACACCGCATATGAACGGAACACAGCAGTGATGTGTGGCGACTTCTCTAGTGCGTAGTACATTAATACCTCAATGCTCTGTTCTTGTAATCAGTACATATTTTATTGTATTTTGCAAAAATAATGAGATCTACGCCGAGTTATGAAAGTGACAATACATTAACTCCTGAAACAATAACTATAGAAGCTCATAACGTCGTACAAAACTTATTACCCACGAAATCCCGGGCGAAATATTTAAGGGCCTATGACAATTTCATTCTATGGAAAAACAGAAAAGGAGCGAAAACGTTTTCGGAAAATGTGTCTTTGGCCTATCTCCATGAATTGGCCAAAACTAAGCAACCTTCTACCCTTTGGAGTTTATACGCAATGCCAATCTATAGTTAATACCAATGAAAATATTAAAATTGATAGCTACTTAAAATTACTAGCTTATCTGAAGAGACTATCCGAAGGACACAAACCAAAGAAATCAAAATTATTCTCTCATCAAAACGTTGAGACTTTGAAACCATGCGCCTGTTAAGGAATTTCTCTCAACAAAAGTATGTATATTTTAGTTTTTCCATTGTAATCTATAAACAGAGTTTTTTTAAACGTGTACGTATTGCACCTTCTTGTCTGATTACATTTCTGTTTTGTTACAGGTGGCTTTAACATTCGGCATACATGGAGTTTGTCAGTAACGAGTTTATACAAATAACAATCAATGATTTCAAAAAAACACTCAGATGAATTACTTTTAGTGAATTTAACCGACACAAAAACAAAAATTAATCGGTCATTCGTCATTCGTGGCCAGTACAAACGAACAGTGGAAAAATATCAGAGCCTGTGTCCTTCTCATATAAAATCTAATAGATTTTTTACTAGCTATCAAAATGGAAAGTGCTTCAAACAGGTTAAAATGTCGTCAATGCCCCTAGAAATGGAATGGAAATCCAGCTCTGTAGCAGAAGGTTACATCGAAGATTCCATTCAAAATAAGGTAAAGACTAGCAACCACACTGTAGAAAACATTAAATTAAGAAAATTCACCCATGCCATTGTCGCCACGTCCTTCTACGTCAAAGGATTCTGTACCTTTTCTTGAGCACCAGTCAGATACTAATATTACAAATACTCAAAATGTAAATGAATTGACAACAATATCGATCACAAATAAAACAGTGACAATAACTTTTCAAAATTGCGCTAGTGTATCAAATCTTTATATATATAATTCTACTGTACGTGTGTATGTCACTGAACTCCTCCTAAACTCAAAACGCACCTAGGTTCAAAGTAGCGCCCTCGCCGTAAAAAATATTATTTTGCTCCCTTGTCATACAATCTACTATACTCATAGAGAGGGGATGAAAAGTAAAATATATGACTCTTATTTTTCCCTCGGGCGATGTACTTTGAATCTTCTTTGAATCCTTCGCTTCGCTCGTGGTTCAAAGTAGCGCCCTCGCCGTAAAAATACTATTTTGCTCCCTTGGTCATACATCTACTATAGTAGTTCCAGCGAATTCGGGAGCAATGAAAGAACAAGTCGCTTGATGCAGAGCTTGGCCGCGTACCGTCTAAGAGGTCCAAGCTTTCCTTAACAATTAATTAAAGATTAGGAAGAATTAAAGCGTATGGCTATTTAAACAAAACTAACAATAAAAACAAACAATAACGATGCTTAAAATCGCAAAGAACAGAGTACAAGGCAACGCATATGTAGGAAGTAAGGAGTAGCAAACAATCGCTGATGCGGCAGATGTGACGCCTGTCTCGATCAGGATAACGCTATGTGCGCTGAGCTTTCACAAACTTTAATGTGTTTTTTTATACCTATCTAGTTTCATAAATTCATACAGAATACAACAGCATACTGGGTATTTCCAGCTGTGTTCATTAAAGATATTCTTACAATATCATTGCCGTGTTTGTCTCGTGTTTCAAACTTCCAGTTCCTTTTTACATTGTTACATTTGATATCACAGTCGGGTAGTAAAGTGCAATTAGCAATTGTACTGATGGTTTCCGATTTAATGATTTTGTTATTGTATACGTGTTTTGAAATTGCTCGAGCTCAGCTTAGCAAGAAAATAAACAAAACACATTGTGATTTCGCAATTTAAATTCGTTGTTTCGCAAAAAAAAAATGCTACCAATTATTCAGTAGTTCGTACTATTTTAATTTAATTCTACAATGAAACATAAAAATTAAGTAAAGGACACAATGATAGTGAACATAATTAGGTTACTTACTCTTTGGCCCTGTAGTCTTTTAGCAAATAGACGGCGTGTTTCGGGTTGCTGCGTAATTTTTCGGCTGATGTTATCACCCTCTTCAGGCCCTGCGAGGTGGCAGACTCCTCGCCTAGCTCGTCGATCAGCGCGGCCACCTGCTCCTGCACGGCCCTGTCAGAAACAATTTTTCAATTAGTAATTTTATTAAAAACCTTATTCTGTTAATTATTCAAATATTGCACACAATTAAAACACAGTTTTAGACAAAGCTTAATAGGTGTTTTTTATACACAAAAAGGTACATCACCCGAGGTCCAGTCCGATGACAGGTAATGGCTCGGCGTCCACCAGACTGCCACCCGACGGTAAAGACCTTTTAATATATACTATGACTATCTACTTATTTTAATGATTTCTACAGACGATATAATTATAATACCTAATGATTTATTACTTTTTTAATGAAGTTTATTTCACTGTATTATTTTATGATTCTTGAAAACACATTGGGCTATGGGATTGGTAGGTTTCGTGGATCGATTACCTAAAACTATAGAAGGACTATTGGCCCCTGACTGACCACTCTTAATATACACGGTTATAAAATGGCAGGGGATGACTTGCACACTCAATTAATGGCACCCCCCCTTAAACAGTCGCTAGCACTTTAGTGTCGTAACTCCAAGGGGGCAAAATGTATATGTACTTACTTATGGAGGTGCTTGAAAAGTGGAGAGGTATACCACGGCAATCAGGACAATCCCAGAAGTACGGCCAAGATACCTAACAGCATCATACTGGGTTAACTTCCTTCCTCCGAGCACGTTTGCTCTTGAGAATCTCCCTTCAAGCCAGCCAATTAAGGCAAGAGAGATATATGGGAGCTCAGTTCCCTGTCAGTGTTCACACCAACCGGCCAATAAAGACAAGCCGGAGATGAGGGAAAAGATTTCTCCTAGGAGATCAGGTCAAATTTAATTATTATTACTACCGTTAAGATATAAATATTATTGGATAGAGATATTCAAGTGGAATATTTCTGGATGTGACGACTTGTCTGGATCGTGAGTACGAATCCTGTGGAACTACAGAGCTCTGAATGAGATCCATTCAATCTCATTTGAATTCTGGTATTTGGTTAATTAACTGTCTTCTATTAATACTGTATCTCTAAAAGTCTATAAACGTGCACTTTAAGATATGACCAATATTATCGTAGATGCGGAGGCCGTGTTTTTAGAGACGACACTCACAAAACCGTCAAAACGTTAAATCTGCCCCGCGCATCCAATAACATTAAATATATGCGTTTGGTAAGATTTATCACATGGCACTTAAACATAGCTGCCGAAAAGTGGGTGTACTTGGGTGCACATCATCTGCCTAAGCTTGCGGGGTATATGGACGTGATGTTATGTTGGATAGATCGCTGAGTATTCAAATGTTGACTGATGGGTGCGCCGAAAGAAGTGTATTTTTCTACGTTTTCTTTAAAAACCAAACGTGTCATCTAACACACAAGAAAATTACTCAAATGACATAAATAAAGTCCAGGAAAATAACCGTAATTAGAGGCCAATCTGTAAAACAAATCCTTGTTAAATATTTTCACCGTAATTATGTTCATTATGACACTGACTGACTGAGATGACTTCTCTGCACGTGAGGAGCTCTGGACTAAACTACGGATTTAAAAACTGGTATTTCGTCAGATAATTACATTCATTAGTCCTGTGCATTTCAATCATCGTTTTATAAACAAGCCTATAAACATCCACTTCAAAATATTGGCCTCCTAGATTCCGTTTTAACATCAAAAGAAGAAGCAGATATAAACGCTATTGAGGCAAGGGGAACTTCTCGGGCGATTCCCGAGAAGAACTTGGAAGAGCAAAAAGAACAAGCGCGGAATACAATGCGGTCAATTGCGGCGACAAGCTCCTCAAGTTTGTCATCCGCGGGTTACACCTTGTGGCAGCTGGCCATCATATCGCGTTTATGTTGCCCGGTGCGTCTGCTAAGAATAGGGTGGGGGATTTTATCCTCTGATATTCCTATTCTGCCGCCTTCTTTGCGTTCCATCACTGCCCCGCAGAAGGGGACGACTGTCCCACGCACTGTCACTTCCAACCATGGACTGGACCACGTCCGGAAGCGAGACGTTTATTCTCAGCACCGATTGCCGCGACGATGTTTCGGAGCTGCACAACCTAGGCTGGGAACTTCTCCAGACGGCGTTGCCTCCACCCTCGAGTGTGTGAGCCCACATTACAATTGTCTGTTCCATCGAACCCTTCATCAAGCCGGAAGGATTTTTAACAGCATCATCAGACGGTTGACTCGCCATAATGCAATAATGCTTTGATTATTCTTTTTTTAAATTTGGCTTTTAATAGTATACTAGCTGTTGCCCGCGACTTCGTCCGCTTGGTTATAAAGATATAAACTTTAATGATGTTTAACGCAAACTATTTTTATATTTCAGTCAACAGAAAATCCCTATCACAAGCAACATTTTTTTAAGGCAACAATTAGAAAAAAATATAGAGTATTACAAAATTCTTTCTTAGCGTATGTCTCCTACTCATAATCCTTAGACTTGCTAAATTTCAGGACGGTAGTACAAAAAAAAAACCGAAATTTCATACAAACTTGTGAGTGCTTAGACCTCTTTAATCCGGCCCTGACATAAAATCCGTTCTTAGCGAATGTCTACTAACTATTAAATACCACCCAGCCAAATTTCAAATTTGTATTATTAAAAATTAAGGAGCTTCATACAAACTTGCGAGAGCGATTAGATCTCCTTGATGCGGCCCTGTCGCAATATCCGTTCTTAGCGGACGTCTACTAACTATAAACTACTTCCCTGCCAAATTTAAAGTTTGTAGCACAAAATTAAGAACTTTCATACAAACTTGGGAGAGCCCTTAGACATCCTTTATCCAGCCCTGTCGCAACATCCATTCTTAGCTGATGTCTATTAGCTATAAACTAATTCCATGCCAAATTTCAAGTTTGTAGCACAAAAAATGAAGGACTTTCATACAAACTTGCGAGAGCCTGACCCCCTAAATTTGGCCCTGTCGCCATATCCGTTCTTAACGCTCGTCTACTAACTATAAACTACCTCCCTACCAAATTTTAAACTTGTAGCTCAAAAAATGAAGGACTTTCATATAAACTTGCGAGAGCCCCTAAATCCGGCCCTGTCGCAAAGTGCGTTCTTATCGGACGTCCACTAACTATAAACTACCTCCCTGCTAAATTTTAAGTGAGTAGCTCAAAAAATGCAGGACAAACCGTCCACATGATATCATTTGTCGTTTAGAATAATAAAAAGCTTATTACAAAAAATACTACCGACTTCCAAATGACAAAACTACAAAGTGAAAAATAACATTATTTTTGGAAGTTGGTGTCTTTCGTAGGTACCATTTTTTTGCGTTACGGACACCGACTTCCAAAAATAAAGTTATTTTTCACTTTGTAGTTTTCTCATTTGGAAGTCGGTAGTATTTTTTGTAAAAAAGCTTTATATTTTTCACTTTTTGGTTGTACCTTAGGTAGGTACAACCAAAAAGTTATTATAGACAAGTTGTTTAGTAAGTTACCTTAACGCCAGAATAGATCAGCCGAATATCATGAAACTTGAACATAAAGGGTGAAATGAGAGATCTGCGTACCCCTCAAGAGCGTACTGGCGTGATGTTATGTTATGAAATGGTATACACAATAAACAGACATGCGATTGCAAAAATCCCGAGAGATTTTCCGTTATTTATTGAAGAGTTCTATTATATATCTTCGAATTTCTTCATCAAATCTTTACCAAATTAAAATGGGACCAATTTCAAAACATACTCTTTCGTGCAAATAAAAAGAATTTTCAAAATCGGCCCACAATTGACGGAGATATCGGTGAACATACATAAAAAAAGAAAAAAAAACATACATGAAGTCGAACATAGAACCTCCTCCTTTTTGGTAAGTCGGTTAAAAAGAGTTTCAAAGACGTTTATTATATAATCCTAAAAAAATTGTTAATCTTATAAACACGTTTTTTTTTCAATTTTGATCTAGTTTCATATTACATAACAATATATTTATGCAACTTAAAAGTATGAAATGTTATCAGTTAGCTAAAGACCAGCTAAAAAAAAGGCCCTTGTCCACCGCTACCACATCTCGATGCATACCCACGTCTGCCGCCTGGAAGTATTCCCTAAGACTGCATACCTCACGGTTGTGCAGGGTCCTAGCATTTAAAAAGCCACGACCACCGCATTTCCGCGGGATATACAGTCTCATAACCGATGATCGTGGGTGATGCATACGATTTGCGGTAAGCAGCGTGCGGACCCTCCTATCCAGGGCGTCAAGTTCTGTCTGAGTCCATTTGGGTATGCCGAAAGAGTACATCAACACCGGCATGACCCAACCGTTGAAGGCGCGCACCTTGTTTCCGCCTGATAAAAGACTATTTAGTACTTTTTTCAGGCGGCCAAAGAAGCGTTCCCTCAACGACTGTTTCACGTCACTAGCATTGATGCCTAATGCTTCCGACATACCCAAATATTTGTAAGTTTCGGTTGAGGAAAGGGATCGAAGGTGTATGGAATCCGAGAGTTGTATTCCCTCGTATTCCATAATCTCCCCTCGCTTTACATGCATGACTGCACATTTGTCCACACCAAATTCCATCCTGATGGCGTCACTGAAGGTTTCTGTCACCTTCAGTAACTTCATCAGTTGCAAGTTGTTGGGGGCAAAGAGCTTCAGATCATCCATGTTAAGGAGGTGAGATATGACCTGACCTTCTCTTCTCTACCGATAGCCCAGGCCCGAACCCTCCAGCAGTGTACTAAGAGGGTTCAGGGCTAAACAAAACCACAGTGGACTCAGACTATCGCCCTGGAATATTCCACGCTCGATCCTTATAGGTTCGCTGTCATTTTGAATCTGTCGACATCCTGGATAGCGAAGGACCGTCCTCCACTGCCCCATACACGACATCAGGAAGGTGCGCAGAGTTGCATCAATTTTATACAACTCTAGCACCCTCATGAGCCATGTATGTGGTACTGAGTCATAGGCCTTCTTGTAGTCTATCCAACATGTCGCCAGATCCCTTCGGGAACGGCGAACCTGCTAGCTTATGGCAATGTCTATAAGGAGCAGCTCCTTAGTACCACGGGACCCGTTCTTACATCCGTTCTGAGAAGCAGACATGATTGAATTCGTATCAATATGCTGGTTAATTTTAGCTCTCAGAATGGATGTAAAAACTTTATAGACCGTCGGTAAACATGTTATCGGTCTATAATTTTTAGGTTCCGCAGTACTACCTGATTTGTGGAGCAGGTGGGTTATTCCTGTCGTTAGGAACTGGGGCAGCGATCCTGACTCTAAGGAAGACTGGAACTGAATAGCCAAACGAGCGTGTGACCTTTGGAACCATTTAATCCAAAAGTTGTGCAGTCCGTCCGGCCCTGCAGATTTCCAGTTAGGCAACGGGCGAACTGCACGAGCTACATCTTGGGGGCTGATGGTAATTGCCCCCATTTGTGGTATCCGATCGCACGCTTGTTCGACCTCCTGAGTCCAGTCACCCTCGGTGTGACTGACAGGCGCCGACCAGATATCGCGCCAGAACGAAGACATGGCGTCATTATCCGGTAGGCGCGTATCAGTCACACCTTGGTCGGGTCGCTCCCAAGCCCTATAAACCCACCTTTCGTTGCTCTGGAATGTGCGATTCTGAGTGTATCGCTCCACTCGCCGCTTGTACCGACGAATACGGTTTGCCCATGCATTGATCTTCTGCTTCAGGAAGTCGATACGCTCTGCGACGCGGGACATATAATCTCGGGAACTGATATCAGTCCCCAAGAACGCCCGCTTCACAAAGCGCATCACTCACTCACTTATTATACTTATTTTTAATCTTACTAGGAGGTACTCACCATTTATTATTCTCATTGGTAATCATTTCATAATGATATTAATTCGTCTAATTCAATAATATATGTAAGTAGCTAAGTACATAAGTATGTATATAGCCCTACCTATTAAAAAAGAAACAAATTATGTACTAATAAGTTAGGTATACCTATATTTTTTTATAGTCTTGCCTTTCGGAGGTGCATGGTTATTTAAAAAATATTATCTCTGGGTGCATTATAGAAAAATTCAAGCAACCAAAAACAGCACAATAAAGTCTATAATTGCTCTCTGCCATATTAAGTAAGTAAGTACTTGTACTTATTTCAATCAAATATTCAAAAATCGCACGCTTACTGCTTACAAAACCATCACACCGTTCGTGACTGTTTGCGACTGTAATGTATCGAGTGTTGGCTGATCTCGAGACACGTAGGTATGACTCGCGTTCCGACCGTTTGTATGAAGATAGAATACTGTTAGATATCTTTACCGTGGCCCAGGCCATAACATAAGATATCATCTACTCTAGTTATATTTGTGTGTGCAAAGTGTTTGTCATGCAACCTAGAAAGTACGTAGATGTACTTGCTTAGACCAAAAAAACATAAAATCAGAATGATCTGTATGAAATCAGTAGCCAGATAAGTTAAAACAGAACTTATTCATGCATGGTTATATAAGATAACATGCCCTGTGTGCCTATACTCTTGTTTTCGACAAATGAAATTAAATGATTGAATCGAACCCGCGACACGCAGCGCAGCAGTCAATTGCTCAACCACTGCGCCAAAATGTGAAATGTGTGTGTGCTATAGATGCACCTCTGCGGAACCTTTCGAAGAACACAGGCGTGATGTTAAGTTGTGTGTCAAACTAAATGATTTTGTATAGCAGTTTAGTATCATCACGTTCATCAAACAATTAAAATATTAATCCGCGGGGGGTATGAAGTGGGTGGCGTGTTGGTCCGGGCGGCAACCGAGCTAGCTCTATCTAGCTGTACCTAGTGCATATCGAGGGGGAATCAATAAAGTGGTCTGGAGCCGGACACATCCCGCCCGTCGCCCCTGCGTGCGCACCTGCTCACGCCACTGCTGCGTAGGTAGCGCCATGCCTGGTTCACAGACACAGGAGACTACCCAATTTGTTATTTTGTATACCAACGATAAACTGAAAATCACCAACATTTGAAAATCACAAACTCAAGTTTGTGAGTTTGTGACGTTGTAAGGGGTAACCTGTGTATCAAAAATGGTTCAGTAGATCCAGATGTACTGAAACATTTTGAGAATTCTTTCTCTCATTTCTCACCAGTAGAAAGCTACATTATTGCTGAGTGTTATGACACTCAGGAATAATGGCTATAATATATTTTCAAAAAATTAGAGATACTTATGAAAATTGCAATAATGTAACCCAAGGTAGCAAAATGTTGCCTATAAAATTCATTCTTTGGCGTGCGCTGAGAAAACTATTAATGATAGATAAAAATTATAAGGTGGGTAGGTAAGCAGAGTAGACAGGGTAGGCAGAGTTGGCAGGGTAGGCGGGAAAGGCAGAGTAGACAGGGTCGACAGATTAGGCAGATTAGGCATTGTAGGCAGGATACGCAGGGTAGGCAGGTTAGGCAGGGTCCGCCAACATATTGAAGTAGTGCCGCCCGTAAGTGTTACCCCCAGCAGACTGTATAACCCTTCAAAAATATACTAAAGCTACACACGAGTGGTCTGTGGTAAATAAAATGAACTTTAATCTGTCTGAGTTTCGGTAACCACCTGCACCTTATACAACTTGGACGAGGCCAACGACAGAGCTATCTAGGTGGCCATATTCGGGACAGACAAAATTTCTAGTCTAATCGACATGGAAAGAGGAAGATACGTCCACTGTACAGGCTACTTTTAGTCGTTAGAAACCAACAAAAGAACAAGATCCGTGCACCTGTACAGCCTACTTTTAGTCGTTACGAAGCCAACAAAATAAGAAGATCCGTGCACCTGTACAGGCTACTTTCTGTACAGGCTACTTTAGTCTTTACGAAACCAACAAAAGAAGATCCGTACACCTGTACAGGCTACTTTTAGTCGTTAGAAACCAACAAAAGAACAAGATCCGTGCACCTGTACAGCCTACTTTTAGTCGTTACGAAGCCAACAAAAGAAGAAGATCCGTGCACCTGTACAGGCTACTTTCTGTACAGGCTACTTTAGTCTTTACGAAACCAACAAAAGAAGATCCGTACACCTGTACAGGCTACTTTTAGTCGTTAGAAACCAACAAAAGAACAAGATCCGTGCACCTGTACAGCCTACTTTTAGTCGTTACGAAGCCAACAAAATAAGAAGATCCGTGCACCTGTACAGGCTACTTTCTGTACAGGCTACTTTAGTCTTTACGAAACCAACAAAAGAAGATCCGTACATCTGTACAGGCTACTTTAAGTCGTTAGAAACCAACAAAAGAACAAGATCCGTGCACCTGTACAGCCTACTTTTAGTCGTTACGAAGCCAACAAAATAAGAAGATCCGTGCACCTGTACAGGCTACTTTCTGTACAGGCTACTTTAGTCTTTACGAAACCAACAAAAGAAGATCCGTACACCTGTACAGGCTACTTTTAGTCGTTAGAAACCAACAAAAGAACAAGATCCGTGCACCTGTACAGCCTACTTTTAGTCGTAACGAAGCCAACAAAAGAAGAAGATCCGTGCACCTGTACAGGCTACTTTCTGTACAGGCTACTTTAGTCTTTACGAAACCAACAAAAGAAGATCCGTACACCTGCACAGGCTACTTTTAGTCTTTACGAAACCAACAAAAGAAGATCCGTACACCTGTACAGGCTACTTTTAGTCGTTAGAAACCAACAAAAGAAGAAGATCCGTGCACCTGTACAGGCTACTTTCTGTACAGGCTACTTTAGTCTTTACGAAACCAACAAAAGAAGATCCGTACACCTGCACAGGCTACTTTTAGTCGTTAGAAACCAACAAAAGAACAAGATCCGTGCACCTATACAGGCTACTTTTAGTTTTTTACGAAACCAACAAAACAAGAACCGTACACCTGTACAGGCTACTTTTAGTCGTTAGAAACCAACAAAAGAAGAAGATTCGTGCATCTGTACAGGCTACTTTTAGTCGTTACGAAACCAACAAAAGAAGAAGATCCGTGTGCATCTATACAGGCTATTTTTAGTCGTTACGAAACCAACAAAAGAAGAAGATCCGTACACCTGTACAGGCTACTTTTAGTCGTTAGAAACCAACAATAGAAGAAGATCCGTGCACCTGCCCAGGCTACTTTTAGTCGTTACGAAACCAACAAAAGAAGAAGATCCGTGTGCATCTATACAGGCTACTTTTAGTCGTTAGAAACCAACAAAAGAAGAAGATCCGTGTGCATCTATACAGGCTACTTTTAGTCGTTAGAAACCAACAAAAGAACAAGATCCGTGCACCTGTACAGGCTACTTTCTGTACAGGTTACTTTAGTCTTTACGAAACCAACAAAAGAAGATCCGTACACCTGCACAGGCTACTTTTAGTCGTTAGAAACCAACAAAAGAACAAGATCCGTGTACCTGTACAGGCTCCTTTTAGTTTTTTACGAAACCAACAAAACAAGATCCGTACACCTGTACAGGCTACTTTTAGTCGTTAGAAACCAACAAAAGAAGAAGATCCGTGCACCTGTACAGGCTACTTTCTGTACAGGCTACTTTAGTCTTTACGAAACCAACAAAAGAAGATCCGTACACCTGTACAGGCTACTTTTAGTCGTTAGAAACCAACAAAAGAACAAGATCCGTGCACCTGTACAGCCTACTTTTAGTCGTTACGAAACCAACAAAAGAAGAAGATCCGTGCACCTGTACAGGCTACTTTCTGTACAGGCTACTTTAGTCTTTACGAAACCAACAAAAGAAGATCCGTACACCTGCACAGGCTACTTTTAGTCTTTACGAAACCAACAAAAGAAGATCCGTACACCTGTACAGGCTACTTTTAGTCGTTAGAAACCAACAAAAGAAGAAGATCCGTGCACCTGTACAGGCTACTTTCTGTACAGGCTACTTTAGTCTTTACGAAACCAACAAAAGAAGATCCGTACACCTGTACAGGCTACTTTTAGTCGTTAGAAACCAACAAAAGAACAAGATCCGTGCACCTGTACAGCCTACTTTTAGTCGTTACGAAGCCAACAAAAGAAGAAGATCCGTGCACCTGTACAGGCTACTTTCTGTACAGGCTACTTTAGTCTTTACGAAACCAACAAAAGAAGATCCGTACACCTGTACAGGCTACTTTTAGTCGTTAGAAACCAACAAAAGAAGAAGATCCGTGCACCTGTACAGGCTACTTTCTGTACAGGCTACTTTAGTCTTTACGAAACCAACAAAAGAAGATCCGTACACCTGCACAGGCTACTTTTAGTCTTTACGAAACCAACAAAAGAAGATCCGTACACCTGTACAGGCTACTTTTAGTCGTTAGAAACCAACAAAAGAAGAAGATCCGTGCACCTGTACAGGCTACTTTCTGTACAGGCTACTTTAGTCTTTACGAAACCAACAAAAGAAGATCCGTACACCTGCACAGGCTACTTTTAGTCGTTAGAAACCAACAAAAGAACAAGATCCGTGCACCTATACAGGCTACTTTTAGTTTTTTACGAAACCAACAAAACAAGAACCGTACACCTGTACAGGCTACTTTTAGTCGTTAGAAACCAACAAAAGAAGAAGATTCGTGCATCTGTACAGGCTACTTTTAGTCGTTACAAAACCAACAAAAGAAGAAGATTCGTGTGCATCTATACAGGCTATTTTTAGTCGTTACGAAACCAACAAAAGAAGAAGATCCGTACACCTGTACAGGCTACTTTTAGTCGTTAGAAACCAACAATAGAAGAAGATCCGTACACCTGTACAGGCTACTTTTAGTCGTTAGAAAACAACAAAAGAAGAAGAGCCGTGCACCTGCCCAGGCTACTTTTAGTCGTTACGAAACCAACAAAAGAAGATCCGTGTGCATCTATACAGGCTACTTTTAGTCGTTAGAAACCAACAAAAGAACAAGATCCGTGCACCTGTACAGGCTACTTTTAGTTTTTTACGAAACCAACAAAACAAGATCAGTACACCTGTACAGGCTACTTTTAGTCGTTAGAAACCAACAAAAGAAGAAGATCCGTGCACCTGTACAGGCTACTTTCTGTACAGGTTACTTTAGTCTTTACGAAACCAACAAAAGAAGATCCGTACACCTGCACAGGCTACTTTTAGTCGTTAGAAACCAACAAAAGAACAAGATCCGTGTACCTGTACAGGCTACTTTTATTTTTTTACGAAACCAACAAAAGAAGATCCGTACACCTGTACAGGCTACTTTTAGTCGTTACGAAACCAAAAAAAGAAGAAGATCCGTGCACCTGTACAGACTACTTTTAGTCGTTACGAAGCCAACAAAAGAAGAAGATCCGTGCACCTGTACAGGCTACTTTCTGTACAGGCTACTTTAGTCTTTACGAAACCAGCAAAAGAAGATCCGTACACCTGCACAGGCTACTTTTAGTCTTTACGAAACCAACAAAAGAAGAAGATCCGTGTGCATCTATACAGGCTATTTTAGTCGTTACGAAACCAACAAAAGAAGAAGATCCGTACACCTGTACAGGCTACTTTTTGTCGTTAGAAACCAACAAAAGAAGAAGATCCGTACACCTGTACAGGCTACTTTTAGTCGTTACGAAACCAATAAAAGAAGAAGATCCGTGTGCATCTATACAGGCTACTTTTAGTCGTTAGAAACCAACAAAAGAAGAAGATCCGTGTGCATCTATACAGGCTACTTTTAGTCGTTAGAAACCAACAAAAGAACAAGATCCGTGCACCTGTACAGGCTACTTTCTGTACAGGTTACTTTAGTCTTTACGAAACCAACAAAAGAAGATCCGTACACCTGCACAGGCTACTTTTAGTCGTTAGAAACCAACAAAAGAACAAGATCCGTGTACCTGTACAGGCTACTTTTAGTTTTTTACGAAACCAACAAAACAAGATCCGTACACCTGTACAGGCTACTTTTAGTCGTTAGAAACCAACAAAAGAAGAAGATCCGTGCACCTGTACAGGCTACTTTCTGTACAGGCTACTTTAGTCTTTACGAAACCAACAAAAGAAGATCCGTACACCTGTACAGGCTACTTTTAGTCGTTAGAAACCAACAAAAGAACAAGATCCGTGCACCTGTACAGCCTACTTTTAGTCGTTACGAAACCAACAAAAGAAGAAGATCCGTGCACCTGTACAGGCTACTTTCTGTACAGGCTACTTTAGTCTTTACGAAACCAACAAAAGAAGATCCGTACACCTGCACAGGCTACTTTTAGTCTTTACGAAACCAACAAAAGAAGATCCGTACACCTGTACAGGCTACTTTTAGTCGTTAGAAACCAACAAAAGAAGAAGATCCGTGCACCTGTACAGGCTACTTTCTGTACAGGCTACTTTAGTCTTTACGAAACCAACAAAAGAAGATCCGTACACCTGTACAGGCTACTTTTAGTCGTTAGAAACCAACAAAAGAACAAGATCCGTGCACCTGTACAGCCTACTTTTAGTCGTTACGAAGCCAACAAAAGAAGAAGATCCGTGCACCTGTACAGGCTACTTTCTGTACAGGCTACTTTAGTCTTTACGAAACCAACAAAAGAAGATCCGTACACCTGCACAGGCTACTTTTAGTCTTTACGAAACCAACAAAAGAAGATCCGTACACCTGTACAGGCTACTTTTAGTTGTTAGAAACCAACAAAAGAAGAAGATCCGTGCACCTGTACAGGCTACTTTCTGTACAGGCTACTTTAGTCTTTACGAAACCAACAAAAGAAGATCCGTACACCTGCACAGGCTACTTTTAGTCGTTAGAAACCAACAAAAGAACAAGATCCGTGCACCTATACAGGCTACTTTTAGTTTTTTACGAAACCAACAAAACAAGAACCGTACACCTGTACAGGCTACTTTTAGTCGTTAGAAACCAACAAAAGAAGAAGATTCGTGCATCTGTACAGGCTACTTTTAGTCGTTACAAAACCAACAAAAGAAGAAGATCCGTGTGCATCTATACAGGCTATTTTTAGTCGTTACGAAACCAACAAAAGAAGAAGATCCGTACACCTGTACAGGCTACTTTTAGTCGTTAGAAACCAACAATAGAAGAAGATCCGTACACCTGTACAGGCTACTTTTAGTCGTTAGAAAACAACAAAAGAAGATGATCCGTGCACCTGCCCAGGCTACTTTTAGTCGTTACGAAACCAACAAAAGAAGAAGATCCGTGTGCATCTATACAGGCTACTTTTAGTCGTTAGAAACCAACAAAAGAACAAGATCCGTGCACCTGTACAGGCTACTTTTAGTTTTTTACGAAACCAACAAAACAAGATCAGTACACCTGTACAGGCTACTTTTAGTCGTTAGAAACCAACAAAAGAAGAAGATCCGTGCACCTGTACAGGCTACTTTCTGTACAGGTTACTTTAGTCTTTACGAAACCAACAAAAGAAGATCCGTACACCTGCACAGGCTACTTTTAGTCGTTAGAAACCAACAAAAGAACAAGATCCGTGTACCTGTACAGGCTACTTTTAGTTTTTTACGAAACCAACAAAAGAAGATCCGTACACCTGTACAGGCTACTTTTAGTCGTTACGAAACCAAAAAAAGAAGAAGATCCGTGCACCTGTACAGACTACTTTTAGTCGTTACGAAGCCAACAAAAGAAGAAGATCCGTGCACCTGTACAGGCTACTTTCTGTACAGGCTACTTTAGTCTTTACGAAACCAGCAAAAGAAGATCCGTACACCTGCACAGGCTACTTTTAGTCTTTACGAAACCAACAAAAGAAGAAGATCCGTGTGCATCTATACAGGCTATTTTAGTCGTTACGAAACCAACAAAAGAAGAAGATCCGTACACCTGTACAGGCTACTTTTTGTCGTTAGAAACCAACAAAAGAAGAAGATTCGTGCATCTGTACAGGCTACTTTTAGTCGTTACAAAACCAACAAAAGAAGAAGATCCGTGTGCATCTATACAGGCTATTTTTAGTCGTTACGAAACCAACAAAAGAAGAAGATCCGTACACCTGTACAGGCTACTTTTAGTCGTTAGAAACCAACAATAGAAGAAGATCCGTACACCTGTACAGGCTACTTTTAGTCGTTAGAAAACAACAAAAGAAGAAGATCCGTGCACCTGCCCAGGCTACTTTTAGTCGTTACGAAACCAACAAAAGAAGAAGATCCGTGTGCATCTATACAGGCTACTTTTAGTCGTTAGAAACCAACAAAAGAACAAGATCCGTGCACCTGTACAGGCTACTTTTAGTTTTTTACGAAACCAACAAAACAAGATCAGTACACCTGTACAGGCTACTTTTAGTCGTTAGAAACCAACAAAAGAAGAAGATCCGTGCACCTGTACAGGCTACTTTCTGTACAGGTTACTTTAGTCTTTACGAAACCAACAAAAGAAGATCCGTACACCTGCACAGGCTACTTTTAGTCGTTAGAAACCAACAAAAGAACAAGATCCGTGTACCTGTACAGGCTACTTTTAGTTTTTTACGAAACCAACAAAAGAAGATCCGTACACCTGTACAGGCTACTTTTAGTCGTTACGAAACCAAAAAAAGAAGAAGATCCGTGCACCTGTACAGACTACTTTTAGTCGTTACGAAGCCAACAAAAGAAGAAGATCCGTGCACCTGTACAGGCTACTTTCTGTACAGGCTACTTTAGTCTTTACGAAACCAGCAAAAGAAGATCCGTACACCTGCACAGGCTACTTTTAGTCTTTACGAAACCAACAAAAGAAGAAGATCCGTGTGCATCTATACAGGCTATTTTAGTCGTTACGAAACCAACAAAAGAAGAAGATCCGTACACCTGTACAGGCTACTTTTTGTCGTTAGAAACCAACAAAAGAAGAAGATCCGTACACCTGTACAGGCTACTTTTAGTCGTTAGAAAACAACAAAAGAAGAAGATCCGTGCACCTGCCCAGGCTACTTTTAGTCGTTACGAAATCAACAAAAGAAGAAGATCCGTGCACCAGCTCCTGTAGCCAAGTTGACAATCAACAATCGATAACGCAAGTAGAAAACGAAAAGTCACGTGGTCAGGCCATACAAATACAGGCGTTAACGATTGTAGAAAGGGATTCGACACGAAACGTTTGTAACTTGGCTGTACAGTTTACTTTTAGTCGTTACGAAACCAACAAAAGAAGAATATCCGTGCACCTGTACAGTACAGTTATGTAGTTAGTTTCTGAAATTTCCAATATGACCTCTCTTCCTCCTCTTTATATAGCAAATTTTTCGATACCCTGTAGCGTGACTAGGCAACTATAAACGTATTTAAAGCGAGAGTAAGTGGGTATTCAGTGCTCTTACGCCTTTTAAGCTCACTAAACTGCCTACGCGTTCCGAGATAACTTTAGTAGTAGTCACTCTACCAATAGCAGCTATTATAATATAATGTTGATCATAGATGCACGATCAATGTCATCGTCAGCACAATAAGTGAAGATGTCTGATATAATCACCGCACTCTCTTCAGCTGACAGTCAGTCGTGAGTGATGTCTTTGCCATGACACGCAACAAATAAGCTAAATAATGCCCAATTTGCGCTTTACATTTATATAAATAAAAAGGACAGCGAACACAGACATGTTTATTGCCATCGTCGGGGGCTGGCTTGACTGCCTGTTCCAGAGTAAGGATACCTCTAAGTTTCAAGGCGCGGCGAGAAGATGAGTGGCTGGAGGGAGTACAGTCTTAGCGCCTCTTCTGTAGAGCACCTGCGGCACTCCACAGTATGTAGGCTTACCCAGCGCAAGAGGCTCTGCCTGGATAGTATTAATTCACAAAACCAAAAAGTACCAATTGGATTGGTGAGATCAGCATCCCACGTGCTGACATTGCAACCGGAAGCACAACAGCGAGGCCTAACATAATTATGAAGAGGTCATTTCAAAAGCAAGTCCTAATACGGGCATCCGGTTTAAGTACAATAATACAGGAGCCGTTAAACCGGAGATCCACGGTGCCCACAGCAGCCCAGAGGCGGACACCTTTGCTGAAACGCAAGACCTCGTTTCTGAAGACGCGGCGCGTCGCGCGCCGCTCGCATTGTCCGTGGCGTCTCGCGGCGCGTGTAGAGCAGTAGTAGCAGCGGTACCCGCTGGTCCTCTAGTGTGTAGCGTTGCACGCGGCGTGCATTGAATTACCTTCTAATAAAATGTCAAACTCCACTGCTGACGGTGGCCCACGTCTGCGTTGTGCGATTTCCAAGAAAAACTGGTAGAACGTTCCACCACGAGCGCCGCTTTCGAACGAGCGTATCGCTGTATGTTCGTACAGGCCCGTGCGGCCCCGCGGGCTCCGCCTGCATCTCAAGCAAACGCGTGTAATATAATATCTTCTCCGTGAACACTCTCAAACAACGTATTGTATTATGTTTGAATTCAGTGCGAGCCGCACTGCCCAACGCGACGCGCAACGCCGCGCCCTCCCCCAGAAACGATAACTAAAGACGTCGTTTGACGCTGAGGCCGTCATTCACCTCGACAGTCATAATTGTAATAAAAAGAATTAATGTGTTTTTGGTTTTATCGAAAATCAACTCCTAATGGGTTAAAAATGTGATAAATTTTCGAGAGAATATTTTCTTATTGCTTTAATTGACTCGTGGTATTAAAAATCTACCTAAGTTAATTACCTAATCGTAACATATTTAACATCGATTGTTTTCAAAATCGGAATGAAAAGGGAAGAATAGTTTGTGATTTTTCAATTTCTTTCAATTAAAAATCTTGAAACTTAAGATTACAAAATCAAAATTAAATCAAAAATTAAAATAGTTTATTTTAAATAAACCTTAGAGGTACTGTTGAATTGTCAAACACAAAAAAAAATATGACTCTAGTTGCAAATTCGCAAGCGTCAGTAGATCTCAATGGAGAAGAATTTGCAAGAAACTCCACGGACACTCTTTTCATCAACATCATTCTTGTTGAAAAAATATTTATATAAGGAAACTAGCTACTGCTCGCGACTTAACCGTAAAAAATGTTTTACTATCCCACTACGGGGGAGCATTATACCAGCATCAAATGTAGCCTATGTGCTATACCAGACCATAATCTATCTGTTCCAAATCCGTTTAGCCTTTCTGGCGTGATTGGTTAACGAATATCCATCCATCCAAACTTTCGCATTTATAATATTAGTAATAAGTAATATACGATAGTAGGATAATAATTTATTATTAACCATCGACGGCAAAGCGGAAGGGTGTTATTAGTTTGACGTGTGTATCTTTGTGTGTCCGTCTGTGGCTGGCATAGCTCCTCAACGGATGAAAAGATTTTGATTCAGTTTAGATGAAAATCGGTATGGCCGTGCAAAAGTTATGCGCATTTTACTCTTTGAATCATTATGTAGCTCAAAGAGGTATTTGTTTTTTAAATTTTAATTGCGAATTTTAATTTAATGCGTTCGAGAAGCACTTCTTTGAAAGTCGTTACTGATAATCACAAACCAGGAAATCTGACAGCAACCTTGCCAAAGGGATATATCTAATTATTGGGTTGTGAAGGTCAGGTTGGCAGTCGTTCCATGATACTCAGCTGCATCCGATTAGTCTAGACGCCGCCGCCGACCCGAATAGCTGAATATCTAGAATTCAGTAATAACGAAATTCTTGATCAATAAATACAAAGATTAACGAGATAAAAGATTAGCTAAAGTACACACATCTTTCATGGGGTACTTTGTTAAATTCTATAACAAAATACCTTGTGAGATATTAAAACTAAATGAAAGAAAATTTAAAACAATAGTTAAAAGTACACTTTGTAAGCAAGCATATTACAAATTAGATGATTATATTCAGGATAAGAATGCTTAGAAACATGCTGGTCCTGCTCCATAGAGCAATCTTTAGTGTGGACAAAGTCAAACTGGTTGATTTGTATTATATTCATAATTATACTAACGCTTTATTTTATATTTATCTACTCTTCTTGTTCAAAAAAAAATATGTCTCGCACACTGTTTGTTGTTGGTGTTAGTTGTTGTTGAATTAGATAATTTACCTATGTTTGCAATATTTGTAAGTAGGTGAGAACCATGTTCCTATTTTTCAAGTGAAGGAATTTACCTGTCAGTGCTTGTAATACTTATTATGTAGTATAGTAGTGCTAGGTACATCGTCCTCACCTATAAGAATTTATTAATGTATGTACTTTAATATCGTAAAAGCTTTTCTTTTTTTTAAATGTGTAAGTATGGAGATTTTTGTGCATTCTTCTCCATAACAATCAACTTTTCCGAATGTACGGTGGAATCAAATTTTATTACTTGTTAATTTTAATTGTTAACGTTCGAAAGTGCCGCTTAATGGCCTAGTCGAAATAAAAACATTTGACTTTGACTTTGAAAATAAAGGATTTATGGTCCTTTTCAAATTAGCAATGGATGTTTGATGGCACGAAAGAGAAGTGAGAAGCACGCGGGAGACGAGTGGGAGGCGGCAGGCGGCAAGTGGGATGGGTGCCGAGAGCAATGAGACGGGCGGGATGCGAGATGCGAAATGTTCTAGCTATGAACCTAGTGCTAAGGTGGTGCATAAATCAATATAAGCGCGTCTAGAAAGCGCCGCCGCACGGCGCGGCTGTCCGCGGCGGCGCACTGCCTCGCTGCCGCCGCTCCACGAGGTGCAATTGATTTAAGCACATCAATACAGCATACAGCACATGTGTGAGTACTATGTTCCGACTGTAAATCTACCTTTGTGTCGTTCGTTGACTTCTGTGTGCCCTGGCATTTGAGTGTGTCATGCTCTCTCTAATTTCTCTCTGATGGTGGCACATGTGTTGGATCATTCGGTTCCCTTCATGATGGTTGAGCTGAGTGGTGCCGATCCATGCGTCATGTTCGTGAACGGGCGCCATCAGTTGGGATTGGTCATAACTTAGCTAAAAAAATAAATAAAGGGGACAACGGAACGTCATAAAATTTCCTTCCCGTTGTCCCCGTTATGAAAAGTGCATAACGGGGACAACGGGAAGGAATTTTTATGACGTTCCGTTGTCCCCGTTACGGGGACACAGATTACGGGGACAACGGGAATACATCGCCTCGGCCTGTTATTGCATTTTTATGTTGAAATTGTTTGTTACTCTAGACGCTTTTACGTGCACGTCTTTTTGCATCGTTCTCACATATTTATGATTTTGCAACAAGAATGATGTAACCAAAAACTTGTAATTGAAACTGATTGAAAAGAGTGTCCGTGGAGTTTCTTGCAAATTCTTCTCCATTTTGATCTACTGACGTTTGCGAATTTGCAACTAGAGTCATTTTTTTTTTGTTTGACTATTCAAAAGTACCTTTAAGGTTTATTTGAAATAAACTATTTTGATTTTGAATAAGTGCGATGCTCGCGCCCTCTGGCTATCAGAGGACAGACAAACTACTTCGGTCACTCTTTATACAAACATATGAGAGGAGATTAATAAGTTCGCGGAATAGTGTCCTTAAAATACACCTTCATTTTAAGGAAAATATTCCGTGAAATTTTGGACCTCGACCCTATGTACTTTGTGTATGCATAGTCTCTTGAACAGGCATTGCACAATAGCACTATTTCGCAGGCAAAATTTCAATAGCTTGCTGATGGGCTAGCATCAATATTTGCCTAGCTTGAACAATTTAAGCAGTGGACTACTTATTGACACTTCACATTAGTTTACACTATCTACAAAACCGATGTCATTAATTACCAAGTAAATAGATTTTCGATTTACATGGTTTATACTCAAAAAAATAGGATTGACACCAGAAAGCTCTCATCGGTGCCTAAACTGTGTAACTGTTTTAACTGATCAATCTGGCAATAATTAGCAATCTTGAACCATACCTACTGCATAACTTCTTGGGGTGGAGCGGCTACTTCAATTCTACTCTCTCTGGGCTCAAAGAGCAATTCTGAAGGTTGCCTTAATTTCCCTTTTCGATTTCGGACACAGCAGCTCTACAAAGCATGCAATGTATTTACAGTACGGCAATTATATTTTATTCTTCACATAATACTGCAACAGGACACTGCACTTCCACTTAGGTATTGGCAAAAAATATTGGACGCTTTTATCGGTGAAGGTACTCTTTTCGAAAGAGTCCAATAATTTTTGGGAATTCCTAATTATTTAATGGGAATTTGTCATATTCTATCACGGAGTCATATCGTTTGCCCTACCAAATTCACTTACGCAACTAGGCTGCTGGTATGCACAATGCCACAAATAAGACATGCATATGGTAATCGATTTTATGTTTTAAGCGGATCATTTCTGTATAATAGACTAAACAAGTTACTCAATGTCTATAGCTAAACAAGTAATAAAAAAGGATGCGTTATCATATCAGATACACTCAATTACAGAGACACAGAAAACTTCTATAAATCTACTGGTACATATTTAATTAAATGGTAGTAGTTTTATTGTGTTTGTACCAATTTATAGAGGTATATTTTTGTATTTGTTTAATAATTTAACTGACTCAATTAAATTGCTATGTAAAGTGATGGCCTGAAACACAGCATTGAAAGAATCCTAATTGGCCAGGTTGCTACCAAAAATAGAAATGCTTGTTTATATTGCAGTTGTAATAAAACATTTGAATTAGCACATACATATGCACTTATTTATTATACCATTTGTTTTAGAAATTATACTAGGTACTGCACCTGATGTACATTTTTGTGAATGTTTTTTTCTTTTAAATATCTAAATTATTCTTATACCCCTGAATTCTAATATATTTTTCATACCTAATTTAAGTACTACTAATACTATTGTTAAGGATTTAGCTTAAGCATGAATATATTGTATGTCTTTTTGTGACAAATATACGTTATTTGCTTTCTTTCTATACTAGGTAGGTATTAATAAATTGTTTAGTTTATACTCATACATAAACTCACGCCTTTTTCCCATGGGGTAGGTAAACTACAGGTACATAACTAAAAGAATATATTTATTTAAATTAATGTAATTTAAAATTTTATTGTGCACTTATTAGTCATCCTCACATGTCATATTTCTCTTGTGTTAAAAACCCTTAAAAAAATCCTATTAAGCCTTAATTACCTAATTAATTATGTAAAATGATGGCCATTAACTATAAAAATAAACCAGATTGCAATCTGGTATGGAAACACACCAAAGATCAACACCACAAACTAGGGATTGACCATAGATAGTGCAGCAGGCCAAGGAGGCACTTCCCTCTATTGAAGGCTGTTTCATGAAAAAGGCCCTAACTAACTAAACTACAGTAGTATGTAGTCACAAGCGTAACAACTGGCCACGGGACCTTAAAAATAAATAACTTGCTGTCAGCGTGTGTCACTGGGTTTCATCACTGATAAATAAAAAAAAATGTTTTATACCATTCCCCCTCTAAAAAGCTTATTTTATTCACTGAAAACTGAATAAAAAGCACTTTTAATCACTGTTTTGGTGTTTGAATTTAGAACACACCAATATATATTTGACCTCCATCTCAATGCAGTACAACCTACTTGCGCATAAAATACTCGATACAAACTTCTTGTGCAAAGAATATTCGAATTTCAAACTCCTTCGTCGATTTAATTTTGAGTTTGTTTATATTTAGGATTTTGATAATGATTTTATTTTGGTCTAGGATGTTTAGTGAATGCTTATTTGGATTGTAATTCTAATATTAATTGCATTGGTGTTTAATTAATTATAATTATGTAACTTAACGGAGGTGGTTACTGGCCCCTGAAACACAGGTGCTGTTTAGGTAACTCAAACTCAAAGGCTCAGCTTCAATTTACAAAAAATGTCAAGCCCTAAGGTTTCTCATTTTCTGTAAACTTTGAAGGTAATAAACTATTTATTTATTTATTATTATTCCTTGTGCTTTTGGCTTAAATCCTTCTTTTTCTCGAAGTCATGGTATAAAATATAGTATGCAACTCTTGAATAAAACGGATTTATATCGAGGGCCATGAATCACTCGCGTCGTTCAGGATTCTAATACTTGAATCACTCGCTATGCTCGTGATCCAATCATCATGAATCACTCCCTACGGTCGTGATTCAGTTGTTAGAATCCTTCACTTGTTCGTGATTCATCTATGGCCCTCGCTTTAAAACCGTTCTTTATTCACTAGTTGCATAATATACTATTATTCATACACAAAAGTTGGTTTAACAATATTGAGGTTGACTTCTCCTTTTAAATATGAGAAACACCTGTGCCAGGACAGGCCGCTCTCCGAGGCCACTGGCCCTGTGTGTGCAAGTGTGACTCGTATAAGTTAAGCCACGGGACCTTTAATAATCCCTTTTTTTATAGGAATCATGGACAACCCACGATGCAGAGTATGCATGGAGGCGGACGAGGAAGCAGTACACCTGCTCCTAAGCTGTCCATTAATTGATAGTTACATGTGACCCAGGTACCTTTACAGGAGATAGTCAGCAACACCAAGGCGCTGCTGGCCTTTCTCAAAGAGCCGGAATGGATCAAATGACGAAATTGTGTATCTCACCTGTGTGCAAAATACAGGCTTAGAGGTGGAGTTGCATGACTGCTCAACCCACATTGTGATAGCAAACATTTTGGGCGGCACAAACCAAAAACCCATGGATACCAACGTGTTCACTTTCTAGATTTCAAAGTTACTTGTAATTGTGAGTTTAAAACTGAAACCTAAGAGTGCAGCAATGGACAAGACTGCAAAATGATGCTGATGATGATGAAACTGTCACTGTATAGAACTGAAGATCTACTTTAAAAGAAGATTTCACCAGTTATATTATACTTGTATGTTGCATGTGTGTGGGAGCCTATTACAATTAACTGGGTACCAATCCAGTCTCTGCGCTGCTACAGAGAAATTCCAGATGAAAAAGCCTTATAACACTTTGCCATAGCTGAGAATCAAACCCATGACCTCATGCACAGAAGTAGCGCTTGCAACTAATAGACCACCCAGGCATCATAACTGATGATTCATGTATAATTAAGTGTACCATTCAGAATTCCAAGTAGGTTTAGGTAGTCCAAGTAGGTAGGCAATTTTTATATAGAACAAAAGAAGATGTATGGATGGATTGTATAAAACATGATATAGGTAATCCTAGATTAGTTGTGTTAGAAACATAATAGTAAGTCAATGACTAATCACATTGTTTTAACTGTAATTGTACTATATACATAGACACAGGTCATACCGCCACTTGTTTCAATTTAAGCACAAGTATTTCTCATTCGAAATGAATAACGTGTAGGTATTTTGTTGTGAGAAATAAAGGTAAAATCATATTAAGCAACAAGTTTCTAAACTAGTCACCCAATACTCCTAAGCATCTAGCACTAACAAGAGCCATTTGGAGCATGAATCCCATTTTGTTTTTTAATCTGGCCTCAGAGGCTGGAGAGGAGTACCTACGCATGTTTACTAACTAATATATATATTATGTAGAGTGCAATGGAGTGCAATCAATAGTGCGCCGCCCCACGACCGGCCCGGCCACAGCGGCTCCGCGGCGGCGCACTGCACTTCTGCCACAGGCTTCTGCGCAACACGATGCATTTCTATCTTCTAAGCAGATGATGCATCTATGTGTGCCGTGTGCCGCCTGCCGCTCGGAGGCACTCTCTGCGCACACGTATAAGGACACAAACCTTGACAAGGTGTGTCGCGGTATTGGTCACCTTATTCGCACTTACCTTTGACTTAAATTAAAGCAAATTTTTCTAAAAAATTTTTTCTGCTGATTGTCAGGATCGTGACCACCTAAATGAGAAAAACAACTTTGGAGAATCCTCACCTAGTAGTGCGAGCATCTGCGTTAAAATTTTTCGGCAGCATACTGGCAGTAATCCGGGTTATCTCCTCGTCAAATATATCGTTGATATGCATTTTCACAGTCCACTCACTTGCCATAGTTAATTTCACGAACCGAAATATAGATTTCTTAATCACTGATCAAAAATTGGATCACTTGAAAATCGTATACACAGAAATTTTGCGACAATCCGTCAGCAAGCGCGATCTTCTCGAGACTGGGAGGAGTGACGGGCTGACGGGACGGCAGTATAGTGTTGCCAACTCGGCTTTTAAAAAAGGCGTCAGACAGATCAGAAAATTACGTAGAAATAGTCAAATTTGCAAGAAAAATACCAAGATCACCGTACTTTTTAGATCTTTTTAATTAAGAGTTCTTTTATTACGATAAATTCAGTTTTGAATCTGCTAGGAGCTGCCAAAAAATCCACAAGAAAAATAAAAAACTGGCATACCGCGAGTCGGACTCCAGCACGAAGGGTGGGAGCCCCGCTTACATATTTATTTTATCCTGTTTTTGTTATTATAGCGGCAACAGAAATACATCATTTGTGTAAATTTTAACTGTCTAGCTATGACATGTTCATGAGATACAGCCTGGTGACAGACGGATAGATAGACAAACAGACGGACGGACAGACAGACAGACAGTCAGACGGATCGAGGAGTCTTAGTAATATGGTCACGTTTTTACCCTTTGGGTACGGAACCCTAAAAATTACGAAAAACTACATTTACGCTCTTCCTCAGTGTCCATAATTCTTGAATTCAATTAAATTGAGCAGCAAGTTGAAAAATATTGAAATAAATCTAAAAATATTGAAATCTTAGTTCGAAATATTTTTAGGTTACGTTTATCTTTTACGATAAGACGTTTCGTTTTTCACAGTCACATGAGTCACATTTCTATGGAATGGAGATTCTGCCTTTTCTTTTTTAAAAACGTTGCCCCACACTAGGCATTTCTTCCCGTTTCGTGGGTGCGTTACATACATACGTACAAACATTTAAACTTAGGTACATGCAAAATGCATCCAGATCCGGAACATACCATAGAACGGATAGTTATCGGTAGGGCGTACAAATATTTGTTCCGTGCGGAAATCCAACCCGTGACACGCAGCGCAACAGCGGAAACGCGGCAACGTTGTTTTTAAAATGAATGACGCGAGGTGTTGATTGACAACGAGGCGTGCGTTTATGTAACGGAACGTTTATTAACTTTTTTCGTGAAAGTAATGGCAATTATGGCAATTCAGCCTAATGAATAAGTTTGTACAATGTTGTTAAAATATACATAGATTATTGGACTGAAGTACATAGGTTGCAAGAAAGGATTAAAATACATAGATCTACGTAAAAAGACGTAGAGTTGGCAACACCCGACGGGAAAGAAGGTTGACTCGCTTGATGAATGTAAAACCGGTATTGCCATGCGCAAACTATAGCGGCCGCTCAATACATTGACTTTTAAATCTTAAATACTAGCTTTTTAAGTCGGGCTTTATAGAGAACCCGCGAAATTCAAAAAGATCATCACACAATTTGTAAAAAAAATGTTTTTGTCAGTTGAGTTGAAATTTTTATTCACACATTTCATACATAGTCTAGTCGTCTTCTTTAACTATACACATAATAAAATTATAACTCAGCGATAGCTGTGTTTTGAAAACATAAAAAAATAATTAGGTACGAGGGTTTTTATTACAGAAACAGATGGAAAAAAAAATGGATCCTTTTTTGTCTGTTTCTTTCTGTTTTTACGCGGTTGGGGCAAATAATACTGCATGAAATTGTATGCAGTTCACAGTTGTTTCGTTGCTGGTCTTACTTAAAATCATGTTTCAGCTTAATGTAACAAGAGTACTTTCCTTGACTGGGCCAGTACGGGGAATTCGTGATCCATAGGAGATACCAGGAAACTGTCTTAGGAACCGTAGGTGCTTTTTCGGTGAAACAATTTGGCCAAAATCAAGTTTTTAAAAACTTGATTCTGGCCAAATTGGCTTGATTGTCCATGAAAATGAGTAAAATTTGCACTTCTTTTTTGAGAATGTTGATTAACTCAGTTTCTTGTAAGGATCATTGTAGTGTACTGGAAGAAAATATCGGGACAGCAGAAGTTGTTCAAAATTACTAAATTATTTATTCATATAATTTGTACGTAGTTAATCTGGAACATAGGTAGAAATATTTTGTCATTTGGTTTTAATAGCTCCTAAGGGCAATACATGCAATTGTTCTGTACTGTTACAAGATAGGGCATCCTAGTAGGGCCATCTAGTATGGAATAGCGGAACTAATCTTCTCGTATCGAATGGAACTTGTCGAGCCGAACTTTCTGGAAAAATTCTAGTCGCTTCGGGAATAGTGAGTTCAAAAGTCGATTGTTCTGGAAGATTCTCGAATTATCTAGAACAATATGGAACGTTCTAGAAACAACGTCCGTGCTATATTTAAAGAGCGGTCGGATTTGTCTTGAGTCTTGCCTGGCTGGAGGCTTAGTTTAGTCTCCACAGGATAGTCCGGTTAAACAGTAACCACTCCGGTTAAACAGAACTTTGATTGAACTGTGAGACGTCTCTAAATTAAAAAAAAAGTGAGTCAGTTTCGATTTGGAAGTGACACAGAGCGATCGGAAAAGGAAAATAATGTTAAGCAATTTTGCAATAAAGGCTGATTAATTGAAGTCTGCTGTTTAAATGATTTATCCCTGAACCCCAGCTCGTAACAAATTGGTAGCAGAAGTGTGGGATAAATTATGCCGGTTCTACCAAAGGAAGAAACAGAAGGAATGCGCACCAGGAATCAGCGTCAGCAAGGCGAAGACCAGAGGCGCTTTGGAGACGCTCCCTCACCGTCATCAAGTGGACAACGAGACTCCAGGGTTATTGCGGAACAAGCTCAATCGCCAGTGACCCCTGACCTCACCGCCCTTATGGCATTCATGCAGGAGCAGGCGCGCCGCTTGGAGGAGCAGATGTAAAGCGATAAGGAGGAGCAGGCTCGCCGTCAGGAGGAGTAGGTTCGCCGTCGGGAAGAATAGTTGCAGCGTGACAAAGAGGAATAGGCTCGCTGTCAGGAAGAACAGTCGCAGCGTGACAAAGAGGAGCAGGCTCGCAGATTGGAAGAACAATGCAGCGTGACAAAGAGGAGCAGGCTCGCCGTCAAGAGGAGCAGGCTCGCCGTCAAGAGGAGCAGGCTCGCCGTCAGGACGAGCAGGCTCGCCGTCAGGACGAGCAGTTAATGGTGATCAAGGACCTCTGCGCAGCTATCAGTATGGAGATGAAAGAGGTAAAGGACCAGGTCCAGCAATATGAGACCCGTATCGTCGAGATGGAGAAGACAATACGACATCACCTTTGAGAAGCTTCTGGAAGCATGAGAAGCTGGATACGGTGACGCGCACTTGCAAAGATCGATCGCAAAGGGTTGGTGAAACCCTTAAGCAGTGGGCTCTTTAAGTGGAAAAGCTGGTCCTGAAGGCTTACCAGTCATCAACTGTGCTGATCGACGGGAACCTCGTACAGGCGTTCACGGATGGGATCCGCGACCTGGAGGTTAGGGCTGCCGTAAGGCTAGGGCATTTCAAGACCCTTAAGGACGCCCTAGCCCACGCTTTGGAGGTGGAGGCAGTACGGTGGTACGAACGAAGTCACCGAATCAGGGAGGTTGCGGCTTCACCCCTATGCTATGGCTGCGGAGTGAGAGGCCACATCCGATTGAGCTTCCCGAAGCGAAGACCTCCCCACGGTGGTAAACAGTTGCCAGTGGAAGGGTCACCTGACGTCCCTGCTGGACAACAGCAGTAGGGAAACGAGTAGATGCCAGGATTAAGGGGCGGGTGCTGGCTGGTGATGGAAGAGCCCCAACGATCTTGATTTCAGAATCCTGTGACGGGAACAGCCTAATCATCGAGGGCGAAATTAACAGAAGACCATGCAAGCTGACATTGGATACTGGAGCTTCTCAGACATTTGTCAGTTTCCAACTAGCAAGACGGTTCTTTGGAGACTTCTCCGGGAACAATGAGGGTGTGCATCTAAGAGCGGCGACCTGTCAGCACATAACCTTCCTAGGTGAGAAGGAGGTGGATATGAAGTTAGGGAACAAAGTTTACCGCCATAATGTTATCGTGGCCGACATAGTGGACGATTGCATTCTGAGTCTAGACTTCATGCGGAAACATCAGTGTAAAATTGACGTTCATCAAGGAGTGTTGAAGTGTGGCTCAGAGGAAGTCTTCATGGAAGGTGCATCATCTGGAAAGGTGTACTGCCTGGAGAATTATATTCTTCATCAATTCAATCATACCAGTTTGTCTACCAAGGAATTCTGGTCAGGGAAATCGATGTGTATTTATTACGCTTAGAAAACGATGCTTCATGGAAGATTGCGGACACCTTCGTGAGGGGCACTAGTGTTTCATCGGTACGTACACTCAACACAAATGACAAGGAACTGGTGCTCAAGAAAGGTACAATGTTAGACACTTGTGAAGGAGTGGTTTGGATGCATAGATACCACGAACACACTATCAATGCCAAAGTTCAAAGTGCAAGATTCGACGAGTCATCGCTTTTGAAGGACTGCCAGAATAACTTGTAAGAAAAGAACAAAGCTAAGAAGATGTTGAACAAGTTCGGAGTCATTTTCTCGACAAATGATGCTGACACAGGGAAGACTGCGTCAGTTAAACACTAACGCAGTCTTCCCTGTGTAAATGAATGAATAAATATAGGAAATGAGTTACTAATCCGCCAGAGCGACTAAGACGCGTGCCAGTGGCACGGGAACGTGAAGTTGACGACATGATCAAGGTTATGGTGAAAGATGGCGTGATTGAACCTTCATTCAGTCCATGGTGTTCACTGGCAGTGTTGGTGAAGAAGAAGGACGGCAGCATGCGCTTCAGTGTAGACTATTACAGATTAAATGACATCACAAAGAAGGACGGTTATCCGTTGCCAAGGATCGACGACACGCTGGATACCTTAACGGGAATGAAGTGGTTTTCTACCTTAGATCTGAGGAGTGGCTACTGGCAGGTCGAGTTAGACCCTCGAGATAAGGAAAAGACAGCATACTCTACAGGCAAAGGATTGTGGCAATTCAACGTCATGCCAGTTATGATATCACTTAGATAGCTCCGTTTTCATTCTAGGCATAATTAATCTATTAGGATAATCTAATTCTGAATTTACAATTATCTCCCAGATTTGCGAACATCTTAGGGTTTGGAACGAGTTTTTTTTTTTTTTTTTTTTTTTATTGGTTTTAAAGAAGGCTTACAGACTAATTACATAACATGAGTATACTAATTATTTTCGAACATTGCTAATAACAAGCCTCCACAAATGTAGCAACTCTGACCAATACTGGCCATTGGTCATTTACGTGTATTCAGAGCAGATTTCATGTCGCCTGACTATTTGCAATCAACACCTCCAGATCACAATTCACTTGCTTACTTTCAAAGTAATATTATGATACTTAGTAGTAGATCTCGCGATCGCTATCTTTTGACATATTTAAATAGTAATAGAACGTATAAGTACGCTCCCGATCGCTCCCGATCCGAGGATGCCTCTATGTAGTGTTCCTAACGAGTTAAACGTAGAAGACTGTGAGGAGAGTTAATCCACTGAGTAGGACAGCACATACCTACCATGGCTATTAGGTCGCACTGAACGCTCTTGTCTGAAGTCTTAACTGCAATTCACTTGTGAGTTGTTCAGGACTACAGTCATAAGTCCAGGGACATTAAGAACATGTTTGTACTGTACAGTCGCAGACTCTAGTTGAAGTGATGTGTGTTGGTCGTATCACTTGAGGTGATGACGATACGGGTGGCATACTGTCACTGGCTAGCTGCTGCGGCACTCGGGCCATGAGCATCGTACTAAGTTGATACTGTTCAATTATCACTAAGTCTTAGAGGAAACTTTCGACATCGGTGATCGTTGTGTACTGAAAGTTTTAAATGTACGTTTAGAAACTAGAAGTATACACACGATAGAAAAGGAAGATGCTAGCGGGTCACGTACCAGTCGTGATTGATTTCAATATTGACGATTGATGAGCAAGCTGTAGAAGTTCGAGTTATTTAGTCTATCGGCCATATTGAATTCGACCATATCAGTTGGCTCTGGCAGAGGTCAGGGTCTGGAAAGACCGTAGTGTGTGTTCGACCGTACCACGGTTAAGCGTAGTCGTAGCCGTAAATCGGTGTTCGCGACGAGGCGTCACATAGCTTATATACTAATTTCAGATATGTATGTAATAGCAAAAGTAAATAAAATTTATTTATTATTTTTGTTCAGGCAGATGGCGCACCAAACGCGTTGCTTTATTTCATATATTATTTTGTTAGGAAAACACAAACTAGGTGTTCTGACTTGTTTACCCTATGTCTATGACTGAAAAACAGTACATAACAACAATACATAGCTAGGTCTAATAGCATCACAACCTGGAACGGTGAATACACGCTCTCTCATGTGTCCACTCACCATCACACACACACAATCACACACACACTCGCAATCACACGCTCGCATGTCCGCTTTGCTTCTTTTTATTGTTTTACTGTTTCAATAGCTACTAGTCTTACTTATTCCTTGTATTCTATTCTATAAAAATTGAAATGTATCAAAATATCAAAATCAAAATAGTTTGTTTCAAATAAACAGAGAGAGCATGACACACTCAACTGCCAGGGCACACCGAAGTCAGCGATAACGGGGTTCGGGGTTATCCGAAAGGAAGCTAGAGCCCCGGTATGAAGGCTAGAAGGAACGGCGCGGGGTTTTTAGTCAGTACAAGTCTGACACTATCTCCCGCTCCACCCAAGACCGGGATTTGTCATAAGATGATTTTCCCGGTCGACAAAAAAAAAAAAAAAAAAAACGAAGTCAGCGAACGACACATAGGTACAGTGAATGGTAGATTTACAGTCGGAACATAGTACTCACACATGTGCTGTGCAGTTATATTATACTAAAAGAAATTGAGTATTATTGTATTGATTTCATATATTTTATATTTCTATGATTGATTTACAGCGGTGAACACCGATTCCCGTAACACAGGTTCGCCTAGCACGGGAATCAGGGGCATCACATGTATGTTTGTAATATTTATATGTCAATACAGTTATTATTATTATTCCATTTATTTACTATACATACATACTTTTACATTATTAAATATTATTTTATAAAATAAAATAGAAAAAACATTTAAAATACAAAAATAGTAGTCCATTGGTATCGGGAACAGGGTCCAAGCAGTGGTCAGGACTCCTGAGAGAGGAACCTCCTGACTATACGCCCCGTGTCCGTAGGAGAACCGCTTTCTGGATCAAGCCCTTGATCCAGCTCGCCAACGAGAGCTTCCGCAGATGTTCTTCGAGGCTCTTGGCTATTATGCCTTTGGCCGTAACGACTATCGGCACAATAAATGCTGTATTCACATCCCACATGTCGACAATCTCGCGTGCCAGACCAAGATACTTGCTTTTCTTATCTCTCTCAGCCTTCACGAGGTTCTCGTCATAGAGGACCGCTATGTCAACAATCATTGCGCGACGCTCTAGTCGGTCTATCACCACTATGTCAGGCTTATTGGCAACAATAGTCCTGTTAGCGATGATAGACCGATCCCAATACAACGTGACATTGCCATTTTCATGAACTGGGTCGGGCACATACTTTTAGTAAGGCACTTCCGATTCCACAAGATTGTATTTAAGAGCAAGTTGCTGATGGATAATCCAGGCTACAAGGTTGTTTCTATGCAAAAAAAACAACCGGAGATAATGTGACGGAAGGATTCCCTCGACCGGTGACATGCCAGACAGGTGTCAACCGTGCCGTCCTTCACAATGTATTTCCGACATTTGTTCGTCATCATAACTTCGTCCATAATCGCAAAGACAAAACCTTCGGTTTCCCCGAAAATGTCACCAAATCGAAGCCAGGCCACGGACGCTAAAAGATCTACATCGGGCCCATGTAGGATCCGGTAGAAGCGTCCGTGGGGCTCCTTGCTCTGCCATACCTCCCTGCGGTCATTAGTATCTAATACTATAGGTTTGCGCCAGTTCTCGTTAGCCAAGGAGAGCGGGGTAAGGCCCTTGTCCACCGCTACCACATCTCGATGCAAACCCACGTCAGCGATCTGGAAGTATTCCCTAAGAATGCATACCTCGCGGTTGTGCAGGGTCTTAAAATTTAAAAAGCCGCGACCGCCGCACTGCCGCGGGATATACAGTCTTTCCAGTTCCCTCAACGACTGTTTCACGTCACTAGCATTGATGCCTAATGCTTCCGACATATCCAAATACTTGTAAGTTTCGGTTGAGGCAAGGGACCGAAGATGTATGGAATCCAAGAGTTGTATTCCCACGGATTCCATAATCTCCCCTCACATGCATGACTGCACATTTGTCCACACCAAATTTCATCCTGATGGCGTCACTGAAGGTTTCTGTCACCTTCAGTAACTTCATCAGTTGCAAGTTATTGCGGGCAAAGAGCTTCAGATCATCCATGTAAAGGAGGTGAGATATGACCTGACCTCCTCTCCTCAACCGATAGCCCACGCCCGAACCCTACAACATTGTACTGAGAGGGTTCAGGGCTAAACAAAACCACTGAGAGACTGTCGCCCTGAAATATTCCGCACTCGATCCTTATAGGTTCGCCGTTTTCCTGAATCTGTCGACATCCTGGATAGTGAAGGACCGTCCTCCACTGACCCAAACATGACGCCAGGAAGGCGCGCAGTGTTGTGTGTTGTGTTGTAATTATTATGTCCTTTATTAATCTCTTTTCTTATTTTGTACATTTTAAATATTTTTATAAAATAAATTGAAAAACTAAAATATATACATATATTTTTTTGTATATCGGTATAGGGAATAGGGTCCAAGCTACCGGCGGTCAGAGCTCCAGAGAGAGGAATCTCCTAACAATACGAGCCGTGTCCAGCAATACTGCTTTCTGGATCAGGCCTTTGACCCAGCTGCCTAACGAGAGCCTCCTAAGGTGTTGGTCGAGGCTCGTGGCTATTAAGCCCTTGGCTGACACGACTATCGGTAAAATGATCGCTATGTCCACATCCCACATGTCGATAACCACGCGAGCCAAGTCAAGATACTTGATTTGCTTATCTTTCTCGGCTTTCACGAGGTGCCCGTCAAGCGCGACGGGAATGTCAACAATCAAGCCTCTCGATTCGGTCCACCACCACAATATCAGGCTTATTGGCTACAATATTCCTGTCAGTGATGATGGACCTATCCCAGTACAATGTGTTGTGTTTTTTTTTTTTTCTTTACTTTTTTTTTTTTGGTCGGGCACATACCTGTAGTACGGCACCTCCGATGCCACAAGAGTGTATTCCAGATCAAGTTGCTGATGGATAATCCTGGCTACAAGGTTGTGCCTATGCAAGTACTCTTCGTTTAGTTAGCCGAGAACAATCAGAGATAATGTGGCGGATCGATTCACCCGGGCGGTGACATGCCCGACAGATGTCAACCGTGCCATCCTTCACAATAAATCTCCGGTAGTTATTCGTCATGATAACTTCGTCCATAATTGCAGAGACAAAACCTTCGGTTTCCCTAAAGAGGTCACCGAAACGCAGCCAGGCTACGGACGCTGATTGGTCCGTGAAGCTCCTTACTTTACCATACCTCCCTGCGGTCGTTAGTGTCAAGCACTACAGGCTTGCGCCAGTTCTCATTCGCCAAGGAGAGCGGGGTGAGCCCCTTGTCCACTGCTACATCTCGATGCATACCGCGTCATATCTCGCGGTTGTGGAGGTTTTTGGTTTTCGGTTGTTTATTATTATTATTTTTCTTAAATAAGTGGTCAGAAACCTTGCTATTTTCGATTTAGCACTTTTAGGTAACCTAGACTTGTACTTAGGCCCTATTATGTGTTTGTATTAACCAGTATAGAAGTTTATATGCGCTTGTCGGCGGACTCATCGCCTACAGACACATTTGGTGCCTGAAGGGTTATTGATATGCTTTCTGAATCATTACATTCGAGAACCCGTCGGCAGGCGCCTGGATTTCAGACATTGTACACGACCGCCCGTTAGGTTCACTTGTTCAAACAAGATCATCAAACTGTAGGACAGCGCAATTTCTTTCTAAGTTCAGCCACTTTCCGGCACTCAAAATACCTAAACACCCTTCAATATACCCATCAGTGTACTACCATTTGATAGTCCATTTCTCTGTCTCCCCAACCACTTTTCTATAAGGAGCCTAGCTCTGGTGGTTGGAGAGACAGCCTTCGTGCCAAATAAATAAAAATAAAATAAAATAAAAATAAAAATCTTTTATTATCAGGCATCGACGGCCCATAGCATGTTAGTAATCAGTACAAACCTAAAAAACTATGTTAGTAGTAACACACATAAGTATAAAAACACAAATCTATATATATAAAAATTAAACCCGTTTTCCGTTGTCACGGCATCACGCGTGAACTGCTGGACCGATTTCGCTAATTCTTTTTTTGTTGTGTTTGTTATTGTTAGGAGAAGGTTCTTATGAAAGAAAAATTAAAAAAAAAAAAAAGAATTGTAGATAGGTAGGGTAGGTATGTAGTTAGGGTAGGTATGTAGGTAGGGTAGGGTAGGGCAGGGTAGGGTAGGGTAGGGTAGGGTAGGGTAGGGTAGGGTAGGTAGGGTAGGGTAGGGTAGGGTAGGTAGGGTAGGGTAGGGTAGGTAGGGTAGGGTAGGGTAGGTAGGGTAGGTAGGGTAGGTAGGGTAGGTAGGGTAGGGTAGGGTAGGGTAGGTAGGGTAGGGTAGGGTAGGGTAGGGTAGGGTAGGTAGGGTAGGGTAGGGTAGGGTAGGGTAGGGTAGGTAGGGTAGGGTAGGGTAGGTAGGGTAGGTAGGGTAGGGTAGGGTAGGGTAGGGTAGGTAGGGTAGGGTAGGGTAGGTAGGGTAGGGTAGGGTAGGTAGGGTAGGTAGTGTAGGTAGTGTAGGTAGGTAAGTAGCCAATTGACGGGAGCGAAGCCCCGGGGGTCAGCTAGTATACAATAAAAATACAGCCAAGATTAGAGGAAGATTTATCAAGTCCCATGTCTGACATGCAGCTTGATAAATCTATCCATTGTAGGCCCATCTAGCGTTTCTGCAAATTGCGAGGTTCCATAGTTTTCTCGCGGCGTCGTCCTTGCCAGGGTGAATACTCGTTAGAGGGTTGAAGCTACACCCACTGAAGTGCTACCCTAGAGTAGCCTGTAGGGATGGCTACCGGGTGGCGCTTGGTGAGTGGAGATCCCTCAAATAGCTTGAGTACAAACTAACATTTTATGTTTGAAATCTGTACCTTTTCTTCCATCCGACACTTTCAGGCAGCTACGCGCCTGAAAGATGTAGGATATATAGATATAGTATATTTCTATAATCTTGTAGAAGAACTTTAAGACCTATATAGTATCCTAGTTGTAAGCTGTGTAGTTTTAGAAGAAAATAGCTTCTAAGTTGAAAAATCGGCAGAATTTTCCTTCATCCCTCATTCTTCCTGAAGAATCTCTTCAGAGGATATAGTTACGGACTTGGTTAAGCATATATAATATATAGGATTCATTGGATGGGCCATTTCAGGGCGCATCCAACCATATAGGACACGTCATGATTCCTTCGGGAATAGTGGAGGTTCTGTTGATTTATAGTTTGAAGTTTGAAATGAAAATTTCTGTAAATAAAAAACTGATTTGCATACAAAATCAGGGTCCTCGTTACGGTAAAGTTGGGTGGAACGATAGTACGCATACCCGTCGACCGATTTGTAGCCATTGACATGTAATTAGTTACTCCTCGCAACTTTGGTCTCTGAAGACCCTGAAAAACATCGCAAAAAGTCATGAAGAATTAAGTCTTTCATTTCCTACATATCAAGCCTTCACCTATCAACACCTAGCAGCCATCAATCAACATCTCAGCCTTCAGAACTCTTGAAAACTGAACTATTGGTAAAGGGCGTCAACGCGCTTTGAGCAGGAGACTTACAACCTCCTTCATTCAGAGCTCAAGCGATCAAGTCCGCCTGGTACAATCGGTATATCAACTGTTGGCTGTATGGCAACTGTTGGCCTTTATGGCAACTGTTTGCCTATATGGCACGTGAAACTGTGTGACAGCATGCCTGGTGTAAAAATTCATGTGTGTGTAAGGAACCTTACAGAAAGTTTCTATTGAGCCTCTGTTAGTGTGTGAGTATGTACCCATTGCATTCCAAATGGTTTATGTCTATATGGTTTATCTAATTGAATTAACTGAATCCTATAATATTTCCATATTATAGGATTCAGTTAATTCAATTACAACTTGATTATATTAGAAAATAAAACAAGGTATTGATACACGTAACACCATTTAATACAACTATTAGATTACAATAAAAGGAAAGCTTGATACAAACAATTATAAAACCGAAACATTAAAGATATCTTAAAATAATTTTAGTAAAAGTAGAAAAGTGAGCGCGACCGAGGCTGAGGCGCTCGCCGCCACCAGCAGCGCCCGCGAGCGGGCACGGCAGTTCGTCAGGGCGCCACGACTCTCATGTTGTTGATGACACGTGAAGATGTCGTGGCAAGCGAGCGCTTCAGCTGCGCCGGCTCAGGAACAGTCAAGAAATTAAGTGATATTTACAATCAATACCAAGAGACGGTCCTCGAGCTTGACACACGTGCTACTTAGTTCGGGGCTTCCAAGACCATCAAATGTTCTGTCTACTTGATCATTTTTGACATGAATTAAGTCAGAGCCCATTTTAATCATTACATACATGGTTGATATTCTATACATCTATCATAATACGGTCACCCGCACGCCAGGAAAGAACTTGTACTGCGAATACCGCAATAGTTACTGCTACGATATAAATTAGCTGTCACAGTTATTGCGTTGACTGTACCACTTATCACTGAATTCCGAGACTTCACTTCTCTAGTTTTAGTGCCGTTGCAAAATATTATTAATAACAGAGAACATTGTAATCCTATTTTAATTGGAAACCAGCTTCAGTATTTGTGGCTTGAGCGCCAATTCCTTCCTTTACCTACTTATAGTTATTTAGGTATGTACGTGGATTATGAACGTCACCATCCAGTAGTCAACTTCTATTACAGATGTTCAGAATAAGTCAGATAGAAAATAGTTAATTGTCATCAGTATCGACTACAAGCTGTGCCCAATTATGGTAGGATGAAACATTAAATAATGATCAATTTACAATATTACGTAGGTAGCTGCGTATCTAAAACGAGATGGTCACAATATACAACAACAAGATGACGTTTATTTAACGTACATATTATAATATCGGATTGATCAAATAGCAACGAAGCGCGGGCCTACTGTGACAGACTTGAGTCACACATTTTTATCACAGTTTGGGAGCAAAAACCGTGATAAAATGCGTGATTCAAGCCTATCATAGAGTCCGTGCTCGCCCGGCTGCATGTGTCTGTAGCCACGCATGTGACTAGCCAGTCTATTGGGTGAAACTTTCACTGTAAAAAGGTTTCTTTACAATATATTAAATCAGTTGTGGATAATTTAACATCTTCTACAAAACTAGCCATTTGAGTTTTGGCTGAGTAAATCTGCACTTTTGACCCTTGACTGTACTTAAAGCTGTCAATGTGAAATTATTAGCATGAACGTGTGGTTGTTGTAGGTTCATGACCGACGACTCAACAAAAATGCGCGGCCATACTGCCTTTGCCTTTGAAGACTGCTCGAAAATTTGTAAGTAGGTATCTTATAGATTCTTCGAACATATGAAATAAATAGTCTATTTAAATATTAGTAAATAGTAATATTCCTTACGTTTTCTCATACAAAGAGTATTGATAGATACGTTTTACATACATTGAACGAATGTACAGAATCATCTTACAGAATATAACATTTTTTCATATTAATATTTTAAATTAAATTAAAAATACTTAATTAATAATATAATTAACATAACTTTAATTAGACATTATTGAACAATGGCTGATCGGCGTCAACTTATTGATCTTACAATTTATTCACATAATACGCGTAGCAACACGTCTGCTGTAAACTACGCGAGGTCAACTAATGTTACGCGTGAGCTCGCCTTTTGTTCGCGTCGGTCGCGTACGGAGTAAGTACAGCGCTACGCTACGGTGACACACAAGTAGGTACTAAATTACCAGGAAGCAACAGTTCCGTAAGATATTGTCACATACTTCACCAGAACACGTCAAGAAACACTGCCCATCAAAAAAAAAAAAAATGCTTATCATCTTGATAAGCATTTTTACAGAAACCACGAAGCAAGTGGCCTAAAAGAGACAAGCAATGAAGAAGAAGCGAATCTATCACTATCTATCACCCGAAGTACTACGAGCAATGATGTAACATTACCGTAAACCTGAAAGTGATAAATGTACTCATTATTACGAGAAGCCACAGTGGAGCAACCCTGCAAAACATTGACTGTTCCATACAATAGTGTTCACTCAAATGGCCATACAATTAGCCATGCAAGTTTAGGGCAAACAAAAACAGTTAGGAGCTACCTAGTAGCTACTTATGCGCCACCATTTATATAAGTAACGTTAATATTGTTGTATATCGTGACATTTGTTCCGCTTGGGATTAGGCCTTCAGCGACTACAACGTCTGCAAATATGCGAAACGTAGTCTGAAGCGATATTATGTAGTATTATGTATATCATGTTTACGCTAATAGAAACGACGTTCGAAAATTCCATAAGAGTAAGTTGTATACAAAGAAAAGCACACATGGATCGTGTAACGACTCAGTCGCGGTGGCGAACTGACGCGATGGTGGCGAGGCGCCCGGACACCCAACGGGGCTGGCGCGCAGTGCGCTCTTATGGCAGGACAGCACTCGGAACACTGGCGCATAAAGTTGGGAATTTGCGCCTTGACGCGAAACCAGAGACCAAAACGGGATACGGAGACAGAAGAACTGTGAGACGAGACCGACACCAAGACCCAAACTCTTGTCGACGTAGTCGTTAAAGTCAGTTATATTGTTTAAAATTATTAATTCAACATTAGTTATACCGTCTCCGCCTCTTGTCGCTCGGGAGCTGGGAGCTGGCACCTGTCACGGCCGTTAATAATCAGTAGGAATTTTGGTCTCTTGTTTCGGTCTCCAGTCGCAATCACGACACGAAAGCCTTATGAGTAACACCGGCTGACTCAATCAATACGAAACTTATTCGAGTAGAATGCAAGTCAAATGACCATTGTGAGCTACAATGAAACCCACGCTAACACAAGGTACAGTCCCCGGCATGTAACGTGGTAAGGTTTTGGCGTAGTAGGGTACCACCATATAGAGCGAACGGAACGTGGACGCGACGCGATTGGTCAGTCGATTCTTGTGTCAACTGACCAATCAATTGCACGCTCGGAACGGTGCTAAACGTTCCCCGCGCCCTGCTTGGTAACCAAAAAGACCTAAAAACCAATTGTGCGCATCTAACGACTCTTGCCAAGTTACGTGCTGGCAACTATATCGAGATTCGAGATGTGTCACGCTACCTTAGTGCGCCTTAGTGTGAGTTTTTAATCACGCTAACTCGCGCTAACGTTAACGTCAATTTGTATTGAATCTGGATAAGCGCCGTATGATGTCGGTAAGGAGAAACCTCTTTTTTGTATACATTTTGACATAAGAGATCGTTTACGTTATCACGAATGTGTACGTTAAAAAACTCGGAATAAGCACACTAAGATACGCGCGAAACGAAACGGAACCAATGGACAGTTGATCAGAAGTGAAACACTCCGCCTCGGACACACAATGCTCCTACCGACAAGAAAAGATAAACTCCGACAATATTAATGAATACTGCAAGATTAACACACGCTACAATATTAAACTTGTATATCTACTTGAACGAGAAGCAGATGGTGTGCACGCCAGCTGATGAAGTGCTGCAGTGCGAGGCGACGTGGCGACACGAGCGAGCGAATACGATCCGAACTGATCCGAGCACGATCCGAGCAGGCCCGGGGACCCTCGTGTTGCGTCAACGATCACAAAATATACTTCATATCACTAAAAACCATATCAAACGTTTGGTCAAATATTTGGTTACGTTACTTGACAAACTTCTCTCGACTTCTTTAAAGAAATGCATCAAACTATAAATTACATTAACTTAATGAAAATGATTAGTATATCCATGTATTTGTAGGTACATAAATCGCTTTAAAGTAATATAACAGTTTGTTCATAATTTAGGTACACCTAGTTAAAGTAGTTGTTAGTGATGCGCGGAAAGCGTGGTCGCAAGTGTCAGACCACGGGTAGTAAGTAGCAGATCGCGCGTCTCGTGTAACAGATCAGGAATCGCAAGTGACAGTTCAAGGGTCACGTGTGAAAGACCACGGGTAGCAAATGACACCCCACGGGTGCTAAGTGGCAGATCGTATGAAAGCGTGTCGATCGCGTGTGATCGCGTGTGAAAGTCACGGGTCGCGTGAGACTGAATGCAGGTCGCGTTGGACATTATTGACTAAAGAGTGAGACGTCGTTCACGATTGGCACAATTATCTACTTAATCATTAATATTATTGATTAATTTTAGCATTATTAGATATACGACATCAAAAATACCTATAATTTAGCTCTACTCAAATTTAAAATACAGTGAAGGCGCCCAAAACATTGGAGCGCAAAATGGATAAATAGGGACAAAAATATGTTATGTAAATATTTTAGAAGTGATGAAATATGTAGCTAATAGACATCGGGTCTTGGCGCTCTTCCACGAGCGAGTGAATCGTTACGAATGCGCTCTGCTATCATCAGACTAATGTCTCCGGCAATTAAAAAAAATAAAATTTATTGATCCGACTTGTACCAAAATGTATACGTACATAACTTGAAAACATGATTTTTTGTTTATGGAGATATTTTAATAATTTTGGTCTCAAATGAAAGGTATAGGTGTAGAACCATTTCATACATTTAAATCATGTAAATCGGTCCACGCGTTTATGAGTAATAACTCATTACTGAATGCCAAGTGCAAGGACGCTCCTTACCGCGATACGTTTCTTTGATCGTGTTTGCGACACTGCCTTTATATTATTTTCGCATAGTTTTGAAATAATGGAATACATTGGTAGACTTTTATTTTTTGTTATCTGGCGGTGACTATACGATTATTCTTCGCTTCGAATTGCCGCGTGTCTACAAGAAATCTTTGCACAGTTATGTTGTTGAAAATTTTTTCAGTGAATGCGCTGCGAGAAGATCGCGGGCGCGCGACGCGTTTTTCTCCGACGGTTTTTAATTAATATCACTCGTCGGATAGTAGCGCAATATAGTGAATCAAGTGGCAGGAGCATAATGTCGCCGCGATAAACCCGCTCGCGGACTTGAGCTTGTGGACGACCGTCGAAACAATTACAATTTGGAATAAGCCTTATCTTAAATACAAATATTACTGTATTAAGTAAATTATTTTATTTTCGTAACATCACAGTAAAATAAGGAAAAATTATCTGACGATAGTATATTTGGTACTTAGGGCTAACACCTACAGAAGTAAACACGTTCATATAATGTATTTGTGTACGACTAGCAGTTCAGCGAACAGTGGGACTATGTACAGGAGGGGGGCGCGCGAGGATGGGGGGGGGGGGGTACAACTTAACCCTAGCCGCTGTATGCGATACTTTCTGCGGAGTTATTTGTTCTTTACAATATTATACTATGTGGAGGCGACTACACCTTCATATTGATATGTACAAGACAAAAAAATGAGAGCCTTAATGTTGCGCGTAACCTTACAAACGATGTAACTGATATATGTAAGAAGACGTGCAACTAAAATATGTAGTCTATTATAATTAGGTATATTAAAATATAGTTGTATGAAGCTTGGACCCGGGAGTTTGGTCGGAGTAGAGTCGAGGATGGGCAGGGGCAGGCCCCACGCTGCAGTAGTAGTTGCCACGCGAGGGCCGCGGGCTGCAGGCCGCTGCAGGTGACGAGCCGCCCAACGAAGCGAACTACACAAACCAAGTAAGCAGATAAACACGGATGTGCTGTTTCCTACTTTACGGTGCACCGTCCTACTATCTGACATTCCTCTTAAGACTCCGGTCTAGAAACACTCAGTACGCAGCCTTTACCGATGCGTTCGAAAGGGCCAACAACTTACAACTAACGAGGTCCAACTCTGGTGAGTTAACACAACTAGCTTCATGATATCGTCGCTCGGGTACGCAGCCTTTACCGAGGCAATCCAAATGAACCAACAACGTAGCAACTGACGAGAATCCATCTCTATGGAAAGAGGTAAGCTGACACTTCATACGCAGCCATTACAAAGCATTCGAGAGGACCGACTATACTGCAACTGACCACACCCATCACCGTCAACGGTGCACCGCTATGAACTGAATATTACTATAAACTCGTGTTTCAATTGTTTATAACTATTATACTCAAATATTGTAAAAAATAATCGTATACATTTAATATAATTTTATTTGGCTACTATTTTTGGTTGTGATGCGACAATTTACCCGTAAAACGAGCCGCCCCACCCCCACTCTCACTCACAGTTGACGAGACGCCGCAGTCGCACATGCTCCTGGGCACTGTGCACACGCCGGGGCAAGGCGGCGGCGTGCAGTTTCTCTGACTGCAGCTCGCGGTACATCAATATGTCATCTCAGTACCAGAGTCCTGTATCCAGGACGTACACAAGTAATACAATTACTTGTATTACGTTAGTAAACACATTAAAACCTAACGTACATAATTATAAATACTTAATCAGTTCAAATTCATTGAGATTAACAGTTCCTACGGCTGGTCGGCCGACACAATGCCTTGGGACTTCAGAGCCTTTATTACACCATGCTTATATATGAAAAATTTATAGGTTACACCCCATGAGGTTACAAACTTTAAGTCTTAACCTCCAAAAAGCACCAAATATTTGATTGGAAAATCTAATCATCTAAATGTCTTGACTGTAGCTCTCTGTCCGCCGAAAGGAGCACAGTGTATTAAAGCTTCAAGTGTCCAAGACGTCGGGCAGCGCCGCGCGGCTCCGTGCGGCTCCGCACGGCGCCGGCGGGGCCGGGCGGACTGCTCTCAAACCACACTATCATGTCTTACCTCACTATGAGTTACTATAAGCTCGTTCTTTGATTAGGGTTACAATTTATTTTACAAGTGTGGGCTAACACAATATTATGCAGGATCTTAACGTTAGCATACATTAAAATGTTGCTGATCTACATAGGGAACGTTCCAGACTACGCGCTGGCTCCTGGGTACAGCACCGCACCAACATTCCTATTGAATAACAGTTCCGTAGTCATAACTTATGTTGAAGCGAGTTACATTTTTATAAAATTAGATTATCCATTGCAGAAAGACAATTTAAACAACGATAAAGCCGTGAATCGGCAGCAACCTAGTCAAATACCGTTCACGCATCCCACAACTACGTAATACTTATGTCTAGTTCACTGTGCGTGACACAGAGCGTGTGCACTGTGAGCACTGTGCACAGGCACCGTCAGGCCGCTCCTACAGTAATATCAGTAAATTCGTAAGCACACGTCTGCTCGACGACGGTCCTGCAGTGCTGTGCCTGAGACTACTACAGTCGCTGTCGGGGCTCTCGGAGTGCGTCCCAAGGCTGGTCAGTGGTCTGGGTCTCGTGAGTCATCGACGTGTCGGATGTCAGGGTCACGTGTCGTGAAGGGCCGGGCGGCGCGGGCGACGCGTGGCTCTGTCCGTGCGGCGACCGCGCCTTCAGTCTTATGGTGGGGTTCTCATCCGGGAATACATCATCAAAGGGAGCATTGGCCAGCACGATGGTTGTTGAGATGCTCCTCTGCTGCTCATGCGCTAAGTCACTCAAGCGAGATCTATCACTGTACGTATGGTTGTCATATTTCATCAATGATTTGTCAGCGTCGAAACCATGTTATAATGAACCAGTCTACAAGGGTAAAAATAAGCAGAGCAGTGAAACTTCGCGTTGATGGGACGGGAAACAGAACTAGCAGGAGGCTTCCATCTGTTCTAGGGGTCTTTGTTGAAAGTAACTGAGGAATAATAAAGGCTTGAAGATGTTATGTCTCTGAAATCTCGGAGTCAAAAACTAAGTGACAGGAATCAAAGTGTTTGTAAAGTTGGACTCCCCTATAAGTATCATAGGACTGAACCACAGTTCAACTGGATGTTCAACAGTATTTGATACAGCTTCATCATAACACAGCATAGATTTGAGCAATTGTTGATGTCAGATGTACCCTTACATAAAATTCAATCATGTTGGCAAGAATGACTAGCCGTAGAGGCAACAGAGGAAGCCTCGTCAAAAACCATCATCTTGACAATGAGGCCAACTGTTTGCCGGTAAGGTGATTCTGCCGGGGCGGTGTCTATCTATATTTACAAATGAAGCCATAAAACTGTACTTATTTACTGTCGATAAATATAAAACCATTACAAAACACCTGCAATTAAGTACAGCTGCCGGCGGTCACCGACACAGCTCCGGCAGGCCCCGCGCGGCGTCGAGTGGAACGTCAGTCCAGGGTCATGTCCAGGGTCAGTCTAGGTCAGGACCAGGGTCAAGTACGGGTCGCGACTGGCAGCCTAGCCAGCGAGCGTCTCCTCATGCGCGGGCGACGCGCTCGGCGGGCTGTAGTCATACATGGCAGTCATTGGGTTCTCGATGACGTTGACCACGGCCGCGTTGAGCTTGGTCTGCTTGCGGCGGAAGAGGAAATCGGCGAGACTGGCGGCGCGGCGTGGGCCGGCACCCTCCAGCAGGGCCTCGATTTCGCCGCTGCTGCGTGACTCCACCACGCCGCGCTTGAAGTCGCTCAGCGAAGAGTTCTTCTTGGTCTCGGAGACGTGGAAGGCCTGGTCGAAGTCGGTGGAGTACGCCTTGGAGTTCAGCAGCGACGTGATGGTCGGCATGCCAGTTTGGTCTGCCAGTGACAGCGGGCGCTCCAGGCGGCGCTTGACACGCGCGCGCACTTGTTCGGCGATGCTCTCGCGTGACGCTCCGCCGCCGCCACCATTCGCCAGTTTGGGGCTCACTGAATCGGTGCTCTCTGCAAAATTATATACATCGTACTAATATTATAAATGTCAACGTTTGGATGATGTGTGCGTGGAAGTATGTATGTTTGTTACTCAATCACGCCAGAACGGCTGAACAGATCTGGATGAAATTTGGCACAGAGATAAATTATAATCTGGAATAGTACATAGTCTTTTCACCCGGGTATAATGTTCCCTTGGGATAAGAAAATAGCTTTCACGCAGGCGAAGCCGCTTGCAATAGCTAGTTTATTAATACGTGTCGTAGGGTGGTCGAAACGTAAGAGATTCCTTCGATCAGCTCTCCAGAGCGCTGTAGTGTTTTTGTTATTATTAAATTATTTTTATTCTATCCCACGGCGGAGCAAAAGCCTCCCCTTGTTCCTGCCAATCAGCCCGGTATAGGGCAATAATTGTGGACCAATTATTGTTATTAATTTTTGTAGCTGTTTTTGTTATGTATGCTTAATTTTTTTTTGGTCGGTAGTCGGACATTCGCATCGGCCTCGACGGGCTACCAGCAATTGTACTTAAAACGTGTGCGCTTGAATTGTCTCCAATCTTGACACGCCTATATCGCCTTTAGATAGAGTCTGGCAAAGTGCCGAAGGCTTGGAAGCATGCCAATGTACAGCCCGTGCCCAAGAAGGATAGTTGGGCTGACCCGGCTAACTACAGACCCATCTCTGTACCGTCCATCCTCTGTAATAGTATGGAACGTGTACTCAACAGTAGGCTCCTGGCGTACCTATAAGCAAACCACATCCTCAGTGAACGCCAATACAGCTTCCACCGAAATCGGTCCACTGGGAATCTTCTAGCGTATGCCATTCACGTCTGGCGTGAGGCCATCGAGAGACACGGGGAAACGCTAGCCGTCTCTCTCAAAATCTCGGCACAAAAGCGTCTTAGGTAAGCTTCCTTCCTTCGGTCTGCCTAGTAATCTGTGTGATTGGATTGCGGACTGCCTGAGGGATCGATCCATCCGCTCCGAGATAGTTATCGATGGCTGCTCGTCCGGTCAGTAAAATAACAACGCTGGCGTCCCACAGGGATCAGTGCTCTCGGCAACATTGTTCTTGCTGCACATTAATGATCTGCTAAAACCCGGAATCTTTGGGTATGCAGGCGACAGCACTGTTGCTGATAGATATGCGTCTGGCGGACGGGCTACTGGGCCTACGATTCGGTCTCTCCGGGAGGCCATGGTTGAACGCTTGAACCTATCCTTGAAGACGGTCTCCGAATGGGGTGAAACCATTCTAGTCAGTTAGTTTAGTTTCAATGCTGCTAAGAGCTCGCTTCTCGTGCTTGAGTTCGAGGGTTCAAATCCGGGCAAGTACCAATGTGACTTTTTCAAATTCATATGTACTTTCTAAGTTTATCTTGGACATCACTGGCAACGATGGAGGAAAACATCGTGAGGAAACCTCGACTAACGTAGCGTAGTTAATGTAAGTCTGAAATAGCCAAGTCTGTTGGATTCCCAGAGGCGGCTTGATTAACTCTGACACTAGAGGTGGCCACATCTTCACACGAAAAGAAGTAAACTTGTATAAAGCGCAAGTTTGGTCATGCATGGAGTACTGCTCTCACCTTTGGGACGGATTTGCCAAAAACCAGCTTGATGCACTTGAACCGATTGACAGACGGGCCAAGAGATTTATTGAAAAGAATGCACTGTTCACGGCAAAGATCCAGAGACTCGAATATCAACGCCGAGTTGCCAGCTTGGTCAGCTTTTTATCGGTTACATTTTGGGGAGTGTGCGCTGGAACTGCACAATTTGATTCCGCCTAGCATTTTCCATGATCGGATTACAAGACGTACGGCAATGCGCCGTCGGTACATGGTGGCACCCATACTCAAAAAGCGTTTTGCTAATACTTTCATTGTGCGCACAGCTAAGGAGTGAAATTCCCTGCCGGAGCCTTTGTTTCCTGATAGCTACAACCTTGGCGTCTTTAATTTAAGAGTGAATAGGTTATTTCTAGGCAAGCGTGGTTCATTGTAGACCACATCATCGCTTACCATCAAACGAGATACTGATCAAACGCGAGCCTATCGTGAAATAAAAAATTAAAAATGATGGGATTCTCGATCAAAAGGTCAAAGACCAAAGTTCGAAGTTCATCGACCGAAATCGACGTACCTGGGCTCATGATCAGCGATCAGGGAGGATGCTATGTGAGCATCGGAGGCGTACACAGACGGCTAAAGCTGCCATGAGTAAGCTGAAGAAAATACTCAGTCTGTGGCTAACATTATCGAACCCACTTGAGTAATAGCGAATTTGAACCTTATCGTGAAGCATTTCGATAAATCATGTTGTAAAGCGATTGTAATCATTATATTGTTGTCGTTAAGGTTGAAAGGCTAATGAGTAACGCGACTACTAAAACTAACCAAGGCGAGGGGATTGTAAAAAAATGTTCATCAGTAACACTAAAGTAAACTGTCTACGGATAATAGCTAATGCTATTTGAACAGCTGCTTGCATTTGTGAGATAATGCACTTTATGAAAATAGTTCATATGGTTCAAATTCTTTACAACATTGCCTCTAGCATCACAACTAAGGTAGAATTCAAAACATATTATAAGAGATGAATAGGTCTCATGGTCAATAAGGCAGATCAATATTCATCGTTGTCTGCGTTCGAAACCAGGAATATCCTAAATATAGCTTTTTGTTCACAATGTTTTGTTTTTAATTATTATCTTTTTTAGGGTTCCGTACCCAAAGGGTAAATACGAAAAACTCCACTGTCAGTCTGCCTGTCTGTCGTCAGGCTATATCTCATTAACCGTGATAGCTATTAGACAATTGTTTTTTTTTTCTGTTGCCGCTATATTAACAAATTTAAGTGGAGCTCCCATACAATAGACGTGATTTTTTTGTTGATTTTTGCGATAATGAAACCCTTCGTGCGCGAGTCTTACTCGCACTTGGCCGGCTTTTTTGACCTTTCTTTAACGAACGAAGCCGGGAAATGTCTTTTTAAATGGGCAGAAAAGCAGTTTGTATAGAAAAGAAAAAATGCAAGTTATGAAAATGTTTATTATTTCATTAAACATACTTCTATACAAACTGCCATAAATACTTACTAAATACTGTTTCTGTATATAAATACTTAATTGAGATAAAGTAAGTAAATAGTAACCTCGCCACATCCCGACGACGAGGTAGAGACCATGTATGAGGATATCTCCAGAGCCATGCATGGTTTCAAAACTCACTTCACAGTTGTCATGGGGGACTTCAACGCGAAACTGGGCAAACGAGTCAGACGTCGTAACCACCGGAGTCACCTACTGGCCAGTTTTATGGAGAAGGAGGGCCTATATGATGAACTCCTTCTACAAAAAGCGTGAACACAGGAAGTGAACCTGGCAGAGCCCCGATGGTGCAACAAAAAATGAGATCGACTTCATTATGTCAACCAAGAAGCAAATGTTCAATGATGTCTCTGTGATCAATTCGGTGAAAACCGGGAGCGATCACCGCATGGTAAGAGGCACATTGAACATTAATATTAAGCTTGAAAGGTTTCGACTGATGAAGTCCACGCTCCGTCCAGCACAGATACAGGTCCAAAACCTCGAGAGCTTTCAGATCGATCTCCAGAATAGTTTCGAGTGCCTGGGGAGCTCCGTGGACGAATACAGCGATGGGTTCGTGGAAGCTATCCATACGGTCGGGTCTAAGTTTTACAAGACCCGTCGTAAAGATGGAATCAAAAAGCTCTCTGATCCTTCTCTGAAGCTTATGAAGGAGAGGCGTGAGATGATCCTGCAGTCCTCAGAGGAGGCGTACAAATACCGGCAGCTCAATAGACATATCTCTAAATCCTTGAAAAGAGACCTCCGCCACTTAATACTGACCGTATTAAAGACATAATTGAGTGAAATAAGGGCTCCAAAGTATTTTCAAGGGATCTGGCTATTGGGCAGAGCCAGCTCATGAAACTGATGACCGACAATGGCAGGCTCGTATCCGCCAAACCAGAGCTTCTGAGGGAGATCGAGACATTCTATGGGCAGTTGTACACATCAATCAGCAAGCCCGTTGCGAATCTAGCAAACGACCCAAGAGCTAGATTGACCCGACAATATACTGAAGATATCCTGGACGTCAGTCTGTACGAGATTAGGATGGCTCTGAAACAGCTTAAAAACAACAAGGCGCCGGGTAACGACGGAATCATGACTGAACTCCTGAAGGCGGGTGGGAAACCGGTCCTTAAGGCTCTTCAGAAGCTGTTTGATTCCGTCATACTCGAGGGGAAAACGCCACAGGCATGGTGCAGGGATGTGGTGGTACTCTTCTTCAAGAAGGGCGACAATGCCCGGCTGAAGAACTATAGGTCCATCTCACTTCTTAGCCATGTCTACAAATTGTTTTCAAGAGTTGTCACGAATCGCCTCGCGCGCAGGTTTGATTTCTAACCTCCCGAACAAGCCGGATTCCGAAAAAGCTTTAGCACCGTAGACCACATACATATGTTGGAGCAGGTTATACAGAAGACCGAAGAACCTGCCTTTCTGCTTAGCGTTTGTGGACTACGAGAAAGATTATGATTTGATTATTGTATATTTTTACATGGTTCATAAACTTATATTAAACTATATCTAATAACGTTATATAAGTAATTTTTCAGTGGCATTTCTACAAAATTTTTACTTTTCCAAGTTCATTCTATAAGATGGTCGACTATTACTCGTAAAGGTGTAAAGCCTTCTTAGTTGTAATAGTTTTCCTTTTAATTTCGTAATATATACTACTGCCATGAAATTTTTCACGTATCCAAAAGCGGTTGCTTTTAGATATGTGAAAAAAAAAAATCCTTTCGCAAAAAGGAGGAAGGTATTCGACTGTATTTTTTTATGTTTGTTATTTCGCCATAAGATTTGACGTCGATCTTTATCAGATTTAAACGACTTTTTATCAGTGAAGAACACGACGTTTTCTTCCCAATGAAAATTTAAATATACCTGGGCAAAACGGACCTTTCCTTGGCGATGAGCAGGTGTCTATGCAATTTTCTGTGCCGGTTTATAGTTTCTTATCTCAGCAGCAAGTAAATGTCTTCTGACTGTTTTTACTTAAATATGGTGTGCTGAATATTTCCAGTATCTCCTTAGCGTCTTAGCCAAAGCCTGACCGTATTTCTCTCAAACATACAAAAAATACATTTTGGAAATGTAACTTGTAAGGAGTGAGAAAATAGCCAAATATACGAGTACTAGACGTAAAAACCGGCCAAGTGGTTTTTGTTGGTGGTTTTTGTTGTTACATGAACATTAAACGGTTTCAGCGGCTCACAACGTCTTAAAACGGGCCCAAATAGGACTATGGTAACTGAAGAAATCTAGGAGTTATAAAATCCAATTTCACAGTGAATTTGGAAAAAATATTATCTATTTGAGTACCACCGCGGGTAGAGGAAAGCGTTTGTAATAAAGATTTATAACCAGTGTCACTTAATAATTTGGATACTGCAGTATTGCCGTTACGGAGATAGTCTTCGTTAAAATCTTCAAATATTAGTATGAGTACTATCAAAAAACAAATTATTCAATGATAGGAACAAACAACCAACGTAAATAAGGTGCAATAAATAATCTATATGAAGGACGACAATTGCGAAAGGAGAGGATACGAGCGCGCATTACGCCACGGGGAACGTTATGGTTCGTTCCCGGATCCTCGCACGCACGCCGCTTGTTTCTTTCTCTTTCAGAATTTGAAATTTTTAAATGTATTCACTATTTCGTTCTCGAAAGTTCTTCGCTACTCAATTAGTGATGTAGTAGGGTTGGATTTATATATGGATATCGACAAAAGAAAACAAGAAATGTAATATTTCTATGAGATAATATTATAAAGAGGTCCACCCGTCTCAATGAGCATAATTAAATTAGTATTGATTTAAATTATAAAAAAAATCATAAGCCTACAAATTAAAAAAAAAAACAAATCGGTTATCTATCGGTATTGACAATTGAAACACGACGAAAGGACGGAAACATCAACGCGACATCACTGGTTCCGCGCCGTTCAGCCGAGCCAACGAGTCATCACCTCCGCCCCACGCAACGCGTCCGCGCCGTGGCCACAACCGCCTATAAAGCTCCTCTCAGAAGCCAGCAGCGGCAGTTCGGGTTCGGCACGCTGCGAGTGTACTCTCTGTATCGACCTAGGTCGGTCAAGATTACCTCGCCTCTTGCTGGACTTGAGCTAGCGGCGTATATCGGTTGTTTGACTGTGTTGGTATCGTTAGCGGTCCGCACACCATTCAAGTGATATACGACGCGCGTAGGGTTTCGTCTGTTATTATCAACCTTGCCCTGTTAGTTAGTACTCAATCTTTGTTAACTTGATTATACATAGTGTATTAGATTATGTTTTCCAACGTTTCGTTTTGTTAGTAATTCTTCCTAAGATAGTTCAAATAAATAATTGTTGTTACATGAACTGTGGGTTTACTTTATCTCTATACACATACCCCCCTTACACAATGTAATAAAAATGGAATGTGTCATACTGCACTGATGTGACCTTGGTCGAGTACGATACGAATGACTATGTCAAACCTTTCGGCAAACGCAATTAAGTTTATAATTGCGATCACTGAGAATACCGCCATCTATGGTCCGGTAGCGGTATTTGCTAGGCAATCGAATCTAGTTTGACTTTAGATTACAAAACGTCGAAAATACTTCTGCACTAACACAATGAAGACTGCGCCTTAGAGGACTTAAGCATGTGTGTATGACATAATTATGTTCTTATGGATTTCAGTCGGAGGGTTGCAACCGCGATACAAGAAATGCTCTAATAATATGTATATTATTACATGCATACATAAACCCACGCCTTTTTTCCATGGGCGTAGGCAGAAACTACAGAACGCCACCTGCTACGATTCTTACAATTTCATTTGCTTCTTTTACGAGTACGTTCATACATCTAGTCATAGTCAGAAAATAATGTAGTATAGTTTTTCACTTGCTAGTACAACACCGTAAACGCACTGTGGCATATTTAAAGACTGACATGTCGTAAGGTATTTGTCTCATATGCTACTTGTATTCACGGGTTGGCTGCGCATTTTGCCTTCTATACGGGGGTCTTCATATCAGCATTAAATGCCAAAAATAATATTTTTGGAATTTTTGTTTGACTTTCACGGAGGAGCTCGTGGCGAAATAATAACAGCAGCACGAGTCGATCTTCAAGGTTATGCAACGCTTGACGAAGTCGGTCCATGGATGGGTGACCGTTTTCATCATAACGAGTTCCCTCCGTGCCTCGGCAAGAACGTTAAGCCGTTGGTCCCGGCTGTCATTTGAAGATCTTTGACAGTCGTTACGGGTAGTCAGAAGCTTGAGATCTGACACCAGTCTTGCCAAGGGGTACCGTGTTACCCAGTTACTGGGTTGTGGAGGTCAGATAGGCAGCCGCTCCAAGTAAAACACTATTGCTCAGCTGAATCCGGTAAGACTGGTAGCTGTCGTCAATATAATTGGGAAAAGGCTAAGCAGATTGATTGTTTGACTGTCACGGAGAATGTTTGTACGCGGTTGACGTAAAAACGATGCACGAAATTGAATGCGGTTTTTACAGTTGTATTGTTGCTGGTCTAACTTAAAATATGGTAAATGTTTTATATTGATACACCGCCTTGAAGTCGAGTTATATAGAGTGTTTTCCTTAACTGGTTCAGTACGGGAAAATCGGAAACCTTAAGAGATACCAGGAAATTGTCTGAGGAATCTTAGGTGCTTTGTTGTGAGAAAAATTTTTCGATAGTCAAATTTTTGGTCAACCGTGAGTTGTCAAATATATGAAATTATTGTACCGACTGAGTTGTACATTATTAATCAACAGTCGGTGAAGTTTTACAATATTAGCATGGATGACTGTGTAGGTACATGGACTTACAAGTACCTAACTTAAGTTTTGGTGGTTATCAGTGATATTCTGTACAGCTAAGCACTAAAAATACAGCCTGAAAAGAACAGATCTATGATAGCAGCAGTTGCCAGACGCGGATGTGATGTTGATTGTGAAGAAAATATTTATTATATTTTTGATGAAAACGAATTGTTTTTTCTGACGAAAATGTACCGAATAGCCGATATTGTTAGCGACTTCAAAATGTACCGAATAGCCGATATTGTTAGCGACTTCAAAATGTACCGAATAGCCGATATTGTTAGCGACTTCAAAATGTACCGAATAGCCGATATTGTTAGCGACTTCAAAACAAACGAAGGCAATCAATTCGACTAGCATGTATGTAATATTGTTGGAATTGCATAATATTCACATATGTTACTCCGTATGGGCTTCTAAAGCACATGTGCCAAATTTCATAAGTTTATATTTGTGTGTTCGTCCACGCATTTCTCCGAAACTACTTATCGGATCGTGACTATTCTTTTTTTATTGGATTAGGTATCTCTCAACTTAGAGAATAGTGCAAATTTCATCAAAATGGGATCAGCAGTTTTCAAGATGTGGAACATACAACCGAATTCCTTAGCGACAAACAGTACGAATGTGTAAATTGAGTTATTATGGGTATTTTATCAATCCTTTAGGTACCTTACTATAGAATTTGCTCACTCTTTATTGTTAGTATACTAAAACTAAAAATAAAGAAATAAAATCTTTTCACAAAAATATAAACCGACTTCAAAGACACCGCTTTCCGAAACGAAAGTTATTTTTCACTTCTAGTATTTTGGCTTTGAAATCGCTTTTCTTTTTTGTATAAAAATGTTTTCTTTTTTAGTGTAGTTAGCTAATTCAATCTGCTCATCTGATTTAAAAATAATATTTCGTTTTGTTTTTTTTTTGCATATTTTAATCAACTGTCACTATCTGACCACCATGTCTAGTAAACTGGTAGAGAGTGTTTATGGCATTAATCTATTTACTGCGTGAAGTTTGAATATAAAATACCAGCCTGTAACCGTCCCACTGCAGGGCAAAGGCCTAATCTCATGCAAAGAAGCCACGAGCTTTGATCACCACGGTTGTTCAAGGCGGGTAAGCGATTTCAGACAAATACTAGCTGTGCCCACGGCTTCGCTTCCGTCAACTGACAATCCTACCCTGCTTACCTTCCTACCTACCCTTCCTACCTACCAGTTTTTTTCTATGGTAATTCTTACGCGGAGGATCTTAACGCACCGCCATTCAGAAAATGACATCAAATGCACAACACCATCTGTAGAATATGGAGTTCAATGGTACTTGCCCGGAGTCCACTGGGCTTATCAATAAATTTGGATAGATATTACCTCTCGGGATGGAAGCGCGTGGCGAGGGTCCACCGTCCTCGTCGGTGTGGCCCTCCGAGAGCGTCTCGAGCGGGCGGTGCTCCAGCATGCCGCTGTTGCTGGCGCCCGCGCCCGAGACGCACATGCCCGACGTCGACGGCTGCGGGTCCTGCAACAGGAGCCAGCCACCTCACCACACTCTACTCAACCAACCACCCACTTGAAAACATTAGTCTATGGATGGGTGAACATCCATACGGAGACTGGAGGAGTCTCCGTATGCTCCGTATGCCTTGGCAAGAACGTTAAGCCGTTGGTTCACGGGTCGCTTCTTGCCAGCCTTTCTTTAGTCGTTACGGGTAATCAGAAGCCAGGCCATATGACACCAGTCTTGCCGAGGGGTATCTTCTTAGCGTGTCGATGGCAAATACAATTTTTTAAATGTTGTGTTTGGCTAAATATTTAGCTACGAAGGGAAATCGTGTTATACATTTACTGGGTTGGTGCGATACTATGTAAGTATACAAAAGGTAAAGGTTTTTGATTGTAAATTATGTTGAAGATATACGTACGTCGTAGATGTCGCGTGTACCGGGCGTGGGTGCAGCGCTCTCTCCAGTCTCGCCACCCTCACCCTCGCCGACGCCTTCCAGGAAGTACGTAACCATGTTGCCCTTCCCCTTGACGTCCACCGTGCCGCGGCAGGTCAGCCGGTATCCACGCATGGACAGGATGTCATGGACCTCCTCCGTCACCTGTCAACACACGGGTACATGAGCCGCCCGACGCTTGCGCACACAACGCAATAATCTTACTGTCGCGCAAGCAGCAAACAGCGCAGCTCGCAAAGTGACAGCATATCATTGTCATTCTGGTACCAAATTACAATCGCGAAGGAACACAGATTCAATTAACTAATTTTGCACAAACGTCGGCTTAATTATGTCACTTGCAATTGCTGTAGTATTAGTAGGTGCCATGCAGCCGTGGAAAACATCACATTAGTCAATAAACGCGAGTAGGGAATCCCTGCGAGAGTGCGCACCTGGATGTGGTCGAGCAAGCCAGTCGAGTCCATTCGCGAAGCCACGTTGACAGCGTTGCCCCAGATGTCGTACTGCGGCTTGCGTGCTCCGATCACGCCAGCCACCACGGGCCCAATGTTGATGCCTGTTAGAACACACAAACCTCGTTCCTCACTTGTTTCATTCGTATTGTAGCGCAACAGTCGCAAGAGCTCAGCGTGCAACTAAAGACAGTACAATTCGCAATGTAGTCAATTCGCGCGTGTCTCGCTCTCGAGCCGGCGCGCGACGGGACAACGTGGCGCACCGCGGCCTCAATGGCACTCCGCGACGTGTGAGTGCAAGGCGCAGGTGCTCCGCGCTGTCCACAGCGGTCAGGCAGGGCTCCTCTTACCGATTCGGATACGGAAGCTGTTGAAGGAGTGCTCGTTGACATATTGCAGCTGCTCGCGCAGGCGCAGCGCGTAGTCGGCCATCGCTGTGACGTGGCGGAAGCCGCGCAGGTCGCGGGTGGCAGCTGTGAGCCCTGGAGCATTGAGCACAAGTGTTGGTTAGTCAGGCGCAGCTGACGTCGCAGAGCACGCTACTGTGACGCTAGTCACGTCACTACGTACCCGAGGCGGCCATGTAAGTGGCGCCAGTGCTCTTGATCTTCTCGATGTACTTGAACTGCTCCTCCGCCAGGATCTCGTCGAAATCGGCGATGATCTCGTTAAGCAGGCGCAGGCACTCCACGCCTTCGTTGTTTCCCTCCAGCTCCACGTAGAACTCGGAGAAGTTGGGGATGGACGCGAACATCACGCACACCGATTCGCACTGCTCGTGGTACAGCTCCTGTACATACTCGGGTGTCACTCGGAACTCACTGGCTACTATGCGAGTCTACAGTGAACAAGCACCATCCAACCGCAACCGAACTACGAAGAAGATCAAGCAACTGCTCAAGCAGTACGGCTCGGTTGCCTAAACGTTTTAACAACGTTTTAAACAAGAAAAGGTTTTTACTTTGTTTGGTGTGGAATTAAGGAATTGCATGCACTCATTGGAATTTGTACTAGTATCAAAGTAAGATGGAGGATGTAGCCGGGTCTTTATAATTGCTTTATCTATACATAGGTCTACACGCAATATGGTGCGGCCTTGTGCTGCAGGAGTATCAAAGTGAAGGGCACTCACATCGATGTTCTTGTCACTGCAGAGGAAGTGCTGTGCCACGTGTTCAGGCAAGATGTTCGCCAGGAGCTTGCGGTTGTACGCCTCCAGGTGCTCCATCTCCTCCTTCTCGTCTGAAATACGACACAGCTCTTTACACATACGGCTCGGCAACGTCCTCGCACTTTCTGATACCCTACTCTATAATTTATCAAATTCATCTTAACGATTCAGGACTTCATGGCGGTCACATGGCGATGGCAAGACATGATCTTTGTTTGAACATCAAATTAAGTAAATCATATGCAATCCCAAAAAAAATTTAACATTATGCATATGCACTAATTTTTTTTTTGTTTTGTATAGGTATGTATTTGTATTTTTTTTAAACACAAAAAATCCTGCATACATATTTTTATACCAGGACATGTTTAGTGCGCGACACGTAAGATGAGCAAAAATTTAGTAACGTTTTATTGAAATTAATCTATTTAACTCGAAATTATATTATATATGACCTAACCGTTGATCATATTCAAATCGTCAACGGTTAGGTCGTATAAAAAGAAGAAAAGTCGGTTTAAATTGTTTAATTTCAATAAAACGTTAGTACATTTTAGTTCAACTTATGTGTCGCGCACTATACGTAAAGATGTTGGGTTTGTTAACAAATGAAGTATTTTGATACTTGTCCAGATAGGGTACCCAATTCATTGTTTTGAGAGTTACTTGTTATTGTCAGCCTACATGAACACCCAATGGTCCACATTAGCTGGGGCAAGCCACCTACTCTCATGCAGCAGCTCGGGAAAAGTGTTTTCCGGATTCCGGATTAGTTCCCGGTCGACGGCAATAGGCTCGCACCCTAATACATGGGACTTAAACATATCTGGGGATAATGTGGATATAATATAGTATAGGTGCAGCTCCGCCGAGCACTTCGGGGCATACAGGCGTGATGTTATGTTGCGCATGTGTGCGTACCGTTGGCCTGCAGCTTCCAGATGAAGTCCAGGCGGTAGGTGCTCTCGGTCTGGTGCGAGTGCAGCAGCAGCGCTACGGTGGCGCCTAGCGCTATCACGATGTTGGTCCACTGCTGGTTCTGATTCCAGTCCAGGCCGCAGCCGCGTCTACATAGCATCACAACAGTATTAAATACAAGCATACACATACAAGCAATTCCGTTAACCTGCAGTATCTAAGGTAAGTTTTGAGCAAAGAAATAAATCGTAATACCGATTCAAAAATTGGTTGCCTTTCTGTTTAGTTTTGACACCTCCCATAATGTTGCGACCTGCCATTGATACGTCATACCTATACGATATGTGAGCCTCAATTCTCAGTATGGACACAAGTTCAGTAAGGGCAATGCAAACGATAGTTAGAAGACATGTCGGTAAGTGTCGGTCACTCACTGGGTGTTGAAGAAGTTCTGGCCGTAGACCAGGTGCTGGTGAATGGAGACGGTGACGTAGGCAGCAGCGGTGACCGACAGCAGCGCCAGCTTCACCACCGTGATGAGGATCTGGTGCACGGCACACAGGAACATGGCCAGGAGCGTGAGCTGCAGGTAGTGCTGCGGACAGACCGAGACTGAGCGTTAGATTAGCGCTCCAAATGAACATATCGAGACCGTAACGACAAGTGAAAGGCACTCACTGCTAATTTCCAATTTAACATTATTTTGATTAACACTGAAGCGCTAAATTTTTAGCACTGAATTTCTGAAATTGAAGAGTATTACCCGAGAGTTCAGGCCTAAGACCTGGGCTATTGAAAATGAACAGGGGACCTTACTGACGGAAATAGACCAGGTCACGGAGAGATGGCGATTGTACTGCGAGAGCCTATATAAGGATACGGGGAGATCTGATGAGCCGGTAACCCAGTTTGAGAACCTTTTCTTAGAGCCAGAGATCCTAGAATCTGAAGTGGAAAGTGCGCTCAAAAAGCTGAAGCCTAACAAATCAGCTGGAGGAGACAGCATCGTTTTTTTTTTTTTTTTTTTTTTTTCTTGATTATAGGCTTGCGCTTGACCACTATCTCACCTGATGGTAAGCGATGATGTGGTCGACGATGAAGCACGCTTGCCTAGAAGAAACCTATTCACTCTTGACTTGAAGACTCCCAGGTTGTAGCTATCAGGCAATACAGACTCCGGCAGGGAATTCCACTCCTTTGCTGTACGCATAATGAAAGTATTCCCAAAACGTTTGGTGCGTATGGGTGGGATGTCCACCATGTACCGATGACGCATCGCCGTACGTCTCGTAGTCCTATGATGGAACGGGCTAGGAGGAATTAGTTCATGCAATTCCAACGCACACTCCCCGAAATGTAACCGATAAAAAACCGACAGGCTGGCAACTCGGCGCCGATGTTCGAGGTTCTGGAGCCTAGATTCGACCAGTACTTCATTACCGATGAGCCTCTTGGCCCGTCTTTCGATCGACTCAAGTGCATCCAGCTGGTACCTGGCAGATCCGTCCCAGAGATGAGAGCAGTACTCCATGCATGATCGAACTTGCGCTTGATACAAGTTTAGCAACTGTTCTGGCGTGAAGTACCGTCTCACCTTCGCGAGGATCCCCAATTTTTTGGCAGCCAGCTGAGCTTTTGCCTCAATGAACGGACCAAAATTGAGCGTCGATGTCAACGTAATGCCAAGAACCTCAAGATGGTCAGTAATCGGCATGGTCACACCTCGGCAAGAAGGAGCCGGGTGGAATTGGCTCCTTTTAGCGGAAAAAAGGCACGCCTGGGTCTTAGCAGCATTGAATCTGACCAGATTGGCATCGCCCCATTCGGAGACTGCCTTCAAGGACAGATTCAAGCGCCCAACCATGGCCTCCCGAAGAGACCGGATCTGAGGTCCAGTAGCGCGCGCGAAGATCTTCGCCGAAGAGCTGAAAAGTCTTGGAGACAGAGGTGTTAGGCTTTTACGGGATTTATGTAACCAGCTATGGAGAACGGGTAAATGGCCTAAAAACTGGAAGGAGTCTCTCTTGATACCACTGCACAAGAAAGGGTCAACAAGGAATTGCGGGCACTACCGGACGGTCGCACTCATATCCCACGCTAGCAAGATAATGCTCTACATAATTAACGGACGGCTCCAATCTTACCTACAACGACAAATACCAAGTGAGCAGGCTGGTTTTGTAAAGGGTCGAGGCACAAGAGAGCAAATTGTGAACATGAGGCAAATGATAGAGAAGAGCCGCGAGTTTCATGTTCCAATGCTCTTGTGCTTTATAGACTATTCCAAGGCGTTTGATTGTGTGAGGTGGGACTGCTTGTGGAGAATACTCAAGGAAATGGGAGTACCCTCGCACTTCACGGCATTGATTGCAAACCTGTACGAAGATGGAGAGTCGATGGTTAGAGTCAATAATGTGGTGTCGGGACTTTTTAAGCCTGAAAAAGGAGTGCAGCAAGGATGTATACTGTCCCCTCTTCTTTTCAACATATATGGCGAATACATCATGAGGAGAGCCTTAGAAGAGTGGGAGGGAGGCATCGCGGTAGGTGGCAACAAAATCAACAATCTGCGGTACACAGATGACACTACTTTGTTTGCATCCTCAGAACGCGAACTCGCGGAACTATTTGCGAGAGTTGAGCGTGAAAGCGAGATGGTAGGATTGTCGATTAACAGATCAAAGACCAAAGTGATGCTCATCGACCGAGCTGGACTAATCGCACGCACGGGAGAACTTGTGGATCTGGAATTTGTGAGTGAATTTGTGTACCTGGGATCCATAATCAGTGATCAGGGAGGCTGCGACGGGGAGATTCGGAGGCGTACGCAGATGGCCAAGGCTGCTATGAGCAAGATGTCGAGGATATGCCAGAACAGAAATGTCTCCAATAACACAAAGAAGAGACTCGTGAGAACTCTGGTATTCTCGATATTTCTTTACGGCTCGGAATCTTGGGCGATTCGCACGGTGGATCGGAAAAAGATCGAGGCTTTTGAGATGTGGTGCTGGAGAAGAATGTTGCGTATACCATGGACAGCCAAGCGCACGAATAAGTCCATTCTCGACCAGTTGAACATCAAAACCAGACTCTCCACGATCTGCTACCAACGAGTCCTGAGTTACTTTGGTCACATCGCCCGGAGACAGCCAGACAACCTGGAAAAACTGGTTGTAGTGGGCAAGGTGGATGGAAAAAGGCCACGCGGACGTTCACCTACTCGCTGGTCTGACCAGATCAGGGCCATTACGGGACTCAATGTGACCACTGCTATGAGAAGAGCTGAAGATAGGGTGGCTTGGAAGCAGCTCGTCGTTGACTCCATCAAAGCTTTTCAGGACGGGCACGACCTTCAGAAATGAAGACAACGAATGAGAAGAAGAAGAAGAAGCGCTAAAAAGACAGAATATTAGCGTTCGAGACGAAATCTCTGTTCACTTTGGGGGCACTGTTCCTGCAAGTCGTGATTGTGTTCGTGTGTCGTACCTCATTCATAGCAAAGGGGCAGTAGCCATAATCGTCGAGCTGCACGAGGGTGTCATTGCCAGACGGCAGACGCGGCGCGTTCAACACTCCCTCCACCTGCAACGCGTTAGAGGAGCATTATACTACTGCGACATCACTCAGAAGGAGTGTGTTACCTGCATCAGAAAATTGTAACACCAATTAACACGTCCCCGTAAGTTTACTAATACGAAACACTTACAGAAGATAAATATTATGCCAATAGAATCTTATTGAGATATAAAAAAATTTAAACAGTAAAAAACGGTTGCGGTTATATGGAATTCGTGACCGCACATATAGCGCTGAGCGAAAGTTTCGATCTGAACACACTGACAGATTGTGAGCTGTCAGCGTCAACGCTGGCACGCTTTGTTTATATGGAAATGTTGAGGATCCAGTCTCTGTCTCTAGCGGCGTTTGCCGAGGCGTCGCGGTGCTCTGTAATTATGCCACTCTAATTGCTTTGAACTCATATCTAAGGCCAGGTCTCTCCCTGAAGCCATCTAGCACGGCTTGCATTACATTGCGACCTAAAGAGGTATAATGGAATCTGTCGCTCGATCGTGCTCGTGGTGTGTTAATACTGACCATGACCAGCTGCACCTGCGCGATGAAAGCGCTCACCACCGCGAAGGAGGTGAGCTGCGCGAGCGTGCGGTTGTTGTGCACGCGCTGCGACACGCGCCGCACGCGCTCGCCGGCGTGCTGAAAGCAGGCATCACTAGGGTTAGTACGAGCATTGACTGAACGTAGCTATGCGCTTCGGCAAGCTTCATGCTTTCAAATTAGCGCGAAAGTCGCTCCCGACAGAAACCAAAGGTATACTGGTACAAATCTCTGAACTGTGTTTGCTGGTTAGCAAATTCTTAATTCGATTTTTTATATTTGAAACTAGTTCTGAATTAAAAAGGTCAGACATACTTATAAAGGTCTAACTTTAGTACTGTTGCGCTTTTTACCCTAGTAATTCTTTTGGAAATAGTACATTGTTAATCTATAATTTTGTATTCATGGTACATGCCATGTACCAGCTCTATTACGGGTCCTAATGATCAGGCGTCCGTATTTCACAAGACAGGCGATGGTTCCGATGGATTCTTATTGCTGTATATAGTTTAGCGCTCAAAGCTCTCTTGGATGCTGAGCCCTATTGTGATTGGTATGTCTAGAGTATTGTGAGATGAGCGTATGACTGCCGTGTTATTATACATATTACATTGTTGTTTGTTTTTGTTTTTAATGCTTTTTATAACATGTCTTTAAGTAATGTAACTGTGTTATGTTAAAGTAAATAAATAAATAGTTCTCGCCAAAGTTCTGAAGTTGGCTTTCTGATGCGCAAGGCACGAACGGAGCCAACTTCAGGGCGGCCAAGAAGTTAGGCGAGAACTATACCAGTAGGTCAACTAAGCAGCTCACCTTGAAGTCCAGGCAGACGATCAGGTAGGTGAAAAAAAAAATGATGAGCCCCGACACGATGATGGCCACAATGCCCAGCGGTGACCTAACACACAAGCTCAAATATAAACACAGCCATCATATTTTATTAATTGGCCCTACAAGTTTCAATAACCACATGTTTGACAGACTTTAAAACATAATGCGTGCGATCGCCTGGAAGGAATCGGTTCACTGGTGCAGAACACTGCACTCGACGAGCACAGCCGCGACTTTTATAACCCTGAAGGTTTAACAACTTTAAACAGGTTAACTGTTATGGACACACTGAAGAATTTGAAACTTTTTGTATTCAGGCGTAACCTTAACATATTATAAAGTAAACTATCACTTTTTTTGATAATTATTTTTATTTACAAGTAAGGAAACCCCTGGGTTTCCTTGAGTTTCGGAATGCGTGTTGTACTTGGGTGTGTTGTCAGTGGTGTGTGTATACTCACAGGCTGTAGGCGGCAGTCTGGATAGCAACGCCGGCGATGTAGATGGCCAGGGAGCAGATGAAGTACACCTTCATCATGCGGTCGCGTTCCGCGGTGTACTGGAACAACGAGGGTGAGGAGTGAGAACTGAAGCTAGATTTCTCAAGGAGACAACGACAAATAATTTTTTTTCAGACTATACCACCTTAAGGTACAAGAGCGCAATCAAAGAACAAGGTTGTGTTATTTATTCGTCAACGAGGCACAGTTTGCAAAGCGGCGACTTTTATAAGATATTCCGTACGTCGCGAACAATAAATTGCAATCTCGCCTCGTCGTGTAAGCGGTTCAGGTATATAATGTATAATGCTCCCTGCCCGCCGCCGCTGCCGCCGCCACTTGCACCACAGTAAGTAAGTGTCAGAAGGCTCACGTCGCGTCGCACGCCCGTGCAGCTCGGCGCGGCGGCCAGGACCCGCCGTAATTGCACGGAATTTTGAGAAAGATACATACCAGCGAAATAATTAATTTTCATTTGTAGAAGTTTATTTATTAATTATTTATTTTTGCATTTATTTTTACAGATAGAACCCAAGGTAATAAAAGTAGTCATACAATGCGACACTCAGACACTCCCCCTTAAACTGATGACACACCTACTCGCTTCCATGATAGTCCCACCTAGACGGTGGCGACCCCGTCCAGGCCGCGGAAGATAGGCAGAGAGGCACACCGCAACACCGGCAATCCTCGCCCGCCTCCAGTCCTCAGTCACGATGCCTGCTATACGGCATTGCGGCCCACCTTAGTTGCGATGTCACCCTAGCGGCACCGCAACCTACTGGTTGGCCGTCGTCGACTTAATCGGCAAAAGCCCTGACGAGCGGCCCCTCCTCGGGTTCCTCATCGCTTCACCGTGAGTGACCAAGACACTACTACTGAGCACCCCCGCCGCCCGACAATGCGGGGGGCCCCCGTGCCCGGGGGTGTAACAACACCTGCACTTTGTAAGACAATTAATGAGACAGATGCTGAAGCTGTTGTCGTGACTGTGTTCTGGTCTAAATACATTTAGTTTGGAATCATCGATACGACGAAAAAGAATATGAGAGTGCGGCGAGTGACGTCACAGTCATGTGCTCCTCTGTGTCCGTTGTACAATCATCGGCACGGTTCTTGAGCGCTGAGCTTCACGTGCGCAAAAGTGAATTATTGGGTCCCTCTGGTGGTATGAAGTGTGGCGCGGGGGCGGGGAAAGTGCAGTGATTGGCCCGTAGCGTATCGCGTCATAGCCGTCAGTCGTGATTCGTTCTTTACTCTTGTTGCACGTACCTCACGACGACGAGTACAATTCCGGCCAATTTAATTGCTACAAATTTTTAAACTGCATCATTTTAAATTATCTGGTAAGTTAGAACTCAAATATGTTATGTGATTTTTTATTAATTAGACCTTTGTTATAATAATAAAAGGTGATATTTATCGAAAATATAGCAGGAAAAAAATTAATGTCAGTTTGTAATTATAGCAAAACTATTATTTTTCATTACTAACTATACTACTATACTTACAAACTATATTGTTTTTCATTTCATTAATGAACAAATGAAATTAGAGGTCAAAAATGTTAACAAAAAAAGTATGTAGGTACGCTGTAGATTTTTTAGTAATTTTTGACAAACTATAAGAACTAAGTTATAATTTTAAATTAGAAATACTTTTGTTAGTTACCTTTTTTTTTTATCTCAATTTCCATTTCTCAATTTAATAAATCATTATTTAATCTTATAAGTAAGAAATTACGTAGACCGTAACTTAGAAAAAATAAATAATAAACGGGTGTGCGTTTTATTTGTCATAAGTGTACGATGCGCAAAGCGATCTCACTTTTCCGCCGAGCGCTCAAGAACCGTGCCGGTATCTGTACCGAGTGACACTTCTAAAGCTGTCATCGAATGTATGTGCCTTAAGCGTATGTCAGCATGTAAATAATATGACATGTTGCTCGCCCTCGTCGCCAGAGCGAGCCACCGGAGCAAGCCGCTGGCGCCTTCCGTCTGCGGATATTCGCGAGATGGAAGCTTGTAAATTGAATTGTATTCAATAGTTACTGGCTTTAAACACGCCTTCACGCGATGCTCCTTAGCACGGGACATTTTGCACGCGTTCTCGGAGCGTGAGATGAGGGAATCATCTAATAGGAAGGTAGAGTGAAACTAACAGATTTCTCTACGAAGAAAGCAATATATAGTCTCCAAGAGTAAGAAATCTGTTATTATCAAAACAGTAGGATTTATTTATATTTACCTATTACATATCTTGACTGGAGATATGGCACATAATTTTTAATAATCGTAAATTCATTCATTCTTTGTTGCCTAAATTAAGCAGTATAATAAAAGATTTTTTATAGTAAAATTAAACCGTATTTCAAAACAAAACACTACCGAGGCAAAAATAACTTTCTATTCGGAAGTCGATGGCAATGTCAATTGTCACCTGTCAAATCAAATTATGAGATTAATCAACCGCTGCTGAGATTTTGTAATATCTTCTTGAAAATTTGTTATTCTTGTGAAACTGTCGATACATATTTTTTGCCATGTGTATCGTAAAATAAGGGAAGAAGTAGGCGTAAATCAAACTCAATCTTTGATTTTAAAGCGCGTCGTACAGTGGACCGGTAAGTTGCACTGAGTTGCTTTAATACTTTTAGTTTATTTTATATTTTTAACCAACTTACTAAAAAGGAGGTGGTTCTATGTTCGACTTCATGTATGTTTCTTTTTTTATGTATGTTCACCGATATCTCATCAATTGTGGACCGATTTTGAAAATTCTTTTAATGTACGAAAGAGTATGTTTTGAAATTGGTCCCATTGTGATTTGGTGAAGATTTGATGAAGAACTTCGAAGATATACAACAGAACTCTTTAATAAATAACGGAAAATCTCTCGGGATTGTTACAATCGCATCTGTTTATTGTGTATACCATTTCATAACATAACATCACGCCAGTACGCTCTTGAGGGGTACGCAGATCTCTCATTTCACCCTTTATGTTCAAGTTTCATGATATTCGGCTAATCTATTCTGGCGTTAAGGTAACTTACTAAACAACTTGTCTATTAGGTAGGTACAACTAAAAAGTGAAAAATAAAAAGCTTTTTTACAAAAATATACTACCGACTTCCAAATGAGAAAACTACAAAGTGAAAATAACTTTATTTTTGGAAGTCGGTGTCCGTAACGCAAAAAAATGGTACCTACGAAAGACGCAACGGCGCTTACTGCACGAGGCACAACCGAAATTCTGAGGGCTGTATTATCCGGACTTGTTCTGGCCGGTAAGATCGCCTGATTTAACTGTTCCAGTGTTCATTCAGTGGGTTTTTTTAAGTCACGTGTCTAAGTCAACAGACGTCAAACTCTTGAAGCTCTCATAATATTTGCCAGAAGTTCTGGCAAGAATGATGGAAAATGCCATAAATTGGGTCCGAATGTTTATCAATTCTGGCGATGGCACGGTCGTATCATTTTTTCGACTAAATGAGACAATAAATTAAGACACCAAATAAATATTATCCAAAAGCAGAACCAAAGTATTTCATTCATAAATAAAATTACAGCCAAAGAACATCAGGTGATAACTTTTGCGCCAACCTGTAAAAATGTTCTATCGTGTCGGTAGTAAGATTCAGAAATTGAAAGCTGTGTTTTTTCACAATTTGTACCTTCCCGTTGAAAGCGATCCCACGACACCAGACCAGAATGAAAGACCAACGCTCTAGCAATTAGAACATGACGGCAGTTCAGTTTATGCTCATTTTATATCAATTTACATGTAATTTTTATAATTCGATAAAATAATAAAGTTTAGCAAATTTTGTAGTATACGCGAACAAAGACGCTGGCGGAAAGCTATGTTTGGATAATAATTTGCAATATCCCACCAGAACTGCATCAGCCAAAATCATGTAGTCCACACAGGTGAAGCTGCGGGCGGAAAGCTAGTTGTACTTTGTGGTATTTCGCTATTCTAAACCACATATTTTAGTTATTTCACTGAGTGAGCTGGAGTGTTCTCACCTAATTCACACTTAGGTCTCATAATACTTACTTACTCACACTGTATTCATATTATTCCATGCCAAAACATTTTACATCGCATCGCATCTATTATACGTTTTGTTGGTTTGTGCATTACTATTCTGCGAATCGGTCTAAAACGATTCGTTTTCTTATAAAATATCTAAAATAAAATAAATAATTATCATATTTTTCAATGTTATGACACCTACGTCAGGTTGTCAAGCTGTCAATACTTTTCCTTTTAAATTTTCTGTCATAGAGTTTCTCACTAGCTTAGCCTATGAAGATTACTTTTGATTTATATAATTTAAATTCTTTTTATCAATATGTTAGCTCAAATATTGTATTTTATAACTTAAATTAATTTACACGCTCTCAGAATTCATCGAAGAGGTTTTGGATTGAATATTACTGGCTGTTTTGAATACTGGCAAGTTGCATTTTTGTATGACAACAAGATGTCACTAACTTAAATTCTAATAAAGAAGAAAAAGGACAGGCGGTGGATATAAAAGACGGAAAGGCCGAGGGCTTGGGAGTCTTGAATCTGGTCTGAAACCGAAGAGTCGCATAATTGCTAAGCACTAAAATACAAGGTACTTCAACTAACTATATTGTGCGTGTTATACTGTAACTGCATATCACTCCGTGTGCCTGCCTAATCGACCTGCTGCCTACACTGCTACCTACCTGCCCGACCTGTTCCCTGGTTGGCTGCCCACGAAGAGTTCCTGACAGTTGTGCTGCCTGCCTAATCGACCTGCTGCCTACACTGCTACCTGCCTGCCCGACCTGTTCCCTGGTTGGCTGCCCACGTCGTGCGAAGCCGGACCTTGATTTTATACACATTTTTTAGTTTATAATTGCTTTTATTTGTATTAACGTGGCTTATGTGTGGCTCAGCCCATCTGAGCGACACGTAACGCTACAGTCTGGCGCCCAACGTAAAATCAGCTTTATCCTTTTCAAAATTCTAAAAAAAACTACCACTAGCATTTTCTTTTGGACTCTTTATTTGGCTTAGTATCTTCATATTCATTTATTTATTTATTTACCTAATTCACTTTTTCTCTTCTTCTTCTTTCTTCTACTCAACACATCTTCATACCTACTTACACTACACCCCACACACATCCCTTTTACCCTCTGGTAATTGGCACCCATTCTTCACTTGGAAGTGTTTTTAAAACCATTCGTGGTCACTCACAAGCTGGGGTTTGGTTTACTCTACGACGCACTGTAGGAGAATATCCTATAGTCGTTACCATAACGTTCCATAACACATAACTCTCTAATACTCCACTACCCTACACACACCTCTTAAACACTCTAGGAAGACCTCCTAAACACTCTAGGAAGTCCTCTTAAACATTCTAGCGAGTCCTCTTGAACACTCGAGTCCTCTTGAACACTCGAGTCCTCTTGAACACTAGAGTCCTCTTAAACTTGAGTTTTCTGTAACTCTTGACCTCAACTCTAGACTCTTGAGTCGCCTTTAGCACTCATTCACCCTCACCCTCACCCTCATTTACCACCCTTTAACACATTTTTATCCTCTTCCATCTTTTAATCATGGATAGAATTATTTTATTTGAACTTTTAAACAAAGCAGAGCTTGAATATGAAATCAAAATAAGATTAGAGGAACCAAAAGATACAGTAATACAGCTTAAAAAACAAATTCTTCAACTCGCACCTCTTACTCCCTCTGAAGATATCTTAGACTCGATATTGGAAGTTAAAACTGATTTGGACGAACTTACCACTACACTAAATTATATCGAATCAAAAATATTATCATTAGAACTTATAAAAAAACTTTTTACTAAAAAATACTACCGACTTCCAAATAAAAAAAACTACAAAGTGAATTATAAACTATTTTACAAAAAAAAATACTACCGACTTCCAACTAAAAACACTACAAAGTGAAAACCTATTTGTTCGTCATGGACACCGACTTCGAAAAATAAAGTTATTTTTCACTTTCTAGTGTTTTTAGTTGGAAGTCAGTAGTATTTTTTTTGTAAAAAAGTTTTTTTATTCACTTTGTAGTTTTTATAACTTAATTGTTGCTTCTTTATAGGGTTCCCAGTACTACAGTACGGTGAATCGTAGGTGAAGGCACATCGAATGATGGTCGGAAGAAAATGTCAAACAGATATTGATTCCAACGGAGGTTGAGAATTTTTGCGATAAGTAAAATATTAAGTCATAATCTGTGCCCTGCAGTGGGACGTATATAGAGTGATGATGATGAATGACTAAGCTATCGTTTGATTAACTTAATACATTTTATTATTTTGTACAGACTTCCATAAGGAGATTGGTTTTAAATATATTAAATGCCAATCAAAAAGAACTGCTCCTTGATGTTCTTGATATTCCAATCACTAATAAATTTAACGAGACAGATGACATACAACTACAAAAATAAAAGCTTTTGAAATGAATGTGGAGTTCTTGGAATCGTTTGCTAGTTCTGAATGAGGTGTAAACTTATTAGTATGATTTAAATGATATGTAATAAATTTGTACATAAATGAATACATGATTGATTTATTTTTCATGAAATATTTTCCTATGTTAACAATCCGATGTATAACAACATTCTTCATACACGTACATAATACTCACAATGGATCTTTGTGACTGTGAATTGGCTGCAAGACCCTGCGCAGTAGCTATTTTTGAGTCAATGTTAAAGGTGAAGATAGCATTAAATAACTATCACTTTCACTCGCTTACGTATGTCGCATCGTCCTATCTCGCTTACTCTATGCAGTGTACTTGATGACAAACTGTTTCTTGCGCAATGGTTGACAGAGCCAACTTCAGAGACGTAAAGATCCGCTGTGACTACTATAATATAGGTACTTCATATTCATTAATACTAAAGACATAAAAACAAATTAAACAGTATCAAGATCGTTTAATCCAATTTCCCCAGTATCGCACACAACAAATTTTTATCTCCCCATTTGCCACGAGATTCCGGTAAACCAATACCTATTTTTTTCGGTTAAAATGTCGGTTTATTTTTTTTGTTAAAAAGTATCACATTTTTCTCATTTCAGTTTTGGTATCGTATATTACCGTGGAAATCATGTAAGCCGAGTTCTCATAACAATTCCAATTGTTCTTCATAAGCGTCAAAGAAATGCTGTAGTTCCCTAGTCCTTTCAATTTAAACATTCATTTACAAATTGGTTTTTCTGTTTTAGCGGTCCTTTTCTATATAATAAATTAAATAATAATAGTAATATTATTATTTATACACTAAGTAAACGTGAATGCAAATCGAACTATTGAACTTCCTAATTACTTATGATTAAGCAAATACAAAAGAACTTCTTAAAACATTTAAGATAAAGTTAAACTATCAAACACACCAAACACTAGCACACAACGCCACTCAAACACATTCAACACATGTTCGATTTGAAACAGAATTCCGGAATTCCGGAATCAGATCTCCAGTACAGGAATCAGAACTCAGTTTCGGAATTGAGAAGCTTGCGATATTGCATGCCCTAATCAGCGAGCAGACGTTGATGCCTCGTATATTATTGCATTCAGTCGGAACGGCGAGGTCAGGCGATCACTCGGATCGGAAGCGACTGGCGGGCGGGACTATTACGGACGAGAACTAAAATAAATACTTTTAAATATTGATAAGGACAAAGGAATAGTAACAGAAAATTTAAACATATTTTATACAAATAAAATTTGATTGCGACTTTGTCAACGTATTGCAACGCACCGGGTACCAGCTAGTGTTTCATAACAATGCCGCAAGGTAAATGTTGAAATATTTTTCATTTTAATATTGTAAAATGTGAGCGAGTGCGCGCTAAAGTCTGAATACTCGTTCTTTGATTAAAATACTCATTATTCATGCTTCCATTGCGAGCATCATGGCTAATAGACAAGCACGGTGCGTGGCCTGGCCGTGGCAGAATGTTGGCATCAGAGAGATTGCTAGGAGACAATAATAATATAGCAGTAAGTGCAGTTATATAATTTTATACGTTATTTTATATATCTACGAGTATATATTTCTTATGTCGTGACGTAAGCAAACATATTTTTTTATATACTTAAACCTAAAGTGACACCAGTTTCATTTCTTTGCTTCAGAGAAATACAGTCAGATTGTTTACTGACGTATAGAACCAGCGCGGCAGCGGGAGAATTAATCTGGGTTACTGGGGCTGGATGTTTCCCATCGGACCTGGTGAAATTGTAGAAGTTGGTGGCCGATTTAAAAGTCACCAATATTTGGAAATATTACGTGCCGCTTGCAACAAATTATAGAAAGAGATGGTACTCCAGTTCACCATTAAGACAGCACCACTATCTGGGAAGTGTTTCATACAATGAATAAGCAGGTCCTTTTTACGATCATAACCATATTTAAAACTAAAAATACTTACATAAAAAGTCTGTAAAGTATTTTGTGCTATTTTCAAATATATTTTACAAGAGTGGTGGTGGTGTCACTTAATGTGTTGTGTGTTTGTTATAAAATAGAAATATTACATATTTCTAAACATAATAACATATTAATTCATTTCATCAAACACTTTGTAAAGCATGTTACAGATACTATGCTATTTTAAAAATTAAAAATTACTGGTCAAGTGCGAATTGGACTCGCGCACCGAGAGTTCCGTACAAACAGCTACATTCAGCAGCATAATTAGGTAAAAATACCGAACATTGATCTAACGAACAGATGTTTTTTACTTTTCAAGTACATTTTGTCGACTACTACTCGTAAACTTGTAAAGCCTACTTAGCTGTGATAGTTACCTTTTAATTTCGTTATATTTACTTATTGCCGTGATTTTTTTCCGTATCCAAAAGCAACCATTTAAGCTGGCAGGGGGGGGGATACTTGACTCTAACAAGCGTTAGCAATTTGAAGCTTAATTTTACGCAAACAGATCCCTGAATCGAAAATTGGTTGTCACAGAACCGTGATATTTTTGAATGGCCTATCCAGCGATTCCCCACACCATGGGATAGACGAGAAAAAAATAACATACCCACTTTACGAGTACTGGAGGTACCCTAAAAAATGTTGTTTAACCACTTTGTAGGCTTGATTAATAATATGTATATCCAAGCCAAATTAAAGCTTTCTAGTACTAAGAATCTCTGAGCCAAGCTGCGGACTGACGGGCATGGCGAAACTATAAGGAATTTATTTCACTATCATAGTTAAGTCACAAAAGCAGCTTTTGTGTTCTAAAATTTAATAAGATCGCCGCCGCCGGTAGAAATAAAAGTTGGTTACATTCGTGCTGTAGTATCTATTAATTCTTATCTATACAAATAAATAGTTTAACAATTTGGTAGTTAGGTAGGTAAGGTAGGTAGGATAGGTGGGTAGATAGATGGAGAAGATGGTTACGTAGGGTATGTAGGGTAGTATAGGTAGTTAAGTAGGTTGAACAGTAGGTTGATAGGTAGTGTAGATAGGTAGATAACCAGCAGACGGGAGTGAATCCACGGGGGTCAGCTATTATTTAATAAAATCGTTATCATAATAATTATTGTTTTTAATTTCTGTTATTATTTGTTTTTAAATAGTTAATTAATAATTTGAACTCAAAAACATAATTGAATATTATAAACATAAAACAACAAGAAGTGGAATGTTAGTTTTGAATTATTTGCTGCATCAGTGAACCTATGTCGACCATGTTGACATAGGTTCACTGATGCAACCACTAGACCAAATCGACTTACAAATATTGTTGAAATTAACAAGTCCATCATGGTAACAAAATAGTATTCAAAATGTTACCTAACCTAACGTTACGGTTAAAGATCAAATTGGCATCTGTGTTCTATAATATTTTCCTACCTTGAACAAGTCATTCTTGTTCGATAAGATACGTACGAGCGTATCGAATAACACTTATATACTGTTAATTGCAGAAGGTTCAAAATCGTCTAACTTTTAATGGGCCAGCTAACGGCAGGGTGGGTCAGGTAACAGCTATTACCGACTGTACATATATAGCCGATACCAGTCGAGGGTGCGCGCGAATTTGCTTGTATCCCGGACCTCAACTTATGGACTAGGAACTGTAGGATTTTGGTTGGTAGCAGTACTACATAACTTTCCATTCTCCGAAACGGAGAGTATCCATGACGATTGCCGAAAGCAGAAGAAGAGTGCCTTACTTTCTGCTCCAGCTTGGCATCGCGGAAGGTGAGCGTGCAGGGGCGGCAGTGCTCGGCGCGTAGGCGATCTGTGGAGCGCGCGTCGATAGCCTTCATCAGGTACTCGTTCACCTCGTCCTCCGGCTTCTTGTTCTCGCTGCCAGCGTCCACGCCGATCCTATGGGTCAGCACCGAGCTAGAAGAAGAAGGTACTGCGTTAACATAATAACATAATTATACAGATAAGCCGCAAGTACATATGCCTGTAACTCCACCATCTGGAATTCCACAGTAGCAACCTGGAGGCTTGATTTATGTCCGGTTGATGGCAATAGGCTCGCCCCTATTACACGGGACTTGAACATGTGGGTATAATATAATAGGTGAACCTCTGCCTAACCCTTCGGGACATACAGGCGTGATGATATGTTATGTAACTTGCAAAAAAGTGTTTAATTACTTTGCACCAATCAGAAGTTTTATAATAATTAATGGCATAATGGCCTGCAAAATACTTGCAAACTTTTATGCATGTTTCAGGCGCAAAGGTGCATTTGCGTCGTTATATCGTGTCGTGGCCAGTTCTTACAATTGATCACTTCATGATCTGGCCGACCACTTCATGAAATGTTGATATTTAATGAAATGTTGATAAATGGCGCTAAAACTGACTATATCGTTTAAACGTCAGCGTTTGATGATATGCTAATACACCATATCGTATGGCAATATCATTCTTCCATTGCATCTTCAAATACTTGTCGATGTGAGGCAATCGATCAAGAAACACACCACACGTACCTAGGATTAGTCGCAGATAATCGTTTCAACTGGGCCTCTCACATAGACTGTTGTGTGTAAATTCAGATACATGTTACATGTTCATGAATAAATGACTATGACTCAGTCTGTGATAAATGGCGAGCCATATTGCCGAAAACCTAAAGTTCCGTTTAAAATCTTGAACAATATGTACTCGTAAAATGTGCTTTGCTTTAGTGGGGTCAAATGAGTCAATTATAGCATATGGGATCACAAGTTACAGCTGAGCATTTAAATCATATACTGAAAAAAATCTGGAAACTACAAGTTAGACTTTTAAAATTAATAGTATCAAAAAAAACACCATTACAAAGAAAACATCATGGAACTATGTAAATATTGTAAAAGTTTGCCAGTTTAGATTAGATTTAGCATGGCCCTCTTAATCGAACAATTTAACAATAAAAACATTCTAAGACCAATATCTCATAAAATTATCATCAGAAATATCACCAATAGCCGCTTCATAGACGAAACATACTACTCAATCTATTATATATTAGTCTATGACATTATACAAATATTCACCTACCCCGCAACCACACTCACGATTATGTACAATTTGTTTCTTTTACTGAAAAAAATAGGAGGAGGTTTTCAATTCGTCGGACATTTTTTCAACATGCTTTTATTAGCTTGATATGTATGTATCTATGTATCAATGTAATTGAATCTTTGAACGTGATTTTCTCCTCCATCAAAACGTCGGACCAATTTGAAACTTTGCACACTTATCAAGGTCCGATGACAATGCAATAATTTAAATAGTTTGTCCCATTATCCTACCATCAGCATTCTATCATAATCTCTCTCTTGCCTAGCCTTTTCCCAACTATATTGGGGTCGGCTTCCAGTCTTACCGGATTCAGCTGAGCACTAAGTGTTTTACGTGGAGCGACTGCCTATCTGACCTCCACAACCCAGTAACTGGGTAACACGGTACCCTTTTGGCAAGACTGGTGTCAGATCTCAAGCTTCTGACTACCCGTAACGACTGTCAAAGATCTTCAAATGACAGCCGGGACCAACGGCTTAACGTGCTTTCCGAGGCACGGAGGAAACTCGGAAACTAACTCGCATTCTATCATAATATTTTACAAAAAAATAAACAATAGTTAAAAAACAAAATACTATGGTTTCGAAAACCAAACTAAAAAGTAGAAAATGATTTCAATAAATTTTAATTAAGAACAGTGTGAAAAACGAAAAAATAAATTATTGTATAAAAGCGTGGGGTGCTTGATGTCAATTGTTATATTTAATTGACATATGTCAATAAAATTAACAATTGATTTTGGTAAAAGTAGAGTCATTTTAAAAATATTATCTTAAAAAGCACCTCACGCTTTTTTAGAATACAATATTATATTTTGTTCATTACACTATTCTTAATTAAAATTTATTGAAAATTATTTTCTACTTTTTAGTTTGATTATCTATTAAAGCGTGTTTATTATACTTTTTAAACATTTTTTTTTATTTCTGTTTTACCCAATTACTGAAAGACGCCTGGACCGATTTGGCAAATTCTTCTTTTCTTTGAAAGGGTATATTTCCCAGCTCGTCCCATGGTCATCAGGTCAAGATCTGATGATGGGATCCTGGAGAACTCAAGGGTAACCCCCAAATATTATAGACATACTTAAAGCGATTTTGGTATTTACATCAACAATGCAAGCATTTGCACTTAAAAAGTATCATTTGGTGAAGTAGAACTGACGATGAAGACCACAGAGGGTAGTACATAGTGATAAGTATGGTTAATTATTCAAGATACGATTTTAAATTTTGTCGTTTGAAGAAAAAAACACATCTAGAACCTTATAGTACTTTTGATTGTTTTTCAAAGTATTCACCACGTAGCTTAATACACTTTTCGATTCGCTCAAACCAGTTATTATAACATTTATTCCACTCTAAAGTGGGGGTGTTCAAAATGGCTGGGTTGAAAGCATCGACAGCTTCTTCACCGGACTGGAACCTTTGACCATGAAGACTTTTCTTAATTTTAGGAAATGTAAAGAAATCTTTAGGGCTTAGGTCAGGACTGTATGGAGGATGGTCAAGAATTTCTACATTTTCCTGCTTCAAATACTCAATCGTTTGACGAGCGCTGTGTGAGCTTGCGTTGTCGTGGTGCAGGATGATGCGTCACTTTGAATTAGATTTTCGAAGTTCGGCGATGATTTTTGGTAAACAAACTGTGGTATACCACTCTGCGTTAACCATTCTACGATCTTCAAGTGCAATAGTCGTAACATGGCCGGTTTTTCCAACGAACGTGGCCACCATCTTCTTTGAAGTGCTTCGAGAACGTACAACTTTAGTCGGCTTTGCTCGTCTTGAAAGACCCAGATTGTAGATTGTTGTTTGGAATCAGGATCGTAGGCATAGATCCAAGATTCGTCACCACTGATGATGTCATAGACGTGATTTGGCTCTACTCGGTTGAACCTTTGCAGAGTTTTCTTACACCATCTGACGCGGGCCGCCTTGTGATCGTCGGAAAGCAGATGCGGTATCCAACGGCAAACTAGCTTTCTCACACCAAGCTCTTCATGCAAGATCTTCTGAATGGTTGTCGCTAAGATGCCTAATGGAGCCTCTATCTCTCGATACGTCACATGATGATCTACGAGAATTAGTTGTCTCACAGCAATGATGTTATCTTCAGTGAAGGCGGATTTTGGGCGACCTTCGCGAGATTTTTCACTAACACTAGTATGTCCACGCTGGAATTCTAAATACCAGCGTTCGATAGTCCGTAGACATGGGGCTTCATCACTGAACACAGATGTTAGCTCTTCAAAACACTGAAGCCGTGTCAGGCCTCTTCTAAAGTTGTAGAAAATTATTGCACGAACATTTTCCTTAGAAAGATTCATTTTCGTACGTAACCTGACAGACGCTGTGACTAAACAATAGTATTAATCCTAATACTATCAAATGTTTTGAGATTCATAATTTAAACACATTCGAATATAGAACAGTTCCAAATTCAAAATTGCCGGGAAATATGGAAACGACAGAACTTAAAAGGCATGCCTCGTATCTTATAACCTTAGATATATTATATATCCCGTGAGGGTATACTCGTAAGATACCTAGTTAACAGATTATGATGAAGCAAATACTTATAAACTAGCTTTTGCCCGCGACTTCGTTCGCGTGGAATAGTGACTTCCGGCAGATTTTTGGTTTTACCCACATAGTTCCCGATCTCGCGGGATCTCTTCAAAAATGATTGCTATGTTAATAGCAACGTGTGGACTCTCAAACCCTGAATATCTGTGGGAAAAATATAAAAATGATATGGCGGACGACATTTTACGCAGATTTCAAGAAGAGGACCCAAATATTTCGTATAATGATGTAATTTACAATGACGCTCTGACCAAGGTTGAGGACCAAGTGATAACTATCACTGGTAAATATTTGTCCGATTTTGGTATGAGCAGACCACAAAGAATTGGGGAAGTCAGTAATGATTTAATGCGAGAGCTAAATCATGATCCAGTTTTGTTACAGCAACAAATAACAGAGGCCCTTCCACTTTTAAATCCAGAACAAAGATTAGTCTTTGAGACAATCATCAACAAAGTTGCCAGTGGTGAAGGTGGTTTGTTCTTTTTGGATGCTCCAGGAGGTACCGGCAAAACCTTTCTTCTAAACTTATTATTAGCTGAAATCCGGAAAGATAAAGGAGTCGCTGTGGCAGTAGCTTCATCCGGAATAGCTGCTACGCTGCTTAGTGGAGGACGAACGGCCCACTCAGTTCTGAAATTGCCACTAAATTTAGCTCATGAGGAAATGCCAGTTTGTAACATAAGTAAAAGTAGTGAGCGTGGAAGAATGTTGCAACAATGTAAACCGCTGGTTTGGGATGAATGTACGATGTCCCATAAAAGAGCAATCGAAGCACTTCATCGCACGATGAAAGACATTAAAAACAATCAAGGTATTATGGGAGGAATGGTGGTTCTATTGGCCGGTGACTTCCGGCAGACCCTGCCGGTTATAGCAAGGGGCACACCGGCAGATGAAATCAATGCCTGTTTGAAAGCATCTGTGCTATGGACACATGTGAAAAAGGTTTCACTGTCGACGAATATGCGAGTATTACTCCATAATGATTGTCAAGCCGGGCAGTATGCTGCTGCTCTTCTGAAGATCGGCGAGGATCGTATGCCTACCGACTCCGAGAGTATGATCACGCTGAGCAGCGAATTATGCCAAATTGTGGATAGCACATACAATTTAAAAAATAGTATCTATCCGGATTTACGCGCTAATATCGAAAATCGGGAATGGTTATGCGAAAGGAATATTAGTATGAGTTTTAAGCTTGCTTATTACGAGAATAGGTTGTAATATAATTTCTTTTAAATTGTTATCAAGTTCGCAATTCGTATTTTTTTTAAATTCTTTTGTTTTCAGTTAGTTTTCAATTTAAGTTCGGAAAGATTGTAATATCTTTGAGTTGCATGACGGCCGGCATCTAAGAGCCGTCGCTCCTGCCTCGTCTCCTCTGTCTCAGCAGCTCTTTGAGCAGCGTGACGTTCGGTGTCTAAGAGCCGGCGCTCCCGAGCCATCTCTTCGGTTTCAGCAGCTCTTTGAGTAGCGTGACGCTCAGCGTCTAAGAGCCGTCGCTCCTGCCTCACCTCTTCAGTCTCAGCAGCTCTTTGAGCAGCGTGACGCTCGGCGTCTAAAGTTAAACGGGCTTGAGTCTGTTCTTGAGACTCTTGACTTCTTGCAACTCTTTTAGCTCGAGCTCCGCTGGAACTACGTGCTAAATTGGACTTGCGTTTTCTCGTCATTGAAAAAAGTAGTTTAAAAAAGAACTTAAACTAAAGAAATATAACAATCTTTCCGAACTTCAATTGAAAACTAACTGAAAACAAAAGAATTAAAAAAAATACGAATTACGAACTTGATAACAATTTAAAAGAAATTATATTACAACCTATTCTCTTAATAACCAAGCTTAAAACTAAATAATTTAAAAGGAACGATCTAATTAATTTAAAAATTAAAACGAATTTTAGACATACAATTTTAGTATCTACTAATAATCGAGATCAAACTAAACTTACATTATACAACAACCAGACAACCCAACAAATAAACCTTTTAATCTACTAATACAACGAAGCCAATTTTAAATTTACGAAACGATCAATCCACAATTCCACGACAGTACCGAAGCGTTCGGCCGATACCCAACCAAATGCGTGTAACGAAACCATAGCGCGATCTATTTCGATCCCAACGCCATCTATCGAGCATAGTGACAACTCGGATTATTTATCTATACTCCGTTCGGGCATTTTCTTTGTACTAAAAGTTTTATTATATTGATATTATTTTTTTCATACCTTTTTACTATTTATTTACTTTTTTCCGATGAATTAAAACAATAACATTGCGCGATCACCAACTCGACATATAGTACTAATAGAATTATCTATACTCCGTTCGAGCATTTTCCTTGTACTAAAAGTTGTATTATATTATATTTTTCATACCTTTTTACTATTTATTTAAATTTTTCCGATGAATTTTCAGTACTGAATTGATGCCGACTCTTGACCAATAGATGGCGCTGTATGTCCGGAATAAATTTTATTTTTATTTTATTTTTTGTAATAAAATCTATCCTATGTCCTTTCTCAAGTTCCAAAGTATGTCTGTACCAAATTTCACACAAATTGGTTCAGTAGTTTAGGCGTGAAGCAAAGACAGACAGACAGACAGACAGACAGAAAGACAGACAGACAGAGTTACTTTCGCATTTATAATATTAGTTTGGATAATTGGTACTTTTGAAAATGGTATCATCGAACTGATCAGACGATGAAGCCGGAAGGTAGGCACTGGAACTCCAAAAGAAAACAATGTATCCTAATCGTGTTTGGACTTATTGGAATCGTCGTGTGATGTACTTTGTCAATAAATGATTTTCTTGGTAATTTAAGTATGCGTTTTTCGACAACAAGATTCAGTCCTTTTTTCATTAAGTTTGCAACAATTTAGGACCAACCACAGCTCTATAAACCCTATAGGGAGCTGCTACAAAACAGTAATTAATGGTAATAGTAGAAATGTTAATCTTAAGGGTGGTCCAATCATAATGTCTTTAAAAAAAAATATATTAAAATCATTTATTTATTTGCAAACATGGGTACAAATATACATTGATGTTTTTTGTTTATATAGGTAAGTTCTCCATGTTTAACCATCACATGGGTATGCAAATAGTTGAAAGTATGTAATTACAAGATAAAATTAAATTAAATATGTCAGCCTTATGCAATATTTATAATAATATTTAAATGTCAGAATAATAAAAAAAAAAACAATAGAAATTTAAATTACACATAAATATAAATTAAGGTCGAAAACAATTGAAATACGAATTCAAATGTTTGTTCAAAATAATACATTACAGTCAGATTTAAAACTAATACAAATCAAATTAAAATTAATAAATTGATAATTCATAAGACTAGCATTGAATTTTCCCTAATATAGTAAATCGGATGTAGTAAGCCTAGCATTTTTCATTTAAATAGTCATTAATATGATAGTAACACTTCGCAGCTAAAAATTCGTGTAGTGTTTTTATAAATTAACCCATATTTTTAATTTCAAGTGTTTAGGTAGCTTATTAAAGATTTTGGGTGCCACACCAAGAAATTTTTTATTAAAAATTGCTTTTTTATGTGGTATTGTGCATATTTTATATTTGTGACATAAACTCTTTGGGTGATTGTATAGGTGTATATTTGTCTTAACATAGTTTGCTACTTCGTATATGTAGAGACAGGGAAGTGTAAGTAGCTGGAGCTTTTGGAAATGTGGCTTACAATGTACGATGTCACGTTAACGTCAACTTTATTTGACATTTCTTTCCTTCTTTATTTCCAAATTCAACCATGGAGAGGTACACAATTGAGCACCGAAGTTGTGGCGAGAATTTGGCCGATATTTCGTTTCACACATAATAATTGTCATAGATCCTTCTATCATAATTAAAAAATTAAGATAATTCTCTGAAAACTGTTTGTTTTATTTACAATTAACAGCTTGCGTTATGGTTGGACCACCCTTGATAATATAAAAGAAGAAATTGACTGGCTGACTGACTTGTTGACTATTATTTATTGACTTATTATGCACAGCCAAAGCCGCTGCGCCTAGAAGCAAGAGAAGGGTACATTTTTTAACTAAAATAAAAAAATGCAATTTTTTATTTTAGTTAAAAAATGTACCCTGAAGTGTTTTATTATTTAAAAATATGGCACTGGCTTTACAAATTATTGACTGAAAAATATTTGTGAATGACGTGAGGAACGCGGTGTTATCAGGTACGCAGTGTAATCAGGTAAACGCGGTGTAAATCGATGTAATCAGGTGTTACGTAACGCCAAACACTGCCATATTCTCTAAATATATCTTCTTTATATCGGTAGGTCACGTCATGAGGATCCCTTTACTACAACCTGCCACTTGGGCTCCCAAATGATATCTCAGACGATTGATTATATTACTGGCCACTTTTCTCCGGACACCTTGGATGAAATCAGAAAGATTATCCTGTCCATTAAATCCAAGGCCGTGGGTTTTGACGGCATCATTCGTTTATATAGTTACCCAAATCCTCGACTTTCTTCTTCCCCCAATTACCCACATAATCAATTTTTCTCTTCATCATCATCATCATCATTTCAGCCGAAAGACGTCCACTGCTGGACATAGGCCTCCCCCAGGTGTCCGACACTGACCGATCCCGTGCGTCTCGCATCCAGCGCCTTTCCGCAACCTTAACCAGGTCATCGGTCCACCTAATGGGAGGCCTTCCAACGTATCGTCTTCCGGTTCGCGGCCGCCATTCTAGAACTTTTCGGCCCATCGACCATTCGTGCTGCGAGCAATGTGCCCTGCCCTCTGCCACTTAAGTTTGGCAATTCTTCGGACTATATCGGTAACTTTGGTTCTCCTGCGGATATCATCATTTCTGATGTGATCACGCAAGGAAATGCCGAGAATAGCCCTCTCCATTGCCCTTTGGTTGACTTTAAACTTTCTGATGAGTTCCATAGGTGATCACTGGTAACACACACAGGTCATAGACTTTTGTCTTCAGACACTGCGGTAAATTGGACGAGAAGATACCACGCAACTTCCCGAACGCCGCCCAGCCGAGTCGGATTCGACTGTTGACCTCTTTCTTGAAGTTGCACCTACCCAACTGGACCGTTTGTCCCAGGTAGACATATTCGTCTACAACTTCGAGTGTAGAGTCTCCGATCTTGATAGGAGTGGGAGTTACATGGGCATTCACCACGACTTTGGTTTTGTCGATGTTCATTTTAAGACCCACTCTTTCGGAAGCTCTACTGAGGTCATCGAGCATTGTACTGAGGCTCTCCATGATCTCAGCCATGACCACTATGTCGTCGGCAAACCGAAGGTGAGTGATGTACTCGCCATTAACGTTGATTCAAGCCAAGCCTTCTCTAGTCCATAACCTTGAAGACATCCTCCAGCGCAGCAGTGAACAGTTTCGGAGAAATGACGTCACCCTGTCTCACGCCGCGCCGGAGAAGGATTTGTTTCGAGGTCTGATCCTGAAAACGGACTGACATGGTGGCGTTTTTATACAAACACTTCAACACCTCAATGTACCGGTAGTCGATCTGGCTCCGTTGGAGAGACTGCAGTACAGCCCAAGTGTCGATCGAATCGAACGCTAAACAGAGAGGCAGGTTATACTCTTCGGTCTTCTGTATAACCTGCCGCAACGTATGTATGTGGTCTACGGTGCTAAAGCTTTTTTGCATTTCAGCCGGGCATTGTCGCCCTTGTTGAAGAAGAGTACCACCAGGTCCACTTCCTGTGTTCACGCTTTTTGAACAAGGAGTTCATCATATAGATCATCATCCTTCTCCATAAAACTGGCCAGTAGGTGACCTCGGTGGTTCCGACGTCCAACTCCAAATTGCCCCACTTGCAGCTCATCCTAGTCTCGTTTGAGTAGTTTCGCGTTGAAGTCGCACATGACTACGGCGAAGTGAGTTTTGTAACCATGCTTGACTCTGGAGATATCCTCATACATGATCTCTACCTCGTCGTCGGGGTGTGAGGTTGGATTTTTTCTCTTGATGCCGCACAATTTCCAACCTTGTGGCGTATGGCCTATGTTCGTCCTCTTCCTAAAATCTCTAATCCCTATTTCTATCCTTCCTTTTCTATCCAAAGTGCTGGAGGGCTGTGTCCACAAGCAGCTTTCAGGGTTTGCTCATTCCAGCCTGGATTCAGTCCGGGGCACAGTACTGCCTCTGCTCTCCTCAAAGTGACTGGCGACATTAGAGAAGCGATGGAGGATACCAAAGTTACTGTTTTGGTTTAAATTGATTTCTCAAATGCCTTTAATGCTGTCAATCACGATATTCTCCTTTGTATCCTTCCACATCCTATGGTGTCTTCCGAGGCCCTGGAATGGTTCTCTTTCTATCTTCGGGGACGTCAGCAGTCGGTTCGCGTTGACGAGAGTTCGACGAGTTGGTACGACCTAGCTGCTGGTGTTCCACAAGGCGGTATTCTTTCTCCATTGTTATTCTCCATCTTCATGAATTTTATAACTCACTGTCTTCGGTGTTCGTATCATCTTTATTCCGATGACCTTCAGCTGTATGCATATGCGCGGATAGAGGATTTGTCGGACGCTATAGGCGATGTGAACCAGTCGCTGTCAACTGGTCTGATAGATTTGGGGTGTCTGTAAATCCCTAAAAATGTCAGGCCATTGTGATCGAGAGCTCGCGCATGATAGGTTGGGTGGAGATTAGCTCTCTTCCTCCTGTTATTTTTGTTGATATCGTTATCCCCATCAGCCCTACTGTAAAAGATCTAGGTCTACACTTTACTCGACGCTTGGCTGGCAAAGTCAGGCTTCAAGTGTCAATCAAAGAGTCAGCGGGACTTTGCGTTGCCTGTATCGTCTGAGAAACTTTCTGCCTGCAAAAATGAAGGCCATGCTTGTGCAGACTTTAATTTTCCCTATAATCGACTATGGTGATGTGTGCTACTTTGACCTGAACACGGTATTCCTGGATAAGCTTGATAGGCTCCTAAACAACTGCATCCGGTTAATATTCAACCTGAGGCAATATGACCATGTGTCGAGCTGCAGATCTCAGCTCAAATGGATGCCCATTCGGCAGAGGCGAAATTTATGCGCTTTGACCACGCTTTTCTCTCTACTCAACTCTTCCACCCCTCCTTCTTATTTCATCCCTAACTTTTAATATCTGTGTACTTCATACGCTAGGAATCTGCGTTCGTCTAACAATCTTCTCTTGCTTTGTCCTTCTCATACTTCTGATTTCATTCATTCTTCCTTTCATATTCAGTCCATTCGTCTCTGGAATGCGCTACCTCTCGATATCAGGGCGGCCACCAGTCAATATGCATTTAAGCGGAAGTTGCGACATTATTTTCTACACCATTAGCAGAGTCGTCTCAATCATCTTTCTATTAATTTATATGTTTATATATATATATAAATGTATTTATTATAGTAAATATATATATGTATATGTTTATTTTCCCTATTACAACCAACTTCATTTTGCTGTTTGGTACGGAACCCTAAATGTGCGAAGTCCGACACGCACAAATGTGTACATTTCATACCATTTCCATCAATAGGAAATACTTTTCCAGGTAGATATACACCATTGTGTATTGTATATAGTCTATAAACTGTACGAAACAATAGAAAAGTAAACAAAAAGAACTTTAAAATCTTAACTTTCACCACTTCTGTTCACCAGAAACTTATCGTAAAAATGTATCTATTCAAATGTCATTTTGATTTAGAAGCACTTAAAAATGATAGCGAGTAATGTAGTCAGTTCGCCATAGGTTGCAAGCTCGCAAGCCCCTCGTTTAACAAACATACTGGCGTGGTTCAAGTATGGAAGCACTTCATTTATAGATTCTACGTCCCTAGAGCGCATCATTTAGCTGGCTGGTGTTCATCAAACAATACGCGATGAAGATGATGAAGTGCTGTTAGGTCTTGATAGTATTGTTGTTATATCTGCTAAAAGCTTAGCTTTTATGAAAGGTTTAATCTATTTTTGCCTTTTACCTCTGCCGCTGCACCTTATTTCTCGGCCGCCAGTCAGAAGTGACCAAATTTCCGCCGCTATCCTGGCCAATAAAGTCCTTTATTTATCTTATTGTCAAACGAAGCAGCATGCCTGTGTCTAACAGAGTGGGGGGCGCAATTAGAGCGAGAGAGCGGGTTCACTACGTACGTAAGGACAAGTGCAATCTGTTGCAATCACTTGCAATAACAAACTAATTAAAAGCGGGGATGGGGAATGACAGAACTGGCAATACCGTGGCTTCTTGTGAGTCTATTTTTCGTTAATCCACAAAATTCAACGGCCTGCTCTTCGACGGGAAGGATCATCAATCTTCCACATTTTATTTTTATGTCGTCAGTTGTATTGTAATATCTAGTGGGTTGTTTGTCACTCCATCAGTTACGGTACGGTTATATTGGCGTATTATTATGTAGGTTGCTGGGTACAGTGATTGATGATGCTAGGACACGATGCGTAGAAAAATATTCCGCCATCTTTATATGCATTGTGATGCAATTATGTGAACGAATGAGTGTATCCACGGAGTTCCGACAAATTGGTAGAAGTTTCAAGTCGGTGCAATTCTAATTTGTTGGTAGAACCGGCAACTCCTTTACTGGGCCGGATCTACTCGAGCGCCTGTACCGGTGCCGGGTGACTCGCAATCGCAATTTCACGATCTAACAGTCATGTCTATTGTCCGTTTGTCGGGCACTCGGGATAATGGCCAAGTTAGATTGTGTTTTCATTGTGGAATTAGGATAGATTGCTTTGGATTTGGTAGAATTTAGCAAGATTAAACTGTGAAGACGTTTTATATAATGCTTCCCGCCAGATTTAAGAATGAAATGTGTGTCGCCGCAAAATTGAATATTATATCTGAATTGAGGATTGTATCGCCAGTGTTGCATGCATTCCCTGTTACTGCACTATCGTGTGCTAATGTTATCGAGCGACGAGGGAGTTTAAAAATAAGTCGTAGTTTTCACGCATAAAAATACGATAGCGTAGCGATACTTATTCTTTAGAGTCAGGTGACCTGGTGAGTTGGTGGGCTCGTGAGCCGTGTACTTACTTGGAGGAGTGCTTGCCGTGCTGTGAGCCGTGGCCCATGACGCGCATCTCCTTGGAGACGTTTCCATTCAGTGAGAATGTGTGCTGGGGCTTCTTGTCCTGCACACAAACGTTACATTACACTCACGGTACTTCAATGGCAGACTATCACAATACGAGGTCTATCCACTCAAATAGTGGTGATACACTCAAACCCCACCCTTATGAAACGGCTTCTGCCAGCGGCTTACACTCGCTTGAGAATCGAAAATTATCCGAAGGGAACATACTCCAGAGCTAATAAGTATCCTATGCGTTATCCTAACGTATAAGCTATATTACTGTAAAGTTTCATCAAAATCCGTTCAAACATGTTTGTGTGACAGACGTCCATCAATCCATACACACAAACTTTCACAATTTTAATATTAGTGGGATATTAATAATATTTCTCGGAGCAGGTGTAGAAAGTGGAATTATTCAAATGGCTAGACAATACAGTTTTTTTTTTTAAATTTATGCTGGGTTTGTTCTTGACTCTAGTCTAGGTCAGAGGTAACAGAGACCAAGTCGACCATAGAGTGAGCTTACCCAGAAGAAGCCTGTTAACTCTCACTTTGAAGAGATTCGGGTTGTATGCGTTCAGAAACACAGACGCTGACATGTTTGGAAGCGCTTGGTGCGAATTGGTGGAATGGCAACTAAGTGAGGATGGTAACTTGCAGTGCGTCTAGATATCCGATGGTAGAAGGGGGCCGGTGGGATGATGTCGTGGAGTTCATGAGCACACTCGCCAAAGTACAGTCTGTAGAAGACCGACAAGTAGCCAACCTTACGGCGATGAGCCAAGCTGTGAAGCTTGGCATCCACCAGTTTAATGTTGCCAATTAGTCTCTTAGCTCTGCGTTCCACCGAGGCAAGCGCGGCAAGCTGATATCTAGTTGAGCCATCCCAGAGGTGGCTGCAATACTCCATGCAGGTTCGGACTTGCGCCTTGTAAAGAGTTAAAAGCTGTCCAGGCATAAAGTATCGATTCACTCTGTTTAGAATGCCCAGTTTTTTTGCCGCAATTTGGGCTTTAAACTCAATGGAGGCGCCGAAGTTGAGACTGGATATCAACTCCATGCCAAGGAGCTCGAGGCGATCAGTTACGGTAACAGATGCACCCCGAAAATTAGGCGTTTGGATGAAATGAGTCCTCTTTCCGGTAAAAAAACATGCCTGTGTTTTGGTGGCGACCAGATTGTCATCACCCCACTGGGAGACAAGGCTGAAGGTCAAATCTGTCAGCTCCACCATAGCCTCTCTCAAGGAACCCCGCTGGTTTTTGCGCTGGACAAGTATTTCTCTGAAACAGTACTATCATCTGAGTATCCAACAATACCAGGCAGAAATAGGTCATTGATGTGCAGTAGGAAAAGAGTTGCAGAGAGAACAGACCCCTGAGGAACTCCGGAATTAATAGCCATAAGGTCAGAGGAGCAGCCATCAACGACTACTCGGATCGACCGTTCATTGAGGAAGTCTGATATCCAGATATAAAAACCAGCTGGGATGCCATAAGCAAGAAGCTTGCTGAGTAGACAAGCGTACCAGAATCTGTCAAAGGCCTTCGAGATATCGAGCGAAAAAGCAAGTGCTTCGCCGTAATTCTAGATGTCTTCGCCCCAGCAGTGCGTGACATAAGAAGATCGCCATTTGACCGTCCCGGGCGAAAGTCATATTGACGGTCACTGAGGAAATCATTGTCTTCAAGATAGGTCAGCAACTTACTGTTCAGTACCTTTTAAAATGGGTACCCGCGTAACCACATTCACCACATTAATATCTAGCGTTAAAGCAAACTTGTGCGCTCCAACCAAGCATGGTCATTTTTCTTATACGGGCACAGCCACTCCTTATGATGGGCGTTGAAATCCCCCAAAAAATAAACTTCGCTGTTGGGTATCGATGCCGGGTTACATCAGTCGACTCTACGAGGCTTTTAAAGAGCGCTGTTGACTCCCGGTCACCGCTATTTGATCGGTATACGCCGATGTAGATAGGTTTCTCCACGCCTGTGCCCACAAGTAGCCATATGGCAGAAAACCCGATTTCTCAAAACAAAGGAGACGACGACAACAAATGTCATCGCGGAAGTGCACACAGAGCCCCAGCTTGCTTCTTGAACTTGTGTTCAAGATAGTAACCCGGTTAGTTGAGGTACGCCACGTACGGCGGGGTTGTTATCTTCGTCTCTGTTAGGAAAAACAGGTTCGGCTTCTCGGTCTCTAGGTGGTGGTGGACCGGATCAAGGTTGAAGTGCAACCCCCTGATGTTAATGAGTTGCACTTTGATGATTGATGATTCTGTTGATTGTTGAATGGGTACTGACAACGCGGCTGGTGTCATCGGGCACGATGAGGAAGGTCTCGATGTTGTGGTCCTTCAGGTAGGCGTTGCGCAGGCCTCCGAGTCCTGGCTCCACCTTGTAGTCATCGCCCAGGCAGCGCAGGGTCTCCTTGGTGATGTGCACGCGTCTGTCGAAGGTCGTGGGTTTAGTACCAGGACATTACGCAATTCTAAAGAAACACCTGAGTTGTGATTATGACAAAACCAAGGCAATATTAATGGATTGTGTAAAAGATGATAGGAAAGTAAATACTGAAATGACAGCTATTAAAGTTATATTGGAATAAGTTGGATAGAAAGGATGGTAATACAAATAAAAAATAACACGCTACACAGTTCATGGTACTCAATGCCGCCACTCTGTGTAGTTAGCAAGCATAGACACGCGATGAAATGCATATGACTAAAAGAGCGATGAATATAAATGGAGAGAGACCGGGCCGCTTAAAAAGATGGTTGGATTTTGTGAGGAATTAAATATGATAAGGGAGTGGATGATATCGTGACATTTGAGAGAGAAAAGAAATGAAGGAAGAAAACATGTTGCGCCATTCCCAAGTCATATGCAACAAGAGCAGTAAGATGATGATGGAACATTGGTGTGACAAAGGTAGAAAGATGATGACTCTGCTGACGGTACACTGGCAGTAGTACTCACCCAGCCACGCCGCCGCTCTCCATATAGTTGGCGAGGGTGACATCATTTGACCAGACATCGAACTGCCACTTGCGCAGGCCCAGCACGACGCAGTGCACGCGCCCGGTGTGGATGCCCACGCGCATGTTCACGTTCACGGCCATCACTTCACGCACTAGGCTGCAAACATAAGTTAAGTATTAGAACAGTACCTACTAACCTACTGTGATAAACATAGGCTGAAGGATTACACCCAAAATAACCTGCTGCTACAAAATTCGTTGGTAGAAGATCTTTTGTACTTACAATCGCTGACCCGTTCCGGTTCTCAAATTATTTACTAACCCAGTATGAAACTATGAACCAATGCCAACGAGGTCTTACAAGCACTGACAAGGATCTGATTTGTTTAGTCTACGTGAACGTACCATAACACTACAATAATGGTTTGTCTTTGTTATGTCCTTGTTTGCTCGCTATTCGACAACATCGTTAACATTTTTAGGTAGCTGTCGGGTAGTAAACTGTCCGTGTGGTATACTAACGCAATAGCATCTATCATGTCAAGGCCCATCTCGACGCAGCACTTGGCGTGGTCGTCGCGCGCCTCGGGCAGGCCCGACACGCAGTAGTAGCAGTCGCCCAGGAGCTTGATGCGCAGGCAGTGGTGCTCAGCGGCCAGGCGATCGAATCTGAGGCAACGTGAAGCATATTAGTAGGGTGTAACCAAACAAATATTAAAAACTTCTTGTGTCTATGCTAAAGAGTGGTGACAGCATGCATATGTATTGCAGCATTCTAAAGGGAATGGCGGCGAAAATTTTTACCGCAACGAAATGATAAAGGTTACGGCCCGTATTCTAGATGCTCATACTCGACTCAAACTCAAAATTGGCCACACCTATCAATTAACTGCCAACCAATCACAACTCTCGAGTTTGGCACATGTTTCTTCAGCTTGACATTTATGAGTACTCAATAGAGCAAGAGCACAGAGGCCACCGACGATACCGAATGCTTTCTACACAAAATGTGTGATAAGTATGAGGGTATTCTGAAATCATGTACACTAGGTGGCATCACTGAGACGTGAGGTCCAAGCTGCTGTCAAATGCTTATGTTTTTTGACATTAGTCAAATTGACGTCAAGCAAGTTGATGTCATAAGTTAAATTTTCCAAGTAAAAGACCTCTCACCAATGTGGCGCCAACTAGTGGCGTGAATTTTCTTAAAAACCCTCATTGAATGAAAATCAAGTACGAATACGTTCCAAGTATGTACTTGCTAATCATCTCCATTGATTTTGTGTTAAAAGAGTTCGGTGACTCTGGGGTGTCTTGGATCTAGGACTTGAGCACGTTAATTTAAAAAAACAATCCAACCGATCAAACTGCATTGCCAGTTTGAGTTGAGTTAAGCTTGAGCATGAGCAACTGGAATACCGGCTTAAGACATAGGTGAAAAATGGCGAAGGACTAGAAAAACTACAAGATATGACATAAAAATACTATAAAATAAGACCCGAGAATGGATGACCAACTAAATCACCGCAGGCTTATTGGTGAAAACACACTTGGTTTATTAATGAGTATCATCAGACCCCTTATTTTGAATCATCACAAAATAAGACTGAGCTTTTTGTCGCAAAATGTCTACTACCTACGTTACAAAGGAGCTGCAAAAATAGTATATTATGCAACTAGTGAATAAAGGACGGTTTTAAAGCGAGGGCCATAGATGAATCACGAACAAGTGAAGGATTCTAACAACTGAATCACGACCGTAGGGAGTGATTCATGATGATTGAATCACGAGCATAGCGAGTGATTCAAGTGTTAGAATACTGAACGACGCGAGTGATACATGGCCCTCGATATAAATCCGTTTTATTCAAGAGTTGCATACTATATTTTATACAATGATTTCGATAAAAAGAAGGATTTAAGCCAAAAGCACAAGAAATAATAATAAATAAATAAATGGTTTATTACCTTCAAAATTTAAAGAAAATGAGTACCTTAGGGCTTCACATTTTTTGTAAATTGAAGCTGAGCCTTTGAGTTTGAGTTACCTAAACAGCACCTGTGTTTCAGGGGCCAGTGACCACCTCCGTTAAGTTACATAATTATAATTAATTAAACACCAATGCAATTAATATTAGAATTACAATCCAAATAAGTATTCACTAAACATCCTAGACCAAAATAAAATCATTATCAAAATCCTAAATATAAACAAACTCAAAATTAAATCGACGAAGGAGTTTGAAATTCGAATATTCTTTGCACAAGAAGTTTGTATCGAGTATTTTATGCGCAAGTAGGTTGTATTGCATTGAGATGGAGGTCAAATATATATTGGTGTGTTCTAAATTCAAACACCAAAACAGTGATTAAAAGTGCTTTTTATTCACTATTTTCAGTGAATAAAATAAGCTTTTTAGAGGGGGAATGGTATAATAGTATATTATGCAACTAGTGAATAAAGGACGGTTTTAAAGCGAGGGCCATAGATGAATCACGAACAAGTGAAGGATTCTAACAACTGAATCACGACCGCAGGGAGTGATTCATGATGATTGAATCACGAGCATAGCGAGTGATTCAAGTGTTAGAATCCTGAACGACGCGAGTGATTCATGGCCCTCGCTATAAATCCGTTTTATTCAAGAGTTGCATACTATATTTTATACCATGACTTCGAGAAAAAGAAGGATTTAAGCCAAAAGCACAAGGAATAATCATAAATAAATAAATGGTTTATTACCTTCAAAATTTACAGAAAATGAGAAAATGAGGACCTTAGGGCTTCACATTTTTTGTAAATTGAAGCTGAGCCTTTGAGTTTGAGTTACCTAAACAGCACCTGTGTTTCAGGGGCCAGTGACCATCTCCGTTAAGTTATATAATTATAATTAACTAAACACCAATGCAATTAATATTAGAATTACAATGCAAATAAGTATTCACTAAACATCCTAGACCAAAATAAAATAATTATCAAAATCCTAAATATAAACAAACTCAAAATTAAATCGACGAAGGAGTTTGAAATTCGAATATTCTTTGTTTGCACAAGAAGTTTGTATCGAGTATTTTATCCGCAAGTAGGTTGTATTGCATTGAGATGGAGGTCAAATATTATATTGGTGTGTTCTAAATTCAAACACCAAAACAGTGATTAAAAGTGCTTTTTATTCACTGTTTTCAGTGAATAAAATAAGCTTTTTAGAGGGGGAATGGTATAAAATATATTGCAACCACGTAGCCGTGGACCAAGAAAATTAAATATTAATCAACAAACTGCGAGCAAACATTAGACCGGTGACAACTTGCTCGCTCTCACACACATCGAGGCTGCGAGTGGCACCACCGCTGAATACTAAGTATTCGTAAATCTGGCACTAATTTTATAAATGGCTGAACTAAATAGTTCCATTGTGTCTGAGTGACAAAACGTGTAAATTGTGACAAGTATACTTATGTCTAGATGACAAGAGCTTTAATTTGAGTCACTCTCTACTTACTAGTTTAATATTTTTCTTTGTACTTCGTAATTGGCGTAATGTTTGGTGTATTGATTGTTATGTTTATGTACTGTCAGCTGTGAAGCTACCTTTCACAAATAAATAAATAAAATAAATAAGTAAAAACAAAGCTTTTTATTTCTTATTCTAACAAAAATAATACTTATATTTTTTTCTTCTTAATACTCATACAGGATGAGTTTTTCAAGTGGGCGTGGATGGCCGATTCTGAAACTATGTGGAATAGCGAAATACAATCAAAGGTGTCACGAGCCCGATTTTGATGAAAACTTAAACTGCATAATTGGATTTCTTCTATAAGTCTATATTCCTAGCCAGGCATCGAACCATTTGTTTTTGAAAAAAAACAAGCTGTATCATTACAGTTCAAAATTCTAGGAAGTAATCTCATACGGAAAACTTGAGGAAAGACCTCATTTTGAACAGAGCAGTTGAGGCAGTTGTTTTTGTAAAAAAAAACACGCTGTATCATTACACTATCTGATAGTGTCGCTAATAAAGATAAAATTCTGGGAAGTAATCTCATACGGAAAACTTGAAGAAATACCTCATTTAGAACAGATTAAGTTTTTTTTCGTCTATCATCTACGAAGACTCGTATCATGCTACTGATGACATGAAAAATCTTTCCAAAATCAACAGATTTCGATTTCTGACTAGAAAGATTGATTTTTCAAAAATCCATTGATGCAGTTTTACTTTTCATACAAATCGAGCTCGCGACTCCTTTGATTGTTTTACGCTATCCGTCATAGTTTCGGATTTGGCCATCCACGCCACTTCAAAAATCTCAACCAGTATATTAGACATCATTTTTATATGTAAAATAGTTTTATTTCTAGTTATTCCTTATTTCAAATTTATTTAATCTAAGTTTTATAGGCCTCCTCCAGCTTATTCCAACTATATCCATCGGCGATTTCTTTTATCCATTATTTTCCAGCAGTGCTTATTATGTTCATCTGTCTAGCGTTTTCAAGGCCTCATTTGTCGTCTCTTGCCGCTGGGTCTATTCCACCAGGACGCCTCTATGGTCATATCTTGCGCAAATACCCCAATTCAATCAATAAAACGCCCATATCTTTTGAACGGTTGAACCGATTTTCATCAAACATAGCTAAGAACACTCCCGATTATGTAACCTTTCAAATAAAAAAAAAAATTAAATCTAAATCGGTTCATCTGTTTAGGAGCTATGATGCCACATACAGATAAATAAATACACAAACACATAAGTACACACGTAAAACTTATATGCCGTTCTTCAGAACTGACCATTTCAAATCAAAATATTTTTTGTTTGGCTAAGAATTTTGTTAAAGTAAGGAGACTCATATCTACTCCAATTTAAGCCGGTAGATAAAACACCCGTCGTAAAATGTAGAAATTGCGCGTTCGCTATAAAATACGTAAAACTTGCGCGCGGTAAGTAGATGTGAGTTATTGATAGATGGACACCTTTACGGCTTCCATCGGTAATGAGTTGCGGATAGCGAAGTGTAGCATTATTAATTACTAGCTGACCCCCGCGGCTTCGCTCCCGTCAGCTGGCTATCTGTCTACCTACTACTACCTACTCTACCTATCCTACTTACCCTACCTACCCTACAAACAAACAAACAAACTCTTCAGCTTTATAATATTAGTATAGATGTTGATAAAACTCCTTCGCAAATGAACAAATTTGATTACCATAAAAAATGTCATAGTGAGTCAATCTTAAAAGGCATGCATGGAGGCCGAGGAAACCGTTGCGCACGTTTGAATGCACGATGAATACTCTTTGAATGCACGATGTCACCCACATAAGAACACAAACCCTCGGGTCACCCAGATCTTACACGGATGTTTTGAGGAAACCAGGACCTCTAATTGACTTCTGGAGGGAGGTGAGCTGATTGGAATAACCACCGAACGGCCGCCATGGCCCACGTACAATGGTCCATTTAAGGGACTAAGTGAGGAAACCAAACCCCCCTAACATAGAACATAGAAGATAGTCAATCTTAAAGATAGACATATGCTGTTGCAGACTTTTTTTAAGAAATTTTAAAGAGGAACAATTCCATCATAAATGATATTTGCGTAACTTAAAACGTTTACGCAGCGCACGCAACGGAAGCTCTCAAAAAGGAATAATTTTACCCATTTTTGATACATTTTTCATTTATGCTCCGCTCCTAGTGGTCGTAGCGTGATGTTATATAGCCTATAACTTTCCTCGATAAATGGACTATCCAACACAAAAAGAATTTTTCAATTCCAACCAGTAGTTCTTGAGATTAGCGCGTTCAAACAAACAAACAAACTCTTCAGATTTATAATATTAGTATAGATTATAGTATAGATTAATTATTTAACTTTAAAATCCAATTTGTACCTGTAATCTTAACAGACATAATTCAAATCTCGGAAACGTCATCTAGAAGTGATTTATAAATGATTTTGTATTATCCCAAGAACCCGCGACGATCAGACCTTTGTGATTTAAAACAAAGCAGGAAGTATCTCTGTTTAGCTACCTAACACAGGTAAGAACGATCCCGAATATGAAGTTTGGATCATGGTGGCTTTGGGAGATATCAGGTACCAAAGGTATATAAAATTGCATATCACTTTCGTCAAAGTATAAAGGGCAGTTTTTACCCGATTCTGTTGAAGGAAAAGGGAGGGAAACCTTCTAAAGTACTTATCATAATTTGACAAATGAGGTGTCGTTGGATGCGCCTTGTTTGTCCGCTGGTTATGGGCGGTGGGCTGGTTATATGTGACGGGAGTCCCGAAGTCAAGAACAAATCATTGTTTTCTGGCACATCTCATTATTTCATAGTGGTGTTCAGTTCAGAGTATAACCGTGGTCGTATGCTACTTTGCAGAATGTATTGTATGTGATTTAGGACCACGGTTATCCTCTGAACACCACTATGAATATGTATGAAATACAATAAATTGTTTAGTACATGTACATTTTTTGATTTGACATATCGAATAGTGTGTACATAACAATTTCAGATGAGAATATTTTATTGTTTCATACTTTTCAGAGCGTGATGTTGCAGTAGTCGGGTTTTTGTTTGGGAACTTATTTTTTATATATTTTAATTGTAATACAAATATTAGAAATCACGTCGTCCATTCGCTGACACTTAGTATGGTGGCAACTTCCTGTCATACGTTGGGGATGTATGAATTGATTACTCAAGAAAGTTGTTTAAAAATCAAATTGATGTTTTCTGGCATGTTTTGACAGCAATAATATAGGTACTATCTATTTTTAACTGACTTACAAAAAAGGAGGAGGTTCTATGTTCGACTTCTAGAATGTTTTTTTTTTATGTATCTTCACCGATATCTCCGTCAATTGTGGACCGATTTTAAAAATTCTTTTTTTATATGAAAGAGTATGTTTCGAAATTGGTCCCATTTTAATTTGGTGAAGATTTGATGAAGAACTTCGAAGATATACAACAGAGCTCTTCAATAAATAACAGGAAATCTCTCGGGATTGCTGCAATCGCATATCTGTTTATTGTTTATACCATTTCATAACATCTTGAGGGGTACGCAGTTCTCTCATTTCACCCTTTATGTTCAAGTTTCATGATATTCGGCTAATCTATTCTGGCGTTAAGGTAACTTACTAAACAAACTGCCTATTAGATAGGTACAACTAAAAAGTGAAAAATAAAAAACTTTTTTACAAACAAATAAAGAAAACTACAAAGTGAAAAATAACTAATGTCTTTGGAAGTCGGTGTCCATAACGCAAAAAATGGTACCTACGAAAGACACCGACTTTCAAAAATAAAGTTATTTTATACTTTGTAGTTTTCTTATTTGGAAGCCGGTAGCATTTTTTTGTAAAAAAGTTTTTTATGGGTACTTAGAATAGGGAAAAGAACAAAAATTAAAAAGTTAACGGTACCGAAATATTATATCTTTACCAATGAATTAACCGTTTTTTATGATATAAGCCAACGTTTTTTTTATATTTTTAGGGTTCCGTACCCAAAGGGTAAAAACAGGACCCTATTACTTAGACTCCACTGTCCGTCTGTCTGTCTGTCTATCACCAGACTGTATTTCATGGACCGCGATAGGTAGACAGTTGAAATTTTCACAGATGATGTATTTCTGTTGCCACTATATTAACAAATACTAAAACAGAATGCAATTATTATTTAAGTGTGGCTCCCACACAACAAACGCGAATTTTTTGCCGTTTTTTGCGATAATGGTACATAAACCATCGTGCGCCAGTCTGACTCGCACTTGGCCGGTTTTTTATTTCTATTAATAAAACTAAGCACCCATGCAATCGATGCATCTTTGCCAATGCAGTGGCTGTTTATTGATATTCTTCTTGAAGAAATCAGCTGGACGGAAGCAACAAATTCTTGAAAGGCAATTTGTATTTTTCCAGCCAATAAATTATCTAAATTCTGGAAAAAGTAGAAGACTGTAGGCGCAATGTCTGGTGAGTATGGCGGATGACGACGTAACTTGGAGACCGTCTGTTGCGCAGTACGAAGGTCGCGCGCTGTCGTGTAGAAGCAATGGAGATGAGCGATTGACCAAAGCTGGTTGGAGACGTGCGAGGTTCTCCATCATTGGGTACAGTTCTTCACAGTACATATCACCGGTAATGCTCAAGTTTGGTAAGAAGCTCTGATGAATCACACCGGCCCTAGACTACCAAACAGTGACCATCACTTTTCTAGGGGTGGAGGGTATCATTGAGTTCGTGGGGCACTCGTTTGTCAAGCTTTTTTACCTAATTTCGTCATTGTAGACGAAAGTTTTCGGACGACCACGGCGTTCATTTTTTAACTCGAAAGTTCCAGAACGGGAGCAGGCAAACCAATAACAGGTGGTGCGTTAATTTGTAGTATTCACTCTGTAAACGTCGTTGATGTTGCGTGCCGGTTGTGCCGCGTTGCGGCCACTTCGGTGCTCACATTCCTTAATTTCTCTAATTCGGGATCGTTCTTACCTATATTGGGTACACACATAGATAAACTTCCAGATTTTATAAAATAACGAAGGCCAGATCGTCGGGGGCTCTTACTCCATAATTTATATTATTTGTTGGAGATCTAGCTGGGTTATACTTCCCATTTAGGAGCTTTCACCTGTTTGCCAGTTTTTACCAAATACAATTTATCCTAAGTGCACAAATTCACAGTAGAAACTGTACCACCCATCCACGTATATAATTCCAAATCTCTACCTATAGGTACCTACTTACAACTAGCACACGCCCTAAACACGGGCTGTTTACAAGACGACCAGTGATTTAGTGCAGCGAATAAATCGCGACGTGCGGATCTGTGCCGGCACGAGGGCACGAGGACACGGGAGGCACTAGGGGCTTGTAAATCCGTGCTGAGCCTTATTGCACCTTTAACGGTGCACCGCGCTGTACCTGATGTACCTACGTGCTCTACTATGGACTAATCAATTTGGTCAGGGAGACCACCCCTGTGGGGGAGGTGACAACGGCTGCCGGACAGTTTTATTGTCTCCTGCAGCCTTATTGCGTAATGAATATGACAAGGCAAAGGGCAAACTTCCTCATAAGTAAAGTGACATAAGAGAACGTATACAAACTTCCTCATAAGTAAAGTGACATAAGAGAACGTATACAAACTTCCTCATAAGTAAAGTGACATAAGAGAACGTATACAAAAAAAGGGTTTCCACTTACTGTTACCAGATGCCGCTCATCCAGTTTCAATAGAAATTGACATTTAAGTTAACGCGATCGAGCACTAGTACAAAATTCCACTAAGCCAACTAGTAACACGTATGACGTAACCTCAACAGAATTCGTCAGAGAAAACATTACAGTCCGACATAGTCCTTTCACATTGCTTCGACAGTGTCTCTTACACATTAAGGCTGACAACAAACAATTAGCGCCCACCGCGGCCTGTTCATCAAAACCCCGTTAGCAATAAAATTAACGCTTCATTAGACAATATCGATGTGTACCGAATCCGGGCCGGACACGAGCCGGACGTGTGCTAGCGGCCGTCGGGTCCGGCGTGCGTGATGGATGGCCCAATCGAGCCGGCGCCGCTTTATCATCGCCACATGATAAATACGCTTATTGTGAACGAACCTTTTTTACAATAAGGAACATTGCGTCTTGCGGCCAGCCAGCGATTTATTCGAATCAGTGGGCACACAATCAATAATCATTTGCATGTTATAGAAGTGCGGGCTGGCATTTATATTTCTTTTATTAGGTAGGCTTTGAAGAAAATAAATTATTTATTTGTATAAAAATTGGGCTTTTTTGGATAGTCTGGATGTGGTAAGTATTACAACCTTGCCAATTGAATTAACTATTAGTCTGTATTGCCAAGTGCCAACGCATTCAATTAGGTACCGAAAAAACTATAATATTGCTATTGCATGCAGTTGGACACGCAATCGGTTTTGTAGCTTCTATAACTATTTGTAACTTAAATATCCCAACAATAAGTTTTGCGGAACCCCAGCGACTAAATTATAAACTCCTAACATTACGGAGGCTCACTGTTCCAATCATAATTCGGCAAAAAAGACACTTTTCAAACTTTTCCGTTTTGCCGAAAGAGTCTAAAGGAAAATTGGCAATCTGGAGAGCGTTACCCATTTTTACGCAGTTAAAATTCTGGTTACTTTCATCCTGAGATTAAGGCTTGCACATGTAAATAATCCTGAATAAATACGGCGACGGTGGAGATGGAGAGAGGGAGAGGAGGACAGCCACAATACGGCTTACGTTGTTGAAATAGCGACGTGTAAATTAGAGCGAGGATGAGCCAACTTAACAAGAGAAAAATCTAAATATTTTCTCGCTTGTCGCAGTGAAACGATGTTCAGTAAAACGTGTTTTAATTGAGCTAGCCTGGATTATTAAGGGCTAGTTTGCAAATTGAGAATTTGAACATAGGAACGTATGAAACCCCAGTTTAAAAATAAAGTAGAATACTTAACTTCATATTCTTAAATCGGAGATCAGAGCGATTTTATTTTAAGCTACTAATCAAGAGGACACATACTTTTCATGCAATCTTATTTTTTTTATTATATTAAATTTAGGATGCACTACACTGATCACAGGTGGAGAAAGGTGGAATAAGGCATTGGCCGAGTGGCGTCCAAGAACTGGCAAAAGGAATGTTGGTCGTCCGGTAGCGAGAAGAGCAGACAAAATTGTTGCCATCACGGGCAAAACCTAGATAAGGGTGGCACAGGATTGTGGGGATAGGTACAACAAAAGAGAGTCTTATGTGTGTGCTCAGCAGTGGGTGAAGTCAGTCTGTGGATAGTAATGACGATAAATACATCAATAATTATTCTTGCCCTCAGCAGTAACCTACATTACCCTCGTTGTCAGAGGCATATAGTACTGGGACGTCATACATAAGCTAAGTGCGCTGACAGATGCACCGCAAACTAACTAGCAGATTAGCTAATGCGGAATTGATACCGATGACATACCGACTACATACGGCCTTGGTAATCAGACTGTGATCAATTTTGACACATTATGTAAGGGTTGATACTTTGAAAGTGTATGTAAAAGTGTAGTCAATACTTAAAAGCCACATAAAAAGCTTAATTCCCTGCTGGAGGGTGAGTTACCTGATAGCAATAAGCTAGGGGTCTTTAAGTCAAGAATAAATAGATTTCTTCTAGGCAAACATGCTTTATGGTCAACCACATCATCACTTATTATCTCTCAGGCGAGATAGTGGGCGACCGTGAGCGTATAAAAAAATCATAATAAAAGAATATTGAAATAAAATGTTGTATCTTTAGTTGGTATTGTACACTGACTGCCTATGATGGAATTGTGTGCGTTACCTAAGCTAGGACATATACCATTTTACTTCTTTCAATGTTGTCTGTACGATTTGTTTTTAACGATTTTAACTACCGCTAAAACACCGTAACAGTACTAAAAACTGCGTCGACATAACAACTGGGTAGTCGTCCTACGCCTGCGTACCGTACCGCTTCGCCTTACCTCACCCAATTAATCTACGGGTACAAAACAAAGTGATTAACTCGCCCCATTATCTGAAGGGCCCGCAATTTGTAACCCAAGCGGCGGCGTCGAGTGGCGGCCTGAGCCCCGACCCTGAGCCCTGACACCTGCGAAAGACCAGGTTAACATGACAGGGTTACGGGACGCCACGACACGAGCGACATGACAGCATACAAACCCTAGCAAATAATTTGACGAGTAGTTCGAAACATTAACTTAATGGCTGGGATTCTGAGCAAAGGCCGAAGAAAATATGGATAAATTGTGTGCTGAGTGATATGAAAGAAAAGGGAGTCCAGATACCATGACGGTTGAGGATGGAATGGAAGAATGTGTTGCGCCGACCCCATGTAACATGGGACAGGGACACAAAGATAATGATGGCTAAGATTCAGAAAATTATCAAAATTGTTCCTCTTTTCAGCGTCAACTCTGTGTGTCATACAAATAGATACTTCTTGGTTAGAACCATGTTCAATGTCAATATCATGAGCATTCAAGATGAGAGGAATCAAGTCAAGGGCAAATACGAGTAAGCTCAAGGATGTGATTACAAATGGCGCAGCGCTCTGCGGAGTAATTGGAGGCACATGGTTATTAATTAACACTTGTTGCTTCAAGCTAATAAACGAATTTGTATTTCAAGTTAGAATCTATAGGCATGCCACTAATTTTGAGAAACCAAATTGAACGCTGACGTCAAAAGAGCGCCAACAGTCGTCGTCGTCCTCGACCACGGATTGTAGATTTGATAAATCAAATCTGAGGAAGTATATTTTTGCCAGGAAAAATATAAAAGCCCGTTAATTTCCATTATCAGTCGTGTTCGTCATTCATTATTAAAAAAATTACACAATTCAGCCGTGATTAGCGACGACGCAGTCGATTTTTTTTTTTTATCTGTTTCGTCTGCAGCGAGAGGCTGCGACAATGCAGACCGAGAGAAATGCACAACTCGACCAACTAGCAAGTCTGGCAGTTAGTATAGGGGCAGAGAATCGAGAGAATATCTACATATAGGAGGTGCATTCATGATTATTGAACGGGAGTCGATGGGAGCGCTCGCAAATGACTTGCTGTGTATATTTATTGAACTGTGAATAATCTGCAAGTGGGTATAGCTGTCTGTGTGTTTAATGGTTATTAAATGTTATTTTCGTGTATTCCGATTAAAATTCAGATGTTTAAACATAACACAGCCCACAAGTATACCAATAATACTTCCAAAATATTAGAGAACAACCGTAGAAATAAAGTGAGCATTATATTCTCGATTACCACCCTTTTTTTCAACTGGATGGCTTTCTTGGTCAATAACATGATTCTGGTTCTTATTTTTACTAAGAGCTAACTTTATGTGGATACCGACAGTTACGAGTAGCTAACGTGTGTAACGTGCGTGGAGTATGTCCCCATAATACACGTTCATTTTTAATCCAATGACATAATTGATGGCACCGATGCTGCAATAACGTAGCCACCAACTGGGCCCAAAGTACCTAAAATGTTTAACCGTCGAATCGATAAAAAAAGTAAGTCGCAAACAAGGTATGTACAGCGTGACTGACCTGGCGAAGAGCTCGTTCAGTAGGCGCACCAGCTCCTCAGCAGTGCACTGGTCCGACAGGGAGGTGAAGCCACAGATGTCAGCGAACAGGATGCTGGAACAAATACACAGATCAACACATGTAGCAGCCAGATCATACCGCCCCGCGGACGCGCTTGCCAGTCTCGTTATCAGCCCGCAAGCTTGGTATTTTCATAAAAATCTTAGTAGAATTACCCACAAACGCCACGACATCATAATGCTATTATAAAGATTCAAAGCCGTGACACTCTTCAAGTAAGAAGACGGTTTACAATGGTGGAGCACGATGTCGTTAGCAAGGATTCAAGAAATAAAAATATAAACCATACAATCAGCACAGACGCTCGATCGCAGGATGCGGAACTAGAGCATCTCAAGTACTTATTGTTGATATCAGAACATTTACCGAACAACTCGGCATTAGAGAAACTCCCAGTTATGCCCAAACGACCCCGACCTGTTGCTAATCGCCGCTGTCGATCATTCAACTTTAATTCATACTGTCGGAACAGAAGATTTCAAGAACGCTTTCTTGTTCATGAAACCATTTTAAAATTACCGTCAACTTAATCAAAGAGTTTCTATCCGTACAGGTCTATTACTACAGGTTGTCAAACAATAACAATAGTTTTGGTGTTATAAAGCTGTAGTTGCATTCGGTGTCCAAGAGATTCTGTTAAATCCTCCGGCTGAAAGCATCCAGCAAATCATTTAAAACGTGGAAGAGTCGAGGGCTTTTTAAAAGGGGTTGTGTGTCGCATCCATAATGTTAGCGTTAATCCCATCCGGTTGCGCCGTCCGTGCCGGGATTACTCGTAGACTCGCCGCAAAGCTGCAATTTGCCTCAAATTCGAAGCTCATTCTAAATTAAAGTTCACTTTTGCTCGCGGAACTATAATGGCTCGGTTTAGCTTCATGAGTACGAAATTGGTTGTTGAATAAAGTGGTCGTTGACCGAATCATTAGTGGACGGAGCGCCCGTATCCGAGTTCAGAAATGAAGCGATGAGATTGTGATGTGCAATGAGTTGTGACGCCACACTATATCAGCCGTTCGTCATGCTGTTCGTCACTGCATGTGGCAAGTGTAGAAGAGCAGAAATGCCGCAGTTAAACACGCATGATTAATTATATTTAGGTCGTTTCTGACTATAGCTGACAATGCAATGTATTGAGGTACATTGCATCGAGAGCTATTGCCCACAATGAGTACCCGGCCGCAGCAACCATGCGCACTGCCTGATCAGGAAGTTTCGTTATTATTCCTAACCGGAGCGTGTTTCGCCAAAATTGTTGTTCATTTTTTTGAAACGTTATATTATTCCTGTTTGATTCCACCTGAGGAGTTCTAAGTGGTCCGGCTCTCAAATGAAATATGTATTCGAAGGCGGCACCGAGTGAGAGCCCGAGAAATTGGACCGAGAGACCTTTTTCATTTCGCGTATATAAGTGCTGTGATGAATTTAACTCTGCATATTCAGTTTTTGTGAAAACTTTATGTTTAGGGAAAGGCGTGAAAAAGCTGCCTTAGTCTTATAAGTATTTAGCCTTATTATCTAGTATGTGGATGACGAAGTACCGCAGATAATTCGCGCCTGTCGTCAATTACGAACACTCTCATGGCGCGTACGATCAGCCGACGACTGAGACAGAGAATTACTTATATATACCTATGTGACAAAAGCTTCACACAATTCCAGTCAGCACCTACGCCTTAATTTAGACAGTGTTATATTGAGGGTCGCTAATTTAGTCAACAATTGCTATTTTGTTCAACTTTTTTCAGCAGTCTCCGAAAAATATGAGCAAGGTGTCATTCGATTCGGAATAACATAAAGATGATTGGCAAAAATTAAACTCCGCAGGCTTATTGCGTATCAGGTGAGATAATGGTCAAGCACGAGCCTATTGATAATAATAAAAAAATAAAAAGTCTTGCAAGAGTAAAATGATAGCGGTTTTTGCTCAATAATTGCTCTTAAATACAGAAGTTTTAGAGTTTTTGGTGGTTTTTATCGAATTCAAAAACAAGGAGGTGATCACAATTCGACACGTTTGTATGTAGGTAATATTATGTTATTCTATGTGAACTTCTTAACAAGTATGCCAAATTTCAGAGGTGCATGTACGTTTATTTGTAAATCTTTATGTATGTATGTATGTTTGTCCACGCATTTCTCCGAACTACTTATCGAATCGTTATCATTTTTTTTTGGGTTGTATTGAGTATATCTCAACTTAGGGAATAGTGCAAGTTTTATCAAAATCGGTTCAGCAGTTTTGAAGATATGTAGCATATAACCTACCTTTTTAGCGACAAACAGCAAGAATGTGTAAATTGAGTTATTATGGGTATTTTGTCAATCGTTTAGGTACCGTACTATAGAAATTACTCACTTTTGTGATGGTGTACTAAAACTAAAAAGAGAGAAATAAAAACTTTTTCACAAATAAATAAACGGACTTAAAGCAAAACACTAAAAAGTGCAAAATAACTTTCGTTTCGATTTATTCCGTTCTAATACCAACAACTAATACCACTGGCCTTTGTTTCAACTCATATTTATTTTCAGTAAGATTATTAACTATAAGTTTTTTATCAGGCGTTTATCTTACGGTCCTAGCTTTCATGTAATGTCATTTGTAATCAAATAAAAAAGGTGGATCACTGCGTGCTACATCCTAGGTTTTTGATTCCCTAAATTCCCAAAAAGCTTTTCCAGTGTTTTTACAAGTACCAATGTTATTTTTCTTAAACATCATAGGCAACGGTGAAGGAAAACTTCGTGAAACCTGAACTTATGTAGTTAATGTAAATCTGAAATGGACAAGTAGGAGGCATGTAGGGTTCCCAGAGGCGGCTTAATTAACCCTGACAACAGAGGTGGCCACATCCTCACACGAAAATGAAGAAAAAAATTAGATAAAAAATAGTAAACAAGTTTTTGAACATGAACATTGCAAGTATTATAATTATTAAAATATTAATCTGAGTTTTTTTTTCTTCCTTGGAGCTACTTTTGAAAGCCGAATAGATCGCGGTTTTAAAATTTAAAATGTAAGGACTCTTAAATTTTTCAACCGCGATCAATTTTTGTATTAATATTTTAATTTTTTTTTAGTTAACAATTTACTTAGTTGCAAAATTAAAAACTTTAATCAATCATTGAAAAAAAATGTTTTTGTTATATTTTTGATGATTCGTTTTTTTACTCTCAGAAGCTGCCTGGAAATTACTTTTTAAATTATTATCTCATTTTTTTATATTACGAGCAAATACGTTTTTTATAAGACGATTGTATTTTGTTTTGAATCCGTATCTTTGATGCAACAGATATTTTATTCCCTTCAAAAACCTTTTTTATTGCAAAAAAAATGTATTAACATACTCACATTTTTTTATAGTGCTTATAATTTACATTAAGAAACCATTTGTTAAACATTCATATTTTTTCTATTTTAGATTTCAAAAATCTTAATAAGTTTTTGAGATATTTGCAAAAAACCAAAGTCCCTTTTTTGTTTTCAGTAAATTGATTCTAATTATAGCAACTTTTGCGAGCAGAGCTTAATTTTTTTCAATAATCATCTTCATGCTGTTCCGAATTGTATGACACCTTGCTCATATTTTTCGGAGACTGCTGAAAAAAGTTGAAAAAAAGCGTTTGTTGACTAAACCTCGCTTCCTTTGAAAAACCGGCAGAGTGCGTGTTGGTCTTCGCACATTTAGGATTCCGTACCAAACCGCAAAATTAAGTTGGATTAGGTAATTTCAAAGAAAAATCTGATTTATCAATACATTGGTATTTGGAAGTAATAATAAACATTATCACCAAATTTCAAATCCTAACTTGAAAAACTCAATGGGAAGTAAAAAAATCTTCGGAACAAAATTTTGTAATAAGGCTGACTTTGGTGTCTTCTCATTCCTTTGTTTTAAAATATTTTTTAAAACAAAATATACGATATTTATCTACTCAACGAGTTCTTAACAACGACACCACACTCGATGGGGTAGCCTAAACCTTTTTTTACACCCCTCTTTAGCTGTATGGGAGCACTCCCGTAAAAACAAACGTAAATATTTTTTGAAAATTTGCATGGCTTTGGGTCAACATACAGCTTTTATTGTGACTACTTTGAAGACTGTGGCTCCAACCGTTTGGCTGTAAAACCTGTGTGACAGACGACGGACAGACGGACGGACATGTGAGTGACAGCAATAGGGCATCGTTTGGATCCTTCGGGTACGGAACCCTAAAAATGAGAAAAAACATTAAGTCGAATGTTTTCGAACAAATAATGACCATGTACGATGTTATGGTCCTGAAATAGATGTACAGCCTTCTAATGTGTCACGTTTCGTGATTAAATATGTATGTACCGCGAAATGGATGTAATGTACCGCTGTTCGGATACTTTATTTGTTTTTCTCTCTATCCTGGTTTTAATTTATACATGCGGTAGCGAGGAACCTGTTTTAATGCGGGTGCTTGGATCTCAGCTTCCAAGCTTGCAACACGGCCACTGAGCTAAGTGAACATTGTCAATTAGCTCGGTAGCTAGTAATTAGTCTCATTTTGGAGCTGCTACAGCAAGAGGCTTTTATTTTCAACTAGGAAATTGTAACATAATCCTTTTCAAGTACACAAGATACGAGGGGGAAGACTAATCAGATGAATAACGTTCATTTTTCTTTATATTAAATAGATTTTTACAAATTTAAACTTGATTTAGCCAAGTTAATTGATAAAACATACCTGTCATGATGCTAAAATTATTTACAAACCATAACTCAAGTTTACAGCATTACTATAAAGTTTAAATGTAATAAGCTGCGTATACAGTGCGCGGCACGCGGTGTAATTCCTCTGCTCATCGTGTATAATGCAAGTATAACGCAGTAGTAGATAATGTACGAGGTACCCAGGTAAAGTTAGTGCGTGTAGGGTGTATGTGCATTGTACGAGGTCGAGGTACCTAGAATATGGCGCGTGGGTACTTGGATAATGGTAGGTTTATCGTTTCCGCTATTAATTGACATCCCGTGCGTCCGGCGCGCTGCGCTGTTACGTTCGGTCGCTCTACAGACTATATTATACAGCTACTAGTGTTACACTCAGCTTACTGCTCGCGTATTACAAACTTTCAGCCGGACATGACAACGTCTGATTTGGCCGATGCGTTTGTTATCGTGGACACAAATATATTTGTATGACCAATAGAACGTTCCTCGCGATAAAACTTCAGCAACGATCACTAGTGAATGTGTGTACTTCTTTCTTCTTTCGGCAAGTATATTGACAAAACAGCTTGAAGATACGAGGGCGCTGCATGCTGGCTGTAGAGATGATGTCTCTTTACTAAAGTAGTTCGGCAACATCCGACGGTGCCGAATCCCTACGCACAATCAGATGCTAATTCTATTTAAAAATAACAAAGCCCTTATGGAGAGAGAGGCACAGCACAGTCCTTGCCTTTGAATTGAGCCACTCTTTGCGAGCATTACTTTCCATATAATGTTGAAATTAATGTTTCATGAAAAATTATAAGATGCCAAGAGATTCTTAATTTCTTTAGTCGTTTGTCTTCAATGTTGATATTTCAAGATGCCAGCTGAAATGTGTAATAAAATCTCCCTGTAAACTTGGATTTCATTTGTTTGAGGATTTCTGCTCCAAGACTAATACAATCTAATGAATCTCGTTTGCAGAACATTATTTTATACTTATTAAATAGCTTCTACCAGATGCTTCGCCCGCGTGAAAGTCGAAACATACTTCCGGACATTTTGAAAGCTTAACAAGCAAACAACCTCACATTCGCATTTATATCCATTATTAAGTTAGGTTGATGTTGAACTGGACACCGCCTAAAAGCCGAGGTTACTAAGTACAAAATACTTCAATTACTGAGTGAATTATTCGCGTTCTAGTGCTGCCACAAACAGCGCAGCTTTGCACTGCTCGCAACCATTACATGTCCGTGTGCTCGGACATATAAGTATAATTAGTGACATCACCTCCCCTCCATCCCGCATCTCACCGCCGTGTGACCCGACCGTTGCGACCAGCGCGAACTCTCGGTCACGGTAAAGATATCTAACAGTATTGTGACTCGGCCCTGTCCTTGAAATAAGTGTCTACAAGCGATGACGCGCGCTTGTAGACACATAAACATCCGTTAAGGTCGCCCGCCTGTATCTACTTGAATTTCTTTCTAGTTTTATGATTGTAATTAGTTATTTAAGATTATTTTCTCTAATCTCAGGTAAATATTATATTTTTATACTTATTTTAAATCTTACTAGGCAGGTACCTACCATTTGTTACTCTCACAGGTAATCACTTCATAATGATATTTCGTCTAATTCAATAATATATTAAGTACATAAGGAAATAGATAGCCTAGCCTAGGAAACTACCGACCAGTTTTTTTTTACCCGAGCGTGGGTCATTCGTGTGACTTTATCAGCCTATCCACATATTTATACTAATCCAGGTATTGTACTCGGTGGAAAAAGCGAAATACCTACCTATTAAAAAAAGAAAAAAATTACGTAACTTACTTAGTACTAGTAGGTTAGGTACATATTTTTTTTTATAGTCTTGCCGTTCGGAGATTCCATGTAATTTAAAAAATGTTATCTCTGGGTGCGTTATTGAAGAATTCAAGCAACGAAACAGCGCAATATAGTCTAAAATGGCTCTCTGCCTTATTAAGTAAGTAAGTACTTGTACGTATTTCAATCAAATATTCACAAATCGTACGTTTACTGCTTACAAAACCATCACACCGTTCGTGACTGTTTGCGACGTATCGAGTGTTAGCTGAACTCGACGCGCGTAGGTATGACTCGCGTTCCGACCGCTTGTATGAAGATAGAATACTGTTAGATATCTCTACCGTGTCTCGGTCCAACGCGGAAGGATTACAGGACGGCGAATTGCAATCAACGTACAATCACCTCGTTAATACTTAAATCTTTCTGTTCAAAGTCGGTTTTAGCGGCCCAACCTCTCGTGCTTGAGGTCGTGGGTTCAAATCCGGCAAGGAGCAATGTGACTTTTTAAATTAAATGTATTTTCTATGTTTATGTTGGACATTGTTGATATTATTGAAGGAAGACATTGTGAGGAAAACTTAAAACTTATTAGATTTTTGGAAATACGTAGTTATAATCAAGCAGATAATGTGTATTGTAAATCAGCGAGCGAAAGTTTGCTCCTCAATCTAGATCAAGTTGAGGTTTATCATTTGAAAGTTTGCTCCTCAATCTAGATCAAGTTGAGGTTTATCATTTGAATGTTTGCTCCTCAATCTAGATCAAGTTGAGGTTTATCATTTGAAAGTTTGCTCCTCAATCTAGATCAAGTTGAGGTTTATCATTTGAATGTTTGCTCCTCAATCTAGATCAAGTTGAGGTTTATCATTTGAAAGTTTGCTCCTCAATCTAGATCAAGTTGAGGTTTATCATTTGAATGTTTGCTCCTCAATCTAGATCAAGTTGAGGTTTATCATTTGAAAGTTTGCTCCTCAATCTAGATCAAGTTGAGGTTTATCATTTGAAAGTTTGCTCCTCAATCTAGATAAAGTTGAGGTTTATCATTTGAAAGTTTGCTCCTCAATCTAGATCAGATCAAAGCTTATTATGTGAGAATTTAATATTAATGTTCGTTCACTATTCAACGCAGTTGTATAGATATAAACCTATAACTACAATAGAAAATATTTTAGTCGGTATAATTTTCTATTAGATGAATGATGAGTAGCTTCTTAGCTGATATTAATTTGCTTTGAAAATAACAAAGTACCGTATCTGACTGATGTATCATATACTTACCAGATCAGTATGTTATTATCTAAAGTTGATTCATAAATACTAGACAACAAGTACTTGTCACGCAATGAATACTGTTGAGTTATCAAAATGAAAGAAAGCGAGTATGCTTCGAGCTGTCAAAACAATTACGCAATTAGAGTGCAGCTCTAGACCAGTTTTCATTTAAACATACACCACATAAAAACATAAAGTATCGATGTTTTGAAATAAAGTGTGTTCCAGTTAGTGAGGTACTGTGAGAAAGCTTGCGACACATCTAATTTCCCGGTGTTTCCCCGTGGAAGCCCTGCAACCTGCAGGTAGTTCAGCCTCACGAGCCACGTCACGAGCCGTTCCATGCGTTTTAAAGTATCAGTCGCCCCGCGGCTCCACAGAAATAATAGGAAAGTATAATAACACACGATGCGTGTTATTATATCATCTTGTTCATGTTTGGTTTACGCCGCACTAGCTTCTGTCAGCGGATTCGCTCGCGTGAAACACGGTAACTATTCTAAAGGACCTTACCATTAGGATAAAAATTATTCTATGTCCTAATCCAATATGTTAGTCTACCCGTGTGCAAAGTTTTATCCATTTCGATCAGCCATCGAGGCCTGATTGGTTAACAAACATGTTAATGTAAAGACAATTTCGTTTCTAATATTAAACAGGAAGTAGGTATGATAGAAAAAGAGGGTTTATATTATTTATAGACATCGTAAGATGCCTTTCTCACCTGGTTGATGTGTTTTTGTTTCTGTACCGAACTTGTACAGATTTTTTATCGGGTGCATGAGAGCTTCCTTGCCGAGTCGTTTCAGTACAGCCCGAACTAAGAATCAATGAAAACGCAATTTGAAACATCCAGAAAATTTAACAACGCTTATTTTTTTACTCCGATTTTTCGGAGTGCTTTCGAACGGGGGCCGTAACTTCATCGAAAGAGATAGGGAGTAGACCAATGACGCGCGCCGCAGCAAACAAAATGCGCGCTTGTATTTTTGTTTTCTTTTGCCAACAAGTGAAAGGCTTATAATACCGGTTTCAGGCTAAAAGTTTCAAGCATTGTTTACCTACCTACATGACTCGTGTAGTTACCGTCGTGCGTACCACAGGAAGCAAGCTAACTAAACGTCGCAAATGTCGATACAGAATCCTACATCACACAAATAGGATTATTATGAGTTTTGAAGCAAAATACATCTTTTAGTAGTTTGTGTCACGTTTCATCTGATGAACGTGATGTCGAGTGACGTGATGTCACGTGACGATACGTCGGTGACTCAGTCAGCTGGCGCCGGAGGCGTGCGATAGGTCAGTTAGGTGACGAGCCACCAAGCACGTACATGTACGAATAATGTGTAGATCAAAAGTCAGTCCAAAAAAATCTAACGTGAACTTGAGACACTTACATAACGTTAAACATTGCAAACACCAACCCCATCATGTTATTTCAATTTATCAATATTCTCAGGTAAATATGTTAGAACAGGACAATTTAAAATAAATTAATAGTTTTCCATGGTTCCGGAAACCATTCATTTTAAATTGGAACCGTTTCACGGGATAGGCAGAGGGCATGCATGATGTGACAAACACGTTTGTAATGAAGTGGGCATCGCGAGTGATTAGCGCGGACCCTCGTCTGTGGACCGGTTGGACAGCACTCACATGATTGTGTACCACATCAACATAACCCGAACATGAACATACAAGCACCTTCTCTCTTAGAGCCACGCTGACAGGGTTCTGTTTACAAAGTCTTTGACTATTTATGTCATTTTGTGTGAAGCCGTATCCGATCAAATGAAAACGTACGGCCCTGCACGTAGATTACCTTTTTGAAAATATTGAAGTGAACCCCTATTTCTGTGTTCTCTCAGCAAGCCTTGCAAGAACCTACGCAGCTATCAACTTTTCACGCTAAATATTCTTGCTCAAAAATCCTGCCAGTTCCACCTCTCATAAAGAAAAACAATTTCTTATTACACGGCGCCTATTCAGGCGTAATTTGGCGCTCGTAAATGTATGACAATAAAAAACATATTGCGGGTAGTAGGAACGACGTGACACGGTACAATACGAAGCGACGAGACGCGGTGTGGTGCCGTGCGGCAAACTGACGAAGCAATTTGCTCTGAACATGTTTTCAATTTATTGGTAAATTTTACGTCAAATTGGTTACCCATAATATCATTGAGGAGCTCGTGGCCGCACGGTTCAATCTTCGAGGCAAGGGAACGCTTCCCAAAGTCGGTTTGTGGATGGGTGATCAACTGTTACGAGTACATACCGAGACAGCCCGTGCCTCGGCAAGCTCGTCAATCAGATGCTCCTGGTTATTTTGAGATCTTTGGCAATCTGTACGGGCAGTCAGAAATCAGAATATCGGTATATACACAAGTCTTGCCAAGGAGTACCTACCGTGTTACCGGGTTGTGGAGATCAGATAGGCTGTCACTCCATGTAAGATCTGGCTGCATCCGGTTAAACTGGAAGCCAAACCCGATCCGGTTGAGATAAAGCTAAATGATTGATTGGTCGACAAACAAACCGACAGCACATCTACACATAAGCTACTCCCGCTCGGTACTACGACCCACTTGATAAATAAACTCTCTTACCATAGTGAGGTAACGTGAGCTGACCCACGATAGTCGGCTGTCGCGTTGTCGCAGCTACGCGAGTGCGTTGTCGCCGGCTGGTGACGCAACTAATTTACTATTGTATCGCATATAGAGCGGCAGTAATAAACTACAGTTAGCGCTCAACACCAGCCAGGGTTGCCAAACAAATAGAGTATTGTACTCTTCTTCGCTTTGGCGTAATCTTTTATATACAAAAGTAATAGAGTACTATACAAGTGAAATTTTAAAACTAAAAAATCCTGACTTTTTTATTTTATTCTTCATAATTTATCTCGTAGTAGACTCGCTTCGATCGACAATCTATTGAACACGTAATTATGACCGATTTAGACAGTAAAACGCCCATAACTTTTGAACGGCTGAACCAATTTTCATCAAACATAGCTAAAAACACTTTCGATGAATCACCTTCCAAACAACACAATCTGTACATTCATTTAGAAGCTGTGATGCCACAGACAGAAACACAAATACACATGTACACAAATAAACAAACACACAGGTACACACGTCATGTCAAACTTAAACACCCCTCTTTTTTTCGTCGGGGGTTAATATACTCTATTTATTTGACTGTGATTTTTAATTCATGAATGCCTGACACTTCACTAAGAAAGTTTTCAGGACTTCTGAAGAACGTATATCCAACAAATGTAAAATTATTTCCAAAACAACGTCAAATGCATCACACTAATATTATAAAAGCGAAAGTGTGTTTGTATGTTTGTTACTCTATCACGCAAAAACTACTGAATCGATGTTTGGCACAGACCACTCTACCCCTTTATAAAGTCAGATATATTTCTTATAAAAAAGCTTGTAGCCTTATCATCGTGACGGTTATTAGCATCATACGAGGAGATGTGACATCGCGTGGCACGCATCGACTGAAGCGATTCACTTTTATACTCGTTATTGAATAGAATAGATAACATTTGTTCGACACAGACACAACACAACAAAAACAATCACAAAGCAACCAAATAATAATAAAAAAGTACAAACAAGGAATTGGCATTGTTATTTTGTCGTGAAGCTATTTAGCAGGAAGCCAACACGTCATGCGTCATACGTGACGTGCCATGGGAACGACGTAACACATCACTTAAGTGCAGAAAAAGCGAACATTGCAAACAAAAACTGTTTTTTTTTGGATGTTGTTTACTATAGGCAGACAGGCGTCGTCGCCGAAGGAAGCCTAAGCAACGCTGGTGTGACGTCCTAAAAACGTTCCCAGGACATTGACCGCAAAACTCCAGCAAGAGCGGCAGCGGCTATGGAGGAACTTTTTCCCAGCACGTGAACAATACCGGTTGAATAAAAAAGAAAAATAAATTATATAACCTTAACTTTAGCAGCATTTTAATAAGGCACGCTAAATCTTTAACAATAACAGAGCAAGCTGCGTCTGGCCAAACTAACACCGTCTTGTGTATGCTACACCGTCGTAGCAACGTAGCACCGCAGTGACGTAGCCCCGTATTCTCGTAGCGCCGTAGGCTTTCGATCCGCTACGGGCTACGAAGGATACCATTGCAGACTGGATGCCTTGCTGAATTAACACAATTTAGTGAAATTCTAATTACGCTCTCACTAAGCCATATAAATTGAACAGCAAATAGCATCTCAGCAGAACGATCCATAACGGGGTGGCTGAGTAATACTAATTTTAACACTTCCGTCACTCAACATATTTGAAATAGCTGTATTTGTAAAAAGTTATCCTCAATGGTTTCTTCTGTTGTCAAATAATCCCGATATAATAGACGTGAGCATATAGACTTTGGTGCAGTCAGACACGGCCAAAACAGCACTTCGAAGAAAAGTTTGTATGCATGGCCCCATTAATATACAATAAATTCCGAATTACATTACGCAATTGAATTTTAATTTATTCAAGAAAACATTTAAAAAGCTGCTTACTGATAAGAGCTACTATAGTGTAATTGATTTTATAAATGTTACATTTTGAATCTAATTTTTACTTAATTTTATTGTGTATTGATATATTTTGTCTGTAATTTAATATTGACGACATTTTATACAGACTCTGATTGTATATTGAATTATTGACTACATTTTGCACTGACTCTCTGGACTTGAATTTTATATATGAAACTGACATTAATTTAATTAATTTATAATTGCCAATTTATTTTGAAGTAACTACATATTATTTTCATTTTGTACGCCGAGTGAGGCCAAATATGTTGGTCCGATTTCCATCTATATCTTACACATGTTTGAACAAATAATCGAAGCGAACATCTATATGTGCATATTCATGAATCATGAAATAAACGTTTTTTTTCTTTTTTTCTTTTGATTGGTTTGCTCTTGACTCTAGTCTAGTTAAATGACAGAGAAAGAGTCGACGATGGAGTGAGCTTACCCAGAAGAAGCCTGTTCACTCTAACTTTGAAGAGATTCGGTTTAAATGCGTTCGGAAACACAGACGTAGGTAGTGAGTTCCATTCAGTTTAAACAAATAATCGAAACAAAAATCTATATGTGCATATTCATGTATCATGTTACACATGTTTGAACAAATAATTGAAGCAAACATCAATATGTGCATATTCAAATATCATGTTACACATATTTGAACAAATAATCGAAGCGAACATCTACATATATGTGCATAGTCATGTATCATGTGACACATGTTTGAACAAATAATTGAAGCGAACATCAATATGTGCATATTCAAATATCATGTTACACATATTTGAACAAATAATCGAAGCGAACATCTACATATATGTGCATAGTCATGTATCATGTGACACATGTTTGAACAAATAATTGAAGCGAACATCAATATGTGCATATTCAAATATCATGTTACACATATTTGAACAAATAATCGAAGCGAACATCTACATATATGTGCATAGTCATGTATCATGTGACACATGTTTGAACAAATAATTGAAGCGAACATCAATATGTGCATATTCAAATATCATGTTACACATATTTGAACAAATAATCGAAAGGAACATCTATATGTGCATAGTCAAGTATCATATGACACATGTTTGAACAAATAATCGAAACGAACATCTATATCAGCATAGTCATGTATCATGTTACACATGTTTGAACAAATAATCGAAGAGAACATCTATTAAGACATCATCATTGCAAGAAACCGTGTGCCCGATGGAAACTTCCATCGGTAAATATGTCGAACTTGCATACAAATCATCCCCTATTTAACCTTTTCATTAGTAAACTTTTAAATTAGGGCTCATGTTTTACTTATAATTAGTTTTTAATTGTGTATATATTTTATTCTGCCTTATTCATGTAAGTTTCGTTTTAATATTTTCTTTTTCTTATTTTATTTATACTGTATGGCTTAGGTGTGACCTGTAAAGTTATACATGTATAATTAAATAATACAAAACACGCCTTGAGAGATAACCAAACTAAAAAACCGGTCAGGTGCGTATCGAAATCGTGCGCCAGGGTTCAGTACCTACTCATTATACCGCCATAGTATAATTGGTATAATTTTTGATTCGAGGTCAACGGGAACTACCATATAGGGTACTTCCAGTTGACCTAGATTTATCAATTTTGGTAAAAAGCAAAGTATTACAGCACAAGTAAAGGGAAAAATACGAAAAGTAAAAAACGTTGAAAATTAAGGTAAATTATGGTACTTACAAGTTTTCGCGAAAATCTAAATTTTATTTAAAATCCATATCTTTTTATCGTGTCGGCTTAGGACCTTGATTTTTACACACTTGATAGGGACTATAGAGCTCAGTATCTGGTATAAATGTCAACTTGCTGCGTCCACCTGCTCCTGAGCAACCGGGGCCGACCCCCGGACAGAGTCATCTCATAAGGGTTCCTTTTCCGTTTTCAGATTCTCTCAACAAAAAAAATATTCGCGTACTTAACGTAAACAAATACCGTGTCTTCGGATATAAATGAAAATTAAGCTATGCGCATGTCTTAGGACGCGCCTTGGTACTTGGCGCAAACGTACTACCGGGTATCGGATATAAAAAATCGCTTATCCTTAAGATCCGGGCAAGGATATTGGGACCAACTATTTAAAGTATTACATTGTCATCGGTCCTTGATAAGTGTGCAAAGTTTCATAATATATCCGAAGTTTTGAAGAGAATGAAAATCGCGTTGAAAGATTATTTGAAAGGTTGACAAACATACGAAGCTAATGAAGTGAGTTAATAAGTAAAAATAGCAATAATTATTAACAACCCAGTACGTGTAAGCAATTGTTGCTGAACCTAATAAAGTAAAAAATAAATAAAAGCCTTTATTCCTCAGGTAAAAGGAATCAGTTATTGATAGGTTAATCGGTCCTAAATATACAAAATACATCTAATCTTGTTAGCTACATAAAAGTCATCAAAAGTTCCACATACAGAAAGTGTTGAATATTGAAAACCTTTTACAAGTTTGTTTGCGATTTGTTTACGCTTTGTACATGTAAAATAAAGCGTGAACAAATCGGAAACAAACTGCACGCGGAGCTCGTATGAGAAGCCGGCTGATGAAGTTAGCGAGTCGCGGTAACTTGTACACGCAAGAAACATGACGAATACATTCTATATAATTATTGTTATTGTATACGTTGAAGTATTTCGAATTTATGAGTATATCATGATGATGTCTGTCCAAATCCAAATTAGAATCTTTATATCGGTTAATTACAAACATACGTGTATAGGCAACGCTGTTCGCTGACACAGCCATAGTATTGATTATTTAATTACTTTTCACTGGCTACAATGATTTAATGACTGCACATAATACGTTTCTCATCATCTGCCTGCCCTTGTCCCAAATTACGCCATACGTATCTGTCTGTTGCAGAAATATGCTCCTTCGATAGTAGGCAGGCCACGGGCTAACATAGCGTATCCTCCTTATTATAAATACACAAAACACACATCTCTCGCCGGTGAGCAGTCTCGTGTCACTTGTCATTGTGTTGTGTTCTGGAAGCTGGGCGACACGTTACTATCGCTCTAATTGCTCTTAAATTCAAATTTCACTTTTAATAGAGAGGATGTGTGTAAAGATTCGCAGTTAGGGTCCGTGGCGTTCGATCTGTAGCTCGCCGTCCGTATACCTGCGAGTGAAAATCATAACTGCAATTTTTAATTCCAACTCCAGTGCCATCTATCGGATTAGGTGTACTCGATGTGTTAGAGTACAGCTGCGAAGAGGATAGCTCCATCTGTCCGGAACGCAAGACTAACCGACAAAGTATTATGAATGACGAAGGGTTGAAAGAATTGAAACCTGTTTTGGCCGATGGTCTGTGGATTTAATACGTATATTGAAAAGCAATGTAAAATATTTAATTTATAGAAAAACGTTCAGCATACCCGGTGTGAACGAATGGCTGGGTATGAAGTCCCACGAATGTCGGTATTTTCAATAACTTGCTACACCCCGCGCTGTTGTATTTCTAACCGACTTTCCAAAAAGGAGGAGGTTCTATGTTCGAATTTATGTTTGTTTTTTTGTGTTATGTTCACCTATATCTCCGTCAATTGTGAGCCGACTTTGAATATTATTTTTTTGTTTAAAAGTGTGTTTTTCGAAATTGTTCCCTTTTTTAATTTGGTGAAGATCTGATAAAGAACTTCGAAGATATATAACAAAACTCTTCAATAAATAACGGCAAATCTCTCGGGATTGCTGCAATCGCATGTTTTTTTATTGTTTATACCATTTCATAACATAACATCACGCCTTAGGTAGGTACAACAAAAAAATGAAAATACTGACGACACGGTTGGCGCAGTGGTTGAGCGATCGGATTCAGTTGTTCCGGATCTGGGTGTCTTGTGTATGTTATATAGTTTAAATGTTTGTAAACGCACCCACGATACAAACACTACTAATACAAGTTTGACTGACACCCTTGGTGACTTTGTGCGTCGGAGCTTTGATCGACAAAATGCAAGTTTATTTAATGTCTGTCATATTAATGGACAGAGTGTGCCAAGTCACTACAGTGATTTGTTCGACAATTTTTCTGACGCCAATGACCACGCCGTGCTGATTTCGGAGAGTTGGCTCAAACCTCATCTCCTCTCTACCACCTACTCTCTTTCCGGTTTCATTCTTATCCGTAACGACAGAATTGGAAAGGGAGGAGGTGGTTTCGCCATCTATCTCCGTTGTGAATTCCCTTTCAAAATCATTGCCTATTCTCCTTCACCCTATAGTGCTTCTGCTGAGTACCTCTTTCTGGAAGTCTATGTCAAAGGTGTCAAGACCCTACTTGGTGTAGTCTACTGTCCGCCCGCCGTTGATTTTCCAACCTTGAATTGGCACTGGAATCGATAGGGTCAGAGTATGCACATTGTGTCGTCATGGCGTCATCATACCACGCGAGGTTCATCAGTTGATAATTAATCCTCAGAAAGTTACCGTTTGGTGTGCATTTTGGGCCAGCGGCGTCATTGGTCCGCACTTTTTCGAAAACGAAGCTGGTGAGGCGGTCACCGTCAACGGCAAGCGCTACAGCACGATGATCATCAATTTTCATGGTCAAAATTGAACCATATGGACCTAAAAGACATTTGGTTCCAGCAGGGCAGCGCTATGTACCACAAAGCGGACGCCACGATTGACTTTCTGCCTGAGCGATTTGAGGGTAAGGTTATGTCTCGCTAAATTGGCCACCAAGATCATGCGATTTGACCCGCTAGACTTTTTCTTGTTGGGTTTCACGAAGTCGCAGGTCTGTGCAAACAAACTACAATCAACCGATGCCCTAAATGTGAACATAACACAGGCCATCGCTCAAATTCAGCCGCATCTATGCAGAAGAGTCATTGTAAATTGGACCACTCGGATCCGTGCCACTGTAAATAGCCGAGGTGGGCATTTGAACGATGTCTTGTTCCACACTTAATGTCACAAGTAGGACTTACAAATAAAAAATAATTTTGTTAATACTTCACACAGTTTGATTTATTTCATTTAATATCTACCCGCACTATTGAAAACCCTTTAGTATCTACTTAAGTTACAATCCTAATCAAAAATTACTTTGCAAATATAAATCTAACCGGGATAAATATTAGCAGAATGCTGAAGCTAATATTTAACCGGGATAAATATTAGCAGAATGCTCAAGCTAATATTTATCCCGGGAAAAAAAATCAACGGTTTCAGTGGGTTAGATCACAGGAGCGAATCCGTGGGATAAATGAAGTGCCTTCAGCAAGAATTGCAAGTCATATCCTATGTCTTTAATATAGCGAGCGGCCAATAGGTACGGCGTCAATGGACGTTGTCCACATAGTTGGGCAAGGCAATTGGGTCGCCGCCGGCTCTTTGATCAGCCGGGGCGTCTAACAAAGCAGTCAGGCCTGCATCAAGCGCACCGAGAGTTATGGCAGCCAATCACGAGCTGCTGTCGTTCGGTGGAGGACGTAGCATTCAAATCGAAGTAATGGCGTCATGTCGAAGAGGCCCGCTGCTCCTTTGATTTTCAAGGCTTATGTTCTAGTTCGCTCTCAGAGACCAGTCGGTTTCTGGCTCCAATTTTTTATTAAAGACTCTCAACGAATTTTTAGTAATAGGTAGTGCAATCTAGATATTCGTTGAGTCGCGATCCCGCACAAGAGCCTGTTGATAGCTGCTTCAATTACTTGCCCAATTCGACACAACATGTCTCGTTTAGCACGAACACACTAAGTGAGGATAGGACGGGCTATGTATTGGATAGATTTCATGTGAGTTCCGTGATCCATACTATCCATATTTAAAAACCCTCAAAAGTCGCGCGCACACCACGTTTGCGTAAGCTATAGTTTTTCTATTGTGTCTGCTAAGTAGGCGCTCAATGGGAACGTGAAAGTAACTCGGTCTGGCTGTTACGTTTTAGCGCTTAAGCCACGGAACCGATTTAGATGAGAGTTATGGAGATAGTTTGAGTCCCTGGGAAGAACATAGAATATTCTTTATCTCGGCATTATGATTACAATTGATGCATGTTGGTACTGTTGATTGTTACATCGGCTTTCAACAGTCATTTGTTACTGATTAAGTAATTAAGATAACTGCTTCGTTTCGGCATTGCTATGTTGCCTACGTACTACATGTCATTGGAAATGGACAGTACGTCTTACATTAATATTACCTGTAGGTGTAGATAGATCTTTGCGAGCGGCGCTATGTGTAAGTGGGTAAGCATGTGTGGCTGGTTGTTTGCTCGGACGATGACTGCCGCGTCACTGCCACACAAATGCATAATGTATAATTACAAGAGCACAGTTGAGTTAAACTATCTATTCAGGGTTAAAGATTAAGTTGACCTACATCCTTTAAGAGATTGTATTTTCCATCATTCCTGACTGATTGACAATTAAACATCGTATCCCAAACTTAACCGTTTTCAAGATATTGAACACTGAGAATCTTTTTTTTTTAAATTGCCGATTTTTTGTATATTGATCTATTTGTTTACGGTTTTTGCGTCTATTTTTTGTGTAGTAGATAAGTTGCTTTATTATTCTGAACACTACAGTTGCAGTTAACTGATCCAACTGGCTCGTAGTAGACAATTATTAGTTATAAAATGAAATCAATTGTAAAAAATGTTTTGTCTACTTTCACAACTATCTCTTGTCATTTTGTGTTTTAATCCACTTTTTACTACAACATAATTATGTTCACCCCTTCTTATTTCATTTGCCCTATCGATTATTTTGTCTCAAAACATCAATGGATGTGAAATAGGCCAATAGACAACAAATCGGCAATTAAAAAAGAAAAACTTTAATGTCCTGTATCTTGAAAACGGTTAAGTTTGTGGTATGGAGTTTCATAGTCAAATCAGTTAGGAATGATGTAAAGTACAACCTATTAAAGGTTCTAGGTCGACTTAACCTGAAGCCCTGTGTATGTGTATTGTCTCAAGGATTATTGTATTATGGGAGAGACAGGAATTAATTCAATAGATATCTCACGTGTAAGGTAATAACATAAATCAAGCTTGTATTCTCTGAAGAGTTCGGCAGAGGTGCATCTAGAGTACAAAGGACCTGGGTATACCCTCATTTCGTCAGATATATTTATATTCCATGTAATAAAGAACGAGAACATTGCCGGGCACAAAGCCAGAGTCCAGGCTGCTACGGAGAAATTCCAGGTAGAAAAATCCAATAGCACTCAAACCGACCTGGGAATTGAACCAAGGAGCTCATGTTCAGCAGTAGCGCTTGCGAGCACTAGAACAACGAAGTAATAATTTAAATCAATATTCGATCAAAATGCTATGATTGGCGAGCATGAAGTCACGGCTCCTTTGTAGTGGTCGAGCCGGCGTATGAGTTGCTCGGGTGCGCTATAGAACCTATAGAGTACCTATAGATCCTAGTCCCTAAATACTTCCACTTATTTTCTGGATAAAACATGAGCTGGGGTATGAATAATTAAGTATACGTTAGAAATGTGATCGGTTATTTAAGTGTTTGTGTTTGCGCCTAACGTCGATTGTATTTGTGACCTGCGTGTAGGAAGAAAAACGCTAAAGACGGTTGGATTCGTCTCCCACCTTCCTTTTTCCCTCTCCCGCACACTGCCATCGCACCGAAAGTTAGCGAAACTGCCATACTTCAACTACGCATTCGAGATTGTCTTGATAGACAGGCTGGCAGACGTCAAACCAACAACTATGTATCGACCTGTGGTTCCTGCGCCGATCCCTTTTTCTTCAAATCGTGTCGTCGTCAAGAGCTCTGGCAGTCGAAAGCACAGCACGCGGGCCGTACTCAAGTCGAATGGGCTCAAGCAAGACAGTGAACTCGACAACAACCTTTTTCATTCACATCAATTCGTCGACACCGGTCTACTCCCGGACGTCCAAACATAGGTATTTATACTTTCCCTAACACATTTGATCCAAATCGCTTATCGTCTTTTTTCTTCGAAACCAACCCATCGCATACCTGCGTTGCGTTGTAACCAGCGCAACCAGTATGAAATAATTTGAATGCTTGCACTTAATTTAGTCATCTTTAAATACTATCATTCCCAAATATATGTTTAAGCTAAATTGAAATGTGTTACTAATTAAAATGTTTTGGTTTATTTCCGTCGCGATGAGTATTGAGTCGCCTGAACGCGTTAAATGACAAACAACTCAGATGACTCCTTTCAATTTGGATTTGATAATAAAATTATTTGTGAAACGTTGGATTAAAACGTCAGGTCTGTCAGAAAACACTGTTAATATTAATTTAGCTGTCTGAGTGCTTGTTTCAAATAATAATCACAGCGAGGACCTTTCAAATTTTTATAGTTTGCTACTTAATTTGTTATTAAAACAGTATTAGTGCGAGATCCCACCGTTAAAACCTGCAAGTATTACGTTTTTTAAAAAAAAACATAATTTTTATGAATGATATTTTGATAGTGCTAAAGATAACAGTAAGGTTGCCTAGCAATATCTAGGGAAAACTAAAAAAAAACCTTTTTTTTGGATGCAACATCAGCCAACTCTCAGTCAGCCGAAATTTATGGGTGGATGGCTCTAGGTGTAAACAGCGAAATTGGCAATCCTTAGGTTGCGGCTAATTAAGAGCTGGCAACCATCTTTTTACCGACTTCAAAAAAAGGAGGTAATCAATTCGACACGTATGTATGTAACATTGTTGGAATTGTCCAATATTCACAAATGTTACCCTAATTGGACTTCTTAACATGAGTGCTAAATTTAATAAGTGTTTGTTAGTATGTAGGTCTGTCCATGCATTTCGCCCACACTAATAATTGCATCACCATTCTTTTTTTATTGGTTTAGGTATCTCTCAACTTAGGGAATAGTGCATGTTTCATGCAAATCGGTTCAGCAGTTTTCAAGAAATGGATCATACAACCGAACTCATTAGCGACAAATGGCACGAATGTGTAAATTGAGTTATAATGGGTATTTTTTCAACTCTTAAGGTGTAACAAAACTAAAAATTGAGAAATAAAAACGAAATGGCGTTGGATTCGCTTGAAAAACGTATACATAATGCATACCTGGGGTTAATGAACAAACATTAATTACAATTTTGCAGCAATATTAAGACACAAGTGTGGTTATTAAAGTAGTTGCGGCTATATATGCCAGGCAACCTTGCAGCAATCCATCCTACTATCATCATGGAATATAATATTATCAAAAAAAATGCATGTATTTTAGCGGTAGGATCTTAGGCTATATCAATTGGTTCTTGAACTGCCTTCTCTTTTATCTTTGGACGTAAAATGTTTTAGTTTCAAGAATAGATGTAAGTTATCTTTAATTAAACGAGCTTTTAAGGACAAAGGCTTTATTGAAGTAATTTTGGGATGAGCATTTATTTTTGATAACGAGTATGATGCAGTGTATAGCGCTAAGTACTTGTGTGCAGGTAACAGAACACTTAAGCTGTGTCAGTACCGGGGGCGGCTCTCTCAAGCTCTCCTGTATTTAGTAGATGTATATGTTTCTAGGTATTTATGAAACAAATAAAATTTTTGAAGTGTTGAAATCTCCAGGCGTACATTCGCCAAGGAGGTAGCGCTTTAAACGGCGTTTTATTGAAAGTATAACACTTTTACACATTAAATACCTTCGTATTTTTAATTTTCTAACTCTCGCCATATTGTGCCCATCCTTAAACATTCATTCGTTTCATCACTCATCCAACCACTCGTACAAAACTTACTTTATTATAATTTATAAATGCTGCTATACAGGTTACTACACACTCCAGTACAAAAATCTTAAATTAATCCTAAATTTACGAAAAAGTATGTATGTCTATTAGTTTCTTCGATTGAGATCAATCTCGTATTATCTAATCGTCGCTAGAATAACTAGTTCGTTTCATCACAACGAACACACAGGACTTATTACTGCATATTTTAAGAAAAGATAGCTGCACAGCCTTCGCCTACTAAACTAAGATGTGATAGAAAATGCATGTAAATTGAACCCGGTAGTTCATTATAAGTTGGCGTTTCTTTTGGCGCAGCGCCCTGAGCTGGACGAAACTTGGGGAAGACTGCGCCTAGGTCTTTAACATCAAGTTTGTTGATTAGCAGATGCGTCCAAGTTAGCTACGTAGATAGATAACTACAGGAGAGTTCCGGTTAGGATATTTGGAGGAATATTCGCCTGGAAAGTAACAACCCAAGATTTGACTTTGAACATTACGTTACAGTACTAGCTCAATGACTGACGAGAAATAAGTACTCCAATACACGTCACGTGAGCAAACTCTGCTATGGGCTTCCTGCTATGCTAGGTGATAATTCAAGTAAATGTATAAACTATCTGTGAGCTTAATATCCATCCTAAATCTTTCGATTTTTTTTTTGAACTTACTCGATTGCGACAACGTAAACGTTCTCTTATTTCAATTTATATACAGAAAATAGATTTCCCCTTACTGGCATCAGTTACAGACACAAGTTTCAATACAATTGACGAGTAAAAGCTCGCACTAAGCCCACATAAGTTATTGCATGAACGAGTAAGAAATATCCATCCATGCACGAATGTTAATAGTTACATTACAGGCGAATGCCTTAATAGTACCTATCTATGTGAGTAATCAAGCCTTTGTTTGGTTGAAATATTATAGAGCACGGAATGGCTGTCACATGTCCGAACGGTGCAAAGAGTGGCACTGTTTGTGCATAGAAACTGTTTTGGCTCCTGGATTGTATGGAAAGAATTGACAATATCTTCCACAGCAACGATAGCCGAGGCGGGTCATTTGTTTGAAATCGGTAATTTAATAAGAACAGTTGGTATAAAGATGACAAAGTCCATCAATACATGTTAACGTCTGAAATGGAACTGGTCCTGCTCTAGGTAGGTACATACCTGACATTCTCATAGCGCTGGATGTAGATCTTGTGGAACTGCTCCTGGCGTGGCTGGCTGGCGATGTCGGCCTTCATCTCCATGGCCACGTGGCGCGGCAGCACCGACAGCAGCAGGCGCTCCTGCGGGCAGACACTAGTGTTAGCACTGTAGTTGTAATTAAACAAGTTGATTTAACTTAAAAGGGCCTGTGTTTGTCATCGAAGCGCCAAGAAGAACAAGATTAATCTAGTAATTGTTTACTAAGAAAACCGCAAAATTTAACCGTAATCCGGCTACAGAGTCAAGCACCACCATAGAATTGTTGTTTTTCACATCTCACCGAGTGGCATTGCTCCCTTGAATGCATCTGTTCCCACAACTTAAGCCCGTAAACATAGTGCGCCGCCAGTATCAAGTGGCATTGAGATATTTCCTCTCTTAGCACCATCATTTCTCGCTCGCTTTTCAAGAAAAGCATCCCCCGTATTACTTCAACGCAAACATTTCGCTTTCTTCGCCAAATATAAAATGTTTCTACATTTTTCCTTCTGATTCAATTATCTGTTGTAAGAATAAAATTAGCTTTAGGGACGATCCTGGTTCTTTGTTGTATCGCGGCTAACATGTACACGGGCATTTTGATTAAATTCTCTCTTTTTTCTTTTTCATCTGTTATAGATATTATCCTGTGTTCTGTATGAAATAGGTAATACATTGTATAAACGACGGACGGGAGGGATATTGAAGATTCAACAAGAACAAAGCGGATTAACACTCCGCCGCCGCCCGGCTATCAGACACAAGCGTCTCACGATATACACCAATAAGATATTAGATAGGGCAGGAATATTACTGTCGTGTTACAATGTTGTATCTCACGGAACTAATGGCGCTACAAAGGCGACGTGTCGCGCTCGATCGCGTCATGTGTCGCAAGCTGCATATAACTACATTCTACAAGGAAATAACGACCAGCCCGCGACAATATTTGTCAATTTGCGGAATGACTCAGAGAGCTTATTTTTACCGAGGAGCTCTCCAGCGAGCAAATAGATCTTGAGTCGCGCTTCAACTGCAGGCTATTTTATAAAGACAGCGAATAAATTGCTCATGCAAAACTAAATCGAATTTTGAATCTATTTTGCAACACTATAACATTGTATTGGCGTGTTCAAAGCCTTTGACAGGCAACTAATGACTTTATTTAAATCCTTTGCGGGCTAGCACACGCATGTACTTAAAATCCGAACTGTAACTAAATCACACACAATCGCGGAACGCCCAATACAATAAATACATTATGTTTCATGTAGATAATACTAATTAATTGCCACTAATTTGAATTAGTACTTCATTCAATAATAAACTAGTTTAATTGAAAACCACGATTTGCGTTGCTCTGGTGGAAATAGAATGCATTACGAGTGGTGTCTGGTGTCTGGTGTGTGGTGTGACAACTCGGACCCGGCGTGATTAATGTTAGCAGCGCTCAACAAGCCCTCACTGATATAATATAAATGATTAATAGCTCCCTTTGAATACATAAATTAACAGCCAAAAGGCAAATGTATTAATTTATTTTTCTCTTTGAGCGTCGTTCATCAAATCCTTGATAATGCAAAGAAATAAAATTTTGTTGCTACGCTTGTGTTCCGTAATTTTTGCGAATAGGTATATTATTCAGTGGGATGTAAAAGTTGCTAACACGAGTGCGGGAGGCGCCCCCTCAAAATATTATCGCAGTTGAATAGGAAAAGACTCGAGATGAGAAACGAAAGATGCTGTGGCAGAGTCAACAGTCAGTTATCCTGGCAGTGTCAGGGCCCAGCACACAGCACAGTAAGCCCAGTAATGCTATCAAGAGGCTCGCCGTCCGTATAAATTATCCAGCGTCCTATCGGCATGAATATTTAATACCGGCGTTCAGCTGCTGTCCCGGCGTCAACACCTAACTTCATTAAAAGGCAGTGATTTACTCCGCTAGTGATATCCAGACGCTTATTATTAAGCGCCTTGAAACAGTAGGAGTATATTTCGACCTAAAACAACTAGCCTTAGAATATATTTCTATCTAATTATTCAGTTTCGAGTATCAAACTATACGAAGAACTAAGCTCACAACGAATAGGCAGGTTTGTAATTAAGAACAACAATTATTAATATCACGGTACGCAGATGTTGTGCGGCCGATGCGAAACGTATTTACCGGCAACAATCGAGTTCATTCCTGAAATGTTCCGATTTCAGCGCCACGCTGGTCTCGTTAGCGAGTAATTAACACTTTCAGTGAAAAATATTTAGTTTCGTTTTACAACGTTTTAACGAGGGCAGGCTTTGGACGTGCGACTCAGTCTTATTTACAAAATTGCACTTTAATGCAATGCTTGATCAAATTGCTACTTGCGGTCCGGGTTCGATTTTCGAGTGTAGTAAATTGTTATTGGGTTTATGCCTCTGGAATGTCTCAGTTGTCAGTTCGGCGTTAGGTTTTGAACCCGAGGTTACGATAGGGCTTCAGCATAACTGGCGCAATGTGTGTGCACTACTACGAGTAGTATTAGGTGGTACTCGGTCTACCTCTTCGGAGAATGAAAGCGTACGTTTGTATCACAGCAGTACCCAGATTGTTGAACAATGATAATGGTTACGGTTTCCGATAAGCTTTGCTTTGAAGACCCGCGAATCTAACACTAACAATGCCAAAGCGTTATATTATAATTTATCTCACTCAATCGTGTGTGCGACTGTACGCGCAGTGACGTGACGCGCGGGTATAGGCGCGCACACAAGGCGCTGGTAAAGTTAGCGTCACGCAATTAGATCGCTCACACGGGTAAGTTCCATGAAGTCGGGATTACGGAAGCCTCCTCTACTTGTATAATGTTCGCTGCTAAAGTCGCCGAATAATTTGATTGTTCGTGTCTACTCGTATTCGTGATACAGCGGGACTGACTACTGGGCTGTATTCTGGCTGGCTTATTATACAGTCTTTAGACGACTTGTCATGTCAAAACATATTTGTTCAGGCTCACTTTGAAATGCTTTCATATAAGCATCAACTCGTATACATCTCTAAGTCATCTCTATCTATTTTTCATTTGGCCCTCCAATTTTAATTTAAAATTACTTTTTAGAGAGTATATAATATTAGTTTTCAGCAGGCAGTGCCTGTATTTTCTCTCTCTCTCGACACAGATGCACTGTTGCTAAATGTCATAATGATAATTTATATCTTGCAGACCCCCACGGCGGGGCCTTCATAAATTAATAAGTTTGCGTTTTACAATGTTAGTAAAAGATGTAGGTAATTCTGGATCACGACAAAGCAGCAAAGCCACGGGAGCGAGCTTATAAGAAATAATTTAATTTAAATCTTATTGTCGAACACTGGAAACGAATACGACAGATCTATATAATTGTTACTTTGGTACTTTGCTTTGAAATGGAGCCGAGGGCAATGTAACAGCTAGTTAACGTGTCTCGTGCTCTGTCTTAGGAGAGCTCCGCATTCCACAGGTTGCTGCGACGACGCGCGACGGATCGGATGCGGCGCCGATTAGTTCCTTATAGTGTGGTGTAGTCATGAGGGTGTTGATTGCAGATTAATAATATCAAGCTGGAATGTAGTCATTTGCTTCTGTAACGCTGTGGCGCAAGGTTTGTGCTAATTCGGACACAGGCTGATACCCGCAAACCTCTCCCCACTTAACTATTAGGTTTTGGGGTTTACCTTAATGGGTTATGTTAAAATATTGGTGTAAAATAATGCATAATTACTATTCTATCTATCTTCAACTCTCTGAGCTTTCACGGTATTAAAAGAGTCTCCAAAGTTTATTTTTCCCCGCTAAAGATCACACAAAGCCCACAACAACCGAGAGTCAGTACTAAGAGAGTGTTTCAGCAAGATTAGTGTCACACCTCGCGAGGCATTACTTGCCATTAGATTCAAGTACCATCTGCTGCAACACTGATCCAGACCGCGAAGACGGCACCGCGAGGCTGTCTATTGCCGTTTAAATACACCAACAAAACACGATCTCCCCGTACCAACCCTCAATGTAAAACGTCGCCAAAAATCTAGACGAGACTCTACAAAGTCAGCAGTAGGACAACCCCAGTTAATTTAGATTAATACACGAATTTGTTAAGCGCGACGGTTTGACGGTTGTTAATTTTCGTGTAGATTAATCTTAAGTTAGAGATAAAGGAATTTAATTCAGTCTCTTAATTTGATTTAGTCTGCAAATAGCTGACTTTGTGAGCTGTTAATGTCTTTTAGACTGGAAAAATACGACAAATCTACGGCAAATGGGCCATGGAAGTTTGAAGTCCGGTTGAAGTACAAGGTAATTTGTAATCCTGATGAGTCCGCTCTTGTTCCGATCTTGCTTGATGGTAAGCGATTGACTAGGGCTAGGGCCTACGATCGGACGAGCGCGAGCGGGCACAGACGATGCCTGTATACTCCAGCTTTGGATCGTCTGACCTATATTGTATTCACACACTAGCTTCTGTCAGCGGCTTTGCCCGCGTGATAAGTGTTTTATCATTCCAAGGGAACATTATACCGGGATGAAAAGTAGCCTATGTGCTATTCTAGACTTTAATCTATCCCTGCAACAAATTTCATACATATCTGTACAGCCATTCTGGCGTGATTGAGTAACAAACAAACATCCATCCATCCAAACTTTTGCATTTATAATATTACAAGTTTTTTTTGAGGAGCTCGTGGGTAAATAATAACAGTCGCACGGGTCGATCTTCAAGGTTAAGCAATGCTTGACGAGGTCGGTCCTTGGATAGGTGACCATTTTCATCACACCGAGTTTCCTCCGTGCCTAGGAAAGCACGTTAAGCCGTTGTTCCCGGCTGTCACTTGAAGATCTTTGATAGTCGTTACGGGTAGTCAGAAGCTTGGGATCTGACACCAGTCTTGGCAAGGGGTACCGTGTTACCCAGTTACTGGATTGCGGAGGTCAGATAGGCAGTAGCTCCACGTACAACATTAATGTTCAGCTAAATCCGGTAAGACTTGTAGCCGACCCCGATATAGCTGGGAAAAGGCGGCAGCTTGAATATTACTAGCTTTTACCCGCGGCTTCGCTCGCAGTGAAGCAATTAAAAAAAAAAATGTCCTATGTTGCTTCTAATACCTCCAAGAATATATGTACAAAGTTTCATGATGATTGGTTCAGTAGTTTTTGCGTGAAAGCGTAACAAACAAACTTACATTCACATTTATAATATTAGTATAATAGTATGATAAGTAAGACATGTTAACAAATAGTTGGATAAATCTCAATTTACAAAGAATAGGAAAGGGTGAAGTGCGTTTGATTAAGCAGAAAGTTCGGCTTACATTGGGTCTTAAGTACGAATACAGTCTATCTTTAAGTAGATATAAATTCCTCAGCTGGCTGCGGAACTCCTCACAACTAATTAACAACACGGCTGAGAGCAACAAAAACCTTCCTCCTTTCTCGCAGAGTGTTAGTACGACCGGGCTCAAACAACTTCTATACTAGAACACATGTTTTCAGCGGAAGAAACATCGTCACGCTTTAAAAGTAATTAAAAACTTCGTCTAATAAAGTACGTATCTATATCTGCTTTTCTCAGTATAATCAACGTACGGGACCCTTGTAGCTTCTAGCGTAGCTTGGTTAGAAACAGTTTGAGAAAGTTTGAACGTTTTCTTAGACTTGTCATTTAAGAATGTACTCGAAAAATATTGCCCTCTTTAGTGCAGTTGGGTAAAAACTGGAGCATAGCTGCTAATGTTTCGGGGATAGTGTATCGCCAGCCAATGTCACAATTAGTGTCCGAAGATAGAGTCGATTTTTTAAACTCGTATCATAAACATGGAAAATTATTAGTATGTTTCTATCTAATCTTGTAATTTTTATGAGCACCTTATGATTGCAAAAAAAAATCCCCGGATAGAAAGCTTCAGTATTGCCAAGGCCATTGGGTTCTCATTTACCGCGGGAAAATACCGAACTACGGTGGAACAACGATAACGCGAGAAAAAGAAATAAACGTATGGTTTGAAATACCTGGATTATCTAGACTAACTTTTTTATTATTATTGATAGGTTCGCGTTTGGCTACTATCTCACCTGATGGTGTGTGATAAGCGATGATGTGGTCGACGATGGGGCAGGCTTGCCCAGAAGTAACCTATTCACTCTTGACTTAAAGACTCCTAGGTTGCAGCTATCAGAAAATACAGACTCCGGCAGGGAATCCCATTCCTTAACTGTACGCATAATAAAAGTGTTCCCAAAACGAACAAAAGCACGAGCCACGAACTTCTACATAATGTTCAAGTTCCATCACTAAAAGTTCTATTATACCGCCTTACAGAATGAACAGACACTATCGCAAGTATGGAAAATTTTGAAATTCTGGGTAACAGGTTACAATGCACCCCTGGAAAATGCGATGCCGCGGCACAAGCTAATACAAGTTAAAATACCTGCATTACTGACAATAACTTTTTCATAATTAGGATCCAATTCCATCATAATCAAAGCTAATACTAACGCGTAATACTAACAGCCATTATCCTCAATTATTGGAAATGTGTTACAATGCACCCCTGGGAAAAGCACCGCCCGGCAAATGCTAATAGGATTTAAAATACCTGCACTATCTACAATAACTTCTGCATAATCAGGAACAAATTCCCGTTCAAATTCAAACAGTGCCTGAAAGTTCGCTAATACCACCCTGTACTACTAACAGGCATTATCCTCAATTATGGAGTTTAGAACAATGCGTTACATTGCACATTGCGTTCTCGTGTTCCGACTGATCTGGCAAGCCGCCGATTTGTAACAGTGTACCGCTACAGAGGTGCTTGTTATGCGGGCATTCATAAACCTCTGGGAATGTTATTCAAAACAAGAGGTTGCTTAAAAGCATGAAGTTTAAGTAAATTATATTTTGGTTAGATTAAAGAACGTTTAATATTCTGTTGCAAGCTGCACTCGGAGGCCTAACAAATAAACGTAACCTAACATACTTCTAACGACGGAAACAGATCGTGAAGCGAGCTGGCAATACATTAGCGATTGGACACATATTTCTTCGTGACCATAACCGCACTGTCAAGATTGAAGCGAACATGACGCGACATTGTATAATCTGACATTACTTCAATCAATCTGCCTAGCCTTTTCCCAACTATATTGTGGTCGGCTTCAATTCTTACCGGATTAAGCTGAGCACTAGTGTTTTACGTGGAGCGACTGCCTGTCTGACCTCCACAATCCAGTAACTGGGTAACACGGTACCCCATGGCAAGACTGGTGTCAGATCTCAAGCTTCTTCTTCTTCGTAACGACTGTCAAAGATCTTCAAATGACAGCCGGGACCAACGGCTTAACGTGCTTTCCGAGGCACGGAGGAAACTCGGTATGATAAAAATGGTCACCCATGCGTGCGGCTGTTATTATTTGGCCACGCTCCTCAATCTGACATTACTTATAAGCTTTAATTTGTGATATTGTATACTTTTAAATTTTCTCGATGACATAGCATACATTTGATTTATGACATTGGATGCGTTTCAATTTTTAATTTATTACATTTTAGACCTCTTTTAATTTATGACATTTTAACCTATTTTAATTTAATTTATGACATTGGATCACACGTTTGAGTTTTTTAATTTATAACATTGTATACGTTTTAATTTATGACATTGCATATTTTATCATTTTCGATTCAAGTCGAATACCTACATTCCGATTATAATTTTAATTTATAACATTGTATTATTTTAATATTTATTGTAATTATAATTTTGCATGTCTAAATTGGTGGAATACGGTTGACTGCGCATTTATCTGACATATAGAAGTGTATTTTATGTAATGTGTTAAGCAATAAATGAGTTTGAATTTCATACTATTTTTGTTTAAAAATACACTCCAATAGGCGCCGAAACAAGTCATTCACAATTTGCCACAGCTGGATCCTGTGTGTTCAGTGTAGTGTAGTAATCAGTGTAGTAATCCGAAGTAAATGACGGGCACCACGCCGGATAATTATGTCACGCCGCCGCTCGCTGTTACGCGCCCGGACGGGTAGGGACCGGTACAGCGCTCGGCAATGAAAAAGTGAAGCTTTTGACGACTATTTTTCGCGGTGTCTTGCAATCAGGCGTGTTTGAGTGCACTTTTACAAGCATCACGTTGCTTTATTATGTGTGTCCGACAACTAGAAAACAATTTTTGAAGCACTCCCTGGCATCTGATTACGCTGAAACTTGGCGTACTTATGTAGTTTTGGAAACATTAAAATAATGTGGTCGTATAGATCTGATCTCATAATAGAGCCGGAAGGCGTCCGTAGCAACTCCCCAACCAGGCCAGATAGCATCATCGAGTTTGGGCTCATAGGATATGTATTGTCAAAAGTATATTACATTTCGTAAAAAGATTTTTTCTTTTATTGATGCAAAAAAGAATCGTGCAAGAGAGTTTTACTGATTGGACGGTAAACCAATTTGAAAGGTCATGACGATCGTCGTCTTTTAGAATATAGAAACTTTCTTCTATCTATCTTAAAAAAAAAAAAGACATAGATGATTTAGCAGCTATTCCAATGAAAATAACTTACATAATCCAGACGCTTAAATCCAGGAAATAAGTAAGCAGAAGCTCTTCTCTTTTTAACACGCTATTATTAGCTTGCTATGTAACGGACTTTTTGAACGTGATTTTCATCCTCTTCGAAACGTCGGACTAATTTGAAACTTAACACACTTATCAAGGACCGATAACAATGCAATAATTTAAATATTATAGCCCATTATCCTTATCAGAATTAGCGATATTTTTATATCCGATACCCGGTAATGTATTTGTACCTTGTACCAAGCTACTTGCTAAGACATGCGCATGGTTCAATTTTCACTTGCATCTGAAGACACTGAGACGACGGCCCATCTTGCGCCAAGTACGCTTATCTAATATATAAAATTCTCGTGTCACAGTTTTCGTTGCCATACTCCTCCGAAACGGCTTGACCGATTTTGATGAAATTTTTTGTGCTTATCCGGTATCTATGAGAATCGGCCAACATCTATTTTTCATCCCCCTAAATGTTAGGGGTAGTCCACCCCTAAATTTTATTTTTTATTTTTTAGACAAAATGTTTAATTTCTATTTTTTTATGATACAACATACAAAAATACATACAATCCTCAATTTTCACCCTTTTATCACCAACCCGGGTTGGTAGAGTTGGTATGGTTAGTAGAACCCTACTAACCATACCAACTCTACCAACCCGGGTAGGGTTGGTAGGGTTGGTAGGGTTGGTAGGGTTAGTAGTTTAGGTAGGGTAGGTAGGGTAGGTAGGGTAGGTAGGGTGGGTAGGGTAGGTAGGGTAGGTAGGGTAGGTAGGGTAGGTAGGGTAGGTAGGGTAGGTAGGGTAGGTAGGGTAGGTAGGGTAGGTAGGGTAGGTAGGGTAGGTAGGGTAGGTAGGGTAGGTAGGGTAGGTAGGGTAGGTAGGGCAGGTAGGGCAGGTAGGGCAGGTAGGGTAGGTAGGGTAGGTAGGGTAGGTAGGGTAGGTAGGGTAGGTAGGGTAGGTAGGGTAGGTAGGGTAGGTAGGGTAGGTAGGGTAGGTAGGGTAGGTAGGGCAGGTAGGGCAGGTAGGGCAGGTAGGGCAGGTAGGGTAGGTAGGGTAGGTAGGGTAGGTAGGGTAGGTAGGGTAGGTAGGGTAGGTAGGGTAGGTAGGGTAGGTAGGGTAGGTAGAGTAGATAGGGTAGGTAGGGTAGGTAGGGTAGGTAGGGTAGGTAGGTAGCGTCTTTTTATGGCAAAACAAAGTTTGGCGGGTCAGCTAGTAAAATATATTATTTGAAGAGGTTGCCTGAAAAACAGCTATTACATCCAGGGAAGGCAGCATAAACGCAAAATGCCCACTTCCATCACATGGATATAGATATGTTAATAAAATAACGTTTAAAAAACTAAAAACACAGCTTAATGGTAAATTGAACTAAACAGTAAAAAATAAATAATAGTATAAAAATACGCTTTAATAGATAAACAAATTAAAAAATTGTTTCTTTTTTTCAATCTATCTAAATTAGGAATAATGTGGTTAGCATATGAAGATTAAAAATACGCTTTAATAGATAAACAAATTAAAAAATTGTTTCTTTTTTTCAATCAATCTAAATTCAATCTAAATGTGGTTAGCATATGAAGATTTAAGGCTCATAGCATTGAAGGTTAAACAAAAAAAGCGTAGGGTAGTTTTGTCAATTGTTATAAATATTTTAATCGTATTGACAGATATTGGTAAAAGGAGAGTCATTTTGAGAATATCTAAAAAGCACCGCACGCTTTTTTTACAATAAAATACACTTTAAGCTTATCACATTATTCTTAATTCAAATTGATTGAACATATTTAGTACTTTTTAGTTTGGTTATCTATTAAAGCCTTTTTTTAGTTTTTTTTAAACTATTATTTATTTCTATAGAAATAAGATAAAAGGCCTGCTATTTCAACTGAAATGATGAAATTCCTTTAAACGAGCAATTCTTGCTGAAACTCGGAAACGGCTCAAACCATTTTCATGAAATTTTGTATGCGCCGGATTTTGGGGGCGATAAATCGATCTAGAAAGATTAAATTTTTAGAAAACGGCGTTTTCCCTATTTTCACCCGAGTAGAGCTCAGTCAACCAGGTACTTAGACTTAAATACTCCAGGTGCTCAAGTCCCAGACCTCAGTACACAGTTCAGTTTACTAATCAAGCAGATCAGATGACAAAGGAAATAAAAAGTTGAGTAATACAACTACCTGATCATTTTTTCAATAAGTAAGTTTCCGCATGGAAAACAAAACCAAAATTCAACCATATCTATTGTCAATGTTGGAGCTTCCAAAAACCTAATGATGCGCACAATAATCTGATAGCTTGTCGAAGGTGTATCTTTGAGTAACCGGTTGTTTGTGTCCCGGATTATCGGATCTGTCGCACACGTCGCATGTTTCGGATAACGAGGAGAGAGGTGAATAGAAACATTCATGTCATTGTGTAGCCGCTACTATAGATGTATTCAAACCGAGTTAGTAACAAAACAACTGAAAGCTATTGTGACGGAAACATTTAAGTGGCTGCTAGTAATAAGATGTTACCATCAATACCCTGTCGCTGTTGCCTAATGGCTTTTGTGGTACTGAACACGTCAGGGGGTCTGCTCCCTATCTCCGTCAACGCAGTTACGGACTCCGTCTGAAAATATTCCAAAACTTCGGAGTGAAAAAAAACAAGTTTGAACTTATTCAAATTTTCGGACGGGTAACAACTGTGGGTAAATCACATCGGGCACAGTTGTATCTACCAACTATCAAATTTTGTTGTCATTCATTCTTAGCAATCATCCGTCTGCAAGTGATATGGAGTAGAAAACGTCCGTAACGAAGGCCGAAACTGCGGCCTTCGTGCTTAGGGAGTAGACCCCAGACTCATGGAACGATCCAGTACCACAAAGCATTAAAGTGGTTTAGATCGCTAAAATATAACCCGACCGACTAAAATTGCTCGTTAGTTTCGTATTACACGTAAGTTACTTTGAGTTGATTGAATTTGGGATTATTTGTTGTTTATTGAATTGTCACTAAGTAACTTAGTAGAAGTTCTTTATTTACAAAATTTATAGCTTCTCTAGTCAAGAGAAGGTACTGCAACTTCATGGTGTAAAGATATTTCATCATCACTTCTCTCAATACGGTGAAGTAAAACATCGTGAGGAAACCGGCATGTCTTAGAACCAAACATTCTAAGATATGTACATCCAGCAACATGCACTGGGCCCGCGTGGTGGATTACAGCCCATTCCCTCTTACAGAGAGAAAGAGAAGGCCTGGACGGACAACTGACCAAATACGAGTCTAAGTGCGGAAAAGGAGTCCATCTATGCTATCCAATCCTATCCTAACGTTCAGCGGAATAAGTCGAGTTCGTTCGATTAGCTTTCAGAGCGGTTACATTCGTTGCAGCTGTGAGATTAATCCCGAGCCTTCAATGTGCTTTTGTTTTTTCGTAAAAAGTAAGATTTTTTCTTTATATTGCAGGAGATAGAACAGATCCAGGTAAATAGGAACAAATAGGACATTTTTTGAGACCAACGAACTAAACATTACAACTGATAAGAGCCCAGTTACTAAGCCTGTAAGAACCGCGACCACTTCTCGATGAAGGACGAGGGAATTGATGCGAGATTCACAGGACTGATCCTTGAGGAGATGACTGAGGGAGTTCTAATTCCCGACATGGACATCTTTCGACTGAATGACGAAAACGGTCTAGTCTTACCTGCTGCTGGTTCTCGCGCTGGGTGACAAGGCGAGCTTCCACGCAGTCACGCGTCTCCAGGAAGGCGCGGCGCTGGGCTAGTTCACGGGGGTGGTGGGTCATGATGCCAGCCACGTTGCAAGCGATCAGCGTCGCCACGGAGCAGTACAGTTGCTGAGGACAAGGTGAAAGTCAGCTGCTGTCTTTGTCAATCGATCGAAGACATTACTATGATTACTTCGATATTTATTAGTCAGAAGCTCGAAAGTCTGACTAACGAAAGGGTATCGTATTACCCACGTAAATTAACGTGGGCTGTGGTGGTTAGTTAGGCAGTCAGATCATGTTAAGTACTGGTAGTTTAGCTGAATCTGTTTAGACTGAAAACCTGTTTAGACTGGAAACCGACTCCAACATAAGAAAGATTAGGCCGATGACGATAATACTGTTTTTAAATCTAGACTTAAAACCGTAGCTAAACGTGTCGATACTTACGTATACGTCTGCGGTGCCGTCGAGCATGAAATGGGCGCCGACGTCAACGATGGCGAGCGCCAGGCCCGCCACCGTGGCCTCGAGCAGGCGCACCGGCAGCGTGGCGTACGTGGCGTAGGTAAACAGCGCACACGCGCCCGTGCTGATGCTCAGGGAGCTGCACAACAAAACACTCAAATGTAATAAAGCTAAGAAACAGAAGGTTGAAGGTCAAGCACTACATAATATGCTAAAAGAAAATCGTCCCCACCGCGTATGTCTGTCTGTACGCAGTAAATTCTAAAACTGCTCAACGGATTTTTACACGGTTTTCACCAACAGACGGAATAATTCAAGAGGAAGGTTGATGTATGTAATTAAGACTCGTGCAAAGCAGGGGTGGCTAGCTAGTAACTTATATCAGAGGATGAATGCTTTTTCAAGGCAGACGGGGTGAAAACGCTGGTATGGGCGCCCTTAAAAGTCATACGTGGCGTTGTTCCTAGCACATGGCAAAAAGGGTATGTCTTTATTTAAGTTACATAGTTAAGACCAAAATTGCTACCCTTCGATCACTTTCTGCTGTTCAGCAGAGGTAAAGCTTCACAACAAAGTCCACAGCAACACGCTTCTACACAATTAAATTGATTTATAGACGGAATATGTATGTACAGTTAATAGTAATGTGTTGTGTCTTTACGAGACGCGTCTAGACGCCAGCTGGTGTCGGTCGCACAGCTCCGGACATCGTACGTGTGTAGCGTCTGTTAACGTTCTAGTTGGAAACGTGGAGAAGTTACCATTGTTACAATGTAGACCACAGTCAACATCATAAAGATAAATAAAAGCTGAAAAGATTGTATTGTAGGTGGAGTACAGTCGGCGAAGCGGGAACACCTTCCGGCTCTCAGGCGCGCCGCATTACCGCGAACGACCACTTTCCGGTGCTCGTAAACGTCCTCCTTTACACCCCCATCCCTACCCCTCTACCCCTCTACTCTTCACCCGCCGCCGTTAAAAATGAAACAATAACACCTTTAACGACTGGCAAATTTGCCCGAATATTGTCCGAGTAATGCACTATCGGATAACACCTTGCCGTAAAAAAGCTCGCCGCCCATAAAGCGGGCGATAAAACCGCGCACGAATCGCTTTGATCTAAACTGGGTGAAACACGTTTCCCAGCACACTTGTAAACTTCGTTTGAAACGGATTTCCAAAGTTGCAGTAACATTTGAAACTGTTTTCAAAATCCGGTGTAAACAAATGGACCCTTGCTCTGCGGTTTGTTTGAGGGGAGCGGCAGCGGAGACGGCGGCGGGCTGGACTGGTAAGTTCTAATTTCAATTTGACACAAGTTCTGAGGCGCCGGGCGCTGGTCGATTACTGGAGCCTCCAACACTTCACAACTCATGTTTGCTCTATAGTTTGTGAATCGTGAGCCCGCCGCCATTCCCGTGGCATTGTTAACCGCGGTTTGAATGCGGAGAGCAAACGTCGGGAGGGCAAGTTGTAATGAACCCGCGGTAAACATTTACATTTGTTATACTCGCTATTTGCAAGGTTATATTTAATGTACATTGTGTAATAACCTTATCCGTCGACTCACATCCACTGCCTGGGGCGCCTCTTTTCACGTTCTCTTCGCACATCTGGTTTAGCTCTCTGTTTCTCGGCTGGCGAATTTGCCTGTCCAGTTTGGCACCGATCCGCTTATGCCCGAAAATTAGATGCAGCTCTATATGAGACTTGCGGAATAATAACTGGCTGCTTAAAACCAACTCCACTCGCTGCACTATACCCGCTAGCAGGAATAGTTCCAAGAGCCTGCTCCTCCGAAAAACACAAACAGGAGACCAACAAACGACACCTACTGTACAATATAGAGCAACCAAAGGCAATTAAAGAGTCGGAACAGCTTCCATAATTCAAGTAATAAGCTTCCATATTGAACGAAAACAGTCCTTGAGAAGCACGCAAGAAATTGTGGCTTCTCAAATAGGGGTATTACATCCAGCTGACTATGTTAAGCCTGCAGAAATGCGCCCAGCGGGCTATTAACTGCCATGGCTCACCTGGAAATCTCGAAACCGGCTACGAAGCCAGGTGGCTGGCTGTAGGCATAACCTAGTCAGATGGGGGTACTCCGATCAGCCACATTGTGATGGTGGAAAGACTCCACAGACGATGCCCCATCTCCTGTCCTGCTCCTTATGCAAAAACACCTACACCATGCGAGAACTTTGCGAGGCCAGCGCTAAGGCCATCGGCGTGGCTGAATACTAGTTGATGAAAATCTAAATAAGAGGGAATCATCGATACGAAGAAGAAGAATGTAGGTTTGAAATTCGGAGGATTTTATCGATCTTGGTGATACAAGTAAAGAAGTGTTGTGTGTAGACTTATCGCAAGATGGAGGTGCTACGCGGGCCAGTTCGATGAGCAGGAAGGTCACGAGCACCACGTAAGCGATGGTAAGCATGTAGACTTACCGCAAGACGGAAGTGCCTACGAGGGCCAGCTCGATGAGCAGGAAGGTCACGAGCACCACGTAGGAGATGGTAAGCAGGTAGATTTCGTTCATGGCTGGGCGGCTCAGGCACAGCAGCAGGCCTGCAACAAATTATGTATCAGTAGCCATCCTAATATTTAATATATTACAGGAAAGAGAAAGAATATTATATTTTCTAACTAACCACAACCCTATTTCATCTTCACGGATTCAGATAATATTCTTAGATCTAGCAGCAATTCAAACTTGTCATGACCATTTCATTAGGTGGTAAAAATACAGTAACATACTGTTTTATTATCGAACTGATCAACAATATATGTCCAAATGGTACAGCGGCAATCTTCTTCTCCTCCGTGTGAGGATTTTGCTACCACTGGTGTCAAAGTTAACTAAGCCGCCTCTGAGAACCCCATAGGCCTCTAACTTGGCTATTTCAGACTAACATTAAGTATATAATATATGTCCAGGTTTCCTAATGATATTTATATTTGCCAGCGACAATGTATCTCATATTCACATCATAGTTTCAGGCTAATACAGGTTTAGGTAGTGGCTATCAAACCACAGATACCAGGACCACCAAGATAATCGGACATTAGCCGAACGAGATAATACAAAGGTACATACAGGTCACTAACGGGATGTTACTGTAAGACAGTCTAAGTAGACTTGCCTCAAATTACTGCACCTGTAGCCAAGTTGACAATTTACAATCGAAAACGCTAGTAGAAACCGAACGAAACGGTCAGGCCTTACAAATAGAAGGCTTTAACGATTGTAGAAAGAAATTCGATAAAAAACGATTGTGACTTGGCTGGAGGGGCTGATTGCCTTTGGAATATTCAAGATGCATTTGTGTTTTAAGTCAATCTAATTAAATACACACCTCTTCTTTCGCAAAGTTACCTATGACATTGAAGATTTTTTAAGTGGAGAGTATACGGTTTAAATAACCACAACAATCAACCAAATAACAATCTTCAAAGCTTGTTATCCTACTCCTACTAATATTATAAATGCGAAAGTTCGTGAGGATGGATGGCTGTATGTTTGTTACTCTTTCACGCAATATTTACTAAACGGATTTGGATGAAACTTCACAGTAATATAGGTTATACATCAGTTTAACACATACTACATTTTATAATGATTTTTTGCAATTTGGTCATAATATAACGATAAATATCAAGTAAGTCGGAAAAAAAATTCTGCCCTCTGAGAGCTATCTTCGCGTGCGCTGCCTAAACTGTTGGCGGTACACAAATATAATGTTGAGTAGGATTGTTTGTCTTAAATAGTTCTAAATAGAAGTCCTTGACAGCATATATCTACCTTTTATGTGAAGCCACTATGACCATAAAAAATAGAGATTCTTATGAAAATTGCAATAATGTAACCCAACGTAGCTAAATGTTGCATATAAAATTCATTCTTTGGCGTGCGCTGAGAAAACTATTGATGATACCTACATAAAAAATATGTACTACATGATTAGGAAGGGTAGGGTAGGTAGGGTTGGGTAGGTAGGATGGAGTAGGTAGGGTAGGGCAGGGTAGATGGGGTATGGTAGGTATGGTAGGTAGGGTAGGTAAGTAGGTAGGTAGTTCCTTTATAAATAAACTAGCTTCTGCCAGCGGCTTTGCCCGCGTTAAAGGTAATTTCTTATCCAAAGGAAACATTATACCGGGATGAAAATTAGCTCATGTGCTATACCAGACTTTAATCTATCTTTTTTGTTACTCAATCAAATCAATTTTAATTTAAAATATTACTAGCTTCTGCCAGCTGCTTCGCCTGCGTGAGAGTCGAAAATTATCCCGAGGGATCATATTCGCGGGATAAAAAGTACCTATCCTATGTGCTATTTCTGACTATACGAGTATCGAGTATCCGTCCAGCCGTTAGAACGTGAAGAAGTAACAAACATACAAACACATACCCACAAACTTACGCCTCATCAATATTAGTGTGATTATTTTTGATTTTGATAGATTCACTTGTTTCTCAAAGTTTTTTTTCTTTATGATTGGCATGTACATGTACAATGTTGTTCTGGAAGTCCTAATCTGGGATATGGCCAAGTCATGAGCCAAGTTTTGTCGAAATCCTTTCAGTCGTAGAGGCATGAACAAACAGTCAGACTTGAAAATTTACAATATTAGAAAGTAGAACAGGATGGAAAACTTTTAAAAAACTACAATAAGAATGTTGTATGACTCACATGCGTACACAAGAGCAGTAATTCCGAGGACGATGCTGTTGACGATGTACGCCACGCGCTCCTTCTCGTAGAAGACCTGAGATGCGGTGATGGCAGCTATCTCCTCGTGGAAGCGCGAGGTCGTCACGTTTACGTAGCGATTGGGGTCATGGTATCGGCTGCGGACAGGCACCAGGTGAGCATGAGGCACAGGATCTGCCGCCAACGGTCTAGTCTGTCGCGCATGCTTAGCTTGCCAAACATTTGTAGGAAATGATGTTTATGGGCAATTTCATATTGAATTATGAATGAGAGCTGAAGTTAAATTTTGCAATCGATGACAATATACGGTACGTATGTTAAAAATCTTGTTTCAAAAAAGTTTTTTTTTTATTAAAAATAAAACATTTATGAATAAATATTTATTTATGAATAAAGATTTTTTTATTTTATTTTTCTCTACTTCTGTGGGTAGAGAAAACTCAAAGTAGTTATATTTCACCAGACGTCCCTTCTACCTTTGATTGGGCTGACATTTTGCACACACTTTTTGTTTCTCGTGACAATGATTTTTTTTTAAATATTAAAGCTTGTTTCATTTGTTTCTCTAGCTGTAGAATACACTTATTAAAAGCTGATGCAACACCAAAAGCCGTTCAATGTATGTACAGCCTTTACTTAGCGGCATGTCCTTACTTTACATGCATATCTATGATGAGTAAGCAACAGGGTAGGCGAGTGATTCACGAAAGCTTCAACAAATGCTAATCTTGCCAGTGTTATTCTTACGTTTTTGTTCTAGTGAGAATGAGTGTCCATCTACTTGTGAACATCGCTGAGTACTTACCAAATCAGTTTAAGATGATTTATACTTTGTTACTTAAACAGTTCAGTTTAGTGTTAAAGTTGGTTAAGACAAAATTATACAAAAAAAAAAATCCATCATGCGTGAAGTTTCTGCCTCAGTCCTAATCAGCCAGTTCGAATGTGTTGTAAATTAAGATAGTATTGTTTTATCAAACGAAAACTACCAGATATTTCTTCCATAATCATGTTATTCAGACTTAGCATTTAATTTAATTGGCTCTCGTCAATTGATACCAAATTTGACCTGAAATCGAAATGGTGGCAAAATAAAGTGGTAGGACATGCAAGTGGTGTAAGGGTTTGACTATCTTTTTATTTTACAAGACTTCAATTTGAATATATCTAATCTTATGTTTGCCGTAGCTGAATTCTGGTCATAACTTATATAATTTTGCAATCACCGACACGACGAAGAAGAATATATTATACCTGATGCATGTTTCCACTATCACCAGCGTCTAGTAAGGTAATGTCCAATATAAGCAACCACTCTTGTTTTTCCACCCAGCTCTCAGAGAGTAAGTTGTAAGCTTCGATATCTATATTAACAGTTATCTGTGTCTCTCTAAGTTCACTACGGTAACTGTCAATGTTTTTATCATCTGTTGCTAAGCAAATTCAAATTGAAAACTTTATTGCTCAACACAGTACAAGCTGATAGTATTGTCTAAGCATACCTTATGGTTAGTGAACTTTCGTTTTTGTAATAAGTGCCTAACTACCTAACTTACAGTTTACTTACACATTACATTAACATTTTGCTTTGCTTTGTGTTACTACAGTAAAAACGAGCATGTGCTTAACAGAACCAAATAAAAAGGAATGCCAAAAAAAAAGACATTCTCTTCCCCTACTAAAGAAGTAGAATAAATTTAGAAATAAACTAAAATTTAATCAGCCTGGGGTAATTTAGGAACACAGGATACCTGCCATTTGGACGTGAACTGCAGTGCTACGAGTATGCGGAGAGCACTCAATAAATTGCGTACTCAGGTATGCTACTGCAATCACAATTTGGCAAAATTGGGTTTTGTAGATCCTTCCATCGACTTGAAATGAAAATAAAGAATTAAGATAAGCTGATAAAATTTTCGTTTTTTTTTCCTTAATTATCCTACATTTAGTGTTGAAACCAGTTGTTCCCCCAGAAACGTGCGTAATGATAGATGACTAAACCCATCATAACAAGGCAGAGATCGATGACGTACTTGAAGTTGTCGATCGTGTCGTTGAAGGCGTTGTTGCTGAGCAGGTTCTGCGCGATGAGCAGCGTGCGCACTTGCACGACCATAAGGCCCACGGCCACCGCCAGCAACAGGCCTAGAAGGTGGGTCATGTTCGTCTGGTTCATGCGGAGGAAATAGCGTTGGTATAGCATCTCCACCTGTGGACAAGCGAAGGATCATAAGAAAGAAGTTAGTGTATTTTATTTTTATTAACGATAGGCTTGCGTTGGACCTCTATCTCGCGATAGTAAGCGACGCTGTGTTCTAAGCTCGGATACAAGGGCTAGAAAAATGTCTTTGAAAGTTCCAAGACATAAAATACCAGTCGCGTTTGACGTTAGAAGGAATACAACCAACGAAACAAAATCCGTTATTCTTATATATATATTTCCGTGTACTACATTCTCTCGAATTATGCGAACGTAAATGTATGTACAGAACAGCTGACATTCTTTCTTATTTCTATGGACCTCTCAAAAGTTGTACAAATTAATGAATACGAGTTTCACCCTTTGCCAATGAATTAAGAATCATTCTGTAGATCGTGGTATAAGTCCGCAGAAGGATAAGAAATTTTTAAAGCTTTTAGAATACCATTCCACTAAAATAACGATTTAAATATTTTACAATCCAGTGTCAGAGCAATCCGACGGCGACTAAAATCCTTATGTCCTGTTATGTGTATTAAAGCTTGCCTAGACACTGGAATCTGCGCAGCCCGTTCGACGCTGCGAGAGATGCGCGCCTAAGTGCGCGGGACGATACTAGGATTATCCGCCAGACGATATCAAACGATATGCTAGCGTCAGCTAGAGCATACACAGACGTTTTCTCACGGTTAAGAAGTTATAAAGCTGCTAAAGGACGATGCAAGAATGGGAACATTATGTCATTGTTGCTGGATTTTTTGTATTTTCGGTTTCTTCCATATGTATCCAGACTGCAGCGGCTATTGGGTAGGAAGTGGTATTGAACACAGGAAAACTTAAATTGTTGCATTCATTATTTCATCATGGAAACCGGCATGTCTTGTCTGGGAGCGAAAAATTCTAAAAAAAATGCCATCCACAAACCGTTTCTATGTCCGCGTGTTGGAGGTACTATGGCCCATTTCGCCTCATACAGAGAAACCTATGTTGTGTTCCAGCTGAGGGCAAGCTATAAGCTGATTATGATGTGATATTCCTGCGACTAAGAACACTGGTATGTAATTCTTGTATCCGCTGTTTTCCCCTTTATTTCCCCATATCTACCCACAAAATTTACGAGGAGGTAATGAAGCGTACTGTTACAACCCTTATTACAAGGCAATAAAGCCGACATTTGCATTCTCTAGTTAAAGCATCAGTTTTCATTGCAAAGCCAATGCTGAATTGCAGTTATCGCTCATTAGCGGAATTTTAATATTCATTTAGTTAGTTAGATTCTGGAAGCCGTCGCGTAAACCCAAATTCGTTAGACTTATCTCAAGAGATACAAGAGATTATAGAAAGTCTTTATTTTAGTTGGTGTAATATTGTGTATTATTCAGTAAAACATTAATAAAAGTTGTAATTGTGGATTTTTGTGAATAAACAAGTGGTTCGGTAGAAGTTAGTTTTTTTTTAAAAAGATCTACGGGGTCGGCCGTGTAACAAATTGGTGTCAGAAGTGGGATACCAGAGACGAAGTCTTACGACGTTGAGTCAGACAGACACTGGTATTCCGAAGCCCGAGCCTCCCGTTCATTGACCGACAGTAAGACTTAATCTAAAGCTAAGCCTGCGTCACTACCTTGGACGACGGTCAGCCTCCGCTATTCTGCGTGAGCCCGCTCCAGCCACAACGTATTGGACGACGGTCAGCCTCCGCTACTCTGCGTGAGCCCGCTCCAGCCACAACATTGGACGACGGTCAGTCTCCGCTTTTCAGCGTGAGCCCGCCCAGACATCATCACTAGCACCATCATCAGCTCCAGGGTCTAACTCACCACATCCAGTTGGCCAAGAAATTCCACAGCGAACCGTGTGAAAATTCCAGCTCCAACGCGTCATTGCAACATAATGCAAACGCCAAGCTTCGTGTTACTGTGAGTGTTTCTTGCGTCTATAATTTCAAAGTGAATCGCGCCTCTGAATCGTATTTCTAAGTTACTGCTATATTTTTATACCTATTTGTGTCTACACGTACTTCACTGTTCGTAAATTATAAAGGGTGTCCAACATATCATAATACTTATGTCCGTTAAATCAGAAAGCGGAAAAATGTCCGACAAAATTACCTTGTCCGTCTTAACCAAATTCGTAAAACCATTTAATGGGGATAGAGAGACGTTACCTGCATTTCTCACAAATTGCGAGAATGCAATGTCTCTAGCCACACAAGATCAACAAAATGTGCTCTGTAAGTATATAATTTCCCAGATGGAAGGGAAGGCACAAGTAGCATGTAGTCTAAAATCATTTGAAAAATGGTCAGAACTTAAAACTTTTCTCAAGTCCACCTTTGGAGAAAAAAAACACGCCACACATCTCTTATCGGACTTACAACATTGCAAACAACTACCAAATGAAGAAGTAACGCAATACTCTCTACGAATCGAGTCAATACTGACCCGAATTCAGTCGGACACTCATCACAGCTGTAAAGACGAAAACGAACTACCTGGCCGTATAGCAGCCATGGAAGACCTGGCCCTCAATACATTCATGCTAGGCCTAAGCTCTTCTATATCCAACATTGTTCGGTGCAAAAACCCTTCAACTCTCAACGAAGCGATTCAATACGCTATAGATGAAGAAAAGTTATTTAACTTATCTAAACCTAAATCAGTCAAACAATGTTCAACATGTAATAAAGTAGGCCATAGCTCATCAGAATGTTTCAGAAACAAAAAGCCTAACTATAATTCCCAAAAACCATATCATAAGGTTTTCATTTCCCAATGGGATTCTAATAAAAACAATAATTCTAATACTAATTCAAATACCAATAGCAATGCTAACTCCAATGCCAATCCTAGTGCGCAAACTTGCAGATATTGCAAAAATATCGGGCACACTATAGAGCAATGTCGTAAAAGGCAATTCAATATGCAACGCCGCGAAAATACGGACTTTGCACAGCGCCATCATAATTCACCTGATAGCTCTACAAATGCATTTACGCATACATGTGAATGTTTGACCAATGGTCATAATAACCACGTCGAATCTCACGATAATTTAAACTAAATCGGATTTTGATGCCGTGTCCGTCAAAATCTATGCAAATTTATAATGGCACGATTCCTACTAATTCTACATCTCAGTCGAAGATGCTGAGTCCTTCTAACTCTTATAATCATACTAAATCTACATCTCAGTCGAAGATGCTGAGTCCTACTAATTCTACATCTCAGTCGAAGATGCTGAGTCTTGCTACCTCTAATAATCATACTAAATCCACATCTCAGTCGAAAAGGTTGAGTCCTACAAATTTTACATCTCAGTCAAAGATGCTGAGTCCTGCTATCTCTAACAATCCTACTAAATCTACATCTCAAGCCAACGAGCTGAGTTCTGCTATCTCTAATAAGAAAATAAAATGTCACTTATGTAATAATGTGCCAAAGGGTTCTCGTACTAATTCTAAACATAACTCAATCACACCTAACTTAAATATGAATTCTAAATCTAAACTTATATACGAAATTAATGATTTTTGTAAAAAGGTAGCCTTACCTCATACTTATCTAACTACTACTCACGCTTTAGAACGGTTATGTTTTCTTATCGATACAGGATCAACCATCAGTATTGTCAAAGGTTCCTGTTTACTCGAAACTCCAAATCTATCCACCGAAATTGTAAAGTTAAAGGGCATTAATAGTTCAGAAAACCCTGTTGAAACTCTAGGTACCTTTCAAATGGAGTTTAAACTATCAGATAATACTTATAAATACAAATTTCATGTCACAAAAGATGACATTAATCTTAATAATTACGATGGAATTATCGGTAGCGACTTTTGCGATTACTTTAAATCAAATATCGATTATTCTTCTAAGTCAATGTCTATATTTAACCATTATATTCCTATCACTTATAATCAACCGTCGTATAACATTCCAGCTCGTTCTGAAGTAGTTATCGAATGCACTGTATCTAATTACTCGCCTGAACTTTATCATAACAATGAAGCTCTCGTACTAGACCATACTCTAAGTGAAGGTGTCTATGTTGCAAATTGCATTGTCTCAATCAAATCAAATAAGAAAACAAACATTACTATCCTAAATACTACAGAGACTGACATTGAAGTTAAAGATTATCACGTAAACGTGACACCGTTTGAAAGTAAAAGTTCAGATTCTATATCTTGTTACAATACTAATTCTATTGCCTGTAATAAATCTAATCGCATAGATAAAGTTTTAAGCCTCATTCGCTGTTCCCATTTAAATCAGGAAGAGAAAAAATCTCTCTTAGAATGTTGCTCCCAATACACAGATATCTTCCATATCGAAGGTGAACCCTTAACCTTCACGGACGCTATAGAACACACTATTAACACAGGTGATGCACCACCTATACATGTCAAATCATATCGCTTCCCCGAATGCCACAAAGAGGAAGTAGATTCCCAAATTCGTAAAATGCTAGATCAGGATATCATCAGACCTTCTATTTCGCCTTGGAGCGCCCCAGTTTGGGTAGTACCGAAAAAGATGGACGCTTCAGGCAAACAAAAATGGAGAATAGTCATTGACTACCGCCGTCTCAATGACGTCACTGTCTCTGAAATTTATCCGCTGCCTCTTATCACGGATATCTTGGACCAGTTAGGTCATTCTAAATATTTTAGCACGTTGGACCTTACCAGCGGTTTTCATCAAATAAAGACCAACCCCAAAGATGCGGCTAAAACTGGTTTCACAGTTAGCACAAATTCAAGCATGTCTGGACACTATGAATTTACCAGGATGCCTTTTGGGTTGAAAAATGCCCCTGCCACATTTCAACGTCTTATGAATACTGTTTTATCAGGCTTACAAGGCCTCCATTGCTATATTTACTTAGACGATTGCATCGTTTACAGTCAAAATTTACAAGATCACATGCTTAAATTACAACTGGTATTTAATAAATTTCGTGAATATAATTTGAAACTCCAACCAGACAAGTGTGAGTTTCTTAGACATGAAGTGACTTACCTTGGCCATATTATCACTGATAAAGGTGTATCTCCAAACCCTGAAAAAGTTAACGCCGTATCGCAATTTCCAATCCCAAAAAATCCTAAAGATATCAAATCATTTCTAGGCCTAATAGGCTATTATCGCCGATTCATCGAAAACTTTTCGAAGTTAACTAAACCACTTACCTCTTTACTAAAAAAGGATGCTGTTTTTCACTGGGGTACAGAACAGCAACATGCATTCGATTTTCTTAAAGAAAAATTAATTACTGCCCCTCTTCTACAGTACCCTGACTTCTCACAACCTTTTAACGTTACTACTGATGCTAGTAATTACGCCGTTGGCGCCATACTATCTCAGGGTCCCGTCGGCAAAGATAAGCCGATCGCATACGCATCACGCACTCTAAATAAACCTGAAGGCAACTATTCGACTACCGAAAAGGAGCTTTTAGCTATTTTATTTGCCGTTAAAACTTTCCGACCATATTTATATGGAAATAAATTCAAAATAATAACAGATCACAGACCCCTCGTTTGGTTGTTTAACGTTAAAGATCCCGGCAGTAGACTCATTCGCTGGCGCCTCAAACTTGAGGAATATGACTACGAAATTACCTATAAGCAAGGTCGCCTCAATTCCAATGCCGATGCACTATCCCGTTGCCCTATTAACTCTATTGATGTTAACAATTTAAATAACTCTACTTATGAACAATATTTTAAAAACCAATTTACTAATCAGCTCCCTGCTTCAAACACTATTATAGAAGAATGTACTCAAGGCCTCCACTTATCCAAGTTAAATACAATAGCCTGCCCTGTCTCTTTAGACTTTGACTATTCTATGCCTTATTGCGAGGAAATACTATCACAGCTCGATAACTCTGCTGACTTACTAAACTCAGAACGCGAACCTCTTACAATACGACACGTCCAGGATAAAAATAAATCTTACTATTTTCTATTTACAAAAGTTCATCATTATGAACAAACTAATTTTAGAGATGTCTATAGTTTATTAATTAAACTCAGAAATCTACTAATCGATTGCCCAAATATAACTGATCTTGCTTTACCTGATTTTAGTGACCCATTTTCTAAACTAGCCTATACTAAAGTTTATAATATGATATCGTATATTTTTCACAATACCAACATCAAAATCCATATGTATAAAAATCTATTAATTTACCCTACTCCTATAGAAGTTCCTAAAATATTAAAGGAAAATCATGACTCTGTTATCGCTGGTCACCCAGGATCACAACGAATGTATTCGCGTATCAAAGCTGCCTACTATTGGAAAGGCATGCGCTCTGACATTGAACAATACGTAAAAAAATGTAAGCTTTGTCAGATCAATAAACCTTTAAGGAAATCAAATAAAGCTCCTATGGAGATAACTTCTACATCGACTAGGCCATTTGAACGACTAGCCCTTGACGTCGTAGGTCCCTTACCCGAAGCGGGTTTCCAAAATTTTAAATTCATTTTAACACTACAAGATGATCTAACCAAATTTACCAGCGCTTATCCGATGATTACAGCTACCAGTGAAGAAATAGCTCGAAACCTCGTACATTTTATGTCTCTTTTCGGTTTTCCTAAAACTATTTTAACAGACTTAGGCACTTGTTTTACGTCAGAATTATTTAAACAATTAACAGATATATTGAAAGTCAAAGCCCTTTTCACTACTCCGTATCACCCACAAACTAATGGAGCTCTTGAACGCTCACATGCTACTCTAAAAGAATACCTTAAATCCTTTGTTAATGAAAATCAAAATGACTGGCACTGTTATCTATTCACCGCAATATTAGCATATAATACTACTCCCCACTGTACAACTAATTTCACTCCTCATGAACTATTATACGGCTATAAACCATGCATTCCTAATTCCTTATATGAAACCTCCGGTAATACCACATACAATGAATATATAAGAGCTTTACAATATAGGATGCGATTTAGTCGCGAAAAAGCTATCCAAAATATTCTAAATAGCAAAGAGAGATCAAAACAATATTATGATACTAACTCCCGTGAAATCACATACAAATCAGGAGATATGGTGTACCTAAAACACCATCACAGACTTCGAAAAGCGTTATCGCCTATATGGAAAGGCCCATACAAAATTACAAAAGTTAATAATAAACATAATGTGACCCTTCAAGTAGGTCGTAAAAATATAAAATACCACACCAATGAAATAAAACCTTCAACATCCTAACACATACTATGTTTCCTTTCAGAACGCTATGCTGGCACGGCATTTCAAGCCACAGCCTCACCGAATCGAGCATCATTCCCATCTACCATAGTCCCGGAATTTATTTTGAACCTATTAATAATATTAACTTTTATAGTGATCATTGGAAAGTTATCACTCACGTCGATTTAATCTCTTTAGAACCTTATCTTAACAAAATAGAAACTCTATTACATGAAACTCTGAATCTCTGTAACAAAATTCAAACAGAAGATTCACAAGATTTTAACTTGTGCAAGGACATGTCTAATCCGATTGAAGTTTTAATCCAATCAAATTTCATTAAATTACAGTCACTATCACATATCATCTCTAATAAATCAACAAATAAAATAAAACGCTCTTTAGAATTTGGAGGAGAAATCTTAAAGTTCTTTTTTGGTACATTAGATGCAGACGACGCTAGAAAATATGATGCTGCAATTGAGTCGTGTAAAAAGAGCGACACAGAACTATACCACCTAATGAGAGATAACATTCACATAATTAAATCTACCATAAATAACTTTAACACTACTATTTACAAACTTAACCAAAATGAAAATAAATTAAATACCCAAATTAACGTGATGAACGAAATATTTTCCCAAATCACGAAAACTGACAACTTACTGCTACATACCTCAAGGTTAAACAATCTTCTTAATATAATTGAAGGTTCTTTACTTAGTATTTCCAATTTACTGGATACTACAGTAAACTCTATTTTATTTTCTAAGGCTAATATATTACATCCTAGTGTTATAAGCCCCTCTAATCTTTATCTAGAATTATCTAAACATAGTAGTCAAGTAAACAAAAGGTTAGATTTCCCAGTTCCTTTAAGCATTCAAAATATTCACTCCATAATAGATGTCTCTGAATTTAGCTCTTATTACTATAATAATAAGATCGTTTTTATATTACAAATACCTTTAATAACACCTGATAAGTTCATGACCTATAAAATCATACCTTTACCTACTCCGCATGATGACTCACATAGCACATTTGCATTGATTCAACCTTCTAACTCCTATATAGCTTTAAGTGATGACAGGATGCATTATGCTATGATGGACACACTTGCTAGATGTAAGTTAGTAAATAATAACTTTTCTATCTGTGAACTAACTACTATATATTCATGTATAAGCAATCCAAACTGTGAATCTAAAATATTAACTGAAGTAACACTGTCGTTACCCACAGAATGCAACGCCAAACTTTTATATGGACAAATTGATATTTGGCAAAAGTTAAATAACAATAAATGGATTTATGTTCAATCAAATACAAATAAATTGACAATCAAATGCGAAGATAACATTAGCGACTATTCAATCATAGGTACTGGAATTGTAAAACTAACAGCAAATTGTATTGGTTATTCTAAAACTATTCAGTTAATAACAACTAGCTCTTATTCTTTTATTACTAAGTCTCCTTTAGATATTAAGTTTGATATAACAACTGATGACTGTTGTAAGAAGGACATATTTAATAAAAGCCTGCCACATTTGTCGCCAATATCTTTAAGCAAAATCAACTTAGATTCTCTCAAATATGCAAATCATCAAATGGATAATTTAGAACAAGAGTTAAATAACTTAGAAAAAGAATCACATTTTATTAAATATGGTCCATACTACTCTACTTTTACTTATATTTTAATTGTGTGTTTATTCTTATGTGTAATTTATAAGATCTTTAGATATTTTAAAAATAAAAATGCTACTAATTCTGGATGCTGCGTGCAGATATTTAACCAGTGTTATAATCAGAAAACTTCTAAACGCAAATCCAAAATCTCTAATTCTATCGAGATGACTGAAATGTCATCAACATCTGATGAAGACAATAAGCCAATACAATCTTTACCAATTCGAAACACTAATTATAAATCTACAGCTAATACCTATAAGACCAAATTCCCATCAAACAGGAATTTAAACTTTTAAAATACACTTAACTTAATATACTTTTAATTATGGTGTTATGATTTCCATTGTAATCTACTATGTCTTACTATGTTTAATTATAGTTTTATAAGCTACATGTACCCATGTACATTTATATCTAGTGTTAGTTTTTATGACCATCTTAATCTCACTGTATCTCCTATCTTTTCTATTTTACTTCGCTTATCTTATAAGATAAAGCTTCGTCAAAAAGGGGGAGCTGTTACAACCCTTATTACAAGGCAATAAAGCCGACATTTGCATTCTCTAGTTAAAGCATCAGTTTTCATTGCAAAGCCAATGCTGAATTGCAGTTATCGCTCATTAGCGGAATTTTAATATTCATTTAGTTAGTTAGATTCTGGAAGCCGTCGCGTAAACCCAAATTCGTTAGACTTATCTCAAGAGATACAAGAGATTATAGAAAGTCTTTATTTTAGTTGGTGTAATATTGTGTATTATTCAGTAAAACATTAATAAAAGTTGTAATTGTGGATTTTTGTGAATAAACAAGTGGTTCGGTAGAAGTTAGTTTTTTTTTAAAAAGATCTACGGGGTCGGCCGTGTAACAGTACGTTATTCAGGAGGGGGTACAAGGGGAGGATTACTCGCGAAGTTCATTACATTCCCGCTGTTTATTTATAATTACCGCCCGAAAACCAATGACTTTCAAATTGTCTGTGACGTCTTCGTCATGAAAGTCCCGCTACAATTTTTCACCGACTCTCCAAAAAAGAGGAGGATCTATGTTCGTTTTTTTTTGTGTTTGTTCACCGTTTTTTCAGCGTAGAACTGTTTGTTCAGCGTAGAATTTTCAAAATCGGTCTACTATTGACGCAGGTATCTCCAACAATAGTAGACCGATTTTGAAAATTCTTTTTCGTTTGAAAGTGTATGTTCCGAAATTGGTCCCATTTTAATTTGGTGAAGACCTGATGATTTATTTCGGAGATATACAACAGAACTCTTCAATAAATAACGGCAAATCTCTCGGGATTGCTGCAATCGCATGTTTGTTTATTGTTTATATCATTTCATAACATAACATCACGTCAGTACGCTCGATAGGGGTACGCAGATATATACACTTCACCTTGGTACACTCTCATTTCACCGGTTATGTTCAGTTTCATGATATTCGGGTAATCTATTCTGGCATTATAGGTACCTTACTAAACTATGTAATTTCTTATTAGGTAGGTACAAATAAATGAGAAAATTAAAAAATAAATTAAAAAATACTACCGACTTCCAAATAAGAAAAATTCAAATTAAAAATAACTTTTTATTTTTGGAATGGACACCGACAGGACCGACGACACGATCAAAACTAAAGTTATTTTTCACTTTGTAGTTTTTTGTACGCTTTTTTAATGTGTGGCGAGGGTTAAGTCAGCAGATATAGTATAGATGAATGGTGGTGATGATGGTTTTTTTTTATTTTTTATTATTATATAGGCTTGCGTTTGACCACTATCTCACCTGATGGTAAGCGATGATGTGGTCGACGGTGGAGCACGCTTGCCTAGAAGTAACCTATTCACTCTTGACTTAAAGACCCCTAGATTGTAGCTATCAGGAAACACAGACGCCGGCAGGGAATTCCACTCCATACCTGTACGCATAATAAAAATATTCGCGGTATCTTCAGATTTCATGTCTGAAAATATAGCTACAGTAAAATAAGCTATTTCCGGTTTATAATCTAGATAAGATAATGTTAATGAGACATCCTGACCGACAGACTGTAACACAGGAGTTACCTAGCATGGGGCTCATTGATCTTGTATTTTGTACCTCACCAATTGCATCCTAAGTTAAGTGATATCTGTGATTCTGTAATTTGTGTCAAATAAATTATTACTTACGATTACTTACTATTTGTTAAGCACAATCAATTAAATAATTACATGTTTTTAAACAGATAAAAAAAACATTTTTACAAAAAAATAGTACCGACTTCCAAATAAGAAAACTACAAAGTGAAAAATGACTTTGTTTTAGGAAGTCGGTGTCGTTCGTATGTACCATTTTTTTGCGCTATGGACAACTGGAGGATAACTGGAGGTCTGAATTAACTAGCTGTCCCACGCGCCTTCGCTCCCGTCAACTGGCTACCTACCTACCCTACCCTACCTACCCTACCCACCCTACCCTACCTACCCTACCCTACCTACCCTACCCTACCTACCCTAACCTACCTACCCTACCCTACCTACCCTACCCTACCTACCCTACCCTACCTACCCTACCCTACCTACCCTACCCTACCTACCCTACCCTACCTACCCTACCCTACCTACCCTACCCTACCTTACCTACCCTACCCTACCTACCCTACCCTACCTACCCCACCCTACCTACCCTACCCTACCTATACTAATTAAATGATTGTTGCGTATCTTTAACCGCTTACGCAGTGCACGCAACGGAAGCTCTCCAAAAGGAATATTTTTTATTCCGTTTTTGCAAAGTTTTTCATTTATGCTCCGCTCCAATTGCTCTGCGTGATGTTCTATAACCTTCCTCGTTGAATGGTCTATGCAATACAAATTCTAAGGAACTACTGGTTGGAATTGAAAAAATATTTTTTCAATTCCAACCAGTAGTTCCTGAGATTAGCGCGTTCAAACAAACAAACAAACTCTTCAGCTTTATGATATTAGTATAGATATGCATAAGTCTGGAATCGCCATCCCGTATTGCGCAAGCGAAGTGGTTACTGCTCGTGCCTTCTCAGTATGAGACGGGGCCTTTACCCTGAAGTGAGACAGCTGCAGGCTAGTACTGTAATTAGTTTGCAATGTTATCACTTTGCATCTTAAGATTTACCAGAATTCGTTACGGCTTCATCGGAACAGCGATTTTGTATACTGGTACCTTCAATCTATTTCTCGGCATCATTAGGGTCTGCCCGGTGAACTACTATTAGGAGAGGCTCTTATTAGTGGTGCTGTACAGTGGTGAAGCCGACGCATCCAATTAGAGTAAATGCTGCAGCATGTGCACACGGAAGTGACAGGTTACAAGAGAGAAACTATACCTCTACTTGAGTACTACGAGTAATTGAACATAAGTAGCTTTTCAGTTTATAAAACAATCTTTATTATAGAATAACTAGAGGAAATAAACCTTTCTTTCAAATGATTTCCCTTTAAAGAAGTAAGAAGCGAACTAAATGCTTTCTCTTACTGACTTCCACGGCTGACTGGCTGGAAAATAGTTGTGCGCGGCGTGCGGCGACAGCCACAGAAAACATTTGTAATTAATTCTGCTTTTAGTTCGTTAAAGACTTGCGAAGTTTACTATGCAAACAAAAATATTTGTAAAAAACTGGAGGGTAATGAAGCAAATAAATCATGTGAAGGCTTCATAAGATAAATTCTGCTATTTTTGTCATTTCAATAAGAAAAACCGGTCAAGTGCGAATCGAACTCGTGCGCCGAGGTTTCCGGACCTATCCATTACACCGTCATAATAAAATTGGTATCATTTTTGATTCTACGTCAACGGGAATTGATAATTTTGGTTAAAAGTAAGGTCTTACAGCCTCAGTAAAGGGAAAATCCCGAAATATAAAAAAAGTTGAACATAAAGGCAAATTTGGTACTTACAAGTTTTCGCAAAAATCTAAATTTGATCATATCTTTTATCGCGTTGACTCAGGACCTTGATTTTATACACCTAATAGGGACTATAGACCTCAGTATATGGTATAAATTTAAATTTGCCAGGACCACCCCCGTTCCTGAGCAAATCGGTGGTGACACATAAACAGACAGACGGACAAGAGAGTGATCTTATAAGGGTTCCATTGTTTTACCTTTTGAGGTACGGATCCCTAAAAAGATAACCCCGAGAAGATGAAACAAGAGAGTCTGTAAAAAAGAAAATAAAGTCGTTATGATGCGCCGAAACATAACAGGGCTTCGGCCCGGCCGTCATTTAACACAATGTCAAATCCACCGGAGCGATAAATTCACAAAAAATATATTCCAAGTGGTTACAAAAATGTGTCCTTATTGGCAGAAGAGCTATATCGTATATATAAAAGAGTGTCGGGCGCGGGGGACACGACCCGACAATGGCTGACAATGGACCGTGAGAGGCTACAACTAACAAATAATTCCAAGATGCTTAGCCGACCCTCAGTTGCCTATTATCATTTTGTTGAACATTTTCTGATAAATAATTGGCGTCCGGATGCTTTCATGGCTATGCTACTCCTGAGGGATGACTCGCCACTCAGATACGTAACGTATGATACAACTTTGGGTTTGTTTGGATTAGTTTCGTATTGATAAATGATTTACTTCTTTAAGTTGGTTTATACAAACACTTTTACATGTTAATCATATTTTATAAAACTAGATGAGATTGGTGTTTCCTATCTGACTGCTCTGAGAAGAAAGGCTGAAACAAACTCAGAGGTCACATTCTCTTTTAAAGTCCAGACATAATCTTGCTCAGCCGTAGTTGCAGACCATGTAGAATGGTCTCTGAAATGGTCTTTTGAAGAAAGATCCAGACAGATTGAGTGGACTTGTCCAGTCATTGCACGCATTTGTCAGTTATCGTGCTGCTCACATGGAGGAAACATGTCGAAACAAAAAGAGAAGAAATGAACCTTATTTTAGGTTCATTTCTTCTCTTTTTGTTTCGAGGTTTCAGAGGTCTTTTCTGGCTACTTGGAAGGAACTCAAAACTAAAGCGTGCAAAAATGTGCAACGGGCACACAAGTATATATTAAAAGAAATACCCAACGCACCATAGTTTATCAAGACAGTAGAAATCCATAAAATCCTCAATATTCCTATGGTCAATGAGGAGATAAATACTCATGGCGACAATTACAAATCCCAACTGCTAAAGCATCTGAACAACTTCGCAGGACAGCTTACAATCCTAGAAAGCCCCCGCCGATAAAAAAGCGGCGAACAGTCAGACAGAAGAGTGACTCTGTAAATATAGAGCAGACTCCACTGGGTGTAGCGCCTAACATGCCTTACGAACCGTCTCACCTGCTCAAAGTCTGAAAGACTGATCGCAAGATTAAACCGGAAAACAAAGAAGATAATTTGAGTTGCTAATAGCAACGTAGGATGGAAGTCTTCTCGACTGACGATACGATGCCCGCCTACTTAAGTATCTATCAAAATTCAGTCTCAGTCCCCTTTGTTGTCCTGCTGTTGGCTTGCTAATCTTTTCGCTATGGCTTGAGCCTAGTTGACAGAGGTTTTTTTTTCAATTGTTAATTTTAGAAATTATATAGTCTTTGTTCGACAGACATTATTAATAACTCAATTCAAATTCAATCAGACCAAGATCCATATCAACAGCCTTTATGTGATAGTTGGCTACCTATAATTTATCTCTTTATTCAGGGGTCACTATTATCTTTACCGATCTTATTCCAATTTACTTGTGGTCTGCGCAAAAAAAACGTTTTCTTCTCTATAAGTCGTGATCTCACTAGTTAATTCCTTCCTAGCCATAACACACAGTCTATCCATCGTTTGTTTGTAATTTTTCTCTTCATTCATATCATAAAAACACACAATCAAAAAAATAAATCTTGCCGACATCCCTCATTTCTTTTTTTCTCCATCCACAAAATGAAAATCAATGTCCCTCGCGCTCAAGAGGTATGGTTAAGTTGGTAATACTGAAATGATAAAAGAGCCTTTTCAGGCTACTATGAAAGGTTGAATATCGTCTCAGACAGCCATTAACGTAGGTTATATTTCCTTGTTGTATATTAAAAACTGAGCCGAAGATCATAAGCTCATAAGCTTTAAGTTCTTCACACACTAGGAATCTGCGTTCTTCCAACAATCTTCTCAGTCAGTATATTCTTCTGTGGAAAGCGTTTCCTCTCGACATCAGGACGGCCACCAGCCGGTATTCGTTCAAGCGGAAATTACGATTTTATTTTCAGCGGGGGCAAGGTTATGTCGATGACTTATCTTCATTAAATAAAGATATGAATTATATTAAAGATATATGTATGTCTATTTGAAGCAACTTATTATTTCAATTTTTGTTTTATTTTTTACTTTCGACGTTTTAAACAATGCACGTGCCGTGTTGTCTCTTCACTCTTGGTTGACTGGTAGAGGATGCCTAGGGCATTAAATCTGCCATTGTATATTTGTGCGTGAAGTTATATATTAAAAAAAAACCAACAACAACAATTTTGGTTAAATGTTTTTAATTCCATTTAAGCTTATCATTTAAGCTCAATCCAATCAATGCAATTCCCATAAGTATAGGTAACTAGTGGCGGCATGTTACCCGAGTTCCGTTACCCCACAGCGCATGTTAGCCCCGGAGGGTAAGCTGCTCGCTAACTAGTTGTATCTAGTTATGTTGTGTCTCGTTATAGTTATTAACAAGTTCCGGAAAACCCTCGGAGGTGGAACGATTTTGGTTCTTGTATGAGAATATTATATTCTTTGTAATTAGATTGGAGACCGTACCTATATTAGGATTTTTTATACGTTGGCACCTAGAGAATCTGTTTATACGTTGGCACCTAGAGAATCTGTTTATACGTTGGCACCTAGAGAATCTGTTTATCCCTTCAGCTTTTTATTTTATGGTTTATCAATAGATACTTTTTTGGGGCACGCTGGCATAATATGCTAACATCATTAAGTAGGTACTTGAGGTTTAGCTTTTAAGTCTTCTAAACTTTTAGGTAGATATATTTCAACTACAATACAGTAATGACGTCATCTATTTAATGAGAAGCTATAACGGAAGTACAAATGAACATTCATTCGATGCACTTCGAAACAGCAATATGCAAAAATCTCTGTTCAGCGTAATAGCTCTCTGGCCACTGGCCACTGGCCAGCCCGGCCATCATTATATCTGGCTCATTAGTACCAGGACACCAACAATACACCGCGATACACCTACAAACAGGTCAGGCGAGAGAGTATGTCCCTATTCATAATTGTGTTACTCGCCTCAATAATTGCATCCCGTGTTGAAGCCTCCAATACATCCCCCAGCTTTATAACATTACCATGTCAATTGAAAATATCAGACGCATACACTTTGTTGTGGAAATCAACGGACAGTTGAACCAAAATACTCCACACACAATCACTGTCGATCACGCTTACTAACCGTCGACTCATTAAATATATTCAAATCAACCAGAAATTAAATAAACAAATGAAATTAAATGGGAATATCTGAAAATTTCTTTTCAGATATTCCCATTTCAACTACTAAATCCCTAAACTCATCACCTTCTGTTGCTGAGTCTTTGCTAAAAGAAAATGTTAATGTTTGCGATTCGGAATTTCTTTTTGAACATATTACTTGTAGATACATAATTAAAACCTTTCACACTTTAAATGTTAAAAAGACTTCAGATCTGTGGGGTCATTCTGTAGAAGTTGCTAAATCTATTATTGATATTGTCGCACCTAGTTTAGCTATTATCTTTAATAATTGTATCGACTGTGGGGAGTTTCCTGACCTTATAAAAAATAGTAAAATAATACCATTGTTTAAATCAGGTAGTACATCAGACCCTACAAATTATAGACCTATTTCAGTACTACCTACGTTTAGTAAAATATTTGAGAAATTAATTTTAGAGCAATTGCAAAGATTTTTTAATAAACATAAATTATTACATAGCAAACAATTCGGTTTTACAAGGGGTCGTTCAACTACTGATGCCGGTGTTGAGCTTTTAGGACATATTTATAATGCATGGGAAGATAAGTGCGATGCCTTGGGAATCTTTTGTGATTTGTCCAAGGCATTTGATTGTGTTCTTCATGAAACGCTAATCAGGAAACTCCGCCACTACGGAATCCGGAACAGCGCTCTGGATCTTCTTACTTCATACTTAAGTAATAGGATTCAGAGCGTTGACGTTAATGGAAAAAGATCTCCCGGATCTATATTAACGATGGGCGTCCCGCAGGGCTCGATTCTTGGTCCTTTCTTGTTTCTTATTTATATTAATGACTTGCCATACCTCATAAAGGATAACCATGATATAGTGTTGTTTGCGGATGATACTTCACTTTTGTTTAAACTTAAACGTCAGCAGCTGGTTACTGACGATATAAATAGCGCGATCTCAAAAGTAGTTCACTGGTTCAATGTTAATAATTTACTACTTAATGAAAAAAAAACCAAATGCATTAAGTTTACCCTACCTCACGTTAGGCAGGTGAAAACTGATGTGTTGGTAAAGGGCGAAGAATTTAATCCTGAAAATAGCACAGTATTCTTAGGCTTAACTTTGGATGCTAAGCTTCAGTGGGGCCCACATATAGATAAATTGTCAAAAAAGCTAAGCTCCGCAGCATATGCTGTTAGGAAAATTCGTAATTTAACTGACATAGAGACAGCCCGTTTAGTATATTTTAGCTATTTTCATAGTGTAATGTCGTACGGTATTCTGTTGTGGGGAAATGCCGCCGACATCCAGACTATCTTTGTTTTGCAGAAAAGAGCTGTTCGATCAATTTATAAATTAAGCCCGAGACACTCTCTCAGAGAGAAATTTAAGGAGATTAATGTAATGACTGTGCCTTCTCAGTATATTTATGAAAATCTTTTATATGCCCATAAAAATATAAAATTGTTTAAAAAATACAGTGATATCCATAACATAAATACTAGGAACAAACACAAATTTATAGTACCTGCAACAAGGCTCACGAAAATAGGTGGCTCGTTTAGATGTCAATGTGTGCGCTTTTATAATAAGCTTCCAAGCCACGTACAAGATCTAAGTCTTAATAAATTTAAAACATTCATTAAACGTAAGTTGTGCCAGAAAGCGTTTTATACAATTAAAGATTACGTTGAGGACAAACAGGCTTGGGATTGAGCTGCTCCAATTAATTTTGATTTTTTTTATATTTTGCACCATGAATTTTGTTTTTTTTCTCTTTTTTTGTTTTCTTGCAATGACAAGAATATTTACTTTTTAAAGTATTATATTATTTTATTTTAAGTTCCTTTTTTTTTTCTTAATTGTTGTGAATGTGAAGACTATGTGGATCATACTTTTTGTTTGTTTTTAATTTTAATTTATCTAAGTTAGTTTTAATCATGGTCTGGCAGTTTGAGTAGTTTGTGCGGCCTACCCGAATGTCCTTTCTTTGGTATTGTTCGTCGAATCGTTGAGCTCCTTAATTTCTGAGTTGAGCTGCACGGTTATTGACAAATGCGTGCACTGACTGGACAGGTCCACTCAATCTGGCTGGTTCTTTCCTCAAAAGACCATTTCAGACTTCAGTCTACATGGTCTTCACATGATCTAACCAAGATTTTGTCTGGACTTTAAAAGAGACTGTGACCTCTGAGTTTGTTTCGGCCTTTCTTCTCAGAGTAGTCAGATAGGAAACGCCGACTTCATCTAGTTTTAAAAATATGATCGACATGTAAAAGTGTTTGTACAAACCTACTTACAGAAATAAATCATTTATCATTTATCATTTATCAAAATAAAAGAAATATTATTCAGCTATTCAACTAGCGAACAACCAATCTGCCAAGCGTTTTTACAAATGTATTAAAAAACAACATATGTGCTTTCTAAGTTTATCTTGGACATCTCGCTGACAACGGTGAAGGAAAACATCATAAGGATACCTGGAATTAAGATTAGCATGAGTTTCTGTTCCGCTAGTGTAGTTTCTGCATGGCGTTCCAGTGCGAGGACAAACGAAAAAAAAAATGGGGTTGATATCCAGTCTAACCAGATACCAGTATTTTACGAGTACATGGAGAGACAGTCTATCTGACCTCCAAAACCCAGTAACTGGGTAACTTTTAAAGTTACCATGCCCTGTGAGAAATTGGGCAACACAGTGAGTCACCTCCAGCCACGTCCTGGCCAGCCGCACGCAAATGTATGGAAAGAATTGGTGGGTTTGTCGGCCCTTGATGGAATTATTTAAAAGTTCCTCCCAGATGTCAATAGGTGGTTTAAATAATCTAGAGATTCTCTTACGGTCATTCCGCGTTAAAAAGTCCACGTTCATGGTCTATCATGCGGAATAGTACATTGCAGCACGTCGCTGCACTTCAAAGTCGACCGGAAGTACGCCAGCAAGTACCGGTAAGGCCTCAGTACTAACCGTCCTGTATGTTTTGCATAAGAATATCAAAGCTAAACGCTCACTTTGAAGTAATTTAAGGTGTACCGCCCCTATGGTGGTCCTATTTATACAACCCAAGTATAGCCCCATAAATAGTCTTTAAAGCTAAAAAGACCGTCGACCACATCTTCGCTTACCATCAGGTGAGATAGTGGTCAAGCGCGACCCTATACCAAATAAAAAAAAAGACAGACTCCACGTAGATTTAGATATTCTCGTTAAGGCATAGAAGTTTTTTTTGATTTTTCACCGTGTATTTTAATATGATCTATAAATGCAAAATTCCTCTCTAAGACTAGACCAAGATAGCACACGGACTGCTTCCTTTTCACGGGAACGTTATTAAATTTAATAGTAGGGCACGATTTAAGATTACCCTTCAAAATGAGTTGAGAAGTTTTGTGCGGAGCAAAAGTAAGGCGGTTTCGATCGCCCCACTGAGATATTAATCGCAGGCAAGTGTCAGCCAAGCTCTCGAGTCCAGCTCGAGTACTTGATTGAATGAGCAGAAGACCGTCGTCCGCGTAACCGGTTAATGAACAGCCGCTTGGAAGCGGAATCGCGAGGAAATCATCAAAGCCTAAGTTCCATAAAGGCGGACCAATAACCGAACCCTGGGGACATCCCATGTTGAGAGACTTGGATATGGAATGATGGCCGAGTTTGAGTTTCGCGGAACCATTAAAAAAGTAAGAGTATACTAGATTATATATATTTCTATAGCAGCCCCGAGTTTTCAGTTCAAGAAATAGCATTGGCTACCATGCGTTATCAGAAGCACCGGAAATATCTAGCAAAAGCCCAATTAACTATTTGCCTAACAGTAAGGGTCTACGGTAGATTTTCCAATAGTGAAACTGAATTGATGATTATGAAATTTTGGTCTGTCCGAACTTATTATTTTCTTTTAAGCTCGTTGCCTCGCCTGTATGTCAGTGTTCTACATCTTTCTTATGGGAGTTTATTCTTTGGCAGAATGAACGCAATATTATGTTGAATAATGTACAGGCTGCATCAGGAGTTGTTTACTATACAGACCATGTGGAAACTAGAACAAATTTCCGTGCGTTCAAGCGTTTTTGCCATATCTATTATTGGAATCAAGTATAGCTCACAATGTTAGGACCCATTAATACAAATCCTAATTATTATCCGTGGTGCAAGGCAAATGGGCTTATCCCACTTGTAAAGGACCCTTTGTGCCTATTGACCTTGTTTATTCTTTCTCCCGCTTGATATGGAGGGAAGTGGAAATAAATATTTTTCATTTCTCATATTCGGAAAGTAGTGTTTATTTGAGCCGAGTAGCGGGTGAAAGATTCTGCATCCCACCTTTTGGCGGAAAAGACTCATAGTACCTAATTGCTTCCCACCCTAGGGTGGGCATAAATTTAAAAAATAGAACTAAATTTGGTTAGGCTGTCGGCTGTAAAAATCTAACATAATTAAGAAAAAAATGCTGCGGTGTTACGGCCAGTGTGAATTAAAAAAAAAAAACAAAACGCGTTCGCCCACGGCAGTGACGGAGTGTTCCATAGTTAAAATTTTAAATAGACTATATAATTTGGCGGGATACTAACTCTGTAAGCTGTATCGGAATCTCGGATGAAGACTTATATCTTATTAAAAATGAGTTCAAGTGATTCTGAAATGTTGACCCCAGATACTGATAAAGACGAGGCAAATACAGTTATCGAAAATCTTTTGCCGGAAATTTCTAAGGAAAGATACTTAAATACATACAATGACTTTATGAAGTGACGAGCAGATAAGAAAATAAAATTATTTACCGAAAGTGTATTCCATATCTGGCAAAATAAAGCCTTCTACGCTATGGAGCAGGTATTCAATGCTCAAGAGTACACTAAGAGTAAAACACAATGTCAATTTGAAAAGATTCCCAAGTTTCTGAAAAGACAGTCTGGGGTCCAAGAGCAAAAAATCTAAGGATTTCACCTCTTACGAAGTGGAAACGTTTTTAAATGAAGCCACTGATGTGATATATTTGGCATTGAAGGTAATATAAACGTTTATCTAGGTAGGGAGAGGTATTTTACTCTAAAAATAAACGTCCATCCCAACGACTTTACTCTGATATGTATTATAGATAGGTTTCCATAAGATTATAGTTAATTCAAAAAATAAAAAACCGGACTGCTTAAAAAGCGAACTAAAAAGACGTAAACAAGAAGAAAATCATAGGATACATATTCGCGAGCTGGCTGACCAAAACAAGATAAAAAATTTGGTTCCCCACAATATAACGCCCAAAAGCCGCCATTTTTCTATTTTTAACCGACTTACCAAAAAGGAGGAGGTTCTATGTTCGACTTCAGGTTTGCATTGCATGCTTCATTTGGTGAAGATCTGATTAAGAACTTCGAAGATATACGACAGAACTCTTCAATAAACAACGGCAAATCTCTCAGGATTGCTGCAATCGCATGTCTGTTTATTGTTTATACCATTTCATAACATAACATCACGCCAGAACGCTTTTAAGGGGTATGCAGATCTCTCATTTCACCGGTAATGTTCAAGTTTCATGATATTCGGGTTATCTATTCTGGCGTTAAGGTAACTTACTAGACAACTTGCCTATTAGGTAAGTACAACTAAAAAGTGAAAAATAAAACTTTTTAACAAAAAAAAACCACCGACTTCCAAATAACAAAACTACAAAGTGAAAAATAACTTTATTTTTGGAAGTCGGTGTCTTTCGTAGGTACCATATTTTTGCGTTATGGACACCGACTTCCAAAAATAAAGTTATTTTTCACTTTGTAGTTTTGTTATTTGGAAGTCGGTGGTTTTTTTTGTTAAAAAGTTTTATTTTTCATCCAATTTTAATGTAGCCAGTGACACTAACAGGGTTAAGACGAATCGATTGACGTAAGAATTATCAAAATCGGTTAACGCGTTTGGTCTCTAGAACGCCAAATAGGAATAAACACATTACCCTCCTTCGGCAGTCGGGTAAAAAGAGGCAATCATATCAATCAAACATACTGACAAGATTGCGTAAATTGAGAGTAAAGACGTCAGATAGGCGTGTATTTCTGGAGCAAAAGATCTCTGCTTGTTATTCTATCTACAAAGGTATCGATATGAAGAAGTATTATACTCGTAGAATAGTAATGAAGAAATCCTGTTTTTCACAGATGGTGTTGATACTCGGTATAAGCGGCGCCTGCAGAAGCAGTGTACTCACAAATTTATCAATTAACGCCTTTGAAAATCAATGCCAGTTATTACTCGTAAAATTGACTAAAACAAAAACAAATATTGAGCGTACATTTGTTGTACGAGAAGAGTTTACACAAATAGTAGAAAAATAAAAAATAAATCACACCTAATGACATAAAAACGAATCACTATTTTCTCAAATACCAAAAGGGAAAATGCTATTTACAAGTGATCGGTAAAAATAAAATCTCAGGTATGCGTATGCCGAAGCAAATAGCAACATGTTTGAATTTACCAAACTGTGAACAGTATACTGGGCATTGTTATATAAGAACGTCAGCGACACTGTTAGCCGATTCTGGGGCGAACTTGACAATATTAAAAAGACATGGAAGATGGAAATCCAGAACAGTTGCGGAAGGCTAAATTGAGGATTCTGTCCAAAATAAAATTAAAATTTCAAATAAATTAACTGAGACTACTATTTTACTATAAATTTACGCCCCACTTCGCCTCAACCAACTACTTCAAGGAAGTCTGCGCCATGGATTCCACCGTCTAATCAAATATTGGATTCTCCTACTTTTACAGAAATTCAGCACAACCAAATTTGTCATAACATATCAAACAGCGTAAATATTCTGAACAAAAATGTAACTTTAAATTTCACAAATTGTTCTAAGTTGTCCATTAATTTTAAATAGGTACTACTCATATTATTATTATCAATAAATATTTATAAAAAAACTAATATTTTTTACTTTCCTAATATTCGAAATGAAAAGTAGAGTGCTTAATACGGGTGAAAGACATCAATTCCTAATCGGACTATAGCCGCCCTTGCTGTGCTCTGGCGTCTAAATGCCTCGTATGGGAATTGATTCCTTTCGACCCTCGTGTACAAATCTACTATTTTCCTACTCCTCAGTTATTCTTGTCTGATTAATTCGTTGCGGGATCCAAGACAGTTAAATTCATTCTGCGTAACTTCGTCGAGTTTCAACGATCAGCGCTTTTCTTGTAGTCGCCACTGTTGATTCTGGCTTTTACGAGTTGTAGTGGTTTAGGAATAGTGCGGTAGGATTGTTCCAAAAAATAATTACTGGGTAACACGATACCTCTTGGAAAAACTGGTGTCATATTTTCTGGATTCTGACTATCCGTAACGACTCACAAAGATTTACAATTGACAGCCGGGAGCAACCGCTTAACGTGCTTTCCGAGGCACGAAGGAATCGTCCGATGTAAAGATGGTCGCCATCCACGGATCGACCTTGGCAATCGTTTCTTAACCTTGAAACTCGACCCGTGCGTTTGTTATTATTTAGCCACTAGCTATTGAACCAGCGAAACTTCAATAGAGGCTGAATGTACTATGTAATTACGACTGACTATTATTCACTCAGTTTAATTCCCGCTCAGATATATTATTTCAATGGAACTCGTCCCAGCTTTGAGCAGCTAGCTGTGTCATGTAAAAGTGTTCAGTGTATCGCTGAACGGTCTGGACACTCGAGACACTCGGCCAGCGCAGACGTGCAATAATTTACGTATTATTTTCTCTCAGTAAACGTTTAATAAGCTTCTTTGAAGTGAAAGAAGGAACTTTATACATGAACCATTACCGGACCAATAGCGTTATCTTTAGTTCAGAAAATGGGAAATATGTTGTGTTTATTTAGGTATCATCGAGAAAGAAGTTATCAGTTCGGCTGATATAGGCTCGTTCTCTCGCAGCCTCTCAATGTTGAGATAGTGCATGGTAGCGGCAACAGCCCACTGTCTAGGGCAAACACTTCTGATTGATGTTTTAAGGAAATTTTGGGGAAAACCTACATAATAAACAGGTATAGTGCGCTGCAGGCATTATAAACAATTGCTTGCATCAGCAGAATTGATGCCAAATATCTACAAAACGGCGCAACAAAAAAAAAACAGAAACAATTTCGTTATAATGCCGATGTAGGCAATATTTTAGAACAATTTGTAATGAAATGAATAACCAATAAACTGCCAGGAGAGACCCTTTGTGCCTATTCGGCTTGTTTGTTCTGTCTCCTGCTTGATATGAAAGGAAGTAGAAATTATGTCATTTTTCTTAATCCACCGTTATTCTGTTCTGATTAAATTCGTTGCGGGATCCAAGACAGTTAAATTCAATCTCCGGGCATGAAATTTGACACATTGAGAGCAACATATGTGAATATTGAGCAATTCCAACAATATAACATACATACCTGTCGAATTGATTACCTACGCTTTTTTTTAAGTCGGTAAAAAAATACTGCAAGCAACAACTATACTCAAATCAAATGCTTATCGAACAAAAATGTATCAAACTTTCTGTTTGGACTAAATACCCAATATGATGCGAAAGGATCGCATCAAGTCTTTCACCAGTGGTGCTACAGCCAGTTCGCTGAATCTGCTAACTTGTTGGAGACGCGGTGAGCCGAGCTCACCCGACTTTTTTCTAACACTTCCGACACGCGGCAAACTTGCAGAGACTTCCCTTTGTTTGGCGCTTTTTTTTCTATCGTCAATATTAAACGCCTTTCTTCCTCTTAACATTTTTGATTTCAAATTTCTTGTCTTTCTTTTCATGCATCGCACTTCCTACATTGGATACATGCGGAACAAATTAAATACAAGCGGAATTTGAGGAGCCGCATGCGGGTGATTTGCACAAATAAATTGTTTGATGGGTTCGCGAACAAAATGCGAGTCATTTTGGGGATCGTTTCGGTTGCCGTGTGTAAATATGGAAATATCAGATTCCGTTGAGTTGTAATTAAACAAAAATATAACATTTCACTTGGTACTAGAAAAGGGCTATTTATAAATCGGCGGGACAGTCCAGCTACATGAGGCAAAGTTGAATATACGACGCGGCTGTTTAAAATAGGTTAGGTTAGCCTTTAAAGCTTCAGTCTCTTCCTATTCAAAACTTTAGAAAGACATTTCGATAAGTATCCTTGTGAAGTTGGTTGTCATGAAGGAGTAAAAAACCCGTAATTACCGGCACGGGGCGCCGCCATCGAACCGTCATTAAAGGTTGGCGCAACTCAAACATAATGAGCGCGAAGTTGGCGCCACTTGCGAGTTGCGGAGTGGCGGGATTCAATTAATACGACTTTGATTGTTTCTATTTCAATGACACGCCTTTTGAGGCCGCCATGTTTTGATACCACCGTGGAACAAGCTAAGTTTTCATCATAGATAATTGCATTTTATTAGCAAAGATAACGATGTGCCTCCAACCGGTCTTTTCTAATAACATTTAATTAACAGAGCACAAGAACCATTTACCAAACTGAATTCAATTTCAATAGCCATCGGAGCATCGGGTTTGAGCGTCCGTCGCCAAAGTCCATTGCCTCAAGTAATACTCGGCGCAAATAAAGCGAACAGCGCAGCGATGGAATAAATGAAAGCTATCAACTCGGAGTACGGCAGGACAGGAGGTATTGTGCGGAAGAACACCGAGCCAATTGAACTTATAGGAGGCCACTCGCCATCGAGTGCTCTTAGAATAGAAGCCTTTATTAGCTGGTTTTCTTCTGCGTCTATAACTCGTCCTTAGAGCTGGGAGAGTGGTCTTACTGTCCGCAACTAACTGCATGATATTGTGGCTCCGACTACTTTGCAAACAGGCTAAGGTATGTTTGTACTGAAAGTTTTTTTAAAATTAAATTAATTAGTAGTGTGCCCAGTGGCTAGTAAGTAAGAAAGTCATCATTTATGTGCTAAAACATAAGTACAGTACACACAACAAATAATTGTCAATATGTAAGTCATGTTAAAATTAAAAAAATACAGCGCGTCATGTTTGTTTGTTAGATAATGGCATGCAAATATTAATAATAGAGTACAAATCAAAATAATAAAATGTAAATCAAAATAATAAATACAAAATATCATGCCATATACTCAAATTATTTTAAAATGTCGTGTAAATGTTGAAATTATCATTCTAGAATAAGAAATAAAATATAGAATAAAAGGACCTCGCCTCTCATGCTTGAGATCGTGTGTGAAAAATACGTGGCACAACTTTGATCACGAGGTTAAAATATTGTCTACCAAGAAAAAGAGAACAAAGCAAACACCGCTTCGTTCTGAACTGAACTTGCTGACACCTTGTGCCGGTACCAAAGTCGATCAGATAATAAACGAGGAAAACCATATCACCAAGATCAGTCTATACGAACAGAAACAACCCCAAAAAGACCACGAGCTGGGGTACAAGTCGTACCCTCGACTGACATTCGCTCTGATGGTGTTGCACATGAAAAAATATTTCAAGACTCTAGAACTAAGTATAAATATGGAAATGTAGGGTTTCCTTGTGTGACAACAAAAAAAAAACCATGTTTTGCCATGTTTCATGCCTAATAGATAGTGTTGTGTAATACAGTTGTTTTTAATAAACTGATAGTTACTATTTTGTTTTTCATTCCATGTACCTATCATGTACCTATCATGTACCTATCATGTACCTATCATGTACCTATCCAAGCATCGTGACGATTAAATAGATAGAAGATGCTCTATTGTTACTTACAAAAAAGTACATACATTATTTATTAAGATTGTTCGAACTTGACTTGAATATAAAAGGTTTCGTACTTCTGCTTCTGCGAGCCTCTTTTTTAAAAGGTTTCATACTTCTGCTTCTGCGAGCCTCTTTTTTAAAAGGTTTCGTACTTCTGCTTCTGCGAGCCTCTTTTTTAAAAGGTTTCGTACTTCTGCTTCTGCGAGCCTCTTTTTTAAAAGGTTTCATACTTCTGCTTCTGCGAGCCTCTTTTTTAAAAGGTTTCGTACTTCTGCTTCTGCGAGCCTCTTTTTTAAAAGGTTTCGTACTTCTGCTTCTGCGAGCCTCTTTTTTCTAATGTTATAATAAACGGAGTATAATTATTATTGAAAATGAACTGAATGTGATTAATTTGGCTTTTAAATTCCAAATACACTTTCCTACTAGCAGCTAATCTGCATAGATTTAATGAAGTTTGAAAAATAGACCTGTAATCAAGAAAGTGCGTATCGAAATCTGTTGTCATTGTAAAGGCATGTGATACGAAGGAATGACAAATATGTCGTGAAGAATATTCTGAAAATGAATGTAGATGTTATAAGACCAGGATATGTCTAGAAAGCATGGATGAAGCAAATAATAGAGATGTAATAAAGAAGTCTCTATTGCGACTCCTAATAAATTGGGATTAAAACAAGAGGATAAAGATAATATTCGCCTATAAACCGAGCAAGTCATTACTATAATTGTAGATATTTATTTACCCCCAGTAACCCTATGACTTTAATATTTTGAGTTCTCATTAAGCCGAGTTTTGGGCAACCGCTGTTTTAATTGCTTCGTAACGTAACAACAGACTGGTGCTATCATTATTTTTTACAAAAGTCTGTTTAGTTACGACGATGGGACGGGACGCGGACGGGATCTAAGCTCGTAACGGGTGACGGCAATACATCAAGATTGTAGCTGTTCGTGCTTCATTTGTCCGTTTAACCCACATAATAGCGCCATTAGTTATTCCTCAAGATCTTTTACTTTACAGCGTTCCGCTTCTTGCGTCTCTCACTGATTGGTGGCTCGTGAATTATAAAGCTATGAAAGTAAACCCTCGGCAGCAGAGTTGTGGGTGTTTTTGTCAAAAGCAACTCGCTATTGTTTTGTACAACTATCGCAACACTAGGTAAAGGCGAAAGTTCAAAGTAACAAAGACTACATAAACTGCCAACATACGAGTAAACGTAAGCACACAAGACGAGCAGAGTTCACTGGTTGTGACGTTCCTGCCGTTACGAAGTCTGTCAGCCGTGACGTCCGCATGTGACGGCGGCGTCGCCACCTGACGGCTTTACTTGTAACCCGGCAGAGCCCCGACCTCCGGGCTAACCCGGCAATCCTTTCACCGTTGACTGGGCCCGGATTATCCTCATGACAACGTTTCGCACTTCATCTCATACAACTGTATTCGTAGAAATCTGTTTAGCATACAAAGCAACACCGAAGCGAAACCGATATCCAAATTATAACTTTCGATTCTTAGATTTTTTGTCGTGCAATTTGTTGTACGACGAGATATCCTACATACCGGAGCACTTGCAGATCTGAGCGAGTTTTCTTCGAGGCTTTAAAACTTTTAATAGTATTGCCGCTTTGCCATAAGCTGCACGATATATTGACAAGTTCTGTTGAATAGCTTACGTTTTAACAAACTCGGAAATATTTGCCATTTCGCTCCAGGTTAAGTTTTAGTGTGTCAGACTTAAATGCCAGTACTGCTAAACTTATATACTGGTTATCTGAACTAAGAATTAGAATTGTTCGTACATAACATTATTCATGAACCAAATAAGATTATGCTGAAATTTCTTGTTTCTCTTCATTCCCACAATATCTCATAAAACACGTTTAGTTGGGATTATAATAATGTTCGCTATTATTTTGCCCGTAGAACTAGTTATTAGCTCGACGCCTGTAGCCAGTGTCTAACATACTCGTACTCGTAGCATCTTATGTTTACATCCATATACACCGTGTTTATAGCTCACGACTATCGTACGATACCGACACGACTTCATAAAGGGAATCCTGAATCCCGACACAACGTAAAAGTGCCAATTCTTGTATATCTTCCCGTACAAAAATCAACGCTACGAAAAAAAATCATCTCATATGTGTATTTAATTTTTGCTTTCAGCTTTTATAAGGATACCCTCGACAAAATACGAATTATAATGTGTTTGCCTTTTGGTTGAGGTAAACAAATGAGCTGTTTTGTGTTTGGCCATATTTTTATTGAAGGTTAACGTAGGTAGATGGGAATATGAAGGCTTTCGTGTGTTGACGTCAAGAATATGAGGTCACCTCAGCTTCGTGCTCCGTGAGCGTGCTAGTGTTTGTTGTCAACTGTGCAGGGTAGATAGATGGGTGTAGTAGGATAATCCCACTGTGACGTCAAGCGCCACGTTCATAAAACACGCCACGGCCGGAGTGGGCTTTACCTGCACAGCGCACGACTCGGCGGCTAACCGAGCCAGCTGCCGGATACAGCACTAACGCTTTGAAGGCACTCAACAATAGGCTTGCACTTTGGTACAGTTACAACAACTTTCTATAATTCATATTACTTTCAGTGCTTAACATATAATTTTTAACCGACTTCAAAAACGAGGAGGTTCTCAATTCGTTGCAATCTTTTTTTTATGTTTTCTTCACGATTACCTCTACCTCTACTCAAAGGACTGGACCTGAACCGATTTGGAGTTTTTTCTTTTGTTTGATAGTGCAGGTATACATCTCAGGTGGCGCCATGATCATCAGGTCAGGATCTGATGATGAGATCCTAATAAATCGAGGGAACTCCTCAAATTTTATGGGCATACATACAGCGATTTTGGTATTTTCATCAACATGGCAAGCATTTGCATTTAGAAAGTATCAGGAGAAGTGGAACTGATGAAGAAGACCACAGACGGCCACTGGAGCTGCTCAATAATAAGTATGTTTCGGGTTAAAGGTATCTTGAATAGTTGTGAATAAGTAAATTAAAATATATGGTTCTAGTGGAAACGGTACCATCGAACTGATCTGGTGATGAAACCGAAAGGTTAGCACTGGAACTCCGTTTTACAACAACCCAGTCCCAGTCGTGTTTAGGTTTGTTGGCATTGTTATGAGAAACCCTCTGGCTATAAATGATTTTCATTTTAATATAGTTTACCAAATCTAAAAAGATAAAAAAAATATTACAAAAATATACTACCAAATAAAAAAAAATACATAGTGAAAATAACTTTATTTTTGGAAGTCGGTGTCCATAACGCAAAAAATGGTACATACCAAAGACACCTTTTTTGTATTAAATTTTTTATTTTTCTCTTTTTAGTTGTACCTACTTTATAGACAAGTTGTTTAGTGAGGTACCTATAATGCTAGGATAGATTACCCGAATATTATCAAACTTGAACATAACCGATTATACCAAGAAATGAGATTTTACCAAGGTGAACTGTACACATCTGCGTACCCTTTTAGAGCATAATGGCGTGATGTTGTGTTATGAAATGGTATAAACAATAAATAGACATGCGATTGCAGTAATCCCGAGAGATTTGCCATTATTTATTGAAGATTTCTGTTGTTTATCTCCGAAGTTCTTCATCAGATCTTCAACAAATTAAAATAGGACCGATATTGAAAATTATTTCAAACAAAAAAAGAATTATCAAGATCGGTCTTCAATTGACGAAGAAATCGGTGAACATACACACAAAAAAAGAAAAAAACCAAACAAAGTCGAACATAGAACCTCCTCCTTTTTGGGAAGTCAGATAATAAATATAGTATTAAAATAATAATACCGACTTCCTAAACTAAACACTTCAAAGCGAAAAATAATTTTCTTTTCGGCAGTCGGTGCCAAAAACGAGAAAAAATAGGTACGAGTACCAAAGACACCGACACCGACTTGCGAAAAGAATGTTATTTTCCGCTTTGAAGTGTTTGGTTTTGGAAGTCCGTTTAATATTTTTGTTATTTTTTTTTTTAATTAGAACCATACGAAGGTTTGTCATTAGGTAGATACGAGTACATCATTTTTTATCGTTACGAGCTTTAGCCGCTTATTTACGCGTTTTGCACATACAACCGACACGTAACATATATTTCAGTATAAAACAGGTTTTGAGGACATATTTAAAAACTGGCAAAATTGACCTTTTCCTCAAAACTCCTTAAAATTGTATAATAATCTCGTACCTACATAAAAAATGTATGCGGCGCGTAATCCGCGCGCTGCCATCTTAGCTTTATGTACACAATTTGTTCGCTCGTTTGCTTGAGCTGTATTAAATGGACATCATAAACTGCTCCGAGCTGTTGTTTCTCAAACACTTCATTAATATACCCTGAAACAGACTGTCACGGCAGATTTTTTGTTTTAATCTTAAGGTGGTTAAACTTCAGGCAGAATGTCAGCGTTTCGAAGAAAATGTTTTATAGGGAGTGGAAATATTGTATGATGATAGGCGGACTAAAGAAAGGCAATTGAAATTAACAATAGTAGGCCGAGTATTTGCAAAAATTATAGTCCTAAAAATAGCAAAAGCTAACAAGATGTCGAATTTGTGTACGCATTATGTATTCAAGTCTTGTTTGCGCGAAATAGACAGTGATCCTATTCCGTTGCTACATTACATCAAATCCGCGGCTTTCCCAACAATATGAAAAAATGTTTATCGAGGCTCGGGATCAGGCTGTCAGCGCCATGCGTGCTCCGACCAAATCCATCCGCCTTACCTCCCGCACCTACTTCGACAACCTTGTAAACTTTTGAAATGTGTTCCGCGTTCAAACCCGTCGAAGATTGCCGCGTACGATATGATTGAAGGGGAGCTAGTTTGTTTGAGAACAGCTGAACGAAGTTTTCGTGTAATCCGAACGCGATTAGAATTCAGTTTTAAGAGAGTCTGACGTCTTTACGAGTGATGTGTTGAGGGGAAGGAAGTCGGAGTTCACAGATACATCTTTATGCCATTTACCCCACCCTATAACTGTCTGCTACCTCTGAAACTGCCTATTATGTAGTTTATCGCGTTGGCGGTAGAGATTTTATCATTCTCTTTGTGACAAAGCAAAAATTTTGCAACACTGATTAACTGATAAACGCATTTATAGCTGACCGGAGCGTTCGCAGCTGGCATGAAAGTGAGCTAGTGTAATTGAGTTCGAGTACCACAGCCACCGAAGGGCAGCGCGCGGCCGCGCCCGGTTGCGCTCGTCTGCGGTCGACTGACGCGATGTCGTAGAGCGGCAGTTCCTGCTTCAGACACATTAACCTATTAACTTAACTTCTTAGTGAGTTGTTTGACAACTGTGTGTTGTAACGCGATAGCGGCAAAAACTTTATAAATGATTCAATCCGCATCAACACTTTAAACCGACTTTAAAAAAGGAGGACGTTCTCAATTTGTCGGAATCTTTTCATGTATGTTCCCCGATTACTCAAAGACGCCTGGACTGATTTGGAAAATTCTTCTTTTGTTTGAAAGGGTATACTTTCCAGGTGGTCAGGATCTGTTGATGGGATCCTGGAGAAATCGAGGGAACTCTTCAAATTTCATAGGCACCTGCCTGTGCCTACTCTACTCCACTTGCCTACCTACCAATCAATATTTTTTCTAGTGTTATTCTGCCGCGGAGAATCTTTACTCTGACAATGATAAATAACTTCAAAAAATGAAGAAAAGTAAGCTGGAACACCACTGTTTTTATTAGGAAGTCGGTTGTATTTTGCGTAAAAATATTTTCAACCGACTCACCAAAAAGGAGAATGTTCTACGTTCGACTTTATGTTTATTTATTTTTTTATCTTTTTGTATTTTTGTGTATGTTCACCGATATTTCCGTCATTGTGAACCGATTTTGCAAATTCTTTCTTTGTTTGAAAGAATATGCTCCAAAATGGGCCCATTTTAATTTGGTGAAGATCTGATGAAGAACTTCGGAGAAATACAACAGAACTCTTCAATAAATAACGGCAAATCTCTCGGGATTGCTGCAATCGCATGTCTGTTTATTGTTTATACCATTTCATAACATAACACCACGATAGATACATTTACTACAGTCGGGGCATTGGAAAGAAACCCGAAATGATTCTAAACTTTTAATTTATAATTAGTTACAATTAATTATCCTACAAATATCCATTCCAAGCCGATGTTAGGACATCGAGTCGTTCAATAGTTCAGTGGTTTAATAATTAAAGAGACTAACTCCAACTAACTAGCCTACGAATATCCATCCTACTCGAAGTAGGAATATGGAAGCCTTCTTCTTACAAAAAATGCTCTTTAATATTGTTTCGGTATTGATTGATTCCATGACGTCATGGCTGCATCGGTTTTAAGGTAATTGCATCGTCAGGAACTTCCTATATTGACGCTTCGTAGTTTCTGTGTCAGCAAATTCCTAAGCTAACGTGCGTAGGCTTCAAGGTAACTGCACCGTCGTCAAGGTCTCTGAATACCTACTTAGTGTCCGCAATGTCAGCAGATTCCTAGGCATAAGTAACACGCCAGAACGTTTTCAGGGGTACGCAGATGTGTACAGTTCACCTTGGTTCACTCTCATTTCACCGGTTATGTTCAGTTTCATGAAATTCGGGTAATCTATTCTGGCATTATAAGTATCTTAATTAACTACTTGCCTATTAGGTAAGTAAAACTAAAAAGAGAAAAATTAAAAAAAAAAAACTTACAAATAAATGCTACCGACTTCCAAATAAGAAAACTACAAAGTTTACTTTAAGAAGTCAGTGTCCATAACAAAAAAGATTAGTACCTATCAAAGCAACGACTTCCAAAATATTTAATTTAGTTAACTTTAACGTTTTACTCTATCTATTGAAACACAAACTAAACATGGTGTTATTTGTTGAGGACTCTTCTTTGATTTTACGTACTAACGTTGACGACGTAAATAATGCCTTATGGCAAGTTCATGATTTAGTTTTAAATGCTTAAAAAGCTAAGTGGGTAAAATTTGCCTTGCCGAATATCAAAAGTACTGATTGTAGTAGTGACATTATATTAAACAAGGAGAAGCTAGAATTCGTCGATATAACGGTTTTCTTAGGGATAACGATAGACTTAAGGTCACAATGAAGTCCTCATTTAATATCACTTGCAGGGCGGCTAAGTTCGGCAGCTCATGCTGTCAGAAAAATTCGCCAATTTACTGATGTAGATACCACGAGGCCGGTCTATTTACTAACTTTCATAGTATGATGTCTTACAGTATCTTACTATGGGGAAGGGCGCAGACATGGAGTCAATTATTATTCTGCGAAAACGAGACATAAGTGCGATATATAATCTTCTTCGAAGGCGCGTTCCTCTAAGGCTGCTGTGTCAATATGTTTATGAAAACATCATGTACGTTAGAAATAATTCACATCTTTTTAGTAAAAACGGCGACAGCAACAATGATGTTACTAGAAATAGAGAGCAAATAATTCAATTAGGTTTCAGGCTGGCTAAAGAAGCGTCATTTTTTATGGGACACTGTATAAAATGTTACAATAAAAATACCTCGCCACATTCTAGAACTGAATGAGATGAAATGTAATACTTGTATAAAAAGCACACTGTGTAGGCAGGCTTATTATAAGTTGAGGGAAAACATCGCTGATAAAAATGCTTGGTTCAAAGCTAATTGCTCCACAACCACTAGGGCGCAAAAAGAAGTGATACGCAGAAAAGTTTTGAACTATTTTAGGACTTGCTGAAGACTGTATGAATATATTTGTATTGTGTAAACTTAATTTCTTTTAGTATTATATAACTGCACAGCGCATGTGTACCTACTATGTACCAACTGTAAATCTACCATTTACTGAACCTACATGTCGTTCGTGGAATTGTGTGTGCCCTGGCAGTAGAGGTTGTCATGCTCTCTCTAATGTCTCTCTGATGGTGGCACATGTGTAGGATCACTCGGTTCCTTTAAGATGGTGTCAGTCCATGCGTCTTGTTCGTGAACAGGCGCTTTCAGTTGAGATTGGTCATAATTTGGCTTTGATTTGGTACTTTTTGTATTTATGGATTATTTATTTTACTCTAGACGCTTTTACGTGCACACGCGCCTTTTTATATCGTTCTTCACATATATTTATTTTGCCAACAAGAATTATGCAACCAAATTCTTGTGATTAAAAATGATGGAAAAGAGTGTCCGTGGAGTTTCTTGCACTGACGCTTGCGAATGTGCAACTAGATTCATATTTTTTGTTTGATAATTCAAAAGTACCTTAAGCTTTATTTGAAATAAAGTATTTTGAGTGATTGATTGATTGTTTACATTTTGTCTTGGACTTGTGTTTGAATGACTACAATTGTTATGTAAATTAATGGTACCTAGCTCAGAAATGTGAAACTTGCTTCAGTTGGCACATCTATCTGTAAGTTCATAACTTACTGCAATAAAGTTCAACATGATCCAATAACTGATATCTGAATTCTGCGTCCTTTGACGAAACCGTCTAGTTAGACTAGGAGGAGTTCCTCGGAAATGCTCTCGTCAAATAAAATTAACTACCAATAAACTAAAAAAGGGATGGTTGCATCAACAGGTAAACGAAGATTTAAACTTTAAAAAGATCAGCGGCTGATCCTGACATTATCGAAATGCAATTGCAAATTAAACTGGCAGATAAAGTATCCTGAAATAAAATAACTGTATGAGTTTGATAGCAGATTATGGAGTAGGAAAAGTAATACTTTTATTTACAAGTTCACAAGTTCTTGTGTGTCGAGTGTCCCGACTTTTTACGAGGAGTCAAAGTTGTCAGTTCACCGTGCACAAATACAAACATTCAACAGGTCGGTAACGGGAGAATAAGGTCACTAATCGCTATGGAACATCTCACGACGACTTTTATTTGACGATAAACTTTCATTGAGGAAAAATAATCATCTTTGGTTGACAAAGAAATATTATTTGCTGAATTTACTATTAAATTATTTATTTAAAGATTGGAAGAAGGGCATTATACACAAGAATTGATGGCATAACGTACACGAAATTATGCAGATGTTGCTTACTTTGATAACCGGAGACTTTCTCTGTTACTCGTAATCAAAGCAAGATTATATTCTGTGCACTTGGGGCCCACGGTGAAATGTGGTATTTGTAGGCACCAGGAGGCTTGACATCATTTTGACGAGTGGGATACAACGAACAACTTTATTATACTTGTTAATGTTTTGGGTGGTGGAGTTAAATTGATGCATGTCTAAAGCATAATATTTCTCACTTGGTTTGCATTTGTTTGATTTATTATGTAGGTCAAGTCATGTAACAAATATAATGGTAGATAGACCAATAAATAAATGTAAAATTCTACTTATTTTGCTATCGTCATTATCGAAAAAGAAACGAAGGCCTATACTCGGCAATACTACATACATATAAGTAAGTGATGATGATGATGACTGAATGTGATGTGTGAAGTATGATAAGAAAACGGAATCAGTGATAGCTTGATGGTTGACATGACGAAATGGGAGAACAAAACGTGTGGCGCCGACCTCGGGACAAGGGCAGCAAGATGTTGACGCGTCTGTACCTACAGCTAGCTATTATGAATTAGCTAACTCTAACCGTTCTGGAATTTACGATGCTGATGGATCTGGTATCTAAGTGAAAATGCTAAATAGTCATCACTTCACCACCAATCACCATAAAACTGATAAAAAGTAAATTTAAAAATCTAAAACCCGACTGCAGGAGCGAAGTTAAAAGATGTAAACAAGAAGAAAATCCCTCTATGAGAGGGTTCATAAGGTTTTGGTCAGCCAGCTCGTGAATATTTGTAGCATTTTCTTCTTGTTTACTTGTTTTTAGTTCACTTCTTATCTTAAGCATTCGGGTTATTGATTTTTTTATTTACTTTTTCTTTTCAATTTTTTAGTTCGGTATGATATTTTTTTCCAATAACTTTTAAGCACTTAAGTGGCATATACTTTATTTAATAACCTCTAAAAACCTTCATTATCATACCCCCACTCGATGGGTTTGGAGGAAAAAAGAACTGAGATCCTAAAACATAGGGCCATAAATTCGCCATGTTTGTTTTTTTACGTCACTTATCTAAGAACACTTGGGTGATCAAGATGTATCTAAAGATGTCTTAATTATATAAATCCGTCGAGCAGTTTGAAAGATATGAGGCTATTAGCGATAATGGTTGCTAACCAATTTGAATATAATATCCTTAACTGTTATTTAAAATAAAAAATGGAGAAAGGAACTTAAGATGATTTTTAAATACTTATTCACAGACCCCAGTTGACATAGTTCGACGATTTATTTTTTTTATTTTGACAATATAGTGCTGGTGGTCGCTATGGTGAATTTTGATTACTGCTTTTTAGTGACACTTGCAAGGTTAAGACGAATCGATTGACGCGTGAATCATCAAAATCGGCCCACGCGTTTGGTCTCTAAAATGCCACATAGGTACAAACATACATACAAAAGTTTGGATTAGATTTTTACTCAATCACGCCAGACCGAATCTCGATGCATTTTTTAACAGAGATAGATTTATAGTTCGGAATAGATTATAGGCTACTTTTTATCCCGATATTATGATCCTTCGGGATAATAAAACCGCTTTTCACGCGGGTGAAGCCGCGGGCAGAAGCTAATACGTATTATTAATTATTCAGTGCTAGTACATACATAGACTAATAAACACATTACCCTCCTTTGCGTCGCGCAGTCGAGTAAAAAGGCGAACTGGCAGTACTAACTAAATGTACCGGCTATGGGTGATAATGATGATGAACACCTAGACATAAAGACAACCAAACCAACGATGACCAAATTATAATGGTGCGGTAACCGTTGGCCTAATCCGACAGCTCGTAGTTGCTTTGCTCCCGTGAGCATCTGTGTCGCAGATTAGAAGATGCGGACGGTGTGTTGACGAGCGTTCGGTGTGGACCGTGCCAGGTCAGATGGGAATTTTGGTACTACCGCCTTCATGTAATATTCTAGGAATACCTGGCTGCTGTCTGCGACTTACATGCATACTACAAATACTAACTTTAATATGAATTTTGCTACGTGAAACAACCAAAATTGCCGGGATATGAAATTCTATGTAAACTGTTTTGCTTTTTTTTGTTTTGTAGCTTAGCTAAGAATATTATTTGTAAAATATTTCTGTGCTACTGGTAAATCCTACTAGTGTTTACAAACTTTTGTTGGCCGGATCGCGTGAAGCATCTTGCCCCACATTATGTGCGAGTGTGCCCGCCGCCCGCCGCCGTGCCCCGGGGGCCGCCGGGACCGGAGATAATGGACCTGATTCATTAAGTGCCGGACCATATCGATGAGATTCTTTTCACACAATGTTTTCCTTTGCTTTCCTCTGATTGGATGGTCTTACGAGTATTTTTTTTGCCGAACTTGTAAGACTTAGTAAGTAGTAATCCTAATAGGATACGTACCGAATGTGTTAATATGAAATCAAGTATTTATTAACATAGTTATTTTACACAGAAATTATAATACAGAATAATATGTAACTACGTTACTGTAAATTATTGATTAATTATTTTATAAAACCAACTTATTTCTCGCTTCACAAATGTCTACCTTCGTAAAACATCTTGGAGCTGCAATCGCTGACCGCTGGAATGGGTTGGTTAAGATCAAGAATCATAATCCTTGCCACTAGCATGTGTATTCGCGGCATAAAACATAAATTTAAACAATAGTCAAGTCACTCGGCGTCGACGATGGAGCAGCCCTACCTAAACAAGACTGATGTGGATGCGGCCGACGAACCAAGAAGACGTTGATTGCAATATATCGCAATGGTTAAAAGAGCTTCTTTTATAAGATAACAAATGTATTACTAGCACAACATAACGTCACGCCTTGTTGTCCCGAAAGTGTCGAGCCTATTGCCATCAATCAGACACAATTCCAGACGCCAACCTGTAACTGAGAAAGTCAAGATGGAAAACGCAATACCACTGTGTCCGATCTGGGTATCGAACCCAGCACCTCATTTCCTGCGTTTGACAGTCAAATATGTTAATAGGTATGATTCTCACAAACTAGGATAATCATAAACGGTTATGCTCAATTAGCTTGGTTGAACTAATCGTTTAGGCCCGGGCTGACAATGGAGGACTAATAGTCCTGAACCCCACTTGATATTCAGCGATGATTTGATTAATGCATACCTTTTATCAGAATTGTGATTTAATTCATAACTGGGTGCTATATGGATAAGTTCACACAATATTGGTGTTTGTTGTTCATTTTGTGTGTATGTAGACATAAATTTAAATATCTGGGCCATATTAAATAAAAAAATTTAAATATCTGGGCCATATTGTGACGTCTGACCTGAAGGACGACGCTGATATTGAGCGAGAAAGGAGGGCGCTGTCGGTGAGGGCGAATATGATTGCCCGCAGGTTTGCTCGTAGCTCCAAGGATGTGAAGATCACATTATTTCGAGCCTACTGCACATCTTTTTATACGAGTAGTCTGTGGGTGTCGTATTTGCAGAAATCTTACAGCGCTCTTCGCGTTCAATATAATAACGCGTTGAGGTCACTGCTGCGGCTGCCTCGCTTTTGCAGCGCATCAGGTATGTTCGCGAACATCCGCGTTAACTGTTTTTATGCCAGCATGCGCAAGAGGGCGACTTCATTAGCGAGTAGAGTGCGGGGCAGCGACAACAGCCTTCTTAGCGTTGTTGCCAACAGGTTGGACGGGCCTTTCATGCGGCAGTGGCAGGCCTTACATGCACCCGTATACCGGGCTTGGGGCAGGTAAAAATATAGTATAATTACCATAGCTTATTTTAATATTTATTATTTTGTTTTACGAATTATATAATTTTAATTTTTAATATTTTGACATTTTTTTTTTTTTTACTTATAATATTCAACATTTGGCAATTTTACGTTTGACATTGTTTAATAAATTTTCTGACATTTTTATAATTTCTTGGACCTTTTTAATTGTTGCTTTTTTGATGTATGACATTGATGAATTTTTTTTTACTGTTTGAATTTTATTATTGATTGTTTTTATTTTGAGTTTTTACCTGTGTAATGTAATTTAATGTATCTTGTTAAAATATGGGCTGGAATTGTCTGAATTAAATAAATAAATAAAAATAAATAAATCAATAAATTGGTTTGAATCAGGTCACATAGGATCGTGATTAGGCATATCTTAGTGTCAGGCATAATGTCGTTTAACATAAGACAAGAGAATCACAAATTTATTGGTCTACAGTCAACGTTTCTATTGACTCTACCCGGAGCTTCAAATATGTACACTTGCAACAAATGTCGCAATATTTTCGTGTCCAAATCCCCGGCAGTACAGCAGTTTACTGAGGCAAACACATGAAGCCGGCTTGCAGAACATATTCCCTCCGTCTCGTCAAGCCGCTTCACGTAAGCCTCGCGTGGCTCGTGGCTCGCCATAACTCCGGTGAGCACGTGGCTTAAGAGAAGCCTCCCTTGCACACGGTCGTGCAGACTGAGTGCAGTGTGCATGCACTCTTATGTAGCGATGTGAGCTGTTCGAGTACGAGACGCAAAATTGGGTTACTTGAAGTTTAAGTCAATTTAAATATTCAGTCGATCCAGCTCAAAATAAAATGGGAAATTGCAAGCTTGTAGGAAATAGGTAAATTCCTCCTCCGCCCAGTTTCCAATATCCCAAATAAATTGTCCATGGCTTGTTTACAGACGCTTCGCTAACATTGTATTCAAAACGTAATTGTTTGTGTTTTGTAAAGATGTGCGCGCGTGTCGAGCGTATTGTACGGCGACGGACGCTTTCTAACACAATGACCCAATTCCCTGCCTCCACAATGCATACAGATTGATTCCTTGATTTCGCTTTTTTTTACGAAAGAAAGAAATCTTTCATAATGTAACCAATTTGTCGTTTACACATTTTCCGGGCACAATCTTAAACAACTCAGTGAGCGTCGCCAAACTTGTCATCCCGTAGATATAAACAAATAGATTACTTCGATAAAGAAGAGACGGAAAGACCTTCCTGTGTTCGGGTCACAGGGAGGGAAAGGAGGAGGCTAATTTTATGCGTGGAAACGGAACTCCTATTGAGTGACAATAAGTTCACGATCGGGATTCAAGATAAGCGATGTTTAACGGACAATTTGGGTTCGGCTGCGACTCCGACTGCGCGACCTACTTACATGTACCTAGCTGTGGATGTTATACGCGTGAAGAAATAAGAATTATTCCTTTGAAGATGTTTGTGTGTTGAATGGGTCACGGTTAAGGTGAGCCATGTCTTATTTTTGTATTGATTGCAGTATTGATACGAGTACTACGTAACAGGAAATTTCACGTCGGCTCTCACTGACATAGCTGAAGAAATATCGATGTAGTAGGGTGCACCTCTGCCTAATCCTTTGGGAAATACATGCATCATGATATTATGCTCGCGCTGAGACAAAGCTTGCTTTTGGAATTTCCGTTCAAATTTCGAGATCAACGTCAACGGCAGCTTAATTGAAGTTGCCAGGCCTTCATATTGCTAACAATAGACCGTGTAGAATAAGTACAAACAAGGCCTGGTTGGTTCTCGAGCACATCGGCTGGCTCCCTGTACTCGGGCATGTTTATCTCAAACTCCCCGCTAACAATTGGGAGCGTCAACAAAACATTTTTCATTAAAAGCTTACGTACCGCCCGAGGAATTGCCTGACATATTTCACTTCGAGCAGATCTGCCTTTTTGGATGAAATATTATATTTTAGCTGTGGAATGAACCAGTTTGGGTTGTAGATAAAAGCTTGTTAGAAACCTACACGTGTGTCTTCAATTGAGTTTAGAGTAATCTGGGAATGTGTTCGCTGTTATTCCGTGAGAGTGTGTATGCTGATATTACGTCAGAAACTTGGAATAAAATATCTGTTACTTCAACAGGTACTAAACATTAATGCATTTAATTTGTAAAACCATCGGGCGATTACTTTGACATTAGTGGCGAAAAAGATGAAAAATCTGGATCGAACGAAACAGGGCGTATAACCAAAATACATATATTTTTTAGTACTTCAGGAACTACTGCAAATAACCCTAACTATCACCCTGTTTTGTTTGGTCCACGATTTTTTGCCCACCCCTTATTTACAGTTCTTCAAATCAATCAATCAATTACCAGTATAATTATTTTACAAATAAATAGAATCACACATAATTGAGGGGTTTCCGTATCCAACATTACGTTGAATTTTTAATGTGTAACAACTTAACCCTGCCAATTCTAATAAAAGGGACAAACCAGTGTTAATTCCTAAACAACGACTTGAATTCAGCCGTCAGTGCCGTCAGTCAGAGCGGGCGTGAGCTACGTCAAGCCACGTCATGGCGGCGTGACGCTGCTGGCGTGGAGGGGATTCACCTGAGCGTATTTTACAGGCGCCGTAAAAGATACGTCCAATGTTGCGCCTAGCGCTATTATTCCGTGGTTTATGGCCAGAAAGCGGGATTGTTCGTTCGTCTGTATGTCTTGAAAGGATTGCTTCAGTAAGTAGCTCTCAGGAAATGGACTCATGGTAAGACGAGACGTATTTCGCTCACAATGGGACTTATTTAGAACAAGGCTGCTAGTGACACACTGAATCCAGCGACATGCTATAACACTGTATAATTTTCTATTGACGTCATTAAACTACTTTAATGATTATTGATACTAACACCATGCATTAGATTATTTCACAATCTCACATAAAATCCCCGTTAAATAAGATAACAATGTGATGTTTACACTCATATTAGTGTGACGTCATGATATATTACACAAATCGTGCGTATATTTTTAGGAGCACCATCACTCACGCAAGTCTGTACAATACATCTCACCGACAACGTTATTCATAATTGTACCATCTAACCAGTTTTGAAAACACGACGTTTTCCTCATCTGGACAGTTTCTACAAGTTGGAGATATGAGTCATGCAGAGTCAGTCATCAGTCATTCTTTGCATTATTAATACATTTATTTCAGATATCCAATCCATACACAAAATGAAACATTGAGTAATAAAAACACAAATTAAAACGCATTGCTTGTGACCAAGCGCCCAGGTCTCAGTGGAGCGAGGGAAAGAATCTCTTGATTTAATGTAAACTAAATATTTAGTCGGCCAGTCACCGCGGAGGCCCAGAACTAATTTATCGTCCGTGAAACTTTCGCAGACGTTAACATTGTTGTTCTAGTGTTAAATTGGGATTGCTTCTTGATAGATCGCGTGTAGAGCTCGCGCGTGAATGTACGGCGCCGCGGACATATGCGGCGTGTGGCGAGTGCGCGTGCGGCGAGTGCGCGTGTGGCGAGTGCGCGTGTGGCGAGTGCGCGTGTGGCGAGTGCGCGTGTGAATCGCGCGTCTCTATCGTCCCATCAGCCACACTGAACAGAGAAACTAATAACGCTACAAAATGTTTTCACTAGTCCACACTTCAGACAATCGTCAATCGCGTGAAATTTTGACAAACGAGGACTTCGTTTGTCACTAATGGACGTTTTATAAATATTGGCAGATTGACTCTAATTGTAAACTGCTGCTGAAGAATTATAAAATTTTCTTAAGTAAATGCTTTTAATCAAGTTTACAAGTCGAATAACACGCGATTCTCAAGCAAGTAGGTATTCAAATGAGAGTAAAATAAAAGCGAAAGTCATCAGCTCAATGGGTGATAAGTCCTCAAAACTACTGAACTTGTTACTGCAAACAAATTAGGCGCCACAATCAAATTGTCTGCGAAATAGCACTGGCTTGGACACATGAGTAGATCTTGGACGCGGCAAGGTTTAGACGCGCAACAAAACCGCGACGTCTGCACACAACTTTACACACCACGGTCAAGATACCTGAATGTACGGCAGGTGGAGTTATTATGGCAGTAAAATTACTAGAAGCGAAGTTATTGCCTGTTAAATTCTTTTTTCAGGACGGTCAGAGATAGGATTTACGAAAATTCTGTACCATCTTCAGTAGGCGTGTTGTTTCCTGTACAGTTGTAAATACAATCGCGATGGAAATACTCGGACCGGCTGTTTTTAGATGCTGTGTCTATAGGAAACATTTTAAAACCACTCGAAATAAATGAAAACGTTCGTGATGCTCAGCCTATCTGGGTTGAAACAATGTTATAATTTGAGCAGCGATATTTAAGACATTTATTATTTAGGTAGATTGTAAACATTCAGCTTTGTTGTAAAAGATTAGTTATTACCTATTTCATTTCATGAATTTCGTGTTTTCAACTGAAAATTCTCTAACATAATTGGGAAAAACCTAGGCCGAGGCTAATTCCTCTTTATGACTAAGATGCACTCATCGCACCATCTCCAGGTTCAGTCACTGCACAGTAAGCTTACACTAATCACTTGTAAAAAGCCGGACGCCGCCCTCTGCGGAGGGTGGTCGACTAGTCGGCACCACATGCCACGCCGCCGCGTATGTTACTGATATCACCTACAGACAGATCCTGAATTAATTATAAAGCGAAATGGCGACGTCAAGAAATATACAAACTTTTATTTCTATAACTCAGAAACAGACTGAGAGACCTTTTAGAACAGGGTTGATGGGTCATCAAAGAATTTGAATTTGTAGTTTTTTTATCTGATAACTTTCTTTACATTGGAACACCAAAATCTAATTGGTCCCGCACTAGATAATCGCCAATTTCTACGTTAGTTTAGAATCGATTCTAAATAAAGTTGGAAATATTTTTCTGCCAGAGTGCATGCTATAAGGTTCAGCAGAAAAACTTTTCAATAACGATACCCATGGTAAAACCAATAGCTTCAGCCAATTAGCAATTTGTTTACGATGAACCGATGGCCGATGGGGCAGAAAAGTTCTGGCGTGGCGACCGCGAACCGGAACACGTTGCGTTGGAATGCCTCCCACTAGGTAGACCAATGATCTGCTGAAGTTTGCGGGGATCCGCTGTATACGAGACGCACGGGACCGATTAATGTGGTGACGCTTGGGGAAGGCCTAGATCCAGCAGTGGGCGTCTTTCGGCTGATATGATAACGATGATTTATGTTGAATCAGTTTGGTTGCATTGGCCAATATCAGCCACTAGTGGCCACTACGGTCTTTTAACAACCTGGCGCTGTTACATCGTAACGGGTGTCGTTCTTCAGTTTCTGCCTATCCACATGCCTGCCTCCTTAAAAGCCAGAGCTTATGTATGTATGATGTCAATGCAGACCCTTGATTAAATTCAGACTTACGCAACTTCTTAAAGAACATCTAATCTAAACTGTATGAAGAGTGAAACAATTCTAGATTGATTATGAGAAAGCACAAAGGTATGTAAGATGACGATGATGTCGATGACGTAGGTAAAAATGCATCAGAGTTTGTGGTCTGTAACAAGCCCGCCGTAAATACCTTCCATTACGCCGCGGTATAGAAGCGCTGTTTGTACTCAACTGTTTATTTGAACAGAGTCTTTCATTAAACCACCGTATTTGACCAGCAATGTACACGACCGCAATGACACGCATTCATACTGTAATTATATTGAAATCCACTGACGGACCACTAGGAACAGTCAACCGTACATTTCAGGGATACTTAACACTATGAAAATCACCCATAATACTATAACCATAAATGCCATGACATTGTCAAATTGCTATTGTATAAATTATATGTGTGTGTGTGTGTGACTGAACTAACTTATCTCTGATTTTTAATTTCGTAGACTAAACTGACATAAAAATAGTGGCGTATCATGCATCCTGAGTGATCGAAAGTTGATCGAAAATCGAAGTAGATCGAAAATGGAACTATTTCACGGTAAAAATACATTAGTTAAGAAACTAGCGACCGTTATTTCATTTCTACTCATCTAAGTCAGACTTCATTCTATCGACCGCATTTATTTTATTGTTGATTTCTTATTTATTACAATAAATGTTATGTCGTACTAATTCTGTTATATTTAAATTTATTACGTTTATATTCACTAAACATTTATTTACACCAATTACTAAAATAATTGAGGAGTCATGTCACATCGATTCGATGAATCACTTATGATTGAGGCTTACCTACAACACTATGCTCCGCGCTTGCAACATTTAACAAAAATAAGATCATTCAGCTGTCTGTTTAGCCTACGAAATTAGAAAAACACAATATAGTAGGAACCGAAGTCGGCATCGGAGGTTTTAAATTTGGTTTATCGGAATTGGAACCGGAACCGGAACCGGCATCGGAGGCAAAGGTTCAATATGTTAAGTGAGTGAGTAATGTTAAGTGAAAGTAGGTTCGATAAAATAAAATAATACATACATTGTTAATCAGTATTTTAATTTCAACTCAAAAACAATACACTTAGGTATCTAGGCTTTGAAAAAAATACAAGATTTCTAAAACTGTAGTCAGTATCTACATTAAATTAAATAAAATGTGTAGTAAATCAATCAGTGACTCTTAAAGAAGCAAGTTATACTTAATGAATAAAAGCTTGAACTCCTTCCAGTCTTTCTGTGCCTAGACTAGGCCTAGGCCAAAACTGCATGTTCGTCAACTGTGCTAATATTATCATCATCATCGGTCCCCAATAATATATTCGATAAAATTGTTTGGACATTGAAATCGCTCGGGGGTTTAAAAACAATCGGTAGTTCCGACTTTTTGGAATCAGAATCTATCATCCGTAACATCCTTACTAGCTAACTCCATACAATAAAATGCGGTTGCCTGTTAATACCTACTACCTAGCTCCATAAATGTATTTATTGGCACAACGTTAGAGCTTGTCCCAGGAGAAATCTAGACGTTATAATATTTGATTTGTTACTAAAACAGTTCGGAACATGAGTTTAAGTGGGTTCCTCCCGATATCAAAGTTAGGACTCAATTATAATATATGTACCTACATTTATACAGGGTGTATGTGTTTACGTTAACTCTGTTCATCTAGACACGTTGATGGATCGTAAGTAATACGCTGACGAAAATATGCCTCGTAAACAGTAGCTAGCAAAGTATTAAACATTTTATAGTTGATCGTTATTATAACAATTTAGAAATTGTGCGAGCATTTGAAATGATGTAGCACCTACATGATATGTGTTCCTATATGTTTGTAAAACAGCCATTTATATCGGCAGAACATTAATGATGAAACGTTGGTGATCATTACTGTCCGCATTCATCAAGCTAAAATACGGCAAGCGAATAGATAATAATTATTACAAGTAAAATTAAGACTTCAATTTGACGTATGAAGGACATTTGGTATCCGTATCTAACCTGCGGCATAACACGGGTCAGAATGCAATACGAGTATTGTCGACATACTCTTTGTTAAACCGACGGCAGCTACGCCTGCTGAAAGACCCTGCGAGGCGAGGATGGGACTGTCGCGTTACGAGGGAGAGCAAGCCAGAAAATGTTACAGTACCACTCGGCTACAAGAATTTGATTCCTCTAGCTTTGACACTGGAATGCAACTAAAAGGTTCGTGATTTCTGTATAGATATCATTTTAAACTAAAATTTATTGATTCACTGAGATACGAAAATTTTCTCTGCCGCTTTGTGATCTAATAGAGATCACTTCTGGACGTTTACTATTGCGCCTTCCAACGGATTTTACTGATAGACTTGACATGATGATGATGACATCTGACTCATTGTCTGATATAGTCTTTGCTGTGTTGTCCTGTCAATCATTCCACGCCGATCAAAACGCAGCAACCCACTACCTAATACTTCAGTTGCATAAGATGCAAAACAATTCAGAGATTTCGATGAATATAATGAGAATGTAAGTTTGTATAGGCTGTATTTTCTGGTGTTCAATAAAGTACATATAAATAAATAAAAGTCTTTGCTGTTTACCGCAATAAAAGAGTCAAAAAATAATTTTTCTTCTCTTGAGACATAGAAATCTTAGGATCCAGATCCGAGATCACATATAAACATCTAGATACTGATAGAGCGTCACCTGTCTAGATTCTTTATGTTAAGATAAACGACTTACGTGTAGGTTGTCAAATCGGTTAGATGTGCAGAGCTCCTGCACGGGCGGGGGGCACTTGCTGACGCAGTCGCCCCACCAGCCCGGCGGCTCGTGCTCGCCGTCCTCACCGGCGCCGCCCGGCCCGCCGCCGCCATCCGGCTGCCCCTCTGCGCAAGAGAAAACACACCATTAACAATAAACCTAATCATTGAAAACACAATTGAAGTCTGCTTCGTTGGTGTAGTGGTCGCAGGCACAGTGTAGTACACAATTTGCTCGAGTACGGTGATGGCAAATCTAACGATTTATATCTCTGTTATAAACTGCGACGTTTTAATGTTATAATCAAATCATATATCTGCAAAGTTTCAGTGTTAAAATATCAGAGTAAAATATGATAAAAATATTAAATTTTAACGTTCACATCGTTCGTTGAAAAACAATCGTCTGATCTTTTGTAGAGAGAAAATAATTGTAACGTACGCAAACAAAATAATGATAGTAGCGCGTCCGCAACGAAACGTACGTTATTAATATTATACATAGTAAGCGAATTCCTTTGTTTGTTATATTTAATACAAGTTAAACAAACGTTCGATATTATTATCTCATTCGCCGGGAGTGGAGCGGAGAGAACTCGATTCACCTCACGTTAAAAAATACGCAGACATTTTTTGGGAAAATCTTTTCCTAAGTAATCGCTTTAGCGGTTTTTCCAAGATGGTATTAGGTGGCAATAATTGGTAATAATGTAGCTGTATTCGGTACCTACTCTTACTTTATATTTCATGTTTTTGGAAATTGTGTCCTTTCGATGTTTTATTATTGGCGCAAGCTTTAAAAACCATGGAACTGTCAAAATGTTCTATGAACATAAATAAATATTTAGTAAAAATAACAATATACCTAAAATATATTGTGAACTTGTCAAACATAGAACAAAGAGCGAATTATTAGATAAAGAACTGGCGCCTGCTGGGGCTCGCAGCGGTCATGGAAACATCGAATCTGAGCTTCCATTGCCAGAGGAACGAAAAACGACGGAATATTCTCGTGAGCCGACACATTCAGTGCATGCTCAGACACAGCAACAATAGCTTGCAGAAGAGCTATCGGACTCTGGTCGATGGGCCCGGGGTACGCTGACGACACTTTCGACTGTTTGCGCATATAAATCAAAGCCATTAAATTAAGTTGTTCATTGATTCGTAGACGGCTATCCCTTTCTTATCTCCTATCGATTGCTAAGAGACTCCACATCGTTTATCTTTGCTTACTTACGTGAGCGTTCGTTCTCATTCACTGTTTACTCTTGAATCTTAACTAATAACTTATTGTGCTCGAGAACCCGACGATCGACGACCCTTCTACCATCGGCCATCTAGACGCACTGCAAGTTACCATCCTCACCTAGTTGTCATTCCACCAATCCGCAGCAAGCGCTTCCAAACATCGTTCATAGCACGCACAGCAAAAGAATGGCAGTCACTACCTACCTCTGTGTTTCCGAACGCATTCAACCCGAATCTCTTTAAAGTTAGAGTGAACAGGCTTCTTCTGGGTAAGCTTACTCCATCGTCAACTTTGTCTCTGCCACCTCTGACCCAGACTAGAGTCAAGAGCAAACCCATACCCAATAAAATAAATTAAAAGTTACAAAGAGAGAGCCCGAATTTTGTGAGTTTGTTCAGACTTTTAGGGTAATCTTTGCAACCTATTTGAAATACTTTCACCGTTTGAAAGATACATTATTTTAGATGATTCGGGCCACTAGTATAATATACAGGTCCTCCTATTGTTGAAATAATGTTTATATAGTCTCTGAAAAACTATAGATAATTAAAAAAGTACTCTTGCAGAGCATGCTCGCTGCGACGTTTATTTTTAAAACAAAGGATTGTGACTCGTAATTGTAGTGAATATAAATAGTGGAACAGCAGACATCAAAGTGTATCCGGGCGCGCGCGTCCTAGTCGAGCGGCCCGGTGCCCGGTCGGTGTGAGCACGCCCAGAGACCCACATGCCGGTGCTCGCATACTTTATTTACGTTCCGCCGCAACGCTCGGATTTTGGACAGTCGAACAAAAGACAACAAACAACAAGTAAAGTATATGTCCGAGCAGATAGCACTTTGCATAACGTTAGTTGAACAGTTAGTGTGAGACTGGGCGCGGGGCGAGGGCGCGGGGCGCGGGCGCGGGGCGCGGGCGCGGGCCGCGGTCCTAGCCGGCTAATAGATACATAATCGTCTGTTTTTGTTGTGCTACTTGTGAGTCCATTGTTTCAGCATCACTGGCAGTGTTTGAAAAACGCGTATTGTTGGAGACGTCAACTTCGATTATGGACGCTCATTCACGCAGATGTGACTAAAGATGTTAACATTGCCGTAAATAGAGTTTTATTACAATTGGCGCTTCAGTCACAGAATGACGTGAATCCGTTTGAAGAGCAGGCAGGGGCTGCTTCGATGTTTGTCGAGCATTAGACGACAGTGGGTGAGAAGGGAACGGCGCCGGGTTGTTGCGTCGTAATGGGCAACAAAATGCGTGTAAAGAGCCCGAAGCGGCAGCGCTTTGATCTGAGCCTCTCTTGTCACGAACACAACAATATATTGTAGGAACAAGAAATCTACGCGATTAAAATGATGCCTTTCATTGATCTCGTGAAAATGGTATGGTAGAAAATCTCATCAAGCAGTCCATGTTAGAAAAAGGGGATTTGTTTATTTTATTGAGATATTTTCACATTCGTTTTACTTTTCTAGGTAAATAATAAAATAATACAAAACTGCTAGCGGATATTTGCCGAATTAAGTAATAAGCAATGCAGTAAAGTCGACAATAAATCGGTTTATTCGCTCACTCGCGCGGCAACAGTCGGCGGCAACAGTCGGCGGCAGCGGCGAGAGGTTTATTCGCGCATACGTCATAAAAGTAAGCTTCCCTTCAGTTTATTTGTGCTGCAGATACAATAGGGATGCCTCATTGAATTACACTTATTTTCCTGGTCGCTTTCAGTTTCCTCTTGTATGTTTACCTAAATGCAAACAAAAGTACTTATAAGTATGTTTAAGCCTACCTATTGTGCTTTAAGCTAAACTGGGCAGAGGTTTGGACAAAGAAGAAGATGTGATTTCTGCTGTTCCAATTATCTTATAGACCATGGACTACCTATTGTTAATTTTTGTGCCGGAATTATTTTAACGCACGCTTGCCGTTGGTTCGCCAACTAAATATAACATAATTAAATCTTCATCATAATTTAATCTTAAATTTAACAAAAATATGTATAACATAATTCCTCTCGATATGTCATAAAAAAAACTCGTGAATTTTTAATAAAAAGGGTGGTGCGTACTGCGTACGTACACGTGCCGCGCTCAACCCGCGCGGTGCCCGTGTAATATCCGTTGGAAACAATGTGTAATTTGCGCCGCGGTACCTTACCACGGCCCGTGGGGCGGCATCTACTAATTGATAATTACTTGTTCTACAACGGCTTTTGTATAATTAAACATGTTAAACATAACTTTATAAAACCACTACAACGTCTAAAAAAATATTTAATAAATAAATATTTGCGAGGTGGCTGACCAAAACCAGATGTATCCACCGACTGCACAGCATGATTTTCTTCTTGTTTACGTCTTTACTTGTAGACGTTTTAAGCAGTCCAGTTATTAGAAATTAAAAAAGAAAAACATAATAATACCTTTTAGTTATTTTTTTTATAAGTTATTATATAGGTAAGTGTTATATGTTTTTGAAATCACCTCTTAAAACCCTTTATTTTAGTACACCACACGATGGGTTTGGAAGAAAAAAATATTTGGGCACCCACAATATGGCACCTAAAACCCGCCATTTTACTATTTTCCAATTTTAATGTAGCCAGTGACAATAGCAGAGTTAAGATGAATCGACTGACGTAAGAATTATCAAAATCGGCCAACGCGTTTGGTCTTAGAACGCCACATAGGAACAAACATACATACATAGACTGATAAACATATTACCCTCCTTCGGCAGTCGGGTAAAAATGCGTATTTATAACCCAGTTTAGATCACTATCTTTCACATAAGTACATAGATTACTTATACACGAGGACGGTATCTAAAATTAGCTCGAGCCGTAGTGAAAACATCGCCTACGAAATCGTTTTTGTCCTCAAGTTTCTCACAGCTACCATCTCGCCATAAAACACCCATTTGGTCCGTTATAAAATAAAAGAGCAATGATTTCCTCAACCCTCCCGGAGGTGGCAACAGGGCTGCCTCGCGAGGTGGCAACAGGGTTCAGGAGACAGGTCGTAACGTGTCAATCTGCCCACCACTTTTACTGCGAGTCTCGAAATAAAATTAGCAAAACGAGCACCTCCGAGTTTTAGTTGACAATAAAAAGAAGTGCCTTTGTCTTACTCTGATAATGCGGGCACGGGAAACGTAAAATGTTATTTGATAATCTTGTCCTTGTATACCAGTAGACCGGTCCAGAGAGGCAAAGGGTCCTGAAGAAGTAACACAATAAGTTTAAAATAAATTAGTAATCTCAATGCTAAACAGTCTTTGACGCTAAGAACCTATTCAAACAATAAAGGCGAGTGCTCAGTGACTGAATCAATTCTCTCAAACATAAGAGATAGATACCCACGGAATTTCTTAAATCCGTTAAGCCTTTCGAATCTTGCAGACTTGAGACTCTGTCAAGACAATTTGTTCGGTGAGGCACTTGGATATTTTTAAAGGCTTCTGGGATACGTTTTTCTTTTATAATAAGTACTTATTCTTGGTCTGAAATGTCAGATTTATTTTCGAGCAATCTTTCCCTTATTTAACTAATAATTATAAAGCAGAATTTAGCTTTCGAGGTAAGCGTGCTCCATCGTCGAGATCATAGCTTACCATCGGGTGAGATAGTGGTCAAGCAATACTTACCACTAATACTATTTACAAACATAATTTATTTAAGTACTGCTAATACTTTTAGGGTTTAGTTAAAGCATAAGTTATGTATTGGCATGTTAGTTTGTGTGACAGTAAACACTATTTATTTCTCACCGTTCATATAAACGGGCACCTATCAATAATACATCACGTATCATACGAGTAGGGCTACAGCTGTCGTATGATTTAAGAAGCGACCTGCCTGTTACTCTCATCTATAACAATAAGACCTTATAAACTCCTGTTTTATCTGTGCCATTACCCCAGGCACGTTTGATGGATGACGGCAGAGCGTGCAGCCACAATGATTAATCTTTATCTCCGCGCTTTCTTACCGCAGCCAAGCCATGTTGCAGTCATGCTAAGAAGCTGAGTAATATGCAAAACGAGGTAGTGAAAATATGCGGGCGGTAAGTGCACGCGGGATTATGTGACTGTTACTTAGGGGGTGTAGGAGTCAATGAACTGTTGCACAGTCCTTGAGGGTAGGCTACAGACTACTTAGTACAATATTTCTTTTTTAATTTTCTTTGGTTCAGTTTTTGGTGACCCGCGGTGCGAGGTGCAAGGTCGGACCGGTTGATGAGGTAAAGCTTCTAAGAACCCTGTGTCCAGGTGTGGATGTGTCTGGTCTGAAATTATGATAATGATGATGATTTGTTTTACAGAGTGAAATAGGTAGGTACCTATCTAACCGTAACTTAGCAAGTCTGCTGTTCGAGACAGCCTATCTAAATTTCAAATCGATCTCAAAATCTAGTAGAATATCAACAACATAATTTCACCACTGCTTATCTACATCATGTTACCCATCTTAAGAAGACATGTGATTTCTTTTCACGACACTTATCTCTAATACTCTAGTTAAATTCACTTACGACTCATAATCCAAAGTTTGACAATAAACGCGGGCGCACACGATCCGTATCGCGACCTCGTTAAACACCATCTGCCGCTCGTGAAAGCGCGATGTCGTAAATCTACGATAACACACCGCACGATAGTCGCGTCGCGACTTGTCGCGGTTTAATGTTCAATGAAAAATTACTGTTCCTGTCGTAAACTTTTTGCAATAGTTTCTTTTTAAACTAGTGTCGTTTCTTCTTCAAAGTGACGACTTTTGGTTACTTGCATCTGAGTAAACATTAATTTGAATGTGGCAATCAAGTCTATGAGGCAGTTTTTTCTTAAGCACGACGTATAACACGTCGTGCTTTATTCTTTGCTTTGCTTTTATTTATTTTAAATATTTCTGAACTAATTTTGTGAAACCATAACACGAAATTCGTAACGCTCTAAAGCTTATATTATTGCCGTTGCTAGCGTCACATAAGTACAGCATAAAGTTGCTAATGCTTTGAACGGCAGAGGTGAGGTCGAACCGACCTGCATAACGCTCGCTCAACTAGCATAATGCCGGCCCGTCCCGCTGCGGCCTAGACACTAGCGTGACAAGGCGTTATAGTTCGGGAACTAAAAGTACTTTCGAGTAGTAGCTTATTAAATGTGTCATAATGTGTTGCATGTACTCGTACCTACGTCACGTTATTAAAATAGTAGCTGACTCATAAACGTGGCGATGCGATACAAACATATAATGTAGTCAAAGAACTAGACATATTTTGTTCAAGCCATGTCCTATATTATGATACGCTATCTTGCTCTGAGTTCTAGCAGTATCTTGACAGTAATTTCTTTCAAAAAACATCCATGGTTCATCCATTCCCGTATTTTCTGGTGTACAATAAAGTTTATATAAATAAATAAATGAAATAATAAAAACCCACACCTAAGAAAGCTGTAGCCTCGTCGTAAACTTAGTGCTAAATTAATAAAAAAAAAAAATGGTGTCATGCCGGTATATTTTGAAAATGCAATAAACTTAATGCCGTCACTCACAGCCGAGACATCAACGTGAAACCGCGGTGCATTTCAATAACATAAGAATACAATTGAATTCCATTACACCTCTTTCACTGCCAGAAAATAATAATCATCATATGATTTCTATTTTTGTCTTCAACTACTTTCTAACGGACAAACAATAACCATACCAACATTGTTTGCACAATTTACTGTAAAGGTCCATTGTCACGACCCCATAAGGATCTTATGCATAGTGAGAAAGCTAATCTAGAAAAGTTCAAAAACACGTAGACCGCCGTAAGACTGTCTTTGTACATGTAAATTATTATTTTTATTTGTAAAAGAGATACGTATTTTGAGTGTAAAAAAGTGTATCTTATTGAGTTCAGAAATAAGTACCTAGGTAATAAATTGTTGAAATTGCCCAATATTCACATTATTACTATAATTGGTTCACATCATTACTTAACATGTGTGCCAAATTTCGTAAGTGTATGCATTTCTGTTTGTTTGTATGTATGTATGTTTGTCCACACATTTCGCCGAAACTACTTATTGGATCAAGACTAGTCTTATTTTTCTTGTTTTATTGGATTAGGTATCTCTAAACTTAGAGAATAGTGCAAGTCTAATCAAATCGGTTCAGATGTTTTCAAGATATGGAACATACAACCGAACTCCTTAGCGACAAACAGCACGAATGTGTAGATTGAGTTATTCTGGGTATTTTGTCAATCAAAATTTAGTTACCTAACTATAGAACTATCTCACATTTTGTGATAGTCTACTAAAACTAAAAAGAGAGAAATAAAAACTTTTTCTTTTCTCGACACGGCTCGCACTACTGACAGTACCGCGAGAACCGCTAAGGTGTTTCGTGGATGCGCATGTTTGTGTGAGTGTTCCTTTTCGAACGTTTGTAGGTATTTTCCATACTGTTTGTCGTAAGTCGTTGTGGTAAGTCGGTGTCGAAAAAGGATAAAAAAATTATTTCGTTAAGTTATTTCGTTTAACGTTAGTTCTAAAGTTCTACTCAATTATATTCTAACGTATAAGTTAATGATTTAGAAATTATAAGTCCTGTCAAAAGGTGACATTACTAAGTTACCGTCAAGGAAAAAGAGTTCAGAAACCGTGATTAATTAATGAGATGGCTATGATTAAATTAAGTTCGAAAATTACCTTAATTAATAACCCCTTCAGCGTAATGAAAACTCTAGTGTTTTCATAGTTACGGAGCCGACTCCAAAACACGGGTAAATGATTATCCCAAACAACTTGATAACCTCCATCAACACACGAGTAGTAAACAAGATATTAATTCAACAAGTTCCCAAACACGCTGACGACATAAGCTAACCACTAACCCTTCACGTACTGAACACAATTTCCCGCATGTCAATGAGCGGGACAGGTGGGGACAGTGCTGGCCTTGCCACTGAACAGGTTATCACGTAATAGTTTGCAGCATTCGCTGAAGCCACTGGCGTGACATTTTGCGACGTGTTAATTAATGTTTGATTATGACAGTTCCGTAACAATAAACTGCATAATAGAGCCTCCATTATGAAACAAGCAAGATTGCAACATGCATTGTCTTATCCTGGACAGCCACATATTTTTTGCAGTAAATACATGTTTAGGCAATAAGGCCGCCTGACGCATAATATTGACAGCGGCATTCAATATTGCATCGATTCAATCGGTGAATTATCTTCAAAGGATTTTGTTATCAAGCAATAAAATCAATCTTAATACTAAATTAAGAATAGAAACCGAGAGTGGGATGAATTTATCTTACGGGCCATTAAACATTAAGTAACGTTAACCTTGTAATATTTATATTCCAACTTTTAAACTTGTTTTCTATTTCTTGATACGTTATATTTTAAAAACAGTCAAGCAAAAGTATTGCATCACAGTCACCAGTTTCAATTTCCATTTCAGTCTTCAGTAAATTGTCACGCTTCGTTTTTTTTAATGTCATAAAGTTCCTTGACCGTCCATTCGTATGTGATCAACGGTGGGTTATTGTCACGCACAAACACGCTTCTGGCTCCAGGGCACAGAATAATTCCAGGGATGGGATGGTCAAGGCTCAAAACTCATGAGATATTTTTTGCATCGACGACCGTGATTTTGCGATCATACTCGTATCAACTGGGAAATTTAGGTGCAGCGTTTAATATCACGTGCCAGTGAGTTCATCAAAGCTGCATTTGATGACAGCAGCGTGTTAGTTTTAGATTGCAATTTCACCACCAGATATCAACCTAACTCGTTTCACGTGTAGAATAGTAAAAAAATGAAAAGAGGTCACATAAATAACAAGTCTATTTGGTCCGTCAGTTAGATTAACAAAAAAATATTTGTAACGTATTTTAGCAAAAAAAGCGTATAATTATCAGGAGTTTGAGACGTAAATTCTAAGTAAAATCTGTACCAAGGCGTGACGTCATATGAAATTTCATGTCACTGCAAATATATTTATTGTTTACGTGACAAAAAAAATAATCTTATTCTTCTTAGTCGTAAGCGAGGAATGTCACACGTCCTGTCTGGGTCGCGGATAAATTTGAAAGAGAGTTACCGCCGCCCTGGCACAAGCAACTGAAGGAACACGGGTGGGTTTTAGTCAGTAAAGTCTTTGGAATAAGAAAAAGAAGAAGAAGTCTTTGGAAGAATTAACAAAAAAAAAATGAGTGTCACACGTCTGATAGGTTGGTTGCCGCTTTTGAAAGACTATCCATCTTCTAAAGAAATATTAATTTTCCAGTATTATTTAATAATCTAAGTGACGGACCAAACAGATTTTTCAGGAATCAACCCTATTTAACGTAAAACTCATTCCACCATCATTTATTCAGTTCTAGTTATTAGTAAGGAGAGACCTTTGTCCCTAAGTAGCTGGTGCTCAAGCGAGAGGACGAAATTGAAACTCTCAAGTGTCCCGAACGAGCGAGGGATGTTTGTGGAGGGCCAAGAGCTGAGAATGTGTTGATACAGGCTGCTTTCATTCAAATCATCGAAGATGGCGTCGGACTAGAGCGTTTTAGGCGTGACAATTTGCTTGGAATTTGTTTATTACTTTTGTATGTCATGTGTGTTTCAGTAATAGTTTAGCTCTTCGGTGTTTTTTCTTACTGAGATCAGTAGCCTATGGAAGTCCACTGTTGGGCAAAAGTATAATAAATGAGACCTCATGTTCCAAAGCTGGAAAGAAGTCGTGACTTCATGGCCATGTCTAATACCCATATAGACATGGGCATGGGTAGTTTCTGCCGTATCCATCTTTTTTATTATGATTGATAGGCTCGTGTTCGACCTCCATCTCACCTGATGGTAAGCGATGATATGGTCGGCGGTGATCCACGCTTACCACGGCCACCTAGAAGAAATAATCCATTCACGTTTGAATGAAGATCGCCAGGTTGTAGCTTTCTGGAAATTCGAACTCCGGCAAGGCATTCCACAGCTACGATCCCTACCTACTCCTGATGTTTCGTTTATGTTCATACATTAGGTCATACACGCACGCAGGTTATGCGCACTACGCATCTAGCCAAACCCATCATGTTTCTAAAATTAATAAATTATAAATAGTTAAATTTGGTTGGTCACCGTTGGTACAGGCAGTTTCTAATTAGAATGATGTAATTAATATTCAACCGAAATCGAATCTCTATTATATGGATTTATTTTAGGCACAAACGTTTGTTTTGCCGTCAAACTAATTAGTGTTTACCAGAGAACAGGAATAAACACCTTCTAATATTGTTGCTTTTTTTCTGTTCAGTGGTGTTTAGGAATTGAAATCATATTTTGTATACATTAATTACTTTCGTTTATATATTTGATTAAAAGTAATGAGAATGGACGAAATACTAACGCTTCGTATTATTATCTCATGAAGTACCTATAATTTCAAGAAATTTACTTTAGTCTGAATGAAACTTAGATATCCGTATCTAGTAGGCCCTAGATCCTTTTCTCTTAGTCAGTCAGTCTCAGTCTTTATCCTTATCTCTGACAACGTGTATGCAAAACTTTATGATGCTCGGTCAACTATATAAAGCGTGAAAACGCAAATAAACTCAAATAGCATTTTTAATATTTGTTAGGATTCATTGTCAACTTACAATTATATAAGACATCATGATGTGTAAGATTAAAAATAGCACCATTATTTTTCCATCCAAATCTTGACGTTTAGGTAGATTTTTATGAATGGCTGACATAAACAAAGCGCCCTTCCCTTGACGACGGTAATATGATTAAAGCACACACTGAAGGCGCGACGTTATTAGACAAACAGGCCACGGAGCCAATCACACGATATTCAAAAGAAACACCTACGTTACGTCGCGGTAAGGCTGTTTTCAGATGACGAGGTCACACGCGGCGACATTTGACATCGACCCGGGGTTGAACGATAAAACAAGAAGGTATATTTACAGTAGGTACTTACATTTGATATTACTAAGATTTGTTTTTTAACTTGTACAATTTAGGCACATGTCTATTTAAAACGGAGGCATTTATTGTCTACTTAGTATGATACTTGGTAGTGGTAAATTGAGGAGGCTAGCAAAGCTCTTTAAAATATTGAGACGCTAATGGAAACTATTATGTTGACTCAGCATTCTGTTTACAACATATTGCAATTCACATTATGATGAAAATGAGTAAGTCTACGAGACTTTTGACGTGACCAAATCACGTGTCAACGAAAATCATGCCTTATTCGCGTCGTCTTCTATCTGCCTCCAGCTTTACGCGTTGGGACACAAAGTTATGCGCCCTCACGCCCGTATCGACACACACCTAGCTAGCGTACGCTCCACGGCATTACGCGAATCATATCGCCTCGCCTTGTGTGCTCTGCCGGGATATTGCCTCATATGGCACATACTGGCAAGTGTTTGTACTACAAATATCGTTTCTGATAAGGGCTGTTCAACGTAATATCTCCTTACTTTTTAGATTTTTTCTAACTCGGTATTTTTAGGACCTGTCTGATAATTTTAGCCTTACTAAAGGGTACATTCGCTGTCACTGATTTGTGGCACATAGGCAGTCGCTCCATGTAAAATCAGTCATTGACCTAGAGCGACTATATAGTGTGTCCAGTGTAACCGGATGCAGCTAATTCCCAGATTATTTAGATGTATTTATTAAGTCGTTAGAGTATGTGTAAGTAGAGTAAGCCATTATATATATATATATTTTTAATAAAAAGTATTCTATGTTACTTCTAATACCTCCAAGAATATATGTACAAATTTTCATGATTATCGGTTCAGTAGTTTTTGCGTGAAAGCGTAACAAACAAACTTAAATTCACATTTATAATAATACTAGCTTTAACCCGCGGCTTCGCTCGCAATGAAGCGATTTTTTTTAATAAAAATTATTCTATGTTACTTCTAATACCTCCAAGAATATATGTACAAAGTTTCATGATGATCGGTTCAGTAGTTTTCGTGAAAGCGCAACAAACAAACTTACATTCACATCTATATATGTAAAAGAAAGTCGTGTTAGTTACACTATTTATAACTCATGAACGGCTGAACCGATTTGGCTGAAAATTGGTGGGGAGGTAGCTTAGAACCAGGAGGCGGACATAGAATACTTTATATCCTTTTTTTCATATGTTCGTCATTGCGGTCGGCCAGATCTCTTTATTACTTTTACCATTATTAATTAGGGTAGGGTATGTAGGGTAGGTAGGGTAGGTAGGCAGTTGACGGGAGCGAAGCCACGGGTACAGCTAGTTTATAATATTAGTATTATGTAAGTATAGTATGTAGTATATATATCCATATAAATAAAAAACAGATGAAAAATACAGAAAATAACAACAATAAAAAAGCCTTATAGGAGCAGAAAAAAATTACTAAGAATTTATCATTATTAACTAATTAATCTATCTTTGATCCATATTCTCACAAAACCTTAAACGTTCACGAAACACAGCTATCCATCTCCCAGCAGACAGATCACACACTCCGGTGTTAATGTCAAAAAGGCATTTAGCATCGTGAGCACCCGAACTAGAGGCGAGTTAACTCGGGAGACCGTATGTGCCGAAGGTAAATTCTCGCCAAATTTCTTGGCCACCCTGAAGTTAGTTTTCTAATGCGCAAGGTACGGATTGATGCTGTTTTGTATAAGATTTACTACTGCGCAACTATTGAAGCCAACTTCAGGGCGGCCAAGAAGTTTGGCGAGATCTATACGGCCAAAAGCCGGTGACTTCGTGGTTTGATCTTGCATTTGGTTAAACTGTAAGTGGACCCCAACATAGTTCCATGATGATTTTAAGAGCTGTCGGTGCCAAGTTACGTGTAGGTATTGTACCAAGATACAATTAATGCATCTTAGAGTGCACATTCACCTTAATTGCACTTAGAAGCAACAAATTGCCTCGCCCGCAGCGCATGTTTCTCCGTGGCCACCTGGGGGCCATAAGGAAACATACAATCAAACAGCTAAGTATACATCGTCCGGACACACAATACGATGTGTTTCGATACCACCGGGAACGATTTTAAAACACTTTCAAACATTTTGATTTCTGTTTTGACTCCAAAAATATTTTACTTGAATTATACCTTTGAGAGGCACTTTCGAATGATCAAGAAGTCGGTTAAAATTCAAAATTCAAAATTCAAAATTCAAAATTTTTTATTTCACATAGGCCTACATGGGCACTTATAAAACGTCGGCAAAAGGAGCACGGTTCGGGTTGGTCGTTTCCTATGGAGAAGAACCGGCAAGAAACTCCATGGTTACTCTTTTAAAATGGTTTGGTTTTACAATATTTCCATGTTACAGCATTAGTACTTAGATATGGGGGGACAACGTAGGCCCGACAATAAGTCGTAAAAACTAAACAAAGTAAATAAAAGATTGTAAAACAAGATGAAAAGTTAACAAATGTTAACAAGCATATCTAGAAATCTAGAAGGCCTACAATGTTCACACATTCACAAAACAATCGGTAAAAGAATCTATACAAAGGTAGTAAAAAGAAAACCGTATATCAAAACTAAATTTAACATGAGGCACAAATGTTGATATCAGTGCTGTAACTATTCTTTGAGGGTAAGGGCGTATAAATATGATTGAAAACCATTGTAAAGAGTCTAATCAAAAGAAGAAAAAATGAGATTGAGAATAGTTAGAGACATCCACATATTTGTGCCGTTTATGAGTTACCAGGGAAGCCACATGCGCAGAAGGAGCTATAGCCAAACTTTTTTATCTTCAACGTAGTCCTTGATTTTATAATATGCTTTTTTAATAAGGACACGTTTGATGTAGTTTTTGAACTTTCCATCGGTCAGTTCTATAACTGCCTTTGGCAACTTGTTATAAAAGCGTATACTGTTTATAAGAAAAGACTTGCTAGTTTTCGTTAATCTGAATTTGGGTATTACAATTTCATGCTTACTGCGTGTATTTAAATTATGGAAGTCGCTTCTAATTTTGAAAAGCCTTCGATTTTTGCGGACATACATAAGTTAAGTTAGTTAGTTGGATCTAGATCAAGTTTATTTCAAAATCCACATTGTTGTTGCTCTTATTCTTTTTTAATTTAATGGAGGAGCAGCTGGCAGGATTTTTCAATACGCTTTTCTTAGCTTGGTATGTAAGTATCTATGTAACGGAATCTTTGAACGTGATTTTCACCCCCGTCAAAACATCGGATTAATTTGAAACTTTGCACACTTATCAAGTACCGATGACAATTCAATAATTTAAATAGTTTATCCCATTATCCTTACCAGGATGTTCAGAATCAGCGATTTTTATATATCTGATACCCGGTAGTCAGTGTCTTTCGACCAAGTACCAAGGCGCGGTTATATCTGATGACACGGTAGTTCCTTGCGCCAAGTACATGTATTAAATAAATGCTCCGGACAGGGAGCCTGTGAAACAGCTATCAGATCCAGGGAAGGCAGTAGACACACTAGTTACCAACTCCCATCACAGTGAGGTAGTTGCATTAATAAATTGTCGTTTAAAAACTAAAAAACAAGCTTTAACAGAAAACCAAACTAAAAAGTTAAAAATAATAACATCAAGCACCCTATGCTTTTCTACATTTACATTACACTATTCTTAATTTAAATATATTGAAAAAAATTTCTGTTAAAGCGAGCTTTTTTTTTTAAAAATCTATTATTTAATCAGGGCGAAAAGTTGATAGCTGAGTAGGTGCGGCTTGCTCAGAGAACACCGAGAATATATCTAAAAAGTTTAAGATAGGAACCCTTTGTTCACTTTAAGATTTCCAGCAACATCCTAAAAGTGCAGGGCCGTTCATTTTCATTTGATCGGGTGCGGCTTGGCGCAAAACTTAGTTGCTATACAGCGTCCGTAATCTCTGTAACTAACTAATCAACTATCTTTGCGTCGCCAACTACTAATTAATATCGTCTCACCTCTACACGTGTCTACTAGGCCTCATAAAAGGATACTGTCAGCCTGGCTCGGCTGCCGTGACCTCCAGCCTCCACGACCAACAGCTGCTAATGCGTCTACTAAGTTTTGAGAGGTACTTTGTTAAGTACCTTTTAATTATTTTTGGGCTTTCATACAGAGGTCAGAGGTTCAGAGAACTCTTGAAATCTGGGGTGATAACTGTTAATTTATTTAATTAAGAGGTATTCTAACGACATGTCCACTTAATGTGCAGCGAGGTGTAAAGGAAATGAAGGATTACGGTGAAGTAATCACTAAAATCAACTCAGCTCGTTTCTGTCCAAACACAAGCTGCTAAATCCCTTCCAATCTGGTTTTCGTCCGGGACGCAGCACTACCTCAGCACTTGTACATATTACGGACGACATAAGGTCCTAGGACAAAATTCCTCTGTGACACACATTCTCGTTCCTTGAGATCATCGGAAAAACCTAAAATTAAGCATTCGTTTGCATTCCACATCCTTCTTCGAAAAATCTTTCACGGTTCAAGCAGCTCGTTTGTGGAATGCATTACCTATTGAGGTAAGGCGTACGCAAACATTACCTTCATTTAAAAAAATGGTGAAGAAGCATTTCCTTTCTCCTTTCTTTGTAACTATTCTTTTCCTTTCTCTGTTCTATATTTCATATTTATTAGTATATTGTATTTTATGTTATATCTAAGTAATATTATTTAATATAGTTTTTGTACACTGACAGCCCTATATCTATCTCCTCTCGTTCTGTCCATCCAAAGGTTGTCTGTAAGAGATTGCCCTGTGCGATAAGACCGCCCATTGTACACTGATCTTTATAATGTTTTGTCCTGTAATTATTTAAGTGGTGTACAATAAAGTATATAATAAATATATAAATAAAATTCTGTGCTTCAGAACTTAAATGAAAAGCCAGTTTGGCCAAAGTTGGTTTTAGGTTATTATATTGCAAAGGTAAGCCTAGGTCTATCAGACATTTTCTGGATAACTTTGCTGAACAGGACTATTTACTAGCATGAACTTAATAACTGAACACACAGACCCAAAATACCGAGTCACTCAAACAGAACTTGTATATTAATATCCAGTAGTTCGGAAACTCCTTGAAGAAACTGTGTCTAACTTGTTACTAAATTCTCATACATATTGTAAGGTGAGCTGTAAGGCCGGTGCGCACGGTCGGGTAATTAAAGCGGGTTTAGCGTCGCCCTTGCACCCTGGGGGTCTGTGGCACCGGTGTAACCCCGCCTAAATCACATAGACACGCTAGTCGGTTTCTAGCCTTAGTGAAGGCTTAGAACTAAAACAAGGTTTTGTTCTAGGCGAGTTACATAACAAGTTGGGTGTGAATTAGGTTTTCAAGGGTTTAATTGAAGTGGTTATACTTTCGAAATGTGGGATATATAAATTTAAACTCAATAAATACTACAGTGATATCACACGCCATGCAAAATAAAATTAATGAAACAGAGTACTCTCAAACTCTCGACTCTGAAAATTCTCAAAATATTTCATATTAGAGAGAATTTTACTGCAATTAATGAAGAATTTACAGCTTATTTGGCAACAAAACAGTTACTTGAATATTTCGATACATAAGGATAAATATTTATAGTAGAAAGAGACGGCATTAAATTATGCATACTATTGAACCGTAATGATGAAGATTTAAAAAAACATTATAATTGATACTGGCCGGTTTGTTTGTGAGGTTCAATGAAAGGATTTCGACATTTCATCCCATGATGCTGACTGGTGATTGCAGTATTATAAAATATATCTGCCTCATGAATACAGAAACTGATATTTCTGGGAAACATAATTGTTCTGTTCTGCCCTATAGGCAATTTATGGGACCTACCATTTCTACATTACATTAAATGTTTATCTTTGGACATAAAGTGAAGTCGAAAAAATGCACCGAAATTGGGATGGAATTAGTTGACATAGCATGGCAATTGAACATGTGATACGAAGGAGTGTGGAACATGAATTCAGGAATGTGGATGGTAGGTATTAAGAGACGAGAAAAACTAAATAAACTAGTGATGGGTTGTCTGGAAGATCATAAGGCTACAAACGAGGGATGGATTGTCCGGAAGATCATAAAGCTACAACGAGGGATGGATTGTCTGGCAGATCATAAGGCTATAAACGAGGGATGGATTGTCTGGCAGATCATAAGGCTGCAAAGGAGGTGCCTTTTGAGATTAATGAAAAAAGAGATGTTTTAAAAAAGAAGACATTCTGCGTCGATCATTATTAGATAAAGCCAATAAGATGAGGATGAACACCGGATCAATTTTTTTTGTTGTGGAATTAGCTAACAACTTTGTTAGTATGTGTTTTACACTCATAAATCTCTCTAAACCAACTAATTTCTTCAATCGAACAACAAATCAAACTGTGGCCAAGTTCTAAGACACATAAACGCCTTCCCACCGTAATCTTAGATTAACAACAGCAGACCCTCGGAATGGGGTGCCGAAAAGCAAATCGCGCTCCCGATGGGTCTAATTGATACCGGCGCAATCGGCGGCCCGCCGGGACCCGGCCAGGAATCGAACCCACGCCGGAACCGAGAGAGGCTTAGTTGAATCAGGTCTTTGTGCCTTATATTACACTTTGTTAAACCGTCGGGATGAGCTGTCGGGTAATGGTAAATCTTTTGTAATTATAGTGTCGGGATTATCACGGCAAGGTATTTTCGGTTTTTCTTTAGTGCAAAATTGTTAAGCTTTATTTTTCGGGTCCCGGGGTTTTCTAAGTCATTCACACGTAAAAATTCTGGAACCGTTGCTAATAAATGATCAGATCAAAGTGCAATTGAGTTTTACAATCCGTAATTTCAGTAGCCTGGATTCTGCCCGATTACTTGCAAAAGACTAACCCCCTAACACATGGTACTGTAGAGGTTTTTCACATAGGACGAGCAACCTGTTCGGCCGCTGACACTTAAAGCTGGCGACTTATATTTATTTTAAGTTTGGAAGGAAATCGAATACAGAATATTTAGAAATAAATCGAACGCGTGTAGTTTTTTGTTTAGCGACACTTCTGTGAGAGCCGGCCTACGGGCGGCACGTTTGAGTAAATATACGTCGTAGAAGTCGAATAGTATTTTTTCGCAGCCCCTGGCTGCGTCCCCCTTTTACAGTACCATACACTTAAGCCTACTCATTTGAAGAAAATACGCGTGATGTTACGTTCGACTATATTAATAGAAATACAGATGAAGCAACAACAATAGCTCAGATATTGACGAACATACAATACAAACACCGATTACTATCCCATTTCCAGCAACTAATCTCGTGCAGTAGACGCCTCTATTCGCCAAGTTTTGTTTGTTTTCGGTAATGATTCTATTACCGTTCTAATTGCTCTATTGACCACATCTTCTCCCCACCTTGGAGCCAGGGGATGGTGACCACCACCTGTATAGGCAATCTTCGAAATAACTACCACTGTTAATCGAAACGTCGCCGTCGTCAGTCTTTCAAGGGTAGGGTTACGATTCATTCGGCTTTATTCGGACATGTCCGGACATTTGGTTTCAGTCATTTGTCCGAATTTTTTTCTTGCACAAAATGTTTTTTTTATACCACCACGGCTATTCTTTAAGCATATTTTCTTTTTTAATTCTTTTCAGACCGCGATTTTTTTGTAGTCGGGTTTTAGTTTTCAGACTAAGTTTTTTTTTTCTTAACTTTAATGCTCGGCTTTTTTTCAAAAGTCCGGGTTTTTGTCAAGAAATGTATTATTTTTTAAATAGTAACCCTGCTCGCGAGAACGTTTTAGTTTCATGTTCTTTGTTGGAAATTTAGATCAAATGGAATTTACCCAAGGTTCGCGCAGAATTTGAGACGAGTCCTTGTCCAGCGGTGAAGCTGGGGGAAACATCCAGAAGTAGCAGACACATTCTTATTCTTATACTTACATACAAGAAAAAAAATTGAAAAACATCACTGCTTTGGAATACGCATGAAACTATTCAACATCTGAGCACCCTGCAACTCAATCCTTTAATAACAGTACAAAACCAACAAAAAACATAGAAAATAAAAAAACACTGTTATACAAAAAATACTATACCGACTTTTTATTTTTTTCACATTTTTGTTGTACCTACCTAATAGGGAAGTAGTTTAGTAAGGTCGTAACCGGTGAAATGAGAGTGCACCAAGGTGAACTGTACACATCTGCGTACCCCTTTAGAGCATACTAGCGTGATGTTGTGAATTGATATAAACAATAAACAGACATGCAATTGCAGCAATCCCGAGAGATTTGCCGTTATTTATTGAAGAGTTCTGTTGTATATCTCCGAAGTTCTTCATCAGATCTTCACCAAATTAAAATGGGACCAATTTTAAAACATATTCTTTCAAAAAAAAAAAAGAATTTTCAAAATCAGTCCGCTATTGAAGGAGATATCGGTGAACATAAACAAGAAAAAAAAAATAGACTTGAAGTCGAACATAGACCTCGTCCTTTTTGGTAAGTCGGTTAAAAATCAATTCGGTCTTCATCAATTTTCAAAAGGCTTCGTACAAACAGACGATGTGAGCAATTTCAATGATCAAAGTTGCGGGCTTGCCGACGACTTGATGTCCTGTGTGGTCGCCTGCCTGCTCGGGTCGTGTGTGGCGAAGCCCGAGACAACTCCTAAGATTAATATCATGATGGTCCAAGGTCCACGCGGAATTTTGGGCACAGGTTGTGCAATTAGCGTTTTACGATCTTAAGCTTTTTTATACCTTGGCGCAATATCGATAATGCTAGATTCTGCGCTAAATGAGTGATTAAGATTAAATCAGCTATCTTTTTTAAGGCACATCATATTAACTGTAATTATAACACTTTCGTCTATTCAAATCAGCCCAAAAACTTTTACACGAAGACGGAGACTTTGATACTTGATACCAAAAGCTTTGCTTTGTAACTTGGACCACACCCTATTCCTCCTTCGCTAAGAGTTTAGCGAATTCAATTATGTGATTTCGTTAACTCTCTACGCCATTGAAAGTTCAGGAGGTCCCAACTATGTTCTTAGAGGCAAGCCTTAATTGATGATCACCGTGTGGTCGGCCGTGTCTCGGGCGTGTAAGTTTTGTGCGGCTTTGAGCAGCACTGTATCAGGACTTACATCAACTTTAATAAGTTTGTTACTTGCAAATTCTAGACTAGAATTTGCTTCAGTGATTTCGAATTCGAAGTTTTGCGAGCTTTGCAGTTGTAGTTTCTAAGTAGCTCAAAGAAGTAAGCCTTGTGGGAGTAGGTATTTGCAAAGGCTACGAAAAAGCTATATCTAATAGGTTATTTGACAACATTGACAATAAACTATAAAATTGTGTTCATCCAATCAGATAATATCTGTGACTTTCACTTTTTAGTTTTCTGTTGCCTGGTAGACTCCTTTCCAATTGCAATTTAAATTACTTACTTACTTTTAAGCAGTAACATTTGGTATGGAGGTCTTGGCGGTGATTGAAGAATGAGATAATGCGTTCATGAACAGTCCAGCTGGTGACTTGCTACTAGTAGACTAATGCGCCTTGTTGGCGACTTATTAATTTTGTTCTTTGTGATAATCCTTTCGCAGGGTATTTTTTGAATTATTTTATATTTATTATTTAATTTGCTTTTTCGCTACAACCCACACACACATTGTAGTTCACTATACATTTATTCTTCTAATATTTTTTTATACATCATTTATTTACACATCCTTATTTCGTATCAGTCATATTAAATTATGTATATATTATATTTTATTTTGTTACTTTCATGAAATTTAGTATGCAGGAGATTTCGGGAGCGATTAATCGATCTAGCTAGGTTTGATTTTTAGAAAACGTCATTTTCTCTTACACTACTGGACATAGTAGTGGTTACTTATGGTGTACAATAAAGTATATAATAATAATAATAATAATAATAATAGGCCTACCCCAAGCGTCGGCTCACTGATCGGTCCCGTGCGTCCCGCATCCAGCGGATCCCCACAACCTTCACCAGGTCATCGGTCCACCTTGTTGGAGGCCTTCCAACGCAACTTCTTCCGGTTCGCGGTCGCCACTCCAGAACTTTTCTGCCCCATCGGCCATCCGTTCTGCGAGCAATATGTCCTGCCAACTGCCACTTAAGTTTGGCAATTCTTCGGGCTATGTCGGTAACCCTCGTTCTCTTGTGGATCTCTACATATCTGAGTCGATCACCCAAGGATTCCCATTGCCCTTTGGGTGACTGTAAGCTTTCTGATGAGGCCCATTGTGACCGATCACGTCTCAGAGCCATAGGCCATAACTGGCTACACACACTGGTCTTAGACTTTCGTCTTGAGACACTGTGGTAAGTTGGACGAGAAAATACCGCGCAACTTCCCGAACGCTGCCCAGACGAATCGGATTCGTCAGTTGACCTCTTTCTTGGAGTTGGCCCTACCCAACTGGATCGTTTGTCCCAGGTAAACATACTACATCCACAACTTCGAGTGTAGAGTCTCCGACCTTGATAGGAGAGGGTGTAACATGGGCGTTCAACATCACCTTGGTTTTGTCCATGTTCATCTTAAGACCTACTCTATCGGAAGCTTTACTGAGGTCATCGAGCATTGTACTGAGGTCCCCCATGGTCTCAGCCATGACCACTATTTCGTCGGCAAACCGAAGGAACCGGCTTGAGTCAGCAAAGAACTTCCAAGTAGATCTACCCGAAAGTGCTGAATTTTTAACCAATAACCACGTTCCAGGAGTCAACTTGAATCTAATAAAGGAATTACTTTTCTTCCTCAACAAACTTTTATCAATAGAACGGGACTTCGAGAGACTTTTTGTTTTCCGAGAAATACCATCCAAACTCGTAAAGCAAAGATACTTCGCAAGTCCAATCGTGAGCTCGTGACGTCACCGGAGAAAGACGGAGATATATTTGAGGCTGGTAGTAAGAAAGGGAGGGGTGTAAGGACGCTTGGCTGTTGTGTTATGCATGCTGTAACCTGTTGCTTGCGGCGGCGGCGGCGGCGGCGGCGAGTTTTATGTGCCTCATGTAAGGGAAGGATCGACAAGTGGTTGCTTATGGCAATTAGATTGCAAGCAAGTAGCTATTAAGTAAGCATGGAGAAATCGCTTTCATGGTAAGTAATAAATTAGTTGCGTGTTCAATATAATTTACTTGTAGTAATAAATAACTTTGATAACCTATCATGTTGTTTGATTTTCAGACGAAGCTAAATACAATGCGCTAGCGGCCCATTCCCACCTTTACCCGGGTTATATTTGAATGATATATAAGCTTATGTCTATTTGGAATCATGCAACCTTTCAAATGGTGAAAGAATTTTTCGAAAAGATGCAATGGTTACGAAGATTACCGTCCATATAATTATACACTAAATTCCACCACGCTCCCTTTATAATATTACTTAAGATAAAGAAATCAAACACGAAACAGCGTCCAATGACAATGCGTGTTTCAATTTGAACGCTTTCCCTGCCGCACTAGTAGCGCTTCGCTGCCTCGCCCTGTCTTTAGAACCGTTTCTGTCGCCGACAATCTAAACAATACACTTCTTACCGCTATTGGGTCTGAATGGAATTGTTTCTTCAGTTTTCATGTCGCGGTATTTGTTTGTAGAACGATATTTAGATATTTAAACGTTTATTGTTATGTAAAAGTTTCCATGTTATTCGTCTTCATGCTTCTGCCTTTATTCAGGAGGAGCTCGTGACTAAAATAATAACAGCCACACGGGTCGACCTTCAAGGTTAAGCAATGCTTGCCGAGGTCAGTTCGTGGATGGGTGACCATCTTTACATAGCGAGTTTCTTCCATGCCTCGGCAAGCACGTTAAGCCGTTGGTCCCGGCTATCGTTTGAATATCTCTAACAGTATTTACTGGTAGTCAGAAGCCTGAGATCTGACACCAGTCTAGCCAAGGCGTATCGTGTGGAGGCCAGGTAGGGAATCGCTCCATGTAAAATCCCAGTGACCCTAACATAGTTGTGAAAAACACATTTACTTATTTATTTAGTAGGCTATCAAATCTTCAGGTGGTTCACATGGACGCAATGCAATTTATTTATAAAGAAAGAACATTGCATACTTGTTTTAGTGAACGTTTGTCCTGTATGTTTTTTGTGGTGTACAATAAAGTATATAATAATAATAATAAAGAAAGAAAAAGTGTTTAACTGTCACAAAACGTCATACAATATAAGTACATGCAGTCGGCTTGCTCCAAGGGTCGTGACGATAATGGACGCGCTGACGTCGGACATACAGGAAGAGGCACCCTGGTGTATGCTGTTTGCCGATGACATTGTGCCGGTTGCCGAAAGTGGCCTAGAGGTCTAGAGCAGATTGGAAATGTAGTGGCACAGACTGGCGAGAGTTGGCTTTCAGTTCTGCGATTTTGGCGGTCTCTCCAGTTCCGTGCCTCCAGCTCTCGCTGGAACACCCATACCGATGTGCTTCCGGTACCTAGGGTCGCTTGTCCAAGGGGATGGCGAGGTAGACCGAAACGTAACGCACCAGATCAACTCGGGATGGATGAAATGGCGACAGGTCACTTGAACAACTTGCGACCTACGGATGCCCCTCAAGTTCAAGTTCTCAAGTCCGTGATTATTTAGTTGGCAATCAAGTCTTCAGGTGGTGTACATGGAAGCCTTCCTATTCAAATTTTCTTCGACCAGTACTTTACTGAGTCACATCGATACCCTTAGTGCTGGTCTCGCGAAGGTCTCGCATGGTGCAGGTGTTTTTGCATAAGGAGCAGAAAATGTGGCTCTTCAAGTATACCCCACTGACTACGTCAGGCCTGCAGAAAAGTTCCCAGCGGGCAAAACTGCCATGGCCCACCTGGATATCTCTAAATCAGCTACGAAGCTGGGTGGGCCGCTGTAGGCAAAACCTGGTCAGATGGGAAAAACGAATATTTTTTCGTGTACATTTCATAAACACAACGCTAGTTGTATAATGACGGTTGATGTGATAAAGATAAAATAAATATTTGCTTGTTTATTTAATAATTGTAATTATTCTATGGTATGGTCATAAACAATCATTGTTGGAATTTATTCGACCCATCTATTAATACGAATGAAATTAAAAACTCTGTGAACAAAACTTATTCGAACATTACAACCGAAGCAAACCGTCCTCGCGTGACGAAGGTCATTAGTATTACAAACCATGTTTAGATTTAATAGTACACGGCATAAAATTGAATTTGAAAATGCGATTTTGCGATATGGATCAACTAAAACAGAAATACCCAATAATACTTATGAGCATAGATAAAATAATGGATTTAATATATGAGCGCTGGTGCCCAATAATACTTATGAGCATAGATAAAATAATGGATTTAATATATGAGCGCTGGTGCCCAATAATACTTAGAAGCATTAATTGATGCGTTATTAGCAATATGTATTGTCAAGTTAAACCTTTTACATAATCAATACCAAATAATCTACAAATACAATATTAACTGGAAATTTTGATTCCAAAAGCCCTGTCTCTAATTCTAAATGAAGAAGTGCCAACTCTCGACGCGGTTCAATTAGTTGAAATTAAAATTTGTATGAAGCTTCTCGAGGGCCCTCACTCATCATTGCCGGTCCTCATCACAAATTGACTCTTGGCCCGGCAGCATTTATCCTCTTTTAAATCTTTCTTGTCACTCCAGAGCTTGTACAGACACTTATAAATCTCGTCGAGAGCTATTTGGAAGTAATTTGGGATAATGAATTACCTGAGCTTCTGTTAGTTAATCTTTTCTTTAATTATGCATTTACATATTTTTTTAAGATTGCTGTTAATGTTTTTTCTGTAATCAAGGTTCTTGTGTCTATTTTAAGCTTTTTCTTGTAATGTTTGGTGTAGCACATACTATTGTCTGAAGTGTTTAGTCATAACTAATATCATCAACATTAGATGGTAGTTTGGGCCTACCTCCATGAGGAATAAGTGTGAGTAAGGCATGTAATCATCACCATCAGTCTTTTAATGTACCCACTGCTGGGACACAGGCTCTGTAAGGAGAAATGCAGTCCGCGCGGGCCCAGTGCGTGTTTGGCGATATTGCATGTAACATTATCCACAAGTGAGTAATTAAAATTATGATGATAATCTAACTAAACAGAGCCAGTGTCATCACCTCAGCTGATTAGTTGATGTCACCAGGTTCGCGTGCGGCGAGCTACAATGGAAGTCAATTGATGAGTGGCGTGTCATGCATATGCATGGGGTGCTGCCAATCCCGCTTGTTTATTCACTTATACGTTTTTTTGTTATCCGGTGATTTTGCTTACATTTGTTCATTAATGAGAAGAATGTCAATTATGATCAAACAAACGGCTGTGAATAGTAAGTAAAGCGTTTTCCAAACAAATCCAATGATAAATAGTAGTAACTCGCTGCCACCACGTGCCCGCGGCTTCGCTCCCACCTACTGCCTTACCTACCTACCTGTACCTACCCTACTTACCTAGACCTACCTACCTCTCTATCCTACTTACCTACCTGTCGCCTGCCTAACTTTCCTTACTATTTGTTACCTACCCTACCTAAAAACAATATTTTTCTACGTTCATTCTTCCGCGGAGAATCTTTATATCACCATTCAGAAAATTACGTTAAATGCACAACGCCATCTATTGAATATGGAGTCCAACTGTCCGAGTATCAGAATTACGTGTGTTGTGATATTTTAATTCTTGAACACTTTAAATTTATCTAACTTTTGATAGAGTGAACCGATTGCGATGAAACAAAAACTAAGTAATACTTCAAGTTACGCACATTTTTATGTATAAAAGTTATCTACATTGAAGTTGTCGTTCGCATTTTACGTGATGAGTGCATAACTAAACACACAAACAGATAAACATACAAAACTTTCAAAAATGCTGGAAACGGGTTCTGTTAATTATCATTTAACACCCTAGCTATTTTCTAGAAATATTTTCGACGTAAAAAAACGACTTTTCACTTTTAACAGATTTATTATAAGTTTTGATTGCGTCCTTGGTTTCGCAAAATACAGAAAACATACTTTTCTCAATCTGCCTAGCCTTTTCCTGCCTATTTAGGGGTTCACTTGCAGTCAAACCGGATGCAGCTGATTACCTTGGTAACACGATACCCCAGACATGTTATGGCTTCTGACAATCCGTAGAATTTTCAAAGATCTACCAACCGTTCCCATGCTCTTCGATCCCCGAATGTTTCCATCAGCCGTGCGCAATGCTACTTCAATTAGCAATTCAAATACTTCCTCTTCCCGAGTCCCTTCGGCTGAGTGCCTTAATGTGTTCAAAGTTCACTAATTTTTCCTCTGTCACGATTACTTCCCTCCCGATTGAAGGCACGGTTTTGTTTTTTGAAGATTTTTTTGCGAGGCACCAGTGCGTGACAGTGCAAGATTTCATTAGTAGGTATTGGTTCTTGAATCGAAAATATTTATGACAAGTATTTTTTTCCAGAGTTAGATATCTGGATGACCAAGTTTGGTATGAAAACATTCACTTAAAAAGTTGAAAAAATATCTATCCGAGTCGCTAGAAAGAATTGAAAGATATTTCACTTAAAATGTCGTATATTTTTTTAAAGCACTTCGGGTCGTATTGCTGTTCTCGGACATCAATCCGTATATTTTAATTTTCCTAGCACTCTCAAGCAAAGCCTTTCAGTCTGATTCCCCGTTGTCGTGGCCTCAACGTAAGCTCATCTAGATTTGGTAACGTCGAAGCCGGATCAGCTCAGCAAGAAACAAGGCCGACTAACAATATTACAGACTGTTGTTTTTGCTTGCAAACTAAGTATTCCTGAGGTTTTGTGTACTTTAGCGGTTGGATTCTTGGCTAAAGCTTTCACTATATTGAGGGGATTTGCATGCTAAGATAGGCGCCTTTTTGGTCTCGCACGGGTTTGTTTTTTAATTTATTTTTTGTTTTTGCTTATTTCTGGTGTCTTCCGTGCGGGTCACAAATAAATATTGTTTTCTTTCTTCCTTCTTTAGATACCACTATGCATTATTTGATTTTAATTGTAGCCAAAAACTGACGTAAAAGAACATCCGATAGTATAGACTCGGACGTAATGATAGTTATTTCTACAATGAGACTGATAATTCAGACAAAAGACTAATAATCCCCGAACACATTACCAAAATGAAACTAATGGAATTGGCAGAGCAAATATATTGAATCATTAGGCACAATTTAATATTCTCATCAGCCTCGAGTTATGGGCTACATAGCCCGTGTCTGGAATACTAACACCCAGAGGCAATTAGGTTAGTTTCCTGCCTACAATGTATCTATGAACCAAGTATACTACTAATTAAATTAAAATATCGTTTATTTTAGGAAGTTATACCCATACTAAGCACTAAAAATTACATAGAAATATATGTAGGAGGAGTAGAACTTGAGGATTTCTGCGGACGAATCCCATTTAACTTAAATAATTCAGTTTTGTTTAATTGGCATGACATTCAGCTTCTGATTCAAATCTCAATTCGATTTTATTCGATTGACAACACTTTATTTTTCTTATGTCAAAATACTTTATTTCGATTGGATGTTATAAGCGATACTTTGCCGGATGAGTGTTTAAGCCAATGAAGAAGCGGGGGCGTCTATACTGGCGCTCTGAGTGGAATCTCTCTCCAGATTCGGAGTTGAGAAGTAGCCTAAAGTGGCGTGTATAAACTTGAAAAGTGTGTTTTTGTTGAGAGAAGGCGAAACGATTGGTGACCGAATCCGCTGCTATGACAAAATTGGAACAAGGACTATCTCTAAAACGTCATAAGTTATCCGCTTTGCGCATGCATTACCCACGTTTAAGCCCACAAGACCGAGGGTATATTGAAGGTAGCCCTCCTGTTTACGACATCAGAAGTGTGCACTACAATGCAAGCACAAGGCGATGATGGACCGAATTAGACGAGTAATGGCTGGCGTGCTCTCTTTGGTGCGCATATATTAGCATGGAAGTACCTACCTGTCTAATGGATATGTTTTGCAATTCGCCGGCTTCTGGAGACGGAAATAATATGTCGCCCGCATTCAACCGTATAGTGTGGCCTGTACTAGATAATGTGCGAATTCGGGTTGTAGATAATGTTAATGGTGACATCGATGCCCAATCCTGACTAGATACTGGGGCAAGGCAACTGTGGTGGTGATGATCAGGGAAGTATAAACTTAAGTAGTCTGATAATAATAAAAACCTACCTAATGCCTTGTGAAGTTTAGCCGCAGTATTGTTTTTTTTTCATGGTAGACCATGAAACAAAAACAATACTGCGCTAACTAAGCGGCTAAAATTTTAAATAAAATTTTAATGTCGTTTTGATGCTAAATGAAAGAAGTACGAAGTAGCCTAAAGTGGCGTGTATAAACTTGAAAAAGTGTGTTTTTGTTGGGAGACGGGGCGGAACGATTGGTGACCGAATACGCTGCTTTGATAAAATTGGAACAAGGACTATCTCTAAAACGACATAAGTTATCCACTTTGCGCATGCATTACCCACGTTTAAGCCCACAAGACCGAGGGTATGCCTGTGGTATCCTGTTACCGACATATAAATAAAAATAAACTATACATTAATTAACACATAACGCATTAAAATCATCGCATAAAAATAAATTTAAGATAAAGTGGCATATTATAGTAGTTAGGTTAAAATTCATTTGATTACATTTAATCATAATTGCTCACTTCCGCAACTTTGGCTTGCTGGTCCCTGCCAATACGGCTTGCACGGGTGCCTGCCTATGCTTTGTGTGGATTGATCTCCCTTTGCATCTCCGGTTTTTATAAACAGTATAGGGGTAGCAGCCAAAAGACTACGTGAAGTCGGGATGTCCCGATTCGGTTTTGGAACAGATTCGACTTATTTTAACCATGAAGTGTCGTGAACTACAAGAGGAACAGAATTAATGACACGTCATATCAGGACAACAAACTTTCCGTTTCAGGATCGTACAAATAATACGTCAATATGTGTAATGTTTTTATTCCAAACGTTGTTTATTGAGATAAAATGCAAAACAATCAAGTTTGTCAAATAACATGTTAATTAAAAAAAAAGTGTCTCGGATAGTTATTTTCTTAATTTTTTTTTTTTTTTTAAAAACCTTTGTCCCACACTAGGAATTTCTTCCTGTATCGTGGGTGCGTCTACAAACATATAAATTCATATACACAACACCCAGAGCCGGATCAACTATCTGCAGGTCATACAAATATTTGTTCCGTGCGGGAATCGAAACCGCGACACGCAGCGCAGCAGTCAATCGCTCAACCACTGCGCCAACCGTGCGCATTGTTGTTGTATAATGATGAAATGCCAAATTATTATTATTTAATTTATTTATTCGTCGAACAACATGATTCATTATTTGTTAGTAGTAACACCTAAGAACTATTGTTAGTAATTATACAAATAAACAAAACAATTAAAAATAATAAACATTGCGTAAAAAGTTAACAATAAATGAAAGATTAAAATTACATCCAAATAATATAAATTTACATAAATTTCGTAAAGTATGTTTTTGCCAATTATGTCATTGCCAATCGTTGCTTGCCAAGCAAAAATTTGTAATTATATTTTTAGTTAACTGACAGGACACCATCTGCACTTATGTGCTAATAGATATAAATTATGATAGTATATACATTCATAATGATGGGCAGGCATTCGTGCAGATCAGGCGCGCACAATCTGCATGACTGATTGCATTTTATGAGAGCATTTTGGATGCAATGGAGCGAGTTTAATATCCGGAGTAAGATGCATAAGTTTAATCGTCCATAATATTGTTCATCCTGACTGGCTCTTCGAATATTTTTAAAGATAAAATATGTGGAGTTCATGAGCGAATAGGAGCTTCTGAAATAATATCGGGCAAGTACATGAAGTGTATTAAAGTAGTACCTACGTTATTTGTAGGTAACTTATACAAAAGTTCATGAGCGAATAGGAGCTTCTGAAATAATATCGGGCAAGTACATGAAGTGTATTAAAGTAGTACCTACGTTATTTGTAGGTAACTTATACAAAAGTTCATGAGCGAATAGGAGCTTCTGAAATAATATCGGGCAAGTACATGAAGTGTATTAAAGTAGTACCTACGTTATTTGTAGGTAACTTATACAAAAGTTCATGAGCGAATAGAGCTTCTGAAATAATATCGGGCAAGTACATGAAGTGTATTAAAGTAGTACCTACGTTATTTGTAGGTAACTTATACAAAAGTTCATGAGCGAATAGAGCTTCTGAAATAATATCGGGCAAGTACATGAAGTGTATTAAAGTAGTACCTACGTTATTTGTAGGTAACTTATACAAAAGTTCATGAGCGAATAGGAGCTTCTGAAATAATATCGGGCAAGTACATGAAGTGTATTAAAGTAGTACCTACGTTTGTTTGTAGGTAACTTATACAAAAGTTCATGAGCGAATAGGAGCTTCTGAAATAATATCGGGCAAGTACATGAAGTGTATTAAAGTAGTACCTACGTTATTTGTAGGTAACTTATACAAAAGTGCTACCTAAGGTGGGTTTACTCCCAGACGTTCATTAAGAATGCAGTATTCCTACTAATGACCACGTATACAAACAAACGCACATTTTACTATCCGGCTCGAAGAACCATAAAGGATCAGTATCTCTGACAAAGTTAAGCTGCTTGCCGTGGAAAGCGTATACCTAAATATAGTATCTGTAACCAGCGAAAAGATAGAACCGTCATCTCGATGCACAAGCCACCGTAAGAGGCTTACAGGTACACCTTTCAAATCTCTCGGACGCGGGAGGAAGTTAAGTATTAGTCGACCAATGCAGTCCTGATAAATGATTTGTTTGTATTGTCTATGACAACTGCCTCGCTGTCAGTTAGACTAGGCTGACTACTAAGAAGTATTTATATGGTGCAATAAACTGCTTTGTGGTTGCTTATTCTGCCAATTAGATATGTTTTAATAACCCCCATCGAACAAAAAGGAGCTCAGAATCTGGTTTTTTATGCATGATATCGTGTCCTAAATATAGTATCTGTACAATGCATTAGAACTGGGTATGCTCACGGTTTTAAAACAGAACTAAATGTTAGAAAATTGTTGATTGCAGGAATAATTCTCATTTGTTTTGTCAATACTAATTTTATTACTAATTGATTTTGAATGGTATTATCATTAACTGCTTCGTTAGTTTTGAGGTCGCAAGTTCTACCTGATGAGCCACATGCTCCTGAGTTGATTTGCGAGTCGGGCAAGGTGCTATTAGGAGTATCCAACAAAAAAATCTCAGTAGCCGCTTCGAAATTTGTGACCGGCCAATGGCAATAGCCTCGCCCTAATTCAGTCCCAACATGGGACAGAAACATGCCTAATTGGTGAAATATCAGAGTACTACTCGTATATAGTAAAGAAGAGCTGTAGCAAAGGTGTATACATCTCTGAAAACAGCTATTATATTGTTTTATGCTTATGTTACATTATTATAGGGTGAAAAGTTTCTATCTACCAAAATATTTTGTTACTCTATATTTTCAGAATTAGTTTGTATTTTAATGTTGATACAGTCATTACCACAAAGGAACAACTGATAATACCCTAACTATCGAGTTAGCGTGTTCCATGTAATGTATTATGTACGTATACATGAACTACGGCAGAGCTAATCTGCCTCGACTACTGATAGTTCTGAAATTCCTCTATCTCCTGAATATTGGATTGATCGCTTTATAATATGTTCTAAATTGAACGGAACACATATTGTTTCGGTTCGAAGTTTTGCGTGATTTACATGAACGTTAAGGAAATACTGAAATAGATGGTTTTTTGTCGGCGAGGAGCATTATTCAATGATGCAGTAAGTAATTGTTAAGGAGAATAAAAATATAAGGACAATTTATTATTGAACAATACTACAATTGAATTCTTCTCGTTCACAGGTCTTATTACATTTAACAAACTGAAGTAGAACAGTATTCCCTTTTAGTGTCGATAAAGAACAATCGATTTAGCCTGCAATTAGAAATATACCTCGGGGGTAAGTATGAAATTACCGATTCGTACTGAAAAATTGAAATTAGTTTTTGTTAAATATTTATTTAATCAAAATAGAAAATACCAATATTATCTATACATTGCTGCCATCTAATAGGAAGGTAATTTATGCTTTTGCGATAGAACTCTGTTGATCTAGATTCGACAAACTATGTGAAAGCATTTTTGTACTGCCTCCTGAGAAGAAAACTTTTTATCACGTAGAAAATTGTCCAAATTAGGAAAAAAATGGTAGTCCGTTGTAGCAAGGTTGGCGAATACGGAGAGTGTCGAATGGTTTATAATTGCAGTTCCTGTAGAGTTAAAACGGTTTCTCGTGCTGTATGAGGTCTCCCGTTATCATGGAGCAATAATAGTGAAGATCGATTCATGAGTCGGGGCTGTTTCACTGCTAGTTTTGCTATCATTGTTCGGAGTCCGGCACAGTAGACATCTGCCGTTATTGCTTGACCAGATGGAAGAAAGCTATAGTGAATAACACAATGCTGAGACCACCAAACAGTTACCATTCCCTTTTTATTGGTAAGCTTTGCTTTAGGAAACTGTTGCGGCGTTTGACCTGGGGTCAGCCATTGCATTTTTCGCATACGGTTATCGTAAAGAATCCATTTTTCATCACATGTCACAATTCGATCCAATATTCCTAATTCCTGTATCAATTCAACAAGGCAACACAAGTTTCAACACGCGTTTCTCTCTGCAGATCAGTCAAATCATGAGGCACCCATTTTTCATATTTATTTTTATTTTATTGATTTGACGCATATGAGTCAATATTGGTAAGGTTATAAGGTTGGTAAGGTAACGTTAAACCATGCTGCTAATTCCTGGGTAGTTTGGCTCGGATCGGCTTCCACCATCTCTTTCAATTCATTGTTATTCACCTGTGTGGGCGGTCTTCCACGTTGTTTGTTCTTCAAATCAAAGTTTCCATCACGAAAACGTTTAAATCAAAATCGCACGGTCCGTTCATTAGCAGTCTCCTCTCCAAACGCAACATTGATATTGCGAGTTGTTTTGCCGCGGTAGTTACGCGTCGGAACTCGTATTCAAAAGTCACTCCAATTTTTGAAGTCTTCTTTCTTGTCTAAGCTGAATAAAAAAAACAACTGAAAGTCGATAATCGAATGTTGCACATTTTTTAAAAGAAGAACTTCATATGTACCATGTGAAAAATGTTTCACTCAAAAATCTCAAACCGTGAAGGTTCTATGTCAATTCGAAGTACCTATTACAATAAAACGGCAATTTCAAATTTTAACCCCTATTATTATTTTTTTGAGATGGACTTGCAGTCTAGGTTAGATGTGACAGAGACAGAGTCGAGGACGGAGAGAGAACAAAAATCGTTTATTATCGAGATGGTAGCTGGTAAGCAATTTCAAACAAGTTGAAAGGTCAGAGTACCTATCATGTTCAGTACGATTCCATAGGTATAATTGCCAGTGAATCCCAAACTAGACAGTATCTGGGAGTTGGTTACCAGGGTAGAGAATAGTGTAATGGTGTGTTGTCGTATCATGAGTGTGTGGTGTGTGTTGCGCTTTGTTCCTAGTTGTTATGCTTTGTTTGCGCTGGTGTCCCTATAATAATTGATTTCGAATTAGTCTAGATATTGGTCTCACTTATTGATGGACGGAAATAACCAAATACCTAACTGACGATTTTTGTTTGTGCGCCCCTTAACAAAAAGTCATGATACTGTTTATATTTAAAATCACATGATCAAGCGAAAGTTCTGTTTAATAAGCGTCAGCTAAATAGTGCTGCATTCACAAATATTTGCCAACTATAAAAACATTAGAGCAGTTTAGCGCAACGTATATTTAAAAGTATTTTTGTCTGCCACAGTAGAAAGATATTAACTTACTATAACTGGAAAACATTAATAGAATTATTTCATTGATGGAAAGTTTATTCTATTATACTACTGGTTTAGATACTTGGGAATATTGAAAGCCAGCCGGCACGCGGAGTTTCCTTAGGGGCCAGTGAAGAACTTAGTAAGAGAACTTACACGATACAATAACTGTATTTTTATAATTTATAAGCTTTGTTTTATCCTGATGTATTCGGCGGCAGCTAGTATTATAGATGCAAAAGTTTGGATGGATGTGTGTTACTCAATCACGCCAGATCGGCAGAACGGATCTGGATGAAATTTAGCACAGAGTAAGATTATAGATTATAGCACATAGGCTACAGTTTATCATACTGTATGTTCCCTTGGGATGATAAAACACATTTCACGCCGGTTAAGCCGCTGGCAGAAGCTAGTAATTTTTCTCAAATAGATACCTTCAGTCTGTGTTCACATGAGGTACACAGAGTTCTCTAAGAAGGTACTTTACACTCGTGAGTCATGTTTGTTGCAGATATTTGATCGGCTTTAGTTCAATGCTGTGAGTTTGGGCTATTTCTTCTCGGAGCTATTTTAGTTTCGCGGTTACTCCTGTGCCCAACTAGACCTAGATTGCTGGCAGTGAAAAATGGGCTTTAGAGCTGAAATTTATTTTTAACAAAAGATTATCGATTTCTTATTAGTTGGTAAATTTGGGTTTTGGCGGGTAAGAGATTTTCGTCTGGAAACTTACAAGGAGAAAGTTAACATTTAGATTTCTAAAGTTATGGTTTAACTAAAAGCAGACTTTCTGTGGTATTTATGTGAATCACTTCAACACCATGAAGATAAGGATAAGACGGTATGATGAGAACAGTGAAAAAAATTTATTTAAGAGCGTTTGTTAATGTATATATAATTTAATTTTTTAAGAAATATTAGCTAAGAAGAGAAAGATTTTTTACTTAAATAAAGCATACAGACGGCCAGACAACGTACTTTCAAGCCAGGTTCGAATCAACTTTATATTTGCCGCTAAACTCTAGCACATCTCAATAACTGCCACGTATGAACCTTGTCATAAATCCATCATTGGCTCCCGACTCTCGGGCGGTGCGCGGTGTCAAGCGAGATTTACACTCGTTCAAGTCGAACGTGGACGGAAACGTGACGGTTCACGGAAACTATTCTATTCCGAATCAAAGAAGGAATGCTGCTTTTACGATCTTACCGCGGTTGTTACAGTTATGACTTCATTTCTTTTTTAGGGTCAAGTATGCTGTTTCACGGTGTTTCGTAAATGTACTTATGAAATCATTCTTAGTGTTATTTTGCAGATTCTGAGAGTTATGAAACCGTAGCTACAATAGTCGCTTATTTGTCTGTGAACTGATCCGACTTTATTAAGTCCTCTCTACAAGTTACTGCAAGATTCAATCAATTTGCCACTGGATGCAGCTGTGTGCTAGCATTTAACTTGAAGCGACTGCCTCTCTGAAGTTCAGAAGTCAGTAACTCACCGTCAAAAATCCTCTAATGATAGCCAGGACTAACAGCAGTTACTTCAGATGGTCTTCCATCTACGGAACAACCTCAGCAAGCGTTGCTTAACCTTAAATACCGGCCCGGCTGGTGGCTGTTATCAGCGATTCCGCCGCCGGCTATCGTCGAGCACGCACGTATCTGCGCGCCCCCCGCCGCACCGCACCCCCGCTCTCTTGTGCCGTACGCACGCCGCCTAGAGATCACTACGGTGATCGTCGGATCCGGCCCTTATCTTGTAGGAAAAGACAAATGTCAGATTAGTCGCGTATTTTGGACCTGTCTGGGCAAAATCCACGACTTGGTCCTTTAATCGAAACCTTACGGTGTCAACGTAAGCCAAAGCCAAGCTTGGCCAAGCGGGTGCATTGGATGCTGACCCAACGCACCCGCTAGGCTTCTTCAGAGCACAGTAGTCAGTTGGAGTCGAGAGCAAGTGACCTGTCCTTGGTGTCTTGCCTAGTCAACTCTTGACTCTGCTGTCAACAATCAACTGGCACGGCTGGGTGTATCTACCCCTACGTTCCATACAAAGGTACACATCCGACGCGTACCCACCTTCTGTGGGCCACCCAGTACCCTACGGCCCCTGTCACACATTAAGATTGGTGACAGGTACAGCATAGCTTAGGGCTCACTTAGGTAGTCAACTCCCAGTCTAACCCGATTGGTAGGGTAGGGCCACACATCCCCGGGCGTACCTACCCGGGGACGTTATCCGTCCCCAATAGATAAAATAAAGTATTGTTTACAATATTTCATGTTATCTCTTTGTTATTGTCTTTTACTAGTATTGGTTCTATGAATGACAATGCATCCTGTTGAGGCACGTGCTGTGGGACGACCCCAGTCCATCAGATATAGTCTCGAGATAATTCTTGCCACTGGCCACAAGCACGTCTATCGGTGCCCCCGCGCCCGCCTCGGACGAAAGCCCGTCTCACCTCCGCCCGCTGCGGAGAAAAGTCCCGCCTGCCTCACCCCCGCCCATAACCTCTATCGACGTAGATGAGTCCGTAGACAACTCAGACGACTATGAGATCTCCGATGACCTCTCCTCCTTTTCCTCAGACAGCTTTCATGTTGTCGTTGAGGGTAAGAGGAAGAAGGGTAAGTCCCATTTCAAGGCCAATAAGGCCAAAAAAGTGGCAGCTTACCCCACTAAGTCCCCAATTCTACCGCCCAACTCCTTCGACGCGCTTCGATTTGTTCCGTGCGGGAATCGAACCCGCGGCACGCAGTGCAGTAGTCAATCGCTCAACCACTGCGCCAACCGTGCGCCCTTCTTGCATTGAACGCAAGATTAATTATATCAAAGCCCTAGCCTGCAAGAGGGGCATTAAAATCCAAGTCCCGAACTCAACCGACTTCAGAAATCTTACTAGATTTCTAAAAGATGGGAACATTTCGTTCCAAACATAAACCCTCCCTGAGTATACGCCCATCCGCGTAGTTATTCGGCGTATACCTAAAGAAACACCTACAGAAGATATTCGTGCGGATCTTATCGCACAGAAAGTCCCGGTCATATGTGTTCACCGATTGCACAAAGCGAGAAGTGGACAGAAATACGATATGGTGCTGGTTGAATGCAGCCGTACCGAGGGTTACAACTCTATCCATCAGATTAAATCAATCTGCTCCCTGTCAGGTATCTTTATCGAGAAGCCCTACCGTCCCTCCGTAGTTGGCCAGTGTTATCGTTGCCAGCTGTATAGACACAGCCAGAAAAACTGTTATGCCATCCCCAGGTGCATTAAGTGCCGAGAGGATCATGGTACACAAGACTGCACCCGTCCCAAAAACCTCGCCGCAGGCCAGACGCAGCGTCGCTGATATTATCATCGGTGCGTATGCCATCTGGATGACAAATGAGACACGATCCCTAGCTACTGAGATCGAAAGTTGCGGGTGCTATCACCCCAGTAGAGTCCCAGGTACTATTCAATAGGTACCCAACTATAGCAGAGGAGCTAGACAGCCTCGTATTCAGAAACGGTCAATGGGTACGCAATCAATTCGTACCCCATACCCTTTCAAGTAGAATATAAGCAAATAAGGCGTGATCCTCCAAGTCCTATGATTTCGCCAACTAAGGCATATTCTCTGATCCCTATGACCCCTCCACTCTGCTCCTTAAGAGCCGTAGTAAGTAGTAAACATACTTAAAATACAAACCGACTCGTTCCGTCCTCGCCGCCGAGGTCCCTTCGCGTTTTCTTTCAATAAATTCCCGCCAGCCCGCGATTAGCAGAGCATTAGTTAAAATTATTAGATATAAAACGAGTTTCTTATCCGTTATTCTCCACGTAGGTAGTTTACGAATGGATGGTAAAATCATTAATCAGGATCCAGCCATAGTTGTCCCCATCAGCGACGCCCTGAGCCGCGCGAAGTTCGACCCCATTTGGGGTAGCCCTTAGCGTAGTCGCTTAGGATTAGAATGTTGTGCCTGGCTGGAGGCTATATAGATTAGTCTGCACAGGATCGCCCGGTTAGGCAATAGCCAACCACTTTGATTGATCTGCGCGAAGATAATAAAAAATATGAAAAATTATGTTATCAGCTGTTATTATATATGTATATATATATTTATATATATATATAAGCTCTTATTGTGTAGCCACGAGCTCCCTAAGTTACTGCCAGATTACCCTGCTCAATATTATCTTTATTTTATGATAAATCAACCAACATCCATGTAATCCACTTCAGTGGCTCCTTATCCACCGAAAAGCTTTCTAAAACGACCACTACGAGTAAGGGAACTTTCAAACGCCTCCAAAATACAAGTTTAATGTCCCGTGACAATCCAAAGTTGCCGCTAAAACTTCCGACAGACATCGGTGTCAGATGTGCGCTACTGAATCGAAGGCTTCCGGTATTTAACCGAACCGAGAAAGGAATAGTGCGTCTTGGGGTGCTACACGAAATTAGGCTATGTTGAATGTTTGAGCTATATTTGTGTCAAGCCAATCAGAAATACTCTATCAGCAGCAGTCTTTGAACAATAGACGAGTCCACCCAGACGTCCCCGAACGCTCGCGTACCCGCTCTGTTGTAGCACGTCCCAACGTCGCGAGCTAAGCGGCTGCATAAATGATGGAAGATATAGATTCGCTTATATCTCTCAATCTATTACAGCTAGACAAAAACAAAATGGTCGGCAAGCTGATTTAGTAAAGAATGTTATTAGGTAAACAAATTATCACGAAGTTTTGTAATAAAATTGTTAATGTAATAAAATTTGATAGAACGGTCTGATTAATACGTTAAGCAGACCGTTCTATCAAATTTTTTACGACATCTTAACCCTTACCCTGACTATTTCTATGTCTATTAATGGTTACAATAATCGCTGAGGGCAATTTGGACGTGCAAATGGTTTGACTTGTCTAGAATAGAACTGCAAGTGATTGGTTGATCCTTATGCAAGACACAATTTGAAGCAATGATTGTCGTGGTATAAATAATATAAGATAAATATCAGGCGCATTAAGGCTTTGAATGACAAGTCATAATAAAGCCGGCTGTAACTCGACACTCACTACTGTGTTTATGTAGTTAAATAGAGGCAGTGGCTGTCTGTTGTGACTGTGACTCAGCTCGGCTTACGTCTGCGGTCATTCCTCCTTATCAGACACGTGTGCGAAACATTATATCACAACAAAACATCGGCGCATACTCCGTAGTTACCGCGAATAAAAACAAGTAAAAAGTAAAAACAAACTTCAGCGTACAACTTGAATAGGGTGAAAAGTCTCTCTGTATTCTGTGACTCTCATTTAGAAACAATAGCAAGCTCCAGGAAAGTGATTGACAAACAAAAACTGCTCAAATTTGAAACATGAAAAACGTTTTGCGACAAAACGTCGAATGTATTGTGTATGACATGTCCATAATGTCATACACACTACGATTTGAATTCGACGTTAAGTTTGTGTCTTTAACTTGTACGATTTCCGAGGAAAATAATTTTTTAAAGGATAAAAGTTAACTGCAACTGTTTGTTTTTCGTCAATTGTCGAAGCATTCCCCTCTGAGTGTGCACTCCACAACAACTAGGTTTCAGAACAATGCATGTTCATTCTTTTTGAGAACTACCCTGTGTGTGTAATAGCTCATAGGTAACATTTTGTAGTATTCGCATGGATAACTGGCTTGTGTTTGTGTTTTTCATAGTATTCGAATGGCAGATTGGTGGGTCCTTTGTTACAAAAATATTTTGCGTAACTGGAATGCAAACTTGCCTATTGTGTGTGGAATGTTATGAAAGACAACGAAAAGGCCATGTATGATATCATGACAGTTGAACGAGACGAATCTGAGAAGATAACTTTCATACTTTTTGATAACTGCGCTTTCCTTTTTTATTTATTTTTAGCGTGGAGAAATGCTCATGCAAACAGGGCTAACACGAGGAGGTAGCGCAGTTATGTGGGACTCTAACCCACTAAAACAACAATATTAAAGCGATATCAAACACGTCGTCAGAAAACATAATGGAGTTATTAGGAATGTGACAAATGAAAAATGGATGCGATGTTTTAGAACAATTCAAATAATAACATTTGTATATCTGAATCTAGCTTTTGAATGGTTGCGTGTTACTTTATCCATTTCACTTAAACTTCAGGAATACTTAGGAAAATATATTCGATGTAGCTATTTTATAGCTCTAAAATAACAGTAGCTTTGTAAATTTAAATGAATGAGAAGTTAGTGATCTTTTAGGTGAATTAGGACTAAATCTTGCCTTGAGAGTTTAGCCGCCATTAAACTAAGTGCTTCGAGAAAAAGCTCTGACGCGAAAAATAATTGAAACAAAGTACCCGCTGCTTTAGATGTTTCATATTGGACAAAATGCTCGACGTTCATATTTAAGAATTGTTTCAGTTTTTATTTTGTGAACAGATTTCTTATTTTCTTTTTACAGTAATTCCTAATCCAGTTTTAACAAAGAGATTACGTTTTTGTCCTTAAAGCCTGATACCTCTCTAAATCAGGACTGAAGTCATGACAGAAAATATAACATCGAATAGTGCACACGAACACTCTTCTTCGAATACGAATTCGCTTTCTGTTTATAAATACTCCTGTTTACGTAAACTTGGATTATTTACTACGCGTTTAGGTTCGCAACAACATTTTTGTGTAATAATTCATATCAATAAATCAGTGATATAGCATAATTTATAATCGATTACGGTATTATACAATGATATATTATATTGTAATATGTAGTGCTATATTTAGAAGAAGAAGATGAAATAGTTTTCTGACCTATCATTTACATTGCGGCTTAAATTCGGAGTAAGCCCCTTTCGCACGAGCCGGCTTTGGTCTAGTTGGTAAGCCGGGCACTTGTGTAGGTGCGAACGGTTCCATCGCATTTCCAATGTGTCCCCGGCTTGCAGTTTGCTCTCACTAGGAAAACTGCAAGCTGGTGCAGGTTTGCCAACGTGATTCAGGGGTTTGTGTCTTTTCACGCTAGGAATGACTTTAATAATGTACAAATACGTGTTTATGGCATCATGATTTCGCTGTGACAAAGGGATAGTGCTATTCGTTCTGTATAGCTCCGTCTTTATCTCACACAAGCTACATGTTGTCTTTAAGATTTCATAGTAGGTATATGAACCAAGTTCTAATAAATCAGATCTGAGCTAGTCAGCGCGCGGCGCTTGGAAGCTCTGGTTGGCGCTGCTTCGCCCAGGTTCGGAAGTGACTTTCATCATCGCCATCATCAATCAATTGCAGTCTACTGCTGGATATAGGCCTCTCCAATTGCGTGCCATTTGTCTCGATTTTCGGCAGATTTTCCCATCCTGCTGTTACCAGCCACCCTGCGAAGATCGTCGTCCCACCTAGCCTGAAGGCATTCCAACTTACGTTTACCCGTTTGTGGTCCCCATTCAAGAAGACGTGGTCATAGGTTCTACGTCTAAAATGGCCGGCTCATTAGCACTTTAGCTTGAGTATTCTATGACCTACGTCGGATCACCTCGTTCCGGATTCGGATCCCTCAGAGAGATGTGACTAAAAGAACTTACAAACGCTGGTAGATCAGCGCCAGATCTCTGTTTTCCATGTGATTGCCACCTGCTGTTAGGTTACTCGGTATAGATACACTTACCGTCAGTAAGCAGCGGTTGAACGTCGGCGTCGGGTCTGCCGGCGGGGCACAGCGGCAGATTCGCTGGCGAGGACTGCGCCGCGCCGCCCTCGCCGGCCTCGACCTGCCACAAACAAACAGTTACATGTTACAGACACTAGTTACAAACACACGTGTCACATTCATGTTACAGACAAATTTAGCAGCGCATGTTATATACACATGTTACAGACAACTGTTACAGACATGTTATCCACGAGTTGGAATCAATCTGCGACAAGCAGACACACGTTAGGTACGGGTTGGTTAGCATCCTAATGGGTAGTTGGGAAAGACAAAGCCAAAGGCAAATTGAATTGTAGTAATTGCTTCTAATTGGCTTTGTGTAATGTATCTAAAGAAAGCTTAAATAGCTGTAAAAAAATAGAAAGATTGGAAATTACACCGTCTGAAATAAACTCTTACTCTGAATCTGTCATGCGCAAGCTCTGGCGCCTCGCATGAGATTGCGTATGACGATGATACTTGTTACAGGTCTATAATTGACGTAACGTGCTATTTCTAAAATTGTTTATGAAGTTGTAAGTATCGGTAGGCATGAGAGAATTGGCAAGGAACAGATAATGGAAGATACTTTAAATTAATAGTAATTTCTCGTAACTAAAAAACTGGACTATTAGAATATCGCACTAATTCAAATCGAGTTTTATTGTAAACAAGAAAAAATCTTCAAAGAAATAAAAAAGATAAGAACAGTTCGTCAAACGCGAACGATGATTCGTTTGACGAACTGTTCTTGTCTTTTTAATTTCGTTTAGAATATTCAATTAATTGATGTTCAATGTACAACTTCAAATATGAAATTTCTATATTGGTAACATTTTCGCCTAACTTTTAATAAGTGGATAGATGAGAGACAAATATGCGTACTCATTATAAAACTGGTAGTCAAATGTTACTAAGGTTAAGGGTAAGAAAATAAAAATGAACCTTGACAATAAAACTAAAACCAGTCTACACACAATTGCAGTGACTACGCGCAAAAATGTTTACTTTGCCTTACTAAATTGCGAAAAAAGAAACATCTTTTTCCATTTTTTACACGCTTTTATTTAACTTGCAATGGATGTATGTATGTGTGTTCGAGTCAAATCATGCAACTGAATTTTAAAGCAGCTATCCGCCACCGATTAAGATGGAATTTTGCATACACGTTTAGTTTGGATGACAATGCATGGTTTGGTAAGTGACGTCATTCTAAATCTAATATGGTGGACGGCCCAAGATGGTGGACTAGTTATTTTTTGTGCACTTCCATGATATGGAATATATATTATTCTATATCAAACGAAAGAGCTTGCTGAGAAGAACACGAAGAAAACTTTTTGTAAAAAAAGATTTTAATTAATAATTTTATTTTATCTCTATTTTATAATTTTATTGTCACGTCTGAATTGCAAAATAATCTAATTGCACAAAGATAATGTTGGCATCAGAGAGATTGCTAGGAGACTTAATAATGTTATAGCAGTAAGTGTATTTTTCTAATTTTATTATACTTCGTTTTTATACCAAGCTATTCCTCATGCCGTGACAGAATCGGCGGTTGAATAAATCTGGGTTACTTGTACTGGATATCTTCCATGGGACCTGGTGAACAGAAGGGTTTTAGAAGTTGGTGGCCGATTTAATTGTCACCAGTCAGTTTGGAAATATTACGTGCCGCTTGCAACATATTATAGAAAGAGATGGCGCTCCACTTCACTTTTGAGACAGAATCACCTCCCGCAGTCAATAATACTTACGTGTCAGTGTGTGTGTAAACAAACTGTTGCTACGTAATCTTTAAGAAAGTGTTTCATACAATGAATAAGAAGGGCTTTTTTACGATCATAGCTATATAATAAACTAACAATATTTATAAAAAATCTATAAAGTAGGTAAAACATCAAAGTATTTAGTGCTATTTAAACTTATATTTTATAAGTAGGTAAGACAGTTAATGTGGTGATGTTATTGTTATAAAATAGAAATATAACATTTTTCTAAAAGTATAACATGTTGAGTCACTCACTACATTTAACACTTAACTTTTAAAATAAAAACGTGATTCGATAATCAAAACGTTTCGAAAGGAACACGGTAAAAATACTTAGGTGCCTACCAAATTTTTGAAATAAAACAGGATTTACTTTCACAAGTAGAAAGGTGGACTTAATTCCTTAGACATTTTCTACCAGTCGACCTTGTGGTAAAATCTAACAATCCCGGAGGTTCACCATTGAGGGGCAAGCAGGCGGTCCTTTAGCTACTCAAAATATTATGCGAATGTATTTATTGAATTTATTTTATTGCCTTGATGGAAAACGTTGCGATGAAATTTATTTAAAGTTAAGCTAGTTCGAAACGGCGGCGTGGCGGCGCGGGAATACAGTACCTGTAAGATTTTGGGAGCGGCCTTTACCTATGGTACAGTAATGATTGAACAAAAACTAGTTTTAAGACGTCAATTACTACCCACCTAGCTTATCGACTAACTACGCTATGTTGAGAGTGAACAAAGAGAAAGTGCACCTGTATTTGCACAATCTAGTGCAATATTCTTAATATCTTTTGTAAAAGATAAACTCAAGTTCTATGTATTTTAGATTACGAAAATTTTTCCACTGGAAAAGCTATACAACGCCAAGTGTTATAGGTTATCCCGCCAAAATGAACGGCTCCATTTGTAACAGGCAACGAGAAAGGAGCCGCGGGTAAAAAGCTAAGTAGTTTTGAATAAGGAGTTACTTCTTAAATAAATTAAATAGTGATAAATATAACAAACTATGTTACACGTGTCCGCTACGTTGGCTCTTGACCTTTAGTTCTGATTTCATTGTTGTAAATAGGCTCCTTTTAAGTAGATAGATGTTTTTCCCAGAAAACAATGTTGTTTGCTATCTCCCGGGAATACGAAATATTTACCAAATAATCTCTTCAGTCTTTAATGAGTATTATCATCGAATTCAGATCTCAGAATAATTAACTGATATATGAAATAAATAAATTAGATATTACGCCCGATTATTGTTATAATTTCGACATTGTTTTGAAGTTGTACTGGCTAATGACTTATTAAGGATATACAATCTTCAGTCAGATGAAAGATGTCCACAGCTGGACATAGGCCACCACCAAGCGACACACATCGACCAGTCCTGTGCTTCTCGCATACAATGCTGATTCCCGCTACCTTGACCAGCGTTTCGACTAGGTAGGTAATATCTGTTTTCAATCGATGTAATCTTGTGAGTTAGGGGAGTATTACACTATTATATATCTAGGATCATAGATCTATGAGTTATATTTATATGATAGAGTATTATAGACATATGAATCATATCGTCTTTGATAAAAGATTTTTTTGAAATTTGTTGTTAGATAGGATCATAGACACAGAAGTAGAACGAAGCAATACAAGACAAATAGCTCTGTCCTTTTTTCACTGCCGCACTTTGATAGTTTTAACACGTCATGGTATAAAGCCCCTGGTCTTGCCATATTTAATCTTGCTTTAATGGATAATCAAAGTGTTCATCATTTTCTGATACAAAATCCGTCCTTAAAATAATGTGATTTTGCCTTTTTAGTTTTGCTACTGCTATATTCTAAATTCTAAGGCGATTGATTATTGTGACGGTTTTATTGACGGCATAAAGGAAGTACTCGTACTTACAACTAAATTTTGGCGTAAGTTCACAATATGCTTAGTGGATGTTGAATTCTAAAATTATTGCTGCGGAAACTGCTGTACACACTGCTGAAGCAATAGTTGTTTACACAACCGACTTGTCTTCCATTGCAACCAAATCAGTCGGCGCAACACGTTTTCTTCTTCCATACCGTACTGTCCCCCGGCACGCTATCACTGACTTCCTCTTCTTCCATATCACCCCTCACACAGTCCATCCATCGTTTCTTTGGCCGTCCACTCCCTCTGCATCCATCCTCATTTACATTAATAACTCTTTTAGTAACATGATTTCATCCCTCCTCATCCCACAGAAGCGCATTAACTTCAACTGGTATTCTGTCTGGACCGACTGCCTTATTAGTCTTCATTCCATGTACTGCTATTCTTTCTTCTTCCATACTTACCATTCTCACTAACCCCTCATTTACAGGTTTATTTTCTAACATACTACTCCAGCTATTTTCCTAATTCATCAGTTTCTCAAATTAGACCTCCCACCTATACTTATTTTTTTCATCGTCGAAAAAAACATTGCAGCTTCATCTTTTATACATCTTATCTGACAGACATCTCTCGCTCTTTTCTCCCTAAGTCTAGCAAACCAGTACAGGTCCTTTGGCCTGCTGGACATTCCAGCGCGTCGTTTAGCATTTTCCTGTTCTACACTTTGCCATTCCTTTCTCTTCCTTTAACACGTTCTGTGTTTCTGTTGACCGCCACCATGTCTTTCTATCGTGCCTCTTCCATTCGTCTCTCCCAAAATATCCATTGCTGCACATCTAATACACCCAGCAATCTCCTTCCAACTCTTGTTTACACTTCGATCTTCCATGTCTAGCATCTCTATAATTTTGTCAACTACGTGCTCTCGAAACTTCTTCGCACCATCTTTCTGCTCTAGCATATGCCATGTGTCATAACCAGGAGTCTGTGCTGGGATACCAAGTACTCTTGGCAGCACTTTGCAATCTTTGACTTTCTGTATGCTGTTGCATCTGACGAGAAGGTAGTCGATTTGGGTCTTTTGGTTATCACTTTTGTAAGTGATGAGATGTTTGTCTCTTTTCTGTAGCCAAGTGTAAGCCATTGCCAGGTCAAATGCAGTAGCGGATTGAAGCAACGACTCTCCCTCGTTGTTGGTACTCCCAAATCCCCATGCCCCGTGATCTTTTACCCATAAATCGCTTTCATTCTACCCACATTGCCAATAAAATCTCCTCCAACTATAAATTTCTCATGCACCCCTGTGCTTTATTAGAGCTGTATCAAAATTCTCCCAAAACTTCTCTTTCGCCGTTTGATCACACCCTACCTGCGGTGCATACACACTAACTTTATTCAACAACACATTCTCTAACATAACTTTCACAACAATCAATCTGTAATTAATCCTTTTTATATCCAACACGTTTTCTTTCAAATGACTATCTAACACTATTCCCACAAACCTATTCACTCCATTGCAACATTTGCAACCAAATATGACAAAAATAGGATCAAAGAACTATGCTAATGTAACATACAGATGATGATTCTAGAGGTCATATATGTAGGATAAGAGATAGAATCATATGTATGATCATAGATAAATGATAATGTAATACCCCCCTAAAGGAAGAGAGAGTGCACCTGTGGTTATGCACACACTTGTGCGTTACAATATCTCCCGTGTCAATGGCTTGTCTTCATTGAGATTGGCCATTGTCATGACCGAAATCTGTGAGGAGGACCGTGTTTCACCTTTTTGTTTACAGGGTCCCATTGGCCCTGGTCGCCGCTCGCAGAAAGCGGTAGCATATGGCGACGGGCAGCGTGTTGCACACCAGGTTCATGGCCACCAGCGCGCAGCACAGGCTAGACAGGCAGCGCCCGGCCCACGGGAAGCCCAGCATCGCATCACAAACGTGGTACGCGCAGATCGACATAAATACAGCATGGAACATCGCAGACGGTAATAGGAACTTCGTCGATACGGCAAAGTTCTTATGAACGACGGAAAACAGTCAAATAGTTCTTCAATCACTTGTATTTTCGATTGAAATTGCAAATAGTTCTTTTACGAAAATATTTTGAACACGGCATATTTGCCCACTGAGTCACTGTTCAACACTCTCTTCATGTAACGACTTTATGTACGAGATACGTCTACCAATATCACGAACGAGGATGTTAGACCATCAAATGTTATAGATTGTTCAGAATAAGTTTTCTTAGAACGGTGAAGACAAAGAAAATATTTAAGAAAATTGGTGAAACCAAAAAAAGCCTATAATGACAATGTCAAAAACCTAAATGATTTGCTTGTATTGTCTATGACAACTGCCTCGCTGACAGTTAGACTAGACTGACTACTAAGAAGTATTTATATGGGGCAATAAGCTGCTTTGTGGTTGCTTATTCTGCCAATTAGATATGTTTTAATAACCCCCATCGAAAAATTAGGAGCTCAGAATCTGGGTCTTTTGCATAATATCGTGTCATAATTACGTGTTTCAATAGATTGTCGATTGACACGTGTCTACTACTAGCTAAATAATAATATATTTCATTTTAAAAGCAACAAATTTATTTACGTAATCGACGCGAGTACGAGGTTTATGTGTCGGGGTTTTTTTAATTAACAAATAAATTCTGTCTAAATGCAATCTAGTATCTGATGATGGTGCATTGTGGTGTCGGACGTACAGAATTTCAGCATACTATATCTTCCCGTGGGTGTCGTAAGAGGCGACTAAGGGACACACCAGAGAATGGGCAGCAGCGTTCTGTGTGCACTTTAACAAAAAACTGCGGTCGCCTACCCGCCTGTCAAACGAGGCGATTATAGCAAACCCCCTCAAACCAAAATGAATAAAACAAAGAAAAACTGCCCCGAGGGCCCGGCTGCCCGTACACCTTCGACTACGGTAGCAGTCGAGGCGAATGAGTGGCAAGGGGTGCAAGAAACCCCGGGTGGACCCGGCTACTCCAGAAAACAGCAACGACTGGACCTGACAACATATAACACGCGAACACTCCTGACCGATGAGAACATAGCCGAACTCCAGGAAAAATTGAGCAGGTTACGATGGAGTATGAGAGGGTCCGAAGAGAGGGGGATGACTCAATAATCCTCAAATCCGATAACCCGCTCTATTTCCGAGAGGGCAACCGGCAGTCCCAGGGTGGGGTCGGGTTTATTGTCCACATGGCCCTTGTGAATAACGTGGCAAAGATTTAGAGTGTGTCGATCAGGGTGGTGGGCCTTTTACTTAGAATATCCTCAAGATATTCGCTGAAGATCTTACAGGTCTACGCCCCGACCTCGGCACACCCCGACGACGATATAGAGACCATTAATGAGGATATCTCTAGCGCCGTGCATGGTTTTAAAACTCACTCCACCGTTGTCATGGGAGACTTCGACGCGAAACTGGGCAAACGAGACTAGGTTGAGCTGCAAGTGGGCAATTTGGAGTTGGACGTCAGAACCACCAGGGTCACCTACTGGCCAGTTTAATGGAGAAGGAAGACCTCTATCACATTAACTCCTTCTTCAGAAAGCGTGAGCACAGAAAGTGGACTTGGCGAGCCCCGATGGTGCAATAAAAACGAGATCGACTTCAAAATGTCAACCAAGAAGCAAATTTTCAATGGTGTCTCTGTGATTAATTCGGTGAAAACCGAGAGCGATCACCGGATGGTAACAGGCACATTGAAGACTAATATCAAGCTTGAAAGGTCCCGACTGATGAAGTCTAGGGACTCTCCGTCCAGCACACATACCAATCCGAACCCCGGGAGATTTCAACTCGAACTCCAGAATCGTTTCGAGTGCCTAGGGAACTCCGTTGAAGAATACAGCGATGAGATTCGTGGAAGCTGTCCATACGGTTGGGCCTAATTTTTTTAAGACCCGCCGTACAGGTAGAAACCAAAAGCTGTCTGATCTCACTCTCAAGCTCATGAAGGAGAGAATGAGATGGTTATGCAGTCGTCAAACGGTGCTTTGAAATACCGGAAGCTAAATAGACGGCTCTCAAAGTCCTTGAAAAGCGACTTCCGCCGCTTTAATACTGAAAGTAATAAAGATTTATGAGATGATTGAAGGGAATAAGGGCTCCAGGTCACAAAACTGAAGACCGATGATTGCAGGATCGTATCAGCCAAACTGGAGCTTCTGAAGGAGATAGAGAGTATCTTTAGGCAGTTGTACACATCAACCAGTAAACCCGTCTCGAATCTATCAAAAGACCCTTGAGCTAGATTGACCCAACACTATACCGATGATTTCCCTGACAGCCTGTACGAGATTAGGATATAGAAAGAAATCTTAAACAGCATAAGAACTACAAGGCACCGCATTATGTCGGCATTACAGCGGACAGAAAACCAGTATTTAAGGCCTTTCAGAATCTGTTTGATTTCGTCATATTCGAAGGGAAAACGCCACAAGCATGGTGCAGGTGTTTGGTGATACTCTTCTTCAAGAAGGGTGACTATGCACATACTGAAGAACTATACGCCCACCTCACTTCTTAGCCATGTCTACAAGCTGCTTTTAAGAGTCATCACGAATCGTCTCACGCGCAGGTTTGACGGTTTCCAGCCTCCCGAACAAGCCTGATTTCGTAAAGGCTTCAAAACCATAGACCAAATACAAACGCTGCGGCAGGTTGTGGCGACACTTGGAGGAGGCTATTTCCAGCAGTGGACTTCTTTCGTCTGATATGATAATAATGATGATGAACTGATTATGATCTCGATTTAGAATTTGATTTGCTATTAGATTATATTTGACTGAGTCAAATTGGTACCGACTTATTTCAAAAGTGTAACGAAACGCAAAATGTTAGACCATGTGTAGGAATTAACAAGGCATCTTCGATTATTTGGGTTCTGCAGGTTGTATTTGATTTTACAGATATCCATCTCTAAATCTAAAAGTAAAAGTCATATTCGTTAAAATATGGACCGGCTACTTTGAAATATCAAATATGACTTTAGTGGGAATTGGGCAAGGAGGCTGCATTTCATTCCGCATCTAATCTCGCCGTCCAATCTCGTTGGTCACAGGAAATTGTCTCAGCTGCCGCACATACATACAGACAAACAGCCATACAAACCAACCGGTATCACTATAGTAGCTAATTTGCGGTCATTCGATATGCGATTTATTATTAAAACAGTTTCTAAAACGGAATTGGGTTAATCCTATGTTGCATAATGCGGTGATTCGCGATGGACTTGAATTCATAAATCGTATTATAACTACTGTGCCCTGAGTGTCATATGCACCACATTGGCTTTATTGTCTGTGAAATAAACTTCAAACGAATACCCACTTCATAAAAGGTATACCAATTTTCGGCTACCGACGCGCGACGTTGCCGACTTTACGGAGTTTTTAGAAAATATTGCTATGTGCAAGTAACGTGAAGCTCATGAGACAGTGAATGGCAATTTATAGAACTTTTTAAGAGGAAGAAGATAGCTTGTTCAATAGGCTTCCCGAGAGTCTATCATGAAACGTTAATAATCCAGGCTTTGTTGAGATGTAGTGAGAACATACAAGTATGAACTAAGCTTATAGAGGACTTCAGTAATAACTTGAGCACTAAGATATGTCTTAGGTATAATAGACATAACGTGAATGCCACGAGTATGCTTTAGCAAGCAATCGAAAGGGTCAAGATATACGATTGTCTCAATTTATGCAGAATGTAGCAAAGGACATAATATATAAAGGAATGATACCTTTGTATCTACAAGTCAGCCAGTGAAGGAAGAAAAAGAAACTTTCAGATTTAAAAAAATTATTTTCAAGCTCGATTTTTTTTTTTCGCGGTTTGCGGTAAGGCCGCCCATTGTAAGTGTATTAGACATAAGTTTCTTTTTATTAGTTTTCTAAAATATCAGTCATATTCTGCCAAAGAAAAGGTGGTGCGCAACACACCAACACCTCTGTATCAAAGCGACAATTACCATACTGTGGAGACGGCGCGGCAGCTGTGGCTGGAGATCATGAAATATTCATAGTTTTAGTAGCAAGTAGTAGCAATTCGTAAAGCTGAGGTCACAGCGGTTGACTGGGGAACGTAGCTGATGTCAATTTTAAGCAACAATAATATTGTAAAGCAGAAAAATATAAATATGGATGGAGAGGGAAAGGAACGCCAAAGAAAAGATGGATAGACTGTGTGAGGAATGTGAAACAAGAGGAAGTCGGTGATAGCGTGACAGGGGACAGGACGGAATGGAAGAATAAATCGTCCACTAGCAACACTGCACAAGGGCAGGAAGATGATAATCATCCACGCAGAAAGAAAGATAATTACGCCTTAGAGACGGCTGTATTTCTAGTTACCAGACAACTCGTAATTCCAATTTATTACTGGCAGCAGTAATAATCTACAATTTAGATAGAAAGCCAATAAGCTTATTACTAAGCTAACAAGTCAGTTATTATTCCGAGCAGTAGGTTACCATATTAAATGCCTCGAAATTGTTTACGAAACATTAATTTATTGCCAGGCTGCCAGCCCTAAGTCCAGTGTAAGCCAGGGCTGTCCTAAATCACAGCAGAGGTCTTTGTCTAAATGTTTTTTATTCCGGAGGTCATTCCGAAGCTTGTTATTGCTACGAAAGGTAAGGTCACGGTTATATTAAAAAATTGTATAAGAAATAATGGGTGCAAGCTTTGCAGAGTCTGGTTGGGAATACTGGCATATCTTGGACTATGTTATTTGTTGAATGAAGAGACAATAAAGGGATAAGCAAAGGAGGCAGATATTCTGTTAATTTAGCTCCGCATTGTGAAATTAATTCAGGGCGACCGCATCCGTGTGCTATGTTTATAATTTGTAACCGATACAGTGGCTCTCAAATTGCGTCTGCTTAGAGGTCCAAATTGTTATAGTGCTATTTAATTGTGATCGATTAATTGGGGCTCTGTCTACGAGCCGTGTTTTGTGTAGTCTAGTTAGAAAAAGTGTCTCCAACGTGTGATATATATGTCATTTTGTCCCACGTTCATGCATTGACAAAAAGGCTTAGAAAGCTATATTCATCATCATATCAGCCAAAAGACATCCTCTGCTGGATATAGAACTCCCCCAAGCGTCGCCAAATTGACTGGTCCCGTGCGTCCCGCATCCAGCGGATCCCCGCAACCTTCACCAGGTCTCTATAAAAGAAAGCTATATTACGGGACGATAAAAGACGGAAGAACACAGCTTTAACAAAGGTATACGTTACTCACAAACAAAGAATATTAACATTTCTGGGCACTCAGTAATAATAGGTGAGCTAAGATAAGAATAGAGAGTATAACTTTGAAATACGCGTGTGTAACTTGTGGAGGTAGCACGGGCTTGCTTGGAGTGCTAAGTAACTTGTATGGGACATGATAGATGGTGACATAGAATGATGTAGCATTCCATCCCCGTCGTTTAACAATAGAGGTCAGCCGAATTATGAAGTCTTGTCTGGCTTAAAGGTGAAACGGACACACTGGCTAGCAGATATTATCAAGGTCGTTATTACCGAGGAATTGGCAAAATAAAGTGGCAGTGAGCAGGGCATTGCTCACAAAAAAGATGGTCGATGGAGCCGAAATATACTACCGGAAGGCGTAACTTTGGAAACTCCCACAAGGTTGTATAGGTAAGTTATACTTAGTTATGATCGAAAAGGACAAAGTGAAGGAAAAAGGAGATAAACAGCTATAAAATAGTTGTGGTTTGCCAATTATAGCCGAATGTAGCTGAAACATGACTCTCCATAAAACGGTAAATGAATATGCTAGAATCCACATCACAAGTAAAACTTTAACAATGCTTGCATTGCCTAGTTGCATCTACACTGCCTTGGCAGCATCGCAGCAGTTTGCGATGATTACTATAAAGAAGGCGTGACAGTGACAATTTGTGCGAGGTTTCATTTGATTGTCCGCTGAGCCACTTCTTGTAGACAATAGTCTAGACTGTATCTTTGTGGTCTATACTATAAGATTATATTATCTGTACTATACGTTTGTTGAACTGCGCAGAATGTGCTTATTTTGCAAGTAAGCCCTACTAGAACTGTGTAACCTCTTTATTAACTGACTTCAAAAAAAGGAAGAGGTTCTCAATTCGTCGCAATATTTTTTTAAATGTATTTTCCCCGATTACTCAAAGACGCCCGGATCGATTTTAAAAATTCTTCTTTTGTTTGAAAGGGTATACTTTACGGGTGGTCTCGTGGTCATCAAGTCAGGATCTGATGTGGGATCCTAGAGAAATCGAGGGAACTCCTCAATTATTATAGGCATACGTATAGCGATTTTGGTATTTTCATCAACAATTAAATCATTTGCACTCAGAAAGTGGCATTCGGTGAAGTGGAACTGATGAAGAAGACCGCAGATGGCCATTGGAACTCCTTAATGCTAAGTATATCACGGGTATAAGATATGTCAAATAATTAACCGAGTATGATAAAGCAAATACTTATAAATAAATGGTACTGATAAAAATGGCACCATCAAACTGATCTGATGACATAACCGAAGATAGGCACTGGGACTCCGAAATAAAGTAATGTATCCTAATCGTGTTTGGGCTTCTTGGAATCGTCATGAGATTTACTTTGGCTTTAAATGATTATCATGTTAATTGGAGATACGTACCAAAACTGAAAAGTGAAAAACAAAAAAACTTTTTAACAAAAAATCAAACCGACTTCCAAAACAAATACTTCAAAGCGAATAATAACTTCCTTCTCCGAAGTCGGTGTCGAAAAACGGAAAACAATGGGTACAAAAAAAAACTGAGTTAACATGAACGTTAAGAAATTCTTTTTTAATGTTGCAAAATTAGGACATCCTTTCTCACAGTTTACGCATAACTATTTAATCCACTTAATTTTTTCCAATCAAACCCTTTGTAAAATATGGTAAGATAACGTGTTGAACCTGTCTGTAGTCTATGAAGCCCTCCCTCTAGAAAATGTCTCAATTTCTTTGTAACCATCGCACTTCCTTTTTTTCGTCTTGTGTTAAGTAATAAAACGAACACGGTGGTTTAACCAAGAACATTTTTGTATGATTCTGACTTAAGAGGGCTAGCTCTTTCAAAATGAAATTATTAAGTAAATCTTTAAATCCTTGGAGTTCGACAGTGAAGATTCCGCCTTCATGATATCTTCTTCACAATGTTGCTTAATGGTTTTTATTCAAAAATACAATAATTGAGAATGAGACAGTATGCTGAGGTTTGATCTGGTATTTCTGAATGTCTCTCAATTTCTACCCTCACATCTACAACAGATCCAGTCTTTAGATTATCAGCTTGTCTAGAGCAATCGACTACAAACAGCGGTGCTAAATCTCTAAATTGTTTCTCGCTTAGTATTGGCTCCGAGCGACGTCCGTAAAACGACTGTTGAAATCTGGTGTATTGCTCGTGTAATAAAGCGCTTCTGTTATTAGCAAAACTCACATTTAAGTTTTCATATGAAAAATGAGATGAATTGCGATTCACTCTAACGTCTCGAATACAATATGACAGTGATCGAATTGAGACAAATGTCAGATTGTGCATTGTTTTTTCTATTTGTCTGTAAGCCAATAATAATGTAACTTGGTTTTTCATTTGAAGTGGACGATATTTTTCTAATACTTTTAACAAACGAATTTTTGTCTTTGTCTGATACTTTCACATGCGGTACGCGCCATATGATTTTGTTGATCTGAACATTATCCACTACTTCGCCAGTATTAAGTTTTAAGGCTTTCAAATAAGTGTTACTTCGTAACAATATCAGTTCGTATCTACTATTTACCACAACTTTTTTTAAATCTTCAGCAAATCCGAGACGGTTACGAAGTGGTATAGAAGCAGAAAATCTTCCTCCATCGATATTTTTTATGCCATCAATATTCCAGCCCCAGGCATTAGATATTTTTGATTCACTATCAATCATCGAAATGAGTGATTTCATGGTTGTTGTTATACCTGCATTTTTTATTTTATCAATCGCCACTCCGTTAAGCTACCTACCTAATGTCTTGGAACAAGTAGAGTAGAGCATTGTTCGTGAAATTGGCACTAGTAGCTTTGTCCTTCGAATCTGTTTTGCTAGCACCCTATATTTGGATGGAACTATTATCGTTCCATCCAAATATAGGGTGCTAGCTGATGGTAATATGTATAAGTCCTGTTGGTTGATAGGTATGCGGATTTCATCGTTCCTGTTGAAACTTGTTACATAGGGCTTATAGGAATGAAATTCGATTCCTTCTATAGTATTATCGTAAGTCAGAACATCTAAGGAAATTTCTTCGTGCAGCTTTGTGTATTTCATTTACTATTTGTTGTTTTGTCATTATTGAGATTTTCAAGTAATTTGTCTACCTCTTTGCTTTAGTCTAAAACGTAATTTTAAAATTGCACCAAGTGCAACCCCATGTCATGTCCAGGTTATCTCTCTCCATTCTGGGTTGCCAGGAAGAGTTCGCAGAACGCGATAAGGCCTGTTGTATGTTTTATTTTTATTTTAAGGTTTCCGTATGTAATGTTTTTATCTTGATATAGGTACAGTAAAGTATATATATATATATATATATATATATATATATATATATATATATATAAAACTTATCTAGCACATGAGTTGAAACCTCAAGTACCCTTGCTTCTAAAGTATCTTATCCTTTGCATCTTTTAACATTTGAGAACGCAATGTATCAATCAGCTTATTAAATTCTTTATGAATATTACCATTCATTTTAACAAAGGACCTTATGATTTTACGTAGGTTTCAAAATTAAAGTCCTCCTTATTACATATTCATGAAAAAAAAATATCAATAGTGGATGGTCATGAATGAATAACATATAACCTATCTTAGTTCTGCGACCTACGTTAGTATTGATATTTCAGAAATAAGGGTTTCAATTCTGTAAAAGGAATTAATTTGGTATTTTTACAGATTCTGTCGTGACGTTTACTCAAAAAAGTTGGTTTTAGAGAGGTTAAAAGAGTTAAAAGAGGACTTCTCTTGAGGTACGTGTGCGTGTTACGTTTGTACTTGGAACGAGTTATATTGCCACATCAGAATGTATTAACCCGCGACTAAGATTAACTTTCAAAACTCCATTTAGCACTCGGCGTTTTATCGCTGTAATTTTTCAGTTTTACACTTTTTAATTGCTTGTACATTTGACGACAAAAGTTGGAAACTTCGTGAGTACGCTTGCAACCAGATCGTTAGCGACTCAAGTTACAGCTCTTAATGAGAAGGTATCTTAGTCACGGAACTTAAAACTTGGTCGCGACTGTACCTGAGCCACGTTCTCCCTGGAGCTAACTTTTCGACGTCGTTTTTAACTTTATTGAACTGTGTTTGTCGGATTTTGCTTGCAGGAGCCAGAATTTAAAAGTAAATTGTACTTCTTGTATTGTTAGTTTCCAAAATCTTTTAAACAAATGTAGACGTCGTGTCTGTCAACTTCAGTCACCTCTGCTCACATCTCGTCGTTTCATTTTACTGCCGTGTAAACTACTTGTAACTCTTCTAACACAGTCAGGATAAGTATATTTTCCACAAACAACACCAGTCCGTGACTCAATCTGTTCGTCGTGAAGGCCAATTTGCCTGGAAACCAATTTTCGTGGAATGTTACAAAGAGGTAATTTGAAACCAAGAAAAGGACAAAGGGCACGTCGGTCCCGGATATTAAAAAGTGAACCCCAAGTGAACGTGAATTACGTTCACGTGGGCGGAGCACAACTAATTATAGCACTTAATTTAGCACAAGGGTTTCTAATTAACTGTCGGCAAATATTATGATTGGGCGCAAAGAATGCGAAAAATTTGCCGCAACTTGATGGCATTCTGACGGCTTGAAGCGCTGAACTTTGGAGGGAAATGGCGGTGAGAGAAAAGTTTATGTTAAACACAGAATCTATATACTTTTTAGCCTTGCTCAAGTGAAAATTAAGCATCATAAGATGGACTGGAACTTCAAAAATACCACTCTGAACCATGTTAAGTTTAACTATACGAAATTATTTCTTAGTTGCATGACTCTAAAACCCTGAACTTCACAACTTCGCTCAAAATATACAACCTACACTGAAACATGAAAATCACTCAAATTCTTCAAACTTAACTTGTCAAATACAATGTCACTTTACAAACTTAACATGAAAAGTTCGTCATTAAATCAAACGTTTGTCCATCACGAGTGGCAGCACTCGGTAGGTTGTAGCAGACTGAAACAGGTTCGCGTGAGCCATTGACAGACATGTTTGACAGCTGGACAGTGTCCGTGTTTACAGGAGCACGCTAATTATATTGAATCACGAACTAACCGTATTTATTATTCAGTCGTCCCACAGATTGCTAACGTGCGTTGTAATTATACGCGCTTGAATTTAGGAGCTTCGGAGTAATTATGTAGAAGTTACGTGCGACGCGGTTAATTGATTAAAACTAGGTGATTGTTAAATAGATTTTCAGTATTGTAGGTGCATGTTTCCTTTGGTATTCGAAGAATTAAAACAAAGGAATAGATAATAATAATTATATAAAGGATAGGCGCTACATAATTTGAATCTAATTAGTTAAAAATAGGTAAATAAAATTAAAAAATAAACAGTTTTTGGGCATTCTTAGCCTGCCATGCAATGTCATCTAATCCAAACGTGTATGCAAAATGTCAGCTCATTCGGTTGGGGGATAAATATTTTAAAATATAGCTGCAAAATTTGGACTCAATATAATAACTTACTAATGAACAAGGCAACTTAAATCTTGTAAAAAGGGGCAAAGAAAAGGATACATGGAAAATAATTGCAGTCAAAAGTTTCCGGACGCGCGACTGACTTTCTAAATAAACATAAATTATTTTTATAATTAGAGCGTTACTTTTTAATTAGTGTCCGTGAAATTTTAATTATGAATGTGTCACCAAACAACGAGTGTATACCTAGCGTTAGCGTAAAAATACACAAAACATTAGCCTTTTTTGTTGGTACACCGTTTAATTCCATGTGAGCGTTATTTTCTTATAAAATAGAAATGGCAATAATCCGCATTCAGTGTGAAAACGAGCGGTTTTGGCAGCGCGCACTCTGGGGAACGTGGGCGAGTACCTTGACTTTATGTCTTTGTGATCTACATAATATTACACTAAGGTTAGGTAAAATCTATCAGGAGTTATTAGTTAAATGAATGTTTCTGTGTGAAGGTTTAATTATAAGTTTAATAAAGGATAAATCATAAGACTCCATTGGTAAGTACTAGATAATTGGAACTTTAAACTAACGACCGAATACATGAGACATTAAAACATAATTGGTGAAACGTGGGTGTACTATTGGTGCTACTCTGCCCAACAAAGGCGTGACGTTATGTATGTAAAACTAAGACCTCCTGAGATCCTTTTTGTGCGCTGGCTTTGTTTTAAAATAAAGTGAAGTGGAAAAGAATCGGAGTATACTTTACGTCCTGGCGAACATTTACGTAATAAAGCAAAAATTATCAGATCGGCGTCACGTTCCACACAATGTAACGGGTGATACGATTCAACTCATCAGCGAGTCGAAGCCTTTCATCAAGCGAGTGTACAAAGGTTGTCAGAACAAGGCGCTAGCAAATACGTCGGAGAAGTATTGGGAACACGGTGGTAACTGGTGTCAACGACTTTGAGCTCATATACGAACAAATGTTATCAATATTTTAAAATTAGAACATTGGAATGTAACCAACACGATTGATGCTTATAAAGAACAATACAGACAGCAGCTCTAAAGAGTACTGAAACTTAAGAAAAACGATACGGAGGAAATTCTACCCAAACAAAGACAAAAAAATCGAATGATTCCTAATATTTTCCCTGGTTTGTAGGCTCCACAGTGACCTCAGTGGTATTTATTTTATCGTTTGTGGTGAAATTCTGAGTAGGCGTCCTTCAATGTTTTATTTATCCCAAATATATTATTCTCTTTGAAAGCTATCGCGACTGATGCCGCAAACCAAGTGTTTCCTCCCGCCCCTTGGATGTTGTTGTTACTGTTTTGTTCAACCAACTGTTGACTGTTTGTTGTTCTACGTTCCCATTGTTGATATAAGGAGGTTGTCGGGGAATTGTGGGGGCTGTGTTATTGTAGAGAAAAACTAAGGATAGCGGGAGCTTGGATCAACACAACTAGAAGAAAAGCTTTTGAGTGTGGTGACATAGAACAACAACGTTGTAGCAATTAAAACTAAGTATTACGAACATAAGGAACATTAGTTTGTAGTAAAGAAAATAACGATTGTGAACAAAGGAAGTAGACCAGAACAAACCAACATAGACGCGACCTTTGAATAAGATTTTAAGCGGAGCGATGACTGATCTCGTTTGTTTCGCTCTCTTCATTGATCGGAGCGGGCATGAGGAGCCAGAGTGAAGCGGGCGTGGTCAAGTGATTGACAAAATGAGAGACATTAGGCATTAGAGAAATGATAAGAAGAACGAGATAAAAAAGATAGTTGGTTATATTATAGTTATAGCCTACATACAGAGCAGGCCAGTTGCGGTTGTGAAGACTAATGAAAGAAGGCGTAACACATTTGATGTTTTTGTTGTTGCGAAACCCAAATATACTTAACGAAGAGCAAGGCCAGCGAACCAAGTTAAAAAAGAAAGAAAGCAATTGTCTGGAACATCAGTCAGCCCAACTTCCAACACCGCAAGTTTATGATCACGAAAAACGAATTAAGAAACGCTGCCAACGCGTTCTTGTACCAAACATAAAAGGATTTGTAACAAGTTGAGCTAAGCTCATCAGCCGAATTATACCGGAATGGAAAAAGTTGCCAACAAATATTGGAGAGAACCCTTGCTCGGCGTTATTTACATTAAAACACAAAAATACGGCCGCCCATGATATTACGAGTACCTTTCACTATCTCTCAATAAGAAGTAATGGAAGAAGGGTCACGTCGTAGTGTTGGTATATCTAAATATATTGAATCAAATTGTTGGTCTTGTGGTAGCTACTGCTTAGCATGAGATCTGGTTTCATAGCCGGGTCAGGCAAAGAGTTAGTAAGTTTTCCCATCTAGAATTTCTCAGTAGCTTGGAGTCAATTGGAGTCCGAATCTGTGCCGAATTGAATTGTTGTTAAGTAAAAACAGAATGTAAAATACTAGAGCTACGTAAATCGTTTCATCGTCAGCTATATGTAACTACCGAAAGTGGATTGTAAAATAGCATAGCATAATCAGCCTCTTAATGTGCCCACTGCTGGGACTCAGGACTCCTCTCACAGAGAGTATGGTCTATAATCCTCCACGCGGGCTCAGTGCGGATTGATAGTAGTCACAGTATTCGAATTTTTGTTTCTAAGACACGATATTTTCCTTCACCGTTTTGGGTCTTTAGTGATAGAACGCTTCATCTACTACTACTGAATCCCGTAGAATAGTTTCTGTCCCGAAATAATGGGATAGGACGCGGGCAAAACTAGTTATCAATTGAATAATCAAATTTAATGATAATAAGATATCGCTGACAATAGGACATAAGCCTCGTTATGCAGTCATTGAATTCGTTATGCAGTCACTCGTCCTTCGAAGTACTCAAGGATTTAATAAAAAGGAATTAGGAACGTTTAACCCGCATAAAAGCTGAGAAGTGTGGGTGTCTCGGACTTTTGTAAAGATAAAGAATATAAAACTTATTACAATGATACTCCCACTTTCGAGTCATAAACTGTAAAAGAAAGGCCCAAAAATACAGGCTGTACCTACCTACTTCAATTAGGTAGGCAGCTACAATCACACTTTCATTACGCGTACAGCTAAGTAGTGGAATTCCCGGCCGGAGTCTCTGTTCTAGCTGTGTAACTTGTGGGTCTTTTAGTTAAAATTGAATAAGTTACATGTAGGCAAGCGTGCTCCATCGTCGACCACATCACCGCCTACCATCAGCACCCTAGTGTGTGTAAAGTAGATGTAGTATAAAGAAGATGTTGTATAAATAAGTTTTTGTATAAAGTAGATGTAGTATAAAGAAGAAAGAAAATTGTAACATTTCGGCCTATAATTTGGATTCAAAATTATCGACACAGAGGTTTACCTCTTCAAGAGGTATATCCCATCTGGTCGAATCGAAATTAGGGGAAGGTGATATTAGCGGAGCAGCCAGGATTATTTTTAGTGGTGGCGCCGTGTTCTTCAGAGACTCTTGCAGCTCTGGAGAGCAAACACCCTGCCCCAGTGGATGGTCTTTCTTTTCCCGACCCCCCCGATCCTGATATTAATACCTTCACCATTACAGGTCGAGAGGTGATTAGAGCCGTGTGTTCCTTCCGGAGTGGCTCTGCTGGCGGCCTCGACGGCCTGAGTCCTCAGCACTTAAAAGATCTTATGTGTTCAGGCGCTGGGGAAGCTGGTGAGTTGCTCTTGAAGGAGCTTACGGCTCTGATGAACCTTATGCTTTCCGGTAAGGTAAACGAGTCCGTCATCGACATCTTGTACGGGGCCAATTTATGTGCCCTGCGCAAGAGGGATAGCGGGATTCGTCCCATTGCCGTAGGAACGTATGGCAGCCAAGATTTGCTGTAAATTGTATGGTGAGGTAGTTTCGGATAATTTTCAGCCCCTGCAACTTGGTTACGGCTCCAAAGGGGGCTGTGAGGCTGCCGTACATGCATTATCGACCTATCTAAATTCTGGCAAAGGAGAGGTCATCCTGAAGGTTGATATTAAAAATGCATTTAATTCGGTTAATAGGGACACCTTGCTGGCAGAAACTAAAAAAGAAATACCTCAAATTTTTAGTTTTCTTTGGCAATGTTATAGGCATCCATCTAAATTACTTTATCGGGACAACCTTCTGGAATCTGCTGTTGGCTGTCAACAAGGTGACCCTCTCGGGCCAGTGATCTTCAGTCTGGCTATTCACCCAATTATTCGACAGCTAAATTCAAAATTTAACGTTTGGTATCTTGATGATGGAACCCTGGGAGGCGATGTAGACACAGTTTTAGATGACCTGCAATTTTTAAAACACCAACTACATTCTATAGGACTGGATCTAAATTTTTCTAAATGTGAGTTATTTTTGACAGTACCGACAGACAAGTTACACTTTCAAAATTCAATAAAATAGCCCCTGAAATCAAAATTATTGAAAAAAGCTGTCTTCGTCTCCTTGGGTCCCCGTGAGTCTTCGATGATTCTTTTCCCGATTTTATTGAGGAAAAAATTCAAAATTTCAACAACATTTCGGAAAGATTGCTCCAAATTAACATGCATTCGGCTATCACCACAATTCGCTTTTGTTGTTTTGGCCCCAAATTGACATATTTCCTTCGTGCTTCCCATCTATGGAAGCACCCTCCTCTTTTAGAAAAAATGGATAAAATTATCCGTCATACTCTAACTTTAATTTTAAATGTGGCCATGGACGACCGAGCTTGGGCTCAAGCTACTCTTCCCATCCGTATGGGAGGCCTCGGCGTCCGCAAAATTTCTAGTATTAGTTTACCGGCATTTATATCCTCGGTCCACGGTACTGAGAAATTAATCAGGAATATCTTAGCACCCATACTGATTAATTTTGATGTGCCGTGCTTCACCGAGGCTATTGATGCTTGGAGACTCGCTTGCCCGAATTGTAATCTCCCCGACTACCCATCATCCCAGAGACGGTGGGATGAGCCGCTCTGCAGAGCAGTTCAGGAGCACCAAATTGCCACTTCTGCCTCTCCTGCCGAGCGCGCTCGCCTGCTGGCTGTAGGTGAGTGGGAGTCGGGCCTCTGGCTTCACGCACTACCGTCGTCGAACATAGGCACCTTGTTTGACGACACTACTTTCCGCCTCGCTGCTTCCCTACGTCTTGGCGCTCCCTGTTGTACTCCTCATCGTTGTCACTGTGGCGAAGTTGTCAACAGCCTCGGTCACCACGGTCTTTCATGCAACCGAAGTGCCGGTCGCATAGCGCGTCACGGAAATTTAAACGACATCATCCGACGTGCTCTCGTCACCGTCGGCGTTCCGGCCGTATTGGAACCCCATGGCCTGGCACGTGACGATGGCAAAAGACCGGACGGGATGTCTTTGTTTCCATGGAAGATGGGTAGGCCTTTAGTGTGGGACGCTACTTGTGTCGATACTCTTGCGCCATCCCATCTTCCTAGCTCGTCGTGCTGTGCTGGCGCTGCCGCTGCGGCTGCAGAGAACCTCAAGCGGCGGAAATATAATAACCTCATCGGTAGTTATATTTTCGAGCCGTTTGGGGTTGAAACTCTTGGTCCGTGGGGTCTGAGTGCTCATGCGTTGTTTAAAGATCTATCCAAACGCCTAGTTGACACTTCGCGTGACCCAAGGGCTGGCTTTTACCTTGGTCAGAGAATAAGCATTGCCATACAACGCGGCAATGCTGCCAGTCTTTTGGGTACATTACCAGTGGACAACGATGTGGAGGAGTTTTTCGACGCCATATTTTAGTTTAGTATATTTTTTGAGGTTTAGTTAGTGAGTATTTTTTGGTTTAAGTGTATATGTTTGTAGTCAATATTTAATTAAGTATTTTATACACTGTATATACTTGTACCTATGTAAATAAATACAACACGCATAATATAAAGAAGATGTTGTATAAAGAAGATGTCGTATAAAGAAGATGTTGTATAAAGAAGAAGGTGTTGTAAAAAGAACGTTACAACTGTTCACAAAACAGAAAATGAGTCATCATTCCAATTAATCTGCCTGCCTTTGTGCAATTACGATGGGCTCGGCTTTCAGTCTAACCTGATGCCAGTATTTAACATAAAGCTGACCTCCACAACCCAGTAACTGGGCAAGACTATTATCGTTACGACTGTCAATAACTTTCCGAGGCACAGATGAATCTCGATATGCTGAGATGGTCGCTAAACTACGGACCGAATGTTATTATTTAGCCACTCGTCTACCCAATAATGAAACTGTAGACAAGTACAAATGGACGTAAGTATTTAGCGAAACGTTAGCTGAGGGGTTGCAACCTCCACTCAACCCCGAGCGGGCCGCTAGAAAGATAATCCAGATTAACTGGAGCCAGCGGTTATATTTAGACACGAGTCTCACGTGTAGGCGCTGAGGGACTGTACGACTACCGGCTATGCTCGCTCGTGACTAGCGGAGCGGAAGGAGGTCTTGAGGAGGTCTTGGACTAAATAGAAACAGCCAGGTCGATGGATGGGTGATCATTTTAACAAACCGAGGTCCCTCCGTGTCTCAGAAAGCATGTGAAGCCGTTGGTCCCGGCGGTCATTTGAAGATCTTTGACAGTCGTTACGTGTAGTCAGAAGCCTGATATCTAACACGAGCCTAGCCAAGGGGTACTGTGTATTTGCAGCTAAAACCAAAATTTTACATGGAGTGAATGCCTATCTGTCATCTACAACCCAGTATCTGGGTAACACGGTACCTCTTGGCCACACTAATTATTTATTCTTTGAAAATTACAACATTGTGTTGCAGAAGAGATTCCAGGTATTAGATATTTTCTCTTTAACAATTCAAAGCCATTTTTGATTAAAATGGCGCTTCTAGCTAAAAAACATTTACAATTAATTCCAAAGGGCCTAGAGGAAATGTTCAATAAGCACAATCTATGCTCTTCCAGGGGTGAACTTCAAGGAAATCGTTCAGCGCTATCAGCCGAACTCTTATATCGAATGGACCAGAAACAAGCTTAATGAACAATTATCTCATTGTGTGCACTTTATACCTAGATAAGCGAGATTTATTTAAATAATGCATTCTGAGAAGCTGCAGCGGTTGCGTTGTGATAAAAATTACATAATTTTGCCAGGATAGTGACATAACAGGTTTTCCAAGCGTAAATAATCTTTCAACTCCGCCTTTGTGCAGTTGTTTTAAAATATGCTTATAGTCTGAATATGAGAAATAGCACCGCATACTAACTACTTATTAAAATTAGGTTAAGTACAGTAAGTCCATCAATCCCGGATGGATCTGAATGAACCCAATTTGAAAAGGGATCGTGAAGCAAATGCTTATTACGAACTGACCATTGAGTTCCGTTAATTAGTAGTCATTAGGAAAGCTGAAACAAAAGTCGTTTTTGTAAATAGAAAATATTTCCAAAAAAATTGCCAGGGTGTTAAATGATATAACCAACAGAAACCATTTCCATCATTTATGATTGTTTGTCTGTTTATATGTTTAGTTGTGCACGCATCACGTAAAATGTGCGAAACCAATAAAGATAACTTTTGTAAATAAAAATTGTGAGTATAGAAACTTGAAGTATTACTTAGTTTTTGTTTCATCACAATCGGTTCAATCTATCAAAAGTTAGATGAATTTAAAATGTTCAATTCTTCATCGAACATGTTCAAGAAGTAAAATATCATAACACACGCAATTCAGATAGGTACTCGGACAATTTAACTCCATATTCGATAGATGGCGTTGTGCATTTGAAGTCATTTTCTGAATGGCGATGTTAAGACTCGCCGCAAAATAATGACCCTAGAAAAAAATTAGTAGGTAGGTAGGGTAGGCAGGAAGGTAAGTAGGGTAAGGTATGCAGCTGACGGGAGCGAAGCCGCGGGCTTAGCTAGTACTTGTGTAATGTATTTACAGAGTATAAAGCACAGGTGCTACAGAGGAATGAATTATACTTGTTAAAGCAAATTGATAATAATTTACAATACGAGTATCAACTTTAAATCGCTAAAGTGAATTGAAATAAAATAACACCATCGCCGAAATAATTTATGAATCGAAAGGAGAAACTCTTTAACAAAATTGAGCAGGACTTTATTTAAAGGTCTGTAATGGCAAAACTTCAAATGTGATCACTCTCTTATTCTCGGGAGATTTGTATCTCGCTATAAACATGTCAGATCCGGCCCACACTGAGCGAAAATAATGTTGTCTATTTATTTCTCGATATTTCGGCGGTCCCGAATAACCGCCCCGTGGCGACGCCGACACAAAAACTCCTTTCATACGAATCTTACGAGTGTATTTGGAAGAAAATGAAGCTAAATATACCTGTATGATTGCGGAGTTTGATATAAACTTCGGTTACTGTTATGTTCTAAAGTTTGATTAGTAAAATAGTCCAATGAAGTAAAGGTCAATATTAACACAGTTATGAATGTTTACTCGAATTAAATATGTATTATGCTAAAACAAACACGACGCAGGTATATTCGGCGCTTTATTGAAATATTCATAGCAGCGTACATTTGTTACTTCTGCCCCACACACGAGTGCCACAATAGTGGGCAAACAGCGATGGGCTGCAGAACAATGTCTTGGATATTAACCAGCGGGGCTGCGGGTCCCTCGGAGCCGTTCGATGAAGGCGCCATGTTGGTTGTTAGCTTGAGTTACATGTGCCTTTGACTCAAACAAAAGGTCCACATTCCGGTTCTAATGAGCGGTGGAGGATCACGCAGTAAACATGTGCCGAAAGACAGTTTCAGATTTTAGGATCTAAAGTGTCTTCCTAAAGTTACACTCACAAGGCAAAAACGACCTTGGTTGTCTACAAAAAAAATATTCATACAGCGCATGATTGACGTGACTAAACTTCATCAACTCATAAATAAATTACAAAATCTTATTCGTATTAAATTCTTAATACCTACGTTACAAGAATTTGTTGTGATTTACATTCTTAGAACCGATTCCCATATTAGGTATTTTGAGTTAAGAACGTTTCAAAACCTACTTTTATGACAAAATTTGACAGGGTTTTCAGTTTGACAAATTCTCAATTGCAAATGCTTAATTCAGAAATCGGAGATTAATGCTTTTATTCTCTAACATAGGTATGGCACTCTAAGATCCTCATTATGTAACCTCAAAAACTACACTAAATAAGAATGGTCCTTCTGTACTTTCAACCCCAGGTAGCCTTACCGGAGGCTAGCCGTAGGGCGGCGCGCCCTTTGTCCAAGAGAATGTAATAGTTCCACATTTCATGCCCGAACACATGTACCGGGTAGCAAGGTCACTGGGGTGAGGTGCCTACTCTCTACACACGAGTTAACACTGATTCATGCTATAGCAAGGTACAAATGAACAGGAATACTGATTCTACATTGACTAAATAACTTAGAGATTCTCCCTAAATCAATTACAGAATTATTCGATCGAGGAATATCTTGTCCTTCCCATCTGAACAACACAATAGACCGGTTCCAAGTCCCAAATATCGGCACATTTGAATACGATCATGAAAACAAAAGCCTGCGACATAATTCTTCAGAAATTCATGGCCGTAATAAGTTACACGGAACATTATAAAGATATTATGGGAAGAGACGCCGCAGAGTTAAATGTTCCGATAAGGGTATGAGATGCAGCACACGTAAGTTGCCTTGTTAGATGATAACCTTATTTATATGGTGAATACATAAATAATTATACAAAATAACGCGGTGTAGGGTGTAGCCAGAAACCAAAGAACGCTACCTGCTGCGAAACTTACATTCTCCTTTCTAGGTTTCCGTACTCAAAGGGTAAAAAGGGGTCCCGACCCTATTAATAAGACTCCGCGGTCCGTCTGTCTGTCTGTGTGTCTGTCACCAGGCTGTATCTCATGAGCCGTGATAGCTAGAAAGTTAGTGATAGTTTGACTTGTGTATCTGTGTGTTTGTGTATATGTGTATCAGTCTGTGGCATCAGAGCTCCTGAGGGAACCGACTTTGATTTAGTTTTTTTATGTTTGAAAGGTTACTTTATCGAGAGTGGCCTTAGCTATGTTTGATAAAAATGGTGTCAGCCGATCTAAAGTTTTGGACTGTTTTAATCGGGGTGTTTTCGCAAGATTATCGTGTGATAACTTCCTGTTCAATAGTTTGTCAATCGAAGCATGTCTACAACTAAATAAAATATGTATCATGAAATAAATGCGACGGAGGTTTTTTTTAATTTTATTTTTTTCATCTGCGTTCATGCTTCTAGTCACATCTACTGCGCACCTAAGTTTTCTGAAGAACTTCAATAATTAAATCCGTCCTCCTAGCCCTTCTCCCGGCCTTTTCGTTCGCGTCTTATCAAAACTTGTTATTAGTCGCCTTTCATTCATCCTCTCAACTCATGGCCAAGCCATCTAAGGATACTATTACTCAATATTAGTACAACAGTTAAATATATATTTATTATTAAATTAGAACACTGCCGTTAATTTTACCCCCGTAAAGATTGGATTTCCAAAAATCCCTTTTCCTGCGCCCCTACATCAAAAAAGAAGCCCTGTACGGTAAAATTTTTAACACTCCCCAAATCGTCTTTAAGAAGTAGTTTTGAAAATCTAATAATGAAAACCTTTTCTATTTATTTAAGTTAGTACGTATTTATGCCAAATTTCAAACATATAACCAACAGCAGCAGCAACCAGCCCAATAAATTTCCACCTTTTCACCTCCTTAGGAGTAGGGTTTCCAAAAACCAATAAATACATGAATTCTTTTTAACAGCCAAAACCGTAAATCTATAATTTCACGTGTCACACTTAAAAACCTAGAAATTTCACACAAACTTTAACCCCCTTTTTACCTCCTTAAGGGTGGAATTTCCAAAAACCACATGAACACACGATGTTTTCCTTTTTCAGAATGCGTGGGCACAGGAAGTGGACCTGGCAAAGCCCCGATGGTGCAATTAAAAACGCGATCGACTTCAACATGTCAACCAAGAAGCAAATGTTCAATGATTTCTCTGTGAACAATTCGGTGAAAACCGGGAGCGATCACCGCATGATAAGAGGCACATTGAACATTAATATCAAGCTTGAATGGTCTCGACTGATGAAGTCTACGCTCCGTCCAGCACAGACCCAGATCCAAAACCCCGAGAGCTTTCACCTCGAACTCCAGATCGTTTCAAGTGTCTAGGGAGCGCCGTGGACGAATACAGCGATAGGTTCGTGGAAGCTGTCCTTACGGTCGGGTCTCTCAAGCTCATGAAAGAGAGGCGTGTGATGATCCTGCAGTCTTCAGACGATGCGTTGAAATACCGGCAGCTTAATAGAAGGATAGTCCTTGAAAAGCGACCTCCGCCGCTTTAATACCGAGCGTTTTAAGAACCCATTGAGCCACCGCAACCCAACGCAATTGAGCGGAATAAGGGCTCCAAGGTCTTTGCAAGAGATTTGACTATTGGGCAGATCCAGCTCACGAAACTGAAGACCGGCGATGGCAGGTTCGTATCCGCCTAACCGGAGCTTCTGAGAGAGATCGAGAGATTCTATGGGCAGTTGTACACGTTAACCAGTAAACCCGTTGCGAATCTAGTAAAAGACCCTAGAGCTAGATTGACCCGCCCCTATTCCGAAGACATTCCGGAAGTCAGCCTGTACGAGATAGTAAGTAAGAGTATACATCTAAAAGTTCAGGTGTCCTTGTGAACTGCCCGTGTGAACTGCCCGTGTGAACTTACAAAGGAGAATGCTCATCGATGTATGGAATCCCGTACCATGCTGCATCAAAAACAAACTTTCTTTTTTATAGACTACACTGACCATGTTAACTCCTACCAAACTTCTTTTTGAAAACAAAACCTGGGTTCGGAGTTAGTATAGAAAATCACAAAATAACCTACAAAAACACTAGGTCTATTTTGTTGGACGCTACCAACGATGTATTTTATTACAGACACGTTATACTCGGATATAGTTATTTATTAAACAAAAGAAACGATTGCTGGTCGATTCATCAAAGATGGATTCTGTTGCAATCTACACCTTTATGACTGGCTTTGAACGGCCAATAAACCATGGATAACATAATGATAATCTTTTAATTAGATATTCTATTCCAGGTTTTTTTTTATTTTACTATTATTATATACTTTATTGAACTCCACAAAATAAAAAAATATACAGAACAAACATTTTCAAAAACAAAGTGTACAATGGACGGTCTTATCGCACAGGGCAATCTCTTACAGTCAACCTTTGGATGGACTGAACGATAGGAGAAGACTTAAGGGCTGTCAGTGTACATAAATATAATCATAAATAGTATTACCTACGACATATCTAATATACAAATAAAAATCGAATATACTAGACTGATAAAGGAAAAGACTAAAAATTATATAATAGTGAAAGGCTCCTTTACCATTTTATTAAACGTTGGCAGTGTTTGAACACGTCTTATTTATATAGGTATTACATTCCACAACCGAACTGCTTGAATCGTAAAAGATTTGTCAAAGAAGGAAGTGGAATGCATACGAACACTCAATTTTAAATTTTCTGATGATCTCAAGGACTTAGATGGGTGTCACAAAGGAACTGAAAACGTTATTTAAGATCAAAAGGAGTAAAAGGATTAAATAGCACATTATAAAGCAAAGAGAGTATATGGGCATTCCGGCGAAGGCAAATAGGAAGCCATCTGAGCTTAGTACGAAATTCAGAAACCTGATCATATTTGCGCAAGCCAAATATAAACCTATGCAGAGATTTTGAAGTCGCTCAATCATATCCAATTGGTCTTGGGTGAGATCAAGATAGCTGGCATCAGCATAGTCCAGGATAGGGAGAAGAAGAGATTGTGCTATCGCAATTTTAGTGGTGATGGGAAGAAACTTACGAAGACATCTCAGGGAGCCCGCGGAAGTACACAGTTTACAACTGCCTTTCTGCAGTTGTTTGCTCCAGGCTAGAGTGCTGTCGATATGAATCCCCAAGTTCTTCACAGTGTTAGCTATAGGAATAATGGTGTTGTTGAAAGAAACCTGGGGAAGCATTGACCAATCAATCCTAGGAACAGTCCGGGAACTACCAACAACAGTCAAACTCAGCACTCCAGTCATCTATTCGAGCCAGTTCTATATTAATCGTCTCAATGGCATCAGGTAACCAAACCAAGAGGGGCTTGGATATAAATCTGGAGATCATCAGCATACAGGTGGTAGAAAGAAGAAAGTCGTTGAGTGATAACATTAATAAAGAGTGCAAAGACAAGAGGATTTTAATTAATGTAGAATCGGCAAAGTATAATTATTTTACAGTCAAAAATCAAAATCAAAATCATCAAAATCAAAATTTATTTATTCAATTAGGCCATTAAGCGGCACTTTTGAACGTCAAAAAAAATATTAAAGTAATAATAATTGATTCTACCGTTCGTCACTACACTTTCAAAAATAAAGGTTTTGTTCAAGTTATGTTAATCATATCATGTGAAACGTAACGTCATTTATAGGGAGTAAAACAATATCTATACTTTCAAACTTAAAATTAAATTCCCTAATCAAAAATCAAATTCCCGACGCGTAATATCGTAAAAATTATGAAACTAATTACTATAAAATGTTGATCTTGATGCGCTAGACTATTTGGTACCAGTTTTGGTCAACCTAATTTTATACAAACTTTCGACCCCCTTTTTACTCCCTTAGCGGTAGAAGAGAGACTCCCCGGTGGGTTCCCGCATTGACGAGTCGGGCAGGCTCAGTAGCCGTGGCTTGGTCACCCACGGTGAAGCGACGAGGAACCCGAAGAGGGGCCGCTCGTCAGGGCTTTTGCCGATTAAGCCGACGACGTAGCGGCTAGTAGGTTGTGGTGCGGCTTGGTAACTTGGCGACATCGCAACTGAGGCAGGCCGCGATGTCTTATGGAGAGTCCCATGTCCCATACGATATCGCGGCTGAGGGTTGGAGGCCGCCTGGACGGGGTCGCCACCGTCTGATGGCGGACGCGGTGGGACCGCAGGGGAAGAGGAGTGTCGGTATAGCGTTGGTCGCTCTCCCTACCCCCTGCGGCCGAAAAATGGTAGGTGGCGGGTCCATTGATTGACCCATAACAGGGGTACCAAGAGTGCCATACACGGGGCCGTCTGGCACCTATGTGCTGGTTTGGTCCCTGTGGTGGTCACGGCGTACAGTGTGTTCTGGTGTGCCGGTGATGGGGGGTACTCCCCAGAGGAGGGTCCGTTGACGGATAGCCGCGACGGGTTTGCGGTGAGTGCTAACGCGTGGCCGTGTTCCTGCCATAAGCGGAATTTTAGTGGGTTGGAGTAGCAATAACTCAGCTATATCCAGCGCAGTATCCATGAGTATTTCTACAAGAAAAAAAAAAAAAAAAAGAAAGAGAGGGAAGGAGAACTGACAAAAATTAAAAAAAAGCATAAAGTTGCAACCCCTATTTTATCCCCTTAGGGATAGAATTTCCAAAAACCAATAAATACATAAATTCTTTTTATGAACCAAGAGCGTAAATCTAAAATTTCACCCATTTATTTATTTAAATCTTCGTGCACAAAGGTACAATGGCGGACTTAATGCCTTAGGCATTCTCTACCGTCAACCAAGGGTGGCGAAAAGATAACATGGCAGGTGCATTGTTTAAATTCTGACCAGCAAAAAAGTAAATCGAAAAAATACGAATAATAAGTAGCTTAAAATACACATATATATATATATATATTTTGTATAATACATACCTAAATAAAAATATATATACTTTCATAAAGTATGGAATAGAAGTTTCCGTCCTGATTTCGAGAGGAAGCGCGACCAACTTACAAGCTATTGAAATTTCATACAAACTTTCAAGCCCATTTTTACCCCTATATGGGTGGAATTTTCAAAAACCAATAAATACCTACATGAATTATTTTATCAACCAAGAGCGTAAATCTAAATTACAAGCTATTGAAATTTCATACAAACTTTCAAGCCCATTTTTACCCCTATATGGGTGGAATTTTCAAAAACCAATAAATACATGAATTATTTTATCAACCAAGAACGTAAATCTAAAATTTCATCTGTCTAATTCACAAACTGTAAAAATTTCATACAAACACAACATACAACCCTTTTTTATCCCTTTAGGGGTGGAATTTCGATAAACCAATAAATGCAAAAATTCTTTTTATCAAATGACAGCGTAAATCTAAAATTTCACGTGTCCAACTTACAAACTGTAGAAATTTCATTCAAATTTCCAAAAGGGTGGCATTTCCAAAACCCAATAATAAATACATGAATTCTTTTTATCAATCGCGAACGTAAATGTAAAATTTTGCGTGTCCAATTTACAAACTATAGAAAATTCATATGAACTTCCAACCCTTTTTTTAATTTCCAAAAATCCTTTCTTAGTGCGCTAAGTGCGTATATTCTTCACCATATTTCATCTTTATTTTTCAAGCGGTTTTCAATATTTCTTGATGAATGAGTGAGTGATCTTTCGCTTTAATATATTTAGATAAAATACTGTTAAAAATAATCTCAGCGGTAAAATCGGTATGAGTCTTAACAGTCAAAACAGTATTTTTCGTCGAAACGAAATCCATTAATTTGTTTACGAGTAGCTCTGTCATTAGTAAACTCATAATCTTACACTGTGTTCCTAAGGGCGGACTGTAGTTACGAAATTATAATACACCTCCGGGATCGGTCGTGTTATATGCCTGCTATAAATATATGTAAACGTAAAAGGACAGCTCCTGTCCTGCCCGATCATTGTTGTTTTTGCTCTGGAGACAGGACATTACTGTTGACGTGTATTTATTTATCATATTCAGGGATAAGGTGTTCTATAAATTGTATTAGAGTGTACTCGTATTAAACATTATTTAAGATGGGATGGGATTCATTTCTAGTCCGAGTGGAACGCTGTTATTATTAATATTAACCTTATTCAACGAAACTTATAGTTGCTTTTTGCTTGAGGCGCCCAAAATAAAGTTTTAACTTGAAATATTCCGACAAAACAAGCTGTCACAACTGATAAACCTGTTTCCATCATGGCCAGATCAAAAACAATCTAAGGTAACAAGAGAAACGTCACACTACCCTCCTGCGTAAACACTACATCAAAACATCAGCCCACTTACGAGCCATGCCGCAGGGAGACCCTTGTCAACGAGCGGCGTCTGACGTCAGATGACGTCACGTGACGCGTACACACGTCGCGTAACGTGTCGGATATCAGCGTCAATACAACTAAATGGGGAAACTTCACAACTAAATCTATTTGTATAAAGTTTTCTTTTAATAAGCTCCTGGCGTAGCGAGCGGAGTTTTATTGATATCGTTTCGCTTGTGAGGCCTTGAGGCGGAGGTGAGTTCGGGATGATAATTCTTCTTATTGTTGTACCGGCGGAGGTAAGTAAAGTTTTGCCTCAATTTTTGAATTAATGGAATAATATTTTTCCTGAACTCGGCGGGTACAATATTGCCGGTATATTCTAGTAGACTTTCGGTTAGAAACAACGATCTTTGTGAAGATTATTTAAAAAAGACAAATCACAATCATTGCCTTTCTTCGGTCAGTATCACAATGTATGGAAACATATTGAGGGAGCCATGCCCGGCTGTAGATTTCGGCAGATTAGATAGAACACATGATATGTTTGGACAATTTACTTGCAAGTACCTACCTCAATTTTAATTGTTATGTAGGGGACACGTCTAATTTACTTCCATATTTTTTATTACCGATCTTATCATACTGCGAGTAGGTACCTACTATTATAGTATTTTTATCAGTTATAAATTTATATGGTGTATCACGTAGACACGTAACCGATATTTTAGTTCTATTTGTACGCTTTTATGGACATGTGTACGACATCTACTCACATAATCCCGGCCTATGTCCTCTAACTGAGCCATCATTATCCTTTTATTATTATTTATTTATTGTCAGCCTATTCTGTCCCACTGCAGGGCAAAGGCATTATTAAATCCATACAATTCGATTGATGACAACTTTAGCGACCAAAATAGACACTAGTCCAAGAATTAAGATTTCTATAACAAAAAAAGATACTTTTATGTAATTGAAAAAGAGCTTTCTAAACTCCAGCACTCCGAATATCAAACCACTCGCTACACTGAACTGTAAAAACAAAGCAAAGACAAGAATATATAAAACTGGGTTAGTAGAAAAACGACTTATAACAAGTGCTTTGAAAAAACTCGGAGACATTACGTACACTATTTATGTCAAAGGCTTCCACGGATAATTCCACAAAGAGGTAATAACATTGGTCCGCAACTGTCCGCACGACGCCGCAACCCGCAGCTCGAAGCCGCACGTCGTTGGCTGAGGATGTGTTCCACATTGTTTTTATAACAAACTAACTTGTGCCAGCGGCTTGGCCCGCGAGTATTATACATATAATCCTTTCTCTTGAATCACTCTATCTATTAAAAAAAAACCGCATTAAAATCCGTTGCGTAGTTTTAAAGATCTAAGCATACTTAGGGACAGACAGCGAGAAGCGACTTTATTTTATACTAACTAGTGAAGAATAACAAAGCTTCTTTACACGTTTTCACGATAATGTTTTCACGGTGCACGTAGGTCCCGAGTTACGTACGAAAAAACTTACCTCGATTTTGACAGAAATATTGGATGCGTAGAATGTTACTTTTATGTTCAACTTCCAATCTGCTTCGAATATTATTATAATAATCTTTTTCGATTCCCTTTGATTTTGTTTGTCCGTCCCGAAAAGGGATCAAAAATATTAATCTCATCAACAATGCTATGTAAAAAGATCAAGTTAATACTTTTCATAAAAATATTGGACGACGTCGTAAATCTGCAAAAACGAGCCAATGAAGAGAGCCAATATCATATCGGTAACAAGAGGTTTTGGAAGAAACCCCTGGAATGCGCTCAAGCCATTTTACGTAATTAGCTATCCATCGAAGAGGCACCACGGAACGGGCACTTCATATCAAAATAAATTGTACTAAAGTAAGTCTACTAGAAGCTCCCACTCCATTACTTACAGAGGATACTTAAAATTGGATTTTACGACTTTAAGGAGGACAATAATGGGAGGGCCGTCATACCTTAGGTCCAATTGGACGCATTGCCGAGTTTTACGCACATCCCGCGCACTAACTTGATCGCGAGGACGGGACATTCATGAAAGATCAGAAACGGACCCAGCGAGCGGTAGGCCGGTACCGAACGGATGCTTTTCAATTAAGAGGGGATAAAGAGAGCGATTTTTTGACGAATTTATACGTGATTCCGAGAGGAGCTCTGATTTAAAGCAATTTTTTTTGAATTTTTTTTTTGATACTGTTGGTCTTGTTTCAGGCACGGTTATTGTAATTGTTTTAATCTTGAAGCTCTTTGCGGTATGATTCCTTGCTGTGGAATCAGAGTGGCGTCGCCTCAGGACACGAACGTAATGAGGTGCTATTGGCGAGACATGAGGTAAATTATTACATTAAAAGTCGCCGACGCACGCCTGAACTATTTTTAACCGACTTTCCAAAAAGGAGGAGGTTCTATGTTCGACTTCGAGTTTGTATTTTTTTTTTGTGTATGTTCACCGATATCTCCTTAAATTGAAAACCGATTTTGAAAATTCTTTTTTTGTTTGTTAGAGTATGTTTCGAAATTTGTCCCATTTTAATTTGGTGAAGATCTGACGAAGAACTTCGGAAATATACAACAGAACTCTTCAATAAGTAACGGCAAATCTCTCGAGATTGCAGCAATCGCATCTCTGTTTATTGTTTATACCATTTCATAACATAACATCACGCCGGAATGCACTAAAGGGGTACGCAGATGTGTACAGTGGTACCTCTCATTTCACCAATTATGTTCAAGTTTCATGGCATTCGGGTAATCTATTCTGGCATTATAAGTAGGTACCTCACTAAAGGCAAGTTGCATAACAGGTACAACGAAAAAGTAAAAAATAAAAATCTTTTTACAAAAAAAATACTACCGACTTCCAATTAAAAACACTACAAAGTGAAAAATAACTTTCTTTTTGGAAGTCGGTGTCCATAAAATAAAAATAGGTATCTCCCAAAGACACCGACTTCGAAAAAGAAAGTTATTTTTCACTTTTTAGTGTTTTTAATTGGAAGTCGGTAGTTTTTTTTTTGTAAAAAAGTTTTCTTCTACAGAAAACATGATAACTTTGGGTTTTTACGATATTTTTGTAATGTACGGCGAAATTTCATGATTATTTAAAGGGTATAATTTAGACGGTCATCAAAAATATTTTTAAGACTCTAAGCTTAGGCACCAAATAAAATAATTGGTTCCTAAAATGGATCAACGGTCACCAAATTCTATCCAACTCAAAGATTAATATACCGGGTGTATTCGTGTTTTTAACGAATTAGTCCAAGAGCGAGCGAAGCGAGCTCAGGAGCTTAGGGCACCCCGACACGGACAGGTTAGGTTCGAACGAGATGACGAGAGCTGAAGTGAGCGAGCAAAGCGAGCGAACTCGGCTCCCGTCATCTCGTTCGTGTTAGGTTACTTTAGACCCTGCGGACGGAAATAGGAGCCCCGCGCAGCGGGGCTCCGTCGACTTTAAAGGCGTCCATATATTTTTTTGGCAGTCAATAATACGAAAAAATGGATTTATTTCATAATATTTTAGGAAACGTTATTTGGTGACCATTTATCCATTTTGGTAACCGTTTAGAATTTTTTTGGTAGTAAAATAGGTACTTTTTTGGGCGGTGTTTAAACACAAGCCTTATTTAAATAGCTTTTTCGGCAATTACTTGATTATAGGAATTGTCTGCGTATGATCACTGTCGCTTTTTGTTATGTTATATCACTCGCGTCATAACCTAGATGTTATATATTATGAAACTACAGTTAACGAAAGATTTAGGTGTACTGGTGCAAATATTCATCTTTCTTACAGGCTGACAATGAGTACGCAGGCGGCAGGACACTCACTATATATTTTGTAGTTTATAACAGTCGCAAGTCACCGGCCTGTTACCCATCACTTTGTTTGCCTGCTTTTAACTGAAAAATGTTTTCCCAGAAAAGCGCGACGCGAAACTGCAACACCATATTTTTATAGAAATTATTCTGCTCCGTGTTATTCTAGATTGTTATCGCATTGTCAAGTTGCGGCTTTCTGCGGGAGCTCAAAGAGCGTAATACTTACAGTGCCGCCAGCGGTTGGGCTCCTCTTGCTTTTGCTCGAGGAGAAATGTTCGATGACTTCCCAGTTGGATTTCTTGGGTGCGGGCGTGTCGGCTGGCGAGGGAGAGGCGCGGTGAGGGGCAGAGGGGGTACTGCGCCCCGACTCCTCCGCCCCGCGCACCGGCGTCGCCGCCGAGCGCAAAGACGCGCATCTGCGCCCGCGCAGCGCCTCCTGCGAAACACCAATAAAAGTGAATTTGGATTGGAGATACTATGGCTCAAAAGAGGGTTGAGATGACGGAATACAACACATATCATAGCATCACGCCATTATCCCCTGTTGCCCACATTTCCTCCAGTTACAGAATACAAGATGACTTTTAATTTTGACGGCAAGATTGGCGTAGAGGCTGAGTAATAGTCTGCTGCGCTACGTTGTACGTTGTGGGTTTTGATTTCAATATGGAACAAATATTTGTATGGACTACAGATAGATTTGCTTCGGGTCAGTCTGTTTGTGTTTGTGAGTTTGAATGTAAGTAAACGCTCCCACAACGCATGAGTAATTCCTAGTGTGAGGCAACGTTATAACCAAATTAATTGTAATATTTCATGGGGTGACCTATTGATATAAGAAAAAAGTTGTTTTTAATATTTCTACGGGGAGATCGTTCTCAAGAGATCGTTTAAGGATCAACTCCAATTAAATTACCATCATTCTGTATATTGGTGTATGGAAGAGGAACATACGATGCGCTGAGCTAACCAAGTAAATAGGTAAATGTGCAGAAGGATTACGATCTGAACCAATTTCGAGTATGAGCGACTTTCATATAGTTTCAAGTTATAAGTGGGTTATGCAGACTCATTAAGAGTTTTTCAAATGTTAATTACATTCATAACATATGGCGAAATTAACTAAAGAGGTTCCTAAGTTTTTAACTAGCTATCTTAGTAGTTAGATTAATATAAATCAATGTGTATAGATACCATCACATTACGTTAGGCAGAGGCACCCACATTTAGATTACGAATATGTTTAAGTCCCTAATAGGGGACGACTGACAGACTCCGGCTTGCTCCTGACAAATTCTAGATGGAAAACACCAATAACACTTTTCGAACCGGAAATCGAACCCAGGACCTCATGCAATAGCGCAGTGAGTATAGGTCAGTGCTGAATCTAATTAATAAGTACCTACACAATAATTATGACAACTGCTGCTATGGTATATTAAATTAACAGAAAGTGAAAATGTGCTGAAATCTTCAACTTGAAATGGAAACGAAAACCAAGGGAAAGTTTTTTTAAAGAAACAAGCTGAATAGCACAACTTATAAACTCATAGTATTCACACAAATTAGAAGACAGACGAGTCCAAATGCAACAGATGGCAATAATACCAACATACTCGTAATAGACATATAACTCGAGTGCACTCAATTTAGAGCTGCTCCACAATGGTCGCCGCGAACTAGTGGCGAAGTCGAGCAACACCTAACTTACTACCTCTACTTGTTGTCAAACTGTTTGTTGTTCCATTGGAAACTTTGATGTTGTACATCGGTCCGTCCATTTCAGACTTTCTTTATGTTCAAGATACTTTCCTTGATGTAAGTGCTAACTTACACAAATACTGCTTAGTAAATTATTGAAAATGTATCATAGTTGGCTTCTTTTTAGAGGCGGAGCTGGCAGGGTTTTTGAACAAGCATATTCAGGGAACTCTGAGAATATTTTTAAAAAGTTTCAGATATAGGACTCCATATTTCCAAAAAGAACGAACATATTCTCGGTGTTCTCTCAACAAACCGCATCTACTCAGATATTAACTTTACGCCCTAAATATAACTCTCAAAACCCTGCCTCTATTACAATCAAGCAGTCTTGCTTGATAGAGTCTTCTTGGCAACAGCAACCAAATCAAATCAAAGAATTCATTTGAACCTATATTCAAAGCGTTGCTCTTCATAACTCAAGCTAATTTGCGTCGTTCAATCCATCAAGTCTTCTTTTGCCCTTTTCAATTTAACTTATTAAACAACTGTGCCATACATTTTCATTAGCCAGCTTTTGACTGCCACTCAAAAACTGTGTGTATTTCGCAAATCCATTACTCGACGTATGGCTGACGTAAGGCGGGGTGCACATTAACGGCAAGGCGGATATCCGAAGGCTGCGGATACTGCGGCGTAAAATTTTATGGTATGGCTTGCGGCTTTTGTTTGCATGCTAAGTAGTGGGTTTGCGAACATATGTGTTTACTGTAGGGCATGTAGTGTTTGAGCGTATACTCAGCTATTAACATGAGTAATTACTTGTACCTTGTTGGTCTAGTATTAGGTTGCAAGACCATGAGGTCCGATTCCTGGGTTGTGCAGCATGTCATTGGTTTTCAGTGACAGTTTGGAGTTTGGACTTAATGCGTGAGTATGTATGTTCCCCAATTAATCAAAGACACGTGGATTGATTTAGAAAATTCTTCTTTTGTTTGAAAGAAGTATGTCCAGGTGGTCCCATAGTCATCAGGTCAGGATCTGATGATGGAATCCTGGAGAAATCGAGGGAACTCCTCAAATATTATAGGCATACATATAGCGATTTTGGTATTTTCATCAACAATGCAATCATTTTCACTCAGAGATACCCATTTAGTGAAGTGAAGCTGATGAAGAAGAACACAGATGGCCACTGGAATTCCTTAATGCTAAGTCATGGATATAAGATATCTCAAATAGTTAACAGACTATGATGAAGAAAAACTTTTAAATAAATAGTACTGACTGATGAAAATGGTACTATCGAACTGATCTGATGATGAAGCCGGAAAATAAGCACTGAACTGCCGAAATAAAACCCTATATATATCCTAGTCGTGTATCCTAGTCGTGTTTGGGCTTATTGGAATCTCTATGAGATACAGTTCGGCTATAAATGATTTTTATTATAATTGGAAGTACCTGCCAAAACTAAAAAGAGATAAATTAAAAAAAAATAACAAAAAATTAAACCGACTTCCAAAACCAAACACTACAAAGCGACAAATAACTTTTTTCCGAAGTCGGTGTCGATAAACGGTTTTAATAGGTACAAAAGACACCGATTTCGGAAAAGAAAGTTGTTTTTCAAATTTTTTTGGAAAAAGTTTTTTTCATGTGTAATACCCGACGCCGTGAACCCCTCTTACGCACTTGCTCCGTTTCACTGGTTCTCGTGATAGATGACGTGATCAGTCAACGTCAGCACAATTAAACAATGTTTTGCGTTTGTTGGAAAATCGCCTATTTTTGCTTTCTTTGCTTAATCAAAATTCACGAGAGTTGCAAAATTTTCGATAATGTTATAAAATTCTGTATTTGTCTTTTTTATACTCAGAGTTAAATTAATATTTAAGACTGGTCTCATAGGGCCGAAACACATAATAGTGTTGCGGCGCCGCAACGCCCGCAACGCCGAAAACGGCAACACCGCCTTTTTTTTTACCGTGGAGAAATGCTCATGCATACTGCGCTACCCGCCTCGCCAGTGCTTCCCGCACCCCACCGAGGGGGACGGCAACACCGCCTGCCCCAATACAGGAACTGGTCAATTGTGATGACCATAGCAATATTTTGTATTGTACTGCCAGCGAGCGTGTATGACTAGACTATGGACGTAAATGAAGCAAGTGATATATGAGGATCGGAGCAAATGACGTTCTGTAAATTAATATTTAAGACTGATCTTACAATTGTGATGACCATAGCAATATTTTGTATTGTACTGCCAGCGAGCGTGTATGACTAGACTATGGACGTAAATGAAGCAAGTGGTATATGAGGATCGGAGCAAATGACGTTCTGTAAATTAATATTTAAGACTGGTCTTACAATTGTGATGACCATAGCAATATTTTGTATTGTACTGCCAGCGAGCGTGTATTTGAGCAGATCTAAAACCGAATACTTGTTCTGCGATTTTGGCGGTCTCTCCAGTTCCGTGCCTCTAGCCCTCGCTGGAACACAAATACCGATGTGCTCCGACTTCCGGTACCTAGGGTCGCTTATCCAAGGGGATGGCGAAATAGACCGAGACGTAACGCACCGGATCAACTCGAGATGGATGAAATGGCGACAGGTCACTGGAACAACTTGCGACCCACGGATGCCCCTAAAGTTAAAGGGTACAAGTAAAATCTACAAGTCCGTGATTAGACCTGTCGTACTGTATGGATCAGAATGTTGGGCTGTGAAAAAGATGGATGAAAAGAGATTGCATGTAGCAGAGATGAGAATGTTGAGATGGATGTGTGGAGTGACGAGAATGGATAAAGTGAGAAATGAGTATATTAGAGGAAGTTTGAAAGTGGCGCCAGTGACAGAAAAGTTGAAAGGAAACCGTTTGTCCTGGTATGGTCATATGATGAGGAGGGATGAAACGCATGTTACTAAAAGAGTTATGAATATAAATGTGGATGGATGGAGAGGGAGGGGACGGCCAAAGAAAAGATGGATGGACTGTGTGAGGAGTGATATGAAAGAAAAGGGAGTCAGTGATAGCGTGACGGGGGACAGGACGGTATGGAAGAAGAAAACGTGTTGCGCCGACCCCAAGTAACATGGGACAAGGGCAGGAAGAAGAAGACTGCCAGCGAGCGTGTATGACTAGACTATGGACGTAAATGAAGCAAGTGGTATATGAGGATCGGAGCAAATGACGTTCTGTAAATTATGCCGTCTGCCCCAGGGGAAAAGAGCGTGAGTTTGTGTATGTAAGTACCCTTAAGTAGAATAGCCCAACGTCATACTTCACAATTAACAGACCTTCACAAAAAAGAATAGAAAAAGGCACACCTTTGTGTAACCCATACAATAAGATGTGATATAGAGGCTATAACAAAAACGGGCAAGTGTCGAAACACGGAAAATTACTCCAATAACTAGAAGAATTACAACCATAAGCCTACATACTGCGGCTAAAGCCGAGTCGTGGCTCGCGGTACACAAAACTGCTTAGATCCGACTGACTATAGTTGCGTTAGTCAGGACCAAGCTTTACTACAGGTTATGAATGCCTAGGCATTGCAGCTGAATGGATTCAATAATGCAATATATAATGTAAATGTAATTTATATTATAATAATTACTCCGTATCAAAACGTCCTATTTGAAAAACGACGTATGAGCAGAACGTCATAAATATTCTCAAATTGACCTATTAGCAATTCGTCCTATTAGCAGAACGTCTTACTGTCAAAGTCTGGTCAAAATACAGTTAAACTGTCAAATTACTATCGATTTTTCGACATGGCTCATTATAATATTTATTTTAAAGTAAAAATACTTTTAAGCTTTGCAGATAATATTCATTTGAAAACCATAAATACTAAATGAAATATACATTCACTTTTGAATTTTCTTAATATGTTTTGCAAATAAAATGTGGATGGAATGAATTAGATTTTAGTCAATCTTTCTGAGTAGCTTAGAGCTTGAGAAATCTTTTGCAATTTTATTTGACACTAGCTGCGAGATTTTTGCGAAAGCACGTGAAGCCATTGGTCCCAGCTGTCTTTTAAAGATATTTGACAATCGTCAAAGATTTTCAAAAGTCAGATAATCTGTCACTGGTCTGCCAAGGAGTACAGTGTTAGCCATTTACTGGGTTGTCGAGGACAGATAGGCAGACGATCCACGTAAAATACTGCTAGGTACCCAGCTGCATCCGGTTGGACTGAAAGTCGACTCCAACATAGTTGGGTAAAGGCTAAGCAGATTGACTAGCTATATTTATTATCCGGCGCCGGTGCGCTGCAGCCGTGGCACAAATAATAAATATTACATTAAGGCAATTATTAAGGGCCTTCCACCGCTTTACTGCCGAAAAATGTTACTTTCTAAAGCATACTGGCTAGGTTAAAAGTTTTGAAAAAAAGTATTATAGATTAATTATTAATTCATGTACATTATTTGTGAAAGATGCTTTATTCGTGTAACTTATAGTTTTGCTAAAGATTATTAACAACACGATATTTTTCACTTATTTTTTTTTATTATAGGCTCGCGCTTGACCACCATCTCACCTGTTGGAAAGCGATGACGTGGGCGACGGTGAGACACGCTTAAAAGAAACGACATCTTTCCTCTTTACTTATCCAAAACGACTTGGATGTTTAAAAATATATTTGTACAAATTGATGGCTAGAATTTCTTCACAATTGAAATAGCGTTTGTAAATCAAAGAATATTTGGGAAACAAAACTGTCCAAAATGAGATTCAATTTTGATATTCTGACTTCGAGCGGGCGCATAGCCAGTACTTGCCGGCTACCGTTTTGGAGAATTCGACTTTGATAGGTTTTGCCAATGTTTTTAACACCGTTGATCACGACATACTCCTGGCCAAACTGTCTCAAATGGGTGTCTCTTCGTTGTCACGTGATTGGTTTGCATCATAAATCTTCATGGTCGCCAGCAGGCTGTGCGTGCTGATTAGGATTGCTCTGACTGGTGCGACTTGGTAACTGGTGTCCCATAAGGTATACCTACTATCTCCTCTTTTATTCTCTTTAATTAATAAACTTCATTACTGTTATCCTCAAATGTTCTTACTATCTGTACGCTGATGACTTGCAACTTTACGTTCAATCAGACATTGCCAACCTTGATAATTGCATTTCATTACTCAATGCTGATGTTTGATCTGTCAGTGAATGGTCTGCCAAATTTGGGGTATCTGTTAACGTCGGAAAATGTCAGGCCATCCTTATTGGTAGTTCGTACTATTTGAGAAGTGTGAACACTAGCCAACTTATGCCACTGATGTACGAGAACTCCGTCATTTCTCTTTCACCTCATGAAAAGGATTTAGGTCTGTACATTGACGGCAGTTTTAGTTGGGATAAACACGTGGCTCAGGTGAGCCAGAAAGTCGCGTTCTCGCTGCGGTCTCTCTATAGATTCAAGCATTTCCTCCTATCCAGCACCAAAATCATTTTGGTCCAGTCACTTGTGCTCCCTATTATCGGCTGATGTTTGTTATACTGATCTATCCCAAGAAAATCTAAATAAATTGGATCGACTTTTCAACAATTGTATTCGCTTTGTTTTTGGTCTTCGTAAATACGTTCACATTTCTTCTCACCGTTTTCTTTTCAGTTTAAATGGCTGCCTATCTGCCTCAGGAGGTCCCTCAAATCTCAGAAGCAGAGGCTTGCTCTTAACTATTATGAACGATCCTTGTGCTCCCGATTATCTAAAAACTTATTTCAAAATGTAGGGCAGTTCTCGCAGTCATAAACTACAAAAAAATCAAAAATCTACTTCTCCAAATTCCTTCACACCGTACCAGTTTTATGTCCAATTCATACGCTGTCTCAACAATAAAGCTCCGGAACGCGCTACCCTTTGGCATTAAAAAGGCTGCAAGCAAAATCACTTTTAAAAGAAAAGTTCGTGACCACTATTTAAGTCAGACTAAATAGCTCTCATCTAGAGACAGAAAGAAGTCTAGTCATTATAATCATTAATAGGTTTCTCGTTTTTATTGGTATTTATTAGTCTACTAGCTGACGCCCGGGGCTTCGCTCCCGTCAATTGGCTACCTACCTACCCTACCCTACCCTCTCTACCCTACCCTACCCTACGTACTCTACTCTATTTTAAATTCTCTACCCTACCCTACCCTACCCTTCCTAATCATGTAGTACATATTTTTATGTAGCATCAATAGTTTTCTCAGCGCACGCCACAGAATGAATTTCATATGCAACATTTTGCTAATTTGTGTTACATTATTGCAATTTTCATAAGAATCTCTAATTTTATGGTCATAGTGGCTTCCACATAAAAGGTAGATATACGCTGTCAAGGAATTTTATTTAGAACTATTTAAGACAAATAATCTTACGGTACATTGTATTTGTCTATCTCCAACGGTTTAGGCAGCGCACGCGAAGATAGCTCTCAGAGGGCAGATTTTTTTTCCGACTATCTTGATATTTATCGTTATATTATGACCAAATTACAAAAAAATATTATAAATTGTAACCTATGTGTTATTCTGATGTACAACCTATATTACTGTGAAGTTTCATCCAAATTCGTTTAGTAGTTTTTGAGTGAAAGAGTAACAAACATACATCCATCCATCCTCACAAACTTTCGCATTTATAATATTAGTAGGATTTTATTGGTATATATGTATTATTAATATATACGTAAGTATATACATTTTCGTATACAAGTTGTTATTTTAAAATATTATTTTGCACCCGTTCACAATGTTGTCCGTTTTAACCCGAAGGTTGACTGGTAGAGAATGCCTTGTGGCATTTAGTCCGCCTATGTACCATTATTGTACATGAAATTTAAATAAATAGATAAATAAGTATTGCGTAAACATTGGGGAATATAAACTTATTTAGCCTTAAACAATATTTTGTATATAATATTTATCGCAATCGAATGAACGGCATGGCAGCGCATAAAATACAAACAAACATTGATTTTAATTATGTTAGATTAATAAAAGATCATCATAATTGGAATCATTATAATTGGATCTGATATCGTTCATCAATTTCATATTATTTCGAACCTTTTGAAGCGTAAATCGAATTACTGTCCAACTGATGAATATAATTAATACTTTTTGTATTTGATCATAGGTACATAACAGGAATGTTGCTAATATTCGCATACGGATCGATTTGGACATCAGAAAAATAGGCAGGGCCGGTGATTGGCGCGAGCTGTATGCACGTGCTCATTGACCAATAGGAGCGAAGATTTCGTTCGGTGACAAGACCCGACGCATTTGTTTACAATAACAAACGGTTTTTAAAACTATTATCACCAATAGAACACAGATTTTATCAACACCACCAGAAGGTGTTCCCAGCGAACAATTGTTCAGTAGCGCAGGTTTAATTTATAAACCTTTGCATAACAGGCTTGACCCCGAAATAGCGGCAATATTACTTTTGTTAAATGTAAAGCTCCAATTTTTACCTTTACTTGTTATAATACATAACAAAAATATAAAAAATTACTATTTTATCACTCCACCCAAATATTTTCTTCTAACGTATCTTAAAATCCGCATCCGCAACCGCCAATGTGAACTTTCAAATATCCGCACCCACATCTACGGATGTGTAAAAATCTGTAAAAACAGGCACCCTTCAAATATTGTGTGTGTGCTTGTGAAACAAGCCATAATGAGGATACAGAATGTTGTTGCTATTCTGTTAGTTAACAGACAAGAAATCGTTTCGTTTCTACAAATAGCTGAAATATGAGAATTCAGACCGTTCTATTATTGTACAAAATACACGAAAGTTTTTACTCATTTTCCTCTCCATATAAAAGTATCTCCTTGCATTACAAAAAAAAATAGAGGAACATAATTCTCCTTTCACGGAACATTTTCATGTATAGGAGAAAAATGAACGAAGTTGAATGAAAAGAAAATAGTCTGGTTTGACAGCTGGGTACTTTCCCGCGCAACTTGGAAAAAACCTTGTTATTTCAAAACTACCCGCCAACGAGGTAACGTTTCATATTCATCCTTCACTATTTCCATTGCGGGGAAGATTTTTTAGTATTGGAGTGGGAGCAAGTATAATAAATATATTTATTATACTTGCTCTCTCTGTTTTCTAGCTTTTTCCTGCAGCTTCGATTCCAAGCCATATCTCATAAGAATCATTTTCTTTTGTTTCAAAAAAATTCCCATATCAATCGGCGAAAGCATTTTCGTAATTGGTTTAGGATTGCTGGTGATTACCCTTCACAAACATAATTATAAACAAACAATTTCACCTCTTTATATTATTAACTTAGTTTAAATAAGTTTAAACGAATCACCTATCGCCCGGATTACGATACTGTGAGAGCGACGACAAACTGTAAAGTAACTGTCAAATGTCCGATAACCGTTCAGCAACAATGAATAATACCAGCCCGTTCTTGTCCTTCTAGAGGGACAGGAACGGGCTTCTCGTATAAAGAGCACACGAGCATTTATTACCATGCTTACTCAAGACAGGATGGCGTTTTCAAACTTAAAATATATTTTCTTCATCGTTGTCAGCTAGCAAGATATACTTAGACATAATTGAAAAAAAGTCACATTGGTTACCTACTCGTAATATAAAATCTGGCATATCCAAACAGTTCCACATAAAAAGAAATATTTAAAAATAATATATGCCTGTCTGTCAAGCCTATTATAGTCTTACAAGATCACAATTTAATTTCATCCTCTTTCGTCATTAAATAAGGTTTCTTTTTCCTAATTCGGTTAGGGCTTCCTCTCAGCCGTGATATCTGGCTAGAAAGTTTTCAAGTATTTTAGTAAAACTAAGTTGAGGAGCTTGAGATAATTTGGGGATAGATAGCTGCAGCAGTTCGGGCGAGGAAGTGCGTGGGGGAGATATCTACGCTTTAGTTCAGAGATGTGATGGCAGATGTTGATACAATAATATTGTACTGAGTACTGTTTATGAGATTCGGTAAGCACATTGTGCTTTATTGTTTACGCGAGATATTGTCATCGCCAGGTGTAGGTGTATATGTGTAGCAAAATTAATGGTCTGTTAGGTTTTCGATGTCTCATGACATCTATTTCGTAGTAAGACATGCTGTATCTTTCAATCTCTGCATAATCCTCGAAGAATATATACATGAGTTGTTATGTATTTTTTTGTGCAAGCTGAATAATCGGTTCAACTCATTTCAATTCAAGTAGAATACAGGCATATAACTTAAATATCAGCCAAGTGACCAAGCTCATAAAATACTTAATACCAAATAGTCTGTACCTAAATCAAATGTAATGAACATTTTATTTTCTCGGCTAAATATCTCCCTTCCTGACGTTACTATTGCTCTCTTTCATACGATACTTGCCGGTGCGACCGTGCGACTGTGCGACTATGCGACCAGGCGACTGAAGGATTTCGGGGCGGTTTGTGAGAGGCCATAATTGTATTACGTGTGGTTTATGATATCTCTCAGAAAACTGCAGTTACTGTTACTGCCTCTTTATCTGATTGAGCCATTAAATGCTTTGTATTGTCAAGATTTCTGAATGATCGATCACTGCATTAATTTGCCAAGAGCGTTTAAAATAAAGAGTATCAACATTGAGTAGATACTGTACGCGGACAGCTTTCATCATTATCATCAACATTTCAGTAGAAACACGACCACTGGCACACCAGCCCAAGTGCTGTCGCGTCACCGGTCCTGTATTTCTTGCATGACGGATGCGGATGAAGACTTCTCAAAATCATCTGGCCAGTCTTTTCCCAACAATGTTGGGATCGGCTTCCAGCCTAAGCATATGCAGCTGAGTCCATTATTTTACATGGAGTGACTGCCTAGCTGATCTCCATAACCCAGTAGCTGGATGACACGATTCCCCTTGGCAAGACTGGGGTCAGATTCCTCGTTTCTTCTTCTATAACTAACTTATTATGATTTTAATGTAATAAAAATAATTTAGATAAATCAAGTCATGTTCTGTTTTCATTGAAGAACATCCTCTTAAAAAATGTTGTATAAGCACACAAATTTCTCTACTAGCTACCTACTAGCTACCTTCGTATCTCGCCAGGACAGAAAGTGGTTCTAGCACCAGCATAATTAGATTCGCCCTAATAGCACGAGCTGTTTACGCGGCCTAATTGAACACGTCCAATTTCATTACGATTTGGGGAAAGCGGTCTCCGACAAGATAACTCAGGAAGATGCTGGCCTTCACTGGCCCTCAGTGGCCTATAGAGTGGGCCGAAGTGGCCCACGAATTGGATTTTACTGGATAAACTTGAAAAAAATAATTGAACTTTTTGGGATCGAAAAGATTTCTATTTTGTTTAGAGTCGTACGTCATTTTGGAATGTTGTGTCTGAGATTTGATCTCGGTATGATATTTCGTAAAAAGACAATATTTTTCAGCAAGTAAGATTAAATTAGCTCTACTGATTCTGATTTTGATATTTTCTGTTTGAATTGAATTATTGTTGGTCTCTAGTGTTTCACAATTATTTATTTATTTAAACTTCATGTACAATTATATAGTGGTACATAGGCGGACTTAATGCCACAAGGCATTCTCTACCAGTCAACCTTTGGGTTAAAAAGGGTGAAATGGGTTCAAAAAATATTTAAAAATTACAATTTGTATACGAAAATGTATATACTTACATAAATTATAGACACAATTATGGATTGACAATATACCAATTAGTAGATAGTATACGAGCGGCTGACATCTGAATCTATATTTATATTGCAAAAGCGAGCTTTCAGAGCTACGTATAAGTTAAGTCATCGCCAATCTCTTAGGGAACTATTTAAAAAGATTAAAACCATGGCCATGAAAATATTATGTATGTACGGAAAAATATCTCATTACTAAAGTTAGTGATGGGCACAATTGTTGAACTAGAAATAAATATAAGTTAGATCCACCATCTTACAGATTAGCTAAAGTACACACTTCTTTCATGGGGTACTGTGTTAAATTCTATAACAAATTCGCTTGTGGTAAATTAAAACTTAATGAAAGAAAATTTAAAACTTTTGTTAAAAGCACACTGCATACTTATTACAAATTAAATAATTATATTAAAGAAAAGAATGCTTGGAAACATGCTGGTACTGTTCCATAGGAGAATCTTTAGTGTAGACAAAATTAAACTGGTTAATCTATATATTCATAAATATAGCAATGCTGTATTTTTATTTTATTTGTTCTTCTCTTTTCGTTAAAGAAATTGACTCGCACACTGTTCAGTTTTTGATGAATTAGGTAATTTACCTATGTTTGCAATATGTGTAAGTTTGTGAGAACCATGTTCCTATTTATCAAATAAATGAATTTACCTGTCAGTGTTTGTAATACTTTATATATATACGTAATAGTAGTGTTAGTCTGGTTGCATCGTCCTCACGTATATGAATTATTGTATTTATTATTATCATTATCCTTTATTGTACACCACTTAAATATGTATTAAATAAGTTAATGTATGTATGTAAATATTGTAAGATTATTGAATCCCAATCAGCTGACTCTCCCTGTTCCTTTATTTATTTTAAGCACATATTATATTTAGTATCTATATTTTATTCATGGGTTAACATAAGTGTAGGCACTGAGCGTAAGTTACAGGGTCAACAAATTAAATAAAGTTCGGTAAGTTGTTCGGTAGCTATAAATAACGTTGACGAATTGGATCGAACAGAACGTTACTCGGCGTTTTCTTCTGAGTTACGGCACGTAGCGTTCGTTTGGCGAACACACCGACACAGGCCACGACGTTTATTAATAACTAATGGAAAGTATTTAGTATTAAATATTTACTGAGTTTTACGGCCATTGATAATTTTGATATTTATTTATTACTATATATTTATAGAAGTACAGCCACATTTTATAAATAACACAAAATATGAAAGGAACGATCCTAATAACTGAAGGGTTATTGCACATTTAGGTGCACAGCGTAAACTAAAAATAATTATAATATTTCTATTAAATATGAAACCTTTTGGGTTTGACACATAGAGTTAACATAAATACGTTATGTTGTGGTGTTTCAAATACTTATTATGGTATTTTTGGTTTAGATATGAAAGTTTTTACATAAAACTAGAGAAAACAAAGGATTTGATGTAAGAAAGGGTTACAACAAGAAATTACGTGTAAAGCAAAATTTCGGTTTGAAAAAGTACTCTAAATAAAATTTACGCTATATAAAACTGTAGGTAAAAGTTTCTAATTAAGTTTTACACTCAATTTCAGGTACCTACTTAAGAACTCGCAAACTTACAAAGTTAAAATGAAAATTTACGACATTACCTCTGTTTTCAAGTTTTTACGATCCATGGTTGAAAACTTTTACAATATTACAACCGAACATTTTGACATCACGCTGAATGTTTGACTTGCTCCGAGAAATCACTTCCGCGCTCATTGAATTAATTAATTAACGAATTAAAAGGCTTCTTTAATCAAATTTTGATAATTGCCGGATCTTTGATGGAAGTTGGTGAAGTTATTCGAGGAACCGTTCTATTCTCGAGATGTTCTTACTGAAAGCTGATGGTTATCGGGCAGCTGATGGACCAGCCACGTGACTGCTCGCTTGATTACGTGATTCTTTGCTTGTAAAGACGACTCGTATAATTTTAAAATTTATGTAAGTAGGTACCTATAGGTATAAATTTCAAAATGTATAGAATTGAAAACAAGACAATTTATTTTATAAAAATCTACTAACGCATGCTTTTTAAACTTATTATATAATTTATCTAGTAGTAGACAACTAGACACGCTTCGACAATTCAACGAAATTATTCGAAAGACGTAATTATAACCCGATGTCTTGCGAACATACCCCGAATCATAATGCGCAAAAGAACATTGTGCTTCTGAGCTAATTTGTGTTTTTTTATGACCTGTAATCATTTGTGTCTGCTAAGAACACTCGACACGTTACGTTTAGCTCAGAAGAGCCAAACGTAAGCCACGTTAATTAAAAAGATAACATTAAGGGCCGGCTTCATACGACGTGCCGCCTGCCGACGTGCCGTGAGGGATCAGCTACGCCCGTTGCCGCCCGCCATTTCCAAGTTGGCGAAAGGGCAACCGCAGACCAGGGCGGCGTGCCACGGTGCGATGGACCGGCTAGTGGAGCACTACCGCGGTATGTGTGTCCTCGTGCTCAGCGTGCGCAACCTCCGCGTACTGCTGGAGGGCGCGCGCGGCGCGCGTACCGCCGCGCCGCTGAAGACCTCTCTGCCGCAGTTCATACACCACGTGCCAGACTGGCACATCTTGTTATTAAAACAGTAAAAAGTTCACTTGAGAGTATGATTTCTATTTATACAGTCTTCAGAGAATTATAACACTGATTCACATACTGAATTCATTACAATTTTATTAGTCATATGTGGATAAGAATATACTTTATAGTTCAAGGCTAAAATATGTCCTTCAAATTTCGCATTCAAAACCACACTCAATAAATTATATTTATTGCACTTCGAAGATTTGATAAACATTCACAGGCTGAATATATTACAGTTTAAAGAGTTTTTCAGATAAGATAGTATACTTGGTACCGACTTTCGGCGATCACAGCCCGAATCCAACTCAAAAACACTGACGCCCGTTTTTTCTCGTTCTGTCATATCTTCTTAATTTCAAATTCAAATCTACATTACATGACCGAATAAAAAACGGTTTACAGAGGGCGCAGTCTATCGCTGCCCTTATTTTGAAGATAATGTACAACGAGCTTTGTACTAGAAAAGGGTCCATGATATGTTATGTATATGGCTTAAGAAAATAAATTAGACAGACAGATGTCAGATCAAATGAAAAAGTCAGAGTACAAAATATTCTAAGATTTTACAAATTAGCGGTAAAATAAGTTGAACAATCGGAGATAACTAAAAGTATGCTTTTCAGGTGCTAACAGTATCAAAGAATACATAAAGTGAGTCACATGAGTTGATACAATTGCAAAAGATAAAAAGGTGTGGTTTGTATAGTATTATAAAAAAGATGTGAATTTGTACAGCATGTACGTGGTATTATAAACTTTGTTGAACTATGTGAAAGATGAAGTTATGTTTCAAACAAAAAAATTCATCATCATCATCATCATCATTTCAGCCGAAAGACGTCCACTGCTGGACATAGGCCTCACCCAGGCGTCGCCACATTGACCGATCCCGTGCGTCTCGCATCCAGCGCCTTCCCGCAACCTTAACCAGGTCATCGGTCCACCTAGCGGGAGGCCTTTCAACGTATCGTCTTCTGGTTCGCGGTCGCCATTCCAGAACTTTTCGGCCCCATCGGCCATCCGTTCTGCGAGCAATGTGCCCTGCCCACTGCCACTTAAGTTTGGCAATTCTCCGGGCTATGTCGGTAACTTTGGTTCTCCTGCGGATATATTCATTTCTGACGTGATCTCGCAAGGAAATTCCGAGCATAGGCCTCTCCATTGCCCTTTGGGTGACTTTAAGCTTTCTGATAAGGCCCATTGTGAGCGGCCATGGCACCATTGCGATTATGGCAAAACTCCCCCAAAAAAACATTATAACAAAAAAATTAAACCGACTATAAAGCAAAACTCTACAAAGCGAAAAATTACTTTATTTTCGGAACTCGGTGTCTTTACCTATTTTGTATCGTTTTTGACACCACACGAAAAGAAAGTAATTTTTCACTTTGTAGTGTTTTGTTCTGGAAGTCGGTTTAATTTTTTTGTTATATTTTTTATCTTTTCTCTTTTTAGTTTTGGTAATATAAGGTATATTACCATGACATTCGTATTATTAAGGATAACTAAAAAAATACTCGTCTAATCTTGACCAAATTTAAATGGGATCACAGTCATGAGTTAAAGCACCAGCTTAAAAATAAAAAAAGAATCAACAAATCGGTTCGCCTAGTATAAAGTACTGAGGTAACACACTCATAAGAAAATACAGACGAATTGGGAACTTCCTTCTTTTTTAATTCAGTTAAAAACTAAATAAAAATCGGTTCATCTGAGCTATGATCCGAGCTTTGTGGAGCTATGATGCCACAGACATATACCCAAATATACAGATACACACTTCGAACTTATAACACCTCTCTTTTTCCGTCGGGGATTGAACTGGGTAAAAAAGTTTAACAGAGAGCATTGAAGAACACTCTTCTTCTATATCAACACAAGGTTAAGTCAGAGTTATCCTAACTCGTTATTTTGACATCTTGGAGGATCTGCCCAAAGCTTTACATAAAAGGTTCGGCCCAACATTCCTTTGGGGTAACAAAGCCGACATTATATATGACCAATGAAAACGACCGCTCCGACTGCGTGGACCTAGCTAAAAGCTAATTTTAGCGCGAGGTCACCGCTGAACACTGCCGGAGGTAATATGGTCATTTACATCATTTCTCTAACATTCAAGCTTGGGTCCAACTGGACAACTGTCTAGGTTATATAGTTCAGGAAAAAGTGTTACATATTTATACCTGAATGTAAATGTTTGCGTTTTTAGGTTTGATTTAACAATTAGGTTATTGTTTATTTGTCACAGATTAGTTAAAACAATATGTAACAAGAGGAAGAAAAACAATTGGTAAAAATAACAAAAACAGATGCTGAAACTCTAAGGAACTCTCTTCACTCGAGTGAAGGGTTTTATTAGTAATTATATCTTTTTTATCGCTTTACCTGTTTTGTTGACTAAAATAATTTGTATTGTGTTTATTATATTTTATTTGTGACATAATAGTACTTTTTATGTTATTTATTTTAATTGTATTTTATTTCAATCTCCATTTAATTCTAGTTTATATTAATTAAATTGTGATCTAAATCTAATTTTAATATTCAGAACTATTCCGTTGTCCTAATCTGTGAGTGCTGTGCATTCCTTTAACCGACTTGTTTACACAGGACAATCTATTAAATGTCTATATATACAATGAAATTGCTTATAGGTTGTTGGCATGCCTTATTAGAATAAATAAATAGTTTTTGCAATTATTTAGATAGGTACTTATAATCATCACCCATCCTCGGCATGCCTTTTTCTTTCATACATCATAACATAACTAATTGCTATCATCACAATAGTCACCCCATTTATTATGTTCTACAAAATTATCTACCGTGCCATTGATCTTCCTCTACTTTCACAACCATTCACAATTATTCTGGTTGCTCCTACCTATATTTTTCTGACTTTTATTTGAAAACTTTCGAAAACAAAACCGATTCAATCTATGACGTATAATAAAAGCACACTCTATCCTCAGTACACCCTACCATAAAGTTGTGAGCCAGGTTGAATCGCACGGAAACATAGCCTTTGGCGGAAGTTTGATTTTATTTCCATACTTGCGCGGTGGACCATATGGGAAAACAACGATCTCACGTGTTAGAATTGCAAGTATTTGTAACTTCATTAAATCATGAACTTTCACTTAAGTCACAATGGTTTGCTACAAAACACAAACTGTCATATTTAGTATTATAACTTGATTATAGCTTATGGTTGTGTTGAAACTCTATCTATATTATATTATGGTCTTTATTCCTAATGATGTTAAATTGATTTAAGGACTAGTTATGTTCTTTGCCTAACCCTTTTTTTTTTATTATGTAACATTGTGAAAATTTACAAGATTCATCATATAATGGTAATAATAGTATTAGATTTTTATTGTGATAATCGATATTTATATGATTTAAAAAATAACTATACATTCTATAAAAGAGCTTCCGTGGAGTAACTTGCCCTTGTTCTCCACGAGAACTAGTTTAGAAAACGGACGGTAAGCTCTCCGAACCCCGATATGAATTAATTGACAAGCCTAATTGAAATAAATACCTAGTCTTGTATTTCTTTGCTTTAATTCATAAAACCTTTCCCTTATACACCACATTCATAGAAACTCTAATACACAATAAATAAACAACAACCATCTTGATATTCCAAGCTTGCTATCTTCCTAAATATCGATACTTTTACATGGAGTTCCTTCATGATTCTAACACACGCGTATTGTTGCCCGACAATACGCAGTTTTGATTCTACTGAAGCCGACAGATATTGCCAATATTCAGCCTTTTCGACGGCTTGTTTAGTTGCAATAGGAAAGCCTGTACACCTCACAATGAATTTTTGGCACTGGCGCTTGTTTTTTTTGTAGTTATTAATACATATAATAAATCTGTAGAAAAGTAGTTTTTATACATCGAAAATATATTTTCCAAAAAAAAAATAGCCAGGGTGTTAAAGGATAACCAGAATCATAACCCATATCCAGAATTTTTCGATTTTTGGTCTGTTTGTCTGTTTTTTGTGCACGCATCACGTAAAATGTACGAAACTAAAGTAGGTAAATTAGGACGTATTACTTAGTTTTTGTTTCATCGCAATCGGTTCACACTATCAAAAGTTAGATGAATTTAAAGTATTCAAGAAGAAAAATTATCACAACATACGTTATTCAGATACTCGGACAGTTGAACTCGATATTCGATAGATTGTGCATTTAAGGTCCTTTCTGAATGAAAACTTTTTTTAATGGCGGTGTTAAGATTCTCTGCGAAAGAATTATGACCCTAGAAAATAAAATAGGGTAAGCAGGGTAGGCAGGAAAAAACCTAGGGTAGGCTAGGCAGTCAGTTAACGGAAGCGAAGCCGCGGACACAGCTAGTCGCAAAATAAAAAAAACAATGCTGATTGTTGAGTTTCGAAATAATATTCAGCCAGTTCAGGGCCGATCAGTGTGGCGACGCTTGGGGGAGGCCTTTGCCCAGCAGTGGACGTCTTTCGGCTGAAATGATGATGATGATTCAGTCGGTTCCACCACAAATCGAGAAAAAGTAATCGTCTGTAAAATCTGGTTCAGACCAAAGTATAAGTTTTAATCAGAAGCTTGTCTTTTGCTTAAAAGAAATAATCTTTTTCTATATAAGTAAGTAACGACCAAACAATTTGAAAAGAAACTACTCACATAAATCAACTTCAATACTATTGAAAAGATAAATACAGCCATGGATATCCAAAGCCTCATAGCGAGCAAAAAAAATGTATGATACACCAAACATATCGAATCAAACCGATGCCTACTTACAACTTTATCAATAGCCAACAAGCTCGAAGGGATCAATGGCGACCACTTCTCAACTCATATCCACAGAACTTTGGAGCCAATCCTTTTGTCCTTTACCAACTACGAACTGTAGCCTCCCATAGTACCTACAGAATACTTCTGATATTGATATATATGTTTGCAAACGGAAATTGGTAGAAAAGAAAAATGGCAACCTTGGAACTGATTCTAATCGGGCAGATTGATACTAGAAGTATATATATACTGGATAAGGTAAATAACAATAAAAGCAATGGAGCATATCACATTAAAAGAATTGGTGAATAGAAAGATTATGAGATTGCGGTTACGTAACTCCAATCAAGACAGCCAATATCTTAAAGTGGTATAAAAACTTCATCGATTGATGACTGTAGAACTAGCATCCATCATCTAAGACGCTGACCTACTTGTGACGGACGAATCCGAGAACTGAGTACTCTTATAGGAGAACGAGGAGCCCTCAAGAACTCTATGGACGATGTATAATCATACTAACGTCTGCGTTTTTATACCCTTACATAAGTGCGACAAAATTTGATGACCTAACAAATAAGTGAACAATACATACATAAAACATACTTTCTAACACAAAAGTAGTTATTACCTTCATACGACCAAATGTCGAGATCCCTTTCTCACCGCCAGACCTCACTTAACTCAAAACACGCGATACTTATTCTTATTGCTACTTCAATAAAAACTTTTGCAGGTGCAAAATTATGTTTGTGTAGTTGGCTTTCGAATCAAGGGATTTCAGACCGTATTGCTGTAAGGATAAGATAGTGAAGAAGTGCTGTTGTTTGCTGGTTAGGTGTTTTCGGTCGACGACACACAAGGACCGTGGCAGTTCGGAAGTGAGCGTAATGTGCTCAGAACGGGAGCTGATAAGGAGCGGTCTATAGAAAGCGTTTAGGTCGAAACTGAAGGGACGTTTATTTGTGTGGTAATATTTGTACCGAAATGAAAGGTTATTTAGTTTGAACACGAGCAAATATGGGCGCTGATTTATATGGAGTTCCATTACTAGAACACAGATGACAGTAAATGTTTGAACTAGAAAAGGGATTGTAAGTTGTAATCATTTACATAACAAACGACCAACTAAGCAATATTATGAGAAATTATTAAGTGACTCCGTATCAAAAGCCCATATTCGTAAAATGGCCTATGAGCAGAACATCATATTCTCAAAATGACCTATTGGCAGAATGCCCTACAGTCCTACTGTCAAAGTACAGTTACACAGAAAAAATACTCGAATATTTCATCATGGCTAATTATACAATTTATTTTAAAAGAAAAAATTAAAAAGAAAATAAGAATCAAAGCATTATTAAATTATGGCGGGTGAACCTCTGATGACGGTGTTAAAAATATTTCAGGTTGACGAAGGGTTCGATGGAACAGAAAACTAATCACACTCGAGGGTGGAGGTTACGCCGCCTGGAGACATTCTTAGCCTAGGTTGTGCAGCACGGACCTGCATAACCTGGGCTGACCTCGTCGCGGCACTCGGTGCTGCGAATAACGACTCGCTTCCGATCGTGCTCCAGGCCATAGTCGGAAGTGAGCATGATCCGGGTTGATCATGCGGGACAATACCAGCTCAATGGTATGAGTATCATATACCCTGTCCACTCCGCCCGCTCCAGGACGGAGAACATCCATATGACTTTCTACACTTCGATCGATTTATAACTTAAACTGGAAATTATAAGTTTGAACAAACAAATATCATTTGGATTTTACTTTCATTTTTTTATTTGAAAGTAAATTCTGAAAAAAAAATGAACATTATTCTTCCTTTAAAAACTCATATTTGTGTCGCATGACTGTACCATTCCCATTGTTTTGTTTATAGGACTTTTTGCTACTAGATCATTTTGAGATTATGACCATCTGCTCATATGTCGTTTTACGAATAGGACATTTTGAGGCGGAGTCGATTTAGTTACGACCTACTGATAAAAAAGTCCTTTCGGATTGTGATAAGTAAAGGAAGGAAAATAAGTAATGAGTGCTCCAATTATAAACCACGAGTATAACTAAGTTATGTAAGTTACTTATTTAACTTAAAATATTGGTGTAATTGATCAACACATTATTTGGAATTGTTATTCAATTTATTCATTTAATAACCATAATATAATTTTTCAAATATAATGTTAACTCTATTTTTAACCGACTTGCCCAAAAAGGAAGAGGTTTCTCAATCTCGACCGTAAATATGTTTTTATTTCATGAGTGTTCGCGGATAACTTCGTCGTTTATGAACCGATTTTGATGATTCTTTTCTTGTTGGAAAGGAGAAGATATCTCAAGGGTATTACCATGATAAGAAAACCAGGATCTGATGATGGCATCCCAGAGAAATTGAGGAAACTTCTCAAATATTATAGGCATACTTATGGCAAATTTAATCAACAACGCAATCATTAACACTCCGAAAGTGTCATTTGGTGAAATGAAACTGATGAAGAAGACCACTGGTGGCCACTGGAACCTCAATGCTAAGTTTGTCACGGGTAGATATATCGAATAGCTAACCGTCTATGACGAAGAAAATCCTTATAAATAAATGGTACTGATGAAAATGGTACCATCTAACTGATCTGATGATGAAGCTGGAATTCCAAAATATAACAATGTATCCTAATCGTGTTTGGGCTTATTAGAATTGTCATGAGATTTATATATATCGAAAAACGGAAAACAATAGTTACCAAAGACACCGACTTCGGAAACAAAAGTTATTTTTCGCTTTGTAGTGTGTTTTGGGAGTCGGTTTGTTTTTTTTTGTTAAAAAGTTTTTTTGAGTGATTTCTTCCACTTGATTCAATCAAATTGAAGTTATGGCGTGTTATTTACCAAGGAATTTTCATTTGTCTTGGTACTATAAGGGCCAAGTTGTTCGATCAATTCTATTACTATTTCGTTTTCCTACCCTTATTTCTTCATTTACTACCGTCACCTCATCCACCCGTCTAAATTTATATCTGAGCGTACATTTCAGGGCGCTTTGACATCTTACTAGCTAAGCATAGTGCCGGTACTACACAATACGACTTGGCCCGGAAACACCCGCCTGCGTCGTGTCAGTGCTCAGAACCCACCTTGACATTCAACACACAAAACTTGACCGACTTTAACGGAGTAGGCGCCTGAAACAACTGACCTTTTCACGAGACAAGTTAGAATGGGAAGAATTTGTATCCCTGTTTCTAGATTTGAGTAAGGTTCGTACTTTTTTTCTGAAGTCAAGTTACTATACTTATTCGAAGTTTTTTGGGGTTTGGTTTCGGGAATAGTAGATTGTTACACGAGGATCGGAAGGAATCAATTCCCATACGAGGTATTTAGACGCCCGAGTGCAGCGAGGGCGGCTATTGTCCGAGTAGGAATTGATGTCTTTCACCCGTGTTAAGCACTCTACTTTTCATTTCTCATACTCGGAAAGTAAAAAATAGTAGTTTTTTGTAAATATTTATTGATAATAGTAGCATGAGCAGTGCCTATTAAAATTAATTGAGAAGTTAGAACAATTTGTGAAATTTAAAGTTACATTTTTCTTTATCAGAATCTGGGGTCAACATTTCAGAATCACTTGAACTCATTTTTAATAAATATTAGTCTTACTCTCATTTTTAATACGATATTAGAGATTTCGATACAGCTTACACAGTTAGTATCCCGCCAAATTATATATTCTATTTAAAATTTTAACTATGGAACACACCGCGACATAGTCGCGGGCGGACGCGCTTAGTCTTTTTTTTTAATTCATATTTATAGACTCACAAGACCGCAGCATTTTTTTCTTAATTATGTTATATTTTTTACACCCGACTGCCTAACCAAATTTAGTTCTATTTTTTAAAATTATTCCCACCCTAGGGCAATTGCTATGAGTCTTGCCCGTCCAAAGGTGGAAAGTAGCATATTCCACCCGCTACTCGGATCAAATAAACACTACTTTCCGAGTATGAGAAATGAAAAGGAAATTATTATCTACTTTTATAAGTAAACGTGTGTGATTATTAGAGTTTTAAGAATTATTTAGAGTATTTGTCTTTGTTGTAATTATTATCTTTGTGTTCAGTACTGGCAACGAATATTTATATCTTTCTTACTTGCCGTGTCACATACTGACCGTTTTCGAAGTCCGTTGAGTTCAAGAAGTTTCCTTGTCGATTTTATCTGTTTCGATTGCTTCGGCAATATTCGTGAGTGTCATTGGCTCGGACGTAGGTACACCGGCGGCGGGCAGTTCCGGCGCATTGTGGCGCAAACTTCTAGTGTACCTAGGTACAGTAGCATTGAGGATACGGTACGAGTTGGTTGGTTTAGGCTAGTGTTTAGATAAGGAATTAGATTCAACGGTGTCTTTGATGTTTGTATTGACATACAGTATAGTATCTATATTATGGTATTTCAGCAACTGCTATGTTTTCGTAATATGTGACGAGTCTATGTACAATGAGTAAAACCACTTACTCCAACTGCTTAGAAGTTCTTGAGGGAAAGGCTAAAAAAATCTTTATGCGACCTGAGAATAGAACCCAGGACTCCAACTACAGTGGTCCTACAGCCAACGAGACAGTCTGTTTTGAGTCAGCAACAACCTAAATGTTGTTTGATTTTAAGAAGCTTCTAATTTATCCAGCAGTCGAATGAACTTTCCATTCATTACGTATAATACACCCTTATATAAAAATACGTAAGCTATTTAAATCTTAATAACGACTATTCGACAAATTCATTTCCTCGTACAGGAAGCGTCCCTTGGCTGGCTGCCTCGGTAGCTTTGTGCTGAGCCTACCCTCTCCGCCGCGGTGATGCGGGCTGCAGGCGGGCGCCATTCTGCTCAGCTGTTATTTAAATGTCAAATGTCAGGTCAAGGCTGCTAGCGAGCTTATGACGTCACGAACTGGAATAAATATGAATATTTTTACGATTTTAGAGTTTTAGACAACGGAGGTCAACTCTGGGTTTTGGCGAGCTTAACGCTCTTGAAAGATGAGTCTTTAGTATCTACCTGATTGTTGTGGATATGAAATGAGTTTAAGGAAACTTCAGTAACTTCTGGAGTAATTTTTTAAAGATATGTTAGAACTATATCAATCTGTCCATCAATCTATATTGGATTCGGCTTCAAATTTAACCGGCTTCAGCTGTTTACTAGTACTTTACCTATAGAGCGACTGAAAGCAAAACATCACGCGTATATTCCCTGAAGGTTTAGGCAGAGGTGCATCAATAGTATACCCACATGGCACAATGTTAGCGACTGAAAGATAGCTATGAATAAATGTACGGTCCAATATGCAAAGAGCGACCTCCATTCCCCCTGAGCCACATGCGCCGCATCGAGGAGTATTGATGGGTACGGTGGACATCGATCAACATTGACTTGTAAAGCGTTGAGCGCATTACAAATTCATGAGTGGCTTGTTTTCACCATTTTGGCGTCTGTCATGTTTTATTTAGGGCGTACTGTTGTGTTGGTCCACTATTTTAGTATTACTTTGGTTCTGTTTAATAAATTGCTACAAAATTTTACTTAACCAGCAGCTTTTGAGCACATAACATATCTAAATGCTATTCATGTTTCTTCAACATCATCACTTCAACCGAAGGAAGTCGACTGCTCAACAACGGTCTATCCCAAGTGTCGCAGCGTCGACCGGTGGTTTGCGTCTCGCTGCCAGCGGATTCCCTCATTCTTGACAACTCAAGTCTTCTAAAATTTTACTAACTACACAGGCTCACACATTAGTGGAGGTGATGCTTGATATACAGACCTATGTATCTAGCAGTAAATGACTGTGCATAATTATATGTTATAATGTTGCACTGAAAAAATTAATTGGGACTTGCGAACTTTTAACTTTTTAACTGGTTTTATATTTTCTTTATTAAAGTTTATTTTGTAATAACTAAATGTTTACTTAAAACAAAAAAAAATATTCGGTCCTAATAATTTTCAATGCGAAAGAGTGAAGAAATTACTTAAAAGCCTTATATACTCGTACAATTTAAGTGCTCGTAAAGCCTTTTATGAACTCTCTTATTTGCCTAAAACTAGTACCCGCCCGCATCATTGCAATGTTGTACAAAGTTTATCTTTTTGAGAAAGAAAAGCAGATGTTTTCGTCGCACCCTTTGTAGTCTCGAAATAAACAGACGACGTCATGGACCGAGCTTGTCTGCGAGATCATCAATTACGCAAGATCTGGCGGGCAACGCGATCTTAACTTACACTTACTGGGTGGGTTCAGTCCTAATTTAGTGTTGCAAAGTTAATTCAATTAACATTGTTGTGATCCTTGTTAAATCATTGAAATGGTTTTTATTTGTATATCAATTTGGTATTCGTGTGATTGGTTTTCAGCTACTAGCTTTTTATGACTGACTGACTGTGGCCAATGATTCTGAAAAGCAATGTAAATGCATGTAGGTAAATGTTTTAATCGAAAAATGCTTTGAATTTATACAATGAAATAATATTTGGTACCATCAACTCTTTAAATGCAAAACAAACAATGCTACCGTTAAATGGCCTAATTGGTATAAATTATTTGACTTTGACTTTGATAAGCCTACTAATATTAAAAAACCGAAAGTCTGCACCTATCATGTTTGTTATCAATCATGCCTCAACGACTATAGGTTAGGTGAAACATGGATAGACAATTCCCTGTGTTAGTCCATCTGATATTCTTTATCCCGTGTCATAATAGTCGACATTCACGCGAGCGACGCCTCTGCCATAAGCATGCAGGTAATAATTAGCAAGATAAAAAACCAACTGATTGATTGTCTACACTGCCAGTTACCCAGCGGCTTGGCAACTCTTGGCACCCGATTGGCACCTGGCTAGCACGACGCGTCTTGTTTTGCGGCGGTGAAGAGTAATTACCGCCTGGTAGGGTTACGGTAACAGTAAAGCGGACGATTGCGTCGTAAATCAGGCGATAGCGGAATGAAAGCGTTGCATCACGGCTAACTGCTGTCAGGCAAAGAGGGCTAACTTAGGTTCTAATAGTTTTCAGTTGCGGTTTCTTTAACTTCTTTAACTTGTTTACTAAACACAGCTAAGTTAATCATTAATGTTAGATTATATGTTATGTTTGTACTTATTTCTTTTTATACTTCATAGAATAGCTTCTTCCCGCGGCTTCGTCCGCGTAAAAGTTTTTTATCATTCCAAGGGAATATAAATTATGTCCTTCCCAGGGTCTCAAACTATCTCCATGCCAAATATCATCTAAATCGGTTCAGTAAATCCAGACATTACCCCCTACAACTTCATAAACTTTACCTCTTTATAATATTAGTATAGACCAGCGACCCGCCCCGGCTTCCCACGGGAAAAACTATATAAAGACAAAACTTTCTCGTTTATCGCTTCTATGAGTGAAAACCGTATCAAAAGCCGTTGTGCGGTTAAGAAAAAGTAAGTGGAGTAACAGAGGACGACTTCGGGAACTACATTACTAAGTTTTCACTGAGAAAAAAAATGTAAGAAATACTATTAAGATATCAGAGATTCATTAATTACAGCGAGCTTTCATAAAAACCGCAGATGTTTTTCTACAATAATGGGTTTTAATTGGATTGCAAATAAGAATACAACCATAATCCTCCGAACAAATAAACATTCCTTCGTAATTAATTGCATTTTCTTTTATTGGATCTTTATTAGAAAGAAGGATTATAGGATATTTTTTGCAAACTTCGTAGACGTTTAGGACCACTAATACTATGTTAATTGCTTTGAATGTCAATTAGTGAACATTAGAATTCTGATGAACAAATCTTAGGTTTTAGAAAAAGTATCATACTATCAGATGTTTACGGTCAAAATGCCATAATGGCATTATGGCATTAATGGCATTATGTATGCGATAGCGCTTGGCAATCGCATACATTTTTGAAGTTTGTCCTATAGCTGTCACGACGCTTTCGTTGACAAATGACAAAATATCTATTGAGCCTCATGTTAAAATACTCATTGAAGTTGATGCGTTTATTGCCTTTTTTTTGCTATTAATTAAAATCCTTTAACAATATATTTACCGGAAAAAGTCATCAAGAGGACGATAACGCACCGTGGAAGTCTTTGTGATTTTAACTGAATGTCAAAAAAGCGGACAAAATGAAGTGGTTCGCATTATTTATTGAAGTGAACTTCATTACTTTGATGTGGTCGTAGCTTGAGCTCGCTTGTCGGCGACAGTTTAAAGCTTCAAAACCTGCTTAAAAATTCGAAATTTTAATTTGTGTGAAATTCATGTTAATTTTAGGCCAAGGGAGTTAAATTGTTCGCTATTTAGAATATTTCAAAATAAAAAAACTTGGGTAATTTGTGTTTAATTTATGTTACTTAATTACCGCTCAGTAAAAAAAACTGCCTTAAAAACAAACTTGGAAAATCAACTCTTATCCTAGATTTTTGAATTAAGTTTTATTTTGAAGCTGAGCATTTTCCAAGTTTTGCATTAATTTGACACGTTCTTATCACCAAATACTCAGTTTAAAAACCAGCCCATAGAGAAAAAAAAGTTTAAAAATTTCTAAAACATGACGTATCCTCGTTTCCCTAGCAATCGTTTCACTTCGTATCGGCACAACAGTGCTGGGATGTAAATAGCCCGCAGGCCATAAAGCTGCACTCACACAGAACTGACCTAATCCCTCCAAGCCTGTTGGTATTAGGGCATGCAATATCGCAAGGTTCTCAATTCCGCAACTGGGGGGTAACCATAAGCTAAGCTCTTAGAGTAAGGTTATTTTAATATCGCGGAAGTGACAGATGTATACAAATCATATAAATCATCCCTTACACACACTTCGGAACACTAAATACATGCGACATTTGAATCATTGTATGTATCACGTGTCACATACATTCCATACTACATAGTCTCTTGCCAGTCTTAACATTTTCATAAATATTAATCAAAATATTAAAAAATTATGAATATCGGTATTCGGATTTTCATAATTTTTTGTTTCATAATTACTCCTCACAATTCCAATTCCGGAATTGAAATTTCCGATTTTTTTTACGGAATTCCTGAATTACGAAATTCCAGAATTCCGAAATGCATGCCCTAGTTGGTATACTCCTGCCAATACCGCGTGGATCACGGGATATGTCACACCTTGTCACATGAGAGCAAAGCAAACTATTGTCAACTAGCGGACGCCTCGCGATTTCAACCGCGTAGTTCCCGTTTCCGTAGGAATACAGGGATAAAAAGTAGCCTATGTCACCCGGGGATAGTGTAGCGTCCCAACGGTGAAGGAATTTTTGATGAATATGTGCAGTAGTTTTTAAGTTTATTCGTTACATACAAGAATACAAATGTTTCCTCTTTATAATATTAGTATAGATATACATTACTAGGTGTCGCCCGCGACATCGTTTTCGCGCATAAAAAATGCCTATATGCTATACCAGGCTACAATCTATCTCTGTGGCAAATTTCATCCAGATCTGTTGACGTTCTGGCGTGATTGCGTAACAAACATCTGTCCATTCATCTAAACTTTCGCATTTATAATATAATAGTGTCTGCCAGCGGCTCCGTCCGCGTGAATGGCAAATTTTTTCTCAAGGGATCATATTCCCGGGATGAAAAGTCCTATGTGTTATTTCAGACTAGAATCTCCATCATCGGACAACCGGACGCACGGCGATGCGTCATCGGTACATGGTGGACATCCCACCCATACGAACAAAACGTTTTGGGGACACTTTTATTATGCGTACAGCTAAGGAGTGGAATTCCCTGCCGGAGTCTGTGTTTCCCGATAGCTACAATCTAGGGGTCTTTAAGCCAAGAGTGAATAGGTTGCTTCTAGGCAAGCGTGCTTCACCGTCGACCACATCATCGCTTACCTTCAGGTGAGATAGTGGTCAAGCGCGAGCCTATTTACAACAAAAAAAAAAATCTGTGCCAAATCTCATCCAGATCCGGAGCATTGCGTCAAAAAGTAATAAAACCACAAACACACTTACAAAATTTCGTCTTTATAATAGATATTAGTCCTAGATATTAGTCCGAACCTATCCCAGGTTAGGATAACAAGTAAGATTTTGCAAGCAGACGGTTGAGGGAGGGCAATCAAAGATTATTGACTTCTAAACTGATAATAATTCAATAAATAAACACTATCTCTATCTATGACAAAAATAATACCATTTGGTAATTTCTACCAAATTAAAGATTACAATAATTACTACTTAGGTAAAACAAGTGCTATCAGATTACCAGTATACGTATTTTGATTTTCTCCATTCTATTGTTTCACAGTTACTGTTTTGTTGATATTTTAAAAATCAAAAGACAAACAAAATACAAAGATATTTTATTACAACTAGGCCAACTATCGGCACTTTTAAACTTTACATTATTTACAAGGAAAAATTTATTCTACCGAGCATTCGGAAAGTAGCTTGTTATGGAGAAGAACGCACAAGAAACTCCATACTTACTCTTTTAAAACTGTGTAATTATGTTGTGTAGTTAAAAGCTACTTTAGCGTGGTTGCTCGGTGTGCGGTAGGCGGATAAATAAAAGTTTTTACACTGGCACGGTAGATGGAGAAAGATTTATTGTAGAATGAAGTTAAGCAACACAGTAGAAAGAATACAGCTTGAAGTACGAAGGAGTAGACGGACAGAAAAGCACAGTTGAAAGATGGTAGTTTACTATAGCGAGATGATTAGGATGAGCACGTCAGCGGAACAAGTAAGTACTAGTATCAAGGAGATCTGGCGAGTAAAAAAGTGAAGCGGCGGGCCGACGGAGCTGAATATATTGTGTGCGCGGCGCGGCGGAGGGAAGCCCCCTCCGCGCGCCGCAAACAACGGTGCGATCGGCCGGCCAGCCGTTCCGTTATCTAATACGAAACTTGGTTCGCTTGTCCGTGCGTACTTACAGATTTACAATTTCTTATTTACTGCTAACATTCACATTTACATTTACATATACACTGACAATCATTATTATTTATACAGGTATAGGTATTGTTTTTTTATTTTACATATTTACATTTATTTATGCGTGTGTTTTATATATACAAATATAGTTATGCTACATCACCCCCTTCCAGAGATCGTCACTACGAGCGATAATAGTCGGGATAGTGAACCTTGCGCCCTGATCTTGTCGTCCTGATATTGTTTCCTTTGTCAGGTAACTTGGTGGTGTTTGTAGATTCTTGTTGTGTGGGTGAAGGTGTTTTTGAGTGTGTTTTTGTAATGTTTGTGGCAGTGTCCGTATTTGGGTCGTGTAATATGTATGCGGGTTTGAGCCTGTCAATAGAAACTGAGACAGTTTTACCGTTGACGAGGAGTTTGAAGACTTTGTCCCCGTGCTGTAGGACTTTGTGTGGTCCCGTGTATGCTGGTTTAAGGGAGCCAGAAGTCTCATCTCTGAGAAAAACATGACTACCTGTGCCCAAATCTTTGAAAACGAACGTTGTTCTGCTGCTGCTGCCGTGTCGGGATGCTGGTGATGGTTGCAATCTTTTTGCAAAGATTTTTAACCGTGCAACGTAGTCTGACATGTTTATTGTGTCGTCGACCTGTGGTTGAAATAATTCACCTGGTAGCCTGAGCGTTTCGCCGTAAAGGAGTTCTGCCGGTGTAGCTCCTAGGTCTTCCTTGTACGCGTTCCTTATTCCTAATAGAACTAGTGGCAAGGATTCGACCCAGTTTTCTGTGGAGTGACAGATTATAGCGGCTTTTAACTGCCTGTGGAACCTCTCTATGAGGCCGTTGCAGGCGGGGTGATATGCCGTGGTACGCTTGTGGTTAAATCCAACCATCTCCGATAAATGTTTAAAGAGTGCTGATTCGAACTGTCGGCCGCGGTCTGTTACAAGCTCGACGGGACAGCCGAAGCGGGAGATCCAGCCACTCACTAGGGCTTTTGCCACTGTCTCTGCTGTCATGTCAGATATAGGTATCACCTCAGGCCATCGTGTAAAACGATCGATGGCTGTGAGGCAATACCGATAGCCTTGAATTAGCGGTAGCGGGCCTATGAGGTCAATGTGGATATGGTTGAATCTAGCTCTTGGCAGCTTGTAGGTGCCCAATGGTGAAGAGTTATGACGGGTTACCTTGGCCCGCTGACACATTATGCAAGAACGACTCCATTCTCTGCAGTCTTTCTTTACTGCTGGCCAAACGTATCGTTCTGTCACCATTTTTGTGGTCGCGTTTGCGCCTGGGTGACTCCAAGAGTGTACGCTGTCGAAGACTTTGCGACGAAGGTCTTTTGTGATGTATGGGCGAGGGATCTTGCCTTTTTCGTCGCAATACAGCTCGGTCCCTGATCCTGGCAGTTTTACCTTTGCAAGACGTAAGGCTGTGCTGCTGTTGAGCAGCTGTTCCAGCTCTGTATCATGCTTCTGTGACTCGGCTAACTGGTGTAGATCTACGGGCTGAGCAATCTCCTCGACCCGTGAGAGACTGTCTGCAACGACGTTGTCCTTACCTGATATATGGCGGATGTCTGTCGTGAATTGTGAGATGAAATCCAGGTGCCTGAATTGTCGTGGGGAGCAATTTTCTTTCCTTGAGTGGAAAGCGTAACAGATAGGTTTGTGATCTGTATAGATCACAAAGTTTCGTGCTTCGACCATATGTCTGAAGTACTTTATGGCTTCGTAGATCGCAAGCAGTTCCCTGTCGTAAGGCGAGTACTTCCTTTGAGCTGAACTTAGCTTGCGGGAGAAAAATGCCAGTGGCTCCCATGGTTCCCTGTACTTACACTGCTGTAATACTGCGCCTATCGCTGTATCTGAGGCGTCCGTTACTACAGCCAGTTTGGCTTCACAATCAGGATGGGCCAGCATCGCGGCTTTGCAAAGGCCTTCCTTGCTGGCGTTAAAAGCTTCCAGTTCTAGGGTTGTGAAATGCACTGGGTGGGAGCCCTTGACAGAGCCCGCCAACAGAGCATTCAATGGGGCCTGGTGTTGGGCTGCCTCGGGTATGAACCGCCTATAAAAATTTAACATACCTAGAAACCTGCGCAGTTCCCGGACTGTTGTGGGTGTGGGGTATTTCTTGATGGCTTCAACCTTCTCCTGCAGTGGGCTGGTTCCGTCAGCTGAGATCTTATAGCCTAAGAAAGTTACCTCTTTTACTCCGAATACGCACTTGGCAGTATTAATCACCATACCGTATTCCTGCAGCCGAGTGAAAAGCTGTCGCAGGTGGTGTTCGTGGGTCTTCTGGTCTTTCGAATAGACCAAAAAATCGTCGAGATATGCATAGCAGAAGTCCAGTCCCCGCAGCATTTCGTCAACGAACCGCTGAAACGTCTGTCCGGCATTACGAAGACCAAATGTCATAAATGGAAATTCGTAAAGGCCGAACGGCGTGGTAATGGCGGTCTTGGGAATATCCTCGGGGCTGACTGGTATCTGGTTGTAAGCCTTAACTAAATCGATTGTGCTGAAGATTGTGGAACCTGAAAGGCTGTGCGAGAAGTCGTGAATGTGCCTTATTGGGTAATTGTCGGGTACCGTCCTGGAATTAAGTAGCCGGTAGTCACCGCAGGGTCGCCATCCGCTGTTCTTTTTAGGAGCCAGGTGTAATGGCGATGACCATGGTGAACTTGATGGTCTGGCGGTGCCGTCTTTCAGCATTGCGTCAAACTCCTCTTTGGCTATTTTCAGTTTATCAGGGGCCAGGCGGCGTGGTGTGCATGAAACAGGTGGTCCAGGTGTAGTTTGTATGTGATGGACTGTATTGTGCGTTGATGCACGGTGTATGCCATGTGGTCGTGTGATGTCAGGAAATTCCCGCAGTATGTTATGGTATGTGGTGTCACCAATAATTACCTTGACCGAGGAAACAATATCTGACGATCGTGTAGGTGAAGCCGGGGTCGCGAGGGTAGTATGGCTGTCAATTAGCCGCTGGTTCCTGCAATCAACAATTAAATTGTAGTGAGACAGAAAATCCACGCCTATTATCGCCTTCGTAACGTCTGCTACAATAAATCGCCAAGCAAAGTCACGGCGCAACCCCAAGTTTAAATTTAAATTAATGTACCCGTATGTTTTAATAGGTGTGCCATTAGCGGCACAAAGTTGGTACTCCGTTGACTCATGTCGTCTCGATAATGCCGACCGAGGGTAGACGCAAAGGTCGCTGCCGGTATCGACCAAAAACTGTGTTTTCGATCGTCGATCGGTGACGAATAGGCGACCAGTGTTCGGACAATCGTCGGTCGCCATTATTGATTGCCCCTGGTGTTTTCCGGCGGTTTGTAATCGCAGGGTGGGTAGCATTTCCTGGCGCGATCCCCGAATCGGTAATGGTACCAGCAAAGAGGGTACTTGCTGCTGTTTGACTGCGACCGTGTCCTTGAACGATGGCGCGTCCGGCTGCTGGATCGGCCGCGCGGCCGCGACATTCGTTCGATTTTCGCCGTTAAAATATCTACCTTCTTATTTAGCATGGCTATTTCCGGATCTGCGCCAGGCGTAGTTGTCCCTCCGGCGATGGCTGCTGTTGATGCTACCTGCGGCCCGACGACGTCAGCGATGCGGTCTGCCAGCTCTGCTAGCTCCTCTATGTCGGCTTTGGACTGCGAGGCGATAATGGCCTGCGTCCCGCTCGGTAGTCGGCTTGACCAGATGGTGCGCAGGAACTCCTCAGGCACGCCCGGTCCAGCGAGATTCAAAAGGTGGCGATAGAATTGTGACGGTTTCCGATCGCCAAGCTCTTCATGCATCAGCAATTGCTTGATCTTCTTCGCCCTCGACGCTGACATTCTCCTGACTAACTCTGCCTTGATTTTTTCGTACTTGTGGGTAGGTGGTGGGTCATTGATGATATCTTCTACCTCGGATGCGTATTGCGGGTCCAAGTTCGCCGTGATATAGAAGAATTTCGTTTCATCCGCCCTGATGTTCGAGAGCGCGAACTGTGCTTCCACTTGTGAAAACCAGAGTGACGGTTTTTCGGGGTAGAACGGCGGCACCCGCACGCCCACGCGAAATAGTTCTGGCCCATCTTGGCCTGCTGCAGCCACGTTGCTCGTACCTTTGTCCGTCATCTTCGTGTTCTTGATCGGGGTCACCAATTTAGCGTGGTTGCTCGGTGTGCGGTAGGCGGATAAATAAAAGTTTTTACACTGGCACGGTAGATGGAGAAAGATTTATTGTAGAATGAAGTTAAGCAACACAGTAGAAAGAATACAGCTTGAAGTACGAAGGAGTAGACGGACAGAAAAGCACAGTTGAAAGATGGTAGTTTACTATAGCGAGATGATTAGGATGAGCACGTCAGCGGAACAAGTAAGTACTAGTATCAAGGAGATCTGGCGAGTAAAAAAGTGAAGCGGCGGGCCGACGGAGCTGAATATATTGTGTGCGCGGCGCGGCGGAGGGAAGCCCCCTCCGCGCGCCGCAAACAACGGTGCGATCGGCCGGCCAGCCGTTCCGTTATCTAATACGAAACTTGGTTCGCTTGTCCGTGCGTACTTACAGATTTACAATTTCTTATTTACTGCTAACATTCACATTTACATTTACATATACACTGACAATCATTATTATTTATACAGGTATAGGTATTGTTTATTTATTTTACATATTTACATTTATTTATGCGTGTGTTTTATATATACAAATATAGTTATGCTACACTACTTAGGTTAATACAAACGCCTCACGCCTGTATCCTATAAAGGCTAGGCAGAGGAGCAGTTAAGATATACCCACATGTTGTCAGTATGTAAAAGAGGATGAGCCTATTGCCATCAACCGGACACAAATTCATAATCCGAGCTGCTACTGAAAAATTCTAGATGGGCAAGACCCAATAATACTTTACCCGAGCCAGGAACCCAGGACTTCATGGCCATCAGCTTGCGGTCACTAGATCAACGAGGCTGACTTTAACGAGGTTAATAAGTATTTAAGTTCTTTTTATCATTTCTTTTTACCGACTTCAAAAAATAGGAAGTAATCAATTCGATACATATGTATGTAATATTGTTGGAACTGCACAATATTTTCATTTATTTACTTATTTTCATTTTTTTTTCATTTACTCTATGTGGGCTTCTTCTAAGCTCTTGTACCAAATTTCATAGGTACCTATTGTACCTATGTTTGTATATTTTCCACCGCATTTCTCCGAAACTCATAATTAGATCGTGCTAATCCTTTGTTAATCGGATTAAGTATCTTTCAACTTAGGGAATATTTTGCAGTTTCATCAAAATCGGTTTAATAATTCTCAAGATATAACGGCACATACCTCCTTAACGATGAACAGCATGAATGTGTAAATTGAGTTACCATGAGTATTTTGTCAATCCTTTAGGTAACTTTCTATAGAACTTGCTCACTTTTTAGTGATGGTGTACCAAAACTAAAAAAAGAGAAATAAAAACATTTTCACAAAAAAAACCGGCTCCAAAAGCGAAACACTAAAAAGTGCATAAATAACGATCGTTTCAGATATTGTAAAATGTTGAAATGGCATCAATCAGCAATGTTTGCGGCCGTTTGTCAATTGTCTTGAAACAGGCCATTTCATATTGATTGAAGGTAGTTCAGTATTCTTCAGGAAAGCGTAATCAACATGTCAGACGAAGTTCTAGCTCAAAAAGAATTCTAAAGCGTACATCTAATGTATGCTTATTATATAATTCTAGATCAGAACTAACAGTGACATGACTTATGCCTAATCAAATGCTTGTTAAGGTCTGTTTTAAAACTTATTAATTCCTTTTATTTCTATGAAGTCTAAGACCGGGTTTCTCACCGCTAAATTATCGCAGATTTAATGTGTCAAATTGTCAAGCACGCGTTATCTGCTGTGATTGGTTGAATGAATTTTCGACGGCGATTATTCGTCGATTACGTTACAGCCCGATAATCGAGTGATGAGAAATCGGGGGTGAGCTTGGTTAGAAGAAAATATTCAGACACGTGATGCGACAGAACACGCCCAGAACGATCGCAGATTCCTAATCAGTAGCTTGTTTACCTTCTCCTTGACCTATCACAGCAGTAAGGACACTCATTGCAAGTCAATATAGCCACGGTGCATAAACGATCGTCACCGAGCTGATAACTCCTGCATAATGGAACATTTGGACCACAGTTTTCAATAAAACTGACAAACATGATCCAGAACAACATCGCTTAATTATTGAAACATCGATTTCTCACTGTAAACAACTGCCAGCCGAGATTTTTTATTTTTTGCGAAGTTATTGAATAATTTATCTAAAGAAAAAAGTCGCACAAGATCGAATAAATTGAATTGATAGAACGATTACAAAAGAAACTAAAATTTGTATTATTTTAAAGGATTCTGTTTTTTCAGAGGCACCGTTTTAAAAGTACTTACAATTAAATTAATTTTATTGAAAAAAAATAACAGTCCCGGTGAAATAACAATGAAAGCTGTGCGCATATTCTACGCGTATATACTAAGCAATGGGTAAACTGCCGCCTGCAATAATTTGTACGTTCATATTGTTTGTTCGCACGACGAGCCCATCACATTGAAAACAATCGGTTTGTCAATTAACTTTTGCCGGAAACGTTTTTGTTTTAATTAATTGTTTGTTTGTTTCAAATAATAGGTCCATGAACACGTGCCTTGTTCCAGTATGACTGAGTGTAAATAATAACGATTGGACTTGCGTGAATATGAGTTTTGCGACTGCTTACTACGAATTGCTTACGGAACGGTGGAGTACTGGTATGAAATATGTTTCACAAATCTACCGGAAATTTCACGTCTACAAAATGATCTTGAACACGTACTAGAGTCACGACAATTTCCAAGACCTGACGTTTATTATATTGTGCGAGATGGCGGTATTCATAGGAAGTTACCGCTAGCTTTCATAAGTCTGGAGTGGAGTGCCTCGAGAGAGTCCTAGTGGCACAGCATTCGCAGCGGAAATAAAATCAAGTTATTATATTTTTGAGATACACTTCCAAGGGAAATCGCATTGTATATTTAATGTCCACGACTTGAAAAAGTTTGAGCAGAAGAAAATTGCGCAAACGTTATTACATGAGAATACTGTATAGAGTTACCGTATACCTAAGTTAAACTTTAATGGTATTGTTCCTTAGAATATGATTTCATGTAAAGGCAATAAATAACATGAGACATATAAAAGACGACAGGTTTCCAAATTGAAATACTCGTAGATACTGTTTGCGTTTGCAGCAGTAGTACACGTCTCCCCTTACAGCAAAATCCCAAACAGACATAAAATCCGCGAATAGGTCACACGTTATGTGTTCGGATCCGAACTGCTTCCTAAGCTTAGATACTAGGACATCAGATGAGTCAAGAAAGTTGAATTTTACTGACAAAAACCCATCCGTGTTCCTTCAGGTGCTTGTGCCAGGGCCGCGGTAACTCTCTTTCAAATTTATCCGCGACCCAGCGGGTGCCGCACTGCTCCTGCGCGCTGGATTAAGTCTCTCTCACAGAAAGGGAGCCTCTGTTCCAGCAATTTTAACGTCAAAAGGCTGTTTCTCATTACTTTTTTGCCTACATACTTGAAGACCTATTGCTGATTTAATTACTAATGTTATAGAATATAATTTTTCGACTGAAATGATATTTCTTTCCAAGAAATCAAGGTTTTTAACTCATATTTCGGTAAACTTTTATTCCTTTCAGAAGTTTTTTTTAGATTTGTTCTAAATCTCTTTGTACAACAATATGTAATCTGATTATAATTTATCTTTGTAAGTACTTATGTACAGTGTAACGTGCCTGTGCTCTTTATTACGTGGTTATCGTGTGGGTGACGTAGTAAGCCGAATCAGAGCATGAAGCTTTTTGTACTGCAATTTAGGACTGTGATAAACGAGATGGCGTTAATTGTACGTAATGTTTATAATGTAGCCGGAATTTGCACTTTTTCAAGACTGACCGGCAGACTTTAGCATTTATATTATATTCTACGAGTAACTATGCCAGCGGCTACACCCGCGTAAAAAGTTTTTTTCATCCCAAGGGAACATTATACCGGGATAAAAAGCCTATGTGCTACTCCTGACTATAATCTATCTTTGAGCCAAAGGAGAATGCCCATGGACAGTACTTTAAAAAATAGAATTGTGTCACACCAATTTCTGGACAATAAATGAAACAAAAACATTTCAAGTATTTTAACTTCTTTTCTAAAAAATTGCTAAAGGGGTTCATTTTCTTGAATTAATAAGTATGTTTACTTCCATTTCACAGCTCAAACATATTCCGCCATTTATGTTAGGGTTGAGGCTTGTTGATATGATCTGACATCGATTAACCGAAGAATCGTTGTTTTTTTATAATCTATCTGAAACACTGAATCGATCCAAGGATCACCTGTATCGAATCGATTCACCTCTTTAATGTTAACAAATAATTGATTTTCATGTTGGTGTGGTTTACTAGTTTAATGCAAAACAAAGTAACAAATGAATCATATTATTAGAAATCGATTATATTACCGATTTAGTACATGCCTATAACTGTCAGTCATTTCATTTGACAGTGACGATAGTCGTCTTTTCATTTGATTTTTTGCATGTTTTTTCGCGTCGAATTGAGTTTTTAAGCGACTTACCAAGAAGGACCAGGAAGGTTCTATGTTCGACTACATGTTTGTTTTTTTTTTTATTTATGTTCACCGATATCTCCGTCAACTGTGGACCGATTTAAAAAAATCGGTCCACAGTTGAAGTTTTTTGTTTGAAAGAGTATGTTTCGAAATTTGCCCCATTTTAATTTGGTGAAGATCTGATGAAGAACTTTGAAGATATACAACAGAACTCTTAAATAAATAAAGGCAAATCTTTCGGGATTGCTGCAATCGCATGTCTGTTTATTGATTTTACCATTTCATAACATAACATCACACCAGTACGCTCTTAAGGGGTACGCAGATCTCTCATTTTACCGGTTATGTTCAAGTTTCATGATATTTGGGTTATCTATTCTGGAAGTCGGTGTCGATAACGAAAAAAAAATGGTACCTACGAAAGTCACCTACGAAGTCGGTAGTATTTTTTTGTAAAATCTTTTTTATTCGTTCCCCAGTAACTAAATACCTATGTTATCAACACAACAACGCCATGTGTTTGTGAAAATAGTGCTTAATTAGACAAGACTTTAAATTTGTGATTTCCGACGTGGCTACGGCTCGAAGTTGGTGTTTCAATGGTTCTTTGATGTTGGCGCCAAATATGCGCAGACATAATTTTTTGCCCAAGATGCCTGATAATATATTGATCATATTATGGGCTTGGATCTATACCGGTAAGTAAGAATAACATTATATATCTTACCAGCACTTGAACAAATGTCTAACGAATGAAAATCTTAAATATGCTGGCATAGGGTTTATAATGCTGTGAATCTATTATAACCTAAAAGGGAACATATTTTGTTCAATATCCCTTAACTCCCGTAATGAAAATTGACTAAAGTTGGTATGTGTAATTAATTAAGGAAACATAATCAAATAAAGGTGTTTTTATCAGGACACGCAAATGTTTCGGTCAGTACATTTCTGCATTCAATATGGGCATTCTCCTTTAATCCAGGTCCAGCCGTATGAGCGTGAAGAAGTAACAAACGTGTATCATACGTGCTATTCCAGACTATAATCTATCTCTGTGCCAAATTTCATCCAGATCCGTCAAGCCGTTTGAGCCGTTTTTGCAAACATACAAACAACAGAAACTATTGTTACTGTTTTTCCTATATGGTATGCGTCGTGCCTGGCGCAAATAAACGTTTTTTCTTTCTTTCTTCTTTCAAACACACACACACACATACACACTCACAAAATTTCGCCCTAAATTCTCGCCTTCATGATTATAAGAGAAAATTGTACTTATGCTTCTAAGGCCAGTGGTATTCGTTATGCGTTATCCGTTGAAGAATAAATAAATTAAAGGATTCCTTCTAGTCAGTCTTGCAGTACGAACACTCCAGGCTGAAAATAGACTAGAACTGAAAACCTAGCTTACTAAAGTGTCGAGGCGTGGTAGAACGGCTTGGTATTCGAAGTCGGAGTCATTACTAGAGATGCCGCAAATACTCGCTATTATTCGGTATCGGCATTTCTCGACATTTGTTTGTTATTTGTTGGATACCGAATAATAAGGTCTATTAATCGATATTTGGCAAATGTTTGTAAATAAAAATAAGACTTTAATGAACAGAAAAACTTAATACTTAAAAATAATTAAACTTTTATCTATAAAAACAAAACACACAAAGTAATTAAATAATAATAAAATTATTCATTAATATGAAAAGTTAGTAAAAAATCAGTCATGACGAAGTTAATTAGATGTCCAAAAGGAGCAGATCGTGGTGCAGATCAACTAGAATTTCTGCACGATTGGTAACAAGTCAGTTGCGGCTTTGTCCGTCAGTCAAACCTGCTTCAGAAAATAGTCTGTCTGAATAAACAGAGCTTGCTTTATTGTTTTCTTTCCCTTAATCTTTGTTTTTTTAGATAAGGTACAGTACCTAATTATTGGTAAGTTCTAGAGTCTACTACAACTGTAATATTATTATTTGAGAATAAATAAAGTATTTTTATATTCCTTTTTTATGTCGAGTAATAATGACGAGTATTCGACTATTCGCCAAAGAGAATGGCGATTAATCGGTATTCGACTATTGATGGCATCTCTAGTCATTACATTCTATTCGCGAGCACTGCTGACAGGCGGGCGGAAGGAAGGTACGACAATCATACCTCCATCCTTTGATGAATCGATTGATATGGACTTGTGTTTTTTTTATGTATATGAGAAAATGTTTTCTATTCGTGTGGACACGACTGCCAGTGTTGTACAGGGTTCTTTTAATTGATTTGGAACTTCCGACCCGCCTCGGCTTCGCATGGGAAAAATTATATAAAAAAGCTTACCGTAAGCGTATCGCTCTATCATTTTTTTAAACCGTATTGAGATCCGTTCCGTGGTTTAGCAGAACTTAGGGGAGAAACAGAATTGACGTCGACCGACGTGGCGAGTGTTTGTTTTATACTAATTTAGAGATATATTATTTCTCTACATAACAGTTTTTCGAATGTTATGGGAACAAATATGTCGAATTATGCAAATAAATAAATTAATGTTCCAAAAAGCAGATATTGTTTTCATATTTTGGAGTTGATCCAGCAGTAAAAGTGGTATTGATGATTGATTGCTGTTTTAGTAAAGGGAACTAAAACCTCTGTGACTGTTATGTGCCTTGATTCTTGTTTAGTTAATACTATTATGGGTATAAGGTACTAGGTACAGATTCGAGGATCTAAAGCCTGATTGATCTTCTTAGATTTGTGTTGACACAGATTGTGACATCATCTAGATGAGACCTAAGTTCCTTAGGGACCTTCCAATTTAACTTGCGTCAATAGGCGTGCTTCCCCTTGACATCAAAAAAGCTGAGAATAAATTTTCATTTAAGCGTAGAATCCGGAACTATTACTTGTCCTCTCTTACGTAGCTCGGTCTTCGTCATAGTTATTATATTTAAATTTCTGTTTCATTTAAAATAATTATATGGTATTTATTATAATATTTATTAGTCTATTGTTTTAGAAAATATTTATGTATTTTATTAGTTAGATAGTTTATTAATATCAGATTTTAATAATTGTTCTTTTTCATTTTTTTATTTTGTACCCCTACCACTGTTGTGTCCTTTTTAACCCAAAGGTTGACTGGTAGAGAATGCCTTGCTGCATTAAGTCCGCCTATGTATCACCATTGTACATGAAGTTTAAATAAATAAATAAATAAATAATAAATAAATAGGCGATATCACGTACATTCATTCCAAGAAAATTTCAAGTGCAAATCGGTCGTATTGCATCGCATTCATGTGAACGTAATCGTATTTCGCTTAGTAAAAATCGCTGATCAGTGTGATATAAATCGAATCGCGTTGAGCCACCAGGAAGGTTGCTAAGTGTGCAGGACCTATCTCACACCACGTACCTACACATGTGTACATGTCCCAACTTTCACTCTGTACAATGTACACATTGTAACAACACTAACTATAACTGTCATTTAGGCGTAATGACGTAATAAACACGTCTAATTATTTATTAAGGATACCGACACCTACATACATGCTTGTGACGTCATAGGCGCAGCCTGACATATATTGCTGTCATGTTGCCGCTTTTGCCCATAAGAATTCATTAAAAGGTTCATTAAATTGCCCCACAGCGCAATTTAATGAACCCTTACCCGTGTGATGGTACTTTAGGCGTCCTACGATGGTCATATTTTGTTGAGGCAGGTAATACCACCTTGCAGATTTTCAGGAAATCATCTCATGGCTTTATATTGCAAGTTATGAGAGAATTCAAAGACATGAAATTCAAAGATGACATTAATGAGACATTTTGCTTCCCATTTTATTTTAACTTTATAATTTTGATTGTTCATCGTTTTAACCCTCTACGTGAAAAGAGGGGTTTTATAAGTTTGATGTGTGTTTGTGTATTTCTATATCTGTCTGCGACATTCCTAAACGATTGAAACAATTTTGGTTCGATTTTCGAGAGTCTGCTTAGCTATGTTTAATGAAAATCGGTTCAGCCGTTCTAAAGTTATGGGAATCCCCAGTTCCCCGAATCAAACAGTAAGATGTACTGTTTGATTCGGGGTGTGTTCGCAAGATATCGTGTTATAATAACGTGTTCAATAGATTGTCTATTGAAGCGTGTCTGTAGCACGAAATAAAAATGGGTCGGGGGTTTTTAAATTGTATTTCTGTATATTGTGTTTATATAGTTCATTGTATTTTTTATAATTATGAATGTTTTGTTTAGTATTTTATCTATTGTGTTTGAATTGTGTAAGTGGCTTCGGGCGTTCTATTTTAAATTTAATTAGACTACGTACCATCAAGATAAATAAATGTATAGGCTGGTAGCATATTTCTAAGAATAAATATATGACTTTAAGACGCCTGAATTATGATCAAACCTCTAATAATTAGTCTAGCCAGAAGCTTACCGAGAACTCTAATTAAAGCCAAACGGACAGAATATTAGCCGTTTACATTTTTATGAAAACGCAGTCAGATGTAGCTAAGCCCAAATAATTTGTTTTAGCTGAAACGCGGACAGCATCTGCCCGGGGCTTTTCTTAATTAAAACATTACCTATCGCAAATCTTTTGACTATGATGTTATTCTAATATTAATTTTAACAACTATTTGGCAAGATATTTTTTGGGCAGTTTCTTGATAATATTCTTTCATACTTAAAGTCTATAATTGCTATGGTTGAAACGGTATCTATTTAAAAGCTCGCCACGGCTTTTTAGCATTGATTTGATGACGAAGTTACTCATAAAAAAATCTAACAAAAAATCATTTGCAACTTCATTGTGGTCCAACTATAAACTTCGGCGTTATAAAGCTAAACAAGATTGCAAATGATAGTTTCAGGAACATCACAATTTAAATTAAACAAACAGTCTTGACTTTCTACAAAAGTAGCAAAACCTTTACATTTTTTTTCGTTTCACCCCGTACTAAATTAAATTAGCGATCCATATGTTAGTAAAAAGAAAAACATTGCGCCGCTATCAGAATTGTAAGTTCTATTAGAAATGTCAGACAACATTGTAATTAGAAGGTTGTGTCGGTCGCAGCCCGCGGTGTTTCATTTACTGAGAGCTCCAGTAAGTTCATTTTAAAGTCGACTTGTTACTCTAAATGTTTACAGTAACGAGGGGCGCCAACTAAATGATACTGTCGTGAAAACTTATCTATTGTGTCAAATTGCACTGTTAATGTTAGACAACATTGTAATTAGAAGGTTGTGTCGGTCGCAGCCCGCGGTGTTTCATTTACTGAGAGCTCCAGTAAGTTCATTTTAAAGTCGGCTTGTTACTCTAAATGTTTACAGTAACGAGGGGCGCCAACTAAATGATACTGTCGTGAAAACTTATCTATTGTGTCAAATTGCACTGTTAATGTTAGACAACATTGTAATTAGAAGGTTGTGTCGGTCGCAGCCCGCGGTGTTTCATTTACTGAGAGCTCCAGTAAGTTCATTTTAAAGTCAACTTGTTACTCTAAATGTTTACAGTAACGAGGGGCGCCAACTAAATGATACTGTCGTGAAAACTTATCTATTGTGTCAAATTGCACTGTTAATGTTAGACAACATTGTAATTAGAAGGTTGTGTCGGTCGCAGCCCGCGGTGTTTCATTTACTGAGAGCTCCAGTAAGTTCATTTTAAAGTCAACTTGTTACTCTAAATGTTTACAGTAACGAGGGGCGCCAACTAAATGATACTGTCGTGAAAACTTATCTATTGTGTCAAATTGCACTGTTAATGTTAGACAACATTGTAATTAGAAGGTTGTGTCGGTCGCAGCCCGCGGTGTTTCATTTACTGAGAGCTCCAGTAAGTTCATTTTAAAGTCGGCTTGTTACTCTAAATGTTTACAGTAACGAGGGGCGCCAACTAAATGATACTGTCGTGAAAACTTATCTATTGTGTCAAATTGCACTGTTTAATGCTTATTTTAGTTTTAGGAGAGTACTTTAAAAGTTTTATAAATTGAATTACAGTCCGTCAAATCTAAGAAGTCCGATGACGTTTCTCATTTAACTTGCCGTGATAACTTTGTGTGAAAGTTTACGAATAATCAAATTCATAATCCTAATTAATTACTATGCTGCCTATACACTATAACAACGAGTATCATTCGTAAGCATCAACTTAAGTTTATACAACGTATTTTTATAGCTGTCAAACGGTACTTCTTAGATTTGACGGACTGTAGTTTTGGAATAGCACTAGGTTTAAAATACTAGAGCGAATTACGTAGAGAAAGGTTGGTATATTATTATCGCAAATGTAGAATTCTAATTGTGCCTATGAATTGGTACAGGACCAGTCGATCTGGCGACGCTTGGGAGAGATCTATGTCCAGCTGTGGACGTCCTTCGGCTGAAATGATGATTCAATAATAATGATTATAATCATCGTCAGCTTTTTAATGTTTCCACTATTTTGATACAGGATTCCTCTCTGTGAGAGACGGAATAGGCTTTAATCCGCCACAGGGGCCAGTGCGGATTTATGGATGTCACTAGTCTTCGAATTTTTGTTTCCTCACAGTTATTTATTTCAAAGTTTTTAGAGCAGTGGTGATGCAACCATTTATAAAAAGCTGAGCGCCTGTCTGGGTTCGAACCAACGACTTTAGACACGTAAGTTGGGGCCGTTACCACTGGTCCACCACTTATAAGGCCGCCCACTGTTTGTTTTAGTTTTAAGTTTCTATTTTTCTTGTTTATTATGGTGTACAATAAAGTGCATATAAATATAAATAAATAAATATAACAGAATGAAAATAATGGAGATTTAAAAAATGAAGGCTATAATTAGAGGGTATACTCACGACGCTATGGCCACTGCGGCTGCGCAGACTGAGGCGCATCTTCCAGTCGCGCTTGGAGGTGGCGCCCCCCTCAGAGCTGAACGACCGCTTCATTGGCATCGACATCTTGCGGCACTCGCGCGCACTACCCGCCACAGAACACACTGCGTCTCTGGCGCATAGTCCGGGCACTAATGGGCGCGTCGGTCCGCGATGCCTACTCCCCGACGTCACTCAACGTCAAACAAAACATCGCAGACGCGACACTAACCTAACTTAATCACTAAACTACCCCTACGTCCTAAGCTACGTATCATTATAACACTACACTGATTATTAATAGACACCGAGACGAGAAAATAACTAGGTTCTAACACTACGGGACAACACAGCTATCTGAAACAAAGAGAGCACACATTAGTTGATAGTAAGTTGAACCGGGAGGATCCCTTTGTGGAGGATCATCTCGCGTAACAGCCGGCTTGTCACTGGCAGGTAACAAACACAGGAAAGGTGTAATCTGTTAAGCTTTCATCTCTTTGGAGAGAGATACATGAGGGAAAGCTTCTGAAACCAGTTTTTGTGATAATTTGAAAGGATTCCATTTAGAACTCAGTAGCTATGAGAAAAAAGTGAATATTTATGTTTGTTATATTGCGAAATATACAGACAAATTTTGTCCATTTGAACTTATGATGCAAAACAATTTATTGATGTAGATATCTACTCTTCGGACTTTCAATAAATCAATGAGCCGCGGAGTTCACATTCCGCCGCAACAAACAACTTATCAATTTTTAATAACGTCTGATCATTTATAATGTACGGGCAACACAATTTCAGAGTTCAGAATCAAAACAAAGTGTATAAGCTTTCTGTGAACTCAAAACAACTGTTCCAATAAGTAGCTACCACTTTTCCAACTCCGAAAATAATATGATTATGTTTCCAAAGTTAAACATCTGGAACGAAGCTCAATCAAATCATGAAATTACGAGGGTAGACAAGTACCTACATACGTCTATAGGTAGCTAAATATACAGATTTCTTTTCCCTCACATCCGTTTTGGTAGAAAATTTGTTTATCTATTATATTATAAGTTACGTTGTATATAAATTATAAGTAAGTATTCCACTTAGGTAATAATAATACATATGGGATATATGTATTATTATTGTAATCTGCAACACCGCAAGCCCCACCACGAAGTCACCGTAGAGACGTTGACTTCGTGGTGATGCTTGCGTGCTCCAATAAAACCTAGGTTTGTGCCGGTAGATTCTACTTTGCCGCAACATGCCTAGGGTGAGGGGCCAAACTAAGAGATATACAATCCGCAGGGCAGCTTTGTGGCGAGCTGGTGTGCAGTGGTTACCCCACGGACCTGATCGCCAGGGAGAAGTCTTGTTCCTCGTCTCAATCTTGCCTTAATTGGCTGGTTTGAGTGGAGATTCGCAAGAGCAAACGTGCTCGGAGGAGGGAAGTTAGCCCAGTAAGATGCTGGTACTGGTAGAGATCTTGACCGAACTTCCGGGATTGAGTGGAAAAACGTGGCATACCTCTCCACTCCTCAAGCACCTCCGTATAAGTTGCCCACTTGGCGCTACGTCACTAAATTGCAAGCAACTGTTTATGGCAGGGAGGGGGCAAATATTGGGTGTGCAAATCATCCCCTGCCATTTTATAGCCGTGTAGATCAAAAGTGTTCAGGCAGGTGCCAATTGTCCTTCTATAGTTTTAAGTAATTAAATCCATAACCCAATGTGTTTTGTTTTCATATTCTGCAATAGTCCTGCACTAACCGGGGATTGTCCTTGGGTGATCTTGCGTAGTGACTGTCTAACAAGGCTTCTGCGAGTTGGTTTCGGCCCCTGGTACGCCTTTCAAAGGTCCGGGACCCTAGGGTCCCGATAATTTCAAAGAAAATATGTAATAATTATATAAACTTAATATTAACTCACGAATGTCATGCATTTTCAATGGCTCTGATTTGTAGGCTGAATCGAATCTAAGAGATACTACGAGTAAACGTATTGTGATGATTGATTTTGATAGATATTTCTTTACCTTATTTATAGTCTAATACATCATCATCATCATCATCATATCAACCGAAAGACTACCACTGCTGGACATAGGCCTCCCCCAACCGTCGCCACAATGACCGGTACCAAGCCTCACATCCAGCGGATCCCTGTAATCTTCACGAGATCATCGGCCCACCAGGTGAGAGGTCTTCCATTCCGTCACACCACTTCGTCACAACTCTACGTCTTCCGGTTCGCGGCCGCCACTCCAGAACTTTTCTGCCCCATCGGCCAACCGTTCTGCGACCAATGTCACTGCCCACTGCCACTTAAGTTTGGTAATTCTTCGGGCTATGTCCGTATATCTAATACGTATTTCTGATTTGGTCACGTAAGGAAACGCCGAACATAGCCCTCTCTATTGCCCTTTTGATGACTGTAAACTTTATAAAGAATCCCATTGTGATCGACCACGTCTCGAGAGGCATAGATTATCACTGGCAACACACACTGGTTATAGACATCTGTCTTGAGACACTGTGGTAAGAGCATTTTACTGATGTCCTCCATGGTCAGCCACCACTATATCGTCGGCAAACCTAAGGTTGGTGATATACTTGCAGTCCAGACTCTAGAAAATTACAAACGTATCGTATCGAATCTCTTTCTACAATCGTTAACGATTCTATTTGTATGGTCTGACCACGTGACTTAACGTTCAGCTGAGTCATTCTCATACATTGATTCGTCTTCTACTAGCGTTATCGATTGTAGATTGTCAACTTGGCTACAGGTGCTGAAACTTGAAGACCTCCTTCAGTGCAGCGGTGAACAGTTTCAGAGATATGACGTCTCACACTTCGCTGCAGAAGGATAGGTTCCGAGGTCTGATCCTGAAGTCGAATTGACATGTTGGCGATTTTATACAAGCACTTCGTTGTACCGGTAACTACCGACTACTCGTAGTCTCTCCAACGGTGCCAATTCAAATGATTTGGCACCGTTAGAGAGACTGCAGTATAGCCTATGCCTCGATCGAATCGAAGGCTTTCTCGTAGTCCACAAACGCTAAGCAAAGAGGCTGGTTGTACTCTTCGGTGTTCTGTATAACCTGCCGCAGCGTATGAATGTGTTCTACGGTGCTGAAGCCTTTACGGAATCCAGCTTGTTCGGGAGGCTGGAAATCGACTCTTGAAAATCATCTAATCGAAGTGTCTTATACATAGTTGATTGTAACCAATTGTGCCCAAATACGAGTATCTTTTGAAATAGGCGACCTTCATGAAATATCACCTAACTACTTCTTTCAGTTTTTCGAATGTAAATATATCTAACAGTAATATGTGGGCTGTCTTAACCCACAAGAACAGTGCATTTTCCCGGGATGAAAAATAGTATACGACCACAGATATAGTGTAGTGTCCAATTCAATTTTCATAATCGGATTGTGTAGTACTTCAGAGATTACTTTTTATAAATGAACAATGTTACCATTTTGGAATATTATTTGAGAATTGCGATTTACAATCAATCTGCCTAGCCTCTCCTCAACTATATTGGGGTCGGCCTCTAGTCTAACTAGATTTAGCTGAGTACCAGTGTTTTACATGAAGCGACTGCCTATCTGACCTCCAAAACCCAGTAACTAGGTAAAACGGTACCCCTTGGCAAGACTGGAGTCAGATCTCAAGCTTCTGACTACCCGTAACGAATGTCAAAGATCAATGATAGCCGGGATCAACGGCGTAACATGCTTAACGAGGCACAGAGGTAACTCGGTATGTTGAAATGGTCACCCATCCACGGACCGACCTCGTCAAGAGTTGATTACCCATGATGATCGACCAGTGCGGCTATTATTATTTAGCCACGAGCTCTTCGAATTGCGCTTTACAAACATGATAATATTTCTCGCATGTTCTACAAAGGTCCACTACTTCCGAGCTCCGCGAAGATTAAAGGAAAACAAACTGACGGTGTTCATTTCATTTTGGCACAATACGGGTAAACAGTTCTGTTTGAAATGTTGAAAATGTAGCTTGAGAGCGTGTGGTGTGCTGCACTTTTTAACTTCAACCTCTTTAGTTTGGAGAACAAGGAGTTCAGCTACGTTGGAGGTTTCGGTATACTTGCAATAGGTAGTTGGTAGCACTTTTAAAAACTCAGTAAAAGCTCATTTTTTTAACAAAGTTAAAGTGAAATCCAAAAAAAAAAATATTTTAACTAGGCCATTAAGCTGCACTATTGAATATCAAAAATGTAAAAAAATAAATAAGTAATTGAGTCGCTAGAATTCAATTCTTCTGACATTGTTTCAGGTCACTCCCGAAGTATTGAACGACCAATAAAAACAACAAAATGGTGCAAATTCAATCGAAAATGAATAACCATTCAATTCTTCCCCAGATTTAACTCTTTCGTTTGTAGTTTCGAAAAACAAACGTCACTCAAACTCAAACGGTACCAGCAATACCTCGTTTTTCAGCTATTCCATGTGATTGCAGTATGTGTGGCCATAGCACGCGGTGGGACACTGTGTCGAATACAGTGTTTCTTAATTCGACCCCGTGTGCTCACACGGCTCAGCTGGAAAGCACAATTTGCGCTTAAGTCTATTCTTACACGGCATATCGGTGTAGCAGGCAATTTGATTCGGTGCTGGCTTACTTTGAAAAAGAACATGGACTGATATTCTAGCAATTTCGAACATCAGGCGGTTAAAAAGGCAGGCAAATCGAAAACCATTTTAGGAATGCCAGTTTGCCGGTTGCAAACCGTGGTAAAATGAGCCTTAGAATGACTGCGTGAGGTTTAAACTACTAGAAGAGCATCAAAACTTCCACATACTATTGCACGTTGATTGAAATGTGACTGCATTTGAAATGCTCTTTTACTTTTTAGAATTTAAGCTCACAAGATGCGCTGAATTCGGCGTGATTCTCACTCTATTATTTAAAAATCCAAACTTAATTTGCGCTTATCACGAAATGACGTACCAATCAATCTCGTAAAATAGGTAAATAAATAAAAATATATCATCCGAAGTAAATAAATTTATAAATCCCCTAATTCAAAAGACGAGTCCCTAAATTCCAATAAAGCTCACAGTATAACTGAAGCAAATGAGCCATTAACCCTTTGTATCGCGCACCGAGCGTCATGGCGGACGACAACGTTTCGAAAACGGGCGCCATCAGTAGCGGAATAAAGCACAAACATTTGAAAGGGAACCAATTCAATAAAGTACATTTGGACATTTATCAATGTGTCGCGTTCTATATGAATCATAGCCTAAATAAAACGACTGAATTTTGATGTGGATTACCTACAGGAAGTTTAAAATCAGACTAATAGCCGCATAGCAAGACTAACAAGCATTAGTCAATATAGATATCCTGCATCCTGATGTTGCTTTTCTAAAGAAACCTTTTACTTCGTTATTGAACCGAAAGGAAGTTCACCTTAATAATTATAACACTGCTGGAGTCGAATTAGTAGACGATAGGATAGAATTACGCGTCCATCTTGTGATTACTGGAGATACTAATTAGGTTTGTCAAACAACTACTAACACTTAGTCTACATGCCTACAAGTACGTAGTAGGTTCTTAGTTTAATTAATTAAATCTAATGTACGTCGAACGCCCTCGCCCCGGTACCTAGAGTAGCTTGTCCAAGGGGATGGCGAGGTAGACCGAAACGTAACGCACCGGATCAACTCGGGATGTATGAAATGCGCCTCACGGATGCCCCTCAAGTTAAAGGGGTACATTTACAAGTCCTTGATTAGATCTGTCGTACTGTATGGATCAGAATGTTGGGCTGTGAAAAAGATGGATGAAAAGAGTTTGCATATAGCAGAGATGAGAATGTTGAGATGGATGTGCGGAGTGACGAGAATGGATAAAGTGAGAAATGGGTATATTAGAGGCAGTTTGAAAGTGGCGCCAGTGACAGAAAAGATGAAAGGAAACCGTTTGTCCTGGTATGGTCATCTGATAAGGATGGAGGAAAAGCATGTTACTAAAAGAGTAATGAATATGAATGTGGATCGATGGAGAGGGAGGGGACGGCCAAAGAAAAGATGGATGGACTGTGTGAGGAGTGATATAAAAGAAAAGGGAGTCAGTGAAGTCGTGACGGGGGACAGGACGGTATGGAAGAAGAAAACGTGTTGCGCCGACCTCAAGTAACTTGGGATAAGGGCGGGAAGATGATGGTACGTCGAACGCCTTCATGTATGGTTGCTTAACATCTCTAGGTAGTATAAAACAAAGTAGCAATCCGCGTCTCTCGACAACTATTTCTCGTGTCTGTTTCTCTGCTTTTTCTTCTTAACAATGTAACAGATTTCGATACACTGTTCACTAATAACAAGTCAAATAAAAAATACTTTTTCAAATAAGCTTTTTAGTTGAACGTGCCTTATCACACACATATCAAACATGTAAGCAAAATGTCAGTTCTATTGGAGGGGGACAACTGTTTTAAAATTCAGTTGCAAGATTTGACCCAAACAACAAGGCCAGTTAAATAAAAGCTTCGATAACGAGGAAGGTTTTTGTAATTATAAGCTGTCCCTTGTGAAGTCGGGTTTCGCCGATAGTATTTAACATGTTTTTAAAACATTTTTTTTATTTGTAAACTTTGTAAAGGTTTGACCATGACGCAACCGGAAGCCTTTTAATTAGGGTTTAAAGAAAATAGACAACGACGGATAAAAGTAACCATAGTCTGAATAAAAAGCAAGGGAAAAGCCTTGAGAGGAAAATTACGAAACAAGAAAATTGTGTAAAATGTTTTCGCTTCTCTACCAGTGAGTACATTTTGAAGAGTGTTGAGTTTCTTAATTTTAATTGATGTCAATTAAATTTAACTTTTAGGATCATCGTATGTGGAACAGTACCTATAGAGAGGGAAATGAAGAAATTTTGTTAGATGTATATTAAATTTACGCTTATCTTATGGGGAACGATAATTAGAGGGCAATCAAGAGATTTTGTTCCTAAACTCGCTAAGGCATACGATAAGGCGAGAGTTGATTTAAAGTCTTACTCAAAGCCAAATCCGTTACAAAACCGCATCCTTGATTTAAAAAAAATCAAGTAAATATAATAATAAATAATTGAATTTACTGTCCATTTGCAAAGGTAGACTGTTATGGAGAAGAAAATACAAGAAACTCGGTTTAGATTTAGAACTTAAACCTTGGCTCTAAAATTAATTTTACATAGACGCTTGTTATGTACACGTTGCTCATGTGTAACTCAAACAATGGACGAGACCAGTTCAAGTACAATACGTAACCTATATGGTTATTTCCCATACTGAACATGCTAGCAAAACCCTTCAATAAGAGGTAAAAACACTTCCAAGCACACTGCTCTATCAATACCTATGACACAATGTCTCCGTTATAGCAGTATCATTATTAAAGGGGATCAGCAGCGGGCCAGGCTGACGCATTGCCGTCCGTTTATGGGCAATTATTTCGGATAAAAGCGCCGTTCGCTATGGTTAATTTTGGTGCACTCTCACAAACTATAATAGGCAAAGAATGATGGCGCAATGTTGGCAAATTAACATTTTAAATCTTGCTACAAGTTTTTGTAACGAGAAGTCGATAGGACGGCCTCGTATTTACATTTTAGTCATCCTGAATAAAATGAAAACGAGCTACCTACCTAGGGCAATATAACCTTTCTTTTTAACCACACTAACACCTGAGAAATTATATAAGAATGTTAGAAACTAATATTTATGTGGAGTTGCCCTCGCGTTGCCCCCCTAAGAGGGTGAAACAAGACTATTCCATTACTGGTTATCCATGGAGTTCCAGTTGCTCGCAGTTCAAATCATAGTTTGTAATAAAGACGGATCGCCGAAGATGGAGACAGATTCCGTCGCGGAAACTGAGCTTATTGAGAGCCTTTTGTGGGTGTTTAGTGAAAGGAAACATTATGATGAGGTTATGGTACAAAGCTATAGGTATAAGTATTAACTAACGAATCATGCAGCCTCGCAGCTTGGATCTTAGATCTTATAAGCTGCTAATGATTAAAATAAAGTAACAGTGTGAAAAATAATAATATGAACTTGATTCTTTAAAATTAAACCTAGCTTTTACACGCGATAGGGTGTAAAAGCTAGGTTTAATTTGGCCGTTGTGGCCATGGGCCACAAAACCGAGCAATTTCTTTTTTAATTCTAAACAATTTTAGAAATAAATAGTGAGTTCTCAGAGATATTAGAACTGCCGGTGATAACCCTCTGCAGACAAATACATTATATTATGAGTCTAGATAATCTGTTTACAAAGTTACAAAAGGAAGGAGCAGAAACTTGCCGTAATGAGTGTTTTGAATATCTCTTTAGAAGATATTGCTACGTTTAACACTAGTATTGCAGATAGTTATCACATCTGACACTAGGATTTAAGATAGCGACTCGCTCTGATGCTATCTTGCAAACGACATAGTGTGCTAACATTGTAGCGCCATCTTGCGGAGTCCTGAGAATTGTATCTGTCACGTCGATCTGAAACAAGAACTCCAGCAATGTTGGCTGATGTTTATCTGCTTCTTAGGACTCTGGAGTGTCAAGTACAAGGTGGTTACGTTTTAAGTCACTTTTTAAACGTTGATAACAATAACGGGAACAAAAACAGAAAAGAACTTGTCTAAGCTTACATTGGATTCTGCATTTCTGTGGTTCTTATGTGTTTATCCATGACGGTGGTTGCAAAATGCACAGGAACGATCAGAGTGGCGACAGTTGGGGGAGGCCTATGTCCAGCAGTGGACGTCTTTGGACTGAAATGATGATCATAATCCATGCTGAATTACCTACCAATCATCATCTAGGTAGATGACAAGGGCAGGTGCCCTCGTGCCATATTTCTTGAGGTCAATCAACGCAAAATGATTGCTTCCTAAATTCTCGTCTGCCAACAGTCACGCTATCATTCTCTACCCATTTTTTTATATCATTATACATGTATTATATTATATGTATTATATAGATACTAGTGGCATTCAATTTAGGAAGGATATAAAAGCCTTTCATCAGCATCATCGTCAGCCTTTTTTAATGATCCAACTGCTGGGCCTTAATACACCACGGGTGCCCAGTGCGCCACAAGCCTTTAAAACTTTTGTCAAGGTAATGTTCAAACCTATATTTCGAAACAACGTAAGTAGCTCCCTCTAAAATAAACACGTTAGAGTAATAAATAGAACCTCCGGGACCGAAGCTAAAATATTCTCACTCGAGGGAACCACAGACCGAATCGAATAGAAATAAAATGCCGAGTGACTGCAGCTTCTCGTGTTTACGTGACGTTCCGTGGCGATGCCGCTTTGTTGACGCGAATCTCGGCAACGATATATACAAAGGGCGAACAAAAACCGTTGTTTACGATTGAACCATTATTTAGTCTGCCAGACTCAGAAATAGCACTCTTTTTCTAATTAAACACAGTTTTAATTGTCATTAACTCCCCGTTCTTCTCCTTTTTGTCATGCGTACTAGCTACATACCTCTCTACCACAGAGGCTCATAATTATTATTCGTCCGTTAATCTTTTAATCCCAGTTCATACGAAAAAATACATACAGAAAATCCATGTTTTCATAACAATAACACTTTTTCCATCAATATGTCAAAATTCGATATCTACCCCAACAAAACGACACTTGAAACTAATTGCTATTATCCATCCATACAGATTACTGAACCAGCACTACTTGAACCTTCATGCGATAGAATAGTTTTGTAACAATAGCCCTTTGTTGTTTTGTACCGGGTCGCCTGATCGAATTGGTTATTAATAAAGGTGTTACAATGTCACATTGACATAGTGAATCTATATATTCTGTCCTGCTGGTGTAGCATATGCGTGAATAACATACAAAATAATCTACTTAAAATCTCAATGCGATTTCAAGAAGAACCCTTGAGACTATTCAAACACTTTTGAAAGTACGCGAAAAAGCCTTTAGTGTCTAAAATATTTAAATTGACTAATGGATATCTATTACGAGAGCGACTTAAATGAAAAAAGGAATAAATGTGACGTCATCCAGCTGATGGATTACAGCAAATATTCTATTTTATTTGCTTTTACTGACAATATATTGTGAGCAGACGTTTTTGAAAGCCAACTCGTGTTTGTCTGGAGATTCCATCCACGAATGTAGCTCATTCTAACTAAGAGTCTAAGTGGGAATTGTGAGGCGTCTGAAAGCAACGCAAATACGAGTAATACTAACGTTTATTAAAGACAAAAACAAAACACAACTGCCTCCGGGCCTCCATTTGCTTAAAGGAGCTTAAGTAGGTACCTATTTTTAATTACACTCTTTTCATTCTCAGCCCGTTCATTCGAGTGTTCGAGTATACGAATATGTCGAACCGAGCCGTTTCCGAGTCGTTTACTCTGCCGGGACAAGCTGTTCACAGATTTGTATTTATTTTATAGGCTTGTTGAGCTTAATATGAACAGACTGATCAGCAAGCCTACTTCAGGCTTTAGGATAGCCTTCAATTTTGAATGAAACGTATTTGCTGTTCGGAATGGACATGGCGTAAACATCGAACCGCAATATCACATGTTGACATCTGTCACAGGGGCGTAGCTTCAGGCTAACAAAACGTCCGAACAATTAAGTAACATGTCATTTGCCTCTAAATGGGCACTATTTCAGTGAAGCACTGCATATACGTATTTTTTTGATAGGGACCAATCAGAAAGGCGTAATATGTTAATGTTAATACTTTCAAAATATTTAAAACTCAACTCAAACGTAACTAACTCAATTATATTTGTAGCAGAATCAGTCAATCTACCGCCTGTTTCCAACTATTTTGGGGGCGGCTTTCAGTCAAACCGGGTTCAATTGAAAACCGCTATCTGAAATAGAGGGACTGCCTATTTGTAAGAGAATCAAAGAGAAATAAAAAAGGATCTTAGCTAACAGTAGTCCATCGTTTAAATATATTATGGGCTATCATTATGTATCGTCAAACAGGATGTGATCGACTGATTTGCGGCGATAATGCACTTAGGCCTAAAAGCCTCAAATTAAGAGCAAATAGCCGAGCTTTGTTGAAAATCCGACGTGTAGTGGCATCATATGTTCGTCGATAATGTACAGTTTGAGATAACTTTTGATAAAACGGAGTAGGTGAAGGATTTTTTTAACGCAATTTCAAGCATTCATGTTCCATAGATTATTCTATTATTAACCAACTTTCCAAAAAGGAGTAGGTACTATGTTCAGCGTTGTTTGTATTTTTGGAGCGGAGTTCTTTATTACACGTTATACATCATAACTATTGACATAGTTCTGATTAGTTTGCAGGCTGAGGCGCTGGACCGAAAACAGAGTAAAATGAAAAAAACGACTCTGAAAACCGACACATTTTGCAGTGATTTTTGAGGCACTTTGCGATCACATAGCCAAATAAAACATTTTTCAATCGATTCAACTTGCCGTAAATTTTGAGAATATGTAAAAATTATTTAATTATTCTTTTTGTTAATATAAATAATCATTTTGCGTCTTAGATTGTTCGAGGCACAGCGTGCTGAATGCAGGACAACATCCAAGCGAAGGTCCACAAAAAAGGGAGACGCTGTGGAGTGAGCCGGAGACGCACGAAGAAAACCGAAGACGTACGAGCGCGCGCTAACTAGACACATACAGAACCTACGCTAGCAGCCGCTATTGTGTGTTTACTCTGAGCATCAGCTGTGTTGTTGTTATTTCAGTTTCGTAAAATATGTTGAGTCCGTTGTAACTGGGGGTCCACAAGACACCTTGTACGGAACCGCACATTATTTTACAGACTCACGCGTCGTGCATTCTGTGTGCTCAGCATTTTATAATTTGTATAAGTATTATAATTCAGTAAATCAGTGTTCAACGGACATTAGCGGTGATCGTTTTCATCATCATTCCCGTAGAATCGCCCCGGCTTTATTTTTGGAAGTCGTTGTCCATAACGCAAAAAAATGGTACCTACGAAAGACACTGATTTCCAAAAATAAAGTTATTTTTCACTTTGTAGTTTTCTTATTTGGAAGTCGGTAGATTTTTTTGTAAAAAAGGTTTTTATACTTCTTGAACACTTTAAAATCATCTAACTTTTGATAGAGTGAGATTGCGATGAAGCAATAAAAAACTTTCTAATCTTTCACTTGGTCATCTATGTATTTAGATGTAACTTTGGGCATTGTAGTACCTTACTATAGAGCTTACCCATTATGTACACAACTAAAAACTGTAGAGTAAACATTTAAAAAAATAACGCATTCACATATGGAGTGAGGCCATCGAGAGGCACGGGGAAGCGCTTGCCGTTTCCCTCGACATCTCGAAGGCTTTCGATAGGGTCTGGCACGAAAGCCTTATCGGTAAGCTTCCTTCATTCGGTCTGCCCGGTGGTCTGTGTGATTGGATCGCAGACTTCTTGAGAGATCGGTCCATTCGAGTAGTTATAGATGGCTGCTCGTCGGACCAACTGGATATTAATGCCGGGGTCCCTCAGGGGTCGGTCCTCTCAGCAACATTGTTCTTGTTGCAAATTAACGATCTGCTTAAACCCGGCACCTTTGGGTATGCAGACGACAGCACTGTTGCTGAGAGATACTTGTCCAACGCACGGGCTACCGGGCCACAGATCCAGTCTCTTCGTGAGGCCATGGTGGAGCGCTTGAACTTGTCCTTGCAGGCAGTCTCCGAATGGGGTGATGCCAATCTGGTCAAGTTTAATGCTACTAAAACCCAGGCGTGTCTTTTTTCCGCTAAAAAGAGCCAATTTCACCCGGCTCCAACTTTTCGTGATGTAACCGTGCCAATAACGGACCATCTTGAGCTTCTTGGCGTTACGTTGACATCGACTCTCAATTTTGGGCCTTACATTGAGGCAAAGGCTCAGCTGGCTTCCAAAAAGTTGGGGATCCTTGCGAAGGTGAGAAAGTACTTCACGCCGGAACAGCTGCTCAACTTGTATCAAGTGCAAGTTCGATCGTGCATGGAGTACTGTTCTCACCTCTGGGACGGTTCTGCCAAATACCAGCTTGATGCACTAGAGTTGATCGAAAAGCGGGCCAAGAGACTTATCGGCAATGAGGCACTGGTCAAATCAAAGCTCCAGAGCCTTGAGCATCGTCGCCGAGTTGCCAGCTTGTCGGTTTTTTATCGGTTACATTTCGGGGAGTGTGCGATGGAATTGCATGATTTAATTCCGCCCAGCCCGTTCCATCATCGGACAACCAGACGCACGGCGATGCGTCATCGGTACATGGTGGACATCCCACCCATACGCACAAAACGTTTTGGGGACACTTTTATTATGCGTACAGCTAAGGAGTGGAATTCCCTGCCGGAGTCTGTGTTTCCCGATAGCTACAATCTAGGGGTCTTTAAGTCAAGAGTGAATAGGTTACTTCTAGGCAAGCGTGCTTCACCGTCGACCACATCATCGCTTACCATCAGGTGAGATAGTGGTCAAGCGCGAGCCTATATACAATAAAAAAAAAAAAAAAAAAAAAAAAAAAATCGAACCAACTTCCAAATAAAAACATTACAAAGTAAAAAATAACTTCAATTTCAAAAGTCGGTTTCAAAAAATGAAGAACCAAAAAACAGGAACACCGACTTCCGAAATTTTAGTGCTGTTATTTTTCACTTTGTAGGTTTTTATTTAGAAGTCGGTTGTATTTTATTATAAAAACTCTTTTTAGGGTTCCGTACCCGAAGGGGCCAAACGGAACCCTATTGCTGTAACTCACGTGTCTGTTTGTCCGTCGTCTGTCACACGGGTATTAGGTACGGCCAAAAGTATGGAGCTACAATCTTAAAATGTCCACAGTATAAGCATCTTGTTGACCCAAAGCCATTCAAATTGTCATTTTTTTTAAATATTTATAAGGGGTTTTCCCATACAGCTGAAAATTTCTCATCAGTTAATTCCTGTTTGCCATGTAGTCCGTTTTAATAAATAAACAATTAGGGCCTTTGATTTAAAAGTGTCTATCGATATCATTAATGAATCCATCATATCCCATCTATTTATCATCATGGAATTGCTGGAAGCTTTGAGGAATAAACATATAATATTTTTTTCAACACACTTGCTCGTAAAATGAGCTTTATTACACACATGTGCATAATAGAATCATACCAACAAAGTTAAATTAGTACCTTTCTGCAAGTTATATGCAAGTAAACAGAGCATTTTCAATTTAACCGGGTAAAACAGTATTTATTTTAGTAATAACAAAGAGGTTTTATGCCGCTGAAAATTTATGTACATTTTTGGAATAAATAAATGTGTACATTCTTAATTAAGTCAAACAAGACATTTATTATAAAATTATTCATTATTTACAATAATTTGTTATAAAATATTTGCATTTTATCACTTAAAATTATACGAGTAATTTTGAAGTAGGCTGTATGATCACTCACCATGCATCAGGCGCGTGAAAAAAAATAAGCTTGCGCGCCATTTCCAAGCATTTTTCGTATTTGTCGCTTTGTGGTAAGTCATTTTCAAAATTACAAGTTTTCGTGCAAAAGAAGAACAATTGATAGAGTGAACCCCGCCAGAAATACTAAATGAAGCACAAAATGCAAGCGATAGCCTAATCGTCGCATAATCTAGAGAAAAGTGCTTATCTGCCTACGATAGTTTCCTACAATGGAAGAGCAAGAAGTCATTTTCCGAAAATGTGTTTTTGGCGAATTTCTCTGTATTCGCCAATACATAAAAGCTCAGCTCCCTGTGGTGCATCTATTCCTGGTGGTGCTCAAACATGGTGTGGATATCAAAACGTACTGTATTCTGATGGAATTTACGAAGAGATGGCTTGGATGGATATGTTAGTCGGAAATCTATTGTTTTGTCACCAGCCGACGACGTTGAAAAGTTTTTGAAAGAGGCGCCGGATAGTCAGTACCTAGCAAACAAAGGTACGTTGAATATTATTAATCTAAACGTATCTAAATAGCTAATTGCGTAACCTTAGCATAACTTCTTAGAACTAATTAATTGATTTCCTGGCAGGTTGTCTTAATATTGTTAAGGTTTATGGGGATCCGAACAGAGAAACTTCAAGGATATCTTAATAATAGTTTTATTACAGTCACCATTACAAACGAGCGGAAGACGCCATTAAAAGAAGTAGTGCAAAAAAAGGGAGCGAAAAAACTATAGACACATACTAGACATTGACAGCTGTCTTAAAACGTCAGAGTGACATAAAGTTTTCATTGCTGGTTTATACATTTTCAATACCCTTCCTCAATGAAAACTGTACCTACCTACCTAAGTACCTTTTTGATTAAAACTATGGCTATGAGTATGAGATACTTTTATATCAATCATATATATCTAAATCTTTTACAAAAAAATATTTAAATACCAATATCTTTAACCATATAGATACCTCTACGAGAAAACGCAAATAAAATACATCTCTTATTTATAAGCATAATAATAACATATTAATTTATCATTTGACACAACTTGGTGAATACTTCTTTACCTAAACCTTTTGTGAATATATCTGCTATCTGTTTACATGTTGGTACATATTTTAGCTCTACAATTTTTGACTCTACCTTATCTCTTACAAAATGATATTTCAAATCAATATGTTTCAATCTTTGATGTTTTTCAGGATTTTTGGCAACGTGAATGGCTGACTGGTTATCAATGTAAATAATAAATGTATTGCACTCTATACCAATTTCCATTAATAGGTTTTTAATCCAATAGCCCTCAGCTACCCCTTTTCCTAAAGCAATATACTCTGATTCTGTCGATGACAGTGAAGTGCACTGTTGCTTTGAGCTGCACCAGGACACTGTACATCCATACACTTTCATGATAAAGCCTGAAGTAGATTTTCTGTCCAGTTTATCTCCACCCCAATCTGCATCTGTGTATCCTATCAGTGTCTCGCCTTCTCCATTTTTATAAATCAGCTTGTAATCCAGAGTACCTTTTATGTATCTGAGAACTCTCTTCAGTGCCTTCCATAAGTTTTCATCAGCATACACTTGATATCGGCTAAGGTAACTAATTGCAAAGCATATATCTGGCCTTGTGCCTAGCATGGCATACATGAGGCTTCCAACTAATTGTCTGCATCTCTTCACCATATTACTGTCTGTAGCTGGTTCTGAAGAAAGCAATAAACCAGTTTCTACTGGTGTTGCTGATGGGTTACAGTCGTTCATTCCATATTTATTTAGTAATCCCTCTAAGTACTGCCTCTGGTCAAGTTCTAGTTGTTTGTCTTTAACTGTGATGTTGATCCCCAAGTATCTCATCTTGTTACTGCCCTGGTCTGTCATTTGGAAGTTTCTCTGTAAGGCTTCTTTCAATTTATCAATATCTTCTTGCTTTTCAGATATTATTATTAGATCATCAACATATAGAAGTAAATAAAATCTTTTCTTCTGTTTATAGTACATGCAGTAATCCGCCTTGCTTCTGATGAACCCTTCCTCTTTCATGAAATTATTAAATTTATTATTCCAATTCCTTGGTGATTTCTTCAATCCATAGAGTGACTTCTGCAGTTTCAGTACTTTTCCTTCATATTTTTCAACTCCTTTTGGTAATCTCAAATATACATCTTCTTCTATATCACCATATAGAAAGGCGCTCTTTACATCCATCTGTGATAAGTTTAAGTTATGTCTGCTAGCTATTGCCAGAAGAATCCTAAGTGTTGGTAATTTTGCAACTGGTGTGTATATTTCAGAGTGATCAAAATCATCTTCTTGCTGAAACCCTCGAGCAACTAGTCTAGCTTTGTAAATGTCGTCATTCTTCTCGCCTTTCTTTACCTTGAACACCCATTTTGTGTCTAATATTTTCTTGTCTTTTGGTGGTTCTATTTCTATCCATGTGTTATTAACTTCTAGTGCTGTCAATTCTCTTTCTATGGCTTCTATCCACTTATATGAATCATCTGCTTTCATAGCCTTTTCATATGTCAGCTGTTCTTCAGCACATGCATTAAATCCAGTGTAGTAATCTTTAAACTTTTTGGGCAGTTTCACCACTCTAGTTCTTGTCCTCTGTAGATCTCTATTTTCTTCGTCAAATTCCTCACATGACTCATAATCCTCTTCTGTTCTTTGTTCTTTTGAATTCTTTCCATGTGAAGGAGTTTCTCTTCCTAACTGTTTGCATTCCAGTGATTCAGTCTCCGCTTCTGTATTTCCTTGTAAATAAGTCTCTGTCCTGGTCTGTTCTTCTTCCTTCTGAAATTTCCTCTCTGTCTCTCCTCTATTATGTATCATCACATCTGGTATTTCTCCTTCTTCTGTTCTGTGTATGATTTTGTCGTCTTTGTTCTCTTCATAATCAAAGTAAACCACTCTACTCTTTTCGGTTTCTCCCTGGATGAATATTACATCTCTGTAAGTATTTACAACCTTGGTTTTCTCAATCCAAATTCTGTATCCTTTAGTGTCGATGCCATATCCAACGAAAATTCCTTTCTTACTCTTCGCATCCCATTTCTGTCTTCTTTCTTTTGGGATGTGTATGTAAACTTCTTCACCAAATGTTCGCAGGCTCTGAATGTTGAAACTTTTATTGTATAGCAACTCATATGGTGTCTTTCCTGGAACTTTTGATTTTCCTGTTCTATTTATAGTGAAAACTGCTGTACTCACTGCCTCTGCCCATAGGTCCTTCTGTAATTTCTTAGCCTGTAGCATGGTCCTGGCTGCTTCTACTATTGTCCGCATTTCACGTTCTGCACGGCCATTCTGTTGAGGTGTGTAGGCAACCGTTGTTTGGTGAGTTATTCCCTTCTGTTTTAATAGATTGCTTATATCACTATTAACAAATTCTCCCCCATTGTCTGATCTCATTGTGAGAATTTTATACCCGCTTAGATTTTTAAAAGTTGCAATAAAATTTTTAATACAGCCTTTTGTCTCCCATTTATTTTTAAGAAAATACACGAACCTAAACCCACTATAATCATCTTTAAAAAGTAAAAAATATTTAGAGCCCCCCATTGATATAGTTTCCATAGGAACACACAAGTCCATATGTATCATTTCACCTGGCACTCTAGCCCTATAGTCACTATGTTGAAACGGCAATCTACTCTGTTTACCTTCAATGCATGCTGTACATTGACCCATCAGCCCTTCATGTTTAACATTATTTTTATTTAAAATCTCCTTTACATAAGTAATATTCTGGTGTGCAAATCGTTCATGCCATTCAGTTAAAGTGGTCAATGCTACTGTTTCACATTCAATTTTAAATTTCATGTAGTACAGATTCCCTACCCTGTTTGCAGTACATATAACCTCACTATTTTTAGTAAATTTACAACCCTGTTTAGTTGAAGTCATAGTATAACCTTTATCAATTGCACAGATAACAGAAAATAGATTTACAGTCAAATCTGGCACATGTAATACAGAGTGAAGCTCACAAGGTATGTACTCTTTTCCATTAAACCCGCTCAACATTATTGTACCTATCCCCTCAACTCTAAGCTTTTTCCCATCTCCAATTACAACAAATCGTTCTTCTTTTAACTCTTTATAGTCTGAAAATAACCCTCTGTTAAAACACATGTGTTCACTTGCCCCTGTATCTAAGATCCAACTTTTATTTTTACTTACATGAGAGTTAATAATAAATGCATTGTGGTTACCTTTGTTCTGTATTTTCCTTACTTTGCAGTCCTTGTAAACATGGCCTAACTTTCCACAGTTATTACATTTCCGTGACCTACAGTCTCTTTTGAAGTGCCCTATTTTACCACACAAATAACACTTTAATTTGCTTTTCTCACTGTTACTGCTTTCATTATTCTTCTTCACCATAAGCGCTGATGATGGAGAACCTTCCTCCTTTCCCAGACGCTCCTCTTCTACTAGTAATCTGGCTGTCAGTTTCTTGATTGTTTGATCTTCATCTGGTACAGATTCCCAGGCCGAAATGAAATGCTTGTATTTATCAGGCAAGCTCATCACTATTTTTGTTACAACCATTTTTTCTGAAAGCGACTCGCCTGTACTTTTTAATTGGTTGACCAGTTCTTCTGTTTTGGCTATAAATGTTGCCATTGGCGCCTCAAATTGAAGGTTGTAAAACTTTTGTTGGACCAAATGAACTCCAACTTTTGACTTGGCTTCGAAGATTGTGGTTAGTTTTTCCCACATTTCATAGGCAGATGAACATGTCACTAGATATGTCAAGATATTTTCTTCTACTCTGGTTACTATCACTTCCTGTGCTTTCCTGTCCGCTGTTCTTTCTTCTGCAGATACCGGCTCCTTTAACAGTACGTCGTACCATCCTTTAGATTTCAACACTATGGTGGTCTGGAAACGCCATAGCGACCAGTTGTTGTTGTTCAGAACTAAAGCCCCATCTTTTCTATCCATCTTGTCACCGGTTCTACCTTCTGTAATCTTCTGTAGTATTTTCTTCTGTGTAAAAACTTCTGTAGCACGGGGCAAACACCGCGTGCCTATACTATTTTTTTTTATCGATGTAATCCGCTGTATTTCTGTCCGCTGTCGACTATCTCATGTCTGGGCCCATAACCTGTTAAGGTTTATGGGGATCCGAACAGAGAAACTTCAAGGATATCTTAATAATAGTTTTATTACAGTCACCATTACAAACGAGCGGAAGACGCCATTAAAAGAAGTAGTGCAAAAAAAGGGAGCGAAAAAACTATAGACACATACTAGACATTGACAGCTGTCTTAAAACGTCAGAGTGACATAAAGTTTTCATTGCTGGTTTATACATTTTCAATAAATATTCGGTGATATTGGTGCGTGTAGACGACTAGAGCTTTACAATATCACAACACAAAAAAAAGGATGATGAAACCCAAAAGCAGACTCTATTTATGAATAAACAAATAACGCAAGCCATTAATTTGGAGCCAAAGGCAAACAAGTTTTGCCCCGAACCACAACCATGTACATCTCGTAGCATGATTTATTTGGTTCCTACTGTTCTATGATTTGCCTTTGTCGCCGATATTTACATAAGAAGAAAACAAAATTATCTACTAAAGAAGTGGCAAGCACCAATGTAACACAAACTGTGAAATTGCCATCTAAATCAATCCAATATCGCTTTGAAAATTGTACGTACACTAATTGTTTCAATAAATCAACGATAAATGTTTGTTTATTCCTCGCAAATGTGTTGAAAAACGTCGTATGAAACTCGTGAGCTCTGCTCATTACATGCTCGACGAATTACGCCCTCAACTACGGCTCGTGCTGCAACCCACAGCCTCGTATGTAATAAACAACTTAGCTCACTTGGATCATAATATACAAAAATTTTAATTTGTGAGCGCAAGTAATGGTTGCGCTTTAAGGAATAATTTAGTTGCGCATAAAAATAGGTGCGCTTTGAGGAATACCCCTCTTACTTGATGGTAAGCAACAATGTGGTCGACGATGCATGATTGTGTAGAAGTTACCTATTCATCTCATTCTTATGAACAGAAGAAGAACCTAATGGTAAAACCTATGTGCGTACGAAATAAAGTTTGTCAATCGCTACACCCATGTTATTTTTCACGTTGCCGATGTGAAACATTCAATTCACTAAAACAGGCCATGATAATATTAGCTTTTGCTGCTTTTTTTTGCCGAATGCAAGCACGTCCAGTTAGCGTTTCAATATTGGATACCTCCATGTTGTTAGTTCGACAAACAAAAATAAAATGTTAATCAATAAACCGTATAGACCTGTGAAAACTTGCAATCATTTAAAAGGATGGTGTTTCGACACAGAGTTTAATTTAACCTGAATGTTCCCACAATAGTTTTCCTTTCTCTTCTCATTACATTAAAAAGCAATTAAGACTTAGCATTTAAATACAAAGTTTATTTATCAGCGGAGGCGCAGCGCTAAGTTTTTCTATTAGTTTCCTATTCTTTGACGGTCGCGAGACGGTTTAACTTTCCGTCGAGGCAACTTAATTAATAATATATTTTTTTAAACTCTTTGAAAGTGTATAATGAAAGAAGATAATAGTGTTGGATGGGGGACTTAGGGAATTTCTCTGTAATACTTTTTGCTGCTTGTAAAGCCGAGATTAAATATTAAATGATCCGCATTGAGGTAAATACGTTCCGTATTAAAACGGTACTCAACGTTTTCTACATGTCGGCGAAACCCCTGTGTCGTACAAATCATCGGAGGGACGGTCACATTGATTGCGAGTATAGAAGTGCTCGACAAATAAGCGACGATCGGCTTATTTCGAGCCTCGCGATGCTGACCTGCTACCGTGTACAATGCTATCGGCAGGAAATCGCCGATCTATTATCACTGGTTATTTCAATCTAGATACCTATTGGATTTAAACTGCCTTGTTCTAGTGGTGGCAAGTGCTACTAGTGAGCATGAGATCGGTGCCCGTGTATGACAGTGTTATTGGGTTTTCCACCTAGAATTAAACAGTAGCTGAAATGTGTGTGCACTATAGGTGCACCTCTACCCAACCATTCGGGGTATTACAGGCGTGATGATTGTCAATGACATTGAAGTAATTCCACAATAATAGTCAAGTGTGCAACACATCGTCACTTTCCGCAATAATTGGTACAATAACACTTTGGTCGCTCCAACTCGAACGTATCAACGTTAACACGGTTATCTAATCTGCTGTGAGCTGCTATTACATCAATAAAGATTATTTAATAATTTGGCCCAGCACTGACTCTGGCTGGTAAAACGAGAGCTGTAGGCAATATCGTAAAGTTAACAAAAGTCAACTGGAGGCTATTTTATGTGAGACGGTTTTAGTACCATTACCTAACTATCATTTTTATCATCGATTTCGACTTCTAACGTTATCATTTCAGCAAATACGATTATCATTTGTTCTGGATATTTACATACAGAATTAAAAATGTATGCAGTGTAAAAACTGCTTAACTAACTGACACTATAAATAGGTATTGTACCGTTATATTTAATTGTTTGATATAACGATTTGTAATCATGAAAGCAGGCGAAGACACTGCCCCTATGATACAGTTCACACTAGTTTAGGGGTCAGGGGATTCATGTAATATGTTGAACTTTTATGTCAATAAACTTTATTTTATATAAAGCACTCATAAAAAAATCTACAAAGCGAAGAATTACTTAGTTTCCGAAGTCGATGTCTTGTTGTACCTATTGTTTTCGATTTTCGACACCGATATCCGAAAACAAAGTAATTTATCGCTTTGTAGTGTTTTGCTTTATAAGTCGATTTAATATTTTTGTTAAAAATGTTTTTAATTTACTCTTTTTCGGTTTTGGTATGTATCTCATACTACCGTGAAAATCATTTATAGCCAGAGTACGATAGCGATTACGATTCCAATAAGCCCAAACACGGATAGGATAGCTACTAACTAGGATACTTTGTTTTATGACGGAGTTCCAGTGCCTACCTTCCGGCTTCATCGTCAGATCAGTTTAGTTTAGTAGAGTACACCAGAGATTGAGCGATTGACTGCTGCACTGCGTGTCGCGGGTTCGATTCCCGCACGGAACAAATATTTGTATGACCTATAGATAGTTGATCCGGCTCTGGGTGTTTGTGTATGTTAGTTTATATGTTTGTTAACGCACCCACGATACAGGAAGAAATTCCTAGATTGGGGCAAAGTTTAAAAAAAAAAGTTTGTTGGTAACATTTGCATCAGATCCATTTATTTATATATATTTGCTTCATATAGTCGCTAAACAATTCGAGAAATCTTATACCCATGACATACCGATACTTATTAAGGCGTTGGTTATCTTTGGTCTTCTTCATCAGTTCCACTTCACTAAATTATAGGTACTTTCTGAGTGCAAATGCGTGCCATGTTATTTTAAAATACCAAAATCACTATGTCTGCCTTTAATATCTGATGAATTCCTTCGATTTCCATGGGATCCCATCTATTAATTTTGTAAATCCGTCTTTATGTTATGACGGAGTAATGCCCAAACATAAAAAAGAAGCATCTGAATTGAGAACCTCCTCCTTTTTGGGAAGTCGCTTTTTGGTTAAAACAAGACTTCTAGCTTAATAAGCCTAATAATATAATAAAAATCTCCTCCGCAGCGTTGTATACTAGTAATGTTGTAAGCGAGCAAAAATACGAACGAATGGTTGGATGTCATCGATGAATCCCAATAGTGCCGCTGTACTTATCATTTACCACGCAGCTACCAGGTATCCATATGAAGGCGTTGACTAGCACCACGACGCCCACGATGTTGTCGCATTCTAGCCAATTTAAGTTGTTTAACATGAGAACCATGTTCTTGAATGACAATAAAACATAGCCTTATTACAGATATTAACTCGTATCTCTGCTAAATTGTGTAATAAATAATCTAACACATTCCAATGTACAATTATCTCTAAAAGACAAAGTCACTATCTACAAGTATTCCTACATATCTATCGTAGAAAAATATAAGTAACGTAAACCAGTGACTTTATCAGTTTCTATTGATGATATCTATCATTCATGTACCTACTTGAACATTGTGTACTACAACCGTTTTAAAATGTCGGTTAGCTAATCTTGTTTGTATTTTAGAAGGTAAGTTCTTTAGCAGGTAAATATTTAAATTAACGTAACATAACATCAGCCTGTAATCTAACATCACGCCTGTAATATAACATCACGCCTGTAATAAAACAATACGCCTTTAATATAACATCACGCTTGTAATCTCCGAAAAGTTGATAGAGGTATATCTACAGTACTTATTCAAACATTTCGCCAGAGTTTAAGTCCCATGTAATAGGTGACATAAATCCAGATCATCAATCAATCAATAACACATATTGGCAATCCTCATAACTAAATTTGACTCATTTTTGTACTTTTCACAAGAATCTAAAGTCCCTAATTGTTAAAAACGGTGAAAATATTAGCCAATTTGAACGCAACTTGAAAAATGTTTCCCGTCCCCTCCAGTCAAGGTAAATTAATGTCCCAACAAACCAATATTGCAGGGGCGTTTAAAAAATGACATTTGCATAATCATTTTACATAAATCACGCTCGGCTTTAAATGAGGGGTAACCAGAGGTCCTAGACAAGTGGTGATTGTTAATAAGGCAAAATTTGAAATATCACGTAATCAATTCCTTACATTTTGACATATCAATGATCGCCTTCGCTGACATCGAATGCCACTTGTCAACTTAGCTGTCATGCAATTATTACTGCCGATCCTACCTTACATAAAATGCTTGATAAACGCACAAACACACACCTCACATTATGTTCCCCGATTCTGTCCGACTGTAATTTAATATAAGCCGTATCTATCCCTGTGTCATAAACCTATAAAAAATGGTGTTCAGCTAAACAATCAGAAATTAAAATCATTATCTACAATTCTGAACTTTGCCACTACAAACATAACGTAGCTATTACTGTGACAGTATATTTGAATATGTTTTAAAGAATCTGTTGTTAAAATTAAAGGCAATGAAACTTTAAGTGTGACAGGATAAGGAATAAATTTGCGTAAATGTTCTTGTAAAAATGAAAAAAAAAAACTAGTGATAAGCTTCGATAACAAGGTGTTTTACAAGTATCGGATAGCGATCGATTTGCCGAGAGCCGATAATCTATACCAGTGCGATACCGATCTTAATAAATTGCAATTATCGTAAATACATAATAGTGGTTTATCTCTTTTGAACCGAATAGTGGGTTTTATTTAACCTTCTTATAAAACACTGCAATCGTTTGGCTGCAATGACACGTGTATATAACGACGTTTTTCAACACACATATTCGAAAAAAAGAAAATCCTTAACAAAAAAATCCTTATCATTATGTTCAAATTGTTAAAACAAATCTTACTATTATTTAAAACGTGAAAGTATATTTGTTACTCTTTCACCCAAAAACTACTCAACGAATTTTGATGAAACTTTTGTGACTAGTCGTGACTAACTGATAGGTGTCAGGAACGCATTCTCTGAACGGCCGAACTATAGTAATACCATGCGGGTGGACACGCGGGCGACTAGTAATTAATATATGTTACACTTATTTTATGTTAGTCAATAAGTCTATCATTAAATTTCTTGAGTTATATTTAAATCATGGTAGACACCAGTTACAAGTGTATCATAATCTCAATACTGCAAATGTTTTACTTGCAGCCCAGCTCTTCCTGCACTCCAAACCGTAAGGCAACAAGTGTCGCCGGCGGCTTCGATGCACTAATGTATCTCGATTGCTCGAAATAAGAGCTTTCCCACAGCGTCTCCCCCAGGCGAGTCGCGCAAGTAGCATGTGAGACGAAGCGGTAGTGTAGCTTTTCTTTCATGAAACTTCTTCTAGACATTACCTCTTAAAACAAATAAATTTATTTATTTACAACAATATTCAACTAAAATATTATGAACTATTTTAAAATTTAAAGTAATATTATTATTTAACATGAACATAGAAAGGTACACACATATTATTACATTAAAACAAATAAAAGCAGATAATTAGAATGTTAATTGATAAGGACAATATTAAGCGCTATTCCTCTCTCCAGACTCGAATGTTACTGTGCCCGACAGCGTCCATAATTGTTTCTGTTACTTATATTTACCACCTGTATGCACATTATGGCTGCAATAACTTTTATTTGAATTTAATATATAAAATAATAGTAACAATGAAGAAGCGTCTAAAGAATAGAAAGGGGAGCGGAAAAGAAATCATTGGAAAAAAAATATCGTCCACATCGCTGTCAATGGACAAAGCACCCAGAAAGCTGACAGAGTTGTCTTGTTCGCACGTTTAATAAGAAACTGACCGATTACGGTTCAGGTCCAAAAAAACAAAATTTCTTCTAAATATCATTTCTCTATCAATAATCAGTTCAACAACTATTCCTACAATACAAAATTTAATTATTATTATGCTTTTTCACTAAGTTTTTGGCCATTATGTAAGACAAGTCATGATTGCCAAAACGCTTTATGCGATTTCCCAAAACAATGTTTTTTGTTAGGTCAGTATATTATTAAGCGTGCGTGTTGAATGGCACAAGAAAACGCCAGCCGTCTGATCACGTGAAGAGTCAATTAAATGTTTGCTGATGTCCCGAAAAACTTCAAAGTAATGGTTAATCATTGTAGTGTAGCCTACATAAAACGCTGCTACAATTCCTGGGGAGCCACTGTTGGTACGACAGCTAATCCTCTCTTTGATATAAACAGTCATCAGCTTCAGTCACTCTTAGTAACGGAAACCTCTTCAAATCATATCGATAGCTAAAAGCTGCTGCGATAGACTGACGTCACATAGAAGAGGCAGCCCGCTGGGGGCGAGTAGGTAAGCAAAAGTGTGAACACAAAGGCTAAAAGGATTATGTTGGCAGATAGGTACTCCCCAACTGTCTAAGGGCTTTCAGTACTTTATGAGCAGCGGTACACCATACAGTAAATATACCGGTCTGACAGTAGTTGATCCTTTCTTTACTTTTAATTCCAATTAATTGTTACACAACATACATGACGTCTGTATTCCCCGAAGGGTTAGGGCTATTGCCAACAACCGGGTACACATCCAGACACCCCGGGCTGTTATTTAAGAATTCCAAATGTAAAACCCAACAACACTTTGCCCGACTCGGGTATCGAAGCCTCATGCTCAGCAGTGCTTGCGACCACTACACCAACGAGACTGTCATTAATTCTCATCTCTAGTAAAACAGCCGCATTGAAATCGGTACACGCCCATTCGTTTGGTACTTACTTACGATACGAGTTGGCGCCACATACGATACCGATTTACTTCTAATAAAATTGCTCTTTTTTTTCGGACCCATCTGTTTGATTAAAGATTGTAACAAGTGAATTATTTATATTTTCTATACAAAGGTATCGTAGCTGTCATGTCCCCTTGATTCTCTCAGACTAGACGATTATTTTCGATTATTTTTATAAAAAGTGTGACAATGACAACACAACAAAGACTTCTGAATGTTCTAGCGAAACTAAATACAAATGAAAAGTGATAGAATGGGGACAATTCAATTGTGTTATTAAAGAGAAAATATGAACGGCGGCGACAAATAAAAAAAAGACTTACCAAGTACGAGTCTGACTCGCGCACAGAGGGTTCCGTATAAACAGCTACATTCACCAAAATAAATAGGTAACATTAAACAAAACACATAACACAAAACTGATGGTCCCATACAAAATATTTTTCTAAGTACGTTTTAAAAGTTGGTCGACCATTATTCATGAACTTGTAAAGCCTACTTAACTGGGATAGTTTTCTTTTGTTATTAAGTTATGTACGAGTATAATTCTGCCAAGATTTTTTTCAATAGCAACCATTTAGCTGGGGACACTTGACTCTAACAAAAATTTGCCCTTTAAGGCTTAATTTTACGCAATTGAGGGCGCCGTCCCTGAATCAAAAAATGGTTTTCCCAGACCCGTAATATTTTTGAATGGCCTATACAAGTATACCCCACACCATGGGATAGACGAGAAAAAATAAAACAACCCACTTTACGTGCACAGAAGGTAAGGTACCCAAACCAAAAGAAAAATATATTCATGGTTCTATTTTACCACTTTGTCGGCGTGATAAATATATAAATCTATGCCAAATTAAAGCTCTCTAGTACTTAGACTCTCTGAGCTAAGCTGCGGACGAACGGACGGGCAGACGGACGGGAAGACGACTACGGAACCCTAAAAATGAATATTTTCGTACGTTTTGTTCAACCTAGTAACATTACTGTTTTTAACTCTAATGACATTTACACACTTTCAAATTAGAACCAATTTCTCTTAAATGATAATACGTGTCATATTATGAAAATCAGTCGACCTGCCCAACGTAATTATTTGGACTTTCAACAGGTCCCTGGAACAAGGGAATTAATTCTAACTCTTGACCTCGCATCTGTGCGTGTCATTTGAGGAATTCAGGGAAAGGAATTACCGAAAGGCACGCAGTGTGTAATGCTTAAATAAAATATAAACGCTTTGCAAAGTAGTTTTTCAATTAATGTAAATAGTTGTTATAAATATTTGAACTGGAAAATAAATATCAGAATGGCAAAAAAATAATGGTCCTCTCAGTTTTTGGCAACAGTATTTTTCGGTCTCAAATAAAAGTGGGGTGAAAGTAAATAGGCACCTATTGAAGACATCGGTCCACAAACCTATGAAAGGTCTAGTGTCAGTGCTCACTCACGCAACAAAACTGCCCGGCCGAGCAGAAGGACCCGTGGAGACACACAAAACGAATATTGAATTATTGGTGATTTTCAAGTAGCCACTAATAATTTGGGTTGAAGATTTCTAAGCTACGTGAGAACTTTTTAGGCAAATAGTTTTGTGGAACCGTCTGGGGAGTTTTCTTGTTTTGTAAGTTTACAAGCTTGGGTTACTTATGTTTTGTCTGTCTCTAGATGTGAAAGGGAAATGTCTTTTTTATAATATTATTGGAAAGTATCGTTTCATAAAACCAGACCACTTAATAAAGAACAACGAAAGCATTTTTCAAATCTCTATGTGGGAAAAATGTACACTGAAGTTAAAAGAAAATCCCACGGCAGGAGTGATCTTAAGCCACAGCCATCCTTCCTGTCGTCACCGCTAGCTCTACCCTCCCATGAGTACTCACAGTAGCTCCTGCGGTAGCGCTGTCGCCCCTCGTCAGCGGGCTGCTCGCCCAGACGAACACACAGATTAGCAAACAGCCCCCGGCTTCACTTTCATCCCGGGACAGACCATGTGTAACTTCTGTATGTACATGCTGTGCCGGCTGCCTGGCTATTTGCTGAGTCCCTGTCTACAAGGTTAGCGTAATCAGAGGCATTATATAAAGATTCATTATGTTTCGATTTTATTAGAGAGGTTGCGCTTTGTGCTGTCGTGGCCTTGTGTGCCTTGTTTTTCAGCAAGTTCCAGTTCATGACAATTTCTGATGTACCACAGGGTACACACAATGATGATGTATAACACTAGTCGGCAATTTCATTTCAACTGTATTGAAATAATTTACAAAGTACCCAGAGATAGCAACAAAGACATCAGAACGCGTTTCTCTGAATACGAAGAAACCTTACAATGGAAAAGTAATAAGATAATATTATTTTATGTTTTCATTGATATTATTTCTCTAAGATTTCTCGAAGACCAACAAATGAATCCTTTGAGGATACATTGCCTTTGCACGATCGTCTAAGTAATAAGCTTAGAATTACTACAAGAAACATTACGACTGCATTTAAATATGCATTTCTTTGTAGAGCAAGCGCCCAAAGGAGATACAGTCTTTGAGATAAGCTATAAATCGGTTTTGCATGTCATAACGAGACTTTGAAAAAACTACATTTAATTTTTCATCTTCTTTCCTTTGGCTAAACGCAAAGAATCACAGCGAAAATAATAAAAATATATTATGAAAAGGAAATTTGTATTTTGTCAGTGATAGCGTGTTGCGCCGACCCCAAGTGTCATGGGTCACGGGCAGGAGGGTTATCCACGTTCCTTTGGCTAAATCTTAGCATCACAGCGAAAATAATAAACATATTTTATGAAAAGGATAATTGTATTTTAAAGTTAATATTGCTCGTTATTCATAACATATGCAACAGGGCAAGCAATGTCCCGGGTCGTGGGTTGACAAACAAGCTCTGCACAAAATGGGTACATTTAAATTTTGAAACAGTCATTTATACAAAGTTGCATCAATGATTTATTGCAATATAAGTTGACACTCCTGAAACTGTAAACACAATCAGTATTTACAGTTCCAGGAGTCAGACTGTGTGCATTTCATGTTTCGTTAAAATTTATTTTGGATCTGTCTGAAAAAGATCAGCGAAAGCCTTTTAAAAAAATACATCATGAAATCGGTGGACAGTTACGAGTTTCAGAAACATGTTCATATCAAAGCGATATTACTTCTGACTTCAGCACAAAAGCACTAATTGCACGAAGACAAAAATAAACTATATCTCCTCAAATAAACAGCATGCAGTGTTGTCGTACGTTTCCTTTGTTCCCCATTTCCGCTCATGTACTTTTGAGCAGAAAAAACAGCGCACGAAATGGATTGCGAACGCGGATGGGAGATTATCAGTGCTTCTACTTTACTATTTATTGAACTGAAGTGCACAAGTTATTTTGCTCCACCATTTCTGCAAACACTTTTTTTTTTAATACCGGCCAAGTGCGAGTCGGATTCGCGTACAAACAGCTATATTTACAACTACTGAAGATCATAAAAAATTTAATCACCGAATGTTGTTCTAACGAAAATTTTTTGTTAAGTTTCCAAGATCATTTTATAAGTTGGTCGACTATTACTCGTAAAGTTGTAAACCCTACTTAACTGTGATATTTTTCTTTTTAATTTAGTTATGTATAATTCTGCCGTGATTTATTTGACACATCAAAACTAATTGTTGTTTTGTGAATGTTTGTCCTGTACATATTTTTGTGGTGTACAATAAAGTATATAATAAATAAATAAATAAAAAATTAGGGACACTTGACTCTAACAAAAATTAGCAATTAAAAGCTTAATTTTACGCAAACGCAGCCCTGAATCGAAAAATGATTTTCACCGCACACAACAGGATAGACAAGAAAAAAAAAACATCCCTACTTTACGTGTACGGAGGAGGTAACATAAAAATTATTTTTATCTTGATTTTATTTTACTACTTTGTCGGCGTGATTAATATGTATATCCATGCAAACTTATAGCTTTCTAGTACTAAGAGTCTCTGAGCTAAGCTGCGGACGGACGGTCGAACGGACAGACGGACATGGCGAAACTATAATGATTCCTTGTTGACTTCGGAAACCTAAAAAGGAAGCATGAACAATATATGCGTCACTTCTTTCTTACCTTTGACTGCTCTACTTACCTCCTCATTAGCACATTCTTCTTTCGAACAAAGTCTTAAATCTACTCGTTTCAGGGTTCCGTAGTAGGAAAAGTAAAAATTTTGTATTTTGATATGTGGGGACAACGGTTTTCGAACTGGTAAGTTAATTTTGTCCCTTAGTTAGAGCAAAGTTCGGTGCTTTTATTGTTTATGAACGTTAGTAATGTTACCTATTTATTTTGATGAATGTAGCTATTTATACGGAACCCTCTTTGCACGAGTCAGGCTTGCAGTTGGCCGGTTTTTTCCCCCTTAAATAATGGCCTTAGGCAGTGTTGCCGATGAAAAATATGAACTGGTCTACAGTCGAAATACGTAAAGCAGTTTTTGTTAATGATACACTGAAAAAAATGCAAATGCAGCTGGTTTCTTCACGGTTAGGAACAGTTTTTCTGTTTTGCCACTTTTAATTTAATCACGCTTAACGTATTCCTTCTATATGTAAAAAGAAACAATTTAGTTTTTTGCTTTCTTTTATTTAGTTTGCTGTTATTATTAGGTGACAATGAAAAGTGGTCAGTATGTAGAGACGCTTGCAGCAGTAGCCTGCAATGCGTCTGCTATCGATTCGGCAGGGCTGCCAACTGCGTGCCAAGCTCGTCAGCGAGCCAGCCCGCCAACGCGCCAACCCGCCAACTTGCCTGGCAACCGCATGGCAACAGGGGTGCCGGGGCTAGAGAGATAGCCGTGTTTTTATTTCCGCATGGCTTTGTTTCTACTTTTGTCGTTTTTGTTTAAATTAAAATTAGGTTAAGGTCTTAAGTTGAGTCGGCATTGAAGCTATGTATAAATATTGAGAATGGCTGGGCACAGTTGGGTCTGCATTAAGGGATACAGATTCTAAGCCGGAATGAAACAAATAATTTGTTTTATTTTTTTATTGGATTGCGATAGGCTAAGTTGATTGATTTCCCTGCTGACTGCACAACTGACTACAGATTTGTATTTGTTTGTCTTTTAACCGCAATTCAGCAGAAGAATCAAAAGCGTGTGCCAAAATCGGTCGCGTTAAATTAAAATAAATAAACAACATTGTAGCATCGAGTTGGCGCCAACTTCGCTGACGTCACTTATCAGGAGGCAACCTGCTCAGATGGCGCTGATAACGGAGCAGTTATCATCGCGCGGCCTATCTCAAGTAGGCGATGTGCGCGAGTGCTTCTTGAACCGATAACAGCTGATAAACAGGTGCTGTAATTAGTTAGAGTTTTCTTGATACAGTCGTTTTAATAAAAATTGACGGGAGATTTCGTTTGGGCTTGTCGTTATAGTCGTATTGTCTAGGCTTAAAGTGAAGCTGTGTGGAGGCTTGGTGACTGTCTCTAGGATTTAATAAAATGAATGGTTGCCATCAGACCCCGGCAGCTGTAGGTTGAGTTTAATACACCATGCAACAATTTGAAAGCTAGTCCTGTGAACGTTTTCTTATTCCTAATTCAGTTTTACGTCATTACTTCACATGTCTGACGATATCATTATCTTTTTTCAGCTATAACAACCAAATCGAGCGCTGTTCAGTTTATCCGGTGGCGTTCAGTTTTGTTACGTTTCTTTCCACATAATATTTATTCAAACGAGGCCTTTAACTTCACACAGTATATTATTTCAAAGATATAATTTCCGCTCGTTTCACCGAATTTCAAAATAACAATCATAAAATATGGAGTTTTGGAAATAATAGGAATATTTTAGGTTTGTTTGAAACCTTCCCGGAGGCGCTTTTGATGTCAGGCCCCGTTACCATGGCAACGCATTTTTAAATGAGACGACTAGCCTTGGGGCTTATTAACGAGCTTGTATGAATAGGCAATAGTTGTATATATACTTGTTGTACATAGTTATATGTATTTAGCAAAGAGGTAGTAATCTGAAACACGCATGTATTTGAGTGTGTGTATCAGTAAGCAAAAGAAAAAAAATTCACATAAGAATCAGAGACTATTTTATTGAACTTATTAACCTGGGTTTGTAATTCCACAACAAGAAAGTGATTGTTACATTACAGTATAATATGAACCTTGTTCCAGAAGTTGAGCCCATATAACGTGATATTGTTTGTCGACGGTATCATCCTTCTTGTAATACTATTTCGCATTAACTAATTTGACCTTGAATTTTACTAGGTGGGTATTACTGCTAATATATATAGTAGCTACAATTTAAAACGTTACTTAATAGGACTATTTGCCTAAGAATTGAACTGGTTTAAAATAAAGGATAATCCATGTCTCGATTTATATCATAACCGACTGCAAAAGCACCGGCGCAGAGAGTTTTTAATATCAGTATCGCCCGTAAGCAGTTGGTAGGTAATCTGTTTACTTGCGCTCTGTTCATAAGCGTCAGCATTTAGTCGATAGGCAGGTAGGCACCTATATAGGCAGGCAGTTAGGCAGGTAGGAAGGTAGCGGACAAGACGTGATTCGGTTAAGTGTGAGACCGAGAAGTGATCGGTTGACATAACGATGGCTGTGCTTAGCCGGAGATGACTTGGTAGCGGTATTTCGGCAATTGAAACTGTATTCTGATTTCGTGTATCTGTAACTTACGTTATGCCTTGATTTTCTTAAGTTTGCGGTTGGTAACATAATGAGTTAGATGTTTGTGAACAATTCATTGAATCTTTCGAAGATAAATATTAGTTAGGTGTTTACTAATTTTACAGTTACTTATGCTTTCAGATGTAATCATCATCATCATCGTCATCAGCCTTTTAATGTGCCCACTGCTGGGACACAGGCCTTCTCTCTGTGAGAGGGAATGGGCCTTAATCCAACACGCGGGCGCAGTGCGTGTTGATGGATGTCACATGTCTTTGAATTTTTGGTTCTAGGACATGCCTCAAGATGTTTTCCTTCACCGTTTTAAGAGCAGTGTTGATGAAATAATTGACACTAAGTAAAGCGCCTGCCTGGGTAAATACCCACGAGCTACAATATGTAAGTCGTTGCCGATACCACTTATTACAGGACATAGTAAACTATCTGATTTCTCAATGATGCTATGATACAAAAATATAAACTCGGTTGCTGATTTAAGAATATGATGTTGAATATTTATCAAACTTAGCTTTAGCTTAAAAACCTGTCAAGTTTTATCAATAAAGTTGGAACGTTCTTAACTCCAAATCCTCAATTCAAAAACCGGTCATAAGTATTTTTCGTTTCCGTAATTAGGTTAGTCGAGTAGCCGTGTTCCTGACCTGATACCGGTAATAAAACGTAATTAACGAACATCTTCCCATCGGAACATTTCCTCTGAGTATTTAATTTATTCTTTTCGTACTTTGATAAAAAGAAAAAGTCTCGTTATGAAATAACTTCTTGTTAATGATGGTAGGTTATTATCATATTAGAAAAGTAATTTTTGGCTTCATCTTCACAAGAAATAAACTTCTTTGCGAAGATATGTTGTTTTAATTATGAAATTATTAATGATGGAATTCCACGATAAGTATGACGATGCTTTTTTTTAAAATCAGAACGCCTCTGAACAAGTGTTTAGTATTTTGCTTTAAACAAGATTTTTGAACTGAAAAGTATTAACTTAGTATTACTTGTCAATACACATCGAATGAGTTTAAACACTATGGTGCCATCTTGTCTGGTTGATGTGTTACTATGGCCACCTTTCGACTTATGGCTATGGGACCAGCTTAATAAATTAATTAAATAAAAATAGCCTTATAATTCTATTTTACCTTTTAAGGGATTATCCATTTCTGGATGAAGGCGTCCTCCATCTGTTTCCATCTAAATCTATTATGTGCCGTTCTGGTCCACTCTATCCCTGCCAGTGCTATGATATTATCTCAGGAGCAGCTCCATAGTACCATATAATTTATATGCTTACAAAAATACATAAGTACGCCAAGTTTGAGCTTAATCGGATGCAGGGAAGTGCTTGAAAAATAGATTTCTAGTTGCGGGACACACTAAGAAAGCAAAGTAATAAAAAAAAACTTATAAAAAGCTTGTACAAAAACCGGCCAAGCGCCGTAAAATGATGTTGGTTGTAACAGGAAAAATAAGGGAATTTCAAAGAAAAATCTGATTTAACAATATATTGGTACTTGTTAGTAAAATATACGTAATTATAAACATTGTCACCAAATTTGAAATTCATAGGTCAAGAGGAAGTTAAAAAATTCCTCTGAACGATATTTTGTAAAAAAAAATGATTTACTTTTTTGTCCAATATTTAAAAAAAATGTACTTATCTACTCAAAAAGTTCTAAACAACGATACCCCCAATCGATGGAGAAGATCATGTTTTTTTTTCGCGTCCCCCTTCATTTGTATGGGAGCTGGCCTAAAAAATATTTAAAAATATTATTTGACAATTTGTATGGCTTTGGATCAAAAGGATACGAATACTTTGAAAATTTTGAGACTGCAGCTCCAACCATTTTGCTGTAAATCCTGTGTGACAGACGACACACAGACAGACGGACAGACAGACCGACACGTGAGTACAATAGGGATCCGTTTTGACCCTACGGGTACGAAACCCTAAAAAGTAACCGACCTAAGAAGGAACCCTTACAAAATGACAAATAACTATATTTTGGGCGATCGACGGCTAACAGTAAATAAAAATAATATAATAATTACAAAGATCTTTATCATGCACTTGGCTAATTTTATGGCGGAAATTTGAATATAAACCCATGCGCGTAACACCTGTGCATTGTCTGCCAGCAAATGAATGAATGAATTTGTTATGAATGATTGATACGAGTACGAGGGTTGACTTGCCTGGCTGGTCAATGTCCATTAAAACATATAGTTAAAAAAAAATAATAATAATGTAAAAAATATCGCATGAAAGCTAGAAAAAATAGGAAACTACGTATTAAAGCAAAATAATATAACCTACACACTCGTAGCCCTGTAGCTACGCGTAGCAAAGTTTCGTAGTCCCGCTACGCACACGCTATGAGCGTAGCGCTACGAGGCTACGGCGTAGACAGCAGCGCGGTAATCGACTGGCTGGCTATTTTGAGCGTGAACAAGGCTTTATTTTCAGAAACCTATTATTAGCCTCACTCCCTACTATAAAAAGGTTCGTTTAACAAAGACGCAGCCTGTATGATGCCCATACAACGCGATTATTTTTGAATATATTTTTTTCCTGGATTAGCTTTATCCTTCACGTTAATACAGATAATAGCATAGTGCCTGAGGCACGCCCGCATTGATACAAGTCAGTCAGATTGATTGCATTTCCTGTGATACAGGATTGTATATAAAGAGATACACGATTTTACGGCGCGATTTCCTGGTTTGATTTATTTTAAAGGGATGCTCGGTTTTTTTTTGTTTCATTTGTTGGTACATGGTGTTTTATTCACGCCAGTTTATGACTACACAAATGAAGGCTGCATAGTTTCAAGATGTTTTGTTTACCGAAAAACTGCTGCTGTCTACTCTGTGTGCTGTGTCGTTACGGTAGTCAGAAGCCAAACATTTCTGACAGTAATTATCTTGCGAAGGCGTATCGTGTCACCCAGTTACTAGGTGCTGGAGCACAGATAGGCAGTCGCTCCTTGTCAAATACTAGTACTCAGCTGCAAGCGGTTAGAATGGAAGGCGATCCCAACCCTTAGGCTAGGTTTAAAAACAAACTATCTATGTACTATGGGGTACTTGACGAAAAATATACATTTAGTCCGTCAGTTAAATAACCTAAAAATATTGGACACGTATTTTTTCATTTGCCACGTAAACAAAAAATACGACAATACAGTGCGTTGAAATATCGTGTGACGTCACGGTGGCTACACTTTATACTGACAAAGTGACGTCACAAGCCCACACTCCCGGGCTTTGATGAACTTTATCTGTCTCTATGTTTATTTATTTGATAAAGCAAAAAAGCCCATGTTTTCTACCCGATACACATCCCTATTGGAAAGAAAGTATCACTGTATTTTAGATAGGTTTAATATAATAGTAAGTAACGACACAGGTCATCTAAATAAAATGGCAACATTGTAATCTTTTCACAAACAAATAACATTTCAAGAATCTATCTGTTGCCATCCCTGTCGAAGCGGGATATAATAAATAATTATGATGAGATCACAAGTAAGATCTTGTTCCCGAGTCACCATTGTGTCTACGCCTATTATTATTGTTACTTCTCGAATATTCCGGCGAGTATTTACCATTTATCGGAGTTCGGTGCCGAGTTTAGAGATGGGTCGTACTAGGCAAATCTTGGACTAGGTGCACCTAGTCCAAGTCCGTACAAATACTTGATCCAAATACCTGTTCCACCTAGTCCATGAAATACGCATACTTTATAGATGCTTAGTCTTTGCGTAACAACGATACGTGTAGTACGTATTACGTACGCAGTAATGAATTGTAATCTTCCGTTCATACTTTACACAGGCTTAGGACTGTCAACGTATAGATTTATCTACATTGAAGATTGTTGGCGTATTTAAAAGATTTCAATTCATTTTTCAGAGTACTTCATATTTTTTTTTTTTTTTTGAATCATAATTTACAATAATTGCTTTTTGTTTTGTTTTTTTTTTTAAATCACGTAACTATATACAATCATTGCTTTTGTTTTTTTTTTTAATCACATAACTATTTACAATCATTGTTATACACTACATACAATAATTGCTTTATTGTTGTTTTTTTTTTAAATCACGTAACTATATACAATCATTGCTTTTGTTTTTGTTTAAATCGCATTACTATTTACAATCATTGTTTTATTTAATTACGTAACTATTTACAATCATTGTTTGTTATTTTTTAAATCACGTAACTGTTTACAATCATTGTTTTTTAAGATACACGTAGAAAATCAGAAAATCGAGATCACATTCGCACGAGTCCGTACTTGATACTCGACTGCATCATATAGTCTTCATTCGCATCGAGTATTGTCAAAGTATCTATTCTACCTATTCTTAAAGTCTGCCTAGTGCCTAGTCCCGACTAGTCTCGATCTCGAGTATTGACAGAAAAGGATGGAAAGACTGCGGAATAGTGTAGTTAAAAAAGGACAGAATATATTCTTCTACAACACGGTGCGCGTCGCGTAACTTTTATGCCATTGAGATATGGTTCAAATTCAAACGACTGGCACACGTATGATCTATGTAAATACGAGTGCGCATCGCGTTACTTTTATGCCTTTTGAATTAAGGTTCAAATTTAAGTGACTGACTCACGAATGATTTTGGCAAACATGGATGAGCTAGGACTATGCTGCTATCTCGCTTCACCGCGTCGTCGGGACGCGGTGAAGCGAGATAGCAGCATAGTCCAGTACAGTCGGTACTTCGATTCGCGCGGGCCGCGGGTGCTGTGCACTGCGTAGGCACAGTGAGACTAGGTGGATCAAGTATTTTAAAAGTTAGAATAGGTGCAGCCTAGTCTCGTTAAATACCTAATCCCTGGATCTATTCTAGTATATACGCTTCATCTCTAGCCGAGTTGCCGAGGAGCAGCTGATATTGTATTATAACTAGAGATCGAGATGTTACGAGTTTATGAGTTTTCGAGACATTTTTATTGAATGGCGTAAGAATATTATTTTATTACTATTTATTGTAAAAGCTGTCAGTTAATTGGAGATAAGTAAAAGTAACTTGTTTACAAAAAAAACAGATATATACTAAGAAATATATATTCACCTTAAAGTATTTTTAAAGGAACTCCGCTCCATTCTGATCGACTCAGTCTCAGTTGGCATAGCAATAGAAATGCGATTAATAATAAATTATAACAGTGTATTTCATTCAGTTCGTGATTATTACTCGGTAATTAAAACATTAAATTAAAGCACATTTTGCTGTAATTTACAAAACTGTTGTCAAAACAGAATATTGAAATTTGAATTATTATATCTATATTGTCATTTAGATCACAAATATTTACCTGATGACTAAAACAATTAGTGCGAACAACTCGCACGTTATGTAAAACAATTTGTCGGAGCTGCCCGCTCGGCTGGAAGCTCATGGAAGACCACGCCGAAATAATGACGCGGACATATGTACACACATACATACCCCTGTACCACACTTATAAAATTGCAATAACGGTTTTTAAAGTTAAAAACGTTTCTAATTCTCAAAGGAAATTGAAGAATTTTAACATTTTTATTTCAAAACTCTGACTTGTATTGTTTAGGAGAAATTGCAATTTCAAAGGTAGGGTAGATACTAGCAATAAGTTAGTGAGGTACTAAGTTTTAAAGACCGGTGTACATACATAGCACATAGGACAGTATTTGCACAAGTTTATACAAATACTGATCAAAAAACTTTTCCGCAAACGTGTGGTGCGAGAACGATTAAATAATTGAACAGTGTGCTCAAAATTGTACAGTTTTCAGATAGCTTATTCGATCATCATAAAGTTAGCTTAGAAACTTTGCATTAGCGTGGAGCATATTAGCAGAATCAGGGCATTATCTGGTTAGGTAAAATCTGAATTACTCATTTAATTGTTCATTGTGATGGAGAGCATCCTGTTTTTTTAGTTACTAGCTTCTGCTCGCGGCTTCGCGCGCGTGAAAATTGTTTTTTTGTTTTTTTAACCTGAGGGAACATTATACCAGGATAAAGTAGCTTATGTGCTATTCCAAACTACTCGTATACTATAGCTCTGTGCCAAATTTCATCCAGCTCTGTCCACCGTTCTGGCGTGATTAAGTAACAAACATTCATCCAAACGTTCACTTTTATAATTATTACTAGCTAACCCCCGCGGCTTCGCTCCCGTCAACTGTCTATCTATCTACCTACACTACTCTACAAACAAACAAACGAAAAAAGCTTTATAATTTTAGTATACATGTTGATAAAACTCCTTCGCAAATGAACAAATTTGATAACCATAAAAAAAGGTTATAGTGAGTCAATCTTAAAATATAGGCATATGCTGTTGCAGTCTTTTTTTAGAACACTTAAAGAGGAAAAATTTCATCACGCACGCAATGGAAGCTCTCAAAAAGGATTATTTATTCGCATTTTTGCAACATTTTTCGTTGATGCTCCGCTCCTATTGGTCGTAGCGTGATGTTATATAGCTTTTAACCTTCCTCGACAAATGAACTATCCAACCCAAAAAGAATTTTTCAATTCCAACAAGTAGTTCCTGATATTAGCGCGTTTAAACAAACAAACTTTTCAGCTTTATAATATTAATTTAGTATAACATACAAACAATATATAATAGTAAAATAAATTGCACTCGTGTTCTGAGCTCCTAGTACTCATAGCAGGCGGTCCTCAAAAGCTCGTCGAACAATACGCTCACTTGGAGGGAACCTGCTAATTTCATAGAGGATTGTTTGTTCTACTTAGATGGATTGTTGAACTTCCAACACTGACTGCAACTGCAGAACTAATGTTTTAATAGTCTGCAGATAGTTAGCACAGGTGAGGATTAATTAGTGGTTCTTGTGAATAGCACGGAATGTAACTTTGTGTGCCACGTATTCATTACATACTGTGTACAGAGAATCTCTCTTACATCGAATACATTTCGGAGGGTGTGCGGTGGAATTGCATAATTTAATTCCATCTGGCCTTTTTTGGACTTCGGACTATAAGACGTATGGCGATGCGCCATAGGTACATGGTGGACATACAACCCATACTAAACGTTTTGGGAATTGTTTCACTGTGCTGACAGCTAAGGAGTTGGATTCCCTGCCGGAGTCTGTATTTCCTGATTCCTACAATCTAGGGGTATTTAAGACAAGAGTGAATTAGGTTACTTCTAGGCAAGCGAGCTCCACTGTCGACCGCATCTTCGCTTACCATCAGGTGAGAAAGTGATCAAACGCGAACCTATAAACTCGTAAAATAGCAAACACTTGGGGTAGCAAATTTGTGGTATCAGAAGATGTAGCTTTAATTTTAAATTATATATTCAAAGGTGCTCTCACACAGCAGTTATATAACCTTAGAGAATGTTGCAATAAATTTGTTGTCAAACATTTTGTGAGAGTTTTTGTAAGTTTATCGTGCTACACAATGTTTTAAGACTTTATATAACTCCTGTGTGGGTAGAAACGGGTGAAAAAGTTTCCTTCTAAGAAATCTTAATTGAAAGGAGGTACCTACTAATGTAATCTTTCGAAGATATTTTAAAAGCCTATTTAATTAGATAGAAATTGAAAATTTTCTAGAATACATTTCAATTTGATAAGGTTTTCTAAAATGAAACTGGGTAGATGAAATAAACCAATTCGTGCTACTAGAAATTAGATGTTTTCTGCCTGGTTTTACGAGGATTTCTGTCTAATTATATTAAGTACCAAAGTAAGCGACAGAGCTCTGCTTGGGTAAAAATTGAGAAAAAGACGTTATCTAACAATGAAACTATAGCTAAATCGTTTTATCGCCCCCGAAACTGCCTGCATACTAAATTTCATGAAAATCGTTGGAGCCGTTGCCGAGATTCAGATTATATATCTACATACATATATATATACAAGAATTGCTCGTTTAAAGATATTAGATATTCATATGATATTATTAAGTTGAGTTACTTTTATAACTAGCTTCTCAATCCACTTATGATATTTGGGCAATATCAGAGCCTAAAGGAGTTAGAATAATTATTATCTCTATATATAAAAGACAAAAGTGATTGACTGATGTATCAACGCACAGCCCAATCCCTTAGGGCTAAAAACTTAACATTTCGCACACATGTTCCTCTTATGACGCAGGCATCCACTAAGGAAGGATTTTACAAAATTCAACCCCAACGGGGTGAAATAGGGCATAAAAGTTTGTACGAAACTTTTTATTCCTTGGACATATTTGCATGAAATTTTGTATGAATTGAGTACGGTAAAAATAATGAGTTACGTATTTCAGCATTATCCAAAATCAAACCCCTAAGAGGGTAAAATAGGGGATGAAAGTTTTAAATAAATGCAAAGGCCAAATCCTTAGGGCTAGAAACTTAAAATTTCGCATATGTATGACATAGGCATCCACTAAGGACGGATTTTTCCGGGGGGATTTTTTTTTGCGGGGTTTGACATTGGGGACAAAAGTTTGTATGAAACTTTTTATTCCTTGGATATATTTTCATTAAATTTCGTATGAATTGAGTACGGCAAAAATAATAAGTTACGTATTGCAGTGTTTACCAAAATTGAACTCCTAAGAGGGTATGAAATATTTATATAAACGCACAGGCCAAACTCCAAGGGCTAGAAACAAAAAAATCGCACACATATTCCTCTTATGATTTAGACCTCCAATAAGACGCAAAAAAAACTTTATCTGTGTGCAAAACGGTGCCAACTTGCTGAACCTTAGAATGCTGAACGTCCAAATTGACCGGATAATGTGACATAATAATGTGTCATCGAAAAAACGATGTGCGACTCTGAGAGCGCCTCTGCGATGAGCGCAAATAACGACACCAAAGAGACAGTTATACTGACGGAAGAGTAATCAGCAGAGAGGCAGGAAAAGTCAGACGCGGAAGAGGTTCGTTCGGAAGAAGTCCCTCGAACATGAACATTAGTGCAACCTTCCTGCAGAGCTACTTAATCGTGACGACATCATCACTTCCTCAAGCTTTCGAGCAGTGAGTCACACAGCCAGCCAGTTCTCGACTCACTGGGATATCATCACCTCGACTCACTAGGCCACAACCGCATACAGTTCCGACTCACCGCGAACTCTGCGACGGCCGATTCTGACTCACGGGAACCAACCTTCCACTAGCCTGGCACGCATCACGAAATGTACGGACGTCGCAACCACGACTCCGACCTCCAGTCTACAGTGGGGGTAATGTATCGACACCAACTTCGCCACTTACCTACGAACTAATGACATGACGTCACACAAATCCTGCATCGCGAAAGCAAAGTTTTCGGCGTGATTTGAACTCATACAACAGTCCGACAATAATCGTTGAGCAGTTGCCCAGACCAGACACAATAACCATCTGGTCAGAAGATCCGCCCTTTTCTATGGAGGTTTGTGGGCTTTTACACCCTGTTCCGCATACCTACACACTAGAATGATGTATCCATCTATCTATATATCCATCATATATAAAGAAATATCCCACGTGAACATACTACTGAGATAAAGTCTTTGTGCTATTCCAAACCATAATCTATCTCTGTGCCAAATTTTTTCCAGATCCGTTTAGCCATTCTGCAACATCCATCTATCCAAACTTTCGCATTTATAATAATCTATAATAATATTATAAAGAGGTAAAGTTTGCGACGTTGTAGGGGGTAATCTCTGGATGTGCTGAACCAATTTAGATGAAATTTGGAATGGAGATAGTTTGACACCCTGGGAAGGACATAGGATATAGGAGTTTGTATTCCCTAAGGATGATAAAACACTTTTTACGCGGGCGAAGCCGCGGGCAGAAGCTAGTGTCGTAATATAAATTACCTACCCACTTTCGTTAAAATATAAACATGTACAGAATATGGTTTTCATATGCCTGCGCCTTATGTACTTGTTATGTATGTACATAATAAAATAAGGCTATTTTGCCCGCGCTAATGTGTACCTAATGAAAATGGGTGACATGTTAACATTCTTTGAGTCACGTACGAGACGTATCACGTAGGTGTGAGTGAGTACCGGACAGGGCACACATTTTGAGTAGGTCTAGTTAAATGCCACTACAAATTATAATATCTGGTTTCGAAATGTCAGTGCTGTGGGTAATGTTAAGGGGTTTGATCATCATCACCTGCCTAGGCTATGCCCGACGTTTATAAGTGTCAGCTTACACAATCTGGAAGAGATTTCTTTAGAAATAGAATTCACCTTTGTACCTATTTTCTGCTCCTTGTTCTTGACTGTATAATATAACTAGCTGTGCCCACGGCTTCGCTCCCGTCTACTTAGATGTTTAAAAGTAACTCAAGACAGATTCTGAGACCTACCAAATATGCACAAAAGTTTTCATAAGAATCGGTCAAGCCGTTTTGGAGGAGTTTGCAGAAAAACACTGTGACACGAAAATTTTATATATTACATTAAAAACGTTATGTGTGTACACTAATGGTTAAACATACAAGTAAAATTTAAAAAAAAAACGCGTTTATTCCATACTTTTTAAACTACTTAATTTATCTAGTAGTAGACACTTCGATGGAAGATCTATCGAACATGTAATTATGACAAGATATCTTGCGAAAAATAACCCGATTCTAACTGTAAAACGCCTATAACTTTTGAACGGCTGAACATATTTTTATCAAACATAGCTAAAAATACTCTCGACAAAGTTATCTTTCAAACAAAAAATATAAAAAAAAAAAATCGGTTAATCTGTTTAGGAGTTATGATGCCACTTACAGATACACACGTCAAACTTGTTACACCCCCTCTTTGTCTGTTATGGGTAAATAAATATACAACAATGCAAATGAATATAAATTGACATGGGGCGAATGCCCACATCACTTCCACAATTCAGCTACCAGGTAACACAATATCTTTTGATAAATCAGGATATCAGGATTTTTTGTCTTCTCATTACCAAAGATCTACAAATGGCAGCCGGGACCAACGGCTTGCCGTGCATTTTCAAGCACGGAACGGTCTGGATTTATGTATGGATGGTCAACCATCTTCGAACCGACCTTTGCAAGATTAGCTTAACCTCTTATCGATCCGTACCTGTTAGTCTCTTTTATAACTTAGCCCCTGAAAGATTTTTGGGTGGAACCAATTATGTCCTCAAATAACATAGCCTCAGTAATTTCGTTGCAATGCACTCCACAACTACGACAAATACAAATTCAATAAGTGTTGGAACAGAATAGCAACATATTATTTATAACTCATTTAAGTGAACGAGTGTTGGATACAATGTGATAATACAATAAAGACCACTGTTCACTGCAGTGCAGTGCAGGAGTCTACATGTGTCGCCATTTACATTTTACACCGGACACGTGTCGTTGCGCGGAGCTTTTTATGTAGAAAATTATATTATATGGAAATAGTTGCGACTCTTTTGTTATTAAATTAACTTTATGGAAACGTGTGAAAACGTGGTACTTTTTATTATATAGATGTATGGGGTTTGTCCCGGCAGCCATTTGTAAATCTTTGACAGTCGTGCCGGTACGCGGTAGTCAGAAGCCATAAACCTGACACCAGTTCTAATAAGATGTATCGTGTTACCCAGTTCTGGGTTATGAAGATCAGATTAGCAGTCGCTTGATGTCGCATCCATCTTACATAGAAGCCATCTTACATAATTTGGCAAAGGCAGGCAGACTGATTGTTAATTATGTTTAATGTTGTTTATCTCTCACCTTTGTATTATAAGAATGATTCAGAAGCAGTTCACTGTACGATGTGATTCTAATTAAAACTCACTTAATGGGTACTGAAGCACCCATATAACAAAACTTCCGTACATACTTGAAATCCCATTTTTTTACAATAATAATATAAACAAGAAAATTCAAAAAACCCCGATAAATTTTTATTTCATGCTACATAATAATATCTAGTAATGGACACGTTTCGATCGACAATCTATTGGACAAGTAATTATGAAATACGCGAAAACGATTAATTAAATTAATAAATAGAATGGCTGAACCGATTTTCATCAAATGTAGCTAAGAACACTCTCGATAAAGTCACCTTTCAAACATTTAATACCATGGCTTAATCAATAGCTCCCAAAATAAAGGCCCCGTCCTCGTTTGGGAGTTAGCATCATCATGTTACGTGTTACCTTTGTGTCAGATAAACAAAAAAAACTAAATCAAAATCGGTTCCTCCGTTTAGGAGCTGTGATGCCACAGACAGATACACAAATACAAAAACACATGTACACACGTAAAACTTATAACACCCCTCTTTTTCCGTCACGGTTAAAAATACCTCTGAAGATACCTCTTAATGGTACCACTCAAAAAATTAACATGGATTAAAATTAATTAATTATCACAAAATTTCAATAGACTGAAGTGATGAATGCTCTCACTTCACAAGCGCTTTAAATTGTTGCAGCGCTACCGAAATCGCCTGTATACGGAACCGAGGCAGTTTCCGTGTAAAGCATCTTTTTTAACGACTTAATTACTGCCTAATGAGCCCTTCAGATAAAAATTGAAGAGGAAGCGAATCCGCTAATTAGATAAGCATTTTGTTAAAAAAAGTGTAAAGTAATGTTCGTGAAGGGTTTTTAAATTATTTTCAAAAGGTTTTCGTAACATTTCATCATTTAAATCTTGACAACTGAAAAAACTTTTTAGTAAATAAATTCGAATTTGATTTTTTCTATGTTAGGCTTGCGCTTGACCACTATCTCACCTGGTGGTAAACGATGATGTTGAAGCATGCTTGCCTAGAAGAAACTTATTCATTCTTGACTTAAAGACTCCGTTGTAGCTATCAGGAAATACAGACTTAAAAGTATTCCCGAACGTTTGGAGCGTATGGCTGAGATGTCCACCAAGTGCTGATGACGCATCGCCGTACGTCATGTAGTCCAATGATGGAACGGGCTAGGTGGAATTAGTATATTATAGTAGTAAACTGGGAGAGAATTTAATGTGGTATAAAACTAAAGCAAAAATGAATGTGAAATAAAATGTTAACACAAATGTACGGAGGATTTCGGGTTGCCCACTATTTCATTTAAATAAATTTTTCGTATATTATTAAATTTTCCGGCAACCTCACAAATATAAAATAATAAAACATAGACCGAAATCTCTGGAATCACTCGTGCATAATAATCGGTAATCCCAGTGCAGCATGCACGGTACACCTAAAAGTTATTAATTTATTCACGTTTAAGTCCATACGTTATTAAGTCTGTAAATTGGAGCCGCAGTCACAGCGTTAATGAGAAGCTACCTCGGTACGTATATAATATGTACTGCCGTTATAGGTGTTACGGCCGCATAAAGGAATTAATCAGATAATTAAAGGCAGCTACAAGTAGAGGTTGGAGCAGGTACAGTACTTAGGTATTGCATCATCATAATATAACACTTGTTTACCCCGAAGAGTTCGACAGTGATGCACCAGCACTCCGCATGTCGCCAGTTATGTTTAAGTCCCATACAATGTGGGGATGAGCCTACTTAGGTATTTCGAAACCAAAAATTGAACCAACCTCAGTGAAATTAAGGCCTGGTTTCGGAATTGAGTTTTGGAGACATGTCAAACCCCATTTTAATGCGAAAGTTTGGCAGGATTTCAAGTTAAAGTAAAGAACTACAAAGTTGAGTATTTAACAAATACTCAACTTTGAATACTTATATATAATTATCAAGAGTAAGGGTACTGTTACTACGCCAAAAATGGGGACTATTAACGAATTATTTTTGTAATAATTTAAAGGATACAAAACTCAGGCACGAATGCCAAGGACACCGGGCCAAAGATCAATTCCGTAAAAGAGGAAGTGTATCTGTTGGGGCACATTGCCATGGCGAGGGTTGGAAGTGGTCCAGGGGTGTCAAGGTCACCCCTCTCCCCTCATGAATAACGCAGGGGAGCAAGACAGGATAATCCCACTAACCTACATTCAATGTGAAACTTTGTATTTTTGGATGTTGGTGAATTGGATCAATCACGCCTCAACAGGGTACCTAATTTGTAAATGTAACTATGTCAATACTAACATAATTTTAATACTACTGACACTATAATTAAGGATTTCTTGTTTAAGATCATAATTTATTGCTCTGTTTTGAGACAAACAAATATAATGTTGTTTTTACTTTTTCCCGATAGTACAAAGAAAAAGTAATTGCCGACTAGCACGCGGGCGGCGCCGCTTGTCAAAGCTAGTTGTATACATTTCTGTTGCTAAAAATAATAATAGTTCGGAACAGCTACACCATTATACCTACGAATCTCAAAAACTTGGCAATTGTCAACTGGTTGAGAAAAAGGCATTAAATAATAAGACCAGCCTGACACTGTCTCCCTGGAGGGCAAAAGCCTTCCCACACGTAGCATTGATCACCAAGCTTGCACAATGCGGGGGCCATTTCAAACTTATCTACAAGTCCAGGTTGCCTCACATTGGCAGAAGGCATTGAATACCATACTTGAACTGCTCACACTCTCACAATCATGATGAAGGTTTCTAAATGTAGTTACATCTACATTTAGAAACTATCCTTATGATTGCAGAAAAGTCTACAACTTTTAACAAAAGAGTAATAATATCTGAAAGTTTGAGTTTGATCTCCATAATCTGTTCCTCGTTCGACCTACAACTATCGCAATGGTAAAGTCGGATCCCTCTCTTGGTGTGAGCTCTGACCTTTGCACTCAGGCTAGAACCAGATTCATATGAACCAATCTTGAATCATATTCTCTGTTACTTTTTTGTTTTTCTGCTGAAATCCGATTGTGTTAGCCGATGAATGGCCGCGCCTTTTTAATTATAGAAAAATTGGCAAAGCTTATACTAGTTAATGTAGTAACATTGCTGAAGTACCTCGGTAGCTATTTGTTTAGTAAATCTTCAAGTTTAATATGACTCTCTATTAAACAGTAGGTAAACTAGTGATAAAAGAATTTCTATATCGAACTTCAGTGTTTTATTGAGGTGTATTGTTCTAAGTCTATGTCTGAATTTATATCTTTAAGTATGCTTGGGAATTTGACTTAGCTTCACAATCATTGGCTAGATAATAATTTACGGCAATCCAATCTTCAAGTTACATTAATTGCATAAAAAGTTACACAATGTTGGATCTAACACAACACAAGTGGACGATCCGAAACTCTCCGCAAAAATAAAGTTCCTAAGTGCCGGACACTTGAGTTTTTGTAACTTAATATAAGAAACTACAAAAAAAACAAATAGATTTCGATCTGAAACAATTAAACTCGTCAACTATCCTATTCCTAACTAAAATGCTGATATCTAAATACACCGGCGAGCAACGAAATCTGCCAAGCTATGAATGCAATATTAATTGAATCAAATCTTTACTTTTGTCAATAAATCGAAAGTAGACACCGTTTTTATTTAACTTAGCCTGCACTCACAGTATCGTTACTATCCAAACATGTCAAATTATTAATGCACGAGTGTCATTTAGTCCACGATTGAAATGGAAATATTACAGACAACAAGAGTATTTTATATTATTTTGTTGAATTTGTGCGTCAATTATTGCATACATTCTTTTACTGTCTTCTTTAAACAATTTGAGTTGTCAACGGTCTAGGTTTTTTATTTACTCTTAAATTTTCATCTCGAGTTATAAAATCAGTAAATATTCTTGGAGAAACGAAACTAAATAATGGAAACCAGCGAGAGAAATGAAGCTGTCAACTTGCAGGCTACCGCTGTATTAAGACTTTAGAATTTCAGACTGCTTGGAATAAATACACAATCTAGAAAAAAGAATTTGGAAACAGTCAAGTTGCATTGGTTTAAGAAGTTATTATTCAACTAACCTAAAGTAAAATGAAGTCAGAATTCAGATTAGTAAATTCTGGATTAGGTGGAAATTTACTGAACCGTCGACGTTCTAAAAATATAGCAAGAGCTGTATATAAATATTGAAATGGATAGGCCATTTCAATATTTGCTGATTTGTAGGTTAAAGTAGCAGTTAGGGATAAAAATTTGATCAGGGCTGTTTTTTTTAATTTTTTATTTAGTATAGGCTCGCGCTTGACCACTATCTCACTTGATGGTAAGCGATGATGTGATCGACGGTGGAGCACGCTTGCCTAGAAGTAACCTATTCACTCTTGACTTAAAGACCCCTAGATTGTAGTTATCGGGAAACACAGACTCCGGCAGGAAATTCCATGTAATGTAATATCCAACACAGACTCCGGCATAATAAAAGAAATCTTAAAACGTTTGGTGCGTATGGGTGGGATGTCCACCACGTACCGATGGCGCATCGCCGTACGTACGTCTGGTAGCCCGATGATGAAACGGGCTGGGCGGAATTAGATCATGCAATTCCATCGCACACTCCCCGAAATGTAAACGATAAAAAACCGACAAGATGGCAACTCGACAACAATGTTCAAGGCTCTGGAGCTTTGAATTAACCAGTGCCTCGTCACCGATAAGCCTTTTGGCCTGCTTTAATTATGTGTGTGTGTTTAGTTATGTGTTTTATAAAAAAATAGAAAAATCTTTTTACAGTTAACGAGATATATAGTAGAGTTTTTAAATTATAACAGTTTAGTTTAAGTTAGGTGTTAATTGGTCAATAAACATCTGTAGTAAAACCATAGTAATATTATAAATGCGAACGTTCTGTGACCTTGTCACGCCTTAGTGGTTGAACGGATTTGGATAACATCTGGCACACGGTTAGATCAAGTCCTGAATTAAGACATAGAATAACGGCAGTATGTTCTCTTGGGATAGTAATACACTTTAAAAGCGAGCGGAGCAGCAGTGCGAATAGTAGTAACTTGTAAATAATAAATAAAATATGGAAATTGCATCAACGCCTGTATGTGATTACTTATTAAAATAGGCAATTAACATTTAACTTCGCAGTTATTCAGGTATAATGAAATCCGTCCAAAACCGCGTTTGATAACAGCAAATAATTACTGAAATGTCATGCATCAGCGAGTTTGTGTGATAAAATGTAAATTATTAGATACACTACTATGTTGACAGGAACTGATGCCGTAAATCTGGCTACAAGTTGAATATTGATGCAAATCCATTACTAAAGCAAGCAATACCTAACTACGTCGTTGGTCTAGCTAGTGGGTCACAAGTGCTACGGCTGAGTTCAATTCCCAGGGGGGTGAAATTAGCTCTTAAAGTAAGGTTATTTTGAGTGTGTTTAAGTGACAGATGTATATAACTTGTTTACATCCATCCCTTTTTACAGTCGAACAATGATAGTTTTGACATGTCAGGGTACGGGGGCAGGTCGCGCAAAGTATAGTATTTATTTCGATACATAAATAATTGAAAAGACTAATTATTGATACTTAAACTGAAGAACACAACTGAACTTGTTTGAACTATGGACGGAATTTCACAAAGTGGCAGTAAGCACTTAGCTGGGATAGTGTGGCACACAGATAAATAACTGGTTTAATATAATCTTTTTAAGGTTTCGTAGTCAACAAGGAACCCTTATAGATTCGCTGTCCTTCGGTCCGTCCGCAGCTTAGCCCAGAGTCTCTTAGTACTACAAAATTATAATTTGGAATGGATATACTTATTAATAATGCCGACAAAGTGGTAAAATAAAATCATGAAAAAAAGTGATTTTTAGGGTACCTCCTCTACACGTATAGTGAGGATGGCTTTTTTTACTCCTCTATTCCATGGTGTGGGGTATCGTTGCATAGGTCTTTAAAACATATTACGGTTCTGTAACATCCATTTTTCGATTCAGAGATCCGTTTGTGTATAATTAAGCTTTGAATTTCAAATTTTTGTTAGAGTCAAGTATCCCCCCCCCCCTGCCAGCTAAATGGTTGTTTTAGGATATGGAAAAAAATCATGGCAATAGTATATTATAACGAAATTAAAAGGAAAACTATCACAGCTATGTAGGCTTTACAACTTTACGAGTAATAGTCGACCAACTTATAAAATGGATTTGGAAAAGTAAAATATTGTACAAATGCCATTGAAAATATATAACGTTGTTATTTGTGTAAAACAGAAAGTAAATATATGTTTATGAACCATGTACAAATATACAATAATCAAATCATAACATCCTTAATAAAAATGATTTCTAAATTAATAACGATCGAACATCGGCTATCGCTCGAATAAAGCATTGGAGTGGGCGGAGTCGTTGGCAGTATCGGTCCGTACGGCGCATGGACGCAGGGGGAGTCTATTTTGTTGTGTTAGTGCAGTAAGTATTGGTATTTTCGATGTTTTGTAATCTATAGTCAAACTAGATTCGATTGGCAGGCAAATTCCACTACCCAACCATAGATGGCGGTATTCTCACCGGTCGGAATTATATACTTAAATGCGTTTATCATAAGGTTGACATTTGCGTGATAGGTCGATATTTACCAAGGCCACGTCAGTGCAGTATTACTATTCTATTATTGACGTTATTGTTTATATCATCATCATCTTCCTGTCCTTATCCCGTGTTACTTGGGATTGGCGCAACATGTTTCTTCTTCCATAGTCTCCATATATATATTTTTTATAAATCAAATCAATTTGAAATTATGTACTAATTTAATTATAGTCATTGAGGTGCCACTTTATAATATTATAGTATAGAAATATTAAATTACTTATTTTCTTTTGTCGACATCCATCGATAAAGTCATTATCCGACCCAACTACATCACTAATTGAGTAACGAAAACACTTTCGAGGATTAAATAGTGAATACATTCAAAATTTTGCAAATTGTGAAAGAGAAAGAAACAAGGAGCGTGCATTTGAGGATCTAGGGACGAATCATATCATTCCCCGTTGCTCTAACGCGCGGTTGGTCGTATCGGCTCCTTTCGCAAATGACGCTCTTCATACAGATTAACTTGCTGCAACTTATATACGTTGGTTGTTTGTTCGTATCATTTAATAATTTGATTTTACTTTAGTAGTTAATAGATTGTTTTAAAATACTCATACAAAAATATTTATTTTCGGTTTGTACATAACATTGCAATTATAGGTATTTAGTTTTTCTTCTCATTTTTGAGTTAAATGTATACTAACTGGGTGTTTTAGAGTGAGGCCAAATGAACGTAATTTTGTGAGTCGCGTAAAATTAGGCCCGGAATTTACGTTCAACTGAAATTCGATTTTATCGCCTTTTGCATACCTAACATTTGGAAATTTTAACGAAGGTTAACGGCAATACTACAGTATTCAAATTATTACGTGACGCTGGTTTTCAATCTTTATTACAAACGTTTGCCTCTACACGCGGTGGTATACTCAAATACTTAGACAATATATTTGGATTTTATACTCGTAACTCCTTCTTCAGTAACCATCGTCCTATGTGTGCCAGTTTTTTTTTATGTGAGCCGCTGAAACCGTTTCAATGTTCATGTAACAACAAAACCCTCTTCTTAGTCCACATTATTGTGCAACTACGGAACCCTATTACTACGCGTGGCCCGACACGCACTTGGCCGGTTTTTTTTCCAATTTTGTTTTTCCAATGTTGCTGCTTGCTGCATAAGGAATGACGTATATATAAGATAAATAAAAAAAGCCATCACATCACTATATGACAAAATAAATATCTTTTGTGGGTCACTGTAGGCAGAACCGCAAAAAGATTGCAATAATAAGAGAGTCACGCGTTCAACCCTAACGAGGCCTTCCTATTCACTTGCAAATATCGAGCCGACGGCGGAGCTTGGCAATTTGAATTATTTACAGACCAAAATATTGAAGAACTTAAGGTCTATGAGAATTCCGAGACACGCCTTTGTCAAAAGAAGGATCTTCAACCGAAAATATATTCTCGTGAAAGGGTGAACGATCCTCTGAGGTGTTACGATATTTTTGTATTTTTCCCCCTTTTGATTAAACAGAAAGAATGCTTGAGATAAAATGGTCGTCGCGCGAATGAGATTCAATTATTTATCAGAATTTCCTGGAGAGAAAAAAATATGTAGAAAGAAAATCGGAACGCCAGAAGTTTATTTAATTTCAGCGGAACATTGTGATATTGTTCATTCAGCAATCAGCCATTAGATATTTTGAGTTGCAGATCTATATGGTTTGTTACTTTTATTATGCGTACAGCAAAGGAATGCAATTCCCTACCGGAATCTGTATTTTCTGATAGCTACAACCTGGGAGTCTTTATGTCAAGAGTGAATAGGTTTCTTCTAGGCAAGCGTGTCTCATCCTCAACCACATCATCGCTTACCATGAGGTGTGATAGTGTTCAAGCATGAGTCTATCAGTAATTAAAAACAAAACTGCAGACTGACGTGTCGGATGAAAAACCGTCTGAAGTTTTCCCGAGCTTGGAATAGCCTAGCCGAAAACATACCTACAATTGATTTTTGTTAACGGGAAATCTGAAAAGAGCGCCATGATTTTTTTTGTTCGGATTTTTTATCTATTTCGTGTATACGGGTACGGGAGAAGTGTGTCGTACAGCTGGAGTCGCACTATGTTGTCGCAGCGCCCAGCCAGTGCGCTCGGTTGGGTTTTTACAGTTTAAGTAAAAGAGACGAGTTCCATTTCTATTTTAATAAATCGTTTTTAGGGTTCCGTACCTCAAAAGGCAAAAAAAGGAATCATTATAAGAACACTCTCTTTTCCGTCTGTCTGTCCGTGTGTCACCACCGATTTTCTCAGGAACGGTTGGACTTAGCAAGTTCGAATTTATACCAGATACATATGCAGTGTATAGTCTCTACTAGATGTATAAAATTAAGATCCCGAGTCAACACGATATCATTATGGGCAAAATTAGGTTTTTGGCGAAAATTTGTAAGTACTGAAATTTACCTTAATTTTCAACTTATTTATTTTTCGGAATTTTCCTTTACATGTGCTGTAAGACTTTGTTTTTAACCAAAATTGATAATTCTACTTCAACCGAAAGTACCCTGTAGGTTTTGGGTCGAAAACCTATATGGTAGTTCCCGTTGACCTAGAATCACGGAATTTGGCAAAAAGTAAAGTCTTACAGCACCCTGGGTACGGAACCCTACGTGCGCGAGTCCGGTTCGCACCTGGCCGGTTTTTTTTTGTAATTTCGCATACATTTTATGGCAGATGTCTATGTTGTCGACAGCACACTTCTACCAACCCTTCGGGGAACACAGACGTGATTTTAAGTGTGCGTGTCGACAGCAAAATCCCTATACAATAGGTATTCCTAATTCGACACCTGACTATTGCTTCAGTCAATTGTGAGTGACAGATAAAAAGTATTCTTAGTTCACCAGATCTAATATGTATATTGCCGAAGTAAGAATGTTGACGGTGCCGTCACCGTTATTGCACGAAGAGTGTACACCCGCTGAAATTGAAAAGCAAAGTATAATAATATGTAAATCATGGCGTGTGCCAAGTGCATCCAAGTTTGTACCAAGTATATTGATATCTTCCTACTTTGTATGATTACCTAGTACACACAGCCTTTGATTTCAATATGTAAGTAAATTAATTGCTGCCTAATAATTTTGAGTTGAGTATTTGTTTTGACAAATACTCAACTCAAAATTATTATAAATATAGAAAGCAGGCAGCAATTAATAAACTCAACTTTAGCCTGAAAACCTGTCAAATTTTGACATTAACACGTTTGACACGTTTTTAAATTCTTAATTATCAATTCAGAACCGGGCATATTTTTGGTTTATAGTAATTATAGTATAGTATATAGTTGGGAAAAGGCTAGGCAAGAGAGAGAGAGAGTAATTATAGTATAGTAGATAAGTTAGTTTTTAATTTGGTGCTCAACCGTTCTCGAAGACATTACAAAAATAAAATTTGTAAGCATACATTTTCAGAATTATAACTTACAGGACGATTAACCTACTTTTGTTTAGTAGCTTGGTTTTCTTCGGTTTATTTTACAGTCTCAAAGGGATTAAAATTCAAACTGAAATGCTGAACTACGCGGGGAAAGACCGTCGAGATCTAGATTAGTGAACAATCGTGTTTTCAGAAAAGTAGGTTGTAATAAATCGTCGAGGTAGCCCAGGTACTAAGACCACACCGGTCGGGTTAGTAATTTCTGATCCGGGCAAGTACCAGTGTAACTCTTTCAATTCATATGTTTAGTTTATATTGGACATCACTGACAACTGTGTCAGACAAGTATTATTAATGTATTTTTATTGCCGACTTTTTATAGAAAACCTCTCAGACCTGTGTAATAGAATTAATCAAATTATTCGCATCCGTTTCCGTTTGTCGAGAGCTCCTTCAAAAGTCTTTAACAAAATCTTTCAAGTGAAAATTTTCAACGTTTATTAAATGATCAACGTTGACGGTTTCTAATGAAAAAATGTGAAGTGTTGTTATTCTGTAGGCGTTTTAATTTTCTTTCATCTGTAGCGTCAAAGTAGTACCTAAGTCCTTTGACTAGCAGACACTTTTGTAGAATTATACAAAAATTAAATAAAGAGAACATCGTCTATCAACCTTTATTTTTGCTGGTAGCTAAAGCATTATTTTTTTAATACCCAGACTTTAAAGAACACTCTTCGTACATGGAACTTAAAGATAGGCAGTCGCTCTATGTAAAATAAGGGAATCCAGTTTCATTCGGTTTTACTGGAAGTTACGGCCCTAAGTAGTTGAGAGATTGAGTGAGAAACTAAAGCAGTAACTAAACCCCTTCTAAAACGCGGCCAAATTTGCACTAATACAGCCGCAATACTGTATCAACTGACTCGCCTAAATGCCCTTCGAGGAACATGTCGTTATTTTTCTGATGGCTAATGACTTCTTTCCCTCTTCCGTTTTTATTTGTATAGTTATAAAGTTCATAATACTCTATTTACTTATGTAATTCTGAATTAAAAAATCGACAAGTTCAGTCAAACAAAAGCTTGTAAAAAAGAAAGAATTAAGTCGTAAAACTTGACCCTTAACTGCCGCTGGTTTTCCAATCCGTAAAGTACAGTTGACCCGCTATTTCTCACTTACGATGGCGATACGGGAGGCTTTTAAGGTTATATCAGAGTCCCTTCGCCCAATTGACACTACTTAGCGGCGCGGCCCCGGGGGAATCCATTGTCTTTAGATAACACGGTGATAAGGAGACCCCAAGTGTTTGCGCTTAGTTTTGGATTGAATCAATGAATGTGGATTACAAATGTACCTAAAGCCGAACGACGACATCAGCGCGGTAAAAATAATTAAAACTGTTTGCTATTATTTGAATTTTATTGTATGACGACTTTTAGATAACCAACAATTATTTTAGATTTTAAGATTGTATTTTAATTAGATATTGATTTGAATTTAGAATAATTAGTGTTTATTATTATTTTGTATCTCCTGTTAGAATGCTGTCGCTGTCGCATCCCTCCTGGAGCTAGGCGTTAATATATTATATTCAAATTATATTTAGATTTAAAATCACAAAAATAAAAGTTTATATAATCACTAACTATTGAACAGATTGGAATTATGCCGAAGCAAACTAAAATATTTAGTCTTATGGTGCACAAAATATTCCACCATTATACAGGTATAATATTTTAGAAGGTACACCCACATACTACCAGTTAAAATACAACCAAACATATAATAAAAAACACTCACTCACAAAACTCCACACAACAAAACAATCAATCAATCCGTTTGCAGTCTCACTGTACGCAGCTCAATACTTTATTTCTTACGGAGCTATATAAACATTGGTAACACTAGCTGTCCGATTTCTGGATTTCCGTTCCGACTACCCGTTACGAGTCGACTGTTACAGTGAGTAAGATCTACAAATGACAGCGGCGACCAGAGACTTTATACAAGTGTCATTCGACGTCAGCGAAAACGTGGCGACAGCGATTGGCACAACGTCATAAATGTATGGGAATGTCAAACGCTGTTCAAATGTCACGAGAACACTAGCTTACATTTTGCCCTTTGCTGATATCGAATTACACTTTTCTAGAGCCTAAGAAGAATCGGTGAGTAACGAATAGGCCCCCATCCTCTGACCGATCTCAACAAACGTTGCTTAACGTCGAAGATCGGCCCATGCGGCTGTTATTATTTAGCCACGAGCTCCTCATAAACACAAATATTATAAAATACGCACTTAGCAAATCTACATATTAAACAATGATGTACTCGTAGGTAATGACACTGCCGTCTTACAAATCTTCAGCAAAAATCGTCACAATCACCCGCGGCACCTTCCAAACCACGGTCCTATCAGATTTACAGACGATTGACAAACCCCCGATTTCTGATTTTAGTATTTAAAGTTGAGTATTCGTCAATCTCTACTTAAGCTTGAAAACCTGTAAAAACGACGATTTACGAGTAAGTACGGTTTGACACATTCTTAACTCCAAATACTCAATTCAGAAATCGGCCAAACGAAATCGGTGCGGCGTGACAAAGCGCCGCTACATTTCATACGCATAGCGATGCAGGCTCGGCGGCCTTGCAGACAACGGCGTGATATTCCCGTCACGCTGCCGCCCCTGACACGACGCACCGACGTGTGAACCCGGGCCATCAGGACCCCAGAGCGTGACATACGGGAAGACACGTCGCGATTATACGAAGTGATCTTTCAAGAACGGATTCAAGAATGGCTTTTAAAACAATATTAACGTGTCATGTGGGAAAACACATTGCAATTTACGAAGTGATTATTTCAAGAACGGATTTTAAAAACTATGTATGATATTTTTCAGAAAAGTGTCGTCTCCTTTAGCGTTTACTAACATTGTTGTTCATTTCGGAGTCATTTCAAAACTGGTCATGCGTGTCTTTACCGAAGGGTAAGGCGTACCTAAAGTGCACACCCGCAATTCGAAAATGATTGAATTATTAGTCCCTTGAAAATCTTGAAATATAGCGCACTATGAGTCGCAACTCGAACCTATTATCATCAAGCACATAAGTAACCAGCCTCCGGGCTGCTACTGAGAGATTCCAGATGGATTAATCCAATAACACTTTGCCCGACACGGGCATCGAACCCAATGCCTCATTCATTCATTCTCAGCCGTAACGAAGCAGTTGCCAGTGGGAATCATTTCCGTTTTCTGCAAAATCGTCTCTCGTATTAAAATTTAGTTTTAGAGTTCAAAATCTGCCTAAATTCAATGCCTACAGTCAGATTTTACATGCTTTTTGTTAACTTGCAATGTATGTATGTATGTATGTAAGTGTGCTCGGGTCAAAACTTGCAACTGAATTTTAAAGCAGTTATCCTCCACCGATTAAGAAGATATTTTGTATACACGTTTAGTTTGGATGACAACGCATGGGTAGTTAAGTGACTTCATTCTAAATCCAATATGGCGGACGGCCCAAGATGGCGCACTAGTTTTTTTTCATGCACTGCTATGGGTATCAAATGAAAGGTTTTGCTGAGAAGAATACCTACGAAAAACTCTTGTTTTAAAAAAAGATTTTTATGAATACTTTAATAACATTTTCACTAAGCGAGTCTAAACTCTTAACAATATTGAATTCAGGCCCGACTGTTATCCTAAACACACATAATATAACTGAATACGTTATACCTAATCGTCTGCCGTCGGCTCAGTATTTGCTTTAGGGACGGCTGCTTATCCCCAGATACCAAGTACGATCATAACATTACCATCATGGCTTTTCTTTTAGTTAGAATAAAGTTTCGCCACTGAAAAATTGCTACCGCAAAACACAATCTTGAATTTAAGTAACGATCATGCTCCTACCCTTGTCAATGTTTGTGTGGTTGCGGCACTAAATCAATTTTCCATATGGCTTTATAAGCCGTCATATCATAAATTCCCTTTCGAGACATATCAACTTTCACACAATCCATCCATCACATTCAAACTCCAAACTTTCCTCACAACAATCTCCTCATTTGTCTGAATTTAAAACACCCATTATAAACCTCTCTCTTATCCCCCGTACAGATATTTCTTAGTTTTTCAACAAACGCGACAGAGATATGAAATTCATTTGTTTTAATTTTCACCTGTATAGCTTAACTTTCGGACCCAATTAAAACCTAACACGGTTTATCAATTAATTATAAATTGCCAACCTAAAAGCGAATAATAAAACAAACATCGCCGCGACTTTTAATAGTTTTTACCCAAAGTTTATCTTCCCAAACGATTCATAAACCTAATATAATTAAAATCTTTTAAATTGAAACCCTACAAACCAAATATACAAATAGATATTGCCGAAAGTATAAATTTTTACCTAAAGCTTAACTTTGGACTGGATATTCACAAACCTAACTCAGCAACAATTAACCAGCTAACTTTAAAGTTAACTCCCTTAAAATAAAAGAGACAACCAAATATATCCAGGAGTACATACAAGTACATCTGCATCGTCCTAATTTCAGCAATAAAGTATTCATAGAGAGCATTACAACTCGTACGGCCATCTCAAGTAACACGCGGTAAGTTTTACGAGCGGCGCTATTAGTTGCCTTACATCGATATCGGTATATTTATGGCCCGTAACGTCGAATGGAGGTGGAGGCGTGTTCCTCTACAGTTATTAATGATTGACTCAAACTATTGACGTTGACGGTCTGTAAATGTCTAGTAAGTCTTTTGAAAGACATGTTTAATAAGTTGTCCTAAGGATATATATTATCATTCTGTAATAATACCTCGTCATCATTGGCATTACTAGGCCCTAATATTGTTTTAATGTACAAAATACCTCAGCGTGACAAAGGCCAGACAATAAAACCGTAAAACAGTCAAATGAAATCGATGTTTACCTATAAAATCATTTTCGAAACGTTTTTGTGATCGTCACAAGAAACATTTGTCAGAAAACGGCTCAAATATAATATTTTCACCGAAACATTGAATAGCAAGATTATCTTTCAATAAATAACGTTGACGATATTGCAGAAATGTATAAATCTCCATTTGGTGCGGATCAACAACATTTTAGAAGCGGCAAAATCATGTTTCATTTCAAAACCCGACTGACCCATCTGTTCGTAGCTCAACCTTTTTAAAAGCTCTTACTACCCTTACCAAAATAACGCAGACACAAGACCATCTATGAAATATCAATTAAATTCAATAAAAGGTAAATTGTCAAAGTTATTCACAACTTTACTGGTGTAGGTAATCGTATGAGTACTGAAATATAAAAACGCCTGTATTCTAACTATGTAATAAAAACATTAGTTTTATTAGCAGCTAGTTAAGAGAAGAACGTATGGCGCCGTCTGAGCAGAATGTATGAAATGGTCAACATTTCATACATTCTGCTCAGACGGCGTAGGAGATAGAGTCCATCTATCTCCTACGCAATTTCTACTTGCTTCATATAACGGTAAATTTTTCAGACACCATTATCACGAACCTACTATATATTTTTCATAGCACCCTGAAACGGTGAACTATTGAAATCTAAGAAAAACCGTCTGAAACTTTAAATGAAAACTTTGAATATTGCATCAAACGAAACATAGCTCTTTCGTCAATATTCCACCTCAACAAATTCGAAATCACAAATTTGGAGTCCTCATTTCAGACTTAACCGCAAAGAAAGCCGCAAAACACGATTTCAGGAAAGTTAATACATTTTAACCCATTTAACGAGAACGGACCAATCAAAATAGAGTCAGAAACTAAAATTAAGGATAATTAATCAATTTCTTAAATGTATTTGTTGGTTGAATCAATAGGCCTAATCGGTAAGTTGGGAGCAACCTGGCAGCTTGTTAGGTGGAGAGGGAGTCCACCGGTGATGGGCCGTACGTTGGGCCATTGGAGCGGAGCGCTCTGATGACTGAGCGGCCCATTCAAGGCTCCAACATTCTATTTTATATCCATTTGTTTGCTTGATTTTGACTTTCTTAAGATTTTTGTCGATGTTGAGGATTTTTCTAAGAGTTTTTTATTATTCTTGGTACAAGTATGTAATTTAATCAATTCTTTTCTTTTCATTAACTCCCGAAATGAATTTTCTCATAAATTGGGTGGTAGCAAAGTTACAAAACTCATAATTGTACTTTTTCTTGTTGCAATAAGTTTTCTCCTATTTTAACTACTATTTATTGTGCTCTTTATTGTATGAAACCATTTTGTTCAAGCTCAACTTCAAAACTTGCCGATAAAAGTAACTTTTTCAAGTTTTCAGAGATTAAAAGATCATTTATACAGTTTCAGGCCTGAAATAAATCGTAACTGATACGAAAATGTATTTTAAGAAAAGCATTTCCCGTTTCATATTTCAAACAGTCAAACTCATAAAATACAAGACAATACTTACTAAAAGCCAATAAACTCGTAATTACAACAAATAACTTGCCCAAAGCTCCGAAATCTCATTTAAAAATTCACTCTGACTGTGAATCGATTAATACGCCTGTTTTTAACTCAAAGGATCCGGACACAAAGTAGGTAGCTTCGAACTTCGCCTCAAACTAAACCGCACAATCTTAAATTCAAATTGGCGTTCCCTATGCCTAAACATTAAAATCACAAACGGTTCGTCGGTACCCTGACATTATTCCAACCCGTCGGGAAAATAAGAAAATCCAAAAGAAAAATTTGAAGTGGAAAAATAAAATACGGATACGTACCTTAAAATACGAAGAGAAAACTACGAACTAGAGTATGATCGCGCGGATAGAGAGTTGGTAAAGTCGCGGCGGAACGTAGCGAGCACGTCTGTCCGTCGCGACGGCGAGCGCGCGATGGAGCCGAGTCGCAGCGGCCGCGGCGGGGTAGCTGTTGCTTCGCGCGTGCGCCGCCGCATACCTGGCCGCACACAGCACCGTGCGGCTGTGTGAACCCCGCCCACTTGGTAGACGGAAACAGCAACATGGCCGGCCCTCGGGAGCGGCGAGAGAACCAAACGCTGACGATGCGCCCTCAGCTAGCCTCAGCGGACAACCAATACAGATGCAGCTGCACTTTGCTTGTTGACACCTTACGATTACAATAATCATTCAACGCATGTACATCGTACAGTGCATAAATCTTCAACAGCATATAAAATATCGTAATCAATTTTACTCTCGTCAATATGAGGTCGGAAAATTCGGGAACTGGAACTTGATTTGTAAGAAACAATGCGTTTTACTTCAAGAAATGTATAAATCAGGAAAAAAAACAATGACAAATAAGTAATACAAAAAAAAGTATTTCAAAAAAAGTATTTTTAAATAGCACAGATTTCAAGAACTCGACAAGAACCCTTCACAGACAAAGTGTTTTCTAAAAAATAATATTTGCACACTCAAAATAGCTTTTTTCGGCTAAGATAGGTATGCAATCCTAGATGCGCTTATCCGATTCTCACTTTCTATGTTTCGTTTTGGTAATTATGTTACTGTAAAAGCCCAAACTACGCCAAAACCTAGGATTTACATGTAAATTCCAATATTTAGCAAGTCTGACTGGTAAAAGTCCGAAATGATTTATGATAATGGCTAATTACGGGCTTTCACCAGCAATCACGCAGTAAATCTTAGGATAACATTTGTTTCAAGATTTAAAAGAGATCCTAAATGATTTAAAAACATTTCCCGTTCAAAGTATTCGTAAATGTTTTAAAATCATGTTGGTATTTTACTGTAAATGAATAAATAAGTGAAGCTAATCAATCAGTCCTTAATTGTACTCCTTCTTTCGTGTCATAATGTGTCACAGACATACAATTTTTGAACATTTACAAGTCAAGATTGCTAATAAAATCCCAAAATTAACGATATCTTCATTTTGGACTTTTAACAGTAAGAAATCTTAGGTTTTACCGGTAATCCTAGGATTTACCGCAGTTTGGGCTTTTACCGTAACAATTATAACTATATAAAACAATTATACACTATCAGAGAACACATTTTCCCGCCGGAAGCTGGGCACTACAAGCAGAGTGACGACGGCCGTCGGCGTCGGCAATGTGCGGCGCTTGCCCGCAACAGAACTTAACTATCACACAGGATACTTTACCTAGTTTATTTAAACTATTATTACATTTATCGTTCTCACCTTTACCCATCAATATAGTACACTAAACTTTTGATCAATAAACGAATTCAACGTGACAATGCTGCCAGCATTCTGGGTACGTTTCCCATTGACAGCGATGTGGATAATTTTTTTACATGCCCAATGTCTTCCTTTTTTTATACACGCTTGCACATTATTATAAATAGTTTGTATTTACATGGTTCATAATAATTTAGTTACCTCTAAATGTTACGTAAACTTAATGTCCGATTTGGTATAGCGTTTTTGCAAGGCACGGCAAGAAAACTCTCAAGTCTTGATCGCTCCCTAATCGCTAATCCGTTGCATCATTTAGATACTTCAAAAATAAATTACATAGTTTATATTAATAGAAACCATCGTATGCACGAATTAGGGGTTTATAGCATTTTGATGGCTGCTCAAATAACAATGGTTTACCTACAAAAATCGTAAAAGGTTACAAATGATTTGATGATTGCTACCGACGAATGATCTTAGCGCTATAAATAGAATGACAGGACATCTATCATTGTATTGTGATTTGATGATGAATTAACTAGCAAGGATGGGCACTGACGGACCGCTGGAACATATTCGATCGCAGTTTATTGCAACAAATGGTTAGCTCTGTCAGAATACCGGCGCGGTGTATTATTATTTTTTAGATATCGCATTACAAGAGCCTTTTTAGTCTCGTTCGGGGTTCTTTATTTTATTTTTGTTTTTTTTTTTCTATAATCTGTATATCCTCTGCCCAGTGAAGCGCGGTTGTCTAGAAGTAACCTTGTCACTATTGACTTTAAGACTCCCAGGTTGTAGCTATCAGGAAATATACGCATAATGAAAGCTATATTCGGTGTTTGAGTTTGGCTGTATTTTCCCTCTCATTCAGCCTCGAAACATATGTAAAAGATTAAGTTACTTCTATCTCTCTAGTGGTATAATTAAAGTTTCACATACTGGCAGAACCCTCCTTGAAACTTGGTCTGGCAAAAATAGTTTGGTGAAATTGCGGTACGCAGTGGCAGGTTGCCAAACAAGTAATTAGTTCAATGCTACTATCTCTGCTGACCCTACCGGTAAGCACGAGGTAGTGATATGTTTGAACTGCTTGTTACAAAACATTAAACAAATTAAACTATTTTATTAAATAGGCCATCATGTTTTATGAGATAATTTAACCCGAAGATCCACAAATTTTCGGTACCTTTAGTGATTTATTCAGAAGTTTAATCGCGTGTTCCTTCAAGTATTATCTAGCTAATTTCGAGATGAAATGTTTTCTATCTAGTAAATTTTAAGTGTGGTCTAAAAAATTTAACCTTACCATTAATCTTGGGTTTCAGCTGAAATAAATTGCTGTAATATATGAATTCATTACTTTAAGTTCGCATGAATATATTCTCTTGTAGCGCATTATTCTCGCTTCTATTTATCATTACTGGGAGAATTACTTCAATTTATTAAAACAAATTGCTTTTTCTCGTTTTACTTTTAAATTGGAGCACTGATATTCATGTGGTGGACGCAGGTTACGATAAAACTGTCACTAGTGACCATAGTTTGGAAACAAATGATTAGGGCTCTTTCAATTTAAAAGTTCAATTTAGATTCGTGTCGGACTGCTGCGGCGCCGCAGCAGTGCGAGTGTCGTACTGCGCACGAGCAATTGTTTTTTTATTCAATTTATACACCAATAGCGCAGTGTGGGGCCCGGTGCCACGCACACACGACTGCACGACAAGTATGTGTGTGCATAAATGGTATGAAAAAAATCAGCTGGTCGTGCGCAGTACCCACACCTCTGCGGCGCCGCAGCAGGCCGACGCAAAATGTCTAAATTGAAAGAGCCCTATTGACAACTTTAATAGACTTGTGTTCAACAAAATGAAATGGACGGTTTTATTCCAATACTTTCTTGATTCGTTTATTGAATTTCTTTCCAAAGTGAAAATTATTCTCTGCGAAATTTGAAGTTTCGTTGGTTGTAATAACATTTTTATATTAAAGACGAATTTAATTCTGTGATTTAATATAAGTTGTGGAGGTAGCAGCTAATCTCCGAGTAATTTAAACTTTTCGCTACACTTTAATAAACTTGCGCGAGTTTGTGATACGTAAGTGCACTGCTTCTCTAGTATACTTTATTTAGAATGTCGAGAATTATAAAACTTAGCTCTCGGAAAACAGAGAACCTAATGCTTCTTAGCACATCGCTTTGCGTTACGGCAAATTGTAGAGTTTATATTTAGAATACGTGACAAGATTTATTTCAATTTGCCGCTTCATTTTTAAAGCTAAACTTGGCAGTCATTAGAAAATCTAGAAACACATTGAACAGAAAAACAATTAAGCAACTTGGGGCTTTAATAGGAGAAATGATCTACCCCAGTCTACCTGCCGCCGAAAGCTAAACACACTGCCAGGCCCCAGAGATTATAAGTTGTCAGTTCTAATACATAGAATATTAACAGGCGGGTAGGGGGGAAGGGCGGAGGTTGGGACAGCGGGTGATTGGACCAATTCCATTTAATACTCCCCCACGACTCATTTCAGTCTGTAATGATTTAGGCAAGCGAGATACGCTCGTCAATGGCGATTGTAGGTTGCGACTGGAATTGTATTTTAGACTCATTTTAATTCAGATTTGAGTTGTGAGGCCACAAAACAATCAGAAAGGTAGAAATGGATTTGGTGGGCCTGTTACACACTACGACTTTTTGGACATCATCAGTCGCGGATTCGCAATACTATCCCTAAGCCTAAAAATCTGGCGCCCTTCACCTGGCTATTTATACGCTAGAGTCGTGCGATATTGTCGCGCATTATTCATGATATGTCGCATGTTCCTTTCGCAACAAATCGCGCCGTGTGTGACCACTCTTAGGCGTGATTGCCTCTGAGCGTTAGTTAAAAATTCTGAGTACTTTTGGGAAATGTGTTCCGTAAAAGGGATTTATTTAATAATTTGTAGGTTTTGATATATTTTGTTGAAACAGGATGTTATTTATAGAGTGTTATAGTCTGTTTCGTTTTATTGCAACGGAAAATGTTTTAAACTGATGAAATTCTGATTTTCTTTTCGTTTTATTAAGCAAAGAGTTTGTACGTACAGAGGAAAACAGAAAAAGTAATGTTTCCAACAAGCGCAATCTTTTCATATTAGTTTTGTTGCTCTTCGTCGCTTCTTTGCAGTGCTTTGAGTTCATATAATCGCAGCCACTTTTTGCGACGTCGTTCAAAGGAAATTCTTTCGCGATCAGTTTTCTTGTCAGTGAATTGGTTGCAAATGGTCAGCCCAGGTTGCTGCAGAATAACATGTAATGTTTTAAATTTATTTTTTTGTAAAGATTCGACACAAAACATATTGGTTCAAAATATGTTTTATTTAAATGTTATATAATCTTATCTTACGTCTAGCCCGAAATCAATTAGACATCTGGCTATTCAATAAATCCGACTACTCTGAGAATAAACACCAAAAAAAACTCTAGAGTCTGAGATGGTCTTTTGAGGAAAGTCCATCTCAGACTCTAGAGGAGGAGGAGGCAGTCGGTAAATAAGTACCACTTTTATCAATATCTTTATTTTTGATCATAGGGAGGTACATAATACAGGTCTTCAATAATTAAATTGTGACCAGCTATGTCCCACCCTTCAGGCATACCTACTATTGGTAAAACAGACTTAGTTACAACGAACCTTAGATTTTATATGGCAGTTTAAAATGAACAATTTCACAAAGGCAAAACTAAAAGAAGGTGTTATGTTTTCGAAAAATACTTTTTTCGTGAAGGCACTCGTAGTAACTTTTAACAAAAACAGGACACTAGCCCCGGTCGTTGCCCGCAAACCCCTGCGTAGGTTTGCGGGCAACGCTTCGCGGACGGGATTCCCTGAAACGAGACGTAGCGTGGGCTGTGATACCAGGGTATTTCTAATGCCTCCGTGTAAAACAAATACGAGAAATCCTCGTTAGGAACCATTCTAGGAATGTCATTATTATGTTTAGATTCGATTTGAGAATGTTTTGATACAATATGTTATCTTTTGTTCTGATTGCTAAGGTTTGATATTTGATCCATTCGATATTTTCGTGCCGCTATAGTTATTGCTTATGATGATTGGAGCTAGTAGACTCATTTTATATTTCTTTGTTTTCTATTATGATTTTTTACAGTAACAGATAGAACAATATGCCATTTCGTACCTGAAAGGCCAAATGGAGCCCTATTGCTGTCGCTCACGTGTCCGTCTGTCGTGTCACACATTTTGTTCCAAAGTTTTTTTTAACTTCCCACTGTCTTATGAATTTGAAATTTAGTGATAATGTTAATTATGACATACCTATATTTTACTAACAGATACCAATCTATACTTTTTAATATTATAAAGCTGAAGAGTTTGTTTGTTTGTTTGAACGCGCTAATCTCAGGAACTATTGGTTGAAATTGAAAAATTCTTATTGTGCTGGATAGACCATTTATCGAGGAAGGTTATAGGTTATAAAACGTCACGCTACGACAAATAGGAACGGAACATAAATGAAAAATGTTACAAAAACGGGCAAAAAGTATGCCTTTTTGAGAGGTTGCGTTGCGTGCGCTGCGGAAACGGTTTAAATTACGCAAATATCATATATGATGGTCTTGTTCCTCTTTAAAAGTTTTAAAAAAAGGTCCGCGGCAGCGTGTCTCCGTAAGAAAAAACAGCGCTGGTTTCTCAGCCTCCAGGTGGTAGTGGACTGCAGAGAGATTTGAGTGCAGGTCTCTAATGTTAGTGCGATGCAATTTGTGGGGAAGGGAGTGCAGCCGCTGTTTAGATCCAGTATTATTTTCCATGTCATAATCATAATTGAAGAGTGAATGGATGAGATGAGGTTCCACGCTGCTTACCTACAGACACGCACTGAAAGGACGCCATCATTGGGGCACTAGACCGGAGACTGCGGGGACGCCCGAGCCCTCCTGGAATGTCCGTCGGGCCCTCCCCATCTGGTCGCCAGACAGCACGAAGGCGCATTCCGGGATTTTTTGACAGTTGGCGGGGCAGCCTTTCGTGTGTGGCTGGCACACTACTTGGGTCCCCAACAACCTGCGGTCGGCCAGCGGCGCGTCATGCTCCGGATCCCGCCACCCTCCGCAATCAGTCGCCCGAAACGTCCATAACAGCGCACGTCAGGCTGGTCAGCCTGTAGTGTAACAGACCTATCCTACCTACCCCTACCTATCCTACCAACCCTATCCTCCCTACCTATTCTACCTACCCTACCTGCCCTACCTGCCCTAACTGCCCTACCTGTCCTCCGTGCCCTACGTGCCCTACCTGCCCTACCTGCCCTACCTGCCCTACCTGCCCTACCTGCCCTACCTGCCCTACCTGCCCTACCTACCCTACCTGCCCTACCTGCCCTACCTGCCCTACCTGCCCTACCTGCCCTACCTGCCCTACCTGCCCTACCTGCCCTACCTGGCCTACCTGCCCTACCTGCCCTACCTGCCCTACCTGCCCTACCTGCCCTACCTGCGCTACCTGCCCTACCTGCCCTACCTGCCCTACCTGCCCTACCTGCCCTACCTGCCCTACCTGCCCTACCTGCCCTACCTGCCCTACCTGCCCTACCTGGCCTACCTGGCCTACCTGCTCTACCTGCTCTACCTGCCCTACCTGCCCTACCTGCCCTATCTATCCTACTTACCCTACCTACCCTAAAAACAAACAAACTCTTCAGTTTTATAATATTAGTATAGATGTTGATAAAACTACTACACAAATGAAAAAATTTGATTACCATGAAAAAAGACCTTTTTTGACCTTTTATTATGCGTACAGCTAAGGAGTAGAATTCCCTGCCGGAGTCTGTGTTTCCCGACAGTTACAATCTATCAGGGGTCTTTAAGTCAAGAGTGAATAGGCAAGCGTGCTTCACCGTCGACCACATCATCGCTTACCATCAGGTGAGATAGTGGTCAAGCGTAAGCCTGTAGAAATTAAAAAAGACTTGACCCGGCCGTCTAACGAGAGCCTCCTAGGGTGTTGGTCAAGGTTCGTGGCTATTAAGCCATTGGCTGACACGACTAGAATGATCGCTGTGTCCATATCCCGCGTGTCGACAACCTCGCGAGCCAAGTCAAGATACTTGGTTTGCTTATCTTTCTTGGCTTTCACGAGAGTCCCATCATGCGGGACGGTAAAGTCAACAATAATTGCATGTCTCTCGATTCGGCCACCATCACAATATCAGGATTATTGGATAGCTGAAGATTGCTGGGGACAAAGAGTTTCAGGTCATCCATGTAAAGGAGATGAGATATAACCTGACGACCACTCTTCAACCGATAGCTTCGCTCTGAATTCTCTAGTAGCGTGCTTAGAGGATACAAGACTAGGCAATACCAAAATGGACTCAAACTATCACCCTGGAATATACCTCGTGAATATGTTTTGAACAATCTCGGGGCTCTGAGGTCCCGGACCTTTGCTACGGGCTTAAGCCAACTCGCAGAAGCCTTGTTAGATATTTATCATGATAGGTGTCACAACTGCAATAGATCCCTGGATGCACTACGTTAAGTGCACCCAAGGACAATCCCCGGTTGATGCAGGATTATTGTTAAATATGGATACAAAGATATTGGGCTATGGATTTGGCAGGTTTAGTGGATCGATTGCCTGAAACCATAGAATGACTATTCCTACCTGCCTGACCGCTGTTGACCAACACGGCTATAAAATGGCAAGGAATGACTTGCACACTTAATTAATGGGCCCCATAAAGGATTACTAGCACTTGAGTGACGTAGCGCCTTAGGGGCAAACATATCCAGAGGTGCTTGAGGAGTGGAGAGGTGTACCGCGACTATAAGGACAATCCCGGCAGTACGGTCAAAAACCCTACCACCTGCATCTTACTGTATTATACTTCCTTCCACCGAGCAAGTCTGCTCTTGCGAATTTCCACTCAAGCCAGCCAATTAAAGCAAGAGAGAGATACGAGCTCTATTACCCGTCAGTGTTCACACCGACCAGCCAATAATGGTAAACCGGACGTGAGGAACAAGACATTCCCCTCGAGATCAGGTCCATGGGGTCGCCACTGCCCACCAGCTCTTCCACCTTTCTCTTAGTGTGGCCCCTCAACCTAGGCATGTTGCGGAAAGAGATGCGATTCGATTTATATCACACTGATTAGCGATGTTTACTAAGCAACATTACAAGTTCATTCACATGGACGCAATGCGTTACAATTCAACCGATTTGCACTTGAAAATATCATAGAAATATGTGAGCGATATAATAATAATGATACAACATTTTTATTATTTCGCCTATTGACGCAATAATTAACTATGCGTGACTATTATTTTAATAAAAATAACCAAAACATACTCCAGTTCTCAATCACTTGCCACCCTTTCTACTGTTAATATAAATAAATGAGCCACAAACGTACCATTTAATAATTAATTACATTGAGAGCAAACCTAACACAAAAGTTAATTAAAAAGTGAGCAAAAATCACGGTGACGACGTTCCTGAGAACTTAGCTTGGCAACCGTACTTTACTCTCAAATTGAACTTCACGGCGTATTTTAGTGAGGGAGTCGTATTTTTAAAGGCACTAGCAGAATATCAAGTTTATCTTGGACATCGCTGACAACGGTGAAGGAAAACATCGTGAGGACTCCTAGACTTATAGTGTTAGAAACTGCCAACTGTCATCGCAAGCGTGGTGATAAATGCTCATTCCTTCTCTGCATGAGAAGAGGCCTTTGCCCTGCAGTGGAACAGCTACCGGCTGGTCTTATAGCTTAAAACTGTCACGGTTGCGAATTACTGCGATCTTAATCTACATGCAGCAAATAGTTACTTACTGTTTTCCTTTTTCGATGAATGATCAGGCACTACAACCTGAAATAGAAAAAGATACTTTAGCAAATGGAATTGTAAAAATCATCTCAGTTCATATGTACTTTAATTTATATTGGTGTAATATTTCATATCTAGAAACAATTGAGATTTAGGGACTTTCAATGCCAAATCAATATGATAAGAAATTGTAAAATTCATGGTCAGCGATTTGACACGTTACATAGTAACTATCTACGCTAGGAAGTTGTGATGTTGCAGGGGGTGGTGGCAGGTACATTCAAATTCAAATAATTTATATTATTTTCTTAAGTGTGTACCAAGAAGTCATAATGCAATAAAGACTAATGCTTATTTGATTCGTCCACGCAGAAAAAGAAAAGAAGGAGCAGTCAGAAAAAAAATACGAACTAATGCTTAAAGTTCGGCCGTTCAGAGAATGCGTTCCTGACACGTCGCGATTGAACTGACGACGTAACTTTGTAATGGCGTTGCAGTTACGATAAAAATATTTTTGCTGGTTGTTTACCGTTTTAACAATCGATGAGCATTAAAACAACATTATTATATCAATAATCAAATAATGTTATAATTTTGTGCCAAACTGAGTGTTAAATAACTTGGTAAACCATATTTTTCTAAATCTATACTGCGCTATTACAAGGTTATGTCAGCGCTTTATATTTGTAGTGCTGTGCTAACAATAACAGGCAATACTAGTATCGTAATCTGTTCTTATACAGTTATACTTTATAAAATAATACGTTTTGTTTTTCTTTTTAAGAATTTGAAAATAATGGACTATAAGATAACTTTTATGAAATATAAAAATAAAACTACCACCAAACCGAACGCGCGAAAGAAAGTAGCATTTTTATATTTAGGTTGAAAATGGTAACCCCAAATGGCGTTACTAGCATTTTTATACTTAGATTAAAAATGGTAACCCCAAATGGCGTTATGGGCCGCCATTTTGTGACGCTAAAACAGTCGTCTGTTGTCGTTTCGTGCGCATAGACCACGTTCTTCAAGTGTTTTCGATCTGTTTTTTATTTGATTACCCGGCTTTCGTTTAATGGACTGTTTCTGCTTTTCAAACTGACATCTACGCTAAATCGGACTTCGATTGTGTTTCGTATTGCGTTCTTTTTACTTTTGGTGCATAATGATGCCTAAACGTGGACAAACATTGAAAAGTGGAGCCCGTGAGTTAATCATCAAGCTGCAAGATTACTTTGAGCGGGAGCGGCAAAATTACGGACCCCTGGTACCTGTCGAACAAGTACAAGAACGCGTCTCTCAGGCGCTTGGAGTTAGCTAACGAACGATAACAAATATTAATAAAGAAAAGTTCGGCTCTATTGGCACGGAAGATAATATTTTACGTACTCCGAAGAAGAAACGTAGAACTAAACCCGTGACACATATTGACACCTTTGACGCCGATGCAATCAGAAATCATATATATGGCTACTATTCCAGAAATGAATATCTCAACAGGAAGAAGCTTTTGGCATCGTTAAGAGAAGCTGGACTGTTTAGCGGGGGTAAAACTGCTTTAACCAAAATCTTAAAAGATATTGGTTTTTCGTATAAAAAAACAGACAAAAGAAAAATTTTATTAGAACGATACGACATAATTTTAAAACGGATAAGTTTTTTGAGAGAAGCAAAAAAAATTGATAACTGGGATAGTGTCGTGTTCATTGACGAGACATGGCTAATCGCCAATCACACGGTTTCCCGTACTTGGACGGATGATACACAAGCGTCGACGTCGAAAGTACCAATGGGTAAGGGGGCCCGTCTGATAATATGCCACGCAGGTTCTGCAAAATACGGCTTTGTGGAGAACGCGTTACTGGCATTTCAATCAAAAACCACAAATGACTACCACGAGGAAATGAATGTCACTACATTTAAAGAGTGGTTCCAGAACGTGCTTTTGCCCAGCCTACCAGAGCCTTCTGTAATATCACTCGGTTCAAATACAGAAACCACCTACCCAAGCTAATAAAAAAGAAGAAATGGTGGCTTGGTTACAAGCAAAAGGCATTGACGCAAATATGCAGATGCTAAAGGCAGAGCTAATTAAATTAGTTAAAGAAAATAAAGCGGCAAATGTGCGATACGAAATCGATGAACTGGCTCTGGAGTACGGTCATCGCGTTCTAAGAATTCCACCGTATCATTGCCAATATAACGCAATCGAGCTAATCTGGGCTCAAATAAAAGGTTACGCCGCCCGCCACAATACTTCCCCGCCATTCAGCACGAAAAAGATGATGACCCTATTAAAAGAAGCCTGCGGGGAAGTCACAAGAGATGACTGGGCAAAGGTTGTTGAGAAGACTAAAAACCTGATTTTGGAACATTTTGACCGAGATATCAGGATTGATTCTGTTATTGATAATAATATAATTATACATGTAGGCGAAGATGATGATGAAGACACCACCTCCTCGAGCGAATCGGAGTCTGATTAATATTCTGTACGCACATTCAATTCAATGTACTTTATTGCATAGAAATACAGATTGTAACTTTGTAACAAAGAATAAATAAAACAATTTTATTATATTAATATTACCTTTTTTTGGTTTCCACTTAAATAACAAAAATATAAATTTTAAATGATTCCGCCAATTTAAAACGAAAATAATCTTAAAAATAATGCGGCGGTTCATTTTGGAGGAACGGTAACGAACTCAGTGTTATGTTGTGCCCATCACTAGTCGTGACTAACTGATAGGTGTCGGGAACGCATTCTCTGAACGGCCGAACTATAGTAAAAACACTTATTAAAAAAACTTGCAAGAAAACTAGGCAAACATTTTAGCTGTATTGAATTTTTAAGAATTCGAAATACAATTGCTCAAAGTTAACAGCGAAAGTAGGTAAGGTACTGTATATAAAAGAGCAGCAACACTTTGCCGGCCAAAGGAAACCGACGCTAATTGTTTCAATCAATTGTTTAACGGCCACTTCCGCGGCCTGAGTGCTTCCTAGTTAAACAAACAACATCCATCTCAATATAGGCGTTATTCTGTCACTTGTAAAGGCTAAAATTCCATGACAGACGACAATGTCCTCGTGGAAACTGGAGACAAGTTATAAAGACAAGTCTTAGATAATAATCCTAGTTCAATTTTATTTCCTGAGAGAAATTCGATGTGTTTTAGAAAACTGGAACATTGATATAGAAAATGCTCACTCAACAAATTATTTTCTCATCTGTAAAAATGCTTTTATTATAGCTTCGATTTTCAAATCTCCTCCATTGAAATAAAAATATGACGAAAGTTTTAATCTTCTGTCGCATATCCCATCGAAGGCGTCAATTCCTTTCTACAGACAGAGCAGGCAACATCGAGCAAAAAGAAAATGGCCGACTTCTGCCTGAGAATTAATTTCTAATATAAAGCCAGGCAGCGGCGACTGGGCTTAATCATGCCAAGTCGGATGCGAACGAGGATTTTATTTAAGTCTAATACCTGGCTGACGTTCATGACACCTGCATTAATAGGAAAATGCTTGGATTTTTCAAACAATTCTTGAAAGGTTTAAGTTTAATAAGTTGAGATGGAAATGGAATTAAACTAGTTGGACTATTTTCAATTTCAATCTTTGCTGTTGAGTTCACAGCAGAAACGGAATTATTAATATAACTCAGGGTAAGGCTTTCTCTCAAAAATCCGAATATTTTCAGAAATGCACGTTCCTCTCGTGGAGCTGTGTAGAAATATGTTACCTTCGGGAGGTAAGTTTATAAGTTTTACTTGCAATGAACGAAGGAAACTAGTAACATGCAGGAATTTAATATTACACTGAATCGGGAAATTTGTAAGAAAACGGATCAGGTGCTTAAGGAGTTTCAAGATTTGAAAGGTTAGCTTAGGTCCTCGGAGACTAAAGTTTTCAATCATATTTAAAAAAGGCTGGCAACTATTCGACACAAAATTTATTGTAGCTAGTACGACCGACACATCAGATTTTTTTACATATTGACTAGCTGACCCCCGGGGCTTCGCTCCCGTCAATTGGCTAAAGAAAAAAACCCTACCTACCCTATCCTACCTACCCTACCCTACCTACCCTACTCTACCTACCCTACCCTACCTACCCTACCCTACCTACCCTACCCTACCTACCCTACTCTACCTACCCTACCCTACCTACCCTACATACCTACCCTACCCTACCTACCCTACCCTACCTACCCTACCCTACCTACCCTACCCTACCTACCCTACCCTACCTACCCTACCCTACCTACCCTACCCTACCTACCCTACCCTACCTACCCTACCCTACCTACCCTACCCTACCTACCCTACCCTACCTACCCTACCCTACCTACCCTACCCTACCCTACCCTACCTACCCTACCCTACCTACCCTACCCTACCTACCCTACCCTACCTACCCTACCCTACCTACCCTACCCTACCTACCCTACCTACCCTACCCTACCTACCCTACCTACCCTACCCTACCCTACCGGAGTCTCTCGCGATCCCCCGCCCTCGCTAGTTCAGTTTAAAGCGACTCCGCGCTCAAAAATCATGATAATCGGAAACTTATCGTAGTTTTCAGTGAGTGATAGCTTAAAGTGTTCGGGCTAGTGAGTGCTGTGAACTTGCACAAAAAGAAGTCACCGGACTCCACTTTTGGGATTTTTCCTGGGTAAAAGAAGAAAAATTCAAAAAGTATTTTTCATAAACCCTTAAACGCTGTCAAATTCTGAGTGGTCACCCTCTGATTTTTTGGAGTGCTGGGGGGCGCCCTCGCTGCCCGCACATTTTGAGGTGTCCTCCAGATTTTTCCGACGCAACACCGGAGACCTGCAGGCGAAAGAAGAAAAACCATCCTTCTTCCAAGACTTCGCCTGAGGGCGAGAGACCAGATCTGGTCTAGCCTACCTGTGGGCAATCGACACGTCGTGAAGTTTCCGACATTAAAACTTTTAAATTGTGCTGTGAACACTTTTTACAGTGCAGTTCCGGTCACCTAACCTCAAAGTGTTTTTTCGATCGCGAACTGCACAAAATTGACAGTGGCGTGATAGTATTTTTATAACCCTTAATATCCCTCTCCCCCTCCCCTCCCCCCTCCCCCCCCTCCCCCTCTCCCCCCTCTTCCTCTCCCCCGCCTTCACCCCCTCCGAACTTCGGTGTGTAATCCCCCCCCAACCCCTCTCAAATTACCTCACCCCCCTTGGGTAATCTCGGTCTAGGATAGAGGCAGACCACCCGAGCTTGGGTCCATTGTGACCGGCTTGAGGAGCCCTATCTTTTGGCCCCAACAGAAGCCCTCTCCCAACCCTTATTTTACTACCTTACCCCCCTCGTCTTGTCTCGGCCCAGCTCAGAGGTACACCACCCGAGCTGGGACTCATCGTAACCGGCTTGAGGAGCCCTACCGATTGTCTCCGGTAGAAACCCTATCCACGAAGCCAGCTCAGCCAGGACCACAAAAAGCAGTATCTTTGCAAGCTACCCCAGTTCCTGAGAACCTATAGACCTTAAAATTGTAATAGGATAAGGACATATAGCAGCATTATTGTGCTGCTATACTTAGGCTAAGATAAGATAAGCTTTTTATTGCTTATTTATTTGTGTAAATTTTAATTGTGGACATATAGTAGTACTTTTGTGCTACTAAAGTAATTTAGACTAGGATTTTAACTTGGGACATTCTCGCAAGAGAATATATTTATTTTATTGTGACATCTGAGACACAAAAGGGGTACCCTTTACAGTACCCCCTTTTTACATTGACACAAAAAAGGGATATATTTACAATATCCCCTTTTTACTTTTACATAAATAGGGGTGCTCTTTACAAAACCCCTACTTGACACGATACTAATCCCAACCACACTCACTTATCGAAAATGACCGGAATGCCTGGTTTACGCACGCCTGTCCAGCACTCGGCGGCAACCAAACCCCCGACTAAAAGCCCCCAGAGGGCACCTGAGGAGGCAGGGCCTTCGACGCAGAGCGTCAGGAGGAGCGTGGGTGAGTGGGAGGCTGGTAAAACCGTCACAAAGAGGACTCCCCCTAAAAAGCTGGACCGACCATCACCAGTGACACATATATACTTTGAGATCGGGAGCCCGCCTACCCAAAGGAGTAAAGTCGCCGAGGCTAGAATAGCCTCAAACAAGATCAAGGCCCTAATGACAACCTCCAAAACAACAAGAAACGACATTAGGGCGGAGGTCAAGGCGCAGGCAGACCGGCTCTACCAGCTGGTAAAAGAGCTCGAACAGGGAAGAGCCCCCCCAACCGCAAAGACCATGGCATCGATCGGGTTCCAAGTCCAGGAGGAGCCAAGGGTTGAGCAAGCCCTCCCCCCGTGCTCAGAGGCTATCAGTGAGGTCGAGACGAACTCCCTTAGGCGAGCTCTAGAAGAGCATAGCCGAAACTTGGCCGAGAACAGCCTAAAAATGGATAGGCTGAAAGAGGCGCTACAAGCTAGCCGAGACCAGATGGTCTCTTATGCTAGTGTGGCAGCAAGTCGGCCATCCAATCAGGTTCCGAAACAAACTACACTACATTCCATAGTAGTGTCGGCCAGGGATGAGAAGGAAACGGGGGAGCAAGTCCTGGACCGACTTGGGAAGGTCGTAAATGCCAAGGAAGGGGGTATAGCGGTAGAGAAAGTGAAGAAAGCGAAAGATAGGAGAATAATTGTAGGCTGTAGTACAGAAGAGGATAGGGAAAAATTGAAGGAAAAGATTAGGAGGGCGCCCGAGCTGGAAGCCCAGAATATTAAAAACAAAAACCCACAGGTTGTGTTGCGCGGCGTAATGCAGTACAACACAAATGAGGAAGTACCCAAGGCACTCAAAAACCAAAACGCCGCCATCTTTCGAGATCTCAAAGATGAGCAGGCGAAAATGGAAATAATTTACAGAAAGCGAGCCAGGAACCCGCACATGTGTCACGTAGTGATGAGGGTTGCCACAGAGGTTTGGCGGCGCATGCTCGAGGTTGGGTCGGTGCATGTGGATTTTCAGCGGGTGACGGTCGAGGACCAATCCCCGCTGGTCCAGTGCTCGCTATGCCTCGGGTATGGGCATAGCCGACGCCTTTGCACAGAAACTGTGTCAAAGTGCAGCCACTGTGGCGGTCCCCACATGAGGACGGAGTGCGCGGACTGGGCCGCTGGCCTACCTCCACAGTGCTGCAATTGCGCGCGTGCGAAGACTGACAGCACAGACCATCATGCTTTCAGCTCGGAGTGCGTAGTTAGGAAAAGATGGGATGCAATAGCCCGATCTGTTATAGCGTATTGCTAAGGGCAACACGGAGACTCCTGCCCAACAAAACGCAAGACCATACCGTGTGGCCCAAGTAAACCTACAACGTAAGGACCTGGCAACGACCGAACTCTTTTTAGAGGCCAGTAAAAGGAAGATCGCATGGGCGCTTATCCAGGAGCCGTACGTGGGAGGGGCGCGAGGTATGAAAATCTACCGAGGTTCGCGAATCTACCAGTGCGAGGTTGATGGAAGTGGGAGGGTGAAGGCGGCAATTGCCGTCTTTGACGATGACCTGGATGTCATTCCCTACCCGAAACTCACCACAAACAACATTGTTGTGGTGGGGATCCGGACCAAAGCCTGGGAGATCGCAGTAGTTTCTTACTACTTCGAGCCAGACCAACCCATAGGGCCATACCTGGACCAGTTGACCCGGATCAAATCGGAAGTGGCCACCGGTAGATTGCTTATAGGCGGCGACGCGAACGCTAAGAGTCCTTGGTGGGGCAGCATCATCGAAGACTCCAAGGGCGAGGAAATGTCCGGAACCCTGGAGGACTTAGAGCTTCAGGTGCTGAACACTGGTGACGCTCCCACATTTGACACTGTCAGAGGTGGTCGAGTGTATAAAAGCCACTTGGATGTCACGGCATGCTCGCTTGACCTTTTTGACCTGGTGGACGGCTGGCGGGTCGACACAGGAGCAACATCCTCGGACCATAACACTATATTCTTTAACGTCAATGTAAAAAGGGAAAAAGGGATGAATATAGTTAGAACAACAAGGAAATTTAATACAAGAAAAGCGGACTGGGAAGCATTTAGAGTAAAATTGAAGGCAATTAAAATTGAAAGTAACGTAAATTTAAATAGCATACAAGAAATAAATAGTAAACAAGACTTAGAAGAAATAGTAGGAAAATATAGTAAAATCATAGAACAAGCATGCGAACATGCCATTCCTAAAACAAATAGAAAAAGTAAAATGAACCTGAAGGCAAAAGAAGAATACGAGATGCTAGCGAAGAGCACCCGAGTCGCCAGTTGGAAGGAGTTCTGCCGAAAACAGGATCGGGAGGGGGTCTGGGAGGGGATTTGCAGGGTGTTTAAAAGGACCGCTAGAAGGCAGGAGGAACTGACCCTATGCAGCGATGGTGTATTCCTCAACCCAAGTGAATCGGCCGCCCTACTTGCAGATACGTTCTACCCCGAAGACAGAGTAGACCAGGACAACGCTGACCACAGGCGAATTAGAGAAGCAGCCAGTCGAGTAAATGAGTGGGTTCATGATGAATATCATGATCCACCATTTACCTCGCTGGAGCTGAAGACCGCCGTGGCAGGTTTCGATCCCAAAAAGGCACCAGGGGGGGATGGACTGACGTCTGACATCTGCAGTCGAGCGATCCACCAGGACCTGGATGCGTTCCTTGCCCTCTACAATAAGTGCCTTGAATTGGCACACTTCCCGAACATCTGGAAGGAGGCCACAGTCGTGGTCCTCAGAAAGCTGGGCAAGGACGATTACCTAAACCCCAAGGCATACAGACCAATAGGTCTACTGCCGGTTCTGGGGAAGGTCCTGGAGAGGATGGTAGTAGCGCGTATAAAATGGCAGCTTGTACCGCGGTTTAGTACTCGCCAGTTTGGCTTTATGCCCCAGAAAAGCACTGAGGACGCTCTCTATACGCTAATGGAGCACGTACAGGACAAGTTGAGGCTGAAGAAGCTAACTGTCCTGGTGTCGCTGGATATAGAGAGGGCCTTCGATAGTGTTCGGTGGCCAGCCATCAAGGTCAGACTGGCTGAGGAAAAGTGCCCGGTGAATATAAGAAGGCTGCTAGACAGCTACCTCGACAGTAGGAAAGTCAAGGTTCGTTACGCTGGGGAGGAATGCACGCGAGTGACTAGCAAGGGTGGGTTCAAGGGTCAATAGGTGATCCCATCCTGTGGAATCTCATTCTAGACCCACTATTGCAGGAATTGGAGCAGCGCGGTGTCTTCGGGCAGGCGTTCGCCGATGATATCGTCTTGGTTTTGGATGGGGACTCAGGGACCGAAGTTTCTACATCTGCCAATGCAGCCCTCGCCCGTGTTCAGAGTTGGGGCGTCAGAAACCAGCTGAGGTTCGCACCGCACAAAACCTGTGCGATGGTCGTAACCAACAAGCGCAAGTATGATACCCCAAGGCTGAGCATGGCCGGGGTCGACATTGGTATGGTTGGGAAGATGAAGTTGTTGGGTCTAACCATAGACGAGAAGCTCACCTTCAACGAGCACACCGCGAACGTCTGCAGGAGGGCAGCTAACATTTATAAGCAGCTGTCCCGCACCGCTAAAGTGAGTTGGGGATTGGACGCACAGATCATACACACAATCTACACTGCTATGATTGAGCCCATAATAACGTACGCAGCCGCAGCCTGGGCTCCCGCTACAAAGAAGCTGGGAATACGGAAGAGGCTAGACTCGGTCCAACGAGGATTCGTCCAGAAGATCTGTAAATCTTACCGTACCGTCTCCCTGAACTCGGCACTGGTACTGTCCGGAATACTACCTCTAGATCTGCGCATACAGGAGGCAGCCGCCCTGTATGAAGCGAGAAGAGGGTCATCCCGGTTTGTGCCAGGAGATAGGGAGATCGAAGGTGCGGTAAGGTTTGCAGAAGCTCCTCATCCAGTTACACAAATGCCCCTGGAGTTCATGTGCCTGGCAGACCAACAGTTGCTAGACAGCAACAATGTGCAGGCGGTGCGAATCTTCACCGACGGCAGCAAGATTGAGGGGAAGGTCGGAGCCGCATTATCCATATGGGATAGTGAAGGCGAAGTCCGGAACCTCAAACTTAGCTTAGCCGCGTACTGCACAGTCTACCAGGCGGAACTCCTGGCCATCTGCAAAGCGACGGACATGATCCTCACGCGGCAAGAGACGAGCTATGGTTTGTACAGTGACTCAATGTCAGCATTGCAGACGCTTACAAGCCCTGGCTCTCTCCATCCCCTGGCAGTTCGTGCGCGCGCCAATTTGGCTCAAGCCCTGGGCCAGAGCAAAGCTGTGTCTTTGTTCTGGATCAAGGCCCACGCCGGGGAATGAGCGAGCGGACGAGTTGGCAAGGAAGGCAGCATTGTCGTTACGGAGGAAGCCGGACTACGACCGATGTCCGGTGTCATTTATCAAGCGACAGATCCGTTTGGAATCGCTTGATGAATGGAACCGAAGATTTATGTGTCGGGCGAGACAGCCTCTGTGACGAAAATGTTTCTTCCGGATGCCATAGCGGCTTACCGTATTATAAAACAGGTGCGGCCCACAGGCGTTCTCACACAGGTTTTGACGGGGCACGGCGGGTTCTCTGAATACTTGAATCGCTTCAAGTGTAAGGAGAGCCCATCGTGCGTCTGCGATCCAGGCGTGGCAGAGACTATCCAGCACATACTTGCAGATTGCCCGTTATTTATCAGGGAACGCTACCAACTCGAATGTGAGCTGGACAGGAGACTGACGAAGGAGAGCCTGCATGGGCTCATGAGTAAGCAACACAGGGAAAAGTTCCTGGTGTACTGTGTTAATGTGGCTTCCACCGTCATTGCACGAAACCGAAGTTGAAGCGGCACTATGCTTCACTAGTATTATAAGAATATTTGTAAGAAGCATAGAATACCACGCACAAAACTGCAGTGACGAACGGTGCACTGGGGTAGTACCTATCAACAACAGATTGTCTGTATGATGAAAACCACTGTTGTGCTTCTCATCCCTAGGTGTAAGGCACTATTTATATAAATTTGATCTTTTTCCCTGTGATATATAATATTCTGTCCGTGATAAATAGCACTTTTGCATATTGTATTTATTAACAGCACTTCCAGCACATTTGTAATTTTATGAAAACATTGTATATTAGCACTTTTTGTCTTTTGGCCCAATTTTAAATAAATAAACCTGCCTTTTACATAATTAAAGAAAGTGGGATTCCCACCCACCGTATACAAGAGATGTAAGCAAGAAGAACAATTAGTATGAAGAATGAAAGTACGAGAGGCATGAAAGAGGAATGGAATGAAAGAATTTGCACAGAATAGGCGCCAACTTTGTTGAGCGGGATTAGTATTAAGAAAAAAAAAAAAAAAAACCCTACCCTACCTACCCTACCCTACCTACCCTACCCTACCTACCCTACCCTGCCCTACCTACCTTACCCTACCCTACCTACCCTACCCTACCTACCCTAACTTACCTACCCTAACCTACCTACCCTACCCTACGGGTATGAATTTTCGATTCTCGACCTCTGACCTACTGAATATGCATATAAAATTTGGTAAAAATCAGTAAAGCCGTTTCGGAGGAGTACGGTAACTAACATTGTGACACGAGAATTTTATATATAAGATTATACTCACACATTTAACCAACTTACAAAAAAAATGGTTATCAGTTCGACCCATATGTATGTCGATAATTGGGATAGACCAATAAGTGTCCCTATAATATGTTATGAGAGTATCTTAACAGGTGCGCCAATCAGTATTATGTATGGATGTTTGTACTTATATGAATATTTCTCAGAAATTGGCATTCACATTACAATTTTTAAGAGGTCTGTTACCTTAATTAAAATTTTCAAGCTAATTCCAAAACTTTTTTCGAAGATATTGAATTCATACTCCAAGTATGTATTTTAAACTACAATGTTTTTCATAATGTTCTCTTGGCATTCATGACGGCAGATGGTGTTTTTTTTTTTTATTTAATAAGATTTTTTACAGACATGTTGTTTTACATATACACACCAACACAAACCATCGCGGGTTTATCCGTGGTGTGATTAATAATCCTTTTATGAATTTCACAAACTAAATTTTCCATTAAACGCATATTTGATCTCGACCGACGATTCGACCGAAGTGCAGTTAATGCCAACAATAATATCGAATAAATTAACTTGTCAACCTAATTCTTGATGGGTTTTCCATTCATGAAATATCATCAAACACACCTGGGTTCGGCATCAACGAAAATATTATGCATACGGTTATAATAATAATAATACCAGCCTGTTCCTGTCCTACTGCGTTAGCGATTTCAAACTTATTATAACTATAAGTCCAAGTTTCATCGACGTAAGCGGTGTTCAAGAGGCATAGTGTTTCAAAAATTGTAACTAATGTAATAATTAATTTTCAAATTTTGACAAAATGTGTTTTTAGAGCTCCGTTTCTCAAAAGGAACCCTTATAGGATCACTATTGTCTGTATTGTTTTGCCTGGAACGTCTGGAAGTATCAAGTTGAAATAAATATCTCATCAAAAGATATCGCCATAAACAGCGATATCTTTTGATTCCAGTCCCAAATTTGACGAATCGCAAGGTAATCAAAACCTAAAGTGTACAAGTTCCCGTTTACCTAGAATCAAGCAAGAAGCAATTTCTTATAACACATGTAAAGAAAAAAAGCCCAGAACCATAAATTTGTAGTTACATCACAAAAAAAAAGATTTTTTAATCGATTACAAACTTATTTGCAGTTGGTAAAACACCGATACCTATATAGATGTACAGGACAACAGTTTTCCAACGCTACCGTTGTTGTTATTAACTTTGTGCCTTAATCCACTTTACCTTTTATTATCTCATTATTTTGGTGAATACCTACTCTACAAACAAATAACTAACTGTTACAGTTTTATACGGACTTCTTATAATACTTAACTAAGTAGATGAATATTATCTTTGTTAATTTACGGCATTTGTCATCTGAAAAAAATATAATTAAATAATGAAAGTAATTATATCCATCTTGGGGAGGGTAGATGCGAAATATTTGAATACCTACAGACTGAGTGGCAAGCACAGGGGACGCGGGCGTGCGAGCGTGCGCGGGCGATTAGCTCGTTAACGCCACAGATAATATAATACTAGCATACAGATGCCTCATCCCATACAAAGAAACCGTGCCGACGTAACTAGCGTTTTTCATCTGATTATACCAATTATTTTTTGTAAATCGATCGCGTTCGGTTCCGTTCCACGGCGATAGATAAATCACCATCTATATCCGTGGAACGAAACCGAACACGAAGGATGTACAAAAAATAATCAGTATAATCAGTACAGTACGTCGGCACGGTTTCTTTGTATGGGATGAGACACCACTATTTTACCATTTGTTAGGACAACAATGATGGCTACCGCATTTGAATTTGCAGCCAGGGACGCTGGTTTAGAGTGAGGTCTTTCTTCTAATATGTCAAATTTCATAGATTTTTGGCTTTTAGCGCGAGTTTAGTTACAAATTTTTATTGTTATGAATATTATTCAAGGTATTATATCATTCACGGGTATTTTCCAACTACTGCTTTAAAAGAGTTTTTTGTTTCGGATAATGTTTTTTTCAAAATTCGATAAAAAAAGGCCGAAGAAATGATTTTAATTCAAACTATGCTTCTGTCCGCGTATTAAAAACATTTAACAGCTATATTATGACCTTACTCGCCAGTGGCGCCAACTGCAGAGCACAAAAACAGAAGCCCTAATCGCTTAAAAACACGTTTCATCGTTTAAAGCCATCGAACGAATAAAAAACCGGCCAAGTGTGTGTCACATTTAGGGTAAAATATATGTAATAATAAACATTACCACTAAATTGCAAGTTGGTCAATGGGGAGTTAAAAAATTCTTCAGAACAAAATTATTGAAAACAACTGACTTTGGCGGCTTCTCAATCCCTTATTTGACAATATTGTTTAAAACAATAAAACAGTGTTTTTCTACACAACGAGTTCCAAACAACGATACCCCACTCGACGGGGATATTAGACGGAGATATTTTTTTGTATTTTCGCACCCTCCCTTTGTTGTATGGGAGTCCCCTTTAAAAAATTAAATGTATGACTTTGGGTCGATAAGATGCTTATACTGTGAAAATTTGAAGACTGTAGCTCCAACCGTTTGGCTGTAAAACCCGTGTTACAGACAATCGACAGACAGACAGGTCACGAATGACGACAAAAGTGCTCCGTTTCGACCCTTCTAGTACGGAACCCTAAACAACTTGGCATTACTGGCAATAACTACTAAATCTAAAGATCATTCAGTTCTTTTGATGCTGGAGTAAAGAAATCATTGACTTTTACAACTTCAATCCTCTCACAATACCCACCAAAGGCAGTTCCATTCGTAATCTTATTAATTTGAAGCCACAGACTTACAAATCCTTATAGTTAATCTGAGTATTTGATCCAGTGCGTCCACGGCTCGCTCTTTATTCGATGTTGCCTATTATAATATTCGTGTACTGAATGTTTAAACTCTTTGTTTTATCAGGAAGTGATGTAATGTGCCGTAAATATAATGTATCGTTCGGCTATTATTATCTACTATGAGTGTTAATGTCTGTCTGTCTGTCTGCTTCAATTTCGTTACTCAATTAGTAGAAAGCACTTGTGTGAAGATCTTATTTTTCCTAACACAAACAGACTTACTTTACTAAATAGTACTTTGTACTAATTTTTAACCGATTGAAAAGAGTGTTCGTTTATTTTCTTACACGTTCTTCTTTATGGAGATGACGGACTGCTCTATTGTTCTATAATTCAAAACTAAAATTAAATGGTTTAATTTAAATAAATAGTTAGAGTTTGAATCCGGACACGGCAGACAATCGGAGTTACTAGATAATAATAATTATATTGGTGATGGTTCTTCAGAAAAGCTATGACCAGATGTATTATGGAAATAAACGAAGCAAAAGGAGTGTGTAAGGATCCATTGATCAGTGAACACTGCATCTGACGTCCCCTATCTAAACAAAGGGGACAATGGACGTCTAAATCCTGCCTGTGACATGGCTGCAATTTTAGTTTGCCTTGCACTTTTCCAATTTGTTTGTCTATCAAAACCCAAGGTCTACAATTATTTCCATAGTGTTTGTAAATAGTTAATTCATTGAGAGACGACAGTTGGACATTCTGACAGGTAGCCAAGAGCCTTGGGAGCGATCAGGATGTGATTATAAAAACGTCGCGTCCTCCATAAGTGCCTAAGTTAGTTAATGTAGTAGGTACTGTGTAACACTGGCATCTGGTCGCGAACAGTAACGACTATGTGCTTTGTTATCGTGACTTAAGTGGTTGGAAATTTGGAATCAATAGCTTTTGTTGAACTTACCGTCTATGAACTTAGCCCAACAGCAATTATCTAATTTGATACAGGCTTTCAATATGAGAGTAACTTTAAAAACACGTTTGCTATTTTCTACAATAAAATTGACTAAAGAATTTATTTGAAAAATTATTGCAGGGAGCAACAAACCGAATTGGAAATAGAAGTTTTCGCTAAGATAAATACTTTTGAAGTCTTAAGTCGGTATACGATTTATGGAACTTAACACTAACAGTAGCCAACCAGATAAGACGGTACCTCTCAGCACAATGCAAGCAATTGTTCTGTAAAATCCTATATTTCGACATCGGATGAAATCCTCTTATTCCTAAGACAGCCGTATAGTCTATAGTTGAGCAAACAGACCGCGTATTTACTACCTATCTAAAGGCGCGGTCCCATTAGCGGCCCTCACACGAACACTTTGGAGCGCGCTCCGTGGAGTGTCGTTCCAAACCGCGCGCAAGAGCGCGCTCTAAACCGGTGGTTGGAGCGCTCAGATGCTTTATCATTTGAACTGACGCATCAAACCACACGTCTAAAGGCATTTCGACAGTTTTGGCCATACTTCGGAATGGCGCGTGGAATGTCCCTAGGTGACAAAAGTTCTGCTTACTACTTCATAATGAACGCTTCAACGGTAGTCAAAATGGCCTTAGCTGGCCTGATTGTGGGCAAAGACGTATAGAGGGTGTCTTAATCATTTCAAGTTGACAAAATTACATGAAAACCAACCAGAGGGCTATATTATAATTACTACTTTTTTTTGCGGATGAACTGTGAACAATTTGACAGCTTCTTATCTCTGATAATATATTCAAAACAAAAAAGAAGGACACAGTCATGAGAAAGTTTTATTACATTTCTACAAACCCAGTTACGGCTTTCACTTTCCAAACTGCCATTTCTAACTCCAAAACCCTTTACACGTACGTTCCGCCGCCAGGACGCTCCGATGCGTGGGAAGTGCGCACGCGAAAGAGCGCCGCTTCGGAAAGCGCGCCGAATGCCTTTACACGTACACTTCTAAGCTCGCTTCGGAGTGGCGCGTGTAGTGATGTGCCACTGAGAACGTTCTCGTTGCCGGCAATATTGCCAGTGAGAATATTCTCAAGAAACTAGAACGCTCCCGGGAATATTCTCAACATTCTCAATAAAAAATTAGTTTGAAATTTGATGTTTTTGTACATTTATAGGTGATATTATGTACAGTGTTTCTAAGTTTTATTATCTGGGCGCTAGGACTAGTCCTTAGAAACAAGGCATGAAATGAGTAAGTGAGATATTGCTGTCCTGCTCACTCTTTTCTTGGCGAACGCGCGCCGCGGTTCGTGTTACTTCAGTATCAGTGTGATTCTGACTTTTAAAGGCTTAACACGTTGCGTTTTTCACAGTTGTTTTTGAATTTTAAAAATGAGTAAAAGAAGTCCGGTGTTCGATCATTTTACGCGTATAGAAGATAACGACCGTATCAAATTTAACTGTAATTATTGTAGTGAATTATATACTAATAAAAATGCTACTAGATTTGTTCGTCACCTCGTAAATAAGTGTAAAAAGTGCCCGGAGGCTGTGAAATGCAAGTTCGGTAAAAATAAAGAAAATGTTAATAATAATTCAATAAATACTACAAGCCATGATGAACCATCGACATCGTGTGAGAATGAGAATCGTGAGATGGTTCAAATTTAACTGTAATTATTGTAGTGAATTATATACTAATAAAAATGCTACTAGATTTGTTCGTCACCTCGTAAATAAGTGTAAAAAGTGCCCGGAGGCTGTGAAATGCAAGTTCGGTAAAAATAAAGAAAATGTTAATAATAATTCAATAAATACTACAAGCCATGATGAACCATCGACATCGTGTGAGAATGAGAATCGTGAGATGGTTACAGATTCTAGTTATGCTATCTTGAATCATGTAAGTACAATTTCTTTACATGTTTTGTTTTCTATATATTTTCTATGTACCTACTTTCTGTACATTTTTTTTTAAGTACAAAAAAAAGTACATATTTTTGAAATAGAAATCTTATAAAAACTATTTTCGACTTCTACGCGGATAAAGTCGCGGGAAAAAAGATTTAGATTAGTAATAAGTTTGTATTAGATAAGTTTATTTCTATAAATATAAACTAGGACCATTAATTCTTACTACTCACAATTTACAGAGATACTATTATTCAATTCTATTCTTATAAGAGTATTTTTGGCTTGCTAGGTAAATTATATCGTCGCTTCAGTTGTATTTAATTTAGTTCATATCTTAATTGTCTTAGTATCAATCCCACCTTATATTTGCAAGCTGGGCGTGGGCAACAACGGTGATTTTTAGTTATAATTCACTAATATCTTTTGTTGTAGGATAAAATACATCGTCTTCTCTCAAGAGCTGTATATGTTACGGGACAACCGCTATCACTGTTTGACCATCAACTTTGGAAAGAGGGGCTCCATGCATTAAATCCCAACTACAAGCCACCAACGCGTAAAATGATGGCGACAACGCTCTTAGATGTAGAATACAATGATATTAGGAGACAAATCCTAGAAAAAATTGGCCAAGCAAAAGTATTACACTTAGCAGTGGACGGCTGGTCCAATGTACGAAATGATTCGATTCTTAATGTCATTATTTACACGCCGCAACCATTTTTCATCAGTTTTTGGAGACGAAAACCCAAAGGCATACGGCAGAGTTCTTATGCGACAAAATATCAGAAATTATGGAGGAATTAGGGGTTGAAAAATTTGTGGCCATAGTTACGGACAATGCAGCAAACATGGTTAAATGTGGGCGGTTACTCAGTAATAAATACGATAATGTTGTGTGGATTGGTTGTGCAGCTCACACTCTACATTTACTCATTGGAGATATTTTGAAAAATGACAGAATAAAAGATATATTTTCTTTCATTGTTTCGATTGTGAAATCGGTCACGCAGTCACATCTCCTGAATGCAGAGTTCAAAAAAGTTGCGCAAGAAAACTCCGTGACAGTATCCCTCATCTTACCAGTCAAAACACGCTGGGGAAGTTACTTACACTGCATTGAAAACTTTAGAAAATCAAAATCATTACTACAAATATTGTCTATTAATGATAATAACAGGGAGATGTATAAATATAAAAATAAAATTTTGGATGAAGCTACATGGGTTGAAATAGAGCGGCATGCAAACATTTTTAAGCCAACAGTAAATTGGATAACGAAATTAGAAGGGGACGATGGAAAAATTCATTTAGTTCACCAAGCATTCACAGAAATCGAAGAAATGCTTCATTCCGAAAATGCAATCCAAATATTCGAAAACCATTTAGAACAAATATTGGCTAAGTTTACACAAAGAAAACAAAATGCATTAAAATCAGTTCATTTTGCGGCCGCTATTTTGGACCCTGGCAACCAAGGTATAGCTTTACCTGCTAATGCGAATCTCGAAGGATGCCAGGCAATAATGAATATTGCACAGTGTGGATACGGAACAAACGGACCAAGAATCCTTGAAGATTTAGCAAATTACAAAGGACGAACTGGCATTTACGATAAAAATTTTCTTTGGGAATCAGCATGCACGATTCAACCTTTGTCTTGGTGGAACGTATTTTTTTCCAATTCAGATTTGGGAAGAGCTGCTCTGAAAATTTTATCAATACCATCAACTTCGGCAACTGTGGAAAGAAGTTTCTCGACATTTTCTAATATACATACCCAGAAAAGAAACAAACTAAAGACTGATCGAGCTGGAAAACTATGTTACGTGGCTCATAATTGGAAGCTCATGAATAAAACTCTTAAGTCTTCAAATAAGACAGAAACACAGAGTCATCAATCATCTTCTACAATTCAATCGTCGGCTGCCTCGGCAAACCACGAAAATGACTCTGAAGATGAAGAATCTATGCTTGAATCCACGGAAACTTTTGATTTTGATGAGTTTCAGGATATTCAAGAAGAACCGTTACTTCTTGAAGATCACCTTGCGATAGACTAGTATTATTTTCTCGTACGAAAACAGTTTTATCATACTAATTTTATTTAATCAGATTCAAATCAGAATCAAAGTGTTATATCTCAAGATCGTGAAATATTGTTAATTTTAATATTCTTGATTTTTAAATGTTTAGTTCTGATTTGATATTTTCTAATTATAGTCTCGATTTAATTTTTAGACAATTGTTGATTTATTTTGAGTTATTAACCATTAATACGATTGTATTATCTTTTCAATTTTTTAATCATATTTCAATGCGTTCACTTATTAGTTATTTTAATAGTTAGCTATTATTAGTGAAGTTAATGTTTTCTTGTCTCATTAAACGGAGTTGATTGCGAAACATTGCTTCATTTTAACCATTCTATTTGTACCTAACAAAATATATTTAATGTCACGTAAGCGAACATTTTAACTGTCCATTATTTCCTTATGTGTAAAACAAAAGTGCTGTCATCATATATCATATCAATAAAAAATATTTCACGAAGAAAACAATAAAATTTATTAAAGGTGCAGTAGTGCTGAGAATATTGCCGAGAAAGTTCCCGAGAATATTCTCGAGAATACTTGCTAACACTGGGAATATAGTCTTTTACTGCAAATAGAGTGTATTTTTTATACACAATTATCTGTCGACTTCATTTGATACCATTTTACTTAAGAAAGGTTGGTTGTTTCCATTTGAAAAAAAAATATTCTCAGCCATTCTCACTTAGGAGAACGTTGCCGGGAACGCTGCCGGCAATATTCGCAGGTGGGAGAACGTTCTCGAGAACGGCACATCACTAGGCGCGTGGTATTTCCAAAGTGTACGTGTGAGGGCCGCTATTGAGTTCTATTTATTTACTAGCAGTTTTGTAGTTCAAGAAGAGCCTGCTATTAGATCTACAAGGTTAAATAGAAATATCAATATAATTGCGAACTAGTTTGGAAGTAGAAAAAACTAGCTAATACCTTTCGATGGTACCGTGGCCTAATGTGACGAAAATCAGATTCTTCCGAATTTTTTGACGAGTGAATATGATTTGATGTGAAAAAAAACGAAAACATTAATTATGTATAACAATACACATAAAAAAACATAAAAAAACTACAAATTGAAAAATAACTTTATTTTTGGAAGTCGGTGTCTTTCGTTATGGACACCGACTTCCAAAAATAAAGTTATTTTGCACTTTGTATTTTTTTTATTTGTAAATCAGTAGTATTTTTTTGTAAAAAGATTAATTTTTCACTTTTTTGTTGTACCTACCTAATAGACAAGTTGTTTAGTAAAGTACCTATAACGCCAGAATAGATAACCCGAATATCATGAAACTTGAACATAACTGGTGAAATTAGAAATCTGCTTACCTCTTAAGTGCGTACTGGCGTGATTTTATGTTATGAAATGGTATAAACAATAAACAGATATGCGATTGCAGCAATCCCAAGAGATTCGCCTTTAGTTATTGTAGAGTTCTGTTGTACATCTTCGAAATTCTTCATCAGATCTTCACCAAATTAAAATGGGATCAATTTCGGAACATATTCTTTCAAAAAAAAAGGAATTTTCATAATCGGTCCACAATTGACAGAAATATCGGTGAAAATAAATAAAATAAAAAAAGAAACAAACATAATTTCGAATATAGAACATCCTCCTTTTTGGGAAGTCGGTTTAAACTCAAATTAGATCCGAAGCACAATATTTTCGTGCAACATGGCTACTACGTTGGTATATAGCCCATCCTCATTCCCACAGCACTTGCCGCAACATGCCACCGTTGTTTTATATTAGGCAACAGTTTTTCTAATGCATCTTAACTCATTCTGTACATATCCTAAAATAAAAAAAACTAGAATCGCTTTTGGCAACGGTACCTACCCATTGCCAATTCTTTGACCCATAAAATAGAGATAAAACACCTGTGGGTAAGCCAGGCGATGTAACTCAAACAATAACATAAGCTCCTTGAGAGTCTGTCCTCCTGGTGCCTGCACAAGGGGCTTACTGCAGATTGCACTAGCTTAAAATAAAATAAAAATGCCCTTTATGCCACTACTTACAATTTTTACACTTAACTAGATATAGCACTGTTTAAAATGATGCAAATACTTTTAAAAGAAATTATTCATCTCAATCTGTTACTTCCTTCTTTACTCTATTTGATGAGCGTTCGTTGTTCCAATAGTTCAAATATTCAATAGCTATTTCTATAGGTTCTTACCAAACCTTCGTAGGTGTTGAAAATAATTATTTTCATTAAAAATTTTTCATTTGATACTTTAGCAAATAAAAATCGTACGTAATGACTAATTAGTTTTAAGTGCTCATTGGTGAATTGTGCTCATCATTTTTTCTATAACAGCAAAGATATAATTTTTATTCGACAAAATTTTGCAACGCTTTGCGTCATGATAAAAAATAACTTCAATTTCGGATGTCGGTGTTTCTGTTTTCGTTTCTTCGTTTTTTGACACCGACTTCCGAAATTGAAGTAATTTTTACTTTGTAGTGTTTTTGTTTGGAAGTCGGTTGTAATTTTTGTAAAAAGTTTTTATTTTTCACTTTTTAGTTGTGGTACATAATGGACCAGTTCTACAGGCTAGGTACCTACGCGTATAGTGCCCACAGTGAAGCTAGAATAGATTAACCCAATAACATGAAACTTAAACAAAACTGGTGCAATGATAGTATACCAGGCTGAACTGTTCACACCTGCGTACCCCTTTAGAGCATACCAGTGTGATGTTATGTTATAAAATGGTGTAAACAATAAACAGACATGCGATTGGATCTATCCTGAGTGATTTGCCGTCATTTATTGTAGTTTTCGTTCTGATGTATTTCTCCGAAGTTCTTCATCAGATCTGGATGAAAATTGAATGGGACCACAAGACAAGCACCAGCTTTCAATTAAAACAGAATCATCAAAATCGGTTCACCCAATAAAAAGTTCTGAGGTAACAAACATTAAAAAAAATACAGTCGAATTGATAACCTCCTCCTTTTTGCGAAGTCGGTTATTAAATGACGGCAAATCTCTCGGGATTGCTGCTATATGTATGTTTATTGTTTATATCATTTCATAACATAACATCACGCTAGTACGATCTAAAGGGGTTCGCAGATGTGTACCTACAGTTCACCTTGGTTCACTCTCATTTCACCGGTTATGTTCAAGTATCATGGTATTCGGGTAATCTATTCTGTCATTGCCTTACTAAGGGCAAGTTCCCTATTAGGTACCGTACAACTAAAAAATGAAAAATAAAAAAATTATATACAAATAAAATACTACCGACTTCCAAATAAAAACACTATTAACATTAATATTTCCAAAAAAATAAAAAATCCCCATTTTGCAGTGTTTTTATTTGGAAGTCGGAAGTATTTTTTTGTAAAAAAGTTTTTTGAAACTATCAATCGCTTCACTTGCCTAGACCCTCTGTTTGTGGTACTCGAAATATACTAAAACTAATAAAATAGCATTTTACAAATCCGTCTTCTCTAAAACCGTAAAACCGACGTAATATTACATACCGTCGACAAGAGAATGCAAAAGCGGTTAAACGGAAGTACGTTATGAGAGTTTTGCCGTTGCAAACTGAAGCAGTCCTTTCAGATTCATATTTCCGAGAACAAAATACTCTGAGCGCGCCATCAGCTACAGTGGGTAATACAATAAGAGTAAGCTGAACCTGTATTCAATAAATCGCAAAGGAACGAGCTCGCAGCGATTGAACAGAGGGAATGCATTCCTATTCCCTGTGAGTGTGACGGTACAGTTGCGCTTTGCACGGAAATCGGAACTGAGCGTAAGTGACGCGGTTACAGTCTGTTGCAGGACCTTACTACTGGCTCTTAACTAGTTATGGGAAATACTTTTGACAAGCCCCGTTTGTATCGCGTTTATTCTATGTACTTTTATAGAAAAAGAAAAGTTGACTACAATTTCATCTTTCTGCCCTGGCTTGTCCCATGTTACTCGGGGTCAGCGCACCGCGTTTTCTTCTTCTGTTCCGTTCTGCTAACTTTCACGCTATCACGCTATGACTTATTCTTGTACTACTAATTACTGTATTGTGATAGTTCTTCCAGAATTCCACAAATCGCACAAGTAATAAAATATGTAAATGTCTTTGAATTTATTTCTGAAACCTTATAGCAAACTCGATTATGCTAGGATATCAAATATGTTTATTATTACTAATATTCTGTCCGATATTTAATACAAACAATAGTAAAGCACCTTGCTATCCATATCGTGTTTAATTTTACGTGGAACGATTCCTCCTGGCCTTGTCACCGCTTTGGGAAATCACAGTTTTGAAGGACCAACAATATTGTGCGAAGAAATTGTCGCCATATTATTGAACTTGGTATGATTGGCTGCGTGTTTGTGTCTTGAGGTCAGCACAAAACACGGCCAATTGACCTGACCCGAAAATATATAGAGCAAATAAAGAATATTTTAATATTTCACAAATACAAGCCGTATATCCGAGTTTCCATCTCAAAATGTGACGATCTTTTAAACAAACTTTCATAACCTATACTACCCCGCTACATACCCCGCTGGAAGATGAATTATCAAAAAAGAAATATTCATGGGCATCTTCATCTATATCTATATTTCTATACTAATATTATAAAGAGGAAAGAGTGGTACTTTTGAATGTAACGAATAATAAACTTAAAAACTACTGGTACTGAACCGATTTTAAAAAATCTTTCACCGTCGGGAAGCTTCACTATCCCCGGGTGACATAGGCTTTTTTTATCGCTGTATTCCCACGGGAACGGGAACTACGCGGGTGAAACCGCGAAGCGACCGCTATTTATAAATAAACCTCTTTTGCAAAGTTGCTTGCTTCTAGACTCAACAAAATAGGCTGTACTTTTCCTGCCTGTCAATTCATAAATTAATGAATATAATAAATAAAATTGTCAGAGGTGTCAAAAGATGTTAACTTCTTTGACACCTCTGACAAACAGAAGATATTTTTTTATTTACAAACATCAAGAATGGCCAACGCTTCATAAAAATTCCTTTTTACTCACGAAGATATTGCTCGGGGCATAACTTATTCAGTGAATCTCTAATTAAGATCTGCAAAGATTTGCAACAATGTTTAATATTTCACAACCAGAGATATTTTTAAAAGTAAATAATGCAGTAGTAGGTAATTAATTTCTAAACTCACTAAATTTTTCAGCTTTACGTTAAAAAGATCAGTTGAAATTAATTTAATTAATGTATTTTCAGGTGGACAATGAATTCTTTATTTAGAAATGATTATAATATTTTCGAAGGTTTAGTTAATTGTTCCAATGATTTGTTTTGCAGATTATAGTGACGATTATTTTCGAATTCCAATTTTCAGCATTTATTTCAACTAAACCTATTTATTTACAGACACGTCTTTTGAATTATCAAGGATTCTGTCATCATCATCATCGTCATTTCAGCCGAAAGACGTCCACTGCTGGACATAGGCCTCCCCCAAGCGTCGCCACACGGATCGGTCCTGTGGGTTTCGCATCCACCGGAAGCCTGCAGCCTAGACCAGGTCATCACTCCGGAGGGAGGCCTTCCAACGCTGCGTCTTCATGTCGGTAACTTTGGTTCTCTTGCGGATGACTTCATTTCTGATTCGATCACGCAAGGAAACTCCGAGCAAAGCTCTCTCCATTGCCCTTTGGGTGACTTTAAGCCTTCTGATGAGGCCCATTGTGAGCGACCACGTCTCTGTCCCGTAAGTAATCACACTGGTCATAGACTTTCGTCTTGAGACACTGTGGTAAGTTGGACGAGAAGATACCGCGCAACTGTCCGAACGCTGCCCAGCCGAGTCGGATTCGACTGTCGACCTCTTTGTCGAAGTTGGACCAACCTAACTGGACCGTTTGTCCCAGGTAGACATATTCGTCCACAACTTCGAGTGTAGAGCCTCCGACTTTGATAGAAATGGGTGCAACATGGGAATTCAACATCACCTTGGTTTTGTCCATGTTTATTTTTAGACCCACTCTTTCGGAAGCTCTACTGAGGTCATCGAGCATTGTACTGAGGTCCTCTATGGTCTTAGCCATGGCAAACCGAAGGTAAGAGATGTACTCGCCATTGACTTTGATGCCCAGCCCTCTCCAGCCCAGATCCTTGAAGACATCCTCCAGTGCAGCAAAGAAAAGTTTCGGCGATATGACGTCTCCCTGTCTCACACCTCGCTGCAGAAGGATAGGTGCCGAATCCTGATCTTGAAGTTGGTCTGACACGGTGGCGTTTTTGTACTAACACTTCAGCATCTTGATGTACCGGTAGTCGATTTGGCACCGTTGGAGAGATTGCAGTACAGCCCATGTCTCGATTGAATCGAAGGCTTGAGTACCACCAAGACGTAGACTTGCAAACACCTTGGAGCCCTTATTCCATTCAATCGCGTCTTTAAAACGCTCAGTATTAAAGAGGTGGAGGTCGCTTGTTCCGTGTGGTGCCGGACGTTAAGAAATTCACTATCCCAGGGACATACCAGATAATGGGCAGCAGGGTTCTCTATGCGCTTCATATCAAACTGCGATCGCCAACTCGCCTGCCAAGCGTGGCGATTACGGCAATCCCGAAACGAAACCGATGAATAGGGGTCGGTCAGTTTGTCAAAAATGTAATTATTTGTTATTTGCTATTGCAGATTTTATTTAACAATGCACTTTCACAGAATAAGTGTTGTGTAAGATGTCTGGTTCTGATGCAGTGAGTACAGTAACTCCGTTAAACTGAAACTGAAACAGATAGTATCCGACTAAACGACCGGTGCATTTTTTTCAGGTAATTAGCAGTTCCGAGGTCGGACTGCATCAAATTCGCTCCACTAACGAACTAAATGGAAATACCGGCGATACTTTTATAGGAACAAGTGAAAATAATACTTTTGTTGCACCAGAAGGTACTACGAAACGAAATGACTATTCTTCTCGAATTCATAATGGCAATTCTGCCGTGTTAGTACAGTTATATTATGTAGACCACTAATATTATTCTTGTTTTATAATTAGTGTATTTGACGTTGGTCTAGTAGTCGCAAGCGCTACTGCTGATCATGAGGTCCGGGTTTGATTTCCGGGTTGGGCATTATTATTGGGTTTTTCCACCTGGCATTTCTTGGTAGTAACCTGGGGTCTGGGCTGTGCCTCATTGATGGCAAGAGGCTCGCCCAATATTACATGAATTAAACTTAACTGCGAGCAATGTATCCCGGGCAATGTGGCGACATTTGGGGGTGGCCTATATCCAGCAGTGGACGTGATGATGAAATGTGGGCGTTCTGTAGGAGCACCTCAGCCTCATGCTTCGGGGAACTGCGTGCTGTTACGTACGAGTATGTACTTAAAAGATAAAGTGAAAATGGTTGTCAATGAAACCTAATAGTTTATCGCAAGATACGAGATACTACAACCGTACTAAATTGTTAATGCTTGTCATTGTAACATATTATTTGATTTGAAAACGAGTTAAGAACCAAAATCAATGTTTTGGCATTTTACTAAAGATAAGGATGATAAATAGCATCGTGAGTGAGGATGGGAGATTTTATTGTATTTTAGATTATGGATTATTAAATGAATCTAAATGCAGATTGAAGGTGATATTCAGCTGCATCTGGCTAGACCGCTAGTTGACTGCTACATATTATAGTTGGGCAAGGCGAAGCAGATTGATGGGTTTGCCCGGCTAAAACATTAGGAACTGGTGGACAAGTATTTCAGGGGACTTGTGTTATTTACACGTTCAATTATAATGATTCTCGGCCTAATTTGAATAAATAATTTTCCGTTACCTTGATTTTTCTAGCGTATATTGTAATTTTTACACACACGAATTACTAATACAAGCAAGTGCCAATAAGGTTAAATAATAGTAATCACTTAAAGTCCTGCTTCATTCAAACAGTACAATTCTATTTTCTTCGACAAACATAATCTTGAACTTTAGTGAAATATTTACGTAGCGAAAGAATAGCATGTTGTGGCCCTTTCACGAACAAAGCCCTAAAATATTCAGGCATAGTTCTCATAATGCTCAATTTGCTTTGAAAGGCGAAAATACTGTACACATAAGTGAGTCCCTACTTTCTTGCGATAAAAAATGTATTCAAACAATATTTTGGGGACATAAACTTGCGGAATTACGACGCAAGCTCGCCTACAATAGAATGATATTACGAGAGTCTATCTACATACAACATTCTTTTAAATTGGCGCACAGTCACAAACCTCACGAGTTATTTCGCTAGACGGTCTTAAAAATGAATAAGGTAATTTAAAATTCCACTAGTCAGTTTGGACGCCACTAAAAGTCAACCAAAGAAAATTATACACCCACAAAAAATATACGAGAAAATTATTCATACAGGTCTTGAGAGAATACCTGTGTATTCTGAAGTTAAACTAACACAAACAAATTACGGAATAAGCAATCACGAGAGCTCCAGCTCCACACTAATGAGACACGTAGGTATCTTGTGTCCGCTAACACGATTTTTCATTCATAGTTAGTTTAATTGATATTTTGACACGTTAAGCTTTCAAAATCCTCTTTGATGAGAATATACCCGTAATATGGGAATAATTGCTGCACTGAAAGCTACCATATTCACCGCCGCAAGGGACGTTCAAAAGGAATAATTAATTGTCATGATCAAAATACGCTGGTAAAGCGAACGGTGATCGAAGTTGATTAGCAGATAAGGAGATCATCCCTTTGATATATTTTATGTTCATTACAATTGGTATAAATAATAACATGCTCTTTATATACCCGCACGGGTCGTCGGGTTCAAAATTAAGCAATAGACAGGAGACCACCTTTAAATTTGCGTTGGACTTGGCTGTCACTTGTGGATCTTTGACAGTCGTTACGGATAGTTACAAGCTTGAAAACTTAATTAGTCTTCCCAAGGGGTACCGTGTTAGCCAGTTACTGGCTCGTAGAGGCAGTTACTGCATGTAAAATACTGGTCCACGCTGCATCCGGTTAGAGTGAAAGCTGACCCAAACATAGCTGGGAAAACGTGGCCATTTATTTATAATAATAAACATCAGACCAACGTAGTTAGTACTACGTGGTTCGTAGAATCTATCGAGTCTGTCACAACTGCGGCACATCCGTGGGAACCCTCGTCTCATTGCAGCATTGTTATTGATCGCGCTTCACAATTAATGGGTAATACAATAAAATAGTAATTAGTTTCATTGTCATTGTCGTATGAATAGTCTTCAGTAAATAATCGATGCATTATCTATGTTCCTTGATCAACAGTTTATTAAATAAAATGTTTGAAAAAAAAATACGGTGTTCATTTGATCTCATAATTAAACCCTTAGCTAATAGTGTTTCGAACGAAAACTAATTTCTTCAAAATAAGGGAGATACTACTTACACGAACCGGAAGACGATGTATTGGAAACCTTCCCACTAGGTGGACCGATGACCTGGTTAAGGTTGCGGGAATGCGCTGGATGCCAGAAGCACGGGATCGGCCAATGTGGCGACTCCTGGGGGAGGCCTATGTCCAGCAGTGGACGTTTTTCGGCTGTAATGATGATGACTACTTACACGAGTTTTCGTTGATTCACTCGAAATGAAGTTTTGTTATAATTACTTCAGCGAATTGTATACTATAACTCTGTCCACAAACCTAAAGGATTGGAGTTTCGTATAGAAAAGGCTTTCTCGGACCAAACCTCAGGGAGCTATCAGGAATAGGAGAGTGTTCTATTCCCTCCCATGAACTAATACTTATACCTCCAAATCCTAATGCACTAGCTGCCAACGTACATGAATGCCTGACGGACGACAGTTTCCTAAAATACGAATGTATAACACGGACAAAAAAAAAAAATTGGATTTTTTAAAATTAAAAGATGGCTCTTCGTCGAATATTCGGCTTTCATATGACGGCGGACTCAAAGCCGGGGCGAGCTTACAGGAGGATGCTCTTTTTTCGTTAAAAGCATGAAAACATTGATAAAAGCCAATATGCGAACATAAAAAAGGCCCTATACTCGTGCCTTGAAGGACGTCGATGAATAAACATGTGCTGTTCAATCTGCCTAGCCCTGCCCAAATATATTGCGGTTCAGCTTCCAGTCTTGTAGACTAGACAGTAGGGGACTATCAGTATTGTTCATGGAGTGACTGCCTATCAGACCCCCCATAACCCAGTAATTAGGTAACATAATACCGGTGACACGAGTGGTGTCAGATTGCCTGGCTTCTAACTACCCGTAACTACTTTCAAAGATCAACAATGGCAGTAGGGCGTGCTTTCTGAGGCACGGGGGAATCTCAAAATGTAAAGTTACTGAAAACAGATCTACGGATCTTGACAAGCGTTGCATAACCTTGAAGATCAACCCGTGCGGCTGTTTTAAGTTAGTCACGAGCTCCTCTAGTAAATATAATATGTGTAGTGAATGTTAGAAAGCCAAGTAATCTTCAGTGTTCCACGGTCCACCATCTCGAGAGACGAGAGCTCTCCTGCCACGGAATCGTTAGTATAACAATGCGCTAGTCATATCAAATGGCTCTCCTCGCACCGAGGACTTTAGCCACGTGAGAGCACACAACTAGATGTTTATTTTATATTCTCACGTGGAATTATTTCCTAATTAGAACAGATACTTAGAAAAAAATGTAGTTAAAATTGCTTCTCAGAATATTTGTAGCTGAAATCTATCTTCATATATTTGTTCAGGCGTACTTCTTTCCGCCTCAATAACGAAGAAAACCTTGCTTTAGAAAAGCACGCTTCTATTTTAACCCACGCTCAACGCTCGTTTCTGTTTTCATTTTATTAAATTCTCTTCTATTTTTCATTACAAGATTTTATTTAACTTGCAATGTATGTATGGTGTGTTCGGGTCAAATTTTGCAACTGATTTTAAAGCAGTTATCCTCCACCAATTAAGATGAAATTTTGTATACGCGTTAGTTTGGATGACAATACATGGTTAGTCATTCTAAATCTAATATGGCGAACGGCCCAAGATGGCGGACTAGTTATTTTTTGTATACTGCCATGATATGGGTGTCACATAAAAGGGTTTGCTGAGAAGAATACGCAAAAAGCTTATTTAGAAAAGATTGTTCAATGAATATATTTTTTAATATGATGAACGAACTGAATGGCTGCTCATCTAATTTATTACTTCATGCGCACAAATGTACCTTTTTTACCAGTCGACCTTTGGGTGATGCAGAGACAAAATAGTGGTGCAATATTGAGAATAAATCACAACTGGTATAAATCTAGCTGAAACTTTAAAATGGTCGCTGATATCGTACACAAACAGTCAGGACCGATGTCAGCCAGAATCATCGGACTAGTCCAGCACGTGAAATCCTAACGTACCGAACTTGACGTAAGCCGTAAGCCTAAGGCAAGGTCGAGACCATGCGATCCGTGGTTCAAGGCTAATTTACAGCAAGCTTCGTTTGACAGAGGCATGACAAGAATACAGCTAAACAGTCCAAACAATATTTAAGTAACTAAGTGTTGTTTTAAGCATGCCTAAGGCATCAAGTCCACCTTTAAACATTTGAATTTAATTGCGAAAGTAATTCAGTTGGTCCAGTTTTTTAATTCTCACGTCGTAACGGCTGAACAGATTTGGTTGAGCACACGGATAGACCATGTCCTGGATTAAATATTATCATAGTCATGATTTATTAAGGCGTATGTATTCGTCAATGTTATCACGGTACTGGTCGTGCGCCCGCCGGAGCCAGAATATCAGTACTCCTTCTAGACAGTTTTGTTTGGCAAATATGTTTTAGTTTACATATCCTATTTAAGTTAAGAAGAATTTATAAAGCAAAAGTCATACAAAAAAAAACCATGTATCACAAATAATATATATGTATCAATAATATTTCTTTTCAAACATTTTAACCTAGCCGTTACTAAGGAGTAAGCTTTAAAAAGTAACTGTTACGTGTTACGGCACTAAGGAGGAGTAAGGGCCTGCACGCGGGAGTATATTGGAATAATTTCTTAGTTTCATGCGAGTGGAGCCGCTGGCAGAACCTAACAAAGAAACGTACTTTGTTTACGTAGCTATCAGAGGCATTCGACAAATTAAGTCAACAACTACCAAGGGTACGTACTATGCAAGCCTTCGCTCTAATTATCCTACTATGTAATCTCCTGCGCAACACACACTTATCTATTTATTTAAAACTTGATTCACAAAAGTACAATGGCGGACTTAATGCCTTAGTCATTCTTTACCAGTAAAACAAGGGTGGTGAAGAAACAACATGGCAGATGCATTAGTTAAACCGTTTCAAGCAAAACAGTAAAATAAAGAAATAATAATAAAACATATCATATTGATATCGATATGTTTTCATAGTTGCGATTACTGGGTTCGTCTTACTTCTCGTCAAAGACTGGGTTTCTAGCTCCCGATCCTGGAGGCTGGAAGACTTGTTGACTTACTACAGCTACATATTTGTGGGTGTTTGTTTAGCTAACGATTCTGACGATGTAACTTTGAAGTGATAGGGGTTTCTGTGGTGCGCGATTAGCTGATGCAAATATTAATCTGTTGCAGCAAATATTATCTGTACTAAAAGGAAACCAATAGATTTCTGTTTGAGTGGCCAGTAGTGTTTTTTTTATTGCCGAGTTTTCGGTTTTAGAGTATTCTCACTAGGTTTCTTCGCGGAGTTCTCCTTCTCAATGATTTAATTAATATTATGAGCTGATGTTGTAACTAAGTAGGTGTGTATGTACATTCAATAGTTACTGAAGTACTGTATTTAATTTGTACTAAAAGCTGATCTGCACGGAAGACCAGAACGGCTCGCTCTACCCTGGCTAAGTCAGCAGTCCGGTGAAGTTGCGCCACCACCGCCGCTCACGAGATAGCGTGTCACCCGCCATTGTGTGCATGTCAGGTCGCTACTAATTCCCCAGAACGCTCGGAAGCCGCGGCGACCTCGCGCCCAACCCTGACCTACAGCCTCCTACCATAAAACCACAATTACTCAACACTCTACCTGAAACACAACTCTATTGCTAAGATGTAGAGTATTATCTCTCTTGTATAACAATAAGGAGTTACGACGTAAAGGTCGCTGGACTAGGTACGTCCGTCCCGCTCTAACACGCAGATTTGTTTAGTGTTTGTGATAAATGAGATACGAAGCCATCAGATAAGTTTGTTTCCTCATGTTGTTCAATATCTAATGGTTTCGTGAATTATTATTGCTCGTGGTTTGCAACGGTCGGCCAGGAGAAAGGGACAGAAAATGTGTGAGATAAGGAAAATCATTCAGTTTTCTTGTAGAAGCAATTTTCCGATGTAATTACAGTAAATGAGCGTGTCGTTAGTTCCTTGATCAAAGATAAAAGATGGCTGGCGAGTGGCTATAGATATCTGCGAAGGCGATGCTCGAAATGCCAAAATATACGGCATTGATCACGTGGCATTTCCATAGCGCTTGGCAAACCCATATATTTTTGACATTTTGCCAATCGCTATTGCGACGCTTACTTTTATGAAATGTCACTTGTCTAGAGCGTCTAGTCTGAGTTATAGGGTGATTGATTTCCTATTAAAATTTTGTCTAAAACTGTCGGATTGATGAGGAAAGAAGATGTCAAGTATAGAGTCACAAAATGAAATAAGCAGGCTTGTGTACTTACAGCGACATTTAAACCTAAGGATAAAATAAGTCCAAACAGTTGACTGGTAGAAGAAATTATTAAGTTTATAGAAAACCCTAGGTCAGTGTGGATTACCCAGAGTCCCATAAGGAAACTGGAAAAGATTGAGAATGTGAAAGTGAAAAGGTTACCTAATAAACTCGTACATACATTGAAAGTGATTTATCAACATTATTACATAAGAAACGACCATATAAACCTCGCCAAAATAGATACCTTTATTTACCGTCAGCACAACAAAAACTCGAGTGTATTTGAACCGGAATAATTCAATGACCTTTTTTTACGTTACGTTGAGACGGTGAAAAAATAAGTATGGTCGTCTTGAAACTAAGTAATGTTATAAACTTAGTAGGACATATTGAATGGTCCGGATCCTAACAATAAAGCCTTGTAACCTATCCCAGATTTTCGGACAAAATAATCGTAATAGTACCTAATCCAGCCTCTCTTAAAACCTTTTTATCTGCAATCACAACGTAATGTCCCAAATATGAGTTCATACTTTTTTTCGTGGATAGCTAAAATATAAATAAAAAAAAATATATATATAAATAAAATATAGATATATATTGCTGACAACGGTGAATGAAAACATCGTGAGGAAACTAATCATTTGCTCTTCACTAGTGGACGGAGTGATTCATGAGGAAAGTTTCAGTGTATAACTCATTGAGGTTTCTGCCTGAAATACGAGTATAACGATATTAGTTGAAGAAGTCCGACAACATAAAAAATCAATAGGGTAGGTGACAAAAAATATCTATGAAGTCTGTCACTTAAATAACCTAAAGATATTGGACACTATTTTTTTATTTTGCCACGTAAACAAAAAATTACGACGATACAGTGCGTTGAAATATCGCGTGACGTCACGGTGTGCTACACATTATACTGACAAAGTGACGTCACAAACCCCCACTCCTGAACTGATATACTTTATCTTTGTCAATTTTTATTTATTTGATGAATCAAAAAATACGTGTCCATTATTATTTGATAATCTCACTGACGGAGTAAATAGAATTATCATTTTTCCACCCAGGAAACATCCTTATTGTCGCTTTCCACCGGCACGCGCTCGGCTTTGCTCGGGTGCAGGCGGGTTGCTAGTTATGTTTATTTTAGGGTGCATACAAGCTTTCACTGGGAGTCTAGCCTGCAGGACTACGACGTCATGTCAAGGACAAATCACGTAACTATAAGTTGTTACTTGACGTAGTGAATACCTAAGCAAACTTACTTGGAGCTCACTTTGTCGGAGAAGTGGCTAACTTGGTGCCCTACTTTGGTGACGCGCAATTTTGTGCCACAATAAAACATACACACATAACATAACATATTTTCAAAAAGTTGGAAGATGTAGATAGACAGAATATAGGTATAGTACTTGAATCTGATGTAAGTACAAGGAAGGAAGGAGGTTTAGTGTAAGGTACAAATGGTACAATAGTACCTAACACGAATCCTGAGCTGATAATACTCGCCAAAGCGAATGCTTAGTTTGTTTCCGTAAACACGGTACCATAAAAATATTAAAAACTTATGAGATTAAAAATATTCAGTATATTGTGAACAATTTTAAAATAAATACTTAATAACAAAAAAACTAAACCGACTTCCAAAACAAAAGTTTACAATGTTTTTATTATATTTTGGTTTGGTACCCTATATTATCATGAAAATTATTTGTAAACAGAGGGCTTCTCATAACAGTTCCAACAAGCCTAAACACAACTGGGATACATTGTTTTATTGCGGCGTTCCGGTTCCTACTTTTCGGCTTCATCACCTGAACAGTTCGAGTGTACCATTTTCATTAGAACCATTTATTTAAATTTGCTTCATCACAGTCATTTAATATTCGAGATATCTTATATCCAAAACATACTTAACATTGAGAAGTTCCAATGGCCATCTGTGGTCTTCTTCATAAGTTCCTCTTCACCAAATGATACTTTTTGAAAACAAATGCTTGTTGATGAAAATACCAAAATCGCCATATGTGTACCTATAAAATTTGAGGAGTTTCCTCGTTTCCTCAACAGATCCTGACTTGGTGACAATGGGACCACTTAACCCTTTCGAACAAAAAAGTGTAAGAATAATCGCAGAAGACACATAAAAAAATAGAGACGAACATAGAACCTCCTCCTTTTTGGAAAGTCGGTTAATAAAATAAATCACATAAATATTAATTTGATAGTTTTAAATATGTACCTGCATTCTTATTGTTTGGTAAAAATTTAGTTTTCTGAAAGAGTTAAATATTATTACAGTCTTGTACGACTAAGATACCACCCCTTATTCATGTTGTTTTTTCATCTGAAAGGACAGGACGGAACGGATTGAAGTAGGTGGAAAAACGACACTTAAAAAACAAACAAACATGAAGTCGAACATAGAACCTCCTCCTTTTTGGTAAGTCGGTTAAAAACAACTATAATACCCACTACAACTAAGTTGCCATTAAGAAGAAACATTGTTGTTTCCAAAGTAGTTCACGATAGCGATCAGTTAAGGTGAGCGTGGTTGGGGTAGGCCTCGTTCTGATGCTAATGGGGATTTCCTGCCCCATTGTGATGCGACACAGATAGCGAAGTCAACAGCATCGACATCGATACTATAGTTGCTACTCTATTGTAAGCAGTCACAGGTTATCGGGGACAAAGATCATCTGTATATTCTGGCAATAATCGCCTTTCATGATGCTAACTGCCCTGTGATGGCCTGTGATATGATGGGCCTAACTTATTGTAAAATCTTAATGGTCTTTAGCAATTACTTAGCAAATTCTAAATTCAAATTGAGAAGCGAAATTTATGTTATTCCACAATTTTATATTATTATAAATTTTCCTTCAAAATTAAATTTTAATTTGATTTTTGATATTAAGACAAAATAAAATGGGGAGGGCGCTGACTCCTGTCATAGGTCCGCCTAGTTCGGCTGTCAGACGCTTCACAAAATTGCTGTAACCAATTACGTCAATACTGATTATTTGTATTGAAATTCTCTATACAAAATTTTGAGTTAGAATATTTTAGTCAATTGCTAAATAAGGTCGAGATCATTATAAATAAAGGTGTCAGAATATTCTTTACGTTAAAGTGTCAGACAGTCAACGCTCTAAATAGTTTAATGCAAAGAAAGGTAAGGTTGGTAAGACCTACTAACTTAATTTATGAGTATCTGGCCGACCGAGGTCTGCTCGGGTGAAAATAGAGAAAACGACGTTTTCTAAAAATGAAAGCTAGCTAGATCGATTTTTCGCCCCCGAAACCCCTTGCAGACTAAATTCATGAAAATCATTGGAGCGGTTTCCGAGATTCAGATTATATATATATATACAAGAATTGCTCTTTTAAAGGTATTATATTATTATAGATAGATTTCTTTCTGAACTTGTTGCTAACATACCTTGCCAGTGTCACACTTTTCCGTCAAAAGTTTCAAAGAATGGCAATTAAAACACAACAGTGTTTAATGATTAGGAAACAAGATATAGAAACCAGCGCAAAACCGGATGAAGATCATCTCCATCTAAGCACTATATTCTTGAACAGCACACAGCAAAGGACACACAACGGTACATATCGCGACCATTGCGTAGCTACTGCTGCAGCTTTGCCAACAACTGCTGGCCAACGCACAATGTACCGCAAACATTGTGTAAGCGACGTTACTTACTCTGAAAACGGTCAATGCCCTCGTCGCGTGACTACAGATTTGAGCACAGCGCAACTTTACATATTAAATACAGAAGGTTTACTTCAAGCCGATCTCCGAAATATATACCTAAGTCACAAATTTGACTGATTTCCCAATATTAAAAACTTCATGCTGCACAAGTCACCGATTAATCTTCGGACCACGTCCGGAAAAATCCCGCATAACATACCTATCTGAGAAATACAGATGCTATAGATATGGATACTTTATCATCTATTTATAATCTGGCAGTAGTATTGCAAGACATTGTTATTTTAGAGAAACAAAACTCAAATCAAAGCGTGTAGTTTTTTGCAAAATAGAGTATGTGATTATTTATATTCAGCACATACAAATGGCAACCAAAGTAACTAAATCCAAGAGTAAAGCCGCGTCTTACGGCTTTGCGTAAGATGCAGATCAAGTCTATGCAATCTAACAAATGATTTATCTGGCATATAGAGGATGGAAAGCTGTAGCCCTAAAGATGAAGTAAGTACCATAAATATTGATGGGTATGTGACAAACTTTTGCTCAAACGAAGCATTCGATTCTTTTTTAAGTAGTCAAGTTAAAGGCCGTCTTAAACTTCCTAGCCTGAATATAGTATATCTATGCTAATCTTCTGAGTAAACTGTCCTGTGACACAATTGAAGAGCGAAACGTACGAACTCGTCATTTGCTAAATTTATAACAGAATGTAACTAAGTGAAGATAGTGCACACATTGAATTGAAATGGTTTATTTGTGGCCGCAGTTCCGCTTGCATACCGTATTGATACCTGTCGTCAGTAGCAAACTAGGAATTATAGCTTAGTACCAAGTTGTTGTAGCATACCTAAGCTACTCGTATGCTGTGCTAGAAGCCTCGGAGTTACTTGCTCAAAACATACGATTACTGGCCTCACCGGACTTTAAGTGTTCTTGAAAGAATTTTTAGGAAATCTTGATTTTCTCCATATAATTCCATCATGTATTTTAGATAATACATGTTAAAAGGGTGTTACAGATATAAAAGATACATTGTATTTTTACCCTAATTAGGTGTGCAAATTATATATTAGGTGGTAATCCCAACATTGAATATTTGTACAGAATCAATTTTAAATTGAGTTAATATGAAAGTAACATAATAACCGCAAAAATAAACAAATTAAACAAAAGAACAAATTATTATACGCGTATGATATTTTATTATTCGTATATACGGAACGACTTGAAACTATTATTAAAGTACGGCTTACCAGTATGCAGTCAAGTAATTTGAGCATAATGTCAGGGAAATAAAGCATAATATTAGGCGTCTCCTGAAGATATGACTGTGTCAGTAATAGGAGTTCAGGTAGTTAAATTTTTGGCCAGATATAAATTTAAACTTAACGAAACACTGTACTTGGCACCGAAAAGAGACAGTAATCACTTATCATTGATTGCAAAACTTGCTTCACTTAAACACAAGTGCATTTAAACGAACCCGCCAAAACTTAATTCACTTGCTACTTACAGGCCACTGATTGGTTTATCACCGTCTACGTCACACTCAACCAATAGCAAGTCACGGTTACAAACACAAATCTGTTTGTCATTTTTCTTAAAGAGTGTTCGATTGGAGTCATCGTCGGCTCATTATGTTAAACATACAGGCTGCATCCAAGATGGCGCCTAATATACTGGTTTAATAAATACGACATTAAGATGAGAAGAGGCATTAAATTTATTGTTTAATAGACAGTCTGTTGAAGACAGTGTACCTCCGTAATGCATATAATAGGTTATGTTTCTCGTTAGGTGTTTCCTGTACCTAACAAGTGTGTTATGTACGACTGTTATGTAAGATGTATCAGTGTTTATATTGTTTTGCTTGTAGTTTTAGAAGTAGGTTTTTCTGTGGAATTGTACCTTGTCAAATTAAAGGAGATGTTTGATTTTGGGCCATCACTATGTACTACATAGATAAATAGGGAAATACCATAAAAATAATAACAACAAATTTGATACAGAGATACAAAAATGATCATTTGATAAGTTTTTTTAATAACATAACCCTATTTTTAGGGCAGCCATGACAGTTTCAGTCTTAGTTTTTCTTTGCTTTGCCTTTGAATTGGAAAAGTTTGGGAATTTTTAGTGATTGTTTTAGTTTTGCAACCCAGTTTACTACTACGGACATTGATTGATTGCTTATCTGTTGCTATTGAATTCGTCTGGAATTCGTTATGTTTCTTTTTTTTTAACGCAGATAATACGACGACACGGCAATCAAATGTCATTGTCAAAATGAAATTGTTCGCATACTGCTGATCTGATCCATCATGTTTAATCTTATATTGTGTTGCTCTGCTTGACAAAGTTAATTTGAGTTTATATTGAAACGAAGTGAAATTAAGGAAAATGAATAATAAAAGACGGTTGTTCTATTATATAGCGATGTTTACATAGTGTACGAGTACATAGTGCTGGCTCAGGCGCCATACATTTCTGGAACATCTCCTTTGCTAGCAAAACTTCGAAGAAATAAACAAAATCTAGACTCATTATTGCCCCTTCATTCCCATGTTTGTGTGTATTTGACCCTGTATGTGATGTGTGCACTCTCACTCATGCACGTTACTTTAATGTAACCTGAGGTTGTACAATTAAAGATTGATTATTCTATAGTATTAGAACCTAACGGCTTGGTACGTGACGATGGGAAGAGACCAAGTGGCATGAAGTTGGTACCGTGAAAGGTGAGTAGGCCTCTGGTGTGGGACACATCCTGTGTCGACACCCTTTCGCCATCTCATGTGCCTAGTATTGCGGGCTGTATTGGTTCTGCTGCTGCAGCAGCTGAGGCCCAAGCGGCGCAAATACAGCATCCTAATAAATGTAATTACAGTTTTTAGCCGTTTGTGGTCGAAACGCTTGGGTCATTTTTAAGGAGATCTGTGCGTGACCAGAGGGCTTGCTCTTCTTTGCGCAAAGAATCAGTATTGCCATTCAATGTGGCTGAACACGTGCCCGAATGACAGCGATGTGGAGGAGCACTTCGACGCCTAAGTGTACCTTTCTTTTGTAGTATAAGTTGATACAGTTTAGTTTTGTTTAATGTTTAAGTATTTACATATTTTGTCAATTGAAAATATATAATTAAATTAATATTCTATAGTTATATGACTTATTACGAGCTGACTTCTTGGATCACGAATGTACAGTTACTAGAAAGGCATGAAGAAGTGCGGTTTATCTACCGACGATGCTTACCAGCGTACAAGTGGCGCCTCAGAATGAGTAAAGCCGACGCCGAGTAACGGGAACTGGCGAGGTGCAAGAAGAAGAAAACTGATTAAAACTGATACAATGTTTCCTTAAACAGTGTAGCCTCTAAACTATGCATAGGTTATATTATATGTACCTAGTTACAAAAATGACGAAAATCTATATTTGGACAACCTACGAGTACATAGTAAAAAATGTGGGTATATTTAACAGGAAAAATTTGATACGTAATTATTTATATACCTGCAAACATGTACCTACTCAGGTATTGACAAAGTGCCAGATTTTCCTTGCGAAGCCAAATAATAATTAAGTATATTTTTTTCCTGTGTTTTGGTCTGGTGGAAAGTTTCGGGGCTTCTAAATGTATTGGGTACGTTTCTGGAGCCATTTATATGTGATCCTGTCTCCAGAAAAAATGATTAGATTTATATCTATGCTAGGAGTGATTTCAGGCCTACTTACAGTTCAACGAACGAGCATCGATCTTTGGACCTCTCACTCCTAATTTTGACCGTGCCATTGCCGCTAAACAAATTCGTAAATATTTTGAATGCGAAAGTTAGTCTGACTGTTTGATTGTTACTTTTTCACGTCTTAACAGCTGAACGGATTTGGCTGGTACTTACTGCACTGGCAGACCAGGTCGTAGAACATGTTTAGTATGTGCCCCTGTGATAACTTACTACGTTCACATGGTACAAGCCACTAGCAGTGCTAGTCTAACATAACAACAGATACAGTATTTATAGTGGATACGTAAGAAATAGATCAGTGGGTGTCGCAATCGCGTCGCGTTACGACAGACCCGCCTGCTAAGCCTATTACCGGTCTCGTGACATTGAAACTCAATCGATAATAATACGGATTTGGGCAACCACAGCTGTTTAACACAGTTTTGTAAACATACTACAATAGAAAGATGGTTTTACGTGAATAAAACTAACTAAACTTTTATATAAATAATGCTTAAAGAGATAATTAAGTCATGTTGTTTAATATACGAGCATACATTTAAATATGACAATAACATGGAGCCGCGATTAATCCATAGGTACTAATATTATAAATGCGAAAATAACTGTCTGTTGGTCTGTCTGTTACCTTACAGATTTAGAAAAACTTGGCAAACGAGCAGACCATGTCTTGTATAATACTTTTCATCTCGGGATCATGCTGCCATGGCATAATTTTCAACGTTCACGTGAAGCCAGTGGCTAGCTAATATTTTGCTGTCTCCAAGGCAGGTAACAAACTGCAAAACGCTGGTCTACAAGGTCTTGTGCAAGGCCTAGTATCATAATATCGCATAGTCAAGAATCTCGGGGGACAGAAGGAACTTAATCAAGGCAAAAACGTCCAAGTACCGAATTGTTAAGAGGGCAAAGAAAGCGTCGCGTGAGGTAGGTACCTCTCCGGGGACGCGGCCACGTTTGCCGGGTTAATACGTCGCGCAATTTGTTAATATGATGCTCGAGAAGCTGCTTTACCAGATTCTTGGTAAGTATTCAATACTGTATTTAATGTTTCCATAGCTCATAATAAAGATACCGTCACGCCTGTGTTCCCCAAGGGATTAGGACAAGAGCTGTTTAACCAACATATCGCCAGTTTTATTGAAAAGGGCTTCTTACTACGTTATAAATGTTTCTTAGACAATCACCCCTGAATGGCTAAATGGATATGGATGAAACTTGGCAAAAAGGTAGATCTTGTTTTAGATAAGAACATAGGATAGGTATTTTCTTTCGAGGGTATTGTTAACGAAATTAACGCGAAGGAAGCTGCTACAGAAGACTTATTAGACTTATAAGGTTTTGTATAAAATTTGCTAAAATTTAGCCCCGCGCTGCCACTGAGATTTTCCTGACGGAAAAGCCAATAATGGCTTTGAAGAAGTTTTGACCTTTAAGAGCATCATTGACTTTTCCATTAAGAAATTCTGTATACACAAGAATAAACAGAACCAGAGAAATATTTGTTTAGAACAGGTAACAGATACGATCGCCGGATATAGATATCATCAAAGAGCAGTTTGAGATAATCAAACACTTGTAAACGAAACCGATTTCTGTGACATTACGCCGAGTGCCTACTGATAAACTTATCTTAAACATCGAGATGAACAATGACAAGGCATTCCCTGTGTATCTATATTACCAACTGGAAATAAATTTATTCAATCTGACTACCTATTCCCGACTATATTGGAGTCAGCTTCTAGTCTAACCAGATTCAGCTGAATACCAGAATTTTAAATGGAGCCTATCTGATTTGCACAACCCAGTAACTGAGTAAGGCTGAGGCCCCATTGGTGTGTTTTACATATATTTTTAGGGACAGCTACATTATGCGTTGCGAAGAGAGAGAAGCGGGGGTTGGGAACAAACTAGACACGACATTTTTATCGCAGCATTGGAGTACAACCTCTGTTGTAGTTAGTACTGGCCACTGCTGGCAGGTTATGACAATGTAAGCCCGATTTGTTATTATGCGGCAGAATTTTTCGAATTGCAATTTCGTGATAAGATATTGTTAATTTAGTATCCAAAATGCCGATCGGTTAAATTTAGGCATTAAGGCATTTTAGATCGTCATGTAAAACAATACTTTTTACGCAATGAAATCCCGGACGATTTGTGTATGCCGTTGCTAACTACGGTTGTGGATAAAATGACATAATTCGTTGATGTTCGATGTTTGTACTGCGGCGCGGCGGATCCAGACACGAAAACATTTGATGAATTGGTACGATTGGTGACCATTTTACGTTTTATTTGGAACCACGGCGATCGCAGATTGCCGAGCGTTACGTGTTTCGAATCGGGCATCTTTGACCGACTATTTACAAGAATTGAAACATCTAGCGACCACTTTTAATTTCGGTACAATGCTGGATCCAAACCTTCGTGACCAAATTGTTTCGGGACTTTCAAACAATGCGATGCGATCGCGATTTTTTTCAAAAGAAATATAAACGTAATTCTGAAAGGGCAATGGCAAAATCCTATACATTGTTTTGGCTGAGATTAAATTCCTACGTCATTAAATGAAAAATACCTGGTTCAACTCAGGGTAATATTCTGAATTAGTTTTTGCAAGAATTTTTTTTTTGGTTTTGTATAATGGATATTCAGTTATGAACTTATGTAGTTTATCTCTGGGTAACTTTTAATAATGTGTTTAATAGGTAATATTATTCAATTTCGTGGAAGGAAAAGGGCAATATTGCATTAGTATTACCTAGTTATTTCAGCAAGAAACATAAAATATACTCTTTAAAAAGAGTTGATTTATTTATAGGTACGGCTTTGACGTGTATCAAAAGGTCGTCGTCAACAACCAAGCTATATTTTTTTCACACTTGGATACTAGTCTTTTTGCCTATCTTTAATTGAAAGTAGGTAGGTAATTCATTTATTTCTACTACTCTACAGTATTATTACATCTCTGCAAGGACACCTACACTTCGACATAAACTGTACTTTTAATTAATTTTATTATAATAACTAATACAACCTAATACTTGTCACTTGGCAGAATAAGTGTAAGATGGCAACACTAAGCTGATGAAAGTTATCTAAAATCAAATAACTTTCATTTAAAATGTTTTTTTATCCGTGGTGAACTAGTTATTGTGATACTTTAAATGCAGAGAGGTAATGGAATTTCTTTCGTATATAACTGACTATCAGACGCTTCAATTTAAATCAGCTAAGATTTTGCCATTGTTCTTTTCAGAAGTTTTGTTTCAGAACCTTTTTGGGATTACTTTTAAAAAAGTCTATCGTTCATAAGATTCAGATTATTACCGTCTGTCTGTAAATATCAATTCGATATTTATCGATATACTTTTTTGGCGACGCACGTCTCCCTCTTCGGTTGCGTTGTCACAACGGATCAAAGCATTGTACCACACCTGCGTTGCGACGACCCACGACATCACAACGCAAGAGGACTACGCACGTCCTCGCAGCGCAGCGTCTCAGTGTGGATTATAGTTGGGCAAATGATAAAACTATATCCAATCGATATTTACAGACAGTATCGATAATAATGTGAACAGTTTCACCCCGCTTCCTCTTTCGTCCGTCGATCCGTTGAAACATCGCGTTCGACGACGCATTGCATGATATAGCATGCCCCTAAAATATATGTAAAATGACGCAGCAACGACGCAACGCACTAATGGGGCCTCGCAGCCTAACACGAAAAACCCTTGGTTTCAGATTTCAGGCTTCTGACTACTTGTAGTGACTGACACAGATTTACAGGTAATAGCTGGGACCAACCGTTTTGAATGAAGGTATTCTATGAAATTGAATAGAGAATTTGAAACTGCCAGTCAGTATAATGAGAATGTGGATGATGATAACTGAGATGATAATAATCGAGATGTATGGAAGAAGACAAATCAATCAATTTGAGGACTACGAGACTATGCTCAATTGGTCTTCACAGAAAAATAAAGTGTCACAAGCAGTTTTGCAGACCTACCATCTTGAAACATCATACAGAAGTTACTAAGAACAGGTATATGGAAAACGACAAATCAATTATGATAAGGCGAGCGGATTATGATAATGGACCAACCTTCAAACAAAAAGCATTTGTATTAGAAAGAATCTCGGGACCCAGCCACTTGTCTCCACTGATTACTGACAAGCATTTCATATTCAGATATGAAATGCTTATCAGTAATCAGATAGTAAGAAGATGCGTGTCCATCAGAAATCCATTATCTCGACATCAGCACATTATCGTCTCGTCCACTAATCCTGATAAAGACCGATGCCGATTAGACGAGCAGCAGGCTTGTAGCGTACTATACAAAAGTACTATAGTATGTAATAATGTAGTATCATCTAGTTAGACATGGGACATCACCTCAGTAACTGGCATAATTATCATAATTAGAGTCAACATGCTTCTGCCTTTATCCCAATTTATTTGTGGTTAGCATTTTTTTCTTCGATGCTCCTCAGTCAGTTGTCATCTCAGAATCCACATCTTTCAGTATATACAATCTCTCATCTTCAATCAATTAATAACCAATTAATGAATACTAAATAAGCGATATCTGATCCACATTAAATTCCATTCCGTATACATTACAATGTTATCTTTTATTTGACCTGCCATTTTTCTTACAACACACACACTTTTCCTCTCACATGCTATGCATTTTGGCTGCATCACAAGTCCAAAGCAATCGGTTCGACTTCTACTACTCTTCTGACTGCTTTTTGTTAGCGCTGGTCGCTGAATTTTCTTCAACTAATGGCCTTTTGGGGACTTCGTATATCAGAAGTTGTTCTACACACACACCATTCTGCATCGTATAAAAGACTCGTCTGTACAGCATTAGGATGTGAATTTACTATAATTTAGCGATTAGTTATATTTTCACAAAAAGTGAGGTTAAAGTAGGATCTTTTCAAAAAGAAAATGCTTTAAGAAATGATCGCAAAATAAGTATGTGGGTTGGTAAGTACCATAAAATAGCCGCAAGGAATGCTGGCTCACGTAGTGTTATAGTGAACAGTTGTACAAAGCATTATCAGGTAGTAAAATCTAAAACCGAAGAATGAATCGGTTAATTATTGATCATAACCTTTTTAATTGTTGAACAAAAACAGCTGTTCTGTGAACGAGTCGTAAAAGAATGGACCTTGCCCCCTCCCCCCTCCTCCTCTTGCTGCGGTTTCGTCTCCATCGTCTTCATCGCCACACAGTAACATATACAAATGTAAGACTGGTTATGATCTGTTTGTTTGTTTACATTTGTATGTAAATAAGGCTCTTTAGTTGAAGGATTATATATCTAACTTAATATCACTGTTCCATATTCATAGCTGTAGAAATACTTCATCATACTACTAGTGCGCACACGATCAATTCATTTCCAAAGACCAGCATTCTTAAGTATTTGTAAAGGATTTTCATTATTTTTCATCCGAGAGAGAAACTTTGTAGCAAGCAACTCTTGCGCTGATGTCGTAAGTATTCATAGAAATCTTTTCAACGATGTAGTGACACTGAAGACAGTACAAACAAATGCACAGCCACACAATAGACTATTACTATTGCTAATAGCACAATAACAAGTGCCACTAACATCCGACTCGTTTCGACCAACTTATCTGCGACCAGCTCCTTCACTCCTCACGAAAATCTACTCAAATACGATTTTAAACGACACATTAACCTCGCATTATATTGTTCAACAGTTATGTAAAACAAATATATTAAGATTTCCGTAAGCGTGAGAATCGTCTCAGCGTCGGATAGCAACTACCTAGCTAGGTACCTAGCAAACACTTAACACTTTGTTTACAAAGGCTCCCCGTATCGCACGCTGACATTTATCTTACTCACGAAATTTTTTCTACTGGAACCAACCTCACGAAACTCTCCACACCTTTTCTTATTTTATTTTTTACGAATCTCTCCACACCTACCTACCTTAACTGTTATAACATTGACTGCAGTGGCCCGTGACGTCATCTTAAATAAACAATAGTATATTTTCAGTGAACAAGTGGCGCCCGTATAACAGTGCCGCAACCGCTCCATGGTGCCGCCGTCACAAGCATTGTTTGACATTTACGAAATTGTGACGAAAACCCACGGATTTCACGCAAACGATAGCAGGGTCGTCCATCGGAGGCACCGGCAGAGCATCTAACGCGATAACAATACCCGAGCTGATACACTAAGACCGACAAATTTGCTTTAGGATGATGCGGCCTTGGTGCGTTTCCAGTGACTCACGTGTTCACTTGAGCAAAAATACAATTTTCCCAAAAATTGTGAAATAACAGTGCGATCACGACGAGTAATAGTCTACAAACAATAAAAAGTAATCAGAGGACGGCGCACCACTTGTTTAGTCTAGTTCATATTAGAAGCCGAGTCGTGTGTGCGGCGCGGGGCTGTGGACGAAGCGATGTGGGGTTTGACACTTACGGGTGGTGCGTGGTTACGGGAGCGAGCGGAGCGGGACGCGGCGCGCGGAGCGACGTGCGCTAGCGACGAGCGTGGACGCGCGACTGGACGCAGCACGCGGCGCGAGGCTCGCGGGGTGATAACCGCTGATAAGCGGCGCGTCATCGCTTACGCAGCGTGCCGTTAAAGTGACGCTCCGCGTACCGCCGCCGGAATCATTATGGTCGGTAATGACAGGTGAGAATATATCAGCCAATCGGCATATTACTTATTAGGCGCCTTCTTCTTCGTTCATTTTGTTTCAATTTTTTAATCGCTTATATTTTTTTTTATAAAGTTTCTTTGATAAAGTACTTATATTTTAATATGTATGTTTATTATGGAAATATACAAAAGTGGTAACCACAAAACCCAAATCGACTACCTTCTCGTCAGACGTAACAGCATACAGCACGTCAAAGATTGCAAAGAGCTGCCAGGAGAAGACTTGGTGTCTCAGCACAGACTCCTGGTTATGACACAAGTAGTAAAAATACAGTGTACCAAAAGCAAAGAGCGTCCCCCTCCTAAAATAAAATGGCATAATGCTAGAGAAGAATGATTGTGCGAAAAAGTTTCGAGAACGAGTCGTAGACAAAATGATAGAGATGGGAGACATGGAAGATCGAAGTGTAAACGAAAGTTGGAAGGAGATGGCTGGGTGTATTAGGTGTGCGGGGAAGGATATTTTGGGAGAGACGAAAGGTAGGGGCACAATAGATAGGGATACATGGTGGTGGTCAACAGAAATACAGAATGTGTTAAAGGAAAAAAAGAAAAAAATTAAGGAATGGCAAAGTGTAGAACAAGATAATCCTAGCTTGAAAGTTGCAAAAAAGGGTGAGTATGATACTGCAAAGAAAAAAGCTAAGAAAGCTGTGGTTATAGCGAGAGCAAAAGCTCAGGACAAGCTATACGACGCGCTGGATAGTCCAGCAGGCCAAAAGGATCTGTACCGGGTTGCTAGAGCTAGGGAGAAAAGGGCGAGAGATGTCTGTCAGATAAGATGTATAAAAGATGAGGCTGGAATGATTCTTTCTGATGATGAAAAAATTAAGGATAGGTGGAAGGAATACTTTGAGAAACTGATGAATGAGGAAAATAACTGGAGTGGTATGTTATAAAATAAACCTGTGAATGAGGGGTTAGTGAGAATGGTTAGTATGGAGGAAGTAAGAATAGCAGTAAATGGAATGAAGAATGGCAAAGCGGTTGGTCCGGACGGAATACCAGTTGAAGTGTGGAAGACATTGCGCGTAGATGGATGGACGTGGTTAGCTTTATTCTTCAATAAGTTGTTACGGGAAGAAGCCATACCTGATGAATGGTGCAATAGTTCGCTAGTGCCCATCTTTAAAAACAAAGGGGATGTGCTGGAGTGCAGCAACTATAGAGGAATAAAGCTAATGTCACATAGTATGAAAGCATGGGAGAAAGTGATTGAAAGGCGGCTGAGAGAAGAGAGTGAAATATCGCAGAACCAATTCGGTTTTATGCCTGGTCGGGGTACAACGGATGCCATTTTCGCAATCCGCCAGTTGTGCGAGAAATATAGAAGTGCACATAAAAATTTGCACATGGTATTCATTGACCTCGAAAAGGCATACGACCGGGTGCCCCGTGAGGTTTTGTGGTGGGCCCTTAAGAAGAAAGGTGTGCCTGGGAAGTATGTACAGTTGGTCCGAGCGATGTACAGTCGATGCAGTACCCAAGTCCGATCTACAGTGGGAACTACTGGCAGCTTCAGTGTGGCAGTCGGCTTGCACCAAGGGTCGGCTCTCAGTCCTTATCTCTTCCTGATGATAATGGACGCGCTGACGTCGGACATACAGGAAGAGGCACCCTGGTGTATGCTGTTTGCCGATGACATTGTGCTGGTTGCCGAGAGTGGCCTAGAGGTCCAGAGTAGATTGGAGATGTGGTGGCACAGACTGGAGAGTGTTGGCTTGAAATTGAGCAGATCTAAAACCGAATATTTGTTCTGCGATTTTGGCGGTCTCTCCAGTTCCGTGCCTCTAGCCCTCGCTGGAACACAAATACCGATGTGCTCCGACTTCCGGTACCTAGGGTCGCTTATCCAAGGGGATGGCGAAATAGACCGAGACGTAACGCACCGGATCAACTCGGGATGGATGAAATGGCGACAGGTCACTGGAACAACTTGCGACCCACGGATGCCCCTAAAGTTAAAGGAGAAAATCTACAAGTCCGTGATTAGACCTGTCGTACTGTATGGATCAGAATGTTGGGCTGTGAAAAAGATGGATGAAAAGAGATTGCATGTAGCAGAGATGAGAATGTTGAGATGGATGTGTGGAGTGACGAGAATGGATAAAGTGAGAAATGAGTATATTAGAGGAAGTTTGAAAGTGGCGCCAGTGACAGAAAAGTTGAAAGGAAACCGTTTGTCCTGGTATGGTCATATGATGAGGGATGAAACGCATGTTACTAAAAGAGTTATGAATATAAATGTGAATGGATGGAGAGGGAGGGGACGGCCAAAGAAAAGATGGATGGACTGTGTGAGGAGTGATATGAAAGAAAAGGGAGTCTGTGATAGCGTGACGGGGGACAGGATGGTATGGAAGAAGAAAACGTGTTGCGCCGACCACAAGTAACATGGGACAAGGGCAGGAAGAAGAAGTTTATTATGGAAATAAAAAAAACTTTTTACAAAAAAATTATACCGACTTCCAAATAAGAAACTACAAAGTGAAAAAATTTTTTTTTTTGAAAGTCGGTGTCCATAACGCAAAAAAATGGTAGGTACCTTCCAAAGACATCGACTTCCAAAAATAAAGTTATTTTCACTTCGCAGTTTCTTATTTGGAAGTCGGTAGAATTTTTCTGAAAAATCTTTCTTTTTTCACTTTTTCGTTGGCAAGTAGTTATGTAAGGTACCTATAATGCCAGAATAGATTACCCGAATATCATGAAACTGAACATAACCGGTGAAATGAGAGTGTATCAAGGTGAACTTTACACATCTGCGTACCCCTTTAGAGCGTACTGGCGTGATGTCATGTTATGAAATGGTATAAACAATAAACAGACATTTCTTTGCAGCTATCCCGAGAGACTTGCCATTATTTATTGAAGAGTTCTGTTGTATATCTTCGAAGTTCTTCATCAGATTGGCGCACGGTTGGCGCAGCGCAAAGATCTTCAACAAATTAAAATGGAACCAATAGTCGAATATAGAATCTCCTACTTTTTGGTAAGTCGGTTAAAAAGGATTAAAATACTATGTTATACTCAGCTCCCACTACTGGGGCATAGACCTCTGTTTACTTGTGCTAATTCCCACGCCTCTGTGCCAGCCTCGTCCATTTTTACCTGCAATGGTACCTCGTCGGTCAATCTGAATTTAAAATATAAACAAGAGAGCCATCAATACCAGGAGCAGGATGCAACTCAGGTCTCCAAAAACAGTATCCTCCACAATCGAACCGTAGCCGTATCGATAAACTTCAGGATCAAGTCTTTAATCCAGCCGCCCAAACTTCCAGAAATGTCGTTCGAGATTCTTGGTCATCCATCAGGCCAGTTTCTTCGTTATTCGGTAAAATTTATGGATGAAAAGCAGTTGCCATGAATGTCAGTTTACATAAGCGGATTCTCGCTACCTTTACCAGGTGATTGGTCCAACTCGTGGGAACTCCACCAACACCCGCAGTGTCCGCACCTCGCCACCCCACAACCTTTCGGCGTCATTGGCTCCATTTGTCCCAATAGGCAGTTTTTCTGCGAGCAATTGACCCTGCCCACTTATGCTTAACTTTTCTAATTCTTTGGTCTATATATTGGTGCCCACCCCATCATTCCGTTCCCTAATCTTCTTTCGATCACGCAACGGAACGCCGAGCATGACTCGAAGGGAGTTACCTTTTGCGTGACCCTCATCACAAGCGTCTTAATAAGTATTGAACTGATATAGGTTAGGTTCCATCGATCGCAGTACATACATTAGTCATAGTACCGCGTCGTGGTACAGCGGTGTGTCGCTGACCAACACGGCTGGCCGTCAATTAGCACACACCCGACGAAACTGGACAGTTGTCTCGTGACCGGCGCTTGCACAATAAATGACATGGTGTCGGACACCTTACTCTGCAGTGCACATACAAACAAAAAAACTTTTCATGCGCCTACGAAAAACATGCGCTCTTCAAAGTATGAAAGAATAAAATATTCTTATCTGACTTTTTATCAACAAACTCTTTAATCAACTACACTGAAAAAAAAAATGGGACTTGGTAACTTTTTCCTTAGTACAAACAACAAAGCTAGTTTTGTTTATTTTAAACTAATAAGCAAATAGCAAAACTCGTACCAATTATTTTTTTAATTGTAATAAGCAAACTACTTACATAGGTAGGCATTATATTTTAATTTATTACAAAGTGATTTTTAGAGAAAAGCTGTGGTCGTATCGTGGTTGCCTTAGTTTTGTGTTTGCCGTAGTTGGGTAAACAAGTTACGATTAGAGTGTGTATTGTGTTATACTGAAAGTATCTGATGCGATGATCATCACGGAGTGGTTGATCCCTCCATAGCCACTCGTGTACATGTGCCATAGAGTGGAAGGCCACTGTTCCCGATGTCTGAAATGAGCTTAAATTTTAATGCAAAACCGTCACAAAGTGTCCATTACAGAATACATGGTTTCGTGTTAAAAACAAATTTTCAAACACAGGTAAGCGAATTTAGAGCCATATCAGAAAAGCGTATACATTAGCCACAAAGACAGCCTTTGCTTATGTTTGGCTTGCGGTACATCATGCGGCGATCGTTGCTTGAGCTAATTAATATTGCAGGTTATATTCTAGAGGAATTCACAAGAAAGTTTTATGTTTTCCGTTTGTCAGGAGTATTTGGACTTGAGTTTCCTTAAAAACGATGATTCTACAGCCTATAACTAAATTTACATGACCTTTAAAAAGCCATCTCATCGGAGGCAGAAGCGAACAAGATAACATAACATCACGCCAGTATTCTCCGAAGGTTTAGGCAGAGGAGGTGCAAAAGTAGCACAGCTACATTTCTCCAGTTATGCTTAAATCCCAAGGGGGCGACCCTATTGCCATCAACCGGACACATATCTAGACTCCCCGGCTGCTACTGTGAATAAAACTTTGCCCCGGGCTCCGGGCATCGAACCCAGGAGCTCATGCTCAGCAATAACACTTGCGACCACTAGACAAATAGGCAGGTCTTGTCCGACACGGCGAGAAAAAATATAAACAAAATTCAAGTAAATGCGCCTATCAACAATATAAAAGCAACAAGTTGATACAACGTGTTGTTCTTCTGAAACATTTGTGAGGCATTATCTACTCAGGACGAGGCTCGCGGCTGTAAAGGAATGGAAGATGGACTTTACTCCATAATCTCTAGTCGACGGAAGACTTTGATGTTTACACCTCTGATGTTTGGAAATCTCTCTGTACACTACAACGAATATGATCTGGGAAAAATACTTTGATGTGCCTGCTGTCGTTGGAAAATTATTAACAAGGGAAAATAATTCGGAAGGTACAAGTCAATATTGGTAACCAACTCAAACTTATTTACCTTCCACACATTGTTCTATGCAAATTATTTATATATTTATTTAATTAATATTTATGCATCGCAAAAGGACAAAAGCAGACTAGGCTTTTGGGTATTACCAAATGAATGACATAGTACAATGCTACTTGCTAAGTATCGATTCTTCACTCCCACACCTAACTCAGTCAACACAACTCTTCACACAAAGTATTGGGTCAACAAAAGTTAGTCTCGACAAGAAGATGACAGATGATTTCAGCACTCTGCTAATGCCACATCAGGAACTACAATAATGTGACATCTTGGGTCATATCTCAGCATGATTTATGTGCCTTTCACTAATAAATATATATCCATTGATACTTGTCAATGAACACTTAGGTAGAACCTAGGTACAGTGCACTTTGACCAAGCTCGTCGTATGTAACCTGACTTAGCGCTATTAGCTCGTAAGTATGGTAAAATAATATGACTTATTGAGATTTTAGTTTAGAGATCTCCAGAGAATTTTGTACATAAAGGCCAAATTCATTTACTGTTTTCTGAAAACTTTACACACATTCATTCACATTAATATTTGTTTTCTTTTTGTTAAGGTTTCATTTTCATAAATGACTTTATTTTGTTCTATTCACGAGATAGCCGATACTCGAAACTTCTATTTCGAAAATGAATTTATTTAATGATTTCTCTTCCTGAAAACTTTCAACATTAATAAAATATTTGTCTTCATTTCGTTGAGGTTTCCTTTTTCAGAAAGTATCTGAGTTTATTTTATTCTTTGCACGAGAGAAAACTACAACGTCATTTTCGAAGATCTTTAACTAGATAAAGAAAATGTCACTTTCAAAACAATAAAATCTCATTCATTTTAAATTAATTACCCAAAACCGACGACTATAACTACAACAATTTAAAGCCGATATAAAAGCAATAAAAACAAAGAAGAGAAGCTTTCGATCACAGATTTTAACGATCGATGGTAATCGCGGGCAGTTTACGCGGTCATTCCGAGTGGTAGCGCTAGGTGGCGCTGGGGGGCCCTACTTCGAAAATAGAACGATAGACTCGATAGTGTTTCACGCACATGTAATTTTAGCTACGTTTCGCGCGCATCGGGCCTGCGCGCGCGCACCTCTCTCGCTAAACCGCTCCAGTAAACAAAATAAGGTAAAAAATATTAAATATTTTATTTTTAATTTTCTCAGTGATTTCAAGTTTTTGATGAAGCGAATTTATGTTTGTATTTTTGTGTTTTTAAAGTGTTAACAACTTCTCCCTGTATATTGTTACGAAGCCATAACTGCGAAATATCTTTATTATATATTTAATATCTCTTTTTGTTTTATCTCGGGTGTTGGGTTTTATTAATTAATTGCAAGTGTTTTATCGTAAATAGTTACGAATTAGACTTTAAGGTGAGTACTTTACAAGGCTGTAATTTGAAACGATATGACATTAGCATTGTCGATAAAAATATGAATGTAACTATTTAAGTTTTCATTATATTTTAATGTGGTATTAGAGCTATCTATAGTGTTATTCTAATTATGAAATAAAATATGCATCTCATAATTTCACTCCATAGTTATAACACGTATTCTTATATTGATGGCGATATAATCTCCACATATTGACAATTTGGTGAAAAATGGCAGATTTTCATGATTTTCCTATACATTTCAAAGTTTTCTTCAGAAAATTCGAATCACAAATCCAAACTCTAGCTGTAGCATTGTTCTTCGGAATCGCAATGTATCTATTATTTGATCTATTTGCATTGGCAAGAAGGCACGCTGTCCGACTGGTGGGCATCGTAAACCAATCTGGCCTATTTGTTTAGCTGCAGTGGTACTCGCACTATTGACCGCTCGCACTTGACGCTCATCATGAAACTATTTCAGTTACTGGTTGTTCTGTAACTAAACAATCCTGTTATGTTGCTGAACTACTCGTTAAATAATAACTGACTTTTCGGTACGTAGGCTGTTGCCTATATTTGATAGATTTGACAGCAACGTCTTAAAACTGATTATAGTATCATAATTCAATAAATAAACAATAAGGATTGACAAGTCTTTGGTCAACATATTATTTAACCGACAATACTCAGTATGAGTCATGTAGTGGTGGTAAATTTATTGACTAACAGAACGAAGGTTACCTACTGCAGAAATCTTGTCAACACACGGTCAGAGGCAAACGAAGCGTCACCTGCAGCTTTACATTGACGTCTGTCGATTTCAGTAAACAACAAGAAGTCTTGTCGCGATTATGTGACATTATTGTACTTTTTAACCGATTTCAAAAAAGGAGGAGGTTCTCAATACGTCTGAATCTTTTTTTTATGTATGTTCCCCGATTACTCAGACGCCTGGACCGATTTGGAAAATTCTTCATTTGTTTGAAAGGGTATAATTAAATTCGAGGAAACTCCTTAAAATACGAATATTATAGGCATACATACAGCGATTTTGATATTTTCATCAACAATGCAATCATTTGCACTCAGAAAGTATCATTTGGTGAAGCGGAACTAATGAAGAAGACCGCAGATGGCCAATGGAACTCCTTAATGCTAATTGTGTCATGGGTATAAGATATCTCGAATATTAAACGACTATGATGAAGCAAATACTTATAAATAAATAAGCTGATGAAAATGGTACCATCGAACTGATGATAAAGCTGGCAGGTAGGCACTACGAGTAGAACTGCGAAATAAAACAATATATCATGATCCTGTTTGGGCTTATTGGAATCGTCATGAGATGTACTTTGACTAAATATGATTTTTATGGCAATTGGAGGTACCTATCAAAACTAAAAAGATATAAATACAAACTTTTTAACAAACAAAACAAACCGACTTCTAATAAAAAACTGCAGACTGAAAAATAACTTTGTCGTCTCGAAACACGTAAAACAATAGGTCCCAAAGACACCGACTTCGGAAAAGAAAGTTATTTTTCAGTTTGCAAAAAATACTTTTTATTTCATTGTCACATTACATTTACAATCGTTCTTACACAGGGGTCTCATTTTAAGTATACCAAATACCTTTGCTAGGAGGTCCCGCTCTTTATAACTTACAAAACGAAAATAACTTGTAACAGTCGAGAAAGAAAAATAAAAATAACATAAAATAAAAATGACTCAAAATTAAATTAAAATAATACAAAATATATTGTGTGTGTGTGTGTGTGTGTGATGTCCAACCTTACTGAAGTGTTTGCAAGAGTATTTCTATGGCGTAGTAAGTCTTGCTTTTTAGCCAACTTTTTAGGGATTTTTGCACTCTCTGACAGTAATCGGGTAAATGTTCAATATGTTATTTATTTTGTTGTATAAGTTTACAGAAAGTCTAGTATATTGTCTTGCTGCGTAACTTGATTTATCTGACACTATGTGCTGCTAAATAATTCCACCTTTTTTGGGACACAGGGTCATACGGTAGTGTTTTATGCAGTTTCATAATAACTTGTAGGGTATTTAACTTCCTAACCGTCATGAGATCACTAGATCATTCAGTTGGGAATCTGTATGGTTTTAGATGCATTTCTTTTAGAAGATACCGTTGTGCACTATCTAGTTCGAGAAATTGTATTTTTGTAGCTCCTCCCCATACTGGTACACAGTACATCAAAACTGACTGAGCCAAAAAGACGTAGATCTGCTTTAAGAGGTTCTTAGAGGTAACATGTCGTAATGTCTTGAATATCCATATGAGTTTCCTTATTCGGGACATGACTACTTCTATGTGTGTGCCAAGATAAGTGTTGATAAACTATAACACCTAAATATCTTATTGTTAGATAATTATTATTTATTATAGGCGTAGGTAATTTAAAATATATTATTAACCGACTTCACAAAAAGGAAGAGGTTATCAATTCGACAGTATTTTTTATGTTTGTTACCTCAGAACTTTTTACTAGGTGATTTTGATTTTTCTTTTTCATTTGAAAATTGGTGCTTGTCATGTGGTCCGATTTAAATTTCATCAAGATCTGATGAAGAACTTCGGAGATATACCTCAGAAATCTTCAATTAATGACGGCAAATCACTCGGGATAGCTGTAATCGCATGCCTGGTTATTGTTTACATTTTATAAAGTAACATCACTCTGGTACGCTCTTAAAGGGTACGCAGGTGTGAACATTTCGCCCTGGTATACTCTCGTTCCACCGGTTTTTTTTAAAGTTTTTGTTATTGGGTTAATCTATTCTGGCATCTGGCATTTAGTACAAACTAAAAAGTGAAAATAAAAAACACTTTTACAAAAAAACACAACCGACTTCCAAAAAAAAACACTACTAAGCGAAAAATATTTTTAATTTCGGCAGTCGGTGTCAAAAAACGAATAAACGAAAACAGGAACACCGACTTCCGAATTTAATATTAATTTTCGCTAAGTAGTGTTTTTTTTGGAAGTTAGTTGTTTTTTTGCAATATATGTCGCATTGCCAGTTATATTAAATAGGACACGGGAGTTCTTTAACATTATGTTTATACTTGATCAAACTGAACAATTTAGGTATTTGTATAAATAACCATACTATTATAATAATATTGCTGAAGTAACTCTGTCAAAGTAAAGTATTTGATGCTTTTCAAGTCTTATCGGATTTAGATGAAACTTGACATACGGGTAGACCATGTCCTGTATAACTTTGATATTTTATATCCCGGGAGTATTTTCCCTTGACAGAAGCTTGTTCACTATAAACGTAACAGCATAAGTAATATGCAGCTACAGTCAGTGATACTTCGAAAATTGGAGTGATTTTTGAATACGAGTTCCGACGCGGAACTAACGCGGCAGAAACAGCTCGCAATATCAATGTTGCATTTGGAGAGGGGACTGCTAAAGAACGCACCGTGCGATTTTGGTTCAAACGCTTTCGTGATGGAAACTTTAATTTGAAGAACGAACCACGTGGAAGACCGCCCACACAGGTGAATAACAATGAATTGAATAAGATGGTGGCAGCCAATCCGAGCCAAACTACTCAGGAATTAGCGGCATTGTTTAACTTTATCTTACCAACAAATTGACTCATTTGCGTCAAATCAATAAAATAAAAAAATATGAAAAATGGATGCCTCATGATTTGACTGATCTGCAGAAAGAAACGCGTGTTGAAACTTGTGTTGCCTTGTTGAATCGATACAGAAATGAAGGAATATTGGATCGAATTGTGACATGTGATGAAAAGTGGATTCTTTACGATAACTGAGCCCAGGTCAAACGCCGCAACAGTGTCCTAAAGCAAAGCTTACCAATAAAAAGGTAATGGTAACTGTTTGGTGGTCTCAGCATGGTGTTATTCACTACGAGTATAGCTTTCTCCGATCTGGTCAAGCAACAACGGCAGATTTCTACTGTGCCGAACTCCGAACAATGCAGCAGTAGCAGCAGCAGTGAAACAGCCCCGACTCATGAATCAATCTTCATCAATATTGCACCATGATAACGCGAGAACTCATACACCACGAGAAACCGTTTTAATTCTACAGAAACTGCAATTAGAAACCATTCGTCACCCTCCGCATTCGCCAGACCTTGCTCCAACGGACTACCATTTTTTTCGTGATTTGGACAGTTTTTTACGTGATAAAAAGTTTTCTTCTCAGGAGACAGTACAAAATGCTTTCACACAGTTTGTCGAATCTAGATCACCAGAGTTATATAGCAAAGGTATGAATGACCTTCCTATTAGGTGGCAGCAATGTATAGATAATAATGGTAATTATTTTGATTAAATAAATATGTTTAATTTAATAAAAAACTAATTTCAATTTTTCAGTACAAATCGGCAAATTCATACTTTAACCCCTAATAGAATCATTAAGATATCTTCAAGTGCGCGGCGGCGGCGGAGTTAACAACTTGACTTGATAGCTACTTTGTTTCATAGCTTTGAAACTGTTTTTATGGTATTCCATATTCACTGAAATTTTAGTTAACAGTTACCAAACGTTACGAAATTATTGGGACTTGCAAACTGTGTGTTACTAGCAACAAAACAGAGCTTTGCTATTTTGTAATTAGTTTTGTATTATTATAATAAATTTTATTTATTAATAACTAAAGTAGGCGTAAATTTAAAGTTACGTGTACATTATAAGTTTTGCAATTTATTTTCTCGTGAATGCCTCACATCCTAGGACTATTATAATGTATCTGAGTGAGTGTCGTTAGAGTAATCTCTAGTGTCGAACAAAAGCGGACGCTTTAATTACACTGATGGCCACTCATTGCGTTATTGTCATCGTGATGTTTCGTTTCTGAAACTTTCATAGTAACAGTTTTAGATGTAAAATATATTTCTACAATTATTAACCACACCAGTGGCTCTAGACACGTGACATTCTATTGACGAAAGTGTCACGAGGAGAGTATCGAGTAGTGGGGTTGTCAAACGCTCTCGAAATGTCGAACGTGATCATTTCCCTATATTTTAGCAGTTCGACCATCGCCAACGCTTATAGAATGAAACAGAGTTTCAGTCGATTACTGGAATGCCCAAGGGATTAACTGTCAGCCTTTGTATATTAGTGCATGAAGTCTTAATATATTTTAGCAGTTCGACCATCGCCAACGCTTATAGAATGAAACAGAGTTTCAGTCGATAACTGGAATGCCCAAGGGATTAACTGCCAGCCTTTGTATATTAGTGCATGAAGTCTTAATAGTTTGTGAGTTGATCTTCTTGTAAATTATTTAGATCCGTGATGCGTCCTTTTCGAAAATGAAATAAAAGTTATTCTATTAGTTATATCTATAAATACTATGAAAAGTCTGTGTTTTGCTAGCGTTTAGCTTTAGTGTCATTATTAAAAGAAAGTGTCAATAAGAAAGTGATTGGAACGAATCCAAAATAATAATAATTTGTCTCAGAATGTGTAGTTGGGCACGGAAAAAATCGTTTATGTCAGATCTTATAATGTGTAAAGTTTTGACTTGCAATGCAGTTAATCTGATAGCGGAAACTGTTTTTTTGTTTAACTAATATTCTTCCACTGTTGGGCAAAGCTCACTTCCAAAGCCTCCTAACGTTATTTGAATGTTGACTACTCCGGCCAATCATTTAAAAACGAGTCTGCCTCGTTTACGACGCTAGTCCTCAGGCACCAACGGTGTGCCGATTGTGACACTATGCATCTGCAAGTTTGACCCGGCCAGCCCTACTTTAGCGACTCAAACTTATCGCCAACGTTAGTGATGCCTGTCTCAAAGCCGTTTCATTTAGCCTTAGATTATTATTTCAATTATAGATTCGGACAAATTTGGTCAGATAGGCAGTCGTTCCATGTTAAATTGGAAGGAAAATTCGCATCATCAGATGGTAAACTGCGAAAATATCTTAGTCTAAAATGACATATAAACAAGAAACTACAGTACAAATTATTCAGCTACAATTAGAGTAACAGCAATAATTATAAACATAAATGGTTATCGTGCAAAGACTTTCTCGTATTACATCCCGTCGCTAAACGGAAGGCAGTAAGTATCGAAATACAACTTATGCAAAAATGTTCAAGAAAACGGGCTAGACAGTACTCAGTGCAGCAATCGATCGCTTCCGCCAGCATCAGCAGCTAGAAAACAATAATCAACTGCAGCAACCATGTGCATCTCAAGAAGATGTATCTGAACCTCTGCTTACCACAGCTTTCTGCTTCTTCGTAGCGATGAGTCCATGTTCAATTCCAATTCATATAGTGCTTCAGTCAGAACTCAGCCACGTCTACAGCCCTCGCGTAGCCTCGCAAAGGTATCTCATCTTGCAAGTGCAGGCAAAGGACAGATGTGATATTGTCTGCGGTGTGGTTCCGCAGTCGCGTAGTGGCTGATCGGAGTACCCCTATCTGAACAGGTCCAAAGCTTTGATTAGATGTACTCTAGTACATGATGGGTCCCTGATAACAGAAAAGAGCACTAAAGCTACGTTTACCGCGTAGCTGATGCAAGTGTGTCATATAAGTGTGTCAAATAAAACATCAAAGCTGTATATATGAAGCACGTGCACTGCCAATCACAGGATATATTATAGTAACTTCTGCCCGCGGCTGTGCCGTATATAAAGTATTGTATCATCTCAAGGGGATTCTGTACGGGGATGTAAACTATCGTATGCCACTCCCCACTGAAATCTGGTCTTGTAGTTAATAAAAGTTTGAAATCGCCAACCCGTCTCGAGCAAGCGTGGTGATCAATGCTCGTGCCTTCTTTGTATGAGAAGAGACCTTTATCCTGCATTGGTATTATTATTATTTATTTGTACTATGCATATTGTTTTGTATCTGTTTGCTGTGGGCCTATATAGATGACATTTTGTCAGCATCCAGGGGCTAATATTAGCTGCTCGCTATTGAATGTGTATTTTATTTAGTCTATCGCCACCAGTGTAGACACTATTGTAATGTTGTGTTAGCCGTCACCACTGCAGCCATATCAAAATGAATGGTATTGTCTTTTTCTATAATTCAATGCTTAATGCGTTCATTAAGCATTGAATTTGCAGTATCTTTGCCATAATATGTGATGATAATTATAATAAGCAACTAGTTACGGCGCTGCACTGACACCACTATGGCCAGTTTAGGCAAGTCCTAGTTTTGCTCTTCAGTCTTTGCATACATTTTGTGTCTGATTGAGCAGGGCTTCCAATTCCAATGTTACTGTATTTATAATTTTGTTTTTAATTTTATTGTATCTAAATTTGTATTTTTTTATACATACATACATACGCCTTCGATCCATGAGAAAAATGGCAAGTTTACGTATGTATATATATATATATATATATATATACAAGAATTGCTTGTTTAAAGGTATTATATTATTATAAATAGATTAGATAGATTTCTTACATAACTTGCCGCTAACACCCCTTGCCAGTGTCACACTTTTCCGTCAAAGGTTTTAAAGAAAGGCAATACATACATACAATACATTTGAGACGCATGGTTGGCGCAGTGGTTGAGCAATTGACTGCTGCGCTGCGTGTCGTGGGTTCGATTTCCGCACGGGACAAATATTTGTATGACCTACAGATAGTTGTTCCGGCTCTGGGTGTTGTGTAGGTGAGTTTATATGTTTGTAAACGGACCCTTGAAAAAGCTAGAAATGCCTAGTGTGGGGCAATGTTTAAAAAAAATAATAATATATATATACAAATATTGCTCGTTTAAATATATTAGATTTTTTTGTTATTAACATGTTGGTCGTAAATGGAGACTTTCTTACTATCAACGATAATACCAATGAATAAAACATTATGCCTCAATTTCAGGGTCCAAAATGCCTCGCATCTACGAAGAAACTGACCCTGGGTACGCGGCTGCGTGCAGCAATGTCACGCTGTGCTCCAACTCCAAGGGTTTCTTCAAGGGGCTGGGCGAGGAGCTGGTGGCCATGGCCGACAGTGCCTGGCTGGACAAGCTCGAAGCCACCGAGGATGGGAAGAAGGTGGCTACCGTGCTAGAGAACGAAACGGTAAGCTAGAGAGCTTTTTTATAAATGATAGACTCGCGTTTGATCTCTATCTCACCTGATGGTAAGCGATAATGTGGTCGATGGTTAAGAATTCTTGCCTAGAAATAACATATCCACTCTTGACTTAAATAATCCAAGGTTGTAGGTATCAGGCAACACAGACTCCGGCAGGGAATTCCACTACTTAGCGGTACGCACAATGAAAGTATTCCCAAAAAGCATATGGGTTTAGTGCATTTGGGTGGGTTGCTGTGCTCTTGTATTTGTATTGATTGGTGCTTGCATCAACAGTAGGCAATTATTCTCTTTCTGCCTTAGCGCCATGTTACTTGGAGTCGGTGTAACACGTCGTCATGTTCCGTGCTGTCACCCGCACGGCATCACACACATCTTTTTCTTTCATAATATCTATCTTCTATCTATCTATATATTATTATATATAAATAAAAAGACATGTCCTGATTGACTGACTGACTGACTCATCAACGCCCAGCCAAAACCCTTGGACCTAGAAAGCTGAAATTTTGCACTGAGGTTTCCTTTATAATGTAGACAAGGAATAAGGAAGGATTTTTCGAAATTCAAACCCCTAAGACAGTTAAATAAGGGATGAAATTTTGTATGAAACTATGCCATTTTTTATTTGAAATTAAAGAAATATGGTATTTAGCCGCTAAATATGAATAAAAAAATACTTCTTTAAGGATTTTTTTAATTTTATCCCTTAAAGGTGTAAAAAGGGGTGTTAATGTTCCTAAAAAAATAATTGTTTATCATCAAATTTACTTGAAACTTAGTATTTCTGCTCTTCATTACAATATAAGAAAAATATTTATAACAAGAATAAATTGTTTGTCATCAAAATTAATTTAAACTTAGTATTTCTGCTCTTCAATACTATTAAAGAAACACATGTCGAAGGTTTTTTAAATTTCATCCCTTAAAGGGTTTAAAGGGGTGTTAAAGTTTGTAAAAAAAAATAATTGTTTGTCATCAAAATTACTTGAAACCTAGTGTTTCTGCTCTGCAATACAATTAAAGAAACACGTTTTCAAGTTTTTTTTTAAATTTGATTCCTTAAAGGGGTAAAAAGGGGTGTTAAAGTTTGTAATAAAAATATATTTTTTTATCTTTAAAATTACTTGACACTTTGTATTTCTGCTCTTCAACACAACAAAAGAAACAAATGGGGAAGTATTTTTGAATTTCATCACTTAAGGGTTTAAAAGGGTGCTAAAGTTTGTAAGAAAACACAATTGTTTGTCATCAAAATTACTTGAAACTTCGTGTTTCTGCTCTGCAATAAAATTAAAGAAACACGTTTTTAAGGTTTTTTTGTATTTCATCCCTTAAAGGGGTTAAACGGGTGTTAAAGATTGTATGGATGATTACCTACTGGATGTGCTCGGGGGGGGATCAATTTTCATAACTCGAAAACCACTGATACAATGAACATCGGGTGTTAACTTTGTGCGGCAACCTGTATTGATTTTCTATCATGTCGGTATTAGGATATAGAAATTGAATGCAAAGTGGTGTTTCACAATTTGTACCTGCCCGTGGAAATTGATCCCACGAGACCAGACCAGAATGAAAGTCCAATATTAGAACTTGACGGCAGTTCAGTTTATGCATATTTTATATCAATTTACATGTAATTTTTATAATTCGATAAAATAATAAAGTTCAGCAAATTTTGTAGCCGCGGCGCAAAGACGCGGGCGGTAAGCTATGTTTGGATAATAATTTGCAATATCCCACCAGAACTGCACCAGCCAAAATCGTGTAGTCCACGCAGGCGAAGCTGCGGGCGGAAGGCTAGTTCATTATAAAATCGATCCATATTTTTTCAATTAGTATTGACATTTTTCCTAGATTTGAAGTTCAATTTCTTCGTTTTTACGTTTATTTTTCTTCACCAATCACATCAATTCAATGATACGTAAATCTAATGAGCATCACAAGTACAAAACCCTACAATCACTTCTGGTATAAAATATTGAAAAACTTAATTGCTACTAACAGCCTTTCTCGTTATTTTTAAACAATAGTCCTCTTCAATAAAGCTCGAGTCCCACCACAATACAAAGAAATACAACCACTTCACGTACACTACTCAGTAACGAGCAAACAACAAAAAGAAATATAACTCAATAAAATGATATTAAAACAAAAGTCGTGGTGGCCCAGTGGCTAGAAACTGGCCTCTCGAGCTTGAGATCGTAGTTGAAGCGCTTCGCTGCTCGAGCTATCTCAAGCATTCGGGCACATACCTAATATTTTTTCATCCCCCCATCTCGGAAAGAATATTTTTGCTCTTCGATATCTGAGTGCAAAAGCCGTTTTTATCCGCTAGAGGATTAAATTTAATTTAGAACATCGTGTGTACTTATAGTTTGTGAATTCAAAACATCATTAAACCTATTTACTTCTACCTCCATGGTGCCGAATTTATCATATAACCCTTTATAATTTGTTAAAGGCTCAGACTCGGAACCTTCTTCGTGTACTTTTTTTTTTCTTTGTTTTGCGCGCGCCATTTTCTTTTCACGTCATATTGTTAAAACCTCAGATTAAAGCAAGAAACTTGAAAACAAGTGAAAAATCTATTATAAAATGAGCGTTTCTAGAGACGAGGAAGTTTATTTGACGCCAACAGAATTGACCGAAACTCTTAATAATGCGCAAATGAGCTTTCTCCCTCAACAAGGACGCGAGAAGTATTTGAAACAGTACGATATGTTTAACACGTGGCGACTAGCTAAAGGAGCCAAAACTTTCTCAGAAAACGTTTGCTGACATATTTTATTGAATTATCTGAGACCAAGAAATCAAGCACTTTATGGACTACGTTTTCAATGCTAAAAGCAACAATAAAGATGAAAAAAAGACATTCATATCGACCCCTATCCTAAATTAGTGGCATTTTTAAAAAGAGCTTCATCCGGTCATCATCTAAAATAATCGAAGGTTTTCACAGCATCTGAAATTGAAAAGTTTCTTAACGAAGCACCTGACTCCGTATATTTGGCGGCAAAAGTAAGTCAGTTGCACATTCAGTATCTACTTAAGTATATTAATCACCTACTTAACATAATCTAAAAAGTACTCAGTAGATGTTGACAGGCATAAATATGCATGCATATCAAGTTTAATAATGTATCTACTACAATACGTTACAGGTTGGTCTTATTATTTTTATAAACGGAGCATGTCGAACTAATGAACTAACACAACTTAATGCCGAAAACATTGAGAAACATTCAGATGAATTACTGTTAATTAATTTACCTAATACAAAGACAAAAAGAGACCGCAACTTATTCATTCTCAAGAAATACGTAACAATTGTTGAGAAATATCAAGCCTTACGCCCGCCAACACTGCAATCAATCGATTTTTCTACAATATCGCAACGGAGACAGCCTAGGGGTGCTTATAAAATTGGCAGTATCCCACGAAAAATAGCAACCCCTGTTGTACCCGGGTCATTGTTTCCGACGAACTTCAGCCACACTTTTGGCCGATTCAGGGGCTGATCGCCTGTCCCTTAAGCGCCATGGAGGCTGGAATTCCAATGCGGTTGAAGAGGAATACATAGAGGATTCCATCCAAAATATGTAAAGGCATCGTAGGAGCCATTATACTGAAAAAGCCTCAGTCACATCCTTGAACTGGACCCTATACATAAAAATGAGCCGTTACGAAACACCTAACCATCGCCTTCTCTCGCCAACATCTACGCCAAGGGAATCCGATGAATTGGTACAACTATTAAGTATGATAGATAGTTTACCGAAAAATGGTACACAATTCACTAACACCAACATTACAGTACCTGACAAAAATATTACACTCAACTTAAGTAAATGTACCAACGTTACTTTCAATTTTTCCTTATTATACCTAAGTATTATTTGTTGTAATTTAAAGATTATTCCGTAATACATACCTATCATAATGTAGTAGTTAATACCTAAACTAAAATAAAAGTATCTTGTGATTGTAAATGTTTCTTTTTTTGCATTTGGTCATTTCCTCGCTGAGGTGGGATGAAAAGTTACGTGTTGCACTCGAGTGCAACGATTTTTCACCTCGTGCTCTTTTGATTCCCTCGCTAACGCTCAGAATTCTAATTTTAGAATCCTTCGCTTGCTCATGAAAATTGAGCACGCGATTAAAAAGCAACGTTGCACTCTTGTATAACAAATAACTATTTTCTAAGTCTTTGTACTTTCTTAGTTTAACTTGGACATTCCCGACAACGGTGAAGGAAAACATCGTGAGGAAACCTGGACTTATAATTAACTAGCGACTCTTCCCAGCTTTGCACGAGTATTAGAGCATATTATGCCTACATGTTTTTTATAAGTATGCCAGTGGTTTCGGTGAAAGCTTCCAGGCTGCTCGACTCTCTGCGACAATTTCGGCAATTATCGTCATATTTCAAACAATTTACATAAACCTTAATAATTTATTATCGTAAACCTTCCTCATGAATCACTCTCACTCTGTTGTTAGGTGAAAGTCGCATGAAAATCCGTTCAGTCGTTTTAGGGTTTATCGTGAACAGACAGTCGCGGTGGAAACTTTGTTTTATAATATGTTAATGATAGTGATAGTTCAAATCACCAAACCGCCTTGAGCAAGCGTAATGATCAATGCTCGTGCATTCTCGGTATGAGAAGAGGCGCTTACCCTGCAGTGGTACAACTACAAGTTTGTATTAATAGCTAGGGGAAAAAGTTTCTTCGCATTTTTTAAGAAAATTCAGAACATTTTTTTATATAGTTTATTTACATTTAACTAAAGTATGTAGGTACCATTTGGTCGATAACTTTTTGCCATCTTGTTGGTAGGGACATGATCCCATTGCTATATAAATTTTGTGACTTCTGATCAAAATACATGTTACATGTTATATTTTATCTTAATTTGTATTTTAAAAGCTAATTTAATTTATATTTTTATTATTGCACAATTTTAATCCAATTCCAAATTTAACCCGCAGATTATTATTATTTGACGTTTTTGTATTCGCAAACACAAGCTGTGAGCGATGTGCACGCCTGTAACTGAACTGTTTGCACGGGACAATTTTCTAATTTAATTTTAAACCTGTAAATGAAATTGCAAATATGTTGTTAGTGTGCCTTACTTAAATAAATAAATAAATAAAAATACCGCGACAAGTGGTTTTTTGCAGTCCTCTCATGATGTTAACCTGACACTGCCTAAATTCTGAAGAGACCGAAACAGGTGGCAATCTGAAGGTGCAAGGTCAGGACTATACGGCGGATGCATTAACACCTCCCAGCCAAACTCTCTTAATTTTTGCTGAGTGGTTAAAGATGTGTGAGGTCTAGCGTTATCATTTTGAAAAACCACACCTCTTCTGTTGATTAATTCCGGCCGCTTTCTCTCAACTTCTTGCTTTAATCTCATCAGTTGTTCGCAGTAGAGTTCAGAATCGATGGTCCTGCATGGTGGTATCAGCTCATAATGAATAATGCCCTTCCAATCCCACCACACACACAGCATCACCTTGTTGCGAGTTAAACCGGGTTTCGCCACAGTATGTGAAGCCTTACCGGCCTTTGACCACGATCTTTTTCTCACGTTCTTGTCGTACGTGATCCACTTTTCATCACCAGTTATCAGCTTCTTCAAAAATGGTTCGGTTTCATTGCGGCGTAATAAAGAATCACAAATTAGTACACGATTCATTAGGTTTCTTTAAGTGAGCTCGAGCCAGTTATTTTCAAATGCACCAAAACTGTTTTGTGGTCAATTCCCAGTTCTTCAGCCAAGACGTAACAAATGGCATCCATTTTATCCGTAACAGATTCCGGGTGACCAGAGCGATGTGCATCTTTGACATCAAAATTTCCGGATTGAAAACGCTTAAACCAAATTTGGGCTACTCTCACAGACACTGCACTAGGTCCATGAACATCGCAAATTTTTTTCGCGGCTTGCGCTTCATTTTTACCTTTTTTGTAGTAAAATTTTAAAATGTATCGAATTTCTTCATTAGATTCACTCATCTTGACAGTACGAAAAACAAATGAAAATAACACATTTTCCTAATTTGAATTTGGAACTATGTTCTTTAAAATTTAAACTTTCAATGATACCAAAACCGTATATAGTATAGCCAAGGAGATTTTATTACAAATTCATACATACTATAACGCGAAAAGACTTTTTCTCCAACCTAATATATTATTATACAGAACAAAAGAAAACACTCACGAAGCAACAGATGCACCAGGTTGTGTCTCAAATGTAACCACTCGACGCCATAGCTGATGCAAGTCACGGTCCAAGTAATGGCTGCCAATGAACTAGCAAGAGAATAGAAGCACAAATGTCCTGCAACATACTTGAGAAAGATTTTGATTTAGTTCCGACTTCAGTTCGAAAAGTCCACAAGTGCTCTCTATATTGTGTTGTTTTCTCTAAAGGCGAGCGGGACATTTTGAGTGTATTCTCTATAGTCTATTTTCTATTCAAGTTTGTCTAGAAGTTATCTGGGGAGATATGATTTTTATATCTTCTCTAAGTATTTTCTGTAACTGTTAACACTGTTGTCCTGAGACATCACGTCAACCTGTTGTTGATAGTCCTACACAATATAAATGTATTGCGCTCGTTAGACATCGTCGAACAATGCAAGCCACACATTAAAAGATCTTAAAAAGCGAACAATATATCGAAGAAAAATCTGATAAACTATTGACGTCTTAGGTCTTAACAAAGAATACAACGAGACACCATTGACTACAGAGCCAAGCCATTAGGCGTCTTTAGAAAAGCAAAACAAAGGACGACTGACATCATTGTGTTTCATCAGCCCTTAGCTTCGACACTATTGGTTAGATTAAAAGAATCACTGTAAAAGACACAATACTTTTCCTACTATCTTCATACGTGCATTAGGAACCTCTCTTGACCCGATTGTCGCTCCGATGCTGACTTTTATCCATCCTTTAACTACCGCTGAAACTGAACACCCTAACCGACTGAACGATACACTGTATCTTACACCTTATAAACACATTCCTAAGGATAAATTTCAAAATGTTATGTACCTTGTGTTGTAAGGTTAGAAGGGCAGCCAGCATTACCGTATCCCGTGTTTTCACCGCATACATGGTAAACACAAAGATTTATAATAATGAACCACTTTCAAGAGAAAACTGCAACGATAGTTGTTTACAATTTTTTTTTGACGGACGAGAATGGATCGCCAAAGAAAATTTGGCTAAAGTGTGTGTACAATATTTGAATTCAAAAAAGATATTTTATTTAGTGAAGACAGGACGAAATGAAAGATGTAAACGTGTTGATCTAAAGTAACGTGGGTTCTGAGACTGTAGTGTTATTATATCAGCGTTACCGATGGCCGAAATGCCACAATGTAAGGCTCGACAATTGACACTCCGACATTTCGATATCTCTCGGCAATCCCATATTATTTGACATTTTTCCAATCGGTACCGCAACGCTTTCGTTGATATAGTGTAACTTTTGTAGAGGCTAAAGTCAGCAAAATGATGAAATTCAGAAAAACTACGTTTTATATATTCAAAAATAGCCTAGCTCATAGTCTTACCTTGTCGCCTTGCAGGTGATGGAGGCTCTGAACGAGGTGCTATCCAGGATCCAGCCGCTGCACCGCGGCAAGGATGCGAAGGTGTCGCGCGACCGCCGCTTGGCCGCGCAGAAGACTCTGGAGGACGAAGACCTGGACAAGGCACTGGCCCTCGCCAGCCAAGCTGTGCTGAGAGCGCCTATGACTGGTAAGAGAGAAGAGTACCGTTTTTTAGAAGCTTTTATTCTCTCTCACCTCGTAAGTTTGTTTGTTACGCTTTCACGCAAAAGCTACTGAACCGATCATCATGAAACTTTGTACATATATTCTTGGAGGTATTAGAAGTAACATAGGATGCATTTTATGAAAAAAAAAATTGATGGCTTCACTGCGTAAAAGCTAGTTTTTAATATAAAAAAGGTTGTTTAAAAAAAACCATTTTTGAGTTTATTTGGATTATACCAATAAGTTCCGAATTAAAGTATCCTACAACACTTCGAAATAGTTCTATCACCATAAAAAATAGTTGCCGTTGTTACAAGATGCATTTTCCCAATTTTGTTGGCATAAACTTCCTATCTTACCAACTGCAGCTGAGTAGGTACTAGACTTTTAAACGAAGCCCTACGGAGGACTTATTTGACTTCTACAAGCACAGCCTAGTTGTTACTGTTACCTACATAAATGTGGTAAAAAACAAAAAAAAAAACATTATAAAAGTGTAGTTTTTAAATTATGAAGAGAGAACAATACAGATACGTCATCATACTGGAGTTCCGAAACTGTTACATACGAATGGTCTGTTCTGAATGGCCATCAAAACCAGAGCATTGCATTATAGTGCATTCAAAATAATTCAATGCTGGAATAAAAGACGCCGTCAAAGCTGCTCGTTAGAGATTTTATTTTTACGAGTATTAATAACTTGTGACTACAACAACATAACAACAGCCGTATGGGTCGATCTCTAAGATTAAGCGTCGCTTGCGGAGGTTACTCTGGGGATAGTTGGCCATCCATATAACATAACAAGACTCCTCCATGCCTCTAAAAACACGTTAAACTTTATGTCTTGGCTGTCATTTGTACATCTTTCACAGCCGTTATGGGTCATCCGAAGCCAGAAAATCTGACACCATTCTTGCCAAGGGGTGTTGTATTACTCAGTTACGGGGTTGTGGAGGTCAGATAGACAGTTGCTGGGAACCGACCCCTATGATTAGGAAAAAGCTAAGCAGATTTATTCATTTATTTAATACTTCATGCACAAAAGAGTACAGTACATTTTTTACCAGTAGACCTTTGGGTGATGCAGGGACACATAGTGGATGGTGCAATATTGAGAATAAATCACGATTAGGTAATATTGATTGGTTGATCTTTAGTAGCGCTGAAAAATTCAAATGTGCGTTAAACACGCAAAATTTTAAAGTGCAACGGGTGCAACTTGGTTTTTGTACTTCCATGTCAGTACTACCTACTCAAGTGTTACACCAATGTAAAGCAACGCAGACGCAGACTTTTGTTGAATTTGCAAGTTACTTGCGCCGCAAACCTCAGTTGTCCGGTAGCCCCCATATACTCGTACAAAAAGTCCTCTGTGGGTAGCCGCCACTATAGACGCGCGAGTTGCGACCCTAGCTCATGCATTGTGTTAGGAATCGTAAGTCAAATGTAATCAAGTATTTCAAAGTTATTTTCCACATTTTAATTCTTTCTGTACACATTGTAAGAGTCACACACACTAAACCTCTTTGTAAGCTTTTCGCACGAGAATCTGTTTTGATCATTAAGAAGCTATCTATACGCGGTTGTTTTTTTACGGAAATATCAAAATTACAGGCATTTTGTTAAGTTAATTTACATATAGAAAAGAGAAACAGAAAGTTAATTTGATTGATTTTATTGGTTTTGGAAGAAACAGGTTTCTGTTATAAATCAAAATGTTTACCTTTCTTCAATATTGAAGGACGGGCACTTTGAAAGGTCACAGTTAACTACTTTGTTTTGGGAAAAACAATGTAGGCATGTAACTGTTTGCTGTAATTCGTATGTTTTGAACATGATTAGCTATTTTGATATCTTGAGAAATTAAAGATTCTGCTCTCTAGTAAACCAGAATCTTGAGCCAAATTAATGAAAACCTTTTAGATAGTATTTTATTCATAATTCAAAAGTAAAAACTTCACGAGAGATTTTTTCTCTCAGCATATAAGATCTGTCCAGCTTTTTACATTTTAATTGTGAAGCTGAAAAATGCGCAAAGACTAATGAAGCAAGGTTTTTTTAATAAGGTGTCTGGCTGAGGCGACGGCGACAGCGTAGAAACCAAACCCCCGCTGTAACAAGTTGCGACCCTATTCTACACACAGACTACTTTTAAAGTACTTGAAGCCCGACTTCTTTGTTACGATATACCATTCACTGGTAATAAAACATCGCGCCGCTTTAACTAAACATCGAGTGTCGTATTCAAAGTGCGGTTGAAAACAGCGAATGCTCGATGTTCTGGGATATTCCTCGAAGCGCACAAAAAATATTTCTCGAAACGCACCAATGATGAAACATAGAGAATAGCATGAAGGATTTGTATAAAATGATATCGATAGACGTTTTAAAATTCAACTTTCTAATTGTTTATTTATTAGAACTACCAGGAATTCTGAAATGAACTGGAACTACGTGCTTGAGCGAATTGTTACGTAAATACGTCCCTGTGCAGCACAGCCAAGCCAAGATAGTAACAGTTTAAAATAGAAAATCCCACCAGAATAGTGTCACGTTTTATCCGCTGGGACTTCAGTAATTAGGGCACGAAGAGGCTGCGGCCACAAAGGATCCGAGCGGCGGCGCGGGCGTGGCGGCGTGCTAAACAGATCAGCTGGCTAATGGGACAATGTTATTAGTAGGTAACCTTATTCTATGCCTTGCAGTTACTTTTTAATCCGGATATACGGCTTGAGCATCTTGATTAGTTCCTTATTGGAGATGAGACATTAAATTTGAAGTTTAACTTTAGCTTAATAGGTCTACAAGACGCGCAAATTAGGTAGCGTTCATTGGGCGGAGATTACTGGTGGGGTACCGGAGGAGTCGGTTGTAGGTCCTCTCTTGCGGGATTTCGCATACTCCGTCGTCTCTCTCGTCCATCTCCGTTATGCAGACTAAATCCTGGTTTTGGCAGGCGTGGGCACCTTCAACGAGACCATCAAGCTATTCGAGCTCGTGGTAAGACTCGTGGCGTTAATCCGCGAGCTGGTTATAGAGATAACTCATTGTAAATCTCTCGATATAAAAGAGGTCTATAAGCCGCGTACCCGACGCGATTTCAAATAGGTAAAATGGCAAACATACAAACTGTCATCTCCTATTTAATTCCTTTCTTAGCACTCACCTACATTAAGGAACTATTGTGCATAACTGAATTCTTCTAGACCCAGCGAATTTGATAGTGCGTTTTCTGTCAGTAATTTAATTAATTTAGGGGTTTGATTAATTAGCATAATGGGTCCTTGTAATCATTGATGGAAGGTAACACTATTTACATAAACGACTCTGCTAGTGTCAGGTATCGGATGCCAACAGTTGGGTATATGGATTTAACAGAATCTTGCTGTCTGCTTCCTGTGCCTCTTGTCCTCTTGTCGTCTGGCCATTCATTTGCTTATTCTTAATTTTGATGTTTACTTACTGTCCACATCATTCCCAGGTGGAGACGACGCCATATCCGAAGGAGGGATCTCTCTCGCCCTGGCGCTGTGGCTACGTTCAGAGATCCTGTTGCGCTGCGAGAGACCTAAGGCTGCACTAGAAGACTTGAAGCTGGCGCTGAAAGAACATCTGCCAGCTAAGATGAGGTCCCAGTATTACTGGAGGATGGGACATTGCTATCGAGGTCAGTATACCCTTGAATTTGTAGCTTGTTTTAGCTACATCAGCTACAACTATAAAAATAATTCAATTGAGAAATATCAAAACTGAATAACCTATTCCCACCTATGTTGGAGTCTGCTTCCAGTCAAACCAGATGCCGCTGAATACCAGTACTTAAATAGAGCAACTGCCTATCTGAACTCCTTGACCTCTACCCAGTAACTGACTGGTTACCAAATTTTTGGGTTTCTGCCCACCCTTAATGACTATCAAATGACAACCGGTACCAACGGTCGATCATGTTTTCCGATATATGGAGAGATTTCGATATTTAGGGGATGACCACCAATCCACGGACCGACCTCGGGAAGCATTGGTGCAACCCTGTATATCAACCCGCGCGGCATTAATTATTATTTAGTCAATATGAGCAATGGTGAATTATAAATACATTTTAAACTCAATGAAAAACCGCGATCCAATTCAATATTTCCAAATCAATGTTTTTAGTAAAATCCAACCGCTGTTAGAAAACTCGTAATTTAACTGACATAGAGACAGCCCGTTTAGTATGTTTTAGCTATTTTCATAGTGTAATGTCGTACCTTGTCGTACGGTATTATGTTGTGGGGAAATGCCGTCGACATCCAGACTATCTTTGTTTTGCAGAAAAGAGCTGTTCGATCAATTTATAAATTAAGCCCGAGACTCTCGACTAATGTAATGACTGTGCCTTCTCAGTATATTTATGAAAGTCTTTTAAATGCCCAAAATATAAAATTGTTTAAAAATACAGTGATACCCATAACATAAATACTAGAAACAAACACAAATTTGTAGTACCTACAACAAGAAAATAGGTGGCTCGTTTAGATGTCAATATATACGCTTTTATAATAAGCTTCCAAGCCACGTACAAGATCTAAGTCTTAATAAATTCAAATCATTCATTAAACTTAAGTTGTGCCAGAAAGCGTTTTATATCATTAAATATTACGTTGAGGACAAAAAGGCTAATCCCGAGCTGCTCCAATTAATTTAGATTTTTTTATATTTTGCACCGTGAATTTTGTTTTCTTTTTTTCTGGTTTTCTTGCAATGACAAGAATATTTACTTTTTGAAGTATAATATTATTTCATTTTAATTGTTGTGAATGTGAAGACTATGTGGATCTATTTTTTTTTAATTTTAATTAATATAAGTCAGTTTTTAATCATGGTCTGACAGTTGGAGTAGTTTATGCGGCCTACCCGAATGCCTTTTCTTTGGTATTGTTCGTCGAATCGTTGAGCTCCTTAAATTCTAAGTTGAGCTGCACGTTTATTCACAAATGCGTGCACTGACTGGACAGGTCCACTCAATCTGGCTGGTTCTTTCCTCAAAAGACCATTTCAGACTTCAGTCTACATGGTCTTCACATGATCTAACCAAGATTTTGTCTGGACTTTTAAAGAGACTGTGACCTCTGAGTTTGTTACGGCCTTTCTTCTCAGAGAAGTCAGATAGGAATCACCGACCTCATCTAGTTTTAAAAATATGATCGACATGTAAAAGTGGTTGTACAAAAACACTTACAGAAATAAAATCATTTATCAATCAAAATATTGTGAAATTCAATTGACAACAATGTGGCATGCAACGTGATGTGTCCCACGATATTCACAATATTCTAGGTGGCAATAAACTTGAACCTCCAATGTGCTGACACGTGTCAACTGTATGATATTATTTTTGTATTTATACTCTGAATATGAAATTTATGCGCAACGCAAAGGAGGATAATGTGTTTATCAATCTATGTATGTATGTATGTTTGTTCCTAGTTCCTATTGTGGTATTCTAGAGACCAAAAACGTAGACGTTTTTGTGATTTTAAGTGAATTTTAGTTATTTTGTAAGAGTTTAATAAAAGTTTATAATTTTGGTAATTTGCACATTTCTTTTTGGCAAAAAATGACGAGGAATAATGATTCTACTCCAGAGTTATCAAAACAGACGCTTTAGAGATTATAAATAAATCTACTACCGGAAAAATCAAATCACAGATAAGAAAAATCCTATGACGATTTTGTTCAATGGAGAACAATAAAAATAGTAGTTTATTGGCAACATTTAGCAGAAACTCGAAAGTCAAGCTGCCTATGGTGCCTTTATCCAATGCTCAGATCTACAATTAGCATCACACACAATATTGTGCCTATGGTGCCTTTATTCAATGCTCAGATCTACAATTAGCATCAAACACAATATTGTGCCTATGGTGCCTTTATTCAATGCTCAGATCTACAATTAGCATCAAACACAATATTCAAATCAAAACATACATCAGCTTTTAATTATCTCGCAGAAGGTGTGAAAGTAGAGTGTGAGATAAGGCCTGTCTTCGTTTTGGGCAGCTTGAACCCTTCGCTTCACTCAGAACTGTACACGAGTCAATATGCCGCCTGTGACGTAAGATACTGCTTTATCCCCTTGGTGCTTAATCTACTATTAAATGCATCCCCAACGGTCACTCGCTGAGTTGGATGAAGGTTTTCAAAACCTTACTAGCTGCTGCCCGCGACTCCGTCGGTGATTTTGTATTTTTCTTGCTTCAATGCCAAAAACCTAATTGTTTTTTATTCTTTTTCTGGAAAATAAACGTGACCTATGTTACTCCTTATCATCAGCTATTCGTCAGTGAAAGTTCCGTCAAAATCAGCCAGCGATTAGCCGAAACAAACAGACTCACAACTATTTAAAAAATTGTTTACGTTGATACAAAACATAAAGAACTATTTCAGTAGTCATCCTAAATTAATATTATAAAAGCGAATGTGAGTTTGTTTTTTACAACTTAACTACTCGACCGATCGTCATGAATTTGTTGTACAGTAAAGGATATAGAGTATCTTTGCATTTATGCTCACAACATAAACTACCATGCAGAATAAAAGCAACGCGGGAAAAGCCGCGGACAAAAGCTTGTATGAAGCAATACCGACGTATCGCGTACCATACCGAAGTACATGAAAGATCTCAAAGATCATATATTTTACATACAACGGCAATTTTCTAAGCAAAGACTGCTTTTCCATGTGTGTCTTGATCACAGATAACCATTTCTTGAATGCTGTACAGCCGTCAAAGTCAGACATTGCTGATGTGTATCGAATTACTCATGGAGACTACTCCTCAATGTGCCTTGTTCTGGTGAAACGGCCGCATAAAGGGGGAAAGGCTCCTAGATGTATCTCAGCGGTCTGAAGCCATTGTGGTTAGAGCTTCAATGTACCTCAGAATTTAGTTAAGGAGTTCTTTAAGCTATAAATAGGCCTCATATATACCATATATAATGTATACTATAATACCAATCAATCTGCCCAGCTTTACCCAACTATGTTGGGGCCGGCTTCCAGTTTAACTGGATACACCTTATCTGACCTCCAAAACCCATTATAGCTAATTATAGCCCATTATAGCTGGTTATTTTCACAACCCTTGCACATATTTGAAAAATAATTTCATCATTTGAAAGGTACCTACATTTTTTCAGATGGACATAAGCTATATAATTACATATTATTGCTCAACGCGCGTGGCCTGGGTGTGGCTGTGGGGGCACTAGTAATTTATATGCTGTGGCGTTATAAAAAGAAAAACATTTAACGCCACGTTAATACGTGTAATTGTGTATTATAATAAAAATACACCGAAAACAAAAAAGAAAACACTCAAATTGAAAAAATAAAGAAATACCGCAGTCATCACTATCGAGTTAGTTGCTTTAAGGTTACACTAGTCGATCATTCTTCCATACAACCGTAGTCTAGCGATTACTCCTCTGTTTGACGGTGAACGTTCAAAATAAAAAATGATATCAATTTGTCTCATCATTACTTAGCCCTGTATGAAAACAAAAAGGTAAAAAAATAAAAAACTTGAATGATCACCTGATGATAAGCGATGATGTGGTCGACGGTGTAATACGCTTGCCTAGAAATAATCTATTCATTCAACGCAGTTGCAGGCTGTTAAACTAGGTTTTAATCCGTGGAAATTTAGACGATAAAACTATTACGTACTAGCTAGTTTAATTTTAACACAAAATTAAATGATAATTAAAGAAAATACGTTAGCTAGTCGTCGGGGATCCGCGCCGAAGGACAAAATACCGCCTTCAGTAGTAACCCTCCAATATTGGATTACGGGCTGAGAGCGCACCGCAGTTCTCTTAGCAAAACTCAGGCCGTTGAAAAAAATATTTGGAATTTATTGTAGAATGTGCGGAATCAAATCAAAACCGTATATAATAGTCAAGTGACTGTACTGAAGTAGATTGTAAGCCACAAGGGGTCAAGCGCCCTGCCTGAACGGTGGAACCGGCTACAGACAAAAAGATGACTAATCAATACATTTAAAAAGAGTCTACGAGTTCAGAGAATGCAAAACAGCTACATTTAAAAAGGGTCTACGAGTTCATAGAATGCAAAACTCCAAAGAAAATTAGGAAGAAAAGACAAAACTGAGCAATTTTCATAATATAACCCTTAGCTGTCACTAGCCTTATTTAAAACGAGAGGCCGAACCTAGCCCAGAAAAACCAAACCGGTGTCATGTCCAGAACCTGTCCGACCATCCAGCTTGCCATCTGCAATAACATTCGATACTTTTAAAAGCTGCTGTATTCGCGGAACAACACAATTGCACACAAGAAGATAATACACATAAAAACTTAAAAATTGACTGTCCATTCCACAAAGATTTCTCTTTTAAAATGACGTTATGTCAAAATAAGTTTTCTTATCAGCCGAAATTTGAAAATTCGAAAAGAATTAAATAAAAAACAATAACCAGCCAAGTTCGTGTCGGGTCACGCGCAGTAATAGGGTTCCGTAGTTGCATAATAATGCGGACAAAGAAGAGGGTTTTTTATTGTTACATGAACATTAAAACGGTTTCAGCGGCTCACAATGTCACTAACACAAAAAAGATACTGTACTGCCAACGACTCCGCCCACTCCAATGCGTTATTCGAGCTTAAACATTATTAATAAAAAATATTAATTTAGACATCATATTATTATGGATGTTATGATTTTATGTTTGTATATTTTTACATGGTTCATAAGCATATATTTACTATCTGTTTTGCACAGCTAACAGCGATATTTAAGTATTTTTTCAATGGCATAATTATGTACAAAAAATGTTTTGTTCCAAGTTCATTTTATAAGTTTGTCGACTATTACTCGTAAACTTGTAAAGCCTATTATGTTTTTTTTTTCATATATATTACATGGTTCCTAAGCATATATTTACTCTGTTTAGCACAGCTAACAACGTTACTAAAGTAATTTTTCAATGGCATTTGTACAATTTTTTTACTGTCCCAAGTACATTTTAGAAGTTGGTCGACTATTACTCTTAACCTTGTAAAGCCTACTTAGCTGTGATAGTTTTCCTTTTAATTTCGTTATATTTACGACTGCCGTGATTGTTTCACATAGCCAAGAGCTGTAGGGATAGGTGTAATTGAGTACACGAATTGATGGATAATACTCTAGTTTATTAGCAAACCATTGAATATATAGACTTAGGCTACTTACACATACAAACATAGACATAGTTCTATGACACCCACACTACACCTCCCACATAATAAAATAAAAAAATACAAATGTTTTTTTTTTTATTCACATACTCTAATGTTTTAAACTAGGTATACATACACTATAAAAATATCTACTAGGTACAATATAACTTAGTTCTATTCTTATGCACTACATCAATGTTACCTTTTCTTATTATTTCTACGTTTGGTGCTAAGTCCCTTACAACTACATAGGGTCCAGAATAAATGGGACTGAATTTGTTTCCAGTTTCTTTTTTTACAAGGATTTGGTCATTTGGTGTATAAGTGATAGGCCTCATATTCGAATCATAATGTTGCTTGCGCAATGTTTTTCGTTGAATCAAGTTATTTCGTGCTTCAGACTGTGACACCTGTAATCTATATTTCAATTCCAGCGGGTAACTCTCATGATTATAAAGTGGTTCAATTGACTTTGATAAATTATTAGGCAAATTACATTTTTTCCCATATACCAATTCAAATGGAGTATGGTTTGTTGCACTATGCACCGAAGTGTTATATGAGAAGCACCAATAGGGTAACCATGAACTCCATGTTTCAGGATGATTATCCGTCTGGATTCTCAAGAATGCTCCTAGATGTTTATGAGCATTCTCCAACGCACCAATACTTTCGTGATGGTATGCCGTGGAGTTAAGCTTTTTTATATCTAGTAATTTACATACCTCCGTCATTGTTGCGCTGATAAACTCTGCTCCTCGATCGGTCGCTATAGTGTTTGGAACACCATACTTTAGGATAACATTTTCTACAAAGGCTTTTGCAACCTCTTCTGACTTTTTAGAAACAAGTGGACAAGCGATAATATATTTGGATAATTCACATTGTGTGGTTAAAATATACGAAAAATTATACCTATCCTTATCTAAGGGTCCTACTATATCTAGATATACCTTCTGAAAGGATGTATGAGCAGTAGTCGTCACTACCATCGGCTCTTTATTGTATATGCTATGTTTTTGAATCTGGCATTTATGACATTTCTTCACAAAATCATGGACATCTCGTTCCATGCTAGGCCAGAAATAATATTTACGAATATTATTTAACATCCGTCTTATACCCGCGTGGCCACTCGTGGGTAAAAGATGAAAGTCGTTAATTATGACTCTTCTGTCATCTTTGTCATCTATTCTTTCTACGTCTTTTAATACACATAACCTTGGTCCGGACCATTTTGCATCTTTCTTTACCTCGGATATCAACTTCTCAATAAAATAATTATTTGTGCCATTTTTAATGAAATATATCTCCTCTATATCATTAATATTACAATATTCCCTGAACTCCCTCGCAAATGCGGCTCGCGTCATCTGCGATCGGGATGCTGGGTTTATAAACAATGTCATCCGAGCCGGCACATAACACAATGTATTCTGACTACTTAACCTTACATTATTATTTTCGTCTCTTAATTTAGCCCAATTATTACTATCTACAAATCGTATCTCAACAGAGTCCTTCGGCTTACTATGAGTTTCCACAACTTTTGGTTGATCAGGCCAAATGTCTGTGTTAACCATATCTTCCGAAGAACTGCTCTCCAATAACTTCCGCTTTTGTCCTCTAGTCATAATGTTTACAACACACTCATGCATTTCTTTCAGTTCCTTCGATGACACACATACTCTCGATAATGCGTCTGCAGCCACATTACTTTTACCTGGCACATATTCGATATCAAAATCGTACTCATCCAAAACCAATCTAAACTTTAATAATCTACTAGAAGGATCCTTCAAATTGAATAAATAAATTAGAGGTTTATGGTCTGTAAAAATCTTAAATTTGCGACCATACAAATATGGACGAAAATGTTTAATACTCCACACTATAGCTAATAATTCTTTTTCTACAGTGGGATAGTTTCTTTCAGCTTTATTTAAACTTCTGCTTGCATAAGCAATTGGCCTTCCATCCCGATTAGACAATACGGCGCCTAACGCGTATCCTGATGCATCTGTTTGTAGGTTGAATATATTGTCACTAGAAAAACATGGGTATTGCAAAACTGGGGCGGATATCAAACGCTGTTTTAATGCATCAAAGCTAACTTGGCAGTCTTTATCCCATTTAAATGTTACATTTTTCCTACTCAAATTATTCAAGGGGTGAACTATATCTGCAAAATTTTTAATAAACTTTCTATAGTAATTGGCAAACGCTACGAAGCGTTTTACCTCATCTGCCGTTTTTGGAATGGGATAATTTTGCATAACACTAATTTTGTCCGGGTCTGGTAAAACTCCGTTGCCAGAGACCACATGACCTAAATATAACATATCCTTTTTCAAAAATACACACTTGGACGGATTCAATTTAAGATTCACTTTCCGAAGTCTTTCAAAAACGTCAATTAAATTTTTATTATGTTGACTGAGACAACTTCCAAACACAATTAAATCGTCCTGATAGACGAGGCACTTTTCAAAATTAAGACCTGCCATTGCCATTGTCATCATCCTTGAAAATGAACTAGGACTTGTTTTAAGCCCCATGGGCATCCTAGTCATTTGATATTGCCCAGAACCAAAGGCTGTATATTTCCTACTATTGGGGTCTAAACCTACATTATAATATGCTTGATGCAGATCTAAGTGTGAGAAGTAGATGCATCCTGATAACGAGTCTAAAATTTCTGTAATGTTAGGAAGAGGGAAGTTATCATTTTCAATATTATTATTCAGTTTGCGGTAGTCAATAACTAATCTCCACCTCTTTTGTCCATTAGCGTCTAATTTCTTGGGTACCAGCAAAATTGGGCTAGACCAATCACTTACGCATGGCTCTATAATGCCGTCGGCTAACATATTTTGGAGTTGTTTATGTACCTCATCTTTCTGTGAATGAGGTAACCTATATGGTTTAACAAATACGGGCTCTGCATTAGGCTTTACGCGAATAGAATGTTGATAAATATGCGTAGTTGTCAGTTTATCCCCCGGTAAAAAGAATATATCAGCATATTTGGCGCATACTTTTTCAATTGTTATCTGTTCTTCTTCATTTAAATGTTTTATATTCAGCAGTGAAAACATTTTTTTAACGCGGGCCGCATTTTTTTCGCATTTATCAAAACTGCAAATATTGTAATCCGACGCTCTGTGTATAATGGGGTCTATTTTATGTAGAGTTAACTCATTCTCAGTTGTGTTAAGTATTCTTACAGGTATTTTTCCACTAGTAGGCTTTACTAAGGTGCTAGCTATAAAAACACCTTCGCTGCATTCAGAAGTACACACTACACATTCTTCTTTTATATTAGTTTGTATAAAGTGGATTGACTCCGATCTGGGAGGTATAAAAAACATTTCTTTTTTACTATCAGATATCTTAATAGACAACGTGATTGGATTACCATTTAAAGTGTGCAAAGATAAACTATTATTCTTGTAGTCTAATAACGCTTTATGTTTTCGCAAGAAGTCGTCACCGATGATTCCATGCGCCTTACATGGCAAAGAATTAAAAACAATAAACTTATGCCTAAACGTTGCATCATCTGTTACTAAGTCTAAATAAACGTAACCAAAGATTGAACTTTGCCCCCAAGTCCATTAATCTCAATACTCTCTAAATGGCATGGAATATTTTGTTCGACAAGATGTTTATATTTGATGGCTGAAATTGACGCACCCGAGTCAAGTAACCATCGGAATGGGCTACCATTTACAGAAAACTCGACAACCATGTTATTATCACATGACAAAATATAATGTTTAGGCACGAAAAAACTGATTTTTGGATTCTTCATTTTTAGGTGCATCCTCGGTCATAATATGCATAGCTTCCGAATTACGTGTCCACTTGTTTCGGTTATTATGAAAAGAAGACCTACCTCGATTCGATCTTCTCGAATTCCGCCACGATCCTCGTGGTGCACGACCACGCCCTGGTTCCTGGATGGTCTCATTATGGTCACCCCAACGCATTTGACCCTGGTTTGAGCGGCCTCTAAACGCTCGTCCATGCTGACCTCTAAAATAATTATTAGAAGCACGCCTGTAATTATGTCGATTGTTTTGATTAAAAGCCATAATCTCACCTGATGAAGTCGAAGGCATCGAAGTCTCTTCATCCACTGCTGCTTGAACTGCATCTTTGAGGGATTCAAAATTTCTTGCGGCTATGATAGTGCTTAATCGACGGTTTCGCAATCCGTCGGCAAACCGTTTGATGGCTTGTTTCTCATTAAGCGGTTTCAATACCTGGTAATTACTGGATTTCCCTTCGGATTGCGCTATCGTCAAGTCCACAAACATCTCAGTAATGGCTTTTCCGTACTCATCAATTGACATTTGCTTTTGGCAGAAAGAATGTAGTTTGCTCTGTATTGCCGTAGCAGACTTTGTTGGCAATAGTTGAACCCTCATATCGTGTAATAGATCCTTAACTGAGTCATAATTTGATGCTAATTTCAATTTTTCAGCCTGAGACAATCGACTTTTCAAAACGAATGTAATTAATTGTTCTTGCGACTGACTATCTAAAATAGAACTGTAATAATCGATCCCATCGATTAACTGCTTAATACCTAACTCGTCACTTGTCATGACGGGAAACAAATTCAGTGCTATCTTAAGATCAAATTTGGCCATTTTAGCTATTTTTCCTTCGTCCTCACTTAAACTTTCTAAATCTGAGTTACTGTAACTACTTCCTTTTTCACATAACTGTTTTATTTCTACGAATAATTCATCTATCTTATAACGTAACTCATTTATTAGTATTAACTCCTCATTTTTGAAGTCTTTTAAGTTAGCTTCTATTTCTTTACAATAATATTTAAACGAATAAAATAAATTTATCGATTCTTCTAATTTTCTACTACATACCTTAGATTCTAATCTTCGCTCAGGACCTATTTTAATTAAATATATACGTATTTTGCGTAACTCATTATATATGTTATCAAATTTCTTAGCCATAAGACACTTTTTTAATCGTTTTGATTTTGACGTCACTGCATACTTTAGAATTTATCTTAAACAGTCTCTACATAACAGTACATTTAACTTAATTTCTTCCCGAATATCTTGCGTACACAATCACTTTAGTTCACTGATTTACACTGACATTCACTTTCTGCTGCTTTCGGAGTGGCCTGGCCGCGACCTCGTCCGGACAATCGCATGCCCCTGAACGCCTGGTGGTTGATCTCCTGACGCATCCAACGAGTATGGCATTTTTTATATGCCTTAAATCCCAAGTATAGAAGCACTGCACCCATGAAACAGATAATTATTGTGGTCATAATAGTCTGGATGTTCATATGTTGCCCAATTTCTTGCAAATTCGCACTATTGCCAGCACCAGCTGCGTTTTGAGCTAGAAAAACCTCTTCTTTGGTCTGGTATGATTGACACATTTTGCTTTTCTTAACAATTTCGCACCAATTAATAATGAAGCCAGTTGTAACGCGACACGACCATTATGCGCGGCTTGCCCGAAGGCAGGGTCGCCATGTAGGGATAGGTGTAATTGAGTACACGAATTGATGGATAATACTCTAGTTTATTAGCAAACCATTGAATATATAGACTTAGGCTACTTACACATACAAACATAGACATAGTTCTATGACACCCACACTACAGAGCAACCAGAGGGCAGTTTTAGTACTTAGAGTCTCTGAGCTAAGCTGCGGACGGACAGACGGACAGAGCGAAACTATAAGGGTACCTTGTTGACTTCGGAACCCCAAAAAGGCTTAATTGCAAAACGTCTTGAAGCGGATACGCTACAATATGTTGATACCAGGTTTGGTACCAGTATTTCAAGGGTATGCTCATTTATTGATGGCAGAACTTATGAAGAGATCTTGCGTCTGCATTCTTTTGTCTACTATCGATTAGAAACTGTTACTTCATCTGTAATTGGTCGAATCCTGCACGTCTCCGCTCCTAACGCTTGCATGTTCTGTCAACGACACCACTGGGGTGTAGTTAACATTTTTTTGCTGTTAACTATCACCACCTTTATGAAGTTCTAATACTAAACTAATACATTTATCGACATAAATATGCATGTGTAAGATCACAAATTGAGCGAATGAGGTTAAAATACGGCGATAAAATGAATAGCCGGTTAAAACGTTATTATGCAATTTCGGGTCGAGTTTATTAAATTATTATTATTGTTTAAAGGAAACAATTATTATGGTTTTCGAGTCCCTGGTGCAGTTCTCCAAATTCAGCTTTTGCATCTTACACTTATCATCAATATATATTTTTTTATTAATATCTTAAGTGTTTGAACAAAAATGTAAACGACACCTCAGTGGTGTCATTCAGTAGCGTTGTTAACAATACATGGGATGCGCGCTTGTATATTCGTAGTTTTACCTGTATTCCATTTAATTATGCCTGTGAAGGTACAATAGGTAACTTAAACGCAGGTGAATTGATTTCTGAAACCGTTTCATGACATTCCCTACCAGTCAGAGTATTAGTGGTGCATTCAGTATACAAACGCATCGATAATTAATTATGTTGTCAGGGTATTGGGCTCGAATCCCGCTTCAAAGTGATGAGGTCTAGTCCGTATTAGTGATGATTGGTTATCTGTTCTACAATTCGTTTGAAGATGTCGATTTTGAGTTCGATGTTTTTATCTGAAAACAGAAAGTTTTAGCTAATATTTCTTCAACTTCAGCTAAGTTCCGATAGACATCATGTGGGTGATGTGCCAACCAAATACCTGCATAATATAAGTAAAATTATATTGTTGGCGCGGTCCATCTAGTCCGGGAGGCCAACGCAGCGTCTGCCAATTCGCTGTCGCCACTCCAGAACTTTTCGTCTCCATCGACCATCCGCTCTACAAGCAAGGTGCCCACTGCCACTTAAGTTTCGCAATTCTTCGGGCTATGTCAGCAATCCATTTGTTTAGACCCTTAAGGGAACATACAACTGTACCCAGCAAAATGTTCACTAGTTCATATCTGTCGCTGTATATTTTCAAGTGGCCTGCATTCACCGAACCACGGTAATAATTCAACTATTATTAAACTCAATTAATGCTGGCAGGAAGCTCATTACCATATCGTCATTGACGTTGCAAACGTTTGCTTTCGGACACAAAATAATGAATTTATTTAAACCATGAACCTACAGCAATTTTGTTAGTGCCAGTTATTAAAAATAAATAGTTGTATATTTAGAAGAAAGAAACTCCATTGCCTAATGAAGTGACACGTACCTAACATTGCGAACATTCAAGCTCTGTTTTATATTTTGAATCATTATCTCGTTCGAAGATTATATTATGTAAACAACACACATCGGTACGGTACATATCTTCTAACGGACTATAAATTATATTTATTTTGTTATCGAGATAGGGTAAGCGTACGAGCTACGTGCGCTTTTCCTTTTGCCCAATGGGAAATTTAAAGCAAATCATATGAAAGCCAGTGGTTTTTAGGTTAAGGACTGAGGAGGTCTTTTGAAGAAAGCACCGCAAAGATTTGAGATGACCTGTCCAGACAGTGCAAGCGTTAGTTACTTTGGCTGCCTGCCACTTGTTATGGAGCTAAGAAAAGAGGAGCAGAACCGACCAATCGGATTGCATAAAGGTTCCGCTCCGACGCGCGAGCGCAGTTTTTAGCAGCGTTATGATCAGTCATCTATGGCTTATTGTGCTTCCAGGTGCAGGCGAGATGACTCGTGCCAAGGTCTCGTACGAGCTGGCTGGCAGGCTGCTGGGTGCCGACGAGGCAGCAAAGGCGCGACTGGCAGAGGATATCGAGACGCTAGACTATACGGCACAGCCTAAACCGCAAGTTGAAAAGCCTGGTAGGTGAAGTAGAACGCAAGTAGTAGTTGAAGATAGATTTCTTAAATAGGTCCTCTTATTTTAACTATAGGGTTTTTAGATATAAATAAAAAGTTTCCAGTAATCTCTCTATCAAAAACCAAAACTATATATATTTTACCTGTAAGTCGACTATCGAACTCTTTAGCTATTCATTAAGCATTGTTTTCAATAAAACGTAGTTACAATATAGACTAATAAATAAATGAATATTAACAAATTGATAATAATAATGATGTACAAACCCGTATAAAAAATGGAGAGGGGAAGAACTCATTAGGCATAATATTCGTCCACATCACTATGGAAACTGTGACTTGAACACCGGCAGCATTGCCAACAAACAGTTAGTCGACTTGTGTCAAGTTACCAGAGGGCCAAGCTTAGCATTGCCATTGAACGTGTCAAAGAAGATCAATTCAAGAAAAATAGAAAGAAAAATACAAAACAACGTAAAGTTCTGCCGTCTAGAAAACAATGGCATTGTGACTTGCGACTGAACCATTCAATTCATAGCTTACGACACTTGTTTGTCTGATTCTTTATCGCATTCATAACGGAACAAAGTAAATTCAATTCCAATTAAAATATACGTACAAACAGAGGAACAAACAGTCCGCTCGAAACGTGCCGCGGAAAAGTTATGTTTAACACCGCCGTGCCACGCGGGGCTTCGTCAAAGGATGCCCACACACTGTCCTGGGGAACTGCTACTGTTAACTCAGCGTGACTATGAAGATATAGAAGCCTCTCGGGGAAGTTCCCGGAGCGGCGTCTAGATCATAATAATTCGCTGGGACAACCTGGTAATAGCCAGCACTAGGTAACGCAGAGTCCAGCTAGCCAATCTTCTCACCACGATGATTCTCTAAAGCCCCTTACCAGAACCAGGATAATTGGAACACCTATATTTAGCGGCAAGATGATCTTTCTCGGAAACAAACATTCTGGCACCAAAAGCTTTAATTAAGAACTTAATTAAAACCATATCCCAGATATGCTGCGTTTAGTATTCGCACAGTCACTTTTCAGAAGTGTTGTGGTCGCGATAAGTCTATACGCGATATATCATTGATAAAATGGCACAATTGCTGGTAAAGTAATATATTTACAGAAGCCGCGAGTCGTTCAGAAAATTTACCGTGTGAAAACTCGCTGTTAAGGATCTTAACAGCGAGTATTCTACCCAGTGCGTTCCAAGTGCTCATAGCTATTGGGTTATAACTCGGTCCACGTATAGTGGAACGTCGGAGGTGTTGACCCTCGACCCGCAGGCGCCGACATTGTGGGCCTATCGGAAGTACTGGCAGCTCTGACATACGGACAGGCTGGGAAATAGAAATGTTTGTGTTAAGGTTCAGATTTTGTTGTAACGTGTCGACGTTCTTGTCCTATGATAGACAGTAGAGAGCTACTCGTACTACATAGTTTAACTTCGTAGATAGTTGCGTATTTTAGTTTGTAAGGTATGTGATTTTTTTTTTTTATGTATTTATATATTTAGGCACTGGAATTATAATATTTCCATTGTTTGCTCCATTCAGGCATATCGCTGACAGGTGGAGCGAAACAAAATATGCCATCTCTGTCAAAGTTGCTGAAAATTACTGAAGAAGAGACGAAGGTACAGTTTTACATAATATAAAAGGCTCTTTTAAAAGTTTACCAGACTATTATCACTACGAGGTAATGTTTTATTTGATACTTTTTGGTTTATGTTTCTATTTGGCCCATAATATATCAAAACGATATTCTCAAATGGCTACCTGTACAAAGCCTAAAAAGGTAAAAACTTAAGTCATTTTGTCGCTCCCAAACTGCAAACTAGAATACTTATAGATTGAATATGCAATGTGCGCAGTAGTCATTACCGACATGCGTGTATGACTAGATGTATGAACATCAATGAAGCAAAAGGAGTATGTAAGGATTGTAAAAGGTGGTGTTCTGTAGTTGTTGCCTAGCCTCATGGCACAGGGCGTGCGTTTATATAGATATGTACATAATGTATGTATGGATTAGCCAGCGGTTACTGCTCTTGCCAATTAAAACAAAAGAAAGAAGAAAAAGCTCTACTGCAAATTGGTTCAGATATGCAAATCTTATATTCGCATTAAGAGCAGTGGTGGCCTAGTGTCGTACTATACTACTTACGTGTCGTAGGTCGTGGGCTCAAACCCAGGCAGGCAGTTTACTATGTATATATTAATATTTCATCACCACTGCTCTTAAAACGGTGAAGGAAACCATCGTGAGGAAACCAGCAAGTCCTAGAAGCAAAAATTCGAAGACATGTAACATCCACCAACCAGCACTGGGTCTGCACGGTGGATTGAAGGTCCATTCCATCTCAAAGGGATGAAGCTTCTGTCCCAGCAGTGAGAACGTTAAAAGATATTCGTTAAAAGATACTCGCATTCTAGAGTGCGCGCAAGCGAGAAATACAAGTATTAGTACTTAATGAACTCAACATTACTAAGACTACCACTACAAGACTCTGAATATAGTATTTAGATAATACCTATTGAGCAGTTTGTAAACTTTCAATAGTAGTTACATTGTCTATAAATCGCATGAATAGTTCAAAAGTCTACGAGTCGACAGCTTTCTGTATTAAAGATCAAAATCTTTGCTTTGGTAATAATGCATAGCTTTGGCACTATGAAACCTTTACTATAGGTCAATTGCTATCTGTTTTCTCGATGGAAATTCAAGTCTTGCAAGCTACAAGCCAATATTTATGGAATACAAAGACCTGTCATGCCTACCTAAAATAAAAGTTATGATTCCTGGGTAGAGAAATGATAACTATCAAGTCCATCTATGAGATTATCAAATAATATTAGTCACATACTTTTGCTTTATCAAATCAATAAAAAGTGGCAAAGATAAAAGCCATCAAAGTGCTTCTGAAGTTTGAAGTCACTTTTGAGTAACAATTATATTCAAACGTGACGACGTAAAATATAGTAATTATCCCTATTGAGATTTGACCTCAACTTTCAACGTATTCTATGTTTGTGATGAGAAAACAGTTGTACATACATTGGCATCCGGAATGCTCGTGATTTTGCATCCTTTGCCTGGCTGTGACGCTTGTCTTCCCGCCAGGGTCGCTTCGCGGTGGCGCACGCTCCCGTCAAGACCGGGGACGTTCTGCTGGTAGACCCGCCCTACGCCGCATGCCTGCTCGCCGATTTTTACGGTACGCACTGCTTGCATTGTTTCAAGAGGTAAGATACTTGTCCAGTGTCTTAATCACAGAGCACGGCAGTGTTTAGAGACGGCAGTAGCAACGCTCGTTACACCATAAGCGCGTTCTGTTCACCATTAGAGACGTTTGTGTATAGAATTAGAAAACGGTGACTTGCTTGGTTTGAATGGATAGTGCCGCCTCTAGAAAGGCCGAGGCATTGCCTTGCTCTGTGGTTGTGCTCTAAGTAACTCGCAAAATATCAAATGTACCCAATGTTCCAGACTGGATGACTGCGAGAATGAAGCCCCCGTCTGGTGCCCCAAGTGCTCCGGAGTAGCCTTCTGCAGTGTCGCGTGTAGGGATGCAGCTGTGTCTACGTATCACGCTTTCGAATGCCAGTTCTTAGATCTTTTTATAGGTGAGACACCTACTTAAAATTTGCGAAATTGATATTTACTAGAAAAAAAGAGATCTGTGCTTGTCACAGACTATTTAACTCTTCTTCTTGTGTTCCAGGTTCTGGCATGTCAGTACTAAGTCACATAGCGCTACGCATGGTTACGCAAGCCGGCCTCGACACCAGTCTATCAATACACTCTAAATACATCAGCAATGAAGTCAAAACAGTAGAAGGAGCTGTTCTCAACGACATCGAAGGGGTCGCGAAGAAATCCAAAATAAAAAGCAGAAAGGAAAGACTTAACAGATCTAAGAAAGGAATCAAGAGTTTCACAGAAAAGAACTTCAAAGAAGAAGAGGAAGAAGTTGTGGCAGACGATAAAATGAGTATGGAAGAGAAGTTAGAACTAAGGGCAGCGCAGATATATGCGCTATGTACTCACTCGGACGAGAGGAAGGGAGAGGATTACTTGAAAAGAATAGTCATGGCGTTGTTTCTGACAGAATGTTTGAAAAAGGCTGGTTTCTTTAAGAAATGTAAGCAGGAAGAAGTGAAAAAGGGTGAGTTAACCAAAACATTGATACAAATCCATAGTTTGGATGTTTCCGGTCTGAAAACCTGTACGACGGGTAGGAAAAACTCAATTGACTTTCACAATAGGTCGGTTCAAACTCGCTCGAAACACTACCAGTGATTAATTGTAGTTACGTGATAGAAATAAGATAATTTTCGCACAAGTCCAATTAGTCGCGTACTTCTTAGGTAACCCCAATCAATTCAAATCTAGGTCTTCCACTACTACTACAACTTCGAGGACTTCATGGAATACAAACGACTTGAATTTGTCTGAAAATGACTTAACAATTAACATCAGTCATTTATACTGTACTTTAAAGTTTAAACTACGGTAGACTGCCGCGAATGTTTGGCACATAGTTAAAGATCTACAGATAGAACACTGAAAAATCACATTCCCATACATTTTTCTCACTTAAGGATTTAAGGTCAGACCGCACTAGGCGTAACTACGCGTCAGCGGAGCGGATATGTCATACAATTTCACACAAAATATACTTGGTCGTTTCGCGTCGCGTCGCTCCGCTGACGCGTAGTTATTGCTATACCGCACTAGCGGCAGCGGAACTACGCGACGCGACACGGCGCGTCCAACTTGTTAAGTTGCTCTACTTTGTCGCGCAGTGTCGCGTCGCGTAGTTCCGCTGCCGCTAGTGCGGTATAGCAAACGGCGCGACACTGCAAGCTACTGCAAATCTTACGTGTTTGGTGCGTGAAAAGATTTTACCGACTGCCGGATGCTAATGTTTTTCGAGAGTATATATGTATGTATGTATTTATATATATATGTATATCCATTTCTATAGCACGCTGTAAAACCCAAATGACTTGACCGATTATGACATTTGAGGTGTCATTGAATTCGTCTCAATTGTGGGAGTGACATAGGCTATATAATTTTTAAAAATCACCTCAATTTTCTTTTTTCGTTTTCTTGACAGTATGGGTATTAAATGAAAGATACTTAATAGGCCATTTAAAAAATATGTACATAGTTACACTTTCAAGTTTCTATTTTGGCACAAATTTAAGTAATATAGTATAACTTTTATAGCAACATAAATAATCTAATACCACATAACTTTTTTGGAGAACTCGTTCCTTAATAAATCTAAAAAGCAAAAAAACAATTTATTATAAAATCAAAAAACCGGACTGTTTGTTTTCATAATTTTTTGTGAAAATGACATTAAACGAGGAACAATTATTTTTTCTTGTTACTCAGTATCCAGAAATATATGACCTCCAAAATGAGCATAAAATGAATATTACCAGAAAAAACAATGGTAGGAAATTGCCGAGCAATTGGGAGTTAAGGGTAAATTAATTTAGGCTTTTCTGCGGTAGGTGTAAATAAAGTAAAAACGCGTTTTCGTTGCGCGATTTTGATTTAAATTATAATTAAGTATTGTTCCACAATTTTTACACTAATATTGGTTTCATAAGCCACTAATGAGCACATTCTTATATTGGAAATACAGTACATGTAATAAATCAAAACTTCATCACCTACCAGCTGTTCACTAGTGCTTTCAAAGACACTAAGAGAATACCACTAAGAACTACTAAGAGGAGAGAGTTATTACTCACATTATAATGTCTCAGCTGGACGACATCCAATCTGCGCAGAAGAACTTGGAAGAGTGTTTTTCCAAGAAAATTAATGAACTGGAGGCGCAGATTCAGTGTGCTGGATCCGCGAAAATGGAATGCTGAGACTTATGCGGAAGCAGATCACGGAGTGCTCCAGAGTGGTAGACGGGTTGGAGACACGCTCTCGCCGTAAAGCCTTGATTTTCACCGGATTTGTTGAGGCCGACAAGGAGGACTGCAAGGCTTTGGTGCTGGACATACTGCATAATAAACTGGCTCTGCCAAATATTACTGGCTCCTCCATCAAATCATGTCACAGGCTGGGGTCATCGTGCAGTGGTCCCACGCGCAGCAGGCCAGTATTGGTGAGGTTCTAGAATGTGGACCACAAGTCTGCGGTCTGGAGGGCGAAGTCCGCCTTGAAGGGCTCCATGGTTATAGTCAAGGAATTCTTGACCAGGACAAGACAAGCTGTTTTTGGTACAGCGCGCTCGCACTTCGGGATGCAGGCATGCTGGACTCGGGACGGGATCATCATCGTCAGATCTCCTGACGGAGCACGGCACAAAGTTTCTTCCTTGGAGGAACTCAATCCCTTGGTGGCGAAGTACCCGAAGAAGACTGGGGAATAAACTGCTGCAGCAAGAAGCAGGACAGGTATCGAAGTGCGTAGAATTTAGTAATATATTTACACTATTTATACTATTTACACGAGTTACACGATTTCTACGATTTACACGATAAGCACTATTTACATTATTTATTCTACACTATTTACACTTATTTAGTTGTGTTTGGGGCGACATAATTTATGTAAACATTACATAAATTAGTAAGATGTCTACCCCCTCAATTTTTTATATTTTTGTTTAATGTTTTTGTTAAATGTTTGTGAGGATATAAGCAAAGTTTTTTTTTTTTTTTTTTGCAAACACCTTATCACATACACAACACCCAGAGCCGGAACAACTATCTGTAAGTCATACAAATATTTGTTCCGTGCGGGAATCGAACCCGCGACACGCAGCGCAGCAGTCAATCGCTCAACCACTGCGCCAACCGTGCGCCCAGTGAAATTGCGCCAAATGAATTGTTTTTTTTTTTCAAAACGTTTTGGATTTATAAATGTCAGTGTCGTCCGTCCGTCAGACAAAAATATATAATCTCGTGCTAATGTGACGTCAAATTCCGCTGTCCAATGTTTGTTTTGTTTTGTCAATTGTCTTGTTCTTGCTAAATGTAACTTTGTCTAGTATCTTTTCGTTCCATGTTTGTTTTGTGTTTTGTCAACTTATTTTCGTTATTGCTTAATGTAATAGTTTTAAGTATCGTTTCTTTCGTTTGTATTTAATTTTTTATTTCGTACTTGTAATGTTTCTCTTTTATGTTGTTATATAAGTTGTAGCGGTATTTATGTACATTAACTAGTGCGGCTGGTGGGTGGTGCACAGATGGTGGCGTCGGTATTTTTTTGAATATTTATATTATTTTAATTGTATGTCGTCCAACACTGATTCTATTCACTCGGCCGTTGAATCCGTTATCTCTTCCGCTAATACAAGTTTGACTGACACCCTTGGTGACTTTGTGCTTGTGACTTTGTGTTTTAATGTCTGTCATATTAATGCACAGAGTGTGCCAAGTCACAACAGTGATTTGTTCGACACTTTTTCTGACGCCAATGACCACGCCGTGCTGATTTCGGAGAGTTGGCTCAAACCTCATCTCCTCTCTACCACCTACTCCGGTTTCATTCTTATCCATAACGACAGAATTGGAAAGGGAGGAGGTGGTGTCGCCATCTATCTCCGTAGTGAATTCCCTTTCAAAATCATTGCCTCTTCTCCTTTACCCTACAGTGCTTCTGCTGAGTACCTCTTTCTGGAAGTCTATGTCAAAGGTGTCAAGACCCTACTTGGTGTAATCTACTGTCCGCCCGCCGTTGACTACTTTCCCAACTTTGAATTGGCACTGGAATCGATAGGGTCAGACTATGCACATTGTGTCGTCATGGGAGATTTCAACACTGACCTTAGTCATCCATCCCCTCGTCCCTATAAACTCCTTCACATCATTAAGTCCGTTAGTCTTCATATTCTACCTCTGCAGCCCACTCATCTCAATGCCTCAGGCGATGACACGTGGCTCGACTTAATCCTTGCGTCCACTCCTTCACTTGTTTCCTCTCATGGTCAGTGTCCTGCACCTGGCTTTTCCCACCATGACCTCATTTTCCTGTCATATGTCTTAAAACCACCTAAATCCCTCCCTAAAGTTCTGCACATACGTTGTTTTGCACGTATGGATGTTGAGAAGCTGCGTCAGGATGCGTCGGAACTTGATTGGGGTCATCTTGCAGCGGCAATTGGGGTTGATGACAAACTGCGTATCTTTAATCGGACGATCCTTGCCCTCGACGACTGACATGCTCCTGTAAAGAGAGTGAAGCTTAGGCGTCCACCTGCTCCATGGTTGACGACGGAGGTACGTTTGGCGATGAGACGCAAGGATCGGGCCTTTCGTAAATTTAAAAAGGTTTGCAGTGAAGGAAATGAGAGCCTCTTCAGAGCTGCAAGATATCGGTGTAATCAGATGATACGCAACGCCAAACGCCGCCATATTCTCGAAAACATTTCTGCCTCTTCTCCTGCCGATATCTGGCAATTCCTCGGCACTATCGGTATCGGTAGGAATCGTCATGTGGATTTCCCCAAGACGATTGGTCTGGATGAAATCAACCGTCACTTCACAACCACTTGCCATTTGTATTCTCAAATCTTGTCTCAGACGGTTGATTCCATTACTAGCCTACCCAGTCCTATCATAGAACCATTTCGCTTTTCTCCCGCCACTGAGGATGAAATTAAAAAGATGATCCTGTCCATAAAATCTAAGGCTGTGGGCCACGATGACATTAGTCGTTACATGGTCTCCTTGATTCTGGACTGTCTTCTCTCACCTATTACCCATATCATCAATTTTTCTCTCGATTCCGGTCAATTCCCATCCCTGTGGCGTATGTCCTACGTGCGTCCACTTCCTAAAATTTCAAATCCCTCCTTACCTAGTCATTTTCGTCCAATTTCCATTCTCCCGTTCCTATCCAAAGTGCTCGAAGCTTGCGTTCACAAGCAGTTTTCGGGGTTTATACACAGAAACAACCTTATAAGCTCATTCCAGTCTGGATTCAGACCTGGCCACAGTACTGCCTCCGCACTCCTTAAAGTGACTGGCGACGTTAGAGAAGCAATGGAGAATACTAAGGTCACTGTGCTAGTATTAATTGATTTCTCCAATGCCTTTAACGCTGTTAGTCATGATATACTCCTATCTATCCTCTCCCATCTTATGGTTTCTTCCGAGGCGCTAGAATGGTTCTCCTCTTATCTTCGGGGACGTCAGCAGTCGGTTCGTGTCGATGAGACTTCGTCGAATTGGCGTATCCTGGGTGCTGGTGTTCCACAGGGCGGTATTCTATCTCCATTATTATTCTCCATCTTCATTAATTTTATAACTCACTGTCTTCGGTGTTCGTATCATCTTTATGCCGATGAACTGCAACATATAGTTGCAGATCGGCGCGGATCAAAGTTTTATCTGACGCCATAGAAGATGTGAACCGGGGCTTGAATGCTATCAAAGATTGGTCTGACAGATTTGGAGTGTCCGTAAACCCCAAAAAATGTCAGACCATCATAATTGGAAGCATGATGGGTAGAGTGGCGGTTGGCTTTCTTCCCCCGACCATTTTCAATGGTTCTGTCATTCCCATTAGCCCTACTGTGAAAGATGTCGGTTTGCATCTTGACTCGACACTTAGCTGGCAAAGCCAGGTGCCCAGTGTCAGTAAGAGAGTCAGCGGTACTTTGCGATCCTTGAGGAGGTTCTTGCCTGCTAAAACGAAAACTATGCTTATGCAGACTTTAATTTTCCCAGTGCTCGACTATGGGGACTTGTGCTACTTTGACTTGAACGCGGTCTTACTGGATAAACTAGATAGGGTCTTGAACAACTATTATATTCATATTTAACCTCAGAAAGTATGACCATGTGTCGAACTACAGGTCTGAGCTAAAATGGTTGCCGATTCGCACGAGAAGAAGTTTACGCGCTTTGACCACGCTTTTCTCCCTACTAAATTCTCCCACCGCTCCTTCCTATCTTATGTCAAAATTTCAATATCTATGTTCTTCACATGCTCGGAATCTGCGTTCATCCAATAATCTCCTCTTGCTTTGTCCTTCTCATACTACTGATTTTGTTTACTCTTCCTTCAATGTTCAGTCCATTCTGCTCTGGAACGCGCTTCCTCCCGAGAATAGGACGGCTACAAGTCGGTTTGCATTCAAGCGGAAATTGCGGATTTATTTTCAACTCAATTAAGGAGAGTCATCTCACCTTGTTTTTTCTGTTACTTCATAAATATATAAATATTTATATAAGTATATATTATATTCAATATATATGTACGTTCATTTTACCTACCTTAGTATGTTAATAACAACTTTTTTTTTTAATTGTTTAAGCAATGCACCTGCCATGTTATCTCTTCACCACCCATGGTTGACTGGCAGAGAATGCCTAAGGCATTAATTCCGCCTTTGTACCTTTTGTGCATGAAGTCTAAATAAATAAATAAATAATTTCGTGTTTTTCTGTGTACAAGTTTTATTTTTTTCTCCTCATTCATAACATAGGTACAAGTAAGCACAAATAGCGTTCATCCATCGTCGCGCCGCCAGTGCGGTTTAGCATATTTGGTCGCGTCGCGTCGCGCCGCTCTGCTGCCGCGTAGTTACACCTAGTGCGGTCTTACCTTTACCCAATCGCTATCGCGACGCTTTCATTACAAGAAAGCCTCTGGTTAATGCTGCGTTAATCCGCTGGATACGAGTCGCACAGGATCGATCACAGGTCGATGTGACGATACTCGGGGGAGACCTAATGGTGCTCCCACACCGCTGTTTAAAAATGTTTACAAACTTTAGTAGTGGGAGCACCATTAGTTTGACAGTGGACTTCTTTCGCTCGAAATAATGACGATGATGACGTGTTGGTTTCCAGCCCAGCAGTCTATCGTGGAGCTGATTCTGCGGAATTTATTGCTGCTGCAGTTCAACGCGCACGAGATGTACGAGACGCTCCGGGGAGCCCACACTTTCAGCGGCTCCAAGCCCGTCTACATCGCCGTGGGCATCTTCCCCATTGGAGCGCTGTTCAACCACGAGTGCTACCCCGGCGCGGCCAGGTAGGATACACACATGCATGTGTAGTTTGTTACTTTTATTCTTTTTGTAAACCACAAGCGCGCATCAACTCATAAAGCTAGACTGCAAAATAATAATACCAGCTGCCGAGCGTGCCTCCACCGGCGTGGGATTTGTACTTCCCGCAATATCTATATAAATATTAACATCTGACGTATAAGCTTCAGTATTTTTTGCCTGATAGAGTCCAACATAATTTTTTACACTTTTTTCTCATTTGGCGCCTCCCCGAGCAAAACGCCGCGCTAGCCGTTTTAGAGCAGTTTTTAAGAGCTATCTACTCTTATTCAAAAAGAAATCTCAATTAATAAAAATACATTAAACTTGTACATAATATTGATTCCAAAATTGTAGTATACTTATTTGTTTAAAGAAGTGTATGTTTCACTAATCTCCTTCCCACAAAACCATAAAAATGAGAAATAATGATTGATAGCATGCATCTCCTCGTAAAGTGTTCATTAATTAATTTTTGTAATAACACTAATGGATAGACAATTTGATAAACAAACATTTTGTAACTTTTTTCTCATAAGACCAATTCTACTCCTCGACTCGACTTTATAAAGATTTAATTCTAAAATCTGGGCGTATTCACAACTGTAAATTCATGCGCCACCAGTGCGCCGCTAGGGCACTAGGAATGCTTAAGATTTTTTGGTAAGTAAAGTCACTTCATTCATATCGATTAAGCTTTAAATTAGATTTTCAAACGCACGAAGTTGTGTCTATAACTTCGACCATCCTACTTTTCTAATACTATTATTACCGTGAAAGTTTCAAGTGTGAGGATTGATAGATGTTTGTAACTCTTTCACGCAAAACCTACTGAACGGTTTTTGATGAAACTTTACAGACGCGGGCAGAGCCGCGGGCGGCAGCTAATATACTACATTCAAAACATTAAGCTAATACGGCTAGAAACCGTAGAACCAATATCTTTTTTTCAAATTAGGCTGCACCTACGTCGGAAGTATCGAACGATACTCAGCTATGTATAGGTTGCAATTTAGATAGTTTAGGAACTTGCAATAATTATGTAAGTATTTAAAATGGTTTATTCGTTTTGGTGGCCCAGTGGCCAAGACCTAGTTCCTTGTGCTTGAGGTCGTGGGTACAAAAACCGGAGCAAGTACCAATGTGACCTTTTCAATTCATACGTATTTTCTAAGTTTATCTTTAACAACGATGACAACAGTGAAAGAAAACATCGTAAGTAAACCTAGACTTAAAATTAATACAAGTTTAAAATCGCCAACCTGCATTGAGCAAGCGTGGTGATAAATGCTCGGGCCCTCTCTGTATGAGAAAAGTGTTTACGTGAGACAGTATCAGGCTGGTAATGTTGAAGAGGCATGTCCTTCACGACGACCGTTAAGTTAACCGAGTCTTTTGTTTCTAGATATTTCGAGGGTCGCAACATCGTGCTGCGCGCGACGCGCCCCCTTGAGGTCGGCGAGGTGGTGGCGGAGAACTACGGCCCGCACTTCATGACGCGCACCCTGAAGGAGCGCACCAGGTCGCTGGCGTCCCGCTACTGGTTCCGGTGCGACTGTGTCGCCTGCAAGGAGGACTGGCCCACGCTGAAGCTCATGAGTGGAGATACACCGCCTTACATCAGGTAAAGCAGGTTGAAGAGACTCGGGTATAACACTGGGCTTATAGCTGTCTCAATCGAATTTTGCTGCCGTCTTCTTAACGTGTCGATAACAAACCGACATGTTTAGTTAAATATCTTGCCTGGCCCAGTATTCAGCCACAGCAACGAAAGCGGCAATGGACGTCAGATTCCAAGTAGGTCAGATTCCATATATGTCATTTTTCAGCTAGGACATTTTCCAACTAGGTCAGATTTTGAGTTAGTATAGGTAATGGTTTGGTTTACTTACTCAAATTATATTCATCGCACCATGTCTGCTAGACTTCTTTGTTGGCACGAACTCTATAGTCTAGAAATGATGACACTAAATGGATGTATTTACACAAAAAGGATCCAACACTCAATATAACACTTTTGAGATAATGAAGTTTGAATTTTAAGTTGTATTTGCTCTTTGATATCTTATGTAATTATGTAGCACGAAAAAGTTAAAAGACCACTGCAAGTTAAAATAATGGAAAAGAATTACTTTTTAAGCGTAAAGAAAATAGAAAAAAATATAGGAAACAGGATTTTTTTTACTATTAAGGCGAAAGATAATTTGGTAAAATGTTAGTTAATAATTTAAAACTCTTTAAAGAAAATTTACTATTTTATTATATATATCTATAATTATTGCCAGGTTGGATCGTTACTGCGAAATTTAATATAAGCTTAGCATAATTGAAAATTACTTTAACCTAAAACGATCCAACTCCATATTTACTTAAATATCTCTAAAAATATTTATTTACTCCCAATAAAAGTAACTACGTCCATTTAGTGTCATCATTTCTAGACTATAGAGTCCGTGCACCAAAGAAGTCTAGCAGACTAGTTGCGATGAATATATTGTGTACAAAACCATTATCTGCTAACTCAAAATCTGACCTAGTGTGAAAATATCCTAGCTGGAAAATGACGTACATGGAATCTGACCTACTTGAAATCTAACACAGCAACGGCTCTAAAGAACAGGTAACAGAATATGCGTCGCAAGATGAAAGGGTGGGCCATGGTCTGCAGAGACCTACGATTCCCCGCTGTAATTATGGCTACCCATCGGCAGATCAGAGACAGCCTTGAAATCTGACTAAAAGGTCACTTACCGTCTTCTAATCTAGTTTTCGGTTTATTAATTTATTTATTTAGACTTGATGCACAAAAGTACAAAGGCGGAGTAAAAAGCCAGAGGGCCGGCTTGCGGTCTACCATCGGACATCTATACGCACTGCAAGTTACTATCCTCACCTAGTTGCCATTCCTCCATTTCGCACCAAGCGCTTCCAAACATCCTTCATAATGTGGATAGCAAAAGAGTAGAGCTGACTGCCTGCGTCTTTTTCCGAACGCATTCAACCCAAATATCTTCAAAGTTAAAGCGAACAGGCTTCTTCTGGGTAAGCTAACTCCATCGTAGACTCTGTCTCTGTCACCTCTGATCATAGATTACTATCATATACTAACTTTTGACCTAGAAGGCAACCCTAGGCAGATTTTTTGGTTCATTCTCGCTTAGTTTTATTCTGTACATGCACCAAATCATCATCATCAACATCAGCCTTTTAATGTTCCCACTGATGGGACACAGACCTCCTCTTTGTGAGAGGGAATGGGCCGTAATCCACCACGCGGGCCTAGTGTGGGTTGGTGGATGTCACATGTCTTCGAACTTTTGGCTGTAGGACATACCGGTTTCCTCAAGATGTTTGCCTTCACCATAATGAGAGCAGTGGTGATGAAATAATTTACACAAAGTAAAGCGCCTGCCTGAGTTACAACTTGTAAGTCGCGGCCGTTACCACTGGGCGCTGGATTGGTTCATTCTCGTTTAGTTTTATTCTGTAGATGCACCAAATGCCAAGTCAAAAGCAAGGTTTTCAAATTATACTACTAACCGGTTCATTAATGATGCATCATTTATTAGGAACCGATCGCTGCAGCGGTAGGCAGAGGATCTACATCAGCAACGAAAGTATTTTTACATAAATTGATTTGAAATACTGCTATAATATCCGCCTCTCAGAGCTTATTATTTTAATGGTTTTATGCTAATGTTGTACATTGCGTAATATCTTCTGGCCAGATGTCCAAACGTGGCGTGTGCGGGCAAGTTCCGGGCGAACCTGCAGCGCTTGCCCGATCGCTGCGCCAAGTGTTCCACGTCCATCAGCCGGGAGCTCGTCAAGATCAACATGGAGACTGTCAACCGATGTGTCAAGCAGTATCAGGTACTTATGTAGAGGAATTGAAGCCAGCTCGCCTCTTAAACTCAATAATATAACCAAACAAATTTATTTTGGCTGTAAAGTTCCACTAGGTAGACCGGTGACCTAGTTAGAGTTCTGGGAATCTGTAGGATGCGAGAAGCTCAAGACCTGTCGTTGTGGCGACACTAGGGGAGGCCTTTAACCAGTATCGGACGTTCTTCGATTATTATGATAGTACGGAACCGAAAATTATTTTACAGACTCACGCGCCGTGTATTCTGTGCGCTCAGCATTTTGTAATTTAAGTATTATTCTGTGCGCTCAGCATTTTGTAATTTAAGTATTTTTATCAGTGTTCAACGGACATTCGCGGTGGTCTGTTTTATTTTATCATTATCCCCATAGAATCGCCCCGGCATCACCATTAAGTATAGGGATCCCCTACATTTATTCTGGCACGGCGCGTGAGTCTGTAAAATAAAGTGCGGTTCCGTACAATGTTGATGATGATAAATTTTCCGTACTAGTATCTGCCTTTCCTAAATCAGTTAATATTTTTAACCATTTTCTTATATCCTAGGAAGGAGCTAAGCTGATGGATGAGGAGCGAACTGAAGAAGCGATCACAATAATGTGTGAAGCCATCGACCTGTACCACGAGATTGCGCGCGCCCCGCACCGCGACACGCACCTCGCGCAGGAGGCACTGAGGTCGTGCTTCGCGAGCTTCGGCAACGTGCACTTGGTACGGGGGGAGCCCGAACCCGGTGCTGATACCAAATCCAATGAGTCCTCAAAGACAGATTGATTAAAGATCAAGATAATGAATTATTGTGAAAGGTCCAGAATGTGCGTGAGGATTGGTTGTCCTAACTGGATCGATAGGAAAGGCGGCCCGTAGAATAGAAGTTTAGTTGATCTAGGTAAGGGCGGTTCCGTACTGCATTCGATCCGAATCCGAGAAATGTCGGTCCGAAGTAGGTGTAATACTTGAATAAAGGTAGCGCACTAGAGCCGAACTCTATCCGTCATACTCATAATATAGAAAATGTCTAATTCGGATAGAAGAAAATTCGGATTCGGAACAGATACAGTGAGGAACCGCAATTAATCTTTGATTTTCATCACAGATCGCAATAGAAGGACTATGTGAAAATGCGTCTTGTGTATTGTGCGTCTATGAATTTGCACGTGTATGTATTCAGTTTGGTGGAGCGATAGTGACATTTTACCAGACTGCCCCAGAAGGAGGCTAATGTTTTTAAAATTGTTTTTATTTAATGTTGAATTGTTAATTTTTCGTAAATAAGATTCTGATGTTAAGAATATAATAACATAAAACCGAAAATAAGTTTATCTGTTTTTTATTATTTCATATTTAATGCACGTTTCAATTTAGAACAGAAAGGATTCTTATTTAATTTTCTCTATCAACTACATATACGTTCTCTCCCTTTCAAAATCTGAAGTACAATGCTAAACTACAAGGTTACATATTTACGAGTTGGATCCTCTTTTGGTTTCTTAAGTCTTGATGTTTTTTCAGTCCTCAGGCGTAGATAAAACTTATTTTGGAAGGACGAGAACTCAACACCATCTTAGAATGACTGCTGTATCACAAGACACGACAGTAGCGACTTCGTACTAGTTACCTAGAAGCCACTAATGCAATGAAACTTTTCAATGGATTTGAAAGAGACCTTACAGAACAAAACTTTTATCGCTTCGCAAAGACTCTTACTCTCTCAGCACACAGTAAAATTATTCCCAGTAAAGACAACAACAGAAAAATATTTCCAGTAGACCTGTTCACAAACCTTGTGTCTACCGGTACTTCTGTGTTCTCAAGGGTTATCAAAGAAGGCTTTGCAGAGGCACTCTGGTAGTTCCTCGCCATCTCCTTCTCCAGTGCTGGAGACTGTTCTCCTGAGGGTATCCACTTGTGTTTGGAGCCCCAAGATGCGAAGCTGCGCTTGCTCAAAGTTGTCGTTGAGGCGTTTGATCTGGCACTGCATACGGCATTGCAACTATAAAGCATAAAAAGAAGGGTAATTTATTATAGATCGCAACTTTCTACAAGTTTCGTGGAAATTGGCGTGATGGTGGGCTGTCTGTGAATCATCAAATCATGTACAATATTAGAAAATTCTGATTTTACGTACATGTAGAAATCTAAAGAATAATTTGAAATCTCAAACTCAAATACGACTACTTACTTCTTCGCGATCTTTTTCAGCAGTCTTGACTTGAGCTCTGCAGCTAGCTAGCTGTCTCTCCAGTTCTGCTACTGTAGTTTGCATACACCTGTAACCAAATCGAAAACAAATATAATTAATATTCAAAAATATATAGATTCATGGAATTTCGACAATTCAACAGTATTGATTGTGTGTGTGGTGTATGGAGAGGGAGGGTATGATCAAAGAAAAGATGCGATGGACTGAAGAAAGATTGATCTGAAAGAAAAGGGAGTCAGTGAAGTCGTGACGGGAGACAGGACGGTATGGAAGAAGAAAACGTGTTGCGCCGACCTCTAGTAACATGGGACAGCGGCAGGATGACAATGATGGTGATATTGAATTGTGTGTTACGCAGTCGAGTAGACGGATTATTAAACACATGAAGCAGTGGATTAGGAACTCCTGTCGGTCGTGTGTCGGAAACTGTAATTAATAATGTACTAGCTTCTGCCAGCGGCTGCGCCCGCGTGGATGTTGAAATTTATCCCAAGGGAACATACTCCCGGAATAAAAAGTATCCTATGTGCTATTCCAGACTATAGTCTCAGCGTGAAGAAGTAACAAACATACACACACACACAAACTTTCGCCTTTATAATATTAGTGTGATGCCAGATTATACTCTATCTGCGTGCCAAATTTCATCCGTCCAGCTATTTGAGCGTGAAGAAGTAACAAACATACAAATACACGCAGACACACTTACTCACAATCTTTAGCTTTTATAATAATAGGTATATTGTAATAGGTACTTCGAATTCACATAGAACCTTCATGGTTTGAGATTTTTGAGTGAATTTTTTTTTTCACATGTTGCCTATGAAGTTCTTCTTTTAAAAAATGTGCAACATTCGATTATCGACTATCAGTTGTTTTTTTTTTATTCAGCTTTGAAAAGAAAGATGAATACTTCGAAAATTCGATTGATTTTTTAATAAGAGTTCCGACGCGGAACTAACGCGGTAGAAACAACTCGCAATATCAATATTGCGTTTGGAAAGGGGACTGGTAATGAACGCTCCGTACGATTTCGTTTTAAAAGCTTTCGTGATGGAAACTTTGATTTGAAGAACGGATCACGTGGAAGACCGCCCAGGTAAATAACAATGAATTGAAAGAGATGGTGGAAGCCGATACGAGCCAAACTACACAGGAATTAGCGGCATGGTTTAACATTACCTTACCAACAATATTGACTCATTTGCGTTAAATCAATAAAATAAAAAAAATATGAAAATGGGTGCCTAAGATTTGACTGATCTGCAGAAAGAAACGCGTGTTGAAACTTGTGTTGCCTTGTTGAATCGATACAGAAATGAAGTAACATTGGATCTAATTGTGACATATAATGAAAAGTGGATTCTTTACGATAGCCGTAAGTGAAAAATACAATGGCTGCCCGCAGGTCAAAGGTCGCAACATTGTCCTAAAGCAAAGCTTACAAATAAAAAGGTAATGGTAACTGTTTGGTTGTGATGGTTGTCTATAGCTTTCTCCGATCTGGTCAAGCAATAACGGCAGATGTCTACTGTGCCAAACTCCGAACAATGATAGCAAAACTAGCAGTGAAACAGTCCCGACTCATGAATCGATCTTCACTATTATTGCTCCATAATAACGCGAGACCTGCATACAGCACGAGAAACCGTTTTAACTCTACAGGGACTGCAATTAGAAACCATTCGTCCGTATTCGTCAGACCTTGCTCCAACGGACTACTATTTTTTTCGTGGTTTGGACAATTGTCTACGTGATAAAAAGTTTTCTTCTCAGGAGACAGTACAAAATGCTTTCAAATCTAGATCACCAGAGTTCTATCGCAAAGGCATAAATGACATTCCTATTAGATGGCAGCAATGTATAGACAATAATGGTAATTATTTAGATTAAAAATGTAAAATTAAAAAAAAACTAATTTCAATTTTTCAGTACAAATCGGCAATTTCATACTTACCTCTAATATTAGTGTCATTACGCAATGAGGATTTTTAAGAAAATTCACGCCACTAGTTGGCGCCACATTGGTGAGAGGTCTTTTACTTGGAAAATTTAACTTATGACATCAACTTGCTTGACGTCAATTTGACTAATGTCAAAAAACATAAGCATTTGACAGCAGCTTGGACCTCACGTCTCAGTGATGCCACCTAGTGTACATGATTTCAGAATACCCTCATTAGGGTAGTATTATTTCCATTTTTGAATGTGAAACGAATCTATTTTGAGCATTTTATAGGCTGAAGTCGAAAAAAAGCTACGTTGACCCATCCTTTTGCCACCACGACGCCGGAATAGAAACAATAAACAAGGTGACCAAGCTCGCCCTGGTACATGTTTTTATTTAAAAATGTACAACAAAAAAATATGAAGAGGTTCGTCCGTGAACACACATGTAGCCATTGATCCCGCCCATCATTCGTAGATCTTGGACTGTCGTTACAGGTAATCAGAAGTCAGAAAATGTTCCCCTAGCCAAGACTGGTGTCCGATGACACCAGTCTTGGCTAGGGGAACATTTTTTTTATGGCTTCGCCCGGTTAGTGCATTAAGCCAGTGTCACGTTTAGAAGTACTAGTCCCTAGCCTTACCCTATTCCAATGTCCTAGGGTAAGGCCCCAGTAAAATGGCGTCAACTTTATTGGAAGCTTCCTGGGATTTTTTCGACAACATGATCAAACTCATGTTCTTCCGCTATCTTTTACTTACCCACCCTCTTGCATGATCACTAATATTATGAAAATAAAAAAACAAATTTTTTACACTATTAATATTCAATTTAAGGCGATTTAAATGCCTCAATCTTAACGCAGTACTGACCGTGCGTCCCCGCTCGGTGCCAAAATATCAATATTGAACCTCCTTTTGAACAGTTTTGTTTGCAAAATATTATTTGATTTACATATTTCAGTGATGACGAAATTCCAGCCACCATTTTTTCTGTGTAAAAATATTTTTAAACGTCCAAGTCATTTTGGAGGTGTATCCAAAAGTTGCGAAAACATATCGTGTTGTTAATTATTTTTTAAACCAAAACTATTAGTTACACGAAAAAAAACCTTGTTTCAAAAATAAAAATGAATCAAAAATATTATTTTTTCAAACCTTTTATTTAACCGAGCCGTTACTAAGGAGTGTGCTTTAGAAAGTAACCGTTTTACGGCACTAAAGCGGTGGAAGGCTCTTAACACAATTTTAGGAAAATAAAACAGAGAAGCAACATAGACGCCATCACGTTCTCGCCAAAACCTATAGGGGAATCTTATTATCTAGTTAATGGGTTGTAGATAGGGTTACCATCCGTCCGGATTTATCCGGACATAACCGGACATTTGGTGTCGTGTTCGGACTTTTTCCGGCCTTTGAAATTGCCGGTTTTTTCGCTTCGATGGCAAAATATCGTTTTATTATTTACACTACCAAGTTTATGATACAATGTATCTATATCGCTATCGCCTACATCTCTTACTATAATAATATCTAATATTTCCTATGTTTATAATGTACACTATTTGTTACCTAAAATAATTCAAGGATTGAATCAGTCTTCAATCTTCATTAAATTTTATTTAATCAGTCTTAGGTAAACATAAGCTCAAACATAAATATCAACTTATGTTCAAACTATATTTTCTTGCTTTTTTAGAATAGAATAGAATATACTTTATTGTACACCAAAAAATTAAGTTTTTTTTACTATTTTGTAACTAAAATGTTCAGAATTTTTTGTAAAGGTCCGGCTTTTTGTCAGGTCATTTCAATTTTCGAAATGGTAACCCTAGTTATGGAGGACAGATAGGCAGTTGCTTAGGTTAGGTGTAAGTCGATTTCATATTAGTTGGGAATAGCCTCAGCGTATTGATATTGTCTCGAGACGAAGAATTCAGTACGATGAGTCAGATGCACTGAAATGTGGCAACCGCAAACTTAGCATTAATAAATTAACATACTAGTGTAAGTCCAGGTTTTCTTATGATGTTTCCCTTCACAGTTGTCAGCGATGTCTAAGTTAAACTTAGAAAGTACATATTTGAAAAAGTCACATTACTACAGGTACTTGCTCGGCTTTGAATCCATGACGAGCACGAGAGGCCAAATCTTAGCCACTTAGGCATTAAGATGAGATATGGCTTATTTTACTCACTTGCGGATGGTCTCGGTGCGCTCGTTCGCCCGTTGCAGCGCGCGCGCAGCCTCGTCTCTTGCGCGGTCCAGCTCACCGCCGATCTGCGCGCACTCGTGCATCTTCTCCTGCAGGCGTTTCTCGTTGGCCAGCACAGACTCCTCCATGTGGATCACGTTCGCCCTGAGGGACGACATATTTGAGATCGGCAATACTCGCCTTTTAAACACGATTTTTTTTAATTACCTCTTTCCATAAGTTTGCCATATAAATTTGATCCATTATTAGCGACATTATCGAATGGTGTAATAATACATGGTGTTTTTTTTCATATTCAGTTTTTTCCATTCCTGGCTAGGAACATTGATTTTACAAAAATCCAATGTTACACTTTTAATTTCCTTCAAAATCGGGCCGGAGACTCCTTTCAGCGTTTTTAGCTATTCCTCTTAGATTTGGTCATCCATACCAACTTGGAAAACTCACACTGAATAATATATGTCTGTCTAGTCTTCGCTGAAATTCGATAAGAAGCTTCAGTAACAATGTCTGTACTCACTTGAGCCTCTCGATCTCCGCCTTGAGCGCCATGTTGGATTCGGTGAGCTGAGCAATCCTCTGCTGCAGCAGCTGCATCTGTTTGTCGTCCATGACCTTCTCCTGCTTCTCTGGCTGCTTCATACTATTGTGCAACAACATGTGGACCTGCCAGAAAAAGTATACTTTAGAATACTTGTTCAGTTAAGTTGTTCGTATTTATTCGTTCGACATAACTGGAATTCTCATTTAGTTATGCGCAAGCTTGTTACTGGACTTTGTAGAATAAATAGAACCCTAAGTTTTAACATAGATAAAAATGTACACAATGTATAAAATAACATTAAGCCTAATAATAAAGTAGTCTAAAATATGGCGTCGAATAATTACTCCACTTGTGCCCAAAAAACTGTCGGCTTTAAAATATGTACATAGAATCCCTTCATTCGAGTATCTATAACGAGTAAAACTTACGAGTAACCCCGATTTCTGAATTAAGCATTTGAATTTGAGTATATTATATGTCAAACTACAATTAGGTCTGAAAACCTATCAAAATTTGGCATTAAAGTAGGGTTTGATATGTCGTTCTTAACGCCAAATACACAATTCAGAAATCGACCCTACGTAAATGAGCACTGACACTAAACAAAGTAAAACAAAGGACTCAATAAAAGCCAGGTGGATGACCGCTGCCACAATTCTTGAGTGTGATGGAAGTACAAGGACGCACGTACACAATCTAGGCGACGCACTTGCCTTAGACAAGCTTTATTCAATGACCTATAGCTTGAATTCCATTTGCTCTAGTGAATATGAATTACAGATAATCCTATTTACAAGACGTCACACAGTACGGCGCCTGTAACGTCAGGCAGAGATTACCTACCTCTAGAATAACCACGTTTCACCCACATATAATTAAGTCCCATGTAATTAACCTGGTAAAATCCTGGTGTCTGCTGAATGCGAGACGCATAGCAGTGCTCGACACTTGGGAGAAATCTATATGTTCAGCAGTGGAAGTCTTTTGGCTGAAATGACAGTTCAGCTGTGGTTACCTTCTCTCTGGCGCAGTTGAGTTCCCTGGCGAGCTGCTCGGCGTTGTGCTCGGCCAGCGCCTGTGCCTGCTGCGAGTCCTTCAGCCTCATCTGCGTGGCTTTCAGTAGGTTGGGGATGGGCGCCAACTCCTGCAGCTTCTCTTGGAACTTTATCTGAGGGGGCACAAAAGCTTCATACACAACAAAGTTTAAAAACTCCAACCAGACCACCTAAAATTATCATCCATTATGTGTCTTTTAACGTTTACGGCGAAAAAATACATTTCTAATGTAGGGATTTTATACATTTTTTAAGTTTATATTTGCCTGACCTTTGATTTGATACCACACTCAATTACATTTGAAAATATTTTCTCTTTTTATAGAATTGGGGCCAAAGTCAAACAAATGGAATAAAGTATTTCGCAGTAGTTTCATTTCAATTGGAATTGGTTAACTGAATATAACACTTTAAAATTATAATTTCCAACTGATAACATGAGTATTTCTGTGGCACGTCTTAAGGTTGATTTCGGAATTGAGTATTTTGAGTTAAGAACGAGTCAAATCTTACTTTTAATGCCAAAGTTTGAAAGGTTTAGGCTAGAGTTAACATACAAACAAATACTCAACTTTAAAAACTGAATTCAGAAATCGCGAGTTACACAGACATATGCCCACATTGTTAAACTGTCATATGTGGATGTACTAAAATCAAACATCCTACAGATCAGAAGATCTAAGTAGCTAAATGTCCAACAGCGCGAAACATCTAATGAGCAGTATCTAAGACTTATTAGCAAAATGACCATATAGCAAAAAGTCCAAATATATATCAGATGGTCTGTACAGCACAACGTCTTTATAGCAAAAAGTCATAGTCTCAAAATATCTGGATACACATCAGGCACAAAATTTAACACACATTGCATCTGGAGGGAATTTTGATACCCAATTTGAGTAAGCTCTACAGAGCCTGCATAGCTTTTGGGTACGTAACCAAGGCATGGAGGGAGGTCAAAGTCACCTTTATACCGAAGGTGGGTAGACTGACTTACGAAGAAGCTAAAGCTATCATCCTATCTCTTAAAAGCTTTGGAGAAAATGGTAGACAGGTATTTAAGAGAGGGACCACTCAAAGTACTACATAAACTACAGTGCGCCTACAGACCTGGCAAATCTACGGAAACAGCATTGCACTATGTTGCGAGTCGAGCCGAGGCTGCGCTAGAGGGACAAGAGATCTGTGTTGGGGCTTTCCTCGACATAGAGGGGGCCTTCGACAAGACAACATTTGAGTCCATACGTATTGCTGCAAATAAACATGGCATTACTGATACCACGTGCAACTGGATTGACTATATGCTTAGAAGCAGAATAGTCAGATCGGAACTGATGGCAGACAGATTTAGCGCAAAAACAATTTTTTTGTTGTCTTGTTGTTTTTTGTTGTTTTACAACCTACCTTCGTAGTAGACTCGTTACTCACCAAACTCAATACCGTACCATTCTACACAGTAGGTTATGAAGATGACATAGCGATAATGTTTAATGGTAAATTCCCGAACATAATCTCGGGATTATTACAACAGGCACCTCTCTATCAACCCAAGCAAAGCAGTCATTATTCCATTCACGAGGTAGAGACAACTAGGAAACCTAGGAGAGCCCTCCCTCAATGGAATAAAGCTGCCCTGGTCCACCGAAGTTAAATATCTGGGAGTAACGCTTGATAAAGAACTCAGGTGGAAAACTCATGTGGAAAATGTTACGACAAAGGCCCCACGAGTGTTCGACATGTGTCGTTCTACCTACGGTAAAACTTGGGGGCTAAAAAAAAATGATAAAAAAAAATGATACGATGGCTGTACCGGGCATTGATAATATCTATTATCACATACGGCAACATAGTGTGGTGGCCAAGAACAAAGCTTGCCTCGTGCAAAGCGCCACTCACCAGGTTACAAAGAACGGTGTGTCTCGGAATCATGGGTGCTTTCAGAACAACATCTACGGCAGCGATTGAGAGATACCTTAGCATCCCTCCTCTGCATATGGTTGAATTCGAGGCAAGGAAGACATAACATCGTCTTGTTGTTGCTGGACTGTGGGATGCCTCTAAGCCAAAGACTAACCATAAAAAATTCGATACAAATGAAGGCATGGATTGGGTTACAAGCATGATATCCGATAAAATGTAAACTATGTTTGTGTTTGAAAGGTCTTTCAAGGTCCAAATCCTTACAATAGAGGACTAAACGAAGAGACTCGATCGACCAGAACAAAATAGTCTGGTGTGGTACACTGATGGACCCAAAATAGAGTCAGGTACAGGGAGAGCGGGAATATACGCAAAAGGTTACAAATGTAACAAAATCTTAGGGAAGATGGCAACTGTATTCCAAACATTAACAGCCATAATAACCTGTGGTCAAGAGAATATAGATAGAGAAACCAGAAGTAAATCCATATATATTCTTAGTGACAGTCAGGCTGCAATCAAAGCCAAAGCATCCTACAAAGTGGACATAATATAAATATATAGATCAACTTATTCTGGATGCTGTCCAAACCCTAAACAGGCTTGGGAAGCATAACAGGGTAAGAGTGATGTGGGTCCGTGGGCACAAAGGAATCCATGGTTACAAAGTGGCAGATGAACTGGCAAGAGAGGACTCAGCAAATGGTCCTGAACCATTTGTAAGCGATTCGACGTGTCTCGTAAAAACCACATTTAGGGCGTTTACAGATACAGACAACGAACACATTGGCTGTTGTGGTATTTCGCTATTCTAAACCACATATTTTAGTTATTTCACTGAGTGAGCTGGAGTGTTCTCACCTAATTCATACTTAGGTCTCATAATAGTTACTTACTCACACTGTATTCATATTATTCCATGCCAAAACATTTTACATCACATCGCATCTATTATACGTTTTGTTGGTTTGCGCATTACTATTCTGCGAATCGGTCTAAAACGATTCGTTTTCTTATAAAATATCTAAAATAAAATAAATAATTATCATATTTTTCAATGTTATGACACCTACGTTAGGTTGTCAAGCTGTCAATACTTTTCCTTTTAAATTTTCTGTCATAGAGTTTCTCACTAGCTTAGCCTATGAAGATTACTTTTGATTTATATAATTTAAATTCTTTTTATCAATATGTTAGCTCAAATATTGTATTTTATAAATTAATTTACACGCTCTCAGAATTCATCGAAGAGGTTTTGGATTGAATATTATTGGCTGTTTTGAATACTGGCAAGTTGCATTTTTATATGACAACAAGATGACACTAACTTATTCTAATAAAGAAGAAAAAGGACAGACGGTGGATATAAAAGGCGGAACGGCCGAGGGCTAGGGGGTCTTCAATCTGGTCTGAAACCGAAGAGTCGCCTAATCGCTAAGCTCTAAAATTCAAGGTGCTCCAACTTTATTGTGCGTGTTATACTACACTACTGCCTACCTGCCCGACCTGTTCCCTGGTTGGCTGCCCACGAGGAGTTCCTGACAGTTGTGCTGCCTGCCTAACCTACCAGCTACCTACACTGCTACCTCCCTGCCCGACCTGTTCCCTGGTTAGCTGCCCACGAAGAGTTCCTGACAGTTGTGCTGCCTGCCTATACTACACTACTGCCTACACTACGACCTGCCTGCCCGACCTGTTCCCCGGTTGGCTGCCCACGTCGTGCGAAGCCGGACCTTGATTTCATACATAATTTTTAGTTTATAATTGTTTTTTTATTTGTATTAACGTGGCTTATGTGTGGCTCAGCCCACCTGAGCGACGCGTAACGCTACACTGTCTAATACCGGTCTACAACACTCCAAGAAATTCCTAGGCTCTACGTTCAAAGCCCGGGAATGCATATGGAATATGAGCAGGCGGAAAAACCGCTACCTGCTTCGGGCCTTCACTGGGCACTTTGGAACCAACGACATGCTCATGAAGATGGGTCGAACCGCGACACCCATGTGCAGGTTGTGTAGGGATACGGAACGCATGGAGCACCTTCTGTGCACATGCGATGCAGTGACTGGTAAGCAAATAAGTCATCTAGGGATTGGATATCCAAAACCAGAAGACTATAGGCTCATATCTCCTAGTCTCGTTGTACGAGTATAACGTTTTCAACGAGATTGGGGAGGAGTAGTTTATCTAGGGGACCACAATAGATCCCAATGGGTCGAAGTGTCCGAGATATTTCTAGGCCCTCCACAAGATAAGATCGGGAGGGAAACGGACACGGCATTATAATATGTGCATACAGAGACAGACTCTTTAGTCTATGAACTGGTAGCGTACATCATATATATATGTGATTAACTGTACTTTTTAACCGACTTACCAAAAAGGAAGAGGTTCTATGTTCAACTTTATGTTAGTTTTTAGGGTTCCGTACTCAAAGGGCAAAAACGGGACCCTATTACTAAGACTTCGCGGTCCAGCTGTCTGTCTGTCTGTCTGTCTGTCTGTCCGTCTGTCACCAGGCTGTATCTCATGAACCGTGATAGCTAGACAGTTGAAATTTTTACAGATGATGTACATATTTCTGTTGCCTCTATAACAACAAATACTAAAAAATGAAAAAAATAAATATTTTTAAGCCGTTTTTTGAGATAATGGTACGCAACCCTTCATGCGCGAGTCCGACTCGCACTTGGCCGGCTTTTTTTTGTGTCTGTTCACTGATATCTCCATCAATTGTGGACCGATTTTGAAAATTATTTTTTTGTTTGAAAGAGTATGTTCCGAAATTGGTCAATTTTGTAGATATACAACAGAACTCTTCAATAAATAACGGCAAATCTCTCTCTCCATAACGCTAAAATTAGTACCAACCAAAGACACCGAATTCCAAAATTAAAGTTATTTTTCACTTTGTAGTTTTCTTATTTGGAAATCGGTAGTATTTTTTTGTATTGTTTTTTTTTTATATATAGAATTACTCATTTGTATGTTTCCTGTATCGATTGCTATTCATTACAAAATATGCAATAGTTCTGGCCTCTAAATTCTAAAAATGTATAAAGAACAAACGTTTACTTTAATAGAGTTAAAACAAGAAACGTGCACTGCTGCTGAACGGTCACAGGTACAAACTTAACTATCACAAATAAGGGGGGTCAACTCTATGGAGATGCTCCCAGCGCAAAGAATATAGTAGGTACATCTGTTACAATCAATAAATACGACAACACGGTTATTCGTCAGTTAAATGGGCTTACTTGAAAAACAAATTTCGATAAAAACAGGGCTAACATAGTTATGGACAAATGCGAGAAATTAGTTTGCCAAAAAGCAAAACCTGTCCAGAATTTTTTTGATTAAGAATTCGGTAAAGTGTAAAAAAGACTTGAGGGTCAAAAAGTTAGCCCCTTTGAATTTTTGATAAACCTTAGCCATAACAAAAGGATATTACGTGAATAAATGAAGGGGAATTTGTGCGCCTTATATCCTTATATTCATTTATTATCACAAGTAATCATAAAAGCAAGTGCACAATGGGCGGTCTTATCGCACAGGGTAATCTCTTACAGACAACCTTTGGATGGACTGAACGAGACGAGAAGAATTTAGAGAGGATTTTGGAATATTTAAGAGGCTACTTACTAGCTTTTTTAACCAGTGTTTTTTTTATCAAATAAATGTAATGTAATTTACAAAACTCTCTATCATGAGGTTACACATTTTTGCTACATGGACCTTTTGATCATGAGCCAATTAGACGTAGGTATGAATACCTACAATATACAATAGCGTGCACCCTTTCTTACATTCAAACCAGCAGCCTTATTGCGTAATGAATTCGGCTAAGCAAAGGACAAAGTATATTAGTAATTAGTTATCGACATTTTTTATTGTATTCTATAATAGGCTCGCGCTTGACCTCTATCTCACCTGATGGTAAGCGATGATGTCGTCGACGGTGGAGCACGCTTGCCTAGAAGTAACCCATTCACTCTTGACTTAAAGACCCCTAGATTGTAGCTGTCGGGAAACAGACTCCAGCGGGGAATTTCACTTCTTAGCTGTACGCATAATAAAAGTGTTCCCAAAACGTTTTGTGCGTATGGGTGCGATGTCCACCATGTACCGATGGCGCATCGCCGTACACCAGGTAGTCCGATGACGAAACGGGCTAGGTGAAATTAGATCGTGCAATTCCATCACACACTCCTCGAAATGTAACCGATAAAAACCGACAAGCTGACAACTCGGCGACTATGTTCAAGGCTCTGGAGCTTTGAATTGACTAGTGCCTCATTTCCGATGAGCCTCTTGGCCCGCTTTTCGATCGATTTATGAAAGAAGAAAAAGGACACGGTACCTTGACTTTCTGTATTTCAAGGTTGATCTGTTCGCTGATCCTGCTGTTGTCCATGTCCATCATGTCCATCTGTCGGCGCTGCTCCTCCACCAGCTGCTGAGCTTGCAGGTACTGAGGAGATAAGTAAGGCTTAGGTATGAAGTTGACTTCAATCCAAGTCAGATAATATTTTTTTTTTATATTTTGCCATGCTTTTTTAATTATTTGCTTTTAAAAATCACGCCACCTCCCACACTAGAAGCCCTAGAAGGATATATCGGATCTTATTGGTAATTTTCTCCATTATGGTCATCTGTATCTATCACAGACATAAATCTAACTAGATAAGTCCCTCCATCTGTATGAAAACCAAGCGAGCCACACTTCACAAACAATTGAAAAACAAATTTACTTACCAATGAAAGAAAACATTGCCAACGCCTCGGCCAACTATTTCTATACATTCTTTACAGCTCATATATATATATGGCATAAAAAGGCATTATTCTAGATTTCGGTTGATTTTCGGCGCCGATAATGCTAAATGAAAAGCTCAGATTACGATCATTGATCGTAACTTGACACCGTCTTTTGGCAATCGCTTCATCTAGTTACGATTTATATCTGTGGTATCTATTCATAACCGGCGCACGTGTATGACCATCATTTACCTTCACAACCTTTAAATTTTCCATCTCGATTCGAATGGTTGTAGTTTTGTAAAGTTCATTTAGGGAGAAAGCTGGACTTAACTAATGTTGCAACATTGACAATTTTATATAACAATTATAATTATTAATTTATCAATTTAACATTTTCTTCCATAAAAATGACAATGTCATGGCATTTTCCCTAAGAAAACCTTCAAAAACCACAAACATTTTGTTCGGAACGAAATCTAGTAGTGTTTGTAAATAGTTGTGCATGTGTGGGAAGCAAAATGAGTACCTATGTAAGGATCATAGCTGGTAGCGTTCTGTAGTTTGTGCGTAGCCCCATGGTAAAAAGCGCCGTGTTTGTATGTAAACAAGAATTTTACATTAACAAAAAAAAAACAAATTTCATCTTGTGAGGTCTAAGTTTTGGAACTTGCCTCAAGCTTCTGACTAACTGATTGATTCCTTGACAAATCAAAATTGATACTAATACATTCTTATGAGTTGAAACGAACTAGTTTCTTCAAGAAAAGGTAATATAGAAGCATTTAAAAGATCAAAGAAACTATGAAATTTGCCATACACCTACCAGAAATGGCGCCCATACACCCAAGCTGTGGACAATATTGACCCTAAAATTAACCAAGAAACGACTAGTAAGTAATATTTTTAACGAAGTAACTGACGCCTGCGTGAGTACTTTTATATTTATAAATTATAGCCTATGTGTTATTGTGATGTAGAGGCTATATTACTGTACAGTTTCATCTAAATCCGCTCAGTTGTTTTTGCGAGAATGAGTAACAAACGTCCATCCATCTTCACCGTATTAAGTAGGATAGGATTCCTTACCTTCACTCTATAATCCTGCAGCTGGTCATTCTGTTCCTTCATCAGCGTTCTGAGCTCGTCTATTTCCTCGCGCGCTTCCCGGTAGCACTGCTTGAGGGAGCGCACGTTCACCTCTTGCTCCAGAGCCTGTTCCTTGGTGCCAAGAAGCATGTTGGTGTGATTCGTGAGACCTTCGAACTTCATCTCCAGCTCTCGCAGCTTGTTCTGAACCTCTCGGTGCTGGCATCGCTCTTTTTCCAGCTCTTCCTTCTTTCTTAGTAAATCTGCTCGGAGCATCGCACACTGCACAGTTATGGTGGTTTAGTCACCCTAATTTATTTTTCAAACTCTTTAGCGAGCAACACCTTCCAGTCCGTAGCTAAGTGTTCTGAATAAAGGCTAATAAAGCATAAGACGCCGGTGTCATTGTCACCGCGTTATAATGCATTCGCGTTAAAAAAATAGTGTGTCATCTTTGTCAGCCAGCCTCTCGTCTCGACCAACCGGGTCGTAACTAATTAGAAAGCTTGCGACCCGGTTGGTCGAGACGAGAGGCTGGCTGACAACGATGACTTACTATTTACTTAACGCGAATGAACTACAGCATCGCTGCGTTAGTGACACCAAAGCCGCTGTTGCTCGGCAGACTACTTTTGCTCTTGGACTACAAAACTCTTGCTCTTAGAACTACGCAATAAAGGCTTCGATTTGTTGGCATGGAAGCGTGGTTGACTGCACTTACAAGCTATCATAGCCAATTATCGAGAAATAGTTTGAAAGGATATTTTTGAATAGACCTATGCAACACCGATCCGAAACTTAAAATATTCATGGAATCTTTCGAAAACGAGGGCAAGTTAATGACAAAGGCAGACGTAAAGTGAACCAAGAAACAAGATATGAAGTCGCATAAAACATAATCTGAACAATATCTTTGCATAAGTAGGTAACATTTATATCAAAAATTCAGTTAGTCTAGAACACACTAAATTATGTATATCGGGCTAAAGAGCTCGTTTTGGATACCTCTGTAACTTTAAGCTTGAAGTTTTCTTCCGTTTGTTTCAGCTGCAATGAGAGTTTGACCACTTCTTTCTCAGCGGGCGTCTGTGAGATTCAGAATCGGCAATGTTAAAAAAAGTCAATAGCAAGTCCTAGTATACAATTATTTTCTTGTTTAGTAAAAACGTTGGCCACACTAATGAGTGTCGCCTGTACTGTGGGTGCATTTAAAAACATATTAACTCACATAAACAGTCCAACACGAACAACAGTTAATAGGCCATACAAATACTTTTTTCCGTGCGGGAATCGAACCCTCGACACTCAGCGCAGCAGCCCCTACGGTACGTCAACAATATCGTTGATTTGGTCGAAATGGTCTATAAACAAAATTTTCATAACAAAGCTATTTCTGGAGGTTCTCGTTGGCTTTGTTACAAGTAGAGGGACTTTGTCATAATATTGAAAATGTTATAAAACCTCAGCACATTCTTACCGGAGGTGCAGCCGGGTTGCATGGTGCGGGGCAAGGTGGACAAACACCACACTGCAAAGAGAACAGATAGATCAGATTGATTAAACATTAGCGAAACATAAGGAAACTTTCAGTGCGAACGAAACAATAAATGTGGTGTTGCGTCAAATCTCCCTAAGATGCCTCTGAGACCCCATGACGTGCATTTTGTAACTTTCCGTAACATTTTGGAAATAATACAATTTTTTCGTCTCCAAAAACACTGCGAAGGATCGTTACGAGAATTATTTTTGAGTTGGGCCGAGAAGTACACAAAACAATTTTTAATTAGTCCCAAAAGTACAAAATTTTAGTCCCCATACGGGACAACAGTTTTCGAACGGTAAAGTTAATTTTGACCCTTCGTTAGAGCAATGCTTTCAGTGTTTATGAAAGTTAAATGTTACCTATTTATTTGAATGCCACCTCGCCCTGGAGAGTATATCGAAATCCAATCGAATCACCCTTCAGTGGATCAAGGGGCAGAGTCGATCCCAAGGCAATGATGCCGCAGATGAACTTGCTAAAAAGGGCTCCAAGATGTTAATGCTAGTCCCGTACCCGCTTGTTATTGCCTTTCTCGCAATTTCGTGCATGGATTCGCCTTAGATCAACAGAACTAAATAATAACAGATTGTCACGGGCAACAGACTGTAGACAATCAGAAATGGCTTTGCCAAATGTACACCCGTGTCTTACTAAAAATCTCCTCAGCCTGGGTAGAAATAACCTCAAAATAATCATAGAGACAATAACGGCCACAGCCTTCTCAACAAACATCTATTCAACATAGGCGCCACAGACAGCCCACTTTGCTGACAGGGGCTGTTTTAACGCCGAAGAATCAGCCGCCCATTTTCCTGGAATGCGTGTTCTTGGCATCTCAACGCGAAGAAATCCTCGGAACAGTGAAGTCGCTCCGTGAAGCCTGTGAAGCTCACAGGAAGTTTCTGTGCTTTCGGACGGAGCTAGGTTGGCTATGTTAGCCAGTGCCCCCACGCACAACGGACCAGACCAGTGCGAAAAAGGGAGTCCCCACTTCAGCCTATTTATTATGGTTAATGTAGCAGTTTATACGGAACCCTCTGTGCGCGAGTAGACTCGCACCTGGCCGGTTTTGGAAGAAACGATTCACTTTGATAGGTAAATTCGCTTAAATTAAAAACTTATAATCTATCTGCCTTTAAATGCTGCATTCATAATCATATGTGCTTGATATTGGTTTTGTAAATAATGTAATAGTTGACGGAGAGATATTCCTCTTTATTGGTAAAATTTGCCCCGTTTTTACAACATTTTTCATAGATGCCCCGCTCCTATTGGTCGTAGCGTGATATTATGTTATATAGCCTATACAAGCCTTTCTGGATAAATGGGATAACAAACTTAAAATAATTTTTCAAATCCCACTGGAAGTGCCAGAGATTAGCGCGTTCAAACAAACAATCAAACTCTTCAGCTTTATTATTAGTATAGATAGGCTCGCATTTGACCACTGTGTCACTATCTCTTTATAAAAATTATAGGTGCCAATGAAATGACTAACAGAGTAATACTTACAGCTCTCGCCATAGGCGGCACTGGGGGCCCTGGCTGAAAACAGAAATAAATTTATGCGAGTAAACGTCGTAGGCATTTCGGCAGCAAAAACCTGTTGAACCATCCCCAAGTAACTTGGGATAAGGGCAGGAAGACGATGATGATGATGATGTCGCAGACATGTTTTTAGGTTCGTCATACACTGTATCATTTATTTGCATTAAGCCGGTGATATGTAATAGTAAATAGTTGTGACACTACCTCTGTTTTATTTCAGTTAATAGGTAAGATAAATACTATGATCTAATGAAGTTCTCTTTTACTTAATGACTTTCTGATATTCTCTAAAACTGTCTGTAGCATTGATGTTGGTGACAGTAACTTAATACGGGCAATTTATTAAAACTTTTTCACAAAAAAATAAACCACTTCAAAAGCAAAACACAAAAAATGGAATTAACTTTCATTTCAGAAGTCGGTATCTTTGGTACAAAATACCCATATTAACTCAATTTACACATTCGTGGTTATTGTCACTCAGGAGTTCGGTTGTATGCTCCATATCTTGAAAAACTGCTCGACCGATTTTGATGAAACTTGCACTATTCCCTAATTTGAGACATATTCAATCCAGCGCAAAAAGAGTGATCATTCTTTTATCTATCCGATAAATAGTTTCGGAGAAATGCGTGGATAAACATACATACACTCATGAAACGTGGCACACGTGTTTAGAAGCCCACATATGTGAATATTGTGCAGTTCCAACAATATTACATACATACGTGTCGAATTAATTACCTCTTTTTTGAAGTGTGTAAGAATGATAGATGTTTTTTGCCTTGTTAATGTGTTTTGGAAGGTACACAGAGAATCAACTGATAGTTTAAAGTCAAACAGCCAAATATTTTTTGCCTTGAAAATCGAGCCGTGTAGCTGTTATTAACGTGACAATACACATGTTCTTACCTGGCTTAAAAGTGTGCAAACGGCTTATATGCCACTGTGACATGGACCGATGACCTGGTTAAGGTTGTGGGAATCCAATGGAAGAGATGCACGGTACAGGACGATGTGGCGACGCTCGGGGTGGCCTATGTCCAGCAGTGGACGTGTTTTATGATGTTAAGTAAGAGCAGAGTTACCGGTTGGTCGAAGCACGTGTTGGCGCCTGCCGTGCTGGAGCCGCGACATGACTTGATCGTGGCCGCGTTCTTCACCTGCTTCATGTCCATCTTGACGTGGCGCACTTCAAGCTCTAGCTCCTGTAACTGCTTTTCCTGTAAATATATTTTCATTCTTCTTCAGATTTCGGTTTAGTAAAAAAACTTTTACAAAAAGATACTACCGACTTCCAAATAAAATAAAAAACCGGCCAAGTGCGAGTCGGCATCGCGCACGAAGGGTTCCGTACTTGTTAAATTGTGGTGTACGATTTATGACGTATTAAAAAAAATACTTATTATATCTCGTTCAAACCAACTTTCGGTGGAAGTTTACATGGTAATGTACATCATATATTTTTTTTAGTTTTATCATTCTCTTATTTTAGAGGGTTACAGGGGGTGGACACATTTTACCACTTTGAAAATGTCTCTCGCGCAAACTATTTAGTTTAGAAAAAAAATATATTAGAAACCTCAATACCATTTTTGAAGACCTATCCATAGATGGGTCCCCCAAGTATGGGTTTGATGAAAATATATTTTCGAGTTTCAGTTCAAAGTATGGGGAACCCCCAAAATTTATTGTATTTTTTCTATATGTGTGAAAATCTTAATACGGTTCACAGAATACATCTACTTACCAAGTTTCAACAGCACAGTTCATACAGTTTCGGAAAAAAACTGGCTGTGACATACGGACGATTAGACAGACAGACATGACGAATCCATAAGGGTTCCGTTTTTGCCATTTGGCTACGGAAACATAAAACTACAAAGTGAAAAATAACTATATTTTTGGAAGTCGGTGTCTTTCATAGGTACCAATTTATTGCGTTATAGACACTGACTTCAAAAAATATTTTTCACTTTTAGTTGTACCTGTCTATTAAGCAAGTTGTTTAGTAAGGTACTTATGACGGCAGAATAGATTAACCGAATATCATGAAACATGCACATAACTGGTGAAGTGATGTTATCTTATGAAATGGTATAAAGAATAAACAAACATGCGATTGCAGAAATCCCGAGAGATTTGCCGTTATTTATTGAAGAGTTCTGTTGTATATCTCCGAAGTTATTCATCAGATCTTCACCAAATTAAAATGGGACCAATTTCGGAACATATTCTTTCAAACAAAAAAGAATTTTTATAATCCGTCCACAATTGACGGAGATATCAGTGAGAAAAAAAAAGCATGATAATGTCGAACATAGAACCGCTTCCTTTTTGGGAGGTCGGTTAAAAAATTACATTGGATGACGGAATACGTACCAATCCTTCCGTAGAAGTCTTATAATGTTCTAGTTTGTCTATCAGTTCCACTGCATGAGTAGTATTGTCAGTCTTTTCGATCTGAAAAATCAAGAAAAATAATATCACAATAAATCAGTATTGTATATTGCCGATTTAAATTTATTTCTTGCGTGTTCCAAAGATTTTTTATTGTTTTTAAATTTTGCCGCACACAAGGAATTTCTTTGGTTCCCTATCCATTTGCATAAAATTTTAAGTCCTAATATATCTTAGCATAATTTTGTTTGGCATAATTATATTTACGCATAATATAATTACGCATAACAGCTTACGCATATTTTTTTTAAGCATAATTTCTCTAACCATAATAATGATTAAGCAGAATATTCTAAAGCATAAATTTATTAAGCATAAAGTTCTAAAGCATAACTTTTTTAAGCATAATATCCTAAAGCATAAATTTATTTACACATACAGCATGCAAGCAAGCATGCAAGCAAGCATGCAGCAAACAAGCATGCAGCATGCAAGCAAGCATGCAGCATGCAAGTAAGCAAGCAGCATGCAAGCAAGCATGCAGCATGCAAGTAAGCAAGCAGCATGCATGCAAGCATGCAGCAGGCAGGGTTTCTGTCTCGGCTCCGGCGCTGCGGGCTTCCGGCGGCCCCACGCGTGCTAATCGTCGCAGACGGCTTTCGCTCACCACCGCAGCTTCGGCTTGTTGGCCGGCTTCGCCGGCCAGCCTCAGCCGCGGCGCCTCGCTCGCAGCCGCCTGCTCCTCAGCCCGTGGGCCGCCTTGACCCTACGCGCCTACGCGATTTTAAATTACACTCTAGGGGTAGGACAAACAAGACTACGTAGAGTCGGTTTTGCAGCAATTCGGTTCTGTCACTAACTTTTGTTGCACATCATATTAAATTTTTAACCAACAATATTATTTAATTGTTACAGAAACTATAGCAAATTGGTTTGATCAGAATTGTGTATGGGGCACTACAAGTTCACCACCACCATTTCCACCCAAAGTCTGGAGTACATATCTACTAGAAAAGGAAAATAGACCTAGGACACAAAATCATGCAGAGGCATGGCACAATAGATTTGCACATTTTGTGGGAAAACACCATCCTGGATTTTATTTTTTGGCAAAAAAGATCGTTCAAGAAATAAAACATCAAACCATTGAAATAGATAAACTGGATGTCGGAACATCACTTATACCAAAAAAAAAAGGAAAAATACACGGACAAAACCAAAAGAATTGAAAAAATTATTAGTAAAAAAGATGAGTATGCTTCTAAACTAGCATATTTACAAGCAATTGCTAAAAATATACACCTAAAATAAATAATTATACATAATTAAGGACCACTGTTTCAATCAGTTAACTTCTATCTGAGGAATAACCTCCATATTTATTTCTCATAATAGAAGTTAACTGATTAACATATTTTTTTATACAAAAACTGTCAAAACATCTAATAATTATATTCTTCAGATAAAAGTTATCTTGCGATTGAAAAATCGTTTAAGTTACATAATGTTATGTATAATAAATCATTTGCATGAAAATTGTTTTTGTTATTTATATTAATTTTATGCCTAAATATTATTATGCTAATAGTCATTAGGCCTACTAACGTTATGCTAATAGTCATTAGGCCTACTAACGTTATGCGAATCAAATTTATGCCAAAACAAATTAGTCTTTAAGATGATTATGCCAACATAAATTGTATGCCTAAAAAAATTATGCCAAAGTATTATTATGCCAAAACAAATTGTGCCAACGTCGTTATGCCGAAGTATATTAGGCTAAAGAACATTATGCGAAAAGAAGGGATCCCAATTTCTTTCTGTATCGTGAGTGAGTTTACAAACATTAATTTAAACTCACATACACAAGACACCCAGATCCGGAACAACTATCTGTAGTCCATACAAATATTTGTTCCGTCCGGGAATCGAACACACGATAACCAGCGCAGCAGTATTATTGCCTGTATCTACTTATTTTTTTAGGTAACTTTTGCTATTTTTTTTTTCATAATATTTTTGAAGTTTTTTCCTTATTCTTTCAAGCTTTTTAGTTTCACCTGTTTCGATGTCTGCAATCAAATCTTGCAAGTTAAATTTGACTTACTTTCAGGTTTTCGATTTAACTGAATATTTGTAAACACGTTTATTTTTCGTGATAATGCAAGCTTTGATATAAAAGATTTTAAAAAACAATATATAATAATATGTAGGATTTCAATTCGGAACGCATCCTAATTTTAAGGAATTAGAAATATGAATGTAGCGATGAGGGAATGAGAGAACATGTGTGTGAGGGAGAGGAGAAAAATTAATGGCGAGCGAGTTATAGGGCGATGAAGAAGTTTATTTGTTATTTTTTTGTTAAAATGTTTGAAAATAATTAATTTAGTTATTCAAGAAGTGAATATTTTATTTTGGACGACTACCAAATCATATCACACCACATACCAAATCCTCTTAAATTTTATAACTTACAATTTTATAGCCAAAAACCGCTTTCAGATAACTATAACAATATAATTGCCCATACCACTCATCGTGCGTGCCTCTGTACTGCATAAAAGAATTTAACTTACTTCTTCACTATTATCTATTTCTTGATTAGATCTGGAATCCTTGGTCATCGGTGATGCATCGCCCTGTATATAAAACCCATGAAATATTTTAAATAGCACACAACTCATCTAAAGTAGACAACTCGTCTAGAGTCGCGCTGAGTCCACTGTCCACTGCTGCCCATAGGCCTCTCCAATTGCATGTTATTTGCTTCCATTTTCGGCGACCATGCTTGCTTCTGGCTATATAATTACGACACTATATTACTAAAGAAATGGGCGAGATGCCATAAAAGAGCTATATTTACCCCTTTCCATTATATATACAAAATTTAGCATCACCAATTTCTTTCACCTCCGGATTATTTTTATCAAGTTTCTCATGCAGCAAACTGTTCTCTCTATTCATCATCTTCAATTCTCCTTGCAGCCTCTTCACCTGCGCTCTGCTGGTCTCCAGGTTTTGGTCCTTCGTCATCAGCTCCTTATACAAAATATATCTGCAAGTACATACCTGATTTTATCCATGTTCTGTGAATTTGTTTTATGAAGTTTTATCTGAGTTTTGTTTTATTTATTTATTACAGTGAATTTGAAGTAGATTAAAATTGCTTGTTTTTGAGTTTGTGTTGATTGTAAAACTTGGCTTGACTGATGGAAATGTCATCTGACACCTCGATTGTACTTTCTAATTTTGAATATTTTTTGACGGATGTCATTAAATGGCCAATAGTATAATGAAAGTAAACTTTGTGGACAGTAAAAAGTAATTGTTAGTGAAGGTGCCCGCACTATGGACATCTATCTATCTATAAATAAAAGAGAAAGTATGTATGTTGCTTATAGACTTCGAAACTACTGGCCCGATTTCAAAAATTCTTTCACCGTTAGGAAACTACACTATCCCCGGGTGACATAGGCTACCTGCTTTTTATCCCTGTTTATCCACGGGAAAAGGAAACTACGCAGGTGAAACCGCGAGGCGTCTGCTAGTTCGTAATAAAGCAGAATCCTCCTAACAGGGCTCTTCCTCTCTTTACCTGTGATTGACTGGTGTCCTTCAGAAGTCTAATGAGGGCAACGGCAGGAAGCTTCAAGTAGCTTATTTTGCAAACAAGTCTTTACATCAATCGTATATTCTTAAGTTACAGTAGCAACAAAACAAGGGTCAAAAAATAAACCTTTTGACTTCTAAGTCAGCGTTATCGGCGGCTAGTTTCTCCTGCATGTCGTAGCTCTCGCTGAGCTTGCGAGTCAGGTCAATCTCCTTAAAAGAAACACAAGATTCGTTACAATTGTATATTTTTCATTTTTTTACAAGATTGTTTATAATCGTATATGTCTGGGACAAAGTTGGGCACGTACGGATTTGCTGCGTGTTTGCGGCTCGCAGAGCACCAGGCCGCGGCTGCAGTCTCGCTGGTGACCGGCCAGGAGGACAGATGGGTGACTCATTTTCATCTCGTGGTGCAGAGGTGGCTCTGAGAATAGAAAACAATAGTTCAAATTCAATCTGCCTTGTATTTTCCCAAGCGGTTGCGGCTGAGTACCGACCAGTGTTACAAATAGAGCGACTGCCTGGCTCAGTAACTGGGTAACACGACACGCCTTTGGTGAGACAGTTTGCCTAGCTTCTGACTATCCGTAACTATTTATCAAAGATGTACAAATGACAGCCGGAACCAGCAACCAGCGGATTAACATACTTGCCGAGGCACGGAGAAAGCTCGTTTTGTTAAGATGGTAACCCGTCCACGGAATGAATTCGGCAAGCATTGCTTAACCTCAAAGACTCACGTGGCTGATATGATTTAGAAGCATGCAAATAATAAATTGCTCACCACTTTGGTTTTCAAAATACGCTGTAGACAGGCTGTCTCCATTACATACCTATGAACTTGTCACCAAAGGAAACAAGAAACTGTTCTTTCACAATCAAGCTCAATAAAAGGAAAACACAAATAAAAGAGGAACAATCTACTTAAAGTTTAACATACGTTAATTTTTCTGTGCGTACGCACATTAAAATTGTTTCTGAGTACGGGCAAACTGAGCAACTGGATATACGTTCAAGTGAAATTCGGTTAGGTTGCCAGACGGGTTTTGACGGGCATTTCAGTTGCTCTTCTATGTTTGTGCGGGGTGCTTGTGTCGTGCATCCATTAAAAATATTTTGCAATTACGAAGCATTAGAAGATGTCAGAAAGAGAAGCTGTCCACAAATACAAGGTATGGAAAACCATACCTTGTATGAACGTTTATGTGCAAACCTAGATATTCGCGTAAGCCGAAACGGCCATATACGCAATCTAGATATTCGCGTATGCCGAAACGGCCATATACGCGCAAAGAATAAAGCTAGTCTGAAATCGCTCTCAGAAGCGTCAGTTCACGACACACATGTGCGTGAGTCAGCTGACTCACGCACATTATAAGTCAATTTGTATCGCCGTGTGGCACAAACAACAGCCTAATTGCGTAACTGAATTCGGCAAGCCTACTAGCCCAAGTTTTGACGCCATCTATCGACCAATCACATGCGAGATGAAAAACGCGATGTAGATTCCGTCTATGTGATTGGTCGGTTGATGGCGGCGGTCAAACCATTTGCCTTGCCAAATTCACTTACGCAAATAGGCTGTACGACTTTAGTATGAAACCGAATGCAGCGTAAATTCCGCGACGTATTTTACGCGACTCACAACTCACAAAATTACGTTCGTTTGGCTTCACCCTTAATGAACCTTCGCTTTTAAAAACAGTTATTAGTTTTCGTGCGTGATCTCTACTCTAGTTTTGTAGTTTGGACGACAAATGAATGTTTAAGATTAACGCATACCGAATTTCAATGGGCTGTTTTCGAAGCAGTTTAACTACATGTTTTCTGGAGAAAACTCTATATTCAACTGATGAACGCATTCAAAGGCTGATTTATACAGGTTTTTTCCCAGCATAAGGGCGCATTATAACCAAAGATGTGGATCATAGAGAGGATACGCGAGAATACATCGCGAAGCTGAGAAATGATGTGCAGATTAAATGGTGCAAGGATCCACACACATCTCTCACTTCTTTGTATGAGAAAGTACATAGCTCTGCTATCCCTTTTTCACCAGAGCTGCGCTAAGCCTGGCTAAGAAAATGAAGTGATCCCACATCGGTGGATATTTTCCTCGCGCACCGCCTCGCTACATTGCACAAATTTGTAGAAATTCATCCTAAGCTAGGTTTTAAAGCATCAAGAAAGAAATAAACCCGTCATAAAGATCGTAGGAGATGGTGTTCTGTAGTTTCCGCCTTCCTCCCATAGTAATGGCGTGAGTTTATACATGTACTTATGTGACAAGCAAAAGAGTCTTTACCGTAAGCACTGCCGGGTACATAGTCCATGCAGCGCTCCGGCACGCACGGTGCCGGCGCGCGGGTCGCCTCCCTGGGCTTCCGCAGCAGCGCCTCAGGTCCCACCAGCCGCTGAATGCTCCTGGTCATGCGGTCAAAGCGCTCCATCTCGCGAAGGAGCAGCTCATTCCGTTCGCCCAGCTCCTTCACGTCTGCTTCCGTTATTGTGGCTTTCTGGAACAGTCATGATTCGTCGTAGGCTTTCAAAAGAGACTGCTATACACAGAAACTATATTATTAAAACTGCTTCATAAAATCTGTATACATTACCTATTTCTTAAACTTGACGTGCCATAATTGGGCTTGTATTGAAAACAGAAACATAGCAAGAAAAATCAGGAAAAATAGCGAATGTAGCAGTATGCATAGAAAATGTATGTAGAAGCTTGAAAACTCTATGTCGTCCATTCTTAGTGTCCGAACGATCAGTGACAACAAAAATTGCTTTATGGAAGCTTTTCCCCAAATGCACCGAATCAGGGCCCACGCGATCCTCCAGTTCGGACCATGCTCTGACCTACCCTGATTACCTGATCATCATTAAACTTTCAAAAGAGTAACCAAACTAGTTTCATATCGCTCAACTCTCACACGACAAGTCAAAATCCGTTTCAGGAAATAAATCTGGCACAAACCATGCCAAGTTCATTGAAATATTTATAAGGAAAGGATGGCTCCGAAGCGGCATGAATAATTGATTCGCTTTAAAACATGACGATTGGCGTAAAGTGTTGTTGCTGCTGAGTCCTGTCGACAAGTTTAAATATTTTATTGACATATCAACCACATAGAGGGAAGTATTGACACTGCATCGCATCTTGCTCTATACAATCCGACAATAATTGCTTTAGGCAATCTAGCTCGCAGTCTTAGGGTAGCCTTGATGAATGATGGCTAGTATTCTAGAAACAAATACAAAGAATAAATAAAGAAAGTGTTTTACTACAGTCTGCGAACAATTGAAGACCATCTAATACTTCAAACTGTTGCTACATCCTCAAGCAAATTTCAGCAGGTGGTGTAGCAACTATGGACCCGAGATGATGGAGGCAGAGTATCCGATTAAAAGGGTCCAATGACCAAGATCCTCAGTAATGAGGGACCGATTGAAGAAGAAGAGAATTCTTCAAACTGTTGCAACTCGTATTGAGTTGAAGGTTATGCTCGGATTGAGTTGAATGCTGAAAATTGACCTGCGCAAATTTATATTCGGATTATTTCAGGAAACCTTTTAGTGTGTTCGTTAGTTATTCTCATTTTATTTAAACAGATGACAGAAGCCATCCGATACTGGTGATACAAATGCTGGAGATAAACCGCCAAGCTTTTAAAAGCTATACATAATTCTGAACGAGGTACGTAGTGCACTCCAATTCTGTCACCAGATAAATGGAACAAGAAACTAGTGTGAGTATACATCGATTTATGGTCTCATGATCTGATTGCAGAAATTCCAAAGTTCAATATCAATCAGTCTAACCGCATGAAGATAAGGGAGCGGAGCGACTGCCTAACTGACGTCCGAGGAAAAAATAACGGGACGCCTTGTATGATTACTTTTTGGGGAGTATGCGATGGAACTGCACAATTTGATGCCGCCTTGCCATTTCCATTATCGGACTAAAAGACGTACGGTAATGCGCCATCGGTACATCATGGTGGACATATCCCACTCATACGCACAAAGCGTTTTGCGAATACTTTCATTGTACGTAAGCTAAGGAGTGGCATTCCCTACCGCAGTTTTTTTTTCCTGATAGCTACAACCTAGGGGTATTCCAGTCAAGATTAGGTTACTTCTAGGCAAGCGTCATAGGCGAGATAGTGGTCAAACTCGAGTTTATAAAAATTTTAATTTAAAATAATTTGCAAGATGAAGCATTTAATCGAGAGAAACGAACGGAATGGGGGGAGGCCTTTGGGGGTGCTGTTAGGGTTACCTAGGTACTGCAGTGCGTCGGGCATGTTCTCTTGGGCGAGGGTGGATGACTTTCATGCCATCATGAGGAAGAAGGCAGCCTCGTTGCTAGGTAGAACTAGGAGCAGCGCTAACAGCATCCTACAAACCATGGCCGGCAAGTACGATGCGCCGGTGCTTAGGCACTGGTTAGCACTGCTTGTGCGGCAGTAATATATAGTTTTTACGTGTTACTAACCCTTAGTAGATAAGTTATTACTAACCATTGGACCTTTGTTGTCATTAAATAAATTAATTATTATTTCGTTTATTCAACTTTTTACACATTTCATATTTACATTTTTAAATATTTCTTTATAAAAACAAATCATAAAAAAAAACATTTAAAAATATAAAAAATAATGGTGGTCCGCCGGTGTCGGGAGCAGGGTCCAAGCTACCGGTGGTTAGGACTCCAGAGACAGGAACCTCCTCACAATGCGAGCCGTATCGAGGAGTACTACCTTCTGTATCAGGCCCTTGATCGAACCGTGTAATGACAGCCTCGACAGATGGTCGTCGAGGCTCTTGGCCATCAGGCCGTTGGCCGTAACAACAATCGGCACAATGATCGCCGAGTCCACATTCCACATGTCGACAACCTCGTGTGCTAAGTCGAGATACTTAATTTGCTCTTTCTCAGCTTTCACGAGGTTCTCGACATGCGGGATGGTGACATCGATTATCATTGTGCGGCGCGCTAATCGGTCTATCACCACTATATCCGGCTTATTGGCAACAATAGTCCTATCAGTGATGATAGACCGATCCCAGTACAACGTGACATGGCTATTTTCGAGAACTGGGTCGGGCACATACTTGTAATACGGTACCTCAGAATCCACTAGATTGTACTTCAAAGCAAGTTGCTGGTGAATAATCCTGGCCACTTGGTTATGCCTGTGTAAGTACTCGCCGTTAGCCAGACGAGAACAACCAGAGATAATATGTCTGATGGATTCACCCGGACGGTGGCATGCCTGACACATGTCAACCGTCCCGTCCTTCAATTTTTTTTTTTTTTTTTATTGTAAATAGGCTCGCGCTTGACCACTATCTCACCTGATGGTAAGCGAAGATGATGATGATATATGTCTCCGATAGTTATTCGTCAGGATAACTTCATCCATAATTGCACAGACAAAACCTTCAGTTTCGCCGAAAAGGTCGCCGAAAAGTAGCCAGGATACAGACGCTGGGAAATCTACATCAGGCCCATGGAGAGCCCGATAGAAGCGCCCGTGTAGCTCCTTGCCTTGCCATACCTCTTTGCGTTCATCAGTAGTTAGTATTACAGGCTTGCGCCAGTTCTCTTTAGCCATGGACAACGGGGTGAGTCCCTTGTCCACTGCGACCACGTCCCGGTGCATACCCACTTCAGCTTTTAAAAAGTATTCTCTGAGGCTGTACACTTCGCGGTTGTGAAGAGTCTTGGCGTTTAAAAAGCCTGGATGTAAGAACCTTATAGACCGTTGGTAAACATGTAATTGGTCTATAATTCTTGGGCTCCGCGGGACTACCTGTCTTATGGAGCAGGTGGGTAACGCCTGTTGTTAAAAACTGCGGAAGTGACCCAGACTCTAAGCATGACTGGAATTGAGATGCCAGAAACGCGTGTGAGCTGCTATACCATTTTAGCCAGAAGTTATGCAGTCCGTCCGGTCCCGGAGACTTCCAGTTCGGTAGCGGACGAACTGCTTTGGCTACATCAAATGGACTGATGGTTACTTTTTCCATTTCTGGTATAGCTTCACACACGCGCTTGACATCACGCATCCAGCCGCCCTCAGTGTGACAGACGGGTACCGACCAGATGCTTCGCCAGAATGTACTCGTGGCGATATCATCCGGGCGGCACACGTCAGTCGCATTTTGTTTAGGTCGCTCCCAAGTTCTGTATACCCACCTCTCATCACTCTGGAACATGCGGTTCTGCGAGTACCGGTCAACCCGCCGCTTATACCGCCGAATACGGCTGGCCCATGCACAAACTTTCTGCTTCAGGAAGTCGATGCGCTCCGTGACACTGGACATATATTCTCGAGGACTGATTCCAGTCCCCGAAAATGCACGCCTTACGAAGCGCATCACACGTGGTCGTGTATTGCCCTCCCTGAAGCAGCATAGTTTGCCGATGAGTACCCTGGCCCCATCGATACGCCGTTCGATCCTGCATTGCCAGGCTGGCACGGCAGGCTTTGGTCGAATAGCCTCATTTGGGAACTTAACTTTGGCTAAACGACATGCCGCAACAGCCCCACAATACAGGATTGAGTGCGTATCAACGAGGTTCTCGCTGCTCTCAAAGATGTTCTCAAGCAGCGAGTCCAAAGCACACACCAGCGCCCTATTTTTCTTGTGCATAGGCAAACGTGGTAATCGAGGTCTAAGTTCAGACGGAGTAGACCTGTACTCGCAGAGTGCATCCTGCAGTGCGCTCCTCAATCTTTCGTTGCACTGGCTACTTACTGTAACATCCCTATCATTTTCCTCATCATCAACTCGAATGGACCGCGGCGGGACTACAATAGTTGTTGGCGGTACCGCGGTCTGTGTCGGGGTTGAAATGATTTGGTTGCTCAGCACTTCTGAGCGCAGCCTATCAAGTGCGGCGTCGCCCAACCTGTGATGCTGGATGACCCGCACCTGATCCGACAATCGTTGGGCCCAGACGTTTACAGTTGGTTCTAGGTCCCGAAACAGAGACAGCATCCTAACACGGTACGCAGTGAGGTTAGTTCCCCCCTCTGTAGACCCGTAATATGCGCGCATGACGTTCTCATTCATACCTTGAGTCCATCTCATGCGCTGCACACAACCACCGGCAGCGGGGACCCGGCTCGGGGCCGGTTTGCCCCTAGATCCCAAGCTCCTCGGTGGCCGGCCTCTCCCCTGCCGACGTACAGGTGTTGGCGACGTCGGCGGGGAAAAATACTCGTCGCTCGAGCTCGACGCAACTGCAGCCGCCGATGATACTGGTGATCCGAGGTCCGGCGGCGGCGAGGCGGAGCTGAGTGACGAGTCCGGGGGTGGATGGCGTGCGCGAAAGGCAGCTGCTCTCGTCAACATTATTGATATTTTCCCTTGCACTTTTCCATGGTAAATATTGCTTGGTTGACGTCTGTCAATGAGTCGTCAACTAGTTTCTTTTAATGTTCAGAAATTTTATTGTGTTTGTTGTGGTTATATTGAACTGTATACCTATTATATATGGTTATTTATTACTGGTTTCTTTTGCTGTGTATGTTTTCTTAGTTTGAAGGTTTTATGATTTAGTATATTAAATAAACAGTGCAGGAAAAAAATTGTCATGTTGACATTTTAGGGTTGCCAAGTTTATTATTATTATTTGCCCGAGAGTGAAATAATTCAGGCTTACAAAAGTAATGTTATAACCTTTTCTTGGATGGGCGCATACCTTTTGAATTTCAAGAAGCCTGCTCCTAGAATCTCTAATGATCCTAGAGCTCTTGCGGGTGTCGTGATGGATGTCCCTGATTTGTCGCGACACCGGCTCATCCACATCAAGCATCAGAGGTGAACCTACGAAACAGCATTGTAATCAAACAAACGTTTTTTCATTTACCGTACTATGTATAATGTAAAGGGTGAGTGCGTACTTACATGATCTTGACTTCTGAAAAGAAATGAAAATTGTGTCATTATTCTGATGTGTTTTCGTTTACATATATTTCACTAGGCAATAGCAAATGCATAAATGTTTTTACATTGCCCTATGTTTATCATAACATCCTGCCCTCAACCCGTTTCACTTGGGGTCAGCGCAGCACGTGTTTTTCTTCCGTACATTACACGTACATAGCCCTATCTTTACATTTTATTTTAATTCAAATTTAATTCCATTTTATTTTTATTTTAAATTGTGTTTTTTTTTATTAATTCAAATTTAGTTTCATTTAATTTTAATTAGTTATTATAATCTTAAAATATAGATCTCTAGATTTCAATCTCTTTGGATAACCTCATAAATGATTAAATATATAATTTTAACCTTTTGAGGAATGGAACTGGAATCTTTAACACAGATTACTTTGTAACCTAGATAAGATGTCAGTAGCGATTCTTATTGTTAATTCAAAACCACTGCTCTTATATTTTTTTTTTGTAGTTTGGTTGTTGGTTTTTATTGTGGGCTTAAGAATTAAAGCATTATTATTATTTTATTCATTCAAAGAAGTTTTGTGTTTTCAAGAAGTTAAAATCTGGGCAATTTTTTTTGGGACACCCCACTATTCCCAAACTACTGCAACTCGTGAAAGCCAAAATCAACAGTGGCGACCACCAGAAAACCGCCGAGGCAATGAAGCTCGACGAAGTCCCGGAGAATGAATTGAACTGTCATGGATCCCGCAACGAAATTAATCAGAAAATAATAACGGAGAAGTAAGAATAAATACATATTTCCAATTCCCTCCATATCAAGCAGGAGACAGAACCAAACAAGGCCAATAGGCACAAAGGGACGTTTACAAGTGGGATAAGCCCAGTTCCCTAGCACCACAAATAAGCATTAATGGGTTCTAACATTGTGAACTTTCATATTTGATTCCAATAATAGGTATGGCAAAAAAGTTTGAATGCACGGAAATTTGTTCTAGTTTCCACAAAGTCCGTATAATAAACAACTCCTGATGCAGCCTGTACATTATTCAACATAATATTGCGTTCATTCTGCCAAAGAATACACTCCCATAAGATATGTTGTGCAGATTTACGACATATTTGCAGTCAGATGTAGAACATCTGGGTAAGTACAAATGTGATATTTCCATTTAAATAAACTTACTTAGTTTATCTTGGACATCGCTGACAACGTTGGACAACGGTGAAGAAAAAAACGTGAACCCGGCTAATAAATTTGAAATCGCCAATCCGCTTTGAGCAAGTGCATTAATTCTCTTTTAGCATTAATGCTCTTGCCTTCTCCGAATGAGAAGATGCCAAAGCCCTGCAGTAGCACAGTAACTGGCTGATATTATTATTCGTCTTTCAACATATTATATATGAAAAGTTTATATAATGCTTAGGTACTATTATTGCAAGTTACCTTAGGCACAATTGGTTTGCCGCAACACGGAGGCCTGTCCGGTCTCCTGGCTCCCCTCTGCGAGTCGGCCGGCTCTCCCTGCGGGAGCATGCGAGTGCATTTGCGGCTGGTCTCCGGCACCGGACTGTGACCGGCCATGCTGTCCGGGCTGCCTGACACGTCGCCCTTGCCCGGGAGGTGTTCTAGCCGTGGAGAGGTTGGACTTTGCACATTTTCATTGACAAGCTGGAATTTGAGAGACATCTGTTTTAATTTATTACCAACTACCAACGCAATGCTTTGCTTCGCACCAATTCATTGGTGAAATCAAAACAGAGATTTGTGAACTAAATATAAATATATAATTGTATCATACCTATTCGTTTAAACGTTCCGGTCACACGTACAGACATAGAAACAATGGCGAACAACCACACAAAGTATATAACACACTTTTTTTAGGTAGTATTTATAATAATCTTTATTTCGAACAAATTTTACAAATTGTGTGTACGGAAATAACTGAATTATTAAAAAACTAGGCTGATGACGACCTAGACGCTACTGCCTGTGATCTGGATACAGCCCACGCGATACTACGAGTATGTAAGTAAGTATGCTATGAAGAGATATTATAGATGGGGTAGCACTCAAACAGGCGGAACATCTTACAAGAGGTCACCGCTACCTGTGATTACAATACCAGAGGTATCGCATGTGTGTGCCATCCCAGTCCTGAGTGTATCCACGATGGGGCAGGGTGGAATACCTGTCTCACCCTCCGTCCTAAAAAGATGATTAAAATTTACGTATAATAATTTTTCTTTCAGGACGTTGAATGTAATAGAAAATTCCGTCTGTATCCAGTAATTGCTCGCTTTTCTGCATTAGTAGTTTTCGTTCGATAGTCTAAATACCGCGAAATAGCAAGTGTTTACATTTGGGTTTCTCTTAGGGGGGTTTTACACTATCATACATGAGATCCTATAAAAATACAAAATTATCAAAGACTTTATGATCCATATGTCCGTGATCCTAGATATATGATAGTGTAAAATCTCCCTTAAGTATTTCTGCGTACCGGGATGGGTGTCCCATTTGTTTTTACCGCCTCAACCCTCCGGAATTATAATAAATAAATAAGTAGCCAAATAAGTTCATGATAATTAGGTATGGTTTATTTTGTTTGTAAAGGCGAACGGCAGGCTTGTATGGGAATTTCGTACCGCTATTAATATTTCGTGTTTTGGGATATTTTTTGTTTTAATTGATAGTTAATATGATAGATAATTCCTTTCTAAATTCTTAGATTTTTAGAACTTGGGAAAACGTAAAAGTTATAACTAGTTTTATTTTTTAAGGTTATGTACTAGTGTGCCAATGTAGATTGTTACATATAGGTAAATGTGACATATTGTTACATAATGTGTTTGAAATTGTTTGTTGCTATCTTTGTAGTGGTTTTACTTACCATTAAGTAGGTAGATTGAGATGAGTATCGTACCTACTTATGAGATACCTATGTGCAGCAGCGGACTGCAACAGTTTGATAATGATGATTTTGATTATATTAAATGTTATTTCTATTTCTAAATAATTAATTATCATTTCAGTATTTGTGGTATTTTACATAAGGCAACTTATATAACATAGCTGTGTTTAGTGTACGATTTTATTACGTGTATTTATTAAAACATTTTTATTGATATTATTAGTTAATCCGAAGTTCTAAAAATAGTAAACTTACATGAAAATAAATGGCTTAATTGCCTTAACAAGTGGTACAAATTCTATAACCGAACAACAACAAAAAGTATGCGGTACAAAATCTGCCGTTTACCTTTAAAGTAATTATTGTAAATGCTTTCTGTTTTCACTATTTAAAGGCTTGCAGTTTAGAGTGTTCTTTAAGTTACATTGTACCAATGTGATTGCCCGATTTGTGAACCACAATAAAAACAAAAACCTACTGTTCATAGAGTTTGCTTACTTTTGCCTCACCCCTAATAAAATGCTGGGTATGCCCCCCATGACCCCAGAGACAATAAACGCATATAACTTACCAATAACTTTGACTCCGAAGCGGACTGACCGTCAAGCGCTAGTTTGCCGGTTTGTGCTTGCGCTTGTGGCTTGCTCCGAACCTTCTTGTGAGCGCCAGGCAGGTCCGGGGAGCTGATCGTCTGGTCTACGACGGACCTTTGAGACTGCCGCTCTCGCGCCAATTGCAGCTTGGACTTCGTACCCTGAACAGAAATGTCAAGACCGTATTCAAGTGATCTACTCTAATATAACTTGTTCTATTATTTTCCATGAGAAAAATGGATATACTGGGAGACTGTCTTAATGTAGAACTTTGACGATCGACGACGAACGAAAAGTTTCTGGTTGTCAGCCTCATTTAACTAATTTTGGATGCGGAAACACGTCCAACTTAGTTTGAGTCCTTTTTCACCCCATCATCGTCATATCTATCTTGTTTTTATTTACGTTTCTGTAGTCTATGATGTTTTGGGCGTTATTTATTTGAGCTGGTGATAGATATACGTCAATATGTCGACATCTGCCTACTCATCAAATTAGCAGATTATTATCAAACACAGCATGCATGGAATTAGCAATCAGAGATAAGCATTAACTCGGCCGCATTCTGGCGCTTCATATTGATGACACATGACCCTGCCTCCTTGGTGTAGTAGTCGCAAGCGCTATTGCTAAGCATACGGTCCGGGGATTGGTTTAGAAAAAAGTGTTATAGATTTTTTTCATTTGGATTTTGCTCAGTGTGCCCAGATGCCAGTCTGTCGCCATGACAGGCTCGAAATATTTAAACATGATTTGTGAAATGTGTGTATACTATAGGTGCTCCTTTGCCGTGTTATGTTTATGTTATGTTATTGTTGACATTTCAGCTGTTGGTCAACGTCATTCACTTGCAAATTTATAATTAACCGTCAATTAAACTCATTTGCCGCTTGATTATCTTTGTTAATTACTTGTTTTTAACCGACTTCCCAAAAAAGAGAAGGCTCTATGTTCAACGGTATGTATTTTTTATTATGTATGTTCACCGACTTCTCCGTCAAAAGTGGACCAATTTTTATTTTTTTTATTTATTTGTTAGGTTATACTTCCGAGGTAGTCACATTGTCACCAAGTCAGATTCTGATGAGGGGATCCCATGGAAATCGAGGGAACTCCTCAAATATTACAGTAATAGCGATTTTGGTATTTTCATCAACAATGCAATCATTTGCACTAAAAAAGTAACATATGTTGATGTGGAACTGATGAAGACGACCACAGATGGCCACTGGAGCTCTTCAATAAAAAGTACATTACGGGTATAAGATATCTCGAATAGTTAACCGACTTTGATGAAGCAAATACAGATAAATAAATGGTACTAATGAAAAAGGAAACCAAATCACTTTTCCGTAAAAAAATTATGAGTACCGGTTTTAAGTTAGAAAGGTCGAATATTTTAACCTTTTGTACATAAACAGGAGCAGTAGGTTAGTTGTCTTACGTAGAAAGGGTGAAAAACCAAGACAATCCAGGCCGCAAGATAGGGTGCGAAGCGAGATCGAAAATTTTAGCACCTGCACCGGATGAATGACTACACAGAAAATGTTATTTACATTTTCTTTTAAACCTTATAAAAAAGTATTAGGTATGGTGGCTTTTGACAATTGAAACCCAAGGCTGTGCCGGGCTAGGGTTCTTTGGACAAAATGACCTTAGTAACAACTTAGTGCCGTTTACTGAATATGCCAACACCATATGGAAGGCCCTCCAACCCTCGGTGCCCTGGTAACCTTAGTGATTTGCACCATTTTGCCTTAGTATTCTATTTTACCTTTGTAGTGATTACCTGACCTTACACCATGGTAGTGATCGGCCATATTGGCAGCCTTACATTTTTTTCTGTCAAGTTTTGTAGTAAAAATAATTTAAGCCAGGAAGCAATATTGTCAATTCTGCCTTCAATCTGGGCTGCGGCCCAAAAAGGCGCTTAAGTATATAGATCCGCCCCCGTTGCCAAGTCATAGAGTGGTAACGAATTGTAATGGTTTACCCTCCATTGCCTAATCTCGGCTAGCGTAGCTTAACCTTACGTCGACCCGTGCACCTACTAACCACTTACCTTAGAACCATACGTGTCAACCATTCAATCTGTCTAGCTTTTCCAAACATATTGGGATCGGCTTCCGATCTAACCGCATGCAGCTGAGTACAAGTATTTTACATGCCTATCTGACCTCCACAAACCAGTAGGGTCTGGGAACAGTGTTCAATGTAACAATGGCTAATGGCTAAGCAGTAGTAAATCTCGTACAAAAACAGCTCAGATCAACTTCAGGGCGGCCTAGAAGTTTCTTGACGAGAACTATAACACGATGCCCTTTGGCTGGTGTCAGATTGTCTAACTTCTGACTATTCGTAACGATTATCAAGGACCTACAAATGACAACCTGGAACAAGAGCTTAACGTGCTTTCAGAGGCACGGAGGCATCTCGCTATGGAAAGATGGTCGGTCACACACCTTGAAGATCGACCAGCGCGGCTGATGTTATTAGCCACGAGCTCCTCCAAACGTAACTACTTATCAAAATATAACTAGCCTGTTCTTGAAGGGTCTCCCGGCGATCCAATTAAGTACTACTTAATTCATTTGATGCCATCGGCCCACGGTTTTGATATAATTTCTGAATACGGATAACTTACTATGGATAAAGTTGAAAGTGAGTGTTTCTGCCTGTGGTTTGACAGCTCACGGGTCCTACTCGATTTTATTAAGTTTTCTCAACGATTTGGTCGCCAATCCTTTGACCTCGGTACTCAAAAAGCAATAGGTATCCAAACGTCTGAATTAGGATTAAGTCTACGCAACTTCCTGAAACTGAAAAGCCTGAATAACCAAAGTGGGAATAAGTGCCCGGACATAGCCGGAGGACATTATGACTTTTGGGGTAGGCCAAAGAAATCTTGAAGTGATGGCAGTTTTATCTATGCTCAACCTTGGGGTAAAACTCAATGACACCTCAGTACTGGAGAAATAGGTATAATGAGCCCCCCTCTGCCAGGACACAGACGACTCTGTGAAAGGAATTGGACCGCAACCCGACAAGCTGGTCCAGCTCCAGATTCCAGTTGGCAAATGTCACATCGCAGGTCTGCTGGAAGTAATTTCTTTAGAAATAAGCAGCACCTTTGTGCTCTTCTAACTTTATATGTATTTTTCTCTTTTAAGTGTTTTGTGTGTACATAAATAAATAAATGTTTTCGAAAATATGGTTCTGGGACATGTCTGTTTCCTCAAGATTATTTCTTTCACTGTTTTAAGAGCATTGAGCCGTAATAGTTATAAGATCTAATACAACTCCGATTGATTACTGCACGCAGGGGTCTAATTGCCAAGGATTAATACAACAACAGGCACTCGAAAAAAACAAACAATCTAATTTATGCAGCGACATTGTTCTCTGCAGGCGTTCGTACCTAACGGCATGCTATGTCATAGGTATTATGTATATTGCTGCAGTTTTAGGCTACCTAAGGGTCTAGACAAAGCACATTCTATCGGCGATGGCGATGCTCGAAATGCCAAAATCTAGGGAATTGATCACGTGACCATACGACAGCTTTTGGCCATCCTGTATATTTTCGCCGTCTCTTCAATCGCTATCAACTCTTTTGTTGATATAATTTCACTTGTCTAGAGCCTCTAGAGTCCCTGTCTAAGTATTTACAGGACAGTTCTACACACTACAGCATATTCGATTACAATCGTACCTCGGGATGACAACTCCATTTATATCCGAGTGAATATTTTGCATGGCAACAAGCATGATTAAATAACAAGACCTTTTTTTTTTTATTTGTTCTAGTCTCGCGTTTGACCACTATCTCGCCTGATGTTAAGTGATGATGTGGTCGACGGTGAAGCACGCTTGCCTGGAAGTCACTCTTGACTTGAAGACCCCTAGGTTGTAGCTATCAGGAAACAAAGACGCCGACAGGAAATTCCACTCCTTAGCTGTACGCACAATGAAAGTATTTTCAAAACGCTTTGTGCGTGACTTATCGTTACAATTATAAATTGTTGAGTAATTCAATTCCTACAGCATTGTATTATAAATCAATGCCTTGCTATTTATATCGAGATATTATTGCTATGAAAAATTTGGTAAGTAATTATAATTATGTAAAAAGACACAGCTGACAAGACTTTCGGGAAATCTATAACTTATTAAAATTTAAAACCCTGTCTGAATCATGCTACCCAGTACCTGGGTTGCAGATGTCAGATGACAGTCGCACTATGTAAAATACATTCAGCTGTATCTGGTTAGACTGGAAGATGACCCAAAAGGGTAAACAGTTTATTAAATCTTTATAAACGAGCCATAATAAATGAAAACCCATATAGACGAGCCCCTAATAAGTTGCAGCTTAGAACAACATGCAAGCATGCAAGTCATTCGCACCGGAATGTACCCTTGTAGGTCATAACAATATCTGACATAATACTCAACTGGTGAATTGTCAAAACGACACGCCGAGAACAAGGTCAGAGGCAGGTGAATGGTCGCGGGACGATCAGCTTGCAAACAGACTGCTTGGCTAGCCAAGGGTGTCGGAGCGAAGGATCTAAATAGGTACTGATGAATTTATATTTAGACCACAACTGATGCTGTTGACCTATTTTGTCACAGATAATAACACACTGGAACCCCAGAACTGTTAAACGAAAAAGATAAAACCCGGCATTAAAAAAAACCGGTAACCTTTTGGTCAGGACAAATTCGCATCGAATGGAAGCATTTGGAGGAGGCACAGACAACGGAAATACAAACCCACAACACTTAACTTTTCTTTTGCTAACTTAATTTAAACCGATCTTGTCCAATTATAATACTAGTGAAAACCTTCGTAGTAAGATATTAATAAAAGCTTTTTAATTGTTTTTTTTTGTCGATCTTCGTGCCTAACGTCAAGCTCTTGTGCCAGCCGTCATTTGTAGATGTTTGAAGGCGAATATGCGAAGGCGAGATGTTCGATAGAATCGTGTGGAGTGATGGGAAAGCATACGAATAGCCAGCGCAAACGCTCATAAAAGAAAGTAAAGAAGGAACTAACAGATTGAGAAGAAGAAGAATTTATTTCAAAGAATTTGAAAAGCGAGCCAAGAGGGTCATCGGCAATGAGGCACTGGTCAAGTCAAAGCTCTTGAACATCGTCGCCGATTTAACAGCTTGTCGGCTTTTTATCGTTTACATTACGGGGAGTGTGTGATGGAATTGCTTGATCTAATTTCACTAGCTCGTTTTAACATTGGACTACCAGACGTACGGCGATGCGCCATCGGTACATGGTGGACATCCCACCAATACGTACAAAATGTTTTGGGAACACTATTATGCGTACAGCTAAGAAGTGAAATTCCCTGCCGGAGTCAGTGTTTCCCGACAGCTACAATCTAGGGTCTTAAAGTCAAGAGTGAATATGTTATTTCTAGGCAAGTGTGTTTCACCGTCGAACGCATCATCGCTTACCATCAGGTGAGATAGTGGTCAATAGCGAGCCATTTATTTGTTGATTGATCTTTAAAAAAAAAATAGTATATTATGCAACTAGTGAATAAAGGACGGTTTTAAAGCGAGGGCCATAGATGAGAATCACGAACAAGTGAAGGATTCTAACAACTGAATCATGACCGCAGGGAGTGATTCATAATGATTGAATCACGAGCTTAGCGAGTGATTCAAGTGTTAGAATCCTGAGCGACGCGAGTGATTCATGGCCCTCGATATAAATCCGTTTTATTCAAGAGTTGCATACTATATTTTATACCATGACTACGAGAAAAAGAAGGAATTAAGCCAAAAGCACAAGGAATAATAATAAATAAATTACTGGTTTATAACCTTCAAAATTTACAGAAAATGAGAAACCTCAGGGCTTCACATTTTTTGTAAATTGAAGCTGAGCTAGGTAACAGCACCTGTGTTTCAGGGGCCAGTTACCACCTCCGTTACGTTATATAATTATAATTAATTAAACACCAATGCAATTAATATTAGAATTACAATCCAAATAATAACAATATAAACAAACTCAAAATTAAAACGACGAAGGAGTTTGAAATTCGAATATTCTTTGCACAAGAAGTTTGTATCGAGTATTTTATGCGCAAGTAGGCTGTATTGCATTGAGATGGAGGTCAAATATATATTGGTGTGTTCTAAATTCAAACACCAAAACAGTGATTAAAAGTGCTTTTTATTCACTGTTTTCAGTGAATAAAATAAGCTTTTTAGAGGGGGAATGGTATAAACAATTTTTTTACCGAGTTTCTATATTTAGTTAAGTGTAAAAATTGTTTTAAATTAAATTTTACTTTTTTATTACGGATAGTCAGGAGCCAGGCTAACTGACACCAGTTTTTTCAAGGGGTATCGTGTTACCCAGTTACTGGGCTGTGGAGATCAGATAGGCAGTCGCTCTATGTTAAATGCTGGCACTTAACTGCTGGTTTTACTGGATGCTGACCCCAAAATAATTTCGTAATGACTAGACAAATTTAAGAAATGTTGTGTGAAAATTGCAATGAAATGAATAAATCGTATCGGAGGTCACCTAGAAACTATGTAAGTACATATAATACTGGATAATAATACCAGAACACTATACCAAGAAACACAAATGTCATCAGAATTACGACAATATGGTAGAATCAAATATCATTATTAGAAGTCAAAACACTAAAATAATATGCTCCTTATTCTTGTAAGGAAACTAACAATAAATCATTTTTCATAAATCATTTAACGTTAATACCATAGATTTAGAATTTTTTTGCTACGCAAAAAGATACACGGAGGGTGCGAGCGAGAAAACCTAATCAAGTACTAAACGCCCAAGAGAAAAAGAGAGAGTGAATGAAGTACCAATATGTCATTTTTTTCGCGAGAAAGGGTCCATAGCGTCCCTTCTGTTTTACACAGCGGTGAATTTCTTGCATTTAAATAATAATCTTTAGATTTAAATTGATAATATTAATTATGCAACTATGTTGGCTTATTTTGTGAGTGAATGTGACGTTACAAGACGAAATAACCCCAATAAATACATGTTTCATAGGTAAATACAATTTTGTCCTTGGATTGTTTCGATCCATATTTTGACAAATTTCCGCTAAAAATCGGCTCAGAAAAATATTCTTACAATAGTATATTGATTTCCATTGTTTAATAAAAGTATATTTCGTATATTTAAATAGAATTTGCTAAAATATAATGTAAAAGAGAAAATTGTTTGTTTACGCTAGGGCTTGACAAAGCGGTGACGTCAGGAGTATCGATAAAAACTTAATCTTTTTATAGTGACATCATGGCATGAATACAAACTTATTTAGTCAAGTTTTGTTTAAATAGATTTAAGTTAGGATTGAGAAGATGTGTTCATCTAAACTGTACTTTATGTTGCATGTTTATTATATTAGCCTTTGTTTTTCAAAATGATTCAGAGAGTTTTGATGTTTTATTACTTTGTGTAGGTTTAAGAATGTCATATTGTTTGCATTTATTAGTTTTACAGTGTCTTGAATACATGAGTGCTCTGCTCACCAGCAAATTGTTCTGTTGTGTAAATAATAATTTGTAATGTTTATGTACTTACAGATGCCCAAATAATTCTGTATTAAGAGAAAATAGATTCGAATTTTAAACAGAGATGGATGGTCTCTACAATATGTAGTAAACATTTCGTATTGAAATACCTACTGCATACTAAGAAAACATCGACGAATCCTAATGAAAGAATCTATACCTAATTTATTTGTGCCTGTAAGAATGACACTTCCTATCGTATGGTTAGTTAGTGGCTAACCTAGATAGTATTCTGTATAAGCAAGCATGTATTTTGCACAGTTTTTATAACAGTTCAATATAAACAACAACGGCAGCAACCCTTTAATCTTGTTTCTTATTGTGTTCACCAAGTATCGGTATCGATACTGAACATGGACGTTTTAACAACACTTTTTTAACTAACACATGGACAATTTCCCTCACACATAGATTTTATTTTTTTGGTTTCGCTTTTCATCTGACTCTGTTTATCTTGTACATACTATATCTATGGTTAATACGGTTGGTACCTGGTTCATTGAAGTCCTCCTTCTACTGCATAATATAACAATACATGTCAACTGAAATGTAAATTGTGACAGCCCCTCGATAGACCTCAGGGTCAGATATTCAAATTTTATCGATTGAGTCCCAGGAGAGAGTATGAAACGCAAAGTCAGAAATTTCTAACGAACTACGTCTTAATCAATTAACTAATGGTAACATTACCTTCATCACAATATTCTCCCTCTATAAAATATACACTTCCATTAAATAAGAATTTAATTTAAAGCGAAAAACTAGGCGAATACGATATGACCGAACTTTGACACATCAGAGTTTTTCTTTTTCAATTTATCGGAATCCGTTATCAGTTGCCAGAACTATCTTTACTTTTATTCAGTGAAAAAGGTTTTACTTGAATAATTTTAAAAGTATTTGAAAAAATACGGCGCCTGTACGATTCGATGATTTTTCTGATGTTGTGCGAGACTGCTAGGTAGATGAGATAGTGATAAAATAATTTCATTAAATTTTCGTTGTGGTACCCTTTTTGTAGAATAAATAATAAGGTCAGCCTGTTACTGTGCCAAAGCAGAGCAAAGATCTCTTCTCATACAGAGAAGGCACGAGCATTTATAATACCACCACACTAGATTAATACGGGTTGGCAATTTCCTGTAAGTCCAGGTGTTCTCACAATTATTCAGCAATTTTCAAGACCATTTTAGAAAGTAAAAATAAATTGAGGAAGTCACATTGGTTCTTGCACGGATTTACCCACGACCTCAAGAGCCCGTTTAATTTCGATTTAACTTCTACGTGTGATTTAGAACACGTTCTTAATTATTCAAGTTAGGTAATTTCACAGGAAGTGGGTATATGTTCAAAGCTTATATACTGCGTCAATCGCAATATTGCCTATTTCCATATAAAGCCACAAGGTCTCAAAGAAATGGCCCAAAGATCCGCAAATCCGTGGAATATTCAAATGTATTGACGTGAACCAATAGAAATACCAGTTAGAAATACTTGAACGATAAACTCAAGTTAATAGTTAGTCTAATTTAGATAACATAACTATTCTTTACCACCGACTCTGTCTGTAGCATTTCCGGCTTTAATGAAAGAGCTCCGAAACTATAAACAAAACGTTAAGTTTTGGTTAATCGTTAAAGTTGTAAATAGCTACACAGATCAGCAAAAGATCCAAAAAGAAAAAAAAATTTCAACTTAGTAAATACTTTACAAAGTTACTAAAAACATCAGGAGACAGCAGAAAATGACTCTTATATTCGAAGATCTTTGAAGCATCTTCGGTGAAGAAATGTTATCAAAAAACCGTTTAATTCTTCATGTTTTTCGTTTCGCTCTTGAAGAGCGGTCGTGGTCACGTTGAATTTTGTCCTATCGCTGGAGTTCTTGTCACTCGCCTCACGATCTCTCTCCATTTGGCTCTATTAGATGAAATTTAAGCGCATGCATTTACTGGAGCTCCAAGCGCAGATTTAATTTGGTCGGTCCACATCATTGATGACTCCCGCGTGGCCTGTTACCGTACACTCTGCCCTGCATCACCAGGCGCTCAATGAAGTCGTTATTCCGCCTTCAGACATAGTCAAAGAATTTCAGCGAGACTGTATTATTGTTGATAGACGCTGCTTGATGACGAGTTCTTGGAATATGGTAACGTTAGTGCGGTGTTCTGGCCTTTTAAATGCCAAGACTTCTTCTCCAACACATTTCTAGAGCATCTATCTTTTTCCTTTCCAGTTCTCGCAGTGTCCATGTCTCAGTGACGCACAGAAATATGGGGAAATCAAGCACACGGACGAGCCTGATCGTAGTCGCTTTCGTTATTGCGATTCCTCCATACCTTTCTTTATTTATCCATTGCCCCTCTAGACATCGCCATTCACCGTTTCACCTCATCTACACAAGAGAAGGCGAATTTTGTGATGCAGGTCTCTCGACTCATATCCACCTGCATGAACTTTAATCGCCTCACATATATGGCGTAGGCAGGCGTTCTGATCCTGCCTGTATTTCCTTTGGATCTGGGCAGGCTTTTATGCATGATCACTTGCACTTGATTTTATTTTTCGACGCTCCTCAACAAGCGCAAAGGTTCCATCCGTCATCCAGTGTGGTTCATTTAGCCCAGTTGTGTTGCACTGAGACTTGAATTTCATAACATCTGTCACGTCTAGCCTTCTTTTCTGATTTTCGACGGCTTTGGGAGCCTTTAACTTTGAGTTTGAACTTTAAGATCAGAACTTAGTGATCTGCCCCCCTAGCCAAGTTACAAACGTTTCGTATCGAATCTCTTTCTACAATCGTTAACGCCTTCTATTTGTATCTTAGATAAAGTACCTAGGTATTTTATCTAAGATTTGTATGGTCTGAACACGTGACTTAACGTTCAGATGTGTCATTCGCATACATTGATTCTTTTTCTACTAGCGTTATCGATTCTAGACTGTCAACTTGGCTACAGCCCCCTGATCACAGAACATTTTTACCCCCTGATCCGCAGTCAGCACCAGTTAGTGTAGGGTATTCGTGACGGATGACCTCCACCGCGATCGAACCAGAATGTAGTCTTTCTGGTAATTTCTGTCGGGTGATATCCAAGTGTCATTTACATAGTCATTTTCGGACGCAAATTGTTGATCTATCGTTCCGAATACCGAGTCCAAACCTTCCGACACACTTGCCAAGCTGAGCATTTGCTCCAATTTTGGCGTTGAAATCACACTGGATGACAAGAAGTTCTCTGTTGGGGATTTTGGCTATGGTGGTTTCCAGTTCAGAGTAAAATCTCTCAATTAACTCGTCACTGGCAGTGCTCGTAGGGGCGTATATCTGTATAAGTTTCAGATTCACTGGCGACGCTTGCAGCTTAATGCTGATTATCCGGTCGTTTACTGGTTCGTTCACACATTATTCCTCCGCTGATCGGGAACTAAAAAGGTTACACCGTTCTGCTTGCGTTTGTCGTGGCCTGAGGAATAAACGACGTGGCTGTCATTTAACAAATGTCCGTTGTCCAAAGAGTAAAATAGTAATATGGTTGCCGTTGTCTTTCCAGTGTGTCTCGCTTCTCACAGATGTTTATACCGCATCTTTCAATTTCTCTTTCCAGGATGGTGAGTTTTTCGGGACTAAGTAAAAAAGGAACCGTTTAATACCATTGTCCAATATCAAAATCACAACAGCTCTGAAAGAAAAGATCGGGATGAAATCGTCATTTGCTTGAACCAATAAATCAATATCCATCAGCATCAAACTGGACCGTGCTTTTGTTATAAATATCTTGACAGCATTTTTCCTACATATATGTAAAAATTACTTCAATTCTAGAAAATTTCGTACTGGAATCGTCATTTGCTCGTCGTTTTGATCAAAATCATTATGACCATCAGCGTTACCTCAATCTGCGTTTTCTCGGAGGATTACGGCTCAGCCCATACTCTCTTATAATGGGCACCTACGATCTGTGAGAACAATATAGTCTGATTATGTTATAATATAAAAGACAGACAAATAAGAACTAATCCATTTTTGCATTTGTGAGCTGTTCGCAATGCCACAGACAAATGGCAGTAAATCATTGGTAATGTTTTGTTTCCACGAGGCTATAGCTCAGGCATGTTGGATTTGTTCGTAAAGTTGGAAGGCCACAGTTAACTGAGGTTACAAGTTATTTGATTAGGGTTCGTGAGAGTAAGAACCAAAATTTAAAGATATGAGACATCCGCCAACCTGCACTGAGTCCGTGTAGTGGATCCACTTCTTTTTACTGAGAAGAGGTCTGAGACCTAGCTTATACCCGTTTTTTCGTTAAATGCATCATCACTTACCTACTTCTAGGCAAGCGTTCTTCACCTACGGGCTTCGCTTACCATCAGGTGAGAAAGTGGGAAAAACAATGTGTATCAAACTCGGGCCCTAACACTGACACTGTTGCTTTAGAAGATTATACGCGTACAATGTATCTCAGTTTGTGTGTAAGTATCTATTCTACAATGTCGACTGAGAGCTGATTGCTTGACCACTATAATACTTAGCCACTATATATATGCTGCACACACATAACATTTGACATCACGCCTTTATTCCCCGAAGGGTGAGACAGAGATGCACGTGCTCCACATTTCGCTAGTTCTGTTTAAATCCAATGCAATAAGAGCCGAGCCTATTGCTATCAACCGGACACAAAGTCAAACGACGGGCTGCTAATGAAACATTCTAGAAAAAGTAAGCCAAAAAGATTTTGCTTGACCTGGCAATCGAACCGTGGACCTCATGTGCGAGTAGTTACGCACAAACAATAAGCAATGAAAACTACATATTAATGTTTCGTACGCATGCGACCAATGCACTGTATGAGAAAATTTTGTCGAATTTTCTGCACCACATGCACTCGCTCGCATTGCGCGAATAGTTCGAGTCACAGGTTTCAGGAGGCGGTAAAAATATGACATCAGGTAGGCTCAACCACAAAACTGTCATAAGGAATATTATTCCGAGAACATTTCAGAAAACTGTACTAGCCACTATGAATCAACTTAAATGTTGATCGTTTCATTAACTTCTACACACATACAAACTCTTCAATAGACAATGCTGAGTACACAACTAACGCAACACGTAAGAACCTGTCTTGAAGCTAGTGACACCACCTTGTCACAAGACAATAAGATATAATATCCAACAGCAAGGAATTTGTCAACAGCTAGATAACGTGGTAATGTAGCATCACAGATAATACGTCTAATACAATTAGTTGCATGGACAAGGTTTCCGAGGGGAAGAAGCCAGTTCTTCACTACCCAGGGTGGCGAGAAGGCAGCTGCAGAGAACATGGCTCAAGGTAAGAACACTTCTATATTTAGAACCCTCATTTATAGTTTAAGTAGTGTACACAACGTGAACATTTGCTTAAATTAGTGTAAGCAACAATGTCAAATGGCCTTTGCGATAATTCATTAACGTTACATATTTTTAAGTACTTACATTTATAAATTATTATAAGTAATGTTTTAATAATGTGGTATCTACTAATTACTGATTTTGTTATAAGACGATATAAACTATATTTTGTGGTTATAACTGTTAAAATTACCCAAATGTCACTTTTATTATTTAGATCATATCATAGATTTAGAATTTTTTTGCTACGCAAAGATCATATGATGATGGCAAGGTATACTTTTCTGATGTCAGGGTTGGCAGCACTACCCTGTGGGAGTGTGAGAGTTTTAGAAAAGTGCAAATAATAACTTTTACACATAAAAATATAGTTATTAAAATCAAAAACCCGACTGCTTAAGAAGCGAGCTAAAAAGATGTTAACAAGAAGAAAATCATGCTGTGCAGTTGGAGGATACATAATTATTTACGAGCTGGCTGACCAAATCCATATGTATCCTTCGACTGCACAGCATGATTTTCTTCTTGTTTCCATCTTTTTAGTTCGCTTAAGAAGCAGTCGGGTTTATTTTTATTTTAATAACTATTTTTATTTACAACTTCTTTGTTGCCATTTTTTTATTAATTAATCTTAAACATATTATAAGTGTTATACATTTTTGCTATCAACTCTTAAAACCCTTAATTTGGAAACCGCACTCGCTGGGTATGGAAGAAAAAAAATTGAGATACCACATTATGGCGCCCAAAATCCGTCTTGTTTGTTTTTTGTTAACGTCACCTATCTATAACACTTGGGCGGTCAAGACGTATCTAACGTAATCTTAATTATGTTATTCCGTTTAGTGGTTTGCAAGATATGAGCTAATAAATAATATTACATACATACAAACATACAAGATAAGCTTCAAAAACATAACCCTTTCCTTGCAATCGGGCAAAATTGTGCGTAACTTGAAGTATTACTTAGTTTGATTCATCGCAATCGGTTCACTCTATCAAAGTTAGATGAATTTAAAGTGTTCAAAGAAGTAAAATATCACAGTACACACAAAGTTGAACTCCATATTCGATAGATGGCGTTGCGCATTTGACGTAATTTTCTGAATAGCGTTGTTAAGATTCACCGCGGCAGAACGACCCTAGTTTAAAAAATGGTAGGTAGTGGTGGGGTAGGTATGTAGGTAAGTAGGGTAGCTAGATAGAGGAGGTTAAGGAAGAGGTGGAGTAGGGAAGGTAGTTGACTGGAGCGTAGCCGCGGGCATAGTTAGTAATCTTTTTTTTTTAAGCTCTAAACACTTAAATACTGTTCAACAAAAAATATTTCTGTCAACATGTTTGTAAGAAGGATCCCCTCCTCCTTGCGTCGATACCCCATTGCTGGGGGTCGGTCTACATCATATTTCAAAACTTTCTCTTTGATGATGTTTCTCCTCACCAACATGCACGGCTTCTGAGGCTTTTATTTTCAACGAGGTTCGGATTTGATTTGTCCAGCGCATATGACTGGTCTGACCAGGCCGTTTGCCCTCGATTTTTCTAGTGACACACAATTACCTTTAGTAAGTTGACATCAGATTTACGGGCAATATGAGCATAAAAGTGAAATATCCTGCGGAGGCACACATTCGACAATCTAGGTATTTTTTCAATTTTGAGGTCCTGCAATATCGAGATGTTCGTCCTGTAACACATTTCAATAGCCTCAATGCGTTTGCGATCAGCGGCTTTTAGAGCCCACGTCTCTGCTCTGTACAAGAATATGGAGAACACAAGTAAATAAAAAGGTAATTAGTAGTAAAAATGATAATTGCAGACAAAAAGATTTATTTTCAAGAATACAATGTTAGTACAAACATTTTTGCTAGAACATTATTATACCTGTGGCATTATTATTATATTAATTATCAACTTAGTTACTAGCATAAATGGTACGTTTCACGACCAACAACTGATTTTTATTAGAATGACATATCATTAAAAATCGGTAGATGTTTACAATGTCAGTAGACTAGGACCGAAATCGGTAGATCTACCGAAAAGTTCGTAGATATAGCAGCACTGGTTCAAAGGATCTTCTTTCCTTATTGTAGTACTTAATAATTCCATAGCTTATCGTTCCTAGATGGGAATGCGAGGTGTCTACGGGTTTTTCTTTATATTTGCATACGAGGAAGTCCTAGTCGATCTTAGTCAAATCTCTATCTGGAATTGGAGCCAACTGGCTTGCCTCGACGCCTTGCGTCCCTATACATACAGATATCAATGTACTCTGTACTAAGCCTAACTGACGTCATTCCGCCACGGATTGAGATATGGAATGTGAAATATTTACCATCATAAGTTCGTAACAAGACTATTGCCGTGAATGCTACATATTATAATATTGCTGTTTGCTTTACTGATTAGGTTATATTCGTTATGATAAGGTCTTATCATCTCTATGCAGACGACCTGCAGCTTTATCGCCACTTTTAATTTGAAGAGGCGACTGGAACTATCGGTGCCATCAATAGTGATCTTGAAAATATCTGTCAATGGGCTAAAAGTTTTGTTGTTTTGGTGAACCCAGCAAAATCACAAGCTCTCATTATTGATCTCCTATTGGTGGCAGATATTTCGTCAATTCGTTGAGTAACCAGTCTCTCCCACCTGTTTTGTATGATGCTGTTGCTACAGCCTATTCTAATAAAGTTAAAAACTTTGGGTTTTTCTTGGACAACAACCTATCTTGGAATACTCACATTTCAGAAGTAAGCAGTAGGGTGTTTTGCTTGTTTCGGTCTCTGAAACGTCTCCAGAAGTTCCTGCCTTTTCCAACCAAAGTTGCTCTTGCTCAGTCTCTCCTTCTTCCTCTTCTTGATTATGTTGATGTCTGCTTTCATGATGCGACTGAGGAACTCCTTGATAAGTTCGAACGTTTTAGCATCCGCTTCATTTTTGGCCTTCGAAAGTATGACCATGTGTCGGCATTTCGGAAGCGGTTGAAGTGGCTGCCTATTCGACAGCGCCGAGATATCCATACTCTATCTTTACTCTTTTCTGTTCTTCACAATCCTAACTCTCCTTCGTATCTTCGAGAGCGCTTTGAGTATATTGTTCCGAGAGGAAAAGCTTGTTCCTCATCATCTCTTCTCCTTCGTTCTCCTTCGTTCTCCTTCGTCCTCCCGTAAATGATCCACCGTAACGATTTGAGGAGTGGGGACTCCTCAAATCGTTACGGTGGATCATTTACTGTTCGTGCTCTGGAATACTCTTCCAGATTCTACACGGGATAACGTTTCGTTGGAGGTTTTCAAGAGAAGAATAAAGGAACATTTCCTATCAACATGACGCATAAGTATATATTTATAAATGTCAGAATTTAGTTATGTATTTTATTGTAATATAGTATGTGTTATGTTTACACGTAGGTATCTGTTTAGTTTAGTTTAGTATGTAATAATTCAAATATTCAATGTTTTTTTATATAACAACTGGGTTTGCTGTTAGAGAACCCAATTATAGGTTAAGCTCGCCTTTGCACATAAGCTGTCCATTGTATTTGTATCTTCATTTTATGTTTTGTGTGCAATAAAGAATAAGAATAGGTTTATGGTAATTGTGGTACAATGACTTATTTGAATGAATTGGGATCTTAACGTTAGAATCGTTCAGTTTCAGAATATCAGAGTTAGATCAGGTTGATAAAAGACAGTAAGGCCCGCTTACTATCTTTTATCACAGAGAGTTGCTAACAACACGTGGTTAAATTGGCAGTCTGTCATACAATATTGTTAATTTAACCTCGTGTTAGCAATAAACTCACAGCTAAGTTTTCATGCAACTGAGCCCAGACAAACTGTTATTATATTAGCGATGGCGATCGATGGTCGAAAGGCCAAAATATAAGAGCCCGTCCACACGGCGCATTGCGTTGCATCGTTGGAACACTAATATTTTGCCAGCCACACAGGCGCTGAGTCATCGCAGCGTCGTTGCTACGACGCAGTCGTAACGTTCCGTCGGCGACGCATAGTTATGGCGAGCATTTTGTAAATGAAATGAGATTGCGTGTGTCTCTACCCTATCAACGAAACTGTTTCAGTTTTCGTTAGAACCTACTGTCAAAGATAACGACGTAATCGGGTATATTTCAGTACAGTTAACTTTCTGATTTTACGTATTTTAAGTACCTACCCAAAATTAATAATATTGCTGTCAAAACATGAAACATAACAGAATACGTCAATTTGAATGTGGATCGAATCTCTTGTGTATAAAAACAACTTTTTACAAAAAAAATACTACCGACTTCCAAATAAAAAAAGGAAGTCGGTGTCTTTCATATGTACCAATTTATTGCGTTATGGACACTGACTTCAAAATAAAGTTATTTTCACATTGTAGTTTTTTTATTTGGAAGTCGGTAGTATGAACCTGCCTAAAAGACAAGTTGTTTAGTAAGGGAGATTACCCGAATGTCATGAAACATGAACTGAATTTATTTATTTATTTAGACTTCATGCACAAAAGGTACCAAGGCGGGCTTAATGCCTTAGGCATTCTCTACCAGTCAACCCAGGGTGGTAAAGAGAAAATAAGTGACAAAAATAAATGACATGTGAATGTGAAACGAGAGATCTGCGTACCCCTTGCCATGAAACTTAATCATAACCTGTGAAATGAAAGTTTTTCAAGGTGAACTGTACACATCTGTGTACCCCTTTAGAGCGTACTGGCGTGATGTTATGTTATGAAATGGTATAAACAATAAACAGACATGCGATTGCAGCAATCCCGAGAGACTTGCCATTATTTATTGAAGAGTTCTGTTGTATATCTTCGAAGTTTTTCATCAAATCTTCACCAAATTAAAATGGAATCAATTTCGGAACATCCTCTTTCAAACGAAAAAAAGTTTTCCAAAATCGGTCTACAGTTGGCGGAGATATCGGTGAACAAATATAAAAAATATACATAATGTCGAACATCACCTCCTTTTTGGGAAGTCTGTTTAACAACTTAATTAAACTAGCCTAAATAACCACACGAACAGATTAATAAGTATAAAAAAACTCACGGGAATCTATTTTGGCTCATAACTCGAACACTAGTGAACATTAGTGAATCATATACGGGACTTTTTTGTGCACAATTTTGAACAAGGAACAAACTTGCTCTGAGCTAAAATTGCAGAAAAATCATAACATTCCGAGACAAAAAATTTATACTTTTTGCACACATGGGATCGATGCGCAGTTTTCACAATTATTTCATTAAAATGGTATCCCTAAAATTCATGTAAATTTTCAGCTTCTTTGGAATGTATGCAAGGATGAATATCTATTTTGACCGGACTATCAGTCAACTTGTTGGCATGATATTAACAATAGTGTGATACCTGAATACGGACTCAACATTTTAACCTTGCCATCATCAACCTGCGTAGTCTTTTACCAGCTTTGTTGACGTCAGCGCCCAGACTAACATGGTCCAACTGAGTGCCACTGTTTTTCAGTTTGACTGCCTATCTGAATTTTTCAACCCAGTAATTGGGTAACACGGTAACCATTGGTAAGACTGTTGAAAAATTTCCTGGTTTCTGTCTATCCGTAAGCACTGTCTTAGATGTTAAAATGACTACCGAGACCAACGGTTTAACACTTACAGACACAGACGCATCTCAGAATGTTGAGTGGTCACCCATCCAAGGACCGACCTCGGCAAGTGTACCTTGAGGATCGACTCGTTCAGCTGTATAGACTTTCGGCTGAAATAAAGATAATTTTATTTTATTTAATTATACCTTATAGGGGTATTTTTTACAGTTATAGCCACAAAACGTAGTTGATAGTGTTATAACAAAATCTGAGTAATTATTACATACGTTACTCATAATAATTTTACGATAACGTTCATAACAGGCGGTTACAAGTCGACTAAACTTGTATGATTAATCGCATTTTACTAAATTTCCTCATTTCTTGCGGAATATCCACAGTACATAGGTACTGTGGATATTCCGCAAGAAATGAGTATGACGTACATACAATGAGTGAATAGCCGATGTGCGGGCCATTTTATTGCTAGGAGAAGCCCACTGCCTGTTTGACGCTTTCTCTTCAATATGCTAGCATTTTTCTGAGACTGTTCCTTCCTGTTAGAGGATAAAACTCTGCTAGCATGGCATAAGTATTGCCTTCAGTTATTGGAGAGCCATGGCGAAGTTCCATAACGGTTCAGTAACGGTTTTTATGCACCTGCTATGTTATCTCTTCACCACCCTTGGTTGACTGGTAGAGAATGTTCAGGCATTAAGTTCGCCTATATACCTGTATGTTGCATGAAGTTTTAAATAAATAAATAAACGGAAGGTTTGCCATCAACTCTGAACAATTTTCTTATTCTTAATGAGACTTTCTTCGGACATATTGCTCAAGTATTTCCTGTGTTTGTAATCGTTTTAATCTTTCCTGATTAACCTTAGATCGTAAAATATAAATAAAACGGTCCATTTGTGACATAAGCCCTTCTTACACTAGCCTTAAGTCGTGTTTATGTTTTTATCGCTATATCGTTGTGATAACACAATGTGGAGCGAGGCAAAAGGAGACTTTATCATTTACTATTAATGTCGACAGATTTTCATCAATGACCTACCAACGTTTGTTTTAGTGCTATTTAAGCTATATAAATACATTTAAATTACCAGGAACAAGTAAGTCTAATGAGGTGTTATATCCATGTTATCAGTGTACCTAAACTTGGTTGTGTGTCAAGGATCTGTACGTAATCAGTGTCATTGTATGGATTGCTTCGATTTTAATTTTTTTAGAGGCGGTTCTATGTTCGACTTCATGTATGTTTTTTTTTTATGTATGTTCACCGATATTTCCGTCAATTGTGGACCGATTTTGAAAATCCTTTTTTTGTATGAAAGAGCATGTTTCGAAATTGGTCCTATTTTAATTCGGTGAAGATTTGATGAAGAACTTCAAAGATATACAACTCTCTCAAATAAGAAATCTACATAGTGAAAAATAACTTTATTTTTGGAATTCGGTGTCCTAACGCAAAAAAAAATCGTACCTACGAAAGACACCGACTTCCAAAAATAAATTATTTTTTCACTTTGTAGTTTTCTCATTTGGAAGTCGGTAGAATTTTTTTGTAAAAAAGATTTTTATCATAAAAACACTACAAAGCGAAAAATAACTATCTTTTCCGAAGTCGCTGTTTATTGTACCCAAAAAAAGTAAAGTTTTCTGTTATTCGACAGCGACTTCGGAAATGAAAGTTATTTTTCGCTTTGTAGAATTTTGTTTTGGGAGTTGGTTTGATTTTTAGTTAATATTTTTTTATTTTCCTATTTTTAGTGTTGATAGGTACTGGATGTTATATATTGACATGAAAAATCATGTATAGCCAAAGTACATCTTCCATCATCAGATTCTGGTTTCCTTATCATAGTACCAACCTTGGGATATCTCCATATATAAGAATCATTAAAATCAGTTCACTAACGACGAAGTTATCCGTGAAAGCACATAAAAAAAATATATACATATATACGGTCGAATTGAAAAACCTCCTCATTTTTTGAAGTCGATCAAATATATAGAGCGATCATCAATTTAAGCGAGTCTTTTCATTAATTTCTGAACCTATCCAGTTCCTTTATATGAATGTATCAACATAACATCACGCGTAGTATTCTCCGAAGGGTTAACAGAGGGGCACCCACATTACTCCGGATAATTATGTCTAAGTCCCATGTAATAGCAGGCGAGCCTATTGCCATCAACCTGGTGCACATTCTGACCCCGGCAGCCTTTTTGCGTGACTCAATTATCTGTAAGTAGTAAATGTGAGGATGAACAATCAACCAATCACATACACGGAAATCCACATCGCATCTTTTATCTCGCATGTGAAGTCACTTACGCAATAACGCTGCGGGCTGCTACACAGATATTTCAGATGGAAAAACCCAACAACACTGCCTGACCCAGGAATCCAAACCTGGACCTCATACTCAGCAGTAGTTTGCGACAACTAGAACAACGAGGCATGTAGACGTACACACTAGCAATAAAACCCATGTATTAACGTTTCGTATGCATGCGACCAATGTATTGCACTCATGACAAGATCTTGTCGAATTTTCCGAACCATTCGCACATGACTTAAAAATCTTCTACTAAATAAATCTGAGACTTATTGCTTCGCCCTCCAACCTCATGTAATAGGGGGCGGGCCTATTTTTTTTTTTTTTTTTTTTATCATACAAGTCTTTATTAGCTCTCTATAAAAACAAAATTACTTTATCAATCTATGTAAAATACTTCATAAATATTTAAAAGATTTAAAACTAAATGTGATTTGACTACGGTGCGGTGTTGACGATCGTAAAGCAATCACAGTTGCCTGTCTGAATTAGGAGTTAGTTCTTTAGAATAATAATAATAATAATAACTTTATTGACATAAAAATTTTTTTACAACCATACATGTGAAGCCCCTGACTCCCGTGCTAGGCGAACCTGTGTTACAGGAATCAGTGTCCTCCGCCTATATCAATACACATTTAAATTTTTATGTAAAACAAAGACTAAGTAACAATAGTAGGTATTGAATTAGACAAAACAGAGAAATAAAGCGAACGTGCGAGCGTGTGAGTTGCGCGTGCATGAGTGTGTGTGTGTGTGTGTGCGTGAGTGTGTGTGTGAGTGTGTTTGTGATGGTGAGCGTATGCATGTGTGTGTACATGAGTGTGCGTGTGAGTAAACTTAATTTAATTTATCAAATTATACGCGTGTTTTATGGTACTGATAAAATGAGGTTTTCAGTGTCGTCATAACTTAAGGACTGAAGCCATGGTCCCAAAATTTGTTTTACATTATATAACGTTAGCTTATAAATTGAGATAGATTTATTAACCCGGTTGTAGACTTTTGAACTTAACGCACAGAAGTGTCTGGACGCGAGTGTAGTGCGACATTTGGTAACTTGGCAGACTGGAAAACCGGTGCGTCTACTTGTTACGTCTAAGCTAATTGGTAACAGGGTGTGTCTACGAAGGACGGTACGGAGGATATATAATTGTCGAACCGTTAGGACCTGGGCTTCCAAGTACAATTGTCTAGTGGGATAGATTTGTTTTTTGAAAGACATCACTTTAAGTACTGCCCGTTGTGCCCTTTCCGCTCTAAGCATAGCTGTTTTAAATGTTCCTCCCCAAACCGGAATGCAATAGGAAATTATAGACTCACATAAGGAGCGGTAGACCATTTTTGTTATCTCCTTGTCCGCAGAATGTCGTAGTCCTTTAAACAAATAAATAAGCTTACGGATCCGCGAACATAAGGCATCTATGTGTGATCGCCAGTCAAGCTTTTCGTCTATATGGACTCCTAGGTACTTGATGTGAGGTACCAAAGTGAGGCTAATACATTTACATTGAGTAGGATCTGTGCATACATGTGGGATTATATCTTTAATAGTTGGAGGCTTAGGGCTGTTTGTTGTAGAGAACTGTATGACTTTTGTTTTTGCAATATTCAGTGTCAGTACGTTGTTGCTTAGCCAGTCCATTATTTTACGCAATGAGAATTCAACTCTTTCAGTCACCTTGGTCCAGTCTCTGTCATAAATAAGTAGTGCCGTATCATCAGCGTAGGTGAATATATCACAATGGTAGATAGGTAATTGACAGAGATCATTAATGTAAATTTGGAAGAGGGTGGGCCCCAAAATACTGCCTTGTGGTATGCCGTAGCAAACCGGTTCCTCTTTACTGACAAAGTCTTCAATTTTTACGCATTGAGTACGGCCACTCAAGTAACTTTTAAAAATATCTAGAGCCAAGCCACGTATTCCTATATGCTCCATTTTGGCCACCAGTTTAGGAATTGAGACGGTATCGAAGGCCTTAGTGAGGTCCAGAAAGATTCCGTAGCATTTAAAGCGATTATCCAGTTTATCCACCAAATTGTTAACAAAGTCCAATACCGCATCCTCTGTTGAGATACCAGTACGAAATCCGTATTGTTTTGGAGACAGAATATTATTTTTGGCAAGAAATTTAGTCAGGGAATTATTGAGGATACGTTCTAAGACCTTGGAGAATGCGGTGAGAACGGATATTGGTCGATAATTGGATACATCTCCTCTTGCCCCAGTCTTGAATATAGGGTGCACTACTGCACGCTTAAAAGCTTTTGGGAAAGTCCCCGAATTTATAGCACAGTTACAGATGTGAGCTATTATCGGAGCGAGAGACCTACTGGACTGGCGAAGTATTCTGGCAGGTATGTTGTCCCAGCCAACCGCACACTCACTGCGCAAACAGTGAATTATGCTTTTCACCTGTTCTTCATCAACCAAGGGAATGACCAATGAGTTCAGAGGCGATGGGGAAAAGAGGGAGGCGGTGCTGGGACTGTTAGAGCTGAATTTTGCTGCAAGATTTTTACCGATATTAACAAAAAAATTATTAACTTCATTAATAGAGGCAGCTGGGTCGGATTTCAATTTTAGCAGCAAACTAGGCGATTCTTTAACTTGATGACTATTAGTTATATTTTTGATTACCTTCCATGTGGCCTTGGGGTTATTTTTCGCTTCCAATAACTCTGATCTTTCATATGCGCGTTTGAGTTTTCTTATTATTGCCATCAACATGGCACACACCCAGACACCGAGCTTCAACTGTGATATTCCAGATGTGAGAAGAATCGAACCCAGAACCTAATGCTCAGCAGTAGCGCTTGCGAGCACTAGAACAATACGGCAGACACACCATTCGTCTGTCGTGTCGTCATCGTCACCATTATTCTAATAAAACCAACATCCCCCAAGCTTGCATCGATCATACGGTCGACGATGACTGTAATAGCTGTTGCAAGTTGCCACCTGTGATTCCATTTTCTATATTGTTTATAGAACACACGTAAGCAAACGGCTGAAGGTATTTGAATGAAACTTGGCACACTTGTAGGTACACCATGTATTAGGAAATCGGTTGCTTCTTTACCCTTTAGTAACTATAAGGTATTTGCCCTTAGTTTCCGACTATTAATTGCAAAAGATACTATGACAATAGCTTTAGATTACTAATCGCGAATCAAATTCCGGCATGAGAAGAAAAAAAGGGTCAGCCGAGAGACGTCCACTGCTGGACATAGGTCTCCCACAAAGGTCACCACAAAAAACAATATTAACATAAAAAACACACAAAACAACATAATTATGATACTTAGTGCCGATTTTTCAATAGTCTGATAACTTTTTACTCAGGAATAAAAATGACCGTTCGACATATTTTCTATACAAAAGCGTCAAACCGCCATTTTTATTCCTCAGTTAAAAGTTATTAGACTATTGAAAAATCGACCCTTACTCATATTTTGTATTTTTGTGTTTAAGGATACGCGACGTGTGTCCTAAACGTCGCTAAATAAATTTTCAAAAAGTCTGTCTTCTTCATAAAAGAGGACGAGGCCTTCTGATTATTTCATATGGTCGACAGATCGTATTTGTCCACGATAACACAATGCAGACCGAGGACATTGATCGCAGCATGGCGATACATTGTTTCCAATACTTCCGACGTCACAGCATTGTAATCATTATCTCCGGCCTTGCCCGCAGGTTTCTCTGCCTGGCTCCTAACTCACGCAGTTTTTTAGTCGGAAGTTACGAAATGGAAAGTAGTTCGACGTGTTCTGCGTTTTTTAATTCTAACGGTTTAAGTGCTTCCAATACCGTTGACCCTAAGGGACTGACTTCGTTAAGCGTGGGTTGTACCTAGTCGTTTTTAGGGTTCCGTACCCTAAGGGTAAAAACGGGACCTCAAGGGTAAAAACGAACTCCGTCTGTCTGTCTGTCACCAGGCTGTATCTCATGAACCGTGATGAGCTAGACAGTTGAAATTTTCATAGATGATGTATTTCCGTTGCCGCTATAACAACAAATACTACCCTATAATAATAAAAACAGAATAAAATCAATATTTAAGTAGGGCTCCCAAACAACAAACGTGAAATTTTTGCCGTTTTTTTGCGATAATGGTACGAAACCCTTCGTGCGCGTGTCTGACTCGCACTTGTTTCTTGTATTTTTTTATTACTCTGGTGAAATGATGATGTGTTTTTTTTTTGACAATTTTATTAACATAATATCACGTCCGGATTCTTCGTCTGGTTTTAAGTTAAATTATACTAGGTAATCTTCAAAATTATTTTATAGAAATTATTATTTAAGCCTTAATAGAAATGGTAGGGTTGGGCACAGGTGGAATTTAATTATACGCATTTCAACTGTAACGTTATTTTTACGTCAACCGTGCGAATTAATTTTCAAGCGCATTACTAAACCCTTTTGAAAATTCTTTGAGCTACTCAACTATGCCTTTTCATGATATCTATGGATTTGGCTTGTGTTATTCTTCTACTTAATCTATTACCGTATTTTATTGTCCTTCTACTGTACGTAACCTGTTAAGCTTAATCACACTTTTATGTTGCCAAAATGGAGTCACGTTCTCGCATTGCGTATTCAATTATCCTAATGTTGATTGCGTTCAAAGCAATTAAGAATCTACTTCCTACCTGACGTCTACGTTTCAAACACAGACTAATGAGTTTGACATGTCTGATTATTTAAATATGTTAACTGATACACAAAAATGTAGTTGGTGAGCTATCTTTTGTACAGCTGTAAACCAGCTGTTGTGTTACCTACTTATATAATTATAGCAGTTGTATTGATATTGGACCTATTATGAGAGAGGTAGAGTGTCGAGAGTCTCGTGGCTTAATTATATGAGACACTAGCTGACCCCCGCAGCTTCGCTCCCGTCAACTGGCTATCTACCTGCTCTCTACCTAACATCTACTTATCTATGCTGCCTAGCTACCTTACCTACCTGCCCACTTATCTTACCTACCTACCGACCTACTCACTTGCCCTACCTACCCTACCCTATCCTATATACCTACCTACCCTATCATATATATCCTACTTACCGTACCCCACCTACCTACCTACCCACCTAACCTACTTACCCTACCCTACGCTTCCTTTCAATTTGTTAAACTATTTATTTAAATAAGAATTAATACTACAATACGAATGTAACCAACCTTTTTTTTGTACCAGCGATCTTATGAAATATTAGAACACAAAAGCTGCTATTGTGACTTAACTATGATAGTGAGATAATATCTCTCTTAGACTTTTTTGTAGTTAATGATGAGTACTTTAATCAAGTTAATTTTTATGTATCATCAATAATTTTCTCAGCGCACGCCAAATAATGAATTTTATTAAACTATTGTTAAACTATTTATTTTATATATATTAATTATGTATATAATTTTTTTATAAATATTATAGCTGACCACCCGCTTCGCTCCCAGTGAATCTACCTACCACCTACCTATTTACCCTACCTACCTACCTACCCACCCACCTACCTTGATACCTACCAACCTACTCACCTGCCCTACCGATCAACCTACCCACACTACTCTATTACATAATCACCTGCGCTACAGATTAACCTACCTACCCTACCCTATCCTACATACCCTATTTACCCTACCTACATACCCACCTACCCTACTTACTTACGTACCCACCTACCCTACCTACCCTAACCTACCAACCTACCTACCAATTTGTTAAACTATTTATTTGAATAAGAATTAATACTACATACGAATGTAACCAACTTTTGTTACGAGTACTACCGGCGATCTTAGGGCTCCGTTACTTCAGACCTTTCAGACGGAAATAGCGCAGCGGGGCACCGTCGAATATGTTCGAAATCGTACTTGCACCTATTATATATTAAAACCAAATTAAACGATAAAAAAAGTGTTCAATCAAGCAGTCCAAGAGCGAGCGAAGCGAGCGAATCGAGCTCGGGAGCTTAGGGCACCCCGACATGGACAGGTTAGGTTCGAAGGAGGATGATGGTGTTAGGTTACATAATAATTAAACAAAGTCCTACTAGATTTGGTAAACAATAAACAACTATCTAAATGAATATTACGCAAACTAAAACATTCTGCTACATGAAAGTTGGCATTTTAAAAAATGTCAATACGAAAAGCAGACCAAACATACAGTTGGTAACTGTGAGGTTGGGAAATAAAACAAAATTATATGATAAGTTGGCAAATGATTATTCGGCGAAATAAAATTCTGCGAAACGTTAGTTGCCAAGTGAAAATCTGGCAAACAATTTTCGGCGAAAGAGCATGTATCACCAATAGTTTTCTCAGCGCACGCCAAATAATGAATTTCATAGGCAAAAGATTGCTACTTTGGGTTACAGATCTCTATTTTTTTTTTGGTAATAAATTATAGCCTATGTTACTCGGTAAAAAATTAGCTTTCCATCGATGAAAGAATTTTTAAAATCGGTTCTGTAGTTTCGGATTCGGGGCCTATTCGGTACAGAACAAACAAAAAAATATTTTCTCTTTATAATGGTCCGTGGATGGGTGACCATCGCCCATCGTCCCTCGGAAAGCACGTGAAGCTGTTGGTTCCGGCTGTCATGTATCCACGTATAAGGTTCATATAACACACTGGTGCTCAGCTGCATCCGGTTGGGCTGGAAGCCGATCCCAGCATACGAGTAGTTGGGATTGTATGATGACAGAGGCAGATCAACTGTAAATACATTGCTTACTAAATTACTCATAAAAAGAACTAAAGCCTCTCACTGCTGAGGATTTCAACCACACACGACGCATCGTCATACATTGTTGTTTTTCGCTACTTCGACCTTCACGATCGCGACTGCACATCGTGCCGTTGATCTACACGCTTTGAGCGCGTGTCCCACCCCCACCGGCCCAGTGTCATGAGCCTTACCTGACAGACAATACATGTGTGTACGCATGTTTATATTTTATTTTTGAAAAAGCTAGGTCGTGGGGTCTAATCCGGGTAAGCACCAATGTGATTATTCAAATTCATTTATGAAGTTTCTAAGTTTATCTTGGACACCACTGAAAGAAAACGGTGAAGAAAAACATCGTGAGGATACCTGCAGCCGTATTGCGTAAGTGCGCAGAGTTCAAACTCTATCCAACCGATCAAATGAATGAATTCGGTCGGCTGGATAGAGTTTGAACTCTTTGCGCACTTACGCAATACGGCTGCTGGACTTAAAGTTAACATAATTTTAAAATAATAATAAGTTTAAAATCGCCAATCCGCCTTGAGCACGGGTGGTGATCAATGCTCGTGCCTTCTCTGTATGAGAAGAGATCTTTGCCCTGCAGTGGCACAGCTATAGGTAGGTAGTATTAAATTATTATAATAGGTCTTTACCTACCTATGAAATTGCCGTTTTTTAATAAATTTAATTTTGTACTGCCTCTCGGGTATTAATTTTATTTTCCCGCCAGGAAGCTATCCAAATTCTGGAAAAAGAAGAAGTCTTTAGGCGCAAGGTCTGGTGAGTATGGCGGTAGACGGAGAGCTTCCAATCCCCGCTCTTGTAACTTGGAGACCGTCTATTGTGCAGTATGAGATCGCACGTTGTCGTGCATGAGCAGTTGAGACGAGCGATTGACCAAATCTGGTTGGAGACGAGCGACCTTCTCCATCATTGTGTTCAGTTCTTCACAGTACACATCTGCAGTAATGCTCATCGAATCAAGCTCATACTCTTCTCCCGTTTCGTAAGAAGCTGTGTTGAATCTTGACCACCAAACAGTGACCATCACTTTTCTAGGGGTAAGTTTTCGTTTAGGCCATTGTTAAGGCGGATCCAACTAACTTGTTGAGTGCTTGTGATTGTCAAACAGAATCCATTTTTCTTCGCAGGTAACAATGCGATTCAAAATTCTTTCGTTTGGGTGCCTGTGCAAGGCACGTCTCGATGCGTACTTCGCGCTGGTTTGTTGAAGGTCACCCATTTGACAAGCTTTTTTATCTTGCCTATTTGACAAAAAGGAACAACATTGTTTTGATACTAACTTCGAAAACTGCTGCTAAGTCATCCGTAGATTGAGTATCATTAGCTTCCACAATCGCCTTTAGTTCGGCATTGTAGACCACAATTTTCGGACGACCTCCGGGTTCATTTTTCAGGTCTACATTTCTAGAACGGAATCAGGCAAACCAATAACAGGTGGTTCGCTCCGTAAACGTCGTTGATGTTGCGTACCGCTTGTGCCGTGTTGCTGCCTCGACTACCGGCGTGTACCTCATATTCTAAAATTACTCGAATTTTTAACGTGCGTGATGGCGAAAAACTGTTTTTACAAAAAAATACTACCTGTACTCTTTTTCGAAGTCGGTGTCCATAACGAAAAAAATTGGTACCTACCAAATTAAAAAGACACCGACATCGAAAAACAAAGTTATTTTTCACTTTGTAGTGTTTTAGTAGGAAGTCGGTAGTATTTTTTTGTACAAAAGTGTCTTTGGTAGGTACTGCTTTGCCGTTATTTATTGAAGAGTTCTGTTGTATATCTCTGAAATTCTTTATCAGGTCTTCCCAAAATTAAAATGGGACCAATTTCGGAATATACTCTATCAAACAAAAAAAAGAATTTTCAAAATCAGTCCACAATTGACGGAGATTTCGGTGAAAATAAAAAAAAAGCATACAAAAATTCGAACACAGAACCTCCTCCTTTTTGGAAGGTCGGTTAAAAAAGATTCAAATGCGATGAAAATATAATAGTACGAGTGGCGACCGCAAGATCCACTACGGCATTTGATATTAAGATAAGCCCCATGGCACGGCCGTACCCACTTCTCCTGCTGCTATTCTCACAATTTCGTGCGTGGATACGCCAGTGATCAACAGAACTCCATAACAATAGATGGTCACAGGAAACAGACTGTAGACAGTCAAAATGGCTTTGCCAAACGTATACCCGCGTCTAACTAAAAAACTTCTGCCTAAGTAGAAATAACCTAAATATAATCATAGGGACAATAAATAAAAATAGGCGCCACAGACAGCCCACTTTGCAGAGGCGGTTTTAACGCCGAAGAATCAGCCGCCCACGCAATCCTGGAATGCGAGGCCGTGGCATCTCAACGTGAAGAAATCCTCGGAACAGTGAGGTCGCTCCGTGAAGTCTGTGAAGCCCCCAGGAAGCTTCTGTGCTTTTGGATGGAGCTGGACTTGCTTTGTTAGCCTGTACCCACGCACAACAGACATAATGGGAGTCTAAGTGCGGAAACGGGAATCCCTGCTACTACTACTAAGCCAGCTATAAACATTATCACCAAGTTTCAAGTTCACAGGTCAATGGGAAGTTAACAATTCTCCGGTACAAAATTTCGGTCAGAATATCTTCGGCAGACTACATGATTCAATATAATCCTATATTGAATTATGTAGTCTGCCGAAGATATAATACCTAACATTTGCGACTAATTTCATCTATGTATCAAATGACGTAGATTGGGGGTCCGAGTCGTTACCTGTGAAACAGTGTGCCGAGCACTTTCAACCATACATGAACTGGTACACAAGATTTTTCTATAAGTACTAATATATTGCTATTTGATGCCACACGTATCCTCTCGGTATCAAATAACGTAAGTGCCATTTATTTTTTCCCCGGTACTAGTACTTTTTTTGTACTTCGGCTAATTCTATTTTTTGCCACTGATTTTTCGAAACTTAGGATCACTTTTATGAACAGGTGCCATGGGGCTAATCTTAGTATCAAATCGGATCTAGTGGTCACCGCTCGTACTATAACGATAATGAAAACATAAATGACTAATTTAGAAAAAGAATACCATGTTTTTTAAATATTTTTTTTTGAAATTGGAATTCTTAGCCGACAAATAATATTTTGATTTGAAATGGGGCCAGTACTGCAGAAAAGCAATTTCATAGGTAAAGGCCTTTTATAATCGCACACTCCTGGCAATAGCAGAATTTATTGGCAGTCAGTTGTATCACCTCCAACTATATCTATGAATACTATGATAAAATAGAAACAGTCGGCAGGAAATATTTTTTCTCAAAAATGGTATGTAATGCTGCCATAACATCTCTAAAAAGTATCCAGAAAGTGAACTCTACCGGACACTTATTCACAACTGTCCAGTAAGAAGCGAGATTTTAAATTTGGAATCTCCTACTGTCCAGTAAGTTAGTATGTAATTTACTTACTGGACAGTAGGTCATCCTCTTTAGATCTGCTTACAAAAAAAAAAACATAGTACCAGACACAGGTTAGAGTTTAGTCATTATAACATGGTTATAGGAGGAAGGCTCCAAATATATATCTATCTCATGAGATAGATATATTTTGGAGCCTTAAACAGCCATCTTATAGTCTGTGAAACTTATCGCGACGCAGAAAAAGTATGCACGTTGCGTTTTGTACTTAGTAATGTTGTAGAAGTATAAAGTGGGATTTTATAGAATAGAATATCTTTATTTCGGACGCAAATATCCATAGGGTGTGGGTGGTGGTGGGGTTATGTTTGTATTTAGTAATTTCAGTTTATAAATCATGTTGTATGAATCACTTCCCATTTAAAATTAACATGGAGTTTCAAAAACAATGATTTACATTTTTACTGCCAGCCAAGAGTCCGTTCATCAAGATGTACAACAAACAAACATTCATGCCCCAAGTAAATCGATCACAATATCTATCAGTAATTGCCCTAATATGTATATTATACGCCCTGTAACCTTCGATATTAATTAAATGAATTTTTTGTTAAACTTTCTTTCATTTTTGAGAAAAGCATTATACAAGCCTCAACCAGAAAGAAAGTCATCCCGGCCTCGTATATAACCGGACCTCACCTGCGTTTCGGTCCGGTTAACTCATACTTGGCCAGGAAGGCTTACTGACTGCATTCTGCAGTAATGTACTATACTTCATCTACTTTATTATTACTGATACTTATAACTTACTATTAGGTACACATTTATCTGTGAAATTTTACCATTGTTTGAATTTAAATGCTTACGTTTCTGATGACGGGAGAAGGTCATTTATGAGCAAAATATTTAACATATAGCGGGTATGACACTATCATTTATCTAGGATCATAGATCTATGAGTCATATTTATATGATATCTTATATATAAAATTCTCGTGTCAAAGTGTTTGTCTGCATAATGTAATCATAAAACTAGTTTGTGGTACTTTGTAGAAATGAATACTTACTTACTTATATTTAAATACATCGTATAATACTACCCACATGTACCTACTAGCAACATAATAATTATAACGGCACGTGCATGTAATAATAAAAAATAATAGGCAAAAACACCAGTATTTTCCTCATAGAAATCAAATAAATTAAACGTGATCTAATTGATGTATAACAAAGCATTTTGTACATCTAACTAATGTGTATGTAACGAGGCCCGTCGTTATGGAGAACTACATTTTAAGGTCATTAATAAATTAATTACTGTTGGATACTAATAATTCCTTCTTAAGAATTTGTGGTCTCATAATTCACGTTATTACATTTAAAAAAAAATACATTTACATTACATTTATATGAAGTGTCATCTGAAGGATTATTAAGTCATGCTAACATAAGCTACTTTTGCAAATCAAACTTATATCTATCTAATCGTCTGTATTTTCCCACAGCTGGGCGAAGCTTTTCCTCTTACTTCTGCCACAGATAATATAATAATAGCATTCTTCTGCCCTTCGTGTGAGCCAGTTCTTTTGGTAGGTACGAGCATTACGAGACTTTCATCTTCGTCTTGGTCTGTTGATATCGCCTAGCAATCAATGGGATGCTATCAGTGGTTCTTTCGAACCTCTTTGTTGTGGAACTCAAACATGACTTTTAAAGGATGTATAGGGATGTGGATAATAAGTAGACAAGGCAGGCATACCTTTGCACAACACTATGGGGATTATTGACATTAGATTTTATGATTAATTTTACTTATGATTTTTAATCCAGGATGACTTTAGAGCCTTTAGAGCGAAAACTACATACATGCTTGTAACGTATACTGGTGATTGCATTACTTCTTATACCCTGCTTAAACTCTAGGAAGTGTTGACGGGTGGGTGTTTTGTTTGCCAGAAAAGGAAACCGGTCTGTGGGTCTATTGGTCGCTTCTGCGGAACATATGGTCCTGGCATGGAAGCGCGGCTCGGTTGAACCATTTCATTTGTTTTGATCTGGAATTTCTCGGTAGCAAACCTGTCTAAATCTGTGTCCGGTTGATGGCCATAGCCAGTAGTTGATGGCTCCTATCACATGAGACTTAAACAGATCTGGCAACATTTTGGGTGTACTTTGGGAGTCACAAATAAATATTTGTCCTTTCTTTCTTTCTTCTTTCTCACACCTCTGCCTTACCTAATGAGGAATACGGAGGCGCGATGTTATGTAGAATAAAATAATTTTGATTAGAAACGTTACAGTTTCACAGTCTTTAGGTACGCTGATAATAGCGTCACATTGCAATTGTAATAACTAAGTATAAGTAAGGCATTGTTTATGTACGTAGATTACTTTATAATAATCATACTATAAGCATTTCCCTTTGGTTTTAATTTAGAGAATAGTAGTGCCTTGAATGTACCTACCACTGAAAATATTAGGGCCCCCGCAAACTACAGACTCGGCGGATAGTTTGGTCGGCCCTTTAAACAGTATGAGGAAATAATTATGCGAATGCAAGTGCGCACATTACAGTGAATAGGTAATGAATGTACTTTTCAATCCGACCAAACTATCAGCCGTTATAAAGTATGTAGTTTATGGGGGACTCAATTTCACTGTGAGTAAATTTTATAATAGGGTCGTTTTTCTAAAGAAGGTAAAGCACTAAGAACGGGTTTTTTAAATAGGGGATACAAAATTTTTATAGATGTTCATAATTTTTGACGACTTCTTTTTTCTTTGCTATGGGTGATGACAAGATCATTCAATTGACCAGAAACAATCTACACGAGCAAATAATCATCAAAGTATACTAATAGCTTTCACTGCAACCATATTTGTCCTTGAAAGTATAAAAATTGAAGTCTTGTTTTGACAAAGCAATAATGTTAATTTCAAATCTAGCGCCGGGCTGGTAACTATTCAATTCGAAACATAGTATAATAACGTGCCACGCATTTGTAATTTCAGCAATAGTCTATCTTTTTTTAGGGTTCCTTACCTCAAAAGGAAATAAATAATAGTTAAAAAAAAAACACATTAATAGAAAACTGAACTAAAAAGTAGAAAATAATTTAAATTTTTATTATTGTAAAATGCGTGGGGTGCTTGATGTTAATTGCTATAATATTTTATTCAGAAATATTGGTAAAAGTAGAATCATTATGAAAATATCTTAAAAAGCACCGCACGCTTTTTTTACAAAATTTCTTTTTCTTAATTACACTGTTCTTAATTTAAATTATTTTCTACTTTTTAATTCAATCTCTAATCCTGAAGATCCTGGTAAGGATAATGAGCAAACTATTTAAATTATTTCATTGTCATCGGTCCTTGATAAGTGTGCAAAGTTTCAAATTAATCCGACGTTATGAAGGGGGTGAAAATCAAGTTCAAAGATTCCATTATATTGTATATGTTTGTCCGTCTGTCCATCTGTCGAACGCGTGGAGGTGTCAAGTTGTAATTAATATCGAATACTCAAGTTTGCAAACCCTTGCAGCTGCGAAAAAATCAAACTTCTAGATCAACGCAATCAAGACATACAGCCGTTAATGACGATATATTTATGATTACGATGATATTTTACACTCGCAAGGGAATCAAAATCTACACGTACATACTTACACGTACGTACTTCCCGTTGACCTAGAATTTAGCAAAAAGCAATTGTATTAAAGCACAAGTAAAGGAAAAAAGCCGAAAACTGTCAATTTTAACAAAGTAAAAATAAATATATTAACTAATTTGCAGTTGGTAAACTTACCGCGACTTGTATCGATATATGGAGACTAAAGTTTTGCAACGGCAAAGTTAATTTTGTTCCTCAATCCTATTTATCATATCGTAAGAGCAATGTACCAAACATTACGCCCTCATTACATTATGTCCTCATAGTTTATGAACTTCATTAATGTTATTTAATTATTTTGGTGAATGTAGCTGTTTGTACGGAAGCTCAGTGCGCGAGTCCGACTCGCACTTAGCCAGTTTTTACTCTAGACAGACTCTCGCTTGGCCACTCAGACTACCTAACTACTTATTTAATTTAAATTAATTCATATCTTCTTCAGTATGGGAGCAGTATCGATAAGAAGTGCCTTCTTAATGTGGTCATTGATCCAGCCACCCTGAGTGAGCCTCTAAAATAATAATAAAAAAACTAATCTGCATAGGTCTAAAGGAATCGGTCAAACTTTAAAAAAAACGTCGTAAAATATTCTCACGAGACGCAAAAAGTAATAATTATGAGAGCTAGAATTGTGTTCTTGCTGTGTCTAGTTTTTTCGCTAAATAATCTTTTTAGGCACTCCTTTGGCAGCATTTTTCTAAAATAAAAATGAAACTATAAACGAAATCTTATGTTTAGAAGATGTTATCAAGCACATAGCTTATTTACCCTTTATTTAATCACCGGTGGTGAAATGGGAATGTTATAAGATTGACGTGTGTATCTGTGTATCTGTTTTTGTAGAGGTTTTTATCGAGAGTGTTCTTAGCTATATTTGATCAAATCGGTTCAGCCATTCAAAAGTTATGCGCATTTTGTTTCGCAAGATATAATCGAAATTTTGTAAAATTTTGTTTCAAAAACCAAATGTTTTTGTAAAACCTATCTAACTAAAACTTAAAAAACGGACTACGGATGGACAGTGTAGAACTAAAAAAAAACATTCCCGTTTGACCTGCATGATATTTAATCTAAAACAAAGATTTTCCAGATTTTATTTTGTAACTTTATAGGCGTGATTAAAGAAATGACAAGTAGACGAAGTAATGGTACACACATAATATAAGTATTCCTTGTTGTTTTACTACGGAACCCAAACATAAAATAATCTGTTCATGTTTAAATAATATATTGCAACTTTTGTAATGGGAATACGAGCCTTAAAAGTTGATTCACCCAAATACCAGTTTCTCAGTTTCGAGTGTCGGCGATATTATTATAGTTTCTGTTTGTATAATCAAATTCAAGGCCGAGGAATCTTTTCAGATGCGTTACAGACCACACGTGAGGTCGGCTCTAGTTATGAAGCTACTGTACGTATAAATTACTTTGCCAGTTAAGTATTCTCATAATCGGGCATTTTCAGAAACAATAATTATAACATCCTACTATCACACTATCACCCTGATATTAAAAAGGCGAAAGTTTGTGAGTGTGTGTGTTTGTTTGTTACTTCTTCACGCTCAAACAGCTGGACGGATCTGGATGAATTTGGCACAGAGATAGATTACAGTTAGGAATAGCACATAGAATGCACTTTTTATCCCGGGAATTTGTTCGCTCAGGTTTATTTTCTAAATTCACGCGGGCGAAGCCGCTGGCAGAAGCTTTATAAATGTGGATGGATGGAAAGATGTTTGTTATTCTTTCACGCAAAAACTACTGATCGGATTGTCATGTAACTTTACAGAGATATAGCTTATACGTCAGAATAACATACAGGCTATAATTTATAAAGGTACTAGCTGTGCCCGTGGCTTTGCTCCCGTCAACTGCCTATCCTACCATACCTTACCTTCCCTTCCCTACCTACCTATCCTACCTACCCTACCCTACCTACCCTACCCTACCTAACCTACCCTACCTACCCTACCCACCATACCCTACCTACCCTACTCTATCTACCCTACCTACTCTACCCTACCTACCCTGCCCTACCTACCCTACCCTACGTACTCTACCCTACCTACCCTACCTACCTACCCTACCTACATACCTACCTTACCTACCCTACGTACATACCTACCTTACCAACCCTACCTGGAAACCTTATTTTTTTATTTTTTTTCATAAGAACCTTTTCCTAACAACAACACACAAAACAAAAAAAGTTTTAGCAAAATCGTTTTAGCATTCACGCGTGATGCCGTGACCAAGGGAAATAGGGATTCATTTTTATATATATAGATTGGGAGAAGTACTAATAGAACGCGAGCGGAGCCGCAGGCCACAACTAGTTAAAATATTTAAAAGAAAGAAAACCGGGAAAAATGGAAGGAAGAAAGTGACAATTTTGCCCTGCAGTGGGGCAATTCAGGCTGAAAATAAATAAATAATAACAATAAATTATATCAATATTAAGATCTAGTATTCAGTTGTACAACATTAACAAATACGACAAACATAAGCGGCGCAAAAAGTCTGTGAAAAACAAACATACACTTTTCAAATTTTACTTGAAGAAGTTTTCCTGTGGACGAATATATAAGCGGTGATAATTGGTACCGATTCAAATGTGGACGACTTTTGACGCAGAACGACGTGCGTCGTGAAGATTCATGGGAAAATTTTATTGTTTAAAAAAAATGTATTTATTTAATACTTTTGTTGTGCTGACAATACTGCTGGGTGAGTTAATTTAGATACTTTTTGAGTTATCGTGTCTTGGGGAACATACTATGTGAGTGGGGAGCGTGACGTTCATGCGGAGGCTTACGGGGCTATGTAGATAAATAGGCTCGACAAGTTACAAGAGATGCGAAATTCGCGTAAGGACGGATGGTAAAAAGTAATAAAATAATATTAACTGTGAAAGAAATGAAGCTTCACAGGACGACAAGGCAAAGAGTTGAAGGCAAGTTATAAGAAAACCTCGGTACATAAAAAAACTTGTAGATAATATAAATTCGAATGATAATATTAAACATTGTTTCTGATTTAAAAACTAATGCCATACCTAAACTGGTTGATAGTCATAAAAAATATTTGAATCACTTGAAGAACACACGCATTCTAAAATTTAAATTAGATATACATAAATTACCTTCGAACAACTGGTTTATCATCAATACATTATAAAATAAAGCCCCCCGCCGTGTGTGTACGAGATAAACTCAAAAACTACTGAATGGATTTTCATGCGATTTTCTCCAAAAGAGAATGGAAGGTTTTTGTGTATAATTTGTCACGGGCGAAGCCAGGGCGGGTCGCTAGTATACCTATATTTGAGCTTATTTAGTAGTAGCTATCTTAATTATTGCTCTTATAAACGTGATAGTTTGTGAGGATGGATAGATGTTTGTTACACTTTCACGCATAAAATACTGAACGGATTATGATGAAACTTTACAGAAATATAGCTTATATATCAGAATAACACAATTGCTATAATTTATAAACATATTGGGCGAAGTAGTCCACGCGTTCGGAGCCACGGGCGGCAGCTAGAACTTATATACATAAACAACGTGGCCTTCAAAATTACTTCTAACCAGCCGACATTTTACTATTTTATCTCCTTCTCTGTTTCAAGAAGGCACAGTCGACTTGAGCATTTTGTTTTAATAATTTTCAAATGATTTTCTAAAATCTGAATCGTGGTTCGAATGATTAATACGTAGTTAATAAAAATGCTGACCTTGAATACGTCCACTCATACCGTATAGTTATGTAAATTATGTATTATTTCTCTAAAACATATCGCTAAGTCATTTTCAAATCGATAGCGTGCCTGTAAATAAAATAATGAAAGGACCATTTTTTTAGATCTATCAAGCAAAAATGTTACAATTTTCAACTTACTTGTGTCACCTATTAGAATTTTCTAAACTTGCGAAGTCGAAGGGACATCTGCTCCAAGGGGAATGTCCGGTTCATATTACCTACGCGAGCAAGTACCGGCACCCGCCGCCAGGTGGCGTGAAACTCATTGCTGTTCATCATACGCCAAATGAAAGCCAATGAAATATTTCACAATAGTACCGAAACATACACGTGCAATCATACAAACAAGATTATTTTATTTTACAAATTAGAAGTTGCTATCGTTGTGTGACGTAATCTACATTGGGCAACCGCTTTAATGGCACCTATGTTGCACCTATTGATATTTTTCGCTGGTGCCTTTGGTGGAGTAATTAATTATTTAAAATTTTATTCTACATATGGCACCTACGAATCAGTAGGTACTAATGTTGGGACGTTCATTTTTTTAATGTCGAAATCGAAAATACGATAATATTATGATAAAAATATAACTTCCTCTTTTACTTTTTACTCCACTGCCGAAGGAGGGGGTAATGTGTTTATCAGGCTATGTATGTGCTTTTGTTCCTATGTGGCGTTCTAGAGACCAAACGCGTTCGCCCATTTTTATGATTCTTACGTCAATCGATTCTTCTTCGAAAATAGAAAAAGGTGGATTTTGGGCGCCGTAACGTGGGCGCCAATTTTCTTTTCTTTCGAACCCATTGTATGGAATATCAAAATAAAGCATTGTATGAAGGTATTTAAAAATATAATATAATACTTATATGTTTAAAGGTACATAATTCGAAAAAAAAATGTTAACTAGAAAATTATAAATAAAAAAAAGTTAATTCTAAAAATCAAAAACCCGACTGCTTAAGAAGCGAACTAAAAAGACAGGATTTTTTTGGATCTGGTTTTGGTCAGCCAGCTCGAGAATATGTATCTTACAACTGCACAGCATGATTTTCTTCTAGTTTACGTCATTAAACTCTCTACTGATGTTACTCGAATTTTTTATTTGGAAGTCCTAAAAAAATTAAAGGTCCCAACACTAGTACCTACTGATCCATAGGAGCCAAATGTGAAATAAAATTTTAAATAATAAATTATTCCATAATGGCACCAGCGAAAAATATCGATAGGTGCCGTATATGGAATACCACAGGTGCCATTAACTCGTGCCGTTAAAAAGGGTGCCCAATGTGGAATACGTCGTTGTGTTACCGGCGGTAGCTAAGCCACCCACTGAAGTCGGCGCTTTACACGATATGGAGATAGTGCAAGACCGTACGCAAAATACGCGCTTAGTCGTGGAGTTGCGGAAACCAGCCCGTTTTAACCTAACCTAGCCTAGTGCAAGACCCTGACGTCATTGAAAAGTTTTTATCCCGGCAATCATCATTAAAGGATGTGAAAGTTTGTATGGTGAACCAATAATTTCTCAAGTAAGGCGGCCCATACACTTACAATAATAATCCCTGACTTCGAGGCTGTAGTTGGAGGCCGTCGTCGCCCTCGCCCAGTGCTGTGAAAATCATGTATTTTGCTTTAATTAAAATACAAATGACAAAATACTATCTCTCATGTATTTAAAAAATGAAATACAAAATATTTTAAGTCGTATATTTGAAATATTAAATAAAAAAATACAATATTTTGACTATTTTTTTTTAAATATAAATTACAAAATACAGGAGGCTAGGTAAATAACCTTTTATGAATGAAAATAGCGATTGACAAAATACTTGACAGTTTAACATACAGTAGAGGTGCAGTGTTGCCAACTTTAAAGATTGACTTTAGCGGTCGCCATTTTGCTTACGAAAGCTAGCGAGCGCTATTTTCTGCAGAACGCAAAATCTAGCGCACCCATTAATATGATTACTAAATATATTTATGTTCAAATGTATTATGAAGTATATGCGTCGTGTGTAGTAGGTGTAGGTATAAGCGTCATTTATTTGAAAAACCAACAAATTATTTTTAATTACAAGTAATTCAAATACTGCCCAATCCAAGCCACGCCTTACGCTGCCTCTGCTTGCTAGGAATTTCAGTGGCAAGCCGAGGTTCGCAAGTCGGCGATGTGTTACTCCCGTGGCTGATATTACCGTCCCATCGGACTATGAGAATGAAGGATCAGAGTGTGCACCTGAGTTTGTGCATACATTCATTGTGTACTTTAATGTCCAGTAGTCGTCCAACAATTTGCGATTTTAACGATACGTTAGTATTGGTCATGTGACATGAGAGCCGACAACAATGAAGATATCTCTTGTCAAGGTAAGGGATTAAAGAGTTTCGGCGGAACCGCTGGTATACCCTCTCGTTGCAGAATACTTACGCCCAGCGTTCAAGTTACTCAGAACTGTAAGCACCGCTGTCTCCAATGCAATAACGTCTGCTTTACCATACAATGAAACCGTAGCAAGGTTAACTATTTTTTCTTTTATAATTTAGTTGTATTTTAATTATTGAGATAAGCAGCTTGATCTAATTTGAAAAGGTAACCCTATGGTAGCTGAGGCATAATTTACTTCACCATGACAGTAAGTTCTGGTGTTAAAATATTATTATAAAAAATAAGTTCGTAAACTAAAACTCGACTAATGAAAAATCACGCTCGAAATAGAACGTGATTTTTCAGTAGTCGGGTTCTTCGTAGTAACTTACATTTAATATATATTTCAGACATATTCATAGTGGTGTACACGGGTTAACCGTGGTCGTATGCCATCTACCGTAATAAAACCATACATACTGAAAAGTAGCATACGACCACAGTATGTTATTCTAGAGAACGCCATACTCAATTTAATGTGTCGTCACATAGCCTATAACCAGCGGACAACGACATCTCATTTGTCAAATTATGATAAGTAGTTTAGAAGTTATGAGGGAACAGATGAACATACATACATACTGGTCAAAAACAAAACCTTCCTTTTGCTTTGCCGTAGTTGGATAATAAAACTCAAAAAATGTTTCTACCTATGTCTGTTACAGACTTTGAAACCATCCAACTGATGTCCCCAAACCGGTTTAGAAAGGCAATAATGCGAAGAGGGTTCTAAACAAAAAAAAATGGTAGGCAGGGTAGAGTTGATTAAAGTGGCGACTGCATACCGGCAGACCCAGAGAAGTTCCACCAGCACTCCAGGCCTTTTCGATGTTGCTATGTTTATGTAGTTCACGCAATGGATGTCTTACAGCTCGGTGATGATGAAGCTGTTTCATGAATTTATGATTAACTAGCTTGTGCCAGCGGCTTCGTCCGCATGAAAAAGTGTTTTCTTATCCCAAGGGAACAAAACATATCGGGATGAAAAGAAGCGTATTTGCTGTTTCAGACTATAATCTATCTCTTTGCCAATTTACATCCAGATCCGTGCAGCCGTTCTTGCGGGATTGCAACAAACATCCATCCATTCATCTATCCAAACATTCGCATTCATAATATTAAGTAGGATATAGTAGGATTCAATTTCTCTTCAGCCATGAAAGGGTTGATACGAAACCATCACATTATTATTAATTGAATGCCAAGATCGCGTGCTTGCTGCAATCTTGTAGCACTGGGCGTCGTCGCCCATGTCAGGGCTTCTCGCATAATGAGCGAGAGTTTGCAGCGATTGAGATTAATTCACTATCTCTATGATAAACTAAAACTAACATAGAGATAAACAAATGATAATTATTATTGAAAGGTATCAAAATACCTAAGGCAGGACTCAAGGAAGGAAAAAGCAATATCTTCGTAGAGGTAAATGAGAAGTTTTGCTGCAACGCTTAACTAACCACTTTTATGCCTATGACGAATGAAATGTTAGGTAGGTAGCCTACTAGAATCTGTAACAAGGTCTATGCTCTCCCAATATGCCTACCTCCTGCTTCATCCAGGCTCTTGACCCAGCATCTCAATGAGAGCCTACAGAAGAGTTGACTAGCTAGACTATTGAGCTATTTACTGATGAAAGTAATACCTATGAGGACCAATGCTTTGGTAGAGGATGGTCACAGAATAGAAACAGGAGATACTCTTATAATTTACAACAAAGTGTCTTTTTTTTCTAAAATCATTTCAAAACAATAAATTGAACAGAGTTTTCATCTAAAAAATTTCGTAACAACAATGGCGGTCACCAACAAAAACTAAAATTGTCTATCACATCCGCTTTTTAAGTAATACTCATAAACTACACTTATACCATACAGGGTGGAACATCCTTGGTGTGTGCTATTTCAATTGTAAAGAGGTTTGATATCTCTGGCTAGATACCATTGCCACATTACTTTTTGGTAAATCACCATTTATGTTAAATATAATAGTGTTGATGTTTTGCACCGCAATCAATATATGATGCTAGAAGCTAAGAATTTGCTCCCAAAATAGCCAAAGTATTGAAAGGCAAGTTCGCAAGGAATGCTTGGCTGACTCATGTCTCCACAATTTGTTGCCTTATCACTTTAAACACTCCAACGGCTATAATCGGACAGGCGTGAAGCACGAGGGCGCTAATATAGTAATTACAAGTTACTTGTAGGGTTTAGCACGGTGGCTAAGTAGGTAAAGATCAATGATGCCTAATAACGTCACGTTTGCATTACAAAGCCCACAAACATCTATCAGCTAAGCAGCATGGCTTGAACATATTCCTGGCAGCCGTCCGTGGCTCCAACTGCGTGGAAACTACTTCTCCTCAATCGTTCTAATATGAAATGTGAAAGTTTGTGAGGATAGACGGATGGATGTTTGTTACTCTTTCACGCAAATAATACTGCACGGATTTTGATTAAACTTTTCTGAAATATAGTTCATACATCAGAATAACTGGCATCAGAATAAATGTGTAATTCTGATAAATGATGTGTGTGTGTGTGTGGTGTGTGTTTCTCATGTGTGTGTGATGTGTTTTCTGATAATGTGTGATTCTGTCTGTAATGAGTTCTTCTGTGAGTTCTGAGAAAAAAATTAAAGTACGATCACCGATTTTGTAGTATAATACTTCAAAAGTAAATCCTTACTTATACTTATAATATCATACTAATATTTAAATGTGAATGTAAGTTTGTTTGTTACGCTTTCACGCAAAAACTACTGAACCGATCATCATGAAACTTTGTACATATATTCTTGGAGATTTTAGAAGTAACATAGGATAAATTATACCAAAAAAAAAATGGCTTCACTGCGAGCGAAGCCGCGGGTAAAAGCTAGCATGAACATAAAGGTGGCTCCTCAATCCAAATGTTTGGATTGAGGAGCCACGTCAGAACCAGGAACATCATGGTTTAATATTTATCATAAAATGGATGTTATTGTAGCATTTGAGAGTAGTTAGTAGACAAAAACTGAGCTCGGTTGCATTAAAATTAAAAAATTACCATACATTATATGTGGCTCCTCACATCGTAGGTCACTAAGATATATAAATTATCTTAAAACAGCAATAAATAGGCATATACAAATATTATTTAAAGAGGATTTTACAACTTTTTCAAAATATTGTAGATGTCATATTAAATATTAACATTATTAACTTATTGGTTTGTTAACTTTAGTAGTACTATATTTCGATTTGCATTTTTTTCGTTTATCAATGTAACATGAAATTATACGGTTTTGAGTAATTAAAGTGTAAATTTTAATAAATAGCTCAAAATTGTACAAAATGATTAAAAAAAAATCGGATTCGAGTTCTTTTAAGTTTTTTGCATTTTCTGAAAACATTTACTATGGTAACGTATATTTCGTTTACACCATCAGAAAGTAAAGATTTCAACGAACAAAAAGCCCACCGACTTTTTGAAAAAAGTTGATATTTTGACGCGAGAATTTTCGATTGAAAATTAGGGTGCTTTTTTGATATTAAGTCAAAATAAGGCGAAAATATAAATATTTTAAATCAAATAAATTACAGTGTATTTGGCACATACACTGTAATTTATTTGATGTCAGTTTTCATCAAATTTCGTAGAAAAAATATTTTTTTGAAAAAGATAAAAATAAAATACCAAAAACTTGGTTATTTGAATTTATCACATCAATTTTTAGGTTCTTATTACCTACAACTTTGCCATTTAACTTTTCCATAGGACTTGTAGTTTTTCCGGAAATTGAGATAAAACATTTTACCCTTAAAAACTCACCCCCTCCCAGTTCCCGAACTCGGATCGCCCGTAATTTATTTTTCCTTTCATTTTTATCACATTCTCCTCCTTTTCTAATGGGTTTCATCCTACTATAACTTTTTTTCACTTTTTACCATTTTTGAAGGCGGCCCTGGTCTAACATACGACTCGTCATTTTTCAATGAAGCAGTAGTACGATTAATGCGCAATTTGTTTGTCAATCAGTAATTATAAATGATTGAATTAGGAGATATGGCCGCTAATCTACTGATACTTGTGACGAAATTTGAAAAAAAATCTTATTTTGGATAAATTTATACTAATTGTACGTATAATCCTGTTATAAAAAAGTTAATATCTACGAAGTTATTAACTATTGTTTAATTTCTTCACATATAGTTTTGAAGGGTGTCCATGAATAAATTATGTTTAAAAAATTCGTTTCGTGTCTTTAAAAAAAACAAATACGTTTTATTTTATTTCATCTCATTATTCGGGGGTAACTGCAAATTAATGTCGTTTACATACCTATCCTCAATAGTATTTATTTATTCGTGTATGCAAAATTTCGTGCTGGGGATGACTGTTTTAAAATTCGGTTGCAAGATTTGACTCATAATTATAGATAATAAAGCAACGTTACAGCGCTCGCCAATTTCTTGGCCACCCTGAAGTTGGCTACAATGACTACGCAGTAGTAAATCTCATACAAAATCAGCACCGCGCCGCGCCTTGTGCATCGGTAAGCCAACTTCAGGGCGGCCAAGAAGTTTTGCGAGCAGGAACTGCACTTAACTTTGTTTAGGGGTACTGGTTGTCAGGTACAAAAGTCATCTTATGAAGAGTCAATTACCTCTTTGTAATGAAAAATACCTAAAGTTATTGTTAAGATGACGTTGGCTGACGATTTTGCATGTTCTTTGTGTTTATCGCTACACAATTTTGCATATAACTATGTGACAGACGTTTGGACAGCTCAATGGGACAATCATGTTGGGGAGGTACCATAATTATAATGATGAAGCCCAGAAAAGCTGAAATAAGTTAATTCTGAAATGGGACTTTGCCGTAGGTACCAAAAATAGTTGCAGTTACCAATTTATTAATATCCTTTTTAAGGGCCCTTGTGGCGAGACACTATTTAAATTGCGTCGATAAGCGATATCGCGCATGCATTTTCTAAGAAAATTTCAAGTGAAAATGTGTCGTATTATATCGCATTGCGTCCATGTGTACCTACTTGTAATTTCGCTAAGTGCAAATTGCTTATAAGTATGGTATAAATCGAATAGCTTCGAGCCACCAGCAAGTTCGCTTAAATATAGAGGGTTTGGTATTGGGAAATTGATTTATTATAACATATGGGATCTTTAATAAACAGATATACCTAGTGTGAAGGGTACGAAGGCCTCACAGTTAAACATAACCGTAGAATGATACTCGTGACGATAATTGACCGGCAGTTGGTCTTCGGCCGTGAGCAAGGTCAAAGATTCGCGCACAGCATGCCATTGTTTCTTGTTATGGCGCAAGATATCAGAGACTGGCGTTTTGTTTTTACAATTTATCTAGTATTTCCTCTTTTTTTGTTTGCAGTTTCACGGTGTAGATTTTGCTATTAATGTGTTAATTGTTTTTAATTATTTCGTCGTTCTCTTGTTTCGTTTTCTTACTAACTTCAAGTATTGCAACACACATATAATTTTGTTAGGTTGCGATAAAAATTCAATCTTTCAGACTTTGTGGCGCACACAAGGATCGAATTTTGTCAATAGCCTCTGAAATTTTTTCTAATAATATTCATGTCTTTCTGTCAATAATAATATTAATTCCCTGTCAGTCAATCTGATTAATACTCATTATAATAATTACAGTCGAAAGACATCCACTGCTGAAAATAGGTCTCCCCCACATTGATCGGTCCCGTGCGTCTCTCATCCATCTGATTACTATCATCATCATCCGCTCTCTGTGAGAGGGTATGGGCCGCATACCACCACGGGGATCCAGTGCGGGTTGGTGGATGTCACATGTCTTCGAATTTTTGGTTGTAGGACATGCCGGTTTCCTCGTTTTCACGATGTTTTCCTTCACCGTTCTGATTACTATTTCGAAGTAAATTTATCTGCTTAGCAAATCGCTACTACGTTGCGCTTGCGCCGGGCCTCGAGCGTAACAAGTCGGCTACACGTGTTTCTGTGACGTCAAGAGCTGCTCTGTAGTTTCCAGCGCCGCACGGATTCGCATGACTATCGGAAGGAACCTTATTGCCTTCGCTATCGACTTCTTAATTAGATTTGATGACTTCGGGGAGACGCTTTTTGTTTATCCCCAGGGTATTTTAATAGGTCATGAGTCCATGTGCCGATTTTGATCACTGGGGTGGTTTTCGTGAGTTAAAAAGCCCAGACTCCCTTCTCTGTGCCAATTTTTTCCCCGGAAGTCCAGGGCCATATGAAATTATCCGCAGGATAAAAAGGTGGTCAGTAAAGTTGACTTCAGGATTTTTTGTTATCTTCTGCCTAATTATTGATCTCGCCTCCTAACAATGCCGAGTGTTGATGTAGATATCCACTATAGCCCACCCTTCTTCAAGCTCTATGTCTTCCCACTTCGAACTCTATTAGGCTACCTTATCCAGGTCTTCAGTACACTATTATCCAATGATTGATATGGTTCTAAAGCAAAAATATTTGGAAAATCGAACGAAAAGACTCAGAAACGATTTTAGTTTTGTCGAGTATGATATTTATGATAACATCTTAATCTTGCTAAGTAGCGCTACAGCTGAGCATGAGGTCCTGAGTTCGATTCCCGGGACGGGTAAAGTGTTATTGGGTTTGACCAACTGGAATTTCCCAGTAGAAGCCCTGGGTCTGAATTTGTGGCCGGTTGATGGCAATGGACTCGCCAACTATAACATGGGACTTAAAATATAGGAGTGCTCCAGGACCACCTCTGCCCAACCCTTCGGCAAATACTTGCGTGATGTTATATTATTTCTCTTAAAACTTTACATTTCAACAGCTTGGGCCAGTCATCGCATCAAGTTGTTAAAAACGGCTTCATCATTAAATACCAGACAAAACGTTACATTAGGTATGTGTTTATCTGTTAATCGCAAATAACGTTCTCAGAAACGATTGCATTCGATTGTAAGATAACAATCAATTGACGGGGCTTGATCCTCAATATCCTGATAGCAGTGAGGCACAGGTACCTACTATACAAGTCAGCCGTCGATCAGATGTGAAATAGCGGATCAGGCCTGACTCTTCCAAGCTGTAAGGCGCCATTGCGGCTTAGTCATATCTAAACAAGGCCTTATGAGTGGACTGAGTAAATCAAATGTCCAAATAAACGATGGACGGAGAAAGAAAATCAATGATGCCGTTCCAGTTTTTATCAAAATCGGCCCCGAAACTCCTTCGAATGTTTTCGTTATTCCTCATAGTTTTGGTTTTGAAAAACGCTGCTTTATTATTCAGTAGAATTCGGCATATTAATAAGACGCCATCATTTTTTAAATCTGTTACATTGTTAGTTTTATTGGTAAGTGATGTTTTTATTGCATAGTATTAGATGACCCGAAATCACACAACAACTGACAGACAACGCACAGCCTGCTAGGTCTAGAAGAATATCATACTACTGTCACACCAATGTTTATTTATTATACAACGAAGGTAGTTGAAAACCTATCAGGCACACGGCTGGCTAGTACAGAAAACGCAAAATCATTGTCCGCAATTGTCACACGCAAATGTCACACTAAAAAATGAGATTTAGCTAGATAACACCAACTTAGATTTTAATACAGGGTTTGACACGTTCCTATAAATTTCATTAAAGTCTACCAAAGCCGGGGCTAGTGTCTACTGCTCGACTTTTACAAAAAATTGTGTTATGTGATAATGATTAAACGCACACATATTATCTAGGTATTTACGATCTTGTAACTGTAAACCGTTCACATCATTTCGTGCATTTATACTCGCGCTTGTAACGAAAGCATAGCGCGATTCATTTCGATTCCAACGCCATCTATCGAGCGCAGGGTTCAACTTTTTGCAAAATCAAATCGACCAACCATTGATAGTTGACTTTCACCGACGTTAATTTACAGTATGGCTTTGCCTTCGATTTGGTTTAGAAAGAACTACCGATCGATGTCCACTGATTCATTTTACGATCGAGCGACGATCATTCGGTTGATGTAATGGTGGCAACATCCACTATTAGTTTCTATGCTTCATGTTAGCCACAGGCTCTAGACAAGTGACATTATTTTCATAAACTCATCACTCCTTTTGCCCATGGGGGTAAGCAAAAACCACAACCCGCCACCTGCTGCGATCCTTACATAATCTTATGAGTACTGCGTATCTGTTTTTTTTTTTAAATATTTTTGAATAAAATGTCACATTGGCAATCCCTTTCATTTCAGCATTCTAGTCTAGAGCCTAAGTTCTCAGTGACAATATATTCGTCTCTTCCCTATAGCAACGCCAGTCTCGACCTGTCAATGCTAACATAGGCTCATGTAATTACAATAAGTATTGTTGTGTCGATGCTCGAGGCCAGGCCCGCACTCAACTATTGTTATTACTTATTATGTGATTATGGTGTTTTGACTTAATTTTAATATTTTGTATGGTTGTGGAACCGGGAAGAGGCATTCATGAGGTGTGTAAAGATACATAGCTTATTAGCCGGGTGTAGTCACGCACGGTCACGCATAATTCAGGAAGTTGCTGGACACAAACACCAGCATATCGAAGATTCAAAATAAATTCGGTTTGTTTAAAAAGGAATGTTAGTGCCTCTTCCAGATTTAGAAAAAAAAACCCGTACATATCCATCAACTGAGGTACCATCTTCCTCGCTAAATAGCTACATAGTTGTTTGATATATTGGAACAACATAACGGGTGCGTTAAGAGTCTGTAAACCAATTAGATTAAGAGGACGCTATGTCGTTACAGCCAGATTAACTAGGAGGCTCTACCATGTCTTAGATAGAGATAAAAATACTGAAGTAAATCCTCGCTATCACTTAACAACTTCAAGGACACACTTTCTCAAATTAACATATCCTCAACACACAGTATGTAGAAATATCATATCAATAGAGAATGTTTATTAATACCAACGACATGCGTTTTGGGACCTCATTTTGGAAGCCTGAATCTTGATATCCACTCAGACAAATATCTACTCAGTAGCACTGAGAATAGAGTTGTAAATATCGTAGCTCTAAAAGGAACTTAACTAGGTAATTAGAAATGTAATTAGTATCAATATCATTTGATACGACCGAGCCGGCAGGATGCAAATTAATAAAAAATATGCCTGTCACTCTAGCGTTTGCTCTCGAAGTAATGTTACTACGATGGTTTTACAATTGTTTGTGCTAAGTCTATTTATGTCGAGTATTACATGTCTGATGTGAAGTTGATGATATTTTTGATAATCATCGTCATTTATTCTTTGCTTCTCTCTACAACCGCTTTAGTGATCTTTCAGATGGCTCGACTCTGAGTGTTGGGCGATATCGCACACGTATTTTCAAAGCCAATTCCAAGTGAAAATCGTTCGCATTGCATCGTACTGCGTCCATGTGAAAGTATTTGCTATTTCTCTTAGTAAAAATCGCTTAGCGGCGTGATATAAATCGAATCGCGTCGACCATCAGGAAGGTCAAACGTGTATCAAACCGCTGTGTACCTTGTAGGTACTAACTTATAGCCATTCTTTTAGCCCTTAGCAATTCAGCATCACCTTCGCTAATAGATCGCTATTGAATTGCTAATAGGTACTTAATATGTTTCCTTCAGGTGCTCTTTTACGGCAAAATACGCCTCTCCCGCTATTTTTATAGCCTGCCATCTTATTATTCATTCTTTCGAACCTAATTGCGGTAAAGCCAAAAGGAAAAATTATGATTTTGCCTGTCTACCTGTGTATGTAAATTGTATGCGCCTGCATTCATTGCGCGCGCGCACTCGAGAATTTCGCGTGACCAAACTTCCACAGTCCTTGCGTCTATCCATATCTCGCGCTGTTATGTCGCTAGGGAACACGAGGTATACTACACATAGGCTAGCTCAGAAAACTTGCTAAGTCACAGCCATTTATAATATGTGAGATTTAGAATGAAAAATGTGTAGGGCTTTTGGAGCATCGCCTGTCAGTTACTCGCTCCATAACGGTTCCTCTACTGATGATGAGAAATTTTGATTTTAATAAAACCATTGTTCTATTCTGTTACCTAATTAGCTACCAAGGATCAGAATGATGTAAGTTGGATTATTCTTGAATCAATATAATTAGCAGAAAAAATCGGATAGTAAATACAATTCTAAACCAATCAAACCTTTTTTTTTGGTCAATCCTCATGTATACCCATCGTTTGATGGTTATTTCGGATTCCAACCGCCTAAAATCCTGCAGTTCCTACCGCTACCATGAGTCGAGGGTTTGGGCTGCAATTAAATTCACGTCTATCCCTGACTCGAACCAAACGACCCTATGAACCAGCAAACTCAAGTGTCACAGAAAATTGTACAGCTGCCTTTCTGCAACACTTCTTGTAGCCATTATTTGCTAATAGTAGCTGATTCCTAGCACCACTATACATTGTCACCAGGCCGGAGAGAAAGCATGTTCCTGCCCACGGTAAGGATTCGGTCATAAATGCCATTCACAACTCTTCCATCACGATCATCCCTCACACAATACTTCCTCTTTATCTTCATCACGTCTGTATTCCCGAAAAGGTTAAGGCAGAGGTGCACGTATAATGTACCCACATTTCGCCAGCTATGATTAAAGTCCCATGTCCCATGGGGGCTACCCTATTGACATCAACCGGCCACAAATCCAAACTCCAGACTGCAACTGAGAAATGCCAGATGAAAAATAACTAAAACGTAATAACACTTTGCCCGACCCGGGTACTGAAACCAGGATCTCATGCTCAGCAGTAGCGCTTGCGACCACTACACCAACGAGTCTAAATTTCAAGGTCATCACTCTTTCAGCCATCATTATCAAGACAAAAGATTTTCTTTTAAATTATCTATCGGGCACCTTTCTTCAAACGGTTGATAGACAATCTCGCTGGTCCAATGGTTGCCATTCTTTGGATGTATAGGAGACATCCATTGACTAACTTTTGCATTTGACTTCCTTAGGGAATATTAAAAAAATAAAAATAAATGTCGATAAATCTATTGAAACCATTTGATATTCAGAGGTATCTAGTAACGTCATGTTTAAAGTCCACGTCCGTCAGTGATAATATACAATCAGGGTTTATTATACATTTTAAATGGCACAAAAATTCAAATATTCAGAATTAAAATAAAGGTAGGTTAATCCGGGATTTAAAATCCGTCTGCAGTCTCCCATAAACTACAACAAACAAACGAAATACTGTACCAGTATTGCCGTCAAGTCCAGACTTTGCCCCATCCTCACGCATTCTTGTCATGGGAGGAGGTCACTGCTCTCCTCCAAAAAAATGGGACTTAACATAACTAGAGAAACGTGGGTGAACCTTTGCTTTGTTCTTCGTTCGGTTTTTTTGTCACCTATCCCAGGAACCCCTGGATCTCAAACATACTTTAGATCACAAGTCCAACATCCTCATAATTAAGGCTAGGCATAGCATTAATATCCTTGATATAGTCTGCTATATTAGACACAGAGCCTGTAACAATGCTCAGTGTTCCGCGGACCGTCGCCTGCGCCGTTACGAAATTAATATCCAAAGTTGAGCATAAATTTAGAAACATTTAAAATAATATTGTTGATCTAGTCTCGCGTCTCGCGGCGTGCAGTTGACATCTTGTATTCGATATTTTTGTACTATTTCTCTGTTTTTTTTTCGGAGTTACTTAGTTGAAGTTTTTGTTTCTGCCATGAGGGAGTTAAATGGTGAGCTTTTACGAGTTATTTTATTGTTTATGTATTTGTATCACACTGAGTGTGAATAGAAATATGGATTTATTGATTTGTTACGAGTATCATATGTCAGTGGGTTGAGTTGATTGTCTCATGATCCGATCGCCTCTATGGGATAAAACTGAAATTACCCTCCCTTCGTTAAAATTCGTCTTGATGTTATAATAATATTTATAATGCAATGAAAACCTCTAAAATTGTGTTTTCCCGAATTCCACACACAAAATATCAAAACTGGATAATTATTTTGGCTGATAACAGCTGATTGTGCTAATAAACACAAAAACATTACCCTCCTTCTGGATCTAGTGTTTTGTCTCGCGCAAGAGCCCGAGGAAACGTTGTACATTGAGTTTTTGAACAAAATACTTGATAGAACTCAGTACTGAGAGCAATGTACATCATCCTCATGGGCTCTTGCGCGATAGTGTACAGCCGGCATAAAACGTGTTTTCGACCGGGATTTTAATGTTGTAAATAATTTGGCCTAAAAGAAATACAAAGATATTTAAATACCGATTCTACAGAACTTATAGAATTATTTCACCGTCTTGGATAGTCATAAGAATGGCGCCATGACAGGCGATAGGTATTTACGTATTTACGCGTGTCCGCTTTACTACGTGTTGGTAGTATTGTTGGTAAACGTGCGAGGCGTCACAATCAGCTGCCGAGCAATTTTTTGCATTTTCGATTCAAAGACGAGCTCTGAAGTATAAATATTTAATTAGCTTATTAGTGTACCTGTGATAAGTATATTGGTAAGGCTCTTTATTTCAACTCTTTATCATTGTTTGATCGATTTTTTGTTAAATGTTATTTAAATGTGATGAAAAATAGTGCTCATTAAATTATACTAAACCAGCTGACCCGATGAATGTTGTCCAGTCTAAATAGTACAAACGTCATCTTGAACATTTTTTCATTTCCTAAGACTCGGACTGCTAGGAAAATGTATTTTTTTTTAAATCGGTTCTGTTGTTCTTCAGTTACCTATGCATACACCAGCGAACAAAATTTCTTTTTTATTTATATATTCATTTATTTTTTAGGATCTCCAAAAAGGATTGGTACACCTATCTATACTAATGCTATTTTTGTATACAACGAATAAACTTAAAAACTACTGGACCGATTTCAAAAATTCTTTCACCGTTGGGAAGCTACACTATCCCCGGGTGACATAGGCTACTTTTTATCCGTGTATTCCCACGGAAACGGGAACTATGCGGGTGAAACCGCGAGGCGTCCACTAGTAAATTGTAATTTACAGAATCAGTATTTAGGTATCTAGTAGATGCACTTCCACTCACATTCACTCCTTTACTCACCACAGCATGCACACATATTTTACAACTAACTTAAAAATCGAATTACCTACAGATAACATTATGTATTAATCGAATATCTGTCTCTTCTTGGTAGTAAATATTACGAAACAGAATGAGGTCTTGTTGCGCCATAACGCCCATAACCCATTAAATGGGCTAAAACGGAAGCAGATACGAACGACATTCATAGAATTAATTTATGAGCCTTCCTGGCTTCGCGACCTACACCAATGACGTTATCGTAGGTACTTATGAAAATTATGTCATAAACGATTATGTCTTTAATTACCATGACTTTGAAAATGGAGAATTTAAAGTAATTAATTTGATGTATATTAACGATAATTCGAGGATCTAGACAATTGTTATTCGACGTCGCCAATGACGATATTCGAAACGTCAAAATGTAAGGGATTGATAACGTGACATATCGATAGAGCTTGACAATCCTGTACATCATCATCATCATTTCAGCCGAAAGACGTCCACTGCTGGACATAGGCTTCCACCAGGCGTCGCCACACTGACCGGTCCTGTGGGTGTCGCATTTCGTATCACATACATTTTTGACATTTCCAATCGCTGTCGCAAACATAGATTAAGATATTTTTGCTACGCAAATATGTCTATGGTCACAAAACTTTCGTTGAGTGTCACTTGTGTAGAGCAGAATAGAGCTTTTATATTTAATGTCTAGATGTGGGTATAATTTAATAAAACACAAGTTCAAAAAATCCCTTAGGAAAACTTACAAGATTTTTTCTTTCTCTTTCTCTAAGAAGCTTACTTGAACTATTACGAATATTTAATAAAATATAAATGTTGTCTCAAGCGCTTACCAACGAGCATCATTTCAGTTTTATAGAAAATACACATTTTTTTTAGTTTTGTACTTGATTGTTTATTTTGTTTATAATTTTCTTAAACCGCGGTTCTCATTAACACGGGAAGTGTAACCTATGTTAAACGTGAGATTATTTATATGATAACATAAGTGAAGGTTGTAAACTACGACATCGCATAATATAAAGATTATAGTTAAGAGTAATAAATGTATATTTTGTAAATAATCGCCTCGCATCGTTCCGAAACGTCGACAGGTGGCCTTGACAATGAGATAAATAACTCCAAGTACTATGTACTCATTTAAATAACTTAAAAAATCAAATTTGCACGCTTTTACGTCATAGTCGGCTTATTTAGGCAAAAATGTGCTAATTTTGTGAATTTCAATATTGATTCTGCATTTATAAACTAAAGAAACATCTTGAGGAATCCGGTGAATGTCCTAGAACCAAAACGTTCGAAAACGTTTGACATCCACCAATCGGCACTGGGCCCGCGTAGTGGTTTAGAGAAGACAGGAGGCCTGTGTCCCACTCTCAGCAGAGGGAACATTATAGAGTGATTATACACTCGGTAATTTTAAACTGTATGCGGATTTGTCTGCACCAGCTCTAACCTAAACTAGTACAGTAAAAGTGGAAAAATTTAAGTATGTTTGTTTAGAAGCTAAGCGCTACTGTGTCCTGTACTGTCTGAGCGTAGTTTCAGACATCTAGAAACAAGCTATGCTAGCCAAACTTATATCTACGACGTATCTAATTAGGTATTTAATCTAAGTGTCTAATTATTTTATTGTTAACCAATCCAATTGTTATTCAATATTTTTGTGATTAAAAAACTGGCAGTGCGAAGTGCGAATATTATATTTCAGTATTTACATTTGGAGCTAGTTTTAAGTAACTGTTTTGCTTGTGATTTACGGCTTTTACGATTTGATGTTTTTAATATTTAATAGCGAATCTTATTTACCAGTTAACTATTTAGTTACTAGCTGTAGTTCCCCAAACCTCTTTATAGATGCCTCCGTGTTATTTTCATGTATAATGTCCTGTATCCAGGCCATGAATGATTGAATTTAAGCAGCTTTTAAGTATTTATTGGACTATTTGACGTTACTTTTTACATTTCGTGGTCTTGCGAATCATATTTACATCGATAAATGCAAAATTTAGTGTTAGAACTTCATTACGGTGGTAACGTTGACAGAACAACATTATAAACGAAACCCCAGTGGTGTCGTTGACAGAACATGCAAGCGTTCGGAGCGGAGACGTGCAGGATTCGACCAATCACAGATGAAGTAACAGTTTCAAATCGATGTAGTAGACAAAAGAAAACAGACGCAAGACCTCTTCACACACAGACATACATTTAAATAGATAACGCAAGTCCCTCTAACTGTATGAAAAACAAGCGAGCCACTTTTTCACAAACAATGAAAAAACAAATTTTCTTACCAATGAAAGAAAACATTTCCAATGCCTCGGCCAACTTTTTCTATACAGTCTTTATAGCTCAATATGCCATAAAAAGGCATTTTTCTAATTTCGTTGGCTGTCTGGATTTCGGTAGATTTCCGGTGCCGATAACGCTAAATGAAAAGCTCAGATTACGATTATTTGTCGTAAATTTAGTCCGTTTTTTGGCACGCGAAGTACATACAATCGCGGTTAGATTTATGTCTGTGCCTTCACAAGATCTGCCATTAATAAATGTGCAGACACTTATAAATACTTGTAGCAAATCAAATATTTGCTTCATATCTAAATTTCTAGTAAACAATAATATGTAATAATATAAACAGTTCATCTGAAATAAAGTAGGTACCTTTCAAATGATGAAATTAATTATTTTTTAAATATGTGCACGGGATTCACAAATTCGGCCTCTCTCTTGAAAATATTACCAAACATATAAACAGTAATATAAAGTAGCTCGTAGCTAAATAACTATAGCTGCACGGGTCGACCTTCAAAGTTAAGCATCGCTTGCCGAGGTCGGTCCATGGATGGGTATTTATTTATTATTCTATCTTAACACAGCGAGATGCCACCGTGCCTCGGAAAAGTCAAGTGAAGACCACCAACTAATGACACTGAAGTTTTACCTATTCTATTGTTTCAGCAATAGAAAAAAGGAATATTGTCAGTGTCTTTACTGCCTATTGCTTTTCGTTTTCAATCCACTTCCCACTAAGGAGGAGATTCTCAGATTCACAATTGGGCTTTTTTACTTTTTTTTTTGTTTATTTATTTTCGCGCATAACTCCGTCATATATAAACGGTTTTGCAAAATTATTTTTTTGTTCAAAAGAAGTTTATGCCGAAATGGTCCCATTTCAATTTCTCTTGATCTGATGAAGAAATTCGGAGATATACAACAGAACTCTTCAATAAATGGCGGCAAATCTCTTGGGATTGCTACAATCGCATGTCTGTTTATTGTTTACATCATTTCATAACATACCATCACTCCAGTATGCTCTAAACGAGAACGCAGATGTGTACAGTTCACCCTGGTACAATTGCATTTCACTGGTTATGTTCAAGTTACATGTTATTCTTAAAATCTATTCTTTAGAACCTTACTATAGAACTTGTCCATTATGTACCACTAAACAGTGAAAAATAACTGCGTGTGTTCTTGATTTCGTTTCTTCGTCTTTTGACACCGCGTTCCGAAATTGAAGTTATTATTCACTTTATAGAATTTTTAGGGTCCCGTACCCAAAGGGTAAAAACGGGATCCTATTACAAAGACTCCACGATCAGCCTGTCTGTCTGTCTGTCCGTCTGTCACCAGGCTGTATCTCATGAACCGTGATAGCTAGACAGTTGAAATTTTCTCAGATCATGTTTTTACGTTGCCGCTATAACAACAAATATTAAAAACAATAAAATAAATATTTAAATGGGACTCCCATACAAAAAACGTGCCGTTTTTTTTTTTGCTATTATGGTAAGAAACTTATCGTGCGCGAGTCCGACTCGCACTTGGCCAGTTTTTTTCGGAAGTCGGTTGTATTTTTTTTATAAAAATATTTTTCGACACCGACTTTGGCAAAGTAAGGTATTTTTCGCTTTATACTGGTTTGTTCTGGAAGAGGGTTTAATTTTTTGTTAAAAGTATTTAATTTTTGTGTCTTTAGTTTTGGTAAGTACCTCAAACTACCATAAAAATCATATAGTCAAAGTACATCTCATGAACATTCCAATAAACCCAAACACGACATGAATACATTGTTTAATTTCGGCGTTTCAGTGCCTACCTTCCGGCTTCACCATCAGATCAGTTCGATGGTACCATTTATTATCAAGTATTTGCTTCATAATTATTGATTAACTATTCAATATATCTTATACCGATGACATACTTATTAAGGAATTCCAGTGGCCACCCGCGGTTTTCTTCATCAGTTCCACTTCACCAAAATGATACTTTCTGAGTGCAAATGCTTGCCATATTCATGAAAATACCTAAATCGCTATATGTCTGCCTATTACATTTGAGGCGTTCCCTCGATTTTCCATGGGATCCCATCATCAAATTCTGATTTGGTGACAATGGGGACCACCTCGAGTGTATACCCTTTCAAACGAAAAGGATATTTGCTTGATTTGATACATAAAAAAAAAAGTTTTTTTCCGAAGTAGGTTAAGAGAAGCGTGCACTGCGGCTATCCCCATAATACTCTCACAAGTCGCTTAGGTCCAATCAACTGTTAGTTAAGTACGTGATAAGAAAACAAAAAGAATTACCTAAAACTTACTACACTTATCTAGTTTTCTTTGCTCCGCGTGAATCCCCTGATCATCCTACTTTGAAGGAAAACGTTTTACAAATGACATCAACACAATCACACTGTATGTCGTGGTGGCCCATCGTCTACGACCTCGCCTATCGTGCTTGGAGCGTGGGTTTAAATCCGGACCAGTTCCAATGTGACTTTTACAATTCTTATGTACTTTCTAAGCTTGTCTTGGGCATCGCTAAAAACGGTGACGGAAAACATTGTGAGGAATCTTGGCATTAGTGCAATGCTTGCCAGGGCGAGATTAAACGATTATTTAAATAATTACTGTGACTACTTTCTTCTCTAAGTTAATGTCATGGGCTTTTCCGTGCCGTAAGTCTAATAGCATCTGCAAAGTGTATTACCATTCCAGATATATAGCTGGAATAGATGAAGTAACGGCATCCATAGTCCATACCCTTAAACCGGAAAACAGGAACGCTGCTTGTCTACAAAAAAGAAATAGATAACGTATATATTATACTATGGTAACGTATATATTAACGTTGTGGTTAACGTATATATTATAAATGTACCTATATGTCGCAGGGCAATGGGTATAAAATTTCGTGAAATCCCTAGGGATATCACTAAAATACGGTAGATGACGAATGTTCTTGTTAATTACGTATTCTTACTAAAAATGTTTAGTGATATGACAAGATACTAATATAATGTCAGTGGTACATCATTTCACTAAACTAAATCTAATAAAAAGAGAAAGGTGTTGATGGATGGAAAGATTCAATCAACTTAACATATTCTGACGATGATATTTTACCTTTTCTATTATTTGAATTCGTACAAGTAAAAGTAATTTAAATAACAAAACAACTTTAAAACGAAGGCGGGGTTCGACTAACACTTAAGACGAAGACTAACTCCTTCTTAGGGTTCCGTACCCAAAGGGTGAAAACGGGACCCTATTACTAAGGCTCCAGGATCCGTCTGTCTGTCTGTCTATCCGTCTGTCGCCAAGTTGTATCTCATGCACCGTTATAGCTAGACAGTTGAAATTTTTACAGATGCTGAATTTCTGTTGCCACTATAACAACAAATGCTAAAAACAGAATAAAATTAATATTCAACTGGGGCTCCCATACAACAAAAGTGATTTTTTTGCCGTTTTTTGCGGTAATGATACGTAACCCTTCGTGCGCGAGTCCGACTCGCACTTGGCCAGATTTTTATTTAAATATACATTATATGATGGATGATAGATGGAAAATCTTGTTATTTATTTAACCAGAGATCGTGTGGCAGCGATTTGTGACACCTTGTATTATTAAAAATATTTAGCTTCTTGCAAATATATTTTTTGGTTCTGCACTGAACCTTTAATTTTCCACAATTATTTTTTTAAAACCCTCCAAATGTAGAAAGTGACAGTTCAATTTGTGGCACTGAATCTGTGAATGATCTGTCTTGTTTTAGAACTAGTTTTGGGGTAACCAATCCTTTAATATGTTAGGGGTTAAAGTATGAAATTGCCGATTTGTGCTGAAAAATTGTAATTAGTTGTTTTTTTTTTTAATTTAACATATTTATTTAATCAAAATAATTACCATTATTATCTATACATTGCTGCCATCTAATAGTAAGGTCATTTATGCTTTTGCGATAGAACTCTGGTGATCTTGATTCGACAAACTGTGTGAAAGCATTTTGTACTGCCTCCTGAGAAGAAAACTTTTTATCACGTAGAAAATTGTCCAAATCACGAAAAAAATGGTAGACCGTTGGAGCAAGGTCTGGCGAATACGGAAGGTGACGAATGGTTTATAGTTGCAGTTCCTGTAGAGTTAAAATGATTTCTCGTGTTGTATGAGATCTCGCGTTATCATGGAGCAATAATGATGAAGATCGATTCATGAGTCGGGGCTGTTTCACTGCTAGCTTTGCTATCATTGTTCGGATTTCGGCACAGTAGACATCTGCCTTTATTGCTTGACCAGATTGGAGAAAGCTATAGTGAATAACATCATGCTGAGACAGCCAAGCAGTTACCATTACCTTTTTATTGGTAAGCTTCGCTTAGGATACTGTTGCGGCGTTTGACCTGGAGTCAGCCATTGCATTATTCGCTTACGGTTATCGTAAATAATCCACTTTTCATTACATGTTACAATTCGATCCAATATTCCTTCATTTCTGTATCGATTCAATAAGGCAACACAAGTTTTAACACGCGTTTCTTTCTCCAGTTCAGTCAAATCATGAGGCACCCATTTTTCATATTTTATTAATTTGACGCAAATGAGTCAATATTGTTAGTAAAGTAACGTTAAACCATGCCGCTAATTCCTGGGTAGTTTGGCTCGGATCGGCTTCCACCATCTCTTTCAATTTATTGTTATTCACCTGTGTGGACGGTCTTCCACGTGGTTCGTTTTTCAAATCAAAGTCTCCATCACGAAAGCATTTAAACCAAAATCGCACGGTGCGTTCATTAGCAGTCCCCTCTACAACGCAACATTGATATTGCGAGCTGTTTCTGCCGCGTTAGTTCCGCGTCGGAACTCATATTCAAAAATCACTCGAATTTTCGAAGTATCCGAAGATACGATAATCTTTTTTGTCTAAGCTGAATAGAAAAAACAACTGAAAGTCGATAATAGAATGTTGCACATTTTTTAAAAGAAGAGCTTCATAGGTAGATACCATGTGTAGAAAGTTTTACTCAAAAATCTAACTTCGATTTGACCTATTACAATAAAATGGTAATTTCATACTTTAACCTCTATTACCAACTGAAGTCCCAACTTTATTCATTTAATTTTTTTGGGCCTAAGCCGGTGCGAGTGGGAGCGAGACAAATGCATGGCTCGAATCTTATACCTACTCTAGTGCCCGCTTTTTTACATTAACTAAATTTAATTTCATGAAAAGTCATATCACTGGTATTATATTAACATTTGGTCATATATGTCAGCATTTTTAGTAATAAAAACTTTTTAACAAAAAAAACTATACAAAGCGTGTTTTTCGTTTTTACACCGAGTTCCGAAAATAAAGTTATTTTTCACTTTTTAGTGTTTTTCTTTTGGAAGTCGGTTCAGTATTTTTGATTAAAAAGTATTTATTTTTATCTTATTAGTTTTGGTACCTTAAATTGCGGCGGCGGATTAACGCGTCCCTCGACTTCCGTGGGATCCCATCATCAGATTATTGTTGCCCCTCCATATGAATGAACTTCCTCACAAAGTTTCAAACGTTCTTGACGTCCAGAGGTCCTCCAAACTCGAGTACGTCTTGTATCCGGGCTCATACCGAAACGAGATTCATCGGAAAAGCAAACACAACGCTAGTCTTCTTCCTTCCAATTTCTGTGTTCGCGAGCCCATTGTAAACGGGCCCTACGATTGCGGGATGCTATAGATGGAACTCTCAGCGGCCTTCGGGAACGCAGACCCACTTCACGTAAACGATTTCGAATGGTTTTGTTGCTTATCAGCAAGACTGGAGAGCTGTGGAGCCTCGTAGCCAACAGCATGTCGGTCATGGTACGATTCTGTCGAGCAGTATTTTGGATGTACCGGTCCTGTCTGCGTGTGGTGATACGAGATCGTCCTTCATGTCACTGGGCCACCCTACCTGTGATACGATAGCGTGTACAGAGGCGGCTCATGACGACAGCCACAATACGTTGCCTGGAACGAGCTTGCAACATTCCGCCGGTTCTCATCATCTCTTCTAGTGTCAAATGATTTTGTCGCTCCGTATTGATGCATTTATTTTCAGTTCTGATGCAGTAATTGTAATGTTTTTGTAAAAAAAAAACGATATGACACACTTTTATAGGAAGCCTGAAAACAGGTGATTTACTATTTTTAATCAAAATTTTAGAAAAATCTTTTTTCATTTAGTGAAATTTACTAAAAACAATCAATAACGATCCAAAAAAGTTAAATAATAATCGTCAATTGCGACGATACTCTAAAACGTGCATGATCCCTAGAAGCTTTTGATGTGTGTATCAGCTCTGTTGGAATTCTTGTGGGTTTTCATATGGCAGTTCTTAGTAATAGGCTCGCCTCCTATTACATGGTACTTAAAAATAACTGGTGAAATTTACCTAGGTGTACCTATATAGGTACACCTCTGGCCAACCCTTCCAGGAATACAGCGTGATTTTATGTTTCTACTCGAAAGCTCTTTGCTGATAAGACAACTCCATTTTGGTGGTCCATTCCACGCTTCATTGTGGAAAAGTAATGCGACTCTATTGTCACAATAAGCACTCGTAGCTATAAAAATCTCAACACTGTCCCGACAACATATTCCAAATTCATTTTTTTATAGAGATTTTGAGTTATGAATTATTCAGCTGTTAGATAGCCCAGTTTTTTTTTAAAATAAATAAGGCCATATATTTCGAATCCCGTGTCTCTGTTAATACGATTATTTAATTTATAAATAAATTAATCTTAAGAATATTTTAACACTAGCCACGCTAACAAAAAGAATTATCATAAATCAAACTAACAATGCAATATTATTATTTACATAACACACTCATATACTATGAGACCGTTTCACAGATTACTATCACTATAGTTTGGTGGTTTTGCTAGCAATTAAAACGTGACCATTATTTCTGGACAGTGGCGAAACATGGAACTAACGCAAAATGTACTGAGTTTAATTGAGTGTGGTTGAAGGTTAGCAAGCAACGCCACCTTTGGGAAGGTTCTACGAGTAGATACGCTGGGCAACGCTGGCGGCTGATAATAACGACCTTGGCATAGACACTCTTATGTGACGCTGTCGGTTGACCGAGACCTCCCATTTTGACACACATGTTACATGTAAATAATATTCGTCTGCCTGTCTCTGCTCTAGTGGTCGCCAGAGCTACTGTGTAGTGTTATTGGGTTTTTCCATCTGGAATTTCTGTGGCAGCCCGGAGTCTGATTTTGTGTCCGGTTGATGGCAATAGACTCGCTATTACATGGGCCGTAAACCTAACTGGAGAAATGTGTTGTACGTACTACAGGTGCACCTCTGTCACGGTAAAGATATCTAAGAGTATTGTGACTCGGCCGTGTCCTTGAAATAAGTGCGTACAAGCTCGCGACACCTACACAAACGTCAGGGCTGCCCGCCTCTACCTACTTGAGTTTCTTTCTAGTTTTGTGATTGTAAATAACTCAGATTCTTTTCTCTAATCTGAGGTAAATAATATATTATTTAATATAACTATTTCAAATCCTACTAGGTAGGTCCATTTATTACTCTCATTGTCAATCTTTCATAATGATGTTAATTCGTCTAATTCAATCATATATGTAAGTAGCTAAGTACATGATTAAGTATATAGCCTAGCCTAGGCAACTACCTACTAGTTCTTTTAAACGCGAGCGTAGGTCACTTTATCACCCTATCCACTTATTTATTTATTAATCCAGGTATTTTACTCGGTGGAAAAGCGAAATACCAACCTATTAAAAAAAAAAAAAAATTACGTACTAGTAAGTTAGGTTCCATTTTTAATTAAAGTCTTGCCTTTCGGAGGTGCCAGGTAATTTAAAAAATGTTATCTCGAGTGCGTTATAGAAGAATTCAAGCAACCGAAAACAGTACAATATAGTCTATAATTGCTCTCTGCGTAAGTACTTGTACTTACCAATCAAATATTCACAAATCGCACACTTACTGCTTACAAAACCATCACAACGTTCGTGACTGTTTGCGACTGTAGTGTGTCGAGTGTTGGCTGAACTCGAGACGCGTTCCGACCGTTTTTATGAAGATAGAATACTGTTAGATATCTTTACCGTGCCTCTGTTCAGCCCTTCCAGGAATACAAACGAGATGTTATATTATGTAAATAATATTGATTTTGTTTGCCTTAACGTCAGTTCACACCGAGTCTCAACTTCGGTATGACCTGATCCTTTTAGGCAGTTTTCCACCAGAAATGAGTGAGGTAGCTGGGCAGTTTACTAGGCAAAAGTCACCAATGCGATCACTTAATTTTTCTGACTGTTTGTAAGCCATACAAACATTCGAGAAATGCAAGCGAGAAATGTGTTGCGACGGATGCGTGTGAGGATTACGCAGCTGTGTGCGCTGTGCAGACGGGGCACGCTGGTCGTCCCCAAGCTGTCGGTACACAGTAGAAATAAGTGGTACTCCAAAGGATATAGAAGGAGTTGAGGTTATCAGAGAAACAAGGAATAAGAGCATGGGTGTTTAAAATAGCAAAACTAGTAAACACTTAAACTAGGCACAATGTCTCATCCTGCATTGCAGTGGCCTCCTCATAATCTTTCATCCTGGTACCCTCTACACGTAGGCATCATGTTGTTAGGCGACAAATCTCGAAAATACTTTTGTTTCGTAATTATTATTTTAGGTGCAATAACCTTTCGACCTCTAAGCCTTTGTCCTTAGCCGTAAACAAGCCTTGAGGTTTAATACAATTAGAGCCTGAGATAATGTACTACTACTTATCTTTATATTAGGGACATTTCTATACCTAAGTATAAGACCCTCATCAACCTTTTAGGAATAAACTTGTTTAGCTACTGAAATAATGGAATTTAAATCTTGTAGGTATATAAGGGTTGGCAGATGGTCGAGATTCGTCTGGGTTCTCTCGACATTTTAAAGGATCTCCAGGCCCCCGACAAAACTCAAAATCTCCAGACAAACAAGTTCTCGTAAAGTTCTCTCTTTCAGATCAATTGTGTTATCAATTGCTGTAAGCAATGCTTATTGTGTAAAGATTATAATCATATAGGAACACCAAAGAGAGAAATTATATGGTCTTTGATTGAATACAAGCTGAGTTAGTAATTAGACAGAACTTTGAAGTAAATTGTTTGTATTTTAAATCTATTCCGAATACTAATAAAGGATCTAAATGGTAGACTCACTAAAGTCTTAAGTTAGATAAATGTAGCAACCTGAAAATTAAGTCATCATCATCATTAGCCTTATAATGTTGCCACTGCTGGGACACAGGCATCCGCTCTATGAGAGTGGTAATGGGCCTTAATCCACCACGCGGGCCCAGTGCGGGTTGGTTAATGTCACAAGTCTTCGAATTTTTGGTTCTAGGACATGCCGGTTACCTCACGATGTTTTCCTTCACCGTTTTAAGAGCAGTGGTGATGAAATCATTTACACAGAGTAAAGCGCCTGCTTGTATTCGAACTCACGACCTACGAAACGTAAGTCGGGGCCGTTACCACTGGGCCACCACTGCTCTCCAAACTCTAAAAAATTAAGTGTGCCTACTTAAATATATTACGTCTTTTTTAGCCTATTAATTTAAAAATAAGCTTTCTATTTTTCATTTTAAATGTTTATATCTCCCGACAACAACCTCAAAATCCTGACATTTTCAATTTAGATATTTTCGTCTGCCGATCTGGCAACCCTAAGATATAATGCTTACTTTGATTGACCCACTTGTGAGACTTCCACAGTCCTTGTAAGTAGGTACCTACCTATAACTTAGTATGACTTGTCGAACTTGAACTTTGATAAATGATAATGATAAATGATTTTATTTCTGTAAGTTGGTTTGTACAAACACTTTTACATGTCGATCATATTTTTTTTAAATTTTATTAGGCCTGCGTTTCCTATTTGACTAATCTGTGCAGAAATGCCGAAATAATTTCAGAGGTCACAGTCTATTTTAAAGTCCAGACAAAATCTAGGATAGATCTTGTGAAGACCATGTAGATTGATGTCTGAAACGGTGTTTTGAGGTAAGAACTAGCCAGATTGAGTGGACCTATCCTGTCAGTGCACGCATTTGACAATAACCATGTAGCTCAACTCAGAATTTAAGGCGCTATAAGATTTGGCGAACAATACCAAAGAAAGGACATTGGGGTAGGCCGCATAATCTACTCAAACTGCCAGACCATGATTAAAAATTAACTGAGATAAATTCAAATTAAAACCAAAAAAAAATGATCCACATAGTCTGCCCATTCACAATAGTTAAATAAAATAATATAATACTTTACTTGTAAAAGTAAAAATTCTTGTGATTGCAAGAAAACAAAAAAAATGCAAAAATCTGGAACTTTGATGAATGATAATGATTCAAAAAATTTAATAATTAATTGGAGCAGCTCAACCCCAAGCCTTTTTGTCCTCAACGTAGTCTTTAACGTTATAAAACGCTTTCTAGCACAAATTACGTTTAATGAATGTTTTGAATTTAATAAGACTTAGATCTTGTACTTACGTGGCTTGGTAGCTTATTATAAATGCGTATAATATATTGACTTCTAAACGAGCCACCTATTTTATTGTTGTAGGTACTACAAATTTGTGTTTATTCCTAGTATTTATATAATGGATATCACTGTATTTTTTTAAACATTTACATTTTTATGGGCATATGAAAGATTTTCATAAATATACTGACGGTTAATTTAAAATATCCTAAAGATTGTAGGTATTATTAGTTCGGTAGATACGACTCCATGGTTAGCGTTCTACCATTTTCTAGATTGCTGTGTCTAGATTCTCCGTCTACAGTATTTACGTATGGATTTAGAGTAATTCCTCTTTGTGCGAATGTCCCTTTGACACAGGGTGCCCCCCGGTTCCATCCGTAACCGTATGCGAACCCAGCTAGGTATCAACAAGTCGTACAGTGTTCTTCCACCAATGTTCCAACCTATTCGTCATTGGTAAAACTATATAAAATCTATAGATTGCCTAGAATAGTACGTGTTTTCAATATAATGAGAGAGCCGCTTTTAACTGGTTTAAATAATGATGTGCGATTTAAACACGCCCCATTAATAATTATCACCCTGAATCATCGAAACGAAGATTCAGGGTGATAATAATTTCCTCGAACGACTAGTCTAGAAGCCTTACTCTCACGTGTCAAAACTATCGTGTTCCTACAGTGAGTGAGAGACGGACGTGTACAGGATGAAGTGCACTATCCCTTGTCACTGCGGAATCATGATATTTTTATCACGTCTGAGTACAGATCCATTTTAGTACAGGTTTTATTTCTGACGTGCGATCTAAAACCTCTCCATACATAATATATCATCCTGAAATTTTGGCCGTTTGTAACTCGCTTCCCGAGCCTTGTTCTCGCTAGAGGCTTAAGTTTAATAAGGCCGCCACAAGAATGTGCGGTTAAGCAGTAGAAAATCTCACAGGTTGAACAGCGAGAGGCCACTTATAAAAGAAGTGCCAAGTACTTTGTCGTACACTTATAAGACGTGTCTGGTTCCAGGAGTATCGAGTGAGAAGCCGCTGGGCAGACGCGCCGCCGTGCCCGTTATCTACGCCCAGGGCAGCCATTACGACGTCGGATACGATGTAGTAAGTAGCAGCTTCACAGGCTTGGTGTCAGCAGTCCAATAGGCCTTGCTGTAAGACTTAATTTAAGGAAGGAACCTTATCATATCAAATGCCTGGCTGAATTCATTTTGGTTAACCAATCTCACGCTTTTAATTTTTATAACTATTCTAGAATGGTCCACTGCTGGGCAAAGGCCTCCCTCATATATTTCCAAACCGCCATTCAACTTCAGCCAAAGCCGAAAGTTTCTAGGAAATGCCAAGATTTTACGAACTATTACAAATGCACAAGAAAGCGATTACAGAAGCAGGGGTCGTACTCCGTTGCGCCAGCCAGTCTCCATTGCCAGAAAATAGTCATATAGAAAATTAAAATAAAAAATTACCAGGCTTTAAGTATATTTCATAGGGTTATTCAACTCCGGCTTCAGCTCAGCATCATGCAAAACTCGATCTTCAGTCGGACACTAGAGGATACCTTCTAATGTATCAAGATCCCTAAACAAGAAGGGTCTCCAAAAGATAGCCAAGTTGTCTTCAACAGACGAAGTAGCTTATTATAGAATCCAGCTTAAATGCTAAATCATCTCCTTGATATATCTGCAGGGCCGCACCTTCTCGTCGGTGATCAAGAGCTTCCTCGCGACGTATGAGAACCTGCGGGACTTTGAGCAGGAGTACAAGACAGAAACCGGCCGCAATGCCTACGACAAGACGCTCGCCAACATGAAGAAGAAGTTCCCTTACTATGTCAAGGAGATACAGGGGGTCGCAGACGGGGCCAACGTACCATTCTACCAGGTACGCAATTATATTTGCAGCGCTGGGCCTTCTGCTCCAACACAACTACTTTATTACAAGCTTTTATTTACTTTCACGTATCCCGGTGCCTGTAAACAAATCTTGCAAATTAAATTTGGCCCACTTCCCTGGGTCTGCTTGAGCTAAAATTTTTCTCGTGCATTTTTTTATATAAAAGCTTGTTCCTCTTGCAGTTTTATATTGCAACATTATTATGAATGCTCAAAAAATGAAACTTATCTTAAGATGTTTTTACTTACACAGTAACTGATGTAGCTCAATCTCTCTTCACTTACCTAATCTCACCGAGGTCTCTGAAGTGTAAGCTGTTCAGATTGATGTCTCTAAGAAGGCTGAACCTATCAAACCTTGAGTAATGACCATTCATGGCCTTATGGTTGGATACTCGTACTAGTCCAGACTAAATATCGGTTAAGGCGGCCAATCGCAGCAGAAACTAACCATCTCAAACACAAGTGCGCTTTCTGTTCTCTCACTCTCAAAATTTCGACCAGCATTAGATAAAATATTACTGAGCAGCAGCTGGTCCAGAGTGTCACGTTGTGGGGATATTCGTCAGTCCACAGCCTGGCTCACAAAAACCTAATGATTGAGTCTTATTACGTATCTAAACCAAAAGAAGGCAGTTAATCATTATCTTGTTTGTCTGGCAGCTGTTCCTGCTGCAGATGGATGACCTGATCGGCAACGTGAACGACAACCACATCCCACGCAACGACACCGGAGGATGCAGCTCCATAGCCTTCAAGAACCCACAGACTGTAAGATCCAGGTTTTTTCTACATAATATTAAATTTCATGGGGCTTAACCATAACTGACGAAATACGGGGAGGGTACCTACTATATGCACACCTCTGCCTATCTCTTTTAGTAATACAGGCGTGATGTTATGTTATTTTAATATTAAATTTCAGTTCAAAGTGGAAGATGTACCAAAAATCTCTTTTTTTTGCAACTTCAGGTCAAATCTTATAATATAATTTTTACCCACAACAGATTCTTGTATACATTGGTTATTTTATTTGAATGTAATTAAGCATTTCCACACAAAGGTACCTATTTCAATCATTTTTGACGTTTCCAGACATTATTGGGCCACACCGAGGATGCGTTCCATGAGACTCTGAACCATTTCTACATCATGTCTGCCCACATCATACCGACTCCTGAGGACAGAGAGGCTGGAGTGAGTATACAAACTACCGCTACTTTAACTTACTTTGGCTACATTCGGTAACAACAAGACCAAGTGCCCAGACCCATACTGCCTATCATTTGGTCGTTTGACTCGAGAAACAAATACATCCATACAAGATTCCTTCAAAAACATATTTTTGCCTCATCATCCCTGTCCATATCCCAAGCGATATCGGCTTTATATCCTCATGGCTCAAGCACCTAACCTCTGGTAACTCTTCGCCAGGCTGTGGAGGAGAGGTTCGCGTCCCTGTGCTACGCGGGACAAATGCCAGGCTACACCATGGGCTACAACGAGAACGGGCTGGTCTTCTCCATCAACACCCTGAGCCCATTGATCCTGAAGCATGGCAACACACGTGAGTTATCATTTCAGCGCTATATCATTATGTTAAAACACACAACTAAATTTAGATTTTCAGAAGTAACGGCCATATGTGGTAACGGAAATAGACTAGAAAAATCTGATGCAATATTTTGATACTTAATTGGAACAGAATACGACGCTTTCTCACCCAATATCTACAGGCACACACACCAACTCTTTTTGTTGCTCCTGTCCGCTTTCCAATATTGCACACTCATCTAACTAAACCACACCAATCCCTCCTAAGTTCGACAGACCATTTAAAACATCGGTAATGTCAATATCTCCTCTTAATTCTATAGCGCGAACATTCCTGACCCGAGCCATGCTAGCGGCGAAGAACTTCGGGGAGGCGGAAGAGATACTGCGCGACGAAGGTCTGGGCATCGGCAACGGATTCTCAGTCAACATGATCTGGACCAGCAGCTGGGGAGACCGCCAGCTCTACAACGTGGAGGTGTCGCCCGACCTCAAGGGAGACCGGTCCCAGCTCAACATACAGAAGTACGACAAGGAACCTCTGATACACTGCAATAAGTGAGTGTTGTTTTAATGTTGTTGCAATTAAAGATAGGTACAGATCTAAGTGGAAACGCCGGTGAACAAACACAAAAAAAACCTGAATTCGAACATGGAATCTTCTTCTTTTTGGTAAGTCAGTTAAACATCCCAATTCAAAGAGTGAAATTCGTTTATCTTTTGAACGGCTCAACCGATAAAATATAGCTAAGAACAACAATACAAAGTCACCTTTCAAAGAAATCTAGGTATATCAAAATCGGTTCATTCATTTAGGATTTATGATGCCACAGAAAGAAAAGCAGAGACACAAATATACACACGTCAAACTTATAACACCCCACTTTTGCCGACGGGGGTTTAATACTGACATAATTGGACACATGTCTTTCAAAAAAACTTTTCTAACAAAATATTGAACCGACTCAATAACGAACTACAAAATTGGCCTGCATTTTGAGTTGACCCCAAACAAACGAAACTCGTCATAAAGCTCTAATAAAGCTGCTCCTCCTTCAGATACCAGCGCACGAACGTGACGGAGGCGACGGGCTGCATCATCGACAGCAGCGTGGCGCGACTCAAGGTCATCCACGGTTATCCTACGCCGCGCAGCCGCGCCGACCTCGCGCAGATCCTGTCTGACACTAGCGACAAGGAGTTCCGCCTGTTCCAGGACCACGACGACGACATCATCATGACTATTGCTGCAGGTAAGCATGGGGCAGTTGTCCTCCTCCTCGCATCATGTTCCTCATTACTGAGGTCGTTTCCCCGGTCTTCGTGGACACAACTTCTTCTTCACCACTTTGGGCCATCTGGATCTGTCTTTGGCGTCGTGGAGAGCACTGCAGCTTGGTATTCAACGATGGGCGGACTTCTGGAGCAGTTGTAGCCCAGTAGTAAGCCAATCACTATACTGTGTTATTTATTTCATCACCAATGTTCTCAAAACAGTGAAGGTAACCGTTGCTAGACAAGACAAAAATACCTATTCGCTCTCACAAGAGTACCCTGTCTGAGTTTTATAATGCTAACGCACACGACTAACACTGATCTATTCACTTTATCGCAGTCTACTGCTGGACATAGACGTCTTTTAAATTGCGCCAGATAACCTGGTTTTTCGGCCCCTGCATTCATTCTGTCTAGCATGTATTTCGCGCTTACGTTAAGCTTAAGTTAAACCCTTCGCCTTGCCGAATTCACTTGCGCAATTCGGCTGCAGCTTGGTGGGAACTGGCTCCCCTCGAGGACAAAAGACCCCTAGAAATTGAGAACTCTGAATTTGAATTAAAATGCTTATCCTAACATTCTCGATGTTTTCAGGCATTTTCGACCTGGACAAGCGCACTTGGAGCATCTACATCAACAAGCCCAAGATCTCGGAACCAGTGGCTGTGCTGCCCATCACCTTCTCTTCTTTAGACTATTAGACACCAAACAAGCTAGACATTTGCAATCTAGTAATATTCACGAGTTATATTAAGGAGTCAGTGCAGTACAAAGAAGACGCTAGTTTACAAACTTAGTTTTGTTTGCCGCGCCATTTATGAACCATTAGCCGTTACTAGATTTTTAAAAATGCCTCTGTGCTATTGCAGTCTATCTATCTCTGTGCCAAATTACATCCAGATCTGTTTTGCCGTTCGTACTGGCGTAATTGAGTAACAAACATCCATTCATCCAAACCTGCACATTTATATTATCTACTGCTATATTACTGCTTATCTACCTGCTGCTTATATACTGCTAGACTATGAGTAGCAATCTTAAAGTTTAGCTCACACATAATGTTGTATTATGCTACGATTTATAAGCTGTGGTTTATACAATGTCTGTGTTTCCTAATACCTACAACCTAGGGGTCTTTAAGACAAGAGTGAATAGGTTATTTCTAGGCAAGCGTGCTTCACCGTCGACCACATCATCGCTTACCATCAGTTGAGATAGTGGTCCAACGCAAGCCTATCATTAATAAAAATTAAATGTGGCTAAGTATTTTTCTGCGTCAAATATTATGTACCGATATCCGCATAAGCAGGGCTACACACTAATAAAATAATACGATAAAACTTGACCATTTATAGTTAAATCAGCAACTGATTAAGTAAGCATTCATTAAACAATGTAATGTATTTGCAAACCTATTTATAGTAATTCAGGAAAACCATGCCTGACTGTTTTTTACCAATGTCATGTGTGTAGGCTTGAAGCCGAGCTCAACACATTGATTGTAGGTACAACTGTTCGATTAGTATGTTTGTCCGTCCAACTATTGTAATAGATAATATTATTCGATCATAAGTAGTTAATGTAGGTAATGTTTGGTGTGTGTACTTATATAACATTATTAATTTTTTGGAATGTCTTCTTATAGTTTTCTCTGTTAAGTTATACATGTTGTAGAGCAGCACCCTAATGGCGTAACTGTTTTGCCAGTTCGAGGCACACACGCTCCCTTTCATTTTGACCACTCAACAGTATTCAATGTAGAAGCACGTGTGCGCAATTCTTTGAAGGCACGGAATTAGGTGCTGTAACTTTGATGCGTCTTTACTTCACTATTATAATTGGATGATAGCCATCATGTAGCCTCTGAGCCACAGACAAAAATCTAACTAGATAACGCAAGTCCCTCCATCTGTATGAAATCCAAGCGAGCCACTTTTTCACACACATTTGAAAAACAAATTTACTTACCAATGGAAGAAAATATTTCCAATGCCTCGGCCAACTTTTTGTATGCAGTCTTTACAGCGCAATATGGCATAAGAAGGCATTTTTCTAATTTCGTTGGCTGTCCGGTGCGATAATGATAAATGAAAAGCTCAAATTACGATCATTGATCGTAATTTTACTCCGTTTTTTGACAAGTGAAGTACATACAATCGCTTCATCTAGTTAAATTTATATCTGTGCTCTGAGCCATGTATAGTAGATAAAAAGAGATATGTATGCAGCCTGGTATTATGCCACATATAGAGACCGATGCCTCATGGTGCAATGTTTGCAGAGTGTACACCAATTCCAATAGCCATAAATTTAGGATTTAATAAAGTAATGAAATACGTATATATACAATTAGTTAATATTATTTATTTAGTTTTAGAACATCAGTTTAACGTTATTTAAGATACGATTTATCAGGTAATAAACTTATTAATAGATTTTTACTGTGTTTTAATTTAAAATATTTCTGGCCCTCCTGGTTTTTATAGGATAAGTACAACAGAATGCTTTGAAGTGGTAATAACATAAAAAGGAGGCCATGAGGGAAGTTAAATTTTTCATATTGAACTATAACGCACAGCGGAATCATTTAGTATTCCGATTAATAATAAAGCTAAATAATAATTAATATCATAAGTAAAAGGAAAAACAGAAAATGGAATATTTATTGCTAATCGATTCGCTTTCAGTGTACTGAGCGGGCGTTGTGACAGCAACCGGAATGTTATAATACCCGGCACGTAAGTTGGCAAAAGTCCTTAGATGCGCAGAAGGCGTTTTTTAGGTAACTTTGGTAGTGAAGCGGCACGCGGGGAACGTTTAGGACCGTTCCGAGCGCGCGATTGGTTGTTCAGTTGACACAAGGATCGACTGATCAATCGTGTCGCATCCACGTTCCGTTCACTCTATATGGTGGTTGGTTAATTCGCGGCATATTTGCGAACTTACCCCCACTACGCCAAAAACTTGCAAACTTACGTGACGGGCACTTTACCAATATGTCACTATGAACCTTAACTCACGCCCCGGTAGCCGGGTAGCCGGTGCCGGGTACCCGGCGGCGAATGCCATGTACGCCGGTATGTGTGAAAGCTATCGTACATAGCTATACACTTCGCCGCCGGGTACCCGGTAGCGGCTACCCGGCAACCGGGGCGTGTGAAAAGGCACTTTCATTAACTGAAGGACACAAAACATAATGCTTTACATCTATACTGCCAATGAAGTTTTAAATTTATAAGTATGGCTACTGCCATGTAGATTCGTCAAGCTTACACCATAATTTTAGCTTCTATTAGTCTCTCTTTTTATTATTAATCAGATCAAAATAGACTTAGATCCGGTTTCTGAATTAAGTTAAGAATGTGTGCTACTTTAATGCCAATGTTTGACAGGTTTTCAGATTACAGTAGAGTTTGACAAATTAAATCAACTTGAAATTCTTAATTCAGAAATCGGGGCTTAAATCTAGGGGACATTCTGTTCGTGCACCCCACTCGCTCAACCCACTATTATTTTCCACAAAAGATGGGTCTTAGGACAGATGTTTAGGTTGAGCAGCAACAGTATCACATCTGAGCGTTTCAATGGCAAACACAACTTTTAAATGTTATGTTATTTAACAATTATATTAGCTGAAAGGTTAAGTTCTTCTGACAGGCGTGTTGCTGCGTAGTTTTTTCACCACTTCTTGCCAGCTAAAGCACTAGAAAGTGATGCCGGGCGGCCGCTTCTTTTTTATCGGAGGTGTTCCTTATGTTTCTTGACATTCAATAAGTGCTAATTGCACAGTTGTTTTCAGCAGTAAAAGAATTAAAAAGTGCAGATTCTTATCCTTACTTGAATACATTGTTAATTTATTATTAAGAATTTTGTTGCTTAATAAAAGCCACATGAGATGATCGAACAAGGTTTACAAAATACACCTTTATTGTACCTTTTACACCCGGCTGATTAGACTCCATTGGATTACTTTAAATTGTGACAAAAATAAAACGTCCAAAGACTCATTCTTCATGAAAAATATCCTATGCTTGTTACCCTACGAGCCACATTCAGTACAGTTAAGGTTACTTTTTGCGAGAGGGCGTGGTACTTCTTAGCCGCAGCCGCAGCCTCCCATCGGCGGGGGCGAAGGCCCAGAGCCCGAGGGGCCGAAGCCGCCGAACTTCCTCGAAGGCGGCTTTGGTGGACTGGAAATAGAAACATGCAGCTGTTCTTTACTTTGACTACAAACATTGTGCCTTGATCTTTTCAATAATAGAAAGAGCGATATACGAGGAAGCTATGTGTATAATCTGTCCTTGTCAAAGCAGGGGTGGGTCGTTAGTCTATCTAGAGGATATCAAAGGTAGAATAAATAGGTATCCTGATATTCCTGGAGGATTCTACAGAGGATTTGGTAGACAGAGGTAGACAGGAACTCAGTTTTAAACTATTTAGAGATTGAAGTGTGGGTCGTAGAACCCACACATCAGTCAATGCAATTTGAACTTTATCATATATGCTATAGAGTCATAATTCATAATAGGGATGACTCCTGGGTAAAAAAAAAACTAATTAGTTTGTTAGATTACCAAAAAAGTATTTTTAGCTTTATCAAATCGTTGAAAATTAATGAAGATAAAGCGCATCCAATTTCAGGAGTCGGGGCTTGAACTAACACGTGACGGCAAAATTTCAACGCACTGTATCGCCTTCATTTTTTGTACACGTGACAAAAGAAAAATACGTGTCCAATATTTTTAATAATCTACCTGACGGACTAAAACATAATGTTTTAGTCGTCATCCCTATTATCAGAGATTCTGAACTCAAGTGTGGGTGGAAGCATGATGGTTACGTACCCACTGCCGGGCGGCCTGAAGTCCCGCGTGTACTTGTCGCCGTGCTTGCTGAAGTTCGGGTTGATCAGAGACTGGCCGCTGGAACGTGTTGGAACGACACTTTTATTTTTTAAAGAAAATATTGAGATCGTTATGGAAATTGTACTATTATGCTTTAACTGTCAATAGCATTTTTTTAATAGCACAATAGGATTTTTTCCTGTGCCGTGGATGCGTTTACAAACATTTTAACTCACATACATAAACACCCAGAGCCGGAAACTATCTGTAAGCCATACAAACATTTGTTGCGTGCGGGAATCGACCCGCAACACGCACCGCAGCAGCTGATCGCTCAACCACTGCGCTAGGCGTGTCGTCCATTAACGAGGAACGTGAAGATAAATGTTATCGTGCTACTATTGATTTCAAAAGTGTGTGATTCTTTAATCACAATTCACACCTCGGTTGAAAAAGAGAGGCTATTTGTAGATGTGAAGTGGGCTCCACAATTGTTTGAGTCGGAGAACCTGCACGTCTGGGCGGAAATGTAAAAAAACCCTTTCATTTGATACCGATATCGTGAGAGTGCATAAAAATAACAAGTCCGCAATAGATTGGATTTAGAAAGACGTCACTTAGCTAACCATGTATTGTTATCCAAACTAAACTGTATGCAACATTTCAGTTCAATCGGTTGAGGATAACTGTTAGATATAAAATTCAGTTGTTAGATTTGACCCGTACAAACAAACATTACAAATTAAAGCTTTTAATAATATTAAAACAGCTGCGGTGACGATTTTGTCACTTTCCTTACAAGCCCAATAAGACAGGGTATAAAAAGAGCTGGAAAAATATGTCGGAGGCCCCTGTCCAGCTACGGAAGCATGAGCTCATTAAAGAAATACCTAGCGGTCTCCAACCTAAGTCATCTGCCATATTCTGAATGCTTTATAAATCGACCTTAGTCCTAATGTTCGCTTTCGGTAGCTATAACAATCACCTGTAAATAAACATACAACACTTTGAAATACCTAACCAATTAAAAATGTTCGTACAATTTGTTTTATTATTAACAAGCTTAACAATGTCATATCAATTCTAAAACACGTTTTTTCTTTCTTTTCTTTCTTTCTAAAATACGTGTTACTATATTTTTTTTTTTTTATTACTCGTTTTACATTCAATACATTCTCCTTAGAAATAGTAAGAATTTTTCTGCTTGTACAGAAAGCTGTACCTATACTCCATTTGTAATAACATTAGACATTTAATCTCTTTTTACTGCCCATTCCAGCAATTATGACGTCTAATGGGTTGATATGACAAATGGCAGCTGTGATAAACAGTTTTATGTTTTTATGTCACCCTTGTATTTACGGAAAAGAGCTCAAAATCGGTTAAACGGATTGTAAAAATTTATAGTGCAGTTTGTTCAAATGGAGTATAGAGCTCGACAAACAGAATTAATATTCAAATCTAAAACAAAGCCTTTATTTAAACCATTAACCTTAGGCAGCAGTGCACTAATAGACTAATTGAAAATAAACATTTACCATTTCCAATTTACAATACCCTTTTCAATGAACATTTATGCACTTTTAAATTGTCAAGGTCAGTCAGTCAGAAGATGAAGCCAGTTGCAAGTTCCAAAGCGTGAATCTTTTAAATCAATCATTAATAGAATTAACACTTGCTATAAGACAAATTATTAATTTCAATTAGGCAATTAAATGACACTTTTGCATGTCAAAAATATAAAGCTAAAGATTAATCATAATTGTTTCTACTGTCCATTCGCAAAGATAGTTTGTTATAGAGAAAATAGACAAGAACATTCATATAAATTGATTAAAGGTAAAAAGGGCTCTTCGGTCAAAGACTGGAATGGCAAAATAAAATTAAAAATGGGAAATGGCTCTACAAGATCTGAACCAGTTCAACTGTCTGCACATTGACTTTGGTGTGCCACTATCATTTTCCTTTCTTTTCATTGGCAAATGTCATATTTGTTGGATAACAACTGAGAAAGGTCTCAGCTGTTATTTCCAGCAGTCAAACCTGTGTTTTCAGTATACTCTAAATGATACATAGATATATCATATTCTTCCATTCTTAAAATTTCCCCTCACAACCCTAACCTACATTCTTGGCTGTCATCATCATCATCATCATTTCACCTGAAAGGCATGCTCTGCTGGACATAGGTCTCCCCCAAGTGTCACCGCACTGATCAGTCCTGGGTGTCTCACATCCAGGGCATTCCTACAGCCTTAAACAGTTCATCGGTCCACCTAGAGGAAGGCTTCTAATTCTGCATCTAAACAATAACAAATAATGTATCCCAATATGTGTTGAATATTGTAGTACGCCACATTTTGTTATTTTATTTGTTTATCCTCGCACTGTTACACCTTGAAGCAATTACATCAATGGAGCATAATCTTATAATAAACTCACTATAAGTACAAGTATCTCATGATTTTGTCCTTGAGCGATGTCCAAGATAAACTTAGAAAGTGCATATGAATTGAAAAAGTCACATTGGTACTTCCCCAGATTCGCCCACAACCTCAAGCACGAATGGCAAGTTCTTAGCCACTGGGCCACCACGACATAAACACAATGCCTATTTACCACATGATACTTACAATAAGTAGAAGAAGTTCACAATGCCCCAGAACCACCCAAACAAGCTGAATGATCTCTGATCCACGACGGTGCCATCTGAAGAACAATGGAATAAGGAATGTAATATTACACACTATCAACATGTGATTGCCTCACTGCAGGACAAAGGCATTTGCCCATACAGAGAAATGCATCTACAATACAGATAGAATAACTGTGCACATTGACCCACCTACATGCATGGCTGCCCGTGTTCATCTCGGATGCCAATAGTGAGAGACGAACATCAGAGTGACATGACAGCACCAAATGTTCAGTTATTTTGACCAAGTAGTACTGTTCACCAGGCTTGCTCATTGCAAGTTGGCTTATCAGACTTATACTAATAACAAGTTCAGGTTTTGCTGATGTTTTTCTAACTAAGAGTACATAAATGTATTGAGAGGTCACATTGTATACTTGTCTGGATACCCACAACCTAATACATGATCGGCCAGCTTTTAGCCACAACCATCAAATCATTTAGATACCTATTGTAAGTAATAAAAGTACTGTAAACGGATTCCAAATTTCTCCCAATGTAATGTAACTTTGTTTAAAGATTGTGGAATCGAAGAATTGTGGAATGAAAGCTTGTGGATTCGAAGCTATCTAAGGATATTTGCATTTTTGTATACAGAGGGGTCTGACTTTTAGAAAACTAGAAGCTTATATGGAGAAGAAGAGCACAAGGCTAAAATTAACAACAAAAATATTGAATTTCGGTCGTATTTCGCTTTACCACTGGGCGAACCCTATAATAATTGCCATATTATTATTTATCATGATGAAAGGAATTTTGAGTCTACTTAAATATTTAGTTAATCCTTACATTGACGTAATTTATTTGATATTGAGGACAGTAGGCTAATCAAAAACCCAACTTCCTGAAGTTATTGCTCAACATTTATATTTATTTACGTTTACTGACGTGGCCTACATCCAAGGTTCAACATTTAATCCGAAATTTTAGAATAATGGATTCTAAAGAAACACAAATCAATTTCAGTACGTACCTCCTTTAACATATACCATGGTTTTAAGATAACAATCACTGTTAAGCAATTTTGTAGGGTTTTTGTATGATTCTCACGAAGAAACCCAACCAACGGCGTATATAACTATAGATATTAGATAAACCTGTGAATGTTCTGAATTTCTGAATCACTTCACTTGTTGACACAAACGTTGACATTGACAATGACAGTATAGAAGACTGATATTTTTATTTTAGTATAGTCTATGAAAATTTGTTATTTGTTTAAACTATACTAATAATATTAAAAAGCTGAAGAGTTTGTTTGTTTGAACGCGCTAATCTCAGGAACTAATGGTTGGAATTGAAAAATTCTTTTTTTTTTGGATAGCCCATTTACCAATAGGAGCGGACCATAAATGAAAAATGTAGCAAAAACGGGAAAAAAATGTTTCTTTTTGAGAGTTTCTGTTGCATGCGCTGCGTAAACGGTTTAGATGGTTAGGTAGGTAGCCAGTTGACGGGAGTGAAGCCGCGTGGGATAGCTAGTATTTAAATAAAAACTGAAAACGTTTTTTTGCTTTAAAAGCGGACGTAACACATTTTAATTGTTTTTAAGTATTTGGCTGCATAAATATCAAGTCAGCCCATAATCAATAAGTAGCCTTATGGCTTTGCTTAAGAAGTCTTTACAACAATAATCCAGTCTCGTAACCGAGATCGCGCCTATAACAATGATTTCACATAGTGTACAGTTGCATATACACTTGAGATATAAAACTATATTTAAAATAATTTATACTACTATTATTCGCTATATTATTATTCTACTATATTATTCGCAACTGGCGAATGATTTTCAATTGACTGCTTCAAACACAAATTTTTATACCTCCCTTCCGGAATGTAATCTGTGGTTTCAAAAACAGCGGATGGGTCTATGGTCAATATAAAAAATTGTCATTGTTTGTCTTGCCAAAAAATCAAAATTTTATAAACATGAAGAAAACTCTAGAAAATTATAAATTAAAACAATAAAAAAATGTAAATTTATACCTAAGTTCTATCGATAAAGTGACGTTAAATCAAATTATTGGCCCTTGTCGGTTTTACCTTGAATTATCTGTTAATTGAAGGCACAAAATGAGTTTCTGTCTATCAAAGATCAAGTTAGTAACATTCGATGTTACAAATACTCTTCTTAAGTTCAAGGTGCCTGCCTGGGAGTATTACGCCATGGTAGCTCGAGATCATGGGTTCAAAGGTACTCAAGAAGAAATTAAGACAAAGTTTAAAACAAGTTTTAATCACATGTGGAAACAACATCCTAATTTTGGAAAAAAATCGATAGAATGGGAGGACTGGTGGAGCCAAGTCGTCACAATGACCTTGAAAGACAACCTCCCAAGCAACGCGAATTTGGACTTCATCGCTCACAAGCTTATCAATGAATTTAAGACCAACAGATGTTGGCAATGCTCTGATGGAGGAGACAAACTGATAGACCACATAAGGACGCAGGGTATATCTGTTGGAGTGATCTCAAACTTTGATCCTCGGCTCAGAGACATATTACAAAATGTCAGTTTACAGAAACATTTTGATTTTGTTGTTACATCATATGAGACCGGATATAGCAAGCCTGATGAGAGGATTTTCAAGAGCGCTATTGCCAAGTGCACTTCAACAGTATCACCATCGGAAGCTCTCCACATAGGAGATGATGTCGTGAAAGATTATGAAGGTGCCAGAATGGCAGGTTGGCATGCCCTGCTGGTGAATCCCAAGCTCAGTCCACAGTCCAAGGTATCACTAGAGCATGTATTCAAGAGCTTGGATGACCTGAGGACAGCAGTAGAGCATAGGACTTTGAAATTGTGATTATGTCATATCTCTTGAAAGAACTTTCATCTAATTGCTTCTCACACACTGATTGTATAATTAAATAGTGATTAGATTTTTTTGCTATTGGATAGCAGTGCAATTAAACAGATTAACATCTAAAATAAATGTTTGTGATCGTAGCTTGTGATATTAGTTATTTATTTATTCAGGTAGTAACACATTTTTAATGTTTATATATTTTCTTAAAAATATTTAAGGAGCTTCTATGACATCCATAATGTTTTTTTTGTTTTAATGTAAATGTGTTAAAATTTAAATTATTAAATGTAGATTTTTGAGAATACATTTAATCTAAACAATTTGACTTTGTTTTACTAGAGCTTAGTAGAAAACGAGCATATTAAAGATGCGATTGAGCGAAATAAAGGCTCAAAGGTGTTTTCAAGGGACCTGGGTATTTTAGCTCACGAAACTGAAGACAGACGATGGCAGGATCATATCTGCCAAACCGAAGCTTCTGAGGGAGATCGAGACATTCTATCGGCAGTTGTACACATCACGAGATTAGGATGGCTCTGAAACAGCTTACAAACAACAAGGCATCGGGTGATGATGTAATCACGTCCGAACTCCTGAAGGCGGGTGGCAAACCGGTACTTAAGGCCCTTCAGAAGTTGTTTGATTCCATCATACTCGAGGGCAAAACGCCACAGGCATGCTGCAGGGGTGTGGTGGTACTCTTCTTCAAGAAGGTCGACAATGCCTGGCTGAAGAACTATAGGCCCATCTTACTTCTTAGCTATATCTACTAGTTGTTTTCAAGAGTAATCACGAATCGTCTCGCGCGTAGGTTGACGATTTCCGTCCTCCCGAACAAGCCGGATTCCGAAAAGCTGCGGCAGAGGACATACAGAGGACCGACCCCTCTGTTTAACGTTTGTGGACTACGAGGGCAAAAACGCTACCATGTCAGTCCGTCTTCAGATCAGACCTCGAAACCAATCCTTCTCCAGCGCGCTTGAGATAGGTATGCGTCATTTCTCCGAAACTGTTCACTGCTGCGCTGGAGGATGCATTCAAGGTTCTGGACTGGAAGGGGTCGGCATCAACGTTAATGGCAAGTACATAACTCATTTTCGGTTTGCCGACGACATTGTGGTCATGGCTGAGACCATGGAGAGCCTCAGTACAATGCTCGATGACCTCAGTAGAGCTTCCGAAAGAGTGGGTCTTAAAATGAACTTGGACAAAACCAAGGTCATGGTGAATGCCCATGTAACACCCGCTCCTATCAAGGTCGGAGACTACACTCGAAGTTGTAGATGAATAAGTCTACCTGGGACAAACGGTCCAGTTGGGTAGGTCTAACTTCGAGAAAGAGGTCAACCGTCGAATCCGACTCGGCTGGGCGGCGTTCGGGAAGTTGCGTGGTATCTTCTCGTCCAATTTACCGCAGTGTCAAAAGTCTATGACCAGTGTGTGCTGCCAGTGATCACCTATGGGACCGAAACGTGGTCGCTCACAATGGGCCTTATCAGAAAGCTTAAAGTCACCCAAATGAGCTATGCTCGGTGTTTCATAGCGTGATCATGTCAGAAATGAGGATATCCGCAGGAGAACCAAAGTAACCAACATAGCCCGCAGAATTGCCAAACTTAAGTGGCAGTAGGCAGGGCATATTGCTCGCAGAACAGATGGCCGATGGGGCCGAAATTTCTGGAATGGCGACTGCGAACCGAAAGATGGTACGTTGGAAGGCCTTCCACTAGGTGGACCGATGACCTGGTTAAGGTTGCGGGAAGGCGCTGAATGCGAGCGCACGGGATCGGTCAATGTGGCGACGCCTATGTCTAGCAGTGGACGTCTTTCTGCTGAAATGATGATAGTAGAAAACGACATTCTAATCGCAAAGCTTGATGCAGTTCTGTATTTTTATTAAGTTGCATGGGCAAGTAAAGTTAGTGGTAATCCAAATTTGCAGCATCGAATAACTTGTGCTTGTGCGCACCACGTGAAAAACTGCGAATATTTGGATAATTTTTCACTTTTTGTTCTACAAATCATAAACTATGCGTTTTTCAACAAACAAACATTATCCATACTTTTTTAAAGTTCATCAAATTTTCAACAATTTTAGCCCAACCACAGCTCTATAAACTCAATAGGGACCAAGCTCTGATCCTTCAAGGATTTCCATGCGTTCCGCACCTAACATCAAATGCAAAGTCATCGAGTAGGGCTGGGAAATTAACCCTTGCGGCCTCATCCCACTAGCAACCAACAACGAGCCAGCCCCACCATGCCTTCTTAAAATCATAGCCTGCAAATGTGAGAAGGTATGCAGGGGGTGTGTAGTTGCCTGACAGCTGGGCTAAAATGCTTGGTACTCTTTTAAAGTTACGAGTAAGTAGCTGGGCGACCGAGCTCTGCTCGGGTGAAAATAGAGAAAACGATGTTTTCTAAACATGGTACCTAGCTAGATCGATTTATCGCCTCCGAAAGACCCTGCATAAATTTCATGAAAATCGTTGTAGCCGTTTCCAAGATTCAGATTATATATATAGATACATATATACAAGAATTGCTGGTTAAAGGTATTAGATTAAAATGTTGCAAACCCTATAAGCTAAGTCAAGCTATGCCATTCGAAGATGGTCTATTTTTGCCGAAAATTTAAAATTTTTCGTTTGGTCCCGTCTGGATATATTGGCAATTTCATTTATCATTTAAAATAAAGTTGTGGTTTAAATTCCAGGTGTACTTCTGGTGGTCGCCATATATAAAAAATGTTCCTCCGATGATCAGGTCGTGGTTCTGACAAAACTCGATGAATCGATCCCCATTGTCATTGCACAACCCAAGACAGTGTGTACCTGTAAGCCGATTTCTAATGTTAACACACCTTTGCATTTAGGTTCCCCATGACGATCACGATATCTTGTTTCTTTTTGCTTCTAAAGGAGGTATTGAGGGCGTTGTAGAAATCGTCTAATCGTCGAATCGTCTTTGGGTGCCTTAGGTGATGCTTTGGTTGGGACTTAACACGAGGAGTACGAGGAGGTCTTACGGGGTCTTGAGTTTGAGGTGTAGTAAGAGTATAATGTGTATGACCCTAACCATATATGTAATATGTCTTCTATTCATATACAGGGTGTTTGGAAGGGAGCTGTACATACGCCTAGGGTAGAAACTAGGGATAGTCTGCTACCTACCCCCGCCCATTATATTGACCTTGGCCTCAAGGTTTTTTTTTAATTTATTATTATTTTTTATTTGACTTTTTTATGATTTTTTGACTAAAACTACCTGTAGCTCAAAATCTATCCATGGGACCGGTCGGCTAATGGTCTTGTTTTAATCGTTAGAGTCTTAGGGTCCTGCAAAAAATTATTTTACACCAGAAAATTGTGGAGAAGAAAAGTTATGGGGCCTGAAGTACCGTAGTAAGGTAAAGAAATAATTTTAAGGGCAACTTTCTATGGGGTTTAAAAAAAAACTAACAGGGTTGGAGTTCTTCTGATTTTTTTAAAACATCCTCAGTCCATGCCCTTTCTAACGATATGCTAAAAGTGTAATTATCACTTTTAGTTTTAAAGTTATTAATTAATTTCCGCAACTAGGGCACTTCAAGCAAAAATTTCAACTAATGAAAATTAAATGTGTTCGATCGTAAAAGGATGGCAAATGAAACAAAAAATTTGGTAATGACTAATGTCATTAAATTACAAATTTTAATTAATTACTAATTTTAATTAATTACAAATTTTGTTCAAATTGATGACCATTGACCTGTAAACATGCTCGGCACCTCTTCCTCATCTCCACGGTCACCGTTCTAAGCAGCAGTTCCTCGCGCATTGTATCGAATGCGGCGTGGATCCTGTTAATTAGAACCTCCCTTGTTGGTACTTCTTCTGCGTACACCAACTCTTTCGCCCTTCCCCAGACGTAGAAGTCGAGTGGGGTAAGGTCAGGCGACCTTGGGGGCCAGGGAATTGGCCCACCCCGACCAATCCAAGAATTAGGAAAGCAGTTGTCCAGAAGCTCCCTCACTGCTAGGCTCCAATGAGCAGGACAGCCGTCGTGCTGGAAGACTATGGGCCGATCTTCGTCAAACACTTCTTCCGCTAAATCAGGCAAATCGTTTTCGAGGAAATCTAAGTAGTTTTGCCCGTTTAGGTTGTCTGGCAAAAAGTGCGGCCCTATCAACCGATTACCGATGACGCCTGCCCATACGTTCACGGAGAACCTTCGTTGAAAACCTCTGTGCCTCTTGACTCTCGGGTTTTGATCTCTGGGTGCCCAGTGATGGAGATTGTGGTAATTTACAATTCCTTCCTTGTCAAACTTGGACTCGTCAGTCCAGAGAATACTCCGTAAAAAATTAATATCTTCCACGTCCGTATGGAGCAAGTGGCGGCAAAACTCCACCCTTCTTGCATAGTCGTTATCCTCTAAGCCTAAAACAATAAAAATATTTGAAATTACATTTGTCTAACAAATGTCGACTCGTGGTGGTAAAAGTGCCCTAGTTGCGGAAATTAATTAATAACTTTAAAACTAAAAGTGATAATTACACTTTTAGCATATCGTTAGAAAGGGCATGGACTGAGGATGTTTTAAAAAAATCAGAAGAACTCCAACCCTGTTAGTTTTTTTTTAAACCCCATAGAAAGTTGCCCTTAAAATTATTTCTTTACCTTACTACGGTACTTCAGGCCCCATAACTTTTCTTCTCCACAATTTTCTGGTGTAAAATAATTTTTTGCAGGACCCTAAGACTCTAACGATTAAAACAAGACCATTAGCCGACCGGTCCCATGGATAGATTTTGAGCTACAGGTAGTTTTAGTCAAAAAATCATAAAAAAGTCAAATAAAAAATAATAATAAATTAAAAAAAAACCTTGAGGCCAAGGTCAATATAATGGGCGGGGGTAGGTAGCAGACTATCCCTAGTTTCTACCCTAGGCGTATGTACAGCTCCCTTCCAAACACCCTGTATATAAAAGCGAAAGGTCACTCGAAAACCGCTTGACGTATAAAGATCAAATTTGGCAGGGACTCAGGGAGGTAGCTTATAGTTAGTAGCCGTCCGCTAAGAACGGATTTTGAGACAGGGCCGGATTAAGGGGGTCTAAAGGCTTTCGCAAGTTTGTATGCAAATCCTTCATTATTTGAGCTCCTAACTTAAAATTTGGCAGGGAGGTAGTTTATAGTTAGGTAGTAGACGTTCGCTAAGAACGGATTTTGCGACAGGGCCGGATTTAGGGGGTCTAACGGCTCTCGCAATTTTATATGAAAGTCCTTTTTTTTTGAGCTACAAACTTAAAATTTGGCATGGAGGTAGTTTATAGTTAGTAGACGTCCGCTAAGAACGGATTTTGCGACAGGACCGGGTTAAGGGGGTCTAAGGGTTCTCGCAAGTTTGAATGGATATCCTTCTTTTTTGAGCTACAAACTTAAAATTTGACAGGGAAGTAGTTTTTAGTTAGTAGATGTCAGCTAAGAACAGATTTTGCGACAGGGCTGGATTAAGGAGATCTAAGGGCTCGCGCAAATTTGTATGAAAGTTCTTAATTTTTATATACGTCTTGTATTCATAAGTTTTTGTGCTTGCTGTGCACATCGCCTAAACAAATGATTACAAACTTGGTAAGATTTCTCATTTTGCTATTTATTTATATTACTTGTTTTAAATTTTAGATAAAGATGACGTTTTGTTTTGCTAGATTTTTTAATGCCTTTCGTTAATCAGTTTTGTGTAATGGTTGCAGCAGGTCCCAGAGAGAACGACGGGGACGTGGATGACTCGGACTGGCTAGGGCTCTGCGATACACGGTACTCCGCCTGAGTACAGTGAGAGAGGGTCTTGTTTTGACACTTTATAGATATGTTCTTACCAGCAGCGATGCCCACCAAGAACATACCCTAAATTCTCCCCCATAGGGTTGATAGAGCTGCCGTTGGGCTGAACTTAAAAAAGTAGGTACGAAATTTTGTTTATCAAATAACGCATAGTTCTTGACATTAAGAGCAAAAAGTAATAACAAGTTTTTTAAAATTGCCAATTTGGATTCACTACCGTAATTGTTATAACTTAAGTACCAATAAATTAGAACTACACATCATGCTTTACGATTTTAGCCTTTTTAAGTGTCGATTTCTACTGGGCTACAATAAGTAATTGCCTTAGGAACAGAAAATCATTTTTCAGGCCGAAATTTCCAGAATGGCAGCGGGCAAACAAATAACAGGTGGTGCGTTCTTTTGTGGTGTTCGCTCCGTAAATGTCGCTAATGTTGCGTGCCGGTTGTGCCGCATTACTGCCACGAAGGTACTCATCTTAGAATAAGTACTCATATTCCATAATTACTTACTCGAAATTTTATTTATCCATGATGACGAAAAATATTCAAATGCGATGAAAAACATGGTGAGTGTTTTTTATTCAATTATATCATTAAAATTTACATAGTATATAATACTTAATTAACAATAACTACCTATATATACACTTAAATAAAGATAAAATACGACGAACACGTATAAAAGGGCAGGGGTCATAGGGCGTCAAAAAATTAGTCCACATCGCTGTCAACGTGAAAAGTGCCCAGAACGCTGGCAGCATTGCCACGTTGGATGGCAATGCTGAATCTCTGGCCAAGGAAAAGCCCAGCCTTCTGGTCACGTGAAGAGTCGACTAACCGCTTGCTTACATCTCGAAATACTCGAAGAGCACTCGGACCCCATGGACCTAATGTTTCAACCCCAAACGGCTCAAATATATAACTTCCAATAAGGTTGTTGTATTTGCGCCGTTTGAGGTTTTCTGCACTAGCAGCAGCTGCCCCAGCACAGCCCGCCGTGCTAAGAAGATGGGATGGCGCAAGGGTGTCGACACATGTTGCATCCCACACCAAAGGCCTACCCACCTTCCATGGCATTATGGTCATCCCGTCTGGTCTCTTCCCATCGTCGCGCGCCAAGCCATTGGGTTCTAAAACAGCTGGCACACCGGCGGTGACAAGAGCTCGACGTATAATGTCATTAATGCTGGCGTGCCGTGCTAAACGACCAGCGCTCCTACTGCAGGATAGGCCATGGTGTCCGAGGCGGTCAACTGCTTCACCACATTGACAACGATGTGAAGCTCCGCTGGGAGCACCCAAACGCAGACATGTAGCGATCCGGAAAGTGTTGTCACTCAACATAGTTCCTATGTTGGGTGACGGTAGTGCCTGTAGCCAGAGGCCTGACTCCCATTCTCCCACAGCCAGCAGGCGGGCACGCTCAGCAGTATTGGTGGACGTATCTATAAGTTTATTCCGTACCAACCTGCAGAGCGGCTCATCCCACTGTTTCTGGGAAAACGGGGTCTTGGGCAACGCTGTATTCGGGCAAGCCACTTTCCAGGCATTCACTGCTTCGGTCGAGTACGGCACTTCACAGTTAACCAGTGATGGCAACAGGATTTTTCTGGTTAACTTTTCAGTGCTGTGGACCGAAGACAGGAACGCCGGTAGGCTTAAACTAGAAATTTTGCGGCAAAATGAAAAACATAACGCTAACGCTTACTTACTTTGTGACTTACTCGTATTGATTAATAAACAAATGACTCACTTTGAAAAAATAATTCCATGTTTTTAAATAAAACTAATTTAATATAAGAATTCTTAGCCAAATGAAAATATTTGATTTGTAATGTCCAGTACTGAAGAACGGAAATTTCATGGGTAAAGACCTATTATTTGAACATTAGTAAGTACCTATGTATTAAAACCGAAATGTCTGCTAGAGGGTTTCCTAAACAGTAGATATTGGTAAAATTTTCCTAACCTATTGAGGTAGGTACTCTCTGAAGCAATCGTATCCGGTCAGTACCTATGAACAGGTTATAGTAGAATGAGTGAATAGAAGATGGGCTCCTCTCTTTTCAGCCAGCCTTCGAAGTGCAGTTGGATGGCTTCCACAACAAAAAATTGCGGATGCTTTAGTTGCTCGCGCCACCGCTCATAATGGCATGAGGCTCATAATGGTAAAGGATCGTGTTGTGATTTTTTAAGGTTGTAATGATCTGGTAAGGATGTTACGTTGTGATAGGGTAAGGATAATGTGATATTACGGTAATCTTGTTCGGTCGTTATGGCTTTTGATTTCATGAGTTTTACGATGAATTTGTGTTGGGTATCAGCAGAGAGTTTTGTAAAATAAAAATACATTGTATTTTGGCTACGATGCATATAATCGAAAATTTCACAACAATTATCTATTATAATTCAATTTAGACATCGACGAAATTAACAATCCAAAGTTTTTACCACTACCACATAACTGATAACTAATTCTTAAATCTAATTTCAAAAAGCAATAAACCTTGCAGCATATAAGTAAGAACGTGGCTTGACAATCCGCCGGATGTTGACCTTCCCATTGGGACAGCTGGTCCCAACATTATCTAGTTTAGAGCCGTTTAGCGTTGTCGTATGTTACTTCCTATCACCGGCCTCTAACCTGGAAGTGGGGGCAATGCTAATGATGTTCAGAAGCACTTCAATGACACGGTGGGCGGCGGCCAAGGCTGGCATCGAGACCCACCAGGCAGGTGGCGCCGGGATTGTTAAGGAACCGCACTTTGAAGAGGTTAAGTAGGTATCGGTCTCGCCTTACGAGCCGGCAGCCAGACTTGTCTACATGATTGGATGAAGAATCATGGAGACTACCTACAATCCAAAATAATATCGACAACATACATGACTTCCAGCTTTTTAGGGTTCTCCCATAAAAAACAAATCAAAGAAGGAAAAGTCCAAACGAAGGTTGGACCCTCCATCCCACCCTCACACAATCAAACCTGCGCCGAGGCTAGCGAAGTAGAAGTTAAGTTTTTGAAGTGATAACAAAATGTAAATAGTCCATCTCGGTGCTTCTTCCTAAGAGGCTGTTATTAGGAAGCAGTCGACTGTCGCCGCCTCGGATCGGCCCGCCTCGGATCGGCCCGCCTCGAACCGTGCGGCGCATGCTCGCAAGGTGGCGCTCCGAACACCAGTCTGGAGGTCACGTGCAGAAGAGAGCTTAATCCAGAAATGTCAGAAGCGAAGAAACAGTTAAAATAATAGGAGGTACTATTAAGCCCAGATTTTTTATCTCTACTAACAATTGATGAATAAACGCGTTTTACCGAATTTTGAAACTATTGGTTAGCATTCTATTTAACCATTGGCTGAGTTAACAATGGATAAAAAACTGGGCGTTTAGACTAGGTTTGATTGTGATAGTCATTCCACGAGAACTTAGTTCTCCACGACTATGAAGGGAGGCCGCGACACGTCGTAGTAATACTTGATGCTCGGTCTATTCTCCTTCTGGCTCTTCTTTTTCAGCCTCCTCTTGCGGCGCTTGGCTATAGCCTTGCTCGACTCTGGAACAAATAAAACCGAGTTATAGCTTTGCAATAAAGGTGTTGGTTTATTAATAGCTAGCTTAGATATCATGGCAATGCATCAACAAGGTTGATGTCAAGGGTGTTCGCACCACCCCGTCTCACATCCCGCGCACTCCTGTCTCACGCTGAATTATTCCCAACAACGTCAGTTAGAACAATTAAAGCTGACATTATCTTTTATTGATAAACGAAATTACTGAAAACTAGTAAACTCAACCGCCGCTCATTGCCAAAGAACCTCGTAGATTGTTTAAAATTCGCATTTATGTAGCTAGCAGACCAGATAAAAATGATAACCGAAACGCATTGTCTAGAAAATAGTGAAGGGGTTGGGGGTGCATCGATCGGGCTGCACTCACCCCTCCCCCTGCGTCCTGCGCGCCTCGCACCTTATATCGCGCAGCTGCCTCGCCTATGCATCCTGGAAAACGCTCAGGTCTAAAAATAGATTCTATGAAACATACAGAACATTTAAAAAAAAAACAGCACCTAGCCAAACCAGACCCGCATTCAGCAAAAAATCTAAGCCAGCCTGACCTAATAACCTGATCAAGGACAATATATTTCGCAAACTTAAAACAAGTCGCCTTCTAAGACTTCCTTACGTAGCTAGGAGTTCCTTTGTGGGAATATAAATAAGGCGTAGCCAGCGCGATCGATACCTGTTCTGTATAACCTACGCCGCCTATTATTTACAAAAATAATGAAATAGTCGCAATCGCTTTAAAACATAAATAAAATTGCTCTAAGATGAACAAATAGCCTTTAAGATAACGCACAAAGGACCAGTCGCGCAGTGATGCACTATCGATCGATGGGGGGAAGAGACTTCCTACACATCTGCCAAGAAGGAAACTAAGTAATCTAGCCAAAATCTGTCATCGAATCCCTGCTGTTACTGACCTGGTGGCTTCTTGCAAGCTAGTGGCACGGCCGCCATGGCTGCGGGTGGGTGCTGGGTCACAACTGGTGAAGACACTTGGAACTCCGTGCGCACAACTGTCTGTCGGCAGCGTCCAGGAGCAAATGGACCGACCGAGAGCGAGCGCGATCCTCGGCGCGCGAGCGGGAGGAAAACCTTTCGAGCCAGGGAACGAAAACCTTCGGCGCGCCGTCTACCTTATGTAATAGGGCAAAGTTCAACACTTATTTATAATGGCATAAATAATTTCTGGTAATTAAAAACCTAACAGAGGTGGTCCTAACACATTTCGCAAATCGTGCTTTTGATTCAGACTGCAGGCTTCTACTGAGAAATCCTGTTAAAACACCCCAATGAGACCGCACCTACAGACTACAGATCACAGCAAGATTGAAAATCTGTCGATCAATATTCCAGTACTGAGTCAGAAATAAAATTTGAGTGGAGAGGGACGATATTTGCTCATTGCATGCAGATTCCCGTTGGCTGCTGCAGAAGCAATTAGTGCAAACGGGACAACCCATCCTACCTTAGGATGGGTTGATGGTTGATGGTTACTCCCTTTTCCGCACTTAAGACTTCCATTTGGACCGTTGTGCGTGCAGGCCTCGTCTCAGTGAGAGGGAATGGGTGGTAATCCACCACGTGGGCTCAGTTTGGGTTGATGGACGTCATATGTCTTCGAATCGAGTGGTTTCCTCACGATGTTTTCCTTCACCGTTTTGAGAGCAGTAGCTATGAAATAATTGACACAAAGTAAAGCGCCTGCCTGGATTCGAACCCACGACCTGCCAGTTGTATGCCACTGCCGCTGTGCTACCACTGCTCTTCATCCTACCTTAATCGAATGAAATAGCAGGATCTTAATAGAGTAATGAAGATCCCTGTCTGCAAATCGAGCACCATCACCCAAACCCTTCTGTATCTAAAAAACAGCGATAAAGCCAGGATTGTAAAATAAAAATAAAAAATACCTAAACCGTAAGTAGAGCGTAGTACGCTGAGTGACGCAGGTTTGATGCCCGCATGTAACAAATATTATTTTGTTTCACTTACAGACAGTTGTTCAGGTCTAGCTGTTTGTGCACTTGAGTCCAAATGTTTGTAAACGTACCCATGATAAAGACGAATTTCCATGTGTGTGAAGCGCGTAGTAAAAAAAATACCGGCCATGTGCGAGTCAGCCTCGCACTCTAATCATAAAAGAAAAATGTTATTAAAAACAGGTTGTTCTGGGAATATTTATTGATTTGAAAGAGGCATTTGACACTGTCAGTCACTCTCTGCTTTTAAAGAAACTGAAAAGTATTGGCATAGCTGGAACTGCATTTGAGATTCTCAAGTCTTATTTAAATTATCGCAGCCAGGCGGTTAAAATTGGATCCTATCAGAATAGCTACAAACCCTTAACTTGCGGAGTGCTCCAAGGTTATATTTTTGGGTTCTTATTGTTTATAGTGTATGTAAATAATTTACACCAAGCAAGCTTGCAAGATCACTTATTTCTTTACGCAGACGATAGACAATAGAGTCTGCGTAAGGAGACAGAGTGACAGCTTCTTCTGCGACTTGTATAGATAACGTTTTTTGTAATTATGATTATCTAAATAAAGAAATTGTAAAAAAAATTGCATCTGATCACAGTGGGCAAACAATAACGTTTAGCACCTACATACTATTGCAAAAATGCAAGTAAAATTTAGATCAAATTTACATGTAAAAATTTTGAAAAAATTATTAATGTCTTGACTGACCCAAATGAGTTCTTTAAATTACTCAACACGCAATTTAATGACACTTTTCCACTGAAAGCGAAAAGTATTTACACCAAGTTCATATTTAGCGATTGGGCGACCCAAGGCGTTTATGAACTTTATAGCCTAAAGCAACATATGAATAATACAGGTTATGATTTTATATTATATTGCGAAACATTCAATAACCTTTAAGATTGCAAGCAAAACAGCTAAAGCGCTGTATACAAGCAATAAAATAAAATCAGCAGACGATAAAATAAAAAATACCTGGAAAATAATAAATAATGTAACAGGTAGACAAAAACAGCGTATTACTGAGTTTAATTTAACGACTACACAAGGCTCCATATATTCAGATATTGAGGTAACTCAGGAATTACAACACCTTTTTGTTAATATTCCTCTTAAAACTACAGCAGCCTTAAACTCCTCACCCGCGCTCTCTTCTGCCTTACTTAGAAAGAATGCAAATGCGTGCCCTTCGGAGTTCAACATTCAACACACAAACCCCCAGGCTATTTTAAAAGCATTTAAAGATCTTAAAATTAAATCAACAGAAGTTTTTTGGGAAATATCTGTAAAAATCTGAAAACCAATCATTGAAACTATCAATCAATCAATCAGTCTTTATTTGTAAACATAAGTAGGTTACAGCAGTGTGTAAGATGTTACAATAATAAAAGTTTCTATATGTTTTGCCATGTGGCGTACAAATTTATAATAACTTCGTAATCAATATCAATGTTTTTGTGAAATTAAAATGTCAAGTAATGTCAATAATTAATTATAAATGCGATCATGTCATTAATAAATAGTTATAATATCAATAAGTTATTGTTAACAGAAAAGTTCAAAAGTGATATTGTCCACAGAATTGCAAAGTCATCATTATACATTTTTATTCATAGGCCTGCTCTGGGTATACAAATATTATTATGTGAATGAACTGTCATCAAAATAGTCACTGAGACAATAGTAACATTTCTGTATTAATATATTACGTAATTTATGCTTGAAATTGACTACATTGAGACTTTTTATTGAGCAGGGCAACTTATTAAATATTCTCTGAGCCATACAGAAGAAGCTTTTACTCATTAGAGCCGTGCCTGCACAGGATACTTTAAGCTCTAACTTATTTTTATCACGAAGTTTCCTGTAATGGCTTTTAAAAGCAATTTCATAAAGAGTGTTGTTTGTTTTGACAAATACATTTACTTCGTATATATACAGAGAAGGCAAAGTTTGTCAGTACTCTGTAAACCACACACACACTATTGCGCCCTATTTAGCTGTTATACTTAACACTAGTGTCGATCAAGGGGTTTTCTGGACCTCATGAAACACAGTAAAGTAAAGTAGTTCCATTGTTTAAATCCGGGAATAGCAAAAAAGCCAATAATTATAGGCCTGTGTCAATTCTGCCGGTTTTCAGTAAAGTCTTCAAAAAGTTAATGCTCAACCAATCGTTGCGTCATGTTAACAAACATTTCATCTTTAATGATCAACAATACGGTTTCACCAGAGGGCGTTGCACATCTGACGCCGGTTTCACTCTAATAAAGAAGATCTTTAACGCCTGGTAGGAAGCACAAGACGCCATTGAAATCTTTTACGACCTCTCGAAGCCGTTCGATTGCGTTAACCATGAGACAATTTTGTCGAAGCTTGAGCACTATGGAATTAGACATATAGCCCATGAGTTATTTAGATCATATTTAAAAGCCAGATAAGTTAAAGTTCAGGTAAAAGGCGTAAACTCTCAAGGGTCGGAAATGACAATGGGTGTTCCTCAAGGCTCGATATGGGGTCATTCTTCTTTTTAATTTACATTAACGATTTGCCCCAATTACTACAAAATCAACCGAAGATGGTGTTATTTGCTGATGACACGTCTTTGATATTTAAAATACACCAGCAGTTACAAAATCTTGATGATGTGAATAACTCTATTCATCAGGTCCAAAATTGATTCACACACACAATTTGGTACTAAATGAAAATAAAAAACCAAATGTATTAGATTCACATTGCCGAATGTTAGAAATAACAAATGCGACATCACATTGACACAAGAATGGAGAAAAGCTGGACTTTATAAATGACACAGTTTTCCTGGGAATCACTCTAGACGACAAATTGAAATGGGGTCCTCACATGACATCTCTTGCGGGTCAGCTAAGCTCAGCCACTTATGCTGTTAGAAAGATAAGACAGTTAACAGATGTAGAAACCACGCGTTTGGTCTATTTTAGTTACTGTCACAGCATTATGTCATACGGTATTTTGCTATGGGGTCGAGCGGCTGACCTAATTATAAATATTAATATTATGAAAGTTTCTTGCCAATTCATTTATGAAAATATTTTGTATGTAAGAAAAAATATACATCTCTTTAGTAAAGTCAGTGATAAACACAATTGCAATACGAGAAATAAAGATAAGTTAGTGTACGATTACATCGCACATTTATTAAGAACGCTAGCATAAGCATTTTTACTTAATGTAAATCGACGTTTTCACTAATATTGTTGAGTACACTTTCGACCGTTCTATTGTAAACAAGTACAATCAATAAATATTTTATCAAGAAATCAGCAAGAATAGTTTTCTTCCATCTACACATGTATTAGCAACCAAGTGCTCGTACAGTTAGATCAACCGTCTTATAGATTAGCTAAAGTGTGCTTTAAACTACGGTTTTAAATTTACTTTAATTTAGTTTTAATATATCACAAAGTATTTTGTTATAGAATTTAACATTATTTTCAGTTTACCAACTGCAACTGATACGTGATGTGGTTAGTTTAAGTATTTATAATAAAGTACATCGTTTTGTGACGAATCAACACTTTTTCTTGTCTTCTTCTTTCTCATAAGCTAATATTCTTTTTTATTATGTAGCTACCAATTTACGGGTTTCTGATCTTTTCTTCGTCTTGAGAAACGGACAGAGAAGCAACGAAATGTTCCTTTTTAGGTTTCCGTACCCGTAGGGTAATAACAGAGCCCTATTGCTGTCACTCACGTGTCTGTCTTTCCGTCATCTGCCACACAGGTTTTACAGCCAATTTTGTTGACCTAAAGGCATACAAATTGTCAAAAAATATTTCTAAATATTTTTAAGTGGGGCTCCCATACATACAAGGGTCGGGTGGATATTGTTGATTAGAACTCGTTAGAAACCACCAAATTCAGCATTTTTACAAAATTTTGTTACGAAGAAGTTTTTAACTTCCCTTTGAGCTATGAACTTTAAATTTGGTGATAATGTTTATTATTACATATGTTTTACCAACAAATACCATATTTTGATAAATCACATTTTACTATGGAATTCCCTCATTTTTCCTATTACAACCAACTTGATTTCGCGATCTGGTACGGCACCCTGAATGTCCTGTTTTTCCTTTTGAGCAAAACCGACCTATTAGCTATTTGTATTGTATAAACTCAATTTCTTTTTTGCATTATATTACTGCACAGCAATATTTGAGTACTATGTATCAACTGTAAATCTACCATTTACTGTACATATTATGTCGTTCCTTAACTTGAATGTGCCCTGGCAGTTAAGGGCCTACATGCGCTTTAGTGCCGTAAAACAGTAACTTTCTAAAGCATACTCTTTAGTAACGGCTAGGTTAAGAGATTTGAAAAAAAAAATATTATTGTATAATGTACATTATTTTTTTAATATGGGTTTTTCGTAAAACAAATAGTTTTGCTTTAAAAAAAATAATTAGCAACACGACATTTTTCGCAACTTTTGGATACTCCTCCAAAACAACTTGGATGTTTAAAAATATTTTACACAGGAAAAATGATAGCTGGAATTTCCTTCATAAGTGACATAGCATGTGTAAATCAAATAATATTTTGCAAACAAATCTGTTCAAAAGGAGGTTCAATATTGATATTTTGGCATCCAGCGGGCGCACGACCAGTACTGCGTTTACGTTGGGGCGTATATATCGCCTTAAGAGTGTGTCATGCTCTCTGAAATGTGTCTTTAGTGGTGCCAATCCATGCATCAAGTCGTAAACGGGCGCCATCAGTTAGGATTGCTCATAACTTGACTGCCTCGGCCTGTTTTTAATTACTTACTGTATTCGGGGTTGTTCGTTTTACTCTAGATGCCTATACGTGCACATCTTTTTAAATCGTTCTCAAATAATTATATGTAATTTGCCAACAAGAATGATGTAACCACATACTTATTGATGGAACAGAGTGTCCGTGGAGTTTCTTGCACTTTCTTCTCCATAGTATCTATGTCCATAGAGACGCTTGGGAATGTGCAACTAGGGTTTAGTTGAAATATATTATTTTGATTTGATTTGGCTCTATCTAGATCTTAAAGTATTTTCTATCCAATTTTCAAAATAACATGATCTTTTATTAGAATCCCTTGCAGAAATTGGACAAAAATATTATTTTCCGATGTGTGAATCGGACGACAAAATGTTGCGAGCGCCTTCGTTAGCTGCTACGTATTACCCATCTAGGCTACAGCCGGGTGAGGATCAATACTTCAGCTCTTCGCTAAAGCCTGACTAGTGCCTAAATAGCGTAGGCGTGTGGGGTAGGTCTGGCGACACACTGAGCTCTACGGAAACTAAAATGAAACTTTTTAAAGTCTAATTTCATTTTTTTCGGCGCATCGCGGCGCAATATTTATTATATATCTTGTTTCTATTGGATAAATATTAATTTCAATTGATAAATTTAAAATCCTCTGCCGTCCCATCCGTCAGTGTGCGCAGTCCATACCTCACAATGAAGACTCAATGGAGTGGCTTTTAATCCAAGGCAGAATGGAAGGGCAAAAGATCCCGAGGTCGCTCTCCGACCAGGTTGGCAATTCTAAGCTACAATGGCCGACTGTTCTCACGATGCGTGCAACAGAGCTGAATGGAGACGCATAGTAGAGCCATCATGTATTAGGACCCACCCATGACCACAACCACTCTGCCAAGAGTGCCCGACTAAGAAGAAGAAGAAGGAAGAATCTTATTTCATGATGGGTTAATAACTTAAAACTTGACATGAATACAGGAAAAAATTAAGTTTGTCATTATTAGTTTTTGGCAATCAACCTTGAAAGACGATTTAGAGTGTGTTATGGTGAGGAGAAACGAACGTAATTTTTTGAGTGGTGAGTCGCGTAAAATGCGTCGCAGCATTCAGTTTCATACCAAAGTCCTGCTTGTGACACACGGCGACGCAAAATGAGTTTTCTGCTGCTCAAGCACATTATTTCAACCGAATTGCGCTCGAGGTGAGAGAGGGGAGCGAGGCAAGTGTCAGCGCCCCGTACAAGCGTTAGAATAGCAACTGAAATTACGCCCGTCCGTCTGGCAGCCATACCGAATTTCAGTAGAACGTAAATGCCGCGACTCACAACCCAAAAAAATACTTCCGTTTGGCCTCACCCTTATAGTTTGCTAGCTTGACATAAATACTAGGCTCTCAAAATAAGACTTTATAATAAAGAGCGCCATGCCAGTGCAGCAGTGTGGGTGTGAGATAAAACATGGAATGTGCCTGCGTTTTGCGGGTATTACTTTTATGTTTTTGACAAGATACTCGTGTAGTCACATCATAATTTTAAGTAGTCTATTTTATCTTACTGTACTATTTTTATATTTTTGGTATCTATGTATTTTCACATACACAATAGGGTTCCCTATCCATTTGCATAAAATTTTAAGACCTAATATATCTTAGCATAATTTTGTTTGGCATAATTATATTTACGCATAATATAATTACGCATAACAGCTTACGCATAATATTTTTAAGCATAATTTCTCTAACCATAATAATGATTAAGCAGAATATTCTAAAGCATAAATTTATTAAGCATAAAGTTCTAAAGCATAACTTTTGTAAGCATAATATCCTAAAGCATAAATTTATTTACACATACAGCATGCAAGCAAGCATGCAAGCAAGCATGCAGCAAACAAGCATGCAGCATGCAAGCAAGCATGCAGCATGCAAGCAAGCAAGCATGCAGCAGGCAGGGTTTCTGTCTCGGCTCCGGCGCTGCGGGTTTCCGGCGGCCCCACGCGTGCTAATCGTCGCAGACGGCTTTCGCTCACCACCGCAGCTTCGGCTTGTTGGCCGGCTTCGCCGGCCAGCCTCAGCCGCGGCGCCTCGCTCGCAGCCGCCTGCTCCTCAGCCCGTGGGCCGCCTCGACCCTACGCGCCTACGCGATTTTAAATTACACTCTAGGGGTAGGACAAACAAGACTACGTAGAGTCGGTTTTGCAGCAATTCGGTTCTGTAACTAACTTTTGTTGCACATCATATTAAATTTTTAACCAACAATATTATTTAATTGTTACAGAAACTATTAAATAATATTGTTGCACATTTTGTGGGAAAACACCATCCTGGATTTTATTTTTTGGCAAAAAAGATCGTTCAAGAAATAAAACATCAAACCATTGAAATAGATAAACTGGATGTCGGAACATCACTTATACCAAAAAAAAAGGAAAAATACACGGACAAAACCAAAGGAATTGAAAAAATTATTAGTAAAAAAGATGAGTATACTTCTAAACTAGCATATTTACAAGCAATTGCTAATAATATACACCTAAAATAAATAATTATACATAATTAAGGACCACTGTTTCAATCAGTTAACTTCTATCTGAGGAATAACCTCCATATTTATTTCTCATAATAGAAGTTAACTGATTAACATATTTTTTTATACAAAAACTGTCAAAACATCTAATATATTCTTCAGATAAAAGTTATCTTGCGATTGAAAAATCGTTTAAGTTACATAATGTTATGTATAATAAATCATTTGCATGAAAATTGTTTTTGTTATTTATATTAATTGTATGCCTAAATATTATTATGCTAATAGTCATTAGGCCTACTAATGTTATGCTAATAGTCATTAGGCCTACTAATGTTATGCTAATAGTCATTAGGCCTACTTACGTTATGCGAATCAAATTTATGCCAAAACAAATTAGTCTTTAAGATGATTATGCCAACATAAATTGTATGCCTAAAAAAATTATGCCAAAGTATTATTATGCCAAAACAAATTGTGCCAAAATCGTTATGCCGAAGTATATTAGGCTAAAGAACATTATGCGAAAAGAAGGGATCCCACACAATAGACTTGGTTTCCGTAAGTCATGTCCTAGGCGACCACAGAAAAATTAGCGCCGTGCTGTGGGTCCCCCACGGCACAGCATTATACTACGTGGATTCACGTCTGAATCCTGGTGACGCGCGGCCCCCTCTTTCCCCTGATGGATGCGAGACGTGTATGTCGGACATTCGCATACATCAAAAGGACGTCCGTAGGGTGCTGCGCAACCTAGACGTGAACAAGGCTAGCGGCCCTGACGGAATACCAGCTATAGTTCTTAAAACCTGTGCGCCTGAACTGTCTCCGGTCTTGACACGCCTATTCCGCCTTTCGCATGAGGCTGGAAAAGTGCCGAATGCTTGGAAGCAAGCTAACGTACAGCCCGTGCCCAAGAAGGGCAGTCGAGCTGACCCGGCCAACTACAGACCCATATCTATAACCTCCATACTCTGTAAGAGTATGGAACGTGTACTTAATATTAAGCTCCTGGCATACCTAGAAGCAAACGATATCCTTAGTGACCGCCACTATGGCTTCCGCCGAAATCGGTCTACTGGGGATCTTCTAGCGTATGCCATTCACATCTGGAGTGAAGCCATCGAGTGGCACGGGGAAACGCTTGCCGTCTCCCTCGACATCTCGAAGGCTTTTTTGATAGGGTCTGGCATGAAAGCCTTATTGGTAAGCTTCCTTCATTCGGTTTGCCCGGTGGTCTGTGTGATTGGATTGCAGACTTCCTGAGAGATCGATCCATTCGAGTGGTTGTTGATGGCTGCTCGTCGAACCAATTGGATATCAATGCCGGGGTCCCTCAGGGGTCGGTACTCTCAGCAACTTTATTCTTGCTGCACATTAACGATCTACTAAAACCTTTGGGTATGCTGACGACAGCACTGTTGCTGAGAGATACTTATCCAACGCTCGTACTACCGGGCCTCAGATCCAATCTCTCCGGGAGGCCATGGTGGAGTGCTTGAACCTGTCCTTGTAGACAGTCTCCGAATGGGGCGAAGCCAATCTGGTCAGGTTTAATGCTGCTAAAACCCAGGCGTGTCTTTTTTCCGCTAAAAAGAGCCAATTTTACCCGGCTCCAACTTTACGAGATGCGACCGTGCCAATAATTGACCATCTTAAGCTTCTTGCCATTACGTTGACATCGACTCTCAATTTTGGCCCATTCATTGAAGCAAAGGCTCAGTTGGCTGCCAAAAAGCTGGGGATACTTGCTAAGGTGAGAAGGTACTTCATGCCAGAACAACTGCTCAGCTTGTACCAAGCGCAGGTTCGATCGTGCATGGAGTACTGTTCTCATCTCTGGGACGGATCTGCCAAATACCAGCTTGATGCACTAGAGTCGCAGGAGGGCAGGAGGCTATCGACGATGACGCACTGGTTAAGTCAAAGCTCCAGAGCCTTGAACACCGTCGCCGAATTGCCAGCTTGTCGGCTTTTTATAGGTTACATTTCGGGGAGTGTGCGAAGGAATTGCATGATCTAATTCCGCCCAGCCCGTTTCATCATCGGACTACCAGACGTACGGCGATGCGCCATCAGTACATGGTGGAAATCCCACCCATACGCACTAAACGTTTTGAGAATACTTTTATTATGCGTACAGCTAAGGAGTGGAATTCCCTGCCGGCGTCTGTGTTTCCCGATAGCTACAATCTAGGGGTCTTTAAGTCAAGAGTGAATAGGTTACTTAGGCAAGCGTGCTTCACCGTCGACCACATCATCGCACACCATCAGGTGAGATAGTGGTCAAGCGAGAGAAAAAAAAAAAAAAAAAAGCCTTCTTGCCACAAACACGATATGCATCTGCTTTATGTATACTCACATTTATTATTTTATTTTTATTTATTTTTAACTAATTGCAATCTACAAAATATATAAATACTTAGTTATATAAAAGCTCTCTTCTTCTCTCCTAAATTTGTAACCAACCATCTAAGTTTGCATGTAAATAAATAAATAAATCAATTATTATATTTTATTTATACTATATTATTTTTGCAATAAATGTATTGAGTAACTTGTCTTAACTAACATAATTTAAGTATTACAAACACTTTCGTTAAGGATTCAGTCTAAGCATACTGCAATAATTTTTGTATGTCGTTTTGTGGCAAGGTACTTTTTCTTTCTTTTTCTTCTTCTAATTGTGACAATTTTTAACCGACTTACCAAAGAGGAGTAGGTTCTATATATATTCGACTTCATGCTTGTTTTATTTGTTTATGTTCACAGATATCTCCGTCAATTGTGGACCAATTTTCAAAATTATTTTTTTGTTTGAATGAGTATGTTTCGGAATTGGGTCCATTTTAATTTGGAGAAAATTTGATGAAGATCTTCGGAGATATACAATAGAACTCTTCAATTAATGACGGAAAATCTATCGCAATTGCTGCATGCGATTGCAGCAATTCCGATAGATTTGCCGTTGTCTGTTTATTGTTTAAGTAAACTATTTCATAACATAACATCACGCCAGTACGCTCTAAAGGGGTACACAGATGTGTACAGTTCACCTTGATACACTCTCATTTCACTGGTTATGTTCAAGTTTCATGATATTCGGGTAATCTTTTCTGGCATTATAGGTACCTTACTAAAGAACTTGCCTATTAGGTACAACTAAGAAGTGAAAAATAAAAAATAACTTTTTTTCAAAAAAATGCTACCGACTTCCAAATGAAAACACTACAAAGTGAAAAAATAACTTTTTTTTTGGAAGTCGGTGTCCATAACAAAAAAATTGATACCTACAAAAGACATCAACTTCAAAAAAGAAAGTTATTTTGGAAAAAGTTTTTTGTCCGATGTATTTGTGAAATTATGAGACTGAATGTTGGTGCCACTATAAATATTTTATTTGATTTACTCTTCAATTCCCAGTGTCACTTGTAGGTGACAGAACTTTAATAATTTTTGCTAGCATACGGAGATATTATTATTAAATTCCACTACCATTGTTGCAAAGCCAATAAGTACATACAACTATAAAAATATAAAAACTTATAACACTAGCCAAATTTCATCTGTCACATACAATCATATGTTTCGCGCGAAATTTGAACAATCTGTGTATGTGTTATCTCTTGCGATTAAAAGTGGAATAATAATGCCTAGACCGTAAGTATTGTTATTTTTCTTATTGCATGTAATAAATGAATAAATGAGCGTGTTATTATTGGCAAAAATAATTTTGAAAATGTTTGTCACGATGTTGGAAACATGTGTTGTCACCTGAGGGTGACACTGGGCATTATAATAACACGATTGTTCTGAATTCCTTCTATGCAATGACAAGACTTCTTTCCGTTTGCGCTTATGTCTATATCTTGATGGATTTTTGGAGCTTATTTACGTATTACATGTTGACCTTAGACGAGATTGCCGAGGAGTTGCAGGTTAGAGACGACCCAGGCGATATTATTTTATTTCCTCCTGATGATGGTGTGGTGCCGGACAAAGATAATGGAGACCAAAACGAAGCTATTCTTCATTTTCCCAGTCACATGCTTCGATCTCAAATGGAAGTAAAAAAAAAACACCTCATCATTATCATCATCATTTCAGCCGAAAGACGTTCCAATTGCTGGACATAGGCCTTCCCCAAGCATCACCACTCTGGTCGGTCCTATTCGTTTCGCATCCACCGGCCTCCCACAGTCTTGGTAAGGTCGTCGCTCCACCTAGTGGAAGGCCTTTCAACGCTGCGTCTGCCAGTACGCAGTCGGCACTCAGGAACGTTTCGGCCCCAACGGCCATCCATTATAACAGACCACCTACTTCTGGAGTATTACATGGATTGCAAGAAGAAGTAGAAGAAATCGACGTACCTGTACCGAAGAAGAAAAAAAGAGAATACTGTAACAATATGGTACGACTCTCAGGTCAGCACTACTTTAATTATAAAGGAGATTGTAAGGAGGCAGTAAAGGAGATTGTGATAAAGAAGTTTAAGCACTAACACTCAGGAGGAATGGTCTGCATTGTAATGTTTTGAATTGGTATACGGCGACGCCACTACTACTGACCTAATACGTACTATATACCTACAAAAATATGGCAACCCTCTGACTCGCAATTCAGTTTGTGGCGTACTTCTGAATAGAGTGCCTACCGAGGTGAGGTGTGCAGGAAGTGCTGACGATCACTCGCAAATCGAGTGCTGTCAATGAAGATGCGGATATTGTCACCAACGCACTAGAAAAATGTGTGGCAAGTGCAATATTGGTTTGCATCTAAAGTGTTGGTACAGTTTTACCATAAATGTATCTTTTCTTTCAGATAAACTATTTTTTTATAAAGAAACTGGTATAACAAAATATAAATAAATATTATTATAAACTCTGGGTAAAAACAGCGTGCACTCAACAAAAACATTAGGAAACTGGTACGATGCGATCTCCGACGATCCAATACACTTTCTATAGAGAAAGCGATTGAGCGAAACCGGGGGTCCAATGTGTTCTTCCAGCCACTTGGGAGGAGCCATCTGACGAAGCTGGCTAAATTGAGTGGGGATATCGTCGTTTCGAGGACGGAGATTCTTTCGGAAGTTGAAAACTTCTACAGCAGACTATACGCATCGCATGCATCTCGGCCTGATCCCGAAAATGAGGATTCTAGAGCCACCTTAACCCGCCATTTTACAGAAGACCAGCCTGATGTAAGCCAAGATGAAATCAAGGCGGCTCTCAAACAGCTTAAAAATGGAAAAGCCCAGGGAGAGGACGGGATTACAACCGAGGCCCTGAAAGCGGGAGGACGCACTGTATTGCGAGAGCTTGGTGAGCTCTTTAACTCTGTCTTGTTCTCTGTGAGAACTCCAGTGACGTGGCAGAGGAGCGTGGTCGTTCGTTACTTCAAAAAGGGTGACGAGACCCTTTTGAGGAATTACAGACCTATTTCACTTCTTAGTCAAGTTTATAAGTTGTTCTCGAAGGTCGTCACGAATCGTCTAGCGTGAAGACTCGTCGAGTTTCAGCCACCGGAGCAGACCGGTTTCCGAGAAGGATATAGCACCATAGACCACATCCACACAGTGCGGCAAATTATACAAAAGTCCGTAGAGTATAATCAGCCCCTGTGTTTTGCTTTTGTGGTCTATGAGAAGGCCTTTGACTCCATCTAAACCTGGTCTGTTTTGGAGTCTATGCAGCGATGCCAAGTTGACTAGCGGTAATCTAAGTGCTGAGATGTCTTTATGAAAACACAACAATGACCGTCCAAAGTCAGGACCGGCAAACTAGGCATATCTTACTGCGTCTAGGTATTAGACAAGGGGACGTAATTTCTCCGAAATTGTTTAGTAACGCTGTGGAGGTTATATTTAAGACGCTGGACTGGGTAGGACGCGGCATTAATATAAACGGCAAGTACATCTCACACTTGAGATTTGCGGATGACATCGTCATAATGGCAGAGTCGCTGCACGTCTTGCAGCAGATGCTGGATGGCCTAGCTGATCCTTCTGCACGCATCGGTCTCCGGATGATCTTGGACAAAACCCAGGTTATGTTCAATTCACATGTCACCCCGGGATCGATTGTGGTTAAAGGCGGTGCTCTTTTTTTTATAGATGGGTTTGCTCTTGACTCTAGTCCGGGTCAAAGGTAGCAGAGACAAAGTCGACGATGGAGTGAGCTTACCCAGAAGAAGCCTGTTAACTCTAACTTTGAAGATATTCGGGTTGTATGCGTTCGGAAACACAGACGCAGGCAGTGAGTTCCACTCTTTTTCTGTGCGCATTATGAAGGATGTTTGGAAGCTCTCAAAGTTGTTCGAGAATACATTTACCTCAGGCAAACCCTGCAGTTTAGTAAGAACAACTTTGAGAAGGAGGCTAGCAGAAGAATACAGCTGGGCTGGGCGGCATTTGGAAAACTTCGTCGAGTTTTCTCGTCGCGTATCCCACAAAGCCTGAAAACTAAAGTCTTCAAACAGTTCGTCCAACCTACTATGACCTACGGTGCCGAGACGAGGACGCTCACAATACTAGCCGTATTGTGAGTGTCCTCGTCTCGGCACCGTCCATCGTTCATCAGTTCAAAGTTGCTCATCGAGCTATGAAAAGGGCTATGCTCGGAGTCTCTCTAAGGGATCGAATCCGAAACGAGATGATCCGGCAGAGAACCAAAGTTGTCGACATAGTTCATAGTTGATAGCTGCACTAGAGGTCAAAACCAATTTGCGGAAGTTTTTAATGAAATGTGGCAGCAGCCGACGATTACCATTATAATGTACTACTCAAAAACACCCAAAACCAAAATCGAGTTAGTGTTAGGACTATACAGGTAATAGAAACGACTAAGACTAAGGATGTGTGTGGCTAATGTGAACTACATAGTTGTAAAAATATAACCTCTGCCTAACCAATGTTATTAAACGCAGATAAAATGGAAGGCATAAGTGGAGCACTAGTACTCCGGCAGTTACGATCCGGTCAGGATCCCTTCCAGATTTTAACTGATTATGTTTGCTCATGCGAATGAAAGTAAAAAAGATATGGCAACTCATTAATGTCTGCTGTCGGCTGGAGTGATTACTGCGATTTCAACCGATAAGGCAAGTCAGAGATGACGAACAACATTTCTCTCTATGAATCTCTATGAATTATAACTAGACACCGCAAAAGTGAACCAAATGCTGCAAATATAGCCAAAGGAATCCGCAGAAGCTTGCATGGGGAAATTGGTGTATATTGGTGGTTTGATGGTTGGGGATTAGTACATAAGGCAGACCTCTGTGGCAATCAAGATCGACACACACAAAGGGGAAGAAGAAGAATGGTAATGAAACATTAACCATCACTCAAAACTCTAAGGCAGTGTGTGCCACGGAATGATGCATTAGATAGCATACCAACTGCGTCCGATGTGCTGCCACCCCAACGTGAACTTTAGCTCGGGCGCAGGCTTCCTCCGCAAGGTGAGTTGGGAGGCCTGTGTGTTGTACGCATGCGCCAGCCCGGCTGGACCTGATGCGACCGGGATCACCGCCGCAGTCCCCAGTGATCCCGCACCCGCTCCTGCCTCCTGATCCTCTCGCCTCTCACCCGGGGCTTCCCGACCGCGGACGTCGCTCCCCCCGACCACCCGCACAGCGCCGCAGCCGGCCTCGCCCGTTCCGCAGAGCTAAGGTGGGACTCACCAGCTTTGCCTGTTGCTCGAGTGACGTCGTATTTACAAGTTATAAAACAAGCGCGAACGTGGAGGCGCGAAACCATCTACACTCGTGTTTCACGGCGTTCGCGCCGCGAGTGTAGAGCGGGCATAACAAGTAATAGAAGTCACAAAAGGTGCAGAACTACTGCTACAAAGCTACTGACAAGAACAAAGCTACTGCTGGCTTTTGATGGACTTTAATAATATTTAAATCAAAAATCAAAAAAACCCGATTGCTTGAAGCGAACTAAAACGACATAAACAAGAAGAAAATCATGCTGTACGGTCGGAAAATACAAATTCGCGTGCTGGCTGACCAAAAGCAGATGTATCCTCCGACTGCACAGAATGATTTTCTTCTTGTTTACGTCTTTTTAGTTCGCTTCCTAAGCAATCGGGCTTTTTGATTTTTTGAATTAACTGTATTATATAACTTTTTAGGTAACATTTTTTTTTCGAATTAGGTACATTTAAACATATAGGCATGTGTTATATATTTTTGAAATCATGTCTTAAAACCCTTTATTTTGAGGTATCAAAAGGTTTTAAGGTATTTTTTTTTTCGAATTCTCTCGTGTGGCGTACTACAAGAGAGGATCCAAAGAAAAGAAAAATAGGGTCCTCAAAATATGGTGCCGAAAGGCCGCCATTTTTATATTTTCTAAGTTTAATGTAGCTAGTGCCACTCGCAAGGTTAAGACTAATCGATTGACGTAATAATCATCATAATCGGCCAACGCGCTTGGTCTATAACGCCACATAAGAACAAAAATACATACATACATAGAAAGATAAACACATTACCCTCCTTCAAAACCCTCTTCTCATACAGCGAATTTTAAGGTACGAATACTGTAATATTGTAATAACTGTGGTACGACTTACGAACATTGATCGGCACGCTTGCTCGAGACGGCTTGATGATTTCAAACTTATATTAACTACTAGTCCAGGTTTCTTCACGATACTTACCTTCACTGTTGTCAGCGATACCCGAGATAAATTTAGAAAGTACACATGAATTTGAATAAGTCACATTGGTACTGGCCCGGCTTTGAACCCACGACCTCAAGCACAAGAGGCTAGGTCTTTACCACTGAACCGCCACTACTGCAGTATAAAAAAATCTTAGCAGGTTAATGCTTACCACAAACATAATTCTTGAATAAAGATCTTGGGCGCACGGTAGGCGCAGTGGTTGAGCGATTGAGATCGAGAGCTGCATGTCGCGTGTTCGATTCCCGCACGGAACAATATTTGTATGACCTACAGATAGTTGTGCCGGCTCTGGGTGTTTGTGTATGTGAGTTTATATGTTTGTAAACAGGAATTCCTAGTGTGGGGCAAAGCTAGTTACAAAAAAAAGAAGACTTGAATAAAGGTCTCTATCACACCTTAGAGTCTATACAAGCGTCATTCGTGTCAGCTTTAGCGACGATTGAAATATCAAAATGTAAGAGGTTGATCACGTGACATTTCGATAGCATTTATCATTCCCATACATTTTTGTCATTTTTCCAATCGCTATCACCACGCTTTCGTTGATAAAATGTTACTGTGTCGGTGATCGCTGTATTGTGAGTGCGGCTCAATAGCGACCGCTCGCTGCTGTCTGCGACTGGTCCAAGCAGTCCGTCTGTAGAGGCTCTTATTAGGTATCTACAACACAGTAGTATGGTGTAATTTTCAAAAAGAGATAAGTCAACACATTTGTTTTTACACAAGTTTATTAGAAATCATGTCTGAACATAGTTGGAGCGTCTGAGCGAGCCCTCACACGGTACCTGTATTATAGTAGGTATGTACAGTAGAGTCATACTACCCGGCACTATTGAAAATCAGATGATTATTGGTATGTTTGGATTACAGGATTGTATAGAAAAATGAAGTTAAATAAAATAAAGCTATAGTAATGTACCAATTTAAACCGATACCTTTAGGGGAAAATGTAGGGAACTGTGCGGTAGACGCGGTGGAGACTCCCGGACTATAGAATGTGCCGAAGTACTGAACTACCGGATTAGTGAGACTCTTCTGTAATAACATACACACATATTACAAGCTAAGTATATTTTTATATTTAAAAATGAGAGACATAGTTAATCTATGACAATCAGTTTCAAGTCTTTTCGTGCAACATAACAGAGCAATCGCTAGTAAATCATTTCTAGTAGTTTTAGTAACGGAATTAACTTTATTACTTTACAGAACTCTGTAGATTAATACGATTAATTCACTTGTTTACAAAATGTCTGTGAACTCGCCATACAACTTAAGAGCTCAAGCTTTGACAGAGAGAATCTGGATGTAAGACACACAAATTAATACTAAATGTCTGGATTATCAATCCAAAATAATTAATATAATATTATATTATAAATTTTAATATTAATGCCAAAAATATTAAAATGATTATCTACATGACATTCCTTATTAACAACCTTATCTTGTACATGCAGTAAGAAATGCCATTAAACAAACTTACAAATCATTCAAATTTCCATTTCATGATTAAATTATATAAATAGATAATTTATAATTTAATTTTAATCTTATATTCTATTATATATTATTATATAATTTATAATTTAATTTTATTCCGCGAAGTTTTGGAACTCCCCTCGTACGAATGTTATAAGCTCTCGTTTTTAAGGGTAAAAACAGGACCCTATTACTAAGACTGCAATGTCCGTCTGTCTGTCACCAGGCTGTATCTCATGAACCGTGATAGGTAGAAAGTTGAAATTTTCACAGATGATTTATTTCTGTTACCGCTATAACAAAAAATATAATAAAAAACAGAGTAAAATAAATATTTAAGTGGGGCTACCACACAACAAACGTGATTTTTTGCCGTTTTTTGCGATAATGATACGGATACCTGCGTGCGCGAGTCCGCCCGTGGCCGGTTTTTTTTATTGTTAATTACGCACTGGCTTTCTCACTTTAACAGGGTATGCCGCTATCGAGAAATAAATTTATCGGAGAATTATGTACAAAAAACAGAAAGTATCCAGATTAATTAGTTATTGTCTTCATGTTTGACTAAGGAATCTCAGATAGTTGTCATGTTGCTGTTAAAGTCCAAGCTCCTTCTCATTTTATTACCAGCTGATTGAGGTAACACGTTGTATTGGTATTCAAAGACTAGGTTTTAGGAAACTTTTCCTTGCTATTGTAAAAGGTGTTGTTTAAGTTTAATAATGTAATATTGTAAGTAAGTAATGTTATACAGTAAGATAGTATCTAAAATAGGTTAATTTGTGTGAAGATGTAACGAGTGCTTCTCGCCATAGTTTGGCGATTCAAAGACCTGGTATATTTTTTAAATAGTTTTGAATCTAATTAAAGAAACAAATTGTGATAGACAAGGTGAAGTTAATAGATAAGTAAGCAACTGATTACGAACGACTATTAGTCTTACTATATTGTTTTTAATATTCAAATTTGAGTTGCTATGAAGTAATTCTTAACGCATGATAAATTTTGTGCGAAATTTTACATGAAATTTTACAGCGCATATAATTTTCACAATAGGAGCCCCGCTGTCCAGAGCTCCTTTTTCTGGTTTTTCACTCGCTTTGCTCGCTTTCTCCCCTTGCATTCCGTTAGTACCTGTATTAATTTAATTAATCGCTTGTTTCATATTATCCATAGTAATATCAGTCGATTTTCATTTAGTAAATCAGTCATTTCAAATTTACGGCCATGCTTCGCACGGCTCCAGTCTACTGATATGTCAACATGTTAAAACATGGACTTTTCAACTTTATGCCATAAATAGCAATTTATTTTATTTATTGGTGAACAAACACCACATTTGTTGGTCTTTAAGGGGGCAATACCCCTCTATAACTGATTTTAAAATGCACATCACTTCTAAACGATTTGTCGCAACTTTTTGATAAAAATATATATTATACTAGGCCATTTTCTTGATCATTTGAACGTGAAAACTCGTCAAAAAACGACAATCGCACCAAAGCGTAATTTTATATAATTAACACCTTCTCAAAGACAATATAATTATCTACACTTTTATATACTGCTTTTTTAAAGTCAATGAATAATAAGTTTAGTACTAAAAGCTACCATATTTTGGGTCGCCGCGACCTAAAATTAACACGGATTCCGCCCCAGCACGGCCCAATATTTAGTAGATTTTTGGACTATTCTTATTATTCTTAAATCAAATTGTTAAGGAAATAGTCTCGCATAGCATAATTATTCATTTTTTAAATTACTACCAGCAGCTAACCAGCAAAATTTTCAGCAAAAGTTACAGAGGTTTATCTTTGCCTTTAGTGTATGAAGGCCGCGTATAACACGGCAAATATATACTCAAGTCGTGTTTGGATACCGGTCTTTGCCCGGTTTAAAGTTAGATACATTATGCTCGGTTATGTGACCGTCTCATTGCAAACACTGTAAGTTTATAAGAAATCGCGTAATATTGTAAACTTTTTCTTGTCAATAAGACGCAGGCGGGTATATTAAAAAATATAGAATTTGGTCAAATCTCACAATATATTGAGAGAGAATTTATAATCCCGCCAGATTTGATTACAAACTTTCGGTGTCCGGATTATCCGGCGACAAATATATTTAATTGATCAAAATCTTAAACTTACGAACTACATATGTATATGTGTACCTAACCACCAAACTAACATCCAAGTAGGCATCAGGATTTTATTTCCAGTGCTAATTTACATAAAAAGACTTAATTCGAAGAATACTTTCTATGTGATTTTTGGAACTAAGTTCCTTATCAAATCAATAGGTATATAGGGCGAAAGTGTCCGACCGACACTTTTACTACAGCTCGTTAGAGCTATGCAATAGTGTAGTGTGGTTATAATATTAGAAGTGGACAGATATAAAAGAGAGAGAGTGTATATGATGCCGAGGACCGACTGCTTCTCCAGATTCGTTTACTAGGTATTATATGAATTAAATTTGGTAAATAAGATTTTTTCGTATAACTAATATATGCTCTGGACGTTTTTTAACACCAAAATTTATAATTTTCAACATCATGGCATTTATTGATGGTCATATATAATGGCTACGAAAGTTCTTTTGTTTGGGTCAGTATCGACCCCCCCGGGCAAACATGGACAATAATAAACAACACGATATTTTTCGCTACTTTTGCCTACTCCAAAATTGGGTGTTTAAAAAAAATTACAATCAAAAATTTCCAAAAGGAGATCCAATATTGATATTCTGCGTCTAAGCGGGCGCAGGGTCTCAGTACCGCGTTAGCATTGGTGAATATATAAATCTTATGTATTTATATGATAAGTGTGACGACGCTTGGCGGAGGCCTATGTCCAGCAGTGTACGTCTTTCGGCTGGAATGATGATGAAGTACTTATTTATCAAAGTACAACAGAACGAGAACGCAGTGCTCCAAGCCGTAAGTACAGTCTCTTTCTCTCCGACATTACTAAAGAAGTTTCTTTAGCTGCAGTCTGGAAGCTTCTAATCGACTGAATCCTCCTCTTCTGCGTCTTCTTCTGCCCGCATTGGCAACAGGGTGCGCCGGCTGCGTTTAGGCTTCCTGCTGTGCTGAGCGGTCTCCTTGTGTCTAGGGAACCAGAGCTGTAAAATATAATTAAAAACGTTGCAATTTTATAGTACCTTTTGTTTTTTTTTTTCGTTTTACAGCACAAGTCTCGTTCGAGACCAAAATTAATTCTGCACTTTTTAGTTTTGAAACACCGCCACTAAAAAGTGAGTATATTCTTTATTAAGGGCCTAAAAGGTTGGCAAGAAACCTATAAGAATCAGTTGACACAGTCGTGCTTTTTGCCGCTCTGGAGTTTCGTCGTATGTTTCATATCCTGAAAACTTCTTAACCGATTTGGATGAATCCTGCATTATTCCCTAAGTTGAGACATACTTAATCCAGATACTTAATAAATGCAATCCGATTTCTGATTTTGAGAAATACGTGGCCAAACATACACTCTTATGAAAATTGACACACAAGTATAGACCCACAAAGAGGAACCTATGTGAATATTGTTACATACATACGTGTATGGAATTGATAACCTACATTTTTGAATTCGGTATAATTCAAAATGGGTTATTCAAAGCCCTATGCAGACGAATTAGCGGGCAAAAGCTAGTTGATACGAAAATACTTACAGTTCTTTTTGACGACGATGAATACGTCGATGTTTGCTGATCCTGTAAAATGAAACATACAAACGATTAGGTATTATTTATCTGACCTGCTGCAGGCAGGTCCTGAGACCTGGATCTTCGATCTATTTGCGACCTGAACCATAGACCATAGGTAATACTGTGGCCCAGTGCCAAAAGGGCCAAAGTACATTTTTGTAAGTAATGAGATTTTAATGCCAGATTCAATCCGGATGAAGGACAAACATCCATTAAATTTATGAACAACAATACGTTAGTTGGCATTTTTAACCGATTTCGATTTTTTTCTTTGTTTTGAATCGGTATACTTCCCAGGTGGTCCCATAGTCTTCAGGTCAGGATCTGATGATGGGATCCCATGGAAAAATTGAGTGAGCTCCTCAAATTATAAAGGCATGCGAATAGAGATTTTAGTATTTTCATCAATACTGCAATCATTTGCACTCCAAAAATATCATTTCGCGAAGTAGAACTGATAAAGAAGACCACAGATAGTCACTGGAACTCCTTGATGATAAGTATGTCACAGGTATAAGATGTCTCAAATAGTTAACAAACTATGATGGTGAAACAACATATATAAATAAATGGTACTGATAAAAATTGTACCATCGAACTGATCTGATGATTATCCGGCAGATAGGCACTGGAACTCCGAAATTCAACAATTTCGATTGGATCCTAGTCGTATTTGGGCTTATTGCAATTGTCATGAGATGTACTTTGGCTATTAATGTTTTCATGGTAATTTGAGTTACCAAAGCTAAAAAGTGAAATATAAAAATCGTTCTAACAAAAAAAACTAACTGACTTACAAAACAAAACTACGAAGCAAAAATAACATTCTTTGCCGAAGTCGGTGTCAATAAATTAAAAACAATAGGTAGGACCAAAGAGACCACCCGGTGAGTGCCCACAATGTCGAGGTGGTCGTGGCTTGGTCACCCACGGTGAAGCGAAGAGGAACCCGAGGAGAAGCCGCTCGTCATAGCTTTTGCCGACAAGCCAAAGACGTAGCAGCCAAGTAGTAGGTTGCGGTGTAGCCTGGGCGACATCGCAACTGGGGCGGGCCGCGATGTCTTATGGCGTCTCCCCCCTTACGATATCGCGCCTGATGGTTGGAGACCGCGGCAGTAGAGGAGTGTCAGTATAGCGTTGGCCGTTCTCCCTATCCTCTGCGGCCGAAAATTGGTAGGTGGCGGGGCCATTGAACTTGACCCGTCCCAAGGGGACCAAGGGTGCCAAACACGGGGTCGCACCTTTGCGCTGGTTTGGTCCTTGGGGTGGTCAAGGCGCACAGTGTTTTCTGGTGCACCGGTGATGGGGGGTACTCCCCAGAGGAGGGTCTGGTGACGGACAACTGCGGTGGGTTCGCGGTGAGTGCTAACGCGTGCCCGTGTTCCCGCCATAAGCGGCACAGGAGGACACCGTGGCGTTTTAGTGGGTTAGAGTCCCACATAACTGCGCTATCTCCCCGTGGCTGTGCAGTATGCATGAGCATTTCTCCACGCAAAAGTACCAAAGACACCGACTTCGGAAAAGAAAGTTAGTTTTCGCTTTCTATTGTTTTGTTTTGGAAATCGGTTTGATTTTTTTGTTATTTTTTTTTTCATTTTGGTTAACACTAGTATCTCGAACATCCCATCATTTCGTTGTTCTTCCTTCTAATGAATGTATATTAAATGGATACAGGGTGGGTTGGATACCGGAAATACTTACAGTTGTTTTTGACGATGACGAAGACGAGGATGTGGACTGGTCCTGTAAAATGAATAAATATACAAACGATTAAGTATTATTATCGGATTTGCTGCAGACAGTTCCTAAGCCCTGGATCTATGGTACATTTCCTGCCTGGCTCGTAATATATAATTGTAAGATATGAGATTTTAAATGCCCAACCCAGACAAAGACGTCAAAGTTTATCTATACCTTTTGTTATTTATTAATTGCTGAATTAGTCTAATATCGTGGATTTCGTCAATGTAGGTAATCAAACAGTAAATAAAAAGATCCAGCCATATGAAAATAAAGCAAGAATATCACAAGTAATATAATTACTTTTCACGTCTTTCTCGCTTGCTGAAACTATAAAATCAAATGGTACAATATTTTGTTGGAACCGTAAACAAAACGAGTCGTTTGTTATTAATTGTCACCCAAACTGAAACAATGGAAATAGCTCTACAAATAACATCCCTTGACTTGTCCATACAGTAGGTGGTAGCACCAGCTGCCAGCTGGTATACACTTTCTAGACCTACATTAACTTTCACATACCAATAGTTTGATCTTCCAATACGAATATATCTATAAGCTGTAAAAGCCGAAGTGTTAAGATAATAAATTAAATGCCTGGCCTGGCTGTGCTCAAAGCTCTAGGGCTTTGAGCACATCCAGGCCAGGCATTTAATTCTTGTGCGCCTCCTCACCCTGGAGAGTATATCGATATCCAATCAAATCACTCTCCAGTGGATAAAGAGGCACAGTGGACCCCTTGGTAATGACACCGCAGACTTTCTTGCAAAGAGAGGTCCCAAAATGGTAGTAAGACTAGACCGTACGCACTCCTACCTCTACAATCTCATTTCTCACAGTTTCGTGCAAAGTGAATATAGTGTTTCGAATATGACCTGCTAATTTAACAGCTACTCATATACTGCGTTCCATTACTTGCTGACAAACCTACAATTTGGACATCTGAATTTTATTCAAAGACCAAGTCTGTTTCCATAAGAACCCGGAGAATGTATATCCACGAGCTTGCGTTTTAGTAGTATGGGCAACCCACCCTTGGACAGGACCCTAAGGCATCTTCGTACCGTGGGCAGAATTTTGCTTTGGACTTCCTAGAGCTTTCCTAGGAACAAGGAGATAGATATACATATATTTATTGGCTCATAAATGTGTATATAACAAAAAAAAACATAAGGATCGGACATATTTATCACGTAAACTATACAGGGTGAAACGGAAATGTGAGACCATATTTTAAATACTGCTTTTACCCATGTATTTGAACATTTTTCGCCAAGGAAATCATAGTCAATTCGCAAAAAAAAAATGGAATTTCCATACAAAGTTGTCGTCACGTGACCAAAATTTGTATCGGAGATACAATATTTATTCACTTATGTCTATTTAGAACAGGAAGACTTTCCAAGACCTTTTTTTAAATTAAAACAACAATGTTAGACAAAATATAAAATACGAATGTCTTAATTTTAAATCTACTTTCATTAAAAAAACTAATATGTGTATCATCGAAATACGAAAATGATGTCAATCAATTTAGCCTTTTCCCAACCATGTTGTGATTGTACCAGAATTTTACATAGAGCGACTGGCTATCTGACCTCCACAACCCAGTAACTGGGTAACACAATACCCCTTTGGCAAAAGTGTTGTCAGATTCCAGGTAATCTTTGACACCAGACATCTGAATATTTGACGTCAGGGCAACTAAGTGATTCTCAAAGATGTACAAATGACAGCCATGAAATGTAAAATGTTGTCAATTAATTAAAACAACGAAATTAAACACAATAACGATTATAGTTGTTTCTACAATTGCACATTAATAAGCGCCCTCCCTCTTTTAGATAACTTTATTATAAATAGAAGGAGCCATGCAAAAATCACATTTGCACACAAGTGCCTCCCCGCTACTTATTATGCACAGATGGAGCTAACTTTGATCACGCCTGTTTCTAGGCAATTTATCTTATCTGCCATTAAAGAAAATAAGCAATCATTATTTCTTACACTAGATACTCTCTATCCCACTCATTTTGTGTAGAAAGAAGTAAGAAACATCTGGAGTCGGTCTGGGGGGACCATTCTAATTGTAAAAATGTAACTGATCACTGTCTGTACATGGAAGATATATGAGAAAAACTATTATCGAGGGCCTTTATCAATGCAGTAAGCATAGTGTCACAGACTGGGGGTATCACGTGGAGCGACGTGAAGCTCAATACCGATCGCGATGGAAGACTTCTGTGGACGCCCTCTGCTCCATCTAAGAGATTAAGTTAAGTAAATCAGTTACCCCTTCGAAGGTGAAGACGGTGTTTATATTCTAAAGTCCACGAGAACGAAGTCGCGGGCAACAACTATGAATATATTTATTTGGACTTCAAACTCCTGTCACTAATACATATATACAAATAGAATACAAAATGCCCGAGACCGAAGCCGGAGCCACTTAGGTAGGTATTAAGTAAGTCATTTGTAAATCCAAACACAGTTCAGTACTTCAATCGACTGCAATCAGTGTGAGTGGGACACACGTCGCCTGGGTTAGGTCCCGCGACTGTGCCACAGTTAATACAATTTATATTAGATGTGCCTAGCTGCCTGTAGGTAACTCTTGTTTCATTTAAACGACAAACTTGCATTTAACAAATGCCGATTTTGTTATTAGTTACCCAATATTTTTCTCCTAAGGCTACCTCTAGGAATAAATTGTTCGAGTCTCTTGCTTATTAGTAATTGAATACCGAAAATACTTACCGTTGTGCGAGATGTTGCCGGCTCTTCTATATTTTTTGGATTTTGGTCCCCGTAGGACATCGAGCATGATGGCTGCTGGTCCTGCAACATGAACAAATTTATAAGTAATTAGTATTATGCAGATAAATCTGACCTGCTGCAGATAGGTCTAGCCCTGGATCATGGCTGATAGCGTTTTCGGCATAGGCTAACTCTATATATATATATATATATATATATATACCTTTTCTGACGTTTACTCCTTAAGAATCGATTTACACATAAATTTAATATTTTTAAGTATAGAAATATTATGAGGGGTGAAAATAATTCAAGTATTCGTTTTTTGCGTAACATACATGATTTCAAAGTGAAAGGAAAAACAACAGCAGAAACCACGAGGTTTGCTTTGTACCGAATCAAAATGAAAATTGAGAATGGTATAAAAACATACTTTACATGCTTTCTATCCTACGAGAGATGCATTGTGTACATCCCTTTTTGCTTATTTATTATTTATTCAAAGACAATTGTACTTAATTAGTTTCTTCAGTCGGGCTTTGGAGCTGACACACACACATATTTTAAATACATTTTTATGAGTCGAGTAGCCTGTGTGTATAGTTCTTGCCAAACTTCTGCACAGTAGTAAATCTCATACAAAAACAAGCATCGTTTCATGCCTTGCGCATGCGAAAAGGGGGCCCAGTAGTTTGGCGAGAGCTACACCTACACTGTTGTAGTAGTATAGTAGGCCCTACAGGGATAATTTCTTTCAGACTGACCTCATAATGGTCGGTTAATATTTTTGTTGGGTTTTGCAGCATAGCCCTCTTCGGGTCCACTGTTTGCTGGCCGGTCTGTAAAACAAATAAAAAGTGAGTTGATTAGCTAGATGTTATTTATGATGAGTCAGCTGCTGCTGACTGGTCTTGAACCGAAAAGTGGCGTTATTTCGTGATTGGGGCCCAGATGCCACAAGTAAAATGGGGCTCTGCCTCTCACGGTCTCTCATTTTTTTAAAACACTTAAACTGAATAAATGTACAAAAGTTACGTTAGTTTTTGTATAACACCCACTCCTATGAGGATCGAAGACTACTCTCGAAGTTGTAAACGATCATATCTACCTGGGGCAAACGGTTCAAAAGGCCATGTTAAATGCCCATATGACCCACCACACCACACTTATCTACCTGGGATCTGAATAAGAATAAGAATAAGAATCTTTATTTGTAAACATAGGTAGTTACACGGTGTGCGAGATGTTACAATACTAATTAGATTCTCTATGTTTTGCCGTGGAGCGTACAAATATTATAACATTTAATTTCATTAATTTACACAAAAAAAAAAATTATATATCAATAAGAAGTCATTTTCATTCCTAAGAAGAGCTTTAGGTTACTATTAACATTTGTTTAGAAGAACATTAAATGCAAATATAAATTGTCAATAAATAAAAGAAACATTAAAAAAATTAGACATCAAATAATGAATTATCCATTAAATAAAACAAATAATTATATAATTAAAGACTAGATATCCAGTAATACTGAATAAGTATCATCATCAAGTACACAACTGGATGTCGAAATCATATTGTAATTTAGTAAAACAAATTAAACTGAGGTCAAAAATAAAAATATCACAAAAGTTAGATGGTAAATAATAAAATTATCAAAGAAATATCGAAAAATAAATATCATTAAAAACTTTGATGTCAAGTAATAAAGTAAACAAAGGTCAATAAATTAAAATAAGAAATACTAAAAAAATGTCAAAGATGCAATCTTATTTTGTCAATACAGATAAATAAGATGTCAAATCAAAAAATACAATTAAACAGACATGTCAAAAATTAAGAAATTACAGTGATATTTTATCCTTAAGAAACTCAGTTATATTATAATAAGATCTACTGACAAGAAAGTTCTTTAAATGTTTTTTGAATAGGTGAATATTTAACATTTTAATTGACTCCGGTATATGGTCATAAATAGTTGGTGCCATACAAAAAACACTATTATGCATCAGTGCTGTCTTGGACTGTCTCGAACACAACATATTGACGTATCGTCGACTCCGTCCATTTCTATCCGACAGCTTGGGAAATCGATTTGGGTTGGTCTTCACAAATACTGCAACTTCGTAAATGTACAAACTGGGACAAACGGTCCAGTTAGGTAGGTCTTATTTCGAGAAAGAGATCATCCGTCCAATCCGACTCGACTTGGCAGCGTTCGGGCAGTTGCGCGGTATCTTCTCGTCTGATGATGATGAACATTTCACATTTTTTTTTACATTTCACAGTATTTCAAGATGAATGTCTACGACCAGAGCGTGTTGCCAGTGACAACTTATGGAATTGAGACGTGGTCGCTAACAATGGGCGTCATCAGAAGGCTTAATGTCACCAAAAGGGCAATGGAGAGGACTATGCTCGAATTTCCTTGCCGATGTAGGTGTTGTGATCGCATCAGAAATGAGGATATACACAGAAGGACCAAAGTTACCGTCATAGCCTGAATAATTGCGAAGCTTTAGTGGCAGTGGACAGAAAAGTTCTGGAGTGGCTAACACGAACTGGAAGCTTCCACTGGTGAACCGATAAGGCAATACGCTGGATGCGAGACGCAAGTGATCGATCAATATTCAGCAACGAACGTCTTACAGCTATAATGATGATGATGAATGATTAAAAATTATCGGTCAGGTGCAAATCGGATACAAAGGGATATCTACCAATGAAAGACCTTGCTCAATGGCGAGTATCAACTCTATGGTTATTACGAGTGTCGAAATATGCGGCATTGCCAAATCATAATGCGTGGGTCTAACTCAAAACGCAGCCGTGCTGCCAAAATTCGAAGCCTGGCGTAAAAGAGAGGAGCGGCTCTCCTACAGGCTCACTCAGGTGCTGACCAGGCGCGGTTGCTACGGTGAGTAACTGAAAAGGATTGAGCGAGAAATAGCGGCAAATTGCCAACACTGCGGAGACGACCTTGATTCTGCACAGCAAACGCTCCAGAAGTGCCATGCGTGGGCCTCTCAGCGGCAGGTCTTGGTAGCCAGGATCGGCCGACACCTGTTTTTGCCAGTACTTATGAGAGCCATGGTGACTGCGAATGAAAACTGGAAGAAAATAACCTCTTTCTGTGAGACCGTGATGTTCCAGAAGGAGAGAGCCGAGCGGGATCGTGAGAGGGTCTGTCCCACTCGGAGAAGAAGGCGTCGGGGAGGCGACCGCCTTGATGCCTGAAATACCGAAACTCCGAAAGCAGGCTTGTCTCCGGGATCACAGGCGCCCAAACTGAGGACTCTGTCCGCCGACCAAGTGACTCCAGGAAAGACGGTGGCATAGTGATCACACCGAGGTTCAAGGGAGGCAGTTTTTCAGCCTCCCCAGTGATGTGCCCTAACAACTGTGCTTTTTCAGAGGTAAAATGTCACATTCCCTGGTCTTTTCTCAAAACGCCACGCGCTTAACAAACTAAAAATAAAATAACAATAAGTATGTAAAAATAAACCTCTTAAAACGACTGCGAGTACAACTCATTTAAAATATCAATATTGATATTAGGTAAAGTAATTGGATAACGAAAATACTTACAGATGTGTAAGATGTTCCCGGCTCTTCAATATTGCCCGTCGTCCCGTGGGACGTCGAGCATGATGGCTGCTGGTCCTGTAAAATGTACAAATGATTAGGTATTATTTATCTGATCTGCTGCAGGTAGATCCTAATTTCTGGATCTACGATCTATGTATTTGCAACCTGGCTCACAATACTGTGGCTGTTGCTAAAAGAGCCAAAGAACCAAAATAGGCTAACCATTAAAGAAATAAACCATTTTCAGAGTTTACTCCTTAAGAATCGAATATCATTCATGGCCCCCGCAGCCCAATCGACCAGTCACACAGACGAAAATCCACATCGCGTCATTCATCTCGCATGTGATTGGTCGATTTGGTCGATTGGATAGCGGTCAAACATTTTGCGTTGCCGTATTCTCTTACGGAATACGTATGGAAAATGAGAAGTGAAATTAATACAAAAATGTTACGTTTTCTGCGTAATATACATGATTTTAAAGTGAAAGTAAACAACAGCAGGAACCACGAGGTTTTCTTTGTTCCGAATCAAAATGAAAAATGTGAATAGAATAAAAAATACTTATACATGCTTTCTGTATTACAAAGAGATGCGTTTATTTACCTCCCTCTTTCTTTGCTTATTTATTATTTATTCAAAGACAATCGTACTTAAGGAATTTCTCTAGTCGTGCTTACATATATACATACGTATACATTTTTTTTATATGTGTCGAGTAGCCTAAGTCTACCTACACTGTTGTAGTAGTATAGTAGGTCCTACAGGGATTAGTTCTTTCAGACTTACATCATAATAGTCGGGTAATAATTTTGTTGGAATTTGCACCATGGCGCTCTTCGTTTCCATGGTTTGCTGCCCAGTCTGTAAAATAAGTAAAAATTTAATTGATTACTCGTAGAGGTTATTTATCTGAACTTCTGCGGACTGGTATTGTACCGAAAAGTGGCATAACTTCTTCATGTGACACCCACTCCTATCAGCCGAAAGCATGGCGAAAGCGATTAGAACAATGCCAAATTGAATGGGATTGTCAAATGCTATCGAAATGTCACGTGATCAATCCCCTACATTTTGAAATTTGAACGGCGCCATCGTCGACATCGAATGACACTAGTCTGCCGCAACGGGCAATACGCTGGATGCGAGACGCACGTGACCGATCAATATTTAGCAACGGACGTATTACGGCTATTGATGATGCATGATGAACCAACGGGTCGGGTGCGAATCGGATACAAAGGGTTATAAAAAAGACCAATAAAAGTAACGGGAAATTACGAGTGTCGAAATATGCGGCATTGCCAAATCTTGCTGCACGGGCCTGAGTCGCACTTGACCATTTTTTATTATTTGTTTCTATATTTTGGTGTTAGCAATTACAAAATTAGATCCTTTATTATTATTACAAGTCTTTATTTAACTTGCAATGTATGTAAGTAAGTGTGTTCGGGCCAAACCTTGCAACTGCATTTTAAAGCAGTTATACTCCACCGATTAAGGTGAAATTTTGCATACACGTTAAGTTTGGATGACAATGCATGGTTTGGTAAGTGACGTCATGCTAAATCCAATATGGCAGACGGCCCAAGATGGCGGACTAGTTATTTTTCTGCACTGCTAGAATTTGGGTATCTAAAATTAAAGGGTTTGTTGAGAAGAATACGAGAAAAGCTTTTTTATTAAGTTTTTTTTAATGAATAATTTTATTTTGTATTACTTTTTAACGATAGAGCGACATTTCGTTTTTTTTTAAGATTCTTTTAATCTTTAACTTTTGAATTTTATTACCAGTTCACCTTTATGGGGCGCTGTTTGGTAAAGCAGGCTATCCGGTGTCCAACGCTGCTGGACTAAAATTAATAGCAGCTGCATCGGCAAATGGCCATTTGTTTCGCACGTGGCTACCGAACGTTATTCTATAAGGTGACAACTCTCCTGGCGCGCTATCCAGCGCTGGATATTTAAGCAGACATGGACGCGAGGGTTTGTAACGGAATTTGCGCCATCCGTCAAAATCGTTGTAGTAAGGCTGAGGCGGCAGGAACAGCGACACGCGCTCGAGCGGTGGCGCGGGCTGCTACATAAGTCGCAATTCTCGCAAAAGCGCGTCCTGCCACAATTCGAAGCCTGGCTGAAAAGAGAGTAGCGCGTCTCCTACAGGCTCACTCATGTACTGGCCGGGCAGTGTGTTGCTCCGGTGAGTACCTGAATAGGTTTGTGCTAGACACTGCTTAGGATTGGATTGAGTTTTTGGCATAGAGAGTTAATATGATATAAACAATTTATATGAGTCGTGTAGCCTACGACTACGTACACTGTAGTAGTAGTGTAGTAGGTCATATAGGGATTCTTACTTACCTCATAATAGTCGGGTAACATTTTTCTTTGAACCCTGACCATGGGCCGACCCGATGAAGGGTCTATAAATTGCTGCTGTAAAATAAATAAAAATGAAATAATGAGGTGCTATTTGTCTGAGCTGCTACAGACTGGTATTGAACCGATAACTAGAGTAACCTGGTGATTGGGGCCCAGGTGTCAAAAGTAAAATGGTGCCCCGTCTCTTGCTTTCTTTTTTAGGGTTCCGTACACAAAGGGTAAAAACGGGGCCCTATTACTAAGACTCCACGATCCATCTGTCTGTCTGTCAGTCCGTCTGTCACCAGGCCGTATCTCATGAACCGTGATAGCTAGGCAGTTGAAATGTTCACAGCTGATGTATTTCTGTTGCCGCTATAAAAACAGAATAAAATAAATATTTAAGTGGGGCTCCCATACAACAAACGTGTTTTTTTGAAGTTTTTTTCGATAATGGTACGGAACCCTTCGTGCGCGAGTCCAACTCGCACTTGGTCGGTTTTTATATGTAACATTCAAACTGAATTACAATAATAAATGTAGTTGTTGTATTAATCTGACTATATAATTATTATAACTAACGCAAAAATCCCACACACACTGCTCTTTTGTCCAAAATTCCAGGCAACTTTTGGAGGTTTCCCCCAATGACAAAATTCACAAAGGTATGGCAACTTAAACCTTTATAACGAATGCGAGTAGGTCTCGCGCCGCGCCAATTCAGTCCTACATCTGTGTCCAGCTGCCTGCATTCTTATTCCACTTGAATGATAAACTTACATTTAAAATGTCAATTTTGGTTATTAGGTACCTGTGGCGGTTGCCCAATAATTGTCTCCTGCTGCTACCTATAGGAATAAGTTGCTTCAATCTCTGCCCAGTCAGTGATTGGATACTTACAGATGTTTGAGATGTGTACGGTTCTTCTATATTTATTGGATTTTGGCCCCCGTGGGACGCCGACCATGATGGCTGCTGGTCCTGTAAAATGACCAAAATTACAAACAATTAGGTATTATTTATCTAACCTGCGGCCATAGATTTAGAATTTTTTGCTGCGCCTGCGGCAGACAGGTCCTGAACTCTGATTCTGCGAGCTATTGTCCACCTGGCTCAAAATATTGTGGTCTGGTACTAAAACGGCCAAAGTATACTTTCGAAAGTAGTCAGATTCAATCCGGATGAAGAGCAGACATACATATAAAAAAAACTGGCCACTTTGAATCGGACTCGCGCACGAAGGGTTCCGTACCCAGGGTGGCGTCAACCATGTACGAGTATGTATGGGACACCCTTAGATTTACATTTTCGTGAAAACTTACCTTAATTTTCAACTTTAATTTTTTTGGAATTTCTCCTTTATTTGTGTTAAATTTTGACTTTACTTTTTGCCAAATTTCGTGATTCGAGTTGAACGGGAACTACCATATAGGTTTTCAACCCAAAACCTATAGGGTACTTCCGGCTGACCTAGAATTGTCAATTTTGGCCCACGACTACTACGCTGGTACTAGTAGTAAGTAGTATAGTAGGTCCTTCAGAGATAATTTGTTTCAGACTTACCTCATAATTGTCGGGTTCTATTTTTTTTTAATTTTGTCGGATAGTTATCTGATATTGCCCGAAATGTAAAATAAATAAATAAACGATAACTATAACGAGTAACAATGTATGTCGGTAATGAATTCTGGCAACCAGAAAGATTTAACTTGTGTTATGGGTACCAGGATCCTGACATTTGTGTTGCATATTAAAAGATACATCATAGGGTCAAACGTTAGAGAAGTGATGAGACAAAATAAAACATAGCTTTTTTATGTGTGTAAGTGTGTTGAATTTGGAGTAGATGCTATTTATCCGAGCTGCTGCAGACTGGTCTTGAACCGAAGAGTGGGGTAACATCGCGATTGGGGCCCAGGTGCCAAAAGGAAAAGCCACCCCATCTCTCACCGTCACTAGGATTTTTATTTTTTTATGTAAACAGAATATACGTACAAAAAGTGAGTTGGTTTGTATTAATCTGAGTAGAACATTAGTACTAACGTAATTAACTTTTCGGTATATATTCATGAGCGCTTTTACAGCAACCTGTCTTGTACACTTTTTAACTTTTCTTTTGACCAGTCATACAGAAGTAATATGTAGTTACTGTAGTCCAGAATTTAGGTAGGTCAATAATGTATCGGTAATTGGATACCGAAAATACTCACAGTTATAGATAGTGATGTTGCTGTTATTTGTACACCTACCTCTTTGTTCTTCCCCTTCTTCTCTTTGTGCTCCTTTAAAAAGAAACATACAAGAACAAACGATACAAACATTACCTGACCTTCTGTGGATACCTAGCTCATAAAGTCATAATACTGTATGTATTGGGATTAAATCCGAATTCAATCCGGATGCAGGACACACTGTCTGGTCTGTTTATACATTTTTACGCCAAAACCGCTCAACCATTTTTTATGAGATAAATTGGACCTTTGAGAATGGATAGTATCTTTTTTCTCCGGAAGTAATGTCCCTTAGGATAATTGCCGACTATCACGCTGTCGAAGCCGCTGGCAGAAGCTAGTATTACAATCCAATTTGTTCCGATGGCCAACTCTGCAAACGCCGTGACCATCGGCACATAATGGTCAATTCAACTATTTATACATTTGTCATCATCAAGATCTATTTAGCTTGTATAAACCAACCGGTCAAAATATCATGATTCAGACCCAGCGGCAAGTGCCTACTTTGGGCAAGATGGATAATATTGATATGGGAGAGTTACTCAACAATTGTCTCCTACGGCTACTTGTAGAAATAAGATAAATCAGTCATTAGATACCGAAAATACTTACAGTTGTTATTGTTGTTTGTACTCCTGCTTCTTTTTTCTTCCCCTCCTTCACTGAATGCTCCTTCAAGATGAAACATGTTATTATTTATCTGAGCTGCTGCAGACAAGTCTTGTGCCCTGGATCTACACTGTATTTTACACCGTTTCTACACCGTAGGTACTTGTAAGAAATGAGATTTGAAATCCAAACTCAATCCATATTAAGGACACACTTATAGTTCAAATTACAATACGCTAGTTGACATTTTGTCACCTATGTCCGTAGGCATATATTTCGTCACCTGAGTTAAGCGACTTTCGAAAAAGGAGGAGGTTCTATTTTCGACTTCATGTTTTTTATTTTTTTGTTCACCGATATCCATAGTCCATAAAGCTTAAAAAGGTATCTACGAAAGACACCGGCTTCCAAAAACAAAGTTATTTTTCAATTTGTAGTTTTCTTATTTGGAACTCGGTAGTATTTTTTTATTTTTGTATTATTCTTAGTAGTTTAGTAGAACTAACTTTTCGGTCATTTTTTATGAGCGTCTTTACAGGAATCGAGGTGGCATCCCGTCTTGTACACGTTAGCTCTCCTTTTTACCAGTCATACGGAAGTAGTATTACTTTTTCGACTTATTCTGAAAACCTTAAAAATGATGAGAATATTGGATGCAAGAATGAGCGTAGCGAGATATAGCTACTCGTACACTTCGTTAGCTTCCTATTAGTACCCACCTAAATCATAGATCACGCCTAGGACGCCGTGCTTTACTTTTGCGCACAAGCAGCTGAAGATGCATATTTAATATTCTCACGCTTAAACCGTTGAACCAATTATGGTATGGAATAAACTGAACCTAAAAAATGGACGTATAGTATACTTTTATCCTATTAGTATATTTCCATGGGATAATTTGCGATTATCACGCGTTTGAAGCCGCTGGCAGAAGGTAGTATTTTTCGTTTAAGACGACGACTAACGCCAACGACCTTGAGGGAACAAAACACGCATTTGTTTCACACCCGCGCGACACAAAATTTAGTAGTTTGTTGTACTTAGTTATACTATGTTATACGAATAAAACTCAACATTTTCTTAGACCAAATTATTATGAAAATGGTCTAATGTTACATAATTTTTTCCAAAAAATTACGTCGAGCCGTATAGCTGTTATTAATTAATTTGTAAAGTTATGTCTAAAACGGACAAAAACGCGACAATCGCATCAAAACCGCTGGCCGTATTTGAATGAAATTGACACCATGTCAAAGGCAATTTAATTACCTACATTTTGAGCCGAGGCTTTGTTTAAGTCATAGAATAATAAGGAAAGTACAAAAAAACTACAAAACTTTGTGTCGCGCGGCTGAGAAATGAGTGCGCGATTAGTTCCCTCAAGATCGTTGGCGTAATTGGATAACGAAAATACGTACAGTTGTTGCTGTTGTATGTAGTCCTGTCTCTTCTTTTAGCTCCTGCATTTTTATTTCTTGCGCCTGCTTTTGCTCTTGCTCCTGGTTTTGCTTCCGCTCTTGCTCCTGCTGCTGTAAAATGAAACAATTTATCTGACCTGCTGCAGACAGTTCCTGAACCCTGGATCTACGATCAATTTTCCACCTGGCTCACAATACTGTAACTAAGCTATATATATTATACCTTTAAACGAGAAATTCTTGTATATATATACACATATATATATATATATGTAATCTCGGAAACGGCTCCAACGATTTTCATGAAATTTAGTATGCAGGGGGTCTGGGGGGCGATAAATCGATCTAGCTAGGTTTCATTTTTCGAAAAAGTCGTTTTATCTATTTTCACCCGAGCAGAGCTCGGTCGCCCAGGTACTACTTACTTATAAGAAAACGGATTTCAAATCCAGATTCAATCCGGCTGAAGGATACACTTATATTTAAAATAACAAAATGCTATTTGGCGTTTTGTTAAAACATTTTGCTGTCACTTAAATCATGACGGATAGCATTTGCGGCATGATAGCATGGGCTCTTTATGGAATAACTATTTTAAAATACATTTCATCTGAGTTGAGTAGGTTATAGTATAGTAGGTACTATAGGGATGAGTTCTTTCTGACTTACCCCGCAAAAGTCTGGTGATGCAATTTTTATCTCAATCTTTACAAAGGGCCTTATGTGGTCCCCTTCGACGGCCTCATCGAGCCCAGACTGCAAAATAAATAAGGTATGAAATGTTTATATGCTATTTATATGAGCTGCTGCAGATTGATATTGGATCGAAGAGAGGAGCTAACTCGTAGCTTTGGTCCGAGTGCTAAAATAATAATGAGGCCCCGGTTTACGCCGTCACTTGTTTTTTAAATTTACAAAAGTACATTCGTTTTGTATTCATCTGAGAAGATTATTAGAACTAACATTACCAACTTTTTGATAAACTATCAGCGGCTGTTAGCTTTGCCTTTGACCAGTCATACAGAAGTAGTAACTTCATCGACTTATGCAGAAAAGCTTAAGAATTAAGAAAATGTAGCGACCGAAGCAATATACAGGGTGTTTGGAAGGGAGCTGTACATACGCCTAGGGTAGAAACTAGGGATAGTCTGCTACCTACCCCCGCCCATTATATTGACCTTGGCCTCAAGGTTTTTTTTTAATTTATTATTATTTTTTATTTGACTTTTTTATGATTTTTTGACTAAAACTACCTGTAGCTCAAAATCTATCCATGGGACCGGTCGGCTAATGGTCTTGTTTTAATCGTTAGAGTCTTAGGGTCCTGCAAAAAATTATTTTACACCAGAAAATTGTGGAGAAGAAAAGTTATGGGGCCTGAAGTACCGTAGTAAGGTAAAGAAATAATTTTAAGGACAACTTTCTATGGGGTTTAAAAAAAAACTAACAGGGTTGGAGTTCTTCTGATTTTTTTAAAACATCCTCAGTCCATGCCCTTTCTAACGATATGCTAAAAGTGTAATTATCACTTTTAGTTTTAAAGTTATTAATTAATTTCCGCAACTAGGGCACTTCAAGCAAAAATTTCAACTAATGAAAATTAAATGTGTTCGATCGTAAAAGGATGGCAAATGAAACAAAAAATTTGGTAATGACTAATGTCATTAAATTACAAATTTTAATTAATTACTAATTTTAATTAATTACAAATTTTGTTCAAATTGATGACCATTGACCTGTAAACATGCTCGGCACCTCTTCCTCATCTCCACGGTCACCGTTCTAAGCAGCAGTTCCTCGCGCATTGTATCGAATGCGGCGTGGATCCTGTTAATTAGAACCTCCCTTGTTGGTACTTCTTCTGCGTACACCAACTCTTTCGCCCTTCCCCAGACGTAGAAGTCGAGTGGGGTAAGGTCAGGCGACCTTGGGGGCCAGGGAATTGGCCCACCCCGACCAATCCAAGAATTAGGAAAGCAGTTGTCCAGAAGCTCCCTCAAGGGCGAAAGAGTTGGTGTACGCAGAAGAAGTACCAACAAGGGAGGTTCTATTTAACAGGATCCACGCCGCATTCGATACAATGCGCGAGGAACTGCTGCTTAGAACGGTGACCGTGGAGATGAGGAAGAGGTGCCGAGCATGTTTACAGGTTAATGGTCATCAATTTGAACAAAATTTGTAATTAATTAAAATTAGTAATTAATTAAAATTTGTAATTAATGACATTAGTCATTACCAAATTTTTTGTTTCATTTGCCATCCTTTTACGATCGAACACATTTAATTTTCATTAGTTGAAATTTTTGCTTGAAGTGCCCTAGTTGCGGAAATTAATTAATAACTTTAAAACTAAAAGTGATAATTACACTTTTAGCATATCGTTAGAAAGGGCATGGACTGAGGATGTTTTAAAAAAATCAGAAGAACTCCAACCCTGTTAGTTTTTTTTAAACCCCATAGAAAGTTGCCCTTAAAATTATTTCTTTACCTTACTATGGTACTTCAGGCCCCATAACTTTTCTTCTCCACAATTTTCTGGTGTAAAATAATTTTTTGCAGGACCCTAAGACTCTAACGATTAAAACAAGACCATTAGCCGACCGGTCCCATGGATAGATTTTGAGCTACAGGTAGTTTTAGTCAAAAAATCACAAAAAAGTCAAATAAAAAATAAAAATAAATTAAAAAAAAACCTTGAGGCCAAGGTCAATATAATGGGCGGGGGTAGGTAGCAGACTATCCCTAGTTTCTACCCTAGGCGTATGTACAGCTCCCTTCCAAACACCCTGTATACTTAGAATTAGTCTACCTACTCCCTCCCTCCTCCTCCTACTTTTTTTGGTTGACAATAAAGTATATTCTATTCTATTCTACTTTGTAAGTACCTAAAGCAAAAAAGAAAAAAAAACAATGTTCTGTCTACTGTAGAGAATAAATGTTCAAGCACCCAAGAAGAAACGTTTCAGACATGCAACAGTAACAATATTACACCGAAGGAAAATAATGTCACAATCAAAAGAAAAGATAGACTACTTAGAACAAAATAAAATAGAAATACAAGTTAGAAAAACCGACTTAGGCATAATGTATACATTGAGTCTTTCGGCAAAAAAAATCAAACCGACTTCCAAAACAAAACACTACAAAGTGAAAAATAACTTTCTTTTTTGAAGTCGGTGTCTTTGGTACCTATTGTTTTCCGTTTATCGACAACGACTTCGGAAAAGAAAGATATTTTTCGATTTGTAGTTTTTTGTTTTGGAAGTCGGTTTGATATATTTGTTAAAAAGTTTTTTATTTATCTCTTTTTAGTTTTGGTAGGTACCTCCAAATACCATGAAAATCATTTATAGCCAAAGTAAATCTCATGACAATTCCAATAAGCCCAAACATAGGATCCATTGCTTTATTTCGGAGTTCCAGTGCCTACCTTCCGGCTTCATCATCAGATCACTTCGATAGTACCATTTTCATCAATACCATTTACTTATCAGTATTTGCTTCATCAAAGTCGGTTAATTCTTCGATATCTCTTATACTCGTGACATACTTAGCATCAAGGATGTCCTCCTACTAGACTCCCAGGGCCACCTGTGGTCTTTTTCATCAGTTCCACTTCACCAAATGACACTTTCTGAGTGCAAATGATTACATTGTTGATGAAAATACCAAAATCGCTATATGTATGCCTATAATACTTGAGGAGTTCCTTCGATTTCTCCAGGATCCCATCATCAGATCCTGACCTGATAACTATGGGATCACCTGGGAAGAGTACTCTTTCAAATAAATGAAGAATTTTCCAAACCAGTGCAGACGAATTTATGTAATCTGGGAATATAAATAAAAAAGATTCCGACGAATTGAGAACCGCCTCGTTTTTTTGAAGGCGGTTAAATTTGGACCGAAATTTATGACGAAGTCAAGCTTTCTAGCAAGCACCAAAAGATATTTTGAGTGTGCATAAGGGACAGATGTATACAAGTCATATATATCTGTGACATCTGTCCCTTGCACTCACCCAAAATTACCGAAATAACTAAATGGGTTTAAGTAGGTATCTAATAAATATATAATTAAACACTATTTTACAAAGAAATACAACCGACTTGCAAAAAAACACTACAAAGAAAAAAATAACGTCAATTTCGGAAGGCGTTGTTTCTGTTTTTGTTTCTTCGTTTTTGAGACTGACTGCCAAAACTGAAGTAATTTTGTGCTCATTTTGGAAGTGGATTGAATTTTTGATAAAATAGTTATTATTTTTTTACTTTTTAGCTGTAGTATATGATGAGCAAGTTCTATAGTAAGGTACCTATAATGCACAAAGATATGCCAGAATAGATTATACAAATAGCTTAAAACTAAAACAACCGGTGAAATGAAAGTATACAAATCTGCGTCCCCCTTTAGAGTGTACCGGCGCGGCATGATGTTATGTTATGAAATGGCGTAATCAATAAACAGACTCGACAATAGATCGACTAGTGTAACCTTAAGCAGTCGAGTTTTTGATTTTTAAATTAACTTTTTTTTATTTACAACTTTCGGTTATCATTTTTTTTCGGCTTATTTTTAGACATGGAAATGGTACACATTTTTTAATAACTCTTAAAAACCTTCATTTTGATACCCCACACGATTGGAAACAAACACAAAAAAATATTGGGACCAAATGGCATCCAAAATCCGCCATGTTTGTTTTAATTTAACGTTATCAATCTAAGAACACTTGGGCGATCAAGACGTATCTAAATATGTCTTAATTATATAAACCCGTCTGGTTTGAAAGATATGAGATAGAAACGCTCAAAAAACATAACACTTTCCTTGCAGTCGGGTAAAAAGGTGATCTAAACGGAAGGCTCATATACCAATTTTCCCATCTATGGACGGTATATATCGATAGGCATAAAATTGTAGGGTTCCGTAATAAAACAACAAGGAATCAGGATTCATAGTTTGACCAAGTCTACCTACGATACACAAAGTTGTGTCAGAAGTCAGAACTAATAATTGGATATTGAAAATACTTACGACTTCTTCTAGGTTCTGATCGGCTTCTTTTATCTCTATTTCGTACTTAACCTCGGCTGTTGTGGCCTGCTCGGCCTGTAAAATGAATAAACAAATTATTAGGTAGTTGCCTACTACATCTAACCAACTGCAGACGATCTTGAACCCTTAAATTGTAGTAAACATGGATTCACTGCCTATCTGACCTCCACAACTGGGTAGCACTATCCCCTAAGCAAGACTGTTGGGGAACTTAACGTGCTTTTTGACGCAAGGAGGATCTCGGTGTGTAATGAGTGCTCATCTACCGGCGAACTGATCTTATCGCCTGATTTTATTTAGACACGAGCCGCTCTGTCTGCCGCTGACTCAAAAAATATTATTCAATGAGAACACTGGTTTGTACCAGATAAAGGGAGGTGATCTTTTATTTAATGGGAATGAGGTACTAACTGCCATCGGATTATTGCTTACATAATAAGTTTGCAATAAATCTTGCAAGATGATACACTCTGGATATATTGTGGACAGAGACGATGACTTCTTTGGGGAAAGTTGTTAATTTACATGGGCAGAAGCAGTATTTAATAAATCTCATCAATATTTGATAGTATACAATTTTACTTGATCAAAATATTATATTCTTGCTTAACACTATCGCGTGAGAGCCCGCGAAGATGATGTACCTACATTGCTCTCAGCACTGAGTTCAATCATGAAGTGTTTTGTTTAAAAAGTCAATGTACAGCGTTTCCTCGGGCTCTCGCGCGAGTGTACAGCCGGCATTACGGTGTACGTTACATATCGATAAATTTACAATATTGTTTTACTTACCATAGCTGCTGTTTTGCGAAACGTTTAGGGTCAAATAGGTGTTATAGTGATGTAGAGGGTGGCTCTGGCAATGGCACTGAAAAAGTTAACGATAAATATATATTTGCCGCAGATTGGCGCATGGTACTGACAACGAACCAACTTCCTTCTCTCGTTGCAGCAGACTTTCTACATCCTTACTGTCTCTATTGACTCAGCTACATGTCTTCAAAGTTATTATGAAATTATTATAAAAACACGCACCTTTCGTTGGAAATGTCTTGATAGTGTTGTGGTCAGTAGCTTCGCTTCTACTCCAGTTCGTGGATTCATCTCCGAACAATGACTGATTTTATTCACATAACTAACATCGGTAAAGTCAATATTGTGGGGAAGCCTATAAGTCTGAATTCGCCAACCAGCGCCATGCCTTCTCTGTATTGCTGTGGGAAAGTTGCCATTCGTTGGTGATTCAGGGTAGTTACATATGAATAAATAAAGCCTTTGCATTGCATTGTTCGCCACTTCGTAATGCAGAGAATAACTTCGCACGTTTGTTACAAGATAAGAATTATCTAATAAATAAGGCTACAAACTTTTCCTTGTTACTAACCTGTAGGTACTAGTCAACTGCGTAGGCTGTCTCTGAACAGGTAACGAACACTATACATCAACTATACGTTAAAGTATAATAAATTGTCAAACTAAAATTAAATTAATGGCTTTTCACAGAAATATACTGTCATACATTAAATAATCAAAATACAAACAAACCGGCACGGTGCGCGCCGCTCACAGATCTCCCGTGAAAGGACGCTGATCGATACGGCGCTGAAGGGGTTGCCAGACAGACGGAGCCGGTTTGCAAGGAGTAATGGTAATCATGATTAACGGTTTTATAACTTAAATATGTAACAAGACCCCTTTATTCTTAAAAGAAAACGGCTGCAACTTAATGGCATACTTGCAGCATTGCCGAAGACTCTATATCCTCCTCAGTTGAGCAGCAGGGTCTAGTGTGCGAGTGCACAAAAGTCGACCGCCGTCTTAATTGCATATCATGTATTGTGTTTATCAAGATCTTAATCATTTTATTTTGTAGTACAGTAGTTCACATGGCAAAAATTCGGGTCGGGCACAGCAATTTAATATGGGGCAGCTTTTATGGGATCGGTTTCCAGTCCAAATGGATGCAGCTCAGTACAGAGGGGCCCGTATGTTTAAGGGAAGTTGCATTCGGTCCCAAAACGTTTAAAACACATTCAAACTAGTTTTTAACAACCGATTGTCACCAAGAAGAGATTCAATTTGAATGATTTCTATGAAGTAGACATGACGGTAATATTGTCTAATGGTTAATAAGGTCGCTTGCGTAGGGATTGCAATCCGGATTCTTCGAAATTTTTAAACAACTTAATTAACCGGATTTTCTTAACATTTTTAAATCCGTTTTTTTTAAAACCAAATCCGGTTCACCCGGATTTATTTGGAAACTAATCATAATCGATAATATTTGTATTTATCCACCAATTTTAATTTTAAGTAATCGGTAGATCGATATTAATAATAATAATAATATATTCATTTATTCATTCAAAGCCACACACATTGAGAGAATTGACAAAAGAAATACAATAAGTAGGCTACATTAGTACATGCAAAAAATAGAAACTTATGACACCCAAACTAGGACATGTCCTGTATCTCAGGTGTCAGGGTTCCTTCCCGGATGGTCACTATATGTATCATCATAATCAGCCTATTAATGTTCCCACTGCTGGGACACAGGCCTCCTCTCTGTGAGAGGGAGTACAATATGTATATAAATTATTTATTCGTAATTTAATTTACCAGTAAATTATTTTGATAATTAATAAAATTTAATTTAATATTTTCAATTTCAAATTTAATTGAGATTAATATTCTAATAACAAATTATATTATATTGACGCTAACAGTAAAGTTTAATAAATAAATAGAATTATTTTTTAGTTCTCTGCATTATGTGTGAAATGTAGTAGTGTGTTTATGTGTGTGAATATGTAATGTGTAGGGTATTGTAGAATGATGAGACGGGATTTACCGAGCGCTGTCTGCCAACAAGTCCTCTGTTTCCTGGTAGGTAAGATGAAAAAGCCAATCCCTCACCTTCATTTTACAATTAATTCTGCCAAGGTGAAATAAATTCAAATGTATATTTGCCCGGTTGTACAGTTTTACTAAGAATAAAGTAGTGTTTACTCGCAAAAAATGTTCTGGTCCGATCTGATTTGAATATTCTGTAACTTATTCTACCGCGGGGCTCCTGCAGTGGACGCGACTTGTGTTTACGGGTTATGGTCTATGGCATGGTGAGGACCTCACAGTCAGCGTAGAGCTGAGCTGTTGGGTACCTGAACGATCTCTTTGTCATCAGCTTCAGAACAGCTCGCTGGGCGATCTCAAGCCGCAGGAGTGTAGACTTCGGGGCTCCACCCCATACTGTCAAACAGTAGGTAAGCAGAGACTGCCTTAGAGCCAGATACATCAACCTCAAGGTTTTAGTGTCCGCAGACTGAAGAAGTCTTTTAAATATAAATATGAGCCTACGAGCTCGAGTTGTAACAATTTCAATTTGTTTGTGCCAACGGAAGCTCTGATCTATATGCACACCCAAATATTTAACACAGGGAGATCGGGCGATTTTCAAGCAGCAGCAGTCAGGGGAAGACATCGAGCACGTATGCGCCTTAACTGCAAAAGCCTCCGGAGGCTGAAGGTCAGCCCTCATTGCAAAGGGGATAAATAATGTTTTGTCAACATTTAGTGTCAAAAGATTATCTGACAGCCGGGCCATGACAATCCATAGGGCACGCTCTGCATTTTGCTTCGTTTGGCAGTTAACCCCATCCACAAAGAGAGCCGTATCGTCAGCATAAGTGAAGATTTTACAGTTTGGAAGAGTGACGTTGCACAGCTCATTTATGAAAAGAATAAATAATGTGGGACCCAGGATGCTTCCTTGGGGGACGCCACAATTCATTTTCTGCTCGCCGCTCAAGAGATCCCCTATTTTCACAACTTGTACACGATCGTGCAGATAATCACTAAACACTTTTAAGGGGATACCTCTAACTCCTATACGTTCCAGTTTGTTTAGGAGGATGGGGACAGAGACAGTATCAAAAGCTTTTGCCATATCAAGGAATAGTCCCAAGCATTTATGCTATTTATCTTAGATTCGAACAGCATGTTCGTTTAGAGCTAGAACAGCATCCTCCGTGAATATACCAGTTCGGAAACCATACTGGTTTCCAGAGATGATTTTATTTGTCTCAAGGAATTTAGCTAGGCGATTGTTAAGGATTCGTTCAAGAATCTTAGAAAGTGCTGTAAAGACAGATATTGGCCTTTAATTAGTGGCACTGCCTCTGTCACCAGTCTTAAACACCGGATGCACAACTGCCTTTTTAAATACCCTCGGCAAAACACCTGTAGTGATAGCCCGGTTACAGATATGGGTAATAAGGGGGACCAGGGTACAGCGGGAGGAATTTAATACCTTTACAGGGATCTCATTCCAACCCACTGCGGAGTCAGGTTTCAAGCTAACTAATATACGATCAAGCTCGTCTGCGTCAGTTTCAAGCATTACTAGGAATTTAAATTATTATTATTTTGCGGAATAACGCCGGTTGAGATAGACTGATTCGATATTTTGTCCGCCATCGCCCTACCGATGACAGCAAAGTTCGTGTTAACACTATTAATGGAGGATAAAGGCTCGTTAGTACAAATAAGTTCGGTTGGGTGAGCTGGTTTAGACTTTAAGTTTGCTACCCTATTTATGACCTCCCATGTTGCCTTTGGGTTGTGCTTGGCTTTCATAAATTGCCCAGTCTCATAACTCCATTTTAGCTTACTTAGTAATCCATTACAGTAATTACGGTATCTTTTATATGTTTGTAGTAGTATACTATTTTCTGGGGAGTTAGAGATCTGAGAAGCCCCGGTGTTATCCGGGGTTTTATTGTTCTATTTTTCCGCGGGATTTTTGAGACTTGAGTGTGCTTTTTTATTATACTAGATAGGATGTTTACTAAGATATCAGCAGCCTCATTGGCGTCGTTAATGTTGAGGATTGCTGTGAATTCAGTTTCCTCAATTTGATTCCGCACAGCCGCTCAGTCCAGCCTTTTATTTGTACTTGGAGGTGTTAGTTTAGGTTTTAAATTATCAATAGACAGAATAAGGGGCTGATGATCGGTATATTAACTATTCTAATGCGCAAAGCCGTATAATATTTGAATTGATAGGCTTACGTGTTATTTTATAGGTCAACTGGATGACTGAAAGAGCTTTTATACTGCTGGCATGTTCTGTAATAAAATAAGTCCGCGCCTTAACAATGAGACACTTGACGCGATCATGTGGGAAGCGCTTGCCGTCTTTCTGGACATAAGGTTTAGGCTTGAAGGCTTTTGACAGGGTCTGGCATGAAAGCTTAATTGGTAAGCTTCCTTCATTCGGTCTGCCCAGTGGTCTTTGCGATTGGATTGTAGACTTTCTGAGGGACTGGTCCATCCGAGTGGTTATTGATGTACTCATCTGACCAACTTGATATTAATGCCGCGGTTCCTCAGGGGTCGGCTCTCAGCAACATTGTTCTTGCTTCACATAAACGATCTGCTAAAACCTTATTACCTACCTTTGGGTATGCGGACGACAGCACTGTGGCTGAGAGATACGTGTCCGACGCGCGCACTACTGGACCTTAGATCCGGTCTCTCCGAGAGGCCATGATTGGGCGCTTGAATCTGTCCTTGGTCAGTTTCAATACTGCTAAGCGTGTCTTTTTTCGTGGAGCCAATTCCACCCGGCTCCTTCTTACCGGGGTGTGATCGTTCCAATCACGGACCATCTTGAGCGTCTTGACAAAAGCAGAGGCAAAAGCTCAGCTGGCTGCCAAAAAGTTGGGGATCCGTGCGAAGGTACTTCACGCCAAAACTGCTTAAGTTGTATCAAGCGCAAGTTCGATCTTGCATGGAATACTGTTCTCATCTCTGGGACTTCTGCCAAATATCAGCTTGATGCACTAGAGTCGATCGAAAAACGAACCAAAAGGCTTATCGGCTATGAGATAGGCTCCAGAGCCTTGTACATCGGCGCCGAGTTGCCAGCCTGTCGGTTTTTTATCGGTTAAATTTCGGGGAGTGTGCGTTGGAATTACATGAACTGTTTTCTCCTAGCCCGTTCCATCATCGGACTACAAGACGTACGGTAATGCGTCATCTGTACATGGTGGACATCCCTCCCATACGTACCCAAAGTTTTGGAAATACTTTTATTATGCACACAGCAAAAGAGTGGAATTCCCTGCCGGAGTCTGTATTTCGTGATAGCTACAACCTGGGAGTATTTAAGTAAAGAGTGAATAGGTTTTTTCTGTGCAAGCGTGCTTCATCGTCGACCACATCATCGCTTACCATCAGGTGAGATAGTGGTCAAGCGCAAGATCATTTTTTTTTTAAACCCCTCTATTCTTGAAGAAGACTTATTGAAATACGTATTACTATTATGATAACCAACTGATTAGATGGAATAGAAATATAATTTATTGAGTAATTCTTTTCTTATTTGTAACTGACTTGAGTTTTTTTTTTTTCTTGAGACTCCTTTTTTTATAAAAAAGGATATAAGTCGGTGTCTTTCATACTACCAATTTATTGCGTTATGGACACCGACTTCCAAAAATAAAGTTATTTTCATTTGAAGTTTTTTATTTGGAAGTTGGTAGTATTTGTTTGTAAAAAGTTTTTTTATTTGTAATTTTTTAGTAACAAAATTTGCAGTATTTTAACTAGGCCAAAGTACAATGTGCGGTTGCTAACCGTACGTTTTTGATCCTTTGGGGTTGCTATCCCCAGTAACAATCAAGGCAAAAAATTTATTCCAACACATCTGGAAGTACAAAATCGAATGGGATGATACTGTTCCGGATGAAATAGAAAAGGAATGGAGAACACTAAAAACTGAGTTAACAAATATGCAACCTTTCAAAATTAACCGATGGCTAGGATTAGAAGCAAAAAAGGATTGGGAACTACACGCATTCTGCGACGCATCGAAAAGGCGTTCTCGTGCGTAGTGTACAGCAAAGTTGCAGAGGGAAAACAGCAACAAATTGCATTGGTTGCGGCAAAAACAAAGGTCGCACCAATCCAAAAACAACAAACACTGCCCAGACTTGAGCTATGCGGTGCTCAGCTAGCTGCTAGCTCAACTGGTCAAGAAAATAAAACATTGCCTCAATAAACCTAACATTAAAGTAACAGCATGAACGGACTCAATGATCGTGCTTGGCTGGCTAAAGGGCGATGTCTCACGATGGAAGGCCTTTGTCGGACACAGAGTTCAGGAGATAACATCAGTAGTGCCCGCTGGGAATTGGAAGCACGTAAGATCGGAGCAAAACCCGGCTGACTGCGCATCACGTGGACTACTACCTTCTCAGCTACACAAGTTTCCTCTGTGGTTTGATGGACCCGAATGGCTTAACAGTGAAGACATCCCTGAAACAAAAGACACGTTTAAGACATCAGAAATAGAAGTTAAAAAGATGCACGCAGTTACGTCAAGAACTACTGAAAACATGAACTTTGTAACAGAACTCCTTAACAAGAGCAGCTGTATTATGACTTTGATACGGATCGTAGCTTGGGTGTCGCGTTTCATAACAAAAACGTCACAAAACAATCGTCACAGGGAAGACGCAGCTATGAATCATACAAACATGAATGACCCGCTCGCGTCAAAACAATGTTATTTAACACTCGCTGATATTCGATGCGCCAATAACATAATTATTGTGGGCGCAGCGGAAAAAGGGCAGTAGGTAGGTACTTACGGGTGCAGGATTGGAGCTTTGAATAATAATGTCCTTCGATAGTTTTAGCAGTGGAGTTTTCACTATAGTTGAATGCTGGTAAGCACCCCACAGAGTCTGTTTGTCACACACAACACTTATATTTGAGTTTTCTTTTGAGAGCGAGAGGAACGGGAGCGCACACGCGTTACCGGAGTTGCGATTTTTTGACAACTGAACAGCGGATAGGAAGAGGAAGAGGTGTGGTGGGAGTTAAGGATTGGTCCTCGTGTATTTGATTGAATGTTGTGAAATGAATGTAAGTGTTGCTATTTTAATATTTTGAGTGCGTGAGTAAATATTTATAATATTTAATTTATATTTTTAATATGGCGCAGACAACTTCCCTCGACTAGAGGTTTCCTCTAAACAATTTAAGAATTAAGATATTAAAAGAGAATAAGAGTAAAAATATTAAAAAAAAATATTGAGTAATATTAAATTTACTGCGAAGGTAACGGACAAATCCGAACTACTGGTCTTATATATGAACCAGTCGCGGTTTTTACTTTAACTGTTCTTATAATTTTATCCTTTCCAGGATAAACCACATCTACTATCCCTAGAGGCCAACTAAGAGGATGAGAGTGATTGTCTTTAATTACGACAATAGTACCTAACTCGATAGGTTTTGAGGGAGAGTTCCATTTTTCTCTTTCTTGCAAAGACGTAAGATATTCTTTATTCCAGCGTTGCCAAAATGAATGCGTTATTTTATTGAGTAATTGATAGCGTGATAAGCGATTATCAGCGATGTCGGTAACATCTTCAGCGGGTAAGAATTTGAGTGGAGTTATGTTTAAAAAATGATTAGGCGTTAATGCGGTAATATCGGCAGGATCCGAATTCAAGACACATAGAGGTCGGCTATTTAGCAAATTTTCGATTTGAACAAGCACAGTACTAAATTCTTCGTAAGTGAGTATTTGAGATCCTATGACTTTGTAAAGATGAGTTTTGACACAACGAACACTTATTTCGCTGAGTCCGTTAAAATGCGGGCCATAAGGCGGACTATATTTAAATTGTACGCGATGCTCAGACAATAACTGTTGACTAATATAATTAATATGCGATTTGGACTGTATGAGAGAGTAAATTTCATTGAGTTTACGTTTTGCTCCAATAAAATTGGTACCTCCATCGCTATATACTCGTATTAGCGAAACAGGACCTCTGCGAGATATAAAGCGCTTAAAATCGGCGAGAAATAAATCAGAACTAAGATCAGAAACAAGTTCCAAGTGTAATGCTTTAGTCGTTAAACATACAAATAAACAAATATAAGCCTTTTGGCTTTTGATTCCACGTTTGCGAATATGAGTTATGAAAAAAGGACCAGCGTAGTCAACAGCGGTGTGAACAAATGGTTTCACGTCTGAAACTCGAAAAGCGGGCAGATCACCCATTGGAGGGTAAGTATTTTTTGGATTGAGTCTAAAACACTTATTACATTTGTGAACTATTTGTCTTACTAAATTTCTAGCGGAAATTATCCAAAATTTTTGTCTTATCATAGATAATAAAAGAGCGGGACCTGTATGAAGATTAACGATATGATAATAACTAATTATGAGGTTAGTTACGCGATCTTTTTGCGGTAGTAATATCGGATGCTTTTGGCCGTAATCAAGTTGAGAGTGGGTTAATCTTCCACCTACTCGTAAGATATTAGAAGAGTCGATAAATGGATTAAGCTTTAAGACTTTTTTATTTATTGGTTTATTTAATTTTAAGTTGACCATATCTTCCGAAAAGTGCAAATTTTGGACATATTTTATGAGATATATTTCAGCGGTATCTAAATCTGAGACTGTTATAGATCCATGAGATTTAAGACGTTTAGAAAAGCGTAGAATAAATACTACGATGCGAAGTAATTTTGAGTAACTAGAGACGCGATCAATTAATTCTTGAATAGGACGAGTAGTTTCAGGTTGAATGACCTTAGCGGATAGAGTAGTAGTTTTCATTTCCATGAATTCCGAATTATTAGAATTAATTTCAAATGTTTTAATAGGCCATTGCCATATGGGAGATGAGAACCAATGAGGAGCGTTAAACCAAAATTCTAGTTTTGAAAGTAATTTCGGCGTTATAGGACGAGAAACAATATCAGCGGGGTTCTTTTGTCCATTAATATGAAACCAATGTTTAGCGGGTAATTTAGAATTTATTTCCGTTATCCGATTTGCGACAAATGTGTGAAATTTATATGCGGGTGAGTGTATCCACGTTAGTGTTACGGTTGAGTCAGAGAATGCGTAAATTTTGTCAATTTGACAGCGTTTGCTTAGAGTATCTTTTACAGCGGTGAGAAGATTAGCTAATAAGAGTGCAGCGCATAGTTCCAAGCGAGCCAGCGGCATTTTATTGAGTGAAGCGACGCGTGATTTCGAGGTGAGTAGAGTAACAGATCCGTGATCTATATCATTAGCGCTAACCCTTAAATATACGGCTGCACCATAGCAGCGCTCACTAGCGTCTGCGAAACCGAGGAGTGTCACGTGAGTATTCGAAGTTATACCTACATGACGCGGGATTTTAATTTGTTCGAGATAAGTGAGTTCGTTGTGCAATTGATTCCACTTATTTTCAATATGCGTAGGTACTGGACTATCCCAGTCAAGTTCATGTTTCCAACATTCTTGAACGAGTAACTTCATAAATGCTGTCACGGGAGCGATAAGACCTAACGGGTCGAAAAGACGAGCGGTTGCGGAGAGAATTGTGCGTTTTGTGCATATGAGAGAAATAGCGTTAATTTTAAATTTAAAGGTGTCTTCTACAGGATTCCACTGCATACCTACAATTTTTACGTTTGTGTTAGCGTCTGTTTCGAAATTAATATTTTGTGGATTTTTATGCGAAGCGGGGATTTTATCCATTAATTAAGAACTATTTGAGACCCATTTTATAAGATTGAAACCTCCGGACTTAAACATAGCGAACATTTCGCGGTGAGTTTTTTCGTCTTTATCAACTCCATCTAATGAACATATATAATCGTCCATATACATATGATTTTCAGCCTCGTATGCGGCTAGTGGGTACTGGTCTTTACTTTCAGCAGCAAGTTGGCGAATCACCCTCATAGCCAAGTATGGCGAACTTGAAACACCAAAAGAAACCCTATTGAATTCGTAAGTTTCTAGTTTACTAGCGTTATCGAACCTATATAAAATGCGTTGAAAGGCGTGATGTTTAGAGTCTAGTCTTAATTGAAAATACATCTTCTCGATGTCAGCTGCAACAGCGACGGAGAACATGCGTAAATTTATGAGTAAGTCAAATATGTTACTTTGTAAATTAGTACCAATATATAAAATGTCATTAAGAGATTTACCTGATGAAGTTTTACAACTAGCATCAAGTACTATGCGTATTTTAGACGACTGTTTATCGGGGCGACAAACAGCGTGATGCGGAATATAATAATGCGGAATTTCAAAGGAGGGATTATCAACTTTGGACAGATATCCTTGATCTATGTAGTCTTGAATAGTGGCGTTATAATTTTTACGAATATCGGGATGCGAATCTAATTTCTTTTCTAAATTAATGAGACGTCGGTGAGCAATAGCGTAAGAATTTCCTAATTCAGAATATGGAGTTTTAAACGGTAACTGCACAGTATATCTGCCAGTACCATCACGTGATTGCGTAGCGTTAAAGATAAGGTCACTGGCCTCATCATCAGGGCTCCTGTGAACTTTATCAGGGACGTTTTCTAATTCCCAAAAGCGTTGAGTGAGAGTTTCAAGTGAGTTAGATGCGGTAGCGCAGAAAAAAGATTTATTATTTTGGAAGATAGGAGTGCGAGTATCTAAGCGGTTGTCACAATCTGCCCTACCCATGGCAATGTAACCTAGTGTAGTCTATTCAGCGACGACCAATGAACCGGGTATTGTAACCTTTTCACTTCCCAATAGGAACGGGAATAACTCGTTGCCAATTAGACAATCGATCTCTGCCGGTAAATGGAATGCATCATCAGCCATAGGTAAGTTGCGTAAGTGAATTAGTTTTGACGTATCTATAGGTAGACTAGGGAAGCCGTCGGTAATATTTTCTATTACGCGAGCATGGATAATATACGAGCAGCGTGAATCAAAGCGGGAAAATATTTTAAATTTCGTAAATCCAATAGCAGATATTTTAGATTGGCCTATACCAAGAATGGTTGAGTTATCAGGAGTAATTACTAAATTAAGGCGTTCACAACACGACTTTGTGATAAAATTACTCATTGAACCTGTATCTAGAAACACGCGAATCTTATTTGGATTCTTATTTTTATAAACGTATACAGAAGCAGTAGATAATAAAACTGTAGTACTATTACTATCGATATTACAAGTAGAAGCGGTCATTGATAACGCAAGATCATTTAAATTTTGGCGCGCAAACTTATCAGCGGCGGCGGCGACCGAAGAAACATTCGTCACGATCGCGGCAGGCAGAGCGGTAGTGAGGGGAGCGGCGCGGGGCGCGAGCTGCGTGTTGACACACTGATAGTTCAGCGGCGGTGCGTTAGATTCGACTTCCGATCGCGGGGACATCGGTTTGGTTTTGAAAATATTATGAAAGTTTTCTACATGTAAGAGCGTATGATGTTAGCGTTGTCATGTGGAACAAGTATTTATTGATTTACAGAATTTAGTATCATGAAATCCTAGGCAATTACGACAGAAATGATGTTTATTTACTAGTTCAAATCTAGTACGCGGGTCTTGATTAACAAAAAATGAACATTTATATAGAGGATGCGAGTTAGGATCATTACATATTTTACATGAGCGTTTTTGTATTGCGGGTGAATGAGTATTTGCGAAGAATGCTCGAGTAGTTTTAGAATTTGATGTATTATTATTATAATTATTTGAGGAGCGTTGAGTCAAAAAAGGTTTTGTATTTGAGCTAGGATTACGTAGCGTTTGTATTTTACTTTGTTCTTTAATACATTTAGAAAGATGATTGAATGTAGTTATTTGAATATGTCTATGCGTTTGCACGAACAAGTTCACTACCTCCTTATCGAGTTTAGTAAGTGCGACGTGAGTAATAATAATGTCTGAGAGATCGTCAATATTTAAACGGCGTAAAGCGGCTTCTGCAGAGTAAAATTGTTCGAGAAATGTATCGATAGATTGATTTGGTTTATAGTTAATTATTTGTTGTACGTAAATGGAAGCTTGTACTCGAGTATCTTGGTATTTTTCTAATAGAGAATTCCAAATTATAAGATAATTATTAGCGGTAAGTGTAATACCTGAACAAACGGTTAATGCTTTGCCGGACAAAGAACCTATTAAATATTGAACTTTTTCGGCGTCTGAGAGATGCAGATTATCGTGGATAAGACTTTTAAAATTCTCGTAAAATGGCGACCAATTATATGGCGATCCATCAAACGAAACTAACTTAAGGGGCGGTAACTTGCGGTTCAACAAATCATATTTATGAGAATTATCTTGAGTGTTTTTAATAGAATTATTTTGTGTGAGTGTGGATGCTGTATGTTTTACGTAACAATACAGTTCGTCAAAGGATTGTAAGGCGGCGTAGTTCGGTTTTGCGGATGGATCATTTTCTAATCGAGCCATAACACACGAGTCCAGAGTATCCATGAAATTTGATCGTATAATATCTACCGATTGAATGCGTGCTAAAAATTGCGATTGAAATTTTGGATCGGAAACCTTTAGGCTAAGATCGTATATATTCTGCATAATCTGATAAAGATTCTCCATCTTAGCTTCGAGAAGAGATAGTTTTGAGTAAACCTCGTGTTCATCATCACTGGCTGTCTTCTTTTTTGGTTGTCTTGTTGACGCCATTTTGAGAATAGGTATCTAGTAATAATATAACGTGCGTGGATGCGTTAAATGTTTTTAAATGCGTGAAATAAGCGTTAAATATATATGCGGATATCAAAATATGAATAAACAAATAATTAAATATCTAAAAGAGTGTGCGTTGGATGTGATTTAGCGAGGTTGCTGATGCGGTGCGAAATGCGACAATGGCTGCCGTAATTTCGAAATAATAATTGTGTGAGGAAAGCGTTTGCGTATTGTGTGTGGTTAAATGAGTGATTGAGAGAGTACATTATGTTTTTTATCCGGCGAGAGGGACCAGAACTTGTGGGCGCAGCGGAAAAAGGGCAGTAGGTGCAGGATTGGAGCTTTGAATAATAATGTCCTTCGATAGTTTTAGCAGTGGAGTTTTCACTATAGTTGAATGCTGGTAAGCCACCCACAGAGTCTGTTTGTCACACACAACACTTATATTTGAGTTTTCTTTTGAGAGCGAGAGGAACGGGAGCGCACACGCGTTACCGGAGTTGCGATTTTTTGACAACTGAACAGCGGATAGGAAGAGGAAGAGGTGTGGAGGGAGTTAAGGATTGGTCCTCGTGTATTTGATTGAATGATGTGAAATGAATGTAAGTGTTGCTATTTTAATATTTTGAGTGCGTGAGTAAATATTTATAATATTTAATTTATATTTTTAATATGGCGCAGACAATTAAATAAAAAGCTTTTTTACAAAAAAATACTACCGACTTCCAAATAAGAAAACTACAAAGTGAAAAATAACTTTATTTTTGGAAGTCGGTGTCTTTGGTAGGTAAAATTCTTTTTGCGTTCACTTTTTAGTTGTACCTACCTAATAGGCAAGTTGTTTTGTAAGTTACCTTAACGCCAGACTAGATTAGCCGAATAACATGAAACTGGAACATAAAGGGTGAAATGAGAGATCTGCGTACCCCTCAAGAGCGTACTGGCGTGATGTTATGTTATGAAATGGTATAGACAATAAACAGACATGCGATTGCAGCCCGAGAGATTTCCTGTTATTTATTTAAGAGTTCTGTTGTATATCTTCGAAATTATTCATCAAATCTTCACCAAATTAAAATGGGACCAATTTCGAAACATACTCTTTCATACAAAAAAGAATTTTCAAAATCGGTCCACAATTGACGGAGGTATCTGTGAACATACATAAAAAAAATACATATTTTCGAAAATAGAACCTCCTTCTTTACTCCGACAACGGTACAAACTTTGTTGGAGCCGAAAGGGAGTTAGCCAAACAACTACATATCTCACAAACATTTAACAACGACACTTTATCGAAAAGAAACACCGAGATGGGGACAGAAAGGCACTTCAACGCGCCAAGCTGGCCGACTGTGGGAGGACTTTGGGAGGCTGCAGTTAAGTCTTTGAAATATCACCTACAGCGAGTTCTAGGAGAGCAAAAGTTGACATACGAAGAGTTTTCAACACTGCTTACTCAAATCGAAGCCTGTATGAACTCAAGACCACTTTGCCCTTTAACGGAGGACGTGGACGATATTGGTTATTTTAATCCAGCACATTTTTTAATTGGCCGACCAGTAACATTGTTACCAACTGAAAATATCGAAAAGCAAAACATCAACATGCGACATAGAAGGCAGTTACTTAACAAAATGAAACAAGGTTTTTGGACCAGGTGGTCGTCAGAATACCTGCAACAACTTCAAGTTCGCAGTAAATGGCTGAACAAAACAAATAATTTATCAATAGGGGATATTGTCTTAATCAGAGAAGACAACCTTCCTCCTGCGAAATGGGCACTTGGGCGAATACAGGAAGTTCCACCCGGGGAGAGACAATCTAGTCAGAATTGTGACGATAAAAACAAAAACAGGGTTACTAACAGGACCAATAACAAAATTAGTTCAACTCCCAATACCTGAATCGCATATAGAAATACCTGACACCACCACTAAAGACAAAAGCTGCACTGAAAAACAAAAATCTACAAAAGTTAACACCAACAGCAAAAAACGATTTAAATCAAGGACTATAAGTTCCAGCCTGCTATGTGTACTCTTAATATTACTAACATTATTTAAGCCCACTTATCGAAGCAACGACGTCATAAATATCACACCGTTTGAACCAAATAGAGCAGTGTACTTTGACAAAATCAGCAATTTGCTAAGCGTACACGATGACTGGTAGACCTACTATAATATGACATCTTACTGGCAAGGCATGGAAAATATACATAGAGTTATAGAACACCTGGGAGAAAGGTGTGAGCAATTTGCATACCAAACCATGTGCAAAACCATTATGACTGAATTCGAACAGGAACTCAACGAACTTCATCATAACAATTACATGTTAGAAACACATCATGGGCAGACAAAGGGGCGCGTTACCCGAGGTCTTGTCAATGGAATAGGTTACCTTGCAAACAGCCTATTCGGCGTGCTAGGTGAAAGGTTCGTAATACAATACAAGAAGGACATAGAAACATTGCAAAATAACAGAGACCATTTATTGAACCTGATCAAAGGTCAAACATCAATCATTGAGGCACATAATAACATTTTAAAGAGAAATGAAGAGACGATGAACACTCAATTCAATCTCTTAACCCAACATCTTAACGCTACCGAGAACTATTTACAGAAATTGGGTAAGGTCGTTGAGCAAGATGAAGCTTTGAACTATTTTAACACCATGGCTCTGACTAGTTCAACAATTCTGTTTAAACTGCGCCACATCCAACACATGCTTTTGGACACAGCTATTAACATTCACCGTGGTCATGTAGACACCAGACTTTTACCGCAGAATCAGCTTTTTCAGGAGCTCAACATTATCTCTGGACAGTTGCCACAACAATTATCGTTACCTGTTGACAACATTCAAAACCAATTAGCTGACATATACATACTAGAAGTAAAATCCAGATTATTCGATAAATATTTCATCATCGAAATTACATTACCATTAACAGGCGACACCCCATTTACTATATATAAAACAGTTCCTATTCCGATGATAAAAACCAACAAACATTCACTAACAATGAAAACCAATTCAGAATATGTTGCAGTGAATATAAGAAAAGAGATATATATGCAGCTACAGACAGTGACCTGGATCATTGTATTAAAATTGAACCAAGTACGTATTGGGAAGAGACCAGACGGGATGACCATAATGCCATGGAAGGTGGGTAGGCCTTTGGTGTGGGATGCAACATGTGTCGACACCCTTGCGCCATCCCATCTTCTTAGCACGGCGGGCTGTGCTGGGGCAGCTGCTGCTAGTGCCGAAAACCTCAAACGGCGCAAATACAACAACCTTATTGGAAGTTATATATTTGAGCCGTTTGGGGTTGAAACATTAGGTCCATGGGGTCCGAGTGCTCTTCGAGTATTTCGAGATGTAAGCAAGCGGTTAGTCGACTCTTCACGTGACCAGAGGGCTGGGCTTTTCCTTGGCCAGAGAATCAGCATTGCCATCCAACGTGGCAATGCTGCAGCGTTCTGGGCACTTTTCACGTTGACAGCGATGTGGACGAATTTTTTGACGCCCTATGACCCCTGCCCTTTTATACGTGTTCGTCGTATTTTATCTTTATTTAAGTGTATATATAGGTAGTTATTGTTAATTAAGTATTATATACTATGTTAGTACGTATTTAATTAAATTACCATATGTATGTTCACTAAACAAACCAACACGTAACATGAGAAATCATCAAATTCCATGCGAAATCGGCGCAATAACAAACATATCGTTATCAAAATGTATCTACACATCCGAATCCTGCAACAATAAATGGACACCATTACGACATCCTAACACCTGGGTCTATGTCAACCGGACTCGACGTGCATTTGTCTATCGACCAAATGCACGTCGAGTCCGGCTCTTAGCGATAATATCACCCAAAGAAAACGGAAACATGATAGCGAGCTTACAGATGCCATTGCTGAGTTATCTGCTGTATTTAAAAAATCCGCGACCTGCGCGCTGACATAAATAGCCAGCTTTCGGGTATTATCGCGAGTTAGTACACTTAGGGATGAGTTAAATACCCTATCTACATCCACTACCCATTGTAATCTGAAGTAAGCTGCGCACTGAATACTCACAGACCAAACTGGAAATATCGAGTCTGACTGCAAAATATGATAATCTGTCTGAACTTGTGGCTGAGCTTAAGACTACTGTAAATTTTAATTCGGCAAACTACGTCGACAGTACAAAGCGTATTACTGATCTTGAGACGAGTACCAGGAATTCTGCGGCGTCATCAGTGGCTGTTTTGGAGAGTAAAATAGATCTGCTGGAGCAGAAGGCAAGACAATGTAATATTGAGCTGGGGAATATACCGGAAAAAAGAGGTGAAAACCTTGTCGGCGTGTTGGAGTCAATTGCGTCAGCAATTAATATGCCACTAGCTAAAAACGATATTGTTGCAATTCATCGCGTTCCCCATGCTCATACGCAAAATAGTCGTCCTAAGAATGTCATCGTCAAGTTTGCTGCCCGCTTGCTTCGCGATAATATGCTGAGTGCGTATCGCCTATCCAAGGGACAACTTACATCTGATGGCATTGGCCTCGCTGGGACCCCATGTCGTATCTACGTCAATGAGCATTTAACTCTTCGAAATAAGGAATTGTTTCGCAAATGTCGTGAGGCAGCCAAAACCAGCAAATTTAAATACGTCTGGATCAGAAACGCGACCATCTTGGTCAAAGAAGCGGAGGACTCGGCTACGTTATCCATTCGTACAGAAGCCGACATATCTAAGAAAATCATACCAAGTAATGCTGCAAAGTAATCTCTCCATAATTGTTGTTATTAGCAAAAGAATTTCCATTTTAGTAATAAATTTAACGAATGTTCTTTTAACACTGTGTCCTACGGGGTTACTTTTTGCTTATCTGCCTTTTGTTTTTTGCTATAGTACGCTGTTGAGTAAATTTAAATTTATTATAAATAATAATGTTATCCGCTTACTGTTTAAGAAGGCTACCTTTGATCCGTGAATTGTTTCTATATTGCTATTATTATATCTACACTTCTATTGCCTCTACAAAAGTCAATGTAATTGTCATGCTGTCAATTGCACGTCTTGTAACATGTTCCTGTTTGTTAAAATTACTTTTTTTCTATACTTTTGATTTAACTAGTTAATTCAATGGCTAATACTCATGTGTCCATTTATTACCAGAACTGTCGAGGGATCAGGACAAAACTTTATACTTTGTATTTAAATATATTAGCGCATGCATATGATATCATCGTTTTCACCGAGACTTGGCTAACACCGACCATCTCAGATAACGAATTTATTGACCAACGTTATGTTGTGTTTAGGTGCGATCGTGTTCTTATAGCAGTCTCTCGAGAATTGAAGCCTTCATGTCTGTCGTTATCTCCTCCCTTAGTTTTGCCTGAGCATGTAATAATTAAAATTCCTGTTTGTAATGATATCTATAATTTAATATGCGCTACATACATACCACCGAACACTACGGACGAAATATACATTAGTTTTCTCATTTCTCTTTTAGTGTTGTTTGACGATGCTCGTGTAGAAAAGGCTATTTTAGTGGGTGATTTCAACATGCCCAAACTAAATTGGGTAAAAAAATCATCATACATGGAATGTGATACTAATAATACTTCCAATGTAAGTCGTCAACTGTTAAACTTTTGCTCGCAACTAAATATGAGACAGTATAATCATTCGACTAATTGTAACGACCGTATCTTGGATTTTTTTTTCAGTAACAGTCATTCTGTAACGATCACCTCTGATGATCCCCTCTTGCCCATTGATAATTATCATCCTGCCTTTTATACTCATATACCATTTGCAAGTACAACGCGTAAGTCGAAAAGTGTAGTTTTAAATAAACTTAATTATTATAAAGCTGACTACTGCGGGATTAATGAAGATATTGAAGGTATTGATTGGAATGGTCTATTGGATAGGTTGACGCCTGAGGAAGCGGTCTCTTCGTTCTACGTGAAGCTTTACGAAATTATTGGATCGCATACACCCACATGTAAACAGAGGAATCGTAACTTTCCCATCTGGTTTTCAAAATCACTTATTCGTTTAAATAAAAATAAAACTTATGCATGGATAAAGTGGAAGAAACGCGGGAATATATGTGATTATGAAAAATTTTCCCTTCATAGAGCAAGTTTCAAAAGAGATTCTCATAAATGTTATAAAATATACATAGAGTCAGTTGAAGATAACATTAATACCAATGTCAAGGCCTTCTGGACATACGTCACCAACCGTAAAACCGCAAATAAAATTCCTGATACAGTACATTACAAACAAAATTTCGCCTATGATCCTACTACAACTTGTAATTTATTCTCTAGTTTCTTTCACTCGGTATATGAACCCTCCACATTTGATCTTGATTCATGGGAACCTCCGTCTACTGGTGATGCTTGTGATATTAATTTATTCAAGTTGCACTTTCCCTTAGAAAGTATTCGTAAAGAATTAAAAATGCTGGATTCTACTAAAGGACCTGGCCCGGATGGTATACCTGCGATATTTTTAAAAAATACCCAAAATACATTATGCTATCCCTTATTTATAATATTTAACAAATGTATATCATGTGGAGTCTTTCCTGACGTGTGGAAGCGCTCAAATATTGTACCAGTACATAAAAGTGGTTCTAAAAATGACGTGGAGACGTATCGTCCAATCTCAATATTATCAGCATTCTCTAAGCTCTTTGAAAGGCTTGTTCATGTTGAGATTTACCCATTTGTTCATCGTGCTCTAATAAAGGAGCAGCATGGCTTTGTCAAGGATAGATCTTGCATAAGCAATCTCTTAATATTTACATCACCACTTTTTGAAAACATGGACAATAGGCAACAAACTGACGCAGTATACACTGATTTTCAGAAGGCATTTGACAAAGTTGATCATAGACTGCTACTTAATAAAATCGCATTCAATGGTATCAGAGGAGACCTTCTACGTTGGTTTATTTCTTATATAACTAATAGTACCCAGGAGGTCGTGATTGATGGCTTCGAGTCCAGCAGTATCCAAGTCACATCCGGAGTCCCGCAAGGTTCAATTCTTTGACCTCTATTATTTATTCTATTTATTAATGACATTAAATATTGTTTCCAGAATTCAAAATTTTTCTTATACGCGGATGATTTAAAAGTTTATAAAAAAATTGCAAATGAACAAGACTGTTTTGATTTTCAACAAGACCTTGATCGTTTTTCTGACTATTGTTCATCTAACAAACTGTACCTTAGCCTGCCCTAATGTCATAGTATAACGTTTACTAAAAAGAAAAAAATATTAATTATAATTATCGACTTGCTAATAGTATTATTAAAAAAGTTACTTGTCTTCGTGATCTTGGTGTGCAGTTAGACTCGAAGCTTCATCTGGATAGTCATGTTGACCATATGGTTAATAAGGCATACCAGATGTATAGCTTTGTGATGAGAGCATCTAGAGAGTTCCATCGACCCTCCACTTTCTTGCACTTGTACGTCCATAGTTAGACCTCAATTAGAATACGCAGTACCTATCTGGAATCCCTATTATGCAAAGTATTGTGAAATTATAGAATTAGTTCAACGTAGGTACCTTCGAGCCATGCAGTATAGATGTTTTCGAAAAAAAACGTCATGTCAGACGATTCTCAAAAACTATGGTCTTACAGTCAAGGCGCACGCTCCTTGATACAATGACTCTATACGGTGTATGCCGAAACAATTTTCATTTTTGATTACCCCGACTTGGTGAACAGTTTGTCTTACCTGGTTCCTCGAACAGTGCAAGGGCGGGAGGTGCGCACTAGGCAACTATTCGCTACTAACTCTTGCAAATCTAATGCTGGTGTGCGCTCACCGCTACGCCGTTTAGTCGATACATACAATAAGCTATTTTGTGCAATTGACATTTTATTTGTAAGCAGATATACCTTTAGAACTAGCATAATCAAAATTTTGAAGGATCAACAGTAGCTTCTATTGTTTCTACATACCCCGACTACATACAATAACGTTTGCTAATCAGTTTGTCTTAGTGTAAGTAGTAATCTGTGGAAAATGTAGTGGGTAGTATATTTGTTAAGTCAAATATTATGATTAAGACACTTTGTATATTTTTAGTATACTACTGTTTGTTTTCCCTATAAAATAAATAAATTAATATGTCTGCTGCACGGATTGCCAACTGCAAATCATCTGTGAAGGTCGTATGACTACTAAGGCAATACATTTAACGGGAATTTTAGAGGCCAAGGAAGGATGTATAATAAGAAACATATTACACTCAAATAAACTACGCAAACAAAATCTACGTCAACCCGGAAATACCACTTATTGATCTAGAAGACATCAACAATTTAACATCTATCCAGCCACTTGATTTATTAACTGGACAGCAGAACACGCAATTTGTAAGAAACGATTATGTAAAACTTCATAATTCGTTGAAAGAATTTGATGATCAAACGAAACAGGCTGAAATGTCGCAACACGATGTGCACCAATACCATAAACTACCATGGGACTGCTGATCTTGTCAATAGGCGTCGCGGGAGGAGCCTACGTGTACTGCAAACGCTGCGGCAAGGTCGCCGTCAACGCCGCCGGCGCGTCCGCAAGATTACCGCCACGGAAGCCGGCTCGAAGGACCAAAATGTAAGGGCCTTTACACTTAATGTTGAAAGTTTCATAAAATAAATTTTAATGTTTAAAAGGGTATTTAATACTAAATTACACTAAAATAAAGTTAAAAGAAAATAATAGAAAAATGTCGAATGTTGCGCGAGCTCGATATAAACCGAAGACTGACGTACTTGCGTACGTGCAGATACCACATTTTATAAATTAACAAAATTTTCACTATTTTAAGTAGGCCAAAGTACAATGTGCGGTTGCTAACCGTACATGTACTTACCTAATAAGCAAGTTTTTTAGTAACGTACCTATAACGCCAGAATAGATTACCCGAATATCATGAAACATGAACATAACCGGTGAAATGAGAGATCTGCGTACCCCTTAAGAGCGTACTGGCGTGATGTTATGTTATGAAATGGTATAAACAATAAACAGACATGCGATTGCAGCAATCCCGAGAGATTTGCTGTTATTTATTGAAGAGTTCTGTTGTATATCTTCGATGTTATTCATCAGACTTTCGCGAAATCAAAATGGGACCAATTTCGGAACGTATTCTTTCACACAAAAAAAGAATTTTCAAAATCGGTCCACAATTGACGGAGATATCGGTGAAAATATATAAAAAAAATACATACTGTCGAAAATAGAACCTCCTTCTTTTTGGGAAGTCGGTTAAAAACGTTCAAATTTATTCCTTTTTTCAATTATTTCCTCTGTTTAAATATTAAGCATTATTTAAGTGACTGCTATCATAAAAGCTTCATTTAAGTCTCACAGTGACAATCGTTTTATATCATAGCCTTATATTTCTCCAAAATGACCGTACCTTCAAACACCGTACTCGGTGTTAAACACGTCTCCGTAAGTTTTCTAATACGAAATACTTAACAACGAATGCATGCTACCAAGAAAAACTTAAAACCGTAGCCACGCGATCTCCAATAACCAAATCTCTAACGAAAAGATACCAACAAATTATTTAATCCATCAATTAAGAACGCTATTTTTGTCAAAGAAAAAGCGCAATTATTAAAAACAAGTATATGCGTCCTTCATTCTTCGCCTAACATCTGGTTGGTAAATAGCTAAATAGGGACCGGACCACTGACTTTTCCAATTACACAAAAAGGGGTGGACTCATGGCACCACCGCTGGAACAGCCTGTTGGGCAGAAAAAAATGGAATTTATTTAAAACCATTGAAGAAACAAGGAACACAAACATACAGAATTTATGGTTGAAAAATTAAATTCTCAGTCTCAAGTAACCAAAAGAGCAAACAAAAAATGAAATAGGGAAGAAAAAATTAAAAAGCATTTGGAAAAAGGAAACAATAGTAGACTGTTGCATCAAGCGCAAAGTGAATTATTAATGCATGAATGTTATGTAATTACTCACTTTAGCGAGGTGCGTAATCTACTTTTCTTTCAACTATCAATCTACCTACCGTGATAAAATATACCTACTCAAAATAAAAACTCAAGTTAATGAAAAATATTTATCCCGCGACTTTTGCGGCAAAAGGTTATTAACAATTTAATTTGCAGCTGTATTTATACTTTCTGGAGTTGAATTCATATCCCTAATGCTGTCTATTTCCTTTTTTTATTTTTTCCTTCTAAATATAGTACTCAAACTGCCAGACCATGATTAAAATCTAACTAAAGTTAAAAAGTATGATCCACATAGTCTTCACATTCCCAACAATTAAAATAAAATAATATAATACATTAAAAAGTAAATATTCTTGTCATTGCAAGAAAACCAACCATGGCTGACGAAGTAAAGTCGGTGTCCATAACGCATTAAATTGGTACCTACGACAGACACCGATTTCTAAACTTAAGTTATTTTTCACTTTGTAGTTTTTTTATTTGGAAGTCGGTAGTATATTTTTGTATAAAGTTTTTTTACTGTTTACCAGGTCAGTGCCAAATGGAATGAGGTTGTGCAAAGCAATGTCCATGACTAAGACAAACCCACTATCATCTGTAAAGGATGAGAATGGATATCTCACGGAAACTGGACAGGACACTCTGGGCGTGATGTTTAGGACTCACTTCCCAGAATGTTTACTGCGCGACCGTGATGATGAGAGAGGGACGAGCTCATAAGGCACACGTCCAAAAATTACTGACTCACGGTAAAGAAAGTGGTAGATGAAAATAAACTGAAGCTTGCCATAGATGGCTTCCAGCCTCTCAAATCCCCTGGTCCGGATGCATCTACCCAATACTATTGCAAGAAGGGTCATCTGTTTTGATACCCCATTTGTAGCATATGTCATAATTCACTGTTGCACTGCTACATTTATAGTAATTACCGTAACATATTGACGTACGAATTGGGGTCATTTGCTACCAATATAAAAGACAGTGTAATGTGTTTACTGTCCCTTTTACTATGGAGACTACCTAAATATAAACATATTCAACACTCCACGTTGAGTTTCTCTTCTCTTCGAGAGCTCCTTAACCAACATATTACACATTTGAGTAAGCTCTACAGAGCCTGCATAGCCTTTGAGTACGTACCCCGGCATGGTTCTTCCATCAGTCTATCATCCTTTTTCTTAAAAGCTCTGGAGAAACTGGTAGACAGGTACCAAAGAGAGGGACCACTTAAAGTATTCCCTCTACATAAACTACAGTGTGCCTACAGCCCTGGCAAATCTACGGAAACGCCATTGCACTATGTTGCGAGTCGAGCCGAGGCTGCGCTAGAGGGACAAGAGATCTGTGTCGGGGCTTTCCTCTACATAGAGGGAGCCTTCGACAAGATAACATTTGAGTCCATAAGCATTGCTGTAAAGGAACATGGCATCCATGATACCACGTGCAACTGGATTGACTATATGCTGAGTAGCAGAATAGTCAGATCGGAACTGATGGGAGACAGACCTAGCGCAAAAACAACAAGAGGTTGTCCGCACGGCGGAGTGCTGTCACCATTACTGTGGTGCTTGGTAGTAGAATCGCTACTCACCAAACTCAATACCGGACCATTCTACACAGTAGGCTATGCAGATGACATAGCTATAATGGTTAATGGTATATTCCCGAACATAGTCTCTGGATTATTACAACAGGCATTGAAGATGACAGAGGAATGGTGTACAAAGAAACAACTCTGTATCAACCCCATCTAGTCTGTATTCCATTCACGAGGAAGAGACAAGTAGGAAACCTAGGAGAGCCCTCCATCAATGCAACAAAGCTGCCCTGGTCCACCGAAGTTAAATATCTGGGTGTAACGCTTGATAACGAACTCAGGTGGAAAACTCATGTTCACAAGTTGAGAGTCGAGAGCTCATGCAGTCGATGTCTAAGAGGCCTCTAGCTGCACAACGCCCCCATTTTTTTCTGGATCTCTTACCGCCGCCCTTTAGGCCTGCAGCGCCCACAAAGGGTCGTTATCGCCCACTTTGGGAAAGGCTGTTTAGCGCATCCAGGCAACCTAGACCGAAATCTAGGCCCTGCTATATTAAAAAGAAACTAAATGACTTTAATCTAGATGATTAAAGTCATTTAGTTTCTTTTTAATATAGCTTATTTAGTTGAGACAATACGTTTGTGCTAGCAAATTTTGTTGTTTTTCTTCTAGCATTGGTTGACACTTTCAGGTCCTTTACGTGCCTGAAAGTTATAGATGTACTCATTCAGTCTACATGGTCTTCACATGATCTAACAAAGATTTTGTCTGGACCTTAAAAGAGACTGTGACCTCTGAGTTTGTTTCGGCCTTTCTTCTCAGAGTAGTCAGATAGGAAACGCCGACTTCATCTAGTTTTAAAAATATGATCGACATGTAAAAGTGTTTGTACAAACCTACTTACAGAAATAAAATCATTTATCATTTAAATATTACCTTTCAAGAGCCTTCTAGATTAGCTACTGGGCCATCTTTGGAAGGTGGGAATCGCTTAGATAGTTTAAGAGAAAATCAACATGTTAGACTATGAGATTGAACATTTTTATCAGATTTGCACTTTCAGGCCGATACGTGCCTGAAGGTTAGAGGTGTACTCATTACAGTATTATCTTTTGATAGCCTGCTGAAATAGCTACCAGGCCGTCTTTGGAAAGTGGGAATCGCTTGGATAGTTCAAGAGAAAATTAACTTGTGAATTGTAAAATCAATAAAATTCCGTTCCTTTCCGCATTCACACTGATAAATATTCAGTGCGTACAGTTATAGATATGATTATAGGTCATATAGATAGATGGCTTTCGGGGCATCCACCCATATAAAATTTGTTGTGTTTTCGATGGGAACTAAATAAAAGCAAAGCTTTGGAGCGTTTATGAGGTTCTCATTAATGTAAAGTCACGCCAGTGCATCGACCTAATTGTAGTCATCGGAAGGTACATTTCCCTGTTTTCTCTTTTCTTCCTGAAAACCTCTGGGGACCTGCAGAAGCGCTTCCCGAACTCTTATGGAATTTGGTTTTGTCAATTCCTAAAAAAATTTGTAAAAGATGCCCTTACACATTAACTCTTAGCAGCATGATCATCATGACAGGACTCATGGAACTGAGCCTATAGGTGTAGGACGCCAGCGGGCTTGGGCAGGAGACTTAAAACCTCCCGATTCAGTGCCCGGCGATCACGCCCGTCCGGCACACATTCACTACTATAACGTATTCAGTAACTATAAATAGTGTTTTATCTTGAGCGGCTGGGTTGTTGTAACAACCATGTTGCAAGCAAACCTTACCAAGGACGGTTTGTGGATGGGTAACCACTTTTTTTTGTTTGCTCATTTTTGGATAGGTGACCTCGCACAGGTTAAGTAACACTTACCAAGGTTAGTTTTTAGACGGGTAGCCACTTTTTATTGGTTGCCTTTTTTTTGGATGGGTGATCCCGCCAAGGTAAGCAACACTTACAAAGGTCAGTCTTTGGATGGGTAACCACTTTGGATGGATTACCTTGGTAGATGTCGTTTAATCTAGCGGGATGATTTTAGGATGGGTGGCCAAAATTTTTGTGGTGATGATCACACAAGTACAGGGTACAGTCTATATAAGTGCGTGCGAGGAAGATTCGATTCCCGGGTCGGTCACAGTTCTACTAACTATCTTTTATAATTATGAAAAGTTTTTTTATAATGTCATTAATTTTAAAACTTTGTAAATACCTACTTTTTTAATTTTGGTAATCACCTGTATTTGATCTAATTTACATATTTTCGCCGACCCTATTATCTTTTTATTGTAATATAAGCCTTTCAAATCATATAATTAATTTTAATCTGTGAATGAGCGACCAATATCCAACAATTATAAATTAGACTCGTCGACAATAGATTAACTTTAGAAAAGCTTTCCAGAAACCTAAAAATGCTGACTTGTGGTTAATTCGAGACGTTTCTCAAATGTGACAAATTGTCAACCGCTTGTCACACTTGGTTTCGAGAAACTATATGTGTGTGAAAAGTAGAATTAGAGATCTATTTTTTATTCTTAAATAAAAGGTATAGGTGGTAAGGCCCAGTTTCTCAGCCGCTTGTTACATTTCGAATTAGCTGACAATTTGTCCAGCCATCCAATTTGTCCAACCATCAGCTGTCAACCGTTTGTTTTGAGTTTCTCAAAACTGCATTATCGAAAAATTACATAATCGTTTGTTACATTGAATAATCGGCATCAATTATTTCGGTTTGCTACCCTAGCTGGTATTCATTCACAACTATAACGTAATCAGTAACTATAAATAGTATTTTATCTTGAGCAGCTAGTTTGGGAAAGCCGCCAAGTTAAGCTAACCTCACCAAGGACGATTTTTGGATGGGTAACCACTTTTTTTAGATTTGCTTGTTTTTGGATAGGTGATAAGTGTTGTTTACCCTGGCGGGGTCAGCCATCCAGAAACAAATTAACTAAAAAAAAGTTGTCACCCATCCAAAGACTGACCTTGGTATGTGCTGTTTACCCTCGCAAGGCCACCACCCCGTGCTCTTCAAGTTAAAAACTAACCATCCAAAAACTGACCTTGGTAAGTACTAAGTATAAGGTACAGTCAACATTAATGCACGTGTGCGTGTTTTTGTTTTTTTATTTGCATACAAAATACCTATTTTTGATAATTGTGTCAAATTTTTATAATGTAATTAACTAAAAAAGTTTTGTAATAACCAAATTTTTTTTAAACTTGGTAGTCAACTATAATTGATCTAATTAACATATTTTTTATAACTGAACCCATACCATAGTTTTCGCCGACCCTTATTATTTTTTTATCGCAATATAAGCCTTTAACATCATAATATTAATTTTAATCTAACGAATAATCAACCAATATCCATCAATTATAGATTAGGCTTGTTGACAAGATCTGTAACATGTGGTTAATTCGAGATTTTTCTCAAATGTGACAAATTGTCAACCGCTTGTCACTCTTGGTTATGAGAAACTGAAAGTCGAATTAACCGACGATTATTCGTCGATTACGTTAACAGCCCGATAATCGAGAGCTGGAAACCGGGTGTGAGAAAGGTAAAAACCAATATTTCCGTTTGGATTATGCGTAGGGTTACGAGATCAGTTAACGAGAGAGTAATTGAAGAATTACTTTAACGCGAAGTAAGAATAGCCCGTCACAGCAGATAAGATCGCGCCGCGCGCTTTTCTTTTGCGTTGTCTGCAAATGTTATTTTTTGCTAGTACCTAATTAGTTAGATATCTACGATAAAATATAAAGATGGGAAATGAAATAATCAAGAATCTTGTTTTCTTAATGCATATGTAATAGTTGTTCAGACTTAGTTTTTAAATAATTATAAAATTTTCAATAGCTTTAATCCTATACACCTGGTTGTCGATATAATTGTAAATGTACCAACCCTAGTATCACTGAGAACTAGGGTTGCTATCTCTTAATTCTGCCAACTAGGACAAGGAGCGTGAATACCCCGGATTTTCGAGCTTACAACCCGGACATTTTGACATATTTTAATTTCATAACTTTTTGACGTGACAACGTCTTTAAAATCGTTTTAGTCGGGTGACATGTTCAGAAACTTGTGTCACACCAAAACCTCACGAGCGCGATCGCAGGTATAACGAGAGAGAGACGGACCGATCTCCCGTCTCATCTCGAGCGCTGCCAGTCATTCCGTGAAACTTGTCACGCGGAATCCTCACGAGCGGAGGCTGGCATAGCGTTCGAGTGAGTGGACCGATCTTCCGTCTCTCTCACTCTAGCGGCATACAAACGAATGGAGATTTTCTCGTGCGGTTAAGTTTTCGTTGAATGTTTGACGTTATCACGTAAACATCTCGATCGTAAACCTACTTTACAAACAACCAATTTTTTTTAAACTAAATGTAATATAAAAGTATTTTTTTTACAAAAAAATAAAATCAACATCCAATTAAAAACACTACAAATTGAAAAATAATTTCGATTTCGGTAGTTGGTGTTTATGGTTTCGTTTCTTCGTTTTTCGACACCGACTTCCAAAATTTTAAGTTTTTATTTAAACGATTGAAGTTATTATTCACTTTGTATTGTTTTTAGTTGGTAGTATTATTTTTATTTTATCTTTTTTGTTTTGGCACCGTAGTTTTCAATTTCTATAGTAATCTTACTTTTTACTAATGCGCAAGTTTGTATATGTCTGTTACTAAATTACGCCAGAAAATAAACGGATCTAGATGAAATTTGGCAGACGGATGGTTTATAGTCAGGAATAGCACATAGGCTATTTTTTATCCCGGTATAATGTTCCCTTGGGATGATATAGTAGATTGTTTACCTAGGGAGCAAACAACTATTTTAAAGGCGAGAGGGTTTCTTTGAATCCAGACTGGAGCGAAGGAGCAAGCGAGGGATTCAAAGTACGTCATTCGAGTTTAAAACAGTGTTGCGCCCGAGGTGGACACTCTACTTTTTATCACCCTCTATGAGAAAATAAGTTAGTTTAACTTATGAACAAAAACGATATGTTTATTTATTTACATAAAATTAAGAACCATAAGACGTAAAACAAAACAATTAGAGGCTAATGTTTATATTTGAACAATTATGGAAGTGCATCGTTTAATTTAATTGGATGGTATTTAAAAGTACTTCAATTTATTCCCATTTCATTTACCTAATTTTGCCTGTGTTCCACCAAATATACTGAATGTGCACCAAAATATGTTCATTAAAATATGTCATAACGAGCATCTATTTAACAACTGTTGCAAATTTGTAAAAATAGTAATACACCTAATTTTAAAAACAAGCATTTATTTTTTTAGTTTTACTTCAGATAATGCACTGCAAAATGTATAGTACTTTGGCAACATAGTCGACGGAGCCCCGCTGCGCGGGGATTTCCGTCCGCAGGGTCTAAAGTAACCTAACACGAACGAGATGACGGGAGCTGAGTTCGCTCGCTTTGCTCGCTCACTTCAGCTCACGTCATCTCGTTCGAACCTAACCTTTCCGTGTCGGGGTGCCCTAAGCTCCCGAGCAGGAATATTTGGTGCACGATCAGTATTTTTCGGGGAAGAATAAAATAGTTATTGTTACAATAGAATATTTGCAGCGCACTACAATAAAAAAATGTTATATCTTGGTGTTAATTTGGAATTTGTTTGATGTAACATATTTTGTTGGTCGAGTAGTTTAATTATAGTAAAACAATTAAACGGGTTTAAGATCAATATTTTAGAAATGCATACATAGATGTACCTTTAGATTTTTGGTGAACACAAAAATATTATCCAATTTAATTCAATCCAATTTTTATTATCTGATATGAACAATTTCTAAGTTAAATTAAAATTTAGTTTAATCCATCAAGTGCTGTGCCTATTTTTAGGTAGGTAATGAGTCGGGAAGAGATTGGCTGGATGTGATAGGCCGCGGTTGAGTCTATGCCACACTGTCATTTGGGGTTTTTTAGATAATTTTAACCATCACATTTTATATTTTTACATTACTTTATATTATCTATTTTACAAATTTTTCAATTTATAAGTTAAGCACACATATTATATCTATGACACATATTCACTGACACTCTGTCGGTTTCCTAGCTCTCAATTATCGGGCTGTTAACGTAATCGACGAATAATCGACTGTTAATTCTACTTTCAGTTTCTCAACACCCAAATGTGACAAGCGTTAAATGATAAATGATAAATGATTTTATTTCTGTAAGTAGGTTTGTACAAACACTTTTACATGTCGATCATATTTTTAAAACTAGATGAAGTCGGCGTTTCCTATCTGACTACTCTGAGAAGAAAGGCCGAAACAAACTCAGAGGTCACAATGTCGTTTAACAATTTGTCACATTTGAGAAAAATCTCGAATTAACTACATGTTACAGCAGTTTTGGGTTTCTGAGAACCTTTTTCAATGTTAATCTCTTGTCAACGAGCCTAATTTATAATTGTTGGATATTGGTCAATTATTCGCAAATTAAAATTAATGTTATGATTTTAAATGCTTATATTACGATAAAAAATAATAGGAGCCGGCGAAATCTTTGATATCGGTTTAGTTATAAAAAATATGTTAATTAGATCATTATTATAGTTGATAACCAAGATTTAAAAAAAAGGAAGGTTATTACAAACTTTTTAAATTAATTAAATTAAAAAAACTTGACACAATTATTACCAAAAATAGTTTTTTTGTATGTAGGTAAATAAAAATAAAAAACAAAACTGTTATTGATCTGGGAATCGAAAATTCTTCACACGCGCCCGGGATGGCTGTTCCCGCCAGGGTAAGCAACACTTACCAAAGTCAGTCTTTGGATGGGTAACCACTTTTTTTTAACCTAGTAGGCTGACTTTAGGATGGGTCACCAAAATGATTTAATTTATTTATTTATTTAATTAGTTATTTATTTATTAGTTTCTCCTCGCACTGAAACGCACAGTGTTTTATAGACCCAAAAAAAGTGACATCGGATTTTTATTGGATATTTCTACCTATTAGTTCATTACTAATGCACGAATAGAACTCCCATGTGCCAATTCTGAATATTTGTTTTTTTTTTTTAAATCACAAAGTTTTCGTGACCACTAAGGTCAAAAGAACAAAGAAAAATCGTATAAAAAAACTGTACATATTTGAGCTTTGTTTGTATTGCAGTTTTATGAAGCAAGTCAAGGTGAAAATTATGCCGTGTTTAAGTAATCAAAAACGATAATAGAACTCGCAAATAAAAATGTTTTTCCGAAATCAGTATTTATTTATTTTCTAGCTCGAAGTAGAACCTCTGTCTGGTACAAACAGATTCTTAATACTAAGGTTTATCATCCATAAAAATATTACTTGCAACTTGGGCCTAGGTTTTGAGAAAATGATTTTCAAAAATATATGTTAGGGTTGTCATTATTTTGACCTTTTGTGACGATTAGTGTTTATCACATAAAATCAGCAGGTCTTTTATCTTCTATAATGGTATAATTCTAACAATTAATTTTAAAACATTTTTCACGTGAAATTGTAAACAAAATATATAAACATAAAAATGTAATAGGACAGTTAATGTACGAATGCGCGCTTAGCTCATAATTGGGATCTTGGCTACTTAGTTTCATTACTGTCTGATAAACACCTGCCTAAACTATTATAGGGTAGAGATGACAATAAATTAAACTCTGTATAAGTCATGATATTCCCAGTCTACACATAAAAATGTTAACGAATATATCCAGTAGTTTAGCCACAGGACATTATTTTTCATTTTAAGCATTTTCTACATGATGTATCTGTTAATAGGTGAGCACCGACAGATTAACGACTCCCACGTCCACACGTTGCCAGCTCACTTCCTGATGCAATTCAGTGCAAATTATACCTTAGATATGCCTGAGTAGTAAGAGTCAAAGCGTGCCATCTCAACTAGATAAAAAAAATTGGTTGTTTGTAAAGTAGGTTTACGATCGAGATGTTTACGTGATAACGTCAAACATTCAACGAAAACTTAACCGCACGAGAAAATCTCCATTCGTTTGTATGCCGCTAGAGTGAGAGAGACGGAAGATCGGTCCACTCACTCGAACGCTATGCCAGCCTCCGCTCGTGAGGATTCCGCGTGACAAGTTTCACGGAATGACTGGCAGCGCTCGAGATGAGACGGGAGATCGGTCCGTCTCTCTCTCGTTATACCTGCGATCGCGCTCGTGAGGTTTTGGTGTGACACAAGTTTCTGAACATGTCACCCGACTAAAACGATTTTAAAGACGTTATCACGTCAAAAAAGAATGCATGCGAAATTTATTACTTGCTGTTATCTTATCTTGTGGAAGGGCCGAGAAATAACTTGAACACTTCGACCCATTGGGATCTATTGTGGTTCCCTAGATAACTTACTCCTCCCCAATCTCGTTGAAAACTCTTTTCATGAGTTTTACAACGAGACTAGGTGATATGAGCCTATAGTCTTCCAGTTTTGTATATCCAACCCCTAGGAGACTCATTCGCTTACCAGGCAGTGCATCGCATGTGCACAGAAGGTGCTCCATGCGTTCCGTATGTTACCCACTCAACCTGCACATGGGTGTCGCGGCCAGACCCATCTTCATGAGCATGTTGCTGGTTCCAAAGTGCCCAGTAAGGGCCCCAAGCATAATTTTCTCCTTGAATTGCTCCATAAACCTGCAATACGAATAAAGTTCAATTATGAGCGGTTTTTTTTACGATTTTTTTTTGGTCTTTTTTGGCTTCAAGGTTACGAAAACTTTACGATTAAAAAAAAAATCAAGGACACAAAATTGGCACATGGGAGTTCTACTCGTGCATTTGTAATAAACTATTAAGTAGAAATAGCCAATAAAAAGCCGATGTCACTTTTTTGGGTTTATAAAACACTGAAACGCCTTGCAGCAATTACACCAATGGAGCACAATCTTATAAACTCACTATAAGTCTAGGTTTCCTCACGATGTTTTCCTTCACCGTTGTCAGCAATGTCCAAGATAAACTTGGAAAGTACATATGAATTTGAAAAAGTCACATTGGTACTTGCCCGGATTTGAACCCACACCTCAAGCACGAGAGGCGAAGTCTTAGCCACTGGTCCATCACGACGATATGTGATTTATGTGGCGATGGTCACCCACCCCATGACCTTGGTAAAAATTGCTTACCCTGGTGAGGTCACCTATCCAAAAACAAGTGGACTAAAAAAAAGTGGTCACCCATCCAAACATTTACCTTGGTTAGTCTTGCTTACCCAGGCAGGGTCACCCGTCCAAAAACAAGCAATTAAAAAAGTAAGTGGTCACCAATCCAAAAGCTGACCTTGCTAAGTGTTGCTTAACCTGTCCTATCCAAAAACAAATTAACCAAAAAAACGTGTTTACCCATCCAAAAACCATCCTTGGTGAGGTGTGCTTAACTTGGCAGCTACACCAACCCAGCCGCTCAAGATAAAATACCATTTAAAGTTACTGATTACGTTATGGTAGTGAAATAAGTGAATGAATACCAGCTACGGTTGCCAACCGAAATAAATGAGGGTTTTTAAGAAAATTCACGCCACTAGTTGGCGCCACATTGGTGAGAGGTCTTTTACTTGGAAAATTTAACTTATGACATCAACTTGCCTGACGTCAATTTGACTAATGTCAAAAAACATAAGCATTTGACAGCAGCTTGGACCTCACGTCTCAGTGATGCCACCTAGTGTACATGATTTCAGAATACCCTCATTGATGCCGATTATTCAATGTAACAAGTAACTACGTAATTTTTCGATGATTCAGTGTTGGGAAACCCACTGACAACTGAAAATAGGACCAATTTGGGATCATACCCTCCCAAATAAAAACGAATTTTCAAAATCGGTTTACAATTGACGGGGAAATCGGTGAAATTGCTCACCGATTTCTCCGTCAATTGTAAACCGATTGGCCGCCGTTGGTGATTTGAGGACTTTAAAACGCGGACTACAAATAAAACCCCGCCCGGTCGCTCCCCGGAAGCCTTCTAAACGGACAAATCCGGAGAAACCCTGACGGATGGCAACCCTACTGACAGCTCACTTCATTGAGACTTTCACGGTGTTTTTTTTACAGAAACGACTAGCCTCGACTTGCTGTACATGGGTACACATAATGTAATACTAGAATCTGATGCCTCATCCCAAACAAAGAAACCGTGCCTACGTACCTATCGTTTTTCGTCTGATTAAGATGATTATTTGAGTGATGACTAGTATTCACACCAGATTATCACACCATATATGTACTTCGATCGTGTTCGTTTCCGTTCCACGGCTATAGATGGTGTTAGTTGTTGTTGCAGTGACGATTAGTTTGTTTTATTGTTTTGCACGTTTTTACAGTTCCATTGTACCAAAATCTATACTTCATACTAGTATTATAAATGTGAATGTAAGTTTGTTTGTTACGCTTTCACGCAAAAACTACTGAATCGATCATCATGAAACTTTGTACTTATATTCTTGGAGGTATTAGAAGTAACATAGGATACCTTTTTTTTTTTTAATAGCTTCGCTGCGAGCGAAGCCGCGGGTAAAAGCTAGTGTATTATAATACTATTTAATAATCGATTGTCATGCCTCAGATATTTAAAAGCGCGCCATCTATTGGAATCAATTATAAATGATCCGTTCAAATAATCTTCGAAATGTGAATTAACAGGCCAATATTTCATAATTTTGAGCAGACGAGTTGATTAAAAAATAACATACAATTTTTATGAACAATTCTGGAAAATGTTAATTTTACAATCAATTCAATAACATCTCGATGCATATCGCGCCATCTATTGGTATTTATTTGAACCAAATTTTCTTTGTTAACGTTGGGACCCCGTGACATAGGCGACGTAACGTAACCGTACCGCTTTTTTTATTTATTTTAAGTAAAATCATGAAATTGCGATTCTTAGGAAACTATTCAACAGAAAAGTGCAAAAGCCGATATTTTTTTGCACACTGATGGGCTTTTTATACATTTCCTCTAGTATAGTGTAGGTAAGTACGTGGGACCACTACCAATTTTCTGCCATATTTATTATAATACAGCGAAATTATAAAATACTAACCTCCTAGCCTAAGTTTAGCCTATTTTGACCGGACTGTACTAAACGATACCAATATGAGAATATTTATAAAAGAATGTGATGAGCAACATTTTTATTCAGTAATTTAAAACTTGAATTTTGCGTATGTATACACTTGATATTACTAATCGGCGGTGTGGCAACACTTACATTTTAGACGATTTTAAATTAAGTTCTTATAAGTTAAAGTTGAAAAATATATTTACTCAACATTATTCAAGCAAGAAAATGGGTTATTGGTTTGATTTTGATTTGCTATTGTTGCGCATAGACAATAAAATAGCATATAGAGCAATGTCACCTCCGTGTAAATAGTTCTTTAAGCTTCTATGGTTCACTTTCTAAAATGCAATTTTTTGTTGTTATTTTTCATATACGGCAACACACAAAACTGCTGCGCGTCCATGTCAAGACAGACTCATCTGTATTACACGGGATCAATATAAATTAAAAATGCGGAATCCTCACACAAAATAATGTTATTTGTGTTCAAACGTCGCGTAATACGTAAACAAAAGACATTAATATAATATTCGCCGCCTTTAGACCGGATTATAACGCATCTGATCCCAGACCACTCTGAATACATAGCAGCAAAGAGAGAATGACCGAGCCATCCTTTATCTACAAAGTGAAGTGTTGAACGTTGTGAGAAATCTGTAAGGTGCATTATGTAGTGAGAAGTTAACATTAGTGTGTGTAGTGGTGTAATAGAGTTGTTTGGGCGTCATCGTGTGACTATGTCGACGAGATGATGTGGACGATAGTGGTGGCGGCGGTGGCGGCAGCGGCGACGCTGGGCGTGCGCGGCGAGCAGGTGCTGCTGCTCGACACCACCACCGAGGCGACGTTGGGCTGGACGCGCTTCCCGTACGGCGCGCAGGCGAGCACGCCCGGATGGCTGGAGGAGTCCTACACTAACTTTGAGAAGCAGATCAATTGGCGTTCGTACGTCGTGTGCGACGTTGCGCATCACAATGTCAACAACTGGCTGTGGACGCCATTCATCGAGCGCAGGAATGCCAATCGTATTTATATCGAGATCAAATTCACTATAAGAGATTGTTCTTTGTTCCCTGGGAATGCTCTAAGCTGCAAGGAAACATTCAGTCTGCTGTATTACGAGTTCGACGTGGCGACGCGAGAGCAGCCGCCGTGGGAGCCCGAGAGCTACAAGCTAGTGGGCCGTATCGCTGCAGGTGAGGGCCGCTTCAATACTAACTCTGAAGTGGACATCAACACAGAGGTCAAGAGCATAGCAGTAACTAAAAGAGGTGTATACTTCGCCTTTAGAGACCAGGGTGCTTGTATATCAATATTGGCTGTGAAAGTTTACTACATAACATGCCCCGAAGTAACAGTCAATTTTGCTAGGTTCCCAGCAACACCAACAGGTCGTGAGGTTACCGTAATTGAGCAAGCCAATGGTACATGTGTGGAGAATGCAGAGACAGCATCAGGTGAGGCCCCTCCAGTATACTTGTGCAAGGGTGATGGCAAGTGGACTTTGCCTAGTGGCTCATGCAAATGCCGTGCTGGGTTTGAACCAGATCTTAACAACCAGGTATGCAATGAATGTTCACCAGGAAAATTCAAATCCCATACTGGTGATGATCCTTGTGTTACTTGTCCAGATTATTCAGAGTCCACAGCATATGCTGCAGCTGAATGTAAATGTGTACCGGGTTTCTTCAGAGCCAAAAAGGACCCTAAGAATGTACCTTGTACTCAGCCCCCGTCAGCACCTGTCAACCTCACAGTTACATTTGCTGATCAGTTTTCAATTTCCCTTGCTTGGCAGCCACCACATAAGACCGGAGGACGCAATGACATAACCTATAGGGTTTTTTGTTCAAACTGTGGCTCTAATATTGAATACAGGCCCGCTGCAACTGGTTTAAATAATACAAGAGTCACAGTTATGGGTTTGGACCCGGTGACAGAATATAAATTCCAGGTTTATGCTGAAAATGGAGTCACTGAACAAACAGGTGAAGAACCAAAGAAAGTTGAGATAACTGCTGTCACGGAGGCCTCTGTTGTTAGTGTGGTTTCTAAACTGCGTATTCTGAGTGTAGAAAGTGACAAGCTGTCTTTAGCATGGAACCCACCACCGATAGACCTTACTGATCCTGATGATACAATAGAAAGTTATGAAGTCAAATGCTTCCCAAAGGATAACATGGAGAAAAGTGCGAATGCTACTCTAAAGATTTCGAAAGAACCACATGTTATAATTACTGGTTTGAAAAGGGATACTGAATATGGACTTAGAGTCAGAGCTAAGATGAAGCGGGGTTGGGGTGAGTTCAGTGGCATAGTGTACGCGCGAACTGGGTCAGTGCTGGAGACAACTTTTGTAGGCGAAGAGGAAGGCGCGCAGGTGCGACTGGTGGCGGGAGTGATGGTTGCAGTTGTCGTATTATCAGTGGTCGCTATAATTGCTACTGTATTGTTCTTACGATCACGCACTGATGACGAATGTGACAAGAAGCAACCAAGCGATTGCAATGCGCTTAACTATCGTAATGGAGAAGTATACACGGGTCCCGAGCGTCCTGCTAAGACGAGCAGCAATGCTACGACACCATTGTTTGCTGGCACTGGCTCCAGGACTTACATTGACCCTCATACATATGAAGACCCTAACCAGGCAGTTCGGGAGTTCGCGCGCGAAATTGACGCGTCTTGTATCACAATAGAGGCGATCATCGGCGGCGGTGAATTCGGTGACGTATGTAGAGGGAAGCTTAAGTTGCCTGCTAGTTGCGGCCAAGAGATTGATGTTGCCATCAAAACCCTTAAGCCGGGCTCCACAGAACGAGCGAGACGGGACTTCCTCGCTGAAGCGTCGATAATGGGACAGTTTGAACACCCCAATGTTATTTTCTTACAAGGAGTCGTCACGAAATGTAATCCAATCATGATCATAACAGAGTTTATGGAGAATGGCTCTCTGGACACATTCTTGAGGGCTAACGACGGTAAATTCCGTGTAGTGCAATTAGTTGGTATGTTACGTGGTATCGCAACGGGGATGCAGTACCTGTCTGAAATGAATTATATTCATCGTGATCTCGCCGCTCGTAACGTACTTGTCAATTCTCAACTCGTATGCAAAATCGCTGACTTCGGTTTGTCAAGAGAGATAGAGTCGACCGCGGATGGCGCTTATACGACACGCGGCGGCAAAATCCCTGTTCGATGGACTGCACCTGAAGCCATCGCATTCAGGAAGTTCACCTCGGCTAGCGACGTCTGGTCTATGGGCATCGTCTGTTGGGAAGTCATGAGTTTCGGTGAACGACCATACTGGAACTGGAGTAACCAGGACGTGATCAAGTCCATAGAGAAGGGATACAGGCTGCCGGCGCCCATGGATTGCCCCGAGGCGGTGTATCAGTTGATGCTCGATTGCTGGCAGAAAGAGCGTACACACCGTCCCACATTTGCAAGCATTGTGAAAACTTTAGATAAACTGATCCGCTGTCCAGATACATTGAGAAAAATTGCCCAGAATCGCTCTGCTGACCCGTTGGCGGGCGACACCCCTGACTTAATCCAGTTTTCGTCTGTGGAAGAATGGCTGGAGTGCATCAAGATGTCGCGGTACATCGAGAAGTTCCGCGCGGCCGGCATCCTAGACATGGACGCCGTGGTGGATCTCACGGTGCACCAGCTGGCATCGCTGGGCGTCACGCTCGTGGGCCACCAGAAGAAGATCATGAACAGCGTGCAGAGCATGCGCGCGCAGATCCGCGGCAGCGGCCCCTACGGCTTCCTGGTGTAGCGTCGAGCGTGAGCGTGACTGAACTTGATCTCGACAGTGAAGTGCGACAGTGATCTTTATAATAAAATGATGCATTTTGTATATTTTTCTAAAAAAAACTGCCATAGAGTTTAGATATAGGGGTAAAAAGGACTTCTTTTCATAGTGATGTTAAGGAAATTTATCTATGATATTGTGTTGTTTATATTTCTTTTGACTGTTTATTATACTGTTGTATTTGTTTAACTTAGTGACAGCTTCTGAATTGCCGGCCTAATTTCAAGACTGCTGACATCCACTTATGAATATTGTTACATACACAACGAAAACTACTAGTATTCATTTTATTTTGAGTATTAAAATTAATATACCTATATCCCACTATCCGGGCTAAAAAAGAAATTTATTTAAAGGGAAATATTGAAGTATATGGTGATAAATTTATTTTTAGTTAATTGCTAGCTGACATACAACAACATTATTTATGTAGACTGATGTATGTTAATATTATTTAATTAATATTTTTGTACTTTTAAACTTTGATACATTCTCTTAATGCTTTTGAAGCTTATTTTATAAGTTTCCTTTACACAAAACTTACAATAATTATGAATGTTTGCCATCATATTCTGGAAAATAGAGCAGTTTTGTAAAAATAAGATATCTAAATTGTAGTTAGCCAATTTTTCCGTAATTTTTTGGAGGAATATTATATGTATATTCATGAGATTTTTAATTGAAATAATGTATAGATGTTCTTTAGAGTTTGTCATATTGTATAATAGGATTAGTGTTGATGCAGCTTTGAGATAGTTAATGTAAGATGCTGACTTCAGGTAAGCCAGGGAGGATCACAGTGACAGGCAGCTAACATCAGTGTTAACCCTATTATACATTACTCAAAGCTTATTTATGCTGAACCTCAAAAATTGTGATTGAACTGAAGTACTTAACTAATTTTTAGATTGCCACAAAAATGCATTTAAGTTCGTACGTATTTACTACCTTTTTACATCGCATGTACATAAGGCTGAATACTTTAGTGTTAAATTGCTTTAAAATGTTACTCAAAAGAATTATACATATTTTATTATATTATTTTGTGACTTTCGGTTCGGTTAGGGTGGAGACAAGGTTAACTTCAACACTATGATCAACATTTTGCAGTTTAAACACTGATTTACATGTTGTTGTTTGGTTCATATTTTGTATCAGATACTTCGACAATAAGAACATGCTTCAATGTCATCAGTACATCAGTAATAAAATAGCTTAAGAGAGACTTTTTACAATAACAATCAATTTATTCATCATTAACATTACCAATAGTAAGTTCAAGCTAATAGTCATACACGTTTATCTGATGATTCGTATCTTTCCGATAATGCATTAGTTGCAAGTACTAACTTGTATAGCTATTCGTATTTTTCAATTGTCCCAAATGTTGACAAGTCTACTGTCAGAATTTGGGACGATATAAAAATATAATTGCCAAGTAATTTACAAAAGGCTTGTCTTGAGTGCTTAAGCATTGAGGACAATCCTCACACATTTTATGTTCCAATGTTGAAAATGAAGTGAGAGTTGCTCGTCTGCACCCAGCCTAACACTGCCTGTAACTAGCTAGTATAATTTTGTTCACTGAACAAATCGGTTCGTAACTGTACCTATTGAGAAATGCCAATATAGTTTTAAGTGCTTTGCTTCCCAGCTTATGATGTTAAAAAGCGAATGTATAGATGTTTGAATGCTTCGCGCCTTCGGCGACAGCTGAGCGGTAATCTGAAGGCACCACCTATCGGCTGCACCACGAACTAATAAATCAGTGATTTTTTATTAAGTTAATATTCGTTTATTCGTAATCTAAGATGTTTAGTTCATATTTTTATACACAATTAATGTTATGTGGTGACAGTAGTTTGTGGTCAATTCTCATTCATGATCATCAAAATTGCTCAATTAGCCATTTCGTCATGTACATTCGATAATTACAGTTTTATGTAGCTAAATTACTGTTAAACTGTATTTCGTGTCATCTAGTTCAGAAAGCACCTCTTGACTGTACTATTAATTCATTTAACATGAGTCACTTTGGCAGCTATTTACTAATTTTATCTTTTAATTTAGTGTAACATTTTGCCACAGCGAATTGCGAGCAGGGTTTTTATGCTATTGTATTGCAAAAAGTTAATTAGATAACTGTGCTATCCCATTGACATACGCACCTATGTACATATGTATGAAGTTACGCGGACACTTGACATAATTAAGAACTAATTTAAATAATGAAGTATATTCTAAAGACCACATAACGAGTAAACTCTATTTGGGCACAATTATCTCATGCAAACCGCACATTGCTCATCGGCACAATGTCTCAAAATGCATCCAGTTTAGGAGCGAGCGGCTTCAAATTACGTATGCAAATTATCTGCGACTTAACTTTAATAACATATTTTTAAGGAGAATTGTGCGGCGGAGGTCAGGTAGGGAACCTGTTTCGGTTGTGTTTGAGCGTCGCCCATTGCGCGTCGCGTGCTGATCCTAAATAGCGTTTTTCCGGCCGTCGCTGGTGCTCCATACTGCACGTGTTTATCTCACAGTTTTATGACTTACACTGAACTGTTTCGATTATAACGTCCTGTTTATTTTCTCTCCTTTGTCGTTTACTACTTTTACTAGTGATATAAACTGGTTTTATTATATTATCTTTGCGTTGTAAGTATAAGCAGAACTGTGACGTACCAACAGTACATTCCAAAGGAGAGAGGATAAATCCGCGACCGCGTCGAGTTATGTGTGCATCACCCGATGACGTATGCATTCATCATCTCGCTATGCATCATGAAAGTTTGTCTTTGATTATGTTGCCGGAATTAAAGACATGATCGCACTCGTACCTAACTTCCTATTTGTGTATTCTCAAATAATGAAAATGACATGACGTTCAAATTTTGCTGTCATTAATAGCAGTGAATCTGGCAGGGTTTTTGAACAAGCATAGTTCGAAGAGTAGGATACGGATTGTTTCCCTTGCATTATTCATTATGAAAATAATATGAATATGAATTATGTTCAAAAATCCTTATACTCTATAGCGTAAAACACGCAATGAATATTGGTGTCTTACTAAGATGAAAGCGATTAGTGTGCTCCGTGCTGTTAAAACAGATACGCAATAAGGGTGCTAAGCGAAAAAAAACGTTGATAGTTGACTAGATGCGGTTCGCTGAGAGAACACCGAGATTATATCTGAAAATTTTCACAAGCTCGTACTTCAAAAAAGTGCACTGATCGTGCAGGGCCTGTGAATGTGAGAATTGCTCTTGGACAGCTATAAAGATTTTTGGTGACAGTGGATCCCCTTGTCTTACACCCCGTTTTATTGAAAGTGCAGATATTATCTTGCTATATTTCCTTATTTATTTTTTTCCTTATTAAGGCTATGTACTCTAGATGCAGTCTTTGCACTTCTAAAGTTTTCCATACCGTACTACCAGAGCCCTGAATATTTTTGCTGAAAACCCTGGTAGCCTCCACTAAAAGTGTCATGCACATCGTCGACTAACGCCAAGGATCGCACGACATGTCTGGGACACGAAATGAACGAAAACGTCCTACGATAATTATCTACTTTTGGCAGACGACGCCTATGGTCGTTTTGTCCTCGAGTATACTAGGCTCAACTGAAAATTAGTTCCATTTTCACTCGATGTCATTACTACACCATGTAGACCGGTGTGTAATTATAAAATAGGTACCGTTTTCAAAAAGTATTGAAGCTTCCTTGTCTGGTGTATGTTTTCATTACAACGAGCTCTCACAATAAATAGTAATATCCTAACTTTAAAAAAAACTGGTTGTTCTTGACAGTTGTTGTTAAGTAGAAAAATATCCTACATGTTTCTACAAATATTTTATATTCGCACTATACTCCATTTGAAATAACATTAGAAATTTCTACAACCCTTTTTTACAGTCCGTTCAACTAATTTTGAGTTCTATCCTGTAAATATAAGGATAGCATAAAAAGCATAAACCTGTTACCAAAACTAATCTTAACTACAGCTGCCATTTGTCATATCAATAACGCAATAGAAGTCAAAATCGGTTGAAAGGGCTGTAAAATGCTATTATTTAAATGTCTAATGTTATCTTAAATGGACTATAGGTACCTGAAGTAAAATTTATCAGAAGTAAAAACTACCAGATAAGACCAAAAAATAATCCAGTAAAGTCATAATAGGAGCCATACCTACCTCGATCAAGACTGGTGGTAGCGAGCCTAGAACGGTGTAAATCACTTAGGTAAGTTAGCAAATTTGATAGATCCATGGGTTTTAATTGCCACTTAATTAGGAATCTTAGGCTTCGGGCAGACCAAAATGGAGCGAAAAGCATAGGATATTCCCATAAAATCGGTCACTGTACTTTAAAATCCTCTAAATAAAGCTCAAAGTTGCACGAGTATCAACGCAGACATCAAAGGGCTCCTTTGGCGTCCTTGATCGCCCTCACGTTGGTTTCGTGTGCACTTTCACACACTGGTATAAGGTCCATTATTCAATGTCAGCTGCTATGCACTCGTCTTAGCCCTGCGCTTTGCTTTACAAGCTTCAAATAACACACGGAGCTTCAGTTATCCCGTGTAAGATATTCAATATTTATTAGTGAATTGTTTTCACCCTAACAGAAAACACTTGTCGAGTTCTGTATATAAAGGTTTCATATTTATCGAGCGGCTTTTCTCAAGATGACTGCAGTCGGTAATTAATCGAGTTGTAATTAATATTTCTTCGTAATTGAAATATTTTATATTGGAAATTGTATATAGATAAATTTTGATTTTTATTTACCTCCATATCCTTCTTTCCAGGGTTGATGTTTAAAAACTGTAGATATAAAGCATCCATAATTATCATCCCCAATTTTTAATATTTTTTTTTTAATTAAATTATTTCTTCTGTGAAATACCTACTGAAAACGAAACAATCAAATCTTAAAATGGTGATCATAACCAAGACCTTGGTTATTGCTTCCTAAACCATATTATACTGCTGTCATGGCGGATAGGCGCCAAATCTTTATTCTGCAACTCGTGATCTATAAAATAAAATAAGGAGATTTTGTGTTTCACGAAGGGAAGCAAGCAAGGACATTAGATAGCAACTAATCTAGCTTCCGCTCAGTTCAGAATAATTTATCATTTAATTCTTTTAAGCCCAATTGCATGAAAAAAATAAGTCCGAGTTAATTGCTAACACATGGTTAAATTGACAGTCTGTCAAACAATATTGTCAATTTGAACGCGTGTTAGCAACTAACTCTAAGTTAAGTTTTTCATGCAAGTAAGTATTGAATTAATTTTATGTATGCTCTTAACAAATAATATTTTTTTACATTTTTATGGCTTCGCGTGTGTTCTCATAAAACCTTTTTCATTAAATAGCTTGGAAAAAACATCATTAAAAGTTAAAATTTTCATTTGAAATGGTTTCTGTTATAAAAAATAAGTGGTACAAAAATATTGCCTGGGGCAGGCGTATACCGTATGTTCGAAAAAAAAACTTTCGTTTGAAATCTTCTCATACAGATATTTTCGCAATTAATTACTTTTAAATTAACATTAAAATAACACGAAATTGTTTGAGGAATAATAAATTATAGTAATGATATTGTAAAAACCAAAAATACAGGCAAAGTTATGTTGTTTTCTTAAAAAAGCTGTTCTGAGAAAACAATGATCTGGTACAATTACAATTTATATTGACATAATTAGATTTCAGAACAATTACATACATAAATCATGTACCTACTAATACTAATAATATACTTACATGTTAACGACTAGAATCTATAAATATAAAAATCAATTGCTGATGTTGTTCGTTAGTCTCGCTAAAACTCAAAAACGGCTTTACCGATTTGTTTTTTTTTTGTTTTGTTCACTCGAATGCAGACGTGGCAAAAAAAAGAAATAGGGAGAAACCAAAAAAAATAATTGTACTATGTTCACCGTGACAGCTAGTATAATAAAATAATATCGTTGAACGTCAAAACCGTTGTATTAATTAGTGAATACTGAATAGTGGAAGGAATACGCATCATCGGCTTCTAGGAATACTCCGTAATATACGCTGTCAAAGCTTTAAGAAGGTGTGAAGTTCACAAAGGCGAATGCTATCGGTCTGTTAGTAATGTGTCTGAAAACACGTGCCACTGACGCCACCATTGCCAGAGATTCCTTGTCTTGGTCCCTTTGAGCAACGCGATCTGTGTGCCGGTCATAGCCGAATAGATTGTCTGTCACAGACGGAGCCTTATAGTCGTTGCCTGTGTAATGTGTCATCGGTCATCGTGATCTTAAACGGGTCCTTCAATTGCTGTTACAATTTCAGATACTCAAACAACATTCGTTTCGATAATCTCAATTAGATTAGTCCCGCTCTTCCAATGTCACCTGTAATAATATATACCTATAAAACAAAAAGTATTAAAAGTAGAAAAATATTTTAAGGTTACACTAGTCGATCATTCTTCCATATAGACGTAGTCTAGCGATTACTTCACTGTTTGACGATTTACGTTCATAATAAAAAAGTGATATCAATTTATCTCATCATTATCTAGCCCTGTATGGAAACAAAAAAGTAAAAAATAAAATATTTGAAAGTTATGAACGTCGAAAGTTCCATATTTCAACACCAATTTTAACGCATCTTTGGGCGGAAATAAATACCATAAGAAGAAAGAAAATTGCAAAAAGGCCTCCATACAGGGATAGATTAGTAATCCAACAATACAATTTTTTTTTTTTTCATGGTATCTAAACTCCCAAAGATCTGTTTATAAAATTTTGCAAGCTCGTTTTCGATCTAAATCATCATCCATTTCGGTACAAATTTGCAAAAGTGCTAATTCGTAAGCGAACTAGCTTCTTACTGCTCATCACAGCATCTATCTCTTTCGCACGTGATGTCGGATGAGATAGCATGCATTAAAACCTCGCGCACAAATAGTTCGTGCCGTCGACTAGGGGAACCTTAAAACAAAACTCTTTCTTTTATCATACGAGTACCAAACGCAATTAAATATTGCAGCCGGCACTTGCATTTGGTTTTAGAGGTGGCTTCGACGCGGCCACATTCATTTTGGAGCACTATGCGGTTATGCATGTGACTATCAAATTCAATCAATCGATCCAATCTGTTTGAACGGAAAACCGATAACAGTCGGTGACAATATGCTAACATCTACTGTACTGTAACTGACAGCCGCTTTGTGCTCAACTAAATGCAATACTAACTATTATTGAAACGTGGATAATGCAATGAGGGCTACCGTTATTGTTCCCACCAGTTGGCGCATGGGGCCATGGTCTCCAATGCTGTAGACGTGCAATTAGATATAACATGCCGAGTTTTGCGCAACCGAAAATGGAGGATAAAATTTTCCAAAACATAAATCTGTATTAAAGCAGTGGTTGGTAAAGTCCGTACCTATCTTAATCTGCCATATTTGGAAAATATTTACAAAAATATAAAAAATGTAGTAAATAAACCGGGCTAAAAGCCAAAAAACGATGTTATATGACATTTTGAACATCTCACTCTACAGCAGCGGCAAATTCCAACGCGATAGCCCTTATTGTTTTTATGTGACACTTCAGTTCTTAATTTATAATCGTAACCATAAACTCTACCTGTCTCCTTCGGGTGTGTCGTAAAGAGATCAATGACCGTTTTTTTTTAAATAAGTCTTTAATTATACGCATTTCAATAGTGTGAAACCCTGCTCGCAAATAATTAAGCCGATATACTGTGGTGTCATTCTTGGTACGTATTTAATTTATAAAACGGGATGCGGTCTTTTGTACTTGTTTGTTTTTATAAACCTTCTGTATGACTGACATAAATATGTATTTTACTTACCGCTGCACTTTGGTGTATGTATTTTATTTACATAATGTACCGAAATGACACTAAAATAGTTATATATTTTTATTTCAAATATGTATTGTCTTCCAACAATTTTTTTGATGAAGTGTTTACTGGATATTGATGTAATTATATCAACATTTTATATATCGTATTTATTTGAAGCCGTCTGCAAGTATTTAAAACACACGTTAGGAATATTGTGCCGAAACGTGTGAAGTTCCGTCAAAAACAACGTGGCAGAACTACCCTCATGCGAAACAAAATGTATAATGTATCCGCATGCAAATGTAAATATGCGTACAAATTGTACAGCTCTAAGATTTACTCGCTAAACACAGATACGATTAAGAGTTTATTTTTGACTAAGTATTAAATAATACTTCAAAGATAAACACTACTAACAACAATAATATATGAGCCTCGCGCCCTCGGAACTAGATATAAGTGGAGCAGCGCACTCCAATGTTCTGGACATTGTTTAAACACACATGTCTGTTTTCTGGCACTTAAACAAATTAGTGGCGATAAGTTTATCAAGGGTACTTCACGTTACTAACGCTGTAATCTCTTGCCTAAAGGTATTTTTTATGTACCCTTATAATTTCTTGCCGATTTATTGCAGTCTATAACCATTTAATATATCATTCAAAACAATAACTTTTTTGTAGTTTCTTCATTTTCATATAACTTAAATAGTTTGAAATCTGCACAACTGTTGTCAGATCCACCATTTTGTATTCCCATTTTACTGTGATCTTATGTATTTATAGTAGACATAATTAGGATTGCCTTCATGCCACGGATCACACCAATTCTTAGTACATACATATACCTACCATATATTAAGTATATAGAAATTTATATCTACATGTTTATTTATTCATGAATTTTTGACGTTCAAATATTTAATCATACATTTTATATTAATAGTAATAAGTATAATTCGAGTATTTTTCATGGCAACTTTTGATATACATAAACCGTGCAGCTGACGATATAGTTTCTCGAAGATAGTGATAATATAGCAATAATAATCTACATAACATAAAGCGAATTTTAAAAATTCATGAATAGAATATTTTTGCCGAGATTGTCACAGGTCATGCTCATAGGACACCTAGTTTTTATACGTGGAACAGCTAATTTTTGCAAACTGTCTAAATATATACTTAAATGAAGATATAAATGTTTAGATGTGCTCGTACAGTGACCTGCGACAAGCCCGTCAGTCCATCATAACACCAAACCCATACAAATCGTACAATAGTTATTATAAAAATAACGTTTATTTACTAATACTTAAAATATTAGCTAGTATAAATGAAGAATATAATAAGAGTTTTGATACGTTGGACAAGCAAGCTAAAACAAATTAAGTCCACTATTTGAAAGTTAGTCTAACAGACTTTTTAAATCACAGCATTATCATAATACAAATGGCGGATAAAACATTGGTCCTTATACACTAGGGTCTGTTGAAATCGCCTTTTGTGTTTTGAAAAATGCATCTAATTGTTTACGTAATAAGATGTATATTGTATCCAATAATAAACTGTATTCGTTAAAGCAATAAGTATGCCTCGATTAGACAGTGATGGCGGACAGGTTGCAGGCGCCATCTTGAAACGTTCTGTCACAAAAATGTGTTTTCTTATTGGTTTGCGCTGTGATTTTGGGCTAAAATTTACTGATCCGACCTAACCCTTTTTAATAAAATCATTGAACTGTTACCGACTGAATAAATTGTTTCAATCGCATTGTAATAAATTGAAGTTCACCGCCATTCATTTTGGAGCATAAAATACTACTGACTTCATATAGTTCTTCTAAGATGCCTTCACAATATTTGACGACTCAAGAGCGGTGAAGGTTAATGAGATTTTAATAAATAAAACAATACGCTTCCTTTAAGTGCGAAATCATGTCACCATGAATCGGTATTGCAATCCACTTGCGGACTAGCATAATGAAGCTTTCTGTTGAATCAACGCGCAAATCAATAGAAAGGTCCCCGATATGTGATATGCTGTTAAGCCATAACCTTAAATGATTAATTAGTTTTAAATGCTTATGCAGATCAAATTAGGAATAATTTTTATCAGACGCAATTGGAATAGGAACTGTAGTAACACCAATCATAGCCTAATTAATTATAACATAGAGTGATGTTAGATTTTATTTATAAGTTATCTTTTTATATAGAATAAGCAGGCGTGCGGTTAGGGCAGGCTGTCCTGCCTCGAGTATATTTTGTGGCCGTACGTCTGCCTCGTAAACAGAGATAGTAAAAGTTAGCGCAGTTTTAAATCTTTACTATGAATCAGTATAGGTGAAAGAAACAATGGAAGTGTAAGCTTGGCTATAATTTATGTAATAAACTATTGATATTTAATATGTGTTGTTATTTCTAACCACCCTTACAATAATCATAAATCATTTGTTCACAAGTGACAGAGCTCAAGCTGTTAGTAATAATTTACTAACAAAACTATGTTAGTCATCATCTTCCTGCCCTTATACCATGTTACTTGGGGTCGGCGCAACACGTTTTTTTCTTCCATACCGTCCTGTCCCCCTGTCACGCTTTACTAAGTCCCTTTTCTTTCATATCACTCCTCACACAGTCCATTCATCTTTTCTTTGGCCTTCCTCTCCCTCTTCATCGATCCACATTTATATTCATAACTCTTTTAATAACATCCGTTTCATCCCTCCGCATTACATCACCATACCAGGACAAACGGTTTTCCAACTTTTCTGTCACTGGCGCCACTTTCATACTGCCTCTTATATACTCATTTCTCACTCGTCACGCCGCACATCCATCTCAACATTCTCATGTCTGCTACATGCAATCTTTTTTCATCCATCTTTTTCACAGCCCGACATTCTGATCCATATAGTATGACAGGCAAAATCTCATATCATACTCATATAGTTACAAAACTATGTTAGTAAAACAAAAAAATCATGAAAACGCACATGCACATAAATAATACATGTTTCCATGTGATATCTACATTATGGTCTTCAATATTGATGAAATTAATAGAATAAAAAAAAAAAACATTGCCGTAATCAACAAATTTATGAAATAGACATACCTTCCAAGCTAATAAAAGGGCACCCCCGAGGATGTTAAACAAGATTTAAAAAGATGACGCTCTCTCAATTTCCACTGGATTGCAATAAACTTACCAGCTAGATTTACCAACGGATTATCTAGGGCTTTCATTTAATAATAAGCTTCATAAATAAAGAGATGTTGGGAAAACCGTTTATTTACCAAATAAGTTGCTAACCAGTAGGATTTTCATCGGTTGTTATACGGTTTATAATCATTTGCACCATGTTCGAACGATCCAGTCTCTCGCAACTTCAGTTGTTTCTGGAGCAACAGTTGCTTATCAAGCGATTATAGTCTGTAATAGGTAGGACGCCCTCAGACTAGGTGAAGCGACGATCTTCGCAGGGTGGCTGGTAGCAGCTAGTTTAGAGCTGCCGAAAATAGAGACAAATGGCGTGCGACTGGAGAGAGGCATAATATTATATCCTCTCGGAATGCTATAGGCTGGTGATGATAGCAATGGCTGCAGGTAAGATGATCTGCTGAAGACCGTCGAAGAGGACGAGGGCCTACTGTTATGTAAATGGAAGTAATTAAATGGTATTTATTTTAAATATTCGGTAAAGCAAGAAAAATCTGCTTAAAAGTTATTTTGAGTGCAAGACGCGTGTAGGTTAGGTTCAAATGGGATGAGGAGAGCTGAAGTTACTCGTAGCGAACTAAGCTCCCGTCGTCTCCTTCATGTTAGGTTCCTGCAGACAAAAATAGGAGTACCGTGCCGAACGGCTTCGTCGACTTACCTTAATTATGACGGTAATTTTGTTTGCCAACACAATAATTTCCTTTGTTCACATAAGGGCAGATTCTCATAAAGACAGATTAGCAGAAGGACAGTTTCTCATAAAGACAGAAGGTAACGATAACGGTAACGGTCTGCACACTATTTTCGGCTCTTAACACTCTCACCGCCACGCATATATTTCATACAGTTTTCCAAAGCAGCAGGCCTAGGCTACTTACAATCTTGCCCTTTCATGTGAATAATATTTTTTTTTTTTTAGAAAGTAGGTAAGCAGTATGCACACATAAATATATTCAATAACCCCATAAAAATAAAGTTATAGAAAAAAAGTAGTAATTATATTGTTATTTACGAATGGATAAAGCGACATAGTTCTGACAAGAACGATGTCGTTTTTCCTGAAGGAAATAAAGGAAGAACGAATTTATTTAAAAAAAAGTATTTGTAATTTTTTTTTAAGGGATTCCAAACAAATACCTATGCGAAATGTTATAGGTGTATGTATGCATATAATATGTTTGTACTTTTATTTCTCGAACAAAAACATTAGTCGGAGCTTGCATTAAGTCTGATATATTCATGATTACAGGTAAAGGCAGGTGGCCGAACTAAGGGATGGTGCTTCTCCACGCTAGTCATAAATATAATTTTGTTAAGGCAATAAAATTATGTCCGGTACCATTGGCGATGCAATAATGAAAGTATATGTAGCATATCCTTATCATTATCTGAAAACAAAAAGAAGTAAAACATTTGTTTTCCAAAATAGCAACTCTTAAAAAAATTAATGTTGTGTACTTCGATGGAACAATTAGATGTTGTCCTCTTCCGTTCTATCAGTTATTTTTATTTCTTTCTGATATGTCATTCAAATTGTGCAGGAAAAAAAAAAGGAATTCTGATATTTTGGTTGACAGTAAAATTGAGAACATTGTTTTGGATTTCACAAAATATAAAATATCTATACTTACAACTATGAGTTGTACACGTCAACCAGTAGACCCGTTGCGGATCTAGCAAATGACCCAAGAGCTAGATTGACCCGACGCTATACCGAAGAATCCCGGACTTCAGCTTGTACGAGCTCTGAAAAAGCTTAAAAGCAACAAGGCACTGGGGTTATGATGGAATTAAGGCCGATTTCCTGATGGCGGGTAGAAAAACTGGTACCTAAGGCTCTTTAGAAGTAGTTTCGGAATTCCCTGCCGGAGTATGTGTTTCCCGATAGCTACAATCTAGGGGTCTTTAAGTCACGGGTGAATAGGTTACTTCTAGGCAAGCGTGCTTCACCGTCGACCACATCATCGCTTACCATCAGGTGAATTAGTGGTCAAGCGCGAGCCTACAAACAATCAAAAAAAAAAGTTGATTCCATCATACTCGAAGGCAAAACGCTAAAGGCACGGTGCAGGTTTGCAGTAGTACCTACTCTTCTTCAAGAAGGGAGACAATGCCCGACTAAAGAATTATAGGCCGATTCGATCGAGACTTGGGCCTACTGCACTGTACCTACTGCAGTCTCTCCAAAGGTGCCACATCAACTACCGGTTGAAGTATGCATGTTGCAGATATAAGGAATAAAACTCAACAAACCCTCATAAATTCACGGGTCAAAAGCCCGTCACTTAATTCTCTGTCTTGTATAAATAAGCGCCGAAGCTGTTCACCGCTGCACTGAAGGATATCTTCCAGGTTCTGGGCTGGAGAGGGCTAAGCATCAACGTCAAAGGTGAGTATATCACTCATGTTAGATTTGCCGACAATGTAGTGATAATGACTGAAACTGTGGAGGACCTCAGTGCAATGGTCGATGATATCAATAGAGCTTCCGAAAGAATGGGTCTTAAAATGAAACTCGACAAAACTAAGGTCGTATTTAAAGCCCATGTTACACCCGCTCCTGTCAGGATCGGAGACTCTACACTTGAAGTTGAAGACGATTACCTTGGACAAATGATGAAATAAGTCAACCGTCGAAACTAACGTCTGTATGTAATATAACTGACTGCTTAAACCATGACCCTTCCTTTTGGCTTTGCCGTAGTCGGCTAAAAAGTAATGTTAACCCATCAAAAACATAAATGTGAATATAGGAGCCAAGTTCAATACTAAGATTATGCGCGGGGGTTGACTTCGCCGACAAAAGAATTGACATCTAAATGGGTGACAAGTTCTGTAGATAATCCTGAAATTTATTTATAAGAACATACAGCATTCCAAAATAAATATAAAAAAACACAAAACCTTGCTTTTTCTGTTACAACAATGTTTGCTATTATAAATATAACTTCTTAAAGAAAATTCGAATTGGTACATACATAAAGCGGATAACTTAGAATAGATTGAAGCTCAAGATTTGACTTGGCTAGTTTTTACATACAAATTATCTTATATTTGGCTAATAAACTTATCTTCTTTATTTTACTCGCAATTTACGTTTTATGGTAAGAACAAAGTATATGACACTACACACTACTTCTACACATCGGCTACTACTATACTCCATTTGAGATAACATTAGACATTTAAATAAACCTATTTTACAGCCCGTTCAACCGATTTTGACTTATATTGCGTTAGTGATATGACAAATGGCAGCTGTATTAAACAGTTAGTTTTGGTAACAGATTTATTCTTTTTAAGCCATCCTTATATTTACGGGAAATAGCTGAAAATCGGTTGAACGCACTGTAAAAAGGGATAGTATTTTTTTTTAATGATATTGCAAATGGAGTATAGCTTACTAAACATTGGTGTACATTAATGTAAACAACCATTAAAAAAGGCTTATTTGGCAGAAGTTGTGATTGTTCACCGGCAGATGGCTCTTAACGAACTCATAATAGTATGTTGATCATTTATGTGCAAGTATTCATTAAAATGTTCGAATGAATGAGTAAATGTTAAAACTGTGTTTTTTAATGTTTATACGTAAATTCCAGGATTATCTACAGAACTTGCCACCCATTTAGATCACAATTCTTTTATCGGCGAAGTCAACAACAACCACACATATTCTTGGTTATTGAAATTGGCTCCTATTATACATTTATTTTTTTGATGGGATTAGTACTTCTCCAAACATCTTTATAAATTATAGCTTAATATTTTATTTGATGTACAACTTATATTTCTGTAAAGTTTCATCAAAATCTGTTTTGTTGATTTTGCGTGAAAAATTAACAAACATCCATATTATCCATCCATCCATCCATCGTCACAGACTTTCAGGTTTATAATAGTAGCAGGATTAGTAGGAAGTAGAAGTGGTTATTTAATAAAACTTTAAGTAAAAATAAAAAGGTAGACTTACCTTAGTTATTTACTACAAAACATCAGAAATAAAGAACTTATGCATAAAAACCTAGAAACAACTTCATTGAGAAAACGAATACAACAAAACAACGTTTTGATGATTCTGCTAACTTCTTCGATTGTGTTCACGTGGCTTCATTTTTAAAGAGAGAGCTGACTGGCTGCCATCCTGATGTGCTGAGGGTTATGAATATCGATTAGTTTAGTTTTAGAACTAAGCGGGCACCTAGTAGGACCTAACGTGGACGTTAATGCACAATGGCAAACATACGAGTAGTTTTAGAACAATAAGTGATAGTTTGAGAACAAATCATGCACCCATTAACAAAGCGTAGACGTTAAGTTTGCCCTAGTCGATCATTCTTCTATACAAACGTAGTCTGGCGATTTCTCCACTGTTTGACGGTGTACGTTCAAAATAAAAAATGATATCAATTTTTCTCATCATTATCTAGCCCTGTATGGAAACAAAAAAGAAAAATAATTATATTTGAAAATTAGGAGCTTCGAAACTTATATATTTTAACATAAATTTTAACGCATATTTGGGCGGATATAAATACCATAAGAAGAAGGAAAATTGCAAAACAGTCACCATACTGGGATAAATTAGTAGTTCAACAATGCAAATAATTTTATTTTGAACAGATACATTTAGTCGTTTTTTCATGATATCCATATTCCCAAAGGTATTACTTATAAAATTTCGCGCGCTCGTTTTCGTCCTAAATCATCAACCATTTCTCTACAAATTTGCCAAAGTGTGTATTCGTACGCGAACTAGCTTCTTACGGCTCATCACAGCATCTATCTCTTTCGCACTGTTGTGGGATGAGATAGCATGCATTTTAACCTCGCGCACAAAATAGTTCGTGCCGCGCGTTGACTAGGGCAAAATTAATGCACTTTGGCACAAAATAGTTTTAATACAGCGAGAGAGTTTTATCAATAACTACATATCAATCATACGTTTCAGTAAAATTCTTTTAAAACTCTAATGCGAAAGTCAGCTATAAATGAGATATTGTCCGAGCATCGCGTTGTTTCACTAAGAACTTCGGCAACATTATACACGGAAGTAGTCAGTTATCCTTATCCAATAACTCTCTTGTCGCAGTTCTGAAAGAAATTTCTTTTGAAATAAACACATTTGTGCTCTTCTATTTGTGAGTATATGTTTTTATTACAAGCTTTATATTATAATCTCTACAATTAGTAATCGATTTTCAAGCATTTCCTGACATTACTTGGCATACCTACCTGCTTATTTATGCGACTTTGAAATATGGCACTATAGATTTGGTCTCATTATGGAGCCGAAAGGTGGCCATAGCAACTCCTCAACCAGACAAAATACCACCATCGTGTTTAGACTCATTAAATAGGTACCTCCTACGTAGGTAATTTGTCCATTAAAAGCGCGTAGTACATTAATACCTCAATGTTAAAAGCTTGTTTTAAAAATATTGTTACTTGTATTTATTTTTCTTTTATGTGTGTTTTGTAAGTACCTATATGTCATGGAGCAAGAGATTATTCAGTGCACTATGTATAATGCTCCCAAGTCAAATCGGGCAATGTAATACTGATTTAAACTACTTTATTTATCACATTGTCTGGTTGATATGAATTTTCCAATATAACGGTTGGGCAATCTGACAATTATGGTCCAAGAGCGAGCGAAGCGAGCTCGGGACCTTAGGGCTGAGGGCACTCCGAGAAGGATAGGTCATCTCCTTCGCGTTAGGTTACTTTAGAATCCGCAGATAGAAATAGGAGTCCACGCAGCTGGGCTCCGTCGTCTTTGTTGCTTACATAGTAATCGTATTCATATTCTTTATTGTACACAAAACAAACATATACAAATACAGAAGGAAAACTTATGTGAAAAGGCCAGCTTAACCCATAATTGGATTCTCTTACAGCAAACCTCAATGTTATAGAGAGATTTACACAATTACTAGGCATGCCTTTTAAGTTTTATCATTTCCATATTTCCCGGCAATTTTGAATTTGGAACTGTTCTATATTCAAATGTGTTTAAATTTTGAATCTCAAAACAGTTGAAAGTATTAGGATTAATTCTATTGTTTAGTCAGAGCGTCGATTGGAATATGTCCGGTTACGTACGAAAATGAATCTTTCTAAGGAAAATGTTCGTGCAATAATTTTCTACAACTTTAGAAGAGGCCTGACACGGCTTCAGTGTTTTGAAGAGCTAACATCTGTGTTCAGTGATGAAGCCCCATGTCTGCGGACTGTCGAACGCTGGTATTTAGAATTCCAGCGTGGACATAGCAGTGTTAGTGACAAATCTCGCGAAGGACGCCCAAAATCCGCCTTCACTGAAGATAACATCATTGCTGTGAGACAACTAATTCTCGAAGATCGTCATGTGACGTATCGAGATATAGAGGCTCTATTAGGCATCTCAGGGACAAGCATTCAGAAGATCTTGCATGAAGCGCTTGGTGTGAGAAAGCTAGTTTGCCGTTGGATACCGCATCTGCTTTCCGACGATCACAAGGCGGCCTGCGTCAGATGGTGTAAGAAAACTCTGCAAAGGTTTAACCGAGGAGTGTCAAATCACGTCTACGACATCATCAGTGGTGACGAATCTTGGATCTATGCCTACGATCCTGATTCCAAACAACAATCTACAATCTGGGTAATTCAGGACGAGCCAAAGCCGACTAAAGTTGTTCGTTCTCGAAGCACTTCAAAGAAGATGGTGGCCACGTTCGTTGGCAAACCTGCCATGTTGCGACTATTGCACTTGAAGATCGTAGAACGGTTAACGCAGAATGGTATACCACAGTTTGTTTACCACAAGTCATCGCTGAACTTCGAAAATCTAACTCAAAGCGACGCATCATCCTGCACCACGACAACGTAAGCTCACACAGTGCTCGTCAAACGATTGAGTATTTGAAGCGCGAAAAAGTAGAAATTCTTGACCATCCTCCATACAGTCCTGACCTAAGCCCTAACGATTTCTTTACATTTCCTAAAATTTAGAAACGTCTTCGTGGTCAAAGCTGGAGACTTTCCGGTGAAGAAGCAGTCGACGCTTTCAAGTCAGCCATTTTGAACATCTCCACTTTAGAGTGGAATAAATGTTATAATAATTGGTTTGAGCGAATGGATTAAGCTACGTGGTGAATACTTTGAAAAACAATAAAAAGTACTACAAGGTTAGAACCGTGTTTTTTTTCTTAAAACGACAAAACTTAAAAGGCATGCCTCGTATGTCAGTTAACAAAAACGCACAACAAAAAAGCTTAAAAAAAATGAAAATTTCAATTCTTACAAACTAAATACACTACTCGTAAACAAATACGTGTTCAGCACACAATGCATAAACATAATACATAGCAGCCACTTCAGCCGCTTCCGAAATTCCGACACATGATCGTACTTTCGGAGACCAAAAATGAAGCGGATACACAAATTCTGCAAACGTTCGAGCTTATCAAGAAGTTCCTCAGTCGCATCAAGGAAACAGACATCAGCATAGTCAAGAAGAGGAAGAAGAAGAGACTGAGCAAGAGTAACCTTAGTCGAGAAAGGCAGGAACTTCTGCAGACACGATCGTACTTACCTATACCTATATTTGAATTTATTGTATGTTAGGGGACGGACAGTGACCGCTATTGTATGCACCTGATATCAAATTAGCAGGTTGAACTCGTGATTACAAATTGATTAGCTACCCAAAGATAAGGAATGTCTGTGTAGTTGTGTACCTATTCATGTTCCCGTATAATTGTCACGTTGAATTAATGCTATCTCGGGAATACCTACCGTATCAATTGTTGTTATTATTAATTTGTATCTATTTCAAATCAATAAAACACAAAAGAAAAACAGATGTTTATCTGCGTTCAACGTCTTTACGAGCGTCCTAACGACGTTAGCCGAAAAAAAATGAACAAATTTTTTATATATTTTTTTGATTTAGTTATTCATACTCCTCGTTGGTCTCACGATGTTCGTATCTCAGTTCGGAGAAAGTGGTATTGGGTTTTCCATTAGGAATTTCTCAGAGCAGCAGCCCGTAGTATGGAATTTGGTGGTGCAAAACCACCCGCGCGCAGATACCCCTGAGTAGCTGATTTGAAAATGAGAATTATGTCTAAACAGGTAGTCGTAATTTTTTGGAAAAAATATATGTTACATTCATTGAGATATACTAAGTACATTAATACCTCAATGGTTACATTAGACCATTTTCTTAATAATTAGAGCTAACAACATTTTGAGTTTTATTCGTATATCATAGTGTAATTAATTTGTAAAGTTATGTCTAACATGGACAAAAAAATGATAATCGCACCAAATTAGTATTAGTTTCGACGGGCTGTTTCCGCAACTCCACGACTAAGCGCGTATTTTACGTACGGGTGGGATTCAGTTACATCATTCGATCCACCCCAGCTCCTCCAGAAAGGCCAGCAGCGCCCTGGTGCTGCCGACTATCTCCTGCAGGGTACCTGTGTCACCGAAGTATCTTTTTGGCCCTGTAACCAGCGATTACAGGGCAGCTTAGGAGCAGGTGTGCTGCTGTGTCGTCTTCCACCATGCATGCTCTGCAGAGTAGGCTGTTCGCGATTCCTATGACAAAAAAGTGCTTATTAAAGATCCCGTGTCCGTCTTTACCACTGTGACTGCACGCAACTGTGGCTTAGTTAATCGCAGGGAGGCCTTTTTCGTGAAACGACTGTCGATGAAGGGCAGTGCCTTCTTGGCCTGCCTACACTTGCCTACGTTTTCTTAACAGACCGCGTAGGTACCCGAAACCCTTTTAGCACTATGGGCTCCGGGCCCACCGGTGCCATATTTGAGCCCCTTCGGGCGAGGTCATCCGCAGCGTCGTTCCCTCGGGAGTCGCTGTGTCCTTTGATCCACTGAATGGTTACTTTATTGTGCATACCGACCTGGTTCAGGCGCCGTAAATCAGACGTGATGCTGTTTAATGCTTGCAGGACGGCCATGCTGTCCGAAAGTATACGTATAGGGCAATCCTTTACCTCCCTAGCCAGGACCGCAGAGGCCGCCATGGAAATGCGCAAGCATTCGGCACGGAACTTAGAGGCCTTAAACATCCACTTAGCCACACCACTGTGGATCCACAACACGGTGTTCACACACTGGGGATCCACAACACGGTGTTCACACACTGGGGATCCACAACACGGTGTTCACACACTGGGGATCCACAACACGGTGTTCACACACTGGGGATCCACAACACGGTGTTCACACACTGGGGATCCACAACACGGTGTTCCAGGAGGATCGCGGTTAGGAGTAAATATCCCCTATATTTACTCCTAACCGCTCCTAACTGGGTAGGAAAGTGGAACTTGGGAGGGGAGGGTCTGGGGTAGGCAAATGTGGGTTATAAGGATTAGGGGATGGGAAAGAGTGGATAGCCCCACCGCTCAAAAGGGAGTCGCCCGGTGGTTTCTATTACGTCTATTTCTTAGGAAATTAGACCAATAACGGGATGACAACCACGAGAGAGTACAACCACCGGACTTTCCTTGAGGATCTACGCGACTGTTGCGCACCCCCTCAAGACCCCACTGTGCCACCTCTGTAGGAGGCGGCAAGGTAGGCCTGCATCTATACTCCCAAGCCAAGCAGAGTGGAACAGAGCAAGGCATGCTAAAATATTAAAAGCATAGACCCAGACCCCAATCCCAATCGCACCAAAACCGCCGGCCGTATTATAATAAAATTGTCACCATCTTAAAGACAATTTAATTATGTACATTTTGATATAGGGCCTTTTTTTAAAGAAATACAATTATAAGGAAAATACATAAAACTATATAATTAATTTTGGGTCGCGCGGGTGACAAACTAGTGCGCGTTTTGTTCCCACGAGGTCGTTGGTGACTGTCGTCGTGTTAAGCCGTAGATACTACTCCTACCAGCAGCTTCGCCCGCTTGACCGTCGGCAATTGTCCTTGCTGAGATTTGCCGCCGTGGCCGAAATTCGGTATGGCTGGAGGACTGTTATTAGATACTAGCTTCTGCCAGCGGCTTCGCCCGTGTGAAAGTCGGAAATTGACCCACGGGAACAGACTGAACATCGGGATAAAAAGTAGCCTATTTGCTATTGCAGACAATAATTTATATCTGTGCGAAATTTCATCCATATCGGTTAAACCGTTCTAGCGTGATTGAGTAATAAACATACATTCATCCATCCAAACTTTCGCATTTATAATAATACTAGCTTTAACCCGCGGCTTCGCTCGGAGTGAAGCCATTTTTTTTTTTTAATAAAAACTTTCCTATGTTACTTCTAATATCTCCAAGAATATACGTACAAAGTTTCATGATGATCGGTTCAGTGGTTTTTGCGTGAAAGCGTAACAAACAAACTTACATTCACATTTATAATATTAGTAAGGATACTAGCTTCTGCCAGCGGCTTCGCCCGCGTGATTGTCGAAAAGTATCCCAAGGGAACATATTCCCGGGATGAAAAGTATCATGTGTTATTACAAACTATAATCTATCTCTGTGCCAAATTTCATCCAGATCCGCCTAGCCGTTTAAGGGTGAAGATGTAACAAATACACACGCTCACAAACTTTCGCCTTTATAATATTAGTGTGATATATTATTATTCATACGTGCTCACGGATTATATTTTATTCATGTTTTGAAATAAAACTTCAGTGCTAGGTAACAAACTGCTACAGAAATTGGAATGTTAGCGCTAGCTTGTCAACACCATCGCGTGCAATTTACGGTAGTTAAGTACCTTGTTAACTGGCCAGAGATTTTCTTTATTGGATTGGTTTTCGTTTCGCGGATTGAGATTGCGTTTTAAACTGGCCTGCCTACCATCATAATATTAGTTCCGTGCCGTGATGCATAGTAGGCAGATATTTAGATAATTCTTTTCGTGCGAGAAAAGTTTCACAAGACTGGTGTTAGCGCTGTTTTATTTGTTTTGCGGTTTACTGAAGCCGTTGTCCGGTTATAGGCAGGTACCATCCTATTAAATTGTAACGTATCTCATATTATCTGTTGTTTATGAGAGACTGGGTAACTTGGTTCTACGGGAGACTTATTTTTTTATTTTTTTTTATTCGTATATTCTACCGCGGACATAGACGTCCGCGCCCTTTTTTACAGTATTAATTTGTTTAATAAATTTTCATAATATTACAATTATTGGACTCCTACGTCGGACATTATTTCTAGTCTTACTTAACTAACTTAAGTCTACGTGAGTTCATCGTAAAAATTTTTTTTTTTTTTTTTTACACACTGGCATTACAATTTTATATTTCTATTTTCTACTTATCTTTATATTATTAACAATTTTATTTACTGATTTCTATTGATACAATGCTTATGCTATTTATTTACTATTTTGTCTACTTATTTCTATTTGTACACTTTCGGGGGAGATGCATGGCAGTGCGAGCAGACCAGTCCCGGCCGACGGTCCCCGTTCTAGAACCCCGTCGTTAGGACGTTAAGCTGAGTATGACTGACTCGTTCCACCATGCAGCTTTACATGTATTTTTTTTCATTACAGGATTTAGACAGGGTGATGGTTTGGGTTTGGGGAGGTGTTTGGGTTAGAGTTGTTGGATAGAATTTGTTAGGTGGCGTTTTGGTGATGTCTGCTGACCAGGGACTTCACTAGCGTGAGCAAGGCCTCTATGACGACTACGTCTCGATGCTGTATGGCCGTCTTAAGATTGTAGTTGACGACCGTTTTAGTTGGCGCATCCATCGCCCTCTTAGCAAAGCGGCCTGTGGCGTCATCGGCGTCGTCGGTGTAATAGACGCAACTAACTGTATGTCTGGACACCGCCATTACCGCGTGGGCGATGCTGTCGTGGACCTGAAGCCTTCTGGACTTGGTGTTGATGATGATGACACTTTCTTAGGTCAACCTCTGAGCCTCGTGTATGGTTAGCAGGCGCGACCCTTCGCCGAATCCAAATCCCTGGCTCGCAAGAGAAGCTTTCTTCCCCTGCGTATGAACCAGAAACAGGGTGTTTTGGGCAGTGCTCGGTATTTGCGCCACTGTGTAACCTTTCACCTTCAGGGAGTGGACCCGCGACAGCGACGACTTGGAGGAGTATATACCGGGGTATATCTTACTCAGTACAAACGCCACGTCCATTGGGTTGCGGTGTGTGCAGAGAAACTCCCGGGTGATGCCAGCCACCAGGTCTGGACGGGTATACCTAAGCTCGAAAAGGTTCTCTCTCTCTCTCTTCTGAGGCCTTTAGCCAAAGCGGTCTGCGACGTCTCCTCTCTCTCTGCCCACCACCATTGCGTCCACGCTTATGATTCGGGCCGCGGATGACATGTAGTCTGCTGCCTCCCCAATCTTCTGAAGCAATGAGCTTGCCTGACCAAATGGAGTAGCCTCTCCCCACTATAGCAATGCGATTGTTTTCCCTTTAAATCGCATTACACGACATCGGTGAGTGGCCACTTCCACTTGAGGTAGTGCAGCATACTTGCTGCCTTTTATGCTCGTTTTGGTGGTGCTTCCGTTAATCAGGGCGGCAATACCCGGTGAAAGGTGTATTCGGGCCGCAGCTCGACTTGAGCCTATGCAGAAACCTATGCCCAACTTCTCCTGATCCCTGTTTATGAACAGAGCGACGCCTCGCAGTCGGATGCCAGGGACTCCGTCTTCTCCGCATGCCAGGAATTGTGTAGTATTCACTCATCTCATCATATTAAGCGTTAAATATTATTATTGATATGAAATGAGACACAAATTAGTTAAAAATGTCTTTATTAAAATAACTATACTATATGATTTCAGGACGTATTCTACATTGGGCACCCACTTAAACGGAAACTGATTGAATGGCATCTAAGGGATGCCACATACGGCAACTATAGATATTTTTCAAAAAAAGAAATCCACAAAATTAAATGGCACCTACGGATCAGTAGGTACTTATCTTGTGGAGGGGCTGAGAAAAACTCGTACACTTCGACCCATTGGGATCTATAGTGGTCCGCTAGATAACCTACTCCTCCCCAATCTCGTTGAAAACTCTTTTCATGAGTTTTACAACGAGACTAGGAGATATGAGCCTATAGTCTTCTGGTTTTGGATATCCAATCCCTAGGAGACTCATTCGCTTATCAGCCAGTGCATCGCATGTGCACAGAAGATGCTCCATACGTTCCGTATGTACTGTATTCCACACAACCTGCACATGAGTGACGCGGTTAGACCCATCTTCATGAGCATGTCATCGGTTACAAAGTGTCCTGTAAAGGCCCAAAGCAGGTAGCGGATTTGCCCCCTGCTCATATTTCAAATGTATTGCCGTGCTTTGAACGTAGAGAGCAGGAATTTTTTGGAGTGTTGCAGACCAGTATTAGACAGGCAATGTGTTCGTTGTCTGTGATCTGCAAACTCCCTAAATGTGGCTTTTACGACACACGTCGAAATGCTTCACATGTTTCTGGACCAACAAAATCATTTGCTGCGCCCTCTCTTGCCAGTTCATCTGCCACTTCGTTACCTTGCTTCCCAAGCCTGTTTAGGATCTGAATAGCATCCAGAATAAGACCGGAGTCCACTTTGTAGGATGCCATGGCTTTGATTGCAGCCTGACTGTCACTAAAAATATATATGTATTTACGTCTGGTTCCCCTATCTATATTGTCTTGAGCACAGGTTATTACGGTATATGTTTCTGCTTGGAATACATTTTCCCTAAGCTTTTGCTACATTTGTAACCTTTTGCGTTTATGCCCGCTCCTATACCTGATTCCATTTTGGATCCATCAGTGTACCACACCAGACTTGTTCCGGTGGATCGAGTCCCTTCGTCCAGTCCTCTCTTGTAGGGATTTGGACCTTAAAAGACCTTTCAAACACAAATTTAGTTTGCATTTATTCGGATACCATGCTTGTTACCCAATCCAGGTCTTCATTTCCATCGAATTTTGTATGGTTAGTCTTTGGCTTAGAGGCATCCCACAGTCCAGCAACAGCAAGACGATGTAATGTCTTCCTTACCTGCATCCCTCCTCTGCATATGATGGCTGAACTCTAGAGCCATCTTAGGCAGAGGAGGGATATTGAGGTATCTCTTAATCGCTGCCGTAGGTGTTGTCCTGAAAGCACCTGTGATTCCGAGACACACTGTTCTTTTCTTCTTGGCCACAACACTATGCTGCCGTATGTAATAATAGATATTGTCACTGTCCGGCACAGCCATCGTATCACTTTGGGCTTTAGCCCCCAAGTTTTACCGTAGGTGGCACGACACATGCCGAACACTCGTAGGGCCTTTGTCGTAATATTTTCCAAATGAGTTTTCCACCTGAGTTCTTTATCAAGCGTTACACCCAGATATTTAACTTCGGTGGACCAGGGCAGCTTTATTCCATTGAGGGAGGGCTCTCCTAGGTCTGCTAGTTATCTCTTCCTCCTGAATGGAATAACGACTGCTTTGTTTGGATCGATAGAGAGTTGGTTCTTTGTACACCATTCCTAAATAACAGATGATAATAATCCAGAGACTATGTTCGGGAATTTACCATTAACCATTATAGCTATGTCATCTGCATAGCCAACTGTGTAGAATGGTCCGTTATTGAGTTTGGTAAGTAGTGATTCTACTACCAAGCACCACAATGGTGACAGCACTCCGCCTTGCGGACAACCTCTTGTTGTTTTTACGTTTAGTCTGTCTTCCATCAGTTCCGATCTGACGATTCTGCTTCTCAGCATATAGTCAATCCAGTTGTACGTGGTATCATTGATGCCATGATCCTTTGCAGCAAGCAATGCGTATGGACTCAAATGTTGTCTTGTCGAACGCTTCCTCTATGTCGAGGAAAGCCCCGACATAGATCTCATGTCCCTCTAGCGCAGCTTTGGCTCGACTCACAACATAGTGCAATGCCATTTCCGTAGATTTGCCAGGTCTGTAGGCGCACTGTAGTTTATGTAGTACTTTGAGTGGTCCCTCTCTTAGGTACCTGTCTACCAGTTTCTCCAGAGCTTTTAAGAGAAAGGATGATAGACTGATGGGCCTGTAAGCTTTAGCTTCTTCGTAAGTCGGTCTGAAGGTGACTTTGATCTCCCTCCATGTCTCGGTTACGTACCCAAAGGCTATGTAGAGCTTACTCAAATGGGGTATCAAAATAGATTCCCCTTCTTGCAACAGTATTGGGTAGATGTCATCCGGACCAGGTGATTTGAGAGGCTGGAAGCCCGCTATGGAAAGCTTCAGTTTATTTTTAACCGACTTTAAAAACAGGAGGAGGTTCTCAATTCGTCGCAATCATTTTGTTTTTTTTTTTATGTATATGTTCCCCGATTACTGAAAGACGCCTGGACCGATTTAGAAAATTCATCTTTTGTTTGAAAGGGTGTACTTCTCAGTTGGTCCCATAGTCATCAGGTCAGGATCTGATGATGGGATCTTGGAGAAATCGAGGGAACTCCTCAAATATTATAGGCATAGATATAGCGATTTTGGTATTTGCACTCAGAAAGTATCATTTGGTGAAGTGGAACTGGTGAAGAAGACCACAGATGGCCAATGGAACTCTATGATGAAGTGTGAAATGAAATGATGAAGCAAATACTTATAAATACATAGTACTGATGAAAATGGTACCATCTAACTGATCTGATGATGAAGCCGGCAGGTAGGCACTGGAACTCCGAAATAAAACAATGTATCCTATTCGTGTTTGGGCTTATTGGAATCGTCATGAGATGTACTTTGGTTGTATATGATTTTTATGGCAATTAAAGGTACCTATCACAAATTCACAACTATAAATATATATTATATATAAAAAAAACCTTTTAACAAAAAGCAAACCGACTTCCAAAAAAAACACTGCAAAGCGAAAAATTACTTTCTTTTCTGAAGTCGGTATCGAAACACGGAAAACAATAGGTACCAGTTTATATTCATCTACCACTTTCTTTGCCTTGAGCCAGTTGTTTTTGAACGTGTGCCTTGTGCGCTCGTTCTCGTACACATTCTGGGAAGTGAGTCCTAACATCACGCCCAGAGTGTGCTGTCCAGTTGCCGTGAGATACCCATTCTCATCCTTTACAGATGAAAGTGGGTTTGTCTCAGTCATGGACATTGCTTTGCACAACTTCATTCCATTTGGCAGAGCTTCGATGGGGATGCAATGCTGTCGCCAATTAGTTCTTTTGGCCTTACGTACCGCCGTGTTATACCTCGTCAGCATGCTATGATAGCCAGAAAAATCATTCCTGGCTTTTGCATCATTAAAGGCTTGTCGTGTTTTCTGACGTATTTTAGCTAGTTCAGGAGTCTACCATGGTACCTTTTTGCAAAAGGCCTTTATCTCTGGGCAATTATCTTTCCATGCACCGACGGTGCCCGCCTTGATTCAGTTCGCTTCAAATTCTATATCCAGTATGGAATTAAGCTTAACTTTAGGGCTCCCTTGATTTACTTTGAATTCCCACCTGTTCGAATCCGAATTTGTATTGTATATTTGTATATTCCCTCCTTCGTCTAGTTTCGGCTTCTCCCGCCGTCCTAAACCTAAAGCATATATAAATATGGTCAGACAGAGAGATTTCGACCGATACATACCTACCAATTTTCACTATGAGCGCTGGCCTTGTTTGAAGCCAGTGTCAGGTCAATAACTTCAGTTCTCGCAGAGGTCCTGAAAGTAGATTTATTGCCTGCGTTAAGGATTTATAAAGAAGAGCTTACCACAAAGTCCTACAAATCCTCGCCTCTTTGGTTGACACCTGAACTGCCTCAAACGATGTGGTGTGCATTCGCATCGCAGCCTAGTATCAGGTTGAGGTTTTCTTGGTTGCCGTACTTAACCAGTCTTCTGATTAGTGGTGTTACTGGTTCCTTTTGTTCATATGGGAGATAGGCAGAGGCAAGGATAATTCTCCTTTTCTCTGTTCCCGTCCCCACTTGGATCAGAGTGGTTGTGAGATCCCTGTAACAGAAAGTACGTAAGGGCTTTGCCTCTATACAGCCCCTGACGTAGATGCAAATCCTCGCGTCATTAGTTGAACAGTCATAGAGCACCATGCCCCCTGTCCCACCTAAGCCTTTTATAGTCCCTTTATATAGTCCCTCCATCTTGGATGTATTGATGGGTTTGTGCTGTTATAGGAGGGCCTCAGTTTTGAGGTTCCTCCTCCATCGCCTGGCTCTCCTCGAGAGTACTTGGCGACTCATTCCTCAACGTATGGAGGCCCTCGAGGATGTCACCCTCCAGGTCCGCCTCTGACGCCCTGATCTGGATCTCTGACTCCTGCGCTACGTCGCACATAGGCGTACTTGAGAGATTTGGCCGGCCAAAACTTTCTCTTTATTTTAATCAATGATAATAGTGCTCATATGTGGATTTTTATCGTTTCAATTGATTTTTATGGAAAAAAAAGGAAAAAAAATTCTTTTATAATATCTATTTTATTAATTAATTAATATAATTACAATGTCTTAGCGAAAAACACGATAAACTACATAACTAGAAAAAGACTACGGTTCTTCATGGGAAGAACCATAGGCTGACATCATATCTGATGATGATTCATCATCATCGTGAACGATGTCAGGCTTAGCGGAAATTAACAAAGCTTTCGTTTCCTTCATATAAAAAGGTCTGGCTATTTTTTTTTCTGTTTATTGCGTGTCGGAACCGAAGACTGGGCTGTTAATAAAGGCCATGTTGCAGGCTTCTCGAGAGAATTTTCTGGCAAAATCCTGACGACTTCTAACTCAGTGTGTTTTTGCGTAAATCTTAACTTTTTCTTCAAAATATTTTTTAAATTTTAATTAGCCCATCAAGTGGCACTTTTGAACGTCAAATTTAAATATTTGATTTTTAATAATTGATTCTACCGTCCATTCGGTAAAGTTTCTTGTTATGGAGAAGAACGACAAATTTGTAACTTTAATTCTGCGATAATTTAGAGCTGAGAAACTCGGGGTTCTATACATACATTAATAATTCATATACGTGAAAATGATGCACCCAGAATAACATGACTATACTACGTATAGATATAAAGTATTACAAACACTAACAGGTAAATCCATTCATTTTTCTTTTACTCCATTCACTTAATTCTGAAAAAAAAATGGCAAAGTCCTGTTTTGTTAAATAACTTTTTGTATAACAAATGTGCCTTCTAGCCATATTTTATTGTTTTTCAGAAAAGAACACATGTAGACCACATCATCGCTCATCATCAGGCGAGATAGTGGTCAAACGCGAGCCACGAACAGATAACAAAAAAAAAATCAGTTAACCTTCTTCATCTCTCAGTGAGAGCATTCAAGACTTTCCAGTAGTTCGTCCTCAAGGCAGGGTTAAGCCGCTGGAGCAACCGAATGGCGCGGCCAGAGTTTTTCAGCGCCAAGTTGCGACTCTTCCATGCCATTTTGACTGGCTTTGGGAGGTCCTTGGCGTTGATGACCTTGAGCTTCGGGGAGCCAAGTTCCACGTTGTGGATGGCACCCCGAAACCAGCAAAAGTAGCTATTTACTAGTGTTGGGGCGTTTATTTTTTAAGGACGTCAAAATCAAAGATTCGATTAAATTCAGTAAAATGTTAAATAAAAATATAATTTCCTCTTTTGCTATTTTAGGTAGATGACATTTTAAGTATTTATACACAAACTACCAGGAAGCCAAAATCATGAAGAAGTCTTACCCCCAGTTTCCCAGCTCAAAATTATCGCAGAATTAAGGCTGTTGAAAATTCATTCAACCAATCACAGCAGATAACGCGTGCTTGACAATTTCTCACATTAATTCTGCGATAATTTTGAACTGGGAAACTGAGGGTTAGTATTTACGGGGTTGGAATCATTACCGGTAAAGAATAACTAGGTACTACTACTACTACCAGAAAACCAGAATCATGAAGCAGTATTTGCAGGGCTACTATCATAAGCGGTAGAGACTAACGGAGTACTAAGACTTCAGAATCGAAAATCGCCCGGTACTCTTTTTAACACTTATGATTCCAACCTTTTTTTTTTTTTTTGCTGGGATATCATCCAATGACTTCTTCCGCTCTGGGTGAAGCGGCCCTTCCGCTCGTGTCAGACTTTTACTGACTAAAACCCACCCGTGTTCCTTCAGTTGCTTGTGCCAGGGCTGCGGTAACTCTTTTTCAAATTTATCCGCGACCCAGACAGGCATCGGCCCTAGCGGACTCCGTCAGTTGTGCTGACATCTCTTTGAGGCGCGCGTGGAACACTACGCGCCGTCGACTCGGGCCTGGTCCTTATCAGACGGCGAGCTACTCATTACTCGCCGTCCGCAAGCCCGCGCCTACGGTGGCCGGGAATCGGCTTGCGATTCCCGACGCCGTCTCTGGACGGGCGTCTCCTGTGGCTAGGGGCGTGAGGGCGTCTCCGTTGCGTCTCCCTCACGCGTTCTGCCTCCTCCTTTGCGAGCATTACTGCTTCGCAGAAGGAGGTGACAGCTTCCCATTCCCTCTCGCTCCGTACCATAGCCTGAACCAGGGCCGGACGCGAGAGGTCGCCACCGCTGATCGCCTCCATGAGGACACGGCGGTGCTCCGCCCAAGCGGGGCAGACCTCCATCGTATGATTCCAACCTAGCTTCCTCATGATTATAATCTCCTGGTACTTAGATTAGTCTTTACCGGTACCGGAATGAGCTAATAGCGTGTAGAGCTTTCTTTTTATGTTTTTTGTAGCGAGTATTACTGTTTCCCTCTTATTGTTTTGACGCCTGTCTATCTTATCTAACTTGCTAATCTCCATGTTTTAAGTGATAATTACTTATTTAATGCATTGCTTGCCTAGATTCAAGTAAATTATCTATTAAATTCGATTAATTCTTCATATTATTGCTGAGGCGGGTGAGCACAACCGTACTTTTTATTTTTTGTTCACTAAAATAAAATATGTGCCAATTGCCTACTACATAATTTTTGATTGGTCAATTCGTACACCAATAAATTACCTTCGTGCGAATCACCACAGAAAATTAATATGATTAAAAAGGATCGATTCGCACATTTCGGTCGAGTTAAATTCGTGCCAATCGTCCAATAGCCCTGAAAATCGATTCAGCCGTTCAAAAGATATGGGCGTTTTACTGATTGAATCGGGGTATTTGCGCAAGATATCGTGTCGTAGATTTTTAAATTTGACTTGTTCCAACCGCTGTCCCGATGCTTTTGTTCATAGAATGTCACTTGTCTATGGCCTAAAGTGTCATTCTGTTAGCGATGGCGATGATCCAAATGCCAAAATGTAAGGGATTGATCACGTGACATTTCGATAGCGCTTGACATATAGTCCTCGCCAAACTTCTGGGCCGCCCTGAAGTTGGTTTACCGGATGCGCAAGACACGAAACGGTGCTGTTTTTGTATGAGATTTACTACTGCGCAGCCAACTTCAGGGCGGCCAAGAAGTGTGGAGAGAACTATACACATACATTTTTCCAATCGCTATCGCCACCTTTCGATGATTGAATGTCATTGTCTAGCTGGAGCCTCGGAACCATAGAAAAAAAAATACTCTAGCGAGCTCGGAACTGTCGAGCAGCTTGTATCGTCATACAGCTAATGTCCCGCACGCTCTTAGAGCAAGGTTATTTCGAGTGTGCGTAAAGTACAGATGTATATGACTTGTGTATATCTGTCCCTTTTTCCCAGTCGCACCATGATAGTCACACACGTAGTTATACACGTCATGGTACGGGGGCAGATCCCTATAAGATGATCAGGTCCAGCCTACAATACGTGCATCTTCAACACTCGCGGAAGCAAAACCTAGGCCAAGACGATCACGACGTAGGGCGTTTGTGCAATCACTCATTTTCGTGATTATTTGTACGCATAAAATTATATCGTATCCATTTACATAATGTTCGTAAAAATCACGAATAAGTATGCAAAACAATTACGAATCGAATGTGCATGACCTTACGATGAGTCCATCAATCTGACGAGCTAGCGCTGACTGTTAGTGTTAGTCATTGCCCGACTATGTTATCTATTTATAATATTAAATAACATCGTGCATTCACGCCTGTACGCCCCGAAGGGTTGGACAGTGGTGCACCTCTATTACTATAGGTGCACCACTGTCAAACCCTCATGGGTTTAAGTCCCATGTAATAGGGGGCGAGTCTATTGCCATCAACCAGGCACATTTCCAGGCTCCGGGCTGCGACTGAGAAATTCCAGACAGAAAATCCCTATAACACTTTCACCCGAGAATCGAACCCAGGATCTCATAGTCAGCACCCATTAGACCTAGATACGAGGTCACAAACAATACACAAATTTTAACAAATTAAGGCATTCTTGCACTAAAAACTTAACTCAAGAGTTAGTTGCTAACACGAGGTTAAATAGACAATATTGTATAACCAACTGTCAATTAAACCCTTTGTTAGCAACTAACTCTGAGTTAAGTTTTTCTAGTGAGTAAGCCTAAGAGAATAAAACCAGTGAAATATATCGTGGTGGCCCAGTGGCTAAGACCTCGCTTGCGCTCTTGTTCTCAAGTTTGTGGGTTCAAATCCGGGCAAGTACCAATGCAAATTTTTCAATGAATAATTATGTAATTTTTAAATTTACTTTACTTTTTATGTCACTGACAACTTTGAAGAAAACATGACTAATATAGTAGTAGACAAAAGATAGGTGCCTATAAAGGAAGTACTACATTGAAATACCTACTTAGACTTTGTCTGGCAAAAGATTAACCTATCCGTGTCGGGGTGCCCTCAGCTCCCGAGCTCGCTTAGCTCGCTCTTGGACCAATTCATTGACCATTATTATCGAATTGCTCAACCATTACGTAGCTATATTCATAATGACCAGACAATGTGATAAATATAGAAGTTTAAATTAGTATTCATTACATTGCCCGATTTGACTTGACTAGATTCATAATGCCCGGGCACTATACATAGTGCCTTGATTAATCACTTGGTCTATGACATATGCACCGTAGAACCTGCAACTCGACTACAATCTAAATGTAGGCACATAGTAAGCGCAGTGACTAAGAGCACCAGCTAATTGCGTAAGTGAATTCGGCAAGGCAAAGAGTTTTGAACCCATCAATCGACCAATCATATGTGAGATGAAAGACGCGATGTGGATTTCTGTCTATGTGATTGGTCGATTGATGGGTCCATGCCGAATTCACTTACGCAATGAGGATGCTGGCATATCACATATAGAATGAATACTGGTTGAATTAGGCGATGAACGTCTTCCTTGACCATGTCACCCCATCAAGGCTGCTCTCTTGTGTTGGAAAACGGCTGGAGACACCAGTCATAGGCTATGGTGTCAAGAGGCTCCGGACACAGTGTAATAAGGATGTTTGATGATGTTTGTATAATTGGGTTGAAAAATGGCAATTCTATTTATGCCGTCAGCGAAATTATCAAATAATATTGGACACGTATTTATTTGCCACGTTAACAAAAAAATTACACGTAACATTGCGTTGAAATATCGTGTGACGTCACGCCTTGCTTTACACTTTATACTGACAAGTGACGTCACAAGCCCCCACTCCTGAACTTTCATGCGCTTTATCTTTGTCAATGTTTTATCTATACTAATATTATAAAGAGGAAAGATTTGATTGTTTAGTTGTTTGTTTGTTTGTTTGCATTGAATAGGCTCCGAAACTACTCAACCGATTTGAAAAATTCTTTCACTGTTGGGAAGCTAAACTATCTCCGGGTGACATAGGCTATATTACATTTAAAAAAAAATTAGGGATCCTTACTAAAACTCCAATAATGTAACCCAAGGTGTAAAAAAAATATCTAAAATATTCTTAAAATCGCGTGTGCTGCGAAAACTATTGATGATAGAATAAAATAATGTACTATGACTTTGCAGAACACATCATTATTTACAAAAAGTGTCACGACAGCATACGTCTAACTAATATAGTTATGCCACAATAAGTGTCCTTATATTTTAAAATTTTAATTTAAATGTCGTCGCTAGAAAAGGCTCTTTATTTGTATCTTGGTACTAATACGTAATACTTATCAAAAAATTACTTCATATTCAAGACTGCTTCAATACCTTTATAATTTATGCATTTATTGGTTTTTGGAAATTCTAACTCTAAAGGGGTAAAAAAAGGGTTCAAAGTTTGTAAGAAATTTTTATAGTTTGTAAATAGGACTAAGCTAAGCTATTCCATCAGCGAAGACAATGGCCGAAATGACAAAATGCCTTAGGATTGGTCACGTGACATTTCAATAGAACATGGCATTTCCATACATTTTTGTCATTTTTCCAATCGCTATTGCAAAGCTAACGTTGAAAGAATGTCTCTAGTCTAGAAGTGCTGGTAAGGTATTTTTTGGGAACCCAAAAATAAAACAAATCATCTCTGTAAATATCTATATTCATTTATTGAAATAGAATTAAACAAAATAATATGGCGACTTCATATTAAATTAAATAAAAGCTAACCAGGTGTTACAATGTAACACCTGTATGTAACTTAGGTTACAATTAATTTAGAATTTTACAAAATACTTTAATAGAGAGGAACAAACAAGACATAGCCCAAATTTATTGAACAACACAGCCATAATAATATGATCACGGCGAAGATTATAAGATCAGCAGTTGACGATTGAATTATGATTTTATATAATTCCTAACAAGTCACAAGAAAACTACACTTACAACTATAAATAGAAGAATCAAGAGTTAGAAGAACAGCACCATACAATATTTATACAAAACAGCTTGTATTTTTTCTTTTATTTTGGCATAAATCTTGTCTTTGATTGCCTGCACAAATTTTAGATGATTAATAAAAAATCAGGCTGATGACATTTGCTTCGAAATAAAAAAACGGCACATCAAGCTTTCCAGCATTGTTCATGTGTGCGTCCATCATCCATGTCAATGTCAAATATAAACGTGTGTTCATCATCAGTCATGAGCTTGACTCAATTAGATTCTTATCTAATTGAGCTTGAGATGGACACACGTTTACTGACCAGCTCAATGAAACAAGGCTGCTGGGCGAGGTCAAGGAACTCGCGAAGGGTATCCTTTTCACTGTTAAGTTATGGGCCGTCTTAACTGAATGATTATTAATGTTTTATGATCTACAACTGCCTCGAGATTACAACAGCAAAGATCTGAAATAATTCACTCTTCAAATACATAAAAAGACAGTTATTTATTGAATAATAATTAAAGTATAACTATGGATAATATAATGAGAAAAAACATTCAAATAGCTAATGTTATAAACACAATAAAATGATCTTCTTTACGCCGTGCACATTCCGGCCTCTCTTAGACACGAGTATAGTACTCACGGCGGCTCTTTGTGTCTCTGATGTTGGCTGCAAGACCCTGCGCAGTAGCAGTTTTTTGTGTCAATATTGAGGTAGAATATAGCATTGTATAACTGTCTCTTTCTCTCACTTACGTTTGTCGCATCGTCCTAATTCGCTAGAACAGCAGTATACTCGATGACAAACTGTTTCTTGCAAAAATCCAATTCCAGAGACTTCGGCGAGACAGAGGTCAAACGCGAGCGTATCATTAAATAAACGACAAAAAAGAGACACAAAGATCCGTTGTGACTACTTTACGTCACTATGTATTTTCATATTAGATGATTATATTACTTTAATATTGCAATATTAAATATAACATCTAGCGGTGAAATAATAAACTACTAGCTTGTGCCAGCGCCTTCGCGATCCGTTTAGTCGTTCCGGCGGGATTGAGTACTACTCAATCCACACAAACTTGCGCATTTATAATGTTAATAATATTATATTTTGAATTATAACGATTAACATCATATTGCATACTTTTTAACGTGTATACATAATATAATATTTCTGGCCTTCTGGGGGACTGATAAACACTACAAAAAATAAGCGCGATCTTTTTACATTTAGTGTTCCTACAATAGGGTTGAATCCTGTGTAAAAAAAAATCATAATTCTATATAGTCTGTCAGTTTGTTTTAATCTACGTAACGATGACGAACTAAAAACATTTTTCGTCATCTTCCCTATTTGTTAGAGCACATAATTTTGCAAGAATTATATCAGCCATAAATAGCCGGCAATTAATCCTCCAGTCATAAGCAAAGCTGCTCATCTAACGTCTATGGTCTATATTCCCCGGAGGCTGAAGCAGATTCCCGGTAGCTATATTCTGCGGTCCCAGTTAGCCTAGTTAGACACTGATAAGACATTTGATATCCTTTATCAGAAAATTCGTTATAAAATTAACAATAAATCATACTTAAACTAGAGACGATTTCTAAAACTTTAAGTATTTATTACCGATCTTACTACAGACGTATTTTTATTCATATATATGTGGATCGGACTCCATTATTCTAACTATCTAGATCAACTTAAACTTACAGGATGTTTCGGTTCCGTCGGTTTTGCACAACAAGGATTACGTACAGAATTTTACAAAGCGCAGTTAACCGCGCTTCTGTATATAGGACTGATCCTGTGTTCGCTGAACAAATCAATTGTTTGATAGATCTCACACAGAGTCCGGGTAACCATGAATCGTAAAGATACAAAAGCCAACGTATCTTGCATGTAAACTCCATCAAACTTCGGATAATAGTCCGATTAAAATTGACCCTTTAAAAATCTGGCAGCTGCCTTTTACGCTTATTGGCAGCATACGCAGCTCCAAGTTTAACTTCTGGCCACGACTGTATGGACTCCACAAAAATATATATTAAACAGTTTTACAATACTGTAGGTACTGCATGTCTTCTTTGCAGTGAGAGAATGATAACTATCTACAAACATTAGGATGTAGGTATTTAGATTTCAAATGTCCTTTGCTGTATAAAAACCTATTATCATTAATATCTGAATTTACATATAAATTCTATACTAATATTTATTTGAAAGTCGTGCATCTGTATATACAGCCTGAAATTTGAATAGCAGCATTTTTATAATTTCAATATCACCTTGATACAATAATATAAAAATTGTACCTAACTAATATTGCATTGTGTTTTAATAAAAGTTAAGCACATGCAACCTTATTTGAGGGGCAACAGTACAGTACAGTCAAGAACAGGGAATGTCACAAGTTTTAAATTTTCAGTTTTTTACTGGCAAGCAAATCTTTATGTATGGTAGTTTTATTCTCAATCACTATTTTTTTTAAAGGATACGTAGGGGCCAAAAAGGCATTTTGTTTATGGCCGAAACGAAAAAAACGGAGAATGTTCATGACATACCGTAAAGAAGAAGGATAAAAATACATACTTCTAAACTTTTAACTACGTTTTTCACAAAATCTATTAATTAGGACATTCCTTGTTTTCCACAACAAGGATTACGTACAGAATTTTACAAAGCCCGGCTAACCGCGCTTCGTACTTTTCTGCATACAGGATTGATCCTGTGTCCGCTGAACAAATCAATGTTTGATAGAGTTCACACAGAATCCGGGTAACCATGAATCGTAAAGATACAAAAGCCAACGTATCTTGCATGTAAACTCCACCAAACTTCGGATAATAGTCCGATTAAAATTGACCCTTTAAAAATCTGGCAACTGCCTTTTACGCTTATTGGCAGCATACGCAGCTCCAAGTTTAATTTCTGGCCACGACTGTATGGACTCCACAAAAATATACATGAAACAGTTTTACAATACTGTACTGCATCTACTTTGCAGTGAGAGAGTGATAACTATCTACAAACATTAGTATGTAGGTATTTGGATTTCAAATGATTGTATATAAGATTTTTTTTTCTTTTTATGGTATGCGTCGTGCCTGGCGCAAATAAACAATTTTTCATTCTTTCTTTTCTTTAAATGTCCTTTGTTGTATAAAAACCTATTATCATTAATATCTGAATTTACATATAAATTCTATACTAATATTTATTTGAAAGTCGTGCATCTCATACAGCCTGAAGTTTGGATAGCTGCATTTTTACAATTTCAATATCACCTTGATACAATAATATAAAAATTGTACCTAACTAATATTGAATTGTGTTTTAATAAAAGTTAAGCACATGCAACCTTATTTGAATGGCAACAGTACAGTACAGCCAAGAACAGGAAATGTCACAGATTTTAAATTTTCAGTTTTTTATTGGCAAGCAAATCTTTATGTATGGTAGTTATATTCTCAATCACTAACTTTTTTTAAAAGTAAACGTACGGCGCCAAAAAGGCGTTTTGTTTATGGCCGAAACGAAAAGAATCGGGCATGTCCATGACATACCGGTAAAGAAGCAGGATAAAAAATACATACTTCTGAACTTTTAACTACGTTTTTCACAAAATCTGTTAATTAGGACATTCCTCGTTTTTTATCTGTACCCTTCATTTGTAAAATCGTTTTAATACTAAGATTAGTGCAGACACGGAACTAATCAAAAACAATCTGCAAATCAGTCACTCTGAATCTGCTCATCACTGTTTGAACTAATCGTATTTATGGATATTTTTACGCGACGCAAAAGAGTGTAATGTGTTTATCAGTCCATGTATGTATGTACGTTTGTTCCTATATGGCGTTCTGGAGACAAAACGCGTATAGTATGCCGCTGATGATTCTTACGTCAATCGATACTAATCGATAGTGTCACTGGCTGCAATAAAATAACAAAAAAAAAAATGGCGGGTTTTGGACGACATATTGTGAATGTCCCAATTATTTTTCTTGTAAACCCATCGTGTTCAAGCCCAGCCTAGCTTTTAACTAAACGGCTCCGATCAAAAAAGCGTCACAATTCCGATTTAAAAAATGTCAAAAATGTATGGGGTTGTCAAGCCCATACATTTTTATTATGTCACGTGATGAATCCTTACAATTTGGCATTTCGAATATCGCCATCACTGACATCGAGTCGGCTGAGTGGCTAGTTGAACGGCGCTGTTTAGTAACGAAGCTAGGCTGTTAACTGAGTGGCTTAATAATTTAGTTGGCTGCGACATTTTATGTAGGTACCACATAAAGGTTATTTATACATTCAAAATAGCTTGATTAAAAAGGCCTATTCTTTTATATTAAGTTTTTTATACAAACGTGGTCGAAGTAACACGCCGTTTGAATAATATGGGTGTCTTACCATAGCGTCCCTAAGTAGGCTAATGTACCTACTGACCGATATCGATTTGAATTGTTATTGAATTTTAAAGCGACAAAGCTATTTCAATTGCTGTTGTTGCTGCAACCAGCGCTCGCCTAGTAATTTTCAGTGACTAGACGAGATACATATATATAAGCAGCGCACGCTGAAATATTGAAATAAAAATGTTGTTAAGTTCAATAATTAATCAAAGGACTGTTGTGCCACGGACGTGCTATTCTTAGTGAATTAGAATGTAGTAGATAATAAAGCTATTTTCAAAGTTATCGTCAATAATGCAAAGTTCGACGGAAATTTTGGAGGCAAAATGCCGCGCGACATGCCTGTGACGCTGCAAAGGCACCCAATGTTCTGAATAGTTTCGTGCATAACCTGGTTCATTCAAGAAACGGATCTAAAATGGCAGTGCTGATCTTGTTCTCTCGCTTGCACACTATAGACAGCACTAGTGTGCAAGCAAGAGAACATGATAAGCACCGCCGTTTTAGATTGGTTTCTTTAATGGACCGGGTTGTAACATTGTTTAGCGTGTCAATGTTGGAAGTTCAAACTTTCAAAACACTCGTATGGGTATCATAGCGGTTAGGAAAATAATTGATTATCAAACCATGTCATTACTTGCCTCTACTTCTATGTTTATCGGGCACATGTTCTTGACCACGTTACCATAAACCCACCACTGCATACATTGCAACTCTTACATAGACAATAAGTGTATGTAATATGTTCTTATAATCCTAACGGCGCGAGGCGCGTGTGATCCCACCAATATAGCGTGGACATTGTTGGAATTACACGAATTCTAACTTAAAACATGACATTTGATGACGATAAACAAATTAATCTATAAATGCCGTATTAACAACAACATTTAGCTGATTAACTATACACATTACAAATTACACGGTGATTATTCATACTCGTAACTTACAATAGAATTTAAAATGCTCGCGAATTTACTAAAGGAGTGGAACTTTTTAATCTCGTTGTGCACATTATATAGTATAGTTTGCCCTGAGGTGACAACCAGTGCTGCAGTAGGTATTTACACTGACTGATTTCCTACGCTACCTACGACAGTATCTAATAATGATAATGTATAAATGTTATAAAGCTCGCCTAACTTCTGGACCGCCCTGAAGCTGGCTTTCTGATGCGCGAGGCACTAAACGGTGCTGTTTTTGTATGAGATTTACTACAGCGCAGCCAACTTCAGGACGGCCAAGAAGTTTGGCGAGAACTATACTAACTATAAATTCTGGTTAATTAACGAGGCACTTCAATAATTAGCGTGACGAAATATAGGTTTATATTCCCGACTTGATAAAATAGTTTTAAGAATTTGTATTGATCGTACAATATAAACAGCGTTAGCCTTGTAAACAGCTTCGACTACAAGAACTAGTGGATGTGATACAAATAGTATTAAATCGATCGTGTAGAGGGAAGATTTTACTAATGTGAGATGGTCCGAGCTCCGAGGCCCTGTATGTGCAGCCTCTTTTTATGTAGAGGGCCAGGGCCGTCTGGGAATATGAAGACGTATGTAGACACGTTTAAAATTTTCTCAGAGATGTGTAGAGATTACAGCTCCTACTGATACAGCATCCATCGCAAATTCGCGAGGATTCTGCGGGATTTTAAAGTTGGTAAAGTATGTTTTAGAAAGTTACTCTGCTATAAAATAATAAATGCTTTATGGCCGTCCTTCAGACGAGCTTTGTGAGGATCAAGGCTAATAACCTGGCTTTTAGTAAAGCAGCTCGAACTCTAATGACGGATCAACAGATACTGAACCAAACTGGGTCATAAGTAGGATCATAGGACTGATTCAGATGAGGTTTTCGACCAATTTGGGATAGACAAATGAATATGCGCTCCAAATTAGATGGACCGAGCAAAACAAATTCAGTTAAGTGAAGTAGACATTCTCAACCATAAATGATGTGTCATGAATACAAATGCGCAAAGTAATTGGAATAGTTTTAGATCGGTAGTTTAATTTTATAAATGGTAGCCAGCAGTGATAAACATTTCCTCTGAATCATCTGTCGTTAAGTAATATAGTCGATGAGATTGGCGGATCTATAAACAATTCGGCACGAGAAACATCGACATCGTCATATCCCGGTTGCAGGATATTGGACCCCATCTCGGTTGCAGGATATTGGACCCCATCTCGGTTGCAGGATATTGGACCCCATCTCGGTTGCAGGATGCAATCACAAAGACATTCATGGAAGTAATACTGCACAATTTCAATAAAATTGGCAATGCAGCTCAGAATTGCGAAGTCTTAGGTTTTTACAAAAAAAAAGGCAAACAAACGTCGACGATAAAATGTTAGCAATGTCACGTGTAACGTCGCCACGATTTTGGCTATCAGATTCTAAATTATTCGATTAGACCATTAGATTATTTTATTATTTGATTTTAAAATGTTCAATAATTTGATATAGATCTAGAACAGATTGCATACTTGTAATGCAATATAGTTAATCTATTGTTAGTGTAAGTACTTAAACAAAACGTTAACGATAAGATAGCGAGATATAATCGGCATCTCTACACATCATAGGAAAGTATCCGACAAATCTATTAACAACGTAACCGAATAACAAGGAATTTAAGTATCTGACTCGAAAATTAAAATTTACACGATCGGTTTGTACATGTACCTAATGCTTATAATAATGATTAAAAAATATTATTTAGATGTGTTAGAAATTTGTTCCTGTTTCAATATGTTATTATATCTATTACTAGCTTTCCCACGCGGCTTCGCTCCCGTCAACTGGCTACCTACCTACCCATCTAAACCGTTTACGCAGCGCACGCAACGGAAACTCTCAAAAAGGAAAATTTTTCCCGTTTTTGCTACATTTTTCATTTATGCTCCGCTCCTATTGGTCGTAGCGTGATGTTATATAGCCTATAACCTTCCTCAATAAATGGGCTATCCAACACAAAAAGAATTTTTCAATTCCAACCAGTAGTTCCTGAGATTAGCGCGTTCAAACAAACAAACAAACAAACAAACTCTTATAATATTAGTATAGATTCGCTTCAGTAAAAAAAAAGTGTAACACGACCAACTAGACGCAATCTAGCTTTGCCAGCAACTATCTAAGCAAGATTATTGGCAAACTAGAATATACCAGTCGCTCGTTTGTGCAGACTTTAACTCTCGCTAAACTGTATTTTGAACTCTATTACCTAACACCTAAAATAACTGCTGTTGTTCGTTGAATCGATTTGCAGCTCTGAGGTTCATTTCAGGCAGGCATTGCGCGGGTTACAGAATTTGCCGCGCTTCTAGTGTTATCATTTTCGCAAGAGTGGACAGAGGAAAAGAGTAGGTACGAATTAAATCAAATTCATCAAAGTGCAACCGAGCGGTTCCCAAATGCACTGAACTGGACAAGCCTGTTGACTGGGGTCTAAGTGGCTGATAGAGCAGCGCGCTTCAACAGTACGTGGCAATTAGTGGTTCTGCATCTCTACTCTAGTGGAAACATAGCGTACTATGTGGGTAGGTTATACCCTCTCTAGTGGAAACATAGCGTACTATGTGGGTAGGTTGTACCGTACCTATACCTAGTACAACCTTGTACTAGGTATAGGTACGGCTATCATTTTAAAAGTTTCATAAAACGCTCATTAACTTTATCGGTATACAGTTATCGCCTATTTCAATCGAAACCGGTTTTGGATGTGCTTTTTCCTTATATCCAGTACTGAATTAGAGGATGGAAAATTCGGTGGTTCTAAAACTAATTCTGTCGAATTTTGGCAAAGAGGTAGCTTATAATTTAATACTGGTTTTACCTAACATAACATCACGGCTGTATCCCCGCAGAGGTGGGCAGAGGCGTACCTTATGGCACACCCACATAATGCCAGTTAGGTTTAAGTACCATGTAATAGGGGTCGAGCCTATTGCCATCAACCGGGCACAAATCCAGACTCCGGGATACTATTGCCATCAACCGGGCACAAATCCAGACTCCGGGATACTATTGCCATCAACCGGGCACAAATCCAGACTCCGGGATACTATTACCATCAACCGGGCACAAATCCAGACTCCGGGATACTATTACTATCAACCGGGCACAATTCCAGACTCCGGGATACTATTACCATCAACCGGGCTGCTATTGATAAATTCCAGATGAAAAAACCCAACAACACTTTGCCAGAGCCGGGAGTTGGAACCAGGACCTCATGCTCAGCAGTATAGCGCTTGCGACCAGTAGGCCATAAGGCAGTTTTACTACTTTTATTTATAAACACGAGTTGAGTGACACTTCGTCTTATTCCTGAATGGAAACTAATAGAATAGTTCAAATAAATTGTTTAGTAGTCGAAGAGCAATCGAACAATATCGTTGTTTATTGAATGGAGACAATTGGTTCCATTACATTATTGCTGATGCAATTCACTAAATTATCGTGAGCGCATTCACAGCATAATTGCATTTCGCTAGAGCTCGTTCTTAAGGAAATCAATCGAACTTGAGCTTCTGAGATTCTACTTCTTTTCGTTTCGAAAGTACATTTTGACAGCTCAACAGTATTCATTGCGTGTTGTACGCTGTCGACTAGACTGATTTTGAATGCAAGCAAAGCGTACCCACGAGTGCCATTCTTTGAACTTAAGTATTTAGGGGGCAGGTCATCTTAGGTGCAAAGGAACGGACAGTCGGGACACTTCAGTATGTGGGACATAGATTGTACAGTTCTTCAGATAAAACTCACGTCTTGACGGGGCGCACGGTTGGCGCAGTGGTTGAGCGATTGACTGCTGCGCTGCGTGTCGCGGGTTCGATTCCCGCACGGAAGAAATATTTGTATGACCTACAGATAGTTGTTCCGGCTCTGGGTGTTGTGTGTGAGTTTATATGTTTGTAAACGCACCCACGATACAGGAAGAAATTCCTAGTTTGGGGCAACGATTATAAAAGAAAAAAAAAAAAAGGTTCTTCAGATAAAACTCACGTCTTGACGGGAGCGAAGCCGCGGGTACAGCTAGTCTTTAATATAAAGCATGTTTAAAAAACTGTTTTTAATATATAAGCCTGTTTTTATCCCACTCCAGTTCACCTGCCTTTCCCAGTCAGAATCAATAATATAAAAACCGAAAATTAGAATTTTCAGAAAATTTCAATTAAAACAGTGTGGAATTGCGGATCATAAAATACGATCAAGTATGATTGCTCTCATGTGTTATCTTATCGCGAGACTAATTACGGCTCGAAACTGAGCGTCACACAACAGGAAAAATAACTGCAACATACTTCAAACTTAAACTTAAACTAGTAACAATCTGTTTGCAGATAAGTACTACGTACTAACAGGCATAACTATAAAAACTTTTTGAACAACTCCTTAGCTTATATAGTGATCAGCAGATTTTAAATCAAATTATACGTATAGGGAGAATTTGAATTTAGAATCTACTATTCACTATTTAGGCTAGGAAAATAATACAATTGCTGCAAAAATAATTTTAGTTAAGTAGTTTCACCGGAATTATTATGTTCATTGTGGTTGTAGCAATGTCGTCTTCAAAGTAATAAAAATCCACAAAGAGCAAAAAAATAAATTTGCTGTCAAAGACCAGAACGATCAACGATATCTTTTTTTGCTTAATTCTCGAAAAGTCTTTCTAATTTAATTGTGCACAAAGTTTATTATTCGATATTTTTGTAGTTACACTTTGTAACATTAAAAATATCGCATATTTGACCCCTAAGATACAGGCAAACGTCGTTTGGTTCAACGTCCATCCTAATTTGTTAATGTACAATTTGTTTAATAATTTTTACTTGAGATAGTGAGAAAAATATATAAGATTCTCTCACAAATATTTTATGCAGGACTTTTTCTGAACAATTTAATAAGCTTGCCCATTTCAGTAAAAATAACCAAAAATACTGACTTTTGGGGCCTTTGACAGCTAACTTTTTTTTTTTGCTTTCATGGTTTATTTTTAGAGTTTTCAGGCAATATTAATATTATCATAATTAACATAATTCCAGTAGTACTTTACTAGGACTTTTTTCCAGATTGGCCTCTAATTACAGTTATTTTCCTTGGCTATAATTAAACTAATATGGTTACAAAGATTTTATAAATAAGGGTATTCCGTTTCAAGGAATAAAAATATTATATTACCAATCTATTTGAATAATGTGTACCTATATAATAATATAAATAGGTATATACCTAAGACTATATTCGATAAACATTCGCTACCCAAAATGATTGGCGAAAAAATATTAATTAAGTATTATAATAATAGTGTTCTACGTATATTGCTCATCTTGTTGTTATCTCGAGTCTTAACAAATAACAAGTAAATGTGAACTTAAATTAGTTGATTATCGTAAGGGCTTTGGCAGACATTATCTAACGCGTTGCCTCGCTGCTGAATTAGGGTAAAATGTAAAGGGACCATATGAGGATTAAACATAACCTTCCTTCGGCAGTCGGGTAAAAACGTAACTCTCTAACCACTTCTGAGAAAGTCGGGTAAAATAGATTCGTTATTTAAAATAAGTAGTTTTAACGTGTTGACGTTTACTGTTTGAATTTTATCGCGGCAAACGCATTAGTACATTTTTGAAAACCAAATTATGACCAGGTGTTTAGCCCCATAAAAGCCAAGTCTGCCCAAACTCTTACTTTTTATCAGTAAAAATAATAAACAGATTCTTAAGTGAGTAATAGTATGTCTCAAGCTGACACAGACAAATATATGCTGCAATTACATAATAATGTGTAAATATAATAAAGTGTCCATGTCTTCGTGAAAATATTTTAATGCTTACAATTTACTATATTTGTACTAGTTTCTTTTATTATTATTGTGAGATTTAATTCTACTGTTTTTAGGCTTCACTAGCCTATTGGCAAAAAACTGATCCCTCAGAATTACATCCTGTCCACCTGACCGTCTGTCTGTTTGAATGTGTCACAGCCATTGTATTCAGAAATAATAACTGGCATATTATGACTGTATGGATAAAATTAGGATGGGAGGTGTTTTTTAAACTGCTACACAGTTGTGTAACAATATAAAGACAAAAATAATTAAGTGATGGCACTCTCCACACAAGTAACTGAGGAATGAAAGAAAATCTATGAACATAAGCATGAGTGGATTCAGTGGTATTGCTGGATACCATAAAGTGACTTCTGCAATAATTTTATTTTGGCGAGATATGCGTTTCTAAAGTTCCAACCACATTAATAATTTTATTTTTCATAGTTTTGCAAATACTTAGAAGTGCTGGTTTATTTTTACAGTTGATAAAATCTATGCATGAATATTCATTCCAATTATCCTTTCAATTTGTTTGATCAGCCATGCATTAGGCTGTTTTTTTTATTATTATTATTGAACAAAAGGAAAACATTTTGTTCAATAAAATTCTCCAGTCAAATAATTTAAAAACAGTATTTAACTCCACAGGTCCTGCTGTGACATAGACTAAGCATGTATGTTATTTTTGTGGATGTGCCTCTTTTTTAAAAAAAGGACCTATTTCTTTATCACTAAGTTATGAGCAATGCAGCTTTATATTCCATTTCTGATGGATGATAACTACCTCATAAAAGTATTAGTACAAAAGTTGAAAAGTGTATTTAACAGCAGTCGATTTGGTATTAAATAAATAATAATCAGTGTAATGTATACATAGTAATCACTAATTCTGTTATAATTAAAATATAACAAAATTATATTATGCCTCTCAAAGTCAAAATGTGTGTAAATATTACAACTATTATTTTAAGTAAAAATAATTTGATATTCGCTCTACAGAGCTGTTTTGCAGTCGAAATTCTTAGGTAGACTTTGAATATGAACAGTCATATCTATAAGTAAGCTATTGTGAAAAGCTATGCAACCTGAATAGCTTAACAACATTGCCAGTCATACAGTATTTACAACAGCAAATATTGTATTCTACTCATTACTAAAACTTTTTATTACCTACTTGGTTTGTTGGTAATATACCTATCTTATAAGTGTATCTGTTTTATTACATTATATTAATAGTATATATAACTCGATTATTTATTCAGCATACATTATCATGTGTGACTTATAGGTAAGTCATCTCATAGACACCACAAATGGTAATTTCTAGAATGTACAACTTAAATATGAAACATACATACTATTCTGATATACAACATTAATATAACATGAAAATAAAAACTATTGATGTCCTCTAAATGTATCCACATACTAAAACTAAAAAAATGCTACTGGCTCACAGTAATAACTTAAGCATTCAAGATTACGGATATAACAAACAGGCAGATCCCAACCACTTGTGTGGTGTTTGTGTTAGAACATATTTACATTTTTGCTACTCACTGTTACAGTCATCTTTGGCACCACCTTCAATACTATACTAACTGTGTAAAGCACTGGGTCGGTCTCCTCTTCCGGTACTGCTATACGGTGTCCACCTTAGGTGCCTCAATCAGACTGTAGGCGGGACTGGGCTTGCGCTTGAATGTGACATACGTGTACAGCAGGCTGGCCAGTATACTGAGATTGAGCCCCACAAAGTTCAGCAACGAGAACACATAGTCACCACCAATCACCATCCCCAAATATGTAACCAGGATATTCTTCAGGCAGCCAATAATTGTGGTAGTAAGTGCACCGTTGTACTGAGTGCAAAGCATTACGCTATAAGACAGAATGAACCCCATCACACATGACATCAGGAACTGTGCAAGGAACAACAAGTCATGCCAGTGTTGGTACCCAGCTGACCTTTTTAAATCTCCAGTGCTCCATGCAATCACTGTGGCTGGGACAATCATAAACAAAGCATTGTAGTACATTAGACCATATTTACCTAGATCTTTCGCATCTAGCTTTTTTTTCATGTACACTCCATTAGAGGCAGTGAAAACATCATTGAGCAGCACCAGGGTGTAACCAGACACCGAAAATGTGATGTCGTCGGCGGCAGCGAGCACTGCACCGCCGACCATAGCGTAAACACTGATTTGTACTGACCAGGAGGGCCTCACTCCCAGCACGAACCTCTCTCCCAGCATCGTCATAAGAATGCTAAAGCGCCGCAGAGCTGTGAACATCGGCAAGCTCAGCTCTTTGGTGCCGCCGAGTCCTGTAGCCATGTTACCTAAGTAGATGACTGGCAGCGGCCAAATACGCCTCAGGATGTCTGTTGATAGTGGCGGAAACTGCACCACCCTGAAGAAGCGACCCACCCACAGCACAGTGATCGTCGCTATCATCTGCCCCAGGCCGAGCACTTGGTACGACGGGAAATCATACGTCGTCAACACAGTCTTATTCACCACGGTGATCATGAACGACGCTAGCGCGTAGAATGATGCACTCAAGATCTTCTTCAGCATATCCGCGCGGTCCGCGGCGTCCGCTCGCTCCTGCGCGCTCAGAGCCGACATCGTGCCACCACGTATGTAATTAAACTAACAGCGCTCTAAACTAACATGATCGATTAGCGAACGCGTCATGAAACCTCTCAGTCGGTCACGATTTTTAACATAATATGGGTGTTCGTTCACGCTCGTTACACTTTCATGGTCAGTTCAATAATCCCTTCATTAAAATTAAATAAAAGAAATAAAACCTTGATTATACCGCCGCATGACAAGCCGTGCTTAGTATCGACACTATAATAATGACATGAAATGTAAGCAGCGGAGTGCCATCTGTGCACTTGTCATCATTGAATGACTGTCACTGTCAGATATTACAGATAATATAACAAGTAGCTAAGTAAGCTGTAGACCTCACGAGTCTACCTTTTTCGATTCAATAATAGAAAAACAAACATATCATAATTAACGAACCTGCTCAGTGCTCACAAAATTTTACGAAAATCGGTTAAGAAATGCGACCTATAGAGGAGAACAGTCGGAAATTCGCCGAACATACAAAATAAGGCGTGCCCAAGCTGAAACGGAGACGCTACAAAAAGTATGTTGGCGGAGGCCTATTGTATGTTCAGCAGTGGATTACTTTTGGCTGAAATGATGATGATTTAAATTCGATTGCGAACTGAAAAAAGGAATCAACATGACTATCTTATGTGACAACACAATATAAAATTTTTGATAAGTCTGTTTGAGCGACTGATATTTAAGATGGCCCAATGTTTACAGTCCCGACTTACAGATTATAAGTCGAGGGTACGAATCCAGGCAAGCACCTTTTCAGGGTTCCGCACCCAAAGGGTAAAAACGGGACTCTATTACTAAGACTCCATGATCCGTCTGTCTGTCTGTCCGTTTGTCACCAGGCTGTATCTCATGAACCGTAATAGCTAGACGGTTGAAATTTTCACAAATGATGTATTTCTGTTGTCACTATAACAAAAAATACTAAAAATAGAATAAAATAGATATTTCAGTGGAGCTCCCATTCAACAAACGTTATTTTTTTGCCGTTTTTTGCGATAATGGTACGGAACGCTTCGTGCGCGAGTCCGACTCGCACTTAAGCCAGTTTTTTTATTGGTAACCTATTTTGTATCCTGCTGCTGGGCAAAGGCCTCCGATTCCTTCTACCAAACCTCTCTAGTCTCTGTCCCTGGCCATGATACTTTAAGTAATTTATTTCTATAACACTGCTTATAAAGCAGTGAAGGACACCATCTTGTGGAAACAAAAAATTGGATGCTTTATGGAATCATCATTTCAGCCACTTTTGGACATTTTCCACTCCCAAGCGTCACCACACTGATCGATCCTGTGCGTTTCGCATCCACCAGAATCCCGAAGCATTGATCAGGTTGTCGCTCCACCTAGAGGAAGGCCTTCCAACGCTGCATCTTCCGGTATGCGGTCGCCACTCCAGGACTTTTCGACTCCAACGGGCATCCGTTCTGCGTGTGGAAAAGACACTTTCCGTACGGCGGTAATTTCCACCATACGCTAAGGTTTGTAAAAATTTGCGTAATCTTAGAGTATCTTTTTTTAATTTTGTATATTGGATTGGTCGCTGGTAGGTATATTATAGATACCCAGAAACAGGGTTCCAAGATTTTTAAATAGACTAACAGTACTCTATCGACTCTATCCTACAAATTTGGTGTAGTTACTACTCAGCAAGGGGCTCCGGGACCTTGTTCTATAATAATTCGCTAGGTACGTCATTTTATCCATAGACATATTTATTTATTTATTATACACTTTATTGTACACCACTTAAATAATTACAGGACAAAACATTATAAAGATCAGTGTACGATGGGCGATCTTATCACACAGGGCAACATACATAGATATTAAATAAACACACATATTAAATAGTATAGACTGGAAATACCTACAGAAAAAAGGTGCCTACCTAAACCTTAAAATGGCTGCCGATGCTAGGGTTGTGTGAATCAAGGAACACACACACTCACAAATCTCGATAATACAATAAGTAAACAACCATTTGACAGCAGGCCAACCACGAACACAAGCACAAAATATCGTCGCCTAATATGGCGGATATGGCACTTACCTACAACTGTCACTACGTCACAACAAAATGTGGCCATCAGAATCAGAATCAGAATCAGAATATCATTTATTTGCAAATATGGGTAATAAAGTGGGTAGTAGTGAGTTACATAGAGTTCTGCCATATTTCACCATTCGGCATGCAAACATTTTCATTATCTATATAACACAATTAAAAATTTTAAATATATTACAAAATTAAATAAATTATCATATCATTCTCATTCAATAGATTATTAAACTTCAAAATTTCATTTAAACATCAGCCTAATCAATACATTATTCCTAAATTTAATATAATAAATATAAAATGTCAATGAAGTAGGTACTTAAATATATCAGAAACAAAAAACCGTCAAACAAACATTAAAATTCCAGGTCATAGACAAAACATCATTCAGTAAAACAGTAATACATTAATTAAAATGTCGAGGTAATACGAGTATTTATTTATTAAAATTGTCCGTTAAAAACTCAGCTACACTATAGTATGCCTTATCTATTAGTAATTTACGTAGTCTACTTTTTAAATGCACCGTATTCAAGTCTTTCCAAGAACTTGGCAGTTTATTATAAATAACAGGGGCCATGCAGTAAATACTTTTGCGCATCATAGTAGTTTGACACGGTACATTGCATAATTTTGAATTATCACGTCATTATGAACAACAACTGAAATATTGTTGTCTCTTTTATCAAATACGATAAAAACATTGGAAAGAATGAAACAAGACGATGTTTCACATTCTATATTGTATTTCACTCATATTTGTATAAGCTAATGTAAGTATAGAACATCGCGGCGCCTCCATGTTTTTCCTATCTTGATGATTTTATCTATCTATATATAAAAAAGCAAAAGGTCACGCACTCACTCATCACCAAATATCGAAAACCACTTGAAGTATAACGATAAAACTTGGCAGGGAGGTTCCTCAAGTGAAGTAAGTGCGCACTAAGAAAAGATTTTTGGAAATTCCACCCCTAAGGGGGTAAAAAGGGGGTTGAAAGTTAGTATGAAATTTCTATAGTTTGTAAATTGGACACGTGATATTTTAGATATACGGTTTCGGTTGATAAAAAGAGTTTAAGTCTTTATTGGTTTTTGGAAATTCCATCCCTAAAGGGGTAAATAAAGGGTTGAAAGTTTGTATGAAATGTTTAGAATTTGTAAATTGGACACACGAAAATTTAGATTTACGCTCTTGGTTGTTAAAAAAATTCACATGTTAATTGGTTTTTGGAAATTCCACCCTTAAGGGGTAAAAAGGGGGTTGAAAGTTTGTGTAAAATTTCTAGTTTGTAAATTGGACACGTGAAATTTTACATTTACGATCTTAATTGATAAAAATAATTTATGTATTTATTGGTTTTTGCCACCCCTAAAGGGTTACAAAAAGGCTTGAAAATTGGTAGGAATTTTTACAGTTTGAAAATTGGACACATGAAATTTATATTTACGTTCTTGATAGATTAAAAAAAAAAAAATTTACTGGGTTTGGAAACTCTACCTCTAAGGGGATAAAACAGGGGTTGAAACTTTATGTGATTTTTTTTCAGTTTGGAAGGTAAAACATCTGACATTCTTTGTTTACGCTCTTGGTTAATAAAAAAACAATGAGTTTATTTTTTTCGGAAATTCTACCCCTGGAAGTAAAAAAGAGGGTTGAAAGTTTGTGTGAAATTTTTACGCGTAGAAGTGTGACATGTGAATATAAAAAAATATATATATATAATAATTATTTATTATATTTTTAATTATTTATTATTGTGAATTAGTTGGTGAAAAGAAATCATGTGTAAGTTATTGGTTTTTGGGATATTTGAAACTTGGCACAAATACTAACTTAAGTAAATAGTAAAGGTTTTCATTATTCGTTTTTCAAAACTAGTCCTAAAAGACGATTCAGGAGCTACTATACAGGGCTTCTTTAAAATGTAGGGGAGCACTAAGAAGGGATTTTTGAAAATTCAAGCTTTAAGGGGTGGAACAAAAAGTCATCTGTAGGATAAAATACGGATCACGCGAACAAAGTCGCGGGTGAAGTGCTAGTTATAAAAAATAATTAAATTAAAAAAAATAAGTAAAAGTCCCAATTTGGCTTTGCCCACACGGCCTACAGATTCATAAGTACTGTTATAGTCTATGATACAAACAACATAAAAATAAGTTTGGTCTATGGTTCAATGGTATTTCAGTAGCTTTTCATTTAAATTTTACTTTTCTAAATAAATAGTAACGCACTACTAAAAATTGATATTAAAAATAATTGTATTATTTTTTCCTGGTTTCAAAAACGCAAGAATACAATATTTTACATTTTCAGTTTTTTTTCATAAGTTCGGACTTGACATAATGTTCATGTTGTTTGTCGGACACGGACAATGAACGGTGCATTGTGAAGAATCCGCGTAGCAAACCAAACCAAGCGACATTTTGATTATTATTCCATTGTATTGCCATGTCAGTCAATATTGTTTGTGTATTATAAATAATCGCGGGGTCGCGTACAGTCGTAGTGATGCATTGTAAATAATGTTTAAGAAATAGAACTTTCCTACTCGATTCGTATACGTGGGCATAATTCGAGTTTGAGTTTTCAGTTATGTATCACTGTTGGGACGCGTTGCTGTTCTGAAAGTGGTACAGGTAGTGTTAGGAAGGCGTCTAGTGTTTTTTTTTGTCGTGATTGTCGGGGTTTGTCGCCGGGATGGCGGTTCCCGAACAATTTTCGCTTCGATGGAACGATTTCCATTCGAATTTGTCACAATCGTTTCAAGCATTGCTGGAGGGCGAGGACTTGGTGGACGTTACACTGGCGGTCGACGGGCAGTACTTGCACGCGCATAAGCTGATCCTCTCAGTATGCAGCCCCTACTTCAAGGAACTTTTTAAGGTATGATTCATTATTTTCGCATAATTTTACATCATTATGCTTACTGAAATTCTTGGAAAATACCGTAATCAAGTTACATATTCAGCATATTTTTCCACCACCAGTGCTTATTTACATGATAAACAACATTTTTCATTGTTTGCACCTACCCCTAAATATAGCAGAAAGACAAAAACAAGATTCCAGTATCTGTGGATAAGTATATTGAATGTATATTGAGTAGTTATGTATATTGAATTGTTGTATACAAACATGTTACCATAGTTGCTTCTTGTCCACTATGGTAGCTAATATATTGATTTTTTAGTCTATACGAGATGATTAGGTACCTATCTGTCTGTCTGTAGCACTCACCCTCCTGTCTGCCTCCCCTCGCAGGGGAGCCAGACAGGAGGGTTCATCTGTTACCTAGCCCTTTGCACCTCACCTCTGTGAGATTAAAGGGTGGCCCTGAATTATTATTACATGCAAAATCAATATTCCCATACTTTGAAAGCATCAGTTTATGGTTTGCCTTGTGAGTGATACATTCATTTGCTGTATTTAATTTTTTTTTCACATTTCATTGGATTGGTGAGTGATTGGTTATTTCTCAATGAGTGCTCTGATGTTATTGCAAAAAATGGTTGAAATAGAACACATTAGTTTTTAAAGGTTTAAGCTAATGCAGCCTATGAAATATGGCTCTCACTTGTAACTTTTTTAGAAAAGTTAGTATGTACTATTGATTAATAATATTATTAGATAACAAAGAGTACCTATTATTAACTTTCTTGATTGTTTATTTGTGACATAGATATTAAGAATGCAGCCTTCATGTAAACTGCCTCAACTTGCAGTATACATTATATTCCTACTTTATGATACAATCATGGCTTATTACTAGATCTGAGCCTACAGAAAATAATATATACTGGTTTACTGGTGCTGTACCTCATGGAAAATGAATTAAATACAAAAACACAATCCTTAGGTATTCTAACAAATGCAAGTATCATGTAGTTATCCTAACTAATGGGTAACATTTTGGTTTAATGTGTTTTTTCATCAATTGTTTGCCTGAAAAGGGTATAATAATTAACTCTCCATTAGACTAATAATTAATGAAAAAAAGGAATGCAAATTTGTAACCATTGGTTACATACTATTTAACCATTAGTTGGGTTAATTACAGATCAGAAACTGTGTTTAAGCAATACTAAATTTGCTCAAAATATGTATTGGTATCGGAAGAAATTCAGTGAATCACTTACTATTTTTGTTACAATGACCTTTGTTCCATATCTCTAACATATTGGAACTAAAACAAATAAAAACCATACATGTCTGCTATCATAATAGCATGAATGTGGCTAATACAATAGTTGTTTATTGAATAGTTTTAACACTTGGCCTGCTATCTTAGCTATTTACATATAAACTAACCAAACCAATTGCAGTTTTGTGTGTGTGCACTAAAGAGGCCTTTTCAAACAATGCTCAGAAGACAGATATTTATATGATCTTCAGTAAATAAAATATCTGTCTAAGTTTAAAACAAATATGTAATGTTATCAATCTTATTACAAGGAACGGTGAACTTTAGTCTTCAGTATCTTCATTTCAAACTGCTTCCAATAATTTGTAGTAACTTATTCACCCTCTGTTACATGGGACTTAAGTTTGCAACCCCGTTGAGAGGCCATCTGACAATGATGACTCACTATTTTCTTAACGCAAATGAGAAAAATTACTGGTGAAATGTGGCTGTGCTAAAGGTGCACCTCTGCATACCTTTCGAGGAGTACAGGCGTGATGTTATGCTGAAGCAGAACATGCTTCGTGGTAACTGTACTTAGCCAAAAATGCACTTTCAGTAAGCATTCTGAATGCATTTCTTTTGTAAATAGTTTCCTTATTGTGATTACAAAAATATCACAAATTCTTGGCTTTATCTACCAGAATGTTTATTTACAGTTGTTATTGCAAGCATTCAGACAGAATATATGTACTATGTATCTGAGAAACTAAAACAAGATATAATTCATATGTGAAAGTGCATTTTGTTGTTTAAAAATGGAATTGATTTTTCTCAAACTATCATATTCCTTAGTGGACTACGACGACCAATTAGTAGATTAAATTGATCTTGAAAACATTATTTTAAAGTAAATAAAAATAACTTATTTTGCCATTCTGCAAAAGAACTGTTAAAATAAAATCTGTGTCATTGATATGCACTTATATAGATAGATTAAGATTGATAGGCGCAGCCAAATAGCTGCAATCATATTATCAGAGATCATTGCAGATTTTATCAATATGGCCTTTTCATCCAGGATCAAAATGATTGCAGGTCTCCCCATAGACAATAAAGTGAATACTTAATTGTCTATGGGAAGACCTGCAATCATTTACATGTTATTGTTGCTGTTGTCTTTGCTTTGTTTATTTTTATCAAACTTGGAAATTGTTGAAGTATAGTCCTCGCCAAACTTCTTGGCTGCCCCGAAGTTGGCTACAATGGCTGCTCAGTAGTAAAACTTCGGGGCGGCCCAGAAGTTTGGCGAGAGCTAAACATGTGATGAGTTCATCTTTATCATTCTTCTTTAAGTACTTCTACTAGCACAGTCAGATGATCATACTCTGACAGTATTAATAATTTTTAGAGATCAAACTGAAATTAAAATCAAGTGTTGGGAATAAATAATTTAGTCAAAATGAAATCTGAAAATAGGACATTAGGCCTCCCACTGGTGGACCGACGACCTGGTGAAGGTTGCGGGTAGCCGCTGAATGTGGGACTCACGGGACCGGTCAATGTGGCGACGCTTGGGTGCGGCCTATGTCCAATAGTGGACGTCTTTCGGCTGATATGATGATGATGATGAAGTCTGAAACAAATCTAAAGAAAGTAGACATCTTTAGACTGGCATAAATCATTTATTTACGTACTAGCTTCTCCCAGCGGCTTCGCCCGCGTGAATGTCGAACATTATCCTGAGGGAACATTATGCCCGGGATAAAAAGTATGCTATGTGCTATTCCAGACTATAATCTATCTCAGTGCCAAATTTAATCCAGATCCGATCAGGTGTTTTTGCGTGAAAGAGTAACAAACATACAAAGACACACAAACTTTCGCCTTTATAATATAAGTGGGATTTACAGAAAGCATACTCACATTACGCATATTTCATTTTTGCTACTTTTACATGGATATGCTAAAGGGACAGTGGGGGTACAATGGAACACGGGGTTCAGTGGAGCAACCGCGATCAATATTCAAATTTCAAACTAATTCGCGCGCTTGCACGTCGACACACTAACTCTGTGAAATGAGGACAGCTTGCAACAACAGTTTTGAGACTAATCAAATCGTTTTGAATTCGATCAAGTTAGAATTTCGTTCTAAAAAACTTTCGTTTTTTCAGAAAAGGTAATAATAGCAGATATATTATTATTAAAAAAAATATTGTGATAGTTGTTTTTGTTTAAATTTAACCAGGTTACCTATTAATAGCGAATTGGAAATTGCAATTCTATGAAGCATATCTTCGTTAAATGCTAGAAGCAAATAAAATATTACTGTTGTAATATTGGTTGAGTTAAAGAGCCGTGGTGGCCCAGTGGTAAAGGCCCCGACATACGTGTCGTATGTCGTGGATTCGAACCCAGATATGCGCTTTATTTTGTGTAAATTATTTCATCACGTCTGCTCTAAAAATGGTGAAGAAATATTCATCGTGAGGAAACATGTATGAATCAAAATGAAATTCGAAAACATGTGACATCCACCAAACTGCACTCAGCCTGCGTAGTGGATTGAGGCCCATTCCCTCTCTCACAGAGAGGAGGCCTGTGTCCCACTAGTGAGAACATTAAAAGGCTGAATTGTTCTTCTATCTTTGTCACGCAAAACGGCGTTTGTACTGAATGGTTCGAAGTTACTATTGCGTTGCTGTCTTGTGACGTCAAACCCATGTTGTGCTCGTATTGTTATTCATACATTTTAAAACATTTAACTTCAAATTATTATAACAAAGGACGCCGAGGAAGGCCTAGGAAACGCTGACATTACGACTTATAGGCTGACGCATTGATCGGAAAAGACAACACATCGAAAAAAGTGGATGGAAGGCAATGGGGGAGACCTTTGCCCAGCTGTGGGACAACATAGGTTGAAAAAAAAGAAAACAATTAAATAGCGTATTGTGTTTTGACAGACGACCCCGTGCGAGCACCCCATAGTGATCCTGAAAGACGTGGCGCATCAGGAGCTCCGTCAGCTGCTGCAGTTTATGTACCGCGGCGAGGTGCACGTGCGTCGCCAGGAGCTATCCGGCTTTCTGCACACCGCTGAGCTGCTGCAGGTCAAGGGGCTCACCAGCGGACGGGACGTGAGTACCACGCTTCCTACATGATGATGATGCCGTCTAACCAGTTCCGGCCACAGTGAACACATTACTTGGCTCCTCATTGTGGTTGCGATCTCAGATTTGCTACTCTGTAATGTGACTTTTATATCTACCTTTGGCCCAAAAACTTCGAGCACAGAGCGGACATGTCAGAACACCGTTGACGACGTGTAAATTAGCTGGTGGTGGTCTAGCTTTCAGGTCGTCGCGTTTTTTGTTTTGTTCTTAATACATTATTATAGCAGGTAGACATGGAGAGCCGACTAGTGGGTCGTATTCATTGTCGGTGACTAGTGCGTTGACTAGTCGGTTATTCAACCCCTGCAGCAATATTGCGTAAGTGCGCAAATCGTTTAAACTCTATCCAACCGACCAAGTCGGCCAATCTCACAAATCGGAAATCCACATCGCGTCATTCGTCTCGCATGTGATTGGTCGATTCGGTCGGTTGGATAGAGTTTGAACTCTTTGCGCACTTACGCAATACGGCTGCTGAATTCGTCATATCAGTCAGTTGGCAAGCCCATAGTTGGCCACCTCTAATAAAAGATATTTATTTATTTAAACTTCTTGTACAATAGTCGTACATAGGCGGACTTAATGCCACAAGGCATTCTCTACCAGTCAACCTTTGGGTTAAAAAGGACAACTTTGTGAAATGGGTACAAAAATATTAGTAATACACATATACAAATAAATTAATACATAAATATTAATAATACACATATACAAATATAATAAACTAATAAATACCAATAAAAAAAAAAACGAGAAACCTGTTAATAATTATTATGACTAAACTTCTGTCTTTGTCTCCTGAGAAGCAAACTTTTTATCACGTAGAAAATTGTCCAAATCACGAAAACAATGGTAGTCCGTTGGATCAAGGTCTGGCAAATACGGAGGGTGACGAATGGTTTCAAATTGCAGTTCCTGTAGAGTTACAACGGTTTCTCGTGCTGTATGAGGTCTCGCTTTATCATGGAGCAATAATGGTGAAGATCGATTCATGAGTCGGGGCTGTTTCTCTGCTCGTTTTGCTATCTTTGTTCGGAGTTCGGCATAGTAGACATCTGCCGTTATTGCTTGACAAGATTGGAGAAAGCTATAGTGAAAAACACCATGCTGAGACCACCAAACAGTTACCATTACCTTTTTAATGGTAAGCTTTGCTTTAGAACACTGTCGCGGCGTTTGACCTGGGGTCAGTTATCGTAAATAATCCACTTTTCATCACATGTCACAATTCGATCCAATATTCCTTCGTTTCTATATCGATTCAACCAGGCAACACAAGTTTCAACGCTCGTTTCTTTCTGCAGATCAGTCAAATCATGAGGCACCCTTTTTTTTTTTTTTTATTTTATTGATTTGACGCAAATGAGTCAATATTGTTGTTAAGGTAACGTTAAACCATGCCGCTAATTCCTGGGTAGTTTGGCTCGGATCGGCTTCCACCATCTCTTTCAATTCATTGTTATTCAGCTGTGTGGGCGGTCTTCCACGTGGTTCGTTCTTCAAATTAAAGTTTCCATCACGAAAGCGTTTAAACCAAAATCGCACGGTGCGTTCATTAGCAGTCCCCTCTCCAAATGCAACATTGATATTGCGAGCTGTTCCTGCCGCGTTAGTTCCATTCCGTTATTCGAAGTATCCATCTTTCTTGTCTAAACTGAATAAAAAACAACTGAAGGTCGTTAACGACGATAGAATGTTGCACATTTTTTAAAAGAAGAACTTCATAGGTAGGTACCATGTGAAAATAGTTTTACTCAAAAATCTCAAACCATGAAGGTTCTATGTCAATTCGAAGTACCTATTACAATAAATCGGCAATTGCATTCTTTAACCCTTATTATTTTTATTTCAAGTAAACTTACATGTGCGAAAGTACCACCAGAAGTTAGGTAGCTGTCCTATAGACATGAATTGGAAGAAACATAACAGTGACCATATACCTCACTGCTCCTGAAGATCCTGGTAAGGATAATGGGATAAACTATTTTAATTATTTCACTGTCATTAGTCCTTGATAAGTGTGCAAAGTTTCAAATTAATCCGACGTTATGAAGGGTGTGAAAATCACGTTCAAAGATTCCGTTATATTGATACATAGATACATACATACCAAGCGTGTTAAACAGACATGATTTTCGAGTGTTGCTATAACTACGGCAGCATCGAGAGCACCCTAGGCAAGCATCTCATCGAGCACCATCAACAGTGAACCTTATCAGAATACCAGCTCTGCGTTATTTTCTTCTAAATATCGCTGCACATGCTGAGATAGAAGCCTTTTTGGTCTCGCACGGAGTTTATTTTTTGTTTTTGGTTTGTCGTGTCTCCTTTGCGGGTCACAAATAAAATTTTTTTCTTTCTTTCTTTTATATTTTACATATAAATACTGTAACTAGTATGATGACTTTCTTTTCCGAAGTCGGTGTCTTTGGTGTAGTTCTCGCTAAACTTCTGAGCCGCCCTGAAGTTGGCGTTCCGATATGCAAGGCTCGGTGCTGTTTTTGTAAGAGCAGCCAACTTCAGGGCGGCCAAGATGTTTGGCGAGAACTATACCTATTGTTTTTCGTTTTTAACCGACTTCAAAAAATTGAGGAGGATTTCAATTCATCGGCATCTTTTTTTATGTATGTTTTCGACAGCGACTTAAATTTGAAAAAAAAAAAATATATTAATTATATTTAAAAAAATTATATATATAATATTTTTCGATTTGTTTTGGAAGATGGTTTGATTTTTTGTTAAAAAGTTTTTTTATTTATCTCGTTTTAGTTTTGGTACGTACTTCATATTACCATGGAAATCATTTAAGGTCAAAGAAATTCTCATATCGATTCCAATAAGCCCAAACACGACTAGTATCCTAGTCGTGTTTGGGCTTAATGGTTTTATTTCGGAGTTCCAGTGCTTACCTGCTGGATTCATCATCAGATCAGCTCGATGGTACCATTTTCATCAGTATTTTTAAGTATTTGCTTTAGCATTAAGAGTTCTACTGGCCATCTATGATCTTCTTCATCGGTTCCACTTCACCAAATGATACTTTCTGAGTGCAAATGATTGCATTGTTGATGAAAATACCAAAATCGGTATGTGTTGGCCTATAATATTTGAGGAGTTCCTTGGGTTTCTCCAGGATCCCATCATCAGGTCATGGGACCACCTGGGAAGTATACTCTGTCAAACAAAAGAAGAATTTTTCAAATCAGTCCGGGCGTATTTTAGTAATCGGGTAATCAAAAAGAGTCCGACGAATTGAGAAACTCCCCAATTTTTGAAGTCGTTTAAAAAATTGCGACTTCATTATGGTATTTGCTTTGACACCCTGATACTTAAGATTTGGTGATTGAAAAAAGAAACACGTTCCATTAAATGTATTGATAGGCGTATTCTTGTTAGTTGTTATGTGACTTTGTCATCATGTTTTGGTGTAATGAACTTCGGAACTCGAGGAGCTTAAAATCTGAGATACAACTAAAATAAATGCCACCAAACCGACTGCATCAGACTGCTTGAAAAGTGATGATATTTGGGAAAATTATTTTCACTTAGTACATAGTTGACCTGGTTAGGGTTGCGAGCATCCGGTGGATGCGAGACGCACGGGACCGGTCGTTGTGGTGACGTTTGGGGGCAGACTAGTTCAGCAGTGGACGTCATGCGACTGAAACTGAGCTGATGATGGCATAGATCACAAGAATGTAGGCCTGATATAAAAACAAAGTACTTAACTATTTATTTATTTATTTATTTATTACTATGTAAGTAACTATGTAAGTAAAACTAACAACGCCACGTTAAGGTGATTCCTCGTCAATTAGTATATATATCTTCGACTTAAGCAATCACGCAATTTTCACATGTACCTTCGCTATTCACAGAGAAGCGAGTCGCCCTCAGCCATGCCAGAGGAGCCGCCGAAGCCGACCCCGTCGCAGCCGGAGCCCGCCGAGCCCGCCGGCGAGTGGGCGCCTGTGGTGGAGGACACCACGTCCTCGGAGCCCCCACTAGAGCCGGTTGATCCCGTCACCATCAAGGAGGAGGCCGCTAGGAGTCCGCTCAAAAGGTAACACACATGTTGATGATGGATGACTCACGCTACCCTACAATACTACTGCTACTCAAGCCAAAAAAACAAGCTTTTATATTTTTTAAATGGCGTTGTCACGAGAAACAAACGTATGCGCAAAATTTCAGCTCAATCGGACGTTGGGAATTGGGTCTAATTTAACTAGCAAGATTTGATTACAGACACAGGATAGGTTTTTTTATTTATTATATAGGCTTGCGTTTGACCACTATCTCACCTGATGGTAAGCGATGATGTGGTCGATGGTGGAGCACGCTTGCCTAGAAGTAACCTATTCACTCTTGACTTAAAGACCCCTAGATTGTAGCTATCGGGAAACACAGACGCCGGCAGGGAATTCCACTCCTTAGCTGTACGCATAATAAAAGTATTCTCAAAACGTTTAGTGCGTATGGGTGGGATGTCCACCATGTACTGATGGCGCATCGCCGTACGTCTGGTAATCCGATGATGAAACGGGCCGGGCGGAATTAGATCATGCAATTCCATCGCACACTCCCCGAAATGTAACCGATAAAAAACCGACAAGCTGGCAACTCGGCGACGGTGTTCAAGGCACTGGAGCTTTGACTTAAAAAGAGCCTTATCGCCGATGAGCCTCATGGTCCGCTTTTCGATCGACTCTAGTGCGTCAAGCTGGTATTTGGCAGATCCGTCCCAGAGATGTAAACAGTACTCCATGTATGTTCGAACTTGCGCTTGATACAAGCTGAGCAGCTGTTCTGGCGTGAAGTACCTTCTCACTTTTGCAAGGATCCCCAGCTTTTTGGCAGCCAGCTGAGCCTTTGCCTCAATGAATGGGCCAAAATTGAGAGTCGATGTCAACGTAACGCCAAGAAGATCAAGATGGTCAGTTATTGGCACGGTCGCATCTCGGAAAGTTGGAGCCTGATGAAATTGGCTCTTTTTAGCGGAAAAGACACGCCTGGGTTTTAGCAGCATTAAACCTGACCAGATTGGCATCGCCCCATTCAGAGACTGCCTGCAAGGACAGGTTCACGCGGTCCACCATGGCCTCCCAGAGAGACCGAATCTGAGGCCCGGTAGCACGAGCGCTGGACAAGTATCTCTCAGCAACAGTGCTGTCGTCAGCATACCCAAAGGTGAAATTAAAAAAAAAAAAAACTTTTTAAATATTAGCCAGTCCACAAGGCAGACAGACTCTGCCCAGAAAATTAAAGAAACATAGTCAAAGAGCGGGATTCTACCCTTACCTTCAGGCAGCCAAATTCTGGGATCACATAATCATGAATGCCACGCAAAGGAGAAGTTTTACCTTACCTAAAAACCAAAGTCTGATATTTTATGTCATCGTTCGGATTCGATTCTAATATTATAAATGTGGAAGTAACTCTGTCTATTTGTTTGTTACTTTCTCACGCTTTAAAGACGACGGGTTTGTATAAAACTTATCACACAGATGAACCTGGATTAGGACGTCCAATACTTTTTGTCCCGGTAGTTTAAATAGAAGATTGTTTACCTAGGGAGCAAACAACTATTTTAAATACGAGAGTGTTTCTTTGAATCCAGAGCGGAGCGAAGGATTCTAGAGTGGAATCCCGAGCGTAGCGATGGGTTCTAAAGTAGAATCCTGAGTGCAGCGAGGGATTCAAAGTACGTCACTCGAGCTTAAAACAGTGTTGCTCCCGAGGTGGACTCTACCTTTTATCACCCTCTATGAGAAAATAAGTAAGTGCAACTTATGAACAAGAACGTTATGTTTATTTATTTACATAAAATTAAGAACCATAAGACATAAAACAAAATAATAAGAGGCTAATGTTTATATGATAAAAAAAGGTTTTTGCCATTCCAAGCGTTGCCAGTCTGTCACCCGACATTCAATTCACGTACTATATAAATAGAGTTAATCCAGAACACTGCTGTTTTCCCACAGATTACTCAAGAACACCCTGACAAAGAACAGCCAGAGCGCGCAGAAAAAAAAGCGCGCCATCAAGGACAGTCCCACGCACCCCGAGAATAGCGAATATGTTTTCGACAGGTATGTGCCCTAGCCACCTGCTATATTATCATCAGCTTCGCCAAAACATCGCGAGGGAGCCTGGGTTTATTGTTAATATAAGTTGGAAATCGTCAAACCGCATTGAGCAAGCGTGGTGATCAATGCTCGTGCCTTCTCTGTATGAGAAGAGACCTTTGCCCTGCAGTGGGACAGATACAGGCTGGTATTATTATTTATTATTACCGCCAGCTTACCTTTTATCCAACTGTAATGCGGTTGAAATGATTATTTATGCCATTGTAAATGAAAACTACATGGATTTGGATAATAGTAAGCTTTGTAGCACTTCTTGTATTTGCTTGCTGCTCTACATCTGGCGGCTGGCTTCCTTGCACACTCATGCACCAATACGAAGCAGGGATAGACGTATGGCTTTACCAATCAGCTGCTTTCAATCAATATAGGTAGCCATCAACTTATGTATGGTCTCCAATCACCAGAAATGGCTATATATCAGTATTTTACAATTGACGCCCTAGGATCCAGGGTGCTGGTTTAATTGCAGACACATGAGATATTTCAGCTTTATGTCTATCAGGACACGGCCTACTGTGACAGGCTAGAGTCACACATTTTTATCACAGTTTGGGAGCAATAACCGTGACAAAATGCGTGACTCAGGTCTATCACAGAGGCCGTGCTTGCCCGGATAAGCTTGTAAAGAATTCAACCCTTTAAAAACTTAAGTTTATAAAGACATGCTACTGCAATGCCTTTGGTATTGTTGATAGGCATTGGTGAACAATCAGGCTGCACATTTGCCTCCCAACAATATACAAAAACTGCATCTCATAACATCATTATCCTAGTCTAACTGGATGCAGCTGAGAATCGGTACTTTACCATTTAACGTCTGCCTAGCTGACCTCCACAATCAAGTTACTGGCATGCCCACATAGAGTAGCTTCCATATATGCATCGCTTCAGTACTTACGTTGCGCGTTGCTTGCAGCGAACCGCTGATTGACTTCGACAACGAGTTGTTCCACAGCGTGCTTGTGCTGCCCGAGTCTAACAAGGAATCCGGTGAGTGATACCCGCTTTATTTGCTCTTTACTTTACTATAGTTTCAGCCTTCTTGTAAGATTACGCTAATGGTCTTAAGAAGAAAGCAACGAATGTCTATTTGGTCTGCATACAAAGGCAATTGTACTATAGTAATAGTAACTGTTGATGTAGCCAGCAGCAATAGACCAATCAGAAGACTCATTTGGCTCAAATGGGTTTTTTGGTATATTGTAATGGTAGCAAGCGCAACTGCTGAACAATTGGGGGTAGTTCAAGCTCTGGATAGTGTAAAAGTGCTTTTCTCAGTAACAACCCAGAGACAGGCGCATATAATTTGTATCACCAACTGAAAAGCCCTAATTTTACTACAACAAAGTTTTATAGATTTGTTTAGTGTATACTACAGGTTGAACACCTTCGGGAATACATACGTAATATTGTATTAACCTAATTCGCTCTTATATTATAAACTAGCGGACGCCTCGCGGTTTCATCCGCTTGGTTCCCGTTCCCGTGGGAATACAGGGATAAAAAGTAGCCTATGTCACCTGAGGATAGTGAAGCTTCCCAATAGTGAAAGAATTTTTGAAATCAGTCCAGTAGTTTTAAGTTTATTTCTTAAATATCAAAATACAAATCTTTCCTCTTTATAATATTAGTATAGATGTTAAAGACTGTATGTTTTATCATAAATCAATGCTTGAATGGAATTTAATAAAATTTGGAACACAGGAAGTCCATGGCCAGTATGCATTATCAACTTCACAAATATACATAATTATGTAATCGAAAATCATACTTTTAGAAAAACTACTTAATATTGGGCTTGTATCATAATACACAGAGAATACAGTAGAACCATAATGTAAAATCTCATCTAATTGAGTGATGACTTAAGCTCTAACTAAATATGAGCCAAAAAAGAGGACGCGCGTCTTCCGCAGAACTCTCGAGAGTTCCCGTAGCCAGTAGCTATTTAGTTTGTACATTATACAATTGACGTGAAGTTCATTATGCTATGTACAATTGTGTTGCAAAAATTCGCTTCCATTCCATTCCACGGCTAAGTATACTGAGCCTTAGGTGAGGTGAGCTCGAAATGAGCTGTCAACCCCTAGCATTGGTTGACAGTCAGTTGATTTGACTGCTCATGTTGACTCTCTTCACCTAAGTCATTTTGGTGAGTTGTCTACAATATAGCTCTACTGTACCCTCTGTGAATTATGATTAAAGTCAAGTCAATCCTAGTTTTGAAAAATAGATTTCAAGTATTAAATTTTTAAATAGATTTTCTTAAACATAATTCAAAGAGGGTATAGCTTAGTCTATTTGTGAAGTGACTTAAGTATACTGGCCATGGGCTCCCCATATTTCTGGACCATGTACCACAAAAAGCAGTTAACCCTACTTCTCCTTTAGGTTGGAACTGTAAGACGGGCGGCGTGAAGTGTCCGTCGTGCCACCGGTTCTTCGCCAACCGCTACAACCTGAAGGTGCACATCCGCGACAAGCATGACACGCGTGAGGGTACGCTCCAGTGTGACATCTGCCAGAAACGCATGCGCAATCCCAGCTGTCTTCGTGTCCACATGTACCATCATCGCAAGCAGGCCGCCTACCTCGCGCAGCTCAGCCAGGGACCTCATGGGTGAGTACCTTCTTATTTTGAAAAACATTTCTCTACACAAGGAATGACTCCTGTATCGTGGGTACGTTTACACGCTGTTCGCGTTTTCCTTCCCAGTACCGGGATTGTATAGATTAGTAGATGGCTTTGCAATCAGGTTCGGGCCCAGACAGGAGAACGTTTGTTGGGTTCACTAGTTCCTAATAAACCATCATCCTGTACATGTATTTTAAAAGTTTTTTGAAAATACAATATTACATTTTTATCAATTATTGATAAAATTGGTGTGACATTAAACATGTATACTTAGGCGCACAGGACCGGTTGTGCGGATGTGGAGACACTTGGGAGAGGTCAATGTTCAGCAGTGGACGTCTTCCGGCTGATGCATAGTTTGGAGAAAACTATCTCTGCCTAATCTGTTCTTGAAACAGTTCAGTGTGGGGGCTGTCACAACACTTTTCGATAGTGAAAATATTTAGTAACCCGTTGACATTAACATTTCAGAGTGCAGAACATTGGAGGCAAATGGCGCTCCGACTCTCCCATGAGCAGCGCCGACTTCAAGGCCGACTCTTCTATCAACAGCGGCGATGGATTCAAAGACGTGGATAAGTAAGTACTTTTCTTGACACATTAGATTCAAACTTAATGGCGGCTCGGAACACGCCGGGAGTCGCTGCAAAGTTGCAATTTCAAACGTAATGGCATTTAGGTACACTATGCGTCTCGTTGCGTGGTAGGGTACTACGCAGCGAGTAGTGAACTTCGTAGCCGCCATTAAGCTAGAATCAATCTGTATAAGGAAATACAATTTAGATTATCAAGGATATTTTTATCTGAGTGTCTGTGGTAGGTTTTTTGGAGACGAGTGGAAATGTAAATACCCTGAGAATTATTTTTATTTGTGTTTAACTTATTTGTTTATTAGTATTTCTGTTGTTATTTTTAGTGTTAGTACAAATACAAACTAAGTAGGGTTTGATCAGTAGTTAGTTTCGGTTTTTCTGTTGATACATGGTAAGACAGGGTTTTAATTTATTCATTGTTACGTAGGTTGATTAGAATTGGTGGTTATGTGAAGACAGATTTGTGTTTGTTTTTGAGACTACATGGTTCTTGTGTTATTTATGCTATTACTAACTTATACTGTTATGATAATGCGAATGATTTCGAGCTGAAGTTTTTAAATCGATCTTTATGATATTTAACAAAATTGCATTGAATCTGGAGCAAGTCAATATATTATTTGAGTGAAGTCGCGGGCAGAGATCGGTAGAATATTTATTGGTTTCATTTTATTACATTTATCATGGTAAGATTTTTGAATGCGATACATGCGTTTATCCTAACACTTTTGGTAATTAATTATTTAACATTTGTAATTGATTGTTTTAATTTCTATCGAGATAGTAATATAATTTTTATAAAGTTAGTTTTGATATAGTGTGTTTGTCTGCAGAATAAGGATTTGTCCGAATTTGTATGCGTTCTCTTTACTGCTTATTTATTTATTAAGGTTTATCAGTAGTAATAACCTTAGACTATACAGTATTGCTACTGAGTATTAATTATAATTACAATAAGATCAATCACATAAGATCATCAGATGGTTAAAACTATTAAATAATCAAATGGTGTAATTTATTACACCACTCACTACCGCAGCATAACGAAATTGCATAAGTGAGTTCGACAGGGTATGATTCCATGAAAGAGTAAGATAAATTCATTTTAATTTTTTTTTTTGATATGTGTTATTGTACTTTCGAAAAGATTATTTTCACCAATGAAACCGTCCAATAATTTTTGGTAATACCAAAAAAAATAAAAGGGAATTTGTCATACTTTTTCATGGAGGCATACATTTGCCCTGCCGAAGTCACTTGGGCTGCCGCTCACACACACACAACGGCTCTGCAGCCTGTGTAGCGACCGTCTAGCTCTGGAAGTGAGCGACGGGAGCCACGCATTTTCTCTGAAGATTCGTCCAGGTCGGTACTTCTGACGCTGATCACTCTCCCTGGGCCTCTCTAGGTCCGCCAAAAGTGCTGTGAAGAAGCAGCGTCGTGTTAAGCCACGCATACGCCGCGGTACGCCTTCAGATCACAAAGCAGTCATACATGATGTACCTTTGCTCGCAAAAGACTGTGTTTCACAGACTTTTGCGAGCAAAGGTACATGTAACACAAACAGAAGATTGAAATAAGTAATTCAACTAGGAAATACTACTCGATTCCTCAATTCATCTTCGTTTTCACAATGCACTATATTTGAAGTTTGGAATATCCCTTACCTCATAAAAATGCAGTAATTCACTTGCATGAAAATATTAAAACATAACATTAATCAGTTATTATTGAAAATATTAAAAAAACTAGACTTACTTACTTTTAAAGGCACATTAAAATACAGATATTAATACAAATTACCGTACAACACAGTCAACGTAACTATGTCGCTCAAAATTATTGTAAGATACATATTTTTGTTGTTTTGAATTATTTAAATAACTTTTTTAAAGTAATCATTAAATTGGAATTCTTTGAAATTTTTTAATAGTTTAGTCTATTTAAAAAAACACATTCTCTAAACATTTTAATTTCTCAAAATAACAATTATTTGAAGATTGAAAAATCACCTATAGAATTATCCTAGTGGAAAATTAACTACATAAAGTTATCAAAACAGCCATAACATAATATCACTAAGACACAAAACGCAGCTCCAAGAATACAAACTCAATTTTACTCATGCTACGGCAATCTCAGTATGTTGAGTTGATCACCCATCCTAGGACCGACCTCCGACTACTACTTTTATTTTTTACACCATTTCAATCATAATAAGTCACAAAATGACCATTACACAAGAAATGCTGCGCGCTTCGGATGTAGGCTATTTTTACCGACTACGGCGAAGCCAAAAGGAAGGGTTATGAATTTAGTAGTCTAAGTATGTTTTTACGTGAGTTCCTCCGTAGCGCCTCATCATCCGGTTTTGAAGAATAAGGTGTCAATCGATTCGTTATTATGGCCCGGGCAACATAGGCTAAAAAAAAATCGTAGTCGGGTTACAGTTCTTAATTATACTTTTTTTTAATAAGTATAACTGCTATGCGCCTAAAAACGCTCTCTTGTTGACGTGACGAGCTATAACATGTTGCGCTGTTGCCTGCCTTGCGAACTGATTGCGATTGTGTGTGTATGTACTGCTGTGGTTCATAAAACGCTTAACTACAGAAAAAATTATCAAACTTTGGCATTAAAGTAGAACACAATTTTCTTAATATTCAATTCAGAAAGCGGCCGCTAATAACTTTGAATTAGAGATTTACACTGTCAAAGAAGATAGATTTTTGTATACTACCGTCCTAACAAAATAGGTATAGATAATGAATCTAATCGTTTACTAATTACCATGGCAAAATATTGAGCTGCGCTTAGACTCTTAGAGTACTTAACTATAATAATAAAAGTAGTTAATCAATTACTATAAAGGTAATTCGAAAACATATAACATTCACCAACCCGCACTAGGCCTACGTGGAGTATAACGGACCACTTCCTCTCTTGGAGAAGAGTACTTTGTCCCAGCAGTGGGAATATTATTGAATGATTATACTAAACAACGTTTGCTGTGCTCAGTGCTCAAGTATATGATGCGACTAGCGAATTCAACTGAAAATATTAGGAAAAGTTATCGTTTTTGAGTAATTTTCATTCTATACCTGGAGTTGCAGATACCAATGCAATATACATAAATACTATGCACATTGCAAAGTTTTTCTTGAAATATATTGACTTATGGGCGCATGGTTGGCGCAGTGGTTGAGCGATTGACTGCTGTGCTGCTTGTCGCGAGTTCGATTCCCGCACGGAACAAATATTTATGTGAACTATAAATAGTTGTTCCGGCTCTGGGTGTTGTCTATGTGAGTTTGTATATTTGTAAACACACCCACGATACAGGAAGAAATTCCTAGTGTGGAACAAAGTTTCAAAAAAAAAAAGAACGAGGTTACAATGGGTATTTATACCAATAAGGTGAACACAAAACTGCCTCGTTGGTCTATTGATTGCAAGCACTACTGCAGACCATGATCCCTGGGTTCGATTCCTGGTTGAGTTACAAAACATCACTGGCAAAATGTGGATGTCACTTTGGTACACCTCTACCTTATCCTCGGGAGAATACTAATCTCATTCCAGCTCGGTTAAACGAAAGGTGTCGTTTAATCAATAATCCTATTCCAATAAGCAAATCTAATCCTGGAACGAAATTATACAAGTGATGAAATCGTACAATTAATACAACAAAACTATGCAGTATGACGAATGTTTTCATTAAACGTGCATTGTGTTAAATTACCGTAAGCCTGTGCAAAAGTAGTTTGTAAATAGCGAGTGCATTTGCAAGCGTGACTAAATATCAAATGCGTACATGATGTTTTGAGCATGGCGGAACTCTGCTAAGGGAATGTAAACATTGCAACCGAATTGGACATGCTAGCTTGCTACACGCGATTATGACAACAAACTAATAAGTAATAATAACTTAGGCTCTTTCTTGATGGCGCGACGCGATTTGATTTATGTTACACCGGCAACCGATTTTTACTAAGTAAAATTGCAAGTATGTTCACACGCACGCAATGCGATGCTATTCGACCGATTTGCGCTTGAAATGTTCAAAGAAAACTCGTGCGCGATATCGCCTATCGACGCATTTATATTGCTTCGCTTAATCTAAAGGAAATGGTCTTAGTGTACGCTTGCGCTCCTGTTGGTACAGCACAACGAGACAAACAGACGGTCTCACATCTATTGTGTATGTTGACATAGATCACACAGAAAAAAAACCGGCCAAGCGCGAGTCGGACTCTCGCACGAAGGGTTCTGTGCCATTACCGCAATAAACGGTTTGTTGTATGGGAGCCCCACTTAAATATTTATTTCTGCTGTTTTTAGTATTTCTTGTTATAGTGGCAACGGAAATACATCATCAGTGAAATTTCAACTCTCTGGCTATCACGGTTCATGAGATAAAGCCTGGTGACAGACAGACGGACCGCGGAGTCTTAGTAATAGGGTCCCGTTTTTACCCTTTGGGTACAGAACTTCTTCAATCAAATTAACTTGAAAGCTTTGATTACACACACACACCGCGACAGGTGAAACTAAATCTTGAATAACCGGATGTTTCTCGATGTGCTATATTAACAGCTGGGCTGCTGCCAATATTTGTATATTTATATATTTGATAACAATGAACCATGTGATCTCTTAATATCTAATTAATTGGATGTTTTAAAGTGACGTCATGTTCAGCGTAGGCATGTATAGATAGTTTCTTTATTATTGATAGGCTCGCGCTTGACCAATACTCCACCTGATAGAGTGGTCGACGGTGAAGCAAGCTTGCCTAGAAGTAACCTAAGGCTCTAGAAAAGTGGCATTCGATGTCAGCGAAGACGATAGTCGAAATGTCAAAAGTAAGAGATTTTTCGTGATTTTTCGATATCGTTTGTCAATCCTGTACAATTTTGCCTTTTTGATAATCGTTATCGCCACGCTTTTGATGATAAAATGTCACTTGTCTAAGGCCTCGTTTCAATCTTATCTTAAAGACTAGGGTGTAGGTATCAGGAAACCATGTCATAGGGTTAACTTTATCAATAGGTCAACACGATGCACGAAGTGCCGCTTCCGTAGCCGTCATCAAAAAGATTCAGGAATAAGCAAAGTTCAGCAGTATTGGTCGATTAATAACCACCCCACCCCGACTTACATGTTGTAAGTCATGATTTATTGTATGCAATTTGCTTTCACAATGGTAAAGGAGAACATATCCGAGCCACAAAAATTTACATGTGTCAACTATCAACCCGCACTGAACACACCTTACCTACCTAGGTAAGGTGACAGTGGGGCTAAATGCTCAGAGTGCCCCTGTTGATCGATTATTAATTTTAGTCTCGCTATTCATAGAGACCGTTCAAAAACAATAAGCCCGTTTACTTAGCTATCTTTCAACTTCCCGACACAATTTTATTGAAGAAAGCGACATCTATCCTATATGCGGTTAACTATCGATCCATGGAATCACTAAACCCCGTGAACCTAGTTCTAAAACAAATTAATAGATGGCATTCTGTAATATTAATTTCGTCGCGGTTAGAAAACTTACGATTCTAATGAGATTTAGCTCAAAAATGTTTTGCCAAAAAAAGTTGTGGACAGAAGCTGTTTATTAATAAGATCACTTGTATTGCCTAGTTACATTGGGGTTTAGCACAATAAATTATGTTGTTAAGTAATTTGCTACATTCTCCTCGAAAGCATACATTAAGTCGAACTTATTGAATAATAAGAACCATCAAATATTTTCAATAAAACTGAATTATTAAGTAGCTACTAACTAATCATGCGAAAACTACCACTCAGTCGGTCCCAAAAAGCAGGAAGCGACAGCGCGACAGGTCCAGAAAGAGATGGCGTTATGAGCTAGACTACTTTGCTAAGGATTGGCCTGCGATCGCTATAGACCGGTAGAAGTGGAGGCTCATATTAAAATACCTACTAACAGTGAACGTAATCTAAATGTCAGACTTATATTAGGATAAACTCTGGAAGTACTGACTCTGCAAGAACGAGACTGACCTAGAAGAAGACACAGCCATTACCACCAGGTAATGGCTGTGTCTTCTTCTAGGTCAGCTTTATCGGACAATATGCAGTCTGCCTTTAGGTGGAAAAAAACATTATTCCGATGAAATACTTAACAAGGAATTATTTTCGCAGATTGACCTTCTATTACAGTTATTTTACCAATACTATTTCTATAAATTCTTTATTTTTAACTGTTTCATTACTTTAGTAATAAGAAGAAAAGACCCGTTAACTGCCGGGTTTTACGTATGTTAAGTACCTACACACGCTCCATGCTATCACTATAATATTATAAAGGTGAAAGTTTGTGAGGTGTGTGTGTGTATGTATGTTTGTTACTTCTTCACGCTCAAACGGCTGGACGGATCTGAATGAAATTTAGCACAGATATAGATTATAGCCAGGAATAGCACGTAGGATACTTTTTATCTCGGGAATATGTTCCCTCAGGATAAATTTCGACTTTCACGCGGGCGAAGCCGCTGGCAGGATCTAGTAATATTATAGATGCGAAAGTAACTCTGTCTGTCTGTCTGTTAGCTTTTGACGCTTAAACCGCTGAAACGATTTACCTGAAATTAGGTAAAAATTGATTAGAATTAGTTAGAGATAGGCTCTCCAACCCTGGGAAGGATATAGGATAGTTTTATCCCGGAAATCATCCTTAAAGGGTGGAAGTTTGTATGGAAAACCTACAATATTATTGCAAGGTTTAAAAAATAGGTTTTTCGTACTACAAATGTTACGCAGACGAAGTCGCGGGCAAAAGCTAGTAGATAAGAATGCTTTATCATTCAAAACATGAAATAATATCAATATGAATATTAAAAGACTATACTATGCACAGATTTAGTAACAAAAATAAACACAAAAATATATTATTGTCTTGCACTTATATCTCGAGAACTAATGGCCATCAGTGAATATTGTATAGTGGTGTACAATTTAATAAGGAATACATTTGTACTAGCATTGTTCTACTACTATAATGAACATAATTTCAGTGACAGTCCTGAACTCGGTTTTTTTTAACGTTGGATGATCATCAAACATGTTGGGGCAACTTTTGGTCTAACCGATTGCAGCTGGGATACCAGTATTTCATAAACATTAGGGTACAAATGATTAATTGTTTCAAACATTTGTTTGCAGCTTTACACCTGGACCGAATCTGGACTCGAAAAAGGCGTTTTTGGCACAAATTGGACAAAGTGAGGCGATGCGACAATCGTAAGTATAACTACTAAGCTAAATATAAAAAGAAGAAGCTAAACATCCCCTTCAGCTATTTCCAAAGTCTACCTGGACCCTCAGGGGTCTACACAGATCTGCAAGGAGTCTACAATACCAGTCTGTTAATGTCCCACTGTAAGGCAATGCTTCTTCTCGTACAGAGAAGGCACAAGCATAATCACCACGCTTGAACAAATGCAGGTTGGCATTAATATCCAGTTGGCTAGAGAAGCAACCATCCAGACCACTCGGATGGACCGATCCCTCAGAAAATCCGCAATTTAAACAAGCAAACCACTAGGCAGACCGAATGAAGGAAGCTTACCAATAAGGCTTTCGTGCAAGACCCTGTCAAAAGCTTTCGAGATGTCGAGGGATGGCAAGCGCTTCTCCGTGCCTCTCGATGGCCTCACTCCAGATGTCAATAGCATACGCTAGAATATCCCCAGTTGATCGATTTTGGCGGAAGCCATATTGGCGGTCACTGAGGATGTCGTTAGCTTCTAGGTATGCCAGGAGCTTATAGTTGAGCACCCGTTCAATACTCTTACAGAGGATGGACGTTACTGAGATGGGTCTTTCTTCCGACTGCCCTTCTTTGGCACAGGCTGAACGTTGGCTTACTTCCAAGCATTCGGTACTTTCCAGCGTCTAACGAAAGGCGATATAGGCGTGTCAAGGTCAGAGACAGTTCAAGTGCTCAAGTTCTGAGCACAATTGCTGGTATCTCATCAGGGCCACTGGCTTTGTTCACGTCAAGGTTACGCAGCACCCTACGGACGTCCTTTTGATGAATGCGAATTTCCGACATGATCGTCTCACATCCATCAGGATAGGTAGGGGGCCGCGCGTCTCCAGAATTTAGGGGAAAAGATGCCGCAAATTTAGAGGCAAACAAGTTTGCTTTCTAAAATAATAAAGTTCTATGTTGTACACTTTACCTTACAGGCTAACATAATTATGTGTAATATTGGCATATATATAATATTGATATGTAATATGGCTTCAAAAACATGTGAAATAATTTAAATAAATATTAGAACAGCCCTAAACAAAAATAATGAGCGGGATTTGTCATAAGATGATTTTCCCCGTCGACAAAAAAAAGTTTTCCTTGGGACAAAAACAGTTGGCGCAATCTTATTTACTTCAATGAATTTTGATTTTGAGCATTAGTAAAAATGTGATGATCATGCTATCTAAACGATTTCGGGCACAGCGACTGCATCCCTTGACTCGTCAGTGGCTAATAGCTATGATTTGTGCTTCTCTTTCTTGTACTCTCCGTGTTGCTAGCACATCTCCGAAAAAAAAATCCAGAATCGCCGAGCACAGAGCGGACATGTAGTAACAAGACGACAGTAATTTTACAAGCTTTTTATTTACTAGCAATGTATGCATGTAATGATGATGGACACTCCCTTTTCCGCACTTAGACTCTCATTCGGTCCGTTGTGCGTGAGGGTTCTGGCTAACAAAGCCAGTCCAGCTCCGCCCAAAAGCACAGAAGCTTCCTGGGAGGTTCGCAGGCTTCGCGGAGCGAACTCATTGTTCCGAGGATTTCTTCACATTGAGAAGCTACGGCCTCGCATTCCAGGATGACTTGGATGGCTGATTCCTCGACGTCATGGCGGCCCCTACAAAGCGGGCCGTCTGTGACACCTATATTGAAAACATGTTTGCTAAGAGGGTTATGGCCCGTTATTGTTCTTACGATTATTCTATGGTTATTTCTACATAGCCTGAGAAGTTTTTTGTTTAATCGCGGATATACATTCGTTAAAGGCATCTTTGACTGTCTACGGTCTGTTACCCGTGATCATCTGTTATTATGATGTTCGGTCGAACTTTAATGAATCAACGCACGAATTTGTAAGAAAGGTAAGGGGAGAAGTGGGTACGGGCCTAGCACTATCATATCGGAGCCTCTCTTAAGTTCATCTGCGGCATCATTGCCTAAGAATCCACTATGCCCTTTGATCCACTGGAGGGTAATACGATTGGATATCGATACACTCTCCAGGGCTCGATTGGACTCAAAGATTAGTTTGTTTGTTTTCTAAAGCTTTGAGCTTTTTGGATGCCTAAACGCTTTACTTACTCATTGAAAGATCAAACTGTGTGTGCCTAGCGGTATGTGAAGGTTAATGTTAAGGTCAAGGGAGTGTACGCCAGCACCTTAACCATTTTGTGTTTTTGAGCCATCTATGTAGATACGCACTTCATTGGCTTCTGACTAGTTCTGACTGATCCCTTTATTCCTCTAGTGTTTGTATGATATAGTTTTTGTTGAACATGGGTTGGTTTGGTTTTCTATCACACGGGGTAGCGATGAGAGGCTGGTACTCAATCGCCCGGTCCATCATATTAGCGTGGGGACTGGTAAGATTGTTGCCCTATATAACCATACTCATAAGCCTGATGTTGGCTAGCGCCGCCGCCTGCTGCCAGTGGTAGCTGAACAGGTCAGTCGTTGGAATCGTTGTAGTTATGAAATGGTGGTCGAGAGTTCTGTCCTTGCCCACTAAACCAGAATGCCATAGGCCAACATTGCCCTGATCACCGCTTTGCATAGCCACAGAGTAATCTTCGGAGAAAGCCCCATGTTTTTTCTAATTTCTTTTATATTGCTGACTGCAATTGTGCTTTCATTAAGTTTATAGTCAAGATTCTTGTTCCAAAACAACTTGCTATCAAGGATCACTCCCAAGTACTTAACCTTCATCCATAAGTTTTAGTTCTGTGTTGAAAAGTTTTGGAAGCCTTTGGGGTCCAAGGATTATTTTGTTAGTGAAAATTATTGGTTCTGTCTTCTAACTCTCAATAAAGATACCTCGTGTGGTGGTGTTCACAGTAAATTTATTAGCGCCGTGTTTTAACATGTTATTTATCCATTCAAATTCAGTTGATTTGCCTGCATAGTAGGCGTGTTGATTAGATTCTAAACGTTTTTGTACTGAGATTTGGTATCTAATCTTCCTATCCCACAGTCTCTCCAGTGTCTTCAAGAATAACGAGGAGAGACTTATGGGATTTAAAGATTTGGGCTGGGTGTAGTCGGCTCTACCTGATTTTGTGTCTTAAAAGGTAAGAAGGTGTTAATAAAGCGTAATTTTGTCTGTATCGATTACTTCCAACGCCACTGCCCAATCTAAGCTACTCGTGGCCCTCTCCCTGTGTGGTTCCCAGCTTTGCTGGCTGGCAATCTGGGAAGTCGGTGGTTAGACATAGTTCGCTTGTTTCAGCGTATTTTGTTGTGAAAGTGTACAACATAAGTTTTGACCCTCATTAACCTACCTTTTTTTATATGTTTTACGTTTTATGAGTTGTTGAATAGCGGTCCCAGTCTACTGACAATCGTGTGTTCCTAGTTCTATTGAACAATCCTCTCAACTTATATCGGTGTGTTTCCAGTTCAGGATCCCACCAGGTCTGCCGAACTCCCTGCCTAGGTACCGTGAAGGTTCACGACTGTTCATAGCTAGACAGAACGATAGTTTACACGTCTAACTTGGTTACTCTAATTTCAGCCGGCAGAGCGGGTCATCTACCTAATTCAGCCTCGACGAGTTTAATTAACTTGACTAATAACACAGACGTGTTGCGAGGAACCCTTCTTAGTTTGGGATTAGTTAGGTTAAAGTATGTATGTTCGTGTCAAATCTTGCAACTGAATTTTAAAGCAGTTATCCTCAAGCGATTAAGATGAAATGTTACATAAATGTTTGGTTTGGATTATCATGTACGGTAAGCTAAAAAGCTTGTTACAAAGTTTATATCAATTTAAAATAAAAATCAAATAAGGCTGAGACCCAGCACTTTTGATCGTTTAAGTTGACATAAAGACAGTCACTCAAAGTGACCGTCCGTCACCACTTGTATTTTAGCTGGCAAGAAGTGGCGCAACAATATTCCCGCAACACATAATTATGAATGTTAAGGTGGACGAGCTTGAATTTATACAATAAGTATGCAAAGTAGTTAACATTACTTGCCGTAAATAAAAAATAAATGATTTGCCACTTTTTAGCTAGCACACTTCAGAATGCCACCAAAAACACACAAAATCTAACATAAAAGTTTGAACCAAACTATTTAAATAAGCCTCTAGGCTTGCCCGCCCATAACTGATGGTTGTCTAGCATTAAGGTACATTTCTGGTGTAATATACTCACCGCGGATCTTTGTGTCTCTGAATTCGCTGTAAGACCCTGCGCAGTAGCTATTTTTGTGTCAATTTTGAAGGTGTAGATAGCATTGTATAACTATCTCTTTCACTCGCTTACATTTGCCGCATCGTCCTATCTCGCTTACTTTATGCAGTATACTCGATGACAAACTGTTTCTATGTGTGTTGCAATGGTTGGCTCTGCCAAACATCCCCGACGCGCTACAGAAGCGAGGCAGCCCCAATAGCACCCTGAACGCGTTGTTGTATTGGAAGTGTACTGTTTCTGCGTGTAATCTACCCACAGACTAACAGTATAAAAGGACGTACAAAATGACCTAAATAGGGCTATTTTGACGCCCCACGAACACCGAGCAAATCTGTGAGCTATCATATTCGCACGAACAGACGATGCGAACATTCAATGTTCGCATCGTCTTCCAGGCCAGAGGTTAATACATGTCCAAGATACTTAAACGTATCAACTCTTATTAAGTGGGCATCCGTTGAGTTTAATTGCCGGTAAGTAATCAGGACACCTCCCCCTGGCCCGAAAGACCACGCAGTCACTCTTTTTCGTGTTATACAACAAACTATGTTCTTCAGCGTACTTTTCACATATTCCAATCAACCTTGGCACACCACAGACAGAGGCGCTCAGCAACACCATGTTGTCAGCGTAACTGATATTATTTAGGCACCACGATACATTCCAATATGGCAACCGACATGCGCGCTGCTGAGCCTCTCTTTAAGCGCATTAACATACAGGTTGAAGAGCTTCGGTGAGGTTAGCCCCCCTGTCTGACGCCGCACTCCAACCTGTATGGGGTCGAGTAAGCCCCCGACCGTCGAACAACATTGCCCTGATTATTGTACCAGTATTGAAGAAGTAGCTTATGCCACAGCAGATATATAGCAAACCAAGTCAAATGTATTTGACAAGTCGAGGAAGCAACCAAAGACAGGTGTACTTCTACTAGTGTAGTACTTGATAGTCTGCTTTAAACACAATATAGCTATTTCTGTAGAGAGATCCGCTTTGATACCAAATTTGTTTATCATGTAAATTCAAGTATTTATTTAGACTAGTGTTAAGCAAACCGTCCGCAATGCCTGTAAACTGTGATGGTCATAGCGGCGACGAAACAGCGAAGTGTTGCCTAAATAGCTCGGCAATCCCTGTGACATCAGAAGCGCCGCTGATAATCACCGGCAGGCCCGGGCTACTATTGAGTTTATCAGTGGACTTCCAAAAACTGCGGCAGTCACCTTAGAATGATGGGACGCCAACATGGCATTTTAATTTGGTCACTATTGTCCTGGCACATCATCAGAAAAAATGAGCAATTTCTATAGTAATGTACTTAAAGGATTGACAAAATACCTCAATTTACACATTCGTGCTGTTTGTCGCTAAGGATGGGCTGAATTGGACTTGCACAACAAATGCACACAACGGAACTACATTATTTCTATTGAGTAATTATGGATGTTATGTCAATCCTATAACCTACTAACCTTACTTAGAAACTAGCTCACTGAAACCACAACAAAAAGTTAAAATAAGAATAAGTATATAATTATAAGATTACATTCAAGTGGATTGAATTCCTAGACCTCACACTAGGATTCCCTGTGTTGTGAGATCCAGGTTCCTTCGTTCCGTTAACATTTTTTGTTAAAGGTACAGTTTTAATCTTAAATTATAAAGTATAGTTATAAAAGAGTGTAGGCATGGTGCTGTGATAACATAATGTAATTTATTTAAAAAATGGCCTATTAAAGCTGCTATTTTTACAGCTCTATATATTTCACATGGAAATCTAAACGAAACAACAATAAAGTTAGTCTGAATTCAAATTAAATCTAATAATTGATGGACATGGAAATCAGCATTCGTTTGTATTCGGAAATGCGATGATTGCCGAGGGATATTAAGAGAATAGTTGAACTGTACTGTGAGTTTTTACTAAGCTAAGAAACCTGTAATATCGTAGTCCAATGTAAGCAGCCATAGTTTGTTTCCGTCACTCTGCATTTGTTTGTGTTAGTTTTACTATTTTGTAAAGACTATTGAATTTCGTGTATATGTGTGGTCCCATAAAACCGTGACACCTGCCATTTTTTTGCGGCATTGGATTTTATTCCAATGTACCCTTCGACTTGAAATGACAAGGCAGTTTTAAGAAATCTGAGGATGACATAAAGTATGTAAAGCTGTATAACCCTAAGAACACCCACTGCAGTGTAGTGTTTATTCGTGGGATACCGGTACGATCGTCTATAGGCAAATTTTAGTAGAGCACGTTGAGTTCGTCCGTTTTTAATTAGTGAGGTCATACCGCACCGCCCGCGCTTCTAGGCAATAATTAAGAAAATAAAAACGTCCTTTTTGCAACTTGCAAAGATGTAGCGCCGCTGTTTCTTGGGCTGCGTGTCGCGGGTATGATTCTCGCACGGAACATATATTTGTACGGCCTACAGATAGTTGTTCCAGCTCTGGCTTTCTCACTATCATCATCATCAATATTTCAGCCAAAAATCGTCCACTGCTGAAAATAGGCATCCCTAAGTGTCGCCATATTGACCAGCCTCGTGCGTCTCAAATCCAGAGGATTGCCGCAACCTTAACCAGGTCATCGATCCATCTCGTAGCTGGCTATTTGTAGCCAGTATCTTGGGTATGTTTGTAAACATACGTTTTTGAAAAACAACTTATTATTTCAGATTCTCAACATCAACCCCGGAGGCAAGGTCATCGCCCGACGCGAACAGCTTCTCGAGCACACCCGAGTCGTCCAACCTGCCCGAGGTCGTGCCCAAGAGCGAGGCTGACTCAGAGACCGTATGATGTCTACCCATCCGGATACCCGTAATCCCCGACTTTGTGCATCCCCACTGGCTATACACCTTCTTCGTAGAGGAATCATACTGGACCAAACACCTTATCTTCAAACAGGGACCCGTACAGCATCGAGGCCCACGAAAGGCAAAAAAATAATAAGGTATATCCACTTCAATTCATATTCGAGTCCAACGGGCGTATTACGAACGCATGAGATAACATTTAACATGAGATTAGAACGTGTAATTGATGAGTTGTATACTCTGCATTTTTACTTATTGTTAGTATTAACTGTACCTCGAGATTTGATGTTGCGTAATCCTTGATGTTGTTTTGTAGACAGACGGGACCTCTAGCTCTAGTGCACAGCTCAGTCAGGTTCACTCTGCTGTACAAATGTTTTCTGTTGAGAATATTTCTATAACTTTTATATATCATTACGTGTACATCAAGGAACCTTCGAAATTATTGAATTCTTGTCTTAATTTTATATTAATTTACATATTATACATTCCAATACACAAATTCCAAAGACTGAAACAATATACAACATGCATTATACTTCGCATGTATTTCAAAAGCGCAGGATGATAAAGTTATGCTGTACCTCTTCGCTGCACCGTGTGAGTACAGAGAGTCTGCAGTATTGTCAGTAATCTCATTTACTCTGCAAGTTTGCTTAGATTTAAGACTGCAATGGATGCCATTCTTCATATTATACTTATTTTCTTTAATCTTATATTCTTAACTTTAACTAATAAGTATTACTTAAGGAATTTTTTGAAGGATTTATATTAGATTCTGCTCTTAAACAATTATGGAAATCAGATCTACATTAGCATAGGTTAGGAGCAATGTATCAAGTTGACTGCGTCACATCCTGCGCTTTTATAAACGAGATTAATCAACGTAACTTGTATTCTGTCGTCCATTCTTTTATTGCATAAGAATTGCTCAAAAATGGTTTGTAAGTTTTACAATTATAAAGGATCCAAGGTAAAAGAATGGATCATAGATGATTTTCATAATAAAAATAGTCCAAGTACAAGTTATTTTAGGCAGCTAGACCGAAACCGATTAGATTAATGAACAAACAAACGTTGCCATTCCGCGTCAAAGTGTACAAATCAAAAGAATCGTTTCTTTATGACAAGTAGATGTTACGATCACCGTGGGTGACGTATCACCGTATAAAGCATAACCTAACAGTACAAAATACGTTATCGTATATTAATCATCTATGTATGCTTTACTTAGACTTTAAGTTATTTTTTTTTAAGTTAATTAAGCCCCATAAACAAGAACAATTTATACGTACAACATAGTTTTAGAGATGTATACATTTTTTTTAGTTCTATACAAGGGTTGTTTAGGTGTATTATTATTATGAAAATTATACCTCAATATTTCAAGCGACTGTTTATGTAAGATATGCTACCCACTTCGGTTCACTGCCGGAAGTAGACGTGCTCTCGTTCTCATTGTGACTCAGGATACATTATGACTGTATCTCTAACGTTTTTGTAAATTCAAGTAAAAAGTTTGCAAGCAAACAATCGTGTAAGTAATTTTTATGACGGACTGATAAGGTATTAGATCTTGTTCAGAACGAGAGTAGGTGTGACAGCTCGTGGAGTTTCTGCTCGGTGACAAATCACATTCCATTATACTTATGATAAGGTATTAAATTTTCGTCAAATTGTGACCGGAAAATATCGCACGGGTTTTGATAACGTCGCGTCGTTGCTGTAACAGTGTGGTTACTCGTGTTAGCGTTTTTCTGGTCAGGCTTTAAAGCGAGTATAGCTTTAACGTTTTAAGAATCGTCCCATCGTATTGAAGTCGAAATGTATTGTAGTCATTAGCTCTCTTATTGTGCCGAGGTGAACCTTGGCTCGGAGGCGCGCGGCCAACTGCGCCGCACTTTCTGTATATTTTGTACGAGCGCGCAATTCGGCTCCGCGCCATTTTAAAAAGAAAATGTATAAAAAAAATAAACGTCCAATAATCGGTGTATTTTACAAAGGTTTGGGAATCTAACCATTAATTATAAGGGGAAATGACACTAACATTATGATATTGAAAAAAAAATCTCTTTACATTCCACTAGTTATAAACATGCATAATCTTTAAAAAAAGAATCTTTTTCTAACTTTATATTATATTGTATTTATTCAATAAGTAACGTAGCGATTTTAAGATTATAAAAGAGATTATTAAGAGGTATGAGTTAAGGACATTCCATAGTAAACGATAGCTCTTGTAGATTTTAGCATTTATATTGATATATGATGTGTTTTTACCAAATTATTTTTATACCAATGCTATTTACATTATAGTATATGTCGAGTGTATGGTGCCGCAAGGCCCGCAGGCCTCTGTCGCTCGCGACAAGTCACAATACAATCATTTACTGAAGACGTCTTGTTCTAGAAGCACGGCCGATATTGTTCCGACTAGCACTTATATCACAGATCTGTAGACATTTTTGGTTTGAAGTTTGTTCCTGCAACAAACCTAATCATGATTCACATATAGTAGTTTCCTCTCCAGACTAGCTGTAAGGTAAATTGTATACATAACATTATGACTCAGCTTTCATGTAGATCATAGCCAAGAAGGGAGCCCTGTATGGCTGCTTAACCGGCTGCTATTTCACTCGCAGCGCACACGACACGAACAGTTCGCCCTGCTTCTAGAACACAGTCTGGAGCCCGCTCAAGTTTGTTTAGTTCTCGATGGAAGCGCTCAGAATATATTGTGTACTCTTATTCTATTTAATACTCAGTATAACGTGTTGCCAAATAGATGTACTGTCATTAGTATGTTATCAAGTCAGATTCGAGGAAGCCTCAACGATGTTGTAAAGTAATTTTGTAATGTTCTCTCTAAATTTCTTATGTATTTGACGTCGCTGTATGTAATGCTATGCTAGTCGTGTGACGGCTGCTGAATTGGCAAGTATGTTGAACGAAGCCGAAGCGAGCATTACTGTGTAGCTTAGGTCGACACTTAAGTAGATGTGATATGTACACATTTAAAATCGTTTGTGATGTAAAAGCAGCGAGGCGGCCTCTCGAAAAAAATTTATTAGTAATCTACATTTTACAGTTGATAGATTAAGTCGCGATTGTCGCACATTTATCGATTTACTCATATTCTAGATTGATGTTGCAGCTTTGATTGCTGTTTATCGTAACAACGTATCCAACCCATATGCTTATCATTCAACATTGTGCTCAAATATTCTTTGAAAGTACAGATCTATGTATCCATGACAAAAACTAGGTTTAAGATAGTTTAGTCAACTGTGAATTTCAAGTTTATTCATATCTATTTGCAGCTATGACTGGTTTATTGGTTTATACTCGTAGTTTAAACCTAAAATATTGGTCTTTTCGGCCTAATTTAATAAGAGTAGGCGTCCGTGCACGAAAAAGAACCCCTTTTTGATTATCAATAGGGAATATGCATTTTTTTTTATTTGCCAAATTAATTACATATTAACTCTAGTAAATAAATATGAAATACTTTTTAAAATATCTTGGTCAGAGACGAAGTTATAAAGCTTCAAAGTTGTTGATTAGAAAGAGAAGTCCGACGTGCCATCTGAAGTCAGATAGCACGACACACACAACTGCCATAGAAAACCGTGTTTTCGTAGGGAGAGACAGATATATTTCTTTGAATTGTTATATCTCGGTCGTTATTCTATTAATTTTGATTCTGTTTTCACTATTAGTATTCTATTTCAGTGTTTTTATGGATAAAATGGTCAAAAACAAAAAAAATCATGGCAATTCCCTATTGCTATAGAAGTTCTGCAAAATATATTGAAATTTATGTGCCATTCCATATACAAAGGAAGCCATAAGGTAAGCCAAAGGTTGACTGGTAGAGAATGCCTTGCTGCATTAAGTCCGCCTATGTATCACCATTGTACATGAAGTTTAAATAAATAAATAAATAAATAAGCTTTGGGCATTAGTTTCCCAAATGTCGCTTTGCTGCAAGTCCAGTCTTTTTCCATGCTAATTCACCTGTCTAATTAAGTAGTTGGATTTCAAAACGACTGGTTTTCACATAACGTATGTGAGCAGATGAGGTATTTTCATATATTTGGATTGTATTCAAGAGGATTGAGAAAATAGCACAAGATGCTTAGGCGGGAGAGCGGGGATGTCGGTATATGTTCAAAAAGTATTTATAAGTTTCCATGCCACAAGGTCGTTAGGCAATTTTTCTACTAATCTTTATAAACTTCTACGAAACAAAATTTAAGTTGAGAGATAAAATAAATCATTGGACATCACACTCTGACTGATGACGTTTGCAAGTTAGTTCTTGCCAAGAATTGTCTAAAGTAACTATTTAAGAATTGAATTGACTAAATTAATATGGTATATAATTATTAGGTCCTCTAAGGCCCGGTTTCTCGACGCTAAATTATCTCAAAATGAATGTGACAAAATTTCAAGCACGCGTTATCTGCTGTGATTGGTTGAATGAATTTTCAACAGCCAATCACAGCAGATAACCAGTGATTACTCGTCGATTGCGTTAACAGCCCGATAATCGAGTATTGAGAAACCGGCGGTAAGGTTAACAGAAGAAAAAAAATTAAATTGACGAGGTGGTAAAATAGTTACCATTATTTTATTAGGGGTTAAGTCCAATCGTTTCTTGTAAAACATTGATGATCAAACTTCAATTTCGCGTCATTCGGTGGACTAGTTACGAAAATAGTGATTTGCCTTTTTACTTATCTAATATTCAAACAAGAGGACGGATTCTTTTTGTATAATACAAATAAATCAAATTGAAGTCTCTTTATGTAAAGTCAAAATAACAGTTTTTCTTTACTAAAACTTAATGAAAGTATCCGGTATAGATGACAAAAAACAACCGAAAATTTTGTCTGTTTGTTGTGACTAATCTCCGGAACGGCTGGACCGATTGTTACGGTACTTCCATTAGCAGATAGCTGATATTATAAGGACTAACTTAGGCTACGTATTTTAGACAAAAAATTTAGGGAGCTTCGAAAAAAAAAACGATCTGACGCAATTCTCCTATTTTCGACGGGTTACTAAAGTTTAAGGGGTTTTTGGAGTATCCAGGAAAGCAGAACTAAGAATAATTTTGGGTTGGTACAAATCTAAGCGTCTCCGATGTAACCGACCAATCACCGACTCACGCGTAGCACACAGCCGAACATCTGGCCCAAACTCATTTGTATCAATTCACAGCACTCTCATTGGTCAGCCGCGGCGCCAGCTAGACAAGCCAGTCCAAAAAAACAAAACTTGAAATTCACAATTGACTAAAATCGAAAAGTAGTTCGTTCACAACGACCACTCAGCCATACAACACGTCTTAGGCAACTAATCAATCGTATTAATATTCAACTGTCCGTCTTAACATTTATTATTAAGTATTTTATACGAAGCAACATAACCAATAGAATGATATTCTAGAGTAGATGTAGTTTTTTTTCAAGTCTTTTATCGATCTTTAAACTGTCTCTATGTCAGACAGATGATTTCTACATTCCACTAGTTACGGTTTTCTAATACGTATATAAGCGATCTTCACAATATTTATATTGTATTTATTGTGTGTATATTTTGGAACAAAACATGGTGTGTAAAATTTTGACAATAAATTGTCCAAAAATTGGCCAGTATTCTTTGAGACTTAGATCTAAAAATGTCCATGTTGCTCGACAGCTCTGCATCATTATGAAGGCAGCAGTTTTAATTGTTAAGAAGGCAGCAGTAATGTGATGAAAGTCTGACTTGTAAGTCTGTGCAGAGTTGTAGTTAGTGTGTCTTTATGATGCAGTGATGTGTATTCGTCCCACAGAGATCGAATCTCGTATAAAGGCTGCTATTGAAACGTTCGACTGCAGAGTTCTAACGAATCCTTGTCTCAAATATATCAAAAATGATTTCGATGCGAAAGATGTTTGAATTCAAACGTCAGTACCATTCCTGAACTGGTTAGAAGCTGCATTGCAGAAACTGTATACGTAGAGTTTAATGATGCTCTAACATTTAAAACTCGATTTTACATATTCGAAATAAATTGAACAAAATTGCTCATTATTTAATAAATTACTCGTATATTTATCAATATTAGTCTTATCGAATTTATAATGTACTTTTATCGAATTTACGAACGAAATTATTTGGTCCCCTTCACACGGTAGAATGCTGAAAAGTGTTGATTTATTACTGTATACCATTTGATTAATCCTTATGAAATTTAAAGAAAAATAATATTAAAATTTAAGTCTCAGTAAATATTTCTGGGCTGACGAATGTCTCGATTTCTTATTGGTACAACCACAGACATAAATCTAACTAGATAACGCAAATCCCTCCACCTGTTTCTCCTCCATTATTTATGAACAATTTTACTTACCGATGAAGAAAAATGTTTCCATCGTCTCGGCTAACTTTGTAGTTATATGGCATTTTAATAGATTTTGTTTGATGTTCGGTTTGACATTGACTTGACTTTGACTTTGATGTGCGAAGTACATTCGCGTTGACTAGAACTAGTTAGATTTATTTCTGTAGTTCCGAAATGTTACATTAGTTTTACACCAAATCAAATCATGTTTTCATGTATTGTATTCAGTTTTGTCCAACTTTTGTCGATTTTTTTACTAACTTTGTAATTATGATCAACATTTATTCCGTCACACAAAAGCACAGCTACCTGTCCTTTTCAACAATATCTTATTTTGTACAACGAAGATGATTTGATTCGATGAATGCTCTTAAGCTCTCTAAGTTGTGATCATATTTATTTATTAAGCTAAATTTTGAGTTTGATTGTTGTACTTTTATCAATGTCGATTTTGATAGTTCTGGAATGTGAAATATTTTTTATTAGTCGTAAAACCCTATTAGACTTATAACGTCGTTATATTTCTGTTTTGTGATTAGACAATATAACTTTGATAAAGGGAGTCCGTTTTTTTTGTCTGATTAAAGTCGACATTGGTATCAGTATTTTTTCTTTTTAATGGAAAAGTTTTGGCTCCCCGGCTGGTTGCCCAAAAACTTCTGTTATTATTAGCCTATCTTGAACTCTTTTGTACCGACCCACCATGGTATCTTCTAAAAAAGATTATCAAACAATCATGCAAGTCTCAAAATCTTTATCATTTCGCATAACACCAACGTTTTTGGGTTTCTTGTGTTTTTTACAAGGAGCATTAGATGGTAATGTCAACGTGACATATTAAGTGCTCTGTTTATACTCAAATACCTTTTATATTTTTATATTTTAGCTTTACTAAGATAATAAATTATAATTTTGTACGAATATTGTTTTATTTTTAACCTTTGTTTTTCAAACGTCAGTATGACACCAAGTCGAAGCAAAGTAAAAAAAAATTTAAAAAAATTCGCTGTCGCAGTGTGTTTTGTGTGAGCCTTAGCCGGGTCCACGCACAAATCTTCATAGGTGTTGGAGCGCTTTTTGCATCCTATGGATTCCCGTGATCCTCACCAGGCCAGCGATTCACCATGTGGAAGGCGCTGGTAGACTCTCAGGTTCACCAGAGTCTTCCGGTAATTAGTCGCCACTCTACCATGTTGCCGCCTCATAATATTGTAGATTCAAGCAGGCCAATCTTCAACTGTACAGTACAACAGGGTGAACTGATTGACTCATATGGCTGGCCGATGTCCCTGAAATTCAGACTAGTTAACCTGGTTACTGTTCCAATATTAAAGCGGATGTTATTGTATTGGATACATTGTTTACAGTTCTGCGTAAAGTTGGAACCACACTTTCGTGTCGTGGCGTTGCGTGTCGCGGGATCCACCAATCAAACGACTCTGTTCGTAAGTGGTTCGTAAGCCACGTAAGTGTGGTTCCGTCATAATGGCTTGTGCACACCGGCGGACGGGACGGCAAAAGATTTTAAAATGAATCAATTGAATTTAATAGTTATCCAATCGAAATAAGGTACCTAAATTTCAGTGCTCTGTGATCGGTCTCGGAGCATCGCAGCGCAGTTATCTTTTTTATTTAAAAACCGAATTTGTTACATTAACAATATATTGCTAATACGGGTAATTATACATAATTTACTGTAGCCACATTAGGTTTTTAATACTTGGGTACTGCTTGCAGCAACGGTGTATTAGTTAGAAATAAATAAATAAGAAATACTTATCGCTCATTAATGATATTCATTTAACAACGCAGAAGGTAGGTATTACTTAGGAATTTGAAAACTGTGATTTCTTGCCAAATTTATAAAAAAAATCGGCCAAGTGGGAGTCGGACTCGCGCACTTAAGGTTTCGTACCATTCTCGCAAAAAAACTCGTTTGTTGTATGGGAGACCCACTGAAATATTTTTTTAATCTATTTTTCGTATTTGTTGTTATAGCGACAACAGACATACATCGTCTGAAAATTTCAACTGTCTTGCTATCATGGTTCATGAGATACAGCCTGGTGACAGACATACAGACGGACCGCGGAGTCTTAGTAATAGGGTCCCACTTTTACCCTTTGGGTACGGAACCCAAACTAGCTGACCCGACAAACGTTGTTTAGCTATAAAAACACCAAATATTCATTTTTTTGAATTCATTGTAGTTTTATCCTACCGGTTATAGGTAGGATAAAAATACAATGAATTCACCTACCTACATACCTACCCTATCTACCCTACCGTACCTACTCTATCTATCCTATCTACCCTACCCTACCTACCCTAGCCGACCTAACCTACGTTACCTACCCTATCCTACCTACCCTACTCTACCCACCCTACCCTACCTACCGTACCCTGCATAGTGGTTTAAAAAATAGTTTTCGACCGATTCTCAGACCTACCAAATATGCACAGATATTATCATAAGAATCGGTCAAGCCGTTTCGGAGGAGTTTGCAGACAAACACTGTGACACGAGAATTTTATATATAAGATTATATACTCCTAAAGAAGTTATAGCGTCCGAAAATTCAAACTGTTGTATTTTAATAGGAATTAGCTCTCATTACTTTTTCATGCTAAATCGTTGCTTAAAACCCGACCAAATTAAGTTGTTAATGGTATTGAGCTGTTTAGTAGATGTACACTCGTGCACATAAATTTATGGAAGCTGTTTTTTTTTCTATTCTAATAAAAACTAAGGTTCTTAATAACAAATTACAATCTAGCCATAATAGACTAATAAGCAATTTAACTCTAACTTATTATTATATTGTATAATGTTATGACTAAGAATAGTGTCAATTTGCACTTTTATACAGTTCGGTAGCACTTTCTTAGAGTCTGTTATTTTAAAAACACTTAGTTTACGTGTTACATGTATAGCACAGTATTGTTTGCTATTATTTTTTTCACTTATTAATACACTACACTAACTCAAATGGTTTAGTTCTCTTAAGCCTACGCACTAAGTTCCTGTTATGTAGCAGCTGGATAGCTTCCACATTGACATATCGATGAAGTCTGTGTTCGTGAGCTTTAGCAAAGTTTTGAATAACGGTGGTGACGAGTTTCATTTTAACATCGCGGTGAAGGCCGTCATTTCTGATGTACTGTGGTGCATTAACAGCATCTTTCAGTGCTTTATTTTGAAATTGTTGTATAATTTTAACATTGCTTTGTTTAGTACAGCCCCATAGTTGGATACCATAAGTCTTAAATTGACTTAAGAATATACTTGTATATTATAATTTTATTGTGTATTGATAGACAGGATTTCTTTCCGAGTTACCAATTCATATTTTTGTACCATATATCGAGTTCTTAACTTTTCTTTTTGACGTGAGATTTCCAACGCAACTTGCCAACAAACTGTAATCTTTCGTTACCAATGCCCTGTGATAGGTACCTTTGTTAATTAGGTGGGTAGGTAGATACTATAAGAATTATTTTTCTGTATGAATATCATTAAAGAGCGATAGGAATTTCTAATTATTATTCCTTTTAATCAATCGAAGGTTTGATTTTTTTAATCAATCGAAGATCCATTATCGTCGGTTGATAAAAAAAATCATTGGCTTTATAATTTTTATGTTCAAGTCTCCCGTAAAACCAACACATCCTAGTCTCCCTTAACTACTTTATTAGCACATCCTAGTCTCCCATACCTACATTATTAACATGCACTCCGGCAGTCCGGCATTAAAAGTGCTAGTGTACTATGAACCGGACAAATATCCCTGGCAGCTGATTTTTCACTTTGTAGTTTTCTTATTTAGAAGTCGGTAGAATTTTTTTGTAAAAAGTTTTTATTTTTCACTTTTTAGTTGTACCTACCAAGTTGTTTAGTGAGTTACCGTAACGCCAGAATAGATTAGCCGAATATCATGATACTTGAACATAAAGGGTGAAATGAGAGATCTGCGTACCCCTTCAGAGCGTGATGGCGTGATGATACGATATAAAATGGTATAAACAATAAACAGACATGCGATTGCAGCAATCTCGAGAGATTTCCCGTTATTTATTGAAGAGTTCTGTTGTATATCTTCGAAGTTCTTCATCAAATCTTCACCAAATTAAAATAGGACCAACTTCAAAACATACTCTTTCATACAAAAAAGGGTTTTCAAAATCCGTCCACAATTGATATCGGTGAACATACATAAAAAAAATTAAACTTACATGAAGTCGAACATAGAACCTCCTCCTTTTTGGTAAGTCGGTTAAAAATACTTACTAGATAATGTGACGCCTGGGAGAGGCCTATGTCCAGCAGTGGACGTCTTTCGGTTGAAATACCTTTGTTTGCCGAAACAACTAACAATCTTGCACAATATTTCATCAAAGCTTCAAAGATAGACACATAATACAAAATGATGATGATGATATGACTTTGACCGGTTTTATCACTACCGGCGTACCGGCGGCGGTGAGCTTTATGCAGAGCTCAAAAAATTAAAACTACCACACTGTAGTCTATGGTATTTTATATTAGCTATGGTTTGCGGTGGTCTCTGATCTCTGACAAGTTGAGGTTGAGGCTCTGGCACTTGTTTTCTATTGGGCAAAACTTCAAGTGACATTTATTATAACCAATGACAAACGTAATGCTACGTTGCATTCCGTATTAACCAATAATGTTTCTTGATTCATTATTTTTTGACATTAGCGTCTTTGTATTTGTTGCGTGATCCGCTGACCCTCCGTCATCCCGCCATTTTGATCGAAAGGCAGAGTCGTTGTATTGCGCTAAAATAGCGAAGTGATTTTATTTAGATATTTTAGTTTAATTAGGAAATAAATAGACAATGGTACCGGTAAGTGAAAGTTCATGTGCTTGTTCAACTAGTTATACAATCTTTTGAGCTCGTTTTGACGGAATTTCGTCTCGTTTTAGCAAACGAAAGTGTTCGTCGGCAGCCTGCCGCAGGGCTCGAAACCGGAGGAGCTTCGGAAGATATTTGAGCGCTTCGGTGAAGTGACCGAGTGCGATATAATGAACCGGTGCGGATTCGTGCACATGCAAACTGAAGAACAGGCCTTGGCCGCGATCCGCGCTCTCAATAATACGACATTCAATGGGGCCGTCATCACAGTAGAGCGCGGGCGTATCAAGGAGCGCAGCCAGCGCGGTGCCCCAGGAGGTGGGGGCCGCGGCGGTCCAATGAGGGGGGGCATGCGTGGAGGTATGGAGAGGCGCGGCGGCGGCCCCATGCGTGGCGGGCCTCCGCCCCGTGACTCTCCGTACTCGCGCGACCGTCCCTCACACCCGCGCGGTCCAATGGGTCCGCCACAGATGCACTACGACCGCGCTGAGAGGTCTCGGGCGCCGTCATACGACGACCACTACACCGTCAACGGTTACGTCGTTGAGGATCGGCGCGGGTTTGCGCTGATGGACCGGCGGGGTGCGTATGGGAGCTCAACGCCCCTGTACGGGGACGACACTCGCTACGACGAGCTGCCGCCCATGTACGCGGACGATCGGCGCGCGCCGATGTACGACGACCGCGACCTGATGGACCGTCGCGCGCCCATGCGCGCTGCGCCACAGATGCCGTACGAGCGCTCCCTGCCGCCACGCTCTTCCAACGGTGAAATGTTCAGCAGGCGCTCCCCCATGTGAGTTACCTACTGATATTCACAATAATTTATTCACTTTAAAAACCATTGACTATGTCATGGTAAAAAAGTGGCATAACTCAATGGTGCGACTCGCATTATTAGCATAGGGTTGATGTAGATGGTCAGGTAATACAGTAGGGCCCTCACAAATTCAGACAGGCATAATCAAGGACCGTGTGGCTTATCGAGGCCTCTGGACTATAGTATGCAATATTTTAATGCAAAAATCTTCTGGTTGCTGGTTTCTGAAAGTATAAGTAAGACAAACTATACAGAAATATGAACATGTGGAATCATAGTCTAATAATTATTCTTAATAAGTCTGTAATACACTCCTGTTCATAATTACTGCACTTCATTTTAAAAGCTCTGTGACCATTGCATATCCGGTTTACAGTGTTTACCGAATGAGCTTAATTTAAAAAATTTATACTTTTAAAATAGTTGAAGTATATCCATGACTTTAAGTCAAATTTTGTCATAATGACTCATGTAAAATTGTTATGAATTATGAATTTTAAAAGTTCATATTTCTTTAACACTCATAATATCTTATGATCAAGAAGATTTTTTTGGGGTTAATAAGGTGGATATCAAAGAAAATAATAATTCAAATTCAAATTCAAATTAATAGGGTTAAGGGTTTGAATAATAACAGTTTAGTTATCCATTGTTTTATATATTGGAAAGGTGTGTGTAGCACATGTGGGCCCTACTAAGGGAGATGGAATACAGTACCGCGACCTGCTAGCGATTTCATTTTCAAGTTTTAACAAGAGCTCAAAGCATGAACTTAATAATTCATGGCCAGAGAGGGCTATAGTGTTGAATAGTATTGATTTATTTATGTTAAACTCCAACAGATTGGACATGAGAAGGGAGGTTTTTGTCTTGAATAGAATACAAAAGGCAAAATAACATTATTATATCATCATCATTATTATCATTTCAGCTTAAAGACATCCACTGCCTAACATAGGCTTCCAACAAGCATCGCCACATTGATCGGGGGCTCTACATTATTATAATTATGTTTGACTTATAAATGATACTTGTGTTAAGCTGTCATTCATACTCAAGTTGGTAATTGTAACATTTCAGGCGTGGTGCAACTCCCGGAGGATATGACAGGGACCCTTATGGACAGCACTACCCCCCCATGGGACGGTAAGATCTTGCACTTATTACCCTCACAACAGTTTGCATGGAGTACACAGTCAATCTTTTAGTTAAATGTTTTCCTATCTGTTCATAATTAATACTAAAACAGCCAAAAACTCTCAGGGGCTATGCAATATCTATGTAAATCAAAATAAATCTTGTTCATTGGTAAGCACATTAATGGCTTGACTGAATTGGCAAATGTATCATAATATATATTCAATTATTCACAGTAGTTTGAGGTAGTTTCTAAGGGAAAGATAAAATGGAAAGACAAAACCTTAACTTAGAAAATTAGGTAAAACCTGAACTAAAATAATTGGACAGAATCATTTCTGTTGGGTCACTATCTCAAATATAGACTTTACCCTTCGGTGTTTTAAAAAGGCACCAAAATTTATCCATTGCAATAAAATTTAATCTTTGTCATGACATTGTATGGCACTGTTTTTTTCCAAAATTTAAAAATTATTTGATGTTCGGGATCACAATGTAGGTTTAGATATGTATGGATTCTGTTATATCTTATTTCGGTTAACATAGCCAGAAACATATATTGCTCATTGTCATGTTTTCCTTTTTGCCAGTTGTCTTTTTTATTACCAATAGGCTCCCGTTTGATCACTATTGCCGCTAATGGTAGAGCATGTTTGGTTACAAGTAACTGTTTCTCTCTTTTGGTCTAATATCCCTAGGTTGTAGCTGTCAGGAAACAGACTCCGGCAGGGAATTCCACTCCTTAGCTGTACTAAGTATACCCAAAACGCGTTGTGCAAATGGGTGAGATGTCCATCATGTACCAATGGAGCATTGCCGTATGTCTTGTGGGCCGATGATGGAAAGGTCTAGCGCCTGTTGCGGCTTTTGTTAAGGCAACACATTCATATCGGAATGTTGTTATTTTACATTTGACAGACGCACGCTTAAAAAGTTTTTTAATTATCAACAGGCAACCATAGACAATAAAATGCAATACTTTATGGACGCTTTCAGTAGTGAAGAAACATGCTCATTCACTCCGTTTCAGTTTGTGCTTTGCACAACAGCTACAGATTATTGTAAAGAGTTTTCTCCAAACACAATACCCTTCAAATTTTCTATATAGATCTAAATGAGGACACTAAGAATATTGGGCAAATATTCCGCAGAGGAAGGTTAACAGGCTCTGAATTTTAGCTTTGTTATAAGCGAATAGTTTAAAAACATGCTTTAATAATCATTAATTTTGAACAAGCAGGAAAACATGCTAACAAATACTTAGAAACAATATTGTGCAACCTATCTAAATGGGCGAAATGATGTTGCCTCTACTTTTGATACCGTGTGAGACTGACCTCATATAAATGAACCTGCTAACCATCTACTCGTTGTTAACCGTTACGTTACCTGCGTCGCGGCTAGAGCTTGTAGTCATTTTGTTTCTGGTACTGGTCCGGCTCATAACTGATACTCTCGGTATTCTCGGTACATAAAAAAAAAAATAGACCATTATGTATTTTTCCAGGTTATAATTCCTAGTAAACAAATTTCATATAATAACAGATTTTGGCTTGCCTGATCAATGTTATTAATATACACAGATAAAATGGCAAGGGATGATTTGTACTCTCAATAATGGACACCCGGAAAAGAACGCTGGCACCTGTAGATGTAGCGAAAAGGGTGCAACATGTCTTGAGATACTTGAAGGCTGGAGCATATTCCTCGGCTATCATGAAAATCCCGGCAGTAAGATCAAGATCACCCTCATATTTCTGGAGGATACACATCCTTACCCGGAGCCCGATTACCCTTCGAATCTCCATCCTCATCCTCAGCTAGCTCAGTTCATCCTCAGTGTTCGCTCTAGCCGGCCAATAAAGGCAAGCTAGAGATGAGGAAGAAAACATTTCCTGGTCCCTTGGGATCGCTTCTCCCCAATAGCTGTCTTAGTCCTAGGGGTGGGGTGCAGAAAGCTCCACCACGATATCAACGTGTAGTAGCGGGAGTAAGAATCGATTCATACCAGTGTTTTCAGAACCGGGTATTCTCAGCAGCAAGCCCTAGTCGCGGCATCGTCATAATAATGGATACTCAAACTATCTGTAAATATCTCGTAAAACGTGAACAAAATGATGAATTCTTTAAATGCTAAAGTGGGCTGGAATCCGTTATAATATCAGTGTTGATCGACGCTCGCTCTCACATAACTGTGAAACGCCTCTTAGGTTATAGTGAATTAAACGTTCACGCGAAACATGTAAGACGGTTTGCATACATTGAGGATACAGTAACGATAGTGCGCGATATAGTTGAGGTGCGGTTTCACTATGAACTGAGGCGGTGTGGTCACTGTGTGTGGGGCTAGTGACCGGTCGTGACGTGTCGTGTTGTTTGTATAGAGGAGGCGGCTCAGCGCGCGGGCGAGAGCTGGGCGGCATGGGCGGCCCGCGCCGGTACTAGCAACGGGATCCTAGTAGTACCACGCGACATGAACAAATCAGTACCTAATGCCGTGCGACCGTCGAACTAGTCGCATACGCGATCGAGCAATTGCCGGTAACTAGCTTGTAAGTCCAGTACGAGTGATAAATTTTGCGAATCACGTTGTATTGTTATAAATAAATAAGATCATTTTGTCGAAACGTTTTCATTTGACCTGCTCATTGATTCCATGCTTCATGTTACATACAAGTTTAAATTAGTTTGTATAATTATTACTACTTTCGATAATGTTTACGATAAGCCTAAATGTTAAGGTACTATCGAGAAGTTTGATTCATGACCCGTCCTGGGCTTATTTTACTTCTGAGATTTTAATCCAGTTAGTCAGAATTTTGCTTAAATTATATTTCCTTAGCAACAAATTTATTATAGATTTAATAAAACAATGTCAGTTTACACATCTTGCTGGATTTCAATGACGTTTTATTATTTGGCATTTTTTTTTAATTTAAACGTCTCTGTTTGAAATAGTCCGTATATAAACAATGATCAAATGTTCTCATCAAATCAATGATTATTACTACTATCGATAATGTTTACGATAAGCCTAAATGTTAAGGTACTATCGAGAAGTTTGATTCATGACCCGTCCTGGGCTTATTTTACTTCTGAGATTTTAATCCAGTTAGTCAGAATTTTGCTTAAATTATATTTCCTTAGCAACAAATTTATTATAGATTTAATAAAACAATGTCAGTTTACACATCTTGCTGGATTTCAATGACGTTTTATTATTTGGCATTTTTTTTTAATTTAAACGTCTCTGTTTGAAATAGTCCGTATATAAACAATGATCAAATGTTCTCATCAAATCAATGATTATTACTACTATCGATAATGTTTACGATAAGCCTAAATGTTAAGGTACTATCGAGAAGTTTGATTCATGACCCGTCCTGGGCTTATTTTACTTCTGAGATTTTAATCCAGTTAGTCAGAATTTTGCTTAAATTATATTTCCTTAGCAACAAATTTATTATAGATTTAATGAAACAATGTCAGTTTACACATCTTGCTGGATTTCAATGACGTTTTATTATTTGGCATCTTTTTTTAATTTAAACGTCTCTATTTGAAATAGTCCGTATCTAAACAATGATCAAAATGTCACGATCCGATACCCACAAATTTTTATATTATTTAAAACGTCGTAAGTGTGTTTTATATAAATATGATTAGATAACAATGCAAAGGTGTTTAGCAATGTTCAAAAGATTCCAAATTAAATTTTTGTATAAAAAAGGAATTAAACATCTGCTAACCATCGAGATTTTTAAACTTTTCGTCAAGAAAAGTTTGAACGAATTATCGTCTTATCAAACATATATGGGTCATGTCATGAATCAACCAGGTTGACTGTACATTTTCGCTCTTATTTAGAAAATTCTCAAAATTGTTTAGCAATTTGCTTACACATTTATTATTCAAATTTTCTATACATAATTTGAATAAAGAAGCTAGCAGTTGCTAAACACCGTCGAGATTTTCATGAATAACGCCCTTAGTGTAAGTTTTATTTATACATTTGTGATTAAACTTTTTAGAAATATGTATTTTTTTACTCTCTTACCCCGATGGACTAAAAATGAGATTGACTTCATCATGTCGACGAAGAAGCAAACTTTCAATGATGTCTCTGTGATCAAAGCGGTGGAAACCGGCAGTGATCACCGCATGGTGAGACATTAAACCTACATATCAAGCTGAAAATCTCGACTGATGAAGTCTACGTTTCATCCGGTATAAATCGAAACCCTAAACCCTGAGAACTTTCGGCTCGGAACTCCAGAATCGTTTCGAGTGCCTAGGAAGCTCCGTTGACGAATACAACGATGGGTTCCCAGAAACTCCACAATATCGATATAATATAAGATCTTCAAGACCCGTCATACAAATAGGAACAAGACTCTCCGGTCCTTCTCTCAAGCTCATGAAGGCGAGGCGTGAGATTTTCCGGCAACTCATTGGACGGATCTCCAAGTCGTTGCAAAACGACCACCGCCTTTTTATATATAGGACTGACTGATGGCCGAGGAACGATGATCTGTTGAAGGTTGCGGGGATCCGCTGGATGCGGGACGCACGGGACCGGTCAATGTGGCGACGCTTGGGGGAGGCCTATGTCCAGCAATGGACGTCTTTCGGCTGTTATGACGATGATGATGTAGGTAGGTAGGTAGCCCGAGACGTTATTACGTATCGGGCTACCTCGCCAGTCCTATATACACACAGGATCAACTCAGGATGGATGAAATAGAGACAGGTCATTGGAACAACTTGCGACCCACGATTTGTTGCGACTCAAGTTAAAGGAGAAAATCTATATATCCGTACCTTTCGTACTTTATGGATCAGAATATTGGGCTATGAAAAAGACGGATGAAAAGAGATTGCATATAACAGAGATGAGATGGATGTGCAGAGTGATGAAAGTGGATAAAGTGAGAAATGAGTATATTAGAGGAAGTCTGTAAGTGGCGCCAGTGACAGAAACGTTGAAACAGAACTGTTCGTCCTGGAATTGTCATGTGATGTGGAGGGGTGAAACTCACGTACTTAACAAAAATAGTTATGAATATAAATGTGGATGGATGAAGAGGGCGGTGATGGCCAAAGAAAAGATAACGTGTTGCACCGACCCCAAGTAACATGGGACAAGGGCAGGTAGATGATGATGTTAGGGCTGGCAAGAAGTAAATGAGATTACATTCATGAAGTTGATGGTACTTTTTAGATCAGAAAATCAGCCCTGTGGCTCTGACTGGCACGCGAGTCACATCTTTACGCCGAGAGCGTTGGCCGTTTTGCTGGGTTGTGCCGCATAATTTCCCTATTTGTACTTAAGAGCCTACATCAGCTTTAGTGCCGTATAACGGTAACTTTCTAAAGCGTACTCATTAGTAACGGCTAGGTAAAAAGGTTCGAAAAAAAAATTTTTTTTTTTCATGTTCCTTAATTTTTTAACAGCTAACTTTAAAAATAGCTAACTTTAAAAAAAATATTAGCAACACGATATTTTTCGCACCTTTGGATATCCTCCAAAACGACTTGGATGTTTAAAAATATTTTTACACAGAAAAATCGATGGCTGGAATTTCTTAATAACTGAAATCTGAAATAGTATATGTAAATCAAATAATATTTTGCAAACAAAACTGTTCAAAAGGAGGGTTAATATTGATATTTTGGCTCCGAGCGTGCGCACGGCCAGTACTACGTTAACATTGGGGCGTGTATATCGCCTTAAGCTAAAACTTGGCGTACTTATGGAACTTTGGAAACATTTAAATAATATGTTAGTATGGAGCCGTAAGGTGGCCATAGCAACTCCTTTACATTTCGTACTTTTTAGTCCATTAAACGCTTGTTCAATAAAGATTTTTACTTTTAATTATTATTTCTTAACGTATAGGTATCTTCTTTCTCCAGGACCTAAGGCAGACGTTGTTTTAGGAAAATAAAAATGTGGTTTTATTGCAGGATGCATTTAAGTCGTATCTGGCGTTGGTTTTTGCAATATAAGTATAAATGCATAATTGTTTACAGGCAGTGATCCGTTAAGAGTGTTCGCAGACTTAGCGATCTTTTTAATGTCTAGTCTCTTACACATATAAAAATATCTCTTAAAACTAAGATCTCGACACGATTCCTTTTGAGGCCTTTAAACCTGCATTCAAAATAGTAACCAGAAATGTACCTACCTCTCTAAAAACTGTTCTACTTGACTCGCAAAACGTGATCACATCAAATTGAGTAGTCCGCGAGTGTGATTGCTAGCATTAGGTTCATAACGCTGTCGGACGGCGGAAATGTGCGTGCGACTCCTTTCAGATAGGTAGATGCGGCATGATGATGACGAGCTCACGGCGGCGATGCGTAGTCGACGACGTCACGCTGTATACGTTAGGCGACAACGGCGGAAGACACAGGAACGCGAACAATTACAAATCGTAAGTACGGCTGAGAGAAGCAGACGTTAATGGCGTGGCGTGGCGTTAAGAGCATCGAACTCACATCTCTATGACAACCAGTGCGTTATATTTCTATTCCAACAACGTTGCACGACAGATCTTCTAGCTTTAGACGAGTCAATATTTGTACACAACAATTTGCATGAATACTGTGTGTAACGGCAATGTGTGATCATATTTTAAAAACTGCTTCTGCCCATGTAAATGAACCACTTTATCCAAGAAAGATAAAGAGAAGTCTCAAAAAAAAAAAAAAATTTGGTCAGTTGCCAACAGCTTTGTATGGAAACTCCTTGTTGTTTTGCTGTCGAAACAAGTCTGCATTTCAATATTGAAATTAGAAACCTTTCGCGGACCAAAGATTGGGTACCAATGGCTTAAACGCAAATCGTTGATACCCAAAACGAAAACACCGATTGATGTCGTTCGTAATATTATCTACTTACCGGTCAGAATGAGGGATATGCATGTCATTTTTAGGGTTCCGTACCAAAGGGTAAAAATGGGACCCCATTACTAAGACTGTCACCAGGTCTGTATCTCATGAACCGTGATAGCTAGACAGTTGAAGTGTTCATTGTTGATGTATTTCTGTTGCCGCTATAACAAATACTAAAAACAGAATAAAATAAATATTTAAGTGGGGTTCCCATACAACAAACTGTCTTTTTTTTTTTTTGCCGATTTTTGCGAAAATGGTACGGAACCCTTCGTGCGCAAGTCCGATTCGCACTTGACCGGTTTTTTTATTTGCTAAATAAAATGCTTCAGCTCGTAAACAAATATGAAGCAATTTTAAAATATCTTCTTTGTTAGATATCAAATATTTTTTCATGCATATTCCCTATTGCTACTGTTCAATTTTATGCCTCTTGTGTCTCTTCTGCATTTCAGATTAATTGGATGGTGTTTGCTCATACTGCTTCTATGTTCCACAGAAATTGGGCGCCCTGATAAGAATGCTTGAGATAGTTGGACCTGAACTAGAAGAATTTGTTCCTGACCGAGGATCATGTACAGTGATGCGCATCATTTCAGCCAAAAGACGTCAACTGCTGAACATAGGCTGCCGCCAAGTATCGCCACATTACTCGGTCCCGTGCGTCTCGCATCCGGCAGATTCCCGCTACCTTCACCAGGTCATCGGGCTACTAGACAACCAGACCACCAGCCTGCCAACGCAAAGTCGTCCGGTTCGCGGACTCCAGAACTTAACGGCCCCATCGACCATCGGATGATGATGCAAGTATATAAATGTTGTTTTTAGGGTTCCGTACCCAAAGGGTAAAAATGGGACCCTATTACTAAGACTTCACTGACCGTCTGTCTGTCTGTCACCAGGCTGTATCTCATGAACCGTGATAGCTAGACTGTTGAAACACAGATGATGTATTTCTGTTGCCGCTATAACAATAATTACTAAAAACAGAATGAAATAAATATTTAAGTGGGGCTCCCATACAACAAACGTGATAATTTTGCCGTTTTTTGCGATAGTGGAACGGAACCCTTCGTGCGCGAGTCTGACTCGCCCTTGGCCGCTTTTTCTTCTCTTCTCTTATTGAATGAATTTTTGTTCTATTTTATAAGACATTATTAGCAAAGCGTTTAAGTAAAACTCCTATTAATATTACACATACATTTGAAGGTCAAACCGAAGCGAACTGATCCAATTTCACTTCAGTAAAAAGAGGAAACAGAGTGAACTTCGATTAGAGATGACCGTATAAAGGGAAAGCTCATATGATTAGTAACATTAAGAAGCAAGTTGTATGCTCTGGACATGCTTACCTAAAGAGAAGTAATCTGTTCACTCAGCTTCTTATAATGCAAGTTCAAATTATACAAGTCTGTGGCTTCTGTGAAACGTCTTAATTTGAATAATAAGAATAGGACTGCCTGTTCGTGTAGCGGTAGCAAGCGGTACTGCTGTGCAAGAGGTCATGGGTTCGATGCCCGGGTCGGGCAACGTATGTTGTGATGGGTTTTTCCATCTGGAATTTCTAAATAGAAGCTCGTAGTCTGGATTCGAGCCCGATTGATGGCAATAGGCTCGCCTTATATGGGACGTAAGGTTGCCCAAGTCGATCTTTCTTCCATACAAACGTAGTCTGGCGTTTACTACACTGTTTGACGATGTACGTTCATAATAAAAAAATATATCAATTTGTCTCATCGTTATGTAGCCCTGTATGGCAACAAAAAAGTAAAATATTTATATATATGAACGTCGAAAGTTCCATATTTCAACATTAATTTTAATGCATCTTTGGGCGTAAATAAATAAGAAGAAGGAAAATTGCAAAACAGTCACCATACAAGGACAGATGAGTAGGTCAATAATGCAAATAATTTTATGTTGAACAGATACATTTAGTCGTTTTTCATGATATCGAAATACCCAAAGGGCTGTTTATAAAATTTCGCGCGCTCGTTTTCGTACTAAATCATCATACATTTCGCTACGAAATTGCAAAAGTGTGTATTCGTACACGAACCAGCTTCTTACTGCTTATCACAGCACAGTGTTGTCTGATGAAATAGCATGAATTTTATCCCCGCGCACTAAATAGTTCGTGCCGTCGACTAGGGCAACCTTAAACAACTGGCAAAATGTGGGAATACCTACTGTAGGTGTACTGTGAGGGTGTAGCTCAGGGAGCTCAAATAATAAGCAGGAATTACTTTTAACTTGTATTGAATCAACAACGTGCCTGCCCTAAGGCGGCTTTTACAGAAGTCCCAGCTAAACAAAAAACTACACGCGTTCGATATATTTCAAATATTCTGTATTCGATTTCCTTCCAAACTTATAAGTCGCCAGCTTTAGGTGTCAGCGGCCCAACAGGTTGCTCGTCCTATGTGGAAAGCCTCTACATTACCTACTGTAGGTGTTCGAAAATATATTTTTAGTCATATGTGGTGCAAACACGAAGGAGGAGCTCGTGACTAAATAATAATAGGCGCAGGGGTCGATCTTCAAGGTTAAGCAACGCTTGCAAAGTTCGGTCCGTGGTGCGGTGAACATCTTTAAATAGCTATTTTTTTCTGTGCCTCGGCAAACACGTTAAGCCGTTGGCAGGACAAACGTGGTCAAAGATCTACAAATGACAAGACCCGAATGAATGGCCCACGGTTTGTGATTTAACAAAATGGACACACGTGTAGCTATGAAAAAGTTTGTTCACTAAAGATTTGAACTTAGTAATATTACTTACAATAACCACAATAAGTAATGCATATTATTATTTATTTATAACATTTATTGTTATATGATATGACAAAACATTAACAATTATTTTTGAAACATGTAACAGATACTTGTCAAGTCTGCATGTCTTATTAATAAATACTGCAATAAGTAAGATGCTTATTGCACTTATGGTTATAAAACTATTAAAAAAAATATGATTACTGTTCAAAACTGCAATATGTTGATTTACTAACTATAACTGCAATTCTGAGTTCTAACATACAGGCATCTGCCTAGGTTGGAAGTCAGGATTCCATAGTAGTTGAATGAATAAAATTATTATTATAAGTAAACTACTTATCGCGGGTATGAATAATAACGTTATATCTACTACCTATGTACTGAATGGTCCTAACGTAATAATAAGTAAATTATCTCGTCTTTAGATGCATTAATATAATATATTTAAAACATTACGTTTTATTAATTTTGTCCATAATCCAGTGAGTTTCATGTTTATAGCATGTCTTATTACGGAGACATAAACAAAACAAAAAGTAAACCTTTTACCGCGTTTTTCACGAAAGTTGCTCAAACCTAGTGATTGCACTTATCGCCTCTTTGTTTTATTTTATTTAGAGATTGTTTACTTACTTTTTTGCCGTTTTTTGCAGTTGAGGAGGCTTTCTCATCGCTGAACCCTTACCAGTGGGAGAAGGCAATGGCTGTAGAGCACAACTCTTCGATATGTTAGTGACGAGTAAGAGGATTGAAGAGGTCAACGAAAAATGGGAGATGTGTTAAAGACTTGAACCTGTCGAATGCCGTAATTACCGAAATAACAATTAAAACGCCATCGTGTCTCGCGTGGATCCAAGTTTCTGGCCCTCAAGAGATAAAGATGGCTTATTAGAGAGGGCGCTGAATGAGTCCTATGTCGAGTTTCGTCGCCACGACAGAGCATTTGCAAGAGCAAAACGGGCGTTGAACATAAAACTGAACGCCTCTCTGCACCAGCTACAATCCGTGCCCAAAATAAATATTACAATTTTCAACGGGCGCTACTCATTATATCGCTTCGTGGAAGCAATACGTAATAAGCCTGTTAATAAAAACATAACGAAATGGAACATTTAAAGAGGAGATTGCGCGCCGAAGACATCAACGACAACCAGATCACATACAAACATGCGCTGTTGCCCATACGTAGGAACAACCGATATACTTACTGCGGCCATAGTAAACCCGTGCTATAATTGTTTAATCATGTACGTAGTTAGGCTAAGTATAAATATCTAAATAGCGGCTCTGTGTGGGTAAGCATGTGTCTGTATGGGTTGTTTGGTCGGACGACCTCTGCCGCGTCACTGTCACACAAATAAATCTGTGTATTTACAAGGGCGCGCACTGCGCACGCACACATGGCGCCGTGCGCATAGGTAAAGTTGAACTATCTATAGTTACCTATATATTTAAAGCTCTTATGTACACATTACTAATCTAAAAATTCATATCTCAAAAGTTTAATATCCTGGGCTTTTTTTATTTGTTTTCCAAGATCAGGCAAAAAATTTAAAACATCAATAAATTGTCGTTATTTATTAACCTTTTGACCGCCCAGCGGTACCGAAGGCGATGTGTTCCCAGCGCCAAGATATAAATGTATAACCAATATAAAGTAAACAGTAGAGATGGATTATGGAGTTTCTCGTGCGTTCTTCTCCATAACAAGCTACTTTTTCGAACGCACGGTAGAATCAATTTTTATTACTTGTAAATTTTAATTCTTTGACGTTCAAAAGTGCCGCTTTTTGGCCTAGTTGAATTATTATATTTGACTTTGACTTGACTTTGATGAGGGTAATTGTATTATCAAATGTTACTTGCACGTTTTGTTTTATGAATATACCAGATAAATAAAAATAATGACGTATTTCGATGTCTAGATAAATAAAAACAATGACATTTCGATATCTTGTTTTATTAACAATAGTTGTGATAAGAAAAAGTAGAATACACTATAGATAATGACAAAATAGATAAATAACTCAATTCAGCTATAAGAAGTTGGCTACATCCCTATTGCCTTCTGACAGACAAATGGATGATCATTTGTCTTCAAATTAAGACCATGGCGCTCGGAGCACGTAAATGTCTTGTGAATAAAATTTAAGTCACCTATGATTTCGCCATTGTTCTTTCTGAAACTGACACCCATGACAAAATGTCACAAATTTTGTTTGCGCTCTTTTCGGTTTTCAATTTAACCCCTTATTTGCAAGTAGCGACCCCGATAACCATGAAAAAGACATCCATGACGATAGTTTCAAAAATTTTGGTCGGCGCCATCTTGTAACTTCTTTTTGCCTCCTATTCGTATTTAGCGAAACAAAATCCATGAAAATTACACCTATGACGAAAATTTCGGAAAGAAACAATGGCGAAATCTTAGCTGACTTAAATTTGAGCATCTGAATCTGGGTTATCTACGAATGAAATTTCATTAATTGACTACCTTTTTTTAAAGTATAACATTAACAGAGGCCTTCGTGCGAGTTTTAGCTCACACTCAATCGCGTTAACGTAACCGTCAATTTGTATTGAAAGTGGATTTAAGCGCCGGCTGGTGACGGTAAGGAAAAACATCTTTTTTCTATACATTTTTAGATCGTTTACAGTATCACGAATGAGTAGGTACGTTAAAAAACTCGGAATAAACACACTGGTTCAGCACGGATAAAAATACATTATATATGAAAATTAATTGACTTTTTCGTTAACTCATTAACATAAACTGTAACATAAAAACAACAACTGTATACAGATTCAGATACGTCCGGGTCTTTTTTATTCCGTTCACCGGTAAAATGTCCAAGTTTAACGTGGAAACGGCTTTCAATGAGTTATTGAAGAAAGTGGCAGCGTTGACGGCAAAAATCACGACTCAAACAGCTGTGATTGAGTCTCAAAACAAGAAATTAGACGATCAACAGCAAAAGATCGAAAAAAATTTCGGCACCATTACCGAACAGACGAGGGTACTTGCAGCTTTGTCCATCAAAATTGAGAAGCTCGATGTTCAAAATACATCGAAGAGTGAAATGGATAAACTCGACGGAATACCCATTGCACAGCGGGTGAGCGAGGCAGGTACTGCAAGTGATGCCAAAGAACCGCAAAGAAAGGAGACGGAACGTGCGCGCCGTGCGACTGAGCGAACTAAAAATAAGGCTGCGTCCATACCACATAAAACCAGCGAGTGTATATTGAAAACTCCTGAGATTGCTTTGGGGGAAGATATTTCATCTGAAGAATGGAACGTAGTCAGTAGCAAAAAGCATGCAAAGAAAGTTATTGCTAATGCCATAAAAAAAGGCGGCAATGCGCAAATAGCTACAATTCAAGCTATTCAGCGAAAAAAGTTCTTACATGTATGGTCATTGCATCCGGACACATCTGAGAAGGCAATAAGTGAGCACGTGGTGGGATTTTGTGGTACCGACGATGTTAAAATCGAGAAGTTAATCCCGAAAAGCAAAAGAGACTACGCGTCATTTATGATTGGAGTCCCTGAATCAGTTTTTGATAAGGTGAACAACGTAGATTGCTGGCCACTTAATGCGCAATTCAACCAATGGGTGTGGTTTCGGAACTCCCGTAAACCAACACAAGGCAACCAAAGCCAGCAATAAATGCATTCGAGTGTATTACCAGAACGTTCGAGGTTTGAGAACAAAAACAAAAACTTTCTTCACAAATATATTAGCATCCTCTTACGACCTTTTTGCCATCACAGAATCGGGCCTTAATGTTTCAATCCATGATGGCGAACTTATCCCACCGGATTATAAAATACTGCGGTGTGATCGAGCAGATGGGCGCAAGCAAGGAGGAGTGTTCCTAGCGGCATCGCCGCGTTTTAGTTTAAAGGGTGTTCCAATCGCCAATGTGTGCTCAGCCTTATTTGAGATTGTTTGTGCTACCGTGCACCTGGGCAATAATTGTTTGTTTTTATGTTGTGTAGTTTATATTCCTCCGAAATGTGATAGTAATGAATATATGCGATTGTTTAATATTTTAGAAACTGTATGTGTAAATTATGAGAATGTATTAGTGATGGGTGATTTTAATATGCCATCTACATCAGTGGAAGTACAAAGTTACTTGGAGTATATAAACGCTTTCTGTGGATTTCAGCAGGTAAATAATGTTACTAATATAAATAATCGTACTTTGGACTTAGTACTGACTAAATTTTTGGCGAGTGACATGGAGGTAGAACTGTCAGGTAAACCGTTGGTGGATATTGACGTTCAGCATCCTCCACTGATAGCGACAGCGAAGTTTGGCGGTCAATCCAATGAGCAATTGACGGTACACAAACAGAGTTCTGATTGCGAAGAGAAATCTGAATTAAATATTGAACCAAAATGGAATTTTACCAAATGTGACTTCTCCAGACTATATAGTATTTTACAATCAGTAGATTGGGAGGCAATGTATGAGATTTTGGATCCCGATAAGGCGTTAACGTTTTTTTATAGCGTAGTTAATGAGGCTATTAGTGAATGCACACCAACAAAAAAAAAAAATGTAGTGGGAATAAAAGCAATTATGTGTATCCAAACTGGTACACATCGGATTTAATACGCGACATCAAAACAAAGTGGAGGTATCATAAATTATTTAAAGTTACTGGTTCCAAAGGCGATTATGAATGGTTTGTAAGGTCGAAGGTATTTGTGGAGCGAAATGATAGACACGACTGCTCAAATAATACTCTCCTTTATTTTAGGATACACATGATTATATAAGGTTGGTTACATACACATAGGTACACTGCATACACACTACACCTCCCATGGCGAGGTAAAATAAAATAAAATTATCATTTTGTTTTATTTTTATAATACATTTACATTTACACAAGAACATGATAATTACTGATTAGGATAATACAATTTTGTTCTGTTTTTGTGAATGGTGTCTACATTACCATTCTTTATTATTTTAACATTTGGTGACTCTTCTGATATAACTCTATATGGTCCCGTATAAACACTATCTAATTTATTACACATATTATTTTTAACTAAAACTAAATCATCAGGACGGTAAGTAACTGGATTTATATTTCTGTCATATAGTTCTTTTTGTTTTAATTTACTTTTGAGTAAGTTGTCTCGTGCATCTTTCTGTGACTTTTGTAATCTAAATTTTAATTCTAATGGATAATAATCAATGTTATATAGTGGATCAACAATCCTATTGGTCAAATTGCTTGGTAACGAGCACTTTTTTCCGAAAACTAACTCGTAAGGGGTATATTTTGTTGCTGAATGTACTGAAGTATTGTAGCAAAATGACCAAAATGGGAGCCATGTACTCCATGTCTCTGGATGGTTGTCGGTTTGAATACGGAGAAATGAATTCAAATGCTTGTGCGTGTTTTCCAAAGCACCTATACTTTGGTGGTGATATGCTGTTGAGTTTAGTTGTTTAATATTTAATAGATTACATACCTCCTTGAATGTTGATGACAGGAACTCGGTACCCCGATCCGTCGCTATCTCCTTCGGTACTCCATACCTTAATATAAAATTATGAACTAACGCTTTCGCTACTTCTTCCGTTCTGCGTGTAACTAAGGGATATGCCTCAATGTATTTGGTGAGTTCACACTGCAACGTGAGGATATAACTATAATTATAATTATCTCTTTCCAGAGGACCTACTAAGTCAATATATATTTTTTCAAAGGCACTATGTGCTGTTGTTGTTATTTCCATAGGTTGTTTGGTATTGTGCGGTGAATACTTTTGTTTCTGACATTTGTCGCACCTCTTTATAAACTCTTTTATATCATCTTCTAATCCCGTCCAATAGTAATATTTTTTTATATTGTTGAACATTCGTCTCGTACCCGCGTGGCCACTGGTAGGTAAGAGATGAAAATCGTTCAAAATTACTCGTTTATCTTCTTTATTCTCTATTCGTTGTACATCTTTTACTATATGTAAGTGTGGTCCGGTCCACTTTTTCATTATATCTATTTCATTTAATAACTTTTTTATAAAAATGTTATTTTTATTACTTTTTATTAAATAGATTTCCGTAATATTTACGCTTCTACAAAAATCTTGTAACTCTCTCACAAATTCGGCTCGCGATATTTGCGATGGAGAAGATACATGTTTAATATAGATAGTTTTTTCCTTAGGAATGTACATAAATGTATTACTTTCTTTACATGTTTCACCACTTTTTCTAATTGTTTCTAACTTGCATGCATCAATAAAACGTAATTCCACTGACTCGTTTAAAGTACTAGTACTAGGAGTGCTTACAACGTTTGGTTGATCAGACCGAACTGTAGTTGTGCCACTCGTTCCTATCTTAGAATTATTGTCAATCTGGTTTCTTTTCTGAGCTCTTGTCATAACTGAAACACACGACTCGTGCATTTGTTTTAAGTCATTACATGTTATGGAAATTCTCGACAATGCGTCTGCTGCCGCATTTTCCGTACCCCTGACATGTTCTATCGTAAAATCATATTCTTCTAGTAATAACCTAAATTTAAATAACCTGCTTGATGGGTCTTTCATGTTAAATAATGAAATTAAAGGTCTGTGGTCTGTGTATATTTTAAAATGTTTTCCGTACAAATATGGACGAAAATGTTTAATCGCCCACACTATAGCTAGCAATTCCTTATCGATTGTTGGATAATTTATTTCCGCTTTGTTTAGTGATCTACTTGCAAATGATACTGGTCTTCCATTTTTGTTAGACAAAATTGCTCCGATTGCATAATTAGAAGCGTCTGTCTGGAGATTAAACTCATTTTGTTCTGTGAAATCCGGATATTGTAAAATCGGTGGGGATATGATTTTTCCTTTTAAACTATCAAATGCCGACTGACACTTTTCATCCCATATAAAAGAAGCATTTTTACGACATAATTTGTTAAGTGGATAAGCTAACTCAGCAAAGTTTGGAATGAATTTTCTATAGAAATTAACAAACGCAACAAACCTCCTCGTCTCGTCTATATTTGTTGGACACGGATATTTTTTTACTACATTTATTTTATCCGGGTCAGGTAATACACCGTTACCTGATACCACATGGCCTAAGTATAGTAATTCCTTCTTTAAAAAATTACATTTCTGCGGGTTTAATTTTAAATTTACTTTCCGCAGTCGTTCGAAAACGTCTTGTAGATTCTTGTTATGACTATCTAAGTTTCTACCAAAGACCACTAAATCGTCTAAATAAATAAGGCATTTTTCATACGTTAAGCCAGACATAGCCATGGTCATCATTCTGGAAAATGATCCTGGACTCGTTTTTAAACCCATTGGCATACGAGTCATTTGGTATTGTCCTGAACAGAATGCTGTGTACTTTCTGCTTTCCTGTTCTAGTGCAATATTATAGTAACCTTGATACATATCTAAATGTGAAAAATATACCGAACCCGATAGCGAATCAAGTATTTCGGAAATATTTGGAAGTGGAAACCTGTCGTCTTCAATACAATTATTTAATTTTCGGTAATCAATAACTAGTCGCCACTTTTTCTGACCTGTACCGTCAGTCTTTTTAGGAACTAGTAATACTGGACTAGACCATTCGCTACGACAAGGTTCTATGATCCTTTCTCTTAACATTTTATCAATTTGTTGCTTAATTTCTCCCTTCTGTGAATGTGGTAAACGATATGGCTTTGTAAATTCAGAAGTTACATTTGGTTTTAAACTAATGGTATGTTTATAAATACTTGTTGTAGTTAATCTATCTCCTGGCAAATAAAATATATCCGAGTACTTCGCGCATAATTTTTCTATGGATATTTGCTCTTCCTTATTAAGATGTTTGAGGTTTAGTACCGAAAACAATTGTTTTACTCTACTTGCATCACGTTCTGATTTGTCAAATTGGCAAACATTGTAGTTGTTTAATTTTTCTATACATGGATTAATGTCCGTTAAGGTACACAACTTATCCGTTGTATTTAATATCTTAATCGGTATTAGACCATTAACTGGTGTTGCTATGCAACTGGCCAATAATATTCCGTCACTAATTTCCTTAGAATGTACTACACACTCTTCTGTGAATTCGGTCTTAAAATAATGTATGGATTCACACCTTGGGTAAACTTCCATTGTGTTTTTATAACTCAGTAAAGGTAAAACTATTTTAATTGAACTTTGTGTCAACAATGTTAAGGTATTATTACTGAAATCTAATATGGACTTATGTTTATTAATAAAATCTTGTCCGATGATGCCATTAGCCCTACATGGTAGAGTATCGAAAACATAAAACTTATTACAAATAAGGTGATGATCACCCGATGACAACGTTAAACAAACATATCCCATTGCATGGACTTTGCCACCAATTCCATGTATGACTATGTCCTCTTTTTGGACTGGAATGTTTTGTTCTAGAACATATTTATATTTTATAGCCGAAATTGTAGCACCGGTATCGACTAACCATGAATAAGTTTTGCTATTAGAACTTAAGTTAATATAATAGTTAGTATCAGTTGCGAGAATAACTCTATTATTCACGAAAAAACTCATTTGCATACTCTTCATTTTCCTGTCCCGTTAGAACATTAACCGCGTGTTTATTTGTATCTTTAGGGGTTTGGCTTATCCCTTGGTTACAGCGATTCCTATAATAGCTCCTACCTCTACCACGCCATGGTGATCCTCGGCCTCGCTGTGGTGCACCGCGGCTCTGCTGATGCGCCTGCTGGCCCCCCCGAGGGTAGCCTCGACGAGCACTGGAATCATTGTTACGACCCCTGTTATAATATGTCCTGTTGTAATTATTATTTTGATAACCACTACGGAAATTCTGTTGTCTTCCTCTAGGAGAATACATACCTAGGATCTCGCCAGAACTCGAACTCGGTCCCGCTATGGATGTTTCTTCATCCTTCGCACCTTGTATTGCGTCCTTCAACGACTCGTAGTTCCTAGCTGCAATGATAGTTGAAAGACGGCGGTTTCGCAACCCATCGGCAAACCTTTTGATAACTTGCTTTTCATTCAAGGGTTTAATTATTTTGTATGTCTCTAAGTTACCGTCGGCTTGCGATACCGTCAAATCCACGAAAAGTTCCGAAAGTTTGGTTCCGTAGTCCTGAATTGACAGTTCTGTTTGCTTTAATTGATTTATATTATTTTGTATCGCAAACGGTGATTTTTTAGGCAGTAACACTCTACGCATTTCCTTTACCAAATCATCAACATTAGAATAATCTAACTGTAACTGCAATTTAGCGTTCTGAGACAACCTACTCTTCACAACAAACTGTACTAGTTTCTTCTTACACTCATCACTAGCCAATAACGAGCTATAGTATTCTACATTATCAATAAATTGTTTAAGCGAACATTCATTGTCAGTTGGTATCATAGGTAATAAACTAAGAGCTACTTTCAAATCAAATGACTCCATTTTTGTATCCTCGCTACTACTCGTACTTGACGTAGAGGATAAATCTAAAATTTGTTTATACAATGACTCAAAATCAATACAAAATGTATTTATTAATATCTGTTCGTTTTGTCCTACTTTACCTTTCTTTACATCGTCTGATATCTTCTCTATTATATCAGTATATTTGTCATAAATTTCCTTTGAATCACACAACTTTTTCTCTAATACATTTCCTTGCCTTCGTTTAGGGCCAATTTTAATTAAATATGTTTTTATACATTTCAAATTTTTATATAATTGTTCTAAGTCATCTGCCATTTCCTACCATCATTAGTTGTTTAATTAATCACTTCGTTTATTATAGTTACAAGTACAATGTAACATATCATTTACTACGTTTATTATTATTACGATTATGTACTTATCTAATAAAGTTCTGAGTCCATTTTACGATGCCCGTTGTTTTTCCTCGAACTTTCACACACTCAGCACTTTTTTTTCACTTTCACTTAAACCCATGATGTGTAAACCGATGTGCGATGGTATCCGCTATCTTTGTTTTCACACTATGTCGCCCTTCGACCGTCCTTTCTCCAGTGATGGTCCAGATTGCCTCGCTCCTGACCTTCTAGATATTGCACTCCTGTACATCTCCTGATGTATCCAGCGTACATGACATCGCCGATACATTTGCAGCAGAAAATACAGCACGCCGAGTCCCAGAACCAGCACCACTATAGTCATCAGTATGGTGATGGTGGTAATATGTAATTTCACCTCTTCCAGATGCGCGTTATTAGTTCCTCCGGCTGCGTTTTGCACTATCACGGTTTCATCTTTAGTTTGCGTAGTTCCCATTTTTAATGAACCCGTATTTTTCGTAAGCAACGAACCAAATACCACTTGTCACAACCGCGAACGTTATTAACGCTAGTGAATAATTATTATAATTCATCTTAGCTTGACTCTACTTAGTCCAATTGTTTACACTGTACAACCCTTATATGGCACGGCGGTGTCGGTAAGGCGATCGCGCGGCGATGCCCGCTGGCAGGGTCGCCATGTAAGGTCGAAGGTATTTGTGGAGCGAAATGATAGACACGACTGCTCAAATAATACTCTCCTTTATTTTAGGATACACATGATTATATAAGGTTGGTTACATACACATAGGTACACTGCATACACACTACAGGTTTTCTTACTATCGAACTCAAGTTAAATATAAATTAGCGACAACGTATGAAAATTACCAGCGTAGGCTACAGACAAATATTAAAAACGATCCTAAATCTTTTTGGAATTTTGTTAGAGACAAGCGTACTAGACGTAACAAAATTCGAGTCACAAACGATGGAAAGGAGTTGATTGACGAAGAATGTCCGGAATGTTTTGCTTCCTTCTTTCATTCGGTGTATAACGGGGTGCGCCCGGCGCTGGATCCCGAGAAGGCGGAGCGCGCGGCGGGTGCAAGCGCGGGCGCAGCGCGCGTTCACGTTGGCCAGATTGACCTGCGTGAGCTGCGCGTGGCGCTCCGCCGCCTCAAGCCCAAGTATTCGGCGGGACCAGACGGGATACCGCCATATATAGTAAAAGACTGTAGTGCGGTGTTTGAAAGGCCATTGCTGCATATTTTAAATTTGTTTTTAAAGTTAGGTCAATATCCCAACCACTGGAAAATCACTCGAGTGATCCCAGTACTGAAGGGAGGTTCGGGAACTGATGTTAGTGGCTACCGACCGGTGGCGGTACTGTCGGCGTTTGCTAAGGTCTTTGAATCGGTGTTGCACAAGTGTGTTTCAGATCAGGTTGCTTCTCGACTGACCGACGCTCAACACGGTTTCCGGACTGGTCGAGGTACGGGGAGTAACTTGGTGTCTTTCATGACATACCTGGCGCCTGTTGTTGACGCTGGGGGCCAGGTCGACGCCGCGTACTTCGATTTTCGGAGGGCCTTCGACACCGTCGACAACGATGTGCTGTTGGCTAAGTTTGCGGCGTTTGGTTTTACGCCCCACCTTCTGAAATTCTTCTCGAGTTACCTTGGTGATCGCCGGCAGTACGTCGAATACGGCGGATACATCTCCAAGCCATATTTCACGTTTTCGGGGGTGAGTCAGGGTAGCAATTTCGGTCCATTAGGCTTCACTCTGATGGTCAATGATCTCCCGGAAGTCGTAAGGGGGGCGAAGTGTTTGCTATTCGCGGATGACCTCAAGTTGTTCCTATCGGTAGCAAATACTTCGGACTGTGAACGGCTTCAACAGGATATTGATAGGGTGGTGCAGTGGAGTGCAGATAATAAGTTAGGCTTTAACGTTTCCAAATGCGGTATAATGAGCTACACTCGCGCGCGGGCACCTCTGCTGCATCAGTATGAGATGGAAGCCGCGGTCATGTCACGAGTCACGCATGTGCGGGACCTGGGGGTGACGATGGTTCCGGAATTAACGTTTCGTGAGCACATCATAGACATATGCGGCAAGTCCTTCCGAAATCTGGGATTTATACTGAGACAGTGCAAAGACTTTCAGAACACTGCAGTGGTTAGAATCATGTACAATGCGCTGGTACGGAGCCGTCTTGAAACGAGTGCTATCGTTTGGAACCCCCATGAGGCTAAATAGAGTATCATGGTGGAAAGAATCCAAAACAAATTCACTCGTTTTTTGTTTTTAAAGCTGTACGGTGTCTATCCCTTCTTCCCACTCATGTACCCGAGTCTCTTTGTAATAGGGATGGTAGGGTACAGCAGGCTGGCGGTGCGGAGGGACATCGCTCTGTGTAGTTTCGTGTTTCGGGTGCTGCGCGGCTGGCTTCATCACCCCGATTTGTTAGCGGAGCTGGGACTGTGCGTGCCGCCCGGATGCGGGGGTGCGCGCCGCCCCACGCCAACGCTACTGGAGCCATCCTATAGGACTAACCTGAACAAGTTTGCCCCCTTGTCACGCGCCATAAGATTTTTAAATATTATTTCAAATGAGGTAGATATATTTCAATGTAGCCTGATGAAGTTCACAGGAGTAGCACTGAAGTGCATTGAAAATGTGGAAAAGGGATTTTAATTGAATTTAGTTGTATTTTAATTGAATTTTGGTGGTATTTTAATTGGATTGTAATTTGAATTTTAATTGTATTTTAATGGTATTTTAATTGTTTTTTATAATGAGATGATTGATTGTATTTTAATTGTACTATTTGATTGTATTTTTTGATGGTATTTTTAATTTTATTGCTGTTAGTGTATAATATCTGTGTGGTAGTAACATCGTATTGGCGGTATAGCTGTAAAGGTGCTAACTACATAATTTTGAATAAATAAATAAATAAAATAAAAATAAGACATTAGATTAGGGCCATTTTACATTTTTTCTGCCAAGTGACGAGTAGTGAATTTAATAAGTATATCATCATTATATTTGTTATTTTAATAAAACGGAGTAAATGAATTAACAATACAGGTTATGTCTAAGTCAAGGTTTCCTTGCAGGTAGGTAAGAATACTGTAGTGCAGTAGAAATAAATGAGTTACCTACTTACTTTCAATTAATGATACGCATAAAGACTAGAAACTAAGTTTTTTTTTTTTTTTTTTATTGTATATAGGCTCGCGCTTGACCACTATCTCACCTGATGGTAAGCGATGATGTGGTCGACGGTGAAGCACGCTTGCCTAGAAGTAACCTATTCACTCTTGACTTAAAGACCCCTAGATTGTAGCTATCGGGAAACACAGACTCCGGCAGGGAATTCCACTCCTTAGCTGTACGCATAATAAAAGTGTCCCCAAAACGTTTAACGTTATAAGTCAAAAAAAATAACTTGGTTGTTAATATTGACATATTAAATAGTATGGACTGGAAATACCTACAAAAAAGGGTGCCAACCTAAACCTTAAAATGTAACTTACAATGGCTGCCGATGCTAGGGTTGTGTGAATCAAGGAACACCCCACACTCACAAATCTCAGTAATAGATTAAGTAAACAACCATTTGACAGCAGGCCTACCACGAACACAAGCATAAAACTCGTCACATATTATAGCGGATAAGGCACTTACCTGCAACGGTCACTACGTCAAAACGAAATGTTGCTATTATGAGCAACAACTGAAATATTGTTGTCTCTTATCAAATAAAATAAAAAATGTTTATTGGTGTAAATACGATTACTACATTGGAAATAATGAAACAACACGATGTTTCACATACTGGACCGTGATTTTGGGCATTTTTCAAAACTATAGATCTGATAATATACACAGATTTATCTAAAACAAAACACTTTATAATTTCGTTATTAATACGCATTGTTATACAACTGTTTCGGCATCAATTCTCGTATTTTATTAACTTTTAAAAATAATAGTAAAATTAGCCTCCTCTACGCACCTTAGCTGTTGCTTATGAACGTTGTAATGAGGTGACGATATCTTCGAGCAGTATTCCAGATTACTACGAACTAACGTCTCATAAAGGATAATTTTGGTCTTTGGATTGTTGAATGGTTTTGAAGCCCTTCGTATAGAGCCTAGCATTTTGTTTGCCTTAGATATAATCCTATCTATATGATCATTGTAGGTTAATTAACTGTCCATCACGATTCCAAGATCCCGGATGGTATCCACTTCCTTGAGTTTTTTGCCCGACATACCGTCTATTGTATTATGAATCTGTTTTGCGACAAAATTTGATGTGTAAACATTTTTCTAAATTTAGTCTCATCTTCATTCACCTAATTTATCCAAGTCAGCCTGTAGTAAATAAGAATCCTCCCAACCTGAATCCTTTGATCTACAAACTCAATGACATTTTCTGAAAATGCTACCAATTTGGAATACGTTGATCTGCCCCGAAAGAAACATGTTGATTGCCCTGTATGTGATTCTTCAGATGACAAGACAGGTAAGGATAAACTAACAATTCGAAAACTTTAGGTATCGTTTATATTATCGAAATTGGTCTATATTTCGTTGCACCGTTCAAACCACCATTTTTAAAAATAGGGACTATTTTAGATTTCTTCCACGCGGATGGGAATTAGCCGGACAGGGAGCGGTAAGATTAGTGGCCTAGAGAAGGATTTAGAACATCTTGAGAGTAGATGAAGGGGAAGTTCCTCAGGACCCGGTCCCTTACGTACATTTCAGTTTGCTAGCAACCAACTCCTCCGTTAGCGATATACAACTCAAAATATTTAAACCTTCAGAGCTTAACAAGTTGTTCAATTTATTGGATAGCTGTGTAGGGGGTGAGGGAGAGGAGTTCCGTTGATGATGATACATAGATGAAAAGTTTTTTGCGAATAACTGACAGATGTCTGTATTATTGTCAGCTCTTTCTTTGTTCAACTTCATTTGTTCCGGGATTGTGCTTTTATTTTTACATGTATGCTTAATATAAGTCCAAAAATATTTAGGATTGGTTTTTGTTTTAGCTTCTATTGTATTGATATAGGCTGTGTAAGATGTTCTATTCAATAATCGGCATCTCTTCTTCAGCAGTGATAGCTTTATTCTATCCATAGCGTTATTATTATTTTTATTCTTATTCTAAGGTTGTAGGTTTGTTTTAGTAATTTTGTAAGACCTTTCATAAACCACGGTGGTCTTTGGCTGTAATTTACCTTCTGAGAAAGAGTAACATGTATAAAATTAAATAAAAAAATCTTAATAAGATTTAACATTTAGGTATCTATTATATGAGGTACCTACTTTTCCTCCGGGGCGCTCTTACAATTTTCACCCTGAATAAACATCTAGTAAGAAGATGATGTGGAGTGGATGAGATCTGTACAGTAAAATAAAAAATCGTCATTCTTGATTCTCTCTCTTCCTTTTTCAAAATGGAATGCAAATGTTACCGTAATTAAACATTTTTAATATAAAAGTTAAGTTCTGAGCCACCACATAGACGACCTGGTCCTGGGGTACGGCATGAGCCCCTCGGTGGGCCCCACGGCGGCCACCACGGGGCACTTGTCGTACAGGTAGCGGTAGCAGGCCGCGCGAACGTGCGCCGCCGTCACGCGCTCCAGCGCGGTCAACTGGATGGTCGGTTCGGGCCGGGAGCCGTAGTACAGCGTCCAGCGCCCTATGTCCATGCACGTGCCCACAGAACTGTCCGTCTCTGACAAAAACTTCGTCTTCAAAAAATTCTTGGCCCTGTCCACCTCCGAGTCCGTGACAGAGAAGCATAAGTACATGAATTCATCTTGTACCAGCATCATCATGTCGTCAACTTGCATGGCGTCGCTCACAAAATGCACTCCGAAGAGTCCACAGTCTTTGTAGGCTATATTGAACGCTTTGTAGGAGTCGCACAGGCCGCAGACAGAGGCCTCGCGCGCCACCCGCACGGGATGCGCCTCTCCGCCGGGCTGGCCGCGCGCCCAGCCACCCAGCACCTGGCGCGCCACCTCCATCACCACGCGGTCGTCGTCGCTGAAGCATGGTCCCTCCACAGCCACCATGACATGCGCGATGGGTATCGAGTCGTCTCGATATCGCACTTCTGAGCCCGAGTACCTGTAGGCTTCCACGCCCAAGCACCTGAGCGGCTCCAGCAATCCCAGTGTGCAGCGAGCCAGCGAGAGTACCTGGTTATGCGAGATGCCGCCCACCGCAGCCAGCACCGTGCGGGACGGGTCGAAACACTTGGACAGATACCGGCAGATGGCTCCGTCGCGAAAGTTGTACAGGTTGGAGGAGGGGCCTATTATGGTCTGCGCGAGAGGTGTGCCCTGGTATGCAGAGGCGTGCAAGTAATCTTCCACCACTGCTTCGGGGTCCTTGTCGTGTTTTAGCATTTCTGCATAAATTACTCTTTTCTGATACTCGATTATGTTCCAGTTTAAAGCGTTGTTGAACACGCAGTCGATGAGGATGTCGGTGGCGAGCGGCACGTCCTCGCTTAGGCACTCCACATAGAACACGACCAGTTCGCGCGTCACCACGCTCTTGAAATTGGTGCCGAGACTCTCCATCTCTGCCTCGAGACATTGTTTATTTCTTCGTTTCGTACATGTAAAAGCTATGTGTTCGAAGAAATGAGTTATTCCATTCTCTTGTTTGGCCTCGTACCTGGAGCCACCGTCGATGAAGAGTCCGATGCAGGCGCCGCGGGTGTCGCGCTGCGCCGAGGCAACGGTCACGCCGTTCATCAGCTTAGAGTAGCAGGTGACCGGCTGGTTGGGCAGGTACTTAGAAAGGGTTGATTGGTAACAGACGTGTCTGCTAAAACACTTGTATTTTCTTTTCAGAATGCGTGTTGTTCTGAGCATCCTAGAACAATTAGTGTAAACAATATTATTATGCAAAAACGTGCAATGTCAGTGAGACGGCTGCTGACGTGTTCTTGTCATATTGTGACCATAGTCGAGCGGAAGCTTGTAGATTTTGGAAGTTTCTAAATAAGGTGAACAAACGAAGTTCCCACTTAACCCGGTGGCGGCGGCGGCGGTGGCTAGAGCAGATCCAGCAGCGGCTGCGATCACTATCACCTAGCCTACAAACAAAGGTAACTTATTGACTTTCATATATAGGTACAAAAGGACCTACTCTGTGCTTACTGACCTAAGGTATCACCACCGACCTGCGGTACCACTCGCATGGAATGGCCGGTCCATTATTTATTTATAAATTTTTAGGGTTCCGAAGTCAACAAGGAACCCTTATATTTTTGCTATGTCAGTCTGTCCGTCCGCAGCTTAGCTCATAGACTCTTAGGCCCAGTTTCCCAGCCGCTTGTTACATTTCTAATTAGCTGACAATTTGTCACAAATTATCCGACCGTTAGTTGTCAGTGAGTTTCCCAACACTGAATCATCGAAAAATTACGTAATAGCTTGTTACATTGAATAATCGGCATCAATTTATTTCGGTTGGCTACCCTAGCTGGTATTCACTTCATTCACTACTATAACGAAATCAGTAACTTTAAATAGTATTTTATCTTGAGCGGCTGGGTTCGTGTAGCGGCCAAGTTAAGCAATCCTCACCAAGGACAGTTTTTGGAAGGGTAAACACGTTTTTTTGGTTTACGTGTTTTTGGTTATGTGACCCAGCACAGATTAAGCAACACTTACTAAGGTTAGTATTTGGATTGATGAACACTTTTTTTGGTTCGTTTGTTTTTAGATGGCTAACCCCGCCAGGGTAAGCAACACTTACCAAGGTCAGCCTTTGGATGCGTGACCACTTTTTTTTGGTTTGCTTATGGGCTTTTCCTTGGCCAGAGAATCAGCATTGCCATCCAACGTGGCAATGCTGCCAGCGTTCTGGGCATTTTTCACGTTGACAGCGATGTGGACGAATTTTTTGACGCCCTATGACCCCTGCCCTTTTATACGTGTTCGTCGTATTTTATTTTTATTTAAGTGTATATAAAGATAGTTATTGTTAATTAAGTATTATATAATATGTAAATTATTAGCATTTAAAATCATAATATTAATTTTAATCTGCGAGTAATTGACCAATATCCAACAATTATAAATTAGGCTCGTTGACAAGAGATTAACATTGAAAAAGGTTCTCAGAAACCCAAAACTGCTGTAACATGTGGTTAATTCGTGATTTTTCTCAAATGTGACAAATTGTCAACCGTCCACTTGGTGTTGAGAAACTGAAAGTAGAATTAACCAGCGGTTATTCGTCGATTACGTTAACAGCCCGATAATCGAGAGCTAGGAAACCGGGTGTTAGTACTAGAAAGAAAACTAAAATAGATTTTGAGATTATTAAAAAAAAAAAACTTCGTGTGCCTCCTATAGACGTAAATTGGAGCTGTTTTTTTTTCTTTTCTATTCCATGGTGGGGGTATCATTGGAGGCATTCAAAAATATTACGGGTCGGTTACAACCATTTTTCGATTCAGAGATCCGTTTGCATAAAATTGAGCTTTAAATTGCTTAGAGTCAAGTGTCAGCGAAATGGTTGCTTTTGGTTATGTGAAAAAAATCACTGCGGTAGTATATGAGTATACATAACAAAATTAAAAGGAAACTATCACAGCTAAGTAGCCTTTACAAGTTTACGAGAAATGTCCTTAGAACAGTAAAAATTTTGTACAAATGCCGCTGAAAATTACTTAAATAACGTTGTAAACTGTGTAAAACAGATAATAAATATATGCTTATGAACCATGTAAAAATATACAAAAATGAAATAATTACATCCGTAATAATAATGATTTCTAAATTAATAATGTTTAAGCTCGAATAATGCATTGGAGTGGGCGGAGTCGTTGGCATTACCAATATACCTATCGATAGATACCCGATTTCCTAATTCGAAGAAATAGGACTTGTTGTTTTTTAATTTAATGTCTCAGAAACGATGTTACCATAAAACATTTGAAAATGGTCTATTACGCATTAGTCGAGTCAAAACTGAGGTACAGCATACTTTTCTGGGGAGGAAGTTATGACTACAATACTCAGAAAGCCTTTGTGATTCAGAAAAGAGCAGTCAGGACCATAGTTAGAATACAACAGCAAGATTCATGTAAGCCTCATTTTATTGACTTAAATATATTGACAGTCTCAAGCTTGTACATTTTGGTCCTGCTTACTCATTTATCTAAGTACATCTTGGAATATGAGACTGAAGATGAAAGACAAAAAAGTGAGAGTACAAGAAGGAAAGATCTCCAGTTGAAACAAACGACTCATCTGAACGTTACAAAGCATAGTTCCTACCACAAGTCAATAAAACTGTTCAATAAACTGCCGACAGAAATAAAAGGTCTTTTATATAAAAGTGAGTTTCAGAGCAAGCTCAAACGGTTCTTGTTAAATAAGTGTCTATATTCTATTGATGAATTATAATTTAATAGAGATGGTTATTTTTTATATATTTTTTTTTTTTTTTTTACATTTTTGAATTGACTTATGACATTATTTAAATACCTTTTATTTGTTTTTGCTGGTTTTATTTGTGTTATTCTTATTATTATTGTTATTCTGATTGTAATTTAAATTGGATAATTTAGATAGTTTAAATATGGATTGACATTTTAATTTGATAATTGTGATGATTTAAATACGGATTGACACTTAATTTGGTTAATTGTAATGATTATAAAATAGATTGCATGTATGATTTTTAGGATATATTTAGTTGTAGAAATTCAGACACAATGTAAATTGTTATTGAATAAATGAAATGAAATGAAAATAGATAATATTTTTTCTAACTGCACTAATTGTGAAGTTGGATTTTATAACTCCTTCAATTAGCATTGTCCTGTGTGGGTGTTTTTAGATCTTGTGAGCCGCTGCAAACGTTTTAATGTACATGTAACAACAAAAATCCCTCTTCTTAGTCCGCATTATTATGCTAATACGGAACCCTATTACTGTGCGTGGTCCGACACGTACAGTAATAGGGTTTTTTTAAATTTATTTAATAGTATTTCATTCTACTGATTCAAATACCTAGTATTGAATCTTGATCAGAGAGAGAATATTTTGTAATCCGGAAGGTAAATTTGCCAAAGATTAGGTATCTTTTACATTAGAAGCCACGAGTCCTATATGCTGAAACTACCTATATGAACCGTGCACATTGAGGTAATTATGTACTACGGCCATGTAACGGCAGAAGTATAACTATCATTTACGTGTTTATCAATCTCTCTGCTAGTACCAAGCCAGACTACCTGGCAAGCTATTGTTTCTCAATCATATCAAATACCTACGAGATGCGGGAGTTGTGTGGCTGATTGAATTTGCCGATCGCAGCAGTCATAAAAAGTATGATCGTAAAGTTGTAACAATAATCATTAAATTGAATTATTTTTACGCCAATATCGTGCCAACACGTCCCAAGAAAAGCAAAGTAGCCATCAGCATTGTTCGATGATTCCTTGTTACATTCACATCTTAGTTACAGCAGAACAGTACACTGTCCCTAATGATGTTGTGAGTGGAAAAAATAATAGTGTTGTGAAGGTTTCCGTCCGGTCCCTTTTGCGTTGGAAGGCTTCACATTAGGTGGACCGCTGACCTGGTTAAGGTTGCGGGAATCCGATGGATGGTCTTTAAGTAAAGGGTGAAAGATTACTTCTAGGCAAGCATGCTTTACCGTCGAACACATCATAGCTTACCATCAGGCGAGATACTGGTCAAGTGCGAATCTATCGAAAACAAAAAAAAAAGAGAGACGCACAGAATCGGTCGATGAGGCGACGTTTGGGTGAGGCGTATGTTCAACGGCGGCATCTTTCGGCTGAAATTATGATGATGATGGTGCGGGTAGTGTGGGTGGCGGGCGTGCTTTGCGTGCGTGCTTGGCGTGCGTCCGTGATCAGCGTGCGTCCGAGTTCAGCGTGCGTCCGAGTTCAGCGTGCTCAGGTCGCATGCCTATGTAGTCATCGTATCTGTGCACCGCAATCATACACAGAAACATTGCGAGTGCCGCAGACATACGTAAAGTAACGAGTATATTATTATGAGACACCCTACTGAAACGTTCCACTCGCTTGGTTTTCTCGCAACATCGAGCTGACTTACTAATTTTACTAAGAACTGTTTTACGGTACCGGGATATTCGTTTTCGAAATATCATCCCGTTAGATATTCCAAACTAGAGAATTTTCCGATAAAACGTAGGCTGTAGGCTGAACTCGTTCCTTAACGTGGGTATCGTCGAAGATGTCTCGTGGTCAGAGCATAACCAATAGTATGTGTCCACAAAGCTTGTTGCAAATATACTAATCCTCTTGCTGTGACCATTCTACTGGTCTTAGAGTATTCATAACTGGCATACTCCTCTTCAAACATCTCTATATATTATGAGTATTATATTTTAGTCAGTATTATTTAATACGTAATATCTATCGGCATCGTTATCGTGGTGTAATGGATGTGACGTTTGCCTGGCTTTGTCGCCAAGTTCAGTAAAGCCATCCGCGCCATATTGATGCCTCCCAGCCAGTCAATATAAGGCAATGCCAGCCATTTATTTGCCCTTTCGATTGTGAATACAAATACCTATTGCCCCATTTCAGTGGTAAATGGCTTAGCCAATCAACAGAAGTCGGTTACCCAGGGTGCGCCGGACGAGATAGAAGCTAAATAGGATGGTACATCTCTCACTCTCTGAAACGCGACAAAGCATCAAAGCAAAGTTTGTAAAGCGCCATTTTGCGATCACAAACGATCTAACGAATTGAACGAGTTACGAAACCACAATGCCGCATTGATGAAACTGCAATATCACCCATTCTAAGCCCTAAATCCTGTTAAATGCTCAGTTAACTCCTTTAGCAGAAAACGGGTCCCTCTCCCAACAACTTATATACTTAAAGGGCAAATATTGCAGAGATGCGATGGTGTACGCGACCTAGGTGTATATCATGATTCCAAACTTTTATTCAACATGCACATTGAGCAAATAGTAGCCAAAGCTTCGAGATCACTGGGTTTTGTTATGAGACTCGCAGGGTGTTTCAAGAGGACCAAAACCCTTAAGATTCTTTATTGCTCTTTTGTGAGAAGTCACCTCGAATATGCATCACAAATTTGGAACCCTTGTTATGGCAAATACATTGATCGTATTGAAAATATACAAAAAAGATTTACCCGCTTTCTATGTTTTCGGCTACGTTTACCGTACCATTCTGATGATTAAGTACTTAAATCTTTGCAAGAAATTTCATTTGCAACCACTTATAAATCGTCGTCGACTAGCAGATTGCACCTTTCTTTTAAAAATTATTTCTAACGAGATTGATTGTCCTGATCTCCTACATAAACTGCGCTTCAATGTCCCCAGGAGATCGGTTAGATTTAATCCGCCTATCTCCATTCCTTCGTCTTGTTCTAACTACAGGCAAAATTCATACATGGTGCGAGCGAGTAAAGATTTTAATATTCTTTGTAAAGAGTTCTCATTTGACCCATTTACCACTAAAACCTATTCGGTACGCACTCGGCTAAATGCTGACTTTTTTAAAAGTGTTTAGTTCTTGTTTTTCTTTATTTAATCATATAAATCGTGCTTGTTAGTGATCCTAAGTTTTCTACTACCTTTTCTGTTTCTATCCGTGAGAACCTGTAATTGGCTCTATGTCTCATATACAATTATTATCCATCTGTTATAGCTGTTGGTTCTCATAGTATTAAATAAATAAATAAATAAATACCCGCAAGAAAATTATACCAGCGTATTAATTTTGTAGGCAGTGACTGAGGTAGTTAGCTGCGCGGTGCACGCGAGATGGTATTTTAAAAGTGCACAGGCTGATCACATGACTCCAGGGTGGTACAAGGGACTTAGCTCCCTTGAACCACCCCGATGGTCAGAAGATCACCCTCTTGTCCACATCCCAAAGTCGTACGCCTATTAATAATTTGCCCCGATAGTAAATAAACCAAATCTAAAAAAAACTTTTTAACTAAAAAAATCAACCGACTTCCAAAACAAAACACTACAGAGCGAAAATAACTTTCTTTTCGGTAGTCGGTGTCTTTGGTACCTATATTTTTTCGTTTTTGTCACCGACTTCCTAACAGAAAGTTATTTTTCGCTTTGTAGTGTTTTGTTTTGGAAGACGGTTTATTTTTTTTTGTTGACAAGATTTTTATTTTGCTTGTTTTAGTTTGAGTTCTTTAAATCACCATGAAAATCATTTATTATGGCCAAAGTAAATCTCACGACGATTCCAATAAGCCCAAACAGCTTATTTCCGGCTTCATCTTCAGATCAGTTCGATGTTACTATTTTCATCATTTTCAGAACCATTTATTTATAAGTATTTGCTTCATCGTAGTCGGTTAGCTATATTCGATATATCTAATACCCGTGACATACTTAGCATTAAGGAGTTCCAGTGGCCATCTGCGGTTTTCTTCATCAGTTCCATTTCACTAAATGACACTTTCTGAGTGTAAATGATTGAATTGTTGATAAAATTACCAAAATCGCTATATGCATGCCTATAATATTTTTGGAGTTCCCTGGATTTCTCTGGGATGCGATCATCAGAGCCTGTTTTTATTATCATGACCCTTGGGGTAGCTCCATTCCAACAAAAAAGAAACATCAAAATCGGTGCATAAGCAACGAAGTTATCGGCGAACACACTTAAAAAATATGTATGTGGTTAAATATTATATAAGCATTAAAGAATCACCAACGATAATAGCTTTACAAGTCAATAGTCGAGCGCTAAACTAATCTAAAGCAATCTCCATAATACTTAAATTATTAAAAGGATGAAGAATCGACCAACAATTTCCTTGCTAAAGTTTTTGTTTTTATTGAGATCCTACCTACATATTATAATTAAGCTAATTAGTTATTTTACAAAAACTGGATGTAACACTAATTATTACTCTACTATATTCCTTACGGAACTTCCACAACACCTCGACGCTGACGCTCCGCCGTCCTCGACACCGCCTCGTGGCTGCACGCTTCACTAGGTAGTCACAGGCGCACTTCTTCACTCTAACTAATAACTTTTTTTACTTTTTCTAACATCTCCCCTCCATAAGTTGCTAGACGGGAAGTTAAGCCTTGAAAATATTGTTGCACGACACCTCCATCAAATTTACGAAGCCGATTTTGGTCCGACACGTAAACGTCGGCCGCCCTAACGAGGAACTCTGGTTTAGCAACGACTTGTTGTATCCACGACAGGTAAGGGCTGATGGGCGTGTAGGAGCGCATGGATGCGCGCTTACCGTCCGCGTCGCCCACGTGCACGCCCGCCAGTTTGCCGGCGTGGAACAGCGGGCTACCGGGGTCGCCGGCGCGGGTGTGCCGCGCGCGCTCCGAGCACTTGAGCGCAACGCACAGCCGTGGCACGAGCGCGTACGGCTTGCTGTTCTTGTCTGCGTTGCACGGGCTCAAGACACCTTCCCCGACCAGCACCGGGCCAAAAACTTCAGATGTATTTCTTTTTATAGGTTTAAAGCCGACGTACTGGATGACGTGACCTGCTATCGCCTTGTAGTCAACTGCCAACAACTGCCCGTAATTTTCCATGGATATTGCGTTGACAAAGATTAAGCCGAGGTCGGGCCCTACGGCCATGGAGGTTGGCGGTCGTTCCGTAAGCAGGCTCGGCCGAGTGTGCTGAGTCTCGTTGTACGCTAGGGTATAATCATCGAATTGCACTGTGGAGTTGCCGGCGAGACAATGCACTGACGTCAGCACCCAGTTGGGCGAGATGAGCGTGCCGGTGCAATGGCCGTACTCTTTAATCAGGGGAACTACGTAGTCGTATCTGTTTCGATCGTTATAATTATCTCTGGCGACAGACTTGGCGTCGAGCAGCCGCGTCTGCAGCGCCGCTATCAGGCACAAGGTACACAGGATCATGATATGTAATTCACCCGCTACGCACAATGCTGCAATGCGCAAAATAATTTTAACGATTTGAAGCTAACTTGCTAATCTGCAGTTACATGTAGCTACCGCTACTCATAAAAATTTTATGAGCGTCATGTAGTTATATTGAATGAAAACCGGTCAAGTGCTCGTTGGGTCATACACAGAATAGGGTTCCGTCTCAAAAACCATGAAAATCACACCAATGATGAAAAATTTGTGAATTCAAGTTCGAGTCTATTTTTCCGTGTCGCGATCTATCCTTTCCACCAATTGTGCAAAGGAAAATTTTAAGTTATGCAAAGTACTACATTTTATGTAGTTTTCATCGTAAAATGTTAATTTGAAACGTTGTTGTAAGTTGTAACGTTTTTATCAGTCTATGTATGTTATACAGTATGTATATGTATACCCTAACAAAAGCGTGGGCCGAATTTGATGATTCTGACGTCAATCGATTCGTCTTAACCTTCCAAGTGGCATTAAAGACATGATTCTGATTTCTGATTCTGATTCTGACAGTAATCAAAGTTCATCATAGCGACCTCCAAACGCAATATTGTCAAAAAGAAAAAAAATCGGCGAACAATGTCAAGTGGGGCATCGTTCAATATGTATTTAAATCATCTTTAGGTTTCTTTCACCATTTTTCATTTAAAATAATGGTTTAAGAAATATATCGATTTAAAGTTAGTTAACAATCATTTTGACTAATTACCTCATATCTTTTAAACCACCAGACGGATTTATATAATTAACCCTCAGTTTTCCAGCTCAAAATTATCGCAGAATTAATGTGACAAATTGTCAAGCATGCGTTAACTGCTGTGATTGGTTGAATGAATTTTCAACAGCCAATCACAGCAAATAACGCGTGCTTGACAATTTTTAACATGAATTCTGCGATAATTTTAAGCTGGAAAACTGAGGGTAAGACATCGTTAGATACATCTGAACCGCCAAGGTGTTCATAGATAAGTGACGTAATAAAAAGCAAAGATGTCGAATTTTGGGCCCCATATCGAGGGTCCCGGTTTTCTTCTTTAAAAGCAATCGAGTTGGGTTTCAAACTAATAGGGTTTCAAGAGGTAATTACAAAAATATATACCACTTGTTTTTATGTAGTCGGACTCCAACTGCACAGCATTATTTTCTTCTTGTTTACATGTTTTTTTTTGTCAATGGTCTCGCGCTTGACCACTATCTCACCTATTTTTAGTTCGATTCTTAAGCAGTCGGGTTTTTGATTTTTTAAATTAATTTTTTCATTGTCTTTCCATAGTTATAATGCAGTTGTAAGTTTTACCAAATTTTAACTTTTCATTTCTTTTACATTACCACATTCGTGTTGTGATTGTGATAATGAAAATTATCATTCTGAGTTATTTTTACATTCATTTTTCCATGCTATGCGCACAAAGAGGTTTTTCAATATTTTATTACACAACTTTGGGGCACCCTTAATATCTATAACTGTCAAAAATACTTCCTTTTAGAACCATTAGTCACTGAGTTAAACCACAGACAAACGGTCATGGTGAATACTGAAACCATAAAGGTTACTTTGTTAATTTGCTACGGAACCCTAAACACCTCTTACGTAAATATTTCGTTTACTTAATATAATTTTTGAATAGTTAGTACTAATCTTCCTATGAAGTCCCAGCGTTCGCATGGACAGCATTGAGCAGAGAATATTTCGTCCATTTCCTATGAAGTTCCAGCTTTCGTTTGGAAAGCATTGAGCAGAGAATATTTCGTCCATTTCTTATGAAGTCCCAGCGTTCGTGTGGACAGCATTGAGCAGAGAATTTTTTGTCCATTTCCTATGAAGTCCCAGCGTTTTTGTGGACAGCATTGAGCAGAGAATATTTCGTCCATTTCCTATGAAATCCCAGCTTTCGTGTGGACAGCATTGAGCAGAAAGTATTTCGTCCATTTCCCATGAGGTACCAGCGTCCGTGTTGACAGCATTGAGGAGACAATATTTCGTCCATTTCCTATGAAGTCTCAGAATTCGTATGGACAGCATTGAGCACAAAATATTTCGTCCATTTCTACTTCTGCGTGTCAATAGCATATACAGTTTTAATGATTGTTTTGCTGCAGTGTTCAGCTGCCGCAACACTATTCGCTGACACTGCCATAACATCCTCACATGTACAGGTTACACTGCATGCGGTACAGGACGAACGTTGCTCCATGGTTTGCGGATATTTTTTTTTATACTCTATAGGCTCGCGTTTGACCACTATCTCACCTGATGGTAAGGGGTGATGTGGTCGACGGTGAATCACGCTTGCTTAGAAAAAACCTATTCACTCTTGACTTAAAAGAGGTTGAGATTGTAGCTGTCGGAAAACAGACTCCGGCAAGGAATTCAACTCCTTAGCCGTACGCATAATAAAAGTTTTCCAAAACGTTTTGTGCTTATGGGTGGGATGTGCACCGTGTACCGATGGCGCATCACCGTACGTCTGTTAGTCCGATGATGAAACGGGCTAGGTGGAATTAGATCATACAATTCCATCGCATACTCCCCCAAATTTTACCGAAAAAAATAACCGATAAAAAACCGACAAGCTGACAACTCGGCGACGATATTCAAGGCTCTGGAGCTTTGACTTGACCAGTGCCTCATTGCCGATGAGCCTCTTGGCCCGCTTTTCGATCGACTAGTGTATCAAGCTGGTATTTAGCAGAACCGTCCCAGAGATAAGAAAAGTATGCCATGCATGATTGAACTTACGCTTGATTCAAGTTGCAGCTGTTTTAGCATAGTACCCTCACATTTTTGCAAGGATCACCAACTTTTTGGTAGCCAGCTGAGCCTTTGACTCAATGTATGGGCTAAAATTGAGAGTCGATGTCAACGAAACGCCAAGAATCTCAAGATCGTCTGTTATTGGCACGGTCACATCTCGGAAAGTTGGAGCCGAGTGAAATTGGCTCTTTTTAGCGGGCAAAAAACACGCCTGGGTTTAAGCAGCATTAAACCTGATCAGATTGGCATCGCCCCATTCGGAGACTGCCTGCAAGGACATATTCAAACGCTCCACCATGGCCTCAAAAAGAGACTGGATCTGCGGCCCCAGTACGCCGTGCGTTGGACAAGTATCTCTCAGCAACAGAGCAGATACGCCGCGCAAGCACTGGATATCGGAACCACCTGAGAAGCCCCACCTGTGGATCTTCGTCAACTGATTATTACAAGATGCTCGAAAAGGAGCAGGTATAAACTAAAAATAAAATGTTAGCTTACACTGTCCCTCTGCGGGGCAAAGGCGTCCCTCAAATCCATCCAGATATTATTTGCCTGTCACTTACACCTCGAACCAGCCCATTCAGCTTCCACGTCTTGCCATGCCTTCTCTGTATGAGAAAAGGCTGTTTCTTGCAGTGGATAGATACAAGCTGGTATTAACTTGTGTTTTTAGGGTTCCGTCCCCACTGCCCATCTGTCTGTCTGTCTATCTGCCAGCAGGCTGTATCACATGAACCGTAATAGCTAGACAGTTGAAATTTACACAGATGATGTATTTCTGTTGGCGATTTAACAACGAATACTAAAAACCGAATAAAAAAAATTTTTGTGGGGCTCCCATACAACAAAGATATTTTTTTGCAAGTTTTTTTGTGGTAATAGTACGGAACCCTTCGTGTGCGGGTCCGACTCGCACTTAGCCGGTTTTTTTATTGAATCAGCTTGAAAGTCATCTTGGGCATCCAGAGTAACAAACAACTTCTGAGTTGGAAATGTCTCACCACCTAAAATATCTTTTATACCATTCCCCCTCTAAAAAGCTTATTTTATTCACTGAAAACAGTGGATAAAAAGCACTTTTAATCACTGTTTTGGTGTTTGAATTTAGAACACACCAATATATATTTGACCTCCATCTCAATGCTATACAACCTACTTGCGCATAAAATACTCGATACAAACTTCTTGTGCAAACAAAGAATATTCGAATTTCAAACTCCTTCCTCGATTTAATTTTGAGTTTGTTTATATTTAGGAATTTGTTAATGATTTTGATTTTGGTCTAGGATGTTTAGTGAAAACTTATTTGGATTGTAATTCTAATATTAATTGCATTGGTGTTTAATTAATTATAATTATGTAACGTAACGGAGGTGGCCCCTGAAACACAGGTGTTGTTACCTAGCTCAGCTTCAATTTTCAAAAAATGTGAAGTCCTGAGGTTTCTCATTTTCTATAAATTTTGAAGGTAATAAACCATTTATTTATTTATTATTATTCCTTATGCTTTTGGCTTAGATCCTTCTTTTTCTCGTAGAAAAATATAGTATGCAACTCTTGAATAAAACGGATTTATATCGAGGGCCATGTATCACTCGCATCGCTCAGGATTCTAACACTTGAATCACTCGCTATGCTCGTGATTCAATCATCATGAATCACTCCCTACGGTCGTGATTCAGTTTTTAGAATCCTTCACTTGTTCGTGATTCATCTATGGCCCTTGCTTTAAAACCGTCCTTTATTCACTAGTTGCATAATATACTATTAATTACGTGCTTTTCGTGGGTGCAATTAAAGTCTCTGTGGATTTAATAAAAACATTGTTTCATGCTGTTAAAAGCTGGGGTTTAGGTATAAATTATTTAAACAGCAGACTTCAATTAATCACACTTAACTACAAAAACACTTCATAAACAATTCTATTACTTCGCACTATTTTCCTTTTCCGATCGCTGTGTCGCTTCCAAATCGAAACTGACTCTCGAACCCGACCGCTTTATATATAGCACGGAAGATGTTTCTGGAAAGTTCCATGCAGTTCTAGATAATTCGAGAATCTTCCAGAACAATCGACATTCGAACTCACTGTTCCCGAAGCGACTAGAAACTTCGAGAAGGTTACTTCCGCTATTAGATACTAGATGGCGCCAATAGTAACTACTTAGTTCTTCCTCTCGTCACTAGATGGCGTTGCCTTATCTTGTAACATTGCCTCCCTCTTAGACATGGTCGTCCCGAGCATTGTTAGACGTTTATAACGGGCCAACCGATCCAAATGAACAACCTTTAGTGTACCTCGGGGTTCCTTTTGAATTCGATAGTAGACGTCATTCATCTTGGTAACTACGCGATATGGTCCATCCAATTTTGCTTGCAATTTAGGCGATTTTCCTTTGCTGCGTACCTGTTTATGTAACCATACCAGAGATCCTTCTTCGAAGCCCCAATTGTTCGCCTTCCGATCGTAGCGAGTCTTCAACCTCTCAGATATCTGCTGACCTGTCTGTCTGATGTGCTCATATACATCATTTATCCTATTCCGTAGTTCATTGGCATAATCTGTTACATTACATGGAGACTCAGGAGGGATACCGGTGATTACATCTGCAGGTAATCGTAGTTCTCTTCCGAAATAAGCAAAAGCTGATGTTACTGTTGTACTTTCATGAACAGCACTGCGATATGCCAAGAGAGATGATTGAAGTGTCCAAATGGCATGAAGTTAAATTGCCACAATCCTTTGCCTGTAGAGAATTCTGGCTTTTCCTTATCTCGAGGGTCTATCTCGACCTGCCAGTAGCCACTCTTCAGATCTAAGGTAGAAAACCACTTCATTCCCGTTAGCGTATCCAGCGTGTCGTCGATCCTTGGCAACGGATAACAATCCTTCTTCGTGATATCGTTTAGTCGGTGATAGTCTACACAGACGCGCATGCTGCCATCCTTCTTCTTAACCAACACTACCGGTGAATACCATGGGCTGGATGAAAGTTAAATCACGCCATCTTTCACCATACCCTTGTTCATGTTGTCAACTTGCACGGGAACGTCTTGGTCGCTGGCGGATTGGTACCTCATTTCCTGTATTTATTCTGTGTTGAACTAACGCAGTCTTCCCTATGTCGGCATTATTTGTCGAGAAAATGTCGGCAACTTTGCTCAACATCTTCTTAGCCTTGTTCTTTTCTTCTTCCGACAAGTTATTCTGGGAGTCCATCAAATGTCCCGTCGTATCTTGCATTTTGAACTATGGCGTTGGTAGGCTGTTCGTGGCATCTACGCATCCAAACCACTCTTTCACAATTGCCTAAAATTGTGCCTTTCTTGAACACCAGATCCTTGTTACTTCTATTGAGTGCACGTACCGATGAAATACTAGTACCCCTCACCAAGGTGCGTGCAATCTTCCATGAGGCATCGCTATCTAACCCTTCTATAAGCACACATCGGTTTTCCCGACCAGAATTTCTTGATAGACAAACTGGTATGATTGTTTCTGACCTTGGACGGAGAATAATCTTCTCCAGCCAGTACACTTTGCCCGATGATGCACCCTCCATGAAGACTTCCTCTGAGCCACACTTCAACACTCCTTGATGAACGTCAATCTTGCACTGATTTTTCCGCATGAAGTCTAGACCTAGAATGCAGTCACGATCACATTGTGTCGGCAAACTTTGTTCCCTAATTTCATGTCCACCTCCTTCTCACCTCGGATGGTTATGTGCTGACCGGTGTCTGTTCTCAGATGTACACCTTCATGGCTCCTGAAGAAGTCCCCAAGAAACTGTCTTGATAGTTGGAAACTGACTATTGTCCGAGAAGCCCCAGTATCCAATGTCAGCTAGCATGGTGTTCTGTTAATTTCGCCCTCGATGATCAGGCTGTTCCCGTCACAGGATTGTGAGATCGAGATCCTTGGGCCTCTTCCATCACCAGCCAGCACCCACCTCTTAGTCCTGGCATCTACTCGTTTCCCTGCTGCTATTGCCCAGCAGGAACGTCAGGTGATCCTTCTACTGGCGACGGCTTACCACCGTGGGGAGGCCTTCGTTTTGGGCAGCTCAATCGGATGTAGCCTCTCTCCCCGCAGCCATAGCTTCGGGGTGAAGTCGCAATATCCCTGATTCGGTGAGGTCGATCGTCCCGTCGAACTGTCTCTACCTCCAAAGCGTGGGCTAGAGCGTCCTTGAGATCCTTGAAATGACCTAGCCTTACGGCAGCCCTAACCAGGTCACGAATTCCATCCGTAAACGCCTGTACGAGGTTCCGTCTATCAGCACAGGTGAGGACCGGTAAGCCTTCCGGACCAGCTTTTCCACTTCTATAGTAGCCCACTGCTGTAGAGTTTCACCAACCCGTTGCGATTGGTCTTTCAGTTGGGCCCGAATCACATGTTCTAGGTAGGCATCGCCATATCTAGCTTCTAATGCTTCCAGGAGGTCAGTTTCAAACTTGTCTCAAGCCGTATTTAACAGTGTTTAATCCCAACTTATCTCATAAACCTTCTTGCTTGTAAGAAATTTTGACATTGTCAGTAAAATTAACGCACAGATGACGTTTAATCTGTACTTAATCAGACCTAATTTTATTTCACAATAATGTTTAAAAGCATATTAAAATCAATAACTATAAGACTCAATGGGATCAGTGTCAGGCATGGCAGTTGCGTGGTACCGGTGGTGACGCCCGAGTTCACGTCACTGACGACTCTCAGCAACGAGGTGAAGGTCGCCACGCAGTACATAGACGCGCCGCTGGCGTGCGTGACGGTGGCCGTGGCAGCCGGGCCGCGCTACGAGACCGCCTGCACCAACGGCCTCACGCACTTCATCGAGCACTTGGCTGACAAGGGCAGCAGAAGCATGTCGGAGGTCCAATTGAGAACAGCGTTGATCAAAATGAATGGTAAGATGACAGTGCACACTTCGAGGGAGGAGCAGATGTTCTCAGTTGTGGTGCCGACCGAGCACGCACTCAGCGTCGTGGACATACTGTACAAGGTGATCGCCGAGCTGGACATTAATGACAACAAGATAGAGCGGGAGCGAGACAACATCTGCCGCGAGCTTGTTGACACCGACGCCGACCCAAAGCTAGTGCTTTTCGATTACCTGAATGCAACAGCTTTCCAGGGCACACCACTTGCCCAGCGCGTTATTGGTTCATCTGACAATTTAGGCCTATTTAATGCTGATATCGCATCGACTTTTATGAGCGAAAATTACATACCTTATAGAATATGTTTGGCTAGCGCAGGGAATCTAAATCACAAAATAATGACTCGTGCTGCTAGACAAACATTTGGGACCATGGTACAGATGCCGGCTGGTATACCGGAGCAGGGGCCTAACCGATTCACTGGCTCACAAGTGGTGTACCGCGACGATTCTATGCCATTCTGCCATGCAGCGATCGCGTTCGAAGCGCCGGGGTATTCCAGCGAGGATTACTACAAGATGGTGGTGCTGAAGCATATCGTGGGCTCGTGGGACCGAAGCCAGGGGCGGGGCCGGCAGCAGGCGGCGTCGGTGGCGCGTTGGGTGGCGCTCAACAAGTTATGCGAGTGCTACGAGCCATTCTACGTAGCGTACCGCGACATCGGGCTGTGGGGCGTGTACTTCGTGGCAGACAAGTGGAAACTAGATGAGGTAGTGACCGTAGTTCAGGAACAATGGAACGAATTGTGTACTGTGTTGACAGGTACGGACGTGGCGAGGGGCCGTAACCTTGCCAAACTGAGCCTGGCGCGGGAGTACGCGAGTGTGGTGAGTAGCGCGCACGGGCTGGCCCGGCAGATGCTATACACGTGCACGCGCGAGCCACTGGCCACCGTGCTGGCACGCCTAGCCAAGCTTGAGGCCAAGGAGCTGCGCGCGCTAGCCAACCGAGTGCTGTACGACCGCTGCCCGGCCGTGGCCGCGGTGGGGCCCTCAGAGACCATGCCCGAATACCTCAGGATACGGAGTGGCACGTGGTGGCTAAGAGTGTAATTTTAATTAAATGGACCAAATATTTCCATTGCTCCATTTGGATTGGACCGTTTATTGCATCCTACGGCTAACAGTCGCTATTTAGCTGCTTATGAACAACCTACTGGGGAGGCCTATGTCCAGTAGTGGACGTCTTTCGGCTGAAATGATGATGATGATGATGAATAACTTACCGTTAACTGTCGTTATTTAGCTGCTGATGAAAGACCTACCGCTAACAGTCGCTATTTAGCTGCTGATGAACAACCTTCGGCTAACAGTCGCTATATAGCTGCTGATGAACACCCTGCACGGAGATTGTACAACTCGTTTTAATATTTTATGTGTCGCTAACAGATGACGGAATCACCGCGAATAAAATTTAACCATTTCAGTGAGAGAATTCGAAAAATAAAATTAATAGATACATTTCTATATCTTATCGCTATCTTAATAAATTATTCTTTAAAAATCATTTTTTGAAAGAAGGTTTTTCGTATTCTTCTCAGCAAACCATTTCATATGATACCCATATCATATCACTGCATAAAAAACAACTAGTCCGCCATCTTGGGCCCTCCAACATATTGAATTTAGAAAGACCTCACTCAGCTAACCATGCATTGTCATCCAAAGTAAACGTGTTTGCAAAATTTCATCTTAATCGGTGGCAGATATCTGCTTTACATCAGTTGCAAGATTTGACCCGAACACACATACATACATATATTGCAAGTTAAATAAAAGCTTGTAAAAAGCGCGAGCAGCGTCTCTTTTCTGTGTGAGTTGACCCTTTTTGCTTCGTTTACGTTGCGTTACTGCACACTAGGTATAAGATACTTGTATGTCTTTCCAGGGCGTCGCGGCGTTTCCACTCACTTCTGCCTAGTAAAACATTTTGTTAGACGCCTTTCATTAATTGTAGCTGTGCGAGACCGCAAACTGCAGACTTTCTATTTAGATAACATGTTAGCTGCTAGACTCCAACACCTTTACCCGACCCCGGTATTGAACCCAGGAACTCACGCTCAGCAGTAGCGCTCGCTATCACTGGACCAACGAGGCAGACGGACTGTTATAAAATACCCCTTAGCATGGCAGTCAATATTATAAACTCATTGCAGATATTAAACGCAGGCAGAGTTAATTAAAACATGACTAATACGATCATCGGCGGGAAATCGCCGTCACGCTCGTCATCATCATCATCATCATCAGCCTTCAGCAGTCCACTGCTGAACAAAGCCCTCTCTAATTGCACGCTATTTGCATAGATTTTTAACAGATTTCAAAACGGAGGAGGTGCTCGATTCGACTGTATATTTTTTTTATGTTTGAACCGATTTTGATGATTCTTTTTTATTTTAAAGATGTTAATTCACATTGTAGTGTATTTATTTAGAAGTTGATTGTATTTTTTTGTAAAATACTCTCATCTAGCTGTGTTGTGTGTTGTCTTAGATCGTCGCTCCAACTAGCCTGAGGGCGTCCTGCCTTACGCTCACCAGTTCACAGGGACTGTGAACTGGTGAGCGTACTTAAGAAAACGCCCAGTCCGACGGTCATCGGTTTCACGTAGCCGTGGAACCGATGACCGTCGATACAGCCTACCCATTGCCTCTTCAGCTTGCTCATTCGTGGAGCTAAGTCAAATACTTTGGTTGTCTGCCGGACCAACTGGTTTCGAATCCGATCCCTTAGAGAGACTCACGTCACATTCACAGGGTTAAAGTTGATGTCATTTGTGCTGTCAAAGCTTGAACTTCAACATAATTTATCCTACGCTCATTGAAGACCTTTCCTTTTTCACCTGTCAATATTTACAGAACCCTAAACAGCAAAGAATTACAACCCTTGTCACCCTAGGCAGTTTGCCAAACCGGTTCTGTCCCCCTAACAGGGGATGATAACCCTCAACCCTATTTGCTTACCCCTATCGGGGCAGATACGCGGAATCGATAGGAAAGTATTAAGTTAAATGCTAGTTAACGGGTCTAAGTTAATTCAACTTTATTGCCTTTGTAAAACCTGCTATGAGGATACAAATGTGTGTGTCGAATGACGACTCATTTGGCGAAGTGGTTGAGTGATCGGCTGCTGCGCTGCGTGTAACGGGTTCGCTTTCGCACGGACCTAATATTTGTATGGCCTACAGGTAGTTGTTCGGGATCTGGCTGTTTGTGTTTGTAAGTGCACCCACTATACAGGCGAAATTCTTAAAGTGGGACTTTGCAACTAAATAAAAATGAAAATGTAACATGTGTTTTTGTTTATAATAAACTAGCTGTCCCACGCGGCTTCGCTCCCGCCTACTGGCTACCTACCTACCCATCTACCCTACCTACACTACATACATGATTGGTACGCAGCGCACGTAACAGAAGCTCTCAAAAAGGAATAATTTTGTCCGTTTGTGCAACATTTTTCATTTATGCTCCGCTCTTAGCCTGATGTTATATAGCCTATAACCTTCCTCGATAAATGGACTATCCAACACAAAAAGATTTTTTCAATTCCAATTCCAATTTCTAATTCCTAAGATTAGCGCGTTCAAACAAACAAACTCTTCAGCTTTATAATATTAGTATAGATAAGTAAACTAGAACAATGTGAAAATCTTCGGTTTCAACCAATACCTAACAACGCTACACCAAATGACTGATTGATTGATGGTTTTTCTAGAATACACATTGATAGTTTTTCTAGAATTGGATAAGATTTTTATCCTACTTTACTATTATAAACGTCATAGTTCGTGAAGTTGGATGGATGGATGCTTGTTACTCTTTCACGCAAAAGGCCATAAAGTTCGCTTCTGGTTAGTCGGGAAAAGTCGTGTTGAATTATTGAGCACTGCGCCAAATCTACGTTTTCAGTGAATCGAAGGCATATAAATAAGAGACGGCAAAAGAATAAGATTATCAGTAATTATTTATTGAATATTTTTGGCAGTCTTTTGGTAGTAGATACCTTTACCTTACAGAATCACAGAACACATTTCAGCGTGGCTATTCAGGACCGTTCGATTCCATCCCGATATATTATATTATTTTCCTCTATGATTCCATCGCGGTACCGATGGTTGTGACATTGTAATGTTCGTTTGGCAGATCTTTTCGGAGAACTGTGACCTTACTGTGACTGTCTGTTCAGTAATCTTGTAGAATGGTGCCAGGTATTAAAAACGAAAACATTATTGAGAAGGTCTATATGTGCATCCGAATAACTCTGAATGCTTTTACCTGCGCTTGCTTCTGCACACTGTTTGAGGGCCGATTTCTTTTGCACTTTCAGATGCTAATCAAGATATGGTTATATCTATTGGGGTAATCCTATTTATGAGCCATCATTTGACGGTGAACGCATGAACAGAGATAACGCGATGGATTTATATTATGATCCGGTAAAACTGGCCGAAACCTTACAAACCGATATAACGAGACCAAACTTATCTGTTACATTTCGGGGAGTGTACGATGTAACTGCACAATTTGATTCCACTTAGCCCTTCCCATCATCGAAGCATATGACGTACGGCAATGCGCCATCGTTACATGGTGGATATCCCATCCATACGCACAAAGCGTTTTGCGAATACTTTCATTGTGCTCACAGCTAAGGAGTGAAATTCCCTGCCGGAGTCTTTATTTCCTGATACCTACAACCTAGAAACCTTTAAATCAAGTGTGAATAGGTTACTTCTAGACAAGCTTTCTTTACCGTGGACCACATCATCGCTTACCATCAGGTGAGGTAGTGGTACAACGCGAGCCTATCGTTAAATAAAAAACTGGAGAACAACATTTATATTCGATCGTGTGTGCCTTCGCAGCGTCGACAGTGTTTTGGGAGAAATGCTGTTTCTAGATTATCCCGGTGGAAAGGGAAAGACTCACCACAGTAATTTTGGCAAAGGTACGAATACGAAGTGTAAGTAAAATTATGCATGCAACCGCTTCATCAGGCATATCCGCCACTTTGTTTCCAGTTTTTCACTGTTAGTAATTCTGGGACAACCCAAATACCCTTGAGCCCATGCTACTGAAATCGCGGGCAGAAGTTATAATAAATATTGTCTGATCGATTTTTGAAAATACCAATTACCCCTGAAAAGGAAGAGAGCAGCAAAAACAGAACTTAAAATTAACATTTGGATCTGAACTCCTGTACCTTATAGGAGATCAGATCTAAGTATATAACACGGGACAACGGCAGGAAGATGATGGTAGAAGTTCGTTAATATTGTAGCAAGTTTGAAGCAGTTTGTTTAATGCAAAGATAGCGATATGCAATATCCGTAGTCCGGCCGAAGTTGGATTATGCCGAGATTTCCATCAGCTTGCCAGGCCGCGGCCACTGGGGCTAGTAATGAGAACTGTTGGCTTGTTCGAAACTTCTCTTGTGTGTCTATTACAGAGTAGTGCAGTGTGGGAGAATTTTTATGATTCGAATAGCTGTGCCCTCGGTTTCATTCAAGTGATTTATATATTCGATCATGTATGTATTACTAACAGAAACTTATTTGTGATAGAGGTATTTTGACGGATCGATCCGAGGAGCACGACCGAAAAGAAAGCACAAGATTTTATTAGCGCACAGACATGACGATACTTTTATTATCATAAATATTCCTGAATAATCAGCTTAAAACTTGTCCCCCGAATTCATCTATTTTAGATTTTCAGTCATCGTTCAATACGTCCAATGTCCGTGCCACAGCGTTAGAGTGATGAGACATCGGGGCGTTCACATTATCGGGCGGCAGATGCATCCTATTCGCAGCAAAGGGGAAGCTGTAATAGCACCGTGCACCGGCTATCGGGAAATACTTGTATGTTTCGTTCCTATTGAATCGCGTTCGGACTGGACTGGACAAAGCATTTTTCATCAAGCCAACTGGCTAAACTGTAGCTTTGTCGAGGCTTTTAGAGCTGTGAGTAGCCTCAGTAACTAACAATACATGGGTCATATTTAATAAACGCGACAATGACAGGTGACAAGCCGACAGCTTGAATTATTTTTGTTTGATAAAGATTATCACTGATAAATTTGTCACGGCGGTGGGAAATCTACAAAAATATGTCATCGTGACAATTTGACATATTTCAAATTCAAAACGGTTTTCCAATCTTAAAGTTTCATTGTAATTAGAAGAATTTTTATAGAAATAATAATCTTGTACACCAGAAAGAGTCGCTTTGTTTTACCCTGAAGAACACAGAAACCAAAACAGTAGGTCTTATTAGTACAGGATGCATGTTTCGTCATCTACATCAGCCTGCGTTCACGGCTGGCCATAGGCCTGTCCAATCACACGCCATTTGTCAATCTAGCTGCTACCAGTAATCCTGAGAAGATCGACGGATCTAGCCTGAGGTCGTTTACTTAAGTTTACCCATTCCCGTTTAAGTACGGCGGGTTTCTGGTCAGGATATCTCTATCTTAGTAATAATCTAATAGTTATTTAGGCTACAAGTACGGAAGGTAGGTAATGCCCGAAGGTAGGTGAGTTATTTATACTACAAGTGCGGAAGGTGGTGATAAAACGACACGAGTCGGGAATCATCCTGCGTACGTGTATCATACAACATTTTAGTATGCATTGTGCGAGGAAATGAAAAAATATACCAAGCAAGAAATTCATAAAATGGCGGGCTTATTCAAGCGCGTTCAGCATATCCACAGATTAACTAATAGTTCCTCGGGCATATCTACTGCGAATGTGAAAATAGCTGTCACATCTTAACGCAATAAGGCACGAGCAAAATATACGTTCTTCCAAACATATTTGATGAATATTTGAAATTAATTTTTTGATCAAATCTAAATCTAGAGGAATTAAAATCGTCTTTAATGAAGTATTAGTTATATTTTACTTTTTATTTGAATGATAATCTGTACGTAACTAATTTGTAAAACTTTTCACAAATAATATAAACTCTATGCGTCTGGCTGACGACGGAGTTAAATAATAAAAAAATGCAGTAAAGTAAAAAGCACTAGTGAAAAAAGTGACACTTGACGCACAGTTTGGCTGCTTGGAATGCATTGTAAAATACTTACGTACTATGGAAAAACCAATCTTATGAAATGTCTTTATACCCAGATGTTTCGAACCAAACGTTTCGTTCCTCCTTTTGTTATTTTGTTACAACACTGTGTCAGTTCGCTGTCATGGATTTTGACAGCTGTAGGCTGAGTTGACAGTTAACACGACTGATAATTTGTGATTTCACATGGCTGGACGTAATATCGGGTGCTCGTTTGATTTTATTATAATTGTTGAATCATCAACCCATCGTTATTGGAAATTACGATCGCCATTCGCGATTATCAAAAGTCAAAATATATTTATTCAACTAGGCCAAAAAGCGGCACTTTTGAACGTCAGAATATTAAAATAAAATTTACAAGTAATAAAAATTGATTCTACCGTGCATTCGGAAAAGTAGCTTGTTATGGAGAAGAACGCACAAGAATCTCTACTCTTACACTTAAAAAAAAATGTGTTTTACAATATTTACATAAGTACATACATTAATAAATTCATATATGTGAGGATGATGCACCCAGAATAACGCTATACTTCGTACAGGTATAAAGTGTTACAAGCATTAACAGGTAAATTCATTAATTTGATAAATAGGGACATGGTCCTCACATACTTACAAATATTGCGAACATAGACAAATTCTGAAAAAAAATATTATTACTATGAATACGAATATAAATTAACAAATTTGATTTTGTCTACGCTAAAGATTGCCCTATGGAGCAGGACCAGCATGTTTCTAAGCATTCTTATCTTGAATATAATCATCTAATTTGAAATTTGAAATTTACCTTCATTTAGTTTTAATATATCACAAGGTATTTTGTTATAGAATTTAACACAGTACCCCATGAAAGATGAGTGTACTTAGCTAGTCTATAAGATGGTAGATCTAACTTATCTTTATTTCTCGTATTATAATTATGTCTATTACTGACTTTACTAAAGTGATGTATATTTTTCCTTACATACATCATATTATTTTCATAAATGAATTGGCAAGAAACTCTCATAATATTAATCTTTTTAAATAGTTCCCTAAAAGATTCTCGATGACTTAACTTATATATGGCTCTGACAGCTCTCTTTTGCAATATAAATATGGATTCAATGTCAGCCGCTCGACCCCACAGTAAAATACCGTATGACATAATGCTATGAAAGTAACTAAAATAGACCAAACGCGCGGTTTCTACATCAGTTAACTGTCTTATCTTTCTAACAGTATAAGCGGCTGAGCTCAGCCGACCCGCAAGAGATGTATTGTAATTTGTCGTCTAGAGTGATTCCTAGGAAAATTGTTTGATTTACATAGTCCAGCTTTTCGCTATTCAATATGATGTCGCATTCGGTACTTCTAACATTGGTATGGATTGGTATTGTGTTTCGCCCATGCAGTTGTATTTGTGTATATTTCGCGCGAAGCGAGGTGTTTTGTGTCGACCACGTGCCTGGTGGAGGCCGGAGCTTCCGGTTCAGAAGACGTCGGTTGTATTTTCCCCATATAACCCTCGACTGGCCATGAGATTGAACGAGACCAGGGCTCACCACGGGGATAAAGGTAAGTTGTACCGGTAAGTTGTGCAAGCTTGTATCACTGAATCCCAAAGCAATGTCGGACACGCTCAAAAGCCACCAGCCACAACCAGGGCTGATTAGCCTTCAGTCCATTTCTTTGTCAGGGCTACACCTCAAAATACACGCGGCACGCCGGGAATCCTGCGCACCGGTCCCGCGCTGAAAACGGACCGACAACAGCCTCTCAAAAAAGGCAAAACTACAAATTGCGCTTAGCAGACATCGCACAAAAATTAAAACAAGATTACTAATGTCAAATAACCATTTTAAGAACTTTAATTCTTGAAGAATTTACACGGGACAACTAGCCTTCAGCGAAATACACCATCCTGGGTCCCAATCCCTTCCATTAAAGTGTTCAAGTTCAATTTGTAATTCAATACCATAAAAAACATTATCAACAATGACATCACCGACACAGGAACGAAACGCTCTGTTTTTTTATCAGACTTATTTAAGTAATAAAGGATTGCAGTAATCTCCCGCGGAGACTGTTGCTGTCCCTACCTTTTCTTTATTTTCAAGTGGAAACCTTCAAAAGGCCGAGCCAAGAATTTGGGTATTAGAGCGGGGAGTATATAATTCTCATCAAGTAAAACCTCCCGTGGTTGGTGGTTGCTATTAACACGTGGAACGGGTACTGTGACCTTTTACTGTCACCTCTTTGCAAATTTGTCAGAGCACTTATCTGAGGCGATTGTAAAACGGTATCCCCTGAGCCATGCTGTGCACGGCAGCATGTGACCGTTGGACCACCGTCTTCCGGGGGTTACTCGGTGGACGCACAAATCATTCCCATTATGAACCTTATTTTTTTCAAACACACATAAAACATCACGAACGCGTTTATCCACGAGGGGTTAAGCAGCATCTACAGCACGCCCACATTTCGCTCACACATTCGTATTTTTTTCTAAAAATTCTCATATACGTAAATCAACTGAAATCAAACCATTCATAGGTTTGCAAATATGGGTATTTAGTACATAGATGTTTTATTATAAGAGTCCTCCATGCTCTACCGTTACCGCATGCAAATATTTTATTATTTACATTACCCTAATTAAAATATAGAATTATCACTATAAATAAAGATGAGTATAAAATAATACATATTAATGTAAATCGTTTCAATTGCAGTAAAAATGTCTCAATAATACAATAATTACTTGATGACAAGGTTATCTACTCGTACAATAAAAATAAAAATGTCAAATGGTACAATAGCATGTCAATCAGTCAGTGATTCATCATTGTTGAAGTCGTCAATTGTGTAATAACTTTTTTAGGGTTCCGAAATCAACAAGGAAGCCTTAGTTTCGCTATGTCTGTCTGTCCGCAGCTTAGCTCAGATACTCTGTTAGTAGTAGTATAATTCGGCATGGATATACATATTAATAATTCCGACAAAGTGGTAAAATAAAACGTAAAGTGGGGAAGTTTTTTTTTCATCTATCCCATGGTGGGGTATCGTTGGATAGACCATTCAAAAATATTATGGGCCTCTTAAAAACACTTTTCGGTTCAGAGATTGTTTTGCATAACATTAAGCTTTAAATTGAAGATTATTTAAGAGTCAAGTGTGTCCTGCCAGCGAAATGGTTGCTTTTAGCAATGTGAAAAATTTATGGCAGTATATAACGTAATTAAAAGGAAAACTATCACAGTTAAGTAGGCTTTACACGTTTACGAGTAATAGTCGACCAACTTAAAAAATGTACTTGGAGCAGTAAAATTTTGTACAAGTGCCATAGAAAAAATACTTAAATAACAACTTTCGAGAACGAAATAGTGAATACATTCAAATTCCGAAAGAGAAAGAAAGATGGAGCGTACGTGTGCGGATCCAGGAACGAACCAACCAATCCCCGTGGCTCTAACGCGCGGTCGTATCGTACGCACTTCATATAGATTATTTATTGCAGCTTATTTACGTAGGTTGTTTGTTCCAATCATTGAATAATTTGATTTTACTTTATGTTAGTTGAGTAGGTTGTTTGAAAATACTCATACTAAAATATATGGTTTCGGTTTGTAAATATTTGGAGATTTTAACGAAGACTATCTCCGTAACGGCAATACTGCAGTATAAGTATAGTGCGGTGTTAGTAAGTTTTATTACTATTCAAAACTTTTTGCATTAGTGCGGTTTTACATTTACTTGGCAAATAAGTAAGTGTTTAAGTAGTAATAAGTAAGTAAGATTATTGCGTTCGTATTGGATTGCTTCTGACTGCCGACAATTTTGGCAATAGATGTGGGTTATTTATCACAAATACGTAGTATGTGGAACTTCCGAGACAGGCTTTTAACCTAGCTATAACTTACAGACAGTTTAAAAGATTGATGCTAAGGATCCTTTGAAAGAATAAGGAGTGTGCGATTCCAGCAACAGAGAAGATAAAGAAGCCGTTCATTAAATTCAGTGTTCAGGGATAAGGATAAATCTCGTCTCTGAGAGAGTTCCAACTATTCCAAGTACAGCCACCATTTAGTACTTCAACGAGGTAATTTAAAGTTGGAGCTAACGCATCCACCATGGTTTGAAAATGGTTTGTTAACTTGAACTGATAAAATGAGGGTCTATTTGAAAGATTGGAGCGATTAAAAAGTGGTAGAGAAAACTGTTTGAGATTAAAAATAATGGTATTTTATTATCTGCGAGTAATTTATCAAAGTTAATTTTTTTTCTATCGTTTTAATCAACTGTGAAAACGATTTAGATGTCTACAATTTTGCCGTTATTCCTTTTATTGTACCTAATATGCTAGATGTATGGACGTAAATGAAGCAAAAGGTAATCATTTTGCTTCATATACGTAGTAGTGGCACTACAGAACGTAGTTTCTGCCTACCCCCATAGGAAAAAGGCGTAAGTATATAATTTTACACATACATACGTATGTGTAAAATTCTATGCATTCCAATAAGAAATGTGCCTCTTTAATATCTACAAGAAAACAATGTCTCTAACTGACCGTCATTATAAAGACGAGTGTACATAATGTCGTTCAAGAGATTACAAGCATATCTTGAACGACATTATGTACATTCACACATAAGTGTTATTGAATTTTTCCATCAATAATTTCTCAATAGCAAGAAGCTCTTCTCCTATCATCACTTCAGCCAAAAGACGTTCACCGCTGGACATAGGCCTCCCCAAAGCGGTCCTGTGCGTCTCGCATCCCCCAGACTCCCGCAGGCCTTCCAACGCAACGACTACCGGTTCGCGATCGCCACGCCAGAACTTTTCGGCCCTAACGGCCATCCGTTCTGCGAGCAATGTGCCGTGCCCACGGCCACTTAAGTTTGGTATTTCTCCGAGCTTCTCCCATAAAATGGCACTTAAACATAACTTTCGAAATTTTGGGTGAACTGTAAGGTCTTCATGGCTCGACGCAATATAAATTAAGACGACAAGCGCATTTTCTGAAAAAAAAAACAATTGCAAATGCAACTCATGCATTGCATGGCGTCCCGCCCATGTGATAAACTTGCAATTTTGCTTAGTTAAATACACTGATCGGTGTAATATAAATCGTATCGCATCAGGAAGACCACTTATCTCGGTATTATCGCGGAAAAATTGAGTTCAAGACTAACAATGTGTTTGTGTTTTATTCTGAAACACTTCTGTTTTCTATAACAAGAGCTACTTTGTCAAAGACACTGCAGCCAGCACGCCGCTAACTGCAATAGTTTAAAGTATCCATAAAAAATAAGTATAATGATACTACTTGAGCGGAGAGAACGTCGCCGACGGAGAGTACGAGTGCTCAAGATTTTACTAACTTCGTGACTCAAGAATCACTACTTTTGTTACTTTTAGGGTTACGTTCCTCATAAGGAAAAAAGGATCCTTTATAGGATCAGTGTCTCTCTGTATACCAACAAAGCGAGCTCCGAATACCGGCAGGGACAATGGTTGCGCAAATTGTTATGAGAATCATTAATTAGGGGGCTCGTATCACGGCATTTGTGGCACATAATATGTGAGGTCCATGCATGCCAGCCACCATGAGCACGAGCCAATAAAGGATAAAAAAATAATGACAGGTTTTTAAGTTTTAATTATTCAATTTTCGTGATTTTATTTTTATACTAGCTTCTGCCAGAAAAGATAGATGGACTGTGTGAGGAGTGATATGACAGAAAAGCGGGACAGGACGATATGGAAGAAGGAAACGTGTTGCGCCGTCGTATACGACTTAAACATAACTGGCAAAATGTGGGTTTACTGTAGGCATACTCTGCCTAACCCTTCGGGGCTACAGGCGTGATGTTATGTTGTTTATTCGGTCGATTTGGTTACCTACCTTTATGGCCAACTCAAGCGTTACTCCTGGCCAAAACAGCTTCAACGATTCAAGTGCAGCCAATAAACAATATTTGTCAAGCATTTTTTACCTTAGGATAGGATAGATTTTGATCCTTTTTTTTTCCGCACTTAGACACCAAGTCCGTTGTATGTTTAAGCCTCCTCTATGTGAGAGGGAATGGGCCGTAATCCACCACCCGGGCCCAATGCGGGTTGGTGGTCACATGTCTTCGAATTTTTGGTTCTAAGACATGCCGGTTTCCTCACGATGTTATCCTCCACCGTTTTGAGAGAAATGGTGATGAAATAATTTACACACAGTAAAGCGCCTGCCTGTGTGGGTTCGAACCCACGACTTTCAACTTGTAAGTCGCGGCCGTTACCACTGGTCTCACTACCTCTTGGGCCAGAGGGAAAGATTTGCTTTTCTCTTTGGCCAGCTATTGGAGAGTGCGCATCGTTATGAATAGTGCGACTTTCGTACCGTGTGTTAGGGTACATAGCTGCATCTCGTGGTTCTCTCTTGGAGTCTCGTCAAACATTTTTTGAAGACATTGTTGCTCTTGATGAAAAAGGATTTGAGGATACATGTTCTCAATGTCCTCCGACAGAACATATCTATAGTGAGAGTTTATGATCAAGGATAAAATGTCCTTTTGAAGTTTTGGCCCTTTTTCCATCAAATCGTTGAGGCTGTACCCGGAGTCATCGATGTGTTAAAAACAGCTCGCTAGCTAAAAATAGCTCAATAGTTGTTTAATAGTTTTCCCTTAAGGCTTGCTTTTCCCGGCGAAGTAGGCATTTAAAGTGCCAATGATACCGCAAAGCGAGCGGCGCGCTCGCGTGTGCGCAAATCCGACAACAAAGAAACTGTCACAGCGAAGGTGTGTAGAGAAAAATATTTTACTATTATTTTTAAAACTTAATAAAATACGAGAGTTGATGCCGAAACAGTTTGTTGTATTACAATGCGTAGTAATAACGAAAAGTGTTCTGTATCAGATAAATCTGTGTATCGTTTTGAAAAATGTCCTAAATCGTCTTTTATTCAATAATTTGACTATCAAAGATGTTTATGTTTTTGAAAACATAAACGGACGGAACAAAAAAACCTTTCGGACCGTAATGTTGAATTTGCAAAATGTTGAATTCCCAAAATGTTGAATACTCAAAAGGTTGAATCCCAAAATTTTGAATTTGCTAAATGTTTAATTTGCAAAATGGTGAATTCTCAAAATGTTGAATATGCAAAATGTTGAACTGTAAATTCGCATTGTTGAATTTGCAAAATGTTGAATTTGCAAAATGTTGAACAGTAAATTACGAAATGTTGAATTTGCAAAAAATTGTGTATCAACAAGTAGATTAATATATGCATGCGGTCGTAAGGTAGTAGTTCATTAAAAGCCGCCCAACACCCAAACTGCACCGCCTCGCCTCAAAACAAACAACAAACCCAAACTAAAATAAAAAACTATGTAGAAGTTAACATGTACTTTTATTTATTAATTAAAATGATAGAAACAAAATATTTTTTCTTCTATTTAACATATAATTAAAAAAATAACTTAACAAAAAAATACTACCGACTTCCAAATAAAAAAGACTACAAAGTGAAAAATAACTTGATTTTTGGAAGTCGGTGTCTTTCATAGATACCAATTTATTGCGTTATGGACACCGACTTCCAAAAATAGTTATTTTTCACTTTGTAGTTTTTTTATTTGTCACTTTTAAGTTGTACCTGCCTAATAGGTAAGTTGTTTATTAAGGTATCTATAACGCCAGAATAGATTATCCGAACATCATGAAACATGAACATAACCGGTGAAATGAGAGATCTGCGTACCCATTAAGAGCGTACCACTGTGATGTTATGTTATGAAATGTAGTAAATAATAAACAGACATGCGTTTGCAGCAATCCCGAGAGATTTTTGTTATTTATTGAAGAGTTCTGTTGTATATCTACGAAGTTCTTCATCAGATCTTCACTATAAACTAAAATATAAAATGGGACCAATTTCGGAACAAACTCTTTCAAACAAAAAAAGAATTTTCAAAATCGGTCCACAATTGACGGGGATATCGGTGAACATAAATAAAAAGAAAATAAAAAAAACTTACACAATGTCGAACATAGAACCTCCTCCTTTTTGGGAATTCGGTTAAAAAAGTATTCATGTTTATTCATTAGTTGAACGTTTAAAATAAAATAATATATTTTTGGTAACACAATTACGAACCTAGCTTAAGCCTAATGTAGACTATTTTTCGGAGAAACTCCAAAGTCGAAAGTTCCTGTTTTTCCAGGTTTCGCAATAGATTTACATACTTATGGTCAAAAGTTATATCCCTCATTCTCCGATTTTTTTTGTACGGAAAATATAAAGCTCTTTCAATTTTTCTATCGAAATAATACGCTTCATTTATTATCGTTTTGAAAACGAGAAAAATGTTGGGTGTTTTCGGTAGTCTGGAATTCAATTTGCGGTGATAGAATCACATGAATTAGTGGTTCTGTGGATATTATCTGCGCAACTTAACATATTGTGGTCCTTATTATACCAATTTTTTTCAAAATATTCCAGAAACAAATGCATTGTCGGTGTATCAGGAGCTTTTTCAGTAATCTCATCCCAGGTCTTTTGCATATGTATTGAAGGTAGAAGCACAAAATAAGAGCACAATCGGACAATGTTCCTTTCAGATTTATAGACAAAGTTTTTAGTGGTTGTCTTTTTGGTTATCTCTAACTCTTTCACCTTCTTCCAAATAGCTTTATTAAAGTGTTGATTTGATAACACCCTGTAATTTTCACATCTCTATATATCTGTTGTATTGCATTAAATATTTTACTATATAATAAATAGATATTTATCACTTTTATTATAATTATGTGACAACACACTTCATGAATCCAATGACATCCGTCACTTATTAATTTTATTACAAGTGGCCAGTATAGCTAGGCAGGTTGGTAAGTAGTTATGCAAAGAGGTTTTAAGTAGGAACTCATCAAGTTTGTGGCAGGACGAAGGAAAGACTTATTATTAAAATGCCGCCCCATATGAGTCCTTCCGGACCGTAATGTTGAATTTGCATTTGCAAAATGTTACTATGCAGAACTAGTGGTAATAAAAAATCCTTCCAGTCCCACTTTAAATTTTATTTTGCCACTGTTCCTCCATGTTGCGTGTTGACAACAGTCAACATGTTGGCCCACCGACCAACCACAAATTCAAAATGTTTATTTGCAAGAAAATACATAGTTTACAAGGGAAGATCTTACAGCCTCAAAGTCATTGTATTCTGTGGGATGCGTGAGTGCGTCCCGGCGACCAAAAGGGCTGCTTGTGTGCTGGTGTTTGGTGTGATTAGTGTAACGACTTGGTCCGTATACCAGCGACCTTTTTGATTCTTGATTATTTTTGTTGCTGTTGTAATGTGATCCAGACATGGACTGTGTTCTCACGCAGGGCTAATTTTCCGGCACGGTAAGGTGCCTTGCTCAAAGAAATAACCTCTTGGCCGTCCCCTAACCTTTTTATGAATTTGTGAGTTGATTTGCCGGGTGCTTCCAGAATTTGTGGCGTGTAGTTGACATTTGGCCAACTCATCCCCCCGGCTGGATTTCTTCAATCCGACAGGTGCGTATCCAACTTTCTAAAACTCTGTTTGTTGAAATTTTGTTTTTCGGGTGGAGACCAATATCTATTTATTTATTTAGACTTCATGCACAAAAGGTACAAAGGCGGACTTAATGCCTTAGGCATTCTCTACCAGTCAACCTAGATATATTTTTATTTAAATATGGCCTAGCATTTGTGTGTGTCTGTGGGCAGGTTTTCGCCTTAATCATGGTTATATGTATTAGAAATATTTGTTGTGTCATGCTGTGATGTGTGGATGGTATACAAATGGTGTCCCTCCGAATGTGCCGAAAAGAATATTTGTAGGTAATGCCAACCTCTATGAAGTGTTTAGTCTATGTAAAACCATGTGTTTAAGATAAGATAAGAGTTATTTATTTCTGAGTATGGAGTTTTAGATTAACCACGTAACCATGAAACACGTGTGTTTAACGTGAGTTTATTTTTTGAGATGTATTTGTTTTGCTAACATTAGGAGGGGTTCAAATAAAGGATAACGTTGGAGATGCCTACCTATGAGTACTCTGAAGTCTGAAGTGACAGACATACCTCGAAACAGTATAAAACTAAGTCGCTGTCTGCGTCTGTCGACGTCATGTCTGTTTCTTCGCTGAACTTCTTATAAACCACGCGACCATTTTGACACGGTTTTCACTAATAGAAGGAGTTTGACGACACGGTTGGCGCAGTGGTTGAGCGATCGGCTTCTGCGCTGCGTGTCGCGGGTTCGATGCCCGCACGGAACAAGTATTTGTATGGCCCACAGATAGTCGTTCCGAATCTGGGTGTCATGTGTATGTGATTTTAAATGTTTGTAAATGCAAGCACGATACAGTAGAACTTCAGTGTGTATTATTCTATACTACCCCCTGTACGAACCAACGAAAGCTACACAATCATCAACCGACGAACTTTTGCAAAAGTTGAGGAAACAATGTGATCGCTCTGTTATAACGTTATTTATGAAGTTTCTCTTTGACCGAATTTTTACATCAGTTTTGAAAATTGTTTCGTTTTTGTCTCGTAGACAACTTGCTATGTTAAAAAAGCGTGAGGTGCTCGATGTTAATTTTATTTGACAGATATTGGTAAAAATAGTAATTTTGATAATGTCTTAAAAAGCACCCCACACTTTGTAGCGTTACGGGTCGCTCAGGTGAGCTGAGCCACACGTAAGCCACGTTATTATAAATAAAAAAACAGTTATAAACTAAAAATTATGTATGAAATGAAATTAAGGATCCGGCTTCGCACGACGTGGGCAGCCAACCGGGGAACAGGTCGGGCAGGAAGTCGTATTGTAGGCAGCTGGTGGTTAGGCAGGCAGCACAACTGACAGGAACTCCTCGTGGCAGCCAACCAGGGAACAGGTCGGCAGGGAGGTAGCCGTGTAGGTAGCTGGTAGGTTAGGCAGGCAGCACAACTGTCAGGAACTCCTCGTATTTTATGCCTTAGCGATTAGGCGACTCCTCGGTTTCAGACCAGATTGAAGACTCCCCAAAGCCCTCGAAATTTCCGTCTTTTATCTCTGCGGCCTGTCCTTTTTCTTCTTTATTAGAATTTTAAAGTGACATCTTGTTGTCATACAGAAATGCAACTTGCCAGTATTCAAAACAGCCAGTAATATTCAATCCAAAACCTCTTCGATGAATTCTGAGAGCGTGTAAATTAATTTAAGTTATAAAATACAATATTTGAGCTAACATATTGATAAAAAGAATTTAAATTATATAAATCAAAAGTAATCTTCATAGGCTAAGCTAGTGAGAAACTCTATGACAGAAAATTTATAAGGAAAAGTATTGACAGCTTGACAACCTGACGTAGGTGTCATAACATTGAAAAATATGATAATTATTTATTTTATTTTAGATATTTTATAAGAAAACGAATCGTTTTAGACCGATTCGCCGAATAATAATGCGCAAACCAACAAAACGTATAATAGATGCGATGCGATGTAAAATGTTTTGGCATGGAATAATATGAATACAGTGTGAGTAAGTAAGTATTATGAGACCTAAGTGTGAATTAGGTGAGAACACTCCAGCTCACTCAGTGAAATAACTAATATGTGGTTTAGAATAGCGAAATACCACAACTTTTCTTACATTAATATTACACTATTCTTAATTTAAATTGATTGAAAATATTTTTTTTAATTTTTAGTTTGGTTTACTGTTAAAGCGTGATTTTAGTTATTTTAAACTATTATTTATTTATTGATGCACTTTTCTGCAGACACATTAAGCTTAACAAACAAAGTAAAAAGTTATTGCATAAAGAAAAAGATAAAAATATTTAGTACTTAGTATAAAGTTAGTGTTTCGTCATCGTAATCAAACTCGGGATAAAATAGCTAGACCCCAGTGTCGTGATATCTACTTTTTATTGTCGTAGTTGTTGTTTAGTCGAGGTAATCAAGTTCAAATTTAAGTTATTTATTTCATATCAAAATACATTTGTATCGAAATATTTGCACAGTAGGTACACAAAAAGAAGGAACACAAGTAATTATAACATAATTTACCTCGTTCCTCACCCATCATCGAAGTAAGAACCTCTATACAAACAAAAAAGAAATATATACTAATTTTACAAACCTTAATATTCTCATTGATGAGCAAAGTCCCTAGCATAAAGCTACAAAAATACATTTAAAGTCAAAATATTAAGAATAAAACAAAAAAGCAACATTTATAACAAAGTCAAAAGAGATCTTAAAAACTAGTTTTTAGATTTTTGTTATTACAAAATTCGTCGATGTATGTACTAACAAAGCCCTGAGTTTATTTTTAACCAAGTTCACATTCTGAATATTCTTTAATTCGGCTGGTAATTTGTCAAACATTCAAACCCAGGTCAATCAAAACCAGGATAAAATAGCTAGAGCCCAGTGTTGTGATATCTAGTTTTTTCGTAGTTTTAGTTTCGTCGTCGTAATCAAACCCGGGCGAAAATAGCTAGAGCTCAGTGTAGCGATACGAGTTTTAGTTTTTCTTAGTTATTGTTTCGTCATCGTAATCAACCCGGGTCATATTTTTTATTTATAGGCAAGCTTTTGATCACTATCTCGTCTGATGGTAAGCGATGACGTGGTCTACAGTGAAGCACGCTTGCCTAGAAGTAACCTATTCACTCTTGACTTAAATACCCCAAGGTTGTATATCGATGATTTTAATAATGTATCCGGTGTAATTTGATACGTTGGATCTGTAACACATCTCATTAAAGCTTAGTTTTCATGATAGCTAAGCCCACGACCAATTCAGCATTAAAAATCATTGTAAGAAGTAGGTATCTATTTTTGAAAGTACACGGCGAGGGCACGTACTGCTATGAGCTAGCTAGGTTATCATTTGTATACTCTTTTGTCCGCTAGACAATTGTAGATAGGATCTCTCAGTAAGACCTCAGGGCTGACTGTCCAATGTCCTTTGAAGTCCTGGCAGTTCTATTCTGAATCTAGGTCAATTTCGCCAGCTTCCCCTTGTTTGTTCTAGCACTGTCTCCAGAAACACTAGCTACGCTGTACAAACACTGACTCGCTTCGGGTGTTTATCTAAGGCATGCCTCGCACTGTTGACTCTCGGGACTCGGAACTGTAGCAGTACTCAAAAACTTTTTAAATTTCTGTTTTAAGGAAATTAAAAAACTCCCGCAGTAAGTTTGAATAATGGCCGTTCTAAAGTTTTGGCATTTTCGATCGTATTTCCTTGATAAGTATCACAGGGCAAAGTTTTGAAAGTAAAAATTTACATTTTTGCGGCATCGGTATGTTCAGCTGTACAGAGGGAAACAGAAAAAGTATGAAGTAAAGAAAAATATCGGAACGCTAGAGGAATTGTTCAGGCGGAGGTACTCCCAGGAAAAGCTGTTCGTGTTTTTCAATAGAGTTTTCTAAAAGTTAATTTTCCAGTTCGATAGAGACATTTAATGTAGCAAGATTTTATGGGGATATTTAATAAACAGTCTGGTTGTAATGTTGAAAAAAAAATACTTGACTTACTAGATAAAAAAAAACACATATTCGCGATCTGGCTGACCAAAACCAGTTGTATCCTCCGACTGCACAGCACGATTTTCTTCTTGTTTACGTCTTTTTAGTGCAGTTTTAAGCAGTCGGGTTTTTAGAATTTTTGAATAAGCTTTTTTTATTTACAACTTTTTAGTTATTTTTTAGAATTAGGTACATTTAAACATACACCTGTTATATATTTTTGAAATCACCTCTTACAACCCTTTATTTTGATAACCCACACGTTAGGTTTGGAAGAAAAAAATCCCTAACAATATTGCGCCCAAAATCCGCCATTTTTCTATTATCCAGGCGAGAGCCAAACCTTGAATTATGACTTTTTACTAAGGAAATTCAGTCGGCGCTCTCTGCCCATATTTCTTCTTAAGCAGTCGGGTTTTTTTTTTATTTTTTCAGTTAACATTTTTTTTTTCGAATTTTATACATTTAAACATATTAGTGTTATATGAAATCACCTCTTAAAACCCATTATTTTGATACACCATAATATAGCGCCCAAAAGCCGCCATTATTTATTTTTTAATTTAAATGCAGCCAGTGACACTCGCAGGGTTAAGACGAATTGATTGACGTAAGAATCATCAAAATCGGCCAAGGCATTTGGGCTCTAGAAAGCCACATAGGAAAAAAACATACATACATACATACATAGACTGATAAACACATAAACCCTTTTTAATCCTCCTTCGACAGTCTGGTAAAAATTGGGGTTTACATTAAATCTCTCCGGTTTATATCGTGCTTTTAAGGATTGTTTTCATTTACACATTACGATACAAAAACATTTTCAAACGTTTAAACTCAGAAAAAATATAGCAAATCGTTTACGACTGGTTCAGGCTGAACCATGGCTAAACAATGCACGCGTGTTCTATTGTTTTTGGTTAAGCGTTCTTCATTCAAAAGTGGGTCAACCTGCACAAGGTTGCTTGCTATAACAACATGACGACCATCTTTATGGCATTCCAATACCGGTTATTTTTTTGAAAATTCCTATTTTGAGGTACTGTTTATATTTTACCTTCTCTCTGCCTTTGCGGTTTCAACTCGAGGATAATAATTATAGAGGTTTTATCTTAATGTAGGCACAGATATAACAATATATGTTCTCGGTAACATATCATAACGTCTGGATTGTCTTCCGCGAAGGATTCCACAGTGACTAGGTGTTCTCGATCTAGGCATATATCATATTTTGTTAGGCTACGTTATTTTGGATACTAACTTCCTACTATTAACATTTAACAGTCGATATTTTGGGTTCTTTTACATTTCTGCCGTGATGTTAAGATCTGGTGATATCAATAACAAAGTCTTTTCCCATCAAGAACCATCTTATACCTTTTTGTTTTCAGAGGAAAGCCTTCAAAAGGCACCTGAGATGTTGAGGAAAAGACCAGGGAGTGTGGGATTTTACCCAGGTGATTACCATCAGCACGCGGAACCCCGTGAATCTTAAAAAAACCACTCTGGAACCCCCTCTGTGCAACGTCTGTTAGGGCTCACCCCTACAAGAATTATTGGCTGTTATCGCAAGTGCTTCAAAACCTTCTTAACAAATAAAAGCAGGCGTGATTGCACAATAATTATTTTAATATAATATAATGACTGAATCCGAAACGTTCACAGCCTCCTCGCAAATGAGAGGAATGAGGAGAGAATGAGAAGCTGAATATTTCATACGTTTCTTCATGATTTTCATTATAGTGAGCAGAGCTGCACGTGTGCTGTAACAGTCAGCCGCGCTTCACGAAAGGAAATTAAAATAAAATATAAACTTACGCTACCTTCACGTAGACATGTTATGAACCAAGGGATTCATCAGAGTACTTTATACAATGCTACTTTGAATAATGTCAAGTCAAATCAGGCTACGTAATAGTAAATCAAATGTTTATTGTGCTTGGAATGTTCAAGTTACATGTATTGTATAATGAGGCAGCCCTAGTAAGTATGGCCCCGGTGCGTAATGTATACTGATTTAAACTTCATTATTCCTCACATTGTCGGGTCATTATGAATATTTCTACGTAACTGTTGGGCAATTAAATAATCAGGCAGAGCATGCACGGTATTGGTACGTTGTACTACAGACCCCTTTCCCCCTACGTCGCCCTTCCATATAGGCGTATTTCCTTGCCCAATACGTTATTCATAAAGCCTGGTCAATTTAATTATTTCAATAGGTTTATTTTAAAGATGTGGTTGCCTATAATTGAGTGTGCATTACGGGATAATGTTGATGTGTACCAATTTTTGTATTTTGTGTAAATTTATTGTTTTGTAACACTCGTTGGTGATCCTTAAATAAATAAATAAATAAATCTGGGCATTATTAATAGTGCCGCATTAATATCTTTGTCTATAACAGATATATTAGTTCTGCTACACAGGGTAACAGTTTCATTACTGTAGGCACACTCTACGAGATGTTCAGAATAACATTATTTACAGAGTGGCAGTGAAACTGGTAGGTATGAGTTTGATTTCATTGCATTGCTCGTGTTCACACATAAAGTGTTGGTGGCCCGGTGGCTAAGACCTCGGCTCTCGTTCTTGAGGTCGTAGGTTCAAATCCGCGCAAATACCAAAGTGGTTTTTGTAATTTCTAAGTTTAGGCGAAACGGACGCTCGATCTATTGGTTATTCTAAAATGTGGTACATCAATGCTATGGAATTTCGGCAATACGGACGTTCAATCTGATGACTTCGGGGAATTAGCCATTGGGCATTTGACATTCAGAATCAAGCACTAAACCCGGGGTGCCCAGAGGCGCCCCGCTCTGGACCTTCTCGTGTCAAGAGTGAGGGCACTGCCTTCGACGCTGTTTGATTTAGTTTTATCGGCACCGGCAAAACTCCTAATTGTGACGTATTGAGCTGCAAAAGCTTTATAAAAAAAGTTTGCCGAAACAATGGAAAGATTTCCTTTATTGGTAGTATGTATGTATGTTTCTTCTTATGTGGCGTTCTAGAGGCCAAACGCTTTGGCCGATTTTGATGAGTCTTACGTCAATCGATTCGACTTAACCTCGTGACTGTCACTGGCTACATTAAAAATGAAAAAAAGGATTGGCGGGTTTTGGGCGCTTGTGGGGTGTCAAAATAAAGGGTTTTAAGAGGTGATTTCAAAAACATATAACAATTATATGTTTAAAAGTAAATAATTCGAAAAAAAAATGTTAAGTAAAAATAAAAAATAAACCCGACTGCTTAAAAGGAAATATGGGCAGAGAGCGCCGAATGAATTTCCTCAGTAAAAAGTCATAATTCGAGGTTTGGCTCTCGTTTATTTCCTCCTCAGGAGAAGAAGAAGAAGGTGAACAAGAAGCATAGTATATATCTTTCATTTTCAGTTTATGGAATAAACATATGATTGGAAGTTGGGTGCAAATCTTTAAGTCGAAGATAGTACAGACAATTTAGAACCATTTAAGATATGGTTGTCTTAGACGAAGTCTTACCAGTTTTTTTAAACCAAATTTTATGTATTTTTTCGAAAATTCTCAAAATTTTACCTAAACTGCTTATTAATGGTCAAATTGAATGATAAACGAATTCGTTTTTATTTTATTTAATTAAAGTAATGTGTAAGCAATCTAGCAACACATGTTTTAGGCGTCTGTGTTGTTAAACATTTTTATACAGACATTTAAAGTTCATAAAAATATTTAAAATTCATAAATACTTTTTGTGCACCTTATTTAAAAAAAAAAACGGAGCGTGCTTTTTTTCAAACCTTTTTGAAAAAATGCTTGAGTATTGCTCTTTCTTTTGAGGTACCATTTACGCGGATAACGTACAAATTATTGAAATTAGGACCTACAAACCAATTTGAGGGAGAATTTTTTTACTTTTTTATGACTTTACTAAGGAAATTCAGTCGGCGCTCTCTGCCCATATTTTCTCTTAAGAAGCGAACTAAAAAGACATGCTTATACACATTTGGTTTTGGTCAGCCAGCTCATGAATATGTATCCTCCGACTGCACGCCTTGATTTTCTTCTTGTTTATGTCTTTTTAGTTGACTTCTTAAGCAGTCAGGTTTTTTGATTTTTTTAAATTAACTTTTTATCCTAAATACAGCCAAGATAACACAAGATCAATTATTACGATTATTCTGCAGTTTCCCAAAAACATCAGTGTTGTTCATGTTTCAGAACAGGATAAAGTTATTTAACAAAACAGGCTTTATCAATTCACAACCGAGTGTAAGGCCGCAAATTAGCTGAAACATTGCCAAACAGAAAATTAAACGACGCGTGCTTATCCTGAAAGTTTGCTAAAATACAGTTTTATTTGAACAAACTCGTTCAAATTTTAACTCGTTGCGAATGCTGTTTCAGTTATAATTTGTTGATAATAGCTGTTCGTGAACCGCCTTCTTTTACAGGAATTACTTGTGACAGCAAATAAGAGGGAATGTTGGTTTGGGTTAATAAACTGTTATGTAGTCTTCGATTTGCCACGCGTTTTTTTTCGTGTTTTGTTTTAAGTGGTTTTTCAAATGTTAAAAAGACAGTTATGCGATCTTATAACTGACGTGCATGTATGACTAGATGCATGAACGTAAATTAAACAAAAGAAAACTTAAAAAATATACAAGCGACTTCCAAATGAAAACACTACAAAGTGAAAAATAACTTAAATTTCGGCAGTCGGTGTTCCTGTTTTCATTTCTCCGTTTTTTGTGACCGACTTCCGAAATAGAAATTATTTTTTACTTGTTAGTGTTTTTATTTTGAAGTCGGTCGTATTTTTTGTAAATGGTTTTTTATTTTTATTTTTAGGTGTGGTACATAATAGACCAATTCTATGGGCTAGGTACCTATTATGCCCAAAGTAAAGCCAGAATAAATTAAGCCAGTAATATGAAACTTAAAACAAAAAAAAAAAAAAAAATTATTTAATTTTAACTTTGATTACTCGAAAAACGTTAGATTACATGTTACATTATAAAAAAAAATATTGCAAATAAAAATATACTACTATAATTAACAAAAATCAAATCAAAAATCAAAATCAAAAAAACAAAATAGTTTATTTCAAATAAACCTTAAAGGTACTTTTGAATTGTCAAACAACAAAAAAATATGACTCTAGTTGCAAATTCGCAAACGTCAGTAGATCTCAATGGAGAAGAATTTGCAAGAAACTCCACGGACACTCTTTTCCATCAGTTTCAATTACAAGTTTTTGGTTACATCATTCTTGTTAAAAAATAAATACATATATGTGAGAACGATGCAAAAAGACGTGCACGTAAAAGCGTCTAGAGTAACAAACAATTTCAACATAAAAATGCAATGACAGGCCGAGGCAGCTAAGTTATGACCAATCCCAACTGATGGCGTCCGATCACGAACATGACGCATGGATCGGCACCACTCAGCTCAACCATTATGGAGGGAACCTAATGATCCAACACATGTGCCACCATCAGAGAGAAATTAGAGAGAGCATGACACACTCAAATGCCAGGGCACACAGAAGTCAACCAACGACACATAGGTAGATTTACAGTCGGAACATAGTACTCACACATGTGCTGTGCAGTTATATAATACTAAAAGAAATTGAGTTTATACAATACAAATATATTCACACAGTCTTCAGCAGCTCCAACAATACTTCAAAACTTTTCTGCCCCTCACTAATTGTTCTTGCGCCCTAATGGCTGCGGAGCGGGACCAGCATTTAGCCAAGCATTTTTATCAGCGATGTAATCCCCCAACTTATAATAATATAGCATAGTGTGCGTTTTATACAAGTTTTAAATTTCGTCTCATTCAAAACCGGTGGAATGAGAGTAGATTGAACTGTTCACACCTTTGTACCCCTTTAGAGCGTGCTTAGTGTGATGTTATGTTATGAAAGGGTGTAAAATAATAAAGAGACATGCGATTGCAGCTATCCCGAGTGATTTGCCGTCATTGATTTAAGAGTTCTGACTTATATCTCCGAAGTTCTTCAGAAATATACATTTTTTTTTCAAACCTTTTAACCTAGCCGTTACTAAGGAGTATGCTTTAGAAAGTAGCCGTTTTACGGCACTAAACATTTCATTCCTTTTCCATTAATTTAATAAAAAAATAATCTAGCGTTTGCAAGTTTCATAATGAGGTCCTCAATTCCCAAATTGAGCAATGTAGGATTTGATTTATCCATCTGGAATTACTCAGTACCAGCCCGTAGACTAGATTTACGCCTGTTGGAAGGTATAGGCTCACCCTATATTTGAACTTTTCGGACTATAGGGGAATTAAACTTGATGTGTGAAGTGTGGGAGTATAGCCTTTAGGTAGGTACTCCGGCAGAAGTTTAACTGATACTGTTCTGCTTAATCCATCGAGAGAAAAAGGTACGATGTTATGTAATGATGTAATGTTACACAGAAGCCACGTTTCCGGTTGCTAATATAAATAGGTGCCTACTTATTTATTGTACTTGGATTAGAGCTGGTGGGCTCTCTTAAGTTTTGTAGTCTATCCTTCACTAGCGACCCACCCCAGCTTCGCACGGGACAAATTATATACAAAAACCGTCCTCTTGTATCGCTCTTTCTATTAGTGAAAACCGTATCAAAATCTGTTGCGTGGTAAAGAAAAAATTAGCGCAGAAACAGGAAAAACGTGGACTGATGCGAACAGCGATTTATTTTATACTATTAAAAGGTTGAATGCTGTAATTACCGGAAATTTTTTAAAGTCATTGTGTCTCGCGTGGATCCACGTTTCGGGCACTCAAGGGGTTAAGTTGTTCCACCTATGTTCCCCGAGGGTTGGGCAGTGATGCACCTACAGTATACGCACATATAGCCAGTTATGTTTAAGTTCCATGTAATGGGCCTATTGCCATCAACCGGGAACAAATCCAGACTCCGGGCTGCTACTGACTAATTCCAGGTGGAAACACCCAAACAATTTGCCCATACTGTGAATCGAACCCAGAAACTCAAGCCCTGCAGTAGTAGTGCTTGCGTTGTATTTAGTAGAGTTGACTTGGGCAGTCCTATATGTATTTAGTAATGTATCCAACTAGTTTATCCTTCATACTAGCACAACGTTACCAAAATATCCCACAAGCACTCAAATTTAATACCATCACGTCGTCGGCAGCAGCCCCAACTGAGGCGAAGTTAAAAGCTTTGTAACTCGATTAAATTAAATTATATGAGTCGGCAATCACGACCGACTAACTTTATGCCAACTTTCAACGGTGTTATGAATTAAGTTGGTACTATTGGAATTAGTGGGTTTCGTTACCGACAGCTAGGGAATGGAATAACACCCTTAAGGGGCTACATCCACTTTAGTGCCGTAAAACGGTAACTATCTAAAGCATAAGCCTTAGTAACGGCTAGGTTAAAAGGTTTGGAAAAAAAATATATTTATTATTTTTTCATGTACATTATTTTTTCGTGTAACAAATAGTTTTACTTTAAAAAAATAATTATCAACACGATGTTTTTCACAACTTTTGGATACTCCTCCAAAACGACTTGGATGTTTGTAAATATTTGTACACAGAAAAATTGTTGGCTGGAATTTCTTCATAACTGACATAGCATATGTAAATCAAATAATATTTTGCAAACAAAACTGTTCAAAAGGTGGTTCAATATTGATATTTTAGCATCGAGCGGGCGCACGGCCAGAACTGCGTTTACATTGTTCGCCAGACTCCCGCAGTCTGGACCAGCTCGTCGCTCCACCTAGTGGGAAGCCTTCCAACGTATCGTCTTCCGTTTTGCGGTCGCCACTCTCGAACTTTTCGGCCTCAACGGTCATCTGTCCTGACAGGGCACATTGCTATTTGCCCTATCCACTGCCACTTAAGTTTGGATATTCTTCGGGCTATGTCGGTAACCTTGACCTTCTGATGAGGCCCATTGAGAGCAACCAAGTTTCAGTTCCATACATCATCACTGGCAACACACACTGATCATAGATTTAGTCTTGGGACTAAAGGGGGATAACTATACCGGTAACTGTGGATCTATCTATATCTGGCAAGACTGATGTTAGATTGTCTGGGTTCTGATTTGCTGTAAAGACTGTCAATAATAATAAATCTTGCCAGCCTGTTACTGCCCACTGCACTGCAAAGGCCTATGAAAACATTAGCATTAGGCAGAAACATTAATCACCACGCATGCTCAAGAGGGGTTGAGCATGCGTCCAAGCAAGAGTCCAATAATTTTTGGCAATAAGTAATTATTTAAAGAGCATTTTTAATACTTTACAATTAGGCTGCAGGTTCCCGTTCACGATGTTTTCCTTCACTGATGATCAAGATAAACTTAAAAACAAATACCTATTAATTGTAAAAAGTTGGGACTCGGCTGGATCTACACCATTGGACGAGTAGCGTGTCGTTCTTTTCGAAGCATGGAGGAGTCTACGTAATGTTCACGAACGGACCGAGCGAGAGTTGAGCGCACAAACAAAATGGATCCACATCAACCTCTATGTATATGCATATCATCAACAAACATCATGTCGGCGAGTCATCGCAATTTTATGCCTTGTTTCCTCCGTTGACTGTTGCTGATAACTGGGTCACTCCGGTGTTCGCCGACTGCCGCTTCTGAACATTTTTGTTCAGTAACCTCTTTATGAAGTGAACTGCGATTTGATTGATGAGCCTATTTCAAAGTTGTAGGTCTTAGGAGTAATTTGTGGTATTCATTGAGGAATTATGTACTCGTGTACAGGTGAGTTTTACTCGTACAAGTGGACGTGGATGGCCAAATCCGAAACTATGAGGAAAATTGAAAAACAGTCAAAGGAGTCTCGGGCCCGATTTCGATGCAATCTAAAACCGCCTAATTGGATTTATGAATATTCAAAATTTCTAGGAAGGAATCGAACCCGTTCATTTTGAATTAAAAAACGCACGCATTTTGTTACACCATCCGATAGTGTCGCTAACAAGGATCAAATTCTGCGAGGTAAATACGGTAAACTTCAGCGAGTAGCTAAATTTTTCAACAAAGAAAAATATATTCTTAGTTCTCAAACATGTCTACCAACTTCATTATAATCAGCTCGGTATGCTGATCACTCTCAAAGTCTGAACAATATAGCTAATTAGTATCAACAAAATATGGCCGCGAGGAGCTGCATTTGATTGCTAGGTCGGTAAAGTTAAATTGAGTTTTGCAACATTGTTTCAGATACATGGCAGTTTTGGAAATGGAAAATTTTTGATTAGAAGTCAATATCAGAGCAAAAGGAGCACCTACACCAGTGGCGTTCTGTAGTTTCTGCCTAACCCCATGGAAAAAGGTGCAATTTTATGTAATAAAACTTATAGTGAACCTCAAAATGCGCTGATGATTTATTCAAGTTAATGTCTAAACCAGAGTGTAAAGTAGCAAACTAAGACCGGTCCAATAGTGCTCAAGTAAGTACTGCTTAAAAATTTATACAGATGTATTTATTCATTTATATCCCATCAAAAATATAACATGTAAAAATACAAGTCTTGCGGCGCAGTTCTTCTACCGAAAAAGCGGTGAGATCGAATGTAGAACCAAGTCGAATAATTTATTCAGTAGGTACCTTAGTAATTAGGTTACAAACAAACAAATTAACTGATTTATTTTACTTCTACATAAGGGTTCGGCATTATTGTGTTATTCTAATATAAAACCAAGTCGGTTAATTTGACGGGTCGAAAATGTCCTGAATGGATCGAGAAAAAGCTCTCCCTTTGTTTGCTCGACATGTTGGGAGCACTGCCGCGCGCCGTGCCCCCAGATTCACTCTGAAAGATTTTGGTTCCCAAAGGATTGGTTGCTTGTTTTAAAAAACACAGGGAAAGCATGTAACAAATAGGAGACTATAAAATATAATAACCTACAATTGAAGGCGGGCCAGACCATACTATTCTTTTATAAATTCATACAAACAGTGCCGACTAGCTGATGTAAAATATAGCCTTGATATACTGCTTACCTACTTATGAACCTGAGACGTAAAAGCCGAAAGAGATGACTGTTTTATTAGCGTGACTGACTGACTGTTTGATTGTTTGATGAATGACTGTTTCAAATGTATAATATGGACTGGAATAGCTGCATTCTGATGAGAATGGTGCTTGGAAGGATCCCGGACTATATACGTGTACTCCTACTCTGTTCATTTGTTCAATATTGTGTTCATGTCATAGCGTTTGAAAAGTTATTTCAGTTGTATTTCATGAACAAAATGCAAGGCTTAAAATATTACACTGTGTGAATGAGCACCAGCAGCACCTGCACAAAGTACACTGGCGAGGAACACCTGTTCGCTTGCCAGACAGTGTATATGCATAGTGCGAGTGAAATCAGGTTGTAGTTTACGTATTTAATTTATTGTGTTTGTTTACAGGACGAAGTCAGTTGTTAAATAAGTTTCTTCGATTGGTGTGCGTTTGTGGGTTAAATAAATCTCTAGATAATAGAAGGTTTGATTGCAATGCAACATTTTTACTAGTAGCTACATAGCATTAGCACTTCCATCACTAAGATTTTGTGACTACAAATTCCTGACATTTATATTTTTAAAACTTTTGTTTGAGCAAAATGGCCAAAATGATTGAAATGACCTGCATTTGACGTTCGCTGCTGGACACCTGTAGCGATGTGTCTGACCATACCTTCCACAAGACTCCTTTGAAGATGGCTGTCGATTTGATGACTGGCTTCTTGAATTGCTACTGGACGATCTCGCAGACTGACTTGATGGTTGATTTTGTTTTGATTTCCATGACTACGACTCTCGACTCGCAGAACATTCTCAGTGACATTGGACACTTAAATGTATACTTAATATTGTCTTAAGAAGGGGGATGTCATAATATAAGGTCACATCACAAGCTATGCGTCCCAACACTAGGTGCTAGTGGACATTGTCTGTGGATAGCAACACGGCGTGACCGGTCTCTTGTAATAATCTAGGAAGGTAATAAACCAACCCATCGTGCCTGAACGAGTCTTTTAATTATTAAATTGCTAAGCCAACGAGGCAGCAAGTTAGTCATCTATACCCTTTTAGACTTCTAGCTAAGAATGTATAAAACTAAGTCGCTGTCCGCGTTTGTCGACGTCTTTTCTGTTTTTCGCTAACTTCTTATAAACCACGCAATTGATTTTGATACGTTTTCCAGTAAAAAGAGATATAAATAGGGAAGGTTTTGTATAATTATTGTTATATATCAAATCTTACTTACAATTACATTTATTGTATCTATGACATGACAAGTATTCTATTCTTATGTTACTATGTTACTAACTAACTAGATCTCTATACAGCATAATTATTTAAACATATATCTATTTTATCAATATCTTAAATGTCTATTATACATGTATTTGCTTAATGCTACCTATTATATATTATATATTATCGTTCATTTCGAATTAGTTTTAATTTTTGTCAATAGATGGCGTTGTTAGTTGAACGCCGATTCCTGAATCTCGGTGTTAAGATTCTCCGGCGTTCAACTAGGTCAAAAATACTAATTGTTTTTTTTGTGAGCATCTAGCACTGTGAATACTTATATTATACGCGCTTAATACAAAGTAGACATGGGCGTTTTTGGTTTTGAACGCAAACGGATATTTAGCCGATTTCAGATTTCAAAATCGATTTCAAAATCAGTTTTTAGATATCTGATTTCTTTAGCGCATAGCTTCGCCGATTCGTTGCTTGCTTACTTAGATTTCGTTTTATTAGATATCGAAAAACACAAAAATAGAATATCATAAGATAGAGGTTTGCCCGATTTTCCTTCATGCTTTAGTCTAGGCTTAGGACTAGCAGAAAAGTTTTATTTACGATTACGCGTTAAACTTTTCTGGCGCATTTAAAAATCAGCATAATTATTTACAATGATTAAAAAAATGATTGATGATTTTTTAAACAAATGATTGTAGATTTTTTAAACAAATGATTGATATTTTTTTTTGTTTTTAATTATTTTTCAAATCTTGCAGGATCCAGGTTTGCGTTTAAAAATGCAAGTTGTTCGACTTTGGAAGGCTTAAGACGACACCTCTTTTCGTTTATAATTAACCCCGTCTTAGAAAATAGACGTTCGCATGGAACGGAAGTTGCAACTATATTGCATTTTGTGCGATATATTTCCGACAAATGCGGATAAATGATTTTGTGATCTCGCCACCACTGTGAGGGGCTATTCCAGTTACCATCAGTGTCTTTTCTAGGAAGCATCTCGTCGTCAATGTACATTTGCAACTCACGTATAGCTCTTGCTTGAGCGCTTCCTTGTGGCTTATTTTTTTTTATTAGGTCGTCTAATTTGTCCCAAGCGCTAAGGTTTGCGCTGGACTTTTCTTGAACTGTATCAGGGCTTGCTTCTAAAATTCTGTTGTTATTTATAAGGCCTATTATTAAGCCCTGAACATATTTTTTTAATTCGGAGACTGCATTGTCATTTTTAAAACACACAAGCTTAAAACGTGGGTCTATTAAAGTGCACACTCCGAAGGTTTTGCTGTGCTCTATTCCCTGAAACCTATCTTTCAATCCATATTTTAAACTCCGAATTACGTCAATCACAGCCTGGTTGAATGATGCGCAATATTCTTCTTTATTTAAATCTTCACATATATCTTTTAAACAGTTTGTCATAACTATGGTCATACTTCCTGTGAGGTACTTATCTCCACTGACTGAAGAAGTTATCTCTTCAAATGGCTGCAGTACTTTGCATACTTGCTCCATGATTTCCCAGTCCTCTGAATGTATAACGGGCCATTCTCTTTCTATAAGTGCCATGCAATGTTTTACCGCTTCCTTCAGTAGGATGAATCGGCGGAACATAAAAAATTTAGAGTTCCATCTTGTAGGTACTTGTTGGATTAACCTTTTTGGTTCTCCACTTTCCGTCATGTTTTTTAATTGATAGCCAAGAAGCATATCCGTTGCTTTTGTGCTACGCTTGAAATAAGCAACTATTTTTTTTACATTTTCTCTTAAATCTTCTAATGGCCTTAAAGCCCCTGACACGATCAGATTAAGAGAATGGGCATAACAGCCATAATGCTTCCACCCCAGCTCTGTCTCTATAGCTTTGACAATATTTGCAGCATTGTCCGAAATAGCAAAATTAATTTTGTTTGTTAGATTCCATTCATCCGTTACTCTCTTCAATTCTTTTGCTAAGTTGACACTAGTGTGACTTTCGTTCAGACCTTTGCATTCTAAAAGTAGGTACTTGTTGTGGTTCAAAGTTTTTATCAATGTAATGTACAGTCACGCCAATATAGCTTTCAGTCTGCGACGATGTCCAACAATCAGTAGTCAAACAAACACTACTAGCTTCTAGTGAAACTCTGGTTTTTACCTCACTTGATGTCGTGTGGTACAATGCTGGGATCATAGCAGAAGATATACTTTTTCTATTAGGCAGCGTGTATCCTGGAATGTTTTTCGCGAATTTTTTAAAACCTTTGTCTTCCACTATGCGGAAAGGTTGATAATCCATTATAAACAATTCTAATAAATCACGAGTAACTCGTTTATTTTCTTCTGGGGTCATTTTTTTAATCAAATAATTTTGCATAGTTCTTTGCCGTTTTCTAATTGGAATTTGCTCTATATTAGAACTAGTCTCCTTGTCAGCGACCGCAGTACATAGAATCGCGCCACCCGTATCTTTTGATGTACTCGCCAAACACTCATCAGTCCTAATTAATTGTTCATTACATCCTAAATCTGTTGTTTTCTTTTGCGCCAAATAAATTGATGCGTGAGATCTTTTTAAATGAGCTCCTAGATTACCTGTTGTTGATTTATATGATACATTTTGATTGCAATATTTGCACACTGCAATTCCAGTAGCATTTTCCTTTCTTTCGAAATGTGTCCATAGCTCACTGGGTTTTCGCGACATTATAAACACTAAAATAGAAACCTAAACCTAACAAAGTAATTAAATAACTAATTTCTATTATTGTTTATTTAAAGTTTCCCACTTCAACACATACAATAAACGCACAAAAATCCAAATTTTCAATCCAATAATACCTAATTCACGGAAACTGTGATACGAAGATACGCGCGCACTTGTCACCAAGTTGAAGTTTGCATAAACAATAACAAAAACATAAGATAGAAAACAAAACCATAAACCAAAATACATCAACACATAATCACTCAAATATAGTCTTTATTACTCTTTCAACAAAGGTGACATTGAACGCATAATGTCAATGTGTAATGCATATTCGTAACCGACAAACTGAAATCTAAATCGCAAAATATTCTCACTATCCTTTTCGTCCTCGTTATGTTCCGCGTAGTTAGAAAGAGAAAAAGCGAATTTCAACGCATCAGTCAGTTTGCGTTTGCGTTTCGAGTTTGGATACACACACAAAACGTTTTATGATATTCAGTGCTTTGATTTTATTAGTTGGTTGGGATTGGTTTGGTTTTATAGATTTAGATTGTTAGCGTTTGGTTTGGCTAGGGCGATTTTTGATATCGGCTTTTCTAGATTGAGAAATCGATACGAACCGTTTTGTGTGTGAAATCTGATTTTGAATTCGTTTTGATATATCTGACGCATGCCTAATACAAAGTCCAGTGTTTAATTAACCACCCTCTTAGTCGACCTTCGTTCATGGTCCTTCGAGCCGGAATGGTTCGGGAGTGTTTGTGGTGGTTCCAGTGGTGGTAGAATCCTACCACCCTTCGCGTCATTACTGGGCAGTGGATCGCTGTCCAGAGCAAACCCCCTTCAACCGGGGTACACCAGGTGAGAGGTGTTCCTGGAGCTGGAGGTGGAAACCGGCTGGAGCAGGGAGCAGCCTGGAGCAGGGAGCAGCCTGGAGCAGGGAGCAGCCTGGAGCAGGGAGCAGCCTGGAGCAGGGAGCAGCCTGGAGCAGGGAGCAGTCAGTGGAGCGTGGTGCAGCGCTACTGGCAGGCGACAGCCGGAGGAGCGGCGCGAAGGAGGTGACGTACGGCAGAGGGCGCCACTGGTGGTGTGGTACAGCGCGCCGATACCGTGGTGCAGCAGTGTATCAGTGAGTGAAATTATTGGTGAAAGAAAATAAAATCGTGAGTACAGTTTACGTATTAATCAGGAAGAATAAATTTAAAATCTCAAATAAAAGTGCATCATTTGAAGTTGAACTCTTAAAATTACCAGAAGACTAACAGCTAAGTAGAAAATTAGAACTTGTAAAATTTTATGTGAAAAGTGGTTCTAACGGGGAATCCATGCCCGATTTTAGAACCAAGTGACACAAAGACTTTTAAAAATATAAAACTTTTACTTTGAAAATTTTATTTCTCTGTGTTATTTTAATATCTGTGTTATATTCATTGTTTCGGTTAAGTCTGTATTACGTAATAGTTGCAAAATGGAGTCTTACCTTGCTATCCAGGAGGACATTAGTTCCAAAATGTATAAGGCTAAATCCAATTTAAAGAAAGCGCCTAAAGAGCGATTAACTCATACATATTTGGAGACCCGTATAGAAAATTTGGAGCAATTATGGAGTACATTCACATCTACTCATAAAGAGATAATAAGTACAATAAAAAAGGTTGAATTGTCTAACTCTAGTTATATAAAAAATGGGCTTTATGATGAAGTCGAGGAATTTTATGTGGATTTTAAAAGCGAATTAAGGGAATTATTATCTAGGGGAAATTCAACGGCGTTAAATGAGGATTCTAAGTCTATGTTGTGTCACAGTGAAAAAAGTTTCAGCAGAGTTAAGTTGCCAGAAATAAAAATTCCTACTTTCTCGGGAAAGTATTCAGAGTGGCAAACATTTAGAGATTTGTTTGTGGGATTGGTGCATGAGAATTCTTCTCTTGATGATGCTCATAGATTTTTTTATTTGAAGGCTCATTTATGTGGGGAGGCTGAGCAACTATTAAGAAATATAACTGTAACATCAGATAACTATAAATTTGCATGGTCGAAATTAGATAAGATGTACAATAATAAGAAGTTTCTCGCAAACGGTATTATGAAAAGATTACTTGGTCAAAGGACGTTGTCCTATGAATCGGCAAACGAGATAAAAAGGCTTATTACGACCACTTCAGAATGTTTGGAGTCGTTAAGTAATCTAGGAGTGAACGTTTCTTCCTGGGATCTGATTATTATACATATAATTAGCGAAAAATTAGACAAAGAGACCAGGAAATGTTGGGAATTCAAAGTGGCTTCTGATTCCAGTAATGAGTTACCTACATTTATACAGTTTTCAGAGTTTTTAAATAGTCGTTTTAGAGGTTTACAAAATTTAGATAAGTCAGAAAACAGGGGAAAACCTACACATCAGAAGGGAACTCACTCATTCCATGTTTCGAAAGATAAAAAGTCAGGATCATGTGAATTTTGCTCAGCCGACCATAGGATTACATGTTGTCCAAAATTTTGTAAAGAGACAACTGAAGTTAGGCGTACTTTTGCAATTGAACATAATTTGTGTTTTGTTTGCCTACACAACAACCACTCTGCCAGACACTGTAAAAACACTCTCAGATGCCAGGTGTGCAAACGCCGCCACCATTCTTTATTACACCAAACAGGTGTTTCTGGGTCGGTAATTGGTGAGGGTAATAGGGGGGCTCACGAGGAAACCTCATCAGCCGTTGTAACGGTGATGAAGGCAGATAATAAAATTAATAATAAGGAAATAGCCGCGCAAGCGGAGGGATCAAGTAAACCACTAGTCGCGTGTTTCTCGTCGGAAACTGGTCGCAAAACTGTTTTATTAACTACTGCGTTAGTAAAGGCGAAGTCGAGAGATGGGAACTATCGAGTAGTTAGGGCTTTACTTGATCAAGGATCACAAGGGTCGTTCGTAACAGAATCCACGGTCCAATTTTTAGGATTACACAAAACGCCATCCAGGCAAACGGTGATAGGCGTAGGCGGAGAAAAAAGTGCGACGGCAAAGGCAACCGTTGTACTTAAATTGAGGTCTAGAATAAATCCGACTGTCCAAATAAATGTAAATGCGTTCGTCTTGAAATCAGTCACTGCTCTTCTCCCAGCTACGAAAGTAACTCGGGTAGAATGGGTAGATTTGGGCGATGATGATTTGGCTGATCCAGAGTACGACAGGCCTAATAAAATAGATGTTTTATTAGGTGCTGAAGTATACAGTCAAGTTATTAAGGAGGGAATTAAAAGGAATGTTGGTGGAACTCTTTTAGCACAAGACACCACGTTAGATTGGATATTGTCAGGAACCTTTGAAGTAGATCAGACTAGTAATCCTTCACACATTACTGTGATGCATTTAAGCCTGGAGACAGATAATCTGCTTACAAGATTTTGGGAACTAGAAGCGGAACCATCTAGTAAAAAGATTTTAACGGAGGAAGAAAATAAATGCGAAGCTTTCTACAAAGCTACTACTGAACGTGAGGAGAGTGGTCGTTATATAGTAAGGCTACCGTTGCGTGATGTAGACCCGGTCAGCATGGTTGGTGATTCGAAGGGAATCGCTGAAAAAAGATTAAGATCGTTAGAAGGTAAATTCAGAAAAAACAACAAATTCAAGGAAGATTATACGAGAGTTTTTCAAGGAAGAGAGTGAGAGAATTCAAGGAAGATTTCTATATATTGTTATTTTGGCTATTTTGACAAAGTATCTTATAAAGTCTGTGCTGTATTTTTATGCGTTATTAATTTATTATGTTTTCTATTTTTATTTCTAATATATTCTTCTGTTTTAATTTGTCCCGTGCGAAGTCAATTGTAATGAATAATTATTATGGTGGCTGCAAACTGTAAAAGATAAATGGTTTTATTTCTGTTATTTGGTTTGTAAAAACACTTTTACACGTTAAACATATTTATTTAAACTAGATGAGGTCGACCTTCCTATCTGACTATTCTGAGGTAAAAGGCTGAAACAAACTCAGAACACAGGTCACAGTCTCTTTTAAAGTCCAGACATTATCTTGGTCAGATCATGTGGAAAGCATGTAGATTGGTGTCTGAAATGGTCTCAGGAAAGAACCAGACAGATTGAGTGGACCTGTCCAGTCTGTGCACGCATTTGTCAGTAACCGTGCAGCTCAACTCAGAACTCAACGATTTGACGAACAATACCAAAGAAAGAACATTTGGGTAAGCCGCATAATTATTACTCAAACTGCCAGACCATGAATAAAACTAACTTAGAAATATTAAATAAAAAGCAAAAACAGAAATGACTGCCCTACTCTTCGCATTCATAATAATATAATACTTTAAAAAGTAAATAATCTTAAAGTAACTAAAAATATAAACCGGAGCAGCTGAATCCCAAGCCTTTTTGTCCTTAACATAATCTAACGGTATAAAACGCTTCATTAGAATGATCTGAATTTATTAAGGGTTCGATCATGTAAGTGGCTTGGAAGTTTATTATAAAAGCGTATACATTGACATCTGAACGAGCCATCTATTTTTAACCGTCTTCTCTTGGGTCTTGTCTATAACAAGACCCAAGAGAAGACGGATCGAACAGCTCTTTTCTGCAAAACCGCCGACATCCAACTATCTTAGATAGTTGGATGTCGGCGGCATTTCCCACAGAATACCTTTCGGCTTTACAATATGAAAATAGCTAAAGTACACTTAAAGGTGTTGTCTATATGTCAGTTAAATTACTAATTTTACTAACAGAATATGTTGTGGAACTTAGCTTGTTTGGCAATTTATCTATATATGGGCCCCACTGAAGCTTAGCATCCAAAGTTAAGCCTAAGAATACTGTGCTATATTCAGGATTCAATTCTTCGCCCTTTATCAACACATCAGTTTTCACCTACCTAACGTGTGGTAGGGTAAATTAATGCCTCTGTTTTTTAAATTAAGAAATAAATTGTTTACATTGAACCAGTGCACTATTGAGATATCTATTGAGATCGCGCAATTTATTATTTTTATGATTACTTAGTAGTTAGTACTGAGTTTGGTCTCTTCTCGGCGAGCCCGCGCGCTGCAAATCATATTCATGATTAAACAGAAAAGGGAAGAGGTTGAAAAAGAGAAGTGGATTGATTAACAGATGATAAGTTGAACGGAAAGTGAAATTTGGTTCGTAATGGCGCATCCACACATGCCCGGCGGCACGGACGGCGGCCAAACCGGCGGCCAGGCAGGCGGCATGGCCGGCGGCACATGCATCTTTTACCTGCGGCACGCGCGAAAATTGCAACCGCATCTGCAGGCCGCCGGTAAAGCCGGCGGCAAACCCGGCGGCATAAGCCGGCATGTGTGGATACACCATAAGGAAAGAAGTTCTGTTGTTTTTAAGGTCATTGGCATCAACTTGTAGCCGTAATAAAAGTAATCAAATGAATTTTAGGCAAAATATTAGAACGCAAACAATACATTACCAAGTTAAATATACAGTATTGTTCCTGATACCGATATGTAAAAGCATCATTCGCTTGAGCCGGTAACTGTCAACGAATCACAGTGAAATTTTTACACTTATTTTGCACTTAGTGCCTAAATCTAACACAAAACACTGCATTACGCTTTAAACTAGTTAATCAATTGGGAATAGGCCTTTTTAAGAAGGAAATCAAATATAAAAAATTAAAATTATTAGGACTAATTAGAATCAGCTGTCAGCTGGAGTGTTGCCACAAGAAAAAAAAAGAATATATCTCTCATAAGAATTTGTCTCCATTCCATGACAAATTTTGTTCAGCTCGTCTATCGTTCTCATAGTAATTCGCCGGCCAGCAACAATTCCTCATGTAAATAGTGAAAGTCAGCGAGTTCCCCTCTTCCTGCCCTCTTTCATAAGCGTGACTTGCAGTACAGTGGATTATCCCGGGCTTAGGTCCCCTCTCTCCAGCTCGTAAATTATTTAGGGGTGATAATTTCCCGGATAACACAGTTTCGTAATAAACGAGAGGGTGAGGATTTTGTGTGAACTATACTGTTGTACTAAAGAGTATTTTTGACTTATTGTGAATAAAATTGTTAACCCTTAATTAATCTAAATCTTAATTTTTCTATCCTTGTTTCTTGCTGTTCTTGGACAAGAGTAAGATGGGCAAATGTTATCTTTTGTTTAAAGGCGGATCCCGATTTTTTTTTGTATGCAATATATTCAAAACTTTCAGCATAATTAAAGCTACGTAAATAGTCTCGTGGGGTGCTATAAACCCCGAACGCGTCCTCCAAGCACAACCGCACTTTATTATGCAACGTTTGCGAGTTACACACTTTTGTCAAGCAACCAGAAGAACTGGCGTTGTAGATTCAAATTTGAAAACTTGTAGAAGTCTAAACACGGTTTGAGTCGTGCAGCACCCCACACGACTGATTAACAGTCGACTTACAATATATCACTACGTCATATTCCTCGAAGGGAAAGCAAAGCCAACTCAAAAAAATAACTTAATGAGGGACGAGCCTATTGCAACCTACAGGGCCGAAATCCAGAAGCCGAGTCGATATCGAGAAATTCAATGTGGAAAATCCGGTCCAACCTGGAAATCGAACCCAGGACCACATGCTCAAAAATACCTGTTCATGACCTCTACATCAATGAGGGAGTTTAAGTCGTAAATTGTTTGTTTTTATAATAATGTTGCCACAGGAGCGCTATTACATTTACTTTATAATACCAGGGTGTAATATCCGTGAATGTTATACCGGAATAGTTGAACATAGAACCGGAGTAAACTACTAACTGGAACTAACTACGTCGTATATATTAATTTAGTGAATTAATACACCAAACTGAATTTACAGCTTGTGGTAGTTGCCACTAACCGCTATATTGTCTTCACCACACAAACATGATTTACTTTTGACAAGACTAAAAGTTACTTCGCCTATCAACATTTCTGGTTTATAGACATTTTTCCTTTCGTTTCTTCTGTGTTGTCTCTTGTAGGTAAGTGCGGCGAGCGGTCACAAGGATTTCTATCTAATCTAATCTCATCACAAAACACGCTATTGTCATCCGTTTCTTTCCTCCCCTATAAGCCATTACACTTCCAAATGTGTTAGTGGTGTCTCGATTTCTTTTCCTTATTTACTCTCTCGCTCTGTGCATCTCCAGATGTATTTACGACCACATAATGAAGGCTATGGAAAACATTTTGTGTTGCCCCCTCTGGCTTTGATTCTTGGAGCTTGGTCTAAGACATAGGCACAGCGGTGGCATAAGTATCGTTGCAAGTGCAATGTTGAGCAAAGAGTTATGTATTCGAGCCCCAGGTAAGACAAACCGTTAATGTGTTTTAAAAATGCTTTGTCACTTTGGTTTTATAGTCTATGGGCTCGCGCTTGGCCACTATGTCACCTCATGTAGGATGAATGATGGATGTCGATAGTGAATCACGCTTGCATAGAAATAAACTATTCACTCTTTAATTAAAGACCCCTAGATTATAACTGGCGGGCAATAAGCCTCTGGCAGGGCATTCCGCTCCTTATGTTATGCTCCGCGTTACGGAGATGAATATTTAGTCGCTTTTGAGCTAAATTCTCATCGACGTGGTATTCAGGTGGCGCCGACACGCGGTGAAAGAGGATTGTTCGCTTGTTATGTGTATGTATGAGAAAGATGGAAGCTGTGCATTGTTGCCGCAGATTCCAGTCTGAGGAATTTGTTAGGTTCTATCATTGTGCATACTACCACAAACGGGCGAGTAATCTTTCAGTTTGCAGGTCGAATTCTAGTATTTTAACTTTTTACTATGCCATGTTTACCACACTTCCTGGGACAGACAATGCAGCCGGTAGATAAGGGTGGCTTTTTCACTGTTTAGCTAATTTTTTCAGGGTCAATATGATTTTTGGGAGAAGCTAATTTCGGCATGAGTATGCTCGATCATGAGCTCAAAAGATTATGCATAAATAACCCATAATATCTCCACTACACATTCCTCCTCTCTGTGAGAGAGAGTGAACCATAAACCTTAAGATTACGAGTTTATAGAAAAGACAAGTTTCGATTTCGAATTACGAATTTGAAGTTGAGTTTTTGTCAAAATCTACTTCATAGACTGATATATAGTCTAGTCTACTTAAGCCTGCAAGCTTGACAAACTTGTGCGGTAAAGGTTTTGGCACAGTTTTAAATCTATGTACTGAACTCAGAAACCGGCCCATTGATCTTTTAAACCTGTCATTGATCTGAATCTGTCGCAATTGCAAAGAACAAACGGTTCAAACACATTACACACACAATAGCGTATTGAAACACTTTTACTTATAACATCAAGTCGGCAGGCAACAATCAGGTCCTATTGATCATTTACTTGCGAACAGATCGCCCCGGGCGAGGTCTGTTCGCACCTGATTCGCCAGTGACTAGTTAAGTACATAGCACCTGCAAACAGGGCTTAAGGCTGTCTTACTTCGCCGCCTAAGTACATATAGTAGGTGTGGTTGGGAGAGAATTGTAGTATACCTATATTATTTGAAAGTGGCTTACCTATCAATAGTATAAGTTAAGAACTATTTGGTAAACGGGGTATTACTTGTTGTTTGTAGCTTGAGGTCCTGGGTTCGATTCCTGGGTTGGCCAAAGTGTCATTGGGATTTCCCTACTGGAATTTCTCAGTAGCAGCCCCAAGTCTGCATTTGTGCCCGGTTGATGGTAATAGGCTCAACCCCTATTATATGGGCCTCAAACTTAACTGGTGAATTGTGGGTATACTGTGGGTGTACCTCTGCCCAACCCCTCGGGAAATACAGGGGTTAAAAGAAAAGAAAACAATCTCTTAAGTAAGTATACAAAATAGCTTGCTGTGACCACACATTTGTTATTCCTTTTCAGAGTAATTTCAAAGATGGAATAATTTCATGAACTTTTGTTTTCATTCTTTTTCGCCACCTTGTGGGAAGTCTTGCAATGCTGGGTTTTCCAGCACCAAGGTTGCGAGTTGAGAAACTTTCGGCCTCTTCGGACATCCATTCTGCGAGCAAGTGACTTAGGTAAATTTAAGTACTTTGATGTGTCTAGGGTTGCCAGATGGTCGGGATTTGTCTAGGTTCTGCCGATATTTTAAAGGGTCTCTAGACTCCCGACAAAACTCAAAAACTCCAGACAAACAATTTCTGTTCTAGTTCTTTCTTTGAGATCATTTGTGTTATCATTTGCTGGGCGGTAAGCAATGCTTACTGTGAGAGGATGTTTAGTTTGCTAAATAATATATATATCAAAGACAGAACTTGTATGGCCTTTGATTGAATAAAAGCTGAGTTAGTAATTAGACTGAACTTTGAAGTAAATTGTTTGAATTTTTATTTTTTTGTTATGACCTAAATGGTGGACTCTACTGAGTCCAATGCCGGCAACCTAAAAATTATTAGTTATGTGTCATCATTATTAAGTCTTTTTAACCTATTGATTTAAAAAATCAACTTTTTATTTTTAATATATATTTCTCCCGACAACAACCTACAAATCCTGACATTTTTCGCCAGATATTTTGGTGTTCTAATTTGGCAACCCTAGATGTTACAATCATCATCATCATCAATTCAGCCAAAAGTCGTCCACTAGGCTAGACAAAGGGGGCGAAGCCGGGGGGAGCCCCGGCTTCGCGACGTTGACCAATCCCGTGCGTCTCGCATCCAGCGCATTCCCGCAACTTTAGCAAGTCATCGTTCCACCTAGTGGGAGGCCTTCCAACGTATCGTCTTCCGGTTCGCGGTCACCATTCCAGAACTTTTCGGCCCCATCGGCCATCCGTTCTGCGAGCAATGTGCCCTGCCCACTGCCACTTAAGTTTATTGCTCGTGATATCACAAACATCTTTAACATTTCGATTGATTTTAAACACTTTCTAATCGCTATTGCGATGCTATCCTTGCTAGAATGTCACTTGTCTAGTGCCTCTGGTTTCCCCGCCATTGTCTTATAACTTGGCCTGCTATCCATTGCCCACATTCTTTATATGTTTTGTATTCTCTCTGGCAAATTTCCAAATAGCGCACACAACCTTGATTCGCATAAGAATATTATATTAAGCTTCTTATAATCCGAAGTGCGAGCTATTTGCTATTTTATTAAGTAGATCTCTTACTGCAGTATTCTCAATCCTGATGGGGTTAGCCTTCAAGTAATGAGCTTTAGCAGATGGTTATTCTTATTTATTATTATGTTATGTTTGAAGAAAGCTAATCTTAAGTGGCAGTGGGCAGGGCACATTGCTCGCAGAACGTATGATTGATGGGGCTGAAAAGTTCTGGATTGGCGACCGCGTACCAGAAGACGCAGCGTTTGAAGGCCTAGCACGAGGTGGATCCAGAGAATATCCGCAACCTTAACCAGGTCGGGTTAAGGTTGCGGGTATTCTCTGGATGCATGATGCTCAGGACCAATCATTGTAGCGACACTTGGATCATTGTAGCGCAATCACTGCATGTTTTTAAGATACTTGTAAAGGAGCACTAAGTGTCACTGTGATCTTATTCTTACATTCATTTCTACTTCCTTTTTAAAAAAAATGTTGCTCCACACTAGAAATTTCTTTCAAACATATAAACTCACATACACAACACTCAGAGCCTCTAAAGTAACATTTTCTGATAACCAAAGAACAGAAACATTTTCTGATAAAAAAGAGTCTAGGTTTTTGCCAAATGATGGTATAGGCAAGCACTTTCCTAATACCTGAGACTTATAAACGTTATTTGCGGTATGTATCTATTCCAACACCTCTGCCTTACCCTTCGAGGAACACAGCCTTGATATTATGTTGTTATTTCTAAATAGGCCGCCTAGCAACAAAAGCCTTTAGAAAACCAGTTGGAATAAATACACAATTTTGGAGCAAGTTACCAACAGTTAATTAACTTAAAACTGTAGCCTGAATGCGAAATTTAGCTTACGAATTTATTAAGGCTAGTATTTCAAGTTAGCAACTTTGAGTTGGAGTGTTTTATGAATCAGAAACTTAGTCGTGCCCGATGAAAAATGATGAAGGGCAAAGATGAAAATATTTAGCTTAAAGATAAATAAATTACCTTTTTCTTTGTAGAAGGTGGTTGTCGGTAATTTGTTGAGCTTTAAACCTTCATTCCGTTAAGATGCGTTGATCTTAGTGACGTGTGTGTTTTTAAAGGCGTTCACCATTTAACTAAAAAAACCCGTATTTTTTCCTTCTTGGAACTTAATTTAGGAGGTATCGTCAATTTTAGAATATAATTTCCATGAACTTATAATCATAGTCCCTATTTTTGGAACATACAAGATACTTAAGTTGAATACTGAGTAACATTTGAAATAGCGAGATCGTCGATGAAAGAGCTTTCGATCGTATCACTCCTATTATAGGTCGCAAGTTAATGAATATTGAAAAGTTCCCTATCTGGGAATCGAAGCGACGCCGACGCAACCTATTCGTATCTAAAACTGGCAAACTTGACGGCGTAAGTAATTGTGGGTGGAGAGGAATATAGATGTTTTTTTTTGGTTCATCTAATGACTTCTCCCACTCCGGGTGAAGCGGGAGAGCGTGTCAGACTTTTAGTGCCTAAAACGGGGTGAGTTGTATGTTTCATCAGCTGCTTGTGCCAGGACCGCGGTAACTTTCTTTAAATTTATCCGCGACCCAGACATGCATCGGCCCTAGCGGACCCCCGTCAGTTTATCCTGACATCTCTTTGAGGAGCGCGTGGAACACTGCGCGTCGTTGACTCGGTCCTGTTCCTTATCGGACGGCGTGATACCCATTACTCGCCGTCCGCAAGCCCGTGCCTACAGTGGCCGGGAATCGGCTTGCGACATGGGCGGCTGGCCCACCATATCAATTCGTCTGCCTTTCCCTCACTATTTTGTGGTCGGCTTCCAGTCTAAGGAGTACAAAGTCAGTTTTACTCGCTATGTAAAGATGTACTTTTTTATTTTATTATTTAGCCAAGAGTTTGTCCTAAGAGGCCTACCATGACAGCGTAAATAAAAAAAAATCGATGGTTTGGTGCCGTGTTTATTCAGTATTTATACGCATATTTAATGGTTGTTAAAAGGTAGGTGGTGTAAGGTGTTGCTTCTGGTAGGATATTTATAAACCCTCGGTTAAGGCTTGGTAAAGCCGGGTTTAAATTACTGTATTGGGTCGTATCGTGGCGCCTTAGGGGTAGTTCATAAATGGCTTGGCTTTGTCCTTGGATAATTGTAGTAATCATTAGTTTATGAAATATCTCGAGATTGTATAATCGAAAGATGAAAATAATATAATATAAGTATATAAATTGTGAACTGATCATTTCGAACAGATAAATACGACTAATCACTGCACCAGTCTACAATCTATCTGTTTTCATAAAACTGTTATATTGTTAACGCGTACCTCATTGGTCGGTTTGGTGCCAGTATTTACACAGCTCACGAGTTACAAACTAAATGGACTATTAATGCAATAGCTTGGGGGAATTTAGTACGCGGCTCAAAAACCATTTTGCACCATTTTGCGCATTTTGTTATATTAGAGTGTACTCGACTTTATCTGTCAATCCCTAGTATTGGTTGAAATGTCCACAGAATCGACTGGATGTCATTCCGACCAATGATGTGAGGGATGAAATCACTTCAGGTCATGTGAGTCTTCAAGGTGAGATGTCTACTCTGCCTCGAGCTTCGGTGAGTAGGTACAGGCGTGAAGTAATGTGGTGACAAAGTCAAATCTTTTATTTCAATTAGGCCATTATACCCATAGATTTAGATTTTTTTTGCTACGATTATACCGCCACTTTTGAATGTCGAAATTTTAAGTAAAAATAAAGATTCTACTGTGATAATTATATCTACTTCTACAGCAGTAATGTGTGTGCATTTCGCAATTTTATATGTTGTTTATCGTTTTATGCAAAATTGAGCTTATAAGCGCAGGTTTAATTTTTCTTTCTTTATATTTTGTCTCGATAAGGCGCTAGTTTGTCCTAACGCGGCAACGCTAACTAACACTTCATCTTTGAATGATTGGCTAAACTATAAACATTATTGAAAGGCTTTGATGGAAATACAGGCACTTCTTAGTTATTTTTAGATATGAAAGAAGCTATTATCTGAGATAATTATAGCACAACTCAAACTCTTAATTAGGTCTTCGTATTTTCCTGGAGAACTATTTAGAACAGAATAGAAGAGAAAACATTTATTCGACGACACAATAGTAGCAAAGTAACAGGGCAAACAGTAAAAAAAGTACAAACAAGGTTCAAGAAGAGATACGCTGGGCGTGCCCACACCGAAAGGCTAAGGTTACACTTACACCTAGCTATTTGAAGTGTTGTGTTACGAAAATATTTCTTGCATATTATTATATATATTGGGGGCCAAGGTAAGCCACAATACCTCAAAAAATACAACGGGATATATTTACGAACCCACCACATATGTAATCGTCCAATTAAAATTACACAATGGCGTCCGGAATGAAAAAGGAAATCTGCCGGAACAGAGTGCTTACATTCAATTTCGAATAATTGAACATCGTTTGCGCGCCGTATGTATTTATGCTGTGTAATTGGATTGCGCGCTTTGAGCCCACCGGGCTCGCATTTTTCTTCTCCAATTTTTAATAAGCCGGCGGCGGTATTGGCAGCCTGAGGCTTTTGGTGTTCCGTACCTGTCAACATCCCATAGAGAGCTAACGATCTGACAGTGACAGGACTTTTACTCTGCCTATCTTTTTTCTAATAATGTTGGGGTCAGCTCACCGGATATTTTACATAGTGCAACTACCTATACGACCTCCATAATAAGTACTAGATAACATGGTAACCGTAACAGAAATTATTACTAAGTAAACAATTTTAATTTGAAGCCCCATGGACAAGTTTACGCGGGCGAATCAAACGGAGCGAGATTCCTGTAAAAAATACACGACTAGACCCATTTCTATTTTTAATCGTTTGCACTGTGCCTTCAAAGGCTACGCGTATCATTAATCATGGAATCACTCGTTCATTGATGCGGCTTATTTTGCAAAAATATGTAGCTAACTGGATGAATGCCATAAAAAATTAAACTGTATGCTAGGCACTTTACAACTATATACCTACTATACAACTCTTCCTGATTGCTCAACGTGATTCGTATTTATCGCACCGAAAAGCGATCTAGACACGCGACAGTGTGTCAAGTCAAGTTCAAGCAAAATGGAACTGGCGACACAGCAGCTGCGACCTAGAAAGTTCAAATTTGGTATCCAGATAGGTAGTTGTGTGAATACAAAGGAATAAATCAGAAACTAGTATTTTTTATCATTTTACTATAATTTTTCAATTCATTGATTCTATTAGGAAAATTTACTTATGGTGCCTGTAATGTAAGAATCAGCAATCAAAATTGATGACAGCCGGTCTTTATGTAGATTCTGTAGGTCTTCACGTGAACATATAACGAGTGGAAGACCACCCTTAATTCTAGAACGAGTCTTGACCTTTCACAGGGAACAATTCCCTATAAGCGTAGCATATGCTATTATGTCTCGCGCGCAGGTTTGACGATTTCCAGCCTCCCGAACAAGCCGAATTCCGAAAAGGCTTTAGCACCGTAGACCACATACATACGCTGCGGCAGGTTATATAGAAGACCGAAGAGTATAAACTGCCTCTCTATTTAGCGTTTGTGGACTACGAGAAAGCCTTCGATTCGATCGAGACTTGGGCTGTAGTCTCTCCAACGGTGCGCCGCGCCAGATCGACTACCGGTACATTGAGGTGTACATTGTGTTTCATTTTTGTGTTTGTACAAAAACGCCACCATGTCAGTCCGTCTTCAGGATCACACAAAAACCATTTGGTATTAATTTTATTATGAATTAGTACCTAGTATCTACTAATAATTTCTGTAAAAAAAGTAATGATATTCCATAAAGAAAAACATAGATGAGAAAAAGGGGGCCAAGTTCACTACTAAGAATATGCGCGGTTGATGACTACGCCGACAAAAAATTTGAGATCTAAATGGGTGCCAAGTTCTGTATCCTGAAATTTATTCACAAGAACATAAAACTTTCTAAAATAAATTTAAAAAACACAATTTCTTGTTTTTTTGTGCTATAACAATATTTGCTATTTTAAAATACAACTTCTTGAAAAGTCGAATTATTTACATAAAGCAGATAACTTAGGGTAAATCTCTGGGTTTGAGTTGGCTAGTTTTCACATATAAGTTATCTTATATTTGGCTAATAAACTTATCTTCTTTATGTTACACGCAATTTACGTTTTATGGTAAATACTTTATGACGCTACACATCGGCTACTATTACTACACGTTGGTGTATACTGTACACTGTAAATTAATGTAACCAATCATTACGAAAGGCTTATCTGGAAGAAGTTGTGAATGTAATTTTTTTACTGTGTGTTTTTATATCTCGCCCAAAATCCGCGATTATCTATTTTCCAATTTTAAATGTAGTCAGTAACACTTGTAAAGTTAAGACGAATCGACTGACGTAAGAATTATCAAAATCGGCCAACGCGTTTGGTCTCTATAACGCCATATAGGAACAAACATACATACAAAGACTGATAAACACATTACCTTCCTTCGGCAGTCAGGTAAAAAGACGTCAGCATAAATAAAATCATGCTGTGCAGTCGGAGGATACATATGGTTTTGATCAGTCCGTTCGCGATTATAAGTGTAATATATTTTTGTAAACACTCATGAAACCCTTTATTTTGATTAAAAATTTGGACACCAACATTCTCTTCTTCAATCAAAGTCAAAGTCAAAAATATTTATTTCAACTATACCATAACGCGGCGATTTTGAACGTAAACAATTAAATATTTACAAGTTATAACAATTGATTCTACCATCCATTCGGATAAGTGGTTTGTTATTGAGAAGAACGGATAAGAAACTCCATACTTACTCTTTAAAAAAAAAGTGTTTTAGAATATTTACATAAGTACATATATGCGAGGACGATGCACCCAGAATAGCACTACATATAGATATGGAGTATTAAAAGCATTAACAAGTAAATTCATTAATTTGGTAAATAGGAACATGGTTCTCACTACAAATACTTAATTCTACAACAACGGAACAGTGTGCCAGTCAAATTCTTAAACAAAAAATAAAGGTATACTGTAATTATGAATAGGTATATAAATTAACAAATTTGATTTTATCTACACCAAAGATTGGATATGGGATATGGAGCAGGACCAGCATGTTTCCAAGTATTCTTGTCTTGAGTATAATCATCTAATTTGTAATATGCTTGTTTACAAAGTGTGCTTTTAACTAAAGTTTTAATTTCACTTTCATTTAGTTTTAATATATCATAAGGTATTTTGGTATAGAATTTAACACAGTACCCCATGAGAGATGAGTATACTTTAGCTAATCTATCTTCAATCGGTCCCTCATTACTAAGGATCGTGGTCACAGGACCCCTTTAAGCGGACAATCTGCCTCCATCGATTCCGGTCCAAAGTTGTCATCACCTGCAGAAATTTGCTTCAGGACGGTCACGGAGGATGTTTGTACGCGGTTGACGAAAAAACACTGCGTGAAATTGGATGCGGTTTTCACAGTTGTATTATTGTTGGTCTAACTTAAAATATCGTACATGTTTTATCTTGTTAAGCCACCTCAAAGTCGAGTTATCTACGAGTATAAAAGAGTGTTTACGTTAATGGGGAAATCGGAATCTATAGGTATCTACCAGGAAACTGTCTGAGAAACTATGATGAAAAGGTGCTTTGTTGTGAGAACTATTTATCCATAGTCAAACTTTTGGTCAAGCGTGAGTTGTCCATGAATATTGCATTTTTTTTTTTTATTTGTTATAGGCTCGCGCTTGACCACTATCTCACCTGATGGTAAGCGATGATGTGGTCGACGGTGGAGCACGCTTGCCTAGAAGTAACCTATTCACTCTTGACTTAAAGACCCCTAGATTGTAGCTATCGGGAAACACAGACGCTTTTTGTTTAAAAAAAGTTCCTAAATTTTTTCTACAGTTAACTACAATATTGTTCAAATTGCGCGGAATTGATACAAGAAGCCGAAAATGATACAAAATTGCAAATATATATGGGTTGTAAACCACATAAATTATTATCATCATGTTATTTCTTCGAGGAGGTAAGCAGTCAATCATCATCACATTATAAGACCGTCTATTTTATACAAATCACAAATTGTCATCAGCATCCGCAGACTGGCGGAGTATAGGTCTGCCTTCCAAACCGTACGTTTACGTTTACGGTTTGACTCCAGCTTTCTCAATTTTTTTCTAGTATAATTAATTCATTTTATGTTTTTTTTTTTAAACTTATCTAATACTAGCTGTCCCACGCAGCTTCGCTCCCATCAACTGGCTACCTACCTACCCAAACCTATCTATACTACCTACATGATTGTTTCGTAACTTTAACCTCTTACGCAGCGCACGCAACGGAAGCTCTCAAAAAGGATTTTTTTCCGTTTTTGTAGCGTGATATTATATATACTATAACCTTCCTTGATAAATGGACTATCCAACACAAAAAAAATTTTCAATTCCAACCAGTAGTTCCTGGGATTAGCGCGTTCAAACAAACAAACAAACAAACTCTTCAGCTTTATAATATTAGTATAGATTTCCAAATAATAATCATTTCTGCATACGTTTTATGTTTACGGCAATATGAATTTAAATATTCTTATGCAAAGTAATGCAGTGAATATTATATAATTTAGTCTGATAAGTACTATCAGGTTGTGAAGTGCAGTCACAACGCGACGAAGTTATAGCATCGCCAACCAGTCACACTTACGACCTTCTACTATAAACATAATGAACCAATGAGTGCGCAACATGGCCGCAACGTCATGCTATTTATTAAAATCACAAAACATTTCTGGCTGGTCGTGTTTCAAATCCATCCTCATCTGTAGGTATAAAGACGGTGATCCATTTGCGAGCAAAACCGCCGGTACGCCAACGAACTTGCGAGCCAAAGGTCTAAACCGCCAATGGAGCACTTAAAAACCGGCGGATTTGCTTTTTGGCTCTTTGTGCATGCTTGAAATTCTAAGTCACGCACCGGTGCAAAAAACCGCCGGTGGATCAGTCGAACCGGCGACCCGACAGTCTTTTTGAGACCTTTGTGGCGACGCGCTGCACGGCAACGTTCAGTAGTTACTTACACAAATGGATTTACGCTCGTTTCGTCGCGAATTTGTTTTGGAGTTTATTCAATGTTTTAAGGAACATTTTTCTATAGAAGTTCACCAGCAAAAATCAATAAAAATAAACTGCTAAAAACGTCCGCTTACAATAAGCTTTTAGAGATCTACTTCAAACATTATCCCAACAGTACAATTGCTGATGTTAAAAACACCATTCAATCTCTACGAGCATGTCACAGGAAGGAGAGAAAAAAGGTTCAAGCAAGGATTTTTTTTTTTCTCCTAACTCCGTCTGGGACCACGCTATGTCTTCGCCATGAGAGTAGACTGTTTGGGACGCTAATAGATCACCAAAGTGAGTCGACGACCCAACGAGCCAATGATTTATAACGTTAGATCGCCGGCTCGCCAGTGGATCACCCGCTTTATAATATAATCGTTCACCTTAACTTTATAACATTGTGGGTAGAATTCAAACACAATACCCACGCGTTTTGTCGCCAACGTCGATTGCAATTGCTCCCGTATATTGCTATTCATCAAGAATCAGAAAGACCGCGGTAGCTAATCTTTAAGTTAGTTTGATTACAATGAGATGTTTAATTTAAATGCTTAATAAAAGTGTCCATCTGGCCTAGTGGTTAACTCTGTTAGATAAACCACAATAAACCAGTATGACACTGGTTGAAATTCCGTAACATATAAAAAAATATTATTTTGTTTTTCTTCATTTATTTTTCTATACTCATTTTATACATTTTTAAATATTATTTTTAAATTGAAAATAAGCAAATTATTATTATCATTTTATTATTGTTATTTAAAAATATGAATATCTATTTCTTTATTTAAATATTTTAAATCTTAGACCTTTTTATAATAATTACTAGCTGACCCGCCAAACTTTGTTTTGCCATAAAAAGACGCTACCTACCTACCCTACCTACCCTACCTATCCTACCTATCCTACCTACCCTACCTACCCTACCTACCCTACCTACCCTACCTACCCTACCTGCCCTACCTACCCTACCTACCCTACCTACCCTACCTACCCTACCTGCCCTACCTGCCCTACCTGCCCCACCTACCCTACCTGCCCTACCTGCCCTACCTACCCTACCTACCCTACCTACCCTACCTACCCTACCTACCCTACCTACCCTACCTACCCTACCTACCCTACCTTCCCTACCTACCCTACCTACCCTACCTACCCTACCTACCCTACCTACCCTACCTGCCCTACCTGCCCTACCTGCCCTACCTACCCTACCTGCCCTACCTGCCCTACCTGCCCTACCTACCCTACCTACCCTACCTACCCTACCTACCCTACCTACCCTACCTACCCTACCTACCCTACCTACCCTACCTACCCTACCTACCCTACCTACCCTACCTACCCTACCTACCCTACCTACCCTACCTACCAAACCTAACCTACCTACCCTACCTACCCTACCTACCCTACCTACCCTACCTACCCTACCTACCCTACCTACCCTACCTACCCTACCTACCCTACCTACCCTACCTACCCTACCTACCCTACCTATCCTACCTACCCTACCTACCCCACCTACCCTACCTACCCCACCTACCCTACCTACACTACCTACCCTACCTACCCTACCTACCCTACCTAGTCTCTCGCGATCCCCCTCGCGAAAAATGATTAAATTACTAAAATGGCTATTAAAAATTAAGGGTTGGTGATAAAAAGGTGAAAATTGAGGATTGTATGTATTTTTGTATGTTGTATCATAAAAAAATAGAAATTAAAAACTTTGTCTAAAAAATAAAAATAAAAATTTAGGGGTGGACTACCCCTAACATTTAGGGGGATGAAAAATAGATGTTGGCCGATTCTCATAGATACCGGATCAGCACAAAAAATTTCATCAAAATCGGTCAAGCCGTTTCGGAGGAGTATGGCAACGAAAACTGTGACACGAGAATTTTATATATTAGATAGAATACATCTAGCGGCCGGATTCAGTTGTAAGACAGATTTTCATTTAAATATTTAGCTAGTTGGGTCTTGAGCAAATGCATTGAATTTGAATGAGGCACAATAAATATAATACTACCGTAAACGTGGGTAAACTCCTAACATTTATATCAAACTTTTTTTTTATCTTCGGTATGATTACGGCAAGTGAGAGTGGATTTGAAACAATACGAATAACTTGTTTAGTTTGACTTGATTACAATAGTTGTTGAATTTTGATACGAGCGTTAGAGTTGTTTTGATTGTGGTGTTTATTTTTTTAATAACGAAATTTATGCAAAAATAACGTGTAAAACTAGGGTGAACATAATTATTTAGGCTTGAATTGAATGGGCTTAATATATATGAAATTTCTAATGAAACTGGATGATTGTAAGTTATTTCCAAAACTTAAAGTAAATTTGAAGTGTTTCTTTTTGTGTTTGTTTTTAAAATATATTTAACTAGCTGATGCCCGCGGCTTCGCTCCCGTGGACCATCCCACAGGACCCCTTTTCGGGATTAAAAAATAATATAAAGAATAATGTAGCTTTCTATTGGTAAAATATTTTTTTATATCGGTCCAGTAGTTTCGGAGCCTATTCAGTGCAAACAAACAAATAAAAATCTCTTTATAATATTAGTATAGGTTAAATATAGATGAAGAACATGAAGAGGAATAATTTAATAATGAAGATAATGTAATTATCTATTAAATAAAGTGCATGATTTCTCCTTTCAAGTAGGTAAGCAAATTTATAACTTATTTTAAGTGTGTATTAATAATATAACAATATAATATTATTTTTTAAAGAATAACCATGGGTCGTTAAATAAAGAGATTTGAGAAAGCAAGAAGTGTCCAGGTCATGTAAGAAATGGAAGGTCACCGCTTATATATGAATTGGTTTCGTTGCGAACTAACAAGAAGTTTTGCAAGTGAATTTGTAGATACATCATTGCGCACTGCATGGCAAAAGATTGCATTAAGACAAAAAAAAGAGATTAAATAAATACTAAAATCCGAATTTAGAACCGCCTTACTTTTAAACGTTTTGCTCGGCAATACTTAGATTTCAACTGGGGGAATATACTAGTAGAAAAGCATTTGTGGCGCGAAGACACTTTGGTCTGAAAACAATATTATTCCTACCACAGAATCAGGTAGAAATGTGAATAAAATGTGCGGGTAGACAAGTTCCTAAGGACTTAACTTTAAAGTTATGAACGACATAATGCTAAAAACTGCGAAATAATATTAAGCTATAATAATCTATTTAATATTAATTAAACAATAATTATGTAAGAAATATTTTAACTGTATTACAATAAGTATTCAATTGGTATTTATTTTATGTAAAAAACTATTGTATCATATTATTTAAATCAATGGTTATAGAATTTCAAAACAATAGCAAATATTTAATATTGTGTTGAGGTCAAGCTTCAATTCTCTTTACCTACTACCTAAAATAGTCAATAGAATAATGAAAAAAAAATATAATAAAAAATATATAACTATCATGACAGGCATATTATATGTAAAAATCAATTTATCGGAGTACCAAAGTTATGAATAATATTATTAGGTATTAATAAACGATACTTAAAAATGTTTAATTTTTATTCCATACCTATCTATAGGTTGCATCATTAGCGCGCAACCTTTTTGCATTGTTTCTTACATACAATGAGAGTAGATACACATAAAAAAAAAACAATAAGTAGTTTGGGCTGCCGTGATTTGAACCCATGTCACCGGTTTTAAAGTAGCACAGCCGCACAACTCAGCTACGACTAGTTCAATGTCAGTGACGAATTTGAGGAATACGTTTGAACATAGAGATGTGACTGCAATTTTGACCCTCGACTGTACATACATTTTTGCCCTGCTATGACGTTTTTTCGAGAGTATCCAGTAGCTATGGCAGCTCGAGAAATGTGTCAAGCAGCAGTAGAAGTAAAAGCTCTGAGCTACTGAAGGAACGACACTCATTGATTAAATACCGTGGAAAGTAACAAAATCGTGAGACGAATTGAAGCTTGTAATCAAGAATTGCGTAAATTGAACTTATCTGCCTACCGCTAAGCTACCCAGGCTTCCATAACCATTATTAGGGTTCCGTTCCTCAAAAAGATAAATTGAAATCCGATCTCTTCGTTGACATAGTATCAAGATCTTTTTCGCAGTAACGCGAGGAGGTATCAAGTTGAAATTAATATCAAATACTCAGGCCTGTATTACATTGGTAGCGGGGTAGTCTGTTTCATCATCAGTCTATCGAGTTCTCACGACCCCTAACTTACTTGCCGAAATAAGGAGGGTCCTTGTTATGTAAATACGGGTACTCAGCCATGGATCGACCTGCTGCAAATCCACCAAGCGTGCGGTACTTACTTCTGTAGTATAAGAATAAATAAGAAAAAGAGGAAAAGACAACTGAGTACTATATGTAGTATAGTATGTAGTGCTATTCTGGGTGCATCGTCCTCACATATATGAATTTATTAATGTATGTATGTAAATATTGTAAATAACTTATATTTTTAAAAGAGTAAGAATAGAGTTTATTTTTGGTGCTTCTCCATAACAAGCTACTTTTCCGAATGGACGGTAGAATCAATTGTTATTACTTGTAAATTTTATTGGTTACGTTCAAAAGTGCCGCTTAATGGCCTAGGTGAAATAAATACTTTTGACTTTGACTTTGAGATTAAGCCTCAAAGAGAACGAGGCAAATGCATATTATGCCAAGCTGCATCTTAACTCTTCCACTTCTTTACCAGTTAAGCGTGTTTTAGTTCTAGGTCCTAGCAAGTCCGGGCAAGCTTATTGCCAACGGGGCCTCCGGGCACTTAAAATACTATCTTAGGGTAAAAATTTAGAAATTCTTAATGGGAAAGGAAATCGCAAAACCATCCAATTTAAAAGATATAGATTCGACCGATACGATAAGCATTTTTTGAATTTTTGGACTCATTTTTTATAGAAGGATAAAAAAAAATAACAGCCGGTGGATCAGGCGAGCGAAGGTTTCCTCACGATGCTTCACTTCATCTGTGATAATAAACAAAATTAAACTATGAACGTATCTACATATGAATTCACAGAGGCACATTGGTACTTAAACGATTATAAACCTGCGACCTAAAGCAGGAGAATCTAAGCTTAAAACAGTTATCATAAATTTATTTTTAAATGCCTGCATCTTGGATCTAGTAACAAGTACAGTCCGATATGTGTGTGTTATCAAGCGCCGACTAATAACACACAATTACTACACACGGTTATTGCGAGTTTCCCGCGAGTCTAATTCCACTTTGTGGAAAGTCTGTTAAACTCACAAAGTGTTTTTTTTGGTAGATATTTATCTTTGTTTAAAATATACAAATTAGTCTCTCGCTTCTTACCCGCATTTTGTTTTCATGAAACATTGAAACAACAAAAGGCTGTAATTACTAAAGCTTTGTACTCACTGATATAAAGATTAAAACACGGTTCGCCGAAGTTGAGTTGCTATTGTTTTTGTTTCAATATGTGAGATATGTAATACATTGTGTACGAGAATATTACTAAGCTTGTTCGAAGTCGTACGTTGTACACCATTATTTAGAAATGGCAACAGTGTAATAACGCCATACTTGTTGTTGAGGTGCTTTGTATAATTCTGTGTGTAGTTTTGACTTTCAATAACTTCACTTTATGTTCGTACACTCAACTTTATTTTGACGTAGGTATTATTTTCTGTGCATTTAATTAAGCTTCATATTGGTACACAGATGTAGAGAGTATAATTAAAGTGCACTGGTTTTATAGTCAGGGAAATTAATTGTTTTTAGACTTCAAAATGTTTTCCCTGATAGTACATTGCTGTCAAAGTCTAACAACATACCTGTGTGGCAATCTTTTTTCATCTCTTGTCAGATTGTCACATTTATTTGATTAAAATATTCAATCTCTTAAATATTGCCTTGTATTATTTTATCAGTTTGAACACAGCTTGGACCCTGTTCCCGATACCGGTAGGCCATCATTTTTTAATGTTCGTTAGTAATTGTATTTTAATGTTTTAAAATATCATTAAGGTTTAACCAAGAATCAGGGGCGTGCGTGCGGCCCTAGGTTGTCGGTGAAATAAACGAAAGGCGGGACGCGCTCCGGCCTCGGTCGCCGCACAATGCGGCCAATATTCCGCTTCCAATGTGTGTGCAGGTGAAGATCACTGTGTGGACGGGTGTACACCACTATTGGCCACTTATAATCAGACGATTCAGTGGCGGTGTGGCTGTCTGATTATAACGATGTTGAATGGATCTTTTATCGTGAGGGTCGGATTCCAGAAGCTATTGATGCGGATCTATGCCGTTTTGTGTTCTTGGGTTAAAAGTTGTTGTATCTAGCCTTTATTTAGGCTTAGGAATTTATTTTTGAAGCAGTTGGTTTTACCTAAGACCGAAGAAACGATGTATGCGTAAACGAAACAAAAGGTGTGTTTGTGGATTATAGCAGGTTGCTTTCTTAGTTTCTACCTACCCTCATGGGATGAGGGATTTAATTCTGTTTATTATTATTTTTGTAAGAGATGGTATAATGAGGAGACTTACTATAAAGTTATAGTGGAAAATCCTTTTAAGTTTTACTGTTAACTTTCAAAACCCGTAAAGCTTTAAGTTTCTGGAGCCTGATACTTAATAGAGTATTAACTACGTTACTTAAACTTATATTGCAGAGGAATTTTTCGACGTTATATTTTAAAATCATAATAACATCACGTCTGTATGCACCGAAGGGTTAGGTAGAATGAGGTGCACTTCAATAATAAATAATTCATACCAAAGCCTTACAAAAACCATTTAAAATGATGTTTGATGTACAGAACAATGCAAAAAAGAAACTGTGGAACCCTGATTTCCAAACTAGGCGGTTGCCTGTACTCGTATATTTGAAATCAGTGTCCCTCCAGGTGAACAATACAGTTTTATATAACAGAGCAAAGTATGCATAAACAATATTTTACTCTATTAAATTTATGGTCAAAATTCAAAACCCAATATTAAAAGATAAGTATCCAAAATTAAATATTAAAAACTGTAAAGTCAAAATAAAAATCAAAAATCAAAGATTGAAAATTAAATGAATAACAATTACATTATGAATTAAATGATAATATGTTCGACCTCTCTTACTAGTATAATCACATTTCGCCAGTTGTGTTGGTGTTCTTAGACTTAGGCGTTTTTGTTAGCATGTATATAGTTGTAGTTTGGTTGTAGTTATCTAAGTATTTTGTACATTGCCACGGTTTCGCGCGGGGCTAGATATACACCCACACTTTACGCGTTTATCATACTTTGTTAAAGTGTAAACCCTATACATACTCAACTGTGGTAATTAGGAAACAATTGATTTTCTATTGTTAAACACCTGATTTAGGTTTCATCACGGTCGAAAATCCGTTGAGTGGTTTAAAAGTTAGCAGTAACTTTGTTATTTTTTATCAGACATAAAATTAACAATAACTACCTATATATACACTTAAATAAAAATAAAATACGACGAACACGTATAAAAGGGCAGGGGTCATAGGGCGTCAAAAAATTCGTCCACATCGCTGACAACGTGAAAAGTGCCCAGAACGCTGGCAGCATTGCCACGTTGGATGGCTATGCTGATTCTCTGGCCAAGGAAAAGCCCAGCCCTCTGGTCACGTGAAGAGTCGAGTAACCGCTTGCTTACATCTCGAAATACTCGAAGAGCACTCGGACCCCATGGACCTAATGTTTCAACCCCAAACGGCTCAAATATATAACTTCCAATAAGGTTGTTGTATTTGCGCCGTTTTGAGGTTTTCTGCACCAGCAGCAGCTGCCCCAGCACAGCCCGCCGTGCTAAGAAGATAAAAACATAAAATACATTCACAAAAACACACACACACACACCCACACCTTGCAGACTCACACCACCACACACTCACACTCACATTGTCCTTTGTGGTATTAGGATATTTAGGTAAGGTTTTTAAGATATTTATTTCCCATAAGAACTTATAAACACTATCACTTATAATCAGATACACAGTTACTTAATCTGAATAATAATATAATATTTGCATTTGCACATACTGGTTTTTTTAGTTTACTCTTAAATATGTTAATATTATCACAACTCTTTATATCCTCCGATAAATCATTGAACATCAGTGCTCCCTCCACTTATACTTTTTTTTGTCTTAATTGCTAGTTGGAGTTGGTTTTTACTTCTTGTGTTGTATGTTATTGTTCTTTTATACAATTTGTATGTTTGATTGTACGGAATTCGCGATGATTTTTTTATGAGTATGCAGGTGTAATACGTGTAAAGTTGTGTGAGATTTAATAGGTTAGCTTTTTCATATTTTTTTTTGTCGGATATCGATTGTGTTAGTGAAATGAGCCTTTAATAATTTTGTTTTGTGCTCTTTGTAGTGGGTTTAGATAAGGTTTAGCGGGTGATCCCTACAATTCGATTAGGTATTCGATGTTTGATTTTACTAGAGAGTTACATTTAATTAGGCGTACTTTTTACGGGATATTTTGTAAGTTTTCGTAGCACTCACAATAGTGATATTAACTTTGTTTTGACATGATCGATGTGCAGTTTCCAAGTAAGTTTGCCATCTACCCTCAATCCGAAATATTTTTGGTGACAAGATCGTTTGATTGTTTCGCCGTTGATCGTCAGAGGTGAGCAATCGGTAATGGCTTATTTTTCGCGGCGAAAATCATAAATGTTGTTTTTGAGGTGTTAATAGTCAATAAGTTATATTTTAACCATTCGTTGAGCAAACAAGGTCCTTTTGCGCGTCAGTTATAACGTTCTGCAGAGATTTACCGAATTAAAAAAGGCAGGTTTCGTCCGCGTATAACGTTAGGTGTGCTGTCTATTTTATTAATGTTATTTATGTAGATTAGGAATAGTAATGAGCTAATAATTGAGCCTTGTGGACAGCCGTATGTTACGTTTTGCACCGAGCTGTTGAAGTTGAGCTTGTTAGCTATTTTGTAAATATTAAGTGAACATATTGAGGGCGCTGCCTGAAATACCTATGTTGATTAATTTCAGTTGTAACTTTTGATGGCTTACCGTATCGTACGCTTTTTTAGGTCAGTGAAAATAGCTACAACAACGTTTTTTGATCAATATGAGTTTATAGTTTCGTTATTAGATCTACTGAGGCTGTGAGAGTGCTTGATTTAGGGCGGAAACCGTATTGTTGATCAATGAGGATTTTTTTCTTAGTTAGATACTCGTTTAGCTCATTGTTCAGTACTCATTCGAATATTTTCGAAATAACGGGTAAGACCGATACCGGTCGATAGTTACCGGGGTCAGTTCTACTTCCGAACCCGACCCTTGGAACTTTAAGTGAGAAGGGAAAAGTGCCGCGCCTTAAACACACATTTATACAGTTCGTTAATCTTTCCAAAATTATATTTTTAAGGCATTTAATTGCTTTTGTGCTGATACCGTCCAAGCCTGTACTAGTGTTGGAGTCAAGATGGTCAATAATTTTTGAAATTTCGTCAGTGTGACAGGGAGAAAGTTCGTCCAGAGTAATCATGCTTGTAATTATTGTCGTACATGAGAATGTTACCTGTGTTTATGTGGTACATGTTAGGTATTTCGTTAGCTAAGTCTACGCCTATTGATGAAAAGAATAAGTTAAGTATATTACAAATTTAATGACCGTTTGTTATATGTTTTGAGTTCAAAAATATTTAGGGAGGAGCATTGCTATCTTTGATTTTATTCGCTGCTAAGTTATTGATAATTTCCCACATTTTTGAGGTTGTTTGTAGCTGTTATTAAATAAGCTGTGGTAGTAGGTTTTCTTCCTTGTCTTGATTAGGTTTTTTACACTGTCCTGTTATTCATTAAATTTCGTAGGTTTTCGTCGTTTGGGTAAGATTGTGATTGTTGCCATAAGTGATTTCGTAGGTTGATTGAGTCTAATATTTCGGTTTATCCAGTCTTCTTGAGATAGGTTTTTTGCCTTGAGATAGGCTTTTTTTTTTGGTTGGTTTTGTTCAGTGTGATTGTCGGTATTTCTTTTATGTACTTAATAATGAGATCCCTTTCGCCGTCTTCAATGCGTTTGTTGAGCCGCACTTTTAATAATTGTAAATACTCTTTCGGAGCTGGTGTTTGGTTGGGCTGGGGTCTTGTATATTTTTTTATTTCTTAGTAGATATTTTGGATCGTCTGAATTATTGAAGCAAACTTTTAATAGTCTGTTTTTGTCTGGGATATATTTTCCCAGTCTGATGGTTTTAATTGGTTTAGGGCAATATTTGTACAGTGTTGTAATTACATTTATAGCTTCATTATCATCGTGATTCCGCGTTCCGCGCGACTGGAGTTTACGTTTCTTTCGTTAATTTCCGATATACCCATAATTACAATGTTTTTCTCGCGCTCACCTTGGTCTTTTAGTTGGAGGATGAGGTTTTGGTGGTAGAAGTCGGGCGATTTAGGCGTAGAACTTACCATTGCTGAATCTGTCTCCTTAATTTACCATGTTTTTAGTTTAAAACCGTCAAACGCTTATCTATACTATTTGTTATGTTATCCCTGTTGTTCCTGGGGCGAGGACCTGGTGATCTGAAATACAGGTAACACCTCTAACAGACACCAGCTCCGCACACTCACTTGACTGCAAATTGTTCCCCTTAAATTGAATTTATAAATTGTTCCATAAGGTCGTGTTTTTTGAGGAGAAATAAAGCTTATGATTATGGGTATTATTTGGCTAGTTCCTAGATGAAGAATGCCTTGGGACTTGAGGGAGGCCTTTGACCAGCTGTGAACGCAAATTATTATAAAAAAGATATCTTTCCAAAAGTAAAGTACGTTTCCTCGTTTCAACCAAATATAAGTTAGAGTTGAGTGTATATTGTGAATCTCGGCGAGCTCGTAACATCAGTAGGTACTCAGTTGATGGACTAGTTAACTTTGTGCAAGTTTCGAGTCGCTCCACGCAGTTCGCCTCGACTCAAGATACAAGGCTTGCAGGATACTTCAGAAGCTTTGATATAATATTTTGTGTTTCTTCTAAAGTATTAAGGGTATTAAGTACAAAAACTCCTTTGAAGTTGATGTTAATGTATTATCTGCGACATTATATTTTAAAGGTTATACTGATTAGATCCATGCTGCTCTGTCTGCTTATACTACCTGTTTAGAATTAATTTGAATTAAATTTGACATGAATTATTATTTTTCAAGCACTTATTGCAAATTAATAAAAACATTAATGTGAAATAAATTACACAAAAATGATATGATTCAAAATGCACTTACAACGACACAAAAATCTTTTAAACAAAAAATCAAACCGATTTCCAAAACAAAACACTACAAAGTGAAAAATAACTTTCTTTTCCGAATTCGGTGTCTTTATATATTCTTTTTGTCGGTACCTATTGTTTTCCGTTTTTGGACACCGACTTCGGAAAAGAAAGTTATTTTTCGCTTTGTAGTGTTTTGTTTTGGAAATCGGTTTGATTTTACTTTGAAAATCATTCATAGCCAAAGTAAATCTCATGAAGATTCCAATAAGCCCATACACGACTAGGATCCATTGTTTTATTTCGGAGTGCCAGTGCCTACCTTCCGGCTTCATCATCAGATCAGTTCGATGTTACCATTGTCATCAGTACCATTTATTTATAAGTATATTTCCTCATAGTCGGTTAGCTATTCGATATACTCGTATCTTATACCCGTGACCTTAGCATTAAGGAGTTCCAGTGGCCATCTGTGGTCTTCTTCATCAGTTCCATTTAACCAAACGACACTTTCTGAGTGTTAATGATCGCATTGTTGATAAAAATACCAAAAACGGTATAAGTATGTCTATAATACTTGTGGCTAGTCTATTTTAGTTACTTTCATAGTATAATGTCTTACGGTATCTTACTACGGGGAAGGGCTGCAGACATTGATTCAATTTTTATTCTGCAAAAACGAGCCATCAGAGCGATATATACAATCTTCGCCGGCGCGATTCACTAAGGGAACTGTTTAAGGACATTAACATCATGACGGTACCTTGTCAATATATTTATGAAAACATCATGTACGTTAGAAAGAATATATTTTTTTAGTAAAAAGGCGACAGTCATAATTAAAAACTAGAAATAGGGACCAATTAATTCAACCAGGTTTCAGGCTGGGTAAGTAGCATCATCTTTTATGGGGTACTGTATAAAATGTTACAATAAAATACCTCTCTACATTCTAGAACTGAATGAGACGAAATTTAAAACTTGTACAAAACGCACACTATGCAGGCAAGCATATTATAAGTTGGGGTATTACATCGCTGATAAAAGTGCTTGGCTCAATGCTGGTCCTGCTCCGCAGCCACTAGGGCGCAAGAACAAGTGATGGGCAGAAAAGTTTCGAGTTTTGTTGGACCTGCTGAAGACTTTATGAATATATTTGTATTGTATAAACTCAATTTCTTTTAGATTTATATTCCGAGGGCTTAGTCGTTAAATGCCCAATTACTAAAATGCCTAGCATTCTACAAATGCCTAATTCGGGCAATGGCTGATTCGCAAAAGGACTAATTCTTAAAATGACCAATTCGCAAAAGGACTAGTTCATAAAACGGCCAATTCTCAAAAGGACTAGTTCTTAAAATGACCGATTCTCAAAAGGACTAGTTCTTAAAATGACCAATTCGCAAAAGAACTTATTCTGGAAATACTTACAGACATACATAAATAAATACACATTATGAACGATCGAAAAATATTACCCTCCTTACATACGTACATAGCTATGGTGCAGCCTGGTGCAGCAGATAAACATTATGAAAACAATTAAATGTGAATCACTATTATATATTGCACACTTATATATGTGCAATTTTTCCTACATTTATTCATAACGGAATTGTGTTATCTATTGAAAACTTGTATAGTAGTAGTGATTACAAAGAAGAACCTTTATGAAGGTATAGTCAACTCAAATTATATTAATTTAACAAACACGAATTATGTTGGTAGTTCTTAATATTTGATCGAAGTGAAAACTTCAGGAGTTAAGAAAGTAAACCGCAGAGATCGTTTCAACAGCTCTTATATTATTCCAAGTAGAACTTACTACAATAATACAATCCAATGCTTTTAAATATTTCGCTTTCTTTCTCACTCGAGTGCACGACAAGAGAAAGAACATTTCCGCGCAGAATACCTGGCCGTAATTTCATAAACACTCCTGCCTTCATTTTAAATACTTTTAAATTAAACTAATTTTTAAAGTGTCGCAAATCAATCCAATAAAAATTAATAAAATAAGTCATTAATGCCAGTTAAAGTTGAAGTATTTGTAATATAATAAAATTTAACACTGTTAATCAATTAAAAGTGTCCCATTCGACATTCATCCTTGGAACAATCCCTTTCTACTCGTATTCCTGTCATGGAAGTAGTGCTTACTATATCCATAACATGATATGGGTAGTAATTACTATTTCCATGATACGCATTGGATACATAAAATGTGGCATAGCTTCTAGTCAAACAATTCAGAAAAATACTAGAACCTAACAGAAAGAATCAGTTCCGGTATTTCTGTTGTTGTTGTTGTGTTACTCTATCGTGTGAGCTCGCGTTTAATAATGGAAGAACTTGAGTTTAATATTATTAGGTTATTTATTTATTATTAGGTTAGGACTCCAGAGACAGGAACCTCCTCACAATGCGAGCCGTATCGAGGAGTACTGCCTTCTGTATCAGGCCCTTGATCCAACCGTGTAATGACAGCCTCGACAGATGGTCGTCGAGGCTCTTGGCCATCAGGCCGTTGGCCGTAACAACAATCGGCACAATGATCGCCGAGTCCACATTCCACATGTCGACAACCTCGTGTGCTAAGTCGAGATACTTGATTTGTTTCTCTTTCTCAGCTTTCACGAGGTTCTCGTCATGCGGGATGGTGACATCGATTATCATTGTGCGGCGCGCTAATCGGTCTATCACCACTATATCCGGCTTATTGGCAACAATAGTCCTATCAGTGATGATAGACCGATCCCAGTACAACGTGACATGGCTATTTTCGAGAACTGGGTCGGGCACATACTTGTAATAGTACGGTACCTCAGAATCCACTAGATTGTACTTCAAAGCAAGTTGCTGGTGAATAATCCTGGCCACTTGGTTATGCCTGTGTAAGTACTCGCCGTTAGCCAGACGAGAACAACCAGAGATAATATGTCTGATGGATTCACCCGGACGGTGGCATGCCCGACACATGTCAACCGTCCCGTCTTTCAATATATGTCTCCGATAGTTATTCGTCAGGATAACTTCATCCATAATTGCACAGACAAAACCTTCAGTTTCGCCGAAAAGGTCGCCGAAACGTAGCCAGTATACAGACGCTGGGAAATCTACATCAGGCCCATGTAGAGCCCGATAGAAGCGCCCGTGTAGCTCCTTGCCTTGCCATACCTCTTTGCGTTCATCAGTAGTTAGTATTACAGGCTTGCGCCAGTTCTCTTTAGCCATGGACAACGGGGTGAGTCCCTTGTCCACTGCGACCACGTCCCGGTGCATACCCACTTCAGCTTTTAAAAAGTATTCTCTGAGGCTGTACACTTCGCGGTTGTGAAGAGTCTTGGCGTTTAAAAAGCCTCGACCCCCACATTTCCGCGGAATGTACAGTCTCATCACCGATGATCGTGGGTGATGTATCCGGTTTGCGGTCAGCAGTGCCCGGACTCTCCTGTCGAGGGCGTCGAGCTCGGTCTGAGTCCATTTGAGTATGCCGAAAGAGTACATCAAAACCGGCATGACCCAACTGTTGAAGGCGCGCACCTTATTTCCGCCTGACAAAAGGCTATTTAATACCTTTTTCAGGCGGCCAAAGAAACTATTATTAGAATTATCATCTAATTGGCCTTTTTAAGAATTGGTCTTTTTAAGTATTTGGCTTTCTAAGAATTGGGATTTTTAAGAATTGGACTTTTTGAGTATTGGGATTTTTAAGAATTAGGCATTTCCAGAAATAGGTATTTTCAGAACTAGGTATTTAGCGAATTAGCCCTTTTTCAAGCTGTAGGGTATTTTACGAATTGGGTATTTAACGACTAAGCCATTCCGAGGCGTCTTTTTTATTTGTTACAATTTTTTAATTAACAATTTTGTGTTTACTAACATTACCTAACATGAAAACATTTTCTATACATTGTGATCAAAAATTTGTTTAGAAAAAAATAATGTCTACTTATGTTTGTAAACATTTTAACACCAGTGTGGGAGCACCATTAGGCTACTACAATTTCGTGGCATAAGAATCAAACTTAAAAGCTTCATATTCACCAAAACATTTCAGGGTAACTCTGACTAGAAACACGGTAAACGTTAATAGGGTTCCATCAGTTCTGCAAATGCATTATTATGTAAAATGTTTAATTCAATTTGGGCGAGAATTACCTCAACACGTTGTTTAATTTAGTGAACAAATGTGAGGCGGCTGTATACCACGTGTCTGCGTTTTTTGATAAGCTCCCTCCGAACGAGACACACTCGTAGAAGAGTGTTTTCTTTTTTCAAATCAGTTGTAGCGAACAGTTGTGAACAAATCAGTTGTGTCCGCACTCAACACAGGGCTCGTTGTTTGTACGTTAGCTTATTTTTCATTATTGTTTTGGTTTTTGTGGGCCGTCCTTTTGAAGTTTATCTATTAAACACACGCCAGACCCACACATTACCAAATTGTTACATTCGTATTTATTCAGTATCTACCTTTGAGTCATATCAAAAGAATTTCTCTCTTTTTGTTGTTTACATTATACGAGTACATTGGATTTGGGGAACATTCGGCAGGTGTAAATAAAATAAAACCAGTAATACAGTACAGCAAATGTGTTTATTGGTTACCAAGTGTATTAAATATATAAACAGTCAAGTATACAGTTGCCTGGCGCTTTGCTTAACGGGGAAGACAGTGAGGGAAGAGTGACAGTCCCTCCGGAGAAATACAACCTTCGGGGGGACGAAGTGACAGAAGTGAGGACAGTGATACCTTTATCATGAGCTGGAGCAACGCGCCAACAACAAGCGCATTCGTCGGAAATTCGGTTTCAAGCTCATCGTTTTGTGTAATGGACATTAAATATGATGCTTTATGTTAAGTCGTAACAACTGATACATTTTGTTGACGTTACAACATTTAATATTCGTCAACTTGTTACGACATAGCAAACAGTATCTAATTTGATCTTAAAGTGAACCCTTTTAGAGCTTAATAAACTTTAGTTGGATGGTGGTCTTTAATGCCCAAATTAAATGAAGAACGAAAATTAACGTGGTCACTGTCAGGGCTAACGATGCACTGTCATAACATTACTTAGTAAGTTTCCAGTATTATCAACTCCACGTTCAACAGCACAAGAGTAGTAAATACACGTTTACACCGACAGTGCGCTCGACAGACATTACATGTTTATACGTAAAATAACTCCAGATTTTAGAAGGAAATCTTTAGTTTATAGTCCAGTATAAGTTCAAAAATCGTTCAGTCACAATTTATAAGAAATAGTCGCTCTTTCACATCATATATTAAAGTTATATTTAAATATACATTAAGAAATTCACAGCATTTCATTTTTTAAAGTGGATGGTTTTATTGTCTGAATGACAAATTAACTGAATGAAACTATAAGTTACAAATATTTTCATTTGTTCCTCCTCCTCGAGGCATTGAGAACCTTTTAGTACAAAATTATAAAAAGAAAAGTGTTGGTATCAGTTTTAATATCAAACTGTATAAGAAGTTATAAAAAGTTTAGGTCATTTTGGCACAACGCTCTTCATCACAAATTTAGACCTTACGCTACATTGTATACTAGCTTTTAGCTTACATAGTCGGACAGTGCCGGACAACCGGGGCGGTCCGGCGCTCGCCGGCTACTGCCGCGTGCGGCGCCGCGAGGCTCAGTTACTCTCATTCCTAGCTCAGCTCTGATCCGCTCGCATTTAATGCTCGCAAACTTGAAAGTGGAATGATGAACGAAGTCAACATAGCGGAAGATATTTTTTCTCAATATTTGAGGGCTCTAAGTAGCTCGTCTAATGCTGTCTTCGCTCGACATCCGATTCAGTTAAAGCCTCGTTTACTCTAGTCCGACTTAAGTAGAACACAAACTAATCAAACCATTTAACATGTCCACACAATACATGTAAAAAGATGTTAACTTATATGAATAACATAATTATAATAGATTAACTACAAAAATTACGAACAAGCTGTGAAGATAGAACGAACCCTCGGTGGAAATATACGGCGTCAAAAAACGTGACGAAACGCCAACCCGTATACTTCCAATTACATACAAATAGCTTTCAATTCCTTACATGTTACATGAACAGTTTAACATCAAACAATACAAATCCAAATATGATAACTTCCAAACAATGTATTTAATTAGTATAACGTGTTTTTTTACAAATTTATTCTCTAGCTACGTCCCTAGATCGAACCTTTTATATTTTATTTTAAATTACAATAGTAAAATAAAATATTTTTGTTATTTTTCTATTTACCCAGTTAAGTTTACTTTCTCTCGCACTAGAGCCTCCCATTTAATTCCAATTTAGAGTTTTCTATCTAATACTCCTCTTATAAAGCAATCTTGGGAAAAGAAAGTGAGAACGAAAGAGAAGAAGTCGTATTATCAGTAAAAGTGGAATTGTGAGGAGTAGAGTGTTATGTGAACGCAATCTACTCGCTCGTAAAGAAGGAAGAAGTGCGCAGTTCACATTGAGACACCTACTTACCATGCAGCTACAACACTTATTACATATATTTTGATTATCTAACAGTTACCACATATAAACTACTGTCATATTTCAAAAGCGTTCGCAAAAACACCAGATATCCACACGGAGAGAATCAGTAGGTGACCCCATATTTGTGGCAAACTAGAACACCACAGTAGGTACACCCATGTAACAAAGATGTCTTTAGCTCGCTTGTTAAATCTCGCGAACTTACTTGGCAGCGCCTGATATTGCGGCACTAAACTTACCCCGAACTCTAACTTAACTACGTTCTCAACTTTAAACTTTTATCATTTGCTACAATTAAACATTGAAGTTGTTTTTCGAGTAAGTAACTTGCTCTGGTGCATTGAAAATATGTTTGGTTTAAATCACGATGCGATCGAATAAAAAGTGAACTTAAATGGATATAGTGTTGATTATTATCAAACAAATTAAATTGTATCCAAAAACGACACTTTCGCTTGGATTAGATTTACTAATAGCTATGTCTAGTCTGAACCAACACGTGCTCGAAAAAAAAAAATGTTGCACATAAAGTACGCCAAGTTTAGTTAAATAAATCGCGGCACATAATTAATTGCAACTAGTTTAGAACTAAATTACTTCTCGCTTGCCGCTCGCTATGATTTCGAATAATTGAATGCGACTGAAATTGGAAATTGACCGCCTGGGCTTACTGAAACTAATCTCATGCAGGAGTTACCGACAGGGTAATTAAAATGGTCTGTATATTATACACGCTTGATATGGAAATTAATACAAAAATGTTAAACTGTTTCGAGACTGAAAAAAGCAAACCGTTCAGTGCAGCGATATTAAAATGTTTCCCAATATTAAGTAGTAGCAGTAGTTTCGTTTTTAATAGGGAAATTATTAACCTGGCGAAAAATATACTGAATGGGCGACTATGGATATACTAAGTAAGTAACTATTTATCCGATGTGAGCAACACCTTTTAGGAGGTTTTTGTGAGTTGCGGAAATAATATTGTTACATACTTTAACTTTTCCACGGTTTTATTTTTCTATTTTAGCATATTATTCTTTTGAAAATAGCTAAACAACCATCGGGGCGACATCGCTGTGCAGCGCGGGTGTTCGGGTGTATTCGTGTTTTCAACGAATTAGTTCAAGAGTGAGCGAAGCGAGCTCGGGAGCTTAGAGGACCCCGACACGGATAGGTTAGGTTCGAAGGCTCCTTCATGTTAGGTTACTTTAGATCCTGCAGACAGAAAAAGGAGCCCCGAGCGCAGTATATATAATTAAGCGTTTGAGCGCATATTTTCAAATTGCTGTTTTAAACATTTGTATTCGCCCACTGTTTGTCGCCCACTTAGTATTTCAGTAAACCATATTCAGTATATTTTACACCTTTAATTTGAATTTATTTTCGCTCGTTTTGATACTATCCTTTTTCATTTGAATGTAAGAATGCAAGCAGTTTGGTCTTACTTGCAATTAATTCATTTAATTGTCTTAAACGTCGCGGCTGGCATAATAAAGAGATCTTCCGCTGAGTTTAGAACTGTGCTGCGATTAAATTATGAACTTTGAGCAGTGAGCTCTCTGGTTCGGAACCTTCAGAAGCTAGTAGCTATAGTATTATATTTGAAACTGAAATGTCGATTTGATTGGCATTTTTATTTCACATTGACGTGGTAATGAGATAGACAACATTGTCGTGGTAATGTGTCTTATATTCCATCTCTATATTTAATCCCAACGCTTATGAAGTATGACAGCAGCTATCTTGAATAATAACTTAACAGACACATATCGACGTGATGACGTCATCGGTTAAAGACTCTCCACTCTTGTTCCGTTGTTCTGGGATTTGTTCGCGCGTGATGTTCATTGCAATAATTTAATTACTTGTGAACGTATCCAGCCTTCATTATATAAGGTAATTGTTTAGTTCGAATATATTAAACTATATCGATGATATGAAAGCAAACAGTTTTGTTTTTAGATGCGTTCCATGTTCAACGAGTTTCGAAATCATGTCGTTTTAAATTAGCAAAATATCCATTATATTGGTTCGATTTCAATTTGGAGGTAATCAGTTATGCAAAACGGAGTTTTGCTATTTAATTAATTAAATAATCATAACATGCTGCATTTTAACAGAAAATGCAGGAGTGAACAATTGGACAAGTGTGGAGCGTCGCTTAGTGGTACACAGACATATATAATGTTAAACACGCATCAATTGGAATCAAACTGTCGGATTGAACTCTCGGTCCGGTCGTATCGCCCGCGTCGCCCGCTCCACGCAACTGCCCATTCGATACATTTCTATATTCCAAACGAATTTATTGTTTCTTTCGTAACAATCGTAATGTTGTCAATCAAGTTAAGCAGACGCTCAAATATTTACAGGGACACATAAAACGGGATATGAAAACGGGACACTCGTCAGCTTCACTCGGCGCTCGACTTCTATATCATTGTCGAGGAGTAGTGTTGTCCAATGTGACTGGAATACGTTACTATAGTGAAACTACTGGTTATCGAGTAATCCAAACGAGATATACTGAATGTGGTTTCGTTTGCAAACAGAATTTTAGAGTACATTAACTTGATATTGATGGGTTGTTTAAACATGTTGTGTGGTTGAGGTTCATTTTTCATGCGTTTTAGAGCGGCTGATTCGTTTGATCTGACGTGCTCCCGAGCAAGCGGGGCTGGCACACTGGATAAATGTGTTAATGGTATGCGTATGATTTAAACGCCCGCAGAATACTAATTGGATTCAGTGTGAGCTATTGAATTAGTATGACGTTTTTATTGGTGCTGATATAGTACCCCTGTAATTAATAAATAGGTTATTACACCCTATTCATTAATTTCAGGGATAACTGTCATATGATGAATTCCTACAGCTTTAACCAGGCGATCTGTCCAGTGTCCACCTAGTGGGATGCCTTTAAAAGCTGCGTCTTTAACGCGGTCCAGAACCTTTCAGTCCCATCGACTACGCGTTACTTAATAACTTGGTAATTCTTCGGGATGGTCGGGACAGGACAGGTAGATATGACGTCACTTGGGAAAGACCTACGGTCAGCAGTGGACATTTTACCAATTTCCGAAAGCAAACCGCAGAAAGCTATAGATCCAAACGAGATACAGAAGACTGTTGGACATGGAGAACAAGTATTGTTCGATATAGTCGACGGGGTCGCTCTCGGTGTCGTCGTGGAATGTAGAAAGTTCGGTCGGGGCGCAGTTGTCGCCGAAATCGGTCGAGAGCGCGTACTTTGTGTCAGTCATGATGGTATTGACAACAGACCCAACGATTGATGCAATAGGTTTTGCGCATCTACATTAGTGAGAGCTGTCTGTCAGTCTCTTCGTTAATAATTAAAGATCCCTCGTTTTTAGGTTGGTTTTCGCACTGCTATTAATGATAGATGAAGTTGTTCACTCAACCACTCCAAATTGACGTTGAACTAAAGAATACAAGACAACTATTCAATTATTCATACAAGTCTCGTCGTTTGTCCAAATATTTCGAAGACAATCCCGTTTGATTGATGTGTCACTGTTCCACTCAAATATTAACCATTCAATAGAAATATAGTCCGAATGAGCAGTCGCGTGTTGGTGTAAGGGACGATTTACACGTACTCGGTGTAGAACGCATTGCTGGTGCAGTTTCCGTTATCGTTGGGCGAGTCGGGGTGCTCCTCCGGCTCCACTCCGTTGGTGCGCATCTCATCACGAACCTGTGCAAATAACCATGATTTATTCCTTGTTAGTAGTGCGGCTTGGGAAAGTAGCAAACTAAGTTCGCTAAAGTCTTATGAGCAGCAACATTGTGATAAACAGAATCTGTGTAGTATACTTGTAGATACTACCTCTCGGTGTAAATTGAGAGACGTGCAGAATATTCAGACGTAGCCGTCGGGCGTGAGTGAATTTCTGCTGGATTAGATGAGAAACTATTGAGTTGGAAGCAGTGGAGCTCTTAACTTGAAAAGGACAAAGTTTGTAGGTCGGAATTGAAAGGGAAGTTCAGTCACCAGTGACTTCTGCAAAGCTGAATGACTTTACTCAAGGAACACGGTCAACTGCTTTCTGAATGCTACAAAAATTTATAATACATTTGTTCTACTTTGGTAATTAACTTCTTTTCTGTCCAATGAGTCATATATGACTCACGTAATTGTTTAACTATGTAGACAGTGAACCTGTTAATTTACTTTTCCTAGTATCAAAAACCTTAGGAATTTGAGCTATTGGTCCCATAAACAAAAAACAAGTTATGTTGATTTAGATAAATCTATATATTGCATAATTCTGATAATTAATGCATCATCGTTGAAAGTTCATATTTAATTTGGTCGTTCTCAATATTGAGTGCCTGGTATCTGTTAGTTCGCTGGCGCCTACACCTCGTCTATGTAATCCGAGCAGAGCCAATAATTCACGAGCACTAAAATAACTTCGCTTCGTCGGCACTTTGCTTCCATTTCGGTAACTTATTTCATGTTACAACGCTATCCGATATCTGACATTACTTATTCTTCAAGTGATATTGTCCAGCATTTAGTTATACACCGGTATAGACGAATCAAAATAACTAGAACCAACTCCAGATATAATAACGAATGAATAAACTTGGAATTTTACTCATAGTTCTAAAATTCTGGAGAAGTTGTCGAGTTGTATTGACGCTCGACTGAATTACAAGACCAGAATAATATCAGACTGTTACTGTACTACTGCAGGACAAGGCTTCTTTTAGAGAAGGCACGAGCATTTGTCGTCACACGCTTGCTCAAGACTGGTTGGCGTTTACATTTTTCATTGTTTTTGAAAGATTTTCTAACAGTGGCATAGTCAGCATTCAGGATAATATTGCTATGGGCCATACCTTTAGTCGACCATGTTCTAACTGTCCAGTAAAAGATAAAAAGTAAGAATACGCAGTAAGTGTGCGGACCAACCTTCTCAACCTGGCGCATCACGCGCAGCATGTTCAGTCCAGCCAGGTTCTTGAGTTCCTGTACATTCCACTGGCCGGAGCGGAGCAGCTCAGCGAACAGTTCCGGGTATCGGGACACGTCCTCCAAGCCACGGGGGACCCTGCAGATGGAAGGTTGAGGATATTCATATAATGTAGGTACCCCGAAAAAAGGGGAAAAGTCAGGTGGAATGCCCACAGGCTAATTGGAGTGGCGATCTTCGCAGGATGGCAGATAGCAGAATGATTACCCGAGGATTGAATGAAATGGCGTAAGGTTGTAAAGGACTTTATCTAGCAGAGAGATTATGACTGGTAAGGGAAATTCAGAGCATTTATTTGCCTATTAAAACTTCATATGGAAAAGCATACATAATAAAACGTATTTTTTGTATTATGTACCTATTGTTAAACATTTGTGTGTTGGCATGTAATAGTTGAAATGCTGAAGCAGCCCGCCTGCTCGTCATTCTAATATTTTCAATGTTGTGAATTTCATTGGCATGAATTTCCTTAGCAAAATCTTTTTCATCTGCCCACAAGCAGTTTGATTCTCATTATATTTGATATTGTTGTATTGGAATACAGACATTTTTATCATGTGAAAAGTCATGTTATTCCTACGATGACAAATATAAATTGCGATGAATGGAAAGGATAGAAAATATCATCTCTCACATGTCATCCAAAAATGAATTAACGAGAAGTAAGTAAAGAAGAAGAGAGAAGAAGAATTTAATAGGGTGGGCAAAAGAAGAGACGAGGAAACTTCTGTACCGAAACCAAGTTATAGGAAAAGAGCTGACACATAAAGAAGAAATAGGAAGTTGCCGAGCAATTTATTACAATATCGACAAGAAAGGAGACTTTCAGGTAGAATAAGCCTCCTTTTATGAAATACTAGTAAGAGAGAAAGTAATCAACAGTAAGATTGGCTTACCTGTTCACGCCGTCGAAGTCTCCACCGATGCCAACGTAGTCAGAGCCAATTATACGCTTGATGTAGTGGAAGTGCTCTGCGAACAAACAAACACTTTCAAACTGACGCATACTATGCAAATCAACGTTCACAAGAGATAGTGCAAAGTGCTAATGTTTCTAGTTTAGATAGTTACAAAACAGATGGTGAAGGTAAGAAAGCAACCGCTGTTGATAAAATGTTGGGATCTGACAAGAACTTTCAGCAGTTTAGACTTGAGATGTTGATTTATATTGACTTGGAGATTACCAGCAGCTTGAGAGGCTGGATGGGTGATCCAGTGGATGACTGATTCGGAATGGCGGACGTTGCGTCCGCGACTCTTTTTTATAGGCAAACAGACGCGATAAGGCTTCGAGAGACGCACATGCGCGAGGCTTGATGTTGAAATATTGGTTAACTTTTTCTATTGTTTTTAAATAACAAAAGTAAAATTTAGCTATATTTACCAGGTAGACGGAAAATTACAGGGAAAAAATATTGTGTGGTTTGAAAGCCAGGTAGTTACGAACTTGATTGTTTACTATCAAGAACTGGTAGAAACATAAATACGGATATGTTTTTGTTATAGACCTGATATGGGATACAGACAAAACTCGTGTTGTAAACCAAAAATAGTCGTTTTCTGTCACAAATTGCATCGTTTTCGGCACGGAGCATACACGCGGCCGCACATAATAGTTTCAGTTAGCGCCGGAGGAGCCGCAGCCGGACCGGCCCGACACAATGCCGTGTCTGGCGCCGTCCGGGCCGGACAGGGAGCGTTGTTAGCGTCGCGTGCGAGCCCGGTCATTGTAATAGTTTATGTGATATAACTGAAAACAGATGCCTTACAATGGGATACGATACTACAAACTTTGTAGTATAAGAAGTATGTCTTCGTCTTTGAAACATTTTATTTGAATGTTGTTCAAAAGGACACGTGGCAGAAATGTTTGTACCATTTCATTATTTAGCTTCTGTTAAAGTGTAACCAAAAGATGATAGAAGAATCACACACTTTTATAAACTTACATAGTAATATTAATAATGTACAGTCAACCATACAAACAGCCTCTGAACTGATTTGAGATTTTGTCAAACCTTGATAGAGAACTTGTCAACGCCCATAATCTAAGACATTCATTTATTCATCAAACAATTTATGTTGTGTTCGAATTCTACAAAATAATCACATTTCAAATCAAATATAAAAGACCAGTTTGAAAACCCTCCAATCGAGATAGTCGCCATGACAACGGAAAAAATATTACCTTCCCGCAGTCGGGTTAAAAGCCCTTGATTTGGCAGAAACTAATTCGAATATGTGGTTCAATTAGTGTTTGACAAGTAAGTACTCGTATTTTTTAATTCAGAAATCTGTTTATTCTTGTGAAAATAAAAAAATATAAGTAGTATACATATAAGTAAAAATACAGAAGCCCTTTTATCAAATAATCTGGGACCCCAATAAACCCAATAAATGAAAACAATATTAAAAATGCCGCCATTCAAACACTGTTTAGCCGCTTGATAAAATTATTGCTTCAACTTTTTGCATTCAACACTAGAATAAATAGCTTCATTTAGATGAACTATTACCAATGCAAAGAGATTGCTTGGTTTCTGCCATTCGCTTATTTTCCAATTTCCTTCGGGATAAATTAGTCTGCCTGGAATTTACCAAAATATCCGTACCCGGTTAGACTAAAAGTCGGCCACAGTGGCTGTCTGGCTAACGAGAGGGGGTTCATCATCATCAGCCTTTTTTCCTCTCTGTGGGAACGAAATGGGCCGTAATCCACCACGCAGGTGCAGTGCGGGTTTTTGGATGTCACATAGTCTTCGAGTTTTTGGTTCTAGAATATGCCGGTTTCCTCACGATGTTTTCCTTCACCGTTTAGTGAGCAGTGGTGATGAAATAATTTACACAAAGTAAAGCGCCTGCCTGGGTTTGAACTCACGATCTACAACTTTTAAGTCGCGGTCGTTACCACTGCACCACCACTGCTCGGATGCGGTTGAGTACCAGTATTATACATGCCTGTCTGACCATCACAACCCAGTAACTGGGTAACAAGATTCCCCTTGTCAAGGCCGGTGTCAAATTGCCTAGCTAATGACTATCCTTAGCGACAGTCAAATTTCTTCAAATGGAAGGCGGCACCAACAACCTAACGTGGTTTTCGGAGTAATTAATCAACTCGTCCTACATGCCTACGGCCCATTTAAGAAGACTTGCAGAAAATAAAAATTAAATAATATTTTCATTCTACAACTCCTCCCACATTTATTTTTGTGTAGAACTTTAAACTTTTATCAACGTTTGGTACAGTTAGTAAGACAAGATTTTTTAGATTTTACTTTTGTTTTGTTCATAGATTATTTAATATTAAAAAAAGGCAGTACGAACTAAATAAAATATTTCTAGAACAACAGTTTATTGTTTAATTTTACATGCAAACGCACAAGTTCAAGTGTTATCCGAAATTAATACCAATGGTAGACATGTATCACTTTTGGTTATTATCAGAAAAAATTAAAATGAAAAATTAAATTAAAATTAACAATGGTTACAGTGGTTACTTTTGAAGTAGGGCAAACGTATGAAAAAAAATTCAAGATACAATCAAATCTTTAGTTTTGACCAGTGATGTTTCTCCGATTATTATCACGGGCTCGGTGTGTGTATAGGTCACCTATCCATGGACCAGTCTCGGCTATTGATGCTTAACCTCGAAGATCGACCTGAGGCCTTAGACAAGTGAGATTCTACCATGAAAGAGTGGGGATAGCGATTCGAAAAATGTCAAATGCTATCGAAATGCCACGTGATTAATTCCTTAGATTTTGGCATTTCAACTTTCGCCATGGAATGACATTTGTCTAGAGCGAATGTACATCTGGCTTCTTTTAAGCGAAATATTACTTATGCAAACAGCTAATTTTCCGACTTCCAACTAGGATATTTTTCGTAATATTTATGGATATCAGAAGCAAGCTCGTTGGCCGCTGAGCCAGAATTGCAAAGATTGTCGGGTGTTAGTATTCCGTCACGGTCCGATAGGGTTGATACTAATAAATCAGGCGCAATACACATCGCACGCTAGCTAGTACCGGGGCTTTGCTTGCGCTGTTTACTTTTGGGTAACTCTTTTTTGCATGGAAGTTCATAGCGATTTTGCTTGTGTCGCAGTTATGTATTCAAGTATGTAAGGCCATGTTATTAAGGCAATCCATGAATTTAAAGCATCTCAAGTATCAGTATTCTCCTGTCTTAAGCCCATATTCCAGATGCATTCGACTCAAACTCAAAATTTCCCACACCTATCAATCAACTGTCAACTAATCACAACTCTCGAGTTTGGCATATGATTCTTCAGCTTGACATATGTGTACTCAATAGTTCAACAGCCCAGACGCCTCAGACGTTACTGAATTCTTTCTACACAAAATGTGTGATAGGAATTGCATGAAAATGAAAGTCCAAATAGAAAGTACGAGTACGTTCCAAGTACTCCTCAATTCCACTGATTTTGTGTTAAAAGATTTCGGTAAGGTTTGGGGCGTCTAAGATCTTGGACTTGAGCAAGTTAATGTAAAAAAAAAACAAGTCAACCAATCACAACTGTCCATTGCTAGTTTGAGTTGAGTTGAGCATGAGCATGACCTTCTGGAATACCGGTCCGAATCTCTTTTTAAGGTATTATACAAGGGCAGGTAAAGGTAAGGACGAAACACGTCTTAAATTTCCATATTTTTCAATTATATTTCTCAGTATTTACCCCCCCCCAAGTCAGATCATCTTTCACATAGTTTACCCATCGTTTTGTTGGTCATCTTTACCCTTAAAGCCATCATAACATTCTTCACGAGATTTGCAACAATCCATTACTTCAACAATTTTCTCATGAACCTCAGAAAAAAAGATACATTGTAAATTTTTGTGCCAGGCCAGTGCTTGGTGTAAGGTTACAGTTACAGAGTTACAGATACGGGAAATCAAACTATCCAACAAACATTCTTTCGTCGTAACTATCTTAATATATTGATATAGTAGCAAATTCCGTCTCCAGTAGACGCGGCCGGCTAAATAAGGTGATTTTCCTACACGTCGTACAGACTCGGACTGTATACACCCGTGTAGATCCTGTATACATCTGTGTACATTATACATTCGTGAACATTGTATTTTATATGATGTATTTGGAGATTATGCTCAAACTTTTTGAGATTACTTACAGATCTGATAGCACTTATATTCGTATTTCTTTTTGGATCAAAGTTTTGCTAGTTTAGTTGACTTTGATTTATTCGCTTTCATCCCTTATCTCACTTTCTTATTTTTATGTTCATATATGCATGAAAAACCAGTATTTTTTATAACTTTTTGTATTTTGGGGTTATTTATTTTAATCTAAACGCTTTTATGTGCACGTCTTTTTACATCATTCTCTGTTAACACATAGGAATTACAATTTAAGTAATTTTCCAACAAGACTGATGTAACCAAATATTTGTAATTAAAACTATTGATGGCAAAGATTGTCTGTGGAGTTTCTTGTACTGATACTGACGCTTGCGAATGTGCAACGATCTTCATTTTTGTTTTTTTCTGTTGAAAATTCAAAAGTACCATAATGGTTTAGCTAAATAAAAATATTTAGATATCATACAATTTTCAAATTGGTGTTTTTGAGGGTTCTGTACCTCAAAAGAAAACAGATAACTTCGTTGCATCTGTGCTAAGTTTACAACAATTGGAGCATACGAGTATAGGCCTGATGTCCCGAGTATGTGTCTTGTAGATAAGTAATGCCAGTAACAAAAGAAATCGCCATGTGTAACAAATCAAGCAGTTTGTCCCGGTAATGATCTATTATCCAAATAGTCATATTGTCAATGATCACTCGTAAAGTTTGCTGCTATTATATTTATAGTAATATAATTGTTCAATTAAGCTGCTTGACGAAGCAGCTGGAAGCGCCACAGCACAAATGCATAATTGAACGACACCATCCATCAATATAATGACCGCGTGTTAATCCGAGAGATAATTAACACCAATGAGATCATTCTGTCGTAATCTGTTCAGTCTGTCATTATGTGGTTGTAGCTGTATCTGGATTATGTAAGCTGGCTCTGACGAACTTAGGCTCTATTAAGAATGCCAATCTAATACCTATGTGCGATAGCGTTTGCCGAAATGCCAAAGTGTAAGGGTTCACGTGACATTTCGTAAACGCTTGTAAATCCCATACATTTTTTTAATAATCGTTACCGCTGTTAGACTGTCAGTCTGAGGCTCTATACTGAGGTAGTTGCTACAATATTTATGTTAGATCCAGGATAAACTACTGTAATTACTAAAAAAATCATATCATATTCTACTTCCTACATCGTATCTCACAAGTGACGGTTGTCCGTTTTCTTTGTCATCCATACATAACCATGGTGTTTTCGTCATCGAATTCGAATAGGAATAATATTTCAGGGCAACCAAAACTTGAAAGCATTCGGTTTTCCATACTGACGGTCAAGGAAAGTTTAAGTGTGTTACTCTAAAGTATAAACAAATAAATTGTTTATATTAATGTCGCAACTGAAAACGTGTGGTTCCCTTCCGCCAGCAAATTGCGACAGACCGAGTTAATATTTTTTAAATTGAAGTGAAACCTCTAAAAAGTTCGCGATCGTTCGAAACTTCTGTTTTGTGTCGCCAAGGTGCTATAACAAAGAATTTGTTTGGAAACTTGAAAGAAACCGTAGCAAGAATGTTTGCTAATGTTTGTTTCTTGCTCGTAATTTTCCGAGGCGTGTACCTACTTTTAAAATATCAGAGTAAGAGAGCTTCTAAGGCCCCAGTATTCCAGATGCTCATCTTCATGCTCAATTCAACTCAAACTGGCAATGGACAGTTGTGATTGGTTGTCTTGTTTATTTTTTTACATTAACGCACTCAAATCCAATGTTCTAGACGCCCCAAACGTTATTGTACTCTTTTAACACAAAATGAGTTGAACTAAGCAGCGTTAGCGTTAGTTTGTTCTTGGAACGTACTTGCTTACTTAGACTTGCATTTTAATTCAATACCTTCCACACATTTTGTATTAAATCAGTTCGGTAGCGCCTGAGGCGTCTGGGCTCTTGCTGTATTGAGTGCACATTTGTCAAGCTGAAGAATCATAAGCCGAACTCGAGAGTTGTGATTGGTTGAGTGTTTATTGGTAGGTGTGGTCCATTTTGAGTTTGAGTCGAGTATGAGCATCCGGAATACGTGCCTAAGGCTCTATACAAGTGTCATTTGACGTCAGCGATGGTGATTGTCAAAATTCTAAATTGAACGGGATCGATCACGTCACATTTCGATAGCGTTAATTTGTCGTTCCCATACATTTTTGTCATTTTTCCACGTGATCAATCCCTTACATTCTCAACTTTCGACTAACGCCTTCGCTGACATCGAATGTCACTTGTCTAGAGCCTGGTACTGCTTCATTCAATGGCTAGTAATCTTGGTGCTACATCTAGTCGAATGTGATCCTACAGCCACCTCCCCTGTAATTGCGTTCCCTAATGCTAAGCGTACTCGTAAGCTCTCCCGAGCTGGCATTTGCTTTGAGGACATTCGTCTGAATGCAGCGCAAGCAGTATTATCAGCGCCTGGCCGGAATTTCTTTCATGACACATACGGGATTTGTTTGCACGCAGCCGAGACACTGGCCTTTAGTTACTAGCTCTTACAAAATATAAGGGAGGACGATGCACCTATAGACTAATACTACTATACATACATACATACGTATAGGTATAAAGTATTACAAGCACTAACAGGTAAATTAATTCATTTGATAAATAGGAACATGGTTCTCACATACAAACATTGCAAATATAGATAAATGACCTAATTCAACAACAACGGAACAGTGGGCTAGTCAATTTCTTAAACAAAAAGGGACGACAAAAATAAAATAATGCATTACTATAATTATGAATATAATATAAATTAATCAGTTTGATTTTGTCTATACTAAAGATTGCCCTATGGAGCAGGACCAGCAAGTTTCCAAGCATTCTAATCTTGGATATAATCATCTGATTTGTAATATGCTTGTTTACATAGTATGCTTCTAGCAAAAGTTTTAAATTTTCTTTCATTTAGTTTAAATATATTACAAGGTATTTTGTCATAGTATTTAACACAGTACCCCTTGAAAGATAGATTTAACTTATCTTTAAGATATGTATATTTTTCCTTACACACATAATATTTTCTTAAATAAATTGGCAATAAACTGTCATAATACATATTTTTTAAATTAAATATTTAATGTTATAATATTCTATATACGTAACATACAGTATGGTGACGGAGGTAAAGAACTTCACCATTCTATACCTTCCCGTGGTTGTCAAAAGAGGCGACTAAGGAACACATCAGAGAATGGGCAGCAGCGTTCTCTGTGCACTTTAACAACAAATTGCGATCGCCAATCCGCCTGACAAGCGTGGCTATTATGGCAAATCCTCTCAAACCAAAATGAATAGCACACAGAAAAAACGGCCCTGAGTGCCCGGCAGCCCGTCTACCCTAGGCTACGGTATCGGTCGAGGCGATGGCGTGGCAAAGGGTGCGAAGAATCCCTGGAGTGGACCCAGCTACCCCAAAAAACACCGACTATTGGACCTGGGGACATATAACACGCAAATACTTCGGACCGACGAGAAGATAGCCGAACTTGAGGAAGAATTGAGTAGATTACGATGGAGTCTTATAATACATCGGGTTATCTGAAGTCCGAAGAGAGGGGGAGGACTCGATAATCCTCAAATCCGGTAACCTGCTTTATTTTCGAGAGGGAAACCGGCAGTCCCAGGGTTGTGTCGGGTTTATCGTCCACAAGTGCCTTGTGAACAACGTGGATCGAGAGTGTGTCGACAGGGAGTGTACCTTATACTCAGAATATCCGCAAGATATTCGCTGAAGGTCATACAGAGCTACGCCCCGACATCGGTACACCCCGACGACGAGGTAGAGACCATGTTTGAGGATATCTCTAGAGCCATGCATAGTTTCAAAACTGACTTCACCGTTGTCATGGGGAACTTCAAAGCGAAACTAGACGTGGATGAGCTGCAAGTGGGACAATTTAGAGTTGGACGTCGGAACAACCGGGGTCACACCTACTGGCCAGTTTTATTTATTTATTTTACACCAATAAGTACAACATTTTATAGTATTACAAGACGATGTTATATATATCTCTCTATATATCTCCATAATATAAAAATTATGGAGAAGGACGGCTTCTACATGATGATCTTCTTCTTCAGAAAGCGTGAGCACAGGAAATGGACCTGGCAAAGCCCCGATGGTGCAACTAAAAACGAGATCGACTTAATGTCAACCAAGAAGCAAATGTTCAATGATGTCTCTGTGATCAATTCGGTGAAAACCAGGAGCGATTACCGCATGGTAAGAGACACATTGAACATTAATGTTAAGCTTGAAAGGTCTCGACTGATGAAGCCCACGCTCCGTCCAGCAAAGATCTAGGTCCAAAACCCCGAGACCTTTCAGCTCGAACTCCACTATCGTTTTGAGTGCCTAGGGAGCTCCGTGGACGAACACAGCGATGGGTTCGTGGTAGCTGTCCATACGGTCGGATCTTAGTTTTTCAAGACCCGCCGCACAGAAAGGAACAAAAAGCTCTCTGATCCTACTCTCAAGCACATAAAGGAGAGGCGTGAGATGATCCTGCAGCCTTCAGAACATGCGTTGAAATTCCGGCAGCTAAATAGATGGATCTCAAAGTCCTTGAAAAACGACCGCCACCGCTTTAAAACCGAGCGTATTAAAGACGCGATTGAGCGGAATAACACAGCCCTAAGCATAAGCATAGGGCTCCAAGATCTTTGAAAAATATCTATCTATTGGGCAGAGCCAGCTAACGGAACTGAAGACCGATGATGGCAGGATCGTATCCGCCAAATCGGAGCTTCTGAGGGAGATCGAGAGATTCTATGGGCAGTTGTACAAGTCAACCAGTAAACCCGTCACGAATCTAGTGAATGACCCTAGAGCTAGATTGACCCGACACTATACCGAAGACATTCCGGACGTCAGCCTGTATGAGATTAGGATGGTTCTGAATCAGCTTAAGAACAACAAAGCACGGAATGATGACGGAATTACGGCCGAACTTCTGAAGGTGGGTGGAAAAGCAATACTTAATGCCCTTCAGAAGCTGTTTGATTGCGTAATACTTCAGGGGAAAACGCCACAGGCATGATGCAGGGGTGTAGTGATTGAATCGTCTTGCACGCAGGGTTTGACGATTTCCAGCCTCCTAAACAAACCGGATTCCGTAAAGGCTTCAGCACCGTAGAACACATACATACGATGCGGCAGGTTATACAGAAGACCGAAGAGTACAACCTGCCTCTCTGTTTAGCGTTTGTGGACTACGAAAAGCCTTCGATTCGATCGAGACTTGAACTGTACTGCAGTCTCTCATACAGTGACAAATTGACTACCGGTATATCGAAGTGTTGAAGTGTTTGTTCAAAAACTATCATGTCAGTTCAACTTCAGGGTCAGACCTCAGAACCCGTCCTTCTGCAGCGAGGTGTGAGACAGAGAGGCATCATATCTTCAAAACTGTTCACCGCCGCAATGGTTGGATGTCTTCAAGGAGCGGGCTAGGCATAAACGTCAATGGCGAATACATCACTCACCTTCGATTTGCCGACGATATAGTGGTTATGGCTGAGACAATGGAGAACCTCAGTACAATGCTAGATGACCTCAGTAGAGCTTCCGAAAGAGTGGATCCTAGGATGAACATCGACAAAACCAAGGTGATGTTGAATGCCCAAGTTACACCCACTCCTATCAAGGTCGGAGACACTACACTCGAAGTTGTGGGCGACTTTGTCTATTCTGGAAAAAACGATCCAGTTGGGAAGAGCCAACTTCGAGAAAGAGGTCACCTGTCGAATCCGACTCAGCTGGGCAGCATTCGGGAAGTTGCGCGGTATCTTCTCGTCCAACTTACCACAGTGTCCTAAGATGAAAATCTATGACTAGTGTGTGTTGCCACATATGGCTCTGAGACATTGTCGCTTACAAAAGGCCTCATCAGAAAGCTTACAGTCACCCAAAGGAGAATAGAGTGGGCTGTGCTCGGCGTTTCCTTGCGTGATCGAATCAGAAATGTGGAGATCCGCAAGTGAACCAGGGTTACCGACATAGCCCGAAGAATTGACAGTGGACAGGGCACATTGCTCGCAGAACGGATGGCCGATGGGGCAGAAAGGTTCTGGAGTGGCGACCGCGAACCGGAAGACGTTGTGTTGGAAGGCCTCCCACAAGGTGGACCGATGACCTGGTGAAGAATGCGGGGATCCGCTGGATGCGAGACGCACGAGACCGATCAATGTGGCTACGCTTGGGGGAGGCCTATGTCCAGCAGTGGACGTCTTTCGGCTGATATGTTAATGATGATACGTAACATAAGAAAAAACATTTTAGACTAGATTTACAACGTAATGGCTACACATAGGGCCAGTTCCTGAATCGAGTATTTCTTGTTAAACCTTACTTAAAGCCACAATTTTCTGATGTTGGCTTAAGTGGGTTGGACCAACTTCAAATTCTTCATACATAAATCAGGGTATATTTTATCATGTAAATACAAACAGAGAAACAAAATAAACCTAACTTGAATACACGTGTGCATAAGCGTTAGTAGTTATGTTTTACGGAGTAAAAACAAATAACTACATGTAAATTTATGTTTAGGAGGAAAACCATAACTTATTTACAGGACGACAGTAAATATTTGGATCCATTAGGATTATGATGCGTAAATTAAATTAATGGAATTCGGTTTTGTGATTTTGTGAAAGGGTTTATTACTATAATAAATTCCGAATATGGCTGATGTTTCATACCTGGCCAGCCCGCGGCATTACAAAGAGTGGATAATGCCACTGAGAACCCGTTGCAAAAATATGCAGGTATTTTGTTATTGATGAACTTTATTTTTAAAACCCGAAGGAAAAAGAGGGATGTTGTAAGTTTGATGTGTGTACATGTGTGTTTATGTATTTGTATGTTTGTGTATTTGTGTATCTGTCTGTGGCATCATAGTTTAAGTCGGTAGGTAGGTGACTTTATCGAGAGTGTTCTTAGCTATGTTTAATGAAAATCGGGTCAGCCGTTCAAAAGTTATGGGGGTTTTACTGTCTGATTCGGGTTACTTTCGCAAGATATCCTGTCATAATTACGTGCTCGATAGATTGTTGGCCGAACCGTGTCTATTAATAGATAAATTATATAGTTTAAAAAGTATGAAATAAAAAAGTGGTGGGGTTTAGAAAAATTGAATTTTTACTTATTAAGAATGATTCTCGACAGTATAATAGATTTGTCAATTTGCTTGGGTTGCCTGGCTGCATCTTGCCTCAACTAATGTTTCGTTTTTATTTTGTTTATATTTGTTAAACTCTGCCCTACACTAGGAACTTCTGTATCGTGGGTACGTATGCCGCATCGACTAGTTCTTAGTCATCCGCCCTTTTTGGGTTGCCAGGTTTTGCAGGTAAACTGGCAATCCACATCTTGCGGCTAACTGAGAGCTGCAATCTTATCTTTCCTATTTTCTACACAAGTTTCTTTCAAATGACGTTGGATGAAAACTATTTAAATTTGGGGTTAAGTATCAAACATAAATTTAAATTGATTTAATGAAGATTTTTGAGGCTAGATATTTCCAGGCAACTCTGCACCAATCTATTCTAATATCAAGTATCATTCATGAAAATTAGGTTTAATCGAAAAACCTGCAGATTTCTGCAGTCAGATCTTAGGCTATAACAGAACCGCAGGCTAAACAATATCTAACAGCAATAGGTATGTTCACTGACGATATTACCGCAGTTATGATACTCTATGTTGGTTTAATTACTACAATATTGTTGCATTAGTGTTTATCTATTTTTAACCGACTTTCCAAAAAGGAGGAGGTTCTATGTTCGACTTCGAGTTTGTTTTTTTTTTTTTGTGTTCGTTCACCGATATCTCCGTCAATTGTGGACCGATTTTTGAAAATTCTTTTTTTGTTTGAAAGAGTATGCTTCGAAATTGGTCCCATTTTAATCTGGTGAAGATCTGATGAAGAACTTCGGAGATATACAGCAGAACTCTTCAATAAATAAAGGCAAATCTCTCGGGATTGTTGCAATCGCATGTCTGTTTATTGTTTATACCATTTCATAACATAACATCACGCCAGTACGCTCTAAAGTGGTACGCAGATGTCGCAGTTCACCTTGGTACACTCTCATTTCACCGGTTATGATTAAGTTTCATGGCATTCGGATAATCTATCCTGGCATTATAAGTACCTCACTAAAGGCAAGTTGCTTAATAGGTACAACTAAAAAGTGAAAAATAAAATATCTTTTTTACAAAAAAAATACTACCGACTTCCAACTAAAAACACTACAAAGTGAAAAATAACTTTCTTTTTCGAAATCGGTGTCTTTGGCAGGTATCTGTTTTTTTCGTTATGGACACCGACTTTGAAAGATTTTTTAATAATTTATGTTATAAAGAGATAGATTTTTTGTTTTATAAGATTGTAAAAGGTGTAATCTGGAGGTGCTGATCTAATTAAATTCATATTTCACTTATAGAAGGAAACATAATTGCTGAATGCCATAGCCTTCATTTTTCTCTACGATGGAAAAAGAGGGTTGTTATAAGTTTGATGTGTATACTTGTGTGTTTGTGTATCTATCTGTGGCATCATGGCTCCTAAACGGATGAACCGATTTTAATTTCGGTTTCTTTTGTTTGAAAGGTGACTTTATCAAGAGTGTTCTTAGCTATGTTTGATGAAATTCGGTTCAGCCGTTCAAAAGTTATGGGCCGTTTTACTGTTTGAATCGGGGTGTTTTCGCAAGATATCGTGTCATAATAACGTTTTCAATAGATTGTCGATCGAAATGAGTCTAGTACTCGATAAATTATATATATATATAGGCTCTCGTTTGACCACCATCTCGCCTGATGTTAAGTGATGATGTGGTCGAAGGTGAAGCACGCTTGCCTAGAAGTAACCTATTCACTCTTAACCTATTTATTATACAAAGTTAATACGACAGAGGGGCTTTCCTTGATACTGCCTATACTAGGTACCATTCTCAAGCTCTGTACCAAAAATCAATTAAATAGGAGCAGTAGTTTAGTCGCAAATGATTTTTTAAGTTTTTGCTCCGTTTGAACACGATGTATCTTTCCTAACAGCTGATTATGTCTATACGCACAGGTCATGCACCTTAAAATGTGTGTGCGACGTTGCCGGCTTGCCGCTTTGTTACCGCCAAGGTATCTAACGTCAGTTAAATTTGTTTACATAGGGTGGTTGCGTTTTATTCTGATTTGTAAGCTATAAAGTCTGTTTGAAAAAAAAAATCTCATTTATGGTGCTTTTGATTTTTATACCTTATCGAATTAATACTAAACACGTATAGTATACGTAGTGTAATTTAATGCCCCTCTGTCATATCAACTCTGTATAGCATGGTTTTTAAATGTGACGAAGGTATTTTAAATTTTACTTGTATTCATAACAATAATACGGTTTTCGCTAGGCCATGAGAGCAAAGCTGCGAGAAAAGTTGGTAATTTGATATAGCAATATGTTGTTAGCCAAGTCCTTCACTCAACTATCAGGTGGGCAAGCGTGCTCCATCGTCGATCACATCATCGCTTATCTTCAGGTGAGATTTTTCATAAAACGAATAAAAATAGTATGTTGACAGCTTCTTAATAGGCTTTAGCTAACAAATAAGTCTAAAAATAGCCCAATCAATTGTTTACCCTTACTTAATTCTAAACAACCATAAACCGTAAGATACAACACGTATGGCTTAAGTTTCAACTCTAGTTTGGACCTCAGTTTTAAACCTAAACCTCTGTGTATAACTTAGTGATAAAGTATAGACTAAGTCTGTATCTCAAAGTTGATGTCCAAAAGGGCCAATGGCATAACATTCAGAACTCCTCAAGGGTGATTCTGAACAAAGTAACACGAATTGAAGAGAGATGACACACTTTGACGCTAAAACCCACTATAAAAAAATACTAAATTCTTATATTTATTTTTGATATTCTTTATATAAAAAATAAATTTATACTACAATATTATTATTTATTTATGTTTTCTTATCTATATAAGGACTAGTCCTTGTTCTTCCCATCAATGTTTTGCTCAAATACCGCAAAAGATCCAAAAGAGTTTGATCATTCTGTTGTAAAAGGATATTAGATATCTTGATTGAATTTAGGTCCTAAAGGCCAATCTCAGAGAAAAACTACGAGTAGATTTTGTTTCACGAATAGTCGCATTATCTCTTTCCTTTCTCTAATATTCCACACAGAAGAAACTCATTGTACAATCTGTTTGCTTCAATACGGTGTGCAGTTTTAAGGGACTAAAACTTCTGCGGTGTCTGTCTGGTGGCAGTGTTCAAGTTTAGCTCAAGTTCGCGGGTGGCAAAACAAAATATTTACTGCCATTAATAATGTGGTATCGGCTTTGCTTGCTCCTGTATAGTTCTCGCCAAACTTGTTGGCCGCCCTGAAGTTGGTTACAAAGTTGCGCAGTAGTAAATGGCTTACAAAAACAGCAATGCGCCGTGGTTTGCACATCATAAAGTCAACTTCAGGGCGGCCAAGAAGTTTGGCGAGAACTGTAGTTAGTGTGTCTCATTCGGAATGTGGGTAGATTCTATTCTATTTTGAGACTTGACACCCCGGTGAGGTGGCAGTGACAAAGGAATGAAGAACGACATCATAAATGCTGCATGTCGAAATATCCATCCCGCGCTCTCCATAGAGGGCCATGCTATGTCTGGAGCACTTGACAGCTCCAACTTTTGCCATCGTCAAAAATACTCGTATTTGCGATTTTTCTAGCTGTTATACAAACGTTTCTTTTTGCAAAGGTGACGCTTAAAATTGTGACCTTACTTGCCTTTGCCCAAATATTACGGCTAAGATAAGCTTTATTGTTACGAATCGAATACCATTGGAAATTCAACGGCTTAATCTCCGGCAAAGCAAATAAGCACGCACTAATTGTTACCCTTACAATAGTCCGTGATTAAGTATTGGGATCCCGGTTCTAAGTCGTGGAAATCTTTGCCCAACTGTGGGCTTAATGGGCAATTACAAGGTACCTTTGTTTCGGCGTGTAATAGCGTGTTGCGGTCTAAATGCGATGATTATGTAAATGTACTCGCGTGAGTTAATTTTCTGTGTTATTTGCGTGCGGATTGGCTGGTGTAGAGGGTAGTTTTGAGGTAGGTTTGTAGTTTTATCAGATTAATCGCTTATTTATCACAGCCCTGTTAAGTATAATGACTGTCTGCGAATGCGATTGCGTGGGTAAAGTTATTATGGTTTGCTCTATTAGCGTTTATGATCGTAATTTTTATAAAACTGTAAGTCGGTAAGTAATAGTGTTAGGTACGTTTTTATAAAACTGTAAGTCGGTAAGTAATAGTGTTAGGTACGTTTCCCTAACTTCTTCTTTCGTGCCAATGTGCAATGTTACCTACGAACTTCATCTTTCATTTTCTTGGGCTAGGTGTATCAAGGAGGTATGTGGTACAGGTAACGCATCCACTAATGAAAAGGGAGGATACCCCGACCAGACGAGTATTGTATCTGGTGGGCAATTGAAGGATGGTTCTTGACGGGATGTTATTATGATCAAAACGCGTAGAAAACTTTGATAGCGCGGTTAGTATTATCTCGTTTCATGGTATCATTTATTTATAAACTACGCGATGTAGTATTTGAGTGAATTCAAATCTTTTTCGTGGATCGTATATAGGCGCTAAGAGTTCTCTTGTCCCTGCTTCACATTATAGAGGTATCTTTACATTGACACAAATTTCTATCCTTGTAGTGTTAACAGAGCCACAGGCGAGCGTAGACGTGTTGTCAGTGCTGTGCATAGCGCATGTGCCAGCCTGTGAATAGACTCCAGCAGTACAGCACTACAATCTTATTCAATATGATACTACAACTGCACTCACCAGCAACGTCGGAGATGGTAGCGTTGGGTGCGCACTTCACGAAGTCAGGGAAGAAATTCACCATGATGATGCCGTTATTTTCTTTCTGCAGGAAAAGCATTAATAAGACTTTAGGTAATGTTGTCACCTGTAATACAACTATACAAGAGTGTTTGTGAACTCACTCGTTGTTTGTGTATTCTTAAGCTTATGAAGGAGTTCATACTGCCATCTTACTTTTTTTGTTTACAAGGAGCGTTGCTGTATTCCAATTTGAAGAGTATGGGTACCGTTGTTATTACAGACACATACAACTGTTTCAGCTTTGCTACTGAGTTCCAACTTATCTGCATGCTTCTGGTATTGCAGAAACTCAGGAGCCGGTGACCGACACCACTGACTCACAGGCCACTGTTTGCCATCCAACTAGCAACACACCTGGCTACAATTGGCAGATTCTCCCAACTATAATGGGGATGGATGGCTTTCACTATAACCGGAAGGATATGAATACAAGAATTTTACACTGAGTGGCGTAGTATCTGACTTCTATAATGCTGTTAATTGAGTAACATTATACGTTTTGTTATATAAGAAAACAATTTTTCAAATGAAATACAAACCAGAGACTGAATGATGTCATCAGGCACGTTCCTCTTGTGGTTGCAGAGGCTGTAGACGGAGGAGTGGCTGAAGACCACAGGCGCGCGGGACAGGCGGATGGCGGCGCGCGTACTGTTCTCCCCCACGTGTGACAGGTCCACGATCATGCCCAGCCGGTTCATCTCGCGGACCACTTTCTGCAGAGAAGGATGGGGTGTTTGCAACTCTGGGTCTTACGATAGATAAATAGAGGTCGCTAGCCGCTAGCATTTCGAATTAAGTTTGCTTGAATTTTTGTGATGGCGTGACGGGCTCACTTTAGGTTAGTGTACATTAAAAAAATCTAATGTAAGTTTCTAATAGTATTAACGTATTCACGCGTAAATCGAAGACTGATATTGAAAGTAATTGACTGTATTCAGTAATAAATCAATCATATTTTGATGAGTCTACAAATTATACATGAAGACGACAACACAATATTGAGACAATAACAACACACAAGCAAAAATATACATACAATAAATATTACATGGCATGTTTCTTCATAAAATTATTGGCACGCCTCACGAGGTCGATTCACACGGCACGATATTAAATTTGCGATTGGTAATGTTCAGGGGCGATGTTATTCATGCGACTGCAATGAATCTGGCATCGGATTGGATATTAAGTACACGTGGATGTGGGCGCGAGGTTCAGCTCGTGTGAAGCGACCTTTATGCATTTATACTCTTCAATACTTTCGCACCGCTGCGCTTTGATTGGATGTTCTAAAAATATTTTAATAAACACTTAGTTTAATAGCATTCCAACCTGTCAAGCATATTACAAATATTAAGATGTATTTATTAATTTTACATTTGATGGTAAATATTTGTATAAATGAGAGTAAATAGTATTAAATAATGTTGTATTTTGTAACGATGATAACAGATTGAATAGTTGCACCAATTTCGGATCAACGACAGAAGGACCCAGTGGCTAGTTATTATTGTACACATGAAAAATATTTTGTTTTCGATTTGTCTGGTAAAGATGAAAAATCTGATCTTATTTTGCGTGGTAACCCTATTCTAAATAAATAAGTTTGTACAAAAATGTACGCCATATTACGAACGTAAACGAAGCAAAAGTGTTATGTAAGGATCGTACCAATCAATATTCTGTGTTTTCTACTTCACCGCATGAGAAAAAGGCGTGAGTTTACGTACCTACGGACATCATAAAGAAACGTGTAAATATTAAAATTTAAAATAATGTTAATTGAGTATTTACACGGAATGACCCAGATGGCGGGTTACCGAATTGAGTATTCGGACTTAGGAACGCGTCGAAACCTACTTAGATGCCAAATTTTGATAGATACTCGTATTCTGGCAAAATTAGAGTTTGACAAAGACTCAACTTCGAATACTTAAATCAGAAATAGGAAGTAAAACAGCGATAAAAAAATACACGTATAATATAAATCCTCATTCCGGTGACATCCGTATTTCATAGGGCACCTCTCGATGCGAGAACCTTCCCGCTTAAATATTCGGGCGCCATTTTAAAAACTCCATTCTAGTCACATTTAAATTGCGTCCTAAATCATCGTTACGTATTTATTGCATGGTCAATGGTGTGAGAGAAAGCGACTTTGAATTATTATGGGGTCTGTTCATTCTTGCCTAACATGCCGAAATCAACCTGTTTAGCCTTTTCCTAGCGCAACATAGCTCATAGGGTCGACTTTAGTCTAACCTAATGCAGCTCAATACGAGTACTTTATAAAAGCGACTAAGGCTACGGACACGATGTCAGCGGGCGCTGGGCGGCGGCGAAGGCGGCCCGGCGAGCGGCGCGTTTCATTGCATAGATTTATTATGGAGGAACTGCCATCGTAGGCAGCGGCGCGGAGCAGCGTACGAGCGATGCGCACCAGTCTAGCGGTGCCCGCGCATCTGCTTTGCGGTTTGTGCATTTTATTTTTTACTTTTTAACGAGTGACGTTTAAAAATGCCGAAGAATTTTTTATCAAAAAGAAGCTGTCGTCGCTGTTTAGATATTTCGCTCGCGAACAAAGACACAAATTTCTCATAACACAACACCACGCCGCTCTAGCGCCGCGCGATCCGCTGGCTCTGCGTTGCCGCCCCGCTGCCCGTGCTACCGCGCCGCCGCCTGCGCCGCCTCCACCGCGCAAGCGCTGACTTCGAGACCGAGGCCTAACTGACCTCCACAACCCAGTAATTGGGGAACACGACACCCCTTAGCAAGACTTGTCAGATATTCTGGCTTCTGACTATCCGTAACGACTGACCAAAATCTACTAAGGCCACGACTGTCATTAATACTTTCGCTTTTGTGCTTTCTAAGGCACGGAGGAGTCTCACAATGACATTAAACCTAACATCGGAAAGCTTTACGTAAACCTTGAAGACCGACACGTGCGGCTGCTTTTAAACGGTTTTACAACTTACCACGAGTTCAAAAATATTTTGCTTCGATAACCAATTTAATTTTGCCGAAATCGAATGCGGAGACTACAGGTGAACCGAGGGCGAAATTATTTAAAGTATCCAGCACGTGCCACTGCAAGTACTCTATAAAAGTTTAACAGTAAGTTTTCCTCCTACGTTTCTGTTTGCAGCTGCTTCTATAATAACATTTGACTTTTAAACAACCCGCGCGTTGTGTACTTAGGACGGAGCGCTGACGGTATTATTTCAAGCATTGTGGTGACATCGCTGCAAAAGTTATTGTTTCCTCCTTTTAAATTTTTGAAAGCATTGACTTGTGTTAAATTTTGTTTATATATTTGAGAAGATGGAAATTTGTTTTTAAGTCACTTGGTGTTACTTTTTTGTATGAGAAAACAAAAGCGGAAAATAGAAACGTTTTTCATCGGAAACTGTTGAAAATGGGGTCTGAACCTGTACAAACTTCGAACACAACACACTGATTCCCATATTAAAAATGTATTCGTTTATTTCACTGTACATACATTTCACACATTATTAAATAAATATATGCAAATAAGATGTACAATATTTTTACTCATTGTTGATCGTTAGATAACGGTATGTAAATAAAATAATGTCGATCACAGTTTCTTTTATAATTTGATTGCGGTACTCTTAAGCCTGTGTGGCTGATTAATCCCACTGTTGCTGTGGACCTCCTACAGTTCAATTTCCCTCGACTTTCAATATTCTCAATGGAAAAATCATTTTAACAAAACGCGGGCTTCGTGCCTCCTAGCAAGACTTGCATCTTAATTACAATGCTGCAAGACATTTAAATTTATTATAGCGTTTTAAGTGTTATTATGCTCATACAACACACAAGTTTGTATTCCAGAAGGTTTTTAATGAATGTGCATGATAGTCTCGAATAAGCAGAAGCAATTACTGGCAAGTGTAGGCAAAAGATACGACGGAACACAAATTGAAGATAAAATGTTATGAAACGCTCCGGCTGCAGACTATTCTAAATGATAATTTAATTTGGTCCGTTTTCAATGAAGTCCGACAGTCGACAGTCGCATCGGGTACTTAATTATATGTATTTAAATGATGTCGCCAGTATTTATTAAATATACTTATGTTTTGAGTTTGTTCCAGTGAGCTAATGAAAGTCAGTTGCAATTCGTATGCTTTATCTGTTTAGGATTTTTTTGGGATGGTATTAAACCTACCTACCTAACAGTTAACTTCGTGGTATGTAACCTACTGCTAATTGTTAAACTGAAGCCGTCCTGAATAACATAGGTGGGGAAAGGCAACATAGATTGACTTTTATACCTAAAATTTTCTTTATAACGGTTTATAACTAAAAGATTTGTCTGTATTAAGTTTTCCAAGCTCATCTTCTTAAATTTTAGGCATCTACGACAACCTATTATTCTAATGGCCTTATCTGTTGACACGCAATAATTTCATTTGCAATAAATTGTAACGAGATATTCTAAATAGCTGTGGAGACGCCGTAAATTCCCGAACTTGATATTAATATATCTCCGTAGTTGAACTGCTAGCCTGGTATCTACGCTGCCTCTGTGGGGAGATCATCGATTAACTATCAACTTAATTGATGCCATTCATCACTACGAATATCTCGCCAACACATTCATCTTCCTAAATTCTAAACTAGGGCTGCCAAACGCGTACGTATCTTTGATTGTTAAAATTATATTATTTTGTTCTGTTATGACATTGCCTCTAAATCGGAACATTTAATCGCCTTATACTTGAAATTGTTAATAAATAATTTCAGTTTTCATTCAATATAATTTTGTTGTCAACAACAAAATAATTCCCAGTATTCCCTTAAGAATTCTACAAAAAAAATCTCTTCAAATTTCTTGAGCAAATTCTTACCACCATGTCATAAGTAACTCAGACACAGGCGTGCCATCCCTACTACAATAACAGCAATAAGAAACAAGAGGATCCCGTTCTAATTACACGAACGACCGCCTAAATCATCAGCGTAATGCAGAGATTACACGAACAGCACAAAACATGTCTGGAGAGATCACGGGCGGCGGTGAAGTGGGAAACGGTTACGGAAACGTTTTACTTTGGAGCGATGTCTCCGAGACTATTTAATAACATGCTAATGAAAAGCGGTTGATGGCCAGTGGTTATATTTCAATTTCGGAATGTTCAAAATGGCGGCCCTGTGGCAGGCCGGTTGGCGTTTTACGAGAGAATTCGGAGTGGTCCCAAATGTTACTCGGTTTGAAGTGGCCTTATTGTTATCTTATTTGTTGAGCAGACAGTTCGTATTATTAAGAGCTCGATGTGTTTCGCTACAACTTATTTATCGTTGTTATGATGGCACTAAACTGTTTTATGAATGACCGTCTTTTTATCTAACTTCCTTTATTATTGTCTGGAATAGTTCGAGAATGTTCTCTATTTCAAGCTCTGCTGTCCTGATTGTTTTGTCTGTAGCCTTATTAAGAGAGTCGCCTCTGATATTCCGTCCTGAGAAGCTCTGACTAATTTGGTTGCGGTTTGCAAGACAATTTGCAGTCTGAGCTACTCGGTAAGTCCTAGTTCCATAGTTCTGCAGTAAACTATCAAGTTACTAGCGTGCCAGTCACGTTAGCTGAAAGTCGATGATTTAATACTCACATTTGGATCTGATATTAAAATATTCTATATATAAGTAGGCAATAATATATAGGCACCTTATGATATATAGTCAAATATTTTGGCTTTAAGTTTTGCCAATAGGTACCTACTATTCCTATGGGTAGTAGATAAATAAATACAATTTGTATTTATTTTCCTGTAGGTATAAACTGGCATGCCAAATAGAACTAGAAGGAGATTTATATTTCACCATAAAATAGCTAAGTAAACACATCTCGCAAAAAATCGAATAAAAAAACTAAACCAAATCAAAAATGAAGCCAGAATAAACTGCCACCACAAACAATTCGTTCGAATCGCTTGAATAGTCCCGAGCAGCCCAGACGTAGAGGCGTAGAGGCGTAGAGGTGGCTACACTGGTAATGAAAATAGAAATCAACTAATTAGTTTTAACTAGTTTCAACTGGTAGCCGCTGGAAATGGAACCATTCGAATTAGCTCGGTTAAACGAGCCCCGAGCAACACAGATGTAGGTAGATACTGTTTGTTCTTTTCTCGTTAATTTGGTTAACATGGTTGATTTGCATTGGTTAATTAACTTAGTTGAGTTAAGGATAACGTGAAGCTTAGTTGCGGTTTAACTTTATGTTTCTTTACTGATCTATTTAAAGTGAATATTTTATTGGATTTCGATTTCGTTCGTGTAAGTATTACACGATGGTAATCCAATAAAATACTGTGGAGGAAATTAATAGTTTATCATCTTTGGGAAGAGATTGGAGAATGCAAAATTCAAAGAACTTGTAAAGGCTATGGGGAAGAGTTTTACCCAGCAGTGGGACAATACAATGTAAATAAAAGAACTTGTGAAGAGGACACCGAGAATATATCTGAAATCTTTCAGAAAGGAGCCTTGTCCTCAGGGATCCACTTTAGAATTCCAAAAAGGACTCTTAACGTGCAGGGCCGTTTATTTTAATTTGATCGGGTCCGAAAAATAGGCATATTAGACGAAGAAATTGTGGACTATCTCTAAATTCCCCTCTATATATCTAAGATAGCTTTAACCATAGTAACGATATCATTTACTAGGAATTATTGTCAAAAACCAGGGATTATGGATATCTGAATTTACATGCGATGACGTTTTTCATTTTGAATTTAGCTCTGTGATCGTAACTGCCAGTGTACGCGCCAGGTGATCTTGTGAATGTTCGGGTGGCCTCAGAACGGTTCCTACTCACGGTTCAAGGATGAATATAAATTATGTACATTTATTAAAGGTCCACAAGAAAACCTTGAGGGAACCTTTTACTTGTTATGAAAACGCCAATAGTTCTATGAATATGGGCCTATTCGCTTAAGATAAATTACCTACTGCCAAAATTATTTTAGTTTTCCTTTCAATAGGATTCTATAGAAGAAAATTGAAAGCGTTTATTATTTATAATTTTCTGTAATTTTAATACCGGTGAGGGCTGAACGTACCTTTAGGATACATCAATAAACCTACAGGGCTACCACGTATCTGTTCTACTCCACCTACTCCAAACTTAATTCCAACATTCCTTTCAAAACAAATCGACGTTTTCATCCTTCCATATTAACAATGGCCTTGCAAACAGACACTCGCGTAGCTCTTACAACACAAACAATAAGTTTGAAATTCGCTTACCTCTCCAAATTCGGTCAGTCCATTGGCCACGGGCGCTTCGTTCGATGAGTCGGCCCTGAAAGGAAGGAATAAATGACGCAAAAAGAAAACAAATGTACAAAAAAAGACATATATATATGTACAAAAAAGATACGTTCGCTATTGTTCATTCGCAACGCTATCCTTGGCAGTCGTCCGCATCGCAAGATGTTGAAGTGCAGAAGGACCGAGATAACAAGCTCATGCAATATCAAACTATCAAACTGAACGGGATCACAGTCGTGCACTCCGAACTATTCGCAACTAGTCGAACTGCTCGGAACTGCACGCAGCCATGTTTCTTTTGTTACAATGTATTGTGTGCGCGAGCTTGTTATCGAGCATTGCCTTCAGCTAAACTTCTGTTTTATTATCTTAATGTTTTAGAGCATTAGTCTAACGGCTAGAGGCTTCTCTAAATAGTTGGCTGTTCGTTAAGTATAACGCTTTGGCCCCTCGTGCATTCACGAATTCCGGGGCAGCTTTCAGGGGAAATTATTGTGTGAATAACAATATTTTGTCGTTTCTGTATGTGCTGCCCCCAATTAACTTTTATAGCGTGCGTGCTCAGTAGACTGTGTGGGATAACCTTTACTGTCCATTTAATTATTATAAAGCCGGTACAAAGTAAGGTTTAACACGGACGGACCTTACACAGAAACAGTTAATCCATTCAGCCGGTCGATTCTGTAGATATCTCACCGTGTTGACTTAGGTTAAGTAAGTCTGTTGTCATTCCGACTAACTGTCAACGATCCTTGGGATTGACAGCGCATATTACTTGTATATATATCACTAGTGGACGCCTCGCGGTTTCACCCGCGTAGTTCCCGTATCCGTGGGAATACAGGGATAAAAAATAGCCTATGTCAACCGGCGATAGTGTAGCTTCCCAACGGTGAAAGAATTTTTGTAATCGGTATAGTAATTTCTAAGTTTATTTGTGACATACAAAAATGCAAATGTTTCCTCTCTATAATATTAAGTATAGATTATATTTTTGGTTTCATAGAATGCCGGTTAAACTATTTATTAGGTATCAATTTCCCCGATTACTGGGTAGAATACACAAAGTGAAATTCTATCAGCGCTCAAGTTCAATTTTTTTGTAGTTGACATGCGGTAACGAAATGTCACCATCGGTCCTATTCATTTTGGCATTTCGATTATCGCATTCACTTGATAGAATAGCTAGGCAAAATGGCTGTCTAGACTTAATAAATAGAGTACTAGATGACGTAATAATATAATTGATAAATTTATCAATTTAAAAAGTACCCGTACCAGCCTGTGTACTTTTATGTTGTATGAAGTTTTAATAAATAAATAAAAAGGCTCTCGGCTTTGAACGACAGTTCCGATTAACAACGCTTGAAACAATAAAGTAATATCTTTAGTATTAGCTAATTGACAAGGAGAATACACGTTATCATTCTGTTAATGAAAACAATTGGCTCATTTTGCCTTAATGGCGAATGGGTTAGGAAATTATGCTTCGTATTTATGAGAAACAAATATTGTGCTACATTGTTATAGCAAAATGTTTCTGTGTTGGGAACTTGTTGCTGGCACATTTCATTCCAAATATGTTGCTAGCAAAATATGCAACATTCAATGATATTGGTGAAAAATGTTATACAAGCCATAAAGTCTAACTAGTCTGTCAAAGTGCAGCCAAATTTCATGCCGTTGAACTATTGCCGTTTCAAAATGATTACACATTTTATATAATTTGGATAAGAATGAAAAAATCGAAATATATAACACTACAAAAACTTTTCTATAATTTTCTATAGGTATCGTCTGAAAGTTCCAAGCGGTAGGTACGGTTACACAAACTAGATTTCCTATTGGTAGACAAAATAAACAAAACTCTGTGACAGTTGGTCGGCAATTAGCAAACTACGAACTTGTACAAACTCAGAACTAACTCGTCATCGACAAAGAGGCAGGTATCTTTGAACTAAGTAGTTTGTAGGCGGCTCTCCTTCTTCCGTGGCCGTATTTGATATAACTTTGACAATCTCGGACCCTGGGATCCCAGTCTTTTGAAAGCCGTGCGAGGGGACGAAGCCAACTCGCAAAGGCCTTGTTAGGCATGTGTCAGGCAATGTGACAGAAATCGACGATTATCCCTGTTTGCATGCATTACGCAAGCGCACCCAAGGGCAATCCACGGTTGGTGCAGGACAATTGCAAAATATGGAGAATTTATTTTATTTTGTTTATTTAATAGTGTGTATTTTGGTGTCAAAGGCAACAGACAGTAATAATGGCATCCGTCTTGGTGGCAATGTCGGTGCTCATAAAACATGTCTGCACCGGTAGTTTATTCTCTGTGTGATACGCGACTCTTCCTACCGTGGATGTTTACGACACATTACATCGGTGAAGTTTTTCAATGGTCAAAGGAAGTTTTGAAATGTTTTGTGACATGAAAAGTGCCTCTACAATTTCAGTTGAATTTTTCTTTTCAGAGTACAAAACATAACATAACACAAACTGGCGATACGTGGGTGTACTGTAGGTGCCTAACCTTTCGAGAAATACAGATGTAATTTTTATCTATCTTATTGTACGGAAGATGTTGTATTTTAGCTACAGCAGGTTTCTAAACGGGTCGGTTAATTGTGCCTTGATTGTAACACGTATCAACAGACTCCAATCACACGCACCAACACGCGTTAGAATCGAGGCTAACCAACGCTATCATTTTAACATAAACCGGCTTTCCAATTGAATCTGACTTCGTTTGTCGCTGCTACCGAACGATATTTACTGCTCGAATATCCGAACCTAAAACTAACCCAGAGAGTCCAATCTATACCATCGTAAATTAATTCAGCGGAGTTGATCGCTTTGATCTGGCACATGGCGGACAACCTAGTTACAGCAATCGAGTTAGGAGCATCCAAACGTGCGATGTATGTCGAATTGAAATTAATGTGATTTTGACGTGTCGCTCGGGGCGGTGTTGGTGCAGAGTCTGAATTCAGGAGCTGATGAAAGTGATTAACTCGATTAGTTAATTAATATTTGACATCCCGATTTTGGTTTAGGTAAGGCCGTTTTGTCCTTTCTGTCACGTCATGGTGAAGATAGGTCTAAATCAAAGATCTTGGTTAGCGCATTGATCGCATTAATGATTTCTTTTATGAGATTTCTAATGTTATTATATGAACAGAATGTTAGATAGATTAATAATAATAATGTTATGTATCTCAATAATCAAGTATCTCGACTTAGCACACAGAGTGTTGACATGTCGAATGTGGACTCGACGATAATGGTGCTGGTTAACTGGACTTAACGACCTGTTGGCTAATAGCCTTGACGACCATCTGCCGCGACTGTCATTGTGCGGTTGGATTAAGGGCCTGATACTGAAGGCAGTACTCCTCGATACGGCTCGCATTGTAAGGAGGTTCTTCCCAACTAGCAAACTTGCCTTGAAACAAATATTTATTAGAGCTACGGATCGATAAAAGGTTTATAAGTGTCCTGATTAAGATGATACATCTTACAATGGCATGTAATAAGACCTTTTGTGCTTATAGATTGTTCAAACTTATAATGAACTTTTAAGGTCGTATCTCAGAAATCCTAATAAAATATTTACCAGAACGCAGGTTTTGTAAGTGCTTATAAGACTAATTGCTCTTGACAAAAAATTTACTATGGAAAAATTGTTATCACAGCAAAGCACCTGGTTCCTCAGACAGGTTCTTGGTATCGCGATCGGATAGGAGTGCCGGTATTGCAGTGCGCCACTGACCCACACGAGGATATTGGTATAGCGTTGGCCGCTCTCCTTAGCCCCTACGGCCGAAAAATGGTAGGTGGCGGGGCCACTGACCTGACCCGTCACAGGGTGACCAAGAGTGCCATACACGGGTCTTCGCGTCGTTCGAAGCCGTCGCGGGTTATTGGTGAGTGCTAACGCGTACCCGTGTTCCCGCTATAAGCGGCACAGGAGGACACCGTGGAGTTTAAGTGGGTTGGAGTCCCACATAACTGCACTATCTCCCCGTGGTAGTGCAGTATGCAAGAGTAATTCTCCACGCAAAAATAAAACGACATATGTAAGACCAAATTATGCTATCTGGGCTGTCTCTGGAAGCCTAACCACTTGTAGCTTGGACCGTGTTCCCGACACCGGCGGACAAACAGTTTAGTTTTATTTTCAAATGTTTTTATATTTTATGATTTTTATAAAGGAATATTTAAAAATGTAATTAAGATGAGAATAAAATTGATTAATCGAAATAATGTAATTATTATTGAACATTAAAACGCAAGACAGCTCTTTTAAAATATTGCTAATTATATGGGCAGAATTTCGGCTTTGGGGTGCAGATTATTTAATTATATTACGCCTGAAGTTCCAGTCAATGGAATGTCCGGTAGTTTTGTCATCATGTCAAAATTGCACTTGTGTGGGTATATAATATACTAGCTGACCCCCGCGCCTTCACTCCCGTCAACTGGCTATCTACCTACCCCACATACCTATCTACCCTTCCTACCTAAACTCCATTTGAAATAACATTAGACATGTTTTCAAATCTTACAGTCCGTTCAACCGATTTTGAGTTCAATCCCGTAAGCATAAGGATGACATGAAAAGCAAAACCAACTGTTTACTACAGCTACCACGTGTCGTATTACCAACGCAATCGAAGTCAAAATTGGGTGAACGGGCTTTAAAACGGGCTAATTTAAATGTCTAATGTTATCGCAAATGGAGTATACCTACCCACCAACTCCAACCACTACCAAATAATGAATTTTATAGGCAAAATTTTGCTAATTTGGGTTAAATTAATGCAATTTTCATAAGGATCTCTAACGTTTTTGATAATAGTTTAGTCTATGTTAATAAGGAATAGTGTAGCTGTCTATAGGTGAAATAATTATTAAAATCGATCAAGTAGTTACGGAGCCTATTCGGTACTAACATACAAATAAGCAAAATAATCTTTCCTTTTTATAATATTGGTATAGATTGTGTTTATACGTAGTTTTCTGAAAATCATTTTCACCCTAAATTCGAATTCGAGTGATTCCTGGATAAGAGACACACTAGTAACACGTGACGGGCCCGGAGGCTGGATATAACGGAGAGAAATGTTTACTCACCGTTTTTTGATAACCGACCGATTTCCCACAACTAGGCAGGTATAACCTATGCTATCAATTTCGGGGCATTTGAATCGGCCAGCAGTTGTCCATTGAGGACAACTACTACTAACAAGCATCGTTGCAAAATATTGTCAATTTTTTTAGTTTTGTGTAAACTTAAGTTAAAAGCTCTCTGTGTGCATGAACTTTGATAGTTTTGTTGCGGAAATGTCTTTATCAGCATTTGAAACCCGAATACATAATGAAATGATAAGTATACCAGATTAAATCAATCACTGGTGCTATGCTAACCTAAAGGTCCATATGCTAATCAGAATTTTCCAGGTCTTATATAATTTTCTACTACTTTTATTTCAATACATGACGAGAAAATCATCTGCCTAGCCTTTTTCCCAATTATTGTTGGGGTCGGCTTCCAGTCTTACCGGATTCAGCTGACTACAAGTTTTTTACATGGAGCGACTGCCTATCTGACCTCCACAACCCAGTAACTGGGTCACATGATACCCCTTGGCTAGACTGGTGTCAGATATCAGGCTCCTGACTACCCGTAACGACTGTCAAAAATCTTTAAATGACAGCTGGGACCAACGGCTTAAAGTGCTTGCCGAGGCACGGAGGAAACTCGGTATGTTGAAATGGTCACCCATCCACGGACTGACCTCGTCAAGCGTTGCTTAACCTTGAAGATCGACCCGTGCGGCTGATCTTCAAGGTTAAGATATGACGAGAAAAATGGCAGAAAAATACAAGCCTTTAACTTGTTACAAAATATTTTAGCCTGACACAAACGAAATTTTCACACCTTTCGTATCGAAAGAGAACTGTCGCGGAGTTTGTTTCGAGCCAATGCAATTTATGTGACGTCATGGCGGGAAAACTGAGTACAGTATACTGCTACTTTTGGGAAAAGATCGCAATAAGACTAGTTTTTATTAACATAGATAAATTTAATGGTCCTTATATTGGCAATGTAGTGGTTTATATAATCCTTCCTAGTGTCTCTCCGTAGGAACTCGAATAATAATTTTGTCTTTGGTAAAAAATGTAGATCGCTTACCATCAGGTGAGATAGTGGTCAAGCGCAAGCCTATAATCAATAAAAAAAAAAGTAGATCATCGCGATAGATATCGATTCAGGACAGTATTGGGCTTTCCATTAAATAGAAAACAATATATGTATATGGTTCAATGACCGCTATTACCTTACATACATAATAAAATTATTGAAAGAAAAATAAAATCTAAGTAGGCTAATTTTATAGTGTACTAGCGGACGTCTCGCGGTTTCACCCGCGTAGTTCTCGTTCCCGTGGGAATACAGGGATAGAAAGTAGTTTATGTCGCCCGGGGCTACTGTAGCTTCCCAACGGTGAAAGAATGTTTGAAATCGGTCCAGCCGTTTCGGAGTCTATAAGGAACATATATATTTTCTCTTTTATATGAAATCCAGATGAAATCGCTTAATAGAAATAGTTCAAGACGAAGTGAATAGATTAGTTAGCTAGTCCTGAGGGTACATAAGGGGCTTAGCTTAGGACGTTCTCTAGCTAGCTGGGCTGACGACTTTACAAAGGTGACTGGGATATACTGGAAGGGGAAAGCAGAGAGCTGGGAGTTGTGACCCAGCTTCGAAAAAACCTTTGTGGTTCGGTGAATCAAAGGTTTAAAAAAGTCAGGGTTTACTACCAGTAACGACCTGGCTTGAAACCACAAGCTATCGCTAAAAAATCTTCTAGACTGCACAAAACTGCTCAATTGCTTGCCGAAGCCACGAGCTGAACTGCTACATATCTTGAAAAACGATCTCATAAACTGGCACACGTACTAACAAACATCTCTGCGTCACAATCGCGTACGGTGGAGAACTATCTCTTATCTACGTCGGAGCAGCTAGTATACGGTGCACCCCCCACTACCTCCCTCCCCCCGTAGATACACGTGCTCACGTACCTAGTTGATTTAGATCACAGATTTATTGCCGCCGTGATGCGTGACGGGGTGACAATTGTTTTTGTGTGTTTGTGCTTGTTTCAGTGTGTCGGGTTACAGTGAAGATCATGTTTTATCGCGGGTTTGTATTGATTATATAGAACGTCAAGGATGTATTTGCTATAAAGACAGTAAGATTCAAACATAACAACGAGTAGGAGCAGAGATGATTTGGAATTAAGTCACCTCATTTTAATACTGATTAATTATGCAATAATATGAAAGAAAGAAGAAAGAAAGAAAAATCATTTTTTGCCATGAACAAACACAAATTAGCTCTGATTCACAATATAATTTCAGTATGGCAAAAGGAGCGGGCTTAGTATATGCTGAACAGTGTAAAGCATGGCTATTACGCTGGTCAACGCTGATTTACAGCCCGCCCTCTTAATATCTCGTCACAAAGAATTTTCAGGTGACTAATCTCAGCCTAATGCTTTCCTAAATTTATATATAGCTGCCTGAAACTGAAATAAAACAGAGGTTGGATTGTCTCAATCATTAAAATGTAGTAAGTAATGAAATGTCTAAACCTAGCATATGGTTGCCGCCTTACACGTCGGTGGTTGAACTACTAAGTGTTACCAAAATGTTAGGTTGAAATACTATGTTTTACCACCTTTTATGTCAGACCTTTACCATGTCCATTTACTTAGACTGTATTTTTTTGTAGTCATTCCTTATAGATACCCGCCGTCTGGGTAAACGGTGGACTCCAACCAAATGAAACCCCACAGTTCCTACCGCTACCCATGGGTCGAGGGCTCGGTTATTCAGCAATTAAATAAACGCGTACCCCCGACCGGACTTAGACTGTACCTGGGTAGTATTTGTGTGCCCTCAGCCTGTTACAAGCCGCCTCGAGCAGATGACAATAATTGACATAGACACCCCAGGCGCAGGTGACCCGCGCAAATGGACGGGTGTTCTGTGCCCCAGGCTAGGGCCGGCTGACCCCGGAAACTCAATTAGCAGCGGTCTGTCTTGCTTGAATAACAGACATACCTACTCAACACGAAGAAAAAATAACATGTCTGCTAAGTAGATATTTAAAGATCCAAAATTCCTAGTTAAGAATTCGGGAGTTCATAAATGCAGCAGCCGACTCGCTTCCATTTTTTTTTATTTGTATGCTAGCTCTTTTTTAGGCTATATTTTATGAAGTTCAGATAAATGTCTTTATCATACTTGCAGTTGATGAGATAGATATGAGTGTGTGTGGTGTGTATATGATGTTTTAATCGCCCAATATTTGAAAGTTATAACTCTGTTCTGATTGTGCCTTCTTACTTCTATAAATGTATATCTGCCTAGCCCTTTTTAGACTTTATTGGTGTCGGCTTCCAGTCTAACCAGATGCCGGTGAGTACCAGTATTTTACATGAAGCGAATGCCTATTTGACTTTTAAATCCAGCAACTGGGTAACAAGATAACCCTAGACAAGGGGGTGTCAAGATTTTCTGGGTTCTAACCATAATAATTAACGACTGTCAAGTATATACAAATGACAACCGATACCAACAATTTAACGCACTTGCCGAGGCACGTAGGAATCTCGCTATCCACGGACCGATTTTGGCAGGCGTTGATTTACCTTGAAGATCGACCCGTACGGCTGTTATTATTAGTATATTTACTTCAATAAACACTATTCAAATTACCGTATTAAATTTAAAACCTCCTCTATTTATTTTAACAAGCTATCAAACAACCTGAAACCACTTAACGTTACAAGGATCTTTATTACGCCATTTTATCCGCATTTAAAAATTGAGATTTTCATTTTAACGAGGGAAGAAATATTTTCCATCTGAAATTCATAGCGTGTAAAGCGTGTTACTTAATAAATGTAAAACGTATCGTGTAGCGGATAGTGAAGTGCTCTGCGAGGAGAGGCGGGCGAGAATTAATTGCTACTATATCGTACGAGGGACAAGACTGCCAGGGATTACAGAAATGTTGATGTGGCAACGGAGAGGGGAGAGGAAATGTTGGAAGTGGACAGTTTGAAAGATAATGGAATGGCAGTGAGTGTTAAGGATGATGAAAATATCTGATTTAATAAATAAAAATTAGAGAAAGTTTAGTCAGTTTTGTTTTTCTATCTTGTTGGCCATATCAGGAAAGACAGTCTTTCAAAACGAAACACCACGAATTTCACATTTTTTTTATATTGCAGTTCTTTTTAAATAAAAATAGAATGTCTAGTTTAATTTGTCAGCTCATGCAGTCCGTGTCACATCGCTCGGCGCGGCTGTCTAATAGAATGATTGGCGGCGTGTCACCCATCCTCTGTCCACTCGTCCGCCGTGCGGCGCAGAGCAACTGAAGCGTACTGATTGCCTCAATTTCACCCTTTAACGTTTCGTCCGATAGGTTTACACGGACAGGTTGCATGAAAACAATGTGAAGTGTGCCTGTGTAGTGCTATGGAGCGGGAGTACATTAATTATTGGTTTTCACTTTTTAAAGATATCAGATCCAACTTTATCCATCAGACACAACTTTTAAATACATAGATTGATTGCCTATTTGAAAAGCCTGACAAAGTTCTTCAAATGAAAGCCGTTAATTACGGTTTAACGTGGACGCACGTAGGCACGGAAGGCCTCGGTATGTAATATCTATCCACGTGTCTACCTGGGAAAGCTTTGTTTATCTAAGAAGAATATACATTGAAAATTGAGCAAGTCTAGTCAAATTCAAAACCAAACGGGGAAACTATAATCAGAGCTGACACACAACAGAAAGGTAAATATAAAACCCTTGCAAATAATTCCTAAGTGACTTTTTAAATTTAAGCTGTTGGTGCTGTGACGCTGTGAGTTTCTGCAGTTACAATTTCAGTAAGTAATAACATTCCTTTGACACATATATTAAAGAGTAACAATTACGAGTACATATCCCCACGTTTCTTAATTACAAGGCGTGCGCCACATGGCTTTCAAGTTTCAATTAACCATTTACAATTCCATCGCGTGAAAGCTAAGAAGAAATGACAAGCGTGGCGATATTCCTGTTACCCCAGCCCCGTATACCCAGTGGACAGTCTGGGGTAAGGTGACTTAGGCCCGACGTGCTTTTAAGTCAATTTCAATTGATTTTTCTGTTGCTTTATTTTTCTATTGGCTTTTGGCAGCGTAAGTTAGAAATTCTCCCAAGGGAACATGCTCTCTATAAACGTTTCCTTTCTCCTTCCCCAAGGTACAATCTGTGTATATCTAATCGAAAATTTAAGTGGTTTAGGCGTAAAAGCGTTACAAACGAGTTACTTTCGCATTTATAATCAAGATTAATGAAAAAAAAATCTATTTCTTCTGAAAACCTGTCGAATTTTAAGACGTCCTTAACTCAAAATACTCAATTCAGAAGTCGGCCCCTGAGTAAGTATATATGGATAGATTCGATTTTTTTCCTCTGCGGTAGACTTGCATTCGAGATGAAAACGTCTGCTAAACCATGCCTCGGGAGATGAGACCCTGATCATATTATGCTCTGGCTCGTGGTGGGTTAGCAGAGCAATCCGAGATGTTACCAGTAAATCAGAGCGTTAATTAGAAACCACGATCCTTCGGGCTATGTGCCCTGTGCGCATGGCTTCGGTAAATATATGTTTATTCTGAGTTATTTATTGGTATTCTATCTTATCCAGATGAGTTTATAAACCGAAGGTTCTACACTGACTACTATGTCTGCTGGTGGCTTCGCCCGCCTGGAAGTCGAAAATTATACCATAGGATTCTTATTAATCCAGGTTATAATCTACATGTTAAATATTATTACAAACTTTTGCGTTTATAATATAAAATAATATGAGAAGAATTTTAAATCAATTATTTTGGTTTTGTAGTGTGGTATACTTAAGCGTAAAGAATTTTTTTTCCATATTATCAAAAGTCTATGACTAGTGTGTGTTGCCAGTGATGACCTATGGTACTGAGACTTGGCCGCTCACAATGGACTTTATCAGAAAGCTTAATGTCACCCAAAGGGCAACGGAGAGGGCTATGCTCGGCGTTTCCTCGCGTGATCGAATTAGAAATGGAAATATCCGCAGGAGAGCCTGGGGCACCGATATAGCTCGAAGAATTGCCAAACTAAAGTGGCAGTGGGTAGGCCACATTGCTCGCAGAACGGATGTTCGGGAACGGACGGTCGATGCAGCCGAAAAGTTATGCAGTGGCGGCTGCGAACCGAAAGACGCAACGTTGGCAGGTCTCCCACTAGGTGGACCGATGATCTGGTTAAGGCGAGAATCCGGTGGATGCGAGACGCGCAGGACCGATCAGTGTCGCCTCACTGATCGATCGCTTGAGAAAAATTTATGAATTGAAATGAACAAGAAGCAATGGTTCATATTTTCTGAAAGCAGTCCCATGAAAAGTCATGTAAATGAACCCAATCTAATATCTTCATAATTTGTGTATTCTGACTCTTATGTATAAATTATTCGTGCACTTACTCGTATTTTGGTCCAATACGAATCTAGATTAATTTTATTCTTGAACGTAACTGCCAGTTATATGTATGATTTTCTGCCATTTCAATTCCGTCGCGGCAAAGTTCGAGATGAATGGTAATATTGCGATCCAATCGTATTAATTTCAGTAAGCATGTATAGACGGGATGTATACCAATATCTATGCCTGTATTAGTAAGGCCTAGTTTGAATGGAGTTTCGTATACTAAACCTCGAAGAAACTGTATTTTATTAAGCTTGGAAACTAATTACAACGTTCAATAGGATAGCGAGTATGAAAATGAAACTGGAAAAAAGAGATTCCGTTGAATATTTTCCTTAAATTGAGCGCAACAAGTAAGTATCGATACCAGGCGCTCAAAAAACACGAAGATATATTTTTTTCAATCCGTCGTCCTTGTACACGAACGCCACACAAACGTAATATTGTAATGTCGTACCTTTTTCGTATGAATGGAATAACACCTCATTTGTCAAAAGGAAAAGAAGGGGAGTCGGTGACGGAAATACGTATTATACTTATATCTGTTTGAGGAAATAAAGGGGTAAGGGAACGAAGAATAATTTATTACAATAACATTGAATGTGTGGAATTTGGCGGTTGTCCGAAATCGGCTGAATGTTTTCGAGGAAAGTGTGAAAATGACATAGTAAAAGAAATGGCCTTGTCTGATGTAGGTAGCTTTTGGTGTGAAAGCGTGTAGTAAACAATCTGACCGTCAGAAAATCATATCGTATTTACAACTAGCCCTACTTACAGCTACATTCAGTATTTAATAGACTGTCTGTCAACAGATTGAGGACGACATGTTCCAACAAATGACCCATGTTCAATGTAGCTCACATTGTGTCGCGCCATCTGTACTCGAGGCTTGTTACCCGTCACTCAACGATGATACACGCGGCAGTGACCAGTGAGGCGGCACAGCAGCGGGAAATGATACATGTTACATGTACGGAACACGGCTGTCGGCTTTGTTAATGACATGCGAGAAAGAAATAAAGGAAAACATAATAACTAGATCCAACTAAGCTAGGATTCAAATTCAGACGAAAATTGGGATAAAACTTCTTAATAATATCGCTGTTGACAACTAGCAAGTAAAAAGGAAGAAAAACTTTACAGCTTTCACGAACTGTTGGCTAAATGGGAAAACATTTGAAAGAAGTAGAAACTATCCGACCACAGAGAGCAGGCCGCTACAAGCCAGTCTTTTCCACAATGTGTCGGACGAAGGCGCGGCCGGTAAAAGGATAACCCTGTAAAAGGATAACCCTGTAAAAGGGATAATTCTTTAAGGAATAGTGAATTGCATGGGGTCGGGACCAGCGCCTTAATGCCATTGATTGACGCACGACACTTATTTTTATTCCTTATTTTTGCCTATTTTAAGATTACTCATGTCTTTTCTGTGTTTAAATTATGCCCTCCGACAAAAAGATCTCACAAAACCTTTTCATAATAGTAGCATGAAACCAACATTTTCTCTTTGCTACTTATAAAAGGTTTGCGTTGATTGGTATAAATAAAGCTTCTAGCAGATTGCGGGTTAAGCCTGACTTTGCTAATACTTGGTCAAGAGCCCAGTTGGATATTAATGAAAGGGAATTTGTCTCGCAGTGTCGGGGCGGCGCCATCTTCTCCCATGTGTGCCGTAAGAAGCGATTAGGGGATCAGATGGATAGGCGCGCCTCCGTCGACATAAATGTAGAACCGATGTCAATATGTTCACGTTTGCGATAGCACCCGTCAGACGATTATTATGAGAAATATTTTAAGGTTGAAAGCTAACGCAAAATTGATTACAAATACACAACACACAGGAATAAAAATGTTTTCAGCGCTGCTGTCGGCACCGAAATCCGACTAGATATTCAACGTAATTATGAACAAACCCTTATCTCCGCGATCTTTTTATCCAATCTTAAAACAAGCAGGTAAGACGCCGCCAGCTTTTTTCTTAAATCCAGATTTACTTTGGTAACTTTGACGTGAATTTCTTTTACAATTTTCTGTTTTAATTGTGCGCTTTCTTTTGTTGAGGTACAATTGAATTTTCGACAATTTCCCATTCGTGAAGCTTTGTGGAGGAAATGAGAAACAACGTAGTAAACGCCTGTCGTCGTAAAATATTACGGGATTAGGTTTTTTTGTAATCGACTTTGAAGCGGCGCCTTCTTTTCTCCTTGAGACGTAATTATTTAAAGATTGATGAGAGAGAGCGCTTTCATGTTCTTATCTCAGATAATGAAAAGGGACTCATTCTATTATTGCAAGAGCTTGCCAAGCTTGGAGCTTGTTGCAAAGATTAATTTAATATTCAACAAAAATGTAACAATTTCATTTAAAAAAAAACATCGTGGGGATTTCATCATTTTCCTTTCTCTTGTCCCATGTTACTTGGGTTCCACGCAACACGTTTTCTTCTTCCATTCCCTCCTGTCAAAAGTTACTCTATCACTGATATGTTTATATAATTACATTATAAAGAAAAGAGACATCAAACACGTTTTAAAACACATTTATTCATAACAACGAACCATATACTTATAATGATTATGAAAAAACGTGATCTCCTTCGGGATCACGAAAACAACGTCTGTTATAATTTAAAGGTTAAGGGAGACTTGAGACGGAGATTTTTTACGCTGAAACTAACTGAAAGATCTTTTATCTACATTCACAACTTAATGTACCAAATATAAATTAAAAAAATATTGTATAAATACGTACTTTTTTTTTCGTGGATGGCTGATATAAAAAAAAAAGCTATTACAGTGCAAAATTTTCCTTTGATTTTCAAACATCTGCATCATATAACAACTTTTTATTTTTTATAGCACATTTTTACTTTTTAATTGTTTGGTATGTTTAAGCTCATTGACTTAATGTAGAAAAATAGTGTCATTGTCTATGTATGCATGCGCTGCGCAGTCATGCCCAATGAGAATCTAAATGTCCCGCCATACCACAAATTTTTCGTTTCCAATTTTGTTTTATTTCAACTGTATGAGTCTGTATGCGTGAAGATAAAATAGTGTATGGAACGGCATATAATTATTTATTAAAACACTCGTGTGGTTCTATTATCACACTCAGCTTCGCCTCATGTGATAAACCCACACTCATGTGTTATATGAACGTTACATAAACTACTATTATCACACCAAATATTAAGCAATGGAAGAAACTTACGTTTATAATTGGATGGATAGATTGAAGAAGATGAAGAAGGCAATTAAATATTCATTTTAAACTGTATTTTAACTTGATTAATTGCGAGTTAGCAACTGTTCAATCCCTAGGCACTAACATGGGCAGTACTCTATAATAATATGTTTTGCTTCCTTCGCTAGTGTCAAATATGCTTGATATTTTTATATCTCCAAGGGATAGAGTATTTGAGTAAGTTATACGTTCCTGAGATAAAGGTCTTGGCAGAACGACAGACAGACGACGAAGTGATCCTATAAGGTTCCTTGGTTCCTTTTGAGGAACGGAAGTACCAGGACAAATAGGTAACAATTAACTTTTGATTAATTTGCCTAAGTCGCTTCTAGGATAGACTAGGCCAAGTCCGAAACATATCATTTGGCTTTCGACGTTTGACCAAGAACCTTCAGGCGACAATTTTTCCGAAACCTATTACTATCACTAAAGGTTCCGCTACACGCTCAATCTTGCATCCGCAAATAGTTTGTGCAAAAATTGGCGCAAAAACTGCTTGGTGTCACCCGATAGCGATTTGCATACGCAAACGGTTGGTGCTAAATTTGGCGCAAAAAACTGTATCGCGTCCACATAATAGCGACTTGCATACTTGATGATTGATGGTGCAAACGATTTATATTGTACTGTCTTCACGTACATGCTTAATTTGTGCAAGTCAATTTTGTAAAAACTAGCGTATTCTGCAAGTTTTTTGTGCGTTATACCGTTTTGCAATCTTAAGGGCCTTCCACCGCTTTAGTGCCGTAAAACGGTTACTTTCTAAAGTATACTCCTTAGTAACGGCTAGGTTAAAAGGTTTGAAAAAAATATATATTTATTATTGATTCATGTTACTTATTTTTGAAACAAGGTTTTTTCGTGTAACTAATAGTCTTACTTTAAAAAAATAATAACCAACACGATATTCTTTCGCAACTTTTGTATACTCCTCCAAAACGACTTGGATGTTTAAAATATTTTTACACAGAAAAAATTGTGGCTGGAATTTCTTCATAACTGAAATAGCATATGTAAATCTAATATCAACATTGGGTTTTTTAAGTCAAGAGTGAAAACGTTTCTTCTAGGCAAGCGTGCTTCACCTTCGACCACATCATCGCTTAACATCAGGCGGGATAGTGGTCAAACGCGAGCCTATAGAAGATAAAAAAAAATTGCAAACAATTCAGTTCAAAAGGAGGTTCAATATTGATATTTTGGTCACGGCCAGTACTGCGTTAATATTGGAGCGTATATATCGCCTTTATGCACGTATTTGGTTTTACAAACAAGAACTTATTCCTCTTCCCAAAAAATCTCATCCTGCATCTGTCTCTGACTATCGTCCCATTTCTATTCTTCCTTTCCTATCCAAAGTCCTTGAAAAACTTGTCCACCATCAACTCAGCTCGTTCCTTTCCAAACACAAGCTGCTAAATCCCTTCCAATCTGGTTTTCGTCCGGGACACAGCACTACCTCAGCACTTGTACATATTACGGACGACATAAGGTCAGGCATGGAAATGGGAAAGTTAACTGTACTTGCCCTACTTGACTTTAGCAATGCCTTCAATACGGTTGACTTCGACATTTTGCTGGGCGTCCTGTGCTCTTTTGGCATATCTCCTTCGGTAATTGACTGGTTTCATAGTTACCTGTTTGGCCGCCGGCAGCGTATTTGCATTGAGGAATCTTTCTCTTCTTGGTGTCACACCTCTGCCGGTGTGCCGCAGGGTGGCGTTTTATCTCCTCTACTTTTCGCACTCTTTATTAATGCTATCACTCAACGGCTATCTTCTTTCTACCACCTTTATGCTGATGATCTCCAAATTTATACTCAAGCTCCTCTCGGCGAGTTATCAGACGCTATTGAGACTATTAATATGGACCTGGCTCGAATAGGTGACTGGAGCACTGAGTTAGGGCTGAAGATCAATCCGACGAAAACTCAAGTGGCTGTTGTGGGAAGTTCCCGAACGGTCTCTAGAATTGATTGGGCGACACTTCCCCAGGTTTCTTTCAACAACACCATTGTTCCTATAGCTCACACTGTGAAGAACCTGGGGATTTACATCGACTGCACCCTTTCCTGGACTAAACAACTGCAGGAGGTCAGTCGTAAACTGTTTGCGTCTGCGGCCTCCCTGAGACGCCTTCGTAACTTTCTTCCCATCACCACTAAAATTGCGATAGCACAATCTCTTCTTCTCCCTATCCTGGACTATGCTGATGCCAGCTATCTCGATCTCACCCAAGACCAATTGGACAAGCTTGAGCGACTTCAAAATCTCTGTATCAGGTTCATATTTGGCTTGCGCAAGTATGACCATGTTTCTGAATTTCGAACCAAGCTCAAATGGCTTCCTATTCGCCTTCGCCGGAATGCCCACATACTTTCATTGCTATATAATTTGCTCTTTAATCCTTCTAGTCCTTTTTATCTTAAAGAACGCTTTCAGTTCCTCTGTGACACACATTCTCGGTCCTTGAGATCATCGGAAAACCTAAAATTAAGCATTCGTATGCATTCCACATCCTTCTTCGACAAATCTTTCACGGTTCAAGCAGCTCGTTTGTGGAATGCATTACCTATTGAGGTAAGGCGTGCGCAAACATTACCTTCATTTAAAAAAATGGTGAAGGAGCATTTCCTTTCTTTGTAACTATTCTTCTCCTTTCTCTGCCCTATTTTTTTTTTATATGTATTAGTATATTATTTTATTTGTATGTATGTATTTTATGTTGTATCTAAGTAATATTATTTAATATAGTTTTTGTACACTGACAGCCCTATGTCTATCTCCTCTCGTTCTGTCCATCCAAAGGTTGTCTGAAAGAGATTGCCTTGTGCGATAAGACCGCCCATTGTACACTGATCTTTATAATGTTTTATCCTGTAATTATTTAAGTGGTGTACAATAAAGTATATAATAATAATAACTTGTGCTAATAAGATTGAGCATGAAGACGGACCCGTTGTCCGAAGTAGCTACTGCCATATACCTCCTGCCATGTTGCCATGTACCGCAAGTATCTCGCAGTGCCTCCGTCCCTTACCGGAGACTAATGCGAGTCCATTAGGTAGCACGTTTGATGTTAGAATTCAAAGTATTTAGTGCGGGGGACGTTACAAATGCCAAGTCGTTTGTAAGGACTTAGTCTTGGCCTTATATCTGCGTTGGGCTGCGACTTGGTAACAAAATAGAGCGGGTGTCTAGAGCTTACAATATGACGAAGAGAATACTCCAACCTTTATCCTAATGTACTAGAGGTCGCACTATCGCAGCATATCTTTTTTTTATATATTACCTTTATGGTATTTCGAAAAATATGGTTGGTTGCCTCTTGTTTCGAAAGTAAATTGTTCTGCTAATATCACTATGTATTCTTATTAATGATTAAGACAATATATTTGTTACGACAGTTTGCCTACTTAAAATATCCGTATGCGAGCTATAGTAGCAATGGCGACTACCGCTTTTGAATTTTCCGCTAGGGGCGCTGGTGTAGACTGAGGTCTTTAAAATGTCAAATTGCATAGTTTAATGAATATTTTCCAAATATGGCAGATTAAGATAGGTAAGAGCTTTACCACTGCTTTAATAGAGTTTTATTTTTCGGTAAACTGCTTCATAATCGATATTATATTTATTCGCACTTTTACGGCATTAGAAATGAATTTTAAATGAAACCTTGCTTCCGTGCGCGTTTTAAAAATATTTAGCAACTATATCTATGGACCTAAATCAACAGTGGCGCCAACTGGTAAGCAATATAACTTTAGGCCCTATTGTAACAGAAGGTGAGCAATCGTTATGAAGAACGATCGCAAATTTAACATTGAACATTCTCTCATAAAAATGTTTTTGGTTAGAGGAGTGAGGCAAGGACTCTGCGCCTCATTTTTTTCATCAACGATGCAATCTTTTTCTATATCTACATGGAAATAATTACTATCCAATATACCATTAACATAACTATATTTTTGTAGGTTAATGTTGTCGCTGTCCGCTCCGATCACGCGTGTGTCCGCTGCACGGCGACAGCGTGACATTTGTTGCGCTTAGTCTGTCACGTCGCGGACGGATCGCCGGGCATGGCACCGATGCTTAGCAAAGATTTAACGTAATTAACAAACGCGGGATAAGGACTCCGGAGATTTGTTCAGCTTTTCATTAACTTATTACGTTCCAGTTCGAGGAAAGTGCTTTAATCTAAGAGCTTGGTGTTTTGTGGACAGATGCTTTAAATTGTTTGCGGTGCTCGTTATTATTGTGTTTTTATGTCTTCAAATTGTCTTTTTTCGAGATAATTTAGTAGAATCAGAGAAGGCTTGAAATGTTTAGAAGGGTTACGGAAATGTTTTTAGAAGCTACATTCTCGACTGCCTTGCTGATTTTGTAAGCGCGTATACACCTCTGTTTCCCCCTTATTGCTTAAACTATAGATTAAGACCATATAAAGCTGCAACTAATTAAATAAGCACTTTCATTTCCTCACCAGTTTAAAATCGTTATCACATATCGTGTCAAGTTTTATCCCGCGCAAGCTAAGCATTCCTATAATTTTTATGCTCGCATTGTAACTCCCAGGCGGCAGTAACCCGTACGGGTCACACCTTTATAGCAGAACTTTTTATGTCATATTATTATTTCGCATAACAGCGGATAGAATAAACCTCATTTCGCATAAAATCGTTTGGCATTTATCATACGTTCTAAACTCATAATTTTGATAGTCAGTATCATCTTTAGGCATAAATTTCATATCCATAATAATTAAAAAATATAACCATCATATCGCAGAAACTTCACAGACAGAATTGTCTTTTGGCATACATTTCTTATCGATAGTCATTAAAAGTCAGAACTATCATATCTCAGAAAGTTTACAGTTAGAATCATCTTTTGGCATACATTTCATATCCACTCATCTATCACATTACAGAACACACAGAACACCATGCCTGTAGCATGCATGCAGCATGCAAGCAAGCATACCTCACACATTAAACAAGCATGCAAACAAAGATACACCATTCATGCAAGCAAGCATGCAACATGCAGCAGGCATGGTTTCTGTCACGGCTCCGGCGCTGCGGGGTTCCGGCGGTCCCACACGAGCTTATCGTCGCTGATGGTTTCAATGCTCAACACCGCAGCTTCCGCTTGCTGGTCGGCGTTGCCGGCCAGCCTCAGCCACGGCGGCGGGCGTTAAAACCACCTGCTCCTCAGCTCGTGGGCCGCCTCGCCCCTCCGCGCCTACGCAGGCTTAAATTACACTCTAGGGGTAGGGCAGACAAGACTACGTAGAGTCGGTTTTGCAGCTATTCGCTTCTGTCACTATCTTTTGAAGCTCAACATATTGTCTTTTTAAGACAATATTTTAATTTTAGGGTTAAAAATGAATTTTTTTTAGAAATATGCCAAATAAAATTATTCGAAATGAAATTATACCATCTCCATGGTATGCCAAGTAAAATTATACCAAATAATAGTCGCTTTAAATGAACGTTATGCTAAACGAAATTATGCTAAATTATAACTTTGACAAAAGTAGTTTTACATAATAAAATTCTGCCATATTAATATTATGCCATTGTATATTCGGACAAACAATAATTATATAATATAATTTTTATGCCTTAAGAATATTTGTTTAAAGAAGATTATGCCAAGTGTGTTATGCCAAATAAATTTCGGAACATCAAGATTCTGCCAGATAGAGGGAACCCAACCCGTACTATGTGAACTGTAGGAAAATAGAGATGGAGGGCCGATAAAGTTTACAATTAAAGCTGAAAAATACATATTATAATAGTAGTTTATGCAATGGTCATCTTATAAGTTCAATCTTCTTATAAGTTTCGTTTCGATTGATTACTAAATAAAATAAATATAACCAAATTGAGAACCTTCTTCTAATGTTGAAGTCGTTTAATTTAATTAAGTTCGAACAGCGTTTAGCAACCTATACAGCTTTATCATTGGCCTCGTTTAAAGCCAAGACAAATAATAATAGCTTCTCTCTCTATTTATCACCACACCAGGAGAATGGAGTATGCACAAAAATCCTTATTTACTGTTGCGCAGAGAGAAGACGTTCCTACAACACCATTAAAATTTTCTCATCTTGAATGAAAACAGGTGACCTAATTATATGTCTGAAACTACAACGCATCGTTCCACTGAAATATTCTCAGTGTTAAGTAGCGCTTACTAACACAATAAAGTGGAGCTTTCACTTTATGACGTCATTAAAAAGCGACGTCATAAATTTACCGTGTCATTTAAAAATGGTAATCCAATTCCACCCTTAACTATACCAATGCCAACTAGTTTTAAAAATTTCTGTCCGAGTAGAAACGCCGGGAAACTCACTGAAAACACTCTCTCTTTACAATATAAACTGACAGGCAATTACACATTTTAAGTTCGTTGTTGCAATTGCAGGTATTTTTCAGATAACGGTAAATGTGGCAGAGTCGAATGGAAAGATTCGTTCTTGCCAAGAGCTGGCATCGTGAGGTAAACGATACAAGATGAATGTGATCTCTCTGATGGTTTAAGAAAGGACATATTATGTAAGATATCCAATGCTTTATATCGTAATTAGCTCCTGTCAGCGGCTGCGCCTGCGTGAAAATTATCCAAAGGAAACATTAATAAGAAGTATCTTGATCTGATCTAGGTGAAGTCTCATCCAAATCTGCTCAGCCGTTATGAAATGAAAATGTAACAAACAGACAGAGTTCCATTTGCAAATATGATATTACTAAGATTCCTGTAAGGCGTTCAGTTTAAAACTCTATTTGAATTGACTCTAGGTTGGTGGAATATTAGTATAAAGTTTAAAATTATATTTTCAAAAAAAAATAGGCCAATGTTGGCAATGTAAATTAGTCCCCACAGTCGATAACGACCCAAAAGTAAGAAAAGCGAAGCCAATCCATCACCAACTTCGGAAAACTGGCTTCAATTCTGTTCGGGAAAGTAGGTATATGAGTAGAATTTCCTGAAACAACACCAGTAAACAGATAAACATGCATACAAGTAATTGTTAAATCCTAGGACAAATGTGTTTGTATGATAAAATAGCGTTACCATTAAAATAATTAAAATATTTATGTACCTACCTCAATCAACATAACTCAATTACATTGCTTCTACATACACATGTAGATAGAAACTGCAGAACGTCACAACGTTGTCTATTATAATATTCATGTTGGAGTTTATTTAGTATACTGACTGAAATATGCCGCTATCGTTAAGGTACTGTCTTAGGTTTTTATAAGCTGAATGTTACAAAGACAAGGTGATTAGTTTTTTTTTCAGTGTTGTTTGACCAAAGACCACTTCGGACTCTACTACAACAGATTCCAGAGTCGTCTTGTCATTGTATTTTTAAAACTCTATTTTCCTTAGTACTGCTTTGGTTTAGTTATTGGTAGCAAAGGACACCAGGTAAACGATATTTTACGGTAAGCCTGCATCAACCTGCTGGGTAAAATGCCAATCCAATGACTTCCAGCCTTTTCGATGCAGGGCTTATGTGAACTCGTGGTCTTTTGTTTTGTCAAGCTTGTCTCGCCATTTTTCGGGCACGTTGCCTTCTGACTGATATTTTATTAAAAAATATTGGATAGTACCATAAATAGTTTGCAACTATTCAAAAGTGTAAAATTACGTGATTACCATTGACTTGTATAGTAACAACAGAGCGGACCGCATGTTTTCCTGTTACAACTTTTTGTCATACGCATAGGTCATACTACACCGAAGTGAACTCGACACACTTACGACTATTTGTTGTGTGGTGGGCTACCGAAATCTATTATAATTACAAAAGTCCCATAGTTTATCCATTAATGAACAACACATTATTAACTGTCGCTAGTTACTAATAGTTTCCCTGCATTGTATGACAGCTATTAATTCGGATTAATCAAGGACTAGTGATTAATTAGATGCGTTAACACATCAAAAAGCAATTCAGCGCCATGATTGATTCCGGAGAGTTAGTACTAATGATTGTACCTATTAGTGTCAACAGCTCTAGTGGTCATCTGTTACGTATGCTATTGTTTTTACTGAGTTACGTGTAAGTGATCGTTGGTGTAGTGGTGCAAGGGCTTCTGCTGAGAATGAGGTCTTGAATGGTCATCTGTTACGTGTGCTATTGTTTTTACTGAGTTATGTGGATGTTATCGTTGGTGTAGTGGTGCAAGGGCTTCTGCTGAGAATGAGGTCCTGGGTTCTATTTATCGAGTCAGGCAAAGTCATCTATATATAATATGTACAATGCTCTAGAAATGGCGAAAAGATGGACTCAAATTATATACAGCAAATTTCAAAGCGAGTTCGACGCGGGTGCTGAAGCGCGTGGCGTGCACATAGCGCGCGCGTTTCGTCTGAACGCTCTCTGAATGTTCTTGTCTATCGGTAGAATGTATGTCAATGGGCTAAGTGTTATTGGGTTTTGCCAACTGGAATTTCTTAGTAGCAGCCTGGAGTCTAGATTTGTGAATCCGGACGATGGCAATACGCTCACCCCCTACTACATTGAACTTAAACATAATTGGCGAAATGTGGGTTTACTCTGTACCTCTACCTTCGGAAAGGCCAGGCGCGATGTATGAGTCGATGGAACCTACCCTTCAGTCGTTCCCAAAGACAGTTTTCAACTGGTCCGCGCTCACTCGACACGCTTAGACTCGACCCGAAGAATAATACCTGGATATTTCTTTTTTGATAGGCGTAAAAACGTCGATATATAGTCAGACAGAAAAGTTTCGATGTAATTCTTGCAACACAGAGAGCGCAAAAATTAAATAATGTTTCGTTAAATAAATAAATAATTACACAAGTACTTATCTTTTTTAATAAAGTAGGTATGACGCTATGTAATTTGTAGTACAAATTATAGATTATTGTTAATTATCATTACAATCTTATAGCTAGTGGCACGGTGGTATTTATTGAATCAGTCTTTATATAATTATTAGGTTAACAAGTAGGTACTAACTTCTAAAATATAAAAAAACATGACAGACTAAATAATATTTAAAAAATAAACATTAGGTATCTTAAAGAATACAGAATCAGGTAGGAAAAAGAAATTAAAAGATTAAAGTTTGACGCAATACAAATCAACAATTAAAAAATAATCAATTTTCTATAAATAATCAACATTCAAGTATGAACAAAACAATTAATAGATTAAAGTTTTCAGTACAAAATATTAAATATTCTATGTCAAGCATTTTATCACGGTTTTGGTTCCCAAACTGTCTTAAAAATGTGTGTCTCAAGCCTGTCACAGTAGGCCGTGATCGCCCGGCAGCAGGTGGTTAATAAGTTATTTAGAATTAAAATATAACTTTGCCTGACTGTACAAATGGCACTGAATTGATAGTAAAAATCTGGTTATTATTTTTCGGGTCGAGTCTAAGCGGGTCGAGTGGGCGAGGAACCTTTTCAACTATTTTTGGATTAGTTGTCCGTCTAATGTAAAAACGTCTAATGGATGCAGTTGAATACCAGTATTTTAAGTACATGCAAGTTACCAGTTTCAATTGTAATTGTATAGTTAGTCTTAGATAGACTCGTCTCCTAAAAAGCTGTAATTTTTTTAATAAACGATTATCAAACTTGACAGAGGGCTGGAAATAAAGTTAGATTTAGGAATGTTGCCCAAACGTTGGGCTGCTCCTGACAACTTCCTAACAGAATTGTATATTACCAGATCTAAGAGATGGCAAAAATATCGCACAGAATCCAAACTTATTTATTGATAGCTACATATATTCCTCAAACGGATATCGAAACGGAATCCTCGCGATTGACAGTCCCGTTTGCAACGACTATAAGATAACGTATTGCACAGGTGCAGTTTAAAGCGGCGAGTTCACTAGACTAGACCGTGTCCGATGGACCTTATTACTGCAAAAGTGTATCTCTGTCCGAAGTCTGTTTGGTGTGACTATTTAGATTGTACCAACAGTTTAACATGCCGAGCTTGTTGCTAACCTTTATAATATCAAAGCATTCATGCAAATCCAGAGCATTCGCGATTGTCGATTTAATACGATTGTAACACATTGAAAACTGTCACACAATTGGAACTGGTTATTTGAGAATATTAGTGTTATTTTGCAGAAAGGCCTGATGTGCAGTACTCATTACCGGCGTGCGAGTATGACTACTGGTATGAGCGTAAATGAAGCAAAATGAATTTGAAGGATCGTAGCAAGTGGCGTACTGTAAGTTCTGCATTCATTATGTATGTTTTAATGTGTTGTATGTGTGCACCCATATTCCAAGTCAGTCTAAAAGACCTCTATTCAACTCAGTTTCCATGACAGCGGACAAAACCCTCGATTACTGTCAATATCAAATAACAAGCAATGCAAAGCGAAGACACAGTATAAATATGGACGAAGAGTACGGAAACTACCTACAAACGTTCAAAACGGCACACTCACACAAACATGCGCATCGACGAGATCCCTTATAAGCGGTTGTCGCGATGCTGTCAGTAGTGCGTGCTGTTTATTGGTCTCGTCACGTCTCGTAGATGCTCATGTTTGTGAGAGTTTGCCGTTTCGAGCGTTTGTATGTAGTTTCCGTACTGTTCGTCCATATTTATACTGTGGCAAAGAATTGGAATAAAGGACTAAATTTCTTCTCAGAATTAATTATTAAATGTGTAACATTTAAGTGTTTAACTTAAGAAATAAAAATGTATCTTTGTTCAAGAAACAGGTCAAAGAACATTATCTTTCCACCATCATGTAATTTTACATTTTATCTTAATATATATAAATCTCGTGTCACAATGTTTGTCCTCAATGGACTCCTAAACCACTTAACCGATTATAATAAAATTCGCACACCATGTGCAGTTCGATCCAACTTGAGAGATAGTATAGTATAGTTTAAAAGGGTAGGGTAGGTAGGGTAAGGTAGGGTAGGGTAGGGTAGGGTAGCGTAGGGTAGGTAGGGTAGGGTAGGGTAGGTAGGGAGGGTAGGTAGGGTAGGGTAGGGTAGGGTAGGGTAGGTAGGGTAGGGTAGGTAGGGTAGGGTAGGGTAGGTTAGGTAGGGTAGGGTAGGGAGGGTAGGTAGGGTAGGGTAGGGTAGGGTAGGGTAGGGTAGGTAGGGTAGGGTAGGGTAGGTAGGTTAGGTAGGGTAGGTAGGGTAGGTAGGGTAGGGTAGGTAGTGTAGGTAGGTAAGTAGCCAATTGACGGGAGCGAAGCACCGGGGGTCAGCTAGTTATATTATATATCTATTATATATCTTTTATTTATATAGTGAAGGTAAATTTGTATTTTATATATAATTAGTTAAGTAATAATAGTCTGTTTTAAGTTTCCTTATTTCTTTCTACACACTGTGTCTTCGTCTATCATCCAACTTTCCTGTCGCAGGTCTGCTGGAAGAAATTTCTATTGAAATTAGCAGTACCTTTGTGCTCTTTTATCTGTATTCCTTCTTTTCTCTTTTAAGTGTTATGTGTGTACATAAATAAGTAAATAATAAGTAAGTAAACATTTCTAAGAATGTTCACTATGTTTGCACACAAATTGAAGCAAATAAAATGTTTATATAAATAAAGGTAAAGGCACGAGTACATCAAAGTAAATAGCTTCGATTCTATTTAAACGAAGATGTAAGCGAGATAGCTGTCTCCTTGTCAACGTTTTCCTTTGCCATTTGGAGTTGGCAATAAATCATTTTCTGTAGTACAGTCAAACAAACATACTGGTTTACAGATGATACACAATTTGAAACTACTTTTCAAACAATGTTTGTGGGTATGTTGGGGCAAAACTACATTACTCTTTTACGTGCTTCACAAGTTATTTTCCACTTAATAAAAATGATTATTGGAACTGTAATGTTAAGACGAATATTTTTGCCATAACAAGTAAGGGACTTGCCTGATGGCGCACGTAATTTAAATCGTCGATAGGCAATATCATGCACGTATTTCAATAAAAATATCAAGTGCGAATCGGTCGACCTGCATCGCATTGCAGGGAGCATAGTAGAAATCGCTTATCGGTGTGATATTAATCGAATCGCGACGAGCCATCAGGTAGGTCTCTAGCTAGTGTTTTGCTGTTTGTGTGCAATTATGGACGAAATTATCATGACGAATAACTTCCGCAGATTTACTGTGGAGATTCACCGTCCGGGTGAATCAATCCACCAAATTATCTCTGGTTGTTCTCGTCTAGCTAATGAAAAGTACTTGCACTTGCATAGGCACAACCTTGTAGCCAGGATTATTCATCATCAACTTGCTCTGAAATACTCTCTTGTGGAATCGGAGGAGCCATACTATAGATATCTGCCCGACCCAGTTCTCGAAAATGGCAATATCACATTGTACTGAGATCGGTCCATCATCACTGACAGGACTATTGTGGCCAATAAGCTTGGTATTGTGGTGATGAACCGAATCGAGAGGCGTGTAATGATTTTTGACATTACCGTCCCGCATGACGGGAACCTCGTGAAAGCCGAGAAAGATAAGCAAATCAAGTATCTTGACTTGGCTCGCGAGTTTTTCGATATGTGGGATGTGGACTCAGCGATCATTACCGATATATGTGTCAGCCAATGGCTTAATAGCCACGAACCTCGACCAAGAAGACTCCTCTCTCCTTTTCATCCCTCCCACGGGACGGTATTCGGTCGGCCATATGTAGCGACTCATACATCAGTGTTTTTGCCCTGCGTATCTCCTCTTCACTGAAGTTGGAGGTGCAGACCACATCGACATCATCCATGATATCCAGCTGATACTGCAGGAATGCACGGACATCGTTCGCCAAAATTTCATTCGAAAGCATAGTGGCAGCGGCACTTCTCGCGTTTGGCGCAAATTAAATAACTTTCGCGTTCAGTGTAGGCGCGTTCGATTGTAACGGCGCGGCGCCGACGGATCGCACTGCACTGTGATGTTTATGTTCAAAGGTAATCCACTAAAGGCACGTACGTTGCCGAATGGGTCGCACACATTTGGATGTTAGCTTGAAATGATAGTCACTGATAGTCTATAATCTCTATATTCCAAATCATCCTCGTACTCAGTCCATCTCGAATCGTCAAAATAATTAGTTGCAGTTTGCATTTAGCGAGGCTTTTTTACATTATCGTGGCGACGTGAGTCTTTGAACGACCTTTCTCTTTAATGTACAACAAACTAATTAAAGGGACGATCTATCTTTATTCTGTGAATGTCTAGCCGTTTGACCTTATGATATTCTGAGCCAGACTCCACCGGCCTAATCCAGTTTTATCTAATGAATTCTGTGAATGTCTAGCCGTTTGACCTCATGATATTCTGAGCCAGACTCCACCGGCCTAATCCAGTTTTATCTAATGAATTCTGTGAATGTCTAGCCGTTTGACCTCATGATATTCTGAGCCAGACTCCACCGGCCTAATCCAGTTTTATCTAATGAATTCTGTGAATGTCTAGCCGTTTGACCTCATGATATTCTGAGCCAGACTCCACCGGCCTAATCCAGTTTTATCTAATGAATTCTGTGAATGTCTAGCCGTTTGACCTTATGATATTCTGAGCCAGACTCCACCGGCCTAATCCAGTTTTATCTAATGAATTCTGTGAATGTCTAGCCGTTTGACCTCATGATATTCTGAGCCAGACTCCACCGGCCTAATCCAGTTTTATCTAATGAATTCTGTGAATGTCTAGCCGTATACCTTATGATATTCTGAGCCAGACTCCACCGGCCTAATCCAGTTTTATCTAATGAATTCTGTGAATGTCTAGCCGTTTGACCTTATGATATTCTGAGCCAGACTCCACCGGCCTAATCCAGTTTTATCTAATGAATTCTGTGAATGTCTAGCCGTTTGACCTTATGATATTCTGAGCCAGACTCCACCGGCCTAATCCAGTTTTATCTAATGAATTCTGTGAATGTCTAGCCGTATACCTTATGATATTCTGAGCCAGACTCCACCGGCCTAATCCAGTTTTATCTAATGAATTCCACCCTGTACGTGAAATCTTAAGATTTATTATAAACTAGCTACCAGAGACTGTTCCCAAAGGACGTTTTCTTGTTTTAGATTTTTATGATATTTTCCATTGATTGCTAAAAAAGAAAAGTATGTCGCCGCGGAGGCTTATATTTGCCAATTCATTATCCAATTTAATCATTTTAATTGTCAATTAACACAAACTCGTTAATCCTGTCATCTCTGAGATACCACTAGAACTATTTCAATGTCTATCTAAGTTGGGTTTTCAGCGCCACCTATTGGGTTATTGTGGAATCAGTTATTGATTTGTTTGAATGAAGATCATTTGATAAGCTAACTTCAATGTTTAAATAAAACGGGAACACTTATTGTAGGACTTTTCGATTTGTTCTCATTTTAACTATTGCACATTTGATGTGTTTGATTATGACCTAATGTTATTCTAATTACGCAAAGTTGTCAACAATGGCGGATGTTAGAATTTCAATGACCAATAATTAGATTTAATAATTTAATACGAGAACTAAACAAATTTGAGTAAATGATTAAATACTAAAAAGTCATAAGACTATTTAACACAGCTTTGTAATAATGAGAAACCTTCTGATTAGTAAGATTGTCAGATCACCGGCAACTTGGATAGTTTTATGATGAAATGACTATTTTAATAATAATCTAAAAACAACTTTGTATTTGTGAGTATTGGGGTTGTTTAATGTTAAAATAATTAACTGAACAGCATTTTAGTATTGTTTGCTAGCTTTATCAACTATCCAAGTAATTAGTGTCTAAACAAAAAACAATATGGAAGTACCGCCCACTTAGAACGCGCATCGCGCGTGCTGTGTGTGTAGAATAATAATTGTTTAATAAATCTGTTTGATTAGATGTTTGAAAACCTAAAAAACATGTAACGCTAATTGTCATAAAGTGATTGTGTAAACTATAAAAAGATTTAAAAGAGTGTCCTGGAGTTTCTTGCTAGATCTTCTCCAGAGACCGACGAGGGCTTTGCGATCTAGCGAGCCACATAATGTGGTTTTAGCTTCAAGTCGTCGGAAAACTCAAAGTGCCTGTAACTAATTCATTAAATACTTTGAGTTGCAATCCAGTGTTGTGTGTTATTGAAGTTCACCCGTTCCTATCAAGAATGATGAAACTGCCTCTATGCATTGAAGTTGATGATGGCGGTCTTATCATTCATAGATACTTCTTCTTGACAAGTATATAAGCAATTTTAATATTTCGAAATTACTTTTCATTCTCGTTTGCTAGGGTAGCTAGAGCTCCCAGGCTAAACTATCAAGTGCCTAAAAATCTACGGTATTTTTTATACATACATCATCGTTTAGTACATTGTTACTAACACTTCGAGTCTTTTAACTTGACAATAAAGAATTTTTTATCATAATTTCAGCCGGAAGCCGTTGTTGCTGGAAATATCCTCCACGAAGCGTCGCCGCGGTAAAGCGAACTCGCGGGGCCCACACCAGTTCATCGGTCAACCTTGTATGAGGCCTTCCAACGCTGCGTCTTCGGTTATACAGAGACACACATTATCTACCGACGAACATCAAAACCTACCTATCTACACGGTATAAGACAGCAAGTTTCTCCACATGGGTACATGTACAAATTTATGTAGTTAGTGCGACAGTAAGCTCGCCTCAGTAAATCCGAGGAGTTACCTCAACTAAGGGGAGCTTACAGGGTGTCACACTTTGAACGTTCGTTCATTAAAACAACGTTAGTTTGTGTAGTTAGTATCGCGTACGACGGGTTACTCGCTCACAAGTTTTTGTGCGAGTTCACGGTCGTTTAGTTACGGTTGTATTATTTATTTTGTTTTATCGGATTATCTACAAAAAACTTTTTTACAAAAAAATACTACCGACTTCAGAAAACAAAAAAGTGAAAATAACTTTATTTATGGAAGTCGGTGTCTTTCGTTGGTACCATTTTTTCTTTATCGACACCAACTTCCATAAATAAAGTTATTTTTCACTTTGTAGTTTTCTTATTATTTTGGAAGTCGTTAGTATTTTTTTGTAAATAAAGTTTTTGTTTATCACTTTTTAGTTGTACCTACCTAATAGGCAAGTTTTTTAGTAAGTTACCTTAACGCCAGAATATATAACAAAGCTATCATGAAATTTGAACATAACCGGTGAAATGAGAGATCTGCGTACCCCTTAAGAGCGTACTGGCGTGATGTTATGTTATGAAATGGTATAACCAATAAACAGACATGCGATTGCTGCAATCCCGAGAGATTTGCCTTTATTTATTGAAGAGTTCTGTCGTATATCTTCCAAATGTTTTATCAGATCTTCACCAAATTAAAATGGGACTAATTTAGAAACATACTCTTTCAAACAAAAAAGAATTTTCAAAATCGGTCTACAAGTGACGGAGATATCGGTGAACATAAACAAAAAAGAAAAACAAACTTCATGACGAACATAGAACCTCCGGTTAATGGTAAACAACTCTTCGGTTCACCTTTGGGAGGCTCGACTATTATCACTTCTGCGAGCGATTGAACAATATTAAATTACTATACTATACCAAGACGAATTCCTGCAGATTCTATAGGAATTTGTCTCAATTGACTTGCAAAGTTTCTCAAGTAGCGTGAGTGAGGGTACCGTCAAACTGCCAATCAAGCTTATTAGCTTAGGCTCAAGAAGTTTACAGCTACTTTAGAGTGCGCATGAGCTTCTTGGAAAGCACTTGATTGTTATTGAAAATGTTGGTGCTACGAAACCTATCATGCACTATACGAGTACCTTTTCACAGTTTTTAAACTACAAGTTCAGGTCCTAGGTCGGTCGGTAGGTGCGTACCTGCCGAGATACTTCCGTGACTCGTAAAGTATGTTAAACCGCTGGACCTGGCTGTCATAATAAAATGTTTGATTGTTGGCAGTCTTGGCATTGGGTCTCGTATTACGTCAATACTGGTTTCTAGATGATAGATAGGCCGTCGCTCCATGTAAAATATTGGCGTTGACCGGAAACCGACCCTGGGTCTTTTTAATCATGATTAGTAGCCACTGTAATTTTCACAGAAATACGTTTAAGCCTCTATAATGACAAATGTCTAGTAAAATAGAATAATGTTGGTGCTACGAAACCTATCATGCACTATACCTTTTCGCACTTGGCCAATTTTTCTAGTAGTAACATCGTCGATTGGACGAGCAGCCGAGTGCTACAGTTTGTGAGAGCAAATAATATGCAAAGCTACCCGACCCTCAATAGTGGAGAGGAACACTCAGCCGGGAGGAAGATGGAATAGTAAGTTTGTGTACTTTATGAAAAGCAAAAAATATTTTGCTAAAATGATGGTGGAGTGATACCGGTTTTCCACCCGATCATAAATGAAAATATAGAGCCTTTGTCACTGTCGTCGGCACCGAATGAATTTTGTGCAAAATTAAAATGTAACCAACTACTAGTACATATAAATCCTCAGGTAAAGACGAAGGCAAGGTACTTAACTTATTGAATATAACTCTCCGAATTTTCAAGCAGTCTGATTTATTAGTATAGTTGAGTCACCATATGTGGCGTAGACGCCGGGTATAGGTAAGTTATGGGAATCCGTTAGACATTGGGACAAAAGCAGCCCGTAAGTCGGCTACGCACTACATCCGTTCCGTGATTTGAGTTCCGAGTTCAATACGTTCTGAATTATGGTGGGTAGAGGTCGGATTTAGTGCGTAAGCTTCCGTACAAGAAGTACTACGGCTACTTCGGAACTAAAATTTCACGGAGACGGATCGGATGTAGTGCGTAACCGCCCTCAATCGTAAACAGGGTCAGGGGTGTACCATATAGTACACATTTCGCCATTCCCAATTAATTGGGGGCGAATACATTGCCGTCAACCAGTCACAAGTCTATGCTGAAGGCATTACAATATGGAAAAATCTTCTAATGTACCCAAGTACCCGACCCGAAAATAAAGAGTTCAGTAGTAGCATTTGTGACCAATAGACCAACGATGCAGTGGAAACGGATTCCGTCAATCAAATGGATTATACCTATTGATTGGAATCCTGAGAAGCGAGGCCTTGGCTTCTCAATGTACAGAAGTCCTCGGAACGGTATGATTGCTCCGCGAAGCCTGTGCAACTCCAGGCAGTTTCTGTGATATTGGGCGGAGCCAGGTTGACTATGTTAGTAGAACCCCCACGCACAACGGACCGAATGGAGTCTAAGGTACATGGTCTAGTGTAGTTATCCATTAAACCACATTATATGTAGTTACCTATAATACGATCAAAGAGAGTGTATTATCTGTTCACCGATATGTGTCTATGTAATGATTGCAAACACGCACTGAATTAGCGGAATTAACATTAGCGAGTGAACTAATTGAAATATACGCGAATTAACACGTTTATATCTCAATGTGTTATAGTTATGGTTCAATGAATCCTTTAGTGATCAATTATATTTATAGACCTTTACACTGTGGGACGTTTAAGCTTTTAGGTACGTTCTGAAACCACTGAAGTGTAATTTATTGTTAATTATTTTTTTACATTTACGCTGCTGTGGAGATATACTTTGTACGTAATCTGCCGACATCAATTTGCTCGCAAGGGGATCACCCCGAAAACTTATGCCTATGTTCTTACTTTCTGAAATAAAAGTATTGAATCTAAGTTTTGTGTTTCTCTCTGTCTAACTTAGTCGAACGCATTTAGATTCAAGTAAACACGAATAAAACTGACTAACGAACTCTGAAAGTCGCACATTGATTGAGACCATTAAACGCTTGGAACTTTCTTTCGAATAATATTAAAAGGAATATTTATTATACTTCTATTTTCTTATTTGATCACTTCAACTTTCTCACTTCATCGCGCCAGCCAGGCCAACAACAATAAAAAATCAATAAATAAAACGTATTATTCGCGAAAAAACGGAAAACGATGCTTCGAAATAGTTTCATAACGAAATTGAGTCATTATTTTTACATGCGCAATTTAATATCACACCGAAATAAATTGCGAAACATCGTAATCACTAACAAGTTTCGCAAATTGTTCTTTGTTTTAGACAAATTGCACCAAATTGCGAGCAAATAGAATGTTTACAGTAGAAACCGAAACGGCGTTTTCCGATACGCTATTTCGGGCACAATTAATTGCAGTTTTAGTTACGAACTTTGCAATCTGCGGCGGTAGGAAGGTACATACAAACTGGAGTCGGCGACTGTACATGAATAATGTATCAGACACTTTTTGTGGAAACACGAAATATATATATGATCACAAATCTTTAGTACTGCTTAAGCAAATCGGGCGAGGAATACAGTTTGTTAATCTACACTTGTTTTAATAAATTATACTCTGACGTCTAGTTCCTTCGATATATGAATGTCGTAATATTAACTACTCCTTACTGTTTTATTTAAATTTAGTTAAATTTCTCTTTAAGTGAACTTTTATTTGCTCTTTAAGAAAATAGGTATCTTTAAACCGATATAACAATATGTCGATATGAATGTTTTAATAATTTGGCTTTCTCAGTATGCATGTTCCAAGTCTGGGTTTTTAATTGTATCGCTCAGTGGCACTTACCATGGGGTGTTGCAGGTGTGAGTCAGGGTCATGTAGCGGACGCCTAGCTGGTAGTAGGAACGGAGGACTCCCAACGAGTTGGCGATGGAGTGACCTCCCTCGATGCCGATGAGTGAGGCGATCTTGCGAGGACGCGCGCTGTGAGCCTCCAGAATATCTAAAAGGAACATGAACATTTGGGGTCATTCAAGTATTACGCACCAGAAAGGGTGGGGCCTTCGCTTTGCTTATTTTTGATGACATGGGGAACGGGGTATCAGGATGGTGATTACGTCAGTCATATTTTTTCTGCTTTTGAAATTTTCTGAGTTGAAAAGATATTGCAAGCCTCGAAATAATTGATATTACCTTATAAACTGCTGCTCGTAAACGTAAATGAAGAACCCCAAGAGGTTAAAAAATAACAAACGTTTTGCTTACTTAATACTTCAATGACCCGTTTCTGTCAATATACGAAAACGGTATTTTTTCAAGAAGTAAGAGCCAGTAAAGTTCCAGCTTACATGAGAACTCGATTAAGTAACAAAATAATATCATTTTATTTTATTTTGTTCGCCTGAAATAGTGTCTCTAGTGGATCTAATCTAACTCCTGGATCACACACACATCCGAGACACTGCATACAAATGAACTCATTTTCTGTTAGTAGCTATCGAGTTGTGTTTGTGTAGGCTCATCGACATCACATGGACGGTGACGTCACAGTCACACAGATGTGTCGCAGACATGGATTTGCCCCTGTGTGTGTGAAGTGCCCGTCTATACGGGCACCAACCAATACTGAACGAGTAAGGGGTGAAACTCTGGATCTCGCCGCCGCCCCGCCTAGCGGGATGCATGTACAACTCATTGTGACGTCATAACACTACGTGTGGTAGGAATATTCGCATTAACCCTAGTTGCATGAATAGCATCGCTGTGAACGACCCTATGCGTTGTTTAAAGGGTCGTGGGTTCGATTCCCGTCCAGAGCACAATGATGCAGGCGAGTTTTGGACCTGCGTGTTAGTGTACGTCTTAAATAATTGAGGGGAAGTGCTTCAACTTGCCTGTGTATGGAAACAAGTTGAAGCACTTCCCGTTTATGCTGAATTATTTTATGTAGTGGTAATCTCCTGCAAAGAGTATATAACACTACGTTTAAGAGACGGGACTGCCATAGAAAAAACAGGATCAGACAAAATGTATGAAACGTGCACCCTAAACCAATACCAACCTAACAAAACCACGGCGTAATACATACTGCCAACATAATGACAATATTAGTGATGGGACCGTAGTGACTAGTGAAAATTTGTCGATATCGATATCGGATACAGCAGCGAATCTGGGATTCGGTTTTATTTTCAGGTAAAAATAAATAAAAGAAAAATTGAATTTAATTTTCTTAATACATATTTATTCAACAAATTAAACAATTACCCATGCTATTTATTTATTAAGTAAGATTGGGCAAACAAAGTTACACAATAATAATAACTTCAGCCAAAGACACGTATTCCTAGTGACTGATACACACTTAACTTTCTATTTCAAAAACTACTGAACCGATTTTAGTTAAACTTGCACTGTTCCCTAAGTTGCAATAGAAGAATCCGTTTCCAGTATGATGTCTGTTTGTGAGGTCGATGTTGAAGGATCTGTAACATAAAAACGATATATCAATGTAAGGCCGTGAATCATACACACATAAAATATACTGACATGAACATCTTATCTGCCAGGTGACCGACAAAACATACATTTTCTATTGTGTCATATTGTCTCGCAGTTAAGGTGTTAAAATCATTATCATCGTCAGTTTAGTAGATGTCCACTGCTAAACATGAAGCCTATGTTTAGCAGTGGACTTCTTGTCATTTCCATATCTAACTAAACATCGATGTCGATAAATCCAGGTTGATGGGTAGGTAAACACTATGTAATGTTTTGTTTAGGTTATTTTTTTTGATAAAATGCTCTAAACCTTTATAAATTGCACTGGAATTGACTTCTTTCTTGAAATAAATAACTGATTATGCTTACCGTTCTTCATCTTATTGAAATTTAGCCATAAAAACATGTTTGTTATCACCAACCTGACATGTTTCTAAACCACATATTTCGCATGTTATTCTTCGCATATTGTTTTTTAGAAAAACTCCATAACAAACGGACATCAAATTTCTTCCAACAAAATGATTATTATTACACTTTTCAACAATATAAACGCAAAAATATAACTTTAGAAAAACCATAACAAACTAACTGTCAAATGCCAGGGAATCTAGTGACAGTCAAAATGGCGGTCAATGTAATCCGTCTATGTGTTGAAGAGTCAAAGCCGATATAACCCCAGAGCTCTCAGCGTTCTTCGTAATTTTAGCGGATTATAGCCGCCATTAAAAAGGACGTCCGTTTCATACATCGTTCTTTTTGTATAGGAGTTTCGCAAGACTGATCTCCTGGGCGACGAGGGTAGTCCTGTCAACACGGCAAAATCGGCTTTGTATTGTTTCCGTATTTAAAATTAATCTAGCTAATTAAACCAAATTAAAACTTAACGCAAGTGTATACTGTGATACCAAGACAAAATTAATAGTTCTCATCTAGTGCTGAGTGGAAAACATGAAATATTAGAAGAAATACAGACAGTCAGTGACATTTCAAATTTTGTTTTTATCGGCTGCGGACAAATAAAATTCATCAAGAAGCTTATATTGCCATTGGAAAAGTGTGCGTTAAAGTGAAAAGCAGTGAATTTGAGAAACTTATTAATTATAACACAACTTTGAAAGTCAGTGACTCATATAAAATCGCTGTGTCACAACAAAGAAATTGGTAGGATTGAAATCAACACCATCTGCTGTACACTGTCAGAAACAAAAACCGACAGCCATCTAGCGGAGGGATTTCAATCGATAGATAAGATAACTCTGACCACAAGAGGGCGCTAAATAAAGGTTATAATTTCGACATGGAAGAAATAACAACATTGTTGAAAAAGCTGCAAAATGATTTATCACAACAACGTACTGAAATAAAAAGTTTGAAAGAAGATATTTCGAAACCAATAATCGAGAATATGAACATAAAATTTTGCGATATTATGTCTAAAAATGAAGAACTAGAGGAGATTATTAATAATCAACAAAATACAATAGAAAAGCTGGAAAGACAAGTACGTATGAAGAATATTATTCTATTTGGGTTAGAAGAAAACGAAACAAACTACGAAACTTGGAAAAACGAATTATTTTAATTTTCAAAGACCATCTTGCCATTGAATGTACTACATAATGATATAGAATCTACCATAAGGTTGAGAAAAAAATGAGAAAATATAAGACTAATTAAAATATCATTTTCTAAATTAAACATGAAAGTGAAAATATTAAAACGGAAAAAACAATTAGAACGAACCAACTACTACATAAAGGAAGATTTCTCGCCACAAGTCTTAGAAAAACGAAAAGAATTACAGAAAGAAGTAGACGTAGCAAGAAGCCAGGGCAAAAATGCTGTACTGAAGCACGATAAAATTGTTTACATAGAACAAAGAAAATCCTACCCAAACAACCAAAATAACTTTAAAAGGAAACCATCGAAGTCACCAGAGAACCAAGGAACTTTCACACAATATCGGGATAACCATACAACATTCTCACAACGAACAACCAAAAAAACAAAAGTAGATATGAGAAACTACTTAGTACAACAGGAAACAGATACAAGAACTTGTCCCATCCCTACCTCAAGCCAAGCAATGAGCGATGCCCATATTATACATATTTAGCAACCAACAGGCCTACCTCATCTTAAAAACTACGTAAATAACAATATTACTCATACTACCCCTCACTCTCCCGGCACGGTTGGTCCCCGTGGGAGCAGTAGACCAGAACCCTCCATCAAAAATGAAATCAACCTAAACAATAGAAAAAGCAAATACCTCTACATTGGCACGTTGAATGTGAGATCACTGATAGATCCTTCGAGATTTACCGAATTGGATACGCTATTGCTAAGCTAAAGTGGCATATTATTGGACTCTCCGAAACAAAACTTAAAGGCAAGGAAATTATAGAGCATAAGGATTATATCTTTATATACTACGGACAAACCCATAACAGGAACGGTATTGGATTTTTAATAAAAAAAGAATTAAAAGAAAACATTAAAGGTTTTGTACCATTCTCTGACAGAGTGGCTATGTTGAGCATACACATAGAATGTAAAACTATTCATATTATTCAGGTGTACGCTCCTACAGAAAAATCACCATTGGAAGAAATAGATAAATTTTACGAGGACCTCAGGAAAGCGATAGAAAACACAAACAAAGATACATTGATTATAGGCGATTTTAACGCTCAGATTGGTCTGCCCAATAGTGATGATAGATATGTTATGGGACCGTGGGGATACGGGAAACGAAGTCCAAAAGGTCAGCTATTAATACGTTTTTGTTTTGAACATCAGCTATATGTTTCAAATACCTACTATATGAAGAAATCGAAACGACGATGGACTTGGCTGCACCCTAATGGCACCACACGAAATGAAATTGACTACATCCTAACAAAAAACAACAACAGTATTCATAATGTCGATGTCATAACTACTACACATCCTACTGACCATAGAATGGTGCGTGCATCACTAATACTCCACAACAAGCGCATTACTTCAAGAAAACATTTCGGAGAGAAAAAGATTACCGATATTACACCTTCTGAACAAGAGTATTTAAGAGAAGATTTTTAGAAGCTATAAACTACATAGAATTCACAAACATACAGCATACCTACTCTACCATAGTCACAAAAATTAGGAACAGCAATAACAAACTTAGCAACAACAAAAAGTGTAATAAACCTCTTATCCATGAAAACCTAGCAAGACTAATAAAGGAAAGGACTCTATTAAAAGAAAAGAAAAACAAAACTAGAATAGAAAAGAAGCATTTATCAGCGTTATATAAACTTATTAGAAAGCAAATACAAAACAAAGCCAAAGAACATAGATATACCATCATTGAACATGAACTAGATAAGTTTGCGTCGATCAAAAGAGCCTACAAAAGACTAGATTCCAGTAAAAAGTGGATTACACAACTAAACAAAAACAGACAACAAATAACGGACAGAAATCAAATATTAAAAATTGCAACAGAATTCTATACAAAACTGTATGAACATACTGCCATTCACGAAGACTCAATACGAGATATGGAGGGAGAAATTTGACTCAGACAGTGTACCGAGATTTCTAGAATGCGAAATTAGCTACTGTATCCAACAATTAAAAATGAAAAAAAGCCCTGGAGAAGATCGCATAACAAATGACTTATTAAAAGCCATCAGAGAGCCAATAACACCTATTTTAACCACTTTATTCAACGAAATCTTGAACCAAGAGTCAGTACCATCTGAATGGAATACTGCGATTATAACGTTACTGTATAAAAAGGGAGACCCAGGCCAAATGGACAACTACAGACCACTGAGTATGCTTCAGGTATTATATAAATTATTTACGAGTCTAATATTAAAAAGGATCTCAAAGACATTGGATGAAAACCAACCTAGAGAACAGGCAGGATTCAGATCGGGTTTCTCTACAAGCGACCACATATTCACGATAACACAACTAATCGAGAAGTACAATGAACACAATAAAGAGCTCTACATAGCCTTCGTGGACTACTCCAAGGCATTTGATTCTATCTCCCATAAATCTCTATGGTACTCTCTTCGTGAACAAGAAGTAAATTTGAAATATATAAAAATTTTGAAAGAGATTTATAAGAACAGCAAAGCAGTCATTAAATTGGAGAAAAAAGGAGAGCCATTTAACATCAAAAAAGGAGTAAGGCAGGGAGATCCCATTTCACCTAGCTTGGTTAACGCGGTTCTGGAGCACATATTCAGACAGATTGGCACAATGTCGGTATCAGCATAAACGGCGAGTTCCTGAACCATCTCCGTTTCGCGGATGATATTGTTCTACTAAGCGAAACACACTCAGAACTTGAACGCATGTTGAAGTCATTAGATAAGGAAAGCCGAAAATGCGGTCTTCACATGAACGCTGAAAAACATGTCTTTTAACTAATGGCATAAGAGTACCAACAGCGATACAGGACAGACCAGTCGCATACGTAGACAATTGTGTTTATCTTGGGCAAAATATTTAATTTAATAAACCTACAGAAACTGAAGTAGATCGCAGGATAAAGAATGCGTGGAGAAGATATTGGTCATTAAAAGATGTATTTAAATCCCGCATCCCTATTCGCCTGAAAAAGAAAGCAATGGACACTATTATTTTACCAACTCTATTCTACGGTTGTCAGAGTTGGACACTAACAAAAGCAGTCACAAATAAACTCCGAGCCTTCCAACGAGCAATGGAGAGAAGAATGTTAGGAATCTATCTCCGAGACCGAAAAAGATCCGAGGACATATGATTATGCACTAAAATAATAGATGCTGGGGAATTAGCTTGCAAGTTGAAATGGCGATGGGCAGGACACGTAGCCAGAGCCACAGATGGACGTTGGAGTGAGAAGATTCTCCATTGGTACCCACGAGATGCACCACGCACCCGAGGCAGACCCAGAAGCCGGTGGTGCGACGACATTGCGGCTGTGGCCGGCCCCACCTGGACTAGAATAGCCCAGGACAGAGAAGAATGGCGTAAGATGGAGGAGGCCTTCGCCCTAAATTGGGCACCCAATAAATAACTTATAGGACATTTGGTACTGATTTAGACATGTTTGTATACTTTATTAATTGATTATTTTATTTTATTTAATTATTATTTATGACTCATATTATGAATGTTTTTAATTTAATGTAATTAATTCAAAGCATGTTATTAGTTTAATTTACGAATGTCTTTTTTTTAATTTATATTTAATGTAATTATCTTTTTGGGAATAAATGGCTTAATTAATTAATTAAGCTCCTGGGCATATAAACATTAAATGATAAGTTGAACATAAACCTTTTGGGTTACGTACCTCTACAACTTCCTTTGTGTTCTGATTTTGACGGTTACCCTGGTGTTCCAAGGATCAAAAGACAGGTCATCACAATTAAAATGTTTTTGGCACTGTCATTATTAATTCATAAACCAAGAAAATTTTCAAAAAGAATAAGGCTCTCAATTCGTCTGTATGTAAAAACCTCTTTTAATGTAGGGCTTCCAAATGAATGATGAGTCCCCTGGGGCCTATCGGCAATTTGTATGCGGAGAGATAGGTAGCGCTAGTAATGAATAAAGTATACTAGTACGCGGTATGTCACTATCGTCTTATTATCCGGGTCAAACAATGACATTCTTAAAAACCACTATAATGGAAAGAAGTAATTTAATGACCTTAATTTTTTTTTTACATTTTGGCTTAATTACAGTCATATCATATAATATGAATAAAAAAATGATATTTTTTTATGCAAATGAATAAACGCAAAAACCAATATATGCAGTCCACGACACTAAACAAAATATGTAATTGTTGCTGACAATGATTGCAGTCATCTCAACGAAACTACTTAACGACACTAATGACATCTAACAATTCTATTTCAATTTCTTTGCTGTGATACTTTTTGAAATATATATTTCATGTTGCTTGCTACTAAATGACGGTGATAGTTAAACATTTGCCTAATACTGTATATTGACGGTTTGATTCTCAACATGCGTTTTGATTAATGATTTTATACGTATCCGCGTACTAGTATACACTTTCTACAAAACTTGTGAATGTTTTGTAAATAAATTCGCGACAAACGTTCGACGTAACGTGTTTGCTGAAGCCAATCAAAAACTCGACTGCAGCGCAAAAAAGCCGGCAAACAGTCTGTGTACGCAAGTAATCAGCGCGCTTTATTTTTGAACGAATATTGCATTCAAAAGACATGCCGCCAGAGGGCGCTAAATGAATTAATGTCAACGCTTTTAAATGGGGATGAATATTTCATAGTCGTTAGCTCAGGGGAGCTTCTATTATCTTGCAAATACTTGGCGAGTTTTCTATTGTCTTTAGTATGTTGAAGAGAAACTAAGGGCTAACTTTGAGAAATATTTTATTTATGATCTTTCGTAAAAGGGTTAGTATAGCAGCTTGAACTGATGAAGTATTTTAGCGGCTCTGCGTAGTGTAGTCCGGTGATAGACTGACTCATAAATAATGTTGTGTTTAGTATATTTTCGTCTTGCTTTCCGCATTGTAAGAATAAAACCATCAAATCCTTCATAAAACTTACCGCAAATAATTTACGGTATGTAAACCGATAAATCGTACGAGTATTATTTACCTGTTGTCGTAACTGCTGCCAGAGTAAAGTAATGTTAGTAATTGGATGGTTCAGCAAAAACTCTTTCAAAGTTCAGTGAACGCGAACAGCGAATAAATTCGCCAACAAAACAATATTGTTATAGCGCAAAAAATTTGTTTGAAAAGTAAAAAAAAAAACGTTACAAACGAGAAAAACTAAAGACATGTAAAGTTCGGTTTAATTAATCATTAATATTGTATCATTTTGGCAGATATAAGAAATCTCGCTCTAAAAAGTATGAAACAAGAAAATGTTCTCATCTAAAATTGTTATGTGCAAACTATTCGATATGTATCGGGTATTAAATAAACAAACTACATGTAATAAATAGTTTATTGTATTTCATACATATTCATAGTGGTGTTCAGAGAATAACAGCGGTCGCATGCCACCTACCATAACAACACAATACATTCTGCAAAGTGAATTACACTTCATTTGTTGTTAAGCAGTTTAGAAGTTATGAGGGAACAGATGAACATACATACATTACACACATACCGGTTAAAAAATAACCCTTCTTTTTGCTTCGCCGTAGTCGGATAAAAGTAATGTAAATATAATACTAAATACTCCTGCGAAATTCAAGTGGAGATAGATTTCCTGGAATACTCAACACAAACGTTAAATGTAGATTGTTCACAAAATACATTCACGTTTTGACTAAGTTTTGTGCAAACATATACGTGAGTAAATATTCCAGGAAATTTTTACGAAAACGATTGTAATCATGATCCAGTCAGTGAATATGTAAGTAACTTTTGCATGTAAAATATGTACACAAATTGATAAATCTAGACTTAGTATTTGGAAATAACAAAATCAGTACCTATTATGACTTTCTTAGAAAGAATCGCTACATCAGTTAACTCAATTATGAACAATACCCATGCAATTATACTATGCAAATAAATCAAAAAAGTAAAAGAAAATAAATGCAAAGAAAAACACAAAACGGCATAAATTACAAGAACGGGACACGACAAATCCGGCTATATCCGCCTCGAGTCGGTTTTAAAGTTAAAATTAGTTTAGTCGATACGAGACGGCGTAGTAAAACGAAGACTCGGGCTATCGTTTAAAACAAAAACGGTTTTCTACAGTTAACAATTTTTTAGGTCATTTGTGAAAGATGTCTTTTGTTTTATTCTATAGGCATGCTCGCTAAGTAAAGCCATCACGTACTTTTACCTTGTGAATTTGAAAGAGATTATTTGGCGTTGTAATTATAAATGAAGAGTCACTGTAATTTAAAGTAGTTAAGAAGTTACAGCGCATGTGTTATGGAGTTTGATGTCAAAGTCGTAATAATGTTATCCGATTTCCTGAAGCGGAATTCTCTGTAGCAGGTTAGTTGTGATAATTCCCGGGCAACAGCCGGTAAACTGTAATTAACTCTGAAAATAAAATGACTCAGGTTGGGCACTTTGGGGAGTTTCGGGGAACACGGAGGATATGGTTTGTTTTAATATTACGAAATATCTAGCGCCTTCAATTGGAGAAGTCCAGTCCCTGTCACTCTTTTATTTCTTTGTAACGATACACTTCTAGATAGGTCTCATTTTTATTAAAATTTATTTCTGATGATTGGGTCCATGGGGAATTGAGAGAATTCCTCAAAGTTTATAATAATACTATAGCCATTTTATTATTCAATCTGCATTTGCATGCAGAAAGTATCATATCATGGCACTGATGTCGAAGACCTCAGATAAATCGAGTCGCATTATGAATAAGTGTAATTGCGTCTCCGTTTCAGCTTGGGCAAAAATGCTTTCGTAGGTCCAGATGTCTGGGGGATGTCCGTCTGTTCTCCTCTATAGGTCAAATTTTCAACCGACTCTCGTGAAATTCTGTGAGCAGATCTACAGCTCACAGAGTCACAAGTACCTAGTGTGTGAACAATTCTGATTCACCTAATTGAAGTAGTCATACTATTAGCCTGTCTTATCCATATTTTAAGGAAATAATTCGTATAAGCTACCAATAAATAGAGACATTTCATTCGACTACGTGGAGAAACACGAATAATTTAAAGATGCACATATATACAACGAACGGAATTCGGTAGAGGAACACAAAAAGATCATAAGGTCTTTTTTTTTTAAACATCCATGTGATGTGGTGTAATGAACGGCTTTGCAAAATGTGAAGGAAATGGTGAAATGCTGCCGATTTATATCAGCATTTTTAAGCTCGATGCCAATGCTTGGTACTTCAAAGCGTTTTTTCTGAAAGGGCCGGCAGATGTATAAGTTGTCGCAGTTGCAAAGGAAGGATTATTATCACGTACTTTACGCATACTCTTAGTTCTATAATGTGTAAAAGTGCTGTTGTTAAGGTTACATCAAGTCAACTTATAAGTTAGGTTTTATCAATGACCACGAGTCAGAAATTATCTCAAGGAAACGAGTTGTCGAATTACAAGGTGAGCTATGTTTTAGCCCAGCTCAATCCACGTGCCAAGTTATAAATCTATTCAGCCATTGGCAGCAAATACATACAACATTATCCTTGCTGTTCTAACAGTGACAAAATAGCATTTGTGCCTGAGCAAATCCTAGCTTACCCATGCTACGGTGGCATTCAAACAAAAGTTCAATGAACACTTCTAGTTAAAAATAACAAAAAAGCGCTTTATAAACAAAACTTTAATGAATTTCATCATCATCATCATTCATCATCATCATTTCAGCCGAAAGACGTCCACTGCTGCACATAGGCCTCCCCCAGGCGTCGCCACATTGACCGATCCCGTGCGTCTCGCATCCAGCGCCTTCCCGCAACCTTAACCAGGTCATCGGTCCACCTAGTGGGAGGCCTTCCAACGTATCGTCTTCCGGTTCGCGGTCGCCATTCCAGAACTTTTCGGCCCCATCGGCCATCCGTTCTGCGAGCAATGTGCCCTGCCCACTGCCACTTAAGTTTAGCAATTCTCCGGGCTATGTCGGTAACTTTAGTTCTCCTGCGGATATCATCATTTCTGACATGACCACGCAAGGAAATTCCGAGCATAGCCCTCTCCATTGCCCTTTGGGTGACTTTAAGCTTTCTGATAAGGCCCATTGTGAGCGACCATGTCTCGGTCCCACAGGTGATCACTGGCAACACACACTGGTCAAAGACTTTTGTCTTGAGACACTGCGGTAAATTGGACGAGAAGATACCACGCAACTTCCCGAACGCCGCCCAGCCGAGTCGGATTCGACGGTTGACCTCTTTCTCGAAGTTGGACCTACCCAACTGGATCGTTTGTCCCAGGTAGACATATAATGAATTTAATTGATGCAAAAGAGACCTCTTGTCTTGTAATAAAAGCCACCTCAACCCATTCATTCAAAATATTTTAATTTACTTTTAAAAGACTCTTAGCTTTGCTTCCATAATTTAAAACTGCTTAAAACAACGAGTAAAATGGCGGAAAGCAGCACCGAGCTTTTCATTCTCGTATAAAAATGTCGCGACATTTATTAAAAATTGCTGAGAGCAGTTATGATTGAAATAATGTTCTGATGTTTCAATTTATAAAGAGTCGATGATATTGTCCCTCTGCAGGGCAAATACCTCATACGGAGGAGGCACAAGTATCAATCATCACAGTTTTTCAAGTCGATCTCAGATTGATATAATCTACGTGTTATTACAGGTTGCCTGACTCCACTTACCAATGATGTCCAAGATCTTCAATTAGTTATTCAAACTTCATCGGCGTATGGGCTGCCTCGACCGCAGTCTAAAAATGTACGCTCAGACATACGCTCAGTAAGCTTACAAGACAGTCACTGGCTTCAGATTTAAGGCTGGGGACTGTCGTTGATTAGATTCTTTATTGATAAGTTTGTAGAAATTCGCTTAAGCACCTATTTCCAGTTCATTTCTGTTTATTTGGTAGATTTCATAAATAAACAATTAGGACAGATGGATTTTAAAAGGTCTATCGATATCATTTATCACGAATACTTCATGCTCTTCGCCATGTTGCATCGTTGGTGCGTTTCTAGGAATACTTTTGTAGCGCTTGATTTGGTGCGCTTCAAAATTGGTGCGCTTCGAGGAATACACCGACCGTGTTCTCGAAAATAGTTGTTACTAAATACAGTGTATTTCTCTGGAACTATTAAAACTAGCATAACTCATAGTTATTTACACATATATTTATTTATTTATTACTTCATGCACACAAACGTACAGAGGCGGACTTAATGCCTAAGGCATTTTCTACCAGTCGACCTTTAGGTGATGCAAACGTACAGAGGCGGACTAAATGCCATGGGCAAACACTTCAGAAGCGATCGATGCGCAGAGACATGACCATATTTACGCAAATCGAAAACAAATTGAATGCAGTAAAGACATCAAATTCGTCGATTCATATTTTGTAGATATTATTGAGAAATAGCGGTAGAAATTGGTATTGACAATTAATTTTGACGTTATCTTGTCGACTAGATTGCTGTCGATATTGAACTATTAAATCTCGTTGGATCTTTTAAATCTTTCTTCGTTTATTTAAACCAATTTACAAATGTAATAGAGACAGAAACAAATGGAAAAAACCATTCGAGAGAAGGTGATGCAGAAATGCGTATTCCTCAGTATCCTCAATACTGAGGAATACGACGCAAGGAGGAGGACAAACGTAAAAGTAATTTATAAAAGTTACATAATAAGGGTACCTGCCAACAGTAATGTGCATCCCTATTTCTATTATAAACGTGAAACTGTGTGAGGACGGATAGTCGTTTGTTACCTACTCTTTTCCGTAAAAAATACGGAACGGATTTTGACAAAACTTTACAGTAATATAGGGTTTTTCATCAGGTTATCCGCGTCTGTCGACGACATTTCTATTTCTCCGCTTACTTCTTCGCAGCGGATTTTGATCCGGGTTTTCACTACAAGAAAGAGCGATAAACGAGAAAGATTTTGTTAATAATTTACCCCGTGCGGAGCCAGGGCGGGTCGCTAGTAAATTTTAAAGATATTCTGCAGAAATACTAACTAATTCCACTCTGTTGAAGCCGCGGGTGGCAGTTAGTAGGATATAATAAGCGGTGCATACCAGTAACGGAGGTGGCGAACTGAAAGTGCTGCGGGTACTTCTCCACCAGGCGCTTGATGACGTCGATCTGTTCCAGCGTAAGCTGAACGGCGTCCTTGTTCTGCGTGGCGCACGGCACGAAGGCTGACCAGAACTGTGGGGAAACAGAGAATACTCATGAGTTAATGAACGCTCCATGCATGGCACGCTACGTCATTGGTCAGTGACAGAACGATCAAGTCTCATACTTCTCTTTTTTTTTGGGTGACACGTTTCTAGCACGGTCGTGGTATGATATATTATAAGTCAAATGTGTAGTTGCAATGCACAAGCTAACAAAATCTGATTTTAGAAAGTCTGACAAACTTATTGATGGTATTTATTTCGTGGGAATAGTTTTAGTTAGTGATAGTAAGTGATGATGCGAAATGAAAATGTGGATTATGCACACGACGACGTAAAGAAGTTGATTTTATTCGCTTTCCACATGTCAATTTAGTCGTTGACAAAATACAAGAATAAATAAATGGAAAGAAACTCAAAAACCCTTGAAACTGCTGTAGAAATTACTGCTAAAATAACAAAATGCTCTTCTATTTCTATATATTGTCGAGTGAGTTTATGTTTGAAACGAACAAGATGTTCTAATCTAATCTAGTTAAACAGAACGAGAACAAGTTTTGGCGTCAAGTAAAAATAACCATCCAGATATAGGTACCTATCTACACTAAATTGAATTAGGTATAGAGACGTGAGACTTGCCGGCTTGAATTTAACTCAATTTGACTCGGAATACTGTCTATTGACTTTATTTATTTACTATTGTGCCACAAAACGCGTTAATTTTTAACTTTTCTTGACAGTTTTTAGAGAGGGTGGGTTACTACGATGTATTTTTAGTACCTAATAATAAATCTGCCTTCCTTCTAACCAGATGCAGATGGATACCAGTGTTTAACATTGAACAATTGACCTTTTTTGCCCCTAGCTTTGGTTGCTCATTATGGCAATTGCGGCTCACGTGTAAGACCTCTTTAGTTTTCCAAAACAGTTTTTAATCCAGTCGCATTCAAAATCTCGGAGGCCTCGACTTGAATAAGTTACAAAATTATACCAAAATCTTAAAAGGATTTAATAAAAATGTCAGACGATATCTCAGAAATGCTAGGAGTAGTTCTGGACGCTGGTTCTCAGAACTTGAAGGCTGGGTTTGCAGGTGAACCTTCTCCCAGAGCCATGTTACCTACTGCTGTAGCAAGGTTAGTAAACATACTTTCATCATCACCCAACTACCCTTATTTCAATCAATTTGGAACAGCAAATCTTCCATCCATATACCGACACTCCTCCATGCCACGGAAATCACGTTGAGCCGTTGGTCCCGGCTGTCATCTGAAGCTCTTCGACAGTCGTTACCGTAATCAGAAGACACAAAATCTGACCACTCTTGCTATCGTGCAGTCTTGGGCGTCGTGATACCGAGTTATTGGGTTGTGGCGTTCAGAAAGGCAGTCGCTTCATGTAAAATACCGGTATTCATCTGAATGTGGTGTGACCGGAAATCTACCACAACAATAGTTGGAAAATGGCGAGACCTTATTTGTAATTCTAAATACCAAGTTTCTAAAAATATATAAATAACTAGCTGCCGCCTGTGGCTGCACCAACGTGGAATTAGTACCTATCTTTATAAATTATGGCCTACTAGCTTCTACCCGCGGTATCACCCGCGTAAAAAGTGACTCATCATCCCAAGAGAATACACTACCGGGATAAACCTATACTATGTCCTTTTTAGGGTCTCAAACTATCTTCATATCAAATTTCCTCTAAATTGGTTCAGCGGTTTAATCATGATACGGTAATAGACATACATACAGACAGAGTTACTTTCGCTCTTATGATATTAGTCAAATCAAATGAATTCAAAGCCCATTTATTTCCTATCATCAATTAGTACATCACTACATAGTATAAAACAAAGTCGCTTCCCGCTGTCTGTCTGTCCCTATGTATGCTTAGATATTTAAAACTACGCAACGGAATGATACGGTTTTTTTAATTCAAGGGAAAGGTTTATATGTACACTACACGCGGGCGAAGCCGCTAACTAAATTATACATTATTATTTATACTTTTTTTTTTCGAGTGGTAAATATTCTCTTTCTCTGGCAACCCCACGATGACAGTGACAAGTGAACGATATCGTCTATTTTTGGTTCCTTCGTCTATCTATAGTTTGGGCTGTTAGGCTGTTACTAATTCAAATTGATTGACGGAATAATTTTCTAACCTGTCCCCAACAATTTCACTGCACCGCTGTCTCAATGGCTTCGCGTAATTTTAGTTATGATTTTCTCACTGATTTTATGGCAAACTTTAAGCTTCGAGTATAACACTAATATTATAAAGGCGAAAGTTTTTGAGTGTGTGTGTGTGTGTGTTGTATGTTTGTTACTTCTTAATACTCAAACGGCTAGACGGATCTGGTTGAAATTTGGCACAGAGATAGATTGTAGTCCGAAGTAGCACATAAGATACTTTTTATCCCGGGAATATGTTCCCTAGTGATAATTTTCGTCATTCACGCGGGCGAATCCGACAGAATCATGACAGAAGCTAGTTTTTACATATGGTTTATTTGTGGATGATTTATACTGAGCTGTTGACACATCAAGCTCCGAAAACGCTTATTTCTAATAAAAGATTAACATGGATGTTTATTCTGAGCTATGCTACTGTAAAATTTCAACAAAATCCGTTCAGTAATTTTTCCGTGAAAGAGTAACAAACATCTATCCATCCATCCATCCTCACAAACTTTCGCGTTTTTAATAGTAGTAGGTTTTGTATGCATGTGACTCGAAGAGTCAGGCAAATAAATGTACATGGATAGAGGCCAAATAGAAAATGGATGGATTGTGTGAGGACTGAGAGACGCACCGAATGATGGCAGCGGTTGATACGGGCGAATGGAAAGAAAAAAATGGATGGATTGTGTGAGGACTGATATTAAAGAGACGCACCGAATGATGGCAGCGGTTGATACGGGCGAATGGAAAGAAAAAAATGGATGGATTGTGTGAGGACTGATATTAAAGAGACGCACCGAATGATGGCAGTGGTTGATACGGGCGAATGGAAAGAAAAAAATGGATGGATTGTGTGAGGACTGATATTAAAGAGACGCACCGAATGATGGCAGCGGTTGATACGGGCGAATGGAAAGAAAAAAATGGATGGATTGTGTGAGGACTGATATTAAAGAGACGCACCGAATGATGGCAGCGGTTGATACGGGCGAATGGAAAGAAAAAAATGAATGGATTGTGTGAGGACTGATATTAAAGAGACGCACTGAATGATGGCGCAGCGTAAGTAACATGGATGGATTGTGTGAGGACTGATATTAAAGAGACGCACTGAATGATGGCGCAGCGTAAGTAACATGGATGGATTGTGTGAGGACTGATATTAAAGAGACGCACTGAATGATGGCGCAGCGTAAGTAACATGGATGGATTGTGTGAGGTCTGATATTAAAGAAACGCACTGAATGATGGCGTAGCGTAAGTAACATGGATGGATTGTGTGAGGACTGATATTAAAGAAACGCACTGAATGATGGCATAGCGGTTGATACGGACGAATGGAAAGAAAAAAATGGATGGATTGTGTGAGGACTGATATTAAAGAGACGCACTGAATGATGGCGCAGCGTAAGTAACATGGATGGATTGTGTGAGGACTGATATTAAAGAGACGCACTGAATGATGGCGTAGCGGTTGATACGGGCGAATGGAAAGAAAAAAATGGATGGATTGTGTGAGGACTGATATTAAAGAGACGCACTGAATGATGGCGCAGCGTAAGTAACATGGATGGATTGTGTGAGGACTGATATTAAAGAGACGCACTGAATGATGGCGCAGCGTAAGTAACATGGATGGATTGTGTGAGGTCTGATATTAAAGAAACGCACTGAATGATGGCGTAGCGTAAGTAACATGGATGGATTGTGTGAGGACTGATATTAAAGAAACGCACTGAATGATGGCGTAGCGATTGATACGAACGAATGGAAAGAAAAAATGGATGGATGTGTGAGGACTGATATTAAAGAGACGCACTGAATGATGGCGCAGCGTAAGTAACATGGATGGATTGTGTGAGGACTGATATTAAAGAGACGCACTGAATGATGGCGCAGCGTAAGTAACATGGATGGATTGTGTGAGGACTGATATTAAAGAGACGCACTGAATGATGGCGCAGCGTAAGTAACATGGATGGATTGTGTGAGGACTGATATTAAAGAAACGCACTGAATGATGGCGTAGCGGTTGATACGGGCGAATGGAAAGAAAAAAATGGATGGATTGTGTGAGGACTGATATTAAAGAGACGCACTGAATGATGGCGCAGCGTAAGAAACATGGATGGATTGTGTGAGGACTGATATTAAAGAGACGCACTGAATGATGGCGCAGCGTAAGTAACATGGATGGATTGTGTGAGGACTGATATTAAAGAAACGCACTGAATGATGGCGTAGCGGTTGATACGGGCGAATGGAAAGAAAAAAATGGATGGATTGTGTGAGGACTGATATTAAAGAGACGCACTGAATGATGGCGCAGCGTAAGTAACATGGATGGATTGTGTGAGGACTGATATTAAAGAGACGCACTGAATGATGGCGCAGCGGTTGATAGGGCGAATGAAAAGAAGAAAAAAATGGATGGATTTTGTGAGGACTGATATTAAAGAGACGCACTGAATGATGGCGTAGCGGTTGATACGGGCGAATGGAAAGAAAAAAATGGATGGATTGTGTGAGGACTGATATTAAAGAGACGCACTGAATGATGGCAGCGGTTGATACGGGCGAATGGAAAGAAAAAAATGGATGGATTGTGTGAGGACTGATATTAAAGAGACGCACTGAATGATGGCAGCGGTTGATACGGGCGAATGGAAAGAAAAAAATGGATGGATTGTGTGAGGACTGATATTAAAGAGACGCACTGAATGATGGCGCAGCGTAAGTAACATGGATGGATTGTGTGAGGACTGATATTAAAGAGACGCACTGAATGATGGCGCAGCGTAAGTAACATGGATGGATTGTGTGAGGACTGATATTAAAGAAACGCACTGAATGATGGCGTAGCGGTTGATACGGGCGAATGGAAAGAAAAAAATGGATGGATTGTGTGAGGACTGATATTAAAGAAACGCACTGAATGATGGCGTAGCGGTTGATACGGGCGAATGGAAAGAAAAAAATGGATGGATTGTGTGAGGACTGATATTAAAGAGACGCACTGAATGATGGCGCAGCGTAAGTAACATGGATGGATTGTGTGAGGACTGATATTAAAGAGACGCACTGAATGATGGCGCAGCGTAAGTAAGATGGATGGATTGTGTGAGGTCTGATATTAAAGAAACGCACTGAATGATGGCGTAGCGTAAGTAGCATGGATGGATTGTGTGAGGACTGATATTAAAGAAACGCACTGAATGATGGCGTAGCGGTTGATACGGACGAATGGAAAGAAAAAAATGGATGGATTGTGTGAGGACTGATATTAAAGAGACGCACTGAATGATGGCGCAGCGTAAGTAACATGGATGGATTGTGTGAGGACTGATATTAAAGAGACGCACTGAATGATGGCGCAGCGTAAGTAACATGGATGGATTGTGTGAGGACTGATATTAAAGAGACGCACTGAATGATGGCGCAGCGTAAGTAACATGGATGTATTGTGTGAGGACTGATATTAAAGAGACGCACTGAATGATGGCGCAGCGTAAGTAACATGGATGGATTGTGTGAGGACTGATATTAAAGAGACGCACTGAATGATGGCGCAGCGTAAGTAACATGGATGGATTGTGTGAGGACTGATATTAAAGAGACGCACTGCATAATTTTGGGTGGTTTATTTTTATCATACTGTTTTTATATCTTACTGTATTTATTTTATGTTCTTTGTATCTATTTTTACATACACAACAAATTTGGTTTCCGTACGTCACTTCCTAGGCGACCACTGAAAATCAGCGCCGTGCTGTGGATCCCCACGGCACAGCATTATGCTGAGTGGAAGCCTTTTTGCCACAATCACGACATGCATCTGCCTGGCATTTTTTTTTTCACCCTATTTCTTTTCTGTTATATTCAAAATGTAGGTAGTAAATGGTATTATTTTACTAACTTACTTTAAGTACTACTAATACTACTGTTAAGGGTTTAGCATAAGCATATATTTATATTGTATGTCGTTTTGTGACAATTAAATACTTTTTCTTTCTTTTCTTTCACTGAATGATGGCGCAGCGTAAGTAACATGGATGGATTGTGTGAGGACTGATATTAAAGAAACGCACTGAATGATGACGTAGCGGTTGATACGGGCGAATGGAGAGAAAAAAATGGATGGATTGTGTGAGGACTGATATTAAAGAGACGCACTGAATGATGGCGCAGCGTAAGTAACATGGATGGATTGTGTGAGGACTGATATTAAAGAGACGCACTGAATGATGGCGCAGCGTAAGTAACATGGATGGATTGTGTGAGGACTGATATTAAAGAGACGCACTGAATGATGGCGCAGCGTAAGTAACATGGATGGATTGTGTGAGGACTGATATTAAAGAAACGCACTGAATGATGGCGTAGCGGTTGATACGGGCGAATGGAAAGAAAAAAATGGATGGATTGTGTGAGGACTGATATTAAAGAAACGCACTGAATGATGGCGTAGCGGTTGATACGGGCGAATGGAAATAAAAAAATGGATGGATTGTGTGAGGACTGATATTAAAGAGACGCACTGAATGATGGCGCAGCGTAAGTAACATGGATGGATTGTGTGAGGACTGATATTAAAGAGACGCACTGAATGATGGCGCAGCGTAAGTAACATGGATGGATTGTGTGAGGACTGATATTAAAGAGACGCAATGCATAATTTTGGGTGGTTTATTTTTATCATACTGTTTTTATATCTTACTGTATTTATTTTATGTTCTTTGTATCTATTTTTACATACACAACAAATTTGGTTTCCGTACGTCACTTCCTAGGCGACCACTGAAAATCAGCGCCGTGCTGTGGATCCCCACGGCACAGCATTATGCTGAGTGGAAGCCTTTTTGCCACAATCACGACATGCATCTGCCTGGCATTTTTTTTTTCACCCTATTTCTTTTCTGTTATATTCAAAATGTAGGTAGTAAATGGTATTATTTTACTAACTTACTTTAAGTACTACTAATACTACTGTTAAGGGTTTAGCATAAGCATAAATTTATATTGTATGTCGTTTTGTGACAATTAAATACTTTTTCTTTCTTTTCTTTCACTGAATGATGGCGCAGCGTAAGTAACATGGATGGATTGTGTGAGGACTGATATTAAAGAAACGCACTGAATGATGGCGTAGCGGTTGATACGGGCGAATGGAAAGAAAAAAATGGATGGATTGTGTGAGGACTGATATTAAAGAGACGCACTGAATGATGGCGCAGCGTAAGTAACATGGATGGATTGTGTGAGGACTGATATTAAAGAGACGCACTGAATGATGGCGCAGCGTAAGTAACATGGATGGATTGTGTGAGGTCTGATATTAAAGAAACGCACTGAATGATGGCGTAGCGGTTGATACGGGCGAATGGAAAGAAAATAATGGATGGATTGTGTGAGGACTGATATTAAAGAGACGCACTGAATGATGGCGCAGCGTAAGTAACATGGATGGATTGTGTGAGGACTGATATTAAAGAGACGCACTGAATGATGGCGCAGCGGTTGATAGGGCGAATGAAAAGAAGAAAAAAATGGATGGATTTTGTGAGGACTGATGTTAAAGAGACGCACTGAATGATGGCGCAGCGTAAGTAACATGGGACAATGGCAAAAAGAAAAAATGGATGGATTGTGTGAGGACTGATATTATATAGGGCGAATTGAATGAAGAAAAAACATGTTGTGCCGGTCCTGAGTAACATGGGATAATGGCAAGAAGATGATAATGAGATGAACGAGAGAAGACACCTTTCATAACAAATTAATACATACTACAAATCCACAAGTTGGTGAACTCATCTAATAATTTTGCTAATAGACATAACTTTCAATAACTCCTAGATAGCATAAACAATCTCCAACAAATGCAATCCTGAAGAATGTTCTAGACTCCCCAGACAAAACAAACATCACAGGAAACCGACTCAGTGTAAAACTTTCAGCTAGTTAATATTACGGCGAGTTCTACCGCATCGGATGGAAATGTAGAAAATATTGGAGTTGTCCAACAACGGTCAAGTTGAACAGAACTGGGAACTAATTTTATACAGATTGCATGACGCGCGATGGGTTAAATTTCTCTATGAACTACAAGTGTTACGGACTCGAGAATGTTTTTCTTTTATGTACCTTGCCTGGAAACTTACGACAATGATTGCGATGAAGGCAAAAATGTAAGGGATCGACAAAAGCTACCGAAATATCACGTATTCAATTCGCAACCATTTTAACTTTTCGACATCAGAGACTTTGTTGTGTCAACCTTTAAAGTCGACAATTGCAACCACTTAGTTACTGCTTTTAGCATTCTTGTTAAAATTGAATTACTAGCTGCTTTTTCTTTGAGTTTTCATTAAAAGTCATAATGCAAAGTTTGTTAATAATGATAATAAGACTAATAATAAATATTTTACAGCCGTTCAAGTTGAATATGAGCACTTCAAATTCGCTCAGATAGCCATACAATCGCAACTTGAAGAGAATACTTGCGGGCACTGAGCGGCAAGCCGGTAGCGGTTCGGTTATAAAGAAAATGTAGCACGCATTGTATTTAGTTTTTCTTTGTGTGCAACTCTCGCTGCAACTTCAAGTCTGAGGAATACTCGGTATCCGCCTGCGAGCGTTTCTGACAATAATACAAGTAGGATGCAGGCAATGCTTGCCTACAGAAATGTCTGTGAGCTTGGATTCGGTTGCCAGGATGTTTGGACGTTTGCTAATCAAGCACGCCTCAATGGATATGTACCAAGCACACGGGTTGACTTTGACCTGGATATAAGATTCTGTTTCAATCGGGCCATACGTTCCCGTGGGATACTAATTGATTTCGAAATTGGTTTAACTGATAAAAAACAATACTATAGCTGAAATCATAGTTTGGTTTTTATACCGAAATAAGGCATGGTTCCTATATGGCAGGGTATGGGAGCACAGTTGCGTAAAAAAGTTGGTCGATGACACCTATGAATACCACTAACTAACGCCATAACAATAAATGAACCGAATATACTTTAGCAACAAAGCAAAATATATATAATCTGTTTGCATGCAGTGATGAAATTCAGGTGCTATTCATAATGAAATTCAATTTAAATTGAAACAACAATTGGTATGTTTCACAAGCAGTGTTTCCATCCATTGCTGAAGCCCACAAAAACTTGTTTTTACAATTTTTTGCCTGAGAACGTCCGCAGCTGCAACACTGTTGGTCTTTCATATTCCACACGTAAACAATTTTTCGCTGAATTTTTTTGTCACAACATTTTTTTTTGTTTGATGTCTCCGTTTTGTTGATAGTGATTGAAAAATATATATTGATAACTGTTAGGTACTGGGTATAAACGAGTATGTGTGGGTAAAGGATTCTGGAATATTTTTTGACATGTTGTTTTTGGTTCTACAGTAAACGATTTTTCTGTGCTTTGATATCGGCCCTTTGCTTTTGAACTAGCAGTGTTTTAGCAAACTGCTTGTTCAAACATTGCTATGCATATTTATTTGCATAAAAACACTTTAGTAGCTACCTCCATGCTTATACTTCGTTATTCGTTAATTTTATATATTATCCAGTATTGCAGAAAAAATGTCATATCAAAAACGAATCAGTAAATTCTAATGACAACATCCATTATGTGAAAACTCTATCAAGTTCTATAGGCAATAATAACTCAACTAATTTAAATAACATGTTATTTTGTTATACAACTTTCCCTGACTGATCAAATACAGTCCCAAAGTTGTTCCATTGCTCCTTTCTAAGTTCAACAAAACGTTGTTCGCTTGCCGCTCGGAGCAAGCTAAGCTAACCTGCACAGGATCACACTTGAGCCGCTGTCTGTTTAAGTAATACATCTGTCGACACAGTGGATCCGTGGACTCAATAGAGCCGTTAGTTATATTTAGTACTGGATATAACGAAGGCCATTTAGCATAGGGTCACGGAGGCAGAGGCGAAAAGAAACTTCTTAAGAATAAGAAAGATTTAATGTGACAGCAAGAAGTGGTTATATTTTCTTCTCTCTAATGCAATGATATATGCCGAAACACGAAATTACAACTCCTAATTCTCGTGGAAACGCGTTCTTGAAATTTCAGAAGCTATTCTCGTCCAACTAATTATCAAATAGACGCCTACAAATATCCAGTTCATAAAAGCTTAAATAAGTACCTGGGCGACTGAGCTCTGCTCAGGTGAAAATAGAGAAAACGACGTTTTCTAAAAATAAAACCTAGCTAGATCGATTTATCGCCTCCGAAACCCCCCTCCACAGATATAATACTAGCATACAGTTGCCTCATCCCATACAAAGAAACCATGCCGACGTAACTAGCGTTTTTCGTCTGATTAATCTGATGTTTTTTTGTACATCGAACGCGTTCGGTTCTGTTTCATGGTGATAGATAGTTGGTGTTAGCAGTGACTAGCAAGTAAAAGGGTTTACTAGGTTCGTGAATATTTTTTCATTAAATACAGTGAAGGTTCGTTTTATAATATCTTTTGCAGTTTTTTTTTCACCAAAATGTGTTACAATGCAAATTTTAACAATCGGGTGGAATGCCTCAGAAATTTTAAAATGCGCCATCTATTGGCATCAATTTTAAATAATCCGTTCAAATAATCTTTGAAATGTGTATTCCATAATTTTGTACTTAAGAGAGTTGATTAAACAAGAACATACAATTTTTATGTTCAATTCCAGAAAAAAATAATTTTACCCACATTCAATAACAGGTAGGTGCATATCGCGCCATCTAATGAGATTTATTTGAACCAAATTTTCTTTCTTAGCAATGAGACCTCGTGCCCCTGCATACTATATTTCATGAAAATCATTGGAGTCGTTTCCTTACATGTACAAGAATAGCTCGTTTAAAGGTATTAGATAGATTAGAAAACATTTTTCTTAGAAACAAATCGACCGATTAGTAATCAATATCTGTGTTGTCATATCTATTGGGTAATTGTTATCTCGTTTTTGAGCACAGACAGCTGCCTTTGAAACTAATCGTCATCATATTTAATTTTAACCGACGACCGTTTAAAGAGACTTCGGTCAGAAGAGCTCTTTTACAACGACGCAAAAATGGATGCGGAGGTTTTCTTGCTGAAGTGGCGCACTTGCGGAAGCGAAGAGCCAAGTTCCGCTACAACCCTAGTTAAAACCGTCGAGTTCAACTGATTTCAACAGTTCACACTTTGGAATACCAAATGTGTTGGATGTGAGGTCCAACTTTTAGATTCTGTGGTTCTTGATGCGGAACAATATTGGAGCGAGTTCTGGTTTTGTGTTTCGATCTGTTTGTTTTGATTTGGTTTTACGGTTTGCTGAAAGAAAACTCAGCTTTGATTTAAGCTCGCTTTTGTACATGAACTATCAAATATCAATAAATTGAGAATTATATAAGTAGGTCATGATAATATTATAGTCACAACATTGCCTCGTTGTGAAGTGCTACTGCTGATGTTCGAGGTTTTAATTCTGGGTAGGGCAGTGTTATTGGGGTTTTCCATCTGAATTTTGACTGAAATAATACTGACGAAAATAAATTTGATATGGGTGAGCGATAGGTTATATATCTCTGCTTAACCGTTTCGGGAATATAGGCGTGATGTTGTATTTTATAATTCTTGTGTTTATGTGGAGGTCAAAGGAATTTTATCAAAAGAGCAGTGATCTTTATCTTCACATCATTATCGTCGCGATTATGTCAGTTAGCCAAAACGGCTATGTGTACGGGAAGTTGCTCTTGCCACCGTTCGTAGTAATGTATACGTAGAGTCAAACGAGTTTATTCATGAACATGACACATCATACATGAGTGTATTTTACTACATACATTTTAATTATTTATTTATTTTATTATTTATTATAATCTTTATTGTACACCATAAAAATACATACAGAACAAACATTTTCAATCTAAGTGTACAATGGGCGGTTTTATCCCTCAGGGCAATCTCTTACAACCTTTGGATGGACTGAACGATAGGAGAAGAATTAAAGACTGTCAATGTACAATAGATCATTAATAATATAACTCACTTATACATAATAACATAAAATACATTTATACTATACTACATATCCAATATATTAATAAATATTGAATATATGACAGAGAAAGGAAAAGACTAAAATTATAGAGAAAGGTAATGCTCCTTTATCATTTTCTTATACGTTGGCAGTGTTTGAGCGCGTCTAATTTCTATGGGTAATACATTGTACAATCGAACTGCTTGAATCGTAAAAGATTTGTTAAAGAAGGAAGTGAAGAAGGAATGCATACGAACACTCAATTTTAAATTCTCCGATGATCTCAAGGACTTAGAATGGGTGTCACAAAGGAACTGACAAGGTTCTTTAAGATAAAAAGGTGTAAAAGGATTAAAGAGCACATTATAAAGCAAAGAGAGTATATGTGGGCATTCCGGCGAAGGCGCATAGGAAGCAATCTGAACTTAGTACGAAAATCAGAAACATGATCATATTTGCGCAAGCCAAATATAAACCTATGCAGAGATTTTGAAGTCGCTCAAGCATATCCAATTGGTCTTGGGTGAGATCAAGATAGCTGGCATCAGCATAGTCCAAAATAGGGAGAAGAAGAGATTGATATATACGAAGACGTCTCAGGGAGTCCGCAGAAGCAAACAGTTTACGACTGACTTCCTGCAGTTGTTTGGTGAGGCTGTCGATATAAATCCCCAAGTTCTTCACAGTGTTAGCTATAAGAAGAATGGTGTTGTTGAAAGAAACCTGGGGAATCTTCGACCAATCAATCCTAGAAACAGTCCGGGAACTACCTACAACAGTCTCCTGAGTCTTCGTTGGATTAATCTTCAGCCTAAACTCAGCACTCCGGTCACCTATTCGAGCCAGGTCTATATTAATCGTCTCAATGGCATCCTCAATTGCATCAGATAACTCTTCAAGAGGGGCTTGGGTATAAATCTGGAGATCATCAGCAAACAGGTGGTAGAAAGAAGAAAATCGTTGAGTGATAGCATTTATAAAGAGTTCGAAAAGAAGAGGAGATAAAACGCCACCTTGCGGCACGCCGGCAGAGGTGTGACACCAAGAAGAGAAAGATTTATCAGTGCAAATACGCTGCTGACGGTCAAACAGGAGGAGATATGTTAAAAGAGCTTAGGACGCCAAGCAAAATGTCGAAGTCAACGGTATTGAACGCATTGCTAAAATCAAGCAGAGCAAGTACCGTTAACTTTCTCACTTCCATGCCTGACCTGATATCGTCCGTAATGTGTACAAGTACTGAGGTTATGCTGTGTCCCCGTTGAAAACCAGATTGGAAAGGATTTATCAGTGCAGGACTAGCCAGTACACTTAGTGCAATAAGCTATAGAACGGCTATGTTTGATAAGAATACATTTTGTATGGGCCCTAGAATATTATAATAACTACCTACATAAAAGAATCGAATAATTTCAATTTATTTAAAAACCAATTAAAAAAATATTTAATTCAAAAAGCTAATTATTCTGTTAATGATTATTTAAATGAGAAAATAATGTAATGATTAACTTATGTAATTGTCCAATAATAGAATTATGTAATGTATAGATGATGCAATTGTTAATTAATAATGTAATATTTTATTCATTTTATTGTAATATTTTGCACACCTGCCATGGTAGGATATGGTCTAAAGAACTTTTATAAAAATGTTACCCTGAAAACTACCCATATTTCGCAAACAAATGATTTTGATTTGATTTTGATCAGATTGTGTTTGGTAAGGAACGTGCTGAGTTGATGGTGGACAAGTTTTTCAAGGACTTTGGAAAGGAAAGGAAGTATAGAAATGGGATGATAGTCAGAAAAAGATGCAGGATGAGATTTTTTGGGAAGAGGAATAATTTGGGCATATTTCCGACACTTTTTACACTTCAAGACTTCACTTTAAGACACCACTGGAAATTGAGGATATAAAGGGTGACAGGGATAATGTTATCAAGGATGGGGATGATCATCTTACGGCTGACACAGTCACTACCAACAGCGTTGGATATAATCGATATAATACTCTTTTTAAAATCACAGGCAGTGAATTGACTTAAGACAAAAGGGGAATAATCAGGTATCGAGAGATTTGAAACATAACTAAGCGTAGTAGCGTTTAGTGGCCCTATCCAATACGGATGAAGTAGACGGCGGCTCTTTACGAACCGTATCTTGAGACTTTTTTTCGATACCTAATGATTTCAGAAATTTGCAGACCTTGGCTGGATCACCGTTTTGAACAGAATTATGAATATGTTGGCGTTGTGCGTTCCTATATACCTTGTTGTATTGGTTCCTTATTGAGACGTATTTTTCCCTGTTGACGTCGTTGGGCCGAATTTTAAACTTAAACTTCGGAGCAGCCTTTTTGTCTAGTAAAACTTTAATTTCATTAGTTAACCATGGCGCTGGAAGATGCTTAACTCTCACAGCTCGAATAGGTGCATGTGCGTCGTAATGCTGAATGAGGGTAGACGTCAAGATATCAACTTGTTCGTCGACGGACGAGGATGTGACCAGCGGAGTCCAGTCAATCTTACTGGCGTTCTCTTGCAGACGATCAACGTCCATGCCATCAAAATTGCGAAACAGAAGAGTTTTGAACTTATGCTTAGGAGGTCGAATTTTATAGGCAGTGTAAATTAAATCATGATAGCAAAATGCGTCGGCAGAACATTGACCATGTTTAGCAACGTGATCGATGGATGAGACAATAAAAAGATCAAGAAGCGAGGGAACAGAGTTAGGAAAATCGTGAGTGGCATCAAGATCAAGAATAGAAAGATTGGTAGATTCGACAATATGGCGAAGAGAAGAAGAGCGGGAATCTTCCAACGATATCTCAAATGCGTGACTACGTAACATCTATCATTATTTTACTACCTATACATTTCTAAATTTAGATAAAATTTTCCTTAATTTTAGTTACTTCAAAGATTTAAATGTAAAAGCTCATGCATGTAACTTGATTGACTATCTTTACTGTTATTATGAATCTATCCACGAATTTCATGTAAACATTGCATACATAACACTAAGAGATTTACTCTCTATACGTTCACAACATCTATCGCGAATGTGCACTTTGATCTTGCTGTGTAAACGGCAAGTTTTTGCGAAGGCTTGGTGGTGTTTGTTGCCTTGCATTTTTTATGGAGCTGTTAGATTGCACAATTCTATACCGTGTCATACTTTCTCTCGTCAAATTCAACAGATACGCCTAATACCTAAGTCACTATTGATCACCCAATTAAACCCCACTCTCCAAGCTAGTCTACAATGTAAAAAATGAATAATGACGTAAACCATTTAATTGATGGGATAGACGAACTTTCTGTATCGAAAATTCACTCATGTGCCCCTGAGCTGACTAACACATTTATAAAACAACCGCATAAATATCTTAAAGTACTCTCGCAAAATATACGTTCTATAAATCGTAATTTCCTAAATTTACAAACCCTGCTGCACCGTATCTCTTGTGACTGTGACCTGGTGGTTTTAACAGAGTGTTGGTTAGCCTGTTCTAACAATTTCTATATACCAATGCTGCAAAACTATACTATGCATAGGACCACCAAACATCTTAACCAAAGTGATGGTGTGGTGGTATATTCCAAGTCTGATTTACTTATCACATATGAAGAACCAGACTTTAATCAAGCTGCTTCTGGTCTCATTATTAAAATAAAATCAGAAGTGGCAATAGTCTGCATTTACCGTTCACCATCCAATGATAATATCCATGATTTTCTTTTAGCTTTGAATAATCTACTACCATCACTGCAGAAATTTAAAACGGTAATAATAACTGGTGATATAAATATAGATATAAAATCCACTACTATCGACACTCGTTCACACGAATATCTGAACTGTTTAGCCACACATGGTTTTCTCCCTGCCCATAATCTGCCAACCAGGGGAAAAAATTGCCTGGATCACCTAATTTTAAAAACCAAATGTCCATGTGTATCGTTTGTATATGACACCACAGTCACTGATCATCACTCTTCCTTGCTGTGTCTAGAAAAGCAGAACGAACGCACCGCTGTCATGCCCACTATAACTAGAATCGATTACGAGGCTCTGGATAAATCAATATCCCAAATTGATTTTAATCATATTCTGTCTATACGAGACGTTAACTCAGCTACTGATGACTTAATAGACCTCTTGGCATCAGCTATTTCAAACAATACGTCATTAAAACAGGTGCCAGCAAGGAAGAGAACTTTCAAACCATGGATTACCCCAGGATTGTTGCGGTGTATAAGAAACAGGGACGCGTTACATAAAAAGCTTAAATTATCTCCTGATAACGAAGTACTAAAGATAACATACAAACGATACAGAAACTTCTGTTCAGGTCTGTTGAAAAAAGCAAAAAGATTATTTGACACGCAAGAACTTAATAAAGCAAGTTCAAATCCAAAAACTTTATGGGAAACTATAAAGAAAATTACGAACACAACCAATAACAAAAAATCACCCACACAACTTCTGACCTGCGCATCAACACCAGTAGAATGTTGCAATTTAGTAAACTCTTACTTTGTGAGCATTGGCAGGAAGCTTGCAGACCATATCTGCAATATTACTACACTTCCACAGACCCAGAACAAAACAGCTCCACTCACATCATTCGTCTTAGAAGCAACAGACCCTGATGAAATTATATCTACTATAGGTTCTCTGCGATCAAACGCTTCCACTGGTTGGGATACCATCTCATCTCTTTTTCTGAAAAAGTATGCTAATACTCTGGCGCCCATACTGTCCCATATTTTTAATCTTTGTTTTGAAACGTCCGTATTTCCCACTTCCATGAAAAAGGCAATAATTCATCCGATATTCAAGGGTGGAGATGGGAACCTACCTAGCAATTATCGTCCTATTGCAGTTCTGAGTGCCTTATCCAAAGTACTTGAACGTCTCATAAACAAAAGACTAATGAAATACCTTGAACGTTATAATCTATTATCCCCACAACAGTATGGGTTTCGCAGAAATAAATCGACTTGTGATGCAGTACAAGATGTGACCAATAATGTTGTTCTGCAACTTAACCAGAATAAAAAAGCTCTTACAGTCTTCTTAGACCTCGCGAAGGCGTTTGATACGGTTCCCATCTCTACTCTTCTACTCAAGCTTGAAGGTGTGGGCGTCAGGGGGGCAGCTCTTGATCTTTTTCATAGTTACCTAAGTAATCGCACTCAAACCGTCAGAATTGATAATTGCAGTAGTGAAGAGCTTCCCATCTGTTACGGGGTGCCCCAAGGCAGCATATTGGGTCCCACCCTCTTCATTATATTTATAAATGATCTGTGCAATCTCAACATTCCAAATGGCAGGGTTGTTGCATTTGCGGATGATACCGCTATAACTTTCACCGCAGACACTTGGTCTGAGCTGGAACTGGTAGCACAACACGGACTTAACATAAACCTAGACTGGCTGACTGCACATACCCTTACCCTAAATACCAGCAAAACAAATTATCTTACTTACTCAATTAGCGCGGCTTCCCAACCACATACAGCCCTAACATTAAAAGCACACACTTGCCTCGCAAAAACATCATGTAATTGTTCATCCTTAGTAAACGTTGACCATACAAAATACCTCGGTATAATAATAGATAAAAATTTAAACTTTAAGACGCATATTAACCTACTTACGGGTAGAGTTAGAAAACTAATTTACATATTTAGAACCCTTCGACATGTTGCAAACTTTAAAATTATTCGTACTGTCTATTTTGCACTATGCTCATCTATTATCTCATACTGTATCTCATGCTGGGGCGGTGCTGCTAAGACTATTTTAATGCCCTTGGAAGTCGCACATAGGGCCATTCTAAAGGTTGCAACTTTTCGACATTTTATGTTCCCTACCAATCAACTGTACAGTCACTGGGGAGTTCTCAACATACGACAACATTTTATTTTACAAGTAATACTATTACAACACCGAAAAACCCCATACGTAAATTTAACAAAACGACGAAAAGACATAATATGCACACTCCCACGAATACGATCATCGTTTTCTAGAAGATTTTTTTACTTCCAAGGCCCGGCTCTCTATAATAAGATAAACAAGCACTGTTCAATATATGGTATTTCTTATTACAAATGTAAAAAGGCTGTTTACCTATTCCTACAAGGTAAAAATTACGACGAAACCGAAAAATTCATAAACTAAAAATTTACAAAGAAAAAAAAAAATAAATAAATAATAATAATAATCACTACATATTGATAAAAATATACATACTAATAAAATATGCTATTGTATTCAATATAAAATATATTATAATTAATATAAAGATGCGCATCGGAGTCTCACTAACATTTGTTACGGTCATACAATTTAATCCGCTACAGGTTATGACTCGTAACCTGTAGCGGAAATACTACATACATTCGCACATGACAACACACACACTCTTGGTCACAACAAAATGCTCACCTACCCACAAGTTGCATGACTTACTTTTGGTTTATATAATTACCCATTTTTTTTTTTCCTTTTGCTTTTACTTGTTGTTTTGCTTTTTAGTTTTAACTTAGACATAAGGATTGCTTGTAAGTAAGCACATCATAATGTACAGTTCTCGCCGGGCTTCTTGGCTGCCCTGAGGTTGGCTACAGCGATGGTTGGTATGGCTGCGCGGTGTTAAATCTCATACAAAAGCAGCACCGTTTCGTGCCTTGCGCAACGGAAAGCAGGCTTCGGGTAGGCCCAGAGGTTTGGCGAGCACCCATAATAAATAATGTGTACGATTGTATCGTTTCTTTCCCTGGGGATCGGCACTGTACTCCTTAACACAGGTAATCTATTACCTAGCTAGGAATGCAGCACCACACCCTCCATTTTATTGTAGTACACTATAAAGTAAACGATAACTGTAAACTGTCATTATGTACTACTACAATGATTTAGATGAATAAATAAATTATAAAATAAATCTTTTTTAATTAGACTTGTATTGAAGTCGCCATTATGATGCTGTGACTGTAAGAGGGGATTAAATGTTCTAAAATACAAACGAAAAAAGAGAAGAAATTAATCCGAAGAGAAGGACAGCAGTAAACCCCTAGGAGAATCTTAGTATGATGTAATTAATCTTCCAAGAAAAGATATTCACCAGCGTTAGGCGGGGGCGACTGTGTGGACATGTTAACTATGGAAAAAGGAACATAATTACGAAGATATATGGCCACCCCACCACCACCACCGACCGTGCGATCATTCCTGATAGGTTGAAATCCAGGTAGGGAGTAGGAGGAAGAGGGAAGACAAGGTTTTAACCATGATTCGGAAATAAGAATCGCATGAATATTCTTACAGTCAAAGCTTGCCAGCATATCACGGAAGTGGGCCGGGATACTCTGGGCATTTATGTGGACAACATTAAAGTTCCTAGAGACAACGGAAAAAAGTGAAACTAGAGTGTCGGCTAAGGAAGGAGCATCACTATCCAACGAATGTAACGAATCAGTGTCACTGCTAGGACTGAGCATAAATATAAAAATATAAAATAAATATCTATAACAAAACAATAAAAACTACGCGGCTAATAAATTTCCGCCCATCTGCCGGTTTTACTTTACGTGAGAGAAAAACAAAAATAACAAAACACCAGGCAAATAATATAACAAGTTTAATATCAAGCAAATTAATAATCTTAGGTCGAATTTTGCTTAAATACCTTAGCAACAATAAATGCCTTAGCAACAACTTGTTATAGATTTAATAAGGCAGTGGCAATTAGTTTACACATCTCGCTGTTTTGCATTGTTATTCCAATGATTTGCCACCTTTTTAATAAGCACTTGACGTTTTATCAATTGGCACTTTTCTTTGAATAAAAAAAAAACTGTAACTGAAACAGTCCGTATATGTTTTTGAAATAAAATATTGTTCTGTAATTTTTTCTATAAGCGACAAATGTAGAAATGATGTAATTCAGCTTTATCAAAAAAATACTTTTTATTTAAATTTTTTAATCTTTTGCAATGACTACAATGCTCAAGATTTTATAAGCTAACATTGACGCAGTTTTTATGTTATTTAAAATGTTTTATGTGCACCATGAGTGATATAACAAGAAAACTTTAATGTTTTGAAGTTTTCAAGCGAAATATCGGCCAAATGGGTCATGAATCATCTTGATTCACTGTACATAATGTTGATTGTGACTTGAATATTATTCGTAAGAAGTATGCCTTAAATAAACTTAGCTATGCTACTATAATATCTTCAAAGAAATATTAGATCTTTTAAACGTATAAGTAACACAAATAATATTCTGAAGAGCGTACTACGGGTAGCGAAGCAAAAGTAGCAAAGCAGTGATACGCGAGGTGGCATAACATAATGATTTTAATGAGCTCCAACTGCGTGCGGTGCCTTCCAACAAGTGCTTCTAAGGGTTTGTTATTTACGTTTTCCTTATAATTAAATTAAAGACGACAGAAGGAAAAAAAAACCCCTATATAATACCATCTCTATAATACCTGGTCTCGAGGGCTTCTTAGTAGGTGAAATACATGCGCAAAGCAAAGTACGTAATTTATGCAGTTTACAGATAGTCCATCGTCCAACACTCGAGCAGAAAGTTCGCGCACCGATTATAATCGTTAACTTTAAGTTGCAACTGAATGAATTATTCCACTTTATAAGTTTACATTCATATTGGTGACATACTTTTCAAAACTTGCTTGACACTCTCAGGCGCCTCCGCGTTCTCTAAAGGATTATAGTAATGGCCGTGACTCTAGGAACTTATTCCTTCGCTCCAACAGGGCATTTGAAAAATTAAGTGTAGCTAATTGTATAAAATCGAATTGAGACTGGAATCAGAAGAAAATGTTGACATTAAATCAAAACTAAATTATCAATCTAACGGTGACTCGTCGGCAGCCTTGTCACTAAGGTCTACTTCATCTCCGACTTATATATTATTGTACAGTTTCATCAAAATCCGTTCAGCATATTTTGCGTGATAGAGTAACAAACATGAATCCTCACAAACGTTCCCATTTATAGTTCTTATTGTCATATACTCGCAGATATGGTATATTGCCCAAAAACCTTTTCTTTTCAGATTCCGTCGCGGAGGCCTTTTAGACGGTATACCACTAGTGTACTGCGGCGCTGAAGCTATCAGGAAGCGAGGCATCTGCAACATGACGTGGCCTGTCCAAGAGGGGCTGATCAAGGACTGGGACGAGATGGAGAAGCTCTGGCACCACGTCTTCTACAAGGAGCTTTGTGTTTCCCCCGAGAGCACGAAGATCATGCATGCTGTGCACCCTCTCGCGCCAGAAGCTGATAAGTAAATTCTTGACTTTACTAAAATTCGTGACTGACGTTATGCTGATTCTATTTTATTCTTCAACCGAAGGAGGATTGATATGATACGCGATTTATTTTTCTACAAAGATTATTATTGATCCCACCAGGGAACGGATGGCGGAAATCTTCTTTGAATCCTTCGCAGTTAATGCGCTGTATATCGCAAAGTCGCCATCTTTAGTATTGAACGCGTACGGAAGGACTTCAGGCGTCGTTTGGGAACAAGGGTACTCTTGTTGCTATGCTGCCCCGGTGTTTGAGGGGTTACCTCTCATTTATGCTACCGTCACCTCCCCTGTAACTGGCAAGATGCTGAGCGATAGACTGCAGAATCTGATGTTCAAGGCTGGATATTCCTTCACTACTCCTTTTGAAATTGATCTGATAGACCAAATAAAGGTAAACATATTTTGGGTTTATATTTTGGGTCAGTCACACGGTGCTAACACTGGGTTCTTGGATTTTCAGAAAGATATTTGCTATACATCCCAAGATTATGACCAGGAATTGGCAGAGACTGCAGGGTTTGACGAATGCAAGGCCAAGTACAACCTGCCGGATGGCCAGCACATACTCCTGGGGGAGGAACGGTTCCTCTGCCCAGAGGTTATGTTCAAACCAGAACTTGAGGAGCTAAAGTGCAGGAACATCATCGATGTGATCTGCCACAGCATCGATTTGTGTGATCTGGATTATAGGTATGTATTTGATATCTACAATGCCAATGTATATATCGAACATTCCAACGAGGAACAAAAAGGTGAGATTTAATGGCTTTAGTCTCGCTTCAAAAGCAGATTGATATACGCAGAATATTGTTCCATCATCAGCCTACCCTTCTCCCACTATCTTGGGGTAGGCTTCCAGTCTAACCGGATACAGCTAAATGCTAGTTTTTCTCGTGCAGTGACTTGCCTATTTGACCACTACAAATCAGCTACTGAATACGAGTATAATGGAATCCTTTGACTGATTGTCAGACGTTTGAGCGTCTTAATATCATGAGTATACTGTTCTGTTGTAGGTACATAATAACTGACACTTTTCACGTTTCTTAGCACCTGTGCCAGTAATTTTTCGTAAGGTGTTTCGAAATTATTTCGCAGGAACATCTTCTACAACAACATAGTTTTCTCTGGGGGGTCCAGCATGTTCACAGGTCTCGTGGACCGAGTGACCAAAGAACTGACCCAGCTCATGAAGAAAAAGCGGTCTAATGTCAAGGTGAAGATTGATGGGATGACCAACAGACAGAATGCGGCTTGGGCAGGCGGCTCCATGCTGGCATCCTTACCCAACTTAAAGGGGTTCTGGCTGACTAAGGAAGAGTATGCAGACTTGGGCTCAGATCGAGTTAAATCAAAGTTCTTCTAAAAGGAGACAGAATTTCACAATTCAATTGCGCCAAGCCCGTTCAATCAACGGAATACAAGGCATACGGCGATGCGCCGTTTGTACTTGGTGGAAAACTAATCCATACGCACCAAACGTTTTAGTAATAGTTTCATTGAGTGTACGGCTAAGATGTGGCATTTATATATATATATATAAATGCCACATATATATATATATATATATATATATATATATATATATATATATATATATATATACCTGTGATCTTCTAGGCAAGAGTGCTGCATCGTTGACCATACCATCAGGTGTGATAGTGGTGAAACGCCAGCCTATCATTAATAAAAAAATGAAGAGCACATAGTGGTATTTGCATACTTCAAACAATACTGCTAATCACGGTATCTTGGCTAAGGTGTTGCTCCATGTGGCTGTCTATTGTGGTGTCATGAATATAAAGAGCCGTCGCGTTGCCCCGCGGCAGCGATGTGACGAGTCACTTTATTACGAGGACGAGGACTATTGATTCTGTACGCTGTTTTATATATGCATGTCCTCGAAAATAGCGTTTTCCAAGCAGCCTTACTGTGCGGAAAGTGTCACTTTTTTCAGTAGTGCTTTTTACTTATCTGTATTTTTTTAATTTTTAACTCCGTCGTCGCATAGAGTTTTGTTATTTGAGAAAAGTGTTACAAATTAGTTAAGTACAGATAATCATTCATATAAAAGGTAAAATATAACTAATACTTCATTAAAGACGATTTTAATTACTCTAGATTTAGATTTGATCAATAAATTAATTATAAACATTCATTAAATATGTTTGGAAGGACGTATATTTTGCTCGTGCCTTTTTGCGTTACGACGTGACAGCTATTTGCACATGCGCAGTAGATATGCCCGAGGAACTATTAGTTAATCTGTGGATATGCAGAGCGCGCTTGAATAAGCCCGCCATTTTATTAATTATGCTTGGTTCAGACGTATTTTTTCATTTCCTCGCACAATGCATAGTAAAATGTTGTATGATACACGTACGTAAGATGATTTCTGACTCATGTCGATTTATTCACTCATCGGCAATCATCTACCTTCCACACTTGTAGCATAAATAACTATTGTTAATTAGTTCAAAATAATACATTTACACGACAGAATTTTTGTTTGTGTCTGTCTATTCTGAAGAAACATCGCAACAAAATTAGAGATCAAAGTCCTTTTTAAAGTCCATGTAAGAGTAATTTCAATTCTTTAGTCAGAAGATAATGAAAACCGTGAAGGTTAAATGTCTGAGGTGTTTTTAGAGAAGTGCCACACAGATTTAAGTGGATATATCCAGTCTGAATGTGTCAGATATCGTTTAGCTCATCTCTGAACTTAGGCTTAGTTAATGTTTAATGTTTGCAACAAAAAGCGACTATTTTCAAGTTGTGGTGGAATTCAATTTGTCTGTATGTGCCTAAAGTGCTGTATTTGTTATGTTTATTCAAGCTACTATTGTACTAAAACTGAGAACTGTTTGTTGTCATTGTGAAGCGTGGTTGTGGAGAAGCTCTCGCTCATTGCAATTACTAAATCTGTTTGTTTCTGAAACTTGTATTTCAATTCAAATTGCAATTGAAGTATTACTTAGTGAGATGTTGTCTAACGCAATTGCGGAGAACGATAATTATATTTAAATGAGTAAAGTAGAACAAGATTTAAAAGCAGATTCATTTAACGAATACTTATAACTGGTGAGGGTGTTGCAGCAGTTATTGCAACCATTTTGATTCTTATTATGTTAGACTCGATTGTAGAAAAAAGCCTTTAATTAGATTTGGTACAGGTTCGAGCTTCATTTAGGTACAGTGACTGATCGACTTTGTGATCATAATCATTGCAGTTGAAAGACGTCAATGCCCAAGCATCCCAAGCGCCACAAGGGATGCCATATTGACCGACTATTATTTTATTTTATAACATTAAGGTAAGTAGAATGGGAAATTGAAAATAAATAAAAACATAGTTTTGAACTCGTAAAAATAAAAGTTTAATGTATTCGGAAAATGTAAACATAAATGTCTTTCATAAACACTTTTGGATTTTGTAGTTCCATGTTTTTGCGAACAATTATAACAACACACAATCTCATAATTTCTTAGTAAATATTTCATTTCTGAAATGCAAGTAATAATTTTACTCAATTTAATTTTTTATTTTATTTTTTACTCCTATCAAAGTGAAATATTTTGGAAATAATAATTTAATGAAACATGTAATTTCGCCAAGCAAACACATCTTCTTTGATCGTAAATTATTTTGGAACTTATGAGATATATGTCTCATCAATGACCACCGTGGGAAAATTGAATTTACTTATTTAAATTTTCAGAATACTTTTGCTCGCATACAGCTCTTCGAATAAAACAATAATATCAAAATCATGTAGTGAGAACCGATCTCATTCGTGTTGTAATAAAATTAGGGGCGTTTTGTTATGAAAGAACATTTACATTTTATTCTGGAATAGCGAGTTGTGAAGTTTTTGTTACAGGATTCTTGTACTACTTATGCGATGGATTTAATGAAGATATACAGTTCTTGGATTGTTTTTTTTTGAGCTTTCTATTTTAGAAATACTGAACCGATTACAAAAAAAAAATCATTCTTATCACATTATTCTTTCTTACATTAATATTCACACCCCGCTCTAAGCCATATCATCTTCCACAAAATCTTGCATCTAGTATCGTTTCTTTGGTTTTCTTTATGTCTTTAACGATCCACGTTCATATTCTAAGTTTTCCTTACGATATATATATTTCTCATTCCATCACAAGCTCATAATGACAATCAATTTCTAAAAAAATATCATCATCATCATACTGAGCGCAAACAGTGTAATTATAAAATGTACCTCGACACGAAAAGATGAAGTAGGAAGTATTCTAACACCATATTGTTCGGGAAGCAAGATAACAAGACTCTCTCGGCAGATGTTGCCGATACGGCGATTGCGTGCTCTCTAGCATATCCGCATATCAATATGACAAGAATGCATTTTGAAAGCGTCTGCAGTTAGAACGTCGACTCAGTTCGCGTCAGCTTGGGGCGTGACATATTCATCTCACCGAATGCTTGAGCCAGTCTCTGACAAAAACACAGTTCATCTTCTATACTAATACTTAATATATTTAATAATATTATAAAGAGGGAATTATTTTTTCATTGTTTGTACCGAATAGGCTCCGAAACTACTGGACCGATTTAAAAATTCTTTCACCAATAGAAATATACATACATAGGCTATTTTTTAATCCCAATAACGGGTCCTGTGGATTGCTCCACGGGAGCGAAGCCGCGGGGAACAGCTAGTTAGTCTATATAGTTAAAAGTTTCAGACCACCCTAAATTAGCAGGGTATATATTTGTATACCTTGCTAATTTAGGGCTGGTTTCTGATTTGAGTATATAATACCAAACATTTATAGGTTTCAGTTTCAAAGAAGATTTTGACAAATACTTATTCAACTTCTTAATTCAGAAATTGGGGATTAGTCCCAAGATAGTTTTGCCTGTATAATGTTCAGCATTGGATCATACTCTCGAGTTATAATTGATGGTGACCCATAAGTGCCTTCTATCATTTTTTTTATGGGCTCGCGCTTGACTACTATCTCACCTGTTGGTAAGCGATGATGTGGTCGACGGTGAAACACGCTTGCCTAGAAATAACCTATATATGTATCCCTACTAATATCATAAATTTGAATGTAAGTTTGTTTGTTACGCTTTCACGCAAAAACTACTGAACCTATCATCATGAAACTTTGTACATATATTCTTGGAGGTATTAGAAGTAACATAGGATACTTTTTATTAAAAACATTTTTTTTTAATGGCTTCACTGTGAGCGAAGCCGCGGGTAAAAGCTAGTATATTATAATTATGGGCTTTGGGCTGTATCAGTACTTTATACAGAACACAGAAAATCCATTATTTTTCAATTACGCGTTCGATCAATCAGCCAAGCGTTTGTCCAACTCTGTTGGGGTCGGCTTCCAGTATAACCAGATGCAGCAGATTGCCAGAATAATTTTATACATAGAGTAGATGCCCATCGGGCCTCTATAACCTAGCAACTGGGTAACACAATTACCTGGTCAAGACTGATGTCACATTTCCTGCCTTCAGAATAATGCCTTATGTTTAAAAATACAACCAAATCTATGCTATTAAGAGGGTTGTTCTATCGTACTGAAACAGTTTCATTTAAATTTTTTTTAGTAGCATTAGCAATAATTGTAAACAATACTTTTATACTACTACAATTGCAAACTTACTTTCTCATTGATAATATTGTAGTACCAGCAAGGAACCGTCCCACTTCAGTGTTATGGTCTCTTCTGATACAGAGAAGGCACGAGCATCAATCATCAAGCTTCCTCAAGGCAATTTCCAGCTTACAGGACAGGATATTTGTAAATCTTAAATTGTACATTAATACCTCAATGATTACAACACACAAAACCGTCTCCAATTTGGCATTATTTCACAGAAATGACAGAAACCCCTACAAAAATACGGAAAAAATATCGCCGTTCCGTGCATTGAATACGATATATTGCTATTTGAAACGATAATATATCGCTGTGATTAATCATTTGCTTTAAGGTTGTTGCACACTGATAGCGTTGGGTTTGGATTTATTTGTTAGAATATCTTTGGCTTTATACTACGAGGTTTTAAAAAAAAAATGTCTAAACAGATATAATAAGTAAGTCACAAACGTTGAAGATACTTGCTTAAACACAGATTTAAGTAAGTTATGGCAAGGAATTAAATACACTGACGTCATGAGCTAATTCAGTATGGTGCTTGTGTCTTTTCTGATATAATTACTAGCTGTTTTAGTTTAAATCTAAATCAAGCCTTTGATTTATTTGATTGTTTTGTGCTATTCTTCATCAGCTACGTGAAGACAATTATCTTATCTTTACAATCCCAACCTTTTAAGTTTTAATTATTTGTTACGGAAGTATTTTCGCAAATATTGAAGTGAATCAAGCTTTATAATAAGAAGTTTTATACAAAACTAACCCCTCCCATTTCTCCCCCTTCGATTTATGCTCAAAGAATGCCTAAGTCCTTCTTAGGGTCTCAGTGTATCTTCATACCAAATTTCATCTAAATCTGTTCATAATAAGGAAGTGTTGCATGATAAGAAGTGGCATATAAAATCAACCTTCTCTCCCATTTAGGCCCCTTTCGTGTTATATGCAAGTAGTCTATGTCCTTCTCAAAGTCTCAAACTATCTCCAAATCAAATTTCATCTAAATCGGATCATAATAAGAAGAAGTTGCACGATAAGAAGTTACTTACAAAATTAACACTCCCCCTCCATTTCTCCCTCTTCCTGTTTTGTGAAAAAAAGTAACCTATGTCCTTTTCCGGTTCTCAAACTATCTCCATAGCAACTTTCATCTAAATCGTAAAAAGTTAACAGACAGACAGAGTCACTTTCGCATTTGTAATATATAATGGATTGTGTCATAGATTCGAGATTGGTGGGATAAGCGAGAGAGAATTAACAACCAATGGTCTACACTAGCCAACAATAGAAACAGGTCAAAGACTGGAGTGAGGCTTTTGTCCACCACCGGGATGGTACAAGGTGACAGTAACCAGTAGCCAGATTAATCTAGGAATCAGATAAAAATGGATCTTCCTGCAGCTGATATAAGTTTTAGTTATGAAGATGGTATGTCTTCACAATTCCTTGCAACTCCATAATACCACTTTATTGCCTCAATGTAACTTAAGCACGTGATGTGAAACCCTCCCTGTTTTTATCTCGCTTGTCAAACTTCCAAGTAAGGTATTAACTTAACTTCTAAACTTTGTTTAAACTTGGGTTAAGGTTAAGCTTAGATTATAAATTTTATGATTACAAGACCCCTTCAGATTATTCGTATTTTGAAATGTCGGAGATTGTGGTTTGAAAATTAAATAAAGTTATATTGTCTAATAAGTGTTCAGTGTGTGGTAATCTTTATTATTTGCCAGACCTCATGTACCTGGCAGCCTGGAATAGGGACAAATATCCAATATATTTATTCACAGATGACAAGGCCAAATTTGATGTATGTGTTACGTCAAAATGACTGTTTCATAATACCAAATATAAAATACTTGCCAAATACTGAAATAAAATGACTGACATTTTCGAAAAGCCAGTGGTGGTAATAGACAATGGTAGCTACAACATCAAAGCTGGGTTCGCCTGCGACAATCACCCGGTGTCCATCTTCAGGAACACGGTTGGACGACCAAAGTTCCTTCAAGGAACGTACGGGAGGACTCCGTACGATGTGTATATAGGGGATGAGGCCGTCGCTCGCAGGCATGATCTAGACTTAAACTATCCTGTTTTGAGGGGGAAGATCGTTCACTGGGACAACATGGAGAGGGTGTGGCACCATATATTCTACAGAGAGCTGAAGGCTGCCCCTGAAGACCGAGCCGTACTGCTGGCCTGTGCCCCTGCCACTACTATGGTGGACAAGTACGTATTCTTTATCGCTTAAGTTACTAATGCCCGGTGTTTAGGTGTAACTAAAAGCCTTACCAATACCAATTTGATTACCAATCATTTTCATTCAAAACTTCAGAAAATTATATCTTTAAAGTATGTAGTAGTGTTCTTTCTTTCTTTCTTTGTACGGCTTATCATGTTTTAATAACCAGCTGAAAGTAGGTATCTTAATTAATATAAGAATTAATTAATATAATATAAGAATAGTTTTCTTAGTTTGCTTAATGCGGTTCACTTGAGGTTTACTATGGTCGGTATAATATGCCACTTAAGATACATATTCTGATACAGCGACAACTGGAACATCTGATTTCGCTAAAGGATGTTATTCGTTTACATGTTTGCGTAGCATTTACACTTTTTAACGTTTTCCACGTAGATTTTTGTCAAAACACATGAATATTTATATTTGATCTAGTTCAAATCAAACATTAATTTATTCAAGCACAACAGATGTTATTGACATACACGACTTTAATATTATAACCCAAGACGGTGCGTATTTTTCGCCAAATATCTAATAGTACTGCCGAGTTCTGTCTCGACGTCTGCTACGAGGTAATTCTGTTGTCGCATGTCCAGTCACGTCTCTTGTTCCTAGCTGGGTCAATAGAAACTATATTCCGCACAGTTTTGTCTACAAAGTCTGTCTGTAAGTAATATAGTCACATAATGTAAGGAGCTTATGTAGGTGCTAAAATTGCTTACTGACATTATCTGAACGGCTGGACATACATGCATAATGTACATTATACTGTATGTGCAAACAAACAGATCGATAAATTTGAAGTTGGAATAATCAGAGTGGATTGAATGTATGAACTAGGTAATAAACAAGGGTTGTCTTCCTTTTTTTTCATATTATAGTGAAGTGATATAGCTATTAATTAAAATTATACTTAAACAATGAGATAACGTTGTCGTGTAGTATAATCTACATAGTAAACGCACTGCTACATATAAGGCCTTTTTCCGTAGCATACATGGCTTGACCCAAAAACAGTTTTAATCAGTATTGTTTACCATCAGTTAAAGGATTTTCGTAATTTGACACTACTGCGTAGTATTATATTAGATAAGAGGCAATTTACAAACACTATAAAGGGCCCTAAATATAAAAATATACACAAATGTTACCGATATTAGACATATGTAATTGGCCACACATTAATACAGAGTCGATACAAAATAATAATGTCGTTAATTACTTTACGTCAGTAATACTTTTGAGCTGTTCGTCAGTATTTATGTCTGCAATAACAAACCAGACGCTGAACGATTCCTCGGCTCTTTCAGTAATATGCAATAATTGGACATCAACTGAGTATCGGTTTTTTTTTTGTTTTTCACATTATTCACGATACAAATTAACACGTGAAATTAATTTAATTACTTATTTTCACAGATTGTGGTATTTAGTTTGTTAAAACAAGGTGCCTAGGTTTGCCCTTTGAAGATACCTTATTGAAACTAGACTTACTACCTATGCTAAAAAGTTTTTCAACCAAGATTTTAAGACTTAATCAATTACTTGCAGCCAGTGGGATATACGAGTCTTCTAATTTATCACTTTCTAGCTCGAATTATTCCATTCTAACATTTGATATTCTTAAGAATTTTCTCTTTTGTGAGTAAGAAATCAAGTTAAGAGAAATTTACTATTCTTCTTGGTCGGATAATCGCAGTAAGTGAGTATTTTCTCACAGTTTGGACATGTCGAAGTACTTTGTTACCAGAATGTGTCGATGTAGATAGGACCCGGTTGGATCCATATTTCTCCTAAACGAGATTATTGGGCTTTTCAATAGAAGAATATTCACGGGTCACTAAGGATTTTTGGCTTGAATTCATGCAGTTGGTAAAAGGTGAATATTGCATGTTTTTTGCTTTGAAAAACCAGTAGCACTTTTGTATTGGTATTCCTATATTGTTGTATTATACCAATATCGGGCTGATGCCCGCAACTCTAAGGCCAAGGGTGTATTGTGCGTTTGTCTGATGAAAATGAAATACGCTCTCGCTCATAAGGCACTGTAACAAATAACAATAGTTATATTGGTCTATACAACCGAATGTTTGCAAACAAAAGATGAATAAATAGCAGTTGCATGGCGCCGGGATGAGAATTTTCAAAAGGATGTGCGGTGTTACACGAATGGATACCGAGAATTTGTGGGGAAAGTGTTAATTGTGAATTTGGAGTGAGTTAAACTAAAGGAGTAGAGGGAGAACAAAGAAACGACGCGCGACGTATGGATTGTGTGATGATATATTAAGAAAGAAGGTGACAATTGAGATGACTGTTAATGAGGAAGAATGAAAGAAGAAAATGCTGCGCAGACTCCATATAAATTGGGAAGGTTTTGGACGATACTTTCTACTAGCTAGAGTTCCTAAGGGTACATATTTCTGTCACAAGATAATGCTGTGATGACAGTATCGCGTCGGCAGCGCTACTCCCAAATCTGTGTTAGTGCGGCCCGGCCACAGGCTTACAACTTACAACCCGGGATTAGGATTACGTCAAGTTTTGGAACTTTGTGCTGTTAAATGTGTAGTTTATGAAGGACTTATGCTATTTGTTAACCGAATGACGTAGAGTCAAAAGCAAAAGTTCTACTAATATGTAAAACTGTGGGTATTAGTTAATCAATCACACCTTGTATCGGATTTGAATGAAACTTGGCGCGTTTGTTCGTTGTGCTCTTGTGCATGCTATGTAATTATAAATTCGAAGGTAGGTAAAAATATATTATGATAAATGTTTACTTTTGATTTTGTATCTATTTATACTGGCTAAAGATTACATGTAGCAGTCCCTAAGTTCAACAGTCCAGATGCACCGTGCCACAGATTCAGTATTGTCCTACTATGTCCTAATAATTTCATGATAATTTTCAACTATTTTATATTGGGTAGGTAGCAAATTATTGAAATGATTGAAACACCCGATAGATACGTCCGTGTACATCTGTTCTACCACTGTTCGGGATGTTTACATTTTGTTACTCTGACAGTAATTAGCACATCTGTTCAAACATAATTTGCATTAAAATGGTTGTAGCCTAGAATGTTAACTAACAGTATTCCAGTCCTGTACAATCTAGGACAAAATAGGCTAACAAATTCAGAGCTGTGAGACTCCTTAAAAGTCAGCTTTACTGAGCAATAGTAATTTGTGGAATCATGTCGAATTATATCCAATTCACTTAAGTTTCTGCCCGCTCCGCTATCGAAGAGACCGTAAATATAAGGCGACAGCACATTTATAATGGTGGTTCTTGCGTTTGACATTTTATCTCTATAAGAATAATTATCTTTTTAATGTCATATAAAAAGTTACTTTTCGCTTTTACATGTAAAATGTGGTCCGAGTAAAGTTTTAAGCAGTTTGCTCAAATGTTGTATTAAGGTTACACTAGTCGATCATTTTTCCATACAAACGTAGTCAAGCGATTACTCCACTGTTTGACGATGTACATTCAAAATAAAAAAGTGATATCAATTTGTCTCATCATTATCTATCCTGTGTGGAAACAAAAAGCAAAAATATAAAATATTTGAAAGTGAGCGTCGAAAGTTCCATGTTTCATCACTAATTTTAACGCATTTTTGGGCGGAAATAAATACCATAAGAAGAAGCAAAATTGCGGAAACGGCCTCCTACAAGCATGGATTAGTAATTCAACAATGAAAATAATTTTATTTTGAAAATATACATTTAGTCGTTTTTTCATGATATCTAGACTCCCAAAGGTCTGTTTATAAAATTTTGCGCGCTCGTTTTCGTCCTAAATCATCATCCATTTCGATACAAATTTGCAAAAGTGCTAATTCGTATGCGAACTAGCTTCTTACTGCTCTTCACAGCATCTATCTCTTTCGCACGTGTTGTCGGATTAGATAGCATGCATTTTAACCTCGCGCACAAAATAATTCGTGCCGTCGACTAGGGGAACCTTAAGGTCAGTTTTTGGAACGATTATTACAAAATTGATGTAAAAATTCTTGAAAGACTTGTTGATGCTGTGATGGAATAAATTATCAGCAGCCAATTTCAGCACTTGTTTTGAATTTAATTTGTGACGCATCGAAATTTCATTTTCAGGTAAATAGATCTTGGATATCTTTAAAATTAGCCTCTGCTGCTGTTATCTCTTAAAAACAAAAAGCATGTTTAAAATAACAATAACTAAAAATATTTGTAATAATATTTTATGTAGTAATCTAATATCACTTGTCAATACATATCCAATGAGCCGAAACTCGATGTTGCTCTCGTGTTTGGCTTAGAAGTTCCTATGGCTCCATTCTGGCTGCATCACCAGACTAGTTCCATACTATTTTTGCATTGCCACCAAAGATATAAATGCATCCCAAGTTTAAGCTGAATCGGACGCCAAGAAATGCATTAAAAATGCATTATTTATTTATCAGACACACAAACCAACGACGCAAGTTAATAAAAAGCTAGTAATAAATAAGTAATCAGTACCTCAGCATAAGTTTCCTTAGTGAGTAATATGAGATCGTTCGTTACCTGCACAAACACTCCGCACGGCTACCATTACTCGTACCAGCCGCCACTAGTGCGGGGCATATCATTAGTGCTTCATTATCCGGTCCAGATGAGTGAGGCGAGTACTGCTGTCGCGACAGGAAATTAGACGCCGTTATACAAGCATTGCTGACTTTCTGTCACGTGCGAGCGTGGTGATATATAATATTTATCAACACCTTAAGGCTGAGTTGTGAGGTCGCCTGACTGATATTTTTCCTTACGTTTCTTTACCGATTTTATGACTTATTTTATGACAAATTTCCGTTGGTCCAATTTCTTAAAAAGGTTTTTGTTTTTTTTTTGATTTCCTAAGAAAGATGGGTTGACTGACCTTGATATATCTTTCTTCAAACGTTGTCTTGTTATTAATCTTTATAACCATTTTCAAATTCGAACATGACCCGTTTTGGGTTGAAATGAAATTGAAAAAGCCGAAACAGACTCCGACAGGGAATTCCGATCCTTAGTGTACGCACAATGAAATTTCTCGTTTCGTTTCGTTAAACCATCTATAAAAAGTATTAGTCGTCAATTAAAGGTTTCGACAAGAGCTTTACAATATAGAACACAAAACGATACTATGTAACAACAACAAGAGGCTCAGACCTCCTCCCCATCGACTAAAACGAAATGTTCATTGTTCGTCGATCGATCTTCTTATAATTCTGATCGCTTTTGTGAGCTCCAATATATTTCGTTGTTAAGCTCTCGAGGCATTAAGTCAGGATTTGTACTGAAAAGCATCTGACAATCGGAGAATTTTTAATAACTTGGGCTTCAATGCGTTGATGTGAGAGTCCAATCTTATAAGGAGCGATTTTTATCAGTTTATTGTACATAGCTACGTTTTGTGACCTCGTGGCTAGAAAATAACAGTCACATAGGTCGAACGTCAAGATAAAGCAACGCTTGCAGAGGTTAATCCGTGGATGGTGGTAAAGCAAGTTTTGCCCGACTGTCTTTTGTTAATCTTTGACAGTCGTCACGGGTAGTCAAAACCCAGACAACCTGAGATCAGTCTTGCCAAGAGGCATCGTATTATTCAGTGACAGGGTTTTGAAGGTCACACAGGCATTCAATCCGTGTAAAATGCTGGTAAGTTTTCAACTGCATTCAGTTAAGCTGGGAGCCTACCTTACATCGTTGCGAAAAGGCTGCACACATTGACTGATTTTACATTTAGTGTATGTAATGTTTTTCTCTTAAACTAATGTTTTAAAAGAAAACAAATAATTAGAATGACTAAAGAGACAACAGTGGTGTTCGTTTCTATTGCTATTCTATTGCAAGTTAATATTGCTGTGTATGTTCATAGTGTAAAAGCAACACTAATTATTTTGTCAGACACGTTGATTTCTTACCAATTTCGTTGACAATTCCCACTTTGACACTATCTGACAATTCTATAGGGAAAAAGATTATCGGTTTTGTCTTCCAAGTGAAAGCCAAGGAACAAGGCAACGTTTAGGAGATAAAAATTATTCAAAAAATCTTGTTTACTTCTTTTTAGTTAGCTTCTTAAGCAGTCGGATTTTATGATTTTTCGAATATATTTTTTTATTTATAACTTTTAGTTAACTTTTTTTTTCGAATTAGTTACATTTAAACATATAAGTGTTGTATATTTTTGAAATCTCCTCTTAAAACCCTTTATTTTTATATACAACACGGGGTTAGGAAGTAAAAAAAAATTGGGCTCCACAATATGGCGCCCAAAAGTCGCCATTTTACTATTTTCCAATTTTAATGTAGCCAATGACACTCGCAAGGTTAAGACGAACCGATTGACGTAAGACTTATCGTCTCTAGAACGCCACATAGGAACAAATACACATACATAGACTGTTAAACACATTACCCTCCTTCGGCAGTCGGGTGACAAAAAATGTCTATGACTAAGTGCAAAATAGACAATAAAAAAAATAGAGCACATTGTTAAAAACAGATCCATTTTCACAATCTGCGAGCCTACACCTGTACCAAAGTCAATATTTCGACGCTACTAAAATTGTGGTTATTAATTATTTATTTACTTTAATGTAACACGGCCAAAGGCCAATTACATAAAGACATGTTTTAAAACGCTTTAAAAATAAAAACAAAAACAAATAACAATGATAATATCTAAAATGACACTGTCACACTCACAAACAAAAAACAATCTCAATTACACTCTTTCTCTTTATTTTTTAGTTATATATATTATTAGAGATTTTGCTTCTATGCAGATACCCTAACATAGCGTTAGATACTACATACTCGACATTGTCATCAACGAGGAACACCATTCCTCATAGTAATCAATCATAGACCGATACTAAACCCGGCCCAGCCCTGATCTCGGGTTCGACTCCCGGTCGGATCTATCCGGAATTAACTGGCATGCTCTCGGAATACTAATGTCGCTGCTAGAGAGATAGATTACGGTCTCAGGCAAGGGTGCCGAGTTCATATGTTGATCTTCCATTATTTAAAGTTGCTTATATACTTTTTAAGTCTTATTTCTTCGTCAATGCTCTATAACGCTGTTGACGTGGCTGAATTCTGGACGTACTCGTATTTAATTTTGGAATCACCGATATAACGTAGAAAAATTTAATGCTCTTTAGGTACTTAGGAATACGGATATGACCACAAGATGGACTACATGAAGTGTGGCAATGCGCCGTCGGTACATTGTGGACATCCTACCCATACGCACTAAACGTTTTGGCAATAGTTTCATTATGCGTACAACTAAGGAGTGGAATGCCCTACCGGTATCTATGGTTCCCGATAGCTACAACCTAGGGGTCTTTAAGTCAATAGTGAATAGGTCTCTTCTAGGCAAGCGTGCTTCATCGTTGACCACATCACCGCTTACGATCATGTGAGACAGTGGTCAAACGCGAGCCTGTCTATAATAATAACATTTTTTTTTCAGCATCAAATGCAAGTTCAACTGCAAACAATATTACGTGTATTAAAAATATTTGTATGTTTTTTTTTTAAGTTATCTATAATTTGATGCGTTTTTCCTACAGCTCAAAGTTTCAAATTATAACCGAAACAAAAGTGTTAAAGTGAAATAACTCAACGGATCATAATCGTAATTAAGTATGTCATTATTGTTTATTTTATTTTGATCACTTTGAACGATTGCTACGAACGATAGAAACATAAATGTACGTCGAGGTTCAAAAATGCAGTCATACTCTACCAGAACTAAAGGCCTAAAATTTATTTTTGATGAAGGTCAATGGCTTACTTCTTATTTAATCTATAGCACAGTATTTATGTATCGTATCACAGTATCTACTAGCTGCCACCCGCGACTTCGCTGAGCCACTACGACACTATGTATACTTTTTTACATTATAATATTCAATTAAAACAGTAATGTTTTTATTACAGAACTAAAGGCTGCGAGATTTTCTTTGAAACTCTGAACGCTCCTGCATTATGCGTGAAACCACAAAGTGTGTTAGCTCTGTTCGGGTCAGGGTTCACTACAGGACTCTCTGTAGACCTCGGATTCCACATCACAGAGATACATCCAGTGTACGAAGGCGGCTCCATCAGCTATGCCAACATGGAGACTAAAATAGCTGGTCATGACCTGTTGGACTTCATGAAAGTCAGCTTCGAAAGGCGCGGCCTATGTCTTGGCCATCACGCTCATGATATCATTGAAGACTTGTTGAGAAAGAACCTTTACGTCTCTAAAAATCGTACAATACCAAGGAACGAATATCTGAAGAAGTACAAACTGCCAAGTGGTGAAGAAATAGATGTGAACGAGGAGATTCACAAGGCTGGCGAGATGTACTTCCAACCGGATATAGTGTTGGGGAAGAAGACAAATGGACTTTCTTTACAAGAAGCTATTGAGACAGCGGTGTTAAAATGTGATCCAGGACTGCAAACTGAGATGTATGAAGGTATTGTCACTCATGGAGGAATGGCGACCATGCGAGGGTTGAACAAGCGTTTATCTCGGGAGCTTGAGGCAACTATTCACAGACCCATAAATATAAAATATTGTTCGGAGTCGTACGCGCTGGCGTGGTTAGGAGGTTCGGTTTTCTCAGGTATAGTAGAGGCTAGGAAAGCTTGGGTGAACAAGACACAGTTTGAAGAACATGGAGAGCGGATCGTCAGGAACGGATTTTAAATAATGCTAGTCAATGTATAAGGATTTTAATATTGTGTACAGGGTTTTACTACAATAATTATTTTGTATTTTTTTATTATTTCTTAATATTTTTCTTTTATTTTTTTATACTTTTAATTGATATTTTTTACTATAAACTAATGGTTAGATTAATTTAATATTATATTTCTTTTTATTCTTTAATAGGTATTGTTTTGCACATATTCTATGTTAATGAATAAATTTAATGAAGTGGTACTATTTTGTAACATCTTTTTTATGCCCAATCTAGACCCTAATTTGCATTCATGTGTACATTTTCAAATGCTTGTTTACAATACATTTCTGTTTAGAAACATTGCAGCAGTGAAACCTTAAGTGGTTTAAATCAGCTGGCTTTGATATTCCCGATATATGATGGGCGGTCTAGTAATATTATCGCTGAAACATCGAGTGCATTGTCGCCGGTAATCGTCGTTAGCTACCCGACTAACTCATGTCACGGACGACGAACAAATGTCACTCTTCATGCTAATTCATTGTTACCGAAAGGTAGTGAGCCAGATTTATTGGGGACACTGCAGCGTCTATTTGAAAATCATTTTCTTTTTCGATAGTATTTATAACTTTGATGCTAACTAACATAACTAATTTTGAACAACTTTTTTTTAGATTCAGGATTTCACAAACTCAATGCTACACATACTTTTTATGCTGAGGGCTAAAAGTTTATACACAGGCACCAAAAGCTCAACCAATCGCGCTGTCCCGCGCCTTGTGTATTGGTTTCTTAAGTCAAAATATCACTCAAACTTGGAATATAAACTTAGATAATGTAGGTACAATAATGCATTTGTTCTTTATCATTCTAGAATAAAATGCTGCGAGATATTCTTCGAAACTCTAAATGCGCCTGGGCTATGCGTGAAGCCACAAAGTTTCTTAGCTCTGTTTGGGTCAGGTTACACGACAGGACTCTCTGTAGACCTGGGAGAAGAAGTCACAGAAATTAACCCAATTTACGAAGGAGGCACCATCAGCTATGCTAATATGACCACCAATATCGCTGGAAATGAAATAAAGAACTGGATGAAAGAACATCTGAAACAGCGAGGTATTGATCTTGGTAGCGATGATGAGGTTATTCTCGACGATCTCTGGAAGTGCATATACGTCAGTGAAAACTGTGCAGTAACCAGTAAAGATCAATATGAAAAGGAGTATATAATGCCAAATGGTAAAAAAATTGACGTAAGTGATGAGGTCTTCATGGCTGGTGAGATGTACTTTCAACCAGAGCTGGTGCTTGGGGTAAAAACGGATTTATTGTCGATACAGGAAGCTGTTGTGACTTCGATCTTAAAAGTTGACAAAGAGCTACGTCATGAAATGTTCGAATCCATTGTCACTCATGGAGGCCTGCTGACTATTCCTGGGTTCAACAAGCGACTATCTAACGAAGTCGAAGCAATTATTCACAAACCAGTGTCTATCCCACCAGTGACGGAATCCTACGCCGTGTCATGGATGGGGGGCGCCGTGTTCGCAGGGATGGCGGACGCTTCTAGACTGTGGGTGTTAAAGAAGCAGTTCGAGGAGTATGGAGCGAGGATTGTGAGGAACAAGTTCCTATGAGCTCTCGAGCTAGTGCTGTCTTTAAAATAAAATAAAAGATTTTATTGTTCTATTGTGATCATGGTTTCATCAATATAAACACTTAAAATACTTTTTATTGTTCTAAAAAGTTAGTATGTTCTAGGTCCGGTGACTTGTAAGTGACGTTTTGAAATACGAGACGACATCGCAGGCAAGATCTAAGGGAGTTTAACTTGTAAAGGATTTTGTTGAAATTTATCTACCCAAACACAGCCATGGTAGGTATATTGCAAACCAAAATGTGAGGAGAGATCTTCGTCATAAAATAAAACGATAACTAAGTGACGTAAAATTTGTATGGGTATCAATAAAAATAAAAGTTTTTATGGCTTACGAAATTTTATCTCTACTTTGAAAACATTTGTGAAATCAAGCGTAAGTATATAAAGACAGTGACTTGTTGTCAGAATTTTGGTATTTTGCTTGACAATAATATTTTTGGCTTAGCTTGCACGCACCATCTGCTTTATATCAGACCAATGTAGATACCAATCAACACGTAATTTTTGCCAACTGAAATGGTTTTCAAATAGAATTCCTGAAAGAAAATCATAGCACGACGTACCCACGTTCAGAGAAATAAAATTTTTTTCAGCAGATTGTCGCGACCTTTATTAATTGTAACCCACGCAAGTTGCGCTGAGTGCATTTGAGCTGTCACACGCTACAGTCTAATATGGAATGGCGCAGTGGTATGTCAGCCTATTTGTATTTTTTATGCCAGGTACAGGCATGTGTATTTTCTACCTAATGTGTGGTTACTTATCACGGGCCGTCAGTTGCTGTTGGTCGGTGAAACTTATTTACAGGCTTGGTTGGAAAGTGTTGACATTACTGTCGGGAACAATGGTCACAGAGACGTCTCCGTGCTCTGTGGCTGCCCCAGTTTCCTTTACATCCGGACATTAGTTACGATGAGATAGTTTGGGTTCAATTTCTAAACCTATATAGATCAGATACCAGCACAAAGCTTTTTGAAAATATATAAGTAATTATGACTCAATGCATTTTCAAGTGTCTTTAGTATCTTACACAACCAACTTCTGTAAATCCAGCTCATTGATGCCCGCGCAATTATTTCTATGATAGTCCATGATTTCCATAGGTATCACAAACACTTTTGCTAAGGAAATTCCCAACAGTAGATACAAAACAAATCATTTCCTACCCAAGGTAAATAGTGTGACAGAAAAATTGACTAAAAAGTTTTGGAGCTAAGGTTTAAAATGGAATGAAAAGATACAGATTGTACGTAATTGAATCTGAGTTGCAAAGGGTTCTCTTTTAAATTCGTAAATGGTGTTGGGTGTGGAAGCGAGATGTGAGTCCTCTGTGCGTTGTATGAGCGCGTGTGAACCCGCCGTTTTAATAAAGGATTCGGAAAAAGCCAAGCTACCTGATTATATAATATGGAGCAGTTTTAGGATGCGCCCCTAACACCGTGTTGGGTGCCGTGAAGATAAAATTAAGTAGATAGCAAGTAGCAGTTGTAACGATGTTATCAGGCTCTTTCGTGTTTATTTGATAAGCATAAAAGATTGGATAGGATAGTTAACTTAATGTTAACTATCCTCCGATTCCTAAATAAACATAATGAATGTATGCCAAATATCAGTATGGCTACATACATAACATGGCATCATATATTCTTATCTGGGTCTTACTAAGAAGACGAGAGATTTTCCAACCCATCTGTTCTCAAAATTAAACAACCCCATGTGGTGAACCCATATCGAAAGATGGGCCCTTAATTTATAGATGGATAAATAATGCTTGATATATGTACCATACAATAGAATTGCCTTTCGTACAAGAAATAGTAAAGAGTTTTGGGAGAGAAAGACTGCACTTTATATATCTCATTCCTTAACAATAATCGCCCAAAGTCCTAAACATTCGTAAAAAGTTCCTCTCCGCTCGCTTCATGTTAAGAACTCTCAAGGAAAACTTTACGAGTTTTATAAATAGATGCGTTTTATCGTCCCCCAGACCCTGGCGGTTCAATGACGAACAATTTTTCACCGGTAGGTATATTGCTATGATGTCGTTGACCTTAATACAAATAGTCTGAATATATTAATGTGGGGCAAGGGATGGAATTGATTATGTAGAATTTTGTCTTGGAGCGACTGTAGGAGTATTTCCATTTGGTGCACATGTGTTGGATCAGTCGGTTACCTTCATTATGGTTGAGCTGAGTGGTGCCAATCCATGCGTCATGTTCGTGAACGGGCGCCATCAGTTGGGATTGGTCATAACTTAGCTGCCCATAAGCAAAAAAATTCTAAATCTATGTAGCTGCCTCGGCCTGTTATTGCACTTTTATGTTGAAATTGTTTGTTACTCTAGACGCTTTTACGAGCACGTCTTTTTGCATCGTTCTCACATATATGTATTTATTTTTCAACAAGAATGATGTAACCAAAAACTTGTAATTGAAACTGATGGAAAAGAGTGTCCGTGGAGTTTCTTGCAAATTCTTCTCCATTGAGATCTACTGACGTTTGCGAATTTGCAACTAGAGTCATAATTTTTTTTTGTTTGACAATTCAAAAGTACCTTTAAGGTTTATTTGAAATAAACTATTTTGATTTATTTGGTTGATTGATTTTGTAGAAGTTCTGCGAGGAGTTCGCGTGCCTATATAATATGACTAACAGTCGCACGAGTCGATCTTCAAGGTTAAGCAAAGCTTTTTGGGACAATACCACCTCACTATTTCCAAACCACTGAAATCCAGAATCAACAGTGGGGACTACCAGAAAAGCGCCGAGGCAATGAAGCTCGACGAAGTCCCGGATAACAAATTTATTTTTTTGTTCGAAATAAGTTTATTCCAAAGTCCCATTTAAATTTGGTAACGATCTGATGAATACGAGTAACTTCGGAGATATACAACAGAAATCTTCTATAAATGACGGCAGATCTCTCGGGATTTCTGCAATCGCATGTCTGTTTCTTGGTTTACAACATTTTATATCATACCATCACGCCAGTATGCTTCAAACGGTTACGCAGATGTGTACAGATCTCCCTGGTACACGCTCATTCCACCGGTTATGTTCGAGTTACATGTTATTCGGGTAATCTTTTGTGGCACCACTATGGGCATTATAGATACCTTACTATAGAACTTGTCCATTATGTACTAAAAAGTGAAAAATAAATAACTGTTTTACAAAACAATACAACTGACTTTCAAATAAAAACACTACAAAACGAAAAATAACTTCAATTTCGGAAGGTGGTGTCAAAAAACGAAGAAACGAAAACAGGCACACCAAAAAATTTATTTATTGAAAGTCAATACATGAAGCAGGCTTCTTTTTGGAAAAACTTGTGCAACAAATCTAGCTTGTAGCGCAGTGTGTCGCTGCCCCTTGGTGATAGATTGCTGACCCGTGCTTCGTATTTATGTATGGGATTGGAGTGTGCGGTAACCGAGGGAGGCGGATGAGTTTCTGGATCTTCACTATTAACATATCAAGCCTAAGTAATGACTTAATAATTTATTCGTGTGCGAATCCCGGGGTCCGAAGTATAATTAACAAATCTAAAGCTCTTAATTCCGGAGTAGAAGATAGTACGTATTTACGTACGTATTTACGTTTCCCCCTTCGGTAAGACGTGCGCATCTGTTGTGATGAAATATTGCGTGGTATAAGAATCGGTTACCGATCGTGCTATGTGTTGGTCACTATAACACAGAACTGCATGTCAGTGTGTTACAGGTACATAAATCTGCTACTTCAATTCGATTGTTAGTATTGAATAGTTTTATGAAACTTGGTTTCAACAAATTATAATAGTCAAGTGTTCGCTGAGCTGGCCAAAATGTTGCACCCCTAAGCATTCTAAGAGATTGCATCATCATCATCATCATTTCAGTCAAAAGACGTCCACCGCTGGACATAGGCCGCCCACAAGTGTCGCCACACTGATCGGTAGTATGCGTCACGCATCCAGCGGATTCTCGCAACCTTAACCAGGAGGGAGGCCTTCCAACGTTGCGTCTCCCGGTTCGCGGTCGCCATTCAAGTTGACCCCTGTTTATGTTCAAGTGACTGTTCTGTTTATGTTCAAAGCTGGTCAGGCAAACCCAAAATACAAGAGCTGTACATTCAAAAACATTCATGGACCTCATTTATAAAAACTTTTAAACCATAAATTTGATTAGTTTAAACAATGATAAGCAGATTCTTCAAAACATTAATTTGGAGCTTTCAAACATTAACTAAAACGACGAAAATAAGTGTAATAAAATTAGAGGCCAAACGGCGAAAAAAAACCTAGTTAAGTAATTTCACCGTCATTTTCTTCAATAATGAAGAAGTAATGTTGCCTCAAAAGTCCATTAAAAAGCCATAACAGACAAAAATGGCCTGTCAAAGGCCTCAAAAGTCACTTTTTTGCTTAGTAAAGTTTTGATTTTACTGCATTTTTTGCTCAGAGCGAGTTTATTCCTTATTCAAATGTAAATTAGGTTTGAATCTGTTTAATTTTTTCTTTAGTACTGTCAGTGAAAAACTCTGCTATGGGGTATATTTCAGTACCGTTAACTGTCTGTGTTTACGTATATTATGAACCCAAAATTGATAATATTGCTGTCAAAACAAGAAAACGTACCAGACAACGACAATTTGAATGTTACACGGCTGTCTTCAGCATAAAGACGTAATTTGACGAGCCTTAATTACCATACGCATAGATTAAGTTAAAAAAATAAACTTCAAATATATATATTTTGGCTCATATCTCGAAAACAAATGAACATTTGTTTCACAACTGTTTTTGAGCACAATTGAACACGGAATAAACTTGCTCTTTTTTGCTGTGATAGGATTTTTATGGACTTTTGAGGCAACATTTCTACTACCACAATGAAAATAATTCCGGAGAAATGTTTTACTACGATTTGTTTCGTAGCAAATGTTTGCATTACCTGGGCTACAAATCAAATTTATCGTTATTTTTTTAGCTGACTACGGCGAAGCAAAAGGGAGGGTTATGCTTATGACCGGTATGTGGGTGGGTATGTATGTATGTATGTTCATCTGTTCCTTCATAACTTCTAAACTATTAATTATAATTTGACAAATGAGGTGTTGTTGGAAGCGTCTTGTTTTCCGCTGGTTATAGTCTATACGAAGTCACATTAAACTGAATATGGCGCCTTCTAGAGGGCCCGAAGTAAGGAACAAAAATGATTGGCCCACCCCATCATGGGTGGGTTCATTGAACAGGTATTTTAAAATTAAGGTAAGGGTTTGGTACATCACATTTTTGTCAAGCGTAAGTTTTGTGAGACTTATCCCGTCAAAGTCATGAAAATTATTTTTTACCCGACTACGCAAAGTGTTTGTTGATCGGTATGTATGTGTGTATGCATGTATGCATTTATGTTTATTTGTTCCCCCAGGCTCTGCAAAAACCCCAAAATATTTCAAATATAAAATAAATCCGAAAACTAAATTTTCGGGTATATTTTCTTGTTTCGTACTTTTTAGAGCGTTATTTTTCAACATGTAATAACTATCTTAGCTAAAGGTTTTCAGGACCAAAAGAATAAGGTTACATATCAAAGGTTAAAATTTAAGTTCTACGGATGAAAGATGTACGCATGTCCTATTATTTTGTGTTATTAATTATGTAGGTGTACACCGAGGGTACAAACCCCTCCTTTGCGGCGATCGGTGTTTTTGCACCCACAGTCGCAAACTGGGGTCTAATTTGAATTTATGCCAGCAATAAATATTTTTGCTGCCTACCAAAGAGTTATTGGGTACAATTTATTATGGCCGTTGAATTTTAAAGGGTTATTTTTTTAGATGTGTACTGATGTTGCCACATTTATTGTGCTAATCTGATCTTGATTTTTTTGCAGACGAAAATAGAGCAATCTGAAAAAAATAGTATATTGATAGCCACTGCGTAATCCAGTGAGTGAAGTTTTAGAGAATAGAAAGTAATTAAAGTTCTTAACAGATCTGACCAATGATTAAGATCAATATTCAATCATAATTATCAAAAGATAAGAAACGATTTTTGCTTTTGTAGCGCTAATACGCAATGAAACCAACACACACAACGCAATGAACCACGGGGCTGGTTTAATTTATTTACTTTCATAGTATAATTTCATAAGGTATCTTACTATGGGGATGGGCTGCAGAAATTGACTAAATTTTTATTCTGCAAAAACGAGCCATCAGAGCGATATACAATCTTCGCTGGCGCGATTCTCTAAGGGAACTGTTTAAGGACATTAACATCATGACGGTTCCTTGTCAATATATTTATGAAAACATCGTGTACGTGAGAAAGAATTTACGTCTTTTAGTTAAAATGATGACAATTAATTCAACCAGGTTTCAGGCTGGTTAAAGTAGCCTTATCTTTCATGGGATACTATACAAAATGTTACAATGAAATTCCTCCCCACATTCTAGAAATAAATGCGACGAAATGTAAAACTTGTATAAAACGCACACTGTGCTGGCAGGTATACATCGCTGATATGCTTGGTTCAATGCTAGTCCTGCTCCCACAACCACTAGGGCGCAAAAGCAAGTGATATGCAGAACATTATTGTTTTGAAGTATTGTTGGACCTGCTGAAGACTATGAATATATTTGTATTGTATAAACTCAATACCTTTTAGTATTATATAACTACACAGCACGTGTGTGAGTACTTCGTACCCAACTGTAAATCTACCATTTACTGTACCTATGTGTCGTTCGTTGACTTGTGCGTGCTCTGGCAGTTGAGTGTGTCATGCTCTCTCAAATGTGTGTCTGATGGTGGCCCATGTGTTGGATCATTCAGTTCCCTTCATGATGGTTCGTGAACGGGCGCCGCCAGTTGGATTTGTCATAACTTAACTGCTTGGGTGTTAATGTTTTTCTAGTACCTATTCTATAACTGCACAGTACATGTGTAATACTTACTTGTCTTAATACTTTATACCTGTACGTAGTAAAGTGTGTAGTGCTATTCTGAGTGCATCGTCCTCAGATATAGGAATTTATTAATGTATGTACTTATGTAGATATTGATAAGTTTCTTGTGCGATCTTCTCCATAACTAGCTACTTTTCCGAATGCACGGTAGAATCAATTTATATAACTTGTAAATTTTAATTGTTGACGTTCAAAAGTGTCGCTTAGTGGCCTAGTTGTAATAAATATAATTGACTTTGACTTGACAAAACGCCAAAACGCGTGTTCAGGTCCTTATAATACTAGGCAGAAATTCGATAAAGCGAACCAAACTTGAACATTTCTCCAGAAATATCTTTAGAAGTGTGAATCACTCAATAGGAAACTATCTGGCCAAGCAATTAGTTTTCAGATCAAACTATAGCGGCAAAGTTAATATATAAGTAATTAGTACCCTAACGTTCTCGAATGTTCCCAAGGTCGGAGAGGTCCAAATACAAAGAAACTTATGCCAACGATTTTGGTACGGACGACGATGTCGGTTGTAATTATTAAGATTTGTGAGTAGCATTTTATACGGAAAAGTTCGGCTTGAATGGAGTGTTGCGTGAATCAAAGTTGTTCAATATATAGTCTCTTGTCTGTAAGTAGGTAATGCTTAAATGATTTTCTTTTTGTCATTTATGAGCCTTTCAATCAGATTATAGACTTAAGTCCTGAATAGAGAAAATAATTTGTTCCGTCAAGTTCGGAACGCACACCACTGCAGTATGTGGTGCTTGTCACATGATCCTCATCACCGCTGAAACATTTTGCGACGGAACAAAAGACTATTCTAGTCGTTTTTCATACGAATATGTGTCCGGCAATCAAGAGACCAAAGCTATACCTTCCACAAGTATTTTGCCTCCATTTTTGAAGAACATAATACTTCGATCCATTACCAACTCCATCTCTATTAGGGTTCACTATTAAAATAAATAAACCTTTAACTGGCCACCATCACCATTTATGGGTATCGTAAAAGGCGATTACCGAGGATACGTAACTACTGGCTGGGCAGCCATAACAACAATCTGTGAATACCGATCCGGTTGCGAAAGTCGTGATTATGGCCCTGATATTAATATTATACGATTGACCATTAAAGGGGTCGTTTGGAACCTTATGGTTCATTCATAAGTCCTCCGTTTTGGTCGAACATTCAAATATACGTACATAACATCACGCCTGTGTTTCCTGAAGTGTTAGGCAGTAGTGCACCTATAAGTACACCCACATTTCGTAAGAAGGTAAGTTAACTTTTATGTTATAGGGAGCCAACCCATTGCCTTATTAAAATTAAATTCCAACCCAAAACCACTTTCCCCGACCCAGGGCTTCATGCCCATATTTGAGCGCCAATCGGTGTCCGTCAAATATGTTGCTCTGTGATCAACGAGCGACAAATACGGAACAAATTGCGAAACACCATCCATCACTAAAGCAATTTCATAACTACTGCTGAATTTTTTAACGCTTCATATTTTTTATGTTTGTCTATAAAGTTGAGTTTAGGTTAAATAAACATTTATGTTTGAGAACCAATGGATCACGAGTGTAATGAGTAAAGACATCGAGTATTTTACGGATGCGTAGCTTAGCTTTGGACTGCTGTAGGGCGAAGTTTTTATTTGATGAATGGCTGACCAGAAATCATCGTACCATTACAGTTCTCTGCTGGACTTAAGACAACCCCAAACGTTGCCACATCGGCCAGCCCTTTGCTTCTCTTACCGATAAACCAAAAATAATACCAGCCTGTAACTATCCCACTGTAGGGCAAACTCTTCTTCTCATACAGAGAAGGCACGAGCATTGATCACCACGCTTGCTTACGACGGGTTGGAAATTTCGAACTTTTATGAAGTATAAGTCTAGGTTTACTTACTATGTTTTTCCTTTACCGCTCTCGGCCATGTCCAAGATAAACTTAGAAAATACTTATGAACTTGAAAAACCTCAAGCACGAGAGGCGAGGTCTTAGCCGCTGGGCCACCACGACATAAATATTAGTTTGTAAACACGAGACATACCTGAGCTCCCACCATGCCCGTCTTCAGCCTAGGCAGATCCGTGTGCGAGTACTTGGAGATGGACCAGGGCTCCACCACGGTCAGATCGGTGTTCAACTCGAAGTCGTTAATCTGGTTGCGCAGGAACTTCCTGATGTTCCACGGAAGGTCGTTGTGTCTGCGGGCAGAGGACAGTTTTTAGCGATAGGCGATTAAATGAGGCGTAAGAATTTATCGTTGAAATATTAAAGAAGTCAGTAGTTGAGCAGTAGTGTCCTAGCGGTCGCGGACCCGAATATGGCAATGGTGGCCTTAAGGTCGGCCCCGTCTTACGAGTACCAGGATGTTCAAAACCAGGCTGGCGCATTACTTTGTGTAATTTATTTCATCGCCGCTTCTCTCAAAACGGTGAAAGAGGATACCGTGAGAAACCGACATGCCTAAGAATTATAAATTCGAAGATGTGTGGCATCAATCGGCATCATAAATCCGTACTGGGCCCACGTAATGGATTACAGCACATTTCGTCTCTTAGAGAGTAGGCCTGTGTCTCAGCAGTGGAAACGTTAATGTTGCCTCCATGACTAATACAGATATTTTTTTTGGCATACGAATAGATCGCTGATCAGAATCAAAGTTTCTTACTATCAAAATATTTAATAAAAGACTATGCTTCGAATTCGTTTTATAACAATGACTAGACTATTAACATTGATCATCATAATTCAGCCTGTTAAGGTCTCACAACTAATCTGTCTTGAATGATGATTCCATTACTTTTACGTTACTGAAGAAAGCTAATAATTTACTGAAACATCGGTCTTTAGTTTAACGTTCACTATTGCTTCATAACGATTAAAGATTTTCTACATACAAGTATAAACAAATACAAAGTTTTATGGAGCCTGATATTGAACGCACAAAATTGCTCAACATTGTTTCGACGTCCAAAAGCATTATTTACATCTGTGTCCTCTAAAATCCTTTCAGAACAAGATAAACAAAATCAATAACAATTTATGAATGTTGACCGCAAAAATGTTCAAACCGCAGTTTTAAGTAGAACAGTTTTTGTTCAGAAAACTTTTAAAAGCTATATCCGGAATTTGGCAAGCAGGCAAACAGGCGTTTCGATCAAAACAAAGGTCGTAGCTACACAGAACGCGGGGGCGGTTTTGTGACTCCGTTACTTATTGCCAAATAATCAATATCTACCTCTTCTTCGGCTGGACTATATTTTTTTTTATCAATTTTACTTCAATAAATATTTATATTTTTATGCTTCTGCCATGTTATCTCTCCACCACCTTGGTTGACTGGTACGGAATGCCGCCTATGTAACTATATGTTTTTAATAGTTGTATTAATTTCTGGATAACCATGGAGAACCCCTTGGGAAGACTTCTTTTTTATTCCTGATGAGCCCTTCACCTCGTTATGAGACTCGTAGGAACAATGATCGAATGAAAACTGGGACCAACTGCTAAAAGCCAAGTTCGTAGCACATTTTGTAGTTACTAATTGTCATGCACTGCTGCCGCTGTTTGTATTTAGATGCCAGCCGGCCGGTTCGAATCCCGCTTTCAGTGTGACCAGGGTTCAAACTTTATCTGGTTGTTGCTTTAGCCTTTTGTTTTACACAAATAGAGTTCACTTAACGGAGGGTGCAATGACAGGCTGCGTGTCAGCCATGTTTGTTTTACGAGAATCATGGCCATTCGATATGTTCTTTTTAGTGGTGTTCTTATAAGCTAATAAGCGATATTTTTTTATGGGAAAGCCAAGAGTTTCACCTCTTCTGATAGAAAATTCGACGTTAAATCTCAGGTAAGTTCTAGAGATACAGTGGTCGATAACGGATGCGGAACTGTATTTCTTATGTTATTTATTAATTGTCTTAGCTGGTAGGTAGTAGTACTATCAGTATTTTTTACTACTATTGTGAATGTGAGTTTAAATGTTTATTAACAAACCCTCGATACAGGAAATGCCGAGTGGGGAAAAGATTTTTATTAATAAAGTCGGACTATAGTTACATTATATCAACTATAAATTTTTAAACCGCAATTATTAATAACGGGGTAAGTTACTTATGTATTTATTTAATACTTCATGCACACAAGCGTACAGAGGCGGATTTAATGCATTAGGAATTTTCTACCAGTCGTCCTTTGGGTGGTGCAGGAAAAATAGTAGTAGGTGCAATATTGAGACAATACGCTATAATATCACTTTTAATATCCATAAATGCAGTCGTAGCGAATCATGCACGACAAAGAAAAACAATTACCAACATGTAACAGTATGAGTTAACACATATGAACATGCGCCTCAGCCTTATTTACCTACTGAGCGGAACAAATTGTGTTGACAATCTCGGCGTATTGTAACGTTTGTGCGAACATCGCGTATCAGTGTACAGCGGAATTGAACGACGACAAGCATTGTGATCGTGAGACAACTTGTCTCAATTGTGCTGGGGGAAAACATTGATTCACGACTGAGAAAATATCATGCAACAATGTTTGAAGTGTTTTTTAATTAATACAAGCCCACTTAGGGGTGAATCTTCAAAACTCCTTTCAAATTGCTCAAATTAACTCATATGCTTGCTTTTAGACCCAGTAATTTTAAGCTATGCGTAATTTGTGAAAGTGAATGAATTCAAGATTTTCATTGTTTGCTAAGATGGAAACACTTAATTTATTTAGAAAGATATTTTGATAAGAATTATAATCATCCTTATCAAATGATAAGGATGATTATAATTCAAAATCTGTTTTTGTTTTGCTAACATAAGCTGTGTTCATGCATTCTTTGTACCGTTCTTAGATCACAGAGCTCGGAGACTACACTAGTGTCGCCATTGTCAAGTTTTCCTTGCAAACCTATCGTGTCAGTGAGTACCATATGTTTATTCTTCCACAGCATTGGGGCGCTGGGCAAAAGCCGCCCCAAAATCCTTCTAGGTAATATTTTCTTTAGTCACCTCTAACCGGTCCTCACGGGACTTCTTTCTATTATTAAAAATACGCCTGTTTACTCATACAAATTGATGCCCCGTAACAATTCCGACTATAACTATTACAACTGAAACTCATTAGCAATGGCATCTTTCACATTGCCGATGCGATGATTTATGCCCTGGGGTTTTCATGCATGACATGATGTATAATAAACTGACGGCTTTGAATGCCATGGCATCCATCACATTACTTGTGCGTTTAACAGTACTATCATAGACGGGATTATTTCGTGCTCTGTGGCACGCACGCAACAGTTGATAGGGAAAGGGATATTAACAAGTGAACATCAGCACGTCAGTGCGAGTAAAATTACGCGCGCAAGGGTAAAACATTTCAATGGCTGACATGTCACAAACGAAACTATCCGTCTGAATTTCAGGAATAGTTCGAAAGCTCTCTGCTCTGATTAGTCATTGAGCTCATTGTCAAGCTCGCATTAATAATTTGCAGAATTCATCGCAGCATACCTATACAAATGTTATACTAGATGTGTTTCCAATCCGCTTTTGGTAGCGCCGAAAGGCCAGCTTTTCGCAAACTCAGCATATAATGTTGCCACTGCTCGGAAATAGGCCTCCTCTATGGGACATGGGGTGGTTTGTAAATGCTGTAACCCACTACGCTCGTCTGGTACGGAATGGTGGGTGTCACTCATGTCATCAAATTTTGGTCCAAGTACATGCCGGTTTCTTCACAATGTTTTCCTGGACCGATTTTAGAGCAATGTTGTTAAAATAATTTTCACAAAGAGAAATCTTATTCTGGGTTCAAACACAACACAACTTAAAACTCGGCTGTCGCGGCCGTTCCCATAAAGCCACCACTGCTCAGATGGCAAGGTTAGTCCTAAAATTCAGCGGAAATCAATCAGTCAGTCTTTTGCAATTTCAAAGCGCGAGCTTCCGCGTATCACAGCGTGTGTCCTGTGCGACTCAGACACATTTTAATCATTTTTTTAACACGCCGTAACCCATTTCCTCCCTCTGGAACTAAGTCACGCTTTCACGTAATTATTTGTAATGTGGTTTGTGGCTCCACTCCACGTGAAAACAGGCTGTGTTTTATCTCTTAGTTTTAGTTCAGAAACTGTATAATGTGTGTTTGGTGAATGTGCGAGCTGTCGCAAGTGCGGTCTGGGGTTGGAAAAGTGAGGTTGCGATTTAATATAATTTTCTATACTAAATTATTCGTCATCATACTTATTCTTGTGAAAAATTCCATACTGAGAAGATTAACCTCACGCAATATTTATGGCGTTTTTGTGACCATCACGTTTCGTCAATATTTGCTAGATTCTACACACCTCATACGCAATAAACGTTTGGGATTAGTTTCATTGTGCATACAGCTAAGGAGTGCAAACCCCGCCCGGAGTCTGTGTTTCCTGAAAGCTACAACCTGGGGGTATTTGTGCCAAGAGTGAATAGGTTACTTCCAGGCAAGCGTGCTTCAACGTCAACCACATCATCGTTTACGAACAGGTGAGATATTTACTAAACGCGAGCCAATAAAACATAAAAACACTTTTAGGGTTCCGTACCAAATGTAGAATATATTGGTAATAATCAAGTTCAAGTTCATAGGTCAATGGAAGTACAACAATTCTTCGGGACAAAATTTTGTAACTGACGACGGACAGATAAACAGATAGGTGGGTGACGGCGCCAGGGATCCATTTGGACCCTTCGGGTATGGAACCCTAAAAATGAACAAGCCACTATCGAGTTAGGCTATCTTAGCCAGTTAAAGTCAAACTTGAGTTCTGCTGCTGTGCAACTGATCCACTTACAATGATAACTTGTTCACGGCGATTAAAGAACAATGATAAGCACGTTTTATCGTGGTTGCTAACAGGTTCTACTGTTATGAGCATTTACTAACGCAGCCCTCAAAAACAACCTATTTTCAGGAAAATTTCGCGATGACCCAGAAGGGAAGTCCTTTACGTATAATAATAATGAGTGTAGTTTGTCTGTCTTTATGTTCCTAATGAGCACGAAGACAGAAAACCATGATTTGAGGAACATTGAGTTTTAATGACATCGTGAGGAAACCGGCATGTCTCAGAACCAAACATCGAAGGCATAATGCGACTTTCACCAACCCACACTGGGCGCACTTGCACGTTACGGCTCATTCCCTGAGAGGGGGCACGTGTCCCAGCAGTGGGAACATTAAATGATGATGAAAATGATGATGAGTTATAATCAATCAATTAATTTACTTCAAGTAACATAGACTCATAATAGCAGCACCACACTAATTATACTCACATACAAAATTTGGTACATCTATCTATAATGAATCCCTATTTCCCTTGGTCACGGCATCACGCGTGAACGGCTGGACCGATTTCGCTAATTCTTTTTTTGTTGTGTTTGTTATTGTTAGGAGAATGTTCTTATGAAAGAAAAATTTACAAAAAAGAATTGTAGATAGGTAGGGTAGGTATGTATGTAGGGTTGGTATATAGGTAGGGTAGGTATGTAGGTAGGGTAGGTAAGGTAGGGTAGTTAAGGTAGGGTAGGGTAGGCAATTGACGGGAGCGAAGTCGCGGGCACAGCTAGTTAAAAATAATAACCTACATTCTATGTTGAGGTGGATCAACAAGTCAAATTTTACTTTCATGTCATCAAGACTTACCCGTCAGTGAGAGGCACCTCCTCCAAGATTTGCTTGGCGATCTCCAGTCGCTCCCGGTCGTAGGAGGCGGCTGCCACCACGGCTATGATGGCCAGCAGCATACAGGCCACCGAGCGGCGCTCACACGGGTTTATCATCCTTGCTGTAAAAGAAAAAGGTCATTTAGACACTGGAAGACACGAAGAAACGTAAACGTTTTGCGAATAATTTCACTGCGCATACAGGTCATATGGTAATCCCTGCTGGTGTCTTTGTTTCATATTATTATTCATTAATTGCAATCAATAGTGTTCTTATAGGCTTTTAGCTAAGTATGGAAACTATAACATGTATGATTAATATTATTTAAACTAAAGTAATCTGATAGCTATAAAGTAAAGAGTGAATGCGTTGCGTCTAAGCAAGAGTGCTTCATTGTCGATTACTTTCGTTTAGAATTATGAGATAGTGGTCAAGCCTATTAATTCCCCGTTAACCCCTTAGTCAAGTCTGGAGTAAAGCTGGCATGCCCTGAACAAGTATGCATCATCGTCAGCCACAATTATTATTGGTTACGACTAGGTCGTCTGTATTTAATTAGTATCTATTGTAATAAATATCACTTGACTTGTCTCCTAATTTTTGGTTATATGATAGTTTCCGTTCGTCACACGAGGATGTTGCAGGAGGAAATATTAGTCACAAGTAATGTAGGCTAGCTATGCGTCACATACATTGTTCAGGGCATGCCAGCTATGTGTCATGCGAACACTGAGTTGCTACAGCGGCCAGAGGCACAGTCGTTGATTGACGACGTGAATTCCTAACTCTACTGTTATCTCACTATTCCATACGTGAGATAGTACACTCGAATGCCAAACAATTTCAATAGTCTTGCATGTCGACATCGTAAAGTTGAGTATTCAAACTGTACTTATTCGTGAAAACCACTATCATTTCGGCATAAGCAAGGATTGAAACGCTCTTCAATCCAGATTCTCAATTCAGAACCCGGCGGCAGAGTTTGGTGTTCAGTGTTTGTCAAATTGTACTTCAGCCTGCCAATTTTTGTCATTTAAGTAGGGTCGTTTTTCTAATGTCTCAATTCAGAAACCCAGTGTTCATAAAATTTAAGTATAAAGCATATTTAAAGTTATGTTTTACGCTACTTACAGTCATATTAATTGCTGATAAGCACTTAATAGCAAACAAATTTATGCAAAATACCAGTATTATAAGCTCAGATAATATAAGTTCGGGAAACACTCTCGAAAGCAAAAAGTATCGCCGCGCGCCGCGAGCGATACTAGAAATAGAATTAGCTAGCAGCACGAAAAAAATATCCATATTCCGGCAAAACTAATTTAATATACGGAAATACGTCCAACCCTTAACAATCTATTTTGCATCGGTGTAAACTTATCAGCAGTTTATATATAAATTGGAAGCTCGTTCAGTAAAATAAGCAGTGATCTAAATTGTGTACATACTTTTGATCCACGTAAATATGTCCCACCCGTGACAATATATTTTGTTTCGGTTGAAATTAGGAAATAACGTGAAAACTGAAAGCTAGACCACAAAATTCAACAAAATGCTATGTTTTCTACATATTCTCCAAAGGGTATTTGTATCCCGCATTTCACCAGTTATTTGTAAGCCCCATATTATTGAGGACAACCGGCTGCAAAGCTGCTGTTGAGAAAGGTTCAGATCTAAATTTCCTATTAGCTAAAACACTAAAACTTTACGAAGTTACCGCTACGTAATCTAAGCGAAGATTTTACAATGTAGCAACACAGTAAGTACATTGTTGCTTCGATATTATCTAGCGAGGTATAAAAGTGGATAGAATGGAGATTGCAAGCTACACTAATAGGCACATTTTCTTTAGTTCAGGTTTTAGAGGGGCGCGGGTACTAATACAGTGGTGTTACATTGTATACGGTGGTTTCAATTTTATAGTTTACTAGCTTTTACCCGCGGGTTCGCTCGCAGTGAAGCCATTATTTTTTTTTATTTTTTTTTTAATAAATAGTATCCTATGTTACTTCTAATACCTCCAACAATATATGTATAAAGTTTCATGATGATCGGTTTAGTAGTTTTTGCGTGAAAGCGTAACAAACAAACTTACATTCACATTTATAATATTAAGTATAGATAAAGGTTGATGTATTTTTGTCAAATTGAATACAAACCCGTTGATGTTAATAAGTTTTTGGGAATGCCAACCAGTGATGAAGGTTGTCGTGTTTATTAAGAAATGCTTCCAGACGCGTTCTCTAGTATTAAATAGACGTATTTATATCTCATTCCAACCGCCATTACGATACTAATTTGACAATGGGAAATATATCACAAAAATCTTCGAAAGCTACAACTAACATAGTTAATTAGTACTACATTTGCGCCTCAGATAGCCCTATTAATAAGAACGTTGGCATGGCTTCCAATCTAACCAGATGCGGCTGATGCCGTAATAAATCTCACACACGTACACCACATACAATGATACGCCGACGTCCTTCGCACCTGAATCCGCCAAGGATAAGACTGTCGCCCCTTAATCACCATCCCTGAATAACTAACACGATTCACACGAAACAACATCAAAACACTCCACAGGTCGCCAGCTTACCTCGACATGTCAAAAACAGGTCAACGCGAACGAGACACACATATAACTTCACACGTGAAAGAAAAGCCCGAGCATATATTATGACGGGCACCAGGTAATCCCGGTCTTGTACAGAATACATAATACAGCTCTAACAAGGGAGCTTTAAAAGTAATTAAAATGCTCCTGGAGATTATCTTTTTGTGCGAAATTGGTGTCTCTCGCTGGATTACAAAGTGATCTAGTACAGCTGAGACCCTTTTCACTTTAAGTTTTTAATGGTCCTTGCGTATTTTAGAAATTAAGTTATTTACGACGGCGAGGCTGGGACTTACATACAAAAACAAACTGCTAAATCATCAAAATGATTGTTTTACTACAAAACAGTTATCTCCGTATCAGAACGCCCTATTCGCAAAACGATATATGAGTAGACCATCCTATTCCCAAAATAGCCTAGTAGCAAAAGGTCCGTACCACACAAATATCAGATTTTTAAACGAAGAGTTTTATTCAACATATTCTTGAGACACTTATAATAATAGAACTAAAGTATCCGTTACAATAAAACGTATTTCTGTATTCGTCGGTACCTTAAGTTCATTCTTGGCAGCAATCCCACGACATGAATCAGTACTCAAGCTTCCCAATTAAGTAATGAAAGAGTCTCATTAAGTATTTAAAATAAATTTGTGTGTTAATAAGAAAAGGCCACAGACTTCAAATGAAGACCTTTGTTTTTTATTATTATCAATAGGCTCGCGCTTGACTACTATCTCACATGATGGTAAGCGATGATGTTTGTCCGGTAAAACTCTGAATTAACAGTGCTTGCTAATTAAGCCTTCTCATAGGTAACTTATTCTATTACTATTTTCTGCTAGCGGATTGGCCCATGTGAAAATCGGCAATTATTCAGAATCTCTGTCTCGGTACGGTCTAATTTATCCAAAATAAATTGAAATTGCTAATTCATGAAAAGTGCAGGAAAAAGTAGCTAACGTTTCCATCACCATGCTTTTAAAAGTTATTGGTGATATAATAATATTATTTTTACCAAAAGAAAACGTTTTCCCCAAGTTTTGGACCAAATCAATCAGTCACATTTTATTATGCCCAGAATCGTAAAGGCATGACCAATGGTCACAACCATGAAGTTTGTCACGTGGCTCGAGCTAGGCGAGGCTGCAGAACCTACATCCATAACTTGGTAGTATAGCATCACAAAGTGCGACACTTTTGTTAAATTTCTCGAGTAATACATTAAGACCGGAGACAGCTGATTGTCACATCGTATTGTACCTACAAAATACAATTGAGGAATGAAAACATTACATGAAAAATGGTAGACTTTTATCGGATCCAACCAGATCTGATAAAAGTTGTTTCACAAACAAGCACGTATTTCATAAATAGAATAAAATTTTATTTGCAAAGTTGAAAGCTACGTGGAAATGTGGTCGCATTCAATATATAAAATGAAACTGGAAAAAAATCTAAAACATTTCAGCAAATCAGTAGACCAATTTGCGTATTTAAATACCTATATAATATATTTTTCAACATACATCATTTTACAAAAACTTTCTACAAACTAGCTTGAAAAGCACAAGTTACATATCACATAAAATATTCCCAATCGTCGCAGAAACTTCGATAACTCTCCAAATAACTTTCTGTACACTTTGGCAGAAAATGTTGAAGTCCGTAAGTATGCGGAGATAACCTCAACTTCTAACTAAACTGGATGAAGTGCCTCCACTGCTCAGACTTTACCAATTAATTTATGCCTCTCTGCGTTAATAATGATTCGTTTGATTTTAAAATCAGTTAGACAGAGTCAGAATTTATTAATGGTACTTATTTTAAGTTATTTCTCAGAGTTTTATATTCAGAGAGCAGATTATGATATTGCCAGTAAATAATAATTTATTTAAAAAAGGTCCTTTTTATCTTTCAGGCCGCGGACACGAATACAAGGAGCGCGGGTTGGTGGCGGCGGCGGCAGCGGCGCGGGACGCGGGTCCTTATGGTAGAAACACAATTTTTAGTTTGAAAATGAATTCAATAATCCGTCTTCAACTCCAGCAAAACTACGATCTCAAAAGTTGATTCAAACGTATGTTAAACACACCCACAAACACGAAGTGAAAAACTTGATGCAAATCGAATATGGTTCGGTCGTGAATGTTCGCTCTTCGCATTCAATATGCTTAAACAGTCAATCGCAGTTCTCTCGACACTCGGATAACTTCTCGCGTACTTACGAGTACATTCGACGCACGGTCCGCAGACAACTTTGTTACAACATATTTTTGTTTATCCGATTTTATTTACGTTGAGGAATACGTTTGGTATCTTATTGGTCTAGTGATTTTGGATTGTCGCTTCTGTTGACATTTTCCGTTATGCCGGTGCATACACTATGGAATAGAATGATAGTATTATATATAATCTACTTAATACATACTGATATTAGAAATGCTAAAGTAACTCTGTCTGTCTGTTTGTTTGTCTGTCTGTTACTTTTCACGCTTATACCGCTAAACCGATTTAGATAAAATTTAGTATGGAGATAGGTTGAGACCTTGGGAAGGACATAGGCTACTTCTTTTTTCATTAAACACGAAGGGCAAGAAATGGGGGAGAGTAATGTATGTAACTTCTTATCACGCAACTTCTTTTTATTATGCACCGATTTAGATGAAATATCCTGAGGCATTATTTGTGCATTAAAGTCGAAGGAGAAGAAATGGGTGGGGTTAGTTTTGTATAAAATTTCTTAATATGGAGATCTATACACTTCAAACTATGCGAAAATACTTCCGTAACAAATAATTATCGCGTAAAAGGTTGGGATTGTTAAATTTTTTCATGAAGCTGATTTTTGATAGGTATAAAGATAGTAAACGTTAGTTAAAAAAGCATTTTCGTAAATTCTAATTTTAAGGGGTAAACGGGGCAAGCTGAACTTTGTATGAAATTTTTATTGCGGCTTCCGATTTGGTTGAAACTTTGCAGCCATGTGTTTGATAACAAATGATTGAGATCTGCATATTTATTTAGATTATGAGATGAGATGAACGCTTCGTATTACATAGTAAGGACAAAATATAATAGGTACCAATATATCTATTAACTGGTATGAGAAAAGGGGAAAGCGTGTTCATACGTCGAATCCCAAATATCGCCACTAACTATTTCAATTCAAAAGACTCCAGTGCCCAATCAAACTTAGTTTTGCTATTACTATTAACAAAGCTCAAGGGTAGCAGTCCACGAGGAACTCAAGTGGTTGCCAATTCAAAGCGGAGTGGGTTCCATTTTTAGTATGTCCAAGGCCCAGAATGTGTATGAATTATCATCAAATGAAAGAACATAGAACATAGTATAAAGCAGCGTCATTAACTATTGTACCCATGATTAACCTTCGATGAAGAATACACTTCATCGAAGTGATTAACGGAATAATTAAGGAATGTAAATTATCTGTAGATACAATTTGTAGTGGTATATATATTTATAGTGGTATATATATTTATAGTGGTATATATATTTATAGTGGTATCTACAATTCGCAGCGAAGCAGAACCTATGACTCTGTAGTTTAGTTGTTCCCTTTTGTAACTAGTTAACCTATACCTGTAATGACCAACGTCTTCAATTCAATAAGTTAATCGTTTTTACGTTAATGCTTCCTGTACCTATGCAGGCTGAGTTTTCCACGTGGGCGTGGATAGCCAAATCACCAATATGAAGACCAGCACACAACAATCAAAGGATTCAAGGGGTCGATTTTGATTAAAACTAATACTGCAATATTGGATTTTTCTCAAGCTGTATGTTGACAACCAGAATTGATTGACAAAATCTATATAACCTAACGCGGGCGAAGCTGCGGGTAACAGCTAGTAATTATATAAATGCGAAAGTTTAGATAAACGGATGGATGCGTGTTTGTTAACCAACCACGCCAGAACGGCAGAGATAGAGAACAGTCTGGAATAGCACATAGGCTACGTGTTAGCCCGATAAACTTGGTACCTATAATGTGCCCTTGGGATGATAAAATACTTTGTTCTAACTCAAAATGCACTTGTAGGTACTGATATTTGTTGCCTTACTTCTATTGTATAAGCCTACATTTCACATACTAAAATTACTCGTATCAACGCTAATAAAATGATATATCGACAGTCGTAACATGGAGTTTGGAAGCATCTTAATTATATAAGTCGCATTTTAAGATAAATAAATAATTGAAATACAGTAATTTAAGATTCCACTTCGGTGTGACAGCCAGCTGGCCCATCATTAACGATTTATTGTGTCGGTGTTAATAGAGCTTTTGAGCCACGCTCGGCGCGAGCAGCGATCAGTGAGCTGGCTGAGTCGAGCTGTGACTTCGTGTCCTTACTACTTCATTATACAGCTCGCCGGGGTGATTCTATTCATTTGTTTTAAGGTTTTAATCAATTTTCCATTGTCAAATTTTACTGAGAGCAAGTTAAATAATTCCCTTAAACGAAATGATTACATTCTACTAAGTTTCAGAGAATTTAATTCAAGCTCGTCACGTAAGGCATTGCTCAGTTAGTGTAAATACAATTCTATCAGCGGTAATGATTCTCAGAAGGTTTAGAATGGAAGCACGCTTGGGGCAGTGCCTGAGTTTGCAGTCGCTGAGCTGCGTGTCGCGTGTTCGCACCCGCGATTTATTGATTCCAAGTGTAGGCAAATAAAAAACTAAAGTCTTTTATTGACAGTCGCACGAGGATTGTTACGTTGGCAAAGCCCATTTTAACTTTTCAACAATCTTTATCGCTGATCGTGAGCCTACATTTAGACTTTTAATGAATGCCTCTAACATCTGCTACCCTATAGGACAATTGTGAAATTCCATAGAACCTAATCTTTGCCCTCTAGGCGACGATTTCAATATGGAAGGCTTTTGAATACCACGTGTGGTTGTTCGTGCTAAAGGTCTGATATTATGACAGAGACGTAGCTATCCAGTGTGGTGAAACAGCAAATAGGAACACAGATAAAATGAAAATGAACTCGTAATTGGATAAAGAACTCAATCGATCATGCCTAAGTAATTGTTCGTTCATTGCTTGCAAATTAAAACCCCGGTTGAGTTTTGCGTTTATTTCTCCATTAACTTATCGAGTTCAAAATAGGTCAAACTTTCTCATTTTCCTTTTTTTTTATACACGATTAATGATCATTTCTTGATCTATAGCGTGATGGTCAATCTGTGGCATAATTAAATTATGTGATAAAAATTGACTAAAAAGCTATTTTTTGGCTTACAAGTTAGGTTTATAAAACCGCAGTTCCTATTCATATACCTAAGGGGTACTATCTGTAACCACCAACTGAAAACTTATCCTAAGTAAAGGAATTACAAATTGTAACGACTACCCAAAAAATAGAATCAGGCAGCTGATCCTCTATTCCTTTATCGCGGTATTTACATAGTGAGCGCTTACGAATTCAAGTTGAATTTAAATTTTCGGATAATTAACTTCAACCTTCTGAACGTAAAAGGTAAAAACAAAGATCCATTTCGGCTAATTGGATGGGAGCAAAATTACGTCATTCTGTTTAGTCATCATATCCGGTCGGGCGAGTAGCGATGACTTCTGTTTTGAATATAAAAAAGGTTATATTTTTAAATAACTGTCACCCAAGTTTTTAACCATAATGATAAATGTATGTTCTGTTTTGGAAATTGTTAAAAATAACACTTTAACAGGTTTTTTATTTATTTTATAATCAGATTTTGTCGTTGTTTTCTAGCAAACTACTTGGAGAGGTAAAACGCCGGCACAAACTCAGGTGCCGAAGTCTCTTTCAAGTACTTAATGTAAAGGTAAGGTACCTACTGGTATATATAAACGATATAAAGTCAAACGCACATAGAAGATACTAGACTACTACCAACAATATCATTCAGTTGCACAACTTAGGAGTCCCGTGTAAGCTCGCTTCAACGCTAACAAATCGGCCTACATCTCGAGTGAACAAAAACGAACAACCACAGAACATTGCGACGTCTCGTGGCCTCTGCTACAGATGGCATTGTCAAAACTTATCATAGTAACCGAGCATGTAAAACTGAGTGTCTCACCGTTAACTCGTAGAAATTGACGGCCTCTGACAATTCTGATGGCTTGGACAGCTGTAACTAGTGGTCAGCACACGCGTGAACAAAAATATTCTTATGGGACAAGCCCAAATTTGGTCTCACGTCTCTTGAAAGACGCAGTGTCAATTTTTGGGTTTCCAGAATCAACAATGAACAGAATAAACAGTGGCGACCACCCATTTCCTGGTTCGACCGAGTCAATGAAGCCCGACGGGTCCTGACGATTCTACTGTCCTAGATCTCTAAACCAATTAAAAAATAACATCGAAGGAGTAAGATAATCAGGATTTCCACTTATATTATAAGTAATTACTTCTCTATGCGATTCCATGATCTGTCTACGCGATCAACAAACCGAGAGACGTATTTTGTGCGTGAAAACGATCCCCGGAGTTGTTTCCGACAACCACAAAACGCGACGGGACAGTCGTAACTTGCAAGTTGCAACCACACACACTACTGCTAATAAATTACTTAATACCTACTAAACCTTAAGCACAGTCTTTTTGGCCACACTACCATCTACTATCCACATATTAATAATATAAATTCGAAAGTAACTCTGACACATTTTCTCGCTTAAACCGCTGAACCGATTTATGATGAAATTTGGTATGGAGATAATTTAAGACTCTGGGATGGACATAGGATAGTTTTTATCTCGGCAATCGTCTTTATGGAGGTGGAAGTTTGTATGGTGAAGCAATAATTTATCATGTAAGGCTGCCTACACAGTATGGAGATTATTGAAAGCTGAAGACAAAACAAGGCTATTCAAATTAATAATGCTGCGCAGACCAAGTCACGGGCAAAAGTAAGTATTCATATAAATTTGCAGCTAGTCGTAAAATTTTGTGGAGGTAGAATAGAGACACCCTTTTTCCCTCATTTTATAGGGAAGAGTGTGCCTTATGGCTCAATTGACGCTGCAGTGTCGATACGGCACGAGCGCCAATATTGATACGTTGTCACTCGCATAAAGTGTCGCGGATTTTGTTTTGTCATTCTGCACGGCTTTTTGATTTCAATTTGTGATTCAAACTTTTTGCATAGTGCACGAATAGTGTGAAGAAAAATATCGTGGGGAAACCTGGACTTATAGTTCATAAAAATAATAAATTCTGAAATCGCCAACCCGCGTTGAGCAAGCGTGGTGATCAATGCTCGTGCCTTCTCTGCTTGAGAAGAGGCCTTTGTCTTGCAGTAGGATAGTAAGAGGCTGGTGTTTTTATTTTTATCCGGTCGATACTGCCGTCAATACTTCCTTTATCATGCATACCTCCTACAAACATATTAACGATATTACCTTCTTTATAATATAATATTAGGTCTGAGAGTATCAATTAGAAATTCTAGCTAGGGTGCTAGAATTTCTAATTAGATTACTAAAGATTTATTATTGTAGTGTAAATTTTCCTAAGACAGCAGGCAGCTTATAAAGAAGTGCCGACGTCCATTTATTAACGTTAAAGAAACAAAAAGAGTATTTAAGCATCGCAGCAGCAGGCATTCTGTAGTTTGTTTCTACCCACATGGCAAGTCTATCTTGCATTTATATTATGTCATATCTTACTAAGAAACGATACCCGATTACAAAAGCTCTGTACATCTACATGGCTACAAACTTATAACAGTAGCAAGCTAAGCACAAATATTCAACATGGCTCAAACACAAGCGCACTTTAGTAGCCACTTAACGCAACAAACATCAGATCACGGATGGCAACACCAAACGGTTCCGGTGCTTAACGCGCTAATCCACACGCTCGACAAGCAAATTCTGTTTACTGGACAGATTACTAATTTCTATCGAAAATTTTAAGTAGTGTCCTGGGATGACAGGTAAATACAGTGGCTTTGATTGCAATGTTCTCGTGGCTTGTTGCGGCAAATTTCGACTATTTGTTTGGTTTAAACTTTATGCATTATATTGCTTTGTGCTTTTTAGACAGTTTGAAAGTAGACAACACTTTTCAAGCACGAAAATTCTTAGAGATGATACTATAAGAACTATCATAATTATATAGTTTTGAAGTGTTGACCATAATGTTCTTCACCCAGATAAGAAGTTCATCTTGTGATTCGTGTAATATGTGTTTACATTCGAAGAAAGTGTGTTAAAGTATTGGTAATATTTTAACACATTGGAAGGATTGGATAACGATATTGTTGATTGAGGTTTCTAACATAAACGTACCGTTGATGTTAGAAACTTAGAAAATATAAAAGAAGAAAACCGCCACAACTGAAAGTGCTAACACAATGCTTCTACAAACTGTCCCGTATAACCCTCCGTTTGCTGACCTCGAAATTCTCAAAGATATAGTGTTATCGTCGGAATAGAAACTATCCCGAAACAGTAATGGCTGGGTTTTGTACGCGATCATTGTTTGCCGTCGATATATTACTTATGTAACGACCACCGATACTAGGGCTATGAATTAATGGCGTTTGGAAACTGTTCACATGGTATTTTGAAAAGGGATTTGCTGGCGCTTATTTTCGGGTAAAGCGTGCGGCAAATGGTGGACGGAGCGGGTAAGTTGGGTAGTTGTGTCGGCCGAGTGGGCAGCGTTTAGTGAGCTGACCTAGAATATTTTTATGAGCACGCTTTGATGATAAAGTTGTGTGGCCGGTTAAAGGATTTTTAGGATATACTAACGTCCCCTACACCCGAGGGATTGTTTAAAAATGCATTCGATGTTATAAAACAAAAACGATTATCTTATGTAAAATAAAAAAAGGGACTCAGACTAAAAAAATACGGCACACTGTCATCAGGCAATAAGCAGAATGAAATCCATAATTTATCGACCGCCATTATGAATAGAATGAATCCTTCTACCTTCACCTCTAGTCATACCATCGACAGTTGCTGAGCGTAATTATTCGCCGGAACCTTTGAAGTGGTCTGCAAGCTTCATTTTCAATTCTTGTTTGTATCATGAAAGGCCAACAAAGAAACTCTTTCATTTGTGTCGGAGGAAGGGTTGAGCCTCGTTGTCTCGTAGACTCGTCCTCGTAATAGAAAGCAGAATGGTCACTGGATACTGTGCCAAGTAATTAAGGGGACTGATTTAATAGAATTGGATTAGTGGGCTGTAGTGGACGATGGTAATCTGACCCCCGTGTAATGAGGACGATTTTGAAGGTCAGATTCGGAGGGTATTTACAAGGGCGACGACTAACCCATTTTTGCTGTACCTTTTTTGCGATTGAATATAATAACTTAGATAATAAATGTCAACCTGAAAACTATCCATATTTCGCAAGTAAATGATTTGCTTTGAAAAGAAAAAAAAATGTGGTACAGTAAAGTAAATCCTGACTAAGCAAAAACTAATAATTTTGTGCGTTTTTTAAGGTTAAATTTTATTTGAGTGTTTTAAATTTCTTGCCTGTGTTTTTTGTATCTCGGCAAGTGATATGACCATTGTTACACGGAGCACTCCTTTAAATTTTACGATACCTCTTGTTCATATCTGATAAGTACTTTAGGTTTAACGAAGGAACAGATGGGAACCATACACATATTATATACCTACTGTTAAGCCCATAAATCTCGCAGTCGTAAGATAAAAATAGCGTGTAAACGGGTACACTTTTAACAAGCTACAACATAAGTTGTAAAACACTGTCAACAAGTTTTTTAACGAGTCTCCTTCAGAACTGGAAAAAGAGCACTCCGAGGAATGTTTGTAGTCACAAAACGATAGACGGCGCTAATGAGAAAAACTAATTTCTAGGACGGAGTTCGACTTGAAACTTTGAAAATTGTCAGGCGGAGCAAACTCTATTTAAAAAGGTGGAAGTAAGAGTGTAATTATATTTATAGCAGAGAAGAAACTAGTTCGGAATAAAATTGAAAGATACTACTGCGTGCATACAAAATTAAAACCTACTGAAGTAGTAGTAGTGACTTACTATGATATAATTACAAAGCCATTAATTTTTCGAATTTTGCCAAAAAAGAGGTAGCAAGACAAATTGGACGTGTATCATGAGTGCTAGTCCAAGGTCGCTCGAGAAAAGAATTCCTGCAAGGACTTGGGGGAGGCCTTTAAAGAAATCATAATTTTAAGCGTTTCGCTACGTTCCTTATTAATAGATATCAGCATCGTTCTGATGCATTTATACCAATCTATTTGTGATCGGCGCAACATGTCTATTTCTGGCATACTGCTCTATGTACGATAAAGACGCTTTAAAACTGCCCAGGTTGCAACCTATTTCTAATTTATGTACTAACACGATAATAAATATATTGTTACCTTAATCTTCAGTTTACTATTAGGCACGGTCTCTACGAGGCATCTACGTAAATTCCTATTGCAAACAAAATTAGGTTTCTAAAGAACTAAAGCTTTGAGCTTAACCTTTGCCCGGCAGTGGGTCTATATTAGGCGGTAGCCTATAATAATATACCTAAGTATTGTTATATTAGATTAGAGTTTTGCCTTGAGCAGTAACATGTTTTGGCAAGGTGAGAAAAGTTTTAAATTTTAGTGTACCTATATATGAATATTATATTCATATAAATTATATTTTTAATTAATAATATACAACATAGTAATCCACCGGCATCTATTATTATTTTTAGCCTGTACCTTTACAAATATATTTTTAAAATGATTCAACTTATGTTTTATTAATATTATGTACCCTTTATATATTTGGTAGGCATCTAATTGGACGCCTAGGCCGTTCATTAAACGCCGGCATCCAATTGAATGCCTAGGCCGATAGTTAATTTAACTTCAATGTTTGATAACTTGGCGTATCAAAAGTCAGCCCTTTGAGGATGACTGACCAAGACTAAGCCAAGTGATTCAAATTTTGTTCAGATTTTTTTGTACTTTGCTCAAACGTTGTGCTCGATGACTTGGGTAGTTGTCCTTCAGCCATTTAATTGGATGCCGGCGAATATTAACAGCCTAGGCGTCCATTTTGCTGGCTAATTTAACGAGATGGCTACGACATACATAGGTACACGTTTCATAAAAGATGGCAGTCAATCTACGGTCGAAATTCAGTATTTATAATCAGTATTGTAATTTAGAATACGCAATACAAACATGTTTTACTGATCTCCTTTCCATACCTTTTGATTTAAAATACAATATGAATAACATTATTGTTTGAAGTGATAAATCACACCGATTGAACGGAGTTGATTTCATATTAACACAGATTTACCAATTAATTACTATTCAACAACGGAACTTCAAAAATAATTGGTCATATTTGTGTTTTGTTTAAATTATTGTGTTTGTTTATTAAATGAAACATCAATAATTTATAATAATCAATAATTTATTTACAAAGTGAAGAAACATTTTGTATATATGAATTCTACCCTACATGAACACTCCCGCATGGAAAAATATTTGTAAGTGGTTCCGGATCTGGCTGTTTATGCCTATTTAATCTTTTAATGTTCCCACTGCTGGGACACAGGCTTCCTCCTCTTCTGTGAGATGCAATGAGCAGACCACGCGGGCCCAGTGCGGGTTGGTGGATGTCACATGTCTTCGAATTTTTGTTTCTAGGGCATGCCGGTTTCCTCACGATGTTTTCCTTCACGATGTTTTGAAAGCAGTGGTGATCAAATAATTTACACAAAGTAAAACGCCTGCCTCGGTTTGAACCCACGACCTACGACATGTAAGGGCCGTTACTACTGGGCCGCTACTGCTCTTATAAGCGTATTATGTAAGCGCGGATTGTGTATGTTAGTTAAAATTAAATGTTTGTTAACCCACCCACGATACAGGTGAAATGCCTAGACTAGTTTTAAACGTTGCCCACGTTTAAAAAAACAAAAACACATGAAACTAATTCCCTTTGTCACTAATACTACTACAATTTTCTTAACAACAATGTATTTTGGAGGTCATTCTATTTTTATACATTTGACGTTAAAATTATACTTCTATTCTTCATTTGCGAATGTGAATTAGGACCAGAACCACTAAAAACTGGACAGAAATTTTATCTCAGTCCGGAACCATAAAGTTCCAAGCTCCATAACAAAGGCCTCCCATACGATTGACTTCGAACAACGAGCCCGCATCTACGAGTAGTGTGCCAGTGACGTTCTGCATCGAAGCGTGATGCTTTGATAGAGCCGTGATGATGTACGCAAAATGTTGGCTAAAGTATAGGGTGTGTATTGAAATGAATGTGCTTCGTATTTGACATAGACAATGGAATAAGTAATAATAACCTCTTCAAACCGATCACTGTAGGATGAGATAAAGCGACTATACGGCCAATGTCTCTTTTCTGTTTTTCGTAATGACTAAGGTGACGCTGTAAAGGGCCTTTCTGACGCGACGCATTTGAATTGCGTCAATAGGCAATATCGCAAACAAATTTTCTTAAAAAAATAAGTGCAAATCAATGATATTTTACCAATAGAGACGTCATACTCATTATGAAGAAATAAAAACATGGCGATATTTTACTATAGCTACCTACATAGGACCTATGGAACTTGGAACTTCAATGAGTAGACTAAAAGATCACGGAGATATAAAATGGGACCCCGTTGTCAGAAAAGATAAACATACTGTTTAAACATACGTTCGTGTCGTGGCCAGACGTAGCTTGTATTTTTATTGCAGCGCAGACGTCGGCAAAAAGTATGCACTTCAATATTTATATATAACATCATTGGTATTAATCGGTCAAATTGTATCGCATTGTGTTCATGTGCACGTACTAGTAATTTCGCTTAGTAAAAATCATTATTATGTGATATAAATCGAATTGCGTCGAACCGTCAGAAACACGTTGCGCCGAACCGTCTGGTCGATTAGCTTCCGGCGCAATCAAAATTTTAGAAGAAAGACAAATAAGAGCTTTTCATCCCAGTAGTAAATTCTATTGGGATAATACTCGTTAAAACTCTGCATGCGGGCGAAGTCACGAGCAGAAGTTTATGTTCAATATTCGTAACCTGAAATGACAACATCGAGGGGACAAGAAGGCTAGGCTTTTCTCGTACCAAAGAATCAGCACTGCCATTCAACGTGGCAATGCTTTCTGTGTTCTGGACACTGACCAATGGCAGCGATGTGCACAAATATTTTAATGCCTGTTTAAAATGAGTTCTTCTCTTCCTTTTTATATGCTTTTGTACAAAATTCATTATTAAATTAGGTTATGTTGTGAATAAAATCATATTCATAATTATTATTTACTAATGATACAAAATAACATGATGTTTCCAAAATGTGTGCTACGAAATATTATATCTATCTATTACATTTACTCCAATGTATTTATATTATTAATATCAGACTAGAATCTATAAACCTTTAGTTAAAACAACTACATACTAATGAATACTGTTTAAATAGGGATTCTTGTTTAGCAAAACAAAATAAGCATAAGTTTTGCTTATAGAAACATTGTCGCCTTTCAAAGCTTTTTACGTCATCAATTTCACTTTACTCCGAAGGAAGAGGTGCACTTTTAGTATACACCCACATTCCATCAGATAAGTATTAAGCCCAAATCCAGACTTCGGGATGCTACTGATAAAAACCTAATAACGCTTTGCTGTAATCGTACCCAGGGCCTCCTGTTTAACAGTAGCGCTCGCAACCACTAGTCCAACAAGAATTCATAAATCAAATTTGAATGTTCCTCAATAATATTTCTAAATATCTGCAACATAAAGTACTTAACAAAAGTGACGATAAAAAGCTACAATAAAAGATACTCACCACCGGCTAAGAAGCCGAAAAACTTAATTTTCCTTTTAGGAGCTTGATCTGCAACAAAAGAACGGTTCTCATTAATTGGGTGAGCACGTGAGTTGGGTCAGTTCCACCTTTTTATGTATTTTCCTTAAGATGCCGACTATTTGGCTACGTGTCCCGCTTGCTTTTACTTAGGGACGCACTTAATTGGGTCCTACTGTCGTAAAAACCTGATTAAGAGGATCTGTTGAATAGATAACAAGTATACATATTACCTGTAGCTACTGCTCTTAAGATTCACACGTCTCAACTAAATAACAAATATATAAACCGTTCATGTAAAATTAACTAATGGAAAATAAAATATAAAATTTTTCCATGCTTTCCATTTTCGATGCTTTTCATGCAGAACCAAAATATATGGCAACAAAAGACTATCTGCTTTAAAATAAAAAGTCCTACTTTTTTAGTGGCTCTAATAATTTAGTAAAGCCCAGATTAACAACCTTCAAGAAGACTAAAGAAACGATGGATGAACTGTGTGAAAGATGGGCTCAGATTCCTAATTCAAATTTGCTAAAAGGAATTTGAATTTAGAATCTGCTTATTATCCAGGTCAAATGTCAAATCCGTGCTTCTTTACGGGTGCGAATCGTGGCAGGTCACAAAATATATATCACGACAGATCCAGGTCTTCGTTAACCGCTGTCTTCGTCGCATTTACGGCATCTCGATCGACCGCCAGATCAAGCGTCGCAAGTGAAGTTGGATAGGCCACACTCTGCGAACGGATTCTGATCATATACCTTAGCAAGCGCTGGATTGGAATCCCCAAGACAAAAGAAAGCATGGCGGTCCCCGTCAAACCTGGCATCGAACCGTATTGGCTGAAGCGAATATTGGTATGACGTGGAGCGAGGTGAACCGTGAAGCTCAAGACTGATCGTGATGGAGGACTAGTATGGATGCCCTCTGCCCCATCTACGCATGAAGTCAAATAAGTCAGTATAATCCATTGCTGAAAAGGTCAGCCCCCCCCAGCTAAGTAACAAATGTTTCGTATAGCATCTCTTTCTACAATCGTTAACGCCTTCTATTTGTATGGCCTGACCACGTGACTTAACGTTCAGATGTGTCATTCCCATACATTGATTCGTCTTCTACTAGCGTTATCGATTGTAGATTGTCAACTTGACTACAGGTGCTGATGTGTCATTCCTATACATTGATTCGTTTTCTATTAGCGTTATCGATTGTAGATTCTCAACATGGCTATAGATGCAGATTTTTTTATAAATAAACCTTTATATGTCTATAAAAGGAGATGGCTATTGAGATAACGAATCGAGAAGTACAATAGAAAGGAAGAAAAATACTACATAAATTGGAAGCAAGAGAATGACTATGATGAGGTACAAACATCTTCATTCTGTTGATGAAATATATTTGATTTAATTCTACTACTATTATAAACGAGAAAGTTAGTGAGGATGGATCACGCAAAAACTATTGTACAGAATTTGATGAAACTTTACAGAAATGTAGCTTATACATCTGAATAACACATTTTTAAAGATATTGGGCGAAGTTCTATGTACCACGCGGGCGGAGCCGCGGGTGGCATCTAGGAAATAAATATATTCTAGAAACGTAATTGTCATATGGTGGTGCTGCGGCCTGTTATGGTTAATCAAGCCGAAATAATTAAAACCACGCACATTGTGTCAAAAGTATTCATAAATTATTGATTAGTTAATTTCATCAGTATTTTGTAGTAATTTAAAGATTAATTAATATTGGTACATGCATTATAATAAAGTTGTTATAATTACGTCTCTATTTATATTAAGTTATTTATATAAATAAATTAGATTTTTATAGAACTCTGCCCTTCTCTGCTACTCTCCGTGGTCTGTATATTTATGGATGTATGTTATTTAAAAATATTAATATTATGACAGTTCCTTGCCAATCCATAAAAGAAAATATTATGTACTAGCTTTTACCCGCGGCTTCGCTCGCAGGGAACCCTTTTTTTTTTTTTTTTTTCATAATATGTGTCCTATGTTACTTCTAATATCTCCAAGAATATATGTACAAAGTTTCATGATGATCGGTTCAGTAGTTTTTTCGTGAAAGCGTAACAAACAAACTTACATTCTCATTTATAATATTAGTTCTATGTAAGGAAAAATATACATATCTTTAGTAAAGTCAGTGATTGACACAATTGTAGTACGAGAAATAAAGATGAGTTAGATCAACCATCTTAAAGATTTGCTAAAATGCACTCATCTTTCATGGGGTACTGTGTTAAATTCTATAACAAAATACCTTGTGATATATTAAAACTAAATGAAGGAAAATTTAAAACCTTAGTTAAAACACACTTTGTAAACAAGCATATTACAAATTAGATGATTATGTTCAAAATAAAATGCTTGGAAACATGCTGGTCCTGCTCCATAGGGCAATCTTTAGTGTGGACAAAATCAAATTTGTTAATTTATATACCTATTCATAGTTTCTGTATTTCTTTATTTTCTCTCTTTTTTATTTAAGAAATTGACTCATACACTGTTCCGTTGTTGTTGAATTAAGCCTATGATTTCAATATTTGTAAGAATGTGAGAACCATGTTCCTATTTATCAAATGAATGAATTTATCTGTTAATGTTTTTAATACTTTATACCTATACTTAGTAAAGTATGTATGCATCGTCCTCACATATATGAATATATTAATGTATGTACTTATGTTAAAATTGTAAACCACTTATTATTTTTAAAACAGAAAGTATGGAGTACCTTGTGCGTTCTTTTCCATAACAAGCAACTTTACCGAATGCAAGGTAGAATCAATTTTTATTACTTGTAAATTTTAATTAACGTTCAAAAATGCCGCTTGATGGCCTAGTTGAAATAAACATTTTGACTTTGACTTTGATGCCCATATTTATACATCGTAAAGTATGACAGATGGACTAACTTCAACAATCATATTTTTTTAAATTAAATAGTCGGAGTTAAAGCCTTAAGGCACTCGGTACCAGTCAATCTTGGGGTTAAAATACCTGAATGTATAAAATAAATAAAATGAGAAAATATAATGTAAAAATATATTTTTTTTGTAGGTAATATAATTATTATACGAGTATGACCCAATAATGCTCATACAGCAAAAGCGCGAATATAAAAGAACTAAGCAGCACCTTAGACAGTCGTAACTAAACCTCTAATTTGCAGGTCGATAATAAACATAACAATAAGTGCGGCTCAGGTAAGTAGGCAAACATAAACCTAAAATTTTTCAACAAATATCTTATCTCTGGAATATATCAGTGATTTAGCGTTAACTATCTACAACAACTACCGGATTACCCGTTAAACTACTAAAAATATACTAATGAAATATAAAAAAAATAGTATACAGATATTGTTAAATTTTATATAGTTATACAGAAATATTTGTAAGTAGGTATTACCCACTTTCCACCATCGTTTTGGTCTTCATCGCATTGGAGGTCAATATCTGAAGTTTGTTCGCCATTATAAAGTTTGTCGAAATTGACGCAAAAACATGGCCGCCTGGCGCCATTTTAATTGATCCCATTAGGTACAAAAAGGTTTACGATAATTTTCGTCAGCAATTTAAAATATTTAATTTAGAAACTGGGCGCTGTAAATCCATACCTATCTGCCTGAAAATAACCTACCTACTTATAAAATTAATCCGATTAACCTTCGCTTCGGTCCATCGTTTGCTGTTAATTTCAGAGTTCCGCAATGAATATCGGCAAAACAATTGAATTTGTCACAATCTATTCTAAAAACGAAATGCTGGTTTTTAGGTTTCCGTACCTGAAGGGTCCAAACGGAACCCTATTGTTGTCAGTCACGTATCCGTTCGTCTGTCCGTCGTCTGTCACACGGGTTTTACAGCCATTTATAGTTTTCAATTTTCATAGTATAAGCATTTTGTTGACGCAAAGCCATACAAATTGTCAAAAAATATTTATAAATGTTTTTAAGGCGGACTTCCATACAGTTAAAGGGAGGGGCATGAATTTCCATTCACCCATAAACTTGAAATGAGGTGATATTTTTATTATTACGTATTTTTACTAACAATGAATGCCAATTTCTGGTGAAATGTATAATGAACTAATAAGCCGAAAAACCTCACTAAACACAAGACATTGATTTTGGGGTGACTCGTTATGGGTAGATGCTATCAGCAGCGATACAAACAAAGATATCTGTTTCCCGTGGCTTTGCATTTTCCGGTGATAAAAAGTCTCCAATATCACAGGAGTTTCACCTTCTTGTGGTGGCACACCTAACACTGCCCGACCAGAGAATCAATTCCAAGACGTCCTGCTCAGCAGTAGCACTTTATAGCGATAGACCAACGAGGCAGTCTGATGCCCAAAGAACTCTTAAAAACCAACAAACAGTTTTACAACAATAATAATTTGAGGTTTAAATGAAAATTCTTTAAAAACATATTTATATATTCAGCAGTGAATCAAAACGATATGAGGCATGACATATTCCGTTAAGGTGGCAATACACTGTTTGGTGAGCGTCAGTTGTTTACGCGTCGAGTCTCCCCGTGTTTCGAAAATCAGGTACTCGCGCCAGTGATGCCATCCGACCACATTGACAGTCGTGTTGGACAGTCAGGCAACCGAAAGTGGACGTGTCTACTGGTTTTAATAACACTTGGTGGTGTAGAGTGTAGAACTTGGGTCTTGCCTTAGTCTAGTTTCATATTGCAGAGCTAAAGTCTCCCTCTCCCTATTTTACACGATTCTTTTTTCTGCTAGAAGATATCGCGGTAGACCACGGCGAATATGGCGGGATGAACTCGACTCCTACTGAACTGCACATAATAACTGAGAACTACCAACATACCAACTGAGAACTATTTTTATTTTATTTTATGCTATTAGGGAAACTTTTAAGTTTTTTGAGTAAGATTGGCTGGATTTACGTTAGAAAGAATGGCCCGAGTTAGAACTACTACGTACAAGTAATAAGAACCGAACTGAAAAGATTTTAACGAGATGAAAATCATACTATGCTGTCGGAGGATACATATTCGCGAGCTGGCTGACCATCTGATCCTCCGACTGCACATAGTGATTATCTTCTTGTTTACATATATTAAGTTCGCTTCTTAAGCTGTCGGGTTTTTATTTTATTTTTTATTTTCATTTTCTTATTCGAATTAATTTTAAAGTTATAAGTAGTATATATTTTAGTTACCAACTCTTAAAATCCTTCATTTTGATACTCGTGTCAATGGGATTGGAAGAAGAAGAAAGTTGGGACCTCCAAAATCTGGCGAACGAAAGCCGCGATGTTTGTTTTTTGAACGTCACTTATCTAAGAAGTTTAAGAACGTTACTTTATTAATATTGTATTAATAATAGAATCTAAGCATTGATTGTAGCAAGAAATTGTTAAACGAGCAGTATAATTAAGATTAGTTCCTATATAGATGTGAAAAATTCTTTTGTTTGTTTGTGATTTACTGCACTTTTGTGTTATTTATCCCTAATTTGAATAAATAAAGTCTGCCCATACTCGTAGTACAAGTAAAAACTTAAACAGAAAATAGGTCATCTTTATAATTTCCAAAGAAAAAAGCCCCACTAATCCTTAAAACCGGCTCGAACTTAGCCAGTAATTTTCAGATAAAATTCTGTTGCCTTAAAATTGCTTATAAACCGTTGGTACGTGGTAGGACTGATTTTAATCTTGAAATTGGGCGGACAGCTGGGTCGGGCTTAGTGTGTCACCTTAAGTGGTCGTACGACAGAGGCACACCGGGAACCTTTGGTGATTGCGATTTCATTATGATTGAATACCGGTCGGCTGTCTGTGAACCTATAAAATGGCGATTAGTGAGGACGTGAAAGGTGACAGTAATTAAGGCTTTTTATGAAATTCTATTAGAAGCTTCGCTTAATGTATCAACCCCATCCTGATATCCTAATGAGAAAATCTTTATGTTCGTTAATATATCAACACTCAACTACCGAAACGACCTGGATGAAATTTTGTATACAGGTAGACCATGCCATAAGATATCTTATTTATCCCGGCAGCACGAACCCAATAGATATTTTTGACTTTCATATCCACATGAAACAAACTATAAACTTAAGTTGCTGGTATAAGCTAGCTAATATTTTTATACCAGCTTATAATATTTCACTGTAGCTAAATGCATATTTTATTTTGTGTAACACACAGAATTAAGCCAATATTCAACAATTCCGTTAATCTCTTGAAACAACCAGGCTTACAAATTAAAAATGGATGACGGATTTATTCAAATGTGTGTGGTTTTAGCTCACCTAAGCCTGATGGACTATTGATTTGCGGTGGTTGCATGTATTGCAACATTGGATATAAACGATGGGGATTATTCTGATTGGAAACTTTAGCAACTCCTTGTTTAATCAATAGTATCTGGAGACCGAGCTCTGTTCGGGTGAAAATAGAGAGAACGACGTTTTCTAAAAATGAAGCCTAGCTAGATCGATTTATCGCCCCCGAAAAGCTCTACATACCTACTAAATTTCATGAAAATCGTAGGAGCCGTTTCCGAGATTCAGATTTTATATATAAATATATGTACAAGAATTGTTCTTTTAAAGGTAATAGATATTTACCCAAATATGTTCCTGTCAGCTTCGAGTAAAACCGGATTTAACAGAGACCATTTAACATGGAGCAACTGCCTATCCTGGTAAACCTAGACTGGTGTCAGATTTTTACCATTAAATTTACACATCTCTTAGATTAGATTTTATGCCTTATGACTACCGTAACGACTGTCAAAATTCTCCAAATGAAAGCCGGGATTAACGGTATACCGTGCTTTTTCAGGCACAGATGGTCTCCCATCTACGCACCAACCTCGGCAAGCGTTGCTTAACCTTGAAGATTGACCTGTGTTGCTATTATAAATATACCACGAGCTTCTATGCGAGCAAGTAAGTAAGTCCTTACAATACCATATTACAAAAACAGTGTATCAAAAATAAAATATTTTTTGAGAGACAAGACGTGTAATGCCCGGAGGACTTCCCTATTGGCTAAAGTGACGAACTGTCTAACAAACACAAACTTTCATCCTCTTTTTAACTCCTCTGGGGAATGGATTTTCTAGAATCCAGTATTAGTGTTTTCTTTAGTCATAAAAGTTATAAACTTTAGTTATAAAGGAACTGCTGTATAAAATTTCATGCTAGTAGAATCGAGCGGCTTAGCGTTTAAACTTTGCGTTTCGTTAGATCTTGTGAGCATCATTATTTATGTAGGTCTTTTACAAAAACTAGGACTCTTATTTTCTCGAAAGCGACGCACATTATGAACCATGCCAGTCACTAGGTATTGGTTAATTCCGATTGTCAGTTGAATTCAGGTTTTAGCTAGAAAATTTTCTTAGTAGGCGCACTGGACGTGACTTAAATATAATGCTGATCGCATTCAGTTTATTTGTGTGATGTCCTTAAACTTTACAAGAGAGACCTACATGACTTATGCCCGTACCTGACCAGCAAACGGTTACACAGCCGATAACAATCGACAATTATGCTAATAAATTAAAGTCTAGCCACAGTGTGTACAGACCTTACAATCGAATCAACATCATTAGTTGAACGTAACAAGAGCTGTACCGATGCCCTGTAGCCGATATACAATAAAAAATGTATGTGGCCATTAATAAACGATATCAGCTATGGCCAGACGGACAGAATGGTCAAGAAAGGCTACACATTCAAACTAACCACAACTATAGGTCAGCATACATATTTAAACTTTAACATTAGTTACAGATTTGATTGAGAAAATTGACGATATATGGCCTCGGTGCTCCAGAGAAAACTGCACCGCGATGCTACGAAGCCGATCACTGAGCATTCTAATATATACCTTATGTCGATTGGATAACTATTAAATAAAATTGATAAGTTTAAAATCATCTACCGTCACGTTCGCCAGTGTGCGCAGCCAATACTCAATGAATACTAGAAGCGTGAAAAAGCAAATTTTATAGATAGGTAACTGACATAATATATGCCACAGGCAACTGACTGAGGACGTCAACACTTTTTCTCTTGTTTGTAGTATATCAAAAGTATCTGTAGCAGTAGTTTTGTCACCAAAACTAATCGACTAACGTAAACGTTACGGTTACCAGGAACTTTGAACAATAATTATATTTTAGTGTTTTAATGAGGCCATCATTCAACATAGTCATTTATATGCGTCATTATAAAAATCCATATATAAGAATGCATTTAAAATACACGTTCGGAATATATAATTATGAGTGAGGGTTCACATGAGCTTCAACAAAACAAAATAAATAAAAATAATAAAAGTTGACAGAATTTCCCATTCGGCCTAAATAGCGTAAATAACGATATCACAGTAGCTTTATTTGGCAGCTCAATGTAATATTGCATTCTTTGAAATAGCTGTATAATATTTTACAATGCATGTCCTCGAAAAGAGCGTTTTCGAAGCAGCCAAAATGTGCGGAAAGTGTCACTTTTTCACTAGTGCTTTATACTTTTCTGTATTTTTTTAATTTTTTTACTCCATCGTCAGCCAGACGCATAGAGATTTATTATTTGAGAATTTTTTTACAAATAAGTTAAGTACAAATTATTATTCACAGAAAAGGTAAAATATAACTAATACTTCATTAAAGGCGATTTTAATTACTCTAGATTTAGATTTGATCAATAAATTAATTATAAACATTCATTAAATATGTTTGGGAGTAACATATATTTTGCTCGTGCCTTTTTGCATTACGACGTGATAGCTATTTGCACATGCGCAGTAGATATGCCCGAGGAACTATTAGTTAATCTGTGGATATGCTGAGCGCACTTGAATAAGCCCGCCATTTTATTAATTTCTTGCTTGGTTCAGATATATTTTATTTTATACACGTAAGTCGGATGATTTCCGACTCGTGGCGATTTATTCAATCATCGGGAATCACCTACCTTCCGCACTTGTAACATAAATAACTGTTGAAACGTCAGTTCTTCAAACATTATTGGGATGTCACAAAAATATTTTAGGAGCCGTATTTATAAAAATCTCTGCCTAATAGATTCTAAATTTAAATACTCTATAAAAAACTGAATATAGAATTGTGCTAAGCAATCGCTAAACAGTGTTGAGATTGTTATAACTAAGGATGTGGGTATAACAGATTTTTATAAAAGTTTGGCTTGTAAATATTTTTCTGGCTGGTAACGTTTTTCCTTCGCCACTAAATCAATGAGGCGGTTAAAAAGTACAGAAACTCGAGCCGTGGCTTTCGCGCGATTTAATTTAATTGCAATTGTTTTCACACTCTCTTCACTTTGAGGTAAATTACTCGGAAACGAATTTACCGCTATAGTAATAAATTCAGGACAATCACTTTACGGGTCTATTTGAATCAGTGACGGCAGCTATTCGCCATTAAATTTAACGGTTTTTATGACATTGCAGAATCAATTAGGTGTCTAATATGATTTCATGCCATGATTGAATATTTTTAAGCACAAAATTGGTATGATTTCGTTACCTAATTCATAGGCTGTCTATAAGTAGCCCAAGGGCCGATTACTGAATTGAGTATTTGAGTTTAAGACTGTGTCAAACTCTACCTTAGTGCCAAATTTTGACAGGTTTTTAGGATAAAGAGTAGTTTGACAAATACACAACTCGTTCTTAACCTCAATTCAGAAATCGGCCCTAAACCGTAGTCCATGCTTTCTCTTGTTTTTACGTAGGTTCCCAATAGTAATGATTACACAAAATTTTTTAAAAGGATATAAATACTATAGGATATAAGGATCGTAGCAGATAGCATTCTGTATTTTCTGCCTACTCCCTTGTTAAAAAGGCGTAAGTGTATGTAGTCGTATGTTTGTTTGTAAGAAAAATAAACTAAGTACATACATACAAGACTAACCCACAACCCCAAATTCACATCTCTACCTCAGCGAACTTGCTATGTTCATCTACTTGAAAATTTCTGAATAATTAATACGAGATAATGTATGCCGCGCCCGGTGTGCTAGGAGACTAGGCGGGAATGTCACTACAGAGCCACGGTGCAGACATGTGAGAGCGGGGATCGATCTCTCGACAAGGACAATTGGGACGGAATATATTCAAATATTCGTCTACGAACATTTATTCTTCAATCAATGAATATAATTCATTCATGGTTTCAAGTCATATAAAGATATAATTGAAAACAACTATAATGTTATTGTATTAGAATTTACTTAGTAAATTAGGGTCGGGATAGACGGAATTTCGAATGGGCACTGACTGATAGAGGCCGTCGTTTTATTGATAGAAACTCAACTCAAGAAAAAGCAAAACATAATCTATTTTGAACATTATGGTTTGTTAACGTATTTGGTATTATGGTGTTAGCTGTAAAATCAACACTTATGAAGATTCCGTACCCAAAGGATAAAAAAGGGACCCTATTACTAAGACTCCACGGTCCGTCTGTCTGTCTATCTGTCTGTCCGTCTGTCACCAGGCTGTATCTTATAAAGTGTGATAGTTAGACAGTTGAAATTTTCACACATTTTCACAGAAGATGTATTTTTGTTGCCGCTATAAACAACAAATATAAAAACAAAATAAAATAAATATTTAAGTGGGGCTGCCATACAACAAACGTGTTTTTTTTGCCGATTTTTGCGATAATGGTACGGAACCCTACGTGCACGAGTCTGACTCGGCATTGGCCGGTTTTATATGATATTATTGTTTACTTCGAATAGGGATGATGTACTGCAGTTGGTCAACCTTATAATAAATAAACAACTGGAAACCTAGCTACAGCGCAAACCACAAAACCATTAATATGCAACAGCCCAATAAATAACCACCTAATTAATGGATTGGAGATCCTCGCTGAAACACGAAACTTGTAACATTCAAAAAAAATTATAATACACCGAAGCTGACAGCAATCAAGTCTTAGCGCAACGTCCTTCCACCAAATAAGCGCATCCAAAATCAAATAACAAATAAATATGCAGCCTGAAATATGCAGTGTGCACTCTACAGCTTGTGTACAATTAGAGAATGGCGCATCACTAGTGATTTAGTGCTAATCTATTCAGTCGTCTCAACGGTCTAGATGCTGCGACGAAACTGGGTCAAAATTCGCTTCAAATTAGTTCATTTGTATTTTAAATGGACGAGGATTGGCAGTATAAGGCTTTCATTTTGGGCGAAGTGTTGGATTTTGCCATCAACTTCGAAAACAAACGATCTATATTCCTAATCTTATTTGGAAAATCTTTAAAAGTATTCTAGAAAGTTTTGTTGTTTGTGCTTCGTATATTTTCAGGTTTTTATTTGTTTTATTAAATATTTAAACCACTTTGTGTTAGCACTTAAATACCAACGTGCAATGGCAACTAGCAGTTACGAACCTGTGAGGTTCGTGTAACATTCGGGCATGTTTTCCTTACGAATATTTTTGATATCATTCGACATAAAAAAGGTGAAGTACATAATCACTATCTACTAACACTACCTACCATTAAACATTTCTCTCACGTACCTAAATAAATCATTTATAATTAAGTACTAATCGGTTACAGTTAAATATTTATCTCACTCTTTATGTCGATAACCAAAATGGATTGACAAAATCTATATAAATGTCGGCGAAGCTGCGGGTAACAGCTAGTCTTATATCATTTTCATATTAATATTTTGAGAGCAGAGGTACACTTGCTCTCATCGAACCGCGGACAGGTAATCCTCCAAATCACCGACAATCCTAATTCCATCTTATTATATTTTTCTTCTCGCTTTATTTTAAAAGGAATTAAAATACTGTTACAAAATGGTTCTCTAAGTAGGAAGGCGGCCCTGCTCGCTGGGGCAGGACGGGATTAATCACGCCATGCAGAAAGAGTAGATACTTAGCGGAACATAATAATAATTCCATTTTACTTGTGTACTTTTTAATTAAGAAAAAGGTTTAACATAACAAGATGCTTGTGATTTAAATTTTTGTTGTAAATTAACTATTCGACTTGGATCAAATTTACGTTTTATGAAAATGTGTCCCACACGCGAAGAGCAGTGGTGGCCCAAAGGTAACGGCCCCAACTTACGTGTCATCATAGCTCGAGGGATCGGACCCAGGCAGGCGCTTTACTTTGTATAAATTATTTCATCAGCACTGCTCTTAAAACGGTGAAGGAAAACATCATGAGGAAACCGGCCTGTCGTAAAACCAAATTCGAAGACAAGTGACATTCACCAACCCGCACTGGGCCCGCGTGGTGGATTACGGCCCATTTCCTCCCACAGAAAGGAGGCCTGTGTCCCAGCAGTGGGGACATTAATAGGCTGATGATGTGTGATGTGATGATGATTAAGACCACTACATCTCTCACAGAAAAAAAAAAAAAAAAAAAAAAAAAACCTCTCTCGTAGAGAGGATGCCTGTGTCCCAGCAGTGGGAACATTATAAGGCTGCTGATGATGATTACGCGAAGTCCGGATAATAGGTTAATCGTAAAATCTCAGTAAAAGTCTGATTTGCAAATACGTTCTAACATGTACAAAAAAAATATATGATATAATATACAAAATGGCGACCGCGAACCGGAAGACGATACGTTGGAAGGCCTCCCACTAGGTGGACCGATGACCTGGTTAGGGTTGCGGGAAGGCGCTGGATGCGAGACGCACGGGATCGGTCAATGTGGCGACGCCTGGGGGAGGCCTATGTCCAGCAGTGGACGTCTTTCGGCTGAAATGATGATGATGATGTACAAAAAGATTGATGTTATAATTTTGTCCATTTACAAAATCATTAAGTTCTTAATTCACTCTTGGGTCAAATTTTTCGGCAATCTTTATTTGTTTTATTATCTTTCTAGTCATATGTTACTATATTTTTTTTTTAACAGATATGTTACTATAATTTTGTCTGAATTTTTAAATAAATAAATAAATTCAGAATTTGTGTAGACTACTTAAAGAATAGAATATAATTGAAGGCCTTATATAGGGCTACTAACAAAGATCTTAAACCTAAGTGTTAGTTAACAATAACAACAGAACTTCACAGTAACATAATAAACTATATGAAACAACAAAGTTGAACGTGTAGCATTCCTTCCATTACCTAGCCCATTTAAGTTTAGCAGGAAATGTGAGCATCCATCGAGGTATCTCTACTTGAGTTAGTCGTAACAAGGTTAGCCGTAATAACGTTCGTCGTCGAGCCAAGCTGCAGCCAATCTGGTAGTACCTGTATCTATCTTTGAAGGAATAACATTGTGTGATTTTGAGGAGTCTATACTTTAGCAGGAAAACAGAAGGATTCCTATGATACTTGTGGTCATCTGCTAGATATGCAAATGGACTCAAGTAACAAAGACGTTTTGGTGAATGGTGAATTTGTCTAAATAATAACATAAAAGACAAATTCACCATTCACCAAAACGTCTACTTGAATCCCCTCTCACTCCCCTCTTGGCATACGTTTTTTAGGCATAATACTGTTTGGTATAACGTTTTTGCATAAGTTTTATTAGCATAATAATATTTTAGCTTAATGCAAAGATTAACATAACTGCCTTTTGTTATAATTTGTTTGGCAAAATTTGGAGTTGCATACATTTTTAAGGCATAATAATTGTTCGTCATAATTATTTTATGTTGAAGATTTTATGTTGATGTGTGTGTTGTTGTGCTGGTTAGGAGTCAATTACCCCCCCCTGTGGGTTACCACATTCTTAAGGAAGGGGCGTGGCTGAAGGTTGGATGCCGCGGTGGAAGAGGAGTGCCGGTTTTGCGGTGCACCGCTCTCTCTACCTGCCGCGGCCGGGACGGGGCCGCAACCGTCTGATGGCGAACGCGGTGTGGCCGCAGGGGAGGACGAGTATCGGTATTGCGTTGGCCGCGGCGACGTGGCCAAAGTTCTGAACCGTCACAGGGGGACCAAGGGTGCCATACACGGGGTCGTCTGGCACCCATGTGCTGGTTTGGTCCCTGGGGTGGTCACGGCGTGCAATATGTTCTGTTGCGCCTGTTATGGGGCCTCGCCAGAGGAGGATCTGGAGATAGACAGCCGCGGCGGGTTCGCTGATGACTGCATACTCGTACCCGTGTTCCCGACATCAGTGGCACAGCAGGACACCTTGAAGTTTTAGTGGGTTGGAGTCCCACATAACTGCACTATCTCCCCGTGGTAGCGCAGTTTGGATGAGCATTCCTCCACGCAAAAAAAAAGGTTAGAGCTCAATTGGATTAGGTTAAGGTGCGGCGGGGTTGGCCCTTGGGCCACCGTTGAGCCACGAACATGTTTATTTTATTGCGAGAAACATTATGTGTAAATATCATTATACATTTATAACATTATGCTTTATAAAATTATGCTTCATTATTATGCCAACAGTATTTATGGCAATATATATAATGGCAAAACATGTCTGCCTAATAATATAATGCGTAATGATAATTGTGCTGAATTTCGTTATGCCAATGTAAATTATGCCAATATGTTTTATGCTTATCATTAGTAAAGCCAATCGACCAATCTCATAGACGCAAATCCAGGCAATTTGGCTGCAATCAAATATATTTATTTTGGTATCGTGTCACCCAGTAGCTGGGTTATGGAGGTCAGTCAAGCTCGCTCCGTATAAATATTGCTATTCAGCTGTATCCGACGAGAATGGAACCGGACCTCAAAATAGTCTCGAAAAAGATTGATTGATTATATGGACGTGCATCTATGTAGTAACCTAACTCTCTCTTAACCGGCAAACATAGCTATTTCATAAGTTTTACCAGATGTACTTATGTCCGTAATAATCGGCTTAGGTCTACAGAGAAAATGATGTTAAAGTTTTTGGGTGTACCAATTCGAGAAATATGTTAACCCTTTTTTTTTATATATAGCATTTACATACCCGAAAAGATAAAATGGGAGTTTTCTTTTTACAAAAACATTTACTATAAAATATATAATAAATCCATCACAATTTTCTACTGGCTGCCGCCCGAGACTCCATCCGCGTGGTATTAGTAGCTCTAGCAGTATCTTTATAAATAATAGCCTATGTTTTATTCTGATGCTGATCTGATTTCTGATGCTTTATGTATGTCCCGTTGCCGTGAATGTGTCCATGGCATTCACAAAGGACCTTATCAAAATACCAGCGCAGCGTTATTTTCTTTAAAATATCGCTGCACATGCTCAGATAGGAGCCTTTTTGGTCTCGCCCGGGGATTTTTGTTTATTATTGTTTTTTGTGACCTTACAAACTTTCACGTATATGATAGTAAGTAGGATGAAACGGAGGAGAGGAAATTCCTACCGAAGTCGATGTTGCCCGATAGCTACAACCTAGAGGCTTAAAGTCAAGAGTGAATAGGTTATTACTAGGCAAGCATGCTTCGCCGTCGACCACGGCATCGCTTACCAACAGGTGTGATAGCAGTCGAGCGAGAGCCTATAAATTATAAAAAAAAAGATTAAAGCTTAATAGATACTTTTCCTGGCAACGCGAAATTCAATCATTTTGCTTGTTAATATTTAAAACTAGCTGTGCCCGCGGCTTCGCTCCCGTCTACTATCTGCCAACCCTACCCTACTTATCTTCCTGCCTACACTACTTACTGTGAGGACTCTGCCTATGTAAAGCAAAACTCCTTGCCTATATGAAGACTAGCAACAGATAACATAGTCTTGAAAGGTAACTGAAATAAAAAACATAAAATAAATGAAGATGTTTTTGCTAGGCTTTTGCCGTATATATAAGGGCTCCTCTGTGCTTTGATGTTCAATTCGAGAGAAGCCGCCTTAGGGCAGGCATGTTGTTGAATTAATATAAGTTTAAAAGTAATTTCTGAGTTTAATTATTAGTTCCTGAGCTACCCCCTTCACATTACCTACCGACCAATATTTTTTCTAGGGTTACCATTGTTAACACCGCTGTTCAGAAAATGACTTCAAATGCACAATTCCATCTATCGAATATCGAGTTCAACTTTCCGAGTATCTCAATTGCGTGTGTTGTGATAATTTTACTTCTTGAATACTTTAAATTCCAACAAATGCTGGAAATGGGTTATGTTGGTTATCCTTTAACACCCTGGCTATTTTTTTTTGAAATTTATTCCATGTACAAAAAAGAATTTTTTTACAGATTTATATGTATAGTATTGAAGGAACTACAGCATAACTGGTAATGCTCAGATACAAGGGATACATGTTTGAAAGGAGTCCAAAATTCAATAAACATATTGCATCTGAGATGGAAGCTTCATGCAAAGTGACGTTAAGAGATTTCAAGAACTTTGTCACGAGGACAACGTATCTGAGACAAAGTGTAATAAGAGTTATGGTTAAAGTTTGTGAGTGTTCTGTAGGTTTTTGTCCAGGAGCGACTAATAAGTAAAAACTGGAGTTAAAAAAACTTGATTCTAAAAATAAAAAAAACTCGACTGAGAAACGAACTAAAAACTAGTTAACAAGAAGAAAATCATGCTGTGCAGTCGGAGGATACGTATTCGCGAGCTGACTGACGAAAGTTTTTTTTATTTATAACTATATTATTTTTATATCGAATTATTTCTATTTTATTTTCGAATTAGGTACATTTAAACATATAAGTGTGGATATATTTTTGAAATTACCTCTTAAACTTTATTTTGAAACCGGGACACGAAGGATCTGGGAAGAAAGAAAAAATAGGGCCCCTACAATATGGCGCCCAAAAGCCGCCATTTTTCTTTTTTCCATTTTTTATGTAGCCAGTGACACTTGCAAGATTATGACGAATCGATTGACGTAAGAATAATCAAAATCGGCCAACGCGTTGGGTCTCTAGAACGCCACATAGGAACAAACATACATCCATTCATACATAGGCTGATAAACACAGTACCCTTCTTCGGCAGTCGGGTAACAAGGGGATCCTAACTTTTTCTCGCAGCCCATTCCTCAAATCAGGTGAAAATATCAAAGTCTTACGTCGATAGCTTTAAAGAAGAATAGCCTCTGACAGAGATGCAAAATATGCTCATCAAATAAGATTATATAATCAGTACTACTTCGCAAAACACTGTCCTGTTTTAAGTAAAACCATTAAATTAAATTTCTTACTTGCTCAATGCTCGGGGGACGTGTCAAAATATTTAGTTCGGAGTCTTAACTACAATTTAAACTAAGTAGAGCCACATGTCGCAGACTTTGTCACAATACTGTGAATAAGGACACTACGAGACGGCCACTAGAGTGTATCTCAGGTAGGGTTGCCACGCATCTGAGAATATCAGAGTCTATTTATAAAAGAAACGTTTTGTGCGGCTAAATGTAAATGGTCTGTCTGGATTGTTGAGCCTTTTCCGTGAAAATTTATATTATTTTAAAAACAGTAACCCTTTTTGAGGTGGTTAGCTTATCCTTTTGCGGGAAGGTACATCTGGGGACCAGGATAATAACGTAACATAGAAAATTAACTGCTTAGTTTCATGAGATAAACTGAATAATTAGTAACTGTAGTTAAGCTGAGATGAGTTTCTCTGACTTCTATCTACATGAATCTTTATTAAATATTCGACATGGATAAAAGATTGTAATTCTTCTTCCAGATTTACAATTCGCGTTCTTAACTGTGTTTTTATTACTTCATATAAGTTTAAATAAAAGGCAGATGATATTGAGCTTTCAAATCGATAGAAATAAAAAAAACAAACATCAATTTCAAGGTGACTCACAAAAAAGAACCAGGCACAAAATTGCCGCGAGCAAAAGTCCAAATTGTCTGATCTTTACATAGATCCCTGCTCTGGTAGCCTTAATCCTGGGAAGGATGGGTAACAATGAATTTACGTAATTAGCTCCCCAGAGGCTGACGACGGGCGACCCGTTACAGATGCGCTGAAAAAACATCGAAACTGAAGGATTCATGTATTATCTCTTTGTGTGAGATAGTCGGGCAGTCGGGAATCCTCCCTGGGGGGAGGGGAGGGGTAGTTTCATACTTGGAAACGGGATAAGGAGTTTTTCAACCGGGGACATTGTTATCGTTGTGCATTTATTTAGTTCACCTGGTTGTTTTGTTAACCTACTTTAATAATACTAACATGTTACTGTCCCACTTTTTTACTATGAAACGTAAGAAGCAAGGCAAACCACTTGGCCAAGCCGTACTTTAGATTTAATTTTAAAATACTGGAACACATTGACGCTGTACGGAGGTCTTTCCACGAGTACAGTACAGCGGATATTAGCATTTTATCTTTGGCATTTGCTTGACTATTCAAAGGCAAATAATTGCACACGAATTTCTCTTTTAAAACTTAGCGATTAATTTTATGACAAAGATTTTTCTCTGTAAATTTGTTACCGATGTAAAATTTTGAAGGTAAATTTGGTTAAATAACCTGGTAAATAAAAATAATAATTTAATTTCACCTATTTAATTTCAAACCAATCTATATCTTTTATAGTTTTAAGACGAATATACTTATAAACCGGCCAAGTGCGAGTCGGACTCGCGCACGAAGGTTTCCGTACCATTATCGCAAAAATTGGCAAAAAAACTACGGTTGTTGTATGGGAGCCCCACTTAAATATTTATTTTATTCTGTTTTTCGTATTTGTTGTTATAGCGGCAACAAAAATACATCTTCTGTGAAAATGTGTGAAAATTTCAATTGTCTAACTATCACACTTTATAAGATATAGCCTGGTGACAGACAGACAGATAGACAGACAGACGGACTGTGGAGTCTTAGTAATCCTATAATATAATAGTAAGTCCCTTTTTATCCTTTGGGTACGGAATCCTCATAAGTGTTGATTTTACAGCTAACACCATAATACCAAATACGTTAGTAAACCATAATGTTCAAAATAGATTATGTTTTGCTTTTTCTTGAGTTGAGTTTCTATCAATAAAACGACGGCCTCTGTCAGTCAGTGCCCATTCGAAATTCCGTCTATCCCGACCCTAATTAACTAAGTAACTTCTATCATACAATAACATTATAGTTGTTTTCAATTATATCCTTATATGACTTGACAGACAGATGGACCGCGGAGTCTTAGTAATAGGCCCCATTTTTGACCATTGGGTACGGAACCCTAAAAATGGTCTTTAACTTTCAGTACCACGCAACTATCACTTTAGTCACAATTCTTCTCGTCCATTATATCACTCAACATTTTTGTCGTATTTATTTTTAGAATACTCTCTCTAAGTCTCAATGGATACCGAAGCTTTTTCGTGTTTGACTCTTTACAGGCAATAGCAACGTGCCGATGAAAGCGACCATAAAGCGCCCGAGTTAAAGCTACGCCGTAGCTCGTAGCACCGTAGCGTCGTAGCGCGTGGCATGTAGCACCCAAAGATTTAAAGCGTAGGATTCGCCTTACCGAGTTTAAAGATGGCAGCGTTCCTGTTTCATTTTGTCATCTTTGATATGCCGTTCACCAGTTTCTGGAACCCAATTTTAATTGTGATAAATTGTCAAGCGTAAGTAAATTGCTGTGATTGGTTGTTGACGATTCACTCAACCAATCACAGTAGTCTAAGCGCTTGACAATTGGTCACATTAATGTGCCATTGATATCATTTCAATAATTGGAAATAACGTTGCAGAGACTTCACTTGAGTGTCTCACAACCACCACTGTTATTGCACGAGCTTCATTCTTCTCAGTACAGATCATTTTATTTATTTTTACTATATTTTCTAGAAACTTAGCATGACGGAAAATGAGGACAATTCCAACAATTTATATCTTTGGAACTCCTAAATAGTTTATTTGCGTTTCGAACGTAAACAGACAACAACACTACGACATAATATTGTCGTAGTGTGTTGTGTGTAGGAAACGTCTGTTTTGTTTAGTTTTCAGATAAAAAGGGACGTGCTTATTCAAACAAATTTATGGTTTTGATTACCGAACATACAAACCTAGATTTTAATGTATTTAATGAGTTAGGTAAGGTATCACACTATAAATATAAAGGCGAAAGTTTGTGAGTGTGTTTGTACTTCTTCACACTCAAACGGCTTGACGGATTTGGATGAAATTTGGCACAGAGATAGATTATAGTCTGGAATAGCACACAGGATACCCCGGGAATTTATCCGGGTACATATTCTCGGAATTTTACTCCCGGGCTTATATCCCGGGAATATGTCCGTTTGGGATAATTTTCGCCATTCACGCCGGCGAAGCCGCTGGTAGAAGCTAGTTCTTTATAGAACGGAGATCCATATCGTTGTTTGATTACACATTTCTTTTTCTATGACATTTTTATTGGTTTAGTTTACTTTAGAAAAAAGTAGAACACTAATGATTACTTATTTCATCGGTTTGCTGTTTGACTCATCTTTAGTTTGGGATTATCACGTTGTTCATTAAAAACACATGGGCACGGGCATTAATCACCACGCTTGCTCAAGGTAGTTTGGCGATTTCAGACTTACATTAACTAGTACTATAAGTCTAGGATTCCTCACGAGGATTTCATTCACCGCTGCCAGCGAATTTTAAGATAAACTTATAAATAGTCATACTAAGACGAAAAACATAAAAAATCACACTAAAAACAAAAACACCCTTTAAAGGAAAAGTCCTTGCAATTTTCATTCCAGCGAGTAGATTGAGTTAGGTCCTTGCTGTGAGTGACAGTAAGATGGGCTCGCTGAATTCTAATCTGTCCGGAGCTGGGATCGGCCCGAACAGCCCCGGACAGGTCCGGACGCGGTACAGACTGCGCCAGATTTCCCGACCGGCGGCATAAAGCAGTCTATAGGTTATAAAGATATATATTGACGGATATAAATCTTTGTATTAAAGGGAGCACTGGGCGACAATTTCTTTCGTTACGGTTGAGTTGTAAAATTCACAGCAAATGTTTTTTTACTTTAGTAAAATTTTACCTGTTCGCTATAATATTAGTTACGAAGAAGAAGAAATTAAGCTTGATGAAATTATCTTTTGTTTTTATACAGTTTGTTAGTAGGTAGGCACTGTAAGTCATTAAATTTTGGACAGTGAAAAATAATGAATCTACCAGCATCATTACTTGACTCAAAGGGACAATAATTCACTTGAATTTATAAGCGTAGTGTCACACAAAAACACACTCTAAAAGCGTAGTGTCACATAAAAACACACACCAATACATAAATTGGACAAGAGTTACAAATTACCATCGTCATACAACTGCTATCACCCTCTGAATGTTTAATAAAAATAAATAAATCCTTCGCTCACAAAGGGAGAAACTTTTGTATTGTAACATACAAACCGTAAAACGCCGAGAGAAGTAATTTCAGGAGAAAAGAATAATTTATTTTTTCGCTGAAGACGAATCTGTGAGGTTGGTGTGTGGTACAAGTTAGGAGAGAAAGAAGGCAATTAAGACATAAATTAGACCAATCAAAGAGCTTCAAGAATGTATGTAATCTAACACACATAACAAGTTACCTTAAGTATACTATTGATATTAGAATACAAAATAATAAAGCCTCCAGTAACAGTCTCAATACCCCAGAAGCTCTAGACAAGTGGCATTCGATTTCAGTGAAGACGATAGTCGAAATATCATAATGTAAGGGATGGATCACGTGATTTTTCGATATCGCTTGTCAATCCCATACAATTTTGTCTTTGTGATCGCTATGCTTTCGTTGATAGAATGTCACTTTTTTAGAGCCTCAGGATTACGTGACATTTCGATAGCGTTTGACATTCTCATACATTTTTAGGGTTCCACACCCAAGAGGTCCAATTGGAGCCCTATCGCTGTCCCTCGCGTGTCTGTCTATCTGTCCGTCATCTGTCACATAGGTTTTATAGCCAAGCGGTTCGAGATATTTTCACAGTAAAAGCATCTTAGACCCAAAGCCATAAAAATTTTCAAGAAATATTTTTAAATGTTTTTAATGGGATTCCCATACAGCTACAGCGTGCGTGAAAAAATGTTGACTTACTGTATCCAAAAGGGGAAATCGTTGTTTAGAACACGATGAAAAAATAAATCATGTAATTTTTGTTTTGAAAAAACATTACATAACAAAAGAATGAGAAGCCAACAAAGTCAGATGTTTTACAAAAAAAAAAACAACGAATTCTTTAACTTCCCATTGAGCTGTGAACATCAAATTTGGTGATAATGTTTATTATCACATCACATCATCATTCATCAGCCTATTAATGTTCCCACTGCTGGGACACAGGCCTCCTCTCTGTGAGAGGGAATGGGCCGTAATCTCCATCACGCGGGCCCAGTGCGGGTTGGTGGATGTCACATGTCTTCGAATTTTTGGTTCTGGGACATGCCGGTTTCCTCACGATGTTTTCCTTCACCGTTTTGAGAGCAGTGGTGATGAAATAATTTACACAAAGTAAAGCGCCTGCCTGGGCTCGAACCCACGACCTACAATTTGTAAGTCGCGGCCGATACCACTGGGCCACCACTGCTCTCATAATGTTTATTATAATTACGTATATTCTACTAACAAATACCAATATATTGATAAATCTAATTTTTCTTTGAATTTCGCTCATGTTTCTTATCACAACCAACTTGATTTTGCGTTTTGGTACGGAACCCTAAATGTACGAAGTCCGTCACGCACTTGGCCGGATTTTAATTTTTTTCTATCGCTAACGCCACGCTTTCGATGATAGAATTTCATTTGTCTAGGGCCTTTGTTGTATGTTTATACACAAATTAAATATAGTGTCTATTTCGACTTCCCCGTACAAATAGAAAAAATGCTTGAGTAGCAGAAGCTTATTCATATGTGGATGAATGGTCACTTTTTCGGATCATGATATTAGACCGACTCGGTATTATTGTTTCGTTTACACACGATCATAAATCATATGAAATCGACTGAAATGTAATCCCGGTACGTGATGAAGGAGTTTCGCTACATGCCTGAACTCACCGTAAAGCTGGCATTATACGATACAACTTTCGTCTCGTGAAAATTTAAGAAACAAAATATTACTTGTTGACAGTTAAACACTGTTTCTGATGGTGCAACTTTTATTATTGCTTCAACTTAGTAACTATTTCACATACAATCCGCTTCCACACCCGCTCATCACTCACGCCAAATCTTGCAAGACAAGCGCTAAAATACGCGGCGTCCACGCGACGATAAATCTACACGCTTACTTCTACGCCTGGCGTCGATTTCCTGCTGAACAAAAGCACGTTTCTCTAAACTAAACACGTATTGCGTGGTTTGTTAACCGACTTCGAAAAGGTTGGATGTGTGTCATTGTTAGAAGTTCGAGTGAAAGTATCCGTGGGTGTGAGTGAAACTGTTCAGTTTGTTGGATAAGGTGTCTGGTGAGTGGTGAAAATACTAAAAGAAAGGTCTTTATTGGAGGCTTGAAAAAGGGGCGGTGTTAGAGGCTATGATATCGTTTATATTCCTCTAAAAAACTCTGGTGATTGATTAAAATCAATTAGGTTCCTACTCATCATCATTTTGCTTCTATTTTCTCATGCTACTGGGTCGGCGCAACACACATATTTATGCCACTCTCCCTAGTTAGGTAGACAATTACCAAATGTCTCATTCATCAAAGATCATAACCAATCGTAAAATCCATTACTCTATGATATTATGTGATCTTCATTTAAACAATTTAACTGCTATGAAGACCAATGCCAACAGCAGCGTCGTCAGAGTGCCCCAATGCTTCGACATTTATCAATAGACCCGCGGTACGAGGGGACTATGAATTACAGCAATCTTTAATACAGACGCAATGATCGGACGTCGGCCGATGCAAGCCACGATTTAGGTCTTAAATAAAGTGGTTTTAGTTTGTGCTGTGATATTGAGACATTTCTAGCACCTGTTACAATGGTCTATCTATGACAGTGATCCGTGGTCAAAATCAATGATTGCTTGCCAGATTTATAAAGTTATTGATTGTGAATGTCGTGATGGCAAGCTTGTGGTCGTGGGTGGTTATCCGGCAGGACAGCAGTCAAAGTGAATTTTTCGAACAGAGTATTCACTTTATTTCTAATTTTCTTATAATTTTCTTCTTTATCTGATATAAGTATAGATTATGCCATGGCAATAATATTAACCACTTAGCTAGGTGGACTGATCAGAGTAACTGGGCTTACGTTGAAGCCGTGAAACGACCATTGTGTGGCTACTTGCGCATGTAATTGCGGTCAAATTTTGTAACAAAATGGCCACGTTTATGTACAATACCCAATCATACTAATTAGACGTAATTTGTAACTATGTGTTAGTAGGTATAGTAAGATGCTGCATCTCATTATCCTTATACAATCCCCTCTGTGACTCGAAGGGGACTGGGTCGGCGTTTCTTTGCTTGTGATTACATGGTTATTTACATTGACTATTTCATGATAGTTAGGTTCCAACCATGAAAACTATTTTGTAGTTTAATATATTGAATAGCACTTTCAACCAAAAAAAACCCTATCCAATTTTGTATTATATTTAAGTCAAGAGTGAATCCACATCATCGCTTACCATCAGGTGAGATAGTGGGCAAGCCTATTTATTATTAAAAAAAATACAAGAATGCAAAAAAGGCGATAAAAATCCATGTCAATACTCAAAGAGCACGAACATTTTTATTAGTTCACAAATTCACAAAAATATTCAATAATTTCACCGGCGGAACATGAGAGAAACTATTTTTTTAGTCTGTGCTTATAGGTACGTGACCGGAATAAAGAAGAGCGTGGAGTCGTTTATTGAATTGTTCGCCTCTACGGTGGCGTGGCAGCCCGATACACGTGCTGTTCTGATTTCTGACTTCTGCTGTAGCTTGGGGTTATTATATTTCATTTTTTATATGTTTTTTTTTGTAGGTTATGGCTTTTGACTTGGGTTCGAAAAGGTTAAAATGCTTAGTCTTTCTCCATTGGTTTCTTGTACTTGGAGAAATAAGTTACACAAAGCGTGGTGTTTCCCATATTTTTATATCAGATTAAAAGTAACACAACTTCGCCTCGAATCATCAATTATAGCTTGTTATGTACTCGTAATAATCAAGGGTTTTAACCGTTCTTATGATGATAGATTTGAGTGGAGAAAATCCAAGCCGACTTCTTATCTTATCTTGTGGGCAGGCCAAGAAATAACTCGGACACTTCGAACCATTGGGATCTATTGTGGTCCCCTAGATAACCTACTCCTCCCCGACTAGGAGATATGAGCCTATAGACTTCTGGTTTTGGATATCCAACCCCTAGGGGACTTATCTGCTTACCAGCCAGTGCATCGCATGTGCACAGAAGGTACCCCATACGTTCCGTATGTTCCTCACACAACCTGCACCTGGGTGTCGCAGTTTGACCTATCTTCATGAGCAAGTCGTTGGTTCCAAAGGCGCCCTGTAAAGGCCCCAAGCAGGTAGCGGATTTGCCCACTGCTCATATTCCAAATGCATTCCCGTGCTTTAACAGTTGCGCCCAGGAATTTCTTGGAGTGTTGAAGACCGGTATTAGACAGCCAATGTGTCCGTTGTCTGTGATCTGCAAATTGCCTAAATGAGGCTTTTACGAAACACGTCGAAATGCCTACACATGGTTCTGGACCCACAAAATCATTTGCTGAGCCCTCTCTTGTGAGTTCATCTGCCACTTCGTTACCATGGATTACTTTGTGCCCAGAGATTTTGTCCGAAACATGTCAATTTTGAATATGAGCGCTGGTCCTGTTTGAAGCCAGTGCCAGATCAATATCTTCAGTTCTCGCAGAGGTCCTGAAAGTAGGTTTATTGCCTTGGACTTAGAATAGGAGCCAATAACTCGAAAAACTTATTTGACTAAATTTGTAATAGTCTCTCTTGCTGTGAATCAAAACATAATGTCTTGAATAAAGCCACTTCGATAAAATCTTGATCTAAGCACAAATGTCTCAATAGGTCGTTCCCTAAGGACCGCCTCGTGGAACCTCTGCACAAATAACACATTCCCACCCCATGTTCTTTCGAAGACATAATCCTTAGCAACGAATATAATGTCATTAACCGCTTTCAATATTATGTAGGAAAGTATTATACTTATATCTATTTTCAAGACATTTCACACAAAGAAAAATCTCTTAAACATGTACCTGGGTGAGCGAGCTCTGCTCGGATGAAAATTCGGAGAAAACGCATTTGCCCATAAATGAGTGCCCTAGCTAGATCGATTTTTTGCCCCCATACCTAAAACTCTACTGAAAAATTATTTTCACTAAAAATTTTGAATGGCCTTTTCAACGATACCCCACACCATAAGATAGACGAGAAAAAAACATTTCCCCTTTACGGGTAAACGAGGTACCACAAAAAAAAATATCTTCATATTTTTACTATTTTGTCGGCGTGATCAATATGTATATCCATGCCAAATTATAGCGTTGTAGTACTAAGACTCTCTGAGCTAAGCTGCGGACAGACGGACAGATAGACATGGCGAAACTATAAGTGTTCCTTGTTGACTACGGAATCTAAAATTTAGTTCTATCTGGAATTCCAATATCCAATACCCAATATTAACCTAGCCTTTAAATAGGTTATGAAGGATTCAAGTTCAATAAATGGTTTATCTATAGATCTATCAAGTAGGTATAAAGTTCTTCAAACCGAACCTCAGAGCCAAAACCAAAATTGTTTTTCTGTTTACTTACTGACAAAAGTCAAACTCTGAAACAACTGATAAGATAACGAAAATTCTTTCACTAATAAACAGGTACGCTATGGCTGAGTGTCATAGGTCTAAAAAAACTTGGGGGATACGCTACAAGAGCGAAGTCGCGTGAAACAGCTAGTATATTATATAGTGCGCGTTCTATATGTAGGCGACAAGATTTTGTTATTCAAATATTTCCATCTCATTTTCCATTTCGGATTACGTGAAAATTCACTTCTGAAGATATTTTTGTCGACACCTGTTTCGTAATCGTAAGCAGCTGGCGTTCTGAAGTCTGCCTACCCCCATGGAAAAACGCGTAAGGCGTATTCATGCTCAGAATTTGAGGTAAACCCTTCCTGCTTACTTACACTTAGGAAAGGCGGGCCTCTAACTTATCAAGTGTATGTACCAAAATAGTAAGTAAATAAATAAATACCTAACCACCCATATTACCGTTGTCGGATGTCAATCGCGGTACAAAGTAGGACAAACCGCGTTACATCTTAAGATCGCGCAAATCTGTTCTTATCCACACGGTGTTGTGGCTTAATCTAACGGAAAAACTGTTACTATTTATATAAAATATTCAGAACAGAAAAATAGAGATAAAAATTGTCTGCTAAAGCACTTTAGTAAAGTCTTTTTGTATATACTGCTCACTATTGCTCTGGGGGAATGCGAGTCTCGGTGACTTTTCCTAGATACTTTTTAGTCACATTGTATTGTGAGACTGTGTTGGTATCAACAATGCTATTGAAAAGAAAATAATATAAGCTTGTAAACGTTGGCTAGTCAAAATAGAGCCACATATTAATAAATGATCTATGTAACGAAACTTGTCAGAAAGATTTACAACAGATTCTTTTATTATTAGCAGACAGAATATCTACACTCATTTTTCACTACATCATTAATTAGTATAGGTGATCTTCATCGACAAAGTATCTACGTTAAGTAATATTTCACCGTATCATGCCTCCGGAAGATACAAAACATTCTACAAGTTAAAAATTCAATTATATCTACCTGGAATTCTGGTTTTTTTTATTAAAACTTCGCTCAGTTCATAAATATTAATATCGCTTCATAAATAGTAATAATGTTAAATTTTAGTAACAGCGCATTTTTTTGTAAAATATCTGAATTTTTTTGTCGAAAATGTAGAAAAATTAAGTAAAAATTTTACGGGAAATGTTTTATAAATGTAGTCACGAGTTTTGTACTTAACGCCAATGATGATGTTTTAAAACCAATTAAAACAGGATTGTTATTCTGATGAGCTTGACGTAAATAACACATACAAAACTTTTATGAATGTCGGCGATTGTTCGAAAACAATTGTCCACTGTTTCCAATTAAGTGTACCTGTAATGTATACTTTACCCATAAATGGCTAACGTAAATTATGTATTTACGTTGTAACAAGTAAACAAGTGTAGTATTAACAAATAATTAAAGCATTGGACTATGAGCATATTGTCATTATACGGTCGCAATTTAATCTTATAAAATAATAAACTATCATTTTCACAGGTTCATTCCTCGTATTTCATTTTGATTGCATTTATCTGAGAATCGTCCAAACAAAGCATTTGAATTTGAAAATAACCTGCTCCGATCCAAAATAAAGACCTAGAATAAAGAATTCATGAAAGTCCGCTTCGCAAAGAATTCTTCTTTTAAAACTGAACTGGCCGCAGATCGTCCGGCAATTTTATTCCAACCAGTGTCGCGACGCCATTGTACAGCAAGTAATGGGTGATTTTGGATTTTTTATTAAAAGATTTTACGAACATGAAACGGATTTTTTAAGTGTCCATTATAGAAAAATGAGCTGTGCTCATGCAGCGTTTTAAATTTTAAATTAAAGCACTGTTTTTACTTTGCTGGAGGGTGTAATGATGAGGATCGCATTAAACGATAATGTAACAGTAATGATGGCAATAACTGCGAGCAATTTAACGTCATTTGATGCCGAATCGAGCACAAACATGGCCGGACTTCGGAAAATGTTCCCAGAATTGCAGCTCTGTAAAAATTATTACTCGTATGATCGTATTATTTATTTTCATTTATATGTTTTCGTACTTTCAGTCTCCGGGGATTGATATTTAAATCAGATATATTTAATATGTGTAATAGATGATTAATTGGGCAAGTTGACAAGGCTTCAACGATGTTAAAGGGAAAACATCTAGTTCCAAATTCTTTGATGTTATTTTTAATAAGAATCTGGGGTCCTCAAAATTTAATATATTTCCCTATAACTCTATATCTACTAAATAAATATCCAAACTATACTGTGATAATGAAGGGCTGTGGTCAGCGATGGATTAAATAGATTGATTCATCGTTAATGTGGTCCGGTTTGATTAGCATATTAATTTGACGTTTGATGCGTGACTGCGAGACGCTACTCCAACTCTACTTGGACGCTAATCCAATATCTACAATGTTTGATCTGCTAAGACACACAGACCTCGAGTGGACTCTAGAACCACTTAACTTCGTATTCACTCTGCTGCAGTAGTAATCTGAAACACTTTTAGAGTAACTTTTTATTTTTATTCTTTTCTATAAAGGAAACTTCAGTTTCGTTGCAGGAACTAACAAAGTTGAGGTGTAACTTAGAAATTCTTAATTAAAGCGAGAGCTACAAACTTTAAAAATATGAAGTTATTTATCGTATATAATTGCGTGGCATGCAGCCAAGAAAGCCGATTCCAGATTTCAGGGTCCAGTTAGCAAGATTTCATTAAGAAGTAGCCGGTAAACGGGTTCCGGCAAAAAATATTGGTTGGACTTTCGGTACTGGCGAGTTTTGGCTCAGGCCGTGACTTTACACAAATTGTGGAGCAGAATGTTAAAATTTGGCGAGGATATTTTTTTAGAGATCTGTAGTAAATAAGGAACCCTTATAGTTTCGCCATGTCCGTCTGTCCGTCCGCAGCTTAGCTCAGAGACTCTTAGTACTAGAAAGCTATAATTTGGCATGGATATACATATTAATAACGCCGACAAATTGATAAAACAAATTTTTTTTACCTGTACACCTAAAGTGGGGAAGTTTTTTTATTCGTCTATCCCATGGTGTGGAGTATCGTTGGATAGGTTATTCAAAATATTTCGGGTCTGTGAAAACCATTTCTGTGCGAGTCCGACTCGTACTTGGCCGGTTTTTCTTATTGAATTATTTGCAACTTTTAGGAATATGTATTTTTCAAATCTTTCTGAAAACTAGTTCACAGTTTTTCGTAGTAAAACAACTATAACTAGCGTCGTACGTATAATATACTAAAAACCTTTCTCACGATATTGTTGTTGCCCTAATCCCAAATTATTTTGGGTTGGTGCAGCATGTCTTCTTAGTTTCTTTCATACCCGAATTGTCAGTTGAAGGAGTCAAACTGTCATTACCTCTGTGAGCAAATAAAATTGATCAAAGTTGAATTTCTCCTATTTTTGTGCTACGTCTCTAAGATTGAAATAAGTACACCTTCGTCAGGACCACTCCATCATCCTCGAAAATTGTTACTTGAACTTGACGAATTCACCAACTGACGATGAGACCACTACCGTAGCCAAGGGTAGACAGGCTTCCGGGCACTCGGGCCGTTTTTTCTGTGTGCTGTTTATTTTGGTTTGGGGGGTTGGCCATAATCGCTACGCTTGGCAGGCGGATTGGCGACCGCAGTTTGTTCTTAAAGTGCACAGAGAACGCTGCTGCCCATTCTCTGGTGTGCCCTTTAGTCGCCTCTTACGACACCCATTGGCAGATAAAGGATGGTGAAATTTATGTCCGTCACCATACGGTACACAGATAAAATACTACAACGGTAACTGTCTTAGAAGTCATATCTGGATTTTAAATAATATATAAAAGAAAAAGTAAATTTGTGTGCGAAGATAATTAAAAATTACGTTATTATATATTCATTCGCTGATCCTTTAGATTTGCTTGGATTTGCTTCCTAAATTCATTATTGCAAAAAAAAGTTGATTGAATTAAACTCGTTGTTATAATTATGTCTCAACCAAACGATGGAGTGGTGAACTCAAGCCAGCGTTGGATTTACAGAGGCTAGTAGCAAATACACGTCGAATGCATACCTTACGTAAATGAACAGTTTGAGGAATCAGCTAACACAGACTACTAACTAGGTCCGGACCATCAAAATAATTGTGGCACATATTGAACAGAGTTATAACTTCCAGAAGTTTCTGTCTTGACTTAAAAGTCAAAAGATCATACTTTTTAAGAAATAATGGGTATGACATTTTATTCCGATAACATCTAAATTCATAGCACGTAGGTGTTTGCGTCATTGTTGGTCTTTCACTATATTTTACGTAAAAAGCGTTCCAAATAGATACTGCAAACTCAAACTGTGGCCTAATTATTGATTTGTATAAGTGCAAAAAGGTGATAGGTCAACAAAAATTCCTGAGGAGATCCAAGCCCTACCAAAAATTTGGTAGGCCTTGTTAACATTTTTCTATATGAGCATCTAGATAGAGCTTCGAATCTAGCAGAACACCAAGATCGCGAAGAAAACTTACTTTACCAACTCAGTAATATTTTTGTTTTTGGTAAATCTTATAACATGACACTTTGGAATACTAAAGTAAAGCTTATTCAAAGAGCAGTAGTTAGAGAAACGGTCTAAATCCTGCTGGAAGTAAATATCCGTTAAATCGTCCGCCTAGAGAAGGAATTTTAAATTTAGAAAATAGTTTTTTGTATCATTAATGTATAAAATAAATAATAAAGCGCCTAAAATGGAACCTTGTAGTACACCGGAGTTGACCCAAAAAGAGCCAGATTCAAAGCCATTAACAACCATCTTTTGTGTTCTGTTAGTAATATAAGATATAAACCACCGTAAAAGGTCCGATTACAATGTATGCAATTTTATTAAGTAGTAGTGTGTGGTGTCGTTCTGTAGTTTCTATCCCCATGGGAAAACGCCGTGAGTTTATGTATGTAGTGTGTGGTCAAGTTTATCGAAAGCCTTCTGAAAATCTGTGTAAACCGAATCAATCAGCTTGATATTATCGAGACTATCAAACAGTTGGGACGTGAAAATGAAGAGATTGCTAAGGCAAGATCTGTCTTTAACAAGGCCATGCTGTTCATTTATAACACTGCGAATACCACTACTTATAATTTACAGTAAACTAGCGGTAGCGATGATGATAGCTCTCAATGGGATCGTACCCTTAGGACATACCTATAGTGTAGCGAAGTCCGGAATGACTATATATGGGGACATGGCCCGCAGGCAAGTTCGTCGAGTGAATTTCTAGCTTTGGAAACTTCAGCTCTTCCTGACCTATCGGCCGCACTCCCGGATTATAATGATTATTATTGAGCCATTAGAAACAGAAATCCATTAACTGATAGTGATTACTTTAATCATACTTAAAAGTCTAATCCTGTGGTTTATTCGTATGGTCGTCTCTTGCAATTCAATCGGCCAGAATACTTTAACCATCTCCGACATTCGACATAATGTGTACGAAAACAAAGCAGTCAATAAAAATTCTATGTGACACAGCGAGATGCTACCCAGGGATCGTCAACCTTCGAACCCAAACATATTACTTTCTTTTTATTGAGAGGAACTTTACCGAGTTGGGATTACTTGGGATTCTCAAATATTTAGTATCCATTGCCTTATTTTGCGCATTCCTCTCTATTGTTTGCGTGGATAGTGCGCAGCGCATACCGATTCGGGATTTTTGTCGTTAATTTTTATGTGGTACTGGAACTTCAATCGTATGTCTATGCTATTTGAATCTACACATTTTCTGGCTTGAAATAATTTGGTTGACTAGTGGAACATGCAATACCGAAATGGATCTCGTAGATTCGTTCTTGTGGTATATCTCACAGAAACCGTGTATTAAAACTAGCATGTCATCACCATCAGCCTTTCAATGTTCCCAATGCTGGGACACAGGTGTTCTCTAAACTAGCATATGGTACTCAGCAATAGTGTAACTTTTTATTCGTCATCATCATCATTTCCATCCGCAGGAGGTCGTTTACATATTCGCATCAATGCTATAACTAATGGTAGTTACAGAACTGATTTAGTGGTAGTTATGAAAATAATTTCATTATGTAGTCCGTGGAGATTACCTCCTACAAATTAACTATTCTACCTCTATACATATATCAGTATAGATAAAAGTTCTGCAATACCAGACGTTCATTAGCGTCAAACAACTATTTTAACGAAGGCTAATGGTGTCTGATAATGGACGCCCGTGAGTGAGCCGAAGAGACGAGGATAGAAGAGAGAGGGGATGAATGGAGTCATCAGTATTCATTCTTGATCGCATTGTTTGATTATTATTCAAACTATGGGACTCAGGTAGACAGACTACCTACGCAGGATTATGTGAATGAAAACAGACCATCCTTTTTAGGGTTCCGTACCCCAAGGGGCTAAACGGAGCCATATTGCTGTCACTCACGTGTCTGTCACACAATTTTGTTCCGAAGTTTTTTAACTTACCATTCACATACGAACTTTAAATTTGGCTATAATGTTTATTATTACGTAAACTTACTAACTAATAACAATATATTGATAAATCAGATTTTTCTTTGGTACGGGGCCCAAAACGCACTTGGACGGTTTATTACGTCTTCTTTAACACTAATTAGGTATGATTTTATGGAACTACTTCAACGTCGTATAAATCGATCCCAAAGTTACATTATTTTGTTGTAAAAGGTTTAAATAGGTACAGGAAAGATTTCGTTTTAATGAAACTATTTGTATATTAACATTGTATTGCGATTTTATTTATACACGCGAAAATAATATGTGAGGATGGATGGACGTTTGTCATTCTTTCAATCAAAAGCTACCGAACGGGTTTTGAAGTAACTGTACAGGAATATAGCTTACACATCCGAAAGAGGTTATAAAGATATCAGGGGAAGTAGGTTTGTATTCCAGGCAGACGGCTACTAAGTAAAAAATCTTACAAATTAAAGTTTCATTATGTCTCTGCTAAGACATCAGCTAGCGCTCGACGCCATCCCTATATGCCGCAACCGCGGCGGTGCGGCGGGTGCGTTAGGGGGCGTTCGACTTGCGAGCGCGCACCGGCCAGTCCAGCTGATCACTGCAAAATTCACCGCCGTGCTGAGCGTGCGCTTCACCTTTCTCCTTCAACCTAGTATTTTAACTGTCGAACATTTGTCATCTTTATGTAAATATAATACTGCAATATAATACTGCCGCCCGTTGTATGTATTTTATTTTTAAGTTTCCTTTTCTGTGTCTTAACTTGGTGTACCTACAATAAAGAATATATAAATAAATAATTAAATAAATAAACACCAAGTCAGGGTTTGTCTTATCACCACCCTAAGGGCACTTCTTATCAAACCACAAAACATCCACTTAATATTTCTTAATATTAATAGTTTTAAAATTTTTTGGTGACTGGAAATTGAACCACGCTGGTAGTTCTTCGTTGGTCCACGCACCGCTGTCTCAGAGGGCGCCACTGCCGCTTTATGACGGCACCGTTTTCTAAGTGTTGAGTTATTGGCCCGTTCAACAGAAATATCGTGATCAATGTTAGCACTTATACGAATAACTCTAAAAAGTTTTCGAGCATAAAAATTCAATCAATTCCATGTACATAAAAAGCCTATGAAATTAAATTGTTTTTTTTTAATGACTTTTGAGATTTGATCTGAAATAATGATTTTTATATTTAAAGTAACAAATTGCTAGCCAAGTGACCGTTTCTTTGGGAAGGGATCGAATCCGAAACGAGGTGATCTGGCAGAGAACCAAATTTGTCGACATAACTCACAGAATAAGCAAGCTGAGGTGGCAATGGGCCGGTCATATAAGTCATAGAACCGATGACCGTTGGGGTAAACGTGTTCTTGAGTGGAGACCGCGAACTGGTTAACATAAGTGAGTACCCTCAGGCTGGGGGAGCGATGATCTACGCAGGATGGCTGTTAGCAGCTGGATGACAATTAGCGAAAATCAATTGCAATTTCAAGTGCAATTAGAAAGTCTTATGTCCAGTAGTGGAATGCTATGATAATGAAGATTTATCAAATACAGATCAGGATGGACCCAGTTCTTAGCTTAGATATTAAATACCTATGCAATATCTTAATACGCTCTGTGTCTCATGTAATTGTACTATTTCTCATGTCGATTACAATCGAATACAATATTAAATTAAACAAAGAAATGGAACTTTTGTCACTATTGCTAGAAAACATGGACTAAGTAATTACCAAGTTTACGACCAACTTTAGTTACACAGTCATAAACTCAAACGATGCTACCGACTCTACAAACATTTGTACTTATTAGACTTGTTTATTTTTTTTCACATTTTATATCTCAAGATTTTGCTGTACCCTTTTGTTCTTGACTGATCTGGTAACGCGGTTTATCCAATCTTTATAAGGGCTTATTGACGTTAAACCATTCGAAGACAAAAAGGTCTTGGGCAATTAAAAACTTTATGATATCTCTCCAACTATTTTGCATTTTTAAATAAAAGGTTTGCCAAAGTCACCGTGCAGCTTGTCTGTACACTTGGCGGCAATACATAGCACGTGTTTGGACCCTATCGTCAGTTCCATTGCACAGTGGATGACGATGCCTTCACAGACATGCAGCGGTTTGAATTGCTCTCCCATACTCTTGTTCTTTGCGAGACCTCCAGTCATCTTTCTCAGATTTCTAACGTAATTTGAGGCACTTCCGTAGTACCTCACAGCTCCTCCGATGTACTTCACAGTGAGCCCATTAATCTTCGAATGGTTAATATTTGACAAACTACCATGGGTTGGCATGATGATTTTGTCTTTGTTATCGTCAAAGAAGAACCGACGTTCTGTGAAATTTGTGTGGTGAAATGCTGGTAATATGTAAAATTTGAAGACTAGAAAATAGTTTGGAAATCATGGGTGACACAGTCATGTTTCCATACCAGACATTGAATTTCCTGTTAAGTAAGACGTAGAAACAGTGCGCAGATGAGAGGACCCATGTATTATGTATGAGTGACCCGGTGCAGTGCCTGGTCACCACCAGCGCTTCAATAAATGACACCGATACGATGAAGGGCTCTCCATCAGCCACATCATGGTTATGCCACAAATCATTATTGTCTATATCTGCGTTTGTTATTACTTCATTGTTAATAGTGGAACTGCCACTGATTACGTTTGTAATTGATTGTTTCCGCAATTTACAAAAAAAAATAAAAAGCTATCGGTACAGAAGATTTCAACACGTGAATCACAAAAAATTTCAATCGCATTTATATTTTATGTTTTCCATTTTATGGCTATATTTAATACCGCCTACTGTTTCTACTAACAAAATTTTTACGACTTTCAATAACACATCTCGACAATCATTGCTGACATGGCATCAGTTAAGGTGGTTTACTGTAATTTTAAATAATTTGTTCTATATCGCGTTTCATTCGTGTTTTAGTTTACATCGATGAGTATGTATTTTTGCTTTAAATTAAACCTGTGCACAGTTTATCTTGCCTGAAATAAATTATGATGTCAAAGTCAAAGTCAAAGTTAAATATATTTATTCAACTGGGCCAAAAAGCGGCACTTTTGAACGTCAGAATTAAAAGTAACAAATCATAAAATAAAAATTGATTCTACCGCGATGTACTAAGTACATAAGTAATTATTTTGGGAAACTACTACCTAAGAGAATTTGGTAAGCCCTTTAGTACATGACATTAGGGAATACCATTTTCTTTTTATTTTACTATTAGTTTAAATTTACCACAAGTGTTCCAAAATACCGTTGTTTTCCTCTATTTGCTAAGTATCTGCAAGTACTCATCCTACTCGCATTTCTTCGATATCCTTCGCCTCGCGCTAAATGAGTCATGAGGGTGAGAGCCGATCGCGGAAGTTCGCAACGGTAAAATAAATGATAAAATTTTGCAGATTCCTATGATAAACGACCGCCACGCACTTTGACATTTTGATTTACGTGAAAAAAATATGGCTTCCCATTTCATTTTTCTCTTGGAAACTTTCGCCTAATGTAATTTGATTCAGTTTTTTTGCTATTCGAGTTATCGCAAGGAAGATAGTTTTGAGTAGTGAATTTAAAGCTTCGTTCTAAAATTTAATTGATGCCAAGAAAATAAAGAAGATAGGAATATCTGCCTACTGAAATTTGCCAACAAAAATGTTTACAGCTTTCAAATAAACCTCACTCTACTCACCAAAATGCATGAAATAGACATTTTGGAAATCTTTTCGGCAAATGTTATATTTGTTTTAAAAATCATTTAAGAGAATATAACATTTGATACCTAAATATAGGTATGTACATAGATAAGAGTTAAAGCTTCCTTTGATAAACAAAATTTTTGCTGTCTCCGACTGGGTCCATATTTATTATCTCACTATATTTTAAGTTACCACCTTTAAAGATATTATATGCCAATACAAATATTCATTGATGAACAAAATAAATTATTCAATATTGACCCATTATCAATACAACATTATCGTAGTTTTTACACCAAAGCATATTCTCTAAGAAAATAAAACTTTAGTTATGTCTTTTGTACAGCAGATCCTTCAGGGATCCGGGGATTTGTGCGGATCTCTTATCTGATGTCCATTCTTTCGCAAAGGGTTCAGCAGCTACGGTCTTTATGTCCGTACTTGTCCTCGAACTACTTTGTTTTTATTTTCACTGCCTTTTTGAAACCGTGGCTAGAAGCCAATGGCCAATGAATTCTTATTGGGCATTTTGTTCGGTTTCTTTTACTTTTTGTAAAGCTCTTGTTTCTATTTTCGGGAGTTCATAGATATTGCTGTTTGCGAGTTTTCGTTAAGTAAGGATTATAATGATATAATTTAACATTTCGTTGCTCAAGTTCTAACAAAATGTAAGTTTTTTTTTGACTATATATGTTACGTATATCATTCGAAAGGAAATCGAAAGACAGGGTGTTTGACAAATCTTATTCGTGGTTTGGAAACAAGGGTAATGCGCCATTTAATAAAAAAGCAACGCTTAGGTACTTATGTCAAAGACGTACAGAAAAGCCACAGCGAGACCGCGTAATTAAGTAAAACTACGTGTTACTTGCTGCTAATTTGAATTCCTAAAACATTACATTTTAGACATTCGTCGTGTTAGAGCTTAAGCAACAATTTACGTTATTGAGATATCGAAGATACGTGACATTTTTACATTACCGACCGTATCTTGTACAACAAATTATTATGAGAAAGCTGTCGGCAACTATAGACGTGTTCACACAATATATCTTCAAACGTAGCGCGTTTGAAGATATATATGATCCCAGCCTAACATCACTGCGGTTTTCCAGAAAACAAATTGTATAAATTTTCACTATTGGTTTAGGGGTTAAAAAAACAGAGATTCCATTAAAATGATTAAAATAACATCCTGAAGCCACAGCGACAGGGTCTAACTTTGAGAAGGGTCCGTCTGAGTCAATTTGCGAATTAATTTCACGTTGAACTCACTCGATGTTATTTTAATTGCTAACTGGTTATAAAGGGTAATAAAACCTTTATGAACATTTTATGTGTTTTCATTTTATGAAATTAACTTATTACGATCAAAGTGTTGTTGTTTCTGATGGTGGAATTATTCATGGCTAAAATGGGAGTAAAGGGTGCTTTTGAATTTATATTACGATTGTTTTGTGGTGTCTCGTAATTCAGTGGCATTTAGTGAATTCACATGTTCTAAGACAGACAAAGTTTTTTGTGTTAGACAAAGAGATTCTCTTGATAACTTGGCATTAATTTTCTTCTGGAAATAAATTCCTTACTTTAGAGTCTGTATTACAAAATCTATAAAAAGAAATTACAATTTTAAGGCCCACGTTTGCCAGTGTCATTGTATCAGCGATGAGGATTGTCAGAAGGCTGGCTGGGACAGACCACGTGGCATGTTGTTGGGTCTCATGTCAAAAGGCTGGCTGGGATAGACCACGTGGCGTGTTGTTGGGTCTCATGTCTAAAGGCTGGCTGGGACAGACCACGTGGAATATTGTTGGGTCTCATGTCAAAAGGCTGGCTGGGACAGACCAAGTGACGTGTTGTTGGGTCTCATGTCAAAAGGTTGGCTGGGACAGACCACGTGGCGTGTTGTTGGATCTCATGGCAATCCTTTAAACACCGTTATCACTACATATAATGTCACTTTGTCTAGTCTCTCATGACTTTGATTATGTGACTTCTTAAACTTTTATGCAAATGAATCCCATACTATTTAAAGAGCAATATTTTATATACCTATATATTTAATCACGTTTTCGACTCTAATGATTTCGATAATATTTGTAATATTTTCGGGGGCTATCGATCTAGCTAGGTCGTATATCTGGAAAAATCGTTTTCTCTTTATATTCACGTAAAAAGAAATGACACGCGTAATACATACATAGACTCACGCCTTTTTCTTCCATGGGGGTAGGCAGAACCTACAGAACGCCACCTGCTACGTTCCTTAAATACAGCTCGCTTATTGTGCTTCAATTCTAATCCACCAACCCGCAATGAGCCCCTGTGGTGAATTAAGTTCACTGGTCACTGGTCAAATCAAAGCTCCAGAGGCTTGAACATCGTCGCCGAGTTGCCAGCTTGTCGGTTTTTTATCGGTTACATTTCGGGGAGTGTGCGATGGAATTGCATGATTTAATTCCGCCCAGCCCGTTCCATCATCGGACAACCAGACGCACGGCGATGCGTCATCGGTACATGGTGGACATCCCACCCATACGCACAAAACGTTTTGGGGACACTTTTATTATGCGTACAGCTAAGGAGTGAAATTCCCTGCCGGAGTCTGTGTTTCCCGATAGCTACAATCTAGGGGTCTTTAAATCAAGAGTGAACAGGTTACTTCTAGGCAAGCGTGCTTCAACGTCGACCACATCATCGCTTACCATCAGGTGAGATAGTGGTCAAGCGCGAGCCTATTTACAATAAAAAAAAAAAAGTTCCATCCCCTCACTCACAGAGAGGAGCCCTGTGTCCCAGCAGTGGGAACATTAAAAGGTTGATGATGAATGTACTTCGTAATCTCCCACCTCTCCCAGGTACTATACTCAGTGTGACTATGTTGCATCAGTAAGTCAATATTATTTTTCAAAAAAGATGATATTTGAGACCACTAAATGTAGTGTGCCTGAAATATATGAAAATGAAAAATACTCGCACCAATGGCTCCGACGTATGCGAACACTGAAGCATTGTGACTCACCTGAAACAAACAAAACGAATGATTTTAAAAGTTGAAATGAAGAAAGAAAATATACGATTTATCAGGTTGGTTTTATAATATTTTAAAGGCATATAATGTCACATTTAAATTTTTAGCTTGAGACATAAGCCTTTATTTAATATAAGAACTCTGATAAGCAAATGATAAGAAAAATTCAGAAAATGACTTCGAAACTATGTATTAGGCTCTAGACAGACAGCACTTGAGACTAGAGTTGTTCACATATCTATATACAGGGATAAAAAGTAGCCTATGTCACCCGGGGATAGTGTAGCGTCCCAACGGTGAAAGAGTTTTTGAAATCGGTTCAGTAGTTTTTAAGTTTATTCGTTACACACAAATCTTTCCTCTTTATAATATCATCTATACATATAAATAAAATTGGAGTGTCTGTAATATTGAAATAACCGTTTTTTACTACATGTATATGAATATATATACGGTACATACACCAAAATAACATTTTTTTACAATTTTTGTCTGTCTGTTTGTTCCGGCGAATCTCTGAAATGGCTGGACCAATTTTGACGGGACTTTTATTGGCAGGTAGCTGATGTAATTAGGAGTAACTTAGGTTTATTATAGAAAAAAAATTTTTTTTAGAAAAATAGGCGGAACGAAGTTCACCGGGTCAGCTAATATAGATAAAATTATAAAAAATAATTAATTGCTGAATTGATGTTTGTAAACGCATAACTTCAAAACGGTTGCACCTATTTGGCAAATTCTTTTCTTGTTGTTACCATTGTTCTCGCGATACAAGCAACGCTTGAACAATAGGGAACAGACGTAATTCTTCTATTCTGTTCAAGATTAATAGCTACGTTTCTGATTGGCCCGGCTTGGCCAGACAATAGCTAATCTAGATGTTCGTTCAATCCCGTGCGTTTGTATTTGTGCGGCGTTCTCGGGAATAGAAAAATTAACTAACCAAAGTTCTAAAGTTAACATCGTGGCGTTTTATTTTACTGATAGGTAGGAATAGATTTCTTTTTAAGAAGTAGAAGATAGAATGGGCATTGATATTTAATCTCGCGGGAAAGTCTGATAAGTTTTTTAATAAAATTATGGCAGTCTTTTCAATGGTCAACACACAACTGACAACCTCCAACCAACCTCCTCGGTGACCAAGCTTGGTAATCTACTAGAGAAAAACAATCATTACAAATTAAATGTCCTCGTCAATATTCTTTATTCAAGTAAGCATCTAGACCAGCTCCATGACTGCGCAACACACTAAATCACACTTTCTTTGACAAACTAAGGAAAATCTTGATCCACTGCTTGATTTGTTAAAAAAATCGTCTGAATTTCAACGTCATAGCCATGAATTGGTGTACAGTATACTGTTCCTACTGAAACGAAAGAAAATTTCCGTATTATAACACGCAAATAACAATCATACAATCATAACATCACTTTTAAAAGCCCACATCGTTCCATCACTCAAATTCCCGAACTTCTTTCATCGCGCATTCTTCAAGTTGTCGAGCTCAACTCACACAGGTGCGATAATCATCCTCACGTCAAGGGAACAGGATACAATCTTACACGGCACTCGCTAGGCTTCCGGCGTTTCGTCTGATTGTGCCTTTTATACTGGAGTTTCCTGCGGTGAGAGGCAGATAGGTTCAACTGGATGGTTGTTAAAACTGTACCTTGTTTTTCCTTTGTATTGATGAATATGCAGCATTGATTAGTAGGAAAATGTCTATACTCGATTCACTGTAGCACAAAATAAAAGGTAAACCAACAAACGTCAAACGGTTTTAATCCGACTAATTTTAAAATACGACCTTACAACGCATAATGGTTACTTATGTAGCACTTTTAATTTACTGTCATAATAGTTCCGAACGCCAGGCTGTCGAGATGCTTTTTATCCGACTTCCCAAAAAGGAGTAGGTTTCTCAATTCGACAGTATAAATATATATTTCTTTTTTTATTTGTGTTCGCGGATAACTTCGTCGTTTATGAACCGATTTTGACGATTCTTTTTTTTGTTGGAAATGATTAAATCCAAGGGTGATACCATGATAAGGAAACCAGGATCTGATGATGAGATCCTAGAAAAAACGAGGGAACTCCTCAAATATTATAGGCATACATATAGGGATTTTAGTATTTTCATCAATAATGCAATCATTTTCACTCAGAAAGTATCATTTGGTGAAGTGGAACTGATTAAGAGGACCACAATGGCCACTGGAACTCCAAAATAAAACAATGTATGCTTGTCATGTTTTGGCTTATTGGAATTGTCATGGGATGTACTTTGGCTCTGAACGGTTTTCATGTTAATTGGTGGTACCTACCAAAAATAAAAAGAGGAAAAGAAAAACTTTTAACAAAAAATCAAACCGACTTCCAAAACAAAACACTACAAAGCTAAAAATAACTTTCTTTTCCGAAATCGGTGTCGAATAACGGATAATAATAACGACGACAAAAGACACTGAATTCGGAAAAGAAAGTTACTTTTAGCTTTGTAGTGTTTTGTTTTGGCAGTCAGTTTGAATTTTTGCAAAAAATAAATTTTATGTCGGCTATTGGTTTTCGTTTTAATAAAAACAATTTTCTGTTTATACATTAAAAATATTGAAACTTTTGTAAAATACAGTTAAGAAAATAATAATTTAATTGTTTGACATATTTGTGTACCTAAGGTTGTAGGTTGTCTCATGATATTTTTATTTTTGATTTTAGTGACAGCAAAGAAGACTTTTTTATGGTTTGCGCTTTTGCTCCAGCGAATACTGGTACGACTGTTGGTATAAAAATCACACCTGTCTTTCTAGAGAGGATGGACAGAAGTGAATGTATAGTTCACTCTTTTTCTAAGCCAGTTATGTTTAAGTGTCATGTATAAGAGGCAAGCCTATTGCTATTAATGAAAATTGAAATTCAATCAATGTTCACAGACATTTTTCCAAATTTGTTGGGTTGGTTGCTAGTCTAATCAGAAGCTGCTGAATACCAGCGTTTTTTTATTCGTATTCTTTCGTTTGTACTTGTGTCTCTTTGAGATTATGTCAAATCAAATTATTTTTCTTTTCTTTTTTAAATATGATCTGTTTTTTTTATAATATATATTACAATTATACCAGTCTGTAACTCTCCAACTGCAGGGCAAGGTCTCTTCTCATACAGAGAAGGCACGAGCATTGATCACCACGCTTGCTCAACGCGGTTTGACGACTTCAGACTTACATTATACTTAATCATACTTAATATTATAAATGTGAATGTAAGTTTGTTTGTTACGCTTTCACGCAAAAACTACTGAACCGATCATCATGAAACTTTGTACATATATTCTTGGAGGTATTAGAAGTAACATAGGATACATTTTAATAATAAAAAAAAAATATGCCTTCATTGCGAGAGAAGCCGCGGGTAAAAGCTAGTTAACTATAAGTCCAGGTTTCCTCACGATGTTTTCCTACACCGTAGTCTGTGATGTCCAAGATAAACTTAGAAAATGCGTGTGAATTTTAAAAATTTTGATTCTTCTTCTTCTTCTTGGAAATCTACGACCTCATTTTTAACTGCTGCTTTTACGACCACTGAACCAACAAGGCAGAAATGGCCAAGTTTTCGGAAATCGACGATGCCTCTTGGCTGCTAAAGCCATTCATTATTTCGAACAAAATGTGTAACAGCAGTTGCCAAGGGTACGTATGGTCTGCTTCACCACATTCGGATTAGTTTCGGTTAACTGATTTAGCTGTTCAATGCAAATTCTATTTCCTTTTTTTCTGTTTAATAGGGTATTCCAATAGACCTTAGACAGCCGTAAGGGTGGTTACGCACTACACGTCCGTATCCGTGATCCGTATCCATGGTTTGAGTTCCTAGTTCAAAATGTTCTGTATTATGACAGATTGATTATGACTGATAGGGTTCGGATGTAATGCATAAGCTTTCCTACAAGAAGTACTACGGCTAATTCACAACCCATATTTCACAGACACGGATCGGATGTAGTGCGTAACCATCCTTACGATAGTCAAAACAAAGGAAATCTAGTACAAGTTTTAGTACGGGCTATCTTATTAGTTACTTAGTTGAGGAGGTCAGTTACTCCATTTAAAATACTGGTACCTACTTAGATGCATCCCGTTAAACTGGAACCCCCCCCCCTCTCCAACATTGGTTGGGAATGGATAAAATGTTGACAGGATCTTTATCTCTACTATTACTAAAAGCCAAATCTTAAATACATATAAAAACGAATACTGAAAAAAAACATTTAGTTCATGGTTTAAAATACAAATAGCTCCTACAAAGAACCGTTAAGGTAAATTTTTAGCAACATAGTCTATCGGGGTAAACGTATCGGTCCCCGGGGATGCAAATCAGTTCAGCGTGAAAGCAACTGCGGGATAAAGTTAGCATTGTATATTAAAACGTGGATCTAACTTCTATCTCTATAATATTTTGCTCTTTTTAAAACAATTGCAGCTTATGTAGGTGGGACCACTAGATCACTAGAACTGACAACTTTATTTTTTCCTACTTTCTACACCACTTTCTTTTAAATGACGTTGAATTCACTTGAAAACTTTATTAGGGTTAAATATCAAACATAAGTTTTAATTTTATATATAAGGTAATTGCGGCTAGATATTTTCAGGCAATCCTCCATAAATCTTTTCTACTATCAACCATCAATCATGAAAATTAAGTTAAATCAAAAGAATTACACCTACCTTTATTGGGATCCTAGGCTATATGTTAGGATTGTAGCCGGCGACATTCTTTATTTTGTGCCTACCCCAATGGGAAAAAACCGGCCAAATGCGCTACGGCCTACACGCAGAAAGAGCTTTCTATAGTTTCAGAATAATGCGGACTGAAAACCCCGTCTTTTGTTGTTACATTAAAATAAGAACGGTTTTAGCAGCTCACGGCGTCTAAAAACGGGCCAACATAGGACGATGGCAACTGAAAAAGGAGTTATTAAATCCAACTTCACATGTGAAGTTAAAAATAATATTTTCTATTTGAGTAACACCGCGAGTAGCGTCACTTAATAATTTGTATACTGCAGTATTGCCGTTATGGATCTAGTCTTTGTTAAAAACTCCAAATATTTACAAACCGGAAACAAATATTTTAGTATGAGTATTTTCGAACAACCTATTCAACTACCAAAAGGTAAAATCAAATTATTCTATGATAGGAACAAACAACCAACGTAAATAAGCTGCAGTAAATAATCTTTATGATAGACGTCAATTTCGATACGATCGCGCGTTATAGCCACTGGGAATGGTTGGTTCGTTCCTGGATCCGCACACGCACTCTCCTTCTTTCATTTTCTTTCAGAATTTGAATGTATTCACTATTTCGTTCTCGAAAGTTGTTATTTAAGTAATTTTTCAATGCCGATACGAGCGCGCGCTAGAGCCACGGGGAATGGTATGGTTGGACCCTTGCACGCACGCTACTTGTTTTTTTCTCTTGTGGAATTTTAATATTTTTTTATGTATTTACTATTTCGCCCTCGAAAGTTCTTTGCTACTCCATTAGTGATGATAACGTCGATACCCAACCCAACTATAGTGTCGAATATTGACTTTATAGATGGATATCGAAAAAAGAAAATAAGTAATTTAAAAATTCTATAAGATAATATTATAAACCCGCCCGCCTCAATGAGCATAATTAACTTAGTACATAATTTAAAATTGTTTTTTTTTGTAAAAATATATTATGTAAGCGTTCAAATAAAAAATAAATCCAAGTTTTATAATTTCGACTTAAGAAAACGGGTATCTATCGATATCGATAATATAATTAAAAATGCAATGTGCTAAACTGCACTGATGTGATCTTGGTTGAGTAATAGAAAATATCGACCTATGACACGAATGTCAACCTTACAGCAAACCCAATTAAGTTTATAATTGCGACCACTGAGAATACCGCCATTTAGGGTAGCGAAATTTGCTTGGCAATCGAATTTTACTACTTTGTTGGAATGATGAATATGTATGTCAATGCCAAATTATAGCTTTCTAGTACTAAGAGTAAGTCCGTCTGTCCGTCCGCAGCCTAGCGCTCTCTGCGCTAGGCTGCGGACGGACAGACGGACATGGCGAAACTATAAGGGTTCTTTCTTGACTTCGGAACCCTAAAAATGGTCGAGTTTACATGTGTACGGTACAACTATTTCGTTCGTCAAACTTCGTGTTTCGTCAGTCGTCGGTTTTCTATCAGACTTCCTAGTTGATTCAGAGCGTCCGGTCTGCACTAAGTGCAAAAGGCAACTGATATAAATCCAACGACTGACATTAAGATGATAGTTTTGTTTCTAAATACATTCGAATGCACATTAAATCTGCAGGCAAACCTCATATTTACTGTTGCAATTCGTTATAACACCAATTAGTAAGAACCAATCGATCGGCCAACTTGAGTAGGTACTAACAACTTCTTTATCCTCATCTCCGATGTTAGAAATACCAGACATCTTTTGACATAAAGTTCAAAAGGTACTTAAAATAAATATTATATTTAGCCTTCAGCAATTTCTACAGAGACAAAGAGTGGTTTATCTCAAGATATAAAAAGTACATTAATTTCATGTTATTTTAATAACATTCCATAGTTTTTCTCTGCATGCTCACTCTTTGGTAAGGGATTTCCATACTGTGCTTTTGTATTTTAAAAATATAATAAATTGCTCGTGATTTTCTCCTTTCGTAAAAGAATTTCATTTTATGTTAAGAGCCGTGCCTTATTATTTTTCACATACTTTATATTTTATACTTTAACATTCTTATATTAAAGTATAAAATGTTGTTTAGTAATAATATTGACAATAGTCTGCGTTATTGGATATCCCGTCCTCGTATAAATAACCTCAGTCAAGGAGGCTACTAAATAATGTAGGCGCTGAACATCTCCAATAAAGTTGCTATACAGATTCCTCTCTGTAAGTCGATAGTTTGAGGAAACTATTTCTTTTGTCCTTCCAAGACTGTTAAGAAAAAAAAAACAAGAAAGGTAGTTTAAACAGCTCTGTTGAGATCGAAGGTTAAAGTTAGCTAACTAAACGAACAACGCATGCTGGAGATAACTCAAGCAGTGAATTAAACATTTTCAATTGGAATACCCAGCTGGTTGCCCAAATTCAACTTCAATTAATTAATACGGTGGTGCGACGTTGGGATCTGCGCAGCTAGTGTCAGAGCTGTTACACTGCATTCTGTTGGTCGTGGCGATGAGCGAAAACGTCCAATTTAATCAGGCATCAGGAAACTATTGCGGTGCGGATATAGCCGTGTTTGTGGCGGTATGTCCGGATTTCTGGCCGAGATTAAACAAGGAAAATCCGGGGTTGCTTCCGGTCAGTGTTTACCTTTCTTCTTTATTACTTTTATGAAGGAAAAGTTTTACATCGACAATATAACAAATAGAAACTTTCATCGCTTTGGGTGATGGATTTTTGAAAATTCTGCCATGCTCAGTGTCGTTATTTTATGAAGAAACCTTGTGCAAAATGCCATACTTCTAAACCCGAGTGATTCCATGTAATTTTAAAGGCAGATATGAAAGTACGTGAAACTTGTTTAATCCTCGACACCAACTGTTATTTTCGATGGGTGTAAAAGAATAATGCAACTTTTATTTATGTTTTATAATACGTTCTAGTAACTTATCTGAAAATCTGATAATCTTAACGGTGGTTGAGAGCGAATTAGCGTAATGTTTCTTTTACAAAACTGTTATTTGAAACAAGATTTTAATGAACTACGTACGAAATGTAATATAACTTGTCAATACAAATTCAATGAGCCCAAACCAGACGGTGCTACCTTTTCTGGTTGAGGAGTTGTTATGGCCACCTTCCAGCTGCGTCAGGAGATAAGTTCCATAGTACCATATTATTTTAATAATTCCAATGATACATAAGTACCTACGCCAAGTTTCAGCTAAATCGGATAATAGGAAGTGTTTGAAAAATCGATTAATTTTAAACACACATACCAAAGCAAGGTTATTAAAAGCTTGTAAAAACCCAACTAGAGTATGAATAGTAACTATTCTCCAGCCAGTGTCCAGTACAGAAAAGGACCATTGACTGGATGTCTTGTGTATTTAACGCTATTTACACTAAGGTGTAATAGCTTTCAACTGTTATTTAATTGCCATCTCTACTGATTTGTAAATTACGCGCCCGACTATACATCTGGCCGTGTAACTAAACCATACCGAGATTTATAGAAGAAATTTCTGAAGCTTTTAACAAGACTTTGAATCAGAAATTTACATTAAAATGTGTATACAATAAAGGCTAAAATGAACTGATGACGAATTAAACATATTTTTGATTTTTTGTAACGTTTTTTCGAAGTAAATGGCAAAAAACTGACGTTAGCTTCGACAGCTTGTCTAGAGAGTTAACAACATCAGCGCCCTTGGCGGACGCAGAGATAAACTCGCCCATGAAACAGCTGGTTCCTTCTTACTGCATATTTAAATAAGGTAAACTATTTTAGTGCAAAAGTTGAAGAATCCTTAGATTATAACTTCAACGTACCTGTATATTTAAGTAGTTGTAACTTTATAGCAATTTAGCTAGTTCTTATTAGCAAGTAATGAAATCTACCTCTAGATTTGGTACTCCAACCATTCTAGCTCATGATTGCTCATGATTTACATACATAGTATAACAGGGTTGCAGATTAAGATGTGACAGTGATAAGGTTACATGTTTTAGAATCACTGGCTGTTAATGTATTCCTTTTGACCCGACTGCCGAAGGAGGGAAATGTGTTTACTAGTCTATGTATGTATGTTTGTTCCTATGTGGGGTTCTAGAGACCAAACGCATAGGCCGATTTTGATGATTCTTACCGTGCTTATGTGAATTGATTAATCTTAACTTTACAAGTGGGACATGCCATATTAAAATAGGAAAATTGAAAAATTGCGGATTTTGGGCGCCATTTTGAGGGGGTCATATTTTTTTTACTTCTGACAACGTGTGGGGTATCACACGCAAACCTTTAAATAATTAATAAATACCAATAAAGTGCCCAGGGATGATGCCGGGTCCAAGCTAGCTATACATTATAAGGTAATCATAAAGTATACGTATTCAAAGGTGTGTATTCCCGGCAGAGGTTCTGCCCACATAACTAAAGTAAACAAAGCTCCCTCTTGTTTCTAAACTATGATTTATCGGCACCCCAACAGGTGACGGTACTCGCCTTGCCGTAATTTTAGAGCAGTTTAATTTTGTACATCATTCTGTTTTGGAACATAGGAGAGGAGGGATGAAACGCAAGATACTAAAAGGTTTTAACATTATTACCATTTTCTTGTATTTATCTCTATTTATGTATTTGAGATCTTGAGATACGCTCGCACTTACTATTATTATAATAATATTTAATACACGATTGTATACCCAAGTTTGGTCGTAAAGCCTTGTCTGTTTATCTGACATAGCCCTGAAGTAAAACTTTATAGAATTACTAGCATATATCTGCGGCATCGCCCGCGTAAAATTCTAAAAGTAAGTATGTTTTGGGATCGTATTATAAAAGTAGGATTGCTTTATTTATCACACTTGGCTAGAGCCCCATCGATCGGCATACGATTGGCATCTGGCCGATCCCGATAAAGACGGGCAGGAAAAATAGAATAAAGAAATTCTTTTTTTTAATAGTTTTGCGCCTGACCGCTATCTCCCTATCGCTATCTCTTTGATTGTAAGCGATGATGTGGTCGACGGTGAAGCACGCTTGTCTAGAAGTAACGTATGTTATTTTACAAAGAAAAATATATTTATTTCAACTAGGCCATTAAGCGGCACTTTTGAACGTCAACAATTAAAATTTATAAGTAATAATAATTGATTTTACCTTCCATTTGGAAAAGTACCTTGTTATGTTCACTCTTGACTTAAAGACCCCAAGGTTGTAGTACTGTCGTCATCTTCCAGTTAGTCATAATATCATTAGTGAACCCCTTTCTAGACATATTTTATTTTTCATTCAGTCCATTCATCGTTTCCTTGCCCCTACTCTTTTCTATAGCCATCCACTTTAATACCTACTCAAAACATTCCTCACGACATTTTCCTCATTCTTCATGAGACTAAAAGAGTTATGAAAATAAATGTAGATGGCTCAGGAAAAAGGAGGCTGTAGAAAAGACAGGTACATTGTGTTAGGCATTATATGAAAAACCGGCCAAGTGCGAGTTGGACTCGCGCACAAAGTGTTACGTACTATTATCGTTTGTTGTATGCACTTAAATATTTATTGTATTCTGTTATTAGTATTTGTTGTTTTATCGGCAGAAATACTTCATCTGTGAAAATTTCAACTGTCTAGCTTTCACGGTACATGAGATACAGCCTAGTGACAGACAGACGGACAGCCGGGTCTTAGTAATAGGGTCCCGTTTTCACCCTTTGGGTATGGAACCCTAAAAAAGCGAGTGATAATTAGACGGTTGACAGGACGGAATAATAGAAGAAAAATTGTTACGCCCATCCCAAATAATATGAGTTAAGGGCAGCAAGATAATGATTCTGTTTTGTAAAACTGTATTTTGGGTTTCTAGGTTTGAATGATATTTTCCTGCCTCACCATCAGTTCTATAACTGTTAAATCTATTAATATAGAATTGGGATTACCATGGTTGCCGTTCTACAAAATGATGCAATGACTGGCAAGTGGGCCTATACATTTCGAAACTTCAGTTCACAAAGTGACTTCTATAATAACAGTAGATCTATTCTGAGACTAGATATTTTTTGCACAGGTGTGGCACCGATGAAATTCCATGGTTTGGATGTGATGGTATAAGCTTGCTGCTTGGTATATCTCTATGTCTTCCCCTAACAGAAACATTTCCTTCAATTCTTGAAACTCGTCGCCGAAGGGCCAGTATGGTAAGTGTTGATAGACTGAGGTGGCCCTGACTTCAAATCATCAACTTAGAGCCAGATTCAATAAAAGGCCCACACTTAGATATTGTTAAGTGCCGAGAGGGTATTTTAAGTTAACCAAGCAAAAAATTACGTCAACATCCAAAGTACAACTCTCCAGTTACCACTTCATTACCGTTTTAATCACTTTCAGCAAAGGCACCTAATTAATTTCCTTTCTGAAACCTGAAAGCAAAACTGAAGCATCGATACTTGGCTCGGTATGTTTGTTGAACAGTTATGCTACCTTCGGCACAAAGTTAGATTGAGTTGCGTCAAACGACGCCCGCCGCTCCGTCGATGATATCAAGTTCTGATATCATAAATAACTTTTGTACAGATCAAGTAATACCTCAACTTTGGTACATCACTCTTTGGAACAGACAGGCACGACGCGACAATGTAACACGATTTTGTGATATATTATGTACACCCGCAAAAAAAAATCGTATGAAAACCCGGGATGAAATTATCGCAAAATGAAACTGACAAATTTTCAAACGCAAGTTAGCTGCTGTCACTCATTGAATGAGTTTTCAACAGCCAAAATAATTGCATTTTTCTGATGTGTCGATAATATCGTTCTAGAAACAGAAGGTGAGTGATGTATTGCCGCGTCGCGCCTGTCCGTGGAAGTTTTTAGACTGATGACCGCTTCAATAGCATGCGTTAAACCGATCGCAAACGAAATATTATATGTGACGAAACATACGGAGTGAGTTTTGCAAATGGGACTATAAAACGAAAATGTAAAAAAGCAACCGAAAGCCGTCAATAAAGTGTGTGCTCGGTTTCGGGTGCAACAGAAACTGCGATTAGTTTTCTGAAAATCGAGGCCGTTATATGGCATAAGCAGTAACTGGAGTGGAGGTTTCACAGTAAAATACAAACCTGTATTATATTACGATATACGAAGTTGTTGATTTTAAGCAGCTCCGAATAAGGTTCTAGTATACCTTTTTACTTTTTTTTTGAGGCCGTTAATTCATAGGTATGACGGTTGTTAAAATGGCTGAAAACACCGCAGTCTAGCTGCACTTTTAGGTCAGCTAATCCTAGTTTTAATGCGTGCCTGCGTAAGTTAACCATTTAAACATGAAGCTTAATACTATCATATTATAAGTTACCATAGACATCTTCCATATTTTATAAGCCTTCATAGATACCCAAAACCCATTACCCAAAACGTCCAATCCCACATCCTTTTCTGAATACCGTCCAATATCCGTCCTACCATTCCTGTCCAAAGTCCTGGAACGATTAATCCACGACCAAATTAGCACTTTCCTATCTAAGAATAATCTCCTCAATCCCTTCCAGTCCGGCTTCCGTCCTGGTCACAGCACCACCACAGCCCTTCTCAACATTACGGATGATATAAGGTCAGCCATGGAAAGCAGTTATCTGACGGTCTTGGCGTTGCTAGACTTCAGTAATGCCTTTAATACTGTCGATTTCGATGTTTTGCTTGGCATTCTGTGCTCTCTTAATATATCTCTATCAGTAATTGACTGGTTTCGTAGTTACCTGTTCGGTCGCCGGCAACGTATATGCATTGGAGAGACTTTGTCTTCCTGGTGTAATACTTCTGCTGGGGTACCACAGGGTGGCGTTTTATCCCCTTTACTTTTCGCAGTTTTTATAAACTCAATCTCCTTTGAACTAACTTCTTCCTACCATCTTTATGCGGACGATCTACAAATTTATTCGCGAGCTCCTCTCGGACCTCTGTCTGAGGCTATCGTAACAATGAATCGTGATCTGGCCCGCATATGCGAATGGAGCAAAAGATATGGACTTATGGTTAACCCCACAAAGACGCAGGTTATTGTGGTGGGCAGTTCTAGGATGGTTTCAAGAATCGACTGGACGACTCTTCCCCAAGTTTATTTCGATAATTCAGTTATTCCATTCTGCGAGAAAGTAAAAAACTTAGGGATATTCATTGATAGGAACTTTTTTTGGACTGCCCAACTGCGAGAGGTTAGCCGCAAGATATTTGCATCTGCTGCATCTTTGAAGAGACTGCGTAATTTTCTTCCGATTACCACCAGGATTGCGCTTGCACAATCTCTTCTTCTACCCATCCTTGATTATGCTGATGCCAGCTATCTTGACCTTACTCAAGAACAACTTGAAAAACTTGAGCGGCTTCAAAATGTTTGTATAAGGTTCATATTCGGTTTGCGAAAATATGATCATGTCTCCGAATTCCGTGTGAAGCTCAAGTGGTTGCCAATTCGCCTTCGCCGGAATGCTCATATTCTTTCACTTTTATATAATGTGCTATTCAGTCCTTCCACCCCTCCATATCTTAAGAAACGTTTTCAGTTTCTCTGCGATTCCCACTCAAAATTTCTTAGGTCATCGGATAACTTACGATTCAAATGCCAATGCATTCCACAAGTTTTCTGGATAAATCCTTTACTGTCCAGGCTACTCGTCTGTGGAATGCGTTGCCAGACCCAATCAAACGCGCCCAATCGTTGCCTGTCTTCAAAAGGCTCGTGAAGGAGCATTACCTGTCGCTGTGATTATGAATTGACTGTCATCATTTTATTTATTGCCTTTATATTTTAGTATGTATGTATTTATGTATGTATTATGTAGCATTTGTATGTATCTGCATATCTTTAATAATATATATATATATATTTTTTGACACTCTTATTGTCACACCATTAACAGCCCCACTTCGTGTCCAGTAACTATTGTCCATGCCTGGTTGCCTGGAAGAGATCGCGGAATGCGATAAGGCCGCCCATTGTATATATTTTTAGTTTTAAGTTTCCTTTGTAAATGTTACTTATGGTGTACAATAAAGTATATAATAATAATAATAATAGATACATCCAAAAATAGGACGACGGCGGACGATCAAAACACTAGAAGGATGAATCGCTATCCGGACTCCTTATCCGCAATTTCAGCAAATTTAGTAAGGACCCGCAAAATATTTATTGACTTAACAAAAGAGAAAGGGAATGAAACCATTCGGAATTGAATAAATAACGCATGGGTCGATTTTATTTACATTTGCCAGCTGCAGTTTAGAATCAACTCTATAGTAAAGGGTTGCAAATTGGATGTTGTGTTTCGGCGAATATAAAACTCGCCTGTTATATAGTTTATCAGTGTTTTAGAACACTATGTTGAACAAAACACGAGGTTTTATTTTCTGTTAAAAATGCACGCCCTCCGGCTACAACAAATCTTTTAATGATCTGTCTGTCTACACCGCTCAATATTAGCTGCGCTTGTTCTCTGGTTGTACTACTTTATATTTCCACCCGTGTGAACCGTGGTTGCCCAGTAGTAATGGCCCCGACTTACGTGTCGTAGGTCGTGGGTTCGAACAAAAGCAGGCGCTTTACTTTGTGTAAATTATTTCATCACCACTGCTCTTAAAACGGTGAAGGAATACATCGTGAGAAAACCACCATGTCTTAGAAACAAAAATTCGAAGACATGTGACATCCACCAACCCGCACTGGGCCCGTGTGGTGGTCCCATTCCCTCTCTCACAGAGAGTAAGCCTTTGACTCAGTAGTGGGAACGTTCAAAGGCTGATGGTGATGATATTTTCACCCATTGCTTCCTTTTTTACAACACCAAACTTTCCATGGATACTGCAAATAATTTCTTTATTACTACTATAATTATATACTCAAAAGTGTTTGAGTATCAATGAATGGATGTTTAGAAGGCAGCTCGTTTTGAATATTTCAAACCACCTACAACTCTGTTTACTTCCTCGCAATAGGTGCGCATAATATTTCAAATTTTCAAAGCGACACAATTTATCAAAAGGCGAACGTTTCTCGATACAAACAGAGTCAAAAGGCGGCGATCAGCAAATATTCACAAATTGATACAAGTAAATTGAAAATGAGCGGAATACGTGACGATTTGGGTAAATGTTCCTTGTTAAGAACACACGATACGTACAACGTATATATGTAGGTAGTGTCGGGAATTGTAACACTTTCATGTGGGTTGCCAGATTTAGACAATTACCTAGTTACTATCTTCCTAAGTTTGGAAAATATTGTCAAAAATATATCTCAGAGAAAAATCATTGTGTAAATTGGCAAATTGTAAGAGAGACCACGAGACATTTGGATAGCGCGTATTAATCTTAAATAATATTTTGGACACTCTGGCAATGGCTATGGTTAGGACTTGTCCCCATTACTATGTCACGACGTCATCAATGTAGAACGGTGTGTTGCAATGCGGAGCGTTCGTGTGTCGTGCATATTTACTTTACCGTGTCGTAGAAAAAAACGTCACGATTCCGCAACGTAACACGTTCTCGTGCCTTGAAAATTCCGGTTTTTTTTCAGCATTTCTGACAGAATGAAACAACGTTCAATTTTGTTTCTTGTAGTTTCTGACAGTTACAGCATTTCTTACATCTTTTTTGCACGACTAATCCCTTAGACATTTAAAAATCAACTGAGCGAGCGCTTAGCCACGTACCGCTTCTAACGACGTATCACGCGTCGTACCACGGCAACGTTGCCGTACCACGTTGATGACGTCGTGACGTGGTGACGGGAACAAGCCTTTAGGCTTTAGGCCTTATCAGTGCGTTGCGTTGCGTCGTCGCAGTCAACGCTGCGGCGTTTTACATTATGCATATTTTTAATGACATACCACACTATGCGATGCGTCGTCGTACGCGACATTTCAACGGATTGATGGACGTGAGACAAAGCGGGGGCACGGTGATGCGCTGCGCTGTCGGAGCTCCGGTGCGACGACGGATAGTGTTTGTACCGATCCATTGTCGAATCTGAAATCCACACTTCGGCCCATTTTTTTATCCGTAGTTATCTCAAACCATGGTTAAATAGTATCCTATCCAATAGTTTCAAATTTCGTTGAAATGCGTTTTTCCATCAATTATTAGCCTCATAAATGGTCAAATAAGTTGGATTATTTAATGTTTTTGTTAAACTAAAAATTCATGAATAAGCGCGTAAAATTTAAAACCATTGGTTATAGTTTATATTTAACCATTGGTTGAGTTAACTACGGATAAAAAAACTGGGCTTTAGACGCTGTGCTGCGACGGTGAGGCATACAATGCGTTGATCCGTTGCGACCACGCAACGTAACGCTCTAATGAAGCCTCAGCATAAAATAGAATTTCACTTATATCTTTCACGTTTTCTGTGATGAATTAATCAATCTCTACATTAGCCTGAAAACTTGTCAAACTTTTTCATGAAAGTAGTTTTTGTCAAGTTACTCCAAAAACTCAATTCATTTATCTGCGGTCTGTCATTCTACGATCATCTACAAAAGTAGGTACCTACACTTTAATCGATTGTTAATGAAAGTCCTTCAGTTGTTATTCGTGATGAAAGAATAACTTTGCAGAAAACATAGCAATATTAAACAGTTACTTGATTACTCACACAGCGAGCCGGTGTACAGATATGTATGTATACGTATAGGTATGTACGTACGGAACAGGCGAGAGGCAATATTTCAAACAATGGAGTCGTTTAGCTCAGTAATTAGCGATTAGGTTACCCCTACCAAGCGTTTATTTGGTTCAGTTCACACTTCTTCAATCATCTTCGAGTCAAAGGCTCAACTTCAATCAAGAAACTTGTTACGGAAACATGAAAAAATAAAATTCAAACTTTTAACGTGGATAAATTTTGACCGTGGACAGGCACAGTCTATAGATGCTTGGCCTAAAACTCCACCTGTGGGCTTTGCCAAGCAGTAGAATTTCACAAGTGGAATTTTACAGTAAGTTTTAAGGCGATATATACGCCCAATGTTAACGCAGTACTGGCCGTGCGCCCGCTCGGTGCCAAAATATCAATATTGAACCTCTTTTTGAACAGTTTTGTTTGCAAAATATTATTTGATTTACATATGCTATTTCAGTTATGAAGAAATTCCAGCCATCAATTTTCTGTGTAAAAATATTTTTAAACATCCAAGTCGTTTTGGAGGAGTATCCAAAAGTTGCAAAAAATATCGTGGTTCTAATTATTTTTTCAAAATGGAACTATTTGTTATACGAAAAAACCATGTTTAAAAATTATTTACTTGAAACAATAATAAATATGTTTTTTTTTCAAACCTTGATATCTAGCCGTTACTAAGGAGAATGCTTCAGAAAGTTGTCGTTTTACGGCACTAAAGCGGATGAAAGCCCTTAAGTTAATTATCAAAACGCTTTTATTTAAATATCAAACTGCAAAAAAATCTAATTATTAAAATAAGAATTAAGCAATATATTACAATCTTTATATTATTATTACTTACTTACCTAATTGCATACACAATTAATATTTAGCATAAGCATTTTATTAATTATATTTCTGCACAGCAAAAGGTTTAAAATAACCAATTGGTATCGAAATTCTCTTAAAAAATAAGTCTCAGATGAGAGAATTAGCATGAAAGCAGCTAACCTATGAACGTTGGATACCATCATAAGGAAATCCTATTAAGTACATAGCGTAACATTTTTTTACAGTTGGTTAACAAATGTTAGACAGGTTATTTTTTAATCTAAATACATACATACATGCAAGGTGTAAGTGGTTGATTAGCCTAGCAACTTCTTTTAAAGGAAATAGTTACCTTTAAAAGGATTTCGAAGGTGCGTAGCTTAGCCGTGACCTGCTAAGGAGCTTTTTAACTCTGTCAAAATTCACGAAAATCTCATTGACTCGAATCTACACTTTTAGTAAGGGTTACAATTACCATTCGACGGTAGAAACGGTTCGTTAAGGCCCACATGGAATTAATTTTTGAATTCGCTTTTACTACAGTGTGTATAAACGATTTATGATAGTAAAAACTCTGTACTAGCCGGCTGCTGTTTGCTCCAACAACATTTGTTCACCATTTGTTTCGGCTATAACTTAATTGAATGTTTGTTTGTTGCTCTCAAGGCTGACGGCTGCGAAAGGTAGAGGATTTATTTTGTGACGAAAGATAACGGTAAAAATGAAGATATTAGTCAGAATGATTTTCTCAATTACAGTAGATTGTAAGATATGGCACGACTTTCGGAAAATGTTAGACTTTAGACAAAACGACGCACGGAGGAATGAAGAAAATGTCGTAAGGAGAGTTTCGAGTATGAATGTGAAAAGCCAAAGCCTTTCGCTACTTTTTATAGCCTTTCTACAAAACGATACGAAATGGTGGATGGACTTTCTGAAAGAGAAGATGACTAGGAAAGAGTGAGTATTGAGATAACATCTAACAGAGAAGAACAAAACTTACTCAATGAGCAAGAATAAGAAAAAAAATCCCTAATAATGTCTTTCCCTGACGTCAGCATGTCACAGGGAACCCTTGCCAGGAGTTTTGTAAAAGGAGGATAAACTGTTAGTTCCCGAAATTCACCATTTGAGGTTGCAGACACTACAGATTCTGTATACCGAGATAGTGACGCACTGGTTTAGTGTTCGCAAGCAGAACTGTCGAGTGTGAGGTCTTGGGTTACATAACTAATTTGTTTTTCTTTTGTAACATCTCTTGTAGCTTCCATAATAATAAATAATAATGTAGATAAATGATTTTGAATTCTTTAGATTTCTTTTCCTTATGATATTCCTTTGCAAATGGCCAGTTGCAATCACTTATTATTATTTTTATCCGACTGCCAAATGAGAGTAATGTGTTTATCAGTCTATGTATGTATGTATGTTTGTTCCTATGTGGCGTTCAAACACCAAACGGGTTGGCTGATTTTGATGATTCTTACGTCAATCGATTCGTATTAACCTTGGGATTGTCACTGACTACATTAAAATTGGAAAATAGAAAATTGGCGGGCTTTAGGCGGCATATTGTGGAGCGCCGATTTTTTTTCCTAAACAAGCTTGGGAAATCGTGTTTTGGCCAGCTCGCAAATTATGTATCCTCCGACTGCACAGCGTGATTTTCTTCTTATTTACGTCTTTTTAGTTCGCTTTTTAAGCAGTCGGGTGTTTTTATTTTACGAATTATTATTTTTTGGTTAAGGAGTTTAAAAAATCAAATTAAAAAGTTTACCAAGAAGAGAGGTGTTAATTTTCGGTCATCCACATCAAGAACACGCCCCCACATTTATAACCGTAAATAGGGACCTTTCTATGGTCTAACTAGAATAAATGATTACCCTCTTATTAATAAACACAGAATTAAGTTATACCAAATAAAAACCTATGGTTATTCCTGGTATAAATTTATTCCATGTTTATTAGTAAGAGGGTAAGATAATTAGTAAGACTTTCATAACTTTTGTATTCGCAGACCAGAGACTCTATATGCGCCCAGTTAATGGTAATAGGCGCTGCCACTATTGGTTGCGGCTCAAACTTAACTTGCAGATCAATGTAGGCCTTACTATTACACTTCTGGCCAACCCATAGATGAATACAGGCGTGATGTTATGTTGCCGATGAACTAAGGTCAAAGTCTGCAAAATATTTTAGTCAAATCTTAGAAATTGTATTTTGCGAAACATAGTGATTATACATATTAAAAAATATCCTAAAGGGCCGCTACAATGAACACTTTGACATATTGACCATGTATGACTAGACTCCTTGAAGAAACACCTAAACCGCGTTAGTAGTAAAAAAAAAAAATGCGAACACCACAGTCAAAAGTCCGAAATGCTAGATTTGAATCATAAACGTTTTGGCATTTCTACAATTATTGCTATCGCTGATATGTTCTAAGGTTCACTGCAGTTGAGATAAACTTCGAAAAAAATATTTTTAAACTTCCTCTTTCAGTCGGACAACCGCAGCTGGAGTTATGAAAATATCAGTGATATTGTGAACATACACCGGATTAGTGAAGTAACCCACGTACAAAGGTGTAAGAGCGTGGCCGCCAGTGTATGATCACGGCGTATGTAGTCATAACAACCACTTATTTTGCACTGCAGTGTAGTGTTGGGGTTCTGTGCTCATAACTTCATTATCACGCCAAATTAAAATTTAAACCAAAGAGGTAAGATTCATTTCCATTTGTCAAAGCTTTGATTAATGTGCAAATACATGTTGATGAAAATCTAGTGTTGCTCTGAACTGGTAAGGTTGGTTTTCGTTTGGCAAGATTAGTACAACCTTAAACTGATGTTTTACTCTAAACTGTGCTCTAAAATTTAGGGACTAAGGTTAAATTCGTCGTAAGATGTGGTTAAAAAGGAAGGTGACAAGAGAAATTAATGATTTAAACCCGTGAACCTTGAGTAATTGCTCGAAAATGTGTGTCACCGCACGCACGGTTTTTGGTTTTCCGAGTCACTGGAAGTTTTGAGTGTTAGAACAACAAGGGCCAAAGTGTAGCCTAAAAACCGGGAACGTAAAAGAAAAAATGAGGTTCACCTTTTCAGAATCCCGTCCTTGAATAAGGTAGGTTGGGTAGGGTACGTAGGGTAGGTAGGGTAGGTAGGGTAGGTAGGATAGGTAGGGTAGGTAGGGTGGGTAGGGTGGGTAGGGTAGGTAGGGTTTTAGGTATGGTAGGTAGGGTAGGTAGGGTAGGTAGGTCAGGTAGGGTAGGTAGGGTAGGAAGGGTAGGTAGGGTAGGTAGGGTAGGTAGGGTAGGTAGGGTGGGTAGGGTAGGTAGGGTAGGTAGGGTAGGTAGGGTAGGTAGGGTAGGTAGGGTGGGTAGGCTAGGTAGAGTTTTAGGTAGGGTAGGTAGGGTAGGTAGGGTAGGTAGGGTAGTTAGGGCAGGTAGGGTAGGTAGGGTAGGTAGGGTAGGTAGGGTTGGTAGGGTAGGTAGGGTAGGTAGGGTAGGTAGGGTAGGTAGGTTAGGTAGGGTAGGTAGGGTAGGTAGGGTAGGTAGGGTAGGTAGGGTAGGTATTTTTTTTTTTTTTTTTTTTTTTTTTTTTTTTTTTTTTTTTAAATACTAATCCCGCTAACAACGTTAGCGCCTAATCTGTGCAAATTCTTTCATTCCATTCCTCTTTCATGCTTCTCGTACTTTCATTCTTCATACCATGGTTCTTCTTGCATACTTCATCTTGTATACAGTGGGTGGGAATCCCACTTTGTTTAAATACTTAAAAGGCAACTTTATTTATTTAGTGAGGTCAAAAGACAAAAAGTGCTAAGTATACAAGATTTCAAAAACATAAACGCTGTTAATCACAGTAAAATATGCAAAAGGTGCTGCAGATCACAGATAAGGTACAGAATTTCTGTTTATCACAGGAAAAAATCACAATATAAATAATGCCTTACACCTAGGGATGAGAAGCACAACAGTGCTTTTCATCATACAGACAATCTGTTGTTGCTAGGTACTACCCCAGTGCACCGTTCGTCACTGCAGTTTTGTGCGTGGTATTCTATGCTTCTTACAAATATTCTTATAATACTAGTGAAGCATAGTGCCGCTTCAACTTCGGTTTCGTGCAATGACGGTGGAAGCCACATTAACACAGTACAACAGGAACTTTTCCCTGTGTTGCTTACTCATGAGCCCATGCAGGCTCTCCTTCGTCAGTCTCCTGTCCAGCTCACATTCGAGTTGGTAGCGTTCCCTGATAAATAACGGGCAATCTGCAAGTATGTGCTGGACAGTCTCTGCCACGCCTGGATCGCAGACGCACGATGGGCTCTCCTTACACTTGAAGCGATTCAAGTATTCAGAGAACCCGCCGTGCCCCGTCAAAACCTGCGTGAGAACGCCTGTGGGCCGCACCTGTTTTATAATACGGTAAGCCGCTATGGCATCCGGAAGAAACATTTTCGTCACAGAGGCTGTCTCGCCCGACACATATCTTCGGTTCCATTCATCAAGCGATTCCAAACGGATCTGTCGCTTGATAAATGACACCGGACATCGGTCGTAGTCCGGCTTCCTCCGTAACGACAACGCTGCCTTCTTTGCCAACTCGTCCGCTCGCTCATTCCCCGGCAGGCCCGCGTGGGCCTTGATCCAGAACAAAGACACAGCTTTGCTCTGGCCCAGGGCTTGAGCCAAATTGGCGCGCGCGCGAACTGCCAGGGGATGGAGAGAGCCAGGGCTTGCAAGCGTCTGCAATGCTGACATTGAGTCACTGTACAAACCATAGCTCGTCTCTTGCCGCGTGAGGATCATGTCCGTCGCTTTGCAGATGGCCAGGAGTTCCGCCTGGTAGACTGTGCAGTACGCGGCTAAGCTAAGTTTGAGGTTCCGGACTTCGCCTTCACTATCCCAAATGGATAATGCGGCTCCGACCTTCCCCTCAATCTTGCTGCCGTCGGTGAAGATTCGCACCGCCTGCACATTGTTGCTGTCTAGCAACTGTTGGTCTGCCAGGCACATGAACTCCAAGGGCATTTGTGTAGCTGGATGAGGAGCTTCTGCAAACCTTACCGCACCTTCGATCTCCCTATCTCCTGGCACAAACCGGGATGACCCTCTTCTCGCTTCATACAGGGCGGCTGCCTCCTGTATGCGCAGATCTAGAGGTAGTATTCCGGACAGTACCAGTGCCGAGTTCAGGGAGACGGTACGGTAAGATTTACAGATCTTCTGGACGAATCCTCGTTGGACCGAGTCTAGCTTCTTCCGTATTCCCAGCTTCTTTGTAGCGGGAGCCCAGGCTGCGGCTGCGTACGTTATTATGGGCTCAATCATAGCAGTGTAGATTGTGTGTATGATCTGTGCGTCCAATCCCCAACTCACTTTAGCGGCGCGGGACAGCTGCTTATAAATGTTAGCTGCCCTCCTGCAGACGTTCGCGGTGTGCTCGTTGAAGGTGAGCTTCTCGTCTATGGTTAGACCCAACAACTTCATCTTCCCAACCATACCAATGTCGACCCCGGCCATGCTCAGCCTTGGGGTATCATACTTGCGCTTGTTGGTTACGACCATCGCACAGGTTTTGTGCGGTGCGAACCTCAGCTTGTTTCTGACGCCCCAACTCTGAACACGGGCGAGGGCTGCATTGGCAGATGTAGAAACTTCGGTCGCTGAGTCCCCATCCAAAACCAAGACGATATCATCGGCGAACGCCTGCCCGAAGATACCGCGCTGCTCCAATTCCTGCAATAGTGGGTCTAGAATGAGATTCCACAGGATGGGACCACCTATTGACCCTTGAACACAGCCCTTGCTAGTCACTCGCGTGCATTCCTCCCCAGCATAACGAACCTTGACTTTCCTACTGTCGAGGTAGCTGTCTAGCAGCCTTCTTATATTCACCGGGCACTTTTCCTCAGCCAGTCTGACCTTGATGGCTGGCCACCAAACACTATCAAAGGCCCCCTCTATATCCAGCGACACCAGGACAATTAGCTTCTTCAGCCTCAACTTGTCCTGTACGTGCTCCATTAGCGTATAGAGGGCGTCCTCAGTGCTTTTCTGGGGCATAAAGCCAAACTGGCGAGTACTAAACCGCGGTACAAGCTGCCATTTTATACGCGCTACTACCATCCTCTCCAGGACCTTCCCCAGAACCGGCAGTAGACCTATTTGGTCTGTATGCCTTGGGGTTTAGGTAATCGTCCTTGCCCAGCTTTCTGAGGACCACGACTGTGGCCTCCTTCCAGATGTTCGGGAAGTGTGCCAATTCAAGGCACTTATTGTAGAGGGCAAGGAACGCATCCAGGTCCTGGTGGATCGCTCGACTGCAGATGTCAGACGTCAGTCCATCCCCCCCTGGTGCCTTTTTGGGATTGAAACCTGCCACGGCGGTCTTCAGCTCCAGCGAGGTAAATGGTGGATCATGATATTCATCATGAACCCACTCATTTACTCGACTGGCTGCTTCTCTAATTCGCCTGTGGTCAGCGTTGTCCTGGTCTACTCTGTCTTCGGGGTAGAACGTATCTGCAAGTAGGGCGGCCGATTCACTTGGGTTGAGGAATACACCATCGCTGCATAGGGTCAGTTCCTCCTGCCTTCTAGCGGTCCTTTTAATCACCCTGCAAATCCCCTCCCAGACCCCCTCCCGATCCTGTTTCCGGCAGAACTCCTTCCAACTGGCGACTCGGGTGCTCTTCGCTAGCATCTCGTATTCTTCTTTTGCCTTCAGGTACTCATCTACGACCATCGCTCGCCGGACCGGCGCGGCATTGCGGATTCGGTTCTTCAGTCTTGTAAACTCTTTCTTCTTCACAGTGAGCTCCTCGGACCACCACGGACAATTAATTTTACTTTTTCTATTTGTTTTAGGAACGGCATGTTCGCATGCTTGTTCTATGATTTTACTATATTTTACTACTATTTCTTCTAAGTCTTGTTTACTATTTATTTCTTGTATGCTATTTAAATTTACGTTACTTTCAATTTTAATTTCTCCCAATTTTACTCTAAATGCTTCCCAGTCCGCTTTTCTTGTATTAAATTTTCTTGTTGTTCTAACTATATTCATCCCTTTTTCCCTTTTAACATTGACGTTAAAGAATATAGTGTTATGGTCCGAGGATGTTGCTCCTGTGTCGACCCGCCAGCCGTCCACCAGGTCAAAAAGGTCAAGCGAGCATGCCGTGACATCCAAGTGGCTTTTATACACTCGACCACCTCTGACAGTGTCAAATGTGGGAGCGTCACCAGTGTTCAGCACCTGAAGCTCTAAGTCCTCCAGGGTTCCGGACATTTCCTCGCCCTTGGAGTCTTCGATGATGCTGCCCCACCAAGGACTCTTAGCGTTCGCGTCGCCGCCTATAAGCAATCTACCGGTGGCCACTTCCGATTTGATCCGGGTCAACTGGTCCAGGTATGGCCCTATGGGTTGGTCTGGCTCGAAGTAGTAAGAAACTACTGCGATCTCCCAGGCTTTGGTCCGGATCCCCACCACAACAATGTTGTTTGTGGTGAGTTTCGGGTAGGGAATGACATCCAGGTCATTGTCAAAGACGGCAATTGCCGCCTTCACCCTCCCACTTCCACCAACCTCGCACTGGTAGATTCGCGAACCTCGGTAGTTTTTCATACCTCGCGCCCCTCCCACATACGGCTCCTGGATAAGCGCCCATGCGATCTTCCTTTTACTGGCCTCTAAAAAGAGTTCGGTCGTTGCCAGGTCCTTACGTTGTAGGTTTACTTGGGCCACACGGTATGGTCTTGCATTTTGTTGGGCAGGAGTCTCCGTGTTGCCCTTAGCAATACGCTATAACAGATCGGGCTATTGCATCCCATCTTTTCCTAATTACGCACTCCGAGCTGAAAGCATGATGGTCTGTGCTGTCAGTCTTCGCACGCGCGCAATTGCAGCACTTTGGAGGTAGGCCAGCGGCCCAGTCCGCGCACTCCGTCCTCATGTGGGGACCGCCACAGTGGCTGCACTTTGACACAGTTTCTGTGCAAAGGCGTCGGCTATGCCCATACCCGAGGCATAGCGAGCACTGGACCAGCGGGGATTGGTCCTCGACCGTCACCCGCTGAAAATCCACGTGCACCGACCCAACCTCGAGCATGCGCCGCCAAACCTCTGTGGCAACCCTCATCACTACGTGACACATGTGCGGGTTCCTGGCTCGCTTTCTGTAAATTATTTCCATTTTCGCCTGCTCATCTTTGAGATCTCGAAAGATGGCGGCGTTTTGGTTTTTGAGTGCCTTGAGTACTTCCTCATTTGTGTTGTACTGCATTACGCCGCGCAACACAACCTGTGGGTTTTTGTTTTTAATATTCTGGGCTTCCAGCTCGGGCGCGCTCCTAATCTTTTCCTTCAATTTTTCCCTATCCTCTTCTGTACTACAGCCCACAATTATTCTCCTATCTTTCGCTTTCCTCACTTTCTCTACCGCTATACCCCCTTCCTTGGCATTTACGACCTTCCTAAGTCGGTCCAGGACTTGCTCCCCCGTTTCCTTCTCATCCCTGGCCGACACTACTATGGAATGTAGTGTAGTTTGTTTCGGAACCTGATTGGATGGCCGACTTGCTGCCACACTAGCATAAGAGACCATCTGGTCTCGGCTAGCTTGTAGCGCCTCTTTCAGCCTATCCATTTTTAGGCTGTTCTCGGCCAAGTTTCGGCTATGCTCTTCTAGAGCTCGCTTGAGGGACTTTGTCTCGACCTCACTGATAGCCTCTGAGCACGGGGGGAGGGCTAGCTCAACCCTTGGCTCCTCCTGGACTTGGAACCCGATCGATGCCATGGTCTTTGCGGTTGGGGGGGCTCTTCCCTGTTCGAGCTCTTTTACCAGCTGGTAGAGCCGGTCTGCCTGCGCCTTGACCTCCGCCCTAATGTCGTTTCTTGTTGTTTTGGAGGTTGTCATTAGGGCCTTGATCTTGTTTGAGGCTATCCTAGCCTCGGCGACTTTACTCCTTTGGGTAGGCGGGCTCCCGATCTCAAAGGATATAGGTGTCACTGGTGATGGTCGGTCCAGCTTTTTAGGGGGAGTCCTCTTTGTGACGGTTTTACCAGCCTCCCACTCACCCACGCTCCTCCTGACGCTCTGCGTCGAAGGCCCTGCCTCCTCAGGTGCCCTCTGGGGGCTTTTAGTCGGGGGTTTGCTTGCCGCCGAGTGCTGGACAGGCGTGCGTAAACCAGGCATTCCGGTCATTTTTGATAAGTGAGTGTGGTTGGGATTAGTATCGTGTCAAGTAGGGGTGTTGTAAAGAGCACCCCTATTTATGTAAAAGTAAAAAGGGGATATTGTAAATATATCCCTTTTTTGTGTCAATGTAAAAAGGGGGTACTGTAAAGGGTACCCCTTTTGTGTCTCAGATGTCAAAATAAAATAAATATATTCTCTTGCGAGAATGTCCCAAGTTAAAATCCTAGTCTAAATTACTTTAAAATATAGTAGCACAAAAGTACTACTATATGTCCACAATTAAAATTTTCACAAATAAATAAGCAATAAAAAGCTTATCTTATCTTAGCCTAAGTATAGCAGCACAATAATGCTGCTATATGTCCTTATCCTATTACAATTTTAAGGTCTGTAGGTTCTCAGGAACTGGGGTTGCTTGCAAAGATACTGCTTTTTGTGGTCCTGGCTGAGCTGGCTTCGTGGATAGGGTTTCTACCGGGGCCAATCGGTAGGGCTCCTCAAGCCGGTTACGATGAGTCCCAGCTCGGGTGGTGTACCTCTGAACTGGGCCGAGACAAGACGAGGGGGGTAAGGTAGTAATATAAGGGTTGGGAGAGGGCTTCTGTTGGGACCAAAAGATAGGGCTCCTCAAGCCGGTCACAATGGACTCAAACTCGGGTGGTCTACCTCTATCTTTGGCGGAGATAACCCGAGGGGGGGAGGTAACTTAAGAGGGGTTGGGGGGAAGGGTAAAAGTCAAAGTTTAGAGGGGGTGAAGGTCGGGGAGGAGAGGGGAAGGGGAGGGTGGGTTGGAGTGGTTTGGAGTGGGTATCTACTGGGGCCAAAAGATAGGGCTCCTCAAGCCGGTCACAATGGACCCAAGCTCGGGTGGTCTGCCTCTATCCTAGACCGAGATTACCCAAGGGGGGTGAGGTAATTTGAGAGGGGTTGGGGGGGGATTACACACCGAAGTTCGGAGGGGGTGAAGGCGGGGGAGAGGGGGAGGGGGGAGGGGGAGGGGGGATATAAAGGGGGGTATTGAAGAAGGGAGAGAGGACTGTTCGACACAAGTCCAATCTCGGGTGACGTCAGACCAGAGGTTGAGGAGTTCCCTCGAAGTTTCCTGCTGAGGATTTGTGGAGCTGTTCTATAGTCAGCTCGGCGCAAACAAGTACGTGGATAAATATCCTCAAAATTTTCTAATCAAAATTTTGTCGACCACGTTTTTACTTTGAGGTTAAGTATGAAAAATGTGGCCTCACTAAAGTGTTCTTATCCACGCGAGTTTGCGCCTTAAAATTCTGAAAGTCAGAATGGAGCAGAGGGCCACAGAGGGGGTCAATACCCCGTTATAAAAACACTATCACGTCACAGTCAATTTTGTGCAGTTCGCGATCGAAAAACACTTTGAGGTTAGGTGACCGGAACTGCACTGTAAAAAGTGTTCACAGCACAATTTAAAAGTTTTAATGTCGGAAACTTCACGACGTGTCGATTGCCCACAGGTAGGCTAGACCAGATCTGGTCTCTCGCCCCCAGGCGAAGTCTTGGAAGAAGGATGGTTTTTCTTCTTTCGCTTGCAGGTCTCCGGTGTTGCACCGGAAAAATCTGGAGGACACCTCAAAATGTGCGGGCAGCGAGGGCGCCCCCCAGCACTCCAAAAAATCAGAGGGTGACCACTCAGAATTTGACAGCGTTTAAGGGTTTATGAAAAATACTTTCTGAATTTTTCTTCTTTTACCCAGGAAAAATCCCAAAAGTGGAGTCCGGTGACTTCTTTTTGTGCAAGTTCACAGCACTCACTAGCCCGAACACTTTAAGCTATCACTCACTGAAAACTACGATAAGTTTCCGATTATCCCGATTTTTGAGCGCGGAGTCGCTTTAAACTGAACTAGCGAGGGCGGGGGATCGCGAGAGACTCAGGTAGGGTAGGTAGGGTAGGTAGGGTAGGTAGGGTAGGTAAGGTAGGTAGGGTAGGTAGGGTAGGTAGGGTAGTTAGTGTAGGTAGGGTAGGTAGGGTAGGTAGGGTAGGTAGGGTAGGTAGGGTAGGTAGGGTAGGTAGGGTAGGTAGGGTAGGTAGGGTAGGTAGGGTAGGTAGGGTAGGTACGGTAGGTGGGGTAGGTAGGTTAGGTAGGGTAGGTAGGTTAGGTAGGGTAGGTAGGGTAGGTAGGGTAGGTAGGGTAGTTGGGGTAGGTAGGGTAGGTAGGGTAGGTAGGGTAGGTAGGGTAGGTAGGGTAGGTAGGGTAGGTAGGGTTGGTACGGTGGGTAGGGTAGGTAGGGTAGGTAGGGTAGGTAGGATAGGTAGGGTAGGTAGGGTAGGTAGGGTTGGTAGGGTAGGTAGGGTAGGTAGGGTAGGTAGGGCAGGTAGGGCAGGTAGGGTGGTTAGGGTAGGTAGGGTAGGTAGAGTAGGTATGGTAGGTATGGTAGGTAGGGTAGGTAGGATAGGTAGGGTAGGAAGGGTTGGTAGGGTAGGTAGGGTAGGTAGGGCAGGTAGGGTAGTTAGGGTAGGTCGGGTAGGTAGGGTAGGTAGGGTAGGTAGGGTATGTAGGGTAGGTAGGGTAGGTAGGGTAGGTAGGGTAGGTATGGTAGGTATGGTAGGTAGGGTAGGTAGGGTAGGTAGGGTAGGTAGGGTAGGTAGGATAGGTAGGGTAGATAGGGTAGGTAGGGTAGTTAGGGTAGGTAGGGTAGGTAGGGTACGTAGGGTATGTAGGGTATGTAGGGTAGGTAGGGTAGGTAGGGTAAGTAGGGTAGGTAGGGTAGGTAGGGTAGGTATGGTAGGTATGGTAGGTAGGGTAGGTAGGGTTGGTAGGGTAGGTAGGGTAGGTAGGGCAGGTAGGGTAGGTAGGGTAGGCAGGGTAGGTAGGGTAGGTAGTGTAGGTAGGGTAGGTAGGGCAGGTAGGGTAGGTAGGGTAGGTAGGGTAGGTAGGGTAGGTAGGGTATGTAGGGTAGTTAGGGTAGGTAGGGTAGGTAGGGTCAATTAGATTACTGGTTAGTGCAAGCAGCTTCTTTTCCAACCCCACCTGTATCGGCGCACCGCTACCCCTTGAAGGAGACGAATAAGATGGATGATAATTGTACGAGACACCGTAATTAATTTGAAGATTTAATTGAAGCAATAAATATGGAATAATTGATTGCTTCTCAACAATTTATTTAGACTAGGCAATGAATTAACAAAATTCCTGGATGCCAAAACGGATCAGACACGTATTCAAACAATCAAACATCGTGAAAAATTTACCAAACGGCAATACTGTTGAATCCAAAAGAAAGAAAATCACAATTTTGCCATGACGGAATATTATATTCGTGCAAAGATTCTACAAGTAAACTTAAAAAATAATCGCGACACAAATATTAAAGCAAACTATAAAGATTATTGAAACATTATGTGTAGGTATTCGTAACTGACATTTATTTCACAAACAAATCTCGAACAGTGCAATGCGCGAGTTTGCAGTAGCCTTGTGTATTTTACAAATTTTAGGACAAAACAGTGGGACATTAACAGTAAATGCAGATCAATTAGTAGTCAAAAAGTACCGAAGACCGATCGAACGACAAGACGCGAACAAAGATGAAATTCCATTCGTAGTAATGGGGTATGGTTCCCCGCGACCTAGCCCCCCATGGCTTAGTGTGTTCTCAGCTTCAGTAATAGCCCAAGAATGGGCGTTAACATGTGGTCACTGTGTGGAATCTGTAATTGATCCATACATATGGTACGGACAGTTGCCAGAACCTTCAAAGGATTATACACCGGGCTCACGCGTGTTGAACATCTATTTCCATCCGGCTTATCGCGCATATCATGAAATGATGGGTCAAGAGAGGATGATAGACAATAATATATCACTACTGCGAGTGAGTGTGATAAATCTGCAGTTCTATGGAAGACTGTTATCTGTTGACTATATGTCTTTGATAGGATTACCTGTCACGTCTGTGGCTGGTGGTGCTAATGCAGGACAAACGAACAAAACAGGAATCAATGAGAAAAAACATATACAATTCGATGAAGGTATGGTTGTAGCTTGTGACGAGAAGACACGCAGGTTCAACCGACATATTCTGTGTGTGACGCCGAAGTGCTCGAGCGGAGATCAATCCACGACCCCGACTGACGCCGGGGCGCCATTATTGTATGATGGTAAAATTATCGCAGTACATAGTTATGATTTTACTGACGGATCTAAAATCAGAACAAGCTTTTCGCCAGTCAGTCCTTACATAGATTGGATTTCTCAAACAGTGAGGATAAAATGAAGGAATGAAAAGAAATATTTGAGCTATAAAACATTTTTGATGTTCAGTACACAATCGGTAGCAAGTATAAATGTTAAGGGAAGTTTCACATTTACACCTTCTAATAAATTCCAAAAAAATATGGCTTGGTTTTTTGGAAAGGAGGATTGATCTGGTAGAAAGTGCTTGTCCGGAATCGAAGTATGGCTGCTGCAGTAGTTACGTGAGACGTGAGCATACACGAGACGATGTGCAATGCACATCAAACGACTTCCAAACCTTGGTTATTATTTGTATATTTTTAAAACGCACAAATATATTGTTATCAACATTTAGTAGATAAATGGTTACTAGTTAAATATGAATTGGTTACTTTTATGGTTTGAGTTTATAGTCTTGTAAAAATCATTTGTCTTAGGTCATAATTGGAATCAAGCTGCTTGCTGGTTTCATTACTAGAGATAATTATGATGTGCCTAAGAAAACAATACTTTTACAACCTTGCTTACTCCTCTTTTTCTATCCTTGTGTAAAAGCCCTATTAGTTTCTTAACACTTGTTTGTAATTACTTTTATTACTAAACCATATATGTTTGGTTGGTCCAGTCACACTAGCAGAGTATATTTATTGTCTGGTGGAGTCATTAGTCGCCATCTTGACGCATGCGCAGTAGAGAACGCGAAACTTTGACGTTTGAGGGTCCATATTTATGGTCGTTTGACATCTCTGTGATCGCGATTGAATAATTGAAATATGGTGATTATTTTGGACGACAAAGTTAGATTAGTGACGCTGCTCGTTTCTCATTTATTGTTGAACTAACGTTTTCCAATAAATCCGTAGTTCAAAGTGATTCAGTGACTATCCTCGAATGACTTGCAATGTTGTGGTAAAACTTCAATTAAACTGCACGGGCAATTCATTAATTCGTTTTGATTATGCACAGGAATCCATGAACACTGAATATTTTTATGAGGAGATGTACTTTTCTAAAACATACATCTTGAATTATAAATAATAATATAATATTATTTATTTTTGAAAATCTTAATACCTACTTCTTAACAATGGCAATGTGGTAGCAAAACAATTTTTACAAAGAGATTAGCGTATGTACCCGAACTAGGCATAGCCTGTATTTCAACACAGCCAAGCAATGGAAGCATAGAATTAAGTCTACGGAAAAAAAATTAAGATTTTTTTCAAATTTATTAACGGTATGGTCTTACCTTGTGATTGCTCTTCACACTTAAAGATTTTTTTATAACCTTTTTTTCTCGCGGTTATCGTGACCTATATTTTTGAACATAAAACATTCAGTAGGTACCTACTTGATGATAATGTTATTTATAACCTGTAAGTTCATTAATCAAGAAATTATCAATTATCCATCTTTCAAAAATCGAAAGGTATTTAAAATATGTATTTTATTATAATAATTTCAGTCAAGAAACAAATCACAATATCGTTAATATATAAACATATAAATTGCAATGCTTAACTACTTAAGACGTAGGTATACAGATTGACCACCACTAAAACCTAAATCTAAACTCAAAATCTTCGGATCCAAAACCAGTGCTGATCTACGGGCGCGAAAAATAGTAGATCACAAAGAACATCCCTTGTCAAATACAAGTCTTCATCAACCGTTGTTTCCGTCGCATTCTCGGCATTTATTGGCCCGGGACTATCTCCAATGTTGAGCTGTTGGAGAAATGACATGAGGATCTATCGACCGCCAGATCAAGCGTCGCAAGTGGAAAAGGATTGGGCACTCGCTCCGAATGGGTCCTTATTACATTCCCAAGGAAGCTTTGGACTGCAATCCCCAAGGGAAATAAAGCTCATATTGGCAGAAACGGCGAGCATCGGTATGACGTGGAGCGAGGTGAAGCGTGATGCTTGGGGCCAGTCGCGATGGAGGACTTCTGTTAACGAACTCAGCCCCATCCAGGGGACATAGAACATTAAGTCAAGACCACCAACACCGCTGTACTACAATCAGAGGCCCACGTCAATCACAAGGACAAGGTATTAAAAAAAACTACAAGTACCCTTCCTCCCTTCCTTTTTTGGTTTCCGTTCATCACGCCCTAGGCAACCACTGAAAATCAGCACCGTGCTGTGGGTCCCCCATGGCACAGCATTATGCTGAGTGGAAGCCTTCTTGATACAATCACGACATGCATCTGCCTGGCATCTTTTTTACCCTATTTCTATTCTGTTATAAACAAAATGTAGGTTACTATGGTATGTAGGTTGTTATGTTATTATTGTTTGATTTATTCCTCGTATTTACTAACTTAATTTAAGTACTACTGATTTGTTAAGGGTTTAGCATAAGCATCTTCTAATATGATTGTTCTGTCGTTTTGTGACAGTTAAAAACTTTTTCTTCCTTTTTCTTTCTTTCATCGCTTTTTCCCTGCAATATCATCGACCGACAGACAATACACTGTAGGGCCGTTCTTTTTTTGTATTTCTTCCAATGACCCCTTCCGCCCTGGGTGAAGCGAGAGAGCGTGACAGACTTTTACTGACTAAAACCTAACTTTTAATACGATCCCATAGCGTACTTACTTTTAGACTTTTATGCGGACGATGCCGCTGATATAAACTAGTAATTCGATTAAAGTTTTATTTCAGGGTTACGTCAGATAAACAGACAAGGTTTTATGACCAAACTTGGGTACACAATCGTGAATAAAATATTATTATGATCCCCTGAACGTTGTGTGGACAGACCTTAGTTGATGACCGTGCTTGAACGTGCAAAAAATGTTATTTAGTAAATACACGAGGTGCCTTGTGCTTGCCCGTGGCGGGTTGGTTTTGACCCGATAGACGTTCTGTAAATTTTTTGTAGAAAAAAACCTTTTCCGTTTTTAGAATTCCGTAGTCAACAAGGAACCCTTATAGTTTCGCCATGTCCATCTGTCCGCAGCTTAGCTCAGAGAGTCTTAGTACTAGAACGCTATAATTTGGCAAGGACATACTCTTTTAACACGCCAACAAAGTGGTACAATAAAATCACGAAAATGTATTTTTTTTAGTTTTCCTCCTGTACACGTAAAGTAGGGATGTTTTTTATTTGTCTTGCCTTTGGTGGGTTGTATAGTTTGAAAGGCCATTCAAAAGACATGATAGGCCTGTGTAAACCATTTTTCCATTCAGTGATCCGTTTGCGTAAAATTAAGTTTCAAATTGCTAATTTTTGTTTGAGTCAAGTGTCCCCTCCCCTTCTGTCACCTAAAATTAAAAGGAAAACTATCACAGCTAAGTAGGCTTTACAAGTTTACGAATAATAGTCGACCAACTAATAAAATGTTCGAGTATGCGTGAGCCGCCGAAACCGCTTCAATGTTCATGGAACAACAAAAAGCGCTGTTTTTGGCCCGCATTATTGTGCTGCTATTACTGCGCGTGGGCCAACACGCACTTGGCTGGTTTTTCTAAAAATTGCCGGGCAACTTTACCAAATTTTCTTTCCCTTATACTAAAAGGCAATGCCGAGCGGCTTGCTTAGAGTCAAGATCTTAGCGATCAGTTAGGTCCATATTAGCCGCCTCCTGTTGGTGCGTTTTCGAGGCGAAAACACGCTAGGAGGCTTGCTAACTCTAAAATATTCGGCCTCATGAGGTAACTTGAATCATTATAATAATACCAGCCTGTAAGGGGCGGTTACGCACAACATCCGATCCGTGTCCGTGAAATTTTGGTGCCGGAATAGCACTTTATGGAGGGAAGATTACGCACTACATCCGAACTCTATCCTTCTTAATATGTCATAATTCAGAACATTTTGAAATTTCGCATACCAAAGAACAGCATTTCATTTATATTTCTCCTCGCTGTTTTCAGTACTTGCATACAGCAGACTGATTTATCATAAAACTCATGTTCACTATGAAAATATATGTGCCCTACGTATTGCAGCTGCTATGAACTGACGCTTAGTGCACATCATGAAAAGGCTCATAAATATTGCTGAAGCGTCATGCGTCATCATGTATAGCAATGAGGGCGTACTACAATGAGATCAGTAACCAACCTACTCTTTGGGAAGGCTTTCGAAAAAAATATTCGTATATGGCGTGATATTCAATGGGTTTCCATCAAAATAAGTTCAATGAGTATGCTAACTTTAATATGGAGTGTAATTGAAACAACGTAGTTCATGAAAAGAGGTAATATTTAACTACTGAAACTGACGCCGAAATCGCGAAAATATTCAACTACCTCATACATTTTTGTTTCCTTAACTTGATAAAATGTTCTCAACAGCTCATTTTTTTTGCGGTCTCAACCGCAAAAAAATGAGCTGTTGGCGCTTTAGTCAAAGTTGTTCATAACTTTCCTCACACAACACAGAATCCATCCATCCACTAATTTATCTATTGAATAGAAAAGTCTCTGGCAGACAAAACAAGTCTAAATAGCTGGGATTCTCTTTTTGAAATTTCCTATACTCTTATAAGATTAAAATTGATACGTAAGTTCGTAAATTCCAGCAATGTGATATCCAATCGGCCAAATGGCTTATAAGTAATTCGTTTCACCGTTACCTGTCAACTTCAGGTTGGACTCTCAATTCCAGTGAGCTAAAAAAATATCATTTTCTATAGAAATTTCACATTCCATCACAATAATATATTTTGTTTAAAAATAATTAGAAGCAAACATTGTTTGTGAAGGTATATTTCACAGGAATCGAAATATTTTTTTCTACTATTTTGAATTCACACTTTTACAATAGAAAGTAGGTACATGGATTTACAATACGGAACCATGTAAGTCTCATACCATATTTTATCATAAAAAAGTGCCCTCCAAACCAAAGGAGGTAGGTACATGAATTAATTAGGATTATACTCCACAGTCAGCCTCGTGAAGTATTAAAGAGAGCTATTCACGGGCGAATTAAAAGCATATTTTCCCGCAAATGTGAAAATAAATGAGTAAAAGCCCTCATGTGGTTGCAATAAAAAAGTAACTATTTATATTGTATCCATTAGCTTAATCATAACCTTTTCTTGAACTTTAACCAATTAAAAATAGAATGATTAAATCAGTTCTAGCACTTGGAGGCGTTTGCAGCGGATTGGCGGAAGAAGGCGAAGCATTGGGCGGATTGGGCCTTGGGGGAGGCCAAGCTGTAGGACAACGATATTTGAAGTTGAGTATTTGTTAAACTCAACATTAAAGAGAAAACTTATAAAACTAAAGTAAAAGAGGGTTTAACATGATCTTTACTCAAGATTTCCAATGCCGAAACGGGAATTTATTCGGTGTAAAGTTGCATACATCATCTTAAAAACCCTGGGCCTCTAAAAGCTAACTACACGCCAACATGCCATATTACGCGCTTAGAGCTAAAAAATCTGAATTAAAAGCAGCGGGGCTCGTGCCACCCTTTGTTCACAAATGCTCAGTTATGTGTTATTTACGAGCGGTGTTAACTAGGGCACCCACTATGGGGGAACTTTGAGCATCGAGGATAAACCAACTTGTAATATTCCTTCCGTTTTTATTCATAACTGTCGCCTGTCTACCACAATCTAGCAACGAATATATACTGTATTTGTTTAAACGGTGAGAGATAAATAATTATGTACATTTATAAATTTATGCATTTGTCCCATAAGGGGTTGGCAGAAACAACAGATCGCTATCTGCTACGATCTTTACAGGTTCAAAATTGGTTCACGGCTAATAATTTAGTTTTGTGTGTAAAATTTGCCTTGCCGAATGTCAAAAGTACTTATTGTGACATTAAATTAAATAGGGAGAAGCTAGAATTCGTCGATAAAACGGTTTTCCTGGGGATCACGCTAGACTCAAGGTTATCATGGGGTCCTCATTTAATATCACTTGCAGGGCGGCTAAGTTCGGCAGCTTATGCTGTTAGAAACATTCGTCAGTTTACTGATGTAGATACCGCGAGGCTAGTCTATTTTAGTTACTTTCATAGTATAATGTCTTACGGTATCTTACTATGGGGAAGGGCTGCAGATATTGAGTCAATTTTTATTCTGCAAAAACGAGCCATCAGAGCGATATACAATCTTCGCCGGCGCGATTCTCTAAGGGAATTGTTTAAGGACATTAACATCATGACGGTACCATGTCAATATATTTATGAAAACATCATGCACGTTAGAAAGAATTTACATGTTTTTAGTAAAAACGGCGACAGACATAATTATGTTACTAGAAATAGGGACCAATTAATTCAACCAGGTTTCAAGCTGGCTAAAGTAGCATCATCTATTATATAAAATGTTACAATAAAATACCTCCTCACATACTAGAACTGAATGAGAAGAAAATTTAAAACTTGTATAAAACGCATACTATGCAGGCAAGCATATTATAAGTTGGGGGATTACATCGCTGATAAAAATGCTTGGCTAAATGCTAATCCTGCTCCGCAACCAATAGGGCGCAAGAACAATTAGTGATGGGCTGAAAAGTTTTGAAGTATTGTTGGACCTGCTGAAGTCTGTGTGAATATCTTTGTATTTTATAAACTCAATTTCTTTTAGTATAATATATAAATGCACAGCACATGTGTGAGTACTATGTTCCGACTGTAAATCTACCATTCACTGTACCTATGTGTCGTTCGTTCACTTCTGTGTGCCCTGGCAGTTGAGTGTGTCATGCTCTCTCTAATTTCTCTATGATGGTGGCACATGTGTTGGATCATTCGGTTCCCTTCATGATGGTTGAGCTGAGTGGTGCCGATCCATGTGTCATGTTCGTAAACGGGCGCCATCAGTGGTCATAACTTAGCTGTCTCGGCCTGTTATTGCATTTTTTTGTTAAAATTGTTTGTTACTCTAGACGCTTATAAGTGCACGTCTTTTTGCATCGTTCCCACATATATGTACACATATATATGTCTAGGGATATTTTTAAAAAAGCGAATTACTATCAATGTGTTAATTATTTATATAACATGTATATATTTAAAAGATACGTTATTTAATATTCTACCATTTTTTAATAATGGTTAAGGTACTTCGATTCAAATTTCAGGATTTTATGGAAAAAAAATGAAGCATAGACGGAAACCGTATATGAATTTATAATTTTAATTTATAACTTTTAATTTATGAGTAAAAACTGAAAAAAATAGAAAAATCATTTAATTTGTGTTTATAAACTTGAAGTTAGTAGTCTGAGAAAGCGCCCATGATGTTCATAACACATCGGCAACGATTCGGCATGCTCAGAACAAGGTTGTCAGTGTCTTGCTGCGGAATATTGTCCCATGTCCTTCTGAGGTGCGCAAAAAGTTAATCTTCTGTAGCCAGATTTTCAGGAACTTCCTTCAGAGCTCTTCTTTGCAGCATATCCCACGCATGCTCAATGGGATTTAGATCTGGCGATTGAGCAGGCCAGTCTAAGGCCCTAACATTGTGTGTATGTAACCAAGCTGCTACCGTTCTCGCCGTGTGTGCCCTGGCATTGTCGTGCATGAGCAGGAAATCTTGCCCCATTTGTGTTCTGTGGGGCAAGATTACGGGCCCCAGCACCTGTTGGACGTATCGTTCTGCCGTCATATTGCCCCGCACCCAAACGAGATCCGTCCGTCCTCCAAGACGAATTCCTGCCCAAACCATAATTGTTCCTCCTTGGTATGGATGAACTTCCTGAGGGTTCTGAAGACGGCTCCATCGTCCAGGAACTCGCCAAACACGCGTCGATGGAAGCCGAACCTGGATTCATCCATGAACAGCACGTTGGACCATTGCTCACGGCCCCAGTCCACGTGGTGCCGAACCCATTCTAATCGTCGTCCACGATAGCCTCTCCGTAAAGGTGGGACCCGGAGTGGTCTACGAGAGCGTAGATTGCTTTCATGCAGTCGCCTTCTTACAGTTTGGTCACTCACAAGCACTTGGTGTTCCACTCGCAGCCTTTGGACCAATTGAGTCGCCGTTGCATTTGGTTGAGCTCGCGCAGTAATTTGCAAAAATCGGTCTTGTCTGGGGGTAGTGATGCGACTTGGCCCCCGGTGCCTCTCCGCTACTTCACCTGTGGCACGATAGCGTGTCCACAATCTTGAAATTACATTTTGGTGGGTCCCTATGGCCTCAGCAACATTACGCTGAACAGACCCAGCTTCCAGCATTCCCACAGCTCGTAACATCTCCGCCCTCGTCAAATGTTGGCGTTGCATGGCTACAATACCTCAATTTTAACTTTATCTTTAATTGTAATAATTGAAATATCTTAAATTGTGTAATTCGTATTGTTTTCTAAATTTCGCACAACTGAAAATTCCCTCTCCTACACATCAAGACGTTTTTATGCCACCGAAACAAAAGAATTTTCAAAAATTTGAATTTGGAATTAGTCTGAGATAAATTACAAACAAATCGGTGTTTAGAAGATTCCAATGCGGCCAGTAATTTTCGAGTTATTTAATTGAGTATGAAATATCCCTAGACCGTGTTGATGTGTTTATATTTTTCAACAAGAATGATGTTACCAAAAATTTTTAACTGAAATTGATGGAAAAGACTGTCCGTGTAGTTTCTTGCAAATTCTTCTCCATTGAGATCTACTGACGCTTAAGAATTTTCAACTAGAGTCATATTTTTTTTTGTTTGGTGTGGTCGCGGGTATGTCGTGTAATGATGGAAAAACCGTTGCGTTTTTACAGATTTATTGCTAATAAGTACAGATGTACAAGCACAGATATAGACACGTAAACTAGCTAACTTAGCAAAAAGGAAACGGATAGAAAGTCACAAGAAACACTGAAAACTATAGGCGAAATGATAAAATGAGCGATTTTAGTAAGTAAAAATTAAGCGTGCATTCGCCGTCGGAGCAGGTAAGGCACCGGATGGCGTGACCGAGCGATAGCATTTCGAAAGTACCTCTAAGGTTTATTTGAAATAAACATTTTATTTTTATTTTTGACACACTTATTTTTCATGGTGAAAATGTCAATGTTATAAGAAAATAAAAAGATATAAGTACAATAATTTAAGCAAAAATTATGCAAGATATAATATTATGTATAAATGATTTCAAGGAAGATTATCGATTGGCATTTGCTCCATGAAAACCTTGACCATTACCATATATATATTGTGTAGAAGTTTACAGCTCAACAGCGTTTCTCCAATCGTATTTCATCGCTCATCATCATCCTACACTTGTCCCAATTTACTTGAAGTCAGTCTTCTTCCATTTCTGCATCTCTCAATGCTGCTATGTCAACCTCCTTTCTATTAATTATCTTTCACTCCAACCATTTCAATAGATTGTAAAATAAAAACGACAACGTAACGAGTTATTAAACATAGTAGGCCCCATAACTGGTAACACACATTTCATGTTTCGTGCAAAAAATGGCGCTCCTGGCAATCAACGGCCGAGCTGCCGTGTATATAAATAATGGCTTTGTTACGCAGACAATGGTTAGCGTTGTCTTACATTACGTACAACATCGCTGGAGTGTTGAATTTAAAGAGACCTTGTATGTAGGTGCACTACGATGTATTTGATCATGTGTCGAAGAAGTCATTGTGTTTGATATGTACCTATTTACGAGTATTATAGGCTTCAAACAACTTTATGGTATTTAAAATTAAATGACGTTTTAAAAGTTTATTCTCCGATTAAGAGGCTCGTAGCTAATTAGCAACAGATGGACGGGTCGATCTGCAGGGTAGAGCAGCATATGTTGAGGTCGGTCCGTGTATCGGCCCATCGTAACATACCGAGTTCCCGCTATACCTAGAAAAAACACCTGAAGCCCAGCCCAGCTGTCATTGTAGATATTTCACAGTCATTAGGGATAGTCAGAAACCTGAAAGCCTGGTTTGTGTGTACTCAGGCGATACTGAGTGCTCCCGTGCTAACGCACACAGAAACAATGTGCATGTGCATCTACACACATGACTAAAACCAACCCGCCGTCGTGAGACAGCACAACTGAATTGGAAGCCGATCCCAAAAAAAATCTAATACAAAAACTAGGCAGAATTATCTCTGTTTTTTGATTGCAATAATTGACACGGACTCAGTAATTATTCTTTTTCGAATAGTATTTTCTAGCGATTTTTTTTCACTAAATTTTGTGTTGAATACAACCCAATTTCACATAGTGTATAAAAAAATTGAACTGTTGGTACCATATTAAGCAGATCCTCAGTCAAAATTCGCTAACCAGTTGGTAAATGAACGAATTTTTATAGATTTTTACGAGTACTATTGTATATGTTTCAGTACAATCTATACCAATATTATAAAGAGGTAAGATTTTTTTGATTGTTTGTATGTTTGTACCGAATAGGCTCCGAAACCACTGGACCGATTTTAAAAATTCTTTCACCCATAGAAAGCTACATTATTCCCGAGTAACAGGCTATAATTTATTTAAAAAAAATAGAGATCCTTATGAAAATTGCAATAATGTAACCTACAACTAACAAAGTAGCAATATTTTGCCTATAAAATTCATTATTTGGCGTGTGCTGATATTATTTTTATGTATCATAAATAGATATTGATGATACATAAAAATTATGTACTACGTGATAAAAGTACTCATTATTAACTACAAAAATGGCTACAAGAAAATATATCTCACTATCATAGTTAAGTCACAATAGCAGCTTTTGTGTTCTAAAATTTAATTAGATCGCCGGTAGAAACAAAAGTTGGTTACATTCGTATTGTAGTATTAATACTTATTCAAATAAATGGTATAACAAATTGGTAGGTAGGTAGAGTAAGTGGGTAGGTATGTACGTAGGTAGGGTATGGTAAATAGGGTATGTAGGGTAGGGTAGGGTAGGTAGGCATGTGGGAGGTAGGGTATGAAATTTGGCAAAAAGGTTCCTCAAGTGACGTGAGTGAGCACTAAGAAAGGATTTTTTGGAAATTGTTCCCCTAAGGGTGTAAAAAGGGGGTTGAAAGTCTGTATGAAAAATCTGATTACGGCGGCCAAAATTCTTGAAACTAGGCACAAATAGTAATCTAAGTATAAAGGTTGCCATTATTAGTTTTTCGAAACCACCCCCAAATGATGATTTAGGGAGTGTTGAAATTTGTACTTAAAAATCTGATTTCTTGGGTCAATAAACTTGAAACTTGGCACAAATACTAACCTAAATGAATATTGAAAGTTGTTATTATTATTTTTTGAAATTCACTCCAAATGGTGCTTTAGGCGATGTAAAAGTGTTTTTGAAGAATCTTATTTGTTGGGTTAATAAATTTGAAAGTTGAAATAAATACCAACCTGAGTAAACAATAAAGGTAGTCATTATAAGTTTTTCGCAACTAACCTCAAGCTAAGAATATTACTGGACCGGGTTTTGTTTCTGACGTAGGGTTTTAAGGAGATGAAAAGGGGCAAAATTTGTTTGTATGAAAAATCGTATTTCTTGGGGATAAAGTTAATAATCAAAATTTACCTAAAACTACCCCCCAGAAAGGGTGAAGGGGTGTTAAAGTTTTTTTGAGGAAGCGTACTGCGCAATCTGACTAACATAAACCAAAATAAAAAAATAAGAAAAGAGTGAATAACATATTTGGGTTTTTTCAAAACTCGACCAAAAGAAACTCGGACAAAAAAGTGTTATTAAGTTTTAGGCGAGGATTTTACTTTGTGGTTGAAACATGAAATTTATTATTCTTCAAGTCAAATAACGAATCGTCTCAATCCAATAAACCCTGAATATCTACGATACACATTTTTTTATTGATTTAATTATAGCTTATTTTTGGTCGCCGCCACTAACTGCACATAAGAACATCATTTATAGGATAAACGAAGTTACGCGAACGAAGTCGCTGGCGGAGTGCTAGTTTAATATAAAATGTTTGCATTCGATCAAAAAGATACTGGCTGAATATAAAAATCGCCTAAATAAAATCGATTTGATGAAAAAAAAAATACAAATTGCGCGCATTTTGTACCATTGTAAAACTTTGATACTTCGTATTTAGCAAAAAAAGTTTAGAAAAATAGAAATAAACAGCGATAGCGATATGAATTCAACTCCAGAAAATATAAATACAGCTGCAAATTAAATTATTAGTAACCTGTTGCCGCAAAAGTCGGGATGAACATTTTTCATTAACTAGAGTAGGTATATTTTATCACGATAGGTACTCGTAGATTGGTAGTTGAAAGAAAAGTAGATTACGCACCTCACACTCGTGCAATTAATGCACTCGTGTTAATTTAGTGCCCTCGCGTGCGCTCGGGCACCAACATAACACTCATGCATTAATAACTCACTTTGCGCTAGATGCACCAACCTACTATTTCATCCCCCCATATCGGAAAGAGTATCTGAGTGCAAAAGCCGTTTTTATCCACTAAAGGATAAAGTAAATTGAATTTAGAACATCGTGTGCACTAAGTTTGTGAATTCAAAACATCATTAAACCTATTTACTTCTACCTCCATGGTACTGAATTTATCTTACAACCTTTTTTAATTTGTTAAAAACTCGGACCTTCTTGGTGTACTTTTTTTATTTGCTTTGCGCGCACCATTTTGTTTTCACGTCATATTGTTAAAACCTTAGGTTAAAAACAAGAAACTTGAAAACAAGTGAAAACCTTAAATGAGTGATTCTAGCGACGAGGAAGTTTATTTGACGCTAACAGAATTGACCGAAACTGTTGATAATGTGCAAATGAGCCTTCTACCTCAACAATCACGCGATTTGAAACAGTACGATATGATTAACACGTGGCGACTAGCTGAAGGAGCCAAAAGTTTCTCAGAAAACGTTTTGCTGCCATATTTTATCGAATTATCCGAGAAGAAGAAATCAAGCACTCTATGGAGTACGTATTCAATGTTAAAAGCAACAATAAAGATGAAAAAAGACTCACATACTGACACGTATACTAAATTAGTGGCATTTTTAAAAAGAGCTTCATTTGGTAATCAACCAAAAAAATCGAAGGTATTCACAGCATCTGAAATTGAAAAGTTTCTTAACGAAGCACTTGATTCCGTATATTTGGCGACAAATATAAGTCAGTTTCACGTTCCGTATCTACTTAATTGTATTAATCAACTACTTAACATAATCTAATACGTACTAAGTAGATGTTGATAGGCATAATTATGCATGCATATCAATTTTATTAATTTATCTATTACAATACTCTTTACGTAACAGGTTGTTCTTATTATTGGTATAAACGGAGCATGTCGAACTAATGAACTAACACAAATTAATGTCAAAAACATTGTGAAACATTCAGATGACTTACGATTAATTAATTTACCTAATACAAAGACAAAGAGACCGCAAATTCGTCATTCGCAAGGAATACGTAACAATTGTTGAGAAATATTATGCCTTACGCCAACCTAACACTCCAATCAATCGATTTTTCTACAATATCGAACGGAATGTATGTTAGACAGCCCATGCATGCTAATAAAATTGGCAGTATCCCACGAGAAATAGCAACATTTCTTAAACTTCCAGAACCCCTGTTGTACACGGATCATTGTTTCCGACGAACTTCAGCCACACTTTAGGCCGATTCAGGAGCTGATCTCCTGTCCCTTAAGCGCCATGGAGGCTGGAAGTCCAATTCGGCTGTAGAGGGATACATAGAGGAACCCATCCAAAATAAGTCTAAAACATGTAAAGGCATCGTATGAACCATTACACTGAAAGAGCCTCAGTCAGATCCTTGGACTTGGTGTATTCTACATAAAAAATGAGCCGTTACAAAACACTTAACCATCGCCCTCTCTCGCCAACATTTACGCCAAGGGAATCCGATGAATCGGTAAAACTATTAAGTGTGACAGATAGTTTACCGAAAAACAGTACCTAACAAAAATATTATTCTAAACTTAAGTAACTGTAGCAACGTTACTTTCAATTTTTCTTAATTATAATTAAGTATTATTTGTTATAATTTACAGATTATTCTATAATACTTACCTATCATAATGTAGTAGTTAATACCTAAACTGAAATAAAAGTCTCTTATGATTGTAACTGTTTTCTTTTTTGCATTTAGTCATTTCCTCGCTGAGGTGGGATGAAAAGTTACGTGTTGCACTCGAGTGCAAAGGTTTTTCACAACACGTTCTTTTGATTCCCTCACTAACGCTCAGGGTTCTAATTTTTGAATCCTTCGCTTGCTCGGTCATCAAAATTGAGCACGTGGTAAAAAGAAACTTTGCACTCTTGTATAACAAACAACTATTCCATGTATACTGTTTGACGTGTCACCACAGTTAGTTATACGCCTCATTAAAACACATACGCTGCACCGTTGCTTCGTCCGAACTCAATTAACCGATGCACACATTATTACGGGAAGTCGACCGCTCGCGCTTCACACTTCAGCTCTCTTTGACACCCCAGCCGTGAGCAGTCTGGCGAAAATCCTATACAAAAAGAACGATGTATGAAACGAACGTCCTTTTTAATGGCGGGTATAATCCGCTAAAATGACGAAGAACACTGAGAGCTCTGGGTTTATACCGGCCTTGACTATTCAACACATTGACGGATTACATCGACCGCCATTTTGATTGTCAATAGATTCCCTAGGGATTGACAGTTAGTTTGTTATGGTATTTTTAATGTTATATTTTTGCGTTTATATTGATTAAAAGTGCATTAATAATCATTTTGTTGCAAGAAATTTGTTGTCCGTTTGTCATGGAGTGTTTCTAAAATACATTATCAGAAAAATATGGTTTTTAACAACATGGTTGGTGATAATAAACGTGTTTTATGGCTAAATTTCAATAAGATGAAGAACGGTATGAATGAATGAATGAATGCTTTATTTGCCAGAGTACAGGTACATTTTAGATGGTAAGAGCAAGATGGCAAGAGAGAGATGGTAAGCATAATTGGTTATTTATTTATATAAAGAAGTCAATTCCAGTGCAATTTCTACAGGTTTAGTGCATTTTATCAGAATAATAACCTAAACAAATATTACATAGTGTTTACCTACCCATCAACCTGGATATATCTACATCGATGTTTAGTTAGTTATGGAAATGACAGGAGAAGCCTATGTTTAGCAGTGGACATCTACTAAGCTAATAATGATTTTAAAACCTTAACTGCGAGACAATAAGATACAATAGAAAATGTATTGTTTGTCGGTCACCTGGCAGTTAAGATGTTCATGTTAGTATATTTCATGTATGTATGATGCAAGGCCTACATTGATATGTCGTTTTTATGTTAAAGATCATTCAACATCGACCTCACAAACAGACATAGTACAGGAAACGGTTTCTTCTATTGCAACTTAGGGAACAGTGCAAGTTTAATTAAAACCCAATTTTGGGGTAATCTCGCCTTTGTACCTAAGTTTTCCTTTTGTATTTCAATTAATATCGGTTCAGTAGTTTTTGAGATAGAAAGTTAAGTGTGTATCAGTCACTAGAAAAAAATGTCATTGGCTTAATTAAGTTATTATTATTTATTGTTATTTTTGTGTTTGGTTAACAGTTTAATTAGTTGAATAAATATGTATTAGTAATAATTGTCATTTTCTTTTATTTATTTATTTATTACCTGAAAATAAAATCGAATCCCAGATTCGCTGCTGTAGCCGATATCGATATCGACAAATTTTCACTAGTCACCACAGTTCCATCACTAATAATGACTTTATGTTGGCAGTAGGTATTACGCTGTGGTTTTGTTAGGTTGGTATTGGGTTAGGGTGCACGTTTCATACATTTTGTCAGATCCTGTTTTTCTATGACAGTCCCGTCTCTTAAACGTAGTGTTACATACTCTTTGCCGTGAGTTACGTTATCAATGTTATTATGGTTATATTCAATCAGCCCAACATTACTATCGGATGTCGAGAGGTGTCGCTTACCGATGATAGAGGGTGTACCGGTATTACAATACCGTTGGTGTACAAATAGCAGTCGGCTTTCGGGGATTTGAAAATCGAATATGATAATCGTCCGTGGAAATAAATTATTTTATACCATTCCCCCTCTAAAAAGCATATTTTATTCATTGAAAACAGTAAATAAAAAGCACTTTTAATCACTGATTTGGTGTTTGAATTTAGAACACACCAATATATATTTGACCGCCATCTCAATGCTATACAATCTCCTTGTGCATAAAATACTCGATAAAAACTTCTTGTACAAAGAATATTCGACTTTTAAACTCCTTCGTCGATAAAATTTTGAGTTTGTTTATATTTAGGATTTTAATAATGATTTTGATTTTAGTCTAGGATGTTTAGTGAATACTTATTTGGATTGTAATTCTAATACTAATTGCACTGGTGTTTAATTAATTATAATTATGTAACGTAACGGAGGTGGTCTTTGGCCCCTGAAACACAGGTGCTGTTACCTAGCTCAGCTTTAATTTACTAAAAAACTGTGAAACCCTGAGGTTTCTCATTTTTTCTAATTTTTTAAGGTAATATACCATTCACTTATTTATTTATTATTATTCCTTGTGCTTTTTGCTTAAATCTTTCTTTTTCTCGTAGTCATGGTATAACATATAGTATGCAACTCTTGAATAAAACGGATTTATATCGAGGGCCATGAATCATTTGCGTCGCTCAGGATTCTAACACTTGAATCACGAGCATAGCGAGTCATGTCAGTCATGAATCAACATGAATCACTTCCTACGGTCATGATTCAGTTGTTAGAAACCTGCTCTTGTTTATGATTCATTTATGGCTCTCGCTTTAAATCCGTCCTTTATTCACTAGTAGCATAATATACTATTTTAGACGCCCTGTACAGATTTTAGCGTATGAAGCAGACAATTGTATGATTTTTAACTTGTTAATAAAACGCTTTGTTGCTTGACATATTCAAGTTTTCTCACTGAAAATAATTTATTCCCCAATTACTTGATTGAGAATTTGTCAAAATCTAATTATACAAGTGCTGATATTTGACATGTTCTTGTAGTTTACCACGTAAGGTTTATCAGCAAAGCAAATTTTTCATTGCGGAAACCGGGTGCCAGTTTTAAAATCGAAGGCATTAAACTTATCAAAAAATAAAAGACGCGTTTTGACAGCTATAAAAATACTTAATAATAATTAAACTTGATTCTTCCGAATGATACTCGTTGTTTATAGTGTATGAGTAACCTAGTAATTAATAAGGATTATGAATTTGATTTTTCAATTTCTTAAGTAGAAAGTTATCGCGGCATGTAAATTGAGAAACGTTAAAGGACTTCTTAGATTGTGACGACTTTAAGTACCTTGATTTTTGAAAGAAGAAACAAAGCCTCCTGAATGCAATCACTACCCAGCCTCTGCATAATCACCGTTATAATTTCAATAGCCACAGGAAGCAAACCACAAAAACTTTTCTTTGCCAAGTACCGCACGGAACATTAAGCTCAGCCTCTTTAGCTCCTTTCAGTTCTAATTCGCATCCTTATGGACCAAATGCATGGCAATTTGGCTCAGCACTGTGATGTCATCAATTAAAACCACTGCGTTTAATGATGACCACAGAAATAGTCACCGCGACGTTTATATTTGAATTTAGAACTCTTTAAATTTACTAGTTGTTTTTTAACCGTCGAATAAAAAGGAGATGGTTCTCAATTCGACATGTTTGTTTTTTTGTTGTTTGACCACGCACATCTTTGTATAGAGAGGTCCGATTTCAAAAAATCTTTTTTTATTATAAAGAGTATACCTCAAAGTTGGACCCATATAAATTTCAAAAATAATATCCACCCTAAAGATAGAAAAAAAAAAAGGATTTATTAATAATTTTCAATTTTGGACCGATTCTGTTGAAATTAAGTTAAGAAAGCGAACAAACAAAAAGTTTAAAAATCTGTATCCCGACTACGGTTTTTTTAGCCTGTTACCTGGGCTATAATAATTAATCGATTGACACCTTATTCATCAAAATCGGATGAATAGTTACGGCGTTACGGAGGAACAAATATAAAATAAAAACATACATGGGCTGCTAAAATCATAACCCTTCCTTTTGGCTTCGCCGTGGTTGGGTAAAACAAACCTTTTTAACCAAAAAATTAATCGATAAAATAACGAAATAAAAAGCAAAAAATAAAAAATATCTTTTAGTCTAGCATTTTGAGGCGGCTCCAGACAAACTATCAACGAAGACTATAATCATTCTAAGCTTTAATTAATTAATTTGCATGTTTGTTTGTTTGGCGACAACTTACAAATGTTAGTTATTTTATATTTATTTTTTTAGTTTGTTATTTCGTTGATTTATTTTTTTGTAAGAGTTAAGGTTTAACAAGATCGTTTTTAATGTAAACTGGGTCCTAACATCCTTAATGTAAATCATCATCCTTAATGTTTCGACTCCGTAACTGTGATAAAATAAAGTGGTGTCGAGGACGTTAATATCAATGAAAACAAGCTATAATTGTCAATTTTGTTGAAGGAAGTAGAATCTTGGTTAAGTCTAGTGGATGCAATGATTTAGAATAACTATGGATATTACAAAGAAGAATCTTAGAAGTCAAGGAGGGAAAATTTAACTTGATCATCATATCAGCCGAAAGACGTCCACTGCTGGACATAGGTCTATCCCAAGCATCGCCACATTGACCGGTCCCGTGCTTCCCGCATCCAGCGGATCCCCGCAACCTTCACCTGGTCATCGGTCCAACGCAATGTCTTCCGGTTCGCGGTCGCCAATCCAGAACTTTCTGCCCCAGCGGCCATCCGTTCTGTGAACAATGTGCCCTGCCCACTGCCACTTAAGTTTGGCAATTCTTCGGACTATGAAGGTAGCCCTGGTTCTCTTGCGGATCTCTACATTTCTGATTCGATCACGCAAGGATACTCCGAGCATGGCGCCCTCCATTGCCCTTTTGGTGACTGTAAGCTTTCTGATGAGGCCAGTTGTGAGCGACCACGTCTCAGAGCCATATGTCACTAGCAACACACTCTGGTTATAGACTTTAGTCTTGAGACACTGTGGTAAGTTGGAGGAGAAGATACCGCGCAACTTCCCGAACGCTGCCCAGCCGAGGCGGATTTGACGGTTGACCTATTCCTCGAAGTTGGCCCTACCCAACTGGACCGTTTGTCCCAGGTAGACATAGTCGCCCACAACTTCGAGTGTAGAGTCTCCGATTTTGATAAGTGTGAGTGTAACATGGGCATTCAACATCACCTTGGCTTTGTACATGTTCATTTTAAGACCCACTCTTTTGGAAGCTCTACTGAGGTCATCGGGCATTGCACTGAGGTCTTCCATGGTCTCAGCCATGAGAAACCGGCAAACCGAACGTGAGTGATGTACTTGCCATTGACGTTGATGCCTAGCCCTCTCCAGTCTAGAACCTTGAAGACATCCTCGAGTGCACCGGTGATCAGTTTCGGAGATATGAAGTTTCCCTGTCTCACACCTCGCTGCAGAAGGATAGGTTCCGAGGTCTGATCCTGAAGTGACAAGGCACCCGAACTGACATGGTGGCGTTTTTGTACAAACACTTCAAAACTTCGATTGGCAAGTCTCGATCGAATAGAAGGCTTTCTCATAGTCCACAAATGCTAAGCAAAAAGGCAGGATATGTATAACCTGCCGCAGATGTATGTGATCTACGGTGTTAAAGTCTTTACGGAATCCGGCTTGTTCGGGAGGCAGGAAATCGTCAAACCTGCGCGCGAGACGATTCGTGATGACTCTTGAAAACAGCTTGTTGACATGGCTAAGAAGTGAGATGGGCCTATAATTTTTCAGTAGGGCATTGTTACCCTTCTTGAAGAAGAGTGCCACGACACCTCTGTACCATGCCTGTGGCGTTTTCCCCTCGAGTATGACGGAATCAAACAGATTCTGTAGGACCTTAAGTACGGGTTTTCCACCCGCCTTCAAGAGGTCGGCTGTAATTCCGTCATCACCGGTGCCTTGTTGTTCTTAAGCTGTTTAAGAGCCATCCTAATCTCGTACAGACTGACCTCCGGAATGTCTTCGGTATAGTTTCGGGTCAATCTAGCTCTAGGGTTTTCTGCTAGATTCGCGACGGGTTTTCAACTGCCCATAGAATCTCTCGATCTCCCTCAGAAGCTCCGGTTTGGCCGATACGATCCTGCCGTCGTCGGTCTTCAGTATAGTAAGCTGGCTCTGCCCAATAGTCTGAAACCATCCGGAACAACAAATTTAACTTACCGATCTAAATATAATTATTACGTAAATAAGCTAATTTTATAAAATCGTGACACGACGGACTAAAACTAAAAACATTATGAATTATTTTATAGAACATAAATGATTATCTGGTAGGAACTATTTACCGTCGTACCTTTATTTCTATTGGCGTAAAGTTTACCCTTTACAATCAGTATTATAAAATTACACAATTTAGGTACCTTAAGTAAGTTTTTTGCCAACAAAATGTTTTGTGATAACTTTTTTGCGTCCAACCACAGGCTCTTAACACGAAGAAAGAAAATTAGGTTCCAATTAGATTACACTAAATGGCATGATATGCATCGATTTGTTATTGAATTTAGTAATTTTGTGTAAAATTAAGATTTTCTAGAATTGATCATAAATTGTATGTTCCGTTTAATCAACTCTCCTAAACACAACAGTATGGAATATTGGGCTCTTAATTTCAAAGATGGGAAAAGATTTCAAGGATGGATCATTTAATATTTTATTCCAATAGATGGCGCTGTATTAAGTTTTCAAGGTTTTCCACTCGATTATTTAAATTTGTATTGGAAAACATTTTTGTAAAATGAAGCTGTGTAAACGTTGTTTAATAAATCAAAATCATCAAAATCGTCACTGTATTTACAGAAAAACATATTTGTGGTTAAGTTGGCGCTCCATGGCCACCAAACTAACCACGTGTTACCCGCAATGCCCGATCTTGCGACCCCGCTTGTCAGTCTCTCTCGCGAACCCTTGCCTCGCCTAGGTCGCCAGCGAGTTCGCGCGCGCCTTGGGTGCCGCCGTTGACGCCATTTTGTGAATCTCTTTACAGTTATCAAATCAATTTTATTAAACAATTTAAGACGGACGGTGATCCCCAAACTAGGCATATGCATGTTTTTTGAGGGTTAAGTTTCTTATAATTTAGACTACGTCGATCGACGTCTGCGCTATTATTCTGTTATGTTTGTGGACAGGTACTGTTGTGATGAGACGACAGACATCTTCAATATTCCAATGATACATAGATACTAAACTAAAGGATGCGAACCCTAGATTGAAATACAATCTAAAAGCCACCCTAAGGAAACAACCGAGGTAAGATAACGTGCCATGATCTCGTGAACGAGATCGAATGTAATATCTCTCTGTGAATCGGATGGGAGGAAATATCTTGATGTTATAAGTACAGTCAAACAAGGAGGTGGTATACAAGCAGTTAACTTGAACCTTTTTAATGTTGTGAGTATGCTGTGTCGTAAAGTCTATGACATTATCTTTCTAATTATCTGAATCGTAAAAAATGATTCTGCACAAATTAATACCGGCTACCTTGTTGGTTTGCTCTCTCTCTCATTTGTTCGCAAGCATTACTGAAATTTTGGGTGCAATGCCTGGATCCGTCTAATTATCTCTGAGTATTCGTCTGCAATTTCTTAGTATCAGCCTAAAGTAAAAAAAAAATAGAAGAAATAGGTTAATATGGGACTTAAACATAGTTGGCGAAACGTGGTTGTGCTACAGCAACACCTACGCTTACCCTTTCGGGAATACAGGCGTGAGGTTATGTGTTATGAACATCAGTAATATAGTGGAAAGACGGACAATACTCGTGGCCTATATCTCAAACTTTTTGTTCGACTGTACATAAGTATAGTTGCAGCCTGAGGATACAATATCAATTTTAAAGTCTACGTTCAAATTCCCTGGTTGATTTGATTTCAGACTGATATCTTCTGTTATATCCATCTGGAAGCCTATATCCTCTGTAGCTGTACTTATCAGTTGATGTCTCAGTAGAATAAGACTAAGAAAAAAATGACGAAATATAGTCAGAAGAAAATTGACAGAGTCAGCAAAGTAACCAAACTGGTTCTTTGACATGATGACAGCGGAGGGAACCGATGGCAATTAGTGTAGGCCTACAGAGGCTTTGACAACAAACTGAATAATATTTTGTGGAAGGCGGATAACCAGATGTACTGTTAGGCCTATCTATATCCGGCATTTCCTTGCCAGACGTAGGTTTAGATAGGGACGATAGTTTTTACTGGGTACTTTTCGATTCGAGTTTTTACTATAATAGGCTCATTGTAGGAAGCGCTCCTTACATGGAAATAAACCATGAATTTCGAAACCAGTAATTACCATACAGTTGAATAAAAAAAAACTACCATTTATTTTAAAATACAAACATGCTGTATGATTACCTCTCTCCTTAACACGTGAGCAAATATTAAGAAGAAGCAAAAGTGTAATTGTTAAAAAATCTCGGGGAGCTGGCACTCTGCCTAGCCCGCTTTCATTTGACTGGCTCGTTGATATTCATTATAGTTGGGTAGGAGTCCGTCTGATTAAGCGCGGGCTAGTCAGCGCACCGCTAAATTAATCGAAGTAAACCTCCCTGTAGGTGCGAGGTGGCAAGTTTCTTCTTAAATGCTTTCGTTGCGTATCACTAGAGATCGGGTGGACCCATTTGGCTAATATTAGTTTTGTTATTTTGTTTAATTTTTATCCCAAAAACTATATTCAAACTACATATTTCGTCCGAATACAGTTTTCAGGGAAAATATGTTGACGTATATTAACGATGACGTTTCATAAAATAAATAATATGTGAACGTAGTTTTTTCGTGGGCTTTTTAGAAATTCGAATACAATTATATAGTCAGCTATTTTGTATTTAAAATGTTGATTAATGTCTGTTTTGATTACGTTTTTACTGGTACTCTGGTTCAACAGCTTATTTGTAGGAACTTATGCAATAGTAAACTTGCTCGTACTATTGTTAGTAATAACTGCACGAATAAGGACGCCATTTCAGTTCAAAATAATTCATGCAATCGATCAACTGTAGCCGCATGAATACGATGTAAGCGAAAAAATACACTGGACAATGTTAATAGCAAAAGTGACACTAAACCTCCCAAACCCATAGCCCAATATATTTGTCTCCATATTTAACAAATGTCCTGCACCAATCGGGGATTTTCCTTGGGTGCACTTACGCACTGCATACAAGGATAATCATCGGTTGGTGTCACATATCATGATACATGTTTAATGCCTCTGCGAGTTCGCTTCAGCCTTTGGGAAGCCTTTCAATGGACCGGGACCTCAGAGTCGCGAGATTGTTAAAGATAATAGTGTCAAACACACATATGGCAATAAGTGTACATTCAGTGTGGTAAATGGAGCGGGTTCAGCAAAAGCTGATCAGTGTGCAGAATAGCCACAACGCTGGTCAACACTGATCAATCGATCATCGATGAGAAAGATGCATCGTTTGAACGGTGCACGATGTGTATACGGTATTTGATTCTTCAATCTTATTGTGTGCAACAAGCAAGAATCTTGCATAGTATAAAAGGGCTTTAAAATGAACATACCGTAAACAATCAGATACCAAGTTATATAATATTATATATTGATAGAATGAAATGACCGTCAAATAAAATAATTAAATTTTATGTGTCTTTCTTTTTGTATTTCAATGTTTTAACATTTTTATTTTGTGTTTTGTAATGACCATGTAATAAAAGAAATTTCTGAAATAAATACATTAATATTAATAAAGAAATATACATTGTACGATCTTAGGCTGTAAACTACATCTATTACATCTCCTGAGTGTAGAGCACACAAGAGTCATTCGATGTCAGCGAAGGCGATAGTCGAATTGTCAAAATGTAAGAGATTGATCACGTGATCTTTCAATATCGCTTATCAACCCCATACAATTTTGACTTTTTGTTAATCGCTATCGCCACGCTTTCTATGATATAATATCACTTGTCTAGGGCCTCTTGTGAGCACGTCCAAGTGAAACGTGACCCACATGCATCCTACAAATAATTGTATTAAACCAATCACCCGCAGTCAGCGTAGAGAAGTCACATCAGTCTGGGCTCCCACAGGGACCCACACTCGGTCTTCTTAAATTTAGCACCAGGGTTATAGAAACAAGTATGATGAAGCACTTCCTCGGTCAATGTTTGTACCGCCAACATCCTTTCATAAAACATTCCTGGAGAATTTTGGGCTCACAATTATAAATACGCCAACAAACGCACACTAAGCAAAGTACTTCATGAAATATTCATAACATCACATCCAGTTTAGAAAATTTATTTTTTTTAACAAAAAAAGGTTTCGCGTTACAAACAAAATAAGGCTCTTAAGTGACTTTTAAAAAGGCTCGTAATGTTCACAGCAGCATTATAATTCGGGTTTAAGTCTCATATTAAAAAGTGAACAGGCTAGGATATCAGTTTCAGTATGACAAGGTTCTATTTATTCAGGTTGATGTCAAAGGCGACTAGAGGATTACTTTATGAGGTCGAGTAGCGGTGCTCTCTTTTTAGTGAATAATATACCCAGATACCTGTAACTAAGCTCTCCGTGTACCTGCCCTTGCCATTATTATTAAGGTCATCGGGCCCTTCAGGAGTGAATATTTTTGAATTTACAAAGACCATAAATGATTAATGATAACTTATTTTTGCTACTATATAGGTACCTGCGTACTTTAACTGGTGAATTAAATATGTACCTGTATTTTTTTAATAACACAATGCTAACTATGAAACAAAGCGTGCTTATTCTGAACTATCTTTCGCTGCGGATTCGCCTGCGTTAATATCTGTAACTTTTCTAAGATCCTTCTTCAACATTTACAAGAAACGTAAAAGATAGATGGGTTTTTTATTCAATTATATCAATTAAAATTTACATAGTATATAATACTTAATTAACTATAACTACCTATATATACACTTAAATAAAAATAAAATACGACGAACACGTATAAAAGGGCAGGGGTCATAGGGCGTCAAAAAATTCGTCCACATCGCTGTCAACGTGAAAAGTGCCCAGAACGCTGGCAGCATTGCCACGTTGGATGGCAATGCTGATTCTCTGGCCAAGGAAAAGCCCAGCCCTCTGGTCACGTGAAGAGTCGACTAACCGCTTGCTTTCATCTCGAAATACTCGAAGAGCACTCGGACCCCATGGACCTAATGTTTCAACCCCAAACGGCTCAAATATATAACTTCCAATAAGGTTGTTGTATTTGCGCCGTTTGAGGTTTAAGAAGATAGATAGAAAAGAAAAAAAAGATAGAATTACGTTCACATTAATAACATTTTAATAATAGTTTAGTTTTAGATTCAGTGTTTTCATAAAAGATTAAAACAAAAAATATATTGGATATATCCCGGCTGTAGTAATAGCTCCATTGGATTATGTCTCGTACATTTCTAATCGAGCCGCTTCAGTTCGTGGTCGCCGGATGGACCTAGATCTCGGGGCTAAATCTCCTACACATTGGAATTACCGGACATCTGGCTAGTTGGATTAGGTAACAACTTTCATGGGCCACGAAGAAAGTTCTAATAAAATCTATCGTTTGTTGACCGAGGTGTTCAATTTTGCCAAAAGAATTGAGGATACAGATTTTTTTGAGAAAAAGTCCATTAACAACTTTCATTTCGAAGTTATTTTTGCACTTTTGAGTGTTTTGCTGTGGTAGTCGGTTTATGTTTTTGTGATATTCTTTTAATATATTTTTTTTAAATTTTATCTTTACACATCGATTATAACAACCAAAATTTAACGGAGTAAAGAACGCTCACAATAATGCATTCGGGTTGTTTGGCATCAACTCGTTTTGGATTTGATGGTGGATCATTCGGCTTGAAATCATTCAACTCTAGTTATTAATTCAAGTACAAATCATTGTTTTTAATATTTGATACAATATAATATGTAAGTTTTTGATTCAAAATTGTTCCACCTGCAGATGTGTTGACCGAATCAATAAACCTGTAGCTACGTAACTTAATGAAGTTTATTTTTGTCTATATTCCTATTCAATATTTATCTTCAAGCCATCTAGCACTATTGCAGGTATCGTGGACCGTATTGTACTTAGCTGATGACTGCTTCAGACAAAAGCCTTGAAGTGTGCCTCAGAGGGACGCTTAAGTGTTAGAGAAGATTTATTATAATAATATAATAGAATATTCTTTCTTATTTACATTAAGTACAAAGGCTTGGTTGTTTAGTCCTCTTATTTCACTAAGTCAATCAGTTGCAACGGAATTCTTCAAAATAGAACATATTCGTTTTACTCCGTGTGAAAGGCGAAAATAAAGCCACAAAAATGTGAAAACCTGGCTAAACAGAATTCTATCTTTTAATCATAATCCAGGCCATGGTCTACCCTTTGCCAAATTTCTTCCAAATCTGTTGTACCGTTGAGGTAAGATTGATAACAATCATACGTACAGACTTTCTCAATTTTATGGTATTAGTAGAATTTTCAATTGGCATTAAATTATATTTCTTAAAAAACCTTTTTACAAAAAAATACTCCCGACTTCCAAATAAGAAAACTATAAAGTGAAAAATAAAATTAATTTTGGAAGTCGGTATATGCATATGTATTGCAATAAAATGACTTTGATGTGACATCAAAGTCATTTTATTGCGTTATGGACACTGACTTCCAAAAATAAAGTTATTTTTCACTTTGTAGATTTCTTACTTGGAAGTCGGTAGTATTTTTTTGTAAAAAAGTTATTTTTATTTTTCACTTTTTAGTTGTACCTACCTAATAGGCAAGTAGTTAAGTAAGGTACCTATAATGCCAGAATAGATTACCCGAATATCACGAAACTGAACATAACCGGTGAAATGAGAGTGTACCAAGGTGAACTGTACACATCTGTGTACCCCCTTAGAGCACACTGACGTGATGTTATGTTATGAAATGGTATAACAATAAACAGACATGCAATTGCAGCAATCCTGAGACAATAGCCGTTACCAAAAAAAAAATTGAATAGTTCTGTTGTATAACTCTGAAGTTTCTTCATCAGATGTTCACTAAATTAACACAAAAAAACAATGCCCTTACATAAAAATAGCCAATTTTCATTAGAATTGATCGGGCATCTCAGTGTAAAGCGTTTCGTTTTCTTAGGAGGTAGGTACAACAAATTTAATCAGAAGGAAAAGTGAGAGAAAATACAATTTCCCTTTCCTTCGTGGGTCAAGTGTACGTATAGGCAAACAGGAAGACTTGCCGCTTCCAGGCATTCAGCGCTCGCAGGAAATTAGTCTTTGTTTCTTTAATATTGGCAGCGCGTTTAGTGGGTCACTGGAGTAACCGGGATTGGGTTTATTGGAGAGTTTCGTTTGGGTATGGATCAAGTGAATGAAGGGCGGATTACAGTAAACCATCATATACATAACTTTATGCTTGTATTACCCAAAGGGTATGCAGATATGCAACTGTAGTAGTACGAGTAAAACCAAAATGCCGTATTTTTATTTATAACAGCGCCATCTATCAAATAATTAAGGATTTTTTTATAAAAAATTGCAGTGTTGCTATGGATAAATTTATTACTATGATACTGGGAGTTTAATAATTAAAAATACTTTAATATTTAAAAATCTAAATCAAGAAATACAATTATAATCACATGTTGTTCTTGAAGTATAGCAGAATATACAAATTCGAGCTTAATGGAGGTTTTTATTATCAGCACAATATTGCAGATGTTAAATTTAGGCTTTAAAAAAATGCAAAAATGTTGTGGTTGTATGGGCACACTTACATATAAAATACCCCGCTTAGTGAGAATAAAGCTCTCGTTGTTTCGAAGGGCATCATCATAAACTTTGAGTTTACCTTCCGGTCAGTTGAGTTTTATCTCCTCCTCAGTGTGACGCCGTATTGTAAACATCATCCAGAACTTGCAAAGTTACTGTGGACTTCTACGCAAATCATAAAGGGACAAAAATGAGAAACACAAAACTATGTATTAAATGTGTATTTTTATGTAATAAATATAGAATTATGAACTTGTTTTTTTCCTTTTCGATTTTCTTTAAAATTCTGCCCAGAAATGCCACTTGGCATATAGCTAAGTACCTTTTATATAAAGCGTACAGTCAGTCAGACTATCAGCTCTTCATATCATCACTATCATATACAACAGTACGGTACCAATCAAAATATATTTATATTAATTATTTTCCTTACTCAAAAAGTAGATGGCGCTGCATTCGTACACTTCAAAAAAGGTGGAGTTGCCTGTCTATTGCCCAGTATAACAGTAGATTTACCCAAGTTTCGCCAATTATTTTTAATTACCATGTAATGAGGACGAGCCTATTGTCATCTACTGGGTACAACTCTCAGGATGCAGGCTGAGAAATGCCGAATGAAAAAATGGATGAACCCATGCTGAGCAGTAGCGCTTACTTTACTAGACCAACGAGGCAGTTTACCTAGACTTATTGGACTAAAACCTGGAAATTTTTCATAAAGCATAAAATAAGAGTAGTTTCTAAAGTTATTTGGATATATGCTGTTTAAAAAGTTTCACTAATTTTAGGAAATTTTTACTTGAATCCAGGTCTGTTTTTTCTGTTTGTTTCTTTAATTTTTGAATAGCTTGGTAAGACTGATCAAATACTGTTATTATTTACTTAAATCTTTAACATGTCGTATATTTGAATAAAAGTTAAATAATAAAACTTAAATGCTAAAAAAATAAGCATTAATGAACTATGATTTCAAAAATTCAAGAAACAAACAAAACAGGGTCAACGACTCCACTCAACTTAAGTAGCGGAATCAAAGTAGCTGTCGCTGACATTTATGACAGCGCTCCTCAACTACAAAGATCTCGTCTTCAAAGAGGGTTCCGTAGATCGTAGATATGACTGTTTGCTTAGGCTGCTTATAGCCGCTCAGTTGGACGTCGGGTTCGCAAATACGTTAGATATATTAGTGTTTGGTTTAGAGATTGTGATTTTATCTCTAAGGTTGCAATCTTGAGTGTAATGAGGAATGGAGTAAGATAGTCTGATGGAAGTTTTATAGTATATTATGTATAAGGTAGACTGAAAATTACACTATGAACGATTGGAAAATAATTTAACTTGTAAAAATCCTTATTTTTCATGGTAGGTTTGCCTTGGTGTGACGAAGGAAAATACTATTTAGTGGAGAGTATATACATATTAAGATTATAGCAAATAAAACACTCGCAAATTTAAATAGGCTCCTCAATTACTGTAAAATATTCCAACTTGCAGGTTTGCCAAGCACAGAGGAATCTCCTATCCTTGAACTAACTGTGACAAGTGCAGCTTAACCTCACAGATAAAACGCCCTATGATAAGAATTAATCCAGGTATGTATTGTAATTCATTCAGGAGTTCCTCAAAAAATACCTTCGATGTACCTTACAAAGATAAATGAAACAAACATTTTAAAGAATTCAAGGAGTGCAGATTAAAATGTCGCCATCATTTGTCATCCTCATAAAAAACAGCTCAGATTTACAGTCCCTGCATTAAATGTGGATAAAAGAATATTAATGGCACTCACTTATGACGACTGAGGGACTCGACATCGTGAACAACTGCAACACTGATGGGTTTGTCAGTTCTTAAGTGCCGTAAAACGGTTACTTTCCAAAGCATATTCCTTCCTTAGTAACGGCTACGTTAAAAGGATTGAAAACATATCTTGATTCATGTACTTTATTTGAGAACCATGATTTTTTCGGGTAACTAATAGTTTTGCCTTAAAAAATAATTAATACCACAATATTAATTATAGCTACTTTTGGATACTACGCCAAAACGACTTGGATGTTTAAAAATATTTTTACACAGAAAAATTTATGGCTAGAATTTCTTCATAACTGTAATAGCATATAATGTAAATCAAATATTTTGCAAAAAATACTGTCAGAAAGGAGGTTCAATATTGATATTTTGGCTCCGAGCGTTTTTGAACAAACGACTGAACCTATGTCTTATCTATTTTATATTTATTTATATAAAAATCAAACAATATTGACAGATATCACCACTCATACAAGTCAAAGACTTATCTACAGAACTAATACTAGAAAGATTATCAATCAAGACATAATAAATCTGTTGAAAATACGTTTTTGTACATCGGAAATAATTCCAAAAAAATAGCCAGCGTGTATAACCAACAGAATTCATTATGGCCAGCATTTTTGTCTGTTTTTCTGTTTATCTGTTAAGTTGCTCACGCATCACGTAAAATGTACGAAACCAATGTAGAAAACTTTTATACAAAAAATTGTGCGTAAATTGAAGTATGATTTAGATTTTGTTTTATCGCAATCGGTTCACTCTTCCAAAAGTGAGATGAATTTAAAGTGTTCAAGAAGAAAAATATTACAACACAAGCAATTCAGATACTCGGATAATTGAACTCCATATTCGATAGAAAGATGGAGTTATGCATTTGAAGTAATTTTCTGAATGACATCGTTAAGATTCTGCTCGTAGGAATGACCCTAGAAAACAAATTTGTCGGTAGGAAGGTAAGTAGATTAGGTTAGATAGGTAAGTTGACGGAAGCGAAGACGCGAGCATAGCTAGTAAAAACATAAATACTTAATCTCTGGAAATGTAATGATCCGTATCAACAGTAAAAAAATTCGTATGAATACACACTGGCTATAACTTCACTTGGCGCCTAATTTATAATTCCCAAATAGTTCATTTTCTCATGAACAAAGCCACAAGCATAGCTAGTCTGTTAAATTACAATTCGTTGGCCACATAGGAACCACTCAAGTGTTGCTAAACAGATTAACTGAAATATTATTATATCCTAACATACACCCCTGATTTTCACCCTTATAACGCAAATTAGGCATACACTATCCTCATTCCACTTGACTTGATAAAGTCAAAATATCAATGCTATACTAGACATCGTGACGAGTGACGTCACAGATAGTATCCATAAATAGGTTTGTGAAGTGACGATATCTACTAGTGATGAGCATCCGTGTGAAATTGATTTTATTATGATGGGAAGTATATTGGTATATAATATTACAACTGGGTTCCTTGAAGGGTGAGGCAGAAGTGTCAACACAATAACACTTATGCCGTCCTGAACCTCTAGACAAGTGTCTTTCGATGACCTCTGCCTGACCGTCTCTTTTGTCTGTAGCAAGCGCTATTGCTAAACTTGAGGTCTTGGTTTCGATATATCTCGAATGCAGCTCATGACGTCTTGATTCGCTTTTTATTACAGGGATAGGACTTTTAACCATACCATAACGATATTTGACTGAATGTACTAGGGACTTCAGGGCTAAATTATACTGCGAAGGATAGAAAAAAAAATACATAAGTAATGCGACGTGCGCTTACAATTCGTATCTTGCAACACTTTATATTCAAACATCTAATCTTTCGAAAACAAAATCTCCGAAACATTTTCTTTCAGTAATATCCTTTAAGTAGATACATCTAAACTATCACAAATAAAAGCCTGATTTAATTGAAAAGAGGTATAATAAAATAATGTAATATCCTTTATTGTGTATTGTTCTTTACTTCGACTGTTACTGATACACTATAACCCTCAATTCAGCGTGTGGCAAAGGCGTCCCCTAGTTGTGTCCACTAATTTCTGTCACGAGTCGCTCTCCTCCAGTTTGAATTCATTAAACGCAACAAATAAGAAGATGGGAAGATGAACTAGCACAAACAGCGGGCTCCAACTGGAGGAGTGTGGCTCGTGACAGGAAAAGAGATACAAAGCAATTAAGTTCTAAGGGAACGGAGCGATGCTATCGCTAATAGCAATATCTTGCCGACAGCCGCGAATCGATTGGTATCTGAACTGAGCGGAATTAAGCTGCACTTGCTGCTTGTCTGCCTTTCCATTAAACCACAAATAAGTGAAATTGCCTGTTGTTTGTGAGGTCTAGAGCTCCGGATATTGATGATTAGCAATTGTTGAAATGCTAAAACTTTCGAAAAGCCCTCTCTTCTTCTCGGTAGCGCTGTCAATCTCATACATTTGTGACGTTTCGATTGTTGCTTTCGCTGATATATGTCACTTTTAGGCTCTTTATTGTAAATCATATCACTACACTACACACTAGCGTGGCTCCTTTAATCCCGTGTAAATGCATTTTTCCCGTGTATACATTTTTACTTGCATCGTCAACAGAAAAGTTGCAAGAGATGAATATAAATGTGAACAAGACGAAGGAGTATGAAAACGATTGCAGGAGCTTTTGTTCCATAGATTCTGCCAACTCCCGTGGGAAAAAACCTGAGGTTTTGTACGTACGGATATGTCCGATAAACCACGGAAACAAAGCTGCGGGCAAAGCTACTTTCCCACTAAGCAATATCTCACCAGCTTTACTTACCTTCCTGTCTACCCTGCTGAAAGTTATGGCGTAATTATAACACATATTATGTATGTCGATGGCAGCTACCTTTAATATAATTAGCGGTGTACCTTGCTACCGGGCGCCGGGCGGCCTTTCGTAAACGAACCTTGTTTGCAAGGCTGCCGGAAATTGTGATATTAGCTTTTGGGATTGTGGACGGAAAAAATATAAAGGTGGCTTTAGGCATGTATTTTTAGATTTTCTGTGATGTTTTGTGGTGGTGAAAAAGCTAACTTGTAATGTTATAACAGGTGTTTGTTGCATTGAAAGTTTTCTACAGTTGTTCTTTCTCTCGACGGCGGGTTGGTCTTAGTCATGTGTGTTGCACCTTGTTTCTGTGTGCTCAGGCGAAACTGAACGCTCCCGAGCATCTGCACACACGACTAAGGCCAACCCACCGTAGAATAAGTCTGTACTAATCTTGCTATGGCTATGAATTTGAAATTTAAAATTTTGAAACCTAGGACCTTCGTATCGTACATATCTAGTTGTAGGTCGCCCCGAACGAGTAGGGCTTGAGAAAACTAACATCAGATTGACTTTGCAGTGCCCTTTGGTAAATCTAGAACTTTCGTATCGTACACATTCGTTGGACGTACGTGATCGAGCTCGAGAGAAGTAACTACAACTAAGTACACACACACAGTAGTAGTATTGATATTTGCAGTACCCGTTTGCAAAGCAATTAGACTTTTTCAAACAACTTGTATTGTAAACCTCTGCGTTTATGAAAATGTATTGCTTATTACCTGTGGCGACAAGGTCATTCATCAGTATTTACTTCCGAATCATCTTCATCATTTGCCTTTGTCCCAGGTTTTTTCCTTCCATTGTCCTGCCACGCCATCATTCACACTCTTTCCTTTCAAATCCCGAATTAAACATATTAAAGAACTTAAACTTACTAGCTGACCCCTGCGGCTTCGCTCCTGTCAATTGGCTATCTACCTACCTATCATCTACCTGTCTACCCTACCTACCTAGCCACCTGACTTACCTACCTACCAACCTACTCAGTTGCCCTACCGATTAACCTACCTACCCTACCCTATCTACATCACCTTACCTACCTACCCTACCATACCTGCCAATTTGTAAAACTATTTATTTGAATAAGAATTAATACTACAATACGAATGTAACCAATTTTTGTTTCTACCAGCGATCTAATTAAATTTTAGAACACAAAAGCTGCTATCGTGACTTATCTTTGATAATGAGATATATTCTCTCGCAGAGTTTTTTGTAGTTAATAATGAGTGCTTTAATCATGTATTACATAATTTCTACTTATCATCAATAGTTTTCTCAGCGCACGCCAAATAATTAATTTTATAGGCAACATTTTGCTACGGGTTACATTATTGCAATTTTCATAAATACCTCATTTTTTTTGAAAATAAGGTATAGTATATATATATATTTCCAAAGGTGAAAGAATTTTCAAATCGGTCCGGTAGTTTCAGAGCCTATTCGGTACAAACAAAAAAAAAAAAAATTTTACAACTAAAACTAAAAACAATCTTTCATCTGTATAATATCGGTAAAGATCACCTTCTTACTTAAAATCAAGTATGGCCAACGCAGCCAGTAAGTTGCTCTTACAGTGACATCGCCCACTTCACAAGTAGATTTACATTTATTACGAATAACAATAGGTAATCACTCTGCCTACCCTCTTCTCAAATATGTTGGGGTCTGCTTCCAGTCTAATCGGCTTCTACTAAGTAGCAGTATTTTACATTGAGTGACTGTCTATCTGCAGCCTTAATACGTAAGTGAATTCGGCAAGGCGAAGGATATCAATCGACCAATCACATATACGGAAAATCACAACGCGTCTTTCATCTTGCACGTGATTGTTCAATTGATGGGATCAAATCCTTCGCATTGCCGTATTCACTTACGCAATCAGGCTTCTGATCTCCACAAACCAGTAATTGGGAACTCGATAACCCTTGGCAAGACTGGTGACAGATTTTATGCCTTCCTTTATGCCTTCATTACCATAATGATTGTGAAACATCTTCAAATAACGGCCGGGACCAACTGCTTAAAGTGCTTTCCAAGGTACGGAGGAGTTGCAGTATGTATTGGATGGTCACCTAACCACGGACCGAATTCATCAAGCGTCGCTTAACCTAAAAACCTCCTTTTTTAGGTGGTAAAAATAGACCCATGTTGCTGTTATAAATAAGCCACAAGCTCCATAATAACTTTAGGTACTGCTTAGCTAAATTAGCCCTAAGTTTCTGCAAAATGTTCAATATGAAGAGAGATATTACCCAATTTCCGTACTATAATTGTATATCGGTGGCACAGTCTGCCAGAGACGCCGCACTGACCGAGAGGTCGTAAGATCAAACTCAGCCGAACCGGAGCGACCCCAGAGCCTTGATTATTGATGGGGCTAACTGGAATATTAGCAATATGCGTCACACGTTATTATTCATGGCACCCAACTATACCGGAACGAATGAAAGAGATATTAGGCACAATAGAACAAGCTGTAAATAATGAAATTCTACTCACAGTATCAAAAGAGAATTACATTTTTATTTAAAAACAAATCTAAACCTTTCCATTGTGTTATTTGTATTTTAGGTAAAATTAATTAACAGCACTGCTTCCAACAAAAAAGGATAATATCTAAAAAAATGTATATTTTTGCCAACAGGGATATCCGATAGTCAATTAATGGAAAAATCGGAAAACCCAACAATGCCTTTACAGAAATGGGCTTGAAAGAGTTCGTCGATAACGTTTTACTTGGCGGACAGGGAGCGGCTTTTTATTTTGTTTCTGAATAATCTTCTACGCGGCCCGGTTTCGGGTTCCGCAGAGAAACAAAGAACCTTTTTAATTACAACATGTCCGTTCGAGCGTGTGACATGTTTCACTTCGGCGTCCGGTTTATGTCCGAAAAGGACCTTTTTTGTACCCATCATTGCGTTGTGTGGTAATGTTTTTTTTCTAAGCTAAACATTTTTCTTTTGCTAAGCTATGAAGCCTACTTTTCTACATATAACACTTTAATCCATCTGTCATCAATTTATTCATCTGAAATCATAAAAATATATATTTAGACGTGCAATGAGTGTTGACATGCATTAATAAAAAAATCAAAACATTTGTACTCGTATTACTCGTTTCTGCAATAGATACTCTTGACTAATTAACTTTCAAAGCTAAATTGGACATCAAATAGAGTTTTATCATTTAGTATTTCAACTGCACTAAAGTATTTAATATTGTATATTGTGGTTTGTTCATTTCGGTATTAATGACTCTAGTCAGTAAACTATGGACCGTTACATATATATCTACGTTTTTTTAGGAACTAGGAAGTATTTTACGTAGAACCTAGGTAAAAACCATACAAATATAATAAATGCGAAAGTAACTCCAGTCTTTCTGTTTTCCACGTATTATCTTATCACGGATAACCGCTGAACAGATTTTTGATGAATTTTGGTTTAGATTGCTTAACAGTTTTGCTTTTGCTCTTTATAAGCTGTCCAAATTTGTGAACCGTTACGCTGTGCTTATTGCCTACCATAGCTACGTAGAATCAGTTCTAAGGTACGGAGTCTTCTTCTGGGGTAACTCGACAGACAAAAATTAAAATTTCATCGCACGAAAAAAATGCGTACGTACTATAAATATGTAATCTACACTCAAGGTATAGTTGTAAGCCATACTTTAATACCTTGAAGCTTCTAACATTCCCGTCATTATACATACGGCAGTGTTTGTTAAGACAAACCCACAGCTTTTCAAAATAAGAGCCCCAGCTGTCCTGCTCCACGGTTAACAAAAAGAGATTCGAACATTCTTTGTGTTGATCGCACTAAAACAGCCCTCCTACGAAATAAAATAACTGGAGCCATTCGGTAAACACACTTATATGTTTACCGAATGGCTCCAGTTATTTTCAATAAAATTCCACGACAGATAAAGAATCTTAATACTAATATGTTTAAGAAGAAACTGAAACAGTTTTTAATCCATAAATGTTACTACTCCACTAATGAGTTTATGGAGGATACCATTGACATTTAGCTTATTAGAATATTACATTTAGATTATTATTCCATTTATTTATTTTATGTACATACTTTTATATTTTTAAATATTATTCTATAAAAATAAAATAAAAGAACATTTAAAAATACAAAAATAGTAGCCCACCGGTATCGGGAACAGGGTCCAAGCTACCGGTGGTCAGGGCTCCTGAGAGAGGAATCTCCTGACTATGCGCGCCGTGTCCAAGAGTACCGCTTTCTGGATCAAGCCCTTGATCCAGCTGCCCAACGAGAGCCTCCTCAGATGTTCGTCGAGGCTCTTGGCTATTATGCCATTGGCCGTCACGACTATCGGCACAATGACTGCTGTATTCACATCCCACATGTCGACAACCTCGCGAGCCAGATCAAGATATTTGTTTTTCTTATCTCTCTCAGCCTTCACGAGATTCTCGTCATGGGGGACCACTATATCAACAATCATTGCGCGACGCTCTAGTCGGTCTGTCACCACTATGTCAGGCTTATTGGCAACAATAGTCCTGTCAGTGATGATAGACCGATCCCAATACAATGTGACACTGCCATTTTCGAGAACTGGGTCGGGCACATACTTAAAGTAAGGCACTTCCGATTCCACAAGTCTGTATTTAAGAGCGAGTTGCTGATGGATAATCCTGGCTACAAGGTTGTGTCTATGCAAATAGTCTCCGTTAGCTAGACTAGAACAACCGGAGATAATGTGACGGATTGATTCTCCCGGCCGGCGACATGCCCGACAGATGTCAACCGTGCCGTCCTTCACAATGTATTTCCGGTAGTTGTTCGTCATCATAACTTCGTCCATAATCGCAAAGACAAAACCTTCGGTATCCCCGAAAAGGTCACCAAATCGCAGCCAGGCCACGGACGCTAAAAGATCTACATCGGGCCCATGTAGGACCCGGTAGAAGCGTCCGTGAAGCTCCTTGTTCTGCCATACCTCCCTGCGGTCATTAATAGGTTAACCTATAGTATTAGTAGTTCTAATACTATAGGTTTGCGCCAGTTCTCGTTAGCCAAGGAGAGTGCGGTAAGGCCCTTGTCCACCGCTACCACATCTCGATGCATACCCACGTCGGCGGTCTGGAAGTATTCCCTAAGACTGCATACCTCGCGGTTGTGCAAGGTCTTAGCATTTAAAAAGCCACGACCGCCGCACTTCCGCGGGATATACAGTCTCATAACCGATGAACGTGGGTGATGCATGCGATTTGCGGTAAGCAATGTGCGGACTCTCCTATCCAGGGCGTCAAGTTCTGTCTGAGTCCATTTGAGTATGCCGAAAGAATACATCAAGACCGGCATGACCCAGCCGTTGAAGGCGCGCACCTTGTTCCCGCCTGATAAAAGACTATTTAGTACTTTTTTCAGGCGGCTAAAGAAGCGCTCCTTCAACGACTGTTTCACGTCAGTAGCCTATCCGTCAGATGCCTAGTGCTTCCGACATACCCAAATACTTGTAAGTTTCGGTTGAGGAAAGGGATCGAAGGTGTATGGAATCCGAGAGTTGTATTCCCACGGATTCCATAATCTCCCCTCGCTTTACATGCATGACTGCACATTTGTCCACACCAAATTCCATCCTGATGGCGTCACTGAAGGTTTCTGTTACCTTCAGTAGCTTCATCAGTTGCAAGTTGTTGGGGACAAAGAGCTTCAGATCATCCATGTAAAGGAGGTGTGATATGACCTGACCACCTCTCCTCAACCGATAGCCCAGGCCTGAACCCTCCAGTAGTGTACTGAGAGGGTTCATGGCTAAACAAAACCACAGAGGACTCAGACTGTCGCCCTGAAAAATTCCGCGCTCGATTCTTATAGGTTCGCTGTTTTCCTGAATCTGTCAACATCCTGGATAGTGAAGGACCGTCACCGTAAGATTATTATTATTATTTTGATATTGGTAATTGTGTGTTAGTATTTAAGTAATTGAATTATTTCATTTTAAATGTGTGTCTGTTGTTTCGACACCCTGATATCGATGCTCTCGAGTAAAACGTAGCGAACTGACCACCTTATTATAACATCCTATTGTATTGACATCTACATTTACGAATAAATTCGATTTGATTTGATTGGATCCAATTTCCAACACATAATATAAGATTACGGAATTTTATGCGGGCGTAGCCGCAGGCAAAAGTTAGTATATTTTTTATTGTTCTTTATATGGGACAATGAATATACGAGTCGATATACGTAACTGCAGATAATTTGGTTTTGTGGTCTGTAGGCCTAATTAATTAATGCACAGTATAGTCATTTCTTCAATCTGTCTTCTCTAAGTCGGATACTCCACTGCAAGAAGATTCTACCAGTTAGGGAGTCATAGGAGGATTAAAGTTTCATGCGAGCAAACTCACTGGTGACAGCGATTCAATTAGTTGTGAACTCAGTTCAATTAGAATATCAACGAGCCTCACTGCGTATTTATTCAACCGAAAATTTGCAATTTATTAATTCTTGATCAGAGCAAAATGATCAAATATACTTAATTGTTGTGTTTTATACTTTGGTAAATGATGGCTGCATGTGCAGTTCCGTAACCCTACTCTTCGGGTTTAATGAGTGACTAGCTTTCACCACTAAATAACTGTTCAATTTGCACAATTATTATAAAATACAGGATTTTGGTACCTACTTCGTTACTACGCTACGGAACCAAAAACAATGCGAGTATACTTGGGTATGCTTCATCGTGTTTTATACCCCTAGCTGTAAATACTAGGATTTGTTCCGCATTGTTTCTGCGCCTGCACGATCTCTAACAGGTTTTTTTGTTATTGTTAATTAACTTTTTTATTTATAACTTTTAGTTATGTTTTCGGATTTGGTACATTTAAACATATAAGTGTTATATCTTTTTGAAATCACCTCTTAAAATCCTTATTTTGATATGCCTCACGGTGGATTGGAATCAAAAAAAAATTGGTTTCCGCATTTTTAATGTGGCCAGTGAAACACGCAAGGTGAAGACAAATCGATTGGCGTAAAAATCATCAAAATCGTCCAACGGGTTTGGTCTCTAGAACGCCATATAGGAACAAACATACATAGAAACATATATACCTACATACAAACACAGGCTGTGTGGCCAATCAGAGACTTGGAAAGGGTAGGAGTAAAAATGCAAGCCTTCAGTGGAATTTGGAAGGCAGGAGATAGCGTTAGCATCTGGCGGTTGCCCGTAGGAGACAAAACAAACGTGACCGCTCTCAATGGTGGATTTTTATTAAGGCTTCTGCTGACAGTCAGACAAGACTGTGCGACAACCATATACAACTACGCTTTTCATCGAAATTGTTAAAACTGTTGAGCCATTTCAGAACATGTGACTATGAAACGCGACATCGAATTTTCGTGTAGTACCTGTCTTCGGCAACCTCTATTGGGATTCAATAAGTCTCAATAAGCTGGTTGTACTAAGCATTAGTCCAGCGCACTAATGGCAGTCTGTTACACCACTATACTACTAACTTGCTGATCTTCTTAACCAGATCTGGGCTAGACAGGACGGAAATTAATATTACTGCCAGTAATATTAATTTCCGTGTTTTATAACCGACCTCAAAAAAAGGAGGAGGTTCTCAATTCATAGGTTTTAAAAAAAATATGTATTTTACCCGATTACTCAAAGATGCCTGGATGGACTTGGAAAAATCTGTTTTTGTTTGAAAGTGTTATACTTCCCAGATGATATGGATCATATATAATTATGGGCTACTGGAGAAATTGAAGGAACTCCTCAAATATTATAGGCATACGTATAGCGATTTTGGTATTTTCATTAAAAATGCAAGCATTTGCACTCAGAAACTATCATTTGGTGAAGTGGAACTGATAAAGAGGACCACAGAGGGTCACCGGATTTCCTTACTACTAAGTATGCCACGGGTTATAGATATCTCGAATAGTTAACCGATTTTAATCAAACAAACACTTATAAATAATTGAAAATTATGAAAACTGATCTTCTGATGAAACCGGAAGGTAGGCACTGGAACTCTGAAGTAAAACAATGTATCCTAATCATGTTTGGGCTAATTGGAATTATCGTGATATGTACTTTGTCAATGAATAATTTTCATGATAATTTGAGGTGCATACCAAAACTAAAAAGCGAAAGAATAAATAAACGCCTTCCAAAGCGAAATATAACTTTCATTTTCGAAGTCGGTTTCTTTGGTATCTATTGTGTTTTAACTACCCATTGCTCCACGGCTGGGTGTAGACCTCGCCTAAATCAGTTCTTCCAAAGGATTTAGCCTAAGTGTCTATCAGCGATGGCGGGGGTCGAAATGTCAAATGTAAGGAATCGGAATCGCTAGACAATCCCATATATTTTTGTCATTTTTCTGCTCACTATATTTTGTCGCTTTTACTGTTAGAATGTTACTTGACTAAAGTCTCAGGCATCCTTTGCCTGAGCCTCCACGAACCAGCCCTTGTAATACGCGTCATCGTCTCGCTAACTCTTCCTATATTTTCTACTTTCAAGATTATAATGATCTCTCATACAAGTTAACGTTTCTCATTATATTGTACACGAAGTATTTAGAGTAATAGATCCACATCTCATAAACCTGTATCTATGTATGTATGTCTGAGTGGAATTCTAAGTACTTTATAATAACGTCGGCAAATGGAACGTGTTTCCCATCCCTGCACACAATCTCGTAAGAAGATGTTTGAATTGAAATAATTCATTTTGTAGACATTTTGTTTACCTTGAATTAACAGTCAGGTTAAGCTAACGATGTAGTTGCTTTGTGCTATGTGAATCTTTTATGTGTTTTTTCTTTTTTTGAGTTGCTTACAAATATATCAAATATTGTTATTTTTTATTATGAATAAAAGAAAGAAAGAAAAAACGTTTATTTGCGCCGGGCACGACGCATACCATAAAAAAAAAAACAAAAGAAAAACTTAAATACAAATATAGAGTATGCGCCAAAACCACGCAAAATGTTCATCGCTCAGAATAATGCTGGGACTCACGTGCAAGACAGAGCCACAAGGCTGGTATTCATTTTCGATGGCCGCTGTTGATTGGCTGACGCCAAAACAATAAAACCTTAAGGGCGAGTGACGGAGCCAGCATGTTCTATTTATAAATAAAATAAATGAGTAAAAACAAATACGAAACACTAGTGTCCAAAACAAGAGTTTAGAATACAGTCTTTACAGCTATAAATTGGTGTGTATATATTAATGTGTCTAGCTCAGCGACCACCTGGCTATGTGGTCGATGGTCTGGTTAAATGGTTTTGATAACAGCTGTTGTTGATTTGATTCATACCTTAAGCTTATTACGAAATTCAGATATTCATTGGTTTTGTTACGATGTAGGTAATACAACATCTATCTAATCTTTTCTCAAATAGCTAGGGTTGGACGGAGGTACCAGTACATATATTACAGCGACTGCCTATCACCCACCCCCATAACACAGAAACTGGATTATTGATAACATGGTGGGTTTATACAAAAAAAAAACAAATAGTTAAATGGCAATTAAGTGCGTAAAAAATACTTAAATAAATAGCGTGATATTGCAATCAAGTATCGATATGAATTCTAAATACATATACATTTTATATACCCCATTTTTATGTATTTTATAAAATTTCATAATAGTCCTTTCAAAGGCCGCCTGGTAGGTATCGCTGGCAGCGGTAAGACCGCCAATCTACCCACACAATTAAGAATGCTGTAAAAGAGTTATGTAAAATAAAGAATAGATCCCCACATATCTATTAAAAAGATTCTCGTTAACCGTTCCAAATAAACAAAATAAATACTTGTCTCATACGAGTACAAGGAGTAAATGTAGCCACTACGGAAATACGTTTGTATTCCCGTAGTTGCTAAATTTACTCCTTGATAATAACCTTATCCTTGGACCATTTACAGCTCTATTAGTGTTCTATAGAGGAATCCATCTAATATCCGGAGTTATTACGGAACCCACGCAATTTCCTAGTAGCCTACTTCGACGTGATACAGACCAGGCCACCTGTTCCGAGAACTTGATAGAGGCTTTGAATTAAAAGATAACATTGCTCAGTAACAGGCCAAAAATTAAAAAGGCCAGAAAGAAATAAAAATGTTTTCAATAAAGTCCTGAAAATCCTAAAGCCTATTGAAGATCCCAGCTAATCTAAGTAATATTAAATTCCGCGTGCTTAGATTTAGACTTTTCATAATTATTTGCATAATTTGCGTTTCGCACAAATGTTTGGAATGATGCCTCATAGATATGTGAGCTAAGTTAAACTAACTTATGACCTTATAATATATTGCCCTGCTGATATATAATTCATTAATGCACCAACTAGCATATAAAACTAAATAATGGAACTGAATGTTTTCAAATAAATCTGCCAAAAAAAATATGGGGCCTTAACTAAAGGTCCACAAGAGTATTTAACTAAGGTACTAAGTGTTTGGAAACCAAATGGCGTTTCCTGATGGACCATTGTCATAGACTGCAATACATTGCAGTAGTAGATGTCAGTAGGTATGATAGTACAATTATTGTTGATAATAGCACGTACAATTTTATACCTACCTCATATTGTAATCTGGATTTTATTTATTTAAAGAAAACAAATGATTGTTGTTACTAACTTCAAGCAAATCTATGTCGACCTAGATAAAATCTAACGTAAGTAACTTCCAAAGCAACCATGCCTGTTTCATCATTCGTTTCTCAATAGGCAACTCGTAAGATACGAAAACTATCCTATCACGCTAATTAAAAATTTAGTAAGGAAGTATTTTTGGAAAATTGTTACCTATAGATTCGGAATCCTCGTAATGATCTCTGGGCGCTATTTACTTGAAAGTTTGAAACTACGATTAATCTTCTTATTGCATTTCTAATTAGCGCAGCAGTATTAGGTACTACTGCAGATTTCTATTTTATAAAGTCAGCGGTTTTCTAAAGGCCGTTTTTATTGAATAAAATATTCGACACAGACGCAAAACATCAGCAACAGAAAGTAAATTAGAAGAATAGTAAGCGATACAATAAAATTGCAGTCTTAAGTTTATGTGGTGATTAGTGGAAATTGTTTTCGCATTACATTAAAATGTTGCTTAGTGTAAGTCAATCCATTCTAGCAGTTTTCCAACTATGTTAGGAGCGGCATCTAGTCTAAAAGTGCCTTTAATCGGGCTAGTTTTTTGTCAATTTCTCGCTGCATATGTATAACCGCCATGTTCCTAGTTATATCGCTCAACACAGTGCAACAATTGCTGCAATCTTGCAGTATATCCCGGCGATATTGCCAAGATATTTCATAGTAGTCGCATGTATTCAAACCTAAGCCGGCAAGATTGCAAATGATTTATCCCGCTTTGACTTAACTACAATATCGCCGTAAATCGTCTTTGCTCTGTGCATCTCTTTTCCCTCGCTCGCCTTCCCCCGCCTCGTCCTATCACTGCTTGATTAGTGAAGTTGTTTTGTTTCCGTTGTTGATTTTATTCTGTTCGTCATTATGATCAAACAAAAAGATTTTGAACTTTATCAACAAAATCCATGTACGCCGTGAATTATGGTACGTAGAAACTAGTGCGTATAAATATCGTAACTTAAAGAGGAGTGCTTGGGCCGTAATTGTCGCGAAGATTTCAAAGTCTAAAGTCATTAACTACTGAGATCTAGGTTCAATAATTGCTCCGCGTGTACAAAAAAAAATTCCTTAACAATCCAGTTGCAGAATTTTGCTGGACTACACTCGGCAATGTATTGCACAAACAAATTACAGCAAGGGATTAAGTTGCAAATATACTGAGCTATATCGGTCAGCAAAATTGCCGACAAGATGCAATTTTAGTAGCCCGTTTACGGGAACCTTAACAAAAGCCTATCTGATATCCACAATCCAGTAGGAAACTGGGAAACTACAAAAACACTAACAAAAACACTATATGCTTTAGCAAGACGTGTCAGAGTTTTAACTTCTGACTACCCGTCACGACTGTCAAATGTGTACTAATGTAAATATATTCAGCAGCAACAGCTTAAAGTGCTTTCGAGAGAGGGCGGAGTCTCGGTATGCAATGAATGGTCACCCATCCACGAATTGACCTCGGTAAGCGTTGCTTATCCTTGATTTTTTTCGATTTATTCGATCGGCAGTGTTTATTAAGCCACTCTAGTGAAAGCCGGCATAAATATTTAATAGGATGAACGGGTATTCAGTGTTAGTTTTCACGTATAATTAGTTCCAGTTGTTTCCAATGTTGTATTTATTATCGTACACTCCTCTACAAGTTTACCAGTTAGCGCAATTCCTAGTTTGTGATCAGTTCGTGATAAAGTTATGTTAGTGCTTGGTTTTTGTTAAGTAGCAAACCAACCCTGATCTTTAATCATCGTGTACTGTGCATAATTAGTGACATACAATTTAAACCTAAATAGTGAAAGAATAATTGGAAAAGTTGCCCGATAATGATAATAAAAATTTTATACTCATAACCTCAGTAGGAGAGGATAACATCTGTGGCAACAGATAATAATCCTACAACCAAGACAATTTGTTAAGTAACGGTAAGCTAATACAGAACGGATCTTATTTTTTTTTAACCAATAATGTAAACACACATAAAAACAGACAAGAAGAAGACGGAACATAAAATAGGTACACAGATATACATATTTCTAAAGAAATCTCTGCCAGCAAAGCTGCGAGATCAGAGTTGAAAACAAGATAATTATGTAGACCCTGTGTGTAGATGGGAAATAAAAGAAAATCATATTAAATATTACAATAATATGTACTCTCGTAAACGTGCATACTGATAAAATAAGTATTACAATAATAAATACTAAACAACGTCATATAAATAATAATACATGATTATATGCAACTAAGACAGAAAGGAAAGATAGTGTTCTTTCTCTTTTTTAATCTTGTTTAAACTTCACAGTATCATAGCGTAAACACCAGAATAACACACAGGCTATCACATCACACTTCACATTAGTATATCTGTACTAATATTATAAAGCTGAAGAGTTTGTTTGTTTGAACGCGCTAATCTCAGGAACTACTGGTTGGAATTGAATTGAATTGAATATTTTTTTGTTGGATAGTCCATTTATCGAGGAAGTCTATAGGCTATATAACATCACGCTACGACCAATAGGAGCGGAGCATAAATGAAAAATGTTGCAAAAACGGGAAAATATATTCCTTTTTAAGAGCTTCCGTTGCGTGCGCTACGGTTCAAGTTACGCAACAATCATGTATGTAGTGTAGGTACGGTAGGGTAGATAGGGTAAATGGGTAGGTAGATCGAAAGTTGGCGGGAGCGAAGCCGCGTGGGACAGCTAGTATATATATCACGCTAATATTAAAAAGGCGAAAGTTTGTGATTGTGTGTGTTTTTGTATGTTTGTTACTTCTTCACGCTCAAACGGCGCGACGGATCTGGATGAAATTTGCCACAGAGATAGATTATAGTCTGGCATAACACATAGGATACGTTAAATCCTGGGAATATGTTCCCTTGAATAATTTTCGTCAATCACGCAGGCGAAGCCACTGGCAGAAGCAAACAAACTTTCGCCTTTATAATCACATTTAATATTATAAAAGCGAAAGTTTGTGAGTGTGTGTGTTTGTATGTTTCTTACTTCTTCACGCTCAAAAGGCTGGAATAGCACATAGGGTACTTTTTATCCCGGGATTCGGGAATATGTCCCCTTGGGATAATTGTCGACAAACACGCGGGCGGGGCCGCTGGCAAAAGCTAGTAATTTTAAAAAACAGGAGTAATTCCATTCGGGCGGTAACTAGTAAATAAATAAAACTGTCGGAAAACTCATTTTCACTGTAGCACTAACATCAAAAGCTCAAAATACATTTTAATTACCGACAAATGAGTGTGGACACCGAACTCGTTATAACTGTACCTGGTCCTGTACTAAGTGCTGTTCAAATAATAACAATGTTAGTCATTAAAACATTTTGAATTCTAAACGGTTATTCTCATTAAGATTAGTTTGTCTATGAAAATAATGTCTATGGAATTACATATTTGCATCATAAGTTTCGCGCATGCCCAAAATCAAAACAAATGGTGTGCAATTGGTGAGGCCTTTGTCCAGCAGTGGACTGCTGTAGACTGATTATGATAATAATGATGATTCACGAGAAAAAAGACTTTAAATACTAACTTTTATAGGTAATTTTAAGTAAAGTTTTGTGAATGTTTAATTTTCTTCGAGATAGCTAAGATAAAGAATACCTGGAACAATTTGGGGGAGGCCTTTGCCTGGTTTCTTTTTTTTTTATTTGTCGATAAGCTCGCGTTTGACCACTATCTCGCCTGATCGATGGCAAGCGATGATGAGGTCGACGGTGAAGCACGCTTGCCTAGAAGTAATCTATTCACTCTTGACTTCAAGACCCCAAGGTTGTAGCTATCAGGAAACAAAGACTCCGGCAACGAATTCTACTCCCGCTGCTGCTGTAGCTGTGAGAAAGTGAAAAGACAATGTATGGAGATAATTAAAATATGTGCCTTGGGTAATGATTGTTGTGCGTAAGGTTTTGGGTTTGATCTCCGAACCGGAAAAAAAGCCCTTTGACAAAGTGACATTTTATCAGCGACACATAACGATTGTCAGAATCCAAAATATATACGAGACGAAACGTCTTTGTGTTTAATTAGAGACGACTAGCTGCCGCCCGAGGCTCCGCCCGCGTTGTGTTTCTACTTCGCCAAATATCTATGTAAATTAGGTATAGCATAAGTGTTATTATGATGTAGAAGCAATGTTTTTGTAAAGTTTCGTTCAGTAGTTTTTGCGTGAAAGAGTATCAAACTACCATCCATCCATCTATCCTCACAAACTATTACTTTTATAATAGTACTAGTTTACTATACTTTTAACCTGTAATTTAACTAGTGAAATGTGGTTCAAAATAGACATCTACCAAAGTCTTTGTGGAATACAAGCGTGATATTACGTATGCATGTTTCGTGCTTAAGGTTACCCTAGTCGATCATTATTCCATACAAACGTAGCCTGGCGAGTACTCCACTGTTTAACGGTGTTCGTTCAAAATAATGACAATTTGCCTCTTCATTATCTAGCCCTGTATGGAAACGAAAAGTAAAAAAAAGTATATATATTTGAATGTTATGAGAGTCGAAAGTTCCATATTTCAACACTAATTGTAACGCATCTTTGGGCGCAAATAAATATCATAGAAGAAGGAAAATTGCAAAACAGTCACCATAAAATAGATTACTAGTGCAACAATGCTAATAATTTTATTTTGAAAAGATACATTTTTTAGTCGTTTTTTCATGATGTCCATATTCCCAAAGGTCCGTTTAAAAAATTTTGCGCGCTCGTTGTCGTCCTAAATCATCATCCATTTCGCTACAAATTTGCAAAAGTGTGTATTCGTACGCGAGCTAGCTTCTTACTGCTCATCACAGCATCTATTTCTTTCGCACGTGTTGTCAGATGAGATAGCATGAATCTTAACACCGCGCACAAAATATTTCGTGCCGTCGACGAGGGCAACCTTAACGTAGGAAATGTTTTATAGTACTTAAACCACGTAGCTTGCTACATTTTCACATTTATTCCGTTACGGGTTAAATGCAGACATTAATTCTAATTTAAAGCGACGCAGAGGTACCTCTACCTACACGACTTCTGCTTTAAACTGAGATATGAATGTTCCTTTATTGGTAAAATTGCTTAATTGGAATTAATGAGGATATATTTTAAAACCTGGCGACTAATGAAAGCAGGTAACGTATTTCCATTTTTAATTGTATCACGTTCCTTTTCGTATTTAAACGTAATAAAAGTAAGATAAATAGACTGGCCTTTCACAATTTTCCCATTTTTAATTACAACATTATATGTATGATTATTATTATCAGTTTTTATATAAATATACTTATATATTTATTAGTACATATTATAATTTTGGACTTCTCTGTATATGTAGAGGCCTTTGCCCTGCAGTGGGACGGTTACAGCTTAGAATTATAGTATAATTAATTTATTACGGTAAAATTGTGTCAATATCTCAGAAAAACCGTGAGATTCTTATAAAAAAAGGTAGATAGGTGTTTGTAAGAAATAAAAGCCCTTTACGAAAAAACAATGGACTAAAAACCAGAGTAATCTCATTGTCTCAGTCTGTTTTTGATCACAATCTGCGTAAGATTCAATCGTTTAAAGATTATGTGTCAAATGAAAAATTTTATCCTACCATATAATTTTCGATCAATATTACACATGTATAATATTTCCAAAGTGACAGTGTATCAACATTTAGTCGCACGGCAAACATTGTTTTCAAGATATCAATAATTTTATCGTATCCACACTAAAAGTATTAAATATCTCGAAACGAAGATTAATTATTACCTACACTATACGTTGTTCGTAAAGTACCACATTGTGATGTGTACAAACAAAGGGTCGTTAAGATCGAAATTAATTGGTCCTAATGAGAGTTAAAATGTCGTCTAAAAATGGTGAAAGAAAGTAAATCCCCTCGAAGCGTCACTTACTTAACCTCTCCTTTCACAACAACGAGAGAATTTGTCTCAAACTCCCAAGATCTTTCGTCAAATCACAATATAGCACAGTATTCCACAATTACACGTTGAAATAATAACAAATCGGAAAAAATCCCGCGTAAAAAGTTTGCAAAACTTTTCATTGCACTCGCACTTAAAAAATATTTCACCGACACACAAATACCTAATATACGAGGTATTTCAAAAATCCGCTTAGAACAACCGAAAAATTCCTCTAGTGTAAACAATTTAGCTGTCACTTAACCTCCTCCTAAGACGTTCGTTCGAATTTTGAATATAATTCAAAATTGAATATAATTTTGAGCGAGAATAAGCTTTGATATCTTAAAGAGAATTTATGTTCGTTTAGAAAAATGTTGTGTTTGAAAATAGAAGTTTTTAGTGACGTACCTTGGTCGCGAGGGATATTCGTCGCCTGTGGCATGAGGACGTCTATCGCACACCGGTTGCGCGCGGATACTGTCAGCTGCTTCTACTGGCTGGTTTCGGCGGGATTCTCACGGCGTGAGGGAGGCGACTATCGACATACTTGACCGCATGAACTATCGATAAGTATATCTGCGTCTAATTTAATTGTTATCATGGCTGTGATTACTGTAAATCGTCGTTATTTACTTTGTTTTTAATAGACGTGCCGTTGGATCTGTTGAATTATCGAAATTATTTTCTTTGCAATCTTGCTTATTGTGATTGTTATTACAATAGACGTAACAGAGTTATTCGCTTAAATAAAAGCCGAAAATTAATAAAAATATTTTTATCAAGCAAATAATAAAAATGCGCATGTCGACAGTGTCCCACCCAATCTTCAAGACGCCCGAAAATTCGATAGGCGAAGTTTCACGCACAAAAACATCGAGTCTAACATCACTACTGGAGAACGCATGCGCGGTGTGTTTCCCCAGCGATTGCCCAGCAAAATAACCACGTTGATTGATTCTGCAACTTGTGCGCAGGTTAACTCTACACGTGCGTAAGCCACCAATTCTTTGAGAACTACCCGACGCCCCGCTTACCACTGAAAACAGAGGCTAAGGGGGTGTTTAGACAAAAATTACGGTTCTTCTTAGAGTGGCCGTTCTTATCTGGGCTCGGTTGTTTTAAATGGTACACGCAAGTTTCGCGCGCGGGTTATTCTTGCGGTTATATTTTTTTCGTCGTGGTAATTCGGCGTTGGCACATAGAATTTTGTCAGTACATTTTCTTATCAATGGGATATATTTATTTACCTGCATACATATTAATTACTTACCTACATAATTATTTAAAATGATATTGTATTATTAAAAAAGATATATATAAAAAAATAAAATAAAAATAATAAATATATAAAAAAAAAGAATATCTGGTGTGGTTAACACCTCTTGCGGGTCATCTGAAGGGTTAGTCGACTAGTAGAAAATGTCTAAGGCATTAAGTCCGCCTCTGAACATATGTGTGGATGAAGTATTAAATAAATAAGTTCCATAAACAAATTAACGTCGCATGTAAGAAACCAATAAGAAACACAAGACCCGCGGTGCAGTTCTTCTACCGCAAAAAGTAGTGAGATCGTAAGTAAAACTAAGGCGGATAAATTATTAACTAGCCACCTTATTAATTATGTTATAAACAAACACACTAACCGACCTGATTTTAGTTTTACATAAGGGATTGAAATTATTGTTTTCTTCTTATGTAAAACCAAGTAGTGTATTTATTGTCGTGTGATTGTAATTGTTGTCGAGCGTTTTTTGGTGAAATTCGGTTCAGCCGTTCTAAAGTTATGTGTGTGTTCAGTAGATTGTCTTTCGAAACGAGTCTACTACTAGATAAATTATGAAATGTGTCGTGGGTTTTTAAAATTTAACGTGTTAACGTTTTAATTTTACATAGATACGTTAATTTGTGTTAATTTCAAATTTGTTGAGGAAAACGCGTCTATGAAAATCGTGAAGTAGTAGCAATTTTTTTCTAAAAAACACATCTTGTGGAACTTATTTATTTTCAGATGTAATACTGAAATTAGAGACCAACCAACATAGATGCAATAAAAAAAAAACTCGTACTTCTATAACTAAACCACTGCCTTATACTACGTGAATTACAGATGTGATATTATGACGTTATGTTATGTCCTTTACAGGGAAGTTTATAGTCGTTGTAGACTTCCAACACACACTAACTGTAAAATGCCCTTCTGACATCAGCACCGGAGTGTGACCTGTTTGCTGGGAGATGGATAGACGTGTGTCGTAAATGTTTAGGTTTTTGTGAGAAGATGGATGAAAGATAGATTAGTAAATAATTGTATACGTCTTCTTTGTACATCTTTACTTCTGTAAGGTTTTTTTGTTGTTGTTTTTTTTCTTTTGTATTTTTCTTCTATATTTTTTTTGTTACATTGTGTGTTTTATGTTTTAGCTGTTTTTATTTGGATACATTTAATCTTGCCTAATTCTTATGTTTCGTTTTAGTGCTTTTCTTTTCTTGTGTGATTTGCATTGTATAATGCCTTAGGTGTAACCTGTAAAGTTATACATGTATACTTAAATTAATAATGCCTGTTTAACTAATTACACCTCTTTCACAATTCAGCTGTAAACACAAGACAGGAACAATTACCCAAGTTAAAGAAAACTAGATCGCGTCCATTACCTTGATCACTTGTAAAGTGTAACCATGTTTCCTGCCCTCCTCCCCACTTCTACTTGATAGAAGTACGTATGAACTTCATTCTGTTATTCTATTTTCCGCTGAATGATTTCCCACTTACTTGGGGATTGCTCTCAGGAGCACAACACACACGGGTGGATGTGTGACGGACGGGTCTGAAGATACGATGGTACGGGCGGCGGCGTTTAGTATTATGATTCAATGTGAATTCGGTTAAAGTTTTAAAAATCAAACTAGGATTTGATGGTGGGCAATGGAACTTAATACTTTGAAAAGTAGCAAAATGTAAATATGCCATAGTTTTACTAATTCTTTATTGTACACCAAAACAAAGTGAACATAATTCATGTCCATGAATACAGTCGTCATTTTCCTATTGCGTAATTGCGTACTTATTTAAATATCTCTGACTGATAAAGTGGAGGTGCAAATCACAGACATAAATCTAACTAGATAATGCAAGTCCCCCATCTGTGTGAAAACCAAGCGAGCCACTTTTTCACAATTTAAAAACAAATTTACTTACCAATGAAAGAAAACATTGCCAATGCCTCGGCCAACTTTTTGTATACATTCTTTACAGCTCAATATGGCATAAAAAGACATTTTTCTAGATTTCGGTGGATTTCCGGTGCCGATTACGCTAAATGAAAAGCTCAGATTACGATTATTGACCGTAACTTTAGGTACTCCGTTTTTATTGCATACGAAGTACATACAATCGCGTCATCTAGTTAGATTTATGTGCAAAACCTATACTCTTAAGGAAAATTCTCATTCTAATCTCAGTTGAAATATATAGAAAACAAATCTAGCTCTATGGAGTTGGCATAGGTGGTCGTCCAGATGAGATAACGTGTTAAATATGGACGATGTTTTTGTATATAGGCCTTCAGGGGGTCTTAATAGTCCCAAATTGAACTGAACAAGCATGGTGACCAATATGAATCCTCGTTCCTTTTATGAATGAGAAAAGGATTTTGTTCTGCATAGAAATAAAACAGCAAATACTGTAGAGTTTTATATATGTCACCCATAAGCAGACCCGCAAGGACCTCCCAGCATCATTGAAAACCCACAAAATTTAAGAAGTATTGAAGTAGTTCCCAATATTTACACACTTTCCCTCATAAGTTAAAACTAAACTTATAAATTTTCCCTTACCCTCAGTCTTAAACTAAGGTGATATAATGCGGACAGAGCACGAATAATAAAGACTTAGTGTAGCAATTTTTTAGGCTTCCATAGTCAACAAGGAACTCTTATAGTTTTGCCATGTCCGTCTGTCCGCAGCTTAGCTCAGAGTCTTAGTTCAAAAAAGTTATAATTTGGCATTGATATATACATATTAATCACGTCGAAAAAGCGGTAAAACAACTGTACACGTAAAGTGGGATGATCTTTTTCTCGTCTATGCCATTGTGTGGGTTGTCGTTGGATAGGCCATTCAAAAATATTATGGGTATGTGAAAACCATTTATCGATTCAGCGATCCGATGCCGTAAAATAAAGCTTTAAATTTGTTTTGTTTGAGTCAAGTGTGCAGGGGGGGCCTGCCAGCTAAATGGTTGCTTTTAAATATGTGAAAAAATCACGTATGTAGTATATATAACGAAATTATAAGGAAAACTATCACAGCTAAGTAGCCTTTACAAGTTTACGAGTAATAGTCGACCAACTTATAAAATGTATATGTGAGCCCCCGAAACCGTTTCAATGTTCATGAAACAACAAAAATCCTCTTCTTAGTCTGCATTATTGTGCAACTACGGAACCTTATTACATCTCGTGGCCCGACACATACTCTGCCGGTTCCTTTCTTTTAACTTCGCTTATATTTTAGTTCAGCATTATGGTAGCATAGCGATTAATACTCTTTTCTATTCTCGTTTTGGAAACATCGTGATACAGGCTTATTTTGAGTCCAAAATCGACAAAACTAATTGAAGGTTCTCTGAACTCTGTTTGAGGTTGGTTTTATAATTTTGTCAGAATTATCTAACCTCAATATTTCTAAGATAAAAATCCGCCTAATCTGTCTCACTCCTTGGCTCTATCTACTCCTTTTACTTCTCGTAAACCATCAAATTATTATTTGATTAAATATAAAACAATCAATTAAAACAATTTTGAGTTTTATTCAAAACATTATTTTTAATTTGATCTGGCCCAATGCATTCTAATAACGTAGTGATGTATATTTATCTCTCTATTTCGTTCACGTATATTCCTTAGACCCAAAGTACTTGACATACATCTCGAGCTCTGCACCTAAAGAAACAACAGTCAAAGATGGCCGACCTCACGCACATTTCTACTCAGTTAACGCAGCCCTGTCATAACCATAGTTCAATGTCATCCGAGTGACGCGACTCTCTCGGGGAACTCCGCGTTGAGCCATAGCACGCCAACTGTGCAATGCTTTAAAATTATCCTCTAAAGAAATACCATGACGCTCCACCTTGTTCCCTTCTGGGAATTCAGTGAGTGCTTCGTTTTTACTGCGTAGTTGACTTTGTTTGAGTTTACAGTACCTACTATTAAAGACAATGTGATGTGACAATGAGACAAATTCTCACAATATAGCTCTGTTTAATAATATACTACTCCGAAAAACAAGCGTGCTTCTAGTTTAATAAATTGCATTGTACTCCTCATTATTATGTACTTCTTCTATGGACCTAGCCCTAATTTGCGGTATAAATCATCTTTACCTCTCTCTCTCGGTTTCTGTCTGTGTAATAAACCCTGTTACTGTCTTACTGCAGGGCACAGGCACAGTATAAATATAGACGGACAGTACAGAGGGGCACGAACTACTGACAGCATCGCGACAACCGCTTAGGCGTGTCGTCGATGCGCATGTTTGTGTGAGTGTGCCGTTTCGAGCATTTGTAGATAGTTTCTGTACTGTTCGTCTATATTTATACTGTGGCACAGGCCTCTTTTTATACGTGCATTAATAGATACGCCTGTTCAATGCGGGTTGGCAATTTCAAACTTATATTGACAAGGATTACTTCATTGTTGGCAGTAATATCCCAAGATCAACTTAAAAAGAACACATGAATATTGTAAAAGTAAAATTGGTACTTGTTCAGACAAGTAATTTAAATTATTTAATACCATGTCGTCCTTATACACATTACTCGGATCTTACAGATACTCAGTATACGCCTCAATAACGCTTAGAGTGATGGCAACTGCTCCAATGGTTCGGAGATTTCACTGCCCGGGAATTGCAAAGTGAAATGGTACATAGTAAGATATATTATCTACATAGTCGTGCTTTTCGTGAAAATCGTACCCTCTCCGTTGGAGCGGTATTGCAGATGTGCGGAGCACACGTGAAGCGTGAACATGGCTTTAAATTTTCTATGTCTATAGGGAAATTGAGTAACCAACCATACCGTGGCTAATCTTACAACTGAGAAGCGGTTTTGTGCTGCTCACTTCTACCTAAACCTTTGAGGCATACAGGCGTGATGTTATGTATTGTGTATTTTTAAAGAATAGTAAATTTCTCTCACGGTTATTTCAAAATAAAATAACTCAATATCTGGTACTCTATAATCTTTAAGTAGGTTTAACTAAGCAGAATCAAATCAGCTAGAATTATTCATATATATCCACAGTTCAAATGTATGGGAAAGACATGCGCTCCAAAATGTCACGTGGTAATTTTATTGCTGATATAATTTATTTTTCTTTAGAGTGAGCTCTTTTTCAATTATTGAGTTCCAAATTAGAAGTCAAGTGATCCGGCGCACCGCTGGTTACGTACTTTGTGTCAAAGCCCAGCTGAAGCCAATATCATTTAAGACTGACTATTTCGCATCACTACGCAATGTTCTGAATTGTACCGAGAATATCCGAAGATGTCCGATCGCTCGAAGGAACCTGCGATATCACAACATTGCGGCCACCAAGAGATCTTGCTTACTAAGCCGACCTCTTGTTACCACCGTCGCGGTCAACCGAGAGCTGGCACTAGCGCGGTTTAGCTTTGATACGATCCATCAGTTAGTTGATTGGAAGAGGAATAGGGCTATAGTGAAATTATTATGCTTTGAAAACTTAAAATAATTCGTTTACTGACAGAAAACGCACAGTCTAACTGCTGGAACCGGAAGTGTGTTTTGCACAAGAGTTTTTTGACGTAGATGAGCATTAAGAAAGGTAATTTTGAAAATCCATTCCCTTAAGAGCTTAAATAAGGGAAACCCTCTCGGGAACACACTGCTAAAATTAAGTTAAATGCACGAACTTAAAGCACATGATGGACATTGGTTTCTGCCTATGCTGATTGACAAAATCGAAAGTGAAGAAAAGCAAAGAAGAAAGAAAAAGTATTTAACTGCCATAAAACGACACACAAAATTTTTTAGACGACAAGGACAAGAACAATAGGTAGTAGCAGATTTTGCTTAAACTAAACCCTTAACAATAGTGTTAGTAGTTCTTAAATTATGTTAGTAAAGACAAGTGGAAGCGGTATACATTCCTGTTACACTACAACGAGAAACGAGTTATCGTGACAAAGATATTGGCCGAGCCCTTTTCAATAAAACCGAGACATATTCCTTCATTGTCTAGTGGCTCTTTACGACGCGAATAGCAATAGTGCACTAAAAGACGTGCTTCAAACAGACTTGTATAGCACGAACGATACTTAAATACATCCGGCGCTGCTAAGCCAATCAATACGGTTTTATAGTGTTTTTCTACTAAGGGATAGATTCCTTGTGTTGAGCCGTTGGTCCCAGCTGTCATTCTAAGATCTTTGACAATCGTTATTGGTTTTAGAAGACTAAAAGTCTGACAAACAGTCTTATCAGTTACAGGGTTGATGTCAGAGAGGTAGTCGCTCCATGTATGATGTGTAGATGCATGTCCATCTTAAGATTCCGAGATTCCTCTGTTGGTTCCGGCGGTCAATTGTACATCATTATATATATAGGAAAATTATTAAGCGCTATTCCCACAGCTATAAATCTATATAGACAACGCAAGTCCCTCCATCTATATGAAAACCAAGCGTGCCACTTTTTCACAAACAATTTTAAAAACAAATATACTTACCAATGAAAGATAACATTTCCAATGCCTTGGCCAACTCTTTGTATACATTCTTTACATCTCAATATGGCATAAAAAGGCATTATTCTAGATTTCGGTAGATTTCCGGTGCCGATAATGCTAAATGAAAAGCTCGGATTACGATCATTTGTCGTAACTTTAGTCCGTCTTTTGGCACGCGAAGTACATACAATCGTGTCATCTAGTTAGATTTATGTCTTTGGCTATTCCTCTCTCCTAGAGACTGACTGTATCTAGAATGTTGCTGTGCCCGACAGGGTCCATAATTGTTTCTGTTACTTATATTTACCACCTTTATGTACATTATGGATGCAATAAATTGAATTTGAATCTTTACAGGTATGACGGGTAATCATAGACCTGGTAATATGAGAAGAGTCTTGCATAGTAGTGACGTATAACCTAATTGTCTAGACTGTGGAGGACGAATAGACGAATCCCTTCGTGTAAAAAACATGCATTCTGATTCTAGTTAGCTTCAAAACTGTCTCCAACATAGCTGGGTAAAGATTAGGCAAATGATGAAGATGCCTGCGTTTAACGTAAGTTAATTCAAAAATGTATACCTAAGTAGCTAGCTAATAAAAGCACTCTATATAAAAGGCAATATCTCTAGGAGGCTGCGAACAATCGGATTACTTGTTGAAATGTCCAATTTGATCATTAATATATTTAATTACTTGTCGGCGCCCCCCCTTGCTCCCAAAGGGATTGAACGGAACTTTTCGGGGATTGAACGGGGCTTTTTCATCTCACCATTCTGTATGAAAATTATCCATTTCCTTTGTACAAGACATCCATCCGGCTTTCACAATTATAAAATTACCTAAAGAATGGCGAACTCCATCTTCTGCCAAAGACTTCACCCTCAGGCAATTCAGATATTATTCCAAGGGAACAAACTGCGTTGCGTCCCCAAGCCACCGCAGGAGACGCCCTGGGTGTCGGTAGTCGCAAGCCGGTTCCCGGCCAACATTAGCGCGGCTTGTGGACAGCGAGTAATGGATAGCTCGCCGTCCGATAAGTACCAGGCCCGAGTCGGCGGCGCGTACAGTTCCACGCGCGCCTCCAAGAGATGTCAGCAAAAACTGACGGGGTTCTCTAGGGTCGATGCCTGTCTAGGTCGCGGATAAATTTGAAAGAGGGTTACCGCGGCCTTGACACAAGCAAACTGAAAGAACACGGGTGGGTTTTAGTCAGTAAAAGTCTGTCACGCCCGCTTCACCCAGAGTGGGTGAAATCATTGGATAATATTGATGACCCACCCCAAAAAAAAAGGGAATAAACTCCCGGGCTTAAAGTATCCTAAATCCAGGATATGACCCACTCTCGAGTTTCATTTAATTAAGTTCAGCTGTTATCACGTGAAAAGGTAACAAACAGAAAGAGTTACTTTCGCATGTATAATATTAGCATGGATTTATTTTACGCAGGGATTACAAACGCAACCTGTGGGTCTCACTAAGCTTTTTTAATGCGTAGTTACCTATACATGGTGACTCCAGGTTTTGTGTAAAATCTGGGTTTCTTTCTGGGTTCACAGTACAACTTATAAAGTCTTAATTCAATTTAAATTGTATCATTTACATAAAGGCAGGTTTTTTACCTACAAACAACCGGCAATCTGGTGATTGTAAAACGAGCCTTCGGTGCCATCTCAAAATTCATCAAGTTATGTTCTTGTTTTCCTATCAAATTATTGCTGTATTTCTCTGTGTCCCTACCTATTGCTATTTCCATTAAATTGCAGTGTATTTCTTTGTGTTGTGTCCGAATAAATTGTGTTTTGTTTCCTAGCTCTGTTCTCTTTTGTCGTGGCCGGGTTTCAATAATACATTTTGAAAAGCGAACACTACGTACCTGCAGAGCTGTAACAACCAAATGAAATTGTACAGAACAGCAGACTCGTTTGAACCTGTTCCGAGTAATAAATAAATAAAATAGTATTAGTAGTATATAGTATTAATAATATGAGAATATTTTACCTACCTTCCTACCATTTTTAATTCAAATGTAATGAAATGAAAACTCAAAGAGCGTTAGATGAATTGAATTTAATAGTAGGTCCAGACATGTACTATCACGTGGATAAATAATTTGACCCTTTAGCAAAATTCAAACGTGGTTTTCCACTAAAATAATTATGATATAAATTTTGTGGTAAAGCAATATGTTAAGGTACTTTTAAGATATAATTTAAGTAATAAATCGATTAGTTTTTTTTTTATACGATAATACGTTTTACTTTTATTTCCAAAATGATATCAAATTCGTTTGTCATTTTTTGCATCTAATACTGTGCGGTATTTTAAATCTAAAGTTTCACAAAAAAAGGTGCCAAGTCGCATTAAGTCCACCAACTTGTACATGAAGTTTAAATAAATAATAATACATTAACGGTTTATGTCGTTATTTGTCGTGGTAGGCCAGTGGCTAAGACCTCGCCTCTCGTGCTTGAGATCGTGGGTTCAAATTCTTGCAAGTACCAATGTGATTTTTTCAATTCATATAAATAAATGTCTTTTCTCAAAGTTTGACTATAATTATTCCTTCACGAGGCTTTTGACTTTTGTGAATAGTGAAAGGTAGTTCTGTTGGTAACTGTACCTACCTAGACGCGCGGTTATGTGATTTCTGAAGCGGATTATAAATTCGAACATACAAAATTGCAGATCTATTAGCTACAAATAATTACATGTGATCACAGAAGAAACAATGAAGCGACATTTATTTGCATCCACCACGCGAGGGAATCTGTTTAAATAAAACAAAGCAATATTCATCAGTGCGTTTTAAACTTCTTACAGAGTTGCTCACAGATGGCCCGAAAGATTCTGAAGTGACGAACGTATACCAGAAGACGAAGTACTACTTGTATTGCAATGTTAGTTTCCGTGACCATAAACACTTTTTCTTTCTTTCAATATATTTGGATCGCCTCTGGCAGGGGAAGGCCCTAAGCGAGCAGTGGACATCTTTTGACTGAAATGTTGATAATGACTCAGTTACTGTCATGGCTCCTTTACGGAAAACAAAACAGGTACAATGCAATAACTTAGAGATCCAATGTAATTTATAAACTATGGCCTTAGTGCGAGTTTTTATACTCACTCGTACGGTGTAAAGCGAACGTTTGCGCTAACGCAATCGAGTTAGCATTAAAACTTACTTTAAGCTATCATGAATCCCAAAAGAGCTTATTCTTAAACGTTTTACCGATAACATCATCGAATCATTCACACCAATTTATGAAACCCTGTAGTTTGTTCATTTACATTGCAATTATTTCATTACACTGTTTCAATACACATGTACAACATGTACCTGAAAGCGAATAATCGCAAACAATCATTTAAAGCCGCAACCGAAACGGAAAATGAAAGCATTATTGACATTTCGAAATTGGCAGATGTTTGGCGTTTCAGCTAGAACGACTACTTTATGTTTGTTAATAATTACATTGCATTCAATTTTAACAACAATCCACCAGTTTTGTTTAGTCGTCTATTTTCATGAATATTGGAGCGTGTTTTCCTTTCAATGGTCAATCAATCATTTATTATTCAAACTCCAATGATATAGTGTGTTGCGGCATTTTGATTATTTGCAAACTATTTAATTGCGATTTCGGCCTTTAAATGCGGTTATAAAGGATTTCAGTCGTATTTACACACACATTTTATTTCAAAATATTATCAGCCAAACACGGATAAAATACGGACAACAGGAATTCAACACAAACCAAATTGCTTTTCCTTCTCGGAAACTCTCTTACAATCTGCATGAGGATGTTTTTCCAAGCGAGATGTACGAGGTTGCTAGCTAGTCTGAAATAAATTACTGTTGTACAATGCAGTAACCAAGCCCATATAGACCTACGGCATCCAACTTTAGGGGGTTGCCAGCGACAGCAATATAACATGTCTGCAAAGAGCACGAAATGCAATTTTGCGGACAATTGTAAATGCACCTTGGTTTACTCGCAGTAACGAGTTACACGAATACCTCAAAATACCATAAAGGAAGGAATTAAAGAACATACAAGACGTTACGCCAAACGCTTAGCCATACATCCTTTGGCTATTAAAATGCTTGACACCTCCCAAGCCGTTAGATGACTTATACGAAAGCAAATCTCGCTTATATTTATAATTTTTGGTTGAGGCGATATAAATATCTCCAGCCAACCCTGCAGCAATCTATTCTTCTATCAAGTATCATTCATGAAAATTAAGATTCATCAAAAACCCATATTCCTGCAGATTTCTGCAGTCGGATCTTAGGCTAAGAGTCACATGTCTAGGATATAAATGGTTTTCAAGTGAATCCAACTTCGTTTGAAATAAACCAGTATAGTTAGCCGCAAGCTTTTGGTTGCCAGTTTACCTGCAAAACCTGGCAACTCCTGGTTCCAAACATCGTACTTTGGTTGTCGTTCTTGGCACTATAAAGGGCGTCATAAGCCGGCTCCGGACACTATCGTATCACAGGACGCGTGGCCGAGCTACATGGAGTACGATTTCGCATCACCACTCGCAAACACGACAGGTAAATCCAAAATACTGCTCGGCGGAATCGTTCTATGTACGCCATGCTGACGCTACGAGACTCTACAGCTGACAGCTGTAGGACAGAGTAAAAAAAAGACGATAAACAAGTAGCGGCAATAAAAGCCCAGTAACTCGGCAGTAATCTATTCTACTGTCAATACGAGTAATCCATACCAATATTATAAATGCCTAGTAACTCTATCTGTCTATCTGTTAGTTACCTTTTTACGCTTAAACCGCTGAACTGATTAAGATGAAACTTGGTATGGATATAGTTTGAGACCATAGAATGGACATAGGATAGTTTTTATCCACGAAATCATTCTTAACGGTGTGGAACGGGGAGTAGTTTCTATGGTGAATTAATACAATTCCAATATTAATGCGCGATATAAAAATACAGGTTATTCGAAGTACTAATGTACAGACGAAGTCGCGGACAACAGCTAGTCATTCATAAAGATTATGTTTCATCAAAAACAAAAAAGCTGCAAATTTATTCAGGGGATCTCAGTATATATAGACATTCTATCAACGAAAGCTTGGCGATAGCGATAGAAAACTCACAAAAATGTATAGGATTGCCACGCGCTATTGAAATGTCACGTGATCAAAGCCCTACTTTTTGGCATTTTGACCATCGCTACCATTGATTGAATGAAATTTAATCTAGAGCCTCTGTTGGCAAACACAGCACACAGCTAAGTATTTTTACATAAAGAATAAAATAACTATGTAGTTTTTGCCAGGATGCGGCCACCAGCGTGAAATTTGAAAATTAGGGAACATATTTCTGGGATAAAAAGTATCCTATGTGCTATCCAGACTATAATTTATCTCTGTGCCAAATTTCATCCAGATCCGTTCAGCCGTTTTAGCCTGATTGAGTAACAAACATACACACATCCATCCAAACTTTCGCATTTATAATATTAGTAAGAAGTATGATGAGAATAAAATGTTGTGGCCCTTTGTTTTGTAGATCTCCATTAAAACTCCGTATCCGTATCTATTGTTTTCGGAGGTAAGAATTATTAGATTTACGGCAGTTGCGCACGCTAGGCGAAAATTCATTTCCCTAACAGAACGTTTCGGAACCCTACCCTACTGAATTCAAGTGAAATCATTATCATCATCATCAGAGCAGCGGTGGCCCAGTGATAACGGCCGTGATTTACAAGTTGTAGGTCGTAGGTTTGAACCCAGGCAGGCGCTTAACTTTGTGTAAATTATTTTGTGGTGAAGGAAAACATTGTGAAGAAACCAGTATGTCTTAGAACCAAAAATTCGAAGACATGTGACATATCGACCAACCAGCACTGGGCCGGCGTGGTGAACTACTGCCCATTACCTCTCAAAGAGAGGAGGCCTGTGTCGCAGCAGTGGGAACATTAAAGGGCTGATGATGATCATCATATCAGCCGAAAGTATTCCACTGCTGAACTCAGTGTTGCCACACTGACCGGCCCGTGCGTCTCGCATCCAGCATATTAAATGGTTAGTATATGATTTATAAACAAACAATACAAATATGTCCTGCAAATGACGTATAGCGTGATAATGTCACATTGTCTGCGCTAGGCCTTCCATGCGGTTTACTTGGTTATTCGATTTAAACGCGTGTGAACAAAATTGGTGAATTCCATTTCGCTCGTTTATTGGAAATTAAATATTTGCATTTTTCGGGGTGTTTTATGAAATTTGAATGAACAATTTTTGTGGGACGAACAGCTACTTTGGTGGAGTAAGTAAGTATTAGTAAATACTATTAAAAGTAAGAAAGAAAAGCGTTTATTGCCACAGAAATTGCACACAATATCCAGCATTGCCATGGAATGCTGAATTAATTTTAAACTAAAAATTAACGATAGATTTAGCTTAGTACCTACTCAATATGTTATACTATCTTATCTTATTTTGTGGAGGGGCCGAGAAATAACTCGTACACTTCGACCCATTGGGATCTATTCTGGTCCCCTAGATAACTTACTCCTCCCCAATTTCGTTGAAAACTCTTTTCATGAGTTCTACAACGAGACTAGGTGATATGAGCCTATAGTCTCCTGGTTTTGGATATTCAACCCCTAGGAGACTCATTCGCTTACCAGCCAGTTCATTGCATGTGCACAGAAGGTGCTCCATACGTTCCGTATGTTCCCCACACAACCTGCATATGGGTGCCGTGGTCATCTATCTTCATGAGCACGTCATTGGTTCCAAAGTGCCCAGTAAAGGCCCCAAGCAGGTAGCGGATTTGCCCCCTGCTCATATTCCAAATGTATTCCCGTGCTATGAACGTAGAGCCAAGGAATTTTTTGGAGTGTTGCAGACCGGTATTAGACAGCCAACGTGTTCGTTGTCTGTGATCTGCAAACGCCCAAAATGTGGCTTTTACGAGACACGTCGAAATGCCTACACATAGTTCTAAACCAACAAAATCATTTGCTGAGCCCTCTCTTGCCAGTTCATCTGCCACTTCGTAACTATGGATTTCTTTGTGCCCAGGGACCCCCATGTTAAACTAATATGTTAGACTAAAGAATATTCTTTACATTTTAATTAAAATAAAAAAAACAACTGTCAATCAGGATTCCTATAAAAGCTTTAGATTCCATAAAAATGCCTGCATAGGAACTGAAAAAAAAAATTGCTTAGATATGGAGCGACGAAATCATTTGATACGAGAGAGAGAGAATATGGGAGCTGTCTGAATGTTGCAAGCTGGTTCTAGGCAACGTACTGTGGCTATCGCTCTTGGCATTACACAGAGCGTCATAAACCGCCCCTGGACACGCTATCGTATCACAGGCGGCGTGGCCGAGTGACAAGGAGGAGGATTTCGCATCACCACTCGCAGACAGGACTGGTAAATCCAAAATACTACTCAACGGAATCGTACCATGACCCCCATGATGTTGGCTACAGCCCTTCAGGCGATACTGAGCGCTCCCGAGCTTACGCACACAGAAACAATGTGCATGAGCATTACACGCACGACGAAGACAAACCCGCCTTCGTGAGATAGAACTACTGTACATGCATTTTACATGGAACGACAGTCTATCTGTCACTCACTATCCAGTTACACGCTAACATGACACCTCTTGGTTATACTGAATAAACGACACTTTTAAAAGAAAACAAGGAAAAACTTGAATAAGAAAGTTTTTTTTTTTTTTTTAAGAAATGCGGTAAAATATTTATAATCTCTCCACAAAAAATCAGCATTAAAATAAAGCCTCCCAGTTTCCCGTCAGTAGAGAGATCTTGAACGTAACAGACATACACTCTGCTACAATTACTGCTTACCACCTTATAAAGCGCGCAACGATACACTTTCACAGATCGCTCTCAGAAATTACACTTGGCGTGTGGAACAAAGCATAGAAGTCTCGGGTCTAAGAGAAAATGCAGCTATTGTCGCTTTTTTATGGTCAAAGTGTACCTGTACCTACGTGCCTACTTGATGCAGTCTTAATTGGGCCTTGCGGCACTGAGTTAGAGCCATTTAGGTTCATTCATGATTTGGTTAGAAAAATTGGTCTTAAAGTGAGTTAATGGCAGACTCTGAAACTGTAAAAAGTAATACTTCATACGAGACACTTAAATACTGTACTTCGCAATGGAAAAGTCGTGTGGCGCCGGCACGGCCGTCACCTCCACCATGTTGCAGCCCGTACACAACGTCTAACATTGTACCTACTTACCATTTTGTGTAACGTCAATCCCATCAAAAACATACATGTGAAAAACACAAGTCCCGCGATGCAGTTCTTCTGCCGCAAAAAGTAGTTAGATCGAATGTAAAAGCAAGTCGGATCATTTATTCAGTAGGTACCTTATTAATTAGGTTACAAACAACCATATTAACTGGGTCGACATTCATTCAGTTAATTAAGTTTTTTGTGACCTAATTATTTTGGGCACTACCGTGCCCCTCGATATGAATTGTAAAATGTAATCAATATCATTATTATTTTGATTACAAGAGTTTAAATTAAGTTTTTAGCCCATTCTCCACCATAGAAGCACAGAGATAGGAACTATGCCCTGTAACGGAAAATTAACTTCATCCTTCTGAGTGACTGCCTGAAGTTTTCTGAATCTGTTTTACACACATTTCTCCCCAGTCTAAATGCAATAAAGCCTTTAGGATGCTGGTGAGACTCCCTCGATTCTTCAGCGCGTCGGTCATGTTTGCTGAAGCAAGAGTTGATGACTTTTATGCCATTATGCGCAAGAAGACAGCTTTTCTGTTGCGTCGAATTCGGGGAAGCGACAACAGAATCGTAAGGATGTTTTCTAAGAGATTCCTGACTGGAGACTGGAGCGTCATCCAGATTTTTTTGACGAGATAAGACTGTTACCATGAGATGACTAACATATTTTTAAGACATTTGTTTGTGAACACGTATTTTTTTAATTTACCGTACCTATCTTCCTTGCTTCTTACATCCTGGTGTGAGCTATCAAAATTCATACAGTTACTCAACGATGATTAAATAAGGGTGGCAAAGGGTGGCTTTAGCCTGACGGTGACGACATGAAAGTACGTTGACAAATTGTCTTGTGTGGATTTCATTAATCATATCATCTGAAATTCTCTTAATCAATTATGAACATTATTTTATCCCTGAGATAAAATAATTACGGGACCTATCTTGGGACCTGGGGTTCTTGAGTATATGTTAATTTAGTAAAAAAATATGCATTATCTTGCAGAATTCTTTCATTATTATGTTACTAACATCAGCTAGTGACTCACTAGCTGATGTTAGTGACATAATTATGCATTTTATATCTTTGAGAATATTATAAACATCAATATCATATTTTCAGTCGATATATTATGTCCATTGCTGGACATAGGCCACCCCAAGCGTCGCCACTCTGATCAGTCCTGTGCATTTCACAACTCTTTAGCATTTGTAATCAATATTATAATAGTATCTACCTATCTCTTACAAAAGCTGTTTATGAAAATCGGTTACTTGTTGAAAAATACACTAAGATTAAGAGTTAAAAGGCCCTATCTAGGCAGCCTTTATCCTGAATAAATGTTCTTTTCTCAAAAATGGTATGTAATTTCGCCATAAAATCTCTAAAAAGTATCCAGAAAGTGAACTCTACCGGAGACTTATTCACAACTGTCCAGTAAGATGCGAGATTTTAAATTTGGAATCTCCTACTGTCCAGTAAGTAAGTATGTTATTTACTTACTGGACAGTTGGTCATCCTCTTTAGATCTGCTTATAAAAAAAACATAGTACCAGACACAGATTAGAGTTTAGCCATTATAACATGGTTATAGGAGGGAGCCTCCAATTATATATCTATCTCTTTTTATGGTATGACATTTTATGAGATAGATACATTTATGGAGCCTTAAATAGCCATTTTATAGTCTGTGTCACATAACGCGACGCAGAAAAAGTATGCACGTTGCGTTTTGTACTTAGTAATGTTGTAGAAGTGTAGTGTGGGATTTTATGTTTGTATTTAGTAATTTCAGTTTATAAATCATGTTAGATTAAAACTTTCCATTCTAAAATTAATATGGAGTTTCAAAACAATAATTTACATTTTTTTACTAAAACTTTCATGTAACGTAAAAATAGAACAATGTTTAAAACTAAACGCAAACTTTTTAGTATAAAAATACAACGACTGGCGGGATTACACATAAAATTGCGACAACTGTGTTTTAATTTACCGCGTGAACATAGATAATCCCAAAAAATGAGTTCAAGCGAATCTGATTCGAAAATAGATGGCACTCCTCCTGATTTAAAAGTTGAGGCCGAATTAGCAAAAAGCTATTTTCTTCCTACAAAATCCAAGGTGCGATATATGAAAACTTATGAAAAATTTATGACGTGGAAGGCAGAAAAACATCGTCTGAAAATGTATTCTTGGCATATTTCAGCTTTCTTCGTCAAGCAATGCAGCCGACAAGTTTATGGGCTATGTATTCTATGCTTCGATGTGTAGTGCAAAATAAACACGATTTAAACATTAAGAATTATTCCAATTTAACCACTTGGTTGAAAAGACAATCGACTGGCTACAAAGAAAAAAATCGAATGTATTTACCATCCAAAACATACGAAAATGTATAAATGAAGCACCCGATAATGTTTATTTAGCAGTGAAGGAAATATTTATTTTATTTACTTGTTTAATTAACTTGTTGTGATGTAAGTTGTCTGTTAGTCGGTTGCAATAATATAAATATGCTATCAAATCTGGTTCCAATTAACAGAAACTTATTTTTATATTCTCGATTTAGAATAGTTTTTTTTAGTTTATTACTATTATGAGAGTTAATGGCGCCTGTTGAAGTATGAAGCTCTGTAATATTAAAAACAGTGACGTGGAATACCATAGTGATTTTTTTTTGGTAAAGGTACGTGAGACAAAAACAAAAATTGGTCGCTCTTTTGTTATACACAAGGAGTCAGCTCATATTGTAAGGAAATACCCTGAAAATATGAAAAGTGATGTTTTTTTTATCAATTATAGAAACGGGACATGCGGCAAAGAATCGGTCGTCATAAGATTGCCGCAATGCCTAAACAAATAGCAGAATATTTGAATTTACCAAATCCAGATTGCTATACTGGCCATTGTTTCCGGAAGTCATCTGCTACCTTTCTTGCTGACTCTGGAGCCAATCTCACGACAGTAAAAAGACACGGGGGGTGGAAATCGGACCGAGTTGTAGAAGGATACATAGAAAAGTCATTAGAAAACAAAAGTGAAATTACAAGCAAAATAAATAAAAATAAAAATAAATTAATACTCAAAACACATCATCTTCCACCGCCCCGCAGCTATCTACCTCTCGCCAAGAACCGACCACTAGTCCCCTGCCCGTAACATCATCGCAAACATCCACCTTCCCAAACAACCGAATTAATGTTTCACAGACATTTACTGCCAGCCAAGAGTCCGTTAATCAAGATGTACAACAAACAAATATGAATGCCCTCGGTAAATCGATCACAATATCTATCAGTAATTGCCATAATATGAATGTAACCTTCAATATTAATTAAAGGAATTTGTTGTTGAACTTTCTTTCATTTTTGAGAAAAGCTTTATACAAGCCTCAACCAGTAAGAAAGCCATACAGCCATCCTGGCCTCGTATATAACCGGACCTCACCTTCGGTTCGGTCCGGTTAACTCGTACTTGGCCAGGAAGGCTTACTTACTGGATTCTGCAGTAATGTACTAATTCATGTGAGATAGGCCGCAGAAGTGTATATCCAGAATAAAAATGAGTAGTAAATTAATAAAAAAATGGTTACACGTGGTTCTCAAGCAAATTTAGTAGCTTTATTCCAATATTCTACAAAGTAAATATACCCTTTCTTTACAATCTAAAATCTTGGAAAAATCTTGAAAATATTGGAAATCAATATCGTGTCGAAACATCGTAACGAACTCATCCAATTACGTGCCGTCTCCCTTTTAAAAAGTTGCCAAGGAAAAGATTGCGCCTAAAAGTTCCTTTTATACGGCGCGGAATTTTCCATTTTTCTTAACAAAGGCGACAGTATTTTACCAAATTATTTTGAAAGTAAAGTCGATATGAAAATAAAGATAATGAATATCAAGTTTAAGAATAAGAAAACTGTGCTTTTAGAGTGGAAAGTAAGGCTTAAAAATCCATGTCTCTGTGTTTCCCGATGGTTATTACTTCAGCCGTGAGAGAATAGGTTACTTTTAGGGAAACCTGCTTCATCGTCGACCACATCATCGCTTAGCATACAGGAGAGACAGAGTTAATGCGAGCCCTATTGCCCTCAAATCTTCCCAGTGTGTGTTTTCTTCGAAAAGTGTTCATCACACCAGGATTTCTTGGCGATGACGCTTGTCCATCAGTCTTTATGCATTCTGCATGTATGACCGGCCTAAACCCACTTCAATCTGGCAGACTTATGGCCGACATTGGCTATGCCTGTTATGGAGCGTATATCGTTCGTGCGCCCTTTTGCATATCTTGAATTAAGTATTTTGAGACGTAATCAAGGACAAGTTTGAACATCGTAGGTCAACCCTGCCTTAATAGCCTTCTACCTTTCCGGGACTTTATGGACCAGTACCTCCTCCAGGCATTCTCGACTGTCTTACCTGTTTTCAAAAGATACTTGCTGGTCCAAGTATATTATGAACGCATCGAAACACTGGATTTCTTGCCCATCTACCTCAAAAAAACACGTGGAATGATACATTGCAGATAAAAAATATCAGAAGTATTAATACAGCCAGTACATAAAAACAAAATGTTATTCTTAAGATAGCATAAGTATATTTTCAGTGTATTTTTTCAGGTGCCTTTAATCACACGCAGCTGTTTTTGTCTATCAGCATCACGGCTAATACAAACATCGTGTACATAATGCTATGTATTACGTAACTTCATAAATCAATATAAGTTCCTCGGCACGATATGTCATAAGCATGTATGAAAAATACATGAGCCTCGGTTTATGCTACGTAACTCAGAGGGGAATATAGGCCAGTGATGCGTAAGGAATGGGGGAATAAACTACCCTCATTTCTACTAGAAAGTGGGACTTGACCTTGATTCAATCTGCATGCTTTTGGCTAAGTACGTTGAGGTCGGCTCCTAGTCTCATCTGATAAAGTGACGTTCTGTCATCGAAAGCGTGGCGATAGCAATTGTCAAAAAGGCAAAATTGTATGGGATTGGCAAGCGTTATTGAAAACTCACGAGATCATCACTTACATTTTGAAATTTTGGCTATCGCCTTCGCTGACATCGAATGCCACCTCAAGAACCTCTAGATTCGCATATCATGTCAACTCATAACTTTTATTCTCTATGATGTGATGTACACCATCTTGTAACAGTAGAAACTTTTTTGTGGCTATACATAAGTACTTCACGCTTCCAGATCAAGCGTCGTAATTGGAAATTAATTGGTTTGACTGGAATCCCCAAGGTAAGAAAATGCGAGGCCCGTCAAACCTGGCATCACACCCTGTTGGCCGAAGCGACTAGCATCAAAATGTTGTGGAACGAGGTAAAGCGCGGTGAAGCTCAAGGTCGCGGACTACTGTGGACAAACTCTGGCTCATCTAGGGGCCGGACATAGGACACTAAGTAAGTCACTTAAGTTTTTCATTACATGATTTTAGTTAAACCATTTTCAAGCATAAATTTGTGTTACTCATGAGCTGAGTCAGACACTACAAAAAAGGTTTTAAAAACTAGAAAATATAAATAATAACAGAAAGGCACACGACGCCGCCTTTATTTTCAATATAAACTCATCATCATTTAGCTTCATTCACGATGCCACGATTTACATAAGCACCTCCTTCGTTCTTGAATATCTAAATACTTCAGTTATGCCTGATAATGCTCAGTTTGTTGACTCTTTCTGAAGTGATATCACGTAGATATATATATATATATCTAGATGTATATATATGAATTTAATTTGGTTTTCAGAAAAACACCAACATATATATCAGCATTAGTCGTTTACTACAAGTATCTACACGGATCCTCTTGCTGGTGATCTCCAGAAAAGGCCAATTGCGTTGGCAGTTCTCATAACCGCCGAGCGTGTATGATCAGATATTGTGTGAACGTCATCATTTCAGCCGGAAGACGTCCACTGCTGGACATAGGCCTCCCCGAAACGTCGCCACACTGATCAGTCCTGTGCATTTCGCATCCACAGCCTTGACCAGGTCGTCGCTCCACCTAGAGGGAGGCCTTCCGTCTGCTGGTACGCGGTCTCCACTCTAGAACTGCCTAGTTTACGTATGATCGTAAGCTATGCAAAAGGAGTATAAAGTAGCAGGTGGTGTTCTATGATTGCTGCTAACCCCTCGTTATTTATGTGTCTGTATATAGTCATAAACTTGTTTTCTTACATTATGCATAGAAAATCATTTGGGAGGTTGACATGAAATACGTAATAACCCCACACGTCGATCTATCTTGCTATAAAATCTGCGACGTATCGACGGATCGTATGAATACCGAGTCGATTGTGACCCGCTGTTATTAAATATACAGATTCTGTAGACTTGTTGACGCTGGTGGCAGCGGCTCCCAAACTAAGGGGGAGAAGGGAATGCGTCAATTTAAATAAGGAAAAGTGTCATGACAAAAATATCTATGATTTATGGAGGGAGTCACTTAATTATGTAGACCGGAAAAAAAACATGCTCTGCGAGCTCGCAACATTAGGGTTCCGTTATTAAGAGACCGAGAAGTGTTATTTTACATTAATTTCAACTTGATACCTTCACGCCTTTCTGTGAAAAAGGGTCTTGATAGAAAGACAAAGTCAAATGGTCTTATAGAGAATTCTAATTTACTTTTGGGATGACCCTAAAAATAATGAATACTTAATCCCCAGCATGCTTGAGAGTGATGCTAATTTTTTCTTCTATTCATTTTGCAGTAAGTATGATGGCTTATCATGCACTCAGACTATTTATATACCAAAATATTGCTGAAAAGGAAAAAGAGACCATTTATCTCATCTCTAGCAAACAAGCGACACCTTTTATCCGTTACCTGTCACAAAGCAAGAGAAAAACCAAAACACGGATATTCCACTAAGATCAGATGTCAAAGGGGATAGGAACAGCCTGAAAAATGTTAAGAGAAACTACACTGTACCGCCGGGAATCGAGTAAACCAATCTATCAGTTCGCTCTTAAACAAATCCTACTGTTCGTGTCGAAATAAAAACTTTTCTGGTGAAACTTTTTGCGGATTTCTCGCAATATTTTCGACCGAGAGGGAATATGGTTGAAAGAGTCCAAGTTTTGAAGAGAATCGTAGAATGTTGAGGAACCGTGGCCGTTGCTCATAAATTCCGTGTGTGCTCTTGGAGGGGCAGTCTTTAGATTTTATCTTGTGTGTCGTGTGGGGTAGGCAGTTGTGTAGGTGCTCTGGTTTTGTTTAGTGAGTACTCGTAGATTTGTCAATTCAGGTTTGGAAGCTTTGTTTTGGTATACGTGTTTCTGCACCGTGAGATGGTAGATATTATTACAAAATTTAGCCAAGTACTTGACCGCCACTGCCAGAGAAAAATTAAAGTTCATAATATACTTTCGAAATATATAGGTATCGTATAGCTCGAACTGAAATCATCAATTCAATCAATAAGTATGTAATTTTCTGAATAAAACCACAGATAAATTCTGAACAAATCATTTATTTTAATTGCTTGTAACTAATTCTGCTTGAAAAACTTTATCGAGAAAATGTGTCAAGCACAAGCAAAATGTTTTATCAACAAAGCAAAGTAGTCCATAACTCAACAGCGTATATAAAAACGTTTATCATAATATCATAGTCACGCCCTTATTACCATTAAATCGTCATAAATACAGATTTCACCGACCTGAAACCAGTTCTATTCTTGAGGAGTAAGGCAAATTTTACTTTGGTAGCTCTTTAAGGGTAGTTGTAGGGCAAAATAGTAGTTTCTTTATTCGTAATAGGCCGTATAAACTGTAATAACAGGCCGTCGTTTCGTTATAGAAGTTACATCGGGAAAAGGGACATGAAAAAGTTGTTAAAACTTTCCTATAGTTGTTATTTTAAAAGTCATTACTGAGATATTTTATGTGCAGTAAACGGTGTTCGGACGCTCTTGCCGTCCCGAAGGACGCAACGAAAAGTTAATTGTAGTACAACTATAAAAAATCAACGTTATTTTTAAGACATAATGTCAACTAAATTTTATAGTTATGCAAAACTACGGCAAACATTCAGTTGGAGATGTGAATGTGTGCAGGGATGAAGACGGAAACAGAGGCAAAAGAAAATATTGATAGATTCTGAGAAAAATGCTCTTCGATCAACTTAATTTCAACCGCAAGACTTCCACTGCTGAACATACGCCTTCCCCAAATGTCACCATATCGAATGGTCCTATGATTGTTGTATCCAGTTGATTCCAAGTCATCGGTCCACGTAAAGGGATATACCTTCCAAAGCAGCATCTTCTGGTAAGCAGTGTGAGAAATGGTTTGAATGAATCGCCACAGTCTGATAGCGGACGCGGTGGGCCGTAGGGGAGGTCGCTATCCTCTGCGACCGAAAAGTGTTAGGTTGCGGGTCACTGACCTGACCCATCGAAGGGGGACCAAGGGTGGTCGTCTGGCGTCCATGTGCTTGTTTGGTATTGTGGTGGTCACAGAGTACAAAACATTCTAGAGCGCCGGTGATGGGGGATTACTCCCAGAGGAGGGTCCGGTGATAGCCGCGGCGGGTTCAAGGTGAGTGCTTTCGCGTGCCCGTGTGCCCGTCATAAGCGATACAGGAGGACACCGTGTTCAGTGGGTTAGTGTCCCACATAACCGCGCAGTTTCCCCGTTAAAAAAAAGTTTAGTCGTGATGTTTTCTTTCATACTTTTCAGCAATATCTTTAATAAACATAAGGAGTACTAATGAATTTGAAAAAGTCACATTGGTACTTGCTTGGATTTAAATCCACGGCCTTAAGCACGAGAGGTAGTGAGTAAGGCCACTGGACCACCTCGATATTTTTTGTTACTGTTTCCAAATTGTGCTCAAAGCGAAGAACATTGTACCGCATTTCTATTTACAAAATGCTTAAAACTATTCATTGGTATTAACATTTTAAGTTCCTTAGATATTCCAATATCACAGAGAGATACCAGTTTCTAACCGTGATAAGCGAAACGAAAGACGTTCAATCTTTTAGCTTGCTCTTTGTAGCAAAAATTTGTTGGATATTATTTTTCAGATTTATATTATGTAACAAGAATGGAATGGTCAATGGTCATTATTTTATTAGCTAGTAGTAATGTACTGTGGATATGACTTCAAATAACTCGTGGAGATTAGGGTGCGTTTTCAACAAAGATGTAGTAGAGGTAAAATTGATATCACTGGTGAAATACAACTGATATCGTTAATATAAGACCGCTTGTACAAGCGGTATTCTCCAAGAATTCATATGACAGGAACTTTGTCGAATCTAGGTATTAATCTTGTCTAGCCCATACAAGAGTTCTTCTTGTCCAGCTCCGTGGCAGTGTACACAGTTCGCTCGTAAACCCTGCGACTTTACGTATACAAGCAGCTTTAAACGGTATCTATCAATATGTACGAGGAGATGTAGTTATTAAACGGTGTAAATCTTACGACCAAATCTGTTCGAAGAAGCTTGCAATGATGCGCAGAGAACAAGGATAAGCTAGTCGAATAGGCTGCACACATTACTCGCGTCATTTCTAGTGACTCAATTGTGTTGTATAACTTAATATTGGCCGGCCACATTAATAGTGGAAACGCACCCTTAAAATAATTTCATAAGTGTTTTCGTTTCTTGGTTTCTATGTAAACTAAGAACAAAAACGAGAACTGGGTGTGACCATAAGCTCTTAGAGTGAGGTTATTTTGAGTGTGTGTGGAATTTATATGACTTGTATACATCTGTCACTTACACGATATCAAAATAACCTTACTCTAAGAGCTTATGGTCACCCCCCTGGACATTCATTTTCCTAAAAAAAATTAGGTATCCGTATCGCAACAATCCAAAATCGTGTAATGAGTTCAGCATGTGATATTATTGTTTCTACCGAACACAAAGTTTCATCATTCTTGAGACCTGTACATTCAGCACCAATGTGTCAAGCTCAGCCAGAAATGAGCTGCAGCTGACACTGACAAAGAGCTGTAATGAGTTCACACGAGGTGGAGGCTGGCTCGTAAGCCAGCGAGCAGGAACATATTAAGCAAGAAAGAAAGACAGATATTTTTGGGACATACATAGAATAGGATTATGATTTTCGAAATGTTGATTGATTGTTTTCATCATTATATTTAAACTAAGAGTGAATAGGTTACTTCTAGGCAAGCGTGCTCCACCGTCGACCACATCATCGCTTACCATCAGGTGAGATAGTGGTCAAGCGCGAGCCTAAAAAAAATAAAAAAAATTAACTAGCTTCTGAAAAGCTTCACCCGCATAAAAAGTGTTTTATTATCCCAAAAGATCATTTTACCAAGTTTATCTGGATAAAAGGATATTCTATGTGTATCCACCCGTACAACCTTGCGTGATTGAAACACAAAAACCGGCCAAGTGCAATTCGGACTCGCGCACGAAGGATTTCGTACCATTATCGCAAAAAATTGCAAAAAAAATCATGTTTGTTGTATGGAAGCCCCACTTAAATATTTATATTATTCTGTTTTTAGTATTTGTTTTTATCGACAACAGAAATACATCAATCTGTGAAAATTTTACTAAATGTTTTAAATTGTAGCCTATATTATGTTATTCTGATGTATAGTTTAGCTATATTTCTGTAAAGTTTCAGCAAAATCCGATCTGTAGTTCTTGCGTGAAAGAGTAACAAACATTCATGCATCCATCCACATAAACTTTCGTGTTTATCACAGGAGTTGGAAGATATATTTTAAAACTACTAATTCGCACAGGGCCCGCGTGACGGATAAAGCTCTATGAGTGGAGGCCTGTGTCCCTCAGTCCCAATGTTGTTCACACATTAAAAAGCAGATTGTGCTATGCTATAAGTATTTTATGAAGATACATAGTAAGATATTAACGCAAATGCGTTTGAGTATGCAACAATTCGATCAAACCAATAATTTAATCAGTGGATGATATAAATATATCATCCACTAATTAAATTATTGGTTTGATCATTTAACTTAAAAAAGAAGCGTTTTGAACGAAAATGTCGTTTTCTTCGTGGCCCTTATTTTACGATACATTTATACAGCACGGAACGCATTACGCCAGAGAAAAATATCTGCTCTTTATTTTCTACGAATCTATTGATCTAGTTTCACAGCTAGATACATTGTTTGTAGGGTCACACTGTAGACTATACGTCCATAAAAATACTGTGTATTAACTTTTCACTAAGAATTTTGGTCAAATTACAAATCATCAAATAGTTGGTAATTAATTTTTTTTGCAATTGCGCTGAGAAATTTTCAAAACAAAAATGTTTTATTCACCACAAACTGATACTATTACTACATACACTTTATTGAACATTTTAATTTATTTTGAGCCTTGGAAAAAGCTTCCACTTTTCTAACTAGATAGCATTGGCGTTGAATTGGATGGCGATATGGTTTCGTTACATGCGACAATAGACCCTGGCCTTGTTGAATGTGCTACATCACTCACTGTAAGGAGTTCTTAAGAACAGGTTACATATTAGTAACATTTTTTTAAAAAGAACGGCTGTCTGTGGTCGCTCATATTAAACTACCTTTGAATGGTGCAATGGTTTTGAAAATAAAGTGATTGCACAAATAATATAATACTAGCATACAGATGCCTCATCTCATACGAAGAAACCCTGCTGACGTAAAACTAGTCATTTGTTTATTAAAACTAGTCATTTTTATTTAACAAAATTAGTCATTTGTTTATTGATTAGCGTTATGTTTTCATAGCATTTCAATCTTTTTCGTCATCACAGTTACGTCACACGTGTGGGTGTAAAATTCTCAGCTGTGAATGAATTAATTTAATATGTTTATTAAACGAAGATTTTAGCCAGATTAGGTACATTTTCATGTCTTAATATTACAGCCACATTTCTGTCCCAATCAGCAAGCTTTTGTTTCGTATCAAAGACCTGCCAGCTACCGGCTAACCGCGACGGTGGTAACAAAAGGTCGGATAAGGGCCCAAACACAAAACTGCAAATTATCGCGATGCGAATTTGCAATGCAGAAAACTACTAAGCAACAACAAGCAACAAGCTCGTAGATTTGTACGATGCGACCTCGCACGGCAGTTTTGACTTTGGGCCACTCGGGAAAACATCCTGAAGAAACTGGCATGTCGTAGAACCAAATATTCGAAAATATGTGATATCTACCAGACCGCATTGAGCCCGCGTGGTGGATTAAGGCCCATTCCCTCTCTCACAGAGCCGATACCTATGGCCTAGCAGTGGTAACATTAAAAGGCTGATGAAGATGATGCAATTAAATCTAAGTACATCAAAAAAGTATCCAATTAATTCTTAATTAAGTGTGGGCAGCGAATCTAGGAACTGTAACCCTGCGATTTAATATTTTCCATCGTGAGGTGAAAGATAGTGCACACGCAAAAAAAAAGAGCTGAACAATACATGGTATTTAGAGCTACGGGTATAAAACTCTATGAAATATACCCAGTTATCATGACACAAGCCTGCACCTCGCATTGTTATTTGGTTCCGTAGCGCGTAATTAATATGGCTAAAAAAATAGTAAGTATTACTCATCATTTTACTTCGGTCATGAATGAAAAAATGTCTTTATTTATTTATATAAAATTTATTGTACACCATACCAAACAAGAAAAAAGAAGCTTAATACTAAAACATACAATGGGCGGCCTTATCGCATTCCGCGATCTCTTCCAGGCAACCTGGAAAAACCTTTCTCCAAGACCCAATCTATACTTCATTAAACAAAATTATTTCAGCAGTTTAGGCTTGAATACAAACAGACAGACTGGAGTTACTTTCGCAATTTTAATGTTAGTATGGATTTTACCTAGATTCTAGATACGAGTAAAATCTGTTCATATCCGTTTTCCGAGGTCCTAGAAAAAACTTATAAAAAAATAGTCTGCTGACTATAAAAATCAAAATTTCAACTAAACCATACCTTTGGATATACAATACGTATAGTCATTAATATTGAACACAATATTCACAATTAACAACTCCAGTGCATTTGATATACTAAATAATAACGGTCAATTTGATGCTCAATTTAGCTTTGAAAACTAATTAGTCTGGAGTATCTATTACTGATTGAGAACTGCACGATACACACATGTTTCACGTGTCTCATTGCACGTTAAAATATTAATATTGTTTACTATGACAGCTTCACGCGCAATATAATAATAAATGTAGAAAATAGGTTTTATAGCGTAGCACAAGAATAATGTTTACGATTTTACTTGAGAAAAAAAAACATTACCTACCACATTACACAAGGAAGAGTATGAAAAACGCTCCATTTTGGACATAAACCGGACGCTGAATTGAAACATGTCACATGCTCGAAGAGGCATGTTGTAATTAAAAAAGGTTCTTTGTTTCGCCGCGGAACCCCAATCCGGGCAGGGTAGATGACATTCAGAAACAAAATAAAAGCCTTTCCTGCCCGCCAAGTAAAATGTTATCGACGAATTCTTTTTAGCCGATTTCTGTGAAGGCATTGTGAAGATTTACCGATATGTTTCCATTAATTGACTAGCGGAAATCGCTCCTGGCAAAAATACACATTGTTTTAGACATTTTTAATCATTTTTTGTTGTTGGATATCTGGACTTTTAATTAATTTCACCTTAAAAAAATAACAATATGGGAAAAATTTGTTTCCATGTTTAAATAAAATGTAATTCCTTTTTGATACTGGGGGTAGAATTTGAATCATTACAGCTTGTTCTATTGTTTCTGTACCACTTTTATTCCTCCCTGTCTAGTTGGGTGCCATAAATACTCGTAATAACGTTTGATGCTTATTGCTAATATTCCAGTCAACCCTTACACTTACAATTATCAAGGCTATGGGGCCGCTCTGGTTCGGCCAGGTTCGACCTTACGACTTCTCGGTCACTGCGGCGTCTCTTGCAGGTTGTGCCATCGATATTTTATTTGAGTACGGAAATTGGGTAATATCGCTCTATATACTGGTCATTTTGCAGAAACAAAGGACTCTTCTATTCTTTCTCCTGACTGTTGTCCCAATTTATTTGGGGTCAGCCCTCCTAGTACTTCTGCGCCACACCGTACGGTTGCGGTTTGTCTCTTCTGTTTTGTTGCTTGTGATCATGTAATTCTTAATTGTTCGTAGCCTGGTGGTCGTCCACGGCTTCTTTTTACGTCATTGATGTTCATGACTCTTTTGGCCATATGGTCATCCTCTCGTCTCATCACATGTCTGTACCAGCGCAAGCGGTTTTCGCTAAGTTTATCGTGTATTTTAGTGATTTTAAAAGTACCACGAATATACTCGCAGAAACTAAGGACTAATTTAGCTTATCATTACCTGTAGGTATTTAAACTGAATCTATTTGTAACGTAGACTGTGTGGCTGTAGGAGTACTGGCTGCATTAATAATATTTTCTTAATCAATTTAAGCCATTAATACTTTGTTCTTTAATCACCTTTGTTTAATTCGGGAGGTGAAAGAAAAGGAAGGGCCTGATAACGTAGAGGGCAGGAAAAAATGAATAAAACGTGTTGCACCGACCCCAAGTAACTCAGAAAGGTTATGATAGTTTTATCAGGAGCCAAATATGATGAGAAACTGTTCTCTCAGTGGTAGGCAGCACGCAATACAACATTGGAGTTTTGCAAAAAAGTTGTTTAAAAAAGGTCTAATTGTATTGCCAACTGCTAATGCAAATACCAAAGTGTACTTAGTTACTTCTCTCGAGCTCATACGCGTACGACTAGGTACGATACGAAAGTTTTTGATATATTTATATATACGAGTAGCTAGAGAAAGATTAGTTAGAACACTTTCCACCATCTCATAAAAAAACAACAGAATCTCTAAAAATACATGCCCAAAGCTAGTCTTAAATATATCCGTCCACAATACGAAAAGCTAATATCACAGTTGCCGGCAGCCTTGCAAACAAGGTTCGTTCACGAAAGGCCGCCCGGCGCCCGGTAGCAAGGTACACCGCTAATTATATTGAAGGCAGCTGCCATCGACATACATAATAATGTGTTATAATTACGCCATAACTTTCAGCAGGGTAGACAGGAAGCTAAGTAAAGCTGGTAAGATATTGCTTGGTGGGTGAGGTGTATATTGTCAAGTAGCTTTGCCCACGATTTTGCTACCGTGGTTTACAGGACATACGCGTACGTTTATAAACTCATGCCATTTCCCCATGAGGGTTGGCAGAAACTACAGAACGCCATCTCCTATGATCCTTACATACTCCATCTTCTTGTTCACATTATATTTATCCCTTTCAAGTTTAACTATTAATTCACCACAATCACCATATCATGCAACTGTTTTGTTAACAATCGAAGTAGATTATGAAAACACAAGAATGATGTATTTTACCGGGATTAAAGGAGCCCCACAGCGATATTTGGGAGGTTTTAGTAAAATCTTTTTTGAAAACAGGTTTGAGCCTCTAGAGAAAGCGACATTATATCAGAGATAGCAATAACAGAAACTTCAACAAGAAAAATTAAAAATGTAATAAACCCCCGAGGCTTTTTAAACTACACTGTCGATTATCAATCGAAGCTTGTCTACAACAAGTAAAATCTATCGAAACACGTTATGTACAATACGTTACCTTGCGAACATATCCCGATTCAAAGAGCAAAATGCGAATACCTTTTAAATGACCAAACCGATTTACACTTAACTGAGAACACTTTCGACAAAGTCATGTTTCAAACAAAAAAAAAACAAATCAAATTAGATTCATCTGTTTAGGAGCTATGATGCCACAGGTATATGATGACACACTTAGAACACCCCTCTTTTTCTGTTGCGGGTTAGAATGGGTTTAATGGTACGGCAAGCCCAAACCTTTTGGCAATTCAGCTGTCGCTAATCGCAATTAGAATGTCACTTTGTCGGGAGCTCTAGACCTCCCGCAAACAACAAACAATTTAACTTATTTGTGGTTCAGATATTTGTGGTTTAATGGAAAGGCAGACGAGCAGCAAGTGCAGCTTAATTCCGCTCAGTTCAGGTACTCGTACCAATCGATTCGCGGCTGTCGGCAAGATATTGCTATTAGCGATAGCATCGCGTCGCTCCGTTCCCTTAGAACTTATTACTATTGGTTTGCAGCTTCCTATACAATACAATCACCCTTTTATTTGCGAATAGTTTGGACGTACTTAAATGGTGAAATGCCCTTATTAACTTATATCAATTAAAAAGCCACTTTGTCTGGCGCTGTAGTGCAGTAGTGGCCCAGTTGGTGACGGCCGCGACTTACTAGTTGTAAGTCATGGGTTTCACACATCTATTTATGGAAACTATCTGTGACGTCACTCGTCACAATTTCTAGTTAAGCCATAATATTTTGACTTTATCAAGTCAAGTGGAATGAGGATAGTGTATGCCTAATTTGCGTTATAGGGGTGAAAATTAGGTGTGTTTGTTAGTAGGATATAATGATCACCCAGTTAATCTGTTTAGCAACACATGAGTAGTTCATAGAGGCCAACAGATTCTAATTTAACTGAGTAGTGTGCCCGTGGCTATACCCACGTGAAGTTGGATCTCTACATTTCTGATTCGATCACGCAAAGAAACGCCGGGCATAGCCCTCTCCATTGCCCTTTGGGTGACTGTAAGCTTTCTGATGAGGCCCATTGTGGCAAAACTGCAACACACACTGGTTTGAATAGTTTGGACTTTGACTTTGACGTGTAAAAAACTTTCTGTATTGAATAGCAATTATTGCGCAATATTCGGTAGCGGTTTTGATCTTGCAAGATACGTAATAAGCCTGCCAAAGTCTGGATTTGTGGTCGTTGATGGCAGTCAACTCGCCCTCTATTATTTGAGACTTGAAATAACTAACTTAATGTGGGTTCAGCCCAACCCTTTAGGAAATAAAGGCTTGATGTTATGTTATGATATCAGTTTAAGTTGTTTACGCAATACGAGATGATTATTAAAAACAAATAAAAAAATGTTACCAAAAATGTTTCTCCAATCAGTGTTGCAGTCGTTCACGATGTGGAGTCCCTCGGTCGTCATAACTCAGTGTCATTAATATTCTTTTATCTACAATTAATGCAGGAACTGAAAATCTGAGCTGTTTTTATGAGAATGACAAATGATGGCGGCATTTGAATCTGCACTCCTTGGATTCTTTAAAGTGCTCGTTTTATTTATTTTTTGTAAGGTACATCGATACAGGAATATTGTTTTCTCCTGCGGAGATTCTGAATAAAATATCGTAAATTTTTGGATCAATTCCCCCATTACAGGGTTTTTTTTTCTGTGACGTTAAGCTGCACTTGTCACGGTATTCCAAGGATGGGAAGGAAATTCCTCCGTACTTGGAATATCTTAAACTAGTTTAGCCAGAGAACTGGAATATTTTCCAATAATTGATTGGCTTGTTTGAATTTGCGAAAGTTTTATTTAGAAATTTATTAGGTCTCTACTAAAGGCCGATTTCTGAATTGAGTATTTGGAGTTAAGAACGTGTTAAACCCTAATTAAAAGCAAAAGTGCGGTAGGTTTTTAGGCAGAGTTTGACAAATACTCAACGTCAAATATTTAAATTAGAAATCGGGCGTTAATCTTCTTCTCGTTAGTCACAACAAGAAAAATTCACGATGACAAAATGTTTCTTTTTCAAGATAAATTATTTTGCAATCGTCTGACGTGTAAATATAATTTCAATCTGCAATATCTGTTTGTGTGGTTGTGCAATATCATAAAAATAAAAAGTCGTAAGTTTCAGTCACCATACTCCATCCCTCATTTCACCTTAGAGGTCAAACCACAATCACTTATCCAAATACTAATACTTATATATAACCGTATTTGCTAACCCTTCGTCCAACTGAGCGGCTATAAGCAGCCTAAGCAAACAGTCATATCAATGATCTACGGAACCTTCTTTGAAGTATCTTTGTACGTAATCATAAATGTCGGTGACAGCAACTTTGATTCTGCTACTTTAGTTGATTGGTTTCGTTGACCCTGTTTCGTTTGTTTCTTGTAATTTTGAATTCATATTTCTGTTTCGGTGTTGATAATTTTTAAGAGCATTTTGCTAATGGAGTTTTTATTTATCTTTCGTTTATTCACAAGTCTTCTATTTAGAAGACTTGTTTGAAAGAAGATTTCAGTGCCTAAAATATTTTTTCAAAGGTTTTATCAGTCTTCAAAGATTCAAATTCACATTGACTTATTTTTATTAAACCTCAAACTATTTAGCTTTCTGGTCAAAATTTACAAAACCAGCCAAGTGCGAGTCGGACTTCGCAAATTCAGGATTCCGTACCAAACCGCAAAAACAAGTTGGTTTTACTAGGAAAAATTAGGAAATATCAAAGAAAATCTTATTTATATTGGTATTTGTAAGCACAATATACGTTATAATAAATATTATCACTATATTTGATGTTCGTCAATGTGAAGTTAAAATTCTTCGGCACAAAATTTTGTATAAAATAGCTGACTTTTGTGGCTTCTCGTTTCTTTGTTTTCAAATGTTTTTTAAAACTACAGCATTTGTCTAAACAACGATACCCCACTCAATGGGGCCAGTAATTTTTTTTCTGCCCCCCCAAGCCGTGAAGTCATGTACGTGTGTATTCACTGTCCACCAGCCCTTACACCTGACCCACTCCCAACCGAAAATCTCCATTATACCCAATCCCCAGCTACTCCAGTGACCCACTAAACGCGCTGCGAATAATAAAGAAACAAAGACTAATTTCCTGCGAGCGCTGAAAGCCTGGAAGCGGCAAGTCTTCCTGTTTGCCTATACGTACACTTGACCCACGTCGGAAAGGGAAATTGTATTTCCTCTCACTTTTCCTTTTGATTAAATTTGTTGTGCCCTCTAAGAAAACGAAACCCAAGCTGCCCGAGTAATTCTTATGAAGATTGGGTATTTTCATTGTGGGGAATCGTTTTGGTAACGAAAAATGTGTATTTGACCTTGTTCAAGATTTTTTTTGATCTTTGTTAACTATAAATAATAAACTAAAAATAAATCATAAGCTAACTTACTAATCATAAAAACTTCTACCAAAAAAAAACCTATGTGAAAATTCTACTTACTGTGAAAGGTTGATTGTTTTAAATCATACCTCAACACGGATTTCAATGAAACTTGGAAAAAGAGTTAGACCATGGGATGGATTAGGAAATTTCATGCTTTTTATTCCGATTTCACGTCGTTATGGGACAATTTGGCGAATATCACGCGGATAAAACGACTGCCGAAAACTAATCAATCGTATTTTGAAGTTAATACGTTGCTACTTCTTGTAAATAAGGAAACTAAAAATTCAAGCTTTTTTGAATGTTCTATCTATACATATATTAAAATATTTCGAAAAAGTAAAAGCCACGGGGTACATGAAGTATACCGAAGCAATTTTTTTTCTCAGTTCTTTTTCTGTCTTTTGCTACAATGTATTCAATTGGCGCCAAAACTACTGAACAGATTCTGTTCAAATTTTGCCCATACATTCCTTAGAGATCTATTAGTACTGCTATTAAGCCATTGTCACCGGACTACATAGCCTGGTGGTTCAGATACAAGACTTACTAGTTCGTGAGTTCGATTCCCAAAATTTTAATTAATTTTTTGCTTTTTTATTTATCATTTTGCTTTTTTTTTTCGTACGAATTGATCTTCATACAAAAATATTTTTGCATATTTTTTATGCAAAATCAAGATTTTTGTATTTATTTTGTCAAATATTTCTTTTGGAAGTTTTTAACTAATTATAGAATAATTCACGCCACCCAAAGCACAATTCCCACTCATTGTTTGTCGGCACTAAATATCAGTGCACCAGTGAGTCATAACCGCTAGAGACAGGAAGCACGCATCCAAGAAATCTCCGGTTAATAAGTCTCTGGCGCACTGATATTGAATGGCGAAAATTAACGTGGTGGAAATTGTGGGTTGGGTGGCGTGAATTATTTTATAAATAGTTAGAGGGCAAGAGATGTTTAAACCCAACTTGAACCGCCTGAGTGTGTTCTACCTTGGCACGCGGTATAGAAGGCGACTTGGAAGTTTCTAAATAGACTCAGAACACAAGTCGACAGTAACAAAGATATTTACCGAACATAATCGACAGCCCAGAACTCAAATTGCGGTGTCTTTTTCCGACAATGGCCCACCTTCAATCTTTCGTGGCATGTCATTTCAAGTCTCCAACGATCAAAAAGTTTACCGCCAAGCTTGATATAATTATGGCGTTGCTCATTTGACACACGTTTCTGAATTGCGGTGTTAAGAGTCTTCTCATCTACATGACCCTTCCTGGTATTCTGCTTCTGTTTTTGAATTGCATTCTTTGCTATGTAGCTAATATTCAATTGTAGTATCTAATTATTTGAGACCAGGTTGGAAATTTTTGTATGCTGACTTAATTGCAAATTGACTTAGCGAGATAAACGGTTTTACACATTTTGCTTCGTGATTTGGTTATTCAGACTACTGTAGGGCGAGTATATCCAGCTTACCTCAACTATAGTGAATGCTATTCCTTGCATCTCTAGTTCTTCATCTATTAGTTGCTGCATACTGTTCGAAGCCATCCAACGTAAGGCATCCAACATTTGAAGCAGCATGTAGAGGATTCTTGCATAGGCAGAACCTTGTAGCCAGGATTATCCATAAGCAACTTGCTTTGAAATACACTCGTGTGGCACCGAAGGTACCATACTACAGGTATGTGCCCGACCCAGTTCTCGAAAATGGCAATATCATATCGGTCCATCATCACTGACAGGACTATTGTAGCCAATAAGCCTGATTTTGTGGTGGTGAACCGAATCGAGAGGCGTGCAATGATTGCTGACATTACCGTCCCGCATGACAGGCACCTCGTGAAAGCCGAGAAAGATACGCAAATCAAGTATCTTAATTTAGCTCGCGAGTTTGTCGACATGTGGGATGTGGACACAGCGATCATTGTACAGATAGTCGTGTCAGCCAATAGCTTAATAGCCACGAGCCTCGACCAACACCTTAGGAGGGTTTCGTTAAGCGGCTGGGTCAAGGGCCTGATCCAGAAAGCAGTGCTGCTGGACACGGCTCGTATTGTTAGGAGGTTCCTCTCTCTGGAGCCCGGACCGCCGGTAGCTAGGACCCTGTTCCCCGATACCGGTGGGCCTCTATTTTTTATATTTTTAAATGTTCTTTTTAATTTACTTAAAAAAAATGTAGATAATAAGAAAAATAATTAATAAAGGACCAAATAAATATTAATAATAATCCCGTGCAAGAACAAAAAGGCTCCTATCTCAGCATGTGCAGTAATATCTAAAATAGAATAATCCTGTGCTGACATTCTGATATGGCCCACTTTTGATGCCACGGACAAATCCATGGAAACGGAACATACAATATTTAATGGATAAAATAAATAATTAAAAAATAGTATAAACACAGAAGGTGAGTCACAGTAAAGGTTGTCTGGTAGATATCGCTGTCAGCGATTAGGCCGCCTTTGTACCCGTAGTTATAAGTACTATTGTAAAAGAGATGTGTAACTTCATTTTTTGGTGTACAATAAAGTATATTCTATTCTGTTCTAAAAGTGTGTAAAGTATAAACAATATATAAATAAAAGACACTAAATATACGACCAACATCCCGAAGGCACAATGATCATTTGTCGAAACCAAAGACAAACGACAGAGCGCGTCAATCAATGGTAGGTTGAAAAAATGAAAAAAAAAATGTAGTAAATTATGTTAGAAACTGTAAATAAACAAAGCGAATTATTTAGTATTCGATAAAACAGAGTGGTGTCACTATTACTGTGTGTGGGTGTAGTGTTCAGTGTAGTATTCGCCAGAAAGTTTAAAAACTAAGAACAAGGAACATGACAGCAGATAATTAACTGCTTGCAAACCCCGGGTAAGTTTATCTGCTGGCTTCCTTTTGCTTGAGTAATAAGTACTGCTTGAATTTTGTACAAAATTTTCCAATCGTCTTTATAGAGCGCAGCGGCGGAGGAAGATCGTTCCAGATAAGAGAGGCAGCGAATTTGAAACTCCCACAGAATGCAACAGTTTTGCGAGACGTCAAAAAAAGATAGGCCGAAGCCCTCGTTCTGACTTTGTTAACATCTCGGGACCAGGTAAGTTTACTGAATAGATAGTCTGTTTTTTTTTTGAGAATTGTGGCAAAGAGCAGCAGCAGCTTATGCAGCTTTCTACGATCTGACATTCTCATTAAATTACCCTTATTTAGAATAGGAGATCTAGGAGGGATGGTATAATAAAATCTTGCACAAGCATTCTGTATAAGCTAAATCAAGCTTTCGCTTCTGCCTAGAGTACATGCCCCATACACAGTGTCAGCCTGGGTAGAACTTTTGACTCACAGAGCAAGATACACATCTTCAAACTTATGTAGGGATGCCCACACCAGCCTAAGCCTCTAAAAGCATTTACGCACAGCCTTCATGATGTGGGTCTTAAAGTGTAGGTACTCATCAAATACTACCCCAAGATTACGGGCTTCCCGGACCCTTTCAATGGAACAACCGTCAATCTTCATAGGTAGTTTGCAGTGATGCTGGTGTTCTGTAGTGTTTCAGATCCTTTGACGGGAAAAACATAGACCATATATATGTGAAGAGTTCTTACAACTTCTAAGGCGCAATTCAGACCAGGAAAATAATCCAACAGACGAAAGGGTGACAATCAGTTCCCTTTGATGGTATTTCAAGGTATCGTTTTTATTTTCAATTGGGAGCAACTCATTGCCTTTTCTTCAAACATCTGAGCAACATCGCGTCATTCGTGAATATACAGCTGAGACAAAGTACAGTTCCACTGAATTGACCAACATAGTTAACGATCACTTATCACATTTTAAGTCGGAATAAAATAAAATATTTCACACAGTTGTCCAAAGCGGCATTTTTTTCACCCCAGGCGGCATTGGAATGGTCTACCTAACAATTCTCGCTGAAATCAGACGACAAGATAAAATTGCGTTGGCTTTGGCTTCTTCATTCATCGCAACCACGTGAATTCCTGGTGGATAAACGGCTGACAGAATGTTTAAAATCCCAATTGATTTAGACAGCAACCAAACACTGGTATGTTCGGTAACACGAAATTGTGATAAAGAGTTTCAGGATTGTTACCTTATCGTTTGGGATGAATGCACAATGGCAAATTAAAAAGCCGTCGAAGCCGTAGACAGGACACTATGGGATATTCATCGAGATGAGAGGTCATATTACTTTTCTCTATAGATTTCAGGCGAACCCTTAATGTCATAAGTCGGAAAACTAGAGCTGATGATTTCAAGGCTTCACTGAAGCATTCTATCTTATGCACATGAATAGAAAAGATGGAATTCGCTACTTTATACAATCAAATCTCGCTTAAAAACGACAGATTTTACCATAATGTTTGTTGTCGCCTCTATGAACCATTTTATCTCGTCCAATTGCCTGGTCGACCGATAATGCCTATGTGTAGGAAATGCAGCCCCGAGATTTAGGTCGATCCGGCGACAACGTACTGAATCGGCTCGATTAAAAATGTACGGCACAAAATCCAATTCTAGAAGTCGATAGCAGAGGCTAGTTTGGAGTAAAAACCTTATGTTCTTAGTTAGGCTTGCGCTTTACACACAGTTACACATTTCATTCACCAGTTAAAATATGCTAGTATAAAAAGTGGTTTGTGGCTCACAAATGTAAATCACAAAATTATTACTTAGAAAATCGGGTATCCAGTTGATCTAGCTGTCCTCAACTATACAGGAGCAAAAAGTAAGGTATCATAAATCTTTTACAGTTTTTATAAATAAGGGCAAGGGCAGGTACACGGTGACTTAAGTTATAGGTGTGTATGTGTATTTATTGAAAAGAAAACATCTCAGCCCGACCTCATAAAGTAATCCGCTAGTCGCCTTTGACATCAACCTGAATAAAGAGAACCGTGTCATACTGAAACTGACACCCTAGCCTGTTCACTTTTTAATAAGAGACTCTGTGAACACTACGAGCCTCTTTTAAAAGTCACTTAAGAGCCTTATTTTATTTGTAACGCGAAACATTTTTTATTAAAAAAACGGAATTTTCTAAAAGGTATTTTCTATTTCGGTATTATGAATATTTCATGAAATACTTTGCTTAGTGTGCGTCTGTTGACGTATTTTTAATTGTGAGCCCAAAATGCGCTGGGAATATTTTATGAAAGGATGTTGGTTACAAAGTTGGACCAAACAAGTGTTTCCATCATACTTGTTTCTATTACCGTGAACCGAATTTTTTGAGGGCCGAGCGTAGGTCCCTGTGGAAATCCAAACAGATGTGACTTCTCTACGCTGTCTGCGGGTGATTGGTTGAATTCAATTACTTGTAGGATTCATACAGGTCATGCTTCACTTGGACGTGATCACTGGGAAATACAGTTATATAGTTTACAGCCTAAAATCGCTTTATGCTTATTTGTTTAACGATTCGTATTGACAAACATTTAGAAATATACTTTGGTCCGCAGGTCAAGAGTCGGTTATTGCAATAGGTATTTAATAGTTTACGGTTTAAACGAAAGAAAGATATTCATTTATTAGACACAGCACTGCACACAATATAATATAAAAAAAACTTAAAAATACATAGTAGTCTGTGCTGCTCGGCAGCGCTAAAAAGATCCATTGCAGCAATGTTGCCAGAGAGCAGCTGTCTGACGCTGGTGTTCCAGAGAACTTTGCTTGGCTCATGTGTAAAGCCCTATTTACACGATGCAAGTTTCTCGTTTATGTCATACAATAAGATTAATGCAACAAGCAACGTCTGCACACCGTTCAGACGAAGCAACTTTTATTCTGGCTTAAACTTGCATCATGTTCATTTGACTTCAGTTGATCGATTGCATGAATTATTTTGGACTGAAACGGAGTCTTTTCTCGTGCAGTAATTACTTACAGCAGTACATAATTAATTCCGACAAATGTACGATGGAGACTTGGACGAGGTACTTATGAGTGAATAGTTGTGCCCGCGGCTTCGCTTCCGTCAACTGCCTGCCCTACCGTACTCACCTATCTGTGTACCCTACTTTTGCCTTGCTAAATACCATTTTTTTTCTAGTGTCATTCTTCCGCGGAGAATCTTAACACTGCCACTCAGAAAATGACGTCAAATGCACAACACCATCTATCGAAAATGGAGTTCAACTGTCCGAGGATCTGAATTGCATCTAACTTCAATAGAGTGAACCGATTGCGATGAAACAAAAAATATTATGTTATACTTCAAGTTACACAATTTTTTTATGTGTTATCTACATTGGTTTCGTACATTTTAGGTGATGCGTGCACAACTAAACAGTTAACAGACAGACAGATAAATCGAAATGTTTCTCGTCCGCCCTGACAATTCTATTCTGATACTTTATTTTCAATATTATTCCAAAGCATGACGCAAATCATTTGAGAGGTTCATTTATCATTCGACCAATTTATCACGCGCCACAGTACGGTATTGTATATACAGCACGTGAAATATCTTGTAAATTAAACCTCGTATCTACGGGAAGGTATCATTCAATTATTTTAGCGGCGCTGGCTAGCTCGCGCTTAATCAGACGGACTCCTTCCTAACTAGAATGAATATCAGAGACCCAGTCAAACGGAAGCGAGCTGGGCAGAGTGCCAGCTCCCCGAGATTTTTTACCAATAACATTTTTGCTTGCAACGGTATTTTCACTTTAGAGAACTGGTGACTATATATTTTTACGGAACCTTTGCTCAAGAGAGGTAATCATACAGAGTGTGGGCTTTCAAAATAATAGGTAAGTAGTTATGTTGAATAGAATGATTATTATTTTGTAGTTTCGAAATACACGTGATAGCCATAAATATTTATTAAATACTAGAGACAGTACTGGCCCAGTGGTAACGGCCACGACCTACAAGTTTAAATTATTTCAGCACCACTGCTCTCAAAACGGTGAAGGAAAACATGTTGAGGAAACCGGAATGTTCTAGAACCAAAAATTCAAAGACATGTGATATATACCAATACGCCAGTGCACAGTTAGATGGCACATGTCTAATTACCACCACGTGGGCCCAGAGGCCCGTGTGGTGGTTTAAGACTCATACCCTCTCTCTTAGAGAGGAGGCCTGTGTCCCAGCAATGGACACATTAAAAGGCTGATGATATTGATATATATGTTGCATTCAAAACTCATAACCAGTCAAAAGTACTATTGATTGTAAGCTCTCGACGATAGTAATTTTTATTGAAATTTCAGTCAAAATTAGTTTTCCCAATGGAGCTGATTAAAAGTAGTTTTGACTGACTAATTTCGTTAAAAGTAGTCTTGACTGGTTCTATCAGCCAAAACCCTTAAAAAGTTAAGGTGATCGACATAAATTACGAAGAAATGCATATTATAAGTTTTTAAAAACTAAATATAATTGGAGAATCGACAGATATTTGTAAAATAATACGCTTGAAAATAAAAAAAATAACATGTAAGTATGTTGCAATCTATAAATAAAGCAAAATATGAAAATAAATTTCTGGTTTACGAGATTCTCATGTACAGTCTGATTCCTGTCAGTCTGATTTCTCATGTACAATGAGATTCTCAAATACACATCAAGGTATACAAAACTGTCAAATATCTCCAAAGGATATTAAACCCTAAAATGTTGAAGGTTATGATCTAAATCGAATAAGAAAATTTGTGGTCACTTGATGTGCTGGTGTGTGTACAATAACCAATAATGTTTGGCTTTTTACTTCAATTATAGTTCGATAATAATGATTAAAAAAGAATTATCGTAATTGTGATTTTTTATTGTATTTTTTCCATAATATGTACTTCTTACATGTTTTGTATTAATTATGTAAACCTTAACTTAAAACTCCGTAATAAACGAATTTGCAAAATAAATAAATCTTTTATTACATACTAACTGGTTAAAAGTGATTTTTACTGATGCTCTAGCAGTTACAAGTAGTTTTGACTAAGAACTTAAGTCCAAATCACTTTTAACCACATATTGTCAGTTAAAATCACTACAGATTTTCAGACAAAACTACATTTGACCAATGTGTTCAGTCAAAATTACTTTTGCCTGTTTTTTTCTGTTAAAAGTACTTTTGACCGATTAAGAATTTTGACTGTAACATAGTATATATTAACATATATTATTATTAACAGTTAACCACCTATGCCAGTCCAGCGCTAGTCATAGGCTTAAATTTTGGATGTATACGGAACAGGGTGTAAACTGCTGCAAACTCCACTATTTTATCTATGTAATTTTTTTTATTATTATTTATTCGTTTCGTTTTTGTAAATAATGTTATACGTAAATATAATTAGGATAATCAAAGGTATGCCATGTTATATATATTAATTTTGAACCCCCTTACGCGCCCGCGTTTAACCGCTAGGGTTAATCGCGGGCTTGGCTTAGCCGCTTTATGCAACCACTTGGTACCGTACGCGCTTAACCGCCTCAAAATTTCAACCGCGGAACTTAACCGTGCCTGCTTCGCTGCTGGCCACCATTTCTTATACACACTGGCGGTTCATGGGCAGTTTAATTTGCGGCGAGCCGCCGTTGATGTATGTATGTACCCAGGGCGGGACCCTCGACCCTAGGGGTTTGCACACCACGTAATTGCTTAGTGCTCATTTAGTGCTTCCTAAATTATTTAGATTTAGATTTTGTGCTTCAAAGATGAAGGAGTGGAGATCACATGTTCGCAGCTCAAAGGTGGCCCAAGTGCCATCCTCGCCGCACCTTAACCTAATTCAATAGAGTAGTTCCCAAATTATAATAAATAATGTAACCTATTTTTTACTTTTCAGATTCAAAAAATATTATGCCTTAAACATTTATGCAACTCCAAAATATGCCAAAACAAATTAGACCATATGACAGTTATGCTAATCTTTGCATGATTTCAAAAATAATTGTAACCTAACCTTAAACACTTTAAAGCTGCTTCTGCATCGTCTCCGGCGCTACGGGAAGTGAAACCCCTTCGCCCTTACGTAACAAAGGATAGGCACGCATGCTCACCTTTGCAGCTTCGGCTTGCTGCCGAAGCCTTACCCATCACGGCTCGCACGGGAGCTAATGCCTAAGCATAGCCATAGCAAACTACAGCGGTTACTCTCCCTTCGCTTCTCCGGTTTTTATATACACTCTAGGGGTAGCAGCCAAAAAACTATGTGAAGTCGGGGTACCCCAATTCAGTTTTGGAACAGATTTGACTTATTTTAACCATAAAGTGGGGGTTCAACCGCCAGAGGGACCTATGTTTACAAGAGTAAAGGAATTAAACTTACGTAATTATTTAGTGCATTAGGCTATATTAAATATTTCTTAAAAACGAAAAAAAATACGTAATACTTAAAGAACGACGATGAGTAAAATAAAAATTCGTTGAAATACGAACAAATAACCGCACGTAATTTTTATTTTTATTTTCATAAAGTATTTGTCGTAAAATAAATTAACTTATAACTGCTTCTGAGTTTCTATAAACAGCATAATTTTAAATTAATTTAGTATCATAAGCCCTAGAGTCGAGAGTCCTCCTCTGCGTTAAAGCGGTCCAACCGCTTGATGCGGTTTCTTCGCGGTTCAGCCATTAATCCAACCCGTTCAAATGAACCGCCTAGGTGGCCAACCGCTAGTGCGTAAGGTCCTTAAACATTTATGAAAATGGTTAGGGAAACAACTCCTTTATCTAACCATTTATATGACTGCATAAAGCTCAATAAATCTTAAAACAACAGGAAAACGCTAATAAAAATCTTCTAATAAAATTTAATATTGGAACTTCTAAACTACAAATACAATTCAATATGCCTGTGCTCTGAGGAACAATATTGTCTCAGACGGATCCTCCTCCATATGAAATCCTTTAGTTTCGCGTCTCACCGAATTGGACTCTTTGAAACTTCTAAACCAGAAGAAATTAAGGTACAACGGTAGGTACGTAATACCTGCAAACCATTTACGTTCTATAATGCCAAGACCACAGTAAATTAAAGTTATTAATTATAATTTTGGTTCCAGTATTCGTCGTGTAAATTTTTTACGAAATTAGTTATTTACCTAATATTTTTATTTAGGTAATGCTCGTAAGTTTTACCAACTTGACTTAAACTGACTTGACTTATCCTTCTATGTGAAACCCATATTATTACTCATCATCATTTCAGCCGAGAGACGTCCATTGCTGGACATAGGCCTCCCCCAAGCGTCGCCACACTGATCGGTCCTGTGCGTTTCGCATCCACCGGACTCCCGCAGCCTTGACCAGGTCGTCGCTCCACCTAGATGGATGCCTTCCAACGCTGCATCTTCCGATACGCGGTGGCCTCTCTAGAACTTTTCGGCCCCAACAGCCATGCATTCTGCGAGCAATGTGGCCTGTCCAATGCCACTTAAGTTTGCCAATTATTCGGGCTATGTCGGTAACCTTGGTTCTCTAGTAGATTCTATGTCTTCATTTCTAATTCGATCACGCAAGGAAACACCGATCATAACCCTCCCCATTGGCCTTTGAATGAGTTTAAGCCTTCTGATGACGCCCATTGTGTGCATATTATTATTTTAGTCTTAATCATTTCTTTCACTCGACCTAACCACGACTCCTTTATCAAAATTAACTGTTATGTCCATGACTCAACTTTCCCTTAACACGCTCACTGAGCCAAGTGAAGTGGAGGAAATTTTCTTGAAATGAGTAGATTTAGGGTGTTGGAACCCAATTTAAATTCAAAACGATCTTGGCATAAATAAAATATCTACACAAAAAAAAAAACAAAAAAGCATGATACGTATAGTTCTAAATTCAAACAAAAACCGCTCGGCGACTGTTTCAGACATAATGATTAAACTCAGTGGTTTCAATAGATGACATCACAGAATCGCTGAGCCAAAGTGCCATGCAATTGGTCGATAAGGATGCGTATTAGAACTGAAAGAGTATAAGAGGCTGAGTTTAATGTCCCGTGCGGAACTTTGCAAAGAAAAGTTTTTGTCGTTTGCTTCCTGTGGCTGCTGAAATTATGACGGTTATTATGCAAAGACGGTGGGTTTTATGCATTCAGAATGCTTTGTTTCTTCTATCAACAGTCAAGATAATGCCTTTAGCATCGTTTGTAGAAGCAGTCTTAAGAAAGATTTCAAAACTATATAGATTAGCGGCCGGTTTCCGCAATGATAATTCGGAATTGAGATCCTGTCAAAGTTTACTTTAGCATGAGTACATGTTAAATTTATCATTTAAGTACTTTGAGTTGGACAAATTATTTATATTTATTAATTAAGAAATAGTTTATTTTAAGGCAGAAAAGTTAAATATATCAACCACAAAAACGTTTTGTTGACAGAAGCATAATATTTTCAACCGACTTCAAAAAGGAAGAGGTTCTCAATTTTGGTATGTTTGTTATGCGATTACTCTGCCAATTATAAACAGATTTTGATGATTCTTTTTATTTGAGAATTAGTGCTTTTCATGTGGTCCCATATAAGTTATTGATTAAGATCGGACGAGTAGTTTTTAAGTTATCTTTAGTAATGCGTCTATTCAAATTATATAAAATAATAAAACTAAAAAGAGACAAATGATAAACATTTTAACATACAAAAATTAACCAACTTCCGAAACAATGTCAAAAACGAATAAATAATATAATAATAAAATTACATAGATAAAAGTCTATACAGTGTAAAGACTTGTCCCTTAATTAACTGAGACTACAAACATATACACTTAAACCAAATACTACTCACTAACTAAACCTAAAATTATACTAAACTAAAACACTGACTTTCAAAAAGAAAGTATTTTTCGCTTTGTAGTGTTTTGTTTTGGAAGTCGGTTTATTTTATTTGTGTATTATAAATCCCTAAAATCCTACGTAGGTAGATACAACTAACAAACAAGTTTTCCGATAGAAAATTGCAAAATGGCGCCTAACAGCCGAACCTCGATTTGATTTTCGACTTCTCGAAAGCCTACAGCAATTTGCAAACCATTGGTATTATAATATCAGATAACCCTCCGTCATCGGTCAGCAACACGTCTCGACAACTATATAACGATTGACTATCCGTAACTCACGGCTCGGGAGTCAAAGGGAACAGACGTGTGAAACGCGAGCGGTCAACTCTTCCCTTAATAATGTGTGCATTGGTTAATTATGGGCGGAAAAAGCAACAGCGCGCAGTGTATGTGTTTAAGTGGAGCGTATAACTGTGGTAACACATCAATTAATATTGTACAATCAGCTGAGTTTCATTATTTTACATGGGAGTGGCTGCTTCACTAACCTCCACAACCCAGTAACTGCGTAACACGATGTCCCTTGGCAAGGCTGTTATCAGATCTCAGGCGACTACCCGTAACGACTGTCAAAGATCTACAAAAAACACAGAGAGACATAGAGGAATCTCGTTTCGTTAAATGGGTCACCAATCCAAGGACTGACCTCGATAAGCGTTGCTTAACTTTGAAGATCTATCAATGCGGCTTTTATCAACGAGCCTCCTAAACAAAGAATTGATTCGTATTAGCGTCATTTTGAGTTTTGTAACCAAGCCGTCAAGTTGTTTGAAACTTATACTGACCAAATACAATGACTTCGTCAACACTTTGTCAAGTACATTGAACCTACATACAAGGACTGTTTAAGATCAACAATCTAGCGATGTTTGTACGTATTGTAATATAACGCTGACCATTGTCTGCGTACTAAGCTCATTATTTATATACAGGGCAGCTCGGTCGATGATTGCCAGGAGCGCCATATTTAGCGCGGATAATGAAATGTGTGTTACAGGTTACCTACCATCCGCCTAAAGCCCAGTGCCCAGCCCAGCAGGCCTCTCGGTCCAATTGCATTTTTGTTCGTCAACATTTTTATTTTGGTGAAACGATGGAACTAGTAGGTAAATCTATTGACAGATAATAAATTAGTTTCGACCATAAATGGGTAATCCTAACTAAATTGTCCTGTCGACCGTATACTAGACAGTCGACAGGTACTCGTATAAACAAAAACAGACGTAAAATTACAAGTTCGTTTACCCTCAATGCTCAAAGTTCCCCCATAGTGGGTGCCCTAGTTAACACCGCTCGTAAATAATACATAACTGAGCATTTGTGAACAAAGGGTGGCACGAGCCCCGCTGCTTTTAATTCGGATTTTTTAGCTGTAAGCGCTTAATGTGCTATGTTGGTGTAGCTAGGCGATGTAAAAAAACTTGTTTGGTCAAGTTTTCTTTATATTTAACTACCCCAATAACATTTTGCTACTTAAGACAACCAAATTTACAAAGACGACATGCGATTTTTTTTTGGAGTTTCTAACTTGTTAAACCATGTCTTTTTTTGTGAAAAATTTGCCCCACACTAGGAATTTCTTCCTGTATCATGGGTGCGTTTACAAACATATAAACTCACATACATAACACCCAGAGCCGGACCAACTATCTGTAGGTCATACAAATATTTGTTCCGTGCGGGAATCGAACCCGCGACACGCAGCGCAGCAGTCAATCGCTCAACCACTGCGCCAACCGTGCGCCCCGTTTAAAGCCTAGACCCATCGTTTTGACAGATTTTCTGGCGAAAGTAAAGTTTGATAAACCTAATTCATAATTTGGAAACTTAGCTTAAGATCCGATTTCTAGTGTCCCCGTAGCTTTCCACTCTTGCCGGTGTTTTGCCTCCGCCGGCCAATCCTCCGACCATTCCCCCGCAAACGCTTCCAAGGGTTTCTTCTTCTTAGTGGTAACGATGATTCCAAAATTAAATAAGTTTTGATCACAATTCAGCCACGTCAACAGCGTTATCGTCTTTAGGGCTGATTATATCATTCTATTCTGTTGCTTGTATTTTTTTTATTAAATCTCTCTTAGGTTTAATAAAGTTATTATTGATTGTGATGGATATATGAGTATTCCTTTTTTGTGCAACCACATGAGGGCTTTCACTCTTTGCTTTGATATAAGCAGGAAAATATGCTTTTAATTAAAACTATTACGATAAACGCACGAGAAAGTATGTTACGCCGATGTTGATGAATGAACTACCATCAAAGTTGGTGTCGTGTATTAATCGAAATAACAAGTAAAAAAATTCTAAAAAATTAAAATCTGTCACTCTGTCGACAGCCATTCTTTGTAACAATACTCGCGTTTTGCAATCATGGACAATACAAATTGATCATGGGTGTGGAATATGGGATTGTCTGAACGCGATGAAATTTTTGTCAATTGGTTAATTTAGTTTACCTACTTAGCATAATTATTTAAGGTGTTGTTTAAGTAAATAATTTGTAATATATTGTGACACGAGAGAAACTGCCAACTAACTGTTTTACAGTTTGGCAGAATTTATGAATATAATAGTGTAAATAGATTTTGAATAAATAAAAGCAAAAATAATATCTCCCGCGAAGAGCCCTGTTTAATACTTTACGATGTGCATTGCAAAGTGTAATCCTAATGAATACATCGTATTTATAAGTAGCTACGACAATTTTATGGGACAGAAAAACTAATGCAAATTGTAACGGATCCTTATTTACCTATTCTATCGTAAAATGCGAACTCAAAATAGTAGGAATCATTTTTACGATTTAAGATAAAACATGTACTTATCCAAACAATGTTTCTAAATACGCAGGCTTTGCTAAATTGAACAAAAAAGTAAAAAATAAAAAATAGTTTAAAAAGAAAAAAACACAAACAAAAAGCAGAAAAAAATCAAAAAAAAATTAATTGTGAATAGGATGTTTGACAAAAAAAAGATATTATAAAAAACCGTCGGGAGCTTTTTAAGATAGTTTTGACAAATGACTCTTTTTTACTAATATCTGTCAATAAAATATTATAACAGTTATCATCAAGCACCCCACGCTTTTTTACAATCAAATATGTTTTTTTAATCACACTATTTTTAATTTAAATTTATTGAAAATTATTTTCTACTTTTTAGTTTGGTTTTCTATTCAAGCTTGCTTTTTAGTTTTTTTTTAACTATTATTTATTATAAACACAATATTGTAAGGAAAAACACACCGAAAACGATAATCCAACTTAAAAACAGTCACGAGGCAATGAATTACCTAAGCTACTTATATGCCGTACGCATGGTAGGATATCCCATTGGTAAAAATGACGTTCAATATCAACTTCAAACCTTTCCAAAAATCCTACCTCCGTAAAGAACAGAGACAGAAGACAGGACGGGATGAAATATGAAAACGTGTTGCACCGACCCTAAGTAACATGGTACAAGGACAGGAAGATGATTTGAGTACAAGGTGTAACTGAAATAATACAATTCCTGAAAACGAGTCATTGTACTCTTCATTATAGTCAACTTATACCAAAGGCCCAGTACTGAGATTGCTGAATAGAAATGAGCAGATCGGTAAATTTTACCGAGTTATGCAAACAGAAATGTATGGAACAGTTGATTTTTTCTCAATTTCGGTGTTAGCTTTGAAGAAAAATTGTTTATAATGATGAGTATAATGACCTTTTCAGGAAATGCCTTGTTTCAGTTTCATTACATATGTATAAAAGTAAGTATGCCCATTGAACGTATTTTGATCGAAACCCATGAACCGTATTTTGGTCGACAACTTTTCCAAAGAGTAGCAGGTTAGCGATCTCATTGTAATGCGCCATCATTCCTATAAATGATGGACTCGCTTTAGCAATATTCATGAGCCTGTTCATAATGTTCACTGAGCGTCAAACACATAGCAGCTGCAATTCGTAGGGCATCTATATTTCCATAGTAATGTACGGGGGTTAGCCAGGAAGTTCATATTAAAACGCAGAAATTAATTGTATCTGACATATTTAGCTACAATGTGCCTGCCCTAAGGCGGCTTCTCTAGGATTGGTAATCAAAGCTTAGCAAAAATGTCTTCACCTCTTTTATTTCCCAATGTCAGTTCTCTTTCAAAACTACATTATCTGTTGGCAGTTTTATTATAGTTTCCCTTTACATAGGCAGATTCCTCACATGAGCTACGCCCCTACGAATAGATGCGCAGAATCATATGAAGTGCTTCTATTCTAAGTTTTGAAAGGTTATATGAATCCTACCTTTTCTTAACCCGAACATTTACCTAACAGAGGAATCACATTTACGATTGAGGTACGACCCTTAAAAGGGGAAGGCTTAAGTAATGACAAACGTGTGATCGGATGTTCCGATATGTGCTTTTAACTTCAGCCGACGTGCGCATACGCACTAACAAATCAACGCTGTCATGCTTGAACCTCCTTAGCCAAAACCTCTGAAAAAGAAACAAGGCGTCCTCCCAAAACTAACAGGAATGATGCTTCAACTCTAAATTGTAGGGGGGTAGCCAGGAAGCTACTTATATCTGATATATTTTTATTAATTCAACAATATGCCTGCACAACTGCTAAATATATCAGATAAAAGTAATAAAACGCAGAAATTACTTTTATCTGATATATTTAGCAACAATGTGCCTGCCCTAAAGCGGCTTCTCTAGAATTGGCAATCAAAGCTTATCAAAAACGTCTTCACCTATTTTATGTTCCAATTTCAGTTCCCTTTCAAAACTATATTATCTGTTGCCAGTTTTATTATAGGCAAGGAGTTTCCTTTTAAATAGGCAGAGTCCTAACAGTAAACATGAATGTTCTGATAATCATTCTGATGCAAATTCTGATAATAGCGTTAGGGTAACCTCGATGGGTCCTACGTATAAGGGCCAAACTAACAATTTGACGATTTTGACTTTTTTATGATAAACGCATCCTATCGATATGATTAATCGTGTGAGCTATTAAAAAAAAAACTGCATGGAAACACGACTTTCTATTAAAGTATAACGGCATATGTAGCGTGAATTGAAACGTATAAGGTCCAAAGAGTAATTTGAGACTTATACGCGGGGACTTCCCGAGTTCCCGCGCGTTTGTTTATTGTTTGGGCCAATCGCCTAGTTTGACACTTATACGTCAGACGTATTTTGCTTGCGAGATTTTGGTCAGACAACTGCGCCGGCCAAAACCGAAACAGGATTATGTTTTTCATGTATCTTTATGCAGCTAAACAGTTTAATTTGAATATAAAACACTCTTTTCTTGAGGTAGGCCACACTCAGAATGAAGGCGACTCCATACACGCCACCATTGAACGAGCTTCAAAATATAAAAATATTTACACACCCTCTGAATGGAGCTTATTGATTTGATGGGCAAAATCAAAAGGAAGTCCTTATAACGTCATAGACGTACCTCAAAATATGATTTATAACTTCAAAAAGATGCAGACAAATACTAAACACTAATCTATAACTTTGTGTATGCCTCATGTACTACAATCTCCTTTTTTATGAAATAAATTTACTATTACTATTACTATTACTAAACACTAATGCTGTGAATTGTTTCACATATCTAAAAGCCCCCATTTAAAATTTAAAGCTTAATTTTACGCAAACGGGTCCATGAATCTTAAAATGGTTTTACAAACACATAATATTTTTGAATGACCTATCCAACGATATCCCACACCATGGGATAGACGAGAAACTATATCCCCTCTTTACAAGTTATATATGTACATGCCAAATTGTAGCTTTCTAGTACTAAGAGACTCTGAACTAACCTGCGGATGGACATACGGACATAGTGAACTATAATGTGGACTAAAAACAAGTGTTTAGAATGAAGACATTCGAGACAAAGTAAAAATGAAGCAATCAATGGGTCCATGATTTTTTGGTCCATCATTTACATAACTCCGCCAACGCAGCTGGATGTTTCCTCGGAGGTAAAAGACGGTACGATTGCCTAAATCTACCGCGACGAGTTCTAGAAGTAGGCAATTGGTTCCATAAATTCCCAAAAATCTGATGATTATATTTCTCAACCTATGTTGCTTCACTGCTAGGCAAACCCTTCTACTCTTCCCACTGTTTGCCTTCGCCGATCAATATCCCGTAAAAGGCTCGATGTTGCACGCCAGCGATTCCTAGGCCAGTCTCATAAGGATACCAAACAAAGGCAATAGCAAGGTACCAGGCCAGGATTTAAGATCCTCGAGTATCCCATTGGCGCAAAATGTAAATAACAATATTTTAGTTTATTATAAACATACAATTAATAATAACTTAGGTTTTGGCAGTCGTCTGATGCACATGTTCTCTGCTCAAGTAGCCACCGCAAATGACATACTTCGATTCAGGGCAGGCACTTTCTACCAGATCAATCCTGCTTTACCAAATAAAACCAAGCCACAATTGTGAGGAACATGAAAGGTGTGAATGTGAAACATCCCTAAACATTTATTCTTGATACCGATTGTGTAACAAACATCTAAAATCTCTTATGGTACTGACATCTTCACGCATTATTCCTTCAATTCATTCCCCTTGTTTTAACAATTCAATCGATCATGCATTATTCCTTCAATTCATGCCCATTGTTTTATCAATCCAATCGAGGTAAAGGCTGAGTCGCGAATAGCTTATCACGACCGTGGAGCCGTTTCTAAAATCATGACTACGTATTGCGATAATTTCACCATTAAACAACAACGGCGCCCCATCGTCAATCGCGGACGTCGCTTGATCCCGGTTTGAGCTATTCGGCGTCACGCACAGCAGATCTCTGTCAAACCCGCGGATCTTCCCGTCACAAGCTACAACCACACCTTCACCGACTTGTATATGTCTCTTTTCATCGTTTCCTCTTTTGTTCGTTTCCATGACATTAGTACCACCAAACACAGTCTTGACAGGTAGTCCTATCAAAGACTGCATTTTATAATCAACAGTTAAGAGTTTTCCATAACGCTGCAGATTTATCACAGTCACTCGCAGTAAAGCTATATTATTGTCTATTAACACAACCCCCTGTCCCCTCTCTCTCCCCTCTTGACCCACCAGCTCATGATAGACTTGATAACCCGGATGGAGGTAGATGTTCAGCACACGTGAGGTCGGGATTGAATCATTCGAAGGTTCTGTCAATGTTCCATACCAGATGTAAGGATTAGTTATAGAATCCACACAGTGCCCGCAAGTTATCACCCATTCTTGGGCTATTACTGAGGCTGTAAACACACTAAGCCATGGAGGCCTAGGTCTTAGGGAACCATATCCTATTACCACGAACGGAATTTCATCTTTGTTTTCATCTCGTCGATCAATCTTTACTTTGTTCTTTTCGGCTACTATTGGATCTGCATTTGCTGTAAATGCCGCATATTTTTGTCCAAAAATTTGTAAAATAGTCAATGCTACGGTAAATTTATACATGGCACTCCGAGATTTCTTCGTGGAATAAATGTCAGTTTGAAATAAGTAACATTTTCCAATAAATTTTGTCGCTTTCTTTGATATTTATGACGCGATTATTTTTGATGTTTGCAAACTTACCAACGCAATGCGCGAGGAATCTAACGTACCGTCATAGGAAATTGTGATTTTCTTTTGTTTCTATTCAACAAATTACCGATTTTCACGGCCAAGAAAACTGATCTCGCTATAGAAGTTTTTCCAAGAATCTTGTTAACTCATTGCCAAGCCTAAATAGATTGTCTCTATTTTATTTTATTCTTATTTAGCCTGCTTTGTCTCACTGCTGGGCAAAGGCCTCTCCCACATCTATCCAGGCTACTTTGTCTCCTGCCTTCTCCGGCCAATCCGGTAGGAACGAGTCCACATCGTCACGCCAGCGTTTTTAGACCTACCTCGGTTACGACGTCCTTCTCCAGGTACCGACTGCGTGGCGATCCTGGCCCATCTGTCACCCTGCATCCTGCAAATGTGACCCACACAATACCACTTCAGCCTCGCAGACTTGTCTCCAACTTCAGCGATGCCTGTCTTGGAGCGTATAATTGTATTGCGGATCCGGTCAGTCAGTTTAATTTATAGAATGCCACGCTATATCGCTGTTTGGCAATCGACTTCTGAGCTTCAGTCAAAGACCAAGTCTGAGCGCCATAGAATGGAATAGGCTGGATACATATGTCGACGAGCTTACGCTTTATCGAATTTGGAAGGTCGCCCTTCATGAGCGCCTTCAAGGATCAGTAGCTCCTCCAGGCATTTTCGACTCGACGGTCGATTCCTTTGTCTTGCCTATTATGGAAGGAAACCAGCTGGCCCAGAAAAATATATTCGTCGACATATTGTATCGCCTGCCCATCCACGTCGACTCTATATTTGACGGTATTGCTCGTGATCTTGGTCTTAGACCGATTCATCATCAGTCCAACCTCGAGGCTTGTCTCAGATAAATCTTAAATTAATTGCAGTGTCTTACATAATTATCTTCAAGGGGTAGCGGTGGGACCGATACAGGTGGGGTTGGAAGGAAGCTGCGTGCACAAGCCAGCAATCTAATTGCGTAACCAACTCGTTATTACTTAAGATCATTTTCATTTTGAAATTGATTCAACTTAGAATGTATTGGTAATGGACGAAGATGAAGGAGGACAGACATTAGTCGCAAATAAAGGTCTTTGAATATTAAATCTTTACAAGTTTATAGAAAACCGGCCAAGTGCGTGTTGACTTCGCACATTTAGGGTTCCGTACCAAACCGCAAAAACAAGTCGGTTTTAGTCGGCAAATTTGGAAGTTTCAAAGAAATATCTGATTTATCAATATGTTGGTATTTTTAGTAAAACATACGTAATAATAAACATAATCACCAAATCTGAAGTTCATAGATCAATGGAAAGTTAAAAAATTCCATTGATCAAAATTTTGAAAAAAAAGCTGACTTTGGTGGCTTCTCGTTCCTTTCTTTTACAGTATTTATCTATTCAACGAGTTCTAAACAACGATCGGGTAAGTAAATCTTTTTTTCGCACACCCTTTTGCTATGGGAGCCCTCCCTTTAAAAATAATGTTTGACAATTTTCATGGCTTTGGGACAACAAGATGCATATACTGAGAAAATTTGAAGACTGTAGCTCAAACCATTTGGCTGTCAAACTGGTTTGACAGAAGACAGAAAGACGGACAGACAGACGGACAGACAGACGGACAGAAAGACGGACAGACAGATGGACAGACAGACGGACAGACAGACGGACAGACAGACGGACAGACAGACGGACAGACAGACGGACAGACAGACGGACAGACAGACGGACAGATAGACGGACAGACAGACGGACAGACAGACGGACAGACAGACGGACAGACAGACGGACAGACAGACGGACAGACAGACGGACAGACAGACCGACAGACAGACGGACAGACAGACGGACAGACAGACGGACAGACAGACGGACAGACAGACGGACAGACAGACTGACAGACAGACGGACAGACAGACGGACAGACAGATGGACAGACAGACGGACAGACAGACGGACTGACAGATGGACAGACAGACGGACAGACAGACGGACAGACAGACGGACAGACAGACGGACAGACAGATGGATAGACAGACGGACAGACAGACGGACAGACAGACGGACAGACAGATGGACAGACAGACGGACAGACAGACGGACAGACAGATGGACAGACAGACGGACAGACAGACGGACAGACAGACGGACAGACAGATGGACAGACAGACGGACAGACAGACGGACAGACAGACGGACAGACAGATGGACAGACAGATGGACAGACAGACGGACAGACAGACGGACAGACAGATGGACAGACAGACGGACAGACAGGCGGACAGACAGACGGACAGACAGATGGACAGACAGATGGACAGACAGATGGACAGACAGACGGACAGAGAGACGGACAGACAGACGGACAGACAGATGAACAGACAGATGGACAGACAGACGGACAGACAGACGGACAGACAGACGGACAGACAGATGGACAGACAGATGGACAGACAGACGGACAGTGGAGTCTTAGTAATAGGGCCCCGTTTTTACCCTTTGGGTACGAAACGCTAAAAAACACAGTATTATGTATATTATGATGTATTTTATATTTATGTATAACTAACGAAATATTAGGTAACTGTATGACGGACATGTAAGTGACAGCAATAGGGCTCCGTTACGTAAGCGTGTGGAACTGACGCTAGTTATTAAAAATACCAGATATTAGATGTTTGATAAGCGTGTATGTGAACGTGAGTGAAGCAAAAGAATTGTGTAAACGTAGCAGGTGGCGTTCTGTAGTTTCTGCCTACACCCATGAAAAAAAGGCGTGAGTTTATGTATGTCCTTTGTGTAGGTATGATATTGAAATACAATTCAATATTACGAAAAAACACTATATTACACTTGGGCCTCGTTGTTTTAACTCACAAAGCTTCCAGTGCGGCGACACACATTTTCAAGCAATTATTCAAGGTTCACGGATTTAGAATTTTTCTTGTCACCTTCAATTTAAATAATCTCTTATGACAAATTTAACCTTAAGCCCTCATTTTACGAGCACAGTTTAGAATAAAACATTAGTTCAAGGTTGTACCTACTAATCTTGTCAATCGAAAACCACCAGAGCAACACTAGTTTTTCATCAACGCGTATTTGCAAATTAATCAACGAAAGAATCAATTGAAAGTGGAAATAAATCTTACCTCTTTGACTTTGAGTTTTATTTGGCGTCATAATACAGTCGTGAGCAGAAAACCACATTACACTGCAATGCATAACAATTGGTTGTTATGACTTCACACGCCGTGATCGTACACTGGCGGCGACGCACCTTTGCGCGCCACATATCACGGATCCTGACACCAGCTACGGTTGCCCGACTCAAAGAGGTAGTATTCGAATAATTTATATGTCTTAAAAATATTTTAGCGATGTTTACCCCAACCACAGTGGCCCTTAGAACATTCTATCAGTGATACTGATTGTAGAAATGCCAAAATGTTTGGGATTGAAATCTGACAATTCAGTATCGCATGCCAATCTCATAGGTATTTTGACATAAGTTGTCGCTGATAAAATATCACTTTTTTATTGACCATTGTAGAAATGCCAAAATGTTTGGGATTGAAATCCGACATTTCGGTAGCGCATGTCAATCTCACAGGTACATTTACGACTTTTGACAGGTGATCTCCCTAAGTTCCAAGTTTATATTATAAAATAAAATTGTACTACTCTTTCTTGACCGAAATCTAGAATGGTACAGTCGCCAAATCAATGCTTTCGTACGTATGTTTTAATGGTATTTGTTATTACTTTATAGAATCAATGGGGTAAAAATGTTATACGTATTTTCGTTGCAATTTACGCTTAATTCATTAAATATTATTAACATTATCCAATACTGATACGTGATATGTAACAAGCGACGTTGTTCTGTACTTCAATGATAAATAGGCGCTCATAATGTAGGTACATGAAACAATAATACCATTTTTTTTTTCAAACCTTTAATCCTAGCCGTTACTAAAGAGTATGCTTTAGAAAGTTACCGTTTTACGGCACTAAAGCGGATGTAGGCCCTTAATGAGTGCGAAAGAGTGGGAAATATCAAATATCAAAAACTTTGTATTCTAATAGATTTAACATATTTAAGACGAAAATAAACTGTCAGGTCTTGTTCTTTCTTGTAGAAAAACTCTATGATAAAAAAAGACAAACATTGACAAAAGCTACCATCTTGAATGTCAGAGTGACAACTTTTGAGACACTGTGGTAGTCTTTCGGGCACCAGCTGTAATTATAGTTTTTCACTATTTTCACGCGTTTGTTTAACTTTTAACAGGAATAATTTTGTTGATGAATTATCTTCATGAACCATGGTGTGTGTCTATCGGTACTGTGATATTATTGAACATACAAGCTGTGATTTTCATAGATAGTTTAGTTACAATGTGTTTTTCAAATGTTGTGATTCGTTTTGGTTCATTCATTGGTTGAACACCTTCTGGATACGACAACAATCGCAACATTTGAAAAACACATGTCAAACATACATTTTCATACATTTTATATTAAACTTAATGGTAGACATAAAGACCTCTGTGGTAAATTTATTTATTTAAACTTCATGCACAAAAGTACAATGGCGGACTTAATGCCTTAGGCATTCTCTACCAGTCAACCAAGAGTGGTGAAGAGACAACGTGGCAGGTGTACTGTTTAAGACGTGGCAACAAAAAATAATAATCACAGACTGCTTAAAATACAGATACATACATATTTTATACAATACATACCTACATAAATAAACTAACAACTAAACTCGATAACTTATTTTTAATAAACTATTAAAAATAAGTTATCGAGATGACCCACTCTCCCGCTGATAATAAAACTGCAATTTCCGCTTGAAAGAATACCGACTGGTGGCCGTCCTGATTTCGAGAGAAAGCGAGTTCCAAAGAAGAATAGACTAAATATGAAAGGAAGAATGAACAAAATCAGTAGTATGAGAAGGACAGAGTAGGAGATGATTGTTGGAAGAACGCAGATTCCTAGTGTGAGAAGTACTTAAATATTGAAAGTGAGACATAAGGTAAGAAGGTGGGGTGGGAGAGTTGAGTAGGGAGAAAAGCGTAGTAAGAGCACGCAAACATCTTCTCTGGCGAATGGGCATCCATTTGAGCTCAGACCTGTAGCTCGACTGTTTTTATATCTAAATAAAATTAAAAACAATGCATTAAAGAAAAACTGTGCAACGATGAGATTTCATATAACATTTATGCACTGTTTTTGTTCTAACGAAAAAATACGTCCTTAGTGATCGGTTTTGTAGTGATTAATGATAACATTACTAGCTAGATGAAAGAAAAAAAAATTTATGCTTACCATGTTTGTGTTGGTAGCCTACAAATCCTAAGTTTGATAAACAATATTATGCATATTTTGACCCTCGATAATCACGCCTGTATTCATCGATGGGTTGGTAAGTAGTGTACGTGTCCACCTACATTCTACAAGTTATGTTTTAGGCCCAACCAATAATGGGCACGCCTGTGGACATTTACTTGACACAGGATATTACAAGTCTCCGAACTGTGAATGGAAAACAGTTAAAGCCAAATTAAAAAAAACCGACTATAAATACACTTTTGAACATAAAGATTTACAGTTAACTGCCATTTGCAACGGTAGATTCGTAAGTAAATTAATCAATAACATGTTGACAGATTAATTCAAAACCATATATCTCCATAAAATGTGGTAGCTATAATATATGTGACAACAATCAATTCCTAATTCGTAATGTAACCCTCACGCTCGGCCGTCCGGTTTGAGATCAGTGCGTCACTATCACTAAATACATGAAACCTCAAATGGTGAATTTCGGCAGCAAACAGATTAACCTTTTACATAGCTCCGGGCTAGGATTCCCTGTGACGTGGCTGACATCACAAATACATACAGTGACGTATGTAGTGGAGAAGAAGGAACGGTTGGGCGATCTGTGACGAAGCTGGGAGTCAAACGAGTACCTTTTACAGTGTGCGTGAGCTGCCGAACGAAACTGTTTGGATAGACGCCTTTTTTGAAAGTTTAAGGCATTTGGTACACTACCCGTGCCTGATATGGCACTCCGATTTCAGAAAGAAGCTATACTTTAGCCACTATATATCGCAATTTTGTGACGACACTGTACAGAATCGTCAACTTTGTCTCATTTGTCCTATCGATAATACCAAATTAAATGTATGTGTAAAATTCCAATTTGACCAGACTTCAGCCAGACCACAGTAAACCAACTCATTGGCTGTCTAAGACCGGTCTGAATCACTCCAAGTAATTTCTAGGCACAACTTTTAAAGCACGGGAATGCATTTGGAATATGAGCAGGGGGCAAACCCGTTACTTGCTAGGTACATGCTCGAGAAGAAGGGTCTAACCGCGAAACCCATGTACAGGTTGTGCGGGGAACATACGGAACGCATGGAGTACCTTCTGTGCATATGCGATACACTGGCCAGTAAGCGAATGAGTCTCCTAAGTCAAAGTCAAGTCAAGTCAAAATATATTTATTCAACTAGGCCAAAAAGCGGCACTTTTGAACGTCAGAGAATTACAATAAAAATTACAAGTAATAAAAATTGATTCTACCGTGCATTCGGAAAAATAGCTTGTTATGGAGAAGAACGCACAAGAAACTCCATACTTACTCTTTAAAAAAAAAGTGTTTTACAATATTTACATAAGATACATTAATAAATTCATATATGTGAGGACGATGCACCCAGAATAACGCTATACTACGTACAGGTATAAAGTGTTACAAGCATTAACAGGTAAATTCATTAATTTGATAAATAGGGACATGGTCCTCACATACTTACAAATATTGCGAACATAGGTAAAATACCTAATTCAACAACAACGGAACAGTGTGTGAGTCAAATTCTGGAAAAGAAAATACAATTACTGTGAATAGGAATATAAAAACAAATTTGATTTTGTCTATGCTAAAGATTGCCCTATGAAGCAGGACCAGCATGTTTTCAAGCATTCTTATCTTGAATATAATCATCTAATTTGTAATTTGCTTGTTTACAAAGTGTGCTTTTAACTAAAGTTTTAAATATACCTTCATTTAGTTTTAATATATCACAAGGTATTTTGTTATAGAATTTAACACAGTACCCCACGAAAGATGAGTTACTTTAGCTAGTCTATAAGATGGTTGATCTAACTTATCTTTATTTCTTGTATTATAATTGTGTCTATCACTGACTTTACTAAAGAGATGTATATTTTTCCTTACATACGAGTACATAATATTTTCATGAACGAATTGGCAAGAAACTGTCATAATATTAATATTTTAAAATAGTTCCCTAAGAGATTCTCGATGACTTAACTTATATATGGCTCTGACAGCTCTCTTTTGCAATATAAATATGGATTCAGTGTCAGCCGCTCGACCCCACAGTAAAATACCGTATGACATAATGCTGTGAAAGTAACTAAAATAGACCAAACGCACGGTTTCTACATCCGTTAACTGTCTTATCTTTCTAAAAGCATAAGCGGCTGAGCTTAGCTAGGAAAAGGATATCCAAGACCAGAAGACTAGAGTCTCATATCTGCTAATCTCGTTGTCAAACTCATGAAGAAGGTTTTCAACGAGATTGGCAGGAGTAAGTTATCTAGGGGCCACAAAAGATCCCAATGGGTTGAAGTATCTGAGTTATTTCTCGGCCCCTGCACAAGATAAGATAAGAAGTCTTTAGCCACATTGACAGCGTCTATTTGTCTCAGGCAAAGTCTCATGTCTCTCTGTCTTTCTCAAGGTTTATCAGAGTGCAAGAGTTGTTGCACAATCGAAAGTCGTTTCGGGACGTTTCTCCTCAAAGCTATTGTTTCTCATTGGAGTAAATTTTATTCTACTCTTTTAGTCGTTATCTCAATATGTACTCCTTTCTAGTCATCTCATATCCACCATTTCTTTGACCTTACGACATTTCCTCATTTCTCTGTTAAGTCGTTTCGTCTAAAGTCAAACATTTTCCGAACCTCGTGCCATATCTTACAATCTACCATAATTGAGAAAACCATTCTGACTAATATCTTCATTTTAACCGTTATCTTTCACAAGACAGTCACAAAATAAATCCTCTCCCTTTCCCAGCCGTCAGCCTTGAGAGCAACAAACAAACATTCAATTAAGTTATAGCCGAAACAAATGGTGAACAAATGTTGTTGGAGCAAACAACAGCCGGCTAATATAGAGTTTGAACTATCATAAATCGTTTGAAAACAATGTAGTAAACGCGAGTTCAAAAATTAATTTCATGTGTGCCTGGAACAGTTTGTACCGGCGAAAAGTAATTGTGGCCCTTACTACAGGTGTAGAATCGACTCAATGAGATTTTCATGAATCAACTTGCTTAAAAATTGTAGAAACCACTCCTTAGCAACTAACGGTTACGCTTCGCATCTGTACTTATATCCATACTCTAAATCATTTTACGAATCGTTTTCTTTAATAGGTTTTCTAAACTGTACTCAATTCAGTCGCCATGTCTATATATCTAAATGAGAAGCTTAATATATGTGCTATCTGTCAATTTGGTTGAGAGATGCCCAGTCAAGGTTAAGTTGAGTAAATCAAATTACATAGAATATGGGTTTACTTAGAGACATTTTAATTGCATTAAGCTGCTAACTGCTCAAAAGCGCATAAGATAAAATGGGTAACCACTTTTACGTTACTTATTTATGAAAAAAATCCTTTTACTAAACTTATTCAGCTAATATATTTTACATCTGTAAGTAATAACCAATAAAGTAAAATTTAATCAGAAAAGAGTTAATTACAACCCGTGGTCAGTTATGTACTAAGCAGGGTTTTCTTATTACGGTGTCCAACGCTCAAAGGTAATATCATTTCATGCTAATTTTCTCATCTAATACTTATTTCCAAGAGGATTTGGATTTCAATTCAGTTTATGAACCTGTTGCTTTGAAAAATATAACCACATAAATAACCTTAACCAGTAATATAACCTATAAAGGATTGCATAATTTGCAGTTGCTGCAGTATGTGAAGTAAGTAATATTATAAAGATTGTAAAAAGGACATTTTGCAAATATTAATTAATGCTTAATTTTATATTAATATTTTGTAACAGTATAATGTTCAAAATTGAGCTTTGTTAACTTTGATTTGTTTTAAAAGTCTTATTAAAAAGTTATTGTAATATGCCATCTGTGAAATTCTAATGCAAGGGAAAAGCTCACAGGTGGTATTTAAGCCTTTGAAACTAGAATTTCCCTACCTAAACTCCAGAGTTACTAAGCATTCAACATTCGATGTTTGGTTCAAGTTTCCTGAAACAACGCCAGTGTTCATTGATGCTGAGGCTTCAGGCAGTTTGACTCGAACATGATTGAAGAAGTGTGAACTGAACCAAATAAACGCTTGGTAGGGGTAACCTAATCGCTAATTACTGAGCTAAACGACTCCATTGTTTGAAATATTTCCTCTCGCCCGTTCCGTACGTACATACCTATCCACAAACATACAAATGCATATCGGTAAACTGGCTCACTTTTTGAGTTATCAAGTACTGTTTAGTATTGATATGCTTTCTGAAAAGTTATTATTTTATCACGAATAACAACTGAAGATTGGGACTTTAAAAAAATCGTGTGTAAATACTACTTTTGTAGATGACTTGATGATCGTAGCATGAAAAACCGCGGATAATTGAATTGAGTTATAAGATTTAAGAACTTGACAAATCCTTTTTTCATGACAAAGATTGACAGGTTTTCAGTCGTAGAGTTTGACAATTACTCAACTTTAAATTCTTTATTAAGAAATCGGGAAAGTAAAATTAAAATTCTATCAACGATATCAATTGTCAGAATGTACATAAGTGCCTTGAGGACAATCTCTCATATTTTGGCACTTTCTGAATTTTTTACTTTTTGCTAACTCGACTAAGATATTTGCTTAAGATATATTATTAACCCCCGACGGAAAAAGAGGGGTGTTGTAAGTTTGACGTGTGTTGCTGTGTATCTGTGTGTCTGTTTGTAGCATCATAGCTCCTAAACGGACGAACCAATTTTGATTTGTTTTTTTTTGTTTGAAAGGTGAGTTATCGATATATCGAAAGTGTTCTTAGTTATGTATGAATATAATCGGTTCAGCCGTTCAAAAGTTATGGGCGTTTTACTGTTTGAATCGGGGTGTTTTCGCAAGATATCGTGTAATAATTACGTGTTCAATAGATTGCTGATCGAAGCGTATCTACTATGATCTAGATAAATTATGTAGCATGAAATAAAAATGGGTCGGGGTTTTTTTTTAATTTTGAAATTTTACTTGTTGATACGAAAAAATAGTACCTAGATACTTGTCTAAATTTGAAAACCCACATGTAAATGTTAGAATTCTCGACACAACAGATAATATCATGTGTGACTGTGATAATTCTATTGCTAGGGATACTGTATCCACATATTTTTGGCATGATAAATCACGTTGCACGGTTCTACGTCTCGTGTATTCTTAACAAGGAATATTTACCCAAATCTTCACGTTTTCCGCTCGTTTTCAATTTGCTTGTGTCAATTTGTGAATATTTGCTGATCGCCGCCTTTTGACTCTGTTTGTATCGAGAAATGTTCGCCTTCTGATTAATTGTGTCGCTTTGAAAATTTGAAATATTATGCGCACCTCTCAGTTAGTGAAAAGAGTTTCAGGTGGCATGATGTAATTAAAACAAGCAGCCATTCATCCATCGATCCTCAAAAACTTTTGAGCACTAATATAATAAGTTTGTTGTTTTACAAAAGGAGGCAACAACGGCTGGAAATATAAAGTAGATTAACCAGAGAACAAGCGCAGCTAACAGCGAGCGGTGTAGACAGATCATTAAACTATTTGTTGTTGCCGGAGGGCGCGCGTTTTTAACAAATAATAAAATCCATTGTTTTGTTCAAAACAATGTTCGAAATAATTTAAAAAGGTTGACAGCTGTGTTTCCTATTCCATGAAATACAATATCCAATTTGAAACCCTTTACTAAAACGTTGATTCTAAACTCCGGCTGGCAAATGTAAATAAAATGGACCCAGGCGTTATTTATTCAATTCCGATTGTTTTCATTCTCTTTCCCTTTTGTTAACTCAATAAATATTTTACTGATCCCTAGTAAATTCGCTGAAATTGCGGATACGGTGCCGGAAAGCGATTGATGCTTCAAGTATTTTGATCGTCCGCCGCCATCGTATTTTTGGACGTAGCTATGAAGGTTTCTATAGTATGTTTATAAGAGTTTATGCACCTACTTACTTACAATATGATCGTCTTAGGTTTTATGCTTGAAATGATTAACTTGCTTCGCTGACACGTATTAAAACTTTGATTAGCTGAGCTAAATGTGTAGCTAGACTGCGGCTAATCAACGACAATCAATCGATATGGACCGCCTCAAAATATTGCTGATTTAATGTTATCCAGCTGCCACCTCATTATAGTGCGCGCGATAAAGCGATCAAAGGATGGTTATCATCACTATTATAATATCAGCCGAAAGTTTACTTTTTTATACTCTATAGGCTCGCGCTTGACGGTGAATCACGCTTGCCTTGAAAATACCTATTCATTCTTGACTATAAGACCCCTAATTTGTAGCTGTCGGGAATTACAGACTCCGGCAGGCAATTCCACTCCTTAGCTGTACGCATAATAAAAGTGTTCCCGAAACGTTTTGTGCGTATGGGTGGGATGTCCATCATGTATCGATGGCGCATCGACGTACGTCTGGTGGTCAGATGATGAAACGGGCTAGGTGGAATTAGATTGTGCATTTCCATCGCACACTCTCCGAAATGTAACTGATAAAAAACCGATAAGCTGGCAACTCGGCGACGATGTTCAAGACTCTGGAGCTTTGACTTGACCAGCGTCTTATTGCCGATGAGCGTCTTGGCCCACTTTTCGAGTATCAAGCTTGTATTTGGCAGATCCGTCCCAGAGATGAGAACAGTACTTCATGCATGATCGAACTTGCGCTTGATACAAGTTGAGCAGTTGTTCTGGCGTGAAGTACCTACTCACCTTTGCAAGGGTAACTTTTTGGCAGCCAGCTCACCCTTTCCCTCAATGTCGTCCACTACTGAGCATAGAGGCTCTAAACAAATGTCATTCGATGTTAGCGATGGCAATGGTCGAAATGCCAAAATTTAAGGGCTTGACCACATGACATTTCGGTAGCGGTTGACATTCCCATACATTTTGAAATTTTGACAGGGGCTATCGCCACGGTTTCGTTGATAGAATGTAACTTATCTAGGGTCTCTGGTCTCCCCCAAGCATCACGATATCAATAGGTCCTGTGGCTTTCGTATTCAGCGGGCATTTGCGGGGATATTTGAGAAGTGTGTATCCTTATCTTATCAGATAGTCATCCCATCCGACTACGAGAGTAATTGAACAGAGAATGTATCAGTATTTTCGCATATACTGAAGCTCTATAGATTCTCCTGTGTACTCTGCCACCGTTTCCAAAATTCGTTCAGGAGAATGAGATGTCATACATACAACCTTGATAATTTTATAGCTATCTTAACATCATTAAAATATCTTGATTAGTTTTGGTCTCGAGTCTTTTCAGCCGCTTTGACGACCGTTACACCAATGGATTAACACGTACTTTCCAAAAAGCAGAGGCCCCGATAAAAAAAAATGGTGAAAACCGTAAACCTCCAACTTTGTCAACCGTTATATAATAAAGGTCTGTATTTCACCGTAAAACCTCCACTCTAGTTAGTGCCTAAGCCATCTAACTGCCTGTCTGCCAAAAAACTTCGCAACCGAGCTTACACTTTATTGACGGCTTTCGTCTATTTCTCATTGGAAGGCATTTTCAGTTCATAGAGCCATTTGGAAAACTCGCTCCGTATGTTTCGTTCACGATCAAACGTATGAAACTCTGAAGTGAAGAGATATTGTATTCCAAACATGATTATGTATGTCCATAAAATCGAAGTGGTCGTCAGTTGAAAGGCTCCCACGGAAATTTGCGACGCGGTAATATAACACTCATCACCAGTTTCCAAAACGAAATTTTCTACACATAACAATGATGCAATTGGCTGTTGAAAACTCATTCAATCAATGACAGCAGCTAACGCGCGTTTGACAATTTGTCAGTTTAATTTTGCGATAATTCTCATCTCGGGAACTGGGCCTGCCACGTTTTCATTCAATTTATTTTCAGGATGTCCATATATCACTAAATCGTGCAACACTGTCGCATCGCGCCTTTATGAGATAGTCTAAAGAGTGATCAATAGAAAAGTACTTTATGAAATTAGAACTTGATATCATCAACGGCGTCGTTTGCCATAAGTCAATCTAACTTCGTGTAAAGGTAGCATAACTGTTCAATAAACACAACGACACAAATATCGAGGCTTCAGTTTGCCTATTGGATTTGAGAGAGGAAATTAATTAGGAACCTTTGCTGAAAGTGATTGAAACGATAGTGAAGTGGTTACTGGAGAGTTGTCTTTTGGATGTTGATATAATTTGTTCCTTGGTGGACTTTAAATACTCGACACTCGTCAACATCTTCTAAGGTCTTTTGGAATCCGCAGTTGGTCCGTATAGGTATTCTTATAAAATTCCAGATAGCAAGACTTACACGCCGTTTTGGTCTGTCAAGATTTAAGGCATATAATTAGACTTCTCTTTGTGGAAATTCATTACAAAGCTATTATGTTTGCTAGAATTAAAATCAAAATACCAATTAACTTTTTCAGTAATGTTTAAAGAGCAAGAAAATGATGACGATGAAATTTTAGTCTCTTGCGTTTCATCTCTCGTCTTTTGCATGTTCCAAAACAGAATTATGTACAAAATTCAACTGCTACAAAAGTACGGTCACCTGGTTGGGGTCCTAATAAATCATTGTTTAGAAACAAGTGGGAGCTTTGTTAGCTTTAGTTTTGTGGGCAGACCCTCCGCTGGGAATACATACCTTTAAATACTTATACTTTATCATTACCTGCCCGGCATCGACCCTGGGAACTTCTATCCCATACCCTTGTCTATCCTGAAGGTGGCCTTAGCAACTCTTAACCAGACAAGATAACACCATCGTGTTTGGGTTCCTTGGATTTATATTGAAAACCGATATTGCATTTCATACTTTTTTGTTAATTAAAAGCTAGTTTAAAAAAAAACCTTCTATTTATTTAAAAAAAAAACATTATTCTAATTATTTCTTAACTATCGCTAAGATTAACAAAAGTTTACTGGATCGTATTACAAAACTTAAAGGAAAATTGCATTATTCTTTAACTCCCTTCGAATATACCAGTTGGTGACGACTACAAAGAACAAGTTTCGCGTAATTATTTAATATCTTTCTCTTTTTCTTCATAGCTTCCTTTAAAGTTCTAAGAAATCTTTGGGTTTAGAAAAATGATATTTTTTATAAAGTTTCTCTATAATATAACGACAGTGAGCAATATGGAATAATTTTCATAAATCCATCCAATTTATAGCGATGACAGATTTGTGTTTTTGTCGATGGAAAACCCCATTGGGCACACGGTTTCTCGTTTGTAAAACTGTTAAAAAAGAAAGGTAAACACTGACCGCAGGCAACCCCGAATGTTCCTAGGTTAATTTCAGCCAGGCATGCGCATGCGCACAAACATGGCTATTGCCGCCCCGCAATAGATTCCCGATGCCTGATCCATTTTGATCAGGCATTGGGAAACTTTTTCACTCATCGCCACGACCAACAGAATTTAAGCAGGATTTAACATTAGTCAAATATGATTTCAATGTGTCGTGGGTACATGTCCACTCAAACTTTATTGCAACTGTGAAGTCCGCCAATTGCTGCTCAGAACCTAACCCCTCAACGCCGCTGTTCAAAACAATAAAGAAAAGAGTTTATTTTGTCACATAAATTTGCTGCTGCGCCGCGTTTTGCATAGTATTTTGAGCCACCATTGAGTTTGAATCGAAATGTACTCAACATAGGCTGATATTGAAGACTTTAAATCAATGCTAATCAATTTTAAAAAAGAACCTCCTCCAGTCATGATACTCGAGTTTTTCTGGAGCCAAACACACTAAGGCTTTCTTAAAGAGCTTCTGATCTTCCCTGATCCACGGGGTCCCAGCGCTAAGAAAGACAATTTGGTTCAAATAAATACCACTAGATGGCGCGTTATGCACTGATTCGTATTGATGTAAAATCCATACTAATATTATGAATTCGAAAGTAACTCTGTCAGTCTGTCTGTCTGTGTGTTACCTTTTCACGCTTAAACCGCTGAACCGATTTCGATGAAATTTGAATTGGTAAGGAGATAGTTTGATACCTTGGGAAGGACATAGACTACTTTGTTTGCATAAAACATGAAGGGAGAAAAATTGCGGGGGTGCTAATTTTGTAAGTAACTTCTTATCATGCAACTTCTTATTATGAACCGATTTACATGAAATTTGATATGGAGATAGATAGATAGAGACCCTGAGAACGACATATTAAGCAACTTGCATAAAACACGAAGTGGGAGAAATGGTGGATAGGACAGCGTTAGTTTTGTATGAAACTTCTATGTGACTGATTTTTCTTCTATGTTACTTCTATTTGTTTATTTATTTATAAACACTTTATTGTACACCAGAAAATACAGGAACCAAAGAAACTTAAAACTAATAATACCGCGATCTCTTCCAACCTGGAAAAATAAAGAAATAAATAGAAGTATGTAAATTCTATGTAAATTCTCACCCTGCATGTCGACAACTAGAATTGATTGACAAAATCTATATTAACGCAGGCGAAACTGCGGGTAATAGCTAGTTTTATGTATAAATAATAGTGTGCGTAAAATTCTCATTTTCTGGATTCGAACATAAATATTATTCTTGTTTAATCAACTCTCCCAAGCACAAAATTAAGAAATATTGGGCTTTTAATTAATATTTAAAAAATTATTAGAACAGATAATTTAAAAATTGATGCCAATAGATGACGCGGTTTTAAATTTCTGAGGCATTCCAATCGATTGTTTAAATTTGTATGTGAACACATTTTGGTGCAATAAAACTGTGAAGACGTGCTTAAAAATACGATAAAACATATCGTCACTGTATTTAAAGAAAAAATAGTCGCGAACCGAGTAAACCCTTTTACTTGCAAGTCGCTGCTAACACTGTCTATCGCCGTGGAAAGGAATCGAATGCGATTGATTTACAAACAATGATCAGTTTAATCAGACGAAAAACGCTACTTACATCGGCACGGTCTCTTTATATGGGATGAGATATCTGTATGCTGATATTATATTATCTGTGCCTTATCTAAGTATATTCCAGACTGCATGCAATGGATCTTGTGAGATAATTCGGTTATATGTTCTCGAATCATGGCAACAAAAATCAAGATTATAAATTAAATCAAGGTTGAATTAAGAGTGCCAGTTGGATCTTCCAATCAGGAGCAGCTTAGTACGCTCCTTTAGTGATCTCAAGCAATACAGACGTTGTCCTTTTAGGTGGAAATCTCCCTCTCTTCTTTTGTTTCTTTCCTATATATCTTGGCAGGACAAAAAAGGGGTTCCTCAAGCTATCGACTTACTTATGAGAGGAATCTCTAAAGCCTTTATGGGCGATGTTCAGCTCCTAAATTATTTAGTACCCTCTTGCCTAAGATTATTTATACGAGTAAAGGGCATCCAATAACAGATCTTTACCAATATTAATTCTAAACAACATCATATCAAAATATTTAAAAAATGATAAATTAAATTAAATTATCATTTATTTCAGGCAGTTTTTCCATATTAAGCACCACAGATTACATAGAATATACATAAGAATTCATATACATAAATTAATACATAACACATTAAAAACATTGCATGAAAAATTTAAAATCGATTGGTTGATAGCAAAGTACAATATAGTAGTTGTCAGGTTAAAATTTACTAATTCATTTAAGTTACGGCTCTCAATTTTACATAAAATGGAATTCTTTTAGGATCGAGAATGCCTCGAAGCGGGACGAGAGAAAATTACAAGCATATTTTTTAAATACAAAAGCACATTATGGAACTACATCTTACCTGAGAGTGAGTATGCAGGGAATATGGAACGTTATTATAATAACATAAAATTACTGTACATTTTAAAGCTTGTGATAAGCTACTCTGTAGAAATTGCTTTAGACTAAAGTAATTTAATATTTTTGTTTAAATACCTGATGAAAAAATGTCAAAAGGTGTCATGGTATTTATTATAGAGCAAAATAATTATCATTTAATAGAAGTTACTCATAAGATAGAAGTTAGTTTTCATAAAAAATGTAAACTTTACCCCGCGGTTGCTCCCTCGCTGAACTGATTTGCATCCCCGGGGACCGATAAGTTTACCCCGATAGACTATGTTGCTAAAAATTTACCTTAACGGTTCTTTGTAGGATTTTAACTGAATGTTTTTTATTCAGTAATCGTTTTTAAATGTCTATTTAAGATTCGGCTTTTACCAACTGTACGGCAAGGCTTTATCAATATTTTTAGCCCATTCCACTTATGTCGAGGTTGGGTTCCATTTTAACTGCATGCAGCTGAGTAGGAACCAGCATGTCACATAGAGTGAATGTCCTCCACAATGCAGTAACTGGACAACAAGATACTCCGTGCTAAAACCGATATCAGATTTTCTGTCGTCTGTCAAACATCTACTGGAAATACCCTATTTACCAGAATAAAGGAAATAGAATTTGCATTGATCAGCTAAATCAGTTAACCGAAACTAATCCGAATGTGGTGAAACAGACCATACGTAATCCCTTGGCAACTGCTGTTACACATTTTAGTCGCCATGATGAATGGCTGTAGCAGTCAAGAGGCTTCGTTGAATTTCGAAATCTTGCACGTCTCTGGCTCGTTGGTACAGTAGTCATAGGTGGCGGCTGCTTGTTTGAGGTCTTAGATTTTGATACCTAGGTACTGATATATTGCGGCATTTTTTAAGCAATCACTTTCAATTTTCATTCGGCTTAACCAAAAAGGCACTATAAATTTTCAGGACAAATGAATGAACACCACTGGAAAACACTGGTATTCCAGCAGCATCTGGTTACGCAGGAAGCCGATCCTAACAAAGTTGAAAAAAAGGCTAAGCAGATTGATTGAATTTAAATTTTCATTGAGTTTCACTTTCATATAGGTACGAAAATTATCGGTGGCTCTGTGGCTCGCTTGTTGTGAACGGTCGCTGCTCTGCGCGCTCTCCGCTCCGTGCCCACCTCCGCTCGTCTGCCTCATCACGCCCCTTGCGTGACGTCACCATGGTCGTCGCCGACTACGGACAACGCCGTACACGGGACTTAAAAAATCTAGCTAATAAATGATAGTGTACTGTATACTTCAGTCTGTCCGCTATAAAAATACAGGTGTGATGTTATGTAGACTTCTTTCTCGACATTTTCCTACAAATAAACTCTGAATATTAATCAGTAGGAGGAAAAGCAAAATACAGTTTTAATAACGCAGTCAGTTGGACCGATCTGCCTCTCACCGCAGGTGAACTCAGATGAAACGCAGGAAGCCTAACGAGTGCCGTGTAAGATTATATCCTGTGCCTCTTGTTATAAGGGTGATTATCTGTGTGCTGTGTGAGTTGAGCTCAACAACTTGAAGAATGCGCGATGAATAAAGTACGGAAATTTGAGTGATGGAACGATGAGGGGTTTAAAAAGTGATGGTATGATTGTTATTTCAACGTAACGGAAGTTTTTTTTTCGTTTCATTAGGAACAGTAAGAAAATAACAGTCAAACACCGCGGGATAATTATGTAACACACAAATTCACACAATCAATCGCAATACCTTTCATTTGATAACTTTTAGAGTATATTACAAGTTCGAGTAGACGAATTTTAAACAAATGAAGCAATCGATCACGTATTTCTGTTCGAAAAAGATAATTTAAGTGTGTTATACGAATATGGTGCTGATCTAGGTAATTTGAACATCGACTTTTTATGAGGACATCAAACTTGTACAGAACTCTTTTCTTTTTCTCTAGTAGTTTGTCATGTTTGGTTGTCAAGCCGAACCGTACTGGGTCACCCAATGAAAATACTGCCGTAAAAAGAAACATTTCAGACCTATAAAAAAACTGTTCCTACCTATCTATAAAATAAAATTCCACGATCTTAACGTTATTTAATTAATTGTCTATTCCCGAGAACGGGGCACAAAAACGAACGAGATTGAATGAACGTGTAGTCTGTCTATTGTCTGTCCAATCCAAGCCGGGCCAATCGGCAACGTAGGTAGGTATTACGCTCTCGAAGAGAATAGAAGAATAGCATCTGCTTAAGGGTTCTGTTCCCTATTGTTCGTGCGTTGTGTCCTGTTTCGTGAGAACAATGTCAATCAGTGTTGTAACGACATTTCTTTTAAAAAGAATTTGGTATATATATTGTCCTTCCATTCCTGCCAAGAAGCGTTTTCTCAAAAGTGGTTATTATTTTATCTATAAAAGTTAAGGTTCATTTGTGGGTTAAGTAGGTGGTAGATGGAACTTCAGGTTTGAGCCATGACTCAGAAATCAGGACGGTGTTAACATTGTTATTGGAAACGGTATCGTAAAATTCGCTATGGTGGCTCGGAAAGCTTTGAGAGTTAATGTCGCAAAATCTTAAATAATCGGCTAGGATTTAGGATGAACCTTTGATGCAAAAGATCGCCAAGGGTGTTTCTAAGAGAGCTTACATCAGAAGAAGAGGCAGTTGATGCGTTAGCAGAATAAAAGGATTCGTTTTCAGGCAACGTCATATAAAAGTAAATAAATAAATAAAATATATACCAAAATTACTCAGAAGTCACACAAACAAAAACACTATTCGAAAGGCTGGCACTTGATAGATAGATACTTGTCTTATTCACATTCGGTTTTGTTACAAGTGGCTTTAATTTTCGGAGTACATGGAGCTTGTAACATGGGCTTTTAAAAATAACTGCTGATGATGTCGAAAATCACTCGGATGATTTACTGTTAGTAAAGCTGACAGACACAAACACAAAAAATTACCGATCCTTCGTAATCCGAAGAGAATACAAAACTATTGTACAGAAATACCTGCGTCCTGCTGATATGAAGACCAATCGGATTTTCATCCGTTATCAAAATGGCAAGTGCTTCAAACAAGTTATGGGCAAAATAAAATTTCTAACAACAAGAAATCGCTGCTTATTTGAAGTTACCAGATATCAAGCTGTATACAGGACATTGTTTTCGTCGTACTTCTGCTACCCTTTTGGCAGATTCTGGAGTGGACTTAACTGTTCTCAAGCAACATGGAGGATGTAAGTCGAGTGCAGAGGGGTATATAGAAGATTCCATTGAGAACAAGGCGAAAACATGTAAACGCATCGTGGAAAACATTAAATTGCAACCTTCAGTTAATCCATCCATGCCGCTGTCGCCGCGCCCATCTACATCCAAACAACGAGATTCACCGTCACATTTTCCTTCTAATGAGCCAGATTCAGACATTATTTCAAACACGCAGAATATATAATCAACAACAATCTCTAATCGTAATAAAACTGTAACAATAAATTTTCATAATTGCAAAAATGTCTCAAATCGAAATGTAAGTTTTCAGTTGTTTTATTATTAGATACTATTTAATTTCAATTTAGTTGTTACTCTGTGTTTTATTAAATAATAATATTACAATAAAATATGAGGCGCCTTTTATTTTCTCATAGTGGGTGATGAAAAATAGAGTGTATCACTCGGGCGCAAAATATATTTTTGGCTCGGGCGACGTACTTTGAATCTCTCACTTCGCTCTGGATTCAAAAAAGCGCCCTCGCCGTAAAATAGTATATTATGCAACTAGTGAATAAAGGACGGATTTAAAGCGAGGGCCATTGATAAATCACGAACAAGTGAAGGATTCTAAAAAATGAAGCACGACCGTCGGGAGTGATTCATGGTCCTCGATATAAATCCGTTTTATTCAAGAGTTGCATACTATATTTTATACTATGACTGCGAGAAAAAGAAAGATTTAAGCAAAAAGCACAAGGGATAATATTAAATAAATAAATGGTTAATTACCTTAAAATTTTAGAAAAAATGAGAAACCTCAGGGTTCCACATTTTTTTAAATTTAAGCTTAGCTAGTGTGTTTCAGGCGCCAGTGACCACCTCCGTTACGTTACATAATTATAATTAATTAAGCACCAACGCAATTAATATTAGAATTACAATCTAAATAAGTATTCACTAAATATCCTAGACCGACATCCCGAAGTGGAGCTACACCTTCCCAAAGATGTTCTACTGGGTCCTTGTCAAGAACTCTTTCACTGAAATGGGGGAATCCTTTAAGCCCGTCTTAGCTTTCCATACCGCAGATTTGTCATCATAGGTACACCGATTCTATGACAGGACTTTATGGAGGTTGCAGCCAATGGTTTAGGGGCCAATTTCTTATAGATAATGTCCAGGATGACTGTGCTGCTGACTTCACCGTCAACCTTTAGAATGCCCTGGAAAATGAGCGCCTCCCGCCGATGTATGGTCTCCATTACGTAAACCTTTATGGCACACTCGCTAATCTGACTTCGGAGCAGGCTAAGCATGCTGAAGACCAGCTCTCTGAAGGTGCGAAACTTTTCAGCAATCCTCGCGGCAATATCTTTGGCAGGCCTCGCGCATTGTATCTGCGCCTCCAACTCTCCCATCTTCCGTATAAAGCTGTCCTCGAGGGTTTCTTGACATTGTGATCCTTTAGTGCCCAGTGAAACTGATGTCAGTGATACTGCAGCTATGCTGGCAGGTGGTGCAAGATACTTGCTAGGAGTCAAGTAAGTCTAGGATTAATCAATGCACAAAAAAATAAATGCACCTGAAAGAACCACAGAACCTTATGATTATTGTTTATTCATAAAAATGTCAAGTTTTAAAAGCATTCGTTTTGTTTGTTGTCTTTTCAGGTGAGTCACATTACATTGTTTTCATAGGTCGGAGCCATTGTTGCATGCATCTCCCATTTTCAGATATTTCAGGCTCACTGCGTTCAGTGCAGTGAATTCATCTTTTTAGTAAAATAATATTAGGTCAATCTTTCTGCCTAGCCTTTTCCCAACTATATTGGGGTCGGCTTCCAGTCTTACCGGATTCTGCTGAGCACTAGTGTTTTACGTGGAGCGACTGCCTATCTGACCTCGACAACCCTGTAACTGGGTAACTCGGTACCCTTTGGCAAGACTGGTGTCAAATCTCAAGCTTCTGCCTACCCGTATCCACTGTCCAAGATCTTCAAATGACAGCCGGAACCAACAGCTTAACGCGCTTTCCGGGGCACGGAGGAAACTCGGTATGTTGAAAATGGACACCCATCCACGAACCGACCTCGTCAAGCGTTGCTTTACCTTGAAGATCGAAGAAAAGACTAATTTTGAAATTTAATTGCATGTTTTTTTAAATGAAATTAATTTGAAATTAGAATTTTAAGCCAAACAAAAAATATATTGATTTGAAATGGCCAGTACTGCAGAACGGCAATTTCATAGGTGATGCCTGCACTCACGTTATATATTATATATTGAAATAATCGTTTTAGGTGCGACATAATGACATCATGGGGGACTAGACCAAGTACCTAAAATCCTATAGTGATAAAGATTGTTAAAGGATTAAAATGCGATCTAACGAAATGAATGTTACGTAGTCATTCCCTTTTGATAATCGTCTTGGCTGACATAATATTACTTTGCCTTGCAAAACCGTCATACCTAATCATAGATCTATTTAGACTTAATTAAAATTAATCAAATTTTCTAAAAAAAAAAATTGTTGACCTTTGGAACATGTAGGTAGGTTCTCTTAACGCCACTGAAATATGGAACAATATAAGGTAATCGTAATTTTAAATTCAAAATCTGCCTCATTTTAGCCATAATTTCAGCAACAAAAACGAACAATATCACTTTTCTCGATATAAGTTAATATCATAAAATTAAAACACATAAAATGTTCACATAATTTTTATTACCTTTTATAACCAGCTAGCAATTAAAATAACATCGAGCGACTTCAACGTGAAATTATTTCGCAAATTGACTCAGACGGACCCTTCTCAAAGTTAGACCCTGAGGCTTCAAGATGTTATTTTAATCATTTTAATGGAATCTCTGTTTTTTTAGCTCCTAAACCAATAGTGGAATGAATAACTACAATTTTATTTGTTTTCTGAAGAACCGCAGGGGTCACATTGCCGCAGTTGACGACAGTTTGTGTGAAAACGTCTATAGTTGCCGTTTGTTTTCATATAATAATTAAGTATTCTTACATATCTCCAAGATCACGCAAATCGTCGCTTATGTTCAAACACGACGAATGTCTAACGGCACGTAACTTATAATATTATTTTGAATTGAATTACGCGGAGTTTCTGTGGCTTTTCTGTGCAACACTGACACAAGCACCCACGTGTTATTTTTGTATAAAATGACGCATCACCGTGTTTCCAATACTATTATTAGATTGTCTAACAGTGTGTTCTTCGATTTCCTGTCGAATTCAGTAAGTAGCATATTTCGTTCAAAAAAAATCTTACGTGTTGTTAGAATTTCAGCGACGAAATGTTTATCTTTATTATATACCTAATTTATACAATTAGTTACTCACAAACAGTAACTAATAATAAAATGGAAAATAAGGTTTACAAAAAGCAAAGGAAACCGAACAAAGCGCCCAATAACTATTCATTGGCCATTGGCTTCGGCCACAGTTTTAAAAAGGCAGTGAAAATAAAAACAAACTAGTTCGAGGACAAGTTCGGCCATAAAGACCGTAGCTACTGAACCCTTAGCGAAAGAATGGACATCAGATAAGAGATTCGCACAAATCCCCGGATCCCTGAAGGATCTGCTGCACGAAATACATAAAGATTTATTTACTAGAGAATGAGAATGATGCTTTGCCGTGAAACACTACGATAATCATGTATTATATATCTGTTGCTAATATTCTATTAATTTTAATGTATTTTGTAAATGTTATATTACTCCTAGTTTCAAAATACACTTATTGCTCAAAGATTTTCGGATCGTTGTTTCTCCTGATACCTTTAGAGCGAGTGATCATGTGCTGATTATACAAAAACTGATAACACTTATGGCAAATCTTAGTAGGTATTCAAATCATAATTATTTTGAGCATCAGTTTTAATTTTAGCACTTAGATTAGAAGAAGATTTGTTCTTTCGGTAAATTTAATAAAAGAAAACTGACAAATCACATAAGGCGAACGTTTCCAAGAGAAAAATACGTTAACCAATACATTTTTTTCACGTAAATCAAAACGTCAAAGTGCTTGGCGGTCGTTTATCAATGGCATCTGCAAAATTTTATCATTTATTTTACCGTTGCAAACTGCCGCGATCGGCCGTTACGACTCAATTTGCGCGAGGTGAAGGATTCCGAAGAACAGCGGATAGGGTGGGTACATGCAGATACTTAGCAAATAGTTTGCGGAGGAGGAAAACAACGGTACGGAACGGTCGATGGTGCAGCACGCTTGCCTTAAGGTAATCAATTCACCCAAGACTTAAAGACCCCCAGGTTGTAGCTATCGCCCCCTCCGGTGGATTCCCGCATTGTTGAGGCGGGGGGCTCAGTAGCCGTGGCTTGGTCACCCACGGTGAAGTGAAGAGAGTTTATGCCCTGACGGCCGATTAAGCCGACGACGTAGCGGCCAAATAGTTTGTTGCGGTGCTGTTTGGTAACCGAAATCGTAACTGAGGCGGGCCACGATGTCGTATGGAGCGTCTCAGGAGTCATATGATATCGCGGCTGAGGTTTGGCCGCAGGCGAGGTCGAAATCCCCTGCGGCAGAAAAGTGGTAGGTGGCGGGGCTGACCTGACCGACCACAGGGGGACAAAGAGTGCCATACACGGGGTTGTCTGGCGCCCATGTGCTGGTTTGGTCCCTGGGTTTGTCACGGCTTGCAAAGTTTTTTGGTGCGCCGGTGATAGGAGTACACCCCAGAGGATGGTCCGGTGATGGACAGCCGCGGCGGAGCGCGGCGATGAGTGCTGATGTGTGCCCGTGTTCACGCCATAAGCGGCACAGGAGGACACCGTGGAGGTTAAGTGATATAACTGCGCTATCCCCCCGTGGTAGCGCAGTATGATTGAGCATTTCTCAATGATAAATTAATAAAAGAAGGTTGTAGCTATCGCGAAACTTAGACTTTGGCAGGGAATTCCACTCCTTAGCTGTACGCATAGTGAAAATTTTATCAAATCGTTTAGTGCGTATGGGTGGGATGTCCACCACGTACCGATGGCGCATCGCCCTATCTTTTGTAGTCCGATATGAAACATGCTAGGCGGAAATCCCTTTAGCCTCTAGACACTGTGACATACTCTCAGCAATAATGACTGTCGAAGAGTAAACATATATGGGCCTTACAAAAAGCGCTAGCAAACGGTCATGTGCCCTTTCTTGGTGGTAAATTTTCACTTTGTCTACAGCCTCAAGTTCAGGGAGAAATTTGTTACAAAAACGGTGTTCTTGATAATAAAAAAAATACTGTTATTAGCTTATCAAACGTTACAAACAAACAACAAAACTAAAATAAAAGAGAAATGAACAGTTAGTTTTATCATCACATCTAACAACCATTTTGATATAGTTCCTGTTACTTCGTAAATGTTATGGTTGAGGAAATTTTTTAGAACAAAGTATATCTGAAAACCCTTTTTTGTAAATCTTCATTATGTCCTACTGGGAAAATGCCATTCTTTACTCATTCCAAACCTCTCTGTCTTGTAAGCGACCTCTGGCCAAGTTTGACCCGAAAATATGATAAGATGAACACCTTCGAAAAAACTTTTATAGCTAGATATAACTGACATCTACAGGCTGTAATAGTGGGTGCAATGCAATCATATTTTAAATACTGCTTTTCCCCATGTATCTGAACAAATATCTCCAAGGTATTCATAGTCGATTCCCAAAAACAGGAACTAAGGCGATAAAGAATAAATTGAGCTGGTGTCGGAAATGATTGTCGAAATGTGATATTGAAAGTCGTAAAATGTGTTTCAGTTTGTGTAAGTAGAAACAGGAGGAGGTACAAAATATAGCCATAAAACGGAAACCATAAAAAATAAATGCGATTGAAACCTTTTGTGATTCACGTATTGAAACCTTTGGTATCGATAGCTTTTATTATTTCGTGAGTTGGTGATACAATCATGGGCCAATTGTTGTCAATATTATGCTTTTTTACCTACATCATCAGTGGTTATTCAGTTAGTAACAATGAAGTGTTAACGAACGTAATAAATACGGATATAAAGTACAATGACTTGTGGCATAATCATGATGTAGCTGATGGAGAGTATCCCTTCATCGTATCGGTGGCATTCATTGAGGCGCTGGTGGTGACCAGGCACTGCACCGGGTCACTCATACATCAGTCATGGGTCCTCTCATCTGCACACTGTTTCTACGATTTACTCGACAGAAAATTCTATGTCTGGTACGGAAACTTCACTGTGTCGCCCATGATATCCAAACTATATTCTACAGTCTTAAAAATTCACATACATCCAGCTTTCCACAACACAAAATTTACAAAACGTGGCTTCTTCTTTGGCGATAATGACGTAAGCCTGTTAAAAATCGGGAAAATTATTTTGCCGTCCTACGGAAGGCTATCAAACATTGACCATTCGAAGATGAATGGTCTCACTGTGAAGTACATTGGAGGAGCTGCGAGATACTCCGGAATAACCTCGAAGTACGTTGGAAGTCTGAGGAAGACTAGAGGTCTCGCCAAGAACATGAGCATGGAAGAGCAGTTCAAACCGCTGCAGGTCGGTGAAGGCACCGTAATCAACTGTGGAATGGAACTGACAATATGGTCCAAACACATGCTATGTATTGTCCCCAAGTGTACAGACAAGTTGCATCAGCCGCTGCATGGTGACTTCGGCGGACCCTTTATATATGAAGGTAAAATAGTTGGAGTGATGTCTTTAAGTTTTAAATTACCTAAAAACTTTCTGTCTTCGAATGGATTAACGCCAATAAGCCCTTATAAAGATTGGATAAACCACGTTACCAGATCAGTCAAGAATAAAAATGTGATAATTGCAAGTGAAAATTGAGATAATTATGTGAAAAAGAACTTGGGAAGTGTAATAATACAAATGTATGGAAAAAGTCGGTAGCATCGTTTGTTAATGACTGTGCAACTGTAGTTGATCGTAAAATGGTTAATTACTCAGTACATGTTTTCTAGCAATAACTACTAGGAGTTCTCTTACTTTGTTTTATTTTAATAGTTTCTTGGGTTTTTATGTAGCTGTCCCACTTCAGAGACAATACTCTCTGTTTCTCATATTTTTTCTAAGTTTTAATAAATAAATAAAGATACTACACATTTAAGATCAAGCTCTATGACAGTCTGTTAATAATCAGGGATACGAACTGGGTCTAACATGATCTGGTTTTGATAAATATCATCGTTACCAGCTTTGGTATCAATATAAATAAAAAAACATAACTGTAAAAAACATTATTTTAAATCAAATCACACAACTCGTAAAAAAATAAATTAAATTTCATAGGTTTTTTAATATAATATGAAATATAAAGATAAGAAATTGAATTCTAAATTGTATACTAGCCGACTTTCTCGAGTTTTCGCATAAGTACCAACATTGATTTATGTTGTGTGATCGATCAAGCTTCTATCCGCGGGCCAATAAACGGTAACTTAGAAAGCGTTGCGTTCATAAAAGTGCAGTGGGGTCCACCGAGACAGCGGTGCGTGATCCAACGGAGAACAACTTTGTACCAGTGTGGTTCATCTACCGTATCTTCCACGCTCCACACGCTCGGCACCGCAATACCGTGAAGGAGCGCGAGCCGTCCCGACCTGGGATGCTTCACTAGAACCTAACTTTCTATGAGCAAAACGTCAGTCATTGTAGGTACTAAAATACGATGTACACATTATTTGGAATGAATCGGTCTTTTATCATTTAACGTTTCTTGAAAAATGTTCCGATTCTTAATAACGGTGTTTTTGATAACAATTACAGTCTCCAGTTTCATAAACAAGAACAAAGCAAACAAATCCTTAAGAACTGACGAAGGTTCAGAAGTCAAAGCAAAGGATTTTCCATTCTTCGTTGCAGTAGCGGGACTTATGATGAAGGGAAAGCTCAAAGAAGTTTGTAGAGTTGGTACAGGTGTACTGTTAACTGGAACCTGGGTGCTGACTGCCGCCCATATTTTGGATGATATAGACCCAGAGGTTCGTGATAAACTATCTGTGTTGTATGGTGACTTCACGAAGTCGCCTTTCGATACTGGTATGTATACTGAAGTGTTTAACATTTATAGTCATCCTGGCTTTCAAGCAATGCCATTTATTGCTGAAGACTTGTTCTTTAGCATCAATGACGTGGCTCTCATGATTATCAGCAAAATTTCCGTGGCGAGCTACGGTAGACTGTCGTCTGTCAACCATGCCTCTCTGCTGGGGCTGACCGCGAAGTACATCGGAGTTGCCGACACTAAGAAATCAGGAGATGATGTGAATTTGAAATTGAAAATTGGGCGCGGGATGGTTACGAGATGTGGTCCTCCAGAAAAAGGGTGGTCCCAAAATTTGCTATGTGTCATACCGTCCTGTCAAAAAGAAAGTAAAATAATTAGTTATGCTAGATCTGGCGGCGAACCACTTTTGGTTGACAACCAAATAGTTGGAATTTTTTCAATGAATTTCTCTAGTGAAGCATCTACTTTGTGGCCTGCGTTTACTCCGATTGACATGTACCTTGATTGGGTTAATGATCTGATAAAAAGATATGAATGAAAAGTAACTCGTGACGCGAAGGATTCAAGTCGTTACTGGCGTTATTTGAACAAACAAAATGAATATTTTATTCACTAATATATGATCATGCAACGCGCATTCAAAACCCAGAAGAAGCAAAGAAAATTGTTTTTGTACTTAACTATATACTCGTATTCAGCAAGTGTCGATATTCAGATGTATGACGGTGGACCAACGAAAGTGGTCAAGAATGCGGGAGGAACAATACTGGAGAAATGCCGTGCAACTCAGCATTTGGAAGATTTTTACTAAATTATTATTGTTATAAACTCTTAATTATTGCTCCAAGACATATCTAGAGAGAGCAGTGGTGGCCCTGACTTACGTTTAAATTATTTCATCACCACTGCTCTTAAAACGGTGAAGGAAAACATCGTGAGGTAACCGGCATGTCTTAGAACCAAAAATTCAAAGACGTGTGATATCTAACAACCCGCACAGGACCGCGTGGTGAATTAAGGCCCATTACCTCTCTCACAGAGAGGATGCCTGTATACTAACAGTGGGAACATTATAACACTGATGATGATGATGATATTTAGAAATGTTGAATACCTTCTGCATGCGATCGCCGCCCCGCTATCCTTGCTAAATAAAAAGATTAGTTCTTATGTCACCTGTGTAGATTAGCCACACAAGGTAATGGTTTTAACTCAATTATTGAAGTCAGATGGTAAATAAGAATATTTGACGAAGTACTGAAAGCAATGCGTCATTATATAGCCTACGGTACATTGAACACTGGGCCAAGAACCAACGTAGTTGTATTGGCAAAACGAGGACTAATTTATTGGTGACTAAATAAAACTTTATAAAGGAAGATTTATTGCTTCGTTTTATGAAAAACTAGCTTTTGCCAGCGGCTTCACCCGCGTGAACATCGAAAATTATCTAGAGGGAGCATATTCCCGGGATCAAAAGTATCCTGTGCTATTCCTATCTATCTCTGTGCCAAATTTCATCCAGATCCGTCCAGCCGTTTGAGCGTGAAGAAGTAACAAACATACAAACACAGCCACTTACACTCCCACACACACTCCAAACTTTTGCCTTTTTAATATTATTATTAGTGTGAAGTGTGACTAGTTTCTACCCGCGTCTCTGCCCGCGTGGAGTACTTGCCCTTATATTTTTATAAATTACTAGCTGACCCCCGGAACTTCGCCCACGTCATCTGGCTACCTACAGACCGCCTACCTACCTACCTTACCTACCATACCATCTCTACCCACCTACCCTACCCTACCTATCCCACCCTACCTACCCTAACCTACCCTACCCTACTCTACCTACCCTACCTACCTACCTACTAATTTGTTAAACTATTTATTTGAATAAGAATTATACTACAAAACGAATGTAACCAACTTTTGTTCCACTGGCGATCTAATTAAAATACAGAACATAAAAGCTGCTACTGTGACTTAACTATGATAGTTAAATGTATTCTCTCGCAGATTTTTTTGTAGGTACCTAATAATAAGTCATGAGCCCAACATAGAACCTCCTCCTATTTGGAAAGTAGGTTATAAAAGGATACCGCAGCCTTCATTCAATAACTCTGCGTTGGCAGTTATCTACCTGACACCCATAGTTTTAGTAGAAATCAAACAATGCGATCACGAATGAATACTGATGGCTCCATTCATCCCCACTCACAGGCGTCCATTATCAGAAACCATTAGCCTTCGTTAAAATAGTTATTTGACGCTAATGAATGTCTGGAATTGCGGTACTTTTACCTAAACTGATGTACAGAGGTAGAGTAGTTAGTTTGTAGGAGGTAATCTGTGTGGGTAATTATAGTCCTGATGCAATTAAAAAAAAAATCTTTCACTAATAAATAACTGGTCATAGGCTTCCTTCGGCTGAAATAATGATCATGATGATGATAAGAATTTTGGAATAGTTGGAGAATATTTCCCTAAAGTTCGAGGAAGGAAGTAACAAAGTGTTGATAATACCTCCTCTAAAATCCCAGAATCATAATCATGACGATTTAATTATTACATTGTGATATACTTATTATGTTTTTCGAGTTTCGTACTAAAACTGTTAAATTAAAGTGTTAAGTTTTACATACAAAATTATTTCTTCTAAAATAATTAGATTCTTCAATATAATAAATAAGTTCAAATGTGTTTAAAGAGCAATAAGTAATTTTCAATTTTTTAAATACCGGGATTTAATCGGCATGTTTATGATGCCGGGATTTTAGAGGAGGAATTATCAACTACAGGTTACTTACTTCTTCGAACTTTATGTTAATATACTCTACCTATTCCGATCTCTGATGATAATGGTGAATAAAAAGCTACACTATTGCTGAGTACCGTAGACTAGATTTAATACACGGTTTCTGTGAGATAGACCACGAAAACGGAACCACGAGATAGAACCAGTTCGGTATTGCATGTTCCACTAGCCAGCTAAATAATTTTAGGCCAGAAAATGTATTGATTCAAACAGTACATAAAGATTGAAGTTCTACTACCACATAAAAATTAACGACACAAATCCCGAATCGGAATGCGCTGCGCACTGTCCACGCAAACAATAAACAGAAACGGACGAACTAAAGCAATGGATACTGAATATTTGAGAATCCCAAGTAATTTCTACTTGGTAAACTTCCTCTCAATAAAAAGAAACTCATATATTTAGGTTCGAAGGTTGACGGTCCCTGGGTAGCATCGCACCGTGTCACATAGAATTTTTAGCGACTGCTTTATTTTCGTTCACATTATGTCGAATGACGGAGATGGTTAAAGTATGCCGGTCGATTAGATTGCAAGATTATAAAATGTGATTATAGAAGTAACCATTAATTAATTAATTTTAGTATTCATTAGAATCTGGGATTGCGGCCGATAGATTAGGAAGAGCTGAAGTTTCTAAGATTAGAAATTCACTCGACGAACTTACCTGCGGGCCATGTCCCCATACATGGCCATTCCGGACTTCGTTACACTATTGGTCTATCCTAAGCCTACGGTCCCATCAAGAGCTATCATCGTCGCTGATTTGTTGTAATACCAAACTAGTGAATATATTGCAATTTTTGTCTAACGTTTTAGATCTAATTGTAGGGCAGATCTTCCTAAACTACAAATTTTCTAGCTAATAGCTCGCAATGGGAACGCGCCCTAAGTATGTTTAGTGTATGGCCATCGCAGGAAAACAGACCTATAGTATCGAGGTCTAAAGCAATATCTGCTACTCTAGTAACTTTACAGGAATATCAAACTAAGTTTTAGTCTATCATACTGACCTATATGTTTTATTACAGGCCAGTTTCTTTACAAAATCTGGCGCATATCAATATGTCGTCAGTTAATAATATATACACATGCCTAGCCTTGCCAAATAGGTTAGCGTGGTGTTAAATCTGTGCCAGTAACGTCCCCCCTCAAGTTTAGTGGCATCATGCATTTCTAACCAACGGTCGTAAAGATATATCAGTTCCTTTTGTTAAAATCTATGCCCTACAAAAGTTGTTAGCCTATTTTTATTTGACATGCGGTACAGAAATGGTACTCGAACATTTTACATGTTTAATAATCTTTTGCTGGTAGGATATCACTTTTGTCTAGGACCTATAAGAATGTCAGTTCAGGTCCAATACATTTTTTTGGGAAACAAATAGTTGGGCAATCATTCACGATTCGATTTTAAGTTGAGATAAGCAGACTCAACTCATCAGTATGTAAACTAATAAATACACGAGGTTCTACATCTTTAAAATCCTCGCTCGTATCGACACAGAATATACGAAACTGTTACATAGCTCAAGTTACGGTAAAAAGATTATCTTACGATTAGGTTATATCAGCGTTGCTAAGCCCCAGGGTGCGCCTTTACTAGAAGGAGCCATTTTAGTGCACAAAACGAATATCCACTGAGTTACGATTGATTTTAAACACAATTTTATAATTAATAACATCAAATGTGTTTACCGCCGGGATATATGAGAGTGGCATAATTTCTTAGCCCACCAGTGGGACAATGTATGCTACAAAAAAAAAAAACTGAGATACATTCTACCCACTCCCTGGCTTGTGTAAGTTGTTCAAATAAGCGGTCACTTCATGTTTTCAGCTGCATTCAATTAGACTTAATTGCGAACCTAACGTAGCTGCGAAAGGGCTAGGCAGATAATGATATATTCTTAAGTATAGTTGTTCGATAGTTTTGACCATTTTTAGACTAGAGCACGGGCACCCAACGCGAGAACGTTATTTTTTTTAATCATTACTCATCGATATTTTCGCGTTTGACCACTATCTCGCCTGATGGTATGCGATAATTGCACTAGATGGCGTGATAAGCTTAGATTTGTTATTGAGTCTGGTATAATATTATATTTTCTAAAGACGATCATAAAAAAAAAAAATTGTTTAATAAACTCTGCCTAAGCACAAAATTAATAAATATTGGGCTCTCATTTCAAAGATTATTTGAATGGGTCATTTAAAATTGATTCCAATAGATGGCGCAGTTTTAAATTTCTGAGGCATCCACTCGATTTTTTTAAGTTTGTTTTGTAACACATTTTGGTAAAATGAAACTGTAAAATTCTGCAAAAAATACTTTACTTTTTAATACTTTTACTTGCAAGTTGCTGCATACACCATCTATATTATATCCGCGGAACGGAACCGAACGCGATCGATATTCTTAGTTTAATCGCTGAGGAAAATGGCTAGTTACGTCGGCACAGTTTCTTTGTATAGGCATGTGTAGGCTTGTTATATATTATCAATTATTAGAGTTTGCCTTCCTATCAGGAATCAGTGCATGAGTAATATTCACAAAAGTTTCTGAAATTGCGATTCGTTCTGAGGACAACTTTGCCTGACCCTTCGAGGAATACAAGTTAGATGTGTATTACGTACTGAAATTCATAGTATTTGAGTGAGTGGGTGGTAGTGTCAATGTGTACCTGAGCCTGTCTCTCCAAACCAAAATGTTTCTCAGAGGACACAATAGAACAAAAGGTATTTGCCAGTCCCAAACATACCGGCATTTGTCTAACCTACTGTCACGATACCGTACATTATAATATTTATCTGTATTTATAGATACTGAAAAACTGGCCAAGTGCGAGTCGGATTCACGCACGAAGGATTCCGTAACATTATCGCAAAAACGGAAACAAAATCAAATCGTTTGTTGTATGCGAGCCCCACTTACGTAGGTAATTATTTTATTCTGTATTTGTTGTTGTAGATGCAACAGAAATACATCATCTGTGAAAATTTCAAGTGATTAGCTATCACGGTTCACGAGATACAGCCTGGTGACAGACATACAGACAGACGGACAGTGGAGTCTTAGTAATAGGGTCCCGTTTTAACCCTTTGGGTACGGTATCCTAAAAATCTATATATTACAAAATAAAATCGCTTGTTATGTCTATCTACAAGACCTTTTTGTTTTTCTATAGTCTACAATGGATTATGATGCGGTTTTCACAACCCTGCGACGCAGGAGTGGATCTCTTTTAGTATGAGAATGGTTTATATATCACTTATAATATTATTATTTTTCACGTAAACTAGCCCGTTTTTGTCTCTGCTTCTACCAAATAGGTACACTGATTTGGATCCAAATTGAAAAAGGTTCACATGACGTAGGCAATGTTTCCATCTAAGAGACCTCCCACAAATTGAGAAATATGCCTTTGAATAATTTATTTGCCCACAGTGGTAAGTTTGAGTTTTCTACTGTACCTTACAATGAAAAGGTAATTCGGGTATGAGAGTAAATAAATAAAGTACAAGACGTGATTTTATTTTGAGTGATTGTGAACTGGTTTTCGGAACGATTTTACGTCTTTGAGTAATCGAGGAAAATATTTGATAACCTTCTCCTTTTTTGAAGTCGATTCATACAGTTTCATTTACAATCATAGATATAGTTATTTAAGTACGAAATTATTCAGAATACTGGCAGAAATACAAGAAGCAAAAACAATCTACGCCAAATCATTACATACTACTACATAATTTATGTAAAGTCATGACCTGAGCCAAAACTCGCCGAATGTCCAGCCAACGTTTTTGGCGGAACCCGTTTACTGGCCACTTCTTATTGAAACCATGCTAACTGGACCCTGAAATCTGCAGCTAGGTTACTTGGCTGCATGCCACGCCATAATATACGATATACTTCTTCATTTTTTAAAGATTATAGCTCCCGTTTTAGTTAAGTGCTTCTAAGTTACACCTCAACTTTGTTGGTTCGCGCAACGAAACTGAACTCAGTCCTTTAAAGAAAAATATCAAAATAAAACAAAGTCTATGAAAATGTTTCAAATTACTGCTGCAGCGGAGTGTTTGCGAAGTTGAGAGATTCTAGAGTAACCTCGAGATAAGATGTGTGTGCCTTAGCAAATCAAATATTGTTGGTATTGAATTAGCGTCCAAGTGAGGCTCGCAGTCACGAATCAAACGCCTAATTTATATGCTAATCAAATTGGACCACATAACCAATGAATCAATCAAATTAGTCTGTCGCTGGTCACAGTCTCACATAAACACGGTATAGTATGTGAGGCTTGACCATTTTATGTCGTGGGTTATAGGGAAAATATTCAGCAAATTGGAGGGGCTCAGTTTTATTAAGAACAACATCAAAGAATTTACTTAGAAGCTTAAAGTGTTTCCCTATAATATCGTTATTAAGATTGAAGCCTTATTGAAAGCCAAAATTTTCCCAATTAGACTCCTATTACACAGATTAATATGTCTGATTTAATTTTGAATCACCGTGGAGCTCCAACGTACGAAAACAAAGTTATATAGGTACATAATTAATATGATCATTATAATATTTATAGAGGTACCTTCCAGGAATATTTTCCGAAGTCCGGCCATATTTGTGCCCGATTTGGCATCAAATGACGTTAAATAGCCCGCAGTTATTGCCACCATTACTGCTACATTATCGTTGAATGCGATCCTCATCATTACACCCTCCAGTAAAATAAAAAGGCCTTTATTTTAAAATTTAAAACGCTGCATGAGCTCAACTCACTTTTAGGGTTCCGAAGTCAACAAGAAACCCTTTTTGTTTCGCTGTCTGTCTGTCCGTCCGCAGTTTAGCTCAGAGATTCTTAGTACTAGAAAGCTATAATTTGTCATGGATATACATCATGACAAAAATAACGAAATTAAAAGGAAACTATTACAGCTGAGTAAGCTGTACAAATTTACGAGTAATAATCGACTTATAAAACGTACTTGGAAAAGTAAAATTATATACGAATGCGATTGAAAAATTACTTAAATAAGGTTGTTAGCTGTGTAAAACAGATACTAAATAATGCTTATGAACCATGTAAAAATATTAAAAAATAAATAAAATCATAATATCCTTAATAATTATTATTTCTAGGTTAATAAAGTTTATGCTCGAGTCGTTTGCAGTACCGGTCCGTACGGCAAATGCGCGCAAATGTGTCTAATTTGTGTTAGTGCACAAGTATTTTCGACGTTTTGTTATCTAAATTCAAACTAGATTCGATCGCCAAACAAATGCCGCTACCCGACCATAGGTGGCGGTATTCTCAGGCGGTATTCGCAATTATAAACTAAATTGCGTTAGCCGTAAGGTTGAAATTCGTGTCATAGTTCGATATTTACTAATTCTCAACCAAGGTAAATCAGTGCAGTATAAAACATTACATTTTTAATTATCGATATCGATAGATATCCGTTTTTATTTGTTTTTTTTTAAATTTGGGTTTATATATTTTTTATAAATAAAATCAAATTGAAATTATGCACTTATTTAATTATGCTCATTGAGGCGGGCGGGCCACTTGATAATATTATTTTATAGAAATTTTAAATGACTTATTTTCTTTTGTCGATATTCATCTATAATGTCAATATCCAATCCGAGTGCGTCACTAATTGAGTAGCGGAGAAATTTCGAGAACGAAATAGAATAATAAAAATAAATTTTGAGAATAAATTCAAAATTTTTCAAATTATGAAAGGGAAAGAAACAAGGAGCGTGCGTGAGAGGATCCAGGAACGAACCCTACCATTCCCCGTGGCTCTAACGCGCGCTCGTAACGACTCCTTTCGCAATTGACGACTTTCATATAGATTATTTATTGCAGCCTATTTACATTGGTTGTTTGTTCCTATCATTGAATAATTTGATTTTACTTTTTGGAAGATGAGCAGGTTGTTTGAAAATACTCATGCTAAAATATTTGTTTTTGGTTTGTAAATAATTGGAGATCTTAACGAAGACTATCTCCGAAACGGCAATAAATAATCCACATAACTTTCATTATTGCACCTACCACTTTTTATCTCTCCATCACCCAAAGGTCGACTGGTAGAAAATGCCTAAGGCATTAAGTCCGCCTCTGTACTTGTGTGTGAATGAAGTATTAAATAAATAAATAAATAATGCAGTATTCAAATTATTAAGTGACGCTAGTTCTTCTTCTCTTAATACAAACGCTTGCCTCTACCCGCGGCGGTACTCAAACAGATAAAATTATTTTTTTAACTTCATTTGTAAAGTTGGATTTTATAACTCCTTGTTCTGTTACCACCGTTTTAATGTTCATGTAACAACAAAAAACCCTCTTCTTTGTCCGCGTTATTATCCAATTACGGAATACTATAATTGCGCGTGGCCCGACACGCATATTGGCCGGTTTTTTTAATCTATAACGGACACTTAAAAAATCCGTTTCCTATTCATAAAATCTTTTAATAAAAAATCCAAAACCACCCATTACTTTCTGTACAATGGCGTCGCGATACTGGCTGAAATAAAATTGCCGGACGATCAGGGCCAGTTCAGTTTTAAAAGAAGAATTCTTTGCGAAGCCGGATTATGAATTCTTCCTCTACATCCATGTTTTGTGTCAGCAGCCGATCTTTTTCAAATTCAAATCCTTTGTCTGGACGATTTTGGGTTATTCTCACTGAAATGCAACCGAAATGGAATACGAGGAAGGAAGCTGTAGAAATGATGGTGTATTATTTTATGAGGTTGAATTGCAACCGCCTGCCAAGTGTAATTGAGCAACATGCTCAGGGCCGTCTCGTATATATATTTTGTATATACCGCACTACGAGTAGTTTACCTATTATAAACTAAATATCTATCAGCTTTTTATTAGTAATATACATTACAGGTAATTGGAAACAGTAGCAAATTGTTTGTGAACAATCGCCGACGATCGCCGAAGTTTTTGTATGTGTTTATTACGTTAATCTCACCAGAACAACAATCCTGTTTTAATTGGTTTTAAAACATCATCATTGGCGTTAAGTGGAACCTCGTGATTACATTTATAAAATAATTGCCGTAAAAGCTTAATGTATTTTTTTATTATTTTGCTCCAATATTCAGATACTTTACAAAAAATGCGTTATTAAAATATGTGTCGATATAGATCACCTATACTAAATATTGATGTTATAAATAATGTGTTAGCATTCTGTATGCTAATAATACAAAAAAAAAACTGTTGTAATTCTGTCTGAAAAGGTTACGAACTTAGAAATGATTATACGTTTCATCTCCCATTACCTCGGTCATTTATTAATTATTAAACGGCTCTATTTTAACTAGCCAACGTTAACGAGCTTATATCATAATACTAGCTGTATTCTAGCATTACAAAAATCAACAAATTCTCGAAATACAATGTGACTAAAAAGTATCTAGGAAAAATCACAAAGACTCGCATTCCCCCAGAGCAATAGTGAGCAGTCTATACAAAAAGACTACTAAAGTCCTTTAGCAGACAAGTTTTATCTCTATTTTTCTTTTCTAAATATTTTATATAAATAGTTATACTTTTACCGTTAGATAAAGCCACAACGCTCTGCGGATAAGTACAGATTTCTGCGATCTTAAGGTGTAACGCGTTTTGTCACACTACGTTCCGCGATTGACATTTGACAACGGTAATGTTGGAGGTTTGGCATTAATTTACTCATTATTATGGTACTTGCGTACGTTGATAAGTTAGAGGCACGACTTTCCTAAAAAGATATTTCACTTAACACTTGATTGAAGTAAATGATTCTGAACATACATACGCCATTTTCCCAAGGAAGTAGGCAGAAACCACAGAACGCAATCTGAACAGGGTTTACGATAATCGTCTGCGAGGTAATTGCTGTTGAAATCCTTGATGAAGATAAATTCTATAAGCGATAATAATGAATGTGAGAAGGTCCAAATGTATGAAAATGATGATTTTTGACAATCATCGTGATTGTCAAAAATCCAAAATGTTTCGGATTGCTCAATTGCTCAATTGCGATTTCGCTTGTCATTTCCATACATATACGCTATAGAATCTCTCTGTCTAGAGCCTCTAGTTAGATGATGTTATGCGCGGCAAAAATTGACAGTTAGTGCGTAAATTATACAAAATCGAATTACTTATCGGTTTTAAAAAGTTTGGTAAGATATTTACGTTTAAAGGATTAATTCTGTTTTAGAATGTAAGGCATTTTAGGCCTTTATATTTGTCGCTAAGAATTATGTCTCCGAAGAGTACATGGGGTGGGAACGAGTTATTTTGACAGGGGTTCTACTAGGCGGTCCTAATAGGGAATCACGTATTGAGTAATTCGTGTTTTGATCAAGATTTCACTAAAGTGGCTTTATTTAATAGACGTTTTTATTGACATTAAGATAGACTATTACTCTACGTCAAATATGTTTTTCAGGTTTTAGGCTCATTATGCAACTAACCATGAAGAACTCGGGACAGTCGTCATGAGAACGATAAATCCTTTGATGAATGCCAGCCAACAAGCTATAACTGACAATTTGACGAGTAGAGGTGGGGTCGTGTTAGTCAATCTGATATAGAACAGAACTTATGGGAAAATCCACGCTTATCTTATTTCGCCCAGTACATAAAACCAAAAGAGGAAGATTGAGCATTTTGCCTTTTCGAACCCAAGTAAAAGCCATTACCTACTAAACAAAAACGTAAAAATAAAATATGATAACCTCAAAATACGGCAGAAGTCAGATATCAGAACAGAACGTGTCTCTGGCTGCCACAGCACCGTGAAACGAACAATTCAATAAACGACTCCACGCACTTCCCTATTCCGGTCACGTATAAGCACAGACTAAAAAATAGTTTGTCTCATATTTCGTATTATTGAATATATTTGTGAATTTGTGAACTAATAAAAGGCAGATAACAGATTTTTGAGGCTTGAAAGTACAATGCAAATGAAACATATGCAAAGTTTTAAACTGCAATCCAATGATTTAAACAGAAAAATAGTTTTTTTTTTATGATTGGTATCTAAAACGCAAGTTTCATCAAAAACGAAATACCTGCAGATTTAGCTGTGGGATCTCAATATATATTTATTGTCACAGAAATAAACATGCCTATATATTATACAGAAATAAGGCGCTATGTTTGAAAAAGTTAGATTAGTACTTGTGCTGTCTTGAAACCATGCGCCAAGCAAGTGCAAAGCCTTAACCTCTGGGCTATCACAACTCTCACAATCAAAAACTTTATATAATAAATCTGGCATCATTGATTTTGACCACGGACCGCTGTCAATATTGGGCACTGTAACGGCTGCTATAGAAGTTATACAATATCGCAGCACAATACTAAAACCACTTTATTCGAGACCTAAATCGTGGCTTGCATCGGGCCACGTCCGAACATGGCGTCTGTATTAAAGATGGCTGTAATTCATAGTCCCCGCGCATCGCGAGTTTATTGAAAATGTGGAGCATTGGGTCACTGGCGACGCTGCCGTTGGCACTGGTCTTAGTGGTCTTCATAGCCATTAAGTGGTTTAGCTGCAGATTGCATTTCAAAAAGTATTGTAGGATTTTATTGATCGAGTCCGGTGTTGTGAGATCAATTTAGCAATTACTTTATTGTAGACTCCAGAGCTGTATAATAATGTTAATACAACATAACTATTTCAAAAAACTGAAAGTAATCGAGCGATACGATACGATCGATAAAAAATATTTACCGGAGATTTTTATGTGAACCAAGACATTAAAAAATAAAATTTTAGCCTTCAAAAACGACTACTATAAGTCTCCAATCCCTTTCAGCATTTCACCAGTCTCCAGAGGCCTTACCCAAAAAACTGAACAGTTTCACTCTAAGTGAAAGTAACTGTGAGTATCAGTCTTCACACCCCAGTTACTTTCACTCGAACTGCTAACATAGATACACATCCAACCTTTTCGAAGTCGGTTAACAAACCAGGAAATACGTGTTTAGTTTAGAGAAACGTGCTTTTGTTCAGCAGGAAATCGACGCCAGGCGTAGAAGTAAGCGTGTAGATTTATCGCCGGTGGCCAAAGCGTATTTCAGCGCTTGTCTTGCAAGCTTTGTCGTGAGTTATGAGCGGATGCGAGAGACCCTGTGGAATAGTTACTAAATTTAAGCAAGAATAAAAGTAGCACCTTCTGAACAGTGTTTAAATGATGCAAGTAATACTATGTTGCTTCAATTTTCACGATAGGAATGTTTTATCGTGTAATCGTGCATCCGCGCTACACTTACTTTTACACAGACTTCCTTCGAACCATAGATTTAGAATTGCTTCGAACAGAATGTTTACAGACATTTGTCTGTAAACATTTCTGTGTCTGCGTGCGTGTGTCTGTGCAACAGACAAAATTCTATAGAAGTTGATGAAAGTATGTTTAATGTGGACGCACCGTCAAGCTTTACGGTGTGTTCACACATCCAACGAACGTCATCCATCAGGTATCGATATCGGTGATAGAAATTACGTTTCGGACGATTTCATATGATTAATGAGCGTGTGCAAACGAAACAATAACGAATCGTCTAATATCACTATCCGAAAAAGTGACCATTCATCCATGTATGTATAAAAAGCTGTTACTCAAGCATTATTTCTATTTATACGAGGAAGTTGAAATTGATACTTTAATTTGTTTAGATACAGATAAAAATTTTTGAAGCTTATGATTGCACTAATTTAAGTGTTAATTGCCTGCTTACTCTCATAACTTGTACTACTCATCGACCTCAAAGATTCGTATTCAGCGAAAAAATGAATTATTCTTTTCGCCTGAAATTACTACTCTTGGCGTTTTACGGTTTGTATGTTACAATACAAAAGTTTCTCCCTTTGTGAGCGAAGGATTTATTTATTTTTATTAAACATTCAGCGAGTGATAGCAGTTGTATGACGAATGTAATTTGTAAGTCACGTCCCATTCATGTATTGATGTGTGTTTTTATGTGACACTACGATTTCAGCGTAATGTAGATCTTGTAAGTCGTATCTTCGAGCGAGGTTTTTATAAGAAATATGTCTAGTTATAGTCAAGCAATTATAACCAATATTTTTATTTTTGATCACTATCCAAATGTAGTAATTTGCTTATTCAATGTGTCAAAAAAAAGTTTATCTACTCTCATATCGTAATATTCGAATTAAAAACTTCAAAACAAGTTTATATTGACATACTTTATAAACTCAGTACCGAAATTTAAAAATATAATCTTATTATATAACACGTTTTCTCTAACAAAACAATGCTATGAAACACAATTATTTTTTCTATTCCGATACAGGGCAAATCCATATCACCAAGGAGTTTTCATCAATTAATTTTTTTGTAATTGAAAGCTTTATGCAGGGTGCGCCATTTTTACCCGACTGCGGGAGGGAAATGTTTTTTTATAGTACCTATTATAAAAGTTTTGATTCCAATTTTTACTTCTCTGTGGCAAAGCCCGCTTTAGCGCATGCGCGGTTAATGCGGTGAGCGGTGATGTGCTGGGTTTTGGCGCCAGTCATACGTTTTGCTGTACTGAATTTTCTTACTCTTTTGACTTTTCTTTTATTTAGTAGGTTCAATCCCAATGTATGAGTGAAGATAAAGTAGTGTATGAAACTGCACATATCTAGGTATTAAAACATTCGTGTGATCCTTTTAAAAACCTCGTCCATGGCTCGATTTTTAAACACACACTCATGTTTTAATACAAGGGGTATTAATTATAATGCAACAGTTTCATAATAGTAGTTTATGGAACAGTCATATAATAGGGGTTATTAAAACACGAGCGTTAGGTTTTAATACCTAATTATATGCCGTTGCATACACTATTTTATCTTCACTCATACAGTTGAAATAAAACAAAAGTGGAAACGGAAAAAATATACGGTATGGCGGGCAATTTAGATTCTCAATATCGTTTCTTCACTGCGCAGCGCGCGCATCCATAGACAATGACACTATTTTTCTACATTAAATCAATGAGCCCATATGCGCCACTAAATTAAAGAATAAATATGTGCTATAAAAATTTAAAAGTTATTTTATGATGCAGTTGTTTTAATATCGAAGGAAAATGTTGCACTGCAATGAATAACCATCATTTTTTTAATTTTACCTATCCCCGAATGTAAAGTACGTGTTTATACAATATTTTTTGAATTCATATTTGGAACATTACGTTGTGAGTGTAGATAAATTCCTTTATCCAATAGGCTGCTTTATGCCGCCGTCCGGGCAATCCGGCGCAGTTCGTTCTGCATCCGCGTCTGTCCGGGTCATGCCTATCTAACGATCAGTCACAGCAGGGACCTTTCTCAATATTTTTATTTTTTATGTCAGTGAACCCATTCTAGACTTTTCAACGATAAAGTAGATTTTCAAGATGTTTTTCATTCGTCGAGGTTTTTTGTTTTAAAGATCTTTAGGCAATTTATGAATAATTCTTGGAAGAGCATACGTCCAGACCCATTTACCGTATTCATTCATATTCCGTCAAAATTAGGTCTATTCATTTTCTGTAACTTATGTTTGCACAGTAATCACAGGCAACAGTTAATTTCACTTTCTAAAGGATGTTCACTCTTTAAAGGGTGTTTTTGGTTTTTAGTTTGATTTTTAACGTTATTCTTCTCAGTTTGTGAATATCTAGAATAATTTGATAAGAAAACGTATAGACGACACTCATAACCTGAAAATGAGTCAAACCGATAAAAATAATCTTGTGTGTTCTACTTTTTGCTAAAGTAACCTATCATCATCATCAGCCTTTAACGTTCCCACTACTGGGACACGGGCCTCCTGTCTGTTTGAGAGGAAATGGGCCATACGCGGGCACAGTTCGAGTTGGTGGACGACACAATGTCATCGAATTTTTGGTTTAGAGCAAGGTGTTGATATAATTTACACAAAGTAATGCGCCAACTGGGGTTCGAATCCAATTACGACACGTATGTCGGAGCGATTGCCACTGGGCCACCACTGCTCAAGCACTAGTAAACTATACAGCATCACCGTCATTTGCACCAAGTGCAACCCCGTCGTGTCATGTCGTATCCATGCTATCTCTCTAAATTCTGGGTTGCATAGGATAGATCGCACAACGCGGTTATAGGCACTAGACAACTGACATTCTATCATCGTAAGCGTGGTGATAGCGATTAGAAAAATGCAAAAAATTTGGCGAATGACAAATAGCATCGAAATGTCACGTTATCAATATCTTACATTTTGGCATTTCGACTATCGCCATCGCTGACATCGAATGCCACTTGTCTAGAGCTTGTCTAGGCCACCTGTTGTATGTTTCTTTTTACCTCCCGACGGAAAAATAGGGGTGTATAAGTTTGAGGTGTCTGTGGCATCATAGCTCCTAAATGGTTGAACCGATTTTGACTTTGTTCTTTTTTTGTTTTGAATGCTGAATTTATCGACCCAATGGCCAAGATCTCGCCGCTTTGCGAGGTCTTGGCTTCAAATTTGGGCAAGTACCAATGTGACCTTTTCTATTAATATGTACTTTCTTAGTTAATCTTGGATATTGCTGACAACGGTGAAGGAAAATTTCGTGAGGAAACCTGGACTTATAGTTAGTTTATCATAAGTTCGTGCTCCAGTGGTATAATTGTAGCAAGGCGTTTCAATGCGAGGGTAAACGAATAAAACTGAGAGTGTTCTTAGCTATGTTTGATGAATATCGGTTCAGCCTTTTAAAAGTTATGGGCGTTTTACTGTTTGAATCGGTGATGATTTCGAAAAAAATCGTGCAATAGATTGTTGATCAAAGCGCGTCTACTACTAGAAAAATTATGTAGCATGCAATTAAGAATTAAGTCAAGAGTGAATAGGTTACTTCTAGGCAGGCGTGCTTCACCGTCGACCACATCATCGCTTGCCATCAGGTGAGTTAGTGGTCAAGCGCGAGCCTATTGATAATAAATAATAATAAAATAATATAATAAAATGTGTCGGGGGTTTTTAAATTTTGCTTGTTTTTTTTTAAGTTTCCGTGTGTATAATTGTTTTTATCTTGGTGTAAAATAGAGTATATATAAATAAATCACGCTTGTATTTCCCGAAGGGTTGGGCAGAATTACACCTAATGTAGTACACCCACATTTCGATATGGATCTACGATCATACATATGTTACAGATGTCTCTTTACAGACATTGTAATCTAGCTGTTTTATGTACACTAATCAAAACCACGTGCTTCTTTATCTGAAAACTATACAAAAATTTTAATGTATATTAAAACAGGCTTTATCTAGATAGAACACACTTTGGCAATATCACTCTCTGCGTATGTTGCTTATGTTTCAAAGATTTAAATCGCTATGCAGAGTTGCGCGAAAGTATACTAGGAAGAGTGAAACTCATAGAAACAAACTTTTTAAGACAGGGTGTCTTAAATATTCAAAAGTTTCAAAGGTTTCCCAAAATAAATTATCGACGCAATACAAATTTCTTCTTTAACAACAACTAAGCGCAAGTCAAGTGTTGCAATGGGCTTTTCAAATTCTGTCAATGAGGGAAACGAATAACTATAATAAACTGGCTAATTTTTCACATCAATTTTGACGTCATACTCATTTGCAGATATTGGGCCATCTTTTGACGCGGTAGGTTGCATCTAAACAATTTACATCTTTGAGTGCTACGTGCTACGCGCCACGACGCTACGATGCTACGAGCTACGGCGTAGCTTTGACTCGGTCGCTTTCATCGGCGCATTGCAAGTGTTTGTAAAGAGTCAATTAAGAAAAAGCTTCCGAATCTAATGTGAATAAGAAAGGGTATTCTAAGAATAAATAAAACAAAAGGGTTAAAAGATATAATGGAAGAGTGGAGTTGTGATTTAACCTGAAAGTAAAAGACAATTTTCTGTATAATGTTCTTCTTAAAACTGAAAAAATATAAATTGCCTTGTTTTGACATCTGTTTTTTTTGTTCTACAAATAAAATATTTGAATTAGATTATCACACCTAATCATTTGAAGTAGATTAACAAAACAATAAAAAAAATTATACCCAAAGTTTGATTTCATTTAGAAAAACTTGTGAAGTTAATAGTCTAGCTAATGATAAATTTAACGTGTTAATTTCCGCTCCGATTTTCGTTGGAAGGAGTTCCATACAATGTCAATGTGTTTCTTTATTATTTTTGTTCTGAATTTTAAAATTAAATCATAACTATGGGTTGGCACATTGGCTATGGCCTTGCCTCTGACGGTTGAAGATTTATAATAAATAAAGTAATACCGTAGTAAAGTAGGACAGTAACATGTTAGTATTATTAAAAGACAACGGCAAATTTCCGCTTCCTGGTGAGGTCAATAAATGTTGTGCATTTATTTACTTTCGATAACTATGTCCCCGGTGTGAGCGTCCTACCTCGTTTCCAAAGCAAGTGTGAAATGCTCCCCTCCCCCTCCTCAGAGGAGGAGTCCCGAACTCTCGACTATCTCACACGAATCCTTCAGTTTCGATGTTTTTTCAGCGCATCTGTAACGAGCCGCCCGTCGTCAGTCTCTGGGTAGCTAATTACGTAAATTCCTTCCCAGAATTAAGGCTACCCGAGAAGGGATCTATGTAAAGATAGGACAATTTGGACATTTGTCCCCGGCAATATTGTGGGTTATTTTTTCTGTAATTGTGGTTAAAATTCTTATTTATATCGATGTGAAAGCTCAGCGTCGTCATCTACATTTAATTTACCATCATAACACAGCTAAGTAACTAAACTGTTAACTAAAGTATTGGACGTGGAAAAATATACCATGTCCAATACTTCAATAAACTTTTATATAACTACAAGTCAGAGAGAGTCATCTCAGTTTAACTACAGTTATTAATAATTTTGTTCACCTTATCACATAAAACTAAGCAGTGACTTTATTATAAATATAATCGTAGTCACAAGACGTACCTTCACACAAATGGATAATATGCTGAACAACCTCAAAAAGTTCATATCCTTAAAATATTATAAATATCACACTGAAAAGCCCCAGCGACCCAGACAGACGATTTATATTTAGCCCCACAAAACGGCCCTTTTATTTATAAATTTATTATTGGCCCACCTACAATTGATTCACAAATAATGACCTTATAATACAAGCAATTATATAAGCTAAGTGTATAATGAAGCAATAGACGCAGCATGCAAAAGCAAAATCATAATAGAAAGTTACAATAATATTGCAGAAATAACATTCATAAACAGTGAAGTGTTTAGAAATTAAAACAGTCGAATAAATTTTATGTGGATACATACAAAAACGGACGAGGACGGCCAAAGAAAAGATGGATGGACTGTGTGAGGAGTGATATGAAAGAAAAGGGAGTTAGTGATAGCGTGACGGGGGACAGGATGGTATGGACGACGAAAACGTGTTGCGCCGACCACAAGTAACATGGGACAAGGGCGGGAAGATGATGGATAGATACAAAAACAAAAGTAGTAAAGTATGGTTATTATTTATTTTTAGTAGACTTGATGCTTGAGTTTTTGAAGTGACGTGCAACAAATTTCAATTACTTCATAGTATTTACTAAAAAGCCTACAAAGTCTGGGGATGGGAGGGATTTATAGGTAAAAAGACTAGGTAACTTGGTGGACCGTACACGACGCCGCGCAATTGTGATGTGTCCACGACCTTATTCCCAGGAGCGTGGCAACCTTTCCTTAGATGCACTCTAATGGCCGCCTCGTAAGGTCTCGTATCCACAATATTGTGACAAAGTCTGTGACATGTAGCTCTACTTAGATTACATGTATGTACACACACTTTAATAGTTCCCCAGACCATTGGAATGCAGGAAATGTAATTTTATGGGTCCCCTTAAAACAATTCGAATTCAAATAGAAGTGCATGTTTTGAAATTTCTATCTCAGACGAAATTCTTTTCCAAAACTATTCGACGTAAGACTTGATATTTTCTTCTGATATGAATAATGGAATACGAGACTAAGTTATGATCCCTTTGTTTACTCTAGCTTATTCTTAATTCTTAAATGTACACTAAATAATACATTAAAACAAAATTATAAAAAATATACTTATTCTTGTTAATCATTCTTAGGCAAAAACCTTCAGAACACTCACGAACTTTAACCATAACCCTTATTACACTTAGTCTACCTCAGACACGGCGCTCTCATGACAAAGTTTCTGCAATCTCTTAACGTCACTTTGCATGAAGCTTCCATATGTTAACTGAATAACATGTGCCCCTGGAATGTGAGCATTTTCAGTTATGTTGAAGTTTCTTCAGTACTATGTATATGTATGCTAGCAAGCAATACGAGTGAATTTGTAAGGAAATACCGCTATGTAACTATATATTATATATCTATATATAATTATAAAGATATATACTGTGCCCCTATGTTGTCTTTTTTTCATTTGTAATTGTCAAATTTGTACTCTAACCCTCTGTTGACAGCGCAATTTTGAGCATATTTTGAAGGTTCTAGTGCTTCTAAAGGTAATGTATCATCAAAAAGGAAAAATGAGGCACAGTATATATCTTTCTTTTTCAGCTTATGGAATATATTTTAAATTGCTACAATATTGGACGATGCAATAGGCGATACCCAAACCTCGACTTTTACTTAGAAATTCAGTCAGATGTCTGCGACCTCATTTTCTCTTAACGTGCTTTTTAAGCCAATGCAACAAACATTGCTTAACCTAGAAAATCGACCTGTGTGGATGTTATTTATTATTAAAAATGTTACGTCATCGCATGCAGCAGATAGGCTCAAGTATTATTAGTTTTCCTGCTAGGGTATAGATTCCTCAAAATTACATCATCTTATTCCTTCAAGGATAGATAAACAGGTACTATCAGATTGGCTGTAGCTTGGCTTAGGTGCAGTTATATTAACGACTAATGCGACTATTACGGCTAGCCTTGTTACGACTAGCTCAAGTAGAGGTACATCGGTGAATGCTCACGTCTCCTGCTTAACTTAAATGGGCTTGGGTCTAGTAACGTTTGGCAGGAGGAGAGGTTTAAAAGTGGTTAACGCTGGTAGGGGATGGGTCCCTGATTAAAACACTACCACTCTTATTACAAAGTATAGCACATTTTTACAGAAAATTCTTAAAAATGTTTCTAACCTCAATCAGAAAAACAGTGAAAACGAACGTCAAAATGGGCGATTGACAACCAAAACCGGTTTATTGTCTGTAGCGCAATATTTCGAGCAAAATTGTTGAAACAGAATGTAAAAATAATTATGGCATTTGCGTCGTGGGTCATATGTTTTCGTTCATTCCGTTTCTCCTCGCTTCGTGTGAATGTGCTTTTTGTGTTTCTTGGTATTTTTGTGGTTTAAAAGAAGGAAATTTTAGGAAAAACGATTATTTTATCAGCTTAGGGTCATTTAGGAACCGTCACAACAGTTATGGATAAGACATAGGACATTTTAATTTATTGATTATTATTTAAACATCATCCATCTATATAAAAAAAACTCGAAAACAAGACCGACAACATCCTATTATAAGCAAGACAACCCCACACTTTCTATTTACAAAATCAAGATCAATTTAGACCGAGCACATTACTCCACTTCTTGATAAAAATAGTGTGTCCGTATATATAAGATTATCTGTGGTAAAGTACATGGTGTGATTGACACATTTCGCTGGCAGGGCAGGGGGGCACACTAGACACTAACAAAAATTTGCAATTTTAAGGTTAATTTTACTCAAACGGATCTCTGAATCGAAAAATGGTTGTAACAGGCCCGTAATATTTTTGAATGGCCTATCCAACGATATCCCACACCATGAGATAGACGAGAAAAAAAACATACTCACTTTACGAACACGGAGGAAAAAAAAAAGAATTTAATGATTTTATTCTACCACTTTTTCGGCATTATTAATATGTTTATCCATGCCAAATTATAGATTTCTAGAACTAAGAGTCTCTGAGCTGAGCTGCGGACGCACAGGCAGACATAGCGAAACCATAAGGGTTCCTTGTGGTTCGGAACCCTAAAAAGGGTATTTAGATGTCAAATTTTTAAATATTTTTGGGTATTCTCAAAATTGACGGCAAGCTGAATCGATTGAAAACTTTTAGTTTCCTAGGTGATCGGGAAGTGCCTCAAAATCTCTGCAGAAGGGTGTCGGTAATCGGTGTCTTTTCTCGTGCGATAAGGAACTCGCGTCACTTACACCATAAAAGCCACAACGTTAACAAATTTTTAAAATAGTTCATATTGCACTTTTTCTTGAGATGAGTTTCTTTTAATAGTAGGACAAGTGTCTACCCATATCAGTCAGTGCCTTAACCCTTTCAAAATAGATAGGAAAGACAAGTCGCTAACCTGATTGAAATTCGGTCCAACCGACGTTGCTAGGTAATTATGTAACATCTACCAGACAACAAAGGTTCTTCTCAACTATACCCAAAGATGACTTGTTGAATGAATTAATAAATTATATTTATTGACGAAAACGTCCATAGAATATGTCCCAATTGGCCTTATCGAGCGATCGATCCCAGCTCTCACTTGTCTGCACCGTGTCATACTCCTGCCTCCTAGCTAGCACACGCGGAATAAATAATTAACTCCTATTAATTATTCATTAATTTACAAGTAGATAAACATGGCAAGTTTGCCTGAGGTAGAGGTGTGAATATGGGGTAGTAGGTTAATCTTCTGCGTATTTTATTTTTCTTACATGCAAACATATAGGTATATAAACTCAGACCTATTTAATAAGGGTGTAAGCAGAATACCCTCTCCTTTTATCCTTTTCTTTTCGTGTAATTTTTTCCTTTTACTTATTTAATACTAGAGAAAGCATGCTCTACGATTTACGACAACGCATACATTGCTCTATCGAAAAGTCACGTGATGAATCACTGCTACTTTGGTATTTTGATCACGCCTTCGCTGATATAAAATGATACTTAGACTTGTGTTATTAACCGACGTTCCAAAATGGATGAGGTTCTATGTTCGATTTCTCCATCTCTTTCTTCTATGTTCGACTTTTCACCGATATCACCATCAATTGGGAACCGATTTTAAAAATTCTGTTTGAAAGAGTATGTTTCGAAATTGGTCCCATTTTAATTTGGTGTCGATCTTATGAAGAACTTTGAAGATATACGACAGAACTCTTCAATAAATAGCGGCAAAATCTCTCGGGATTGCTGCAATCGCATGTCTGTTTATTGATTATACCACTTCATAACATAACATCACGCCAGTACGCTCTTAAGGGGTACGCAGATCTCTTATTTCACCGGTTCTGTTCAAGTTTCATGATATTCGGGCTATCTATTCTGGCGTTAAGCTAACCTATTAAACAATTTGCCTATTAGGTAGGTACAACCACAAAGTGAAAAATAACTTTATTTTTGGAAATCTGTGTCCAGAATGCAAAAAAAATGGTACCTACGAAAGATACTTTCTAATTCACCTATCTAAAATTAATTTAGAAATGTTATGCCATAAAATTATGACGTCACAATAGACACTTTCATCTTCAATCTCAAGAATGCGTGCATTTTAATGGGAAATAGCTCCCGTCACTGTTTCAAATAGAACCGTAAAGCGATTGTACTGAATTTATTATTATAGCGGTAAATTCGTTTCCGAGTAATTTACCTCAAAGTGGAGAGAGTGTGAAAACAATTGCAATTATATTAAATCGCGTGAAAGCCACGGCTCGAGTTTTAGTACTTTTCAACCGCCTCATTGATTTAGTGGCGAAGGAAACAAGTTACCAGCCAGAAACATATTCACAAGCAATATTTTTTATTGTGATGGCAATACACCCTTGTTTATAAAAATCTTGTGCCTGTTTAGCGATTGTTTAGCATATTCTATATTCAAATTTTCTACAGAGAATCTTCTAAGCTTAACTTCTTATAAATCTTCTATATGTATATTTATTTAGGTATGTATTATATAAAATATATATTCATATGTATTTTAAGCAACTTATTATTAGTATTTTAATGTTTTACTTTTCTGCTTGTCACAATTTAAATAGTGGACCTGCCATGTTATCTCTTCACCACCCTTGGTTTACTGGTAGAGAATGCCTAAGGCATCAAGTCCGCCACTGTACCTTTGTGCATGAAGTTTAAAATAAATAATAAACAGCTTCTAAATACCTCTTTTTTTTATTGTAATCATCCTCATCAACATATCAGCCATGAGACGTCCACTGCTGGACATAGGCCTGCCCGAAGCGTCGCCACATTGACCAGTCCTGTGCGTCTCGTATCCAGGAGATCCCCGCAAACTTCACCAGGTCATCGGACCACCTAGTGGGAGGCCTTCCAACGCAACGTCTTCCGGTACGCGTTCGCCACTCCAGAACTTTGAAAGTGGGTAGAGCGCATTGCTCGCAAGCAATGTGCCCTACCCACTGCCACTTAAGTTTGGCAATACTTCGGGCTAAGTCGGTAACCCTGGTTCTCTTGCGAATCTCTACATTTCTGATTCGATCAGGCAAGGAAACTCCGAGCATAGCTCTCTAGAGTTTTGTCTTGTGACACTGAGCTTCGAGATGTGGAGTTGGCTGGCTGGCCTGCGCCCCTACCCAGCGACAGCATTCTGTTTTAATTCTTTCTCTATTTGTTCTTCCATCTTCGTGTGGGCCGATTTTGATGATTCTTACGTCAATCGATTCGTCTTAACCCTGCGAGTGTCACTGGCTACATTAAAATTGGAAAATAGAAAAATGACGTAGTTTGGATGCCATATTGTGGGAACCCAAATATTTTTGCTACCAAACCCATCGTGTGGGGTATCAAAATTAAGGGTTTTAAGAGGTGATTACAAAAATATATAACACTTATAGGTTTATACATATGCGCGAGCTGGGTGATCAAAACCATATCCTCCGACTGCACAGCATGTTTTTCTTCTTGTTTACGTCTTTTCAGTTCGCTTTTTAAGCAGTCGAGTTTTTATTTTATTTTTAAATATTTTTTTTATACTTAATAATATTTTTACTGTGACGTGTTTCGGGGAAAGTTAGTGGCATAACCAATTGTTTACTGGGATCTTGTGATTTATTTACCCGAACCGATCCGACATTCAATGTCATTGGCGACGTTCAATCGTTTATTATGACGATCCAATAATGTTTGTTGTACTGACTTTTCAAATATGGAGATTTTGAAAGTTAGAACAACGAATGCAATATATTGTTGAACTGCCAAATAAAGCTCTCGATACGCTATTTAGGCCGAATGGAAAATTGAGTTGACTTTTACTACCCGACTGCGGCGAAGCCAAAATGAAGGGTTATGATTTTAGTTGTCTATGTATGTATGTTTGTGTTTACTAACCAATTTATACTATTTTGATGAATAAGGTGTCAATCGATTCGTTTTTATGGCCCGGGTTACACGGGCTATGGCCTACATAAACGTATATGTTGAATGTAGGCCTCAATAAAACCACTAAAATATAATTATTATTCAAAGTTCCTGGTAACAGTAACGTTTACGTTGGCCGATTAGTTTTGCTGACAAAACTAATGCTGCAGATACTTTTGATGTACTAAAACAAGAGAAAAAAATGAGTAGACGTCCTCAGTCAGTTTCCTGTGGCTTGTATTATGTCAGTTACCTATTTATAACGTATGCTTTTTCTTTCTTCTTTAAAGTTTTCATTGTTTCATCATTAATTTTATCAATCAAAACTATTCGAATATTCAATTTTTTTGTTGTATCTAGTCTGACCCATAATTGTGAGTGGCCCGTATAGTGGGAATATGTGGCCTCTCTTGATCGTCCGCCATTTTACCCATAGCTAATATCGATTACAAATTACCACAGACATATTATGAGTCTGTGATTCCCGACAGCTACAATCTAGGAGTCTTTAAGTCAAGAGTTGTTATTTCTAGGCAAGCGTGTCTCACCGTCGACCACATCATCGCTTACCAACAGGTGAGCTGGTGGCCAAGCGCGAGACTATAATAAAAAAAAAATATCTTGCATCTCGGCCAGGCGCGTACCAATAGAAAATAGCGCCTAGGTAACGCATTATAGTTGCGACCCTAAGTAAATTATTTTAATATAAAAACCTAAAAAACTAAATACAACAATCATAAATCTTAGTTAAAAAATAAAATATTTATTTCCTTTTTACCCAACTGCGGGAGGGTAATGTTTTTCAAGCGTATAAATGTATGTATGTAAGTAAGCGTGTATGTATGTCGATTTCTATGGCACTACAGCCCAAAAGGCTTGACAGATTATGACATATGAGGTGTCATTGGATTCGTCTCATTATGGAAGTGACATAGGGTACAATTTAAAAAAAATTGCGCCCTTCTTATAAAAAAGGGCGAGTTAAAATATATTTTTTCGTTATCCTAACAATATGGGTATCAAAAGAAAGCTACTAAATAGGCCATTCCAAAAATATATAGATTGTAACACTTTATGTTCCTATTTTGGCACAAATTCAATATAAGCATAACTTTTATAGCAAAATAACCACATACAAAATTATTTGAAGAACACGTTCATTACTAAAACTAAAAAGTCTGAAACAAAAATTATAGAAAAACCGCACAAAACTCATAATATTTAATGTATAAATTATACCTGTTTTTCTCTTTTCGGTTAATTAATTTTTAGAAGTTGGGTTTTTTGTTTTATACGAATATAGTTTGTTTTTTTACTGCATAAAACCTGGCCTTCTGCGACGAAAACATATCGATTAAGTTTTCGAAATCAGTTTTCTCCGTTTCCTCTCGCTCTTCACTGAGCAAAGCTAGGTCGCACATCATTTCTTGACTCATTATAGCTCTTAAAAACGAAAGCATCGCGAACGTGACAGTTAGATATGAAATCACGCAGTAAATATAATGGTATGAAATAGTTTACTTTGTTTTTTAAATTTAATATGGTGATTATGCATCCTCCTTCGGTAGGCGCCCGGGGCTCGTGCCCTACTTGCTCCACCCTAAATTGGCCACTGATCTCGGCTATATAGGTAGTGCATAGGTACAGTTCTTGTTACGTTGAACTAACAATGTTGATTCGATTGTATGAGCCGCACACACTGTCGGCTAGGCTTTGTATCATAAGCGTAATTGTCGATTGTTATAGGCTATGTAACCGTTTGGCGTCAGTTACAAGCATCAATGATCCACCTTGAAACTCATGATAGATATAAGGCGTAAGCAACTGTTAAAAAGTCATGATTTTATTATTACCGCGAATTATAATATAATTTGGATTATGGACTGGATACAAGAAAACAAAGATCGACTTCAAGTAGCTTTATGTCTTCAAGAGTACATCAGTTCACTTCATACATACCCAATATTTTTATTATAATTAAGGAGATCACCAAAGAAATACAATGCGATCAGCATGATATCTATAGCACGTCCAGTGCGTGATCTAAGTAAAATGTCTAGCTGAAACCTGAATTAAACTGAATTAACCAATACATAGTGATCTTGCGTGGTTAATAACGTGCATTTCTTCTCCGAGAAGAGAGATTTCTCTTATGTTGTTAAATAATCTATACCTAAAAATAATGATGATTACAAGATCTATCAAAACGCAAACATCATGAAAATTCTTAAATAAATCATCGCACAGTCTAATCCATCCTCGATTCTAGAAGCATGACATTGTATACAGCAGTTCCATCAAAGAAAGCACTAAGGAAGGATACTTGAAAATCCATGCCCCAGAGGAGTTAAACAGGGGATGAAAATTTGTAAGACAATTCGTTCCGGGCATTCTACATACTTGTCTGACAATAATATATAATAGTAATTTCATCAAAACACGAGCGTGAGTATCACACGAGGCGAAGCCGAGTGTGATCATTATATCACGCGAGTGTTTTAATACCTAATTATATGCCGTTCCATACACTATTTTACCTTCACTCATACAGTTGAAATAAAACAAAAGTGGTAACAGAAAAATATGTGGTATGGCGGGCAAGTCAATTCTCTTTGCGCATAACTGCGCAGCGCGCGCATCCATGGACAGTGACATTATTTTTCTACACTACGCCAATGAGCCCATACGCACCAATAAATTAAAAAATAAAAGTGTGCCATAAAAATCCGAATGTGATAATGATATCACGCGAGTGTTTTAATACCTAATTATATGCCGTTGCTTACACTACTTTATCTTCACTCATACAGTTGAAATAAAACAAAAGTGGAAACGGGAAAAAATATGTGCTATGGCAAGCAATTTAGATTCTCATTGGGTATGACAGCGCATCCATTGACACTACTACATGCCACTACTTTTCTACATTAAGTCAATGAGCCTATACGCGTTAGTATATTTAAAAAGTAAAAGTGTGCTATAAAAATTAAAAATTTATTTTATGATGCGGCTGTTTGAAAATAGAAGAAAAATGTTGCACTGTAATGGTCTTTTTTTTTAATTTTACCTATCCACGAAAATAAAGTACGTGTTTATACATGATTTTTTTTAAATTCATAATTGGAACATTAAATTGTGTGTGTAGATAAAATATTTTACGTAGGTACCTACACTGTTTTGTAATATAATATTATTGTTTGTTGTTATTTAACAAAGAATTGCTCGCAGAGTAGCTCTTGGCAAATAAAAAAAAAGAGGGAGGTATCCGGAGACCCGGTTGGAAAGGAGTTCGATTCATTAAATTTACAGCCTTTGAGTTTCGTAAAAAATGAGGAACTTGAAAAATATATACGCAGCTGATGCTTAATTAAAACACACAATAGCAGTTGCTAGCATAGGTACCATATGTATCTAGTCAGTGCGCGCTCGTACGTCTTCGGTTTTCTTTGTGCGCCTCCGGGTCTCTTCTCGGTGTCTCTCTTTTGAGTGGATCTTCGATCCTGCACACAGCACGCTGTGCCTCGCACGATCTTATCGCTTACAGCGATATCTACCAGACAACCTTTGGATGGACAGAACGAAGAATAACAAAGTTATCAGTGGTGTACTGCTACTTTAAAATATACATAAATATAAAAAATATGAAGCCATATAAAATAATATACTTGAACATACATACTCGTACACCATATTATATGTTACATATCACACCACGCATTAGAGAGAAAGGAAATTATGTTAAATAGATTTTTTTAAAAAGCCAGTGACTGGACTTGTCATACTGACACCGGCAACTCATTCCACAATCGTACAACATGGACCGTGAACGATTTGTCGTAGAACTGTATAGAATCAGCAGGCATCACAAATCTCCGATGATCTCAAGTGTCTAGAATGTGTATCATGATTTCATGAAGGAACTTAAAACACAACACTGTAGATTTAAAGTAAAATATGGGCATTCCGGTGAAGGCGGATTGGCAGCCACTTGAGCTAAATGAATGGTATAAAGACGTAAAACTTTTGTTGGTTTGTAAGAGGTAATCTTTGGGATTCGGCCTTGTTGGTCTATCGCTTGCTAGTGCATGAGGTCATGAATTTGATTCCTTTGTCAGGCAAAGTGTTATTGGACCAGAAGGTGGAACACCTGTAATATTGGTAACTTTGTATCCCCAGAAAATGTTTAGACCCCGGAAGCAAAGCTATGGAAAATAGTGAGCTGTTTTTGTTTGTGCTTGCTGTAATTGCTGGCATCTACCAATAGCATATCAGCTCAAAAACCAAAGCCTTTTAGCTTTGGTTTTTGGGCTGACTTGCTATTAAACTGATACCATTTTTTGAAAAGGCTCGGAACTGTGGCAAGCTTTTAAAAAATAATTAACTGGTATTAAATGTGGTACCTACAAAACATTATAGTAAAAGTCCAAAAAATTTTAGCGCTGTATCACATTTCACCATAAATTGGCATTCAGACACACATAATTTATCAGGCTTTCTAAAAGCCATAGGATGAACTAGAAAAACCAATCCAGCATTTCGATTTGAATAGACTGTGACGAACTCAATTATTGCCCCAATATTCATTGCGGAACTCTGAAATTAACAGCAAACGATGGACCGAAGGTTAATCGGATTCATTTTATAAGTAGATTATTTTCAGGCAGAGATTTACAGCGGTCCATTACGAAATTAAAGATTTTAATCATTGCTGACGAATTTTATCATAAACCTTTTTAATACACCAATCGTCAATCGTCGGCGCATCCACGTTTTTATGTCAATTTCGGGCAACTTTAAAATGGCGGACACACTTCATGTACTGACTTTCAAAGCCAGCCGGTACCTGAAGAACAAAACAATGGTGGAAAGTGCGTTATACTTATTGACATTCCTATCATATTCCCTAAGTATGTTTAAATTTATTGCAGGCATTTAAACCCCGTGATTGGTTGATAGTGAATGCGTAGTGGCGTTAAGTCCTATGTGCCTATTTTGTACGTACATGAAGTTTAATTTAATAGATAAATAAAATATATTCTAAAATTTAGTTCGAACTGACAGATTTGCGACTGTTTAAAAAGATATTCTAAAACTAGCTTTTACCCGCGGCTTTGCTCGCAGTGAAGCCATTTTTTTTTATATATAAAGTATCCTATGTTACTTCTAATACCTCCAAGAATATATGTACAAAGTTTCATGATGATCGGTTCAGCAGTTTTTGCGTGAAAGCGTAACCAACAAACTTACATTCACATTTATAATATTAGTATGATTTAGTTCGAACTAACAGATTTGCGACTGATTAAAAGTCTCTACGAAGAGGTTCTAATTCACAGAGGGCTCTCGATGTTTAATTTATAAAGTGACAATTAAATTATAAAGCTAAATTATTTGGCGTGCGCTGAGAAAACTATTGATGATACATAAAATGATGTACTAAAATAATGATAAAAGTACTCTTTATTAACTACAAAAAAGGCTACGAGAGAATATTTCTTATTCAAATAAATAGTTTCCCATTTCTCATACTCCTATCAAAGTCAAATCTACAATCGAAGTTGTGGACGATTATGTCTACCTGGGACAAACGGTCCAGTTAGGTCCAACTTCGATAAAGAGGTCAACCGTCGAATCCGATTCGGCTGGGCAGCGTTCGGGAAGTTGCGCGGTATCTTCTCGTCCAACTTCCCACAGGACTTTCGTCTTGAGACACTGTGGTAAGTTTTTATAAACACTCTTGGGCCAAAATACTCCGTTAAGCCCCAACTTGCTCCGATTCGAGTTTCGAACAGAAAAATAAAAAATATCCGTCCACCCACATAAAAGCAAACTAAAGACAAACAATACATATGTGGTGCTTGTTTTTGCTAGCACGAAAATTGCAGGCGTTTAAAATCTAATCAGTTTTTTTTTTTATATACCAAACAAAGTAGAGGTTTCTAAATTATGTTAATGTTACTTATAGATTTTGAATATTATAGTAACTGAATGTTATACTAAATGAATATTATTTCAAATGTGCATTATATAAAATGTTCATTACATATGCAATTAGGTAAAATGAAATTATATCAATAATTCACTATATCATTTGATCGTTATATTAAACAAAAGTATGTCAAATACTGAAATTAGGTCGTATGACCATTAGATCTTTTGTTATTATTTCGAACGTTACACAGCCAGCACACCACTTGTTGTTTCATGTTTTTTGCTTGCCTTTTTAGAGTAGAATGTAATTATAAATAATAACGCATTATGTCTAGAAATGAGGTGACGCCTGAAAAGACAACACAAAAAGAAGTACGGAAAAAGAAATACATGTTTTGTCGACCACAAATACACTGGACTATGAATAAGAGAACCATCACTACACAGGCGTCAGATCACCATCGTCAACTACAGCCCCTAATCCAATTCTATTAAATCAGCCTCCTTAATTACTTGGCACAGTATCCAGTGACCATTGCCCTTTCTATTACGAGATTACGAGACTGGGAAGCTCAACCCTTCTTCCTACATAAATGAAAAAGTTACTTTGTTGGCCTTTCATGATACAAACAAGAATTGAAAATGATTTTTTTAGACCACTTCAATGGTTCCAGTGAGAACGCTCCACAACTGTCGATGGTATGATTACAGGGTTTAGGTAATAGGGCGATCGATAAATTGTGAATTTCTATTTAGCGAAATTTTGATTTCAGTATAATTTCTTTATTTAGCGTATAAGATACCAGTCTTGCCAAGGGGCATCGTGTTACCCAGTTACTGGGTTGTGGAGTTCAGTAGTCAGTCGCTCTGTGTAAAACACTGGTACTCAGCTGAATCCGGTTAGACTAGAAGCCGACCCAAACATACGAATTAATAAAGCGCCTTTGGTTCTCGTGATCATGGCGCTTGTAACGGTGCCGAAATATCGAGCTATCAACCAAAATCTAAATATTCGTGGTAAATATGCAGAAACAACTATTAATTCTAATGATTGTGACCATGTCAGCTTAAAAACTTAGACACCAATATGATTGGGTAAAAAGCTGGGAAGATGATGATTTTAGCGTATAAAATACAGGTAAAGACAAAATCTTCGTTTACTTCTTATCATTCCTCTTGTGCCTTCCATTAAATAAACGTTTTTGTATGATAATATCTGCCGCATTACTTTAAACAAAATCTCTTGGGTTAGAGATATTGGTGTATTCCTTTCTGAAAATCCCTTATCCTTTACAACTTTATCATCAAAGCGTGCTCATAAAAATATTCTAGGTCAGCTCACTAAACGCTGCCCACTCGGCCGACACAACTACCCAACTTACCCGCTCCGCCCACCATTTGCCGCACGCTTTACCCGAAAATAAGCGCCAGCAAATCCCTTTTCAAAATACCATGTGAACAGTTTCCAAACGCCATTAATTCATAGCCCTAGTATCGGTGGTCGTTACATAAGTAATATATCGACGGCAAACAATGATCGCGTACAAAACCCAGCCATTACTGTTTCAGGATAGTTTCTATTCCGACGATAACACTATATCTTTGAGAATTTCGAGGTCAGCAAACGGAGGGTTATACGGGACAGTTTGTAGAAGCATTGTGTTAGCACTTTCAGTGGTGTGGCGGTTTTCTTCTTTTTTACGGTGAAGGATACCTGGACTTATAATGTAAGTCTGAAATCGCCAACCCGCATTGTCTAAGCATGGTTAACAATGCTCGTTCCTTCTCTGTGTGAGAAGAGGCCTTTGCCTTGCAGTGGGACAGTTACAGGCTGCTGTAATAGTATTACCTATTATATTTTTTTATGATTCTAACAAAAACGACCTGAGTTTCTACCTGAGTTTAAAACTGTCGACAGTTTTGGACACAACACCGTTTACCAATACCTTAATACCTTCGACGAATGTTAACTCATATTACACGTGAATCTAGATAAACTTCTTATTCTGGTGAAGAACATTTTGGCTAACACTTCAAAACTTTATAACAGTTTTTACAATATCGACTTTAAGAATTTGCGTGCTCTAATTAGAAGTCAAATTATTGTTTTTTAAAATGTTTGTAAAGCACAGAGCAAATTATTGTGTTAATTTTAATCGACCTAAAATATTCGAAACTTGCCGCACCAAGCCACAAGAACAATGCAGTCAAAGCCACTGTATTTCACTCTCATCCAGGACAATATTTGAAATATTCGATGGAAATTTGTGGGATTCTGTCCAGTCAAATGAATTTGCTTGCTGAGCTTATGGATTAGTGCATTAAGCACCAGAACTGTTCGCTGTTGCCATCCAACTGTTTTGATGTTTGTTGCGCTTAGTGGCTGCCAAAAGTACACTCGTGTTTGTGCCTTGTTCAACGTTGTACCAGATTAACTAATAGGCTATTGCTACTGTTATGAGCTTGTAGCTGCGTAGTTGACTGCTTGATAGAATGACATAACGTATTTAAATTCACGCCTTTGACTATAGAACGCCACTTGCTACGATCCTTACGTATTTTACAAGATTGTATTTAACTTGCAATGTATGTATGTATGTCTGTAAAAGTGTTCGGGTCAAATCTTGCAACTGAATTTTAAAACAGTTATCCTCCGCCGATTAAGATGCAACTTTGCTTGCCAATGTTAATTTGGATGACAATGCATGGTTAGCCAAGTGACTTCATTCTAAACCCAATATGGCGGACTGCCCAAGATGGCGGTTTAGTTATTTTTGTGTGAACTGCCATGATATGAGTATCAACTGAAATGGTTTGCTGAGTAGAAAACGAAAAAAGCTTGTTTTAAAAAAAGGTTTTTTTAATGTATATTTTTTTTATGATAATATGTCGTTCATACATCAACAGCCTATTTGCGTAAGTGAATTCGCCAAAGCACAGGGTTTGAACTCATGAAAACGTCATAAAAATTATCTTTAAATAATTCGGTATTGCCAAAACTTATTGAACGCTTTCATTGGTGAAGCTATACTCTTTTCGAAAGAGTCCAAGAGAATTTGTCATACTCTTTTACAAGGTCAAACCCTTTGCCTTGCCGAATTCACTTACTCAATTGGGCTGCTTGTCATACACGCACGGCGGCTTCTTAGTAAGCTGCATTGTTAGTAAACCTACACAGTAGTAATACTTCTCTAAGATCTAGTTAGTAATTCTTACTAGAATATGATATTATCGAAACTAATATCACAAAGGCAATAATATTGTTTGTAGCAGGTACCTAAATGTATAGGAAGGTAGGATGTAGGTACTGTACCGATGATATACAATTTTGTCACTGGTACAATGCTACATGTATCGCTGAGTGCTATGACACTATTTTTATCCAAGAAAGTGTCCTGTGGCCATGGGAACGAAGCCGTAAATAAACGATAGTTTCAATATAAGTATCAGTTCTTAAACTAATAATTATTTTAATTATGATAATAAAAAGAGTAGCTTTGTGGCGAGCTGGTGGGCAGTGGCGACCCCACGGATCTGATCTCCAGGGAGACGTCTTGTCCCTCATCTGCGGCTTACCTTTATTGGCCGGTCGGAGTGAACACTGACGGGAACAGAGCTCCTACCTATCTCTTGCCTTAACTGGATGGCTTGAGTGGAGATTCGCAAGAGCAAAAGTGCTCGGAGGAAGGAAGTTAACCCAGTAAGATAAGTAAGATAATCAAGTAAGATGCTGGTAGGCATCTTGACCGTACTTCCACCGATGACCGACACTGATGTAATGTCTTGCTTTCATATGGGTTCCCTATCCATTTGCATAAAATTTTAAGACCTAATATATCTTAGCATAATTTTGTTTGGCATAATTATATTTACGCATAATATAATTACGCATAACAGCTTACGCATAATTTTTTTAAGCATAATTTCTCTAACCATAATAATGATTAAGCAGAATATTCTAAAGCATAAATTTATTAAGCATAAAGTTCTAAAGCATAACTTTTTTAAGCATAATATCCTAAAGCATAAATTTATTTACACATACAGCATGCAAGCAAGCATACAGCATGCAAGCAAGCATGCAAGCAAGCACGCAGCAAACAAGCATGCAGCATGCAAGCAAGCATGCAGCATGCAAGCAAGCATGCAGCATGCAAACAAGCATGCAGCAGGCAGGGTTTCTGTCTCGGCTCCGGCGCTGCGGGCTTCCGGCGGCCCCACGCGTGCTAATCGTCGCAGACGGCTTTCGCTCACCACCGCAGCTTCGGCTTGTTGGCCGGCTTCGCCGGCCAGCCTCAGCCGCGGCGCCTCGCTCGCAGCCGCCTGCTCGTCAGCCCGTGGGCCGCCTCGACCCTACGCGCCTACGCGATTTTAAATTACACTCTAGGGGTAGGACAAACAAGACTACGTAGAGTCGGTTTTGCAGCAATTCGGTTCTGTCACTAACTTTTGTTGCACATCATATTAAATTTTTAACCAACAATGTTATTTAATTGTTACAGAAACTATAGCAAATTGGTTTGATCAGAATTGTGTATGGGGCACTACAAGTTCACCACCACCATTTCCACCCAAAGTCTGGAGTACGTATCTACTAGAAAAGGAAAATAGACCTAGGACACAAAATCATGCAGAGGCATGGCACAATAGATTTGCACATTTTGTGGGAAAACACCATCCTGGATTTTATTTTTTGGAAAAAAAAGATCGTTCAAGAAATAAAACATCAAACCATTGAAATAGATAAACTGGATGTCGGAACATCACTTATACAAAAAAAAAAAGGAAAAATACACGGACAAAACCAAAAGAATTGAAAAAATTATTAGTAAAAAAGATGAGTTTACTTCTAAACTAGCATATTTACAAGCAATTGCTAAAAATATACACCTAAAATAAATAATTATACATAATTAAGGACCACTGTTTCAATCAGTTAACTTCTATCTGAGGAATAACCTCCATATTTATTTCTCATAATAGAAGTTAACTGATTAACATATTTTTTTATACAAAAACTGTCAAAACATCTAATATATTCTTCAGATAAAAGTTATCTTGCGATTGAAAAATCGTTTAAGTTACATAATGTTATGTTTGTTAAATCATTTGCATGAAAATTTTTATTATATTTTATTTATTGTTATTTATATTAATTGTATGCCTAAATATTATTATGCTAATAGTCATTAGGCCTACTAACGTTATGCGAATCAAATTTATGCCAAAACAAATTAGTCTTTAAGATGATTATGCCAACATAATTTGTATGCCTAAAAAAATTATGCCAAAGTATTATTATGCCAAAACAAATTGTGCTAAAATCGTTATGCCGAAGTATATTAGGCTAAAGAACATTATGCGAAAAGAAGGGATCCCTTTCATATGATATTTTTCTAATTAAAGTGATTTCCTCACAACTGTACTTTTAAGTACGGATGGAGAGGTTTCGGCCAGCATATCTTCGACAGACTAATACATAATTCTTTATATACTTAACATTTGCGTCTAATTTCATCTTTTTATCAAATGACGTAGATTTGGTGTTCGAATCGCTACCTTTAAAACAGTCTGCCGAGCATTTTCGATCATACAGGAAGACAAGACTTTTCTGTCACTACCAATATAGTACTATTTGATGCCACAAGTATCCTTTCGGTATCAAATGACGTAAGAGCCATTTATTTTTTTCACCAGAATTGGTACTTTTGTTTGTACTTTCGGCCAATTCAATTTTTTTTCCACCGATTTTTCGGAATAGCATCACTTTTATGATCATGTGCCATGGGGCTTATCTTAGTATCAAATGATGTAACGGATCTTGCGGTTGCCGCTCCTACTACAAAGGATATAAATATAACTTAATGTATGCTCCAAGTACTTATTCTGGTATTGACAGTTCTAGTATTGACATTCCTAGTATTGACATTATTAGTTCTTACTGCTGAAATATGGATGATCTAATTCAAACCTGCTAACCTTCAGAAGAAAATAGGGCAAAAGTATAAGAGCACACTTTTCTCTATTCAACTCAAAGCTCGAGGTTTAATATATTTTTTAGTTGACAAAAAGTTCGAATCTGAAATTGAAATAACAAAGGCGTGCAGTATGAAAAAACAAAATCCGAGACATTTTACTATTTTTCATTTTATTATTTTCCACATATCAATATTGGCGCTCGTGAGTCGTGCCGTATTGACACTGCAGCGTCGATTGAGCCATAAGGCACACACTTTCCTAGAAAATGAGGGGAAAAAGGTGTCTTCATTCTACTTCCACAAAATTTTACGGCTAACTGCAAGTTTATATAAATATTCCTGGCTGGGCACAAAAGGCATGTTGGCCGAAAAGGTTCTACTAAAGAAAAGGTTTAGTAGTAAGTAGGTAATATATTAGAAATAGTGTGTAGTTGCAACTTGCAAGTTACGATTGGGACCGTCGCATTTTGTGGTTGTCGGCAGCAACTCCGGGGATCGTTTTCACGCACAGGCTGCGTTGGTTGGTTTGTTATAGATCATGGAATCGATTACAGAAGACATTATTCATAATATAAGTAATGTTTTTCTTATATTTGGCTCTTATTTTCTGATATTTTATTGCGGCATCTAAGGCGAATCGTTCGCCGGGACTCGCCCAATTTCATTGTCTCAACCATTTTCAGGCTTTCAGGAATTGCAGTGCGGGTTGGTGACATAAAAATATTAGTGTTCGCGCGACGTGTACTGACCACAAATTATAATTCAACCCGTTATAACTCAACAGCGTGGTTTCTTTGTAAAGTTTTCAAAAAGGAGTCTGTAGTCGCCCATTTTGTTAGCTCGGGTTGTATGCTGAATAGTTAGCACTCAAGCGAGCTCACGCGGGATTCCTAAGTTGTGCAACTGAATTATGTTGTTGGTCGTAGCGTAGTATCTTCTATGTGCGTCTGACTTTATATCCTTCAAGAGTTTGCATTTAATAGTACCTTGTGTCTTTCTGTAGTTGTAATTTTATAACATCGCAGATTACTCTCTCTGACTTCAAAAGAGACTTTGACCTCTAAGTTTGATTCGGTTTTTCGTCTCAGAGTAGTCGGCTAGGCAATATCGGCCTCATCTACAACTACAATGACAAAATAGATTGAAGTGTAAAAGTATTATTGTTAACTTATTTACAAAATAAATATCCGTTCATCATCATCAGCACCATCAACCTTTTTAATATTCCCACTACTGGGAAACAGGCCTCATCTCTGTGTGAGGAACAAAATAAACTAGTCAAATATCATTACCATCATGGGAAAAGCTTAGGTGACAAATAAATAAAAATATAACCTTTTAATATTCTAAACAGATGTCATTGCAACCCGCCCGACCGGATATGATGACTAAACAGAATGACGTAATTTCCTCCCATCCAATTAGCCGAAATGGATCTTTGTTTTTACCTTTTACGTTCAGAAGGTTGAAGTTAATTATCCGAAAATTTAAATTCAATTTGAATTCGTAAGACCTCACTATGTGGCGATAGAGTACTGGTCGATCAGCTGCTGATTCTTTTTTGTGGGTAGTTGTTACAATTTGTAATTGCTTTATTTAAGATCTGTTTTTGATTGATAGTTACAGATAGTATATGTATGTATGCATTATAGATAGGTACTTATATGTTGATTCAAAATATGAATAGAAACTAGATTTTAAAAAGCTTGTAAGCTTTTTAAAAAAGAAACAGTTAAAAAGTCATTTTCAAAATCATGAATTCATTCAAATTATGTTGATCATGGCACCGGATTGATTCTAAATAAAAAATAATTGGGTATGAAAAAAGTATGCCCAAAATAGAACACGACAAATAAATAAGTAGAGAAATAAAAGTAAAACTCAACCAGGTGTTTATTTGCAAGCAATGAACGAGCTATTACGTAAAAAGGAGGGATTCAATTCTTTATCCAATTATATTATGAGTTCATTTTCATTTTAAGCGTTCCTGTTCGCTAATCCAATACGCTAGGTAGCTCCGTCACTGTCACATTATTATACCTTTAGCACAAACAACCAGACTTGGCATTCAAAAGCGCTCTAAAGTGAAATCCTCGCGTGGTAGGTAATGATAAGGTTCTATAGAATTTCACATTGGAGAGTTTAATAGTATAATAATAATACCAGCCTGTAGTGTCCCACTGCAGGGCAAAGCCAGAGACCTTTGAAGAATCCTGAGAAGAGTCTTATACAGAGAAGGCAGGAGTATTGATCACCAACCTTGCTCAAGACGGTTGGCGATTTCAAACTTATATTAAAAATAAGTCTAAATTTCCTCACGATGTTTTCGTTCACCGTTGTCAGCGATGTCCACGATAAACTTAGAACGGACATATGAATTTGAAAAAGTCACATTGATACTTGTCCGGATTTAAACCCATGTCCTCAATCACGAGAGGCGAGGCTCCAGACAGAGTAACATTCTACCAGCGACATAGATTGTCATGAAGTCAAAACGTTAGGAAACTCTCTGAAACTTATTGGAATGTAATCATTTCAGTTACGAAAATTATTTGCCTTGCTCTCAGCAGTATTTGACATTGTAAAATTGATGAAAGCATTGATGAAAGCCAAAAACAAATGAATAGAATTTACCCGGGAGAGCTGTATAATGGGAGTCGCAACTCGACACAGCTTAATGCTTTCGAGTCCCGCTCGAAGCGTGGCTCTAAAGCGCTATTTACACCGTCACAATAAATCGTTCAAGATGAGCAGGCTGTTTCACCGGAGCGTAACCTTAAATGACTGTATTTAAGTTATTTATTTAAATTGCGACATAAATAATTAAAGTACTTCCAAACGCCATATTACGACTATTGATGTGTAACTTATTAGCGTTGATACGAGTAATTTAAGTATGTGGAAGATAGGCTTACAATGAAATCGCAGATAAATTTGAAAGAGAGTTACCACGGGCCCTGGCACAAGCAACTGAAGGAACACGGGCGGTTTTTGTCAGTATAAGTCTGACACGCTCTTCCACTTCACCCAAAGCGTAAAGAAGTCATTGGATGATTTCTCAACCCTAAAAAAAGGGTTATAATGAAACAAAGAAAAATAAATAATGATCAGAACAAATGCATTTAATGTAAAAAAATCACTACATGGTATAAAACAAAGTCACTTCTCGCTGTCTGTCTGTTCTTATGTATGCTTAGATTTTTAAAACTACGCATGATAATTTTAGATGTTTCTAATGTGAAGTCGTAAATTAACACATTTTTTTGCGCTTACATTGCAAACGCTGGCGGAACTTTACGAGATAGATCAAGATAATGTACAACAGTATTGTCCCCCTTTAAAAGTTCTACAAAAAAGTCCGCGATGGTATATGTCTATCTCTTTGAGATAACCCACAATAAACATTTTTTATTATTTACTTTTTACGAAAAATAATGGCTTATTTACGAAGCGATTTTAAGCAATACAGCATTAATCCTTACCCAATTAAGTACTACTATACTATTATATATTACTACTATACTATTTGCAGTTCAGCTTCACCATATATTTATTTGCCATCATAGTAGCGTTTTGTCAAGTAACTGATTCTGTTACTCTATGGAGTAAATTTCAAAAAAATATGGCCGGTGATATTCTTATTCGGCGACGACGAGAGTTAGTTTCAGATGATGTACAATATGATCAAAACATATTTGACGAAGCATTATTTGAATTAAAAAGAGTAGTGCAATTATTTTCGGGTAAATCGATGTAAGATTTTGGGCTGCCGATGCCAGCTAATACTAATGACTCTAAAGTGCCGAATACACAAGAGAAACGTCATACGATCAATCGAGACTTTTACAAAATATAGCTCAAGAAGAGCCACGATTGAACATCGATCAGAAAACATTAATTCACTACCTTACTATTGATAACAACGGAGTAGATACGGGCAAAACATTTTTAATCAATTTGCTTTTAACAAAAATGAGATCTACTGGAAAAATTGCATTAGCTGTCGCGTCATCCGGCATTGCCGCTATGCTTTTAGAAGGAGGCCGAACCGCACACTCTACATTCAAGCTCCCATTGAAAATCGCTAACGATGATAAGAACAGCGTCTGTATTGTTTCTAAACATTAATAGTCATTCTGTATTGTTTCTATTCATTAATAGTCTGGGACAAAGCCACCATGACAGACGTCTGTGGAAGCACTGGATAGGAGCGCGACTAGCGCGAAAAAAAACACCTACTCGTATGGGTGGATGTACAATTCCGTTCTCATGCTGTTTTGTTCTGTTCATTCTCATTTTATTATATTTTACAAACTCTCAAAAATTGTTGATAAAGAAGCCTTATTAGCTGCTTATCGCGGACATATGGCACCTGTCCTTAGATATGGTATTATATCTCGGCGCAACTCAGTCGATAAGGAATCTGTATTTAAATCTCATTAGAAGTGCATTAGAGCAATGTGTAATGTAGACATTCTGGTCTCAGGAGACCTTCGTCAAATCCTACCAGTTGTGACTCGAGAAACCCGTGACTAAATAAATGGTTTCCTAAAAAGATCCCATCTTTGACCACAAGTCAAAAAATTTGTGCTTAAAACTGACGTGAAGATTTCATTGTCTTCACGTGAGAACAGGGTTTTTTCAGAGATGCTGCTAAAAGTTGACAATGGAAAGTTAACACAAAGTGATGGCAGGATTAACCTAGAAAACCTTTGTGATTTGATAGACAACATCCAAGAGTTGATCAACAATTTGTATCCCGACATTGATAACATAAGTTGTAAGACTATATCTTCGTTTAAAGAAAGAGCGTTTCTGTCACCAACTAACGAACAAGTAGATAAGGTAAATAACTTGATTGTTTCAAAGATTGATGTGCCGACGCAAATATACTACTTGGTCGATACTGTTCTCGATTTGAAAGAAGCTGTTCATTTTCCTACAGAGTTTCTTAATTCTTTGAACCAACTGGACTGCCTCCTCATTTAATGGCGTTGAAAGTAGGTTATCCTGTTATTTTATTAAGAAACCTGAATCCACCTAAACTTTGCAATGGCATGCGTTTGCTGGTAAAATCACTAAAAACTTTCATAATAGAATGCACAATACTCACCGGATGTGGTACCGGAGATTCCCCGAATCCCTCTGATACCATCGGATTTACCGTTCCAATTCAAACGCCTACAATAAATCGCAGGGTCAACCTTTCAACGTTGCAGGCTTCGATTTGAGCGTTGTTTTCACATGGCCAATTATATGTCGCTCTTTCAAGAGTAACCTCTAAAGAAAACATATTTGCACTGCCTAGTGACAAAAAGCTGTGAACGTTGTAGTATATTTAGTATCAGTATTGCACCCGTGCGAAGCCGTGGCGTATCGGTTGTAATTATATTATTGTTATTGATTAAGAATTATATAAATATTTACACACCTTATTAGCTAATGGACTAAGGTACTTTATATCTATTTGTAACATCTGTTTGAATCTACCTGTATTTAGCAAATAAACAATTTGCTAAATACAGGTAGATACATTTTTATTGTCATTGGAATAAAGTTTGCAACGACGAATCGAAAAAGCCAATAGAAACGAAGATCCAAAATTAATCGAGCAATAAGATACCAAACATAATCCTCAACTTAAAATAAAATCGGATGAATGGAAATATGTTGTAACAAAGTTGTCCGTGGACCGTGCGTCGAATGAAAGTACGCGCGAAGTTATCCGAGTGTCGAGTGAGCTGCGAGCGCCTGTTTGTGCATATTGAACGGGGCGAGCGACGAGCGAACATTCACGACCGAACCATATTCGATTTGTATCAAGTTTACACTCTGTGTTTGTGGGATGTTTAACACACGTTTGAATCAACTTTTGAGATTTAACTTTTGATGGCGCTGAAGATAGGTTTGTGAATTTATTAATAAAATTGTAACTCGGCGATGTCTGTGTTTTGGTTGTCTCTATATCAGCAATAGATGCCAAATATAATATATTTGGCATTTCTGTTTATCTGTCACGGAGGGTAAAAATGAGTGCATGAAATTGGATGCAGTTTTCACAGTTTTATTATTGCTGCTCCAACTTAAAATATGGTATATGATAATCTTGATACGCCACCTCGAAGTCGATTTATCTTCAAAAGAGCGTTTTCCTTGTCTGGTTCATGCACAGAATTGATACAAAAAGCCAAAAATGTTACTAAATTGCAAATATATACTAGTTTAACACATTACTTATTATCATCATGCTAAACCTTCGACAATCACCATTACGCCTTCCAAATCGTACGTTCTGTTTCAAGTAATAATAATCTTTGCATACTTTTTATGTTTATAGCAATGTGTTTTTAAATATTCCTATGGAAAGTAATGCAATGAGTATTTTATTATTTAGTCTATCTCACCTGTTTTACATGGATGACTTGAAGCTCTTTGCCCCCTCTTTGCAATCTTCAGATGATGGAGCTACTAAAGGTAACCGAAACTTTTAAAAGCGCCTTCAGGATGGAGTTTAGTGTGGATAAATGTGCGGTCATGCATGTAAAGCGAGAGGAGATTATGGAATCCGTAGGAATACAACTAGCGGATTACATAAACCTGAGATCTCTCTCTCCAAAAGAAACCTATAAGTCTTTGGGTATGTCAAAAGCGTTGGATATCAATGCTATTGACATGAAGCAATCGTTGGAGGAACGCTTCTTTGGCTGCTTGAAGAAGGTATTCAATAGCCTTCTTTTGGGCGGAAACAAGGCACGCTCCTTTAACGGTTGGGTCATATTGGTGTACTCTTTCGGCATACTCAAAAGGACTCAAACGGCACTTGACGCCCTGGATAGGCGGGTCCGTACACTGCTAAAAGTTCGTCGGTCAAGAAATTGTATATCCCAAGGAAGTGTGGCGGTCGAAGCTTTTTAAATACAAAGAACCTCCACAATCGCGAGATATGCAATCTTATGACCGACAAACTGTCAGCAGTGTACGGACCCGCCTATCCAGGGCGTCAACTTCCGTTCAAGTCCATTTGAGCATTTTGGCCGGGTGAATCCATACGCCACATTATCTCTGGTTGTTTTCCTCTAGCTAACTAAGAGTACTTGTATAGGCACTACCTTGTAGTCAGGATTTTCCATCAGCAACTTGCTCTGAAATACACTCTTGTGGCGTCGGAGGTGCCGTACTACAGGTATGTGCCCGATCCAGTTCTCGAGAATGTCATTATCACATTATACTGGGATCAGTCCATCATCACTGACAGGACTATTATGGCTAATAAGCTTGATATAGTGGTGGTAGACCGAATCGAGAGGCGTGCAATGATTGGTGACATAACCGTCCCGCATGACGGAAACATCGTGAAAGCTGAGAAAGATAAGCAAATCTTGACTTAATCTTGACTTGGCTCGCGAGGTCGTCGACATGTGGGATGTGGACTCAGCGATCATTGTACCGATAGTTGTATCAGCCAATGGTCACGCCACGACCAACACCTTAGGAGACTCTCGTTAGGCGGCTGGATCAAGGGCTTGATTCAGAAAGCAATACTTCTGGACACGACTCATATTGTTCGGAGGTTCCTCTTTCTGGAGCCCTGATTGCTGGTAGCTTGGATACCGGTGGGCCTCTATATTTACTTCTATACTAATATTATAAAGAGGTAAAGTTTGTGACTTTGTGATGTTGTGAGTTTGTGAGGTTGTAGAGGGTAAATCTACTGAACTGATTTTCAAAATTCTTTCACCAGTAGAAAGCAACATTATTTTTTATGTTGAGTGTCATAGGCTATAATGTTATTCAAAAAAAAAAAATTGGGATCCTTATGAAAATTGCAGTAATATAACCTAAAGTTCAAATATTTGGCTATAAAAATTATTCTTTGGCGTGCGCTGAGAAAATTATTGATGATACCTAAAAAATATGTACTACATGATTAAAGTACTCATTATTACCTACAAAAAATTATGTGAGAGAATATATCTAACTATCATAGTTAAGTCACAATAGCAGCTTTTATGTTCTAAATTTTAATTAGTACGCCGGGCCGCGCCGCCCGGTAGAAACAAAAGTTGGTTGGTTTAACAAAATGGTAGGTAGGGTATGGTAGGGTAGGTAGGGTAGGTTGGTAGGTGGTAGGAAGGTAAATAGTCAGTTCACGGGAGCGAAGCCGCGGGGGTAAGCTAGTTTATTTTTATTTTTAAAAGGTTTTTTTTATTTAATTTATAAAATTATTTGAAAATTTTGATAATAAGAAAATAGTGAAATAAAAGAAATAATAATAATACTCGTAGCCCTGACCGCCGTAGCTTAGCTTGGACTCTGATCCCGATACCGGTGGGCCTCTGTTTTTTTTATAGTTTCTTTTAAAAAATATTTGAAAATGTAATATAATAAGAACAAAGATAAATTAAAAGCCATTCAGATGCTATTTTATTTACAATAATTAAAACGCATCCAACGACTCCATCGAGTCGGTGACACCGACAACTCGGGTCTGTTTGCCCAATTTTGGCATAGGCCTCCTACATTTTGTTCCATTCTGTTCTGTTTAGCGTTTTCTTGGTCTATATTTTCCCTGCGATGATCTTTATTTCGGCTTCCTACCTTCCAAACTGTCCACCTCGTTTTCTTTTTCTATTTCTTGGGTACCAAAATACTAATTGTTTTTGTTCCACTTTTCTATACCTCTTATGAAATAGACAGTCCATTTCCATTTTAGTTTTCTTAATCTGATTATTACGTCTTAAATTTATTGTGCGTCTTCAGATGACATTGTTGCGTATTCTGTCGGACTTCTTTATATTTAGCATGCTTGTCTCCATTGCTGTCTAACAGGTTTTCAGTTTCCTGTTTTGTGCCTTGGGGAACGCCCGAGTTTGGCAGCCATATTGAGTATGCAGGTGTTACACAACTGTCTTTTGACGGCTATCTTAGTTTCTTTGTTCTTCATTACTTCTTTAAATCCCCTGTAACATTTCCATGCTTCCCCGATTCTTGTATCTATTCCTTGGACACTATATTGGTGGTAGAGATTTTTTGCCTAGGTAGATGTACTTTTTAAAATACTCAATTGGCCCGCCGTTTATAGGGTGTTCTGTCGCATTTGTCATGTCTTTAGTTTCAGAGGTGTCGTCATGCGTCGCATCGTTAGGCCTACCTTGGGCTTTCTCTTTTCAGGCCTATGAGCATGCTTTGTAGATTTTTTTTTGTTGTGTTGAATAATATAATGTCATCTGCGACTCGTAAGTGTGATAGTTGTTCTCCATTTACGGTCAGTCCATACTGGTGCCATTTTAATTTTCGAAATATTTCTTCCAATACCGCTGTGAAGAGCTTAGTTGAGATAACTGATCTCCCTGACGTACACCTCTACTTATTTGTATTTCTTTCCCCTCTTTTTCTAGTTTTATTCAAGCTGTACTATTAGTAAATAACAGATGTTTTTTAAAATTCTAATGTACTTGTGTTCGACCCCTTGGTTTTTCAGACAGTGCCAGATATTTTCTTGCTCTATTGAGTCGAAGGCCTTGTTGTAGTTGCAGCAATATAATGGCACATTAAATTCTTTGTTTTTTTCGACGATTTATCTCACAGTAAGTATATGGTCTAATGTTTAGTAGCCTGCCCTGAAGCCAGTTTGTTTTTTGGGTTGGTTTTCATCTAGAGATTTAGTTATTTGCTGTAGAATTATTTTACTTTCGCAAAGATTTTATAAATATTGGACATTAAGTTAATCGGTCTATAATTGTTAATTTAGTCCCTTTCACCCTTTTTGTGGAGTAAGATGATAGTTGATGTGGTCCTTTGTGTTGGAATTATTTTGGTGTTAGTATATCGTTAAAAAATTATTTAAGAAATTGTTGCAATCGTTTTTGTAGCCTGAAAGCAGTTCGTTGGTGATCTCGTCGGGACCGGGATGTTTATCTTTCGTCTGTGTTTCTATTGCCTTTTCTATTTCTACAACTAGTATAGGTGGTACATTATCGTTGTTGTTTAAGTCAGTATTGACTATTTGATTCTTGCTGGAATAAAGGTTTCTGTCGAAGTTTGTAGCGATTGATAGTATATCAAATCTTTTAGTCTTTGCCTTGCAAGATACGTCTTTCGTATTAGGTATGCAGTTTGTTTTATCAGATAAAAACTTAAGGGCCTTTTTTATACCTCCAGTGCTGTAGATGTGTTTTTAAAAGTCTTGAGTCTAATATTTTCTCTATCTCTTCTCATTTGATTTTTAATTTCTTTGCTTATTTGTGCTATTTAGTCCCTGATAGCTTTTGTTTTATTTGCCATATTAATTAATTTGTGCATTTTTTCTAGGAGATTTGTTTGCTTTCCCTTTATTGTTGGTGTCGGTGTATATTGGACGTTTTTTGATCTCTAAATATGGTTACCTAACCATGGATCGACTTGCTGCAAATCTTTATGCGTGCGTGCTGTAGTTACTTCTGTGGTTTAAGGAAAAATAAGAAAAAGTGGCAGAAAAATGAGATTAAGCCCCAAAGAAGAGGAGGTTATAGCATATTATGGTAGCTGCATCTTTACTCTTCTAATTTTTTACCAGATAACTTTTTTTTTTAATTCCATTCAATTAAATCATTTATTTCAGACCATGGTCCATATAGTTTTGGATTTGTTGTCTCATATTTTTGGAACATAAAGCTCTAAGAAATAATTAAAAAATACCAAAAATAAACTCTGAGAACAGATTAAAAAATCAAACAAATAAAATTACTGAAAGCAGAGTGATATCAAATAATTAGTAAAGTTATAGTAGTGGAGGCACTTCATCCAGTTTAGTTAGAAGTTGAGTTTATCTCCGCATACTTGTGGACTCCGACATTTTCTGCAAAAGTGTACAGGCAATATTTTATGTGATATTATAACTTCTTTAAATATTATATATTTTCAAACTAGTTTGCAGTAAGATGTGCGTCGAAAAAATAATATAGGTATTCAAATATATAATGGTCCACTGATTTAGTGATATGTTTCAGTATTTTTCCAGTTTGTTTCCGATATTTTATATTGAATGCTACAACATTTCCACATACTTTTCAACTTTGCAAATAAAATTTTATTATATTCATGAAATACGTGCTTGTTTGTGAAACAACTTTTATCGGATCTGGTTGGATCCGATAAAAGTCACCCATTTTTCAAATAACGTGTAGGTACATTCCTCACTCGTATTGTGTAGACGTACAATACGGTGCGACAGCCAGCCGTCTCCGATCTTAATGTATTACTCGTGAAATTGAACAAAAGTGTCGCACTTTGTGACACTGTACTACCAAATTATGGGTGTAGGTACTGCAGCCTCGCCTAGCTCGAGCCACGCGACAAATTAAAATCCCATCTCTACGATATCTGGGCATGTTGAAAAATAAATAAAGGATTACTGCTAAAATTTGGAAGAAGCATTTTTTGCTGGTATAACATTATGATCAACAACTTTAAAAAGCATAGTGCAGTAGCCAATGTTTCTCTGTGAAAATGCAAAAATAACTATATCTGTTACATTTTTATACCAATCAATTTTACTGAATAAATTTTTGCCTAAACATGGTTAGGGCCTTAGGTAAGTTCACTTGTCAACTTTCACGCGAGCTAAGGCGTTAGAACAAGAAAATTATTATACTCGGTACTTATGAGTAATCTAAATCAACAAGCTCTGTTAAACATAATCTCTTTTTATCCACTTATTTTTCTTTTTACGGTAATTACTTAAAATACTTAATGATACTCTTTAATTACTCAATTGGGAAACTTGAGTAGATTCATTCTCTGGGATTGCTGCCAAGAGTGCGCTTAAGGAACCGACGAATACAGAAATACGTTTAAATTTTTACGGCTGTTTTAGTTCTACCAAACGTTTTTATGAACCGTTCCGGAGTATAACAAATTAACAACCAACATAGAAGGTATGCTAACATCTGCGCTCCTGATTAATACGTCTACCAACATTATGACCATAGCGGCCATACTGTTAACATTCTTCCTAGACAAATTCCATAAAAAAAAACAGTTATTTATCTAATTTAGTAGTTATTTTGCTATGTACAAGTAAGACCCAACCTCGCCGTCGTAAATTATTTCATTCCTAAAACACGCAAGGACCATTAAAAAATTAAAGCGAAAAGGGTCTCAGCTGTACTAGATCACTTTGTAATCCAGCGAGAGATACCAATTCCGTACAAAAAATAATCTCCAGGAGCATTTTAATTACTTTTAAAGCTCCCTTGTTAGATCTGTAATAGGTATTCTGTACAAGACCGGGATTACCTGGTGCCCGTCATAATATATGCTCGGGCTTTTTCTTTCACGTGTGAAGTTATATGTGTGTCTCGTTCGCGCTGACCTGTTTTTGACATGTCGAGGTAAGCTGGCGACCTGTGGAGTGTTTTGATGTTGTTTCGTGTAAATCGTGTTAGTTATTCAGGGATGGTGATTAAGGGGCGACAGTCTTAGCCTTGGGGGATTCAGGTGCGAAGGACATTGCCGTAACGTTGTGATGTACACGTATGAGGTTTATTACGGCTACAGTCACATGTGGTAAAATTGGGCGCCACGCCAACGTTCTTGGCAGTATAAGATTATCTTAGATGCAAATAGGGTACCTATATGGTCGTAGCTTTCGTTCTTGAGATTGTCAATTTAGTACATATCAAAAAAGCGATTGGAAAGCGAATGAAATACGTGTATTTATTACTACACGAATGCGCCTGTATGCTTTTCTTAATAAATAAGGGATTCAACAAACACAACAACTTCTTCAGTCATTTTCAATTCCAAACATCGACTGACTTATAGTTAACTTTACGAAAAAATACACCTACTTATGTAAAAGGCGAAATTTCAAACCACCACATACCTGCATATAATGTAACACCACTGTATTAGTACCCGCGCCCCTCTAAAACCTGAACTAAAGAAAATGTGCCTATTAGTGTAGCTTGCAATCTCCATTCTATCCACTTTTATACCTCGCTAGATAATATCGGACCAACAAATGTACTGTGTTGCTACATTGTAAAATCTTCGCTTAGATTACGTAGCGGTAACTTCGTAAAGTTTAAGTGTTTTAGCTAATAGGAAATTTAGACCTGAACCTTTCTCAACAGCAGCTTTGCACCCGGTTGTCCTCAATAATATGGGGCTAACAAATAACTAGTGAAATAAGAGATACAAATAGCTTTGGAGAATACGTAGAAAATATAGCATTTTGATAATTTAAGTTGTGTAGCTTTCAGTTCGCACGTTAATTCCTAAATAGATTCAACTGAAATATAATAGATTGTCATGGGCAGCACATATTGGCGTGGATCAAAATTATTTAGAAAAATTTTCAAGTTTTCCAGTTCCACGTACTTCCAGTTTTTACGTATACTCATGAAAAGTTCACACCGATGCAATACAGATTGTTACGTGTGGAATGTATTTCCGTATATTAAAAATGGTTTTGCCGGAATATGGATTTATTTTTTCGTGCTAACTCTATTTCTGGTATCGCCCGCGGCGTTTTAAACTTTTCCTGTTCTCTTGAGTATTTTACGAACTTACTCATTTTGTACTTTATTTTTATGTGCTTGGCTGAATTGAGAGAACTGAAGATAACCTACCTTTAATGACTAAGTTTAGCAAGTATTCAGGCTTGAGTACAGTTTCTTAAACACTCAACGAGAAATACTTAGGGACGAAATATGGATTTAAGTACGTGTCGATTCTTTGTTCTACACTAAATATTGACAGGGTTTTCAGGCTAAAGTACAATTTGACAGATACTCAACTACAGATTCTTAATTCAGAAATCTTGTTAGTTACGATGCCGACATTCAAAATGTATAATATTCAAATTGTTTGGCATGCGAGTGTACTGCCTCACGGATGCACGTATGCAGTTGGGAGATACCAGTAGAGTTAGGAATTCACGTCGTTAATCAGCGGCTGTACTGTCGGCCGCTGTTGGAACTCAATGTTCGTATGACTCATAGCTGGCATAATGCACTGTAACAATGTATGTGTTACCATATCTTGTGATAAATATTTCCTCCTGCAACTGCCTCGTTTGGCGAACAGAAACTGTCATGTAACTACGAATCAGGAGACAAGTCAAGTGATATTTATTATAATAGATAATTTAATACCAGACGACCTAGTCGTAACCAATACTAATTGTGGTTGAAGATGATGCATACTTGACTAGAAGTGATAAATTTACTCCAGATTTGACAAGTGGATTAACGGGGAATTAATAGGCTTGACCACTCATCTAATGCTAAACGAGAGTAATCGACGATAGAGCACGTTTGCCTAAAAGTAACGCATTCACTCTACTAAGTAACGCAATAAAAACTCAGAAGTTTGAAAAATTTCGGTCGGCGTCATCTTGGAATTTAATTTGACTCCAAATTTGTATCTAAAGAATCTTTCATAATCTTCTAGAATAATAAAAAAATGATCAAAAAATATCGTTTTAAGGTCCTTTTCAGTTTTTTTTTGATCAAGCGAAGTTTTCGATGTCATGTTATGAATCTCAGAAATGAAAAGTACATTTAGTAAACTACGACATATATATATATATGTCGCATCATGGCTGGCCGATAGATGCAAACCATCGGGAAGTCAGGATGTATTCCCTTAGGTTAAGACATCGTGTATGGGCAGGTCGGTGGGTACAGTCGCGCAAATTAAATAACATAAATTATTCGATACACTGGGTTTAATTAAATAGTTCACAGTTACAATCTTGCTCACTAAAATTACTGATCGATACCGATTCTACAACGTCTTAGCTCTAGGTTGGTCAGTACTCAAAGTCAAAGTCAAAGTCAAAGTATTTATTCGTGTGCTTTTTGGTGATACAACAGGTCTTACAAAAATTTTATGGTAACTCAAAAAGCTACCCATTAGGCATACACGTTTTAACAATATCAGAAATTAAAATTGATTTACATACATTGAAATACAAAACAAAAATGTCAAAATTGATTTACATTGAAATATGATATACTAAATAAAAATGTCAAAATTGAGATAACAATTCATATTAGAATACAATTAATTATTATTACAAAATTTAAAATACAATCAGTTAGTCAAGGTGTCAAGCATAAATATATAATTGTCAGTTTTTACATTTTGTCAAGAAGGAATTCGTCAATGGTATAATAGCATTTTTCAATTAAATAATACTCAACTCTTATATTCTGTGTCCCCACCACATAGGTCGTTAGAGAAAGCGCGCCACAGCGTGTTCTTGATTTGCCGACAGGTGGCGTGCTCGTGATTTGTTATGACGTCCGTACTATTGACTAAACCCGACACGGCCATCCTGCGATACAGGCGTCCTCGTCTGTTCCTCATTGTCAGGTTTTAACAGTGTATCGAATCATGTGGAAATCCTCAATGGATGTCCTCAGCCCTTGGGGAAAGCTGAGGGGTCTCTCAGACTCTTACTGACTAAAACCACATGGTGTTCTGTAGGCCGTAATTCCTATTGAGAGGCGATTGTGGAACACAGCACGTAGCCTTCTCGGGCCTCTCTCAGGTGACAGACTCCCCAAATCTATCACCCGCAGGCATTATATTCTTGTCCTTGCTCCATGCCATCTCATGTCGTGTTGCGCTACACGTTCTTAGTCCACTCCGTTCTACCAGTCTCCCATCATACAAGGGAAGTTTTCTGAAACACACAAAATCTCCACACAGTATTCGCTCGTTCAATCCTGACTCATACTCTAGGTGAGTGAGGAAACATTATGCATAGTTACATATCGAAAGGATCACTGGTCTAGGTATTTCTTTACAACAGAAAACCCCTACAGTTACAATCAAGCTGGTCTAAATCGTCACCCACTAATGCAGGTGAGATTCCTGCAGCACCTCGAAAGGATCACTGGTCTAGGTATTTCTTTACAACAGAAAACCCCTACAGTTACAATCAAGCTGGTCTGAATCGTCACCCACTAAAGCAGGTGAGACTCCTACAGCGCAGTTACAATCAAGCTGGTCTGAATCGTCACCCACTAAAGCAGGTGAGACTCCTACAGCGCAGTTACAGTCAAGCTGGTCTGAATCGTCACCCACTAAAGCAGGTGAGACTCCTACAGCGCAGTTACAGTCAAGCTGGTCTGAATCGTCACCCACTAAAGCAGGTGAGACTCCTACAGCGCAGTTACAGTCAAGCTGGTCTGAATCGTCACCCACTAAAGCAAGTGAGACTCCTACAGCGCAGTTACAGTCAAGCTGGTCTGAATCGTCACCCATTAAAGCAGGTGAGACTCCTACAGCGCAGTTACAGTCAAGCTGGTCTGAATCGTCACCCACTAAAGCAGGTGAGACTCCTACAGCGCAGTTACAGTCAAGCTGGTCTGAATCGTCACCCACTAAAGCAAGCGAGACTCCTACAGCGCAGTTACAGTCAAGCTGGTCTGAATCGTCACCCACTAAAGCAGGTGAGGCTCTCATCTACACTTAAGGTGCGAGAGCTTATGGAAAATGTTTCCTCTGACTCCGAGGGCGTATTATTAATTACAGGTACAAAAGACATACCGAATTCATCATCTGTCGTCACGGTCCATTCATAATCATCATCACCATCATTTTCGCAAATTTCCAAATAACCTTCTTGCCCTTTAGGTACTTACTTAAATTTTACTACCCTTAAATTTTTATTAGCAATTTTATAAATTCTGTTAATCAAAATTAGAATACCAAAATTATTTAAATTTTCGTAATGACGGCTTGACGATTCGAACGTCATCAACATTAACATGGTGACCTCACCTCTGGCGTGACTATGTGATTTTACCTTCTTTCAACGTCATAACTCAAAATGAACCTTCTGCAAGGTCTCTAACATAAACATGAACATTCACACCAGAAATAGTGTCACACAGACTTACAGGTGCCATACAGGCCTTCAGTTGACACACAGGCTCACAGTTGCCACACAGGTCAACAGCTGCCACACAACGCTCGGCTACTCCTGACCAAAATAGATCATTGGGTTCGTGAAAATAGGGAAATTTTAGAACTCTACTCTTTAACTGAATCATTACCCTGGGGCATGTACCACAAATCGATCCAAACCAACTTTAAAAATTCTGCTGCTGCAAAAACTGTCAAGCTTAAAGAAACTCGCGAGTAAAATCTTCAACGCCACGGCCCTCTAGCCGACCAGCAATTGTATTGCTCTCACAACGGTCTCTAGACCCCGACCTCCACCAGAATCCACTGGTACGGTCAATCATAATACATTCGATAGACTTAATTACTAGACACTTTAAGCTTGCTCATCATCATCAAAATTCCTTTAACATCAACATCGACTGGTATATGACCCGCTGGCATCTTCCCTAACCTACCGCGTGCATACTTGTAGGTCCTAAGCGTTCCTATTTAAAGCTTTCATTGTATAACTATGACTGTCCTCTCATAATCACCTATCGCGGACTTAATAAAGGGCCCATTTAGTTTTCACACTAGAGTTTCCCACACATCACTATTGATTAGAAAAAGATCCGACGATCAACAACTAAATAAAGTAATTGTAACATCTTCGTAGACCCATCGCCACATGTTACTCATGAGGGGCGGTCCAGAATTTGTCGCATGAGTAGACATGTTAATCAGATTTGGTTTCACTACCACTGTCATCAACTATGATGTCTAATTCTCAAGGAACTTGCTGATCGAGGATCCTTCCCAAAAGATTCGCACTTTTTACTCAAAGATTTACATACCGACTGCTAACAAAAGGGAAACAACTAACCCTGATAATATTAAGGAGCTTCACGAATTAATTCGGATCAAAATCTTTAAAATTAAATATCAACAGTAACCATTTACTATCGCTCACTACCTCAGTTTTTATGTAAGGAAAACGATCGCGAGATCTACTGCTATCCTAATGTTACTTTGAAAGTAAGCAAGTGAATTCAGATCTGAAGACGGTGGTCGTAAATCGTGACGCAACATAAGATTTGTTCTGAATACACGTAAATGACCAGTACCGTTACTAACTCGATACAATTGCGATGGCCCTACGTCATTACTAACTGGCTTTGTTACTGAAAATCTCCTTCTTATGGGATATCTCATCCTAAAGTTCGTATTGTACCAAATCTTGAAACTATACTGCCAATAGGAAACTCATTACCTAACTACTTGCTTTTTACAAGTGTGTCTCAATTACCTAGTGATAGTGCTAGATATAATCACTACCAATTCAGTGATCAAACATGAACACTTAAAACTCGAAATAGCATCTCTTCAGTAGAGAACCTTCCACTTCACTATCGAAATAACATGGAAGCGACTCACCGAGTATTCCATTTCAAACTTGCGCGCTCCCAATCTCAAACTGCTAGTCTGCCGTTCCTCCTAACCTCTCAGATGTTGACAGGTCAGCCTTCGCATACAGCATCTGAACTGCTAGCAGCAGCAGAGGCTCCACTGCGACACAATATGGTATCTGAAACATGAAAAACACTACGAGAGTACTTGTTTACACGGTTATCTTAACCATACACAGCTTTGATGGAAATTAACCGTTGTAGTAACCTAAACCGGCACGGCAAAATGGGTTATTATGAACACTGAATTTGAATGCAGAGACCCTGTCCAAAACATGAACCACACATTACAATGTCCCAAGTGCCCAGGTAGGTATTCTAACTTCCAAACAATGATAGTCAGCCAAGGCCAGTCAAGGGCTACCGCCAGTGATAGTAGAATAATAACCCTTCAACAACACCCAACTTGACCATCGATAACTAACATGAAATTATAACCTAACACGGGCCACCCCGACGATCCATTGACCGCCACAAAACCAGAATTTTGAATAATGAACACTCTTGGCCATAGTCAATAACAAAATGAAAACGACTCACCAGATTGGCTTAAAGATCCATGTGTATGGATCTTTCCACACGTCCGCACGTTCCTCCTTGACCTGTCCAGTTCCTTGGTTGTTGCTAGCTTCCTTGCTGCTCCGCTCTAGATTGGTTTTTTTTTATTCAAGACTGAGGGTAGTCGCAGAAACGAACCACTACTGTTTTTTTTTCTCAACTGACACCGCACTTTTTTGCAAGAATGTAACCGCCATTTTCACTAGCATTGTTTTTACGTGTGATCTCATTAGCACGACCGAATCCCAATTCTGATGTCGAATCATGGCTGGCCGATAGATGCAAACCATCGGGAAGTCAGGATGTATTCCCTTAGGTTAAGACATCGTGTATGGGCAGGTCGGTGGGTACAGTCGCGCAAATTAAATAACATAAATTATTCGATACACTGGGTTTAATTAAATAGTTCACAGTTACAATCTTGCTCACTAATATTACTGATCGATACCGATTCTACAACGTCTTAGCTCTAGGGCGGTCAGTACTCAACTCTTATATTCTGTGTACCCACCATATAGGTCGTTAGAGAAAGCGCGCCACAGCGTAGTTGTTCTTGATTTGCCGACAGGTGGCGTGCTCGTGATTTGTTTTGACGTCCGTACTATTGACTAAACCCGACATATATATATTGCATTTAAACAATCACTATTTGTTTGTTTATTATTGAATCAAAGTGATATAAAAGTCCCTGCCCTTAAGAACATAAAGACAGATAAACTACACTCATAAATATCACTGTCAATGAATCAGATGAACAGCAGCCCAAATCAAGCTAGACTGTAACTAGCTAATAGAGCCTACCGCTCACATGGCGTGATTTGTGTTACATCTAGCAAAGATTGGAGAAAGTTATGTCATGAAAACGCCATTTTTATTGCGTTACTTAGTAAAGGAAATTATGTTCAATCACAATCTCACTACTCATACTCCGGAGCCCGGATCCTGGAGGTCCCAGGTGCGGACAGCGGAAAGGCCGCTGACGCCTTGGCCGAAAGGATCAGGGCGTCTCTGGACGTCGAGGAGGCCCGAGTGTCCAGACCCACCAAGAGCGTAGACATACGCATCATGGGTCTGGACGACTCCGTCAGGGTGGAGGAAGTGGTGGCCGCCATCGTCAGGGCGGGAGGGTGCACGACCAATCAGGTCAGGGCAGGCACCATCCGCACTGACAGCACGGGCATGCGAGCCGTTACGGTGAGCTGCCCCGTGTCGGCGGCCAAAGCCATCACGGCCGAGGGCCGAAGGCTCTTGGTGGGCTGGGTTTCAGCCCAGGTCAAGATGCTGGAACCCAGACCTCTGCGGTGCTACCGCTGTCACGTGGGGCACCACGTGGGGGCCTATTGCGCCACAGAGGTAGACCGCAGTGACCACTGCCACCGGTGCGGCAAGCCCGGTCACAAGGCCGTCGAATGCCGTGCATTGCCGCACTGCTACGCATGTGCGGCGGCCGGCAAGTCGGCCGACCACCGGGCTGGGGGCAGGTCCTGCGAGCCTCCCACCAAGGCCAAGGGCAAGGTCAGGAGGCCCATCCACCCTGACGTCCTCACCACCGCAGCCGCTACCCTGGCTGCCGCTGCTATCGCCGCCGCTCCCGCCGCCGCGGCAGGACCCCCACAAAGGGCTCAGGAGGAGACGGTAATGGAATGTCAATAAAGACACCATTACGTCTCCTCCAGGCGAACATCAACCACTGCGCCGCCGCTCAGGATCTGTTGCTCCAGAGTATGGCGCAGTGGTCGATCAATATCACCATCGTCGCCGAGCCGTACTTTGTCCAACCCCGTGGAGACTGGGTTCAGGACTTGGACGGCTCGGTGACGTTAATTTCGTCGGCCGCCGCCGGTACCCCGCCCCCCGAGTCCGTCACGAGGGGGCGAGGTTGCGTGGCAGCACGGTTCGGGGACATCGCTGTGGAAGGCGTCTACCTGTCCCCGAACAGATCTCTCGACGAACTCCACGTCTCCCTGATGGAGCTTAATCCCGTCGTCGCTGGGTTCGGTTCCCTCCCTGTGGTCGTTTGCGGGGACTTCAACGTCTGGAACACGGCTTGGGGTTCTCGGTACACGAACCGACGGGGTCGGATGGTGGAGGACTGGGCCTTGGAGCTAGGCCTGGCCGTCCTGAACCGGGGCTCTGTCCCCACGTTGGTGCGGATGCGGGGTACATCAGTGGTGGACATCTCGTTCGCCAGCCCCGCTCTGTCGCCGCGTGTCGTCGGCTGGCGCGTTATGGAGGAGGTGGAGACGTACTCTGACCACCGGTACATCCGGTTTGACGTCTCCGCCGAAACCTCGGCCGCGCCGGTCCGACAGAGCCCTTGTGGTCCGCGGTGGGCGCTTAAGCAGATGGACCGGGAGCTCCTCCTGGAAGCCGCGACGGTACAGGCCTGGGTGCAAGCACCGGACAGGCCTGTCGACATTGACGTCGAGGCGGAGTGGTTCCGGGAGGCCATGTCGCAAATTTGCGACGCGGCAATGCCCCGAGTCCATCAAGGTCGTGCTAAGCGCCACGTGTACTGGTGGTCGCCGGAGATCGGCGCACTGCGCAACGCGTGCAATCACGCGCGCCGCCGGTACGACAGACACTGCAGGCGCCGCATCCGCCCGCCGGATGCGGAGGCCAGAGAGGCGGAGCTGTATGAGCGATACAGAGAGGCAAAACGCACCCTCCGAACGGAGATAAAGCGGGCCAGACTCGAGGCCCGCAACGTGTGGCTGGGGTCTCTGAACGCGGATCCGTGGGGGCGTCCGTACAAATTGGTACGGAACAAGCTTCGCCCCTGGGCTCCGCCGCTGACTCAGAGTCTCCGGCCCCAACTCGTGGAGGGTGTGGTAACCACTCTGTTCCCTGCGCGAGGGGAACACTCCCCCCCGCCCATGGCTCCGCCTCCGCTAGCGGTGTCTGACGCGGACCACAACAGCGACAACGACGACAATACTCCAGAGGTGACCGAGGTAGAGGTGAGAGTGGCGGTGCGAATGCTGAGTGCCAAGAACACCGCCCCAGGACCCGACGGCTTGTCAGGGAAAGCCTGGGTCCTGGCCATGGAGGCTCTCGGGCCTCGACTAAGAGGGCTCTTCAGCGCATGTATGGAGAGGGGCCAGTTCCCACTTCGCTGGAAGATGGGGAAACTGGTCCTCATAGCGAAGCCAGGGCGCACTGCGGACTCTCCGTCCGCGTACCGGCCCCTTGTGCTGCTCGACGAGGTGGGCAAGATCTTTGAAAGAGTCATTGCAAACCGCCTCGTCGCGCGCCTATCACGGGTGGGGCCGGACTTGTCGGACGGACAGTTTGGCTTCCGCAGGGCGCGCTCTACGGTGGACGCTATCATGCGCGTGCGAGCCCTCACGACAGAGGATGCGGTGTCCCAGGGTGGGCGCGTCGTGGCGGTGTCCTTGGACGCCTTCAACTCCCTACCCTGGAGTACGATCCGGAGGGCACTCCGGTACAACCGGGTGCCCGAATACCTCTGTCGAGTGGTCGAGGCCTACCTGTCGGACAGGTACATTGTCTACCCCGGTCACCAGGGAGACTGGAAACGTCGAGAGATGTCGTGCGGTGTTCCGCAGGGGTTGGTTCTGGGGCCACCCTTGTGGAACATCGGCTACGACTACGTGCTGCGCGGCGACCTCCCTGGCGGTTCTGGCGCGGGGAGAGTCGCACCAGGCGGCGGTCGCTCTAGCGACACGCGGGGTTGCGATAGTCGTTGGTAGGATCCAGGAGTTGGGACTCGAGGTGCCGCTGCACAAGTCCGAGGCCATGTTCTTTCATGGCCCTCGGAATACGCCGCCACCAGACTCCCAGCTTACGGTAGGAGGAGTTCGCATGGGCGTCGGATTGACGATGAAGTACCTGGGACTCGTTCTCGACAGCCGATGGAATTTCGGAGAACATTTCCGACGTTTGGCTCCCAAACTCAACCGGGCTGGGGCTGCTCTCAAGCGGCTCCTGCCAAACCTTGGGGGTCCAGACGCCTCCTGCCGGAGGCTCTACGCGGGGATCGTTCGGTCCATGGCCCTCTACGGGGCGCCGGTGTGGGCGCCGTCGCTGCAAAAGTGACCGGCGACCATACTGAACTGCTGCCAGAGGGTCATGGCAATACGGATGGTGCGGGGTTACCGCACGATCTCCCGCGAAGCGGCGAGCCTTCTGGCTGGCCTACCACCGTGGGATCTGGAGGCAACAGTCCTTGCACACATGCACGACATGCGCGTGGAGACGCAACGCCGGGGTGAAAGTCCGCTGCCGCGACAGGTCGAGGTATGGCGGACAGAGCTCCGGTGGGATCTCACGGTGAAATGGCGTCAGCGACTATCGCAACCCAGTGCTGGGCACGCCACCATAATGGCGGTAAGTCCCCTCTTTGAGGCGTGGCTGGAAAGACCTCACGGCGTCCTTACCTTCCGCATGACGCAGGTCCTCACCGGACATGGCAAGTTCGGGAGGTTCCTGCATCGGATCCAAGCGGCAGAGACGCCCGGGTGCCGCCATTGTGCGGAACGCCCGGAGGACACGGTGGAGCACACAGTCGAGGTGTGCCCTGCTTGGGCGGAGCACCGCCGTGCCCTCGTGGGGGCGATCGGCGGCGGAGACCTCTCGCGCCGGGCCTTGGTTCAGGCCATGGTCCGGAGCGAGGAGGAGTGGCAGGCGGTCGCCTCCTTCTGCGAAGCAGTAATGCTAGCAAAGGAGGAGGCCGACCGCATCAGGCAACGGCGCCCTCGCCGCCGCCGCCGGGATCCCAACCCCGATATCCAGCCACCGTAGACGCGGGCTCGTGGACAGCGAGCCATGGGTAGCTCGCTGTCCGGTCGTCCGGTAACTACCCGGACCGAGCCAAGGCGTCGACGGCGCGCACTGTTCCCGCGCACCTCAAGGAGTTGTCAGCAAAGAGAGGGGCCCAGCTGGGTCGAAGCCTACCGGGGTTCGGGGTTATCCGAAAGGAAGCTAGAGCCCCGGTATGAAGGCTAGAAGGAACGGCGCGGGGTTTTTAGTCAGTACAAGTCTGACACTATCTCCCGCTCCACCCAAGAGCGGGATTTGTCATAAGATGATTTTCCCCGGCGACAAAAAAAAAAAAAAAAAAAACTACTCATACTCCAGACCACACTCGCGACAGCTCGCAATTTCAACAAACACACATTACACAGCTTCTGAACTAAAACTAATACATAAAACACAGCCAGTTTTCACGTGGAGTGGAGCCACAAACCACATTCCGAATAATTACGTGAAAGCGTGACTTAGTTCCAGAGGGAGGGAATGGGTTAGCGGGAGGGGGAGGAATTCGCCTAATGTAAGTTACGGCGTGTTGAAAGAATGATTAAAGGCGTCTGAGTCGCACAGGGCACACGTTGTGAATACGCGGGATCTCGCTTAGGAATTGCTTAGAAAACAGGTGACTGATGGATTGGTGCTGAATTTGAGCACTTGAAAGCTTGCCTTCGAAGCAGTGGTGATCCAATGGTAACGGCCGCATTTGAGTTGTAGGTTTTAGGTTCGAAACCAGACAGAACTTTATTTTGTGAAAATTGCTCTGAAGTCGGTAACCATGAAAAAATCGGCATATCCTAGCACCAAAAATTTTAGGACATGAGTAAAACTCACCATTCCGCTTTAGAACCGCGTGGTGGATTACAACATTTACAAAGCATTCCCTCTCAATAGAAGACGCCTATTTACGAGCAGTGTCAACATTACAGGTTGGTTTTGCTAAAAGCTGGTCGTACTTCGCTCCAAAAAGCTGATTGGAATGACATCTAAAATAACATTTGCATATGCTGAGATGCATTCTGCAAGATATGAATGCGTTTAAAGACTGAGTTTGTCTATAGCTCAATGACTAGACGGAGTAGTAAAGCATGTCGAACTACTTAGACAGAGCACGGTTACCTCTGTGACGCGGCAGCCACTGAAATGTGTTACCCTTGCGCGCGTAACTGTACCTGCACTGCCGTGCGGATGTTCACTTGTTAATGATTTTTCGACATTACTATTGCGTGCGTAGGGGAGAGCGGCTAAAAGTGCCGGGGATAAGTTGTTCCGATGACAATAGGAACGCAAGTAACAAACGGAGCGATTCGTATGATATTTGTCGCGAAAAGTTATCACACTATGCCGTTGCAGGAACCGTTTTAATTGCTTCCATTATGGTAGAACAGTAGAACGAAATCGACGATACAAGTCACTCCAAAGAATAATATACATTTCCCTTTGTATTTTTTTGTTTGATTGTGTTTAGTATACAAAAAAGCACACATTTTGAAGAATTTGACACTCTTTTAGCGTTTGTGACCTGAGATTTAATTGTTGAAGGATAAGTTTGTATTTAAAACGACGGATAACCAGCCCCATAGTGGGATTAGTTGTTCTGTCCCAATCGATCTCATAAAATATGTTTTGGCAAGGAAACTTTTTAACGATGCACAAACAATATCAGTATTCAGAAACGCATTCTTTAAATATGTGCGTAAGCCACACAATATAATACATTATTGTCATAGCTCAAATTTGTATTTTTTGAAAATTAGCACGTTAAGCTCCGCTCTCCCCTATATATGTGCCACAGAGCAAGAAATTATCACGTCTATGATAGCACTGTTACACGCACAATTATTGTGACGGACGTCATTCAAAGCCATCAGTTTCTATACATGATGTCATACGTGAATACCTCGCACATGGAACACCGCGTTGGTATTGTGAACGAAGCCATTGCAAATATGTTTTAGCTGTCATAGATTTATTCAGAATTATCAAGGGCATGTCAATTCTTATGAGAAAACGTTGTCACTGCCACGATTGGTTTACGAGTATGAGGACTTTATTGACAATGCAGCGACTGCTGAGACATTCCGGACTATATGATCAGTGATTTTGTGAACACTGAATATATGAAAGCTAAGTTAGTACACAGTACTGTAGTTGTGAGTCAATATCGTGACGAAAACGGTATGTCTTAGAACCACACATTCGAACACATTCAAAACACCTCTAATGCCTATAGACCACTCCTTTTCTTAGTGTATTTGGGCCTGTGTCCCAGCAGTAGATTGATTTTTATGATTATGCTATAAAATCGTTTAATGATGACTTTTCTAAACAATTTAACTCTGCTTGGTCTACGTTTATTTTACAACGGAGCGTAATGAGAAAGGATGTTTGAAAATCCATCCCCTAAAATGATGAAAGTTAGAATGAACGTTCGCCATTTTCCGATGGGAAATCCAATCGGGCTCACAGCTTGTTTCTTCAATAAAACGCTAAAAACATTGTTGCATGATATCTTCTCAGTCGTGAATCAATATTTTACCCCAGCACAATTGAGACAAGTTGTCTCTCTGATCACAATGCTTGTCGTCGTTCAATTCTTCACTACACCTATAACGCGATGTTCGCACAAATGTTACAATACGCCGAGATTGTCAACACAATTTGTTACGCTCTGTAAATAAGGCTGAGATGTAGGTTTATATGTTAATACATATAAACCATGCCAACAAAAAACACATTAAACGAACGGTCATGATTCTCACAAAACAAACACGGCTGACAAGCAGCCTGTCATTAGAACCCTCCGTTAAGTGAACCACTATTCTATTTGTGAAAAACAAAATGCTAAAGCAACAGCCAGATAAATAACAGTTTGAACCCTGGTCACACTGAAAGTGGTATAGCGGGAATTGAGATCGAAGCAGTGAACGCTAGTAATTTCAAAATGAACCGGTGTTAGATGGTACATGGTATTATAGGGACTCTTGTCTAAGTAATAATAGTCGCAAAGGTCGACGGTCCGAAGATGGGTGACAATACTGACATACACATAAAACCCTCCCCATTCCTCGGAAAGGCTGGGAGATAGAGATTATATAGAGATAAAAACAAAAAAAATATAACTCCGCTTCCGCCTTCTGTATAACTACAGCCTTAGTCTCCGACGCAACGTCTGTTTGTTTGCTTGCCAAATTCCAGATATAGCTTTTAAAAGTTTTCTGGAACAAAAACTGTTCTACTTAAAACTGCGGGATGATCATTTTTGCGGTCAATATTCTGACATTGTTATTGTTTTTGTTTATCTTGTTGTGACAGGATTCAGAGTGAACAGATGGAAATAATGTTTTTGGACTTCAAAGGAATGTTGATGCAATTTGTTTATTGAAAGATCTTGAAACAATAAAATATTAGTAAGGTAAATAGGAATAGTGAACACTGAACTAAGACGTGTTTCGATACCCTCGAGGTTTACTGCAGTAATAGATTCACGTGAAAATTTTGTCATAATTTTATGTCTATGCGAACTTAAAATGACCCATTGACTGTTACCAAATTATCTGTAATTCAGATAGATGATCAGAATCACAAGAAAAAAGATTTTGGATTCCTTTCCACTAATTGACTAGACTATTGGTCCTAATAGACGTTGTTCTTCACTATATGAATTTATAAACGTTTCATCGCCTTTCGCTAAAACTTGTTTTCTGCCCGCAGACACATCGAACATCCGTGGAACATCAGTAAGTTCCAACGCAACCAGAACAACGAATTCGAGCTAAACACCGACCTGACCATAGTAGAGCTCGGTTCATAACCAAGTACTCGCACGCGGACATACTCAGGCTGAAGACGGGAATAGTGGGAGTTGAGGTACGTCACGTGATTAAGATCTAATATTTTTGCTTAATTGATGCGAGAAGCAGAGGTTCGGTCGATGTGGCAACGCTTGAGGAAGGCCCTATTTTCAGCAGTGGATGGCTGACATGGTGATGATGATTTCTGGTCTACCAGTCAACGAATACAGGCGTCGCTCATTAGCAGCTCACGGCTAAGCTACGCACCTGTATTAAGTTGAAGAACTTTGAATTATAATGTAAGATATCTTTACAAATAGGTAATACTCGTGATGCTTTGGTTTTATAAATTCTACCAAAGTGTAATGTTTATTTGATCTAGAAACCCAACTTTATCGAACAACAATATCAAATAAAAAATATGAAGCGTTTAAAAATTCAGAGTAATAATAGTTTTAAATTACTTAAGTGATTTTGGTTCGTCTGCGTTGACAGTCGGTGATAAAGGGCTCAAAGATTTGAATTGCCGGTTGTTCTAGTGGTCGTAAGCGCAAAGAGTATGAGGTCCTGGGTTCACTTCCTGGGTCGGGCAAAGAGTCATTGGTTTTTGACGTCAGGCATTTCTTAGTAGCAGCCTGGAGTCTGGATTTGTGTTGTGTCCGGTTGATGGCAATAAGCTCGCCCCCCCCCCATTACAAGAGACTTAGACTTAACTGGCGACACGTGGGTGTACATATACGGTGTGAGGTGCACCTCTACCGAACTCTTTGGTGAATACAGGTATGATGTTATGTATGAATTTATATTTGAATTTTGAACCAAAACGGAGGACTTATGAATGAACTATGAGGTTCCAAACGATCCCTTTAATGGTCAATCGTATAATATTAATATCAGGGCCATAATCACGACTTTCGCAACTGGATCGGTATTCACAGATTGTTGTTATGGCTGCCCAGCCAGTAGTTACGTATCCTCGGTAATCGCCTTTTACGATACCCATAAATGCTGATGGTGGCCATTCAAAGGCTTATTTATTTGTAAACCCTAAAAGAGAAGACGAAGTTAGTAATGGAACTAAGAGAGTTCTTTAAATATGGAATGGAGGCGGAATGCTTGTGGAAGGTATGGCTTTGGTCTCTTGATTGGGACGCACAACGCTGCGGTATGCAGAGTCGGACAATAATTTATGGTGACCTGTAATACTGGTTCTTACTAAACCATGCCTTAGGAACCAATCTCTCACAAAGTCATACCCTCGTTTAAACTGCAAGGCATAACATGTAAGGAACTTTGTGAAGGGAAAATAAACTTTTTAAATTATTAATTATATTCTATGAAAAACGTAGAGGAGGATTATGTGACAGGCACCGCACACTGCAGCGTTGTGCGTTCCGAAATTGGTGGAACGGAGTAGTTCCTCTTGCCTCTGACCTTAGGTCTTGATCTGATTTATAGGCTTTAAGATAAAAACAATAAACCAACTAAGCGTCACCTACTTACACCATACAGCACACACAATGTCAATCCCTTTTCATGACAAGAAACTTTCCTTTGAACAACTTTGGTTCACGCAACGCTCTATTCAAGGCTAACATTCCCGTATACAATGCTACGCATAGATCTTACCGAAATCTTCGGCATGTTCCTTTGTATTTGGACCACTCCGACCTTGGGAACACTCTAGAACGTTAGGAAAATAAATAGATAATAACTTTGCTGTTATAGTTTGATCTAGAAACTAATTGCTTCGGCGGATAGTTGCCTATTGAGTGCTTCACACTTCTAAAGATGTTTCTGGCGAAATAATAGGTTCGCTTTATTGAAGTTCTACCTATTGTTATTGTTACAAAGGCCTGATCACCATGGCGTTTTGACACGCGTTTACAAAATTTCTTGCATATTAAGGCACAAAACGCGCTGACTAATATAAAACATCGTATACGTTACAGATAACGATTATTATATTTGGCTGTGTTTGACGAAGTACAACAGATGGCCACACCGTATCTTAGCATTGGTGAGTGCAGAGTTATTCCGAACTAGACTAGAATCTTACTAATATTATAAATGCGAAAGTTTGGATGGATGGTTGTATGTTTGTTACTCAATCACGCCAAAACGGCTGAACGGATCTGTATGGAACTCGATCGCAAAGAGATAGATTATAGTCTGGAATAGCACATAGGCTATAAATTTTATCCCGGTAAAATGTTTCCAAAATCTTTTCATTTGGGCGAAGCCGCTGGCTGAAGCTAATACACATAAATGGTTGAAAGCACAACGGTTGTATGGTTGAATGAATGAAGTAATCAAGTACTCATCTTCTGATAATGATGATTGAATATTGAGCATGATCATTGTTTAGAAGTGTTTAAGGATTCAGATACGACTCATTTGTTAAAACTTAAGAAGATACTAGAGTTCAGAATCACATTACTTATTACGCCTGCAAAAAATCAACATCAGATTGGCACAATAAATGTGCCAACATCAGTATATCTCTAAAAAAATAACCCTTTAAAATTCTACGGCCATAATAAATTGTACCCAATAACTCTTTGGTAGGCAGCAAAAATATTTATTGCTGGCATAAATTCAAATTAGACCCCAGTTTGCGACTGTGGGTGAAAACACACCGATCGGTGTAATGGAGGGGTTTGTACCCTTGGAGTAAACCTACGTTATGTAGTTAATAACACAAAATAATAGAACATGCGTCGTCTTTCATCCGGCAAAATTAAATTGTAACCTTTGACATATTACAACGAGAAGAGTGGAAGCCTTCGGGCGAGGTTTTGCCCAGCAGTGAGAAAATATAAGTTCTTAAGAAATACTTTTTACGAAAAAATAATACCGACTTCCAAATAAGAAACCTACAAAGTGGAAAATAACTTTATTTTTGGAAGTCTGTGTCTTTGGTAGGTACCATTTTTTTGCGGTATGGACACCGACTTCCAAAAATAAAGTTGTTTTTCACTTTGTAGTTTTCTTATTTGGAAGTTTGTAGTATTTTCTAGAAAAAAAGTTTTTTGTTTTTCTCTTTTGAGTTGTACCTACCATACAGGAAAGTAGTTTAGTAAGGTATCTATAATGCCAGAATAGATTACCCGAATATCATGAACCGGAACATAACCGGTGAAATGAGAGAGTACCAAAGTGAACTGTACACATCTGCGAACCCCTTTAGAGCGTTCTGGCGAGATGCTATGTTATGAAATATTATAAACAATAAACAGACATGCGATTGCAGCAATCCCGACAGATTTGCCGTTATTTATTGAAGAGTTCTGTTGTATATGTCCGTAATTCTTCATCAGATCTTAACCAAATTAAAATGGAACCAATTTAGAAACATAATCTTTCAAACAAACATAGAATTTTCAAAATCGGTCCACGGAGATATCAGTGAATAAACAAAAAAAAAAACCAAACACGTCGAATATAGAACCACCTCCTTTTTGGTAAGTCGATTAAAAATGAAACAAATCTTTGATATGAAGCCATTGGTATCCTTAAACCTGTAAATAAAAAAGGTAAGCAGATTTTTTTTTTATTATCTACTTCACGTACAATCGGGTTGGCCCGACTAGCTTAATACTAAAACGGTGAACGATAGTCACTGTGGAATGGCAAATGCGATCGCCTAGATTCTAGGGGTGGCATGCAGCATATTTTTTTATTTACATCCTGATTAAAAACTTACTTAATATTTATATAAAACAAGTGCCCTTGTAAGTATGCAAACGACGATATATTCCAAATAGACGTTGTACAGTTAAGGGTCAAAAGTGCAGTCACACTCTACCAAAACAGCAACGGAATATTTTTTTTAGGCAGAAGAATTTCAACTTTTCGGTTAGTTGGTCGGTATAATCTATACTTTATTTTCTATGCAACATTATTAAAAAATTTGAACTTGTTTTACAAAAACTAGCCATTTGAGTTTGGGACAGTGAGACTGCACTTTTGACCCTCAACTGTACCTGTATCAGACTAGCATGAAGTTCTGTGTTATAGTGACCGAAGCACAGCGCGATCGCTAAGCGATTCTCCATCCTCGCAATATTTCACCACAACAGGTGCGCACGTCTTACTGAAGGGGGAAACGTAAGATATTAGCTGGGAGCGGTTTTAACGTGGATTATTATCTTCTACTTTGTTATAGCGAAAACAAAACGTTTATCATTTTTTTCAGAACTGAGGTGATAATCACTCTTCCTAAGTCATCTCAATGCTGATGTTATTCAATAACTCACAAGCCATGCTCCATGCTCACAAACTCTTTTACTAATTCTCAATTGAAATAGTTTTATAATTCACGATTGGGACCCTTAATTCTTATGTATACATTAAATTTTTATCATTTATTAAGTCCTTTACGAGTCGATTCAAAAATCCTGCATCACCTTCCTGGTGTAAAAAACACGTGTGCAAATATCATCATTCTTAATCTGCAGTAACCAGTGGTTTTTTAAGCTGTGTGTTGTCTATCAGCAACAGAATTAAAAGAAAACAGATTAATCTGAAACGTTTCGGACCCCCTGGCCCGCACACGAATACATTAATAATTGTTTCTCATTAGTTCAAGGCTTGGTATGTTAAATTATATCCTGAAACTCAACCGCTGCCAAGGTTACCGCACACTCCAATCCCATACATAAATACGAAGCACGGGCCAGCAATCTATCTCCCGCTGGCAGTGACACACTGCGCTACCATCTAGATTTGTTGCTACAAGTCGTTCCAAAAAGAAACCTACATCCTGGGCTTATTCTCATAAACAACTAGCCAAGTTGAGCTGATTGAACTTTTGCATCAATCAATCGGCCTAACTTTTTGTCAACAATGTCAATGGAGTCTAACCAAACAGTCTAACCGCATGCAGCAGTATGTCATGCAGGAGCGACTGCCTGTCTCACCTCCACAACCCAATAATTGGGTAACAGGATAGCACTTGTAAGAATAAGACTGGTATCAGGTTTTATGTTTACTGACTCACAAAGATCTACAATTTACAGCCTTGACCAACAGCTTAACCAATTTTTCGAATCATGGAAGAGAAACGTTATGCAGTGAATTGTCACCGTTGCTTAACCCTTACCAATATCAATCCGATGTTACTCATATTATATAAGCACGAGATCCTCGCAGAACTTCTACGAAGTGAAAATACTCAGCTCAGCTTCAAGAAAAATCTTCATAATCAATTCCATCCCTTGCCCCACATTAATAACGTCGGACTACCCTTAGACTATTTGTATTGAGGTCAACGACATCATAGCAATATAACTACCAGTGAAAAATTGTGGGTCGTTGAACCCCCAGGGTCTTGGGCGATAAAACGCAACTATTTGTAAAACTCGTAAAGTTTTCGTTGAGAGTTCTTATCATGAAGGGAGCGGAAGGGACCTGCCTTTTACGAATGTTTAGAACTTTCTGAAATTCTTTTTAAGGAACCGAATATACATAATGTAGCTTGAATTTAAAATTTGTAGAATGAAAAGCAATGTTATCGTAATCATCAGGTGAGATAGCAGTCACGCGTGAACTAATAATAGAATAAAAATATCTTTGAGAGAACTCATAGATTTCGTAAAGGATTTACCTACGTATATCAAACAATATATCGTCTATCTATAAATCTAGGTTCAATCTTCTGACATGGGTGCTCCACATTTATTTAATTTAGAGAACAGGTGGGTTCGGAAAATCTCTACTTATTGTTAATAACCAGATAAGACGTAATGCAATAATATAATGTACGAGTATATTGTAGCCATTTCCATAACTACTTTAATTTGCTTTGGATGTTCCTAATATTTGACATTCTTTGATAATTTTTATTTTGGATGGAATCTTATATTAAGTTTTGCGAGCATATAATCAAAAATGAAAAAAGTAGACATAACTTCAACTGCCAATTGTTATTTAATTTTATCTTCACGGCACTCAACACGGTTCTTAAGTACTGTTAGAAGCGCATCTCAAAACTGCGCCATTTATGATCAGGTAGCTCAGCTCTATCGGGTTCACACGCACTCATACAACGCACAGACTCAGATTCAGATCTTACATCCACACCCAACACCGTTTACGAATTTAAAAGAGAACCCTTTGCAACTCCGATTCAGTTATGTATAATCTATATCTCCTCATTCCATTTTAAACCTTAGCTTCTGGACTTCAAAGTCGATATTTCTATCAAGCTTTTTACCTCGGGTAGGAAATGATTTGTTTTGTATCCATTGTTGGAATTTTCCTTTGCAAACATGTTTCTTTGATGCGTATGGAAATCGTGGATCATCATAGGAATACTTGCTTGGTTATTGAGTTGATTTTAAAGACGTAAGTTGTTTAAGCTTTAAATGATAGAAATTATGTTGTGATATAATTATTTCTAAAAAGCTTTGTACTACTTTCTGATATATTGTAGTACATATATATTGTAGTTTTTTAATTTCATTAATTTCATTTCATCTTTTATTTGCTCAAACATGGGTACTGCTAACACAACAAATTACCGATATGTTAGAGATGTTAAAAAAGAAGCAGAGCGTCATATTTGCCTTAAATAATGCCAAACAAATATTAATAAAAGAATAAAAACAAATCATAAAATTCAAATCAAATAATAATGCCAGAATGTCATATAATATTTAGTAAAGTGACTAAAAAAGAATAAAATATGTGATTGTTAAAGTTATCATTAAAACATGTCAGTATAATTATTAAAAATGACAAAAATATTAAATGTCAAAATTATTAAAAGTGTCGTACAAATGATACTAAAATAGTACAAATTATAATAATTAACGTTCTAAAGAGCCAGAACAAAAATATAAAAAATGTCAACATAATAAAACAATAAATCAAATCAAAATTATCAATCTAGCAGAAAATTATAAAAAATGTCAGGAGTAATAATGTAATAATAAATTAAAAACTTTCATTAATAAACTCTTTCATATATATGCAAGGCAATGTCAAGATTTTGTGTTTTAGAAAATAAGGCTTGCAGCTCGTAGTGGTTTCAATTTTGAATATGGTAATTTCTTTGGTCTAGCTAGAGTTAATTACGCTGGTCACTGGCACCTGGATCACAGGTACTGTACTGTGTACCTATCAAAACACTCAGGTAACAGTTGCAAAATACTTTGGTAGCAAACTATAACAAGAAACATAATACTAAATTAACCGATTAAGTAAATAGCAATATTTTTTAAATCATCTAGTTATTTTATGCTTTTCAAATTGTATATCGGAAAAAAATTCAAAATTTGTTAAAAAAAAATAAACTGATTGACTTTCCTGATGGATCGACTCGATTCGACTTATATCACACCGATAAACAATTTTACTAACCTGAATTGCAATTTGCACTTGAACTTTTCTTATAAAATACTTGCGTGATATCGCGCACATATTACAAGCAATTGAATTTGCTTTGCGCCATCGGAAAAACCCCTTAGGCTTAACAAATATATAAGCAGCAAGTTGCTAAGGTGTATTATATTTGTTAAGCTTCAACTTTAAATAATGAAAGATTAACACAATACGATCTTGGCACCCTTGCCTGAGACCGTAATCTATCTCTCTAGCAGTGAAATTAGCATTCCGAGAGCATGCCAGTTAATTCCGGATAGATACGACCGGGTGTCGGACCCGAGATCAGGGCTGGACCGGGTTTAGTATCGGTCTATGATTGATTGCTATGAGGAATGGTCTTCCTCGTTGATGACAATGGGGTGCATGTACTATCTAACGTTATCTAGAACCTAACTACATAGAAGGACAATCTTTAATATAAACACCATGTTAATGGCATAGAAATCAGGCGGGACCAACGACTTAACGTGCTTTCTGTGGCATGAAGGAGTCTCGCATCCAAGAACTCACCTCGGCAAGCATTACTTAACCTTAAAGATCGACCTGTGTGGCTATAATTACCTAGCCACAAGCTCAATAAAAGCAGCTATATACACTAAACTGACAATAAATGCCAAATGTCCACCGCTACCACGCTCTATAAGATCGGATCCACTCCTCAAACTCATATCAACGCATTCAAGCCCAAGTTATTAAACATTTTCCCATTGTCAGATGCTTTTCAGTACAAATCCTGACTTAATGCCTCGAGAGCTTAACAACGAAATATATTGGAACTCACAAAAGCGATCAGAATTATAAGAAGATCGATCGACGAACAATTAATATTTCGTTTTAGCCGATGGAGAGGAGGTCTGAGCCTCGTTAGCTACATAAAATTGTTTTTGCTCATATTATGAGTTGTAAAGTTTTCATGTTGTAAAGGCTTAGCCTTGGATTGACGAATATTATTTTCCAGTAGAAAGAAGCCAACCAAAAATAAAATACTTGTACGACAACAACACTTAGGAACATCATTATTCTTGGAAATTGCCAAAATGGCTCATGGAAAAATTCAAAAAGTATATAAAAGATTAGAAAATAAAAGGGAAAAAAGACAGCTTTTTTCTAAGAAACGTTTGAATAACCAAAAACAGTTGAACAAGATCAGTCAAACCAATTTCTTGGGGATGAGAACAAAAACGTTCGTGGAAATCGTTGAGAATATTAAAATATAAAATTATAAACAACATTGAAAAGGGCCCACAAGAAATCGATTAAAAATCGGTCTTAGTATAAATATGTCATCTCATTCCCGCTTAAAGGTGGCAGATGACCTCACTGCTTAGCCGCAAGATGATAAATCTATCATCACGCTCGAATATGATAGAAATTCAGCAGAACTTGCATATCGACGTGTAATTTCCTGCCGCGACAGCAGTACTCACCTCACACATATAGACCAGATAGTGAAGCTCTAATGATATGCCCCACACTAGTGACGGCCGGGAATGGAAGCTGTGCGGACTGTTTGTACAGCTAACGAACGTTATCATATTACTTATTATGGCTACTCACGCTGCGAAACTACTTATTTATTATAAGCTTTTTATTAACTTACTTCCTTTGTTTGCGTGTGCGGTAACAAATTAGTAATCCATGTTAGAAGTACTTCTTGGAATCCGATTAAGTTTAAACTTGATATAAATTTTAGATATAATTAAAAAATATGGCAGGTACTATTGTCTGATAATGCAGCCGAATGTGGCCATGGGAACTTCTCAACCAAATACTACAGTACAGTCGTCTTTGGATCAAGATATGTATTGACAAGTGATATTAGTTTAAAAATACATATGACATGTTTTTATTTGTATTTAAAGTATAGGATACCAACAGAAGGAGAGGCTGAGTGTATTTACTACCAAGACCGACTAACATTAAATATTAACTTTAACGCCCGGTTTCTGGTAAAAAGTAATTAAATGCTAGTCAACTGCTACAATTGACTATAGAAAATTCATTTAACGAACCACAACGAAAAATGTTCGAAATAATTTTGCGATTTTCTTTCCCCAAAAACAGGGCCTAAGACTATGACAGCATTTGAGCAAACCACTCAAAAAAATTACTCAGAGCACATCTTACATTCAAAAGCGAAAAGTAAAGCTATGAGGCCACATAATTTGCTGAAGCGTAACTATTTATATGACATTAAAAAGATAATTATTCTTATAGAGATAAAATGTCAAACGCAAGAACCACCATTATAAATGTGCTGTCGCCTTATATTTGCTGTCTCTTCGATAGCGGAGCGCGCAGAAACCTAAGAAAATTGGACATAATTCGACATGATTCCACAAATTACTATTACTCAGTAAAGCTGATTTTTAAACGGTCTCACAGCTCTTAATTTGATAGCGTAATTTGTCCTAGATTGTACGATAATGGAGTGCTGTTAGTTAACATTCTAGGCTACGATAGTTTCAATGCAAATTAGGCTTGAACAGCTGAGCTAATTACAGCAAGTGGAACGAAATATAAACACCACGAACAGTGGTAAACTGACGTGTCTATCGGGCGAACGTGTTTCAAGAGCTTTAATTATGAGCATCGTTACTTTGAATTTCTTCTTAGTTGGAACTTTAATGAAACTGGGCAAGGCAAGTGCTATCTTTTATGTGTCCGTGGCACGGATGTGGGCTATTAAGCTTAGGGACTGGTACATACTATTTGAAAACTATAGCCAGAATAAATGGGTGTCATAAGTAAATATTTTTCACAACTTATTTTCACTTATGTACAGTCATGGGTCAAAAGTGCAGTCTCACTCTATTAAATAGCTGTAGCATTTTCTTATTAGGATTTTATTTTCAATTTTTCACGGTTAGTAGGTATAATCTATACATAATATTAAATCAGTTGTGAATAATTTAACTTGTACTACAAAAATTAGCCATTTGAGTTTTGGGAGAGTAAGACTGCTCTTTTGACCCTTGACTGTACCTACCTTCACTTTTATAGTAAGCTTGCTCACAAGCTTCATGAACATGATATCAAGCATAGAAAACCTAACCATTCTGCTCGACAAGATTTTGACACATGACATACCAGCTGAGTCGACGGGGTATTGCAAATTACGTCATGAAGTTCAGGAATTTATATGAACATTCAACATTCGAATTTGTTCAGAAAAATAAGTTTAAGCAGCTATTTTACACAGTAAATTGGTAAAAAATATTTTGATTTACATGTTGAGGTCAGTTAAACCGCGTCAATCTACTGCAAAATGTGTACAAAATACGAAATATTACACCTTTCCAAACGGTAGAGAAGATAAATTCGCTCAAAATATGTGCATAGACAACATTTACACCTTTTCAGCAAGTGAAAAGGTGTAAATGGGCAAAATGATACTTGCGATATTTCAACTTGCGTTCTTATTTTTGTAATTTTGCATGCATAAAAAACAAAAACAAGTCTGGAGAAAAAAAACTATAAATGATGTCACAATGTGACATTTCTTTGTTGTTGTGTTTTTTTTTTGTGCTGTGTATTTACCCAAGTATTTTAATCGATAAAAAATAGTATTCAGCTTAATCGATTAAGGATATTATTTTCGATCGCCTCTGTTCATTTAAATAAATAAGTGATTTTCAAAAATGCTTTTTTTACGTAAAAACAAACCCGTCTTAAGCATAAAATACAATTACAACTTAAAGCAATAACTATACAAAAATGCTTTCATAATGTTATCTTAACAACGTTTTTAGAAAAAGAATATCGAATTTCGCGCCGAATTTTCTATTACGTACAAGAATTGAAAATTAAAATTCGGAATGCGGTCGGTATCCGAAATATTTTAGTATAAAAGAGAGTTTTACTTTGATCTTTTCACAAGGTTTTATACAGAATGACCAGTATAAATATGAGTATGTCTATGTATGGTTAGTAGGCGTAGGAAAGAGGTGGTACACTTGCGCGAATCCTTACGAAGCCAGCTGTTGTGGCATAGTTTTCAATCGAGAAAGGGCTGAAAATTAAAATCCAAGATGGCGTCCATACAATTTATGTAATGGAAGTCATTATTATGATTTTCGAGGGTGGTGATCCAGAAAATTCAAAATAAATCTTAGAAGGCGGTGCATATGTAACTTCAGCTACCGTGACCTCCTTCATGTTAGGTTACGTTAGACCCTGCGGACAGAAATAGGAGCCCCGTCGAGGGGCTCCGTCCCTCTTGTTGTTTAAATGGTAATCGTACTTACCCCTTCGGTGTCCAACAACATTATTAGGTATTAAAAAAATAATAAACTTGCTCGCTTGATTTAAAAACAGTATTGGCGCTAACATGTAAGCTTCTTATCCAACTGTTTTAATTAACGTCCCCAAATAAGATTATTAAGGTATCTTAATCAATAATTACGTTATTAATTAGGAGGTCGTATGACGTTAATCTGGGGTCCAAAATGAACTATTGCTGAGCCAGCGGAGGTATGCTTTTGGCGCCCCAAAGTAATCCCGTCCCGAACAAAACGGTTAAAAAATTTTAGCTTTATATAAAACGATTGTTTTGCACAAAATACTGCAATTACACCCACAAGAGGGTATTGTTATTCTAAAGAAAATAAAGATACGTCAAATTAAATTCGTAGCGAAACTTTAGAACTAATGTATGTAAATGTATACAATTCAGACAGACGCAAACTCTTAGCGTTGTTTACCGTGGTCTGCCGGTTTTAATTATCATGAAAGATACACCTCCCGATTATATTCAGTCGGTTAGATACAACTCGAGCATTAGTACTTTTATTTACATGAAATACAACAAAAAATAATGTCTGTATCTCCAAAGTGTTAGTTAGAGGTGTACAGTACAGTACAACTATTTTCTAAATGTCCGAGTTTTGTAGCCACAAAACTCGTTGTTTTACAACATAGGCTGGAACAAAGTCGTTGGATTGGTGGATTACGCGCAACGTCACAACGTGAAGTCGGCCATGATCTACCCACACGTGCTAAGTTTCATCAAAAGTCGCTCAACCCTGAAGCAAGATTGATTACCACAACCACAATTTTACATTTATACTATTTGTAGGACCTATGACTTGACATCGTTCGGTTGGCCAAGAGCTGATGTCCTTCATAAACTAAACATTTAACAACACAAAGTGTCAAGTTCTGACGTAATCCTAATACCGGGTTGTAAGTTGTAAGCCTGTGGCCGGGCCGCACTTACACAGATTTGGGAGTAGTGCTGCCGACGCGATACTGTCGTCAAAGCATTATCTTTTGCCAGAAATGTAACTAGGTAGGATTGAACTTAATCATTCGCCGGGCCCTATCTTAATAATTATACAAAACAAAGAACCAATACTCTCACGGTGATTCCAGATTAAGTGCATGTTACAATTATAACTTATGCTATCTATAACGTCTACACTTATGTGTATATAACTATGGTTTATAACATGTTTTGTTAGTCTGGACTCATCTTAATAATGTTCATCTAAAAGAAAGATTTTTAGCTTAGGTACCTAGTACATGAAATCTTATAAGATAGATTGATGATCGCTACTTATATTCGACAAAGGTGAAAAACAAGAATATTGACCATATATGTCCCGATAATCAGTTGTCCAATTACTACATATTACTGAAAGAGCCGAGGACTCGTTCAGCGTCCGGTTTGTTATTTATTACAGACATAAATACGAACGAACAGCTCGTAAGTATTACTGACGTCAAGTAATTAACGACATCATTAGTTTGTATCGACTATGTACGGAGCTCCAACTGATATCAACGCCCGTCCAAATTAATGTGTGGCCAATATTTGTCACGTATCGGAAACATTTGTGTTCATTCATTTAAGACTAGCTGACACGGCGAACTTCGTTCCGCCTAACAAATTTCTTAAATAAAAGATTTTTTCTAAAATAAACTGTTAAGCCTAAGTTACTCCTTATTACATCAGCTACCTGCCAGTAAAATTCCCGTCAAAATCGGTCCAGCCATTTCAGAGATTAGCCGGAACAAACAGACAGACAGACAGACAAAAATTGTAAAAAATGTTATTTTTGTGTATGTACCGTATATATATTCATATACATGTAGTAAAAAACGGTTTTTTCAATATTACAAACAGACACTCCAATTTTATTTATATGTATAGATGTATAGATGATTCGTGGTTTCTCTAAAGTTGTATTTGCCTTCGAATTCGTAAATTGCTTTTTATCTAAACTATGTTATAAAGACTTAATGAGATGTAGTGATGGTTGCCCAGTGGCTTAAAACCTCGCCTGTCGTACTTGAGTTCATGGCAAGTAACAATGAGACTTTTTCAAATTCATATATACTTTCCAAGTTTATCTTGGACATCGCTGACAACGGTGAAGGAAAACATCGTGAGGAAACCTGTTAATATAAGTCTGAAATCGCCACCCCTGATTGAACAAGTGTGGTGATCAATGCTTGTGCCTTCTCTGATGAGAACACGCCTATGCCCAGCAGTGGGACAGCTGCAGGCTGCTATTACTAAATTAATGAATTTTTACGTTGCCAAAGTTATCTCATGATTCGATAACGAACATACACTGATATAAAGCTATATTATCGCTGTGTGTTATAGGATTACCAGACGCATGTGTGTTAGGCCACGTGAACCACGGTCAAAGACTGGATCCTAATATTTTGGAGTGAAAGTTTACTAGCTAGATCATAATGTGCTAGGTGAAATATCAATGTCGTGGTGGCCCAGTGGCTAAGACCTCGCCTCTCGTGCTTGAGGTCGTAGGTTCAAATCCGGGCAAGTACCAATGTCACTTTTTCAATTAAGTTCTTCTTTCTAAGTCATCAGACATCGCTATGAACGGTGAAGAAAAACATCGTGAGGAAACTGGACTTGTAGTTAGTATTTGTAAGTTTGTGCTCCATTGGTGTAATTGCTGCAAGGTGTTCCAGTGCGAGGGTAAACTAATAAATAAAAAAAACATTTATTGACAAAGTTCATCGCACGAGGATTCCAATAAGCCCCAACACGATTAGGATACACTGTTTTATTTCGGAGTTCCAGTGCCTATCTACCGTTTTCAGCATCAGATCAGTTAGATGGTACCAATTTCATAAGTGCCAATATTTCTAAGTATTTGCTTCATTATAGTCGGTTAACTATTTGTGATATTGTACCCGTGGAATACTTATCACTAAGGAGTTCCAGTGAACATCTGTGGACTTTTTTAACTTATACACAATGATACTTTCTGAGTACAAATGTTTGCATTTTTGATGAAAATACCAAAATCACTACACGTACACCTATAATATTTGAGGAGTTCCCTCGATTTCTCCCCTATCAGATCCTAACCTGATGAATATGGGTTCACCTGGGAAGTATTACCATTTCAACAAAAGAAGAAATTTCCAAATCGATCCAGTCATTTTTGAGTAATCGGGGAACAAAAATAAATAAAAAGATTCCGACGAATTGATAAACACCTGCGTTTTTGAATTCGGTTAATACAATAAAATCAACGTAATCTCTTTGTATCATGATTTAGATAAGAATCTACCACATGACTTTTAAGCATAAAAATAACTCTTGTTTATTTACTCCACATTCAATCCACTCTGCTTACTCCCGCTCGAAATAATATATCTATTTGTTTACTCATATAATGTACAAATTATGCATGTATGACCAGCCATTCAGACAATGTCAGTAAATAATTTCGGCACCTACATAAGCTCCTTACTTTATGTTACTATATTCCTTACAGGCAGACTTTGTATACAAAACTGTGCATGATATAACATTTCTAGTCACCCAGCTAGGAACAAGAGACGTGACTGGACATGCGACTACAGAATAATCTCGTAGCAGACGTCGAGACAGAACTCGGTAGTACTATTAGATATTTTGTGTCTCGGGACGAAAAATGCGACCGGTCACGACGTCAGACTCAAGGGTTAAAATAATAATAATATGCTCGTGTATGTCAATGTGTGTATGTGAAATCCGTTTGCTAAGCAATGGAGCGTTGCCAGCGTATTTTTAGTTATCTATAGTTATAAAACGATCCATCGCACTAAACAATAATCACTAGTTATTCAAGCTATCTATTTTCAAAACTGTCTATATTTCATAACGATATATTTTTCAACCATCACTTGTTATTTACGAAACGAAATCAAAGCTTTTGTCAAAACGCTAAAATCCCCCCAAACTATAACATATTTACTTGTATTTGTCAACGTAGCTGACTGAAGTAAATAAACCAGACAGAGCGTTTTGATGCGTGCGAGTAAGAGAGCTCTTTGGGGTCCTAGGGTTGCCATCCGTCCGGGTTTCCCCGGATTTGTCCTAGTTTAGAAGGCGTCCGGGCGGGGTTTTATTTGTAGTCCGGGATTTAAAGTTCTCAAATCACCAACGGCAATTGTTCACCGATTTCTCCGTCAATTGTAGAGCGATTTTGTATGATGTCGAAGGGTCTGATCCCGAATTGGTCCTATTTAAATTTGGTGAAGATCTGATGAAGAAATTCGAAGATATTCAACAGAACTCTTCAAAAATTACGGCAAATCACCCGGGTTTGCATGTCTTTTGATTGTATACTAGCTTTTGCCAGCGGCTTCGAACGCTTCAAAAGTGTTTTATCATCTCAAGGGAACATTATACCGGGATAAAAAATAGCTTATGTGCTATTCCTGACTATAATCCATCCGTCTGCCAAATTTCATCTAGATCCGTTTAGCCGTTCTGGCGTAATTGAGTAACAGACATATATACAAACTTGCGCATTAGTAAGAATTAAGATTACTATAGAAATTGATAACTACGGTGCCACAACAAAAAAGTACAACCAACTTCCAATTAAAAACACTACAAAGTGAAAAATAACTTCAATCGTTTAAAAAAAACTGAAAATTTTGGAAGTCGGTGTCAAACACAAACTTCCGAAATTGAAATTATTTTTCACTTTGTAGTGTTTTTAATTGGAAGTCGGTTGTATATTTTGTAAAAAAAATAAGTTTAAACTACATTTAGTTTAAAAAGGTTATGAAATTAAAATATGTTTAAATGTCCGGGTTCTAAGCTCCAAAATCCGGGGTTTTCACGCTCCTTGTCCTGGTTGGCAGAATTAAGAGATGGCAACCCTATTTGGGCTGGACGTACAGCTGAATTTGACAATGCAAAAATGTAGCTTATTCCTAAGTAACTTAGGACGATATTGTAATTAAAATGTCAAATTTCGTTTTAGACTTTGACGCATACGTTGCGAGTGTAACACAGCAATCACAGAAATGCAATGTTAATAGCAGGACGTGGAATCCAGCCAGTCCTAAGCCTGGTAAAGTACGAAGTGAAGTTCGTCGTATACTAGTACTACGGGCAGTTCATCGTATGCTATAATAATCGTTTGGTAAACGTGTTTAAGTTAAACCGTATGGTTCCAAACTCGTATAGAACCAAAAAAAGGTAGTTTTGTCGAAATGTTGACCAACGATCAACGATTTCGTTACGTTATTTGAAAAAAACGATAACGAAAAATCAGTTGCCAATCCTATCGAAACGAATTATTGGATCGAAAATAAAAGTACCACGAGTTATTGTGGTATAAAATAAATGATGACGACACATCACTTGCCAATTCTATCGAAAGATATTATTGGATCAAATATAAAGCTCCACGATTTATCGTGGTAGACAATAAATGATAATGACACATCAATTGCCAATTCTATCGAAACGAATTATTGGATCGAAAATAAAAGTACCACGAAATATTGTGGTATAAAATAAATGATGACAACATATCAATTGCCAATTCTATCGAAAGATATTATTGGATCAAATATAAAGCTCCACGATTTATCGTGGTAGAAAATAAATGATGACGACACATCAACTGCCAATCCTATCGAAATATATTATTGGATCGAACTTTTATAAGTTCCAACAAATCAATCATGGTCGAAAAGAAACGATGCCATTTATGTTGAAAGACGTCAATGGATCTAAAATAATAATCCAACGATTTAAACGTGGTCAAAAAAAAATTATCTTACAACGGCAGATAATACTGTTGCTAGTTATTCAATACATGCTGTATCAAACGAGGCATAATGTTTTTCAATAATGGCCTCAGTAAAAAAGAAAAAGCAGGCATTTTTGAACGAGTCAGTCATCAGTCAGTATGAAAAGCAGACTGATAATAAGCGAATGAAGACCACCTCAGACATTAACCGACGACCCAACTTGGTTCTCATAAAATCTATATGATTTGATCATCAGACATAATCCTACTTGGTTCCAAATTCTCATAATGATTTGAGCATTCTTTTAATTATTATGGGCTTTAAAAGTGACTCTGACCTCTGAGTTTGTATCGGTGTTTCTTCTCAGAGTAGTCCGCTAGGAAATACCGGCCTCGTTTAGTTTAAATACAAAATAAAAAATGTTCGTCTAAAAGCTTCGATCACTATAGGTGTTATTTTTAACCAATTTACAAAAATAACTTGATTAATTTACAAAGTCGAAAAAAAAAACCTGTACGCCTAAGGTTGTCGATCAAGAAGTGATGCTTCGTAAGATTTTTAATAAAACACTGTAGTGCTAAAACCATATTATATCTGTAGATAGCTATTTCTATAATCAAAATGTATTTATTATACCAACTTTAAAACTTAATTATCGTCTACATGCAAAATAATATAACTACACTTGAAAACTAATTATTATTATACAAAGGAAGATATGTGGTATACTAATAAACGTCACAGACCTAAGTGATTACGTCTACGCAGTACTGAGTTGTCACACACAGCGGTGACTGGACGTTCCCATTCAGTTCTGTGTGCTTACTGATAAATAAATCTGGTTGTTTTACTATAAACCCCAACCCCTAACTAGTAAACACCACAATTAATTTGACCTACATCTTACTACATAAATGTGAAAGATTGTGAGGATGGATGGATGTTTGTAACTCTTTCACGCAAAAACTATTGAACGGATTTTGATAAAACTTTACAGAAATATAGCGTATACATTAGAATAACATATAGGCTATAATAATTTAAAAAGATACTAGCTTTTACCCGCGGCTCACGGTGAGGCCATTATTTTTTTTTTTTTTTTAATAAAAGCTACCCTATGTTACTTCTAATACCTCCAAGAATATATGTACAAAGTTTCATGTTGATCGGTTCTGTAGTTTTTGCGTGAAAGCGTAACAAACAAACTTATATTCACATTTATAATATTAGTATAGATTGGGAGAAGTACTAACACCACGCGGACGAAGCCGTGGGCGGCAGCTAGTAGAATATAAATAATCATGCATGCGTCTTGATAAGTCTTCGTGGAAAAGTTTTAATAGTTATCCTATCGGTAAAACAAGCAAGAAATATTATAAAATAATGGTTCACGTAAACGCATATAAAATATTTTATGGGGAAACGGTGCCCTGCAGTTAAGAGCGATAGCTTCTCAGATGTTCCAGTTATCTCTCTGTTAGTTTATGTTTCCCTCGTGGCATCTTATACCAAGCATAGTAAACCACATATGATTCGCTACTATCAGCTTTCAGCAAGTTAAGATACCTTCTCGAACGGTTACTTACTGTCCAATTTCGGCTGGTTAGCAACAAGGGAAACCGTTACTTTATAGATTAAAAGGCGTGTACAACATAGTAGTGGCAGAGGCACGGGGCAATAGTACGGCTCGATCCTCAGGAGCAGCCTTCAGCTCTCTGTAGAAATATGGTGCCACGATGGTGGTGATGTCAGTGAACGATCTTCCTCTTCTGGATAGCATACTTCAAGCCCAGAGGCTTTCGATCGATAGTGTTATTTCATCAGCGATGGCAAGTTTCGAAATGTCAAAATGTGAATGATTAACGTGGCATTTCGATAGCCCTTGTTAATCTTATACATTTTTACAAACTTTTACTTTACTTGCAATATATTTTTCTAAATGTGTTCGGGTCAAATATTGCAAATGATTTCTGAAGCAGTTATCCGCCACCGATTAAGATGAAATTCATGCCATAATATGGGTATCATCATCATCATCATAATTTCAGCCGAAAGACGTCCACTGCTGGACATAGGCCTCCCCCAGGCGTCGCCACATTGACCGATCCCGTGCGTCTCGCATCCAGCGCCTTCCCGCAACCTTAACCAGGTCATCGGTCCACCTAGTGCCTTCCAACGTATCGTCTTCCGGTTCGCGGTCGCCATTCCAGAACTTATGGGTATCAAATGAAAGTTTTTGCCGAGAAAAATACGAAGGAAAGCCTTTTTTTTAAGATTTTTAATGAAATTCTTTATTGTTATTATTTTTACCAATCGCTATCACCACACTTTTGTTGATACGTACGGAGTCCTTCCGTACGTCCCTTGAAAGATCTTGTGTCGTCCAACCGTGATCCTGAAGATGGACACCGGGTGGTTGTTGCAGGCGAAACCAGCTTTGATATTGTAGCTACCATTGTTTATCACCACCACTGGCTTCTTAAAGGGGTCACTCATTTTGATTCTTATTTCATATTAGTCCCCGTTCGAGGCTACCAGGTAGATTAGAAATAGCACATGATTAAAATTATCACACACTGAATCCTACGCGATATAATAACTTTATTTTAAGTCTCTCACCACAATCTCTAACTCTTCTTAGTACGGATAATCTAAGGGGTAAATTTTCTTGAAATCATAAAATTTACAATCTAACCTTTACCTTAACCCAAGTTTAAACAAAGTTTCGAAGTTCATTTAATACCTTACTTGGCAGTTTGACAAGCGAGATAAAAACAGGGAGGGTTTCACATCACGTGCTTAAGTTACATTGAGGCAATAAAGTGGTATTATAAAGTTTTCAGGAATTCTTGAGACGTGACATTATTTTCATATTTTGGCTGTAGAATGATACATTATTACTTAATTCCTAGATTAATCATAACGTTATCCTGTATCATCCCACAACTGGGCAAAGGCCTCATCCCAGTCATCAAGCTGTTTCGCTCCAGAGATTTTGGTTAGTTCGTCCCGCCAGTCTCCTTTGATTATAAAAAGTAAATAAGAAAAGACACAATCACCATATTGAATTAACTCATGACGTCAGTGTATTTAATTCCTTGTCACGACTTATTATGACTGTTTTTTTTCGTAACGTCGGCAAAAAAGTCAAAAATATCAAGTAGGTGCAAAATATTCTAACAAATAAATCAGAACCCAACGCTCAAAGTATGCAACAAGCTTTAAACGAAATGATTAATCACAGTGATATATTATCGCTTCAAATTGCCAAGTATCGTATTCAATGCACGGAACGGCGATATTTTTCCTTATTTTTGCATGGTTTTCTGTCAATTTTGTGAATTAGGTAATAAATTAATCCTAAAGTTGAGATAGTTTTCTGTTTTTACGTCTTAACCTTGCGAATGTCACTAGTTACATTAAAATTGAGAAAGGAAAGGATAAAGGGCGGATTTTGGGCGCAATTTATTGTGAGGGACCAATATGTTTTTTCCATTCCCGTCTTGTTGGGTTTCAAAGTGAAGGGTTTAAAGAGGTGATTTCAGAAATACTTACTTACTTATATGTTTCAAAGTAATTCGATGAAAAAGAAAACTATTAAGTTACAAATAAAAAAAGGTTAATGTACAAAATCGCGAGCTGACTGACCAAAACCATTGTGTACCTTCCGACTGCACAGCATGATTTTCTTTTTGTTGTTTCTTTTTAGGTCGTTACTTAAGCAGTCGGGCTTATGTATTTTTTTTTCAGTATCTTTTTTTATCTTTGATAGTCGTTACAGGCAGCCGACCCCAACAGATTTGGGTAAAGACAAAGCAGATTGATCGAACGCGTAATTGAAAAGTAATGGATTTTCTGTGTTCTGTATAAAGTACTGTTACAGCTCATAGCCCGTGAATAAAATCAATAGATGAATGCTCATGAACTTGTGGAATTTTCATGACCAGATACTTTATCATTACTAACTCGACTGCATCACGTTCACTGCAAACAAATTTTTATAGAATATTAACATTTTGGGACTAATCCCCAATTTATGAAACAAGAATTCGAAGACTTGTCAAACTCTATTTTAAGCCTGACAATCGGAAATACTTTGTTATAGTAGGGTTTCACAGGTTCTTATATCCACTCAACAACAACAGCCTTTCGGCAAAGTATTAATTTGGTCTAAAACTTTACATATATAGACTTTTATTTCTGGCTCATGCATTCAATGGGATGAATATAAGCTGACGCTTTGTCGTTTTAACTGCAGACAATATCAAAAACACACCTGTCACAAAGATATGCGGAAATGGTAAAGAGTAAGGAACCGCCCGAATCAGCAGCGACTGCCGAGAGAGTCTTGTTATCATAGGGACTTTCTTTATGGCACAACGTAATTTAAATTGCATCGATAGGCAATATCGTACAATTCGACGAAGTCGTCGTAATCGTATAAGTTGTAATAATTGCATCAAAATGCGTCCATGTTAATATACTTACAATTTCAATAAGTAAAAATCGCTTAAAGGTGTGATATAAATATAAACTATTAAGAAGTTTTCTTACTGCCCGAAACTTCTATAATTCTATTCCTACATCCCATATTATTATATATGCTATGTCCCACTACCTCAGGAGTCATACGTGTTTCTTGCATAACTAGGTACCTGTCGTCACTCGGGCATAGTGCGGTTTTTTATTAGTCAGTTATTTTACGCAGAATATTTTGTGAAAATTAGTTGTCATGGTTTTTTGGGCATGAGATGTTGTGGAATGAGAAATATGTAGTACATATGAGTAATAAGTTTGAGGGCTTTTTGTTGTTACATGAACATCAAAACCGTTTCAGCCGCTCAAAATGTCTAAAAACGGGCCCACATAGTACGGTCGTAACTGAAGAAGGAGTTATAAAAGCCAACTTCACAAGTGAAGTTAAAAAAATATTATCTATTTGAGTGCCTCTACCCGCGGTGGTACCGCGTTTGAAATAAAGATTTTACAAGCGTCACTTAATAATTTGAATACTGCAATTACTCCGTTACGGAGATAGTCTTCGTTAAAATCGCCAAATATTTATAAACCGAAAACATATATTTTAGTATGAATATTTTCAAACAACCTACTCAACTACCAATAAGTAAAATCAAATTATTCAATGATAGGAACAAACAACCTACGTAGGTTGTTTACGTATATAAGCTGCAATAAATAATCTATATGAAGGCCGTCAATTGCGAAAAGAGCCAATACGAGTGCGCGTTAGAGCCACAGGGAATGATATGGTTCGCTCCTGGATCCACGCACGCAGCTACTTATTTCTTTCTCTTTCTGAATTTGGAAAATTTTGAATGTATTCGCTATTTCGTTCTTGAAAGTTCTTCGCTACTCAATTAGTGATGTAGTCGGGTCGGATATTGACTTTATAGATGTATATCACCAAAAGAAAATAAGTTATTTAATATTTCTATAAAATAAAGTTATAAAGAGGCCCGCCTTAATGAGCATAATTAAATTATTATATAATTTCAAATTGATTTTAATTCTAAAAATATATATGAGCCTTCAAATAAAAAAAAACAAGTCTTATTTTATCGAATTAAGAAATCGGGTATCTATCGATATCGATAAAGTTATTAAAAACTGCAATGTGATATATTGCACTGTTACCATGGATGAGTAGTAGTAAATATCGACCTATGACACAAATGTCAACCTTACGGTAAACGCGATCAAGTTCATAATTGCGACCACTGATAATACCACTATTATGGTCATACTCACACACACTATCTATGGTCGGGTAGCGGATTTTGCTTGGAAATCGAATCTAATTTGACTTTAGATTACAAAATGTCGAAAAAATACTTCTGGACTAACACAAAACAGAATGCCCCGCGCGCATGCGCCGTACGGACTGGTACTGCCATCGACTCCGCCCACTCCAATACGTTATTCGAGCTTAAACAATATTAATTTTGAAATCATTATTATTCATAAGCATATATTTACTATCTGTTTTATACAGCTAACAACGTTATTTAAGTTATTTTTTAATGGCATTTGTACAAAATGTTTACTGTTCCATGTACATTATATAAGGTGGTCGACTATTACTCGTAAACTTGTAAAGTCTACTTAGCTGTGAAATTTTTCCTTTTACTTTCGTTATATAATATATACTACTGCCGTGAATTTTGTCACATAGCCAAAAGCAACCATTTCGCTGGCAGGTGGGGGACACTTGACTCTAACAAAATTTTGCAAATTATAGATTAATTTTACGCAAACGGATCTCTGAATTAAAAAAAAAATCGCCTATGTTAAACGGATCTCTGAATTGGTTATGTTTCTTCGATGTTATTGTTTCAATAATACTGTAAGCTGCCCAAACAAAATATTAAATCTATCACTGACAAACGTGGACAGGACGGCGAAGCGTTAGTTCCTATTTTGGCCACGTTAATTTGATCCTAGTCGCACTACTATGTCAGCCTGCCGCCATTTAATTTTTCGGTCAGTCTGTATGTAGTGAGACAAGTGCACGTATCATGTTTGTTGGTGATTACAATTGCAGATATTATTTTATCAAGGTAAATTTGATCACATTTTTAAATCAATTGTAGTATAACATGAAATGTATCAAATACTGAAATGTAATCACAGCAGGGAGGTTTTGCATATTTAAGTAATAGCTTTAATTATTTTTATTTTTTCGTAGCAATATGGATGGTGGTTATGGCAGCCGGCAGATTCTAATTTTTGTGATTATGTAACGTACTTATAAATTAGAGCCTTTTTTTGTTTGAAGTAGTTTGAACTGATCATTTAGCATATTGTAACATTACATTGTAACATTACTTTAATATTTGATTACGTATATTAATAACGAATAAAAAATTAATGGTTTTTGGATAACGTGATTGTTAAAATATAAAATTTATACATAGCTAAGCAGACTTACAAAGATTGCGTTTTAGTAAGTTTTTACAGTAGGTAATATGGCACAAATGTGGCCGTATTTTTGCTTACTTGTCTTAAATTTAGACCACCTAAAATGCATTTAACTAGACTACGTCGCCTAAAACTTCCTTCTAGTTGTCCGTTATTATTTTCAACATTATTAGGATGAACGTTGCTACAATTGAATTTAATATTAACAGAAATAAATTTATGAAGAGAGCTGGCGATGTAGACGATGCCGATACAGCGAACACCTAGCAAATGTTCCTAATTTTGTTTGTTAGGTACCTTAAGTTTTGAAAAATATGTTATTTACCTAAATAATAAGCTTTATTCTATGTTATGTATGAAGAAAATAAACTTTATGTATTTTTATTTAGTTGTTGTAGCTTATTTCAGTGCAAACAAATTATTATTTATTATATACTTTATTTTACACCACAAAAACATACAGGACAAACTCACACAATAACAAGTGTACAATGGGCGGTCTTATCGCACTAGGCAATCTCTTACAGACATCCTTTTTGTTTTGTTTACTTTGTTTTTAAAATAAACGCTGCCCCACAATAGGAATTTCTTCCTGTATCGTGAGTGCGTTTACAAACATATAAACTCACATACACAAACACCCAGAGCCGGAACAACTATCTGTAGGTCATACAAATATTTGTTCCGTGCGGGAACCGAACCCGCGACACGCAGCGCAACAGTCAATCGCTCAACCACTGTGCCAACCGTGCGTTTGGCGCAGTGGCGCCATTGTTTGAGCACGTGTTAGTGTTTGAGCACGTCTTACTTCAATAGGCTAGCTTATTGAACATATTATAGTTTGGTTTAGCTTCTTGTTATAAAAATAAGTGAGATAAACGTATAAATACATATTTATATTTAGACTTCATCATTTCCATTGATTTAAACACATATTTCTCATTTCTTTAATAAAAATTGAAAAAAAATACCTAAAATGCCGATTCAACCGGTTCACCGGTTGTGTAAAGAAAAATCCCGAGAAAACGGTTTATAAAACATCCCGGTTTTTGCATGCCCTACATGGGATAGACGAGAAAAAAAACAATCCCCACTTTACGCCTAAAGGATGAAACAGAAAAAAAAAATCTTGATTTTATTTTACCACTTTTTGTAATTATTAAAATGTATATCCACGCCAAATTATAGCTTTCTACTACTAAGAGTCTCTGAGCTAAGCTGCGGACGGACAGACGGACATAGCTAAACTATAAGGGTTCTTTGTTGACTTCGGAACCCTTAAAAGAGGAAAACCATAAAATCATCGTAGATAACATTTTGTGAGGAAGGTCGTCTAATTTGTGATGAAGGTCATAAGCGAAGCATACGGAAAATATGGTTTTAAATCTTTCAATAGTCACGTTGATTTTTTGTTATTATGTACGTTGTATGAAAGAATACCTTAATTGTATAAGAATGATATTTTTTTGTAATTGGCTCAGTATTTCTATAATAAAAAGTTCACAAAAATACAATTCAAGAACATCTTCATTAAATCTACCGCGTAGCTAAAATCTACACAAATTCTGTAGCAAAAACTTCAAAACTTGCTTTGTTCGCCAAAGTAAAATTATATTATTATCTTAAACAAAAAACGCCCCTAATTTTATAACAATATACGAATATGTTCAGTTCTCCGTAGGTACTACATTTATCCTATATTGCTTTATTCAAATAACAGTATGCGAGCGAGTATACAAATAATTTAAATATAAGTAAGTTGAATTTTCCCACGGTCATTTGTGATTCTGATACACAATAATTTTTAGTCAAAGAAGAATTGTTTGTCCTGCAAATTACGTATTGCAATATTTCGAAAATATTAAAATATTTTCGTAATATTTCACTTTGATACGAGTAAAATTGTCATATTTATTTGCTTTTCAGAAATACAATAACCTGGTCTACGATTTACTGTGAAATTGTATGTATTATTGAAAAAAAACATGGAACTGCGAAACTCAAAAGTGTTAATGACAGTCGACTTTAAACATTCAGAATAACATTCAACTGTAGTTCGAACACAAATTTCACATTTTGATGGCTTTTACTTCTTATTTTAAATATCCCATTTTTCAGCTAGTAAACAGCGACCTCACCTATTTTAATGGTTAACAAAAACAATTGACGTATTATTGTATATCTATTAAAAAATAAATATCATTTGTCATCTAACTCGTTTCACCAGGCTTATCAAATAGCGTACAGTGTTATAGTAATCGTCTTCAAATTATTATGAAAGTTACTGGTCACAGCACAGCCGCGAGGCAACGCTATGACCCTTTATATACATAACACATACGACACAACCAAATGAAGCATCACCACAGCCACGACACCATGATTAACTGTATTTATATTTATCATGATGGACCCTCGTCACCTCGTCTAAATACCACTATGGGAGACCCATATTAGTTTGTATTATTGATAGGTTTGCGTTTGACCACCATCTTACTTGATGGTAAGCGATCATATAGTCGACGGTGATGCACGCTGGCTTAAAAGTATCCTATTCACTATTGACTTAAAGACTCCCAGGTTGTAGCTAACAAGAAACACAGACTCCGGCAGGTCATTCCACTCTTTAGCTATATGCACAATGAAAGTATCCCAAAAACAATTAGTGCGGCGCATAGCCGTAGGGTTGTATTTTACTCAGTAGCGTATGAGTTGTGGTGATCAAATAGGCAACATGAGAACTGGTTTTCAGCTGCACCCGTTCAGACTGGAAGCCGGCCCAAATGTAGTGGCAAAAGCAAGGCCGATGATGGAATAGTATTACTGCGTATATCATCATGCTTTTCAACCGTGACTATAGCCAAAATTTCTCTAAGCTGCGGACGAACAGACGGACATAGTGAAACTTGGGTTCCTTGTTCACTTCGGAACCTAAAAATGGGGTATCGTAGATATCTCGGGTTAATTGGTTTGGGACGATTCGTTATTTGACTTAAAGTATAATTAACATTTTACTTACTCCCCTAAAAAATGTTGACACACCATATTTTATTTGCATCTGCTTATAATTTTTTTCATCGATAATTACTCGAATGACTCAATTTATTTAACTCTTTCTTAACATATATACAATTGAATATTCTAAAATAAAAACAAACCTATATACAAATACAAAAGGGAGACGGAAAAGAGCTCATTGTGCATCAAAAAATTCGTCCACATCGATGTCAATGGGAAACGTGCCCAGAACGCTGGCAGCATTGCCACGTTGGATGGCAATGCTGATTCTCTGGCCGAAGAAAAGGCCAGCCCTCTGGTCACGTGAAGAGTCGACGAGCTTAGTGCTAATTGCTCGAAAAACTCGATGCGCACTCGGTCTCCATGGACCTAATGTTTCAACCCCAAACGGCTCAAACATGTAACTTCCAATAAGGTTGTTATATTTGCGCCGTTTGAGGTTTTCTGCACCGGCAGCAGCCGCCCCAGCACAGCCCGCCGTGCTAAGAAGATGGGATGGCGCAAGGGTGTCGACACATGTTGCATCCCACACCAAAGGCCTACCCACCTTCCAAGGTATAATGGTCATCCAGTCTGGTCTCTTCCCATCGTCGCGTGCCAAGCCATTGGGTTCTAAAACAGCTGGCACCCCGGCGTGACAAGAGCCCGACGTATGATGTCATTAATGCTGGCGTGCCGTGCTATCCGGCCAGCGCTCCTACTGCAGGATAGGCCATGAGGCTCCTACTGCAGGAGGCGGTCGACTGCATCACCACATTGACAACGATAAAAAAATAAAAATAAAAAGGGTGTTGCCCTGATGAAGCTCGAGTTTAAAAAAATCCAAATATGTTATACACTCTTTTTTTCTCCATTATATTTTTTATTTATGTTAGTCAGATTGCGCATTAAGATTCCTCAAAAAAACTTTAACACCCCTTAACCTTATCTGGGGGCTAGTTTTGAAGATCGTATTATGACGTATTGATTATTTACTTTAACCTCAAGGAATTAGTTTTCTCATAAAAACACTAAAACTTTTCCCCCTATTCACCGCCTTAAGGGTTTTTGGTATTTCCGAAATTTCCTCATAGTGCAACCTCTCCCCTTACATCAAAAAGGAAACTATGTGCAGTAAGATTCTTAGCAAACTTTCACACCCGATAAATCGTCTTTTGGGGGCAGTTTCGATAAAAAAAGTTGTTATTGTTTATTTAGTTAAGTATCTGTGCCAAGGTTCAAGTTTATTATATTAAATCATCTTTTCGGGTTAGTTTCGAAAGACTAATAATGTCAACCTTTCTCATTTACTTATATTTGTGCCAAGTTTCAAGAATATAAGCAGAAGGAATTAGATTGTTCTTACCAACTTTCACCTTTGCGAGTGGAATTTCCAAAAATCCTTTCTGCCAAACTTCATCTTTATACGTCAAGCGGTTTTTTAATATTTCGATATGAGTGAGTGAGTGACCTTTCGATTTTATATATGTAGATTTATCAATATAACAGACAGGCTATAATATATAAAGATATTGAGGGAAGTACTGATACCACGCGGGTGAAACCATGGATGGCACGTTTAGGAATAAGTAGTAGCAGAATCATTTAGTTCTGGTTTAATATGGTGCCGTACTTCTATACAAATTCATCCTAGAAGAAAATACCGTTTCTTAGGTAATATTTTACAACATTTATGTTTGAAAATTGACAGAATATAAACAGGTTTTCATATAATTTTGATTTAATTTGTGCTTGATTCGATTTTCGACTACTTACAATTATAGCTCATTAGAAAATCATATTTTTTCCTTTCGTCGTCTTTAATTTAATTTTAAGGAAAATGTAAATAATATTATACTCTTAGAAGCACTTGTCGCTGCTTCAGGTACATTCAAAATTGTGTAGGTAGAAATATATTCGAATGGGACCGCAGTTGGAGCTCATTAAAATCGTTAGAATGTTATTCCGCCTCGCGGATCAATGCCTTGCTACGTTTGCTACGCTAACCTAAGTACGCTCACGCTAACGCTACTCGCTAATCTGAACTAACAGCCTAACACTATAATTCAGTAGATAGAGAACTCGTATTTAGAGCCCAAATAAGATGTGTCAGAGCTAAGTGTGGCCTTAAAAGCACAGACAGTTGTCAACCGTTCTTTATACGTCTAAAAATTCTTACCTTGCCATCGCTGTACTTTACGAAACAAATAATATGTTTGTCAAATCTAACTACTAAAGGTGCTTCAGAAAATAACGTTATAAAATAAGTCAGAAATAAGCCAAAAAATTATTTAACAAATTACCTGAAAAATAAAAACGTTAAATCTGCTAGGAATTTTGAAACAGTTTGAAACTATTAAGAATTTTGGTAAATAAATGCTATTACTCACTAAAGGAATATTTGGACGATAATTATATAAATACTGCTTCAGAAAATTGTACATCATTTTCACGATTTTGAACTTTCTTTGACATTAGAATTAATTATGGAATGTAACTTAATGTGGCATTCAGTGAAATTGATTGTATTTTAAATTTCTATTGATATGCATGTACCTATTAATATTCATTTTATGACTGATGTAAAAGTTTACATAATTCTTCCACTTTATGATATTATCTTGAAAGTTAAATGTTTGTTAAAAGTAAAAAAGAATCGACAATGCATTAGCATTGTTAAAAAAAAATTAATTATAAATATATTCGTGCACCTCTGGGCAAAACATAGAGGGGCACATTGTTGTAATTTGACCCATAATCATTATATTATTTATAAATAAAGCCTTCTGATTCTGATTCTCAAAATAAAATTATTTGTTTAACTTAATTATATGTTTAAAAGGTCAAACTTGTTCAGAATATTCAAGATATAATCGTCAATAAATTGAATAAGGTTCGCTATGAGCGGTGGCAAGAGCAAATGATGACACTTAGCTATTTTGGCTGACTGATATAATAGTGACAATAATGATGTGAAGATAAGCAACACTTCTTCTTTAACACTGATTGTTATCGAAATTTTTTTTTCACCTTCACATTAACATAAGCTTACAAAACACAATATCACGCCTGTACTGCCGGAAAGCTAAGACAGAAGTGTATGTATGTATCGCTCATCTACTTGAAATTTAGTTTAAGTCAAAATTCTATATAGTAGTAGTGTGTGTATGTGTGTAGTAGTGTACAGGTGAAAAATGGAAACACTAAAAAGTGCAAAAATTAAAAATAATCGTTTCGGATGTCGGTGCCTTTGGTACATACAGCTCCAGATAATCTCATTCCCTAGAAATGTATAAAAAGCGACACCAATGGACAGGATGATATACCAGGATTTTTACATGCGCCGCGAACGCGCCATCTCTGAGACATCAATTAAGTTAGTTTTATGTAGTTATTGACATCGATTTTACTAGTAAGCACGTCAGATACACATTTAACAATAATTGTTTACGTTAATGATTCAAAATTGTCATGTGCTAACCAACATCAGCATATTTAGGCAGCACTGTATGACTATAAAAGGGTGTTGCGGGTTGAGGGGAAGTAGGTAGATGCTTATAAGGCAGTCTTACAAAATAAGGGAGATTCACTTATATACGTAGTATTATTTATTATTCTTATGGTTTTAATTAATATAGTAACCCAATTGATAATTTTGTTTCGAAGATTTCAAAAGAAAACCATCGTGTTACTCACGTTTGAAACAAACAGAATAACAACTTACATCTCTTGAAATTTTTCAAAACTGTTTACAAAAAAACAATTACCTATTTATAAAAAACTTAAATGTAACTAGTGGGGTCAAACTTATACTTTTAACGGAGAAGGTAACCTTTATTTTTTATAATTTCTAATCTTGACATCAACATCAACATTTGCCATATTATTAAATCAAATTGCGATGGTTGCAAATCTTATCCTGGCTTGACGATGAGCTTCGGTTAGTTAATTTTTTTTGGCAGTTTTATTTTTATAGATCCGAGATGCATGTAAATGTCTTTTGACAGTGGTAAGCAAAATGCCATGTCTTAAAGCACCAGATGGGGTGGTTTAAAAGAATCCGTTGTTTGGCTATTCACAATATCACGAAGATGGGTGGATTGATTTGTGTAAGCAATCGGACGTGGCACTTGGCTGTTACACTTCACTTCACCAGTTCCTTGATACCGTCGCACCCATAAACGAACTGTGTTTCTCTATAAAAAAACTAAATTAAAAAGTTAGATTTGTAATGGAAAAAAAAAATATAAATAAATTTTATTTTAGATTACACTTACGTCGACATTTCATTCTCGAGCAATACTAAAGAGTATAAACATTGTGTTATTTCCCAAAGGACGATTATTTTCACTTTTAAAAAGATACTCAATCGAAACAAAATTTTACTGTAAATATAAGTCGTTATTTGAACAACAAAAGCAGACGAGTAGTTATGCTATGATGCGATGCCATGTTTTATTTAACAAAATTATAAGCTCACCCTCAATCATAATCTTCACGGGCGTCATGAATGGTGTGATGGATGATTCATAAACATATCGATGAATTTCACATTAATGAAAAGTATCAAAATGGCGAAGCGGTATAACAGCTTGAGTCGTGAGTTATTGGGTCCAGGTTCGATTTTTCATTTTTCAAGGCAATGTTGAGACAATAATTATTATCATTAGTTACAAGAAACTTTATTGTTTACTGTTTACAACAACATAACACAATACACATTGAATTTATAGTTCAAGTGCAAAGACGAGCTTAACTCGAAGTTGAGTTTCTCACTGAAAACCAATAAATTCAAATCTAAACAAACAAATCGAAACACAAAACCAGAACTCGCTCTAACATAAAAACTTTTCGACAATAAATATAACCGACTTCCAAATAAAACACTACAAAGTAAACAATAGACAGACAGATTGCGGCAATCCCGAGGGATTTACCGTCATTTATTGAAGAGTTCTGTTGTATATCGCCGAAGTTCTTCATCAGATCTTGATCAAATTTAATGGGACTACATGAAAAGCAACAGATTTTAAATAAAAAAGAACTGAACACATCTGCGTGCCCCTTTAGAGCGTACCGGCGTGATGTTATGTTATGAAATAGTGTAAACAATAAACAGACAAGCGATTGCAGCAATCCCAAGAGTATTCCCTTCATTTATTAAAGAGTTTTGTATATCTCCGAAATTCTTCATCAGATCTTGATCAAAATTGAATGAGACCACATGAAAAGCAACAGCTTTTAAATAAAAAAGAACAGTACATATCTGCGTGCCCCTTTAGAGAGTACCGCCATAATGCTATGTTATGAAATGTTTAAACAATAAACAGACATGCGATTGCAGCCACCTGAGAGAATTGCTGTCAGTTGTTGAAGAGTTCTGTTGTATATTTTCGAAGTTATTCATCAAAACTTGATCAAATTTAAATGGGACCACATGAAAAGCAACACCTTTCAAATAAAAAATAATATTCATAAACCTGGTTCACCTAGTCAAATGTTCTGAGGTAACAAACAAAAAAAAAACAGTCGTATAATTTTTGCAGAACTTTAGGAAATGTAATTTAAATTTGGGATTCAATTCCTTATGTGGGGTGTTTTTATCGAAAAAATTAACAAATTTTGCCGACTTTAAAGTTTTAACTACAAGTCCGAATTTATATTTTTCTTTTGTAACAAAACAGTTTGTTGTGACGAAAAATCAGCGCAAAATTGTTTACGTGTGCAGTATAAAAGACCAACAAACAGTGTGGCAGCTGCGAACGTTCCTAGGGAAAAAATAGTACAAACAAGTTATTGTGGGTTTCAGCAATGGATGGAAATACTGCTTGTGAAACTTAACAATTGTTTTTTTCAATTCAATTGAAGTTACTCCTGAATATTGCCACTGAAAGCAAACAATTTTGTTAAAGTATGTTCGGTTAGTTTATTGTTGTTATGAAAAAAAAACGGTCAAGTGCCAGTCGGACTCGCACACGAAGGGTTCCTTACCACTTTTGCAAAAACGGCAAAAACAAATCACGTTTGTTGTACGGGAGCCCCAGTTATGTATTTATTTTATTCTGGTTTTAGTATTTAGATAGATATATAGATAATTTATTTAGTGCACACAAAGGACACAGCACGACACACAAAATCTTTACCAAATTATTACAATTTACATGTATGTTTAAAAACAAGGTGCCAACATAAAAAGAAAAACGGAAACCATACTTACAGAAATAAAAATAAAAGTGACACCAGTAACATTAGGTAGGTATGACAATCATAACACAGTGCGGTGTGCAACTCAAGGTTGCTCCAAATGGGAGTCCAACTCAGCACGTGTCAGGCAAATATACTACTATATTTTTTGTTGTAGCTGCAACTGAAATATCATCTGTGAAAATTTCAACCGTCTAGTTATCATGGTTCATGAGATGCCTGGTGACAGACAGGCGGACAGTGGAGTCTTAGTAATAGAGTCCCGTTTTTACCCTTTGGGTACGGAACCCTATAAACTAAGTATATTTCTTGTTGGCTAGCGTTGTTTTTTTGTAGGTGGTATTATCTACCAGTATTGCCGCGCGACCTCGCTCCCATACCCTACCATACAGGAATTTTGCATTTTTTCGGTATAAAAAGCAGCTTAGACATCAGCGATATCTTTATTCACTAGCTGTCCCCCGCGGCTTGGCTCCTGGCAACTGGCTACCTACTTACCCTTCCCTATCCTATCTAACCACCCTATCCTACCCTACATACCCACCCTAGCCTACCCAACCTACCTACCTTCGCAACCCTACCAACCTACCAATTTGTTTTTTTTCGTCTTACTCTAAAACCATATTCGCAGTATTGCCTTTCCATTATTTGACTTGAATTATTATTATAATATAATATTAAGAAATAGATATATAGTGTCGAGGATTTTTTTTTAGATCTTTTTAATACCAATATCTTTATAGTACATGGTACTTACGTATAATAGTCACCACCCCAGCACACGCGGAAGCAGTTCGATAGCACTTTTTCTTTCGACTTACTTTACTCATATCAATATTTAATGCAATTCTGTTATTCTTAAATTTTGTGTAAGGCTATGTAGTCTTCCTCATGTAAGAGGCTACCATATACAAAAAGAATTTTTCAATTAGCTCGTTCAAACAAACAAACATAAAAACAATCAATCTCTTCCGTTTTATTATATTAGTACAGATTACTTATTTCATAAAAAAATATATATATATTTATATATAAATGAGCTACATTCCATAAAATGCTGTCACCATGCCAATTCCATCCGTTAAGCCTACGATATCAAGCAAAAAAAAACACACCTTTCCTTTAGAAACAAATCAGTCAGTGCTTGATTAGCAAACATCCAAACATCTTGGCAACCGAATCAAAACACACAGACATTTTTATTAGGTAGGGATTTCCTGCATCGTACTTGCATGATTGTCAGAAACGCTCGCAGGCGGATACCGAGTATTCCTCGAGCTTGAAATTGCAGCGAGAGTTGCACACAAAGAAAAAGTAAATACAATGCATGCTACACTTTTCTTTATAACCGAACCGCTGCCGACTTTCCGCTCAGTGCCCGCAAGTGTTCACTTCAAATTGCGATTGTATGGATATCTGATATAATTTGAAATTCATATTTAACTTGAACGGCTCTAAAATATTTATTATTAGCATTATTGACTGTGTTTGTTTGATGACTTTTAATTGAACCTGAAATTGTGGAGCAACGATTTAAAAAAAAAAAATAAAAAAAACCTCTCAGACATGATCTGACTAAGGTATATGTGCAAGGTTTCGAAAGTGCGCAGCTAGTAATTAAATTTTAACAAGATTGCTATAAATAGTTATCTAATTAACCCCACCGCACTATTCTCAAACCACTGCAACTCCTGAAACCCAGAATCTACAGTGGCGACAACCAGAAATGTGCCGAGGCAATGAAGCTCGACGAATTCCAGGAGAATGAATTTAAATAAATAAATAAAAAAAAAAAACCCTGTACCTGTCAACATCGCTCCGTAAAAGTTTATTTCAAAATAATTCTTATTGCTTGCAAAATATATCATCTTAGTGCATTACTACAGTCTACGTTCCAAAGGGCACCAGTGAAAGTGTTATCAAAGATAAAAACCTTGTTTCTAATGGGCTATGACAGCAACAGTGAATGAACATAATTAGCAGTCAACATGGATTAAAACCGACAACAAACCAACAGTATCACATTATCAGGTTGGCTTTCAAATATTTTCTTATCAAAATTACATTTGCATGGATAAAACAAACACTGGACCAGAAAATAACTTAGGACAGTTGCAGATTTAAAATCGTAATTTTGCAATGTAAACAAAAGACAGTCTATTATTGAATAGCCAATCACAGAACAGCACATTATCATTGACAGATTAATATTCGTTCGGAAATTGGACTGACAACAGCTACTTAACTTGAATACTGGTCTCTCGACTTCGTTTTGATTACGTTCCAATACCCGAAGCATTTTTTATTTTTCTCATTATTAACCATGGATCTCGAGCAAAACATCACATATCGCACTAGCAAACCCCGACGAGCTAGCTCACTTGACGATCTTTCAAGAGGTGACTCTCCCCTTTTTGATACCACCATGATAAGCCTCCCGAACACGTCACTAAACGAAAGTCAAACGGTAATTGAATTAAACGAGAAGATACTTGAACTCACAAACCAATAGACTAGTGCTCATTATGAAATTGATAAACTAAATACGGCAAACTTTCGCTTAAAGTCGGACCTCAACAAAAGCTTGAAAATCGTTGAAACTTACAAAAACCTCAGTCTAACAGATAACACTAATCTAACACCAAATCGGAATAGGAAGAGTAAAGCTAGAAAATCTACCCCAAGCAAAGATACCAATTATTTGCCTAAAATCAACCAGGCAACACAAACTGATATAATATCACCGCATAAAATATCACAAGATTACGAAGCAGCTTTATCTCCAGAAGCGGAACCTCTGCATTGTACACGGAAATGAACAAAAACGCCTACCCCCGACATACAAAATAAAACAAAAACGGCTACCCGCAACAAGCAAACTAAACCAATTACTACAATAAAAAATCCTAAACATAAAGAAACCTTACAATTAGAAACGACAGACTGTAATATATGTATCTTGAGTACGAATAACAAGAACAAAGTAAGAAACATTGCAGAAACTACACTTAGCAAACATTCGGAAAACATTTGTCATTATGTAATGCCGAACTGTAAAACCGAACAGTTGTTATTTGACATAGAAACCAGATTAAGAAAATTTACATTTAATGATTTTTGTATTATATTAATAGGTGAAGAAGATTTTAACACCACAAGCGACTATTTCTAGCTGGTACTTAGTATAAGGACGACTTTACAAAAGATAAAACATACTAATGTTATCCTCTGTACTCCGACTTATAAATTCAATTGTTATAAAACCATGTACAATTGGAGGGTAGAAATGTTTAACAACTTACTTTATCTCGACACATTGACACATGAGCATGCATACTTTTTGGATACGAATAAGAATCTAACATATGACTACAATATGTTCTTAAAACGCACTGGATCACTTAATAACTATGGCATGCACACAATTTTCATAGATATTGACAACTTCATTCAAGGACTACAAAAATATGACTTATATTATAGACAAACCAAAATAAAGGAGCTGTACCAAATTGACGAATTTCCAAGTAACCAGTTATTTCTATGACAGCCATTTACATATCTTACATCATAATATAGCAGGTCTCCTAAATAAAGCAGATGCTCTTACTGTGTATCTAGAAGAGCTTATCACAAAGAATATCAACATTGACGTCATCTGCATCTCGGAACACTTCATTATGTTAGGAAAAAGGGACTTCAGTGGGTAGATTTGCCTGACATAAATAAATTAGCAATAAGTAATTCATGTGAATGTTGTGCAATCAAATTAACCCAGTCAAACACCATTGTCATCTGTATTTACAGAATTCCAAAAACTAATAATTTGACTACTTTTTTTGACCGTTTGGAAAAAATACTGTTGCTAATAACCAAGAAGCAAAACCAAAATTTTGTGATATGCGGGGTTTTCAATATTGACACGCTAAAACGTAGTAATGTTTCACTAGATCTAGAATGTCTACTACTTAATTATAATTGTAGATTAGAAATCATCCAACCAACCAGGTTACAAAGTAATACTTGCATTGACAATTTTGCACATAATCTTGGTGCTAAATGCAAAGCTGACGTAGTTGAATTTGCTTTGTCAGATCACATCTGTCAAATATTGAAGTGTCCCGTAAAAAGAACTTTCCGAATAAATTACTGGTATGTTAAACGACAGGAATTTAGTTTCGAAAATATGGAAAAGTTCAGAAAATGTCTGCAAAACACTTCTTTTTCAGATATATATCAGTGCGATGATCCGGATAAGGCTTACAGCCTATTCCTTGAGACTTTTTCCATGCTCTATCGTTTGTGCTTCCCATATAAAAAAATAAAAATAAGGTTACACAAACGGCCTCAATGGGTTTCGCGAGGCATTAGAGCCTGTAGTAAAAAGAAGAGGGCACTTTTGTGGAGTTACCGTCTGAACCGAAGTGAGGCAAATAAAAGAAAGCTTAATACATATACTACCACCTACAAGCGAATAGTTAAATTAACTCAACTTGCTCAAAATATGCATTAAATAGAAACTGCAGTAAATAAATCAAAAGCGACATGGGAGATTATAAATAGGTCAAAACCAAAATTACCTAAAAACACGATTGCAAACATTAAAATAGGTAATAAAAATATAACACATCCCCGTGACATAGCTAATGCTTTTAACGATTATTTTATTGACAAAATTAAACCTGTCTGTAATACCGGAATACAAGTCACTTCAAATATATCCAAACCGAACAATTCGATGTTTATGGCATCTAGCCACGAAGATGACAAAAAACAAATAATAAACTCCTTAAAAAATACTCAGAGCGTAGGACATGACGGTATATCTACAGCAACAATAAAGAATGTTTCAAACAGCATTAGCGGCCATTTGAGTTACTTAATTAATTTATGCATAACGAAAGGTATATTTCCGACCAAACTCAAGACTGCTGTAATAAAACCACTATACAAAAAAAGCGATAGAGATAAAACGGATTCTTACAGACCTATTGCACTAATTCCATTTTTTTCAAAAATATTTGAAAAGTACATTTATGAACAAATTTATAAATACTTAGTAAATCATGACATCCTAACTGAAGAACAAAAAGGCTTCAGAAAAAACAAAACTATTAATATGGCTATATATGACTTCTTAAATAAAGTAATCGCAAATGTTGACCATAACATACCTGTATGTTCAATTTACTGTGACATGACTCAAGCTTTTGACTACGTAGATCATAATATCTTGCTCAATAAGTTAGAAGCTTACGGAATTAGAGGAAATATCTTACACCTCATCGAGTCCTATTTAAAAAATCGTAAACAATATGTGGAAATATCTCATATAGATACAAAAACTAAGAACGAAAGGGTTTATCGGTCGCGTGATAGAACAATCACATATGGTGTGCCACAGGGCAGCGTGTTTGGCCCTCCTTTATTTATACTGTATATAAATGACCTGCCAAAAGTTACGCAACATCACATGACACTATTTGCCGATGACAGCACAGTTACCATTGACTGCAAAGACAAATTAAATTATGATAATGACGTTACAAATACTATACACTCAATAATACAATGGCTGAATAACAATAATCTTAAGATAAATATTGACAAGACAACAACGCAAAAATTTGACTGTGAATATTAATTACGAGAATAAACAAATAAATCAAGTAAGCACGTCCAAGTTCCTAGGGTTAACCATAGACCAACGACTAGATTGGAAAGCACACACGATGGGTTTGGCAAAGAGACTTAGCAAATCTGCTTACGCTCTATATAAACTTGCAAGAGTCTTAAAAACGGACGCTATCGTTACAGCATACCATGGCATGGCTAGTTCAATATTAAGATACGGGGTTATTTTTTTGGGGTAACTCAACCAATCGAGAACTTATATTTAAAGTCCAAAAAAAGTGCATCAGGGCAATGTTTGGGTTAAAATGTACAGACACTTGTAAACCTTTTTTTGTTGGATGTAAAATACTGACGTTACCTTGTATGTACATATTCGAAGTTTCAGTGTTTGTGAAATAAAACCCAAATCTGTTCCCAAAGCTATCAGATCGAAATAATCGGAGTCGACGACATGTCAATATGTTATGCTCGAGACGGTCAAAAACAGCACTGATGCGTAATAGTGTTTTTTGTATGGCACCAATAATCTATGACCATATACCAGAAACAATTAAAATTATGAATATTAATCTTTTTAAAAGGCATTTTTCGCTTTGCAGTGTTTTGTTTTGGAAGTCGGTTTAATTTTTTTGTTAAAAAGTGTTTTTTACAAACACGGTTTTAAAAACAACCAAAACAGAATTATCTTGCCTTTTTCCTGTCTTACCAGATTCAGGTGAGTACCAGTATTTTATTTATAGGGTCGGTATGTAATATGGTCACTCATCCACGGACCAATCTCGACTGTTATAGCGTCTGTATCAATGCTGTATTGCGTTAGTCGTGATGCAGAATCATAATTATGTGAGCGATGGTATATGATCTGCGACATCATTGCGATTGAATCACGATTTATTATTATTTTGCGTCTGTATCGCATCTGAAAAGACGCCGTCGGTGACCGCCCTAAAGTTTATATTGTAAAAGAAGTCTTGGCCAAGCAAGTAATAAATAATGTTGCTTTGCATTGTATTGCGGCTTGCAAAGCTCCGTTCCGTTCCGCGCTATCCGGTGAAATTGATATTCTTAGCAACAGGAGAAATATTTCTATTACAAGGGGGTACAGACATGCTGGAATCGTATGAATTTGTGTGTTTTCAAAGAAATACCAAAGGAACATTTTATTGATTGCGAGAAAGGCGTGAATGGCTGAAAAATCACTGCTAGAATGCTGGCCGGTTTCCGATTTGAGAGTATGGAGTTAAGACCGAGTCAAGCCCTTCTATAATGTCAAAATTTTCCAAAAATATGATAAATACAATCCTTCAAATTCTTAATTCCGAAACCGGACACTATATACTATGACAGATACTACAAAAATATGCCTAAGTATGGTAGAAGATTCACTGCCGCGACACCAAAGTAATTGAGATAAGGGTAGGTAGATATTGATGAAAGTATATTCCGTTTACCTGGCTACAGTAGTAGGTATCGTGGCTCTGGGAGAAGGTTCACCTGCAAACTCTGCCTTCAGACTCTGAGAGCAAACATCCAGAACTACTCCTAGTATTTCTGAAATATCTCTAGATATCTTATAACTCATTTAAGTCGAGGCCCCTGAGATGAATAAAAAAAAAGGATAATATATATTTTGGAAAAACTAAGGAGCTTTTCCACTTGAGCCGCAAATAAACAATAGAATTTATTGTTTATTTGAGCAAAGTAGCATACGACCACGGTAAAATGGGAATATTTTCTTGTTTTGTACTTTTCAGAGCGTGATTTTTCAATAGTCGGGTTTTAGTTTTTGAACTTATTTTTTATTTTAAATATTTTGGGTTTTTTGCAGAGCCTGAGGAAACAAAATGCATACATGCATACTTACATACCGATCAACAAATACTTTGGGAAGCCGCGCGCCGCGCCGTAGTCGGGCAAAAATAATTTTTCATGATTTTAACGGGATATGAGTCGCAAACGGTTAGTTTGACAAAAATATGAAGAACAAAAACCTTCATTTAAAAATACATGTTCAGTGATACCATGGGGTGGGACATTTTTTTTGTTCTTGACTTTGTGCCGCTAGAGGGCGCCATATTCAATTCAATGTAACTTCACTTAGCCTATAACCAGCGGACAAACAAGACGCTTCCAACAACACTCATTTGTCAAATTATGATAAGTAGTTTAGAAGTTATGAGGGAACAGATGAACATACATACATATACATGCATACCCACTCACATACCGGTCAAAAACATAACCCTCCCTTTTGCTTCGCCGTAGTCGGGTAAAACGGACAGTCATTCCATGTTAAACACTAGCATCCAGCTGCACCGGGTTGGAAGGAAGCCATCCTGAAAATAGTTGGGAAAGACTACGCAGATTGACTATAACGGTTCAAAAATATCATAACTGCAGTTACACTGTCTAAAAAATGTGAAGAAAACTTAAAAATAAACGCATTGACAAAATAATACATAAAATGTCAGTAGACGGTATCCCGAGGCAAATTAAATTAGAATCATACTAGAATGTGTCGGGCGCCGGCGAGGCTCACGTCTCGATATCTGATTCAATTTAGTACCTATATCTGTAGACAGATACCTACATCTGGATGGTTATTTTTACTTGCCGCCAAGAATTGTTCTCGTGCTGTTTTAACTAGATTAACTAGGTTAGAAAATATTTTTAACTTCAATAAAATAAACTTCCTCACATCGTGGGTGCAGAAACCAACATTGTTTTTCGCTCCATCACCTACTATCACGAACTACAACTACTCCCGCCAAAAAAATACCATCAATACCAATCAGGTCAAACTATCTTAAAAAAATATTTTGTTAGCTTGTGTAACTACACGTTTGTCTAATTATTCTTGCTAACTACTTATTATGAAATAGTAGATTGTTTACCTAGGGAGCAAACAACAATTTTAAAGGCGAGATTGTTTTTTTTTTAATCCAGAACGGAGCGAAGGATTTAAAGTACGAAGTACGTCACTCGAGCTTAAAATAGTGTTGCTCCCGAGGTGGACACTCTACTTTTTATCACCCTCTATGAGAAAATAAGTAAGTGCAACTTATGAACCAGAACGTTACGTTTATTTATTAACATAGAATTAGAAACCATAACGTCGGTGATATTCTGAAACCGCGGAACTAACAGTGTTTAAAACCGCGTATGGTAGGTACAGTGAATTTTACAGGAACGAGGAAAAACGTAATAATTACTAAACCACTTGACTTTCTATTGTTTAAACTTTTAAATTGACAAATTATATGATTAATCTTAATATTGTATGCATTAGTTATGTAAAATATGTATTAATGAATTAGAAAATCGACTTTCGCGGATTAATCATCACAAATAAAATCAAAATAAGTTTTTTATGTCACTTACGCGGAATTGTCTAGCGAATTAAAACAAAAGAATACAATCAAAATCTTCTTATTATTTATTCAGTCAACTTCTTAGTTTAATTTTTGGCACATAATTATCATCGGTACATTAGCTAATCAACAATATACAGGAAAATTATTATTATTAATCCCCATAATATAAAATAATAGCTCTTTATAGCTTAGTATGTTAAAAATACCTGGTTGTAGGATACTTACTAATTAACAGTTAAAACTAAAAATGAATAAAAAATATCCACGATCCAAATCCAAATCACTTTTAGTCCCTAAGGGATTAATGAGCTATTATGGTCCCTGTTTACGAGGAATAAACTAGCTCTATTTGAATAGATATGTTAAAATAGTAGATTGTTTACCTAGGGAGCAAACAACTATTTTAATGGCGAGAGTGTTTCCTTGAATCCCGAGCGCAGCGAGGGGTTTTAAAGCAGAATCCTGAGTGCAGCGAGGGATTCAAAGTATGTCACTCGAGCTTAAAACAGTATTGCTCCCGAGGTGGCCACTCTAATTTTTATCACCCTCTATGAGAAAATAAGTAAGTGCAACTTATGAACAAATATTAATGACTAAATTAATTACTATTTCAATCGGCAGGGCACAATAATATAAAAATGAGGCATCGAATTTGATGCGTAAACAACTATAAATGATGCTAGCAGTTCCAAAGAAATAGTAGTTTTTAGTGTTAACGATTTTCGAGAACACGTTCCAATTAAAAACATTATCGGGGGAATATAAACTGATTACCGTTAAAGTAATTCAAAAACCATTCACCGGTGTCCCAATTAATTAATGTGTGTTATTTGATTTCAGCTCAGTTAGTGCGTTCAATATTAAATTCTAAAAACAATGGAATGATCGACATTCACACGACCGATGTTTAGCGTCATTCATTCTAAAACGCCAAAAATGTTTTGTAAATACCCAACTAAAAACATAAAAATATTTTTACTGCACACTATATTAACGGGATACAAAACGTATCATCTTCCTGCCCTTATCCCATGTTACTCGCGGATAAGGTATACAAACTAATCAGTAAAGAATTTAATCAATGATAGTCCTCAGCCTTAAGTATGAAGCCAGTGACTGTCTTGTAAGCTTACTGAGCTTACATCTAAACGTACGTATTAAGACTACGGTCACAACAAACCATGGGCCGATGAAGTTGAAATAAGTTTCTGTAGTTGTTGGACACCACTGACGTGGGTGAAGTAAAAAAATATGTACTTGCTCGTAGTTAATATCAATATTAAATTGCCAACCCACTTTAAATAACCGTGGTGAAACAGTCCTTTTACTTTCATCAGTAAACTAACTTATTCGTGGTGTGGTGCTAAAATTTTCAAGTTTAGTACGATTTCGAATGTTATTGTTTCTTGTTAATTATCGTGCCTTCTCCGTATGAGAAAGAACCCTTCAATGCTTTAATAAAGCGCTATCTTGAACTCTTTATCCATTTAAACATTAGATCATTTAAATCATAACTTCTAAATTAAACTAAATTTTAAATCGTGTTAAGAACAACTAGCATATTTTTACCCGACTGTTGAAGGAGGGTAATGTGTTTATCAGTCTATGTATGTATGTATGTCTGTATGTATATATGTTTGTTCCTATGTGGGGTTCTAGAGACCAAACGCTTTGGCCGATTTTGATGATTCTTATGTCAATCGATTCGTCTTAACCCTGCGAGTGTTATTGGCTACATTAAAATTGGAAAATAGCGGCTTTTGGGCGCCATATTGAGGGAATTATTTAAAAATAACAAAAAACCCGACTGCTTAAAAAGAGAACTAAAAAGACGTAACCAAGAAGAAAATCATCTGTACAGTCGGAGGATACATCTGGTTTTGGTGTATCCTCCAACTGCACAGCATGATTTTCTTCTTGTTTACGTCTTTTTAGTTCCTTTTTAAGCAGTCGGGTTTTTGTTATTTTTTTTTAATGTGTTCGTCTTATTGGCTTGTTGATGGTAACTACAGTTTAGAAATATTATGTTTGGCCCAGTATTCCGCTACAGCAACACCTTTCTTTATAAATAATATAAGTTGTCTAAACGGCTGAATGGATTTGTATCTTCGTACTTGGGTAAACCATGAGCTGGACGAACTGTTTCCTTGGGACAATGTATGACTTTCTTGTGGCCAAAGCCTTTGGCCAAAGTTTATTTATATTAAATCGACTTGATGTATTCAAAGTAACAGCTTCCACACATTATAGAACACCAATGCTTAAAGTATGTGTAATTAATGCTTCTCTTGCAACTTTAAACACTGCATCTGCAAGCATTTTCAAATAAAACGCTTTGAACATACAAAACATTGGCATCGCATTGAAAAAAACATGCACGTTTAATTTAAAAAAAAGAAACCTGAATAAATCTCTCGTGTTCCCTTTCCGTGTTCCAGTCATTATCATGTGCATGTTTAAATTGAAATACTTATCATTAGGGGCAACCAGTTACCATATATGGCTTTTTCGATCAGTTCCACGTCACCAAATGATACTTTCAGAATGCAATTACTTGTCTAATTAATGAAAACAAGAAAATCACTGCAAACCGGATTCTGTTAAAAATGGGAACAAGTATATCAATATTGATTTGATAAAAGTATGTTATTTCAAATGACATATTAAATTCCATATCTCTTTATTATTAACGGAGTTGAGAACTCGTAATAAACATAAAAAATACAGCCAGATTGGAAAATTCTCCTTTTTTTTTAAGACGGTTAATAAACGCCCAGAACAAATTCGTGTTATCAAGTGCACAATCGCTGTACGTACTTTTAGGGTTCCGTATCAAAGGGTAAAAAGGCGACCCTATTAATAAGACTCCACTGTCCGTGTGTCTGTCTGTCTGTATGTTACCAAGCTGTATCTCATGAACCGTGATAGTTAGACAGTAGACATTTTCACAGATTATGTATTTCTGTTGCAGCTATATACTAATACTACAGCTATATACAAATACAAAAAAGCTCCCATACAAAAAACGTGACTTTTTAGCCGTTTTTGCGATACTGGTACGGAATCCTTCGTGCGCGAGTCCACTCGCACTTGGCCGATTTTTTTTTTACTTTTTATAAATCTTTGAAGCCGGCAGATCAATCAATCCGCCTAACTTTCAAACTATTTTCACTATTTACACATTCCAGTTTAACTGGATGGAACTAAGTACCAATATTTTACATGGAGCAATGCCTATCTGATCACTACAACCCAGCGTTGTCAGTATTAGACAGTTGCTTCTTTTGGGTAACAGGATATCCATTCGTAAACCTGGTATCAGATTTTCTTGGTTGTAATGAGACATGAAGACATGCGGAACAAACGATTAAAAATGCTTTCCGAGGCCCAGAAAGAGTATCAGTATGTAATGGAGAGATGGTCACCCATCCACGGACCGACCTCGGCAAAGGTTGCTTAACTACGAAGATCAAACCAGACATTTTGTTTGCAAAGTTAATTACCGCTTACCGGGAATTATCCCAACTAACCTGTTATTGAGAATTCCGCTTCAGGAAACCGGACAACAATATTACGGCTTTGAGTTCAAACTCTGTAGCATATGCGCAGTAAGTTCTTGATTACTGCAATAAACAGTGAGTCTTCATTTATAATCATATCTTAAGTGTTTTGTGTAGACATAAATAAATAAAATAACACAAAAGAATCTATTTTAAATCCGCAACAAGTTGCAAGCACATGCTTGCAAAAGCATGACTTCCAAAGACTTTTCTTTGTTAGCAGTCATAGAGAAAAAACTAAAACAGCTTCCCAACACAAATGACCTAAAAAAAATCCAGAAAATGTAAACTGTATAAAAGAAAACCGTTTTTGTTTTAAACGATAGCCCGAGTCTTCGTATTACTACGCCGTCTCGTATCGACTAAACTAATTTGTAACTTTAAAACCGGCTCGAGGCGGATATAGCCGGATTTGTCGTGTTCCGTTCTTGTAATCTAATCTTGTGTTTTTCGTTGTATTTATTTTCATTTACTTTTTGATTTATTTGCATCGTGTAATTGTATGGGTACTACTTGTAATTCAGTTTAGTGATGTAACAATTATTTCTGAAGAAGTCATAATTTTGTGGATACAATGTAATATAGATACGATAGATATTTGATAAATTACTCATTTATCAAATATCTAGCGATATTATTTTTTGTATTAATTTTACATACTAAAGTTGAGTGTCATACTGAATTTCAACGATTAATTATTTTCACACGGTCCTAATTTCGAAAAACAATAGTTCGATTACTCATTGTTTACCTATAAAATTCATTATTTGGCGTGCGCTGAGAAAACTATTAAAATATTTATTATTACGTACCTACAAAAAGTTCGCAAGGGAAAATATGTAACTATCATAGTTAAGTCATAATAGCTGCTTTTGTGTTCTAAAATTGAATTAGATCGCCGCCCGCCGCTAAAAACAAAAGTTGGTTACATTCGTATAATTCTTGTACAAATAAATTGTTTCATCATCAAGAGTATTTATGCAGCAGTAAAAGAAAAGAGAAAATGAAATTGGTATATAGGTAGGCAGGATAGGATAAGGTAGGTAGGTTGGTAGGGTAGGTAAGTAGGGTAGGTTGGTAGGTAGGGAGAGTAGGTAGGGTAACGACATTTAACATTAATATTTAATATTCCAGGAAATTTATCTCTACGTTAATTATTACAAAGGAGTAATGTGCATTATATTTACATTCTTGTTTCACTTTTGTTGTTTCGCGAATAATTTTCTATATATTATCTGCCAAATAGATCCAATAACGACGATTAATTAAGCCAAACACTCTCCAGTTTCTCATGTTTAGTTTTTGTAACTACCTATTTTTTTCTTTTTTACTTTTCAAACAATAATTTTGCACAAGAACAATATCGTATTGTTGTCGAACTCGCTGTTCGTGTTCAATGAACTTTTATAAAGATTCTAAACCATCCAATTACATTACTTTACTCTGGAAGCAATTCAGACATCGGGTAAATAATAAGATTTACCGGTTTACCTACCGGAAATTCTGGTGTTGTATGAAGGATGTAACTATATATTTTATTGTTACATTGCGGAAAATAAGGAAAAATACAAATTACTCCTTGGCACTCTGATCCACATTGGACTTAATAACACAGATCCTTTAAAACACTTTATCAGTACAAGTACAAGCTGCTCTACCAACCCTTTCACGAAAGATCATAAAAAAATATTTCCCAAAATTAGCCCGTAGTTTCTCTGCAACATACTAAAGACAAAAGAAAACTTGCCAAGTATTTGCCAGACAATAGAAGCTCCCCTGAGCTAATGGCTATGAAATATTCATCCCCACTCAAAAGCGACGACATTAATTTATTTAGCGACCTCTTGCGTCATGTGAATGCAATATTGTAAGGACGTGCTACCTCTTTACCTATGTGTCTTTACAGGATTCTGCGATTCTATTCTTAGGGGCGTAGCTCATGTAAGGACGTGCTACCTATTACAACTGATATTTAGTTTTGGGAGATTAATATAGGTCGAAGGCTAGAAAATATTTGAAGATAATTTTGTTTAGTTTTTCTGGAGACTTCTCTAAGGGTCGGTTTAGGCAAGGCACGTTGACGTTATAAATGCAAATTTAAAATTCCATTTGCTTATCATTTGCGGTCTCTAAGTTAAATCCCCACAATATACATCCAAAACTTAAGAGCGCTGATTGCTAGCGCACACACAACAGCACTAAAATATCCGGGAACCGGCTCACCGGATTTTTTTGTGGTGTTGTTCAGGATCAAAAATTCGCTCAGCAATCAAAGAAAATTGGTAAAATTGGTCGCGAATTTTGTAACAAAATATTCACAGATTTTATAGATATCTAGGTATTAGATTGCTAGTACGTGGTTGCGTATAAAATTAGTAAACAAACTTTCATAGATATCTTGGAGGCACATAGAACACGTCCTCGTAAGATCGGCTCTCTCATCAGCATCGAGAGAGGCTACTCCATCACCAACTGCTAGCTGGGCTTCCGCTACATGACCCTGACTCACACCTGCAATACTCTATGGCAAGTGTCATTGAGCGATACTAGCAGCAGCCAAATCTTGCTACATACAAACGGAACAAAGCAAAAATATTTCAACATTCATATTGACATCAAGTTATTTCTAAGCTTTATTCCTCGCCCGTTTTGTTTATGTACTATAATAGCTTTGTGAACATAAATATCTTTTCGTGTTTCCGTAAAAGGTATTTTATTATTCATGTAAGTCGCCAACTCCAGTTTTATGTACCTACCTACCGTCGCTGATTGCAAAGTTCGCAACTAAAACTGCAATTAATTATGCCCGAAATGGCGTATTGTAAACGCCGTTTCGGTTTGTACTGTAAATGTTTCAATGCAATTCTGTTTGCTCGCAATTTGTTGGAATTTGTGAAAAAAATGGTTAGTGGTTACGATGTTTTATAACTTATTTCGATGTGTTATTTAATCAAGCAAATAAAATATAATATGACATATTTATTTGTAAACAATATACATTGTGTAGTAATAAACTATATTTTGAAAAATACTTTTACAAACTAAATTAGTTCGCAGCATCGAATTCCAAATTTTCGCAAATAATTCATTTCATTTATTTATGTTTTATTGTTGTTGGCACCGGCTGGCGCGATGAAGTGAGAAATTCGAAGAGTATTAAATATTCCCTTAATTATTGTTCGTAAGAAAGACCCAAGTTTAAAGGTCACAATCAATACACGGCTTTCAAAGTTTGTTCGTCATTGTTGTGCGTGTTTATTTGAAGCTAAACATTCTAATAAGTGAGACAGCGAGAAATACAAAACTAAGGTTCAGAACTTTTAATTCAATATGTAAAAGCTTAGGCATAACTTTTCGGAACATTATCCGTTGCGAGTAAATTGCTATCGGCAGACTACGTACAAAGTATATCTCCACAGCGTAAATGCCTAATATTAATATGCTCTAATCGTGTCCACTTCATTGGTTTTTGAACGAAACTCAGAGCTCAAACGTTCCACAGTATAAACGTCTATAAATATCACTAAAGGAGTCATTGAGCCATAACTAAACACATTGAGTTATCAACGCGTTAATTTGTGGTATATTTCAATAAGTTAACTCACTAATGTTAATTCTGCTAATTCAGTGTGTGTATGCAATCATTACATAGAGACATAACGTTGAGCAGATAATACACTCACTTTGATGGTATTAAAGGTGATTAATGTTTTTTTCTAATGTTTAGTTTACATATACACTGGATTAATTTCTGCTCTAGAGATTTTGTCAATCGACAGGTATAATGCATTTGATTAAAGTTCCTAAATTACCCTGCGCTGATAAAATTTTCACTTTTTTAAAATATTCTAATTTTTTTGGTGTTAAGGTTGGTCTTATAAAGGGGGAAAAGCATTGCCCCGCCAACCGCAATGCTTTGTAGGGTTCGCCACCCAACTGGGCGCCGAATATGAAATGAATTCCAACTCCTACCGAATATGAAATGAATTCCAAAAGTATAACTTTTGTTTTGTTTCGGAGTTCATAGTTATAAAATAACTTGGAGGTGGTTTAGATAAAATAAAGTAAAGGGTATAAACTAAATTATTATGATTATAATAATAGTGTGACAAAACCTTACGCTATCGTGAAGTTAGTAGTCGCAGATAGAGATCATAATTCAAGAATCAAAACAAATACAAGTGGTTCACACAGCTGTGTAAATATGATACCCACAGAAAATCGTCTGAAAATCATGTTTTCAAGTGAACATTAGTCAGGTCATGAGAATAAATCATTCATCAGAAGAAAGTGTAAGCATTTTAGCTGTTGAAACCATTTTGAACTTATCGGCACGTAGCAGTCTATATGAAAACTGTTGTCCAGACATAGAAAACATTAAATCAGACAAATTTAGTGTAGCATCTTACTAATCAGACAACTTTTGAATAACTTTTAACAAAATTTTTCAAACTACACCGCACATCCCATGGCACAATAATAAAGTGAGCGTCGTTACAACGGTCGGAACTGCTTGCCAGCGCTTGCGCTGAAGTGAAGCGAGGGGTAGGAGCTTTTCCGGGTGACTCCGAGACTATGCGCAAAATGACTGAAAAAACACGAACTTTTTCTTAAAATTACATAACCTATGTACATTTATAATATCAGACCATCTCCTTTTTTTGACATAGCCCATACATAATACTGCGACGTTTGTGACCGGTACTGCTCACGTAGCCAGTTTCAGATGCATCTAGTCTCAACGATGTTATATGGTTTTGACCATAAAATAATTTGACATGGTTATTGTTGTGGGCACTCGTACTATAACTAAATGCAGCTGAAAACCAGTATTTTAGTTGTCATGACCGCCTATCTGACATCCACAACGCAATATCTAGGTGACACGATACACAATGCCAAGACTGGTGTGATATTTTCGGAATTCTGACTACCCGTAACTACAATCAAACTTCTACTAATGACATCCGGGATGAGTGGTCTCACGCACTTTCCGAGTCACGGAGGGGTCTCAGAAAGTAAAAACCCACAACTTGTAATTTAAAAACTAACGCAGCATTCTCGATAGCAGTCAGGTGCTTTCCAATAAGTTTATTGTCAAACTAAAGTAGCCGTAAACTTCTAGAGCCTAAGCTAATAAGCTTGATTGGCAGTTTAACGATTCCCTTACTGGAGCTACTTGAGAAACTTTGAAAGTACAATCGAGACAAATGCCTTTAGTTAGTTGGTAAAATTCAAGAACAGGATAGAGAAATTGCAAGCAGAACGGATGATAGCCAATGTGTACAATTGGTTTTGAATTGGCGACCGCATACCGGAAGGCATAACATTGGAAAGCCTCCCAATACCGATGACCTGGTGAGTACCGCGGGAATCCGGTGAACGGGAGACGCACAGTGCGGTCGATGAAACACTTGTGAGCGAGTAACTCGTCGTACGCGATACTAACTACACAAACTAGCGTTTTTAAGCTATTGTTGAGGTAACTCCTAGGATTTACTGGCAAGCTTACTGTCGCTCTAACTGCATACATTTGCACATATCCATGTGATGAAACTAACTGTCTCGTGCCACGGAGGTAGGTATTAGTTTGATGTTCGGTCGTTAGCTAATGTGTGTCTCCGTATACTCGAAGACGTTGCGGTGGAAGACCTCACACAAAGTGAATGAGGGCCGCGGTGGTCCGCTGGATGTAAGAAGCACAGGATTGGTCGATGCGGTAACGCTTGGTAGCGGCCTATGTCCTGTCCAGTAGTGGACGTCTGCAGGCTGAAATTATGATAATAATTTGTTAATTTTGACAGTAACAAGACTCATGTAACAATTTACTTAACGATGGCGTATAATGTTCATGTAGACCTGACTCCATATTAACCACCGCCGCACTTTTTTAGGCACTTGAGCTATCTCACCAGGCGTTAAGCAAACGAGTCTAAAAGCAAATTCGAAATATTACAATTACTTATATACTTTTTCAGCAATCAATGGAAAAGATCATAAAAATCTAAAACAAGAAAACGTCCTTTGGGAACAGTCTCTGGTAGCTAGTTTATGATAAATCTTAAGATTTCACGTACAGGGTGGAATTCATTAGATAAAACTGGATTAGGCCGGTGGAGTCTGGCTCAGAATATCATGAGGTCAAACGGCTAGACATTCACAGAATTCATTAGATAAAACTGGATTAGGCCGGTGGAGTCTGGCTCAGAATATCATAAGGTCAAACGGCTAGACATTCACAGAATTCATTAGATAAAACTGGATTAGGCCGGTGGAGTCTGGCTCAGAATATCATGAGGTCAAACGGCTAGACATTCACAGAATTCATTAGATAAAACTGGATTAGGCCGGTGGAGTCTGGCTCAGAATATCATAAGGTCAAACGGCTAGACATTCACAGAATTCATTAGATAAAACTGGATTAGGCCGGTGGAGTCTGGCTCAGAATATCATAATGTCAAACGGCTAGACATTCATAGAATTCATTAGATAAAACTGGATTAGGCCGGTGGAGTCTGGCTCAGAATATCATAATGTCAAACGGCTAGACATTCACAGAATTCATTAGATAAAACTGGGTTAGGCCGGTGGAGTCTGGCTCAGAATGTCATGAGGTCAAACGGCTAGACATTCACAGAATTCATTAGATAAAACTGGATTAGGCCGGTGGAGTCTGGCTCAGAATATCATGAGGTCAAACGGCTAGACATTCACAGAATTCATTAGATAAAACTGGATTAGGCCGGTGGAGTCTGGCTCAGAATATCATGAGGTCAAACGGCTAGACATTCACAGAATTCATTAGATAAAACTGGATTAGGCCGGTGGAGTCTGGCTCAGAATATCATAATGTCAAACGGCTAGACATTCACAGAATTCATTAGATAAAACTGGATTAGGCCGGTGGAGTCTGGCTCAGAATATCATAAGGTCAAACGGCTAGACATTCACCGAATAAAGATAGATCGTCCCTTTAATTAGGACGTTAGATTTAAAAGAAAAAGGCCCATATTCAAAGAAGGTTAGAAAAAAAGAAAAAAAAATGCGTTCCATTTTTCCATTCATTTTCTTCATTTTTATTTTCATTTTGGTTTACCTCCATTTGACCTGGATGCCTTGATCATTGTCATAATATCCAGTTGAGTTGGTCGGGTCGAGTCTGTTACAGCAGGGCAAGGGCCTATTTTCATACAGAGAAGGTGGGACCATTAATCGCAAGCTTGTTCAAATGGGTTGGCGATTTCTAACATATATTAAATCCCAGGTTTCCTCACGATGTTCGAACCCATGACCTCATACTCAACAGTAGCACTTGCATCATAAGACCAACAATCAATAACACATAACTCAGTCAAAACGATAGCATACGTAACAGATGACCATTAGAACTGTTGTCACTAATAGGCACATAAGTTCTAACTCTCCGGAATCAATCATGGCATTGAATTGCTTTTTGACGTGTCAACGCATCTAATTAATCACGCTAATCCTTGATTAATCCTAATTTATGGCCGCCACACAATGCAGTGGAGCGATTAGGAAATAGCGACAATATGTGTTGTTCATTAATTACTATACTAAGGTAAATGAGTTTTTGTAATTACCATAGGTTTCAGTCAACCGAAAGTTTACTTCAAATATTTTTCATGTCTCGCGCACACTGAAAATTGTTGTCCACGTGGTGAGTTCTTTTCGGTCTAGCACTATGTACTACCAAATTGTGGCGTCAGAAAAACCGGTGATCCAGCCTGTCCTTACTATATAAATCAATGGTAATTACGTAACCAGACACTATGGTATAGTTTTTACAATCTATCTCGGTACCAAAACTAAATCCAATATTTTTAAATCCTGGGCCATTAAGATACAGGTTCTACCTAGTTTGGGCCCACAGCCACTTCCGCTGTGTTATCAACTTTATTGAGTCCATTGTGCTAATTGTTTCATTCTTATAACTTGTGTGTTTGTGTCAATAAAAAAATATTATTAATATTATATTATTATAAAGTATCAGCCAGAAAGCATCGCAGTAAACGTAAATTCACAGAATAAATAGTAGAACGTATGTATAAAATGCGCAAACAAACACGCATTAGTCCACATAAGCCCTGCATCGAAAAAGCTGTAAGTCATTGGGACTGGAATTTGCCCAGCTGGTTGATGCAGGCTTACAGTAAGGGACCTTCCTGGTGGCGCGAAGCAGTTTAAATTGCGTCGACAGGCGATATCGCGCCCGTATTTTCTAAGAAAATTTCATGCTCAAATCTGTCTAATTGAATCACAATGCAATTTAGCTGCTTCGTGAACGCACTTACAATATCTCTTAATAAAAATCGCTTATCGATGTGATTCAAATCGAATAGCGTCGAGTCATCAGTTTAGTCGGAAACAGCAAACTCGCAGCCTTAACCAGTGTGCTTATTCCTAAATTTTTAACGTACTCACTCGTGTTAACGTAAATGATATTTTATGTTTAAATGTATACTAAAATAGAGATTTTGCCGTCAGCAAACGGTGCTTATTCAGTTTCAATACAAATTGACGTTTACGTTAACGCGACTGAGCGTGAGTTTAAAGTTGCACAGGTCGTCACTCCATCTAAAGGGCGGCAGGACAACGTTACGTCTTTCGGTACGCGGTCGCCACTCCAACACTTTTCGGCCGCATTGGCCATCCGTTCGGCGAGCAATGTGACCTCTCTCCGCTGCCACTTATGATTAGAATTTTTTCTTCGGCTATGTCGGTAACTTTGGTTCTCTTGTGAATGTCTTCATTTCGGATTGGATCACGCAAGGAAACTCCGAGCATAGCTCTATCCATTGCCTTTTGGGTGACTTTAAGCCGTCTGATGAGGCCCATTGTGAGGGGTACTGTAATCAAATAACTCTGAATAACTAAGCACTTTGTCTTTTAGCTCAGCTTAACACAGTATGGACAGTGTTTCAGTAATCACACTAATTTAACTCAAACATTGTTTTATTAGCTAACTACACTTATATTATAATTAGTTTAATGGTAACGTGATATTATAATAAATCTTTTTGTCCTAGGGATGATTTTTTTTTTCATAATTGACAGGCTCGCATTTGACCACTATCTCACGTGATGGTAAAAGATAATGTTGTCCACGGTGAAGCACACTTGCCTAGATGCACCTTTTCACCCTTTCTTAAACCTTCCTAGATTGTACCTACCGGGAAACACAGACTCCAGCAGGGAATGCCACTCCTTAGCTGTACGCACAATGAAAGTAAAAGGAATAATTATGTATTTCTGTTTATCTATATTGTTTCAGTAAAGTTTCCTTATTATTCTGAAAAAAATAAAACCAGTTGTCGAAGTTGGTGATGGATTGGTTTCGCTTTCCTTACTCTTGGGTCGTTATCGACTGGGGAGGATATTGACGAAAATTCCGTATTTCTTTGATAAAATATTACTAGATATTATGCCAATATTCCACCAACCAGAATTAGTTTAGTTTTAACATCTTCAGTGATCCAAATCAATATTTTTATTATAAACGCGAAAGTAACCCTGACTGTATTTTTTTTGTATTTTCACGTCTTATCGGCTGAACGGATTTGACAAAATTCGGCATACGGGTAGACCACGTTCTGGGCTAGGGCATAGGATTGCTATCCAGCGAGTATGTATCTTTCGACCAATTTTTATTCAGGCGTAGCCGCTGACAGGAGCTAGTTATACAATAGAATAGAATATTTATTGTAGACCAAAACAGTTACAAGAGTCCTTTCTTAGACCATCAGAAAGATCAGGTTCATCTTTTATCGAATCCTCACGATGCCAGCTCTTGGCAAGAACAAATGTTTCCATTTGACTCTGCCACATTTACCTTTATCTGAAAAATGCCTGCAATTGCGACAATGAACATAAAGTGTGCAATTGCCTGTCAGTTCACATTGTAAAGAGAGAGTGTTTCCAGTGAGTTGCACTGCGTTTCTACTCTAATAGCCATTTTAAAACTAGGTGGCTGTAGTGTACTTAAGTGATGCAATTGGATTATCATACGGCGGGAAGCGGGCAGAAGGTTTTTGTAACTTTTTAAATGAAACGCTAACATTTTTAACGCCACTTTTTAATAACGTTACAAAGTGAAAGCAGTTTGTTAGTGTGTTAGTACGCTACAGTTTAAAATATTTTAGATGCCTTGTTATATCAGACAAATAATTGGACAGTTTTTTTAATGGGTACAGACGAGTTAGTCTTTCGTAGTGTTGCAGGAACGTCTTCTCTCTGCACATCAGTAAATCAGGATTACTAGCCCATTTACGAAGTGTGGTAATAAATAAAAAGAGAAGATATTATTTGGATGATGATACGTCTTTCTGGATTAAAATGAAGCCAATGATATAGTTGCTAAACACTGTTCGAACATAACTTAATTTTCCAACTACAAAAATAGGAGGTGGTTCTCAATTTGATTGTATTTTTTATTTGATTTATTAGTCAATCGACACGAAACAAATGAGAAGATTAATATGATTAGATACATACACACACCCACAGAAAAAACACACAGTGAAAATATTAATTTTGAAGAGAAGAACAAAATTTCATTACATCATTGTTTTAATTTTAATCGTAATATTTATCGGCACTCCATCTCTATATTCTTACAGTCATCTAGGCGATGTATGGCGAGTCTAAACCGGCGAACATAATGCTCAAAGCCGGGTTACTGCCGCCCGGAAGCTACTCACCATACGAGTAAAAAATCTATATGAACGTTTATGTTGCGCGGGATAAAAACTCTTTTAATTACAATCAGGACGTACCTACCTAGGAAATTTGAGTGCTTAATAGGCTTAGAGTTGTTCTAGTTTTATTGTATTTTGAATCTATTAAAACAGAGGTGTACCCAACGTGCGCTTACGGCCACAAGACCAACGAGGCAATCAAGAATCTCGTAAAAATATTTCCGGAACTCTTCATAAACAGTTCAAAACTTGTCTTTTTATATAATTTATCTGCAGATTGATGATTCTTCTAAATTATCTGCAGTGAAAATAACAATGTTAAGACATAAAAAAAACACATAAATATATAACGCGTACCAACACAATTTAAAGCATCTGTCCACAAAACACGAAGCACTTAGATTAAAGCACTTTCTTCGAACTGAAACGAAATACTCGTAAGTTAATGAAAAGCTGAACAAATCTTGGGAGTCCTTATCCCGCGTTTGTTAATTACCTTAAATCTTTGCTAAGCATTCGGTGCCATGCCCGGCGATCCGTCCGCGACGTGACAGGCTAAGCGCAACAAATGTCACGCTGTCGCCGTGCAGCAGACACATGCACGAGCGGAGCGGGAAAAAATTTAAAGTAAAGATTTCCATGCAGTAATTTCCAAAAAAAAGTCGCATCTCGAATTCAAATCGTTTAGTTCATTTGCTTTTGAATTGTCAATCAAATGATAAAGCTAGTAGCAGTAACTTCTATTTAATTAAGATAAGTTCTAGCGGATTCTCTTGATCGTGTTGTAAGATCTAGACACCCGCTACATCTTGTCACCCAGTTGTACCTCAACGTAGATAAGGGCAAGACTAAGTCCGTACAAACGACGTGGCATTTGTAACGTCCCCGTGTACTAAATACTTTGAATTCTAACATCAAATGTGCTGCCTAATGGACTCGCATTAGTCTCCGGTAAGGGAAGGAGACACTGCGGGACCCTTGTGGTACATGGCAGAAGGTAGATTGGGACTCTTATGGTACATGCCAGTAGCTACGTCGGGACATAGCGCTTTAGTGATAGTAATAGTTCGAGTGACTGAAATTGGTTTTCGACGAAATTGTCGCCTAAAGATTTTTAGTTCAAATAATCTGTGTCGGACTTTCTTTGATCCTAGAACCGATTAAGGCCAATTAATCAAACGTCGATTTGTACCTACTTGCTCAGAGGCTCTAGTCAAGCGTCATTTGACGTCAGCGATGGCGATGATCGAATTACGTCATATCATGATGGCGTTGGACATTTCAAAATATTTATGATATTTTTACCGACTTTCCAAAAAGGAGGCGGTTCTATATTTGATTTTAGGTTTTCCTTTTTTTTTGTTAATTTTTGCGCTCAATTCTGGCCCAATTTTGATTTTTTTTTTTCTTTATTTGGGTATACCACTTGAGGTGGTTCAATTGTTACTAAAACAGGATCTGATGAGGGAATCCTATGAAAATCGAGGCAACTCTTCAAATTTTATAGAGATTTTGGTATTTTCATCAACATGGCAAGCATTCGCATTCAGAAAGTATCATTTTGTGAAATGGAACTGATGAATAAGACCACAGATGGGCACTGGCACTTCTCAGTATTAAATATGTTTTGGGTATAAGTTAAATGACTGTGATGAAGCAAATTTAATTAAATGGTGATGAATAACTAATGAAAACAGTACCATCGAACTGCTCTGATGATGAAGCCGGAAGGTAGGCAACTCCGAAATAAAACAGTGTTTGCCAGTCATTTGTTTAGGCTTGCCTACGCTCTCGTAGTATGTCGCAATTATTCTGGAGTATATCCGTCAGTATGTGCCCTAAATATTTGAACTGCTTTACGATCTTTATGGTCGCTCGAGAACGTTATATTTCAATCCAAGAGCATTATCATAATTCTCACAGACTGAAAGCAATCTTCTTACCCCATTGATCGAGGGACTCAGAAGAACCATGTCATCAGCGTAGCTCAAGCTACGCTAAGCCGTAAAATCATAACAGACATTATTTTCGTGATCCCGAATGAAATCACGTATTTAATTTTTTAATTTCGTTTTTTTTTTGTGTTTTTTTTTAACGTTTTTGATCTCTCTACTCTTTTAGTATATGTAAATCTGTCAAGGATAGCGTGACGGTTGTCAGGAAGAAATGAAAGAAGTAAACGTTGCGTCGACCCCAAGTAAATTGGGATAAGGGCAGGCAGATGATGAAATCTGCACGATTCTTTTTTAAATGAAATGGTTACATTCTTATTGAATATTACATTAATACTTGATAAAAGCTCAAAGCTTGTAAAACTCTTACAATGGTAGAATGAGTCCCTTTTTATTATCTGAGATAAGAACGTGAAAGCCCTCTCTCTCATCAATCATTAAATAATTACGTCTCAAGGAGAAAAGAAGAGTTCCCCTTCAAAATCGATTACAAAAAAGCCTGATCCCGTAATATTTCACGACGACAGGCGTTTACCACGTAGTTTTTCATAATCCTCCACAAAGCTCCATGAATAGGAAATTGTCAGCAATTCAATTGTACCTCAACAAAAGAAATCGTGCAATTAAAACAGAAAAATGTAAAAGAAATCTGGATTTAAGAAAAAAGCCGGCGGCGTCCTACCTGCTTATTTTAAGATTGGATCTTTCATACTTACGTTGAATATCTAGTCGGATTTCGGTGCCGACAGTAGCGCTGAAAATTTTTTATTCCTTTATAAAAGTATATAGGTACTTCAAATCAATTTTACGTTAGCTTTCAAGCTAAAATATTTCTCATAAAAATCGTCCGGCTAAGCTATCGCAAACGTGAACATATTGACATCGGTTCTATATTAATGTCGGTGGAAGCGCGCCTATCCATCTGATCCCCTAATCGCTTCTTACGGCACTCATGGGAGAAGATGGCGCCGCCCCGACACTGCGAGACAAATTCCCTTTCATTAATATCCAACTGGGCTCTTGACCAAGTATAAACTAAATTCAGGCTTAACCCGCAATCTGCTGGGACATACATTTTTACTAATACACGCAAATTTTTTTTTAAGAAGTAAAAGAAGTTGGTCTTGAAGTAAAAGATTCTGTGAGATCTTTTTGTCGGAGGACTTTATTTAAACACACAAAAGACAAATCTCTAAATAGGCAAACATAGAGAATAAAAATAAGTGTCAAGCGTCAATCAATGGTCCCGAACCCATACAATTCACCATACTTAAAAAATTATCCATTTTACAGGGATTATCCTTTTACCTGCCGCGCCTTCGTCCGACACTTTTTGCAAAAAGACTGGCTTGTAGTGGCCTGCTCCCTGTGGTCGGATATTTTCTTTTTTTACAAATGTTTCACCATTTGGCCAACAGTTCGTGAAAGCTGAAAAAGTTTTTCTTCCTTTTTATTTGCTTGTTGTCAGGAGTGATGTTTTTCTGTAATTTTATCGCATTTTTGGTCTGAACATGAATCTTTGCCAACTCTAATCTAACCCTGGAAGTGAATGCGTATCTGTTATTCTATTTTCCCTTTTTTCTAACACACGTTACTTCTCTTATAACCTCAAATGAATCCAAAAGGCTTGTTACTTACATGTAACATGTATGATTTACTGCTGCTGTGCCGCTTCACTGGCCACTGCCGCGTGTTTCATGTTGAGTGGTAACAAGCCTCGAGTACAGAGATACACTAAAGATGAGGCATTTGTTGGAACGTGTCGTCCTCAATCTGTTGACAGACAGTCTATCGACAGTATGGTATGGTTTTCTGATGTTCAGATTCTTTACTACAAGATTTCACGCCAAAAGCTACCTACATCAACCAAGGCCATTTATTTCACTTTGTCATTTTCAAATTTCCTTGAAAACATTCTGCCGATTTCGGACAACCGCCTAGTTCCACACACATACTATTTTAATGTAATTAATTATTCTTCGTTACCTTGCCCCTTTATTTCCTCAAACAAAAATATTAGTACAATACGTATTTCCCTCACCGACTCCCCTTCTTTCCCTTTTGACAAATGAGGTGTTATTCCATCCATAAGAAAAGGTACGACATTACAAAATTACGTATGTGCGGCGTTCATGTACTCGTACAAGGATGACGGATTGAAAAAATATATCTTCACGTCTTCCGAGCTCCTGGTATCGATACCTACTTGTTGAGCTAAATTTTGGGAAAATATTCAACTATATATTCTTGCCAGTTTCATCTTCATACTCTCAATCCTACTGAAGGTTGTATTTAGTTTCAAATCTTACGAGGTTCCCCCTAAATATCTTATTAAAATACAGTTTCTAGATTCAGACTTCTGGCTTCATCCGAACTACCCCGACAAATACAAGCATAGATATTGACATTGGCAGGTCATAGATATTGCATACCATCCCGTCTAGTCACGCTTTCTGAAATTAATACGATTCGATCGTAATATTGCCATTCATCTCGAACTTTGCCGCGACGGAATTGGAATGGGAGAATATCATACATATAACTGGAGCTACGTTCAAGAATAATTTATTCTCTGTAGATACATATTGGGACAAAATAATCATAATAATATTTCATAAGTAAGATGAATATTAAAAAAAAAAAAAAAAAGTCAAAAACCTGACTGCTTATGAAGCGAAATAAAAAGACAAACAAGAAGAAAATCATGATGTGCAGTCGGAGGATACATATTCGCGAGCTGGCTGATCAAAACCAGATGTATCCTCCGACTGCACAGCATTATTTTCTTCTTGTATAAGTATTTTTAATTCGCTTCATAAGCAGTCAGGTTTTTTGATTTTTTTAATTACCTTTTTTTTATTTATAACTTTTTAATTAATATTTTTTTCGAATTAGGTACTTTTGAACATATATTTTTGAAATCACCCCTTAAAACCCTTTGGTTTGGAAGAAAATACAACCCACAATATGGCACCCAAACGCCGCTATTTTTCTGTTTTCCAATTTGATGTAGCCAGTGACTCTCGCAAGGTTAAGACAAATCAATTCGCGTAAAATTCATCAAAATTGGACAACGCGTTTGATCTCTGGACCGCCACATAGGAACAAACATACATACATAGACTGATAAACACATTACCCTCCTTTTTCTTCCTTCGGCAGTCGGGTAAAATGTAGTTGCACTCATTTATTGGAGTCTATATTCGACAAATTCACAAAATACAAAGATTTGTATTTTTCTGCGGCGCGCCACCGCTTACATACTTTGTGCCAAATATGTGCCCCCAATAACGCTACAGTTCACTTTGTTATTCATTCTCAGGTTCATTTTCATGACTTAAATAATATAAACCTTATTGCTGTTGATTACTTGGAATATTTTGTTCACCCTAAAATATATATCTTTCAACATAATATGACGCAGTCAATAAAATCTTACTTATAAACGCAAAACCCTGTTAAGGTGGATGGATTTTGAGTATTTATATGCAAAAACTACGCAACGAATTTGGATGAAATGCACACCGATATTTTAAAATCATTGGAAACTTTTTTGACTTCCAGGCGGGCGTATCCTCAAAAAAAGGTAGTAATTAAACCATTAGAACGTAAGGTAAGGTAAAAAGGTTTTGATGACTTAGAATACCAATAAATAACTCAAAATATATTTAACAAATCCTTGCACAATTTACCCTCAGCTGAAGGGTCATGGGTTCTAATTAACGCTCTGATTTACTGTTAACGTCTCGGATTGCTTCTGCTTGCTAATCTACCACGAGCCACGAGCCAGCGCATAATATGATCAGTTCCTCTTCTCCCGAGGCTTGGCTTAGCAGACGTTTTCATCTCTAATGCAAGTCTACGCAGATGAAAAAAATCCATCCAAACTTTGCTGGTAAGTTTTCATGCCTAAACCGTTGAAAAAAATATGTTGTATTTTGGTAAAGACATATATTGAATATTTTTTAATTTCATCCCAGGCATACTTTCCCTTGGGATAATTTCAAACCTACGCGGACAGAATCAAGTAGAAAGAAACAACGAATTTGTCTTAGACGGAAAATCCAGTCCAATTGCATTTTAATTGCAATTGAAGCAAGTTGGGTCTAGGTCACTTTACCTCAGCCAGTGCACTGGGTATAAGGGGGTAGGGGTAACAGGAATATCGCCACGCTTATCATTTCTCCGCGAGATGGAACTGTAAATGGTTAATTGAAACTTGAAAGCCATGTGGAGCACGCTTTGGAATTAAGAAACGTGGGGATTTGTCGTGGATTATTCAATTAATTCTTGCTTAGTTTTTGCTCACTGCTCAATGTGAGTAAATACCTACGCATGCTCATACAAACACTTTATCGAATTCTAAAATGATTTTGTATTTTATCAGTAATTTCCAAGACCCAGTAACTTCAGAAGCGTATAACTTGCAAATAATGAATAAAACAGTAATTAAAAAAATTACTTAATACATCTTTCAAATAGCTCATGGAATCGAATTTACCTACAACACTATTGTTTAGCGGTTTATAGAGTACACCTTTCTTCCTATCATGGATGTATTGCCAATAATCTCCCAGTACACACATTCAACTTACGAACGAAAGTATAACGATCTGTTCTGCCGTTTTGCTACGGAAAGTAATATTTAGACTGTCTTAGGTTTAATTATGTTCGTTCTCTAAAAACTTTAAACCAATAAAGAATACAAAATACACATAACATCACTCACGACTAATGCACTACTCCATAGCACCACACAATTCTTTCATGCAACCTGTCCATTTAAAGCTATCAGCTGAACTGAAAAAGGGTGAAATTGATGCAATCAGTGCGCTTCAGTGACGCTGCGCCGTACGGTGGACGAGTGGACAGTGGACGGTTGACATGCCACCAATCATTCTATTAGACACTCGCGTCTATGTGACATGACTGGATGTTTCTTGGGACTAAATAGTCGTGATATTCATTTTTTTGGGTTTAGAAGGAAGGTTATATACACATTATACCAACGAATGTTTGTAAGTGCCGTAAGTGTAGGCGTTAGTTTATGTACATCCTTCAAATCACGCCATTTCCAAGGGGATAAGCAGACATACACTTTTTTATTATTTTATTAGGCTCTTGCTTGTCCACTGCCTCAATTGATGGTAAGCAATGATGTGGTCGACGGTGGAGTACGCTTGCCTAGAAGTAACCTATTCACTCTTAACCTGAAGACCTCGAGGTTTTAGCTATCAGAAAAAGGACTCCAGGAGGTAATTCCACTCCTTAGCTGTACGCATAATGAAAGTATTTCCAAATCGTTTAGTGCGTATGGGTGGGGTGTCGATCATGTACGGATGGTGCATCACCGTAGTCCGATATAGAAACGGGCTAGGCGGTATTAGATTGTGCAATTCACACTCCCCGAAATTTAACCGATAAAAACTGTCAAGCTGGCAACTCGGCGACGATTTTCAAGGCTCTGAGCTTTGACTCGACCTGTATCGATTCTAGTGCATGACAGAATGCCACCTGCTTTATCCTTACGTACTCCTTTTGATATGTTTACGTTAAATAGATTGGTTATAAGCAAACTGAGAATCAAAGAATTTTCCTAATAAGAGCTGTATTTATTTGTCAGTTGTATGAAATGGCTGTCAAGGCCGATTGTGTAGTATGACAGTTTGATCAACAAGCAAGTTCCCTGACTGTACATGGCTCTCAAGTTCGTCCAAAATATTCACTATTTGGAGCATGTTGCACAACAACTTTTTTATATCATTCGAAAATGTTCATCATCCTTATAACTTAGTGCCACTCTAATATCTATCAAACTGTCCACTTCCAACATTTCCTGTCCCCTCTTCGTTACCACATCAACATTTCTATAATCCCTGGCAGTCTTCTCCCTCGTACGATATAGTAGCAATTAATTCTCGTCCGTCTCTCCTCGCAGAGCATTCCACTGTCCGCAATACGATACGTTTTACATTTATTAAATAACAAGAAGAATTTCAGATGGAAAATATTTCCTCCCTCGTTAAAATGAAAATCTCAATTTTTTAATGTTTATAACATGGCGTAATAAAGATCCTTGTTACCCTAAGTGGGTTTCAGGTTTTTTGGTAGCTTGTTAAAATAAATAGAACAGTATTAAATAAAGTTGGTATATATTGGCCCGATTTTTCAATAGTCTAATAACTTTTAACTGAAGCATTAAAATTGCGGAATATAACATCTTTTGTATAGAAAATATGTAAAATGGCCATTTTCATTCATAGATTAAAAGACTCAAATGTGGATATTGTTTTAAAAACTACTTACAATGCAAATTCTTTTCAAATTATGTTGCGCAGATTTTACATCACAGAAACATATTTATCTCATGAGTAGTAATAATAACTTTAAACAATAAAATATAGCCTAAAGCAATTATTTTACTGAGAGTTCATGATATGAGTGAGTCATATTTTATGAACTATGGTATTTTTTTCTTGGAAACCTACATCTTGGGAATTAATGCGTAAATAATACCAACTATTTTTACTATATTTTTGATTGTATCCATGAGCAGAATAGTATTTTTCTCGTGTTCAGTATGTCTTATAGTCAAGCAAGACAGTCCCCAGCTAATAGAGCTGGTGGAGTCAGTCAGAACCTGCCTGAGGCACAGCACACCCGTCCATTTTCGTGGGTCAACCTGTCTGGCCAACTAAACCATCATCTACATGAGATGGCTTGTGATAACCCGAGAGTACATTATGTAGTGTCTGGGTACTGCCTTGGTAGTATACCCATAGTAATAGTTTGACATTAGCACCACCTTCTATGTTATAGCAGTAAGGGTGGCAATACACTTGCCTGTAAATTGAATAAAAGTGTGTAAGTAGCTTGCATGCCATTGTAGTATAATAACTACTGTTTGAATTGGTGAATATCACAACGGCATGTTACCATATAAAAAGTTTAAAATGTGATAACAGTAAAATACCTACTATACTTACTTTACACGTAGTTGAACATGTCAATGGTTGGGGTCCGCGCCCACTCGACCCGCTTAGACTCGACCCTACGAATAATACGAGATGTTTTACTACTAATTCAGTGCTATTTGTACAGTCAGGCAAAGAGATAATTTATTTCTAAATAACTTAATATACACCGAATATTTAATATTTTGTAGTCAGTGATTTCGTTTCAATTATTTAACTTTTTTGAATACATGATTTTTTTTATATTTTTCCGGGTCGAGTCTAAGCGGACCCAATGGCAGTACTGTGAGGGGGTAGCTCAGGGAGCTCAAATCAATCAATCTGCCTAGCCTTTTCCCAACTTTATTGGGGTCGGCTTCCAGTCTTACCGGATTCAGCTGAGCACTAGTGTTTTACGTGGAGCGACTGCGACTTACAGGGAGCTCAAATAATAAGCAGAAATTACTTTTAACTTGTATTGAATCAACAACGTGCCTGCCCTCAGGCGGCTTTTACAGAAGTCCCAGCTAAACAAAAAACTACACGCGTTCCATATATTTCAAATATTCTGTATTCGATTTCCTTCCAAACTTAAAATAAATATAAGTCGCCAGCATTAGGTGTCAGCGGCCGAACAGGTTGCTTGTCCTATGTGGAAAGCCTCTACATGAACTACGCCCCTACGAATAGATGCGCAGAATCATGTGAAGCGCAGCTATTCTCAACTTTGGAAGGAAAATCACTCTTACCTAACACCTTTACCTAACGGAGGAATTAATCTGAGGTCCTTCCCTTACAAGGGGAAGGCTCAAGTCATGGCAAAAGAATTACCGGATTCTCCGATATTTACTCTAACTTCAGCTAACAAGTGCACATGCATTAACAAGTCAACGCCGTCATGCTTGAACCTCCTTGCACAAAACCTCCGAAAAAGTAACAAGGCGGCCTCTTATTCCTAACAGAAATGATGTGATAACTCACATCCGCCCGGATGAGGTTTAATTATGTGAAATTCAAACGTGATACAATATTTCATCCTCAAGCATTTATCAGGCCAGAGAAGGAAAGGCTGGATCGCATCGAATCTTCTAAACCTATCATTGAACTTTATCCAGAGCTTATCACACTTAACGTATTTAATATTATCAATAAGTTATTAACTGGACCAATGCCATAAACAGTCATCAACTGGACCAATGATGCCAATTCGACATCCTTTGCGAAGGCTATGCCCCGTATGCAAAGTTGGTTTCAGTTATGACCAATACCTCTCCCACTCTTGAAATGCTTATATCATCAATGCACTGGATTAAGCTCAGCCTAGCTGAATTTAAAAAAAAACAAATATTTCTTCGATGCGTAGTCAGCATTGCCAGCCTTTTCTTCCCCCGGCAGCTTACATCAGCTCATGGAATTTGAAAATAATTTATTTTTATCACATCGATACTAATTGCAGCAAAAATCATCGATAAATATATTTTCTGCTTGCCCATCCCTACTAAGTATGACATGTCAAATCTGAAAACTGTCTATCATATATATATTTTTTTTAACGTACTTAGACATTGACGTTACATAACCTTGCCTACCAGTATCTACATTATCTTTAACTAGCCTACTCTAACATTAAACGGTTTTAGCCTATTTATATGTACAATATCCCTAAATCTCCTATTATTTAACTTTCTAATTACATAATTAACATCAGATAATCGCCTAACTATTTGGTAGGGGCCTTTATATAACCTACATAGTTTCAAACTCCTATTTATGGTCCGTCTGGGCGTGTAGAGCATCACCAACTGATTCGGCGTAAACCTTCTGAACTTAGCTTTTCTATCATATCGCATTTTCTGTTTAACCTGTGCCTTTTTTATATTGGCTATGGCACATCGTGTCAGATTATTTCCTAGTTCATGACGTCCCACATAATCGTTAGAAAAGAACCCGAAATGGATTTCACAAAATGTTTCGTCTCGTCACCGGCATGCTTCAAACCTAGCAGCACAACTAATTCTTCGGCGATGCAAGAGATGGAAGCACCTGTGTCAACTAATGCGTCATACGATCGGTTACCTATACTAATTTTAATAAATGGAGTTTGATCACCGTGTTTATTGTTTTCAATCGGGAATTGCTCTTTCATGGACACATCCCGCAATTCCTCATCCATCTTTATTGACTGTGTCCTGGTTCGTTTGGGTGATCGGTTGGTAGAGGGCTTCTATATCTAGGGGCAATACGAGAGCGGTTAGTTCTGTTCTCGAAGCGCTGCCTTGGGCGAAAATCGTACCTCGGCGTGTGAAAGGAGTCGCCATCGCCTTCCCGATGCGGAGTCGCGCTGGACGTGGTTGGACCAGGGCCTGCTGGTCTCCGTAAAAACTGGCTGTGTCATTTTTAATTAAAATAGACCACTTATCTTTATTTTCTCTGCGTTTGCTCGTCGGCTGGGGTTCTCGCCGACAGGACTTTCGTTCCTCGTAACGACTCGACGTACACTCGTTGATAGGGCTTCGCGCACTGTTCTCGCCGTGCACACGCGAAAATATGTTTTTTCGTATTTTTCTTATAGTTTTACTTATTTACCCGGATTTTCATTACGCGGCGCCTCCACCAATATGTGAGGGTGTAGCTCAGGGAGCTCAAATAATAAGCAGAAATTACTTTTAACTTGTATTGAATCAACAACGTGCCTGCCCTCAGGCGGCTTTTACAGAAGTCCCAGCTAAACAAAAAACTACACGCGTTCCATATATTTCAAATATTCTGTATTCGATTTCCTTCCAAACTTAAAATAAATATAAGTCGCCAGCATTAGGTGTCAGCGGCCGAACAGGTTGCTTGTCCTATGTGGAAAGCCTCTACAGTACCTTATTGCTCCGTCAATTACCGAGTCAATCATGGTCTCGTTTTATTTCGGTTTCAGAAAGCTAAAGTTGTTGGTTTTTTGATTTTCCACAGCATTAGGCTGTTATGGTGTAATGAAAAGTCTTTTTAGACAAGATGAGTTTGCGATTTGCATCATAATTAGTATTATAACGAGGTGACTTTAATCCAAATCTTAAAAGATTTAAAAGTTTAAATCTATTTCTACACCTATGACTTAAGAAAGTCATAGTTGTAGAAATAGATTTAAACTCACTATCCAGAAGGCAAAATCATCCACGAGGCTCCAAATCAACATTCAATAAAACACGATCTTCACTGTAACCCGACACACTGAAACAAGCAAACACGCACAAAAACAATTGTCACCTCGTCACGGATCACGGCGGCAATAAATCTGCGATCTAAATCAAATAGGTACGTGAGCACGTTTACCTACGGGGGAGGTAGTGGGGGTGCACCGTGTACGAGCTTTTCCTACGTAAATAAAAGATAGTTCTCCAACGTACGCGATTGTGACGCAGAGCTGTTTGTTAGTTCGTGTGCCAGTTTATGAGATCGTTGTTGACGATAGCAGTTCAGCTCGTGTCCTCGGCAAGCAGTTGAGTAGATCGTGCTGTCTGGAGTTTTTGTGCTACCGTTAGGTAGTGACTTCAAGCCACGGCCACCTTTGGACCACCGAACTACATTGGTCTTCCATTTTTCCCGTCCGGTCTATCCCAGTCATCTAAGAAAAGTCATCAGTCCATCTAGCTGCAGACAGTCTCTAGAGCTCCGCTCCCTAAGTATCCTCCACACTAGCTAACTAATCTAATTCAAGAGGATTTGAATTTCTGCTAATATAGGAATTTATTTACTATTAAAATAACTTTATTTCAAAGATGAACGGCATATTTTGTACAGCATACTTTTTTTTAATGTTCGGTTATAGAATTTGTACCACTTATTAAGAAAACTAAGCCATTTATTTTCATGTAAGTGTACTATTTTTGGAACTTCGGCATAATTCATAATATCAATATATAGATTTTAATAATTAAACGATTTGCAGCAGTTCGATCCATGGTTGAGAAACCTTATTTACATAAAAACGACCCTCCTCATTTCAGAAAGTACGTTAAGTGCGTTAGAAGGTCGTGAGAACTCGAAAGACTGATGATGAAACCGACTACCGCGTTACCAATGTAATTCAGACCTGAGTATTTGATATAAATTTCAACTTGATACCTCCTCGCGTTACTGCGAAAAAGATCTTGACAGACAGACAACGAAGTGATCCTCTAAGGGTTTCTTTTTTAAGGCACGGAACCCTAAAAATGGTTAGCCTGGGTAGGCGGCTTAGCGATAGGCAGATTAGTTCAGTTTGTGGAGTTCTCGATGGTAAGCTTGAATTCGTCATTCGATTTCTTTACTTTCCACGGTAGGAAAGTAAAGAAATCGTGAGACGAATTTAAACGAATTTAATCAATGAGTGTCGTCCTTCAGTAGCTCAGAGCTTTTACTTCGACTGCTGCTTGGTAAATTTTCAAGCTGTTAGAGATAATCAGCAGGGCAAGAATTTTTATACCAAATAATATAATACTCATTGCATTAATTTCCATGGGAATATTTAAATTCATATTGCCATATATATAAAAAAGTATGCAGAAATTAATATTATTTGGAAAAAATACATAGGTATAAAAAATAAACATAAAAATGGGTTAATTATACTTGAAAAAGAATTGCGAAAGCCGGGATGGAACCTACAAAGTGCAGTTTGGACGGCTTGCCTATACTCCACCAGTCTACAGATTCCGTTGACAATAAAAAAGATTTAAAATAGACTGTCTTAATGACCTCGAAGATATAGCATGATGATAATAATTTTGTTTTTTAGCCTGGAGTAATACTCATGCATACTGCACTACCACGGGGAGATAGCGCAGTTATGTAGGACTCTAACCCACTAAAAGCCCACGGTGTCCTCCTGTGCCGCTTATGTGACCACCCCACCCCAGGGAACAACCCAGCACATGGGCGCCAGACGACTTGGTCCCCTTGTGTCGGGTCAAGGTCAATGCCCCGCCACCTGCCATTTTTCGGCTGCAGGGGATAGGGAGCGCGGCCAGCGCAATACCGACAATCCTCTTTCCCCTAATTTTCCCAAATATCATCAAACCACAGACAAATTTTATTATTATGTTTAGAGTATAGATAAACTTTATTCCTTAATTCTACATTTTATATTTCAAAAAGGAAATCCTCTTATCCTAAATCAGTATCAATCGCGATGATCTTCATTTTATTAATTTATCATTAGAGTTCTTACGGAGAGATAGCACAATGTACGTAAGCGACGGCTCGCCGCAGATTATTATGGGTAATGGTAATGGCCGCTGTTGTCATGCTTAAACGGAATCTCTACATTGTCAATATAATTACCTTTTACCTATCTATGTTAGTAAAAATGAGTCTTGCTGTGATCTATTGCCAATGGTAGCCGTGTCCTACTGTCATGACATCATGACGTTACATAAATTGCATTGGCTCGAAACAAATTCGACAGTTATCTAATACAGAAGGTGTGTAAATTTCGTTTCTGTCACGGTCATATTATGTAACGGGATAATAGTCTTGTATTTTTCTTCCATTCATCTCGACATGTAGAAACATTATGATTAGCATATGGGAATTTAAGTAAGCACAGACCTGCATCTGTAATTGAATTAATTGGGTAGTTAATAGTATATCATTTTCATTTCTTCGGAGTCCAAATGCTGATAAAGACATTTCTGCTCAAAAAAACTGACCATCAAACTTCATGTACGCAGATAGATTTTAACATAACTCTATAAAGAACAATCTGATTGTGAATATTTCTCAGCGCTGCTTGTTAAGTTCATTTAATTCAAAGGCCCGAAACTATACGTATGCTATCTATACTACTAATTTATACCAAAGCAACAGACTAGTTTTGGGAAATCGGTCTTTTATCAAAATACGGTGACTAAACATTTCTCTCCGTTATATCCAGCCTCCGGGTCTGTCTCGTGTTACTAGAGGGTAGTGCTGTCTACCTGCTAAAACATTGGATGTTCTTACACAAGAATTACTTGAATTTCGAATTTGAGGATAAAGGAGAAGGAATTAGGAGATTATTTTCAAGATGAAAAATCATTTTCAACATGCAATGTAACATATTGTGAACAGTTCTTATTACATTAATTTATTGCATTCATATTGTTTTACGGTTTTTACATAAAGGCTTATAGCTATTAGTATATGGTGTAACTTGTATACTGAAAACCATTTTGATGTTATGCCAAAACTATCAGTCAATCATTTGGATGGTATTTTACGCATGATATTATTATCTTTAAATAGATTGCACCCTAAAATCGCCATTGTACCCATACAATTGGTAATATTCTAAAAAACCTATATTACGATTTTGGTGTACAATATTTACACATCACTTATTAATAATTTACTTAACGTGCCGTTCATATAAATATCATTAGAATTCTCAAAAAAGGAAGACGATAAACGTCACCAACTCCAGTAACTAAGATCTGGGCTAGCATAAATATTTATACAAGAAAATCTTCAGACCATATCTTCACCATGACGTGACAGAAAGGACAAAATCGGGCTTTCCCAATCCAATATCGAGCTCTCAAATACTAATCGCGTCAATCACGTTCACCAGCTCCTATATTCAAACCCAGCACCAACACCGCCTCGAGCGACATCCTAAAATCACATTAATTTCAATTCAACATACATCGCACGTTTGGTTGCTCCAAACTCGGTTGCTGTAACTAGGTTGTCCGCCATGTGCCAGATCAAAGTGATCAACATCACCGAATTCATTTACGATGGTATAGATTGGACTCTCTGGATTAGTTTTAGGTCCGGCTTTTCGAGCAGTGAATATCATTGAGTAGCGGCGACAAACGAAGTCAGTATCAATTCGAAAGCCTGTTTATATTGCAACTAGATTTTCCCCGCTTCGCTTCGCTCCTGTGGCCCATCGCACAGGATCCGTTTTCAGTTTAAAAAAAAATTGCTAGTAGTAGCTTGAATGTAGTGCGTAAGCTTAAATTTAAGTAAAGCTGAAAGAAGTACTACGGTTACTTCGGAACCGAATTTTCATGGACACGGATCAGATGTAGTGCTTAACTGCTCTTACTTAGGACTAATGTTGCTTTAAAACAAACTTACAAACTAATCTTTCCTCTTTATTAGTGTAGAAGAAAGCGTTGGTTATCCTCGACTTGACCCTAACACGTGTGGGTGCGTGTGATTGTAGTATTTTGATACGTGAGGCACAATTAACCGACCAGGATAGCTGCTGTAGTAAAAATAAATACAACATCTTTCCTACTACACATGACATAACATCATGCCTGTATTCCTCGGAGGGGTAGGCAGAAGTGCATCTATTAAACTCAAATTTCGCCAGTTATAATATGTTACATTTCGTACTCTGACAAGAAAAATTGAACTGAAATTGTTAAAGCTCTCTCTATATCACAAAAATTCTAAAATCTTCCTTTGATCATTGAAAAACTTCATCGAGACAATGTGTCGTAAACATCGGCCATAGGAAGCGTCGTCGATCAATAGTTAATTGTCTACCGGTGCAGACATGCTCTGTGTGGCACCGACATCGCCACCGAGACGGGTGACTTTTACCTATGACGCCTATTTATTTTATGGGTTTTATGGGTAGGCAGCGTTGAAGCGATATTTTAAATACGACGTAATACGCACATTTATTTTTGGATAGAAGTGCCACTAAACATTTTTCTTGACCTTAAGTTTCTTTTAAATTTTTACTAGGTATAATAAACAGGACGTGTAACAAGAACAGTGAGAATTTATGTAATTTACTGACAGAATATATCTGACCTTATATATCTGTCATTTATTGACAGAATATATATCACATTGTCAGTTATAGCAAATACGGACGAAGGACGCTCGCCTACAAATTACTTAGTTCAATGGTACCTGTCTCTCTGTCGATCACGAATTAGTTCTGAGTTTGTACAAGTTCGCTAATTGCAGACCAACTGTCACAACATAAGTTTAGACTTTGATTTGTTTTGTCTGCCAATAAGCAAATCTAATTTACATAACCGTACCTAGCGCTTGGATCTTTAAAAAAATACTATAAAAGATTTTTAGATTAATATATTACACTTCGATCTCTTCTATGTTATGTAAAGTATATGAAATGTAAATGATTTAGAAAAGGTAATGGTCCAGCGGCTTTCGAGTTGGCTATAGTTCAAAAAGTCCAGCCTTTAATGCACAATTAGCTGCGCTGACCGAAATTATATCATATTGTTCACAAGGTTAAGTCACATTATAGCTTGGTATGTCCCGTATTCATGTGTAACAAAAGTTTTACAAAATGTTTTTATCATGCAACATGTTTCATATTCAAACCGCATGAAATTTTCCCAGCAACAAGTTTCCAGCAACAAAAAACTGTTGCTACAACAATGTATCGCAGCACTTGTTTCTTACGTAAACAGAGCTTCAGTTTCTCTCCAATTCTCGAACATTATTACATCATAACCAAATGAACCGATATAATAAGATTAACAGAATGACGTCGTGAACCCGTCTTGTCAATTAGCTAAAATCAAAGATATCAGCCCGGCGTGTAATGATTATCAATGTTGCAAGCGCTTTGAATCGGAAATGTCAATCACAGCTTACTCTTCCCGACATAATATATTTAACGTCCCTCAATGAACTTCAGTTATAAATTGATAAATTAATTATTACGTTATCTTGAACTCTGTTGTTATCGACGACATTCTATCAAGCAAAAGCGATTGTCAAAATGCCATAATAACACAGGCTCGATCGCTGCTAGAATTTCACTTTGTGTAGATAATAATTATGTCCTCTTGTTCCTCTGAGTGATCTGGGAAATTGATACCTAAACGTGCACCCTCACTTGGAGCATTCACCAGTAATGTAACGTCACAGATTAGAGCATTACTTCAGTGATCCAGGGAGGAGAACCGATAATTACAATGTGCAACTTGATGATACAATGTGTAATATTTTGATACAACTTGTAACATCAACGAACGCTTCGTCTGACATTATGAAATCAAGTACTGTGCGCGCTATAAAAATTAATTGGGGGCAACACATATTGAAACAATAAAATATTGTTATTTACACAATAATTTCCCCTGTACGTTCTCCCGGAATTCGTGAATGCACGAGTGGCCAGAGCATTTTTCTATACTGCGCGAATAGCCAACTATTTGAGAAGCCTAGCCGTTAGACTATTGCTCAACAACAAACTAAGAAAATAAAACAGTAGTTTAACTAAAGACAATGCTCGGTAACAAGCTCGCGGTCACAATACATTGTAACAAAAGAAATATGGTTGCGAGCAATTCCGAGCAGTTGCGAGTAGTTCCGAGTGCGCGACTGTGATCTCGTTCAGCTTGATATCGCCTCTATTGATGTGTGCATGAGATTTTTATCTCGGTCCTTCTGCACTTCTACATCTTGCGATACGAACGTCTGCCAAGGAAAGCATCGCGAATGAGTAATGGCGAATGTATCTTTTCTGTACATATGTTGTATATTTGTTTTCTTTTTGCGTCATTTATTCCGTCCTTTCAGGGCCGGCACATCGAACGAAGCTCCCGTGGCCAATGGACTGACCGAATTTGGAGAGGTAAGCGAACTTCAACGTTATTGTTTGTGTTGTAAGAGCTACGCGAGTGTCTGTTTGCAAGGCCACTGTTAAAATGGAAGGATGAAATCGTCGATTTGTTTTGTAAGGAATGTTGGAATTATATCAGGAATAGGTAGAGTAGAACCAACAGATGCGTGGTAGCCCTGTGGGGTTATTGATTGCGGCAGTCCTAACAATCACGCCGCTTCATTAGATATCATTTGAACGGTGACGCACACCACGCCGGTATTAAAATTACAGAAAATGTAACGGAATTTTAATAAAAGCTTAAATTACAACTTACTGGATTTGTATATCATAAATGAATGGAAAAAAATAACCGGCCAAGTGCGTGTTGGAACTTCGCACATTTAGAGTTCCGTAAATATATTGGTATTTGTTAGTAAAATATACGTAATAATAAACATCATCACCAAATTTCAAGTTCCTAGGTCAAAAGGAAGAATAAAATCTTCGGAACAAAATTTTGTTAAAACATCTGACACCAGTCAGGTTTTTTTCAGGATTCTCATTCCTTCAAATAGCAATCTTTTTATGAAAAGAAATACTATATAATTATCTACTCAACGAGCTCTAAACAACGATACCTACCCCACTCGAGGGGAGGGCCACGTTTTTTTTGCGTTCTCCTTTTGGTGTATGGAAGAAGCCCTCTTAAAACATTTAAAAATATTTTTTTGCCAATTTCTATGGCTGAACAAGATGCTTATACTGTGAAAATTTGAAAACTAGCTCCAACCGTTTGGCTGTAAAACCTGTATTACAGACGACAGACAGACAGATGGAGACGTGATTGACAGCAATAGGTCTCCGTTTGGGCCTTTTGGGTACATAACCATAAAAAGAGCACATAACGTGCAGGACCTTTTCTTTCTTTTGATCGGCTGCGACTTGATACAAAATGTCATAAATAGGTAAATCTTAAGAAAACATTGACGACTATCCCTAAACTTTGATAACTTTAAAAAATTGTACAAACTGAAGTTTTCAATGTCGTCAAAAGCCAGTCAGGTCAGTTTGGTCAGGAGACCAAAGGGCTCTGAAACTTTTCAGATAGCCGCATCTACACAGCTAACAACTTTTCGCCCTTAATATGCTTGCTCAAAGACCCACCTAGCTCCACTCCATTATTACTGATAGAATATCACATTGTCTCGCCTCATTACGTACAAGTGACATTCAACCTTAAGATGATAAACTCTTAATTCCCTTAACAGTATCAAGCGATGGAAATCCAATAAACTATTAACATTAAAAACGAGCAGTAAAACCAAACAAAGTTATCGCCTCAACTAAGCTTCACGTTATACTTAAATTAACCAAGTTAATTAACCAATTCAAATCAACCGAGTTAACTAAGTTAACGAGAAAAGAATAAACCGTATCTTTATCTCAGTTGCTCGAGGCTCGTTTATCCTAGCTAATTCGATTGGCTCCATTTCCAACGGTTACCAGTTCGATGTAGTTGAACCTTATTAGTTGATTTCTATTTACGGAATTTTTCATTATAAGCTTATGCTTGAGCCGCTCAGAAGTATTCAATCGATTCGAACGATTTGATCATGTGGTTGACTAATTTAGTTAGACCGGCTTTCATATTTGGTGCGGTTTAGATTTTTGACGGTGAAATATTAAACATACCCTGGTTTTAATAAGTATGCCAGTTTGCATAAAAAAATAAATATGTACTAACTATAGGGGTAGTAGGCATAAGTTTTGGACAAAATGTTTGACAGTCTATCACAAGGCCTATACACATATTATTGCCTACTTATGTATCAAATGTTCCAAATGTTGTTATTGAAGTTTCTTATTTCATCTAACGTGACTGCTACACCAGTAACTGAAAACTAATAGTAGTCTACAACAAAACTATGGAATCACCGAGTAGCTTGAACTGCAAAATGTGTTGCAAACCGCAACCAAATTAGTCAGGACTACTCAGGACGGAATATCTGAAGTAAAGTTACAGACGAAACAATTAGATCTGAAGAGCATAAAATTGAGAACAGTCTCGAACTATTCCATACAACAATAAAGGAAGTTAGATAAAAAGACGGTCTTTCATAAAACAGTTTAGTGCCATCATAACAACGATAAATAAGTTGTAGCGAAACATATCGAGCTCTTAATATTACCAACTATCTGCTCAACAAATGAGATAACTACGCCACTTCAAGCCGAGAAACATTCGGGACCACTCCGAATGACGGCTACCGTTTTTGTGCCCACCAGTTTGCGCTACTGGCAAGTAAGATCCTTAAACATAGCTGTTAAACGTTGATAATACGTAATAGTTTGAATTAAAATCTTCACTAATACCTTGGAAGTGCGATTATATATAACATCGACTGCTCTGCAGCTTTGCTCAGGCACTATTTTGATAAAGTTTGTCGAAACATAAAACACTATTATAGCAGCTATAATAATCTGCCATATTTTTAAAATATGCATAACAATAAAAAGTAGTAAAAGCCAAAAAACGGTGACATTTGAAATTTTGAAGACCTCACTCTACACCAGGGCGGAAAATTCAAACGCGATAGCCTTCATTTCCTCGTACGGGTGGAATTTTACTATCATATGTCTAGGATCATAGATCTATGAGTAATATTATATACTTTATTGTACACCACTTAAATATGATGATACATTTATATGATAGTGTAATAACCCCCTAAATCACCATCGCGGCCTGTCACCAGTTCGCCGGTTGAAAGATCCACAAGTAAAATAAAAAATTAAAAGATATATACATTTTTAAATAAACATGTTTTTATTTCGTAGTAAATAATTTATCAATCTTTTGAACACGTAATAATGACACGATATCTTGCAGGCGCAGCCCGATTGAAACAGTAAAACACCAATAACTTTTGAAAGGCTGAAGCAACTTTCATCAAACATAGCTAAGAACACTCTCGAAAAGGTCACCATTCAAAGAAAAGAATCGAAATCCATGCAGTTTAGGAGATATGATGCCACTTACAGATACCCTTCTTTTTCCATCGAGGGTTAAAACTTGAAATATAATCGCTAGCCATCAACCGCTTCTCATTAGCTTGTTATTAAATAGTCTCGCAGACATCGCTCATAGTTAAATGTCCTTTTTCCACTTCAGGTCTGAGCTGTGGCCTCTCCAGACATGTTTTTGTGCGGTTCGCGTAAGCTCAGCATTACGCAGATGATTTAGGCGGCCGTTCGTGTAATTAGAACGGAATCCTCTTGTTTCTTATTGCTGTTAATGTTGTAGGGTTGGCATGCCTGAGCTCCTTATGACATGACGGTAGGAATTTGCTCAGAATTTTGTTGACAAAAGATTCGTTAAATTCTTTAACGAATACCAGGGATGACTTTATTGTTGACAATGCTTTGTTGTTGAAAAAATAAATGTATTGAATGAAAAGTGTAAGGTATTTCTGGACTAATTTCAAGCCGTTTAATTGTACCGATTTATACGCAACTTCGTAACTAAACAAAATAAATTAATTCGAAAAATCAATGACACATCTTCCTAAATTCTAACCTAGGGCTGGCAAACACGTTTTGCCAGCCCTAGGTTAGAATTTAGGAAGATGAATGTGTTGGCGAGACAGTGGTAGTGATGAATGACATCAATTAAGTTGATCGTTAATCGATGATTTCCCCACATAGGTAGCGTAGGTACCAGGCTAGCAGTACAATAATGGAGCTATATTAATATCAAGTTATAATAGGCACTCTCCAGATGCGTAAATATATCGAATATGAGATTAGTTATCTAAATGTACTTGTTTACGGACAAATCCTTTGGTGTGAACATTTTAGTTAGAAAAAGATCAATTTGCCAAGCCTTTTCCCACTACGTTAGGATCGGCTTCATTTTGTAAGTCTATACTAATATTATAAAGAGGAAAAATTTGATTGTTTGGTTGTTTGTTTGTTTGCATTGAATAGGCTCCGAAACTACTCAACCGATTTGAAAAATTCTTTCACTGTTGGGAAGCTCTTCAAGTGAGAGCTCAGTCTGCCAAAAAAAAAATGGTGGCGCGTTTATTGGACTGTATATGCGGTGCGAAACAAAACGATTGACAAACGCTTGATGATAGGTAATTCGAGTTGCGGGGTTGATGGACAATAGAGTACAACCCGAAAATAATTAGGGGAGGATGCACAAACCTTTTCTGGAACCGCGTGGTAGCGTCTTCGTGGCACTGAAACACTTCACCAGGGTTCAAGGGCAGCTGGGCTTCAAATTACTGTCATCACACGTTAAACACAAACACAAATTGTTAATTATAGTTTCATTACACGCGAAACCGCGGTAATTCCAAAGTTATCAATATTTTTCCACGGAGCGAGGCAACGCCATATGCGTACGCGATGCGGTTCAATTCGGAAGAAGCTCAGTCTCCGAGTGATATAGGTTATATTACATTTTCAAAAAATTAGGGATCCTTACTAAAACTCCAATAATGTAACCCAAGGTGTAAAAAAATTACCTAAAATATTCTTAAAATCGCGTGTGCTGCGAAAACTACTGATGATAAAATAATGTACTATGACTTTGCAGAACACATCATTATTTACAAAAAAGTGTCGCGACAGCATATGTCTAACGAATATAGTTATGTCACAATAAGTGTCCCTATGTTTTAAAATTTTAATTGAAATTTCGCTAGAAAAGGCTCTTTATTTGTATCTTGGTATTACTCCTTATCAAAAAATTACTTCATATTCAAGCCTGCTTCAATACCTTTATAATATATGCATTTATTGGTTTTTGGAAATTCTACCTCTAAAGGGGTAAAAAAAAGGGTTCAAAGTTTGTAAGAAATTTTTATAGTTTGTAATGACATGAAATTTTTGGTTTACGCTCTTGGTTGATAAAAAGAATTCATGTATTTATTGGGTTTTGGAAATTCTAACCCTAAGGGGAGAAAATAGGGGTTGAAAGTTTATGTGAAATTTCTTCGATTTGGAAGGTTAAACAGCAGAAATTGTTGTTTTACGCTCTTGGTTAGTAAAACAACAATGAGTTTTTTTCATTTCGGATGTTCTACCCCAAAGGGAGTAAAAAGTCGGTTGAAAGTTTGTGTGAAACTTCTACGCTTTAAAGTGTGACACGTGAAATTAAAGAATTACGCTTTTGGTTGATAAAAAGAATTCATGTGAAACTTGGCATAAATACTAACCTAAGTAAATAGTAAAGGTTTTCATTATTAATTTTTCAAAACTACTCCTAAAAGACTATTTAGGGGGTGTTAAAGATTTTTGATGAATTTTACTGTACAGGGCTTCTTTTTATAATGTAGGGGAGCATTAAGAAGGGGTTTTTGGAAATTCAACCTTCAAGGGGGTGAAACTAAAAAGTCATCTATAGGATATAACATGGATCACGCGAACGAAGTCGCGGGCGAAGTGCTAGTAGGTAATAAAACAACGCGATGTTGTCTGTTGAATATTAACATTCCAAATAAATTCTACTGGAGCTGACTCTCATTAGCTCACTGGACCAAAGTCACAAAAGTTAGTTCATTTTAATCAATACCAGAGACGCCATTTAAATACAAACAATTAGGTATCCGATGCGACTGTGTGACTGCATTGAGTCCAAATAAAATTATCATTTAGAATAGTCTGCAGACTGTTGCCGGAGCATTTCATAACATTTTATCTTCAAATGGCGTTCCGTCATATCCTTTGCTGACACTTCCCAGTAATTGTTTCTACTTAGTTGTTCTGACATGCACATTCATTAAAAAAATCTTTTGACATACAAATTTGTATTTTGTATGCTCATAATAACACTTAAAATGTTAGAATAAATCTAAATATCTTGCAGCATTTGAAATTAAGATGCAAGACTTGCTAGGAGGCCCGAAGCCCGCAATTTGTTAAAATTATTTTCCATTGAGAATATTGAAAGTCGAGGCAAATTGAATGGAAGGAGGAAATTTAAAAAAAAAATTGTTTTTTTATATACCTTTCTCTCGCCACAATGAAAGAGAAAAATGTACATTTAATTTGCATAAAAGCATGGTATCAGAAGATTTTAAATTGAATTACGGGATAGCTGGTTTTTATTTTAATAATGTGTGTCGTGTGTATGTGTAAAATGAACGAATTAATATGTGGAAGCGGTGTAGTAAGATTTTATGCTGGTACATCGCTAATTATCATCAGCTATGTATGAAAAACGTTAGTGCATTTATTTTGCGCTTATTTTTTTATGATCTGAGAAAAAGTTACACTGGCGAACGAATTTTCCGTCTTCTCAAATAAATAAACATACTCTAACTCAATTAAATGCTTTCAAAAACTTTAAAGTAGGAAATAATAACATTTGCAGCGATGTCGCCACAATGCTTGAAATAATACCCTCAGCACTCCGTCCTGAGTACACAACGCGCGGGTAGTTTAAAAGTCCTATGTTAATATAGAAGCAACTGGAAACAGAAACGCCGGAGGAAAACTTCCTGTTAGACTTTCATGGAATACTTGCAGTGGCACGTGCTGGATAGGAAACTTTAAATAATTTCGCCCTCGGTCCTCCGGCAAAATTAAATTGTTCTTCGAAGTATTTTGCATTTTTTTTTATTTCATTCTTTGGAAAAAGTCTGTCATGACCTCGTGAAACCAGCTGATAAGTTCTTTAAGACCAAGCAACGCTTGCCGAGGTTGAGCGTTCATTACACACCATCGCTCCTCGGAAAGCATGAAAACCCCTAATTTATAGATTTGTTGCTTCGAGTATTCAGAAGCGAGAAATAAAATACTTGTATTAAAATGCGTCCGATTGGACTAGAAGTCGACCCTTAACACATCTTAATATTATCAATGATTCTACCTGTAGGGGTAAGTTGGCCAAGAATGAACGAGTGAAATTATTTAAAAGTCCCTCTCGCTCACACTATCAACCGTACAATAAGTACATAACGATGATTTAGAACGCAATTTATGTGACTAGAACGGCGTTTTAAAATGGCGGCCGAAAACTTAAGCCACGGCTTGAAATTCGGATGTCACCCAAAATGAGGATTTATATATTTATACGTTAAAAATTGTATCGCTGTTTTCGGAACGTTCACAATTCATAATGTTAAGTTTTAATATTTATAACCTCTAAAGCTATATTATGAGAAGTACCACTCTATTTTATGACTTCTCATGTCCCAATCATATGAATGTAGGTAAATACGTAAACTCAAGACATTTTCTTATGGGGGTAGGCAGAAACTTCAGAAGGCCAATTGTTACAATGCTTACATTTATACAATAATAATGTGAGCCATAGAAAATAAACTAACACATATAAAACAGGTTACCCTGTTTTATATGTGTTAGTTTATCCACGCAAATAAACATCTGATTTTTCGTCCTTAACAGACAAATTGCAAACAAAATCTTTTTCAGCTGTACAATAATAATTAACCATTGGGCGAACATCATTTTATTTAAAATATTAATTAAAATATTTTTTAAATAACCAATCAAAGTGCAGTGCTGCGAAAGTATTGAAATATATAAATGCATAAGGGTCCCTACACACGAGCTGAATCTATCGCCGATATTCACATCCGATGCGAGATTCATTGCAGTTGCATGAATAACATCGCCCCAGAACATTCTCTAGAGATTTAATAACGTACCGTGTGAATCGACCTGGTGAGGCGTGCCTGTAATATTATGAAGAAACGTGCCATGTGAATCGACCTGATAAAGGTCATGCGTTTCCTTGTGTATTGTTAGATGGAGTCTCAATATTGTGTTTTTGTCTTATAATCTTGCAGTCTAAATAGGAGCATAGTAGAATTGATATATGTCTGCCAATTTATTTTAAAATTATGTCGAGAGAGAATGTTTCGATTCGAAGTTTAGAAATTGCATTTTAATTATATTTGGAAAACTCTTACATAACTATGTTAGAAGTGAGCCCGACACAGAAAATTAAAGCAAATATAAATAAAAATGTTAGCGGCTAGCGACATTTATGTATCATCGTAATATGACCCAGAGTTGCCAACCTCATCCTTCTCTGCAGAAAGTGGTCAACGAGATGAACCGGCTGGACTTGTCACACATGGGGGAGAAAAGTACGCGTGCCGCCATTCCCCTGTACCTTCGTGGTCTGCAGCCACTCCTCCGTGTACAGTCTCTGCAACCACAAGAGGAACGTGCCTGATGACTTTATCCACTCGCTGGTTAATACAGCATTTTTTTTAAATCCTCCCATGGCTAAAACAGCCATACATATCGATTTTCAAGGCTAAACAATGCCTGCCGAAATCGGTCTCCGCGACCAAAATAAGCCGCCATTTGTAGGCATTCGAAAGGGTCAGAAACTCGAAAATCTGACATCAGTCTTGCCAAGAGTTATCGTGTTACCCAGTTACTGGGTTGTGGTGGTCAGATATGCAATCAGTCTCTGTAAAATATTGGTATTTATAGCTATATCCGATTTGACTGGAAACTGAAGCCAGAAAAGCGAGGCTGATGAGTATATGTGGATGGCAACAATATTATTATTGTTATTGGTATATGTATTATATATGAGTGGTCACCGCTGCCTATTGACATTTACGAAACCAGAAGCAAGATGACAATGATCCATGTGTCCCACGCATACTCGTAACATACAGCAAAGCAGCTTGGAAGCAAACATATATAGGGATAGCTGTAGCATTTGCTAATTAGCGCCTTGATACTTGTAAAGTTTTAAACTTACAGGTAAGTAATAACGTTATCTGGTTTTGTCTGCAGAAAGAAACCAACGGCATCATCATGGTGAACTTCTTTCCGGACTTCGTAGAATGTGCGTCCAACGCTACCATCTCCGACGTTGCATGGAAGTTTGTGTCAATGGGATGATATATCTATAATGAGAATAAATGCTAATGGAGAAATGGCCTGGTATGGTCATGTGATGAGGAGGAATGAAACGCATGTTACTAAAAGAGTAATGAATATTAATGTGGATGATGAATGATGGAGAGGGATGGGACGGCCAATGATAAGACAGATGGACTGTGTGTGGAGTAATGTTAAAAAAAGGGAGTCAGTGATGGCGTGACGATGATGGAGCAGACTCTTCAGAATAATTTTATTCCATGCAATCGCAGGCAGTCATTTCACTTAACAGGGCTGTGATAAAACTACAAACCTACCCCGAAACCACACCCTCGACACCAGCCAATCCACACGCAAATAATACAGAAAATTAACTCACACGAGTACATTTATATAATCATCGCATTTAGACCTAAACACATTGAAACTATTACATGCTGAAACAAAGGTACCTCGTAATTACCCATTAAGCCCACGGTTGGCCAAAAATTCCCACGACTTTGAGCCGAGATTACAATACTTAATCATCGATTATTGTTAGTGTACTAGTGTTATTTGCTCTGTTGAAAATTAAGCCGTCGAATTTTCAGTGGTATTTGATTCGTAACACAATGAAGGTTATCATAAACTTAATGTTTAGGGTGAGGGAAGAGAGGCCAACCACCACCACGGCAAAAACAAACTTTTGTATAAAAATGGTAAATATTTAAGACGTTCTATAAATCCAGTTCCTTACAATACGACGACAGTTGGAGCTGTCAAGTGCCTCATGGTGTTTTATGTAGAGCCCTGTATGGATGAATTGCGCGACGTGCAGCATTTATGACGTCGTTCATCATTCCCATGTCACGGCCACCGCACTGTATTTTGTTCATCAAATTTTGGAAGCGACTTATAATAAATAATAACAAAAAACAAATAAAAAATCTTTTTTTAAACTAGCTTTCAAGCTTATCATGCATTGTCATCCAAACCAAACTTGTTTGCATAGTTTCATGTTAATCAGTTGAGGATAACAGCTTTAAAATTCAGTTGCAAGGTTTGACCCGAATATACATACACATTGCAAGTTAATAAAAAGCTTGTAAAAAAGATGTTCTCACGTCAAAATTATGACCATAAATAACATCACGCTCATATTAATGGTTTACCCCATATTTTTTACTGGTTATCTTTAAATCCATGTAATAAGGGCGAACCAAAACATTGACTTCGGACTGCGAAATTCTAAATAGTATAACTCTTTGCCTGCTGCGGCAATCGAATCTATATATAGATTCGAATCTATATATATGGAAATCTATCGGCTCATACAGTTGAGGATAACAGCTTTAAAATTCAGTTGCAAGGTTTGACCCGAATATACATACACATTGCAAGTTAATAAAAAGCTTGTAAAAAAGATGTTCTCACGTCAAAATTATGACCATAAATAACATCACGCTCATATTAATGGTTTACCCCATATTTTTTACTGGTTATCTTTAAATCCATGTAATAAGGGCGAACCAAAACATTGACTTCGGACTACGAAATTCTAAATAGTATAACTCTTTGCCTGCTGCGGCAATCGAATCTATATATAGATTCGAATCTATATATATGGAAATCTATCGGGTCATACTCAGCATTGGTTTGTGTGACCACTTGACCAACATGGCAAAAATAAATCTTTTGAATATACAAGAAACTAGCGGGCGCCTCGCGGTTTCACCCGCGTAGTTCCCGTTCCCGTGAGAAACTTACTACCCGGAGATAGTGTATCTTCCCAACGGTGAAACAATTTTTGAAATCGGTCCAGTAGTTTCGGAGTCTATAAGGAACATACACACATACTTTCTCTTTTATATAGAAGAAGAAGATAGAAGATTATACAACAGAATCCCTGACTCCTACACTCGAAATCTGAATAGAGAATTCAAAGTTCAGAACGTGTCAAACCCTTCTTTAATGCCAAATTTTTACAGGTTCATGACTATATAAACCATTGAACCGGAGGTTCGTATTGTACCGGCTGATATTAAGAAGCAGCTATATGAAGCCGATACCACATTATTAATGACAGCAAATCTTTTTTTGTGCCGCCTACTAGCCCCTGTCGGACATGGTCTTAACTTGAGGTGGTGGTTGTGCCACCAAACAAACATCGCAGAAGTTTTAATCACATTGAACTGCTCATTTTATTAAGATATTATAATTTATCTTCGTAAGTAAGGGCTGATTTTTCAAAAGTCTGATAACTTATAACTGAGCCATAAAAAAGGGCGTTTGTCATATTTTCTATACAAAAGCTGTCAAACCGCCATTTTTATTCCTCAGTTAAAAGTTAACAGACTATTGAAAAATCGGGCCTTATAATTAAAAGTAATCCTTTTAAAGTCATCTGGAGAATAGAGGGCAAATAAGGGAGGGTCAACTATCCCTAATTACTAAAATAATAATGTTAATCTTAATATCTTCGGATCCAATGGTAAATCCGTGCTGCTATACACGTGCAAAACTTGGAAGGTAAGAAGCCCTTTCTTACCTTCCAAGTTTTGCACGCGCCAAATCTCAAGCCAAACCAAAGTCTTCGTCAACCGATGTCTTCGTCGCATCCTTGGAATATACTGGGCCCGAGAGCATCTCTAACGTAGAACTGTTGGAGAGATGCCACGAAAGCCCTATCGACGGCCAGATCAAACTACGTAAATAGAGATGATTTGGTCAAATGCTCCGTAACAAAACAGGGCCCTGAGCAGTTAGTCAGAAGCTATAAGGTCAGCAGTCTTGCCAAGGAATATCGTGATACCTAGTTACTGGGTTATGGAGGTCTGAGCTGACCAACATGATTAGGGAAGGCTAGGCAGATTGATTAAACACAATCTCACTTGATGATAGACGGTGATGTGGTCGACGATGGAGCACGCTTACGTATCTGGTACGAGTAGTTAATACTCTATAATAATAATAATTTACGAGAATTCATTTTAACATTTTCAACCATAAAATTGTGGCAGAAATCGAATGGTTACCTTTTACAATATACATACTCGTAATAAACAAACAATTTGAACTCTTTACATTATGAACAATGCAAAAACAACATTGCAGTAATGAGACCAAAATAGTTAATTCTAAACGATAACATCGGCCGTGAATATAATCCCATTGATATTAGTTATTATTTAGAATGGGGCTCTGTTACAGACTCTTTGTAATGCCGGAGGCTGGCCAGGTATGATACATCAGCCAAATTGAGGATTTATTAGAGTATTTACACTTTAAAAAAACTGGATTTCATTCATTGTATTCACGCATCATGATTCTAATCAAATATTTACTAACGTCCTGTAAATCAGTTATTTGGTTTTCCTCTAAAGACCAGCTAGGCTTATTAAGTAAGGAGTTATTACGGTCAATTATGCATTGAAGTTTCAGCTGCTTCGCCAAGCGGCTTAATTGGACAATTATATTACTACTTGCACCTGCTCGCACCCAAGATAGCCTACTGCCGGGATAAAAACTATCCTATGTTCTTCCCAGAGTCTGAAACTATCTTTATACCAAATAAAAAACATCTAAATCGGTTAAGCAGTTTAGTCTTGAAAAAGTAACAGACAGACTGAAAGAGTTAGTGCCTCATATAGCAGCAAGCCAGGAGGCTCTCTCAATATTGACAATGATCATACGTATGATCATTGTCAATATTTGAATGTTGAAATAATTGATGTTTATCGGACTAAAACTATTTGAAAGATGGGTTAATATTTGTTACTCAAGGCGAAATTTGCTGGCATTCTCTATAAACACGCTCTTATTCCCCGAAGGGTTAGAAAAATGGTAAAGAAAATTGATAGAAAAATAGACAGGCATGAGTAATTAAGTAATCCTATAAAAGTATCTGTTTTAGTTTTGAGGTGCACAGACCCTAAAAATAGCACTTTGAAAATAGTAGAAAAAATCTCGTTTTACAGACAATATGAACATAACAATTATGAAGCTGGAATAATAAGGGATGAAAGCCAATTAATCAAAGTCAACTAACAAATCTTTGATCAAAAAGAAACTCGAGTATAAGTGCTTTCAGATTTCTGAGTAATCTCCAAAAGTTTGAGCATAATACACAGATACATCATTGTTCGCATTCACATACAATGTACATTGATGTATACAGACCGAGTCTGCACGATGTGTAGGAAATCTCTTATGATTTATTTATCCGGCCGCATCTATTGAAGATTGAACTTGCTACTAAATCGATGTATTACGATTCTATTCACTAAAGAATGTTTATTGGATAGTTTGATTTCACATTTTATATCTTTAAATTATTTGGACCGTCTACCAAATTTTGGCTTGTCACAAACATTTACAAATTATATTTTATGGGGTATATTCATGAGAGCAATATTGAAGAAATAGAATGTCATGGTGATGTGGAAAAATGAGAAACTTGTCGTATGGAAAGTTTTAAGTAAGAACGAGGATGGCTTTAGGAGTACGAAAGACTCGAAACAAAGAATCGAGGGATGGATGGTGTGAAAGAAAGACCTATGGATGGAAAGGTGGAGATTGCTCTGATCTTGTTTTTCTGTCGTTTTCTCCTTATGTCTTTCATTATTGCTGTGATTGTTGGACTCATCGAGAATTTTCATTAATGAGATAAGTTCGTATGTCAATACATCACCATACTATATTTTAGAAAATTGCGACACAATCAAAATCACTATGATCTAGCAAATAAAAAGTTACCCAAAAGTAAACATCGCAACCAAAGCCACGATATTAGCTAGCGTGCAATATTTACGCTGCGCCTGATTTATTAGTATCATCCCTATCGAACCGTGACGGAATACTAACTTCCGGCAATCTTCGGAAGTCAACTTCGCCCAACGAACGTGCTTCTGATTGCCATAAATATTGCGAGAAATAGCCCGATTGGCAGTTGGGAAATTAGCTAATGGTAGAGAGCAAGAAAAAATTGCATTACTAATGGTTCATTTAAACGGAGCCACGTGCACGGGTCGATATTCCAAGTTAAGTAAAGCTTGCCCATGTTGGTCCATTACACACCACACACAAAAGCACGTTAAGCTGTTGGTTCTAGCTGGCATTGGCGTTTGCCTGCTGCGCTGCATGTCGCGGGTTCGATACCCGCACGGAACAAATATTTGTATGACTTACAGATAGTTGTTCCGGCTCTGGGTGTTTGTGTATGTGAGTTTATAAGTTTGTAAACGCACCCACGATACAGAAGAAATGCCTAATATTGGGCAACGTTTTTATTAAAACGAAACGAAAAAACGATTTCTAGATATTTGGCAGTCGTTAATAATATTTAGAAGCTAAAAATCTAGACATCCGCAAGAGAACCAAGATTACCAACATAGCCTGCAGAATGGCCAAACTTAAGTGGCAGTGGGCAGGGCACATTGCTCGCAGAACGGATGGCCGTTGGGGCCGAAAAGTTCTAAAGTGGCGACCGCGTACCGGAAGATGCAGCATTGGAAAGCCTGCCTCTAGGTGGAATGATAACCCGGTCAAGGCTGCGGGCTTCCGGTGGATGCGAAACACACAGGACAGATCAGTGTGGCGATGCTTGGGGGAGGCCTATGTCCAGCAGTGGACGTTTTTCAACTGAAATGATGACGATGAAAAATCTAACAATGGTCTTGCCAAGGCGTACTATATTACCTATTTACTGGGTTGAGGAGGACAGAATGATGAGCTGTCACTCCATATAAAATACTGTTACCCGGCCGCATCCGGTTAGACTAAAAGCCGACCGTTAGGAAGAGGCTACGAAGATTAATTTATGCCAATTGAAAGTTGGAAAATTAGCTAATTGCAAGCAAGAGCAAGCAAAAACTTTGCATTAGTAATGATTCGTTTTAATGAAGCTATTAATTCGCCTGTTGAATTCTAAAAGTTAAAGCAATGATTAAAACCGTAGCGGCTAAACATTGTTTGTTTGAATGGAGGAACTTTTAATATTGCTTTCAATTATTATTGAATTTATTAGGGAACCAATAACTTGCTTAAGGGTCTTCCATATTTGTATGCATTATTTTTTCTCAACTGTAGTTCGTTGTAGGTAATGATTTCTGTTAAGCTGACTGAGTCGAGTGGAGGTCTTTCAAACTGTCTTGGAATATGGCCCTTGATAAGTTCTCATGCTAAACTAGAGTTCAAAATCTCAAATCAGTGCCCGGGTATGACTTAAATTTTGTGTGTGATCCTCCTATCACCATTTAGTTACACATTAACAGAAGCTTAAGATACTTCTGCAACATATCAGCCGGACAACATTATTGTATTCGAATAAAATTTGTGCAAAGACGAAGACATATTTTTTCTTGCCGGGTTTGCAGTATCATATCCTATTGTAAGGCAGATGTTTTCAGTTATATCACATAAATATACTACTATAATTGCCGGGCCCACGCGCGACGCTAACAACGCTCTCTGTCCGGGCCGGACGGCACCGGACGCGGCATTGTGTCGGACCGGTCCAGCTGCGAACCGAAACTAACGTTGTTATGTGAGGCCCGGGTGTGTGCTCCGCTGCCGGATACGATACAATTTGAGACAGAAAACGGCTGTTTTTTGGTTTCACAACTCGAGGTTTGTTTGTAATATTGACAAAACATTACTTTATAACCAATTTGTGTGTTTCTCATATGTTTGAATACGCATTTCATGGGCAGAAGTAGGTACTTTATTTCGCAATATGTATACTAATATTATAAAGCTGAAGAGTTTGTTTGTTTGTTTGTTTGAACGCGCTAATCTCAGGAATTACTGGTTGGAATTTAATAATTATTTTTGTGTTGGTTTTTCCATTTATCGAGGAAGGTTATAGGCTATATAACATCACGCTACGGCCTATAGGAGCGGAACATAAATGAAAAATGTTGCAAAAACGGGAAAAAAAATATTCCCTTTTGAGAGCTTTCCTTGCGTACGCTGTGTAATTGGTTAACGTTACGCAACATTCATGTATGTAGTGTAGATAGATTAGGGTAGGTAGGTAGCCAGTTGACTGGAGTGAAGAAGCGTGGGACAGCTAGTTTAAAATAATTACATCAAGTATATCTGTAACAGTTCTCGGCAGTGGTTTTAGTAGCAGCGGGTCTTCCTTTTCCGTACTTAAGCAATAATTTTGCTCATTGAACGTGAAGGTTCTGGCTAACATAGCCAAACTAGCTCCGCCCAAATGCACAGCTGCCTGGGAGATTCACAGATCTCACTGTTCAAAGGATTTCATCTTCTGCTTCGCACAGCACAAACACGCGGGCAGTCATTGTTATCCATCATCTGTTCCTGTGTGATGATAGACACCCACTTTGTCACCCCTGCGTTAAGTCGCCCGGTGATTTCTGTTAAGTCTAATTCTTAAAGAATTAGACCAATAACGGGGTGGCAACCTAGAGGAGTTAAACCCACCAGATTTGCCTTGAAGATATGCTCGAACGTAGCGCTCTCCCTTAAGACCACACTCACCTCTGCGGGAGGAGGCAAGGTAGGCCTGTATCATTCTACACTTCCACGATATCGGAAAGGAATGAGGAAAGGATGTCGTTGCCCAACCGTAAAAACATAAATAAAGAGCCCACCGACCCCTTCCAGTTCTTGATAGTAAACAATCAACTTCGTAACTACCTGGCTTCCAATCCACACAATATTGTTTTCTGTAGAATTTAATGGACCTGTGCCGGTGGTCACCTCGGAGTTTTTGTTATTTGAAAACAATAGAAAAAGTTACCCAACTTATCAACGCCTACCCTCGCGCATGCGCGTTTGTTGAAGCCTTATCGCGTCTGTTTACGTATAAAAAAAGAGTCGCGGACGCAACGTCCGTCATTCTGAATCAGTCGTCTAGTGGATCATCAATCCAGTCTCTGTTGACTTTTGGATCACCCATACAGTGTCTAAAGTAACTAGTCATCACCAAAATCTCATGTGTCATTGAAGAGTTGACTTTGTGCGGTCAACTGATGAACGTTCTACCAATATTCATCTACCATAGCCCGAGGTTTTAGCAGCTACTTTTTCTAACAATATCTGCAGCTCTTTCTAATATACACCATCTATTCTGTAAGTTTCAATAATATAAACATTAGCATTTTCCACTATTGCTTATTCTAAAAGTTTCTAAACGTTATGTTCGTCAAGCTCGTATTTTTGTTCATAACTTTTGATTCTCCATTCGTCTATGACTTCAAATAAAAGAATTTCATCTGCGAAGACTGTTGGTGAACGTTGATTTGCATAGTATGCACTACGCGTATAGAAGCCGGAACTAGATTTAATTACAAATACAATAAGCAGTTCGTGTTATGCGATCCGATCACTCAGGGATATTTTGTCTATTGCCCAACTTCGTACTGTCTATTTTGCTCTAGTTGAATCTAAACTTAGATACAGCAATAACTTTTGGGGAAATAGCTATAAATATAATATTAAAGCAGTCTTTACTACTCAAAAGCGAGCATTAAGAACCATGCTTCGTTTAAACCAGAATGAATCATGTAAGGAGAATTTTAGTAAACATAGAATTATAACGGTACCGTCTTCATATTTTAGTTCTAGAGTTTAAAACAGATGAAGAAAGAAAACCTAGAGTAGATATTTGCGAGAAGATCTTCCTACTTTTCTGCAAGCAAAGCTTAATGTTGTCTTACACTCGTCACGCGTACAGTCTGTCAATATGAATATGTTTAAAAATAAACTCAGGGCTTTGTTAATCAGTAAAGCCTATTGACGAATTTTATAATGACAAAGACTTGAAACTAGTTCTCAAATCTCTTTTGACTTTGTAATAAATGTTTTTTTTTTGTTTTGTTTTTAATATTTAACTTTGAATGTATTTTTGTAGCTTTTGCAAGGAACTTTGCTCTGTATCAATAAGAATATTAATGTTAGTATATTTTTAGTTAGTTATTTTTTGATTTGGATATACATTATAACTTCGATGATGGGTGAGGAACGAGGTTACTTGTGTTGTAATTGTTTACGTTGCTTCTTTTTATGTACCCACCGTGCAAATATTTTGACACAAATGTAATTTTTGTTATGATATAAATAACTTAAACTTGAACTAATTTGAAAGTGTTTCTTTGTTTGCGGAGCACTTCCACTACATCAAGCGTATGATTGGCGCTGACTAAGTGGACATCGGCGGTGACTTCGATTGTGTGAACAAGTAAGCCACCCTTATTGTTGATAACTTTCCCTGTCATAAGTTGTAATGCATAAAAGGAGGATCATTTTATCTAAAATTCTCCTTTCTTGCCGATATTATTTATAATTGTTAGGAGACTTCCTATTTTTTTTATCTTGTTCTATCTGCTCTTTACCCATATCTTAAATTAGGCGTTTGTTTTTCCTTTTCAATATTTTCTCTTAATGTGTCGATATCAAATATTAAAAAAGAAACAATATCGTGTTTGGCCCAGGATTCACCCACGGCAACACCATTCGGTGACGCAGTCATAAGATTTTCGCAAGTACGGGTGACAGGGTATGCTGCGCACTCCGAGAGATGGACCGTAGTCTGCGAAGAGATGCTGCATAAATACTGAAGATTTGTTCCATCAGACAATCCCCATCTGTGAAGGTTGTCCTTACTATGACTACCCGAGTGTGTATAATCCACACTCGGGTCATCCACTGCAGAGTGTGTCCAGTTGGAAGGCTCTCCGATGGCCCGATGAAATTGTTAGGAGGCTTAAGTTTTTCTCGCCAAAGGTTTTAAATCAAAGTTTCTCTCCTGTCTTGGTATTATTCACTTACTTTTCTTTTGGTATTATTCACACTAATGTTTCCTTCTTGATATTTTGATCAACCATTTAATATAGCAAAATTGGTACTAAGTACTTTCAGAATATGACTTGAAGAATAAGTAACATCGAATATCATCGAAACATGAAATAAGTTACCGAAAGGGAAGAAAAGTGTCGATGAAGCGAAATTATTATAGTGCTCGTGAATTATTGGCCCTGCTTGGATAACATGGGCGAGGTGCAGGCGCCAGCGAACTGCACAGATGACAGGCACAAAATATTGGTAGCGGCCAATTTAAATACCAACTCTGAAAGAGTTATTAGGTACAATTATCAGAGTTGTGAAATGCATAAGTTTATATGAAGATTTTGATCAACAAACGTTTAGTTTTTAATTTAAAAAAGCAATTGCTCAATTGCTTTTTCTTACTTTCAAATTCCTAAGGCACTTACATATTCCAAAGTAAGAAAGGCAAGGTATGAGACAAATTATGACAAAAATATATCTGATAAGACTATTTATAGCATTCAGAAAGTCTGCGACCGTGTTCCTTGTTACTAAAATCATTCAGTTTTGCAGAAATCACTGGTGAATGAAAATAGATCTTCCCTTTCAATTTACAAACTGTGTCCTTGTCGAGTTACGTGCTCCACTATTTCCAGATCAATAGTTTCTCATCTTATCCAGCAGAATATTCACCCTCACCCGACGGCTACCTCTGAATATTTTGCACAGCTATCAAAATCTAACTACAAGTCAGCAGGTTCACAAATTAGATTCTGTTTATCACAACGTTGCTGCTCACCAAGTCTTTGATAAATTTAATACCGTCTACCGGCTACTTTAACGTACCAAGCTGCACTAATGACAAGGAAGAAATCCTCGTTATAATCGCAGATCCGTGATGAGATGCGCAACAACAGCTTTGAATCCGAGGAGCACCCCGACTCGTCCAACGACAGCGGAAATCGCCTCTGACATTACCACGCGGCAGCTGATTCGAACTTTATTTCTGTTTGTCAGGGTTGATATTTGAATAGAATAGTGACACGTTAATCAGTAGGGATTGTTTTCGAAATATTTAGACAAACGACGAGATGTTTTGTATGAATAATTGAATCGGTTTGAATCTTCTTCAGTTCTACGTCAACTTGAAGTGACTACGTGAACAAATTCATCAATGATTAATAGCAGTGCAAACGGGGAGTACTTAACAAGCTAGTATCGAGCGATCTTTAATTGTTAACAAAGAGACCGGTGTTTTCACTTAGAACAAAGCCTTATGTATAAATCGTTAAGTCTATCATCAATACCGCCATGAGTGACTCAACGTGCTCATCAACGTCAGATCTCTGCAACGACAGCGCCTCGGTCAGTCTTCATATGCCATTACGAAACCGAGATTGATACCCCCTTCTATTTCAAACAATACTTGCTCGACATATACAACATCCCCGTATGTCTGTATCAAATTTGGATGAATCGCTTTCGCCACTTTGTCACCCCAAATTAGTGAAAAAACTATGTGACTTATCATCCTGTCAGCCGAAAGACATTCAGTGCTGACCAAAGCACACCCCCAAGGTTCACTACATGAACCGGTCCTGTCCGATCCGAATTATCCCGAAACTTATGTGTCAGGGCCGGGTACATTGCTTGCAGAAAGGATAGTCGATAGGATCGAAAAGCTCATCAGAGGCTACCGCATTCCCAAAGACACAGCTTTGCAAGGTCTACCACCAGGTGGACCGATAGGCTATTAAGTTTGCGAGAATCCACTATATGAGAGTACAAAATCAGAACCAATAGAAATGCCATACTAATTCAATATCTCACACTGACTGATGAATTAAATTAGTATTCCCGATGCGGAGTATCTATAAGGGGGACACGGGGTGGACGATAGTCTGAATTATCCAGTGTGCCAGCCCCGCTTGCTCGGGAGCAAGTCAGATCGGACTAATAAGCCGCTCTAAAATACTGGATAAATGCACTAACTTATTTGAATAATATCAAGTGAACATACTCTAAAATTATGTTTGCAAACAAACCACATTAAATAAAATATCTCGTTTGGATACCCCGATACATATAGTTTCACTATAAATACGTGGTCCAGTCCGATTGGACAACACTACTTCGTATTTTAGGTATATCGAACTCTAGCGCCGAATGAAATTGAGGAATGTCTCGTTTTCATATCCCGTTCATGTAAATATTTGAGTGACTGCTCGAACTGATCGAAAAAATTATGTTTGCTGCGAATGAAATAATAATTTTCGGTAAATTATAGATATATATCGAAAGAGCAGTCGCGTGGAGCAGGCAGCATGGCGATACGACTGGATCGAGAGTTCAAGCCGACAATTTGATTCCAATTGATGCATGTTTAACATGATATTTTGTTTGTGTACCAATAAGCGACGCGCCGCACTTTTGCAATAGTTCACTTCTGCAGAATTCATGCTCTGTATACTTTTAGCATGTTATGACTATCAATAAAATAACATTATATATATATTGCAAAACTGATTCCCTCAAAATTGAAATGGAAATAACATAATGGATATTTGCAAATTGAAAATAAAATGATTTTGAAACTGCAATTAATGCAACGCATCTAATTCATTAATTACTTTGTACCGTAACTATTTGCTTTCGTATCATCGGAATAGTTTATGTAATCGAACAAAATAATTTACTTCTATAATGAAAGCTGATTACGTTCACAAATAATTAATTTATTGTAATTAATTTCACGCACAATCAAATGACGGGTTGTTGGAACAATTATGGTGAAGAGTATTTAACAGATAACGTCATCACATTGATATGCGTCTCTTTAGTTATTATTCTATATTATTAGTATGGAGATAGAATATTAGACACATTACCACAAAATATTGTATTTCTTGTTAACACGTCAATGTGAAGTCCAATCAATTCAACAATGCAGTTTCAAATATATCGCAAAGGCCTTCTGAAAGTTCCGAACAAGAGATCTCAAAGCTCAAAGTTCACAAATTAATCGCAGCAGATTTCTTAACTCAGCGGAAGATCTCAATATTATGCCAGCTGCGACGTTTATGACAGTTAAATGAATTAACTGCAAGTTAGATCTGACTGCTTGCATTCTCCGGCTTAAAATTCTTATAGACATAACTTTAATCTAAAAATTAAAAATGAAGCTACTGAATATTGAGCAACATTTTTGATATACAGCAGCCCTGCGGTGAGTCATGTGGTGGCGTTTTTAGGGTTCCGTACCTCGAAAGAAAAAATGGAACCCTTATAGGATCACTTTGTTGTCCGTCCATCCGTCTGTCTGTCTTCATGACCTTCTTCTTCTGGTCATCAAGACCCTTTTTTCTCAAGAACGCGTTTAGTTATCAAGCTAAAATTTATATCAAATACTCAAGTCTACTGTCCTTTAAAGCTGTGAAAAAATCAAACTTCTAAGCCAACACAATCAAAAGATACAGCTGTTTATGCCGCAAATTTTCGACACTCGCCAAGGAATCAAAACCAACAGGGTACTTCTCGTGAACTCAGAATCTTGAAATTTGGTACGAAGCAACGTCTTATAGCACAAATAAAGGAATAGTTGCGATAACCGTAAATTTTTAGTTACATCATATAATAAAAACATTTTTAATAATTTTAACCCCTTTCCTCACGCGTAGGTATTAAATTGAAATTCATATCAAAAATTCAGGTCTATAATGTCTTTAAGCTGAGGTTTGTACGGAAACCTCGGTGCGCGAGTCCGACTCGCACTTGGCCGGTTTTTTTCTGTTTAATAGAGAATAAAAACAAACAGCCGGGCGCAAAAAAACACGGTCATGTAAACTTTATTTTAATATCACTGAACTGAACGGTTTGTTTTTCAGTCTCAATGCAGTTAAACTTGTTAGTATTGATTTCCATATCAAGCGTATAGCGTGTATTTCAATATACAGACCTTGCTCCATTTTAACTATCCCGTCAGTAACTCCTGCATGAGATCAGTTTTAGTAAGCCCCGGGGGTCAATTACCAATTTTAGTCGGAATTACTCGAAATCATAGCGATCGGTAAGCGAGAAGCAATTTAATTGTAAACTACTTGTAATTAATAATGTTCCGATTTATTTGATTAAAACTTGCCGTACTGTATGAGAAATAATTATTTAGTATTTCGAGCACGTGTTGCCTAGGATTGGTTAAAGGTTAATCCGAGCGAAACTGTCGGGTTTGGATCTAATGTAAATTGTTAGATAATCAATGACAGCAATTTAACTTCACTGTTTATTTGATGCTGTATTTTTTATGCATCATGATTTAAACCAAACATATTCTCGATGCACCAGAGCAAGTTGTTTACTTGGAAAACCAGTTAGACTTTCATTGAAGTAAATGATAAAACTTTAGAGTTGAGAACGGAGGTAAGTTATCGTTTAGTGACAAGTTTAGTGCTGCAATATCAGGCGCTGCCAAGTAAGTTGGCTAGTTTTTAACAAGCGAGTGAGGATCACTTTTGTTACATGAGTGTTTCTACTGTGGTGAGGATAATTATAGGTAACTAACTACTGCCAGCGTCTTCGCCTGCGTGAATGTCGAAAATTACAGTAGTTTATATATGGTAACTGTTGAATAACCAAAATATATGTAATAAATGAAGCTGAGTGGTACATAAGTGTCTCAATGTGAACTGTGCACTTCTTCCTTGTTTGCGAGCGAGTAGATTGTGTTCACATACACACACTCTACTCTTTACAACTCAATTCTTACTGATAATACGACTTCTTCTCTTTCTTTCTCTTTCATTCTCACTCTCTTTTCCCAAGGTTGCATTAACAAAGGAGTTTCAGATAGAGAACTCAAAATTGTAATGAAATGAAAGACGCTTGTGCGAGAGAAAGTAAACTTTATTGGGTAAATACAGAAGTTAACCAAAATATTTTATTTTACTAGTGTTATCTATACATATAAATAAAATTGGAGTGTCTGTTTGTAATATTGAAATAACCATTTATTACTACATGTATAATTATGAATATATATACGGTACATTTAACAAAATAACATGTTTTACAATTTTTGTCTGTCTGTCTGTCGGTCTGTCTGTTTGTTGCGGCTAATCTCTGAAATGGCTGGACCGATTTTGACGGGACTTTTGGCAGGTAGCTGATGTAATAAGGAGTAACTTAGGCTTCGTTTATTTTAGAAATTTGTTAGGCGGAACGAAGTTCGCCGGGCCAGCTAATTTAAAATAAATATAAAAGGTTCAATTTAGGGACGTAGGTTGAGAATCAATTTGTAAAAAAAGACATTATACTAAATTAAATAAATTGTTTGGAAGTTATGATAGGTATTTGGAATGGTATTGCTTTATGTTAAATTACATGTAAGGAATTTAAAGTTATATAATACTGGAAACGTACGGGTTGGCATTTCGTCACTTCTTTGATGGCGTATGTTGCCACAGTGGGTCCGTTCTCACAAATTGTTAGTAATTTTTGTATTTAATCTATTATGTATCGTTACTCATATAAGTTAACATCTTTTTTACATGTTATTTCCGTGAAAATATTATTTTGTTTTATTACTTTGTCTCCTACTAATATCAGACAACAGTAAAGCGAATGAAGAACGAAGTGAACTTATCATACTAGATACCTGCAATATTGAGAATAAACCATCTCCCGTTGTATTGACATCGTTCACCATTTCTCAGACTAAGTTTGCAAGTATTAAATGCGAGCGGATCAAAGCTGACGAATGAGCGTAATTTAGCCTCTCGGCGCCGGGCGCGGCACTAGTCAGACCGGCCCAGCTGTCCGGCACCGCTCGGCACGGCCCAATTATATTAACTAAAAGATATATAATGTAGCGTAAGGCCTAAGCTTGTGATGGAGATCGTTGTGCCATAATTACCTAAACTTATGATAACTTCTTATACAGTTTGATATTAAAACGGTTACTTACAGTTTTCTTTTCATAGTTAAGTACTCAATGCCTCGAGTAGCGAGAAATGAAAATGTATGTAACCGTAGTATCAGTTAATATTTACCCGACTACGGTAAGCAAGCGGGAGAGTGATGGTTTTGACCGGTATGTGGGTATGAATGTACGTAAGTTCATTTGTTCCCTCATAATTTCTAAACTACTACTATAATTTGACAAACTACTATTATAATTTGACAAACGAGGTGTTGTTAGAAAAGTTCTGGAGTGGCGACCGCGAACCGGAAGACGTTGCGTTGGAAGGCCTCCCACCAGGTGGACCGATGATCCGCAGGCTTATTGCGTACCTTTTGCAAGAGCAAAACGATAGCAATTTCTGCACAATAATTGCTCTTCAATATAGAAGTTTAAGAGCTATTGGCGGTTTTTAGAGAAGTAAGTGCATTTGATAAACAGCAAGCGATTAGCAAACGATTGTGTAGGACCTACCATACCTACACTGCAGGTAATTCCGACATTTATGACAAAGCGTTTGATCGCGCGATGATTGCTGATTGCTATTTCTTAAGTAATACGCCTGCTGGTGAAGATTGCGGGGATCCGCTGGAAGCGGGACGCACGGGACCGGGTCAATGTGGCGACGCTTGGGAGCGGCCTGTGTCCAGCTGAAATGATGATGTACCGTTTGCGAGACATATACCGTCAAAGTCATGAAAATTATTTTTTACCACGCCGCGGAGGCGGCGTCGCAACGTGTTTGTTGATTGGTATGTAAGTATTCATTCATGTTTATTTGGTGAGGGACCTGGAAAAGCTCTAAAATATTTTAAATGAAAAATAAGTTCTACTAAAAATCCGACTACTGAAAAATAACGCTCTCAAAAGTACGAAACAAGATAATTATTCCCGTTAAATTTACCGTGGTTGTATGCTAATTTGCAGAATGTATCGTTTTGTTAGTACCTTTTCACACGCTCCGGTTGCCGGGTAGCCGGTGCCGGTTAACCGTCGGCGAATGTATAGCCATGTACGCCACCGGTATCGGTACGTGAGAAAGCAAGCATACGGTTACCCAGTACCGGCGATCAGGGTGTGTCAAAAGGCACTATTATTTTCTTATTTCGTAATTTTTAGAGCGCTACTTTTCAATAGTCGGGTTTTAGTTTTTGAACATATATTTTTCATACAGACAATAATACCATAAACTATAAAAAATGAAATGCTGCGAATTTCTAAATGTATATTTAAATATAACTTTAATTTAGAATGTGACAGAGTGACTATTTATTATAAATTTGCCTTGCGAAGGTGAGATGGTACTTCACGCCTGAACAGCTGCTCAACTTGTATAAAGCGCAAGTTCGGTCATGCATGGAGTACTGCTCTCACCTCTGGGACGGATCTGCCAGGTACCAACTTGACGCACTTGAGTCGATTGACAGACGGGCCAGGAGACTTATCGGCAATGATGCGCTGGTCGACTCAAAGCTCCAGAGCCTTGAACACCGACGACGAGTTGCCAGCCTGTCGGTTTTCTATCGATTACATTTCGGGGAGTGTGCGATGGAACTGCACAATTTGATTCCGCCTAGCCCTTTCCATCATCGGACTACAAGACGTACGGCAATGCGCCATCGTTACATGGTTGATATCCCACCCATACGCACAAAGCGTTTCGAAAATACTTTCATTGTGCGTACAGCTAAGGAGTGGAATTCCCTGCCGGCGTCTTTGTTTCCCGATAGCTACAACCTAGGGGTCTTCAAGTCAAGAGTGAATAGGTTACTTCTAGGCAAGCGTGCTTCACCTTCGACCACATCATCACTTAACATCAGGCGAGATAGTGGTCAAACGCGAGCATATAACAAATAAAAAAAAAAAAAAAAAATTGTGACTGAACGATTTTTGAACCTATACTAAACTATAAAATAGGGATCGTCTTCAATAACCTGGCGTTAGTTTTCGTACAATACAAACATGTAATCTCTGTCGAGCGTACTGTTGGTATGAACGTGTATATATCATGGACCAAGTGTAATCACTCAGTGCACTATGTATGCTAGCTTGTATATGTCGACTTTGTTGCTTAAATAACAATCGTACTATTCTATATTAAATTGAATATCAACATTTATATAATTAAAAAAGAAAACATATTTTTTACCCGGCCCAATAAGTGATGGGCATTATTCAGAAAGCCCGGTAAATTTAATTATTTCAATCGGTTTTAGCATTTTGCTCTTACTCATATTGGACATTATGAATAATGCCGTATTAATCAATTGGTTCATAACATAAATACTGCCGTTGTACTGCTGTACGTAGATTTGGTGCTACAGAAAACTTACTAAGTAATGTTAAGATGACAGAGCAACGAAATATTATTTCCATTCTACATTAATAATTTTAATTTGGGCATAAAAGAAAATCATTCACAAAACACAACAACCATCGAAAAATTTATTAAGCACTAAAAGGGTTCACTTTAAGATCGAAGTAGATACTGAAACTTTCACTTGGTATGTCGTAACAAGTTGATAAATATTAAATGACGTCACACGTCACCAGATGTTTAAGTTGACACGACTTTAGTGGTGCAGCATCGTGTTTAATGTCCATTACACAAAACGATGAGCTTGATACCGAATTTCCGACGAATGCGCTTGTTGTTGGCGCGTTGCTCCAGCTAATGATAAAGGTATCACTGTCCTTATTCTGCCAGTTCGTCCTTCCGAAAGTTGTTTCCTCCGAAGCGACTGTCACTCTTACCTCACTGTCTTCCCCGTTAAGCAAAACTTCAGACAACTGTATACTTGAATGTTTATATATTTAATACACTTGGTAACCAATAAACACATTTTATGTACTATATTATTCGTTTTATTTTATTTACACCTACCAAACGGTCCCCAAATACAAAAATGTTGAATGTGAACAACAAAAAGAGAGACAAATTCCTTTGATATGTCTCAAAGGTAGATACTGAATAAATACCAAAGAACCGGTGACATGTGGCTCTGGAGTGTACTTAATAGATACACTTCAAAAAGACGGCCCAAAGAAAGCAAAACAATAATGAAAAATAAGCTAATGTACAAACAAAGAGCCCTGTGGACACAAAACATAATCTGTTCGCTACACCTAATTAAAAAATACTCTTTGTCGAGTGTATCTCGTTTAGAGGGTGCTTATCAAAAGCAAAAAGTGGTATACAGCCGCATTACATTTACTCGCTAAATTAAACAACGTGTTGATGTAATTTCACGCCCAAATCGAATTAAACTTTGCTACAAAAACAAAAGTGGCTATACAATGGTGTCTACCTCCCACCATTGTGCACACAAGGGAAAATAAATGGACACAAGGCACAACCACACTGACCAGGCACCGGCCATTTTGCTGTCTATGTATTTATTTAAATTAAGTACTGCCAAATCGCAATCAAAATATACTTTAGAAACAATCTTTATAACTGAGGGACTAATGCAACGGCGTACATAGCGATCACTAAGTTACCATGAAATAGCAAAACTTAAAAAAATGTCTAATGTAAGACACATCAACAGTTAAAATAAATTGGCGAACAATCAGTCACTGCTACTAGTCTTGTGCAATAGCAGGTGCATGTGTCGCGTTTACATTAGGTCGGCCACCGTATACGGCGACCGCTTTCGGATGAACTGGATCGGCTAAGCATCATCATAGACAGATATATTCTGTTACGATATGGCATATTAACTGTTTGCGATATAAAAACAAATTTTGAAGAAGAAGAATGGTATAAAGAGAAGTCACCTTGTTCGGTCACCAAATCAAATGTCATTTATCTAGAGCCTCTTGTATTGCTGATGTCCATTGGCGACGGTGACCAGTTACCATCAGGTATCCTGACTTGTAAGCCATTTAATGATACTGGTTACGCTTTCTGGTTAAAACGCTCCTTAAACCGATTACAATATTAACTCATTTCACGCATAAATAAATAGATTAATTGATCGAGTCTTCAGTAAAATTAAATATTCGAATACGATCAGTGCGTTTCATCAAATTGTTTACATCGCGCTTTATTGTCGAGTGGCAGCAATTTGTTTAAATATTGCTGATTAAAATCATGCGAGCTGAACGGCGTTATGTTATCGTGTCAGTAGTAACGTAGATACATAAATGTTGTTATGACACGGTGTAACATTGTAACATTATAATAACATTAGGTACAACTATTAATAAAACCATCGCTGGTTGTTTTACAACTTCACTGTCCTAGTTAGTGATTGATCAAAACTTATTCTTCTATAATTTTTTTGCATGTCGATTTTACTCAATTTTTCTCCGTTCAGAATTTTAAATCAAATCCCAAATCAATTTCCAAAACAAAATAGCACGAAACACGAAAAAGCATGAAAATTTTGCCGCAAATATCAAACATCAATATGAACTCATGGATTCAACATCACACTGCTACGCGTCAGCTACCGGACATTGAGCGCTAATGTATTCACGCTTGCGTCGCGATCTCGTCACGCCTCACACTGCAATCAATCGCCTTATTTGACAGTCATCCGAGGAAATAGGCATGTGTCTATAGACTTTAAGGATATAGGGAAATTTTATAATATTTTGAGGCAGCAGTTGGTTTATATTAGGGGCGAAACTATATTTGGGGGCTAGTGCATCTGATATGCACGTTTGATACACGTCATACGGATTCAAAATAGCATTGACGATGGTTATACATGAATGAAATCTGGCGCGGCCGAGGCAGTATGATAGACTATACCATTGCTTTGTGCTTGGCAATAGCAATTATTGGCTCATCAACATTCATTGACAGATTCTAGCATTCTTCTTTAACGTCTTCTTTAATAGGAATGGAGATTCTTGGTATTTTCAGTAATATAAAACGATACATACTATATCACACTGGTTCCTGCGAAGAGATTCGAATGAAGAATGTACTTACAGAAAAATAACAAAAGTCACACTATATGATTATATTATTATACTCGTATTTAATAGAGTAAGGTTCTGACTTTCCATTGCAATATATTGATACTATTCTGGATAACTTCCAACACTTCCAAACATGCGTTTTTAGACACCATTGCTGTAACGCAATCCGTATACCACATTGTGGATTGTCTTATACGTTCCAAGGCATGAAATGTTGTCGCATAGTTCATGTCGATACGAGAAATGAACGACATTGCTCCACCGCCGGGGGATTGCCATCCATTACCAAATTAGAACCGACTGCGTGACTGAGTCCTGTCATTATTGGAAGATTGATACGCGCCTGTTATAAAAACTTTCTCAAATATCTGCTAATTACATCTCTATCTTATCCAAGCGCCTTTGCATTATTGACAACTCCGTTAGCGTAGTGGTGGCATGAGTTACAGCTGAACATGAGGTCCTGAGTTCTATATCCGAGCTGGGTAAAGAGTCATTGAGTTTTTTTGTGTATTCTAAAAAAACATGGCCACCATGACGTCATCACAATGCTTACACTAAAAATACACTCGTCACATTGTCTTATTATTTATGTGTGTGTGTGTGTGTAATCAGTTGACTCAGCACTATTCCGGGGCCTGAAGATACGACCCTAATTATTTTTTCTTCATCCTTTTTTCAGGCTATTTTGATCAAAAAAGGGTACAGATACTATAAAAAAAACCTGCCAAGTGCGACTCGGACTCGTGCACGAAGGGTTCTGTATCACCATCGCAAAAAACGGCAAAAAAATACGTTTGTTGTATGGAAGCCCCACTTTAATATCTATTTCATTCTGTTTTAGTATTTGTTGTAATAGCGGCAACAGAAATACATCATCTATGAAAATTTTAACTGTCTAGCTATCACGGTTCATGAGATATATCCTGGTGACAGACAGACAGACGGATAGTGGAGTCTTAGTAATAGGGTCCCGTTTTTACCCTTTGGGTCCGGAACCCTAAAAACATACACGATAAACTACTACAGTAAACAAAGTTGTATCAGGTAGGTGTCGGATAAACTCTTGTTTTTCATTCTCTATTATTGATTTTCTTAAGACCACTTTACTAAGTCAAATATATTTATTCAACTGGGCCAAAAAGCGGCACTTTTGAACGTCAGAATTAAAAGTAACAAATCATAAAATAAAAATTGATTCTACCGTGCATTCGGCAAAGTAGCTTGTTATGGAGAAGAATGCACAAGAAACTCCATACTTACTCTTTAAAAAAAAAAGTGTTTTACAATATTTACATAAGTACATACATTAATAAATTGATATATGTGAGGACGATGCACCCAGAATAGCACTATACACTATGCTACGTACAGGTATAAAGTATTAAAAGCATTAACAGGTAAATTTATTAATGTGATAAATAGGAACATGGTTCTCACATACTTACAACTATTGCAAACATAGGTAAAATACCTAATTCAACACCAACGGAACAGTGTGTGAGTCAAATTCTAAAAAAAAAACAAAAAAAAAGCAATAACTATGAATAGGAATATAAATTAACAAATTTGATTTTGTCCACGCTAAAGATTGCCCTATGGAGCAGGACCACTATTCTACCATTTAACTTTAGTTTATTTTTAACCTGCTCCTAGTATGTATAAATTTATATAATAAGTATATAAGGATTGAACTTGCAAGCTTTTAAATGTATATTATTTTTAAGGAAGAGCACTGTTGTCTGAGATACAGATATTAAGTTATTTAGTTCAGACTCAGACGTCTTGTAGAAGTTTTGTTTGTGTAAACAATGGTTTCGCAATGTATGTACCGTATTTGAATTGAATAAATTAATATTATATCATATCTGATGGTAAGCGAAGATGTGGCGATGATGGAGCCCGGTTGGCCAAAAGTAACCTACTAACTCTTAACTTTTAAACTCTTCCCCAGGATATATAATAGCTCAGGCAATACAGACTCCAAGGAAATCCACCCCTTAACTGTACACATAAAAAACATATTCTCAAAATGTTTATAGTTATAGGCAGGATGTCTACCATGATCATGATATATGAATTTATTAAAGTATGTACTTATGTAAATATTGTAAAAAACATCAACACAAAAATAAGCTACTTTTCCGAATGCACGGTAGATTCAATTTTTATTACTTGTAAATTTTAATTTTAATTCTTTGACGTTCAAAAGTGCCGCTTTTTGGCCTAAATGAATAAATATATTTAACTTTGACTTTGATCCAAAGGCACATCGCCATACGTCACATGTTCACTAGTCACCTAGGACACTTGTATACCTGTTTATATATTTATTTTTATTTTTTGTTGGCTTGCGTTTGACTACTATCTCACCTGATGGTAAGCGATGATGTCATCCATGATAGGGCACGCTTGCCTGGAAGTAATCTATTCACTCTTGAGTTAATGACTCCAGGTTGTAGCTACCAAGAAAAAGAGGCTTAAAAAAACGAAAAAATAAAATAAACAAAACAAATATACTAGAAATACTTTCATGAAATTTAAGAACTAAAGGAATGACGTCAGGATTCAAATCCCACTCCCACATGACACACTTTATTTAGATATTAACTTCTGCCAGTGGCTTCGCCCGCATCATAGCCGACAATAAAATAAAATAATGCAGCCTATGTGCTATTCTAGACTATAATCTATCTGTGACAAATTTCATCGAAATCTATTCAGCCGTTCTGGCATGAAAGCGTAACAAACATCCATTCATCCTCTCCATCCTCACAAACTTTCGCGTTTATAATAGTAGCAGGATGTATAAGAAGCCGTATTCTTCACTTCGTATTTCAAATTAAAAGTATTGACTCGAACTTTTGATCCTTCCTTCAAACTTACGAAAACAACGGCGAGTATATTTCCACAGATATATAAAAAAATCAAGTTTGTATGCCTTTTTCATAGTGGCGTAGCAGTTGTAGCTCGTGCTACGGCGTAGCACGTATAGCGTAGCGCGTAGCCCACGTGTCGTTGATAGAGGGTGCAAATGCAATTGAAATCAAATAATTAATTTCTGTGATTTTTTACATTGTTTAAATAGGTCTAACACTATTTCCCATTAGTAACATAATTAATCGCCAAAATCTACTTTAACTCATAACACTAAATTTCAATGATATTTTAATTCAAATTAAATTCTATGTAGATTGTATAAGCAGGCAGAGCAGTAATTATTTAATTAGTCTGCCTTTAAAACACGTCGGAGAACATATATTAACTGATGTTACTTCAAAGGGGTTTCAGTACTTAATACCACTTTAGAAGAAACACAAAGTTATAATATTATATCAAAGCCTCGGTATCCTGCTAGCGTCGTATATTGAGTCGAGGTAACTGCGTAGAGCGACTCGAAACTTGCGCAAAGTTAACTAGTCCATCAACTGAGTATCTATGTTAAGAGCTCGCCGAGATTCATAACATATACTTTACTCTAACTTAAATTTCGTTGATAACAAGAAAACGATTTTTACGGTTATGATTTCTGTTTTAAATGAGCATACGCTATCCTACAGCTGGGCAAAGGCACCCCCTCTAGAGGCTTTAGGCAAAGCGTCATTTTATTAGCTAAGGCGATAGTCATCACTATCACATGTTACTTGGGGTCGGCGCAACACATTTTCTTCTTCTGTACCGTCCTGTCTCCCGTCACGCTATTACTAACTCCCTTTTCTTTCATATCACTCCTCACACAGTTCATCCATACTTTCTTTGGCCTTGCCCTTCCCCTTCATCCATCCACATTTATATTCATAACTGTTATAGTAACATGCGTTCCATCTCCTCTTATCATATATCATACCCATACCGAGACAAACGGATTCCTTTCAACTTTACTTATTAGCGAAAGCGATAGTTGAAATGTTATAATATAAGGGATTGGTCACGAGTGTCATCTCAATAGCGCTTGACATTCCTATACATTTTTGCAATCACTATCGCGTTACTGATGTTGATAGCATGTCAGTTTTCTAAAACATCAGCAGCCTAATTGCGTAAATGACTTCGGCAGGGCAAAGAGTATGTCTCTATGAAAGATTATGACAAGGTCCCTTTAAATGTGTTCTGTATTGCCAAAAAATATTAGACGCTTTCATTGGTGAAAATATTCTTTTCTAAAGAGTGAAAGGCTGCAGTATTCTCCTACTGAGCCACCTCAAACCAGCCAATCAAATAGTTCTGGAAAGTATAAAACAATGTCGCTGACTGTCTCTGTCTGTTTCTCCGCTTACTTCTCCTAAATCACGCAACGGATTTTGATACAGGTTTACTCATCGAAAGAGCGACACACGAGGAATCTTTGTGTGTATACCTCGTCCCGTGAGAAGCCGAGATGTGTCGCTAAGAAATAATTAAGAAAATATTAAACAAGTAAAATTCTGTACAATGTTCAATATGCTTAATTAACTACAACGACGTATACGAAAAAAAAACTCGTAACTAATTCTAAAAACACCACGCGTGATGATATTGTGATGTTAAAATACGGCGTCGAAAAATGCTTCTGCAGTATTAGTTTAAGTAACGTAATACTCTGATATCAGGCTCCAGAAACTTAGGTACTTTACGTGTTTTAAAAGTTAACAGTAAAACTTAAAAGGGTTTTCCACTAAATCTTTATAATGAGAAGCTTCTTATTTTACCATCCCTTACAAATATATATATAAATTGAATGAACTTAGCATTAAACTAGAATACATAGGTACATAAGCCCACTTCTTTTTACCCATTGGGGTTGGCAGCAACTATAGAACGCCAACTAATACGATCTTTTTATACTCCTTATGCTTCATATCTCTGCCCATGACGTGTCCAAACTATAATGATTTGACTGTAAAAAAGGGACAGACGTATACAAGTCAAACACATCTGTCCCTTACACACACTGTAAATAACCTTGCTGTAAGAGGTTATGGTGTCCCATTGGCCATGCACTAAACTAGAATCAATGAATTATTGCCAATGACAAGGGAGACTGCACGATGAAAACGTGATGCATCTACCCAAATAACATGGGACAAAGGCAGGAAGATGATGATGATAATGACTTACCTACTTATTTCCAAACACAATCGGTGATAGCAGGAGAAGTGATTCCTCGATATTCAGTAACAATTTCAATCGTAATTTTACGATAACGTATTCAATTATTTTGTTGTTCAAGTATTGTATCGAAGATAGATTTCAGTCCGACTGGTCGTATCTGAATGCCTACCGTTAAACGGGGTGAATAAGACCGCACGGTTGAATAGAAAGAAAACTTTGAAACGAATTTTCACGTTATTTAAAAATTGTTTACAGCATATTAGGTACTCCAATATATTAAATAATTATTTAAAAAAAAACGATGCTTTGTATGAAACCAATAAAGTAGTATCACAGTTACATTTCTAATCAAAGTTGTTCTCATTCACCTCTGCGTTCCTATTCACCCCGTGTAATGGTATATTACATGAATTCACGTCTACCAGTGTCAGATAACCTGGCTTCTAACTATCCGTAACGACTGTTAAAGACGACCAGAAATGTCGGCCGAGATCAAGAGCTTAGCGTGCTTTCCCATTCCACACATCCACGTCCCGACCTTGGCAAGTTCAATTCAATTCAATTTAAATTCAATTCCATTCAATTTATTCAATAACAATTCACATTGCGTTCGAATATAATCCAGCATGAAACATTAACATAAGTGTTGCTTAGCCTTGAAGATGTACCAGTCTGGCTGTCATTACTTAGCCTCGTGTTCAATGGCAATGCTTGTACAAAATGACAGTGCAAGTAGATGATCGATAATCGGAAGCATACAAGAGGCTTTTCTTCCCTAGTTAGTTGCGAAGCGGTAAGCGTACATCCTCTAAGTAGTCTCGAATCACCACAGTTGGTGAGAACTGTGCTCACGATTTGACTTGAGGTTATCTGAGTTACTCAAACATACGATACCATCACACAAAGATTAAGAGAGACGACAGAAGTCGTTTGATTCGTTAGCAAACTTTGAAGGGGGGAAAATATTCATAAAATTCAAATTTCACTTTGGGAATCAATCCTTACATCGTGAAAGGAATCAGCTGCTTCCTACAGTTTTTTTTAACTATACGTACCATAATACAGTAGGTATACTAAATCACCATATTTAGTCATATATCAGTGTTGTTCCCTTACAAAAAGTTAGTTAGTTGAAAAGTTGTAATCATGAAATCACCCCTGAAAAATGACCAAAATTGAAACATAATTAGAAGTAATTTTGTATAATGTTAATAACCTATTGAATGTCACTACATTTTTTCTGCATGTGCACACACAATCAAAGGTTTGAGAGAGTCTTCAAAAGATCATCATTTTCTTGCCCATATCACAATCAATTAGGAACCGACGCAGCATTATTTATTTATATATTTAACATTATTATCTTCTATCTCTGTTATTCTCTAAGGGTACTTTTAAAGACGTAAACATCATGACGTACCTTGTCAATACAATAACATACTCATCATGTACGTGACAAACAATTGAAATCTATAGACTTATGTCAGTCACCGTTTTTACTAAAAATATTAATGTAATAATTATAATATTTTTTACCATTAATTGACACTATAAATAATGAACATTAAGTCCATCCAGGTTTCAGACATGAATATACAAGAATGATGTAATTAAAACTAAAGTAAAAGGGTGTCCGCGGAGTTTCTTGCACGTTCCTTTCCATAGAGAACTACTGACGCTTGCGAATGTGCAACTAGCTTCATCTTTTGTTGGCAATTCAAAAGTACCTCCAAAAATGATTTAGTTGAATAAAATATTTTGATTTGATTTGTTATCTAGTTTTCAAATCAAATCAAATCAAAATATGTATTTGCTAGAAATACATTATTCAGAAGGGAAGATCTAAAAGCCTATAAGTAATTGTATTCTGCCTGCAAGCAAGCGTGCAAATTATTTATAATATAAATTGTAAGACATTAAGTAAACTTATGAAAAAAAGAAAAATGATGCATTTCAATAAATTAATTAAATTACAACTATCCATAAATCAATATTGAAATGTCATCAATTCAGACAAAGGAAATTAAAATATGTCAAAAATTAGAAATGTCAAAAATCAACATGTCAATAAAATAAAAAAATAATGTCACAAATTAAATTAAATGTCAAAATTAATAAGAAAAAAAAAAAATAATAATAATAGTAATAACCAATTAATAAATTATACACTGTCAACAATTTCATTCATCAAATCCATTTTTATGGTCAAAAAATTCTCCAATGCTATAGAAACAACACTTTTGTAGCCACTCTGTAAATTTTGTCTTAAATACATTACCATGTAACGATTTAAATTCACTTGGTAAGTGATTATAGATCAATATACACATATTAAATACATTTTTCTTATAGATGTCTTTATGACATCTATAAGAAAAATATATCCACCTTGGATGATACAATAGGTTTCGAAACTTTGCCCTTTTCTGTCTTGGTATAACTTCAATATGCTGCTTAAAATAATACATGTGAGCCTTTGTAAAAGTGCAGATATCTCTAATATATAAACAGGGCAACGGAAGAATTTTGCATTTTTGAAAGATCGGTTTACAATATCCAAGAACCATGCCTTGTTAATAACTCGGACGCAACGTTTCTGGAGCTTGAAAACTCTGTCGATATCGGTTGAGTTGCCCCACATGATTAGTCCATAGCTTAGGACAGATGATACGTAACCATGGTAAGCCGAAAGAGCAGCTTCTACATAGACGTTTTGTCTCAGCTTTTTCAAAGCAAACACAAATTTATGAAGTTTTTGACAAATATGTTCGACATGGATATTCCAATTTAGATTTGTATCTACGTTTAGTCCTAAAAAAATCAATTCCTCTACTTGTTGTACTTTTTCGCATTCATACATAATATCAAAGGATATTTGTTTTGTGTTACAGGAGTTAATTTCTATTAATTTTGTCTTGTTAATATTTATATTCAAACCATTTTCTTTCATCCAGCTTATTATTTCTAATAGGGTCTTTTCGGTAACAGATTTGTAGTCCTTTTTTCCTGACATTTTATAATTACTGTAGTGTCATCTGCAAAAAGGATACATTTCTGCAAAGTGGCCTCCGGAAGATGATTTATGTAAAGCAAGAATAATAAAGGACCGAGAATGCTACCCTGAGGCACACCACACATATTTATTATTGTATTCAATTTATATTTCTCTTTAGAGTAAATTTTATCAATTTTCTTAATTACTTTGGATATCTGCTTCCTGTTACTTATATAAAAAATATCTAGAAATCCATTCATAATCTTGCCCCCTTATACCATAGAATTCTAATTTGTTCAGCAGCTTTGAATGATTTACAAAATCAAAGGCTTTACTCATATCTAAAAATAAAGATATCGCTGGATTGCCATTGTTATGCTTTCAGTTGCTAGTTTCATAAAGTTAAAGATTGCAAGAGCAGTTGAACTACCTTTACGGAAGACAAACTGCTCTTTGCATAATATGTTATGAGTACCGAGAAAACTATTTAACCTAACAAGCATTGCCTTCTCAAAAATTTTCGAGATAATCGGTACTATTGTGATAGGCCGGTAGTTATTAGAGTCTGTCTTCTAAATAATGGTTTCACGATTGACATTTTAAGCTGGTCAGGAAACACACCTTCCAAAAAAGATAAGTTAATTATATGCGCTAGAGGATGACATATCCAACTAGCACAAGCTTTCAAAACTTGTGTGGCGATGCCGTCATATTCACAAGTTTTGCTATTGTCAGGACATTATGATTTTATGCACTTCCATCGCATCTACAGGATTTAAGAATATAATATTTAGATTTTGGTTTTTTTGTTCAAGTAGGAGTTTTTATTATTATTAGAATTATTGGAATTATTAGAATTATCAGAATTATTAGACTTATTAGAATTACTAGAAATATTAAAATTATTAGAATTTTCAGAATGATTAGAACTATTACAATTATTAGAATTATTATTATGTAATGGTTGATTAGATGTCAAATTAATAAAGTAGTAATTAAATATATTACAGAAGTCCGATGGATTTTTATATGTCACATTATTAAAATTTATTTCGTCGATGTCATTTTTATACAAATTATTATTAGATAATGTTGAGGAGATTGCATTCCAAGTCGCTTTACATTTATTTTTATGCATTTGTATGCATCTTGTATTCATAAGTTTCTGCGCTCTCTGTGCACAACGTTTAAACATATGATTATAAAGTGTGTAGTTTTTCTCATCATATTTTTTATTGATTTTACTATTTTTAAATTTTAGATGAAGCTGACGTTTCGTTTTGCTAGACTTTTTAATGGCTATCGTTATCCAGTTTTGTTTTACTGGTTTATTGTTCGTCACCTCTGTAGTCACGTCGTTTCTCCACACAGTGCATCTATTGTTTCTTTGGTCATAAAGCATCTGCTTTAAAAAAATATCTTCAAATAAGCCTAATAAAAGGCGGAACTCACCAATGTCTCCACTTTTAACCACTGTATTCCTATGAAATATAATTATTATGCATATTCATGAATGCAGTTTTATGTGCTGTGTGTAGCATTCGTGCTCCTAACTTCTGGACGTGTTCTAACTTAGCCAGCTGTCGTGTGGTGACGTCACAGTTGCAATGTTGGTAGCCTCAACTCGCAACATGTTAGGAGACTAGAGTCTTGTTCAAAATTAAACGGACATGGCTAACAGCCATTTCTACTCAGTGAGCTTGTGACTTTTTGAATTGAGTTCCAATGCTAAAAAACTTATGTATTTGTGGAGCCAAAACAGAAATACATTATGTATGACAGTGAAAACAAAGGTATTAAAAAAAATTGGCTGTCATGGGGACTACCGACAGAAGCGAAAACTCACATTAATATGTCGCTGACACGAAGTCATAAGTTTTTCCCATAATAAAATTCATAATCGAATTATAATTTTGACGATCTTACACTGGGTATAATAGTAACATAACTATTGGACAGGTATTTTTTTTTAATTCAAGTTGAGGTCGTCGCGTCGTTAGATTATAGAGTTTAAATATTGTCGCATCGTCATCCCCAGATTGGATTTTTTTTTAACATAAGCTTTAAGAATACATTTATCTCAAGTAAGGAAACACCAAGAACTAATATCTGGAGCCATCGTGCGTCGTGTAAATATTGGTTCTTTGTGTAGACGGTCTACAACACTAGTCAGAGAACAAACTAGATTGTCACGTCCTCTCCGTGTTGTCTACCAGTAAATGACGAAGCTACAGCTGCAGCTATATCACTAATCTCACGAATTCCTATTTATTTAGGTAACCAATATACGTAATGCGTGTATGACTAGATGTATGCACGTGAATGTAGCAAAAAGATTAGGTATGTAAGGATCATATCAGGTAGCGTTCAGCAGTTTCTGCATACCGTCATGGAATAAGGGCTTGAGCTTATTTATGTATGTGCTTGTGAAAGAGACCGTCACACAAGTATGTTTTTCATTGACGGCAATATACAATCAGGGAAAATATTGTCAATACTGATAAACAATTAATTTCCCTGATTTTACAAAGCTACTTGTAGATTTTTTCTGAAACTTGATGACATTGTAGTAAGTAGTATGATTTAATTATATTTTTAAATTCTTAAGCGATGAATCGATTAACTGGAAAATTTTGTTAAAAGCTAGTGCTCTTTGTGTTTTTTACTTTAAAACTAAAACGTACCACAATGAAACATACACAGAAAATAACTGTACAGAAATGCACAGAAAATAATACCTACAACAAAATAAAGCTGAGTGTACAAACATAAAGAGAAGTTAATAAAAGTTAAACACAACCAACAGTATGATACCTATAAAGATTCTTAACTGCGTATAGCGTTACTACGTTGTGCAAATTTCGAAAATACAGTGTACGACGTACGGCTACGAATAAGCTAAGTATCACCACTACACTTGTACACATTTTTCACATATTGAAACAAAACAATAGCAGTCCGACATCAGCGAACTACGTTTTAATCTTTATATCTGCGTGTTCCAAGCTTTGGTAATTACAGCCTTTTGTTGTTTCAATGTTTCATGAAACCAAAACGTGGGTAAGAAGAGAGGCACCTACTAATTTGTATGTTTTAAAAAGATATATACCAGAAGACACTTTGTTAGTTTAACAGACTTTTCACAAAGCGAAATAAGACTCCCGGGAACCTCGCAATAATGAGTAAAGTAATTGTGTCTCATTAGTCGAAACTAGATAGCACACTCATCGTATAACTGTACTTGTTACAAAATCCAGGATGTAGGTATCTAAAAATACATTTAAGGGGATTTTCATGTCTGGGGAACACAGAAGAGTTAGACAGAAACGCACCTAACAGTATAGCCACATATCATCAGTTATGTTTGAGTCCCATGTAATAAGGGTAGAGCCAATTGCCGTCAACCGGGCACAAATTTAGACTCCAGCTGCTACTGAGAAATTACAAATATAAAAACCAGTTAAAACTTTGGCCGACCTGGGAAGCGAACCCAGCGGGGCGAGCACGGCCTCTGTGATAGGCACAAAACCCACGGTTTGTCTTTACTGCTGTCGATTCGACAACAGAAGAGCGTGGAGCGCGATAGAGAGAAAAACCAGAGTAGACTTAGGTACCTATAAACATATGTAAGATTTACTGACAACAGCATTTTTTTTTGCCCATTGCGGATTATCCGCATTGGATGTCCTCCGCCCTGGGGGGGAAAACGGAGGGGTCACACCTACGCTGGGGTCAGGGGAACGTACGATCTTACCGCAACCCCCGTCCGCTGCTGGCCCGCATCTACGGGTCATGACCTCGGGTAGGGGGCAGTGAGGTGTTTTATTCCGCCCGCGACGTCTAAGAGGGGCGCGCGCACGAACATTACGCTCCGCTACCTCGGGTCCTGATGAGTGGGGGTGACGGACGTCCCCAAATCCGTCGCCCCTGGACCCATTTAGGAGGGCTAGAAGAGGGCGTGTTGTCCGCCCTCCGACGATGCCAGGCGTCTGCTGCGCGTCGGTTGAGTGGATAAAATCTCCATCTCCGCAGCCTCCTTCTGCGAGACGACTGACACAAACGCGTACGGGTTCACGGCTAAGTTTGCAGGCTACTCTAAGAAGTTTTTAGCACACAATACGAAATTAAGTTGCTAGCCAATTGACTAGACTGAATCAAGTTGTGGTTCAGTCCAGTTAATTGGCTTGGCCCTTTTGAGAGATAAACAAAAGACGAGAAGACTACTACAACTTAATACTGAAACTATAACTTAATCTCTACTCCTCGCTTCGATTCCCCAATGCTTGGGGTCGTGAGCACATCATGGTTTCAAATCTTCCTCTTTGATGATGTTTCTCCACCTGCTCCTATTCTCAGCAACATGCACCATACTTGGCTTTAATTTTTAATTTGTGTGTGGACCAAGGAGTCTTTCCAGATGTAATGAAATTCAGTAAAGTTATACCTCTTTTTAAATCCGGCGACCATAATGACACCAATAATTATAGACCTGTTTCCGTGTTGCCGGTTTTCAGTAAGGTCTTTGAAAAAGTTATGCTTAGTCAAATGCTTATTCATTTTAACACTAATAAAATCTTACACGAACAGCAGTATGGTTTCACCAAAGGACGTTGTACAACTGATGCTGGTGTCTCCTTATTAAAACACATATTTGCAGCGTGGGAGGAAGCCCAAGATGCTATTGGAATCTTCTGTGACCTCTCAAAGGCTTTTGATTGTGTTAATCATGAAACCTTACTTTTAAAGCTGGAACATTACGGATTAGGTAAACTTGCACTAAGCCTAGTGAAATCTTATTTAAATGACAGGCAACAGCAAGTTCAGATAAATGGTGTAAATTCACGGGGCTTAAAAATAAAAATGGGGGTACCACAGGGCTCTATATTGGGTCCTTTCCTCTTTCTGGTGTATATAAATGATCTACCGCATTTATTGAAAAAACAACCACATATAGTATTGTTTGCTGACGATACGTCCTTAATATTTAAGATCAATAGACGTTCCACACGTATTGATGACGTAAACAACGCTCTACAGCAGGTCCAAAACTGGTTTACTGTTAATAATTTAGTATTAAATGGAAAAAAAACGAAGTGCATAAGATTTGCGTTACCGAATGTTAAAAGTAATAACTTGGAAATAATATTGAACAAGGAGAAACTAGAAATCGTCGAAAACGCGGTTTTCCTGGGAATCACGCTCGACTCGAGGCTACAATGGGGTCCTCATTTAACATCTCTGGCAGGACGGCTTAGTTCAGCAGCATATGCTGTCAGAAAAATCCGTCAATTTACTGATGTACATACCGCGAGGCTGGTCTATTTTAGTTACTTTCATAGTATCATGTCTTACGGTATTTTGCTATGGGGACGGGCTGCAGACATAGAGTCTATTTTTATTCTGCAGAAAAGAGCTATCAGAGCCATATACAATCTTCGCAGGCGCGATTCTCTTAGGGAATTATTTAAAGATATCAACATCATGACGGTACCTTGTCAATACATTTATGAAAATATAATGTATGTCCGTAAAAATATTCATCTTTTTACTAAAATAAGTGATAGGCACAATTTTAATACTAGAAATAAGGACAAGTTAGATCAACCTCGATTCAGGGTAGCTAAAGTAGCTAGCTCTTTTATGGGGTACTGTGTAAAATTTTATAATGAAATTCCACTAGAAATTCTCCAATTAAACGAGTCAAAATTTAAAACATGCATTAAACGCACACTATGTAGACAAGCATATTATAAATTGGAAGATTATCTCCTTGATAAAAATGCTTGGCTAAATGCCGGTCCTGCTCCACAGCCACATACATTTGTAGCTATAAATTAGTTTATATTGGAAGAGATGCTGCTGCCCTTTTCGTATTGTTGTTTTCAGTGTTTTATTTTTATTTCATTTGTTTATTTCAATAGGACTTAGGATTCTTTACATGTTATATTTAGAAATAATAGCATTGTATAATGTAGAAGCACTTTTATTTTTCAAATTTGTGAATGTGAAGTACCATGGAGCATTTTTATTAGGTTACAACTTTTTATTTTTTTTTATTTTGACATTGCGAGCATGGCAGTTGAGAGTTTGTCATGCTCACTCAAATGTCTCGCTGTTGGTGGCGCGTGTTATTGGGTCATTCGGTTCCCTTCAAAATGGTTGAGCTGAGTGGGGTTGATGCACGCGTCATGCTCGTGAACGGGTGCCGTCAGATGAGACTGGTCATCTCTTAGCTGCCAGTGACTTAATTCAGTTCCTATCTTTTAATATTTTTTTTTTATTATTATCTACATTGTGCTCACATAATAGAAGCAACAAGAAGTACTTATGTAACCAAACATTATATGTAACACATATTATTTAAAAGAGTGTCCATGGAGTTTCTTGCACGTTCTTCTCCATAGAGATCTACTCCTTGGAATGTGCAACTTAGCTTCACTTGTTAGTTTGACTGACCGACATTTGACAATTCAAAAGTGCCTGTAATTGGTCTATTTGAAATAAACGTTTTTGATTTTGATTTTGATTTGATTTGATTTTGATTTGATTTTGATTTTGATTGCACGGCTTCTGAGTCTTTGATGTTCAGCGACGTTCGGATTTGGTCTGACCAGCGTATAGGACTTCTGCCTTCTAGGCCGTTTACCCTAGACTTTGCCAGTGACAATAACCTTTAGTAAGTTGTCACCAAGCTTACGGGCAGTATGGCCATAGAAGTCAAATATCTAACGGAGGCACACATTCGTCAATCTAGGCCTTTTTTCAATTTTGAGTTCCTGCAATATCGAGCATCTTCCTGTAATTGCCTTTGATCCTTTTACATCGGCCAGAATACTCTTTCATAACCTCGTTGTTTTGGAGACCGTGACATTTTATCTCTTTTCTCTTCTGGACTAGTACCCAGGTTTTATCAGTGAGCCAGATTTTTTTATTTGCATTCCTTGTGTTGAAGTTGGCATTTTATCAGTTTGAAGTTGTCATTTTGGCAATTTAATCTATGTTTCGAAATTGGTCCCATTTTAATTTGATCAAGATCTGATGAAGAACTTCGAAGATATACGACAGACCTCTTGTAGCGTAAAAAAAAAAAAAATTGTCACTACATGTGTCACGTTTAATTTTGACGAATAAAAGATAAAATAAAAACAAACATTGTTCAACATAAAAAATATACAAAGAAAAAAGGAATGGCGACGTAAAGGAAGACTATCGGTAAAGTTGGGAAATGGATTGTCTAGAATAAAATTTGTAATTTTGGAAAATAATGCCTATAGGAGAGAAGGGGTTGCAACCGCTATCCGGCCCTAGGCGCGATTAAAATATAACCGTGCATAAATGTAAAATTAAAAACGGTTCATTTCACGACCTTTTGACACGAATAGGTGATACATATAAAAAACTATTCAATAAGTACTTCGCTATTGCTACAAATTATAAAAAGTGAATAGGAACAAAATTTTGGGATCACTTGACGCGGAGCGATGTCACGACGTCCTCCCGGGGTCTTCACTCGTATATTATGGAGTCACCCCCGCAAGCACACGCTTCCCGAACTCAGTCGGTGTTGAAATAACTCGGAACATCAGTCCACAGCTTGTTATATATTCCAAGAACCGATTCTGAGCGAATCGGTTCTTTGTAACAGACGGCCTTATGCGCCGGTAACTCGGAAACAAATTAAATTCCTGGTGAACAATTGACACTCTCAGAAAGAAATGTCCAATAATGCTGCAGAACTAAATGCAACATATTGGTTTGCATGGACGCAATGCGATATAAATCCAACGATTTGCACTTGAAATTTTCTTAAAAAAAATACTAAACGTGTTACTTCCAAGTAGATACGTCGCCAATTCACAAGAAAAATTTTCTCTGTCATCCAATGGAATGATCAAACTTCTAAGTTTGAACCGAAATAAGAAAAAATTAGAAATGAGGTCGACTTACACGAACGGAATAGTTTTTATTCAGCCGAATCAATAAGCAGCGTGATAATGCTGCAATACCCCCTTTCTAAGAAAAAAAAGGACGAAAGTACGAGTGAGAAGAAAGATAAAGCTGGAACAGGCAATGACAACAGCAGGAATCATTTCTGAATCAAACGATATCGAAGTGCAAAAGATACTGAATAAACACGGTGGCCACCACATCTAAACGTTATCCGCGCGAACTCGCGATATCTCGATTACATCTATGGAGAATATGAAAGAAAATAACAAACTCATAAATCTAAATATATATTGTTCAATTAGAGACAAACACCAACAACTACCACATCCTAACAACTATGAAGAACAACCAGGGAACTATACATCTAAGTAAAGCTAGCCTAACTTAACATAAGACTTAACTATTACCTAACAACAATAAGAAAAAACCCGGGGATCCCCAAAAAATAAATAACGTCAACACGTAAAGTCCAACCTTAGTTATAGAAACGAAAGACAAGTTGGACAAAAAACAAAAAAACAAGTTTGAGAAAGAAAACTTAAGTCAATTAAGTCAAAGAAGAATTCAAGACAAAAAAACTCAAATCAGAGAACTCAAGTCAGAAAACTCAAGTTTAAATTCAAATTAAATGTAGAATGACACACCATTTGTGTTAAACTAAAAGAAATAAAATAACCTGAGAACACAGGTTGACACAACACAGAAATAAATAGATGTCATTATTAACAGATAATTCATGAAGTTTTTAACATAATCAAAAACTTATGCAAAGAAATATTCCCATAAACCAAAGAGGAAAAAGGTTTAGAAAGCAAATGTTAATGTTAAAATGGAACAAAGAGAATTCAATCAAATTTATTTTAAGATATCTTTGATATGATATTGTCCGGAGTGGACTGAATCACAATCCTGGAGCAAATATGTGGTCCTAGAAATGACTCTTATTACACGGCACTTAATAAAACGTGGAGCAAGCTTTCCAGAAAAAAAATCATTTCCAGAAGACTTGGAAAAGTTCTTTCTCCATACAGTATCACCAATATTCAGAGTGATAGCTGATCGATTAGAATTATATGCACGAGAGTTACGGAGGAAAGCTAAAGAAAGATTATCAGCTACCTTTGCATAAACTTCGCTGAGAGAGGATAGGTTTGAAGCATGACGAGCCCGACTGTCTGCCAAATTAGAGCTTCGAGTCTGACTATCTACACGACTGCTATCCATAAGGACCTCTCTACCAAACATAAGAAAGTTAGGCGTAAAGCCAGTAGCTAGATTAACACAAGAATTGAGGTAAAGCTTAACTTTAGGTAACATTTTAGCCCAACTTCTTTGGTTTTCACCAACCAAAATACCTAAACACGTAATAACACTTTGGTTGTATCGCTCAACCGTATTTGCTTGGGGTGTATAATATGGCGTAAAAGTAGGTGATTGAATATGAAAAGATCTGAGAAAATTAAGGAATTGATTACTACGAAAAACTGTAGCGTTGTCGCAAAGAATAGTACGCGGAACCCCAAAATTAAAGAAAATTTCAGACTCTAACGCTTTTATAACAGAAAGAGCGTCAATCCTTTTCAGAGAAACTAGCCAAACATATTTGGAAAAAACATCTACCATAGAAAGGATATATTTATAACCATAATAAGCACAGGGCAACGGACCAATTATATCGATAGAAATCATCTGTAAGGGCAAGGAAACCTCTTTAGGGTAGCACATCTGACCGCGAGGTTGCGTGTTCGAGATTTTATAGGCTTTACAAACCTCACATTGACTTAACGTCGAAGTAACGTCACGGAACATATTTGGCCAGTAGAACAACTCCCTAAGCTTTAGATACGTTTTAGTAACACCGGGATGTATCGAAGGAAAACTATTGTGAATTTCCCAAATAGCGTCTGGAACCTTTTCAGCTGGTAACACCACGTGCCATGGTTCAGAAGATAAAGGACTAGTAACAGGCATGCGTCTCATAAGGATACCGTTATTTATAGCGTATGCTGGGAACATTTGTGGCGTGTCTCGAGCACCTATATACACCTTCTTATACCAACGGTCATTAGTATGTTCAGGACCCTGGTCAAACGACACAGGATTAGCATAGATCCTGGATAGAACATCGGGGACTATATGTTGCGAACCTTTACGATGCACAATATCAAAAGTATATTGGGAGATAATAGTAGCCCAACGAGCTAAACGACCAGATGGGTTGTTAAGAGTGAGGAGCCACTTAAGGGCCATATGGTCTGTTATGACTGAAAACTTCATCCCATCTAAATAACATCGAAAATGTTTAATTGAATCCAAAACTGACAAGAGTTCACGTTCTGTAGTACTATAATTGCGTTCAGTTTGAGTGAATAAACGCGAATAATAGGCGATTGGGTGCTCAACATCGTCTATCTTTTGTGTCAGTACCGAACCAAGACCAACAGCTGATGCATCACACTGCAGGATGAACGGCTTGGAGAAATCAGGACATGCCATAACAGGCGTATCGATTAGCGCTTGTTTCAACTTAGTGAAAGCCTGATCGGCTGCATCATTCCAACTTATTGGATCATTACCCTTTCTCTTACCGATAAGGGCAGTAAGCGGAGCAATTATAGAAGAAAACCCTTTAACGAAACGCCTATAATAGGAACACATACCAATGAAACCGCGTAATGACTTAGCTGAAGTGGGAGTAGGATAATCTTTAATAGCATCAAGTTTGCCGGGATCGGTTTGAAGTCCCTTTTCATTAACTATATAACCCAAATATTTTAGTTCGCTTTTGCAAAACTCGCATTTTTTCAAATTTATAGATAAGCCTGCTTCTTTAAGTCGAGCAAGCACCTTCCTGAGCAGCGCCATATGACCAAAGAAATCTTTAGATACGATTATCAAGTCGTCGACGTACCCAAAAATACAGTCGTCACTGGTAGAAGTAAACTCGAAATTAACGATCATATCAGTAAGGCGTTGCATCTCCGAAGCAGCGTTCGTTAGACCAAAAGGCATCCTAACAAACTCAAAGAGACCACGTTGTGGGACAATAAATGCTGTTTTCTCACAACTTTCTCTATCAGCAAGTGGAATTTGCCAGAAAGCACTTCTAAAATCCAATGAGCTAATATATCTAGCACCACGAAGGTTGTCGAGGATATCGTGAATACGGGGAAGAGGATAAGAATCTCTGATTGTCACACTATTCAGTTTTCTACTGTCGACACAAAACCGAACAGAACCATCCTTTTTTGTCACCATTACCACAGGACTAGCCCATGGAGAACGAGAAGGACGAATAACACCCATATCTAACATTTTGTCAATCTCTTCATTGAGAATCTTCAACTTGACTGGGGATAAGGGATAATATCTTTGACGGATAGGGTATCCCGTAGTATTAATTTTATGGGACAACCAAGATGTCTTTCCAAGACCAACTTTTTCCGAAGAGATAACTTCATACTCCTTAATAACTTGTTGAAGACAAGACTCTTGATCCGGCGATAGGATGTTACGAGGATGAATATAACGAACCTCACTAACAGAGGAAACTTGAGGGGGAGAGTGCTGAACAGAAGGGATAAACATATTACCATCAATATTTTTATCGAAAGCCTGACTAAAAATAGACGTCAAACCGAATTTATTCCAAAATTCGATACCTAAAATAACAGAAGATGACATCGAACTTGCCACTAAAAACTCATGAATAAAAGTTGTACCGTTAAATTTAACTGGAAGATGTACAGAACCAAGAATATCAATCGGTGAATTATTAGCCGATATAACACGGGGACAAGCGTCTTTTGATGTCAAAGAAATACCAAGTTGCTGAATAAAATTATCGTTAACAAGCGAAATCTGAGCACCAGTGTCAAGCAATGCTTTAACAACTCTACCACATAATAATACCTCTATAAACGGTCGGTTATCGAATGAATCTGTAGTAAACACTGGGGATACTGTACGAAAAGAAGCGTATCGCCAGTGGTCTATGCATTTTTTGGATTACATTTCGGACATTCTCTAGTAATAAATCCAGGAGTGCGACACTTAAAACAAATCATGCCTGTGATCTCTGGGCAAGAGCGGTAAGAATGACCAACTTTGTTACATTTTAAGCAAAGCTGAGACTGACTACAACTAGGACAAGTCCGAGGCTTACTAGTTGTTGGTTGATGGGAAGTTTTGTTCGGCCTGGGTTTTGGTGAGTTAACAGCCTGAGAAGTCGACTGGTCGGCAACACAATCGAAACTGGCTACCGCCTTTGGAGGTTTTAGAAAGGACTCGAAATGAGTAACAGCTTCGATTAAATTATCGATGTCATGAAATTTTTGGATGGACAAGCAAGGAGTGTACTTTGGCAACATGTTGTGAGTGATGATCCACAACAACTCCGATTCTTCAATAGGCTTGCTCAGTTTAGCATTTAAGTAAGAAACCTCGATAATAAATTCTCTTATTAGCTGTTCCGGTCTCTGCTTGAGGTTACGGACCTCCTGGCTTATCTTAAATTCAAAATCGGTCGTACCGAATGTCCTAAAAAAGGCTTCTTTGATCTCAAAGAAGGAAAGATCCGGACGACGGATTGACCTAAAATATTGAAGTGCGACACCTGACAAGACTTCATGGAATCGCCTAACTAAGTAACCATCAGACAAATTGTCGGCCTCCCTGCACTCTTCTAGACTCGTGAAAAATTCCCGTACGCAGGTCTTTCCATCGAAAACAATCTTCCACTTAGTAAGAGAGAACTGCCTGGTAAATTGTGGGCGTTCATCAGATCTTATTGGAGAAGGAACAACACTTTGTGAGGAAGCGCGAGAAGCTCTTGGCTGAATGGGACAAGGTGGTGGTCGCGAAATGATGGGACTATCACAACGTGGAGTCTCACCAATAGGGAACTCCTCTTCTGACATGATGTAACTAGTATAGACCTAATAACGAATGAAAGAACAGACAAAGGACGATTGAATCCTAGCGAAAAAATAAGCACGGCATGAACAGCTGGACAAAAATAATCCAGCAACCAGCAGTCAGCGAACGCCAAGCTAGTAAACAAAGATCTAGGCTAAATAAGGAGTAAAAATCAGGAAACCTATCGTTATATTTGCTGCCATAAGTGGATAAAATAAAAGACGGTTATGTGTACTATAGTTCACAAAATTAAATTCCATTAAAAAACATTACATTTCATGAAAAAAATATGTCAAGGAAAATAACAGCTTCACAGATCTGTACTGGTGGTATAAATCCTAGAATACCTTTCTTGAATGGAAGAATATCAGCGTCCTGAAACAAATAAGCTTAAGAATCATTAGCTCCCAGAGGGAGTGACCATCCTCAATAAAGCAAAAAAAATAAATTATGTCGAATCATTTAAATTTCAAAGTTATTAGGTAAAAACACTTACTCATGTCCCTGTTCGGGCGCCAATTTGTAGCGTAAAAAAAAAAAAAATTGTCACTACATGTGTCACGTTTAATTTTGACGAATAAAAGATAAAATAAAAACAAACATTGTTCAACATAAAAAATATACAAAGAAAAAAGGAATGGCGACGTAAAGGAAGACTATCGGTAAAGTTGGGAAATGGATTGTCTAGAATAAAATTTGTAATTTTGGAAAATAATGCCTATAGGAGAGAAGGGGTTGCAACCGCTATCCGGCCCTAGGCGCGATTAAAATATAACCGTGCATAAATGTAAAATTAAAAACGGTTCATTTCACGACCTTTTGACACGAATAGGTGATACATATAAAAAACTATTCAATAAGTACTTCGCTATTGCTACAAATTATAAAAAGTGAATAGGAACAAAATTTTGGGATCACTTGACGCGGAGCGATGTCACGACGTCCTCCCGGGGTCTTCACTCGTATATTATGGAGTCACCCCCGCAAGCACACGCTTCCCGAACTCAGTCGGTGTTGAAATAACTCGGAACATCAGTCCACAGCTTGTTATATATTCCAAGAACCGATTCTGAGCGAATCGGTTCTTTGTAACAGACGGCCTTATGCGCCGGTAACTCGGAAACAAATTAAATTCCTGGTGAACAATTGACACTCTCAGAAAGAAATGTCCAATAATGCTGCAGAACTAAATGCAACATATTGGTTTGCATGGACGCAATGCGATATAAATCCAACGATTTGCACTTGAAATTTTCTTAAAAAAAATACTAAACGTGTTACTTCCAAGTAGATACGTCGCCAATTCACAAGAAAAATTTTCTCTGTCATCCAATGGAATGATCAAACTTCTAAGTTTGAACCGAAATAAGAAAAAATTAGAAATGAGGTCGACTTACACGAACGGAATAGTTTTTATTCAGCCGAATCAATAAGCAGCGTGATAATGCTGCACTCTTCAATAAATAACGGCAAATCTCTCGGGATTGCTGCAATCGCATGTCTGTTTATTGTTTATACCTTTTCATAACATAACATCACGCCAGTACGCTCTTAAGGGGTACGCAGATCTCTCATTTCACCAGTTATGTTAAAGTTTCATGATATTCGGGTTATCTATTCTGGTGTTAAGGTAACTTACTGAACGACTTGCCTATTAGGTAGGTACAACTAAAAAGTAAAAAATTAAAAACTTATTAGAAAAAAATACTACCGACTTCCAAATAAGAAAACTTCAAAGTGAAAAATAACTTTATTTTTGGGAGTCGGTGTCCATAACGCAAAAAAATGGTACCTACGAAAGAACTTCCAAAAATAAAGTTAGGTTTCACTTTGTAGATTTCTTATTTGGAAGTCAGTAGTATTTTTTTGTAAAAATTTATATTTGTAAGTATCCCTTGAAAGACTTTTATTTTCTATACATCAAAACCACAAGCTTTTTTGTCGAATTTCCTTGTATAGTAAATATTAATAACACGCATTCTATGAAAACTTTAAGTATACAATCCAATCCATCGGTTGTCGTGTTACCTAATATTGGAGTTCAGATAAAGTAATGGTACTCAACTGCATCCAGATAGACTAGAAGCTATATTGGGAAAAGGCTACGCAAAAAAATACCTGTTACATTAAGACCTGTTACAGTGAATGCCAGACTGGTGGCATAAGCATCGTTGCGTACGGTGCACCAAAAAACCCTAGGCGCGCCTCGAGTGACTTATTAAAAATTGGAAGCGATCCAATTACACAGCATAAATCCATACGGTGCCCAAGCTATGTTCAATTATACGAAATTGAATGTAAGTACTCAGTTCCGACAGATTTCCTTTTTCATTCCGAACGCATTATGTGATTTTAATTGGACGAATACAGGTGGTGTGCTCGTAAAGCGCCGGATAAATTCAGGATGGATGAAATGGCGATGGATCACGAGAACAACTTATGACCACGGATGCCCCTCAAGTTAAAGGGGAAAATCTATAAATCTGTGATAAGAGCTAAAAATGTTTGGCTGTGACAAAGAAGGATGAAAAGAAATTGCATGTAGCGGAGATGAGAATATTAAGATGGATGTGCGAAGTGTCGAGAATGGCTAAAGTGAGAAATGAGTATATTAGAGGAAGTTTGAAAGTAGCGCCAGTGATTGAGAAGTTGAAAGGCAATTATGAATAATACAGCAGATCCTATCATCTCTGGGACGATAGGTAGTCGGGCAGAACCGTATTGGGATAAGCCATTTACGCATCGGTTAAACATGTTCCCTCAAAAACAAGCAGTAAGGAATAAGGTCAATTTATCTTTACTGTTAGCCGAGGAGATAAAAGGCTGATAAACTTACATTTGACATGCGGAGGTAAACATAATTTGATTATCGTTAAGCCAAATATTTTCATCTTTGCCTTTCATCATTTTTCATCGGACAACTCTGCACGACTAAGTTTTCTGCTTCTTAAAATACTCCAACTCAAAGTTTTCAACCTAAAATACTAGCGTTAATATAAAAATATTCGTGAGCTTTTCGTTTTCAGACTACAGTAAAGTTATAAGTTAATTAACTGTTGTTAATTTGCTTCAAAACTGTGTATTTATTCCAACTAGTTTTCTGAAGGCTTTTAGTGTTGGACGGCAAGAATAACATGATATTGCTGTGTTCCTCGAATGGTTTGCCAGAAGTATTAGAATACGCAATATTTAAGACTCATGTCGTGCCCGATTGTTTCCACAATCTGATTTTTTTTTGATAGTATGCTGTTATGTTGTCGACTACGCTTATCTAGAAGTAAAAACCTATTTACTTTTGACTCAGACTGTAGCTATCTAGAAACACAGCCGCCGGCACAGAGAAAATCTATAAATAACTCCTCATTCGCAGAACGAGAACATAAAAATTCTTATTTGCCTATGTTTTTGGACATCGAAAATCCAGCAAAGCCTACACTTAGACTTAAAAGGAAAGGGACTCCTTTTAACTAATTGATTATACTGTTGAAATATCATTTTCTGGAGAGGAATAATCATCTCTTCCATGTCATCAGTTAAAAGCTACAGCCATCAGGATTGAGAAAGCTGCAGTAAGAGAACTACTTAATAAAACAGCAAATAGCCCGCACTACGGATCGTAAGAGGCTTAATAAATTCTTACGGAAATCAAGGTTGTGTGCGCTATTTGGAAATTCGCCAAAGGGAATACTAAACAAATAAAGAGTGTGGGCAAAGGGTAGCTGGCCAAGTTATAAAATTATATTGGCCAAGTTATAAAATATGTGGTCTAATATTAAAAGAGGTTTGAGATACTAGTGGGCAATTACTCAATACACACCAGAGAATTTAGATAAAAATTGGTAGCGCACATCGCTTGCAGAATGGAAGGGCTGACAGGTCCTCCAGTCGCAGTAGTGTACCGGAAGACCATAGGATGATTTGCCACAAGATGGATAACCTGGTGAGCTGAGGGACACAGGCACAGAGTAATAAAGCACAGGCTGCTGGAAACGCAAAGCACAGTACTGTACGAACTGGCGACGCTTAAGGGAAGACGTTGTCCAGCAGTGAGTCAACTTGAAGCAACCGAATAGAAGCAAATAATTTTCGAATAGTTATATTTATAAAAAAACACATTCGGACGAAGTAAAAATCCATGACACGTACTTATCATCAATCATCAATGCATTTAATAAATGTGTAGTAAAGTCATTTTTGTACATCGAGAATATTACCAATATTGTCTGTTTGTCTGTTTGTCTGTTTGTCTGTTTGTCTGTTTGTCTGTTTGTCTGTTTGTCTGTTTGTCTGTTTGTCTGTTTGTCTGTTTGTCTGTTTGTCTGTTTGTCTGTTTGTCTGTTTGTCTGTTTGTCTGTTTGTCTGTTTGTCTGTTTGTCTGTTTGTCTGTTTGTCTGTTTGTCTGTTTGTCTGTTTGTCTGTTTGTCTGTTTGTCTGTTTGTCTGTTTGTCTGTTTGTCTGTTTGTCTCTTTGTCTGTTTGTCTGTTTGTCTGTTTGTCTGTTTGTCTGTTTGTCTGTTTGTCTGTTTGTCTGTTTGTCTGTTTGTCTGTTTGTCTGTTTGTCTGTTTGTCTGTTTGTCTGTTTGTCTGTTTGTCTGTTTGTCTGTTTGTCTGTTTGTCTGTTTGTCTGTTTGTCTGTTTGTCTGTTTGTCTGTTTGTCTGTTTGTCTGTTTGTCTGTTTGTCTGTTTGTCTGTTTGTCTGTTTGTCTGTTCGTCTGTTTGTCTGTTTGTCTGTTTGTCTTGGCTTTGACTGTACGGGATCTTCGGTAGTCGGTTTATTTTTTTGTGATTTTTATTAATGATCGCCACTCCACGGGATTTAAACGACCAAAATGTAACGGTGTGTATCACACTGTTTAAACGTTGTTATTTTTTACAAACATGAAATACGAAGGCGATGTTGATGAAACAACTAGCGCCACCTGTCTTCGGAAAAAAATTGTCGGCACTATTAAATAGGCTACAGGGGATGCATCCAAAAGTCAGTCGCTCTGCACTTCACACGTATGTTCAAGATCGTTATTTATTTTTATGTTTATCGTAGTAAACTAGAAAACTCTGATTTTATGATCATTTTGTTAGTACAATCAGGGTCAATTATTGTTATTGTAAAAATCGTATTTAAGGGGGCGAACTAAAAGGTTATCTGACGGATAAAATGCTAGTAGTGGCATATATGCAAAACTAATATCAAGCATCCCATACTTTTTCACAATAACGTCATTAACGTTATTGTGTTTTTCGTTATTTACTTTATTTTAAATAAAAAAATATTTTTTAAGTAACAGATAGGTTTACCATTAAAGGCTGTTTTATTTTTATCTAATCTCTTCAAAATGAATGAAGCTCTCTATTCGTCTTTATGTTTATAACTACTTTCTAGGAAGCTTAAAATTTGGTCTTTTAGATACAGACAAATTGAGAGCTTAATTCTTTTTGAAAAACTTCTTTGTTTATGATTGATAATGACAGTGACAAGAACATTTTAATATCTTTGAATCTTGAAACACCAGTGAAATCAACAAAATTAGAAGAAAAATGAAAGTTATCGAGATACATATCAGAAAAAATATGTACATCTCTTTAACTAATATTTATATGCTCAGGGGATTATCATTAGGTAGTGATATTATATATACTTGATTCCATACAACCGGCAAGTTGAAGCACATCCCCTACTATTTAAAATGTACACCAACACGCAGGTACGAAACTCGCCTATATCAAAGTGCTTTTGTCTTGAAAGCCGGTTCTTTTTTTTTTAAGTTATTTTATTGCTGTAATCAGAATGAAGCAAAACCAATTCTTTAATGAAACGAAATCAAATAAATCCGTTGAAAAAGATACGGCAAGATACCGCGTATCCGTCATGTTGAAAGTTCTATTTTCACCGGGAACCTGAAATAAAGTTGAGAACTCTTATCTGCCTGAAGGAGGGAATTAATCAGAAGAGGGGTCTACTTATCTGATCTTACTTTCGACCCTGTGAAAGGTATGGAACCTTTAAACCTTACTCCAAAACCTGCTTGAAAAGTCACGTCAGGTTTTTTCTAAGACGAAATTAAAGGCACAGTAATTAAAAAAAGTTTGGAGAAAATCATTGTACGGTCGGCAGACTGAGATAAGGTAAGCTATGCTGTATAACAAGAAGAGTTATGTCGATACTTATTTCAGGTAGTGGAAGTGCAATAAAGCGATTATACTGCTAGTATATTTATAGCTCATAATATAGGCTATTTGATTGTTACAGACGTAATATAAATAAGCTTAGTTTGCTTTACTTTAAATTCGAATCCGTTTCGAAACTGTTGAGGTCGGGTTCCACTCGAACAAGAAGCAGCTGAATACTTTCACATTGAGCGACTGCACTAAACGAATATACCAATGACACATCAAATGCCAAATGTATAGACTCATGGTGTCATCAAGGGCCAAATTTATAAATGTTTTGTAGATTCTTTATTCATATTCTCTACAAAAAAATATAGAATGTTCTAAGCAATCGCTAAACAGTGTTGAGGTATATAAGTTTACGGACCGGTTTCTGAATTAAATATTTTGGGTTAAGAACTAGTCAAATAACATTTGAATGCCAAAATTTGACAAAAAGTACAGCTCAATAAAAGTAAAAAAAAATCAATTCGTCAAATTCTTAATTCAAAAATCGCGAGTAAGAGCTATAGACCGCAGACTCAAATGCTCAAAAACAAATGTTAGCTATCTCTCACGGCTTTCTTTGTTTTCAAATAATAGAAACGGTACGTGTTCTGTAGTAAGTTGCAATCTACGAAGCAGGCTTGAAGGGTAAATCTGGATAGATTGCTCTCGGGCTGTGGTTGGCCAACTAATGTAGCAGCTAGACAGACCCTATCAGTCAACTGAGAGCCTTGTCTTTCTACAAATGCTACTAATTTATTTTTCTTAGATAAGATTGTTATTTGATCAGTAAGACATGAAGTTAATGTAGAGAGATACGGGACGGGATGTTAAAAAAAAAAGATTTTTTTATGGCTGGTTGCCGTATATTTTTTACTAAAGGTCATGAGATAGAACCAAATAAAATATGAATGGAGTGAATGTTGAGTGAAATATGAAAGAAAAAGGAGTTCATTATAGCATGACGGTTGACAGGAAGATATGGAAGAAGGAAACTTGTCACACCGACCCCAAGTAACATGGGAAGAGGACAGAAACATTTCAATACTAAATTATGTGCACTTTATACACGGCTAAAAGTCAAAAGCAAGGCTTATGAGTTAGCAATAATCTACAAGTAAGTTTATAATTAGGTATGTAGATAATTACGAATTTTTGTTAGAATAATGAACGATTTTATATAAAGTACAGATATCAAGAAAAACACGCACTAGTGAATCCTGCGCTATAAATAACGTCACCTCCAATCTAAATAAAATAAAAATGGTGGACTGAGCACAACTAAGGCGTGGCTCATTTGCAATACCACTGCAGCGAACGTAATGACCCCGGTGACCAGCACTTTTTGCTCCTTCACCTTTCCTCGAGGGTGCGGTTAAATCATTGTTGTTTTAAATTTTGCTTTTTCATGCTCCGTAGCGAGGGCGACGAGACGAGAAAGGCAAATTACAAATACTCTAGAGTGGTATCGTTCCTGTATAAATTACTTTTTCTGTTTATATTATTATATAATACTTTAGCTACGTACAATCAAGGGTCTATAGTGGAGTTTAATTTCTTAGTAGAGGAATAGATTTATTCTATTGCATAGGATCTAAAGTACAGATTTTAATAAACGCGGACTATCGTAATTCTTCTACTAACAAGTGTAGATTCTACTTTCTTTTATTCTTCTACTTCAACTTTACTGTAGTGTGACTGCAGTTTTGATCATAGACTGTACATAAAGAGACCTTTGTTTTTTCTAGAACTATTGTTTTGTAACTAGCTTTTTACAACGTAGGAACGTAAAATTTTGTTAAAGTAAGTTAACATGTAATTTATCTATACCAATATTATAAAGAGGAAAGATTTTTGTGTTTGTTTGTTTGTACCGAATAGGCTCCAAAACTACTAAACCGATTTTAAAAATTCTTTCACTTATGGAAAGCTATATTATTCCCGAGTAACATAGGCTATAATTTAATTCCAAAAAAATAGAGATCCTTAAGAAAATTGCAATAATGTAACCCAAAGTAGTAATGTTTTGCCTATAAAATTCATTATTTGGCGTGCGCTAAGAAAACTATTGATGATACATAAAAATTATGTACTACATGATTGACTTCGAGAGAATATATGTCACTATCATAGTTAAGTCACAATAGCAGCTTTTGTGTTTTAAAATTTTACTAGATCGCCGGTAGAAATAAAAGTTGTATGGTAACAAAGTAGGGCAGGTGGGTATGCAGGTAGGGTAGGCTAAATAGGGTATGTAGGATAGGGTGTAACGTTACGGTAATCAATCTGCCTAGCCTTTTCCCAACTATATTGGGGTCGGCTTCCAGCCTTACCGGATTCAGCTGAGCACCAGTGTTTTACGTGGAGCAACTGCCTATCTGACCTCCACAACCCAGTAACTGGGTAACACGGTACCCCTTGGTAAGACTGGTGTCAGATCTCAAGCTTCTGACTACCCATAACGACTGTCAAAGATCTTCAAATGACAGCCGGGACCAACGGCTTAGCGTGCTTGCCGAGGCACGGAGGAAACTCGGTATGTTGAAAATGGTCACCCATCCACGGACCGACCTCGTCAAGCGTTGCTTAACCTTGAAGATCAACCCGTGCGGCTGTTATTATTTAGCCACGAGCTCCTCTACGTTAATAAAATAGGATAAAAATAAGGGCCAGCTTGACACGGTGCGGTGGGACGGCTGATAGAGCGCTACCGCGAGATGTGGACCAACGTGAACGCAGTGCGCAACCTGTGTGTACTGCTGGCGGGCGCGGTGTAGCTGCGCGTACCACTTTACTGCTGCGGCTCATGCACCACGTCCGGTAGGTAGGCAGCAAGGAGAGATGTGGGTGCTCGCGCAAAACGACGCGCCGCTGAGGACATGTCTGCAGCAGCTCATGCCAGTTCCACATGCCAGTCCGGCACAACCCGTTGTTATAACAGTAAAAGTTCACTTCAGAGTATAAATTTTTATTTATTAGAAGTCTTCAGGGAAGGATATTCAGAAACTGAATTCATTATAATTTTATTAGAACTTAGCGGGTAAGAATACTTTGTAATTTAAGGCTCAAATATTATGTCCTTCAAATTTCGCAACCAAAACCAAACTAAAAAACTGACGCCCGTCTTTTTCTCGTTCTGTCATCTCTTCCGAATTTCAAATTCAAGATATCAATTATATGACCAGAACGAATAAAAACGGTTTACAGAGGGGGCAGTCTACCGCTGCCCTTATTTTGAAGATAATGTACAACGAGCTTATAGAATGCCTAGTCTATGGTATGTTATGTCTATGGCTTAAGAAAAATAAATTGGACAGACAGATGTCAATTCAGATGAAAATGTCAGAGTATAAAACGTTACAAGATTTTACAAATTAGCAATTTATATTAAGTTGAAGATATTAAATCAATCAGAAATAACTAAAAATATGCTTTTCAGGTGTTAACAGTAACAAAGAATATATAAAAATGAGACATGAGTTGATACAATATCAAAAGATATGAAGGTGAGATTTGTATAGTATTTTTTAAAATATAAATAGTCTAAAAGACGTGAGTGGTGAGTGGTGATTAGATTGATAGAGTAGGGTAGGTAGGTTGATCGGTAGGGCATGTGAGTAGGTTGGTAGGTAGGTTAGGTAGGTGGGTGGATAGGTAGGTAGGGTAGTTAGGCTATCCGCGAGCGCAGCCGCGGGGTTCAGCTATCTATACCAATATTAAAAAGAGGAATGTTTTTTTTTGTTTGTATAGATTATATGCGAAAGTTTGGATGGATGTATGATCCAGAATGGCTGAACGGATCTGGATAAAATTTGGCACAGAGATAGATTATAGTTATAGCACAAAGACTTTTTATCTCATATTATAAAGAGGTAAAGGTTGTAGGGGGTAATATCTGGATCTACTAAACCGATTTAAATGAAATTTGGCATGGAAATAGTTTGAGACCTTGGGAAGGATATAGGGTATTTGTATTTCCTTGGGATGATAAAACACTTTTTACGCGGGCGAAGCTAGTTTTAAATAAGGAAAACGAGTTTTTCCAAAATATAAACGAAATTTCATTTTAAGAGATTACATATAAGTATGACTAGAAAAACGCTCCTTGAAACCGCTTAATTACGCCAGACGCTGCCATAGCTCGTAGGCACCACAACCATCGCCAGTTAACGTCGGCTTGACAGTCCGATTGGCACAAGATTAATCGTCCGTTACCCGGAGGAACTAACTCACCGTGCTCTGACTGTGATTAATTTTACTTATCAGTTAAGGGAATGGTGGAACCGACTTTTGATTACTTTTTCGTTGATGAAAATTAATAGTTCCTAGAAGTGGTTATGTTCATTAATTTGACATAAAATAATCAATAGATTGTCGATCGAAGCGCGTCTACTACTAGATCAATTTTGTAGCATGCGATAAAAATGTGTCGGGAGTTTTTTTAATGTTTAAATTTTACTTGACCAAAATAAATAACACAAATGTTATCTTGTGCCTACCCACATATAAATGCAATAACTATTCTATGATGTACAATTGCAGAATCAAAACTTTTAACAATATGCTTTACATGGACGATCAAAGCCATTACTATGCTTGGCTGCTTGACTCTAATTTAAGGTTGTCAAAGAGGACATGTTCTGCTGGTACAGTGGCCGATTAAATTACAAAGGAATGCTCAATATCTTACAAAATTTAAAAACATTAATAAATGAAATTTCATATGAGTGGACCGACACAAACATAATAAGTTCAGAGATGCAGATGCAGCTCTATTTTTTTTCGTCTATAACAGTAAAAATGTCCGACTTCAAAATATTGCTGGTATTATAAATAAAGCTGATCTTCTTACTGTTCACCTTCAGGAAATATCGAGGAAACAAAAACACATAGATGTTATTTGCATTACAGAGCACTTCATTATGCTTGGCCATGATGGCCATTAAAGTATTGAACATTGCGAACTATAAACTGCTTGAGTGTTATGCAAGACAACCAAAGAAACGTAGAGGAGCTTGCATCTTAATTAAAGAAAATTTGCAATATAAAAAACTAACGGATATCTCACGCCAATCAAAAGCAAAAATATTCGAATGTTGCGAAATAGAATTAATCAAAAAAAGATTAATTATTATCTGTATCTTTAGGCCACCAAAATTAAATAATCTAACTGTGTTTTATGAAAACTTGGACATTGTCTTGAAAATAATATGTAACAAATTTCATAGGAAGATTATTGTATGTGGGGACTTCAACATAGATATATTGAAAAGAAATAACCTTACCAAGAATTCGAGTACTTTCTTTTGGGTTACAATCTTAATTTGGAACGTCGAGACCCTACTAGACTACCCAGTAACAGTTGCATCGATAATTTTACTTGCAGTTTCAACTTAAATGTAAATGTGAAATAATAGATCTAGCATATACGATTACACTGCACAGGTACTGGAAGTAAAGTTAAATAGAACTTGTAGAATTAATTCTTGGCGCATTATGAAACGTGACCTTTCATTCGAATATTTAGCTAGGTTCAAAAACTATCTGCATTGTCTTTCTTTCTCGGATATATACCTCACAGAAAATGCAAACGAAGCGTATAATTATTTTTCTGGAATACTTCCGTATGCTATACGATCTGTGTTTTCCATACACGTTACTCACTATTAAACCGAATCGAACTACTGAATGGGTATCACGTGGCATACGAGTGTCCAGTAAAAGACAGAGATATCTGTTATGGAAATGCATACGTGACTCTTCAGAGGAAAATGAAAAAGTGCAGAAATTACTCCCTAAAATTCAGAAAAGTAGAAAAATTAACTCAAAAAGCACGAGTTAATTATTTTATAAACACCTCTAGTAATAAATCAAAAGCCTCGTGGAGTATCATAAATAAAAATACACGCAATGTCAAGCCAATATGCAAAATCAAAACCCAAGACACCGTAATTAGTAACCCAGAAGGTATTGCTAATGCATTTAACAATTTCTTTATTGATCAGGTACAACCTAATACCTCATAAAAATATGTAATTACTGGTTTAATTAGCAACACACATTCAATGTTTATGTCTCCAGTGATACCTCAAGACGTAATAAGAATGATACAATCATTAAAAACTGCAAACAGCTTTGGATATGATGGCATGGCTACAAAAGTAGTAAAATTCGTGTCGAATAATACCGCCTCACACTTATATCATATTATAAATCTGTGCATTAGCTCTGGAGTATTCCCAAATGGTCTTAAACAGTTATCGTAAAACCACTCTTCAAAAACACGATAAAGAAAATTTTGTAAACTACAGGCCCACTGCCATAATTCCTATGTTTTCGAAAGTCATCGAAAATATAATTTATGAGTCAATTAAAAACCTTTCATGTAAATATAATATTTTGCGTGATGAACAAAAAGGATTTAGGAAGAACAAAGGTATAAATATTGCTATTTACGACTTGCTTAGTTTAATAATGGGATAGGTTGATGAAAAAGTACCAATTTGCGCAATCCTTACAGATATGACAAAGGCTTTCGATTGTGTCCATCATGCAACCCTGATTGATAAGCCTAACATGTGTGGAATAAGAGGAAACATTCTCAGTCTTATTAAATCATATTTATGTGACCGTAAACAATATACGGCAATATCAAAAATTTGCACAACCACTAGGCGTGAAAAGAAATACATATCCAAATCAAGAGTTATCAGACATGGTGTACCTCAGGGCGGAGTTCTTAGCTCACTTTTGTTCTTGCTATACATAAATAACTTACCAGATCACATTGAACACCCAATGGTCTTATTCGCTGATGACAGCCCCGCATTGTCAAATGTTTAGACTCCAATCAATAAGAACAGGACATAAATTACACATTGTAAATTGGTTTGACGAAAATAACTTAGTAATTAACCTGCAAAAAAACTAAACATCAGTACCAAATATAACAAGAATGTAGACGGTATTTTAGACCATAGGGGGGTGACCATAAGCTCTTAGAGCGATGTTATTTTGAGTGTGCGTAAGTGACAGACGTAAATGACTTGTATACATCTGTCACTTTTTTACAGTCAAACTATGATAGTTTTGACACGTCAGGGTACGGGGGCAGGTATAGGTTGCAGAATTTTGAGCTATAGTGGTAGACAGTCAGTTGACTTGGAAACCTCAAGCAGAAGAGGTTTGTAAAAATTGAGCGTATTTGCGTATGTCTTATACAATCTAGCGAAAAAGGTCAACATCATAACAACTGTGGTTGCATATCATGGTTTAGTCGCGTCCACTTAAAGATACGGGATAATCTATTGGGGAAACTGGACTTTACGAGAACAGGTGTTAAAGTCCCTCAAACTATTAACTTGTCCGGCTATGTACATTTTTTTCGTTAAATGTAACATTAACCATTTCACTGCAGTGTTAAAAGATAGAAAGACACCTTTAAGAAGTCAGTATAGAATATAAAAGAACAGAATATAAGTTTATTTCTCTCAAAAAGGTAAATTTTCGGTAAATAATATCTAGGTTACAGCAGATTCCATACCTTTGTGAGAGCTGGAGTCTATACTGGATCCAGACGTGTATGACAGATCTCCTGGCTCACACCCTTAAAATTACAATATTATGTGTGCACTTACGTACTACAACAATGTGAAAGTATAAAATTGAGACGAAGAGATATACAAAAACAAAAGGGGATGTGCCATGTGTGTCTTTGGAGAGTGTTGAGTCCGTGAAAATAAATATTGTAAATCAACAAAAAAATACTACATGTTGAAATTTGTTATACTGCTTTAGAGAATATAACTGTTATTACTATGGGCCCCATAATATATAATAACATACCTAACATAACAAACAATGAAACAACGGCAAACTTTAAAAAGAAACTGATAAAATTATTAATTGCAAAATGCTATTATTCTGTTGTAAATGAATTTCTAAATGACACTGACATATTATTTTGTACTCAATAACTTGCTATTATATATTTGTCATTCTTACCTAATTATGTCATTGTTCCAATTTATTAGTTCTATTCCTATTACATTGTACTCAGACATTTAAATTAATATATTGTTATGTGAATGCACCATGCCGACTATAGTTAAATAAAAATAATCTGACTATAATATAATTGCATCTCATTAAATAATGTTTGCATGCCTAATAGATGGTAGATTGTACAAGGATCATCCATATTTTAACAGTCACATCTTATTATGCAAATAAAAGTTTACTTTACCTGTATTATAATATGAAAAAAAAACAACATCTGAAAATTTAGGAACCTTTGGTTTTATTTTTCTATCTTATCGAGTGAAAGAGGAAAAAAATTTTGGGTTTAAAAATATAAATAAGTACGCTATAACAGTAATCCCACTGAAAGCCAAACATGGTCGTCTTCAAGTATTATCCAGGTACCCATTTTATTTAAAGTACCTAAATGTGTAGTATACACTGACTAAAGTTCAGGGTTTAAGGATACTACTAGCGCCATCTATCGGTAATTCCGAATATCAACTTCTTTTTATTAGACATAATATATGTTAGTCACCCACGGTCGTCTTAACATAATAATAACTATAGTGTCACATAAATAAATACATGGTCTGTCTTTACCAATGAAATACATAGGTTGTGCAGGACAACAGATTAAAATTTTCTAATTGCTAGCTAACAGTCGTAAAAAGAAAAATAAAAGAGTTTGTTTGCGTCGGAAAACGATGCTCTATCAATATTAATGGTCTTACTTTAAAATTGTCCTTAATTTTGCTTTCAAAATCACCTCAGATACTGCTTGATCAATGCTTCCAACCATTAACGCAGTGCCATCTGTTTTCGCGGCGCGGAGTAAATACCGGGATATTTCTCCGTTCAGGGTCCCGTATTACATAGTTATCCTCCAGGGTTCCCAGTGCTCATGTTTAATGCTTGGTGGCGTCATCGTCCATATATCATATTGAGGAAAAGAATAAGTATTATTTCCCACAAACCGAACTATAATTATTCATTAATTTTGCTTAAACCTTAACGATAATATTAGTAGTACTTAAATTATGTTAGTAAAAACATTACTCCTGCTGTTGCTACTGTTGTCGTCGAATTCTAGATGGAGCTGTCCCTAAATCCGGTATTAAGATTATCCACCCATGAATGACATACGGAGTTCGCGTTGCAGCGGCACATTTCTGCCGTCAATCTGGCCGCGGGCGGACCAAATTGACAGTAGAAATATCATAATACCTCCATCTTACACATGTATGCAGGGGGTTGGTATGTATGTTTTCCATAATTGGGTGCTATATTACCAAATAATTAATGAGTTTTAAACTACTTTTGAAAAAAGAAGGTTCTAAAATCGACTGTATGTTTATTTCTTCTGTATTTTCACCGATTACTCCGTCGATTCGGATTTTTTTCTTTTTGAAACGTTATACTGTCTAAGTACTCATTGTCACCAAGTAAGGACCTGATGAGCGGATCCCATGGATATCTAGGTAACTCCTAAATTGTATTCAGAAAGTATCATTTGTTGAAAGGGAACTCATAAAGAAAACTACAGATGGCTACTAGAAATTCTCAATTATAAGTATGTTATGGGTATATCGGTCTAGCAAACTAAAAAAATGATTTTTGAAATATGGTACCATCGAACTTCCTAATACGTTAATTATATTTATTAATATTTTACTATAACTCACTCCATACATACAAAAGTGTAGGCATCAGCACGCTGTTGTGTACGGCGAGCCTCCGGAGACATCGACTCGCTGGTCACAACCGCATGTATAGCACCATTTCCTTTATTGCCTGCATTCACTCTTCTTTTCATATCGTCTTTAATCTTTCCATCCCTTGTGAACATACTTCCCAAATATACAAACTCGTTCAATTGCTTCACACTCTTATCATTTATTTTCACTTCACACTCCGATACATAATCTTCTCTTTCAAACACCATTACCTTAGTCATGTTCACATTTATACTCATCCCTTTTAACTTATAAGCTTCATTCATCACAGTCACCATGTGTGGCAACTGTTATGGTGACGATGCAAATAGAACTTGATCATCTGCATAGGGAAGGCTTTTGACAGGCAAGTCATTCATCCTCAATCTGCACTCATGCTCTTTCAAACCTAACAGACAACTGTCCATTTACAAGTTCAACAGTCACGGTGACACTACACAGCCCTATCTAACACCCCTTGAAATGGAAAACCAGTCCGTATACCTACGCCCCATTAATCCTAACACATGCACTGGAATTCATTTATAGAGATATCAGTGCCCGTACCAAGCGCCAGGCCACACCGTAACCGGATAGCGTCGACCACAATTCATCCCTCCATAAACTGTCATATAACTTCTCCAAGTCAACGAAAGCATCATCCATTCCCTCTCTAAATCCTGGTTGCACGTCCGATAGTATAGGTGGAAGTTGGCCCTTATAGGCCCACTCCGCTGTGGAGAAAACAAACTTGTTTGCCTCTCTTTCTGCGGAATCTTCACGCCTGGATTCTGGTGACGCGCGGCCCCCTCCTTCCCCTGATGGATGCGATATGATATATCGGACATTCGCATCCATCAAAAGGACGTTCATAGAGTGTGCTCCTGTGCCGCTTATGGCGGGAACACGGGTACGCGTTAGCACTCACCGTGTACCCGCTGCACCTGTCTGTCACCGGACCCTCCTCTGGGGATTACTCCCCATCACCGTCACACCAGAACACACTGTACGCCGTGACCACCCCAGAGACCGAACCAGCACATGGGCGCCAGACGACCCCGTGTATAGCACCCTTAGTCCCCTTGTGACGGTTCAAGGTCACTGGCCCAGCCACCATTTTTCGGCCGCAGGGGATAGGCAGAGCGGCCATCTTGCTCTTCCCCTGCGGCCCCACTGCATCCTCTATCGGACGTTGGCGACCCCGTCCAGGCCGCGGAAGGTAGGGAGAACGGCGCACCGCAATACCGGCACTCCTACCCCGCCGCGGCCTACAACCCTCAGCCGCGTGACGTGATGATTATTTCCACCGCTTACTTGACGAATTTATGATCCGATTTTGAACGAATGTCTGAAGTTGGTTCGGCCTCATGTGCAGCAAGCCTAAGACAATCGTGGAATCAGTCCAAAATACTATGCTATTCAATTTACAGCATAATGAGTTGCGCACTTTGTCGTACATACGAGCACCCAATAAAGCCCCACAAAGTTCGAGCCGTGGGATACTAATAGGTTTTAAAGGGGGGAATTTTTATAGAAAAAAGACTATAATCTAACTGATATCATTTATTTATTTATTTTCAAATTAATTACTCCTTGCTCTAACAGGGTAACCCAACATGTGCAAAGAGTCAATGGTATATAATTATTACATTTACAATAGTCAAACAACACACACTACATATTTTTAACCTATGATTTTTTTACATAAAAAAAAATCATAGGTTAAAAATATCGACACACACATATAAACATAAAAAAACACAATGATGATTTATAATCAACCAAATTAATTAAATTGCATTCCCGATAAATTAACATAGACAAAAATCATAAGTCAATAATAACAATAATATAATAAAAAATCAATAATAATAATTCAACTATAACAATTAAATAATCTAAAAATAACAATAATTTAATAAAAATAATAACTCAACCATTCAGCAATTTGACAGCAACAATTCCACAATTTTCCATCAACTCATTTTTTTTTTTTTTTTTTACAAATTATACTACCGCGGACCAGTTGTCCGCGCCCTTATTTACATTATATTTTTAATTTTCGCTACTAATGCATTTCTGCTTTTTTATTTTATTTCAGAAACTCCGCTCTATTAGAGCCGTCACAATTCTTTTCTTTTTTTTTTTTTTTTTTGTTTTGTCTTAAATTCTAAACATAATCAAGTAGGGTCCATCACCCTGAGTGAAAAGGAGAAAATAAAATGAGGAGTGCAATGAATAGTTTCTTGACAAAAATTAAGCTAAGACCAGCCCCCAGCCTCTCGGCGCCCGATCCCATCGACTTCTTGATAGGACGCCAATGGCCGGGGGTAACAAACTATTATACACTTAACCTACAAAGATTCTTAAAACTTAAATTAAGCTTAATTATGTATTATTATTATTACTAGTCTCAACTTAATTTTACAGGCATACTAAATATATTGTTAGTGAATGGGTACTGAAGAGGTTAGGGTTTTATGGAGAGTCAACAACGCCTCCACGATCGCCATGTTTCGGTGCAGCATAGCTGTCTGAAGATTGTAGTCGACAACTATTTTTGTTGGTGCACCCATGGCTTTCTTAATGAACCGACCGATGGCGTCACTTGCGTCATCCGTGTAGTAGACACAGCTGGATGTGTGCCTCGACACGGCTACTACCGCGTGGGGGACGCTGTCATGGACACGAATTCTGTCTTTGCGGGAGTTGATGATGACTACGCGCTCATACGTGAGACCCTGAGATTCGTGTATGGTCAGAATGCGGGCACCCTCGCCAGATCCGTATCCCTGGTCACCCAGAATGGATGTCTCCTCCTGAGTGTGGACCAGGAACAGCGTGTTCTGGGAGTTTTTCGGGATGTCCGCACCCGTGAAGCCACACACCCTCAGGGAGTGAATCTTACTCGTACAGGTCTTCGACGAGTAGATCCCACCGTAGATGTCGCTGAGCGCGATCGCCATCAACTCATTTAGGTGCTAAAACTGTTTAAAGTTTTTGAAAAATACACGCACATTGGTGTGGAATATGTCCACATCCGGATGCAGAGAAGTCAGGGTGTTTAGCAAGGAAGCCGCCTGACTTGATTCCACATATTGTTCGGTCGCTTGTACTGAGTCGGCGCGGATAATCCACAGCGGGACAATGCCGCAGGGTTGTCGATCTTGCCGTTAAGCAGCAAAGAGTAATGTAACATGAGTACACATTTTCGTCTCAGCTCGAGGGTATCAATACCCACCAATCTTGAGATGAACAGAGAGGGACACAAGTATGGATAATAACCATACATTTTTTGTAAAGGTACCGGTAGAACTTACGCTGTACACGCTCTAATAGGAGATTGTACTTTGTCTCGTGTGGATCCCATACAATCGATTTCCATTTCAAACTGTGCGAACATAAACACATGCGCCGTACGCCGTCTAAGATGCGTCGCTAAAAATGTGTAAGTTAACATACTTAGGCTGTGTACCTATAGCGTGGCGAGGTATACGAACAGTATTTAGCGCTTGCAATGAGGAAACAAACCGGTTACACACGCGTGCCGTGCCATCTGGAACGTTATCATCCCAATCTATTTTTAATGCTACAATTGTTGTAAAAGAACTTGGACAACAACTATGAGAGGACTTAATAAGCCGAGATAGTCAAAAATTTGAGAAACGTTTGATAAAATAGACCACTTTGTAATAGGCTTGGCATCATCAATATTAAAGTGAGAATTAAAATAAAAGTTGTCACTTGCGTTTTGCCAGCCCATTCCTAAGGTTTTAGAACTAACATTTTCGTCTAAACTTAAAGGTTTAAACTGATTAGACGACTGACGGTCATCATCGTGACGTCACGGTGTTTAATTTAAATATACCTAACGGCTTTGAGGGATGGTCACGCCACAGAATCATTTGCAACCTATGCTTGACCCTCATCTACCAGGCACTACCGGTACATGTCCTCCACGTAGGCGCACGCGACATACCTGTGCTGCCGAAAGCGGAGAAGAATGGCAATGAGATCATCCTGTATAGGTGGGCCAACCAGTTGCAAATCATTTAGTGATTTCCCAGTGCTTAATCGTGTGCTTGCGTCAAACACCACGCGCAACTTGGTGGCGCGGCATGAAATAACACGGGGATTTATAGGAGTCTACCTATGTCATATGGCCTAAACTAGGAAAATTTATATTCAGGCGAACGCTGTAGACGTTTTCTAGCGCAGTTCTGCTTGTGTATAAGAATCCTCCAAGGTGACTGATGGAGTGGAATGTGCACGCTGAATCTCCCCTCGCTATTGCGAGTATATGCGAACAATGTGATCTTCGCATACACGTTCTTACTCAGTCTGTGCGTCTCTGACCTTAGACGGTTCCTCAATCTCCCAGAACAATCGAAGCTGCGTATTTAAGGAATTAATAATATTGCAATGAATTGGCGCATTTTTCGCGTATAATATGAATAGGTCCGGAAATAATCCAGCCTAGTTTGGTGTTCTGTAAAAACGGAACCACTAGTCAAACGAATTTTACCGTCTTCTAACAGATCCCAAAACCTATCAAGATGTCAATATTTTTGTAGTCTAGAAACTCCGGATCAGCTAACCGTATGTTATCTGGAATACAAACTTGTGCGCTTAATTTACATACGACATGCATCAAAGTCGTGATCCTAGACAGCATATAACAATGAATGCGTGCAGTAAATGAATTATCGACGCAGGATTTAATAACGATATTACAAGCTTGCGAATAATGTTCTACCGAAATACCTATGCCTCGAAAATCATATTTGAACAATTTTAATCCTGCATTTAAGAGTTGAAATAGCGATTTAGAAACTAAACAGCGCTGGCTACCAACATCAAAGAGCGCCCGCGCCTTATGATATTTACCGTGTACATCTGCCACATCAACGACAGCTGTCGACAATAACAAGGACTGCACACATATAGACTTAATCGATTGCGGTTGCATGTGTGCCTTGTTTTTTTTTTTTTTAATATCTATAGGCTCGCGTTTCACCACTATCTCACCTGAGTTGTCGACGGTGAAGCACGCTTGCCTAGAAGTAACCTAGTCACTCTTGACTTAAAGGCCCCTAGATTGTAGCTATCGGGAAACACAGACTCCGGCAGGGAATTCCTCTCCTTAGCTGCACGCATAATAAAAGTGTCCCCAAAACGTTTTGTGCGTATGGGTGGGATGTCCACCATGTACCGGTGGCGCATCGCCGTGCGTCTGCTTGTCTGATGATGGAACGGGCTGGGCGGAATTAAATCATGCAATTCCATCGCTCCCCGAAATGTAACCGATAAAAAATCGACAAGCTGGCAACTCGGCGACGATGTTCAAGGCTCTGGAGCTTTGATTTGACCAGTGCCTCATTGCCGATAAGTCTCTTAGCCCGCTTTTCGATCGACTCTACTGCATCAAGCTGGTATTTGGCAGAACCGTCCCAGAGATGAGAACAGTACTCCATGCACGATCGAACTTGCGCTTTATACAAGTTGAGCAGCTGTTCCGGCGTAAAGTACCCCCTCACCTTTGCAATTATCCCCAACTTTTTGGATGCCAGCTGAGCCTTTGCCTCAATGTATGGCCCAAAATTGAGAGTCGATGTTAACGTAACGCCAAGAAGCTCAAGATGATCCGTTATTGGCACGGTTACATCACGGAAAGTTGGAGCCGGGTGAAATTGGCTCTTTTTAGCGGAATAAAGACACGCCTGGGTTTTAGCAGCGTTAAACTTGACCAGATTGGCATCACCCCATTCGGAGACTGCCTGCAAGGACAAGTTCAAACGCTCCACCATGGTCTCACGGAGAGATCGGATCTGTGGCCCGGTAGCCCTTGCGTTGGACAAGTATCTCTCAGCAACAGTGCTGTCGTCTGCGTACCCAAAGGTGCCGGGTTATAGCAGATCGTTAATGTGCAACAAGAACAATGTTGGTGAGAGTATCGACCCCTGAGGGACCCCGGCATTAATATCCTATAAGTCCGACGAGCAGCCATCAATAACCACTCGAATGGACCGATCTCTCAGGAAGTCTGCGATCCAATCACACAGACCACCGGGCAGACCGATTGAAGGAAGCTTACCAATAAGGCTTTCGTGCCAGACCCTATCGAAAGCCTTCGAGATGTCGAGGAGACGGCTAGCGCTTCCCCGTGCCTCTCGATGGCCTCACTCCATATGTGAATGGCATACGCTAGAAGATCCCCAGTAGACCGATTTCGGCGGAAGCCGTATTGGCGGTCGCTAAGGATATCGTTAGCTTCTAGGTTTGCCAGGAGCTTAGTGTTTAGTACACGCTGTTCACTTGAATAGGGACTGCGGGGTCCGAGGCGGCTGGTGCTACTGCGGGCTGGTGCGCAGGCGCTTCACTCTCATTAGCACGCGATGGCGACGCCTCAGTAGTCGCTGTGGAATGCAAAGCAACAGAACTATTAGCGTTATCATTGTGCAATAATGAGTTACGTTTTTTATTGCAGTGTCTACAAGGCCCAAAACTACAATTATTTATTGAGTGCATCGAATGTAAACAATTCTCACATAAGTTGTACTCGCGTACAAGTTTAAGCTTTGTATCTAAATCGCATTCGATAAACTGTTTGCAGTGGGTGATTTGCGTTGCATTTTGTGCATATGAACTTACCGCGTTAATAATTTGATTTAATCGGCCCGCTAGAAAGATTGCAGTGTGACATATTATAACATTTTTAGTGTTGTTTTTTGATGTTAGTGTTTTGAGCTTCTTTGCTATGTGACCGCTGCAATGCCTCCAAAATGTCTGCTTTGTTGTGCAGAAAATTTATTAAACACCGATAAACGTTTAGAATTATTGTAATCGTTTGGGTTTGGGAACAATGTGCACTTATGAGACCCATTCTTTTTAGTAATCCTATCTAACTTCGAAACCATGATATTAAAAATTAAACTATCCCAGAAGTTTGTAGGCTCACCTAGAACATTAAGTGCGCACATTTTTTTCAAAATCGTGTCAATTAATATTATAATCGAAGAATTCTTCACTATTAAGTTATTTCAGTTATATTTAACAAAACTGTGATAAGGTGATCAATTAAAATACCGCAAAATATCGGTTGAGCAATAAATCTCATGCAACCTGATAATTATCAGCAGAAAATTCTATGGAATGTATAACTAGTTCTGCGCTGTCTTTTAGGGACGATTTGAGATAGTGAAACATTTGGATGCTGGAAATATCTTTAAAATTATGAACTAGTGAGGTAAATGTGTCTCTGATGTGATTCGATCAGTGCACATAAGAACCGCCAAATGTAAGCATAGTGACAGTGGGTAACTTCACGGATATTATTTGACTGTTGTTATGACTATGAAATGACCTGAAGCAGTCAGCGACCTCATCAGTGTTCAGCATATACTCAGCAAGTGATATTATATTGTAATAACTATCTTCAAATTGTTCTCTTTGATTTAATTGTTCGCCTAATTCACTATCGGAAACTCTTTCTTCTACTTTAGTTTGAATGTCGTTGAATTCAGAAAATATAGTAGTACATCCTTGAATCCTCAACTTTAAATCAATTCTTTTTGATTAGGAAAGTCATGATCACAATGTTTTAAAGACTCTAAATAATTATTAAACTTGGTAAGCCTGCCCTTAACTGCCCGCGAACTAACTCACTACTTGCTACGCTTAGCGAATAAGGAGATTTGTCACGGGATTTTGCAGCGTCAATACGTATTTTGGTGGTCAGTGAAGAGGAGTACTCACGGTTTTATAATCTTCAGCTCAATCATACAAGACACTGATGCTAGCAACTTCACCAGGCTGATAATTGATTAGAAATTCGATATTCCGAGGAAACAATGCAGCAATTGCCCTGAAATAAGATCACAGACACACTATAGCACCAAATAGAACTCAGGAGATGATAGGAAGAAGTAAGGATTAGCCCCACCGATTGCGTATTATTTTCGATGAAACTTTTTGCGTTTTCTTCTCAATCCGTCAAGTGCAAGGGGTTCACATTAAGTCACTCGGCGATCTTGTAGATATGTAATCCAATATTTGGTTCAAAGGTCCTAAATGTAGCAGCAGCGGAGAGGTATATGAAAACTTATGGTGTTTTTGAGATTGTTTTGAGAATTTTTAATAAAAACTGTGCGTTCGTCTTAACGTACAAATTCTGTATTCGTCATTTTTTATTTTACAATATTTAAGGAGAGTGGTGTGTGAACAATATTTTAGTAGAAGACCAATCACAGTCGATCGATGGGTATGATGTAATGTATGGTATCATTTTCTGCCTCAATATGTCGCTGTTGATCCCTGATGTGCGTTAATGGTGAAAGAATCCATAACAATGTATGTATGTATTTATGTATCTATTTTAGTGGGTTGTTTTTAGTAGGTACCGACTTAGTAAAAATAATTGGTTGATTTTATATTTGCAACAAGTGCAACTCCATATCGTGTCCAGGCTATCTCTTTCCATTCAAGGTTGCCTGGAATAGATCGCAGAACGCGATAAGGCTGCCTGTTGTATGTTCGTTTTAATTCTAAGGTTTCTTTTTGTATTATTTTATGTTTTATTTTATGTTGGTGTACGATAAAATATTAAAAAGAAAAAAAGAAATATCATACTTATTATTAAATTTGTGAAAGTTTCTGTGTATAAATGTTTGTTAATCAATAGCGAAAAACTCAAACGAATCCGAAAACGGAGACGCCGTTTTCATGAAAATTAAAACTGCATTATTGGATTTTTGTAAAATAAAATATGTCTAGCCAAGAACCGAACCATTGATTTAAAAAAAAACATATGCTGTAATATACCTATATACCTTTCGATATTACTGCTAATAGAAATCAAATTCTGGAGAATTTTATTTTTACCATCACTATCTCACCTGATGTTAAGCGATGGTGTGGTTGACGGTGAACGCTTGCCTAGAAGTAATCTATTCACTCTTGACTTGCAATATTTAAGGGTTAAAACTAGCCCGCTAACAAATTATGATTGGACTAAAAGGTCTCACTGTGAAACGAATCAACATTTGGACCACATGAATCTAACATTGACATTTATTACAGTTACTAGCTTCTGCCAGCGGCTTCGCTCGCGTGAATATCGAAAATTTTCCCAAGGGAACATATTCCCGGGATAAAAAGTATCCTTTGTGCTATTGCAGTCTATAATCTATCTCTGTGCCAAATTTCAACCAGATCCGTCCAGCCGTTTGACCGTGAAGAATTAACAAACATACAAACACAAACTCTTGCCTTAGTATGATTCTATCGCACGAAAGCGGGTTGGTCTTAGTCGTGTGTGTGATGCACATTGTGTCTGTGTGCGTAAGCTCGGGGGCGCTCAGTATCGCCTGAGCACACAGAAGCAATGTGCATGTGCATCACACACACGACTAAGACCAACCCGCCATCGTGAGATAGGACAACTGTACCTATTATACATCTTAAGGAAGGAAAAAAGTAGTTCAAATATTTGTATTTCTTTATTTACAAACCAAATATTACAGCTGACAAACGAATACAATCATAAACTACTGACAAGTAACACAATAATAACAATTAACAATCACTGGTTAGAATTTAACTCTCACCTTAATCTAACAATCCAAATATTAAGTTAATCTTTAGAGTAAGTTATAATATTATTATGTCTCTTCTCTCTCCAAACATCGCTTCTGAAACAGGTTCCAAACCATCCAGCTCTATCCTATCTTGGTGATATCACTTCCAATAACTTCCAAATACTTAAATACTATTCGATTATATAACTATCTAACTAGTTTTACCGTTTGGCAATCGGATATGATAATATACACCTAATCTAACATCAATGAAAGACATGAAAGTGGTAGTTCATACAAAATTACTCAAATAAATGATTTTGCATCTCTGTGCGAGTGAAGCGGGGAGATACAGATAACATCAATATTATAAATGAATACACCTGTGTTCGATAGTGGAAATACCTTTATATGCCTCTCTAATAGAGTACCGCGGGTGATACGGACAAATAAAACTGATTGTCATCCCAAGACGCAGGCAATCTGAAAAGATAAAAAAACATGATTGAATACACTATGAAGATTACTACCTAATAACAAAAAAAAAACGAATTCCTTAAGTTTCTAGAACCTTACCTTGTTTAACGCTGTATTGCTGAACGACGAACAGGCTTTACGCTTCGCCGGTTGTCTTCTCCGGATACAGAAGTTTTCCTCTTGGATTCAGCAGCACTAACGTTATCTGGAATTAGGTAAAGAAAATGTTATTAGAATTTCAGATAACTGTTTGTAGTGACCCGTTCTATTGTGGTGCAATTCACAGGCTCGTACACGCACTAAATGACCACACTTCAACACGTCTACACTCGTCAGCGGCTCTCGTTATAATGAAGCGATGCGCACGAGATTATATATGTCTGTGGGTCTACCTTTTATAGCAGAACTTTTTATGTCATAATATTATTTTGCATAACAACGGATAGTATAAACTTCATTTCACAGAAAATCGTTTGGCATACACTCATTTATCATACATTCAAACTCATAATTTTGTAAGTCAGAAATTATAACTTACTCTAAAGATTAACTTAATATTTGAATTGTTAGATTAAGGTGAGAGTTAAATTCTAATCAATGATTGTTAATTGTTATTATTGTGTTACTTGTCAGTAGTTTATGATTGTATTCGTTTGTCACCTGTAATATTTGGTTTGTTAATAAAGAAATAAAAATATTTGAAGTACTCTTTTTCTTCCTTAAGATGTAGGTACAGTTGTTTTATCTCACGATGGCGATGATTCTGTGTGCTCAGGCGATACTGAGTGCTCCTGAGCTTACGCACAAAGAGACAATGTGCAAGTGCATCACACACACGACTAAGACCAACCCGCTGACGTGAGATAGAATCACACTAATATTAGTAAGAGACAGAATCACACTAAGGCGAAAGATTGTGTTTGTGTGTGTGTGTTTGTATGTTTGTTACTTCTTCACGGTCAAACGGTTGGACGGATCTGGTTGAAATTTGGCACAGAGATAGATTATAGCCTGCAATAGCACGTAGGATACTTTTATCCCGGGGTTCCATTGGGCAAATTTTCGGTATTCACGCGAGCGAAGCCGCTGGCAGAATCTAGTAACTGTAATAAATGTCAATTTCTGATTTTCTTGAGGTCCAAATTTTGATTCGTTTAACAGTGAGACCTTTTAATCCAATCATGAAACGGACTAGTTTTAACCCTTGATTATTTTAAGTCAAGAGTGAATAGGTTCCTTCTAGGCAAGCGTTCACCGTCAACCACACCATCGCTTAACATCAGGTGAGATCTTTAGGCATACATTTCATATCGATAGTCATTAAAAGGCAGAACCATCATATCGCAGAAAGTTTTCAGGCAGAATCGTCTTTTGGTATACATTTCATATCCATAATAATTGAAATACTCAACACATTAAAGAAAATTTATAGTTAGAATAATTTTGTATTTCTTACGAGTACCATAAATTGATTCCAAACTATTTTCTTTTGGTTTTTATTTCCCTTTAAGAAGCATGCAAATATGCAAATAAAGCAGCAAGCAAGCAGTATGCAAACAAGCATACATCATGCATGCAACAAGCATGCAACATGCAAGCAAGCATGCAACATGCAAGCAAGCATGCAACATGCAAGCAAGCATACCGCATGCAAGCTAGCATGCAACAGACATGGTTTCTGTCATGGCTCCGGCGCTGCGGGGCCCATTAAACCACCTGCTCCTCAGCTAGTGGGCCGCCTCGTCCCTCTGTGCCTACGCGGACTTAAATTACACTCTACGGTAGGGAAAACAAGACTATGTGGAGTCGGTTTTGCGGCGATTCGTTTCTGTCACTAACTTTTGTACCACTTTGTCAATTGTTATTGACATTTTAAGAAAATATTTTAATTTTAATTTAAGGTTAAACATGCTTTTTTAGAAATGTCAATATGCCTAGTAAAATTATTACAAATGAAATTTTGCCATCTTCATAGTATGCCAAGTGATATTTTACCAAATAATCGTCGCTCTAAGCAAACGTTATGCTAAACGAAATTATCTATACATATAAATAAAATTGGAGTGTCTCTTTGTAATATTGAAATAACCGTTTTTTACTACTTGTATATGAATATATATACGGTACATACACCAAAATATTTTTTTATACAATTTTTGTCTGTCTGTCTGTCTGTTTGTTCCGGCTAATCTCTGAAATGGCTGGACCGATTTTGACGGGCTTTTATTGGCAGGTAGCTGATGTAATAAGGAGTAACTTAGGCTACGTTTATTTTAGAAAAAATCTTTTATTTTAGAAATTTCAAATAAAATTCTGCCAACATAAAAGTATAAATATAAAAGTAAGTCATCTTAAATTCGGACATATTAACATTCGGCCAAACAATACTTATATTAAATAGTTTTTATGCCTTAAAAATATTCGTTTAAAGAAGATTATGCCAAGTGTGTTATTGTGCCAAATAAATTTCGGTGCATTAAGATTCTACCAGATAGAGGGAACCCATGTCTGTGGAGGGGAAAGTGGAGATGACTAAGCGAACGTGCGAGTGAGAAACACACTGCACTGCACTACACTGTTTCTAAACACTTTATTAATAAGATTGTGATAAGATATGTCATGATGTGGCATGATACAACATGATATGACGTGAAATGATATGGCATGATTATGGTATAATATGTGGTATGACTTGACGTAGTTATTAAGATATCATCATTGCCCCCTGTTGCATCGATTTGTGTCTTGGTCTTTGATAATGAGCACCTAATTCTTAACTTTAATTATTTGACAAATAGATTTACCTTTTGGCGGCATATCTAATGCGTGGCGTGCATAGTTGTCAATTGTAACAGACACCTTTTTCTTGGACTCATCAGCCATTACGTCATCTGGAAAAATGTAAAAAGAATGTTATTAAAATCTACAAAACTTTTATTAAACACTTTATTAATAAGAATTCAATAAGACATGACATGATGGGGTTTGATTTTGTTATAATATATGACTCGATATAATTAGCAAATATTGTCATGATTGCACATGGCTTTGTCTTTGATGATGAGCAACTTATTCTTCATTTGAATTATTTAACAAAAAATATTCACCTTTTGACAGAATATTCAAAACACGTCGTTTATCAGCTGCGTTAAAGGTTAAAATGTTATCGTCTGTTGTGGATTTCCGCCCGTATTTATTGAGCTGCTGCATGTTCTTCGTCATCATCTGATTCTTTGCTGCAAGCACCTGATTCTTCAGCAACAGATTTTTTGTCTTGCGTGGTGGTGACTCTGAAACAACAGCATCGCAAGAATATACTATACCTCCCTAATTAAAAAACAAGAAAACAAAAATCCGACTACTTAAGAAGCGAACTAAAAGACGTATACAAGAATAAAATCATGCAGTGTAGTCGGAGGATAAAAAATCGCGAGCTGACTGACCAAAATCATTTATAAATAATTATATATATTACATAATCATTACACAATCGTTACATTTTTATTACATAATCATTTAAATTATTATTATTTTTTTGTTTTGCACAGCAGAATATTCTTCTTATTTGCGTCTTTTTAGTTCCCTTCTTAAGCGGGTTTATGATTTATTGAATTAATTTTTTTATTTACAACTTTTTTGTAATCACCTCTTAAAACTCTACATTTTGATAACCCAGGCAGTGACACTCGCAAACTTAAGCTCGCAAGCTTAATCTCGAGTTAAGACGAATCGATTGACGTAAGAATCATCAATCGGCCTCGCGTTTGGTATCTAGAACGACATAGACTGATAAAAACATTACCCTCCTTTGCATCGCGCAGTCGGATTAAAACCGAGCAAGTGCGAGTCAGACTTGCATAACGAAGGCTTCGTACAAACAGCTACGAGTACATTTATCAAAATAATTAGGTGACATTACTGAAGTTCATACACAATAAAAGCACCGAATATTTCTCGAACGAAAAAATAAACTGGATTCAGGGACGAAACTAGCTTTACCGTTTCGTCCGTGAATCACCAAGCGTGTCTTTTTGAATGAATAAGGTTTTAACACATGGACAGAAAGAATAAGAAGTGACCTTTAAAGGTTCCATGTTTTCTTAAATAGGAACGGAACCCTAAAAACGGACCGACTTTGACGGGACTTTCATTAGCAGTTACCTAATGTTAAAAGTAGCCTAAGTTACCCCTTAGAGTAACTTAGGCTACTTTTATTCTAGTAAAATGAAATAGGTTTCTGTGAAAAAAAAGAGTCATCTACTTTTTGTTTTTATCGATTTGACGCGGAAAAAGTTACGGGCGACATTACTAAGTACGGGTAGTGTGCACAGAGAAAGACCAAGGATAAGCTATCTGAGAATAGCCGAGATGTCATTGAAATGACAAAGTGAACTATACAAAAGCTGAGACTTCATAATTGTCTACAAAATGTTTCAGCAAAGGCTAAATATAATATGATATGCATTTTGAAAGATGATGGATCGCTAGCATTGTTTATTTTGTATTCACCCTTTTCAAAATATCAATAAAAGTTAAGTACATAATAGAATTAATAATATCTATCAAGATCAGCGCGAGCTATTTTGAAGAAATTGGTGTTCTAGTCTATATATAAGTAGTACATAGTACAGAGTGCAAGATGCGCAGACGTGGGAGGGGCACTTGCGCAGTAATGCACTTCAAGAAATCAATAACCAATCAGTACGTAGCAGATTTGATTTTATAAGTATGATATCAAATCGCCTTTTACATAGAAAATATAAGCGACGAGCCTAGAAACACCATTAAAGACAAGCATGTAGAGCCAGCACACAAAAAACAACATGATTCGTATTCCTTTTCGCCAGCGACATATATCATAATAACACCAAAAAGCCAGTATTTTTAAATAAATCCGAATTCCATAATAGTATTCCTTGTATACTTTGCAGTTCTCCTTAGCGCTAATTACTAAGACACATAACAGGGGTCACCAAATACTTTCATTTGGGTTCTGTTTTATAATAATGTGACCGTCGCGGTCCGTCCGTAAAGTTTAAAGACACCTTAAGTCCCCCCTCTCCCTGTTATCATCACGTGTACTAACTCATTAAAATTATAATAAACAACTTTTTATTCAAAATTAAATTATATTTGTTTGGTCTATCCGTCCGAACTTTGGGCTAAATTTGATGCCAACTATTCTTATTAAATCATGAAGATGTTCATTGTTGTTGTATTTGACCAAACAAAACAGGCCGGTCCGGGTCCGGACCACGGTCCGCAATTTGATGACCCCTGACATATACACTTACTTATTATGCCTTCAAGACGTCCCATCCTGCGACTCAGCATCCGAGGATCAACCACAATAGGGGGTTTCTTTGGACCAGGTCCATTATTGATTCCTTCATTAAGCAATATATTTATTTGATCTGCTAAGTCGAGGGTCGAGGATGAATCGTAGTCCGAATCTGACGACGATGATGAACTATCACTCAACATCATTGTGAACAACGCAAAATTGCCTGTTTCCGGATTTTATTTGTATCCGTTAGCACTGATCACGAACTCTCGCCAGAGCAGTACGAACAAACCTAATCGATATGAAAACCTCGAATGTCAACTTGACAACTGACAAGTAGAATCTCGTTCGAAATTTGTAAAAGCAATCAGTGTTATGACTTTGTTTTAATGTTTTATTAATTGAAGCAAAGTCGAGGCAATTTATTTAATCAGCTTGTTATTCGAAACTAAGAACATAGTTAGCATTTTCAGATCAGAAAAATGAAGCAGTTCAGCGTAAATGAACTAGATGGCGTTACTGGTAAAAACAATGTTTATTTTACTGCCTAATAATTATCAATTATAATATTTTAGTGTGGCAGGAAGAGGTGTTATAAGCAGTGCTATATAATTTGCAGCTTGGAATTCGGCATTAGTTACCCTCTAGGGCTTCTATTACTTTCGTTCTATTTTTGGCATTTTGCCAGGATCATCTATTTCGTGTTCCGTTACAGTTACCGGTGTTGCACGCTCAGTATCGCAGTGTAACAACATCTAGACTTCCTCACATTGGCACACTTCTGTTGTCAATTTAGCCGTACCTTATTGATAGGAGGAGTGCTAAAGACCCTATCCTCTTACAAATACAGGAGGTTGGTAGTTTCCCATAGCTGGGTGCTAAGTTAGACTAAGTTTGCAAAATCAGATTCGTATCTAACATTATAGTGTAGATAGCGTTTCATCACTATCGGATATATAATATATTCCGATTACCTGTCTAGTATGTTAGTGGTCGCAAGGCTACTACTAACCTGCTGACTAGGAGGTTCTGGGTTCGAGTCCCGGAACGGACAAAGCATTGTCGGGTTCTTCTATATGGAATTTCTTAATAGCAGCCGTCTAGATTAGTGTCCAGTTGATGGCAATAGACTCGCCAAGTATAACATGAGACTTAAACTTAACTGGAAAAATGTGGGGGTCCGCAGGCAGGTAGCAGGCGCACCTCTGTCTTACCCTTTCGGGATATACAGCGTGATGTAATGCTTACGAGATTGAGTTTTACATACGCCAACGCTAGGTATGCACAAAGAAAGTCAGGATTGCAGCAAGCATACACTTTAACAAAATGGCTTCACTGCGAGCGAAGTCGCGGGTAAAAGCTAGTACGTAATAAAATTATGTATTGGTTACTCGGAAGAAAATCCTGTCTATCAATACATAATAAAATAACCATATACAAGCATATACTGATGCCAATTTGGACCTATGGTGTCCAATTTTGGGGCTGTACTAAACATATACAATAAATTGCTCAGAGATGCTGTAAATGCACCCTAGTACATAAAAAATTATGATCTTCACCGTGACCATAAAACAGAATTCGTCACCACCATCATCCAAAAATTTTCTGAAGCTCACGAACACAGACTTCATCGACACCTGAATGTTGAGGTTATCCAGCTGCTAGATAATACAGACTTAGTGCGGAGGCTAAAAAGAACTAAATCTTTTGAATTAGTGTAGTTTACAAAGTGAATGAATAATCGTGACAACGCTATACATGAACACAGTGTTTTTTTTAATTGTATCAGACTTGTGTAAAAGTTCAAATGGACACTATTCTTAGTTTTAACATTATCTATCATGTAACATATTAAATTAGAGTTTAATTGCTTATTAGGCTTTTAGGGTAGATCGTTATTGATTATTAAGATTTTTTTTCTTACTAATGATGAATAAAAAAAAACGTGGATCGTGAAATAAGATTTAAATAAATGCAATAATTTTTGCTCTGTGATTCAAATTATGTAATGGTAAGTGCAAATTTCGCTTAAGTTGATTTCACAGTAGAATAAACAATATATTACAAGACAAAACTGGACTAATCCAATTAAAACGTGATAGTTTATTTCATAAAGATTCCAACAACATATTATGTTTAATGTATGGCTCCCATACAAAACTTTAGAGATGTCGGCGTTTAAATGACACGTGATAGTGCCGCTATCCCATGACGTCACTGAGATGGTTCCCAGGTTGCCGTCACTGTTTCGCAATTTGTCTAAAATGACCGCGACAATTGACTGGTGGGATAAAAATTAGTCTAGAAAGGAATTGGAAAAAAACTAATTAAAGGCATTGAAAATACATCATCATTATGAAGGCCTATGATCTGATTTATAATACACGTTGAAATCTATATGTAAGCCTGATACACCGTTCGGTTTTCATACAAATATATAAACATTAAATAGCACATAAATTATTGCTAGATCAGTTGTCACTCTCCCCACGTAAACAATTGATGCTGATCAATACTGGCAGGTAACAGTCGACTTAAGAGTACGTATTGATGACATGCGGCTGGTGTGGCAGCCATGACGAATTACAGACAAGGATACCAATAATGGTTGCATCGCAACGGATGGCTTGCTCTTCGCACTTTCAGAGCCTGTAATGAAGGTTTCATGTACACGCTGAATCTGTGTTATCCATAGGTAGCAAAGTCATAACAGTATGCGTAAGGGTTTGTTGGTGTGTGTGTGTGTGTGTGTGTTAATATGTTTAAGAGTGTAGACGAGGGGAATACTATGTCTGGTTACCTGTATATGCAGGGCTCAATTAAATTGGATAAAATTCAAGAGGAATTTTAGAGAAAAATCTAACTGATCTTTATTTCTAGTATTACAATTATTGTGTCTATCACTTACTTTTCTTAAGAGATGTATATTATTCCTTACATACATAATAATCTATACAAATATTATAAAGCTGAAGTGTTAGTTTGTTTGTTTGAACGCGCTAATCTCAGAAACTACTGGTTGGAATTGAAAAATTATTTTTGTGTTGGATAGTCCATTTATCGAGGAACGTTATAGGCTATATAACATCACGTTACGACAAATAGGAGCGGAGCATCAATGAAAAATGTTTGCAAAAAAACTTAAACTACTCTCTCTCTTAGGTGACGCAGACGAAGTTGCGCGGGTCAGCTAGTATTTTCATAAATGAATTGTCAAGAAATTGTCATAATATTAATCTTATTAAATAGTTCCCTAAGAGATTCTCGATGACTTAACTTATATATAACTCGGACAGCTCTCTTTTGCAATATAAATATTGATTAAATGTCAGCCGCCCGACCCACAGCATAATACCGTACGACTTAATGCTGTGAAAGTAACTAAAATAGACGTGCGGTTTCTACATCCGTTAACTGTCTTATCTTTCTAACAGTATAAGCGGCTGAGCATAGCCGACCCGCAAGGTATGTTATGTGAGGACCCCATTGTAATTTGTCGTCTATAGTGATTCCTAGGAAAACTGTTTGATTTATAAAGTCCAGATTTTATCCATTCAATATGATGTCACATTCGCTACTTCTAACATTCGGCAATCTAATATACTTGTTTTTTTTTCATTTAGTACCATATTGTTTGCCGTAAACCAATTTTGGAACTGATGAAATCATATTATCAAGATCTTATCTATTTTAATTATCAAACATGTGTGTCATCAGCAAATCATACAATCTTCGGTTAATTTTGTAATAATTGGAGCAAATCATTAATGTAAACTAAAAAGAGGAATGGGCTCAATATTGAGCCATGAGGAACGCCCATTGTCGTTTCAGACCCTAGTGAATTGACGCCGTTTACCTGTACTTTAACTTGTCTGGCTTTCAAATATGATTTAAGTTACTCAAGGGCCGTATGTCTTATCCCATAGTGCCTGAGTTTCAACAATAGTGTCACATAGTTAACGCAATCAAAAGCTTTCCAGAGGTCGCAAAGGATTCCAGTGGCGTCTTGTGCTTCTTCCCAGGCGTTAAAGATGTTTTTTGTTAGGGTGACACCTTGAAGGTTTTTAAGCAAATAATAAATTGGTAATTTAGTATTGATAGTTTTATTTAAACCACACGTGATGATGTTACAGTTTTTTTATATCACACACAGCGCCACACTAGTAAGCGGATAAAAGTTAAACTAATTTGAGTGCGTTCCATTTCTATCACCCACCCCAGAACGCAATCCCATATGAAATACACAAAACAGATGTTTATCTATAGTTACACCTTTTGTTAACACATCAGAAACATTATCTTTACCTTTTACATAACAAAATTTTAATCTTAAATTATTTACATGTTCCTTTAAAAAATGATGTCTAATGTCTATATGCTTAGACCTCGGTAGGTAGCAATCATTAGCAGTGAGTTTTATAGCACTCTGGTTATCAATGTATATGGCGGTCTTGCTGTCCGCCAAGCTCCCTTTGCAGTTGCTGCAGCCAAAGCGCCTCCTGCGCCGCCGCTGACATGGCCATGTACTCTGCCTCTGCTGTGGATAGGGCCACGGTCTGTTGTTTCCGGAAACCCCATGACACTGCGCCACCCTGTAAAATAAAAATATATCCCGTGCACGATTTACGGTCACGGGTGTCACTCGCCCAATCTGCATCACAATACCCTGTGACGTTATCTTGACCATCCTTGGTATAAGTAAGTTTATAATGTTTAGTCCCTTGTAAATATCTCATTACCCTTTTCACGGCAGCCCAATGCTCGCATCTAGGTTCCTTGTTATATCGACTGAGGGCATTCACTGCATATGAGATGTCTGGTCTTGTTCCTTGAGCTATATATAATAAGCAGCCTATGGCATGCTGGTAAGGGCAATCATATGGAACTTCATTGCTGTTATCAAATTTCAAACCAACTTCTATGGGTGTTTTTGCAGGTTTACAATTTGCCATGTTGAATCTTAACAGTATTTCATTTATATACTTTTCTTGGTCTAATGTAATTGCATCCTTTTCTCTATTTATGTTTAGGCCCATACATTGCTTTGCTTGACCAAGATCTTTCATATTTAACTTTAAACATAAATTTTCTTTAATTCTTCAGTTATTTCTAATTGAGAGCTGAAAATTATTATATCATCTACCCAAACTGCAATATAAATTCCTTTATTGACATCATAATAAATACAGGGATCAGTCTTTGATTGCTCAATTCCCATTTCTTTCAAGACATTGCTTAACTTAGCATTCCACAATCTGCTTGCCTGTTTAAGCCCATAAATGGACTTAAGTAAGTAACATACTTGGCCTCCTATCTTATACATCTCTGGCTGTACCATGTATATGTCTGTATCTATTTTTCCTTGAAGAAATGCTGATACAGCATCCATTTGTTCAATGTGCAAATTGTTCTGTGCTGCTAGAGCAAACAAATAACGAATGGAGGTGTATCTTACCACTGGAGAATAGACTTCTTGGTAATCAATCCCTTTCTTTTGAGCGTATCCTTTTATGACTAGAGTCTGTCAAGCGAGTCTAGTCCCATGAAAAAGGCGGCAAATTCAAAAATCTTTCAGGTGTCAACACTGACAACAATCTTTATAGTAGTTTTCACATACAGATGCCTCAGTAAGTTTCACGGTCATGAACACGACGTCTGGATCTAAACCAAAATGGCAATCGTGATCACATCACTGTAAAATAAAAAAAGTCAGATAAGTTTATTGTGCTGAAAGTATCAATATGTTGTTGCCAACCTACCTGATGTTGAAACGATTTCATCCAAAAGTCGTCGTTTTTGCGATAACACGTCGTCAGATTCACTCTGTACATGATTATATTTATTAATCATTGTAAACAACAAGCTCCTGACACTACTTTTAATAGGTTTCGGCATTATAACATTAAAAAACTCAACAAAAACCGGATTATTACGAGGTTATAACAGAATTTGTGACAATCTGTTTGACAGATCATAGTATTGCCATTATAAGAAATCAGTAAAAGGGTTGTGGACACGACTCGCTTGACAGACTCTAGCCTTGCCTTGTATAGAATTATATTTCCCTGTTGGTCAGTTTTTGTTTTAAATATCCATTTGCTTGGTAAAACCTTTTTATTGCTGGGAAGGTCAACAAGCTGCCAAGTTTTATTTTCCATTAGAGAGTTATATTCCTCATCCATTGCATTCTTCCACTCACTAGCATGTGAGGATGACAGAGCCTCCTCCACACTTTGTGGATCTGATACACTTGTGTAGGTATAGACAAAGCAGTCCCATTTTGTCTTCATTAATCTTATTGCGTGGCCTCAATGTCACATTACTTGCCTGTTGGTTCTGTAGTGTTAATGATCTCGGGGGCTGATAACTTTCATCAAGGTCGGCTGAGTCAGTTTCATACTCACTAGAATTTTCATCATCGGATCCTTTCAAAATAGGTTCAATAATTGATCCACTTGACTGAGGAATGATGACTGATTTTTTCAGTTGCTAATTTTGTTCAGAAATAGCATGGTCTTGTAACTTAACTGATTCATATTCTATTGGTCTGGCTGAAATTGAACATTCGTTAGTTTGATTAATATTTTCAAAGAAAATAACATCCCTGCTCTTTATGACTTGATGAGTTATGGGATCAAGAATGCGATACCCTTTGGTAGTTTCACAATAGCCGACAAATATCATCTCCTTTGATTTCTTGTCCCATTTTTTTTTTTTTTTTTTTTTTTTTATTGATTATAGGCTTGCGCTTGACCACTATCTCACCTTCGGTACATGAACCATTACCTTTGAACCAAATATCCTTATATGATGCAGTCTGGGTCCCTTTCCTGTCCACATTTTATATGGAGTAGTATTTCCCAGTACTTTAGTTGGTGATCTGTTGACAATATAGGCAGCTGTAGCTACAGCTTCAGCCCATACTGGTTTCTCTAATTTTGCATAAAATATCATGCACCTTGCCTTTTCTACTAGTGTGCGATTCATACGTTCTGCAAGGCCATTTTGCTGTGGGGTATATGGGGTGGAAGTCTGATGAATAATGCCACATCTAGCCAAATATGAATCAAAATTGGAGTTGCAATACTCTTTGCCATTATCAGTTCTTATAGCTTTAATTGTATGATTCAATTGATTCTCTACTTTCCTCTTATAGTCCATGAAAATGTCTAATATATTCTGTTAATCTTTGAGAAAATAAATATGAACCATTCTCGAGTAATCGTCGATGAAAGAAATAAAATATTTCATACCTCCATAAGATTTACTTTCCATTGGACCGCACAAGTCAGAGTGTATCATTTCCAGTGGCTTTGTTGCTCTGGTTCCAGCATGCTTGAAAGGTAACCTGCTTTGTTTACCTTCGCAACAGGTGGTACATTTAATATCTTCTTGTGTATCCGACAACTAAACCCCATCAGTACAATCAGGCAATTTTTTAAGAGCTGAAACATTTAAATGTACCATCCGAAGATGCCATAAATGAATATCATTCGGATTAATTTTATTAGACACCAAATGTGCACTTTCACCACCATTTACATAGGTGTCTAAAACATATAATTTATTCATTAAGGTAGCTGAGCACAATAATTTTCCATCTGCATTTAGTATATTACAACCATTCTCATTTAATGACACCATAAATCCATTTTTAGTGATTGTGCTCACTGACAATAAATTAACTGCTAATCCAGGTACAACGAGAACATTTTTTAATTGAATTTTGTTTTGTTCAGAAACTTGAATACTGATGTCCCCAACACAGTTCACAGACAATGGCTCCTTGTTGGCAACAGTGATGGTTTTAATTGATGGTTCTCTTATATTATACATCAAATCTTTGTTTGTAACCATGTGCGCTGAGCACCCGCTGTCAATATACCATTTCTCACTTTGTTTACTTGAAAAAACTGAAAAAGCAGCAACAAAACTTTCTTGTTTATTATTGTCTTTGGTCACTGTTTTCTTTGCATGTTTACAGAACTTTCCTATGTGTCCATAGCCATTACAAACATAACATCGGGGACCCTTATTTTTTCTGATGACTTTGTCTTCTGTTGGCTATTCTTATGATATTTTTTCTTATGATTGGAATAGAATGCACTGCTCGAATCTTCATGTTTGACTTCTTGAAGCAATTTGGTTTTTATGAAGTCAGCACTAATTTTCGCACCCGAGTTTTCCAACCCCATAATCATTCGTTTATACTCATCAGATAAACCTGCTAGCATTAATGTGCCAAGCCATTCGTCATTCACCTCGAAACCAATATTTCTCAGTTTGTGAGCAGCACTCATGATCCAGTTAAGATAATCTTCTATACCGGCGCTTGATTCCAGTGAGGTATTGATCAATTCCTTCAACAAGTCCACTTTTCTAGTTAGCCCATTGTCATCAAAGGCCTTATGAAGATTGTCCCACACCTCTTTGGCAGTTTTACACTCCTGAACATGAACATAGTTTTGAGTGTTTATCAATAAAATGAGTTTGGATTTGGCCTTGACGTCCTTCACTGGGTCGACCTTTTTTCCAGCACTATATTCGATGCAGTCCCACAAGTCCTCGTGCTCCATATATGTTTTAATACAGAATCTCCATGTAGAGAAATTCTCTCGTCCATTCAACTTCTCGATATTGAACATACTTGAGCTCATCTTGACAGATTTTCAACAGCCTCTGTGTGGGAGGACGCCGGATGTATAACCTCACTTTTGAATACTCGGTAATACTTCGGAATTACCCCGGATTTATTATTTGCAACTACGGAACCAACCACGCTCTGCTACCATGAAGGTTTTTAAGCAAATAATAAATTGGTAATTTAGTATTGATAGTTTTATTTAAACCACACGTGATGATGTTACAGTTTTTTTATATCACACACAGCGCCACACTAGTAAGCGGATAAAAGTTAAACTAATTTGAGTGCGTTCCATTTCTATCACACCTGCTTCTGTTGTGCACATTTGATGGAAAATCGTTATATAAGAGTGACTTAGCAAGAATCTGTCTCGCAAAGTTCAAAGAATACGAGCTGAGTGTTCTCTTTGTGTTTTCTAAACGCTCCATCACATTATTAGGGTTGAATTAAACGCTATATCCACCTTCAAAATGTACGTCAAGATGGATAACAGGATGTCTTACATGAATCGAAAAAACCTATTAAATACGCCAAATTGCCGCAGACGAGCTAATATATCGGCCAGATTGACAAATAGGTTAAGCCTTTTTTGAGATTAGCGCGCACAAGCACACAGACAAACAGACAAAAAATCAACCAATCATTGTTTTAGGTTCTATTGCGTTGCTAAAGACCCCCGATAATAGTGTTTCTCATATATCTGCCATGTATAAACAGATCAGTTAAATGTATTGATTGATGATTAGTAATTGAAATTTTAACATGGACAAAACAAAGAAAATGTTAAATACCCATGTGACATTCACTCCTATCAAGATCGGCGACTACAGTCGAAGATGTAGACGATTATAATTAACTGGAAAAAAGAGTCCAATAATGTCAAGTCGTGGTGGTCTAGTGCCTTAGACCTCGTCTCTCGTGCTTGATAATTTGGGCAAGTACCGATTTGACTTTTTCAATTCATATAATAATAATCATAATCATAATCATTTATTTGCTAATATGGGTAATTACATGAAGTTGTTAAAAAATATAGCACAGTCCAACCATATTACACCTTGAGGCATGCAAATCACAAGCAAGTTCACACATTTACTTGCAAAAAATACTTTATAATCAAACACAATTTCAACTTATTTCGTTTTGTTAATTTCACTGCGTGGCGACAATGAAACATAACAAATCTTAAGCTATCAATAATGTCACTAGATGAATTAAATTAAAAATGTCATTGATTAAATGAGGATGTCAAGATAAATTTGTAAATAAATGTTAAAGTAAATGTCAAAGTAAAATCAAAGCAAATGTCAAAGTAATAATATTAATAATTAAATTATTAATTAAATTTGCGCACTAGTCACATCAACAATATGTCCTTACATCCTCTCTTAAGTAATCCTGAATACTATAATAGCATTTACATAGCAAGAATCTTTTTAATTTCTTTTTGAAATCGTCGATGGATTGAGTTTCTAATATGGACTTAGGCAAGTGATTGTATATACGCGGCGTCATACTGAATATGCTTTTGGAATATAAGGCTGTCTTGTAAGATTTGCAACAAATTTTATCACTATGCCTCATACTTCTGTACCTATCAAAAAGATGTTTGTTAGTTCTTCCAAAGCTAGCAATCTCATAAATGTAGACTGACGGCAATGTTAATATATTATGCTTGATAAAATATGGTTTGCAGCTATCAGTCTGGTTTATGTTAAACATACCCCTAATGCACCGCTTTTGCGCCTTGAATGCCATATCCTTATTGGTGGAATGACCCCAGAATATAACACCATAATTTATCAAGGATCCCACGTAGCCATGGTATGCTGCAAGTACAGCAGAGGTGTTTACCGTTTTTGCCAGCATATGTAGAGCGTATGATTGCTTATTTAATTTCTGATTCAAGGTATCAACATGTGTCTTCCAATTCAAATTACAATCAATTGACATGCCTAAGAATTTTGTAGTTGCTATCTCATTTATTTTGTTACCTGCATATTGTATATTAAGGTCAGTAAATTGGGCTTTACGATTGCGAAATATCATAATTTTAGTTTTGTCAAAGTTCATTTTCAAATTGTTATTAGTCAGCCATTTTATAATATCACTTAGAGTGCTGTTTATATCTTTTTCTAGAGATTCCTTATCCTTACTTGTAAAAACGATAGTACTATCATCAGCAAAAAGTATAGAGGGATGATTGGTTACTTTTGGAAGGTCATTTATGTAAATGATGAACAGCAGAGGGCCCAAAACACTTCCTTGAGGGACGCCTTGTTTGATTTCTCTGTATTCCGATGTGTAGTTAATTTCTTTTTTAGTTTTTGTGCATACTCGAGTAACTAATGTGGACTGCTTTCTGTTGGTAAGATAAGAAGCTATCAGATCTAATGAAGTACCCCGAATACCATAACTATATAATTTATTTAACAGAATTTTGTGATCCACATAATCAAACGCTTTACTTAGATCCATATACAATGCACACGCCGGAATTTTATTGTCTAAGCTACTCATAACTATGCTCAAAAAATCAAAGACTGCCATATTAATGGTTTTATTTTTCCTAAAACCTATCTGCTCTTTAGCAAATAAATTAAAGTTTTCAAAATAGTCATTTATCCTGACATAAATAACTCTTTCATAGATCTTAGAAAGGACCGGTACTAATGCTATGGGCCTATAACAATTCATATTGTAGGTATCATCTTTCTTGAAAAGTGGTTTAATGATTGTTAATTTAAGTCTATCAGGAAAGTGACCATTTTGGATTGACAGGTTAATGATATGACTTAATATGTAGGATAATTTAATTGGCGCTTGTTTTAAAATTTTTGTCGATATATTGTCATATCCAGTACTATTAGTATTTTTTAAGTTTAAAATTATTGTGTGTATTTCATCGGGTGTAGTTGGATACATAAATAATGTTTTGGAGTGATCAGGTAAGGTCCCCGTTTTATTAGCACAATTATTTGTATTCCCTTTTAATTGGTCTATAAAAAAATTATTAAAACTATCCGCAATGGTCTGCGGATCATCCGTACAATCTTTACCGTCTATATGAATTTGACTGATTTGGCTTTTTGGCACATTACACATTGTTTTATTAATAACATGCCAAGTAGCCCTGCATTTGTTTTGAGCTGTATGGATAAAGTAATTGTTCTGAGACTTTTTTGTTAATTTTATAACACGTTGTAATCTACTCGCAAAGTTTTTAAAATTGGTTTTATTTATGTCATTTCGATTCTTACGATACTTCCATAATAATTGCTGTTTACGCATGCAGCATTTTCTTATTCCTTTAGTCATCCATCGGGCTCGTTTTTGAGAATATATTTTAATTCGAATATATGGAAAACATAGATAATAAAATAAGGTAAATAAGTCATAAAAAATGTCAAAAGCTTCCCGCGGGTCATTATTTTCAAATACGTCACTAAATGAAATCGAATTTATGCAATTATTAAATTTCATAATATTATCTTTACTGTAATCTCGTCTTTTTACATACCAATGTTTTAAAGAACAGCTAAGTTTTACGGGACAAGTTAGTAATTGTGCCGTGTGATCTGATAAGGCAAACTCCATAGTTTTACATTTACATCCACGAATGTTAAACATGAAATTATCTATGCATGCTCCACTAATAGTCCTTGTTGGTTCAAATAACCCTAACTGTAGATTGTGACAAGCTAGTGTTTCCATGAACATTGTACTCATCTTGTTTTTATTTAATACATTTATGTTAAAGTCGCCACAAACTATTATTTTCTTTTTACTGTAGCAGTACTTCCCAAGTAGTCGGTTTAAAGTGTCAAAAAATGTGTTTAATTCATCTGTTTTTGACCTTGGTGGTCGGTATATACAAAGTATTATGATATTATGACTTAGGAGTTCGATGCCTGAGCACTCCAGAATGCCTTCGATGCAATATTTTTTAAGTTTAGTTATTGGTTTAAACGCATGATTATTACGTACTAAGATACATGAACCCCCTCGACGATTATTCCTTGAGAAGAAGGATCCCTGAATAAAGTTAGGAATGTCGATTAAATCCGTATCAGCATTCAACATATTATGCTCTGTGAGACATACGACATCTACTGGATTTTCTGCGTCTTGGAGGGACGACAGAGATAAAGATAATAAATCCATTTTCCTAGCAAGTCCATTTATGTTTTGATGAATGATGTTTATATTTTTATACACGAAAAAAATCTGATTTCTTTGGGGTATTTTGAATTCCAGGATTCGTTTCAGTTTCAGGGATTGTATGATTTGAAATGTCAGAGTCCATAATTTGATACTTTAAATTGTCAAAAATAGTTTTCATTCCACAATTATTCAATCTACCAGTGTTATTTGAAAACATAGTACGATCATATAATAAGTTTAAATTGGAGTCAAATAGTACGGCATAGTCATAAATTTGTATGTCATGATATAGTAAGCTATTGAACATTTCAATTCTCCGGTTGAACATACCAGAATAATCATTGCACCTATATGTAGGCAGACATAGAATTATATTTGTGTGAGATAACATTAAAAGGTTTTCCCTAATGTTGGAAATTAGGTCTGAATAGTTTTTAGTTAATTTAAAATCTTCATTACCTATTAGAATTACACAATAGTCTTGCATATTATAATTAGTCAGTTTTGAGTCTAGATTACTAACAAGCGTACTTATTCCACAGTTAGTTGTGATATAATGACAGATCTGATGGTTCGGAAAGGAGTTGTGTGCTATGGATAATACTTTGTTAGTGTTATTACTACTGATTATACACAATTGGTTTTTCTTGGCTTGCAGTTGAGACGAGTTGTTATCATTTTTCTGATGACTTCCCATAGTTTCTTTATCAAACTTTAATGCAGTTGTTAGTCTATTGGACGTAGATCCTCGTTTGTGGCCTTCTTGGACGGTATTTCGCCTTAGATCCAAGTGAGCTGTAGAATGTTGTTCTTTGTAGGGTGTAGACAATCTCACATTATTTTTAGGCGTTCCAATTTCACTGGTTAATTTCTTTGTTGCGTTCTTCACTAGTTGATATTTGTTGTTTAAATGATTAATGGTCTGTTTTAACTCGCTATTTTCTATTGACAAATTGTTTATCTCGTCATGGGCTGACAAAAGTTGTGACTTTAGTTCTCCGATTTCCCGCTGTAAGTCTTCTACTTTATCATTCTCCTCGTCATCCGATATGTTTGGCATACTGTTGGTGGTGCCATCTAGTGTCGTGTTGTTACAACTAACGTCGTTAGTACTGATATCGTTAAGTGTCGTCTCTGACAGTGATTTCGTTCGGTTTCGTCGCAGAGTAATATTCTCGAAGAAATTCATTTTGTTGTAATTTACTAATTTAACAAAGTAAACCTTTAAAAAGACAGTGTTTGAAGCGGGGTTCGAACGCAGTGCCTACAGGCGCACGAGTCAAAAGCATATGCCTCAGCCGCTAGGCCAAGCGATCATTAGTAACAACGGACGAAATAGGGAAGCATTAGCTACTAGATGCTTGTTGCGTCAAATGACACAAATGTAGGTAAAGTGGCAAATGGGTTCAAAGTCCAATTTCTTTGTTTTTTTGTGGTGTACGGGACGGTTTAAATTTGAATTGTCTTTGTGTTTGCGGTCACAGTTTTTATCACTTTCTGTTAATGTTTGTTACAAAATATGCAGTCTATCACTGATTTAGGTACTACGTTTACAAAACATGCACTTTAAAATAAGATTTCAATTGTTTTGGAAAAGTTTAACACTGTTCATACACACTTTTTGTTTTTGTTTTGATATCACAGCTGATTGATTATAGATTCACTTGATAACAATGTCTCTGCTGTATCAATGTGTCCTTTCACGAATACATTTAGTTTTATCGTTAAACTGTAACTTAAACTATTTTTAAATAATTTTAAAATACGGACTCGAAGTTGACATGACTACTAGCGCCACAACACGTTCAATATTTACTAAAGTACTACTACTTAAATAATATATTCGTATGATTTTAATAGTTGTTAACTGTTATGTTCAACTTCTCTAATAGCTAATGGTACAACGACATCACACACCAAACACACATCACATTGCTACACAAGGAAAACCAACACTTCAATTTTATTTATTTGTAAATCTAGATGTATAGATAATGACATTCGGTTCCCATAATATTGTAAGTTAGTTTATGTTTTCATCATACGGCCAATATTATTTGGCAACAAGTTCCTCTCAGTCTAGGGTACCAATCCCTATAATAAGGTTTGCATGAGTCGGTAACTCATGTCGGTAAAGCTGTATGACTTTTCCACCCGCCACCCTCACTGGTATCGATAGCTTCGTAGTCTCGCCTGTCCGGCAATATTGCCGGCAATATACCCCAGGCGAGTGCTCGTACGCACAGTACGTCTATGGCTATTTTAAGCTTTTCCTGCGCATATCGGCAAAAACTTTACCTCTCAATAGTGATCATGTCAGATTACAAATCCGAAATAAGGCCAGCAGATAAACGTGCTATTACACGCAAATGGCGCCAAATAGAGCGTAAACAGGGTAAGTTAAATGCATTTGTTGTTGATCTCCCTTATTTAAAAAAACCCCGATAATGTTTTGCTTCTTTTCAGCTAAGTTGCCTCGGAGAATTAAATAAGGCTAATACGTTTAATATATTACTGAAGTATCCTGTAATTTTGTTAGTTAACGTAGTCATAATGGTTTTCTATTTGTTTTTCAGCAAAGTACGAAGAGAAGATTAAGAAGATTTGCGATCCAATGGAGAATGATCCTGTCTTTCAGACCGTACTGGATATTTTCAAACGAGCGGACTCTGAAAGTAAGTATTTGGTGTTTTCTTTAGTTTTGTTTTTATAATAATTTGAGCTTCATCGCCAAACCGCATTGAGCAAGCGTGGTGCTCAATTCTCGTGATCCCTTCTCTATATAAGAAGAGGCCTTTGCCCTACAGTGGGACAGTTACGGGCTGGTGTTATTAATATTAATAATAATTTGAGCTTATAATAAGTGGTCACTGTGGTCAGTAACATTGGACACATTGGAGGTTAAATAACTCCAGTGAAACCAGATAGTTTTCCTGCCATGTGATTGTTATGATCTGGCGTGCTACTGGCAATGGATGAAGTCAGACATCAATGTTTTATTTACATGCTACGGGCGCACGTACACTTCTTGCGCGATTCAGTAGTGTGACGTCAGTGCCAATTTTCAATTATGTCATTACCGTACATTTATCAGCCACGTGTTATGCCTCTTATACTATTTCAATATTTATAGGATATAACGCCAACCGCCTGCATTATCTTGTTATGTGCAGGAAGCGCGCTTTAATGAGAGACGAGCTGGTCTGTGAGTAAATTATATAATTCACTTATAACCGATTTATTCTTATAATCCTTTGTTTCAACCGTCACGCTATCACTGACACCCTTTTCTTTCATATCATTCCTCATACATTCCATCCATCTTTGACCTATACATCCATGAACTTCTCTCCCTGTCCATCTAACCTTCAGCTATCTTCATTTTAGTAACAACCAACATGCGTTTCAAACAATTATAAATACGTCTCCGTGTTACAGCGACTAAAGACTTTATGAGGGGTGACCTCTCAGCTCCTACCGCACCTCCTCGTGATCGGCCTAACCTTCTTGTGACTGCCCCGAAATCCTCGAATCCAGATACAGATCAACGCAACAATAAAGGAGAGGAGGAGGTAGAAAGCGAACCAGGTCGTTAGTAATGGATTCTTTATCCATCAAATTGCAGGTATGATATATATAATAATATTTTACATCTTTATAGCTCAACTAGCTGCCGCCCGCGGCTCCACCCGCATGATATTAGTGCAACTACTCCCAATCACAGTACACTAATGTTATAAAGGCAAAAGTTGTGAGTGTGTGTTTGTATGTTTGTGACTTCTTCACACTCAGACGTCTGGATGGGCACAGAGATAGATTGTAGCCTGGAATAGCACATAGGACTTTTTATCCCGGGAATATGTTCCCTAGGGATAATTTTCGACAATAACGCGGGCGAAGCCGCTGGCAGAAACTAGTTCCTTCAAAAATTATAGCCTATGTGTTACTCTTATTTATAAGCTATATTTCTGTAAATTTCATCGAAATCCGTTCAGCAGTACTTGCGTGTAAAAGTAACAACCAACCATCCATCCATCTTCACAAACTTACACGTTTATAAAATTAGTAAGACGTTACAATGATATTTTTTTCATCATCAATTATAACCATTATTAATATTTTAAAGACACTAACTTAAATAAAGTTTCTGCCTACTTCCATGGGAAGAAATCGTGATATCCCTGGAAGTAGTGATCCTATTGCGAAAATCATTTCACTGATTGAATGCTGACAGTGGATTTTCAGATGGGGAATGGGAGCGAAACTCTGGGGAAAACTAGTACTATATAATACTAGTTTCTGCCAGTGGGACAAAACTTAACCTTTGTGCTATTCTAGACCATAATCTATCTCTGTGCCATATTTCATCCAGATCCGTTCTGCCGTTCTGGCGTGATTGAGTAAAAAAACATATATCAAAACATCCAAACTTTTGCATTTATAATGTTAGTAAGATAAGATTAGAATTCATTTAACTGCTTCAGATATTGGATATAATTTGAGAATTCAATGTTAAAAATGTAACAAACAAAATTGTGCCTTAGTATCAAAATGTAGTGAACAGTCGTGTATTTTTCCATTATTAACCGTTGCATCCAAAGTAAAAGTGGCTCATTTCCATCAATACTACATAACACTTCATTTATGTATGTCCTCTGTTTAATGCAATACTTTTTTTAACACAAGGGCTTCTTTATTTCAGCCGTTACGTTCAGAGTTTATCGCAAAACTACGCTGCTCATCAGGGAACCAACATGGAACCAACATATATCGAAACACGCTTCTTCATCATGTCGTCGTTATTCTGTAACAACACATTACAGATATTGTAACTTATAGCAGATTAACAAGTTATATTCCTTAGTATCATGTAAATCATCAAAAATTCGTTAGGTTATAATGAGTATAATAATATAACATTGTAAAACCTTTAGCACCTCTTCTTCTGTGAAAGGACCTTTGATATTACGGTAAACTTCTGCCTAGACACGTAGTTACAATCCTCATAGTGCAACTTGGAACATCAGTCAACTTCTCATAATAATTCCTGCAGGTTTTCCTTGACAATCCTAAACAGTACAAAAAATTCTTTATGTCCCTCGGCAAACTTCGTGTTACATCAGTAGTCGGATTTCTATCAGTTGCCCTTTTCACTTGGTGCAGACCGGACGCTCTAATCAACTTGGAAGTATATAGAGTTAGAATAATCTTTTAACATAATGTTATTTATTTTAGAAATTGGAGGGAAGCTGCTATTTTTATAGCTCTTTATATTTCACACAAATCAAAATAAAACTGCAATACAATACTTAGTTCTGTATTCAAATTTTACAACCCGATAAATCTAATGATTGATGGACATGGCAATTAGCATTCGTTTGCATTCGTTAATGCGATGATTGTCGAGGGGCATTATGAAAATAGTTTGTACTGTACATTCGAACATTTTCAACCTCGAATCACTCTTGGTTCAATATATTTATTAACCTAAAATTCTTCAAATCGTGAGCGGTAAATCAGATCATATCATACATTATAATCTTCAGTAGTATAAGGTCATTATATACGACCTTCTTGTGTAATCACTTGTGTATGTCTATGAAGCGATGTTTTGCCCTTTGACCCTTGGTCATTTGAATTTCTTATATTTTTTACGCTTCTTAGCGCCCCTTCTTTTCGGGCATTTGAGATTGATGCCACTTTTATTATATTATAAGTAAATGATTTATCATTAAGTTGTCTAGAAAAACACGGGTTAAAATGTAAATTTAATGCGATTAAGTAATGAACTCGAAATTAAATAAAATTTGACAAATATTGTGATCAAAAATATATTAAAATATTTTAAAATCAAGATTAAACTGTGGTTTAATAAATTAACTACAAACAAAAATATTTTGTATTGTTCGAAAAAAATATTTTTTATACATTGGTGTTACCAATATTTCTGATACTGAATAGCACATAGCACTATGTGTAACAAGTAAAAATCTATTCGGAAGTAACACTACACGAGTGTCTAATGAGTCAAAAACATTGTCCATGTGAAATTATTACGCCTTTCTATCAAAAACTTTGTAATTAAAATTAATTAATTATGATTTTCTATTGTCAGTAGTCTAAGAATTAAATTGTAATCTCATAAAACCTTTTTTTAATAAAAAAATCTTGATGTGAACTTTATGCTTTTTTTATCTACCTAACGAGATACCGTTTTACAAATCTATCATCAATTGGAGTCTGCGCTTCCTGATCCCTATAGTCTGGGGGTCTGTAAGTCAAGAGTGAATAGCAATATTCTTTGACTACATCATCGCTTAGCTTTGGTGGATGCCAAGATTGAGGTCAAACTCGTGTCAATCAATAATCTATATATTTAAAAATGAACTCCTATTTCTCCTGGTCACGCTATAACTTGAGAACGGCTTTACCGATTTGGCAAATTCTTTTTTTGCTGTGTTTGCTATTGTTAGGAGAAGGTTCTCAGCTAGAAAAAAAAGAAAAACAGTAGTAGGTAGGTAGGGTTAGTTTGTAAGTAGGGTAGGTAGGTAGGGTAGAATAGGTAAGGTAGGTGTTTAGTACCGAACACTCAAACTAGCACTCAGCACTTAAAGGTTTGGACTATTGCACTAATGTGTATACTAGTAGGGTTGAATGTGAAAATAAAACAACTATACTGTATACTGATCTATAGCTGGTTATCTATATTTGGTAAAAAAAATGTTAAGACCCTATATCAAGTTACAAAACAATCTCTCTTGCGACATTTATTTCGACGTCAACGCCATCTGTCGAGCTTAAAGTTAAACTTTGCTAATAACTTGGTTTGATTGATTTGATAGCAGGTTCTAATATTTTGACAGTCCCAAACATACCGCCCACCAAGGACATTTAGTGACGAAATGTCCGTCCACAGTTACAACTTGCTTGAATGACTTATATATAACAAGGATACAAACTCGACTTATGCTTACTATCTACATTTATATACACACAGAATCAATCTCCTAAAACCAAGTATTGCAAGTGATCCGCAGTTTATAACTCTATATTAATATTAAATCTATACAAAATTAAAACATACAATTTCATCAGTGCGGCAAAATAAATTGTAGTTGTATCCTTTACAACATGCAACTGAGGACTTATAATAAAATGTAAACTTAAACAAAAAGCTAACAAAAACGTAAAATACTAAAAATACAGTGTATAATTACAATTGCAACAAAAAACAGTGTATAAAGAATAAAAACAATGTAAAAGATAAAAAGGTAAAAGCATTTGTTTTATGAATCCGCAATGGGTAAAATACATATTTTATTGGTTGGCCTCTTTATGGTACTGGATTTAGTGCGCAATGTGACAACTCGAGTGACCTTATCATCTCCCGGATGTTTTTCAAGAACACGTCCTAACATCCAACGGCTAGGAGGCAGATCGTCTTCTTTGATAAGAACGACGTCGCCAATGTTTGGCTCAGGAACCCTAGAAATCCATTTATATCTATTCATTAAATTAGATAAGTATTCCTGAGACCAACGTCTCCAAAAGGATTGCAGCATCCGTTGAACAAATTGCCACCTAGTTAGAGAATTTACCGATAAACCTTCGTAGTTATAATCTGGTACGGAGATTATAGGTTCACCTACTAAAAAATGACCCGGAGTCAATGGCATTGGTTCGCTTGGATCCTCTGAATTAATAATGCTCATAGGACGTGAGTTTAAGCATGCCTCTACTTGCGTAAGGAGTGTACTGAGTTCCTCATACGTGAGTGTAGACTCTCCTATTACACGTTTGAGGTGAAACTTTGTAGATTTCACTCCCGCTTCCCATAGTCCGCCAAAATTAGGTGCGTGGGGGGGAATGAAATGCCACTCAGTGTTATTTGCTTCCAACTGTTCTGCAGCTGAGGTATGTAAATTGTCTACCATCTGTCGCAGTTCTCTTGAGGCTCCTGCAAATGTGGTGCCATTATCGCTCCACAACTTAGCGCAATGGCCTCGCCTAGATACGAACCTCCTAAAGGCAGCTAAAAACGCCTGAGTCGTCATGTCACTGACAACTTCCAGATGGACAGCACGTGTAGCCATACACACAAACAAGCATATGTAACCTTTATATGACCGATGGCCACGACCTTTTGTTGTCCTGATATTTATAGGGCCAGCGTAGTCGACCCCGCTATGCAAGAACGGTCTCGCAGGTGAGCATCGACTAGCTGGTAGGGATCCCATAAATTGATTTTTAATAGTTGCCTTCTGTTTAGCGCACGTTACACATTTGCGGACACATTGCTTCACAAGGTTTCTTACTCCAATGATCCAATAAGCTGATCGCAAATAATTCATCATCAATTGTAGTCCACCGTGCAGAGTCTTATGGTGGGCGTCTGCTACCAATAGGCGTGTAAATTGCGAATCATTTGGTAAGACGATTGGGTGTTTCATCAGTTCATCTATTGATGACTGTTCGAGTCTACCTTGCACTCTCATAATATCCCTATTGTCAAGATACGGGCATAAGGATTTGAGTTTGCTATTTTTTAAGTGTAAGTGTCCGTCATTTTTTAATTGTGTGTACTCTGTTGTGAAACTTTCTTTTTGTGTTTTCTTTATACAGCATTCTAAAGCTTCTTCCACTTCTTTTTTTTGTAAATAGGTTTTCCTATCTCCCTTGCTCTTCAGTACTCTACGACAATATGCTACTATTCTTAGTAATTTTTGTAACGAAGAGAATCTATCGAATATACTATCATAATTACTGTTTGGACTAATTGCTACGTGAGTCTTGATAGACTGTTCTAAATCTATTACTAAATCCTTTGGTTTTTTATATATAATCTTTTTTTCTTTCAGGAACTGTGGTCCCGAAAACCAAGGTGTCCTCTGAATGAACATACTTGGCATTAATCCACGAGACGCGCAATCTGCTGGGTTCTCACTTGTCGCTACATGATGCCATTGTGATGAACTCATTAAGTTTAATATTTCAGAAGTGCGGTTGGCGACGAACGTTTTCCATCTACTTGGGTGGCTATTTAACCACGCAAGCACTACGGTGGAATCCGTCCATGCCCTTATCCTTTCCTTTGAAACATTCAAAATCTCTGCAGTTTCTGACAACAACTTCGCCAGCAGTACTGCCCCACACAACTCTAGCCGTGGTATGCTGACTTGTTTTATAGGTGCCACTCTGGTCTTTGCAACTAGCAGCGAAACCTTCACCTCATTTGCCGCATCGATTAACCGTAAGTATACAACAGCGGAGTATGCTACCTTCGAGGCATCGCAGAAGCCATGGAGCTCTATATCACTCTCTGTCTTTGTACCAAGCCAACGAGGTATGTGTATTTTGGCAAGTAGAGACAACTCTTCTCGGTAAGTATACCATTCTTTTATTAGATCACTTGTTAGTTGTTCGTCCCACCCAAGACCAGCTAGCCACAACCTTTGTATAAAGATTTTGGCCAACACAATGGTAGGTGCCAACCACCCCAATGGGTCGAACAATTTAGCAATGTCTGACACTACAGCTCTTTTTGTTACAGGTTGACTGTTTGGTGGCTGAAGACACACCGTGTACCGGAAGGAATCCTCTTGGCGGTCCCAGGTGAGTCCTAAAATCTTCATAATATCATCTACCTTAATTGTTACTTCTTTATGGTCGTTATTATGTATTGTTCTATTGTTCTCGTCGTCCTCCTCATTACCTTCTATTGTACTTATTTTATTTATGTTCTGATTACCTTCTAATGTTCTTATTTTCTCTAATATTTCTTTACTATTACTGTTCCACTTTTGTAATTGAAATCCACCTTTGCCTAACAACTCATTCATTTGTTTATATATTTCTATGCCATCTGTAACGTCCTGGCACCCACTCATGAAATCATCCATGTAAAATGAGTTTAAGACCCTTTCAGCTACCAGTGGGTACTTGTCACCTTCATCATACACAATTTGATGTAGAGTCCTTACAGCTTGATATGGCGCAGAGGCTGTACCAAAGGTAACGGTCACTAGTTCATAGTCTTTGATCTCCTCTTCAGGGTTATCTCGCCAAAGAATCCTCTGATACCTGGTGTGTTCATCTGTGACTCTGATTTGACGGTACATTTTAATGATGTCCGCTACTAGGCCAATAGAGTGTCTTCTCCATCTCAAAACTGTGTGCCTCAAATCGGCTTGCAGAGTTGGCCCAACCATCAGAGTGTCGTTCAGAGAGACTCCTCTGTTGTTCTTTTCCGATGCGTTGAATACAACTCGCACCTTAGAAGTTGATTTGTCTTCTCTTATAACGGCGTGATGAGGTAGGTAAACCGCTATTCCTTTCTTGTTATCTTCTTCTTTTACAGGTCTAAGGTGTCCTAACTGTAAGTATTCATGTATTACTTCCGTGTATCTTTTCTTTAACTCTTCATGTTTCCCTAATCTTTTCTCTAATGATTTTAATCTATTTTCAGCGATAGAGCGTGACCCACCTGATGAACACGGAGGATCTTCAACGCGGAATGGTAACCGGACCTCATATCTTCCGTCTTGTCTTCGCTTGGTAGTACTTGCATATAAATCTTCACATTTTTGTTCTTCGGGCGTTAGCAATTTCGTTGAACTAATTTGTTCTTCGATTTCCCAGAATTGTCGTAAAATTTGATCTGTAGTTAGATGAACATGCATTACACTGACTCTTGGTTGTGTGTAGCGTGAACTAGTGGTTGAATCAACCACCCCAGACAATATCCACCCTAAAGTTGTGCTCTGTGCGACTAGACTAGCGGATGGGCTTTTCATCATGCCCTCCTTCACCATGCAGCCATAAACGTCTGCACCTAATAGGATGTCAATTCTACTAGGTTTGTAGAAGTGTGGATCGGCGAGTTTCAGACTCGCAAAATCGATCCAGTCAAAGGAGTTTTTATCTATAGTTTGTTCTGGCAGGTAAGAGGTAATTTTGCTTAGAACGTATGCGTTAATATTTAATCTAAACGATGGATCAACACGGGATTGGATTTTTACCTGAACTATATGCTTAGCCATTGTGGACTTTTGGCCTAATCCTGACACAATACCTTGTATCGGAATTTTTTTCAGTCGGAGGTACTGCACTGTGGACTCGGTAATGAAGCAAGCTTGTGAGCCTTGGTCGAGTAAAGCTCTAACCGTTTGATAACCCATCTTAGACTCGACATTTACTAGCGCGGTAGCTAGCAAAACCTGTCTAGGTATGGGGACCTTGTTAGTGGATAGGCAAGAGACTACTGGCGTGGAACTAGTCAACGTACTAGTTTCAGCCGCAGACGTGTTTGCTGAAGCATCCACGTTATTTACAAATTCGCCATTCGGATGGAGCAACGAATGATGTCTTTTGTGACAAAGCTTGCATGTGGTTGATTTATTACAATTTACTAACATATGATTACCACCCAGACAGTTGAAACAAATTTTATGTTTTGCCACGAAATCACGGCGTTGATCAACTGGTTGTTTTGCAAATGCTTTACAAAAACAAAGTTTATGACCTTCGCTGCAATATTCACATTTAATGTTGCTTGAACTCACTAGCATAGCCTTTGGAGTGTGTGAACTATTGACCTGATTCGATAAATTTCGTTTGGGTTCTATGAATTCTAAAGCTCGAAAACGATTCTCTAAAAAGGTAGCAAATCCCTCAAAGGTGGGCAACTCATCGGAGTCAATATTACTAATACTGAATTCCCACTGTTTACGGGTTTCTGAATCAAGTTTGAAGGTGCTTATATGAATTATCATGACGTCCCAAGTTGTCACATCCACCTTTAAATTTTTCAAAGCGTTAAGGCAATCATTAGTTGTATCAAGCATCTCCTTTAATGAAGATGCCGACTCTACATGCATACGTTTTTGCCTAAAGAGACGTTGTAATATACAGTCAACTAGATATTTCCTATTACTATATCTCTTCTCTAATTTTTCCCAACATTGTTTGTAATTTGAATCAGACACGGGTGTTTGTCTCACTAACTGTTCAGCTTCACCGCTGAGATGGCTCTTTAAATAGTGCATTTTTTGCACATTATCCAACCCATCATTTTTATGTACTAGTGAAACAAACAAGTCCCGGAATGTCGTCCACTCCGAATATTTGCCACTAAATATCGGAATGGCGATCTTAGGCAATCTTACAAATGTACATGACTTAGAAACACTACTTGATGAACTAGACTCCTTATCAGTCACCTTTGCAACGCTATATTTGCTCAGCATAGATTTTATTAAACATTTATATGTAATGTAAGTATCCTCTGTACTCTCATACATTTCTGCTATTTTTGTATTATCTTTAGTTGTATATAGTTCATGAAGTTTAGTATAATGATTTGTAAATAAATTCCAATCTCTTTCTAATAATTCATCTCTGGTTTGTATGTAATCATCTGTTAACCTATCCTTTGGACTCTTTTTAAAGTTAGTTAAACCCCGTTGTATTACATTTTGAAGTTCCTTTAACACATTAATTAATCCTTCCATTTTAATAAATTAATTACTTATTCACTATAAATAGAACGTGTAAGTAATACTCTACCAGTTAATTTAAATAAGTATCAATAAAATGTTTAAAATAGAAGCCACATAAAACAAAAACCATATATAAACAACAATATCAATAATAACAGTTATAAAATATCCTAAGTGTTAAAACAATAAAAGACAATTCTAAAACCTATCCCAATTTTTCTAAGTCCATGTAAACAAATAAGTTTGGTACTATTATAAAGGACATAAACCTAAAATTTTACAAGTTCAAAATTTGCTTCAAATTTTACAAGTTTTAGAGATCAATTTCTACTGTGGGGGAAATCGGGCATAGGTTCCCCGTTCCCTCGTTTTTTATAAAACTATTCTAAGTCCTTATAACTAACATGCACAATTTTAAAGCTAAGAATAATAAATGTTCTAAATAGTTAAAGTTAAAATCTTCATTAAAATAAAGTTCAAATTTGCTTGGCAAAATATTTCCTAATCTAAGTAATGTTAATTGTCACTGCTCCTACGTATTATTAATTGATTGTACTCACGTTTTCACTTCACTCACTCAAACACGAAGTTGAACTAGTGGCGCCACCTTGTGGCGAGTAGCGACACTTTGAACTCTGGGTGTGACGTCAGTCTTCTGATGTCACGTTGAACTGGGTGTGACGTCCTATGTATGACGACACGTTGAACTACGAGGATGACGTACACCGTCACCTCACCGTTGAACTGGCGGCCTCTGTGACGTCACTTTTCCGCCGCTCCTGCTGACCCCGTCCACAACACTGGACGAAGCTGACGCTGCCGATGCAGGGAACCGTGTACTCTAGCCGCAGCGATCCACTGCGAGTACCACGGACGAATTCACAAAAACCGGCACTTTATATATCGGGCTCGATGGACCAATGTTTAGTACCGAACACTCAAACTAGCACTCAGCACTTAAAGGTTTGGACTATTGCACTAATGTGTATACTAGTAGGGTTGAATGTGAAAATAAAACAACTATACTGTATACTGATCTATAGCTGGTTATCTATATTTGGTAAAAAAAATGTTAAGACCCTATATCAAGTTACAAAACAATCTCTCTTGCGACATTTATTTCGACGTCAACGCCATCTGTCGAGCTTAAAGTTAAACTTTGCTAATAACTTGGTTTGATTGATTTGATAGCAGGTTCTAATATTTTGACAGTCCCAAACAGTAGGGTACGCTAAGTAGAATAGGTTAGGAAGGGTAGGGTAGGCAGTTGACGGGAGCGAAGCCGCGGGCACGGCTAGTTTTTGTTATGTATATATAAGATTCCCAAATGAGGCAAACATTTTGGAAACTTATCTATATTTTGTTATTAACATAGCTTATAGGTAGAATGTACTTAAAAAATTAACAGTTTTGTTACTAACATAGTTTGTAAATATTGTGTTCTAACAATATAAATAAAATATCGTGTCTAAGTGTGTTACTAACATAGTTTATAAGGAATGTGTAATACTTACAAAACTATGGACCTTGGGGTCGGCAATCTTTTATTTTTTATTTTAATGCTTTCCAATCAAACCCGACATTAACGAAATTTTATGCGCAATCACTATAAAGTTTGTATACTATGAGTAATTGGGCGCACGGTTGGCGCAGTATTTGAGCGATTAACTGCTGCGCTGCGTGTCGCGGGTTCTATTTCCGCACGGTTCAAATATTTGTATGACCTACAGACAGTTGTTCCGGCTCTCCGTGTTGTGTTTGTGAGTTTTTATGTTTGTAAACGCACCTACGATATAGGGAGAAATTTCTAGAGTGGTGACCTGTTTAAATAAAAAATGTCTTTTCCTATTTTCAGTCCTGTCTATATTCTTTCAGTGGTTTAACCCTAGTTTCAATGCATAAATCTCGGCTTCTGTTAGTATTGGAAACTCAGTACTTAAGTTTCATATTACAATTTTCATACTGAGTGATCCAATATCGTAATCAGAAAGAACGTAAATTTTAGTTTAATAGCACGGTTCAACCCGTTTACTACGGTGATTGACAATGATCAATCAAGTTACAATAGTCTCTTCATCAGGGCAGTTTTTGCGAGAAAATGAGAGAATGATCTTTGGAGAGAATGGAATTGGGCGCTTATTTACTTAAACTTCACTGCATGAAAAAATAATATGAAACTGTCTTGATGAATCCCGATTAGAAAGATTTATAGTCCTGAGATTGCTAAATATGTTACTCAAACAAGCACATACAAAGTTTCATAGAAGCCGTTGTAATAATGATATTTTCATTGAACAATGCTTAAATACTCTTTTATAGAGAAAACTGTTTCCAAACAAGTATCCTTGTTGAACTTTCTCTCAAATTTATATTGTGTTGCTTGCTTGGAAACCTCAATAAATTAAAGCTTAATATTTTTCTTTTGCTTTGTATTTCATACAAAAAATGTCTATCCTATAACTAATAAGTAGGATATGTTACTGTAAAAGCCCGAACTACGGTAAAACTTAGGATTTACCGGTAAAATCTAAGCTTTATCAAGTTTTACCGGTAAAAGTTCGGAAACATCTAGGATGATCGCTAATTATGAACTGTTACCAGCAATCACAGGATAAATCTTAGGATTTACCTAAGAAACCGAGCAATTAAAAAAAAAAATTATGACACACGTTGATACGAACAGCTGAGAACAATATTAAAGGCGGTCGCCCACGGCGACTTTTTGCTGCGATGCCGACGCAATACAGTCTCTATGCTTTCGCAGGTTATATACCATCGCCATCGTGTTATAGTAATTATTGTTGCTATCCAACCTCATAACGAATTTGAGCAATTAATAAAAAAATGCGAGATATCTAACGAATATGCGCAAATTCGATATTGATAATATCGGCAATTAGTATCGGAATTGAAAACCTTCCGATGTTACATGCCTTTGTTGAAACCTCACACTCGCACCCCTCGATCAATAAAAGCCTCCTCCTTACGTCCTTTTTCAACGCTAGGTTGTAGGCGTAGCTCCGTCACGCTCTGTCGCCCGAAATAGCTATCTGCGTAGAAAGTTCCCGTCATCCGGCAGTTACTGTCCTTTTCAACGGGCGAGTGCTCGCCGCCGGGCGCGATATCTACTAAATCATGGATTTAGTAGGTCCAGTTTTGTTTAGTGGAAATATAAATTATGATGTCCCAAGCATAGTGCCAGCTTGGGTTAATGAACCTGAAAACAAACCAGGCTCCAGCACAGAGCCGGCTCGAGTTGCTGAACGTGTGAATATCGCAAACTCTAGCACAGAGGCAGCTGGAATTGCTGAATATGAGAATAACGCTGACTCAAGCACAGAGCTATCAGGGATTGCTGAAGATGTGAATAACGCAGACTCCAGCTCAGAGCAGGCTGGGATTTCTGAAAATGTGAATAACGCAGACTCAAGCACAGAACCAGCTGGGATTGCTGAACGTAGCACGGAACCATCTGGGTTATCGGGACAGGAGAATATCGCTGGTCCCAGCACAAATCTAGTACCCAGCACAAATCTAGTACCCAGCACAAATCTAGTACCCAGCACAAATCAAGCATGGATTTCGCAACAGGAGATTAACGCTGGTCCCGGCACAAAACTAGAATGGATTTATGGACAACCGATAATCGCTGATCCCAGCACAAATCTAGAATGGATTTCTGGACAAGAGATTATTGCTGGTCCCAACACAAAACCAGCATGGGTGTCTGAACAGGAGATTATCACAGATCCCAGCACTAAGCCAGCATGGATGTCTGGACAGAAGAATATCACTGTTCCCAGCACAAAGTCAGCATGGGTGTCTGAAAAAGTGAGTACTGCAGGTGTCAGCTCAAATTCAACATGGGTGTCTATACTGGAGAACGTTGCTGGTCCCAGCACAAAATCGACTGGGGTATCTGAACAAGAGAGTATTGCAGGCCCAAGCACAGAACCAGTTCCTGAGCCTAAACCAGAAATTATCGAAAACGAAAGAAAAAGGAGACTCGAAGAAGAATCAGTTAGACGAGAAGCAAGACTGAGAAGGCGGGTAGAAAAGGAACGAAATTATTTCAACTGGCCGCCTGTGAACGTAGTAGCTGAAGATCTGCCGAGATTGGAGGGAGAAGAGCTTGAAGAGGAGCAAGGTAAGCTTACTTTGCAGTATTCTTTCACTTTTCTACTCCTGTCGCCTAAACGCAATGCTCATTCCGTAACAAATGTATTAGCAATGCAATAAGGTGCTAGCGGAGGTGGCTGTCAACGTCTCTACATGCGAATATTATTTTCATTTAAAAACAAAAAACTCCAAAATAATGTACTAAGGAATACAACTATTCAGAAAATGTTGATAACCTTTGCAAGTTTCATTGCAGTTTAGAGAAAATGCAAATGCGATATATGCGAGTATTTTGTTTTGTATAGGCGTGTGGAGTATGTATACGCTGACGCTAAACTGATTTAGGTACTCATCAAAATCATGTTAATCTCCTAAATTATGTCTTCTCATTGGTTTCAATAGCTTGTGCGATGGTAGCTTTTGCTGATCGCCAAAGCGACTACTCATAAGACATATTTTCTCACAAATGTTGATGTCCTATAGCTAGTAGATTTTTGTTTGATAATATAATGTAATAATTTATTGCACATAATCTCAGTACAATTGTTATCGTTTTTTATTTATTTTAAACTAGCGACCCGATCAAGCTCCGCATGTGTATAAATTAATTTGTGTGAAAAATAACTTTATTAATGAAAATTCGGCATTAAAAATATATAGCTAAATCGGTTGAGCCATTTTCGAGCTTTTGCGAAAAGTCTAGCGCACGGCAATTTATTAATATATATTATTATTATATTATTGAATCTGCAATGCAATATTTAATACCTTTGTATGTTTCCTCACCTCGCATCGCACTTGTACCTCATTACTGAAGATCGCGATTCTTCCAACGGGAGATGTACTTTTCTGTTATGATGTTCTTGCATCTATGTTTGCTCGTGTCTCTTTCTAATGGTACTATTTTGTTTATTTTTAGGAATTAATAGAAGAATGCGCGAAAAGGTTTTGCTAGGATTGAAGAAACACTACAACCACCTCTATATTAAAGAATTCTTGGGCTATATCTTCAAGGAAATGACTCCAGAAGGTAATTCTATTAATATTATTAAAAAACAACACATACACAAATACATAATACACTCACGCCTACACGCCTTTTTCCCTTGGCGGTCGGCAGAAATTACAGAATGCCACCTGCTACGATACTCACAAACTCCTTTTCCTTCACTTATGTTCATACATTATAGTCGCACGCACACCGGTTATCGGTTGGTTCTGCAGTAAAATTAAAATTTAGATTAAAAAGAAGGCTTTATAAAAAGACTATCATATTTTGTATAAATTATATCAGAAAATAAGATCGAGTTGCGCCTTTTTAGTTTAGAATAAAATCATTGTAGATTATTTTCCAGTCTTTCACTGTAATGTAAATGCTCATAGTAAATTGTTCAGCATACGAACTGCGTCTATCTTGAACAATTCAACTACAGCCGAAAGGATGATTTGAATGAAATCGTTCATAACTAATGTGATCTGGTACCTCACTTCAGTTCTTCATTCAGTTACCACTTCTGTACATGACATCAGTGTATGAAAAGATGGTGAAAAAAACAAAAACAAATTTTGTTTATCCGTACATTTTGGGTGTGATCAAAAGATCACGTAATAAACCTCTTGCATTTTGGCATTTGATCAATCGCCATCGTTAATATTATATAATAAAACACCCTGATTTCGGATTTAAGAATTTGAAGTTGAGTATTACTCAAAGTTTTCTTTAGCTTGGAACCTACCCAACTTTGGTATTAAATTAGGGTTTGACAAGTTTTTATTTCAAAATACTTAATTCTCTTTGTAGACACCTCGAGACAATATGACACACCTGTCAGCAATAACGATTTATAAAATACAATCACGTGATAATCGGTGGCGCATATTAATCTTAGACGATGTGTTGGAAGGCCTTCCGCTTGGTGGACAGATGACCTGGTTAAGGTTGCGGGAATTTGCTGGATGCAAGACGCTCGGGAATGGTCAATGTGGCGACGCCTGAGGGGAAAGAGTGTTTAGCAGTGGATGTCTATCGGCCGTAATGATGATGATGATGATGAAGCTGTATCAATTCCATTGGATATATTTAATTATACTTGTAGTCTTATAAGCCTTTTAACTTTACTACAAAGCCTCATATGAAAAGTTTTCTCATTTTACATTACAGAACTGGTGGAGATCGAACTGGCTGTCTGTGCTGCAAGCATGCGGTCTCCTTTCCCTCTCTGATGCAAAAAAATGCCTAACGGCAAATTCCGAGTGTACCAGGGCAGGAGCCCAGAGTACTCGTTTCCTGTGTATGTCAATGAAACTCTTGAAATTGATGACACCACCTTAGAACACAGGTTCCCCGATGAAACAAACCCGATCCCTGAACATTAGGGGTAGCCGGCTAGTGACATTTTAAGTTATCATTCAGAAATGAGTCAAAAAGAAAACGAATTGAATTGTAGGAAAGGTTTTACAACCGGAGTGTTCTTTTTTTTGTATTTGTGTTTTGGAAGCAGACGATGCGAGTGTTTTGTAAAAAACTGTCCATATGCTGTAGTATATAACTAAGTTTTAAGAAAAATTGAGAGAGAGATAGTTTATTCTCCAATCTCAATTCAAATAAAGCTAGAAATCTGATCAATATGATACTAAACAGATTATCTAAATGTTTCGTAGAGCTAGATGAGGCCATCGCGAATATATCCAGTATCGGTGTATGTTTATCATGCTACGCCGAGAACAGAGTTTTTCTAAAGATGAAGCTTAACTGTTTATGATAGATATTTTTACACTAGATGAGTGGACAGAGAAGCTCAAGAAAGCTCAAGCAAATATTTGGACTAAGATACGTTAGGCCAGGGAACTAGCGGACGATTGGTTTAGGAGAACGTGAGTTAGTACCAACAGACGGACGGCAGGGTGGATAGTGTCTCTAGGCCAAGGTCAAAAATAAAACACTGGCATTACCTGCTTTCAAAACAGAAAATAAAAAGAAGTGGATAATGGACAGACTCAGGATATACAAGGCTAGTTTAGAAGAGAGGGAGTTGAAAAAAAATAAGAATTGTCTTAATGTTAACAGTTCTTTGCTGTATTCATATTCTGTGTTAATGTTGATGTTATAAAGTTCATCTAAATGTTTCGAAGAGCTAAGTGAACCATCACATAACCATACTCAATGTTTTAATAATATCGATGTATCTGTCCAACACATTCTCTGTCTTGCTGGCCCCTAAATTGCTTGTAGTAAATTGAGTGTATCACTCTCACATATGTCTTAATTAAATTATCGAAGAAGGAAGATAAATAATGGTGTAACTAGACCATCTTTCAGTATTTTTAAAGTTAATAAACCAACGGTCCAAAGCGGTATGTATACATTAATTATTGTTATTGCTAAAATAAAATTATTAAAATATATTATTAAAATAAATCATTATAAACTAAGTTGTCAACAAACGTAGACACGACATTTTGTTTATATTGTTAGTACACATTACTTATGTATAAACTATCTTAGTAACAAACTAAGAGGAATTTTGTTTCTATTGTTAGTAGATATTATACTATGATTTTTAATTTCGAAGACTAAACTGACAGCTGCCAATGACCTTATTTTTTTTTAATGTTGCAAGCGCGGATCATAGTGTTGTAGGTAAAGCTCGATCATTCATAAGTAATTTATTGAATCGATGTAACTTGACTCCTTAATTTAATTTTACTAATTGGTATAAATAAATGTTTTATGAATATAAAAAGTTTTAAAGTTAAATATATTTGTGTTAAATATAAAATCAACAATAAAATAAATGCGATCGATAAAATGAAGTCTGACATAAATGAATAGAAATTAAATAAAGGCTCCTAGTTTCTTAACCAATGTATTTTTTTTGCCTTGAAATAGGTCGATTTTCGATCAACTTTCGATCACTCAGGATAGTCAGGATACGACACTAGTTTTATGTAGAGGAGTGGGAGTCTTTAAATTAAGAGTGAATAGGTTTCTTCTAGGTAAGCGTGCTACATAGTCGACCACATCATCGCTTACCATCAGGAGAGATAGTGGTCAAGCGCGAGCCTATCAATAATAATAAAAAAAATTAACGATATATTGTGAACCACCCAAATGTCAGTTAAGTCTACGAAATTAAAAATCAGAGTATACCTTTAAACTATGTATATCAGTAACAAACGTATTTATGTTGTTAGTACATAAAGTAAATATAGTACGGTAAGATAACTGTGTAACACGATGCCTAATGGTGAAAAGTTTGAGCTGATATTTTTTTATGAGTGCTACGACATTGTACGAATGGAAGTTATACAGGGTTTCTGTCTTATAACTGTACAAACATTTATGGCAAACAGTACAGACACGAAATGATGAAATTATTAGATTAAATATTCAACAAAAAAACTTTTTTCAGAAGTTCCAATTCAATTATGCAAGGAATCTGATGAATTTATGTTATAAAGTTCATCTAAATGCTTCGTAGAGCTAAGTGAGGCCATCGTGCCAAATATAACCACACTAAATGTTTTAATAAATTATCGGTGTATCTGTTCAACACATTCCCTGTCTTGCTGGCCTATAAATTGCTTTCAGTATTTAAACATAATATAAAAGGTACTGATCACTCTCACCTATGTTTCAATTAACTTATTGAATTACATAGATTAATTATGTCATAAATATACCACGTTTCAGTATTTTAAAATATTAAGTATATATAAAAAAATAATTGATGGATGTTTATTATGATGAAAAGTTTGTGCTAATAATTTTGATGAGAGTACTCAGCTATGGCTGTGCACAAAATCAAGTTATACAGCGAGTTTGCCTAATAACTGTTCCAACTTTTATGGCACACAGTACAGACATGATGTCATGTAAATATTATTCAACGAGAATGAAAACTTTAAAAAGTTCCATTATTTCAAGAGTTCCCCTTAAAGGGAAGTTGTAAAAGTCTGAAGGAGAAAGGAGGGTTATTAGGGCAGAAGAAGGGGTTTGGGACATACTCCTATCTTCTAAGCCATTTCTATCCCACTCGATTCAATCAAATTGTAATTTATTCAAAATTATTATTTATTGGAATATATAATAAAGGATTATTTCCTTTATCAGTGCGACTGAGTCGATTGAAGTGGAGGAAGTTTTCTTCAAAAGGTCTTAGAACATAGGCCTTTGCCCTATTTGGGTCAAAAGAGTGATACATTTTATAAATATCGATTTGACTGCAGGGAAGTAGACTAATTTATTTAAGAAACATTATAAATGTCTATTTATATTTGGCAGACGGCTGATTAATATATAATCTATTATATGTATAAGTGAATAGTTTGATATCTTTATGTCAAACAGTAACGTAGAATTATCTTGGTGTTTAAGCAAGCTTCTCTACTCTGGAGTAGCTAACAAAATATCTGTTTCAAAAATTGACTGTGTAGGTACTTAATGTATATTTGTATAAAATTGCATCCTTCTTTGATACTACTGTGTTGATTCTAAAAACTGTCCAAACTCATGAATACCTTCTAAAACCTAGTTTGAAAATGTCTGTTTCAATAATTGGCTGTGTAGGTACTTATTGCATATTTGTATAAAATTGCATCTTTCTTTGATACCACTGTATTGATTCTAAAAACTGTCCAAACTCATGAATACCTTCTAAAACCTAGATAACCTGCTTATCAATAAATCAAACAAAGCCTTTATTTCTCACTAAATGTAAGCATACATTTATAACATTATTGCAAAAAATATCATAATAAGAGGACATTCATACCTAATTAGCTAGTTTCAGAAATTAATATATATTATTTTCACTTGTCCCACCGCTGGCGACGAAGCGATTAGCTTAGACTATTTTCTCGCTGAAGAATAAAAGATTTGGATCCCGTGTTAATAAAAGAGACACATATAGATATTAATAGTTGATCGCTGGCTGTTAACACTGCCGGCGAGTACTTTCTCGACATAAGGTTGTCGCGGCGACAAGAGCTTTCAAAGATAATACTTGCTCGGCGATACTCGCTAGGCGATTCTCGCTTGGCGGTCTGAACTCAGCCGAGAGACCAACCAACCAACGCGTGCATTACTGACCACCCGAGCGAGTGGTGCGAGTAATTACCCGTCCCACAAAAACACTCGCTCATAGCCAAGCGGTAAAACTATCGGAGCTACACGCTCGCTTCTCGCTGCTCGCCAACTCGTATCTAGATTCTAGCTTTACTCGCTGCTCGCTCATTGTCAGCGGTGGGTCAAGTGCCAAAATGGTAAAATTATTTATTTTTTGAATTTTAAAATTAATGCACATAAAATTAAAAAAAAAACATTTTAAAATGTCAGTAATGTGTTTTGTTTTGACTGTCGCAGTTTAAGGTTTACATTGTATACTTACCTTACCAATGACTGTCTGTAGCAACAAAAAACTAAATAAAGATGTGGTAATTTTTCGCTTTTATTACTTAAACCATTACATTAAGAACCCAACAATTAGTATTCATAGAAATATCATGTCGCAAACAAAGATGCCTTATATCGCCAAGATTACTAACTACAATATGACTCTCTTTTTTTTGTTAGCCTTTACTATCACACGTCTGGGTTTAACCCCATTCCTAAAATTTGTCTCGGTGTTGTGCTTTATCTGGCAATATCAATCTATTAATTTTTACTTGCTTTTTTATATTTGATATATTTTCATGAACATCAGCATCGCCGCTTTTCGCTTTTTTTTTCGGTAAATCAGGCGGGCAGGTACCGGAAAATATTTTTATAGAATTGAAATTATACAGCCAATTAGTTAGATCGTTTAGGTCATCGGACAGTCGTCTCATACTGTACCAATCGCCATCCGCTGTTTCGTGCGCGGATCAGCGCACGAAACAGCGGATGGCGATTGGTTTCCACGTTGCGATGATTGGTCAGCGAGATAACGAGGTGGGCGATGCAAACATGGCGCCCGTTTTGTGCGACAAGCAAGAATTGGCCGGAGCACGCGCTGCCTCGTTCATCTCGCAGATTTATGGCAGTAGGAGATTTTCTCTTGCCGCTTTCAGTTGTGCGAGTTTTAATTTGGTGCATATTAGCAGTGCGGTGCACTCTTGATCCTTGACGATGATGACGAAAAGACAAAACGAAGATAAAAAATATATACACTAGCATACAGAAGTTAAAGAAAAGTTTAAGTGTCTGTGATCATAATTATGCATTTGAGTAAACAGAAGGAGGAAGGAAAGGTTTTCTATATGAAGATTATGCTTATTTCTAAATGTATCATAATGTGCATCTGAGTAAACAGTACATTATCTAGTTCATTTATTCATTTAGAAATAAACATCACCGTCACATAAAAAAACCTTTAGATATAAATGGTTCATTCAGAAATAAGCATCGCTTTTTAACGATTTTTTTTGAGCCGCCCTTTTGTCTGTTTAATATATTATTATGTGTGTGAACAATAAATGTTTAATAAATGTAAATACAATTGAAAAATCGTAATATGTTTTTATTTAAATTTTGTTTATTTTCATATACTCTAACTATGTAACACACACTCAGATTTACTAAGCACACATTATATTTTTAACAAAAAAATCACTTAATACACCGTTTTTTTTTCAAAACTTACTTAACCTATGTCCCTTAGCTGGAGCAGAGGGCGTCCCAATAGGCCTCCGTCGTGAACGGTCTCGAGCTTCAAGCTTCACGCCGCTCCACGCCACTCCGATGCTCGTCGCTTCAGCTAATACGGTGCGTTGCCAGGTTTGACTAGGACGGCCAAACTTCCTTTTTCCTTGAGGATACCAATCCATGGCATGTTAAGGAATGTGATCGAAATCCCTCCGGAACGTGTGACTAATAAATTAATAATAGATCTAAATTAATAATACATCCCCATTTACGACGCTTGATCTGTGTGTCGATCGGGCTAACGTAGCACCTCTTCAACAGCTCTACTTTAGAGATGGTATCGGATCAGTATATGCCGAGGGTGCGACGAAGATCTGGATTTTGCTTGAGATGTCCTTTAATGATTCGCGCGAATGTAGCTTGTGCTATGGCGATCTGTGAAGTCATGTCCTCTTCAGTTACTTCAGTCTCTGATACGACGCTCCCAAGGTATGTAAATTTATGGACGCGTTCCATCACCTCTGTGCTGATTAGCAACGGTGTAGAATATTTCACCCCCGTACGCATCGCCGGGGTCCTTCAGGTAGTAATTTTTAGCCCAGTTTCTGCCGCCTCCTGCCACAGGTCAATTTCAGTATTGCTTGCACATCAGCGTGTGTATGACTCAGCAGATTTATGTCATAGTCGAAATCTTCCAAGATGTTGGACAATCCCCACTCTATGCCGTGGCACCTGGTTTCTTATAAGCAAAGCATGATTCCATCGAGAACGACTATAAAGAGGAGGGGTGAAAGAAGACAGCCCTGGCGGAGATCTGTGTGCTCTGCGACTAGTAGATGTTCTCCAATAGGCGGGCTATTTTTGGCCGCACCTCAATAGGTGTGTAGAATTTAGCGCCTGCTTGGTTTAGCACTAACTTCTGAGTAGGTTGATATTTTGGTTGATTTGGTTGGCCTTATATTAGACTAATAATGGTTTGGTTATTGGTTAACGACCACTATTTTTCCCCACCAGATGCTGGACTACTTCAACGTATCAAAGACCTTTTCGAAGTCGACAAAGGTAAATCTCCCTTTGCCATTCTGCTGCCTACTCCAAGTATGATACAAAGAGTGTTGATCTGGTCAGTGCATGAGCGGTTCGAACGAAAACCCGTCTACTCCTTGCGCAGATGAGTTTCCACGGCCTTAAACAGCCTATCCAGGATTATCTTACAGAAGACTTTCGAGGGCACCGACAGCAATGTAATGCTTCTCCAGTTATTGCAGCTACTGAGACCGCCTTTCTTGGGCACAGTTAAAAGATTTTTTTTTTGTTCCAGTTGTCCGGGCATTCTTCAGCGGTCCATATCTTTCTAATTAAAAGCGTCAGCAGATCGACGGCGGGGGCTAAGATGACTGGTAACATCTCCGCCGTTATCAAGTCCAGACCTGGTGCTTTGCCTGCCTTCAAAGAAAAGATCACTTCAGCCACCTCGGAGTCTGACGGTGGTTCCATGTTGATGTCGACAGACCGAGGTGTTGAGGAACCGACCTACATCGCGTCAGGCGTTGATGCTGCTGACAATTAGAAGAATTCCTCAAAGTGTTGGCACTAGCGTAGTAGCTGCTCTTCTGACGTCACTATGAACTGCCCCTCTTTAGATCTCAGCGGCTTCTTTTAGACCCCTGTGTTCCATTGGCTTTACGCCCTACCACCGCGACCTCGTCACTATCGAGGCGGTCCGGCCAGTGCTCGAGCACTGACTCGGGAGGAGGCATGGCTCCCTGTCGTTTTGGGTGACGTAGGCGCTCTCGGGGCATGGTTATTTCGGCAAGTACCTGTTCGGAACCAAATGTTTCGTTTCTCTTTTTATTACTTTGTTGCAACACCGTGTCAACTCGCTGTCATCGAGATTTGACAGTTTTGGTTGACTTGATAGTTGACACTAGACTGCAAAGATGTGATTTGGCATGGCTAGACGTAATACGGTAATTTTGCTTTGATTTTATTACAATTGTTGAATAGTCAACCCATTGTTATTGGGAATTACGTTCGCCATTCGCGATTGGTATTGTGCTCCGCCCGTGCAGTTGTATTTGTGCATATTTCGCGCGCAGTGAGGTATTTTGTGTCGACCACGAGCCTGGTGGAGGCCGGAGCTTTCCGGTCCAGATCACGTAGGGTTACCCATATTATTATATATATTTGGCCACGGGATTGAACGAGCCAGGGGACTACCAGAGGACAAGGTTAAGTTGCACCATTGTACCGCCTTCTACCTGGTTGACGGCAACCAGTATCTCAAAGAACAAACCCCTAGCTACCGCTGCCGCTTATCGCGGTTTCGCGGGTATAGACCTGATAGGATCCAAGAGTTGCAACATTGCTATGGGCCCCAGCGTTGCTTCTTGGCTTTGTGGTCCTGCAGGTCTATATTAAACAGTACCTGTTTCGCATAAACAGGGAGCCGGGCGCCCGGTGTCTTCACCGTGTCGACTATAGGGCGGACACGGCGTGGCGCACGCTGGTAGAGTGTGCCGCTTGGAAGGAGCCGCGTCGTGCGCTTATCTCAGAAATGGGCAGTGACCAATGGACCTGTCGTAGCCGGCCGAAGTCGAGACTATTTATTCATTTATTTATGTACACACAAAACACTTAAAAGAGAAAATACATATAACGATAGAAGAGCACAAAGGTGCTGCTTATTTCTAAAGAAATTTCTTCCAGCTGACCTGCGATAGGAGAATTGGATAAGAAACATAGACACAGTGTGTAGAAGTAATAGGAAAAGTAATATAGCGTAAAATACCGATCGAATCGTAGTACTATGATCGGCGGCGAGAAGTCCCGAGCCGCGGTGGTATCCATCTGCCAAACAGGCGTCGGCAGAGGCCGGACAACGCTCTGGTATCGGACTCGGGGACGTCCACCACCCCACACATCACCCGAGGTGGCGGCGAGTAGTGTTCCACGCGCGCCTCTCTTAGACGTCGCTTAATCAAACACCTCACTCCTCCCTCCGACCCAATGTGGTTTTTTTTTGCACTTGTCTTGGTGGGAATCGCTGTTGGTGAGAATAGATATACTATTCTCACCAACAGCGATTCCCACCAAGACCATACTCTTGCATCTCCTCCCAGTATAATCTTGAAAAATAAAAATTCATTTCTTTTTTTTTCAAAATTTATTTACCAAGATGCACAAAGGTACTCGTTATGCATGAAAACCATTGACTGATAACCCTTCTTACTTTCATCGCAAAACTTAGCCGCATCCACAGCGCCATCGATGGCAGCGCATAAATCACCTTGCATGCCTTGGGACACAGAAGTCAGGACAGAAGTTGGAGCATGGTATGCTACTTGGCCACCACATGCACACCCTGTGGCTGATCCGATTGGAAATTTCAAAAATATAAGGGAATGTACAACGGTATCGAAATGTCACGTGAACAAGAGGGGTGACCATAAGCTCTTAGAGTAAGGTTATTTTGAGTGTGTGTAAGGGACAGATTTATATGACTTGTATACATCTGTCACTTACGCGATATCAAAATAACCTTACTCTAACAGCTTATGGTCACCCTCCAGTCCCATAAATTTTGGCATTTCGATCATCGCCAACGCATCGGATGACTCTTGTCTTAGTCTCGTAGTACATAAGTTGTTCTCTTTCAAAGGACCTTGCTTGCTTTTCCGCCCCACTATCTAATGCATTTGTTGATGTTCTTCATCTACTGGAATCATGTGAACATTTTCTCACACTCAGCTGTAAACATGTACTTTTATCGCCGCCATCCGTATGGTCAATTTTTATTGCAAATGTAGCGTTAGGCTGGTTATTTATCTAATGATTTATAAACTGGAAATCATAATTTTTATGTCTTTTAGATATGAAGAATGTATTATGCAAGTCCGTAATATTTTCCATAACGATTTCCAGTTTACGACGGAAGCATTAGTTTACTAAATTTTCCTGCGGTTATTTTCATTTTTTGCTTTTAACTCATGCCTTTTTGTCACCCTGTCCTTTACGTCCAGCCAAAAGTGATGTCGCTGCTTAAGAGCGACTCTTTAGATGTGCAGTGATTCAGGCGCTGCGTCGCCAGCAACTTTGAATCATAGGAATTGCCAACAACAACGGCGGCAATTTAAGTCGCTTCGTATAAAAAATAAGTCGGTGAAGCCATCTATGGTCAAGTTACAACTGGCAACTCCATTGTGGGTGACATACATTTGACCAAACGCAAAAATCATTATCTGGTAAACTAAAAGACGCAAACGCCGATAGTTTCTTTTTCAATATAAATTTTGTGCAAAAGAATTTATATGAAAATGCCGCACCTGAATCCGCACTACAACCTTATCAGAGAGCATTTTGAAGACCAAACTCCAGTTTTAATTTTATTGAAGGATACAAATTATCTACGCATCGAGGGACTCATAGCTGGATTTGATTGGATGACGATGGACCTTGTATTGGACGAGACCGAAATATTAAACATGTATACTAAGGAAAGGGAAAAACTAGGAACCATATTGTTGAGATACCAAAATGTTGCGGTAATCCGAAAAAAGCCGAATCACAATGCGCTGGCGTATCCTAATGGAGTTTAAATCTGTTCATTTAAGTCAAATTAAGAAGGAACACTATTTTTTAATTTTGGAAAGTTTTGCCTCGCTTCAATGAGTTCAATGCACTAGTGTATATATATCTGTTTACCTTATTATTAAAGTTAAGATTACAAGCCAATCGTGTTTGATTAGACTCAAGAATTCAAAAATAAAATAGACGGCACCTTATGTTACCTTACGTGGTAGCATATTGTGTTGTCTAGTTTTGTTGTGAAGGTCTTATAGTAAGTCACTCCTTGTAAGATAAAAGCCACCGCTGGATAAAGACTACTCTCAGATTTCGCCACAAAGCAGCATCTCCGTCTTAATCGTCTAAATTCCCTGCCGCCGCCAACAGATAAAGTTAGGCATACTTCATTAGGAAACCTAAAAATGGATCACAGTACACCCAAAATAATATAAACACACATTCAGATCCATTTATTCAAAAAGATTGTTTTTGATATATACACATTATGTTTACTTTACTTTACTTACATTAGAAACACTGAAGCAATAAAAACAATAATTTATGTGTATTTTACTAGAATCACAGTCAATAAATTTAAGTTCAAAAACAAAAAAATTTTAGCTGAAAAATACAATCATAGCACAATCCATACATCGTTTCTTTGAGTTTCACTATATCTATAACTATCCACATTTCAGTTTAAAACTTTCCATGTTATTTCATAACTTTATTTCATCCTCCGCATCACAAAGTCATACCAAGACAACCGATTTCCACACAACTTCTGGTCATCGGTTCCAATTTTAGACTTCCTCTTGCATACTCATTATAATTATAAAGAATTTTATAAAAAAAAAAAAAAAGTATTACGTAATTTATTAAATAGTCAAGGAGTTACACAGTAGCTTGTTAGACAAATATTTTCACATATAAAGTCAAAAAGTGATTACTGAAGATAATATTGTTAGTATGCGACACCTGTTTTTTGACAAAAGCGTTGGAATACTCATTATAAGCAGTATTTTGTCAAAAAGATCTTATGTATAAATTATTCTTAGACTGATGGTCAGTTTTTGAATCGGGGAGGATAGATATAACTCAAGTTAAACCACTTACAAATATGTAATTTTAAGTTCGTGTTCTAAAACGAATACGAGTCTAAAGATATTTATTATATAATGTTATTAGTAAAAATTATTGAAGTACATACATAATTTAATTACGACATTAGGAGTGAGTAAATTCTTTTAATTCTTGGTATAGGTATTTTTTTTACATTAACCCGGCGATATTGTTGCAGAAAATTGTTACCGGTACACAAAACAGAAGTCTATGGATTCTGCCAGGATTTGTATTAATTGTACTAATACAACACTAAGTACTGATATGTTAATATAAACTTAGATTCGATTCTCTGAATTATAAACAAAATACATATTCATTATTTCAAAAACTAGAATAAAATCAGTTCTTGTTTAATGTATTACAAAAATAATACTTAGAAAAAGGCAAACATTAGAAAATGTACAAAAGTCCGTACCCAACCACAATCGGGAACCAAGCTTATGTAACCTGACTGTTGAACACACAATTGCAACGCTATTCAATTTGACCATTCAACTAAAATATCTACAGCGTTGTTTACGTTGCAAAGCAGATTTTATAAACATTTGCAAACCAATGGATTTACGAGTTTCCTTCAAAATTCTTCTAATGGGTAGCCGGGCTGCTAAGAGAGGAATTATCTACAATATGAGTCGTGTCTGAGTCAAGCCCTTGTTATATCTGCCTACAGCAAATCTCCTTGGTTATTGGGCGAGGCTTCTCCTTACTATTTTACTAATACTTATAATAAAATAGTGAAAGTTTGTTAAGATGAATTACGTGCGTAAGCTGTTATATGAATTTAAAAAAAAAATGCACAAAGACATACAGAAATACACTTAAGGCAAATGACAATATTTTTCAAATAAGTTATCCTATAGTATAATTATCCGTATTCTATGTGTTAATGATGATTCATTAACACATAGAATACGGATTGTATATATATTGCCCATATAGAAAAAGAAAAACTTAGTTGGTCCTTATGAAAAAAAAAGGAGTCTTTATACTGGCACAATTATCGCTGAAACTATAATATTTTTATTAATGGTGCCGATGTTAACAATTCTATCACGTGCCAAAGGTTTTTTGAAAAATCGTGTTACCGAAGACGATCGCTGAAACTACATCCACCCAAGTCAATAACATCATATAAATAATTTCAAAAAATAATACATCACACATATAAATTTTAATTATGTGAAATAATTTAATATACCGACTTCCAAAAAAATACTACAAACCGAATAACCGAAGTCTTTGGTACTTATTGTTTTTCGACACCGACTTCAGAAAAGAATGTAATTTTTCGCTTAGAATTGTTTTTTTTGGAAGTTGGTTTATCAATTTTCATTTCATCAGGTCCACTACACAAAATGATATATTCGGAGTGTAAATGATTTCATTGTTGGTGAAAATATCAAAACCGCTAAATGATGCCTATAATATTTGAGGAGCTTTCTCGAATCCAACATCGGATTTTTACTTGGTGACAACGGGACCATCCTTTCAAACACAAATATGTTTTTTCAAAATCGTTCCACAATTAATGCGTTGACTTTGTTACGCGATTTAATAATCGTAAAACATACAGTTGAGAACTCATTGAGAACCTCCTCCTTTTAAGGGTTCTGTACCCAAAAAAGGGACGAAAAACGGGACCCTATCAGTAAGACTCCACGGTTCGTCTGTCTGCCTGTCTGTCACTAGGCTGTATCTCATGAACCGTGATAGCTAGACAGTTGAAATTTTCACAGATGATGTATTTCTGTCGCCGCTATAACAACAATAACAGAATAAAATGCATATTTAAGTGGGGCCCCCATACGACAAACGTGATTCTTTTGCCGTTCTTTGCGAAAATGGTACGGAACACTTCGTTCCCAAGTCCGACTCGCGCTTTGCCGGTTTTTTTTAAGTCGGTTGATAAATCCGTCCCATCTTTTGTAACCTCGACTCAGTCAAGACTCAATCAAGATTCGTCAAACCAGTGATCACTGTGCCATTATTTAGATGCAATTATTGATGAGGTACGTATTATGGAAGTATTTGTGTTTTCGATGTCTCGAATTGGAGACGTGAATTTCGATGTATTTGATTTTAATGAATAGCCTGTGTTGTCCTCTGATGAAATATCTTCGCTCTCTGAAATGAAAAAAACAAATATGTATTGTATGTCAATTAGAAGCATATAATTTTATATTTGGTATATATTTCGAAGTGATAACTTCTTATGGGAGGGTAAACCTCTTCGTAACGTAACGCGTTACGACGCTAGTCTGTCTGGCTTCCCTTTCTCTCAAGCATACGACAGCGGTAGGCAGGCTCTTCCTCTCTCTAACCCACAGCGCTAGTCGTATTTCGGAGAGACACTTCCCCGTCTCTCTACTCAGTGTTTAGAGCACTTCACTTCTGTCGGGCGTCCCGAGACGCACACGTTTTTTTTTGCCTATCTCAATCATCATTGGCCTAAACTTGACCCAGTTTTGTTTAGGTCGCTTTTGTACCAGAATGTAGCTGAATAATGATAATTTTATGAAGCCACATTCACACAGCCAGACTTGTTCTATCTCATGAAGGCGGGTTACGTGATAAATACGACGTCGAAATAAAAGTAATTTTGTTACTATTCATCCGCATTCGTGAGATAGAACAACTACAATACTACTACTATATACTAAATAAATTTAAATATACCTGTTCTTTGAATATTTATACGTTCCATTTGCAAGTATTGAGAGGTTGAACTAGTAGCGCGAGATCAGCAATGTGATGTATGGCTGAAGTAAAGAAATAACAATGATTACTTTTTTCCTGCCATGTGTACTACACGTTTCAAATAAGTACAGTACATACAGCAGCAGAGAATCCTCACCCCTAGAAATATATCAAAAGCGACATCTATGAACAGGAGGATTTACTAGGATGTAATCGTGCGCCGCGTGCGCGTCATCTATGTGATATCAATGAAACTGCTAAGATATTCAAACAAGAAATAAAAAAAACTGACGGCGCTCATGAGAGCGACCGCTGGATAATATCCATCGCATCCTACCTATTGATATTTTTAAACTTCCAAATGTATTTATAAAACATTATAGTTTATTACAGATTTCTAAAAACTCACAACAGTATTTAAAAATTTTATAAAAACTTTAAGCCGAAGCAAGATTCGAACGTGACAGTCAGGCTGCACTCAAAGCCATGGCATTCTACAAAGTGGACTCCGGAATTGTTCTGGATGCTATCCGGACCCTAAACAGGCTTGGGAAGCATAACAGGGTAAGACTGATATGGGTCCCTGGGCACAAAGGAATCCATGGTAACGAAGTAGCAGATAAACTGGCAAGAGAGTGCTCAGCAAATGATTTTGTAGGCCCAGAACCACGTGTAGGCATTTCGACGTGTCTCGTAAAAGCCGCATTTAGGGAGTTTGCAGATCATCATCATAGACAACGAACATATTGGCTGTCTAGTACCGGTCTACAACACTCAAAGAAATTTCTAGGCTCTACTTTCAAAGCCCGGCAATGCATTTGGAATATGAGCAGGGGGCAAATCCGCTACCTGATTGGGGCCTTTACTGGGCAATTTGGAACCAACGACATGCTCATGAAGATGGGTCTGGCCGCGACACCCATGTGCAGGTTGTGTGGGGAACATACGGAACGCATGGAGCACCTTCTGTGCACATTCGGCTGGTAAGCGAATGAGTCTCCTAGGGGTTGGATATCCAAAACCGGAAGACTATAGGCTCATATCACCTAGTCTCGTTGTAAAACTCATGAAAAGAGTTTTCAACGAGATTGGGGAGGAGTAAAGTATCTAGGGGACCACAATAGATCCCAATGGGTCGAAGTGTCCGAGTTATTTCTCGACCCCTCCAAAAGATAATTCGAACGTGGAATCTATAAATCACGAGTCAAGATGCTATACCGCCGCGCCATTCTGACTCTTTGAAATTCATCTATATATTTATAAATCATCCATCACATTAGTCATGTCGACCGTGAATATATAAAATACCAGCTGACCCCCGCGGCTTCGCTCCTGTCAACTGGCTATCTACCCTACCTAACCTACCATACCTACCCTACCCTACCCTACCTACCCTACCCTACCTACCCTATCCTGCCTACCCTACCCTACCTACCCTACCTACCCTACCTACCCTACCTACCCTACCTACCCTACCTACTCTACCTACCCTACCTACCCTACCTACCCTACCTACCCTACCTACCCTACCTACCCTACCTACCCTACCTACCCTACCTACCCTACCTACCCTACCTACCCTACCTACCCTACCTACCCTACCTACCCTACCTACCCTACCTACCCTACCTACCCTACCCTACCTACCCTACCCTACTTACCCCACCTTACCTACCCTACCTACCCTACCCTACCTACCCCACCCTACCTACCCTACCTACCGTAACCTACCTACTCTATCCTACCTACCCTAAAGACAGACAGACGTCAGATCACATGAAAATGTCAGTCTAGTTAGAAAACTTTTGTATGGGAAAAAGAAAAGGGCTGTTTTTAGGGTTTTCCCGGAAATTATTCGAATTTTTCTCGCCGTAAAAACCATCCTTGGACTTTAACGAACATTAAAAAAAAAGAATTGATAAAATTGGTCCAGGCGTTGTTGAGTTATGCGCTTACCAACACATTTTGCGATTCATTTTTATATTATAGATTGTAAAAATTAGATTATGAAGAAGATTGAGGGTAAGCTTATATTTTTGTTAAGTAAAACATGACATAGCATCATAGCATAATTACTCGTTTGCTTGTGTTGTTCGAATAACGTACGACTTATAAAATTACATTAACATGTTGTCTCGATTGAGTAAATTTTTAAAAGTGAAAATAATCGACCTTTTGGAACTAAAGGTTAAAAATCAATCCAGCCGTCATCGCGATATTGTGAAAAGTCAAACCACGAATTCTTTTACAGCCACCCGATCTGGTGCTATAAGACATGGTATTTCTCTTACCACTGTCCAAAGACATTTACATGCATCTGGGATCTATAATTATTTACCTGACAAAAAAATTACTAACCAAAGCTCATCGTCAAGCCAGGATAAGATTTGCAATCATTGCAATTAGTCTAATAATATGGTAAATGGAATGAGATCAAGATTAGAAATTATAGACAATAAAGGTTACCCTCTCCGTTATAGTTATAGGTTTGCTACCGAGCAACAGGTGAGGCGGAGGGCGACTTTTTGGGGAGTGTAACGGTTGAAAAAATAAAAAAAGTTCTAATGATAAAAGTCAAAGGCCAAATATAATTTAATACATTTTTTTTTATATAAAACTGTCAAATGATTAAACTTTTGATATAATTTCATTTCATTCACCTAATTTTATATGTAATAGTGAACATTTTTTGAAATGTGTATTTGATATAATATTCAATTAGTATAATATTTAGTTACTATAATATCAAAAATCTATAAGTAACGTTTAATATTATTTAGAAACGTCTTTAGATTTTAAACACCTGCAATTTTTGTGCTAGCAAAAAAAAAGCACCACATAAATATTGCTTGTTATAAGTTTGCTTTTATGCGGGTGGACGGATATTTTTTATTTTTCTCTCTTTGAATCTGTTCCAATATCGAATTGGAGCACCCCGACTTCACGTAGTCTTTTGGCTGCTACCCCTAGAGTGAATATAAATACCGTAGGTGCGAAGGGAGGGCAACCCCCACCCGCTGTAACAAATGGGTGCCTAGCCTTTGTTGCGTGAGGGCGAAGGGGTTGCACTTCCCGCAGCGCCAGAAATGACGCAGAAGCAACTTTAGTGTTTTGAGGTTAGAAAACAATAATTTGTTTTTCTCAAGAACGGTGCGTTACCTTGGAAAACAAGTTAATAATATGAAAAATTGTTCAAATGAACGTTATATAAAAAGAGCATTATACAAATTAAAAATTATATGAAATTATCGCTATACTATTTGTTTTGTTGTGCAAATGAAGGTTTTATGAATTATAACATGAGACTACATGAAATTAGGTTACTTGTTTTTATAGCATATGAAAATTATATAATTTGAACGTTATTTCAAGTAACATTATACCATGCATTACACACCCGATTTTTTGAGCCGCATTGAATGGGTTAATTGCTTGTGACATAAATTATGGCGACTTATTACAATCCGCTCCTGATACACGCTGGCCCGAGGTGGTATTATGTACTGACGTGTTACCAATTGATATTTGAGTATTATTGAAAAGAGTAATGAAAATGACAAAAGGGACCTAGTAACTGCCATTTAGGGAGTTGTTGTTATAAGAACGGCTTTCATATCTTTATATTTAAAAAAAAGAAAGCAAGAGGTGTTGCATAAACATACAGAAAAAAACAATAAAAACTGAACAAAAAGAAAACGATTTCCTAAAATCCTGTTTCATTTCAAACTCCATTCAAACAAATCTTGCGTTGCGTTGCGACTAAAAGCGTAGCCATTACGTTTTTCATCAAAACAAATGCCGGCTGATTTTGATGTATTAGCTAAATTATGGCTATACACATAGAAACTATATTATATAGTAAGATTGTTGCTCGGTCCGGCGGTGGTAGCGCGGCAGTCGGAATATTATGTTAAACAAGTGACTGGCTGGTAAGCCGCGCGCGAGTCAAATTAAAAATGTATTCTACGTCTGTTACGGATGGTACTAATAAGATTATTACGATGCACTTCCATAACTGTTCAATTATAAACATTAGCCTCTAATTATTTCTATGCTGTGTTATGGTTCCTAATTGTATATAAACAAAATAAACGTAACGTTCTTGTTCATAAGTTGCACTTACCTACCTGTTTTCTCATAGAGGGTGATAAAAACTAGAGTGTCCGCCTCGGGAGCAATACTATTTTAAGCTCGAGTGACGTACTTTGAATACCTCGCTGCGCTCAGGATTCTATTTTAGGTTCTCTCGTTATGCTCGGGATTCTACTCTAGAATCCTTCGCTGCGCTCTGAATTTAAAAAAAAAACACTCCCGCCTTTAAGATAGTTGTTTTCGCCCTAGATAAACAATCTACTATTTTGACTTCGAATATCTGCATAACCTTATGAAGTCTAAACTGATGAAGCTGGAAAAAGAATTTCAATATTTAGAATGGGTAGGTAAGAATACTTACATAACGCTTGACGACTTTCCAGCCTTATACGCTCATCTGTAATCATAGATAACGAAGCCATCAATGCATTCAATGTTTTATCAGTTGGAAAACAATAACAATCAATCTTTCTAGCCTTTACCCAACTACACTCGCGAGCAATATACTGGAATCACTTCTTTGCGCGTTATTCAAAACTTTTTTTTACAATTTTCTGTGCAATGAACTTTGGATTGTGGTATATCATTTGTAAGGTAATTAAGATATCGTAACCAAAGATTATGTAATGGGACTTAAAAACATAAGACACTAATTTTTAAAACCAAACACAGTACCTATTGTTTGGTTTAGTAGCGACCGTCGAAATTTTTAAATTTTCATAATACTTCCTATTTATTAAGACGTCAACTTCGATCTATTGCAATAAATCCCTGAATTTAGGTTTAAAATTAAATTAGTTTTAAATCTTTCTGATTAACTATTGTAATAATAACCTAAATCTTTTGAATATCATTTGAAAGCTTAAAAATACCTTTCAAATGTTTTAACACAATCCATAATTCATTGCATAGAAATTGTAAATAATTGTTTTGAGTAACGCGCAATGAAGTGATGCCAGTTTATTGCTCGCGAGTGTATTTTGGGGGTCGGCATCCTGGATAAGCGGATTAATATGACTACCAGTGAATGGCTGCCTTTTTGACCTCCACAACCCAGTGAATGATTAAAACGGTATCCCTTGAGAAGACTGGTGTCAGATTTTGTGGCTTCTGACTACTTTAACGACTGTCAAACATCTTCAAATGACAGCCAGGACCAACGTCTTAGTGTGCTTTCTGAGGCACGGAGGGATCACCCATCCATGAACCAACCTCGGCAAGCGTTGCTTAACCATGAAGATCGAGCCTTGTGGCTGTTATTATTTAGCCATAAGCAGCTTGTAAAAACAGTTACATAGAAACATAAATATGGTTCCAATAAATACCTTCAGGAGTTAATTCATTTGGTTTTGGGTAGCCCACGACTGCGATAATATTTTCTACATCTTGCAGTACCTCAGCGCGTAGCTTCTCGTCCTTTTCTGAAACATTAATGCATGTCAATATTTAAATATAGAACGTAAGAACATTCATCATTTCACTGCACTTATCCTAGAAAGTCAACATTCAAATATAAAACAGTAATTTCATTCAAAATCTGCCTGCGTTTGCCTAATTTATTTGGGGTTTGCGCAGTATGTCTTTTGGGAAGAAGACATACTCACATAGACATGTTACTTAGTTGACATCTCAGTAGTAACTCCTTGACTAACCATAATAATATCATCTTTCAGACAGTCCACTCTATCAGTGCCATCCACATTCTCTCTCAACTCTAAGCTGCCACCAATTGCCTAGTTCCTTCACATCCCATGGTACCATGATAGCCGATTTTCACACAATTTTTTTTACACGATTGTTGTACGATTTTTATAGTTTCAATTATCTTGTTCCTCCCTACGGTTCAATTGAAATTAAATATAACTGTCCCGAAAGCACGCTGACAATTCCGGAACAAACCCGAGCCCGTGTGACGTCACGATGTTCAATTCTACTTATTGTATCATACAGCTGATACAGTGTTTTGACTTTTAACCGATTTAATCATGTTTTAAATTACAAATCAATGGTTGATTAACTTATTAATTGAATCGAATCGGGGCGGTGCCTCCTTTGTGCTGATATTTAGTTTCTCTTATTTGTTTGTTTTGTGCTTTTGGTTTGTTTTTTGTCCTGATGTCTTACCTTAGCTTTGTTTGCCTTAACTTTTATTTTTATCTTAGAATTATAACGCTTTTGCAAGCACTTACTAAATGCAATTAAGCTTAAACTTGACGTACTAATGTAACTTAGAACACATTAATTTATTTATACTCTATGAAGCTAGGCTCATGATAGGCTAGCTATATGAGGTTAGAAGGTGGCAAGATAGCACCACCGATTTTAGACTCATTGGATGTGTATTGACAAGTGATATTACATTTTAGTCACTTCTTTCAAAAAGCATGTTTAAAAAAATAAACTCAGTACTTATGAAATACGCGATACCCTAACTCAGAAAAAAAAGAAAACAATGCATTTAACTTACCGAGAGCCACATCAAGTTGCAGTCACTTGCTGCACTGAGTCGACACGTCTCGTTTCAAGTGAGGCCTTTGCCCTGCAGTGGGACAACGTAGGCTCAAAATAAAATAAACCTTCTTGTATTCAACGAAGTCATGCTACCTTTAAAGGTCATCGGTTTACCTAGTGGATTTTGTCTTCCTACATTCGCAACTACAGAAGCTGTCGGCCTCATTTCGGTCAGAATGGGTGCTGCAAATGTGCCCCGCCCAATGCCACTTACGTTTTGCAATTCTTCGGCAACTTCAGGTGGTATGGCTCGAGTGACTAGTTTCAAACACAGTGCAGAGGGCAGGGAGGGGCTTGCACCTTTGTTTGGTGGTAAACCACCGAGGCGTGGCATCCACCAAACCGAACAAGGCCTGCGTTGTGGATTACAGCCGACTGCATCTCACAGACAGGACCTTTGTACCCCAGCAGTAAGAATATTATAGGCTAGGCAAAGTTTTGGACCCATTAGAGTAAAGAAACTAATAACTTTTCGTTCTCTATATGGTATTAGATCAAGATCAGATTTTCATATAGTGATAAAAACTTTAAGAGAATTTCTTATTTTGGGTACCCAAACGCATTGTGTTTACTAATAAAATTCTATCTTATATCCTAACAATCAAGTCATTGTATAATTTCCTAGCAATTTTACGTGGATGTTTCGAAAAGTTTCCAAATTCATTGTTAACCTCTCTTCCAAAGTCTTTAAACGTAATAATTGCATCTGCAATACACATTTTCAGTGAGATTCATCCCACTCCTACCTGCGATTTTATATAAATTAAAAATCAATGGTTCATTCACCTGCTAATTTAATGGAATCGGAGCGGTGTTTTCTTTGTCTTTTGTTATTTTGGTTCTCTTTTCTGTTTGTTGGTTTGATGCCTTATTTTTGCCCCAGCTTTTTCTTGGGTCTTTTAGTTTGAAACACGGCATACCCTTATTCAGAAAAAACATCATAACATTGCATTTAACTTACCGATAGCCACTTTTAGTTGCAGCCACTTGCCGCACTGAGTCGACACGTCTCGTGTCCGCTTTCCTTTCCTATTGCACCTCCTCTTGCTCTTCTGTTTGCCGGCACTTGGCCCCGACATGCTGGAATCAACCAGTTTGGCAAATGTCACGAAAGCGGGCTTGTGAGAGTACCGGGCGAGGGCTCTTGTTTGGAGGGACTGCCGGCCGGTACCTCTGACGCGGCTCGATACTCTAAAGTACAATCACGATCACAATCATAGTTTTGATTCCGTTTGTAGTAATTATGTACTCGTATTAACTTGTTTCGTTCGTATGTATGTCCAGTTACAAATCTGAAATTCATCAATCATATAATCATATTTCAAGTATATATCGTCCAAGCAAAGCATCCGATTCAGCTTAAATTTATTATAGTTATAAAATTTTAGAGACAATGCTAATGGAGATGATCTGATAATACAGCCGAAAAGTGGCCATAGGATCTCCTACAGCGATGTTTTGACAACTAATATTACATTACGGCCCACTTGCACGTAATCTTTAACTCAGAGTTAGTTGCTAACACGAGGTTAAATTGACAGTTTTTCATACAAAATAGTTCATTAAAAGTTTGTTGGAATATGTTTTTTACTTATACTCAGTTACTAAAATGGTAAGTGTTTCACAGTTACTTTACTGCTGGCTGCTGTCAGTGATGATGACGCAGTTACATCGCGTCTTGAAGTCGAGGAACACGAACCCTGCCAGAGAACTCACTGCTTGTATATCAACATTATCATTATACTCACTGCTTGTATGTAATAAACTTTACCAACTCAGCATTTGCTGGGCGTCAGACACCCAGCGCTGATTTTCAGTTGCATGCACACACACTTCTGCACTACACTATTATACTATTTTCCGCGCCGATAGCTATGTTCTGAGGAGATTAGCCAGCTGTGGCTGAAGTTCTGTACCTACTACTTAATATTTTTGAAAATCAATTAATTGTTTAGCAGTAGCACAATAAAGGTTAAGAAATAAAATAAATTAAATATGTTTTGCATTAGAATGCAGATGTAATATCGAGTACACCGTCTCAGTAAGCTTCGCTGAAGTAGTGACGTGGTAAGTGATATCGATTGTACATAATTAAGTATGTTGTTGAGTATGATAAACTTTTATGTTTGCCTTACTTTAGTACCTATGGATTATACTGTGCTAAAGGATCAAGGGACAATTAATAATTACAAGAAGATCCAAGAAAATGGTCAGAACCCTTGAACCAATAGAGATATTTGATGTTTCGAAAATAGCAAAATGCACTACCTTTTTGATACTATTTGGTGCCTAACTTTAAATATTTAATACATCGAATGGCAGCGAAAAAACGCGTAAACAAAGAGGTCAGACATGATATCACGATCTCTTGACCACTTTTTTGATAGTTCGAAACAACAAAACTAATTTGTTTTTTACATTATAACTTTTAACTATATCTTCTTTATATATATATTTCTACTGTACGTGTGTATGTCACTGAACTCCTCCTAAACGGCTGGACCGATTTGAAAGAATTTTTTTATGTGCGTTTGGGTGGCGCCCTGGATGGTTTAGATTGACAATAGGGTACTGTAGGTAGGGTAGGGTAGTTAGGGTAGGGTAGGTATAGTGGGGTAGGTAGAGTAGGTAAGGTGGGTAGGGTAGGTAGAATAGACGAATGTTTGGTATTTTATGGCAGAACAAAGTTTGGCGAGACAGCTAGAAATATATATTTTTCAATTTTACTTTAATAATTGTTTCTATTTTTTATGCACCTACCATGTTATCTCTCCAACACCCTTGGTTGACTGGTAGAGAATGCCTCAGCCGTTATGTCCGCCCATGTACCTATATGTTGCATGAAGTTTTAATTAAAAACTTTTAAATTTTTGTTGGCATTCTATAAAAAATATATTTTTTGAGGATACTTGATTTTTTTGTGGCCCTCTGGAGAAAATAAGCTTTCATCTAGAGATATCATATCATCAGGATTGGCGGCGGTGATAAAAGCGGTAAGACCAAGAATTATAGAAGATGCTGTTCAATACTACACTAGTCTCCAATTTCTAGACTTCTTCCTTCCAAAGATTGTCTTAAAAAGATTAATTTAACGGTCAGTTATTGTTTATACTAAGTACTGCTACTTAAAATTATATTTTCCTCCGCAGTTGTTGAGCTCCGTCAGTTGTTACGCGGATAACCACGCGAGTGGCAACTAGTGCGTTGCCTACCGTGTAAGACACTGAATTAAATTAATTATTTATTTCATGGAAGTTTTCTGATGGACTGTACTTCCTTCAGCTGTTCGGAGACCGGCAGACTTGGAATGAGACGGCGCTATATAAACGCGTCAAATAGAAAAGAGACGCTAACAAAACACGAACATTTGTAAAGAGGGGCTGGGTCTGAATTCAATAGCCTTTATTGACAACCCTTCAAAACATTTCGTTCCCGCTATGTTTCAAAAGATGAAAACCAGACTGCAAAACAGGCTAACGTAAAAGATTCTTTATTAATTGCTAATATAAAAGCTTTTTAATTTGTCCCAATTTTATTGGCCTTGGTAAAGGGCCTGAGCACCCAGTATTTTGTGAATTTATTTATATATCAGCAACAGACAGACGAGGCATTATTTTCCTTTTGTTTTTATAATTCTCTCGTTTGACCACTAACTCACCTGATAACGGTTGATGAAGTCGACGATGGAGCACGCTTATGTAGAATTTCTCTAGAATTCACTCTAGTCTAAAACACTACCAAGTAATGGCTTTCAGGACTCTGCTTGTAGCTATCAGGAAATACAAACTCCGGCAGAGAATTCTGCTGCTTCGCTGGACATAATCAAAATATTTTCAAATGATTTATTTTATTACTTATTTATTGGCCTATCTACAATTGTAACTAATAATAAGGAGTGGCGAGGGCCTCCTTTGCACAGGAAGAACCCTTCCACCCCTACTTTTGTCGAGCTAACGCAACAATAAAACATTCCGCGTGTCGGATAACTTAGACCGAGTTAAAACTTTACGCACAATCCCTGACCTACGACAACTCGTCCCCGCTAAGGTAAGCCACGAAATGTAACATCGTGGCACTCAGCTTTTGCGTCACGGAACACTACACCACGGAGACCAGAAATGAACTGGGGGAGTTGATAAACAACAAATAGCTCGAGGTGAATTACTCTGATGCAGTACTACTCATCTACTGCGCCGTTACCGATGCATTAATATGACTTCATCGTACTGAGAAGAAATCCGAGATTATATCAAGCAATTATTTAAAAATAGTAAAAAAATATTTTAACCAATTATTTTAACAAAGGGTCATTTTTCACTCATTTCCCTATAAGTCTTATTGCGTTTCTGAAGGATTTAAAAATGGGCCCTCGATCCAGGTGAAAAGAATGTGCTTCGTACCGGATTTTGCTGATATTTTACGTGTAGATAGTAACTGCATATCTGTCCTCTACAACCCAGAAATTGGTAAAACAATACCCATTAGCAAGACAGGTTTGAGCTTTCTGATCGTCCATAATATAGCCTTTGTTAGAGAAAATGCTTCTTTGGTTCTGCCTCTCAAAATGCTTCTTTGGTTCTGCCTCACAAAATACTTATTTGGTTCTGCTTCACAAAATGCAAATGAGGTTTTGCTTTCCTATTTAATCCACGTATTTTCAGTACCAATGTCATACTTACTATTTAACTGAGTACCATTATGGGCCTACTCCAATTTTTTAACGTCCAGCTGAACACAGGCATCCCCGAAGTGTCGCCACATCGAACGGTCTCGTGCGTTTCGCTTCACGCGGATTCCCATAACCTTATCCCATCCACCTAGTGAGAGGCCTTCCAATGCAGCGTCTTCGGGTACGCGGTTGCCACTCTAATTTTACCATTGTGGTAGTATCAAAATTCCGAAAGGGTCACTAAAACTAAGGAAAAGGATCAACAAATAAAACAACACTATTACTACCGTTTAGATTTATTGATTGATAAAAATTGTCTTTCAATTTAGACGTTTGGTTCGGGACTGCTGCGGTGCCACCGCCGCAGCGCGGCAGCGGTGCTATTGTCGTACTGCGCGCGACCGCTTGATTTTTCCATATCATTTAAGAAAAAAGCGCGCAGTGCGACGCACGACGGCAGGACGAGTATGTGTGTCTTACACAACAACACAAGCTAACACTAAATTTACATTTAGCAGAACATAGGGCTTGTACCCATCACCACGTCACAACGTCGTCAACGGTTGACGGAGCGGTGTCGTAGCGCGGTGCATTGACGTGGAGTGCCAAAGCGCGATACGGTAACGTCACCGCAGAACGACGCGTCGTACGTCGTCGGAAACGGTACGTAGCGATGCGCTCGCTCAGTTGATATTTAAATATCTTATTCTATTAGTTGTGCAAAAAAGATATCAGAAATACTGTAGCTTTCAGAAACTAAAAGAAACGAAACCACACGTTGTTTCGTTCTGTCAGAAATGCTGAAAGATATTCTAGAATTTTTCATGGCACGTCAACCGTGTTATGTTGCGGCATCGTTACGTGTATTTTTACAACACGGTAAAGAAAATCTGATCGTCACGCCAACGTGCTGCGATACAACATTGTTCCACGTTGACGACGTCGTACCGTGGTGATGGGGACAAGCCTATATAGTATTCATGGTGGTTATCTTCAAAAAGCGATATATTATAAAACATTATTATTTTCCTTAAGATGTGTTTGGGGATAAATAAATGATTGCAATCAGTTGAAGTAAGAACAGAAAAGTAACCATTTTTTTTTCTAAACATAACAATCATAAAATAACAAATCACGCACAAAACGCATTCCTACAACAATCTGTAATTATTTTAATTTGTGCTTTCTCTAATAACTGACATGATCATCATCATCTTCATCATTATCGTCCACAGCTGGACGCAACCAACATGAATGGGTTTAATCCCATTAATCGGTTAAAAACCCAGTATATTTGCACGTCTTTACTAAAAAGTTATTTACTGGTAAGCAATTAAGCAGTTTCACTGCAATTATAATTTACACAACAATGCTTCGCAATGTTTATTTTTCTGGGTTTACTGTTTAGAACAGTCAATAGCATTTGATCACATTGATCAGTGCCGGGGTCAACCACTGCGCACTCATTTTCCAATTTTACTTACTAATTTTGATACCTGTTTTAATTTTCAACTGTGTTTTTTGGGAACAGTCTTTCTTTATCTTACCTAAATAGTTTTTACAAAACTAATATTATATTATTTTCTTTTATCGTTTTTATGTCTCTAATGCCTGTATTCTCAGTGGCACTCAGTTTTAGAATCTCATTGGAAAGTTGCTGATTTCACGCTTCGCAACCAACTTTAAATTTAAATTGAGATTCATAACTGAGTATCTATCTAGGCCCGCATTCTAAAACGAACACAGGCCCGAATATTAAAATGATTTGTTTTCTACAATTTTAGTCTACGTTTCTGTACATTACCCCATTTTAATTCCTACTAAGTTAGAACGCAAACGACCGGTTTATATTCGGTGACCGATTTTTCACAAACGTTTTTTGATTGCCGGTTTCCCGTGGGGTGTTCACAATTGATTGAGAAATTATTGTGTTAGCTTCTTAGCGGTCGTTTGCTTTCTCCTTTAGATGATCCTCTTACATTACTTTCTTAATCCACAATTAAAAAATACGACTCACTTGAATACTTTCCAAATGATACAACTGAAGAACAACATAATTTAAAATGTCTGATTCTATTTTTGAATATTGTGGCTTGAGAGAGTCATTATTTTGCAAATATACATATGTACATTGAAACATTTAGGACACTGAACACCGAAATAGACTACGTGACCTGGTTAAAAAACCCAGGTTTCTGACCACATATACAATGCTTGAGTAGATCTAGGCACTGCAGTAGGCACACATAGTAATATGGTGATAACATATAATGCAAAGACTTTCAGAAACAGGGTCTTTGCACCAAATATCAAACTAACTCTAATGAAGATGAAGAAAGATATACAACGTACAGAGCTTACCGCTTTAACATAATTAGGCTCTCCGTGGCCGTCAAGTATGAAGATGAATTCTAGGCTATTTCATAAACCTCTACATGCTGTGAGTTTATTTCCTTGGATACTTTCAACAGTAGATATTGTTGACGACCTCCACAAGCCATCAAATACCCCATTTTTTCGTAAGTCAATTATTTTGATGGGGGGGCTGTCAAAGTGCAATATTGCTGTACGGAAAAACATTAAATCAAGATTGACGCACTGCATCACGCAGTTGTACTGTGAAGCAGTGGCCGCTGCATAGATTTATAGCTAGTCAGGTAGGTACAGGTAATGACGTCCACTGGATCTAGGTTAAAAGTTCTGATGTACGCCGTACGTTGTCCTGCGGTAACCCCTGGACACTGAAAAGGAAATAAATTTGTTTTTAAATTAGGTCAGCGAAGTTATATTCTGTTTATTTACTTAAACACTGAATATAAAATGGGTGTCGTAGTACATATGATTGATATAGAATGGAAAAGTACGGATATGCAACCTATACACTGAAAACAAAATGGGTGTATGTAGTTGAAAATCTGTTTTCTCCGCTGGTCTAGGAAAACAAAATATTTTTAATAGACTGGTCATTGAAAATTAACGTGGTATACAATACCTAGAAAATCTATAGAATTCTGAAAATCGATCGGACAATTGTGAAATAAATTGTATTTCACACATTTCCTAGGAATTCTATAAAATTCCTAAACGGCTATAGGAAATTTGTTAAAAGTAGGATTTCGGGGTATTGGGTATTCAATCAAACGCGTGACGGCAGGAGCTAATCACAGAGAAGTTTCTGCGCGTTAGCGCAGGGTGCGCACGCGTCGTCATAGTTCATTATGGCGTCCGAATCTTGTTGTTGAAGCCGTCCTGCCAAACTTCGAAGCCTGGCTGATAAGAAGGCAGCGCATCTCCTACAAATTCAGTCAGTTAATCACCGGGCACGGCTGTCATTTGAAGATCTTTGACAGTCGTTACGGGTAGTCAGAAGCCTGATATCTGACACCAGTCTTGCCAAGGGGTATCATGTTACCCAGTTACTGGGTTGTGGAGGTCAGATAGGCAGTCGCTCTATGTAAAAACTGGTACTCAGCTGAATCCGGTAAGACTGGAAGCCGACCCCAACAATAATTGGGAAAAAGGCTAGGCAGATGATGAATCACCGGGCACAGCTGCTTCGGTGAGTACCTGAATAGGATTGGACGAGAGGCCACGGCAAATCCAGTAGCCAGTAGTTTTATAGTAGTAGGCCATGCTGGCAGAGACAGGAAACTGGAGCAAAATGGCCTCCTTCTGTGAGACCGAGATGGTCCAGAAGGAGGCTGGTTGTAGGAAAGACTGTGGCACAATTATCAGGTACTGCCGTGCACAGCAAGAGTCAGGGGCAAGAGTCAGCATCTTACTGTCTCCACAGGGATGTGACCAAACAGGCGTTGCACGGGGAGGCATGAAGCATTTAAGAATTGTATTTTCTAGGAAATATTATTAATTAGTAAGTATTTAGTAATTATTAAGTATTAATTAATGTTAGAATTATTAATTTACACATTTCCTAAATGAGCCCGGCATTCCATAGATTTCTTAGGTATTGTATATTATTCCTGGTTTTCAGTGATTTCCTCATATGCACACTTTGTAGCCATTTCATTCGATTGATATAGAATGACGGATATGCTAAAATTGCTTAACAATCCGCTTTTCTGATTTTGAACTGTGTGTATATGCAATTCCCTTGTTTTTTGTTGTTTTAAGAGGAAATGCGGTCGCAGACATCCGACTGAATATACTAAGTAAAAAGTTATAATTCGAGGTTTGCCTCTCGCCTATTTCCTACTCCAATAATGGACCAACTTAAAATATACTCCATAAAATGAAAAAAAGATATATTATACTGTGCCTGTATGTTTACCTTTTTACTGATAAATTATCTTTAGAAGCACTAGATCCCTCAAAAGATGCTCGAAATTGCGCTGTCAATGTACGAATTTGACAAATATAAGTGAAAAAACCGGCTAAGTGCGAGCCGGACTCGCGCACGAAGGGTTCCGTACCATTATCACAAAAAACACCAAAACTATCACGTTTTTTGTATGGCAGCCCCACTTAAATATTTATTATCATTTATCATTTATCATATTGTCCCGTTTTTACCCTTTGGGTACGGAACCCTAAAAAGAAAAACATAGGGGCACAGTATATATATTTCTTTTTCTGTTTATGAAATATGTTTTAAATTGGTCCAATATTTGGAAGAGGAGATAGGCCAAAAGCCAAACCTCAAATTCATTTATACTAGCTGCAAGGAAAGGTTTATGTTTTTCGCGCATATCTTGTATATATGTTTATAACACTTATCAAGAGCCTCTGTTCATAATGTAACATACCCGTAGCTGTTGTCTTATAGGATCCCCCCTCTTATAGGACTCTCGTCCTGCCAGATAGCGAGATGGGCGATCTTATCCACCGCTGAAATACAGAAATGTTTCATATTATAATAAGTAAAGTCAAAAATTTGATTTTGTCCTCTCTGTTTTTATTTTTAGGGTTCTGTAGTCAACAAGGACTCTTAAAGATTCGCTGGTATTGTCTTGTTTTCCATAATCGTCCCCCCTCATAACATTTACTTGCACTATTATCATTTATACTAATAACGCTTGTCATATCACCTTATCTACTTTAAAAAAATAATCGGGTTTTCCTTCCTGACGCTATAACTCCAGAACGCACGAACCGATTTTGCATTCGTTGGAAAGGTCTCGGGCTCCGTGAGGTTTATAGCAAAGAAAATTCAGGGCAGGGTAGGTAGGGTAGGGTAGGTAGGGTAGGATAGGTAGGGTAGGGTAGGTAGGGTAGGTAGGGTAGGTAGGGTAGGTAGGGTAGGTAGGGTAGGTAGGGTAGGTAGGGTAGGTAGGGTAGGTAGGGTAGGTAGGGTAGGTAGGGTAGGTAGGGTAGGTAGGGTAGGTAGGGTAGGTAGGGTAGGTAGGGTAGGTAGGGTAGGTAGGGTAGGTAGGGTAGGTAGGGTAGGTAGGGTAGGTAGGGTAGGTAGGGTAGGTAGGGTAGGTAAGGTAGGTAGGGTAGGTAGGGTAGGTAGGGTAGGTAGGGTAGGTAGGGTAGGTAGGGTAGGTAGGGTAGGTAGGGTAGGTAGGGTAGGTAGGGTAGGTAGGGTAGGTAGGGTAGGTAGGGTAGGTAGGGTAGGTAGGGTAGGTAGGGTAGGTAGGGTAGGTAGGGTAGGTAGGGTAGGTAGGGTAGGTAGGGTAGGTAGGGTAGGTAGGGTAGGGTAGGTAGGATAGGTAGGGTAGGGTAGGAAGGGTAGGGTAGGTAGGGTAGGGGAGGTAGGGTAGGGTAAGGTAGGGTGTGTAGGGTAGGGTAGGTAGGGTAGGGTAGCTAGAGTAGGGTAGGGTAGCTAGAGTAGGGTAGGTAGGGTACGGTAGGTAAAAAAAAAAAAAAAAAAGGTAGTTAGGGTAGGGTAGGGTAGGTAGGGTAGGGTAGGTAGGGTAGGGTAGGTAGGATAGTGTAGGGTAGGTAAGGTAGGGTAGGTAGGGTAGGTTAGGTAGGGTAGAGTAGGTAGGGTAGGGTAGGTAGGGTAGGGTAGGTAATGTAGGTAGGTAAGTAGCCAATTGACGGGAGCGAAGCCCCGGGGGTCAGCTAGTTAATCATAAATAATAATGATGCACTTGAGTCGATCGAAAAGCGGGCCAAGAGACTCATCGGCAATGAGGCACTGGTCAAATCAAAGCTCCAGAGCCTTTAACATCGTCGCCGAGTTGCCAGCTTGTCCATTTTTTATCGGTTACATTTCGGGGAGTGTGCGATGGAATTGCATGATTTAATTCCGCCCAGCCTGTTCCACCATCGGACAACCAGACGCACGGCGATGCGTCATCGGTACATGGTGGACATCCCACCAATACGCACAAAACGTTTTGGAGACACTTTCTTTATGCGTACAGCTAAGGAGTGGAATTCCCTGCCGGAGTCTGTTTCCCGATAGCTACAATCTAGGGGTCTTTAAGTCAGGAGTGAATAGTTTACTTCTAGGCAAGCGTGTTTCACCGTCGACCACATCATCGCTTACCATCAGGTGAGATAGTGGTCAAGTGCGAGCTTAAAGATAAAAAAATAAAAAATGATGGTGATGATGATTATGATCTTGTAATTTATACTTACGAGTGCATTGTTGCATCGCGATCTTATTACAAGCAGCATACACTTCGATCTGGATAGACCTGAACTCTGCAAAGAAACAATATTTTTTGTTCAAAAAATATAGATTAGAATGCCGTGAGCACTTAAACAACATCATCTAGTCTGTGAATAGGCTATAACAAATAGTATGAAACTAAGGGAGAATGTCACCTGTGGAAACGCGATCGGTAAACCTAAACAAGTGACTCAACTCTAAACACAGTGACATTGTGATGGCGATTGATCAAATGCCAAAATGACTTGTCACGTGACATCGCAACGCTTTCGTTGAATTCCGTTTCGTCACTTGTCTACGTCCAGTGTCATAATTGCTGAAAAAAAATGTTTACTCTGACAGCTCTTGATCTCGCTTCAAATAGCTGTGCTGATCGCGACCTCATATTTTTGTCATAGCCTTGTCTCAAACTTTCAATGGCGGTGCAGTGAATGGTAGAGCAGTGGTGGCCCAGTGGTAACAGCCTCGACTTACAAGTTGTAGGTCGTGGGTTGAACCCAGGCGCTTTACTTTGTGTAAGTTTTTTCATCACCACTACTCTCAAAACGGTGAAAGTAATGTGACATCCACCAACCTGCACTGGGATTGCGTGGTGGATTACGTACCAATCCCTCTCACAGAGAAGCCTCTGTGCCCCAGCATTAAAAGGCTGATGATGATGATTCAATGTTGTTTTTATATACTCTCTATTTTTTGCAACTACAAAGTGATTGACATTCAAATTCGAACCCAAACGTTAATAGTAGTTTATGCAATGTTCATATAATAGGGGTTATTAAAACACGAGCGTGTGTCTATCACATGAGGTGAAGCCGAATGTTATAGTAATAACACGCGAGTGTACATTAAGCAACGTTACGTTGTGAGTGTAGATAAAATGATTTATTTCAACAAGGATGATTAAACTTTTGAATGTCTTAAGTTAATACGTAATAAGTGAATATAGTTTTTAATTTTTATTACGTTGGCTATCGCCCTAAATAAGCAACCCGTATACAAAATACCTTCTTTAGTCAGATGGACGCGAGCGTACTGCAGGACCTCTTGGAACACAGGGTCCTTGCGCTTGTCCATATGCTTGATAATTTCCACACTCATCTCGATGTAATTTTCTGGAACAACCAGATACAAATTTGGTAATAGGAATTATTAGAAGCTCTTAAATTTATTAACTTGACATTATGTTGCATAATTAAATTCGCGGTCGCGCTATGTAAAATACTGAGATTCCATTGCATCCAGTTGGACTGGAAGCTTAAAGGCCAGGCATATGATGATGTTGATGTACCAAAATTAAGATAAGTTTGCGAAGCGTTGCGAAGTAATAAACAAACAAACAAACGTCACTACAGCACTAAAAAGGCATGAATTATCTTTCTAATTTCTCTGGTATTAAGCATTCAATGTGGATTTACTGTTTGGTAGACTATGCCAGCTCTAACAAAATACTGTGTCCGTCGCAACTGTGACATTTGATATAGGATTTAGCTCAAAAATTATGGCATACAAAAAAAATAAAATTATTAATTATGGTGGTGGTTGGCAAGAGACTTGGATATTGGTGATAGGTGATCAACAGTGGGACTTATCAGAATATCAGCGCAGCGTTATTTATTTTTTTGATATCTCTGCACATGCTGAGATAGGAGCCGTTTTAGTCTCGCACGGGGTTTTAATTTTTTGTTATTGTTGTTTAATTTCATGCATATTTCTCGTGTCTCCTGTGCGGGTCACAAATAAATATTTTTTCTTTCTTTCTTTCTTTCTTCTTTCTCTTGTTATAGAGCACCACCATCATCATTATGTCAGCCAATAGATGTCCACTACTGATAAATGGGCCTACCGCAAGTGTTAAAACGGTGAACGGTTCCGAGCGTCTCGCATGCAGCGGAATGCTGTAACATTAACTACGCCATCGGTCAAAAGAGCATAGCTCTCGCTGAATGATTGACTGTAAACGATAAAAGGGGTTGGGGGTGGGTGGGATGGGGTAAGTGGTGTGGTTGAGGTGGTGAGTTGCCAAAGATCGCGGGGAAGTCTTGGTTAAAAATCGCATAGACATGGGAAGCGTAGCACAAAAGGAAGAAATGCGACTCAGCATAGCAAAATCGGGTGGAGCAAAGGCTGCGAGTGATGATGAAGGTGCGATGAGGCTAGAATTCCGTTTGCTAATATAACTAACATGAAACCGCCCCTGCACTCACTGAAGATGCCGAGATGTACCTAGATTACCTACACACACAACTCCATAAACGCTAACAATAAAACGCCTGACCTGGATTCATACGATGCAGAATCGAACTCGTTACATTATAAATTGAGAGTGCAACGGTACTTACTGGATCGATGGCACTATTGTGAATAATTGATACATTGCACGGGTCAACCGAACCGATTGGGGTCAGCTGCGACTCAAATATACCTTTTGTTGGTATTTTCCTGGCTGTTACTTCTTTGTCATCATACACATGCTCTGATACCAATTTATTAGGAGATGAAGCAATATGGTTATTTCTTACACACTTCTGTATCGTCATCTTATTTGTCCGCATTTTCTGAACTTTTTGAAAGGTGTTTTTGTAAGTCCTTTTATACTGGCAGTCTGAGGGTAGATTACACGCAGAAACAGTACAGCTCTCTACGCGTCCAATACAACAACGCGTTCAGGGTGCTCTTGGGGCTGCCTCGCATCTGTAGCGCGTCGGGGATGTTTATGGAAGCGCGTGTGGATTGTTTCCACACAATCATGCGCAAGCGGTGCACATCCCTGGTGTGTAGGGTGCGGGCCAGCCGCAACAGTATCCTGAACGCTTTTGCGGACCGTTTCGACTGTCAGTATGGGAACCATTGCTGCATGGTTCACATACCGTTAGTCAGTATGTGAACCATGCAGCAATGGTGTTAAAATATTGTTTTAATTATTTTTTTTATAAGTAAGGTAATGTATAATTTTCAATCTCAGTGTTATTCTGAATTTAATTTGATTGATAAATTTAAATTTATTTTAACTGTATGATCCAAAATGAGCTTCCAGCTCGTCGTGCTTTGCTGGCGCTGCCGATGCGGCTGCAGAGGACCTCAAGCGGCGGAAATATGCCGTCCGAGCGCTCAGGCTTTGTTTAAAGATCTATCCAAATACCTAGTTGACACTTCGCGTGACCCAAGGGCTGGGTTTTATCTTGTTCAGAGAATAAGCATTGTCATACAACGTGGCAATGCTGCCAGCCTTTTGGGTACATTACCAGTGGAAAACGATGTGGAGGATTTTATCGACGCCGTATTTCAGTTTAGTATATTTTTTGAGGTTTAGTTAGTGAGTTATTTTTTATTTAAGTGTATATGTTAGTAATCAATAGTTAATTAAGTATTTCATACACTGTTTATGCTTGTACCTATGATCCAAAGTTGATGGAAATAAATAAATATTAATAGTAAATATCCTCCGACAGCACAGCATGATTTTCTTCTTGTTTACATCTTTTTAGTTCACTTAAGCAGTCGAGTTTTTTGATTTTATCAACTTTTTATATTTACAACTTTTTTGTTACCTATATTTTTTTAAATGGCTTTCAAACATCATATGTGGTATATATTTTAGTGATTACCACTAAAAACCCTTTATTTTTATACACCACTTACTGGGTTTGGAAGAAAAAAGAAATGAAAAATCCCCCAATATGGTGCCCTAAACACCCTTGTTTCTTTTTTTAACTATGTAATTCCGTCTAGCGGTTTGAAACATATGAGATAATAAAGAATATTACATACATACAAATATACAAGATACGCGCGATAAACATAACATAACTAACGGGTAAAATATGGGGAAATACAAGAGAAAACAATACAAAGGAAGTGTGTTAACCCAAAGCTTTAGAAATTTTTCATGTATCAGAACTTTCTACGAAGGGTGGAAGAAAATACAATGGAAACCAAAACAAAATAAAAAATACAATACCAAAATAATTATTGCTGGCTTCCATCCCCAACCTCGTCCAGGCGGAAAGTATTTTATTATCCCAAAGAATCATTTTACCTAGTTGATCGGGTTAAAAAGTACCCTATGACTGTGATATCTTTCACTGTATCTTGCATCCAGATACGTTCTGGCGATTGACTAACAAAACATCCATCCATCCAAACTTTAAAATTTTTAATATTAGTAGCATTATATTTTTCGTTTACCACCAGGAGAGATAGTGGATACGAGCCTTTCAATAATGTTAAATTAATTATTATTATTCTTTTTTTTTTATATTTTGAAATGTTTTCTTTCTTGTTTTTTTTTTTAAGAAATATTCAAAAATGTAGACAATAAGAAAATAAATTATAAACGAAAAAATAATAACCGATACCGGTAGGCCTCTATTTTTTATATCATATGTTTTTTAAATATTTAAAAACGTAGACGATAAGAAAATAAAGAAAATAATGTTGAAAACACACCCACAAGATGCGCCAGTGGAATGAGATCCAGATCTCTCTCCAGTTCACCCGTGACCTTAGCATCCAGCCTCACTTTCTTAATTTCATTTTTCAACATTTCTTTTTGAGCAGGACTAAGACTTTGGACACCAAAATCTTCGTCATACGGGTAGTAGTGTTCTGACATTTTGTCACGGAATAACACTTTGTTATCGGTATGAAAAATAGCAGGTGTAAGTAGGTACTGTTCGGTACGCTGGTTAGGAGAGACTGCCGGCGGGCAAGCTAGTCCCGGCTGCGCTGGTCGATATTAATGTACAGTCGCGCACATGATTCTATGTTTTCTTTGAGACTTTGATAATCAGAATGTTCGAAGACATAATGACATAATTCTTATACAGAATTCGTTATTATAATAAAATTAAGGCCAATTCAATGTTTCCGCATATAGTAAAAAAACATTCAAAATCTGTAAGGGCAAAAGGCAATATGTAATAAATAAGTCAGGTGGAAATATAATTTAACAAAATGAGATCTTCTGGCATATGAATAAAATATTATTTTTTCTGAAGTTTTCAGTATAGACGTATAGAACCGTCAATCTTTCAAAACTGTGAAATAATATGAAATTATAAATTATTATGGCAGCTTATAAATATTGATTGCAAGCTTATTAACAGCGCTGAAAGTAATTTACTTAAATAAAAATCTTTCCCAATTGATCTTTTCTTCATTTGAAATAATACTAAAAATCAATTTTGACTACTATTGCGTTGGTGACATGTGACATGACAAATGGCAACTGTATTTAACTGTTGATATTGGTTTGAGGCTCCTTGTCCACTTCGCGCGGGGCGGAGAAAAGAGGTGCGGAGCCAACCAAACTAATTGTATAAAAATTTCGATCCGCTTTAGTGGAGAGGGATTCGAATACTAGTTTAAAAATTCACACATATGTTTACGCGGAGCGGGGCCGCGGATATGAGAAACAGAGCAGTGAGGCCGAGCGGAGAAACGAGTGCAACCGAGCTCCACGTATGAAAAAATACAGTCCGCAACTCCACTCCTCTGCCTCGTTCCGCTCATAATCGGCATAACTCAAAATCGGTTGAATGGACCATAAAAAAGGGATTATTTAAATTTCTTATGTTATTTCAAATATAGTACACATTGATGAAAACATCGATATTATTATTTAACGAGTGCAAGAGGATGTGAAAATTTAGTTTACTTTCGAGGAGAGGCGTGTGTTACCAATCAAACGAATCTGTTCAAGCCTACATCATATCCCAATCAGTTTAATAGCCAATCAACTGCGTCAGAAGGACAAGACACAAAATAATGTGTACCCGGTTTGATGTTCGTCTTTAGGTCATCATCAATATCATATCATCTCCCAAGTATAGCCATATCAATCGGTCATTCGATCATTCGGCTAAACAGCACATTAGCCTCAACAAAACCGCTATGATTAGTATTTAATGTACACTAAGAAAACTCACCGGGCCCACGAAAGAATACGTGTCGTTTCTACACGAGAAACTAACGCCAGCCTATCTATAATAAAAAGAACTGTGTACAATGTCATGGCACTGAACAAGAAAATAATCTTATTGTCTTGTACATGGTGAATTGGTCGAATGGTCGTGTACGACACTAATATTCTTGCGTAGGCTCGGTGATTTTTCTTAGCGTGTAGAAGCGGCCTAAAAGCGCATGAAGACGTGCAAGTTAGCGAGGCGACACGTGACGAAAATATCCACATAAGGGATCACCTCGTTTTCTATGCAAGGCTTAGCGCAGCTCTGGTAGGAGAGGGCTAGCAGATCTATGTATTTTAACGTACAAAAAAGCAAGAGATGCGTGAGATGTTTGTGAAGGATCCGGGCGAGGTATGTATGCGAGAGATGTTCACTTAGCTACGCATCTTTTCACAGATTCGCTACTCATTCTCGCGCTACCTCGGTACCTCGCATAGCTTTTGCACATCATCGGATTCCTGCTACTCAATTCCCTTCTGCAAGGTTTTGAGGAACCCAGCACGAAGGGCATCACGAAGGCTGCGCTAACACACTTTGCTTTCTTACTGACAAACCTAACCTTTCCGTGTCGGTGTGTTCTAAGTTCCAGAGCTAGCTTCACTCGTTCTAGGACCATTTAGTCCAGGTTTAGTTGGTATTGCTGGGATCGTATTGTCGAAAGCGTCTAAACGATAATAATTATATTATTTATATACCCCTCACTTAATTTTTATTCACCTGGTGCATTATATAATTCACTCACTTAGAACTTTAATTGCCAGTTTTCACCCACCATATGTTTCACTCCAAGCAGCCCAAAAAGATCATTTTCCACAGTTCAGTTTGTAGTCTTCTAACTTTTTTCATTTACTTCTTTATTTTTAGCTACTTATCTAAAATAAAGAAGCAAATGAAACAGCAACTTAGCTGCGGCTACACTTAAGTAAAACTGGCTGAAAACGAAAGGAAAGATTATTCGGTTAAACTACAGTTAATTTTCAAGTTTTTTCGCTAAAAGGCAAAGATAAATAAATAATTTGAATTTAAGACCACTTTCATTTATATTCTCAGTCATATCCTCCAACTCAACTCCACCTCGAATCTTAAGTATCTATCTACGGTAATTATTTATTGACATAAATGGGTATTTTTTTCAGTTCTAATGGCTATTGAATCGAGGGCGATCCTTCAAATTTGAATGTGCTTTCGAAGACTTTATGATTTGTATACGTTTGATAAAGTACAACAATTAAATTATGATAATACATTGCTGTTTGTTGTTATAAATAAATTATGCTCTGTACCACTGTTTCAGCTGACTGTACCGATGTAAGTCGCGTCCACTTCAGTCACGCAGGGGACGGAACGAGACGGCACTATAGTTAGGGGTTTATTTTGAATAACTACATCGATATAGTCAGCTATAAAAAATACATAGACATTTAAACAAAATACGACTTTGACAAAAGCTGAACAATTATTATTAAAAAAATTATTTCATATAGCTTATCCATACACGGTCATCAAAAAACACAAAATATTGATTTTTGTTAAATCGTTAAATTATATAAATACACTAAGTAAAGTTAGATTATTATAACATTTAATTGAATTATATATTTTCATTACTTAGGTATCTAGTCCTACATTACCATTTTTTTAAATTTATTTTTGTAAATTAATGTAAGCAGAAATACAGGGGATAAATACAAGGGAATACAGGGACAAAAAGTAGCCTATATCATCCGGGAATAGTGTAGCTTCATAACGATGAAATAATTTTTTTGTTACATACAAAAATACAAGTATTTCCTCTTTATAATATTAGTATAGATATAGAAGTATAGATTTACAACTATTTACGAGACAGAAGCTCATGGCATAATAATACCGGCCATACGGGTCGGTCTTCAAGGTTAAGCAACACTTGCCGAGGTCAGTTAGTGGATGGGTGACCATCTTTCCATTTTTACAAATCGAGATTCCTCCGTGCCTAGCAAAGTATGGTAAGCCGTTGGTCTCGGCTGTTATTTGAAGATCCTCGAGAGTCGGTACGGGTAGTCAGAAGACCATTCTTGTCAAGGAGTATCGTGTTACCCAGTTACCGGGTTGTGGAGGTCAGATAGGCAGTCACTCCTTGTAATATACTCAGCTGAATCCGGTTAGACTGGAAGCCTACTTCAACATAGTTGGGAAAAGGCTGTGCAGATTAATTATGAATAAGCGAAAAAAAAGGTGTATGTAAAATCATAGATCGGTATTTTCTAGTACTCTAAGAAGGAACGCCGAAACAAACTCAGATGAAATGGTCAGATTATTTAGGCATATTTGAAAATCACCACGTAGACCGTTGAATAGACCTGACGAGACAGTGCAGGTATTCATCTCGGAGCTTTAAAGACCTCAACAATCCGATGAACAATACACAAGCTAAATTAAAAAAAAAACTAAAACCCTGTACAAATTTTTAATTTATGCTTTGATCGACAATCTATTTAACACGTAATTATGACACGATATCTTGCGAAAATACCCTGATTAAAACAGTAAAATGCTCATAACTTTTGAACGGTATAACCGATTTTATCAAATATAGCTAAGAACACTCTCGATAAAGTCATCTTTCATACTCAAAATTGGTTCATCCTTTTAGAAGCTATGATGCCACTGACGGATACACAAATACACAGGTACACACGGATACACAAACACACAACACTCCTCTTTTTCCGTCTGGTGTTAAAAAGTACAACATTTGGGTATACCGGATAAAATACTTCATTTGAGGTGAGATTTGCCTAACACAATTCTCACATACACAAATACGCCATTATATCCGAAAACCGTGCTGATTAGTTCACATTCCTAAGCCAGCTTTGGACTGAAATCCCCAAGTAAAAAATAAGCTTGGCCGTACCCGTCAAAGCTGGCGCCACACCGTGTTGGCAAAATGGGAGTATCGGAATGGTGTGGAGCGACGGGAAGTTCACGCTTCACGCTCAAGACCGATTACTATGGAGGATTCCTGTGGAAGCCCTCTGCTAGGGGTTAGATGCGGGTGTACAATCAGGGATCAAAAGTGCACGCGCACTCAACCACATCGAAACTGTGTAAAAATAAATATTAGCAGAAGGGGGTCAATTACAGTTCACAAATGATTTAATCTATAACATAGAACCCCAAGTAATCCGTACAACCGAGGAACATTGCTGCTTCTAACAAAAACAAAATGACACTTAAAAGAGTGCGACTGCACTTTTGATCATAGACTGTACATCAAACGACAATAATGCCATCACGGGGTAGAACCTGATCAAGGCTAGCATAGGAACGTAGGAAGCGCCACAAGCAAAGAGAGATCTGTGTCCAGCCAGGTGAAGCTGGGCTAAGGAGGACGTTAAAAAAAAATGTGACCTTGGAGGTGTCAGTGTCACTCCGTCTTTCGAGACTCGCTCGAACCGCTGCGTGGGATCGTTTACTTGCGAATAGCACAGTTAATTTGAATGTATAGTATCTAACTGACTAACATGACCCAAAACTATCTACCTTTTCAAAAATAATACATTTATGTATGCACTTCTATCTTTATATTGTAAGGTTGATTTCTGCTTACTCACCAACTTACCCAGTGATAGTATTAATGCATGAGGTATTGATTAAAGTAAAATTTTAAATTTTCTTACAAATACAGTCTCTCACTGAAGTTTCTTAAAGATAAAGATAAGATAAAGATAAAGATATTTTATTTTGCAAATATGGGTACAGGTCATGGTGGTACACAATAAATAAATACAGAAACAGCCATATTTTGCCAATTACAAGGCATGCAAAAGTACAGAGTTTAAAATTTAATACTATAATTCCATTAAATAATATAAATTTGGTTCATCATTTACTAATAATAATATCAATGTTCAACCATTCAATTCATTCAATAAATAAAATAATTCTATTTCATCAGTCAATAATATCGTTAATGTCGCAATTTCTAATAATTATTTAAACACAATATATAAAATAGTCAAACAATTTCATTCTCCAATAAAAAATCTGCAATACTATAATAAACCTTATCTACAAAAAAATTCCGAAGTCTTTTTTTGAATAATGTCAAATTATATTCCTTCCAACAACTTGGTATTTTATTATATATCACCTTCTTGATGAATAGAATTGAATAAGCACAACTTACATTAGAAGAGATACATGCCCTTAAGATTCAACACGAGATATGCTGTCTCAAACAGCATCGTTCAGCCTGTATAGTTGTATCTATGCATCAATTACTCCATGCGGAGATTTGTATTGGGACCTTGCTGCTCAATTCTTGGGATGTTGATAAATTTTAGGTTGAGATTACCATATTGATATGTGTAAATATTTAATTAAATATCCTTAGGACCCTGCCAAGAAGAAAATTCATGATGAGATTCACAAACCATGTGGTTGATATTAAGTGTGGATATTCAGACAAATTAAACTGATACTCACAGCGCCCATTAGTTCCTCAAATCAATGGAACGTTTCATTTTAACGCTGGTCCCTTTTCTTCCTCGAGCCATTAATTTTCTTTGGATTATGTTAAATTAGTTGGAGCTGATCCAAGACTCACAATGAAAAGGCTTGTCCATCTTGCCAACCGCATAAACCCTCAAGGTTTATGCGTTTTTACTGTTATGTTGGTAGTTCGTATTTCAATATAAAATTTAATTAATTGTTCCTAAATAGAACTGTATGTTTATTGTATTGATTATTTACACACATTCAAATATATCGAAATAATATTGTTTAATTGATTAGACATTAGCGCCATCTATCCGATGTAAGCTGTAGTATCAAATGTCAATCCTTTCACTAGAAGATGCTACTGACCTTATTATGTTGTAAGATGTTATTTTTAATCGTTACAATATTATTACCTGACTGCGCGACGCAAAGGCCTATGTAAAAGGTTAATCAATCTATATATATGTATGTACGTTTGTTCCTATGTGGCGTAGGCGTTTTTGATGATTCGTAGGTTAAAAAAGTATTTAAACTAATTACACCACATACACACATACACATTTACTTAAATAAATTAAGTTTAGAATATGTAACGATTTAAAGTCGGTAAAACGCTTCTTAGATAAATGACGTAAAAAATATACTTAAAATTAATTCGAAGAGAAACTATAACTAAAAAGATATAAATATTAAATTCAGAAACCTGACTGCATTTATTATGAAGACCCGAAGCTGCCCGAAGCTCTACCCCTCGGCGCATGTGCAAGGCGAACTTAGTCCCAGCCAAAATCAGTGGAGTCTCCACGATTACTTTTTAGTTAAAAATGTAATCCATCTGAAATTTTACACTAAAATAGACTTCTTCTGTCGAGAATTTGCAATAAAGTTTATAGGATAGTAGATCTCAACTTTACTTTCATTTAGTAGTATGTGTACATTATGTAACTTTAATATTTAACTATTTATTCTTAACGTAACAACGTATATAGGTCTCAAATATTTTGGAACGGAGTTCCTTATCGCACATTATAGTTCTGATTTTTTTGCGTGCTGAAGGGCCACGATTACTTTTTTGTTAAAAATGTAATCCATCTGAAATTGTACACTAAAATAGACTGCTTCTGTCAAGAACTTGCAATAAAGTTTATAGGATAGCAGATCTCAGCTTTACTTTCATTTAGTAGTATGTGTACATATGTAACTTTAATATTTAACTATTTATTCTTAACGTAACAACGTATATAGGTCTCAAATATTTTGGAACGGAGTTCCTTATCGCACATTATAGTTCTGATTTTTTTGCGTGCTGAAGGGCCACGATTACTTTTTTGTTAAAAATGTAATCCATCTGAAATTGTACACTAAAATAGACTGCTTCTGTCAAGAACTTGCAATAAAGTTTATAGGATAGCAGATCTCAGCTTTACTTTCATTTAGTAGTATGTGTACATATGTAACTTTAATATTTAACTATTTATTCTCAACCTAACTATGTATATAGGTCCCAAATATTTTGGAACGGAGTTCCTTATCGCACATTTTAGTTCTGATTTTTTTGCGTGCTGTGGGGCTACTGTAGCCCATTGTTAAACTGTTTTCGGTGTGAAAAAACTGACCCCTTTTTAAGGCACTTCCCAATCACCTAGGAAACTTAAACTATAAATCAATTTAGCTTGCCGTCAAATTTGAGAATATGCAAAAATATATACAATTTCAACGTTGAAATACCCAATTTTATTAATATAAATAATCATTTTGGCGTGATAAATTGTGCGAGGCACGGCGTGCTGCATGCAGGATAGTACAAACGAAGATCCGCACACAAGGGGGACGCCGAGGTGAGAGCCGTAGACGCACGAAGAAAACTGAAGACGTACGAGCGCTGATGTTATTTCAGTTTTGTCATATTTTACGAAACTGAAAGAAACTGTAAATTTAATTAATCGAACTGCGTGCCAACCGGGTTTCCATAAGAAACCTCTCTCTTTTTTTTTCTTAATTGTTCCGGGCTTCTTCTAAATGCAGCAACACTATAAATTTTTAGGTTGATCATCATCAGATCAACACATATAATTTTTCTCATGAAAGCTCATGAAAGCCGTAGACAGAAACGTTTTTTTTTTTTTGGCTTTTAGCATGATTTACTTTGATTATGAAGGGATCGACTATCCACCATTCTTATTTATTGTTATCGAAAAAGGTTGCTTCACGTTGCTCTTTATAAACATAATAAATTTTTCATATCGAAAATTCATATTGGTTACAAGTCGACTCCATAGTTTCTATAGTCGCTACCTATGACGTTGACTGCATCAGATAGCGCCGTTGAAATCTAGACTTTAATGTGTTGATCCTAGATTTTAATATGCAACGTTTTCGTCTGTTTTTCCTGAATAGGAAACCTTATTTGGAGATCTTCTATCAAGCCTCGTTAGTTCAGTGGTCAGAACGTTTCTCATTGAGGGGGGGGGGTGAGAAGATGGTCGGAGGTTCAAATCCTCCACGAGGTGGTCGTTTTACCGTTTTTTACTGCTTTAGTTTTTTAAAAAATTCTAAAGTTCTGAACTAAAAAAAGCATTTTACGGAAAAAATCAACCGACTTCCATATAAAAACACTTTCTCTTTTTCACTTTTTCGTTGTATGGAATTGTACATTAAAATCGCAAAGCTTGATTTAGTTCTGGTTTTTATATTGTTGTGTGGGCCGGTAAGGGTAGTGTTTTTCAAATTTGCAACTTCGAAAAACCTGTGCCCGCTGCGCGCCACGCGAAAACTACGAAGTTTTGGAAATTAAGTTTTGCCACTTTTTGCACTCAAAGTTATAAACTATGCGTTTTTCGTTCCTTACATTTTAAAGTTCATTATGGAGAATGGGAAAAATTGTATGGAGCCAGTGCGATCTGCGGCCAAACTTAGTTTTGGATGTAATATAGTCCTACAATTACTGTATAGTAGTTACATTTTCGTTTTGTTCGTTTTCAGAAGAATTTGTGGAGTTTTAGGAAAAACCTGTGCCATATTTGTATGTAAAAAATGTATAATTATGTATAAGTAAATAGTTCTTTCTTCGTTAACATAATATAATAAGTTCAAATTCGATCGTTCTTAGGGTGTTTCAGGTAACAGCTATTACCGACTGTACCTCACCAATTATAATTTAAAAAACCTCCGGCACATTTTTATTTCATGCAACGCAATTTATCAAGTAGTAGACATGCTTCGATCGAAAATCTATGGAACATGTAATTATGAGACGAAAACACTCCCATTCAAACAGTAAAATGCACATAACTATAGAACGGCTTAACCGATTTTCAACAAACATAGCTAAATCAAAATTGGTTCATCCGTTTAGGCGCTATGATGTCACAGACAGATACATAAACACACAGGTACACACGACAAACTTATAATATCCCTCGGGATTAAAAACAACTGCTGCCATGTGTTGTAGATGGTCTGTGGGTTGGGCTCTTTTGCAGCCCAATCTTCTGACACTACAAGACAACAGGCCCAACCATTGTTTTACGTACCTACACTTAAAACGCTTCAGGAATTGGCAGAAATCTATTGTAACATCTTTTTTAGTCGTAGACAGTGTGCTTGTCTACCAAAGTATTCCATCTTTATAACCAGTAGGTAATATACTATCTTCCTAATCCGAGTTGAAAGCCTCCATCTAGGAGGACCGATGACTTGGTCAAGGCTGCGGGAATCCGCGGCAGCATTAATGTTAATGTTGATGAATGAAATTGATTATAGCTAGTTGATAAATAACTGTTCTACCATTACTCCTTATACTTTTATGTGAATCAGAAAGATTTTGATCTTGTGATTATTGTTGATTATTATTGTGTTATAAATGTGAAAAAAACAAACAAACTACTGATTTAATAGTTTAGCAATTTTCCTTCTAACTATTTTTACTAACGCTTGTTTTTCTTTCTAGCAACAAAACAAGTTACAAAACAAACATTTTTTGTTAATAATTTAAAAACACCTAGATTTTTTTTAAACTGACGATAATATACAATATAATAGACATTGCATAGAAATTACATTTGAAAAGTTCTTCTAAAAACAAAGCCTTTCCGAACGTCAAACCACTGCTGGTATGAAAGCCTACGCTGTGGCTACGCCGTAGCAGAGCTAGGCTTGCTACGAGCTCGTAGCGAACATCTACGAAAAGCTTTTACAGAATGCAATATATTGTAATAATACTAATATCTACATTTATTCTGGATTTATTCTGGAGTGGCGACCGAATGCTGGAATACGCAGCGTTAAATTAGCGGTGAACCGATGACCAGTTTGAGGCTGCGGGAATCCGCTAGATCCTTTTGCCGGCAAAATATGAATTATTTTTAAATGTATATGAGATGAGAAAATCGGCAAAATTTTTCTTCTTAATTCTATTAGCTGACGAAGAAACGCTTTGTAATGTAATGAATGGAAAATCGCTTTTCCTGTTTCTAAACGTATGTACTACACTCACACCTAAAATATATTTTTCAATTCATAAACTACCTGAACTATGTTTCCGATATGCTATATGCTCTATCTTTGAGGTTGTGGTGTTTTCACGCCTTATGTGGGTGTTTTTATCATTAAAATTCACTACGGCCTTTAAGTTTTATTATTACTAGTCAGGACACAGTGTATAAATCGCGTTCTGGTTATATTATTATTTTTTAACTTATTTCCATAGCAAGCTCAATAAAACTAGTGCAAAAATCGGAGCTAGCCCTAGATTCGTGTATTCATATTTTTTCAGTTTTTAGGGTTCCTTACCTTAAAAGGTAAAAAAGTAACCCTTATAAGATCACTTTCTTGTCCGTGTGTCACCACCGATTTTCTCAGGAACGTATGTAAATTTGAAATGTACACCAGATACTGAGGCCTATAGTCCCTATTAGGTGTATAAAAATCAAGGTCCTGAGTAAACACGATAAAAAGTTATGGGCAAATTTAGATTTTCGCGAAAACTTGTGCCAAATTTCGTGATTCTAGGTCAACGGAAACTACCATAATTATAAGTTTTCGACCCAAAACCTATAGAGTACTTTCGGTTGACCTAGAATTGTCAATTTTGGTTAAAAGCAAGGTTTTACAGCACAAGTAAAGGGAAAATGCCGAAAAATCAAAAAAGAAGAAAATTAAGATAAATTTTGGTACTTACAAGTTTTCGCGGGAAACTAAATTTTGCCCTTAACTTTAAAACTTAGTCACCAATGAAAATGATACCAATTTTATGATGGCGAAATAATGGGTAGGGACGGTACCCTCGGCGCACGAGTACGACTCACACTTGACCTTGTTTTTCATATTTATTTAGTATCTTCATAATTTTAAGTTGTATCAGTTATTTATCAGTTTCTTTCGATAATTAGATCATTTTTATACTTACTTCTCATAGGTAATGGCAGCGCGCGATGTTTACCAACAACCATGAAAGAGTCACCAGTTCTAATGACCATTGCAGTGGTCGGTCACTGTTTTAACCAAACAAATGTGATGATTGTAAGATACAGTTCTATAATAGATAATTAAAGAGAATAATATTTTTCATTAATGTTGTTCCATATTTTTTTAAAACTGGCTCTCCTAGTTAAGTTCCAAGTTTATTATTAAGTACCTACCTACTTCATTCATTTCAGATAAATATGAGTTTTTAATCTGTATTATGAGAATTTAATCCGTATAGAATATATTGTTCAAGATGTACAGAAGTGGATACGATGCGTGTGGCGCGTTCGGCGCGTACGAAGCGTTCGGCGCGGATAGCGCGGGGCCTTGAGAAAATGCGATGACTGCGGCGCGTGCTGCTCCCGCGGTGCAGATAGGTGCGCATTCACCTTAAATCCAAAGTTTTGTGTAATTAGACATCATTTAACCAGATATTTAAATTGTTGTCAATGATATTGATTAATCGTGTCCTCATAAAAAGCAATTAATACTCGAACAGGTAAATACTCGCGGAACTTTCGCATAGAAGCTGTATCATGCCGCGTGGTTTATCGACGTTGTTATAACGTGTCCGGTACCCTAGGTGACAACTCAGGACCTTCAAGCCACTGAATTGACTATACCGACTTCAAGGCAATTTAACATGTAGATAGCGCCCTTCACGGTGTTTCTGTTGATAAAACAAAAAATACTGGCATCACGTGCTAGATCGGTGGACTTGAACATCTGGTGATAATATTCTTCAAGATATCTAATCCAGATCGCACGACAAATTAACAGGTGTAAAGTTTGATACACTGTAGGTCAGCCTATTAATGGAATCCTGCTAGCTCAAATCATTGCCAGGGGCTCTAGTCCGGCCATTTTTTGGTGAACTATTGTTATTTGCTCGTGGAACTGACAAGTGAATGAACAAAAGTGAAACTATGTTCTATTGTTGTGTACACGACAAAAAGGGCAGTGTTTTGTATGTTTTAGCTAATTTTAGTTAAAGCGTTTTGCGAATGAAGGCAATACTGTGTTCTTGTGAACTAAAAGTGTGCAAAAGAAGCAACTAGTAAATGCAAAAATCTACTTCGTTGTGCAAAAAGTGTGCGCGGAACTCGACTTGCGCAGTGTGGTATTAGCATCAAATGAAACACAGGTCATTCCACATATAAGAAAAATTTAATAATACAAAACGTGTATGCTACATCATCTGTCCCATGCAATGGGATCTACCATACATACATCGGAAAGGAAACGAAGATGAATAATATTAATAATTTCAATTATATTAATATAATCACAATTATTATTACTATTTGTATTGTAAATATTTACGATTAGTAACTATAATTAGTGTTTATATACAGTAACGGCTCATTGGAAATATAAACGCCCTTACAGTATAAAACTAGAAGATAATATTATAGTTTATCAAAGCTTCGCCTTTTTTAATAAAACATTGATCATAATTTTTAACCATATGTGACTATCCAGTTTACAATATTATACAAGCAATTTGATTCAGATTAATTATAAATAACAATTAATTTAGAATTTGTAATGTACACTTAATAATAACAATATACACAGAATACATTAGGATAATAATATAAATAATTTAAAACGCTTCAAAGCTTGCAAACAATCAATCGTTTGATAAGTCTCCGAAAAACAATTTCATTTATTATTATTTTGAATAATACTAAAGATTCTTCCACCCACAACAGTGATAAGAACATTGGGCCTGATAACACAGAACTAGTCTAAACTATGTCTAGCTGGTCTAGGTTTACAGACCTGTGTCACTCGCCCAATACTCAGTCAAACCATAACCGCAATAAGGAACAATCCGTTCCAAAATTATTTTTAAAGCTAAGGTTTATAAGCTAAAAAGGTAACAATAATATGATGTTTTCTTTGCTTAACAATTCAAGTTTAATGTAGTTTGAGCCCACAATCTTATTTCCAGCCGGGAAAATCCCAATATCACAAATAAAATCTGGATAGTCAGAAGGTAACACAAAAAAGGCGCAGCTTTTAAGACAGTAGTCAAAACATCAGACCAGTGACCTATTTTGGCAATTTGATGACGTAATTATATAAGTGACGTCACCGGATGATCTGTGACGAAAGTCTTTACAAGAATAATGCTTATAACCGACTGTGGACTGAACATTTTTCTTTATTTCCAGGTATGAATAACAATTAGTTGATTTTAACAGTAATTGAGTTTGTGTGTATTTCTAAGCTTTTCCAACCCAGTAAAAACTGTTTCTTTAAATCGTTGTTCTTAGGTAGGTATTAGTCTAATTTTGAATTTCATTATCTAGTACAACCTTTGAATAACCTAACTATTCAGTTTTATATTGAAATACAGACAACCATCATGGAGTTTAAAAATAGTTCTTATTTATTAGGGTACAATTAGATAAAATGTTAAAAAAGCTATTACAATCTAATAATTGTTGGTGATTCATGGCTGAGGAAGCTTAGAAAAACTAAGTAGTTAAAAGAAAATTCTTGAAAATGTTCAGTACTTTGAAGACATTTTAGAAGCTATTAGCTTCCACAATATATATTTATTGTGGAATATGTAGCTCACTTGAATAATATTTAGAATATTAATATTTCAACTGTGATATTGATCATTTCATTATTTTGAAGACATTTTATCAAAAAACCATACATTTAACGAAACAACGTTAATCATTGTTAATCTGTGATCATCTGTACATTATTATGTCATCCAACAGCCGGTTACAAGTCCCAAAATCCATCCCTACAATATTGATATTCAAAATGTCCATCCGAATCGGGAACACAATGGAATGTACTAACGCAGTTAAGTTAAACTTAGGTGTAGTTGCTCAAATAATGACAAAACTATGATAATCATCAAATTAAGGCACCGAGTTAGCAAATCAATTAATTATATCTTACAAAATTACGCGAAAATATCTTGGAAATTATACTGAAATTCTGATGGCGCGAAAAATATAAAAAACAGGAGAAAAATAAATGCGACGTCGTACTATGCGTTTAGTTTGGAAAAGCGGCGCTAGATGGCGCTACTGCGCAGATTAAAAATGCATTATTATCTTTATCTTTTAATAGTGGCACAATGTTTTCTTTTTTTATTTGCTAAAGGCTCGCGTTTGAACTATGTCACCTGATGATATTCTGAATGCTCTGCACTTTTTGTCAAAATATATCCGCGTGTAAAATTAGTGAAATATAAAGAAAATGCCACCGAATTAACTTTACATAAATGCTTTGTTGTAACTTAGTTTAATTTTGTGCGTTTATTTTTTATTAAAGCTCTTTTTTTCATTGTTTGGTGGGCTATTTCCTTTTTTATATCAGTTCAATTTAATTAGTCAGTACAGGATTATATGAAGTAATCTAAAAGTATCTATATAAAAGATTTGTTATCGCATTTTTAGTTTTTCAATGAGCAAGAGACTTGACATTCTTAAGTGTTCTCAAGACTTTGACCGAAACTCGATTTTTGGCATTTATGTAAGTTTATCTTCTATAACTGTTATTAAACCACTGCTAAATCATTAACATCTGCCTTAAATTATTATAATATTTTACCATATGAATCTTATACGCTATTTTTTATATGTAATCTCGTTCCCGAATCGGTGGAGTCGAAAATTTATACAAAGAGTTGATTCTAACACAGCCGCGTATCTTGAATGACGAAAATTTATCTATTTTTATAGTAGTACATTGTAAGTATATATATTATTATAAGATAAATGTATATTTCGTTTATATATTACGATTTCTAATACGATAATTATGACGTAGTTTGACATTCAGATGAAATATTCATAATAATATTGATTTTTCTTACCCGCTGAACGTAATTTGGAGTTTAATTATCGAATCTTGAGACCTTTATAAGGTCTAGAAATCTTAGTTTTCACGTAATTAACTGTTATAGTCAAAGCCTATCTATCTATAGGGTAGTCAATATATACATCAGTGGTTATGATGGTTGATTCAAAAATTGAACTCCCATACCAATATAAGTAGACAACCAGAAATGGTGACATTTTAGTCACAGCGGGTAATTATCAAGTGTTATCAATAATGTAGGTATTCTACACAACTACATATGCATGTACCAGCCGTCGTGCATATTAACCCTAATACACATAGACCATTCATAAAGCGGTATTCATACCATACAAATAACATTTATTTCTATCAAGTTATCATTTTATTATTATTAAAGTATAATAAATTTATGAATCACATTATTTTTTTTATTTTTTTTTGTTTCTTACTTCTATGATTTCACTGTTGTTACACTTATACATCAATCTAGAAAAGAAATGCAGAATGATTTGATTATATTAGTGGTTATGTATGATTTTAAGAGCTAAATTCGTACAGCTAACACTTGATTTTACGTATATAGCCTAACTTTTTACTTGTGTTTAAAAACACAGTCCGGCTAGCTGATTATGGAAGCTAGCTAAGGGCTTATACAGGTCAAACCTCTTCAAAAAGCGTCACACTTTTGAAATGTTGCTTTAAAACAACGTGCTTTTTAGCATCAACCTGTATATTTCATACCACTGAGAAAATAAGCGTGAGCTATACACACGCGTAGAAAACCCCCTGTATATGCCCGTGCAGTTTAATTACGTGTACTCAATAGCAATTTAAAAAAGCAATTGATGGTCTAAATAGCTATGAAAATAATTTTTTTTGATAATGTATTTGACCGAACATTTTAAAAGTAAGTAGATCATTTCGGTAGGTGATGTTTTGATTTATTTTCCATAAGTTTTAGTCAATAAGGTAATACCTCCATGATAAAAATTACATTTACTAAATTTTTTGTGATAAATTTTGAAAGTCGAATGTTCCTAAATGCGGATTTAAAACAGTTCTTTATTCCAATATGACAAGTAGTTTATATAATACAAAAGATAACCTCTTAAAAATAAACAAAATTTCTGTGAATGACATTTAAGTAAAACCAGCATCTTTAAAAACTGTTCCTGTACTTTGTGTACGACAAATAATTAATGTATTTTTTTTTGTGGCAGGTTATATTGATTTAAATTTACTTTATTTTATTTTTTCATTATTATCGCTATTGAACACGTAATTCTGATTATTGTCTACTGTCAAAACAAAACAGTAATATTTTTTTAATAATAACCATTTTGACAGTCGACAAACGATGCTTAAACTATAAAATGTGTTCAAAACTGAGATTTTCGAAATTAATAATGTCCAAAATACGCCAATTTCTAATTGAAATACATAATGATGTAATCTTAATTAATTATAACTTTAATGTGGATTCAATAATTTAAATGTTATCAAATCTAGGTACATGGGACGACAGAATATGTATAAAAGCTTACTGAGCGTAAGCGCAAACGCAGACTTGTGCTGGGGTACTACGATGCAGAGATGTCACACGCAGACAACGTTTCATCAATTTCTTATCCGGTCAAACAAGAAATAGTAAAATAATGCGCATCACACCTTAGGCTATTTGTTCGTAATTATAAGCGTGATGAATTATATTTCACAACTACCACCTACCTAAAATTTATTAATTTTATTCACGAGTCAATCGAAACACAAAAAGCAGATCCATCGTTACATTCGTCCTCAGTCAATTTTTTGAAATAATTACTCAAATTCAGTCAAAATTCATGTACAATCTTCTTCTTCCTGCCCTTGTCCCATGTTACTTGTGGTCGGCGCAACACGTTTTCGTCGTCCATACCATCCTGTCCCCCGTCACGCTATCACTGACTCCCTTTTCTTTCATATCACTCCTCACCCAGTCCATCCATCTTTTCTTTGGCCGTCCCCTCCCTCTCCATCCATCCACATTTATATTCATAACTATTTTAGTAACATGCGTTTCATCCCTCCTACGACCATACCAGGACAAATGGTTTCCTTTCAACTTTTCTGTCACTGGCGCCACTTTCAAACTTCCTCTAATATACTCATTTCTCACTTTATCCATTCTCTCTTTATTTATCGTCACTCCACACATCCATCTCAACATTCTCATCTCTGCTATATGCAATCTCTTTTCATCCATCTTTTTCACAGCCCAACATTCTGATCCATACAGTACGACAGGTCTAATCACGGGCTTGTAGATTTTCCCCTTTAACTTTAGGGGCATCCGTGGGTCGCAAGTTGTTCCAGTGACCTGTCACCATTTCATCCATCCCGATTTGATCCGGTGCGTTACGTCTCGGTCTATTTCGCCATCCCCTTGGATAAGCGACCCTAGGTACCGGAAGTCGGAGCACATCGGTATTTGTGTTCCAGCGAGGGCTAGAGGCACGGAACTGGAGAGACCGCCAAAATCGCAGAACAAGTAAGTATTCGGTTTTAGATCTGCTCAATTTCAAGCCAACACTCTCCAGTCTGTGCCACCACATCTCGAATCTACTCTGGACCTCTAGGCCACTCTCGGCAACCAGCACAATGTCATCGGCAAACAGCATACACCAGGGTGCCTCTTCCTGTATGTCCGACGTCAGCGCGTCCATTATCATCAGGAAGAGGTAAGGACTGAGAGCCGATCCTTGGTGCAAGCCGACTGCCACACTGAAGCTGCCAGTAGTTCCCACTGTAGATCGGACTTGGGTACTGCATCGACTGTACATCGCTCGGACCAACTGTACATACTTCCCAGGCACACCTTTCTTCTTAAGGGCCCACCACAAAACCTCACGGGGCACCCGGTCGTATGCCTTTTCGAGGTCAATGAATACCATGTGCAAGTTTTTATGTGCACTTCTATATTTCTCGCACAACTGGCGGATTGCGAAAATGGCATCCGTTGTACCCCGACCAGGCATAAAACCGAATTGGTTCTGCGATATTTCACTCTCTTCTCTCAGCCACCTTTCAATCACTTTCTCCCATGCTTTCATACTATGTGACATTAGCTTTATTGGCTATATTAACAATTTGTAGTGTCTTAATATTAATATTATTGTATTTAAACATTTAAAATCGTTTAAAATGCGTGTGATAACTCTGCAATAGTACAATGCACATTATACTGTATTTTGTAGAACTTATCAAAGGGGAAGACTAAATTATTGGCCCCGGGAGGTATGAGAATAAACTGCACAATTACTGACGACTCAAGGACACTGTACATTATCTAGAGGGCAGTCCGTTATTGTTAACAGTCGTTGTTTCTTCTTATTATCTAGTCACAAAGTTAACTAGATTATATTAAATTCCTGTTTTAAGGTGATCCGTAACTGCCACTACTTGCGTATATAGTTTTGCAACCTTGTTCGTATTTCATACTGCAGAGATATTCTTAAGTGACTCTGCAGAGATACAAATGCAGAGTAGTGTCGTCGATAGCAGTAAGCAAGTGCTTATGGTAACTTAATTTAATTGTGATGTTTTCATGAGATATAAATAAATAATAGATAGATAGATATAATTGCATTTCTCTTACGGTATAAAAATAATTGTTCAAATTGTTCGGTTAGGTATACGAAAGTTAGTGGCGTTACGTAACTATCCCACTTGCTTAACACAAATCATTTTGAGAATCCGTTCATTTTGCAACTCATTTGCGTTGATTTACTTGTCCAGAATATATAATGTTTCCAAAATTTTTATAGTGGTGGATATATTGCTACGATGAGTGCGTTATGCAATAGGGATGCACACATGAGAGTACCGGTCTTGAGATGTTTTCCATCAACAAATAATAGTGACTGTGTGCAGGCAGGCAACGTCGGGGCAGCCAATGGCGAGAAATAGTGCTGTTCTTGTATATTACTGAGATCAAGACTGAACACGCGTCAATCGACATCGATGGCCGTCGTCGCCAGCCACAGAATCAAGGCCTCTACACACTTAGCGCAACTCATATTAAAAAAATACTAAAAAAAATGTACTATAGATGTTACCCTCCCTATAGGCTAAACGTTAAATTTGCACGCTATGTGTGTAAAATCATGCCATAAATTAAATAGTGCAGACAATAATATCCTTAAAACTAACGAAATAAAGGTCAGTTAACCGCAAAATATCGGAATGAAAGAGTAAAGAGGAAGCTTAAACTACTGAATACAATTATACAAAATAAACACGAATCTGCGCCGAGATCGCGGACCAGTCGCAGGTAACATCACTGTGACCCTGATGTGTGTCACACGTCAGTATGGACTGAGAGACGGCACTCCGACTGGGCCGCGGCGTCGACATAACATCAGGTAACGCGACGCACTAAGCCTAAAATAATAAAGGTCGTGCTCGGCGTCCGTCGGTGGGATCATTAGCCGAACTCCCCAATAAATAATATGACCGCGATTGAAATGCATGTGGGGGACCTTGGCCCCCACTCATGGCACACGAGCACCATCGCTAGGCGACGGCGACAAAATACACAAAGCTCACAAAATTACATAATACACAACGGCTATAAATCGAACTCTTACTTAGCAACAAAGAACCGTAACGATAATTGCCGAAACATCAAGAGATTTTTCCCGAATAAAAAACTCGTTAAACTTAAAAACAAAACTTTAAAGCATTAGGTGCAATGAGTGTTGACTCGGCTACGACGTAGCGGCATTCTTTGGCTTGTCGCTGTATCTGCTCATCACAATCAATTCCGCGTTCACAACTCACAACAACCTATAAACGGAATTATAATATAACATACGTGTAACTAAAGTAGAGGGGTGCTTGCGCGAGTTACTTGCGCTTGCGCTGCGGGACGCGGGTGGTAGGCGGGGGCGCAAGCGCCGGCACGAGCTTTAGGAGAGGCGCGAGGGGGGCCTCGGGCTACGCGTGGCGCTTGGCGTGCAGCGCCAGGTGGTCAGAGCGCGAGAAGCAGCGCTCGCAGTGGCGGCAGCGGAACGGCTTTGCGCCGGTGTGCTTGCGGTAGTGACGCGTCAGCTCGTCCGAGCGCGCAAACCGCCACTCGCAGCCATCCCACGAGCACTTGTATGGCTTCTCGCCTGGAATCAATTACATACAACGGTCACTTACATGCTTACGTAATAAAAACCTTATTCTAACAACATACGGTTCATGATAATATGTCGCAATATAGCATCAAACGGGCTCGCGCTCCGTCGCGTAATTGAACTGCAAGCGGGAATATCTAAGCACAGCAATTGATTGTGATACAGCATAAATAAACACACTAAATAAAGAGATGCAATAGGCAAAAACATTATTTATGGTAATCAAAAAAGAAATATTCCTAGTGCTGACTATAAAACCCATAATTTTATTTTTGTTTGTTTTACACTTGTAAAACACACTTAATTTTATCATCCTCAACAAAAAAATAAATAAATTAAGAACCTGCTTTAGCCCAAACTCTGTGAATTTCTGATATTAAAGTAGGGTCCGAGTGGTCCGACACGTTCCTAAATCTAAATACTCAATTCAGAAACCGGTTCTTTATCTTTGAATGCAGAAAAAAGTTACCGATGAAAATCTCGTAGCTGCTATTGATACAATACAATATAATAATACGATGTTTATAAGTATAGGCCCAACCCTAGGTGAAGCATTTCTCTATTGTGAATTAAGTTTGCAACTGAGTCCCGGGATAACAAAATATTCGGCGATATAATAATAGTATTTCGGTGCAAATTCACTTGGTGGTGTAAACAAGGATAAGTAAACACAAATCAGCGCCCTCTGTTGAAGTTCGGTGAAAGTTCTAGTTTGAAGTGAAAGCTAGACAAACTGTGCTTTGCACCCGCTTCTCTCAAATGCAGCTAGGTGGCGCTAGTTTAAATCATATTTAGGTCCAACTCAGGTAGGCTATCTAGCAACAATGGCAATGTAAAATGTCAAAAGCAGGTTAAAAGTTCACTAAAATTCCGCTAGATAACGTTATTTTCAATCATGCATACGCTATGTTCACCTCCTCACCATTCTATTGCACTTTTAGTTCCTTTGTCTGAAATTTCCTTAGGTAATTTTGTTTTCAATCTTTTTTAGGTTCCACTAAGGTAGGATTATTATTTATTATCAGAAGCAATCTACATTGTGTTTAATACATTACTTAACATTACATTAATCATTATTAATAATATTAAAATAAATTCTACAAGTACATGCACCTAAAATATATTTACCAAAAAAGGAAACATGACAACTAAAAACAATAACAGTAAATAGCTTTTTTTTTTAAATAGAAAATTTCAATATTACTATTAAATTACAATTTTTCTATTGAGTACAAGTTCCTATCCAACAGAAATGCTTTGAGCTAAGCCTTAAAAGAGCTAGTGTATGACAAAATTTTTAAATCCGCCAGCAGTCTATTAAATATTTGTACAGCTTGGTAATGAGGGCTTGTCAATGTTGAAATTAGGTATAACTTTAATTTTTAAGTCCTTTCTACGAGTGTTTTCCCTGGCTATTCTTTCTTCCCCAGATTCGTCAACATGCCACAACCACAACGCGATTTTGTTTAGTGCAAGTTGAGCAGACTAGGCTACTCACCGATTTTTAAAAACTGCCACTAGATGATGATTTTCTCAATTTTGCTTAGTGAAAACAACATTTGTTTTAATCGGCCCCAATATGGCCCCAATAGATAACGTGATATGAATTATTGCACCTGTTCTAGTGCATTGCACTTTGAAATTACAATAACAATCACATGATCTACTTTTATACACTTTCCGTACGGTGTTATGGTAAGTTATTGTTGAAGAGGTCTAACGCGTGAATCTTACGATTACAGTAAACTAGCTGCTGCTCGCGGCTTCGCTCGCGTTAATATAGATTTTATTCATCAGTAATATTATTTCTCGCCCTGTATATCGACACACAGAATTATTCTCATTGTCGATATACAGGGTGAGAAATATCCAATGTTGCAGATTTAGTTTTCATCAAAATCGGGCCCGCGACTTCTTTGAGTGTTTTCCGCTAATTACGATTAACTTATTTAATTATAGACGTTGGTCTATAATTAAATAAGTTAATTGCTACAGGTAGAGATTAAATTGTTACAAAAGGAAACAAATAAACTACAGAGTCATAGGTTCTGTAGCTCGCGAATTGAAGATACCACTCTATCCTCTAAATTTTATTTGCAGTTAATTGACACTCCTTAATTATGCCTTTAATCATAGGTACAACATTTTAACGCTGCACATGCATACAATATTTTATTCTATGTTGTCCTTCCATTTGGCTTTAATACATTCTCGGTTCTGGATTAATTCCCTGCCGGAGTCTGTGTTTCCCGATAGCTACAATCTAGGGGTCTTTAAGTCAAGAGTGACTAGGTTACTTCTAGGCAAGCGTGCTTCACCGTCGACCACATCATCGCTTACCATCAGGTGAGATAGTGGTCAAGCGTAAGCCTATATACAATAAAATAAAAAAAAATATGTACGCGAACATGCTATATATAGCTGGCCATGGGTGAACCATGGGTTTTCTAAATGCATCCCAGCCACCCTCGAGCTTTGTTAATAGTAATTAATAGCAAAACGAAAGCAAAATTTTTGAATTGAAGTGATAGGTCAGTGGCGATATTGGGATTCGACGTATGAAAACACTTTTCTCTTTTCTCATACCTGTTAATATAGTGGCATCTATTATATTTTGTCCTTATTGTGTAATACTATATTATTACATAGCATACTATTTTAGGGGTAGTTATAAAAAAACAAATATCCACACTTTAATTATTTGTTATAAATAAACTATACTTCTGCAAAGTTTGAAGTGAATCGGACGCCATGATAAGAAGTTTCATAAAAAATAACACCCTCGCGCCATTTCTCCCCCTTCGTGGTTTATGCAAAAAGAATATGCCTATGTCTTTCCCAAGGTCTCAAAATATCTTCACACCAAATATCATCTAAGTCGGTTCAGCGGTTTAAGCGCAAAAAGGTAACATACAGACAGAGTAACTTTCGCAATTATAATATTAGTATTGATCGATCGAATGAATTGGACTTCATGACTCACCTGCTTTCAAAGATAAAAATACATATAGAATTATGATCGTATCATTTTGTATTTTGAGAGATTACGTCAGACTGGAAGTATGTTTTGCTGTTGTCTAATTTTCTTGACTTAATATAATCGAATTTAATCAAGAACACTACTCAAACATTATTAATTTTAAACGTGAAACTTCGAGATTAAAAAAATAGTCTCACGGTCTGACGGAATCACTCGAAATACAAATGACAACACGTTCTACGATCATCACTTATCTATCTCTGAAAGCGTCAGTTGACTCACACAATACAACTCATCCAAACGATTTTTAACAATTTTTATTTAGAAAGCTCTAGAGTAAATATATAATTATTAAAGATTAGCTCCCCGCTCCGGCTTTTCACGGGAACCTTCTTGTTTTTTACTTTTTTATATTTTTACGTACAAACCTTATTCTACAATGACAACAAAAAACGAATAAGACAAGTATGTTTAGCCGTGAAGAGATGCTCTTACAATATTCTAATCAATTCCAAAATACTTTAGCTCATACAAAAGAGGTCATTGTCTACCGTCTGTACTGAATGAAAATATTTTATTCCAATATAAATAAACAAACCGCTATGTAATCCAAACTCTATATCTAATTGTAATTCCACGTGGCACGTTCGTCGGTCCACCAACATCCGCAGTCGACAGACTTACCAGAGGATCACTTCTCCACCCCTGCGTCTCCTACTTATAAGGTTGAAAAGTCGTCAACCGCTAACATTGTCGACTGTACATAACAAGGGTGAGGTACCATATCGATCCGGGAACCGTGGATGGGATTATGGGATTGTCGGATACTCGGCAAGTATCCTAGTATGCGTATCGTGTCGTACGTAGCGTAGCGCGATTTAGGTCAGTTGTACCATGCGAATATAGCTTGTTTTGAGTAAACGCAGGATTTAAAAATGAAAATCATTTTTCTTTTATGTATCTTCCCTATTAAATCACTTGTCGTTGCTTCGCGTGAATGGACATTTTTATATGGCTAATATTTTAGATTGTTTTGTCATGTGAATTCAACTATGAAGATTAGCGAGGTGAATATTTTTTAAACAGTACGTCGTTATTTTTGCTACAGTGTTTATCTGTTCGATAGCGTTTGACATTCTCATATATTTTTGACTTTTTACCCGACTGCCGACGGAGGATTATGTTTTTTTACCCGACTACCGATAGAGGGTTTTGTTTTTGTTTCCAATCGCCATCGCGGCGCTTTCTTTGACTTGTCTCTGGAGAGTTTTACAGTTTTAATGTATAAGACAATAAAAGCTTGTAACTTTTATGCCGATTTTGAATAAATTTTGCTAATGATTTGCTTAGCACGTGCTAAACAGTTCAGAGTTATTTATTTAAGTTTTTATTTCTTTACCATTGAGCATAATGTGCTACAGCACCCTAATAGCGTAACTGTTATGACAGCTCGAAGCACGCACGCTTGACAAAACAATAGTAGGTTTTCAATGCGTATTTTACACTGTCAAGTTGTTGTAATTTTGAATATATGAAACAATGAATACTAGCAAAGCATCCATGCGCCGTTCTTTGAAGTGACACAATTAGGGTAAAGATTTTACGCAAATTACTAAATAAAACCAAAAAACTGACCAGTATGGGTCCTCTTGTGAGCCTTAAGATGCGAGCTCTTGGTGTAGACCTTGTCGCAGGCCGGGAACTCGCAGCGATGGACGCGTCGGCGAGGGTCGCCCGCATGCGACTGGTTCGTCGTCTGGTGGCGAATCGTCGGCACGGACCTGCGTGGGACCAGGTGTTGCTGCACCGGGATCGGGAGCGGCTCTGGAGACATCTCCTCTGTAATATTCGGTGGAGACACGTGAGAATTTGGTCGCGGTGAGGGGCGAAAGAAATAAATAGAATAAGCGGTTTTTTGGCATATATATATATATATATATATTTGTGCAGAAGCTCTAGAAAAGGTCTCATTCTATCAGCGATGGTGATTATGGCAATGCCTTAATGTAAGAGATCGATCCCATGACGTGACAATTCGACATCGCTTATCAATCCCATACGATATTCCCTTTTTGAGAATCGCAATCTCCACGCTTTCGATGATAGAAAATCACATGTCTAGAGGCTCTAGACAGGTGGCTATTGACTCACACGGGGCGACTTACCTGGGGTGGGCTCGTACTCTGAGTCACTGGTTGGCTCACACTTGACCGTGGCGATGAAGGCGTAGGCCGTGGCGACGGGCCGTGGTGGCGTCGGTGGCGACGGTGACGAACTTGGTGTTGACGCGGATGAGGTAGAGGTGCTGGGCGATGATCGTGCCCACTCCTCCTCTTGGGAAGGCTCGCGACGCTTGCGAGGCTCCTCCCGAAGATACCTCTCCATCTCGTAACATGTCTGCAAAAGAAGGTGGTGATTAGATCTTCGGTAGAGTTTAGCTTGTTGGCTTAAAGCGAGAGTCTTCCATTGTCAGCAAAATCAGGTGTCCCAGACAAGTGATATTTTATCAACGAAAGCATGGCGATAGCGATCGGGTAAAAGTCTAAAATGTATGGCATTGTCCAACACTATCGAAATATCACGTGATCAATTATGTACATTTTGCCATTTCGACCATCAACATCGCCGACTTCGAATGACACTTAACTAAACTCCATTTAATATAACATTAGACATTTAAATAATGCCATTTTACAGCCTGTTCAACCGATTTTGACTTTTATTGCGTTGGTGATGTGACAAATGGCAGCTGTATTAAACAGATAGTTTTGATTACAGGCTTTTGCTTTCTATATCATGTTTATGTTTATGGAATAGAACTCAAAATCGGTTGAATGGACTGTAAAAAAGAGTTGCAAACATTTCTAATGTTATTTCAAATGAAGTATAGAGCCCTAAGGGGGTGACCATAAGATCTTAGAGTAAGGTTATTTCGAGTGTGTGTAGGAGAAGTTTAGTGACACTCAAAATAACCACACTCTAAGAATCTATAGATTAATTAACATAGAGTTGGTCTTGTGTCTGTTCGTTATGGTTCAAAATCAGTTTTTTTATTTTAAGAATTAATTTAAAAAATAACTTTCTTTTTTCATCCATAGTTTTGGGTTCTTCTACTTATGTTTTAAATACTATGTTAGTAACTATAATAGCAGGTTTTTTATTTAATTCGTTTTCTTCAGATAGTTCTAAATCTCCCTTTACCCGCGCTAACTATGTTTTAGTTAGAATAGTATTATAGTGTACGAAAATGCCACAAATTTCAATTCCAACACACCACTTAGTTACTTAAATAGTTAGGATCATTTGACTGGGAAAGTTAACCTTCCAAGTGTGTATTTAACTAAGTTCGTTAGACGTAGACGTTGGTTACTGTAACTCATACAAGAGAAATAGTTTCCCTAAAGCTAAAACTTCTGAAATACTTAGAGTACGGGAGTAAAGCCTGAGTGGATTAAATCTTCCTGGTGGTTATTTAAATACAGAGTAGAAGTCTTCTCACATTTGTATAGAATTGAATGAAAGACGAATATCAAAAGAAAATAAAGCGCGTAATGCGTAATACTATGCAATGGGAAAACCGGGACAGGTCGTTTACGGGCCTACAAGTACATTCACCGATCCCATTGGTAATGTGAAGTGGTATAAAAAGGTCAGGTGCGTAATGCGTAGTATTCGCTACCTGCACACGTGTGGAAATAAACAGGTACATGCATCAAAGTATGTGTGTAGGAACAAGGACAGGGTAGGGATCGTAGAACGTAGCGGTCTGTAGTGTTTTTCACATTGTTTGGTATGGTATGAAGGTTCAGTTATTCTGGCTTATTCAAGGGTATGAGCATGAGACTCTTAATTATGTTTGTTTCTTTTTCTGTATGGGAAGAAGATTGCCCTGCAATGGGATAGTGACAGACTGGTCTTATTATTATTATTTTTAAAGAGAGTTTAGAATTAAAAAGCCCTAATTTCTTTGATTGACAGTAAGTTACCTACACTATTGTGGAGTGTATTTTTTACGTTTTTAGTAAAAAAATACCGTGCGTAAGAAGATTAGGATCTTTAAGGTCCTTACTACGCTTTATTGGCAAAAACGGTTACTTTCTAAAGCATACTCCGTAGTAACGGTTATGTTAAAAGGTTTGAAAAAAATATGTATTTATTTGTGAAACATGGTTTTTTCGTATACGTACCAAACACATTTGCTTTAAAAAATATTTAACAACACGATATTTTTTCGCTTCTTTTGCATACTCCTCCTCATTTTTACATAGGATAGGTGTGTAAATCAAAAAATCCAGGCATCGAGCGGGCGCACGGCCAGTTCTGTACATACCGTGTTAATATTGGGGAAATATATACGCTTTAAATTAATAACTTACTAGCATCTAGGTACTTACCTATATCACCTACAAAGTTGGAAACAGAAAAAAATAAAAATGCTTTTCTTTATTTACTTACATGCCTCAAGCTTATTTCTTAGTAAATATATTTATTGAGAAGATGTAACACCAGCATATTTTTCTACGTTAGGATATAATCCAAGGTTTTGCAGTGAACAGTAATTTAATAAGGCCATTATTTTGCGAGTGCTTCTTCAGTTAAATATGACAGAAACGTTTATGGGAGGAGCGGTGCTCGTAAACTATTACGGTAAATAGTAGTGCAAGCCGGGTTGGTTTATTGGGTCTACCTACAGACTTAAATCCACACTTTTAAAATTGCAATTTCTCCTAAACCACAGAAGTTACGACTTTTGAAATAAAAAACGTCATATAGAAAATTTCATCAGCTTCCTTTGAAATTGTACTTTATTTACATTAGGAACGTTATTAACTTTAAAAAGGCGGCTTTTAATAAAATTTCTGGTACACAGATAGTTTATAACTCGGATAAAACATAGAATATGTATTTATCCGGTTAGTATTTTTCGTTAAGGCCACTTGTACACACGTTTTGTGCTATGAAAACACACACGGTAGTTGCATCGTTTGCAGGCACGGCCGTCAGTGTTTTTTGGGTCACTATGGAAGCTTGTTAACAAAAAAGGTGCATACGGTGCGGCGGAGTTACCGTACCGGAGATAAAACGTTTTTGAACTGCTACGCACGGCCAATGAATCGTAGATTTTACGTAAAAAAAATATGTGTGGTCAACAAGCAGCCTAAGGTCATTTAAGACATTCTAGCGGGCGAAGTCGCGGGCGGCAGATAGTTTCACATAATCGTATGCAATCAGAATAAAGCTTATATTTGAAACACATTATCACTGTTTGATAAATTAATTACCGCAGCAAATTCTCCGATAACCTGTCGCTCACGTAAAGCCGAACTGAAACAGTTGAACCAAATAATATTGCGAATTGCAGATTTTATATATATATTAGCTGCCCCACGCGGTTTCGCTCCCATCAACTGACTACCTACCTACCCTACCCTACCTACACTACAAACATGATTGTTGCGTAAGTGAAACCGCTTACGCAGCGCACGCAACGGAAGCTCTCAAAAAGGAATAATTTTGCCCGTTTTTGCAACATTTTTCATTTATGCTCCGCTCTTATTGGTCGTAGTATGATGTTATATAGCCTATAACCTTCTTCGATAAATGGACTACCCAACACAAAAAGAATTTTTCAATTCCAACCAGTAGTTCCTGATATTAGCGTGTTCAAACAAACAAAGAAACAAACTCTTCAGCTTAATAATATTAGTATATATAGATATATACAAGAATTGCTCGTACGTTCGTACGTGCTATCGTTACTAAAGGTATTGGATAGATAGATTAGATACTATCAATCCCCGAAAACATGGATCGTGTGACGATGTCATAATTATGAAAATAGAAATGGTCAGTGATAGGGTGACAGTTGACAGGACGGAATGGAATAAAACCATCCTGCGTCGACGACCCCAAGTAACGGGCGAGGGCAGCAAGATGATGACAAGAGGACGCATCCGACTTTGTCTTCACTTTAAGTTTTGTCCCAATATAACAAAATTTTCACTTTTGTTTTTTTATTTCCCTATAAATCTTAATCAGAACTAACTAATTGCAACATAAGCATGGCTAAAGCTCTCAAGTGATGCGCTTACCAACGTACAGGTTTTACATTTTAATTTATTTAGACACTATATTAATAAACTTAAAGGATATATAAATTTTATTGCATACCTAAAACTAGTTAACTAGTTACTAGTTACTATTAGCTACATACACAGTTTTATATATAAACTGAAGTCGTTGAAGTTGAAACGTTAGGTACCGTGTTTACCGAATATTGCCGATGGAATTTCCAAGCTTGGCAACCCGTTTTACGGTTTTCCACAAGGATATTGATAGTGCCCAGAAACTGGGTTACACTGTTGCACATGCATGCACAGCTCAGATGACATATAGTGTAAAATAAATAGTTCAAGTTTCTAACGTATCTGGTAAGACTAGAATCTGACGTTATTAACTTTTTAAATCTACCTAGCCCTTTGACTTAAATATTTTTAATTTATTCAATACTAGCGACTCGGTCCAGCTTGGCACAGGACAAAATTATGTAGGTACACAAACCTTCCTCATTTATCTCTGTTTCTACCAGTGCAAACCGTATCAAAAGCCGTTCCGTGGTTTAGAAGAATTAAGCGGAGAAACAGACAGAGGATACTGCGACTTTGTTTTAAACTGTTTAGACATTGGGGGAGACGAACCATCACGCCTGCATTAGCCGTAGATGTAGGCAGATGAGCGCTGCATAGTGACAAAGGTATCACACAAAAACTTCCCCATTTATAAATAATAGTAATTAAAAGTAAAAATGTTTTAAAATAAGCTTTTAATGGACCCAAAACTATATTTTGTAATATCGCTTGTCAATACCCGGAGCTCAAACACGATGGTTTTGTCGTGTCAGGTTGTAGGGTTGCTATGGCCACCTTCCAACCCCATCATGAGACCAGCTCCACAGTACCATATTATTTCAATGTTGTCAAATTTCTGCTGTTTTATGAGATTGTGTGACAGACACACAATCTCATAAAACAGCAGAAAATGTGGCATCATAGCTCCTAAACGGATGAACCGATCTTGATAGGATGCCAAGAAGTCCTTGTAAAATAGTTTACTAGACTAGACACATACGAAAGCAAGGTAAAATAAAGGTTGTAAAGAGAACAAGGATATAGCCAACATAATAACTAAACTTTGCCCGACCCAGAATTCGATCGAACCCAGAGCCCATTACCACCGTCCACTAAACCGTAAGGCAGTAAAATACAGTAATCCTTTAAAAACGACCACACGACTAATATCTAAACTGCATAGAGCCCTTAAGACCGCAATCCTACGGTACGGCATAAACACAGGTTCATTCACCTCCCCAAGGTTAGAATACTAGCTACACCTAACGGTTAACTTAAACACCAACTTAAATTTACCTAGGACAGTTTATACCCCAACCTTAATCTTCAGACCTAAGGTAGAAAACCGCCTGGCAATTCGAAAAAGGGTGTCATAGAAGATGGTAGGATTAGCCCGTAATAGTGGGTCCTATTGTTGAGTAAAAAGTACGATTTGATAGATTGAATCATTCATTGTGTTAAGTTTTTTGTTGCGATCAGTGCTTGATAGGCAATTGTTTTAAATTGATGATGTTTTTTGATAGAAACTTCTTCGTAGGATCGAAGTTTTTTTTTCTTTTTCGTTTACTGTCTATCTTTGGATCGTGTTGTTATAAGCCCTGTAAGACATATTAGAAATGACCCTTGATGGCTTAAAATGTCTATAATTAATATCCTCTTTTAATACTATTGTCATACGTAGTAAAAAAATTCACAAAAGTAAGGCTTCTGCACTTTTCCAGCAACACGTTGGCACATAAATAAATTATTACAACTGACTAATTAATAAGCTTTATATCAAACACATCAGAAAATGACAGAAACGGTATTTAATCAAATCCAAGCTTAAAACATTGGAGTCTTCTATATCACAGATTTCACTGCATAAAAATATCAGGTTATCTAGTACCTAGGTAAATGTTTATGGTCCAAGAGATGAGGAATTGGTAATTATTTAGGCAATAATTGAGAGATGTAAGAACTCTTGTAATAAAGATGTTATTATCTAAAAAATAAAATAAACTAAAAAAAAAATAACCTATACCTATTCAGAGCTGTGGTGGTCCAGTGGTAACGGCCGTGACTTTGTAGGTCATGGGTCTGGGCGCTTTACTTTGTGTAAATTATTTAATCACTACTGCTCTTAAAACGGTGAAGGAAAACATCGTGAGGAAACCTGGAACCAAACATGCGAAGCCATTTGACATCCACCACACTGGGCTCTCTCACAGAGAGGAGGCAGTGAGTGGGCACATTAAAAGGCTGATGTTAATACCTACTCATAAGAAAAAGGCAAAATTGTTTGTCGATTTTTTTCATAGAGTTTCACTATCGTTACGTGTGCCAGCGTAGGCTAGTAATCCCAAAAAAAAATACATATCCTGTGCTGTGCCACGGGAACGAAACCAGGCGACAATTATAGAAATGTATAATTTCTCTATTTTCCTGTCTTGCGTGAAAGTCTTAGTAAACACTTTTCTTTCTAGATAGCTGTAACATTACATTAGCCGCACAATCGTGAGAAAACTCTCGTTTCTTGTGGGAATCGGGAAACAGACGGCATTTGTATACAAATACGAGACAAGTCGTTTTTATTGAAGAGTTTGTGGGCAACGAAAATTTATGGTTTGTAGGTTTTATACTCGTAAAAAAAACATGTTTTTTATTAGGATAGGAAAATCTACGTCTCTAATGGTGCTTGTCCGTTAAAATACAATTTGAAAATCAGTTTCATAGTTACCAGAATGATGTGGTTTTTGTAGAACCTAAGTTTCTGGTCAGGTTTTCCGTTTTTTGTGCTTGTATAAAAGTGTACTTGTTAAGCTTATCTTTGTAAGTACTCACAAGGATAGATTTTAATGCTAGAATGGTAAGTAATGTCGCTGCATATTTTTAACCCCTGAAGGAAAAATAATGGTGTTATAAATTTGATATAAATGATATAAATATATATATGTATAAATATATATATATATATATATATGGTGATATAAATTTGACGTGTGTACCTGTGTGTTTGTGTACTTGTGTGTCTGTTGCATCATAGCTCCTAAATGAATTAACCGATTTTGATTTCATTTATTTTTGTTTCACTCTATCGAGAGTGTTCTTAGCTATTTTTGATGAAAATCGGTTAAGCCGCTCTAAACATACTAATTCAGGCTAGAATATTAGTTTACTTGCATTGTCATAATTATTTATACTGCACTTATTATTAGATTTCCAACGGCTCACAGTGCACGCGTTATCGTCTCTTATGAATCACGGCTAATTGACATCTCTCTGAGGCCTATAAATTATGCTTGTGTTTGCTACATATTCCTTACAAAACTTCTGATGATATCTGCATTCAAAGAATGAAATGTTTTTTTGTCAACCTTTTTACTCTTTATAGTATGTTTAAATCATCACGCTTGTATTCACCGAAGGCTTAGGCAAAAGTGCATCTGAGATATTTTTTATTAGCCTGTTTCCATTCAAACTGAAAGTTTGTTATTTCTGTAAATTGACTTGGGCTCTCATGAAACTTCAGTAAACACATTTTGAGTTGGACCTTTCCTATGTAGAAGAAACGGCAAGAAAGTCCATGGTTACTAAAAACACACCTTTTTAAAATAATCATCATTAATATCATTATTTTCTTGTCCTATCTCAGTTTATTTGGGATCAGCGGTCAAACGTTTTGAGTAGTTACAAGAATCATCGAGAATTTTAGTTTTTTTACTATCTTTCTTTAACCATATTTCCAGTACCCTGTATTTTATCACTTCAACTTAGACCCCTTTCTTGTCCTCTTTGCTTCTGCACCCAAGTGTTTCTTTAATTTAATAAAAAAACCCTCTCTTTCCTTGGAATGGAGCCCGGTAAATGGCGACAGCTTTATCCGTTATCGGTTAGGCTAGGCTGATTATCGTTATCCGGGTACTGTTGAGTATTTTTTAAAGCAATGATCTATATTGAATTTTTGCAGTGTTGTAGGTTTTTTGCGAGCAAAAATGTTACGTAGGTCCTCTTACAGATGGACCCAAAATTGCCTTCTTCTCGGCTTTCCTTTTCCTTTCTTGCCTAAGATACAAAAAGAATAAGTCTATATTCAGGCATTTGTTCAGTTAATTTTGGTGCAGAAGATACTCTTTTTCAATACATCTCTTATTATTCTAACCATATAATTCATCGTTTCTTTGGTCTTCCTCATTATCACAACAAATGATTCTACAATTTGGATCTTTTCTTTATGAATTTTTTCCTAAACTTACGAAAGTTGATCGTACAATCTAATTCTGAGATATTTTCTCCAATCGACTAGTGCCACCTTTGGTGATTTCACATAAAAAATTCTACAACTTTTTTTTTGTTTACGTATCAATTTTTACTATGTTACTTATCCCTTATACACAGTATACACTACACACACTAAATAAGTTAGTACAGTCTTGTCGAATGAATAACATAGCTACCATTCACCAGGCGGGATACTCTAGCCTACCGCAGGTTACGGTACATTGCACTGTGCCAACTGCTTAGGCGTCGGAACAAACCGTTGCAGTTATTGACGGGAACTGATTCCATGTTTAGCTTTATTCAATTATTCTAACAGGTATACTGGCACCTAATATGCAACTTATGTTGATAGAAGATATGCTATTTTTGTTTATGCTTTACCAGAAAAATGTTACCTGTTTTACTATTTACAGAAAAGTGTTACCTATTTTACTATTTATGTATTGATAAGTGTTACCTATTTTACTACTTACTGAAAATGAATAATTTCCTACCAATGAAACATAACCTAACCGGTCCTAAGTTATTTTTTTCATCGTATTTTTTTTTCTTGTATAATTTCAAAATAAAAAGCGAAACTCCACAGATGCGATTAGTATCGAAAATTAAGACGCCAAAAAAGCTCATCTTTTTTAGTTCGTTGTTGGCGGCATAGATGGCGTTACAGTATCGAGTAACTACATAAAGCTGACCACGGGGTCAACGGCCGCTAGTATACTGTTACTGACAATATTTTTTTACTACTTTCTTTAGTCATTCATATCGATATCGATCATAAATGTGGAATATCACTAGTTAAAATTGTACACTGTATAATACTCTGTTTAGTTTGGGAACGCGTTGTCAAGAACTATGCCTTAAAATAATGTAAGCAAATTTATTGGCCATCTTGAATATTCGCGCGTCCATTGTGCGCTTCGGTACGCATGAACGCATGTGTGTGGAAGTAGTAGGCAGGGCGGGGGTGAAGTTGACGGAAAATGTAGGGACCAGCATTGTCAGTCAGATGCGGTTTGTGATGACAATGCGTTTGTTATTATGAATTTATGAGTAGCATAAATTATCTATCGTCAACATTTTCTAGAGTCATCATGAAACAAAGATTATTTTTAATGTAAAAGATATTTATTTACTATATATACATAATAAACATTCTCACTTCCGTAACACAGGTTTTCACCTAGCTCAGAAGTATCTAAGTATCTTTGTGAAATTTCCTAAGAGGTCGATATAAATATTTGATTGTCTGATTAAAAAACGTAATTCAAAATACCTAGTTGATTTCAGTGTTTCCTATTAACTTCTCAGAGGCGAAAAGATGAAGCAAAGTCATTGTTTCACAGACTCCTTAAAGTCCAGAAATTATCTTAATACATATATCCATTTCGTCATAATTAAAGCGTAAACGCATGCCAAAAATGCAAACAAAGTAGCCATAAAATAAAAACACACAGCATCATTATTAAAACAACATTAAATTAAAACAAAGAGAAAAATTAAAATAATAACGCCAGCACAGTTTCAAAACCTTGCCCGACATAAAATAAAATTAATAAATTAATGTTTCATAAAATCGCTTTGGATTCGCTTTTCAAAAATTGATTAATCCATCCTCAATCCAATTGATAAATTCGCACGACCAAGTTACAAAAGAGCAATTAAACTTCGCCATTTTGTTCTATAATGATGTACAATAGTTTCGCGATGGCAAAATAATATATATATGAATTGCATAAAATTTCGCTTTATTTGGCTTAACAGTAAATTGTGTTTTTTCTCACGGAGTGTTAAATAAACATGCGTTCTGTCAAAAAGACATAGTAAACTTAGAGTAGGATTTCAGATAGGATTGGTAATGTGATGGACGTCGAAAGCGTAACGTAATTTGATTTAAGCAAAATTAGTGTTAGCATAGGCGATTCAATGGCTAAATCAGATTCATAGGTGGATGATATTGTTAAGAATTTGATTGTTTTTTGAATATGATTGTCCAATCATATTATAATGAGTCCTTATTATATTATGTTACTGGCTGTGTGCAACTAAACAATTCGAAAGTACTTTCAATTGTTTTTTGGGGGTGTAAAGTCCCTCAAACCTCTATCGAAAAGGGAGGACGCCGACCAGACGTTTGTTGTGTCTGGTCCGGGCAATTGCCCAACAGTTATTGTCCGACTGTTGTATGTGTTCAAATCGCGCCAAAAACTTTGCTTGCGCGATGCAGGATTTTTGTGACGTCTTGTCATTAGTTCGTAAGTAGCGGCGTTGGTGCCGCTACAGTTTAATCGAAATCAAAGCTTTGAGTGTGAGTTTGAGTGAAAAATAAACCGTGATTATGGCGTCTCATATTATTTAAAGTATCTAATGAGAGTTAGCTTCAGGCCCTTAGGTAAGTCTCCGTGAGGTCCAAGACTACAGATTCCCGATAATATAATTGAACTCCCATCACACGGAATGTTAATTGCATCGTAGGTATAATATTGTCGAACATATTTTTATTTAATCTCGTATTGTCCGTCATTAGGGAAAAAGCCTCCTTTTCCCTTCCCTTCGTTATATAAAAAAATTAACGTTCGTTATATAAAATTAAGAACTGCCGACAAAAGAGACAACTTAAAATATCACATTAGGATTACGGTGACGCAAACTCTTAAGTTTTGCTCTGACCATAAATCGCTTAACGCGGTTAAAGAAGTTTTCACTTCAAAAACATAAATATTATCACACTAAAGATGTTATATCTGTTTGTTAGTTGTTTACTGGACAAAAGGTTGCTTCACACTATCGCACACAAGAACAAATGACCAGTGGTTAGTTACAAACGACTCATTAATTTCTCACCTGGCTTGCAGTAACATAACAGTGATGTGAGACTTGCTTATAAACAACCGCTTCTGTTGTTACAAGCAAAAGCTTTTGTTGTAAACAACTTCAGGTAATCGTCTCTAGTATATCAGACAGCGGTAACTATGTAGTTTCCTATATAAGTTACGTGTATCTCTAACGATGTAATTTGTTCAATAACTATGTTTAGGGATGTGCAATGGATAGTGAGGTAAATTATGGTTGTTGGTATAAAAAGTTGATGTCAATTTATTTTATTTTTTAATTTATATTAAGAATACATCCTACCTATCTTTCAATTTATTTTTTAAGAATTTTACGATTTTCGATTGGCGAAATTGTATTCGAATTCCAATTTCATAAAAATTCATGGCATCAAAAACAAAATAGGAAGGCGGAAAAAATACAACCGATAAAAATCACTCACTGCACGGTGGACAAACCAAAAAAATAATCCGGCACCGTTCAAGTTCATGCGATTGAAAGTTTACAATACTTTTTGGTGGTCATAAATATTGACCTGACTTAGGTCAATATTTATGACTATCAAAAAGGACTTCTAGAAAAGTGACATTATGGCAACAAAAGCGCCGCGATAGCGACTGGTAAAATGTCATAAATGTAAAGGGACAAGCGCTAGCGAAACGTTGATTGGTCAGGAATAAGCAGTACCTTTGTAGTCTATTGTCTTGATGTATGATTTATGTTCTGCTGATAGAAGAACACTTTGTCTGTGTTTTTTGTGTAGTGCTCCAAGCGACTTATCGCTCGGAGCACTGCACAAAAATCAATTTTCACAAAGGTTCTAATTTTTACTTAGAAAACGTATTAAAAAAAAATATATTAATAATAGTTTCGGTGTTGACCACTATTTCACTTGATAGAAAGTGATGATGTGGTCGAAGATGAAGCATGCTTACCAAGAGCAAACTTAGTCACTCTTGACTTAAAGACTTCCAGGTTGTAGCTATCAGAAAATACAGACTCCGGCAGGGAATTTCACTCTTTTGCTGTATGCATAATAAAAGTATTCTCAAAACTTAAACCGATTTCCAAAAAAAAACACGTTAGTAGTCGGTGTTTTAGGTACCTATTATTGTTAGTTTTTGACACCGACTTCCGAAAAGAAAGGTATTTTTCTTTGTAGGATTTTTGATTTGGATGTCAGTTTCATTATTTGGTAAGAAGTTGTTTTACATTTCTCTTTTAAGCTATTATATCTTCAATGACCATGAAATACGCATTATTAAGGACAACTTAAAAATTATAATCAAATTTAAATGGAACCGCATGAGAAGTACCAGATTTCAAATAAAAAGATAATCATTAAAATGGGTTCATAATTGTAATCGGGAGTAATCGCTTAACAAACATGCAAAAACATACAGTCGAATTGAGAACCTCTTCTTTTTTGAAGTCGGTTGAAAATCTAGTTACAATTTTCTAAACCAGTTCCCAGTTAGCCTAGCACCTGGCCACACTACATACCGAGCGTCTTTCCTCTGCGCTCGAGTGACTTTCTCAACCGCGTTTCTCAGTTTCTAGTGTTTCCACCACAGAGCAGCGAAACTACTCGACGGTCACTGCTACAGACGGCATTGTCTAAACGTCCCATACAGACTTAGCATGTCACTGAGGTTCACTGTTTGTAATAATGACAAAAAATGCGAGTGCTTCTGTTCAGACTACATCTCTTTCGCTGTACTATCCCAAAAGTCTGTTCACCTGAAACCTTGTTGACCCGTGTTGTGGCTATTCTGTTCTAATCTCACCCGGTGACATAGATGAACTGAACATGAAGTGAGCTGTCAATTCTTCCAATCATGGAGCTCACTCCAACTTTCTTTTCAGATTCATAGTGAGAAGTTTACCGACCGGCTAGACAACGCTTCCAACGTTTCAATAAACGTGGCCACCGGGGCCAAATAGTACCCGTGACAGTACTAACTATGGCTATGATATTGACAGCTGAACCGAGACAACTTACCTTAGCAGGTCCGTGACAAATAAAGTGACACACGAGTGACCTACCAACGCTCGCGTTAATAAAAACTAGTAGGCAGTTTTCTAGTCTAGGCTAACACTTACATACCTATATTATTGAATTAGACAAAACATCATTATGAAATGATTACCTATAAGAGAAATAAATGGTAGGTATCTACCTAGTAAGATTTATAATAATTATAATACAAAATATAATATTCACAATCACAAAACTAGAAAGAAACTCAAGTAGGTAGAGGCGGGCAGCCCTAACGCGTGCTTACGTGACGCGCGCTTTTAGGTAATTATTTCAAGGACAGGGCCGAGTCCCAATACTCTTAGATATCATTACCGCGATATGGCAACGACAGCCGAAACTGGTGTCTAACGAATTTGATGCGACTACGAATGTTATAAGCAAGGTCTCTCCGCTATGATCTGTGGTTGCCACGCTCCAGAGTAATGTTATCGATTCTAAATGCTATGTGAATAGTAACAGTGTGCTAATGCTATGCACTGCGTTACGGTTGAAGTCGTAATTGGCACAATTAATGTCAGTATTGACATTCACACATGTTTTGTTTTGTTTGTATTTTTTAAGCCGTTATCTACTGTAATCAGATCCCTAGCATAATGCAATTAATACATTCTCAAGAAATATCAAATATAGATAATTTGCTAACTAGCATCGAATAAAAGCAGCATGTTTAACATACCAACTTTTATATGTACACATTATGGAATGCAATAAAGTATTGAGTATAATTCTCTCCAACTATTCAAGTCTCAGCAATGTCTAGATGACCTAGATAACTAGACTAATGAGGCAATTGGTCTTAGGGTAGCCATTCTTTCCACAATTAGAGCAAAAACACGCTCGAATATCTATGCAAATGCGAATCGTTGCCCAGTGAGCCACGACAGTCGTGATTGAGAACAAAAATAACGTAAAATTCGAAAAAATCTTTTTAGAAATTAAGGGATGGTTCGGTTCAGTTATTTTATAGGCTGACTACTGAAACTAAAAATATATACTAATATTCTAATTAATAAAAATAAATAATATATACTAATATTCAATTAATCTCTCTACTGTTTAAATTGGCGTTTAGAAAATATTTTGGTACCTGTTAAACAACCTGTGATTCTATGTGTGTGTTCATTTCATCTTCAATAAGGGTAGAAATAAATGAAGCACCTATAGAAATAAGCAATACCTATCTACACTATCATCCCCCAAAACATGACAACGCCAGCACTATCATTTTGATGCCTCTTTAAATTTAAAATCGATAGCAACGTAAGCAGTCACATTTTCAATTTCAAAACAACCCCATTTCTTTAAAATTTTCCGACGACATTATTACGCCGCCATTGTGCCTGAAGGCGACCTGCGATATCTTTGCATAACTAACACTACCTTTAGCCAACAGTGCCAGCACTTGCGTTGCGAACTTTGAGCGAATCCAATGCAATTATAGACGGCACGTCTGGAAACGAGAAATGCAACAGTAGAATATCATATTTCATTTTAAAATGTATATTTTTACTGTGAACGTGTGTCTTTGAGAAAAATATGGAGTGGTTATCTTGGCTAGATGATATTTCTTGTTAAATTCATCATCATAGGCGTTGAATACGCCTCTTGCATCCAGCGGTTCTTCGCAACCTTCACAAGGTCATCGGTCCACCTAGTGGGAGGCCTTCCAACGCAACATCTTCCGGTTCGCAGTCACCACTCCAGAACCTTTCTGCCTCATCGGCCATCCCTTCTGCGAGCAATGTGCGCTGCCCACTGCCACTTTAGTTTGGCAATTCTTCGGCCTATGTCGGTAAAACTAATTCTCTTGCGGATCTTTACATTTCTGATTCGATCACGCAAGGAAACTCCGAGCATAGCCCTCCTCATTGCCCTTTGGATAACTGTAAGGTTTCTGATGAGGCTCCTTGTGAGCGACCACATCTCAGAGCCTAAGGTCATCACTGGCAACACACACTGGTCATAGACTTTCGTCTTGAGACACTGTGGTAAATTAGACGAGAAAATTCCGCGCAACTTTCCGGAGGTGCCCAGCTAGACGGATTCGACGGTTGGCCTCTTTCTCGAAGTTGGCCCTTCCCAACTGGATCGTTTATCCCAGGTAGACATAGTCATCCACTACTTCGAGTGTAGAGTGATAGGAGTGGGTGTAACATGAGCATTCAACATCACTTGCTGTGAAGGCTTGCAAAGGCTTGTTATAATATGTCATACAAAATAGGAACGGGTGGAAAGGAAAAGGTGTATTTTTTAGGAGTGGAACACAGTATAGATCCCGCACGCGCGATGCAATGATGCGACTACTATTCGAAAGCTCCAAAATTGTTCTACACTTAGAAAAAAAATCTATGAAATATCGATTGAATATTGTGAGTCACTCCTGTCTGGGAAACTTTGCTTTCGCAGAAAATCTCTTTACACCTTCAAATACTGTACAATCGGCGAACACAGCAGTGAGCTAATGTTACCTTCAAAACAATAAGAAGACAGAAAGTCTCAAAATATAATATAGCTCATAGCCAATCCTAATTCAATTGGAGCTCTAATTCAGGATCATACTGCAGCATAGATCAATGCCTGGAGTAATTAGATAATATTAATCAATGGCGATTGTGTTACGTTGTATTTAATGAGATTATTAACCAACTTGATTATGCCTTAGATAACTGTCAACATGATAAAGCTGTACTTAAAGGTATCTTTGATATAAATTAATTAATTCTTCTTATTCCTGTCATTACGCAAAACCGGGTTTTTAGAGCCTCAGAGGCTCCAGGCAAGTGGCCCTCTATCACAAACATGGCTACAAACGGCTATACATAAACATTGAAACACGCTTTATTGATTCTGACAATTTACTTCAATCGTTGTATTTGATCGAGCTCGACGCCATCTCTGTTATTATACCAATCGAACTAGATCAGCCTAGAATTCACTGCTGGATAAAGGTCAAAATAATATTGATGATTCGAAACTTTTTGTGCAATAACCCTTAACAAACAGTGATTATAGCTCAAATTTGGTCATAGGAATCCTCTCTTCGAGAGGGGATGGGCCAAAATCGACCGTAAGCGTCGCGACAGCGATTGGTAAAATGTCAGAAATGTACGGGATTGCCATCCGCTATCGGAATGTCAAGTGATCAATGGTAAAAGTGTAATTCTATCATTGATTGCAGTTGTATGGGACATTATACAACTGCAATCAATGATAGAATTACACTTTTCCTAGAGCCTCTGCGATATAAAAACACCGCGTTATGTTATTCGAATTTTCTGTCAATCTTGTGCATTTTACTTCGTAGAATGTAGTATTCATATTTTTATTCCAGTGGTTCAGCAAATTTCTTATGTTATGAAATACTAAGACAAAAAAATGTCAAAGTATAATATTATTTTTGGCAAATCTATTCAGAAGAAACTATTCGTTAGAGCTTTTCTTCTGTAACACGTTGCATATTTTCTCAAGAATAGGACACCGTTAGGAACTCATCAATCATGGACGAAAGAAAACTTGCTTGTTAATCATTATGATCCGATTTCTAGAAGAAAATAGATCTTAGTTATATTTAAAGATTGGGTTTCTAAAGGCTTAAGGATGATGGGCAGACTGATGTATGATCCAAGCGGTTGAAACACAGCAGGCATTTTTCTTTTTCATTATTTTTTCATCTTCATTGTTCTTTCTACTGTGAAAGACAGAATTAAGACGAAACTAATATAGAAAAAAACCAAAAATTCGAAGACATGATAACCATTAACCCGCGACAGATCGGTGTGGTCGATTTTGAGCCACTCCCTCTCAAAGAGAGGAGTCCTGTGACCGAACAGTGATTATACTAAGGATGATTGCACAAAAAGTTTCGAATCAACAAAAGGTTTCGGATCAACAAAAAAAAATATTTTATCCTTAATCTGGCAGTGAATTCTAGGATGATCTAGTTAGATTGATATAATAATACAGATGACATCGAGCTCGATCAAATACAAAGATTAAAGTAAATTGTTAGAATCAACAAAGCGTATTGACATACCTACAGCAGTTTGCAGCCATGTTTGTGCTGAATATATTTTTAACTAGAGTAGTCACAATTTATTTGCTATAGTTCCGTTTTTGCTCATTTAATATAAAATTACAAAAACCTCCGTCATTTACTATAATTTTACTTATGTGTTGACAATATTCACGCTGTTTTAATAATTATTTGACTTCTTTATATTATTTTTTTTGTAATATCTAATTTTAAGTATTTCTTGCAGTATATTATACTTTGTACGTTATTAGTTCTATCTATAATTAATTTTATTAACGTTGTTGTTTATCATGGTGTAAACAGTATAAACGGACAGAAATATGAGTACCGATATTATATTAATGTTTCTCTGAAATTGCTTAGTATGTTATGGTGTTGGTGTACCTAGTAAATAAAGGGAAATTATTAACCGGGCGGAAAATATACTGAGGCCTTAGTGCGAGTTTTTACTCACGCTCTATCGCGTTAACGTAAACGTCATTTTGTATTGAAATTGCACACTGAATAGGCGACTATAATACTAAGTAAGTAACTATTTATCCGGTTTGAGTAATACCTTTTAGGAGGTTTTTGTGAGCTGCGGTAATAATATCGTTAGATACTTTAATTGTATTCGGGGTTCTACTTTTTCTATTTTGGCATATTATTCTTTTGAAAACAGCTGAACAACCATCGAGGCGACATCGCTGTGCAGCGCGGGAGTTCGGGTGTATTCGTTTTTTCAACGAATTAGACCAAGAGCAAGAGTGCCCCGACATGGATAGGTTAGGTCCCCAGCAGACAGAAAAATGAGCCTCGCAGCGGGGCTCCGTCGACAAACTTTTATTTTCAAGTCGCTGTTTTAAACTTTTGTATTCGCCCACTGTTTGTCGCCCACTTAATATTTCAGTAAGCCATATTCAGTATTTTTATACCTTTAATTTGAATTTATTTCCGCTCGTTTAAATACTATCCGTAAATAAACAGTTTCTTTGGTTAATATTTTGCATACCCAGTTAGTAACATTCAAAATTCACGTAAGCGTAACGTAAATAACGGTAGCCACAAATAATTAACCCGTTTTACTAAATAACAAAAACAAATGATGCTCTAATTATTTCCCACATTTATTCAAATTCGACGCACTGTGGCCATCGTTCACACAAAAGCCTCCATTGTGTGCGAACCACAATACCTACACCACAATACTTTAGTCGACAAAAACGGGTAATTTTTTTCATCTCTGAAAATCGATTTCACTAGCGTTTAACCGATTTAGTGGAAAGAGGTCATGAGTTTAGAAACCATTTTGTAGTGGCGCGGTAATTGACGATAATTTTACTGTTCGCTGTAAATAAGCAGATCATGTTGTTTGAGGTTTTAAACGGTATCACGCTTGTTCTTTGTTGTGGGTGGACTGAACAGCAGGTGTATTTTATTGTGCACGGCAATGCGTTATTAAGCATTGTCCCGCATCTTCGAGGCGTAGATGAATCCATTAACACTTTTGAGGTTCATTAATACACATCAGTCATGTCATCGTCTACCCAGAGAGTCACGTCACGATCGACGTCAAGTCACTTACCATCCTAACGTTGACGTGAGTGATCGGTGACTGTATGTGTAGCATAATCAGTATATAATGTTGCCCCTGCTGAGTCAGAAGCCTCCTGTGAGAGGGAATGGGCCATAGTCTACCACGCGGGCCCAGTGTGGGTTCACGTACATGTCTTCGAATTTTTAGTTCTAGGACATACCAGTTTATTCAAGATGTTTTCCTTATGTATATTTACTTTATGAAAATTTATTCTAGCCATATTATAGACAAAATTAAGGAAGTAATTAATTAGCTGAAAATAAAAGTATTTTCTTTACTTATATAAAATAAAAGGTGCTCGCACGCAGTGCAAACTAATACTTTTATATTAACATAGATTAGGAAGCCGCGAAATGGCAACCGTCACGTTTTTTTATCTGTGCATTCGTTTTATTACTTGTATGAGATATTAATGTTTTATCTACTTAGTAAGTTTTTTATATGAACATACTAAACATTTCATATGTATTATGAAACTGCCCCGTGAATAAATTTTTAAACTGTTCTCAGTAAAGCGGCGAGATCTATGGATCTATATTGATATGATCTATATGATGATAAGCTGTTATATGAACAGCTTATCCAATGACCTCTACTACACAAAATGGCTATAGACAAAATCATATTCACATTACATTACATCATCAGCCTATTAATGTTCCCACTGCTGGGACACAGGCCCCCTCACTGTGAGAGGGGGCCTGTGGGCCTGTGGGCCGTAATCCACCACGCGGGCCCAGTGCGGTTCAAGTCACATGTCTTCGAATTGTTGGTTCTAGGACATGCCGGTTTCCTCACGATGTTTTCCTTCACCGTTTTGAGAGCAGTGCTGATGAAATAATTTACACAAAGTAAAGCGTCTGCCTGGGCTTGAACCCACGATGTACAAATCGTAGGTCGCTTCCGATACCACTGAGCCACCACCGCTCTTATAAAGTCATATTGTCTATTAATAATAACATGTCACATATGTATTACGAAACTGTCGCGTGAATAAATTTTAAGACTGTTCTCAGTGAAACATGAAGACCCATAAACCAGCTTTTCCAATGACCGCTGCTGACAAAGCGGTTATAAACAAAGTCATATTGTCTATTAATAATAACATGTCACAAGTCCAAAATAATGGAGATTCGAGAGACACGAGATAATCTCAAAATTTGTATTTTTCGGTTAACATTCTAATCCTAAACAGTTCTAAGAGAAAGGACCCTCGAAATGTGCCATATTGAATTAAATTCTCAATAGGGATGATTCCTGGGTAGAATAATGTTAATTCTATTTAGTCCGTCAGTGAGATCATCAAATAATATTGGACACATATTTTTTGCTTTACCAAATCAATAGAAATTTACAAAGTTAAAACGCATCTAAGTTCAGAAGTGGGAGGATTGTGCGTTCACTAAGGCAGTATAAAGTGTACTAACGACGTGAGTCACACGATATTTCAACGCATTATATCGTCGTCACTTTATGTTTACGTGTCAGAATAAAAAATACGTGTCCAATATTTTTTAATCTACCTGACAGACTAAAAACCAACTTTCAGTCAACTACCCTATTCATTCATGAAACTCACACATACATTTTATCAAATTTACTAGTTCACGCGCTAAATTCATTGTTAAACTGTATTTCAGTTAAGCCATTATAATATCCATGTAGCCAATTAGCCACCCAGCTGATCCCTGCCGCCGACACGAGAACTAAAGCTGAGTACTCATCTGATGGGACTTGTAAAACTAGTTTAAATCCTATTACGGTCAGTGTAGAATTTGCTTTGAAGCTAGAAAATGTCTCTCTTAATTGAAAACTTTTGTTTAGTTGGTTCAAAGAAATAAGTCGCGGGCAACTCGGTTCAATCATGTGTGATATTAACTCTTAAGAGGAAATATGAGCGCCGACTGAATTTTCTAAGTAAAAGTCATAATTCGAGGTTTGGCTCTCGTCGATTTCCTCCTCCAATATTGGACCAATTTAAAAGATATTCCATAAACTGGAAAAATAAGATATATACTGTGGCCCTATGTTTTTCTTTTTTCATTTATATTTGTCAAATTTGTACCTACACTAAGCCTCTGTTGACAACGCAATTTTGAGCATTTTTGAGGCTTCTAGAGCTTCTAAAGACAAAAAAGATCATCAAAAAGGAAAAAACATAGGGGCATAGTATATATCTCTAATTTTCAATATATGGAATATCTACCTATTAAATTTGTCTAATATTAGTGGTAGAAATAGGCGAGAGCCAAACCTCGAATTATGACTTTTACTAAGGAAATTCAGACGGCGCTCTCTGCCCATATTTCCTCTTAAGCCAGGTTCTCATGTCATTATATATCGAAGAAATAGTTTTCTTATTGGTGATGTTCTTCAGAACGACCAGGTGCGCTGTATCACAGAATACATAATAGACAGTACTTATAACCGGCATGCGTGTATGACTAGATGATGCACGTAAATGAAGCACAAGAAGTATGTCAGGATGGTAGCTTGTGGGGTTTAGTAGTCTCTGCCTACCCCCATGGGAATAAAGGAGTGTATGTATGTTTATATAACATTACGATGGTCCTGTATGCTTGTAGTCGCTGTTCAAAGCGATGACGTCACCAACTACACAGCCATTGAAGATACTATCTGGTAGATGACTCACGTGCTCGTATGTAAGGGTCAGATCATACCGAAAAGTGATGCTATGCGAGACACTGCACCGACTTTTTTTACTGACGAATATAACGGAGGAAGTTTTCAAGTAGACTTTTAATTACAATAAAGCACTTAATTCATGTGTACTTAAATTCTTAATTCGAGATAATTTAAATCCATGTTCACCAACTCAAATATTGATTTTAGTGTCCTGAAATATGGGTCACAATAGAATTAAGCGCCGATTTCACCAATGATACTAATCTCGATTAGTTCAATTAAACTCAGTTTATGCAAATACTGCGTTCTGATTGGTAGTTTCTCAACGGTCTCAATGGTGAAATCGGATCTTAATCTTGTATAAGTTTGTTGTTTCCAAGTTTGACAATCATCTCGAATTCTAAATTTAAAGAGACATGTTTAGTTATTGAGACAATACGAATTAATTCTAATTTAAACGCTCTCACTCAATGTGTACCTTTTAATGTAGTAAATAATGTCTTGTTAAAATATTTATAATAACGATCAATCTAACCAAATGCATCTGAATACCAATATTTTACATCTTCTTCCTACCTGACGTCAGTTCTTTATCATATCGCTCACTCAGCGTCGCATCGCGTCGCGTCTCGGTGTGATCTAACCCTTATATAAGTAGGTACTAAATGGCCAGTATAAATAGCTCGTGCCACAGATAATTATAAACCATACACTCAGTTTGTTTACTTTATAATTAATAGCTCGGTGTGATCAATTAACACTGTTTGTAAGAAGGTTCGTTAGCTATAGATCATCTTTTTAATGGCTTTAGACGTGTACAGAATCTTCTTTCAAAGAGCATTTTATTTCTGGATGTAGGTAACTTCGATTTAATCATGAATGGGCAAGACCGAGTTCATTAATTTCGCGCTGTCTCATGATTTTTTTATATAAATTTTAATTAGATGGAAATTGGAATAGTCATTTTGCTTGGTATTCTACTAGGTAGAAATAAACAGTATTTTGAGGCGTCTAAGAGGATTAAGTTCCTTGTAGCTGTCTGTCTGAGATATTTTTTTTCCGAAAGATTCTGCAATTCGGCAATCCTGTAATGATCATTGTGATGAAGATTAAATTACTAAATAAATATTCCATGGACTTGAAATCGCATCTCCCTAGCGAATGTTTTTATTATGAATTTTGATTTTGTATAATTTTGACAGTTAATTTTATTGATTTAGTTTAATTTTTAGTTTTTAATTCACTTTAATTTTCTAGTTAATTGTAATTTTATTGCCTTTTTTTAATTTTAATTTTATTGATAAACAAAAATGTAATTGTTTTCTAATTTAATTTTGACTTGATTTTAATTTTGATTGTGGTTTGCTTTTGATGCTTTTTTGGTTTTAATTTTGTTTTCGAGTACACATAAATTTTCTTTTGCATTTTAATTTGATTTGTAACTCTATTATTTTATGGGTATTCGGTGCTAACCTTTAAGAAATTGTAATACTATCCTTAGACATAAACAAACTTGAAATTTAAATGTATCAGTATATACAATTGTTGGTTGGCCAAATAAATAAATATAAATACATATATATATATATATAGTTCAATATTATTTAGATCATTTTTGAAATTTGAAAATTGTTACACTAATTGTAATACTATTCGGTCCCAAAAAAGTACAACGATAAGAGCCTCGAATTTTCTTTAACCAAAAATAACACCAGATAAAAAAATCCTTTCAGAGTTTTATTTAACATTCCCAGAGTACAAAACGAAGAGTGAAACAAAACTAAAATGCAGTCAATCATAAGGACGTGTTGTTATCGCGTATTTCTGTCGGTGACTCACGCAACATGGCGGCGTGAACCCTCTAGGGCTGGCGAACGGCGTACATTGACTTTTTAACTAATATTATATAGAGTTAAAAGTCTGAAAAAAGACATGTTGCATGGATCTTACATATATTATAAATGAGGACGTTTGAATGTATGTTTGTTACTCAACCACGCTAGAACAGCTGAACGGATCGGGATGGATACAGAGATAGATTAAAGTCTAGAATAGCACTAGCAATAGCGATTTTCGAATATCACGCGGGCGAAGCCGCTGGCAGAAGCTAGTCCGAAATAAATAAGTAAAAGAGCAGAAAAATTATAGTATTGTGAAGAGTGATAATTATTTGTTTATTTATAGGAGGAATCTCTTAAAATCCTGATCCGATTAGGGAAGCCAGTCCAAGTTAGTTAAGTACTACTTTTTAACCCCCGACAGAACAAGAGGGGTGTTATAAGTTCGAAGTGTGTTGCTGTGCCTGTCTGCTGCACCGCATCTCCTAAACGGACGAAGCGATTTTGATTAAGATTTTTTTTTGTTTGATAGGTGGCTTGATCGAATTTTCTTAGATATTTTTGATGAAAGTCGGTTGAGCAAAAATTCAAAAGGAAAGGTCGTTCAAAAATTGTGCGCATTTTACTATTTGAAGCGAGTTATTTTCGCAAGATATCGTGGTATACGCGTTTCGATGGATTGGCAATCGAAGCGTGTCTACTACTAGATAAATTATGTAGTTGATAAAAAGCATGAGTTAATAAGCCTCGGGAGTTATAAAATGTACACTTGTTATTCCGGGAAATTTTGTAGGATATGGCCATGCGTACAAAACCTCGTCAAAACATTAGAATTAATAAAAAAAACATCTTTGTTTTATTTATTTTTTTATAAAGTTTGGTGGTTACTCAGACAGGCAATATTTCTATTTACAGAATAAGAAAATTCTGTTTCCTTAACAATTATTGTAATATCGCACTCAAGTGCTTATGTAAATTAATTTAAGCACGATAAGTTGCTTATTTACATATCTCTGAATGGGAAACAGGTGCTTTATGTATGTATGTATTCAACATTCTTTTGAATAACTTAATTTAGAGATAATTTTAGAACCATTTCGCTACTTTGGTACTGAATGTATTTTTTGTTCTGTTATATTTTGTTCCTTACTTGTAAATTTTTCTTTTACAAAAGTATCTACATCTACACTAATATTATAAATGCGAAAGTTTGGATGAATGGATGTACCTATGTTTGTTACTCAATCACGCCAGAACGGCTGAACGGATCTGGATGAAATTTGGCTGAGAGATAGATTATAGTCTGGAATAGTATATAGGAAACGGACAGTCCTCTGTGCAGGGCATACATGGAGGCCGAGGAAACCGTTGCGCACGTTCTCTTTGAATGTACAGGTGTCACCCAGATAAGAACACAAACCTTCGGGTCACCCAGATCTTACACGGATGTTTTGAGGAAACTAGGCGCTCTAATTCACTTCTGGGGGGAGGTGGGCTGGTTGGAATGACCACCAAACGGCCGCCATGGCCCACGCACAATGGTCCACTTAAGGGACTAAGTGCGGAGACCAAACCCCCTAACATAGAACACAGTACATAGGATACATTTTATTCAATATTATTTTCCCTTATAAAGAGGAAAGATTTTTTTTTAAGTTTGTTTGTATGGATAAACTCAAAAACTGCTAAACCGACTTTGAAAATTCATTCACCATTGGTAAGCTACACTATTCGTGAGTTACATAGGCTATTATCCCTTAAACGGGTCCTAAAGGATGGGCCACGGGGGTCAAGCCGCGGGCAAATGCTAGTAATTTATATTTTCATCCAACCTGTCTATTTGGTCTTCAACACAGTGAGAAATTACAGTGAAAAGGCTAAAAAAAATAACATTATTCCGCACCATCACCAATGAATACTTTCATTGAGTATGGGAGTTGGAGCTTTGGAGTGGAATTTAAAAAAAAAAGTTTTTCCTGATAACTAAATTTCTGGGTCTATAAGACAAGCGTGTTTCACCATCAACCACACCATCGCTTACCATCAGGTGAGATAGTTGTCAAACGCGAGCCTCTCAATAATAAATACAAAATAAATATAATGCATAAAAAGACATACCCATTTTATTTTAAAACTCAGTCGTGACAGCCCTTATCACTAAACATAGGTCACACTCGCCACTCAGAGAGACAGGACGAAAATATTTGCGCCATTCACACGCGCGGCTAAAATGGCATACACACTGACTTTAAATTACGCCGCGTGTCCTAAAATATCAACAAATAAAGATGAATAATTTTTTTTCTGAAAACGGGCTCAAAAAAAACCCAATTATATTGATAACATTTTAGTACGAGTATAAAAGTTACAAGTTAAATTAATGCGAGTCTTTAATCGTCATCAAGCCACCTAATTTCTCTAAACAATAGTTCATTCATAAGAAAAACCAAAAAAAAGCTGCCAGTCAAAATGATTGCCATATGTCCGAACCACTTAAAGTCTGTCGTCTTCTTATGCTCATCGCCTCATCGCCACCCACTTAGACTCAAGGCCGAGCATGCACTTGACTACAAAAAACGTCTGCGCCAACATTCCAACATCTGTCACAGCGATTCGTCGCTTTTTGTTGATGCCCTAATTTATGCGCATAATAAGGTCAGGCCGTCTAGCGAGAAGATATTGTTGTCTACGTATTCGTGTAAACAGTTCCGTATATGATTGAAATATGAAACAGAAATTAGGAAAAAATCTTTTTACCTTTGATAGGCTCGTGTTAGAACGCCATCTCACGCTTTCCTTGTAATAACCTATTCACTCTTGAATTAAAGACCAGACCGGGCCCTGTTCCCCTTTAAGGGTGTAATTATTCATTAGCCTCATAAAGGATCATATCTGCCTTAAAATATGCGGTCTAATTAACTTAATACATAATATTATCGTCTGTGCACGAGATGTCATCTTTACTCCCACTCAACATTAACGCCACTTGAGTTCACGCTGTAAACACTCCAAAGACATCGGCTGTCGCAGCGATTAGTCGGACAGTCTGTTGACATCCTCACTACTAATCGTCACCCACTTAGCAACGACGCGTCAAGGCCGACACTGCATTTCGTGAGTATAAAAATTCGTTTTATTTTGATAAATAGAATAGCTCTGTTTAAACTGCTAATAGTCTGCTTTACAATGTACGATTAATTGATCGTATACATAACTTGTCGATAAATAAGACATATTGTACCGACGACCCCGAAAATATTAAGAAAAACGTGTTAACTCTTGACAAAAATAAATTGTCAGGAGAAAGTTTAATTATTTTTTTAGCCCTAGAACGCTTGATACAAATATACTAAATAAAACAATGGAGTACATAAACCCGACTGCTTAAGAAACGAACTAAAATATGCTGTGCAGTCGGAGGATCAGGTGGCCAGCCAGCTTGCGAATATGTTTCTTCCGACTGCACAGCATCATTTTCTTCTTGTTTACCATCTTTTTAGTTCGTTTCTTAAGCAGTCGGGTTTTTGATGTTTAATTTTTTTACACCTTTTTAGTTAAGTATAATATTTTTTTTAATTACCTTCATTATATATAAGTGGTAAATGTTTTTGTAACCATCTCTTTAAAGCATTCATTTTATACCACACACGATGGGATTGATGGGGCGATTGGGACCCGCACAATGATATGTCGCCCAAAATCCGCCATGTTTGTTTTTTTAACGTCACCTATTTAAGAACACTTGAGCGGTCAAGACGCTTCTAAAGAAGTCTTCATTAAATCCGTCTAGCGGGTTGAAAGTTATGGTGAATAAAGAAGTATGTATGTAAATATATTAAGTTACACACAAGATACGCTCGAAAAATATAACCCTTTCCTTGCAGCCGGGTAAAAAGAGAGGCGCAATAATAATTTATTGATGAAATCGTCTACCTCTTATTGTATTTTACAACGTTTGGTATAGAAAACGTTCGTTTACCCGCGTCTTGTGATGTAGGGCGATAATAATATGAAGGAAGTGATTGGTCACGTTTCCGGCTACGTTTTGCCCCAGTTCTGACGCTTAGAGTACTCGTACTATATCGAGCGAGTACTTAGCTGAGGAGTAAGGCGATAATAAATTCCTGTTGTAATAAAGCATGTTTTTTAATAAGGTTCTTCTTTGGATTCCTGATGGTAAGCGAAGATAACGACGGTGAAGCGCGCTTACCTTGAAGTAATCTATTCACTCTTGACCTATAGACACCCAGTTTATAGCTATCTGGAAACACAGATTCCAGCAAGGAATTCCACTTAGATGTTACACCCAATGAGAGTTTTCCCAGTACTTTTAGTGCGTATAGATTCCATTCTTCGCCATAAAAATCTTCACTTTGGAATTGCCACCAGCTTTATCTTTCAAGCAGAATAATGCTTGAAAGATCAAGTTTTTTTTTTTCCAATGTTTCTAGTTTCCCATAACATTCTATTGACAATTCAAAAGAGTCTATAAATGTTACATTTGAAAAAATGCTCTGTGTTTTTTTTTCGCAGATCAAAATCCACATTTTGACCTTATTGAGAGTTATGATATCGTATTTTTAGGGTTTCGTACCCAAAGGGTAAAAACGGGACTCTGTTACTAAGACGCCGCGGTCCGTCTCTCGCTGTTTGATGGCTAGACAGTTGAAATTTAAAAGATAATGCTTAATATACCATTACAACAATCAACAGTAAACATGATAAATCACAATAATCTGTCTTATATATCAATTGAAAAGCGTACAAAATGTCACCTGAGGTGTTTCACATACGGCACCTATCTATATTTTTTGCAGGTGCAATCCTATTTACATTTGGCACCTTCGAATCAGTAGGTGGTGGGGCGTTTATTTTTTTAACACATCAAAAACAAAATCTAAAAATTGATTAAAATCAGTTGAAAGTTTAATAACATGATAAAAATATAACTTCCTTTTTTGCTTTTTGGGGTTCCGTACCCAAAGGGGGATCCTATTACTAATATTCAACTATCTGTCTGTCTGTCTGTCTGCCTTTTTTTTTATTATTAGGATCGCGCTTGACCACTATCTCACCTGATGGTAAGCGAAGATCTGGTCGACGGTGAAGCACGCTTGCCTAGAAGTAACCTACCTGTCTGTCTGTCATCAGGCTGTATCTCATGAACCATGATAGCTAGACGGTTGTAATTATCACAGATGATGTACATATTTCTGTTGCCGCTATAATAAAAAATACTAAATACAGAATAAAATAAATATTTAAGTGGGGCTCCCGTACAACAAACGTGATTGTCGTTCAACAAACGTTTGTCAACAAACGTGATTTTTGTCATGTTTTTTGCGATAATGGTAGGGAACTCTTCCTGCGCGAGTCCGACTCGCACTTGGCCGATTTTTTATTTTGTTTCGATGAATCGAGGTGTCGTTTTGCAAGCTTTTATTCAGCTCATCAGTATTTCTATTTTATTTATTTCAATACGGCTTCCGCACCAGCAAATTGGGCACAATTTGTGCTAATATTCTCTTTGATCACAAAACAATATTTGTCAAATAACACACGCGAAAAAAACTTGCAATTTACTTTATTATATTCCACCATATTTATTACATAGACTTGAATGTTCTCTATAAACGCATTCAGTTACTCCATTAGGCTATTGCCCGATACCGGAGCAGGTAGGTTTTAGTTACCAAGCCTTGTAAAATGAATCTTCTATTGTCTATCCTCTTATGGACTGCTATGACACCTGGCACTTAAAACGATCGAATTAATTTCTAATTAGCGCTAGCAAAGACTATTAATTATTATTTTGTGGAATTAAACTATTTGTGGACATTGTTTGAAAAGGGAGCTGGAATCTGAATCTTTTTGTGTATGTGTTCTGAACATTGTTTCTTTTGACCTTTATCTAGCATGTGCTAATGAGTACAATGTTATTTGTTTATAAATCATATTCATATTATTCAATTTATTTGACCATACTCTATATTATCTGTATAAAAGTGGAGACCTACGGGGATCAAAATTGTTTAAAAGTTAACCATTGATTCGGAGCACTGGTGGTTCAGTGATAACAGCTGCGACTTACAAGTTGTAGGTCGTGGATTTGAACCCAGGTAGGCGCTTTACCCTGTATAAAATATTTCATCACTGTTTTCAAAACGGTGAATGAAAACGTCGTGAGGAAACCAGCATGTCTTAGAACCAAAATTTCGAATACATGTGACATCCACCGCACCAATCCGCACTGGGCCCGCGAGGTGGCTCACGGCCCATTCCCTCTCACAGAGAGGAGGCCTGGACCACAGTCCTGGACGCACAACGGACCAAATGGGCTTCTAAGTGCGGCAAAGGGGTCCATCTATCCTATCCTGTCATGTATTTAGATCAAATTGTAACCGGTTCCTACGCAATCACGCTATCCATCATATAATATCTCCCATCATTTTTATCTCTAAAATTTCTGTAAAGTCTGATCTCTATTATTAAGTAAATCCAGATTTAAAGCGTTTATAAATCTTTGAAGCCTTTGCTGCGATTCTGGTCACGGTTAGATACGCGGTACGCGTGCCGCGGCAAGCTGCGAAGTGCTTAAACGGTACGTGACTATTATGACAGTGCGAAATGTTATGTAAGATCGGCGTGCAAATGCGAAAATGCAGTGGATGGACTGCGGGTTTACCACAAAAAGTTGTGTTACTGTTTTTTTGCTCTGCAGGTACCGACGGTGTTCGAAATTCAATTTAATTTAGTGTTCGAAATATGTTTTATACCATTCCCCCTCTAAAAAGCTAATTTTATTCACTGAAAACAGTGAATAAAAAGCACTTTTAATCACTGTTTTGGTGTTTGAATTTAGAACACACCAATATATATTCTACCTCCAACTTAATGCTATACAACCTCCTTGCGCATAAAATACTCGCAAACTTCTTGTGCAAAGAATATTCGATTTTCAAACTCCTTTGTCGATTTAATTTTGAGTTTGTTTATATTTAGGATTTTAATAATGATGTTGATTTTGGTCTAGGATATTTAGTGCATACTTATTTAGATTGTAATTCTAATATTAATTGCATTGGTGCTTAATTAATTATAATTATGTAACGTAACGGAGGTGGTCACTGGCGTCTGAAACACACTAGCTCAGCTTAAAGGCCCTGGGTTTCTCTTCTTCTAATTAACCATTTATCATTTATTACTGTCCCTTGTGTTTTTTGCTTAAATCTTTCTTTTTCTCGTAGTCATGGTATAAAATATAGTATGCAACTCTTGAATAAAACGGATTTATATCGAGGACCATGAAACACTCGCGTCGCTCAGGATTCTAACAATTGAATCACTCGCTATGCTCGTGATTCAATCATCATGAATCACTCCCTACGGTCGTGATTCAGTTTTTAGAATCCTTCACTCGTTCGTGATTCATCAATGGCCCTCGCTTTAAATCCGTCCTTTATTCACTAGTTGCATAATATACTATTTTTATCAGTCATAGGCCTTATTACGAGGAATATTTCTCTGTTAGTCTCAAATCCCACTTTTGAGTTTTTATTGAGAAAAAAATAAAAACGAAAATACCTATGAAAAAAATAATTACTTGATCCCTAGAGGTGATTTACCAAAAATAAAAACGAACAAACATGCGCCTAAGAATCCTTCATTAGACGGTATTTATTTGAAAAAATAATCTTAGACAGTTATTTTTACAGAATTTTTAAAAATATTTTTAAGGTCCCGGCCAATTATATATATTTTTTTTTAATCACTTTAAATTGTCACTTGGGTGTTCTACTCTAGCATTTAAAATACATTTCTTGATCAGTTTACATAATAAACAGCAAAGGGAATTTTTTTGGGTCCGATCAAACACTGTGACCTCGAGTTTCATAAAGACACTCTTTATAGGTCTGAATGGTAGCAACGAGGCTGCATAACGCCGATTTTTTTAAATAATATGTTATGGCTCGAAAGGAGGAGAATAGAGAAAAATGTAAGCCTATTATATAGTTCGGCCTATATGATTTAAATTTTATGATAACAGCCTGGTTACGGTAGGCTTCATTTTAATCATGAATATTTCAGGTGGCGAACCACACTGTCATATCAGTAACTCTTAAATGAATTCATTCATTCAGATTGTATACCTACCTTACTCATTCCAATAATTTTTTCTACAAGAGATTTTTTGTAAATAAAAAAGTACTCCAAACTAAATTTTCTGAGTTCCATTTTCTTGTCCAAAGTTCCTAATTAATCATAGGTACTTTGTACTACAGCCTCTGTTGCTCCAACAGTTTCCGAAGTTCGTGTCGGAAACTATTCGAAAGTTATGATAGTACAGAGTATGAAGTTTACTCATTAGTCGGGACAGGATTGATGGAGGAAAGGTCTTTAAAAGACCGTAATTTCTACAATGAAGTTATTTTTCAGTGAGATTTTGAATTACTTATAACGTAAACACAACATCACGCCTGTGGGCCGAAGGGTTCTACAGCACACCCAAACTTCGCCATTAATGAATTATTTATGTGGTTGGTGTGTTTTATTTGGTTAGAGAGTTTTCTATCACAAATCAATACCTAATAATATCAGGCTGTTACAGTACGATTACAGAGCAAAAGCCTTGAGGCGGCTTGGCGAGTTCATATTTTAATAGAACAAGTCCAAGTATTCTGATCTTACCAATAGAGAACCTACATAGACCCTATGGAACTTTATTTCTATCACTGAGTAGGTTAAATTATCGAAGAGATATAAATAGAAGCCCGTTGTCAGAAAGAGATAAGCGTACTGTTCAAACGTACGAGTCGCAGCCAGACGCAGGACGGACTGAGTTTACTTAAGCTAGTCAGCTTGTGTTTGTATTGCCGCGCAGACCTCTGCAAAACTTATCTACCTCAGTACATATATTAAATAATTAATCCTCACGTTGTTTTCTTCACCGATGTCATCTAGGTTGAATCACGAAATATTTTCATTCTAATAATTTTGTATCAGTATTTTCTTGAATCACGATGAAATTTGCAAAGTATAAGCAAATTCAATCTTATCTAGCTTACTTCCACTTAATCGCATCTTAAGGAGAGCAAAGAAAACATTTTCTTGCTAACCTCTTTAATTATAAAACAAGGCAGCTAGCTCTTGTACTATAACGTCACTTTGTGTAATCTTAGCTAGTCCAAGAGCCGGGAAATAGGTTAACGACGTTCTTACACACGATAAGTAAACTGCAGCTATCGTTTCAATATTAAAACTTTGAGAGTGTTTGAAGGTATTTAATTTTTATTTCGCTTTTTAAAGTGAACTTAATAATAGGATTTGTATATTTTCAATTATAACATATCGGACAGGAGAAAAAAAGGGATGTTAAGTTTTTACTCTTTATGCTAGGTTTCGTGTAGATTATTCTATTAACTTATAGGTATATAGTGCCTCGAAAATATCTCTCATGGTGCAGGTATTTTTATATAAGGATCACAAGTCGAACAAGAGATGGAGCATCTACCTACAACTGATGAATTCATAATACACTTTAATAAAGCCGCAATTTCTAACCTACATAGAATCGAACTGGATTAAGACAGTGTCCACGTCTTATGTGAGTTGCACTCTGGACAGCCTTGTCAACAACATCGATTTCTCCACCAGTCCACCTCTATTCGTGGCATTTAATTAGAATCTAAGAATTCATTATTTAGACACTGCAAACAGAAATAGGGGTTCGCGCAGCTCCGGGGCGCTGTCAACTTTTAGCTTAAAAATAGTAATCGTTCTTACCTATTCTAAATTAGATTCTAAGACATCAAAAATGGAATCTATAAGCCATCTGTCATCAGTCAGTAAAAGTTTCTGAGAAATGGTAATTTATTATAATATGGTGTATTCGTAGAGTTCGTACACGTGTAAAAACTAGAGATATTGTGCCTGAACATCAAACAGTTAAGTAACTTGGTTGGTTGTTTTCGACGATATTCAATTTGACCTGATTCCACTCTATATTCCAAGTCATGTCTCCAAACTGGACTCCACTACGAGTCATCAAATTGAGAGCAAGTTATATCTTGTTAATCAAGAGTATGTTTCTGTTCTCATTGCAACTGAATCGAGAGCAGTTCCTTCTAAAGGGCTTAGAATATGGACCTTCTCCTTATTTATTTAAAAGTACTTTTATAATATAGGTAAATCTCGGTCGTCATCTCAGTGCTAACAGTTTTTCTTTGATTCCTTTCAGCATGGTAAAAGTAGACATTATTATTTCCCTAATATCTTTCCGAAGGAACTCGTGAATAATTAACTCATGTTTCGTTTTTTTGTTATTAAAAATGTAGAAGATCTCGACATGATAGATGCCGCCGATTCAGAACGGTTTTATATATTGTGGCAAATAATATTACAATTTTATAAAAATATTGGTGGAATTACTAATTCCACTCGGGTGGACGGACGAGTGGAATTAGTACTTCCACAAATATTTTTATAAAAATTCAATATAATATGTTTTTTTTGAGTAATATAAATATTTCATATTTATTTTTTATAATTTATAGGCTATATTTAACTTTCTTCAAAATACTTTCAGTAATTTTTGTGTGAAACATCTTTCTTTAACCCATCTTTACAAACTTTTTGATTAATAGTAGTAGGCCAATATCCGTTATGTTAAAACGCATTTATTTTTGTTATCCTGTTTTGTCCCAATATATGAATATATACTATGTTCATATATTGATATAAGTATATGAATGTATACTATATTCATATAATCTTTAAATCCAAAACGTCTTCACTATGCATTTTGAGCAGTTTAAAAAGCCAATATTAATAGTAACTTGCAACATCAGACGAGTATTACAAATCCAATTAGAATTCCTTATGCCTTCAAAACATATTTATTGCATAACGTTTTCCTATAAGAAAATTGTTCAGTTGAAAACATCTGTAGTTCTGTGAATCGGGCCCTCTGTTAATATGATGTCTGTCAAGGGTACGATGTGAGTACTTTAGAGCTTATAACACGGAGCTTCAAATATGAATTGGTTGGAGGTGGCATTTGTGTGCTTCGATTTTGGTTGAAATGTTCTCTTGTGTTATATCAATATTGTGTGTGAAAGTACCTAAATAATTGCGAGAACTGTGGTAATTCTAGGTCAAATAAATAAGCAGCCCAGATGGCCTTTGCATATTACCCGAAATGGAGGTGGAGAAGTAGAGTGAAATATCCATATGTAACTTCTCCATCTCCGTTATTTTAAATCTAAAACTAAATAAGAACAGTGTCATCACACGTAGATTTACAAAAATTCAATGCCAACAAAAACTGTTAACATAATTTGAATTTAATTCACCGTTTCAGACAGAAAAACAGTAAACAATTGAATTTTTTGCGCATCGTCTATCGCAAAGGATATCCTCTAGTTTATAATTAACTCAAAGTTAAACTTTAGAGTTCAATTGAGCAGCGTCACCAGGCTGTATCTCATGAACCGTGATAGCTAGACAGTTGAAATTTTCACAGATGATGTATTTGTGTTGTTGCTATAAAATCAAATACTAAAAACAGAATGAAATAAATATTGAAGTGCGGCTCCCATACAACAAAGGTTTTTTTGGCATTTTTTGCGATAATGGTACGGAACACTTCGTGCACGAGTCCGACTCGCACTTGGCCGATTTTAAGATTCAACTTACAAGCTAGCAAAAAAACTAAAGTTGAGTGACTAAAGCGAGTACGTATGATCTTACTCTTTCTCTAGCAAGTCAATCAAAAATTGTCCGTAAAATATAGCATTATTTCGCCTTATTAATCCTTCAAGTAATTCTATTTTTTTATTTTCGCTGTAATACACGTCTACTTATGCTTTGCGATGCATTTACTTCTCATTCGCTCCTTTTTGTAACTTTGTCTTTGCTAACAAAATTTAAGTAGATACCTACTACCAATACTTACTATCGGTAGGAAAAATGTATCTATAGGTATGTCAGATTATGTATAAAAAACCAGCCAAGTGCGAATCGGACTCGCGCACGAAGGGTTCCGTACCATTATAGCAAAAACGGCAAAAAAATCACTGTTGTTGCAATTAAATATGTATTTTATTGTGTTTTTTTTGTATTTGTTGTTATAGCGGCAACAGAAATATATCATCAGTGAAAATTTCAAATGTCTAGCTATCACGGTTCATCAGATACAGCCTGGTGACAGACGGACGGACAGACAGACAGACTGACAGACGGACAGCGGAGTCTTAGTATTAGGACCCTATTTGTACCCTTTTGTACCCACCCTTTGGGTACGGAACCCTAAAAATAGCTTTTATTTTAACTTGCCATATCCAACCCTCAACAACTCCGTATGCCACGGTTTGCGTTTGGGCTACAGTCGGGTCTAAAAATACGGCCGTACTGATGACTGGGTTAGAGTTTATTGCGCGAATACGGAACGTAACGGGGCCAAACGTGCGCCAGCGATCCAATCCGACCATGGGTATGATGTATTTATAACTGCGGAAGAATATTTCTCGATTGCACATGAAAATGTTTATATTATCGATGGGATTTTAGGCGTACAAATGGGAGCTGAGATGCTCCTGTCACACGTGATTCTCGTTTTTTTATCCATTTTCATAAAGATTATTGATTTTGGTTCTGTTAAAATAAAGCTAGAATAAGGACCGGTTTCAGAACCGATATGAAATTAAGGGCATGTTAAACTCTGCTTGAGCACCAAAGTTTGACAGGTATTCATGGTAAAATAGAGTTTGGCTCACCCCGCACTGGCAGAATATTACGTAATCGGCCCAGTTGCCAAAAGAGAAAAAAAATCTCCACTTCGAATTCCTAATTCATAAACCGGAAGTAGGTTAGATACTTAAAGTATGCCTTTGTAAGGTTTACTTGTTTTTAGGGCAAAAACTTAATTTAACCAAGAAAACATTCATCCCGACACAGAACATATCCGTTTCAACTAATCCTAACAAATCTCGGCACCCTATCACAAATCATGTAACATTCACATAAGAAATAGTAACACAGTATTCTAGTGACTAAATCAGCTTGATTATTTATTCAATCAATTCGATTAAATCAATGTTTAATTCATTTTTTGTTACTTGTTAAGTGTTTTTTTTTTTCAATTTATATGTAGGATGGTGTTGAGATGGGCAGGTGCCGAGATGGGACTACATGTAAATGCAATCTTAAAACCCATTTTTACTCAACACTGACTTATGTCAAACTTGATTAGGTGTCGTAAAAGTAGTCGAATTTCGTTCAAAGGGTATATAATCTGACTACTAAAGAAGCGGATAACCTTCCCACCGTAACACAACTAAATTGAAACAAATAAAAAATAATGTAAAAATCTAATCAAAGAATAATTAAATTAAAAAAAAATATTAAATCAAAACATCGTTACTCAATCCTAACGCATGTCTGTCTCTACTTACATACATGTGTCTGACCACAAATAAACCAATCAGATAAGTGTGTCTACAGTCCTTCACTCAGTATATCCGCATTTTTAAATTCCTAACTTCCTTTCATTTCTTAATCGGATCAATGTCTTCCCGTTCCGTTTCGGTCCGTTTCGACCCGTTACGTCAATCGTGCTTGATTAATTTCGTAACTACATTCTAAGAGATTTCGTGCTTACTGAATTTTGAGGTATCCAATCTATCTAGGTATGGTGTCTACAAATTATTCACCAGTCAGTCTGGTTGTCTTGCCATCTTGTGGTTTCCAAGTATACGTCTAAATCTTAAGAGGAAATTTGGTCGTAGACATCCGACTGAATTTCTTAAGTAAAAAGTCATAATTCGAGGTTTGGGTTTCGCAAATTTGACAACTATAAAAAAAAAAAAAAAAACGTAGAACGACAACATATAATTTTTTATTCAATTTATGAAATATCTCATATTTTTTTTTTCAAAACTAGTGAAAGAAATAGGCGAAAGCCAAACCTTAAATTATGACTTTTTACTTGGGATAATCAGTCGGAGCTCTCTGCTCGCATTTTCCCTTAATGTTTGAAGTTGCCTTGTTCCGAAGAATTTTTAAACTTCCGATTGACCTAAGAACTTGAAATTTGGTGATAATGTTTATTATTACGCTTATTTTATTATCAAACACCAATATATTGAAATATGTGATTTGTCTTTCTTGCGAAACCGACACGCACTTGGCCGGTTTTTTACTTGGAGATCTGTTTTAACACAGTAAGCCAATCTCTAAGCAATATTACTCATCTAAACCTTTTTATAAATGAAAATACTTTCTTACATAGGTGACAATCTCTTTACTTTCGTTTCTACTTGGGTCCTTATCCATACCGGTACTAAAAAGTTTTTTTTAATGCAAAAAGCCTACCACCCATAAATCTCCATAAAACACTAAGACAAAAAAGGCCATCACTCTCATAAGACAGTCTCTCAAGAAACACTCTCAGAAGTCAGCAAACCAAATCGCTAAAACACCTGCAACGTTCCTAGTTCCGCAAATATCTCTCATCTCTCGGATTGACCCATTGACACGGCGTCTGACAAGGCTGTCTTGGCCCGATTTGGGGCCAGCAGACAGACACAATACGTGCGAACTATTTCTGGGTGCGGGCACTTTCTTGGCACAATGTAGTGAATTTGACAGCATTCAATAAAGCTAAATAAGGTACAATTTAAGCCACTCTTGCAGCTTCTCGGAAGTTTGTATTAATAATTTGGTGCTTGCATCGAATGGGAACGCTGTTAAACTACGCTGCTAGAGGTCGTGTGTGGGTTAAAATTTACATCCGAACTGTCAAATACACAGAGGAAAATTTGGCATATACCTCCTGGAGATATTTGCCGAATATTTCGGTGCTTTATGGTATTAAATTTTGCTGTATAAGATGACAAAAGTCACGGGAATAATTATGTAGTATTAATTTTAGTCGTTAAAGCAGCCAAAACGATGTAGAACTCTGTGTCGATACATTTCATTGAAAACAAACATATTTATGAATAAGTGGGTAGGTAGAATAAAAGCATAACAGATACCCCCTTTCCCAATTTTTCTTTTCAAGTGTCAACGAACCGACACAATAGCGAAAATTGAAAAATGTGGGTAGTATTTTTGTTTACACAGTCTTTCTCGCGGACGAGCTGAAATAGAAACTTCGTCGAATGGAAATTAAAACAAGCAAATCGAGAAAACGTAATTACTCTTAACAATGGCAAACAATTGAAAATATTCCGTTAAATAACGTGAATTCGATTACCTCCCCCTTCTGAGGGTGGTAGACAAACAATTACGCAATCAGGGCCTCTTTTGAATTCCTATCTGCATTCCCAGGATCGGTAAATCCCGTGTTGTTTGTAATCCAGGATAATCCAGGAATGAAAAGTATAGACAGGGCTAAAAGATTTCTCGTCCTTTTTGTGGAGACGATAGTTATTCACGCTTTCTTTTTTTCTAAGAAGAGAAACAGAGAAAGAGTAATGTAACAATTTTGGTGTACTTTAAATATCCTACATTTTAATCTATCTTCATAAAATTCTACTTGTGTAAAAGTCATAATTAAAAACTGTTAGTGAATAAATATTTTAAAATCGAAAAGCGGATTCAACCTTAAATGTTAAACGAATATCAGAAATTTATTTCTGTGCACGTTACTTCAATCGAAACTCGAATGAAAATTCCTTTTGAATAATGCCTTTGTTTTAATTAAAATGTCTGTGAAATATTTTCATTTTGGTATGAAAAACCTATTACTGTATTAAAGAGTATAATATGGTTTTACCGATTCAGGCTGTTTGTATGAATACCCCACGGGCAGGACACAGACAACATTATACTCTATAATTTCCTTTATTTATGTATTAAAAAATATTTATGCATTGCGGTAAAGAAACATTGGGGGAAAATGGAGTTCCGTTTTACGAGTATGGTTTTTTAAAGCCTGTATATAGTTGTTTGGAGCGACGTTTTTACTCAGCAGTGGGACAGTACAGGTAAAACAAAGATAAAGACTCTACAGACAAGTGCGACGCGCCAATGTGAAAATGATGCGAAGACTTCTTTTCATAGAAATTGTAATCTGTAGGTACAGCAAGTTTACATCAATTTCTTTGAAAAAGTACTGTCACATCGTTGTCGCAAAGCGAGTCGCAACTTTCTGGGGGTGCTTTTAACTTATAGATATCTACTTTCCAACAGCTGAGTCTATTTAAGTTTTCAAAAAATATGGAATTATATCGAAGTTCTTAATGTCATTCTGCCACTAAAACCTATCATGTTTAGTTATGACTCGTAATTTCTGCCTGTCCATACATTTCTACAGCCATTTCAAACTCTTGGAACTAAAAGGTTTTTTCTCCTGTAACTGTCCGATCCTTAATGTTGACTTTGCTGGTCCATCATTTTATAGTTTAAAAATATGACATCACACGCGACGTACCAGTGGAATGTGTTGGCAAAGTACTTAAAAGCCGTTATTTTATTTTTTTAAATTTCGCTGAACATGCTGAGGTAGGAGGGCATTTTTGGTCTCGCATCGGGTTTTCTTTTTAGCTTGTCATAGTCTAAGTGTAAGCTCTTAAAGATACTTCAATTTCAAGTCGTATTAAAACGTAGCTGGCGATATGTGGGTTTGCTATAGTTACATAGCTGGCGATATATGGGTGTGCTATAGGTGCACCTTCTGTTTAACCATTCGGGGAATGCAGGTGTGATGTTATTTTCACAAACCTTTTTTTTACCTGGGCAATCTTTGTTATTATTCATATACTTGTTCTGCCCGCGGCCTCGCCCGCTTTAATAGTGTTTTATCATCCCAAGGGAACGCACTACTGGAATAAAAACTATCCTATGTCCTTCGCAGGGCCTTCAACTATCGCCATTCCAAATTTCATGTAAATCGGTTCAGCCGGTTTAGTGAAATGGTAAAAGAGATACAGACAGAGTTATTTTCGCATCTATGTATTTTATTAGTATAGATATAGGACAAGGGGGATATGTGAATGGTCCACTCTAGTCTTAGTTTTTTGTTCAAGGTGCTGGAACTCACAAAGTTATGGAAAAACAACAGAAAGTTCTCAACAAACAAATATAAAAGAAAAATAACACTCTTTTGCTTTTCTTTCTTTTTGGTAGAAAGATATATAAACTAACTGGTTTTGGTTATGAAAAAGTTAAGCCGAACTTTAGCGTTGTTTGCCGGAAGTATTTTTAACACGTTGATCGGATGAAAAATGGGAGGATTTTGATGTCTGTCCAGCTCACTTTTTTACATCGTGGTGCCGAAATTGGTCAATGGAATCAAGCAAAATGGTATTTTTTACTTTTCAAAGAATCTGAGTTCATTTCTAAGGGTGGTGTTATTATATTTATGTACAGCAGGTAATAATAAGTACCTGGGCGACCGAGCTCTGCTCGAGTGCAAATAGAGAAAACGACGTTTTCTAAAAATGATACGTAGCTAGATCGATTTATCGCCCCCGAAACCCCGCATACATTTTAAATTTCATGAAAATCGTTGGAGCCGTTTCCGAGATTCAGATAATATATATAAATATATAAGTATGTTACATACAAGAATTGATCGTTTACTGGTATCATATTAGATAAATTTTACATGTACATGTAGGTATATCAAAAATATTATATAACAAAAATCCCGACTGCTTAAAAAGCGAACTAAAAAGACGAAAGAAGAAAATCATGTTTACCTTTTAAAGCCCTGTATTTTGAAACCCCACACGATGGGTTTGGAAGAAAACAAAATTTGGGCCCCCACAATATGGCGCCCAAAATCCACCATTTTTATATTTTACAATTTTAATGTAGACAGTGACACTCGCAGGGTTAAGACGAATCGATTGACGTAAGAATTATCAAAATCGGCCAACACGTTTGGTTTCTAGAACGCCGCATAGGAACAAACATGTATGTATGTTTGTTCCTATGTTGCGTTCTAAACAATTGTCAAAATGCCAAAATGTAAACGTTTTAGAAAATTAAGTATTTTATTATTGTGATTACATTCAGGTGAATATTACCACCACGGCCCAAATTCACCACTGGCTTTTAGCTTCCAACATACCTGTCAAATGACTACCAAAATCTACCTATAATATCATAACCGGTACATAAGCGTCAATGACAAAAGTCACGTACACAAAATAGTTTCATTTTTACAATATTTCCGTTTGCCCGACGACCGACGGACGTCGCCAGCTCATCGCCGTACATAAAGACTGGCGACAAGGCACGGCAACATGGATTTTTTTCTAGGAAATCATGTTACTCTCAATACAGGCTAGACATGACAGGACATAGACTTACACCTTGTTACCATTTATACCAATACTAAATGCAAACATAAATCGGTATGGAAATAGTTGACATGCCTAAAAATTATAATTGAATTAAAGTCCTTTCTGTTACCTCTTCTATTCTTAACGGCTCAATGGATTAAATGGAAATTGACACACGGGTAGAACATATCCTGGTTTAAGACATGAATGGCAGGAGTAAGCTCCCTTGGTATAATTTCTGACCCACACGCGGGCAAAGCCGCTGGTAGGAGCTAGTGAATAAATAAAAGTACATTATTCAGAACAGCCAATTTTCGTCAGTTCTTTCCCTTTAACAATTCCTTTAGAATCGCGATGTAGCAATGTCGCGACACGCATGTCTGAGATAACTATAAGCCAGTGTATGTAGGATTAAAGTAAACGTCTGCAATTACAGCGTATTGGCGTAAGGACAAATTCATCTAGCGACAGTGAAATCATTGTCACTGGAACAAGTTTGTTCGATGACCTCAATAACGTGGCCAGCGATATTCTGACAGAAAGAGATAATACTTCTTCTCTGGTTTCAAATTCCGCCGCAGACAAATAATGAATATACGAAGAAGATGATTTAACGAAAAAAAATGCCAATAAATCTTGCCATATCCAACTTATATCTTACTTTTTGCTACTATTACAAACGTGAAAGTTTGTGGGGATGAATGGATGGATGTTGTTTACTCTTTCACGCAAAAACTACACAAAGGATTTTGATGAAACTTGACATAAATATAGCCTCTATATCAGAATAACACATAGGTTTATCAAGTTAGAAGTACTAATACAGAGCAGGCGGAGCCGCGGGTGGAATCTAGTTTAAAATATGTATTAGACAACGAAACGGTAGTAAAACTAAATGTTATCATGAAAAATGCTTTTTCATACATAATATATCATCACGCCTGTAATCTACAAAGGGTAAAGCAGAGGAGCACCTATAGTACCCATTGTTCGCGAGTAGCGTTTAAGTTCCAAGCCTATAGTCATCAACCGGCCACAAATTCCAGACGGAAAAACCCAATAACACTTTGGCCGACTCGGGAACCAAACCCAAGTTCTTAAGCTAAACAGTAGCGTTTGCAACCACTAGACCAAAGATGTCCAAATCTCTCAAAATGGGGTCTCTCAAGGGTCGTAAATTATAAACAAGGTGACGAAGGTAGTGACGAAAATATTCAAATACATCTTGCCTACAAGTAAACAAATCATTATAACGAAAACCAATTCACGTAACAGGAAAAAGCAGACGAGAAAACGGTCTAATTTCATTTCGATGCACTTCATTACAGCCATATATTATGATAAAACAAAGTTCCCCGCCGCGTCGTGTCTGTCTGTCTGTTCGCGATAAACTAAAATATACTGAACGGATTTTCAGGTTGTTTTCACCAATAGACAGAGTGATTCATGAGAAAGGTTTAGGTGAATGATTTGTTAAAGATTTGTGAAAATTAATTGAAATATGGCGATAATTGATTAAAATGTCATAAAAAGTCAAGCCGTCTAGGGGCTTTAATCGAGAACGCGGCCTAATTAATCACTTTGAGATATAACAAAACCATGTATGGTGGAATGGTTACCTTTTAAGGTCTACAGAAAAGTACGCGATGACTTTTATATCTACCGTCTATATATGTTCTACTAGCAATGCGAAGCCGGGGCGGTTCACTAGTATAAAATAAATCTGTCTTCACAATAAAGACAAAGTTTCCTTAATGACACAAAGGCTTTTGATGAGCTCTGCAGCATAGTATCACAAACAAGAAAATTGAGTTTCACGTGTCAGCCATTTTGCTATAATCATATCTGTGTAAGAAAATGTCTGATAATAATTTTACTGTATACGTTGAAAAACATGTTTTGTACTTAAATATATTCGCAGGTAAACACGTTTTTGCTCAAATTGAAGTAGATTTTTAAATTAGTTTTTAGTATACTGGAGCGTTAGTATCGAGAGGAATTAAGTGGAGTATGGAGAATTCATGCAAGACGTAATTATATGGGATGAAAATTCTGTTATTCAGAAAATGTTAGTTACGCGGAAAGTACACGAACGAGGAGAATTAGTAAAGATGTTTCTATTTGAAAAATATTTTACAATGTGTCGGTGAATTTATGCCGTTAAAAATATTTTTGTGAATATATATAAGTTGTATAAAAGTAATGTTTTGCTTCAGATGTATGGCTCAACTTTTATCAATGAATTCTAAATTCCTCCATGTTTTTTATTACCCATCTAAGCCCTTAATTAAATTGATGCACTATATATATAGACTTTTATATAAAAAACATAAACCTCTTTCGGCAGTCGAGTAGAAGATAAAATTGTTTGTTGGAGATAATCTCACTGCTAGAAAATTCACTATTGCTAAGTGATTTTTATCCCGGGAAAAATGCGTTTCCTGTCACGCCACGAGTTAGTTTAATATTCTTAACTCTAATGTGAGGACTGCATTACATCAGTGGTATCTAGTGTCACATATCACCCCCGTTTCCTCAACACGGCTCGGCCTCTAGGCTCTACGGATTTGTTCCATGGATTTGAACAATTCTATGAAATTGCGCGTAGCATTGTCACATGACGTTTGTGCGAGGCTTCAAATTCAATAGGAGTAACGTCTGTCGCAACGGCTTTCTTTCAACGTGTCCAGGCTCTACGGAATTACTCTGTGGATTTGAAATCACATGACGTTTGTCTGTGGTAGGCTTCAGCTATAATGGGAGTGACGTCTGTCGTCCCGGCTACCTTTCAATGTTGCCAGGCTCTACGGATTTGGTCCTCAGATTAGAACATTCCTCTGAAATCGCGCTGTAGCATTGTCACGTCTGTAGGAGCCTTCAGCTACAATGGTATTGGAGTCTCTCGCCCCGGTTCCTTTCGACGGCTTAGCTATTGTGTAACAGATTGTCTAAGCCAAAGGACACAGTACATTGCTGCCTGTTCTTTGACAGCTCAACTCAACTCAAGGCGAGCAGTTGAGCTCTTTCGTGAGATGAAGCTTTGCGTGAGCTTTAGAAAATACGGAAGAGTTTTAGTGAATATTAAAATTTTACTTTGAAGATATTGATGAAAAGTGCGTGCTATATTTGCTAACCAAGTTTTCAATATGTAACCAAACAAATATTATGAATGTATTTTGCTAGTGAAGTAGTTGCAATTAGAGAATGGAATTGCAAAGAGATCACATTATTGCAATAACTACTGACAACAATACATCATTTGTACGTATAAATTATGCCTATAAATATTATTTATTTTTATCGACTATTAATAGTAAATGAACTGCATTACTCATTCATGCGTCATGTAATAAATATGCGTAAAATCATGTGACCGCTGCCTCGTTTATGCGGCAAAGATTATTATTTATGCAGAATGATGAATTATATATTCTTTTAATTATGATTTTCTGATTTCGCCATGAATAAGAGATAATTATCCTAATCGTATCTTCTCCTTGGGACTTCACCCGCGTCACAAATTATTCCAAGGAAACGTAGTCTCAGGATAAAAATAATCCTACGTTTTTCTCCAAGTTGCAATCTATCTTTATACCAAAATTGGTTCAGCGATGTAGGCGTGCAAAAGTAACAATATACATGCAGAGTTACTTTCGTATTTATGATATTAGAGTGCTTATGCAATTGATACGCCTTAATAAAAGCTGCAGGAATACGAATGTAATGTAGGGTATATAAATTTTCTGTTGGTATATGAATTTGGTATTTATTTGTTTACCCTCGCACTGGAACGCCTTGCAGCAATTACACCAATGGAATACAGAAAATATTACATACATGATAAAGATGACACCCATTAGAAATAACAGAAAAGAACTATTGTAAAACTACACTTACGTCCAGATGCTGCTTCAAATTACAAATTTTATATTAGTTAAGCATAATTATAACTTCTATAATAATACACTTATAACTTCTATAATAATACACTTATAACTTCTATAATAATCCACCAAACACCCCTGTTTGGTTTGGTCTGGATTATTCGGCTCTATCGGCACTGTCTCTGCTTAACACAGGCTAAATTTTAGTCTACCTAGGAGAACAGTACTTCGCCCGTCTTCATTGTATAATTGAACCTTAAAAATGTATAAATGAAACATTTGTAAACTTTGCAATCCCATTATGAAATAAACTATTACTATTAGGCTTTTGATTACCTAAAATTATATGTAGGCTTAATTCAATTATCCATGCATTATATTAATTGATTACGTAATTGTGCGCCATTTATAAGCTACTTATAAAATTGTTAAAATAGTAACATAATATCATTATTATAACAATGATCAGCATGGATTTCGATGGCCACAAAATGGTGCACAACTGATTACAATTAATTAATGAAAATTTCAAAGTTAAATTCGTACTTATGAATCCAACAAGATTTGATTTGATGAATAAGAGGCCAGTTGGCCTTCTTTAAGGAGCTGGAGTGGATCGAATGATCTAATTATCCCAACCATATGCATATTACGCGCTTGGACGAAGACTTGCGAACACTATGCCTTTAAACATACTTATATGCAAAGTCAAACTGCATAGGATTGTCAGGCGCTACAGAAATTTTACCTCTAACATTTCAGAATATTAGAAAACATTACCTTAGATACAATAACTTTTACTTCGTCTAAGGTTGACTATTATAAATTTCGTTAGAAGATACCTACAAATTATAGTTACCTTCACAAAGGCCTACAGTATAGGCCTTCATATTTTCAAGAACATTTCAACTTTCCCATCATACTTAGCACTTACACAAAGTTACTAACCGTTAATTATTTCGGTATTTCACAGTACAAAGCGTTCTTGTGTTACTAATGTGTGTACTAGTAGTTCAAACAGTAGTGGTATTTAAACAAAGTCATTACAGAGTTCGGTACGGGAGCTAATTAGTCCGGCGTTACAGTCGAGCTGATTGGCATTTTTTTTGTAATACGCCTGTGTTTTTAACTTTTATCCCCCGACGGAAAAGGAGGGGTTTATAAGTTTGATGTGTGCACCTGTATGTTTGTGTATATGTGTATCTGTCTGAGACATCATAGCTCCTAAATGGATGAACCGATTTCGCTTTTTTTTTGTTTGAATGTTGACTTAACGAGAATGCTCAGTGTGTGAAAATCGGTTCAGGCGTTCAAAAGTTATGGGCGTTTTACTGTTTGAATCAGGCGGTTTTCGCAAAATGTCGTGTCATCATTACGTGTCCAAGGGATTGTCGATCGAAGCGTGTCAACTACTAGATAAATTATGTAGCATGCAATAAAAATGTGTCGGGGACTTTTTAAATAATTGTACTTGTTGTACACCAAGCCTCTATCACTGTGAAAAGTAAGGATTTATTTCAAGGCGCGCTTGCTGAAACGATTATTATTTCTAAATTTATGGTAAACGCGTGTGCTGCGGCGAACACATTCAATCATTAATGAATTTTCAACAGCCAATTAACTTGATTTGTGTTTATTTAGTAACACGTCGATATTTATTGCCAGAAACTGGGATTAGATCACTCGTGATAACTTTTTATTAGGTATAAGAAAGCTTAAAAGTTTGAATATTTTCTCGTTGAAAAGTCGTACCAGTTTTATTCAATACTAGTTTTTGTTCGTGAGCTATTCCTCAGGAATTTTGTCACTTATAAACTGTATTAGGCAGCTCTTGAGTTACTTTAAACTTTTCTAACTCAAATATCTTTGTAACACGTTCTCCCTTGAGAGAACCTACGAACGATCGACAGTCTATAAAGATCTGCTTACCCCTCTAGGGACGAGGGTACGATTCTACGAGATTCATGTTCGATTTTGTTCCATTGCAAAGCAGTGAATAATAAAACGTATCTGTGATTTAATCTTCCGAGGAAAGGTATTGCATTTATCTTTAGAGCTTATAAACAGATATTTATACTGGTTTAGTATGCAATAAAAGACCAAGTGCCTTAACAAGAGATAGTGCGGAGTTTATACTGTAAAACATTGCATTCCACTATGAGAACTTTGGTGAAAGGTTACATACCTTTGGAAATCCTGTTGGGTACCTGCAACCAGTGCTGAACAAAATACATGTTTTGCTTTAATTAAAATACAAATGACTAAATACTATCTCGCACATATTTAAAATACGAAATACAAAATAATTGTAAGTCATGTATTTGTAATTTAAAAAATACAGAAAAAGAAAAAAAATACATTATTTTAACTATTCTTATTTAAAATACAAAATACTATTGACAAAATACAACCGATAATCCATCGTGACATTCTTACTAAACATAACTATGGCATGCACTGGCATGAAGTGTTTCTGGTTTTAAAGGGTCATTTTTTAATATTTTTGAATGATTTATTATAAGGGATAATTATATTTCAATAAGGATTCGAATATTTAGGAATTGACGAATTTTGTTTGGAACGTTCTTGTAATGGCCTTCGGAGGCAAAGTTTATAACCAAACATTGCTTTCAACTACTAAATACCCAAACATTGCATTTTTTGGTGATTTAATTTAATAACATAGTTTAGTACTGTAGGGCTGTAGGGCCCTTACAGTAATAAACGTTTCTTCATCGCATTTAGGCCAGCCAAACGTGCCAGTCGAATCATTTTCATTTCTGTATGAGTTATTTACTGATATGAGAAAAAGTCTCTGTCTAGTAGCCTGTCAAGTTTCATCTTAGCCCGATTCGTCAGACACCTTTACTACATATTATTTCAATTTAATTTATATTTATTTATTTCAAGTTTATTTTAAATGACTTTCAATAATTTATTTCAATACAATTTAAATTTACATTCAATCATTTGTATTACCTACTTGTATCGTCATGACTAACATAGTTTAAAGATAATGTGCTTACAAAATATGGACCTTTAAATAGTCTGAATTTTATTTTTTATTATGTGTCACAACCTCAACATGTAGAAGTGCACCCCTTGACTTTCTCATCATGATATTAATATGTTGTTACTAAAGCAAACATTCATTTTCCTACGTTAACATTCCAAAAACAAAAGCCAGCTAAGTTCCTTGCTTAAGCTTGCTCTAATTAGCAATATATGTATAACACTTATGAAAAGCTTCTCATCTTGCCATCCTATATATTTGAAATTACGAGCACATGTTTTTTAGTTCCGCTTTACTAAGAAACAAAAGAAAGATAGGTCGGTTTTCTGCATTTCTTTAACACAGGAAACAATTGAACATCTCAGAACTACAACGCTGAATTGCTGCAACAACATGTTGAATTCTGTATTCTTTACTCATTTTAAAATAGGGTACGGAACTCGTCTCCTCTGTTTTGAATGGCTTTAAAAATGGCTTCTTCTGTTTTGGTTTCGAAAAGCTTGTTATTTATTTGTACAATGGCTTTAAACAATATGACGAAAACTTAATATTTAAATTATTTTAGTCAGTTCTGTTACTGACACCTTATAGAGTTTGTTTGATAAATAATTTCGGTATTGCGTGAATTATTTAAAAAGGATACTCCTACACCCTACGAGTTGAATTCACATATCCTTTTCATGATCTATCAAGTGTGTTAGGCAATACGAAAGTCGTTATTTTAAAGGTGTTGTCACCCTTACCAATACGTGTTCTTTGCCGAATTCACATACGCAATTAGACTGCTGATTGGATAAGAATACTTTCAGTGATAGAAAGTTGTCACCAATCTGCACTGGCCCTGCGTGGTGGAATACGGCCCATTCCCTTTCACTGAGAGGAGGCCTGTGTCCTGTGAAAGTTTACACACACACACACACGCACGCACTCACGCACACACGCATGAACGCAAACACACACACCACAGAGATTAATGATAAAAATAGATTATTAATTTTCAATGCACTTTTGTTTTGTAACTTATTACACTCGTAAGATAAAAAAGAGCGGCGCCTCCTGGTACAGGCATCTACCTATATGCTTAAGAGGGGACGCAACCAACTGTATCACATTGTGTAACGTGTAACAACGAAATAAACATTTTTTATTTTGATATCTCGATGATAAAAAGCTACAGTAGTTCTGAGTGTCATAGGTTTGTTTTTATGACGGAAGAATACACGGTTTTTTTTTAAAGGCCTTTAGAGCGAGACCGCTAAAGAGCTAATCAAACCGGCAATGGGATGCTGATTTGATGATGTTAATTACTGTTATCCTAATAAGTCTTACAGATTCAGAGCACATTTCCCGAGCATTTGCAGTTCCACTGTTAACAAGATAAACTGTATTTGCATCTGGTTTCAGTATGAAACTAGAACAGGGCGTACAGTAACACGGACAGTGATCAATAAATGAAGTTAAGCTTCCATACAAACGTAATTATTAATTTAAAACGCATAGACCAAAAACAAGACGAATTTCAAGGGTTATCGTATAATATTACCCCGATTTCTGAGTTAAGTATTTTAATTTGAATTTCTGTCAAACTGTACTTTAGTTATAATCTGTAAAAAATTTGCTTTTAAGTACAGTTTGACACGTTCTTTACTCCAAATACTCAATTCAGAAACCCGCCCTATGTCAGAAAGAGACGTCAAATCTCTTAATTTTCGCTTAATTTTTGGCTAAGAGGCACTGCACCTATCTTAATTAATCATTAAAAAAACAACTTTATATCGGCTTTACGACTAACGCCAGCTTCGATAAAAGCCGTCTAGAAAAATGTCTAGACCATAAAGATGAAAGTCTGTGTTTGCAAAGTTCTGATTAAAATCCTATAAATTTGCTAAGAAAATACGTGCGCAATCATCGGTACGACAAGAAGAAGAGAGAATTCGTATCAATAATAAGTTGTCTTTATGAATTTCTTGTATGAGTCGTTTAAGACTAAGTGCGGTCGCAGACATTCGAATGAATTTCCTAAGTAAAAATTCATAATTCTAGGTTTGCCTCTAGCCTATTTCTTCCTCCTATATTGGACCAATCTATACATCTATACATATAAATAAAATTGGAGTGTCTGTTTGTTACATTGAAATAACCGTTTTTTACTACATGTATATGAATATGTATATAAGGTACATACACCAAAATAACATTTTTTACAATTTTTGTCGGTCTGTCTGTCTGTTTGTTCCGGCTAATCTCTGAAATGGGTGGACCGATTTTGACGGGACTTTTATTGGAACGTAGCTTGACGTAGCTTGATGTATTAAGGAGTAACATAAGCTACGTTTATTTTAGAAAAAAATCGTTTATTTTAGAAATTTGTTAGGCGGAACGAAGTTCGCCGGGTCAGTTAGTTTAAAATATATATCCACGAACTGAAAAAGAAAGATATATAATGGTCTTTAAATTGGTCCAATACTACTAAATAGGAGTAAATAGGCGAGAGCCAAACCTCGGATTATGATTTTTTACTTATGAAATGCAGTCGAATGTTGCAGTTTGCCATCGTATTTCCTCGGATTCAAACAGGTGTATACTTCTAGGATATCAAGACGCCTCCTGAAATGAACAGTAGGCTGTTCAGGAAACTACTCTAACTAATTAAGTACTCTAAATCTAAATTAATATGATAAAGAGTAAATATTTCTATGTTTGTAAGTTTGCTTGTAATGGATAAACTCAAAAACTCCTTAACCGATTCATAAAATTCTTTCAGCTATGGACTAGCTACAAGCTAAATTATTCTTAAGTGACATAGGCTATTTTTATCACGAAAACAGGTCCTGTGGGGTGGGCCACGGATGCGAAGACGCGGGGAAAGCTAGTTATTAAATACTCTATTATAACAAAACTATCGGTAAACTATGTTTATATTTAATATATTGTATTCGATACATACCAATTCCATTTCATACTAACCAAAATTATGTATTAAACTTAACACATATCAATCAATTTGAGCCTTTTCATAAACAGATATAAATCCTGTCGGCTAATTCTTGTATAGTTCTCGCCAAACTTCTTGGCCGCCCTGAAGTTGGCTACAATGGCTGCGCAGTAGTAAATCTAATACAATAACCTTGCGCATCGGAAAGCCAACTTTGGCCCAGAAGTTTGGCGAGCACAATACCATTGAATTTCTGCCGGCAAAGAATGAGAAAATATTATGCTGAGAAAATATTTGCAAACTATCAGACCCCTTTTAAATTTAATCTTTAACTATCTTAAATTTTCACATACCAGCTTATCTCGCTACACAAATAGAATTCATAATAAAAATAAATTGTAATTTCATACTTCCTCCAATCAGCTGTTGCAGTGAGTCAGCGTTTCCAAGATATTACAGTAGTCAATGAATCGGGGCGATGATTCATTTCATATCGCTTGGTTCACGAGAAATAGTGCGCTAGAGTTATCGTAGATATAATATGTAAGGTTATCTCAAGGACAAAGGAAAATGTTTGCCTTCTAATCTGTTTGAAGATTATTGCTTGGTAGGTTGCTTATCTGCAAAGGACTGCGGTGGAATCAGTAAAACGAATAAGTTTAAGCGACCTTCTTGACGTTTCAACGCGATTCGAATTATATCACACGGATAACAACTTTTACGAAACGAAATTCAATCACAAAGACGCAATGCGATGCAATCCGGCCGATTTGCACTTGAAATTTTCTGAGAAAAGCTTTCGTGCCATCGCCTATCGACGCAATTTGAATTGCGTCACGCCATCAGAAATCTCCCCAAGAGAGTTAAAAATATCGGAAAAAAGTAGCTTCTTATGTTTTCAAATACATTTCTTAAATAATCTTTTACCAGTTAAATAAGGACAAAGTCGATGCAAATAAGGACTTTCTGTTGGGGTTAATAAGGTGGACACCAAGGAAAATAACAGTTTAAGGGTTTGAATAATAACAGTTTAATTACCCTTTTTTACCCTACTGCCGAAGGAGGGTAATGTGTTTATTAGTCTAGAGTTCTGAGAACGAAAATGTTTTGCATGAATAGTCTAGCTTCAAAAATTTTTCAGGAAAAGCTCATCTCAGACGTAGAACTTCAAACGTGCTCATACATTTTAATCCTTATTACACAGAAAATGTTTCCTTTGACAGTCTTAAAACTTACACGAATAGAAACCCACCTCAATTTCTGAACTAACACCTCAAAGAAAGACTTAAGACTTCAGTCAAGATGGCTGCTCGTCTTGAAACTTGTAAAGGGAAACCCTCCATCACACATCCTACAAAACATTAAATTTTATCTTCAAACACTACTTAATATTATAAATGAGATAGTTTGTATGTGTGTTAGCCAGACAACCTATCATTTGGCATGAATGTACGGTTTGATTCTTTCTAAACTCCAAATACTCGAATCGGAAACCAGCCCTTAATCGCGTAAACAGGATTGAACGGATTGAAATGAAATTTGGCACACCGATGGTTTGACACCAGGGTTTAATTTGTACATAATATGACCCTTTTAACCCATGGAGCGTACAGGTGGGTCTGTGTGACCCGCGACATTTTGAAACATTTGTATTTTCAAAAATGTTTTAATATTATATTGAAATATTGTGTGACTTTTTTGTATTTCTCAGTAGCTGGAGCCTTCCTTTTGGTTTCTTGCCACTATTCAGTTCTATTGCGCCAGCGCCGGTGAATAGACCAGGTCAAAGAAAATAAAGATGCAGAAAAAAGTAGAGCTTAAAGATGTTTTTTTATTTTTTTACTAGATTTTTTTTTGTATTTTTTTTTCCATAAGACAGATAGGTGTCATTTGCATTAATTTATAAATCTTTTTATGTTTATTTATGTTTTCACTTCAAGAGCTCCGTTGACCTTCGTGTTCCCATTAAATTAGTAACTATTTAGTCATTAATGAGCACAGGTAACTGCCTGACTGGCGATCATTAATACGTAGGTACCAACATGAAAAGTCCAAGCGCACCCTAGGCATTTAGCCCTTTCTCAAACCACACTACCTTGCTGACTGGTCAGTAAATTTACCACGAGCTATTCGAGCTAAGAGACAAAACATTGCAATTAGCACGTTCTACCTCAGTTGAAGCACCTAACATTAGCATTATTCATTAGCGTGCATTGTGCAAGCAGATTATGTACTAGGATTATGACACGCACGAATAATCTAGCTGCGGGTTTCGGATTAACGTACGCATTTTGGGTACCCGGGCAATTATTTGCCTAATTCACAGACGTATGTCTAACTAGATGAAGCGAATGTACGTACTCGTATTTTGCCTGTCTAAAAGACAGTGAAAGTGAGAGCAATTCTCTTCCTTTGAGCAATTTCATTTAGCGTTATCGAACCGAAATTTACAAAAATGCCTTAATATATAAAAAATATAATAAATATTCTATTTTATATTTTTTTCACATTTAGGCATGTTCTTAATTACTACATATAAATATGTTACATTAATTATATTTTATATATAAATATACCACTATCTTACCATCGTGATGGAGTTGCGTTATCTATTTAGTTAGATTTATGTTTTTGGCCTAATTTGTCTATTCTGATATTGGTTGATATTTCATATGCAACATAATAGAATAATTTACATTATTTGAACTGGCAACACAAATTTCGTTAGTGATTGATGATGTCACGAGAAAGTCTCATGATGCGGCCACAAAAATGTTTTCATGCTATTTAACATAAATGTAATTAATTAATTATAGCAACAAAGTATCTGCAATGTGTCCGCACCTTTATACTATCAATGTCATAATATTATGTTTGGTAATTATATTATTCATCTTGATAGCAATTGATTGATAATATCAATAACGGCGCTTAGTACCAATCACATTAGTATATTGACTAAATGGACGTAATACAGTTTCAATAGAATTAGTACTTTATAGTATATAGGTACCATAAGTTACTTAATTAGTCCTTTCAGCAAATATAAGCAATATTTACAATATCGTCAAAAGTATCGTAAATAATCCTGAAATATTTAGGTAATGATGCAAATATTTAAAAGTTTAATAGTAGAGTTTCAGGATTCCTTTAAAAAGTACAGCTATGTGCAATGATTTTTGGAAAATTATGTGTTTATCGCTCAGCAAAGCTCTAGGTACAAGTACATTCTACTTACTATTAAATGCTGAAAAACCCGCAAATGTATTTACCTGTAACAGAAAAACAGAGCATGAGTATACAGTCGTTAATAAAGACCAAACACTTAAAGTTATGCATATACAATGTTTCCCGAAACTCAACGTCAGGAAAGGTATGTGGCAATGCGCTAGGTTGTACCAGTCCTGGCAAAAATAAAAATAACAAAAGTTTTTACGGAAATTTAAAAAATCGCCACCATTGAGAGACTACTTCTTCAGACACTGTGTTCACAAATTGTAGGTATTATGCTGAAAATATATCATTTTTATCAGTCATTCTGCCTTTATGAAAACCTGAACAACATTCGAATTCGAATACATCGATGGGTCCTACGTATAAGGGCCAAACTAACAATTTGACGATTTTGACTTTTTTATGATAAACGCATCCTATCGATATGATTAATCGTGTGAGCTATTTAAAAAAAAAAAAAACTGCATGGAAACACGACTTTCTATTAAAGTATAACGGCATATGTAGCGTGAATTGAAACGTATAAGGTCCAAAGAGTAATTTGAGACTTATACGCGGGGACTTCCCGCGCGTTTGTTTATTGTTTGGGCCAATCGGCTAGTTTGACACTTATACGTCAGACGTATTTTGCTTGCGAGATTTTGGTCAGAACTCCGCCGGCCAAAACCGAAACAGGATTATGTTTTTCATGTATCTTTATGCAGCTAAACAGTTTAATTTGAATATAAAACACTCTTTTCTTGAGGTAGGCCACACTCAGAATGAAGGCGACTCCATACACGCCACCATTGAACGAGCTTCAAAATATAAAAATATTTACACACCCTCTGAATGGAGCTCATTGATTCGATGGGCAAAATCAAAAGGAAGTCCTAATAACGTCATAGACGTACCTCAAAATATGATTTATAACTTCAAAAAGATGCAGACAAATACGCAGTTTAATTGGACTAAAAACTCGGAAGGACAAAAAATCCTTTGGTCTAAAATAAAACAAATTCGTGTAAGCCGAGATGAATCATACGTTTTGTACTATAAATATGATTTGGGTGAAGATGGTATTGAAAATTATATTAAAATCTTAGATCAGTCAGTCAGTATGCGAACAAGAAGGCGAATTGCCGATATACCAACCGATATTCCTCTGCAACTATGTTACAATCAACTGTTACCGATACAACCTTCTAAGAAGAAAGACTTGCTGGATTTATGTCGAAAAAATATCATCCCACCTGTATACCACAGTTATTATGAGAATTTAGTAACATTTAATGACATTGTGACGAATGATAGCGAAAATGAAGACAATCATTAATTTTTACTTATTAATGAGTAAGGCTGATTTTGGACATTTTACTACTTGATTGTACTATTGAGATTTTTATTTTTGTTTACGCCAGTAAGGATTTTATTTTTGTTAAGTTTTTTTGTGATTTTATTGAGAAAATAATGTGAAATACATTTATTTTTATAAGCTTATTACGTGATTTTGTTAATCAAACTAAGATATTAAGTGATTTTTTTGTTAATTATTCTTAGGTAGATAATGCCAAAAAACCATTGAATACGGGTCCATAATTGTAGTTTAAAGAAACTTAAATTTTTGTTTCAATAAATGATTAAAACTATTGTGATTTTTATCTATTATTTATATTACCTAACTGAAAACACAGTTAGTAGGTTAGCAGATTCTAAAACGTATAAGTGACAATTTGATTTAATTATCTAAATATCCAAATGGCTTTTATTATAATTAATTAATTATCAACTGTTTCAGTCCTTGATTGATTTCATGAGCAAAAATATTTAAAAATACTTATATTATGCAACTTGGCATAATACGTATATTGGCCAATTTGACACATTGGCCCTTTTATGGTGTTTAAAAATACAGTAATGTACAATAGTACAATTTTAACAAAAACTAACGTAAAAGGGCCAATATGCAGTAAAAAAAAAAACTGTTTAATATATATATATAATGGTGTAGTATATATAAGTAGGACAATTGTCTTAGTAAACAAGCAAAGTTTCATAAATTTCGGCTTTATCAATTTTAAGTTACAGCAAGTTTAAACTTTGAAAGCCTCCCCTGTAAAGTTGTCATTTTGCATTTTGGCCCTTATACGTAGGACCCATCGACATGTGACATCCACCAACTCGCTTTGGGCCCGCGTGGTTGATTACGGCCCATTCCCTCTCACAGAGAGGAGGCCTGTGTCCCAGCAGTGGGAACATTAATAGGCTGATGATGTTGATGGTAATGAACAATATTCGGTAATGGTATTTCATTCCTACACCTCAATTTATCAACACAATGAAAACAAGACTCACACAATTTGAATAAGTTGCAACCAAAATGTGGACTAAATTCTACGTTGATTGAGGATCCGTGCCTCATATGCCTTCAGCTGTATAACAAAGTGATGCTATTTCATCGCTCATGCCTTCCGGCAGGATGACCTGCATTCATATCATACTGACGGAAAGAGGAAGTGGGGTGGATTCGTAATTTTGTCCCGAAGTTTGGGACAAACGAGGGTGAAATTTGTTTGTAAAGAGAGCTGTGCAGTGAAGTTTAATTGTCGATGCTGTTCTTTTTTCGGCTTGTACTTTTGATACGACTGGTGAAATATGTGTATATTGTAGAAGCGTGTCTGGCAAAGCCTTACTCCGGGTGCAGTTCGAGAACTAATCTGAGTTATTTTTGCTTAGCTCGAATAACTGAGGCTTTTTTACATACTGGTCGAAGAACATTTTGAAAAAGGAATCATTGATACGAAGAAGATGTTTGCAGTCTACATATAAGTGTAAAAAACTGACTTAGCTATGTGAACTTCACTTAAGCTAACTTAGTCTTGGTCTGCTACCGGCTTTAGAGATAATCGTCATGATTGGCTTTTAGAAAAATGCATTTATTGCCCGTCCATTAAACCTTACAAAACCTTCTGTAAGATGAGCCTATTCCAAATCATCAGGCAATTACAAAATTCTTAACCAGTTAGTAAACCTAGACATAATCAGAATTGTACCACGTTTACAATTCTTTTAATTATATTCACTTCTTGTTTGTTTTAGCTGTAAGTCGTCCATAAATTAAATAAAATATCAAGAGTGAATGGGTACTTCTAGGCATACGTGCTTTTCTATCGACCACATCATTGCTTACCATGACCATCAGGTGAGAAACGTGACTCTACAAATAAATAAAAAAGTCTACCGACACAGTTGTTGTCTCTTTTAAAAACTCGCACGCAAACATAGTCGACACTATACACCGTCCTCACAGAGGCCGCGCATATTAGGCATAAACAAACAAAACAAATCATTACATTGTTTACACCGGCTATCAATGACTCACGGGTTACTCATCAGCAACGAAACGTACACATACACATTGTACGCAAGCGTGTGTATGTATAGTATGCCCGCGAGTGTCTGCCCGCGTGTGTATGAATAGGGTTGGCACAGATTTAAAACAATAGCTTCATCTAATAATAGATGATCTATTTCGTAATGATACAATTCCTTTTTTCTTGTTGTTTTATGAAATTTAGAATTGGAGCAAAAAGAAACCTTGTAAAGGCACGAAAGTGTTAAGTTTAGTATTTATTTTTCATTATTATTTGACCAAACTGTTTGGATTCTTCAGTGTAATGATGATGAATGATTTCGTTTCCAAATCATAACATAAAAAAACGCTTTTATTTTCCGGTGGGTTAAAAACAAAAAGTTTTAAAAGATTTGATCCCCGCGGAAAATGGTCTAGAATAGTCTTGCTTAGAAATTTGTCGGCAAAAGAGGGCTGTATAAGTTTGACTTGTGTATCTGAGTGCCTGTGTGCTTGTGTATGTTTCTGTGGCATCATAGTTCCTAAACAGATGAACCAATTTTGATTTTGTCATATCGAGAGTGTTCTTAGCTATGTTTCGGTTCAGTCGTTCAAAATGTTATGGGCGTTTTGCTGTTTGAATCTGAGTGTTTTCGCAAGATGTCGTGTCATAATTTATACGTATTCAATAGAATGTCGATCGAAGCGATCCTACTACTAGATTAATTATGTAGAAAGGCATTTAAAAAATCGGGACTTTTTTAAATTTTTCTTGTATCCAACATTTAAATTCGCTACATGCCTGTCCGATTTTCGGCATAAGCATCTGTTACACATCTTCCATAACGTACGCACAATTAATTACACTCGATAGCCCTACTCCTCACAAAAGGGTCGCAGTACCCCCTACCTTCGTACTAGTGATAATTGTGGTGATATTACGGTAATGCCCTCCGGTATGCGCTGGAACAATGTGGGGTTTCAAAGAGCCATGACGTCACCCTCTGCTGGCTCAGAATGGTGTTTTTGGTTACGGTGTACAGCGGTACGTGGAGCGGATCGCCTCTTTTGGCCTATTACACGCTTTTGGACAAATAAACTAGGACTTTTTTATTCAGTGTTAATGGCATACGTTAACGCCGTTGAGAGAGGCTTATGTTAAGAAGAAAAAAAAGAAAAAGTATTTGTATGTTGTTTTGTCCATTACTGTTGACACAGACTCTAGACAAGTGTCATTAGATATTACTGATGTCAGCAATGGCGATGGTCTAAATGCCAAAAAGTAAGGGATCGATCACGTGGCATTTCGATAGCATATGGCATCTTTTTGGATTTGTATTTTAGAATTTTTTCCAATCGTTATCGCCAAGCTTTCTATGATAGTGTCTACTAGACCATTAATTTTTCCACTGTTGACAGAGACATATTCTCAGTGAATTGGCTGTAAATCAACCACTCTTATTCTCCCTGTCATTTAATTCAGAAAAGGTTTTTTTTTATATTTTTAAATATTTTTGTTCTTTACAATTATTTTTTTATTTAATAATTAAATAATTAATTTCTTAATTTTTTCTTTGAGATTCTCGGATCCCAGACCTTTAAAAGGCGTACGAAGGGCCGAAACCAACTCGCAGAAGCCTTGTTAGACATGTAAATCATAAGATTTCTTATACAACTTAAATTGTAATTTGAAATTAGGGAATTTAAATTGTAATTTGACTTTATAAAATGGGGACGGCGCTGACTCCTGTTATACGGGTCCGCCAAGTTCGGGCTTCAGAGGCTTCAAAAACTGCTGTAAAAAGTTTTAAAGATTTTTTTTAAATATTTTTTAATACTCGGGCTCATTGCGGATTGTTAGTTACACATCTGCCAATGTTTAGTATCAAGACATGGCTAATCTATGTTCTAAGGCATTGGTGGTCACCCATTGCTGTTATTATTTATTTAACGATAGTTTCACGTTCACTATCTCGCCTGATGGTAAGGGATGATGTGGTCGACGGTGAAGCACGCTTGGGATTTAAACGTAACTCGAGAAATGTATGTGTTAGAACACCTCGCTTCACTTCCCATGCGGACATTTGGAGATATATACGGTCTATGTGATAGAAAATAATAACTGCCGAGCAAAATACGACACGTGATTGCCATTTTAAATATCTGTCAAGAAGAATCCTACACATGAACGTTTCAACGCATGTCTGCTCTACTTCCTGCATTGCGAAGACACGGTAACTTATTTCCCCTCCATCAGCTTTGAATTTCCACTTCAACTGATTTAGTAAAGAATATAAGACTGGAAATGAGTATTCTGGAAAATGTCTCTAGCTGTTTACCGGTTCGTTTACGCAGTTATTTGCATATAATTGATGATTTTTCCCAAAACATCATTTAATAGAATCTCTTATTACGTTAATACATCGCGTTAATTGTTGTCCGCCTACTTGTAACTGTGTATTAGATACTACGACCAACAGAATTTGTTATCTTGATCAAAGCAATGAAGAATTATAATGAAGCTACTATAATAAACAAGCAAATAAAAACAGCTTTTACATGAAAATGGCAAATATATCTGCAACATTTCACCTCAGTCGAATACCGGAAAGTGTGTCCAATTTAAGGCGATATATACGCCCCAATGTTAACGCAGTACTGCCCGTGCGCCCGCTCGATGCCAAAATATCAATATTGAACCTCCTTTTGAACAGTTTTGTTTGCAAAATATTATTTGATTTACATATGTTATGTCAGTTATGAAGAAAATCCAGCCATCAATTTGTCTGTGTAAAAATATTTTTGAACATCCAAGTCATTTTGGAGGAGTATCCAAAAGTTGCGAAAAATATCGTGTTGCTTATTATTTTTTTAAAGCAGAATATTTGTTATACGAAAAAATTATGTACATGAAACAATAATAAATATATTTTATTTTCAAACCTTTTATCCAAGCTGTTACTAAGGAGTATGCTTCAGACAGTCCGACCGACCGTTTAACGGCACTAATGCGTATGTAGGCCCTTAACTTGCAAGCATTAATTACAACACAAACACGGGGTAAGGTGAATTTAAATAAATACTTGTAAAAATTAAAGCGATTTATAAGAAAAATGGTGAAATCATGGCTTGGCATCCCTTGCTACTTTGTCTGTTCTAAGACATTCATAGTATAGAATTATAGACAGTTACATCTTCTCGCACCCTATACCATTTTGCCGGTCGAAATTGAGTTGGCTCTAGTCCAACACCATATCTCCAGAATACAGCGCAACACTCAAATTATAACGTTCATCAATTTTCATTCCAACAATGTTCTTGACTATGCATTTGATTCAATCATACCCTAAGCTGATCTGAACTGTATGGAAGGTAGATCATAAATTAACCGATTTGCGGTGACTTACAGTTGCGAGATCTCGGTAACTATGCTATCAAATGAAATAGAAGTATACTGCATTTCAGTCGCTCTTCAGAAGTTGTGAAACTTCATTGTAATAAGTTTTAGAATTTCACAAGAAATTCTAACGGCTGACCGGTGCGGGAGATTTCACGATAGTCTGGCATGGACTTTAAAACTTTGTTCTCCGAGTTGGTCTGACAGTTAAGCAAGGAAACAAAAAAAAAACGTGTAAACGTTTTATTTATAATTAAATTTACAAAATAAATACTCGTATCATTGAATGTACGAGTACATTAGTGAGCATATAAGTTCTAGCCATCTTAAGGCCCTCATTATGATAATTGGCAGCTATGTTACACCCACTGCTTTTGAACCAAGTTTCCCTAGTCGTACTGATGTTTTTCCATCAGTAATCGATGATAGCCAACAGACCACTGAATCAAGCGTATTAAAAACGAAATGTTTTGCTTTCCACAGTGTGTATTACAGACAACGAGCTTCCTTCTGCCAGTGGTTTCGTGAACATGAAACTTGAAAATTACACCAAGGGAACACACACTCACACAAATTAAAAGTATTTCCTTCTCTGTTTAATTATCACTTCTTTATAATATCCTTCTACAAGGTCTATCCTCTCTCTATATTAAAAATGTGTCAGTTTAGCCCGAAAAACGTAAAAAACACACAGAGTTACTTTCCCCTTTATGATATTCGTATGAATTTTTAAACTACTACTCTGAACCCTACTTTGAAGCTCACCCGATTCTCAATCACAAGTTCTCGGTAAGGTTCTCGTACCAGATCATCTGAACCTAATACAAGATTTATTCGGAGTGATTCTGAGTATTCTTCTTTGCAGTCAAAGGAGGATTAAAAGAACAGTCGGTCAAAGGTAGATTTTAACAGAAACGGAGTTATTTTTTGCAAATTATAAATTTATTTTGCTGAAATACGCAAAGACTAGTTCAGGTAGCCATACATAAGTACATAAACTCACACCTTTGCCCATGTTGGTAAGCAGAAACTGCAGAACGCCACTTGCTACGATACTTACATATATAGATACTTCTTCAGCTTCACTCACGTTCAAAAATTCAAGCAGCCATTCTGTGCAATATAGTGCATATCTGTGTCATTATTCAAGGGAGCTAAACACAGCACACTGATGACAGCTATTGGCTATGCTCGATTTCATTCTCTGTGTCTGATAAAAGTCAGAAACTATTTTTGTTTTCGTGTTAACGGTTTCAGGACGCCAGTTATTGTTGTGATGCTCGTTATTTTTTGATATGACTGGATTTTTACTTTGTTATGGCGTCCAGAGGCTATAGACAAGGGTCATTCGATGTCAGCAATGGCGATAGTCGAAATGCCAGAATATAAATCTTTTTTTATCATTAATAGGCTCGCGCTTGACCACTATCTCACCTGATGGTAAGCGATGATGTGGTCGACGGTGTAGCACGCGATAACAAGGGATTGACCACGTGACATTTCGACAGTGTTTACAATTCCTATACATTTTTATCATTATTCCAATCACTATCGCCACGCTTTCAACGATTGATTGTCACTTATCTATGGCATTAGATAAGCAGTCGCTCCCTACATGTAAAATACTGGTACTTAACTGTTCCTGCTTCGACTGGTAGCAGAGCTCAATAAAGTTAGGAAAAACGCAGATTGATGTTATTCATGACAGCTAACAAAAATATTTTATTCTCATACTTATAAAACCGTTTAAATTCAAGTCGCAGTATCATAGACAAACCCTTCTCAGAATGTTTTTGGCAAAGGGCGCTTCGTTGTGAAAGCGAACCTCCCTTAACTCGTACCCTATTGTCTAGATATTCCTTCAGTAAACTCAGTTCAGTCTTGTCTTTTTAAAAACACAGTTCGAGACCGCCTATAAATAAATTATGCTTCAGAAATGGGCTAACCGGGAAAAGTTTAATACAATTTCCCGTATCGCAAAAAGCCCGGTAGTTGGATTATCTGTAGCAGAGGGCTAGTACCCACCATAGACTGTATTTATTTTTAACCTTGTTAGGCACTTTACAATACAGCTTTGAACCGGCGAGTATACATTTTATTTTCGTTTTTCTACGTATGGAATTTCGTACAAAAATAAAAAAGGCGAAAGCTGTAGTGTTCAATTTTATCTCTAAAGTTTGACCTAAAATGGTTTATAGCCTATTTTAGCCATTTTAGGCTTTTTGTTACTTATGAAAACAAATACGAGTATTGTTTTTGCCGCTATACCTAACAGTTTTTTTGGGTTCCTTCAATATCGAACTAACATATTATTTAAATCAATAGGATGTCATTCATGCCATGCATGTAGATTTTTTTTTTAAAGTACCTAAGTAAGAACATTCCACACAGTCTCAATAGTGATAAAAATTCCTAAAAAAAATCGTTAAACCTCTATAATTACTAAACCCATTTCGATAAACAAATTCTTCAGAAATCAACAAGACGATTAGCCAACACGATTATCTTTTAGGTATTTTAAGAAAGCATATATGACATCACCTTAATTTGGGATAACATCGTGAGGAAGCAGAATGAGAATATTGAGATGGATGTGCGGAGTGACGAGAATGGATAAAGTGAGAAAGAGAAAAGGAAGTTTGAAAGTGGCGCCAGTGATAGAAAATTTGAAGAGAAACCATTTGTCCTGGTATGGTCATGTGAAAAGGAGGGATGAAGCGCATGGTAATATAAGAGTTATGAATATGTGTGTGGATGGATGGAGAGGGAGAAGACGGCCAAAGAAACGATGGATGGACTGTGTGAGGAGTGATATGAAAGAAAAGGGAATCAGTGATAGTGTGACGAGGGACAGGACGGTATGGAAGAAGAAAACGTGTTGCGCCGACCACAAGTAACTTGGGACAATGGCAGAAAGATGATGATGAACGTCGTGAGGAACTATGTCGGACCCCGCAGTTCATTTCGTTTATGTCGCAGCCCTCGTGATGGATGATAGCTTACTTCTTCTCACAGAGAGGAAGTCAGTGAACATTATGGGCTGATTAATTATGGTATGTAACTTTAAAATACTCTTAAAATATTGGTTTTGCTAACCGGGATTAAACATTTCACATCATTATCTTACTTTGTCAATTATTACCCTCAAAGGATTTCGAAATTATTTACCAAAAATTGAAAAGAGTCACAGTGTAACAGAACTCAGTATACAAATAAACGGACGGTTAGAATTCCAGCAATGCAGCATATCACACACAGCTCCATTCCGTCCGGGAGTAGAGTTATTAACATCGTAACTATGTAGCTAAATGTTTAAACTTATTTAATTTTCATGTTGTTTGCACTCTAGAATATTTAATACTACTAACACCGAATATTCAAATAATGAGAAAAACTAGCGGTATTTTAAAATGAACAAGTCAACTAGATTTTGAAAAAAGAATGGAAAACAGATAATAAATTTACTAAGCAAGAGTTGCCCGCTCAATGGATGCTCCGTCATTAAAATTCATAATTGGAACGTTGTCGTACTGAATATTGTTGGCATATTTTTTGTTTCGTATCGATCGCGCGAACGGCAAGGGATTTTAAATTCAGGGGAGCGGAAAATAGGTCAATGTTATGCTTAGGGTAATGGGCTATTAATGGAGAACCTGTACAGGCACTTCTTTCAGAGGGGGTGCCGAGAGTAGGTTGATAATAAAATTTGATGTACGTTTGAATATTGAATTGAAACGGAATAATTTTCTGGCGTATTACGAAGTACCTGCCATCAACTGTTACATAAAAGTCTGTATTTTTTGGCTTTAAAGAAAATGAGGAATAAATAAACGAGTTCTCTAAAGTTAATGAAAACATGATAGGCTTCACTGTAAATGCCTTAACATTTTTAAGAAAGTAGCATATTTTTACAGAAACATCACACCCAAACGTTTTGGGAATATTTTTATGAGTACAACTAAGGATCGGAATGCCCTGCAGGAGTCTATATTTCCTGATAACTTAAATCTGGAAATCTTTAAGTCTAGAGTGAATAGGTTTCTTCTCGGCAAACTTGCTTCATCGTTGACCACATCATCGCTTACCATCAGGTGAGCTAGTGGTCAAGCGCGAGCCTATTTATAATAGATAAATTAAAAATACACAGTCGGCATTTTGCTATTGGAAAATGAAAATTACTTTCTACCGTTTATGTAGTTAAAATTGGGGCACGGAGTCATAGGCAGCCGAAATATTTTTTGTAATAATTTCATAGCGTTTTCCTCCGCTAACGAATCCAATCCAATCCAGTTTGACGTTTTCCATTTGTTCGGGAACGTTATATGGTTTACTTTTTGTTTTATGCTAGGTTTGAGAGGCATCGCCCGGTCAGTTATCCACTAAAGTCAGTATGTGACGCGAAACTTTTGTAGCCGTTCAATTTTTGAACACGACAATTTTTTTTGACATACATTGCATTTATTTTTCCTTTTTTCTTCCCTCATCTCGTTTTATACGCACTTGTACATCATCATCTTCCTACCCTCGTCCCGTGTTACTTTGTATCGGCACCACACGTTTTTTTTATTGCATAGGTACCGTCCTGTCACTCCTCACACAGTCCATCCACTTTTTTTTGGCCGTCCCCTCCCTCTCCATCCATCCACATTTATATTCATAACTCTTATAGTACCATGCGTTTCATACCTCCTCATCACATGACCATACCAGGACAAACGGTTTCCTTTCAACTTCTCAATCACTGGCGCCACATTCAAACTTCCTCTAATATACACATTTCCCACTTTATCGATTCTCGTCACCCCGTACATCCATCTCAACATTCTTATCTCTGCTAAATGCAATCTCTTTTTCACAGCTCAACCTTCTGATCCATACAGTACGACAGGTCTAATCACGGACTTCTAAATATTTCCCTTTAACTACGCGCTTGTACATATTATTATAATTAGTTAGTATATATAGTTTATAATATTTTTTGATCCCTACTTAAATTCTGATGTAGGTAATTGGTTATATTATAACTAACACTCGATTCGCATTACTAACGAGGGACTTCGCGCATGCAGCAATGTACCAGGAGAACATGAGTGTCAGGGAATCATTCACATTAATCCATAAATCACAAACGAGTAAACTAATACTGAGCGATTTGAAGCTTCAATGAAATCTCTCGTAGGGTATTATTTCGCTTGGAACTTATAATCAGGCTATTGTTACTACATTCAATAACACCCAGCAACGAGTATTGATCTCGATGTTTGCGATTTCCGACCATTCAACTCGAGGTATTCCCAAACTGTGGCCTCTTGATTCGGTTCTAAATAAATACACATCAACGGAAAAAACTACAAGAAAATGATTTGTAATTATTTTTATTAATGATTCTTCAAGATCAGCGTCATTTGGCAAACATTCAAATTTGCGTTCAAATATACAAAGTCGTGATTCTTAAAATGATAGAATCTCGAATAAGATTTTAAATCTATATACAGTTTTTATCGTCCCTTTTTCTGGTCTCTTAGGGTCGATTTTCAAACCAGACTTGGCTAAGTTACAATCTAGATAAGAAAGTTGAAACAGCTAAAACAATCTAATAGGTTAGTTCCTACGTTTCCACTAATCAACTTATACTCGCATGCAAATCTATTTTAAGTGCCTGAAATTAGCAAAATTGACAAATATTTCAAAATAAATCTTTCAGAATTTTTTCACTGATTCACCGTGTCTAAAGTATTGTGCCACGGTTTAATAATAATAATTTTATGACAAAGATATCCAATTGTACCTAATCCTTTTTCCTCAACACGTTAAAAGGTATCGTTTGCAACTGAAATAACAATTAAATTAAATCATAATATAAAACTCTGTAAAACAAGGATGATAACTCCGTGGTATTTATTGTTGAGGAAAATCAAACTTTTATTATCATTAACAGGATAATTGTATCAACACGGTATTGTATTTTGGTGAATAAATAAAGGATACTGTATTTTACTTGCTGTGCCCGCGGCTTCGCTCCCGTCCACTGACTACCCTACCCACCTACGTGTACGTATCCGACTTACCTAGTTACGTACCCTATTTGCCTACCTACTCGTACCCACCCTACTTACCTTTCAATTATTTTTCTAGGGTCATTTGTCCGCGTAGTATCTTACTACCGTTCATTCAGAAAATGACGTCAGATCGCGCCAGTATTTCTCGTAGGCTTATTACGTATGAAACAGCAATCAGCAATAATTGCGCAGCGATCGCTATATGTTATAATTTCATAAATATCTGGATTACGTAACCAATTATTTGCTAATCGCTCGCTGTTTGACAAATGCCATTAGGTATTTCGAAAAAAAAACCAGTGAAGACTAAAACATCTGTACTTAGTAATTCGGGAGAGGTTGCTAACTAACAACAAGAGAAACACTAATCACAATTTGACAGCCAAATTCGCTCGCCATTATCGCGATCATCCTGCTTTGAAATGAACATTTTAACTAACTAATTCTTCCATAGAGGCAACACTGTCGAAAAATTACCTTGGAGTGGCAATCCCTGATACATAATTCGGATTCGCAATTGAAGAGCAATTATTGCACAATAATTACTATCGTTTGGCTCTTGCAAGAAATGTAATAAGCCTGCCGAACGTGTGTACTGTGTGCAGTGCATCCAGATTTCACAATAGAGAGCGAAAACAACCAGCCTACACTCGTGAAATAATACCATTTTACAATAGACCCCTAAAGGAAAATGCCAGAAACTGGAACTACAATACTCCTTTGTCTCTCGGCGTGCGAAACGCAAACTGTGAAAATAAATACTGCAGCAAAGACGAATAGGTCCGCACACAAAAGATTACACATTTTTATAATACTAAAAGTTATACGTAAAATTAAACATTCACCATCATGAAATAATGTTGCATTTCCGGTGAACACGCTGTATTTATTTTTAAATTAAATATGTGCACAGGGTACAACGAGAAACTTACGAGTAGAACAAACTCCAATTGGGAAAATGTTCACGGAAAATGTTAGATACAAATTTTCAAAACTACATAAAATGTAGCGTCATTATTTTTTTAAATGAAACTAATATTTTATAGAGAGAAAAGAACTTTTTTACAAAACAATACCATTGACTTCCAAATAAGAAAACTACAAAGTGAAAAATAACTTTATTTTTGGAAGTCGGTGTCTTTCGTAGGTACGATATTTTTGCGTTACGGACACCGACTTCCAAAAATAAAGTTATTTTCCACTTTGTAGTTTTCTTACTTGGAAGTCGGTAGTATTTTTTTGGAACAAATTTTTTTTTCACTTTTCTGTTGTACCTACCTAATAGGCAAGTGGTTTAGTAAGTTACCTTAAAGCCAGAATAGATAAGCCGAATATCATGAAACTTGAACATAAAGGTCGAAATGAGAGATCTGCGTACCCCTCAAGAGCGTACTGGCGTGATGTTATGTTATGAAATTGTATAAACAATAAACAGACATGCGATTGCAGCAATCCCGAGAGTTTTCACGTTATTTGTTGAAGAGTTCTGTTGTATAGGGATCAATTTCGAAAGATACTCTTTCAAACAAAAAAAATTGTCAAAATCGGTCCACAATTGACGGCAATATCGGTGAACACAGATAAAAAAAGAAAAAAAATATATATATACCTTAAATCGAACACCCTCCTATAGAACCTTCTCCTTTTTGGTAATTCGGTTAAAATTTTTATTTAGATATATATCCCGGCTGATCTGTGTTTTCTGATAGCTCACACCTGGGGGTCTATAACTCAAGAGTGAATAGTAGACTAGGCAAGCGAGCTTCACCGTCGTCGGCCACATATACGAGCCTGTCAATACTTCAAAACAAAATCATTTGTAGAAAGGTACTAGATAGCTGAGTCTCTTATGCCTCTTTGATAATGAATGGATAATGATGAAAGGCCAGTGAAGCGCAAACGCGGTAAAAAGCTGGTTGTAAATTATTATGTAAAGTGAATTTTAACAAGCCTCAGTTTTCAGCACATCTACTAATTACAGGTCAGGTTATTAAAATACGTTTATTTACAATTTGCCATTGACTAAATTTGAGAGCTATATTTATGACACCACCCGTTAATTACGTAGTAAAATAAACCATTTGAAATATTCATTTATAGTTTTATTATTTTTAATACTTAGAAATTTCTGCCGTTATCATGGGTGTGTTTACAATCATATAAACTCACATACACAACCAGACCGGAACAACTATTTGTAGGCCATACAAGTATCTGTTCCGTGCGGGAATCGAACCCGCGACACGCAACGCAACGCAGCAGCCGATCGCTCAGCCACTGCGCCAACCTTTTCGTCAAAGTTAAAATTTAAGTTAATAATAAATAAATTTTGAAATGAAATTACGTAGTGAGGTAATTAAAATATCGGTTGATTGCCGTGACGTAAATTGCAGCGTGGTGGTCGCGTGGCGTCGGACGTTGGTAATTGTCAGTTGTCAATGTGTTCATTTAGTGGCGAGCGCGGATTTCAGTTGTCAATGTGTTCATTTAGTGGCGAGCGCGGATTCATTTTGCTGGCAAATTAATTCATGTCGTAGCTACTAATTCAGGCTACTTATAAAAGCTATAATCAATCTGCAAAAGGCTTTTTCCTCTGTATAATTATGTGATCGAATGCCAGTCTATGCAGAAGAAGCTGAGTACCAATATTGTTACATGAAGCGATTTTAACTGACCGCCACAATCTAGTAACTGGATAACATGAAACCCTTTGGTATGTTTATGCTAGATTTTCTGGCTTCTGTCACAATTATCTATACTAATAATATTATAAAGCTGAATAGTTTGTTTGTTTGTTCGAACGCGTTAATCTCAGAAACTGCTGGTTGGAATTGAAAAACTATTCTTGTGTTGGATAGTCCATTTATCGAGGAAGGTTATAGGCTATATAACATCACGCTATGACCAAAGGAGCGGAGCATAAATGAAAAATGTTGCAAAAACGGCAAATATCATTCCTTTTTGAGAGCTTACGTTGCGTGCGCTGCGTAAACGGTTTAAGTTACGCAAATTTCATGTCTAACTACTGAATCCGTTTTGACGAAATTTTGTATAAAGTAAGCTTAAACTTCAAGGAAGGACACAGTTATATTATTTATCCAACCGCGATAACTGATATTCACGCGGCGAAGTCGCAGGCAGCGCTTCGACCAACAGGAGCGGAGCATCAATGAAAAATGTTGCAAGAAAGCTGAGAAAATTCATTACTTAAACCACTCTCTCTCTTAGGTGACGCTTACGAAGTTGCGCGGGTCAGCTAGTCATTAATAAAATTTTCAATAGGTACAGTTTTTACTTAACTATATTAATATAATTAATTTAACACATATATATATAAAAAAAAAATCAATTGAGTAATTAGGTATTACTCAGCAAACAAGTTTGTTGGTCAAGTTGTCCTTCTTTGACATAGGAATCCCCTAGTTTCTTCCACTCATCTCTATCACGAGCTAATCGTCTACATCCTTTCGGTAGCTCATCTTCCCATCTCTTTATTTGACGTCCCTTTTTAACCGACTTACACAAAAGGAGGAGGTTCTATTTTCGACTTCTTGTATGTTTTTTTTTCTATTTTATATTATTTTCTTCAGTACGCTCTAAAGGGGTACGCAGATGTGTACAGTTCACCTTGGTTCACTCTCATTTCACCGGTTATGTTCAGTTTCATGATATTCGGGTAATCTATTCAGGCACTGTAGGTACTTTACTAATACCCGCCTATTAGGTAGGTACAACTAAAAAGTGAAAAATAAAAAAACTTTTTACAAATAATACTACCGACTTCCAAATAAGGAAACTACAAAGTGAAAAATAACTTTATTTTTGGAAGTCGGTGTCAATAACGCAAAAAAGTGGTACGTACCAACGACACCGACTTCCAAAAATAAAGTTATTTTTCACTTTGTAGTTTCCTTATTTGCAAGTCGGTAGTATTTTTTTGTAAAAAAGTTTTTTTGTCTATTTCCATTCCTAGGATACCATTTCATTACGTCTTTCGTCCATTTTTCTCTGTTCGTAATGTGGCCAGTCCAGTTCATATCTTTATTTTTAATAAGACATCGCTTACTTTTGTTTATTTCCTTATAACTAATATCAGAGATGTACAAATGGCCAACGGCTTAATGTGTTCCCGATGCACAAAGGAGTAGGTATTTAATCAATTATGGCCATCCGCGGACCAACCAAGGGTATAAATTTCAAAACTAAGCAACTCCTGCCACCAAAATATGATTCAAGAATCATACTTTACAGTCGAAAACAGTATGATGACTGAAGTTCCTACAACAAAATAAGTAATGTCGCATATCATATTCAGAAATGCACTTTACAAGAAAGACCGTTAATTATTGACTTATGAACAGTATTGGTACAAAGGCAGGTAAAGCATTACATAACAATAGGAACTTGCAAGAGGTACAAACTAAACACTTGCAAGTTGTTTTATTCTGATATCGGACAGAAACTGATATTCCTCGCAGAAGTTTTGTTCTTGCGGAAACAAGAGCTCAGAATATCGGTATGTCTCAAGACAAGCTAGGAAGAATTTTCAGCGGAACAAAGGATGGACAGCTATAAACAAAATTTAGAGAGTATCCTTTTATATACCCTCTGAAGCTCAAGACAAGTGACATTCTAACAATGAAACCGTGCAGCAGCCAATTGTAAAATTCGAAAATGTTACCCTTACATTTGGCATTTTGACCGTCGTCATCGCTGATACAGTAACACTTTTCTAGACCCTAAATTGCAATTAATATCATTATGCGACAGTGACTACTTACCATCAGGTAGATAGTCTAAATATTTGTCATATAAACAAAAGACGAAGAGAGTGAAAGAACACTAAGTTTCCATTCCGTCATAATTGCAAATAATCTTGTATTTACCTGTTATTTATTTATTACATTATTTAGTATTTATTATTAATATGCGTATTTATGAGAGTATATATTAATGAGCTATATTTTATTTTATTTTATAGTGAATTGTTTGATAATTTTTTCTTTTTATGGTCCCTCAACACACGGTGTCTACATATCTTTTATTTCAACTCTCCTCTCGCAGGTATGCTACTTTATCTTCCTTCTTCTTCTTGTCTCTTTATTATGTGTGTGTACATTAATGGTTAAATAAATAAATAAGACATCCATCATAATACCACGTAAAGTTACACTACCACCGTTAAAAGTCACCAGAGGTAATGAACGACTCGTTCAACAAAAAAATCTCATCATTCCACTAGGTTACAAATACCTACCATCTTTAAGTCAAGAGTGAATAGGTTACTTCTAGGTAAACGTGCTACACCGTCGACCACATCATCGCTTACCATCATATAAGATAGCGTTCAAACGCGGCTCGCGTTCTATAATAATAAAAATATTAAGAGCAATAAAGCGGTCCAGTCTGTTCTTCTAGTAATTTTATAGACACTGGCACAACAACGGTCTATCGGTTATAGGGACGTCGAGGTGCGCGGAGTATTCGGGCAAAAGCGGGCAATAGTGGGCACAGTCGGTCAACATGGTAATGACGACGGATCGAGGGAGAAAACACCGTACATGTATTTCTTCGGTTTAAATTACTGTATCGTGGTCCGCATTAAAATAATCCTACCATCAGATGACTTAAATCCGCACCTCAAGACCCTCCGGACTACAGTCAATTGTTTTAACACAACAGTTTAACGTTTGGAATGTCTTTCATAAGTGGTCGAGTCACGTACGAACGAATGACATGCAAATGACATGTTGTGCAGTTGGACGACCGACCGGTGAATGGCGCTTATTGGTTCATTCCATTCATTCGTTATTGTTTTGAGAGGTGGTCACTATTTGTAATACTGAACAGATGATCGTAGGTATAGTAAGGGTTGATTCAGGCTGTTGTTTTTCAGTTTTTTTTTTAATTTATGTACTTGTTATAACTATGATAATATATTTATAACTGCACAAAGGGATGGCCAGGCTATTGATCCTATAGTTTTATTTGAGTACTCGCTTCTTAAGGTGAAAATTATCGCGTGAGGAAAATATTCTCGGGATAAATACTATCGTGTGTGCTATTCCTGACTATAATCTATCTCTGTGCCTAATTTCATCCAGACCCGTCCAACCATTCTAGCGTAATTGAGTAACAAACATATGTATGTTTGGATGGATAGATGTGTACATCTAACTATCCATCCAGTTATCTATCTACTAAATTGGTATCAGAGAAATCTTTGGATCATAAAATTCACGACGTAAAACTGGATATGGACAATATATTTGTTTTTTAATGCATGCTCTCTATAATTCTAGTAACACCAAACAACAAACTAGATCAACAAAATTAATAAATGCCGATATAAATGAACTGATTACCCTACAATTTGATCCTGTTCTAGAATTATTATTTTTCTTGAAAATTCAGAAAAGTGCAAATTTTTTTAACAATGTTTATGCCTATTTTTGCAGTTCGTGCTACGTTCCGTTTAAATAAAGATTTTACCAACATTTTTTTTTATAAAACTGATAAATTACATAAATATCAGCTACCTGTTAGTTTCCTGTATGCATATTAAAATAAAAATAAAAATCAATATCGTCATTTTGTTTGTAAAACCTGTTATCAGAGTTCATAACGAGTTTTGTCAAAGAGAATTGGAAGAAAAGCTTCGAATAAAATGTTTAACGAATTACCAGACACTTACTTCAAATTTGTATAGAAGAGTCGAAATTAGAATCTGCTAAACACAGCTCAGAGATTTTTTTTAAATGAGAGCACTACATCTTAAGCTTCTCTAGACACTTAATGCAAACCTTAATTGGTTTCAATTACAATCAGCCAGTCTCCCACGTGTCCATCTAAGAGATGAATGCGGTACTATGTACTGTCCAGTCTCAATCCAACCAATCACAGTACAGAATCTCATCAATAGAAATGTTACAAATGGAGCATCCATTTAATCTCACAGTTTGGAAACCGAACTACATCCAAGTGACGTTCGAAATTCAAACAAGCTGCATTGGAAGCTGTATAGTAAGGGTACGTTCACACAGAACATCCGTATTTACAGGATCGTTTTTAACTGATCCGTTGCTACTGGAGGTGAGTTTCACACCACATTTACAGTAACTTTTTAACGGATCCGTCGCTACTGGAGGTAGTGTTCACACCAACCAACTATCAATCAACTACAAGGATGGTCGTCCGATAAAACGGTTCAGTATTTTAATACTGTTGTGTATGTCAACTCGCTCATACATCTACCTACGCCATTGCCGACTAAAAACGAATATGATAAAGCAGACCTGTAAAACGGGCAGCTGTATATTTTGTTGGATCAATATTTTTTACTGGATTCGAAATACTGTCACGTGTGTAAACTCGCTCATACAACTACAAACGTCAACGCCAAATAAAAGTGTACACACACACAGATCCGTTTTACTGGTCCGCTTTATCGTAATAAAGCGGACCTGTAACACGGATCTCTGTGTGAACGAGCACTAAGTTAGTAACTAAGTTAGGAATGTAAAACCCGATACCATCAGACCAACGGACCATTCATTGCAGGTTGATTACTATGACTGCTGAACGTATCAAAAGGACCTTTTAGTGAGCAAATAGCTATGGGAATTCTGTGAAGCGAGTTTTGCATTCGGACTATATAGAATGCAAATTAGATGCTCGTGTATCAAACTGTGCAGCCGAATTCTGAGGATATGCTGAAATAGAAGGTAAACTATGTTGTCAATTTTTCTGCTGAGTTACATGAAATATTGACTGGGTATTTTAGAGATGCGTTTAACTAACCTGATTGGATATTCTCTAAATAGTATAAAACAACGGGTCCGTGCCCACTCGACCCAATTAGACTCGACCCGAAGAATAATACCAGATGTTTTACTACCAATTCATTGCCATTTGTACAGTCAGGCAAAGTGATATTTAATTCTAAATAACTTATTAATTCACTAAACAAAAGCTTTAATGGTGTAATTGTTTTGATCCTACCTAGTCATGTATTCTTTAAGATATTGTGTATGTTTATTTTTAGCGATAATTTAGTATTTTTTTTTTTTTTTTTTTTGAAGTAAGTAACCTATGAGTTTACCTAATAATTAGAATCACGTATCCAATGATCCAATAAATACCACCGTGCCACTAGCTATAAGATTGTAATGATAATCAACAATAATCTGAGATAACTTCTAACTTCTTTTAAACCAAACAATGGATTTTGAAACAGTTTCCGCTAATAGAAAGAGCGATAAACGAGGAAGGTGTTTGTATATAATTTGTTCCTTGCCAAGTCGGGGTGGGTTGCTAGTCCTGTATAATATACGAGGTTTTTAAGTTCGCAGAATGGGAGAGTACATTTATTGATGAAAGTAGTTTTTTTTTCTTAACGAGTTAACTAACTCATAGTTAATAAGTTCTATCGTAATCGGGTCATAAGCCTTTGAACTAACGTCAAAATCGGGGAAAAGTGTGAAATGTGGAAAAAATCGAGTGCCGCTCGGTTATAAAATACCTAACCAAGCAGTTAAATTCTGTTTAAACCATTCTAAAAGTATTGGAATCCGTTTATGGGGGCTCTTGCCCCGGAACTATGGTTTACAAGTGGCACAGTCTCTTTAAACAAGGCAGGGATTCATTTGAAGACGACCCACGAAATTTTCAAGCACAGAAGTAATGGACGCAGTTTAAACCTATTTTTCGGACAGAGAGAATACATCTTTTTTCAAAGGTATACACAAGCTAATCGAAAGGTCTGTTTAAAGATAGCAGATAAATATATAGAGAAAGAAAAATAAAATTAATTTTCATAATTTATCCCCCATTCCGCTCGTAATAAAGAAATTAATATTTTAATTAACACACGAGTAAGAATAAAAACACAACCATGTGTTCAACGTCACATTACAACAAAAACATCATAAACCTTACAAAAAGTAGTCAGCAACTGACATTTGCGTAAGTATTGCTATAAAAGGGTGACATTTGACTCGAGGGTGGCCATATAAAAAATATAATAAGGAGGAATTTGCAAAAGAAACAAAATTGCAACGGCCGTGGACTTATAACCTACATTGAGTCATCGCGAATATTTGCATATGGCGCACACAGATGTGTACAGTCAGCTTACGTCATTGGTGACACTTTGAGCTGCAAAAACCGGCCTCTTTCTTCTAGATTAAGTCGATGTTAAAGTCAATTTGCTAACATAATCGTGTGGTTGACTGTATGTTTGACTGATCAGATAATTAGTAGTAGATATCGATGCTGTTTCTGTTTATACAAACAAACCATGTCGTCACGCTTCTCGTGTTTGAAAAGATGCATTTCCATTCGAGCATGGTTTCGCATCGGGTTGAGTTTTTACCGTGTGATACGGATGGACGATCATCTTCAAAAACGTTGATCAGTTTTTATCTTAGTGACATAAAGTCGTTACTTGTCAGTGTTTATATTTTTGACCCCTGTTACAATATAATAAATCATTTGTAAACAATTTACTTACAAATTATGTTAGTACCGATAACGTTAAACAGTTGTTTACATGGCGTGGTATGATCAAGGTTTTCATGGGCTGACTGTACGCAAGGAAACATTTTCTCATATTTGGATATGAACCCATCCCCACATTCCGCTTTAAAAACATTGCATTATTTTGTCTTCGTTTTTATCTCAGACAAACTATATACGAGTATTAACACTTTTGCTATTAGAGAATCTCTATAAATTATATGTTTGTGTTAATTGGCCGTACAAAACAAAGAAAGTAGGCATGGTTCATAGATAATAGTAACAAGAAATGATTTTAGTAATAACAACTTCCACCGATATTTAAGCAAAAGCCGGAAAGACATCCTGCATAATTATTTATAGATACATGATGTTTTTGCAAGGATTTAAACGTGTTTTGATCATGCGGAGTATCTATACTATATAAATTTAGGTATATATTTTCTTCCTTATGAAGAGTTTAGCTAGGAATCTATTAGTATTTAAATATTCTTAGTCATAATGTTAACAATCTTTGCCGTTCGCGGGGTTAGCTCAAGGCCAGGGAGCCTGCGACTAGCGTAGTATTTATCTAAATATTAATCTTTTATATTTATCAAGATTCCAACCGTAGCAACAAACTCGCCGAGGTGAGATTTCGATTTCAATTTTAACATCTAAAAAGCGCACGAGAATTTATTAACCTTCGCATTATTGCAGATGACGCATTTATTCAATAAGGATTAGTTTCAAACTGAAGCTATAAAAAGGCATTTAGAATCGATCAGCAATAAATGCTCTTGCTTCATCTATATGAAAAAAGAGATGGTGAAGCATTTATAGGACAAAGACGGGCTAGAATTAATTTTTTGAGTTTTCTTACAGCAATCCCTCGAGCAACAGAAAGAGATTCCAAAACTCGGTACAATCCAGTATTTGGCCTAAGCTCCTTGAAAGTTAAAATTGCCGCCCGAGACTACCAAAATATAATGTGACACACAGGGAGTGTGCACAAAGCACATAAATCGACAAGGAATTTCAGGCATTCAGCCATTTTACTAACTAGCTGCAATTTATTAGACAAGAAACAAAGTTGTTTGAATACAACTGCGAATATTTTACACTGTGGACATCGGCTGTTGCCACAATATCGATTGACCATAAGGTAAAGTCAACGAGGCTTTTAATTAACTAATGAAACACTGGAAGTATGGATTATAATGGGTATTTTATACGCCCATATTATCACATTGAAAGCGTGACATCATAATTGTATATAATTTTTCTTTTAATGAAAAGGCTCGGCTTAGTAGTGAATAAGTCATTTTATTATTTATTATTTTGAAGTAAGCTTTTCCTTATTTTTTTGCAGTGTAATATGACTAAAATGTTACGATTACTGATTTATTTCAATAGTTAATTAATTTACTGTAGTTTGTGGTCATGGCTAATCAGAGTTTGATAAGATCTCAACTTCATATTTACAAGTCAGGATCAAACCGGGATAATACGGGCTGATGAAAACTTTAAATTTGGTAGAAGCCAAGGCCATTAGGTATCCGAAACCAAATGAAAACAAAATCAACATTACAATGAACACCGAACAACCAATTTTAATGTTGGCAACCCAAACAAACCGCGCTCCAATACCCGATACGAAACCGATAATCGGCTTTAACGACTGTCGATTGTCGTCCAAAATTGCGTTTAATCGATCGTGTGTGAGCTGCCTTACCGGTAAATGTTCGATGACGTAACCTCGGTATATAGGAATGTAGCGAGTCAAGTTTTGTATGCAAAAACAATATAATTATTTAGGTATATTATTCAATATCCATATTGCTTTATTTCGGGACAAGTTTTTTTTGGTAGCAACAGATGTTCGTTATTTAAAGAAAAAATATGAATGGCCAATGTTTTATAGTCGTTTCTTTTTTGTGTGAACAAGTAGTTTGTAATTGTAACTCGTGTTAATATGTTCCATTTGAAAGCCAATAAGACGAAAAATACGAGGAAGAAAAGAGTCTTTTGTCCCTTCTCTCTAAGAGAATAGGTTTTTATTCTACGCATACTATTGACTGGAAAAATATAAGGCAGAAATCCTTATATAGAGAAATATAGAGATAGCGAAAATACAGGCACTCGTTTTAAATATTTCTCAGTAAGAGCTGAAATAATACGCACTTTTATCAGGAATACGATTTACATATTTTTTTATAATAATGTACAAACAAGTTATTATTGAGATATTTTTGAAAACTCAATCAATTACTTATTTACTAACTGAAATTTAAATTTTGAATTTTGAATCTGATACTTCGATTCGAAGTTCGTATTCTGTTAATAAACTTACTTTGAATCATAAAATAGGACAGCAAAATCAAAACCCAAATAAACAAATTGGCACCTGATTTTGAAAAAAGGATATCAAATTTATACTAAAAAAAAATATTTAAGAAAATATTAATACATTTATATTAAAAAAAAAATTTGAACTTAGAATTCCAAGTCATTCCGTAGTTGTCGTACTTCAAAGTGGCCAGTCTCATAAAACGGCAATTGCATAGTAAAAGACCGAATAGAAACTATCCCACTGCAAGATAAAGTCTCCTCTCCGCAGTCCAGTCGGGGATACTGTGAGTTTAATTTGAATTGCGCGGAATGAATTGCGGTGGGAAATGTGGGGTTTTAGTCGGTTGGAGACCAACATAACCCTTCATTATATTCAGAACAAGGTAATCCATGAAAACATTCCCACAGAAAAAAGGATAAAGTCTCTTCTTTTAGAGAAAAAGCAAGAGTAAGTATCACTAAGTTATGTAGAGGCGATATAGCTATTTGTGACTATAATTATAGTGTCTTCATGATATTTTCCATCACCGAACATAAAAATAATGTATGCGTTGAAATATTTACAAAAGTATTGCCCCAAAACAAAATATCTCGCCTTAAATTGTAGATGCTTAATTCAAGCCATACTAGAAGCGTCTTCGTTTAAATGAACACTAGCATTTGAACTCTAAATGGGCAGTCAGACCTCGCGGGTCGTTTATATGTACCAATCATAACAACAATAGAACTTCGACGTCCAGTTCTAAATATAGAATTGTTCTGTGAGTTGCGACTAACAACATAATAGTTGTAAACTGTCGTTCAGACGTTCACACAACTCCAGAGTCCTACTTTAAATAATATTATAAAAGCGAATGTTAGTGATTGTGTTTGTTACTCTTTCACGTAAATACTACTGAACGGATCCGCATGAAATTTGACACAGAGATAGATTAAAGTCAGGAATAGCACAAAGGAATTTTTTTACCACGGGAATAATAATAATAACAATAAAAAAAAATGACGAAGTTGTCATGACGAATAACTACCGGAGATTTATTGTGAAGGATGGAACGGTTGACATCTGTCGGGCATGTCACCGCCCGGGTGAATCAATCTGCCACATTATCTCTGGTTGTTGTCGTCTAGCTAACGAAGAGTATTTGCATAGACACAATCTTGTGGCCAGGATTATCCATCAGCAAATTGCTCTGAAATACACTCCTGTGGTATCGGAGGTACCGTACTACAGATATGTGCCGACCCAGTTCAGTTGGGATCGGTCCATCATCACTGACAGGACTATTGTAGCCAATAAGCCTGATATTGTGGTGGTGGACCGAACCGAGAGGCATGCAATGATTGTTGACATTACCGTCCGCCGGGAACCTCGTGAAAGCCGAGAAAGATAAGCAAATCAAGTATCTTGACTTGGCTCGCGAGGTTGTCGACATGTGGGATGTGGACACAGCGATTATTGTATCGATAGTCGTGTCGGCTAATAGCTTAATAGCCACGAGCCTTTTTTTTTTTTTTTTTGCGTGGAGAAATTCTCATGCATACTGCGCTACCACGGGGAGATAACGCAGTTATGTGGGACTCTAACCCACTAAAACTCCACGGTGTCCTCCTGTGCCGCTTATGGCGGGAACACGGGAACGCGTTATCATACAACCGCGGACCCGCCGCGGCTGTCCGTCTCCGGACCCTCCTCTGGGGTTTACCCCCCATCACCGGCGCACCAGAACACACTGTACGCCGTGACCACCTCAGGGACCAAACCAGCACATGGGCGCCAGACGACCCCGTGTATGGCACCCTTGGTCCCCCTGTGACGGGTCAGGACAGTGGCCCCGCCACCTACCACTTTTCGGCCGCAGGAGATAGGGAGAGCGGCCAACGCTATACCGACACTCCTCCTCCCCTGCGGCCCCACCGCATCCGCCATCAGACGGTGGCGACCCCGCGCAGGCCGCGGTGGGTAGGGCGAGCGGCGCTCCGTAATACCGGCACTCCTCTCCCGCCGCGGCCTCCAACCCTCAGCCACGATGCCTACTGTACCACATCGCGGCCCGCCTCAGTTGCGATGGCGCCCATACGCCACCGCAACCTACTTATTGGCCGCTACGTCGTCTGCTTGTCGGCAAAAGCCCTGACGAGCGGCCCCACCTCGGGTTCCTCTTCGCTTCACCGTGGTTGTCCAAGACACGGTTACTAAGCCCCCCCGCCTCGACAATGCGGGAACCCACCGGGGGGGGATAGCCACGAGCCTCGACCAACACCTTAAGAGGCTCTCGTTAGGCGGCTGCGTCAAGGACCTGATCCAGAAAGCAGTACTGCTCGTATTGTTAGGAGGTTCCTCTTTCTGGAGCTCTGACCGCCGGTAGCTTGGCCCTGTTCCCGATACCGGTGGGCCTCTATTTTTTAAATTAAAAAAAAAATTGGTACTTTTGGTTGGCATATTTAAAAAACAGGGCCTTAGTAATATTCTACCAGAGATAAATAACGACTGTCAAAAAGCCAGAATTGAAATTGGCCTCCGCTACCGAAATGTTTCATGTTCACTCCCTTACGTTTTGCTATACGACAATCATTTTCGCTGTTTAAATACCACTACTTCAATAACCCAAGAATAGTAGTTTTCTTCTCGTATTCACGATTAACCTTGTCTCCCATATCTTTTTGAGCCACATAAGCTACTTGCATTTTTCCGCAGCTTCTCACCCGGGCTTATTTCACAGAAATCGTTCATTTTCCAGAATAAACCGTTGCATTTGGCTTTTATCAATACTATAGCCTTCCCTTATTTCCGTTATCGGAACAGTTCTTCTTCAGTTTACATGAGACACTAGACAAGTGACATTCTATCATCGAAAGCATAGCGATAGCGATTGACAAAAAGGCAAAATTTTATGAGATTGACAAGCGATATCAAAAAATCACGTGACATTTCGACTATCGCCTACGCTGGCATCGAATGCCAATTGTCTAGAACCTCTGCTCGTAATAGATTAACAGTAGTACTCATTTTAATATTGAACTGTATTTTTTTAGGACTATCACACCTCACTATTCCCAAACCACTGCAACTCCTGAAACCCAGAATCAACAGTGGCGACCACCAGAAAAGCGTCGAGGCAAGGAAGCTCGACGAAGTCCCGGCGAATGAATTTAACTGTTTTGGATCCCGCAACGAAATTAATCAGAAAAGAATATTTATTATTGTACTGTATGTATGATTAAGTTAATCGCAGAATTTGATCTCATGAAGGTTGTCTCAGTTATATGTGTGAATTTATAGGACTAAAGACCCACCGCCGCTTTGCACAAACTATATACCAACGCAAAAATTCTTTATTTATTTTTTGTGAAAACCGAATCAAAATCCGATGCGTGGATACGAAAAACCGACATAATAAGTAGACAGCGACTTTGTTTTATACTATTGAGTGATAGAGATCTAAATACTCACTGTATTTGAAATTTAATTCAATTCGAGTTACAACAGCTTAGGCAATACATTTACTGACCAGGAATTTGGTCCTTTCCCAGTCTAGTCGCTTATCTAAACACTGGCCAAAGGGCATTGACTCGTTCCAACGACCATAATCCTAGTTATCATAGCAATTACTTACGAGTACCCTGAATCATATCATACAATGGATGTATGGAACACATTCCATACAGGTACATACAAATGGTAGCTATTGTATGCTCCGAACGTGATTTGACTGACGATGACGTAACTAGCGAATTTGAACTGTAAAATGATAAGTGTAAAGTTGGAAATGGTTAATGAAAGGGCCAGCTATAACGTTGTTCGAATGGTGTCTATTTTAGTTTTCAATGACGAAGTTTATTGTTGCGTATGGAAGGCAAGTGTTTGGGAGTTTGCATAATGAAGCTGCTATAGGAAAATATTTTTTGATTGCGCGAAGCGAGGGTTTGTATTGTTACATTCGGCATCAGGAGTGGCAAACCAACGGCATGCATGCCTGTAGTGTAATACCACAAAATAATTCGGTCACACCATTTATTTGCGTAGAGTGGTGACATGTAATCGGAGGCGCTAGGCAAGCAGCATTCGGTGTCAGCGAAGGCGATAATCGAAATTTCAAAATGTAAGAGATTGATCACGCGATTTTTCGATATCGCTTGTTAATCCCATAGAATTTTGTCAATCGTTTAAGTCGTCAATTGTTTTTTGACAATAGAATGTCCCTTGTCTAGGGCCATAGGTTTTGTAGTTGAAAAGTCAATGCTTCCACCCAATCAAGCTACGCAAGAAATAGTTCAAACTTTCCTTACCGCCTACTACATATTTTCATGTTTTCAAAACGCATCTTTGCCCAAGTTTACAACTTCAAGGCACCATGTTATTGAAGAAGCGTAACTAACATAAGCATCTGAAGCCACATACGTTGTTTTACTAACAGGTAACCATGATGTTGTATGAGTATAGTATCGTAACTAGGAAGCGTTGTATAACTCTGAAACTACGGTGAGATCACCTATTGTTTTCACATAATATTATGGGAAAATGCTACCATTAAACGTGTAGAGAATATGTTACACGTGTTTTTGCTTAAGGCATTTCTGTTGGAGTTTGTTTAAAGTGACTTTAGTTCCTCAAAGGTAAATCGATAGGTATGATTCTGGGGAGTTGTTTGGGGAATTGGTGGAGTCTGTTTGTGAAGCTGTCTTTTGTAAACTTAATCGTTGAAAAAGTGCTCATTCTCAGCCTTATTTGAAAACAATAAAAAACTTTTTACAAAAAAAATATAAACGACTTCCAAATAAAAACACTACAAAGTGAAAACTGATTTCTTATTCGGAATGCGGTGTTCCTGTTTTTAATTTTTTTATGACACCGTCTGCCGAAAACGAAGTTTATTTTTCACTTTGTAAGGTTTTTATTTTCTTGTAAAAAAGTTATTTTCACTTTTTAGTTGTGGTACTTAATAGGCCAGTTTTCTATAAAGTAAGATACCTATAATGCCAGAACAGATTACCCGAATATCATGAAACTTGAACAAAATCGAAATGAAAGTGTACCAAGGTGAACTGTACACATTTGCGTACCGTTTTAGAGCGTAGTGGCGTGATGTTATGTTATGAATTGTATAAACAATAAACATACATACTATCGCAGCAATCCCGGAAGATTTGCTGTCATTTTATGATGAGGTCTGTCGTATGTAGTTCTTCATCAGATCTTGACGAAATTTAAATGGGACCAATGTGGAATTCCAATTCACAAACAAAATTCAAAAGAATTTTCAAAATTGGTCGACAATTGACTGAGAAATCGGTGAACAAGCATAGAAAAAAGCAAAGGTAAAGTCGAACATAGAACCTCCTCCTTTTTGAAAATTCGTTAAAATCATGTTGTAACGGAACCTCAAAATCTACAATTTTTCGCCTTCTTTACCTTTTCACAATAACAAGGTAGAGATTATGACACGGTAACAATTCCAGCTGTTAAGATGATTCACAGCATTTCACAATATCCCAAGACACCGCATATGATCATATAATGATTGTTAGTTAAAATATTAAATGTCAGTGTTTCATAAGAAACTTACCTACAAAAACTTTATTTGGGGTTTTTTGCCTCCATCTGAGGCAATGTCATTCAATTACTTATGGGTCTGATCACGTCTTGCCAATTCCTAATATCTTTTAGCATTTTACTAATTGCTATCACCACGCTTGCGTTGCTTGTAAAGAGCCTCGGCTTTCGCCATCTGTGACAAGACGAAAGAAAATTCTGAAAGAAGACACATGTCACATTTCTTCAGTGTTTGTAAACAAGATAGATTCAATAAACCTTGGAGCACAGTAAATATAACATTAAGTTAATGAGAAGCTACTTCATAATGATAAAGCGACAACAAACCACCATAATATGTAGGTGAGTAATTAAATAAATTATCTCCTACTGTTACGGTTGCATTAATGGTGCTACTGTTGGAGAAATAAGCCACGATTCTTAGTCGAAGTAATATGGGAAGCTCTCTCATCAAAAATATTCCTTTCGGAGTTTTGATTATTTGATTTTTTCATCACAGTAAAAACGTTCACCTATCAGAAAACCAATGGAAATTCAATTTAGATTTTACTTGATGTTTATTGTGAAAAACTATAATCAATTCATATAAAATTCTACTAAAATATTGATTTACTACGTTATGATTTCAGACCACAGGTAATAGATTTTATTCTGAATATCTATTGGCCATATTTTTAAATTAAATTTCATATTTTCCACTATTGCATGTAAAACTCTATGAATATCGAACGTTTTGCCTTCGGTCCAATCTCTTAACATTTCAGTTATGTTTTCTAAATATTCTATATTCTGGTAATTCACGTCGTACACCCCGTCAATCATATTGAATAATTCACGCAGAAGTGTCACTGTTGGTTTCAAAGGATCTGGCGCAAATTTTAAAACTTTGTCAGGATTCGTTAAAACCTCGTCTAGGAAGTCAAGAGTATCCCTTTTAACCATGGCGTTAGAATTGATTATATATTTAATACTTTGTCGAAACTTTACATTTGACGGTATAAAGAACTTGTGCTTTTCTAATACCTCTGTGACTGGTACGAAGAATCGCTTCAAATCTCGCGCAGCTGTGTTCATCAAGGTCCGCAGCCAATCCACTAAATAATCACTGTAGTAATATCTGTCTCTACAAATCTGCAGAGTGTCGCAGACATTGTTTTCGATGAAATTTAAAGAAATTTTTGTCTGTTGTCTCAACATTTTCTCCTTTAACGTTTCTTGGTACCATGTCGTCTGCATCATTAATTTCCCTTTCACATTTTTTACGTGGTATCTCAACACCTTTTCTAGTATATAATTTGAGACATCCATAAAATCTATCATAAAATGATCTGTAATGTTGATACGTTTTCCTTCTAACATTGCTTTAAGTTTAGTATTTACGATGTCGGTATACTTTTCTTCAATGTTATCGAATGCTTTTTTGATGTCCAGAATATCAGCTTGATACAAATCATAATTATTCATAATATTGGACCTCACGTTCTTCAGCTGTTCGTTGGAGACTTCTATGAGAACGCTGACGAATGTATCAAATAAAACAGAGTCGTTATTCGATACTGCGATGTCTTCGGGTTCATAGTTATATACATTTTGTGTATCTTGTATTTGACGAGGTAGCATATTGAAGTAGATGGAGTCCGCTGTTCGGGTTTTGGTAGCGCAGGAAATTGTATCTGTATCGAAAATAAAAATTTAAATGTCATCTATCGCATCAAAGCTTAGGTTAGGATAAACAAAAGACTCCGCAATGAAGGCAGTACAAAATACTGAAGTTATTGGCTACTTATAAATTATTTTGAACTAAAATACGATATTCAGTTCTTCTACTGAAAAATCTACAGTGATTGTATGGTTACATTTATAGAAACTTCGTATGCTATCAATCTCCAATTATAAGATGTACAAATAAAGCTGTTACTAAAGACTCCATTTTGCATCTAATTACCGGTAGCGAACTTAAACTTTTTCGAACGTATGACTTATTTTTATTTTAAACTCTGCTTTGTGGTTTTCTATTTTATTGTTGCGAGTTGCCTAAACTTTTTTTTGATCTTTTTTGATTGAGCAGCAATATTGGGAAGACGTGAGATAGTGCTCAAGCGCGAGCCTATAAGAAATAAAAAAAAAGAGACGTAGATTTGTAAAAAGAGTGGGTTTTTATTTGAATGAGACTCAAAACCCCAAGCAAAAGCAGTTAACGATTCCTGTTTGTTTTTAAAAAATGTCTTCACATTGAGAGCTTGAATAAAAGAAAATTGTGCAACATTACGATGCAGTTTAATAAAAGTAAATAAAAATTGTGAAAAATATAACGCACTCAGAAAAAGTAATAAAAAGTCGTTACAAAATTTGATCGCCCACGGAGTAACACGTAAACATCATCATCATTGCAAACGAAAGGTGGTTTGCTCTGGACATAGTCTCCCAAACGTCGTCATATCGAGCCATATTTTACTGTCCCCAATTGTTGTCACTTAATTATTCAACATTACTTTTGACGATCCGATGCTATTTTCATTCTTTGAATGTAGCTCAATACTCAACCGTTAATATAAAAAAAAACTATAGAAAATACAATAGAAACTCACATAACAAGAACGTAAGCAACACGACAATTTTCTGCATGTAAAACATGGTTACTACTTACTTTAAATAAAGAATTTCAATTCGATTTATATCGGCAGTAAATTTTAAAGTTTACTGTCGACATTTACTGAAACATGAGGGTAGTCGAATAGGTACACCACGACGAACACAATACAATACGAGGTACCTCAATCATATAAAAATATGTCATTTGAGATTTTGACGATCTAATTTAAATAGCCGTCCAAATACGAATGACACTCTAAAATTATTTCATTCAGCCAGCAATATTTTAAATAAATTCAAATTAAAAAACAAGCTTTGCTTGCCATGCATTATCATCCAAACCAAACTTGCAGGTGTCCAAAATGTCAGCTTAATCGGTTGGAGATAACTGTTTTAAAAGGATGGTATTTAAAAGTACTTCAATTTATTCCCATTTCATTTACCTAATTTTGCCTGTGTTCCACCAAATATACTGAATGTGCACCAAAATATGTTCATTAAAATATGTCATAACGAGCATCTATTTAACAACTGTTGCAAATTTGTAAAAATAGTAATACACCTAATTTTAAAAACAAGCATTTATTTTTTTAGTTTTACTTCAGATAATGCACTGCAAAATGTATAGTACTTTGGCAATATAGTCGACGGAGCCCCGCTGCGCGGGGCTCCTATTTCCGTCCGCAGGGTCTAAAGTAACCTAACACGAACGAGATCTCGTTCGAACCTAACCTGTCCGTGTCGGGGTGCCCTAAGCTCCCGAGCAGGAATATTTGGTGCACGATCAGTATTTTTTTTCGGGGAAGAATAAAATAGTTATTGTTACAATAGAATATTTGCAGCGCACTAAAATAAAAAAGTGTTATATCTTGGTGTTAATTTGGAATTTGTTTGATGTAACATATTTTGTTGGCCGAGTAGTTTAATTATAGTAAAACAATTAAACGGGTTTAAGATCAATATTTTAGAAATGCATACATAGATGTACCTTTAGATTTATGGTGAACACAAAAATATTATCCGTTTTAAAATTCAGTTGCAATATTTGACCCACACGGACTAAATAACTACTATATCTAGGCAAGTTATAAAAGCGTGTAAAAGGTCCGTCTCACATGCGATCTACTTATTGATACGTCACAATATTATGTAAGGCAAGACTGACTGCACGCCTTTTAGAGCATGTGAGGCGGGCAGCGAGCTCCCTAATGGTTCATTAAACGGGGAACGATTTAACAGCCCTTTTTATAACTCGGTAACTCGGTATGTCGGTCAAGTTACAGTGTTTAGATTGGTAGAAATCTAGGTATAATAATACCAGAACGTAACTGTCCCACTACAGGAAAAAGACCTCTTCTCTTCCAGAGAAGGCACGCGCATGAATTGGTAGATAGACGCTGTGATCCCATTTTTTCATTGTTTTAGATCACTACTTTATTTTGAATGTTTTGTGAAAAAATTATGAAGTAAAAAGAAATTGTAATATTTAGCTTAGACATAAAAAACTTGAAATTGAAATGTATTAGTATAAATAATTGTTGCTTGGCCAAATAAATAAACACATTTCAAGTTAAATAAAAGCTTGTAAAAAACATTCAACTTACCTTTGCATTCGGTTTTGAACCTATAAGAAGACAGTTATCTGGCAGGTAGACTACTTGAGTACCAATAAGTGATTTTTCGTTTTGTTTTCTCTCTTCATCCCAGTGACTGATGTCCCAGGACTCCGGCATATCTTGCTGGGTCCATAGTTTTGGAGGTGTCCGTATTTTCGATTCATCAACGGACATCGGTGAATCATGTTGTTTCCGTATTGCAGAGTCATAAAAAGACCCCCGTGAATCTGACAGTTTCTGTATTTCCAGGTCATCATCAGAAGAATTAGATGTGTCTTGCCATATTAATGGATCATCAGTAGAGTTCAATGAATCTCGCTCTGATTCATCACCTAGCTGTTTCTGTATTTTCAGATCATCAGAAGAATCCGATGTATCTTTCCATATTAACGGTTCATCGGGAGAATCCGATGAATTTCGCTCTGATTCATCACCAGATTCCACTTTCCATAGAAATGGCGCATTAACAACTTCTTCTTTCAATGTTAACGGTTCTTCACAAGGTTCCGTTGTATCTCGATCTCTCCGTATTACTTGATCAGCACGAGCCTCTAATATATCTCGTTGTTTCCGTATTTCTGGTTCTACGGAATCTTGCGATGAACAGGAAATACTGAAACAGCGAGCTACCTGTCTCAGTATCGCCCGTTCATCACAGGACTCCGTTTTATCTTGTTGTTTCCGTATTTCCAATTCAGCATCGGACACCGTTGTATCTCGGTCTTTCCGTATAACGAGCTTATCACAAGCCTGTGATCTATCTCGTCGTTTCCGTATTTCGGAGTCCTGCGATGAACAGGAAATACTGAAACAGCGAGATACCTGTTTCAGTAATTTATGTTCATTGCAGGACTCCGTTGTATCTCGACTTTTCCGTATTACCTGCTCGACACAAGACCCTGTTGTGTCTCGTTGTTTCCGTATTGCCGGTTCAACGGAGTCCTGCGATAAACTGGTAATATTGAAACAGCGAGATACCTGTTTCAGTAAATCTCGTTCATCGCAGGACTCCGTTACTTTCCGTACAAACTGCTCATCGCAAAGCTCTGATGTATCTCGTTGTTTCTGTATTTCCAGTTCATCAAAGCACTTCGGTGTTTCTCGTTTTTTTCTGATTTCATCCGCGCAGAGATCCCTAGAGTTACCTTCATCACAAGATTCCGGTCTATGTAATCGATTCTTTCGTCTTAACGGTTTATCCCAGGAGCTATCGTCATCCGATGATAGCGATGTTTCTTGATTATTCCGTCTCATTCGTCTTAGCGGTTTATCCCAAGAGTTTTCTTCATCCCAAGATTCCGGTGTAACGCGTTGGGCCCGTTCATTTCGTGTTGGTGATTCATCAGCGGATTCCGGTGTATATCTAAGTTTCCGATTTCTTTGTTTTGGCGGTCTATCCCAATATTTTGTTTTATGGCCCTCGCGTTGTAACGAGTCATCCGAGGATTCTGGTGTATATAACATTCTCGAAACTTTCTTTTGTTTCAGTGGTTCAGTCTTAGATTCCGTCGTGTCTCGATGTTCCTCTTTCTTGATTTTAACTAATATAACCCAGGGTTGTTTAATTAAAGGAAAAGATAATTTCCATCTCTCCCACTCATCATCCTCAATCTTTTGAGATCTGTCCTGATCTTTAGAGTTTGCCAGTGATTTTGACTTTTCTCTTTGTCTTGACTTTTCCCGAGGAAACGACTTTTCTATTTGTTTAGACTTTTTACAAGGTATTGACTTTTCTGTTTGTTTAGATTTTTCTCGAGGATTTGTCTTTTCTCTTAGTTTAGAATTTACCCTAGCTTTCGAATTTTCACTTTGTCTAAATTTGGTCCGAGATTTTGACTTTTGTCGTAGTTCCGACACCGAGGATTGTGTGTGTGTATTTAAAATTCTCGAAAACTTATCTCGTGTCCGCGGTTCAATCCAAGATTCTGATGGGTCTTGATGTTCCTGTTCCCTTCCTTTAAGTAATTGATCCCAGGGTCCTGGGGTTGTCCGATTGTCTGTCTTTGCCGATTTTTCACAATGTGCCGACCTTTCTTGATTTTTCGAAGTTTCTCTATGTTTAGAGTAATCCCGAAGCTTTGATTTTCCACGATGTGTAGAGTTTTCACGAAGTCCAGATTTTTCCAAATGTTCCGATTTATCGCTATGGTCCAATTTTTCTCGATATTTTGACTTTCCCCGATATTCTGACTTTGTCCGGCATCTGGATCTTTCCAGGTGTTTGGATTTTTCTGGGTTCATAACTATTTTCATAAGTATGACTTAGTAGTCATACTTATGATGTTTAGTAACACTCACATGCTTCTTAAACTATCTCATAGGATAATATTTCGAAGTTCACTTTACCTGAAACAAAGAAAAATATTATTGAGTAAGTGTTCAAATATGTAATGGTCTAAGATCCGAGTCAGGAGCGACCTTCACCCATCTGTTTAATGGATGAAAAGCATTTTATACGAAATTTAATAAATCATAAATATATCGGAAGTGGGTTGCCTGTCAAGACATTATTCGATGAGTTAGAACAGACCGGGTAACCTACAGTAATGAGATTCATATTATCAAAAAGAAAACTTTATTTACTACATTTTATGATGTATTTTACATTGGACACCCATTTTAACGGCACTTGAGGTATTCGATACAAGGCACCAATCGATATTGTTCGCAGGTGCCATTATTGGAAAAATTTATTATTTAAAATTTTATTCCACACTAGCTGTGCCCTCGGCTTCGCTCCTGTTAACTGCCCATACTACCCTAATCACCTACCTACCTGTACACATCCTACTTACCTAGACCTACCTACCTTACCTTTCTACCTATCTAGATCGAGCGTTCACTGCACTGAATACTATTTACTCTAGGGAATATCGACTTCATACAAAAAAGTAAGGACGGATTTGCTGCGCGTCATCTAGTAGCACTCCAGAACACCACACCGAAACGAAAACATAAAAAAAACTTTTTTCAAAAAAAAATGTACCGACTTCCAAATAAATACACTACAATGTGAAAAATAACTTTCTTTTTGGAAGTCAGTGACCTTTTTTCGTTATGGACACCGACTTTCAAACAGAAAGTTATTTTTTTCACTTTTTTGTTGTACCTAATAGGCAAGTTCTTAAATAAGGTTTTAAGGTAATACCAGAAAAGTTTACCCGAATATCATGAAACTTGAACATACCCGGTGAAATGAGGGTGTACCGAGGTGAACTGTACACATCTGCGTACCCCGTTTAGGGCCTGGCGTTATGCTATGTTATGAATTGGTTTAAACAATAAACAGACATGCGAATGCAGCAATCTCGAGAGATTTGCCGTCATTTATTGAAGAATTATATTGCATATCTCTGAAGTTCTACATCAGATCATCACCAAATTAAAATGAGACCAATTTGAAAACATACTCTTTAAAAAAAAAAAAATTTTCAATTCACTTTTTTTTAATTAATTATTGTCTTGACAGTTATTTTTCAGACCCTACATTTTTTTTATCATATTAAATTTGATATATAATGATTTAAATCCAGTAAACAGAAGGGTGAAGGTTGCTCGAAGACAAAGACAAAAATTCTTTATTTCAACTATGCCATTATGCGGCACTTTTGGATGTCAAAAAATAATTGATTCTACCGTCCATCCGGAAAAGTTGCTTGTTACGGAGAAGAAGGGACAAGAAACTCCATACTTACTCTTTTAAAAAAAGTGTTATACATACATACATCAATTTATATACGTGAGAACGATGCACCCAGCACTACTAAAGTATTCCCAAGAACTAACAGGTAAAATCCTTCACTTAAATTGATAAATAGGAACATGGTTCTCACAAACTTACAAATATTGCAAACAAAGGTAAATTACCTAATTCAACAATAACGAAACAGTGGGCGAGTCAATTTCTTAAACTAACTCGGATCTACTCTCAACTCGGATCCTCCACTATAAAATACAAATCGTTGGTACTCATATTTTAAACCCCGTGCCGAAACGGGCAAAACTTTCAGTTTTAATTAGGGAGAGACAAAATTTTGAAAACGGAAAGTCATTTAAAGTTGTTTCGCGCACATATTCGTTTCGGAGCACAAATCGTTTCATGCTTCGATGTTAATTCAAAACATTTACCTACCAGTATGAATGGTTGGAGACAAAGAGAAAGGCCTAAACTAAAAAGATGGAAAATAATGGAACTGAACAACACGTGAAAATGGCGGGAGATGAGATAATATAAAAAAGAACCATACATTTGTCTCAAACAAAAAGGATTCTGATTTTCTATTCGTTAAAGTAATGATATTCGCAAACAGGCCAATAATAAATAAATAAAGAAAAAGCTTCAATTCCAAGCAGTATATCATAAATTGGTATGAAATAAAAATTATCATATCTATTTTTGAAGTTTGTTTGGCCCCTTTTGGGTAAAAGCGTCCTCCAAATAATTCCACTTTTCTCTGTGAAAAACAGGCCAATAGGAACTAATATTCTGTTCACACACGATCGAACACGTTGCCGTGACAGGCCGGATATGGCGCGGATACGACATGAATCCGGAGTTCCCAGCTTGGTCGACTATTTTCAACCGACTGGTCCGGCAACGGCGTCTAAACTATACCGTAACGTACCGGGGAGTTTACCGTCGCTTTTCTGTTCGGTTTACGGGTTTTAGCGTGGAATTTGCAACAAATGGGGGAACGATTATTAAATGTGTAAATAAAAATGAATTATTCAAATGCAAAGGGTTTATTGAGAAAAGTTAATTCCAATTTTCTAAAAATAACATTTTTTTTTATAAACTTTTAAGTTTTGTCTTGAAGTCACAGAACAGAAAATTTTAAAGGTATTTGGATGCGGATTATAACTTATAGACCGCTATGGAGAAAACTGGCAACACTCATAATCCTCCTGCCCTTTATTCTGCAATATATTTGGGGACTACTGCGGTATGACTTTTTCTTACAAAGGCACATCTCTATTTGCATTTCAATAGTCACCTTCTTCTTTACCCATGCTATCTTTCATACAATCCATGCATGGTTTCTTTGGTCTTCTTAGGTATAAGCCGGGCGCATAAAGTTTGCCGATAACGTCACTCTGAGGTTCGGCGAACAAACGAGGCAAACCCGAGGCATCGCGCGGGTAGGCGGGAGGGGTAGTCATCGGCAATCATTCTGCGCGCGGCTTATGCACGCATAGGGATAACACAAAGTCTATTTATTTTTTATATTCGAAATTTAAATTATTCCTTGCTTATAATCTCTGATTTCGGCTGATATTGTTTTTTGGAGCATCACTCTAGAAAATGGCCCATTTAAATAAGTAGGTCACACATTGATTGAATCTCGCGATAAAACTTGCAACTTGCAAAGCAACCGGAATAACTATCGCTATTCTATATTCGAACTCCCCGATGCCGATGGTGGGGGATAACTAAACTTTTACGATTACCGGCAGGCATCGGTTCGGATTGGATGCAGTCGTTGCCAATCTCCGTTCTTGATACACTGTCTCCTATATAATAATATCCTACAGCTGTTGTTACTTTGCCACGCCATTGTACCCAAAGTATTTTAATACGAATTTTGTAACCATTTTGGTATAGAATAAAATATATTGTATTCTAACAATACCTATGTCACAAAATATGAATAAAATTAAAAACACAACAGTATTATCTCAGGAATGCGACAAATTAAGTGTTTTTATTTGTATTGAGACTCTGAGAGCCGTAAGTCATTGAATAGAATGCCTTGTTGTAATACCTAATACTCGGCTCGATCTAACAGTCACACTTGAACGACTGTGAAAGGTCCTTTTGATTTTGATTTACCAATTTTGAGTTCTATTCCGTAAACATAAAGATGACAAAAAATGCATAAACCTGTTACCAAAACCAACTGTTTACTACAGCTACCATTTTTCATATCACAAACGCAGTAGAAGTCAAAATTGGTTGAACGGGCTGTAAAAAGAGATGTTATTTCAATTGGAGTATATATACATTTAACTAACCAAGTAGTAGCGAGGTTGAAATACGAAACAACTAAACGATGGTTTTAAATAGAATGGTGCTCCCAATACAAGAAATTGCTTAAAAGGTGATCGCCAATAATATGTATCGAAATTGCCTTTGTAATTGAAAAACTTTTTATTTTATGTAGTTCGAAAAAGAAATGAGAATTTGGAAATAAAAAAAGGGAATTTAATAAATCAAAAAGCCGACTTCAAGAAGCGTACTGAAAAGACGTAAACAAGGACAAAATCATGCTATACAGTCGGAGGATACATAATTATAGTTTTAGTCAGCCAGCTCGCAAATATGTATACGACTGCATATGTCATCTAGTTGTCGCTATGGTACATTTTGATGATTGTCTTTATTGATACTCGCAAGATAAACACGAATCGATTGACGTAAGAATCATTAAAATTGGCACATACGTTTCGTCTCTAGAACGCCACATAGGAACAAGCATACTTAGACTGACAAACACATTACCCTCCACAGTCAGGTAAAAACATCATCATTTTCTCTTGCAAATCGTTCCATTTTGTATCACGTTTCTTCTACAACGCTTCTCTATCAGACCTCACCTCTGTTGTCACCTCCTCCCTGGCCACATCATCTTCACAATCAACCCATCGTTTATTTTGTATATCTTTACTTACATAGCCATTTGCATTCATACTCATTGCCCGATTGTTTTCTGGAATCCTATTTCGATATTTCATTATAAATTATCTATACACAGATCACTCCTTCAGACAAGTGCACAGTTGTCCCATTGTCGGACATGAGTCTCTAGACATGTGACATTCTGTCAACTAAAGCCGATAGCCGTAAAGATTCAAAAAATGACATAAATGTATAGGATTGTCAAGCGCTATTGTTTTGCGATCATCGCTTTCTCTTATAGAATAACAGAATGTCTAGAGACTCTAGCTAAAGAAACCATAAAAGGAGCGGCCCCGCAGCCGATGCAAGTTTCAAAATACTTTCGAGCTCGAGTCGCGATCCGGCGTGACGTCAGACCGATACGTTATCTCTGAAATGCGACGTTATCAATTGTATAACAGTTATGACTGTGTGTTCGAGTTGTTTGTTTAACTCAAGTAAACAATCGAGGACATAATATTGAATGAGAGGCAAGTGTTTCGGTGCTCTTTTGAGGATGTTTTTTTTTTTAATATCACGCCTATAAGTATTCGCCGAAAGCTTGGGCAGAGGTGCACTCTTTACCATTAGGTAGTATGTCCTCATTTCACCAGTCATGTTTTTAGCTTCCCGGGCACGGGCCGGGCCACTGAGAAATTCAAGATGGAAAAACCAATCACACTTTGTCCGACTCCGGCATCGAACCCAGGATCTTAAGTTACACTAGTCGATCATTCTTCCATACAAACGTAGACTGGCGATTATTCCACTGTTTGACGATGTACGTTCGAAATAAAAAATGATATCAATTTGTCTCATCATTATTTCTATATATTTTTTTTTACTTTTTTGTAAAAAAACAGAAAAATATTTGAATGTTATGAGAGTCGAAAGTTCCATATTTCAACACTAATTTTAACGCATCTTTGGGCGGAAATAAATACCATAAAAAGAAGGGAAATTCAAAACGGCCTCCATACAGGGATAGATTAGTAATTCAACAATGCAAATAATTTTATTTTGAAAATATAAATTAAGTCTTTTTTTCATGATATTTAGACTCCAAAAGCTCTGTTTATAAAATTTCGCGCGCTCGTTTTCGTCCTAAATCGTCATCCATTTCGATAAAAATTTGCAAAAGTGCTAATTCGTACGCGAAATAGCTTCTTACTGCTCATCACAGCATCTATCTCTTTCGCACGTGTTGTCAGATGAGATAGCATGCATTTTCACCTCGCGCACAAAATAGTTCGTGCCGTCGACTAGGTGAACGTTAAGCACTTACAACCACTAGATCAACGGGGGAGAGAGAGGTGTTTTTTATAAATCGTTTGACTTGGAATAATAAGTTCAAAACCTTTTGTTAAAGACTTGTTATTTTCATCAATATTATTCATTTGTTCCTTAGGGTTTTGATTGGGGCTAATGTTTTTGTAATGCAAAAAAGTTATGGGCGTTTTACTATTTGAATCGGGGTATTTTCGCAAGATAATTACGTGTTCGATAGATTGTTGTTCGAAGCGTGTCTACTATTAGATAAATTATGTAGTTGAAAAAGAAATAAATAAAAAAAAATGTCGGGGTTTTGGCATTTTTTGACTTTTACTTGTTTCTATGATACCTAAGAAAATCGGTATTATTTTTGAAAATGAGTATTACCAGTGAGTCAATGTAAAATTCAAACATAATGTTTTAATGTTAATCTAACTTCAAAAACTAAAAAACACGCTTTAATATAAAACCAAACTAAAAAGTAGAAAATAAATTGAAATTAAGAATAGTGTGATTAACAAAAAAATATTTTATTATAAAAAGCGTGGAGTGCTTGATGTTATTTGTTATAATATTTTAATGACAGATATTGGTAAAAGTAGAGTCATTATGAAAGAAAAGATCTTAAAAAGCACCCCACGCTTTTTAACTTTTTTTTATCATTCTATTCTTAATTTAAATTTATATTCTACTTTTTTTACTTTTTAGTATGCTTTTCTATTAAAGCGTATTTTTTAGTTTTTTTCTTAAACTATTTTTTTTTTACTTTTTGGTATAATCGCTAATTCTGAAGATCCGGATAAGGATAATGGGACAAACTTTTTAAATTATTGCATTGTCATCAGTCTTTGATAATTGTGCAAAGATTCTTAATAATCCGACGTTTTGAAGGGGGTGAAAATCACGTTCAAAAATTCCGTTACATATACATACATACAAACCAAGCTAATAAAAGCATGTTAATAAAAAGAGAATTTTTTGACTTTGTTCATACGTGTAGGCTAATAACTGACTTCACTACAACTACTTGAAAAAATCTTTCACTATTTGAAAGGTAATTATTCCAGATGATTATAGTTATAGGCTATAAATTAATACGACCCAAGCAAACCCGGGGCGGGCAACTAGTATGGAGTAAACAAGTACCACATGAAGTTACTCACGTATAAAATATTGCAACAGATAGTGTGTGCACTATATCGATCCGCCGTAGTACAGCTATGACTGAACATTGCAAATAGCGGGGGCTGTTGCTTTAATGTCCCTGATAATATCGTCATTCGTCACCCTTTCTACAGGATGACTTTAAAATCGTAAACGACTGACTGGCCTAAGTCATTAAGTCCGTCTCTGTACGTTTTTGTGTGTAAATTATCATTGGGAATCTTACAACCTTGAAAAAAACGTTTTGGGGACACTTTTATTATGCGTACAGCTAAGGAGAAGAAATCCCTGCCGGAGTCTGTGTTGCCCGAAAATTACAATCTAGAGGTCTTTAAGTCAAGATTGAATAGGTTTTTTCTAGGCAAGCGTGCCTCACCGTCGACCACATCATTGCTTACCATCAGGAGAGATAGTGGTCAGGCGCAGGCCTAAAGAAAAAAAAAGGAAAAAAAAACCTAGCTATGTACTTCGACTAAATTTTAGAATGTAGTGTAGTTCTACATATGTTAATACGAGTATTTAGATGCTTAAAATAAACATGCAGGTAAGTATCTAAAAAAATATTATTTTTTTATTCCACAACGTATTTTCAAAGAAATTGTATCTGTAAAACAATTTCAGAAAAACTTCAATGCAAATTATTTTTCACATTTTCGAATCGCGCGCCTTTCTGTGTCAACCTTTAATTGCTCCTTATCTTTTTTGAAAATAATATATGTTACCTAAACTTTCCTAAAGGAAGAGTGAAAATTATTTCACTTAATATCTACCTTATTTTTCTTTTTATTCAATTAAAATAAAATAATTGTTTCATTATTATAAATTTAATTTAAAGTAAAATTCCTTACCTAAATATAAATTACTCTGTGTAGTAAAAGATTTTTTTTTAAATATGCCAGGTACTCTTTAATTTTAGTTGTTTTTACTGTTCTAAAATGTTCATCCCCTAAAAACTAGTTGCCATACACACAATACTTCTGTCGCAAGACAGAACCAAAAACGCTTCATTCAAATCTGTAACATTCCATGAACCATTGGCATAGATGAAAATCTGCCTAGCCCACAACAAGGATCAAACGTTCCCGGTGCCGAAGTTCTGTGGTATGTTGTCGAGGTCTGCCGAATATTGCCGAGCGATAGTAGAGCAAATTCCTAGCCGACTCAACTATGCAGAGTTATGCTTGACTCAACAATCAACGTCCTTTGAGTGTATTGTGGTCCTGTGTTCGTCATTAGCAGGACATATAAGGGAGATTGGTGTTTGTATTTACTCATGATTATGTATCTATATATACCGTGCTCTGTTGAGACTCAGGTCTCCTGTCTTAGAGAAAGAATGGGCTGTAAAATGTGTAATCATGCTCAAAAAGTTCACGGTTTTTTTTGAAAAGCTGAAAAAGTTCGCGGCTTTTGTCTTAAAATACATATTCTTTTTAAAGCAAATAATCCGCAAACTTTTGGAGCTCCCTCTTACAACGCCGGTCCAATGCATTTTGGTGGATGTCACATGTCTTAGCATGTTATGTTCTAGCAGAATCTAGAAGATACATGAGATGCGCGTATTTTAAATCATATTCCGCGAGCTTCTGGATCCTCCTATGTACGCTCAGATTGCAGCTCAAAGAACATACCCGTTTTGTTTAACCGTTTTCAAAGCAGTGGTAAATAAATATATAGCACAAAGTAAAGTGGCTCCCTGTGTGATCATTGACCCAGTTATGTCATTGCAAGGACCGTCATTAGTCTCTACAGCTTTTGAAGTGTAGCTCCGTATCGCAGTCACCCTACTCGCAAACAGAGTACGTACCACAGACATAAATCTAACTAGATGACTCCATGTATTTACTTCGCGTGTAAAAAGAGACTAAAAGTGAAAACAATGTTATTTCTTTGAGCTGTTACATCAACCGAAATCTGGCAAATTCACAATTGTGCCATATTAATAATTATATTGATTGAAATGAGTGTCCGTGGAGTTTCTCGCACGGTTTTCTTTATAGAGACCTACCTACTCTTCGACACTACAAAAGTACCTCTAAATTGGTAAATTAAAATAAAATAAAATAAAATAAATTGGTAAATTTTTAGTTCCAGTACGCCGGCACACCTCAATAAAAAAATTTGCTCGAGACCACGAAAACATTTCCTGTCATCGGAACGCGTTTTTAAACTGTGTGTATACAAGTAAAATTAAAATCCCCAGCACTTTTTTTTCATGCTATATAGTTTGTAGTAGACACGCTTCGATTGACAATTTATTGAACACGATATCTTGCGAAAACACTCTGAATCAAAGAGTAAAACGCCCATAACTGTAGATCGGCTGAACCGATTTTCATCAATCATAGCGTAAGAACACACTCTCGATAAAGTCACCTTTCAAGTAAAAAAAAAACGATATCAAAATCGGTTCATCCGTTTAGGAGCTTTGATGCCACAGACAGATACACAAACACACAGAAACACACGTCAAACTTAAAACAGCCCTCTTTTTCCGTCGGGGGTTAAAAAGGGTCACGCTTGGTTTTCATACAAACGGAGGGAATTGCGTTATCTAGTTATTTGTTTGTCTGTGGTGCCTACATAATTAAGGTACTGCATAACCACTCGGCTGAGTACTTAGTTACCGCTAAATACCTCGTCTTATCACACGAGCGGCCTTTGTCGATCTACTACTGAGGTATGCTAGTAATTTTAACTATAACTTTTGCATATCTGGGACCGCGGTCCCGGTCCCAAAAGCCCCACGACCCGTCTTTGAGATTTAATGAGGAATTCGACAGAATTCTTTGATTTTTTTAATGTCATTTAAGGAAATGGATAAGAATTTGAATAAGCATTATTTATACTACACCTATGCACTTTATAATGTGACTGTGGTGACTAATACGGAAAGAAGTATTGAAGTATTGAAGTGGATGAAGACGGCATGTTTTGCCAACAACAAAGAAATTATGAGAAGGGTAAGAGTCAAGCACAGGTCCGGTTGATGTTAAGTCGCTTGGGGGAGGCATATGTCCAGCAGAGCAGGGGACGTCTTTAGGCTCAAATTAGGACGGTGAAGTATAATCTTCCTCTAAAACTGTAAACATTTTTAATAGTGCTGTGTCGTTAGCAGCTGTGGCCATCGGTCACAGGTGGAATCAAATCTAATGGCGGTTCAGAATACAGTGACAGTAGGTTGTGATTCTGCGCAGTGAAATTTAATCTTTCAGAGGTCATTAAGTTCGAAACGACTTTTACCTTACATGTGCTAATGTTCAATACTCGTCGAGTCTTTATGACAAAAGTCCTTTGTTCTACAGCGACATAGTAATAGTTTAATAAATAATATTATTATAGTAATATTTTTATTACATTTTGCTTTTACGATCCACTACAAGGATACACGCTTCACGTCAACCGGATATACGGTTCCCGAGAGGACACACAGGATGATACAATATAGGTACCTATGTGCCAACGTAATTGGACGCTTGACATCATCCGCTAACATTGTTAATTACTGATTTTTCCTTATTGCTACGATATTATTAGATTGTAGCCGTAACTATAGTTTGTTTTCATAGAGAGGACACCTATTTGTATTTTAACTAGCTACTGTTTTGTGTTATCATTTGGTCTGTCGTTGAGCACTTCCTACTCATTGCTTATAAGTAGACATCGAATTGTACATGTCTGCATGTCTTCATATGCATTTTACAACGTTATTATTATTATTAATTCTTTATTGTACACCAAAAACAATACACAATACACAACAATTGCATATTTTAGTACTTTTTCATTGATAGTGCTTATTTCAGTAGTTAAATGTGTTAGCGGTGGTGTACAATTAAACCCCAGAAACCCCAGGCCCTAGCCAGAAAAGTCTTCTGTAAATATGTCGCCGAATTTCAAGTTCTATCTAATGAAGTCAGTGGACGTAGTCATTTTCACCCTAATCTAAAGTGAAAAACGTCACGCGTTTGCTCTAGAAAATCAAGAAATCTAGAAAATATGTATTTGTATTTTGTCACAGAAATTACAACTGATATTATATTAAATATGAATATTTTAGCAATAAACATAAATTCTAATGACAAAAGTATTTTAATAGTGCATATTTTGCATATTTTGTTATTTTTATAGTGCATTTAATCCGATGTCTACTTACAAGGCAACTATATTTTACTTATTAGGCGACCTATTCCACATGAACCGTGTAATTTTCCAGGCTAAAAATCAATCAAGATTTTCTATAACACTTGTGATAGTGTAATTTTTTATCAGTGGAAAGATGTTTTTAGTCGGGTAGTACTTCCAGAGTACCCTTTACAAACAATTTAATCTCAATATAATATTTGTTATGCCTCTTGAGCCACTTCTGGGATATTTATGCGTACCAACCTAAACCGCAAATATTAAAGGCACTTCAGCCTTTGTCCGGCATAGTTGAAGGTTTTTACTTAAGCATTTCGAAGAATTCACAAGAATAACATCAGATCTTTTTAATCTTAAATTGTACCAACCAATTTTATCTCAAGGTTTTATAAAGATGCAAACAAATGTGGCTCCTCAGATTTCCCTCTCCAACTGACTATCTATTTAGAGGCTGCAAAAAAGCTCCATACGGGACACCAACTCCTGGAAATGCTTTTTCCGACTACGAAGCGAAGTGGACCGCTACAGACGTACCTAAGTAAAACGGGGAGTATCCCAATGAGCCACAAGGCGTAACAAGTGCAACCTGTCCCCTCTGTGCAACAACATCTATACTCTGACAGACGTGGCTGAATGATTAAAACTAATATAATTTGACAACATCTTTTATCTACACTAACAACGTAATGTTCCAAATATGAATTCAAAAACTATTGTATAAACACGTACTTTATATTCGTGGATAGGTAAAATAAAAATATACTATTACAGTGCAACATGTTCCTTCGATTTTCAAACAACTGCATTATAAAATAACTTTTTTAATTTTTATAGCACACTTTTACTTTTTTAATTTATTGGCTCTTATGGGCTCATTGACTTAATGTAGAAAAATAGTGTCATTGTCTATTGAGGCGCGAGTTACGCAGTCATTCGCAATGAGAATCTAAATAGCCCGTCATACCACATATTTTTTCCGTTTCCACTTTTGTTTTATTTTAACTGTATGAGCGAAGATAAAATAGTGTATACAACGGCATATAATTAGGTATTAAAACACTTGCGTGTTACAATTATCACGATACCACGCTCCTGTTTTATTAACCCCTATTATATGACCATTGCATAAACTACTATTATTGTAACCTTTTATGTTCTCTTAGGCCCACTTGCACGATAAACTTAAATCAGTTTAGTGCTTATACCTAACACCCTTATAAAAATAGCGTATCTACCTGTTGCCAACGAAATAAGGGCAAAATTACAAGTCATGCAGCTCAATTACGGGTGGCGGCAGAAAATGGGAGACTTGCAAATTAGTAATGTGACGCCCTCGTGGTTCCTTTGTAAGTGAAGTGACTATGAAGGACTAATTTAATACATTTTTGTTACTATTTATTTTAGTGACACTAAAGAAAGGCTAATTGCATGTTTATGATACTGTTGATAATTGTGAAGCAGGCGAGGTATATACAAGTTAGGATACGGGGCGACTCTTTAGGCTTTGGATATGACAGTACTCATGAATAACTTTTAGTATGGGATCAAACCGAAATCCTGGAAAAATATCAGGTATTCCTAACATTTTTGTTATGGTTAGAGACTATAAGAATTTAATGGACAGCTGCTTTTCATCCCATATATCTGAATTGAACTTAAACTGAATGATTTTAATTGACAGCACTTAATGTTTTTTTACGTACTTATAGTTGTATTCCAAGAGTTTTCAAAAAAATTCACAAAAGAGGTCAATAATCGTGAGCAGTTTACTCTCTTAAAAGTTACGCTGCACTGCTAGTGCCTTTAACAAATGTCACAAAATTTTCTCATGTTTTTAACAAATAAAACATTATCTTAGCTGCAACACACTGATCTATTCAACTGATCACGCTAGGAAATGTAAAACTAACTGGTTCCACGCTATTTCCTCTAGAATCGAATGAATGCATGTTTACGCACAGTGACTGCTCATAAATTAGTTTATGATGTTGTGATATTCAACGATAACTCTGCATTATGCGTGAAAATGTCGAAAAAATAATACAAATTAGATAGTAATTGGTTTCGAAATAATAGTTCCCACATTATTTCGCGTAAAAACGTTCACACAGGTCACTGGCTTATAGAGTCTGAATTAAATTATATAAACTTATACAAGCCTTAAAAAAATACCGAAATTCTAATTCACTTTTAATCATGTTTTACGAATGTCAAGATAAGTTTCGATTTGAAACTTCTAGCAGGAGAAAGAAAAGATATTATATTAGTTGTGTGAATGAAGTTGTTATGGTTTGAAAGAGAGTGATTAATACTGAGATGACGGCAAACAATTAAAGATAGAATACTTTTTATCATGTACATAAACTTATGTTTCAGAAAATATAGATAAAGTACACATTTCATAATGAGTTTCAATGGGCGATCTTAAGATATAGGCACGTTTGGGAAAGACAGTGGCAATTTGCATCTTAAAGTTGAAAATTAAATCAGCAATAATATAGCCATTGAATCACCATTTTTGCACTAAATCCTTATATAGTGTCATATATGTAAAAATACAAATTCGACACTACCTACAAACTACCTCGGACAAGAGGAAGGTATAGTCTTTAATACGTGACGATTAATAATCCAGAGCCTATAGCCATGCTGGGCATTGCTGGGCCATTAATAACCATGTAGGACGCAGATGTGCTGATTGATGAGGCAAGGATTAGGGGAGTTAAGGCCGTTCGTACATTCGGCAGGAGTGTGGCAGAAGGGTTTATAGGGTATTAATAGTAGGTATGCTCTATTTGGAGACATTTAATAATCTTGTGGGAATTCTGTATCGGTGCTTGTGTAATGAAAACGTTTTTTACCCGACTGCGGGAGGTTAGTGTTTTTGGAGCATATGTATGGATGTAACTATGAAAGTATTTCCATTTCTCTCTACAGCCCAAACGGCTTGACGGATTATGACTTATCGTGTCGTTGGATTCGCCTTAATTGTGGGATGACATGGGCTATATAAGTTTTAAATATGGTGCGCCGCCTCCCAAAAAAAGGGGTGACATATTTTTTTTTAGTTATCGAAAGAAAGCTACTAAATAGACCATTCCAAAATTATAAATATAGTAACAATTTTATATTACTATTCTGGCACAAATTCAAGATATACAGTAGCTAAATAAATAGGTAGGTAATAAAAACACTCACATATATTTTTTAATTCACCAAAGCCATATTATTAAGTATTCATAATATCTTTTACCACATAACTTATTTGGAGATCTTGCTGATCAATAAAACTAAAAAGTCTGCAATAAAATAAATTATTAAAAACCCAATACACCGCTGGCAGCACTTCATAATATTTAATATAATTTTTTTAATAGTACTTGTTTTTCTCTTTCAGTTAATTATTTTTTAGCCGTCGGGATTCTTATATTTTTTTTTTTTATATTTCCCTTGTTTTTCCATCTGGATTTTTCCAGCAACGGTCCGGACTTTGTGGCCGGTTGATGGCAGGCAATATGGTCATCCCTAATTACATGGAACTTAACATTACGGGTAAATGGAGGTGTATTAAAGGTGCACATCTGCCTAACCCAAGAGGAATAGTGGCGTGATGTTATATTAAGTAATATTTGTGCTGATAGGGTTTTATGGTTTGCCTATTATAACGTTTTTCAGGCGACCGGCAACAGTTTGCATGCTTTTTTAAACATCAATATATACTCAATATAATTTTCTTCTTATCTTTTCTTATTAAAAATTGGTATATGGGGAATATAAGGAGAACCCCGAAATATGTCTATAAATATACCCGAAAATATGATCGGAATTTACAATAGGTACGTACGACATTTCATCGCTAATACGATTTTATTGGCACTTTCGTCGACTCAATTCAAGTGCCACGGCATCACATGTTGTTTTAGTGCCACTAAAAATCTATTTCCATGGCACTTTAGTGTCTATTTAGAATTTTATGGGGTCTATCCAATATTTGGAACGGCATCGGATGCTGGGTTCGTTTGGAATATTTACATTCATTAAATAAATAAAAAAAGCCTTAAAACATTTTTTGTGGTACTTGAAGTTTAATTCAGGTAAGGTTTTTGAACTCCACTCTTTACAGATGGGATGAGAAGGTAGCTAAAATATTGAAATGCTTAAGAAGCATGAAAGTGCGTTAGCTATATTTATCCATTACGAAAATTTTCGGACTTAAAAAATGTTTAAATTGAAGTCGTACGAGTACTCTAAGCCCACCGAACAATGTCAAAAATTTAGGTTTTTAGAGGACTTTTTGACAGGTTGAGACTCAGATCAGAATACTAACGTTTTTAAAGTACGGGAAGTGCTCCTGATGTATCCCTTTTAAACTTAATTAGGAGCTATGCAGATTCATCTGTCCTCAACTCCTCAATCAAATTTTTCTAAAGAAAAATGTCTTAATCTTCCAAATCACTAGTAATAACTTTTGTTTTGTCCACAGGACCCTGCGGAACTCAAAAACTTTACCACTAGAACTACGAAATATATGTGTTGTGTATTAGTAAATAGTGTTCCCATTCGTAATTAAAGTCAGAGTTACTAGCATTTGTGTCTTTCTCAAGTGTTTACTTTTACAAAATGTATGATCGATTGGTTGCTCCAGACCAAAACCGTTTGGTCATTTCGTTAATAAAATTATGCTTGGAGGAAATACAAAAGGAGCGACCCTGAGAAGGAACCCTCTCACTTTTAAACGAAAAATCACTAGTGCTATTAAATCCAAGAGCTAGACTCATTCATTTCCAAGTAACGCGACGTTCGTTTAATGAATGCACGATGAATGGTACCCTCGAACAGTTTGCGTACCCGTGCGTTACATTGCTTTGACTCATGCCGCTAATATCTTATTTGCTTACTATCGCATTATCAACACAATTTGTCATCATTATCTTTGTAACTAGTGTACTACGGCGGTCGTACAATCATAATAAAATAGTTGTAGATAGATCGAGATAAAATTGTCAATGTCAAAAATCAAAAATATTTATTTCAACTAGGTCATGAAGCGGCGATTTTGAATGTGTATATGTGTATGCAGTTATATTGTGAACTTTATGAAGTAGTATGAAAACATTATTAATAATGTAGTGGAAGCGCTACTGAGTATGACATCGTGTGTTCGATTCCCGGATCGCGCAATGTGAAAATGGGTTTCCACATTTGGAATTTATGTAACAGCCCGGAGTACGGATTGGGCAATAAAACCAGTTGGTTGATGACAAAGGGAAGTTTTGACGTAAGTAGAACCTAACTGAAACTCGGCAACAGACTTCGTTGCATTGCTTAGCTTAAATCATACCACCCATGTTTTTCTCAATCATGCTTGGCAATTTGAGCATTATTTTGACAATCTTCGAGATAAATGGAAATTGCTGTACTGGCCAAATACATGCGAGCAGCGGCCGGCAAAATGCAAATCCATAGATGTCGTGGTTTAGCGGCCAAACAAATTACTAAATGAACTAATAATATCTGACGTGTAATTTAAAAATGGAAAGATCTTTTACACCGAAACATGGCAACCAAGGAGGTAACTTATCAAAGGTTTTATCTAAATTTCGAACTGGTTTGCAAATGAGTTCTAAGTACTATATAGTTTTAATATCCGTGCATTATTTGTGAAAAGTACTGTACAAGCCTTGGCCACAACTAGGCATTGATGGACTTACAAATTAACACGTTCGTCCATCAATGCCTCTTTTGCTGGCCGCTGCAATAATGTACTATATCTCATTAAAATTCCAACAAAAACGCTCAATAATGATAATTTCATCCACAGGTTAAAATGATAACAGTTATTTTTGGATATCAGCAGTATTATCGAAGGCTGTGACCTATTGCACTTGGCCGCTCGCGTAGTCATTATGTTGCCACTGCGAGCGTGCCCTCGTATCGCCTAAAGATAGACACACTGATTTAGACAGGTAACAGGGTAACAGGTGAATTGGACGCCGAATTTGTAGACCGGGATTCACTTTCGTTTAGTTGTCTAACAGAGTAGGTTGTATGTCTGCACAGACATAAATCTAACTAGACAACGCGAGTCCTTCCATCTGTATGAAAACCAAGCGTACCACCTTTTCACACACAATTTACAAACAAATTTACTTACCAATGAAAGAAAACATTTCCAATGCCTCGGCCAACTTTTTCTATACAGGTTTTACAGCTCAATATGGCATATCAAAGCATTTTTCTAGATTTCGGTGTGTTTCCGGTGCATATTTTGCTTAATGGAAGGTCAAATTACGATCATTGGATACGTTCGTACTTTAACTGCGTTTTTTGGAACGCGAAGTACATACAATCGCGTCATCTAGTTAGATTTATATCTGTGTATGTCTGGCTGTGTTGAATTAATGTTTTGGATTCGGTTTGTTCATGCCAATAATTATGTCTATCATACTGGATGTACTTTTGGCTGGCCTCGTTGATGTTTGTGTGTTTACAAGCGCTACTGCTGAGGATGAGGTCCTGGGTTTGATTCCCGAGTCGGGTAAAGTATTATTGGGTTTTATAATCTGGAATTTCTCTGTAGCAAACATAACTACCGAAATTTGGGTGTGCAAGCACCTCTGCGCAACCTTTCGGTGAATAACGGCGTGATGTTTTGTTATGTACTTTTGGGTCAAGGGTTTTAGATACATACAAACGTAAACTCGCACATTTTCTCCAATGGGGCAGACATAAACAACATAACACCATGATACCGTGATCCTAACACTCATTTCAAGTTTAGTACCCACCACACCACACACCATGTCACGGCCTACTGTGACAGGCTTGAGTCACACAGTTTGGGAGCAAAAACCGTGATAAAAAGCGTGACTCAAGCCTGCCACAGGGGCCGTGCTCGCCCGGCTGGTCATACACGCACGCTCCCTTATCGTTGAGATTTTTAAATGTTACATAATATAAATTCTACGTGCTTATTTTGCGAAGTTATTTCATATTATTATTCGGCAGTCATCGTAGGTACACCTATCTACATTCGTATTATTTAATAACACTGTTATCTCGCATCGTTCAAAGATTTAATACACGAACGAAGTCACTTATTATTCAAGAACTTTCCTCGAGTCGGTCTGCGGTATCTGTGAGTCATTCGAGAGGTCGCGACCCGCCAAGATTGTCGCTAACTCGCTCCCAACCCCACTAATTGGTACCCTCACGAAATTGAGAGCAAATCTTGAGGTCAATCAGCATGTTATTATTTTGGAAGCGAGCTCCTGGAGTAGGGGCGAAAATAACTTGTTTTGTTACGGGAATAGACGTTTGGATTTAATTTTAAATAAGTCCGCGTATTAAGCCTATCTGCCATCATCAATTTTATGGTAGGAGACTTTGGGGCTTCATTTTAGATATGTCAGCACATTGAGATTGGCTAGTAAAGATTCTCAATAATATGCGTAAGTGAATACGCATGCATCCAAGTTCGACACGACTTGATTTTAAAATAATTTGATAAACAAAACCTTTTGTTGCTCCAATATTGACTTGTTCCAACAAAGCCCTTGAATAGGTACGCCTAATAATAAATATAATTTGTTTTTATAAAAAAATATTTAAAAATGTAAATATTAAATGTGTACAAAGTTGAATAAACAACATAATTAAAAAAATATATATTACAAATATAAAGAATAAAAAAATGCACAAAATAAGAAAAAGAGAATAATAAAGAACATAATTAATGAAAATTATCAAAGACAATTAACTGCACTGTTCCATATTTGCAATCAAGTCCTCTGTAACGCAACGCACATTAATCGATGTATTTACATCCTATAACGAGACGTTAATTATGGCCCAAATGGAAACAGAGTTGGGCAAAATCCTTTGAGCGATGCGAGTTTAGGCGGGTAAAAGCCCAGAAATTAGCTTCCATATTGCAGCTTGCATATTTAAGGTCGTAATCGCAGCAATTTCCACAACAGCTTGCTTTTGCTTTTATGCACTTGCGTATGTTGCAAGTGTATAAAGGCAGCATAAATATTGATTTCTGTTTATAGTAAAATACGTGTTCGAATGATACGGTTAGCGGCGAAAATGTAAAAATGATCAGAAAATTTAAAAATAACCTAAAAAATTAAATGATGATGAAGATAAAGCTGAAAACGCTTAATCTACTAAATGGGATAAAATTCTTGTCAGAGAGAGAGTATTTTGGTGTGTGCTGTGTTTACCTTAAAAAAAAAACATTACTATTGAGATCATTTTGAATCGTCTTTTAACACCATTAGATGATTTCTGACAAGAGAGATCGACTAGCTGATTTTTTTTTCAATATTCTTTGATACGTATAATGTAATGTAAAATTATCTAAACTTGTAAAATACTGAAACACAGATTAAATAATGATATTAGTTCAGTGCTACGACCGTTCAGCGCCCATCACTCATAAAAACTCCACAAAAATCGCCTACTCCGATCCTCAAACAGCACCTTTCCGGAAATACGTCATGTTGTCAATTTGGACAAATACGTCACAGAGCCCTTGTTCGTCGATTGTACGTCGAACATTCACAAAAGCCACAACGTGTGCACCATTTTGTACCTGACAGTCTGTCTGTGTCCATTTCAGGACTACGGGCTGAAACAAAAGAGAGCGCCAGCAGGTCACCGGGGCTTGTGACCTCTCGCGTTTGTCCATTAATTGGGTATGACGGCACGGGGTGCCTCGATGAAACTATTAATGTTTCATTTTATGCTGCTCTGGTACTGTGTTTTCGATACCTATAAATGCTGAGTTTAGAAATTGTTTTGATAGATAGATATCAGTTTGCTGTACAGTAAAGTACAGCTACGGTTGATTAGCTTAGCATCAATAGATGACATTTTCCTTTCATTTTCGATGTCAATCAAAATACTCATATCATAAGCTCCGCCAGTCGCACAATTAGGAATTATTTAGAAAAAATATTTCGGTAGTACCATTCGCTGAAACTTCCTAAATGTGATGATTCTTGGAAAAGAGTGTCCGTGGAGTTTGCACGTTATTCTCCATAGAGACGTACTGACGCTTGCGAATGTGCAAGTAGCTTCATTTTAGTTCTTTTTGTTGACAATTCTAAAATACCTATGGTTTAATTGAAATAAAAACAGTTTTGATTCTCTTGCCTTATTATTGTTAGCTATGAGCTCTATGTAAGTAAAAATAAATCCCTAACCTGGAAAGTAAGCAGTTTCATTTAACCCGATGTATTTACAGTCGGTGTAACATATTTTCATCCAAAAATCTTCTCTATTAGTCAATATCCGAAGTTACCACACTCTGGCAAGTGTGTAAAGCTATTTTATATCACTTAAATTTCAAAAAGACCAAAAAAACTTAATGCACTTACAAAAAACAGTAAATGTCATTCTACTCCTTTTATAAAGACCATCAATTATAGCATTACTCAGTAATAAGTACGGCTGATCTTTGCTCCTGAGATTACCATGACTCAAGTAGTCAATGACGCCGACATTTGACATCCATACCGATACGTTGCACCGCGCTATTATGATCTATGCGGTGAGTCGGTGACTAAGATGCAGCTCTGTTCTACCGACCGACCATGATCGTAAAAATTTAAGTCTCGTAGAAAATAATAAATCATTATTAGAATTATATATTAATAACAAATAAAAAAATAAAAATTATCATTCATCGCTCTGATCCCTATACCGTTCTATTTTCAGCAGTTTCTTCGCAGATACGTTCTTGCAATTTGTTAAAAAAACTGCTCACTATGAAATGAACTCCACCACCCTAATTACACGAAAACGTACCCGTAGGTATTCTTTTAATTTAAGCCAATTAGCCCACTGCTGGGTTGGCTTAGTTGTATGATGGTTTTGGCCTCCCCCAAGTTATTCGTATTCTTGTTTTTAGTTTTAGATGATTTTAAGTTTTTTGGCTGACAATTCTTTCTACCTATTTTACAACCAGTAGCTTTCAATTCTCCAGGCCCAAATAAAATCATGATCTATATCTTTTGAATAAAACTTAGAAGAAGTCAAGATATTTTTTAGGAATAAGCGAAGTTTGGAACACAATGTTATCGTCCGAGAGCCAAACAATCCATCTTCCAAATTTTCTGCACAATATCAAACACACGAATACGACTTTTGCAATGTTTTGAGAAAAACATACAGGCTTCAGACTATCTTCTAGAAGTGAATTCCTAGAAATACATTTTTCATCACACTTGCACGTAATAGTATATTATGCAACTAGTGAATAAAGGACGGTTTTAAAGCGAGGGCCATAGATGAATCACGAACAAGTGAAGGATTCTAACAACTGAATCACGACCGCAGGGAGTGATTCATGATGATTGAATCACGAGCATAGCGAGTGATTCAAGTGTTAGAATCCTGAACGACGCGAGTGATTCATGGCCCTCGATATAAATCCGTTTTATTCAAGAGTTGCATACTATATTTTATACCATGACTTCGAGAAAAAGAAGGATTTAAGCCAAAAGCACAAGGAATAATCATAAATAAATAAATGGTTTATTACTTTCAAAATTTACAGAAAATGAGAAAATGAGGACCTTAGGGCTTCACATTTTTTGTAAATTGAAGCTGAGCCATTGAGTTTGAGTTACCTAAACAGCACCTGTGTTTCAGGGGCCAGTGACCATCTCCGTTAAGTTACATAATTATAATTAATTAAACACAAATGCAATTAATATTAAAATTACAATGCAAATAAGTATTCACTAAACATCCTAGACCAAAATAAAATCATTATCAAAATCCTAAATAAAAACAAACTCAAAATTAAATCGACGAAGGAGTTTGAAATTCGAATATTCTTTGTTTGCACAAGAAGTTTGTATCAAGTATTTTATGCGCAAGTAGGTTGTATTGCATTGAGATGGAGGTCAACATATTGGTGTGTTCTAAATTCAAACACCAAAACAGTGATTAAAAGTGCTTTTTATTCACTGTTTTCAGTGAATAAAATAAGCTTTTTAGAGGGGGAATGGTATAAAAAGTATTTAAACTTACAGGTTAACTTGGCTGTAATGCCCCATATAAAACCCTCGAGCTTTCTTTTTGTCATGAAACCCAAGGTCGGTAAGTAATTTTTTTTTAATTTATAGCACAGCACACAGGTCATGCAAGTTCAAGCAAGGAGTTTACACGCAATTGAAAATTTTTCCTAAAATGTTATTAGATAACAGGAATTTCATTGCAATCTCGCTACATGTTACTTAAATACTCAACTAATGTTCTTAATAATCGATTTTAAAAGTTTTTTGTATCAAAACGTCGTAATTATTTTAATTATTTTTACGCTGTATACCTACGTTAGTATTTGCTCTTAACTTATCTGAACGAAACATTTGTATAATCTGTGGTGTGGGAAAAAAGCCCGCCATCCGCATAAAAATAAGTTCATGTACCTATTTCGTAATAATAGTTGTGCTGACTTGTGTATTTAAGCGTAATTATTTACATTTTGTATTTGAAGACAAGTAAAAAAGTTATAAAAAATGTCGTCGTCGTCGTCCGATGAGTGTGTGTTAAATGCAACACCGCCAGATATTATCCATGCAGCAAAAACAATTAATGAAAATCTTTTTCTGCCCTATAATTTCATTTATTTACTCGCAAATGTGATGAAAAACATTGTATGTTTCACGGGCGGTACAAGAATTACGAACCTCGATTCAGAAAGCCCTCAGTCTTCGACTTCGAGCTTCTACTAGAGCCTCGATCGTAATTCCTTACTTACCGCCCTTAATACACAATGTACTAATGTAATACTTGACAGAATTAATACATATTTACAAATGAAAGCTTCAAAATGAGTTACTTAAAACTAAGTTAAGGTTCTTACTCCGCTTTAGTGCTGTAAAATAGTTATACATGCCAACGCATACTCCTTAGTACGAGTAACTACGCTACGTTATAAGTTTTGAAAAAAAAAAAATTTTATTAATGTACATTATTTGTAAAACATTGTTTTTCGTATGACTAAAAAGTTTACTTAAAAAAAATTACAATACGATATTTTTTTAATTCTTTTGCACACGCCTCCAAAAACAACTTGGATATTTAAAATATTTTAACACAGAAAAATAGATGGTTAGAATTTCTTACTAACCTACATAGGATGAGTAAATGAAAAAATATTTTACAAACAAAACTGCCCAAAAGGAGGTCCAAGAGGTATTGATATTCTGGCACCGAGAACGGGCGCTCGGCCGCGTTAATATTGGGGTACATATACGCGCAACACTTCTGGGAATACAGACGAGATTGTTACTCGTATGCTCGTTAATGAGAAAATCTCTTCAGAAGATAAGTATTACCAAGAAATGCCACCTACTAAAACTCAATGCTGAAGAGTAAACTTAATAAAACTTTACTTTGAGTGACGCGGTTCTGAAAGTTTGCGGTTTTTGCTTCTATGTACATTAGTTTAGATTAAATATACCCTAGGTAGATGCAGATATTATTGTACAAAATGTTTAACTCCTTTGAGTCTGCTACACTCCATTTTTGCACGAGTTTTACGACTGACGTTAGCCAGGTCAAAAGGTTCATCGCTCCATCGCACTGTCTGCTAAAATATGGACCCTAGTAGGATGTGCCAATCACCGAAACGACTCTCCACTGAAATTCGGCGCTACAGCACTTGATATAATTATATCAGCATGTAGTATACCTTGATATGAAATAAATTGAGTGTGCAAAAAGACTCTAAAATCTAAATCTCACCGTGGAAATTTATAGCTTGATATTTCACTCCACGCTTACTTCTACGGTGACAGTTTAACACAACAAATCACCTGCTGAAAGTTTAAACCGACGTAGGTACACCGAAATCGATTTTTATTTATGTTATCCGATCCGTCTACTTCGCTGACCGTCACGAGCATGTTACCCCATCTTCATAATAATATTAACAAGAAAATCACATCACAGAGCTTTTAGCTAAGTTGCCTCTCAATTAACTACCCTCCCATCCTAAAACGACAGAAGGGGCAACTTTTTGACTCTAACTCACTTATGACGGGTTAACAACGTTGTCTGCCAGCCCAGACAAAGTAAATAGAATGTAACGATTATTGGCTTCGAGCTAATATTAAAATTACTTAGAAAAATAAGTTTAAAATAAAAATACTTATCGGTTTCAACGACAGTCAGAAATTGATTCGCAGGGTAGGCGAGCATAGTGACTTTTTAAGAATTTAAAAAATTGTTTACGGAAAAATCCAACTGGTAAAATTATTGAGCAGAAGAGCCGTCTATGATAACGCTAGCAAATGGATTTTTGTTCGGATTTTTTTTAAATCGAGGTAATATCCAGTTCGAATCTCGTCTAGGCGTTTTACTAAGAATGCAATCAATCAAGAAGCTGCCTGGTGTCTGGCTATAGCACAGCTTGTTAAGTTCACAATTAGTGGCCGCCTATCCGGATGGCATCTCCATAATTACTGCTGGTAAATCCAATTGGTCGAAGTCCGCTTCACTAGCGTCCGAAATAATGAGATAACTGTTATGTGCCTGAGCTGGTATTTAATTAAATCACTTGATACTATTATAGTTAGGGTGGTCCAGAGACTAGATAGGGAATAGCTATAGGTGCCAGAAGCTCTAGTCAATGTGATATTCTATCAATGATACCTACCTACATCTGCATGGTTACACTAGTCGATCATTCTTCCATACAAACGTAGTTTGGCGATTATTCCATTGTTTGACGATGTACGTTCAAAATAAAAAAATAAAAAAAAATTGTGTCATCATTATCTAGCCCTGTATGGAGACAAAAAAGGAAAAAAATAAAATGTTTTAAAGTTCCATATTTCAACACTAATTTTAACGTATCTTTGGGCGGAAATAAATACCATAAGAAGACGGAATAGATTAGTCTCCATACAGGGATAGATTAGTTAATTTTATTTTGAAAATATACATTTAATCGTTTTTCATGATATCTAGAGTCCCAAAGGTCTGTTTATAAAATTTCTCGCGCTCGTTTTCGTGCTAAATCATTCATCCATTTAGATACAAATTTGCACAAGTGGTTATTCGTACGCGAACTAGCTTCTTGCTGCTCATCACAGCATCTATCTCTTTCGCACGTGTTGTCGGATGACATAGCATGCATTTTAACCTCGCGCATAAAATAGTTCGTGCCGTCGACTCCTTTTCCTCCTCGCGTCGATTCCCCAATGCTGGGGGTCGTGACCACATCATGGTTTCAAAACTTTCTCTTTGATGATGTTTCTCCACCCGCTCCTACTCTCAGCAACATGCACGGCTTTGGAGGCTTTGATGTTCAGCGTGGTTCGGATTTGGTCTGACCAGCGTAAAGGACTTCTGCCTCTAGGTCGTTTGCCCTCGACTTTGCCAGTGACAATTACCTTTAGTAAGTTGTCACCAGGTTTACGGGCAATATGGCCATAGAAGTCAAATATCTTGCGGAGGCACACATTCGACAATATAGGCCTTTTTTCAATTTTGAGGTCCTCCAATATGGAGATGTTCGTCCTGTGTGCCATCCACGAGATACGCAGCATCTTCCTGTAACACCACATCTCAAAAGCCTCGATGCGTTTGCGATCAGCGGCCTTTAGAGTCCACGTCTCTGCTCCGTATAAGAATATGGAGAAAACAAGGGAGCTGACAAGTGACAGTTTTGTCTTGTTCGAAATGCTGCGGTCCTTCCATACTCTCTCGAGTTGCGACATGGCACTCTTTGCCATTCCAATGCGCCTGCGAATCTCATCTTCACACGATCCATTGTTACTTATACTAGAGCCCAGGTAAATAAAGTGATTAACTGTTTCGATGTCGAGTGTACCACTGAGCCCTAGTTTGGACGTGCGATCCACCACCATGATCTTCGTTTTGGACCGGTTAATGGAAAGCCCCATCTCACCACTGTATCTTTCCATCCTGTTGAAAAGAGTGCACATCTCGGCTTCGTCTGCTGCAAACAGGATGGTGTCGTCAGCGTAGCGCAGATTGGTGATTTTATTGCCATTGATGTTAACACCCCTGCCGTTACAATCCTCACAGGTTTTTCGGATTATGTACTCCCCATAAATGTTGAACAGGATGGGTGACAAAATACAGCCCTGGCGCACTCCCTTGCCAAATGGGAAGGGCTTCGAGGACGTGTTGCCCACCCTCACCATGCCTTGGCTGTTTGAATATAGTCCCTGTAACAGCGCAATAAGGTGTTCAGGCACCGCCATTTCCCGTAAAATTCGCCATAGCCGATTCCAGTCTACACAGTCAAAGGCCTTGCTGTAATCAATGAAGCACATCATGACTGGTACATCAAACTCGTAAGCCTTCTCAATGAGTTGCCGAAGATTGAGAATCTGCTCCCGTGTGCCCTTTCCTTTCACGAAGCCAGCCTGCTCTTGTGGGATCTGCCAATCCAGGTAGTATCGGATTCGGCTGTTAAGAATGTGGAGGAGGATCTTACTGGCGTGTGATATAAGTGATAAAGTGCGGTAGTTTCCACACTTCCGCGTCGATCCCTTTTTGTGCAAGGGGAGGACTATTGACTTTGTCCAGTCCATGGGCCATTTACCTGTGTCCCAAACGCTACTGCAAATTCTGTGCAGCATAGCGACACCAGCATCACCTAGCGCCTGCAAAATTTCTCCTGTGATCTCGTCTGGTCCGGGGGCCTTCCTGCTTTTCAAGCTAGATATAGCTGCAATCACTTCGGATCTCAGAATGGAAGGTTCACGTTCCAGTCTTTCAAAGATAAGGGGCGAGTTCATCATAGGCGATGGGTTACTGTACAGGTCTTCACAGTATTCACGCCATCTGTCTGCCACTTTTTCTAACTCGTGCAGGGGCTTTCCGTCCTTGTCTTCAAGCACCCAACTCTTCGGTTTGAATTGTCTTGAGAGTAAACGGACTTTTTTATAGAGGTCAGAAGTCTGCAGTTTGTTCGCATGAGACTCAACTTCACGACATATGTTTAGTATGAAGTTGTTTTTGTCATTCCTGCTACTGCGTTTGATCCTTTTACACAGGCCAGAATACTCTTTCATAACCTCGTTGTTTTGAAGACCGTGACACTTCATCTCTTTTCTCTTCTGGACTAGTGCCCAGGTTTTATCAGAGAGCCAGATTTTTGATCTGCATTCCTTGGTTTGAGGTTGGCATTTTACTAAAGCGTCGACTAGGGGAACCTTAAACGAAGCCACGACAGAAATATCCAGTAAAATAAATTCTGGTCAGAAAAAAATAAGTCAAATCGGCATGGAAAAAAGAAGACGCGATAATGATTGACAAAACTACCAATTATAATGTGGCATTGACAATTTCGTTAGCTTTTCGGTAATTTTTGTCGCAGATAAGAAGAAAGAAGAAACTTTAGCTACCGAACGCGAATCCTTTTGCTACGTCCACGATCAAACCATGTCAGTTGACACACCTGACCTATCAATAAATCTATTATTAGTAATAAAAATCCATAAGACAACCAGCCTAAAATATAGTCTACTTAGCCAGGGAGGGTAACGCATCATTTGACCCGACCTCGATTGCCAAATCGATCTAATCGGAGCTAATCAATAACGGAGCACTTTGCAAAATTCATAACTTTATTACTGTCTCAATCACGGAACAGAAGGTTTTACGAAGACGTACCAGGCAGACAGTTTTAATAGAAGCAACAATTATCAAGCAATAAAATGAAATCAAGTCGGCTTTTGGTGAATGTTTCTGGATACCAGATTATGTACATCCCAGATCATACCAGATCATGTAAATTTACCATATACTTATCGCTTAATTAAAAATAATTTTACCCTAGACTAATCACTTATGATCAATAAGCTCGCTCCATTGTGCAGTGGATCCATGTCACTTCTAACACTCAAGCTAAACGTGATCAAGCTCCTCTCTGAAGCTGCTCCTATAATTAACTTGTCACCCATGTCATCTGCATCCTCGACAAGCAATTAACCATACAATCAGGGTGCCACATGAACACCTCTGCAGGCTCAAGACAGTATCCAGTCACTTATCTAGCTGATTGGCCTTTGTGCTTCTCAACGACTCAGCAAAGGTGTTTGCGACCTCGGGTCAATGGAACGAGATTATTTTATCAATGGTCAGTGAATACAGAAGAGGGGAATAGCTAGGTAGCATTTAGGACAAAGTTATACCTGTAGATGTATGTAATATCTTGAATGGCATCTGCTTTAAGTTTTTTTATTCTTCTCGATAAGAATTTAAGATACTCCCGCTTTTGGTTTTGGTCACATCATAATTTTGGGTGGTTGATTTTTATCTTTCTGTATTTATTTTATGTTCTTTGTATCTATTTTTACATAGACAACAAATTTGGTTTCCGTACGTCACGACCTAGGCGACCACATAAAATCAGCGCCGTGCACGGCACAGCATTATGCTGAGTGGAAACCTTTTTGCCACAATCACGACATGCAACTCACCCAATTTCTTTTCTGTTTTATTCAAAATGTAGGTAGTAAATGGTATTATTATTTTATTTATTTCTCATGTTTACTTACTTACTTTAGGTACTACTAATACTACTGTTAAGGGTTTATCATAAGCATATATTTATATTGTATGTCGTTTTGTGACAGTTAAACACTTTTTATTTCTAAGTGAGATTTCAAATTCGAAAATAGTAAAAAAATATGTTACATAGGTACTTAAAAAATCATAGGTTACAGTTATTCACTTAATCCTGAATTCTAAATTTTAAATTTAATATTTGGCACTCTTCTTAAGCCGCCTGAAAGCCCCTGTAATGCTTTTGCATTAAAGTAAGACTTGACAATATCTAATCTCTTTTGCAAATCAGAAACCACTTAAGTTTTTGTTGTCCTATAAATAATATCTGAAATCACCTAATATCCTTGAGCTTGTCCAATGCGTATTGTATAGTATTATTGCTCAAACGGAGACGGTCAATAACACGCTGGCTTCATAGACAGAAACCAACTATTGACAGTGTAATAATAAAGTGTCAAACCAGTACAATTTATTGAAGATATTCAGCCTGAAATTAACCGATTTCCCGATTTCCGATGTTAGTTTACACGATAAACTATAATTGGAAGTGTGGTTCCAAGTTAATTGAGTGTCACAGTGTATTTCTCTGTCGGAAGCCTGGTGCCAGCGAGCCTGGGGCCAGCAAACCTCGCGTTTAGTGTATTTTCTGCTCGATACAGCAGCCCGTTTCATGTTTATTTAGCGACCGTTTTAACGTTAACTGCGATACAATTTATGTAGCTCTTAGGGCTTCTGTGTACAGATGGCTCAGTGCTGGAATTATTAAGAGGCTGGGTAAATGCTATGAGCATTAAAATTAAATCATGATCGTTAAATATTAAAAATCTAAATTGTACAAGAATATCGTGCATTTTTCAAGCCAAACTGTCGTCATGTTTTATCTCAAATCTGATATCATGAATTTTCACTGTTTTTAATTTCGTTCCACTAAAGCGCCACAGAACTTGTCATCACAGTCCGAATCTAACCACACTTTAAAGATACCTACACCAAAACTGGCCCACTAACAACCATAGTGTAACCGCTCACGAACCATTCTATAGCCAAGCTTTTAAGCGACATTAAACCTCCGATCCATTAAAGTGCTTGTTGATTAGCTATCACAGAGCAGCTTTTAGAACTTTAAACCGTATTGGTTTTAACACCGTCAAGCGCACAAAGCGAACTATTTATTCATGAAGCGAACTTTGTTTATTCATATTAAAGCGGTGTGAATAGAGAACAAAATAAACATAGCTAAAGAAAAGCAGCGTTCGGTTTTGTTGCTTGCGCTATGATTTAATTTCTTGTGGCTGGTTTATGTTTTGTGTTAACGCCTAGTATTTGTATAGGGAATTTGAAGTTGAGAATAAGTCAAAATGCAGGTAATTTTTTGAGAATTTGTCTATAGAACTGAACTAGGGTTCGGCAATTTCATAACTTGACATTCTCAATCCCGTCATCGGAGGAAAGTTTTGGTTTGAGACGGTAAAATTGTTCTCTACATCACTTCTTTGAACGGCATGTGAATGCTCTCCGAAATAGCTTTTGCTAGTTGGTATACTGACGAAACGATAAATTCAATTGATAAATTCTCATAAACGGTGGGTTCCTTTCCACCAGCAGTTGGAAGAAACACTTGTATGTAACGAAGTGCTTAAATAATTACTATATTTCTGCTAAAGGAAAGGGGTTCCTATGAAAGCACTTCGTAGTAAGAAGCGCACAAAGTAAAATGCTGTTCTCAAATATATATTTTTATCACAATTTTGAGATTCGAAGTCAAAATGAAAGGAAACTAACTCTATTGCAGCTTTTGAAGTGGAAAATTCTTTAGCCGCAGTGAGCAAGTCGGTCTCGCACACGAAGGGTTCCGTACCATCATAAAAAAATCACGTTTTTTGTATGTGAGCCCAACTTAAATATTTATTATATTCTGTTTTTGTATTTGTTGTTATAACGGCATAACAGACATTCATCTTCTATGAAAATTTCACCTGTCTAGCTATCACGGTTCATGAGATACAGCCTGGTGACAGACAGACAGTGGAGTCTTAGTAATAGGGGCCGGTTTTACTCTTTGGGTACGGAACCCTAATAAAATAAACAAGACCGCATTGGCCTGTTTTTAATAGTTTTGGTTTTTATTTTAAATATTTGTTAGACTCAGGAATTGTATTAAACTTTTATAAGTTTGCTCCTGTTTGAAAATCGTCCTTGACGTCTGAAGGGTCCCCTAACTAATTAATTTAAATTAAGCCTTCTTCCCTTGAACTAAAACAAAAAAACTTCTAAATAAAATAATTAATGAACCCTTACATGCACAAACAAAAAAATATTCTAGCCACCAGTAGAATATAATAATCTGAAAGTTAGTGAGCAAGTGAACCAAAGAACGAACGAAACATTGCCCGGCGAATGAAAGTATTGCTCGGCGAATGAGATTGCGTTCCATGAGGGCATCAACAAGGGAGCTAGGGTTGGAGCGGGGAATGTGTCGTATTTTTTCAGTTTTTATACTTTAGCGGAAGGACGTGAGAATAGTAGTTACTAGAACCACTTATAATTAGTTTGCTACTAAGATTTAACATTGGTTACATATGTGATTTCGAACATCGAGAATGGTGTTACCAATTAATTTTTAACAATTAAATACTAGCGTAAAAAGTGTCTGTGGTGTTTCTTGCAGGTTCTTCTCCATAGAGACTTACCAACGCTTGTGAATGCGCAACTAACTTCAGTTTTGGACTCACCCATTGCATGGCAATGTAAAAAATACCTACCTGTAAATGTTATGATTGAAATAAATTATTTTATATTTGAATTTAAAGTTTAACCGTTGAAATAAACTTAACTTATCATCGTTAATTCAAAGACGAATATATAAAGAGACGGCAATAAAAATCTTAGTTCAGATAGAAAGAGACGGAAATTAATATAGCTTTGCGTTGAGTATTCAAGTCTTGTGTGAATTTTAAAACGTCGACTACACCACCGCATACAATCAGGTAGAAACGTACCTGCAGATAGTAGATCGTAGATCCAAGATTTACAGGAGAAATATTCTTGAAATACTTTGAGTATATTTCCAAAGATAACTTCATTTTCTGCAATCTTTTTAGCTTCAGACTCAGGCTTCAAAGTAACGGACAGCAAAAGTCAAGGCTCGCTTAGAATCTTCAAGTTTTGAATTTTAAAAGTATTTCAATATCGAAAGCGGCAGACTCGGGTGAAGATGGCAGGATGAGCTTTATGCTTATCGATAGGACTGGTCAACAATTGCCCTAAACCGGGTGGTTGGAAGGAAGAAATAATATAATACAGAGATCTTTGTACCGATAGTCGTGTCACCCAATGGCTTAATAGCCGTTAGGCGGCTGGAGGAAGGGCTTTATTCAGTAAGCAGTACGCACACGGCTCGTTATGTTCGGAGGTTCCTCTCTCTGGAGTCCTGACCACCGGTAGCTTGGACCCTGTTCGATACCGGTGGGGTATCTCTACATCTTTTTATATTTTTAAATGTCTTTTCTTTTATGTATCTGTTTTAAAAATGTAATAAATAAGAAAATGGTTAAATAAAGGAAATAATAATTACAAAAGCACCGACGCTCACTACTACTAAGTAACATGCGATAGTATTCAAGAGGGGTCCTATTAATCCAGGATTTTTAGAACTATAATTATTTTCGAATTCCTTTAAAAGCTTCCTTTTGCTGCGATTACCTTTCATATCCACCGGAACACAAGTCAAAGGTTCTATTCAATGCAATGCAGAATCGGGAAGTCAATATTCTAAATTGCTAATTCCTCATTTCCGATACTCCCGGTATCCCTAAGATCCCAGTTAACCTGTCAAAAGTTCACATGTAGGTAAATATGGACAAATAAGCCACAATATGCCACGGGAATATAATCCTTTTAAATACGATATTAAAGACAATAATGAAATGTAATTGGTTTCATCTGAAAATGACAGACAAAGCCTGAACTGAAAATGTAAATAATTTGTGCAGCGGAATGAAGCTGCAAAACAGAAATGAAATTATATTTTGTTTTAATATTAATATTCAATATCATTATTAATATTCAAACAGCAATAATTCGTTTAAGTCGTATACTGAATATGTATTGGAAAAGTTTTCGGAAATTAAATTGGAAATACGTGCAGGTAAATTTATGGAATTCATGACTTTCGTTTAATTATTTTAATAAAGTGTTATTTATGCTCACAACGCTATAAATTATTAAATGTAAATCTTGCGAATATTAGAAATGCGTAAGTTTAGATGGATGCATGTATGTTTGTTACTCAATTACACCAGAACGGCTGAACGAATCTGGATGAAATTTGGCACAGAGATAGATTATAGTCTGGAATAGCACATATGCTACCATATATTCCATACCGGTGTAATGTTCCTTTGGGATAAGAAAACACTTTTAACGCGGGCGAAGCCGCTGGTAGAAGCTAGTCCTTTTATATAATTTGTTTCCCGAAAAGTATTTTAATATCTATAGTTATGTCAAGCAGATGAAATGTTGATTTTGCACACGACTATTGAGCAAATATTTGTGTAAGCAAACTGAGCTTACTCAACCCTATCGGCTAGGCAGGGTCAATATACGTCCGGCCTAGGGCAGCAGGAGCGATGACGTGTATTGCTCAAATTCGACAAGTGGATGTAACAAAGAGAATATAACCACTAGAGAGCTTATAGGCCGATTTCTTCTAAGCACACGACTCACTACCGCGGGCCGGGGGACGAGGAAGAACGCGCGGCTGCAATTGGTCAGTTCAAAGTAAGTTGCGTAGGTATGGCTATCGTTAGGGTTGATCAACTCGATTAAGGGAAAATTGTCGATATCGATAAAATGGATTTTAACATTATTAAAAATACTCAATTAAAATCATACAAATATTATTTAATAAAAATCAATCAATTACAAATATAAATATGTGTGTCGGGGACATAGAGAAACAAAAAGTATTTTTCCAAATCGGTCAAGCCGTCTACGAGTAATCCGGGAACATAATACATAAGAAAATTCGACGAACTGAGAACACCCTCCTTTTTTTAAGTCGGTTAAAAGTAGATAGATATTTTTTCATACATTTTTTATTAAGTTTAATTTTATTATTATCGATATCGACTTCAGCTATTAAAAGTAACAGCACAGATATTTACGATAAAAATACAAAGGGAGAGAAAGGGATAGAAGCATTAGAATTGTCTAGTGAAAGAGCGAGACTTTTCCAAAAGACATCAACGCGGGACTCAAAATTGTGCTCGTTTACCCCATCCACCATTTTAACTAGATCCCTGCGGTGTCTCATAATCTGATAAAATTAAAAAACAAAATTCGTACTGTTTACTTACCGATGAAAAGTTATGCCATCCTTTTTGTAACTAGATGTCTTGGCATGTTTCCCATACCCCTTTACGGCGCATGAGGGCATTTTTATGCGTTATAATTGCAATAAAAAGATAAAACAATTTGTATTTATTTAGCGTGCATACAGGTCTAATAACTGGACACAACTAAAATGGTTACTAGTACCGAAGCCTTTACATAGGCGACAAAATACTAATAGTTTTCGAGCGTCGGTCGGGGCACTGTATGCGCCGTCAAGTGGTTATATCGTCGCGTCGTTGGGATGTGAGGATCTGTCTAACACGAAATCAAACATCGACTGTCCCTGCGATGTCCTGTTTGCAAAGTCCTTACTTTAACACTGGAGACTTAGTTTATTTTACGTTCAATTACATACAAAACAAAATAGTAATTATACATTCAGAATATTCGATTATGAGATACAAAATTAAATGTTTAAAATAAATTAAAATATAAAGATTTAAATGTTTAAAATATATATTCTTTAATATAAAAAAGTCTTTTTAACAAGCTGAGACAAAAAGTTTAAATCAAAAGTCTACGCAATATTCCAGCTCAGTCGGCTTGACATAACTGTTTTAAAAGTCAGTTGCAACATTTACTCACACTTACGGTCTAACCAACTAACTAACAAGGCAAGTTAAATAAAAGCTTGTAAAAATGCTAAAAATAATAAAATAAATCTGAGTTTATCCAGTTACGTGCATGAATTCATCTGTCGAACAAACCCCGACTTTTAAAGTCACAATGTTGCAAAGCCCGTTCCTATTTTCCTGGAGATTGCACTAAAGTTTTCGGTGAAGTGAACTAAATGTTTGCTGATTTAAGATTCGTCTTCGTTACTTATAATTTTTGACTTTGTTGTTTAGAATTACTTGTAATTTGGCGAACATTCACAATCAGATGAAGTAATTGTGTGCTAAATTCAGAATTTGCACGATGATCACGTCATGTCCCGATACCAAGAAATATTTTCACATATTCTGTGTCAATCATTTATCCGATTAATCCCGATCTACGAAAATAAACAACGATAACAGTGGCTATACCGGGTAAATCCTTTCATATACTTTCGCCATTACTCTTTTGTGACAAACCTGCCCCATTCAATCGGACATACCACTCTGCGCGATGCCCCAGTGATGTCCAGACCTGGATTAAAAACCAAATTGGATGGCTATCGCAATTTTTCACGATAGTAAGAAATTGGCTTATCGGGTACAGTTTGTCCTTTGTCCTCCATTGAACCCTAGCTATAACTCATACTATAGAGTACCTTTGAAAAACAAAACATCCGTATTTTATTATCTCAGTCCCCAAACAGAAAACCAATACCTGAGCTCAAAAATACCTTAGCTTCAATAAACTGTCCTAGCCGCCAAGCTTATACCTCCGTCTATGTAGTTTGAGCACTGCAAATAGTCTTCGAAATCCCTGTATTGAAAACGGAGAAAATCGTCGTATGTTTGCACTAGACCACGTTTTAAAATTGGCTGTCCAGTGCGAGCCAACGGTGTTAGCTTGCCTTACCTTTTGCACTTATGGTTAGACGATAAACGGCACCTAGTTATGAGTCCTTAACAAATATAAGTTTCGTAAATTGAGAGCTCCTATGAGCATAATTGAGTGGAATTGGACGTGAAAAGGCAGCGAGACCTGGCAATTGAATTTGATTAAGTGCATATTCTTACGAGTGAGATTGACATCTTGATCTTTGTAAGACCATGGTCGTGTACAATAAAATGCAAATAGGTAGAAAGTGAATAGAGTGCACAGTTGAAGGTTGGTCCTTTTAGAAAAGTTGTGTGCAATACAACAAAGAGCGCTCAGCTGAATTCTACTTTAAGAAATGTAAAGCAACGTGAACTTTTAAGAAAATTGGTTTCGATTGTAGCTTCAGGAGGTCACCAGGAGATTTCTTTGAAATGGTCGAAGAATTTACTAGATTAAAAGTTAAGTTTTGGTTTTCAATTTCTAGAAAAATATTTATTTCTACAATCAAACAGCCATTGTATAAAACGTATGTTACAAAACAGGGCCTTCAATGCTTTGTTTTAGATAGGTTTTTCCAAGAGTTTTAATGCCTTTTCTATGCAGGATTAAACACAGTGTTGATTAAATTCTTAATTTACTGCCAGAAACAAGCAGTACCGAGAAATCACGTGATCGAAAAACAACTAAACAATTAACAGTTATAATAAGGACCGTAGATTATAGTGACAAAAAAAATTACATGTAAACAACGGTTGCTAAGTATTTAGATGACAAAGTAAAGATTTATACAAAAAATGAAGAGGTATTAATAAACAAGGTATCATTCTACTCTTCTTAATAGAAGTATGATCCACTTTCATCACATCTTTCTTTTCTTTTTTCTTTGCATATTAATCATGGAACTGTGTTCTGATAACAGTTTTAAAATAGAAAATATTTCATTCATCTAAATATATAAAACTCAAAGGTGACTGACTGACTGACATAGTGATCTATCAACGCACAGCCCAAACCACTGGACGGATCGGGCTGAAATTTGGCATGCAGGTAGATGTTATGACGTAGGCATCCGCTAAGAAAGGATTTTGATAAATTCTACCCCCAAGGGGATAAAACAGGGGATGAAAGTTTGTATGAAACTTTGTCAATTTTAGACCGATCGGGCTGAGACTTTGCATGCATATAGCTACTATGATGTAGGCATCCCCTAAGAAAGGATTTTGATACATTCCACCCCTAAGGGGATAAAATAGGGGATAAAAGTTTGTATAAAACTTCTTAGATTTTCGACTGATTGAACTGAAATTAAAGGTAGCCAATTTGTGGCCCCAGGTTAATATTCTTAAGCTCTCTAAAAACATGAGAGCACATTTGGGCGGGGATAAGTCTGCTGGTAGATTTTCTGATCTCCTTCTTAAAATCGGTAATGGTGATTTTCCATCGTTTGATGGAATGATAACCATCCCGGAAGAATTGTGCACAGTTGTTACAACGGTTCAAGAATTACTGTCTAAAGTTTATCCAGACATTATTCATATACATGACAAGCCTATTGAATGGTTATGTGAGCGTGCCATACTTACTCCAAAGAACGATCAAGCAGCAGCTATCAACGATATCCTGCTCATGTCGTTAGAGGGCGAAGAAAAGGTCTATAATTCGATTGATACTGTGGTTAATACAGATGACGCTACTAATTACCCTGTAGAATTTTTAAATTCATTGAAACCGCCAGGTTTGCCTTATCATAAGCTTATTCTGCGTGTGGGCACTCCAATTATGTTGTTGCGAAATTTAAAACCACCAAAACTTTGTAACGGTACGAGACTGCAAGTGAAAGCGTTACATCGCAATATAGTGGAAGCCACTATATTAACTGGGTGTGCGAAAGGAGAAACTGTATTTATACCACGAATCCCATTAATACCGAATGATATCCCGTTCGAATTTAAACGATTACAGTTTCCCCTAAAAGTCTGCTTTGCCATGACAATAAATAAGTCTCAGGGGCAAACTCTCAAATTTGCGGGTATTGACTTGAGAGAACATTGCTTCTCTCATGGACAGTTTTATGTTGCGTGCTCACGAGTAAGTTCACCCAATAGCTTGATAGTTTTAGCGCCTAATGACAGATTAGTTAAGAATATTGTTTACAAAGAAGTTTTGTAGGCCCTAATTTTTTACACACGCTAAACAAAAGTAAAGCCGCAAAAAATATCATCATATCAGCCGAAAGACGTCCACTGCTGGACATAGGCCTCCCCCAAGCGTCGCCACATTGACCGGTCCCGAAAAAAAAAAAAAAAAAATGCTTAACGCGAGCGAAGCCGCGGGCAAAAGCTAGTCAACTAATAAATTGGAGCAGCTGAACCAAGCTTAGCAAGAAAAATAAGCTTTTAATGGAAGTAGTTTATCTGAAACTTTTTATTTTAATACAACCACAATCTGATACAGAAAACGAAGAAGTCATTCATAGAAGCCTTCTTGGTTCATTTCGTTTTTCTTTTTGTATCTCTCGTGTCTCGTGTACGAATTACAATAAAATCATTTTTGCTTTTTGTTTTATACCATTTTGAAAATAGATTATAAAACCTGTCTATCGGGGGTATTAAACGATACGGACGGACCAAAATAGGAGATGCCTAGATATATCTTCTAGGCAAGCATGCTTCACCGTCTACCATATCATCGCTTTTTTAAATATATAAATAAATATATATATATATATTTGATAGTGTAATACCCCTCTATGAACAAAGGTTTCACATATGGTTCATCAAAAATAGCAGTAAGTATCAATATTGCCCTTACCAAAGACTTTCGACTTATTTAGTAACTGGATTGTAGAGGTTTGGTAGGCAGTAGTTCTATTTAAAATACTGGTCTTCATCTACATATAGAACCCAGTCCCGACATAGTTGGAAAAGGGCTATGTAGGCTAACAGTGACTGACTATCAAACACTGGTCGACGTCATAGTTGGTCGCCATAGTTTTCATCGTGCGCATAGCTAAGGAGTGGAATTCCCTGCCGGAGTGGTTGTTTCCTGCTAGCTACAACCTTGGGGTCCAACCTTGGGCTCCAACCTTGGGGTTTTGTAGTCAAGAGTGAACAGGTTAATTCTAGGCAAGCGTGCTACACCGTCGACCACATCATCGCTTACCATCAGGCGAGATAGTGGTCAAACGCGAGCCTATCGATAAATAAAAAATAACTGGTTGGTAACCTGGTGTGTGTGTGTGTTCGTAATGTAATTATGCTATATATGCTCTCAAAATGGTGAAGGAAAACATCGGAATCGGGTTTTTCTAAAAACCAAACATTAATTTTAAGACATCCAACAACCCGCAATGGGCCCTCGTGGGAAATTACAGCCTTCACTCTCATGAAGAGAAGGCCTGCGTCCTAGCATATCCTTTCACAGAGAGGAGGCATGCATCACAGCAGTATGAACATCATTATATACGAGATAACAGGAATAACTAATATAACATTATCATAAATCTGTCTAGTCCATTATAAATGCATACTAATATATTGTCTTGCTATGCCATCTACCCGTCCAAGTTCTAATTAACATATATCCAACCTAAGTGGACGTTAACTATGCAGGCAGAGGCCATCTTTACCAATAAGTCAATAGGAATCTATTATTGTACGAGTGATTATTGATAATAGAATTTCTTGGCAAACATTTCTGATTTTAACTCTTTGCTTTTGGTTTTGAAGATTTTTAGTCAGCATTTGCTTTAAATTAGTCTGGTGGATGGGTGACCATTTCAACATACCGAGTTTCTTCCGTGCCTCGGAAAGCACGTTAAGCCGTTGGTCCCGGCTGTCAGTTGAAGATTTTTAACAGTTGATACGGTTAGTCAGAAGCTTAAGATCTGACACCAGTCTTACCAAGGTTTATTGTGTTACCCAGATACTGGGTTGTGGAGGTCAGACAGGCAGTCGCTCCATGTAAAACACTGGTACTCAGCTGAATCCAATAAGACTGGAAGCCGATCCCAATATAGTTGTGAAAAGGCTAGGCAGATTGATTTCTTTTAAATTAGTCGTATATTTCGTTTAAGGTCTCCAATCATAGTTCTCCTGCCCTAATCCTCGGGTCAGTGCAACGGGTTTGCTTCTTTCATATTCTTTTTTTCTCTTATTAGTCATTATACGACTATCAGCAGTAACCACTTCTCATACCCATATTGTCTTCCACAGAATCTATCCATCACTGTTTTGGTCTTACCCAGCTTTTAAAGTAATCATATTGAAAACTTATCTCACGACAATTTCCTTACTCCTTCGCTTCACATCCATCCATGACAATCGATTTCCGCACAACTTTTCAGTCGCCGGTGAAAGTTTCATACTTATTCTAAACGCGTTGCACCACACATCCCTTTAAACATTCTCAGACTGTAAAAAATTACTTAACCGTTAACAAAGGTGTGGTTGCTGGTCACGAAATTATTGGGTCTTGCGAACATTATCTTACTAGCAACAAAACAGAGTTTTGCTTCTTGGTAACTTTCCAGTTACAAAACTTGTTTGGTTATCCCTCTTTTTCAGTTTTTTCTTGTGACCCGACATTCCTTCTACAAATAATTCATGATATCGCTGCTCCTAAAATGATATAGGCCTAGGTTCCAAAGTAAGACACAAAGTCACTGCAATGTCAATAAATCTGTCGTACCACATCTACATACCATCCCATAATTGCGCCAGTCTTACCAGTGACTACCCCTTGTCCCCCTGTCTTTTTACTGTGGCCTGCCGAAGAAGCGTGTTTTCGTTTTAGACACGGCGTGCTGCCTAGCGTGATACGAAGCTTGATAACACTGTTTTTTGAAAACGGAATTTCGTTTCTTTCTTTTTGTTGAGAAAGTGGACAGGAAAATAAATAAGAGCCCCTAGATATAGGGATGTCTCGTACTACTAGTAATAATATTTTCATTTGCTAGTTATTATGAGATTGTTACAATGCGTTAAGTGACTTTTCGGAATTGATTACTAGGAAAAGGTTGGAAAAATATAGAGGATAACCGTCTATTTGATGATATCATATGAGTGACACGACAATGCTTAACACACGAAAACCATTTAATAGCGCGTTTTCATAGAAATACATAATTCCAAAATTGTCCTACAGAAAAAGTTCATCTATGAAAACCCGTACAAAACGATGCGGTCGTTGTAGCTTTGTTGCATCGCGCTTTTCTGTAGGACCTTACAGATAACATCAGAAAGAGGATTATCCCGAAGCCTTTGTAAATAGATCAAGCCTTTAGAAGAACACCTGCTTGTGTTAATCACGTGGGCAAAAAGTTTGGTCTCAGAAATGGTCCTTATTTATTCGTAGGTAGGTACTGTAAAGCCCTCTTGTGTTGCCTGTTATAAATAGATCTGCCCTTACACCCCGTGCCACTGGCGTGACAGAGGGGCAGAGGTACTTTTACAAAATCACGTTTGTAACCCTTTGAAGGGCTTCACGTTACATGTTTATATTTTATAGTATACTTGTAATTAAGTTTGGAATGGGTTATGAGGGGTTAGAATGTTGTAGAAATAAAAGGGTTGGTTTAGTAAGAGTGTTATGTTATGTTTTGGGTTTTAAAAACCTTTTTTGTCTTAATTGGTTTTAACATTTTTTTGTTTTCGACCTTTTTGTCTACGACAAGTGGCATTTTTTTTAGGTAACTATTTGGTTTAGGAAAATCTACTGTGCATGGACAATACATAAAACCAACGCAATTTTCAACACCAAACACGCGCTCAGTGAGGTTTCAAAAGGTGCGTCATCTGCAAAAATCGATTTCACTCGAGTTTTGCCAAAAAAACTAAAGTTCGAAAGTAACCAGAAATTATCGGTATGGGGACTTCTGAGGGTGGTTCACCCCCAAATCACCCCAGTATCCTGATGCAAAAATATGGTCGTGGCAATTTTCACCTCCAGCCTAAAGAGGTAACCGTCATCAAACTGCAAAAAAAAATTAGATGGGGAATTGCGTCCTTCCAAGAGCAGAAGCTTTTAGGGACCACCTTGTCTAGTTTGAAATGACTTCAGAATTGTCAAAAGAATATTCAAAGAATGAGTTCAAAGTGTTTTTTTAATGTATAATTGCTGATTTTTTAGAAGGGTTTTTGCTGGTTTAAAGTCTAGGAACGGGAGCAGCGGAGTTCGATTGGAGAACCTTTTATTTTTATTTTGTTATGAGCGGGCTCTTGATGCAAATGAACTTTTCGATGTGATTGCCTGTTTTTATGCTTTATCAAAAACAAAAAAAAAATATGAATCTTGTTTGATCACCCATATTACTCAAAATAAACATCGTTTTGAAATAAAATACTGTAATACCCAAATTAGCTTTGTATTCGAAAATCTGAATGCTGTTAAAAAAATTTCAGCCAAATAAAATTCAAACCAATATTCTTTAACTGGCTTAATTGACAAATTCTCAATTGAATCATTAATGAAATCGCTCCTGTTTATTTACACCATTTAACTTTAATAATAATTAGACAGACATCGTATTCAAGTGGCATCCGTCGAATTCGCATAATATATAAAAGGATTTTATTTTCCAATGGCAACACTGATCATCGTGCTCTGGCCACTTTACTAAACAATTTAAATTACAAATCGAACGTAAAATTATTCCGCTGCAACTTTTTTATAAGGAGGGAAAATATCATGTGCAAATTGTATATCGGAAAGTATTGAAAAAAGCATTGGATTTTTCAATTTCAGTTTAACTGTAACTGTAAATGATACCCATAAGAGTTCTCTCATAGAATGTGGGTTCATTTATTTTCCATCTCTGTATTTTTAATAACATCGAGACCAAAATAAAACATGGATATGCTCTCGGGAAATATGAATGTTGTATTTTTAATAAGCAATAAGTATCTTCTTTTTATGGATACTTGTGGTTGCCTTGTAGTCGAAATAAGTACGTTAAAAAAAGTTTCAATATAAACGTTAACGGTGCTCCTCTGTGAAAGCAATATTATCTGAAAAACGTGGGGTAAAATTTTCTCTGCAATTATTAAAATAACCTCAAAACAGTTTTAAAATAAGGGTCATAACACATAATACCCTCAATTAAAAACTAACTCAACTACGGTCCGCAAATTAAATTTCAAAAGTGCCCATCAAAAACTGTTCCCGTTTACGTTAAAACTGCATCCAACCCAACACGTAACGAGATTACGTTGAACTCTCCCGCAGCTGCAAACCGTACAAAATGTTCACATGTAGGTATGTATCGCAATTACCAAAATCTAATACCTTTAAGCGAGCAATTCTTGTATATATATGCACATATTATCTGAATCTCGGCAACGGCTGCAACGATTTTCATGAAATTGAATGCAGTGGGTTTCGGGAGCGATAAATCAATCTAGCTAGGTTTCATTATTAGAAAACATCGTTTTCTCTAATTTCATCCGAGCAGAGCTCGGTCGCCCAGGTACTTATAATATACGTTTATTTTACGTGAACGTTATTATTTTGGACATGGCAAGTTTTGATATTTTGCTGCCGGTACAAAATTAGTATGATGCAACGAAGCGTAGTTTCATGAATGAACAAAAATACAAGTATATCGTAGGTATAGATAGAACACGTACCAAGTCGTTTCAGATAGACGGGCCCGAAAATCAAACAATCCGTCTTCATAAGGTGTTATCGTCCTAACCATTAGCGGGGTTGTGGAGGTCTCCTAAGCAGTCGCTACTTATAGAATACTGTTATTCAAAGGCATGCTGTTAAGATTGGAAGTAGGCAGTCGCTACTTTCTACTATTTCACTATTCGATGTTTTAGTACCTAAGGTTATGTATAAAAAACACTTGCCTTTGATTTTAATTTGGATAACTAGGCGTCACAAGTTGTAATCAAAAACATTATTGCATTTTGTAGTTTCACATACAAATTATTACTGCATGATACTGATTTTAAAATGAATTAAATTATGTGTATGAGTCCATATCACAACTACATATTTCATAGGATAACACAAAGCCATTCGATTAAAAACAAATCGTATTCCTACGCAAATCGAGCACGAGCAATCAGCTCCCTGCCAATTATATTACCCACAGATCTAACTAGATGACGCGACTGTATATTCTTCGCGTGCCAAAAAACGGAGTAAAGTTATGATAAATGATCGTAATCTGAGCTTTTCATTTAGCATTATCGGCACGGGAAATCATCTGGAATCTAGAAAATGCCTTTTTTTGCCATATTGAGCTGTAAATAATGTAAAGAAAAAGTTGGCCGAGGCATTGGGATTGTTTTCTTTCACTGGTAAGTAAATTTGTTTTTAAATTGTTTGTGATAAAGGGGCACGCTTGGTTCTCATACAGATGGGACTTGCGTTATCTAGTTAGATGTATGTCTGTGATATTACCGGTGCAAGTGCTCATCAATGGAAAGCTTTATTAATGCGATCACTTTGCCACGTGGATCCGAATATAGATGGGATGTTAGGGGGTGGTCGTCCGCGTGAAGTGTCCCAATCCAATCACAAGGCTATACCGTATTTACGTGTATTGCAAACCATAGTTAAAGGACAAACATCTCGATTACTTCTTCCGTATCGTGTCGATAAACTCGTCTGTAGCAATCTTGATTACCTAATTGGCGGCAATGTTGAAGGCAAGCAATCTTCTTTTGTTATATTTTTCGACTTTAGTGTCAGTGCTATGAGCTTCTTCTATGCAACGTACCATCAAACATTAGTTTTTCAACCCGAACTTTTGCGTATTTATCACCACCACACAGCAATCTACCCAGCAAACATTCTAAGTGTTTTTTCCCAGGCTCTAGGATATATTACTAATTTAGGTAAAAATTACATCATACGAACCACATTAATACACATATCGTACATTTATACTTCCGGGTAAAAATATATAGCCGTTAAAACGTAAATTTCCCTTAACTAATACACCACAGGGTCAGAAACTTAAAGGTTGAGAATGAGCAAAATATGAGGTAAAATTAACTTCGAAACTCGACCAATAATTAATATATACTTCTAGGTGCATAATAGGTGTATATGCGACGTCATTTTTCCTTATACTGGGGACCTTTAGGTCAACGATTTAAGTAGCTTTTGTTACCAATTTCGTAGTAAATATTACCTTCCATAGATACCAACTTGAGACTAACAAAGTTATAAACACTTATAAGGTACTAAAAATACCATAAGGTTTCATTTAGATAACCTTATAGTCAAATTAACCCTAAAAATAACTTATAAGTTGAAGTTTGCGAGGCGACTTCAGGTCAAGTTTGTTTTATTCACAAATAAGTCATTTCTCGGTGAAATAGGACGTGTTTACCCAATAGTTATTTCGTTTTTAAATCAAAAGTTGTGTTGAATTTACAATGGCCAAAGACAAAAAAAAATATAGACATTCCAGCAGTTACTATAGGAAGTGTAAGGCTAATATGAAAATTCTAAGTGAAATATTAAAAGAAGAACAAAAGTGTGAATTACGTTCTAAATCCAATTTTCATGGATGTTCAACTTTGTGTCAATCTACTGATAGTACTGATAATACCGTTTCAATGACACACAAAATCAAAGATCTTGATTATACGCATTCGTATTATAATGAATTAGGAAATAAAATATCTAATAATATAGATGAATTGAGAGATGGCAAAGAAATCGGTGCAAACAAAGAATCGGAAAATGAAGACTCTGGAGATGAGTACATTAGGAATGAAGACTGCTCTAATATGAAATCAATAAAACTTATGGAAGACCTAAAAAAATGGACAGTTCAGCATAAACCCACCAACTCGTCTCTAAACGACTTGTTAGTTTTATTGAATGAATACGGATTTAAATTGCCAAAAGATGGACGAGCACTTTTAAAAACTGACGATATCTTTATAGAGCCTATGGGCCAAGGCAAGTTTTGGTATCAAGGTGTAAGTAGTTGTTTACAAAAAACTTTGTCAGATATGGATTTAAGTGCTATATCCAGTATTGAGTTGATGTTCAACGTAGACGGTATGTCTCTTTTTAACAGTACTGCTTCCGAAGTGTGGCCTATTGCTATGTCAATATATGACATGCCAAATATTAAGCCGATGTTTGCAGCAATTTACTATGGAAGTGGAAAACCACCTTTGGAACTCTATTTACGACAATTTATAAATGAGATGAATAAAATAATAGAAGAAGGCATTATAATCAATGAAAAAAAGGTATTGATTAAAATTAAATGTTTTATCTGTGACACTCCTGCTAGGGCTTATCTGAAAGGTGAGTTAGGTACTAACTTATGAACTTAGTTACTGTTTACTGTTAACTAATTATACATATGCGCATAGATTCATACATGTATGTAATTATATACATACAAATAATTGTGCATTTATTATGATATACATATAATCATTTTAATTATTAGGATGGATTATTACACATACGTATACATATTTTTAAAAAGTACCATATAAAATACCACAAAGTAATTACAAAACATTTTAAAAAAGCTAACCCAGACTACCGGCTAATCTATAATTAGCTGTCAGTTTAATAGTTGAGAATTTGAAACAGAGTAACCCAAACGGGTAGCTTTTGGTTCAGCTGCGAGTAATAAGTAAGTAATTTTTAGGTACACCAAACTTTAACGCGACGAAAAGTAGTTGCATAAAATGTACAGTTGAAGGAGTTTGGGATAAAAAAGGAAGACACATGAGCTATCCGATGTTTCAATGTCCTCGCAGAACGGATGCCAGTTTTCGTTCTAAATTGGACGAAGATCACCACGTTCATGGTACACCATTAGTTGAATTGCCAATTAACATGATTGAAGATTTTATTATTGCGGATTCATTACACTTATTTGATCTTGGTAAGTATTTATTTAAAAATCAAGATTTCGACTTTCCTCCGGTCGACTTTGGCCACTAGGTATTATGTATCTTTCCGAACTTGACCTTTCTAACCTGTCTCTTTCTTAAAATGTCCACTTCCAAACTTGACTATTTTCTAACTTGTACAGTTCCTGACTAGTCTCTTTCCTAACTTGAATTTAAATGTGATATAAAAAAGTCAATTATTTGGTAAGTCATTTAAAACGTTTGGACACTGTGAGTGATAAACTATACAGGGTGTGGCCTGCAATGGGAGCAACAAATTTAACCATAGATTCTAAGCTTGAATCTGAACCACATTTGTTCAGCAACATTAAAAAAAAGTCAGTTTTCGGATAGTATTCTTTTCAAACAAATTAAATATTATTTTTAATGTATGGCGTCCAATATTGACATCCCCTTGGCATTGACATAGCTGTCACTGCTAAATATCAAATATTTTGCAATACATTGCTTCTTTGAGTCAACATTATCTTGCAATTAACTCGTTAATACAAGTTATTTTAAAAAGTTGTAAAACAAAAGTTATTCAGTTTGAAGGGTAGAATCTATGTTTTAATTTATTGCTCCTATTACAGGCCACACGCTGTATAACCTATATTTAAATTCTTATTAACACATAATGATAACGCAAATGTTTTATTTATTTTTTTAGGTGTAATGAGAAAGTGCTTGATGTCTTGGTGCCATGGAAGCTTCAATTTTAAATCAAAACTGAGAGGATCGGATATAGAGTCACTAAATAATATGTTGCAAGACTGTGAAAAAAACCGACCCATAGAAATTCAAAGAAATATACGCGGTGTAAAATATTTGAAATACTGGAAAGGAACTGAGTATCGTGTAATGCTTTTATATTTGGGAATGATTGTCCTAAAAGATATTCTAAACAGTGAAGTATATGAACATTTTCTTTTGCTGAGCTGCGCAGCTACAATCTTGAGTTGCAAAACTTATTTGGTCTATGTTAATATAGCCAAAATATTACTAGATGAATACTTGGAAGGTTGTATAAACTTATATGGGTTGGATTCTATTAGCAGCAATTTTCATAACCTGTGCCATGTTATAGATGACGTACAAAAATTTGGTGCACTTTCTGGTATTAGTGCTTATCAGTTTGAAAATTCACTTGGTCAATTGAAATCACTTGTACGATCAGGTAAACAACCGCTTAAACAATTAGCTCTTTGGGTTACAAGAATATCAAATGCTGCAAATAAATCAGAGGATGATCAAGAAGTTTGTTTAAAAGGAAAAACAGAAGATGGATCTTACAAAAAGATTTATTTCAAAGATTTTATGCTTGGCGGCCATGACAAAAATTCTTGGTTTTTGACAAAAGAGAATGACATAATCAAGCTACAAAAAATCACCATACAAGCCGAAAAAAAATACATAATAACAGGAAAGCAACTGCATAGTAAACAGGACTTTTTTACTTTACCGTTTAAGTCATCAAAATTAAATATATTTAGTACTGATTACAGTAAAGATGAATCATACAAACAGGCACCCAAAGAATACAACGTAGCAGAAATTAAATGTAAATTGTTTCATTTACGATACAAAGAAAAATCTGTATTTCTACCTTTGTTACATACTCTTGACTCAATTAATAATCATACATTGGAAAGTAATCATAACCCTTAATACCTATTAGGAGTTTTGTTGAATAAAGCTTAACTAAAATATCTTTGAGTTTTAATGTAACCCAATGAAAAAACTTGAAAACGATTCTATTAATAATAGAAAGTAGATATTGAAATAGTACAATAAGGGTGAATGCGGCTTGCGGTCAGGTCCGTGCAATACATTTTGCATAATGTATTACATTAAGGACCTGGCCACAGAGTGCAGACCTGCAGATCGCCTCTAGTGTGGCAAATTCTAAGGGCAGTTACTAAGCAGTTAATGCCACGCGAAAAAGCTCTTAGGAGAAATCAATTAACATTGACAAATTGTACATTTTATTGGCAATCTGTGATAGTTCAGTGAACCTGTGATCGATTGACCGATGTTTCAAATAAACGGGTGATGTCTCCTACGAGCATTTTCGCATAGTACCAAGGATTCTTGTAACGGCCCTTACGAACCAATACCTATGTCAACTTTTCACCCTGTATCATTTTATAAAAGAATAAAAAGAGCAGTCGCCTTGTACTAAGTACCACCGTATAAAATTAATTTAAGTACACTTTATTTTGTGTCTTCATCAACAGAATATTCTCGTGCTTCATGTGCAGATATTTCCGATTGAGCAGCAGGTTTTTCTTGCGCTTCTGTTGCTGATATCTTTAACGATGTAGCAGTATCATTATCAACCCGCGTTAAATTGTCACCTACCTCGACCGTTTTCTTTTTCTTTTCAGCCTTCTCTTTTTCCGCTATTGCTCTCTTTTTAGCGTGTTTTAGTAAAGCACTGCTAAATAGTTTTTCATTTTTGTCATGAGACCACCTGGAGTCTGCTTTAAACAACACATTATGAAAGAGCTTTACTAAGTTTTCTAAAGTTTGAAATGCGAATTTCCTTTGGAATTCTGCCGTTCTAGATACTCCGGTCCAAGACATTTTTGTCATTAAATCCCTGGTCATAATTTGCTCTGCCATTTTTTTGCCAAGAATTTCTCCTCTCCCTTGTCCATCAGCCCCAACAAAAGAACTAAAATGCTTCACCTAAAAGAAAAAAGTTATCAGTGGGTAAGTACAACATAGCGGGTCCACTTGTCCATCTTATAAAGCTACAAGCCACAATTTACAAGTGGGAGTCCTTTTTTTAGGGTTACGTGCCCAAAGAGTCAAAACGGGACCCAATTACTGAGACTCCGCTGTCTGTCCGTCTGTCACCGGTCTGTAGTCGCCATCAGATATATCGGACCTGTCGCGGTGCTCAAAAATATCTTAACACGCCTCTATTGTCAAAGTGGTAGTTTGCATTTTCAGATATTTTGTGTACCTCGGCAGCTCCGATATATCTGATGGCTGTACAAATATATAATAAATAGTAATAAAGTATATAAACAGCGGTTCTATTCGGGCCTGTCATCGCAGTTATTGGCATATCGCCAAATAAGCGATATAGTAGGGATAAAGTAGGGATGTCAAAAGAAGTGCGTGTTCAACTGTCAAAAAAGCATGAAGTGAAGTTTCTTTGACAATCAAACACGAACTTCTTATGATGTTACTATTATATCCGTATTTTATAGCTTATTTGGCGATATGTCAATAACTGCGATGACAGGCCTGAATAGAACCGCTTGTTGTCAGTGTCACTCTGACGTATTGTCGGTATATTTAAATGTTTTGAATAGTAATAGTACATTACTGCAGCCGCCGGGAAACAAGGATTTGCAGGCTGCGTAGATATATATAAAGCCTGCTGCTAATACTTGTTTCCAGGCGAGACATGTATAGTGCTTTTTTCAAACTTGCATTGAAATAAGAAAATACCTAATCTACACAAAAGTCAATTGTTAATGTGACGTGTGAAAACAAAAGTCAAGGTCAAGGCTGCTTTACAGTTCTGGGACTTAATGTTGTATGAAATTCTATTACATATTAAGTGCACTTATCGCACTTATACCCAGAAACGTAGTTCTACCGGACCTAATTTGACATAAGTAATGACAACATTTCATTGCAAGTTTGAGTACAATGATAATATGTGGAATTCATAATGTGTATTAACTGCGAAAAAAAACACTTGGAAAGTGAAATAGTTTCTAGATTTTGCAATCCGCGTAGATACGAATTGTAGGTAGTTGTCATATTAAAATACGTACCATGCTTGTAAAGTATGTTTCTTGAGTTAAATCTCTATCTAACTCCTTTAAAATTGTGAGATTATCCAATGGAAGGATATATTTTTTTAGAATATCATCACGGTCGGGTGCATTTCCTGCCGGCTCTCTCATTTCGGGTACCATTTGAAAATGTTTATTCATGTTGTCTAACATGCTCATAATTTTTATGGTGTTTATATTTTGCTGTTGCTGTAAGGATGCTAGACTCACTTTAACATCATTCACGTCGGCCTGTAAGGCATCAATCTTTTTAATAATTTCGGCTTGACCTGTAAATAAAATTGTGTATATAGCCAAGACATTCGTATTTTTTTTTCATTATTTTCTAAAAACATCGAAAAGTTAAGCAATTATGTTTAAATTCGAAAGCGACCATGCATTAAAATTAAGTATATTTATAACGTTATATCTCACTAACAATCAGAGTCAACTTGCAACACCGGCAAATCTATTATGCAGGGAGAGCCAGCCTTAGATTTGGGTAGATAACAATTAAGGCTGGGCGAAAAGTTTGACGGCATAGGTTTTTCTGGATTAGGCACAATATTAGTTTTTGGAAAGCGTGAGCTAGGAGTGTTAACTTCACCAATAAGGTTATCTGTCGAGCTTTTTGCATTTAAGTCTAACACCATCACCGGGTTATTTTCTATACTATCGAACATACTGTCGAGGTTATTGTTGGGGTTCTCTATTTCTTTCAAAATCTGCCGTGGTTTTCTTATTACAAGGCTGAAACAAAATGATTAAGTATCTAGCATGCCTCACTTATTTGGGTTGCTAGCACGAGTACACAGTAGGATAGAAAATCGGATTTTTAATCTCCCAGAAAAATATAAGCAAATGCAATGCAAATTTAATCATTGTCAAAGTAATATTTCCTACCTACCTACCGCGGCGGTTGAAAGTTTGAAACAGACGAAATGTTACGAAATAATTAATTTCTAATAAAGTTTGCTAGTATTCAATCAAATCATTTGCTAGTGAATTAAATAGGTAAAAACTTTTTTTTTAGAAAATTTCCTCATATTATAACTGTACAATTTAATACCTAACGCAACAAATATTTCTTTCAAACGGCAAATTGGTAAAACCTTTGTTTATATTTTTATGGTAAGATTAAAAATCCGATTTTTGTTAGCAGTCAGTTTGCATAAGTTCATGTTGCTTATGCTGAGCTTAGTTACGAAGACGAAGGGATTATTGAACAGTGATAAGAATGGGAATTAATTAACTGTTAGTTCATATACATTTTGACATTCTTATAAAAGCCGGTGCCGAGCGCAATTATTACGTGGTGCCCCATAATTTATCAGAACAATAGCGTTTACCGTTATTAAAATCCAAATTAAGGGACATATTCAGCAGTCTGTTAAAAACTTCTTCAAAACCCCCTTTGATTTTTTTTAAGACCTTCGAAAACTAACATGTAGAAATGTATTCGCCCTTACCAGGGGACCTCTTCGACGCTATTATACAACGTATCCCTACCCTCTGGACAAACACGAAAGTTACATGTTCATTAGGGTATTTCTAGCCGATGTACATAGGTAATCCCATACTAAACGGCGCAGTATTTACGGGTAAATAACTGATTTTTGATTTATTAATGTATGTATGTAAACTAATATTCTGTATAATATATTTCATTGTACACTCCAATTTGCGGCCAGGATTCCAACTCGGGACAAACTCGATCGTTTCAAGTGAAGTAGGTAGGTATCAACCGGCGCCACAACACGTGAACATTTAGGTATTTTTGTGGCTTAGTTTCTGTCTCGTCAAGAAGTTTTTTGATTTAGATAAGGATAAATTAGAGGTACTTACTCGGATTCTGCGTCGGTGTCCGCATTTTGGAAAGCTTTCTCCCATTCCAACGCCTCTTCATATGTACCGATGCCGCGTTTCTTTGTAATGCATTTGTATCTCGCCCAGTGTGGCTCCGGATAACTTTCCGCATCTTTCTGCAGCCGGCTCACCATCGTAGGAGGCCACGACAGAACGCCGTTCTCCTCCCACGACGAAGGGCAAAGCGTTATTTCCAGTCCCCTTCGGGACTGGGTGGCCACTATCTTATATGTCATTTTTGCGACAATAAACACCTAAAACCAAATTGGAGTCAATTAAAAATAAATATTAGGTAACTATATTGCGTAGATGCGTTAAGTATAGTAAGATTTTTTTTAAAAGTAGGAATCCACTTCAGAGCTTAGGGGCCGTTCAAGTATTACGTAAGCACCATAGGAGGGTGGGGGGTATTAGCTTTGCTTATTTTTGATGACATGGGGGGCGGGGGGTCTAAATGGTGATTACGTCAACACATGGCAATCCACACGAAACGCTTTTTCGGGGATTCCCACAAATAATGAACACGTTTAGGTATTCGCTTAGAACCGAGATTACACTAAAATAAAAATGCATATACCAATGTTTACGTAAGCATAGGGGGGGGGGGAAGCCTTGCTTACTTTTGCTGACAAGGAGAGTGGGAGGGTAAATAATTGTAATAAATCTGCTTACGCGATATTTGGACGGTCACTTATCTGCTGATGAATGGAATTGTTCTCTAGTTTTTGCACGGGTAATTAGCGGTCGGCTTTAACAACAGAGAACAATTTCATTCATCGGCAAATAAGCTCTGAAGTGGAATACAATTTTTTTTTATTCTTACTATAGGTACGCAGAGATGTTTTAAACTAAGCATACTGATTGTTAAAATAATGATCACATATTAATGATAATGACTCGAAAAAATTTCAAAATATTAGTTGTCACATGCTTATTTCCACAGTATTATGTCTTATGGCATTCTGCTGTGGGGGTCTGCAGCAGACGTTGACTCAATTTTCATCCTACAAAAGAGGGCAGTCCGCGCGATCTTTAAAATGGGCCCTCGCGAGTCACTCAGAGAAAAATTTAAAGAGATCGATATACTGACTCTGCCTTCACTTTATATTTTGGAATGTATTATGTATGTCCGCAAAAATCGAAGGCTTTTCAAAATTAGAAGCGACTTCCATAATTTAAATACACGCAGTAAGCATGAAATTGTAATACCCAAATTCAGATTAACGAAAACTAGCAAGTCTTTTCTTATAAACAGTATACGCTTTTATAACAAGTTGCCAAAGGCAGTTATAGAACTGACCGATGGAAAGTTCAAAAACTACATCAAACGTGTCCTTATTAAAAAAGCATATTATAAAATCAAGGACTACGTTGAAGATAAAAAAGTTTGGCTATAGCTCCTTCTGCGCATGTGGCTTCCCTGGTAACTCATAAACGGCACAAATATGTGGATGTCTCTAACTATTCTCAATCTCATTTTTTCTTCTTTTGATTAGACTCTTTACAATGGTTTTCAATCATATTTATACGCCCTTACCCTCAAAGAATAGTTACAGCACTGATATCAACATTTGTGCCTCATGTTAAATTTAGTTTTGATATACGGTTTTCTTTTTACTACCTTTGTATAGATTCTTTTACCGATTGTTTTGTGAATGTGTGAACATTGTAGGCCTTCTAGATTTCTAGATATGCTTGTTAACATTTGTTAACTTTTCATCTTGTTTTACAATCTTTTATTTACTTTGTTTAGTTTTTACGACTTATTGTCGGGCCTACGTTGTCCCCCCATATCTAAGTACTAATGCTGTAACATGGAAATATTGTAAAACCAAACCATTTTAAAAGAGTAACCATGGAGTTTCTTGCCGGTTCTTCTCCATAGGAAACGACCAACCCGAACCGTGCTCCTTTTGCCGACGTTTTATAAGTGCCCATGTAGGCCTATGTGAAATAAAAAAATTTTGAATTTTGAATTGAATTTTGAACATAAAACTTACCAGTTGGGCAACCTCTGTGCGTAATATTTACTCTTGGCACCTCTGATCGTAAGCACAGCCTACGCCCGCGCTGTCAAACAAATACTAAAGACGCCTCACGGTACGAGGTCAAAGCGACGTTGTAATGGCGGTCGCTTCGACCTTGAACGGTTACTCTGCACCAATAGGTCGCAGAATTAAGTATATATTACGTAAAATTGACTTAAATACCAGTACGTCGTATTTTTAGGTAAATTGTAACTTCTTGGTCGAGCCGACATTTTGTTTTGTTATAATTAGGACGTGTTATTGCAAATAGCATAATTAAGGTATGTTGTAATACCTATCACAATAAAATCTAAGCGTACTTTTATTGTCATTTACATGAAAAACTATGTAAAGTCAATTTAATATATTTACAAACACCGAACACAAATTTACGAACCCCATTTACAAGCAATACACACTACTTACGAGCTTAAAAAAAAGTAACACTTAAGTATTTCGAAAGCCCATCAGTAGTTTTGAATAAAAACCTAACATACTGCACGAGAAAATTTCCAGCGCACAAGTTTTTATCGTATAATTCCTGGGTAATCGACCTAATTAATTATTTAAAGCCAAGTAATGGCAGCCATTTTCGTTACAAAACTTAAGATACATTTTTAGTTAGACATTTTGTTTGTGAGCGAATAGATAATACTCTCGTAATATATTTGTCTCTTTCTCTGTATGATATCTCATAAAAAATAACCTTTCTGGGTAATTTAATGGTAAAAAACACGTTAAAATCATGTTGAAAAAAGGTAAGTGTTACCAATTTTGTACATTGCGACCACATGACACGTCGTGGCGACGTTCAATCCACGTCGCAAACATTACCTATGTAGTAACCATTAGGTCGCAAGTACTAAATTTACGTGGAATCGACGTAGCCGGCACGTGCTTTTTTTCCCCACTTTGGTGGATTCCACGTAGATTCCACGTCGATTCGAGGTAACTCATTTTGGTCACTGTCAGATTTCCGACCTATAATAGGTGGTTTTATCGTTATTTTTACCAAAAATGTTTGCTGGGTACAAGATTTATATTCGTAGAAACCGTGTTTTTGATGTTCCTTTTTGGGACGTGCAACATCCAATGTTGGAAAAAGACTTCTACGTGAATTTTTCTGTCAAACGTGCGAAGTTTCCCCGAACAGAATCCTCGTGAGCACAGCACGAGTACCTAATTCTCTTAAGCACCTAGTTCCAGTTCATTTCTGCTTTTTATTCCTACGTTAAGTACCTCCCTTTTAAACCATAAGTGACGAAGCAAAAAAAAACAAACTTCAATAACAGCAGAAGCCGCAGAACCATTAGTAATTGCTGAACTCAAACTACAGTTCTCGAAACTCAAACAAAAATCCAATCGAAATTTTCACCATTTCATACGCTTTAAACTGCCCGAAAGAATTCAAAAAAATAAAATCTGACTCTGCCTTTCACAGGTATAGAATTTAATGGCGCTCAAAAAAAGAAGATTTCAATTCAAACTGTCGAATTCGAACAAATTTGAAATTGGAAACGGTGAAAAGTTTGTGTATTTCGAAATTCGAATTAACTGGCAGGTTTCTGCATACGCATTATTTTGGAACAAACAATCAAACAATACAGACAAATTGGCAGCATTTATTTTGTTACCTACCTCGAGTTCAGGTTCTCATGTTTTCATAAATTTATTCGTGCAAGCTGCATGGGAATATGTACATTTGCTCGACCATGAATAGTAGTTTATGCAACACTCATATAATAGGGGGTTATTAAAACACGAGCGTAGGTTTATCTTGCGAGGTGAAGCCGAGTGTGATAGTAATATTACGCGAGTGTTTTTATACCTACTTATATACACTATTTTATCTTCACTCATACAGTTGAAATAAAACAAAAGTGGAAACGGAAAAATTATGTGGTATCGCGGGCAATTTAGATTCTCATTGCGCATGACTGCGCAGCGCGCGCATCCACAGACAATGACACTATTTTTCTAAGTAGTATAGTCAATGAGCCCATATGCGCCAATAATTTAAAAAGTAAAAGTGTGCTATAAAAATTAAAAAGTTATTTTATGATGCAGTTGTTTTAAAATCGAAGGAAAATGTTTCACTGTAATGTTTTTTTTTCTTAAACTTTACCTATCTATGAATATAAAGTACGTGTTTATTTAATATTTTGTGACTTTATATTTGGAACATTAATTTGTGAGTGTAGATGAAACAATATTAAACCTATATTTTAAACAATTTCAGTGATAGGTACAAATGTTCAAAATTAAATCGAAAATTCAAAAGATTTGCAAGACAGTTTTATTCTACGCAGATTCTTAAGGGTCTTCCACCGCGTTAGTGTCGTAAAACGGTTACTTTCTAAAGCATACTCCTTAGTAACGGCTAGGTTTTCAACCTAATAGAAAGAGATTTTTTTTTTTGCTTTAAAAAAATAATTATCAACACGACATTTTTCCGCAACTTTTGGATACTCCTCCAAAACGACTTGTATATTTAAAAATATTTTTACACAAAAATTGAAAAATTGGTGGCTGGAATTTCTTCGTAACTGAAATAGCATATGTAAATTAAATAATAAATTGCAAACCAAACTGTTCAAAAGGAGGCTCAATATTAATATTTTGGCATCGAGCGGGCGCACGGCCAGTACTGCGTTAACATTGGGGCGTATATATCGCCTTAAATTTCGAATCTACGTAGGTACCGTTCTTATTAGCAAAATACTTATACTGTGATTTCTAATTTCGTAGACTAAACTGACATTTGGGGGGTTGTCACTTTATCGTTACGTAAATGTAGTATAGTATCCTGACTATCCTGAGTGATCGAAAGTTAATCGAAAATCGAAGTACTAAAATGAAATTATTTCACGGCAAAAAAAAAGTATTTAGAAACTAGCGGCCCTTATTTAGTTTCTTCTCATTTGTGTCAGACTTCATCTTATCGATCGCATTTATTTTATTGTTGATTTCATATTTATCACAATAAAAGTTTATGTACTATGTGTATGCATGCAGTTACATTTAAATATATTACGTTTATATTCATAAAATATTTATTTACACCAATTAGTAAAATTAAATTGAGGAGTCATGTAACATCGATCCGATGAATCACTTATGATTGAGCCTTACCTACAACACTATGCTTCGCGCTTGCAACATTAAAAAAAAATAAGTTCATTTGCAGTTGTCAATTTAGTCTACGAAATTAAAAATCACGGTATAATTAAGTGCTGGCCAGAACTTTAGGTTATAATTTGAAAATCGAATTACATTTTCTGTTTATATTTACAGTTCCAATCATTGAATGTCAGCCTAGTTTAAATAAGGCATAGTAAATATTGATATTGGGTTGTTTCAATTTGCACGCCTACAACGAATTGCAATATTTGTAATTCGAGATTCCACTAGGCAGCTAAACGCTGCGCGGTATTGCTCCATTATATTTATTGTTCGTACAATATCGCGGGGTCAATGACACTTAAGATCAGTTTATCTTCGATGTTTACCTATTTGTATAGCTCTCGCCAAACTTCTTGGCCGCCCTGAAGTGGGTTACAATGGCGGCGCAGTACTAAATCTCATACAAAAACACCCCCGATCCGTGCCTTGCGCATCGGAAAGCCAACTTCAGGGCGGGGAAGAAGTTTGGCGAGACTACCATGAACACGCTTCTACGTCAACGAATATTTCGTAAATGCAACTAATTATTCATTCAAAATTATTCGGCGTGCCAATATTATTGATACAGTATATAAATATCTACAAGAGTTAATTAGGTCGTAACTTAATATTGTGTGAAGTTCGCAGTAAGTTTTTTTTATGTTTTGGTGAATATAATAAAAAAGAATGTTCAAGTCATTTATAGACATACTACAAATACACTTTACTTGACTGTAAGCAAACAAATAATTTATAGCGAAATCAAAATTACCGTGTACCAATAGATCCAGGTTTATCTCCAAATTTATTGGTACCACATAATTGTACTAAAAATACTGTTATTTGGCAGTAACAAAAGACAGCTCCGAAAACGGCACGGAATTTAGCGGGAAAAGCCTACAAAAATTCTTACAGTAACACCGACGCCACGAGCCTTCCGTTCCCAGCATTTTAGCTATAAAAGTGCCACGTAAATTGTTACTAGACCCGACATGTCGAAAATAAAATATAGGCTATGCTTGAACCCAATTTAGGACACAATAGTGCAATCACGGGACCTAGTTCGGCTTCCATCTTATACTGCCCGGTCATTCACCTCCAGTGCAGTACACCAGCACTACAGTACTTTCTTGGCCAATCAGTCAACACTGATTACAGTTTAGCTGCAATATCCTCGTTCGGAGACTGTGATTGATGCTGGCGTAAAACTGTGGGAAAAGAATGGTATTTATATTTTTGTGGGTCTTTTACTCGGAGGGTGCACAATTGAATAATGTTTTTAGAACTCAATTGGTTCATTATAGGTTTACCTAAATAGTTAATTCAGTATCTACTTTTTTATTTACACAAAGAGGCTAGTGAGAATTTTTTTCAATTTTATTATGGTGTGAGGTGAAAACTTCTTTAGCCGCGTTGAAGGATTTTTGAGGCAAAACTTATGGGTTCGCGTCACCGACATGGTTTTGTGACGTGTGCGCCAGTGAAAACCTTAAGCTGTCTGCCATTATTAGCGGCCAGTTATTCCAAAGTTTTAAGTTTTCACTTTTGTCGGCAAACCCCATGACTGCATGACTTTAGACTCCTTTCTGTTCCTTGGCCAATTAACTCTCTTTAATAAGCATCAAACTACTAAGAAAACTTTAAAGTTTTCGTATCGCTCTCACAAGTACGTCTTACAAGCCCAAATTATAAGGATTCCATATTTTATTACACCAACTTTTACATTTATGAATTTGTAACAATACCTTATCCAGCAATAATAAAAGAGTAAGTAAAATACAATCACGTAACAGAACTTAACAAGAACTAATGATATTAATATCAATAATAAAGTCTCTTCCGATAAGTGCTATGTGTGGTTCAGTCACTACTTTCATTAATGAATGTTCCACGACAGACGACGGGGTCCCCCTTCCCCCCCCCCCCTCGTAGTACGACGACGGATTATTTATAAAATCAGCAAACGATATTACTCTTTGTTTTACTATTATTTTTAGTCTATGGACTTTATAAACGAACTTCGAGGAAGGTGTTTGTTTTTTTTTTACTTTTTGCAATGAATGCTCACGTTACTCTGTGGACGCAATTATTCTGATTGGGCTATTAGTACGTTTTCTCTTTCAACAAACGATATTAAACTTTTGAAATGATTTTCGATGGAGGCAGACTTTTGTTTATTCAGTACAGTAGGCAAAGGAAGGTTTGAATGTATTAACCATTGATGCAATTCTCAGATTTAGCTGCCCTTAAGTTTTCAGAAACTGTTAGGATCTAGTTTTATTTTCATGTCTCTCCACAGTTTTACGGTTATAGTTATTTCTGCAAAACTGAAGTGTTAACAGATTTTCCTTAGGTACTGAAAATTCTATAGTGATGATGGCTTCTTCTTTTTGTCTCTGTTATAGACCAAGAGCAGAGTTAGTTTAGCTTAGCATAGCAAGGTATTTTCTCATATTTGCACCGTTAAGTTACGTAGGTATATTGTAATTAGAGCATCGCGTTAATGTTGAAATTCTCTAAGCGTTAAACCCCGCATCAGTGTCCCATGTACCAGGAACACACGGTTCCAGAGAGATTTAGAGATTACTTAGTTTCGATCTACTACTGTTTGGTGTGAATCAATATCTCTCAGAAATGTATTTACACGTGGCAGGCAGTAGATTACTGTGTCAACCATTTATTGGAATAGGAATTGTGACCTGTATGACTTGCATGGCCTATAAGGAAAGCACAGAACCAATTGCCACTGCAAATATAATTTGGCGAAGTGGTCAAACACCCATTGCGAGTGCGGTGCCCCTGTTCAACTATGTCCCATTTGCTGAAGTGCCCCAAATGTTCGTTTCCTGACACCTTTGCTGACCTGTATAACGCGTAAAATACAATCAAGGTTGCCACCTATTAGACCTGAATAATAGAATTAAAAATGTACCGCGACCAGAAAAGAAAGAAGATCTTATAAGATCACAGCCCAAGTTATTTTATGACTATTTGGGGTTTTCTACGATGATTATGAGCCGAACAAATAAAATGAAAAGAGATGAAGCTCTCAAAAACAATTGCGTTACGATAATGCATATATACTGCTCTGCAAATAGAACGTTTTTTTAGGAAAAGCGTCGTCGCATCATCACGTCGTCCTTATCGGTAAACACCTTTAAAAATAATAAAAAAAGCGAACTAGAAAGACGTAAACAAGAAGAAAATCATGCTGTGCAGTCGGAGGGTACATAATTATGCGCGAGCTGGCTGACCAAAACCAGGTGTATCCTCCGACTGCACAGCATGATTTTTTTCTTGTTTACGTCTTTTTAGTTCGCTTTTCAAGCAGTCGGCTTTTATGTTTTTTTTTTTTTTTCAACTTTTTAGTTATTTTTTTTATTAACAACTTATTAGTTATTTTTTTTATTTACAACTTATTAGTTATTTTTTTTAGAATAAGGTACATTTAAACATATAGGTGTTACATATTTGTAATCACCTTTTAAAACCCTTTATTTTGATAACCCACACGATGGGTTTGGAAGAAAAAAGAAAATTTGGGTCCCCACAATATGGCGCCCAAAAGCCGCCATTTTACTATTTTCCAATTTTAATGTAGCCAGTGACACTCGCAGGCTTAAGACGAATCGATTGACGTAAGAATCATCAAAATCGGCCAACACGTTTGGTCTCTAGAACGCCACATAGGAACAAACATACATACAAACATAGACTGATAAACACATTACCCTCCTTCGGCAATCGGGTAAAAAGTTCAATGAACTCGTAGAAAGCATACTAATTTACTAGAAATTATTCATTCCAGCTAAAAAAACATGAATTTTAGATTCCAATTGCACTCCGCGTCATAGCTAATATTGAATATCTATTTCATTCGACGTATCAAATAAATTTTCGAGCATTTGCGTTAAAAAAATCAAATTCATTTTTCATAGGCAAAACGTAGGCAATAACGTTTACGAATACTGTGTATTTTTGTACAAAATTTTGGACGAAATTTTGCACAAAATTTTTCGTATCAAGTTTTTGATACGAATATTAACTCTACACTTTTAGGATTAGTTTTTATAAAAGCGGAGTCAATAACCTTTTTTAGGATTCCATACCCGAAGGGTCCAAACGGAGCCCTATTGCTGTCACTCACGTGTCAGTCTGTCTGTCGTCTGTTACACAGGTTTTACAGCCAAACGATTGGAGCTACAGTCTTCAAATGTTCACAGTATAAGCAGCTTGTTGACCTTATTCCATACGCACGTTAAGTAGATAAATGCTGTATTTTTTTAAAATGCTGTTTAACAAAGGATTTAGAAGAAATTAAAGTCAGCTTTTTAACAAAATTTTGTTCAGAAGAATTTTTTAACCTCCCATTCACCTATGAATTTCAAATTTGACATCGAATTTGATCGACATGTAAAAGTGTTTGTACAAACCAACTTTCAGAAATAAAATCATTTACCATTTATCAAATTTGGTGATAATGTTACGTATATTTCACTAGATATACATAACATTATCACCAAATAAATTTCAACAGCAATTTTTAGCAACTGAAGGAACACGGGTGTGTTTTAGTCAGTAAAACTGTGACATGCCCTAACGCTTCACCCAGAGCGGGAGAAGTCATTGGAAGACATCCAAAATAAAATCTCTAATGGTCGCAAGTGCTAAAGCTGAGCTGTGCTCAGCATAAGGTCCTAAGTTCAATTTCCGGGTCAGGCAAATTGTTTTATGGTTTTTCCGTCTGGAACTTCTCAGTAGCAACCCTGAGCTTGGACTTGTGCCCGGCTGTTGGCAATCTCTATTATATAGGACAAATGGTAAAATGTGGGAGTAATATAGGTAAACCCCTGCCTTACCCTTCGAGAGTAGCAGGCGTGATGTATACTATATTGAACCGCTAAGTTCACATATCTTGCGGTCTGCGCATAAGTATGACACATTACCTCAGCTATGATAAGCTTAAAACGACTTATCTTTTCGAACAGTTGGATGCTCAACAATCCCTTTCGCCTCTTACAAATGTTAATTTTTAGTGTTTCGTAGCCAAAGGGTAAAAACGAGACCCTATTACTAAGACTCCGCTGCCCGTCTGTCTGTCTTTCACCAGGCTGTATCTCATGAACCGTGATAGCAAGACAGTTGAATTGTTGTTGATTGATTTTCACAGATGATTTAATTCTGTTGCCGCTATAACAACAAATACCAAAAACAGAATAAAATAAATATTTAAGTTGGACTCCCATACAACAAACGTGAGTTTTTTGCGATAATGATACGGAACTGTTCGTGCGCGAGACCGACTCGCACTTGGCCGGTTTTTTATTTCGATATGTTAAGCTTTGTTGAAAACCAACCTTAAGGATTCCTCCATAAACCATCTTGGTTGAAAGGGATGGGAGATGTAACCAGCTTTCTACATGGCGTAACAAGAAAGTGTTTATAAACAATACCATAATTTATCTTGTAATAATAATTGTTCGTTTGATAAGAAAACTTTATCTGCGAAGGTGGGCCAACAAGGCCAACGCAGGGTGGGATCAAACTGAATGAAAAAAACATAATATGTAACTTACACGGTTTGTTTTTTTTAATAACGATATGCTCGCGTTTGACCGCTCTCACCTTATGGTAAGCGATCATGTGGTCGACGGTGAAGCACGCTTGCATAGAAGTAACCTATTCACTCTTGACTTGAAGACCCCTAGGTTATAGCTATCACAAAACACAGGCTCAGGCAAGGAATTCATCATCTTTCTGCCCTTATCCCATGTAACTTGGGGTCAGAGCAATACGTTTTCTTCTTCCATACCGTCCTGTCCTGACTTTTCTTCAAAGCCACCCGCATCTATCCACATTTATATTCATAACTCTTTTAGTAACATACGTTTCATCCCACCTCATCACATTCCCTAAATCTACGCACAATGTTGTAGAAGATGCCGTAAATTGTAAAACCGAGAAAAAGTCAATGAACCTATACATCAGGCCCATATTACGACAGGGCGTCCATCTAGTTAGCCTAGATTGCCCGGGTACGCTCGCCTGCGATGTCATTAATGTCGTTACTGCCCCGAGTCTAGTTACCTGGTCCCGTAAAACGGCCATTATGAGTCTTCGTTTACTTTATCAACAAAGTGCCGGGAAATAAAATTGACAGTATAGGTCAGAAAAGGCCATATCAGTAATAGCAAGTCATAGACGGGTAAAGGTAGATACCGAAATTCTGCAGTAGTGATGGATATCTAGCATAAAAAGCAAAGCTCTCTCTGTGAATGGGAGTGGCCCGTAAACCACCTCGCGAGCCCAGTGCGGCTTGGTGGATGGCACATATCTTCGAATTTTTTAGTTCTTAGACATGCCGCTTTCCTCACGATGTTTTCCTTCACCGTTTTGAGAACAGAGGTGATGAAATAATTTACACAAAGGAAAGCGCCTGAGCGGGTTTGAATTTACGATCTATATAAAATTTGTAAGTTGCGGCCATTATCACTGGGCCACCACTGTTCAAGGGGTATAATTTATAATATAATAAAAAACATTTTTACAAAAACATACAACAACAACCGACTTCCAAATAAAAACATTACATACTGAAAAATAACTTCTTTTTCGGAAGTCAGTGTTCCTGTCTTCTTTTCTTCGTTTTTGACACCGACTTCCGAAAAAGAAGTTATTTTTCACTTTGTAGTATTTTTATTTGGGTGTCGGTTGCATTTTTTGTTCAGGTACTAAAACTTCTAGAGCAATCAGCCTCCCGAACCAATTACACTTCAACAGCAAAAACCAAAAAAAAAGACAACAATTAAAGCCGCAGTCTCCCAGACAGAGTCTGTCTCTGTGTCAAACACAAACGTATAGATAATATGGACACGTCACAACGTTGCGTAATGGCAATGACCTTGAGTCAAATAGTGGCGGTTGATACCGGCACCGGCTATTTGAGTACACTTTCACTTGAATGAGACTCGCTAACGGATGCGGGGTCGGTAGGATTGTGGGTCTGCTCGTTGTATAAAGAAATAAAAAACCGGCCAAGTGTCAGACTTTGCACATTTAGGGTTCCCTACCAAACCGCAAAATTATGTTGGTTAATAGGAAAAACGAGGGAATTTCAAAGAAAAATCTGACTCTCGATATATCGGTATCTCTTAGTAAAATATACATAATAATAATTATACATAAATATCCTTACTTATCATACTAATATTATAAAATGTGAATGTAAGTTTGTTTGTTACGCTTTCACGCAAAAACTACTGAACCGATCATCATGAAACTTTGTACATAAATTCTTGGAGGTATTAGAAGTGACATAGGATACCTTTTATAAAAAAATATATATATTAATGGCTTCACTGCGAGCGAAGCCGTGGGTAAAAACTAGTACATAATATAATATTATCACAAAATTTTAAATTTATAAGTCAATGGGAAGTAATTTCTTTTTGTTTAATTGGAAGTTTTCCAATATTTAAACAAAAAATACAGTATTTATCTACTAAACAACGATATTCCACTCGATGGGGTAAAATATTAGGTATTAAAATAAAAAAGGTATTTATTTTTACACGCCCCCTTCTTTTTGTGCATAGCTAATGTAATATTTTTTAATACTTTCAAGAGGGGCTCCCCTTAAAAGTATTAAAAAATATATTTTGAATATGGCTTTGTGTCAACAAGATGCTTATACTGTTAACATTTGAAAACTGTAACTCCAACCATTTGGCTATAAAATCTGTGTGACAGACAACGGACAGACAGACGGACACGTGAGTGACAGCAATAGGGCCCTGTTTGGACCCTTCGGGTACGGAACCCTAAAAGAGACAATTTGTTGAATTATTGAGAGTTCCTGGACGGGACAAGCTGACGGGATAAGCTGGTAAAGGATTACATTGACGGAGGAGGCAACCTGGACTTATTTTCAATGCAATTCAGGAATCACTAATCTTTCTTTCTTTTTCTTTTTTTCTTCTCTTTATGAGAAGAGGCTTATGCAGTGGGCCAATAACAGGCTGTTATTATTAAATAAGAACCGTACTGGGTTCGACACGAGTTAGTAACACCTATATATTTTTAAATAGGTATGTGTCCTATTACAAATAAAAACTTGTTTCCCCAAGCGTTTAAAAAGAATACTTCTGCTCCACAAATAAATTTGATTGTACAAGTGTTGCATTCGTGTAAGAGCAGCAACGGTTTAAAGACTATTTCAATCAGCTAGGAGATTAAATCTTGGAACCAGGTCAATTGCTGTTCCATTTCGAGCTTTATACCGGGTACATATAAGCTATACAAACATTTGTCCGTCGTGGGAATCGAGCCGGACTTACCAAGCATAGCGGCTATTTACCGGTCCAATAGGACTTCCAAGCTCTATAGACCAAGTGAAATTGGAAATTGGCACGCCTTTCGGGTACAGCATGACCTGATTACGAACTGCGATTTACGAGCATTGTAACTTGGATTGGCCCTAGATTGGATATCCTCTTGAGATTTTAGCTTTCTGAAATCTGCATTCCTCGGAAGGTTAAGCAGAGATGCATCTCTAAAGCACCCACACTTCACGAGTTATGAAAAAAACCCAATATCAATTTGCCCGTCAAGCCCGCCATCAAACCAAAAACCAGTAGCAGTCGATTGCGACCACTGGACCAACGAGGCAGTCAAACAGAATATTATATCATCAAATGTACGCACAAACAATACTCCTCTGCTGATCACATTGGAAAACAAGCGTGAACTTTAATTTGAATTTTAAAAACTCAACGGGTGATAATAACCTGTGTTTTTTTTCCACGCGATTCAAACTTTTTATCTTGCCAAGCCAACGGTTGAAATATATAAATATTTAGCCGCGGTGAGTCATGCCGTGTGGAATGCCTTTGCACCGATTGTGTGGTCATCGCGAGTTGTACGCGGTAGATATACGCTGTATGGACTTGTATGGAGTTAAACTACTGTTGTTTAGAGACTGTGGTCACAGGAGGTATTAGGAAGTTACTTTTCAAAGAGTTATTAAAAATGTATCCAATATTTTGGTGTATTGTGATGTTTTTTTTTTACCTTTGTTCCAATTTTTACCTACAGTTTCTAAGTTTTCTCTACAGCAATATAAATCATGATACATCTTTCTTTAATATTTATACTTAAACAAAAAAATACATCATCAACATCTTCCTGCCCTAGTTGCATGCTACTTGGGGTCAGCGCAACACGTTTTCTTCTTCCATACCGTCCTGCCCCCGTCTTGCTATCACTATCTCCCTTTTCTTTCATATTACTCCTCACACAATCCATCCATCTTTTCTTTGGTCTTCCTCTCCATCCACATTTATATTCATAACTCTTTTAGTGACATGCGTTTCATCACTCCTCCTCACATGACAATACCAAGACAAACGGTTTCCTTTAAACAAAAAATTTCATAAGCTTATCTTCGTAATATTCTGATTAACGCAATAGTCACCCTTCTCTAATCTGTCTCAACTAGGCTCGAGGCTCTAAAGATCAATCCGCTTCCATTTTTAAATTTTTTTTTCTTAAGCTATTACCGTCATAATTAACCTATAACACTGCTTACTCCACTTTATATAAAACTGTGAAGACCAAAAGCCATCTGGGAGTGAATGGTAAATATTACCAGACGTTACCTCATCGCTCACCAGAAAGCGTAGGACTGGTCGATTGCTCCGTACTTCTCTGATCGAGTGAGACAGAGAGGGACGGGGGATACGAGCCGGTTTTGGGGACTATAGACTGCTCATCATTATTTTTGGTATAGCGTGTATATTCTGTGGTAATTTGTTAGCTAGGCGCGCTTTTTTTCGTTGATTTATAGAGGATCTGTGGAAGGTGGGCAATACCTATAAGCGGGTTTTGGCAGACGGATTTGTGATGAATGAGTTTTCTACAAGCAATACACCACGACATCGTATTGGAAATGCAATACAAGAGCAAATTATATTAGCTAGCTACAGTACCAGTATTATTAGGTAAAACCACGGTAAAACTCAATAGAACTGATGGAATATGTACTGTCGAAAAATTTATTTGTTTTCTATAATTATAAATTCAAGTAAGTATTTTATCAGCTATCGTATTACTTACCTTTTTATTTCTAATAAAAGTTAAAAAAAGTATTCGTAGTATTTTACTTCGTTATACATTATACAGGGTGAGTTTTTTAAGTGGACGTGGATGGCCAAAGCCGAAACTATGAGGAATAGCGAAAAACGCTCAAAGGAGTCACAAGCTCGATTTTGATGACAACTAAAACTGCATCATTGGATTTTTGATAAAACCAATATTCCTAGCCAGGAATCGAACCTGTAGATTTTGAAAGAAAAAAATATTGTCACTCCATTCGATAGTGTCGCTAATAAGAATAAAAGCCTGGGAAGTAATGTCATAAGGAAAACTTGAGGGAAAACCTCATTTTTAACAAAATTCTTTTTTATTTTTACAACAAATTATGACAATTGATGTCATGAATAAATGGTAACAAAATTATTGTAAAGTAGAATAGTACAATGCTTGAGTTGTTGAATCCGGCTATTTTTGAAAAAAATAGTCTCTGTTGCATTACTTATTTCTTCGTTTAATAGAGAGATACTTAATGTAAGAAAAATAATACTTAATAAAAATGAAAGACTCATGTCGGTCTTTCTCAGAATTTAATCCTTATTAGCGACACGATCGAATGGTGTAATAATACAGCACATGTTTATTTCTTTTTAAATTAGTGGGTTCGATTTCTGGCTAAGAATACCGATTTTTCAAAAAACCTAAGTTGCAGGTTTAGTTTTCATTAAAATCGGCCTCATGACTCCTTCGCAATTCCTCATAGTTGATTTGGCCAACCACGCCCTCTTGTAAAACTCACCCTGTAAATATAACCAACCCATCACGTCTATGAAATTTATACTAGCTAGTGTAATATGACGGTGTAGTTCGAATAATTTAAATCTATGATCCGACCAGCGAACTTTCTCGAGGGACGATGAATACGGCCCGCATTCAAATAGCAAGTTAGCAGTTTGGACCGAACCATCGAATTCTGCGACATGCATTCGACAGTTCAAAACTGCACTGAAATTGTCCGCCATTGGTGCAATCAGTGTAACTCTGACGATTGCAGCCTTCGCTTCCAAATTATCCCCATATATTTGTCATACCCGAAAAAACAGACTGATCAACCGCCACGTGGGTGCACAAATAAAATAGCCACTTTTCTTTGGCATATTCGAATCAATATTATTTGAGCTGATATGCTACATCGCCATAAATTTATTGCTAGTGAATCCTCCAGGAAAATATCATACGTCTTAGCACTGAACGTCTTAGACGCTACGTAGCACACGGTCCTTTCCAAAACCAATATTTTCTCTGCTCAATGTCGTAATCAATCTACTATCACGCACATTACGCCAGAAATTCGTATAAATTTTACTCACACACACTAAACTCCAATTACGAACTAAATAAATAAGTAAACTTCAACTCGGGTGGCCGACTCTCCCCGACCTCCCCCGAACGTAAAAACAACCAATCGTGGGCCTTCGGCGTGGCTCGAAATTAACCGAGCCCCGCCGAAGACACTATCATTATTCGTCGGTAGGTCACTGTCAATCCGTATCGACCAGTTTCGCGAATGACATTGAGTGGCTAAGTTCATTCACACGCACTGTCTGATTCAAATAATCGTTTAGAGACTTATGTCGCAATATTATGGCGTAATGTGCCATCAATTAATACAAGCCGCCGCTCACAATGGACGCCACTCCAAGCATGGTTCCATATTTTTTTCTTTTATGATGATTTTAATATGGAGGGCAATACATATTAAAAGGCTACCACGATTATTATAAGAGTAACAATAAGTTATTTCTATGTAAATTCACGTTTGAAGGTCAACCTTTCTGATATTGACGTGAGTTGGCTGCGAGAGCAAATATTTTATCGATTTTGTTCTGTGATTCAAAGACAAGTTCTCACATCGGAGCAGGCTTTGTTTTTTATATCCCCTGAGTCAATGAAACCAACACAATTAATTTGAATATTCAATTTTGGTCTCGTACACTCTTTCTTATTGGTACGAGTATAATACGCTTTAACAGGCGAATATTACCGAACATTGCCGAGCCTTGCCGAAGAGGTCTTAAGAGGATTATTTTGGATGGATGAGGTTACCATCCCCTGGGGTTGTACAGGTCAAACGATTTCAGTTCGCGTTGAACACGAAACTTGCTTCGTAATAGATGAAGGCAAAGTAAAATATGTGGTCAACAGAATAGGCAACCCCTTTGTTTCCCTGGGGTTTCATAGTAGGCTACTATGGCGGAAACGTCAGTATTCCTCCTGACTGGCAAAACAAGAAACAGTGGTCACGCGGTCACGCATTTTCCTTGAAAGGGTGGCCGTTATGAAAACTGCCTATTTCATGGTACTGAGTGGGAGGTATGTACTACATACCTGGCAGTGGATGTTTTCTGCGAAATCATAGTATTGAAGATAAGTAGACTAAAAAAATGAGGCAGGGAAGCGATTCGTATCTTCTGATATTTTGATATGAGTAGGTATCGGCTTTACAAATCTGAGTTCCTTTTCGTATATTAGGAAACGTAAATTAATTCAATATATACTTTACTCACTTCAATAATTTGTTGTGACATTTTCCTCTTTCGTCTTTATGGTCGGCGCGATTTCCGTTGACATTTTAAAACTATGACGGACTTTATGAATCAGTGTCAATTCGTTTTAACGTCATCCTTTATGGAAATACTATTAGAACGATTTCAATATGGCCGCGAAATTTTTAATGTATATTTTCTAATTAAAAAAAATATCTCCACAAAATTATTATCTTGTTAAGCGGCTTAAATAATTCATTAATATTAATAAAAAGAAGCTGGATTCGCACAAATATTTTCACCCGCCATATGTTTTCAACCCCAACTAGTGATGTGCAACAACGCCAATGAGTCGGTATCGGAATCGAAGGTTCGACCGAAAAAAATCGAGACGAAATTCGCCTAAAAGACGAAGGCGAAAGAGGATGGCACGAAGAGTGATACCGATTCGGGGGGATGGTAACTGTTTGTTCCGTTCTGTTTCCTACTGTATCTACGGAACTCAAGACCGGCATCGAGAGATTCGTCTCTGTGTTGTGGAGCGAATAGTGGATCATTGGAATTGGTATAAAGATTTTATAATCGGAGACCGATCTTACGGGTACCATATGTATTCAGCTAATGACTACAGGAGATTGATGTCGACTGACGGAGAGTACGCTGGACATGTGGAATTGCACTGCGTCAGTGAGCTGTTCCCACAGTACACCTTCAAAATCCACAGAGACTCTTGCTCTAGAACAATAGACTACGGCAGAGGACGAAATGTAAAGCATCTCCTGTTTTCGGGATATTTAGATGCAGGTCACTATAGTGTTATAGAATATTCTTGATTTCGAGTTCGTGTTATTGTAATAAATCTATTTATTTTTTTAAGATTTTGCTGCATCGTGTCAGCTTAAATTGAGTATTATTTGAGTAAATGGCATATCTGAAATGAAGACCAGAATTAAATCTGAGATTTCGGCTTGAGATAATTATAGGAAGTTGGATGGAACGGGATGTCCTCATGCCGGAGTGAACCCACGCGCATCTCAGTTGGCGCTTCTACGTAAATATAAACGTACAATTGAGTGTTATCTTTAAGATTGGCACAAACGTGAACAGAATTTAGATTTTATTTTCACAAATTTTAAATTACAAGTAGTAAGAACGTATAGTGAACGTGAGAAGGCTAAGAAATGAATCCAATTTGTAAATTCATAAATAAAATTGTCTTCGTAACCGTATATATGAAAGATCAGACGTTTGATAATTTTGATGTTATCAAACACTATATATAATTATAATAATACCATCTTTGCATCTACTTTTAAAAACTTTTCAATTTGGAACCGAAAGAGATACCGCTTAATTACCTACTGCATATATTCAGCACTTGGTATCTAAAAAAACAAAACAATGTTTATTGCATTTGTAACCGACAGACGTAAAATAAGACAAGTGTTTCATGGTCGTCCGTTAGTCATTTATACCGTTCGTACTATCAAAACTGCATGACGAACCGACAAGGTCAGCACTACACTATGTTAACTTTTCAAAATGCATTCTTGTACTCACGATTATTTGTCAAACTCTACACACGCAAACTTTAACCGTGTCACGAAAGAGATAAGATACAAAGTAGGTTGAACGTCAAATCTTTCCAGCCAGAATGTATTGGATGAAGTAATTATTAAGATCGGGTTGCAACTTCATGGTTCGTGTCATTCTTGTCGGCTTACCGATTTGAAAATAAAGGTGACTGATATTTTCGCGTTCTTACTGAATGTGAATAAATCTATATTTTTAAATAAATTAATCATTTTTGCAGCCATTTTTTGTTGGATATAAATCTAATCTCTTTAGATTCGTACAGCGGTTAACGCAAAGGTCGTAATGACGTCTCACTTTTGGTATTTGGTTAGGCAGAATAATTAACACTTGATCCGTTCAAACACCAATAATAATGCTCAATTCAATGTTAGAAGGTCAGGAAAAGCCCTTCGTTTTATAAAATCTTTCAAAAAGAAAAAAACGAGCTATTTATGAATCCGTAATAATATTGAAAAGAAGGTTTATTACATATATGATGTAATTATTCGGTGAGATCGATCCACTGTCAGACACAAATCGCCGACGCTAACTCACCGAGTCACTACTAGACGCATTTCACGAAACGCCGACCATGGCTCCATCCCTGCCATCAAATTTAATCAAATATTAATAATAGAGCTGCAGTTATGATTGTTCTGGTTCAAGTTCTTCGTTGACTTACCTTTCTGCTTTGTTTTGAACTTGGCAATTTTCTTAGAGTGTGTCATAGACTCAAACTTTTCCCTTGTGGGAAGCAGAAACGACAGAACGCCACGTGCTACGATTCTTACATACTCTTTCATATTTACATTTACGTTCATACATGTATTCATACACGAATTCCGAATATGATTAGGTACTGCGTACCCGGCATTTCTGGAGAACATCACCAAAAAGAGTTGTATATGAACTAGAGTGTCCCTTCCATTTCCTCTCGTGCAGTGGACGTCTGCCTTTTTTAGTCGCTTTTCATTCATCCACTCAACATGACCATAATATCATCGAAACTAATGATGTTATATAATATATGTCATGGACCAAATGCCCGGGCATTATGAATTTAGTCAAGTCAAATCGGGCAATGTAATGAATACTAATTTAAACTTCTATGTTTATCACATTGTCTGGTCATTATGAATATTGCTACGTAACGGTCGGGCATTTCGATAATTATGGTCAATGAATTAGTCCAAGAGCGATCGAAGCGAGCTCGGGAGCTTGGACACCCGACACGGATATGTTAGATTCGAAAGAGATGACGGGAGATGAAATGAAGCAAAGCGAGCGAACTCAGCTCTCGTCATCTCCTTCATGTCATGTTACAATATAGACCCTGCAGACAGAAATAAACTTTGTTGCTTAAATAGTAATCGTACTTACCTGTTATATACTAAAACCAATGTAAACATTAAAATAATTAAAAATAAACACCTTTTTTTTTACCCGGCCTAGTAAATGATGCACATATATAGCACTATTCAGAAAGCCCAGTAAATTTGACTATTTTTATTTCTATTATTTTTATCATATTGCCTACTCATATTGGGCATTTTTCAAATTGCCTGGGCATTATGAATTATGCCGTATTACTCACTTGGTCCATATTGTATATACTAAGGCAGATACGTTTTACCGACGTCTGCGCGTCAATAAAAACACAAGCTGACCAGCTTAAGTGAACTCCGTCCGTTCTGCGTCTGGCCGCGACACGAACGTACTTATGAACAGTAACAGTTTATCTCTTTCTGACAACGGGGTCCTATTTATACCTCAGCGATCTTTTAACCTACTCAGTGATAGAAATAAAGTTCCAAGTTCCAGAGGTCTTATGAAGGTAGCTAAAGTAAAATACCGCCATGTTTTTATTTCCGTATAATGAGTATGAAGTATCTATTGGTCACTATATCTTTTTTACACCACTACGTTTCTTGGCTAAATGCAAAAAACTAAAACCTTCTGACCACACACTGTATCTTACCTTTTCTTATAGTCAATCAATCAAAATCCAAACTGCACTGCAGGCCAAATTGTAAAGTAGACAGCCTCTAGTCAAAAATGTGACAACCATTTTGCATAGAGTAACTTCTTCTTCGTTGTTGCATGGTCGCTATACGCTTTTTTTGCGGGAGAACCTTTAATTAGATCTAAATGTTATTTCCGCACGCATTAAATCTACGCTTACCCTAAGAAGAAACTGTGCTCAATGCTTACCTGAAACCAAAAACGTACACCATTAATAGAAGTAACAATTAAAAATTAACAGACACCGGCAAGTCTATCCATCAGCGGCACAGATCAAATAGACTGAATACTTTATGAACCAGTTTAGCGCTAGCAGGTTTTAACTGCGGTTTGTTTTTAATTATTCAAGAACACGACATTTAGGTAAATGCCTTGCGTCAAGGCAGATTTAGTGATTAGTTTCGAGAACTTTTTCAAAAATATTTAAGAATCAATCGCATTTTTTCAAATCTCTCTCTGCAGAAACCTGCTGCTCCATTATGAAAAAAAACACAGTGATACCTTTTTGGGTATCATCATCATCAGCCTTTTAACGTGCCCACTGCTGGGACACAGGCCTCATCTCTGTGAGAAGGGATGGGCCATAATCCACCACGCGGGCCCACTGGATTGGTACATGTCACATGTCTTCGAATTTTTGGGTTTAAAATAGAGATTAGGGGGTCAGTCGTCGATCCATCATGGGTTCTACGCTCACAAAGAACAAAAGTTTAACAACACTTCAATCTATACGAGTACTTATTTCTTATATAATATTATAAAGCTGAAGAGTTTTGTTTGTTTGTTTGAACGCGCTAATCTCAGGAACTACTGGTTGGTGTTGAAAAATACTTTTTGCTTTGGATAGTCCATTTATCGAAGAAGGTAATATGCTATATAACATCACGCTACGACCAATAGGAGCGGAGCATAAATGAAAAATGTTGCAAAAACGGGTATAAATATTCCTTTTGAGAGCTTGCGTTGCGTGCGCTGCGTAAGGAATTTTATCAACATCTATACTAATATTATAAAGCTGAAGACATTGTTTGTTTGTTTATAGGGTAGGTAGGATAGGTAGGGTAGGTAGGGTAAGTTGGGTAGGTAGGGTAGGTAAGGCAGGTAGGGTAGCTAGGGTAGGTAAGTTAGGTAGATAGATAGTCAGCTGACGGCAGCGAAGCCGCGGGGGTCAGCTAGTCATAACTATAAAATAATTGCATACATCGGTTGTGAAAAAGGGATTGTGCCATACAGGCTGTATAGCTCCGTCTTCGCTCTCACTGGAACCATGGTAGTTTTAAGACGTCATAGTAAAGGCCCTGCTCTTTAATGACCAGCAATGAATTACGGAACAAATGATTTAAGATATATTTAGATATTAGGCTGAAGATTGCCGAACCTCAACTCAAAACATCATATAATAGGTACGGCAAAACCTTCGCAGGTAAAATGACTCAGTGCGTTGCAAAATACCAACATGCACCAATGACTAATATTTATTTAAGTTATTCGTGTAAATATTTTTATCACCGCTTGTGTGTAAATGAGTACTTATAGGAGAACTAAGATCTAAGTATTTGTCACGCTAAGACCTAGGTTATGCCTCCTATTTCTTATTTTGAGTCGATGTTTCTCTTTTAAGATATTTAAATGAGTTCAGTACAAATGTAATATTCAAATGTGCACTGGTGTGTGTGGCACTTGTTTTAGGGCACCGCATTTTCATTTGGTACCAAAATATAAACACCCATTTCGCAAAGTTGTGTGTGCAGCGTCCTGTCTGACTGCGCAAGCGATTGAGCGCGTTCCAATTACAAGCTACTGTAGTTCACGTCCAGGTGGCAGTTGAATCCAAGTAAAAATAATTAAAATAAATACAGCTACTCAAGCCAACCAAAACAAACAATTTAGTAAATACAGAATACGAAAACAGAAATGCTCAATTTCTATTCAAGTGTTACAAAACATTCATGAAAAAAAACATGGACAAATTGAACAATATATCACCATATTCCAACACCACATACATATCTGGGTCAAAAGAGTCGTTATATATTCAAAACAGAAAATTTTCCACATTTTTCTATGCGTAAGTGAATTGCCGATAGACTGAAAAAATATTTAAAACGTTGCAAGGTTCTATAGGCTACCTGCTGTGTACGCATGTTTAGTAGTCATTCGATTAGTATATGTATTGTTGGCGTGTCAAGTGACAACATATGACCCGATTGATCTCAATCGGTAGAACCGTCGGAGCTGGCCTTTAGAATAGAATGGTCGACACGCCAACAGTAATCATCATTATCATTTCTGCCGAGAGACGCCCAATGCTAGACAAAAGCATCCCATATCCCACAGTGTTGCCACATCGACCGATCCTTTGCGTCTGCAGGGAAGCCTTGCAACAGCGTTGCTTTTCCGTGAATCTCTCTTTTTCAAACACATTAAACTTTCGTAAAAACCGCAACAAAATCCATCAAGTGGTGCTACAGCAACTTTGTTTTAGAACGCTCTACATTTCAAAATAACTATGTATTTTTTTAACAGCACGACTGAATTCGAAGCCTGTGAATGAATGTTTGAACAGAGCTGAAAAAGATACAAAAAGCAATATCAATCGGACATGTGAAGCAAACTCGGACATTACGCCATTCCGACGCATTTTTCTCTTAATTGGAATGTTTTCAAAGCTTTTCATAAAACCTTTGATTGTATAATGTTCCAGTAATAAAATGGTGCCAAATGCTGCAATGGGTCTTTTTAAATAGGTGTATGTGCCGTGGGTTTTTGTTTTATTTTTCTCTGATACGGAATTAGATCTCTGAGTCCGGCTAGTACTAGATTTATTTTATTTTTTAATAAACACGTTGCCCTTCACTAGGAATTTCTCCTGTATCGCGGTGTTTTAAGTTTGCATTTGATTCTATTTGTTAAGCTGTTTTCCGAGAATTAATTCGTTCAGTTTGTATTTCTACCCGTATCAATTGATTTGGATTAAGAGAGTATAGACTATGTTTCAATAGACGATATATTTTGTAATATTGTTAGGGGGAGTTTGAGTCCTTTTTCATACGATAATTTTAATGCCTCGGGCTATAAAATATTATGTTACTTTTTTTACAATATCAAAATAACGTAAAAAGTGTCTGATCTTATTGGTGAAGTTATTTAGAAGGGCCAGACGCATAGGTAGGGAAATCAATCTAGATAGGACCATGATAACTTCTTGGTTCATCTTTTCCAGCTAGCAAAGGCTTACTATCGAGATTAACTTAATTATAACAAGAGGTGCACCTATAGTAAACCCATACTTTACCAGTTATATTTAAGATCCATGTATACTCCATTTGAAATACCATTAGACATTTAAATAATCCTATTTTACAGCCCGTTCAACCGATTTTGACTTCTATTGCATTGGTGATATGACAAATGGCAGTCGTATTAAACACTTCGTTTTGGTAACAGGTTTATGCGTTTTATGCCATCCTTATATTTACGGGATAGAACTCAAAATCGGTTGAACTATAAAAAGGGGTTGTAGAAATTACAAATGGAGCAAACCCAATAAATGCCCGACCCGAGTATCGGACTTATAGTCACTCCGTTTCTAGCCATACCATATTTCATAAAGTTCATCTATCGTTTCCAAGACCATAGTCTTTCCCTCCCCAAATAACACGGTAGGCGCAGTGACTGCTCTGCGTGTAGCAGGTTCGATTCCCGCACGAGAAAACATTTGTACGAACCTAAGAAAGTGTATCCGATCCTGACTCCTTGTGTATGTCATTTTAAATGTATGTAAATGCACCCATCGATATGAATATAAATAGAAATCCCCATTATAGGACAAAGGGCTTAAAAATAAAAAAAACGCTATCAAAACGATACAAAATTGAGTGAAACTCATCGTCCCACGGAGAAACTTCATCAAACATTCCAACATTGGGTCCAATGTCGTCCACAAGCACCGTTTAATCCGTGTGTAACACAATTGCCACGGTTTAGGGATCAGAGTCCCCCGCGTGACGTCACCGCCCGCATAGGAATCTCTCCTATGTCAATATCTATCGTGTTTAATTCTAAGTGGGGACGAAGATTCGTCGATAAATTAAACATCTCATCACAACAACAGAATTTCGGCAACGATGGCTAATCTCAGCGAAGACCGAGAGATATTCTAACTAACTTCGTATACTTAGGTATTTAATTAATGATCCCAGTCTGCAAACATAAATTTAATCAAATAATATCTATTAATTAATTACTAAAGCTAGCCAATGATCGGCTAAACCCATAATCCGCTAATCACATTTTTCCTTCATAATTCCCACAAGTAGAATTTTATACATATCTGGGTCATAGAGTAAATAGAGTAAATGTTTGCAGAATCTTCAAAAGTTGATAAACATAAAGTTGACATAAGAGTGAATTATTCTCTATTTACCAGTGTTTTAACTAGTTATTCGACATTCATTTTCAGGAACTGTTACGTTATCCTACTTTTCGATTAAATATTTTTGTATCATTTTAATGTTGACTGGTGATTTCAGCTTATATATAAGTGGTATTATTATTTGTTTTATCGAGCCGAAAATATCCATTTTATTTTTCAATTTTTTATCTCAAATCAGCTATAAAACTGCCTGAAAAATTTATCATAGTGTAAAATAGCACTTCAACTTTATAAACAGAATATTGATTGGTATAGATTACAATTATTACTCATAGCAAAACTTGTTATAATAGAATGAAGTCCTTCTTCAAGGTCCGTCCTAGAAAAAGCACTTTCAAAATAATAACGAGCACAAAGCTATATTGAAAACTTAACTACTTCAGACGTTCATTATTCGTTACAGAATAGAAAAATGCAGAAGACCAACTGCTTCGAAGAATTCGTACGGATCAATTTATTTATTGACGATTGTCATGTAGGTATACGCACAGATAATGAGGTGTCTGTCTGTACATTTGCGATAGCCGTTACTACAGAAATTTACTCCATTTCGAGCACTTTTATAAAAATCTGTAAAGGTATTTTTTGGTGTCTCGGTGCTGTCGTTTGTAATGAAATAATACGAAAGGTACATTCTCAAGTTTAAAAAAAACGTCTACAAAGCTCGTATAAAAGTAAATAAACACATTATATGCATTATTTGAACTAGACGTCCATCTAAAGTCTAAACGAATATTACAAATATAGCTATAGAGCATATTTCACCGATATAAAGTGTCACTACCGTTGAGTTTACTTTAAGCCGAAAAAAATCTTACCATGAACCTACACAATCTTGACGTAAACTCATCATAAAAGTTCAGTCGCTTTTGTGTTTTAACATCACACGGCAAATAACACTTTTATGAATACCAAGCGACCGCACAAATGACTACATTCCCTAGAATGAAGTCGGTGTTTATTCAAAATCCTCAAGCATCGCCTGCAGCGTTCGTACAGTTATAGAGTTGCCGTACTGGACACATTTACTCTGTAGTCCAATTCTCAGTGAATTCATAGCGTAAGGAAATGGGAAATAGGTTAATTTGGTGCTAGCGATGGACGAACAACCCACTTCAAAGTTGTACTGCGATGAGTTGAGCATAACTTGCAAATGAATGCTGGTTTACGTTTGCTCTTGATTACTCATTATTTCTGTGATTAGACTGCAGCCGATCGTGCAATATTTAAAGCGCAGATATCCTTCAGTGCCTGATTTTAAAATGAGAATGACGTCTAAACGGCTAGTCGTAATTTTTTGGAAAAAGTATTGTTATATTAGACCATTATCTTAATAATTAGATCAAGGTAAACTTATGAGTTTTATTCGTTTTTAATGGTGTAATTATTTTTTTAAAGATATGTCTAACACGGACAAAAAAACGACAATCGTACCAAAACTGCATATTTTAATGAAATTTTCACCATCTTAAAGACAATTTAACTACATTTTGATCTGAGGTTTTTTTAAATAATAGATTAGTGAGGAAAAAACAAAAATCTACAAAATTTTGGGGCGCGCCGGTCGCTCGGATGTGAAACGAGTGCGCGTTTTGTTCCTTCAAGGTCGTTAGCGACTGTCATCGTCTTAATAACGTAAGGTCGAAGTGTGTTATTTTGTTTCGAAGCCAGCAGGCGAAGTTTTCAACTAAATTATAGTTACGTATTGTTTTGACGTAGAACGTGAGTACTTCAAAGTTTAACTGTGACGAGTTAAGCATAACTTGCAAATGGATTTCTGGGATTAGATTGATGCCGATCGTTCTTGTGAAAACTTTTATAGCAACGGTTAAAGTATAGGGGTACTTGTACTTGCCCGGATTTGAACTCATGAGTTCAAATCCGGGCACATATAAATCAACACAACACAACAACAAGTTGACAACGGTGAAGGATAACATCGTGAGGAAATCTGGATTATACAGTTTGAAATCGCCAACCCGTCTTGAGCAACCATGGTGTTTGACCCCTTGAGTGCGTAATACGTGGATGGCTTTTAAATTGTTTCGGTAATTACAACCGGTTATTGCTCGTGCTTTCTATGTATCAGAAGAAATCTTTGTCCTACAGTGGAACAATAGCAGGCTGATGGTTTTATACTAATTTGTTGCGATTTTCCTTGTATTTAAATTAATACTTGGTAAAATTACCAAACACAATTTCATAAGTAATTACCAATACTTACAAACATACTCGAACCAATACGAAAGGAAACGTATTTATCCTTTAGTCGACATTGGTACTGTGACATTGGCGTGGAACATAACTACATCGACTGTTTATCTGTGATGACTCCAACAGTGAATCAGTATCACTGAATCATGACGTTTATTGCCGTTTTGATTTCAATGAAAGAACCCGTGTTGTGAGTTTGAACTTGTGTTGTTGAAATGAAGATTTCAATGCAATGTGCTTGTTTTACAACTTCCGCATAGAGGCATGCAAAGACAATTGCAATGCGATGATGCGACTATTCGTTTTCAGAGAAATTATACTAATATTCCGCTACAGACAGTAGAACAATTAATACGACAAAAGATTGTGTCATCGTTTTGGCATTGTCGCTACGTACCTGTCCGCGGAAACCTTAACTTGATCAAGTCACCGGGATTCATCTAACAGAAAAAGTCACCTAATAACTAGATAAATTTCTTGCTTTGCAATATACTTACGAACCTACCAATTTTGTAGGATAAAACAGTATAATATTTTTTCAAGAAAACTGTTTCTCCACCTAAATATATTATTAAATATAAATACATGGTAGTTAATAAACAAATAGTCTATTATCAAAATAGGTTCCTGCCAGCATGCGTGTAGATAAGACCATGTCCTCTCAAATTACAGATGTTTTTTTTCGGTGGCTTACAGTATGAGCTTCCATAGTTATAGATAATACGGAATTAACTGTGTGTCTCGTATTAATATCAACATTCCTACGTCACTTTAGTATGTGTACATAGTACTAGCTGCCGCCTGCGGCTCCGCCCGCGTGGTATTAGTACTTCTCCCGATATCTTTATAAATTAATAACTTTCATCAAATTCAGTAGCTTTTGCGTGGGAGTAACAAACATCCATCCATCCATCTATCCACACAAACCTTTACGTTTAAAATAGTAGTAGGATATAGAAGAAGTAAATTACCATCACGCCTGTATTCGCCTAAGGGTTGCGCAGAGGAGCGCCAATAAACTCTTCGCCAAATAACAAAAAAATAAAAGTCATTGACCCGACTTATACTATGATATTTTGTTTATGGAGATATTTTGATAATCTATTTCTCAAATCAAAATGGTATAGGCGTAGAACTATTTTATCCGTTTAAATCATGTATATCAATCCACACGTTAATGAGATATTAACTCATTACTGAATGACAAGTGAAAGGGTCAGGGACACCCTCTACCGCGATACGTGTGTTTTGATCGTGTTAACAACACTGCCTTTACATTTTTTCGTTTGGTTTTGAAATATTGGAATACATTGTTAGACAGGTGTTACCGAAATTTTTTTTTGTTATCTGGCGGTGAATTTAGCACAGTAAAGAGTAGTGCTCACGGTTAAATTATTACAGCAGCTCGGGTCGGTCTTCGAGGTCATAAAAAACATCGCTTTTCGGAGGTCAGTCCGTCATCGGTGACATCATCCATTGTGCCTTTGAAAGCACAGCAAGCAGTTGATCTCATTATTCTCTATTTCCAAACCGCTACAACTGAAAGCCAGAACCAACAGTGGCGACCACCAGAAAAGCCCTGAGGCAATGTAGCTCAACGAAGTCCCAGAGTATGAATTTAACTGTCTTGCATCCTGCAACGAAATTAATCAGAAAAGAATAATGGAGGAGAAGGTTGCTACCAGCGTGTGTGGCTACCAGTCGTTACCAACGGTTTATCACGTTACCCCATATGTGAGTTGCAGAGGTCAGACAGGCGTTCTTTGTTATACACTGGCATCAGATGCACCTGGTAAGACGGGAAGACTATCCTAACTTAGTAACATAACGTAGGGAAAAAGATAAGCAGATTGCTCGCTTTCATCCAAGTTCTAAGTTAACCATCGATGCGTTTAGGCTCAATTTTTTTGATCCGTAGTTATCTCAAGCAATGTTTAAATATTCCAATCAATGGTTTAAAATTTCGGTTAAACGCGTTTATTTATCAATTGTTAGTCTAACAATTACTAATCAAAAATTAATTATACAACGTATTTCAATATAATTTTGTGAGGTCAACAATTGATAAAATAAAGCAAAACAATACGAAGCCAAAAATGACTTTGTTTTCCGAAGTCGGTGTCTTTGGTATTGTTTCACCGACTTCGGAAAACAAAGTTATTTTTCGCTTTGTAGCGTTTTGCTTTAGAAGTCAGTTTAATTATCTGTCTAGGTGTCTTTCATAGGTACCAATTTATTGCGTTATGGACACCGACTCCCAAAAATAAAGTTATTTTTCACTTTGTAGTTTTTTTATTTTGAAGTCGGTAGTATTTTTTTGAAAAAGTTTTTTTTTTCACTTTGTGTTTGTACCTGCCTAATATGAAAGTTGTATAGTAAGGTACCTATAACGCCAGAATAGGTTACCCGAATATCATGAAACATGAACATAACTGGTGAAATGAGATACCTACATACCCCTTAAGAGCGTACTAGCGTGATTTTATGTTATGAAATGGTATAAGCAATAAACAGTCATGCGATTGCAGCAATCCTGAGAGATTTGCCGTTATTTATTGAAGAGTTCTGTTGTAGTTATATCTTTGAAGTTCTTCATCAGATCTTTACCAAATTAAAATTGGACCAATTTCGGAACATATTCTTTCAAACAAAATAAGAATTTTCAAAATCGATCCACAATTGACGAAGATATCGGTGAAAATAGACATAAAAAAAATGAAAAAACATACTATACATAATGTCGAACATAGAACCTCCCCTTTTTGGGAAGACGGTTAAAAATAAAGTTGATATTCTTTTACTGAACATAAAAGCGAACGTTTTTCCGCTTCATAAATCCTATAGCCAATAATCAAGTAATACCGCAAACGTTGACAGCCTTATTAAATTAATAATATGCCGTAACCGTAATACGCCTGTTACGGCACATTACGGCACATTACGGCATAATATGGCACCGATATGTCAGCAACAGCGTATCATTTTATACATCACTGCACTTTGACGAAAAAATAAGCATTTTCAAACCGTATCTTTTAATTCACGCAGGTCGTTTATGTTAGCAAATTTTACGGAAAAGATTCTTGCTCACAAGCAAATTTTTATAGAAATAAATGATGTTCTATCTGAAGGACATTGTTTGGGAGGACTTTTCCGTAGGTATTGTTTTGTTACACCTGTCTACGGGCAGTATCAAAACTTACCTAATTAATTGTTGTCTACTAACAGTACAGAGAGTATAAGGTTATTATGACTTACAAAAGCTGAAAAATACACTACTTTAAGAGGAGTTTCACAAAGAACAAAAGCGAGTTAAAGAATAATGATACATTATTTTTTCCTTTTGAAACCTGCCGCAAAGCTACCTACTTAAAATATATTTACACAAATAAAATGCATTTTATTCAGCTACAATAATAACGAAGAAAAACTTGATTGTTTGTAAGTTTGTTTGTTATGGATAAACTCTAAAACTACTTAACCGATTTAAAAAATGATTTCATCTATGGGAAACTACATTATTCCGGAGTAATGTGCATATGTTTTTTTTTTAATTTGAACCCTCTACAAAAATAGTAATAATGTAACACAAGGGCACAAAAAATTGCTTATAAATGTCATTTGCTATAAAATTAAGGCACTTTTAGAATTTCTATAGTTTGAAAAAATTATGAAGACATCTTTTGTTATTTTACTCGTAATAGGGTTGAAAAGTAAGTAATTGACTTTGCTATTTTTGTTCAAATGTATTTCCTGCTTTAAAAATATCTCTTTGACTTTACTTACTTAACACTTTTTGCAGATTTCAAATTACTCAAAGATACTCGTAGGTCTGGTCCAGGCCTCCATTTTGAAACTGTAACGCATCTGTAAACTATATCAGGGTTAGTACCTTTTCGGAACAATGAAATTTCCGATGGGATACCAAAGAAAGATGTACCAAAGAATAAAAAAGACGTGTCTCTTAATTGCTCTGCTAGCTATAAAAGCTTCGTCTACAGCGAAGATTCAAGGTTGAGTGATCTAACGCGTTCAATATGTGGCTACACCGATGCTAGTTTACTCATTCGATACCTACGAAATACTAGTATAGGTCTTTAGTTTTTGTAGTTTATGTAGGGGAATGATATAAGAACAATATAGCCTTGTTTTGTACAGCTCTGACGACAGTGGTAAACAAAAAAATGTACAATAAACACAAAATTATACCCACTCACTGGATGATACCAAACTATTTTTAATTTGCTAAAACTAATTACAAACACAAACGTCTGCTTACGACTGTGATTCATACATGTAAAACATTGTTGACGAAACTAAATACTTTCTTTTGACCCATAACGAATTAGCTTAAAAGTAGTTTGCAGGTATTTTTATAAACAGTGCCTGACTATACAGTTCGCATTCTTAAAAAAATGCCATCAATAGGTATGTACCGACCTATATAATTATGTAGTTATCGAAAGTATGCAAATATATAAAAAGTATGTAAATACATATTATGCAGCACAAAGACTGAGTCACAAAAGTCACAAACATCGACAATCGAGGGCATTTCCTGATTGCTAGCACATGCGCTAACTGTCTCGTTTGTTATTGTAATGATATTATTAAAATAATATGTGGCATAATCGCACGATGAATCATTTACCAATTACATAATATCTATCGGTAATAAATGTCATCTTACATTTACGTAAACTGACCTCTCGAGTCTACGTTTATCTTTTAATTGAAAGACTTTTCAAAAATAACATGAATCTCCATGCAATCTCCACACAGTCAAGCAGAAATATACCTGAATATTAAAAAAAAACAGCCAAGTGCGAGTCTGACTCTTGCTCAGAGGGTTCAGTATAAACAGCTACATTCACCAAAACAAATTGGTAACATTACAAACTTTCATAAACAATGAAAGCACCGAATATTGCTCTAACGAAGGGACAAAATTAACTTTGCCATTCAAAAACTGTTGTCCCCATACATTTTTATAAGTTGGTCGACTATTACTCGTAATGTAAAACCTACTTAGCTGTGATAGTTTTGCTTTTAATTTCGTCATTGTATACTACTGACTTGAATTTTTTCACATATCCAAAAACAACCATTTAGCTGGCAGGCGAGTGTGGGGAGATGAGACACTAAACTCTAACAAAAAGTTTGCAATTTAAAACTTAATTTTACGCAAACGGACAATTGAATCAAAAAATGGTTTTCACAGACCCGTAATATTTTTGAACGGCCTATCTAATGATACCCCACACCATCGAGTAGACGAGAACAAAAACACATTCCCACTTTACGTGTACAGGAAATACATTAAAAAAAAACATGATTTTACTTTACCACTTTGTCGGCGTGATTAATATGTACATCCATGCCAAATTATAGCTATCTAGTACTTTCAAGTAGTAGTAGTCTTTAGCTAAACTGCGGACGGACGGACGGACAGACGCACATGCCGAAACTATATGGGTTACTTAATTACTACTGAACCCTAAATACCCAAATTTCACCAGTTGTGTTAAAGCCTCATGCAATATGAGAAGGAAAAACCCAATAACACATTGCCCGACGTAGGTATCGGAATTGGTAAAGTTTTATGTTTGTTTACCAAAAACTAGAAGTAAATGTGATTTTTGCCGTTGCAAATTACCTAGATGCGAATTCATATATGGCGGCATTTCAGAGGGTGACATGACAGTAAATGTGATGTTCTCTATGTAACTTGCCGGGCGAGCACGGCCTCTGTGCAAGGCTTGAGCCACGCATTTTATCACGGTTTTTGATCCCAAACTGTCACAGTAGGCCGTGCTCGTCCGCCTGGATCTGATTGGGACTGATCAATCATGGACGCAGGTGTGTGATCAGTTTTCGAGGGGCGTCTGTGAGTGTCGCAAAGTATGACTACTTTTATTACCTTGGGTTCTACCTGTAAAATAATTGTAAATACGAGCAAAAAAAAAAAAAATGTGTAAACGAATAAATAAAATAAATATATTGGCTTGCCCAAATTGTCTTGCCGCGTGCCATAGTTTTGCCTTCCCCTCATTAGAACAAAGGCAGGCCACATTGTATAAATACCAAAAATAATATTGGCAATCAATATTATCCAAGTAATTCGCAAGTCTCGCATTCAAACACCAAGATAATATCATCTGGCTACCTCAGAAAATGATTAAATTACATTTTGGGTAAAAATCGAGCTATTTCGCTGCATTTGTGTCAATACTTTTAGGCAATTACTATAGCCTGTATTGTTTTACCGTGATATTTCCCTGTAGCGCAAGCCAACAATAGGTAATCTATTCAACGAATAGTAGCACAATAAACAGGAAATATATATTAGTTCGGGATTGTTCAACTATTAAACGACTATTTTATGGCGTTAAAGCCGCAGTAGACAAAATACGATTTTTATAGGTGATGTTCTTAAACGCAGTACTCATAATCGGCGTGCGTGTATGACTATGTAGATGTATGAATGTAAATTAAGCAGTGTTTCTGCCTACCCCCACAGAAAATGGGCAGGAGTGAGTGTATGTAGCCTCTTTTTTTAGTATTAGTAAAGTTGAGAAAAGTCTATAGTAAGGTACCTAGGATTGAAAAACACCCATAATACAGACACACCGTCCACCACATCATCGCTTACCATCAGGTGAGATAGTGGTCAAGCGCAAGCCTGTACTAAATAAAAACAAAAAAAAAATACTTAATTTACACATTCGTGCTGTTTTTCGCTAAAGAATCCAGTTGTATGTACCATATCTTGAAAACTGCTGAACCGATTTTGATGAAACTTGCACCATTCCCCAAGTTAGGAGATACTTAATCCAATTAAAAATTATTACGATCCGATAAGTAGTTTCGGGGAAAGGCGTGGACAAACATACATACATACGTACACTTATGAAATTTGGCACACGTATTTATAAGCCTATACAGAGTAACATATGTTAATATTGTGAAATGCCAACAATACTACATACATACATGTCGAATTGATAACCTCCTTTTTTTTTTGAAGTAGGTAAAAATACGAGTTGAGAATGACCACAATGTGAACGCACTTCACTGACAGGGCTTTTTAGGTAATTGTATATCTAAGGCAATTAATTGTATATCAGTTATGTGTGCATTTACAATTAAATGCACTTGGAAAGTTGTCAAGTGATACAAAATAATCTACTTTTCCTCTTGTATCGCTTGATATTAAACATTATAATATCTCCTTCTTCGTATCTGTGGTAAAGTTATTTATTAGCTTACTAATTCACATGAGCTATAAATACTGGTATAGTAAAAGTGGACGTGGAGCTGACTGATCAAGATAGATATACTGGACGAATGTATTTAGACCATAGTAGTTTTTTGCTTTTTAATATCGTTGCACATGCTGAGATAGGAGCCTTTGTGGTCTCGCATGGGGTTATTTTTTATGATTGTTTGTGTTTTGCTTATCTCGTGTCTCCTGTGCGGATCACAAATAAATATTTTTCTTTCTTTCTTTCTTTCTAGTGATATACGATGTGCAGTAATCACAAAATTCCAACCTTTAATTTTACCCGACCACTAAACCAGGTAAAAATATATTTTAAATAACTTTTCCCATACCGCTATATCGTTTGATATGGTGAGGTCATTCTGCACCAAGTGCGACTTCACTCGACTAATCCACCCACACAGCCCACGTACGAAACTCCGTTTACAAGAGAAAATAAACTTTTAAAACAATTATGTGACTCTTATATTGCTGTTACTTCTTTGAAAGAATTTCATTACTGCTATTGTGACATACAGAGCACAGAATCGCCGCAGGTAGGGCTTAGAGACGGCAGAACAGGTACTGATACAATTCGTGGTGTCGATAGTACTTTATAAGCAGAATCTAAATTTCTCATTTAAAAAATCATTCTTATCATTTATCAACGATATGGAGGACATGGTTATGGTTAATTGGGTGCTGCTCTGCGTATACGTCTGCGATACGCAGAGCAGACGCGATCGATCGGAATCGATCCCCACGGAACAAACAAATACATAAGAAAGAAAAAGTATTTTAATTGTCACAAAACGACGTCACTGACCTCTGAAACACAGGGACTGTTACCTAGCTCAGGGGTCAGGATTTAATTTGTTTTGTAAAAAATAAGTGCCAATAAACAATTTATTATATTATTATTCGTGTGGCTCGTAATTCCGAGTCTGGTAGTTTGTGTGATTTTATATGTTTGTAAATGCACATACCCTAGTGTGGGACAACGTCACTAAAAGAATAACCCTTTTCGACCCATAATTTTGTTAATTTCTTTTTGAAACAGTGTGTATCTCGCCTTTAAAATCATGAGGTAACTTATTGAACACATAACTTCTGTCATCTTCACCATTCAATACTTCTTACATTAAAACTGAAATAGAGTGTCTATTTCAGTTTTAATGTAAGAAGTCCGAGGCGAATGAAAACTTTATACTATTAGTTTATTAAATTTCGCATCAGACCTTCATATACTGGTAAGAAAATGATTATATTAATATTAATGTCAATTTGTAGACTGCGCATGTCTACTCGATGCGAACACTTCTAATAAGGTAATAACAAAATTAGCGGTGGTAGTTAGTATGTAAATTTGTTATAGACCAAGTCATTAATCAGGGCACTATGTATAATGCCTTTAAAACATTATGAATCTAGTCATGTCAAATCGGGCAATGTAATGAATGCTGATTTAAACTTCTATATTTATCACATTGTCTGGCCATTATGAATATTGCTACGTAACGGTTGGCAATTCGAAAATTATGGTCAATGAATTAGGCCAATAGAAAGCGAAGCGAGCTCGGGCGCATAGGGCACACCGACACAGATAGGTAAGGTTCGGAGGAGATGACGGGAACTGAAGTGAGCGAGCAACTCAGCTCCCGTCATCTCCTTCATGTTAGGTTACTTCAGACCCTGCAGACAGAAATTGGAGCCGCGTGCAGCGGCGATCTATCTACTTCGTTGCTTAAATAGTAATCGTACTTACCTACTCTATATTAAAACCAATGTCAACACAAATAATAAAAAAACACATCTTTTTATTGCCTCCTTCTTAGAATACCAGATTTTTAAAATACCAGTGAATCTAAATACCAGTTTACCAATATACCAGAAGAACAGTTAAATTAACCCAATAAGTGATGAGCAATATTCAGAAGTCCTGTCAATTTTATCACATTGCCTACTTATATTGGGCATTTATCAAATTGCCCGGGCATTATGAATAATGCCATATTAATCACTTGGTCCATAACATATTTATATGTATTTATGTATGTAAGTATATTTTATTTAGTTCGTCTTATGTTATTTTAAAATTATACATTGGATCCTGCTCTCTATACTATCATCTTTCTCTGTTACCCTAGGGTTTGCTGTAAGTTTCAAAATTGAGTTAAGCTTGCCTTTTTACATGCACTTTATTATCTAATATTGATGTATGTAATATTGATTTTGTGTGTACAATTAAGAATTAAGGTATATTTACTAAGTTAACAGTCTGAATTACTGTAGTTGAACGAAATGTAACTTACTAGAATATTTCTGTAGTATGACTTACGCTGAAAAAATTAGTAAGTACAGGTACTTCAAACACTAAGTGTAATTCTAATGAGATTTATGGCTCCAAGTATTTTCTTTCGGCAACATTCTTTCTTTCTCATATGGATGGGAAGTACAAACGAGGAAGAACTATTATTTCATTCCATTTAAATACAAAATACGCGGCCGACCGAGATTATATAACCTATTTATTATGTAGTTATTATAGTCGATTACCGATCAGACAAATATATTATTCCTTTAGGAAAAGTTCCTGGTCGACCACTTTTGAACCTTATCACGCAGGTCACAAGGGCAAGAATTGTAATAGCATTCTGTGTTGCCTATAGGTAATTATAACAGGCAACCCAGAATACTCAATTCTAAAGTTTTAGCGCAAACCGAGCTAAGCTGCTTAGGTACCATCTATCAACTCAGTTTATTGTTATTTATTATTGATATAACACAGTTTTATAAGCCTCGATACCAACATGCACTTCGAATACAAACGCTTATCATGAAAAATATTCGTTGCGTTATCTCTTATCAGACCTAATGATAAGTCGATGTAGTAATCAGCTGATTGCGTTGACAAACTGTTATATTTGACGAACCGTGACATTTCTTTTCTCTTAACTAAAAAAGACTGCCTGTCAGTATGTAATCCTGGGTTCGGTACCCGGGTCGGTGAAAGTGTTATTGAGTTTATCCATCTGGAATATCTCGGTAGCAAGCCGGTGTTTGGTCTTCTGTCCGGTTTTGGCAGTAGGCTTGCTCCCTTTTACATGGTACTACTATAGGTGCAGCTCTGCTTAACTCTTTAGGGACCATAGGCGTGATGTTATTTTATATAATTACAAAAAACCATTTGCCAAAACATTGCTGAAATTTACACGAACTCTTACCACGATGTATGCAAAAGCTACAGAGCGCCACGTGCTACGTTTCTCTCGTCCTTTTTTCTTCGTCTTCATTCATACTCTGGGTCTTACACGCGCTTCCGTTGCGAGTACTACGCAGTACGCAATTGACCTTTTTCAAGGACGTTTCCTGAAGGACCTTTTGCGTACCGACGTAGATTAATCTGGTTGGCGCATGAATAGGATTTTGCCACACTTTCTAAGCCACATATTAGTACAAAATCTGGACTAACAAATGCTGGATGCTTATTCACACTTTTGTTGTTAATCATTAAAAGACGAATTTAGAGTCAGAAGGCTGTAGTTCTAAATTCATCTTATAAATGGCTGTGAAAATAAAACACGAGATAATTGTCTTTATGTGGGGAACTGGGGATCAAAAATTAGAATGTTCTTAAGCCACCTATAGAACTTCAGAATGCGGTAGTGTGACACAATAGTCGTGCTTTACAATAGTCGTGGATAGGAGCAGCACGGGTCACAAAATACCTTCCATTTTCCACAAATATACGGATAGTAGGCAATTCACATGGAAACGCGTACTGCTAGCTTTGTTGGCCATTGAACAGCGTGACAGTTTCTATCTAGGTTTTTTAGAAACTTCGCAGATTTTATTGAGACTTTGAACTATGTATTTGCCTTTGTACTGTTAGAAATTTTCTTTCAGAGATAAGTTTAAAAACCCCATTGTCTTTAACTGACGAATTATAAAAATCTGACTTTTACCAAAACATGTTTTCATAATAAACCTTTGTAATATCTTTAAACCACTCAATCATGAAGGTACTACCTGTTTACGAACCCTTCCATTGTTATTTCAAGTAACAAAATTGGAGTATATTTGCCCAACCCCAATCTTTGGCACAAATAAAATCAAGCAAATATCGATCGACTCCTGCCTTACAGGGGTAACGCTCCCCTTTAACCCTTTCGTTGCGAACTTGTACTTTACGAAGTACATAGAATATACATAGCGAGGTATTGTATCTACATAAATTACGCCTTTTCACATTAAGGCATGGTGGAGGCAAAGAACACCGTGTACAACACGTGCTACAATTTATTATACTTTCAAAGTAACCCCACTGAAATCAATCTCAAAGGATTTATTTCGATTAAGCCACTTATAGCCACTTTTTAATTATCAAGGAGTCGGTCAGCCAAAACGATAAAGCACGTTCGAAAGCACAGACTTCTATTGAGTAGAACGTACCTTAGAAACTCCCTGGATACATCTTTTAAATCAAAATGACGATGGATGAATCAAACGAGTATGTTACTTCTTTTTATTCATCTGTCTATGATCATAAACGAGCGGTACACCTGTCATTTCATAAAAAGATGGAACGCAAGATAATTTTTCACTTTACAAAAATGTGTACCGTGTAATCAGTAATTACATTTTTGTCTAGACTAATCAACTAATTGTTTATTTGGATTCTTATTTTAGTCTCGTGCGCCAAGAAACGAATCTCGCGCTGTGTTTATGGGAATCGTAAGATCGTGTTTTTTTCGACCGTAATTTTCATTCTACTGTTTTGTTTATAGGCATAAAGCCTACCTCCTCCTCATTCTCGCACCGTATTCCTCATTTCTGAGGATCGTATGAAAACGTAAAATATTTTATTTGAATTTGTTTCGGCATCTGTGCCTACATCCTTGACATTGTAAAGCGTATCGTGATGATTTGTGTTCAGGGATGAGCGAATTTCGACTATTTAAGCGACCGCTCAGACGACTGCCATAATTGCAGGTAGGTAAACCAGTAGGTACAGGTAGATTTAATCTTGATGACGGCTCGGAACACGAGGCGAGTCGGTGAGTAGTGAAGAATTTACAAAAAATATAAATAATACTGCCTCGTTAGTCTAGTGGTTGCAAGCGCTACTGTTGAACATGAAGTCTTAGGTTCGATTGCCGGATCGGGCAAAGCGTTTTTGTGTTTTCCAACTGGTATTTTTCAGCAGCAACCCCAAGTCTGGACTTATGCCCGGTTGATGTCAATAGGCTCGCCCCATATTATATGGGACTTGAACAAAACCAGCCAATGTGAGTGTTCTAATAGGTGCTCCTCTGCTAACTCTTCGGGGATCACAGGCGTGATGTTATGCTTACATAATATACTGCCTTCTGGAGCAGTGGTGGCCCAGTGATGACGGCCGCGACTTACAAATTGTAGATCGTGGTGCGAACACAGGCAGGCGGTTTCATCATCATCCTATTAATGTTCCCACTGCTGGGAAACAGGCCCTCGGTCTGTGAGAGAGGTAATGGACCGTAATCCACCATGCGGGCCCATTACGGGTTGGTGGATGTGCGCTATACTTTTTGTAAATTATTTCATCAGCACTGCTCTCAAAACGGTGACGGAAAACATCGTGAGGAACCCGACATGCCCTAGAACCAAGAATTCGGCGTCATGTGACATCCGCCAACCCGCACTGAGCCCGCGTGGTGGATTACGGCCCATTCGCTCTCTCACAGAGTGGAGGCCTTTGTCCCAGCAGTGGGAACATTTAAAGGCTGATGATGATGCCTTCAAATATACTGGCCAGGATTACCTGGCCAGTACTGTCAACAGTCCCTTTACTGATATTAATCAGTAAAGGGACTGTTGACAGTGCGTCCAAATCCAAATAGAGCATTATTGACTAAACTGCAGTCCTCTTGAGTAACATTGGTTAAATGTTGTCTTTGCCCCACCCTACAATATACCCAGTGCAGTGGTAAGCCAAGTATAAGACGAAGGAGCTATATTGTAGCTACTTCGTCTTATACATGTAGCGATATGTCCGAAAATTCAAAAGTAAACAAATTAGGAATAGATAAGATGATTTTCAAACCATTTTTATGTCATGGCAAATGACAGAAAAGCCTCCCGCAGTCAGGTATCATAATGCGAAAACGCGTCCATTCAAATTGGTCTAAGTTCTTACTTTAGCAATTTCGCTTCGCATCTATTTGTGGAAACCTCAAACTATAGAAAAATAATGTATCTAAAGAAGAAAGAAAATAATTATTTACGCCAGGCTTATGGCATACCATTAAAAAAATATATATATATATTTTTAAGCAAGTTTTTAAGCCTACCGTGCATTGTCATTAAAAAAAAACGTATATTCAAACCATGCTTTTAAATTTATCTAATCGAGAGTAATACTGAACTTGGAAGCGGTAACCAGAGAGAGATCAAGAAAAAAATAAAACATGCCGCAGACATGATGCATAGGAACCATTAAAGAAAAGTCTCCATTTCAGAGTAATACTGAACTTGGAAACGGTTACCAGAGAAATTTGCCCTAGAACAATGAAAAACAATCTACAACTCCGAGATTATTGGAAGAAGCCATGCAAATGCCATTGAACAGGCCCGCGTGGTTGGAGCGTAAACTTGAACTCGATGAAACGAACAGCGCATCCAGAACATTTAATTGGTCAGAGTTCAGGAACCTTTGTCACCATTGTGAAATTTTTAAATTCAACTCCTCGTCATACGTGAGAATTTCGCCTTTGAACAAAAGTTTGTTCAGTTATGTCTTATTTATTATGTCATGTCATTCTGTGTGTATGTTTGTGTAAACGGAGGAATTTTGTACGCTTGCGTTTCATGAAGAACATTCTTGTCTTAACTTTTTACTTGTCGTATTTGCCTGGCTTGTTGTTCATATTAATTTTAGATAAAATGCTTTACTGAAAACTCTCATTTTTATGAAACTACCGTCCAAATAACTGCTATTTATGCAGCTAAAACAATGCTGGTATTGACGGCCTTTGAAAACGCTTGGCAGCCTCATCAGTATTTTCTCTACTTTGGCCTGTGCTGACTGGTCAGTGTGAAGATAAATATATTTACGAATTTAATTCATTTTCTTCTATATTTGTATTTGTTCATGTTATGTTACAGTTGCCAATAAATGTTTTCTTTCTTTGTTTCTTTCTTTTTTTAATTAAATTTTAATGACATTTTAAACCAACAAACACACAAAAGATAATTAACTGTATTGTAATTCATCAATCCATTTAAAGCATATTATCACTTAATAGTTAATAATATTTATAATTGGGCACAAGGAAATGTAATGTATAAATCAGGCCAATAATCAGGACATTTAATGAAAGCCTGGCGTGATTGACTAACAAACATACATCCAGACATCCAAACTTTCACATCTATAAGATTAGTAAGATTAAACTGATTAATAATGTGATTTTTTAATTATATTGCTATTTTATTAGTATTGTAGGTACTTAGTGCATTTTAAAATTAGGTCAACGAAATAACATAAAATAAAAAAAAATGTCGCTAGGCTTAGAAATTAGTCGCAAATTATGATGAACTAGAAGTCCATCTCTGGAATCAAAATCTTCTTAACATAACTTTAATTTCTCAATGAAACTAGAAACAAATCAAACATTGGCAGTGGCACCCAGATAATTCAGCATAACTTCAGACAGTCTCTCGCTGCAAACTATGAAACAATTTCGAATTTAGTTTGTACATATGTGACGTCATCCTGTTTAATGTTAATAGGATTTGACAGTTCTGAGCGCAGTCCATACTGCGCTTAACTAACAAAGTTAGTGTTTGTGTATTCGTCGTAATTCCGCGAAGCTAGCGGAGTCCGATCCTGTGTTTATTGTTCTATGTAGTTTGTAACTATAGAACATTAGTATTTTGTGAAAATGCAAATCTGCTGAAAATCTCGCTTTATTTCTTTGGTAAATGAAGAGTGAATAATGCTCTCTGAAGGCATTCCAATTTCTAATTTGCTTCAGATTTTAAAACAAATGAAGGTTATATTTTAGTTTTTGCTGAGCTAGACAATCAAAGAGTATTGTAATGATTAAAGATAAAGAAAAATACAACGAATTCTAACTTCTGAAACTAAGGACCACTTGCACAAACAAAAACTCAACTCAGAGTGAGTTGCTAACACGAGCTTAAATTTACTTTATTTTATGATAAACTGTCAATTTAACTTCGTGATAGAAACTGGTAAGAGTTATTTTTCAGATCGCAGTGTTTTATCTGTGGTATAATTATTTTAACGTAATATATAACGGTGTATCATTCTATTTACAGGTACCTAAGTATTGATTGCAGTTTTCTCCGTAGACGTTAGTGGGTAAGCGAACTTCGTTGTGCATGCATGAAGCGAATTTTAATTGAACTTACTTGTAAAAACTCAAACATACGCATTCTGACTAAATCCGTTAGGAATGCACCAGCACCTAAATCAACTGGCAACTTCAGAATAAAGTTTATCCAGAGAGTAATCGCGCTTCATCGTGTAGAATGCAATTATTACTTTTCAGCTGACGAGAGTGGGGAATTATTTGAAACCTAGTGCCAAAGGCCTGTGGGCAGGGCACACTGCACGCAGAACGGATGGCCGATGGGGCAGAAAAGTTCTGGAAATGCGACCACGAACCGGAACACTTTGCGATGGAAGGAACCAGTTGGACAGATGACCTGGTGATGGTGTGCTGGATGCGGGGCGCATAGGACCGGTTAATATGGCGACGATTAGGGGAGGCCTATGTTCAGCAGCGGACGTCTTTCAGCTGATATGATGATGATGACTTTAAAACAGAATCTAGTTCTATAGGTTCTCGGTACAAGTTCATAATGTTTCATGTAAGGGTTTGCATGTCTGAAGCCCGTTTTCCTAATTCTTTACATCGGACGACGTCATCACAATTTCTGACTAGTGTCTAGCTAGGTACATTTTATTATCTACTCAGAGCTACGTGGGTAGGTGCTCGGAGGTAATCCTTGAGTTCATTGCTATATAGAAGAGGTCAATATCAAGGTCTGTGTTACGTCATTTAATTCCTTTCTGTCTTCTAAAACTTGGTCTGTGTGGAGGTATTAATGCCGGGTCTCATAATACCTTGTGCTATGATAAATCTATTTCTCATAAGACTGGTAAAATTTTGAGCCAAAGACTATCCTAATAGCGACATGAAGAAGAAAAATAAGTCTGTAATTATTTTGCATCCGATCTGACGCCTTATTAAGGTCCAGAAGCCCTAGACAAGTGACATTCTATCATCGGAAGCGAGGCGAAAACGATTAACAAAAAGGCAAAATTGTATGGGATTGACAAGCGATATCGAAAAATCACGTGATCAATCATTTTGACATTTCGACTATCGCCTTCGCTGACATCGAATGCCACTTGTCTAAAGCCCAAGTTTGTAGACGGACAATTATCGCAAAATCTCCTCTAGGCCATGGTCCAGCAGTGGACATCTTACGGCTAAAATGATGATGACGAACGCATCATTTTGACTTTTTGTAACGAAATCGGACGCGACTTATATATAGTTATACAAGCCTGAAACAGCCAAGTAATATACCTGTTGGGTTCCCAGAGGCGGCTTAATTAACTCTGACACCAGAGGTGGCTACATCCTCACACGGAAAAGAAGAACGAAATCGGAGCTGGAGATTGCTCGTCAATCGAACTAGATTTCAACATGTCCCTGTTGCCTGTTGATTGATAGGTACCACTGTTTCTGTTTGGTTGGTACTGAATATTTCATTTCTGAAACAGGTTTTCCTTCGATATTTCCCATACCACAAAAGCAAGCTATCATCGACTCCGGCCGTCGCCTGATTCAATGTTTTCCTTCATTCACCCACGGAATGTGGCGTCTGTCCGTGTTTATAAACAAACCAACAACCGAACCAGAGTGTAAACTGTTAACTTGTGAACTGAACGAAATGTTTACTTTGATAGTTTATTTAAAGATAGAAAGGGAACAGAATGGCAGGCCTTTAAAAAATATTCTGATAAAAACTTGCAGTATTCCTTAATTTGAATGATATAATCTGATAAAAAAACCGGCCAAGTGCGTGTCGTACTTCACCCATTTAGGATCCCGTACCAAACCGCCATATTAAGTTGGTTGTAATAGAAAAAACAGAGTATTTCTAAGAAAACATCTGATTTATCAATATATTTGTATTTTTTGATTAAATATACGGAATATTAAACATTATTAGCAAATTTGAAGTTCATAGGTTAATGGCAAGTTTACAAAATCTTCAGTTCAAAATTTTGTAAAAAAAGCTGACTTTCTTTTTTGATCTTTGGCGTCTCATTCTTTTATTTTTCAATCTTTTTTTACACAACGAATACTAAATGTATCTACTCTAGGAGCTCTGATCAACGATACCCCCTCGATGGGGTATGTCAAAGTTTATTTTATTCGCGCCTCCCCTTTAGCTGTGTGATCCCTTAAAAAAATTTAAAAATATTTTTAGACAATTTGTATGGCTTTGGGACAACAAGATGCTTATACTGTTAAAAAATTAAGACTACCTCCAACCGTTTGGCTGTAAAATTTGTGTGACTGACGACGGACAGACATACACGTGAGTGACAGCAATAGGGCTCCGTTTAGACCCTTCGGGTACGGAACCCTAATAATAATGCCTTCAATCCGATTTATTGTTTCACTCAGAAAAAAATACATTCATATTCTCTCCTATGCATTCCATTCCATCGCAGTCCAAAACGACGTAAAAGTTAAAGTATCTAAAATCAACAGTCTAACTACTAATTGTTCCAAATTAGTGTTAATTAAAATTGTTTTGTGTGTAAGTTGTAACAGTGCATACTAGTATAATACGAGTGCGAGTAACAGTTATTTTTGTCGGTTCAAAATAAAAACTTCGAAGGGCCAGGAATTCGAAATTTTATAGTACGAGTACCTACCTACTTGTAACAGTTATTTTTTATCTTTTAAAAAAAGAACTTCGGAGGGTCGGAGTTCGGTGTTTTTTTCGGGAGTGGAGCGAAATGGGGTCAGTGTTTTGCAGGTGTGTTAAATAGGGCGTGTTTTGTTAATTAGCTGCATGACAGAAAAAACGGTCCCCTAAGTCGTGGTGTCATACACTGGGAAATTAGGGAAACTTCTTGTAAAAAAATATAATATTTTAATTAATTAGTTGAAAACAACAAAATAGGGCCATAATGATAAAGAATTTACATAAACTGAAGTAATTTTTAAATGTAATAAGGTATTAGAGAGTTTACCGTAATTTAAAAGAATATTCACAGTCTTACCTGTCAGACTACTGAGAAATTTCTCTAACTTCCAAAATTTTTACGTTTTTGAAATTGATTGTTCTTGAGACGAGCTTGCGAGTTGCATTTTAATGTTGTACTTAATACAAGAATTGAATATATGATTCTGGACCCTCTAGGTCCAGAGCTCGAATCGTGTACTGAATCTATGGTATTATTTTCGCGTCGGTCTCAGACAGCATGTAGATTACCACTTATTTAAGGAACATCCCATTTTTATAATAGTTGCAATAGTTACTTAGTTGGTAAAAATATTTACGGTTTGCCAGTAAAAAGGATAAAAGACCGCGGAAACAACTGTTCAATCTGTCATAATTAAACATCCAATCAACACTCTTGATGTGTCAATATATTTGTCGTCAATAAACAGCATTTTCTCATCACTGGCTCACGGGCGCCGGGCGTCAGAAAACGGAATTTTATCGATAACCGTCACTAGAGGCGAAACAAAAGACCGGGCAGCGAGAAATAGGGCAATTCGGCAAAACTGAACAAATACCGGCTTGTTTTTTATCTGTGTTGTTTTTATCTTCCTCTATTTGTCTTTATTTAAAATATTGATGCCGTTAATGTTCGTTCATTCCTGTGTGTCTTTTTTCAGTTTGTTTTCATTTTCCGATATTCACAAACGATAAGGAAATTGTACGGGCAAACGTTGAAGTTTTGGGAGATACCAGTTGAAAAAATGGCAGGGGTCAAGCTACCGTATCCTTTCAATCCTGCTAAATGTCTATCCCTATATTTTCACCTTTTTGTAGTTAGCTGATACCTAGGTACATTTTAACTTTATTTTGCAAAAAACCGTAAATTTTCTCGTGTTTACAATGTATTGTTTATAGACCATCATCAATAGACTAATTTAGGAAAAAACCATAAATGTTAACTAACGTAGATAAATAACAAGAAAACCAAATAACGCTGTATTTGTCCAGCTAACGTGTCGTTACTAACCAAACCTACACCACGGGCAAGCCCAGTTTGCGGCACACATTTACCAATTACTATTATTTTGTTCAATAACCTGACATGAGCCGATTAAATAGGTGTGAAAATTGAACGCGTTGGATTGAGTGCAATCTAACGTATTTATCCGCGTTAAATTTTCACACCAGTGTGTAATTAATATATTTACCGAACCAACTCCAAACGAGGCATACTTTAGTTTGTTTAAACTTTCCGACACAGTTTTGTAATAGGGAAAATTAATTTGTTGTACGTCAGGTAGATAATTAAAAAAAATATTGGACACGTATTTTAACAAAAAGTGACGACGATATAATGCGTTGAAATATCGTGTGACGTCACGCCGTTAGTACACTTTATACTGACATAGTGACGTCACAAGCCCCCCACTCCTGAACTTTGACGCGTTTTATCTTTGTATTTTTTTTTATTAATTCGGTAAAGCAAAAAATACTTCTCCAATATTATTTGATAATCTCACTGACAGAATGAATATGTAGTTTTATCATTTTTTTGCCCAGGTAACATCCCTTTTGCTTTTAATCCTATTATATATTTTGTATGGTGAATAAAAGGGAAACCATTGTTTTACGGTGCCTGGTTGATGGCGTTAGACTCGCCCTAACACGTACAACTTGGGACTTAAACATAACTGATGAAATGTTGGTGTCTTGTAGGTGCATCTCTGCCCACCTTTCAGGGAATACAGGCTTGATATTTTGTATCTTACTAATATTATACATTAGTAAGTTTGGATGTATATTAGTTACTCTATCACGCCAGAACGGGTGAACCATGGGTGAACGGATCTGGATGAAATTTGACACAGAGTTAGATTATAGTCTGGAATAGCACATAGGCTACTTTGCATCCTGGTGTAATGTTCCCTTAGGATAAGAAAACAGTTTTAACGCGGGCGAAGCCGATGGCAGAAGCAAACATAGCTATTGTAAGGGTAAAAGTATCCTTACAATGTCTATCTCCGGATTGTGTTTAAACTCTGCGCCAAACTTTGTCAAAATCTGTCCTGCACCGGTTCTAAGTGTCAAGTGTGTTGTAGTTCGATGATGGAACGGGCTAGAAGGATCTTTTTAACCCTATCGAAACGTGCGTTCACTTGTTTATCATAGCTTCCATGGAAGTGCATTCATATAGAAGACCGATGATCCAGTTTAGCCCTACATGGCTCATTTACGGCCGTTGTGTATTAGCGATCTAACACAAAGGCGAATTGACCCGCTTTTGATACCTCAAATTGTTTCTGTGAAATTCTCGCGAGGATTCCGTGTAGCGCACAAAACAGTGAGGCGCTCTAAGCAAGAGTTACAGCAAGCTTTGTGCCACAGTGTAACAGTGTGTGCTTGGTTTACTGACTGTAAAATTGTATGCTATGCTTCATTATTTTATAACATAACCCTGCCGCGAGACCAAAAATCATTTAGCTACGAATTAAGTGATTTTTTGTTATCAATCTGGATAGCAAGTATTAGCTAGGGACTTATCTCTTTTGATTGTCGTTGTTTTTTCATCATTGGCGGAACATAGGGCTTCCCTTGCCCTATGACTGCCACTAATGTGTCCGTACTGTCTGTCCGTCGTCTGTTACACGGGTTTTACAGCCAAACAGTTGGAGCTAAAGTCTTCAAATCTTCACGGTAGAAGCATCTTTTTGACACAAAGCCATACAAATTTTCAAAAAATATTTTTAAATGTTTTTAAGGGGGGTTTCATCTTTAGCCTACCCCATCGAGTGGGGCATCGTTGTTTAGAACTCGTTGATTAGATAAATACTGTATTTATTGATTTACAAAACATTGGAAAACACAGGAATGAGAAGCCACAAGACAACTTTTTTACCATTGACCTATGAACTTGAATTTTGTGGATAATGTTTTTACTACGCATATTTTAAAAACAGATAAATATATTGGTAAATCTGATTTTTCCTTTGATATTCCCTCAATTTTCCTATTACAACCAACTAAATATTGCGGTTTGGTTCGTAAACCTTAATGTGCGAAGTCCGACACGCAAATGGCCGTATTTTTTCTTAGCAATTTTTAAATTGGTTTGAATGTTATCTTTAAGATCTCCATGCATTATTTTTATTTATTTTATGCTACGGAGCAAATCCTTTACGTATCCTACATAAAAATATTTGTATATTTAATATTTTCCACACGCGCCTCGCCAAGGCCTTGGAACTCTGCCGGGCCACTAGCCGTAATGGGCCGTGAAGACCGCAACTAAAACTCAGTCCAAACAATAACTATTTACCTATAAACTGGGTTTAAAAATAGCTGTGTTTACGCAGTGTTTCCGGCACTAAAGTGTTGGTACACACGTACAAACGGTTCGAGTCAACTACACTCGGCTTTAAATACGTCTATGCACATGTTTCTTGGATGAACCTGGTTAAAGGGTTCCCCAGACAGATGTGACAATGCGAAAACATGTTTTCAGTCTGTCTGCGGGAGGCTTAATTTCTTTTAAGAATTCATTTTCTCTCTTTTACTGGAAGCCGACCCCAATATAGTTGGGAAAAGGCTAGGCAGAAGAAGAAGAATTTTCTATCTTAATCTGCGACCGAGAACATTATTTAGTGGAAAAATGCTTTAAAAAAAGAATGTTTTATTTTTCTGAAACCTCTTGTTTTGTCCCATTTCTCTTGTTCAATACATTAATAAATTAGGTACTTTACTATTAATAATATTATGACTGTGATACAAGACTTTTTATTTCATCCCAAAAACCTCTGACCTTTATTATTGAAAATAGCTGCTCCAAACTGTTTATCACAAACATTCTGCTCAGAATAGGTAGTTTGCAATTAATATCGCTTGAAAATTTTTTTACAATGCATGTCCTCGAAAAGAGCGTTTTCCAAGCAGCCAACTGTGCGGAAAGTATCACTTTTTCTCACTAGTGCTTTTACTTGTCTGTATTTTTTAAATTTTTAACTCCGTCGTCACGCAGACGCATAAAGATTTTATTATTTGAGAAAGATTTACAAATTAGTTAAGTACAGATTATCATTCATATAAAAGGTAAAATGTAACTAATACTTCATTAAAGCCGATTTTAATTACTCTAGATTTAGATCTGATAAATAAATTAATTTTAAATATTCATTAAATATGTTTGGCAGAACGTATATATTGCTCGTGCCTTTTTGCGTTACGACGTGACAGCTATTTGTAGAAGCGCAGTAGATATGCCCGAGGAACTTTTAGGTAATCTGTGGATATGCTGAGCGCGCTTGAATAAGCCCGCCATTTTATTAATTTCTTGCTTGGTTCATATACATTTTTTTATTTCCTCGCACAATGCATAGTAAAATGTTGTACGATACACGTATATAAGATGATTCCAGACTCGTGTAGATTTAATAAAAATGCTACTCATCAGGAATCAACTACCTTCCGCACTTGTAACATAAATAACTATAGTGATACATCGACGAATTTTATCGTGAATTTTTATTTTGTTTGAAGCGTGGTTTTAGTACTTAGTAAAATTAGTCATTGATGAATTGATATGATTTAATTGTGTGTGTAGTTTGAGTAATTATTTGCACCATTATTTTCGTACAATCAATCTGCCTAGCCTTTTCCCAACTATATTGGGGTCAGCTTCCAGTCTTACTGGATTCAGCTGAGTACTAGTGTTTTACGTGGAGCGACTGCCTATCTGACCTCCACAACCAACCAATGTTTTACCAATATTTTCGTACAATATTATTCAAATATTTGATCACTTACTGTGAAGTGCACAGTACACAGATGATATTAATTCAATTAATTTTATAACTGGATATTGTAAACAAGAGTAGAGCAGAAGCACACTAATTGCCAAATAATTTATTAGGTACGGCTTGATGTTTCTGTTTTTCATGAAAATGCATGGAATTAATAAGTAGGTCCTAAGTACCTATTCGTTCCATACATTTTCAATCAACCCACTCTCCTCTGTTTAAATTATTTTTCTATACAACACATTGTTAGCAAGTTACTTATAGGTATCCTTGTTCTTAGTGATAGAAAAACTAAGCAAAACTTGTCCTGGATTGTTTCTCATCTATTTTACAATGTGTGGTTTTGAACCGTGAGTTCGCCAAAGTTACTAACGGTTGGGCAATTGGTGCGTCGTAGCCGTGTACTTTATTAAATCAAAATATATTGAATAGGTATTGTCATTACTGCCACACTTTTTCGTTAATGTTCTCGTAGTCTCGTTTAATACAACAAGTGCATAAATGTACGTAAGCCGTTTATAGGTGTTTGAATAGCCGAAGCGCTGATTGGAAAGCCACAGACCATTTTTGTGGAAGTAAATTAATATTTCGCTACGAGCCACAATGTTTTACCAATTTATTCGCAAAAAAAAGGAAATGCCGGGTTTTGTATATACAGGGCAGCTTGTATCAACTTAAGCGCTTTATTTTTTTATGAATGTTAGAAATATTATTCGTTGGCTAGTGATAAATGTTTTACGTTTGGCTCACTATGAGCAGTTGGCCGGTATTTATCTTTTGTTTGGCTATTCGGCAAAGGCCTACTTTTAAGAAAAACTTAACTCAAAGTCACTTGCCAACAAGAGGTTAAATTGACAATATTGTAAGGCAAAATGTCATTTTAACCTCGTGTTAGCTACTAACTCTGAGTTAAGTTTTTCGTGCAAGTGAGCCCAAGCATATGAATTAATACTGAAACAAATTGCTGCCTGCAACTGGCCCGTTGGTCTAGCGGTGGCAAAGTGCGACTGGAGAGCGTGAGATCCCGGGTTCGATTCAGATCCGACAGTGTTATTGGATATATCGATCTGGAATGTCTCAGTAGCAGGACGGAGTCTGAGATTGCGTCCGGTGGATAGCAATAGGCTCTTAGTACATGGAACTTAAACATATCTTTTGAAATGTGGGTGCACTAAAAGTATATCTCTGCCGAACCCTTCAGAGTATACAGTCTTGAAGTTATGTCATTTGCTCGTCCAATTATAGTCATTCTCATTCCTTTCTTAGGTAGTCTGTCTCGCTCTACAATCAGTCCTATTATAATCAATTTCTCGGACAGCTAGTACTTAAAATTGATATGCACTCAAATGTAGCCCATTTAAACGTGAATGCGATAACCAAACAACAGCACAATAAAGATAACTGGCTGATATCAGCTATTAAATAATTCAAAGAAATTATTATGTTGTCACTCAAAGTATTCGTTTTCGACCTATTTTGGTGTATGATGAATTCTAAAGGTCGTAGCTCACTTACACGTCCACGCTTCGGCACAACACCGCCTCAATGAACCACTGTATGAGCCATTCTTGATGTGAGCAGTGCTGGCTCAATGGTAACGACGCCGATTTACGCGTCGAATGCAGGTTTTAACTCAGATAGACCATTTACTTTTCTTTCTCAAAACAGTGAAAGAAAATATCCTAAAATTAAACATTCGAAGACATGTTACACCGCACTAGGCCGACATTGCGGATTTATAAGCCACTCTCGCAGAACGCACGGTTGGTGTAGTGGCTGAGAAATCGCGCCATAAATATTTGTATGGCCTACAGTTAGTTGGTCCAGGTCGGACTATTTGTATATGTGATTTCACAGTTTGTTTGCGAATGCATCCACGATACAGGAGAATATCCATGTTTGAGACAACGTTTTACAAAAGACGATGACGATCATGTCCGAAAGGAGGTCTGCAGCATTATTCCGTAATGAATTCAGCAAGGCAAAGTGCAAAAAGTATGAAATATCGACCAATCACATTCGAGATGTAAGACGCGTTGTGGATTTCCGTCTATGTGATTGGGCGATTTTAGCAGTGGGACCGTTTTTAACCGACTTACCAAAAAGGAGGAGATTCTATGTTTGACTTCATGTTTTTTTTTTATGTATGTTCACCTATATCTCCGTCAATTAAGGAACGATTTTGATTTTCTTTTTGTTTGTAAGAGTATGTTTCGAAATTGGTCCCATTATAATTTGGACATAACCCTACAATAAATAACGGCAAATCTCTCGGGATTGTCGACTACAATCGCATGTCTGTTTATTGATTATACCATTTGATAACATAACATCACGCCAGTACGCTCTTAAGGGGTACGCAGATCTCTCATTTCAGGTTATGTTCAAGTTTCATGATATTCGGGGTTATATATTCTGGCGTTAAAGTTACTTACTAAACAACTGGCCTATTAGGTAGGTACAACTAAAAAGTGAAAAAACAAAAACTTTTTTTACAAAAAAATACTACCGACTTCAAAATAAGAAAACTACAAAGTGAAAAATAACTTAATTTTTGGACTCCGGTGTCCATAACGCAAAAAAGGTACCTACGAAAGACACTGACTTCCAAAAATAAAGTTATTCTCACTTTGTAGTTTTCTTAATTGAAACTTATGTAGTTTTTTTTTTGGGATCTATTTTACTCAGATACGACAACAGCATTGCATAAAAACCAATGTTCAGTGTATATGTGTAGCCAGCTACACAATATCCATTGCACCTTATACAGTAAAAATATATTGTGTCTGAACTACCCACCTAATGACTACTTAAATAGTCTACCCTCTTTTCTCGCATCGTAAAAGGTGACGAAAGGTATATTCCATATGGTTAGCTAACTGCATGCACCTGTTTACTTCCCGTACGCTTCCGTTATCGTCTCCAGATGCCGCCATATTGTTCAGTGTTGGATATCACGACGATTCTCTCACATAAAGATGAATAGTGATGTCCATTGTGTAAGAGTTCTAGCGACATAAGTAAGACTTTGAAGCTAGAACACGTTTCGTAACTGTCAACTGCAACACCACTGGAAACGCAGTTTGTCGAATTTTCTGTATAATTTAGTGCCCAACTGAAAGATCCGTTTCGGCTTCGGCCATTTTCGGCCAAAAAACTGGTTTCAGCCGGCGTTTCGGTTTCTGCCATAAAGTGGCCGGTAGTTTTTTGTCACACCGCACGTTTTGGTTTGTTAAAACGTGTTTCGGTCGGACAATTAGGTATACTTTTCTACTATAGGTACAATTTCATTCGAGTTAAGTGTTCGTGTCCAAATCCCACTTCTGATTGTTAGGCAATTGGTTTTTTTTCCCACATTTCAGAATACTGCTCTCAAGATATATTTTCCATTAATTGAGATCTGATGTACCCATCTGGAGTATTTATAAATGCATACCGGTCACTAGTAGAATAAATGTGATTGAAAGCTCCCAAAGACAGGCTCAACGCGACAATGATGTGACAACCGGTTTATTGTTACAGAAATTGTTCGACGGATATTTTGCCCGTAGAAGTATTTCTATGAAAAATCTTTGTCGCATTATCGCGTCGCACATATCTCCAGAAGCCATTAACCCTTTAATTCGCAGGTGAAAAAACTTTTGGAGTCCTTTCGTTTTTGCTAAGATTTATAAATATAAAAAACTAAGTAATTATCAGCAGAACATGATCAGTATCTTTTTATTTACTATGTCGTTCAGGATGATCACTGCGAATCCGCAAGAACTAGAAGCGCAGTGGTTGAGCGGCGACCGCCCGGTTTCAGCGCAAGGTAGCCGATACGTATACAAACTGTAAGCGCAGAGCCCGAGCGGTGAGGGCCGCGATGTTTTAGCGCAAGGGTTGCAGTTTGATTTTCCGATGCCCATATTTGTGTCAATAAAAGCCTGTCTACCAAACGTTTGGTAAACAAAAAAATTATCTATAAAAACTTCGGTTTCTGTTTTCCGATGAAAAGTTCTTTCTTTGTCTTAACAAAAATACGCCATTATTTTGCGAGAATACGCCATTATTAAGGCTGCTTTTTAGGGTTCCGTACCCAAAGGGTAAAAACGGGACCCTATTACTAAGACTCGGCGGTCCGTCTGTCTGTCTGTCCGTCTGTCATCAGGCTGTATCTCATGAACCGTGATATCTAGAAAGTTGAAATTTTCAGAGATGATGTATTTCTGTTGCCGCTATAACAACAAATAATAAAACAGAATAAAATAAACAGTGGGGCTCCCATACAACAAACTTGATTTTTTTGCCGTTTTTTGCGATAATGCTACGGAAACCTACGTGCGCGAGTCCGACTCGCACTTGACCGGTTTTATACTATCGTAAGGAATTTTACAAAAGGCATTCTTTTAAGAAACACCCTGGCGATTTGTTACAGTAGATACAAAGATTCTTATAAACAAGGTATTTTTTATTTAGCTTAGATATAAGCATTATATATAATCTGAATTAAGGTTATGTAAACATACAGTCTGAGAATTTATTTCTTGCGAAGATACATATCGTCAATTTGCTGTCCCATTTTTACCCGACTACGTCGAAGCTAAAGGGAGGGTTATGTTTTATAACTAAGAAACTGTCAGTCAGTTGTCATGAGACGGACAATTTCAGTTAATAGTCAAAATGCTTATCAATAAAATGCTCCGACTGAATATCCACAAACCCGTGTTTAAAAGGAAAAAAAGGATTTTAATAGTCGACTAGATATTAAATTGCCTGGGTAAACGAGTGACTCGTGTACTAACGTTCTCATTTACTTAGCAACCGCCAATTCACGTAAAAGACAATATCAAAAATAAACAAACGTCAAAAATAAATAATACTACACAAAAAAAGTTATAAACCATAGCGTTGCATCATAATTATAGCGACCAGCCAGTAACATGAACACAAAACTCAGATAAAAATGCACAGATATCAACAAAAAAACATAATAAAACAAAAACACAAGTTGAAACGTAAACAAACTATAAATAACCGTTAAGGAATGCAGCGTCGAATAAAATATAGTAGACTAGCAGGAAAGTGAAACTGAATTATATCGATTGATCCCGACGAGAGTGAACGTCCCTTCATAGGGCACAATAACAACATTGCGCGCTCGATTCAAACTTCCACGAAACAACGATGCTGTACTACGAAACTTATTCAAACCTCACTCACAAGTTGTATTCAGTCCGAATCACGCACCGGGACGCTCAACTATCAGCCGCAACTTCTCCATACTTTATTTTTAGTAATGGCGTAACCGCACTAGGAATGTTAACTGCTCAAACGATTTATATAACGCAAAGCCTTAAAAACTAAAGAAGATTTCAGGTTATACAGAAAATCATCGACCAACGCCTTCACGCAGGCGCGAGACCTACGCGAGACCACTTTATTACTGTCACCCGGCTCGAATTTAACGAATTGTTAAATAAATCGCTGAGGCCTCAGAGATCGCCCGCTTAGCCAACTGCCTGATGATTTAAGATCGCGCAGCCCTCACCTGTTGCCAGTAGTCTTCCAGGGACAGCTTCCACTCGAAATAGCCGGTGTCCGTCACGTCCTGCAGTTCGCGGAATAAGTTACCGCTGGGTAGCACGTCCATCGCACTTACATGTGATGCCGATCGAAACAGAGAAAACGCGCGGCGCGACGTGCCCCTTCCGTGGCTAGCGAGCGACTACAGCGGCCGCGAGCGGAACTCTGCCCCGCGCACCCGCCCCCGCAACTCACAGAGTTGAGAGTGTATATATCAGACAGAGAGGGCATCTGATACCTTTCTCTTTTTTTCGTCCTTTATCCTGGTCGTGAATCGGTGAATCGTGTCAACCGGGATTTGTAAGTAGTAAGACAAGTCCCATAAGATTTACAGTTATTATATTAACGTCACTGTTAATTTTTTGTGTGACGGGAATAAGCCGTCCGTATACTAAATAGGAATCGAAATTTTATTTAATAATTTTATTCTAAGACGGATCGATTTGTCTCGGGAGAGGTGGACTGTGTTTCGTCTCCATTTTATGGCCCCTAAATGTTGGGGAGTTGGAAATTTTCGTCCTGTAAGATAAATATTTGGAAAGAATTCTGTTTGGAATCTTATATGCTTAACTTGGCGCAACTTTGAGTGTAGACAACATCCCTTCAAATATTAATAATAGACCGTCTGTGTAATGCCTAGACTAGACCGCGCTTGCCCTAACTAGTCTATGACCCGCGCTCAAAACTTTTTACAAAGTTTGAATGACCGAGTACTTGTCTTAATAATGGAATAACTTCGCTATCATAACAGAATAAATTAAAATGATACAACTGTCTACATTAATGACTTCGCAAGTATTGACTGTTTTTAGGGTTCCGTACCCAAATGGTCAAAACGGGATCCTAATACCAAGACTTCACGATCCGTCTGTCTGTCTGTCCGTCTGTCACCAGGCTGTATCTCATGAACCGTGATAGCTAGACAGTTGAAATTTTGACTGATGTGTTTCTGTTGCCGCTATAACAACAAATACTAATATCAGAATAAAATAAATATTTAAGTGGGGCTCCCATAAAACAAACGTTATTTTTTTGCCGTTTTTTGCGATAATGTTACGGAACCCATCGTGCGCGAGTTCGACTCGCACTTGGCCAGTTTTTATCCCATAAAGAAAAAACGAAATCATAAAAAAATATACAACTTGTATATTTTTCTTACAATCCATACTAATATTATAAATGCAAAAGTAACTCTGTCTGTCTGTTAACTTTTCACGCTTAAACCGCTGAACCGATTTAGATGAAATTTGGTATGGAGATAGTTTGTGACCCGGGAAAGGAAATAGGCTACTTTTTTTCATAAAACACGAATGAGGTGAAAATGGGGGGGGGGTAGTTTTGTCTGAAACTTATTATGGATTAAATTCTGAACCGATTTCGATGAAATTAGGTATGGAGATAGATTGAGACCCTGAGAAGGACATAGGCTACTTGCATAAAACACTTAGGGGGAGAAATTGGGGGCAGGGTTATTTTTCTATGTAACTTCTTATTATGCAATTTTTTCTTATCTTGAACCGATTTAACCGAAATTTGGTATGGAGATAGTTTGAGACCCTGAAAAGGACATAGGCATTCTTTGTGCGTAAAAAACGAAGGGGAAAAATGGTAGGGGTTAGTTTTGTATAAAACTTCTTATTATGGAGATCGATACAATTCAAATTTTGCGAAAATACTTCTGTAACAAATAATTAAATCGTAAAAGGTTGGGTTTGTAAAGATAAGATGTAACTTTCTTCATGAAGCTGAATTTTGGCAGGTGGTAGGTTAAAGTTAGTAAACGTTAGTTAACAAAGGATTTTTGTAAATTCGAATTTTGAGGTGGTAAATGGGGAAAGCTAAACTTCGTATGAAACTTTTTATTGCGGCTTCCGATTTGGTTGAAACTTTGCGGGCATGTTTTTGATAACAAATGATTGAGATCTGCATATTTATTTAGATTATGAAATGGGATGAAGCTTCGTATTACACAATAAGGATACAATATAATAGGTAGCAATATATTAACAGGTATGACAAAAGGGGAAAGCGTGTTCATACGTCGAATCCCAATAATTGCCACTGACCTATCATTTCAATTCAAAAGACTCCAGTTTCCAATCAAACTTAGTTTTGCTATTACTATTAACAAAGCTCAAGGGTAACAGGGGTGAATATCGTGTATGTCCAAGGCTCAGAATGTGTATGAATTAGCATCAAATGAAAGGACATAGAACATAGTATATAACAGCGTCATAAAATATTGTACCCATGATTAACGGAATAATTAACGAATGTAAATTAACTGCAGATACAATTTATGATAGAGTGGGATCTTCAATTTGCAGCAAAGCAGAACCTATGACTCTGTAGTTTATTTGTTGCCTTTTGTAACTATTTAACATATACCTGTATTGACCAACGTCTTCAATTAAATAAGTTAATGTTTTTTACGTGAATGCTTCCTGTACCTATGGAGGCTGAGTTTTCCAAGTGGACGTGGATGGCCAAATCATCAATATGAAGAATAGCACAAATAAAACTAATACTGCAACTTTGGATTTTTCTCAACCTGTAGGTATGTCGACAACCAGAATTGATTGACAAAATCTATATTACCTAAAGCGGGCGAAGCTGCGGGAAACAGCTAGTAATTAAATAGATGTATCCTAAATTCCAACTGGAATATTAGTTCATGGAAGCTGGAAATAAGAACCTCTAATAACTTCTAGTGATATTTATAACTAGGCACACTTAATTATAAGGCTTTCCTTCAATGAGATTTTTTGCTTTTCTCGTTCCCAGCTTAATTACATCTACGATTAAAACGTCTTGTTATTATGAATTATTTTCTAAATATAAGCATGCTTATCAGTACCAAAACAATATTAAACGTTGTGAAACATTTCTATATTAGTGACCGCGACGATGGCCAAATGCCTAGTTGACTGTTCACGTAACCCAAGGGCTGGCTTTTACTTTGGTTAGAGGATAAGCACTGCCATACAAAGTGGCAATAATGCTACCAGTCTTTTGGGCTCAATACCAGTTGACAACAATGTGGAGGAGTGTTTCGAAGCCATATTTCAGTTTAGTTTATTTTTAGGCTTAGTTAGCATTTTTGATTTAATGTATTTGTATGTAGTTATATTGTAAGTATCTCAAAGGTTAAAAAAACGTTTAGCAGCATCATTATTACAAGAGGTAATAAATAAGAACCCATTGACCTAATAATACCAATGTGTAACTGGCCCACTGCAGGGCAAAAGCATCTTCTCATACAGAGAAGACACGAGCATTTATCACCAGACTAGCTCAATGCAGGTTGACGAATCAAGTTATATTTACTGTAAGTCTCGGTTTTCTCAAGATGTTTTCCTTCACCAATGTCAGCGATATCCAAGACACGGGCACCCAATGCGAAGAAAGAAAATTTGGTTCAAATAAATTGCACTAGGTGGTGTGATAAGCTTCGACTTGTTATTGAGTTTTGTGAAATATTAAGATTTTCTAGACACAATCATTAAAAATGTAATATGTTCTTTTTAATTAACTCACCTAAGAACAATATTAAGGAATATTGGGCTCTTAAATCACATTTCAAAGAGAAGAAGAAAGCGGTTTTAAATTTCTGAGGCATCCACTAGATTTTTTAAATTTGTTTTGTAACACATTTTGGTACAATGCAACTGTAAAAACGTGCAACTGTTAAAATACTATAAAACAAATTGTCGCTGTACTTCATAAAACAAAGTATTCACAAACCGAGTTAACCCTTTTACTCGCAAGTCCCGAACGCGTTCAATGTTCTTAGAAAAATAATCAGTTTAATCAGATGAAAAACGCTAGTTACGTCGGCACGGTTTCTTTGTATTGATTGAGGTATCTGTATCCTAGTATTATATTATCTGTGTCCAAGATAAACATAGAATGTATATAGATATATTGAAAAAATCACATTGGTACTTACCCTCATTTATACCCACGACTTCAAGCAAGAAGAGCAAGGTCTTAGCTACTGGGTCACTACGACACAGACCGACTATGACTGTAAGTAACGGACGGGATAAATGCAACGACGGGGCCGAAAGCGAACGGCCTCCATGTGTTATGTTTGGCCATCCATTATATCGAAAACAATCCATTCGAACTGACCTCGGCTAGCGTAGCCTAGGTATCCTTCGACCGAATCATAAATCCCCAAATTATAAAATAACATCACGCCATTATTCCTCGATGCACAGTACAACCCACATTGCGCCAGTTATGTTTAAGTCATCATCATCATATCAGCTAGAAGACTGCTGGACATAGGGCCTCCCCAAGCGTCGCCAAATTGACCGGTCCCGTGCAGCGTCTATGCAGCGTCTTCCAGTTCTTGGTCCCTACTCCAGAACTTGAAGAATGTTTAAGTTTTAGTACCTGATAGCGAGCCTATTGCCATCAACCGGGCAAAAATGCAGACTGCAGGCTGCTGCTGTCAAAATCCAGATGGCAAACCAATAACACTGTCCGACCCGAGAATCGAACCTATGACCTTGCTAGACCAACGAGGTCGTCTATCGGTGTGAAGCAGGTAGCAAAAATCATTTGTCAAAAGACTAAATACAATAATATAAAAGCGCGTATATAAAGGGATGAGGGAAAGCAGCCATTGGGCATCAAAAAATTTGTCCACATCACTATCAATGGGAAAGGGGCCCAGAATGCTGGCAAGCATTCGACGTTGAATAGCAATGCTTATCTTTAGCCGAAGAAAAGGCCAGTGTGGTCGCGTGAAGAATCGACGATGTCCCAAAATACTCTATGAGCACTCGGACCAAAAGGGCTAATGTTCCAAACGGCTCTATCATATGACTCCCAAAACTAGTTAACTACTCAAATTCTGTTATGAATAAATAATAATGATCTTGTCAACAATAATATTCTGACGTGGATTTATCTACGACCTCTTCACTAAAAGCCTTCAAGACCATGAAAGCTATCAAAAACCCTTTTGGACTGGAACAGCTTTTTAATTGTCATTTAGTCTACATCAAATCTTAATTCACAAAACTGAATCAATTCAATTAAGTCCAAGCGGGCAGTCCAATTTAATTAGTTTCTTTCGTAGGATATTGGAGATTGATTTGTGGTTTCCGCAACTATTTCGTACTAGGCAAGTATGAAAATGTTTCCACATAGGATTTATCACATACGGTGTATTTGTTCCACCGTTCTGAATTTTAAATCTAAAATAATAAGATATCTTAGTTAAATAATTATTTTTTCTATAATGAGTCTATAATATTAGGTCATTACATATGAAATTGGCGTTTTGTAAGGGAGGAACATAAAGTCGTTTTTTTTTAATATAATATATTTATTTAATCAAAGTATGTACCATTGCTATTTATGCACTTTTGTCATCTCATAGGTAATTCATTGATCCCTTTACTAAAAAAACCTCTCGGACGGGAATGACGAAGACGGCGGGCGCTTTGGACTGCCCCATCGGAGTTGAACTTTTTCCCATGCAAGAAGTTATCCAAATTTCGAAAAAAATGGTAATCTGTTGGTGCAAGGTCCGGGGAGTACGGTGGATGACATTCCAATTGTAGCTCCTCTAATTTGGTAGCTGTCTGTTGTGCAGTGTGTGGTCTAGGGTTGTCCTGAAGCAGCAGTGGCCTAGAGCGTTTGACCAGCCTCGGCTGTTTAGCAGCTAGCTTTTCCATCATGGTTTGCAGTTGCTGACAATAGATATCCGCCGTAATCGTCTGGCCAGATTTAAGAAAGCTATAGTGAACGACACCGGCATTAGTCCACCAAACGCTCACAAGTAAATTTTTTTTAGTCAATTTTCGTTTGGGGCAGGATTTGGATGGTTCGCCAAGGTTCAGCCATTGCGATGAGCGTTTCCGATTATTGTACAGTATCCACTTTTCATCACAGGTAAAGATTCAATTTAAAATCCCTTCATTATTGTGCCGGTTGAGTAATGTAACGCAGCAGTAAACGTGCGTTTGTCGGTTTGCTGCACTCAATTTCACCTTTCAAGCTTTTTCACTTCCCAATTTGCTTCAAGTAGATTAAAACTGTTTTATCACTAACACCGCAGCTTGCAGCTAGCTCGCATACACATAATTAATCCTTCGAGCCGTTTCTGCAGCACTGGTGCCACGATGGAACTCGTACTCGTAAATAACGCGATATTTCAAGTTTTCCATTTTGTAAACTGACTGGCGCAAAGAAAAATCCAAATAAGGAAAATACAATTAGAAATTACTTAATACACAACATTGAAACATCTTCACATTATAAGGGTGAATGCCACTGCATATAATTTTCTAGATAATAATAATAGGTAATATTCCCTTCCTGATGCAGAAGGCAGTACACTTTGATACGGCTCGCATTGTGAGAAGGTTCCTGTCTCTGGAGCCTGTATGTATGCAATGTATTAAATAAGAATGAAGTTAAATAAAAGAGATGATAATAATAGCCTTTATTAATAATATTACGTTTTACAGTTAAGCTTCATCATCATCATCATCATTATCATTTCTCCCCCGGGCGTCGCCACATTGTCCGACCCCGTGCGTCTCGCATCCAGCGCCTTCCCGCAACCTTAACCAGGTCATCGGTCCACCTAGTGGGAGACTTTCCAACGTATCGTCTTCCGGTTCGCGGAAGTTAAGCTTATTGCTACTTAATACTACATGAATGTTTACATTATAATATAGTACCTGGGTGACCGAGCTCTTCTCTGGTGAAAATAGAGAAAACAACGTTTTCTAAAAATGAAACCTAGCTCGATTTATCGCCCCCGAAACCCTTGCAGACTAAAATTTATGAAAATCGTTGTAGCCGTTTTCGAGATTCAGATTATAATATATCTAGTACATTAATACAAAAATTGCTCGTTTAAAGGTATTATATTATTTCTTATTCGACACCGGTTCTTCCATTGTCTTGCTTGTCAGCTTAGTGCTCTCCACAAGCATCGACATCTAGCTTTCTCAGTCCAAGTAGTTGCTGCCACCTTTTTGATGTGATCTTCCTATCTACGATACTGTCTGCCTTTCCTTCTTATTTTATATATTTCAGACGCCATTCTGTCACTTCTTTGGCCTATTTTCCCAAATTCTTATTTAATGGTCTACCCATTTCCAATTCAGTTGTTTAATTTGGTGTTTAACTTCTATAATTTCGGTGTGTTTCCTTATTGTGGTCAATTTTACTTTGTCTTTTAATATTTTATTGAGTATACTTACTTCTTTCTTTTATATCTTTGTTTGTGCAGCTCCATGTTTGACACCCATAAGTGCTGCTCGGCAGAATACATGCATTAAAAACCTTCTTTTTACCTGACTGCCGAAGGAGGGTAATGTGTTTATCAGTCTATGTATGTATGTTTGTTCCTATGTGGCGTTCTAGAGACCAAATGCGTTGGCCAATGATGATTCTTCTTACGAGTAACCCTGCGAGTGTCACTAGCTGCATTAAAATTGCATAATAGAAAAATGACGGATTTTGGGCACCATGATGTGGCGGACCAAATTTTTTTTTTCATCCAAATCTATCGTGTGGGTACCAAAATAAAGAGTTTTAAGAGGTGATTTCAAAAATATATAACACTTATATGTATAAATGTACCTTATTCTAAAACAAAACACTAAAATGTTGTAAATAAAAAAGACTTAAACAAGAAGAAATCATGCTGTGCAGTCGGAGAATGCTTAGTCGCAATCTGGCTGGCCAAAACCAGATGTATCCTCCGACTGCACAGCATGATTTCTTCTTGTTTAAGTCTTTTTAGTTCGCTTTTCAAGCAGTCGGGTTTTTAGATTTTTTGAATGAACTTTTTCGATTTTAATATATATCTGAGTGTTTATAACTTCTATCAAAGACTTATTATCATCCTATGTTTATTCTATTATTTTTTGCGACCTCTTTTGGAGAATTTATTTGACCAAGATAAGTATAGTGCTCGTCAAACTTCTGGGCCGACCTGAAGTTGGCTTTCCGATTCCCAAGGCACGAAACGGTGCTGTTTTTGTAAGAGATTTAATACTGTGCCGCCATCATAGCCAACTTCAGGGCGGCCAAGAAGTTCGGCGAGAACTACACGTTTACATTTTTACTTGGCTTTAATCGTGCTACCTTTTCGCTTTCGTATACCAGTTGTTCAATCATACTCTGAAGCGATTCTGAATCTTCGTGTATTAGTATGAGATCAGTAATTTCGATAAAATAATCTTAAATAAACTAAAACATTTCAAACTGTCTCGAAATATATTTGCAGATATTTCATTATTAAAAAAAAAATTATGTAGTCATAAATATTTTGCATTACCTTGGATTCAACTAAATAGCAGGCAATACCTTGGTGAAAAACCAACCACAAGAATAAAATAAATCCTATAAATAAGTTCGTAAGAGTTAAACAAAAAAACTTGCTTACCTACTAATCCGTACGTACGGTACCGTCGGTACCTGCTTAAAACTGACAACATTTAGTAGATTTGCAAAAAAAATACATATTTATGGTATCTTACTTTTATAAAATAAAAAGTCAAGGCAGCAGTCTATAGAAGAGTTTTTAATTGAGGAGTCTTTGCTAAAAAGTTTTTATTTAACTTTTAAGAACTAATAATCTCGAATTCCCTGCTAGTTAAGTTTTCGCCCGATGAAAGAAATTTTGTATATTTGTGGGTATTTCTAAACGGTCGTAGCCAAACGATTCCAAAAAAATATTTGAAAACAGTAAACAGCCGCCCTGTTTAAATTGTAACCACTTTTTCTCCCCCAAAGGGGATGATTTGTGGTTTAGGATGATTCTGTTATTTAACTTAAAGATATGGATATAAATGGTACATAAGTACCATTTTTAAGGTTTCAAATTCAAATCTATATTGTATAACACATGTGTTTAAGAAGATCTTATAAATAGGTAGTAATATAGTTAATATGGCAATAATTGAATAAAATAATACTTGAAAAATACTTCTTAGAGTTAAGCTCGCCTTTGTACATCAACTTTATGATCACTTAAGTTGTATATGTAATTTTGTTTTTGTGTACAATAAAGAATAAAGAATTGAATAAATTATATAAATTTCATGTAACTAGAAAAATTCATTTTGAATTAAATGATGCTACAGAATAACATAAAATAAAAAAGTCAGAGGTATAAAAGTCAAATAAAATGGAAAAATGACATTAAAAATAGTAATATCAACAAGATAAACAATACAATATTATATGTTATATGTCGAGCAAGTAGTAATTTAGTACAGTCATGAATACCTAACTTACTATATAATTAATATAACTTGGAGAATTTATAATGTATGTTTTAATTGTAAAATAAATGATGCTACAATAATATTTCTTTGCCGTTTTTTCACCGCCATGCATTAAAATCCCGCCCTAAAACTTTAATAACTCCATTTGTTAATTACTTTTTTCTGTCAAATGTATTCACATCGCGTTTAAAATATTTGGATCGAAAATTAACTTGCCGGTAGTTTTGAAAACTAATTATAACAAATTTTATTTTTTACATAGATGAGTAGGTTACCGTTCTCTGATTAGAGGACAATCATTATTATTTACCTAGGTTTTTATTCCCGCCAAGGTTTAACTATATGGACCCAAGCATCAAGAAATTACATAAGTAAGTAGGTAACTAATATTTAAGTTAATGTCAAGTTAACACAGTCCAGAACCTGGATCAGGAGGATTCATCATGGAGGATCATAGCTTACTTTTCATACCGGTATAATGTTCCCTTGGGATAAAAAAAACACTATACAACCGGGCGTAGCCGCGGGCAGAATCTAGAATAATAATGAATTAAGAGTATAATTATAAATTTAAATACCCATTAACAAACATGCAAAGAATAACTCAAAACAAACGTAAACGGCAGCAGTAAGAAATTAATATAAACACAAAAATATTTGCAATCCGTGAGAAGCGAACGTGAGACCCGCCCTAATGGAGTTCTGAATCGCGCAAGCAATGTTTTCCTAGTTCGTAACACCAGTACGGTCATTTGGGGCCTCTCGTGTGGGAGTCCGTGTCTACTCAGGAAGACAGTGGACGTTGGGCCTGTTCTAACCCCATCCATTGACGCAACACACTGAAGGTGCACACGACTACATCAAATGTGCAGCGCACGGACGCAGCCTCGAGTTGACTTGCAAAAGCCCTGCTTGAGGCGTGTGGAAAGGAGGATCCTCCACCCCACTGAAGTAGACGATTTGACTCCCCGTTTTTGCGATTTTTAAACCCAGAATCACGTGATCTCAAGTGTCAACAGGGGGAGTGACCATAAGCCTTACTCTAAGAGCTTATGGTCACCCCCCAGGTAAGTTGGAAAATTTTGTTGAAATAAATTTCAATAGATGGCGTGGTTGATTTGTTATTTAAGTTAGTGTAAATTTAAGGTAATGTACAATGGATCATAAAAAATACATTATATTCTTGGTTAATATACCCTACGAAGCATCAAATTATGAAATAATGGAATCCCAATTTAAATTCCGAACTGTCGGCAATAAGATACATACTTCAATATCACTTATTTATTTCTTATTTAATTTTGTTTGTTTTTTTAGTTGGATTGTAAGTAACTTGAACTTGATTTCAATTTGGTTTTAGTTTGATTTGTTTAATTTAATTGATCATAGAAATAAATTTCATTTTATGTATTTTTACACATTAATTCCATGGCTGAATCACTAGCCTCCAAAATACAGGTTAGTTTGGGCGTTAGCATAATCATAATAACTTGTTAACTTTTTGTGTCAAATAAACATTATTATTTCATTTTATTATTTATTTACCTTAGATGTGGGTATTTGTGAAAAACATATTTTTTTCAAAATTATCCCTCTGCCCTTTCCTGCTTACATTTTGTACCAGTATTATTAAACATATTTATCAAATTATATAATGTTACAGTTATGAATTGCAACGATAAATCTATACTTATATTATAAAGCTGAAGAGTTAATTTGTTTATTTGTTTGAACGCGCTAATCTCAGGAACTACTGCTTGGAATTGAAAAAATATTTTTGTGTTGGATAGTCCATTTATCGAGGAAGGTTAGAAGCTATACAACATCACGCTACAGCCAACAGGAGTGCAGCAGAAATGAAAAATCTTGCAAAAACGGGCAAATATTATTCCTTTTTGAGAGCTTCCTTTGCGTGCGCTGCGTAAACGGTTTAAGTTACGCAACAATCATGTATGTAGGGTAGGTAGGGTATATGGGTAGATAGGTAGCCAGTTGACGGGAGCGAAGCCGCGTGGGCAGCTAGTTATAAAATAATTCTAAACTAATTTAGCTGCAACAAATTTACGCCAACGCACAGATACCTACATCTACTCAAATTGAAATCATTACTGTTCAACACACACACGCAGTTCATTGTGTTGCCAATTTACGCATGCAAAAAATTTAATGCACAGTCACACACATAGCAGGTTAAATCTTACTAATATTATAAATGCGAAAGTTTGGATGTGTGAATGTATGTTTGTTACTCAATCACGCCAGAACGGCTTAACGGCTTTCGATGAACTTTGGCACATAGATAGTTTATAGTCTGGCATAGCTCATAAGATACTTTTATCCCGGTATAATGTTCCCTTGATATAAGAACCCTGTTTTCAGGCGGGCGAAGACGCTGGCAAATTTTTAGTGGTTTATAATAATACACTTTCTAATAATTTCTAAAAACTATAAATGAGTACCGGGAAACCATCAGAGACGTGAAAAACGAATAATATAATTAAGTTACAACTCGCAGTAAGTTTATTATCATGTTGGTCAGTTAACCGGATTAAAGCTGAAAAGCGAATTAACCTCTAAAAGGTAAACGGTTCGTTTTGCTACCAAGTAACAGTAATGAGGAATTCCTGTAAAAGGAGGCAAGCGGGGTTTGCCTTTAACAGGGCAACAATGGAAAAACATGAAAAGTAGTTCAGCAGGTGGATAATGCTCTCAAAAAATCAGTAGCTTCGAAATTGATTGGCACGTACAGCACTAAAGAAGGTGCATCTTCGGCTGAGGCAGGGTTTTTTTCATTTTAATCGAGTGTGCTATCCCACAGAAACTGTGCATTGAAAAGAACCGACCCAGTGGTCGGCGCAGTGGCTGAGCGATTGGCTGCTGCGCTGCGAGTCGCGGGTTCAATTCCCGTACGAAACCAATATTTATACGGCCTTCAGATTTGGCTAGCAAGTTTAAAACTAGTAACCAATCAGAATTAGATTTGATGAGTAAGCAAAAATGTAGCCACTCTGAGTTAAGGATTTCAATGTAACTAGAGCGACTCGTGCTTTTGCAAAAAACCCTACCTTTCCCCAGTAAGATTGAGAAATGATTTCACCATTGTCTAATTATCCGTGTTTTCGCAATATCCCTAGCGATTTCGCAAAATTTTGAATTATTATCCTGGCTAACCACATTGACAACACAGGCGAAGAAAAATAAAATAATTGTTCTCGGAAATCACTTACTTAATATTTAAAATCAACAAAATTCGTCGTATTAACATTGACCTTTGCATCTTGAACTTCATCATCGTCTTCCCTTCAGTCGAAAGACATCCACTGCTGGACATAGGCCTCCCCCAAGCGAACCTCATTCTTATTTAATTACTAAGACTCCATTCTATTTTCTGTTTTACGTGGGAGCTTCAAATATTTCGTAGTGTTTTAGCTTTGTTTTTGAAGTCGATTTGATTTTTTGTTAATAGAGTTTTCTTTGTGATAAGCTCGCGGTTGACCGCTTTCTCAACTGACGTAAGCGATGATGTGGTCGACGATGAAACACACAAACCTAGAAGAAAAAGTAAAAAAGAAAGAAAATAAATTTATAACTTATATAACGTTAAGCCCAGATTACCTCACGATATTTGCCTTCACCTTTGTCAGTGACCTCTAGGATAATCTTAGAACATTACGAATATAAAAGTCGCATTATTACTTGCCTGAATTCGAAGTCATCTCCTCAAGCACGAGAGGCGAGGTGTTAGCCACTTTAATAATGTCTAGGTACGCCGTAGCGTCGGTACCAAAGGTAGGTAAAATATGACCCAAATGATTTGTTTTCAGTGTATTTACTTAAATGAGCTCATTATAACTAAGCAGTCTACACTTAGCCTACAAACGTCCCTATCAAGAATCAGTATGTCATTTCAAGGTTACCCTCGATGCCAACCCGATAAGTTGCACGTGTGCCAAGATACAAACCTCCTCGCCACAATAACGCACTTCGTTAGCATTAAAATCAGTAAAAAAGAAAACCTCAGGGTGCGGTTATAAAAATAAAGCCGTGGCCCTCATTGTCAGGGTGTATAAACATGGCCCCGTTCGCGATCGGGGACGGTGGTGGAACGAGCCGTCGACCGGCACCCCTTTGTGTCTCCATAGGGGCGCCACCCTAGGACATAGGTAGATACGTTGGTAGGTTAGATATTAATGTTGTCTGCCGTGAGAAGGCGTGTGCCTTATGAAATTTACAATCGGCAAAAAATAATTGATTTTCAAACATACTGTCATTCCCTAGTTATCCTCTATGTAGAATAAAATTCGAAAAATCCGTTCCGTTTGAATCAAACCGTTTGACCGTCTCGGGGGCGCTTTAGTGCTCATCACAGACATAAATCTAACTAGATGACGCGATTGTATGTACTTCGCGTGCCATAAAGCGGACTAAAGTTACGACAAATAATCGTAATCTGAGTTTTTCATTAAGCATTATCATCACCGGATATCCACCGAAATCTAGAAAATAACCTTTTTATGCAATATTGAGTTATAAAAAATGTATAGAATAAGTTGGCAAAAGCATTGGAAATGATTTCTTTCATTGGTAAGTAAAATTGTGTTTAAATTGTTTGTGAAAAAGTGGCACGCTTGGTTTTCATACAGAGGGAGGAACGTGCGTTATCTATTTAGATATATATCTGTGGTGCTCATCTACACAAATAATAATCTATGCCAATATTATACAGAGACAAGATATTTTTGTTTGTTTGTTTGTACCGAATAGGCACCGAAACTAATGGACCCATTTTAAAAATTCTTTCACCTATGGAAAGCTACATTACTCCCGAGTAACATAGGGTATTAATTATTTTCAAAAAAATAGGGATCCTTATGAAAAATGCAATAATGTAACCCAAAGTAGCAAAATTTTGGCTATAACATTCATTATTTGGCGTGCACTGAGAAAACTGATGATGATACATAAAAGTTATGTACTACATGATTAAAGTACTCATTATTAAATACAAAAAAAGTCTGGGAGAGTAAGTCACAATAGCAGCATTAGTGTTCTAAAATTTAATTAGATCGCTGGTGGAAACAAAAGTTGGTTACATTCGTGTTGTATTATTAATTCTTATAAAATAATCTTAATAGTTTAACAAATTGGTAGGTAGGGTAGGGAGCAGGTAGTGTGGTGTTGGTGTTGTGGGTGTGGGTAGGTAGGTAGATAGGGTAGGGTATGTAGGGTAGGTAGGATAGATAGGTTAGGTGGGTAGGTAGGTAGGTAGGTAGGTAGGTTAGGGTAAGTAGGGTATGTAGGGTAGAGTAGGGTAGGTAGGGTAGGTAGGTAGGATAGATAGATAGGGTAGATAGGTAGGCGGTAGGTAGGTAGGTAGGCAGGTGGATAGCCAGTTGACGGGAGCGAAACCGCGGGCGTCAGCTAGTAATGTTATGAAGAGGAAAGATTTATATTTTTGTATGTTTGTAAAGAATAAACTCATAAACTACTGGATCAATTATAAAAATTCTTTCACAATTAGAATGCTGTATTTTGCCTGAGTAACATAGTTTATATTAATCACTTGAAAAATAGGGATATCCCTACTAAAACTTCAGTAATGTAAAACAAAGTAGCAAAATATTGCCTATAAAATTTATTATTTGGCGTGCGCTGAGTAAACTATTGATATATGGATAATGGATAGGTTAGAGTGTTTAGGCAGTCAGTTGACGGGAGCGAAGCCGCGGGCTCAGCTAGTCTTCGATGTTAAAGGAACTCCTTTATTTAATCTAGACCCAGCAGTTTAGGTTATGCTTTAATTGCTCGCGTCAGTTGATGAATTTATGATTTTACGTCCATCTCGAAACATACAGTATGTCAAGTGGGTAGGTACTCGGGCCAATGTATCGGTGGCGCGAGGAAGCGCGGGCGTGGGGCGAAGAGCTGATGCAGCGACATACGGAGTTGCGTCGGTCTCAGCTCCGCGAGGTCCTGGTGGCGGAATAGCGAGATAGGCTTTCACGCCCTACCACCACTACCACGCCTCGTCATCATCGAGGCGGTCCGGCCAGTGCTCGAGCGCTGACTCGGGAAAAAGCATGGCTCCCTGTCGTTTCGGATGACGCAGGTGCTCTCGGGGCATGGTTGCTTCGGGAAGTACCTGTACGCATAAGAACAGAGAGCCGGACGCTCGTGTGTGCCGCTTGGGAGGAGCCGCGTCGTGCCCTCATCTTTGAAGTAGGCAGCGGAAGTATCGTATGTACCCGCGACCCCCGGCGTAGGTGTGAGATGGAACACCGGGGTGGTAACTAGCGTAGGTAGGGTACGTAGATATGTACGATAGGGTCGGTAGGTTGATATTAAGGGCAGGTAGGTAGGTTGGGTAGGTAGGTAGGATAGGGTAGGGTAGGTAGGTAGCCAGTTGGCGGGAGCGAAGCCGCGGGGGACAGCTAGTCGTATAATAAAACTCTTTCCACGCGGGTGAAACCGCGCGCAGAAGTTTGTAATTTATAAAAATGTTTGAGGCAGTACTAATAACACCAATAACACGCAGACCCGCAAGTGGAAGTTAGTCAATCAATAAGTTCATGCGAGCCAATGATAATAATTACTTCATTTTAATTATTATTCATTAATTATTTTATAAATTTTCACGTGCATAATTTATTTATGCTTGCCTGCTTCACGTTGAAAATTGTTTAATTAATTTAATACATATGCTTCGGTAAATAAATAAGTTATTTTGAAAATTTAAACATAATTACAACAGTGACAAAGATTTTCTAAAAAAATGCTACCATGCATTAAAAATCTATCTTAATATTATTATAGTAGCTTTCAACTATGTTTTCATATTTAACAGATTTACTTTCAACTTGCTTTCAACACAACATTTGTATTAAAAATGAGACTGTACAAATAAACCTGTCATGTTCACACGGTGAAATTCTCAAGAAAGATCAGGAGCGGCGCACTCATAAAATAAAATAAAACTAATTTTAATTTAATTTAGGTGAGTAAATTAATAAGTAGGTAATATAGACAATAATAGTACATAACATGACATATCATGAAAATAGAATACATAGACATATTAGTTGGGGTGGTCACGGCGCACAGTGTGTTCTGGTGCGCCGGTGATGGGGGGAACTCCCCAGAGGAGGGTCCGGTGACGGACAGCCACGGCGGGTTCGCGGTGAGTGCTAACGCGTACCCGTGTTCCTGCCATAAGCGGCACAGGAGGACACGGTGGAGTTTTAGTTGGTTAGAGTGCCACTTAACTGTGCTATCTCCCCATGTTAGCGCAGTATGCATGAGCATTTCTCCAAGATAAAAAAGGTACATTAAACCAAATAAAAACAGATACCTACATTGGAAATACAACTGAAATGTTATTAGGGAAAAATATTAAGCGATATTCCTCTCTCCTCCTCTCTCCTCCCTCTGACTGTGCCCGACAGGGTCCATAATTGTTTCTGTAATTTATATTTACCACCTATAAGTACATTATGGATGCAATAAATTGAATTGGAAATTGAATTGTAAGCTCATCGATAACTGGCGTGCGTGTATGACTAGGATGTATGTATGTAAGTAAATAAAGCAATATAATTCTTATGTAAGTATCGTAGTAGGAGGTGAATTTATGTGAGGCGTCAGTTTATGTGTTGTCATTTTCTCTCAACAACAGGAAAATATCAACACTTTGAAAGAAATCACAAGCCGATTTCCGCTTTAACACTTGCGACAGATTGCGTCGGAAATGCGATTTGCCGGATAATTTTTGCTGAGATGGAAAAAAAACATGGTTGAAGATGATAGCAATATTATTAGCACAGTCATTCATGAAATCGAGTATTGAGAGTAAATCTCAGCATGAGATCTGAACACTCATAGACACCTCCATTTTGACGTTCTAAAAACCTTAGCTTGTCAGACGAGCTCTCAGATCCAAAGACCTTATACTTCGTAGTAAGAAATACGTATAAGGTCTTTGCTCAGATCAAATAAAAAGCTCGACTGACAAGCTTAGGCGTAGTTTCGTTGTACGTGTGTGCGTGTAATTGTGTATGTATACGTTGTGGAAACAGGAAATATATGAAAGCTACTTACACAATTGTCGGCATTATCAGACTATTACCTGCCTCGTTGGTGTCGCAAAAGCTACTGCAGAGCATGAGGTCCTGGGATTATTCCCGGATCAGGTTACGTATTATTGGGTTTTTCCATCTGGAATATCTCAGTAGTATCCGGGAGTCTGGATCTGGGCACACGTCCGGTGCAACTCTGTGTAAGCTTTCGGCGTGTACGTTCCTGTTTTATCATAAAGGGCTTGGTTATATTCCACGTATTCTAAATTCAAACTGAAAAACCATTTGCCCCGTACAAAAATGCCTACTTGTGAAAATTTATATACATTCAATATTAATTCCAATTATTTTCGAGTGGACCACACCGACCATTTCAATTTGTACCGTTCCAATTCCTGGTACTACTTCAGTCACCGGACCACTCCAGGACTGGTAAACCATTTAAAAAACTCGTATGGATTTATTCGATGAATTGCAATATATTCAGTGCCCGTGACATTTCGTGATTTTTGCTAACCCCCTCCCCCCTTTCAAACCTCACGTGATTAATGGACGATCCCTTAGCACGGTGTTTGCAGCTTTTAAATTCAACTATAGATAGATTTAAAATAGCGATTTACATTGGTACTTACAATAACAGGATTATTAGTACTTACAGGAGCTCGTGGCTTAACAATAACAGCCATACGAGTCGATCGTCAAGGTTAAGCAACGCTTGCCGAGGTCAGTCCATGGATGGGTGACCATCTTTATAGTTTCCTTCATGCCTAGGATAGCACGAAGTTAAGCTGTTGGTCCCAGCTGTCATTTGAAGATCTTTGACAGTCGTTACAGATAGGCAAAATCCTAAGATCTGACACCAGTCTTGCCAACGGATACCGTGTAAGCCAGTTACTGGGTTGTGGAGGTCAGATAGGCAGTCACTCCACATAAAACACTGGTACTCAGCTGAATCCGGTTAGACTGGTTAAGGCTAGGCAGATTGATATATTGGTACTTACTAAGAAAACTTCGATTCAAGATACACTTATTTGAAATGGAATTTTTCACCAAGTTAATATCGTTTCTTAATTGCTTCGATTTGCATTGATGACTCGGTTTTTCTTTCCGTAAATTGCTCGGTTTATTGACATCTGGTTACACCAGAGTGTCGGAGAAGGTTTATCTGAAAACCAAAGCAAACAACATTGGCCTAGCCAACACTGTTGTGTTTAGAAAATATGTAGACAGAGACAATTAATTAAAAAATAATAATAATAATATTAATGTTTTAAATTAAAATCAATCCTTTAATAGATTATTATTATGACCGTGTCTTAAAAGAAGACAATAATCGTTCGTCAAAGTCCTCGGTAGACCAGGCTTTAGACAACATTCTACCAAAAGAGTCGCGAAAGCGATTGGAAAAGTGTCTAAAATAAATAGGTACCAAGCGATACCAAAATGTCACAAGATTTATACGTATTTCTTTGGCATTTCAACCTTTACTCTTGGATAGAATGATACTTTTTCTAGTGTCAGTGGTAGGTGATAGGTATTTTGTTTGCACCCGGATTAATGTAGTACAGGGGTCACCAAATAGCGGACCGCGGTCCGAATCCGGCCGGACTGCCGACCTATATTGTGTGCACCTTAAGTAAACAATACATTATGTTTTACTTATGGTACTTGAGTACGTAATTAATTAACTTATCACTTAGTAAAATATACGTAATAATAAAAATAGAATCATTTTTACATCCCTTTGAAGTTCAATGGGAAGTAAAAGTTCTAAGCAAAAAAAAATTGAAAAAAATGCTGAATTTGGTGGCTTCTCATTCCTTCTTTTTCCAGTATTTTTTAAAACACAAAATACAGTATTTATCTACTCAACAAGCTTTAAACAACGATACTCCACTGGATGGGGTATGTAATTTTTTTTTCGTGCCCTTTGGTTATATGAGAGAGGATTAAAAATTATGTAAATTTGTTTGGCTTGGATCAACAATATGAAAATTTGAAGACTGTAGCTCCAACCATTTGGCTGTAAAACCTGTTTGGCAGACGACGGACGGACAGACAGACGGACACGTGAGTGACAGCAATAGGGTAGGTAGGGACGTTTTTAGACTAAAAACGGACCTGAAATAAAAATTGTTGGTTACCCCTGGTGTAGTGTGTCTTCATAATTCTCTCAGCCTTATCCCAATCGATATGGATTGGGCACGACAAGTCTTCTTCTTCCTTATTTCACAGATATTCGACAGCCAAAAATTCGCCAGTACTTTTCAAAAATCCTTCGATATTTCAACATCAACAAATTGCAGGACGCTCAGATTTTAGAGGAAGTAATCAAAGTATTAACAAAGGACAGCTATTTAAGTACATATTCATCATGATCATCAGCCTTTTTTACGCGAGTGCCGAAGGAGGGTAATGTGTTTATCAGTCTTCGTATGTATGTATGTTTGTTGCTACGTGGCGTTCTAGATACCAAACGCGTTGGCCGACTTTGATCATACTTAGGCCAATCGATTCGTCATAACATTGCGAGTGTCACTGGCTACAAAAAAATTGTAAAATAGAAAAATTACGGATTGTGGGCGCCGTATGCAGCCCAGTTGGTGGTTTATCCAATTGGTTTTTGTCCTCACCCATCCTATGAGGTATAAAAATAAAGGGCTTAAAGAGGTGATTTCAAAAATATTTAACACTTATTTTTTAAATGTACCTAATTCGTATATAAGAAAACGAAATGCTAAAAAGTTATTAATAAAAAAAGTTAATTCAAAAAATCAGTCGGAGGATACATCTGGTTTTGGTTAGCCAGCTCGCGAATATGTATCCTCCCAGCATGATTTTCTTCTTGTTTACGTCTTTTTAGTTGGCTTCTTAAGCAGTCGGGATTTCTGATCATTTTGATAAAAAAAAATATGTTCTCACTGCTGGGACACAGGCCTCCTCTCTAGTACAGTGAATGGGCCGTAATCCACCAAGCGAGCCCAGTGCGGGTTGGCGGATGTCACATGTCTTCGAATTTTTTGGTTCTAGGATATGCCGGTTTCCTCACGATGTTTTCCTTCACCGTTTTGAGAACAGTGGTGATGAAATAATTTACACAAAGTAAAGCACCTTTCTGAGTTCGAACCCACGAACAACAACTTGTAAGTTGCAACTAGTGAGAACTTTAATACCCCAGTGGCTATTATAGTTCTCGCCAAACTTCTTGGCCACCCTGAAGTTGGCTACAATGGCTGTGCAGTAGTAAACCTCATACAAAAACAGCACGGTTTCACGCCTTGCGCATCGGAAAGCCAACTTCAGAACGGCCCAGAGGTTTGGCGAGAACTATACCATTGCTCACACAAATAAGGTAAGCCATTCAAAACACAACGGACTACATTTTTCATTTCGCTGCACTTATCAGTGAGTACAAAGCACCTAATTACATAACAAACAAGCTTTTACCCCTTGGGAAGTTTGCATTAGCTTGCCATAGACAGGGTAAAAGAAAAGCATAAACAATCTAGACTTGAAGATAGCTACATCGCGTTTTTTTTATGTTGTTTAGTTTTTTTGCCTATATCTTCGCATCATTTCTGTCGGTTTTCCGGACTTGGAAGGGAAATAGCTATGAATTTTCTGTTAGAGGATCCTTTATCGGTATCTGTAGGGAATTGGAACCTTTTTAAACCGTGACGCAAAAATAGGCGTGTTATAAGTTTGATGTTTGTACCTGTGTGTTTGTGTATTTGTCTAGTAGCATCATAGCTCCTAAACAGATGAACCGATTTTGATTTCGTTTTTGTTTGAAAGGTGACTTTATCGAGAGTGTTCTTAGCTATGTTTGATGAAATCGGTAAAGCCGTTTAAAAGTTATGGGTGGATCACTGTTTGGATTGAGGTGTTTTCGCAAGATATCGTGTCATATTTACGTGTTCATTAGATAGTCGATCGAAGCGTGTTTACTACTTGATAAATTATATAACATGCAATAAACAAATGTCGCTAACTTTTAAAATGTTTTAAATTCTACTTGTTGGTGTGGAGTCTTTTACATTAAAAATAAGTAATAAAATAAATAAGAAAAGGAAATGGAAATAAGTGTAAGGACCGATCAGTTTGGCGACGCTTGAGAGAGGCCTATGTCCAGCAGTGGACGTCTTTCGGCTGTAATGATGACGACGACGTAGATGTTCTATTGGATAAAGGGTCACCTATAGGTCAATAAAAAACAAATCAAAGAATAAAAAAAGCCCCAATCTTAGGGTGAGTTACTGAATTTATTATTTGCAGTAAAGAACGTGTCAGACAATACTTATACTCCTAAGATCGTCAGGTTTTAGGCAAAAATAGAGTTTGACGAATACTCAAGCTCATCATCAATATCAATACATATAAAAATCGTATAAATATAAGAATCTGTTGAAAATTAGTTTTTGTACATTGAAAATATCTCCAAATTATAGCCAGGATGTTAAAGGATAAACCAACAGAACCCATTTCCAGCATTTTTGGAATTTTTGTCTGTTTATTTGTGCACGCATCACGTAAAATCTACGAAACCAATTTAGATAAGTTTTATTAAGAAGAAGCATTACTAAGTTTTTGTTTCATGGCAATCGGTTCACTATATCAAAAGTGAGATAAATTTAAAGTATTCAAGAAGTAAAATATCACAATACTCGGACAGTTAAACTCCATATTCGATAAATGGCGTTGTGCATTTAACATCATTTTCTGAATGGCGGTGTTAAGATTCTCCGCGAAAGAAGGACCCCGAAAAAAGTTGGTCGTTCGGTAGGGTAGGCAGGAAGCCAAGTACCTTGACGGAAGCGAAGCCGCGGGCACAGCTAGTAATTAATCATTTAGTAATCGCCTATTTTTCTATTGAAACTTGAAATTAGGAATCTAGTTAACAAGTGCCATAAAGATCAGAGATGTTAGGATATTATTAATCTATACTGTGTATAAATGCTATATAAATGCGAAAGTAACTATCGTCTGTCTGTTACCACTTACCTATTTTCACGCTAAAACCGCTAAACCGATTTATATTATATTTTGTAGAGAGATAGTTTAAGACCCTGGGAAGGACTTAGGATATTTTTTATCCCAGAAATCGTCCTTCAAGTTTAGGGGTGGACAAGGGGGTAGAAGCTTGTATGGTGAACTAATAATTTCTCAAGTAAGGTGGCCCACACTCCTATAATATTATGGCGCAATATAAAAAATTGGCTATTCAAAGTAATAATGCTACGCCGACGAAGTCGCGGGCAATAGTTAGTAAAATAATACATAAATACTTGGGATTTTCAGGTTATGTTTTCTAAGAAATCTTTATAAAAACACTTTTTGTACGTCTTTCACATAGTTTTTTCACTAACAATTCATTACCTAACGTGACAATATCTACATAACGCGACGCTTTATATAATACACAGACTAATTAAAGCGCTGTCCACATAATGCCGGGTTCCCGTCCCTGACGAAAAATGGAAAATCGGTTACATACAATTTGTACGAACGATCCGAAACCCCCTGATACCCCGATTTTTCTCCGTGCCTGCCGTGTTCCCGGAAATCTGTGGACAGCGCTTAATGCCCCTTGAACTACGGACTTAATAATAGACTGTCTGTCTGCATGTTCATAACAATGCACAAACATACACTCAGTATATCATACCTGTATGTATGTTTGTACACACATCGTACGTTATCAAATAATAACATCCCTTGCCGGGTGTCCGGCTGTGCGAGCGGACAAGTGTCTTTTGTCTTGCTTTTCATATACAAACAGGGCAAAGATCACGTGTTTTTGCAGTAATCACAAAGATAGGTCCATAATCTATACTAATATTATAAAGCTGAAGAGTTTGATTGTTTGTTTGTTTGAACGCACTAATCTCAGGAGCTACTTGTTGAAATTGAAAAATTATTTTTGTGTTGGAAGGTACATTTATCGAGGAAGGTTATAGGCTATATAACATCACGCTACGACCAATAGAAGCGGAGTATAAATGAAAAATGGTGTATAAATGTGGCAAAATTATTCCTTTTTGAGAGCTTCCGTTGCGTGCGCTGCGTAAACGGTTTAAGTTACGCAAATATCATGTACGATGGAATTGTTCCTCTTGAAAAGTCCTTAAAAAATCCGTGACGGCATATGTCTATCTTTTAAGATTGACTCACAATAACCTTTTTTATGGTAATCAAATTTGTTCATTTGCGAAGGAGTTTTATCAACATCTATACTAATATTATAAAGCTGAAGAGAATGTTTGTTTTTTTTTTTGTTTGTAGGGTAGGTAGGTAGTGGTAGGTAGATAGAAAGCCAGTTGACGGGAGCGAAGCCGCGGGGGTCAGCTAGTTTGAAATAAAGCAAAAAGTGCAAATGGAAAAATATGTGGCAAGGCGGGCAATTTAAATTCTCATCAGCGCGCGCCTCCATAGACATGACACTACTTTTCGACAGTAGGAGCCCATAAGCGCCAACAAATTAAAAAGTAAAAGCGTGCTATAAAAATTAAAATGTTTTTTTATGATGCAGTTGTTTGAAAATCGAAGGAAAATGTTGCACTGTAATGTTTTTTTTTTTTAATTTTACCTATCCACGAATATAAAGTACGGGTTTATATAATATTTTTTTAAATCATATTTGGAACATTACGTTGTGAGTAGATAAAGAAACTTCAACAACTAAAGCCTCTTACTGATGCGCGATGCAATATAAATTGCGTCGACGAGGCGATATACCGCACCTAAGAAGTGCGTATAAAATTGAAGTGCGTATCGGTCGAATTGCATCACATTGCGTGCATGTGAATATTTGTTGATATTAGCTGCAAGTTAACTCGTTGACAATTTAACTAGTTGATCAACTAGTTGACGAAATTACTCGTAAATCAACGTTAACGGAAAAAATCCATTAACGACCCATCGCTAATGACAAGAAAGTTGAAAATTTGACGTACAATACAGGTGCAGTGTTGCCCACTTTAAATATTGACGTATTAAGCGGTCGTCATTTTGCTTACGAAAGCTATCAAGCGCTATTTTCTGCAGAAGGCACCCATTTATAAGATCGCTAAATGTATTTTGAAGTATTTGAAATACTAACTATCTTCATCGAAGACTAACTACAAAATACCTCAGCATCAGTTATTTTAAAGACCAATTACATATTTTTAAAGTAATTGAATTACAAATACAAAATACGTACCTATTTGTATTTCAATTACATATTTTAATTTCAAGTCAACCCTGATGTTAGCCATACACTATAACAACTTGTATCATTCGTAAGCATCAAGTTTAAATTATATAATTATTTTTATTTAAACTACTCAAAACAAAATAAAAACCACTCGTAATTTTCACATTTCAATGTAATTTAATGAAGATTAACTAATTATTAAGTAGCAAAAAATTTAAGTTTCAAATTCTTCGATATTCAACCTCTTTGATTTTGATCTTAACACCAAAATAATTGTCATTATTTTGGTCTTAAGATCAAAATCATTAAAAAAAAATGAAATTTATTTTGTTTTAATTTTTCTTTATGTTTCGTTTCGATTATCTTCATGGTAATCTGAAATAATCGTAATTTTGTTTTGTATATTTGTTTAAATAACATCTTAAGTTATCTTACGTTAATGTATAATATTCGTCCCGATAAGTGTAGTGAGTAATAAGGATTCATAAATCCTCTATAGAATAGAATAGAATTGAATATCTTTATTTCGGCAAATATCCATAGGGTGTTAGTAACATATAAAAACTTATAACCTAGTGTTAGAGACATATAAAAAACTTATAAATTTGAAATAAAGTTTAACAAGGATAGGTACTCGTTCCGAAACAGCCCTCTCAAAAGTATGAAAACTATCTTAGCATTCATCATCATCATCGTCATCGTCATTTCAGCCGAAAGATGTCCTCTGCTTAACATAACGCTCCCCTCAGCCGATCCCGTGCGTCTCAAATCCTGCGGATACCCGTAACCTAAGCATTAATCAATGAAAATATATTTTTTACAACGGGTTCTATGAATCTGTGTATTTACTTATGTATGTACTCTTTTTAGCTACCTCGGGATTTTAAATCCGGTATTCATCAAGGTACATATTATCATTTTTCACAAAGTGAAGTTAAAGTAAATAAGCTTCCGATTAGTAAATAGATTATCCGACCACTTCTAGTCACCGTAGTCAAAGGCCTTAGCCGCGCTTACTCGCTCGACGCTTCACAAAGAGCTATATTAAGGTTTATTTTTATTCCGAAATTCCGATATTAGATCACTCAGTATCAGAATTGAAATATCGGTCATTTCGATCCGAGATGCCAATATTACGAGATTCCGATATTCTTGCCCTATTCCAGGCTACAGGAGTGCATAGCCATAAGAGGACGGATACCCGTTATTAAAGAATAAAAAAATAAATAAAAGGTGACTTTATTTTTAGTTTTAGTGACTTTTTGTTATTTGTGTTTTTTTCCTAAATTGTAATTCTTAACAAACTTTAAATAAACCTGTTAATTAATTAATTAATTTCAACACTTACTTGTTAGTACGTTACTAGACTACACGTTAAACAATAACATTGTTTTATGATTACGTAAATTAAACAATGTGATAATCTTATTATTTTCTCGGTATACCTTAAATACCTAGTAATTTTATTTTGAGTCTTATATATTAGACCCATTGGAGTAAACAGGCGTGATGCTATACTACGTGGGTGCGAAATTGACACTGATTAATAGGTAATTGTAACTTACAGGAAAAGCTAAAATATGTATGTTACAAAAGGTACCACATCAAAGGCATAGGAAGGTTTGATGTAAAAAGGGTTTTTCGTTTCAGGGGGACAGTTGTAACATGACATTGAAATCTAAAAAAATTTATCCCATCTCGTATTACTTTCAAAGGTTTGGGAAAAAATTCAATTTGAGCTCGCTCATGTTTGTTTACTTATTTTCTACCCTTATAATTTTATTAAAAAGAGGTGAAATATTTAGTTCTTTAACATTTTTAAGAAGGTAATTTCTGGAGGTACTGAACCGATTTTTCGCTTTGTAGTGTAGCTTTAGAAGCCAGTTTTTTATTGTAAAAATGTTATTTATTAGTTTCAAAGGTGATTTTATCGAGAGTATTCATAGCTATGTTTGCTGAAAATCGGTTTAGCCGTTCAAAGGTTATGGGCCGTTTTACTGTTGCAATTGGGGTGTTCTCGCAAGATATCGTGTCATAATTACATGTTCAATTTTATCGATCGAAGCGTGTCTATTACTAGATATATTTTAAGCATTATAACCAAAGACCTTATACGTATTTCTTACTACTAGACTGTGTACCAAAAATTTTTGTTTAGCGAAAATGTAATCTATCATCATACACCTAGGTTAGCTAATTCCTTATAAGCGGTAGCTAACCTAAAGCGGTCCTGGCGAGAGGGTTACCGCTGGTAGTGTGTCCTTGTCTGACATCTTGCCAGCTCAACTAATCATTGGTTTTGGCAGAAATGGTAGAAAATGTTATATTTTTCTTTTTTATGTATACCAAAACAAACGATTCATAGACTTTGAAACGTGTTTAAATATTTCTACAGTTCCTATAATTAATCAATTCGTTGTATTTAAAAAAACAATTCATTAATACTTAGTAAGAGTAGTACTTTTAAATATTTGGGCCTGGTAATACTAAATGTAAGATGATGGTTTGCGGAGTTTTTGGCGGGCTTTGTTCGAGTGAAATACAGCGACTGTTAATATTATTTGCAAATTGATTTCTAAAGGAATTAAATTGGTGCAGTTTTGATTCTCAACTGTCTACGCAACTGGACAATTTGTGAAATCATTGAGATTCTTTGAGGTATATTTAGCTGCCGGTATTTCAAAACATCGTCTGAAGACTGCAGGATCATCTCACGCCTCTCCTTCATGAGCTTGAGAGTAGAATCAGAGAGCTTTTTGTTCCTATCTATACGATTGGTCTTGAAGAACGAGACTTGAGGAGACTTGGGATTTGAGGATTATCGAGTCCTCCCCCTCTCTTCGAACTTCAGGTAACCCTATAATACTCCATCGTAAACTGCTCAATTCCTATTCGAGTTCGGTGATCTTTTCGTTAGTCCGGAGTTTGCGCGTGTTGTACGTTGCCAGGTCCAGTCGTCGGTATTTGTTAGAGTAGCCGGAACTCGTCCGGGATTCTTAGCACCCCTTGCCATACCGTAACCTCGACCGCTACCGTAGTCGAGGGTAGGCAGGCTGCAGGGCACTATATTCTTTACTTGTGCTATTCATGGGGAGTGCTTTGCAGGCGGGTTGGCGATCGCAGTTTGGTTGTTACAAATGCACAGAGAACGCTGCTGCCCATTCTCTGGTTTGTCACTTAGTCGCCTCTTACGACACCCACAGGAAAACGTGGGACGGTGAAATTATTTACGCCCGACAGCATACGGTAAGTGGTGCAGATTCCAAAAAATATACACACTGTTTTTTTTTATTTACAATAAATTAGGTAGGTTTAGGTAGCGTATTTAGGTAGCATAAATCTATCGGGATACTTACACTATCGTTTTTACAAATAAATTTGTCCCATGTTCTGTTTGGTCATGGTCACCTCATTAGAAACAGACACACTACCAACGGGAGCCCTCTCGCGCGGACCGGTTTATGCGCCATAGTGCACAGTCTAGTAGTAAGAAGTATAAGGTCTTTGATTATAACACAACAACAATGGCGTCGCATCAAGACGACTCCTGCGCGGGCCGAACAAACGTGTGTGTGCTACCCGCTCGCCCCGCCGCACGCGCTTACTAGACCCGCGGCGCTTATAAAACACCCAAGCCCGAGCTAAGAAAGCAGTCTGTAGTAATCTTTGGTCTGCGTTCGGTACGCTTCGGGAGCTCTGAGTTAGGCTAGTCACCTCTTGCCCCCGCATCTTATCGGATACAGGCTAAACAGCGTACTGTATCATTAACCACACATAAGGCTCATGATACGCGACGCTGCCGCATTTTGTATTGTAATTAGTGTCAGTTAATTTTATAAATAAACACTTGTTACTTTCATATTGCGCGTTTAGTTTATCTCTCTACCCACTTCCCCCTTACAGCATGAAATAAAAATGTTTCCGAAGGATTTTTAAATTTTCTAATTTTACTTGTTAGCAAATTCATTATTCAATTAAGAATCAGATTCACATTTTTCTATGAAGAAATTTCATTAAGGTTCTGCGAATCAGTATTAAACTAATTATAAATATGGAATAAGTTTTATTTTTTATAAATTAGTCTGAGTACACAGTTTAACCTCAAGTTGTCTACTTTAAGTTATAACAACTTGCTAGTACATAGTAAACTAGTAAATAGATTAATATTAATTAGTCTGTCAAACTATTCAAATTGAACATAAATAAAATTTAAGTAATTTGTGTAAAACGTAGTCTTCATTTAGTGGAATGGAACGTTTTCAAATGTTCTTTTAGAATTCGTAGCTTTTGAATTAGTGAAAATTTAAATAATAAAATTATTTTCATAATGAAAACCTGAAAGCTTTTTTGCTAGCAATTACGTAAACGTTTAATTTTCATTTAACGATAGGCTCGCATTTAACAACTATTGATGTGGTCGACAGAGAAGCATTCTTGCCTAGAAGTAACCTATTCAGTCTTGACTTAAAAACCCCTAGGTTGCAGGAAACATTACACATAGGAAATATCAGGAAACAAAGACTCCGGCAGGGAATTTCACTCTTTAGCTGTGCGCACAATAAAAGTATTCACAAAACGCTTTGTGCGTGTTAACTATAACTGTAATACACAAGGAAACCGACCACAATGGCGCTGTCTTGTTTGGTTGAGGGGTTTTATGGCCACCTTCCGGCTCCATCATTAGGCCAACTCCATAGACACATATTATTTCAATGTTTCCAGAATTACATGAGCAGGTACGTCCAGTTTTAGCATAATCGGATACCAGGAAGTGCTGACTAGTTGACGGAGAGGCAGACAAATAGATTACTAGTTGAAGTCCACACTTACGAAAGCATAGTAATATAAATGTAAATGATGTAAAAAGAAAAATGTTCGTCCTAATTAATAATATAACTATTTTCCAAGTTTCCCTTTGTTTCTTAATAATTAGCAGACACAAAGGAACCACAACACAACCAAACACGTTAAAAACCGGCCAAAGGCGTGTCGGCCTTCCCAGATTTATCAATATATTTGTATTAGTTAGTAAAATATACGTAATAATAAACATTATTGCCGAATTTCAGGTTCATAGGTTCATAGGAAGTTAAAAAAAACTTCGGCACAAAATTGTTTGACAGACAGACGGACACGTGAGTGACAGCAATAGTGCTCCGTTTAGTCCTTTCGCGTACGGAACCCTATCAACAGGAAACCGTAGTCAAAGAAATAATTAGTAAATAAGTCTCCTTTGTAGTTTGTTTAACTGGGCCAAAGCACAAGGCAGCAAAGTATGGGGGAGTCTTTGTTATGTAAGCTTCAGTTCCTGTTTGTTTAGCGTTTGTGGAGTACGAGAAAGCCTTCGCTTCGATCGAGAGTTGGGCTATACTGCAGTCTCTCCAACGGTGATAATTCGACTACTGGTACATCAAGGTGCCGAAATGTTTGTTCAGAAATGCCACCATGTCAGAACGACTTCAGGATCAGACTTCGGAACCTCTCCTTCTGCAGTGAGGTGTGAGACAGGGAGACCTCATATCTCTGAAACTGTTTTCTGCTGCACTAGAAGATGTCTTATTAGAATGATTCCTAGGAAAACTGTTTGATTAACATAGTCCAGTTTTTCTCCATTCAATATGATGACGCTACTTCTGACATTTGGCAATGTAAATCTAACACATTTGTTCTTTTTTTTTTCAATTTAACCAAATTGTTTGCCGATAACCAAGTTTAGACCTGATGAATAGTTATTCACATGATCAAGATTTTGTGGCCGCCGATCGACGATAAATATTATCCCAATTGATCATTATATCGGGAGAAAACTTATCATATGTGTTAATCCAGGTTATAAACTATTTGTGTACACATCCAAATCCGTTCAGCCGTTTTTCCGTGATTGATACACAAACAGGAAATCTTTTACATTTTTAATCTATATACATAAAAGCGAAATGTCACTTACTCACTCATCACGAATTATCGAAAACCGCTTAACAATAAAGATGAATTTGGGCAGGGTGTTTCCTCAAATGACTTAAGTGCGCACTAAGAAAGGATTTTTGGAAATCCCACCCGTTAGGGAATAAAAAAGGGGTTGAAAGATTGTATGAAATTTCTACAACTTATAAGTGGGATACGTTTTTTAGAAATTCCACTACTAAAGGGGTAAAATTGGATTGAAAGTTCAATTCAATTCAATTCAATTTATTCATCAACAACATTGTATTACAATTATCATCCTTAAAACTACCATTTAAATATAATAGATGATTGAGGTGCGTTCCAGCAAGAGGCAAAGCAAGACCCAGCCCAGTTTGTATGAAATTTTTAGTTTGTAAATTGGACAACTGAACTTTTATATTTATACTCTTGGTTTATAAAAAGAACTCATGTATTTATTGGTTTTTGGAAATGCTACCAATAAGGAGGTGAAAAGGTGAAATTTGTTGGTCTTATATAATTGAAACTTGGCATAAATACTAATCTAAGTAAATAGTAAAGATTTTTTATTATTAGTTTTTCAAAAATACTCCAATAGGTCGATTTAGGGGGTGTTAAAGATTTTTGAAGAATATTACTGTACAGGGCTTCTTTTTGTGATGTATGTAGGTGCACTAAGGGATTTTTATAAATTCGACCTTTAAGGGGGTGAAAAATAAAAGCCATCTGTAGGATAAAATACGGATCACGCGAAGTATTAGTATAATTGTTTGTAGCATTTTAAGGACTCCAATATTTAAATCAATTGAAATTAAAAAGAAACGATGCTTAGTTGGAAACCAATAATATAGCTTTAAAGTGAAAATCCCTATCAAAGTTAAGTTTCGATTGACCCTGTCTTAGGCGGTTTCGCACTACACCTCCGTGTTCATTATTTGAGTTCTGGGTTCAAGGTGTTCTGAATTATGACGGATAGAGTTCGAATACAGTGCGTGAACTTTCCTAAACCTAAATTAAATTTCATGGACACGGATCCAATGTAGTGTGTGTAGTGTTACGGTTAAAAGTAGTAAACGGTCAACTTTGATATGAGTGTCGCTTCTACACGAACTTACTCTCTAACCGCTCCTGATTATCATAATGTTGTTCAGAGCGTAAAGAAAATTAATTTCAGTTATGACAACAGAAAGTTTCTTAGGCTTTTACTTCAACATTGCGGACGACAGCTTTGTGTTGGGAATAGTTATCAATGGAACTTTGAATTAAGAAACTGCGTAGGAACCACGATTGTGCCCCTTTGAAAAGACAAACAAAACATGGCATTAATTAAAAATGTTCATAGACTAGATACATATCAGAGATAAACCGAATAGTCGGGCAAACCCAATCCGGTTATATACAGTCGGCAACTCAAACATATTCAAACTAAAATCATAAATAATTGACTGGAAGTTAATATTTAGATACAGTTTGGCCTCTGACTGTCTAGTCGGAAAAGCCAATCGCTTCAGAAATTTTGAGATCCGCAAAAGAATCAGGGATACCGACATAGCCCTAAAATTGCCAAACTTAAGTGGCAGTGTGCAGGGCATATTGCTCGCAGAACGAATGGCCGATTGGGCAGAAAAGTTGCATTGCGTTGGAAGGCCTCCCACTAGATGGACCGATGACGCACGGGACCCGTCAATGTGGCAACGCTTGGGGGCAGCAGTGGATTTCTTTTAGCAGATATAATGATGTAAAAACCTACTATCGCACAGCGCATACGATCTGCTTAATGAACATTCTTATTTCATTCACTGCTAGATAAAGCAAAGCCTAGACGGCTAAATCAACCATGAGTTTTGCACAATTCCTTCCATAAAAGGATTTTGAAAATTCATCCTCTTATTGCATTAAATAGCGGATGAAAATTTTACCAATGTAAGTTCGCCAATGAAAAAGCCCATCTGGTCTGTAAATATAGAAAATGGATAGTATATCCAAATCCTGTAGAGAGGACGCAAATAAAAAAATAAACAAGTGGCTTAAAATTGAAATGGCCGGCTAAGCCCGTTGTGCGTGCAATCTTTGTTAATGTAGTTCGTGTATGCACATACGGACTAAAGGATTGAATTATTTGCTTTTGTATTTTGGGTCGTGCAAATCCGTAATACTAGCCAAATGGAACATGCTGAACTTATAAGCCTAGCACTCAGATTTAGAATATGATTTTAAGCATGTGTTTGTGAGACATTGGTCCTAATTTTTTTCGCCTTGAGTTATTTTTTATATCGTTTTTATTATGTGATTGACTCGCGTTTGACCACTTTCTAGCCTGATGTAAAATGATGATGTGCTCGACGATGGAGCACGCTTGCCTAGAACTGACCTAGTCACTCTTGACTTAAACACTCCTAGGTTGTAGCTATCAGGTAACAAAGACTCTGGCAGAGAATTCCACTCCGTGTGCACAATGAAAGTATTAGCAAAACGCTTTGTGAGTATGGGTGGAATTGTCCACCATGTACCGATGGCGCGTTGCCGTACGTCTTGTAGTCCGATGATGGAAAGGGCTAGTTATCGTCTAGTTAGAAGTAAACATCTCTGCTTAACCCTTAGAGAATCCTTTGTACAACATTACGCCAGTTAAGTTTATCAAGTTCCATGTTATTACTTATTAGGTACTTATCACAGTCACGTCAATGTCATGGTGGCACAGTGGCTTAAACCTCGCTTCTCGTGTTTGTGGTCGTGGATTTTGATACGGGAAAGTATCAATGTGATTTTTTCAATTCATATGTACTGTCTAAGTTTATCTTGGACGTTGCTGACAACGGTGAAGGAAAACGTCGCCGTCGTGAGAAAAACTGGACTTGTAGTTGTTTAAGTTTGTGTTCCATAGGTGTTCTTGCAGCAAGACTTTCCAGAGCGAGGTTAAACATTTCTTTTTTTTTAATCATAAAACCCGACGGCTTAAAAATAAACGATGTAAAAAAAATATACAAGAAGAAAATCATGCTGTGCATTCGGAGGATACATATTTGCGAGCTGGCTTACCAAAACTATAAACATCCTCCGATTGCACAGCATGATTTTCTTTTTGTTTACATCGTTTTAGTATTTTTTCGAATGACTTTTAAACATATTATAAGTGGTGTAAATTTTTGTAATCGCCCACTTGATGGGTTTACAAGAAAAACGGACAGGTGCGTGTCGGACTTCGCACATTTAGTGTTCCGTACCAGACCGCAAAATTAAATTGGTTGTAATAAGAAAAAGCCCGTACCTAACTTAATATGCACTATTTGGAAAATACTGCCAACAATAAAAAAATTGTAAATAAACTTTCAACAAAAATTCAAACGCGGTAGCCCTCATTTATTTTGCAGGCTTTACATGCAAAACATAATATGACTTCAGGCCGACCGCAGGGGTCTCTCACGCACATTTCTTGAGTCATTAATTGTGCGCTAAGCCCTTTCCCACCAGAGCTACTAAATCTAGACAAACTGAAATTCTATCAGTGATAACTATTGTGAAAAATAACAAGCAACATTGTTTGATCTGAAAAGTAAAAAATGCATAGAATCGGTACTATCTACATCCAAGCCCGACAATACGCCAAAAATTTTACTTTTAAGATCCTAAGCTGCGCTTTGTCAGTCTAAGAAAGAAAGTAATCCTGTCGGTGCGTGGGTATCGCACACATCCCTCGCTACCAGTGGCGTAGCTAGCCTGGGTGGCACCCGGTGCAGACACCAAGAATGAAATGAAAACTGTTAAAATTTAAGAAAATACCTATGATTATAAAGTGTGATTGAACAAAACAGATGCGTTAAGTTTACCACTTAATATTTATTATTAAAAAGGGTTTTATAAAATTGATAGTTATTGAAAAATAATTTTATTTAACGTGAGTTAACGGAGTATAGGTTGATAGGACCTTCAGTTAAAAGTCACATTTAATTGACTGACATAACAGATCATGTAAAAAAGTATTGCGGCCAACGTTTGACGATAAAGATAATATTCAAACTACGCCGGACGGAACTGAACGTATGCAGGCATAACGCTTTTTCGTTACTTGACGATTTCTGCCAGGAAACTCCATCAAGTAAATTTGTTCTAAATAACAAATTGAAATCAGGCGCGAATTCAGGTTTTTATCCAGGTGGCTAATATTCAACGGTCGGTTGGCACTATTATGGTAAGATCCTCTACGACACGGCAAAGGATGGACCACGGTCCAGTCAATTGTTGGAGTTGGAAGCTTGAGTGCGTGGGACGCCGTCGGCTCCTTCTGGGAGGAAGTGATGGTCGCAAAAGAGACGGCGTGCAAGGAGCAAGAGGATACAACCTATCTCTCTATCCGTAGAAGACGCACCGGTCGCCATTTGGGTGCAGAACGAGCTCCGGCCTACATAAAATATTCAAACTGCAAGCAAGCATGTAAGAACGAACGAAGCGAGATCGAAATTTTTTCCCCCGTCTCGATTGGTCACATTTTATAGCCATTATATAGTTATAGAGGTTAGATTTAGGTTTCTCTCTTTCTGAGCAGGTCCTACTTCCGGCTAGTTGCCGCCCATTTGTACTTCCCCAATATTATTATGAATTGCCTATGTGTTATTATGTTATATTACGGTAAAGTTTCATCATGTCGCTCTTACAGTAGTAGGGTTTGTAAAACATTGAAGTTGGAGCGAGCAAAGCAAGCTCGAAATTTCAACAGTCTATTTGCCAGTTTTTACTTGCTTTTTTAGATTATCTCACATTAAATTAATTTGTAATGATAACTTGGTTGGAATTGACTCAAACCTAAATTATTTATAGTTGAATAACACCATGATGGTTTGTGTAAGTTTTTTTAAGGCTCTCCGTTTTTAGTGCCCCTTAACTCCGCAGCTGATCGCTACGTCACTCGCACATCGCTGGCGGAGGTGCACAATAGTCCCTAACAATGTTACACATCTAGACAGATACACCCACTCACATAGATATTTTAAGTCATAATATTTTCTAGACAAAGATCAAATTTTAGTGAATCTTACCTAAAAACAAACTTGATTGTCACGATAATCAAACGTGGGTGCAGAATTTCATCTCATTCAGACACTGGGAAGTGGGTCAAATAACTTGCAAGCACCGGGACAGGTGAAATTAAATTAAAACTTTTAATAAAGTTTTCTGAAAGCGAAAAATTCTACTATCGGTAGCACCGCCCCGGTTACGAGCGGAAACAGCATCGCAGTTTTCGAAGCAAAACACAGGCCGTTGCAAAATTACGGAACTACGGATCCGGCAGGCTCGCAAGGACTCACGCCTCCAGTCCGCACGATTACGGTACCTTGGTTACGGCAGGTACACAATTGTGTACCTGCCGTAACCAAGGTATGTCCTATAGACATACAAATGAACAATCAAAACTATGTGACAAAAAGAGTCTTTAAGATATCAGAGAACGAAACTTCTTAGAATTATTAACCAGAAACCACAATACATAACAGTTTATTCTTGAAAACTACGCATAAATGATCTGCGCCGTATGCTTGACGGCACAAAATGCACACAAGAAATAACAATTATCAAAACGTAAACTTTCAGCTTATAAACTCACCAGATAATTACCTACTTCTTTCTTCTACAACGATTTTTCTGATATTTTGACATAATATAATATTAAGTATTTTCTAGTAAATCGAAATTTAAAATTCGTATAATGTAACCAGCCAGCTTTTCAAATAAAAAAAGAGGCACTGTGCCAATAAGTCTTGTATCGATCGGCTACAGCCCGTTCATCTTAATCTAAAAGATTATATCGGTCACTGCGCGAACCTTAACGGATACTACCCAAGTTCGAAGGAGCATTTGCACATGCGCATGGTGCACTCCCTCCCTAAAGCCTCAGATATATTCGCGTCGCGTTAGCACGGACAAGTTCCTCTGATATTCTGAAAAAAGGACGTGATGAGGCACATGACCAACTTGGCAAGTTAAATTTATTTTAATAATAATATATAAGTGAGTATTCGTTTCTATATTAATTGTAATTACGGCGGATAATCTCACGATCTTGAACTTGAGACTACCTTATCACTAATTCACTACCTACTATATTACCTACCTATGTTACCTTATATTGTGTGTCGTTTTGTGACTGTTAAACCCTTTTTCTTTCTTCTACTTATCCTCTAACAAAAAATATTCAAATAGGTAGGTTAAAATGTACGTCACGTTACCAATTATTATTGTCAACCATCAACATTTCAATAACGCAACGTGTGAAAAGCGATTGATATTGCAGGTAAAACCTAGTCAGGTACATGCATTTTTGAAACCGAACTCAAAGGGCTCGATAGCCGAGAATGGGATGCCACACCCGAAACCACGCCCAATAGAGATGCAGACGTTTTAATTTTACCGACGCTAACAATGTCGAAAAACATCAAAACTGAGTGAAAATAAAAGGCTAAGATAATAAATTAAAATAATTGGATAAAACTTACATAAACTGCGCAGAAGTTCCTGGTCTCCGTCACACGCGCCCACAGCCTTTTGCACAGGGTTGCATTCGCGGCCAGACTGACGCTTCAGTGCTAGCGTTAGGGATGCTAGGGTGTCGTATGGCAATGTGTAGGCAGAACGTAAGCAGTACTCTTTGAACTCAATCTTCAAAGCATTATTTATTTCTGTCTGCAGATTTAAGTAGCTCGCATTCGTGATTTATTTCTTTTTAAAGGTATCTAAATAGCAAGTCAATACAGATAGATACGGCGGGGTTTTTGACCTCACCTCCTGGCGGAGAATGACGTATAATTTCAGACAATTGTCCTTTTACCTAGTTCGTGGTTAGAAGAAGCGTGTATAGGAATATAGACGTATCTATTGATAGATCCTTCTTTAAGCGGTTGAATGCCGGTATAAGGAGCTAGCCAATTACCGAAACAATTACAAAACCATTGGGTCTGGCGTGAAAATAAATGAGGTCAATACACGTACAATGAAGGCTGCCATCCAATGCTGCAAATTGGCGGGCATACTCGTACGACTGAAATATTCCATTCCAGTATATTATTATAAATGTGAAAGTTTGTGAGGAATTGAGAATAGATGTTTGTTACTCATTCACCCAGAAACTACTGAACGGATTTTGATGAAACTTTGTAGTAATTTAGCTTTCACATAAAAATACAGGCTATAATTTATAAATAGATATGTAAAGTAGTTATACTCGAAACTAATATAAAAAATATGTATATGAAAGATGTAAAATTATTTTCACACCACCTGCTCGACAATATCCAATTACATATCATGCAATTTCAACGTGAAGTAAAGCATTACCTCTTCAGGGAGGTAAAGTTGTATGAAACTCCCAAGGGAGTACAGTGGTTTGAATTTGGAACGTCAAATTCGTGTGGAAACTCGTGGAAAACTCAATGTCCATATGGCATTGTAAAGAGGTTGAGTCGAAAATCGAACTGGCCACCATAAACAAAACTAAAAAGAACCGCGATTTCATAGAATGTGAAAACGAAGACGGTGTTTGGTGCTGTAATTTTCAGTAAATTTTATGGCAATATTCGTGTTGACAAAAAATGTCGAGCGTTAATAATTACGGATGTAAGGGGTGCGACTCAAGTCAACCTCAAATGCTCGTGGTGCATCCTGCTAAACAACAAACGAGGCTCTGACGGCAACCGACTAATGGAGGTATAACCATTCCAACAAAATTTCCCAGCTTAATGGTGCAGACTGGTGACTGGCAGCAGCGTCACCAGTGCGAGAAGCTGCAATCTGCGATCGCCAACCCGCATTCGCAGCGTGGCAATTATGAGAATTGCAGCGAATCGGTAGTAGGATCTTACTACGGGTTTAGCAGCAGAAATCATAGGGGACAATTCATAGGTGATGAAATTCTTATTCAAAGCCTCGACAATATGACCAAAAACGAGATAGACTTCATCATTACAGATAAAAAGTATATGCTCAGGGATGTCTCAGTGATCAATAGGTTTAATACCGGCAGAGATCACAGACTTGTTCGAGGCTCTCGGAATATCAACTTCAAGCTTGAGAGGACTCGTTTGATGAAGTCTAGGCTCCATCCAAATATGCTCCAAACTATGTTGGGATCTGAAGCGTTCCAGTCATACCTGGAGAACCGATTTGCTGCCGTGGAAATCACAAATGGCGTTGACTAGGAGCTCGACCAAATGGCGAAAATCCTCAGAGAAAGATACGAGATTTTACAAAATGCGGCGTACAGGCAGGCAGTCAAACTCTTAAGCTTATGACGGAAAGACGTGAAAATCCACCTCTTACTTCGACAGAACAGCGGGCACTCAACAAATGTATCAGAAAATTGGTACGACGCGACCTCCAACGTGCCAATACACTCTATGTATAGAGAAAGCGATTGAGCAATACGGGGTCTAAGTGTTTTTCGAGCCACCTGACGAAGTTGACTACATCTAAAGATGATATTGTCGTTTCAAGGCTGGTGTTACTTTCGGAAATTGAAGACATACATCTTGGCCTTATCTTGGCATCTTATCCTGAAATTGAGGATACTAGGAAAAGCTCCGGTTGAGGACAGGATTACTACCGAGCTCCTGAAAGCGGGAGGACGCCCGGTACAGAAAGAGCTTAACTCTGTCTTGTTATCTGGAAGAACTCCAATAGCGTGGCAAAGGAACGTGGTCGTTGTTTTCTTCAAAAAATTGTTTTTGAGACTCGGCACGAATCGTATAGCGCGAAGGCTCGATGAGTTTTAGCCACCGGAGCAGGCCGGGTTCCGAGAAATAATAAAATGAAAATATTTAATTTTTACTGCTTTATTTACTGATACATGATTCGATTCATTTATGAATTTTAAATCATCGGAATATCGTGGTTAAAGAGCACGTCGCTTCACTGGTGTAAGCGTCCATGAAGGATTGCATGTTATTGTCTATACGGTTGCCTGTTAATAATTATGGAACTTCATAGGCGTGTTTAATGTCAAATTATATGCTAGACGGAGAGTAGCTACCACCCGCGGCTCTGCCCGAGTGGTATTAATACGTTGCCTAATATATTTATAAATTATAGCCTATGTGTGCCAGTGCCGAGCGTCAAAAAGTAGCGAAAATTTCTCCCACCTTCATCCACCTTTTTCCATAAGAAAGAATACAGGAAACTTTCCAACAATTTTCGAACAGTATGCCATCAGATAACACCTTCGATCTAATACAAAGCACCATTGTGTGGAATAACAATTGTTTTTCGCAAATTTTGCACGTTCTGTACTTATTTTTTTTTCGGAAATGACCTTTAGGTAATCAAATAAATGAAAAGCCGGCAGCACTTTAAAAAATTTAGTTAGTTCGAGTTCGTGTTTCTTTGCGAATTGATGCACCTCTGAGTCTTTGTGAATGACGTCAATTATGCAGTGAAAACTTCAAAAATGCGATATCTCTATTCAGACTAATCCATACGTAATTAGATGAACGTAAAAATAAAATTTAACCCATTTTCCACTAGAGGTGAGGTGCTAAAGTTTTCGAGATCACTTCACTCGCTCTTATTTCTTTAGATTTCATGCTGAATTCGACTTCTGCATTTGTCGGCATGAATGGTAAAATCTTAACTATCTGAGACAATAAAAAAAAAAAAAACAAAAATTGTCTGTGGTATCAGACAATTGTAAGTAATAAGCAGGCAAACCATAAAAGGCAAACAATTTTTTTGCCTTTTATCGGTTTTAATTAAGAAAAAATGTTTGTTGCCGATATCAGTAGTAATATCAGCTTTGAATAAAGAACAATTTTTTTTTTGCCTTTTACCGGTTGTTCTACATAGTAATAGGTGTTGTTTATAAAAAAGATCTCGAGAATACTTACTTTCTTCGATAGATAATCACGACTTATTTCTACGCGATACCGTATCTACAACAGCTTCTGAAAATTTACCTAGGCTTTTTTTGTATTTTTACCTATTTTGACAAATTCAAATGTAGATTTTAAAAAGAACTTCTGTCTTCTGCGATGCTTTTTCAGCGAGATACCAGCGATAACGTGTTTTCACCGTTTCAATGGCGCGGCCATGGGGTTTTAGTCTTACAGCTCCTAAAATTTATACCTAGTATGTTTTTCTCTATTTTTACAAATTCAATCTGTTATTTACCTTAATTTCAGGTTTCTGCAACGCTTAGTTTTAAAGATTTCCGTGGTCGCGAGGTTCGCCGCGTTTCAATGGCGCGGCCACGTACAAACCCTTACAATAACTTTGACAAATTTATGATTTTGGGAATCACATCATAACACATCACATCATCAGCCTATTAATGTTCCCACTGCTGGGGCACAGGCCTGCTCTCTGTGAGAAGGGATGGGCCGTAATCCACCACGCGGGCCAAGTGCGGGTTGGTGGATGTCACATGACTTCGAATTTTTAGTTCTAGGTCATGCCGTTTTCCTTCACCGTTTTTGAGAAACGTGGCGATGAAATAATTTACAAAATGTAAAGCGCCTGACTGGATCTGAAAATTTTCACAAAATCTTGGTAGGTATAGCTTTTTTTAATATCACTGTGGCCGCGCCGTCGAAACGCACCATGTGGAAATATATTTTTATCGAGTCTGAAAACTGTTTGTGCTGATTCCAGACCCAACATAAGTTGATGACAGTGTGTCAAGCTTATTGTCCTTTCAGAAATATCAGACCCCCATACACAACAAATTGTTTCTTATAAGCTCGTCATTTTAGAGTCCTTCATTAATTCTTTTGCAATCGTGATTTATGTTTTTTTTCTAAATGGTTCCCTTGAATTTACCCAGTGGCGGATTTTCAGTCGTGGCCACCCTAGGCCGTGTAGTACGAGCCGCCCCTTTCTCAGGTACCATTATAGGTATAGGTACGTAGGTACTACATATGAACTTACTTTCTTGCCAACTTTTATTGAAATGCATTCAGAAATTATGTCGGGATAAAATAACATCTCTATATTATTTCTAATTGCTAACATCAGTTGGTTTATACATTGTTATGTGCATCTTTAGGGCATGCAACAATAGCGGCGGTAAGACCCATTATGAGAGTGTGTACCGTCCAGACGGCCGCAAAGGTTGACGGGGTGCGCATGAATTCATGCGGGCCAATACTTGGCCGGAGCGTGATGAATTGTGCAAGCAATATAGCGCCCCGGCCAAAGGTCTGCTTAGACTTAAGCCCGCCCCACGGTGGAGGACTTCCATCCATGAGGACTTACAAAAGTTAAAAAAGGGGGTCCACCTTCAGCAACCCGCTTCGAATAAGATTGTTTGGCCTATTCATAAATATATAGAACAAACTTTGTCGACTCATGCAGTAAATCTCGTGAACTATAGAAGATGCGAAAGCAAGCTCGAAAATAGTATCAGGCTTTTTTGTGTACTTTATTTGAAAGCCGAGGGGTGCAAGTGCACCTCCTTAACTTCCTTCGGCGCCCATGAATTTATTTATCTATTGCCTATGTACAATTGTCACACTGTCCTGATAATTCAAGCATAGTCTACAATATGATGCGACAGACACAGCATGCATTTCTTTTTACCATCAGGGTATTTTTTGTCACGCCCGGCCCGGCCTAGGCCCGGGCCTATTGGGCCTTAAGGCAAATCCGTCACTGATGGTACCCAATTTGAGTGTGTAAGTAATTCAGAAAAGGAATTGATACTTAATAACAATAGTCCTAGCTCCTAAACGATTTCGGCCGCAGGGGCTTATCTCAACGGAGACTAATCACCGGCGCAGGGCATCATCATCATATCAGCCGAAAAACGTCCACTGCTGGACATAGGCCTCCAGCAAGCGTCGCCACATTGAGGACATTGTCCATTGACGCAGGACATACCTATTAGTGCAGAAGTGTTTGCGCAGACACAGGTACAACTCTGTTCACTCACTCTCATAGTCCACTTGGTCGGAAATCCGACACGAGCGGACATAAATCAGTCGTAAGATCAAGGGCTTAACTAGCTTACCGAGGCACGGGGATTTCATACTACCAACTTCCAAACTCCGAGCCGTTACTGAGAAATTCCTAACGGAAAATTCCAATAACACTTTTTGAACGAATCAGGTATAGAACCTGGACCCACCCTACTCTCAGCAGCCGATCAATGGAGTCGTCAGAGGAGTAGTGTTTGAAATGTGCTATCTTAGTGTAGCACATTTTGTTCGTCTAGGGACAACCTCCGGAGGTTCTGGAGTGGAAGACGTTGCGTTAGAAGACGGCCACGTGGACCGATGACCTGGTGAAGGTAGCGCGGATCCGCTGGATGCGATACGCACGGGACCGATCAATGTGGAGACGCTTAGGGAGGCCTATGTCCAGCAGTGGACATCTTTCGGCTGATGCGATGATGACGATGAGGGACAACCACTGCACGAATGAAGTCACATTAAGAAACAGTTTATTTAAATGTTTACTGTTCACCCATTGGTCTAATTTTATGAAGACGGTCGTGGTTCGGGTTTCCAACAGGCTTGTGCTGGGCGTTACCGTTGAAGTGCATGACAAATCTCAGTTTCACAAATTTATTTACAGTCAAACAATCAATGGACCTAGTCTTTCCTCAGCGTTATTGGGGTCAGCATTTAATTGTTAGAAATATTTGACAAGGAACTACCTACTGTCGTGTCAGATTTCAGGTTTCTGTGTCCCCGTAACGACTGTAAAAGATTTGCTTTCTGGGGGATGAAGGAGTCTGGGTATTAAAGGAATGCTCACCCGTCCACGAACCGACCTCGGCTCGTGTTGCTTAACCTCGAAAATTGAGTCGCGCGGCTTTTAGTATTTTGTCACGAGCTACTCAAATTTATTTACAGTCATTGTTTGCATTACATTATTGGGGATATATTTACCCCAGTACATACATTATTTTTCCTTCTTGTTTTTAAACGTTGGAATTTCTCATGTATAATGCGTGGGTGCCTTTACAAACATTATTAAATCACATACACAAAAAACCAGGCCTGAACATCCGTAGACTAAAAAAAAATTGTTTCGTGCGAGAATCGAACCCGCGACACGCAGCGCAGCAATCGCTCAACCACTGCGCCGTCTCGTCACGATCAGACATTGGGATGATGGTATGGACATTGGATTGGCTGCCTCGTTGGTCTAGTAGTGGCAAGCGCTACTGCTGAGCTTGAGGTCCTAGGTTCGATTGAAGGGTCGGGCAAAGTGTTATTAGGTCTTTCCATCTGAAACTTGGGCTATCGGGCAACACAGACTCCGGCAGGGAATGCCATAACGTTTGAACTAATCATATGCTTAGCGAGTTTTTAGTAATTCTGCATGACTACCATGCGGACCTTGTCACCCTCTGCGGACGTCACCAAATGGCCGTATTCCGTCATAAGAGCACCGTCATCGTCTCGCCGCTCTGTCTTTTCTCAGACAACTGACTCCTTAGGTCGAAATTAGGTTACACACTATGGACGGAGATCATGTGTTCCCTCTGGTGTCCGGCGCGACTCTCATGGTTGGTGATATACCGCTCCCTTTCTCCTTCCGCGCAAAAGGAGGCATTCGTGACGGTCCCAAGCACTTTCGCTCCCGACCATGGTTACCATAACACAAATTCACCAGCATACCATAAGGTGAAATTGTGGTCAAATGCCATCAATAAAACGGCAAATTCCGTTTCATATTTTATTTAATTTCACAAAATATCTTACACTTATGAGTATCCAATTTTAGGAATGTTCTTCCTATATCTAACTTATATATATAAATGTAGAAAAAGCTGCATAACTAAAACTAAAAGATTGAGTTACCAAGAGATCTGTCGTTTCATATAAACCTATTACAAAAAAGTCTATGAAAAAAATTGCGACTATCATGCAATGAAAAAAATTGCGACTATCATGCAATGAAAACATGACGTATTTGTGCAAACTAACCTTATTCTGATTTAAAATAAATCAAAAGCCTTGCGATGATGGATTACACAGTTTTTAAATTCCTTCGAGATTAAATTATTTCTACAAGATTTTTAAAAAGAGTAACTTTCATTTCGAGATTGACACAAAATTATGTTTTTAAACATTCGCAATTTCGCAGTTGCATATACATACACCAATATAATGGCGAAGTACGTTTACATTTCCAATACAATTTAGAGATTCTAGTCGGGAATACCCGCTAAGAATATATGAGTAAATTCGATTAACATTGATTACTACCAACCTAACACAATAATAATTTAAAGATATCAATAAATATTTGGGCTATACTGGCCCACAGATTCACCGATCTATAATATTGAGTGAGACACTGGGCGATTACAAACTAGTTTTATACCAAGCATTATAAATAGGGCAAAAATAAATCCAAAAGAGATGGTACTCACGGAATTCTGAAAACTAGAAGTACTTACACTAGTAAGTGGCACTCCATCTAGCCAAAGATGTAGAATGTGATGCACAAGTTGAGGTTTTTTGAATTATTTATGGATTTAGGTAGAAATAATTTGGGCCCATAATAAGAAAACTTTTTGAGAAAAAGGTAGTTTGAAAGTACCTGCAGACTAAAGCGGTGGGATCTTGTACTATTTAGTTTATTTGATGGCAGTTTTGAGGGTATCTGCCTAATGTGTGACGCCTCCTACAAACATTATAGATAACATACATAATGTTGCAAAACATCAAGAGTCTTGCTATAGGAATGTAATGTTGTTGTCATTAAACCCAAGACTGCATGCACACTGACAGGTGGCTTGCATTCATAACCTAACTGAAGATTAATAAAGAAAAAAAAAAAAGTTTTGAGGGTACACTTCAGCTGGAGGTTCCTAGAAAAATTAAATCTAAAATAATTAGGTACTGAAAAGCTTTCTGATGAAATATCTTATAGGCTAGACAATAAGCTGCTACTGCCGCCCTTTTGTGCCTTTGCTATTTCTTCTTTGAACTTAGCTACGGTTTCCTTCGCAAGCTGTAGTCTCTCCTTAAGTTCAGCTATTTCCCCTCGGACCTTTGGTTGGGCTGTTACTATCTTTTGTAACTGTTTCTCTTTTTTTTCCTCAACTGTAACAAAAAGAAATGTCTTGCCTATGATGCCTTTACTGGGGAAAAAAAACTCACAAACTGCAAAGAAACTGCTTAGCATAATGATCACATTAAATTACTCATTTGCTTATTTTTGCCACCCTTTTTATAAAGCAATAGAGTCTAAAATATACACAATACCAGACGTAGGTAGTTTTTTTTGATGATTGGGTTTTGTTCTTGTTTTTAAAATATAATAGAATGGGATTATATCGAACTTACAATTGGTATGGTGGTGCCAAGGGCCATTGGTAACAGGTTTGATGCCATTCAGTAGATGCTGCATCAGTGCAGTAGGATCTTGAAACACAATCTCATCGTACGACTCACTAACCAACACTCTACCAGTTTGGGGTGGACCTCCAACTGTCAGTGGAGATTGGAATAATTTGAGAATGTGGTACAGGGTCATCTGAAATAAAATGTTATGTAAGTAAACTATTTAAAAAAAATATTGTGTATCTACCTACCAAAATTTACTTTTTCTGATAAAAAAATAGAAAATACTTTATTTAAGCAAACTTTTTAGCTTTTTTGCCATCACAAACCAAACATGTATTCAAAATATCATCTTAACTGGTTAAGATTAACTGATTTAAAATTCATTTGCAAGATTTGCCCAATCATACATACATTGCAAGTTAGTAAATAGATTGCAAAATGAGGAAACATAGTTAAATTATCAGTTTGAAATAATGGAATTACAGTAGGAAAAATGAATTTCTTACAGGTCGCTCTAGAGGATCAAGGAAATATATCTTGATAACAATCTCGAACTCGCCCCAGCCTGTCTCAGTAATCTCATAAGGCATCTTGGTGAGAATCCTGTTGTTGTTGGGGTAGCTGTCGTGAAGCTTAAAATGAACTTTCTTCACGTATGCAGACATATCCTCGTTCGCAAATGGCTTCAAATAGACGGTCCACTGATGCGTGTGACCATCTTCTTCGCGCTTCTTCCCGAAGTATCTGGCTATGTTGCCAAATACTACGGGTTTTACTACTGTGAGGCCCTGAAATATTATTAAATATGTATTTTAACTCGCCAGTGCGTAGTGTAGAATATTCGACGATTGAATTGCTACGAAAGGTAGCCGATGGGTCAATCGATAAATTGAACAATTACGTACGGCTGGCACTAAACTGCGCCATTGAGGATGTTAGCGACTCAGAATATTTTATTATGCTAGTAACCTTATTTTAGTGATAAACAAGATAATTACCGAAAATTTCTTCGAGATTTAACAAAACAGTAAAGGAATTTTGTTGCCAAAGCTTTTACGTACCTACTTATCGTACAATGTTACTTACCTTCAACCTGCCCCCTGAATCGGGACCAAAGTCATGGCAAAACATATCAAATTCTTTGCCCCCTTTGGCCGACAGCTTGGAAGTTTTTATTTGCCGGTTTTCAAAACAAATACAATACTTTCACCACCACCACTGTACGATCAACAGAAAATCGCGATAAAATTGTAACTGTCACTGTCAACTGTCACTTTGACACAGACTTTTTTGTTGGATGCTTGGCTCCAAGTCTTTTAAGCCACCTGTTGAATAATGAAATAAAATACTTTACGATTTTATTATTATGATGATGAAGTGGCCCAATTAGCTAAATAAGTGCTATATCCTTTTTTATTACTTTTATAAAACAGATATGTTAGTTTTTTATCATTTTATACAGAGTGAGAAAAAAGCAGTGAAACAGACCAGACAAAGTGATTTTTTTGTGAAACAAACCATAATGCCTATTATATTGCACGAACATTTTTTATGATTGCCTGATTAGCAATTATGGACCAACCATTCTAAAAATCTCGAAGAAACCGCTTACACCTTAATTTGTCATGCCTTTGTGATACTATTTACGCCCGCCGCGCCGCGCCGCTCGCTGCCGCAACTACGCTTCTGCAGAATGGACGGCCACTTTTCTGCAACAAATTGATTTCATGTCTAGCTGTCGCGTCTATAGCTGGGACCCAGATTGTACTAACATTGTTACTTAACAATCCTATTTTCTAACTAAGCTGGCGAAAAAAGGCATTATTAAAAATGTTAAACGAATAGCTGTAGGTATCTAGGTAGGTTTACCCAAATCTACCTTATTATTGATTCGTTTTATCTATCGTTAGTATCTAGATAGGTTAACCCAAATCTACCTCGTTATAGATTCACATTTCTAAACTGTTTGATACTGTAGGGGCAGGTGTGTAAATAACCGTGCTCCTAATTGCGGGATGAGAACTTATGAATTGACACTTGGGGGCGTGCAAGTCCAACTTCGTCTATATGTAGCCTATGGGAAAGACATTCGACGAGAAAACCAACGAGAAAATTGCAAATCGCTACCGAGGCGTCTTCAGAATCAGTCGCTACAGATGCTAGAAGATTCCCGCTGTTCTTGTCTGCTTGGTGGCCACCAGTGTTCCAAATATCCAGTCAAACATTGTTGATATCTAGGCTATTGCGGGTTATAACGTGCTACAAAATGGAGATGATTTTCAAAGTAGTAAGAAAACCAAAATTCGACACTCAAAAAAGCGTGCGAGCGCGGCGCGGTGAGTTTTTCAACCAGCGAGTTAAAGAGGGCGTCACATGCATATATTCGATTCTGCTAGAGTGGCGCCTTCGGGAAGTTGTCGGTTTACGATAGCAAATCTCGCAAGGCAGATGTCAAAGGTCACCCAAGCCGAAATACGTATAAGGTCTTTGCCCAAGCATTCACATAGACTATTTCTAATAGATATTATGCCATAGGTTAATAGGGGGCGAATATCTGCCACACCAGATACAGTATCAGATCTGAAATAGGACAAATAACAGCTACGAACTAACTAAGTAGTTCGATAGTCCAACTAGTGAGACTTTTTTTCTCAATTGTTCGACCGTCAAATTTATTTTAATCGAGCAAAATAATAATACCTAATGTAAAATTAGAAAAACGCTTGGTTTGGTAAAAAAAGGTTCATATTTGTATACTTATATAATAATGTTTGTACATCTGTACCACATCCTTGATCAAATACATAATTGAAAATATGTTTTTCTGTCTTGCCAAAACCTGAAACCAAAAACAATGCTTAAATAAATAAACATTAGTCATAGATCACATTGGAGACGTATATGTGTGACTTTACAGGTTCAAACGTTCAAAGCCAAATGAAGAGCAATTTATAGAGACCCGCATGCATTGAATGCACTAGATTGTCCATTGTTGACTAGTTTATTGAACTTGATAGAATGTATCCAGAGAGACATTCCGTGTTCGACAAAATTTTCGAGCTCCCTGCGCTCATTCTTGCTGCATGCATCTATGGTTAAAAAAAAACATTTAACCTAGGTACCATTAAAAAAATCACTTCCATTTCGTTTTGACTTCTAGAGGATCATTTATAAACTGGTAGGTACTCCAGTCAGATTGGAAGATGACTCCAACTGGTAAAAGGCTAGGCCAATAGATAATAAAATAAGTTACCTAAGATTCTCACGGGGAGTATATCGCAACAGATTGAATCAAATAGCTTTACATCTATAAATAACGTTAGAAGCTTCAATAGCGAGGCAATCGATGAAAGTTATCAGCTTTCAAAGTTTTTCAAGGCATTTTAAATAGACCTAAATTTTAGGATAATTAGATGAAATCAAGAGTTTATAGTTAGTTTTGATCCAGGATAGTGCTCGGCCGCATACCACTTTTTCAACTCCAGTCTATCTTAATAATGTCAATATCGCAGTTTTGCTATACCTGGCGAGACCTCCAGATATGCATCCGATAGAATAGAACACGTCTAAACGCCATTTAAAATAACATTAGAAATGTTGCCAAATCTTTTTACAGTCCTTTCAACCGATTTTTAGTTCTATCCCGTTAACATAAGGATGACATAAAAAGCATAAACCTGTTACCAAAACCAACTGTTTACTACAGCTATCATTTGTCGTATTACTGACGCAATAGAAGTCAAAATCAGTTGAACGGGCTGTGAAATGGGCTAATTTAAACGTCTAATGATATCGCAAATGGAGTACCTATAGCAAAATTTATAATCCCTTCACCTTTCAATGTGGGTGAAGTACGAAGCGCCGTTGTATAGGAATGGAAGAGACTACCACCGGAGACAATGGAAAACATTATTCACAAGTACTCACAACATGTCTAGGTCGGTTTGAGTTTACTATCGTGGTGAAAGGATTAGTCAGCTAGACTCTGCGTTACCGAGTGCTAGCTGTCCAAGGTGCGCCGGGTGTTTGGAATCGCGATGCTATTAAGGCGCGGTGAATAGATGACTCCGCGTAGAAATGAAAGAGAAGCGAAAAGACGCCGCGATGGCGCGACGTTTCGTTCGACTCGTTCGAGTTATTTATCATTAAATACATTAATCCTAACAAATATCTTATTCCAATCGATAAATAAAAACAACAGTTCCCTTTATTATTATATATTAAATCACTGTTATTATTAATATCAAGATTTGTTTATAAATAATACAGTTACAATTGCTACAATTTCAATTTAAATGGTTATTTTATGTTTTTTTTTTATAGAGAAAATTTACCGAAAACGTGTTTTGAACACAATGGTCCACCCATAAATATGATCAAGATTAACATATATTTTTTTAGCTGCTCTAATATGTATACATTTGGCTAAAAATCTGTTTAGTGAAGCCTATTTTGACTAAGTACAGCGCCTTAAGATTAACGCCCCTCGGGGAGGCTCAAGGTGGGTGACAACTTTATTAAGAGTGTGAACACTTAATTATTTGTGATATTATTATCTATTATTGTAAAATGATTCTTTAATTAACTTTTAAAACTTTCCTTAGTAAACTAAAAAATCAACAATGTCCAGTTTTCCCATTATGTCATGTTACTCACAAAAATTGTACTAAACACGATCTCAGTTTTGTTTTAAGACGACGACTAACGCCAACGACCTTGAGGGAACAAAACGCGCACTCGTTTCACACCCGCGCGTTCCAAAATTAAGTAGTTTTCTGTACTTTCCTTTTTATTCCATAACTTTAAAAAAAAAGCCTCAGATCAAAATGTAGATAATTAAATTGTCTTTAAGATGGTGTCAATTTCATTAAAATACGCCCAGCGGTTTTGCTGCGATTGTCGTGTTTTTGTCCGTTTTAGACATAACTTTACAAATTAATTACACTATTTACTAGGAATAAAACTTAAAATTTTCTTAGATCAATTATTAAGAAAATAGTCTAATTTAACATATATTTTTTCCAAAAAATTACGACTAGCATTTTAGACGTGATTCTCATTTTAAAATTAGCTACTCAGGGGTAACTGCGCCTTAAAGGGGGTATTTTTAAAGTAAGGAAGGTGTATCTTAATAAGAGTTTTAAAATTAAGTCTTCTAAAATAAAAATAAACGTACTATTATTTTGTGCCGCAAATTTTGCCAGTGTGTGCCACACATAGTGCTAAATAGTTACAGCAGTTCCATATGAAAGAATTGTCGGCTATAAAACTAGTTTAAAATTACATGGAAGTAATGGTACAAAATATTCATTTTTAGGGTTCCGTACTTCAAAAGGTAAAAAATGGACCCTTATAAGATCACTTTCTCAAAGTCAAAGTCAAAGTCAAATGTTTTTATTTCGATTAGGCCATTAAGCGGCACATTCGAACATTAAAATTAAAATTAACAAGTAATAAAAATAGATTCTACCGTGCATTCGGAAAAGTAGATTGTTATGGAGAAGAACGCACAAGAAACTCCATACTCACTCTTTTAAAAAAAATAAGCTTTTACAATATTAAAGTACATACATTAATAAATTCATATACGTCTGTCTGTCCGTGTGTCACCAGCCATTTTCTCAGAAACGGGTGAACCTAGCAAGTTGATTTATACCAGATACTCAGGTCTATAGTCCATAATAGGTGTATAAAAATCAAGGTCCTGAGTCAACACGATAAAAAGATATAAGCAAATTTAGATTTTCGAAAATACTTGTAAGTACCAAAATTTACCTTAATTTTCAAAAATTTTTGTGTGTCGGAACTTTCCCTTTGTTTGTGCTGTATGATCATGCTTTTAACCAAAATTGACAATTCTAGGTCAACCGGAAATACCCTATAGGTTTTGGGTCGAAAACCTTTAATGTAGTACCTGTTGACCTAGAATCACGAAATTTGGCAAAAAGTAAGTTGTAAAACCTTACTTTTTGCCAAATTTCTTTTTAAAAGCTCAAATAAAGGAAAATTTCCAAAAAATAAAAAGTTGAAAGTTATTGTAAAATTAAGTACTTACAAGTTTTTACGAAAATGTAAATTAGCCCATATCTTTAAAACTTAGCAACCAATAAAAATTATATAATGTGAAGTATAATGGGTAGGTACGGAACCCTCGGCGCACGAGTTCGACTTGCACTTGACCGGTTTTTTTTTGGGTTGCAATAGTTCCATGTGGAACTAGCTACATGGAACTACTGAGAATTAAGGACTTTCATAATGGAATTTTTTTTCGGAGCGATAATGATAGGTTTAACATGCGTCTTATCAGAAGCCCTACAGCTTTGTGATAAATAATATACATAATCAAACCTTTTCTAGAGAAACTATAAATAATAATCAATCTATACAACCTTTTCCCAACTACGTTAGGGTTGGCTATTAGTCTAACCGCATGCAACTGATTAGCAGTGTCCTAATAGGTAGAACACTGGTACTCACTGCATGTGGTTACTGGAATCAGTCTTTTCACGGGGTATCATGGTCCCTCATGAGAAGACTGGTGTTAGGTTTTCTGCATTCTGTCTAACGTAGCGACTGTCAAAGATTGACAGCCAGGACCAACGTGGTCGGGTAAAAACAATGCAGTATCTAACATCGCAATATATACTTATTTATTTCCCTGAACTAATGCGTATTTCCATAAACAGCGAATACAGGGTGTATAGTGAGTTTGACTGTTAATTTAATCCGTTTGCTGTCGAAGTGTCGAGTATGGACGCCAATAGTCAATTCATACGGGCTTTAATTTAATCAATCTGTCTGGTCGTGGTATCGAGTTACGAGCTTCGGTTTTGTTTATAAGTTAGGTACTGATTATCTGTGGCTAGGCTGACTTCTAAATGTTTATGGGATTACATACGCTTTCGTACTTATCTATACGTTTTTAGTACGAATTGAACATTATAGTTGCATGAATATTACCTAAAAATATTACCGAAACATACATAACATAACGCCTATACTCCAAGAAATTTTAGGTAGAGGTGAACCTATAGAACACCCACATTCCACCAGTTACTAAGCATAGATACCGTGAAGGCTGCGGGGTTCCGCTGGATGCGAGACAATCGGAACCGGTCAAGGTGGCGACACGTGGGGAGGCCTATGTTCAGCAGTGGGCGTCTTTCTGCTGAAGTGATGAGGCATTGAGTTCCGCGTTTATTTAGTTACGTTCGGAAAACATGAAACAAATATTGATTTAATAACTACGCATTTTAGCATCGTTTACTAGTTACTGACCACTCTCTCTTCTAAGATATTTTATGAGATTATTATTTCCTCCAGCGCCTACGCCCGCGTGAGTTAGTCATTATGGCAAGGGTACGTAATCCGGATATCAAGCAGGATGACAAGCGTCCCAGGATATGGCATTAAAAGCAGAGGTCAAACACTAAATTTAGACATTAGAAATGTCGTGTTATTTTGTGACGTCTAAGCTACTATTTGACAGACCGATATTTTTACATAACTTTAATGATGGTTCATCACTATCATCATTTCAGACGAAAGACATCCATTGCTGGACGTAGGCCACCCCCAAATGTCAACATATTGACCACTCCTGTGCGTAACCAGGGCTTCGGGCCACCTAGTACCACTTCTAATGATGTTTGACCTACCTATAAAAGGCTCAATCAGGAATCTTATCAGTGGCTTTGAAAGGTTTTGGAGGGAATATGAAAAAGAGACAGAGCTATTTGTTTTGTATAGCTCCGTGGTTTCCCACAGTCGAACCGTGTCTGTTTTAGCACATCGTGGCCCCGGTCGGTAAACTAAGCTCCCATTTAAAAAAAAAATCAGTGCCATAATGATATACATGCCAATATCTGCTGTCTGGGTCACGAGTTCTAAAGTATGACTTTCGCGAGGCCCAGACAAAGTCACCTTTGAAAAAGTATCTTATGAACGATAAAGTGTGTGGGTGACGTGATTTTAAGCCGATTTATGATGGATAGGCAATAAATTGTTTGCTTGTTATTTTTTTTATCTGCAATCTTCAATATTACCAGCATATGTCAAAATCAAAGTCAACTTTCTTTATTTCAATTACGCCACTAAGCGCCATTTCTGAACACCAAAAATTGATGCATGAAGGTTGATCGGGGATCCAATGGATGTGGGATGCACGGGACCGTTCAATGTGGCGACACTAGGGGCGGCTTACGTCCAGCAGTGGATGTCTTTCGGCTGATATGATGATGAAGATGATGATGATGACTAATTGAATCTACCGTACATTCGGTAAATAGCTTGTTATGGAGAAGGACGGAGAAGAAACTCCACACTTACTCTTTTTAATAAAATTATCAAGGAAGCAGTCGCTTTACTTTGTGTAAATTATTTCATCACCACTGCTCTCAAAACGGTGAAGTAAAACATCGTGAGGAAACTGGCATGTCCTTGACTCAAAAATTCGTAGGCATGTGACCACCAACCCGCACTGAGCCCGCGTGGTGGTTACGGCCCAGCCCATACCACGGTCTTTGCAACACGGCCGAAACGTCGAGTGATCTAGGTAAATAAATCATCGAAATCATCGCGTTAAATTTCCGCAATAAATTGTTTTTATTTATATACACTTTATTGTACACCATAATAAACAAAAAAAAGAAACTTAATACTAAAAACATACAATGGGCAGCCTTATCGCATTCCGCGGTCTCTTCCAGGCGACCTGGAATGGGCAGAGATTACCTGGAACAATGAACATATTAATATAGATACAATAATACCTAATAGAAACACAAATACATACATTATACTAAATAATAGATAAATAAATACATACATAATTAATATATAAGTAATGCAAATAAATGATGTACGACATTCATACTCGTAGCACGTTATGTCTAAAAACCAAGAGCACTATCACAGCGAAGGTAATGTTCTTTGATGATTTTTTTAAATACAGGCAACGACTGAACACGTTTTATTGGGTCAGGCAATGCATTCCACAGAATAGCAGCCAAGTTGTGGAATGCATCGTCGTTTTAAGTCGCAAGTTATCTGATGACCTTAGAGATTTCGTGTGGGAATCGCAGATAAACTGAAAACGATCCTTGAGATAAGGAGGGCTGGAAGGAATAAAGAGCCCATTTAACAAAAGAGAAAGAATATGAGCATTCGCAACCACTTGAGCTTTATACGAAACGCACACTCAAATTACCGCTAACGATTGAATCTAGAACCCATTGGCTCCACTAATAAACTCACTGAATGCCTAAAGACACAATGTTGGTCTATAAAGATCGGCGCTTTTAACTAGTTTTTTTTTATTAATTTGCCATGTATGTGTCGTATTCGGGTCAAATCTTGCAACTGCAGTTTTCATCAACCGATTAAGATGAAATTTTGCATACAAGTTTGATTTGGATAACAATGTATGGTCAGCTAAAAAGCTTGTTTATAAAAAGATTTTAAATGGATTATTTTTGTCGTTATTTTGATGTCCTTACCCGTTGTAGCCACAATGACATCTATCTCTTTGATTGATCGAAGCCTCTTCGCGAGAAAACTCGATATTTCAGCAAAAAAGGGTTTTTTTTATTATTATATATTTTGCCGCGTTCAACAATATAACATCATTACAGAAATAAAATGCGTTACCATGTTGTCTCTTTCAAATTAGCTACCTATTAAATTGCATAATATTTCAAGATATCACGTTGTTCTCGCAAAGAAATGCTATGCTGGAGCAATTTAAAGTTTATTTAACATTATTTTATAAAACGTTATTTTTTATCGATTTAAAAAACAACCCAAAAAATTACTGAAACTACTTGACGGGATCATAGCAAATTTACGCCTCTAATTACCGAGCGCTAGCGAAAAAAGCCTCCCAAAACCAGCCTAAAATACTTTCAGCAAAATGTAACAAAAAGGCGACTCATGAAAAGTTTTCCGGCAAAATCACATTTCCGACCGCCATTGAACTGAAAGACCTGTAAACATAGGCTCCGGAGCTTTATTTTTTGAGGAAATTCCAGCAATTTCCGGCCAGTGACCGTGGATCCACGATTTTAACGAATTTTTCATTCAAATTTCAGTCAAATATTGTAAAAGCTTTAACACTGACTGACTGATGTTTGTCAAATATTTAGTAGGTATACAAGTAAAATTAAAAATGTCCAAAACACCCGAGATTTTCTTTATGTCATGCTTTTTATCTACATTATTTATCTAGTATTAGACACGCTTCGATCAACTATCTATCGAACACGTAATTATAACACGATATCTTGCGAAAATACCCCGATTCAAACAGTAAAACGCCCATAACTACTGAACGGCCTAACCTATTTACATCAAACATAGGTTGCGACACTGTGGTATGTGGTAATTAGGAAACAATTGATTTTCTATTGTTAAACACCTGATTCGGGTTTCATTACAATTGAGGGGCTAAGAGAGAGATGCCATCTTCTAAACAAAAAAAAACTAAATAAAATCGGTTTATCCGTTTAGGAGATAAGATGCCACAGACAGATACAGAAATAAAACATAACAATATCAATCAAGATACGCGAGAGAAATATTTAAATTTACTTAACACTATACTATAATTCTATAATTTCAACTTTCTTGCTCATACATACAATTTTGGAACCAACATCACAACACACATCTAATCTACTAGATGTGCCAATATTTTACGAGCAAAAATTGTCAGCACCCCCGATTACAACCACAACGCTTGCATGTTACCCTCGACGCTATTTTTAAATACAACATAGCTATCGAAGTAACTTGATTGGAACTATTGACACCAGATAGGCACTTCGTTAGACCAATTAGTAATACCAACAGTGAACTGCGCACAGTAATTGATGCGACATTCTGTGGACTGCAGATCTATGTAGGTAGGTAGGTGGCACGGTTGGTATTGGTTCGTTAGTATTGTTACTCTGTTTGCCAAACAATTATTAATGTTTGTCCAGTTATAATTTAATAATTTTCTTGCTACTCAGGGATCCAATTAATCAGAAACTTCCACTCAACGAAACCACTCCATTTATTATTTAATAAATTTCATTCTGTACTTAAATACATAATTAAAACTTACATTATTGAATTTGCCGTTTTTATTTCTTTATTGCCATGTGTTAAACATATGTGGTACGCAATAAAGGTTTGCATTTGAATTTGAACTGTATTATGTAATCTTTATTTTTCGTTATTAAGTAATGAATTTCGAGTAACTTTACAACTTAACACGTCAAACTTATTACACCCCTCTTTTTCTGTCGGGGTTAGAGACTCTTTAAAGACACTCGATGAACACCTTTTTACTCTAATACCTCACAAGAAAACAAACACAACACGTTGAATCCTCAGTGAAATAAAATACTCGTAATTTTCATCTCGAATGCTTTCGACAAGATGAACAATGTTTTCAGACAACCAATGCATCTTCAAGAGCTTTCGTTTTAATTTTCTTTGTGATGTCTTTTACAAAATAGAATTACAAAAGAATGGCAATATAATAAAAACTTGATATTATATAAAAGTGAAAATTGTTTGTTGTGAATAACAGAAAATGATGCGTTCATTTGATTCTTTAGCGTTGCTTGCATTCAACTTGTTTCATTCAATCATAGGTGGGTGTAACGGAGTGGTGTAGCGATATCTAAAAAACTGATATTTTTTTAAACCTTTCCTCTAGATACGGGAGTTTACTAAAGAATTTTTAGTTCTAGATCAGGATATACACTCAGGTTTTAGACACTGAACACACAGCTAAGAGCAGTAGAAGAAAATATGCTAACAAACTGTTTTATAAATCAGCGTCGATGAGAAAGTGGTATCGTTTCAAGCACCAAGTAAGCAAGGAGCTTTATTTCCCACCAGACAAAATCAATTAATTTCTGGGTTTTTCAGAGTCTGGTACTGTTTAAGGTGTAGGTACTGGTACGATTACCTACCTATCCAAGTCATCTTGATTCCGTAGATACTTATTAATTTTATTATACTGAACCCGAATTTCCATTGTCAGCAGAAGGGTTAAGAAAACCTTCACAAAACGCTTTGCCTTAATGGTACCCTACATCATGTTATACAGTTTAAATAAATATAAATGTAGCAGCTTTTCCACAGCCACTTTGAAAGCATCCACAGATTCTAAAGTATTTTCATTGTTGTAGTTGCGGAGAAGCCACATAGCTTGCGTTCACTGCTCTTTAGCCACATTTTTACAATAATGTCTTACTTAAAAGCAATTTTATTTTATGAGTGCATCGTAATATTATGTGTACATATTTTGTTAGTGTAACCTGGCTCTAGACAAGTGGCATTCGATGTCAGCGATGGCGTTAGAGTGCGTTTCACCGAATAGTTCCTATGGCGTTATGTTGGCACCTCTGTCTGTCAAAGTCATTGGCTCGAGAAGACGCTTCCGCAGATTTAGTTGATTTTCATTTGATTTTTGACTGAAATCATGCCCAAAACTTTGAAGAGTGGTGAAAGAAGGATGGTGTTAAAGGTGAAAAACTTTTGTGAACGTGAAAAACGTAATGAGGCCCCGTTAATTCCTTTAAAATGTGTTCAAGCTCGTGTCGCCGCCATTACAGGTTAGTCAAATAGGGTTACCAGTAGCTGATAATGAGAAATAATTTCCTCACTTAAAATGCCATTTTTTTATCAACTATTTTAATGCGACGGGTGCAGTAGTTTAGGGTTGGATCTACAATCGTGCGGTCATAGTTGGGTGGTAAAAGGGGTTAAAGCTAGTAGGGCTTGGGTTCCCGATTATAACGCTACTACTCTTATTACAAGGTAATGCATATTTTTCGAGATATTAATGAAAAATGTTTCTATGCTCAAATCGGATAAAAAGCGAAAACGGAACGTTAAAATGGGCGATTGACAACCAAACCTGTTGCACATATTGTCTATGGTGCAAAATGACGTGAAAAATAAGCAAAAAGGAACGTAAAAAAAAGGTATGCTAAGTGTCACTGTCATTCGTTTGTTGTTCATTCCGTTTCTCCTCGAGTTGCGTGAATGTGTTTCCTGTGTTTCGTAGTGTTTTTCTTGTGGCTTTATTCGACGACTTTGGCTTATCCTCTGGACTCGAATTGTTTGCCTTCACGATTGACCTCCGCTTGTAGCACTGGACACCGATTTTCTACGTAATCGACTGATGTGTGTACAAAAGGCAATGTTACTATGGCAACCATGAGAATTAGGATGCAAGAGCGAGCGAAGCGAGCTCTGGACTTGGGGCACTCCGACTCGGACAGGTTAGGTTCGAAGGGGATGGCGGGGTCTGAGTGAGCGAGCGGAGCGAGCGAACTAAGACCCCGACATCCCCTTCGTGTTAGGTTACTGTAAACCCTGCAGACAGAAATAGGAGCCCCGCGTAGCGGGGCTACGTCGACTATGCTTTTTAGGCGAATATAAAATGGTTTGAGGTTAGGTTACAATAATTGGTTTTTCTCAAGAACGGTGCATTACCTTGTAATGGGAGTGGTACCAGGGGAGAAGGGGTACCCCCCCCCTCACCCCACCCCCCTCCCAACCCCTTCCGCCGACCGCAGATTTCTAAATTTTTACCGTAGTTTATGTGTGATTGTGACAATAGACAAATAAACCGAAATATTTGTTTTAGGTGTATCCGAAAAAACGGTGTCTAAAATCACCAAAGAAGGTGAGGTCGCAGCCAGCACGTCGACTAAGGTTTGAACACCACGCAAAAGCGGTCCCCGGCCTAAAAGAATCGAACTGGATGATTTCGAACGGTGTGCTATAAGGCATAAAATACATGAATTCTATGCCGTAAAAAAGGAATTGCCTACCCTTACAAAGTTATTGCATGAAATGCGAAGCGAGATAGAGTTCAAAGGAAGTCGTACCACTTTGTGGAGAATTTTTAAAGATATGGGATTTTATTTTGAAAAATGTAAATCTAAAAGGAAACTCCTGATGGAGAGGTACGATATTGTCGCCTGGCGTTATCGGTACCTAGAAGAATTGCGAAATAATCGTCTGGGAGACCAGCGCCCAGTTGTATATTTGGACAAGACGTATATACACGCAACATATTGCGCCAGAAAATGTTGGCAAAGTGAGCAAGAAGAAGGTGTATTAACATCAGATTCCAAAGGGCCTCGTTGGATTATCGTCCACGCAGGTGGTGCTATGGGTTTCATTCCCAATGCTCAACTTATCTTCAGATCACAGTCACAAGCGGCCGATTATCATGACGACATGAATAAAACGAATTTCAATAAGTGGCTTAGTGAAAAACTTATACCAAATCTGCCTCCCCAATCAATTGTGGTGATGGACAACGCCTCGTACCACACAGTACAAGTTAATAAACCACCAAGAATGGCAAGCAGAAAGGCAGACATGCAAAATTGGATTTCGAGTAAGTAATGGTCTTTCTTACCTACTTGCCAACTATGGTTAAAGCCCAGTTATACCAAATAATAAATGAGCACAAACAGCCGCCCGTTTATGAAGCCGATGTAATGTTGGAAGTGCATGGACATAAAGTGGTAAGGCTTCCACCTTACCACTGCGATTTAAACCCTATAGAGCTCATATGGAGTGTCTTAAAAAGACGAATTGCTGAAAAGAACGTGGGTCAAGAAGCAAATAAAATCGTTCAAATCACAGAGGAAGCCTTCGCATCGATCACCGTAGAAGAATGGAGAAAAGAATGTGAGCATGTTATAAAACTGGAAGAAAAGTATTACGCCGATGGTCCTGCTATTGATAATGAGACGGACAGGTTCATTATAGAAGTGGGAGACGATAGCGACACTTCCGATGACGAGGATGATATGGAGGATGACGATCTCTCGGGTATAAGTCGGTTGGATGAGCATAATTACTGTAAACATTATATAAGTCATTATTGTGATCCGTACAAAAAATCACATTCATAATATTATATTTTAATAAAAAATATTAAATAATAAATGGTTTTTATTACTGTCCTGAATTTTAAAATATAGCTGTGTGTAATGTATGCTGATAATGGTGTTAGTTAGGTCAAAATATCAAATTCTGCATAAAAATAACTTCACGCCTGTAATCGCCGAAGGGCTAGGCTGAGATGCACCTACAAAGTACACCCACACGCCGCAAATTATGTTTAATTGGTAAACAATAAAGCAATTTTATGTACCAGCTTATTTGTACGAAATAATAACGTAGCTATATACGTATTCCCAAATAAAATCACTAATTGCCAACATTTAGGGGTTCATGCTTGATGCAGTTTGTTGCTTTAATAATTGTTTTGAACCACAAGGCAAAAAGCCAGCTTCATTTATTAATGAACGTTTACCAATCAATACATATAATAAATCTGTAGAAAAGACGTTTATTGTACATCGAAAATATAAAAAAAAAAATTGCCAGGGTGTTGAAGGATAACCAACAGAACCCATTTCTAGCATTTTTCGTTTTGTGTATGTTTGTCGTTTAGTTGTGCACGCATCACGTGAAATGTACGAAGCCAATGTAGATAACTTTTATATTTAAAAATTTTGCGTAACTTGAAAAAATACTTAGTTTTTGTTTTATTTACTTTTTATTTATTTATTTGGGAAAACAAAAGACTAAAGCAATACATATAATTTAGCAAAAAGAAAAACAAATGTGCACCCAGCGACATTTGCCACATAATATAAAAAATATTTTACAAAATTAATATGACTTGCGCTTACACATTCGAAACAATTTTTTATAAATTTCATTAAGCGCTATTGATAAAACTTAAAAAGCATGTGTATAAAGAAAGACACGAAGTTATATAAAATAAATTGAAATATAAATATAAAATTATTAAATTATTACCAAAAATAAAAACGATTGAAACAATAAATATGCTTTATTTAATTAAGGATGAGAGGTCAAAAAAATATTACGGATTAAAATGTAAAAAAAAAATATAAAAAAATATTATGGATTAAAATGTCAACAGAATTAATTGTACAAACAAGGCGTCAGCAAATTAATTATTATTACAATATTATTAAATTATAATTAAATTATTATTAACAAATTAAATTATTATTACAACATTTTTTGTTAATAACAAAAAATTGTTTTATCGCAATCAGTTCACTCTACCAAAAGTTAGATGAATTTAAATTGTTCAAGAAGTAAAATATCATAATACTCGGACAGTTGAACTCCATATTCGATGGCTTTGTGCATATGACGTAATTTTCTGAATGGCGGTGTAAAGGCGTATATATTCCCCAATATCTACATGGTCTTCACATGATCTAACAAAGATTTTGTCTGGACTTTAAAAGAGACTGTGACCTCTGAGTTTGTTTCGGCCTTTCTTCTCAGAGTAGTCAGATAGGAAACGCCGACTTCATCTAGTTTTAAAAATATGATCGACATGTAAATTTTTTTGTACAAACCTACTTATAGAAAAAAAATCATTTATCATTTATCAATATTAACGCAGCACTGGACGTGCGCCCGCTTGGAACCAGAATATCAATACTGAAACTCCTTTTGGGCAGTTTTATTTGCAAAATATTCTTTTATTTAAAAATGCTATTTCAGTTATGAAGAAATTCTAGCAATAAAATTTTCTGTGTACAAATATTTTAAACATTTAAGACGTTTTGGAGGAATATCCAAAAGTAGCAAAAAATATCGTGTGTATTATTTTTTCTAAGCAAACTATTTGTTATAAGGAAAAACCATGTTTCACAAATAATGTACATGAATCAATAATAAATATATATTTTTCAAACCTTTTAACCTAGCCGTTACTAAGGAGTATGCTTTAGAAAGTTACCGTTTTATCGCACTGAAGCGGTGGTAGGCCCTTAAGATTAACTACGGAAGAATGACACTAGAAAAAACATTGGCAGATAGGTAGGGTAGGTAGCAAGGTAAGTAGGTTAGTATGTAAGTAGGCTAGGGTAGGCAGTTGACGAGAGCGAAGCCGCGGGCACAGCTAGTAAATAATAACAGCTGCGAGGGTCTACCTTCAATAACCTTCTTCGATAAACTTTGAAAAAGACACATTGGTATTTGCGCGGATTTGAAAAATAAATATAAATTGCGGGGTGTATAAATATAATAAATATAAAGCACGAGAGGCAAAATCTTAGCCACTGGGCCACTATGACATTAAACGGCCAGATAACTAGCGAAATAGGCCTGCACCGTTTTATTATCAGCACGATCACATGCCGCACATTAATAAATGAGTGCCCACTCTACTGGCTACCCCGGCAACGCAGTGAGCTTAACGAAGCGGTATGAATGAACTAAAGTCGACTAAGTAATTTTCTTCCTTTGTGGACGCAAAGGAAGAAAATTACTTAGTAAACTTATATCTATCGCGAAATTAAAAAAATGGAACGATCTTTTACACCGAAACATGGCAACCAAGGAACCTGTCAAAAGTTTTATTTAAATTTCGAACTGGCTTGCAAATAGAAAACGTTCATTTGTTTTTTTTTCAATAAACATTGAAAAAAAATCAAATGTAAATAATCGAAATTTACGTAAAACGTTTTTTAAAACTACCCCCAGAACCCCCCTAGGGTTAAGGGGTTTTAAAGATTTTTGAGGAATCTTTCTAAGAACGAACTAAGAAAAATAAAAAAAGAGAAGGAAAGAGTGAATAACATATTTGGGTTGTTCAAAATTCTACCTCCAATGGGGCAAAATAGAGTTATTAAGATTTTAGGGGAGGACTTTACTTTGTGGCGGTAACTTAAAATTTATTATTATTTAAGTCAAATAACGAATCGTCTCAACCCAAACCAATAAACCCTGTATATCTACGATTCCCTATTTTTTATTGATTTAATAATAGCTTATTGTTGGTCGCCTTCACTAACTACACATAAGAATCATTTATAGGATAAATGAAATCACGCGAACGAAGTCGGGGACGAAGTGCTAGTATACGTATATATTTTTTGCTCGCAATTATCCATTATAGACCAGGGCTGAAGCCTTTGATAAGGGTAAAATGTAAAAAAAATAGTAGGATGAAACCCATTGGAAAAGAAAGAGAATATAACAAAAATGAAAGGAAAAATAATTTATGGGCGATCTGAGGTCGTGAAGTGTAAAGGGGTGAGTTTTTAAGGGCAAAAACGGTTTATCTCGATTTCCGGCAAAACTACAAGTCCTATGGAAAAAAGTTAAATCGTTAAGTTGCAGGTAATAAAAAGATCTACAACTTTTGTATTTACACTTTTTTTTTATTAATAGGTATTAACTATATAATTATGTTTGCACCGAGTTGCCGTGTCTGGCCACACCACGGATAAACCCGCGATGGTTTGTGTTGGTGTGTATATGTAAAACAACATATCTGTAAAAAATCTTACAAAAAAATAAAAAATAAAATGTGAAAAATTCAAATAACCAAGTTTTTGTTTCTTTTTTATTTTTGTTATTAAAAAATATTTTCAATTATTATTAGCAAATTTACCTATTTATGTCCCGAACACACTGTAATTTTTTGTATTTAAAATATTTGCTTTTTCTCCTTATTTTGACTTAATATCGAAAAAATCACCCTAATTCTCACGTCAAAATATCTGTTTTTTTAACAGTCAGTGGGCTTTTTGTTCGTTGAAATCTCTACTTTCTGATGGTGTAAAAAATATACATAATTATATAACTATATCAACTGACGGTAAGCGATTATTTGGTGGACCACGACGGTGAAGCACGCTTGGCTAAAAGTAATCTATTTACTCATATTTTCGACTTCTAAAAATGTAAGTATGTATGTAATATTGTTGGAACTGTACAATATTCACAGCTTCTAAACACGTGTGCCAAATTGCATAAGTATATATTATATTGGTGTGTTTGTATGTTTGTATGAATGCATGTTTGTATGTATGTTTGTCCACACATTTTGTCTGAATTAATTTGTGCAAGATTTTTATTTCGAAATCTCGGAGTATAATAAATATTCAGTCATGAACTTTTGTAGGTTATGTCTGGGTAACATTTATCATTGTGTTTAATAGGTCATATTATTCAATTTCGTAGAAGTAAAGGGGAAATATCGCATTAGTATTTCCCTTGCCTAGTTATTTCAGTATGAAATGTAAAATATAGTCTTTGAAAAGAGTGTATTTATTTATACTAAGCCGTAAGCGACTTTGATGTGTATCAAAAGGTTGCCGTCGTCGTCAACAACCAAGCTATTTTTTTTTGACTTTGATACTAGTCTTTTTGCTAATCTAAATTGTAAGTTATTCATTTATAGTATGTAAGTTTCTGCAACGAAAACATACACTTAGACATAAACTGTATTGTTAATTTATTTACTCCGTTTCATTACAATAACAAATAAAATAATGATATACGTACTAAAGTCATTACTACAGTCACTTGGAAGAATAAGTTTAAAATGGCAACACTAAGCTAATGAAAGTTAACGAAATAATCATTTTCAGTGTTGGTGTACTAAAACTTAATTCAGTTTGTTTTTCGATTTTTAAAAATCGTCTGATATCGCTGTTAGATTGGCCTATGTATCTCATTCTACGTGTCATTTTTGGAAATCTAAAAGTGGACCTCCACCTAATATATATATATAAATACATATATTCGCGGTGTTCTCTCAGAAAGGGGCATTTGCCTACTGCTTTGCTAAGTACCAAATTAGTAAAAAATTATCGATTCTCTTTTATGTATAAATATATATAATCAGAATCTCGGAAACGGCTCTAACGATTTTCATGAAATTCGGTGTGCAGGAGGTTTTGGGGGCGATAAATAGATCTAGCCAGGTTTCATTTTTAGAAAACGTCGTTTTCTCTATTTTCATCCGAGCTGAGCTCGGTCGCCTAGGTACTGATAATTAAACAGGCGATTTCTATTTGATTTATCATAAATTGTTTATATCATAACAAAAACGCTACTGCACAATTTAGCAGCCATTCTTATCTGTTCTTCAAAATACATTAAAATATAATCAAAAGAAACAAAATAATGATCTTTAATAATCAAGCGTTTTTGCTGACTGTACTTTATAACTTTGCAATGCCTTAACTACTTTATAACTTTGGTATTAGCTTAAACAATTTAGAATCCGTTCGGAATAGAAAATAAATGTGAGTTGAAACAAATATCAGTGGTATTAGTTGTTGGTACTAGAATGGAATAAATCCATTTCATCTACCTCTGCGGTAGTATTATAGTATACACTGAGTATCCATTCATACCGTATCGTTACGCGCGCTACGCTTCCGGGGCGGGCAGTGAGGCAGGCCACCTTTTGTTTTTATGCGTTTACTTCACTACGGTACAGCAATTTAGCCATTGTTGATATTTTGTATGTGTTTAGCTGTAGGGCGATTCGGTCGAGTGCTGACGATGATTTTATGATATTTTTTATTTAGTACTTACCAAGTAAAAAAGATTTATTTTTAAGTAAATACCAAGGAGATTACCGATTCTAAACCAACGTTCATGTTTTACAATCACATGACGATTATTCAACGTTGATATGTTCTAATTATTTCATTTATTTACCACCTGCATTTTGGATGATTTAATTTATACCATCGATGCTACAATTATCGTGGCTACCTACTATGCCCTACCTATTTAAGGAGTTAAACACCGACATATTTGTAACTTATTTAACTGGCCATTTTTATACAAAACTTCTATTAAAAATCATCTTATTGAGTTATCATCTAAAGACATCGCCTATACCGTATCAAACAAAACCAAGCGTAGTATGTCTAACTGATCACTTCCAGTAGGAAATATGTGTGCCAAATTTGTACCAACAGCGGTATAAAGGAAAGAAAAATTTAATTATTTATTGCCATGAATATGAAAACTTTCAAGATTCGAACCAGCCTTTCAGGAATTGCCGGGCTTCTTGTGAATAGACTGGAAAAAAAAACTTTTTACAAAAAAATACTACCCACTTCTAAATAAGAAAACTACAACTGAAAAATAACTTTAGTTTTGGAAGTCGTTATATTTGGTTTTCATTTTTTGGCTCTAAGGAAACCGACTTCCAAAACTAAAGTTATTTTTCACATTGCAGTTTTTTTATTTGGAAGTCGGCAGTATTATTTTGTAAAAAAAGTTTATTTTTATTTTTCTCTTTTAGTTGTGCCTACCTAATAGGCAAGTTGTTTAGTAATTTACATTAACGCCGCATATTATGAAACTTGAACATATAGGATGAAATGAGAGATCTGCGTACCCCTCAAGGGCGTACTGGCGTGATGTTATGTTATGAAATGGTATAAACAATAAACAGACATGCGATTGCAGCAATCTCGAGAGATTTGCCGTTATTTATTGAAGAGTTCTGTTGTATATCTCTGAAGTCCTATATCAGAGCTGCACCAAATTAAAATGGGACCAAGTTCGGAACATATTCTTTAAAAAAACAATGAATTTTCTAAATAGGTCCACAATTGACGGAGATTTCAGTGAAAATACACAAAAAAAAACAAACACGAAGTCGAACATAGAACCTCCTCCTTTTTGATATGTCGGTAAATCAAATAGGAGCTGTTCCATTCCATTTGAGAGTCGATGTAGCCATTAATGGGACAAAGCGCGTCTTTACGTGTAGTTTCATGTTACATATAGACGCGGAAACAATAGCCAGGAGTTAAGGCTGTGGTATACAACTTGGCCATCGGGGTCAAATTGTATAGCAGACCAGCCTCACGATGCACTATAGTTTAGTTTCTAGATTCGATATCAAGCTTTTGTCCCAGACAAATACAAAAGAGGTACCTATAAGTTTTATTAGGTCTCATGGAAGAACGGTCACGAAACTGTTAGAAGGAATAATTACACCAGCCTGTTACTGTCCCACTATAGGGCAAAGACCTCTTCTCATACAGAGAAGGTACGAGCATTGATCACCACGCTTACTCAACTTGGGTTGGCGATTTCAGACTTACATCATACTAATATAATAAATATGAATGTAAGTTTGTTTGTTACGCTTTCATGCAAAAACTACTGAACCGATCATCATGAAACTTTGTACATATATTCTTGGAGGTATTAGAAGTAACATAGGATACTATTTATTAAAAAAATAATTATGGCTTCACTGCGAGCGAAGCCGCGGGTAAAAGCCAGTAACTATAAGTGCAGGTTCCCCCCCCCCTCCCCACGATGTTTTCTTTCACCGTTGTCAGCGATTTAAGTTCGTCGTGTTATTAATACGTTGAGCACATACAATAATAAGCCTGAAACATTGGATTGCACTTAATAGAGTCATGCGTAACTTAAAAGGTACTCAAGATTAGGAAGATGACTGACAATACTACCCTGCTTGTTTCAGGGAGGAACGATCAGCTGGAATTCAAGGCGTCGGCCTACTGTTGCTCTTTCTTCAACAGAGGCTGAATACATGTCGTTGTCATCGTATGTACAAGAGGCTTACTTGTTAAGGCAATTTCAAGAAAGTTTTTGGCCACATTTCAAGTGTGAGGCCATGATTATTTACAGTGATAATCAAAGTTCTATAAAACACGCTTGATTCTTATGAAAAGATTTAACAAGGCCACAGACAAATCTAACTAGATGACGCATTTCCCTCCATTTGAATGAAAACCAAGCATACCAATTTTTCACACACAATTGAAGAACAAATTTAAGTAATTATCGATGAAAGAAAATGATTCCATTGTCTCGGCCAACCTTTTTGTAGTTTTTACAGCTCAATACAATACGGCATGATTAAGCATGTTCCTAGATTTCAGTTGATACCCGGTGCCGATACCGCTAACAGAAATAGCTCAAAGTAAGAGCATTGCTCTCACTTTTACTCTCCTTTTTAACCAATTTACCAAAAAGGAGGAGTTTCTATGTTCGACTTAATGTTTGTTTTTTTTTGTGTATGTTCACCTATATCTCCGTTATTTCTGGACCGATTATGAAAATCCTTTTATTGTTTGAAAGAATATGTTTCGAAATTGGTCCCATTTTAATTTGGTGAAGATCTGATGAAGGACTTCGAAGATATTGAATCAAATCTCTCGGGATTGCTGCAAACGCATGTCTGTTTATCGATTATACCATTTCACAACATAACATCACGCCAGTACTCTCTTAAGGGGTCCGCAGATCTCTCATTTCAGCAATTATGTTCAAGTTTCATGATATTCGGTTTTTCTATTCTGGCGTTAAGGTACCTTACTAAACAACTTGCCTATTAGGTGGGTACAACTAAAAAGTGAAAAATAAAAAACTTTTTTACAAAAAGATACTATCGACTTCCAAATAACAAAACTACGGAATGTAAAATAACTTTAATTTTGGAAATCGGTGTCCATAACGCAAAAAAATGGTACCTACGAAAGAAACCGACTTCCAAAAATAAAGTTATTTTTCACGTTGTAATTTTCTTATTTGAAAGTCGGTAGTATTTTTTGCAAAAAAAGTATTTTTTATTTTTTTGACGAAATACATTCGCGTCATCTAGTTAGATTTATGCCTGTGAAGTTGCCCACCTCTAGCAATAGCTGTCGAAGCGTCTCGATGCTCTGTGTGCAATTAGGACACTTGAATGCAAATCGCAACAAGTAGCGACAATCGCTTGTTAGTCAATTGGACAAGAAAATTGGATCTGCAATACTCCGGGAGGCATGCAATCCAAGTGAGTGAGCATTATTCTCTTCACAGGATAGACGTAAATTAATGAAAAAAACGTACATGACTAAATGGACAAGGTACTAGGTTGGTACTACACACCTCAACCTTCTTGAAGAACCAACAATAAGGTCAAAAAGGAATAGAATATTTGGTGTCCAAAAAAAGGGCATAAGAGAAATGTATGGTCTTAAACCTGATGACTCTTGTCGCCCAATATTTAAAAAACTTGGTATGCTACTGCTGTCATCTCTCTACACTTTTTAAATTTGTGTATTCGTAGTTACAAACAAAAAACTCTTTAAGACAGCAAATGAAGAGTGCCGTCGGAACAGACGAGATCCCTTCAAATTGGTTCTAAAAGATATATACTTACCAAATACAATAAAAGCTGTCTAGCAATGTGTGTGCACATCTATAACATGATACCAAACCACTTCAAGACCATGAGTACAAGATTGTTATAAAATAAAATATACAAATGGTTAGGTGAATGTAATGTTAAAAGAATTTATGTCTATGAAATCTTCTGAAAGACTCAACAGCACACGATTTAATTGTTCTTGTTTGATAATTGAATTGAAGTTATATTATTAACTAGCTGTCCCGGCAAACGTTGTTCTGCCATAAAAAAATTAAACATTCATTTTGTAAATACATTGTATTTTTATCCTACCTACCCTATCTACCCTACTTTACCTACCCTACCCTACCTGCCTACCGTACCCTACCTACCTACCTACCCTAGGTACCTTTCACCCTACCTACCTACCCTAACCTACCCTACCCTACCTACCTATTCTAACTACCTACCTACCTGACCTACCCTACCTTCCTACCCATTTTTTTTTGTTTTTAAACCTTCGCTGTATTCTGGCGAACAAAACAAAATATAATGATTCAAATCGGTGCTGCCGTTTTTGAGTTTTAGCGAGACTAACGAACAGCAATTGATTTATATATATATAGATTTTTTTAATTTTTAATTTTAATCTATTTTTTTTGCTTTTGACTCTGACTAGTTTGTGTGTTACCCAAAAATTGCGTGCCATAATTTAGCTGAACATGTTTGTACCTTTTCCATTATATTTAACACCATTTTTATAACATGTTTTATGCAATAGAATCTAGGGCGTTCCCTCCCGAGATGCTGTAGTGCGCAAATATTTTCAACCGAGTCTGCGACATTATGGCATTGTATGAAGCTGCACGCACTTGCGGTAAAAATGTCGCAAGAAATCTGTGTATTGCCAAAGAATCCATCGTACCACAGCGTGGCTTAAATTCGCGCGAGTATTTTGTTTTCTATGAACAGGTAGAAAGCCAAATTTTATCCGATGTGCGTGTTAGTTATGATTCAGTACGCGGATTAAGCCCGTGCTACATTGTTTAAAACCAAGGTCACCTTGGTTTGTAGCGGGTGGGGCGATGCCGGCTAGTAAGATATAAATAGTAAGATTAGAGTTTAGTTTTTAAACTTTATCAGTATATTCTTTTTGAAGTTTTGATTGGCAAGTCGCCATGACGTCATTGTAATGAACGTACGGTACGAGCGTAAATACGTCCTTTCTGCGCAGCGTTCTAAACATACTGCGGTTTAGAGCTTGTTTTAAACCGTGTAGCCGGCATCGCTCCACCCGCTACAAACTAAGGTGACCCTGGTTTTTAACTTGGTTTTAAACCGTGTAGCACAGGCTTTAACAAAAATCTACCAATCCGCACAGGGCCCGCGTGGTGGTTTATAGCCCACTCCCTCTACGTGAGAAGGACTGTGTCTCAGCAGTGGGAATATTAAAAGGCTTGATAATGATGACGCGGATTAAAAACCACGCGAAAAAAATTCGCGCGGCTAAAAACGGCAATGCGTGCTAAGCCTAAGAGATACCTTTCATTTGGTTGCTATGACGACGTCGTCGCTGGTAGCGTCTGGCTACCTTACGCTTCAGTGTAAAAATAGCTAACGACTTGGAATGAATATTTCTTAAAAATAAGATTACTGAACAGAAAAAGATATGGCAGAATCTTTGGTAAATAGCTATTTAAAGGAAAGTAAGAAAATTGAGCAGGTTTCTTTTGATTTGTTTGGCAGCTTCTTGACATTGTATCAATGGTATTGTAGGTACCTAAAGATTGCCTCTTGATATGAAAAGCACGCATTCGCAATATATTTCTGAGGATCTAGACAACTGACATTCTGTCAATGAAAACTAAAGTGCCACGATAGCGATTTCAAAAATCACGAAAGGTTTTGGTTTGTCAAGTGCTTTCGAATAGTTACGTGATCAATCCCTTAGAGTTTGGCATTTCGACCATCGCCATCACTGATAGAATGCCATTTGTCTAGATCCTCTAGCTGGATTTGAACATCTTTTTGGAATTGTAGAACGTAATATAAAGACGGAATTACCACAAAATAGAAAGCATTCCGCCGCGCGCCGCTTACGTACTTTGTTGCATTACTTAGATTCTGCTTGGATTAAACATTACTGGATTCTAAATTCAAATTATCCATAGATGAATAAAGCGCTCCCGAGATGATCAAACGCTTCGCAACAAGTAGATGAAGAATGTCAAAACACATGGATTTCGGTTTGACTCAAACTATTTTCATCGTTGACACGGTTAGTTTAAAAGGTCACACGGCTTTTGGTCTCGGGGGAACCTTAGGAATCTACTCATCATTTGGACCGATAGTCGTCCACTGGTGTACACTGGGCTTCTATCAAGTGTCACCACATCAATCAGTCCTGTGCGTCTGTCATCCAGCGGATTCCCGCAGCCTTCACCAGGTCATCGATCCACCTAGAGGCCTTCCAAGGCTGCGTCTACCAGCTCCCGGTCGACACTCCAGAATTCGAACTCGAACAAAACGAATTCGAACTCTCTCGAAGAGACACACACAAAATCAAAATCGGTTCAACTGTTTGGGAGCTATGATGCCACAGATAGTTACACAAATACATAAATGCACAGATACATACGTCAAACTTGTCCTTATTTTTTCGTCAGGGTTAAAAATACTGGTAACCAGCTGCATTCGCTCGTCTGGAACCCGGCGCCAACACAGTTGGAAAAAGACTAGACAGATTGATAGTTACTCGTACGTGTGAGCTCCACATGAGTTTATCTAGCCCACACCATCTCTGACAAATGCTTGCTCTGATTGGACAGGTCCACTCAATCTGTGTCGGTGCTGCATATATCACAATTATGGTCGACCTGACCTAGATGCTTTCGAGATTTATAAAGAGACTATAAAAAAGTTTCTTTCGATGTTTCTTCCCAGAGTTATCGGTTAGAAAAAACGACCGCCGTAGACGTATTTCACTAAAAAAAATCACAGATTTTATTAAAAACGTACAACATTTAAAGGTGGGATGACTATTATACTGCAAAAACGTGCAGTACTGTGATAATGGCTACTGGGCCTAAAGCAAGATTGCCGATCGTTTTACAATTGCATTCGTCGGGATGAAAGGAATAGCTTTCCAATTAGCGTGGTGATGCTGGATTTGCTGCAGTCTGGCCACAAAAGCGCATTCAATTACTAAGATTGAAATGCTCAATTATTGATCTGCATGTCCAAGTTTGTGTGAATGGATTTCAAAGAAAACTGATGGCCGTATTTCTGTGGAAATCTAATCTATAAAGAGCCAGTAGTCTGGAATTTGACTTCAATACACCGAAATAGTTTGGTTATACGAACCTATAAAGAATTTATAACATTACTATGTAAAAGCTCCCGCAGACAAGCTCAAAGTGACAAAGCGTCATCGCTTTTTCAGATATATATATTTTTTTTTCGGAAATGTGTAGCTTACTAATGTGCTTAAACTTGAATGAAGAAATTGATAAGAATCTATGAACTTAACTTGAATAGGCTTTGATTTTAATGTATTCTTAGTATGAAGTACTTTTGTGAATGACACCTTTCTTTGGTTTTTGGTATAATTTTAAAAGCACCTTCATACTTCGATAGTTCTTTTATAAATAGGTGAGAATCATAGCCGGATAGGTTATGATTCTCACCTATTTATAAAAAAAATAACAGGCACAAATGGACAAACTCTTAACATTAAATTACAATGTGAGTGTGCTGCGCCTCGGTATTGTGATGTAATGTGATCATGATCCATTACTTTATCGTCAAAGAGCAAATAATTACAGATATGACATGTAGTGGCATTTTTGTAATCGTTTTCTTGGTCCTTAGTTAAAGGTGCCATAGGTATTTTATTTAATAAGATACTGTGAATATACTCCAAATCTCTTATTTTTTTTTTATAAATACGTCTATACAATCAGCTCCTCTATAAGTAACATACTTATTCAGATCTGTATTGTGTGAACAACAAATATAGTAACCAAAACATGAAGGTTCGTGAACGTTATAGGTACGAGTATTCTCAGTTACATTTATGTTGCAGTTCAGTAAAAGACTTTCAAAATCGGCGTATATAACGAAATTAATCTTTTGTTTTCTTTCGAAGTTCTTAAATTGAAGAATACTATTTTTTTCAGGTAAAATAGTCAAAACCTTAGGACATTTATTATGGTCATTATATTTCTTTTCACTCGTGAAAACTTGTAAGCATGTCTCGCATAGGTACATTTTACCTTTATGTTTACTTAACTGACGTTTGATTAATCTCAATAGATATTTTTATTAAGCAATAATGCCCGTTACCTTTCTGTTCAAAGTACAATAAATTGACGTGCTGATTTTTTCTTAAACTTGTCACATATAAAGATCCAGTGACCATATTTTTGTTATCTAAACCATATATATTAATACTTATGTGGGGATTTAAATTTTCAAATATTTAACATATCTGTATGATGGAGGAAATGATAGCCCATCTTTATTTAAAACTTTTGAGAAATGCGGATATGAACTTGTCCTGCAAACATTCATTTGGCAGGGATATAATGCTGCGACAATACTCCATAAAAAGCAGTTGTTATCGCTGTTTTTAATATTTAAACAACTTCTAGTTTTTTTTATTACTTGTGGCAAATCTATATAGGTGCCGCCTTTCAAAGGAGAGTATTTGTTAATGTTAATTTCTAGATGACTTATAAAGAAACAAGTCCACCCAGATCCACAATGTTGGAACTCTGAGAGCTTTCTGTCAAATGTATTTATTGTTTTCAAATATAATTCATTTATATCTGTATTAATATTATTATATATGATTTCATATATTGTGTTAAATGATTTAAGCTGTTGCTCATCAGATGTTGCGACAATGAAATAAGCAAAAAGTTCAAAGTTTAATTTAACACAATTATGTTTTATGAAACAATCATTAATTAGTTTTATGACCTGAAGCCGATTATCCATTAAGAATTCCTCAGGTGTTAGGTATTCCATTGATGCATTCAGTCTGAAACTAATTATTCTCTTTTTAAAAGCCGTGGCTATTATATCGATATTTTCAATTTCTGTTTTTAGTACTTATGCAATTAGATTTATGCAAATTCGTTCTTACATGATACTGATATTCAATTTTAGGTACTTCAATGTGACATTTTTGACATATTATTATATCGTTGTTATTTGTTCTGATTCCGGATCTAGTTGAAACTGTAATAAAGAAAGGAAAAAAAAACAATGAGCATTAAATCAAATGTAATAATAATATGGTAAATGATTATACAACTTAATTTCTATAACTGATTACATGATTTATTTATATGCCTATGTAATAACTAGGTACCGCCTAAGGTATATAGTATAAGAGTAGATTTACATCTACATATTTATTCATAATATGTAGATAACAAAAATAAAAAATGATTTATAAACTAAGCTAGTAGGTATAGCAATAGTATAAACTTGAAATATAAAGATAATAATACCTAATATTTGAATAAATGAATACAGGATATCTAATAGTTTCGATTACAGAAACACAAAAAAAGGGTTATATTTGGGGGATAAGTAGCTTAATAATAGCATAGTATAGTAAGTAATATAGTAGGTACTACTGAATAATAGTACATGTTTAATACAGTACCTACTATTTTTATAGTAGTTACTAACAAATGTTGGTGGGCACTTAACGTACTCTTTTCGTGTTGCTATAATAAAATTAGACAAATGTTGCCAAGCATCTGTATTGTCAAAAGTTTGATTTTTAAGCGTGACAATTGCTTGGCGCCATCTATTAATTAGCTGAACTTTTTCTATTTCATCGCACCGATATATTTTTAAATCTATATAGTGCGTTCCCGGCTTTTTTTCAAAGGTTTGGCGCGAATGGCCATTTGCAAGGCGTCGTGTTATATATATGAAGCTAATGGTGTTTTACTAGTAACTGCAGGGGGCTCTTTCTCGTCGTCCTCGCTATCGGTTCCAAACAGATCGTATGCCGTGCACTTCCTCGGAGAAATGGGTTTGATATACGGCTTCTTTGAAGCTGATGGACGGGACGGCGCAGAAGTTTCGCCGACGACGGGACGGCAGACATCGCAGAAGTAGACGGTCCGGGCACCGGACTTGCTCTCGATGGTGAAGACGTACGTGATGATGCGTGCTTCCTTTTTCGCCTGTCGTGCTTCTTTTTTTGAAATTGAGGTTCCTCGTCGACGTCAGAGGGAAAAAGGGTCTCGGCGTTTTCGTGCGACCTGAAATTGAGTGAAACATATATTAATACAATCAAATCATTATTCAAGCGTACATCCCACATTGAAATGTCACAGATAGGTACACTACTCTAATTAATTTATTATTGTCTATCTATCTATGTTCATCTAATATTGAAATAAGTACATCTTTTTAGAATACTGACACATAACTATCACAGAAATATTACTCTATTAAACCACAATACTATAACACGCTAAATAGAACTATAAAATATAAATACAAGAGCAGCTCTATTAATTTATGTTTTATTAAAGAACTTAGAATACTTACATTTTTCGTAGAGTAGGTTGATTCTTGGTAAGTAGGTAGGTACTTGATGTTTATCTGGAGCTTCTGATAGCTGAAGTGTGCCTCCTAATCCACTGTCCAATATTTAAATAGCCAGGATCCACGTGAGCTTTTTCCATATATGTAATGCACGCGTTAACCTAAAATCCTGAGTCAGGACTTCTTCACGGGACAAATGCTTTGCAATCATAACCAAATGTACAAATCTCAACCTTAAATTATGATACCTAAAGTGTACACTAATATTTGACTAGGTATATTTAGCCACAGTCGATGTCTTACATACTAGTTAAATACCGCGACTTCGTTTATGTAATATTTATTTTATTAAAACATTACCATATTAATTTATTAATTAATACCAGCTTCCGCCAGCGGTTTCACCCGCTTCCCGAGGGAACTATTTCCCGCACCCGGATATAAACTAGCCTATGTGTTAATCCAGGGTATAACCTATCTACAAAATTTCAACCAAATCGGTCCAGCCGTTTTTGCGTGAAAGAGTAACAAACATCCATACATCCATTCTCACAAACTTTCACACTTATAATAGGATTAGTAGGTACCTAGGATACACTGTAAGTGAAGTGTCCGGCTGTGTCAAGCTAAAGACGGTGTTGTTATCGGTTTTTATTACCTTTCTTTTGCTGATTTAAAAATTACAAGTTTGAAGAAAAAGACAATAATAGCAGGCAGAAGCAGGAGTAATAATAGTATGTCGATATTGCAATACTTACAATATTATTGTTTTGATCCATCTCCTTAAATAGAATTAGAACTTACGTTGCAAATCAGACATACTACTTACATGCGATGGTTTCGCATGCCGGATCTTCTCAATAAAAATGTATGAAAAAATTACAGTGAACAAACGTACAGTAAGTATTTGTTTTATCATTATAGATTTATAGTAAACAATAAAATGTTTGGCGCCGTGATGTCTTGAGGTTTCAATTTCACCATACCATTTTTGTCCGGATCGACATCTAACAAAATTGTACGATTTTGAACTCTATAGATTAAAAATCGATTATTATATAAATTGAAAAAAATATAAATATTAAATCAATCATTTCAATTTGTGCTCTCGCTGAGTCCTGACTGGCTAAAAGACGAGGATATCATTGCGTAATGTCGGTAAGTGATCATATTTTCTTTAACAGTATTTTATCTATCAATTAAAATATAACATAATTATAACCCCTTGATATTAGACTTTTCGAAAAAAACGTATGTAAGTATACACTTAGTTCAACACGACTAATTGCATTCTGTTTTTTTTATTTTTTTTCAGGTCTCCGAAAACGACTACTTTAACTTCATTCCTATGAATACTGTAGTAGGACAGAAAAATGAAAAACAACTGAATCTGGAGAGCCCCAGCAGCAAACAGCTCAAGAGAAGTTCAACAGCTGCATTCACCTGTGTAAAAAAAACTAACGCGTGGTGCTAAAGTGATCAGGATCGAAGTTTATGATGTGGAAAGTTACCCTGATAACATAAGTTCGCTATGTAATTGTGATGCTGAATTGTGCGTGCAGCATGTAGTTAAAAACATATTTATGGATGACATTTATAAATCGGTTAAAGAAATTGCTGTAAAGGTATCGAATAATATTCCGTAAAATAAATCATAATACTTAATAAATGATAAAGTATTTTTATTTAACCTTTCACATACATACTCTCATGTAATAGTTATTTTACGTCACGAAGCGACGACATGTGAGAGTAAGGTCTATGAGAGTTTAAAATCTATAACAGTAAGGTTGAAAGTCGCATCGAACAATGCACATACATCGCTTCGTGAGATAAAAGAACGAAATGACGTAAGTATATCAGAAATCCGATATAAGATAGCATCGGATAATGTGTGAGCGCATTCAATTATCAGAATTAAACCTTGTGACACTCTAAGACCAATCACATAGTTTTATACCTTTGATCATTATTCAATTTGAATGTAATGTACTTAATAAGAAACTATTTGAATAGGTTTTTTTTTTTTAAATTCAATGAACGGTTTATTATAATAGTAGGCCATAAAAGCAACAAACAATATTTCGTATATTTGAATACTAGGATGTTAAATAGGTGTTTATTGAAAATTGGGGTTTTCAGATCTCATGTGATCTGGAAACCCCAATTTTAACCTACTAACCACCTAGGTGCTATAGTGTTTTGTTGAGTGTAACAACCACTTTTTGCCCGCAAAGACAAAGACTTATGCACCTGCCATGTTATTTCTTCACCATCCTTGGTTGACTGGTAGAGAATGCCTAAGACATTAAGTCATTGTTCCTTTGTGCATGAAGTTTTAAATGAATAAACCGCCTAGGTGCTATAGTGTTTTGAATAGTACGATATACAGAACTTAGTCAGCTAACGATTTGGTAGTCGAAATCCGCTTGTTTTAACCCGTAAATCAAAAATATAACGTCTTCACTCTTCCTTTGCGAACCGCCAGCCAACAGTCACGAATAACTTTTTAAAACGAATATTAATTTATACAATATAGAACCTGTTGAAACTGCTGAAGTCGCTACATTTTGAACGAACCAACCTGATCCTGCACACCTAGCTACTATGAGATATGAGTTAACAAATTGTTTACACGTACGTAAGTTTAACAATTTCGGACCGTAAGTTGTGGACCAGGGCAAAACCGCACGTCGAAACTAATTCCGTGGCAATGTTTGGACACAGCAGTTACAAACTATTAATAAGTTTAATGAAAGTAACAATCTTTGACTTCCTTGATCAAAGGATGAACATGAGGAAAGTTTTAAATATGCGCAACGCAATTTAGATTGCGTCGATAGGCCTCGCGTAAGTATTTTTAACCCTCGACGGAAAAAGATGGGTGTTATAAGTTTGACGTGTGTATCTGTGTGTTTGTGTACTTGTTTGTGGCATCATAGCTCCTAAACAGATAAACCGATTCTTATATAGTCTTATTCTATATGTGACATTATCGAGAATGTTCTTAGCTATGTTTAATGAAAATCGATTCAGCCGTTCAAAAGATATGGGCATTTTACTGTTTGAATCAGGGTGTTTTCGCAAGATCTCGTGTCATAATTACGTGTTCAATAGCGAAGTGTGTCTACTACTTAGATAAATTTAGTTTAAAAAGCATCAAATAAAAAAGTGAGTCGGGGATATTCAAATTATACTTGTCTAAGAAAATTAAGTGCAAATCGGTAAAATTGCATCGCATTGCATCCATGTAAACGTTCTCGCAGTTTCGCTTAGTAAAAATCGTTTATCGGTGTGATAAAAATTAAATCGCGTCGAGCCATCAGGAAGGTCGTTCAGAGGAAATATGCGCAGAGAGCGCCGATTAAATTGCCCCTATGTTTTCCTTTTTGATGATACACTATGATTAGTAGCATTAGAACCTCAAAAAATGCTCAAAATTGCGCTGTCAACAGAGGCCTAGCATACAAATTTGACAAATATAAATTAAAAAAGGAAAACATAGTAATTATCTTTATTTTTCTGTTTATGGAATATCTTTAAAATTGGCCCACTATTTGAGGAAGAAATAGACGAGAGCCAAACCTCGAATTATAACTTTTTAACCGACTTCCCAAAAAGGAGGAGGTTCTATGTTCGACATTAGGTATGTTATTTTTTTTTTTGTTTATGTTCACCGATGTCTCCGTCAATTGTGGACCGATTTTAAAAATTCTTTTTGTGTTTGAAAGAGTATGTTCTGAAATTGGTCCCTTTTTAATTTGGTGAAGATCTGATGAAGAACTTCGAAGATATACAACAGTTTCTGTATATTGTTTATACCATTTCATAACATAACATAGCGCCAGTACGCTCTTAAGGGGGTACGCAGATCTCTCATTTCACCGGTTATGTTCATGTTTCATGATATTCGGGTAATCTATTCTTGCGTTATAGGTACCTTACTAAACAACTTGCCTATTATGTAAGTTCAACTAAAAAGTGAAAAATAAAAAAACGTTTCACAAAAAAATACTACCGACTTCCAAATAAAAAAAGTAGTTAGTTTTTTTATTTGGAAGTCGGTAGTATTTTTTTGTAAAAAAATTATATTACTTAGGAAATCCAGTCTGCGCTTTCTGCCTATATTAACCTTAAGAGTATGGGGACACTAAAGAAACGAAGAACGCACTGTGTGAAAGATGATTTGACTACAAATATCTGACTATTGATATGACGACTATTATAGAGGAATAAGAGTACATTAAAATATGCTCTGACTAGAAAAAAAATGTATGTAAAGGCAAGGAAAAGAAGTTGATCATTTGTATGGCTCACTCAGCATAACTCCCTTTAATTGTTGACTGCACTCCAGGAGCGGAACGACCCCACTCCTGGAGCTCGATGAGGCATCGACGTCTTTATTTTAACCGTACGAGTTAATTATTCGTAAACTGGTATTTCCTGCTCTAACTTACACAAAGTGTAGCGAGAGAAACAAGGAAGGCATATAGTCCCACTTTAAGTCTTTAAAACACCCTTACGTCGAGCACTTCAAGTTACAAGTGTCACCTCAGTTTTGTCTACATTATTCGGTTTTGTTTCTGTTAGAATATTATTTATCGTGTTGTGTTGTGAACAAAAACATATCGCGCTAGGTAGGTTGGTCAAGACCAACATCAAAGAATATAAAAAGGACCCGATGTAGTAATTTCGTCACTCCGGGAATAGACAATATAATTATGCGCTTTAAAATGTCGCCTTTTGAGGCGGTAAATGTATCAGGATATTATCCATTGAAAAAATACGGTTTTTGTGAGGATCGGATCGGATAAAATCGCTTTCTTGACAACTTCGAGTAAAGTGAAAACGAAGTGAGCTCGATAGAAAAAAGGAAAGAAAAGCTCGACTGGTAGGAAATGCCTAAGGCATTAAGTCCGCCTCTGTACGTTTGTGTGCATGAAGTATTAAATAAATACTAAAATAATATAGTCGAAACTTTCCTGACGACATGTTCCTAATTTCTCTATAAGTAAATCTGCTTCGCTAGAAATCCTGCTGAGTAGGATTCGATTCCTAGGTCAGGAAAAGTGTTATTGGGTTTTTCCGCCTGGAGTTCTTCAATAACCCGGAGGTCTTGTGCTCAGTTGATGGCAGTAGGTTCACCTCATATTACATGGGACTTAAGCATAACTGATGAAATGTGGATGTACTTAAGATGCACATCTGCCCAACTCTTCGGGAATACAGGCGTGATGTTATATTGAAGAAATCCTAGTCTTCATTTTGTGAGGTCTATGACGTGTAAACGGGACTTATGAGCATCCAATACCGGAAGCGAGTCTATCACATCACAGGATACCAATTATCGTATGTAATCCCAGAGCCGGCCGCGCTCCGCCATTTCAATTAAGTAATAAACAGAATTAAATGTGGTTGTGGTAGTTGCAGCTAGCCTGAATATAAATTGCAGGAGGCATACAGAAAGATTAGAAGAGTCACAGCAGTTAAATAAATTAAATAGGCAGTCACGGAGACTGCCGACAGAAGCGAAATCTTAAGGTTCCCTTAGTCGACGGCACGAACTATTTTGTGCGCGAGGTTAAAATGCATGCTATCTCATCCGACAACACGTGCGAAAGAGATAGATGCTGTGATGAGCAGTAAGAAGCTAGTTCACGTACGAATTAGCACTTTTGCAATTTTGTATCGAAATGGATGATGATTTAGGGCGTAAACGAGCGCGCGAAATTATAAACAGACCTTTGGGAGTCTAGATATCATGAAAAACCGACTAAAAGTATATTTTCAAAATAAAATTATTTGCATTGTTGAATAACTACCTATCCCTTTATGGAGGCCGTTTTGCAATTTTCCTCCTTCTTATGGTATTTATTTTCGCTCAAAGATGCGTTAAAATTAGTGTTGAAATGCGGAACTTTCGACGCTCATAACTTTTTTATTTTTTGTTTCCATACAGGGTTAGATAATGATAAGACATATTGATATCATTTTTATCTTGAACGTACATCGTCAAACAGTTTTTATGGAAGAATGATCGACTAGTGTAACCTTAAAACACGGTAACGCGGTGCAGTCTAACCGGATTCAGCTAGATAACAGTATTTTACATTGAGTGGCATAAGTTTGAAATCGCCAACTCGGATTGAGCAAGCGTAGAGATCACTGCTCGTACCTTCTCCGTATGAGAAATTCTTTGCCCCGAAGTGGGATAGTTACAGGCTGGAATTATTACTACATTGAGCGGCTGCCTATCTGGATTTCACAACCCATTAACTGGGTATTATGAATTTATGACACGCATTGACAAGACTGATGTCAGATATCCAGCTTTCGACTACCCGTAACCGGTGTCAAAGATCTACTAATGACACCCGTGATCAACGGCTTAACGTGCATTCCTAGGTTCAGAGGTGTCTCGGTATGTCAAGAGAATGGTCACCCATCCACGGACCGACTAGGCTAGCGTTGCTTAACCTAGTAGATCGACTTGTGCGGCTGTTATTATTAGCCACGAGCTCCTCCGATTCTATCAGCGACAATAATTGTAGACAATGTATGGGAAATAAAAAAAATATGACAAAAAAACTAAACCGGTTTCCAATACAAAACACTACAAAGCGAAAAATAACTTTCTTGTTTTGGAAGTCGGTTTAGTTTTTTTGTTAGAATATTTTTTTTTTAGTTTTGGTACCCTATATTACCATGAAAAGCATTCATAGCCAGGGGGCTTCTCATAACAATTCCAACAAGCCTAAACATGACTGGAATACATTGTTTTATTACTGAGTTCCGGAGTCTACCTTCCGGCTTCATCACCATATCAGTTCAATGATACCATTTATTAAAATTTGCTTCATCACAGTCATGTAACTATTCAGATATTTTATGCCCAAAACATACTTAACATTGAGAAGTTCCAGTGGCCATTTGTGATCTTCTTCATTAGAACAAGCACCAAATGATACTTTCTGAAAGCAAATGCTGGCCATGTTGATGAAAATACCAAAATCGCTACATATAAGGCTTTCCCTCATACGCTATAAAATATGAGGCTTGCCCTTGATTTCCATGGGAACCCCTCATTAGATCCTGACTTGGTAACAATGAGACCACCTCAAGAGTATATCCTTTCAAAAAAAAAAGGAATTTTCAAAATCGGTTCATAAATAATTGACGGAGTAACCGGCGTACATAAGCAAAAAAAAAACTTAGTCGAATATAGAACCTCCTCCCTTTTGGAAAGTCGGTTAACAATAGGCGCTACTGAAGGGCCACGTTGTCAATCCTAAACATTTCGTTATCGGTACCCGAATTAAGTCTAATTTACTGCCACAACTTTGAGCCACTAATTACATCCAAAACACAAAAGGCAGAACACCAGGATTCTAGCACAAATTCCTCTATCAATTGCAGTCAAACATTGCACATCTAACGAGGTATTTGGACGTTCAAACATACCATGGCCGTCAAAGAAAATCGGGTGCTGGTCGCTAGAATTGGTCTTAGTACGGCATTACGGTACATCGTTTGAGTATTCGCCGCATCGCGTGCCGTGTTCATTCGGGCGCCTGGTCCTTTCTGTCAAAGGTATTCAAACCCAGTTAGTACATACGTCACTGGAACATGTGTAGTTTACGTAATCTGGGGTAATCCGTTTATTGCACGATTGTGTTCGAGTGTCTCGTTTAATTTTGAACAGTTTATTCGCTGCTTGCAGTGATTTTCGTCTATGAAAAGTTTGAAATCACTTCGGCATCGACTGCCTCGTTGGTTTAGTGGTCACAAGTGGTACTGAGCTTGAGGTCCTGGGTTGTATTGGTCAGGCAAATTATTATTAGAATTTCCATATATTTATCTGTGGCTTGAGAAATATGGGTGTACTCTGCGTAATGCTTCGGGGTTTTATCTTATTACAGAGACACAGTTGTTGTTTGATCATGATATGCCCTCATACCTACTTGTACATACTTAAATCGGCTAGTTTTAGTGTTTTCGTACCAATTTATATATTTTTATGTTTGTTAATAGAATCATTTTATTTTATTACTAGCCGCGTCAACTGCCTATCCTACCAATCTTCCTATCTACCTTTCTTCCTTACCTACTTACCTTCCTACCTACTTTGGTAATTAGGATGGGGAAGATTCCTGCCTACACTACCTACCTTTTTGTTTTTTTGTTTTTGAGAAATGCTCATGCATACTGCGCTATCTACCACGGGAAAATAGCGCAGTTATGTGGCACTCTAACCCACTAAAACTCCACGGTGTCATCCGGTACTGCTTACGGCGGGAACACAGGTACGCTTTAGCACTCACCGCGAATCAGCCGCGGCTGTCCGTGACCGGACCCTCCTCTCTGGGGAGTACCCCCCATCACCGGCGCACCAGAATACACTGTGCGCAGTGACCACACCAGGGACCAAACCAGCGCATGGGTGCCAGACGACCCCGTGCATGGCATCCTTGGTCCCCTTGTGACGGGTCAAGTTCAATGGCCCACCACCTACCATTTTTCGGCCACAGGGGATAGGGAGAGCGTAAACTAATCGCGATTAGTTCAACTGAACTCCGTTTATTCAAATACAGCGTTCTGATTGGTAGATTTTTAGCGTTCTCAACCAATCAGAACACGGTATTTGCATAAACTAAATTTGGTTGAACTTATCGCGATTATGACAAACAAAGGTTTAGTTGGTTATCCTTTAACACCTGGCTATATTTTTTTGAAATATTTTCGATGTACAAAACGACTTTTCTACAGATTTATTATATGTATAGATACTGATAGATTAACTGACCCAATTATTGCTTGATGTAAAGTGATGGCCTGATACACAGGTTTGAAAGAACCTAAATCGGGCTTGTTTATAATCTTGCAGTTGTAATAAAATATTTTCGTTATAGCTTACATATAAGCAGTATTTAAACCATTTTTTCAGAAATTATATTACTGCACCTAATATACAATTTTGTGAACCTTCTTGCTTTTAAATAAATAATTCTTATTCATATCTTTTCTTCATCTTCTTCTATTCGGGGATAAAACCGCAAAAGCGTCCCTTCTTCTTGGGTCGTATTTTTGTTGACTAGTTTCTGCAAGCGGCATCACCCGTCCCGGTGTCGGGAATTACACCACTGGAACGAACTACAGGGGTAAAGTAGCCTATGTGCAATGCATCACATCATCATTCATCCAGATCTGTTCCGCACAGCAATTCATCCATCTATCAAAAACTTCGCATTTGAATTCGTATTTATAATATTAGTAGGATGAAAGTTTGTACCTACCAAACCTTCTGCCTCCATTGCTGGTTGCCAGTCACAATGAATGGAAAGCAATCAGTCCGTACGTACAAATGAAACAATGACCGTGTTTCTCCAACGAGTCGTGCCAAGCTTTTTAATCCGCCGCCATTTTATCTTTATTTTATACTGTGTGTTTGCTTTATTATTGCTACTGTGCTATAATCTGCTTGATTGTATTGCAATGAGAAATCTCGAGAACTAATGACCATTAGTGAATCTTATCTAGGAATAAACTTGTCCTAGCACAAATTGCAGTAAAAACAACATTTAGTGAGAATTAACCAAAAATCTGTTGTTAGGCGCAATTTTTGACCTTTGACTGTCATTTTATTTTTGCTCTCATTTGATTTTTAATGGCCTTTTCAGATTAGGTACTACTACCCCAATGAACATAATTCTGTGTAGAATTGTGTCTTCGTTAAAAATTATGGACAGAAAATAACTGCATCAAGAGTCTTGCAGTTATGTTCTGTTCGTTTGTTTTATGTTGAGAGTCATCCAATGACTTCTCCCGCTCTAGGTGAAGCGGGTGTCAGACTTTTACTGACTAAAACCCACCCGTGTTCCTTCAGTTGCTTGAGCCAGGGCGCAGCAATTTTTTTTCAAATTTATCCGCGACCCAGACAGGCATCGACCCCAGCGGACCCCGTCAGTTTTGCTGACATCTCTTTGAGGCGTGCGTAGACCACTACGCGCCATCGGCTCGAGCCTGCCCCCCATAGCCAAGTTACAAACGTTTCGTTTCGAATCTCTTTCTACAATCGTTAACAAGTTCTATTTGTATTGTCTGACCACGTGACTTAACATTCAGATGTGTCATTCTCATACATCGATTCGTTTTCTACTAGCGTTATCGATAGTAGATTGTCAACTTGGCTACAGGTGCTGGTCTTTATCGGACGGCGAGCTACCCATTATTCGCCGTCCGCAAGCCCGCGCCTACAGTAGCCGGAAACCGGCATGAGAGTCCCGACGCCCAGGATGTCTCTTGCGGTGGCTAGGGGTGTGTGAGCCTCTGCGTTGCGCGTTCCGCCTTCTCTTTAGCGAGCATTACTGATTATTATCTTTATATGAAGATTATAAATAAATCGTACATTGTGATAACTTATTTATGTAGATTATTTATAAGGGAATCTACCCAACACGATCACTAATCCAGATAAGTAGGCATCTATCCCCAAAACAAAAAAACCTCGCAAGAACTTAATTTTCACAAAACCAGTAATGTATAAGACAAAAAAACAGATTCTAATGCAATATGAATGATTAAACTAACAATCTACATCCAATTTATTTGGTATTAAATTAATAAGGCTATAAAAAGAATAATTTATCCCGGTTTAACCCAACTTTTTTTTTTATATTCTCTCGTTTGACCACTATCTCGCCTGATGTATAGCATATTCAACCCTTAGTTTATTAACTAAAAAGAACTGGGCCTCAGTCAAGATTCTTGGCTGGTACGCTAAACAAGTTATGGCCACAATATAATTTATTTTCATAAAAAATGGCGCGGTCACCAAAAAAGGTTCTGCATTCTTGTCGTACATTTTATAAATTTACCTATAGCTATTGCAATGCTTTCGTTGATACGAGCAGAATGTCAGTTGACTAGCATACAGCGACAGCGCCTACACCACCTACACACAAGCAACAAGTAAAATTTAAAAACCACCGACGCATTTTTATTTCATGCTACATAATATATTTAGTAGTAGACACGTTTTGATCAAGAACATATCGAACACGTAATTATGACACAATATCTTGCGAATATACCGCGATTCAAACAGTAAAATGCCCATAATCTTTGAACACACTCCCGATAATTTCACCATTCAAACAAAAACTAAACCAAAATCAATTTATCCGTTTAGGAGCTATAATGCCACAGACAGATACACGAACACAAAGGTACACACGTCAAACTTATAACGCCACTTTTTGCCGTCAGGGTTTAAAAATGAAAGGATTGATCATGTGACGTTTCGACAGCTCACGTCAATCATACTTAGGCTCTAGCAAGACAAGTGTAATGCGATGTAAGCGATGGCAGTGGTCGAAATGACAAATTATCACGTGACATATCGATAGCGTATCATTTCCAAACATTTTTGACTCGTTCATTTAGTTATTTAGGTACCTTACCACCAACGTTTTGGCTTGAAATCTTCTGAGCCATAGCTGAAGTTATGATCAATATCTCACCGAAGAAATCATCACTGATTCCTAAAAGAATTACTCATTGTTGTTGTCTCCTATCATACATCACAAACTCACTGTTGTGACCCCTTTGGGACACGCGAAACAACTATGTATAAGTATTATTTATTTATACAGACCACGCGGCAAAAAGTATACTGTATGGGAATCTTCATGAATAAAATATCGTTGTCCTGGAAAGATGAATGGTCATGTCGGACTTCCGTGGCTCAATCTATTATGAAGAGGATTCCGAGATCTGAAGCACAATTTTAGTCCCTTCTTTTAAAATGATTTTAATAGTAATATAAGCGACTAACCTTGTCAAAAATCAGTAGCTTAACAATATCTTAATTCAAACAAATCAGAATAGATAAAACACAATACGAATCTTAGATACCTACATATAATAATAAATGCCTATACTAGGTGAACCTATATCACAGGATGAAGGTATATGCTATTCGAAGATAAAAATATATTTAACAATATTTATTCTAGTAGCAATATTGTAATAAATATTTTCTTAGGGTGTGTTGTTGGGCTATGAAAATAAGTAACTAAAGTTTTCAAAAAATAAAAGGCCCGTTTTGACAGTTGTAAAAATACCTAATAATAATTAAACTTGATACTTGCGAATGATATTCGTTGTTATAGTGTATGGGCACATGAGTAAAGAAACGGAATTTAATTTTTCAATTTCTTACATAGAAAACGTCAACGGACTTCTTAGATTGTGACGACTTTCGGTATGTTATCAGGTATAAAATTGCATCATAGGATAATTAGACCTAAAACAAAAAAAAATTTGGCACAAACAGAAATCAATGTAGATTTGAGCGTATCGCGAAAAACGAGGTTCAGTTCTCGTCGCAATCGTGCTCGATTGTACTTCTTAAGGCCATGTACACTACATATACGCAATAAGGGTGTTGGGAATAGGCCTTCCTCAAGCGTCGCCATACCAACCGATACCGTGATTCTTGCCTTGTTGCCTTGAATCCAGTAATGTTGCCTATGTTTATTTTTACTATACAAAAACTATTATTACTTCAATTTTCAATTACAGACGACAAAATGTAACATTTAAGGGAATTTTTCTGCAAAAAGGAAAGCGAAGGATCCTGTTCTTGGAAAAAAATACTGCATTTTATTTCAAAAGGTTAAGTTAAAATGTCTGTACCTATACTAAACAAAACACAACATTGAATGATCGAACAGATCGGTACTAGAGTATGAAGTCAAAATTCGTTATTTTGACAAAAAAGCGTCAAGGTCGCCCACTCTAGTTTTTAGCATAACTTTTTCAAATAAAGCTCGCTATTCATGACGCGTTTCGCCAAAGAATTCGCAATTGACTTTTTGCACTTCAAGAACTTTAAATTCCTTTGTTTTTAAATTCTTAATTTGGAACACTTTTATTAAAATACTAGCTGTGCCCGCGGCTTCGCTCCCGTCAACTGCTTACTCTACCCTACCTGCCCTACCTACCCTACCTACCCTACCTACCCTACCTACCCTACCTACCCTACCTACCCTACCTACCCTACCTACCCTACCTACCCTACCTACCCTACCTACCCTACCTACCCTACCTACCCTACCTACCCTACCTACCCTACCTACCCTACATACCCTACCTACCCTACCTACCCTACCTACCCTACCTACCCTACCTACCCTACCTACCCTACCTACCCTACCTACCCTACCTACCCTACCTACCCTACCTACCCTACCTACCCTACCTACCCTACCTACCCTACCTACCCTACCTACCCTACCTACCCTACCTACCCTACCTACCCTACCTACCCTACCTACCCTACCTACCCTACCTACCCTACCTACCCTACCTACCCTACCTACCCTACCTACCCTACCTACCCTACCTACCCTACCTACCCTACCTACCCTACCTACCCTACCTACCCTACCTACCCTACCTACCCTACCTACCCTACCTACCCTACCTACCCTACCTACCCTACCTACCCTACCTACCCTACCTACCCTACCTACCCTACCTACCCTACCTACCCTACCTACCCTACCTACCCTACCTACCCTACCTACCCTACCTACCCTACCTACCCTACCTACCCTACCTACCCTACCTACCCTACCTAACCTACCTACCGTACCTAACCTACCTACCGTACCTACCCTACCTACCGTACCTACCCTACCTACCCTACCTACCCTACCTACCCTACCTACCCTACCTACCCTACCTACCCTACCTACCCTACCTGCCCTACCTACCCTACCTACCCTACCTACCCTACCTACCCTATCTACCCTACCTACCCTACCTACCCTACCTACCCTACCTACCCTACCTACCCTACCTACCCTACCTACCCTACCTTTGCTTTTTTATTAAATTTTCTTTCATAAGAACCTTCTCCTAACAATAGAAAACATAACAAAAAAAGAATTAGCGTAATCGGTCCTGCCGTTCACGCGTGATGCCGTGACAACGGAAAACGGGTTTCATTTTTATATATATAGATGTTTTATATTAAAAGATTATTGGATTGTGTCTATATTAACTTATTGGATTGTGTCTGAAATTGTCATTTATTATTTTACTTTAATTGAATTATTTACCGATGTTTATCACCGCCATTATTTTTCTATTAAATTTCTTGTTTATACATAATTTAATAAAAATGAGACAATCTATAAGAAAATGTTTGAGGTAAATTATGACCTCAAACATAATATATCTCAATAAATTTCTCAATCGTTGGCGACTAAAAGACAAATTGTTTCAAGGTTTTTGGGTCTTTAGCACATTGCATAACTCATTCCCATACAACCGGTTTTGATGGTACTAATTCATCTTTTATCATTACGTTTGCATTTTTCCTGGGGTCCGCAGGTGTATAACTAGTTCGATTTCAACGGTATTCGAAACTAATTAATTTATCACTAATTAATCAGTATAGCGATTCATGATTAAGACATAATAAAGACAGACATTCGTGTCAATGCGAAAACGCAATTATATTAAACTAATCCGTCCAGTCGCAATATAAATAGTTGTTGTAATTACACTAATTTGTAGGTCAAGTGTGAAGAAATTATCTCTAGTGTTGATTGAACGAGAGAGATATGCTTAAGCAAAATATCTATGTAATAGGAAGGCGTTGGCACGTACGATAGGTCAGTAGATTTCATATTTCTATTAAGATTATGAATAGTGCAGATAAAATGTTTATCTGATATTGACAATTGTTCTTAAAAAAAAATATCTTGCTTCTCCTTCATTGATTCGTAAATATGTTCATATTTATTAATGTTGCACCTTTTTAATTACGCATAGAAAATTAAATAAAACGCAAAGGAACGTGCGGACCTGAAGCCAGGATCAAAATAATTAAAAACAACATGAGTTTTAAATTATTTACTTTCATCCATTTAATTAGTCCAAATATCAGTCTTGAAATTATGTGCATTTCAATATCTTTAATTATGTAATGGTCTAGTCTGAAAACCTGGATACAATATCCTACCTAATGGAAATTGAATTTTATTGGTTTATGTTCACATTTTATATAATGTTTCATACAAGATCCAAAGAGATTTTTATTCCCGCCAATGCGAGTTAATGACATTTTCCTTCACCGTTGTTAACAATGACCAAGATAAACTTAGAAAGTACTTATGAATTGAAAGTCACTTGGTACTTGACCAAATTCGAGCCCATGACTTCAAGCACGACGAGAGACGATGTCTTAGCCACTGGGCCACCAAGAAACTAACACAATAATATAGTCAATCGATTGAAATAGTCGGACTATGAATAGGCGATCTTATGTCATTGATTGTTTTAAACCTGGCATGTTTTTTTAGAAGTTTTTATTTTGTTTCATTGCCACGATTGCATTGTTGACATAAGCACCGGATTTAAATATGAGAACATTTCCTAATGTTTTGCTAACAACTTGTCGGTATGTGGAATATTGTACTTATGTTAAATTCTGTTCACTAAAAGTTGTCCCTTAGGTATATATTTGATTGTCAATGCAATTACAAAGTTGTTGTTACAATAATTTATGTCACAGTTTTAGAGAATATATTTGTTCTTGTTTAATTGCGCCGAATACGTTAAGAAGCATTGCAAATAAAATTCTGGTGTATATGTACGATTTTCGATTAGAGAAAAATCAAGCTCAGAGCTACCAATCTCATACCAAGGGAGTTTTTATAGTAAACTGTCTCTACCTGGATAGGATAGATGGACCCCCTTTGCCGCGCTTTGGTCCTTAGTGCGTGCAGGCCTCCTCTCGGTGAGACGGAATGTGCCGTAATCCACCACGCGCGATAGTTCGGATTGGTGGACGTCACATGACTTCGAATTTTTGCTTCTAAGACATGCCGGTTTCCTCACAATGTTTGCCTTCTCCGTTTTGAGAGCAGTGGTGATGAAATAATTTGCACAAAGTAAAGCGCCTGCCTGGATTCGAACCCACGACCTACAAACTTGTAAATAGACGCCGTTACAACGGGGCCACCACTGCTCCAGTTTCAACCTGGATACATGTTTTATTATTTGATTGATTTTTAAATTAGGCACCTTCTGCTATTGCCATGAGTTTAATGCTAGAAATAGGCTCTAAATAAAATAACTACAAAATTTATGAAATTCAAGTGCGCAAACAAATATCACGTGGATAATCCCAAAATTTTTTGACCGAGAGGTCTTCAGAGGTCATATGCGACCTTTAATTACATTTTGTATTCATGCTTCGTTACGTTTAGGTAAAAACTAGGTTACGTCAGGGGCTAATTCAACTCGGCTAGAAACAGTTTCTCTTCACCGAATTTCGAACCCTTCACGCTTCTTGTTCCTCTCTACTGGGGCCGTGGTTCCCAAGACGGGAGACCAGCTTTTCTTTTATAATATTCTTCCATCTGTGTCTGTAATTGGCACAGTGGAGTGCGCGTGTGGGGTTAAGTGTTGAATGGATTTGTTCAGGCCACCTGATCGGACCACCACCCCGCGGTGCCTGTCATTGGCCTTATCAGTTATCATCAACTGTTTGAGGTTATGATCGTCTTCACGGGCCATGTGAACAAAGAATTATAGGTTTCTTTACAGGTAAGTGGTGGAGAGTCTGGATTTGAAATGCTGTCCAGCCATAGACGATCTTAAACACAGGTGCACGCTCTGTTAAAACTCTCTTATATTCCGATTGATCGGTAACGGAACAAATTAAACGAAAGAGCGGTTACTTCCAACAATAAATAAAAATCCAATCATGAGTTTACCATTCAATTATGTACAGTGTTCACCTTACACCTTAGTTAGTTAATGTTATGAGTACCGCGCCGCGACCCAGGTTAGGGAATTGATTAAGTAAAACGATGTTTACTATTACACGGATTTATTGGCACTGAAGTAATTAGTTTATAAATGAACGCGATGCACCGCATCGTGAGTGCAAGCGTCAGCATTATTACTTAACAATACAAAATGTACGGGTTTGCTCGTACATACTCCCTACAGGAGAAATTAACAAGTTGCAAATTTAATGTTAACAGATCAAAGATCAACATATTTGAAAACAATGTTTCTAGAAAATTTAATGTCGAGACAATATAAAGCAAAAATAATTAACGATTAAGTGGTAAAGTTAATTATTGTCACTAGCCGCATCATTTAACTCAACGAACGCAAATAGGTGACGTAGCTTTATTCACTCGCGCACTATTGAGATTAGAAACACTGCTCTGATTGTTGTCATTTAACTCACTAACACTGTGGTAAGACACTCGGTCACCTATAATCACGCACGGATTGTCGTTGTTGCGAGGAGGAGGCGCAGGCGCACCCTGGGCCTGCGCTGGTGTCGGCGCCGGCGTGGACGGCACTCTCCAGGCGCGCACGCGACGCCACGCGTACACCAGTCCCGCTACTCCCGTGATGCCGACGATGGTGTATATCAGCGTGTAGTGGTGTATATCATGGACAGACATGCTTTCAGCCATAGCAGCATTTTCTTTCATGATCTTAATTTTCTGGCCAAGCTCTGTTAAATCTATTTGATTCTGGTCAGTTTCAGAATCATTTAAAGTTATCATATGCGGGATCGTAATGTTGATAATGTGATTTATCGGCGGTATCAGTGGCGTATAAACATCAGGTTTAATGTTCAGTTCGCTAGACTGTTGTCTGTGTGCAATTAAAGTAAATGCTTGCGTTTTAATAATACACCCATTGTCTATCGCGACGAGACCCGCACCGGTCAGCTGATGACTGGCAACTTGATCCTCGCACATTATACGTAAAGAGCATTGATCGCAACAAAAATAGATGTAGTTGTTAATTGTGTTACTTTCAAACCAGCTGTTTTTGCAAGGAGAGATCTTTGTCTCGCACTCAAGCTCTTCGGTCTGACAGAAATCTTTATCTCCGTTTAGATGATAAATAGGTCTCTGAATATGACACAGATATGCCTCTGATATGAGACATGATGTTAATGTTTTCTCTGTCATAGTTAAGTAGGTATCCTTCTTTAAGTTTATAGCCACATAATCTGATATTGGTTGGATGTTAACCATGTCTGTTCCTTTGACTTGAGGAATGGAAAATATTTTGAATATCTCAAAGGAGTCTCTACTGATAAGAGGAAGCCTAATTTCAAAGATAAGGTATTCTGCCAGCATTCTGGCCTTTACTTTAAGAAGCTTATATATTTTCCTTAAATCCATCTGCACATTGTCTACCGGCAATGTCACGTCCTTAGGGAGCTGACTAGCGATGGTACTCAGCTGATCTTGCAATTGAACGGGAGTTAAAAGATGTGGATTAAACTGACCGTGATAGATGTCAGTGATAGTGTCCAGTAAGGTGCTTTGTAATGACTTCAAGTTATGTAGCATGTTGCTCCCGATAATAGCTCCGACAGTCAGCTCATTTACGATAGACATGTTTCGTGTTTCGGATTGAAGTTGGTTTAGCGCCTTTTCAATGGAAAATATATGTTGGGAAACCATTTTATGTTGTTTGTTCATGGTTTGCTCTGTTCGTTTGAGGAGGTTGTATTCAACTTCTATAATCGATGTTTGGTTTTTCCAGTAGGAGGCAATATGACGTTGGTTGTCGCGTAATAACGTGATGTCCTTGCGATACTGATCGGCGAATCTCGTATCTAATACCCCGAAGAGGCTATTCGCGAGATATCCGACACCGTCGATAAGACCGCGCCGCTGTCTAGCGCGCTGCACGTTTGAGTGCTGACCGAGCAACATCTGGTTGTAGTACTCAAGTTCACCGAAGCCTTGAATTAACTGTAATAATATGATATCACAGTTCATAATGTTACGTATTGTTTTGCATGATTGTTCTAGAGACTTCGTGTATTTGTTGAGAGCTGTTATGCCCTCCCAATAAGGTTGCATATCGTAGTAGATAATGAGCTTCCACTCGTCCCGTATAATCTGCATGTTAGTTAATTTATCGAAATAAAGGCCTTGGTTAGGTCTAAAATTTGTTGTTTGGAAATCGCAGTGTCCTCCTGTTACGATTGTCATAAAAAATAATAAAGATATAAATAATGTTGTTACGCTAACTCTCTTCGATTTCCTTTGAGGTTGTGTTTTTTCGCTGTTTGGCTTCAGCTCTTCCTGGACGTTTTCAGACGAGTCTGATTGATTTTGTTTTACAGGTAACTTTGATATTTTGGTAATTGGTCTTTTAAGAGTTCCGTTCTTCGTTTTTAAGCTGACAACGCGAACGAATCCATCTGCTCCGGGATGTAGATCGACGATCCTACCCATAGACCATTTTCCTGGTGGTAAGTTGTCATCGTGCAAGAGGACTACGTCGTTTAGGTTTATGTTTTCACGAGACTGTCGCCACTTGCTTCTTGTTGTTAGTTGTGTTAGATACTCAGATCGCCATCTTTTCCAGATGTCAGCGAAAATTTTCTGTGTTAACTGCCACCTAGTCCTCAAGTCCCTTTCTGTTTCAACTAGGGTAAGTGCTGAACCGCCAGTCAAAAAGTGAGATGGAGTTAAGTAGTCTAAGTCCTCCGGATCTTCAGTGAGGGGACATAGAGGCCTAGAATTGAGGCATGCTTCGATTTGCGTGAGGACTGTTGACAACTCTTCGTAAGTTAACTTTTGCTCTCCGACAACTCTTCTAAAGTGATGTTTGAAACTTTTGACTGCGGACTCCCAAAGACCGCCTGCGGAAGGCCAGATTGGTGCATTAAAATGCCAGTTGATTTCCATGTCTGTTACTTCAGCCAAAAATTCGTTGTTAAATATGTGTTGCATTTCTTGGTATTCTTGTTGAATTTGCTTGTTAGCTCCGACAAAGTTTCGTCCATTGTCACTATAAATGTGACTCGGCGTACCTCTACGTGCTGCCATTCTTCGTAAAGCTGCGATGAACGATGAGGTGCTAAGATCGGAGACTAGCTCTAGATGTACTGCTTTTGTAGACATGCAGACGAAAACAGACACATATCCTTTAGTGGTTTTTATGCCACGGCCTTTGTTGGCTTTAAGGAGTAGGTGCCCGGTAAAATCTATTCCAGTGTGGTCAAACGGACGAGATGGATTGCTTCTCGCTGCAGGTAAGTCACCCATAATTTGGTTATGTTTGTTAGGACTTAGCTTTTTACATTTAACGCATAAGCGTATTTGCCTTTTCGTTGCTTCATTTCCGCCTATAATCCAATACTTTTGTCGGATAAATCCCGATGTCAAGCGGGCTCCGCCATGGAAAGTTAGCTTGTGTGCATGTTCTATTAGAAGCTCTGTTAAACGTCCTCGCTGTGGAATAATTAAAGGATGTTGCATGTCTGCATGAATATGAGCATGTCTTAGCCTTCCCCCGACACGGAGAAGCCCAATGTTATCCAGAAATGGATTTAGATTTAGTATTCTGCTTTTGTTGCTAAGCTTTCCTTTCTCTTTTAAGCTTTTGATTTCTTCTACAAATTCCTGCTGCTGTACTTGCTTTATGATCTTCATTTTTGCTTCTCTTATCTCTTCTAACGTAAGATAGGAAGTTTCCTTATTGATTTGCTTGTTTGTTAAAAATCTATACACCCAAGCTAAAATGTGTACAACTTTGGTAAAAGAACTGTGACTTTTTAATAAGCTCATGATTATACTTTCGTCATCTGTTTGTTTCGTGACAGTGTTTGCTTGCTTCTGTAATTTTGTTTCCAATGTTGTTGTATAGATTATTTCTTCAATTCTTTCATCAGCTTTAAATGTTTGTAGCCAAGATGGTCCCTGCCACCATAAAGGATGTTGAATCAATTGCGACATCGATAAGCCTCTACTTGCGCAGTCTGCAGGATTTTCGGCAGATTTGACATACCGCCAGCAGGTAGAAGGCATGTTTTCTGTTATAAATCGTGTTCTGTTGGCAACAAAGGTTTGCCAACGACCTGGATCTCCTTGCAGCCACCCCAGTACTGCTGTGGAGTCAATCCAGCCATAAATAACAATGTTGTAGTCAGTTAAAGAAGTCTTGACCTTAGCCATGAGTTTTGCTAATAAATGAGCGCCGCAAAGCTCCAATCGTGGCAACGATATGTTTTTGTTAGCCGGGATTATTTTTGATTTTCCGGCCACCAAGATGATGCTTGTTTGTTCGTTATAAACTTTACAGTAAATAACGCATGCGTATGCTTTTGTTGACGAGTCACAGAAACCATGTAACTCGACTCTTCGCTCGGGTTTTGTGCCCAACCATCTTGGTATTTGAGCTTGACTTATTTGATCGATATCCGCCTTAAGTTTATTCCATTCTTCAAAAATTTCCTCAGGTATCTGCTCATCCCACTGAATTTGTGAAGTCCAAATTCGTTGAAATAAAATTTTGAGTTTTGTTGTTGTAGGTGTGAGCCACCCCAAAGGGTCAAAGAACTTGGAGATATCGGATAGCACAGATCTTTTTGTAGCCTTGTTGACTGTTGAATCAATTTTTGGCTCAAATGTAAAGTTATCCTTGATAGGATTCCAGCGTAGTCCTAATGTTTTAGTAGACTCCGGCTGTCGAAAGCTTTTGCTTTGTTGTTGGCATGGGACTTCATCGTGCAGTAAATGCGGATCATTAGAAGCCCATTTTCTTAAATTGAATCCCCCGCGTTTCAGCAGTTCAATTAAATCTTGTTGAAGTTGGCGTGCTGCTGATACGCTGTGAGTACCATGGAGAAGGTCATCCATGTAGAACGACTCTTCGAGGACTTTAGATGCTTCTTGATATTCGGAGCGTTCATCGTTCGCCAGCTGTTTTAACGTCATCATTGCGAGGAAAGGAGCCGCTTTAGTCCCATACGTGACCGTGGTCAGCTGATATTCTTGTAGTTTATCTCGGGGACTATCTCTCCAAACTATTTTTTGCAGGCTCTGATCTTTCTTATGGACCAAAATTTGGCGGAACATCTTTTCGATGTCCGCGGTGAAGGCAAATTGATACTGCCTCCATTTAAGTATTAATGACTGAAGGTCCCGTTGCAGATTTGGGCCCCTTTGCATCAAATCATTTAAACTTTGGCCACTTGATGTTTTTGATGAGGCGTTAAAAACGACTCGAAGTGACGTAGTTGTAGAGTCATCACGTAGCACACAATGATGCGGCAGGAAACATTCGAGTTTCGAGTTACAAATAGCTGGTTTCATATGTCCTAACGCTAGGTACTCGTGTATGAATGTTTTATACTCTTTTGCGATGTTTTCTTTTTTAATTAATTTACGTTCCAAATGACCAAATTGTGCTATGGCCTTTGATTTTGAGTTACCCAATTGTTCTTCTAAATTTGTTTTCAGCGGGAGCCTCACTACATATCTTCCATCTAGCAATCGGTTTGTTGTTGAGCTGTAAAATTGCATACACTCTTGATCATCTGATGAAAGCGAAGTAGACTCTGCAATTTCCTCCGTTTCCCAAAATTTTTGCAACTGGTCAATATCAAACTGTACGACATTGCATTGCAGTATGTTTACGTTACCGCACAGAATCCACCCAAGCCGAGTCTGTTGAGCAATGGGTGTTGTTTGTTCAACTCTGCAGATACCCTCCATAATGATGTTTGAATATATGTCAGCGCCAAATAAAATATCTATCGGACGACTGACGTAAAAGTCAGGATCTGCAAGTTCTATGTTTTCTAAATAAGACCACGTGGGCTTAGCAAAGGTATAAGTTGGCAGATTTTTTGTTAAAGTTTTCATGATGAAAACATCTGTGTTAAAAGAGTAAGATTCTCTTCTTGATGAGCAGTTAATGTTTATAACTCCCTTACAGGCATTATCCCTGACTCCTATACCGGTTATTACGCCCTTGCATCTTTGACGGGACAGTCCCAATTGTTGTGCGGCATTTTCGGTAATGAGTGAAGTTTGGGAACCCTGATCAATCAGAGCTCGCATGTTAAGATAAGATCCATCACGTTTTTGGACCTTAATCATGGCTGTGGACAATAATGTTTCCGGTAAATCACGTTGTTGAGCCATGTGAGTGCTAAGTTGCTGAGTTTGCTCAGGCAAAGTACGTGCATTTCCAGCTTTAGGTATTGCTTGGTTAGGCAATGCGTTTGCGGATTGCGCAAACGCATCGTGAAGTATCGTGTTATGACTTCCGTCGCACTCATGGCACCGTTTTGTTGAAATGCATGCCTTGCCATTATGACTAAAAAGACAATTTTCGCATAGCTTGTTGTCAACGACGAATTGTTTTTTGTCGATTGGGGACAATCCAATATATTGTTCACAATGGAATAATCCATGACCATTTTCGCATAATGGGCAAGTTCGTGTTTTGTGAAATTGTCCGTTCGATTTCGACACGTTTTTGTTGCTCGAATAGGATTGTTTCGAATAACGATTGATATTTTTGTTGTTAAAATTGTTATCTTTAGCTAATTTTGCGTTGGAATTTGGAGGTTTCTGATCTTGTTTACGCCGCGATGACTCCATACTCGTGAACTTGGCTTCCAGGAAGTCCAAAAAGTCTGATAAAATGGGCAGTTCACGAGGTTGCTTAAGAGATGCGATGTATTCGGAATGCGTGTTAGCATCTAATTTATTCGACATTAAATAGCAAATTATGGGGTCCCATGTGCTTACGTCTGCTCCCATGTTCTTTATAGCGTTGACACATTCGATAGTTATATCGTGGATGCGTTTTACATGAAAGACTGAAGGTTGTTGCATGACCGGAAGGTTGGTTAGAGTATTCATATGTGAGGTGAATATAAGCAGTTTGTTGTTATACCTATGATTAAGGATTTCCCAACACGTTGAATAGTTTTCAGAGCTGATCTGAAGATGGTGTATTAAACCTTCGGCTTCCCCTTTCAGTTTAGCTTTAAGGTACTGCATCTTTTGAGCTTGAGAGAGCGACGGATTGTTGTGGATAGCCTCCGTGAATAAGTCTTTAAAGGATACCCAGTGTTGATAATGGCCATTAAACGTAGGCACTTCCATCTTTGGTGTAGAATGTTCTCGGTGTGATACAGACCACAATTTACTGTTCAGAGACTTCTTCATGTTGTTGTACGTCATTTCATACGAGGTAAACTTGTCCTCATACGAATCATCTTGCCCGTCGAGTTCACCTTCCAACTCCCAGTGAAGCGTGTCAATGGCCGACCACCTCGCTTCCAATGTTTTCAACGTATCTTGAAACTCCCATTTCTCAGTTATGGCATCGATGTTGATGTTCGCCACAGTTCGATAGAAAGCCTTAAAATTGATGTTCTGCTTCTTCAGTAATTCGTCCAACTTGCTGTTGGTGCCCTGAGACTTGAATTTGGGCGTTTCAAGAAAGGTCGTAGCCTCGCTGTCATCGGGATTCCTGTTCTTAAGGGTCTCGTCCACGCCGGCCCTGATCGTGCCGGCTAATGATGTTGTGGGTTTTAAAATAGACGGAGTTCCTACACTTTTGATAAATTCACGCGTTGAAAGATAGATATCCTGAGTTTGTTGATAGTGATTCAATGCAAAATACTCAATTGATTTGTTGCCAAATGGGTTTAACTGATCGTGATTAGATTGAAACTCCTGCCAGTAGGAGTCTAAAGTTTCCAATTTACGTTTGATGTAGTCAGGAGTTTTGCGTTCCTGACCATCTTTCTTAAAGTTTGATAAAAGTTGGTTCATGGCCACCATGATTCGTTTCTGGTTGGCCAGAAGATCCTCCATTGTTTGGCTCATATTGTTAGGTCAAGCAATAAAAAGGAAAGATCTTACTTTGATTCTGCTGTATGGTGGGTATGTTGATTGCGCTCAAGGCTGCTGTTTACTCCCTGAACTGCAACTCCACAGCTGCTGCTGATATGGAACCACTCACACGAATTGACTCAATGTCCACTGATTATTCGCGGTAATGATCCCGCTCGTTGGCTCGAAGGACCATAAAGATGTACAGTGTTCACCTTACACCTTAGTTAGTTAATGTTATGAGTACCGCGCCGCGACCCAGGTTAGGGAATTGATTAAGTAAAACGATGTTTACTATTACACGGATTTATTGGCACTGAAGTAATTAGTTTATAAATGAACGCGATGCACCGCATCGTGAGTGCAAGCGTCAGCATTATTACTTAACAATACAAAATGTACGGGTTTGCTCGTACAAATTATAAATACATTTCGATTAAAGTTTCTACAACAAAGTTTATTACAGTTAACTTTTGCCAATGGCTTTGTCCACCTGTAAGTCGAAGTTATTCCAGGAGATCATACTTTCACGATATGAAGTGTTGTTGCAAGCATGGCCTTAGTAAATGCATTTGATAACGTACCCTTAACGCAATGATGGCAGTATCCACCCGCGCCTGCGATCTCCTACCTCCTCTAAAATTAAGGGAGTGGTCACGTGATATTTCAATAACGTTGCACCATTTAAAAACTTAAAGCAATGCATTATCTACTTCGTCATCTATCTAGCTTTTTTAACCGACATCATAAAAAGGAGGAGGTTCTCAATTCGTCGGAATCTTTTTTTTATATTTATGTTGCCCGATTTCTCGTCTGGACCGATTTGGAAAATTTTTCTTTTTTTTGAAAGGCTATGGTTTCCAAGTGGTCCCACGGTCATCAAGTCATGATCTGATGATGGGATCCTGGAGAAAATATTATAGACATATATTATAGAAAATATATATAGCTATTTTGGTATTTCCAACAACAATGCTATTTTCTAAGTCCAAATTAGCAATGTTGATGGAGGTCATTTGAAGAAGCGGAACTGATGAAGAAGACCACATATGGCTTCTGGTACTCTTTAATGCTAAGTATGTCACGGGTATAAGATAATATCTCAAATAGTTAAACGACTATGATGAAGCAATTACTACGTTAAATTTAATCTTGTTATATTTTTTTCAAAAACTACTAAATGGATTTTTATGAAACATCACAGTAATATAGGTTATACATCAGAATAACACATAGGCTACAATTTATAATGCTTTTTTGTAATTTGGTAATAATATAATGATAAATATCAAGTAAGTCGGAATAAAATTCTGCCCTCTGAGACCTATCTTCGCGTGCTCTGCCTAAACCGTTGGAGATACACAAATATAATGTACCGTAGGATTGTTTGTCTTAAACAGTTCTAAATAAAAGTCCTTGACCGCATGTATCTACCTTTTATGTGGAATCCACTATGACCATAAAAATAGAGATTCTTATGAAAATTGCAATAATGTAACCCAAAGTAGCAAATAGTAGCTTATAAAAATCATTATTTGGGCCGCGCTGAGAAAAATATTGATGATACATAAAAAATATGTACTACATGATTAGGCAGGGTAGGTAGAGTTGGGTAGGTAGGGCAGGGTAGGTAGGGTAGGTGGGTAGAGTAGGTATGGTAGGTAGAGTAGGTAGGTAGGTAGCCAATTGACAGGAGCGAAGCCCCGGGGGCCAGCTAGTAATATATAATCCTTTTTTAGTTTGTTACGCCTTATTGTCGAGCCTACTCGTACGTTGTCCCCCCGTATCTAAAAGGAAATATTATAAAACTAAACCATTTTTAAAAAAGAGTAACCGTGGAATTTCTTGCCGGTTCTTCTCCGCAGGAATCGACCAACTTGGACCGTGCTCCTTTTGTCGACGTTTTATAAGTGCCCATGTAGGTCCATGTGAAATAAAAAAAAAGGTTTTGATGATTTAGATTTTGACTTAAAAAATGTACTACTGAACGGTACTGATGAAAATGGTTCCATCGAACTGATCTGATGATGATGCCGGAAGGTAGACACTGGAACTCCGAAATAAAATAATGCACCTATCCTAGTCGTGTTTGGTATTATTGGAATCGTCAGGACATGTACCAGAAATTAAAAAGGGATGAAAAAAATACTTTTTACAAATAAATCAAATTGACATTTTAGAAGTCTGTTTGATTTTTTTGTTAAAAAGTTTTTATTTCAACTACGTTAGGGGGTCGGCTTCCAGTCGAACCGGACGAGCTGCTTACGAGTATTTCACATGGATTGATTGCCTGTCTGACTTACACTACCTGGTAAGACCTTTGGTAAGATTGGATGTAAGACTTTTGGTCTTCTGTCTACCCGTAACGACTGTTAAGGATCTAACAATGAAAGAGTCGAACCCTTCACCTAAGCAAGCTCTCCGGGCGCGCGAAGGGGTGTAGTTCTATCTCTCTAATGTCTCTCTGATGTGCTCATGTGGTGGCACATGTGTTGGATCATTCGGTTCCCTTCATGATGGTTGAGCTGAGTGGTGCCGATCCATGCGTCATGTTCGTGAACGGGCGCTATCAGTTGGGATTGGTCATAACTTAGCTGCCTCGGCCTGTTTTTAATTACCTATTAATTGTATTTTTGATTATTTGATTTACTCCAGACACTTTTACGTTCACATTTTTTTTACATCGTTATCACTATCACATATATGTATTTTTCAACAAGAATAATGTAACCAAATACTTATAAAACACTTTTTTTTTTAAGGAGTAAGTAAGTAATAGAATCAATTATTATTACTTGTAATTTTCTTTTTCTGTCGTTCATAAGTGTCGCTTGATGGCCTAATTATATATTGAATAAAGAAATTCTGATTTTTTATTTCGATTTATTTAATGGTCATCCATCTGATGGACTTCACTCAGCTGTAACTTACTTAAAGTTGAAAAATGAGAAACTAACGTACGCCAAACTGTATCTAAAACCGTAGCATATTTTATCAAACTGACACAGAAACCTTCCTGAATTTCGACTTTACCTTAAAATCTTTACGCCTATAAATTACTACACCTCAGAGGTCACCTTATACAAGGCGCTACCGTTGCGAACATTTTTATCTTATCAGCACTTAATTGCTGATAAAAGTTTAGTGGACCAGGAAAATGGGGTCAAACAGTTAGGCCGCTTGTACACGCTAAGAAAAGTCACTGGGCCTACGCAAGAATTCGTGTCCTTTCTACACACGAACTGTGTTCACCCCGCCTCGGTGCGAAACAAGTAAAAAGCTTTTCTGAGGTAGACAAGATACTTGCCTAGTTCTGACAAAATTTTTATCATGTTCTTGATGAATTGGTCGTGTACGACACGAATTCTTGCGTAGACTCGGTGAATTTTTGTAGCGTGTACTAACTAGGGATATTGCGGAAGTGATTAATAGTAAATTAATTAAAATGTGTGTAGTAGTTAATTAAATCAAATCAGTGACTCCAGTCATCCATACTAATCAATACTTTCAGATACTTCATATATCTATATATTATACTATATATATTATTATATATGGTATTATAAATGCGAAAGTAATTCTGTCTGTCTGTCTGCCTCTCTGTTACCTTTTCACGCTTTAACCGCTGAACCGATTTGGATGGAATTTGGTATGGAGAAAGTTTAAGATCCTGGGGAGGACATAGGATAGTTTTACCCCGGATATCAATCTTAAGGGGGTAAAAAGAGGGTAGAAGTTTTTATGGTGCTTACAATATGATTGCGCGATATAAAAAATGGGCTTTTCGAAGTAATAATGCTACACAGACGAAGTCGCGGGCAACAACTAGTACTTAATAAATAAAATCTTCGCAGCTTTACCTCCTTCCACTCTATGTCTCACCGGGTCATAAATTAGACCAGCACCACTAAAAAGTTGTTCGTTTGCTGCTCCGCCGCCACCTCCATCACCGCTGGGCATACATACAAAAAAAAGAAAAGAAAGAAAAATGTTTATTTGCGTCCGGCACAACGTATACCATAAAAAGAACAAAAATTCTTAAATACAATCATTACAAAGTATGCGTCACAACCACGCGAAACGGTCATCGCTCAGCGTAATCAATAGTGCTGATACTCACGTGGGACACAGAGCCACAGCGCTGGTTTTCAGCGATAGCCTTTGTCGACTGGCTGACTCCGAACCACTGAAACCTCCCATAACCACCGGTTTATAAGTTATAGAACCAAAATCGAAATCGGTTATTTTACTATAGAAATGAATACAAACATACTTAAACTCGTATCTGTTGACGATGCTACGTCGATTGCTCAGTTACAGGAGCGAATAAATAAAAAGCGTGAACTATAATAACCTGGTGTAATTACAAAAATACAATATCCGAATTAAAATGTAGTGTCTTCGTCGTGGTAAGAATTTGAGTGCGCGATGCTCGGAGCGGGAGACGTGCCAGCGCCGCCCGCGCCTCCCGCGCGCCCTCTCATACCCCGCGCGCCTCCAACCAATCGCAGGCAGGCCATGCATAGACATATCTTTTCTAAGGGAGTCGACAATGTGCATATCAACATTATTTAAATCACTTTCATTATAAACAAAGCTGTGCCGCTGTTAATAAAACAGCTGTTCAGTAATGATGAGTAAGTACAAAACAATACTCTGTTCAGCACCCATTGCGTAGGTAATTTTAAAGAATAGCACACGCGTGCTTTGCTTGCATTCATTGCTTCATATGTTCAAAATGCGGGTACGATTCCCACACGAAACGAATATTTGTATGGCCTACAGATAGTTGTTCCTGATAGTGGTTGTACATGAATTTATATGTATTTAAATACAGGCAAAATTCCTAGTGTGGGGCAAAGTATTTTTTTAAATCTTCTTCTCAACAGAGTAAAACACGCAAGGAATACTTCTGAGTTTTCAAAATGTAAGGGAGCGTGTGATTCGTGCTGTCAAAACAGTTACGCATATAGGGTGCACGAATTGCGTTGTTTCTTTGTACACCATACCGAATGATATTGCGCTTGATACTTACTTTTTAACCGACTTTCCAAAAAGGATGAGGTTCTATTATCGACTACGTTTTTTTGTTTGTTTACCGATTTCTCCGTCAATTCAGGACCGATTTTGAACATTTCTTTTTTTGTTTGCAAGAGATGTTCCGAAATTGGTCTATTTTAATTTGGTGAAGATTTAATGAAGAACTTCGGAAATATACTAAAGAACTCTTCAATAAATAAAGGCTCTTTGGGGTTGCCGCAATCGCATATCTGTTTATGGTTTATACCATTTCATAACATTACATCACGCCAGTAAGCTCTAAAGGGGTAGATGTGTACAGTTCACCTTGGTACACTCTCATTTCACCGGTTATGTTAAATTTTTATGATATTCGGGTAATCTTTTTTGGCATTATAGGTATCTTACTAAAGAATTTGCCTATTAGGTACAACTAAAAAGTAAAAAAATAAAAAGAACTTTTTTACAAATAAAATTACTAACTTCCAAATAAAAACACTACAAAGTGAAGAATAACTTTCTTTTTGGAAGCCGGTGTCCATAACGATAGAAATTGGTACCTATCTACCAAAGACACCGACTTCCAAAAAGAAAGTTATTTTTCACTTTGTAGGTATTGTTTTTATTTGGCAGTCAGTAGTTTTTTTTTTGTAAAAAAGGTATTTTTTTTAAGTAGGGTTGTACCTAAATACATTATCGAAACGCACTCTTTCTTTGAGATTGCTGTTAACTGCATCCTGGTTCGTTAATCTTCGAACAATTCAAATACATAACATCACGCTTATATTCCTCGAAGGGTTGAGCAGAGGTGCCATAGTAGCATAGCCACCTATTGTCACTTATAATTAAGGCCTATTTAATATAGGGCGAGTCTATTGCCACTAACCGGGCACACAAATCCTGACACCGAGCTGCTAAATTGAGAAATTCACTGCCCGACCCGCGAGTGGACCAGACTACAGTGGCCTCTACAAGTTAGAGTCACTATGTCAGGATACTGGTTCCCGCTCGTTCCCGCCAAAATTATTATTGTAGCTTCACTCATAGTTGTACTTTTAAGTGATACACTGTTGTTGGCTTGTAAGATCTATTATATAGGTACCAAGTGTTGTTAGAAAGTTAACTGTTTAATGACATGAGTAAACTGTGGCATGAAATGAAATCGTTTTATTACGACAAACCCCCGCTAATTATATAATCATTCGAATAAACGGACTTATAATAACCTACCGCATTTTTTTTTCATTTCTACGGAAGCGCCTGCCAATATTAGAGAGCAAACACCCATTGATGTCATTATCATACCTATGCCAGGCGCATACGCAATCATCATGCCGGTCGCGAGTATCTCGCAAACAAAGCAAGAGTGAACGATACTGCTAGTACGAAATTGCATGTCAAGTAAATGTCGCCGAATAGCGCTAGAATTACTTGGAAAGGAAAATTTACCTACTGAACGATTGGAAACTCATTTACACCCGTTCACTCGCTGTAAAGTGGATTGTTTCGGTCCGATGTTGAAAATACACTGCCACCGAATGACTTTTTGTTAGGTACTGCCTCAGGTCTTTTTGTAAAGTGAGTGGTAAGTACTAATTACCTTGCGAAGCGTCAGCGGTAACTAAACCTGCACTAATAGTAACATGCGAAGCGTCAGCGGGAACTAAAGCTGCACTAATAGTACCATGCGAAGTGTCAGCGGGAACTAAACCTGCACTAATAGTACCATGCGAAGCGTCAGCGGGAACTAAACCTGCACTAATAGTACAATGCGCAGCGTCAGCGGGAACTAAACCTAAACTAATAGTAGCACGCGTAGTGTCAGCGCTAACGAAACCTACACTAATAATAAGATGGCTTCTTTATCATACTCATAATTTCATCTAAAAGACGTCCACTTCTGAAAATAGGCCGCCCCCAAGCGTCGCCACACGGATCGGTCCTGTGCTTCTCGCCTCCACCGGACTACCGTATTCTCGACGAGGTTTTGGCTCCACCTAGAGGAATGTCTTCCAACGATGCCTAGCTGGCTCCTTGTTTTATTGAAACCTGTAAAATGAAGTTTGAAGTGAAGACGCACGTAGGGTAGGCTTATGTTCAGCAGTGGACGTCTTTAGGCTGAAATGATGATGGTGGCAACAAAATGTTACCTCGTCTTTTGTTACGTTTGAGAGCTAAGGTTCCAGGAGACAAGCGAGAGCGACACTGCGACAAAGATGTGATGACCATTTTTCGTAGAAAGTATTTTAAAACATAATAGGTATCAGCAGAAGGATGATTCCTGGGTAGAACAATGATAATTCTATGTAGTGCGTCAGTGCGATTATCAAATAATTAACAATTTTTTTTTGCTTTTTGCTCGACTACGGCGAAGCAAAAGGAAGGGTTATGTTTTGACTGGTATGTGTGTAAATCCATCTGTTCCCTCATGACTTCTAAAACAACTTAACATAATTTGAGAAGTGAGTGTCGTTGGAAGCGTCTCGTTTGTCCGCTGGTTAATATGGCGCCCTCTATGGGGCCTGAGTACAACATAAAAGATATTTTGTTGTTCTTGACCTCGTTGAGTAGGGATTTTAATATGAATGTACGGTCTGGTACATCATATGTTCAAGCGTACCGTTTGCGAGATATATCTCGTCAAAGTCATAAAAACTATATTTTCACCCGACTATGGCGTCGCAGTGTTTGTTGATCGGTATATATGTATGTAAATATGTATGCAAGTATGCAGGCATGTGTGTGTATTGTTCATTTGTTACCTCATTACTGGGTCTCTCAAAATTCGTATCATAAACCTATGTGTATGTTTCGTTAGCTAAAATAACTACACACCAATACCAGTCCTTTAGAGAATAGTACTTACATTTCCTAAATCAACTACGTTATCGTTATACTTTATCTAGAGTCCACTCTTGTAACCTATGCATTATCTACATACATTTGAAACAAAAAACTCTTAGGGCCAATTTCACCAATGTTCACTAATCGCGATTAGTTCAACTAAACTCAGTTTATATAAATACAGCAATATATTTGTACTGTATAAACTCAAATTCTTTTAGTATTATATAACTGCACAGCACATGTGTGAGTACTATGATCCGACCGTAAATCTACCTATGTGTCGTTGGTTGACTTCTGTGTGACCTGGCATTTGAGTGTGTCATGCTCTCTCTAATTTCTCTCTGATGGTGGCACATGTGTTGGATCATTCGGTTCCCTCCATAATGGTTGAGCTGAGTGGTGCCGATCCATGCGTCATGTTCGTGAACGGGCGCCATCAGTTAGGATTGGTTATAACTTAGCTGCCTCGGCCTGTCATTGCATTTTATGTTGAAATTGTTTGTTACTCTAGACGCTTTTACGTGCACGTCTTTTTGCATCGTTCTCACATATATGTATTTATTTTTTAATAAGAATAATGTAACGAAAAACTTGTAATTGAAACTGATGCAAAAGAGTGTCCGTGGAGTTTCTTGCAAATTCTTCTCCATTGAGATCTACTGACGTTTTCGAATTTGCAACTAGAGTCATATTTTTTTGTAGTTTGACAATTCAAAAGTACCTTTAAGGTTTATTTGAAATAAACTATTTTGATTTTGATTTTTTTTTATTTTGGTTTTGACAGCGTTCTGAGACCGCTGAGAAACTACCTACCAACCAGAACGCTGTATTTGCATAAACTGAATTTAGTCGAACTAATCGCGATTAGTTTCATTGGTGAAATCGGCCCTAAACCGAAAAATATATGTGATGTGGCTCTACAAAAACCCCAAAATACTTTAAATAAAAAATAAGTTCAAAAACTAAAACCCGACTACTGAAAAATCACGCTCTAAAGTGTAAGAAACAAGAATATAATGTAATCTGAAATTGTTATGTTCAGACTATTCGATATGCATCGGGTATTAAATAAACAATTTATATGTAATACATGATTTATTTTATTTGATACATATTCATAGTGGTGTTCAGAGTATAACCGTGGCAGTATGCTAATTTGGTGGCAGGTGGAATGGCGTGATTTTTCAGAAGTTGGGTTTTAGTTTTTGAACTTATTTTTTTTTACATTGCATTTTTGACATTGAAAAATTGAATTGAGAAAAACTAGTGTTTTGTAGGAAAAACCCGATGCAACCAACCATAACACTGTTTGATGCAAATGTAGTATTATTTTATTATTGCACCTTAGTACTTGTATTTCAGGTAGAGTTACTCCCATTTCGCCATTTATGTTTCACTCCCTCGTAATAGGGATCGAGCCTGTTGCCACCAACCAAGCACAAATCCAGACACCGCAGGGTTGATATTAAAAAAATAAATGGAAAAACCAACAACATTTCGACCGACCCGGGAAATGAACCCAGGACCTCATGCTCAGTAGTAGCGCTTGCAACCATTAAACCAAAAAGGAAGTTAGCTTCATTCCTACATTCGTAGACCTACCTATAAGTAAAATTTTATTAACTGACACACAATAGCAAGTGTTGTTTTAAGAAATTGACTCACACACTGTACCATTGTTGTTGAGTTAGGTATTTTACATATGTTTGCAATATTTGTAAGTATGTGAAAACCATGTTCCTATTTATCAAATTAATGAATTTTTACACTCACTTTATACATTCGTATAGTATGTAGTGTTATTCTGGGTGCATGCTCACGTATATGAATTAATGTAAATTGTAAATAATATAAAACAATTTTTTTTTAAAGAGTTATTGTGGAATTTTGTGTCCGTTCTTCTCCGAAACAAGCTACTTTTCCGAATGGACGGTAGAATCAATTATTATTACTTGTAATTTTTAAATTAAGAAGTTCAAAAGTGCTGCTTAGTGTCCTAATTGAAATAAAGAATTTGATTTCGACTTTGGCAAAATGTCAAAAAATGGGTTATCCATCAACCGCTGTAGGAATATCACATGATCAATTCTTTCATTTTAGCATTTCATCCATCAATCAATCTGGCTAGACTTTTCCAAACTATGTTGGGGTGGCTGCCAGTCTAACGGAATTCAGCTGAATACCAGTATTTTACATGGAGTGACTGCCTATCTGATCTCCACAACCCAGTAACTGGGTAACATTATACCCTTTGGCTAGAATGGTGTCAGATATCAGGATTCTGAATACCCGTAACGACTGTCAAAGATATTCATATTCAACGGCTTAACGTGCTTTCCGAAGCATGGAGGAATCTCGGCGTTATAAGTACTGCGCCAGCTTTCCTATTTTATGAGCTTATGGTTCCCCTAGTCGACGGCACGAACTATTTTGTGCGCAAGATTAAAATGCATGCTGTCTCATCGGACAACACGAGTGAAAAAGAACTAAATGCATATTTTTTAAATAAAATTATTTGCATTGTTGAATTACTGATCTATCCCTGTATGGAGGTGGTTTTTCAATTTTCCTTCTTCTTATGGTATTTATTTCCACCCAAAGATGCGTTAAAATTTATGTTAAAATATGGAACTTTCGAAGTTCATAAATTTCATTTTTTTTTTCTTTTTTTTTTTTGTTTCCATACAGGTCTAGATAATGATGAGACAAATTGATATTTTGAACGAGCATCGTCATAAAAACGTAAGTTTGTATGGAAGAATGATCGACTAGTGTAACCTTAAGACATCATCCGGAAATCGAACTTTGGTCAGCTGAGTAGGGGAAGTCCGGGAGAGTTGAACCCTCTTTTACTTCAACATGCATAAAATTGTAACTCTGACTTGAAAGAAGACATTTTAAGGACCAAAACAAATCACTGCCTCTGTAGGTTTTTGTTTTTTTTACAGTTATATTAATTCACCACCTTATATAAAATTTGCGGTATATCATTTGCGTTTCTAGAGATTGGTTAAGTTGGAGGATTAAAATACAATACGTTGTATTAAAAAACTATTAAACTTAGTAGTAAAGAAACAAAAAGAAAATCAAGTGCAATCCCAAAAGAGTAAAACTTTAAAAAACCCCCGCCACATTTTTATTTCAGATTACATAATTTATCTAGTAGTAGACACGCTTCGATTGACAATATATTGAACACATAATTGTGAAACGATATCTTGCGAAAACACCCCGATTCAATCAGTGAAACACCCATAAGTTTAGAACAGCTGAACAGATTTTCAGCAAAACATAACTAGAACACTCTCTATGAATCACCTTTTAAACAAGATAACTTAATCAAAATCGGTTCATCTATTTAGGAGCTATGATGCCACAGACAGATACACATATACACAACACACAGGTACACACGACAAACTTATAACACCCCTTTTTCCGTAGGGGGATAAAAACTTATTTTTTCGCTTACTGCCAAACCGGGCGTAATGGTTAAGTATATCTAGAGTAACACTCATAATGACAATGTATGAGCGTGCTGTCCTCCTGTCAGTGATCCCGGTGGCGTGAGCTTTAAAATGATTTTTTTTACTACTAAATAGGCTCGCGTTTGACCTCTATCTTTCCTGACGGTAAGCGATGATGTGGTCGACAGTGAAGCACGCTTGCCTAGAAATAACCTATTCACTCTTGACTTGAAGACCCCAGGTTATAGCTATCAGGAAATACAGAGTCTGGCAGATAATTCTTAGATGAACACAGAATGAAATTATTCTCAACACGTTTAATGCGTATGGGTGTGATGTCGACCATATACCGATACTGCATTGCCGCGCCGTATGTCATGAAGTCCTATATTGGAAAAGGCTAGTCGGAAACAAATTGTAAAATTCAATCGCACACTACTCTACTGTAACCGATAAGCTAGTAACTCAATTAAGACAATGTGGAGCATCTATCCCACTTAGGTTAGTCTCCCGAATTGTTCCTAAACGCCGCGCATCTGCAATGCTTGGCTTCAAAGTATTGAGTATCGGTACTTAGAGGGCTGCATTCACATCGACTTGTAACTTTAAGTGAATGCGATATGCATTACCTTTTCTTACTAGAAATTTTTCGGGTCCACACACTTTTTTTAACAACTGCTTTAAATAATTTATTTTAAAATAGGTGAAGCATCGTTTAAGAACCTTAAACTTGCACTGGATACTAATCTCTATCAGCCCAAGAGATATGTTCAATAGCCAACAAGCAATATTAAGAAAATGGTCTAATAACATAGATTTTTTCCAAAAAAAATCGGTTGTCTGTAAAGTCGGTTTACTGACGATAGTTGAACGTGACAACGTCATAAGAAAATACTGATGGAATGGTTGCATTTTTTAAAAGAAAATTTTAATTTTATTTGTATGGATATAGAGGAGGAGGTAAATGGAAATCACAATTGAATTGATCAAGTTACATTTATTTGTACGTGACGGCGCATTACTAGCGCCACTTGTTGAGAGATACGTCGGAACGAGATATGGCAGCTGTCAGTCTGGCGGAGCGTCGAGGCGATGGTCATCACAGCCGTTTTGACAGGACTGTTTTTGAACGTCAACGGTTTGTGCACCACGTATCCGACGAATCGCTTCTGTTCCGAGTAATCTTGTCCCATTTTGTTTCAAAAATAATTAACACCGATTGATTAAGTGATTTCCTAATTACTATTGGATAGATTTTAGTGAAATTCTGTAAAGGAGATATTTTGTGCGATTAAATAACTTTTCCACAACCCACATTACCACTTATTGAAGAAATGGCCGATTCTGATGATGACGGGCATATGCCCTTATCAGAAGTGGGATCCCATGTGCTACCGACCGAGGAAAAACGATCGCCTGACGAAAATAGCGCCTTGAAACTGTTGAGTAATATGGAAGCCCTACTTACTCGTATGTTAGCAACGTCGCAACCACCGGTGGCAATTCCTAGCGCCCAGTTCAGTGCAGTGCAGCTCGCACAGTTTAATCCGGAAGATGCCGACGCGGATATAGAAGGTTGGTTTAAGATTACGGAACTTATAGTCTTGAGTAAACAGCTAGAGGGTGTCGATTTGCTTGTGGCTCTTACCGGTGCACTAAAAGGCCGCGCAGCCTCTTGCTTGACCAAGTTAAATTTGAATGAGCTTACAAGGGAGGCTGTAAAACAAAGTTTAATGGCCAGATTTTGTAGACCGAAATCATTTCAAGATTACTTTGATGAAATATTGCGATTTCAAATTGGAGCAAAGGAAACCGCATCAGAAACTGGCTTACGCTTGTGGAATATGATCGAATGGATACCTAAGACCCAAATGCCAGAAGATGTTATAACCGGATTCGTCATATCGGTTTTATGTCAGAAGGATGGTTTGATACGCCGTGAGTTAAATGCACATGCTGTCACTACCAAAGCTCAGCTATTTAGAATCTTAAGCGGTATTTCACTAAAGCGAGGATTGGAGGTTACTGAAATCCAAGAACCTGATTTCAAGCGACCTAGAATTGCGGATGCAAGATTTCCCGGTAATTTTCATTGGTGTGGAATTCCTGGACATCGGCAAGCTGACTGTAGAAAGCGACGAGAAGATGCTTCTGCGGTGGCTAAACAGCAAGATCCCTCAACTAACGCACGTGTCTCCGAGAAGACTTCGACCGTAACTTGCTACACTTGCGGTAATCCAGGACACATAGCAACGAATTGTCATGAAAAGGGGAAAGGTGGTGGAGCTGCTGCAAGGAAAGAGGTCAATCTCTGCGAACAACGATTGTCAAGGGATACCTTGAGGACGTCATCCGGTGAGCCCGTCTCCTTTTTATTTGATAGCGGATCGTCTTGCTCTTTGATAAACGAAAGCTTCTCTAGTAAGTGCCCAGGTACTGTGCGCAATAATCTCTTGTATCTTTCGGGCATTGGCGGCGATGAAATAAAATGTACGTCACTAATTTAGAGTGAGGTAAATCTTGGAGAAATTTTACAGTACTTGACATTTCATGTAGTACGACTCTTGTCTTATGGACCCTGTTATAATAGGTAGGGACATTTTAGAAAACGATCCCAACAAAGCGTGGCGTGACGAGTTAGGAAATGTTCAGTTAGCGCTTAATAGTACTAAGTCTTCAGTCACCAAATTTACGCCAACAGAACTCATGTTCGGTATTCGTTCGCAATCTCTAGGTATGTCGAAAATTAGATCTTCAAGTCCAGATCCAGAATAAGAACAGAGAATTGACCTAGAGACAGTTAGGCAAGATGCGTCTAATAACATACAAAGGGCAGCCGCGTCCGATACTTTACGATTTAACGAAGGTCAAGCCACTATCAAGCCGTTATTTAAAGGCGATTTCGTATTTATCAAAAGCAGTGAACGAAACCAAACCAAATTAGATAGGAAGTTTAGGGTTCCTTATGTAATAACTGCAGTATTAGATAATGATCGTTACGAGTTGAAAATCATAACCGGTTCACATCGTACTTTTAAATACGCGTATGAGAACTTGCGTCCAGTACCTCGAGGTCATGACGGGTTAGTTGAAATATCTACTAGTTTGATGATTGAGGAGGAGGCCATGACGGCGCCGGAAAACGTTGTATTCGATATTGGTCACCTCGACAGGCTACGTAATTCTGATAAACTCTCTCGGCAGAATCAAACACAGAGTCTGATACCCTTAGTAACGTCTCAGATCATTAAGTCCAAATTCACGCAGAGCAAGGCAGTCCGTAACTTATAGGTATGCGTAATCTGTAAGCATCATTTGCGTGAAGTCTTCATAACTATTTTGGGACGATGGAAGTAGTCTTCGAATAATGTGAAGGTGGTCGAAGGGATAATGTCGTCCGGGCCATGCAGCTGTTAGCGGCTGGTTGAAGGGACACATTCATCCGGTCCAACCTTAAGTGTTCCTAATTACTAGTGGATAGATTTTAATGAAATTCTGTAAAGGAGATATTTTGTGCGATTAAATAACTTTTCCACAACCCACATTACCACTTATTGAAGAAATGGCCGATTCTGATGATGACGGGCATATGCCCTTATACGTATAAATACAATTATGTCATTTTTTTTTTTTACAATGTTCATAGTTTTTACAAGTATCACTGAACATATATTTAATATCGAAAGAATCATTACCTAATATCCCGCAATTATCGTTGCTATAAACAATTGACACCACATTCACTTTTCACTGCACTTCATACTTGACATGTAAATGTATTATTGTATAGCAGCTGTCCACACGGACGCATCCCTCACTCAAGTAGGTAAGAGACATGTCGAACGCTGCCGAACGCGGAGGCCGATTGTGCCTCTTTGTCGCTCGTTCCGCGCTCTCGCTTGCACTTCAAGCCTTAAATGGAACGCCTCAGAGCGAGGTAACGCCGCATGAGTCATGTTTTTTCGTGCGTGCAGCCGGCTCCATCGAATTATAAGACGTTGTCACGTCAAAAAAAAATACAACAAAATACTTGAATAAAATTTATTGTTTAAATTTCTACTCAATTGTTAAAATTTAAATTTTGATTTTATTATTTTAATAATATAATTTTTTTTTTTCAATTAGTTACTTAATTATTTTTGCAAATTTAATTGTAATTTGTTATAAAAAAGTAATAATTTTAAATAATTCATTATAAGAATAAACAATGATTAAATTATTGTTTATAAATCTTACATTTAAAATTTAAAATTTGGAAACATTAAAATTTTCGTAAATCTAGTTTTTAAAAAGCCCGTCTCAATGTATTTGATATAGGAGAAAATATTCCCTTTGACGGATGGCTGGTCCAACCTGTCATTTCAGACACGTTGTTGTGATATGTGGAAGATTTAATATTTATGTTTGTAGGGTTTGTTGTAGTTGACGTCACAGGTTCGAAGGAAACACTCGAGATGACTTGCAGGTGTTTATTTCAGGAACTGAAGTTTACAGGATTTGCTTACTTTGTATTAAAATAAGGCGGAGTACACACAGCCAAGTCCGCTTGGACGAAGGCAGGGTACCTAGCCCTCTAATCCAAAAAATATATTCCTTAAGGATAAGGATACGGGCTACAGAACCAACTATCAGGGGTGTCCTGTGTGACCCTTCCAATTAGGACGAGATCCGCAGATGCACCTCACTGCTAGCTGGGAATAGCATTGACGAACGACAGTAATTTATCGAAGTCATTAAATGGCGGTGATTTTTAACACCGAGTTGCAGGATCAAGTTGTCAATAAACAGCGATATCTAGTGGTAATACTGCGAACCACTTACAATGCAAGCAGTGAAGTTGACTAAGTAAGTCCTCTACTATTGAAGTTCCTCAAAGGAATCATAAATCAATAAAATTTTACAGCTTTATAGGCAGATGGCGCTAGTTGTAAGATACATTATACATGAATATTAAGTTTATAGTAATTAGAGTTGTTACATGTTTTAATTTTTTTTAATCATAGCTACGCTCGATAATTATTTCGATTGAATAGTAAAGCCATCGATTTTTTACTCATCGTGAAATAGTTCTGTTAACTTATTGTTTTAATTTTGTCAATTATAGCATAACCTACAATCGCTGCACTAGCGGACCGATGCTATTCATTTTAATGATGAAAGCACGAATATTCGACAATATATCACTGAATATATAATTAATATCGAAAGAATCATTACCTTTATCGCTGTAATTATCGTTGCTATAAACAATTGACACCACATTCACTTTTCACTGCACTTGATACTCGATCAAAACATGTAAATGTACTATAGTATAGCAGCTGTCCACGCAGACGCATCGCTCACTCAAGTAGGAGAGAGACGGATGTCGAACGCTGCCGAACGCGGAGGCCGATTGTGCCTCTTTGTCGCTCGTTCCGCGCTCTCGCTTGCATTTCAAGCCTTAAATGGAACGCCTCAGAGAGCGAGGTAACGCCGCATGAGTCATGTTTTTTCGTGCGTGCAGCCGGCTCCATCGAATTATAAGACGTTGTCACGTCAAAAATTACGACTAGCCGTTAAGACGTTATTCTTATTTTAAAACCAGCTACTCAGGGGTATTTGCACCTTGAAAAAGATTTGATACGAAACGTTTGTAACTCGGCTGGTGAGATTGTGGCCAAGTCTAGCGGCGAGCCTACCAATAATAAAAAAAAAATATCACCATCACTAATATTGAAACTCCAACTGTTTTAAGGAATAGTGCATCCTCAGTGGGCCTGTTGTTGAGTAGTTGGTTCTAGATTACGGCCCATTCCCTCTCACAGAGATTAGGCCTAGGAGTAGGTATACCAGCACAACATAACGTAGCATCACGCCTGTATTTGCCGAAGGGTTAAACAGAGGTGCTGATCTTTAGTAAACCCGCATTTCCCCAGTTATGTTTAATAGGTGGCGAGCATATTGCTATCAACCGGGCACAAATCCTCCGGGCTGCTACTGAGAAATTCCAGAGGGAAACACCCAATATCATTTTGCCAGACACGGACATCGAACCCAGGACCTCATACACAGCAGTAGCGATTTATATCGCTAGACCAACGAGACAGTCAAAACATGATAGTTTAATGTTGTCAGCGTATTTCGCATAATATCTTACTTCACTACCCCACCGCGTCTGTACCCGATTAAGTCAAAAAACTGGCCAAGTGCGAGTCGCACTCGCTTACGAAGGGTTCCGTACCATTATTGCAAAAAACGGCAAAAATATAACGTTGGTTGTATGGGAGTCCTACTTAAATATTTATTTTATTCTGCTTTTAGTATTTGTTGTTATAGCGGCAACAGAAATACATCACCTGAAATTTCAACTGTCTAGCTATCACGGTTCATGAGATACAGCCTGGTAACAGACATACAAACAGATTGACGGACAGTGGAGTCTTAGTAACAGGGTCCCGTTTTTACCCTTTGGGTACGGAACCCTAAAAACTACTGATCGGATTTTCGTACGGTTTGCACCAATAGAAAGAGTGAGAAACGAGAAATGTTTTTGTGTTTAATTTGTCACGGCCGAAGCCGGGGCGGGTCGCTAGTACTATTATAAACGAGAAAGTTTGTGAGGATGGATGGATAGATAAATGTTTGTTACTCTTTCACGCAAAAACTACTAAACGGATTTTTATAAAATTTTACAAAAATTTGGCTTACACTTTAGAATAACACCAAGCTATAATTTCTAAATATATTACTAGTAAAACACGGCTGGAGCCGCGGGCGGCAGCTCGTGTTACTATAAGTAAAACACTCCGAATCCGATAAGTTGTAAGTATGCCCTTTTGATGTTATCTTCTATTTATAAACGAGTATTATCGTCTTGGATCTACACCAAGGACCAGTTTATTTAGTACATAAAGATTACAGTCTCTCGCTTAACGGTGGTACTAACTTGCGCAACTAACACTGAACACAAACACCTGTTGTCTAATCATGCTGCTTACTTACTACAGAGCAAGTTGTTTTCCCGTCCCAGTAATCGAACCCAGGATGTATAACAGTAATGCTAACGACAACTACACCAATGATGCAATTCAGTCTAGCAGATGGAAAATTGTAGACTGAGTATTCAAATTGCTCGCAATACTGAGAATTATAGACTGAGTATTCCAATCGCTCGCACTACTAATAATTATAGACTGATTATGCTAATCGCTCGCACTACTGAGTATTATAGACTGAGTATTCTAATAGCTCGCACTACTGAGAATTACAAACTGAGTATTCTAATAACTCGCACTACTGAGAATTATAGACTGAGAATTCTAATCGCACGCACTACTAATAATTATAGACTGATTATACTAGTCGCCCGCACTACTGAGAATTATAGACTGAGTATTCTAATCGCTCGCTGAGAATTATAGACAGAATATTCTAATCGCTCGCACAACTGAGAATTATAGAATGAGTATTCTAATCGCTGGCTGAAAAATATAGACTGAATATTCTAATCGCTCGCACAACTGAGAATTATAGACTGAGTATTCTAATCGCTCGCTGAGAATTATAGACTGAATATTCTAATCGCTCGCACAACTGCGAATTATAGACAGTATTCTAATCGCTCGCTGAGAATTATAGACTGAGTATTCTAATAGCTTGCACTACTGAGAATTATAGACTGAGTATTCTAATCGCTCTCACTACAGAAAGTTCTGCCTCCGTTTCAACTTGTCAACGGTTTCTCTACATCTGTTACAATCAGTAGTCTGGTGGAGGGCCCGCCTATAGGTATCTCCACAATTTCCGATTTTTGATCCGACCACCGTTACGGCTTCAGGATCTTTTACCCTCTATTTTTCAGTCACCATAAGACGTTCTAACAACATATTGTTAGGACCTCTCCGATTAATATGGCCGAAGTATCTCATGACACGTTGCAGGCAGGTTAAGGACAGCTGATGAGCTAGATTCTTCTAATATTGAGAGTTTAATTTCAATAATAGCTTTGCCTGCGCTTCGTCTGTGTAGCAATGGTACTCCTTCACAACATACAAAATTCAACCACTCTTGCCACCTTATAGATCACTATTTTATGTCCATCCCAGGGCCTCAAACTATCTCCATACCGATTTAATCTAAATCAGTTCAGCGGTTTAAGCGTGAAGAGGTAACAGACAGATAGTTTTACTTTCGCATTTATACTAATTGTATGGATTTGCTAGGATAAGGCCGCACTGCAAATTTTACTCACGGGATTTTTTTCCCGAAATTCTGCGGCATATGGTAATTGTATAAAGCTGCACGCACTTGTGAAGAAATAAATATTTTGTGCACTATGTACAGGCAGAAACCCAAAAATGCGATGATTTTTAATATCCGTGCGTGTTAGTTGTAATTCAGTACACAGATTATACAAACAAATCCCGAAAAAAATCCGTGCGAATAAAATTCGCAGAGAGGCCTAATCCTTACGCTTCGGTGTAAATGCGTCCACTGCATTAGTGCAGTTGGCGTTGGCGGGGTGTGCTTATACTTAGTGCAGTACGGGTCACGCTACAGTGAAAGCTTGCGCACCGACCGGCGAGCAAGGTAAATACTTTTACGTAACTTTAGTGCAACGCGAAATGCATTTACCGTATTTTCCTATCTAAGAAAGTCAATTGATTTTATTGCTACGGAGTCTTCGCCAAGCATTTTTTGAATTGTGTTTTTGTTTGTTTGTTTATGCACTTGATGATATTTTTATTATTGTAAGTATTTGTTATATTGTGTTATAATGCGCAAAATAGTGAATAGGCGTAAAATTGTGTCCAAACGAAAAGGATACAGTTCTCGGCATTTCGTTTATGAGATATATGCAGTTTAGTCAACTTGGGTGAAAAAAATTGCATTTGGCGATTTTAATTTATTATTTATAAATGCTCAATTATCTACATGTTCTTATTATAGTAAATTAATTTATATTGTCTAAACATTTGATGTTGGCTCTAATTATAATATATCAAAATGTAACAAGCAACTGTTATAGAAGAGATTTTTTCAATCAAACTTTGAAAATGCCTTTTATCAAATCAAGCTTTTTCAGTTTCAACTTCAAATGTCTGTTAACATTTTTTTGCAATTTTTGAATATTTTTTAAATCCTTATTATCAATTGACTATTCTAGACCGAATCTAGTCTTAACTCTATACTCCACTACTGGACCCTTAAATGCAAAACGAACGAAATTTTTGGCACACTTCAGATTTTCTTTTTAAGATTGATTACTCTGATAGTGATGAAATTTGAATGGGATGTTCTGCGTACGCCCGCAAAGGTTCCTGGCTCAAAAAATCTGTGTAAACGCCTTTTTATTATGTCGTACAAGGTCCGAAATCCCGAAACTTCCATTGAAATGGTAGGATCCATCGAACAGACGGGCGTTGTGTCTAGTCTGGGCAACTGTCCAACTCTTGGGCTGCTGTATACGTTCAAATCGGGCGGAGAAATTCGATTGCGAGATGTAGGATAGTGTGACGTCATGTGTTTTGTTTCCGTGTTTCCTTTATATCATACCCCTCTGGAAATAGAGGTCGATAGTTGATGAGTCTTCCGTAAATCATCTATCATGTGATACTTGTCGAGCCGGTTGAAGCTTGGTTCCAGTGAGTCGGAATCAGAAGCCACATAGTTTGCTGTGAGTCGGAACTGTCTGTGGTGATATACAAGTGAGTCGGGGTCATGCTGCTGCTCCATGACCCGATACTCTGCTGCTATCTCCCGATAGCACTGTATTATGGTCCACTGAATTTGGTTTGGCGTTGCGTTGTGGCTGACTGCTAGCGTCGACCAGGAGATGTTTTTTAAAGCTCTTCTTGTTGACTCGCCGATGGTGCAGTTCATGCTGGTGTCAGTATTCTCGTAGAATAAAAACCGTGGGTACTGGCTGGCTGTATGACTAACTGCTCCTTAAATTGGGAGCATTATTGGCTGATAATAATAACAGCCTCGCGGGTCGATCTTCACGGTTAAACAATGCTTGCCATGGTCGGTACGTAGACGAGTGACCATTTTAACATACCGTGAATCCTTTGTGATACGTAAAGCACGTTAAGCTGTTGGGCTGTCATCATGATGAAGGGGAATTCCTTTTCCGCACTTAGACTCTCATATGTTCGTTGTGCGTGGTGTCGTTTGTAAATCTATTACAGCGGTTACGGACAATCAAAAGACAAGAAGTCTGACACCAGTCTTACCAAGGCGTATCTTGTTACCCGGTTTCTGGATATATAAATATTTGCTTCACAATACAATAAACGCCCTCTATTCGTTTGTAGAGCAAAATGAAAGTTTTACGGAATATGGGTCATGAAGTTGGAAGTTCAAACGGCTGTTGACAGATGGTATAGTTTCAAAATTTGGCTTTGAAACTGAATGACGTATTATACTTTGATAGCGTAAATTAGCTGCATAACTCGAACTACCCTGGCATTTTTACCCGAAGTCAAAACAAGTATTATGATTTGAGTATCTCTAAACTGAAATAGATTTTATCAAGGCGAGTCATGAATATCGAAGTTCCAATGGCTATTGGCAGATGGTGCTTATTTCAATTTCGATTTATTTACAATAGATTTATAGGGCTTGATACGTACGACGTTTATGAGTTTTGTTTATTAAAATTAAAACTTAGCTTTATACCTACTGACCTAATAAATACTTTTAAAATTATTTTCTCTTCGAAGCCTTGTTAGAAACTTCATGTGTTTCATTGTCAATGTTTTGATATAACCATTATCTTGCCCTAGTTGTTTGCAGTCGACGCAACGTCTCTTATTCTTGCAGAATTATGCTTTAAGTCATCATCTCAGTATTCAACCTTTTTTTTGACTTAATTAACCTTACACAGATGCCACCCAGTGCCGTAACTAGCCTTGTATGCGCCCGGTGCGAGCCCTTGAAAATTTTCTATGGAATCGTAATTCAATTTTACACTCGAGCGGTGCGGGTGGTAGCGACTTGACCGGTTTTTTAATTAGAAATATTTTCGATAGAGTTCCGGGGGCCAGTACTTTTTAGCAGGAAATTTTATGCGATTTCAAATACCAAAAAGTAAAGCCCTCTTTTTTACTAAATTTTTTATGAGTTTTGCAAATTTTGCGTCCGCTACTTAAATTTTTTCAAGAAGTTTCTAGATGTGTTTCCGAATCGAATGACATAATTTTCTTTATCATAATTTGCAATGGAGGAGAAACGAAATTCACCAAAATGAACTAGACTAGCAGTTCGAACGCCGGTCGCAACTCGTAATGTCAATATTTAAGAACGTCCTCGTCTTTTATATCATTAATATTATTTATTTCTATTGTTACGAGCTGGGGTACAGGGATAAATTATCTAAATATCAGACTTCAATTAATTATACTTCGCACTATTTTCCTCTTCCAATCGCTCTGTATCGTTTCTCAATCGAAAAGTGACTCACGACGACTTTTTTTTTCTTTTCTACCTGGCGTCTCACAGTTCGGTCAAAGTGACCGCATACTGCTTAACCGGACTACCCTGTGGAGACTAAGCTACATTATAGCCTCCAGCCAGGCTTGCAAGTTTTTCTAAAGCTAAGCGACTGCGCTGAAGGCTACCCCAGTGGGGTCGGACCTCGGCTCAAGGCGTCGCTGGGGGGACAACAACTAAGGCTGGATCTTAATAAAGTGATTCTACCATCCGTTCGGAAAAAGCCTACGTGGAAAAGAACGGACAAGACTCACGACGAACACCACCGCTCTTTATATAGCACGGAAGATATTTCTAGAATGTTCCATACTGTTCTAGATACTTCGAGAATCTTCCAGAACAATCGAATCATTGTTCCCGAAGTGTCTAGAAACTTCCAGAATGTTCGGCTCGAACATTCTGGACATTCTGAAGAAAACTACATTCGACACGAGAGGATTAGTTCCGCTATTCGATACTAGAAGGTGCCATTACTAATTAGTTCTTATACTTGTCACTAGATGGCGTTGCTCTATCTTGTAACACTATTACTTGCAGGGAAAATATATTATATTAAGTATCATATTATTTGTGGTCCTGTTCTGGTAATTTCTGCGCCTTGTGCCTGGGCACCGCTGGCACTGCTAGTTACGGCACTGAGTCCATCCATAATTTCTAAAGTCTTACAGCCATCTACATTCATTTTCATATATTAATATAAGCGATGACCTACAGCCTAATTTCGTGAGTGAATTCAGCAAGGCGACTTCGATTTAACCCCATCACTCGACCAATCACATAGACGGAGGTCCACAACGCGTCTCTCATCTCGCACGTGATTGGTCGATTGATGGGATCAAATCTTTCGCCTTGCCGTATAAGGCACATTGATGAAATAATATAAGTTTAAAGTTCTATTTGCTTATCATTTGAGCTCCCGCAGCTACGTCCCTATGTATTCCATATATCATGTAATATTAATAAAAAAATATAATTCGCGTTTATAGTATAGAATAAGTGGATAAAAAAACGTCAAGAGAACGTTCTAAGGAGAATAGTTCGCGTGTGCTCGGCGAATGTACGCCATCCGATAGTGTCACTAATAAGCATACAATCCTGGGCAGTAATCTAATACGGCAAACTTGAGGCATAATGCTCCCTTGGGATAAAAGAACAATGCTTACGCGGGCGAAGTCGCGGGTAGAAGCTGCATCGTAACCTGTAAAACTTTAGAAAAGGATGGGCCTCGTAAACTGAGTTCTATCTAATCTCTATAACCATTCGCAGCTGCCTAACTATTAACCCATGTTTCCACATACACTCAAGTGCAAAATAACGTGTGATAGTTGCAGACACGTGACTGTTCCTTTTCCCAGTACCGACAGTGTAAATTTATAAGTGTCTGGACACGCGAACGCACATAACACGCACGTAACTAGTTACGCGCTAGTTGCTGGATACACTTCGCTGGCAAAATTACGAGGTGTGCGGTGCATTGCGCTATTGATTTGGTACAACATAAATCTAACTAGATAAAGCAAGTTATTCTATCTGTGTGAAAACCAAGCGTGCGAATATTTCACACGTAATTTAAGAACAAATTTACTTACGGATGAAGGAAAATGTTTACATTTCTCGAACAACTTCTTTTGTAGAATATTTTCAGCTCAATTCAGCATTAATAGGCTTTTTTCTAGAGTTCGGTTGGTATCCGGTACCGATAACGCTAAATGAAACAGCTCAAAGTTAGAGCGTTGCTCTCACTTTTACTTCCTTTTTTGTCACGCGTTGTAAGTACAAACATTCGCGTCATCTAGTTAGACTATTTTATGTCTGTGTTTGGTACCCAAAACTTGTAACAGAAATTTTGGAGCATTTTTACTTTGATGCTCATCTAAAAGTTCTAAAGCATGCTATTATAGCATGAAACATTTTAGGGGGTGACCATAAGTTCTTAGAGCTAGGTTAATTTGAGTGTGCGTAATTGGCAAATGTATCTGACTTGTATACATCTATCCCTTTTTCTCAGTGGAACTATGATTATTTTGACACGTCGTGGTACGGGGGCAGTATCATCAGTTCGAGGAAAATATAAATTGACTTCAAAGAGACGAATTGACTTAGCTAAGCGAGAGATGATTCTGAATTATCTTTTATTTATTGCTTAAGTCATCACGCAATGCGTAGTTTTATTCAAGGAGTTCATTACTTTATATGCTACTATAAAAGTATCACCAATTTTCTAAACAATGATCTTCTATTGTTTCAGATGTGGTTAGCAGCGCTAACTATAGTAGTAGCGGCCTGCTTATACCTCTACTATGATACTCATAAGCCTAAGAAATTCCCTCCGGGCCCGAAATGGGTCCCAATCCTTGGTTGTGCAAGCGAAGTATACAAGCTTCGCGAGAAAACTGGCTACTTGTACAAAGCCGTAAAGGAATTATCTCTAGCATACTCCAAAGATGGATCAGTACTCGGCCTTAGAATCGGGAAAGATAGAATCGTGATGGTCAACAGTCTAGAAGCCAACAAAGAAATGCTTTTCAATGAAGACATTGATGGTAGACCGAAAGGAATCTTCTATCAGACAAGAACTTGGGGAGAAAGGCGTGGAGTACTCCTCACTGATGGGGAATTATGGAAAGAGCAGAGGAGGTTCATTTTACGGCATTTGAAGGAGTTTGGCTTTGGAAGACGAGGCATGGAGGACATTGCCCGGTTGGAAGCGTCGCACATGGTTCACGACGTCTTTGAGATTATTGGTGACAACGACGGCAAAACAGCCGTAATTCAGATGCATAACTTCTTCAATGTTTATATATTAAACACTCTGTGGACGATGATGGCGGGCATTAGGTATAAGCCGAGTGACCCCCAGATGAAGGTACTTCAAAGCCTTCTATTTGACTTATTCGCCGCAGTAGATATGGTCGGCACTCTCTTCAGTCATTTTCCTATACTTAGCGTTGTGACCCCCACCCTCTCGGGCTACAAAGATTTTATTAGAACTCACAAAAGAATATGGAAGTTCCTTCGTGATGAGTTGGCGAGACATAAAGATAGATTTGATTCATATCAAGAGGATAGGGACTTTATGGATGTGTACATAAGAGTTTTGAAGGAGAAAGGAGAGGTGGACACATATTCTGAAGGTCAGCTGGTGGCCATGTGCATGGATATGTTCATGGCGGGCACGGAAACAACCAGCAAGAGCATGAGCTTCTGCTTCAGCTACCTGGTGAGGGAGCAGGAAGTACAGAAGAAAGCTCAGGAAGAAATTGATAGAATCGTCGGCAAGGATCGGACGCCCACCTTGGATGATCGTCCCAAGTAAGTATTCTACCTACACAAAAAAAATATATTTATGGTTAAGTAATTACTTATTTATCAATTAATGAATCAATAAGTGACGTCATAAAGCGGTACCGTTTCGATTTCTCATAACAATCGTCTATACTTTTGAAGAAGTTTTAATCGATTTAATATTTATTTTTTGAACGGTTTTATTTAGCTTGTCCTGTTTTTTGTTTGGGCCTAATTTAGTCATTGAAATTTTAGCCCTTTACTGTTGACAGATTGACCTAATATTTGATATTACACCTTTAGTTCTGATTGCAATATAATTGAATATATTCAGTATCTTTGTAAATCCAAGATGGCCACCGACACAAAATGGCGGAAAACTTATTTTTTTACAACTTCTTCAATATGGTTATAAAATGATAAGCCATACATATAAATAGAATATAAAAAAAAATCAAATCCAACATGGCCGCCAAAAAATTGCCCTTTACATATTTTTTTCATAACCCCTTCAATATTGGGCGCACGGTTGGCGCAGCGGTTGAGCGTTTGACTGCTGCGCTGCGTGTCGCGGATCCGATTCCCTCCCGGAACAAATATTTGTCTGACCTAAGGATAAGTTGTTCCGGCTCTGGTTGTGTATGTGAGTCGGATTCGACGGTTGACCTCTTTCTCGACGTTCTAACTGGGCCATTTTTGCCAGGTAAATTGATTTACCAGAGAATGGGCAGCAGCATTATCTGTGCACTGTATCTATCTACCATACTACGATCGCCAATCCGCCTGCCAAGCATGGCGATTATGGCAAAATCCCAAAGAAAAACACAAATAAAAAGTGACCCCTACTGCCCCATGAAGGACTTGTAAGAATTTTAAGTAAATTGAGAAGTCTCTGAATTTTTTCGACTATTTCGTTAATATGTTTACCTGGGGTAATGTCTTATCTAGCCAAACTCCCATATATGTATAATAACATACGTTTTCAAGTTCATTATTGTTTATTAAAAGCTGTATTCGCTGTTTACTAAAACACAACATTTAGATTTACTTAATTAGTTAAAACTCTAATTCTTCCAACAGAACAGTAAAAATATTTTAATCATTTTGAATTTTATTCTGTCCTTCTAAGATATCCTTACAACTAAAATATAACACAAAGTCATCAGCGTATCAACATATCAACAATATCGTGACAAGCTTTAGAAGTGGCTATATTTAAAACCGGCCAAGTGCGAGTCGGACTCGCGCACGAAGGGTTCCGTACCATTATTGCAAAAACGGCACAAAAATCAAGTTTGTTGTATGGGAGCCTCACTTAAATATTTATTTTATTCTGTTTTTAGTATTTTTTGTTATAGCGGCATCAGAAATACATCAACTGTGAGAATTTCAACTGTCTAGCTATCACGGTTCATGAGATACAGCCTGGTGACCGACAGACGGACTGCGGAGTCTTAGTAATAGGGTCCCGTTTTTACTCTTTGGATTCGGAACCCTAAAAAGTAACATCTGCCGCTCAATAACTTAGGATATTTAATGAAAAAAAAAACTCCCCGAACTGTGAGGAGTGCGGCACACTAGGAGATAATACACCTATTGGCGGAATGTGTCAGATTTCAGTCTGCGAGAGAAGTTTTACTAAGAGAGCTCGAGCTCTTCATCGAAGACTATCGCTCTCGCTGACATCGAATGCCACTAGTCTAGTGCCTCTGGATTGCACTAGATATCCGGTGGTGATAACGCTAAATGAAATAACTCAAAGTACTCGTAAGAGCATTGCTCCTACTTTTACTACCTTTTTTAATGCGTCATCTAGTTACATTTATATCTGTGGTTTATATATATTTCTTGAGTCACAACTTGTTTCCTTTTGTTTCAGTATGCCGTACAACGAGGCGATAGTCCACGAATGCGTACGGCATTTCATGGGTCGAACGTTTGGCGTGCCTCACCGCGCTCTGAAAGACACGTGGCTGGCTGGCTACTTTATACCGGAGGTAAGATGTACTGTCTTTGCTGTTGGTCTAGCGGTCGCTAGCGCTTCTGCTGACCTTGAGGTCCTGGGTACGAAGCCCGAGTTGGGCAAAGTGTTATCGGGTTTTCCATCTAAAATTTCTCGGTAGTAACTCAGAGTCTGTGCCCAGGTGATGGCAAACCGCCCCGACTTAAACACAACTGGAAAAAAGGAACGTGTACTATTAGGTGCTAACCTAACCCTTCATTATAAGATATACTCTCTACAGTTTCTACTTTGTAATAAGAGGAGCAGGCAAATAACTATAGTCTCCATAGTTTGGTGACTACGGGACTCCTTCAATATTCTCTGCAGTTTCAGTGCGGCGTGACTTACCTTCAGTACATTTAACCAACTATTATAGACTCTCATGTCATAGGGTTCGAATCTATGGATAAACAGACTCCGGTGCTTCAAAAATCTCTACTTCAAAGCGGTACACTGCGCAACACCCAGGTTGAATTGAACCCATTTCTGTCGTGTCGGTCAATTCATCGAAAATGAAATTTTATTAGTTAACATAACATCACGACAATATTACAAGATGGGTTAGCAAGAGATACACTTTTATTCGGCTGAGGCCTCATTAGTGCGTTGCGTCGTCGCAGTTTACATATATTTTCAGTGACATGCAACATTATGCGACGACGCAAGAAGTTTCAACACAAGATAATTGCAGGCGAGGCTATTCCCATCAACCGGGCACAAGTCCAGACTCCAGGCTGCTACTGAATAAATCCAGATGGAAAAACACAGTAACATTTTGCCCGATTCAGGAATCGAACCTAGGAACTTATTTCGTAAATAGTTATATTTTGTGTACATATGTTGTAAATCAGCGTTATCTTACAATGTTATAAGCGGTTCATTTATTATGAACCAGTTCAGTTCACCAGTTATTACAAACTTTCTTGTGATAGGATTTGAATCTTTGGATAATTATATCGACTCCAAGCTGCCTGAGAAAACCCTATTGATACACTTTTCTGATCCCGGGGATTGAACTCAAGACCTTTGAGGCAATCAGTATTTCTACTTTTTCGTTTAATTAGTTATGTTATGTGTCTAAACAAATCACCCTTAACTTTCATTAATAATACTTACTGCTAACCATTGCTTTACTTCATGTTTCAGGATACAATGGTCCTCAGCAACTTCACGAACATTTTGATGGACGAAGAGATGTTCCCTGAGCCATACTCCTTCAAGCCGGAACGATTCCTATTCGAGGGCAAAATTTTATTACCGGATCAATATTTTCCGTTTGGACTAGCCAAACATAGGTGCATGGGTGACGTGTTAGCTAAATGCAACATTTTTATATTCACAACAACAATGTTGCAGAAGTTCTCTTTCCTACCGGCTCCCGAAGAGCCTTTGCCCTCTCTTGATCATGTTGATGGAGCGACGCCTTCCGCTGCTCCCTTCAACTCGCTTGTAGTTCCAAGAGATTTTTAATCTTTATATTTTCGTCTAAAGATGCAAGCAGGTGGTGGTCGGTCGATGACGTCGAAAGCTTTGATTGATTCTGTGCGTGGTGAATTTTCTTCGATTTAGGTCTTTGGAGGTTATCAACCGATTACAGCAATGAACATAAAGACGTTTGCTTTTTTGGGAGTTTCACTTGTATTTGAATTCAGAATAATTTTTTGCTATAACTAGTGACATTTTTTTTCACAAAATAAAGACCGAGACAACCTATTTTCAAGAAGTACAGAAGCACATCTACAGGTATTAGTTATCCGTGTGTGCGTCGTACAATTCCAGTTGTCCGTTTCAGCATGGGCGGTCAACTTTTTTAAACTACAACCTCAATTAAATCCACATTTCATAATAATACATAATAAAAAACATGTATATTATAATAAAAATATAGTAAAGTTTGGCAAGAAAACGAGAACAAACAGAGTTTGTTATTAATGTTGTGCGAAGTAGATAAAGACATCTGCCGTTTTCGAAAAATATATCAGCTACCTTTACTATTTTATTCGAATTGCCGTATTAATTAACTATTGCTAATTTGAAAAAGCTAGAATTGTTCTTGTAGAAGTTATAACATATTCGCTTTAAAAACGCTCGCTGGAAAACTATTGATTTTGTAGGTAGTCACTTGTTCTTTGCTGCCGTCGCAATATCTACGGCACGATGTCAATTGGTATAGAGACATTTTTTTACCTATTACGATTGCTAAAATATATCCTCGCGTATTGTCCAATTGTTGTGATCGCATGTGTAGGGATTCGGACCACAATAAAATAATTGACTGCCTGTATCGGGATGCTCTAAGGGAGGCCGCCATTGATAGCAGGGAGTCGCGAGTCTTTGGTAGGAGGCCGAAGCGCGTGGTGGGTTGGAATAAGCACGTCAGTGAGGCTCACTCGTACGCTAGGCTAAAGTTGAATGAGTGGCTGAGTTGGCAAACATAAGTCTGGTGTGATTTATGAGGAGATGTGTGACACCGTAGGATCTTTAAATCTGAATTAAAGTGGTGCCAGAATAACCAAGACCAAATCCAGATGGACATCCTAGCCGAGTTGAACCCTTAAAAAGACTTTTGGAGCTTTTGTAAGTCCACAAAGAACCTTAGGCTTGATTTGCCGGTGAGCGTCTATGGCGTATCTGCTGAAAGGGATAAGGCTAACAGTTTTAAGTCCCACTTTTATATTTATTTCTATTTGATGCCGAGTCGCAGTGTACTGTCCTGGAACCAAGAGTTAAGTTCTCAGCTGCAGACTTAGCTAAGACCATAAGGGCGTGACCAGGGTAAGTCTCGAAGCCATGACGGACTCAGCATCGAGCACCTACAGCATGCAGGTCCTCACATGCCATGTGTTTTGGCCATGCTTTTTACGTTCTGCCTTAGCCATTCGTACTTGCCGGATGAGTTGATGAGGACGGTCGTAGTACCAATTCTCAAAAATAAAACAGGTGACATATCAGATAGAAACAACTACAGGCCGATCTAATTAGCGACAGTTATCGCGAAGGTTTTTGACAGCATGCTTAATGCTCAGTTAAATAATACAATCACTTTCCAGTATAACCAGTTTGGGTTCAGGCCCAAATTGTCCACAGACAGTGCTATTCTGAGTCTAAAGCATGCTGTCAGATATTAAACGGATCGGAACCCGCCTGTTTACGCCTGCTTTCTTGATCTGTCCAAGGCTTTTGACCTGGTTTCGTACAAAGTGCTGTGGAAAAAATTATTCGACAGGCAAGTTGCGCCAGAAATTGTAAAAATCTTCCAGCACAGGTACGGAAACCAGGTCAATAAGGTCGGGAGCTCTGTCGGACTCGTATAGGTTAGAGTGCAGGGTGAGGCAGGGGGGATTGAGCTCACCAACACTCTTCAATCTGTACATCGAAGAGCTTGTTACCGAGCTCAGCAGCCGTCATGTTGGATGCCATGTTGATGATGTTTGCTTTAACAACATTAGGTACGCTGATGCCATGGTGCTGCTGAGCGCGTCAATTGGGGAATTCAGGGAGCTCATAAGCATTGGCGAAACGTACGCTCATAGACATGGCCTAAAATATAATGTGAAAAAGAGCAACCTTATGGTCTTCAATCCGAGTTCCCAGTGTCCGTCGGAGGTTCCACCGGCAAGACTGTGCGGGTGCCCTTGGAGCGGGTACATAGTTTTGAGTATCTGGGCCATATTGTGACGTCCGATCTGAAGGACGACGGTGATATCGAGCGAGAAAGGAGGGCGCTGTCGGTTAGGGCGAATATGATTGCCCGCAGGTTTGCTCGTAGCTCCAAGGAAGTAAAGATCACCTTGTTGCGAGCCTACTGCACATCTTTTTATACGAGTAGTCTGTGGGTGTAATATTTGCAGAAATCCTAGAGCACTCTTCGCGTTCAATATAATAACGCACTAAGGGCGCTGCTGCGGTTGCCACGCTTCTGGGGCGCAACGAGAATGTTCGTGAGTGTCCGCGTTGACTGTTTTCATGCCAGCATGCGCAAGAGGGCGACCTCAATTGTGAGTAGAGTGCGGGGCAGCGGCAATAGTCTCCTTGCCGTCGTTGCCAACAGGTTGGACGGGCCATTTAGGCAGCACTGGCAGTCCTTACATGCACCCGTGTATTGGGGCAGGTGAACTTCTAAATATTTTTTTTAGACATTTTTAGTTGCTTACAATTTTATTTTGTAAATTTTTGTAACTCTCCCATATTTTTATTTTTATACTTTTACGACATTTTTGTATACATGTTTAATATCATTATGACAGTGTTGATGCGACTGTGAAACAGAGACAGAACTCTTATTACTATTATTATTTGTCTTGTATAAATCCGTTCCTCTCTTTCAATGGAACCATGACAGTTATGTCATGTCGTGTTACATGGTAGGGCCTGTTTGATAATTGTTATCGGTGTTACTCGCAGTATGCCACTTCGTCTAATAGTTAAGAGATACCTTGTGTGTATTTTTATATTGTGTAGTTTGGTGGGCTCAACCACGTAGACGTCACTTGTAGTTCTAATGTGAGAAACTCGTGAACTGAAAAGTAGTTTTTACCACTTTTGTATTATTTTGTATTTATATCTTGTAATAATATTACGTAGGAATTGAGGTCGGTTTTCTTTGTATTTCCATTTGCTGAGAAATTTCATCTACTATCTATACAAATAAATAAAGTTGAAGTGTCTGTATGTATTACCAAAATAATAATGTATGCACGTGAAAGCATCGGTACTAATAACAAATACGCAAGTTTTAAGTTTTTTTCTGTCTTTCGGTCTGTCTGTTTAACATAGGATACTTTTTATACCTAAAAAATCCACTGTTCCTGTGGATTTTTTTAAATCTTATTCCACGCGATGAAGTCGCGGGTAACAAGTTAAAGTAAATTTTCTCAAAAAGTGTTTTATGAAAGTGTTTTTTTTTTATCAACATTAAATGCCCCTAATATTCCGTTGGTTACTTTAATTTGTTATTGTTGGCCTATTCACTAAGAGGCCTTATTTAAGGGGGCCTATTTCCCAGTAGTGGTAACATAATATAATGATTGTTGGATTTATTAAAATTTATTCTTTTCTGAAGTGAAGGATAGATTCTAAAGGCAGCTTTGTTTTACTGTGTGAGGCTAATAGTTACTGAGAGTTTCTTCAAAGACCCTAAATTAATAATTAAGTGGCACAGGAAGACACCGTGGAGTGTTCGAGGGTTGGAGTTCCACATAACTGCGCTATCTTCCCGTGGTAGCGGAGTATGATGAAGAACTCCAGGAGCTCCAGGAACAAAGGGAGGCAGCAATAAAACGAGTAAATTATGAGTGTATGAATTTTAATGGGTGATGATTTATTAATAATAATAGTTACAACATTAAGAGAGAGACGACATAATTTTTATTTAACACTAATACACTTTCAACATTAACTCAGCAAACATTTTTTTTTTCTTTTTTGTCCCACACTAGGAATTTCTTCCAATATTGTGGGTGCGTTTACAAACATAAACTCACGTATACAAACACCCAGAGCCGGAACAACTATCTGTAGGTCATACAAATATTAGTTTCGTGCGGGAATCGAACCCGCAACACGTAGCGCAGCAGTCAATCGCTCAACCACTGCAACCGCGCGCCCAAAAAATTAATTTAACAATTCTATTACCAGACGCATTGGAACGCAAAGGGAATTTATTTAAACTTTTCATTGACCTCATGTGCAATCACTAATAAGATGTTTCCTGGCGCCAATTCACCTGTTACCGTCATTCTATTAAAATTAAAGGATACCATTACATAATCGTTTTAAAAATGCTAAGCATCAATTTTGTCTCCCTATTCCTTTGACCTCGATCTCGCCTTATGGAAAGTGATGGTTATAATCCATGGTGAAACGAGTGTGCTCAAAAGATGCCTGTGTCATTTTATAGGCCGACAGGTTATGTCATTTTATAGGCAGAGAGTACCACTCTTTGGCTGTGCGCATTAATGTGGAGGAGAAGCGCTGAGTACGACGATATTATTGGAGTTATCAACCACGTGGTCACTCTCAGATGTACTCTCAGTCGAAGACCGACTGAGAGTACATCTGAGACTACCAACGATACACTTATTTGCTAGGCTCTGATGCACCAGTGACTTGTGGAATTTCGCTCTGCGTGCCACCGAAGAACATCTAGTTTTTTGTTTAAAACTATTACGTAAAGGATCTGGAAGAACTAATGATTTGTGCATTATTTGACTGTGGCCATAAATTTCCTTTCACACCATTGTTTTCAACCTCTTCTACAAACGATAGTAGTGAACTGCACATCCATCAAAACACAATCCTGTTTCCGTTCCCTTGCATTTCCGTCATACAATGCATTCAATTCGTTTTGCCGGCAGTACACTCTCGCACGAAAGCCCGCACGTGTAATGTACTCATTGCTCTCAGTACTGACTTCAAGCATGATGTGTTGATGATGTTTAAAAACTCAACGTACATAGTTTCCTCCGGCTCTCGCGCGAGAGTGTACGGCTGTCATTACAGTAAGAAAAACAACAAACAAACACAAACAAAGACAAAGACATAGGTCGTCTGTAAGAGATTGGTCTGTGCGATAAGACCGCCCATTGTAACCATTGTCTTTGTTGTGTACAATAAAGAATAAATTTATTACATTATCATGCCATGTGTTTGTCTGTTTTAGCATTGAATTTTAATGCAAAATTATTATTCAAAATTACAGATTCACACAGTCGGACTGTATTTTGACAAGCGGCTCAAAAGATTTCGACGAAAGGTCTGCTAGTAGCTTTTATATAGTCAAAATCCGGAGTGCATTCATTTGTGGCTTAAAAATACGTAATTTAAGATAAAGTAAAAATACATTCATATTTTATAAATATAGGTAACTATATTTATATTACAGCATATGTCAGTACCTATTTTATGAATTTTTGGCGAAATGCATGGCGAGCTCTGTGTTCAAAAGAAAAATAGTGTGAAATCAAACTCAAATCTGATTTCACACAATTTTTCTATGATATCAGATCTTCACTCCAAACCTTTCAACTTGAACCCTGACAACGAGAAACAATTAGAGGGTTCCAAAAAACAGCAATCGTTGTTAAAAAAAATACAGTAATTATGATAAATGCGGACATCACATGAAACAATTACGTCAGAAATATTACATATTTACTGCAATTATTGCCAACTGCGCCGTTCTCTACCAACCGACCATTCGTTGTGAGTGCCTGCTTCTTACTAGGAAAAAAACAAGCATTAACAATGTCAAGTCATATAACAAACACCTAGTGGTTTTGACTGACGACCAACTACAGCAATCACAACCAACGGGTTCCCACAACATCAAACGTCGTATCTTCCTCGCCATGCATAATTTCTGCTATTGTTAACAATTCTAAATGTTTAAGACCTTAACATATTAAACCAATAACTTAATGCTAAAAAGTTGTTGCTTTTAAGAAACGATGTCAACCAAAATAGTATACAAAAAAATCTTTGATTTCGGCTGAATGTCGTCTGTGTTTAAGGTTTCTGCTCGAGAATTCTCGAGAAATTCGGCAGGGAAAAATAAACACGCCTCGAGAACTCGAGAAATCAATTGCTTGCGCTAGGTAACTAAAAAGGTGGCATACTAGGCTCAAATAAAAAAAAAACCAGCTAAGTGCGTGGAGGACTTCGAGCATTTCGGGTTTCGTACCAAAATCAAGTTGGTTGTAATAGGAAAACAGAAGGAATTTCAAAGAAAAATTTGGTTAATCAATATATTGGTATTTGTTAGTAAATTATATTTCTTGAGAAACTCGAGAAATCCTGGTCGAGAATTCTCGTGAAACCAGAAACCCCATTTGTGGTGAAGTAAACTAAATCTCATTCACCCTCAGTCTTGTCAGTCGTCCCTATCTTATTCTACCAAAAGATATTTAAGTCCTATAACGCCCGATTTAAATCCTGTCTCTCCTCCAAACCACTTTAACATTAGTTCTCTTAGAGTCAAACAGATCAAGATGTCTAACTCTTAAACTATGATGCAGCGAAGGTGATGTCATATGAGGCGAAGATGACGAGGGATGAATTAAATAAACATAAAGAAAAATCGACAAAATAATGAATAAGTACAGAAACATCTAAAAAGAGACAAAGAAGAAAACATATGAATAAAAGAAAAATATGGCACTTAAAAACAGAAGAAGACACCAAGGAAACAAAAGAAGCACCAGGGTCACAGAAAATGGGTGTCTGGTGATCAGCAGAAATCCAGCCCTACTCCGCCGGTGACGCTGCTGTCGTCACCAGCCACTGACATAGGACTGGTAAACAGTGAACTTAAGATAAAAAAGAGAATCAGACATGAAAATGATAAATGATGATAGTGATATTGTCACATTGTCAATTAAATCTCTGATTAAAACAACTGAGAATGGCCTCTAAAGCTTTAAGATGTTGGATTGCAAACCACAATATGCACCCGCAAAATGTAGGGAATTTGCTCAGGTGGAGCTAGCAAAGCCAGTACAAAGTTGATAAAATTACTATCGTTTAGCACTATGGTTTAGCAAAGTAGAAAAACATACAAATACTAGTTTTGTATTGAAATTGCAAAAGCATGTTAGCAAGTACCTCTTTTTTAATCGTCATCCGTTATGCATTGTTCATATTGTAACAGTATAGTATATTTAATTGTACTATTGGTTAGATGGATTGACTATTATCATCATTATATATCTATTATTATTAAACATTATCGTATGACTGGAAAGACGTTGATTACTACGATGACGTTAAAAAGAGAAGTACGGAAGAAAACATATTGCCATAATCCCAAATAGATTCGAACAGGAAAATGATGATGTCTAATGAGTATTTAATATATGCTTTATTGTACAACAAAATATACATTAGTAAAAAGAAAGTTAAAACTGATACACGTACAATAGGCGGCCTTATCGCATGTCGCGATCTCCTCCAGGCAACCTGGTATGAACAGTTATTGCCTAGACATCAAATGGGGATGTCATGTTGTGACAATAACAGTGTTAAAATGATATATTATAATAGATGCACAGATAAGCTGTCTTATAGACACATAAATACAAATAAATGACGACAATCTATCGATAATCACAGTGACACGCTAAGAAGAAGACAACGACAGGTAATAAATATATCTTTACAAGCCTTTTGGACTTAGGCAACGGTTGAGCATGTTTGATTGGATGACAATTTATTCCACAGACGAGTAGCCTCGACGGTAAAAGATTTATCCAAAAGAGTCGTGCAATGCGTTGGCATTTGAAGTCGTAAAATTTCGAGTTGGAATCACGGAGAAACTGAAAACGTTTTTTAAGATAAAAGTTTTTTTGAGTATTGATGATGTTGTGGATGATGTAGAACAATTGTTGTCCAACAGTCCGCCACCGCTACCACCACTGCCTGAACAACGCATAAGAGGCAATGATATAACCAAAAGAATGTGCCACGCACACTTGGGATAACAAAAGTTCCGACCTCATTCCATTCCAAAACTTATGCTAACTTCCTTATTATTCAAACTTGTCAGCTCTGATTCTACCACTGGTAATGGCTTGATAGAAAGAAAGAAAAAAAAAATATTTATTTGTGATCCGCACAGGAGACACGAGAAGTAAGCAAAAACAAAAACATAAACAACAATAAAAAATAAAAACCTCGTGCAAGACCAAAAAGGCTCCTATCACAGGATGTGCAGCGGTATAAAAAGAAAATGACGCTGCGCTGATATTCTGATAAGGCCCACTGTCTATGCCACGGGCAAACTCACGGAAACGGAAAAATACTTAAATGGAATATATAAATAACAAACAAAATAGTATAAACACAGAAGGTGGGTCAAAGTATGTATAATTATGTATAAGTATAAAATAATATATATAAATAAAACATATTAAATGTAGACCGACGTCCGCGATGCTCAGTGGCCATTTGTCGAAACCATAGACAAACGCCAGAGCGCGCGGACCAAAGTGTATTAAATACGGAAGAAATCTGAAAGGTACCTTAAAAAAAAAGTCTATGTTCAGCTGTCAAAAAGAAATACGAAAATAGTTTTTTTTTTTTATTTGCCCCGCATAAGGTGTTTTCCTGTATCGTGGGTGCGTTTTCAAAGATAATAACTCACATACACAACATCCGGAGCCGGAACAACTATCTGTAGGCCATACAAATATTTGTTCCGTGCGAGAATCGAACCCGCGAAACGCAGCGCAACAGTCAATCGCTCAACCACTGCGTCAACCGTGCATTATTTCTATAATTTTCCATAAATTCATGACTGTTAATGAAATTGAATAATTAACCCAGATATTACGAAAACAGAACATTTTGAAAATAACTTTATAGCTAGTGCTTTGCAACCAGTCGAGTCGGCTTTATAAAAAATCTTTCACTCTATCTCTGCTATAACCGTTCTGGACTGGTTAACAATGCGTCTCAACACAAGAAAATAGCAATTAAATCTTAGCGCATTTAAATCTTGCAAATTCCTAAAAACTTTGGTGAAAAACCTTATAAAGTTGATAAAATAGACGTGTCAGACTGTTACAAAATATATACCATTTAAGATTCTGAAACTTACCACCGACAAACATTTCTCTGCCAAATGAGCCGCCGACAGAATGTTTCGTTTACGAGTTGTTTAACGACAGAACCTTTCAACTACGAACGATTCGCCGACAAAACTATTTAATCATGAGCGAATCAACTCGTTGACAAAGCTTATTAAATCTTGGTTTGACACCACTAGTGACTTAATCTAAAGATTAAACATACGTTTTGAAAGATTTAATGAAAAAAAATTCATAATCAGAATAAATTATTAGCTAATATAGAAATCCATCTTAATCCTGATCGGGAAGTCTCGTGCCTCAAGAAATAAAAATGGTCGAGAAACCAAAAACCCTATCTGTGGTGAAGTAAACTAAAGCTCGGTCACCCTTCAGTCTTGTCAGTAGTCCCTATCTTATCCTACCAATAGATATTTAAGTCCTATAATGTCCGATTTAAATCCTGTCTCTCTTCCAAACTACTTTAACGTTATTTGGTTCTCTTAGAATCAAACAGATTAATATATACTCTTAAACTATGATGCAGCGAAAGGTGATGGCATATGAAGCGAAGATGACATAGGATGAATTAAATTAACATAAAGAAAAAGACGAGAAGATAATAAATAAGCACAAAAACAAAGAAGAAAATAGATGAATAAAACAAGAATATGGCTCTTAAAAACAGAATAAGACACCAAGGAAACAAAAGAATCACCGGATCACAGAAAATGGGTGTTTGGTGATTAGCAGAAGTCTAGCCCTACTCCGCCGGTGACGCTGCTGTCGTCACCAGCCACTGACATAGGACTGGTAAACAGTGAACTAAAGATAAGAGAGAGCAAATCAAGGGACATGAAAATCATAAATGATGATGATGGTGACTTAACGCATTGTTGCGAAAAAAAAACAATGGATAAAAAATTTAAAAAATACCTCTAGAAAAGATTAAAATAACTGAGAATGAGCTCTACAGCTTTGAGATGTTGGATTGCAAACCACAATGTGCACCCGCAAAGTGTAGAAAATTTGCTCAGGTGGAGCTAGCAAAGCCAGTACAAAGTTGATAAAATGCATATCGTTTAGCACTAGGGTTTAGTAAGTTGATAAACATACTAATACGAGTTTTGTATCTAATCTGCAAAAGCGTGTTCGCAAGTACCCCTTTCTGAATCGTCATCCGTTATGCATTGTTCAGACAAAAGAGGTGGCCGTGGTGGGTATATTAAGAGTATATGTAATTGTACTATTGATAAGATAGATTGACTATGTTAACATTATTATATGACCGGAAAGATGTTGATTACTGCGTTGACGTTAAAAAGAGAAATATGGAAAAAAATATATTCCCATAATCCAAAATAGCCTGAGAGCTCTGCTTCTACTGATATTACTATGCTTTCCAATCGGATAGAAAGCACGTCTCTGTTGTTACCCATAGTAACTGCCGTACAGTTATTGACATGCTTGATACCAAAAACCTAAAATTTGGTACAAAACCTTTTAATATCGATATAAATTATCAAACCGAAACTGATCCGATTTAAATACTGTCTTTCCTCTAAACTATTTTAACGTTATTTGGTTCTCTTAGAGTCAAACAGATCAAGATGTTGCTAACTCTTAAACTATGATGCAGTGTAAGTTGATGGCATATGAGACGCAGATGACCTGGAATGATTTAAATTAACATTAAGAATAAAACGAGAAGATGATAAATAAGCACAGAAACATCTAAAAAGAGACAAAAAAAACATATGAATAAAAGAAGAATGTGGCACTTAAAAATAGAAGAAGACACCAAGGAAACAAAAGAATCACCAGGGTCACAGAAAATGGGTGTTTGGTGATCAGCAGAAGTCCAGCCCTACTCCTCCGGTGATGCTGCTATCGTCACCGGCCATTGACATAGGACTGGTAAACAGTGAACTCAAGATAAGAGAAAGGAAATCAAGGGACATTAAAATCATAAATGATGATGATGGTGAAATTTTCGCATTGTTGTGAAAAAAAAAACAAAAATACCTCTAGAAAAGATTAAAGTAACTGAGAATGAGCTCTCAATTTTTGAGATATTGGATTGCAAACCACAATATGCAACCAGCTTTGCTAGCTCCAAGAGAATTGCTATTTTATTGTCTTTAGGCTCGCGCTTGACCAATTAAATAACTCACCTGATAGTAAGCGATGATGAAGTGATATTAAGAAATAAGACACTTAACCTTTTGAAAACCGCCGGTTCTCCCTATCAGAAAATGAAATCATTGCAACTAGAGATTAACTATTTTATTGTCTTTAGGCTCGCGCGTGACCAATTAAATAACTCACCTGATGGTAGGCGATGATGTAGTGATATTAAGAAATAAGACAATTAACCTTTTGAAAACCGCCGGTTATCCCTATCAGAAAATGAAATCATTGCAACTAGAGATTAACTATTTTATTGTCTTTAGGCTCGCGCGTGACCAATTAAATAACTCACCTGATGGTAGGCGATGATGTAGTGATATTAAGAAATAAGACACTTAACCTTTTGAAAACCGCCGGTTATCCCTATCAGAAAATGAAATCATTGCAACTAGAGATTAACTATTTTAGAATCTTTCTCTCTTTTTTGTAAATATAGCATTTTCGATCCGTACCCCTTTCGCACTACTTGGGTGCTGGAGACCCAAGTAGTGCGAAAGGGGTACGGATCGAAAATGTTATATTTACAATAATTTCACAAAACTAGTCCCAATTTATGATGAAAAAAAAAAAATAGAATTTAAATTTCAAAAGATAAAATTTAGAAAAAGACTTACTAAAAAAATCGTTTTTACAACAAAAATCAATCGAATTCCAAAACAATACTACAATGTGAAAAAATTTCTTCAATTTCGTAATTCGGTGTTCCTGTTTTCGTTTCGTTTTATAACACCGACTTCCGAAATTAAATTTATTTTTCACATTGTAGTGTTTTTTGGAATTCGGTTGAATTTTTTTGTAAAAAGGTTTTTTATTTTTCACTTTTTAGTTGCAGTGCATAATAGGAAAGTTATATAGTAAGCTACCTATAATACCCAAAGTGGTGCCAGAATAGATTAAGTACCCGAATAACATGAAACTTGAACATAACCGGTGAAATGAGAGTGTGTACCAGGGTGAACTGTATACAACTGCTTACTCCTTTCGAGCGTACCGGCGGGATGTTTTGCTATTAAATGGTGTATGCAATAAACTGACATGCAATTACAGCAATCCCAAGAGCCGGGATGTTTTGTTATTAAATGGTGTATGCAATAAACAGACATGCAATTACAGCAATCCCAAGAGATTGGCCGTCATTTAATGAGTTCTGATCTCTGAAATTCTTCATCAGATCTTCACCAACTAAGTAGGACCAATTCTGGAACATACGCTTACAAACTAAAAATCATCATCTGCTCACAATTGACGGAGTTATCGGAGAAAATATACAAAAACAAAAAACAATCATTGCGTCGAACATAGAACCAATAGCAGCTCCTCCTTCTTGGAAGTCTTTTTTTTATTATTATTAATAGGCTCGCGCTTGACCACTATCTCACCTGATGGTAACCGATGATGTGGTCGACGGTGAAGCACGCTTGCCTAGAAGTAACCTATTCACTCTTGACTTAAAGACCCCTAGATTGAAGTCGATTAAAAACAGATGATTTTTCCATTCGGTTACAAGAAATAGGAAAAGGAAGCAGCAGATGTAGAAATCATAGCAGTAATCAGAAGGAAAAAGGGAACAGATTAGAAAAAAAAACGCAAGATTTTTTTTACAGTGAAAGAAAAGAAAAGAATAAAAAGAAAAAGAAAGAAAAAAAAAGAAAAAGAAATAAACAAAAAAAAGATGAAGAAAGATTTACAAAATGTTTAAGACCGAAATCAGATAGAAGAAAGTTATAGATAAAGGAAGGTGAAGAAGACATAATAGAAATCAGACAAAAATAAATAATTGATGAAAGATTTAGAAGATGTTTAAGACATCGTAAAATCAGAGGAAAGAAATATATTAACGAAGGAAACCAACAACGAAGAAACCATTGTCGAAATTAGAAACAAGAAAGGTTAAGACAGAAGTACTAAATAAGAAGTGCCAATCAGAGATGATGTCAAATAGCGGCTGCCCTAGCCTTATTGGTTTTGGTGGCTTGGTGATCAGCAATGCCAGACTTCTGCATCTTTGGTCACGGATGTGACAGCTGGCAAGGATATGCCGCCATTAGTCGGTCGCCAGAGCCTCGCTTGTCTAGGCGGGGTGCACCACGCGCAGGTGAGGTTGACTTGGGTAAACTGGTTCGTGTACGTTCACCCCTTGCACCCCACACTGATGCACCGCTACAAAAGACTGGATCGCTTGTAGTGGTAGCATCAGGGGTGTTAAAACCATATATATAGCACATTGCTTGGGGATCTGTTTCAGGTTCTTCTTATCCTGGCACCTATGTACTAATGTGGATAAGATTAATTTTTTCTTCAAGGCCCAGATAGAATAGTCCAGGGGTTCCCAATCTTTTTCAGTCCGCGGTGTGCATACATGTTTACTATATAGTCTCGGCGCCCTAACCTATTCAGCTGGTCGAAATAGATATAAACAATAATGTTAACAATAGCTAACAAGCTAGTCAATTTGACGGGTAAACTTGGTGATCTACACACATTTTTTCAAAGCGTATAAGGTTTGACACCGCTACTCGCATTTCTTGCTCCACATTGATTTTAGCGCGATATTTGCTTCGGGTTACTGCTACAGCTGAAAATCCTGCTTCGCATAAATAAGATTTTGCAAATGAAAGAAAATTCCTATAGTTTTTGAAGCTAAAGTAGGATATTGAACCGATATCCAAAACTCTTTTTCACCAAATCGGAACATGTCAATCTAGTTTGAAGGCTGCTGTCGCAAGAGAGTTCAATAAGACTTTCTTCATCTTCCTTTATAAAAGTTGATGTTCCGGAGAGTGGTAAAAAGAATCACTTTACGGCGTCCTTCTTTACTTTCTACGCACAAGGGCGCAGCGGCGCACACTTTGGGAACACCTGGAAGAGTCATATTTGTATTTTGACGATTAGGTACTAATAATATTGAGCTTAAATTCCAAAATTTTAAATCCAATGTTATGTTTATATATTATTAATGAATAAAACAATATCACTCTCCCCTAATATTTTCAGTCGACTCTACCGTTAGAATGAAAGTAAATTTTCAGTGATTGAAGAAAAATCTGGTATTCTAAAAGATCTCAAAGAATAGAGAAAATGGGATCATAGAAAATGATTGTGATTTCAGAGTTAATTTTTTTTAGGATGAGTATATTGATCAACGTTGCAAAACCACATAGATTTGGTCCATTAATTGAATGTTGCCTGGCTTTGAAAGCTGGTATTTCTCGAGGGAGCAGATGATGAAAAAACGATCTCGCTGCATCATAACTTCGTTTAATAAATGTCAAGATATTATTAATTAGGACTATATCATTGGTTTTTAAATGCATAATACCTATCTAACTCTTAGGTATTGGTTTCCCTACTCTGATCAATTCTTCCGTGCTTGCTAACCTATTAGGCGAAAAAAATAAAATTTGTGGCATTGTCGCTTCCACCTCTTTTTAAAACTATTTTTAAATCGTGCTCATTGTAGTTACTAAGTAAAGCTGACTTAGTAGGCGTTTCGTCCGCTGAGTTTTGTCCGAACAAGTCGAAACAGGAATTTCATTATTATTAATATTTTTGAGTGGTATTTCGGACGAATCCTTTTTAGAGGCAAAGTGACATAAGAAACATAAAATCAATAGAGACCAACATGATAAAAAATATAACTTCCTCTTTAGCTTTTTTAGTTAGGTGTTGAACATTATAAGCATTTATACCCAAACTACCGGAAGGGCCAGGATCATGAAGAATTGTTAATATTTGCGGGGCTGAAATCATTACCGGTAAAGACTAACTTATGTACCAGGAGATTATAATCGTGAGGAGTTATTACCGAGGCAGGCATCATGAGATGTAAAAAGAGTACCGAGAGATTTTTGATTCGGACCTCCTGGTACTCCGTTAGTCTCTACTGCTTATGATACAAGGCCCGCAAATACTTCTTCATGTTTCTGGCCTCCTGGTAGTTTGAGTATATATTTCAACATGTAACAAAAAAAAGCAAAAGAGGAAGTTGTATTTTTATCATGTTATTAAACTCTCAACTGATTTTAATAGTTTTTTTTTTATTTTGATGTCCTACAAACATTAAACGTCCTAACACTAACGTAGTACCTTCTGATCCGTTGGTGCCAAATGTGAATCAATTTTTAAATAATAAATTATTCCACTTATGGCACCTACGATAAATATCGATAGGTGCCGTATATGGAATAACTCAGGTGCCATTTCGTACATTTTTTAATTGATATATACGACTGATTATTGTGATTTATCATGTTTACTGTTAACTGTTGTAATGGTATATTAATTAAGCATTATTTTTTCCAAAAATTGCCTAACTTTTACTTAAATAATATAACCCTACCAAAGGTTTTTCATTCCGACTGTACAAAATTTGCTTAAAAAAAGTATAGTCCGAAACACCACTCATAAATATTAATAATTATGAAATTACTGTTTCGACCGGTTCTAGCGAAACTCAGCAGCCGAAACGCCTACTAACCCTTAAAGCTCTGCCAAATGCACACGTATACGCTATACTTATATAATACTAATTTACTGGTAGCTTAAATTCTTTACATTTTCTTAATTACATTCTTGAAAAATACAATTGTTCACCTGGAGGCCCTTTTGTGTCCATTCACATTCACAGCCCACCAAGGCTCAACAGTCAATAGTATTCGGTGCATTTGTAGAGATCTAAACAACAGGCCAATTAATTAATTATATAATTAAATATACGTATATATTAAATATAGGTATATATTAAATAGATCTATAGCTCTATTTCTCAATGCTGAAAATACAAAACACCTAAAGAGACACTTAGAGATGAATTTCAAAAGGTATTTCAGGTTTTCCCCGTTTAAACCTAAATTTACACTTAAAATTACATAAAAATTGTCGACATCCCTGTAAAATTTTAATTACATCGACGCAGCCTTGGACTTAACTACTTGAGTCCACTTTAAAAAATCTTTGGCATATATACTCCACGTTTTAACGCAGGCGATGACAACATTTGTCAGTTCGAGGCAGCCTCGAAAACGTACAGTTACGCCACAATATGGCCACCAGTGACACGTATAATGTATATGCTTAAACTAACGACAACATGTATTGATGATAGAAACACTCAATATCACGATTACCAAAGAGATCCAATGAAGCTAAATAGTCAAAATTACAATTATTTCATAAAGCGAAGAAATACAATAAACTCCAAATATTAACCAAACACTAACTAAACTATAACCGTACGTAAAGACTCACGACCTTACTTGTAGAACATCGAATTAATTTACAAAGGCGATAGACATTTTGTTGATATATGGCATCCTATAGAAGAACGCAACGCGAATCATAACTACAAGAAGGGTTAAATTGATGTAATGGAAAAAAACCCAATTCAGGCCAAATTCAAACTTATATATGTAACTGCCGAAGCAGCGGTATCTACTAAAATAATTATCTCTGCTCGAATGGTGGGAGCACAGTCCGCCAGCAAAATTCATAACTATCTACGATTAATATAACTAACATTACTGTACAAATATTTAAAGGACATGTTGCTTAGCCATAGAACACCATTATGAAATGTTTCGGCCTCGACAATGGCGTAAAAGCACAAAAGATGTGTCTAGTCGTCAGGTCAATAAAATTTTAACTGTTTTAAAGATTAATACAAAGTTAATTACATACAAGTAAAACTGGTGCTCTTCCAAATAACATTCGACAAGACACACCTCCAAGACACAGTCCTCGTCTGCCCTGCCAGATCGTTTAATATTTGAATGAAAAGTAAGTTATTTTCCATTAATCATGATTTTGTTGAAATTGTTAAATGAAATTAAGCAAAAATTACATTTTTTAGTATATGTATAGACATACGATTATTCGATTTGTTGACATCATTATAAACTAATTTAATAAAATCTTACTGTACTTTAAAAAATAAAAAAACAAAAGAACGGATAGTTTTATCGTAAAAATATTTTATTTTATTACCTACGTTAAAATACATTTACATTTTGACTTTCGAATTATTTAGGCGTAGTTGTGTTTACATGGCCCCTCTTATTTATAATTCTATACCCTCCTTTATAACCGATCTCCCTTACAGAAAATTCTGTATAGTTTTAAAAAAGTGGCTCATTTCTCACAGCTTTTATTCTATAAAAGAATTTCTAAAAAAATCTCCATGTCAATCTTATCATTACAGGAATGCATTGTAGATTATCTTGTTATTAGTTGTTGTAATTTCTACTTAATGCCTTTTATGGTATTATTTGATTTATATTTTATGTGTTGTTAACCATATAATTTCATAGTCTACTTTAGTAAACTAAGTGTTTTGGAGAGTTTATTAAACATATAACAGGTTCAACACCTAATAAAAACAATGTGTTATTAGATTATTAGAGATCTGCTTATTGTAAGCACCTTAATTCAATATCTTAATATTTGCATGCCAACTTATGGCGAAATGTGTCATTGTGCTAATAACTCATTTATACCATCTCTTGTACCGCATTTAACGCAAATAAATGGCTTTGACTTTGACTTTGACTTTGACTTTGACTTTTGAAACGGACACAAAAATAATGTATATTTTTTATTGTTTTAATTTGTGTTCACCCGCAACAAGATCTTATTTTGAAGCATGTTTGGAATGAACTATAGTTTTTTAGGATCATTCATTATTATGAGGATCGTAATAGTTATACTATTTCGTGAAGTGATCTGAATTGCAAAAAAAGGTACCTACGTAATAAGCTATTTTTGGATTTTACTACATCTGTCAAACATTATAATAATTATGAATTTATTATTTAAGTGTCAAGTTTACGGGCTGAAGTGAGTCATTATTTGTTGTGAATCAAAGACAAAAATAATTAGCTGTAGCTTATAAGTCGAGATATTTAAGAAAAAAAATGTAATTGGTGTTGCAAAAATAATTAAAAAAAAAATGTATATTGAAAAAATAATTTACGAAAACTTCATGAAATTTCTAACAATTTATCAATATAACTACGGTTCAGTCAGTTTTAGGTATATATGAATGTAAATAAGTGGGAATGTAGCATACCTACGTTAAAGTTAAAATTCTAATTATTTTCAAAATACTTGATTATTTTTGCATTTTGAAAATGCATACAGGTTAATATTTTCTCGCCCAAAGTTTAAAAATAATTATATGATATTGGAATAATTGAATATTGACCGACGAAGGTGTAATTACTTGGAGAAAATATGTACAAATGATAGTATCCTTCTATCTTGAGTGAATCGGATTTTGAAAGATGCAGTTACAAAAGAAATATATCGTCAGCAGAGATCATTATCTTGTAAGCGTTTAATAAAAAAAAAAAAAAATTTCAATCATATAAATAAAAAGGACTTATTAGTTCATGTTAATACTTATAATATTATATTAAAGATTATTCGATTTCACGTGAATTTATAATATTATTTTTAAATAATTATTTTTTGCATAATAATCTATCTCTTTCACAAAAATGGCATTACTGTTATTTTATTAAGGTCGAGTAGGCTTCCTTAATAAAAGTTCACTTACTTCTAATTAAATAAGTGCGTAGGTGCCCTAATTTATTTTACCCGAGTACGGTGAAGCAAAACGGAGGGTAATGTTTTTACCCAACTGACAAAAGAGGGTAATGTGTTTATCAGTCTATGTATGTATGTTTGTTCCTTTGTGGCGTTCTAGAAACCAAACGCGTTGGCCGATTTGGATGATTCTTACGTCAATCGATTCCTCTTAACCCTGCGAGTGCCACTGGCTACAAATAAATTGGAAAATAAAAAAATGGCGGATTTTGGGCCCATATTGTGAGGGATCTTTTTTTTTTAATTTAATTAAAAAAAAATACTAAAAAGTTATAAATAAAAAAAGTTAATTAAAAAAAATAAAAAAAGTCGACTGCTTAAAAAGCGAACTAAAAAAACGTAAACAAGAAGAAAATCATGCTGAGCAGTCGGAGGAAACATCTGGTTTTGGTCAGCCAGCTCGCGAATATGTATCCTCCGACTGCACAGCATGATTTTGTTTTTGTTTACGTCTTTTTAGTTCGCTTTTAAGCAGTCGGGTTTCTTGTTTTTTTTTTTTTATATCTATTATCCACACTTGCATACCAATATTACAAATGCGAAAGTAACTCTGTCTGTCTGTTACGTTTTCACGCATACGTCGCTGTTCCGATTTAGATGAACTTTGGTATGAAGATAGTTTGAGACCCTGGTAAGGACATAGGATAGTTTTAATGCCGGAAATCATCCTTAAGGGGATGGACAGGGCTATAGAAGTTTGTATGGTGAACTAATAATTTCTCAAGAAAGGCGGCCCACGCACCTATGATATTATGGCGCGATATAAAAAAAAGGCTATTCAAAGTAATAATGCTACGCAGACGAAGTCGCGGGTAACAGCTAGTTATTCTATAATTATCATACTTTTAAGTATATTATAAATGCGAATGTGAGTTTGTTACGCTTTCACGCAAAAACTACTGAACCGATCATCATGAAACTTTGTACATATATTCTTGGAGGTATTAGAAGTAACATAGGATACTTTTATTAAAAAAAAATAATAATGGCTTCACTGCGAGCGAAGCCGCGGGTAAAAACTAGTATAACATGATATTAAAGCTTTCTATGAATGGGAAAAAGCTTTTGTCAGCGGGACTGTAACAGGCTGGTATTAGTTTTTTTTTCATATGTGTTTTTATGTTTTGTTTATTTTAGTTACTGTTTTATGGAAAAATGTAACTGCATATTATTATTATATTATATTATTAAATGTTATATATAGCTTTTGTGTTAAGTTTTATGAAAGCCAAGACTACAAGGGGAACACCTTTGGTTACTGTTTGATTTTATGTTTTTAATTTACATTTAAGTTTACAGATATTAACTTGTCCACGGACTGCAAAATTTTTACGTGCATAAAAATATTTGAATGAATTAAAGATAATTTCACTGACATTTCGTTTTAAATTATCACCTAAATATTTGGATTTATTAGAGCGTGTAATTAAAGCCTCTATTACTACTAAAAGTACAATATAAATGAGTAAAACTAACATTGGCGAGATTCATGTTAAATAGACACATAATCATTGCATCAATTCCAAATCTCCTCTCACACTATAAATACAAGTATTTAGATGAAAATTATAAAATAGATTTTAATAATATGAAATAATCTTAAAATAAGTAACAAATTATACGAAAAATGTAATAGTGACCCTATGTTTCCGCATCCACACTTTTACCCAAAAGGCGGCATTAAAACCGCTATATTGTCCGAGGTCACATAAAATGTAATAATAGATTACCGCAGTGAGAAAACATGATAAGCTGCCATGAATGCCAGATGTTTCCCCGATCATGAAGTTTAGATTCCTATCGGGCCATGAGAGTGAGGGGAGAAGCACAGCAGCTATATCCATGCACATAATTGCCTTTTGTACTATAATATATCCTGCTTAGTTGGCTGAATGACCGTAAAACCGTCTGAGCCAGAGAAATCATAGCAATAGACGAATCACTTAACTAAAAATATACTTAGTGCAAACAAATCCTAGAGCCTGGCAATCCATTCCGGATATATTCCATCCTATGTGCACATAGGATACTTTTTATCCCGCGAATATGTTCCCTTATGATAATTTAAGACAATCACGTAGGCGAAGCCGCTAGTGAAGCTAGTAGCTATTTAATGAAACAGAATTCTATAATAGAAGCAGCAACAAATTCCTGAAGAGAGATAAGAAAAGATGTTAGCTCATTCAAAGCGCAACCATTAGATAGACCAAATTCTAGTATTTTACACATCGCAATGCGGTGCATTATTTAATTTTAAAAATTACTGACGCTCACTAAAAGGTATGTGAGACAGACATACACACAGTGTGGGGTAAATAGGACAAAAAAAATAAAAACAATAAATAATAGAACTCTGGATATAATTTTACGGTAAAGCTGCTGTGAAAATCCGTCAACCTGTACCATGCGATGAGGCCACAGAGAAAAAAAAGACATGATTAAATGAACCGACTTCCAAAGCAAAACACTAAAAAGTACAAAACCAATTTTCGGTTCGGTAGTTGGTGTGTATGTGAATATTTTAAATTTATAACTACAAATCGATACTGTTTCATGTAACGGATCGATCCTCCACGGGAATTAAACTACCAAAAGTTAATTGTGTATATTTCAAAGAGCCTGTGTTACTTGAATTAAATCAATTATTATTATTATATTAAAATTACACATTTAACTAACATTGAAAGAAGTTTCGCCTATTTCGGGGAAAAAGTGTAACAAGAAGGGAGTGCGTATTACTAAGAACCAATTTCGAAAAAACTTGGAAATCATTATAAATTTACAATGTAAACGGTGCTTATAAAAATAAAGAGGAAAAACTTTTTACAAAAGTATGGAGAACAGTGACAAATCAGAAACTAACAACATCCAAATTAAAGGACGCCTCAAGCAAGGCTTAGCTACTGATATAGCACCTCTTGAAAGCTCAAGGATTTTCTTATCGACAGGGAATCTAAACTATCTACTCCCCGAAAGCGCAGCGTCTCTGGCAACACCCTCGGTTCTGGAAGACGTTTGACCTTTTCTCGATTCAAAATGAAATAAGTAATATTTTTTATAAGCATCGTATTCAAGAAACTTTATATTATGAGCATATACATTTACGTTTATCCATTTTGTTTAATGAACTGACTACTGTTTATGGTGTAACTGTATGTTTAATAGTTTTTTTTTTACATAAATTTTGGTACAATAATTGCTTATGCCCTAGATACAAGTTCTATGGGTTATATATTCTTATGTCTATGTTAAGTGACCGCTCCTACCTTGTACTGCTCGCTCACATCAAGGGTGCTCTGATATAATTGCGCAGAATTCGGTCCCACGGTGTTTTGGTTATCTGTCACCTACCTGCTTCTGGTGGCTGGTACTCCTTCAGTTCGATCTGAAATTAAAAATATGTATTCTTAATATATTTTAAGTCAGAATATTTTCTTATGTTGAAAAGAGTTCATATAAAAAAAATAAAAAAATAATGGGTTTCTATAATTATTCTGAGCTGCAAGGTTCACTACACTGAAAAACTGACGACACTCATCTATCCTTTACCACAATATCTAAACATACATAAATAAAATTGGAACTCGGCGATGCCTGTGTTTTGAAATATTTAAGAAAATTAAGAATCCGGTATTTATCAAAACGGAGAGGAAAGCAGACGAGAGGAAATGTGCGGCGAAGCTGGTAGGTTTTTTTCAGCGGAAAGGAGATACCGCGTAGTGGAGAGTAGACGTGAGCTGTGAGATCTCGAAATCAGGTCAGTCAATCGAATGACGCTTTCGGGTGTGCGAGGCGCGCTGAGAAGGCAGCGGTGAAAGGGGCGCACGAGCGCGGGTGCAGCGTGAGTTGTCCATGAAAATAGCAATATTTTATTAATAATATATTGTTATTGTTAAAATTGCACGAAATTGTTACAAGAAGCCACAAAATGTTACAAAATTGCAAATATATACGGGTTTACCACATCATTGCATTGTAAGACCATCAATTTTACATACGTTGTCAACGGAATTCGTAGAAGTCTGCTTTCTAAACCGTTTTTGTAGGTTCAATCCTCATCTTTCGCAATTATTTTTCAAGTATTTATTAACTCATTTTTATGATTTATTTGGTTCCCACTTTACTTAATATTTCCAAATAGTAGTAATTTCTGCATAATTTTTATGTTTAGGTTTAAGACAATATTATTTCAAATATTCATAAGGAAAGTTATGCAGCGAGTATTGTATTATTTAGTCTGATAAGTACATAAATTCTTGCCCTACTCGAAAAAGCTCAAAAATGTATCACGCAGCAGTAAAAGTAAAATTTCTGTGCTGCTGCAGGAATGACAGTCATTGAGTAAAGAAATTGTGAGACAAACTCAAGTTGTCCACCGACAACTGTGTAAACTGAACTAATCTGCCTACCGCTAAGGCCCTGACCCCTGCTTCCACAACCATTTCTAGGGTTCCATTCCACAAGTAGAAAAAAAAAGATACCCTTATAAGATCACTTCGTTCTGTGTCTGTCTGTCAAGGTCTTTTTTGCAGGAACGCGAGGAAGTATCCAGTTGAAATTCATATCAAATACTCAGTTCTGTATGTAGAACCTTGGAGCTGTTAAAAAAAAGAGACTTCTAAATCATATTCATATTTGACACTTGGAATCAAAACCTATAGGCCTTTCACCTAGAATCATGAAATTTGGCGAGAAAAATCTTATAGCATAAGTAATAGAAAAAACATCCAAAACCCTAATTCACAAAACATGTGATTGTAAACTTATTTGCAGTTGGTAAACTGTCTGTGAAAAACATAATTTATCCTCTCATATTGTAAAATTCGAATTATAAACTTCAAAACGAGTTTATATTGGCATACTTTATTAACACAATACCGAAACTTAAAATATAATCTTAATATAAGACTTTTCTCTAACAAAATAATGCTATATTTTTTTTTCTATTACGATACAGTGAAATCCAAGAAGTTAATATCACCAAAGAGTCTCCATCAATTGTTTTTTTGTAATGGAAAGCATAAGCGGGCAAAGACCGTAGACGTATTTCTTACTGAAGTATAAGGTCTTTGTAAGCGGGGCGCGTCATTTTTACCTGACTGCGGGAGGAATTTTTTTATAGTACCTATAAGAAGTTTTGATTCAAATTTTACTTATCTGTGGCAACGCCCGCTTTAGCACGGTTAATGCGGTGCCGGTGATGTGCTGGGTTTTGGCGCCATTCATACGTTTTGCTGTACTGACTTTTTCTTACTCTTGACATTTTCTTTTATTTAGTAGATTGAATCCCAATGTATGAGTATAGATAAAGTAGTGTATGAAACTACGCATAACTACGTACATTCGTGAGATACTTTAAACACACACTTATATTTTAATACCCCTTAGTATGCAACAGTTTCATAAACTACTATTCTGCTACCGATAAGTAAGTAACATGACTCCTGTATTCTTTGAAGGCTTAGGCAGATGTGATCTCTTATAGCATACCCGCATTTTATCAGTTATGACTAAGTCCCAAGCAATATATCGGATCAAATCTAGATAAACTCTGGCAAAAAATCATGGTAAAAACCAGGGAATTGAACCTCACACTCAGCAGTAGCGCTAGCAACTATTAAGACTAACGAGGCAGCCACTTTGGGTATGTAACAGTTGCTCAGATTAGAAGGCGTATTTCTACAGTTGAATCTTATGTTTGGCAAAGACTAATTTAGACAGATAGACGCTAGAATCATCATCTGCCCAGCCTTGCCCCAACTGTGTTTTGGTCATCTTCCAGTCAAACAGGTTGTAGATTAACATCAGTATTTGACATGGAGCCACTCCTTATTAGTTACGAGTACGTCGGACTACCAGACGTACGGCGATGCGCCACCGGTACATGGCGGGCATCCCACTTATCCTCACAAAACATTTTGGGAATACTACTTTATTATGCGTACAGCTAAGGAGGGGAATTCCCTGCCGGAGTCTTTGTTTCCCGATAGCTACAATCTAGGGACTCTTTAAGTCAAGAGTGAATAGGTAACTTCTAGGCAAGCGTGCTTCACCGTCGACCACATCAGATTCAGATTCAGATTCAGATTCTTTATTTGTAAACATAGGTTACAGATACACAGGTGTGTGAGATGTTACAGTTTTGTAAGTTCTCTATGCTTTGCCATTAGGCGTACAAATGTTTTATCATTAATTTCACAATATTATATCAAAATTATGTTAAGAATTAGTGTTGAATAAATCAATATTGTTATTATTTTCATGACAATTAATTAATTTTCAGTGAAAACTGCAATGTCAAAACCAAAATAGTGAAACATCTCCGAAATGACAAAAAATATAAAAAATAAAAATAGGCTAATGTCAGAATCAAATCAATACAAGAATGTCAAAATAAATCAATTAAATACTTTCAGAATGTCCACAAAAAAAAATCCAAGAAATACAAAAACAAATATAAATGTCAAAAAAAAAAAAAGATTTAGATAATGTCAATTAATTAATAAACTAGTACAAAATTAATGAAATATCCAGAATGTCAACAGTAAAAACTTATAGTGTGATGTCAATTAGGTAAATATGCAATAAATTCAGGCATGTCAAAAAAAAAAAAATATATATATATATGATGACCTAATGTGTCATCATGGTTTACCTTCAGTTTAGATAGTGGTTAAGCGTGAGCCTATACGGGTAACGCGGTAGTCAGTTTCATCATCAGTCTTTCAACTTCACACGACTCCCTAACGAGAACAACTCTCAGAGGTTCACGAATAACAGCCTGCAAAACCAACAGCTTAACGTACTTTCGGACATAAGGAGGTTCTTCGCTATGTAAATGTGGTTAACCAACCATAGATTGACCTGCTGCAAATCTTGATCTGTGCGTGCGTTTACTTCTGTTTTAAGAAGAAATAGAGGCAATGACAAATGAGATTTGGCATCAAAGAGGTGGCAAAACCATAATGGAAGCTGCATCTTAACTCTGCTGCACTTCTTTACCAAATAAGTGTTTTATTTCTAGATAACCCGGCAAGCCCACTACCGGCCGCCTAAAATCCTATCGTAGTAGATATTGTAATAAGTCAAATACTAAAGTTGCTCTATCTTAGAGGGTGTTGTGATTTCACCCCTTATATATATTTTTATCGATAAAATTAAATGTATTTTACGGCGTTAAAGTTTTATTACAAGGGGTTCGTACACATTGTATATTTTGCAAATTTTTTTGAGTCTACAGCACGACCACATGCAAAGCAGCAACACTGACATCAATGATAGACACCGTTGTTATGTGTATGTTAACACAAATAGCAATAGACAGATGTCGCTCTCTGCGTAATTTACTTTTCGTAAAGTTTTATCACTCTTTGAGCGAAATTGCTGGATGACGCATTGCGAATATTTTTGGAGATCGCCCACAAGTATTTAGGTCAGATGATAATCTATTATATTCGCATGTTTTGCGAAGATGCGATCAACATGTTGCGGAGTTATTTTGTAAGAGAATCTAAGGACGCCACACCACTTATTTATTAAAAACATGTGTTTGTTATAATGTGAACGCAACTCTGGTCATCAGGAAACAGACGTCGCCATCTTGTTTGTCTAATTTCTTATATTGTTAAGTACAATATGTTAACGATATTCATTTAAAGCTCTTAATCCATAATTAGTGTTAATTTTTAACGTCTACTACAACTATTTTTACTCTGCATTGTAAAAAGTAGTAATAAAATGATTAACACCTGTCAATTTTAATGATTTTATGAGGTGTGCCGTGCTGAGTCAGAGTAACATCAACATGTTTGACGAAACCATTACAAAATAAACTTTTTACAAAAAATTACAACCGACTTCCAAATAAAAACACTACAAAGTGAAAAACAACACTCATACACACACATTACACATTGTGACATGGTCATTTGGGTTTCTATCGTTACTACTTAAATGTGTTTTAGTTGAGAACGATGTTTAATGGAAACATTTCATTCAATTAATTATTTCAAAATCTTTCTGAATTATCTTAATCGATTTCAAAAAAAGGAGGAGGTTATCAATTCGACCTCTTTTTTTGTATGTTCCCCGATTACTCAAAGACGCCTGGGCAGATTTAGAAAATTCTTCTTTTGTTTGAAAGGGCCTCCTTTCTTGGTAGTCCCATGGTCATCAAGTCAGAAATTGATGATGGGATGCCATGGAAACCGAGGAAACTCTTCAAATAACATAGGCATACATATAGCGATATTGGTATTTTCATCAAGATGGCATGCATTTGTATTCAGTTTGTATCATTTGGTGAAGTGAAATTCATGAAGAAGACCACAGATGACAACCAGAACTTCTCAATGATAAGTATATTTTGGGTATAAGATATCTCGAATAGTTAAATAATCGCGATGAAGCCAATTTAAATAAATGGTTCTAATTAAAATGATACCAACTGATCTGGTGATGAAGTCTGAAGGAAGGCATCAGATATCCATAATAAAACAATGTATCCCAGTCGTCTTTAGGCTTGTTGGAACTGTTATAAGAAGCCCGCTGGTTATAAATGATTTTCATCGAAATATAAGGTACTAAAACTAAAAAGTGAAAAATAAAAAACTTTTTAACATAATAATTCGACCGGCTTCCATAAAAACACTACAAGGTCGGTATCTTTGGTACCTTGTTTTTCGTTTTTTGACAGCGACTTCGGCATAGAAAGTTTTATTTTTGGCAGCCATTTTATGTTTTCTGTAGACTAAAATCACCCACGAAAGATTGAAAGAAATTCAGATATTCACGAAAATATCTTACCTCACTGAGGATGACCCAAAAGCTGCTGTTTTTGTTGACTCTTAGACGGATCGAAGCAATGGATCCCACGGCCAGGTCGCCCTCAGCAAGGCCAAACTCATCGAACGTGCCAATCATAGTATAGGAGGCGTTGCGTCTAGCCGGCAACACTTCTACAGTTGTGTCATAGAACTTGTCTTTAATATGTTCCACATTGCCACTGCGGAACGTGTAGCTGAAACAGAGAATTAAAAAGTTTGCAAAGATTGAGACATTTGAAAAAATATTTTAAATTAAACAAATAAATAGGTATCAGGTCTGTTTTTAATTCATCACCCATTTTCCATTTGGTTTTTCATTTTTGGTTCATATCATCATGTAGGGGACACTTTTCTTGATGGCGAGTTTTATTAGGTAGGTAATACATCAATTTTTATTTCATTTATTGGACCGCTGTTTAATTTTGCGCATGGGGTATAATCGTGAGTACGACTATGTCAAGAATTAGTTTTACAATCAAATAAAACAGGCCCTCAAGGTATCAAGTATGTCAAACAAGTTTGGGAATTATTACTCACTGGGCGAGAACCACAGGCTTTGCGAACCAGAACTCCACGTAATTCCCCTTTTTCGGCTTCTCGCCCCAAAAGAAAGTGAGTCCCTCGTAAGCCGCTTTCAAACTATGACCAGGATGCACTCTAATGTCGGTTATAGTAGCAACTACAGGTGGGTTCGACGTGTGTGGGTAGAAAGTTGGGACATCTCCAAATTGCATGTCCTGAAACGTGAAAATTATATATATCAATTTGTATCCAAATCCAACATATAGGCACATTATAACAGGAAACTAATATGTATTCCTTAGGAAGTCATTTTCACAAATTGCAATGAAAATGATAAGTCAAGGAACATACATAATCTGCGTACAATTGAATTATCTACAAACAACGTTGTGTGATGGTAGATAAGCCGCCCGGTTTGTACGGTATTAAAGGCCCCAAAACCTACAATACATTTTTGTACTATTTTTTTGCTGAATCACCTCTTAAACTTCAACAAGCCTCAATGTTTTCGCGAGAATAAGAGTCAACAATAATAAAGTTATTCTTAAAAAATACATATTTTAAAACAAGCTGTTCGTAATCTTTTCAGCAAACCCTTTCATTTGATACCAAAAAAGCAGTGCACAAAAAATAACTAGTCTGCCATCTTGAGCCGTCCGCCATATTGGATTTAAAATGACGTCACTTAGCTAACCATGAATTGTCATCCAAACTAAACGTGTATGCAAATTTCACCTTAATCGGTAGAGGATTACTGCCTTAAAATTCAGTTGCAAGATTTGACCCGAACATACATACACACTTTAATAATACATACACTCGTTAAATAAAATAGTAATATACAGTGCAATACTGATACAAATCAATCTTGTAATGTTAAGAAATCTGAAAATGTCGCAATTCATGATATATTGTAGGTGAAGGGGCGCCTTCGAAGAGGTTTGACACACACTAACAAGCAATGTTAGTTTCGGGACGTTCCCAAGCATAAGCGGTTGTTCTCTGCCGTGTTTTAAAAAGCAACAAAATTATCTTCTTATCAATCATAATAACTTAGCTAACGTACTTAATTTGTCCGTAAATTCATATAACAACTGTCATTCATTGAATGTAAAGTTTCATTTAGTTATCTAACAATTTATGTATACACACATTACACAATGACGAGAAGAAGAAACAGAAAAATAAGAACATAGATGATCCTTATAGAAATAAGAAAATCATTAGAAATTGAAATCTCTGCCAGCATACCTGCGAAAGGAAAGATGAAATAGAAACCGGCCAAGTGCGTGTCGGGACACGCTCAGTAATAGGGTTCCATATTTGCACATTAATGCGGACTAAGAAGAGGGCTTTTTGTTGTTACATGAACATTGAAACTGTTTCAGCGGCTCACGTCTAAAAACGGGCCCACATAAGACGAAGGTAACCGAAGAAGGAGTTATAAAATCCAACTTAACTTAAGTTAGAAAGTTTAGTTAGAAAAAATATTATCTAAGTATTTAAGTACCACCGCGTGTAGAGGCAAACGTTTGTAATAAATATTGATGACCAGCGTCACGTAATAATTTGAATACTGCAGTATTGCCGTTACGGAGATAGTCTTCATTAAAATCTCCAAATAGTAGGAATGCAAGGGCTGTTAGGCGAATAAAAAAAATATGTACGAAACCTACTGCGACACTGTTAGGGCATTTGTATGATCTATACAAGGCTACTATCTTCACTTGTTTACTTCGACAGATACTGCTGTAAAATATTCACCTTCAGCAGTGTCATTGTAAGATCGCAGTTTGAGTCGCGTAAACTACGTCGCGGAATTTGCGCTGCATTCGGTTTCATACAAATGTCCTGTTTGTGCTACACGGCGAAGCAAAACGAGTTGTTTGCTGACTCACACACATTGTGCTCCATTGGTGTAATTGCTGTAAGACGTTCCAGTGCGAGGATAAATAAATAAATAAATTATTTCAACCGAATTGCGCTAGAGTTGAGGGAGCAAGGTAAGTGTCAGTGCCCCATACAAACGTATAATAGCAACTGAAATTACGTTCGTCCGTATGGCAGACTAACCGAATTCCAGTTGAACGTAAATTGCGCGACTCATTTAACCCGACTCACAACTCACAAAATTACGTTCTTTTGGCCTCAACCTAAAACGCCGATTAAGTATAAATTTTACAAAAACATGAGAAGAAAAAATGAAATACCTCTATTTGCAAAATTGTTTATAAACCGAAAAAAAAAAATATTTTATGAGTATTTTCATACAACCTACTCAACTTCCATAAAGTAAAATCAAATTATTCAATTATAGGAACAAACAACCAATGTATTAAAGCTGCAACAAGTAATGTGTATGAAGAAGTCAATTGCGAAAGGAGCCGATACGAGCGCGCGTTAGAGCCACGGGGAATAGTATGATTCGTTCCTGGATCCTCACACGCAAGCTGCTTTATTCTCTCTTTCGGAATTAAAAAAAAAATGAATGTTTTCACTATTTCATCCCCGAAAGTTTTTCGCTACTTAATTAGTGATGTAGTTGGGTCGGATATTGACTTTATAGATGAATATCGACAAAAGAAAATAAGTAATTTAAGATTTCTATACTACCTATAATGTTATAAAAAAAACCCACCCGCCTCAATAAGTATATTTAAATTAGTACAAAATTTCAATTGAATTTGATTTATAAAAAAATATGTATGGACGGTATGGAAGAAGAAAACGTGTTGCGGCGACCCCAAGTAACATTTGATAAGGGCAGGAAGATGATGATGATGATGATATACTAACTTATTATTAAGGATATTATGTTTTTACTATTTTATACTTTTACATTGTTCATAACTTATATTTAATTTTAACGTTATATAAGTAAGTTTTCAATGGCATTTGCACAAAATATTTCTTTCAAATATCCAAAAGTAACCATTTAGCTGGCAGGGGCTGACATTTGACTCTTTTAACACAAACAAAAATTAGCAATTCAAAGCTTAATTTTACGCAAACGGATCCCTGAATTGAAAAAAATGGTTTTAATGGGCCCGTAATATTTTTAAAGGCCTATCCAACGATACCCCACACCATGGAATAGACCAGAAAAAAAACCATCCCTACTTTACGTCTACAGGAGGAACACTAACAAAATTATTTTTCATTAGTTTGTTTTACCACTTTGTCGGAATGATTGATATTTATATTCATACCAAATTATAGCTTTCTAGTACTAAGAGACTTTCTAGTACTGAGCTTAACTCAGATAAGTTAAGCTGCGGACGGACAGACGTATATAGAGAAAAAATAAGGGTTCCTTGTTGACTACGGAACCCTAAAAAGAGATGGGCAATAAAAACACATAAATTAATTCACAGCTAAGTAATAATTATATAATATTACAAATTAAATAAACTGTCATATAAATACAAATAAGTATAAAAATAAGTATAGAGACCACCAATGAAAAATTTTGAAAGATCTCAAAAATATACATTGAAAAACGTACCTTAATCTTTTGAATCTTTCCCTTAAGTGAAGAATAAAGTCCTATGTGTTGGAACAAAGACGATTTGTATTTTGGTCGAATCGCCTCCTTTGCTGTTGAGCACTTTACCTGAAACACATAAGAACAAAGATAAGTATATTATTAAATTTATCACTGGAACGACATTAGTACCAATACAATAATCTTAGTCATCGTAAACATTGCGCTTTGTAAAGCAACGGGACACGGGACAGGCGCCCGCGCTTTTTATTTTATATATACAAACTCAAAACTGTTAAGACTGAGCCTTCAAAGCGGAATGCAGGACACTACTGCGCACGTCGATTGATTAAAAGAAAAGAAAAGCAGACGACAATATGCGCCATACAGAACACCTCCGTAGGCGACACAATCGGTGCGAGAGACATTCATCCCGAATCCCGCGTTTGATTTGCCTATTTGATCAGAGCAGTATAAACGATGGCTCATACTTTTAAATAATAGATTAATAAGAATGTGTCCACAACAGGTCACGAATGTGGAATAATACTGTTCGTACACTAAAATCACTATAACTAAAGATTCGGTTACAGTTTTCCTTATGTACGGTTGTCTTTACTAGGCTTTAAATTAACTACGAAAACACCTCAGACATGAACCAATCACGTCCACACGTCGACGATATCTATTCTTGACAAAGCAAAAAACGCTCTCCAGAAATACGAGTATAATAATCTGCCTTTTTCAACTATAGTCTAGAGCGAAATTCTATCTAACCTCCACTACACAGTAACCAGGACACGATACACCGTGTCAAGACCGGTCCCAGATTGCCTAATATCTGACTACGATTACCCGTTCGTTACGGGTAATCGTAGTCAGATATTACGTTATTTTAAAGTTCTACAATTGACAGCCGGTTGACAGTTTGTGGGTTCCGAGGCAGGGAGGCATCTCGCCAATTTGTCACCCATCCATGGACCCTTTTTGGCATTAAGTCGTTCTTCCCCGTGCGGCTTTCAGCCACGCGCTGTTCTAATAATGGCTATATAGAGATAAACAAAATATTATTATGACAAGATATGCCCTGGTGGCACAGTGGCTAAGATCTCACCTCTCATCCTAGAGGTCGTGGGTTTTAAGCCGGGCAAAGAGTTTTTCGAATTCATATTTAAGTATTTTCAAAGTTTATCTTGGACATCGCTGACAATGGTGAAGGAAAACATCGAGAGAATCTGGACTTGTAGTGAGTATAAGTTTGTGCTCTATTGGTGTAATTACTGCAAGGCGTTGGCGAGTGCGAGAACAAAAGAATTTAAAAAAAACGTACAGTAGTCTTGGCGATGGTGCAGGTCTTGTCAGCCAGGTAGCTCTCAAGCAACCAGTCGATGGGCATATTGTTGTAGAACAGCTGAACGTAGGTGATGAAGTGTATCAAGTCCGCTGAACGAAACAGCTTGCCAATGCCTCCGACATGGCAATACTCGATGAAGAACCAGTTGGGGTTGGAGACTGTGGTCGTAGCTGTGAACTGCTTTATTTCCTGGAAGAATGATGAGAAACGAAATAGGTATTTTATATTACATACGTTCTTTTAAGAGCAAAACTGTTCAGTAGTGTCACACTATTAAAATTTTCAATAGTCTGTTAACTAACTAAGGAAAAAAATGGCGGTTTGACAGCATTTGTTTGGAAAATATGTCAAACGGCCATTTTTATTCTTCTGTTAAAAGTTATCAGTCTTGAAAAATCGGTTCTAAATGTAATTGCCCGTATCATGTAAAAGTAAAATAAATAAATGCCAATTAGATCAACATTATTTAGCAGTATAACCCAGTCAAATTAGCGATCAACCTCGGAGTAAGAGATAATAAGCTGAAAACTCGTACACACCTTCATTTTAACGTTCTAAAAGTAGTCTCAAATCTCATAAATCTCGTGTCTGCGTCGTAAGTTATTCAAGGTCAAAGGGCTCAAAAATCTCGGCATTAATTCTCGGCAAGTTATGATTTTACTGCAAAATCGTGCTAAGGGCAAGTTTATTCATTGTTCACAAAAAAGTCGTACATAAGATTCACTAATATTCATTAGTTTTCGAGATATGAACCAAAATACTTTATTTTATTTTGCGTTTATTGTTCGTTCTATTTCTATTGTTCGATTATGGGCAAACCCTCCAATGGCAAGTCAAAAGAAACCACGGCCCCCAGTTCCCGGCCGCCCTGCTGTTATTGCTGATTACGGCGGCGGTCACGGTAGCGGCAGGGCACTTGGGGGTGCGAAGAATCTCCGGGTTACGGACTACGGCCGCCAAAATCAAAAAACCCAACTGACCTTGGCTACGTACAACGGACGCACGTTAAGGCTTGACGAACACCTCGTGCAGCTAGAACAGGAGCTCGAGAATATAAGGTGGCACATTCTGGGGTTGAGTGAAGTCCGAAGAGAGGGGGAGGACACAATAACTCTTGAATCGGGCCACCTTATGTATTTCCGAGAAGGAGACCAGCTATCCCAAGGCGGTGTCGGGTTCCTGGTTAACAAATCCATCTGTGGCAACGTTGTGGAAGTCTCCAGTGTGTCGAACAGGGTAGCGTACCTCATAGTGAAACTAACCGAGACGTATAGCCTCAAGGTTGTGCAAGTCTACGCACCGACCTCGGCGCACTCGGACGACGAAATGGAGGAAATGTTCGAGGACATTTACAAGGCCTTGCACTCCACTACTAAGACCCACTACAGCGTTGTCATGGGGGATTTTAACGCTAAAGTGGGAGTACAGAACTGCAGCGAATCGGTAGTAGGATCCTACGGGTTTGGCAGCAGAAATCATAGGGGGCAAATGCTTGTCAACTTCCTAGAAAAGGAGGGGCTTTTCGTTATGAATTCCTTTTTTAAGAAACAGCCCCAAAGGAAGTGGACGTGGCAAAGCCCTGACACTATGACCAAAAATGAGATAGACTTCATCTTAATAGATAAAAAGCATATATTCAGGGATGTCTCAGTGATCAACAGGTTTAATACCGGCAGCGATCACAGACTTGTTCGAGGCTCTCTGAATATCAACTTCAAGCTTGAGAGAACTCGTTTGATGAAGTCTAGGCTCCGTCCAAACATGCTCCAAACTATGTTAGGATCTGAAGCGTTCCAGTCAGACCTGGAGAACCGGTTCGCTGCCGTGGAAACCACAGATGACGTTGATCAGACGCTCGACCAAATGGTGCAAATCCTCAGGGAGGAAGGTACGAGATTTTGTAAGATGCGGTGTACGGGCCGGAAGTCTAAACTTTCGGAAGAGACTCTAAAGCTCATGACGGAGCGACGTGAAAATCCACCAGCCACTTCGTCAGAACAGTGGGCACTCAACAAAAAAAATAGGAAACTGGTACGATTCGATCTCCGACGATCCAACACGCTCACTATAGAGAAAGCGATTGAGCAAAACCGGGGGTCAAAAGTGTTCTTCCAGCCACTTGGGAGGAGTCATCTGACGAAGCTGGCTAAATCGAGTGAGGATATCGTCGTTTCGAGGCCGGAGATTCTTTCGGAAGTTGAAAACTTCTACAGCCAACTGTACGCATCGCATGCATCTTGGCCTGATCCCGAAAATGAGGATTCTAGAGCCACCTTAACCCGCCATTTTACGGAAGACTTGCCTGAAGTAAGCCAAGATGAAATCGAGGCGGCTCTCAAACAGCTTAAAAATGGGAAAGCCCCGGGCGAGGACGGGATTATCATATAAGTCGTAGAACCGATGACCGTTGGGGTAAGCGTGTTCTTGAGTGGAGACCGCGAACTGGTAAACGTAAGGTAGGACGCCCTCAGGCTAGGTGGAGCGACGATCTTCGCAGGGTAGCTGGTAGCAGCTGGATGACAGTTGCCGAAAATCGAACCAAGTGGCGTGCAATTGGAGAGGCCTATGTCCAGCAGTGGACTGTTATAGGCTGACGATGTTCGTACTAAATTCAAATTAAAAAAAAAATTGGCCATCAAATCACAGATTCTATAAAAATAAATCGAACGGAGCCACGTGCATCAAAATCTTGGGAAACGGCATCTCTTCCCAAGATTTTGATGCACGTGACTCTGCAATTTTCAGAATTATTTGTTATTTTTCTATTCACTTATGTATGTATGTTGAAATAAAAATATTTAATTCTTTGAATTGTTTTTACTATTTCCCACAACTGTATTGAAAAACGTCGTGTGATACACGGGTGTGTAAGTTATTACAAACTCGTGTCATTAAAAACACTCACCATCGGCTCGAGTTACACAGCAGCTCGGGTATTACAGCTCGTTTGCAAAAACCTATTTTCGACCTATCACAATGTACTATTTTAAGATCATATCACCATCCAAAGGGATTTTGGTATTTTCATCAACAATTCAAACATTTGCACTCAGAAAGTGTCATTTAGTGAAGTGAAACTGATGAAGACTTCGGAAATGAAATAATTTTTATGCTTTCTAGTTTTTTTTTTTTCGGAAGTCTGTTGTTTTTTTTGTTAAAATGATTTTTATACATGACGCATTTCTCTGAACCTGCAGTTACTGGGTAACAAGATACCTTTTGCCAAGACTGGTTGCCTGATTATCAGGCTTCTGACTACCTGTAATGGCTGTCAAAAATCCTTGAATAATAGCCGGGACCAACCAGTGAATGTGCTTTTAGAGGCATGGAGGAGTCCCATTATGTATGTCATGTATGGTCACCTATCTAGGGTTAAACCTCTGCAAACGTTGCTCATATATCGAACCGTGTGACTGTTATTATTTTAACCAGGAGTCCCGAGTGATGTATGTTTACTGATATTACTATTAATACCCAGATACCCCTCAGTAGCTGATTTTAAAATGAAAATCACGTGCAAACGGCTAGTCGTATTTTTTATTGGAGAAAGCCATGTTATATTACACCATTTTCTCAATAATTTGATCTACGAAAATTTCGAGTCTCATTCGTACACCATAATGTAATTAATTTGTAAATTTATGTCTAACATGGACAAAAACGTCAATCGCACCAAATCCGCCGGGCGTATTTTATTTAAAACTACCGAATTTTGGGTCGCTTGAGTGTGAAACGAGGGCGCGTTTTGTTACTTCAAGGTCGTTGGCGACTGTAGTCGTCTTAAGAAATAGAGTAGCGGGGCTATTACCTACGTATCAAAGATACGCGAGTATGTCGCATTATGTGTTATCAGCATTCAGAAGAGAAGCGGCAAGTTAGAAAAAGCTTTGTCAGCTAGAAGCGACATTTTAAAAGCTTAATATGTCTGTCTCAGAGAGAACAGTAGTATTAGGTAGCCATCGTTATTTTCTGATCATAGATTTACTGATAAAAAACGTTAGATAGTGCACGTAGATTTTTTTTTCTAATAATGGCAGAACTCGCAAAAAAAAAATTAAATCTCATGCTATAAGTGCCAAGTACCTTTTTGTGTATTCTCTTTTCTGTTCTAAATACAATAAAAATTTGGGCAAAGCAATTGAAATTAATGTTCGTGCTCTGCTTTTTAGTAACAAAGAAATCTATTACTTAATAACTACTTATTATACTGCTTAAGAAATTGACTTAGAACTGCAGATACTAACTTAATTCAAAGATCAAATTAATACCAAAAGGTAAAAAGGTTCTATCATAGAAAAGATAATAACTGAATGTAAATTTTTCAATCTTTATACTCACTTGAATGTAATTTTTCTTGGCGATGACATCGTCTTCTAGCATGAGATAGAAGGTGCCCTTGGACTGGGCGTACGCCATCAGGTAGATGGTGTCCAGATTCTGCTTGGTCCGCCATTTGACTCGTTTGTGGGAGTCACCCAGAGTCATGGGAATCTTCTCGAAGTCTGGATAGTAAGCTGATGATGGTGATATAACTTCTATAAGGCCATTTTCCACTTGCTTCGGGAACCTGTGCAAAGAATTTTGATTTTTTTAGGCAACATTTAGTTTATCCCAGCGATCCTATGAAATAGCACTAATTATTTTGTTACAATTATTAGAGCTACCCGTGCGTTACCGGTGTGGATACGCTAGTACAAAAATATAGTTCTGTATCTGTACTCGAGGCTAAAGTCAGCCATAATTGAAGCTAAAACAAAATAATCTCAAATAAAACCTAGAAATAAGTCTAGTTCAATATCGGACGCCCATTCATTGCAAACGTTCCTATTTGCCCAGTGCAATATCAAGATAGAACTCTGCACTCTGTCTCAACATATTCAAGTCGGACAACATTTCCCACCGTGGTCGGACACTATTGTCTAAACTTTGAGACCGATGTATCTGTTTCTATACAGGTATCTGTCTGAAACGGATTCGAACTCAGCATTGAGCTTAACTGCTAGAACACGGGTTGTGTTTGTTTTTTTTGTTTTATATGAACACTGGCTGGTATGGTTAGAACTTTATTTTTTTTAAAGCGACACTGTACAACCAGAGTAAATAAAGTTCGAGCACCTTAAGTATTACATTTGCTCATAATTATAAACTCCGCTTTGTTTGTTTAAGTTTTATTTGATTCTTTCATGAAATCTTATTGTATGCTGCACTAAAATATTTCAATTGAGAAACTTCTTTTCTCACAAGCAGATATTTTCTACTCTGGAAAATATATTAAGTTTTATTCGATCTAGAAATCAGGGCGACTACATTCACTCTAGCTAATCATTTTACAGCGCTGACTTAATACTATAAGCCAGCCATATTCTTCTCTAATTCATTTTACCATGAAATACGCTTTAGTGAAAAATGTTATAAAAAAAATCTCTGTTGAGATTTACGTCATTCTCTGAGCAGAAAGGATGGGTTGCAATATAAACGAATAAACTGCATTGTTTATCGAGTGCAAACAGGTAAAATTTTAAAATCCCTGTCATATTTTTATTTCATGCTACATAATTTATCTCCAGTAAACACGCTTCGATCGATGACTTATTGAACACGTAGTTATGACACGATATGTTGCGGAAACACCCCGATTCAAACATTAAAACGCCCATAATTATTGAACGGCTGAGAAAACATGGCAATGAAAAGTCTCGATAAAATCATCTTTCAACCTAAAAAAAAACTAAGTCAAAATCGGTTCATCTGTTTAGGAGCTATGATGACACAGACAGATACATAAAATACACAAACACTCAGGTACACACGTCAAACTTATAACACCCCTCTTTTTCCGTCGGGGGTTAAAAAGCCACTTTAAAAAATAGTATATAATAGAATATACATACTCACATAATTTCTATCTGTCGGGCTGTTTTGAGGACGTATTCTTGATCAGTTTCGCCAATCATGACAACAATAAGAGTGCCGTTGAGATCAGCTGGCGTCAAGCCGGTGACAAGGTGCTGTAAAACATGAAAAGATAAGTTTCATCTATAATGTGGAGTTTTTCCTACCTTTGAGAATTGAATGAGTAAATTCGTTAAGGGCAGGTAGCATTTTTTTTTTTTTTTTTTTTTTTAACGTGGCGAAATGCTCATGCATACTGCGCTACCACGGGGAGATAGCGCAGTTATGTGGGACTCTAACCCACTAAAACTCCACGGTGTCCTCCTGTGCCGCTTATGGCGGGAAGGGCAGGTAGCCTGACTTTTACATCTGTTTGATTCATTATTAAACAAACAAATAGTGATTATTTAAATACAAAAAAATATATTAATTGTAGTTTACTAAATGTACTTTTTAGTAAACAACAATATAATATTTAATTCAAAACATGATATCGAAAACTTCGCTCGATCAAAAAAAACTGAAAAAGACTCTAAAACGATGTTTTTTTAATATTTTATTTTTATTTTTCTTTAAGGTTATGGAAGATTCACTACCGAAAACAAATATCTAAAAAAATTAAACAATAGATTTAAAACAAATAAAGAATAGATTTTTATTCTCAGGGTAGAATTTATAAAATAGTTTAATTGTTTTAACAATAAAATTATATATAACATAGCGGCCGCCGTACGGCTCTTCAGTCGCCCGCGACTACCGAAATTTTTGAAACTTTCGTCATGGGTGTCTTTTTTATGGTTTTTGGGGTCGTTAAATGCTAATATGGGGTCAAAATGAAAATCCAAGATGGCACCGACCGAAATTTCTAAAATTTTCGTCAAGAGGGTTATATCCCATATTTGTTAAAAGCTACACGAAAAACGAAAATTTCGGCAATTCCGATCGGCGCCATCTTAGATTTTGATTTTAATTAAAAAAAAACAACCTAAAACAATCGAATGTTTGTAAACCCCAGTAGAAATACTTTTTTGGTGAATGTGTCTATTTAGTCCGTTCGTTTATGTTTTCAAAACAATTGAATGAAATACGATTTAGGGCATTTTTACAAACTATAATATACAAAGATTTATCTAAAACAAAACACTTAGAAATTTCGTTATTACTACGCATTGTAATACAGCAAACGGTTTGGCATCAACTCTTGATGTGAATGAATTTTTTGACGCCCAATAACCTCTGTTCTTTTAATATTCGTTCTTAGTTTTTTAGGGTTCCGTACCCAAAGGGTAAAAATAGGACCCTATTATTAAGACTCCTCTGTCCGTCTGTCCGTCTGTCACCAGGCTGTATCTCATGAACCGTGATAACCGTGCAACATTGCAATTGTCTAGCCAGTTGAAATGTTTCACAGATGATGTATTACTAAAAACTAAAAATAGAATCAAATAAAAATTTTAGTTTTTCATCCGACCACGGCGGCGTAGCAAAAGGAGGGGTTCTGTTTTTGACCTGTATGTGTGTATGAATGTATGTATGTTCATCTGTTCCCTCATAACTTCTAAACTTTTGATCATAATTTGACAAATGAGGTATTGTTGGAAGCGCCTTGTTTGTCCGCTAGTTATAGGCTATGTGACGTCGCATTAAATTGAATGTGGCGCTCTCTAGGGGGCACGAAGTCAAGAACTAAAATTTATTTTCACTCCACCCTATCATGAGTGGGGTATCATAAACCAGGGATTTAAAAATAAAAGAAGGATTTGGTACATCATATTTCCGTCAAGCATACCGTTTGCGAGACGTATCCCGTCAAAGTCATGAAAACTAATTTATTACCCGACTACGGCGTCGCAAGGTGTTTGTTGATAATTACGTAAGTATGTATGTATGCATGTTTGTATTTATGTTCATTTATTTCCTCAGGCTCGGACCACGATAAATTTACGGGAATATTTCCTTGTTTCTGAATACTTTTTAGAGCATGATTTTTTAGTAATCGGGTTTTAGTTTTTGAACTTATTTTTTATTGCAATAATGGTACGCAACCCTTCGTGCGCGAGTCCGACTCGCACTTGGCCGGTATTTTTATTTAGTTTATGTATTCTACATCATATACAGGTAGTTTTTGGTAATTATTTTTATACTATGTAAATTTATAACTATGTAAATAAAATATTTATTATAGCCTGATGTTTACAAACAGCAGTATTTTCTAATTCATTCAAGATTTCTTACTGTATAACGTTTTAACATCATGCAAGCAGTCGGAAATTGATTTTAAGAGCACACAAAAGGCTTAACATAACATATAGCAGGCAAAAGGATTCCTTTCAAGTAAAGCTCTTTGAAAGGCTCTTTTCGAACTGATGCTTAGATTGCACTAATATTTAAAGTAATTGTGTCAAGAATATGCGAGTTCTTATTAGGTTCTTGATATTTGTGTTATAAATCTTTCTATATGTTTATTTTTTACCGCGAAATATATGCCGAGCACAGTCAATCTCGGCAGTCAAAGCCATGTTCAAAAATAGAAACGGATCGTCGAATAATAAGGGTAAACGGAGATACTCATCGATACGTTTTATTCGTATTTATCTATAGTTCTGACAATGCCATCACTACCGTGTGTTCTGACAATGCCATCATTAAGGCGTTTAGATTTTAGTACAAACAAGGAAAGTAAAACAAAAGCTTGAACCATGCACTTTGCCATAACCTCAAAATGAAACCAAATATTAACAAAATAAAGTTTTAAATCGAAAGCACTTACCGTCAGGGTTAACATCAGGTAGCTCTCCTTGTCTCTTTTGACTGTTGGTATACCAACTACTATGTCAGAGAACTGGCGTCCCCCCCTCATATGGTAGGCAGGCTTCAAGCTATAGGGATCATTCATCAGGTGCGGCAGGAGCTGGTACACGAATGGAATCCTGAGCTGTTGTATGTGCTTGGTGAAGACCCCGGCTGCTGCTTTGGAACCTGGTGACGGATAGCATCATCTATGAGCTAAGAATCATCGGGTAGATTACTGACTAGCCCGCTACGCTTGATGCCTTGGTTGAGTATCACCACTTCGCATACGGGATACCAACCAGAAGCCCGAAACTCAACTATCATGGTGACTGTCTGTAACAGTTGTGTTACATTTTTTCAATCCCATTGATTTTTTAAATAAAATATATTTTTTTAAAATTGTATTAAAAAACTAAAACAAAAAAAACTTCCCACATTAGGAATTTCTCTTGTATCGTTGTTGCATTTACAAATATTTAAACTCACAAACACCCAGATCCGAAACAACTATCTGTTGCCCATAAATTATATGTTCTGTGCGCGAATCGAACCTGCAAGACGCAGCGCAGCAGCCGATCGCTCAACCACTGCGCCAACCGTGCCGTTAATAATCAGCCTGTATCCATCAAGAACGGTCTAATAAATACACTTTACTACAGGGGGAATCAAACCCGTTTTAGCAGCTGATTCATGACTGTAATGAAAAATATCGAACAGTCGCTGGAATGATTGTCAAAAAAAATACGTACATTCGAACTTAGAACCTCTTTCTTTTTGGAAAGTTATATCTATTTACGTTTTGTTTAAAGATCTTTCCAAACGCCTAGTTTTACTTTGGTCAGATGATAAGCACTACCATACAACGTGGCAATTCTGGCACAGTACCAGTGGACAGCGATGTGGAGTAGTTTTTCGACGCCATATATTAGATTAGATTATTTTCAGGCCGAGTTAGTTAATAGTTTTTAATATAAGTGTATTTATAATTTAAGTGTTTATATTTTTAATTTAAGTATAAGTATTTCAAAAACTGTATATATTATTATTATTTCAATTTCGATGGTGATCTAGATTTTTTTTTCTAGGACCAAGTAACTATAGGGTAGTTACTTAATATCTTATATTCATCATTCATCATCATTTCAGCCGAAAAACGTCCACTGCTGGATATAGGCCTTTCCCCAAGCGTCGCCACACTGATTGGTCCTGTGCGTTTCGCATCCACCGGACTCCCGCAGTCTTGACCAGGTCGTCGCTCGACCTAGAGGGACGCCTTCCAACGCTGCGACTTCCGGTATGCGGTTGCCACTCTAGAACTTTTCGGCCCCAACAGCCATCCGTTCTGCGAGCAATGTGTTTTGCCCACTGTCACTTAAGTTTGGAAATTCTTAGGGCTATATCGGTAACTATGGTTCTCTTGCGGATTTCTTCATTTCTGATTCGATCACGCAAGGAAACTCCGAGCATAGCCCTCTCTATTTTCCTTTGGGTGACTTTAAGCTTTCTGTTGAGGCCCATTGTTAGTGACCACGTCTCTGTCCCGTACGTTATCACTGGCAACACACACTGATCATAGACTTTCGTCAAGAGACACTGTGGTAAGTTGGACGAGAAGATACCGTGCAACTTGCCGAACGCTGGCCAGCCGAGTCTGATTCGATTGTTGACCTCTTTCTCGAAGTTGGACCTACCTAACTGGACCGTTTGTGGAGTGGGTGCAACAAGTGGTGTTGGTGGGTGCTCATTTTGAGACCCACTCTTTCGGAAGCTCTTACTGAGGTTGAGCATTGTACTGAGGTCCTCCTTGGTCTCAGCCATGATCACTATATCGTCGGGAAAACGAAGGTGAATGATGTACTCGCCATTGACTTTGATGCCTAGTCCTCTCCAGGCCAGAACCTTGAAGACATCCTCCAGTGCAGCGGTGAACAGTTTCGGAGATATGACGTCTCCCTGTCTTACACCTCGCTGCAGAAGGATAGCTTCCGAAGTCTGATCCTGAAGTCGGACTAACATGGTGGCGTTTTTGTACAAACACTTCAGCACCTCGATGTACCGGTAGTCGATTTGGCACCGTTGGAGAGACTGCAGTACAGCCCAAGTCACGATCGAATCGAAGGCTTTCTCGTAGTCCACAAATGCTAAACAATGAGGTAGGTATAGGTATTTCTCTTCGTTCTTCTGTATAACCTGCCGTAGCGTATGTATATGGTCTACGGTGCTAAAGCCTTTTCGGAAACCGGCTTGTTCGGGAGGCTGTATATCGTCAAACCTGCGCGCGAGACGATTCGTGATGACTCTTGAAAACAACTTATAGACATGGCTAAGAAGTGAAATGGGCCTATAGTTCTTCAGTAGGGCATTGTCACCCTTCTTGAAGAAGAGTACCACCACATCATTGCACCATGCCTGTGGCGTTATCCCCTCAAGTATGCCAGAATCAAACAGTTTCTGAAGGGCCTTAAGTACTGGTTTTCTACCCGCCTTCAGGGGTTCGGCCGTAATTCCGTGATCATACGGCGCCTTGTTGTTTTTAAGTTGTTTCAGAGCCATCCCAATCTCGTAGAGGCTGGCATCCGGGATGTCTTCGGTATAGTGTCGGGTCAAACTAGCCCTTGGGTCGTTTGCTAAATTCACAACGGGTTTGCTGATCGACGTGTACAGCTGCCCATAGAATCTCTTATATTTTTTTAACCCAATAAAAGCAAACCAAACAGACCACAACGCGTACCTACTAAGATCACATAAATTTTGCATATTCAAGCTATAGTTTTATTACAAACGGCTGTTGATCTGAGCACAAGTATTAGCAGTCACTGCCATCATCAGAGTTGGCCTCGAAAATTTAATCGTTTTATAATAAGCTGCATAGATTTCACTTTAGGTCATAATTGATTGTTTTGCTTTGACTATGCAGCGTCTGTTTTTCTTTCGAATTGTATAAAATGTCATATATGAAATATTAAATGGATTTTGCAAGCTTAAACTCTAGTGTCTCATTTAATAAGCACGAAAACGAATAAGCAAACTCCCTAGTCGGGTGTATTCGGTACTCGCCACGAATACTCGTCCGTTCTCCGCGCCGCGGCCGCCGTGTTGGATTTTTGACGCGAATCAAAAGATTATTCGTATGTATTCGTGCGTGGTGTTTTAGATATTCGTCATGTTCAGTTGACACTTAAACTTTGTCACGCACAAGCGGTCGGTTGATTTTTAGCGATGGATTAGACGAACGAAAATACTTTAAAGTTTACCAGGGACAACTCGTGATATGGGATCCTAAACATCGTTTGCACAGCGATAAAAAGCCAATAATGATGCTTAGATCCGTATAATGTCAATTTTGAAAGTACCCATTGCAGAATTAAAGAAAAAAAAAATTCGCTGATGGCGTCATTTAGTAATAACTCATAAATAAAAGTAATAGTAATAAGGAAAAATAGATATAAAACCGAAGCAGTCAGTCACATGCCATTCATGTGTGACAGTTCTATGTTCACTGAATAAAGACGAATATAAAAACGGTTCTTTACGTGATCGTATTCGTGCACAAATTATTTGCCGATAATCTAAATGAGGCTTTAGAGAGTTTCCTGATGGCGCAAAATTTTAATTGTGTCCGTAGGCGATATAGACACGTATTTTAATTTTGTCCGTAAGCGATATCACACACGGGTTTTTATTGTCGTGATGGCCCAGTGGCTAAGACCTCGCCTCTCGTGCTTGAGGTCGTGAGTTCGAATCCGGGCAAGTACCAATGTGACTTTTTCAAATTCATATGTACTTTCCAAGTTTATCTTGGACATTGCTGACAACATTGAAGGTAAACATCGTGAGGAAACCTAGACTTATAGTGAGTTTATTATAAGGTTATGCTCCATTGGAGTAATTGCTGCAAGGCGTTCCAGTGCGAGGATAAACTAATAAATTGTGTCCATAGGCGATATCGCGCACGTATATAAAATTGTGTCCATAGGCAATATCGCGCACGTATTTTAATTTTTCCATAAGCGATATCGCGCAAGTATTTTCATTGTGTTCGAGTGCAATATCGCGCACGTATTTAAATTTTGTCCATAGGCGATATCACGCATATACTTTCTAAGAAAACGAATGCAAATCGGTCAAATTGCATCGCATTGCGTCCATGTACATAATGTTAACGTACTTGTAATTTTTTAAGTAAAAATCGCTTATCGGTGTGATATAAATCGAATCGCGTCGAGGCATGTTGCTAAGGTGACGACATTATTCTATTTTCATCACTCTGAAACGTACCGAAATGATCATACATCTTCCTGTTTGATGACAGGTTTATGTAACTCAAATGGAGTTGGGCAACACACAAGGTAAGGCGCGGAGATGATAGGTGGAGTAAGTCAGTGACTGAGTGGCGTCCAAGGACAGGCAGATGAAATGTTGCTCGGCCGGCAGCGTGATGGATAGGCGACATTGTTGCCTTCCCAGGCAGAACCTGGATGAGAGTGGCACAGGAGCGGCACATGAATAAAAATCTTTTTAACAAAAAAATACAACCGACTTCCAAATAAAGAAACTACAAAGTGAAAAATAACTTGAAGTCGGTGTTCTTGTTTTTTTTTTCGTTTTTGACACTGACTTTCGAAATTGAAGTTAGTTTTCACTTTGTATTGTTTTTATTTGGAAGTTGGTGGTATTTTTTTGTGAAAAAGATTTTATTTTCACTATTTAGTTGTTTTACAAAAGTATCTATAATGTCCACAGTTATGCCAGAATAGATTATTAGAATAACATGAATCTTGAACACAACCGGTGAAATTAGATTGTACCAGGGTGAACTTTTGCGTACCCAGAACGTACTGACGTGATGTTATTTTATGAAACGGTGTAAACAATAAACAGACATGCGATTGCAGCATTCCCGAGAAATTTGCCGTCATTTATTGAAGAGTCCTGTTGTATACCTCCGAAGTTCTTCATCGGATCTTTATAAAAGGATCTACGTGAGAAGCAACAGCTTTCAAATAAAAAAATAATCATCAAAATCGGTTCACCTAGTAAGAAGTTCGGAGGCAAAACATATTTAAAAAAAAATGCAGTCGAATTAAGAACCAGCTCCTTTTTGAAGTCTGTTAAAAAGAGAGGCCTATGCGCAGCGATGGGCGAAGTCAGGCTGCGAATAATGATGATGATGATGAAATTACAAACATATGAGAGTTCCAGTAACCATGGAAATGGTTTCATTAACACACGCTCGGCTAACGAGCACGTTGCTTGTACTAATTTAATTGTCGTGCCTTCGCTAACGTTCCATAGGAGCATGAAATCGTTTAGAAATAAAATATTGTTTGGCTTACTCTCGAGAATTTCAGGCTTTTAGGTTTTGTTGCTTATAGAGTTCGATCCAGAGGCTTCAGCTTCAAAAGTGGCATTCGAAGTCAGCGAAGGCGATGGTTGCAATGTCGAAATGTATGGGATTGACACATGATTTTACGACATCGCTTGTCAATCTCATACAATTTTGTATTTTTGTCAATTGCTATCGCCATGCTTTCGATGGTATAATGTCACTTATGCCTCTGGGTATATAGGCAAAGTGACATTTCATCGATGATAACGACAAATATGAGTGCAAATATGAGAAATACCATCCGTTTTATTTAAGCTGGGTAAGTTAATTCATTACTATATATTCGAAATATTTCGGCAGTTGCTATCGCCAATAATACGAGTATTTTGTTAGTTGCCAATTCTATGGATTCTGAACTTCAACATTCGATCTTGTTTCGTCTGAGCAATTTGTTTAATGTTATTTTTTTGGGTGCACCTCTGCCTTACCTTTAAAGGAATACACGCGTGATGTTATGGTATGTTGCTGTTTTTCTAAGCTTATGTTGAATGAAAATATCTGGTGAAAATGGTACTTAAAAAACTGATTTACAATAATTTTTGTATTAACGATTTTCTATCCATCTGAACCTCTCCTAGTAACCATTTTTTTTAATTTACTGTGTCTTTGACATTTGCGTGAGCTTAGAATACATTTTCCGAATATTTGGTGGTTCTTCGACTTGCATCTATCTCGAATTGCAATCTAGCTGGTTTCAGATCTGCCACCGTCTTGAAACTCAGAGTACGTTCACAGAACATCCATATTTCCAAAATAATTTTTAACGGATCCGTCGTTACTGGAGATGATGTTCACACCGCATTTACAGTACCATTTTAACGGATCCGTTGCTTCTGGGGCTAATGTTTACATCACATTTAGTCAGTGTACCACCAACTTTGAAACAAAACGGATCATTATTATAGTACTGTAGTGTATGAACTCGCTCGTATAAAAACGTATACGATAAAGTGGACCTGTAAAACGGAATATATCACTTTCATTAGTGACGGATCCGTTAAACACGAAACTGAAAATACGGATGTTCTGTATGAACGTACCCTGAACGAGCACTCACGGGAGCACTCACGATGGGTGCAGCTGTTCATGGTATAAACATTCCGAAATAGCTGAATAAATTCTGTGCAGACTTGCAGAATTTCTTGATAAATTAATTCACATAGAAATGGTGATTTTTGTAATATACTTGCACGGCATGAAGTGATCAAGGGTGGATGACATTATTCGACTTGATTAACTCCTGCATGGATGACATGATTGGACTCCTTTCCTGTCTAGCACGAACAACCACCTGGCCCTACCACGACTTGAACTTAGCCGACGATAGAGAAAACAAAAAAAAAATATTATGAGTTCGCGTTTTGCATCCGTGGACAAAGAAAATATATCAAGGATTTAGAATGTGAGATGAGATTGTCTGAGCCCAATTCAATTTATATTAATTGTTTAATGTAGTTTACTTAGCATAGTTATTTAAGTTTATAAGCACATTTCAACAGACACGAGAGCAACTGCCGACAAACTGTTTCAAGCTCTAGTCAGACAGGTGTGCAATTGTCGTTGGTACTGCATGCCAACTGCACACCGACTGCAATCGGACTGCACAGTTGGTACACAGTTTTATTGCAGTCGTAATAACTGCATTCAAACTGCAAATTTGCAGTCGGAGTGCAGTTGAAATGCAGTCCGTCTGTCTAGTTTGACAGTATTTGTAAAAAAAAATTGATTATATTGTAAATAAAAGTTGCCAGCACTAGGAATTTATCCTTTATCGTGGGTGCATTTACGAACGAATAAACTCACATACGCAAACAGCATTATCTGTAGGCCATACAAATATTTGTTCCGTGCAGGAATCGAACCTGCGATCCCAATCCGGGATACGACACACAGAGCAGCAGCGGATCGCTCAAATAATGCACCAACCGTGTCGACAATTAAAACAGATTTTGAATAAATAAATAAATATACGAAGTTTATTGAAATGGTTCGATGCTACAGATTATGCCGCAATGTATAGTAAATTAACAAAAAAATTAACTAGTTATTCTAAGACTTACCAGTCATGTTCTTAAGAAGACTGAACACCTCTGGGGTGACGGTCGACGATGAACTTTCTTGAGTAGTCAAACGATTTATGGAGCTGTTACCACGGTCGGAAAACATTTTCGCCTGTGAAAAAAGATCTCGATATAACTTCAATTTTTTTTTTTTTTTATCAATATTTATTTGCACTTAATGGGGGTAGCTCCCCATTTGAAATCGTCAGTGTAGCTTGTTACACGCTTAAGAATACATATATTTCTCATATTCATGAATAATTTTATTCTCTCCAGTAATGCGAGAATCTCACTCATTCAAAATCTCATCTGTGGTAATAGGTTATATGTACTTATAAATATACGAAAACTGGGATTCTGCTGAGAAATTCCAGCACCATCTAGCCCGGGAATCGAGCCCAGAACCTCATGTTTAGCTGTAGTGCTTACGACAACAACCAACAAAGCAGTTACATTAAGTTCATTCAATAGTTGAATATTACCTGTAGGGTGATGACGTCTTCCTGCCTTCCTCTGTACTGTGCCTCTAGAAACTGTAGACGAGACTGCATATCCGCGAGGATTTCGTCCATGTGATCTTCACGCTGAAGTCGAGCTGCAAGAACAAATAAGGTTAAGGTACTAATGAAGATACTGCTCAACCAACGTATGTGATCGCAACGATCATGTCTCACTAGACATGGTCGTTACTCAGATCGTTATTGTGTTACTCAGACAAATGACCATAAGTCACTACTTATGGTCATTTGAGTAACACACTCACAATTAAAACGAATACCTAATATTGAAAATCCAAAATTTTTTTGTCGCGTTATCATGAGGTGTATTTTTCAAGCAAAGGAATGAATGAATTATGAATTACCTACAAAATAATTCATTTTGTAATAGAAAGTGTGTTACGGATGTAGCGTACTTAGCTATAAAAAACAGCTGCCCGCCACAATGTCCGCCATTTTGGGCAAGTCGAACGCATTGGTATGACCGTACCTTCAAACCTTGTCTTGAAAACGATCATCCAATACGCGATCCGTTATAGTGACTATGACGTAGGGACACGACTTATTTTGAGAAAACCATTTAGCCCGGCCAATTAATGGGGTAAAATGAAAGCTCGTGGCTAAATAATAACAGCCGCAAGGATTGATCTTCAAGATTAAGCAACGTGTACCGAGGTCAGTCCGTGGATGGGTGACCATACTTTCAAAGCGAGTTTCTTCCGTGCCTCGGCAAGCACGTTAAGCTGTTGGTGCCGGCTGTCATTTGAAGATCTTTGACAGTCGTTACGGGTATTCAGAATCCTGATATCTGACAGCAGTCTAGCCAAAGGGTACCGTGTTACCCAGTTACTGGGTTGTGGAGATCAGATATGCAGTCGCTCCATGTAAAATATTGGTACTCAGCTAAAACCAGTTAGACTGAAAGCTGACGCCAACATACTTGGGAAAAGCCTCGGCAGATTGAAGTTGAAGTAAAATAATGAATCATCATCAATCAATCAAAAGATCATATTCTTTTAAGACAGAGCTATGTTGATACTAATCCCGATATATAAAACACGGGTAGGATTGAGTGCTAATCTCGATGTTACTTGAGTTTTAAAAATCAGTACTGACCGTATAGTAATAACATATGTACCTATAAATTCAGTTTACATACTAGCAAAATAAGATGTTGTTTCAGGTGTTCAAAAAATTTATACAGGTATGTTTGTACGGTCAATGACATAAAGTGGAGATCAACAGAGCAAACAATCGAAAACTGACGCCAGTTTAAATTAACATTTATAGCAATTTAACATTACAGTATATTAAAAATAGTAATAAGTTTCTACAATAGTAAAGATTCTTAAATGGTCACAAACTTGTGTCTGTGAAACAGATTACAAAAAAAGTCAGTTGGTTCAAAAGACACCCTATAAGTAAGGAAAACGAAGCACAAGGAAAATGATGTCCCTATGAGTATTCGCTTCACTTTCTTCTAATGCCACAAGAAGACAGGGTCTTTTAGTTTAGTAAGGAATTTGTGTTTTTAAAGTTCCGCACCTGAAGGGTCCAGACGGAGCCCTATTGTTGTCACTAACGTGTCTGTCTGCCTGTCGTCTGTCACACAGGTTTTACAGCCAAACGGTTGTAGCTACAATCGTCACCTACCTCGTCGAGTGGGGTATCGTTGTTTAGAGTTCATTGAGTAGATATAGTTTAACTGAATGAGAAGCCGCCAAAGTCAGCTTATTTTACAAAATTTTGTTCCGAATAATTTGACCTATGAACTTGAAAAGGTTATAATGTTTATTATTATAATTTCATTTTTAATTTCGTAGACTAAAGTGACAGCTGCCATCGACCTTATTTTTTTAATGTTGCAAGCGCGGATCATAGTGTTGTAGGTAAGGCTCAATCATATGTGATTCATCGAATCAATGTGACATGACTCCTCCTTAAATTTTACTTATTGTTGTAAATAAATGTTTTATGAATATAAACGTAATATATTTAAATATAACAGTATTAATACACATAGTGCATAAACTTTGACGTTAAAAATAAGAAATCAACAATATAATAAATGCGATCGATAGAATGAAGTTTGAAATAAATCACTAGAAACTAAATAAATTTTGTGCAAGTAGATAACTTTTTTTTTGCCTTGTATTCTTAAATTTTCGATCTACTTTGATTTTCGATCAGCTTTCACTCAGGATACGACGATATTTTATGCATCGATAAAGTGACAACCCCGCGCATGTCAATTTATTATACGAAATTAAAAATCACAGTATATTTATATTTTACTAATAACTACCAATAAATACCAATATATTAATAATAACCAATATATTAATAAATCAGATTTTACTTTGAAATTCTCATTTTTTTTCTATTACAACCAACCTAATTTTGCGGTTTGGTACGGAACCCTAAATGTGCGAAGTCCTACTCGCAATTGGTCGGTTTTTACTCTGAAGTGTTTGAGTAGCCATTAAAAAGTGGTCATAGATTTGGATCCTTTGAGTGCTTCTGGCAATATGTTAAATTGTTTGAATCCTTCATACAAAATAGTTTTTCTGGCGTAGTTTGTGCGGTGTGGGTATAGTTGAAGAAAGTTACGTCTCAATTTAAAATTATTCAAAATTCGTCGAAATTTAAAAAGGGAGCTTCAAGAGACGAATAAAAAAGATAAAATTATTTTTATTGTTGTTTGTGTTTATACAGCCATTTTTATCAAAAACTGATATCGAATGACCAACATCAGAAATATTCTTATACTCATGTATTATTATAACGATATTTATTTTGATGTTGAACAACCCGACAATAGCCGAACTGATGTAAAACAACTTAAGTACGTCTATAATATCTAAGATCCTAAACAAAATGATCAAGACTCACCATGTGACATTTCCGTAGCGATTGTCACTTTGTTAGAAGCCCCAACCCAGTGACTTTGCAAGTGCGTTACCATCCCAGAGACTTTGAATAAACCGGTACCACCCTTCAAAACGAAACACTTCGCGGCAGAAATAGGTATGGCGGTAGTACTTCTCTACTACTCCGTGGCGAGCTCCATCACAACAAGCTCCCTACCTTTTACAAGCTTTTTATTAACTTGTTATATTTTACTAGAGGCTTACCCTGTCTTAACCTAGGTTTTACAATTATCATCGTTTCAGCCGAAAGACGTCCACTGCTGAACAGAGGCCTTCCTTAAGTAACGTCATATCGACCGGTCCTGTGCGACTCACATTCAGTGGATTCCCGCAACCTTAACGAGGTCAACGGTCCAGCTTGTGGGAGGCATTGTAGAACAACTCTAAAGAATTGGTTTTGGGACGATAGCCTTACGGATATAAATAGTTGACATCTGTCAGACCAGGACTTACTTTTTTTAAAGTAGGTTTGCGTGAAAAAAAATCTTGTGGACTAAATCAAGAAAGGGATGAAATTGATTGCAGGATTTGTGATAATATAAACACAAACATAGTACAGTAAGAGTCAATCAGTTAATAAAGCTCGTATCACATGTACTCGGTGGATTGTCGTTTAAGTAATTTTTTATTACAATTTGATTAGTTACTTTGTATTAAAAAAAAAGAAAAAGACGTTCAATTGTTTTATACTCCTCGCCCGACTTTACTCCCGCAAAATGACCTTCGTCAATCATAAGTGCAATATATCCGTAACTAGATAAATATTTTTCAATCATAAAATTACTGTAGCTACCTAACGCTTAAAACCGGCTAAAAAGCCTATCAAACAACGCTAACCTACCACAGCCGACAAAACCGAAATTGTATGCAAAAAATTAATATTTACGGTTTTACATGTTCGTAAATGCATCACAAGGTGATAATGTCATTAAAAGGTACTTCATAATAGAACCATTAGACTTTCCTGAACGAGCCCTCTAGTATAATATCATATGGGTTGGTTACCTGATGGATTGCAGAAATGGAAGGAGAATATACCTTTCCAACGATAAATAAGTAGAGCATCTATTCTGCCACGAAAGCAATAATGCAGTTAAAAAGATGCAATGAAATAATAGATTAGCTCGGATTTGCAGCCTTGAAGAGGAGAATTATAATTAGGGTATAATTTAGACGGTCATCAAAAATATTTTTAAGACTCTAAGCTTAGGCACCAAATAAAATAATTGGTTCCCAAAATGGATCAACGGTCACCAAATTCTATCCAACTCAAAGATTAATATACCGGGTGTATTCGTGTTTTTAACGAATTAGTCCAAGAGCGAGCGAAGCGAGCTCAGGAGCTTAGGGCACCCCGACACGGACAGGTTAGGTTCGAACGAGATGACGGGAGCCGAAGTGAGCGAGCAAAGCGAGCGAACTCGGCTCCCGTCATCTCGTTCGTGTTAGGTTACTTTAGACCCTGCGGACGGAAATAGGAGCCCCGCTGCGCGGGGCTCCGTCGACTTTAAAGGCGTCCATATATTTTTTTGGCAGTCAATAATACGAAAAAATGGATTTATTTCATAATATTTTAGGAAACGTTATTTGGTGACCATTTATCCATTTTGGTAACCGTTTAGAATTTTTTTGGTAGTAAAATAGGTACTTTTTTGGGCGGTGTTTAAACACAAGCCTTATAATTATATGGTTTCAAAAAAATGTTCGTCTTTTATGTGTTTTGTCATAGTTTGAAAAGATAATAGTATCGTTATTAAATTATTATATAAATTATATGCGCTCGAATAGGTTGCCCGTTACAACTTCATTATACCAGCCGAAAGATGTCCTAGCATCGCGCCACATTTACCGGTCCCGTGCGTCCCACATCCAGCGGTATTGCAACTTCATACTTTGTGTTCAAAAGAGCGATCTCATTAGATGTTTTTCTAAATCTCTTCAACATTATTATGTAACGTACGTAAGTGCAAATGCAAAAAATATAAAATGAATATAACAAAGACAAAAGTAACGAACAATTCCTCATAAAAAAACGCTATTATAATTAATAATCAGCAGTTTAGAATATGTAAGCGAATACATATATTTAGGACAATTAGTATCACCATGAGAGAGAAATTGAGAGCATGCAGAAAGAAATTGAAAGAAGAATAGAAAACTCTTGGAAGAGATTCTGGTCGTTGAGCGAAGTAATGAAAAATGAAGAAATGCCTATGGCGGAGAAACGAAAAGTCTTCAATGCTTGTATACTACCATGTCTGACATAACGGATGCCAAACTTGGGCTTTAACTGAACAACAACAAAATATTTTAAATATATGTCAGAATGGGATAGAGAGAAGCGTATTGGGAGAAAGAAGAAGCGATAAAATACAATTAAAAAAGATCAAAGGAAAGACTAAGTTTGGCAAAGTTCAATCAATATACAAAAAACTGAAATGGCGTTGGACAGGACATATGTTGAGAGAAAAGAAAGAGAAATGGACTAGAATAATAACGGAATGGTACCCTAGAGAACGCGGAAGAAGCAGAGGAAGACAGCCAAAGCGATGAAGAGATAAGAGGGGAGATAAGCCGAATGCCGAGAATATGTTTTAGTTTAAGTTAATTTACAGTTTCTTACCTCTATCGTTATAATTTTAAGTAATGTTTGATCAAATATGTTGAAATCTATCAGCAATAAAGATTTATTTTATTTTTTATTTATGTGACGTACACCACACAGCACAAAACATATACTCACAAACCACAAGAACAGAAAGCATTAACATTGGTTAGTTGTTTATAACACAGAAATATTTTTGACGAACACAAAAACAGAAAGCACCAACATTGATTACTTGTTAAAACACAGCAACATTTTTGACGACCAAAGTTTATTGTTGGCTAAATCATTGTTCGTTATTCAGTAAACGGTCGAAACAACAAAAAGAGAATATGGTAAGGCAACAACCGATTATGAATGTCAAAAATGAGTATCACGAGAAGTCATTATAGTTGCAGATCAATTGAGAACACGTGGCATTGCAGCATTTCTCGTGGATGTGATGATGAATGTCTACCCATCACATAAGCGCAACACTACGAAGAATGAACTACCAAACATTCTTTGTAATGCCGAGCTTTGAGTGACATAGCAGAAAAATAACACATGGTCATAATCATGGTACATCCAGTTTTAAGAAAGGTTTGTTTGAGATCCTTGGACTCCAGAGAAAGTGACCATTCTACCAGCGGTAGTGATTGACAATGATCTAAAATGTTTTGAATTGAAATTGTCACATGCAACCCCATAAATTTTAGACTTTTTAACAATAATTATGTCTGATAGAATGCCCCTTTGTTTACTTCTCTTATCTCTCAAACGTTCTAGAAAGCCTTTATTAACTTTGATGTGTCCTTGTCCTTCCTGAAAACAAGGCAAACGATATGGTTAAATCAACCAGTGCACTACGATTCCTTGCCATTGAAAAATAAATCATTTATTGTTACCAAGGTTGTGCTGTATTGTTGTTTTGTTTTATTGTTAATGAGTTAGTAATCTTTGTGCAGATCGACGAATTTATCGTTTTAGTTATTGTTTCCAACTATAAAGAGGTGTAGTATAAGTGACCCATACTTGACCATATGATCATTTTGTAAATAGAAGGCTGCAAGACTCATGCAGTGATTAAATGTTAGCTCCTAAACTTCATGGTACATGTCAACATCTCAGAATAGTACCAGTACCATAAAAGCTATTTTAATCTGCCCTTCGACTCAAATCTACGTTATCCAAAGAACTTACGATAACGCCGCCTTTCGAGGGGTGCAGTAATAGAAACAAGAAAAACTATAAAATTTAAGAAGCCCCGATACATTTTCATTTCATGCTTTTAAACTACACAATTTAACTAGTAGTAGACACAATTAGATCATAACTATTGAATGGCTGAACCGATGTTCATAAAACATTGCTAAGAACACTCTTAATAAGGTCACCTTTCAAACAAATAAAACTAAATCAAAATCGGTTCATCCGTTTAGGAGCTATGATGACACAGACAGATACATAAATACACACGTCAATCTTATAACACTCCCTACTCCCACTCACTAGACAGAGTGATATTCTATCAGCAATAACGATTGTTAAAAATTACAAAATCTATAGGATCGAGAAGCGCTTGTGAAATGTCACGTGGTATTTTGAAGTTTTCAACCGGCTTCAAAAAGGAGGAGGTTCTTAATTTGACTGTATGTTATTGTATATTTGTTACTCGATTACTCCAACAATCAAGAACCGATTTTGATGTTTTTTTTTTTATTTGATGTCTGGTGCTTCTCATGTGGTCCCATTTAAATTTAGTGTGATAATTTTACAACAAGTGAATGCGGGAATCGAACCCACAACACGCAGCGCCGCAGGTAATCGCTCAGTCACTGCGATCATTAAATAGATCATTTGGCAAAAATAATTATATACTAATAATTATATCTTTGGTTACAACAAAATGTCCTTTTTTCTGTCCATTTAATCTGTTTAACTTTGTTTTTTTTCTTTGTGTTTTTTTTTAGTTTATTAATTTTCATTATGATTTTTTTTCTCACCTGTGTTTTCTTTTCTTTTTCTTTTTTTGTATTTTATTTTTCTTATTTTTTGAACGTTTCGTTTCTTTTACTTTTTTTAATCAGGATGTTATATCGGTATCATGTGAGGACCATACTGGCTAGGTGAAAGATGTCTGTAATGGAAAGAACCACACAGTTTGGGTGGACCTGTCCTGTTATTGAAAGCATTTGTTAGTATCGTGTAACTCACCCAACGATTCGACTACCAAAAAAAGGGACATTTTGGTAGGCCACAACAAGGACTCAATTTGCCAGACGGTAAAAAAACTACAATCCACACAGTCCTCACAATTACAATGATGAACTTAATTGTAAGATTACATATTTTCATCTGAACGACTTTATATTTTTTACAATGTACTTTTACAAACTTTAAAGGAGATACAGCTAAACTGTTTTTGCTGTGCATCTTCTTCTTATCTTGATGACCATATTTTGTCCAGCCAGTGCGTAGTAACCTGAAAAGCTTTTTTGAGTGCTTTGACACGTCCTGGAAGGTGCATGTGGTTGTTAGGTACGGTCAATGATGTCCTCTTGAACAGGTGGAGAATTTGGAATGCGATGATTTCACCTCATGTAGCCTAGTTGATAGTCTCGCAGTTTTTAAAAAAAATCCATCTTGGTCACTACCGTTCATGGTGAGGAGAGTTTCAGGAGAGATGAAGTGTTGAAATGTTTCTACTGCGCCGAATGTTGTGAGTCTACCGATCATTTGAAGTACAATATAGCACAGGATGTATGTTCGATTCACAAGACCCGTACGTTTGTACTTCAAGCAAAAGGCAAATACCGCGTCCCTTGATGAGTGTGTTAAGCGTTGCGTCAACAGCACCCTCGCCACGCATTTGCGTGAGGGTCTCAAGCAGCTTACTTATGCATAGAGTACCTTTAAAATTAGTAAGCTCAAATTGCTATATTTTGTCGGCACAGAAAAGTATAAGTTCAAAAAGTAATCTGTTTACAAACGATTCCAGGCAATCAACGTGCTAACATTATGAACAAAGTAATTGAAATTCAGTCCCTGCAATAAACTTGTTGTTCATGCACATTATTTGAAATACCTATTAGAATTTATATTTGTTTCGGGATATTTACCATGTATATTTAGGTTTTGATTGAGAGCTCGATATTTCGGCACCGTTACAAGCGCCATGATCACGAGAACTAAAGTCTTTGCGGTGGGTGTTGTTTACTAGCTGACATATCTGTCTACCCTCTTTCTCACTTGTTTTACGCGCACGACGCCACTACTACTAGTTACATAACCCGAAAAAAAATAGCCCGAAACAAATATTAATTCTAATGATCACATCATGTGAGCTTACAAAGTTATATTGAAATACCTAACCGGAACATTATTATTAATATTTTTTTTTAAATCAACAACACCTAACACATACGTACTACACATAAATAAATGACACAACCATTAAAAATCTAATGCAATAACGACTAGACAACACACTAAGGCTGTGAAACTTAAACCTAAAATATTTAACTTCTTGAGTATACAATATTTGCGAAAATATTACATAAGTGACAGGTCATACAATATAGCAGAAAATATTTAAGATAAACTTAGAACACTCGTATTGTCAGATTGTCTCCTAAGCACTGTTCGGTTTTATTAAACATTAAACACTAGCTGTTACCCGACTGCCGCAGGAGTGTAATGTGTTTATCAGTCTATGTATGTATGTATGTTTGTTCCTATGTGGTGTTCTAGTGACCAAACACGTAGGCCGATTTTGATGATTCTTACGTCAAACGATTCGTCTTAACTCTGTGAGTGTCCCTGTCTACATTAATATTGGAAAAACAAAAATGGCGGATTTGGGGCACCATATTGTGGAGGCCCAAATTTTTTTATGAAAATAAAGGGGTTTAAGAGGTGATTACAAAAATATATAATACTTATATGTTTTAATGAAAATAATTTAAAAAAAAAATCTTTAAAAATAACATAAAATCCGACTGCTTAAAAGGCGAACTATAAAGACGTAAGAAGAAAATCATGCTGTGCAGTCGGAGGATACATCTGGTTTTGGTCAGTCAGCTCGCGCACTTTTTAGTTCGCTTTTTAAGAAGTCGAGTTTTTTGTTATTTTTAAATATTTTTGCACAGGGATTGTGATTTTTTTTCGATACAAAAAGTACCTTTATAACATCAGCTATCTACCAGTGAAAGCCCCGTCAAAATCAGTCGAGACATTTCGGAGATTATTCGTCACAAACAGACAGAAGTGTAAAAATTGCGTATTTGTTATTATTAGTACCGTAGATACTTTCACATGCATTCAATAAAACGCTGTTATTTTGATGTTACATATTAACACTTAAATTTTATTTATTTTATAGATAGATGATAAGTATATACATATATATATTCTGTTTTTGATGCTTTGGTTTTTAGAGGCAAATATAATAGAAATGATCAACCGGTCTACTGTAGCAAATATTGTTGTATATGTCGTGGTGGCCCATTGGCTAAGACCTCGCCTCTCATGCTTGAGGTCGTGGGTTCAAATCCGGGCAAGTAGTAATGTGACTAATTCCTTTCGTATGTACTTTCTAAGTTTATCTTGGACATCGCTGACAATGGTGAAGTAAAACATCGTCAGGCAACGTTCTCTTATAGTTAGTATAAGTTTATGCTGCATTGGTCTAGTTGCTGGAAGGCGTTCCAGTGCGAGGATAAAACAATAAATAGGTAAATAGCTAGACTAGTTTGAAATGCATTCCGCAATAAATGGTTTTAACGAAATTTTAATTACGTGTTGACCTTGCAATGCATTTCTTACAACAACAACATATGCCCATAGCAATTTTTCTTTACATTAAATGGGAATCATTCTTTGGACGCCATTAAAAAATGTTATGCACTTTGAACACAGAAAATTTATTTGTATTATTCCATTTATTTACTATATTTACACTTTTTAGATATTATCTATAAAAAATAAAACACAAAAAACAATTTAAAAAATAGCCACCGGTATCGGGAACAGGATCCAAGCTACCGGTGGTCAAGGCTTCTGAGAGAGGAATCTCCTGACTATTTATTATTATTATTTTATTATTATTACATTTTTTTATCTGCCGTATGGAAATGCTTGCTTTTTATTCTTTTGCTCTCGTAATTATGTATGTACTTAATTACTTGGGTTGTCTCCCTATTTTTACCATTTTCGTTCTCACCCAAATATAGATATAAGCTTAACTATTCTTTCTAAGTTTTAAAGTGTATTTGTGTTCGTAATACGAGCTATCTCGACATGAACCCGTGCTTTCTAACCAATGCGTTTGTCAAAAACTTTGTTAGTGATCGAATCATAGTTTCTACCGTTAGTCTTTATCAGAAATTAAAATTAATATTTATCAGCTTTTATTGCTAAAAAATATATATCCACAATTTCGGTACTTGTTGCTTTGATTCAAGTCATAGAAGTAGCATTCATTTGATCATCCTTCTATGTCTTCAAGTAAATAATATAACAACACATGCATTTAAGCTAAACATTTATATATATACATGTAACATATATTTATATGCCTATGTACGTAGATATATAAAGGTATAGGATAGAACCATTAATACACGAGCACAAGGTGTGTCCTCCGGTCACCCACGGGCCAACAAATGTCATTTTTAACGATAGAAGGGACACAAAAAGGTTTATTACACGCCTTGCTATGCTATGTGTTGAATAAGAAAATATAAATGGCAGGAAAACGCAGTGCAGTGGTTTAAAACATGGTAAACATACAATAAGAATTAATGGAGATGCAGATCCCTGAAAAGATGGAGACGGTTAACCCGAAAAGGAGAACAGTAAAGAAATAATTACAACAGTAGCCAGTCTTTAGTATAAGAAGGTAAGAATACATTCTTAAAGCCCTTATACTTTTAAAGACGCAATCGAATTTCAAATCTCTTTTTATTTCTCTCTTTTCTGATATTTTATGTTCATCATAGCTTTCACTATATCCCAGTCTAACGCTTGTTTATTTTTAACCATCGATAGTCGCGCGCGTCAAGTATCGTCCAGTACACACGTGACGTCACAGTTTCGCAGTGAGACGTCCAGCAGACACATCACGTTAACGGTCGTTTAACGAGTGTTTTATTTTTATTTTATGCAGATTATGGGCGACGGTAACCGAGTTTTGTTTAAAGATAGATGTTTTGTCACAGTCCGTTCTTGGCTTTTTGGTAAATAACAGGTTTTGGTATGAGGCTTAATACGCATTGCGATTTTTAGCCGCGCGGATTTTATTCGCGCAAATTTTTGTCCGCGTAGTGAATTCAACTAACACGCAAACTTGGATAAATTTCCGCGTGAATTTTTCTCTTTTTACCTATTCATAGAGCTCAAAATATTCGAGCGAATTTAATTCGCGCCGCGGTGCGGTGGATTCTGTGGCAAAACGCGGATTACTTGCGGTATTATTTCCTTGCGATATTTTTTATCGCAATGCGTGCAGCTTCATACAATTCCATAGGTCGCAGAATAGGCGAAAAAATATCCCTTGATTAAAAACCGCGGTGCGTGAAGGCTGCGGTTTTATCCGCAGTGCGTGTGTTGTTAGTTAGATTCAGTACGCGGACAAAAATTCGCGCGAATATAATCCACGCTGCTAAAAATCGCAATGCGTAGGATTAATACTGGCATTTCTCTTTGCGAATGTTCTTGTCTATGAAAGTATCTTCTACTACCATTGTACCACTCTTGGTCTTTAAAGGTGTTAATTATTACATGGCGTCAGACTAAATAAAAAAAATATATAATTTTTATCCGTTTTCTCACTGTTTTCCGTCTTACAGACACACACGATTTGTCCTAAAAAAATCTGTCCCTGGATCTCTCAGTTTCAAGTAAATGTGACCTTCAAGTTACTGCAGTAGTGTTAGCTTGGTCTGCTCAAAATTAAGTGGGCCAACTGCCAGATAAACATCTGCACTGTTGCATCAAGATCTCCGTTGCAGCGATCTAAAAGTTCAATGGTGCCTTACTCAAGTGACTGCGAACATCGCATCGTTTATATTTATATGATAGCGTCACTCTACACATTTTTATGAAATGCTAATTTCTTTTTGGGGAATAGTGTATTACAGCGTTTTACAATGGATTACACTCTCATTTCTCATCTCTCATTTCTGGGACTACAGTTTAATTAACCCTAATTAACCTTACCCCTAATTTCAGTGTAATACACTGTATTTATGAACTGTGTTAGCTGAACAGTCGAAATATTCACAGATTATGTATTTCTATTGCCACTATAACAACAAATACTAAAAACAGAATAAAATAAATACACTTTTATTTACTGTGTTAAAATTGAAATAATAATCATAAATATGTTATTATAAATACAATATCAATGAAGGTTTTCATGAGATGATTTGTTTGTTGTCAAATCGACGGTAGTAAAGACGAAGCGCGGGATAAATTACTAAAATTACTTACTCAAGGAACACAAGTAGGTTATATTGTACTGTTTACAGTCCACCCAAAATAGGTCGGCGGTCATGGATCCGGACCGCGGTCCGCCATTTGTTGAACCCTGCCTTATAGGATCACTTCGTTATCCGTCTGTCAAGACCGTTTTTCTCAGGATGTTTTTTATTTCATTTATTATTAAGTTGAAATGAATATCAAACGTTCAGGGGGGTGACCATAAGCTCTTAGAGTAAAGTTATTTTGAGTGTGCGTAAGGCACAGATATATATGACTTGTATATAGATCTGTCCCTTTCTTACAGTCGAACTAAGATAGTTTTGACAAGTAAGAGTAAGGGGCAGGTCTGCAATCTCTTGTTACCGGGAGCAACACTACATAGCATCTAAAGTCATTATCATTTATATAGAGCAAATTAAAATTTTCATTGCCTTTGAATAATGCAGCTTGTGGAATACTGCACGTTACGGTATCCATCAACTGCCCGATACAGTTCTGATCACCATTTATTATGTACTTTATTATACACCACATAAATAATTACAGGACAAAACATTTATAAAGATAAGTGTACAATGGGCGGTCTTATCGCACTGGGCAATCTCTTACAGATCAACCTTTGGATGTTCTGAACTTGAGGAGATAGACAATAGTATGTTGCGAATGCGAACCAAACGACTTGTTATGACAGGTTCGAAGAAAATTGTCGTGGGAAACACTCGTTCGATCGAGACAGCTTTATTATGGTGTACTTTCATGTTATTGCAGTGAAGAACTGAACATTATAAAATGTAAGAGAATTAGCTGACCGCTAACCAGTTAAATCAAGCAGGATTTGAACCCTGACGACAACTGTTCTACCATAAAACAGTCATTAAAAATCAGAAAATTACGTTGTTTTATTTTTGTAGTAAGGTCTTCCAGTACATTTAATGACGACAAACTTGGTCACGGCACCAGATATTCGGGTAAACCGACCTTAACATTAAATGTAGCATAATTAAGGCAAATTTATTAGCCTAGGGTGATTTAGGAACCGTTTTAGTCACACAGTTTACCACAATAAAAATAGCGGGTAAATCAATCTCTATGTGTGCTAGAGAACTTTGATTTAGCGATGAAATTATCCGGGCAAGAACAAACATATTATAATGTCTACAGCGATCCAAATAAAGCATGAGACAGAACAGAGATACGCTAATCGAGTCCCAGCTTTATATTATGGTGAGCAATAGCCGTTTTGTGAGGATGCGACGCATATTTTCCCTATTTGTATTTAAGTGTTTCTTTTGTTACTATATTTTAAAAAAATCGCGCAAATGTTCTTTTTATTTATTTCTTTTAATATGCAGAAAGTTGCAGTGTTTTTGTTCGAAGTCAAATAACATCCCAGCCAATGTACAGCGGAACAATATAGTTATTAGACGATACACTTAATAAGCAAAATTCAAATATAATTGGAATGCAGACAGGTAGCATAAGAAATTAACTAATAAGATGAAAACACGTATAAACACTTACGATTCCAGCACAATGATACACAAACAGATACTGACTGTGGAGTAGAATCAAATTATTATTGTACATCAGCTTTGTTCTCGATGTATATGTTTACCATGCAGCTTCTCCGACTCACTCGGTAACCTGTCGCGCTTTAGAATCTATTTTTAAAAAATATTAATATTATCTGTGGTCTAGCTGTCAAACTTCATTCTTTTGTTTCGCGCGGTAACCGGCGTTGTAAAAAATTTTTTTTAGTCAAGTAAAAGTAATTTATTTAGTGTTTTTTCCAGTGTGTTACACTGTAGTAATGGGTAGAAAACATAAGCTCGTTGAGGGTGAACGAAAATTAGAAAAATATTTAAAGAAGATAAGAAAAATTGAAAAACGGTTGAAAGATCGTTTGGATAAAAGTGATACTTCAGGTAATGAATAGCACTTATTCAGTAATAAGTATTCTAGTAAACAGTTTTTGTCAACAAAATATATACCTACCACATGACACGGGTGGTGTACGTGATACACCGACGTGATCTTTTTGTCCTCGGAAAAGATGTGGTTAGACATGGGCGGTGTACGCGATGCACAGACATGTCGTAATGAAATATCATATAAGGTACCTTTAGGTATCTGTTGGAGTTAATTACGTGTGAATTTTAAACACAAGCCATGTACGGGATACATGGGTGTGCTCAATTGTTTGAAATAACCTAGTGTACTTAACTGAAGTACCTTTCAGATCATGATTCAAATTCGGATGGGGAGGCCATAAAGGAACAGGTCCATCAGAATAATGAATATGAAATGTCACAAACTGAACCAGAACCTCAGGATCAGGAAGTTACAACTCAAGTTGATACAATGATAGAAAGCAACACTGCTTCCTCTTCTTTACCTGTACTAAGTACAGACATCTTAACGGCACTAGGAGACCCTCTCCCAGAGCAACCAAAGTTTGGTCCCAACATAGTTGAGGATGTGGCTCGTATCTTGAATACCATATTAAAATCTGGACTAAAAAAGGAGGCAAAGGCTCTACTCATGGAGGAGATTATTCCTGAAAATTGTCAGTTCTTAATTGCTCCTAAACTGAATCTTGAAATTGCTACTGCCGTAGGCGAAAACATTTCCAATCGTGATAAGAAGATAGAGATCGAACAGAATCAACTTGGACGGGGACTGTCCATGTTGAGCAAAATATTATCATCATTGACAGTTGAGGAAAATATGAACAGAATAAACGTGATCTCATCACTATGCAATGCTATAAGAATTTTAGCAGATTTGCATGCCACCCAAACAAAGGCAAGAAAAAATTTAACATTGCCTGCATTGGACAAACAATTTTTAAACCTAGTGAAAGACGTTGACAGAGACGAATACTTATTTGGAAGTGACTTAAATGAGAAAATGAAAGCTATTAAAAATAGCCAAAAGAGTGGAAACTCCATCAAAAAATTCATCCCAAATCCAAAACAGGGAAACTACAGTGGCCCATCCCGTTACCATCACACTGGTTCTCGAACGGTAATGAGGAATGGGCCCAAGAAACAACAAGTAGTGAAGAACTACCAACAGAAGTTCCCGAGGAGAACCAACCCCGATTCGAGACAGTGGAAACAATCAAAAACACATGCCCCAACCCCCAAATAGAGGTAAGTCATGGTGGCAGACTTTCACATTTTATAAATTGTTGGCAAAGAATATGTGATGATAAAGTCATTTTAGGTTATATCCAGGGGTATAGTATATCTTTCATTGATGTACCTTGTCAACATTCAGAACCACAACCCTTTCGGTCAAAGTCAGACCAGGAACATATAAATATGTTAAAGGCAATTCATAATTTGTTAAGTTTAGGAGCTATAGCACCTTGCAAGCCCTGTAGAAATCAATTTGTGTCAAGAACCTTTTTAGTTCCAAAACCTAATGGTGATCACAGATTTATTCTAAATTTAAAAAGCCTTAATGAGTATGTAGCTACTTCCCATTTTAAAATGGAAGATTTCAGAACAACCATGGCCCTCCTTAATCCAGGCGATTTTATGGTAAAAATTGACATGAAAGAGTCATACCTCTTAGTTAACATAACACCAAGTCATAGAAAGTTTTTAAGATTCCGTTATGGAGAACTTTATGAGTTTCAATCTCTACCATATGGACTTTGTAGTGCACCACTGGTGTTTACAAAAATAATGAAAGTAGTGGTGACTCACCTCCGTCAAAGAGGCTATAAATCAGTTCAGTACTTAGATGATTTGTTACTAATTGGATCAGATTATACCTCTGCTATGAAAAATTGTCAAGAAACTATTTCTTTACTTCAGTGTTTGGGATTTGTCATAAACTTTGAAAAAAGTGTTACAATACCATCTCAAACATGTCAGTTTTTAGGATTTGTCTTTAATACATTGGATATGACTATTAACTTACCTTCAGAAAAAGTGAAATGTATAGAAAACAGTGTCGCCAAATATATCAAAATGGAATCATGCTCCATTCGTGACACTGCCAAGTTGACAGGTACATTAGTGGCTGCTTGTCCAACCTCCCCATACAGTTGGTTATACACTAAAACACTAGAGCACTATAAATTAAAAGCTCTTACAAAAAGTAATAACAATTATGACTCTACAATGTATGTGAATTCAGATGTCAAAGAAGACTTGCAATGGTGGATTACTAATATTACAAAATTTAAAAAACCAATGTTATCTCCTACTTATGATATGGTTATCTTTACTGATGCAAGCCGAACTGGCTGGGGGGGTGTATGTAATAGTTCCAAAATTAGTGGTTATTGGAAAACTGAAGAACTTAATTATCACATTAATTATTTAGAATTGTTGGCAATATTTCTGGCATTAAAATCATTTGTAAAACATAGACGAAAATTAAACATATTGTTACGAGTAGATAATACTACAGCAATTTCCTATATTAACAAAATGGGAGGCACTCAATTCCTACATCTTAACCAATTGGCAAAAGACATATGGAGATGGTGTGAAGATAGGGAGCTATGGATCTTTGCATCATACATTAAATCATCAGATAATAAGGAAGCAGATGAACAATCTCGTAAAATAAATCCAGATACAGAGTGGGAATTGAGTGACCTCGCATATAAAGAAATACTGTCAGAACTTGGTCATCCCAGCATAGATCTATTCGCATCACGACATAATACAAAGTGTAAGTTTTTTGTATCTTGGAAACCAGATCCAGAAGCCTGGGAGGTTGATGCCTTTACAATTTCTTGGACGCAGCATTTTTTCTATGCATTTCCACCATTTAGTTTAATTCTGAAATGTATTCAAAAAATAAAAGTAGATAAGGCCACTGGCATTATGGTTATGCCTAATTGGCCATCTCAGCCTTGGTATCCGATCATGAAGGAAATTTTGGTATCAAAATTGGTTCATTTGTCTCCTCACAAGAATCTTTTATCATCTTCTTTCAGAGACAGCCATCCACTCCACCATCAGTTAACACTGATAGCAGGCATATTATCCGGCAAGCCTGGTTAAATAGATTAATTCCTACACAGGCTGTGGATGTAATGATTGGATCCCTTGCTGTGAATACACTTAGACAGTACAATGTAACTTATAAGTTATGGTGGAATTTTTGTAAAGAAAACAGTATTGACCCTTACCAAGCTTCAGTGCCATATGTCATGAGTTTCCTCACAAAATTATATAATTCAGGTGCATCCTATGGGACGATAAATTCTCATAAATCTGCACTTTCATTAATTAGTAACTCTAAACTTGGGGAAGATGACCGCATAAAGAGATTATTGAAGGGATTTTATAAAGGTAGACCACCACTACCAAAATATAACATAACTTGGGATACAAACAAGGTGTTAAATAATTTAAAAGACTGGTATCCAAATATTAATTTAAGTTTAGAAATTATTTCTAAAAAATTGGTGATGTTACTAGCATTAAGTACAGCCCATAGGGCTCAAACTTTATCTCTTATAAAAATTAGTAACATAAAGTATTCAGAATCTGGCATCCATATTATAATTTCTGATATTGTTAAGACATCTGGTCCAGGCCGCAACCAGCCTAGCATTAATTTGTATTATATTAATTCACAAAACTTATGTCCAGCTAAGACTCTTCGAGACTATTTAGCAATCACAAAAGATATAAGAAATAATTCAGACTTACTTATTCTATCTTTTAAAAAACCACACAAACCTGTGTCTCCTTCCACTATAGGGCGCTGGATCAAAAATATTTTATTGGTTTGTGGTATAAATACTGAAATGTTTACAGGACATAGTACAAGACATGCTGCAACCTCTATGGCTAAGTCAAGAGGTGTGCCTTTGGAGGTAATTAGGCAGACAGCTGGATGGACCAGTATGTCAAAAACTTTTGAAAGATTCTATAATAGACCTATAACATGTGATTCCTTTACTGAGGCTATTTTTAATCAATAAATAATAAAACTCATAATTAAGTGTAGTAATTAAAGAAAAAGTTATATGAAAGGAAACTAAAAACTTAACTATTAAGAAATTATTATAAGTTAATTAATATTAATTGAGTAAGTATAACTGCCATTCCAAGAAGAAATGTTATTTTAATATGAAAAGTTTGATTTAAAGAAAGATGTTTCTTTTTACATTGTGTTCACCTTTATATTACCTACATATTGCATATACTGTACTTCTGTACTTGTTATATATATGTAGTCACAACTTCTTATTGATGTATATACACTCTAAACATCTGCATGGTAAACATATACATCGAGAACAAAGCTGATGTACAATAACATGATCAAACAAACTCACCTGCAGTGAAGTTCGATCATTATTGTACGAAGGCTTTGTTCGAAGATGTATATGTACCCACCCACCCAGTACCTGCTCCACCGCAGATACTTATACCCTCTGTTTTTTCTTGAAGTTGTGTACTTACCTAATTTAGCTCTAAAGTATGAAGTTTGACAGCTAGACCACAGATAATATTAATATTTTTTTAAAATAGATTCTAAAGCGCGACAGGTTACCGAGTGAGTCGGAGAAGCTGCATGGTAAACATATACATCTTCGAACAAAGCCTTCGTACAATAATGATCGAACTTCACTGCAGGTGAGTTTGTTTGATCATGTTATTATTTTTTAAAGGAAATTCAAAAAGGAAGAGGTTCTCAATTCGATTGTATTTTTTATTTGTGTTATTTCTAAACTTTTTTCTACGTGAATTTCGTTAAGAAATAATAATAATTTGATTATAAACGATTATAATGATTCCTTTTTTATTTGAAAACTGATTCCATTTAAATTTGATCAAGATGTGATGAAGAACTTCGGAGGTATACAATCTTCAATAAACAATGGAAATTCTCTCGGGATTGCTGCAATCGCATGTCTGTTTATTGTTTACAATAATTCATAACATAATAACACGTCGGTATGCTCTAAAGGGGCACGCAGATATGTACAGATCACCCTGATATACTCTCATTTCATCGGTTATGTTAGTTTAATGTTATTCGGGTAATCTATTCAGGCATAACTTTGGGCATTATAGATACCTTACTATTGAACTTGCTGATTAAGTGTACACTAAAAAGGGAAAAAATCTATTTTACTAAAAAAAATATACAACCGACTTCCAAATCAAAACACTACAAAGAGAAAAAATATTTATTTTTCGGAAGTCGGTGCCAAAAAACGAATTAACAAAAACAGGAACACCGACTGCCGAACTTGAAATTATTTTTCACTTCGTAATGTTTTGATTTGGTGTGAAGTTGGTTGTATTTTTTTTTGTAAAAATGTTTTTATCACTTGAAATTAAAAAATTCAATAATAATTATTCAAATATTAATGGCCTAATTTAAATAAATTATTGACTTTGAATTTGACAAGCTGGGAATCAATACCAAAACACGATAGTCCTAAGCAGCGATAAAAAATTAACTGTCCTGCGCCGACACTCATAAGGAAGTGAAGACAATTTTGTATTCATTGTTGTGTACAAAAGGTGTTGTTGTAATAGTACCAACATATGGCCACTCAATTCGGCAGTTATGAATTGAAAGAAACCGCAATCAGCTACAAAAATAATTGGTTTTCGCCGCAAATTAGCTGTACAGAAACGATTGCCGTCAACCAACTGTTAATACAGTTTGCTATTCAATGCAAAAATTTATATTATGAAGGGACTTCTATATATGTTTTGGAACAAATTACAGCGTTATTAAGAGAGTGTGAAGAAAGTTAATACAATCAAATATTGTTATTGCTTATGTCCATTAGTGGACATCTTTCGGCTGAAATGATGATGATGATGTTGATAAATGTTATGGGGGCTACCGCGTATGAAAACGCCGCTAGAGGCGCTGGTGTAACGTATGGTATCCGATATGTTAAGCTCCCCTGTTTGCGTTGTGAGTGGTTGGGATTTTTTCTAATTATATGATTGTTGTGAATATTTTGCGATACTTTAAATTCTTTATGGAAAATATGAATTAGGGGTCAATCAATGTCAGTGCTTTAAGGTATTAAATAAGATTTTAATGTAAACTTGGTTATCACACCCATAGTAGGTACGAAATTTTGACAGCTATACTTTTGGACCTTAGTCAACATTCGTAGTTTAAAGTGACGTTAATCAGTTCATGCTCATTGCGATGAGATTATCCAAACAAATTGTTATATTTGAGCAGAGTATTTTTTCTAAGTTACTCAGTAGAATAGAATAAAGATACTATTAAGTTGTATGAATTTTAAACTAAATTTAGTCTTTTTAAAAATGAAACAGATTCTTCTTCAAGTTTTAAGAAACTATTAGCAGTCCTACATTTTTCAGTACTTTAAATAAAATAAAATTATATTCTTTTATTGCGCCTGCGGATACGGGGCATGGCGACTCTTGGTGATTTGAAAACTTTAAAATCGTGACTACAAATAAAACCCCGCCCGGACGCTCCACGGACACCTTCTAAATTAGCAAAAATCCGGGCATACTCGGACGGATGGCAACCCTATCTACGCACAATGTCGATCTATTAGCGATGGTGACTGTCGAAATGTCTAAATTTGAAGTGAAGTTTCGATAGCGTTTGGACATCCCATGCTTTTTTGGCACTTGGAAGAGGGCTATGTCTAGCAGTGGACTGAAATAATTATGATGATAATGATGCGTCCAATTTCAGAGGGCAGTTACGCGCTACATTCGATCCGTGTCCGTGAAATATCGGTTCGGAAGTAGCCGTAGTACTCCTTGTACGGAAACTTACGCACTACATACGAACTCTATTTGTCATAATTTAGAACATTTTAAACTCGGAACTCAAATCACGGACACGGATCACGGACACGGACGTGTAGTGCGTAACCGTCCTAATTCACCCTTACAATTTTATTTTGTCGGTAGCAATCAGCTGAGTTATAAAGGCATTATAGGAGATGACCTAATTACTAGCGCTGTTGGAACAATCAAGTTACTACTGCACATGAGTAACGACAAGCCTTAATTACATCTAGCGTGAAACCATAGCGTGTACGCTTGACTGAGCTCTTCTTTTTATAGCGGACTGTTTTATAAAAGGCTTTGTTTTCTTATACTCTTTTATAACTGTTTTATAACAACAAAAAAAACTTATTGTTGCAGAAGATCGTCTAATTCGATTGCAAAAATTCCTTCAATGCTTACATTTATCCTAAAAAATAATCCAAAAATACCTGCATTAATTTGAAGCAAAAAAAAAACTCATTTTCTGTGGTAGTCCATGGATACGAGGCCGCGGGATAAAAGTTTGTATATAATTTATTTATTTATCTATGCACACAAAAAACACTTTACAGATTTTATAATAGTACCTTCATAGAATAGTTCTGCGGAATTTGACTTTGTTTAACTTATAAAAGACTAACCGCCGCCCGCGGCTACTCCCGCGTTTAATTGGTACTTCACCCAATATCTTTGTATGTGTTATTCTCATGTATAAGCTATATTTCTGTAAATTTTGTTAAAATCCGTTCAGTAGTTTTTGCGTGAAAGAGTAACGACATCCATTCATCCACCCGTCCATCCTCACAAACTTTCACCTTTATAATAGTAGTAGAATTATTGTACACATCATGTTTTTTCATTGGATACTTCTTAATACCTCACAATTAACTGTTTAATTTGCCTAGACAATACCGACCTTAGATTTTACCCATCCCGTACTCAGCAGCTTTATTTAAACTATTCAGAGGTTGATAAATTTTGTAGTTATAATTAGGGTTATTCTTTCCTTTACTACATTGAAATTATTATTGTATACTTTACAATCAAAACCGGTTTCATTTTCTTACTGTCCAGTCCATGAGATGTGACCCCGTTTTCGAATAAAATTAACGGCGGATTCTGAAATTCCTTTTTCAAAAGTGTCGGACAAAACATCGCAGAATTATCATAATAATTGCAAATATACCAGATGTAGAGTTCGTTATCCATAGTCGCTGGCTTTTGTAAGCCACATCAATTATTGCGAGTACAAAAGCACACGTGTATGACGGAACGGCAAATACCCAGTTATTTTGCAATTATTAGGGTGCTCCATACGGCCATTTCCACTATAAACATGGCCAGGTGCTGTCTGGATGATAAATAAAAAACCAAAACTTTCTAATTCGTATTTAATTCTTTTTCAGCTAACTTTATCTCATGTCTTACTAATAAGTTTAATAAATGAGTTTGTATGTTTAGATGTTTGTGGATTCACCACGTCTCAACGGCTTAATGGATTTGGATGAAATTTGAAACACGGGGTTTAGACATAATATATTTTTCAACACACGCACGTAATAACATTACACACTAGTGCGTAATATAATTATCCCTACAAAGTTAATTTAGTACCTATCTGCAACAAAGAGGTTTTATGCCGCTAAAAATCCATATACATTTTCTGAATAAATAAATGTGTACGTCCCTAATAAAGTCAAACAAACATTTATTATTATCAAATGAATCATAATTGACAATAATTTATTACAAAATATTTGCATTTTATCACTTAAAATTATAATTTGAAGTAGGCTGTATATTCACTCACCATGCAAAATATGCGCGTGAAAAATAAACTTGCGCGCCATTTCCCATTCACAGAGTTTTTATATTTCGTTTTTTTTTTTTTTTTTTTTTCACGTGTAAAACCGCTGCAAAACGTTAGTTTAATCGTATGTTCGGTCGTAATTCTATATTGTACCTAGATACTATGTATAAAGTAAAGTTATATCAACAATAGATATTCCTATTCGCATAACTCTTATCGTAGTAAAATATTTGCCAATCATCAACGTGACTTTCTAGTTACGATGGATTTTGGTAGTATATATTAAGTAGTGTCACTCTTTAAGGCAAAATGCGTTAAAAAATCGATCCATGTGAGGTGCATATTATTATCATTTCAATCTTTGTGAAGAATACTGAGAATTGTTGTCGAAAGAGGTAAAATAAATACGAGGTTACACACACACAGTAAATATTAGAAACCCAAACACCAGATAGTTAGATAGAGTTAGTCTATCAAGGTACTCGTATGTCATGATATTGTAAGTGATTTATTAAAATAAAATAAGTGAAAAATTATAAGGTTAGTGGGGCTAAGCTATACACTTATGTGTACGTAAAAGGACTTCGGCTTTGTTATTTGACAAATTCTTTTATCCTTTAGTTATCGAGTGGTGTAATTAATCTTTGGATGGCAATGATAAATATAGAACAAAACCAAATTGTATCCCCTGATTTAATTAGCAACAGTTTTTGGGATTGCCTTCCTATGAAATTAAATTCTAGACGTATCCACGTCAAAATGGGTGCAAAAATCTCTGCTCCCATCCAATTTAATTATATTTTTCTTAATGTTTTTATTTCTTCACCATATCCATAACATAACGCGTTTGCTATAAACTCCAGAAAAAATAATGTTCAAGAATTCGAATTTTTGTTTAATTTAATTATTTTTGCTTCTAAAACAATTAACAATTACTGTCCATACCAGGTTGCCTGGAAGAGATCGCGGTATGCGATAAGGCCGCCCATTGTATGTGTCTTAGACTTGAGTTTCTTTTTATTAATGTATTTTATGGTGTACAATAAAGCATATAATAATAAATAAATAAACTATTCTGTCATGATATCAAGTGTTACGTGAATCTCCTAATTTTGCACGGAATAAATTCACATTTCATATGAATTATTGCTTAATATAATGTGTATTATTCCGACTGTCCATCAATATATATAAAAGAAGAAACTGACTGACTGATCGACCACAGCCAAAACCGCTTATCCCAGAAACAGAATTTTGGCAGGAAGGTTTCACTTGTGGCGTAAGTGAGCACTAAGAAAGGATTTTTGAAAATGACTTTTTACCCCTTAAGGGGTAAAAAGTCGTTTGAAAGTTTATATGAAAAATCTAATTCCTTCGGTCAAAATTCTTGAAACTTTGCACAAATAGTAATCTAAGTAAATGATAAAGGTTGTCATTATTAGTTTTTCGAAACTTACCCCGAATGATGATTTAGGGGGTGTTGAAGTTTGTATGGAATAATCTGATTTCTTGGGTCAATAAACTTGAAACTAGGCACAAATACTAATCTAAATGAATACTAAAGGTAGTTATTATTATTTTTTGAAAATACCCTAAAGAGACGATTTATGGGTGACAAAGATTTTTAAAGAATGTTATTACTTCAGTTAATAAACTTGACAATGATACCAACCTAAATAAACAACACAGGTTTTCATTATTAGTTTTTCGAAACTACCCCACAAAGACTTATTTTTAAGAATCTTATTTCTTGGGTTAATAATCTTGAAACTTGACTGAAATATCAACCTTAATAAGCAATAAAGGTTGTCACTAAAAGTTTTTTGGAACTATACGAATACTAATACGAATTAGATAAAATAATAATCAAAATTTAGATAAGTCCGCTATGACAACGAAAAAAACTCTCAAGTCGTGGACTTTAATATTAGTAAATAATAACCTGTAACTATCAATTCGATTAAAGAAGCTGAGTGAAGGTTGAGTCGAATGAAAGAGTAGACTTAGATTATGGGTATTATGAATGACTTACATCTAAGACTTACCATTGGCTGACGAGAAGATGACTATGGTGAAGACCACAAACAGTAACAAGAGGAGACAGACGGCAATCCTCTTTCTAGGGGCGAGGATCCGGCCGCTGAGGGCTCTACCCAAGTTGGTGTTGGGAATAGCCATTTTAACACTGGGAAAAGAAAGAATAATGTTAGTAACATTGCATTTGGTAAAACAATAATACCACGCTAGCTGTATACTAAATAATAGAGAAAAGTCTTCAACACAAACACATTTCGCCAGCAATAGGGTAGTTGACAAAAAATATCTATTTAGTCTGAGAGTTAGATACAGCCACGTTAACAAAAAAATACGACGATACAGTGCGTTGAAATATCGTGTGACGTCACAAGTGGGGACTCCTGAACTTTGATGCGCTTTATCTTTGTCAATTTTGATTTGGTAAAGCAAAAACTACGGCTTAAAAATTATTTGATAATCTCACTGATGGACTAAATAGAATTATCATTTTTATACCCAGGAAACCTATTACGAAAAAATCTAATACATTAACATTGGAAAATAATGTTGATAAATATTTATTATGGCATTTTAAATTATCAATAGCATCAACTTGAAAGTGTCAAGAAAGCAGAGATAGTCCATAATCTGCTTGAGTGACTTGAAACTTTAAGCTCCGACGAGCTTAACGTAAGTCACGTTAATAGAATAGTTAAAAAATAAGAGTGAATATAAATTAAACTAAGAAAAAGGGGCCGGCTTCGCACTTACAGTTTGGCGCCCAACGTGGTAGACTAAAAGGATGCTAGGATCTGCAAAGCAGAATACCACAACATGCACTCCCGAACCGGGATTATACTCGACAATGCTTTAAAGCATACTGGAACATGAAACTAGTCTAGAAATAGTATTTTGGTTATAGGTTTCACAAAAAGGAGTCTCAAGAAGTAGGATATAGACGTCGCTAATCTACGGTACGTAGGTCGAATTTAAGATTTCACAATATACTTATAGAGATTATCACACAACTAATATTCCCATTGGGTAAGATGAGTTATTTTATTTTATGTTTTCAAGGCATCAAAATTTACTGTGACCTTTGTTCCATCCTACTGGTCTCGGGCTTAGAATCTTTTCAAAACGTAACAAAAGATTTTGCATCAATTGATCTAAATTTTTTAGATATTTTAAAGTCGACTGGCTTCATGATTCAAACTCTTAGAAACGGCGTTTCTACTTGATACGACTTGAATAGCAGCTTATATAAAGGTACTAAATAGGGGAGCGATACAAAAGGCAAGTATTATACTTGATATCCAATAAAACCGCATTAAGATGAAGGTGAAACTTCTTAGACATCAATGCATTCATAAAAAGACGTTCGACTGAACAGTTTACAAGGGGCACCGTGAACTCATTTCGTCCCAATTTTGTAATCATTTAAAAATAGAAACCAGTTGCTAATAAAAGAGAAAAATGTCTGGCTAGTTAAAGCCGACATTTTCAAACACACGTACTCTAATACCGTGAGTAAAGAAAATAGTGTACTCTAAATTCACTTTTTATCACAATAGCTCCAAATGCATTCGCTTGGGCAGTTACGCACTACATTCGATCCGTGTCCGTGAAATTTCGGTTCCGATGTAGCCGGAAAGTATCTTAGTTATTGTATGGAAGCTTACGCACTACATCCAAACTCTATCCGTCATAATTCAGAACATTTTGAACTCAGAACTCAAATCACGGACACGGACGTGGAGTGAGTTAAAGGCCTTTGATTTATTTACAAGTTCTAATGCTATGTACAGTCGGTAATAGCTGTTACATGACCCACCCTAAAAACTAACGAATTTGAACTCTCCGTTTGTAACATTGAGATTAATTTGTATTAGTTCATCAGACTAGCGCTACTCGATGAACAAATACAATAATAATACAGATACGCAAATTTGATCTTAAAAACTTTAGCCTTACGATATGTATGACTATTTGTTATGCAAATTTGAAGTTATACAACTAAAAGATTATCTAGTATTATAATGCAATTAGTGTCATTGCTACTGATAGCTTATTTTATATTCAAGTAGATCTGGCCTTGTGGTTCGTGTATAAGGCTGAGGCGAACAAGATGCGAGTTTAAATCCTGCGTCGAGAATATTATTGTATTGATTTCAATTTAGAATCTATTAAATTATAAGTATTTCTTACATTATTGTAAAGAACTATAGACGGACACATTCCTCAAAAGTGAAATTTTTGAATTGGTAATATTTTTGCCTAACTTCTAATAAGTGGGTCGTTGTAAAGCAAATATGCGTATTCATTATAAAACTGATAGTCAAATGTTACTAAGGTTAAGGGTAGGAAAATTAGCCGTGACAATAAAACTAAAACCAGTATACGCACAATTGCAGTGACTACGCGCGAACTTTTTTTACCTTGCCTTAACAATAATTGTAAAAAATTAATTATAAATAAAATAATAATTATAATTACCAAGTTTATTTTAATCTTAATAATATTTTGAAGTCAAACAACATAATTGAATATTGTAAACAAAGCAACAAAAAGTGGAAGTTAAGTATTGAACTCGCAACCATGTTGACATAGGCACACTGACCAACCACTAGACTAAATTGACTTAACAAATATTTTTGAAATGAACAAGTCCATCAGGTGACAAAAAAGTTTTCCAACTTTTATCTATCGTTAATGTTACGTGTTAAAGATCAAATTTGCATGATTGTATTTTATATTGCCTTCCTTATCTGCCTACTTATCTACTGTTAATTGCAGTAGGTTCAGAATCGTCTAACTTTTAGTGGGTAGTGTAACGGCAGGGTGGGCCAGGTTACAGCTATTACCGACCATACTACTACAAGTACTAATACTAAATGAGATCTGACTCATAATATTAGTAACAATTTACTTACAAAATAACAAACATAATACAATAACAATAACTGTGCGTGACACTACTACTGAAATTTATGCTTGACTATTTGTGACCAGAAAAAACAAAAGAAAAGGAGTTGACGTCTTTGCTCGCCCTAAAAGAAGTTAAAAACATATTACAGTGCTTCAAACAACGACTTCACGAAAATTAGCAATAGGACCACGAAGATTATCGGTTGCTCAAATCCAACCACGAGTAGGAATAGCACCAGCAACATGACACATTCTTCTAAAGGAGACCAGGTAGTTTAATAACTCAAAAAAATTGAAAAAAGATTTCAATAGGTGTTATACATATAAGAACCTTCCAACACGGCTTCGCTGAAAAGACTGTAAAATATTATCGTGTATTTTATCTTGCCAAATAAAACTTGATATGAAACGTTTACTTGGACGTTTAATTACCTCTTAATAGGATTAGTCTATGATTTTTTTAATAGCCCATTCTGTTCCATGTAGTCAGAAATTGCAATTGTTTGAGTAAGTGCCTGCAATTTAACAACTATAGAGAGAAATTTCTATGATTTTTTATAGGATAAAAAACAGTAACGTTAGTTTATATTATGTACAACGTTTTTACAGAATAAACGCAAAATCTGAAAACGGGTAGTTGTATTCATCATGGTATGCAATTTTTTTCATAATATTAACATTGATTTAACATAAAAAGAATTCATATAATAATTTATACTGAAACAAATCTGTAATCATCTGTTTAGAATTAAAAAGCTGGTTTGGCAAAGCTTTGTAAACCATTGCTATTCCACGTAGGTATCATGAGGAGTATCTTAATTTGCAAACTTGCAACGCTAAAGAATTGTTGCAGACACTGATGTCAACGATTGAAGGTAGGAAAATGTAAATATAAAATGAGATATTTGCCATATTCATTATGGTTTTAAATAAATGTTGCATGTGAATAACCATAAATTTTTAAAATTGTATAAGTTAGGTATTTCACCAAAATTCTTAGTTTTTTTGAATTATTAAAATGTTTCGTGTTTTTTTTCCTATCAGTTTCCCAATCGAACACAGGGTGTTATTTATTAATTTATTCGAGTATTTTTAAAAGGTTTTATTTTTCATTACACTTTAAAGAGTCTACTAGACGCATAGTATTAGATCTATTGAGCTATAATTATAAAATATTAATGTTTGATTGTTGTAATATCTACAAGTATATAGGTTTCTTATGGCTGATTGATGTCAAAGTTGAGTATCTTTTTGTTTACTTAAATTTCTTTATTTTTTGTAATTACATATTATACGAACATCTGCATCATTTTCATGTGACTGACTGATCTCAAATTTAAGTAGTTTTGTTGTTTAATTATAAATGTATAAGTTGTTCTATCTTTTGTTTTGGTGTGAATAAAATATTGTAACAAAAGATTGAATTTTCATGTGACTGGCTGATCTCAAAGTTGATTTAGTTAAATTATAAACAAGTAGTTATTTTTTTGCTATTTACCAACTGCATAACTTTGTGAAGTTTTCTGTTACAATTTTGCTACTTCTTTATATTGTATTATATTGTTTACCTATCGCTAAGAAATAGATGGAACTAAGTTTAATGAGTAAGATCAGATTTATTGATTTTCCTCGGTTGGTTAACTCGGCCTGTTAAAATATTTTATTGGAAAATTAAAAACATTCGGAAAATGGAACGTAAGTTACTTTAGTTGTAGGTTGTATGCGTCGTTAAAACATTTTTTACAGGAATCCTTATATTTGAATTGTGACTTAAGTCGATTTTACCTACCCAAGATTATTCACAAACTTGTATAATCTCCTAAAAATATATTAAAAAATGACATGTACATTTTGTTTTGACTTTTTAAATAAATAATAACTATTCTGAGTTTCAACAAGAATCCTCCAGTAGTTAATATACTATGTTTTTTTTTGTGAAAAGTTGTACTTAATCAGTTTTTTGAACAATTTATGCAATGATCGTTAAAACAATATGCCTATCTAGCGTCAATATTTGAAAATGTATTTTTTAAAGTGAAAACGGCAGCTCAATATTCAACTGACTTTATCGCCGCAGTGTATAATTATGCCAAGGTTTTAGGAAACTGCAAATTTTGTAATCCTACAAAGTTGCCACGGATCCCTTACTTTAGGTAGCTTAATAAAAGAGATCGCACTCGATGCTCACGCCAGTGGTACTGAGTCTGGACGCAGGTGTTGTGAGAGATTTACGTGTGTTTCTGTGCAAGGCCCTGACGACGCACCCACGCGACGACAGACGTCAGTAAAATTGTACTGCCTGTTTTTGTTGGTTATAATATTTACATAATTGTCTTTTTTGTTCAAGACCAGCATTAAAGTAATAGGAATATAGACGATAAACAACTTGAACTATATATAAGAGAGGGTTAGAAGAAAATATTAAAATTTGTGATGACGAAAAATATTTTTAGGTACCTGCAAAAGTTGCCAAAAATAGTAAATAGATTTTTATAACAAAAGTAACGGTGGCGTTGATGTTGTAGACAAATGAAGTCCATTCGTTACTTTCGTAAGGGGAATATTTCTCCAACCCATACCGATAGCGTCAAGGCCACTTTTAAACAACGAAAGTATTAATGTTTTTTTTGGTTTTGTTTTTGTTGATTTATATCTATTAGTCTTTGTTAATCTCAAATAATCAAAAAGATCATTTATAAAAAAAAAGAAATTTTTAAAATAATAGAAAATGCTTCCGTCTGTTTTGTTAAGGATTAACATTATAAATAAATGACTTGTTTGCAATATCTTTTAATTTTTCCTTTAATGATGTCCTAAAAAACATAATCTATCGAATTGATACATAAAATGTAGATTATAATTTAATTCAAAGGAATTATTCGCGACGGTTCGCGTCGCAATTTAAGCGTGACGGGTGGAGGGTTAAATAGAACTGATGCGCTTACTATTAAATAATTTCCTTTTTCTTTTCTTTTTTTTCAGGTTTTTATCGCTGAATGCAATAAGCAACTATTTTTGGCGAAAAATCTACTATTGATATGGGATAGCCACTACAAAAACGAGAATTGAAATAAACTAAAACCATAGATATAGTATGGCAAAAAAAATCTAAATCTATGACTAAAACACTTAAAGGACATCATTTAAATTGAAAGAAATAAATAAAGTGCCAGAAAAAAAGTCATTTTTAGAAAAATCATCTAGTTCCTATTTTTTTAAGAAAATTACGCCTATAATGTACAACCATTGGTTAAGTTGTTACAGACGTAAACAACAAAATAAAAATTTATTAAAATATTGCTAATAAAAATGTAAGAACTAATAGACGCACGAGTTCGTCTTCATAGTAAAAAAAATCAGAGATTGTATATTCAATACACATTAAACGTTATTTTTTAACTAACGCTACTTTAAGATTTTTGAACCAATAATTTATGAATCCTCATTGATCTCATGTTCCAAAAGGAAAGCATAATGCTGTAAGTTACAGTCACGAGGCGAATCCTGTTAGCCGCAGCTGTCTGAACTGAAAATGCAAATTTGGAAATTGCATCCCTGATTGGCATCTCTGATTGGCAATCCCCCAGTTCATACAGGACTTCAAGGTGTCATGAAAACGGAAGAGAATTAAGCAAATTACGACTTAATCTGTTAGTGTTCATTCATTTTATCATTTGACATATTCGGATACAAAATATCATACAAGTATTTCATGCCTAGTTTATAGTCTGGTAGGTGGATATTTATACCTCTTTCACGCAAAAACTACTGACATGAATTAGATAAAATTTGGCACACAGATAGTTTATTACCTGGATACTGAATACATAACATACTTTTTATCCAGATAGTAACTGGTTTCTTTGGAATAATTTCGATTTTCACGCGAACGAAACCGCAGGCAGAAGCTATGTACTCTATAGTGCATTATTAGTAAATGAAACCCACAATTATCGACAAATGGAAGGCAATTATCGCAGTGTTCTTCAGAACTTTGTATTCCAACTTCCGTCAGTCAATAATAGCTGATCTAGAGGTTTATAAATGCAGGAAAATTATATGTTTATCGTTTATATAGGAACAGGGGTTGAAAAAAGACTTGCACTTATATAATAAACTCGCATCATTAAGGTTGCACTAGTCGACGGCACGAAGTATTTTGTGCGCTAGGTTAAAATGCATGCTATCTCATCCGACAACACGTGCAAAAGAGATAGATGCTGTGATGAGCAGTAAGAAGCTACTTCGCGTAAGAATTAGCACTTTTGCGAATTTGTAGCGAAATGGATGATGATTAAGGACGAAAACGAGCACGCGAAATTTTATAAACAGATCTTTGGGTGTCTGGATATCAGGAAAGAACGACTAAATGTATATATTCATAATAAAATTATTTGCATTGTTAAACTACTAATCTATCCCTGTATTGTGTCTATTTTGCAATTTTCCTTCTTCTTATGGTATTTATTACCGCCCAAAGATGCGTTAAAATTAGTGTTGAAATATGGAACTTTCGACGCTCATAACTTTCAAGTAATTATGTTTATACCATTCCCCCTCTAAAAAGCTTATTTTATTCACTGAAAACAGTGAATAAAAAGCACTTTTAATCACTGTTTTGGTGTTTGAATTTAGAACACACCAATATATATTTGACCTCCATCTCAATGCAATACAACCTACTTGCGCATAAAATACTCGATACAAACTTCTTGTGCAAAGAATATTCGAATTTCAAACTCCTTCGTCGATTTAATTTTGAGTTTGTTTATATTTAAGATTTTGATAATGATTGTACTTTGGTCTAGGATGTTTAGTGAATACTTATTTGGATTGTAATTCTAGTATTAATTGCATTGGTGTTTAATTAATTATAATTATATAACTTAACGGAGGTGGTCACTGGCCCCTGAAACACAGGTGCTGTTTAGGTAACTGAAACTCAAAGGCTCAGCTTCAATTTACAAAAAATGTGAAACCCTAAGGTTTCTCATTTTTTGTAAATTTTGAAGGTAATAAACCATTTATTTATTTATTATTATTCCTTGTGCTTTTGGCTTAAATCCTTCTTTTTCTCGAAGTCATGGTATAAAATATAGTATGCAACTCTTGAATAAAACGGATTTATATCGAGGGCCATGAATCACTCGCGTCGTTCAGGATTCTAACACTTGAATCACTCGCTATGCTCGTGATTCAATCATCATGAATCACTCCCTACGGTCGTGATTCAGTTGTTAGAATCCTTCACTTGTTCGTGATTCATCTATGGCCCTCGCTTTAAAACCGTCCTTTATTCACTAGTTGCATAATATACTATTTTTAATTGATTCTACCATGCATTCGGAAAGTAGATTGTTATGGAGAAGAACGCACAAGAAATTCCATGCTTACTCTTTTAATTCATATATGTGAGGCAAATGCACCCCTTAAGTTAAGATAATGAAGAAAAATTAAATCTATTATAGCATTTTTAGAAATATCAAATGTCAAAGTTACATTTTATTTTTAAATGCTTTAACTAGGTTATAATTCTGCTTTAAAATATCTTATATTAGAGTTAAATTTTATTTTAGAGTGCAATAAGTAATTATTTTATTTTAGAAGAATCAAATGGTAAAGTTCATTTTTATTTTTGAGTGCATTAAGTTAAAATTTTATTTTAGAAATATCTTTAACAACAACAGATAATAGTAGCAACAGTAACAGTAATCATAATAACATTTTCATTTTGTATCCAAACTATAAAAATCCGTGGAATTAATTGTTTGTTATCTAGGATATCCTAGTTCTTATTGATAGTCTTTATCGGAGTACAAACATTCTTTAATAGAAAATTACATTGTTGCTTATATGGCAGACTTTTTATAATCCAATAACATAAATACATAGTTGCAGTTTGTTAGGCTAAGGTTCAAAACCATGGGCAATATTTTACACATACATAAACCCACGCTTTTTTCCCATGGTGTAGGCAGAAATTATAGAACCCCACCTGCTACGATCCATCCATCCTTATATCGACGCCTGCGCCCTTTTAATCAAATATTTACAGAGAAATCTCTAATGTCTCTCATACACAGAATAACGATGAAAACTCACAAGTGGAGAGCAAAAAGACAGCTTGCTTTCCCCCTCAATTTAAATTACATAAAAGTTAGTCTACAGAGACCCAGACAGACGGAAACATATCTGTCGCTATTACAGACCATGTTACTACGAGTACTAACAAACCTACGTGTAGAAGCTTTGTATGGAAGCTTTCAAGAGAGATTAGAGCTAGCTGCCTCTACCGGTTGAATTTTGAAATACGAATGGAAGGCAAGCCTCTTGCGTCTGCTTTTGTATAGATTAAATTTGAAGATGTCTATAGTTTAGCATTATCTATTGATAGACTTGGTTTGATAGACTTGAAATGGTAGTTCCTATTCGGTACAGCTTTTTTTTCATTAAGGTTTTATACAAAGAATTTATTTCAAGCAATTTAATATAAATAGAAAAAGAAAAATTAGAAGCAATGCCCGGGTAACAGCATTGAGATTTTATATTTTCTGAAAGGGTTCGATTTCCAATACATGTAATGGAAGCTAATGAGAGATCTGTCCCGGTTTTCAAATATAAGAGGTAAACGTAGGTACATAGGCAGTTTACGATGACTTGCGGGTAACCGCGTAACCAGCAGCAATAAGGAGAAGCCATGCGTTGTATAAATATGAATTGTAACTATATTTTTTTCTTTAACAAGATTGCCTAAAATAATAAATATTAAATTATCAACTAAAATAATCACAGATCAGTGTTGAGTTTGAATTTACAGTTTACTATTACTTAGTTACAGTTCTTGAAATGGTGACAGGTCACTGGAACGACTTATGAACCACGGATGCCCCTCAAGTTAATGGGGGAAAATCTACAAGTCCGTGATAAGACATGTCATACTGTATGGATCAAGATGTTGGGTTGTGAAAAGGATGGATGAAAAGAGAATGCGTGTAGCAGAGATGAGAGTGTTGAGATGGATGTGCGGAGTGACGAAATTGGATAAAGTGAGGAATGACTATATTAGAGGAAGTTTGAAAGTGGCGCCAGTGACAGAATACAGTCGAATTTGTCCTGGTATGGTCATGCGATGAGGAGGGATGAAATGCATGTTACTAAAAGAGTTATGAATATATATGTTGTTGGATGGAGAGGAAGAGGAAATGAATGGTTGTGCCTCCACACACCTTAGGCCGGGTATTCCTTCCTAAAAAAGAGTTCTTTTTTTGGAATTATGCCCGGCTTAACTGTGTTATTTTGACTATTCTAAATTATGTCCCCTTTCAGTACTCCAAATTAACAACATGTCATCCTAACATAAAATTCCATGTCTCCGTTTTTTTATTCTAGAAATATTCACAGAATCAATATAAAATCATCAATTAACAAGATTTTACGTATCATAGTGCTGCAGTTCCTCTATAAATCCCAATATGAGTTTGTTTGTTACGCGTTAATTTCTCTTGGAATTTTGAATACACGTTGTCAGGGATACAAAATGTACATTAAAAAGTACTGTTCGCTATAGACGCGAGCGAAACCGCGGGCAAAATCTAGTAAAGTAACAGGTAAGCAAACAGTTAGGTTGCTATAGCAACCTGCTTACAAGGCTCTTATATTGTGTCCACAGCACACCCCTCGAATTCACTTCCCTTATCGAATACGGTGGCTTTACAAAAATATGTAGGAAAAGACTTCATTTCCGACAATATTTCAAAGGAACTTTTAATTCCAATTCGATTGTTTTTTGAATTTTGTATGATTATCTATAACATTTTCCGTTTCTTTGGTGTCTAATGTTCAGTTGAGTAAAGATTTTTTATTAAGATGTTTCTTGGTCAATCTGTTTGAATGGTGCGGTCAATAAGGCCCGAGATTCTATGCATTTTTTTACGAAGTGCGCTGTTGCTGTATCCATACTAATATTATAATCGTGACAGTAACTATGTTTGTCTTTGTCTGGTTTTTACGCTTTCACGCCTAAACCGCTCAATCCACTTTGATAAATTCGGGTATAGTGATACATTGGACCTGGGTGAAGGCCATGTGTTATTTTTGTCGCAGGAATGTCTTCCCTAGGGATAATTTTCGACATTCACGCGGGCAAAGCCGCTGGCAGAATCTAGTATCTTATTAATGTAGTAGATTAAACAGGTGATCAACTTAAACAATGGCTAGGTGCCGCGTTCTAATACAATGGAGTGACGTCACTAACATCGGAGGAGCCTGAGTGTTTGTAACAGTGACACAATGAGAAGATCGGTACTACCTACTTATAATAATAATAATATACTTAAATTAAAATAATGTACTTCAACGCCTAGGGCTACCGTTCTTTTGTATATTATGTAAGTAGTTAGGTTTAGTATAGTTTAGTGCTTAATTATGTACATGTTTTGTCAGTTAGAAATAAATATAAGTTTTAATCAATAAAACTTAGCATATATTTTGTCCAACTCTGCTTGGGAATGAAAACATCACTTTGTATACTTTTTAGAAGATTATTATAACTAAGCTTGTCACAGTAGAATCAATTACGGTTTACGTTTAATTAAAGTAAGTATTTTATATTTTTCTTGAAATTTAAAAGTGCCTCTGAATGGCCTAATTGGAATTAACGACTTGACTTTGAATTTTGGCAGAATCTACCAATTCTTTGACTTCTTAGAAATATGACTAGGAAATATAATAAAATAAATAAAATTCATGTGTCTGTTTGTAATGTCAAAATAACAACTTTTTTACTAAATGTATGAAAGTATGTATACGCGGTATAACTAACAAAAATCTATTTTGAAATTTTTGCCTGACCCGCTGAAAGGGAGACAACGGGGTAACTTCATCTACTTTTATTTTAGAGAAAGAATTTGAGTTATCCCCAAAAAAATTAAAAGGCGGACGAAGTCACGGGAAGCAGCTTGTATTAAATATAATTTATTTAATGGCCTTTGAAAAGATGAAAGACTGAACTTCGCGTTTGAAATCTTAGAGAACGATTATCTTCACGGTTTCTTTAAGAGTTGTCGACTAGTAGACAAGATATTATGTATCAAGGATAATAACATCACGTCTTTATCGCCCTAGGGGTTAGGCAGAGGGCTTTCTAAAATACACCTACATTTCGTTAATTATTACTAAAGTTCCATGTCATAGGAGACGAGCACATTACCACCAACAGGCACAAGACCGGAATTCGGGCTACTACTGAGAAATTCTAGATGGCAAAACCCTATAGCACTCTGACTGACCCGGATATCGAAGTAAAGTAACCTCATGCTCGCTTGTGACAAACAGACCAACAAGGCATCGAGTATGGTTATATATCGTTCGGACATCGCGTACATAGAGGTATTTTCTACGGAAAATTTCAACTGTAAATCGGTCGAATTGCAACACACTACGTCCACGTGAACGTCCTTGCAATTTAAATTCGTCTATCAGTATGGATACGGTGATGGTACGGATATAAACTGAATACTGGTACATAAATGTTTCTCTATTCTATTCCACCTACTGGTCTGATCCAACAAAGAAATACGAATTAAATTGAACGTCGACTGTTTCTTATACAATCCAGTTGCTTACAAAATACTTAAACTTTTGATTGTTTTACCTTTTGAAGCGAGTTTTCAATCAAAAGAAATATGTTTAAAATCGGACTGTTGGTGAAGTAAAAACATAGTGGAAACGAAGTAATTAAAACTGTTATTGGTAAAACTAATTAATTTGACACGACCCATAACTTTGTTATTGCTTTGATTTTACTGTGTAGCTCTTAGCTTAAGACAAATAGCCAATTAAACAATAATGTTCCCACTGCTGGGACTCAGGCCTCTGTGAGAGGGAGTGGGCAGAAATCCACCACGCGGGTCCAGTTCGGATTTTTAGACGACACATATCTTTGAACTTATTGTTCTATGCATGCCGGTGTCCTCACAATGTATTCCTTCATCGTTTTTTTGAGTACTGCTAATGAAATAAATTAGCTACAGAAAATTATGCATCTGTCAGGGTTTGCACTTGAGACCTTAGACTAGTAAGTCGTGGCCATAAATGCTTCACTGCGTGAATCATCATATTCCTGCCCTTATATCATGTTACTTGGTGATAGTGCAACACGTTTTTTTCTTCCATACCGTCCTGTCCCCCGTCACGCTATCACTGACTCCGTTCTCATTCATATCACTCCTCACACAGGCCACCCATCTTTTCTTTGGACTTCCTTTCCCTCTTCATCCATCCACATTTATAGTCATGTTTTAGTATCATGCGCTTCATCCCTCCTCATTTTCATGACGTCGATCATTAATGCGCCAGTGTTATAGTTTTGTTCTCAAGTGTATTTAAAATCAATGGTCGACAATTAACCGAATATAGTCTTGCTCCATTAGTTTTCCTGTTTCAAATATGGCGTGTCATAAAACGTTTGGCAAGTGAAAGAACCGTTGGTTGAATGTAAATAATTATAATAATGATAAGTATCCTCGTGACTCAGAGACGAAAACAAAGTATCATAATTGTTTTGTAGAGGTCGGTAGTCCGGTATACAGCTAGTATAGCTTGACCTCTATTTGTTCGGAAAGCGTGTGCCAAGCGAGTTCAGGTTTTATTGGATATGTAAAGCTATACATTTGTAGTGTAAGCATTGATTCGTATAGCAAAGGTTGTTGGTATTTTTGCGTCAACGATGGAACAGCGGATAGAAGTAGAGGCCAAGTGTTTATTTTTAGAAGAAAACCCAGCTATCGATTCGGTGTTTGTTTTAACAATAATGTAGACTAGGTACTTAGAAGACATGTGCTCACCCCACGTTAAGCTCTTATTCCCGACTGTCATTCGTGGGACCAAACGAGTAAGATAGCAAGTTTAAAAAGTTAAAAAAAAACCTTTAAAAAGAGGTATCACATTTAAATTAAATTAAATTGTTTATTTCAATTACAAAGGGCATTTCGATACATATTATTGTATATCACCTTTTAAGGGCCTTCCACCGCTTTATTGCCGTAAAACGGCTACTTTCTAAAGCATACTCCTTAGTAACGGCTCGGTTGTAAGGTTTGAAAAAAAAACATTATTGAGTCATGTACATTATTTTGGAAACAAAGTTTTATCGTTTAACTAATAGTTTTGCTTTAAAAAAATAATTAACAAAACGATATTTTTTCGCAACTTTTGGATATTCTTCTAAAACGACTTGTATGTTTAAAAAAAAAATTCACTAAAAAATTGATGGCTGGAATTTCTTCAAAACTGATATAGCATATGTAATTCAAATAATATTTTGCAAACAAAACTGTTCAAAAGGACGTTCAATATTGATATTTGGGCATCGAGCGTGCGCACGGCCAGTACTGCGTTTACATTGGGGCGTATATATCGCCTTAATCAATTAATTACCCAGTAACTGGGTTGTGCAGCTAAGATTGTCAGTCGTACCTTGTTAGCAGAAGATATGTTAGCCTGGTATTTGCCCAACTTTGCTGGGATCAGTTGCAGTACAAATGGATGCAGTTGTGAGTAAAATATATAGAAACAATGTAAGAACAATATTATTAAGTCATTGAATAAGATATTGTTATTAAAATAGAGTTAGACAATGGTCAGGTTTGGATAAAACTCCTACATATTTCTAGGGCGTAGGTACCTTCCGATGTGAATCATTAACCCCGACGGAAAAAATAACTACAAATTTATAAAACCCCGTGTGTTATAAGTTTATCGTGTGTATCTGTGTTTCTGAATTTGTGTATCTGTCTGTGTGGCATCATAGCTCCTAAACCGGTGAACCGATTTTGATTTATTTGTTTTTTTTTATTTGTTTCAAAGGTGTCTTTATCGAGAGGTTTCTTAGCTATGTTTGATGAAAATCGGTTAAGCCGTTCAAAAGTTATCCGCATTTTACTGTTTGAATCAGGGTATTTTCGCAAGATAACGTGTTATAATTACCTATTTCTGTGTATTGTTGTGGTGTTTACTACTAGATAAATTGTTTAGTTTTAAGAAGTATTTGTTTCGGTTTTTTTTTTTAATTTTATTTGTTTTAGAATGAATTACCACTCAGACCCTTTTGTGAGAATTTTAAAGAAAGAAATGACTAATAATTTCGAATAGCATGTAGAAAGTCTTAAATAATAATCAGTATAAGAAAAAAGCCGTGATGAAAATTTTGAGTAGAAAAGAATATGGTAGTCGATAGGAGACCCAAAAGTCAAAATTTATTACTTCAATTATGACACTAAGCGGCACTTTTGAATGTAAATTATTTAAATTTAAAATTGATAATAATTGTTTCTAGTGGCCATTCGCAAAGGTTGTTTGTTATGGAGAAGATCGGACAAGAAACTCCACACTTGCTCTAATAAAAATAGTATTTTACAATATTAATTTACAAACATTAATTCATATACTTGAGGAAGATGCACCTAGTAAACCACTACTACACTACGCATAGATATGAAATTCTATAAGCGCTAACAGGTAAAATCATTTATTTAATAAATAGGAACATGGTTCTCACATACTTACAAATATTGCAAAAATAGTTAAATTACCTAATTCAACTTTAATGGAACACTGAGCACGTGAGTCAAATTCTTAAACAAAAAGAGAAAATAAAATAAAAGCAATACAATAATTATGAATTTAAATATAAACCAGTTTGATTTTGTCTACACTAAAGATTGCCATCTGGAGCAGGAACTGCTATGTTTCCAAGCATTTTTATCTTGAATATCTTAAGAGAGAATCCAAAGAAAGGATGGATGGACTGTAAAAGATGTGGAAAGAAACCAAGATTTCTGAAATGACGACTTATGGAGAAAGAAGTATGGAAGACGTGCTGCGCCGACTCCGAATAAATTGGATTAAAGCAAATGATAAATTTTATATGGCATTTTATGTGTTTGTTAATTTATTTACCTACATGCTCAACTTCGTCTATAGTATTTGACATTAAACTCCATTTTACTCGACAATAATGTGCAATTAAAGTCATGACCTTTTACAAAGCCGTAATTATGGCTCACACTGCAGACATAAATCTTACTAGATGACGCAAATGTATGAACTTCGCGTTTCAAAAGAGGGAGGAAAACTGAGAGCAATGTATAAATATTTTTGAGCTGCTTATCGTTTTCGGTACTGGACATCAACCGAAATCTAGAAAAAAACCTAATTGTGCCGTATTGTATAGATGTAAACTGTAAAAAAAGGTTGGTGTACACAATGGAAAGATTTTCATTCATCGGTAAGTAAAGTTCTGAAATTGTGAGTGAAAAAGTGGCACGCTTGGTTTTCATACAGTTGGAGAGACTTATACAAGTCTAGTTAGATTTATATCTGTGGTTCATACATAATTATGTATTTCAGCGAAACCATTACTAAAGCTGAACGAACCTACATGAATGTTAACTATCGATTTGTTTACGAATCGCGCTTAAAAATTAAACAGACAAAACATTGCATTTTGACGTTCTGCTCATATGTCGTTTTGCCAATAGGAAATTTTGATACGAAGTTTTTTTACAACCGTTATAGCAAAATAACTACAAAAATGCATAATAAAGGCCATAATCAACAAAACAGACATAACACTATCCCTGTATTCTTCGAAAGATATGGCAGATGTGTACTTAAACTGTACTCAGACCAAGTAATGATGAGTGCCTATTGCCCTAGTGCCAGACAAGATTCCAGGCTGCTACAGAGAAATTCCTTATGCAAGAACTATAAAACTTTGCCCAACCCAGGGATCGAATCCAAGACCTCATACTCAGTAGTCACGTATGGGACCATTATAGCCACAAGGCAATCAAGTCAAAGAAACATCTAAATTAATAATATTGATTTGATAGTCCTAATCACAGACGTAAATCTAACTAGATAACGCAAGTCCCTCCATCTCTTTGAAAACCAAGCATGCCACTTTTCCACAAACAATTTAAAAAAAAATACTTACCAATGAAAGAAAACATTACCAATGCCTCGGCCATTTTGGTCTATACATTCTATACATTTACAGCTATATGGCTAAAACAAGCATTTTTCTAGATTTCGGTGGATTTCCGGTGGCGATAATGCTAAATGAAAAGCTCAGATTACAATCATTGATCGTATCTTAACTACGTTTTTTGCCAAGCGAAGTACATACAATCGCGTCATCTAGTTAGATTTATGTCTGTGGTCCTAGTAATATAATTTGTTAACGAAAGAGTTATTTTTAAAAATGCAGAATGAGATGGTACGAAATATAGGTGCGTTTTGGTAGGTCATATCATTATACTAAAAAAAAGAAATGTATTTAAAATTGAAGTAAATCGGTTAAGAAATGGCTTTGGAAATATACAATGGGAAACATTTTTCCTCAAAGAGGAAACTACAAAGCTAATTCTAATACGTTATGAAGAATCAGCTTCCGTCACAATAGTCCTCAATTGCAGACTTCAATTATTTTCTTCAAAGTGCTTTTCAATTGAAAGACTTTCAATAATAGATACCATTTTCCAAAGTCTTTCATTACTAGAATGGAAATCGCAAAGTCTCCCAATGGCTTATTGTATTATTTATTCATTCTGTGGTTCGATAACTGATGGCTTCAATTTTCCTGTCATGAGCTCGGGGAATGGACTGATAATTCGATTCTGTTGCCCGAGCTTGACCGCTTGTGTTATATTTTTGCATGCACTGTTTTTGACTAACAAATTAATGGAAATATGTGTTGACTGTCTGGGTTCGGACTCTCTTCTTGGGATCATTTGAATTCTGGTTTTCATTTTATTTTTAGGTTTAATCTTTGTTCCTCAATTCCTATTTCAAAATATCTATTTATCGTTGTTTTAACGACTCGTACTTCATCTGTGGTCGGATTTTCTTCTTGCGATTATTTGATTGCCGATTATTAAAGAACGATTATTAACCAAGCAACGACGATTAACGTCGTTGCTTGGTTACAACGAGTATTTTCTACGTCTCGCTGTTTTATCGATTCGTAATTTGACGGTCAAATTAAATGAGCAATGACGTCTACTAAAGTATGTAGATGCATGGCAGTGTGTCAGCCAAGTTCGCGAAACAAAATTAAAGGGCCACACGTCAGCAGTGGGTGATTAAACATTATTGCAAATTGTGGTCGATAACTCATGAGAAATCAACCTTATTTTATCGAACACCTAATTACGTTTGCAGTAAATTGAAAAGACATGTGCAGAAATTTCTACAGTCACTATATTAATTGCTAACCTTAACTGAAATGACATGTGTTGGTATTGTATGTTTTATAACTGTATATTAGAACTTTAATATAGTAAGTACTAACCTAGTAGCTGTCTCCATGTGGGTAAATTGCTTTATCGTTAATTTTTATTTCTCGAGGTCATCATTTTTGTATGATTTCCCGAGGGAATTTTGCTAGGACAAGGCTTACCTGGACTTTTAAATATATCGTACATTTTAATTTGATTAATAGCATTACATCAAATGATATAATAACAAAATAAAAATAGAAAGCCTTTTATTTCATGCATTTAAATTTGACATTTTGAAAAATGTTAAGTTTATGTTGTGAACAGAAATCATAAAATGTTAATAATGTTTGTTAAATTTTTATCACTTTATAGTTCGAATGTATGTACCTATTGCCGAAAAACCGGATTATTCACACGATGGATAAAGCGTCTTAAAAAAATTAAAACATATAATACAAGGGACTATAGTCTTTCAGTCAATGAATTACCAACATGATAGATATTATGATACCAACATGCAACGTTTGAAAAGTGATAACTCACAAAGAATTCGTTATATTGTTTACTACAGTGTTGTTTGCAGGTATTGTTGACATTTCATTTTTACTTAAATTTGATTCATCCTCCCGCCCGTCGTTTATGGGGTAGGCTGAGGTAATCAATACCTTCTTATCATAGATTAAACTCAAAATAATAGGAGATTCCATCCACATCCATTCAAGACCAAACACAAAGCGCTCGGAAGGTGTTTTAAAATTTTGAAGAATATTTTATTTTATTTGCAGGAGGAGCTGTTACACTTTGACCACGGGAACAACGGGTTTATTCCAGATAGATTATTAAAAATAATATTTATAACCAATTAAATAAATTAAAAATAATTAAAATTTATTAATTGTAAAACAATTTAAAACTAAAATATTTTTTTGCACAGATAAATGTGCTTGTTGTCTTTAAATTTTTTAGCGACAGACATTAATGTTAGACACCGGCACCGGTAAGAAAAAACGTGGCAGACTCTCTCGTCTGCCACACTTTTTCAATATTGTTAGGATTTTTCTGGTCATATGGGAACTAGGAACTAATGTGGCTTCAAATGGGCCTATGGCTAATTTCAAACTGTTCGTATCTATCTTCAGTTCCAATTTACACTCTCTTTCACCAAAATTGAACCGAACAGACGCCATTGGACAAAAAATTGACACCGAACAGTTTTCCAAACTCGATTGGTAAATCAATTGTAAATTTCATTCTTATCGTAGAGGTGGTATTTAAATCAAAAACTGGTAGCGATTCTGTTAGCGTGCATATCATGCAATTTTAATCATATATGAATTATGAATTGTATGAATGAATTATGTCAGTGACTGAAAATTTAGCATAGAGGCAGATATATTGAACTGTCATGGGCATTAATAATTAATAACCCCCGACGGATAAAGAGAGGTGTTATAAGTTTGCTGCGTGTACCTGTGTGTTTGTGTATTTGTTTACCTGTGCATCATTTCTCATAAACGGATGAGCCGATTTATTGTTTGTGGGTTTTGAAGGTGATTTTAACGAAAGTATTTTGAGCTATGTTTGATGAAAATTTGTTATTGGCGTTTTTCTGTTTGAAACGGAATATTTTCGCAAAATTTCGTGTTAAAGTTACGTGTTCAATAGATTGTCGATCGAAGCGGGTCTACTACAAGATAAATAATGTAGTTTAAAAAAAATAAAATAAAAATTTGTCGAGGATTTTATATTGTTACATTTTACTTATTAAATATTCGAAACAACTACAACTCAACTAAACAAATTGTACTCGACCTATTAGTAAGTATTATGTTTTCTAAATAGCTTTACTTCGTCGATTTATTTTATTGCATGTTGCGACTTCTGTAAGCTGGCTGATTAGGTAAAGAGAAATGGCGTCACCATTTTAGCAAATAAATTACGAGTGATATCACTCGTAATGGGTTTCTTAGAGATATTTTTTTTTCTTTCTATGATACAGCTGTAGTTGTAAAGGTAGTGGTGTTTTGTATTTCTTAACGCCATAGAAAAATTATTGAGTCAAAGTCAAATAATTTATTTCCAGTAGGCAGTTTTTAATTTCAACATTTACAGTAAATTAGTGATTCTATCTGTTCATTCGCCATAACTACCAATTTTAAAATAATGTACAAGTATGTACCACTGGATTATTTTTCAATATGCAAATCCAAAATTTGAATAATTTAATTGCATAAAACATATTAAAAAATGTTTTAAATGTTATGGAAAATTTACAAACATGTTCAGCTAAGTTATGACATAGCATGCAATTAAAAAAACACACAAACAAGAAATAGTAGTAATTTTTTATGAAATAAAGTAGTTTTTTTTAATAATACTGTTCTGTTCAATCGAAATAGAGTAGTTGACAAAAATATCTATTTAGTCCTTCAGTTAGATAACATAAAAATATTAGACACGTATTTTATCATTTGCCACTTTGTTTGCCACGTTGAATTATCGTCATTTGCAACGTTGAAGTATCGTATGACGTCACGGTGTGCTACACTTTATACCGACAAAGTGACGTCACAAGCCCCGCACTCCTGAACTATGATGCGCTTTATCTTTGTCAGTTTTTATTTAAATGGTAAAAGAAAAATCGGGTCCAATATTATTTGATAATCTTAATACTAATTAATCTACGGAGTAATTAGAATTATCATTTTTCTACACAGGAAACATCCCTATTCAACTTGACCTCTTACCACTTTGTCGTGTGACATGCAATCCCTCCCTATGTGAATTGAATAAAACAACTGGCAAGTATATAGTACGGTTTGCTAGTGTTCAAAACACGATTGGTTAGCGTGAGCGTTTGTAAGCAACGCTTGTTTAGCTCCCGGTCTTCAAGCAAGACGCGACTGAAAGGGTCGATTACTGAGACATATTCGACGGACCATGTTTATCAAATTGATTCAAGTGCCTCTAAACATACTGTTTGCATCTCTAGACACTTGCTTTCCCGATCAATGCAGTTAAGTACCTAACTGCAGTGTCAAATTGCCCGTATGTGAACTTCAATATTTTTTTCTGTTAGATTGTTTTGTATTGTTTTTGTTAACGACAGACTCGCGTTTGACCACTATCGCACCTGATTGTAAGCGATGATATGGTCGAAGGTGTAGCACGCTTGCCTAGAAGTAACATATTCTTTTCTTTTTTTCTTTTCAAATAAAAACGTTGCCCCTCACTAAGAATTTCTTCCTGTATCGTGGGTGCGTTTACAAACATATAAACTCACATACACAACACCCAGAGCCGGAACAACTATCTGTAGGACATACAAATATTTGTTCCGTGCGGGAATCGAACCCGCGACACGCAGCGCAGCAGTCAATCGCTTAACCACTGCGCCAACCGTGCGCATTTATATTAACTCTTGACTTACAACTTTGACTTACAATCTTTCGCATTTTCCTCTTTAATCAATCAGTATTTCATCATATAAGTTTTTAAACTGTCATGGTCACTAACACTAACATTAACATTATAATATAGGGTATTAAGCAAATTTACTGTTTGTTGCGAGTTGGGAAACTCGTAAGTAAACATAAAACTGTTAACTACATTGACAGAAAACTCAAAAAGAGGCTAAGTAAAAACAAAATCAGAAGAAACTGAAGCTCGATCAAAATATTCAAAAGTGAGAAAGTAGGGTGATAGGCCTGGCTAAGTCAAACCAGATTTTTATGAAGTGATATAAATGTTGAGATTCAAATGATCGAAGCATGTTTGTGCATGTGCTTTCATGTGTTTGTCCATGCGCATGTACATGCATGCACGCACGAGATATCTCAAAATTAAATGTTGTCAAAGAGACGCTTTGCCCAAGCATCCGGAATGTTATGCATGCACACGTTAACTGAAAACTAAATGTAATGATAAAGACAAGAGTCCTTTGACTCAAGTCCTAAGTGACCTCAGCGTGCAAGCATGTTTCTATTGCATGTACAAGTTAAATCATAATTAAATGAAGTGAAAGAGTCGCTTAGCCTAAAGTGACCTAGGTTTTCAAGCATTTACATGCACGAGTAAACTATAATTAAAAGTACTAAAAGTAGCTTGCATCAAAAAATACAAGTAAAGTCAAATTAAATTAATGAGACCAATGCTCAGTCAGGACTGACTCAAAAGTGCATGCACATGCACAGGTCAACTCAATGAATGAGACCGATGCTAGTCAGAACTGACTCAAAGTGCAATAAGTACATAAAGTCTACACAAATTAAATGACTTGCACAGTGGCACTGCACATTCAATAAACACGTAAACTCATAACAGGCAACTAATGTCTACCACTTTCTGACTAACCAACTTTTTGACAGTTTTTGACAGTGTGTTTGACATTTACTTTTATTCAAATTGATTATGATTACATGTAAAGTTAGCTAAAAAAGTAATCGTAATACAATATTTTTTTCTAATAACAATGTGGTATTGTGAGAAGAATTATATTAAATAATTGTTTTTTGTTTTTAGCATCGAAAAATAGATAATTCGTTGATGGGAATTACTAGGTATGCTTAATTAAATATATCATACTATAATGTGATTCAAATAATTTTATTTTCAAGTGAATCTTAAAACAACATCATTTTATTAACAACCATATTATTCATCTGTTCCGTATGTATAATAATAATAATGTTAGGTATCTGTGATATTGTTATTAATTTTATTTTGATGTGATATAATAGATGTGACGCAATGTAATGACCCAATTCTATGCGATGTAATGACATCGCATCACATTGTATCCCATTGCATCCCATCGCATCGCATCCCACTACATCGTATCGCATTGCATCCCATCGCTTCGCATCCCATTGCATCGCATCGGATTGCATCCCATCACATTGCATCCCATTACATCGCTTCCCATCACATTGCATCCCATTTCATCGCATCGCATCGCATCCCATTGCATCGCATCGCATCACATTGTATCGCATCACATTGTATCGTATCACATCGCACATCTGCTGTGATTGTGATATTATGTTATGCTATGTGATTGTGATGTCATCTTATGCTATCTGTTTGTGATGTTATGCTATGCCATGTTATTTCATGTAATGTCATGTAATATGTTAATATGAATTGGACCTATTATCATTTACTGGTCACAAATCCAGTCTCGTGACTTAATTGGTCTTACTAACAAAAGCTGCAATTCGAACCCAAGAAACACACGCCATAATAACAATAATGTAAAAATATCGCCAATAGCAAAGAGTAAAAATTGCAGTGCAAAAAGAAAAGTCGGCAATTTGGTGAGAAAGATAAAAAAAAAAAAACAAATTTTACGGAGCATACATTGCACGGTGTATATTGGCAAAAGTAGAGTCAAGTTCATCACCGCAAACTTAATTAAACTGTTTAGCTGTAACTATCATAACACCACGCCTGTGTTTCCCGACGGGTTAGCAGAATTGCAACTATAGTGCACCCACGTTTCGCTAGTTATGTTTAAGGCCCGTTAAAATTGAATAATTGAATATTAATCATTTTTGTAACATGAGACAAAATATCATTATTTCGTATGGCAAATTATATATATTTGAGACCAATGTGAAAAGAAATCTTGCACGTAAAAGCGTCTTGAGTAAAACAACCAACTCCAAAATAGAATAAGTAATTAAAAACAGGTCAAGGCAGCTAAGTTGTGATCAATTGCAACTGATGGCGCCTGTTTACGAACATGATGAATGGATTGGCACCACTCAGCTCAACCATCAAAAGGAAACCGACTGATCCAACACATGTCACCATCAGAGAGACATATGAGAGATCATGACATACACTTAACTGGAAGGGCAAATTTAAGTCAACGAAAGACTTATTGGGTACATAAATGGTAGATTTACAGTTGGTACATAGTACTCACATAATATGTACTGTGCAGTTAAATAAAACCAATAGAAATTGCGTTATTTATTTATTTATTAGATGGCAAACCAACAGCTACACATAAAATGAATATAACAGGTTGAGTACGTTACATTAAGCCAATTACAGGTACAATACTAATATATTCATACAGTCTTCAGCAGATCCAAAAATACTTCGAACAATAATGTTTTGCTTATCACTTGTTTTTGCGTTCTAGTGGTTGTGGAGCAGAACTAGCATTGAGCCAAGCATTTTATCAGCGAAAACTTAAATTTCATCTCATTCAGTTCTAATATGCTGGAGGTATTTTATTGTAATATTTGATTCAGTACCCCATGAAAAATGAGGCTACTTTAGCCAGTTTGAAAACTTGGTTGAACTAACTTCAATCTTATTCGGATTTTTGCTATTACAACATTTTTTCGTAGCAAGTTCTGATTTAAATCATTTATCGAGACGACGCATTTTTTTTTTGTTTAAATTACGTCATAGAAAAAGTTCCGACTTTTACTGTATTTTCTGTTTTGTCCGGAATTAGTTTTACATTTAAGTCTTTTATTGGAAAGGAGCAATACTTTTGTACTTTTTATATTTCATCCTGTAATTTCCAATTCGTCTTTTTTATCGGACTTTGATTTATATTCAGCTATGAAGTTTTTTATCGAACAAATATGTTCCTTTTTTTAATAAAAAGCGAATTAAGAAATATATTGAAATCATTTATTGAGAAGTCGCAATTTATTCTTTGTTTAATTTGCGTCATAAAAAGTTCAGAATCTTTTATTAAATTCGGAGTATCAAGTATTTTATTTCATTGAAATGCCCCATTTTCCTGGTCAGTTCGGACTTTGTTCTTATTTTAACATCTTTAATTGTTATATATAGTTTTTAAACTGTGTCTCTGTCACCTGACCTAGACTAGAGTCAAGAGCATTACCCATCCTAAATAAAAAAGAAAAAAATATCGTGTCCTCAGAAAAAGTCCCGATTATTATTTTTTTACATTACTTTGGTTTATTTTCTGATGTATGTGTTTTATAGAACGTACACAATTGTTGTTTTTTAATAAAATGTGATTTAGAAAATGTCCCAATTTCTCATATTTTATCCGGATTTGAACCGGTTCATTTGGTGCCGTAATTTGATCATAGGAAAAACTCTCCTTGGGAATTTAGTGTCATTTATTTCATAGAGATACGCAGTTTTTGTGTACTTACTTGAAATACTGTTACTGCGTTTTAGAAAAGTCCCAAAATTTTCTTTTTTGGTTGTACTTAGTTCTTGATTGATTTTTTTTATTGGAAAGGCACATTTTTTTGTAGTTTTACGTTCAGTTTTTTTTTTTCTGTCTCGCGCTTGGCCTCTATCTCACCTGATGGTAAGTGATGATATGATCGACGGTGAAGCCTAGAAAAATCCTATTCACTCTCGATTTAAAGACCCTTAAATTGTAGTAATCGTGTAACACAGAGTCCGGCAGGGAATTCCACTCATTAGTTGTACGCCTAATAAAATAAATAAAGTTGTATTTATTTAACGCCGCATCAAAGTCCTTGATATAAAACTGACTTGAAATATTTTATCGAAGTTCTTTTTCATATAGTAAAACCTTACTCTAACCGCTAGAAGACTCGCCATGAATCGCACATGTGAAAAACTAAGAATGACAGGAAAATCACAGCTGCGCTGCACCGTCAGAGAAAACATTTTCCTGCACATATAAAACCTGTAAAAATCGCCACTGCGCTGCATCGTCGTACATAATATTTTCCTTTACCTGTAAAACGTTCTACTACTAAAAGAAAATGCGGAAACTGTAAAACCTTCGGTTTCATTTTACTTTAGAGAAGTTAAAAAAAGATATCCGATTTTTCCAGTAATAAGCAATTTTCACAACGTATTATATATAGAGTCGCGATATGAGTTAAACTTGAGAATTTCGCGCAATGCTAAATAATTACCACTGAGCAGATCAGTCAGTAGTCGCGGCCATATTTTTCAAGTCAAATCTCAAAATAAAACAAAGTCGCAAAGCATTTGAGTTTACTATTTCCGCATTTACAAACACGTAAGAAATTCGCGAACAAAAATCATAAGATTAATCGCAAAGGAAATAAAATAATCGAAGCGAAAACATGAAATTCAGTGCAAATAAACAAATAAAAATGTAAAGTTTATTCTCTTACCCAAATTCAGTGTCACCAGTATCCAAAACACATATTTACGCGAAATTCAAAAACCACATTTTAGTGAAGATACAGTTTAATTTAGCATGAGGCAATCTAGATAGAATATTTTTATTTTGGCAAATCAACACTGAGAGTGCGGAGCGTCGCGGCGCGAGCTCACCCCGCGAGTTACAGGCGATTACTGTTTTGCCGACCGTGGTTACTTCGGAGTTCGCGGATGTTTCTAGTTCGAGTTTTCAAGCGTAGTGACGTCCCGGGACTCCCTGACCGGCTTTTATACCCTGGGGGTGGTTGGGGTGCGGCCGACGCATGCGCTCTGGATTGGGCAGAGGCTGTGGAAAGGGATCGGGACCAACAACCGTGGTAAAAGTTTAAAAGCCGCCATTTTCTTATTTGGCTAAGCTTTAAATGTTTATAATCACAGCAGCTCGTTTGTGGAATGCATTACCTATTGTATTAAGGCGTGCGCAAACCTTACCTTCATTTAAAAAAATGGTGAAGGAGCATTTCCTTTCTTTGTAACTATTCTTCTCCTTTCTCTGCCCTATTTTTTTTTATATTTATTAGTATATTATTTTATTTGTATGTATGTATTTTATGTTGTATCTAAGTAATATTATTTAATATAGTTTTTGTACACTGACAGCCCTATGTCTATCTCCTCTCGTTCTGTCCATCCAAAGGTTGTCTGGAAGAAATTGCCCTGTGCGATAAGACCGCCCATTGTACACTGATCTTTATAATGTTTTGTCCTGTAATTATTTAAGTGGTGTACAATAAAGTATATAATAATAATAATAATCATCACAAACTTAGAAGGTCAGCAAAAAAATATTAATATAGTCTTCGGTGTTTCTTTATCGAACACTATTTTATAATCGACTAACCTATAATCGACCCGCGGCTTCGCTCGCAGTGAAGCCATAAAAAAAAAAAAAAAAAAAAATATCCTATGTTACTACTAATACCTCCAAGAATATATGTACAAAGTTTCATGATGATCGGTTCAATAGTTTAAGCGTGAAAGCGTGACAAACAAACTTACATTCACATTTATAATATTAGTATGATTAATTAAAGTGAATCAAACATAATCATAGTTTAAAGTATTAATTATTACGTACACTATGCAAATAAACCTTATAACGATACCATTTTTTTCATACATAAGTTTTCATTTTCGAATTTTCCGGTATGTTTTTAGTTTGCCAGTGTTTGTGAATATCAGCGGCAACGGCCTCCCTGTCTCTCCCCACTGCTCCGACCCAATTTTATACACGCCCCTGGACGGCTAAAACTCCAGGAACCCGTTTTCGTGCCAAATTGAACCTTATGAACAAAAACTTGCCAATGTTTACTTTTTCTTTGTGTTACAATAAAAATCAACTAAAAGCCTTTTTCAACTTATCTTGAGATAATTAGTGCAGCGGTGATGTAAATTATAATATATCGGCAATTTGTGAATTTTTGGACCTGAAATCTGCACGCACCGAGCCGAAAAAATGTCTGAAATTCTTAAAACTTCAATTTATGTTAATTTTCCGACACTAAAAATGAATAGTTTTATAATTTCATGATGTTTTGGTGAAAAAACTTGAAAGTTTTAGAATTTTGAGTATTTTTAAATTGCCGTCGGCAACTGAAAAATGTTCATTAAAATAATACTGAAATAGATAATGCATTAAAATATGATGGTTTGTATCTAAAATAATTTGTTCTACAGAATAATGTACTTTTCAGGCATGAAACTTGAAATAAGGTGAGAAAAAAACGACTTCTGTCCCTCCAACGAAAATGAACCCTCTGTTTGCCGCTAAAATAATTAATTAAACAAACGGAAAATATTCCGTACAGTTCTGAAAATATAAATGTGTTTTGATTTTTTTTTTTTATTTGTTGTGAGAAATGCCAATATCCAAATAATAGATAATTCCATTCCAGTATTACCAAAAAAAAATACGAAACAGAATGTCGTGAAATTTAAAAATTATCATAAATTTGTAAAAAATATTGACACTTCTACAATCGTATAAGTACAAGTTAAAAATCTGGTCTATAATTGTTTATGGGAAAAAAATAACCATAAAATGTTTAGGCACTTTCTAGATACTAAGAACCGTTTTTTTACGAAAGTAAAGATCAGCTTTGGATAATAATACTCTTTTCATGAATTTTATTTGCCTTCGGAAAGCTCGTTTCAGCAAAAAAAGAAAAAAGTTAAGATATTCTAACACTTCGCACACATTCCCTTTGAAAACGAATGTTTTCTTTGGGTTTGGCAATGTTTCATTGACTTAGATAAATATTTGAATAATTTAGATAGTTGTTTTTAAACTAGTGTTATAGCCTGCATATATATACAAATATTTAATTGTAACCTATACCAAAACATTTTGAAAAGTTTTCTAAATGTTTAGATTAATCTATTGTGACAGAAGTATAAAATTGATAATATATACAATGAAGTTTTGGTTTGGTTATAAGAAGTATTCAAAATATTAATATGATATTATAATAGTGTAATATTTTATATTAACACACGGGCCGTGTGTTCAAAGAAAAATCCTTCAGGAGTACAAACGGCCTCTTACAATTACGATGTTATCTTTGCCGGCAGAACTATTCATTTTTAACTTATTTGATGCTCATAAAACTAAACTATCACTTAAGGGTTTTTAGAGTCACGTAATTTACATTATACTGGAATATTTCACTCATTTTGCGTCGCCGTGTGGTATAAAACAGAACTTTAGTATGAAACCGAATGCAGCGTAAATTCCGTGACTCAATTTAAGCGACTCAAAGCTCAAAAAATACGTTTGCTTTCGTTTGGCCTCACTATTAAACTGGTATTTAATATTATTTCAACATTATAATTGGTTAATTGAGTAAAAACAAATTCTAAAAGAAAGAAAAATTTTTGTATAAATGTTTGCATGTTTCCGTCGGAAAGCTTGTTTTCTTTGAGAAGAAATTATTGAATGTTGTTTGCCTATAATTTGGGTAAATTATCGGCAAGTGATAATTTATACTGGTTTAAGTATGTTTAGATATTTTAACCGTGATTCATACGATAAGTATCTATTTTATCTTTTATCTACATTTCAGTCCAGAAATTATTCCATATGTGTCTCACGGATAGTTTACAACTGAAATTATTCTTTCGTCATACAGTTTAACATACTGAATTTTACCACAAGATTGTAAAATCCTCTTTGGAAGCATCGCTGTCATCTTCAGCTCTCATATCGGTGACATTACGATAGAGATCATAAATGGACAGGAATGAGAAGCGTTAGCAAAACGTCAAGTGGTCTATTCCATGAATTAACAGACTCTAAAAATGTGTCAATTTATTAGCGATGGTGATTGTCGAAACGCCAAAATGAAAGGGATTGTTCATTGTTGGAATGTCACTTGTGTAGCCTACGCTAGGACGGCTATTGCAGTGGCAAGGATATTAGTCAGTCAGCTAGGAACTGACACATAACTTGGTATAACTGAATATGAGATGGTAAGATTTCGTATTTTATTTATTTATTAAAAACTTTATGCACAAGTTCAAAAGCAGACTGTCTTAGGCATTTTCTACCAGTCGACCATAAAATATATAAAAAATGGCAGGTGCAACTAAATGAAAGAACAAGTAGAAAAAGAAAATATAAGAATATATACTTAGATACATACAGACAAATTCAATGAGAAACCGAATCCAACAAACTACCTGTGTGTAGATTCTGCAATTTTCTTGCGAATATGTTCACGTGCCTTCAATTTGAAGGAGAACCGACTGGTTTATATTTTCTTTTCAGCTATGCTGTTTCAAATTTTATTTTATCCATCCAGCCATTCCACAGCATTGCACTTGTCAATCGTGATGCTAATACTAAAAGTTACCAACCTACAAGCGATATCTTGCACAAAGTTTTTCTTCAGTCTTCAAAAACGTTGCATACTACTGTATACAAGTAAGATTTTGAATAGGATTCCCTTAAGCCATTCTTTTTGAGGGCGGGCTCGCATTAGGAGATCAGTGGTATGAGGTAAACGCCGCAATTTCGGCTACGAGACTTTGAATTAACATAACAAAACAAACCGGTGCCCCAAACAACGTTAATGGATGAACGAACCTTCAAGGAAACTTCGTAAGATCTTCTGTAACATCTATCTCACCTAATTACTAACTAATTTTCGGTACTAGGAAACCGTTGCGATAGTTTACCTAAGCTCTGACACGCGCAACGGGCGTGAAGATACATTTTACGAGCACTGATATTTCAACATGTTAATTTTCTTTTACATTGAATATTTTACAATTTTGCAATATAACTATAATTTTAGTAGTTAGCTTCTCAAACCAAGTCAAAATAAATAACATAGACATAACAATAATAGCAATGATGAACAAAATCAAAAATCAATCGCAGCAAGCAGAGAAACATAACACAGCAGCGCAAAGCAAACCAAATCCATATAATACTAGCCCCGATGCAGATAATCTCGAATAAATGAACGTTTAACTTGCAACCGTTGCTCTCGCAGCACCATCTGAAAGCGAATGCTACGATAAATGAACTGAATTCAACAGGCCGGGCAAACCAAAAGCATGTGTGCAGACACGCTTCCGCAGTGACAGAATGGGCCGACGGGAGTGAGACGAAACCAGCATGAAACGCCAGTTACGCCAGTAACGCTCTTGAGCTAAAAGAGGAAGGACGTACGTCGCTTCTACATGTGACTACCCAACTATTACGAAAAACACCAATTTAGCCAGCGTGGTAGCAAACCGCCAAGACAGTGTAAAGGGGTCACGTTTCACCAAAAAACTCTTACAAAAGAGGCTTAGCAATAAGTTTTTGACATTTTCCTGAGAGGTACACTACCTGTTGCCGGGACTTCGTGAAACTGAAGCCTTATTAAGTTTCTTTAGAATTTCAGCATCATTTTTACCGAGTAGATTTCGAAATGAACGACATCAAAAGACAAGGAAAATCAACCCTTCCTTAGCTACCCTTAGAGTTTTGAAATTGTTTTTTTGTTTGCACATGAAGAGCTTCTGGTTTCGCAAGTTTCAAGAGTGTTTACGAAATTAAAAGAGAACGCAAATCGAAGTTGTTTTGATTTCAACATCTCCTCTTTTGAGTTGTGAAACTCATGTTTTTTTTTTGCCACAAAGATTTGTTGTGATTCCTAGATGCAATGGTCGTAGATGAATAAAGAAAACACAAAATTGTATAGAGCAGAAAATTTTCTCTGTTTCAGCTGTGAATCAGTTGAAACGTTCTCATGATGAAGGGCACTACTTAAGGTGGATTCAGATGCTGAAGTGAATGCTTCTTTTTTATTCCGCACTCTTGTTTCATTTTGTGTTCAAACGTTTAATTTCGAGTGAAAAGTGCCGAATGAAAAACGAAAATTAAAGAAAACTGTCTGATTGCACTTTTATAGAAGAGGCTGTCTTTAAAACGTTTCGATGTTGAAATAAAAATTGTTTTGGACAAGTAATGATGGCCAGATCGAATAAAACGTGGGGAAAATTGCGAAAGTTACTGTGTATGTACATTTTTTAATATATCTTGAAGAAGATAAAGTATCCATGGTGTGTTATGTATATGGTTTAGAAAAATAAATCAGAGATACATTAAGAAAAAATGAAAAAGTGCCCATCTCAAAGAACCAGTGTAGGTACGATAGACTAAGTTGTAGCAGCTGAAGGTATGTTCGTTCTTGCAAAAGTAGTATCGGACAAGTCCAGACAGTCGTCTGAGGACACAGTTTGTATGAAGCCTCATAAATGATGTTAAAATTGTTATGAACATTTCCTTTGACTCTACGAAAAAAATTAAGAATTTCTTTCATCGACATTTCACTATCACAGGTTTTTATTTATATCCTCGACATTAAAGCTTTTAACGATATTCTACAAATAAGTTTTAGCTGCCTAGACGTACACACTGAAAAAATTAAGAACTTCATTCATCGACATTTCACAACCACTAATTTTATTTTATTTATTTATTTATGTACACATAAAACACTTAAAAGAGAAACTACATAAAAAGATAGTAAAGTACAAAGGTGCTGCTTATTTCTAAAGAAATTTCTTCCAGCAGACCTGCGACAGGAGAGCTGGATAAGAAACATAGACACAGTGTGTAGAAGTATAAGGAAAGACTCCAAAACTTAACCAATACAAACATAGCATAAAAATACAATAAGTGCCTAAACACTATATAATTATATACAAGAGAAAAATAAAATAAATACATAATAATCAAATAAAATAATAAATATATCTATAATATAAAATGTCACAGGATGGAAGAAAGATAGTGTTCTTTGACTTGCTTCTTAAAAAATAGAGATACTTTGAGCGTTACGGATCTTAGGTGGAAGTGAGTTCCACAATCGTACTGCATGAACAGAGAAAGAGTGGGAATAGAAATGAGTTTTATGGGATAGGAAATTGAGATGACGTTTAAGGCGGGATCTACAAAGGGCATCGGCAGGGCGAGTAAATGAAAAACGATCGCGCTGGTAGCCAGGGTATGCAGGGATAAAAAGGATGTTGAAAAGGAGACATAATATGCGAGTGTTCTTGCGAAGTCGGATAGGGAGCCACTTAAGATCCTTGAAGAACTGAGACACATGATCATATTTCATCAGACCAAAATCCAAACGAATACACAGGTTTTGCAAGCGCTCAAGCTTATTTAAGAGCTCCTCAGTGGCATCCAGATAGCAGGCATCGGCGTAATCAATGATCGGCTGAATTAATGTTTGAGCTAAATAAATTTTAGTTTTAAAAGGCAGGAAATTTTGAAGGTTTTTAGAGAGCGGAAGGAAAAATCATTTTTAATGAGACATGTATTAAAGTCACCCATTAAAATAACACGCACATACGATGGGCAAAAATTATTAAGTGACGATTCTAAGGAATCAAAATAGTTGACATGAATGATTAAAAGTGATTTCTAGGAACAGGAATTCAGCCGACCCAGAGTATTGAGATGGAGACGCACTCACAATTTTGTGCGGTATGTCAGAACGAATGTAAATCGCGATACCACTACTACCCTTGCCAGTTCTATCATTTCTGACTAAAACAAAGCCAGGAAGTGCATAGTGCGTGGAAAGGAGAGAAGGCTTTAGAAAAGATTCAGATATGAGGAGTGCATCAAGATGAGCACTGCTAAAGGATGCCAGAAGAATATTAGAAAAAAGAGGGATATGTTTTCATGCAAGGTATGAAACGGAGACTCACCACCCGCACTAACAAAGCTACAGTTCGAAGAAGCACAAGAGAAAAAACTGTCATTTAAGTCGACAGAATCAGGCTCATACATAGATAAATACGTATGTAATATATAAACAAGAATAAAATAATTAATTTTTTTATACAAAACTAAACAAAATAAAACTAACTTATAGGCTGGTTAATTTTTTAAACAACCACCCTATCTCACTGGTGAGTTGGATTAAATAGTCCAAGACATCCACAAATTAAATAATAAGAAAACGTTACAAAATAGCATTAAACGTGAATACGTCAAACAGCGTAAAACGAAACACATTCAATAAGCACAAAAACTGACAGGACAATACAAAACGATTGAACGTCAAGGCTGCTGTCAAATGTCAAATTGTCATTGACGGTTCAATCGTAGCAAAAAAATTCTAAATCTATGAGTTGGATGGATCTTGGATGATTTGTCTCTAAACTAATATTTGAAATAGGATACCGACATCTTATAATTTATAAATACAGTGATAGAATGAAGGTGATGCGGAAAATAACAAATATTAGAGTACCGGCACAAAAACAACTAGTGATCGTACACACCGGCACAATTAAAAAGTAGATTAGTGAACGGACAAAAATATCAATGTCAACATTAATTACGCCGGTGCTCCTTTGATCTCTAGAGGGTGTAATAGCAGTCTCAGTCGCACCCACATTGCTTGAAGAAGAATGTTCCACAGACTGCGCAGCGTTACTAGGTCCGGTAGAAGCCTTGGGGAACCGTAACACCAGAGCCTGAAGTTCCCCCGGAGTTTCGATTTTGTGGCGCTTGGTATCGGGTGTGATGATCACTATTCTGCCCTCCACCGATCAGCTGCTCTGCACCCCAAAATGCTTGCGCACGTCCATAAAAGTGCAGTGTCTTGTGTGCGTCAGAAATTCTGAGATGGTGATACCTGAGCCTTTTAGGGACTTTTTATTCTCTCAGATCATATGACAGTACTCAGTGGTGTACAGTCTGACTAATATAGGCCGAGCTTTGCCCCGTGAAGAACCCAACCTATGGCAGACATGGATGTTGCCCTCCCCAATTTTAGGCAATTTCATTTGGTTAGATAACACTTTCTGAACTACTTCAGGCAACTTTTCCCCGGTTTCGGAGTTTCAGAGGACGAGTTTCTTCTCATAGTCTGCCATTCGCCAATTGAACAGCACCTCCAGATCTACCAAACTTGTTGCCAATTTAAGTCAATTGGTTTGGTTGTAGAAAAAGTAAGCAGATATAAGTGAGTAAAGATTCAGAAAGACTTGGAAATAGTAAATAGTGAGCGTAGGTTGGTAAGTATGAATAAATTATAATTAAAACATTAAAAATTCAATTAATAATTAATTAAAATAATTTCAATTTTGGAGCTGTCGAAAAGGCGTGTTTACCCTGCGTCTACCCACAGAGGAAAAAGAAATGTATAATCAAGAATATACTTGATATTAAAGCTTCTACTTTTTATGATTATCTGATGGGGTAGGGAAACAGGATATCGGTGCTACCGAGCCCTTCTACATTCTCGCTCAATACCTGGATTTTCTATGGTATTAAAGTTCAAAGACAACAATTAAACTTTACTTATCTTTCAGCTTTCTACGCTATATTTTTTTTCACATTTATTAATTTACTTGAAAATGTCAATTTACGATGTAATCATTGTAATTTCTACAATACCATACTGACAATTAAAACGAATCAAATCAAAAACTAATATAACTAAGTAACATCAAATATCGTTTTGTCTTTCACAGTTTTGTTTTCGATTGTTTGTAATATAAAAACATGAAATTACCTGAACTTAACTATGATATATATTCATAGAGCAAAACCATTTGAATTCAGACATGATTTCTAAACCACAAACTATTTCTGTCATAGAATTAATACGTTACAAACTTTCATTTGCAACAATCTAAGATACAGGGTAACGGTTGCTTCAGTACTGTACAATATGAATATTGTAAAACCCTTTCAGAAAATATGAATGCAATTGAATATTATACGAGTACATTCGGTTTTCAAATAAAGTATTTGCCGAGTTCCGACGGCAACGGTCTCGTCTGGGGACGAACTACCTTCTAGAAATCTATTTCCGCTGGGTACAAATTAAAAGGATATTACTGTTGACATAATTACTGGCAAATACGAACACCTAATTGTCTTCAAACATCCGCCATTACCGCTGTTTCTTGATGTGTCTTTTAGCAACGGTAATTCTCATCATGCGACCCTTTTCCATCTTGTTTATCGAAGTATAAATCTACTAAGAAAAAACAGGTTAGTATCGAGGGCATTTGAATGTAGTCAACACTTAATGCTGCGTCTTTTCGGCACATTTCGGATGACAGCGATTGGGTGAAGTCCTTTTACGCCCAAATATAAATGAAAGTAGTTAGGTTTAGTATAAGTATGTCCATATACTGTTAATACACATTGTATCTATACTAATAAAATAAAGCGGAAGAGTTTGTTTGTTTCTTTGTTTGAACACGTTTATCTCTGGAACTACTAGTTGACTTGATAAATTATTTTTTTATGTGATAGCCACATTAACGAGGAAGGCTATATGCATACGACACACATTTAGAAGAAGAAGAAAGAGTATTGGACTGCAAAGTATATTCTTGTCCACAAGTACTATAAAAACTATAATGAATTCAGTTTGTGAATGAATGTTATAAATAAATGAAAACAATAAATAAATAGCGATTGGACTCTTATGTGAAATTTTTACTGTAATTATAACATTATGTGCCAATCCTGCAATGACAGCTAGTTACAAATATTTATCAACACTGAATTTATTGCTATCCACAATGTCAAATTAAATGGTACATGGGTGATTCGGGCGCTGATCTGACCACGCTTAAACGTCACGGAGGATGGAAGTCTAGTACCGTGGCAGAAGGATACATAGAGAACTCTATAGAAATATAAAATAAAATAAAAAGCCATTTATTTCTCTTTTATTTATTACTTGTCTAATCTAATCTCTTACACAATTAATCTTATTATTACAGGATAGGAACCCCTTCACAGGTATACGCCACCTCCAGCTTGTTCCATTTATCTCAATCGGCAGCATCTTTTATCCAGTGTTTTCCAGCAGTACTTATGGTGTCGTCGGTCCAGCGTTTTTTAGGACTCCCTTGTCGTCTTTTGCCACTGGGTCCATGGCCACCGAGTTGCCTCTATGGTCCATCTCTTTTCAATGTCTTGGGCGCACGGTTGGCGCAGTGGTTGAGCGATTGACTGCTGCGCTGCGTGTCGCGGGCTCGATTCCCGCACGGAACAAATATTTGTATGACCTACAGATAGTTGATCCGGCTCTGGGTGTTGTGTATGTGAGTTTATATGTTTGTAAACGCACCCACGATACAGGAGGAAATGCCAAGTGTGGAGAAAAGACAAAAAAAAAGTAACGGGCTAGGTGTCCGGCCCATTTCCACTTGAGCTTAAGCGCATAATGCAGAGCATCAGTAAGTCTTGTCTTCTTTCGTATAAATTCGCTTCTTACTTTCTATATTTTTCTTAGTTTTAGTATAGGTACTTCTTTCCATAGCTTTCTGACATACAACTAGTTTATTTTGTATTTTTGAAGTATACGTCCACGTCTGACATCCGTAAATGAGGGACGGCAGGATGCATGTATCCAGCACTACCTTTTTTGTTTGAGGGAGATATCGCCCTTTAAAATTTCCTTGAGGGCCGAGAATTCCTCCAACTTATCTACGTACTCTTCGATCAACCTCTTCTTCGGTATTTTTGTTTTTGAAGGATAGCTGTTTTCCCAAGTACACGTAACTACTCACATATTAAAGCCTTGCCTTTTAGTTTCATTGGGACAGCTATGCTGTTCGTCGTGATTTTTGTTTTGTCCTCATTCATTTTTAGGCCCACTTTTTCACTCTATAGAAAACAAGTCAATAATATGCAAGGGCATTGTTAGAGGTATGACTTTAAGACAGTCTTACCCAGATCCTTGGACTTATCCTTCAACTTCCAAAGACAGCACGATAGAAAATCGTTTTCAATCGCCTGCCAATCCGTAGGTATGTCTCCAACATTCACAATGGAATCCAATGAAGTTGAACAATTTGCCGCAAATTTGCCAAGTAAAAATTCCAAAAATAAATATTTTTCAATATTACCATTTTTTTTTTTTAAATGAACCCTAATTTGTATGCTCTTTTTCTTGCACCTAGCATTTTCCTCGCTCTTGTGAAAAGTTGTGTGTTGCGCTCGGCAGCAAAGTTATTCTGCATAAAAAAATGATGAATTTGTTTCTTGATTTTAAAATGTGCCTGTTATTCTGCTAAAAGTCAACTTCTTTGTCCGACATGAGATTCTACATAAACACGTAAAAGTTCTCTTGTATATTTAGTTGTAATACGATATGAGATTTCCGTTATTCAAACTGCGTTCCCCTGTAGATTTACAATACTCATTTCGCATTACAAATGATCAAGGACAAGTTGCAAATGCACACCTTGCGTTAAACGGTCAGCTTTTATATCTGGACGAACATAAATCACATGGGAAGAGAAGGGGTACTGTGTTCTCAGCTCAAAACAAAGCGAGACCGCAGGTTTCGGTCAATAGGGTGCAAATCAAGGTTATGCATCTTAATTTTTGTACGGTTTTATTTAAACATGTGATCGGCTCTTGTTTGAGCATTCGTTGTGTATAATAAGGCTCTTTAGTAACTTGGCAAGCAACGTTAACGGTTTTCATTTGTAAATCTTTTACAGACGTTTCAGAAAATCAGAAGCCTGAATGTCTGACACCAGTCTCAACATCATCATCATTTCAGCCGAAAGACGTCCACTGCTGAACATAGACCGCACCCAAGCGTCGCCCCATTGACCGGTCCCATGCGTCTCGCATCCAGTGGATACTAGTAACATTCACCAGTTCATCGGTCCACCTAGTGGGAGGCCTTCCAAAGCTACTTCTTCCGGTTCGTGCTCGACATTCCAGAACTTTTAAGCCACATCGGCCATCCGTTCTCGTAGAACGGATGGCCGGAACGGCATTGTGCCCTGCCCACTGCCACTTAAAGTTTCGCAATTCTTCGGAATATGTCGGTAACCTTGGTTCTTTTGCGGATGTCTTCATTTCTGAATCGATCTCGCAACGAAAATCCGAGCATAGCCCACTCCATTGCCCTCTGGGTGAATTAAGCCTACTTATTAGGCCCATTGTGAGCGACTACGTTTCGGTCCCGTAAGTTATCACTGGCGACACGCACTGGGCGTAGAGTTTCGTCTTGAGACACTGTGCACACTAAGTACAGTCTTATCAACGGGTATCGTACTACCCAATAACTAGTTTGTAGAGGTCCATCACTTCATCTAAATTTTGATGTGTAACTGCATCTAGTTGGACTGGAAGCCGACGCCAACATAGATTGGCTGGATCTGATGATGATGCTCTCGTTTTGCCACCACACCAGAGGCTCTAGTCAGCGCCATTCTTTTTATAATGGCGCTGGTCGAACTGCCAAATTGTAAGGGATTAATCAAGAGAGCAGTGGTGACACCAGTGGTAACGGACGCGGCTTACCAGTTGTACGTCGTGGATTCGAACCCAAGTAGGCGCTTTACTTTGAGTAAAATATTTCATCACCACGGCTCGGACAGTGAAGGAAAACATCGTGAGGGAACCGGCATGTCTTAGAACCAATAATTCAAATACAAGTGACATCCACCAACTTGAACTGGGCCCGCTTGATGGATTACGGCCCATTCCCTCTCACAGAAAGGAGGCCTGCACGCACAACGGACCAAATTGGAGTCTGAGTGCTGCAAAGGGGGTCCATCTACCCTATCCTAAGGGATTGATCATGAGTCATGAGTCAACCTTTGATAGCACTTTTCATTTCCTTATCTTTTTTTATTTTTCCCAACCGCTATCGAACCGCTTTCATTGATACAACGACTATCTAAAGTGTTCTACATAATAACTCAAGATTTGTATTCTCCAAGGTTAATCCCTTCGCGAAACGCACAATGAACTTATTCCTGAAACGAATACTCCTGCGGCAACAGTGACCTCTGTCGGTAACAAGGTCAGTTGATAGATTTGAAGTTGTTATGGATACCAAGTGCGTTGTTGTGCGTGCGTAGTTATTGCTTACGCACTTTTCAGGCAGATGTCTCTAATGTGTTATTTCAGGAGCGTAGCTTTCAGTCGTTGCACTGAAGAAAAATTACAACTTGTATAGCTTTGGCATATTGCTTAAGAGAATGTGACATTCTTTGAGCTATTAAGATTGACAAAAGTCAAAAATATTTGAGATTTGAGCCGCGTGACATTTTGGTAGCACACACAAAGCAGATTATGTAAAAAACTCCTCTGTTTTATAGTTTCATCGCCACGCATTCAATGATAGAATGTCACTTTTCTAATGCTCTGGCGAAAACACACGTGCAAATGAACAAATTTTATGACAGGATCAACACTGAAAAAAGAAAGAAATCTGTTTAATACATTTCATGGTCGTATAAATCAGCCATGAATAAGAAAATGTATGTTTGTTTTAATGACATGCCACATTATGCGATGCATCTTCGCACGCGACTTTTGTTCGATGGGCGAGAGACGAAACGGGGGTTGGGTGAGCTCTAGTGCGACGACGAACAGTGTTTGTGCCGATCCTTTGTCGAATCTGAAATCGCCCTCTTGCGTTGGGATGTCGTGGGTCGTCGCAACGCAGTTGCGACATACAATGCGTTGATCCGTTGCTACGATGCAACGCGACAAACTAATGAGGCCTCAGCCTTAAAAGTCACTCCATACCAATAGGCCGAACGTTAAAATTGGCATAATATTTAAAGTGTTATTTCAAGTGCGAGATAAGCAAAACACAAACAACAATAAAAAATAAAAATAATAAACCCCGTGCGAGACCAAAAAGGCTCTTATCTCAGCATGACATCAATAAAGAAAACTTGAAAGTAAGTGTTTTTTGAATGTGAGAATTTAACTGAACTGCATGACTGTTTTAATTAGAGAACAGAGGAACTACATCATTTTATACTGCGATTTTTATTTTCGTAGACTAAACTGACATTTCGGGGGTTGTCACTTTATCGTTACATAAACATAGTGTCGTATCCTGATTATCCCGAGTGATCGAAAGTTAATTAGATCGAAATAGAAACAATTTCACAGCAAAAAAAATGTTTAGAAACTAGCGACCCTTATTTAGTTTCTTCTCATTTGTGTCAGACTTCATTTTATCGATCTCATTTATTTTATTGTTGATTTCATATTTAACACAATAAAAGTTTTGTACTAACTGTATATTTAAATACACGTTTACATTCATAAAACATTTATTTAAACTAATTAGTAAATTTAAATTGAAGAGTCATGTCACATCGATTCGATAAATCACTTATGATTGAGCCTTTCCTACAACACTATGCTCCGCGCTAGCAACATTAAAAAAAATAAGGTCATTGGCAGTTTTCAGTTTAGTCTACGAAATTAAAAACCACAGTATAGAATTATCCAATTATAATTAAGTTGGTTTCCTGAAATTAGACCTGTAATAATAAAAAAGACTCGTTCAGGCACGATGGATTTGTTTATTAGATTCACCCTAGATTATTACAAGAGACCGGTCAGGCCGCGTTGCTATCCACAGACAATGTCAACTAGCGCCTAGACTGGGACGCATCACTAGTTATGTGACCTTATATTATGACATCCCACTTTTCAAGACAATATTATTTAAACATTTTTAAATTGTACATTTAATTAAAACATTGCTAGGTATACACTAAACTATACATTCAAATTACAAGTTAACCATATTTTTGAACTGGCTTTATCAATCTTATTGACATCGTGAAGGGTTTTTGTCTGCTTCCACCTGTCTGTCCGGTTTCTCAATAACATCCAATGAATCGCTGGATCGCATGGTAGTCATAATTGTGACAACTTTCATCTACCCTAAATCTTAATTGTATCGTATTTCTTCTATATCTGGCTCCATATGAATCTTCAATTATGTATGATCTTTTACATTTTAACATTTCTTTGACAATAGCTGCAAGTCAACTAGAGTTGGGCTTTTTCTTATAAAAGACATGATTACCTTGTTTTAACAAAGGTAACGATCTCTCATCTCTATTGTAATAGGTATGTAGCATTTTGCACATTTGACTTTTCATTACACTTTTTGTACTCAGAAATAATGACTTCCCTTGCATGACAGTAATATTCATTCTAAGATTTCTAGACATTAATAACTGAGCAGATGATGGCTGATTATTTTTAGGTGTATTTCTGTAATGCATTGAAATACATTGAAATTAAACAAACGTTAAATGACATTAAACAATGGTTACATATTAATAAATTAAAAATAAATATTTCAAAAACTAATGTACTTCATTGCAAAACATCTAAAAGTAAACCTATACGCCTTAATGTGGCACTTAAAAATAACAATATAGAACAGATACATAATACAAAGTTCCTGGGTGTAACACTTGATGAACATTTTACTTGGAAGAATCACATCGAAATAATTTCTAAAAAAATCAACCAATTCATATTCGCTTCAAAAAGAATTAAAATGATTACATCGTTGCGTACCGCCATAATCACGCATACGTCTGCTCAGTAATACGATACGGTATAGTTGTGTGGGGAAACTCTTCTGAACTGGCGAAGATTTTCAACGCCCAATAAAAATGGAATCGTGCAATATTCAAAATGCAGTGGTGTGACTCATGCAGACCTATATTCAAGTCGCACAATCTATTGACGGTCCCATGCATTTATATTTACGAAGTGGCCAGGTTTGTGAGGTCCAATCTTGAACTATTTGAGCGGAAAGATAAATCAATTAAAAGGAAACCTACTCATTTAGATATTAAAATGCCCGTTCCAAAGCTAGAAATTTTTCGGCGGAGCTGCGTTTATATGGCTCTGCTAATTTACAATGCTTTGCCAAGCTCAATTACTCAACTACCCTTCAATAAGTTTTGTGTTTCGTTGCGGAAGTGGTTGTTACAAGAGTGTTTTTATTCGATAGATGTGTTCTTTCGAAAGTGTCCCTGTAAATTCAATACAATAAAGCACAGACATATTTAATTGTTTAATTGTTTATATTTACATAAATTGACGAAATGTGGTTATCTAGTAATTAATACATTAATTAAAACTTGTAATATTGCATGCTATATATTGGCCAAATGTGTGTTACTTAAAATTGATAAGAACTTGTACCTACCATATTTGAAGCAATAAATAAATGAATGAATGCAAAAGTGTTATGTAGGGATCACTATTATCCTCTTTACATTTTTTCAAAATGTTTTTGTCAATTTTGACTGAACTATCAGCTTGCTTGCTTGCTTTAAATGGTTTAATTGAAATAACTGATTTTGATTGAATTTTAATTGGATGAATGTTGTTTCGAAATTTTAACCTGAGTACGCTAGGTTTTGCTAAGAGAAAACTAGAAAACTGAAAAGTATTATTAAGACATGTAAATTAGGTAGGCAGGGCCCATTGCTCGCAGAATGGATCGTCAATGGGGCCGAAAAGCTCTGGAGTACCGATCGCGAACAGGAAGACGTTGCGCACGAAGGCCTCCCATTAGGAGGACCGATGACCTGGTGAGGGTTGCGGGCGTCCGCTGGATGCGAAACTCATGCGACACTTGGGCAGGCCTATATCTAGCAGTGGACGTTTTTCGACTGAAATGATGATGATGATGAAGTAAATCAGGATACACAAAGCAATGTGTAAAATGTTATCAATATATAAAATACGGTTTAAAAATTCGTGAAAAGAACCAACAAAGTGTATTTAATCAGACTGAAAATCTATGGAAAACCCAGCCTGGTTGAAAAATATAGATTGTTGCCGCCATTTATCTGGTATACTCTACCCGTATATTCAATCCCTATATAGCTTCAGGTGAAATATCAACCGTATGACGGCGAGATCTTAGCAGAACAGCACATTACAGCACTCTCAGATGCATCCCTGTTTCATAATCCTTTGGGCACTAGAAACGTAATAATTGATTATGATAGCTCTTGGACAATGCTAATTTACAGCCAACTTGATTCAAGAACCGTTCTGAGCGTATTTTACTACAGTCATTCTTATACAATTATATCCATTTGCTAAAAAAATAAACGACCTTTCGTTTATTTTTGTGAATATCAAATTTTCCGAGACCAAACCGGCAATCCTGCCAATGAAGTCCAGATTATTCACTGTTGAGAAAATTTTGTCGGTGCAAATAATTCTGCCTGAATCGTAGGTGAGTTCACAAATATACTTTGAATGGTATGACAAGAAAATTTTAATGTTTTGAAGTTTTCAAACGAACTATCGGCTGAATAGATCATGAATTTAACAGTTCGACAATTAAATTAGTCAGATAGCCATCAGCAAATTTAATTTTTCAGCTACCGAGACACGCCGCACCCCGAATGCATTCCCGTTATATAACCACAGGAAACGTATTTTCATCTAGTAATCATATGATTGATTTTGACAAGTCTTGGATTCAGCTAATCGACGAACGGATTAAGGATACCAGTCGGAAGGGCGTTCGCCTTGTAGATATTTTCAAGTGACCCGCGATCTTTTAAACGAAAAACAGGAAAAAAGAGGTCACACAAAGACTAATAAAAGGGACTGCGGTGATCCGTCCTTAGAATATCCTAACAGGATTTACTTGAACAGTGTACTCACATTGATGCTTGCTTAAATAACTTGAAAAGATACTCTGTTCCTTTGTAAAAAGGCCACTTATTTAACCCTCCTATTATCCCACAAATAACTGATAGTATATACTATATAATACTGGACATTAGATACACTGTATTGTGCGTGACCCTAAACAACTAACTTAGAGACAGAATCATTCATTCACGCCACAGCTGTGGTCGAATAAGAATTTATTACGCAGTAAGGATCCAGACAAGACATGTTTAATTATTATTAACGATAGGTTCACGTTTGACCACTATCTCATCTGATGGTAAGCGATGATGTGGTCGACGGTAAAACATGCTTGCCGAGAAGTAACCCCAAGGTTGCAACTTTCAAGAAACAAAGACTACGGCAGAGAATTCCACTCCTTAGCTGTGGGCACAATAAATGTATTCGCAAAATGCTTTGTACGTATGGGTGGGATGTCCACCTTGTACCGATGGCGCATTGCCGTACGTCTTGTTGTCTGATGATGAAAAGAGCTAGGTGGAATCAAATTGTGCATTTCCATCGCACACTCACAATAGCAAAAAAAAGTTCTGCAACACCTAATTGCAGCGAACATTGTAAATGCAAGCACTATATAGTTTGCGGTTGGATTCCTAAATTACATGTCAAACGACCCTTTATTATGAGCAAGTTACTTACCATTAAGGGACCATGCTAAAAACTTGAATTAGTCACGCTGCACTGTATTCACTTCCGTTTTGCTGCATTTATGCAGCTGGAAAATACGTTAAAATAATGATCGGGTAGACAGACAGCGCCTGGTTGGAATAGGTGGCACGGAAAAACTTTAGAAATGCAGCAGATATGTCCAGCTAAAGAGCAATTTTTGAGCAGAAGAAATAGCTAGGCGTTTTTGTGGTTTAACTAAGAAATATTTAGATTGCTTTAATATTCGTCCTAACGAACGTTCGATACAATCTTTTTATCTACACTCAAAACGTAATGATATGAATTCAAAAAATATTGTATAAACACACACTTGCAACTGCATCATGAAATAACTTTTTAATTTTTATAGCACACTTTTAATTTTTAATTTCTGGCGTTTATGAGCTCATTGACTTATTGTAGAAAAGTAGTGTCATTGTCTATGGAGGCACGCGCGGCGCAGTCACGCGCAATGATAATCTAAATTGCCCGCCATACCACATATTTTTTACGTTTTTACTTTTGTTTTATTTCAACTGTATGAGTGAAGCTAAAATAGTGTAGGCAACGGCATATAATTCGGTATTAAGACACTCGCGTGTTATTATTATTACATTCGGCTTTGCCTCAAGTAATACACTGGCGCTCGTGTTTTAATAACCCCTATTATGTGACCATTGCATAAACTACTATTATTTAATTATGTCAGTGCTAGCAGTTTTACGATTACACGTAATTAAATAGGATTCTTAACAAAATCATAGACAACTTCTAAGTTTATTATCACGCATCATGTCTTTCAACTCTTGAATCGTATGAATGTTTATGCTCAGCCAGAAACATTCTGACTGCGCTACCAGGTTTTACCCACCTTATCTTGCTTGCATTAAAGTCTAGATTTCACTTGTACTGTATAAAATAAGGAGCAGACTCCTATCAGAGGTAGGTTATTGATCTCCGTCGATATAATAATTGGCATCTTGACTTCTCTAATTGAGATCCTAGACAGCGTCGGGAAGATAGATTCCTTCTGAAAAGTTCCGAATAACTGGCTGATGTGGTTTTCATTTTCTTGTGAAGTATCAATTTCTTTGCTTTTGCAAGTAAAAGCAGTAGCTTTCATGTTATTGGTTTGTCTGACAAGATACAAACTGACAGGAACGTACTTAAACATGTGTATGGTGATCGAAGGATTGTTTTCCCTGTCGGACTGGCTTGCCATGACAAAATTATGGGAAAGGATGTAGGATTGTGGCTTAATTAGTGGCTTCAACGGTTTTATTTTATACCGTTTCTTGCGATTGTACCGTTACTGAATCACTGGAATAGAAAAAACGGCGCCGAAACCAATTTATAGCCAACTATAATATTCGAAATTGGCAAAACACGTATAAACGCACGTACATATCATCACACACAGACTCTCACATCACTATTTCCTTCTTGACGCATTATGACGATAGCTCTCATACCAGCTGACGCCGCTTGATTGTTTTCATGATTTTTGCCCCAACTACCCACTATTTTTCTGTCCCGCGACTTCGTTCACGTGATTTCGTTTATCCTTTGAATGACTCTTATACTTATGCAGTTAGTGAAGACCACCAAAAATAAGCTATTATTAAATCAATAAAAATGGGGTGTCGTAGATATACAGGGTTTATTGGTTTTGTACGATTCGTTATTTGACTTAACGAATAATAAATTTTATGTTACCGCCACAAAGTAAAATCCTCCCCTAAAAACTTAATAACCCCATTTTGCCCCCTTGAGGTTCGATTTTTGAACAACCCAAATATATTATTCACTCTTTTCATCTCTTTTTTATTTTCCGTTTATGTTAATAAGATTGATTCCTCAAAATCTTTAACACCCTTTAATCCTATCTGGAACCCTACGTCAAAAACGAAAACCTGTCCAGTAAGATTCTTAGTTTTATCTTAGTTTCGAAAAACTAATAATGCCAACCTTTATTGTTTACATAGGCTGGTACTAACATCACGTTTCAAGTTTATTAACCCAAGAAATATGATTCTTCAAAAAAAAAATTGACTCCCCCTACATCGTCTTTTGGGGAATTTTCGAAAAACTAATAATGACAACTTTTATTGCTTACCTAGGTTGGTATTTATGTCAAGTTTCATGTTTATTAACCCAAGAAATAATATTCCACAAAAAAATACATCCCCTAAATAATCTTTTGGGGGTAGTTTCGAAAAACTAATAATGAAAACCTTTATTGTTTAAATATGTTAAGTGTCAAGTTTATTATACTAACTGAAATAATAAGATTCTTCAAACAATCTTTAGCAACCCCTAAATCGTCTTTCGGGGGTAGATTCGAAAAACTAATAACGACAACCTTTATTGTTTACTTTTGTTGATATTCATGTCAACTTTCAAATTTATTAACCAAAGAAATAAGATTCTTCAAAAATACATTAACACAGTACAGTCAGTAAAAAGAAAGACAGAAAATGTGTTTATTTGACATTCATTACAAAGATTTTTGTTTTATCTTGCATACAAAGTGGGGTTATTTAAACCCTAATACTTATAAAATGATTGTAGATTAAATTGCAAGCTAAATTGCAAGTTGATTTTCTCACTAGCTGGTGTTTAAACATTGCAGTGTCGTATCACAGCGTCGGATCCGTAATACGCATCCTAGAGATGTGTGAATGTCACGGACCAAGTGATTAATCAGTGCACTATGAATAATGCCGGGGCATTGTGAATCAAGTTAAATCGGGCAATGATTACTGATATAAACATATATATATATATTTATTTTATATATATATTACTAGCTGACCCCCGCGGCTTCGCTCCCGTCAACTGGCTACCTACCTACTCTCTACCCTGCCCACCTACCTTACCTACCTACCAATCTACTCACCTGCACTACCTACGTTACCCTATCCTTTATACCTACCTACCCTACCCTACATAACTAATCTGCCCTGCATACCTACCCTATCCTACGTATCCTACTAACCCTACTCCACCTACCTACCAACCCACCTAACCTACCTACCCTACCCTCTTCTACCTACCAAATTGTTAAACTATTTATTTGAATAAGAACTAATTCTACAATACGAATGTAACCAACTTTTGTTGCGGCGATCTAATTAAATTTTAGAACACAAAAGCTGCTATTGTGACTTAACTATGATAGTGACATATATTCTTTTTAAATATTTTAATATTTTTTTACAATATCCGTTACTTTGATCACTTTCCTGAGGCAGACAATGACGTCAGAGGGGTAAGAATGTTTATTTTATTCCAAAGAAGTGGATGAGTCCTTACATGATTAAAGTTTGCCCTCTTAAGATAAAGGAAAAAAACCGGGTTTAATCCTTGACCCGGAAAGAATATTAAAAAAAAAATGGTGGAAGTGGTCGATTGAAATCTATGAAAAAAGCTTTTTAACAAAAAGATAAACCGACTTACAAAACACTACAACATGGAAATTGACTGTCTTTTCCGAAGTCGGTGAGTTTCATACCCATCTTTTTCGTATTTTTTGGTTTTGGAATTACCATGGTAATCATTTATAACCAAAGTTCATCTCATGAGGATTCCAATAAGCCCAAACATAACTAGAATAAATTGTTTTTGTTTCGGAGATCCGGTAGCCACTGGATCTCCGAAAAAAAACAATGTGCCTTCCGACATCATCATCAGATCAGTTCGATGGTTCTATTTTCAGCAGTACCATTTATATAAAAGTATTTGCTACATCATAGTCGATTAACTATTCGAGATATTTAATACCCGTAATATACTTGTCATTAAGGAGTTCCAGTGGCCATCTGTGGTACTCTTCATAAGTTCCACTTTACTAAATGATACTTTCTGAGTGCATTATTGATGAAAATATCATAATCGCTATATATATGTACATAATATTTGAGGATTTCCTTCATGAGATCCCATTATTAGATTTTAACTTGGTGACAATGTGACCTTGGAAACATGCCATACTTTCAAATAAAACAAGAATTTTTAAAATCGGTCGGTTTTCTGCTCACTTCTATGTTTCTAAAAGTATATAAATGAGGTGATAATAAAGTCGGCAATACGGAGGAATTTACATAAGTCATGAACACGAAATATTTTTCAGAAACTTTCCGATTAATTATAGACTCACCAGTACTCCTAATCACAATCACAACTTATGTTATTCTATTCAATTTGCCAGTAAAACCTTATGCTTTTACGCATATACTCATACCAGCCAACCTGTGAATACCATCGCTCTATTTGGCATAATTGTCCAAAGAACCTCGGAGACCACAGCCATACTGAAATTAGTTTGAACTAACAATAAATTTTGAAATACCAATCAATATCTCGGGCACTATTCCAGGTACCATATTTTGGCTGTACACTACATAGCGAACTATTGAAATATTTCACGATATCAGTGATGAGATCATTTAATTAAATTCAGGGGATATCGACAAAGAGCTATTGATTAAATATTGATAATTCTGTTTGGTAAAGCTTGAAACTCAAAGCAATGCGATAGGGCATAAACAATATTTTATTGTTCCGATCCTTTACCTAAGGCAAAAAATAATGTATCAATTTACCAATCGAACGCAATTTGTATCACTGAAATATCTGCTTCTTAAGGGCTCGAAGTTATTCTTCTGATGAACAATTTTACGGCATCTCTATGATTGGCTAGAATCATAGAGATGCCTTCTGTGACTGGCTTAAACTTTAAACTGACAGACTTGTTCCACACAAAGGTAAATTTTGAAAAAATATCAGCAACTTTGGGCGGCAAAGAGAAGGTTATGTGTTTAATTTTTAATAAATTCTTTATTCATTCCATGTAGGTACATCTCTACTCTTCCTAAATGCCCAGTCTCCTCATGCAATTTCCATCGGTTGAAAATCTGTCAATCACTTCTGAGGCTGACAGACATCGTACTATCCCAAAAGCACACAAAACTGAACTATACACATATAGCAGTTTTCTCTTCAATGTGTATAGAAGACAATTTATTCGCAGTTGAATTAATGTCTGCGGCCACATACAACTCATTTGCTTTACTAAAACAAGCGATACAAAATAACTTGCCAGAAACAAAGCGCCTATTGAAAACGTATAGCAACGATACTCATTAAAATACAATTCAATGTGTGGCATGTTGGTGAAAGGCGTTTTAACTGAAATGTTACTTGTACTTAATAAATACTTCATACAAATATATGGTACACCTATAGTTTATGAAAGTTTGTGAAAAAATTTCAGTACAAAATTCGGACACGAATTATAAGAACGAAAAATCTGCACAAATCATACTTACTTTGAGCGTATGGGTAGCGTATGGGTTTCGGATGAATCTTCTTCAATTAATGTATTTTGAATCCTTATGTTATTTTTAAAAAATCACGCACCTACATTTAAACATATATAATTTATTTATTACCATTTTCAACAACTACCGGGATCAGAAAGCTAACGCTCGAACGAGTATGTATACTTGTCGCAAATGTAGGTGTAGGTACTCTATAATATTTCCGCTAGCAGTTACAGTCAGCAAGTAAGTATCCAGTTAATCCGGCTTTAAGCAATTAGAGTGCACGTCGAAAAGAATGCGAATTCAAGGGTTTTCGCAGTTACCTCCGAATTCTGTATAGAGAAATTAAGTCGTACAGCCACACAGTGTATTTTACGCCTCATTAAATTCTTGGTTTCTCTTCAAAGGTGGAGAGAGGGTGAGCGAGGGTTTATCAATAAAGTACCATACTTAAGCCGAAGGTAATGACGAACCATTTAAAATGTTTTTGTAAACGGGCACCTCATTAGTATTGCTTTGCTAACGCTTTAGTGTCAAAAGGACCATTTTAATGTCATTCCTGTCAACTGACTATCAAGAATTATGGTTCAAAAGAGCAAAATATTTTGGATGTAGTGATAATTGGCATCCATAGTTTCATACCATAAAAATCAATTTCTTGGAATTCATAAAATAATGACTTGGAATATTTTTTAGATTTGACAACAAAAATAGCCGACCTTTGTGTCTAACACATTTTAATTTTTTCAGTAAAACATCTGCCCTTTAGACAAATGGTGTACTCGTACATAGTACAAATTATTGTGTCTATCTGTATTCTACGTCTACCACACCTACCCACTACAACTCATTTAATACAAAATGTTTCCTTCTTATTTTACACTTACGTCTTTATTCCATAGGGCTTGGCAGAAACTACATACGCAACCTGCCTTCCTACCTTACATCATTACTTCTACAATCTGACACGATGTCAATTGTGTAACCGTGTAGTCCTGTAGAGATACAGGGTCTTCAGCATTCGTAGTACGAGTACTGAAATTGTTCGTCATAATCAGTTTTTGTCAGCTCACACCTGGACAGACGCCTCTTTGACAGTAGTCCGTTCACACACCTCACCACATTCACACCGTGGCGTATAGCCGTCATAATATTGAAAGGCGCTTTTTCCACTTCATATTAATAACTGTTTTATTTTTGGCATACGGTATTGGATTTTTGATCCCATACGTATGGGGTGGTGTCACATCTATTTCTCAATAAACATAATTCAATATTCCTATCAACCCGATTATTCTGAGAGAGATACATAATTTCAGAAGAATGAGGGGCGGCCACAGTGTGTTAATTGTGCCTACGAAACAGTGGAAAAATCCAAGTGTCTTCACCAACGAATAATTTACAACCATATACGACGCCACCATATTATGTGACGCGTGCGTTTTATGCTGAAACAAACCAACAATGAAAAACATACCTTTGACGTCTAGCCGTTTAGTAACGGGTGTCTGCAATGCAAACTTTGTTAGTACCTGGAATTTGCACTCCAGCTGATCAAGTGCAACCTTATGTCCCCGAGATAGCAAGAGGAACACGTATCCACCCTGTAAAACGTTGAACGTAACGACGTTAAGCAAAGACGAGCTTAACGTAAGTCACGTAATTAAAATAAATAGTTATTAAAAATAAACTTAGAAAAAGGATATTTAGAATAGAAATTCTAAGGGCTGGCTTCACACATCGTTGGTTGCTTGAGATCGATAGCTAGGCAGGCAGCAGGACGGATAGGAACTCTTCAAAAGTCGCGGAATGCTCGAGGTAGGCAGGTGGTGAACAGGTACCTCGAAGGACAAGCAGGCAAAACAGGTAGGTAGCCAGATAAGGTAGTGGTCAAGCTGGGTCGTGACGTCTCAGGCAGATTGTCAAATAAGCGGGTTCAAAATCTGCGTGTGCTGCTGGCGGGCACGTTGTAGCCACGCGCGTCTCTGTAGACTTGGTTGATGCAGCTATTGCAATACGTACCAAACTGGCACATCGATTATTTTAAGCAGTAAAAGTACATTTATGAGACCAAATGCGATTTATTTATAGATTTATATCACTCTTTCTCAAGCTGGAAATTCACAGTTTTAAGAGTTTTCAGAATAGAAAATACACTTGGTATTATAGAAATCAGTAGTCCACCGACTTTCGCCGTTTCCTGCCCGAATCTGACTCAAAAAGCTGTTGTTGTTTTATTCCTCGTTTTGTCATATCTTCTAAAATTTAAATTAAAATTCCCAATAAAAAATCAAGACCAGAACGAATAAAAAACGGTTTACAGGGGGGGCAGTCTGCCGCTACCCTCGTTATAATGTACAACTAGCTTAAGGAAGGTCTAGTCCATGGTATGTTATGTCTAAGGCTTAAGAAAATAAAATAGACAGACAGACGTCAGATCAGATGAAAATGTCAGAGTATAAAATACTCTAAGATTTTACAAATTAACAATTTAAATTAGTTTGAGGAATTTTAAAACAATCAGAGATAACTAAAAGTATGATTTTCAGGTGCTAACAGTATCAAAGAATACATAAAAGTGAATCACATGAGATGATATAATTTCAAAAGATGAAAGGTGTGGTTTGTATAGTATTATAAAACGTAAATAGACTAAAGGATGTGGATCTGCACAGCAGAACACCACAACCCTTAATTTTTTTTCCTATTTTAACCTTGATTTCGGCATCGCGTTTGGTTATCAAGCGTCCGGATCCGACGGACGGGGTGATTTTACTATGGGAATGGCATCACGAAAATTGACTTGTGCAACGAGCAAAAAAGTTAATTGAAAAAATATTTGTCAATTTATATTGTAGTGATTGAAAGTTGAATCAAATCAAGACTATGTTTCATTTCGAGCTGCAATCCTCAAAGATCTGCCAAAGACATGCTATCGCAAATTAAATGCAATATTATATTTGAAAAATCATATTTACTAAGCAAACATAATTTATCAATCCTTTGAGTGAGATACCGTGAATACAGCGCTCTCGATTCCTGGGATCAAGTCGGAAGTTGGGCGGTGGGTGGCGTAGGGCCGGGTGGGTGTTGCAGTCAACATTTTAAGCTAAGTCCCGAGAATACCCGGGCCAACATGGCTGAGGTCTACTTATAGAACTAAAGCTCTCTGCACAGGTATATATTTTACTTTGTTAAATATAAATTATTTATTGAGAGGTATTACAAAATATATTTTTTACCAGGAAGTAATGCAAAAACAACTACTTCATAAGTTAACAAACACAAGTAAATAGTTGGGCACCATGGAGTTGCCAGTTATAAACAGATGAAAGATTATTTTATTTCTATTCCAACAGTATTAGGTTGCCTTAGCAAAAGTTGATTTAATCCATAGTTGCCTAGATTTCAGATGAGAAAAATTGAGGAAGTTGATCGAAAACATTTTTTATTATTTAACATCATTGGAACCTACGCGGTGTAGCAAGGGAACCTATTCGCAATATATTAATGTATAATATATTATATGGCCTATATTCCTTATCAGCAGTAAATAACGCATGAGTGTATTTATTTCTTATACGCGATCTTAGGACAATTGTTTTGCTTACTGACTATCCTCCTGATTAAAATTACTACTTATTGTAAAATTTATACATCCAATAAATATAAATATACATCTTTTGTGCCGTGTTTTTAAATTTTAATTAAAATTTATTAAGTTTGATTGAAAAAAATGTGTTAACTCACACAACTCAGCAGTTACTTTCTGTAGACCAAAAAGCAACAACATAATGGCATCTGTATGTAATTTAATTATCATTGTTATCAGCGTCAACAATGCACGGAAACACTCAACCCAGACCGATTTCACCACGTTTTAACTAACGAATTAATCGCGATAGCAAAGCGTCATTTATGGCAGGAGGAAGAGTCGCGCGCCGCGAAACGGACGCATGTTTAACTGACTGTCAGTCAGTAAAAATGGCCTGCATGGAGTGTTTTAAAGGAGGTAGCACTTCCTTAGAGTCTGATATAATTTAAACCTTTGTTCATATGTATAGCACAGCGTTGTCACTATTATTCATTCAATTTATATACTACATTAATTCAAAAGGTTTATGTGTTTTTTTTTATTATGAATCATTTTCAATTTCTTACTCCAGAGCAAAGGCTTTCCTCCATTTTTTTCCATTTATCTCGGTATTTTGTTACATCTTACCAATTTTCGATTGTGACATTAATGTAACGAGAAAAAAAGTTTTAAATTCGACATAAAACATCAAAATGTTTGAAACCACGTATCAGGATCAGTTTCTCCTTACATTCATACATCTAATTGAACTAAAAAACAAAGCATCTTTTCTTTGTAGCGATATCTTTAGCCTTGCCAGTACTTTTTTGGTACAATTGTCTACTAATACTACTACACGACTACAAAGACTTTATTCCACTGGCTTCAATACAAAAATCCATGATTTTATAGTGCATATAATATATTATATTTAGAGCTTAAATATATTATATTTAGAGCTTTTTAACATTCAAGATTAAATTATTTCATCATCAGTCTTTTTAATGTTCCCAGTGCTGGGACACAAGCCTCCTCTCTGCAAGACGGAATGGACCGTAATCCACCACGCGGGCCTAGTGCGGGTTGGTGGATGTCACATGTCTTCGAAATTATTTATTTCAGACAAATTACTTTTATTTTACACAGGCTCGAGCTTGGCCACTGACTATACGCGATGTTGTGAACGACGGTGAAGCACGCTTACCTAGAAGTAATCGTACACTCTTGAATTAAACACCCCTGAGTTCTAGCTATCGGGAAACATAGCCTCCGGCAGAGAATGCCACACTTAAGCCGCGCCAGTATCACTTAAAACTGCCCGGGGCAATCTACTCCAAATCGCCCTAAGCACCAACGTTAATTAAGAAGTAAGCTACACTAAATGTCGCTTCGAACATATGACGACGTAATTTAACTGTACGATTCTAAGGTTACAAGGCGTGCTAAAGAAACATATATTTTACATAATAATATAATATTACTTTACTAAGACTTTTCACTTTCAACTTTTTCACATAGGTGCGGTGGTGAAGTGACAAATTCACGAATGACCGTAATCGAGGTTTGGGGTTAGGTTATATAGGGAAAGGCAGCATATTTGGAATACTGCAGGTAATTTGGAATAGTCAGGTTACTATAATATTATAAACGCTATCTGTGTTTTTTTTATCGTAAACATAACGTCATCAGACACACGAAGCAAACGAAAGTAAAAACACAGGATGCCATCTTCACATTCCGGCTACCAGCCACACAGGAACGTGACGTCTACTTTTAAAACATTTTCGGTAAGAATTCACTTATTGATAAACATTTATTATGATACTCGTACGTAAAATAAATTGGGAAAAGGACAAAATAATGATGATAAATGGCTCTGAGTTTGTGAAATCAAAATGAGTATGACCTATGTTCTCTTCTTGTGTCCTCTCCGTATGGCCACTTAAGGAGATCCATTATTTACGTGATATTCAGTAAGTAATATTACACTAAGGCCCATTTGCACTCAGAGTGAGTTGCTAACACGAGCTTGAATTGATAGTTTGTAATACAATATTTTCGATTTAACCTCATGTTACCAACGAATTCTGAGTTAAGTTTTTCGTGCATATAATGTACTAAGATAATTCGCTTATCAGCCAGCGCATCGCATGTGCACAGGAGAAGCTCCATGCGTTCCTTATGTTCCCCACACAACCTGCACACGGGTGTCGCGGTTAGACACACCTTCATGAGCATGTCATTGGTTCCAAAGTGCTGAAATTCCAAATGCATTCCCGTGCTTTGAACGTAGAGCCCAAGAATTTCTTGGAGTATTGAAGACCGGTATTAGACAGCCAATGTGTTCGTTGTTTGTGATCTGCAAACTCCCTAAATGTGGCTTTTACGAGACACGTCGAAATGCCTACACATGGTTCTGGGCCCACAAAATCATTTGCTGAGCCCTCTCTTGCCAGTTCATCTGCCACTTCGTTACCATGGATTCCTTTGTGCCCAGTATTTTGATTTACGGGTACCACAATAGATTCTTAATTCAAATTTCTGTTTAGAATTTTGGCATAAATCATCTGCTTATCTAAACGGGACGTCGACATTTTTATAAATAAACCCCTAAATGTGCCAGGAGCCCAGGATAGTCGTTTTTTCCGACTAGTCGACCCAGCTCTAGTAAGCATCATACTAATAGGGATGTTTAAATTCTTAATCATTGAAAAAGTTTAGTAGGTACTGGCGATTTATTAATTTGTTTTCTTTTTTTTTCAAATTCAAAGCCTTTCCTGTAGTCTTTTGCTGAACACGAGTCTCAGCCTACAGGGAATCAACATCATCAGCCTACAGGGAGTCCATTACTGGAAATAGGCCTCTCCTATTTCACGCCATTTAAATCGAATTTCGGCAACACTCATCCAGCTGCTATCAACCATCCTGCAAAAATCGCCATGCCGATTAATTAATTCCAACTACTCGATCCATCGCAATGACAAAGATTTGGAACTTATCAACTCGTCCGAAACTACTACAATTTTAAATGTTTTCCGGATGGAGGCTATTAACGATGTTACTGAACGGTTTGATATCTCGGATCGGTGATCTGGCTTGATGTTGGGTCTTGATTTTAATGAGAGAAAGGTCAGCTATGTTTACAGAAATTGCAACTCAGCAGCAAGTTTTCGATGTTTTTTTTGAAATTGTATCCTTAAGAAAGCGATTTTAATTTCGTTCGTTTGCTATCATATTTTGAAATGTGACATTCATTCAAAGTTGTAGGTTTGTGACTGACATAAAAGATAAACATAATATCACGCCTGTATTTGTCAAACTGTTAGGCAGAGGTGCAGCTTTCTGCAATATCGATGAATTGCAATGCACTCCAAATAACAAAAATCAAAATCATTTTTTTTTCACCTAGGGCACTTATAAAACGTCAACAAAATGAGCACGGTTCGGGTTGGTCGTTTCCTATGGAGAAATACCGGTAACAAACTCCACGGTTACTCTTTTAAAAAAATGTTTTACAATATTTCCATGTTACAGCATTAGTAATAAGGTATGGGGAGACAACGTAGGCCCTACAATTAGTCGCAAGAAACTAAAAAACAACAACATTTTCCAAATGTGCATTATTTATCAAACAAAATATGCCTACTTTTAACGTGCATGTAAAAAATTTCTTGAAACCCACAAACATAAGAAGACAAACCAATCGCCCCAGATTAGTAAAGTCAATCGTCCCAGCATTTTTAAACCCACTACGTACTACGTAGTACTCACAATCGTTGTAGCATGCGTGTACAAACTTAAACATAGCAAAATGAATATTTAAGCATAATACAAAAAAAACGTAGTTGAAAAATATGGTAAGAAAACTGGTGCTTTAGAAGCATAAAATTACTGGTTTAAAATCAGTATCCAAACTGTGTGAGAGAAAATTACAAGCAGGTAACATCAACTTTCGGATTATAATAATTATAAGCCAATTATTACACTCATTGTTGAGTGTGTGTGGTGATGGAAAAAAGCATACTTGAAATTTGTTACGAAAACAAACCAAGAAAATCCCAAGTGTAACAGAGGCACTCATACCTACCCTTCAAAGTGGAGCTCAGAAGCTTAGCATTTAACTATGCCTCTTCATAAAGAGCACTAGGCACTAAAGGGGACGCAGCTATACTACTTAATTAAACTGCTTGAAGAGACTCAGAAGGCCATTACAAGAATGCCGTACAAAATATTCTAAAATGTTTCAAATTTATTCAAAATGTGAGAAACCCTATAAAAACTGAAGCATTTTGTGCCAGTACCTATAGCTTAAGGTTTGGACTCTTAACTAACCCAATAGCTGCAGTACTAATACTACCTCCATCAATTCCTTAAAATAACAAAGTTTCCAAGTTTAAAGTGAGCTTTATCACTTAACTCCGCTCGCGATTTCACGAGAGTAAAAATGCAATCTTTATACACTCGCGGTCCAGGCACCAAACAAGCCAAATATACCTTAATTTGACAACGATCGATAGAAGGGTGCCCTCCGTCTGAGCTCTACTCAATCATAAATACGGCTAGATGTGGAAGCAGTCGGCTTGAGCGATCGCAGGGGAGGCTAACAAAAATAAATACCTAGATCACGGACATAAATCTTTCTAGATAACGCAAATGTATGTATATCACGTATCAACATATTCTTTAAATAAAAATTTAAATTGGACTATTCTCTAACACATAATCATCATCAACATCATTTTAGCCGAAAGACGTCCACTGCTGGACATACACCTCCCCCAAGCGTCGCCGCACTGACCGGTCCCGCGCGTTTCGCATCCACCGGACGCCCGCAGCGTTGCGATGACCTGGTTAAGGAACCAGGTCATTGCTTCACCTAGAGAGAGGCCTTCCAATGCTGCGTCTTCTAGTACGCGGTCGCCACTCTAAAACTTTTCGCCCCCAACGGCCATCCGTTCTGCGAGCAAATTAAGTTTGGCAATTCTTCGGGCTATATGGGTAACCTTGGTTCTCTTGCGGATGTCTTCATTTCTGATTCGATCATGCAAGGAAACTCGAGCATAGCCCTCTCCATTGCTCTTTGAGTGACTTTAAGCTTTCTGATGAGGCCCAATGTGAGCAACCACGTCTCTGTCCCGTAAGTTATCACTGGCAACACACACTGGTCATAGAATTTTGTCTTGAGACACGGTGGTAAGTTGGACGAGAAGATACCACGCAACTCGCCGAACGATGCCCAGCCGAGTCGGATTCGACGGTTGACCTCTTCCTCGAAGTTGGACCTACCTAACTAGACCGTTTGTCCCAGGTAGACATAATCGTCCACAACTTCGAGTGTAGACTCTCCGACTTAGATAGGAGTGGGTGCAACATAGGCATTCAACATCATCTTGGTTTTGTCCATGTTCATTTTAAGATCCACTCTTTCGGAAGCTCTACTGAGGTCATTGAGCATTGTAGTGAGGTCCACCATGGTTTCAGCCGGAACCGGTTCGGCAGGCTGAAAATCGTCAAACCTGCGTGCGAGACGACTCGTGATGATTCTTGAAAACAACTTGTATACATGGCTAAGAAGTGATATGGGCAATGTCGCCCTTCTTGAGGAAGAGTTCCACACCCCTGCACCAAGCCTGTGGCATCTTTCCTTCTAGCGTGACGGAATCAAACAGCTTCTGAAGGGCTTTAAGTACCGGTTTTCCACCCACCTTCAGGAGTTTGGCCGTAATTCCGCCATCACGCGACGCCTTGTTGTTTTTAAGTTGTTTCAGAGCTATTCTTATCTCGTAGAAGCTGACATCGGGGTGTCTTCGGTATAATGTCGGGTCACTCTAGCTCTTACCCAAGAGCTAGATTGACCCGACATTATACCGAAGATTGCTAGATTCGCAACGGATTCGCTGATTGACGTATTCTACTGTCCATAGAACACCTCGATCTCCCTCAGAAGCTCCGGTTTGGCGGATACGATCCTGCCATCGTCGGTCTTCAGCTTCGTGAGCTGACTCTGCCCAATAGCCAGATCTCTTGCAAACACCTTGGAGCCCTTATTCCGCGCAATCGCGTCTTTAATGCGCTCAGTATTAAAGCGGCGGTATAAAACATAATGCGTGGTCGAAAAAAATGTACATGGCGAATTGAGAAACTATTGTTAAGGGTTTAGCATAAGAATGTTCTAATATTGTATGTCGTCTTGTGACAATTAAACACTTTTTCTTTCTTTCTTTTCTTTTTTCAGAACTGTAATGGAACGCATCCATGTATTAAAAAGTAAACTGTCAACTGTCAAAAACTGATCTGCCAAGTGGGCGTCCCCTCCCGCTCTCTTCCGCCATAGCTCGACCGACTAACACGCACTTTTGTAATTTATTAAAAATAATTATTAATACAACTCTGAAGACTTCAAGGCTCATTTTATTAAGAAACCCATCAATACATGGCGCAGCCAAAGTGAAAGAACGTAACGAAAAAAGAAGATTTTTGCAAGGTACGAAAAAACCGCATGGTCGCGTGCATGACCGCATGGTGTTAATTCTGCGAAATATACTAAAATGCCGGATGAGTGTTCAACCACAACCAGCCACATGGGCGCGGTCGAATGCAGAATGCCTGAAAGTCTGAACTTGGATGACATCGAAAAATGCTGGCCACGTTGGCAACGCTTTAAGCAAGCTTTTAAGATTTTCCTGCTTGCTTCCGGGTTTGAAAGGCTATCTGAGCAAAGAAAAGCGGCCATTTTGCTCAATTGTGTCGGGCATCAAGCACAGAAACTATACTTCAACGTGCTAAAGGAAACAGACGCAGAAGAAAATATTAAACTAGATGAAATAATACAAAGTTTTGACGACTATTTTAAGCCGAAGCAAAATGAAGTCATCAACACTTACAACTTTAACAAAAGAGTCCAGCAGGATGGTGAATCTTTCGATGCCTTTTACACAGCCATTAGAAAACTGGCAGAAAACTGTAACTTTGATACCCAGAAAGACAGGATGCTGAGGGACAGGATCGTCATCGGAGTGAGCGATCAGCGGATGCAGCAGAAGCTTCTTGAAGTCAAGGATCTATCACTGGACAGAGCTGTTGACATCTGCAGGTCTGCGGAGCTCTCTACTAAGGAGCACATTAAGACGCTGACCAACCCTGAGGTGCATGCAGTACAGACGGCAACACCGCAGCATCAAAGCGGGGCATTATCATCACCATCAAACCGAGCTAAGTATACTAATATTAATAACAGGAAGAGCAACAATTCTAATAATAATATTAATAAAAGTCACTGTAATAGTAATAAAGGCCAAAGTAATTAATTTAGTAAAAATTTCTATTTGTGTAAAAAATGTAATAAAGAGCATGGGCAAAGAAGCTGTCCTGCTTTTGGCAAAACATGTAGCAAATGTAATAGAACGAACCATTTCAGTATTGACTGTACTTTTTCTAAAAAAGTTCATAATATTAATAATGAATCATTATGACTAGTATGTTCAATAGATCTCAGTAAGAATGAATGGCTGGAGTCTTTGAATGTAGAAAATAAAAGGATTATCTTTAAATGTGACACGGGGGAACAAATAAATGTACTTGGGATAAATGATCTTAAAAAAATTGTTGATGATGATAGGAGAATAAAATTGTCTGAGACTAACTTTACTTTATAGACTAATCTTAGAGTTCTTCGGAGGTACAAAGATAGTACCATTAGGAAAGGTCAAACTTAATGTTGCTTTTAAAAATGATGGGAATAATATTAATACTGAGTTTATAATTATTAAGGAAAAAGTTAGACCGATCCTGGGGCTGAGTTCCCTAATAGCACTAGAGTTGCTTACTAATACTAATATGAAGAAAGCAGTAACTGTCACTAATATTAATACAAATATGAAGAAAGCAGAGTCTGTCACTAATATTAATACTAAAGACTCCATCATTAGTAGTATTTGTGAACTTTTTCAGGGTGTGGGTGAATTCAAAAACCCTCTCACACTGCGTGTTCAACCCGGAGTGGAGCCAGTAGTGAGACCGCCCAGGCGAGTGCCTAACGCACTGAGGAGCCGCCTTGCTGACAAATTGGACGCCCTGGTGAAGCACAAAATCATTGACAAGGTAGATCATCCTAAAAATTTTGTGGGTCGTAGTTGAAAAGAAAGATGGTTCATTATGAATTTGCTTAGATCCTAAAGATCTTAATAAAGTACTAATAAGAGAACATCATTTGATTTCTACTATTGAGGAAATTTTACCTAAACTTTTTAATAAAAGACTCTTTTCAGTGTTAGATTTTTCTGATGGATTCTATAACATAATTTTAGATGAAGAGTCAAATCACCTCTGTACTTTTAACGCACCATATGGATGTTATCGCTTCTTGAGATTACCCTTTGGATTGTCAATAACATCAGAAGTTTTCCAAAAATATAGCGAAAATGCCTTTGGTGACATTCCAGGTGTTTTAATATACTGTGATGACTTATTAATTTGTGCTGAAAATGATGAGGAACATGATGCAATATTAAAGAAAGTATTTGAACGTGCTAAGGAAAATAATGTTCGCTTTAACAAAAATAAATTTCAGTATAAACTTAAAGAAATTAAATATTTTGGTCACATATTTTCAGAAAAAGGAATGAAAATCGACCCGGAAAGAGTAGATTCTATTATTAATATGAAAAGTCCCACTAATAAAAAAGAATTACAGATATTTCTTGGGATGGTAAATTACTTAAGAAAGGTTAAAACCTAACATGGCTAATATTGCATCATCTCTTCAATTGTTGTTAAAGAAAGATGAAGGTTGATTATGGACAGATGTTCATGAATACAAGAACCTCCCCCGTTTTTCGTTTGTTAAAAAGGGATTAAAAATGAGAGCAATGCTCTTACTTTGTGCTGTTTCATTTAGTGTTATGCACTGAATATCAACTGAAATCTATAAAAAAATGTCTAATTAAGTATGTTGAGCTGTAAAACTCTACAAAAAGTGCTAGCCGAAATGGAAACATTTTCTTCGATCGGTATGTGTTATTCTTAAATGGTGTGTGCAAAAGTGGCACACTTGCATACAGATGGAGGGATTTGCGTTATCTAGTTATATTTATGTCAGTGGTGCCTAGCTAGCATGTAAGTACAGCATGCAGACAAAGACGAGACAAGCTTTCTATAACATGATTTTGTTGTTCGGACGAGAGCATTCGGTGTGCTTCAGTGTTTTGGTTGACTGGCTGGTGTACGCTGAGAATAGGACAGGTGACTTTGAAGTTTTTATTTTGTTCAACGGGAACAATAACAGAGACAAAATAATACACAATATTGCAGCCCTAAACTCTGTTTAAAATTAAGCAGTGTGCTTTACCGCAGTGGTAACCTTTTAAGAGTATTTCAATTCCTTATTCTTCCTGCCCTTGTAACGTGTCGACGGCACACGTGTTCTTCTTCTATTCCGCTTGTCAACCGTCGCGCTATCACTGACATAATTTTCTTTCTTACTGTCTATACTCTCAGAAACCATTCGAGTTTTCTTTGCTCGAAAACGCAAAACTGATAAATCGACTTAAGGTAATACCTGCATACTAAAATGACCTTTTTGTAAGCTTCTTATGTTAAATTCATCATTACCAACCACCACACCACCATTACAACCAACACCACCATTACCATTTATTCATTTTTTTACCATTTTTAACGATTCTCTTTTTCTGTGTATACTGGTAAAAATGTATTTACTTTCTGATCCTTAACACGTTTTTTTTTTTCTGTATGAACGATTACTGTATTGTAGTGTACATCTTTTTCTAATTTAATTTGATGAATTGTGGATTGTGGACTACGCCTGAAAATAAATGACTTGTTACCTATATTATTCACTAAGAAACTAAAATGTGTCTTTTGACTGTTTTGTTTACAGAAGGGTGAAGTTTTTAAATGGGAACTAATAGCATTGTATACTTCATGGCGGACGGACATTCACGTCATCCACATAAGACTATGTTATGTAACATTAATTATTTAGTTACATAATAGTTGTTAGGTATTAAATTAATTTAATTTTGTCTTCAAATATTCTGATGGAATAGATGGACAAGTAGATTGAGGCGTTGTATAGGTAATAATAATTTCTAATTTTATATACTTGCATAAAACCTTATAACCTAACCCAAACCTAATCTAAATACACACATCAACACGGTCTAGGGATATTTTTAAAAAAGCGAATTTCTATCAATGTGTTAATTATTTATATGTCAATACATGTCATATAAATAATTAACACATTGATAGTAATTCGCTTTTTAAAAAATATATATATATTTATAATTATAAATATATTTATATTTAAAAGATACGTTATTTAATATTCTACCATTTTTTAATAATGGTTAAGGTACTTCGATTAAAATTTCAGGATTTTATGGAAAAAAAATGAAGCACAGACGGAAACCGTATATGAATTAACTTTTAATTTATGAGTAAACACTGAAAAAAATAGAAAAATCATTTAATTGTGTTTATAAACTTGAAGTTAGTAGTCTGAGAAAGCGCCCATGATGTTCATAACACATCGGCAACGATTCGGCATGCTCAGAACAAGGTTGTCAATGTCTTGCTGCGGAATATTGTCCCATGTCCTTCTGAGGTGCGCAAAAAGTTGATCTTCTGTAGCCAGATTTTCAGGAACTTCCTTCAGAGCTCTTCTTTGCAGCATATCCCACGCATGCTCAATGGGATTTAGATCTGGCGATTGAGCAGGCCAGTCTAAGGCCCTAACATTGTGTGTATGTAACCAAGCTGCTACCGTTCTCGCCGTGTGTGCCCTGGCATTGTCGTGCATGAGCAGGAAATCTTGCCCCATTTGTGTTCTGTGGGGCAAGATTACGGGCCCCAGCACCTGTTGGACGTATCGTTCTGCGGTCATATTGCCCCGCACCCAAACGAGATCCGTCCGTCCTCCAAGACGAATTCCTGCCCAAACCATAATTGTTCCTCCTTGGTATGGGTGAACTTCCTGAGGGTTCTGAAGACGGCTCCATCGTCCAGGAACTCGCCAAACACGCGTCCTTCGTGAATCTGGATGGAAGCCGAACCTGGATTCATCCGTGAACAGCACGTTGGACCATTGCTCACGGCCCCAGTCCACGTGGTTCCGAAGCCATTCTAATCGTCGTCCACGATTGCCTCTCCGTAAAGGTGGGACCCGGAGTGGTCTACGAGAGCGTAGATTGCTTTCATGCAGTCGCCTTCTTACAGTTTGGTCACTCACAAGCACTTGGTGTTCCACTCGCAGCCTTTGGACCAATTGAGTCGCCGTTGCATTTGGTTGAGCTCGCGCAGTAATTTGCAAAAATCGGTCTTGTCTGGGGTTAGTGATGCGACTTGGCCCCCGGTGCTTCTCCGCTACTTCACCTGTGGCACGATAGCGTGTCCACAATCTTGAAATTACATTTTGGTGGGTCCCTATGGCCTCAGCAACATTACGCTGAACAGAACCAGCTTCCAGCATTCCCACAGCTCGTAACATCTCCGCCCTCGTCAAATGTTGGCGTTGCATGGCTACAATACCTCAATTTTAACTTTATCTTTCGTTTAAAAATGAAAAAAAAAAACTGTCGCTAAACGTAATTCGTATTGTTTTCTAAATTTCGCACAAATGAAAATTCCCTCTCCTACACATCAAGACGTTTTTATGCCACCGAAACAAAAGAATTTTCAAAAATTTGAATTTGGAATTAGTCTGAGATAAATTACAAACAAATCGGTGTTTAGAAGATTACAATGCGGCCAGTAATTTTCGAGTTATTTAATTGAGTATGAAATATCCCTAGACCGTGTTGATGTGTTTATATTCTGGTTGGCACCGAGCGGGCGCACGGCCTGTATCGCTATATGCGTTAAGCAGTCACGGAGTTGTTTGATTTGCATCGTCATTACAACCGCGTACAAACACAACCAAAACATTACATAAAGAGAACAACTTCACCAATTCAAAAGATAGTTAATAACAAGTTCACACATTACACAAGCCCCATAATTAAGCTCATCCAAGGTATTGTTTCGCCCGTGTTCCGAACCCACTGCCCTTTCGTAAAGCCTTACGTAACCCATTGTAAGACATGATGGTATCTGCACTTTTCGCTTATTGTCACTGATAAGGGCATAGACCATTATGGACACAGTATTTGTAATTTCTGTTTGTATGTTGAACTAAAAGATTTTGGTATTGCCGGGGTTTTTAAAAGCCTATTGAGCCTTTTTTGGCAGTGTTGTAAAATCTTACAATCTTATTTGGAGCACTGGCTTTTTTTGAAGTTATGTTTTTATTTTTGAAATTGCTTTTTTGTACGGTTTCTCCCCCGTACCCTATTCTACAACAACCGCGTAACTTTACGGGATAAATTAAAGGCTACCTGTAAACCAGTGGACTCTCACTAAAAGAAAATTTGTATGTATATATCTAAATAACATATAATGTATTTATTTGTGTTTCTATTAACAATTATTATATATTTATTGTTAGTATTGTTGCATCTCTGAGTACCCCATACCATGTCCAGGCAATCACTGTCCATTCCAGGGTGCCTGGAAGAGATCGAGGAATGCGGTAAGGCCACCCGTTGTATGTTTTTAGTTTATTTTATTCCTGTATATTCTGGTGTACAATAAAGTATAAACAAATATACCTACAGACAAACAATGTTACCTCTTCTCAATTCAATCTTTTTTCTGAACTCCATCAACTAACTTATGAACCTAGACTAATACAAAATAATTAAAATGATTTTAACTATTATTAAATAATTCGTTCAGGACGTGTAATTTTTTCCTGTAATGTCAAGTTTCTTTAAACTAGTGCTAAATAGACCGCAGTTCTTACAGAACCTTATAGATAATTTACATATTATTATATTATATATGTATGTATTTTATCTTTTATTTATGTAGTTAAGGTAAACGTGTACTTTACATATAATTAGTTGCGTAATAAAAGTCTATTTTAAGTGTCCTTATTTCTTTCTACACACTGTGTCTTCGTCTATCATCCAACTTTCCTGTCGCAGGTCTGCTGGAAGAACTTTCTATTGAAATAAGCAGTACCTTTCTGCTCTTTTATCTGTATGCCTTCTGTTCTCTGTTAGGTGTTATGTGTGTACATAAATAAGTAAATCAATAAATAAAGAGACAGTCAATTCTCTTTTAAGGAGTTTGTTCAGGACACTATACCACAATTTCCGTTACAAGGTGCCGTCTACCGTGCACCAATTTGAAGACTATTGGTAAAGAATACACATTTTTTTTTTAAACTTTAATGTAGATAGCAGAGCAAGCGGCGTCGCATCACTGCTAAAATAAAAATTGCCGAACAAAACTGCCCAAAAGGAGATCCAATATTTAAATTCTGGCTCTGCGCATTATTATTGGAGAATATATACTATTAAAGAAGACCTTAAGAACAGTTGAATAAGCACTTTTGCGTCCATGTTTAAGAGGAAATTTGAGCAGAGAGCTCCAACTGAATTTTCTTTGTAAAAAGTCATAATTCAAGGTTATTCTCTCACCTATTTCCTCCTCCAATATTGGGCCTATTTAAAAGGTATTCCATAAATTAGAAAAGAAAGATATATACTGTGGCACTATGCTTTTCTTTTTTCATTCATAGTTGTCAAATTTATACACTAGGCTGTTGACAGAGCAATCTCGAGCATTTTTTGAGGGTGGTTCTAGTGCTTCTAAAGATAATAAATATCATCAAAAAGGAAAACACAGGGCCATTGTATATATGTTTCTTTTTCAGTCTATGGAATTTTCAGTTTGGCGATAGCCAAACCTCGAATTACGAATTTTTAATTAGGATATTCAGTCATTTCCTCTTAACCACTGTTATTGTCGCCGCATCTGCCGCGGCCGCTGCGATCAAAGAGTTTTGATTCGAATGCGTAAGCGCACGAAGTGCACTTTTAACTTTATCATGGTGTATTTTAGTAATTTTTTGGCGGATGACAAAAATACTTCTTATATATAGTTTTTAGAATAGGACCATTACGTGTCATGCAAATAGTTAATGTAGTCTGTCCCAAAGTAATAGACGTAAATTTTTATGGATTATTTATTTCTTTATTTAAAAGACTTCTTCCAATATTGAAGCATATTACAAATAAATATAATTTATGTTTTTTAATTAACACAATATTTTTATCACAAAAAATACTCATATGATACCAAGGAAATTACTAGCATATATAGTTAAAATTACTTTATTTACATTCCAGGCGAAGTAAGAGCGAAAGTTTATACAAAATAAACTCGACACCGCCCGAGGACAGATATTAACAGAAAACAATATGGATTCCAATTATGCAACGATGTGAGTGTTAATTAACTGCCGTCAATGAAAAAGATCATTATTTACAATAATAACTGCTTTATTAATGGTCACAAGAAGTCATGATGAGTTGGCTCATAATTATACTTATTGTTTACATATTGACATTCAATTGAGAGTTCGTGGGTGACGAATCTTAATTTTATGTTAGTTAATGTTTTGTTATGTGTATGTGGTTGTTTTGTTTTTGTCTGTGTTTTAAATTAGTGTCATCAGTTAGCATGTTAATGTTTTGAAATAAAATCTTATTTAGCTGCGTTGAGTGATTTTTGGTAAGGGACATCTTTGCATCATCGACATGTTTTGCAAACGTGCTTCACTGTCGACCACATCATCGTTTATCATCAAGAGAGATAGTGTTCAAACGAACAAATACACACACGTATCAAATAGAGCTGTACCATTCTGCTTCCCACCAGAAGCCGAGATGTCGGTCCGAACGTTCTACTTGTAGGAGGGGTTGGACGTTAGATCTTAATTTCGCCCGTCTGCGATTCATAAAATTACTTTTTTTGTATTAAAATTATTATAATTAATAAGTATAATACTTCTCACTTTATTAAAAATTTCCCTACTTTCGGAGATTGTTTTTTCTAACAATTCAACGGTCTACCTATTTATCAGATTTGAAAAAAACATCACTATAATTAACTTTATAATGATTTTTAGACGCGTAGCATGAGGACACAGGCATACAGTGGGAAGACTAAAAAAAAATTACTCCTTACGTTGTCTTATCACATCTTTCTATGATTCAAAGTAACACCACACATACTACACAAAGATCACCACCATGTTTCATATCATCCCCTGTTTTCATTCAGCAGAAACGACGATATTATCAAAAACATTTTCCGCGAAGTATGGATTTAATTTTCGAGTTTCCGGTACCTACTACATTCGACGATTCAATTAAAATGGAAATAACCGCTGTTCGGTAATTTATTACCCGCGTATGGGTCGATACAAAATAGTTAGTTACCCACCAGTCCGTACAATGATCTCCACTCAACTAATATATTGGTGTTCCGTTACGTTTTGCTAGAATTTGGGGGCGCCTTTACAGTATGAAATCCCACTGCAAAAAAACTGCAAGAAAATTATTTTTTAATAGTAGAATAGATTACTGCATGGCCATGGTGGATTGTTTGATTGATTGCCTGGCAGCAACTTTGTTTTATTTTTAAGTTTTCCTTACACTAGATATTTGTCCGGTATCGTGGGTGCGTTTGCAACATCATCTAGCTCTCAGTTAAGTGCCATTCATGGGTTGCCAGTTAAACTGGCAGATAGCTGGTAACTCTAAAGCGATGCTAATTATGTTTTTGTTTTGCTACTCCTCCTTTATTCTTTTCTGATTAATTTCGTAGCAGGATCCAAGACAGTTAAATTCATTTTCTGGGACTTCGTCGAGCTTCATTGCCTCGACGCTTTTCTGGTGGTCACCACTGTTGATTCTGGCCATATCTGGCTTTCAGGAGTTGCAGTGGTTTGGGAATAGTGCGGTGGGACTGTACCAAAAAAAAGAGTCCCTAAAGCAATCTATTCTAATATTAAGTAACATTCATGAAACTTAAGTTTAATCTATACCAAATCACCTGCAGATTTTCGCAGTGGGATCTTAGACTATTATTACTGAGCGTGGGAGGAAACAATAGTGCTATTGAACTAACTGCAATGGGTGACCGGTTTTCAAAAAAATCAGCGTTGAACCAGCACCCACACGTGTGTTATTGAAAAAAAAACGTGAGCATAAGTGTATTATTTCGATTAATTCTTTTTTAGTTTAGTACACAGACAAATCTAACTGGATGACGCGAATGTCAAAACAAAGAGTTATATAAATAGGAACAACGCTCTTACTTTGAGTTGATCATTATATATGAGATTTAGCGTTAATGGCAAATGACATCAATTTAAATCCAGAAAGATATTTAATTATGCCCAATAGCTGTAAAACTATACAAAAATATTGAACGAGACAATGGAAACAATATCTATAAAAAAGAAAAAAATCTGTGATAAAGTAGCACGCTTGGTTTTACAGAGGTAGGGTCTTGCGTTACCTAGTTAGATTTATGTCTGTGGTTTGGTATGTACCAAGTTTGTTTTTAGTAGCTCTGATCAGTCGAGTAACTACTCAATGGCAGCTGGGTAATTTATACTCCACGCAATGTATTCCTGAAGATGGAAGGTGTTTTCGAACCATTAGCCCCAGAAAGATGTAGCAAGCTGACTTATACGTACCAAGAGACCAGCCCTCTTTGAGGTGGCGCGAGAGTGGATAACATGGATGGACTGGGAGAAGGCTCTTGTTGTCTAACTTGGAATTGAAAGCCACATTTTAATAATAGCCATAGTGATTTGATTGATTCAACCATCTAGTTCTCATATTACCATATTTCTACCCTTATCTCAATTTACATATAAGAGACACTATATCACACTTTCGTATCTTCAAAAAAAAACTAATTTCACTACCTATATCCCAAAAAAAAGCACAACAAACAGATGTCAATTAAATGCATACATTAACCAGAACTCAAAGTAGGTAAAGCATATTGTAATTTCAAACGCCGTTATCAAAACCGATTCGCGGATTAACCACTAGAAGTCCGTCAAAGGTTTACAGTCAAAGTCAAATGAAACAAATAGGGACAAAATCCTCTATGATTAAGGGCCGATTTCACCAATGATACTAATTGCGATTAGTTCAACTAAACTAAGTTTACGCAAATACAGCGTTCTGATTGGTAGTTTCTCAGCGGTCTCAACCATTCAGAACGTTGTATTTGCGTAAACTGAGTTTAGTTGAACTAATCGCGATTAGTATCATTGGTGAAATGGCCCTAAATTACGAGTGCGGGTGGCATACAGGCGAAACTATTAACTGGCCTTCAGGCTGCCTGTTCGTTCATGCACGGACGGAGCGAGAAAATCGAAGTGTTACCTAGTATCCGTCCAATGAAGCTTAAAATTAGAACAATTTTAATGGCGTTTCAGGTCTTGCGTTTCTGCGTTCCTGAAAATGGACGTATATCCTTGTGTAGAATGTTTTGCAGCCCTGTCTTCTGTATATACGTGGATGTTGATATGGAGAGTTAATAAAAGCCCTCGTCCGTTCTCCCAATATTGATAGTTGATTTTGCACTGAGTGACACCGTCTGTTTTCGAAGGCCAGATTAAAAATGTCTATGTTTTGGTCATTACTTTGAGTAATAATCGCTGGTTGAGCTTTTGTATATGGCATATCTATTAGAAAGATAAAGAAATAAAGTACCGACGATCATCACCTGCGCTTATTCCAATCCATTAGAGAATGGCCCAGACGTATTTGTCTACCATGCAACAAAAAAAATCTTGCTCTTTGGCGGAATTCCAGAGGGTGACATACTTAGCGTATGATTTTCTTATTCTGTGCAACTTGTGCTAATACCAAGAGTCATTAAGATGAAATGCGGTCGCAGACATCCGACATCTTTAGTAAAAACTTCACAACTTTACTTTTTGAGGAACGTGTGGCAGTTTGTTGATACATTTTGTTAACTGACCTGTAAAAATATTTGTATGTGTGAATGGATTAATAAAATAAGACTCAGTTTTACTTCTCTTCTTCTCTTCCAATAAAACAACAATAACCACGACTGCAGGTCCGATAATTGGATTGATATTTCAATAAACGCAAACTATAGCTGCGCTGAGGCTAGGACCATATTGTTTGCTGATTTTATGGTAGTGAAGGGAGATTGATTAAGTTTCGAATCCGGTGCGTGAATATGTGAAATGAATATATTAAAGCACTAGCTGCCGCTGGCAACTTCTCTCAATATCTTTATAAATTTTAGCATATGTGTTATTCTGATGTATAAACTAAACCTATTTCTGTAAAGTTTCATCAAAATCCTTTAAGTAGTTTTTATTTTAACTTCGGGTCTATGATAGTTTCTAACATTAATCTCCCGGTCTTTATAAAGCTCCACTACTTATTTTACCATGTATTTTAACAAAACTAAATTTTATCTTCAGAAAATAATGTTTAAATTACAATGAACCATTCCAATCAGTATAACATAAGCCGAGGGTAAATGAGTATATAATTGAGTCCTAGCGTCTTTGCAAAAGTCTCACCATTCTGTGGGCAAGCCCATTTTGCAAAAGTCTCACCATTCTGTGGGCAGGCCGATTTTGCAAAACTCTCAACATTCTGTGGACAGGACCATTTTGCAAAAGTCTCACCATGCTGTGGTCAGCCCCATCTAGCTCAGATAGCCGCGCGGTTTTGATAAATTCAGTCAAATGTTGACTTGATTTTCGCAAAGTTGTTTGAATAAGAGCAAACCACAGTTTTGAAGAGGTTTTCATTACATTAAGTCAAAATCACACGCCGCAAAATGACAATCTCGATTCAATATTGTTTATAAGCGAAATTAAGCCTAAAAATGGGCCAAGCACAGTGATTTTGTGAAATTGGCAGGGCACTATAATGACTATATTTAATCCAACTAACATTATACAGGCGAACTGCGAGGCTGGACGGATCTGGAATAAATTTGGCACTGAGATTATAATCAGGAATAGCACATTGAATACTTTTTTTCTCGAGAATATTTTCCCTCGGGATTATTTTCGACTTTCACCCAGGCGAAGCCGCTGGCAGAAGCTAGTAAGCTATATTTTATTTTTACCCAAATTATCGAATAAAGCGCCTTGTGTTGTAACTTTTTTATTGTTGATTGGCTCGCGTTTTTCCACTTCCTCACCTGAGGGTGAGCGATGATGTGGTCGACGTTGCAGCACGCTTGCCTAAAAGTTACCTAATGCACTTGTCTTTTTATTGCAACTAACTGCAGCTTACCAATATCACCGCAATTTCATTGAACGTGATCTGTGTCCATTTATCTACTCCTACGCCAAAACTGCAGCAAACTGACCCCTTTCAATACGTTCACGTAACATGGATGCATTTGATGGCCACAAGTCATTAGTCTTTTGTAAACCAGTCGCTATAGGTTTATTTCCTGGTTAGAATAATGATAATTCTATTGAGACCGTTAGTGAGATTATCTCATAATATTGACCTGTATTTTTGTCTTTATCAAATCAATAAAAAATTACAAAGATAAAGCGCATCAAAGTTCAGGAGTGGGGGCTTGTGACGTCACTAGGTCAGTATAAAGTGTACTAACAGCATGACGTCTAATATAGTGTATATTTCAACGCATTATAATGTCGTTACTTTATGTTAACGTGCCAAAAGAAAAAATACGTCTGATTTTTTTTCTTAATCTACGTACAAAAGACAATCTTTTTTTTTAACATCCCTATTTGAGCTTATAACTTGTCATGGACGTGGTTAGCGCGTAACTGGAAATTCGCCTTTGTGCCCCCTTGGGATTACCAACATTAATTTTCTGAATGCGTTGATAATTCGACAATGATAGAAGTAATGATGCGTTGAGGCTTGAAGTAATGATCTTGTCACATTTTAAGGCCGTTTTAGAACGGAGGCTAATTGTAGTGGAGGTGAAAAGTTTACGAACGTAATACAATTGGAACTTATTTGAATTGAGTTTTACAAAAATATTGTATCTTAAAAACGCGTTTGCAAATATGACAAAAATAAGCTGCTGTTCGGTTAGTTTTGCAAAATTTTGTACCTTTTGTATCTATGATCATTTGAAATAAACTTCCCTCACTCCGAACATGCCAAAGAAAAAAAAACTCTCGTCAATTGTTAAAAAAATTAAATAATAAGATACAATGGAAAACTGTCAATTTGACTCGAGATAAAGTAACGTTCTACTAGCGTTATTGGTTGCCAACAAATCGAAATGAAAGGGATTGACCACGTGACATTTTTGTACCTCATGTCATTTAGAATTTATTAGCAATCGATCTTATTTCTAGAATGTTACTTTATCTTATATTATTTATGTTTTTTTTTTATGTTAGTTTAAGTCCCGCACTAACCCAACAAGTGTTCAATTCAGCTTATTTCTACAGTACCTTCTCTTAAAACATACTTCTGTTTCATAAAATTTCAATGTAGTCAGATAAAAAAAATCCAATGAAAAAGCAAACAATTTTTATACAAGTTTCTTAGCTTACTGTATATTGTCATCCAAACCAAACATGTATGCGAAATTTTATCTTAATTGGTTGAGGATAACTGCTTTAAAATTCAGTTGCAAGATTTGACCCGAACATACATACGTAAATTGCAAGTTAATTGACAGCTTGTAAAATAGTCGACATCGGCTTTTCTTGCCATTTTAAAATATGGAATAGAATAATACCTCAGTATCTTTAAAACAATATTTTATTTGTTCGTCTCCCGAGACACAAAACAAAGGGAAACAGGTAATAACAAAGGCATTGGAACCGAACAGAAATGGAATTCCATATTGTCTAAAGTCTTTAAAGGATTCAAGAGGCAATATAGAAAATGGAATTATTGATATTGCAATTTTATTTCTCTCAGACGAAAGTCAATCGCTTGAGGATGGCTCAATGATACTTCGAACAAAGTAACAAGGCTAGACTTAAATTGCTTAGGCGGAAGCGCCATGGCAATCTTTTAAAAATATCAGGTAGTAAGTGGTACCTACCAATACTTGGTACCTACACGGATAATGGAAATAAAATTGATTAAAATCTAAATATAATTTAGCTCGCCGGATGTCGGATGCCTTTGTTAGAAGTATCTGATATTATGATTGTATTAAAATTATTGTAATTTTAGCTTCATAATTGAGACGAAACTTTGGAAACAGGAATTATGATGGAGGGAATCACAGGTGAAAATCGGTCGAATTGCATCGCCTTGAGTCCATGTGGACGTATAATCCAATTTTGTTTAGTAAAACTCGATTTTAGGTGTGATATAAATCAAATCGCGGCGAGCCTCCAGGAAAGTTGCTTCGTTAAAAAAGCACTCATTGATAATTTTTTTAATAGTCACATTACTTTTATCTGAAAAATAAATGCTGTGCTTTAACATATTTGCTGTCGGAAAGCTATTAAATAGGTTTTATTTCCCAAAAAAAAATGAAAATCAACCAACACTACAAGAAATCGCACAAAGGGCTCATTGTGCATCAATAAATTCGTCCACATCAACGTCAACGTGAAAAGAACCCAGAAAGCTGGTAGCATTGCCACGTTGGATGGCAATGCTGAACCTCTGGCCGAAGAAAAGGCCTGCCCTCTCCCCTCTTTTCTATTGTTCATTTTGAAATACTAGTTGTTTATTCGTTTATCCCTTCGATCAAAAATACACTAGATTTTTTATTTGTGCTATTATTTTTAGCCGAAAAATAAGAGCACATAAACGATTTTAGTCTTATTTCAAATTAGTTTGGTCCAATCGCAGCCAACATTAAGACGTCAAAATGCCGCAGTGTGTGTTCAAAAATTGTGCAAATAACCACCGTAACACAACAATTTTGGAAGACATATCTTTTTTTCGGTAAGTTTATATCATAAAGTGTGAATGTGTTTCACGCCCAACACAGGTTTCACAAAAACAGGCTGAAGGATATAATGAGGTAGTAAGGTACTTACAGGATACTTGCAACACTGCTTGAAACGGGTGATCACTACACTTGTCCATTTAGTCTTATTTCACGATAGTTTTTCTTCGCGCATGTGAATTTGAGCCGGCCGGCGTTTAATATCGAGTTCTTACTGAATGTTTTTGTTACCGCCGTCAGATGGCGGAGCTGAGATATATAGTCTTTGCCGCACTCGGAAATGTAGGAATGCGTTTTGACGGCGAATTTGAAATATATAGGTAAAGGGAAAGCAAGGGACTAGGGAATTCATCCCAAAGCCTGTTCAAAGTGTTTTTCATAAAGTAAAAACCGAATTAAATACAAATATGAATCAATCACCAAATACTATGATTGTTTGAATTGCCAAACTTAAGTGGCAGTGGGCAGGGCACATTGCTCGCAGAACGGATGGCCGATGGGGCCAAAAAATTCTGGAATGGCGACCGCGAACCGGAAGACAATACGTTTGAAGGCCTCCCACTAGGTGGACCGATGACCTGGTTAAGGTTGCGGGAAGGCGCTGGATGCGAGACGCACGGAATCGGTCAATGTGGCGACGCCTGGCGGAGGCCTATGTCCAGCTGTGGACGTCTATCGGCTGAAATGATGATGATGATGATTGTTTGACCAACGTTTGCGTCAACAGCACGCCAACTATTGTAACAAACATCGACTGTTATGGAAATTTGTAATTTACACTTTAAAACATGCGTGTAAGATCAAATTTGTTTTGATGTATGTTGAGCAGCGAAGAAATGTCATAAAAAAGATATTGCTTTTTTGTACTTAGCTTTGTGAATGCAACATTAATCATTGCATTAAAGTTTGAATTTTTATTAATGTGAGTGTTCAACTAGAATTCTTAGAATTAAGTTAACACAATTGGTGTCAGTTTTAAAGAGAAAATTTGGGGTTGTGTATCTAGTGTATTATTGATTGAACGTTTATCCTCACACTGTAACGCCGCAGCAACTTCACCAATGGAGTACAAACTTATAGGTAATAATTGATTATAAGTCCAATTTTCCTCACGATGTTTTCCTTCACCGTTGTCAGCGATGTTCAAGATAAACTTGTAAAGTCACTTTGTTACAAGCCCAGATACTATACTATAAATGGGCAGTTCCTGTAAAACATGATATCTATGTAAAACTAAAAACAAAATGGTTGCCACCCCATCCTCCCTTCACTGTCCGTTTTCCGAGGCTTTCCACGAAGCTCAAATAATAATATTATGATATCCATTCCAAACCAGTTCACTTAGAATTTTCATCATAAAAAAGCTGGATAAAATCATATCTATTGAAAATATCCATTTATTCTGTTCATTTGAATATGTTCCAATTTCAATGTAAATCTTCCGAGTTCTGTGTAATGATTGAAACACTCGAATGCAATTTTCCAGTAAATAGGAATACTTGTTCTTCCAGTCTAGCAATAGGGATTGCAAAACAAGCCAATAGAGAAACCTCAGAAAAGTTTGTTGGTGAATAACTCCGTTTAACTGTGTATTTGTACGGTTTGCAGAGGGGAGAATTTAAAGAACTTTTACGTTTTTATGTCTGATTTACTCTGCGCGGCTTTATAAAACGTGAAATGTTTTACGGATCACGTTTCTTTGCAGGTTTTTGAAATATCGATTTTTCTTTGAGTTTTAGAACTTACAGGAGCTTGGTTGTTTTCTGGATGTAAGTACAATTTTCTATTACCTACTTTTGCACCTAGATAAAAGTAAAGTGAGAACAAGTACGGCGTATTGTGATAGGCTAGACATTAAATTTCGAATGGTTTGGATATCTGACTATTCTTAGCGAATTCACTGGAGTACATTCAGTCATATAGCCGCATACACCATTTGAATCCCCTTTTCTGTAATTATAAAACTTTTGAGTCGCCTTTGTTTCTGAGACAGTATAGTAATGCTTCCTGCGATGACGCTGGTTTTGCAAATGTTATCTGTATGAGAGAAGCCTTTGCCCTCCAGTGGGACAGTAGGAGGCTGATATCTTAATGACGTATGGGCTGTATGCTTGTTTGCTATCAAATAAGAATTAAAAATTTCCAATACTACCGTATTTTTTATTTTATTTCATGCTTTTTAATCTACATAATTTAGTAGCAGACACACTTCGATCACTTAATTGTGATACGATATCTTGAGAAAATATCCCGATGCAAACAGTAAAACGCCCATAACTTTTGAACGGCTGAACCGATTTTCATCAGACATAATTAAGAACACTACCGATAATGTCAACTTTCATACAAAAATGAAATCATAATCGGTTTATCCGTTTAGGAGCAAACACAAATACACCGGCACACACGTCAAACTTATAACACCCCTTTTTTCCGTCGGGTGTAAAAAACCTTTTGGTTATCCTACCTTTATTGATCTGATTGGATCGTGATTAATTTGTAACAGCCGCACAATATCAACAAAGCAGGGCTTCATGATCCTCTGGAAGCAAATTAAGGTATTGGCCCCTTCTGCCATTTCACGATCTTTGACAGTTGGTATTAGTAACCACAACCCGAAAAATTTAAACTCAGACTCAGACTCCCAAAATACTTCTACAGCTGATTCTAGTCTAGAAGTCACACCTGTCATGGTTCGACAAAGGTTAGACAGATTCATCATCATCATCAGCATTTCATTCTTCTCACTGCTGGGACATAGGCCTCCTCTCAGTAAGAGAGGGAACTGAACCAGACAGATTGATTATATTTTTTTTAATCTTGGCATATTCTAAATATAGAGAACGTTAAAGCGAATGTTGCCGTACAAACAGGGACTGTCCAATTTGATTTTTCTATGAAACCTCATAACGTATCAAACGTTTGTGGTTTTATACGAAAATCAATGTCAATATCGGCGAGACCGGACATTTTGCTTTGATGTCCGATTCCCCATGTTTAATGGTTGTCTCCTATATGTATATATATATATATATATGTATGTTTTTAGTTATAGTATGTATTATGTTTATGCATTGTGTGCTGTACACGTATTTGTGTAGTCTATTTAGTTAACAAGAATTGAAATTATCGACCATTTTTTAGTTTTTGATATGCGCTTTTGTTAACTGTCCTGGGGGGGTGACCATAAGATCTTTTCTAACAGAACCAGATGGCGACACATTGTGATGTGAGTTAAAAAATACCAGCGATTGGACAAAATTAATCGTGACCACGACCGCCCTATCAAAAGCGAAGCGAAGAAGCAGATTGTACTCTAAGAACAATTTTCGGCTGTGATAGCCCGAATGGTCACGGGCTGTCAATTTTGTAATAAAGTGTCGATTTGTTATAAAGATTTGGACTTAGACCCACAATTTCCAACAGTTTTATGACAATTTTTTATATAAAACAGAGATGTAGCTAAATTCCCTACCGAAGTCTAAGTTTTCTGACGGCTAACCTGACTTTCTTTAAGGCAAGAAATCGATTTTTCAAGGCAAGCGTGCTCCGTCATTGACCACTAGTCTATAAATAAGAAAAAAAAATTAAGTTACTTTACTAAACTTTTCTTTTGTGTTTCTCGATTATTGTTTTTGCTATGTTATGCGTCTTGCTTGGCGCAAATAAAATCCTTATCGTTCTTTTTTATATCTTCATTTTTTTAAATGCCATCACTAGCAGTACCTACTGAGACGTTTCTGTGTTCTATGGTTGCTAATGACGGATGTGGACATCAAAGGGAACCGCCCCTGTTTAATATTTTTCGTATTATCGTTTGCATGTCGGCTTTCCGAATGCAGCAATATATTCGGCTCAAAGGCTCGGTAAGTAAATATTTTTGGTTCAAAATGGAGTATTTACTGATGAATCGTCATTTTGTACAGTTATTTTTTTGTAACGTTCCGGCCCATATCTCTTTTCCCCATATGAAAATATCAATGGGGCGCACGGTTGGCGTAGTGGTTGAGCGATTGACTGCTGCGCTGCGTGTCGCGGGTTCGATTCCCGCACGGAACAAATATTTGTATGGCCTACAGATAGTTGTTCCGGCTCTGGGTGTTTGTGTATGTGAATTTATATGTTTGTAAACGCACCCACGATACAGGAGGAATTCCTAGTGTGGGATAAAGTTTAAAAAAAAAATATGGGCGGACTACTTTTTTACAAATATCTTAACAGATACATAACTGTTTGAGAGTGGATAAATAAGGAACTGTATTTTTGTCGGTTTATGTAACTTATAAAATTGAATGCTAAAATGTTTGTCACTGCAATCGCAATGCCATTTAAACGCCACTTTCCATATATGAAACAAATTGTAACAGCTGCAACAATTTATGCCATACGCGTCAGTAGGAATTAAGGAATTAGTCACTTAAGTGCCTCGATTAGGCATTTTTGTCATGTTATCTTACCAAAGACACTATTAGTTTGGTTCCTGTCTGACTATATCATTTATAGTACTGTTTTATAATATTGTAGAGTTATTTGTCTTGTCAAAGTAGGTGATTACATATTCAAAGGGATCCATTTTAGAAGAACTTCTACATTTTGAGTGATTTCCTCAACTCAACCCCGACTCAGTTTCCCAATCAATTTGACGGTTATAACTTGTTATTTATTGACAAACTCTTTACTTCCATACTGCAAAGCAAAATCAGTGGAAAATACGAAAACCAACTAAACTAAATCAAATTCGGTTTATCCGTTTAGGAGTTATGATGCCACAGACAGACACAAAGGTCAAACTTATAACACCGCTCTTTTTCCGTCGGGGGTTAAAAATCTAGTAACACTGCCCGAACCGGAAATCAAACCGATGAGCACGTGTTCGTTTATGGACATCGTTCAGCAGTAGCTCGAGGCAGTTAGAGCAGAGGCTAGTGTTTCCCATAAACGCTTCTATTTTATCACATCAAGCAACTTCCACAGGAACAAAAAACCCGACTACTGAAACATCACGCTCTAAAAAGTATGAAATACGATCACGGTTATTCTCTCTCCTCGGAATAGTTTGTAATAACAATTTCAGATGAGAATATTTTCTTGTTTCATACTTTTGAGAGCGTGATTTTGCAGTAGTCGGGTTTTAGTTCTTGAACTTATTTTTTATTTAAAGTATTTTGGGGTTTTTGCAGAGCCACATCACATATTTCTATTACGGGTCTGTTGTTTTACATGTATCTAGATAATGCATAAGTTAGAAGAGTGGAATTTCCGACGCTGCAGTCGGGTAAAAAAATTGTTTTCATGACTTTGACGGGATATACCTCGCAAACGGTACGTTTGACAAAGATATGATGTACCAAACCCTATCTTCATTTTAAAATCCCTGTTTATCCACACATGATAGGGCAGGGCGAATTTTTTATTTTGTTCTTGTCTTCGTGCCCCCTAGAGGCAGCCATATTAATGTGTTCATATAGCCACCAGCGGACAAACAAGACGCTTCCAACGACACCTCATTTTATGTCAAATTATGAATAGCAGTTTAGAAGTTATGAGGGAACAGATGAACATACATACACATACTGGTCAAAAACATAACCCTCCTTTTTGCTTCGCCGTAGTCGGGTAAAAAATTGGGTTAAGAGACCAGTATTCTTTACATAGTACCTCAGAATTACGTCACAGTAGTACCAGAGCCTCTGTTCATCAACTATGCTGATCTACCGGTGTGCGCCGGCGCCGTACTCATCATATACTTATAAGAAGATATGAGCGGCCATTGCAATTGCGTAAAGTCGGCTTAGAATCTTGAATGCATTGCGTAAGTACGCATCTAGGAATACGGTTTTCAGTACAAGTTTTAAGATTTAGCGGGTATATACCTGTACTCCATTTAAAATAACATTAGAAATATTTAAAACCCTTTTTAGTCTGTTCAATCGATTTTGTATTCTATCACACTTCACATTAACATTATAAAGGCGAAAGTATGTGAGTGTGTTTGTATATTTGTTACTCTTTCACGCAAAAACTACTAAACGGATCTTAATAATATTTGACACAGAGATAAATTAGTCTGGAGTAGCACATAGGATACTTTTCTTCTCGGGAATATGTTCCCTTCGGTTAATCTACGTCATTGACGCGAGCGAAGCCCGCTTTGGATCACAAATTTTATTTTGGCCACTACCTTCCATTATAAAATTTTACAGATGTATTTAATTCTAGAATTGATCTTTCCGCACAGATCGCGCAGATCACTGGCAATCTCCGCCGATCGCCCGCTCTCACTGCTTGCTCCACACAGCTCTAACTGCATGTAATGTTGATTCCATTCACGACATTCGCACAATTTCTCCTCATCGACGGTGTTGGGATTACAGATGTACAGCCATTAACACAAGTGTTGGAGACTCATGCTTGCTTTTTTTTTTCGGAGGGATAAGTTTATACAGCAAAACTGAAGTCGCTATTTTAAATAAGGGTTCCGTAACTGCTCATTGAAGAAATTATTAGGTCTCACGTAATCCTATTAGCACAGCGAATGCAGCAGTTTTCAGTAAGTTAAATAAATATGTTTATTAATTTAAGTCTAAACGATAAACAATAATATTGTTTTATGTTTGCGTAAATGAAACAATGTGATAATTTTATACTTATCATGACATACCTTAATACCTAATAGCTCTTTTATTGTAGATATATTCGGCACAACATTTTTCTTGTTCTTCCATACATTGCTATTAGCTCTCGTATATCCTCTCTCCTGCTATATCTACATTTACGCAGTCCATACAACCCATAGCTTAACTATTGAGACAACCCAGTAAAAAATAATACCGACTTCTACGAAGTCGGGGAAAAAAAAGAAAAAAAATTAGGTACCAAAGACACTGACATCCGAAAAGAAAGTTTTGGTAGTCGGTTTTTTTTTTTTTGTTTAACCGTTTTTTATTTTTCTTTTTAATTTTGGTACCTTATATTACCATGAAAATACGCATTACTAAGGATAACTTAATAACTACACGTCAGATAAATAGGACAAAATAAATAAATAGGACCACATAGCCGGGTATCCACTTAGGTTCGCCGTGGTTTGCGAACACTGTGTGCTCCGCGAACGTGAGCGTGTACAGTGTACACACTTAGGCTGCAACATCAGTGCTCCTGTCGGAGCACTAACATTCCGCGCTCCGGTCTCCAGTCGACACACGACAGACGGTCGGTGCAAACATGCCGCCTCCAGAATTAGTAGGAAGTGCAGCTTATATTTTGATACACGTATTTTGATTTTCTCACGTCTAAAGCCAGATAACAGTATAGATATTTTACTTTTACATAAGTCGGGTTCAGTGTTTAATGCTTCGTCAATTATCTTCCAGGCGTCTCCTTTTAAATTTTTTTTCTTGTAGTTTTCATCTCGTGGGTCCCATAAAAAATTATGTTTACGGTATTCTTATATGAGCTGTAGACATTTTTCATCGGACCACTCCATGTTCGCGAACTTAACAAACACGTCGTGACACGCTCGCGTCCACGAACAAACTGCGCTCCCCTTTGAGATCGCGCAAAAAACCGCTTCCCGAGCGCTCCGCCGTGCTCCGATCGTGCTCCAGTCGCGCTCCGCGATCACGACGTATCCATTATGTTTGGTTTGCGGAGCGGGCGCGTTCGCAAACCACGGCGAACCTAAGTGGATACCCGGCTTTCTTCCAAATTTAAAACAAAACATCGAAATCGGTTAATAATTGGCGAACTAATCACTTAGCAAACATACAAAAACATACAGTCGAATTGAGAACCTCCTCCTTTAAAGTCGATTGAGAACAAACTGTACATTTATTTTTCACCCAGGAAGGAAGGCATAAGGCATATTTCGATAAATACATTCTATATAAGCATATAGCTTCATATTTCAAATCAGTAGAAAACTATTAAGGGCACAGTGTAATTACGTTCCAAACTTTTGGTCTGTGAGACCGTGCGCACCTATACCCGTGTTACAAAGATTGGCGTGTGTATAGGCAGGTTAAAGTAATATATTATATCTAATTGTGAAATGAATGAACACAACTCGCTAATTAGTCGCTAATAAGTGCTCATATTTTATTTAGTCGGAACACAAAGAACGATTGATAAAAACCACCGTGTGAATGAGTAGATAAATGATTGATCTTCAAGTCTAAACTGCACTGGGAAAACGGGATATTAAACAGTTATCTAATCTAGAGGAGCTCAAAATAATCGCATGTCATTATAACCAATGCTTGGTCGCGGTCACATTGTCTCTGCTAAGCCCTTGATTGCAATGATTATGTTACAGTGAAAACCAATTTTAGATAGAACGCGTTTTTCCTAGTTAGAAGTAGTTTTTATTAAATGCCTTTGTTAAAACTAGAATTAACTAATATTCAAAATTATCAGTTAGATGCCCAATATGAGTAGACAATGTGATAAAAACTATTGTAATGTTATATTTTGATGTTGATATTGGTTTTAATATAGAATAGGTAAGTACGATTACTATTTAAGCAACAAAGTCGATTTTTGTCTGCAGGGTCTAATATAACCTAAGATGAACTCCTTCGAATCTAACCTACCCGTGTCGGGGTGTCCTAAGCTCCCGAGCTCGCTTCGCTCGCTCTTGTATTACTAATTCATTGAACATAATTATCAAATTGCCCAACCGTTACGTAGCAATATTCACAATGTGATAAATATTGAAGTTTAAATCAGTATTCAGTACATTGCCAGATTTGACTGGACTAGATTCATAATGTTCAGGCATTATACATAGTGCCCTCATTAATTACTTGGTCCATGATTAGTTTCTCTAGTGCTTGTTTTAACTAAAGCTCGAAGTGGTAACTATTTTTATCTGAAAATCAAATACATCAGTGAAAAATTCTAGTTTTGACTAGGTATATCTAGTTTTAACAAAAGCATTTAGTAAAAACGAGCTCTAACGGAAAACGGGTTTTAACTGTGGCAATTATAATGATCTTGGACAATAGAGACAAAAATGACATAGCGTTGCATGTAATTTCACTATGCGTGTGTCAATTTTATATTTAGAACTTTAAATTTGAAATATATACCAAATCAACCTGATTAAAATTACGCTAGGATGTTTCTGTTGCTGGCAGAAACTATTAAATAGACACAGTACCTACAACTTCTAATGGTCTAACAGTTGTGTGACCACATGTACTGGCGATACGATCATTCAGTTGCGTCACGCGACCTCTTGCTTCCGACAAGTTTGAGTCTTCCCTTAGATGCAACACTGACATGAGACGAAAGGTTACAGGAGTCTGTGCGAAATTCTCCTCATCATCCATCACCTGCCTGCCCTAAAGACAAGCGTAGGTTTTTTCTAAGTGTAATTCGCACAAAACCTTTTTTGTAAACGCACCCACTATACAGGAGAAATTCTTAGTGTGGGATAAAAAAAAAAGTTAACTAAACATGAAATTCATTGCATCAACGGAAACGTAAGTGGAATAAAAGTAAACGCAAAGCGACTGTAATGCGTTTTAAAACTTTTTCGTGATCACTTTATAAGTTACCGATTAATTTCAATCACCAATACTATAAGCGGTACGATACTTCAAAGCTAAAGCGATGATTGAGCAAGCAAACAATTGGCTATATTTCTCCTAACTATAATGATAGCTCTTAATTAAAAAGACCAAACAATAAAAAGACACACTCCACAACTATATAAACCACAGATATAAATCTAACTAGATGACGCGATTGTAAGTACTTCGCCTGCCAAGGAGTAAAGTTAGCATTATCGCCACCGGAAATCCAGCGAAATCTAGAAAAATGCCTTTTTATACCATATTCAGCTGTAAAGACTGTAAAGAAAAAGATGGCAGAGGCATTGGAAATGTTTTTTTTCATTGGTAAGTAAATTGATTTTAAGTTGTGTGAAAAAGTGTCACGCATGGTTTTCATGCAGATGGAGGGACTTGCGTTATCTAGTTAGACTTATGTCTGAGTTAAAAACTGTACTTCAGTGGTTCCCCAGCTTGCAAAACTTGTTATTACAAAATCCTTATCTCACACAGGAATACACCCAGGTCTCAAACAGACTTGTATGAGTACAGATCTGTTTCATCATTTTCACATTCTTTTCTATTTAAACCAACAAATGCCTATGAGAGAGCAGTGGTGGCCCAGTGGAAGCAGCCGCGACTTATAAGTTGTAGGCCGTGGGTTCAAACCTAGGCGCTTTACTTTGTGTAAATTATTTCATCACGACTGCTCTCAAAATGGCGAAGGGAAACATCGTGCATCATGTCCTAGGACCAAACATTCCAAGACATGTGACATGACCCGCGCTGGGCCCGCGTTTTGAATTACGGACCATTCCCTCTCACTGTGAGGAGGCCTGTGTCCCAGCAGTGGGCACATTAAAAGGCTGATGATGATGCCTATGAGGTAAAAAAAAACATAGTTGACCTCAAAGATGACAGCGCTATAAGACCTGACTCAACCACATTTTTTTTTAATTATTTGTGAACACAACTCAAATTACATTACACGTGCCAGAATTAAAGCCAAACGATGTTTTTTTCTTGGTGGTAGGTAGTATTATACTATTTAACGGATAGTATATTATTTTATTACAAGCTCTTATTCACTCCCCCTCTAAAAAGCTTATTTTATTAATTAACTTGCAATGTATGTATCTATGTAAGAGTTCGGGTCAAATCTTGCAACTGAATTTTAAAGCAGTTATCCTCCACTGATTAAGATGAAATTTGCATACACGTTTAGTTTTGATGACAATACATTATTTTGCTAATAGTGACGTCATTCTAAATCCAATATGGCGGACGGCCCAAGATGGCTGATTAGTAGTTTTTTGTGCACTGCCATGATATGGATATCAAATGAAAGGGTTTGCTGAGAAGAATACGAAAAAAGCTTGTTTATAAATAGATTTTTAATGAATATTTTTATTTGTCAAAAATATGTATTGTTATCCTAACTAAAATTACAAAGCCGAATGTGAGTTTGTTTTTTCCTTTTCACATCTTAACTGCTGAACGAATTTGAATGAAACTTGGCACACGGAAGGATTTATCCAGGATTGGGTCATAGGATACTTTTTATCTCGTGTGGTCGTTGATCCCGAGATTGTTTCATTAGGATAATATTTACGTGAGCTCAGCCGCTGGCAGAAATTAGTCTTACTCATGTTATAAACGCGAGTTCGGATGGATGTATGTTTGTTACTCAATCACGCCAGAATGACAGAACGGATCTGGATGAAATTTGGCACAGAGATAGATTAAAGTCTGGAATAGCACATAGGCTACTTTTCATCTCAAAACACTTTTGACGCGGGTGAAGCCGCAGGCAGAAGCTAGTTTGTTTTTTATTTCTAATATTGTTTCTTTCACTATAAGTTCTCGTAACAATCTCGTTATCGACAGGATGCCGTCTAATGCTCACTTCCTCGGAATAACAAGACGAAAATATTTAAGAAAAATATAGGTGTTCATTAGCGAGAAAGAACAAAATGTTTTTTCTGTAACAACTAGAATTTGCCGCTGTTTATCTCTTGGCGCTTATTTATAAACATCCTTTTCAGAGAAAATCTCGAGCAGTTTGTTTATTTGAAACTGCTTCTGGAAGCGGCTTCGCCCGTGCGTTAATTATCCCAAGGGATAAAAAGCAGGCTAAATACAGGACATAGTTTTCCGTGTGCCGTTCAACCGTTAAAGCGTGAAAGCGTAACAAACACAAAAACTAACTCACATTTACTTAGAATACACATTAAGTTAGGATTATTTAAAAATCCCGATACATACTGATGATACTAACTTACAAATACAATTTCAAACATTTTTATTTAATATAAGATTGTTTAGGGATCTATTATATTCGTGTTCTAAAAATATATTGACATAATAATATTTCTAAATAAAAGATAACACATTTTATCAACAAAATCTAGATGTATCTAAGTATAGATAAGATGGTATTTTTTTAACAATTTCTACTTTTACTGGTTTCTTTCAAGGTTATTGCGTTATTGGAGGCCATAGGAAGTTTGAGACACTTCAGCAAATAGGAAAAATCAGTTGAGCCTGAGGTATTGATAATAAACATTACGTAGGTACCACTGCCCTCTACTTCTTTTCCTGTGAGGATGTGGCCACCTCTGGTATCAGAATTAATTAAGCCGTCTTCGGGTACCCCCCAGACTGACTTGGCTATTTCAGACTTACAGCCGAAAAGTTCTGAAATGGTGACCGCGAACCGGAAGACGATACGTTGGATGGCCTCCCACTAGGTGAACCGATGACCTGGTTAAGATGCGCGAAGGCGCTGGATGCGAGACGCACGGGATCGGTCAATGTGGCGACGCCTGGGGGAGGCCTATGTTCAGCAGTGGACGTCTTTCGGCTGAAATGCTGATGATGATGATGGAACACCTGTTTAATTAAGTAGTTATTTAGAATAATAAAAATTTAGTAGCCTGAAAACATCGCACTTCACAAAAGCCCGATTGATCGCTACATCAAGCATTGTTAGTGGAGCTGGATTGGTCACATGCTCCGGAGGGAGTCGGCTCCCATTCCTAAACAACCCCGAGACTATTTCACAATTATAAAAAAAATGCAAAATATAAAAAAGAATGGGAAATTGGAATCTGCCCTTAGCTTGCGGTGTGGTCCTTACGGGTTGGTAAACTAAAGCATAGGGTACAATTTGACATTAAATTCATTTGAACAGTCGATCACCAGCTTGACCTTTCCTAACCTCAGTTTCAAGTCACGATTGCATCAGTATGATAAATTCGCTAGTCTCTGCGACCTCATCTGAAAGTGAAACCACTATTGTTACCAGTCAGGCAGCCATGCTAGTTAGCAGTCTAGAACTTTCCAAGGCTATTTTTTGGTTTGACTACCAAACCTTATAACATCAACTTATAACATCATGCCTGTATTTAGAAGGTCTGGGCTGAGGTACAGCCACATTTCTTCTTTTATGTTTAAGGTTACTCTAGACGATCATTCTTCCATACAAACGCAGTCTGGTGATGACTCCACTGTTTGACGATACATCGTCAAACATGCAAATAATTTTATTTTGAAAATATACATTTAGTCGTTTTTGCATTATATCTTGACTCCCAAAGGTCTGTTTATAAAATTTCGCGCGCTCGTTTTCGTCCTAAATCATCATCCATTTTGCTACAAACTTGTAAAAGTGCTAATTCGTACGCGAGCTAGCTTTTACTGCTCATCACAGCACGTGTTGTCGGATGAGATAGCATGCATTTTAACCTCGCGCACAAAATAGTTCGTGCCGTCGACTAGGGCAACTTTAATTTTAATAGCGGGAGAGTCTATTATAGCTGGTATTCGGGCACAAATTGAGAATGCTTTTGAGAAAGTTCAAATGGAAATAACCAATAGCATTTTGTCCGAACCAGGTTTCGAACCCAGGACCTCGTGCTTAGCAGTAGCGCTTGCGGCCACTGTACCAACGAGGCTGGTATCACAATGATTGACAATCTGAAAGGATATTCTCAAAACAATACCAGAGGCCCTAGACAAGTGATATTCTAGCATCGAAGGCGTGGTGATAGCGATTGCAAAAATGACAAAAATCGATGGGAATGTCAAACGCTATCTTGAGCTAAATGTGACAAACTTGTATATTTTATTATTATGATTTGATTTAATATTTTTAATATTTCTATTTTGACATACCAGAATGATAATTTTAACATTTACACGACATTTATAAATAATTTGAGTATATGACATGATATTCTAGATTTATTATTTTGATTTAAATTTAATTATTTTGATTTGTATTCTATTATTAATATGTGTATGCCATTATCTAAGGCAAACATGACGATGACGAGCAGTCTTTGTTTTTAATTTTTAACGTACCTTACATATTGACAATTATTTCTCGTGTGTACTGTACTCATGTTTGAGCAAATAAATGAATACTTACTTGTCGAAAAGTCTCGTGATCAATCCCTGACATATACATTACCATGACTCTTGTCTAGAGCTTTTTTTTTCAATATTTATGACAGTTGAGAATAAGAGGAACACACTATGACGCACTTATGAACATAGGTCAAAAGTACCTAAGTTAATTTATTTGTATAAACATGGTGTACATACATTGCATGCAAGATATTCAATACAGATGTTCTATCATGTTTAGCCTCGTATCGTAGAAGATGCGCGGAAAACATGTATTTATTAAAAAAACAAAAATCCCGACTGCAAAAAGCAAACTAAAAAACGTAAACAAGAAGAAAATTATGCTGAGCAGTCGGAGGACACATGTTCGTGAGCTGGCTGACCAAAACCATATGTATCCTCCGACTGCATAGCATGATTTTCTTCTTGTTTACGTCTTTTTAGTTTGCTTTTTGGAGACAGGTTTTATGATTTTTTAATTCACTTTTTTTATTTATAACTTCTTAGTTATTTTTTTTAGAATTGGATACATTTAAACATGTAAGTGTTATATATTTTTGAAATCACCTATTAAAACCCTTTATTTCCACACGATGGGTTCGGACGAAAAAAAGAATTGTTGCCCCATAAGATGGCGCCCAAAATCCGCCATTTTTTATTGCCAATTTTAATGTAGCCAATGACACTCGCAAAGTCAAGACAAATCGATTGACGTAAGAATCATCAAAATCGGCCAACGCGTTTGGTCTCTAGAACGCCACATAGGAACAAACATACATAGACTGATAAATACATTACCCTCTTTCGGCAGTCGGGTAAAAAATGAAGACTTATTACTTAAAGACTCAACTCTAAGATGAAAACAGTATCATTAAATAAGGGATGAAGCTAAATCTGAAAGATAAGCCTGAGCTTTCAATGAATAAGCCTGTTGGAAGTTCGCGGGATGCGAAAAGTACAGGACCAGACATTTTATGGCGACGTTTGGGGTACTTTATGTCCAGAAGTGGACGTCCTTGGCACGTAATGCTAAAGCCTAGTTTGTTTAAAAGATGATTAAATGCAAAAAGGGGGTTAAACAGCTTAGGAATGGCTCGTCTGCTTTACATAATAATATTACGTGTCGATATAAAGAATCGTCAAAACATGGACCTAGAAACCCACATAAAAAAGTGTGCAATCAAAACATCTTTAATAATAATAATAACATCGATGAAGTTCTCACAATCGATCAATAGTCGTGAACATTACATGTACCATAAAATTATTCTAATCAATTTAACACATGGCTTTCACTGCTGCTGGTATTATTCCGACAATCCACAAATATGCAGATACCACTGGGCTAATATTGACTTATGAACTATAATATTCATTGAAAGCTCAAAAACCGTTTCTTTAAATGTTGTCGGTACAAAACCAGCGATGTTCATGTTTGACCAATGTTTGGCAGTTGGCGTTAGATATTTTTGTTGGTTGATTGCATTCCAATGTTACGTCATTTTGAGTACAATAGCTATTGGCGTATCGGTAATTTGGTGGTTTCTTCTGCTCGTGCATTCAAATATAATGAAGATGAAGATTACTAAAATGATTTGTTAGATAAGGATGAACATTTCAAAATGCTTACCAAAATCTTTTATCATACAAAACATGCAAAACTCTAAAAGGTCTTTCAACTCATTCATATATACAGAAATTATGTTTTTTCCAAGTGTGCCTCAACGTATTGCAAACAAATCTCTATTGTTTTTCCATAAAATCTAATATGCATGAAACCGTGTGGCCCTCAACTTGTATGCCAAGTTGTTTTATCACATCAATTAGAAACGATGGAAATATTCGTGATTGATTTCTTACTAACACTTTTACGACATAGTTACGACATACGATATTTTTTTCTGTAATACACTGTATATATACCTCCGGCTCGATCCTCTGCGAATTCTAGGTCATATTGTCATAATGGACACAACCTCGAACAGCTGATGGTAACTGGCAAGATCGAAGGGAAATGTTCTAGAGGTAATTGTCAGACCGAGTCCGAACACAAAATTGCACGATGCTCTCGCGAAAGACTAGGAAGAAATTAGTGAAGGAAAAGTTGTTTCAGCTAAGACGGGGGAATCATCACCCTCAGTAATAAGGAACACGACCAGTGGAGGAGCAATAGATCATACCTATTACTTTATATATGCTCCAACAGTCAGTAGTAGGTTAAATAAAGGATCAAATAGTTTATATAGAAGTTCATCATTTTAAGATGGGAAACTCTTTTGATTACGTGGCACTTTTTGATAATTGAAACCACAGCACCACACACACGAAGCAGCACACCAACCACAGCTCTCGTTTAAGATCAAAACTTATAGATTTACAACTAGATTTGACTAGAGATATTACTATTAGGTTACTTATATTCTTCATCTTTATGAAACTCTCTTCTTATTTTTTTTCATACTCAAGTGGGTGTTGCTTCAGCACCCTCGGTGATCCATTGTATAACTCACATTTTATTTGCACAATAGAATTTCTTATTTCAATTTCTTGAATCAACGTCAAGCTTTAGCAACAACGTGTTTTTTTTAAGTCTTTACAAAAGCAGTTTTGAAACTAACTTTTTTTGGCTTCCCGTTACGTAGCAATTATTCTTGAGCTATTTCCTGGCTACTGGCTTTTTTATGTAAAGCAGCCGCAACGAAAAACGCAAATCCGTACATAGCGAAAGCTTCGCTTTACGGACGGTTTGTCACCTAAGCCTTGAAGTGCATGAATTTTAATATAATTGTTAGGCTCGCGTTTTACCAGTATCTCACCTGATGGTAAGCGTTGATGTGGTCGACGGAGGAGCAAGTTTGAAGAAGAAACCTATTCACTATTGACCTGAAGACCTCCAAGTTATAGCTATCAGGAAATAGAGACCCCGGCAGAGAATTCCACTCCTTAGCTGTACGCACAATAAAAGTATTCCCGGAACATTTAGTGCGTACTGGTAGAATATCCTCCATGTACCAATGGGTCATGTTTACTTTTATTTTAATTCTCTCACTGCAATATGTACCTTTTATGTAGTAAATAAAGTCTTTATTGCATCGGTACCTATATTAAAACGCGAATTAACCCGTAGAAGAAACAAATGTTTTCTTTGGCGTAATATGTGTGTAATTAAAACCGATATTATCTTAATTACTTATTTCCTTTAATGAACTCTCACTGTTTCCGAACTGTGGGAAGATACAAACGTTCTTAGAAAAAGATAATTGTGTAAACAATAAATAAAATTAGCTATACGCAGTAGAAAACAAAGGAAATGTAGTGAGATTATTAATTGTGAGAAAAATTTTGAACTTACGAGTAGAACCTGAGGCATTAGACAAAGTGGCATTCTATCAACGATACCAAAATGTAAGAGATTGATCTTGTGACATTTTGATAGCACTTTGCGATCCCATACATTTTTGTCATTTTCAGGGTTCCGTACCTCAAAAGGAAAAAGCCGAACCCTTATAGGATTACTTTGTTGTCCGTCTGTCTGTCAAGACCCCTTTGTCTGGGGAACAAGGGCGGTATCGAGTTGAAATTAATATCGTTTAGGTACTTAAATTTGCAATCCCTTGCAGTTATGAAAGATCAAACTTCTAAATCAACACAATCAAGAGCGTTAATCAACCGTTAATGACGCATATTTTACACTCGCAAGGGAATCTAAATCTACAGGGTACTTCTCGTTGACCTAAAATCATTAATTTCGGCAAGAATAAATGTCTTATAGCAAAAGTAAAGGAAAAATCTGAACCACAAATGTGTACCTACATAAAAAAAATGATTATTAACTTATTTGCAGTTGGTATACTGACCATTACTTATGTCGATGTATGGGGACTACAGTTTTCCAAGGGCAAAGTTAATTTTGTCACATCTTATCTTCAGAGCAATGTTCGTTGGCCTCATAGTTAATGAACTTCAGTAATGTTATTCAATTATTTTGGTGAATGTAGCTGTTTGTATGGAACCCACAGAGCGCAAGTCCGATTCGCACTTGGCTAGTTTTTCCATTCGATATTGCAACACTTTCGTTGTTAGAATGTCACTTGTCTAAATCCGTCCCGATCCCAAGATCCGAACCGAATAGAATCCGCCTGCCTGTTCGGTCTTTCTGTGTCATGAATTATGACAGCCTTTATTACTTCAAACGTATTTAATATAAAACTCATTAACGGAAAAACTCATTAAGTGCAGCTGGTCATTAATAGTTCATTAATGTTCGGGCTTATTTAATTGGTCAATTTAATAGAACTTATCGACAAAATTATTACACATGCTTGGATTAATGTGGTGCACAATATCATTGTATTAACGGTAATATCGTTTTATAAACCAGCCGGAAATATTTAATGATGAAGTACTTACTCATTATGAGGTGGTTAATAGACGCAAATTAACACAAAAATAATCTAAACCGGTAACGAGAATCCCTCCATCTGTATGAATACCAAGCGTGCTAGTTTTTCACCCTCAATTGAATAACAAATTTACTTACTGAAAGAATTTTGTCCTGCTCAATAGGTACAGCATAATAAGGCATTTTTCTATATTTTGGTTGATGTCCGGTAAGGAAAAGTTTTTTTTTAAATATATATTTGTTAAAAACTTCACGTTAAAGATACAATGGCGGACTTAACGCCTTAGGCATTCTCTGCCAATTAACCAAGAGTGGTTAAGAAACAACATGGCAGGTGCATTGTTTGAGTGGCGTCTCGCAGTTCAACAGAATGTTGGATACTCTTTAACCGGGTTTTCCTGTGGAGGCTAAACTAGAGCCTCAAGGTTAAAAATACCTGAAAGAAGCAAAATTAGACGCCAGATCAGCTCTAGATAAGGAGGGCCAATCCAAAGTAAATCGAATAAAGTCACGAAAGAATTAACGAAAAAACTTTTTTAGTCGGTGTCTTTGGTAGGTACCAATTTTTTTCGTTATGGACACCGACTTCGAAAAAGTAAGTTATTTTTCACTTTGTAGTGTTTTTAGTTGGAGGTCGGTAGTATTTTTTTTGTAAAAAAGATTTTTTATTTTTCACTTTTTAGTTTTACCTATTAAGCAACTTGCCTTTAGTGAGGTACTTATAATGCAAGAATAGATTATCCGAATGCCATGAAACTTGATCATAACCGGTGAAATGAGAGTGTATCAAGGTGAACTGTACACATCTGCGTACCCCTTTAGAGCGTACTGGCGTGATGTTATGTTATGAAATAGTATAAACAATAAACAGACATGCGGTTGCAGCAATCCCTAGAGATTTGCCGTCATTTATTGAAGATTTCTGCTGTATATCTCCGAAGTTCTTCATCAGATCTTCACCAAATTAAAATGGAACCAATTTCAAAACATACTCTGACAAAAAAAAAAAGAATTTTCAAAATCGGTCCACGATTGACGGAGATATCGGTGAATATACAAAAAAAAAAAACATACAAGAAGTATAACATAGAACCTCCTCCTTTTTGGTAAGTCGGTTAAAATACTACCGACTTCCAAATAAGAAAACTACAAAGTGAAAAATAACTTAATTTTTGGAAGTCGGTGTCTTTCGTAGGTACCATTTTACTGCGTTATGGACACCGACTTCCAAAAATAAAGTTATTTTTCACTTTGTAGTTTTCTTATTTGGAAGTCAGTAGTATTTTTTAATAAAAAAGTTTTTATCTTTCACTTTTTAGCTGTACCTACCTAATAGGCAAGTTGTTTAGTAAGTTACCTTAACGACAGAATAGATAACCCCAGTATCATGAAACTTGAACATAACCGGTGAAATGAGAGATCTGCTTACCCCTTAAGAGTGTACTGGCGTGATGCTATGTTATGAAATGGTATAATCAATAAACAGACATGCGATTGCAGCAATCCCGAGAGGTTTGCTGCAATCGCATGTCTGTTTATTGATTGCTGTTATTTATTGAAGAGTTCTGTCGTATATCTTCGAAGTTCTTCATCAGATCTTCACCAAATTAAAATGGGACCAATTTCGAAACATTTACTTTCAAACTTAAAAAGTATTTTCAATATCGGTCCACAATTGACGGAGATATCCGTGAACACAAATGAAAAAAAAAAACATGAAAACATACAAGAAGTCAAACATAGAACCACCTCCTTTTTGGTAAATCGGTGAAGAAATAAGTAGTCAGCTGCCGATAACGCTAAATGAAACAGCTCAAAATAAGATTATCATTATTTAATATGTTTTTTGACAAGCGAAATACATACATTTTTTGCATCGTCCAGTTAAATCGATGTCTGTGTAAATAAATTCTTAATTTATTCGGAGAGCTGGTGGTTGTTGCGTGGATGAATCAATTTGTTTTAAGATCAGTTGGGTACGGCCAATAAGTGTTTAGGTGAACACAAAGAAGTTAATTTTTTTTTTTCTGGTGGATGGCGAAGCAGGGCTCCTGTAATATTTTATCTAAATCTAAAAGTCTTTATGTTCCTATTTCTGGATGTTATGCGGTTTTTCCAACAAGAATGAGGTAATCAAATACTTTGTAATTTTTATTTACAGACTAGCTGTCCCACGCGGCTTCACTCCCGTCAACTGGCTACGTACCTACCCATTTACCCTACCTACCATACCCTGCCTACAGTACGCAGCGCACGCAGCGGAAGCTCTCAAAAAGGAATATTGTGTTGCCCGTTTTTGCAACATTTTTCATTTATGCTCCATTTCTATTTGTCGTAGTGTGATGTTATATAGCCTATAACCTTAGTCGATAAATGGACAATCCAGCACAAAAAGAATTTTTCGATTCCAACCAGTAGTTCCTGATATTAGAAAAAGAAGAAAAAGAAAGAAAAATTGTTTATTTGCGCCAGGCACGACGCATACCATAAAAATAACAAAAAATCTTAAATACAATCACTACAAAGTATGCGTCACAACTACGCAAAACGGTCATCGCTCAGCATAATGCTGTATTAGTGCGTTCAAACAAACAAACAAACTCTTCAGCTTTATAATATTATAGTATAGATTGAAAAATGTGTTCTCATCCATAGAGATCTACCAGCAGACGCTTGCAAATGAGCAACTAGCTTCATATTTTATTGACAATTCAAAAATACCTTTACAGGTAAGTAAGTATTGAAATAAATAATTTGACTTAGCGTTCGCGCAATTGCTGGTATATTTGTTCCTGAATCATGCGAACCATATTTTAAAAAGTTTAGAATTCTGACCTTTCCATCAGCTTACATCTATGAAGTTGCAGTATTTGCCTTTTCACCGCCACGCCATATCGGTATTCCTATGCCCTGTACGCCAAGCCCGAAAATCTTAATTAAATACCTACAAAAAAATAGGGATTTCAACATTATATCGATACCCATTATTATTATTTTTTTTATCAATACTTGCCAGATAAATGGTCGATCATTAATATGTTAAAAAGAACATTCCAATATTAAATATTTTACAACGTTCCACTCAAGTAGTTCCGAAGTTGTTAATAACATAAAAACAATGATTAAGACACACAACAGTTAAAATGAAAATAACTCTAGGTACAGCACTATTCTCAGTACTGATGTACCTCACTGTCGGGAATAGCCGACATTGGCGCCGTCGACGAGTCTTTTATAAGACATCGTTGCATGTACATTAGAGTTGTACCATAGTGTCATACAGTTTATCGATGTTAGTATCTAATTAAATTCAAAGGCCACAGTAGTTTGTTTTTATTATTCTTGAAATTTACACTTATTGCAACAATTTGGGTTATTAATGGATTGAATGCAAATAAAACTATTTATTTACCAATCATTTAGTTTAATTATTGAGTTATATTATTAATAATTACTTTGAGATCATATTACTTACATGTCACTTATGAATAATATTATCACGTGATATTATTACATAGCAACAATTTTTATAACAGGAACTTTCTAATATTCTCACTAATGTTTCAGTTTTTAATATAGTAAAACTACTTTTTTCTCAGTGCTTACAATCGTTTATATTTTGTTAGAACAATAAAAACTGTAATGACAAATATTACAATACCTTAAGTTACCTAAATTAATTTAAGAATATAATATACGTCAACATGATACTACATCACTAGCAGTCGGCTCTGCACGACATTGGCGTCATGGGACTTACTTTTTTAACCATAAATTATTTTACTTTTTATCATAAAATATTTAAATGAGGAATATGCATTTTTGTTTACTGTATGCAACTAAATAATGTTTAGACATTCAGCTTTCAAGGTGTATCAATAAAATACATAAAAGTAATGATTTAATAGGTTTATTTTGTATTTTTCTGCGACCTGTTTTTTGTCGAGTATAGCCGTCGTTGGCGCACAGGGCACGCTTGCTCATGTCGGCTATAGCCGACATTGGCGTTCAAAAGGTTAAAATAAATAAAAATCTATTCGGTGAACTAAAATCAAAAAGATATACTCTTAAAATATCTAGTATACCACATAGAACTGCTCTTCTGAGCAAAAGTCTTTTCGGAATGGCATCTAAATTTACAGTAGCATACATTTTAAACACCAAGGAACTGCCACTATTCAAATATAAATTACGTAATTTTGTTATTGACAAAGTTTACTACACGATCCAAGATTTTCTTAATAATTAGTACCTACTGAATCTGTCACCGTGCACCAAATTATTATTCTGTAAGATTTGCTTTATATGTGATACCTATGATTATTTTGCATGTTGACTTAATTATTGTATGCCTACAGGGCAGGACATAATGGAACTGTAATTTACCTAACATCTGTCTGTATAACCTATGACCACAGTAAAAAGATTTTATTTGATTTGTGAATCGGCCGAAAGAATTTGATTGTTTGGCACATTGTTAAATGTCATACAAAATCACCCGACAGATTTATTCCAGTACTACGTTTAAAAGGAACATCTTGCGACTTAGGGTAACTTACCGAGGTACGACACTTTTGCCTTTGACTCAGTAATTGTCATAAACGTCGAGTTGTCTGGTTCATTTCCGATGCGATGCGGATATTATATCCTGTTGAGAATTACAGTTTTGTTTACTAAAAGACATCTGCAGTAAATATATTTACATTTAGGTAAGAATCTGTTTATAAGATTTTGATGAGAGTTTGTAACTTTGACTTAGCCAGATATTTTTAGTTAAAAAGTTCATTTTCTGAATGTAATTTAAGACTTTTTCGGTCGAGTGAAATTCTCTTCTATAGTCAAAGATTCGAATGTTCTATAGTAATTTGCTTATTAATGAGTCTTTGGTCAGCTGGTCCCGCTGGCTACTGGACCCGCGAGTCAACTTTGCCGCATAATTAATTTTCTGAATTTTTCTTGGTTAACTGAACCCACAAAATTAATTAATTTTAAAGACGTCAAAACTCATTTACAAATATTATTCAATAACTATAACGGCAAACGGCTTATTCATACATTATTATGGTATTTTAAATATTTCTTTTCTACAAACGGTAGAAACTACGGAACGTCACCTGGTGTGATTCTTACATAATTATGTACCCCTTAAACTCGTACTTCGTTAATATTCACACTTCTGGTCACAAATGCAGGCCCGTTGACTTGTGAGCACTACGCATAATTATAGGTACGTACCTGGTCTTTCTGAAGAAAATTACCGTTAAGGATAGCGCATATTTATTTAAACTTCATGTGCAATAGTGGTACATAGACCAACTTTAACAACAAGGTATTTTCTACCAGTTTGTGTGTCCTTCTTGGGGCTTTCTTTCCCTTTTTTTCTATACGCAAGTGCTTGAACTTTATTACTTGACGCTGAGTATCTCGTGGACGGCACACAGGCTGAACATTTCAGGATGTAGAAAAAACCCAAAATTGTAGAAAGTGTTTCCGTAAAATAATTGGCTTTTACAGCTATATAAAACTGATGTGAAATTTAGTGACAACCTACTGAAGATATTTGTCACAGACAAAGTTGAGGTTAAAGGACATAGGGGAAGAAGTCACGCTGATCAGACCACATTCGAACCTCGAAGAACATTAAAGTCTCAGAACCTATGCACGTTGCTGAAACTAGAAACACGTGGAGAAATATAATCAGGGAAAAGTAATGAAAATAATTATGATGACTGTGGTCATGACTGACATTGGGGAATCGACGCAAGAACTTGAACAAACAATTCAGTAAACTGTTACAAAACAGAACAAAAGTAATCGAGACAAAATAAAATATCACAGAAAGTAGAAATGTTACATAGTTGCTCGCTTTTCATTCACACTAACTACTCATCCGACCTGGAAACAGCTTAGCAAATAAATCAAACACAAGAAAACGGATTATCGGATGTTCTTGCAAAAAACAATAAATAATACGTTTTCATATCATTGGATTACAACCACAAGGCTAAGAAGATGTAGAAGTTTAGGTTTGCATTATATTACAGCTAGTAAGGCGTACGTTAATGTGCCATCAAGTACATAGTGGATATCCCACCCATACGCACAAAACTTTTTGTGAACACTTTAATATTGCGTACAGCTACTGTAGTATAATATTATCTGTGGTACAGTTCTGTAGTATTATATTATCTGTGGTACAGTACTGTAGTATAATATTATCTGTGGTACAGTACTATAGTATTATATTATCTGTGGTACAGTACTGTAGTATTATATTATATGTGGTACAGTACTGTAGTATTATATTATCTGTGGTACAGTACTGTAGTATTATATTATCTGTGGTACAGTACTGTAGTATTATATTATCTGTTGTACAGTAGTATTATATTATCTGTGATACAGTACTGTAGTATAATATTATCTGTGGTACAGTACTGTAGTATAATATTATCTGTGGTACAGTACTGTAGTATTATATTACCTGTGGTACAGCAAAGGAGTGAAATTTTCTGCCAGAGACTGTGTTGTCCTGCTAGCTATAACCTGGGGGTCTTTGACTTAGTAGTTTCAAGGCAACCGTGCTTGCGTGCTTCACCGTCAACCACATCATCTTTTACCATCAGGTGAGATAGTGGTCCCCCTGATGGCCGATCGCAAAGCCATCCATTGTAAGTGGGCGCTTACTTAAATTACTTTTAACTAAATGCTAAACTATCTACGCAAGTATTTTAACAATACCTTTTTGCAACTAGCCGCCATGTTGGTTTTCGGCAAAGCTAACTCCGCCTACCGTGACTATTGAAGGGGATCTATGGGATAATCGCAAGCAAAGGGTTGCACCCTCGGATACAATAAAAGCAACGCACCCTAATATTTGCAAAACTGGTACTCTTAGCATCGACATTATTATTTGTATATAAACTCTTCGCTTTTACCGAATGCTTGCGGGCTTTGCCCGAATGTAAGTTTTAAATTATGTGATGTTCCCAAGGGAACGTACCGATTTCATTTATCCTTTGTTGCTTTGTTATCGAGGGCCAATTTTTCAATACAGGATATGGTCCGGGCTAGTCAACTTCTGAGGCGCGTTTTCATGAATGTTAGAGATCGCTTTTAAGAGTGCTAGTGCCGCGAAGGACGATATTTGAATAATGTTATTTACAAAAAGCAATTTTCCCATATTTTCAGTTTCTGTTTTTGTAATTTAACGTGTATATATAAATATATTTGTTATTTTTTTATGCATATATATATGAGGTCTTTACAAGGCCTTTTTTGAAACGAATCACTGTGATAACTACGGATCGACTTGGAATTAAAAGTTCAGAAATCTTTAGGTTAAAGGTAAGATATTCCTTTTAAAAATGTTACACATTTGTTGCTCAGGGTTTTGTTTTTTTCTGTAATAGTCCTAATTACAAGATGTTGTTTTGGGAATACTTTCTTTCATTGTGCGTACAGTTAAAGTGGAAGCTAGAAGTAGAACGCCCTGCCGAAGACTGTTTCCTGATACCTAAAACCTAGGACTCTTTTACTCAAGAATGAATAGGTTACTTCTAGGCAAGGGTGCGTCTCCGTCGACTTCATCATCGCCTACAGTTAGATGAGATAGTGGTTAAACGCGAGACTATCCACAATAAAAAAATACATTCAATTCAACTGTTTTTCACCTTCTGTTCTTATAATTGTACATTAACATCGTAGTTGTGTTTTGTTTTTAAGGCCAATGTTTGATGTGGCATTGTTCGAGGTGTTGTGACGAGTTTTTTTCGAGTCAGCTACCTAATTCTCTTTTTAGCAAGAGATCACATCCCTTCCTGTATAATCAAACTTATTAGTAGTATAAAGGAACATTCTTAGTTGTAATCTGTAATGTATTTAAATTTATTTTTCAAGTTAATACTATTTTTATCTTGTTGTTTTATAGTAGGTATGTTATAAGTTTAATTCATTGATTATTTTCTTCTATTTACATTATATTGTTATTCAGCATCCGCTTTAGTGCCGTAAAACGGTAACTTTCTAAAGCATACTCCTTAGTAACGGCTAGGTAAAAAGGTTTGAGAAAAATATATATATTTATCATTGTTTTATGTACCTTATTTTTTAAACAAGGTTTTTCGCACAAACAATAGTTTTGCTTTAAAAAAATAATTAACAAAACGATATATTTTCGCAACATTTGCATAATCCTCCAAAACGACTTGGATATTGGACATTTATATACAAAAAAATTGATGGCTGCCATTTTTTCATAACTGAAATAGCATAGGTAAATCAAATAATATTTTGCAAACCAAACTGTTCAAAAGGAGGTTCAATATTGATATTTTGGCGCCGAGCGGGCGCACGGCCAGTACTGCGTTAACATTGGGTACTGCGTTTACGTATATATCGCCTTAAATAAGAATTTTATTGTGAGATTATTTAAATTTGTAAATGCTGTTTGCTTCTGTTATTGACCTAAACATTAGAATAAGATCTCATAAAATTTAATTTCTCCATGTATGCGTTTGTGTTTTTGATGTCCTTAAATTAATAAATATTAATAGAACAGAAATGGCTTTGTAGATTATAGTTTCCCACACCAATCAATTTCCCAATAGTAGGTACGAGCGGCGACCGCAAGATCCGCTACGTCATTGAATACTTACATAAACCCCATCACATGTTCATAAAAGTGATGCTAAGTTTCGAAGAATCGGTGGGCTGAATTGGCCGAAATACAAAAAAATGTACTACATCCGGTTAAAAAAAAAAATGGCACTTACGTCATTTCATACCGGGAAAATACCTGTGGCATCAATTTATTTATTTATTTATTTAAGAATACATGTATAACTTTACAGGTCAGACCTAAGGCGTTATACAAAGAAAATAAAAATAAAAAAACAAAAACGAAACATACTGGAATTAGGCAAAATTAAATATATCTATATACAAATAAAAACTAATTAAAAAAAACAACAACACGATCTAACAAAAAACATTGAAGAAAAAAAAAATACAAAACAGGAAAGAATAATAGAAAAAACATACAGAAGAAAAAAAAATACAAATCAAAATTATTCACTAATCTAACTTTCATCCATCTTCTCACAAAAACTTAAACATTCACGACACACATCGATCCATCTCCCAGCAAACAAGTCACACTCCGGTGCTGATGTCAGAAGGGCATTTAGCATTGTGAGTGCCCGAACTAGAGGCGAGTTAGCTCGGGACACCGTAAGTGCCGATGGTACGGCCAAAAGCCGGTGGCTTCGTGGTCTAAGCTGTTGTTTGGGCACCACAGGGACAAACAGCCTCAACAACTGCGCCACGAGCTCCTGGCAATCGGAGTCACCCCGCATAATACGGCAGGCAGTGATAATCAAGAAGTAGTTACGCCTTACTTCGAGAGTATTAAAATTTAAAACACCAAGTAGAAATTTGGTAGGGTACAGGAAGGGGTAATATCCGAAGAGTTTTTTATAAAGAAAACGAAGAAAGGCTTTTTGGATTTTTTCAAGAAGTAAGGCGTAAGTACTCTCATACGGGTTCCAGATCACTGCTGCTGATTCGAGTTTACTCCTGACTAAGGCCATGTATACAAGTTTAATGGCATGTGGACTGGTAAACTCGCGCATATTTCGAAGTACAAACCCTAGTCTTCGATATGAGTCAGCAGCAAGTGTCCTCATATGCTCATGAAAGGTGAGCTTCGTGTCAAACAGAACTCCGAGATCCTTTACAGAATTAACGCGGGCTATCAGATCGCCGCCTAAAAAGTACTCTTCATGCCAGGGATTACGTGTGCGACTGAAGGTCATAACGCTGCATTTAGCAATATTGAAGAGTAACTTATTATCCATGCTCCACTGATAGACCGCGTCAATGTCATCCTGCAGAGTAGTTGAGTCTGCTACTTTTTCCAAGCCAAATATCAGCTTAAGATCATCAGCGTAAAGTAAACATTTGGCATGTTTGAGGACCTTCTCAAGGTCATTGACCATAATGATAAATAGCAAGGGTCCCAATATAGAACCCTGACTAACTCCAGATCGAGTATGATATGGTGCGGACACAAAGCAACCGTGTCGAACATACTGCTGACGATCTCGTAACTTGCGAAGAACTTAAGTAACTTCGGGGAAAAGCCTAAGTTATCGAGCTTGGTGAGCAATACGTCGTTATCTACCCGGTCAAATGCTTTTTTAAAATCAAAATATAGGACGTCAACCTGTATGCCTTTATCTAAGTGCTGCGATATAACATCCACCAGCGTTAGAAGGTTCGTATTAACGGAGCGGTTGCATCGAAAGCCATGTTGGGAATCGCAAAGAAATGGTTGTACCTGGAAACTAATAAGCCTGTGTAATATTGATTCGAATAGTTTTGAGAATGCGGAGAGTATAGCTATGGGCCGATAATTTTCTACGTCAGAAGTAACATTAGACTTAGGTATAGGTTGGACTCGCGATACCTTCCAACGCTGCGGATACTTTCCGGTAAATAATGCCAGATTAAATATATGAAGTAGAGGTGATATTAGATGATCTTTACATCCTTTAATAATGTAAGCGGGCATGTTATCTGGTCCTACGGCTGAGTTTGGTTTGAGTTTATCTATAGCTGTTTCTAGATCACTCGATTTAATTGCATCTATATTTACAAAGTTAGCATGATTTTTCTCATTGTTACTATCTGTATTATAATCTAAAAGAGGGGCGTCGGGTAAGAAAACACTGGAAAAAAAATCGGAAAAAGCATGTGCAGCATTACTGCCAGCATATTCTTTTCCATTATAATTCACCCTGGGCTCAAAGCCAGCTCTGGCTTTGAAGCTGTGTATCAAATAGTAGTAACATAATTATCGGTAGTGCCAGTATATGGTCGAAAGTGCACGGCAGTCAGTTTCAAAGGTAACGATTCGTGCTATCAGTACGAAGTCGTCAGTGTCCAATCTAATCGGATGAGGAGCTAGGCAGTTTATGTCCTTGAACCGTCCTAGAACCCAATTTAACAGACGTGACCCCAACCTTGTGGAGTCGAGACGCAAACTATGCTCCACCTCCTGTTCCGCCCATAACATGCAACTAGAGTAATTTACACTGCTACCGAAAATACGTTTACTATGCGAACCTTGTGGAAACTAGAACAAATTGCCGTGCGTTCAAGCGTTTTTGCCATACCTATTATTGGAATCAAATATAACAGCTCACACTGTTAGGACCCATTAATATTAATGCAAATTTTTATCCGTGGTGCTCGGCAACTGGGCTTGTCCCAATTGTAAACTACCCTTTGTGCCCATTGGTCTTGTTTGTTCTGTCTCCTGCTTGATAGGGAAGTGGCAATTTGTAATTTTTCCTACTCCTACGTTATTCTTTTCAGATAAATTTCGTTGCGGGATCAAAGACAGTTAAATTCATTCTCCGGGACTTCGTATTTTTTTTTTTTGCGTCGGCGCTTTTCAGGTGGTCGCCACTGTTGATCCTGGCTTTCAGGAGTTGTAGTGGTTTGGGAATAGTGCGGTGGGATTGCCACCGAAGATGCTGTGGACGTGGCAAAGGTTTGGACCAAACTTTGAATGAGTGTCGTACCAGCGATGCAGCTTACCACGCGAAACTCATCATCAAGACTGGTCATGGTTCGGGTTTACAAGACCTTTATTAGTAATATTTATGAAATATGAATGTAAGTGTAGGAAACCCAAAAAAAATATTTTCGGTCATTCAAATGTGATTTTCAGATTATTAACTGCCTCGTTGGCCTAGCGATCCTGGTGGAGCTCCTGAGTACGATTTCCGGTTGGGCAAAATGTTTTCAGGTAATACATCAGGAATCGCGGATCAATTTGAAAGGGAATTACCGTGGCCCTGCCTCAAGCAACTGGAGAAACACAGGTGGGTTTTAGTAAGTAAAAGTCTGAAACGATCTCCCGATTCACCCAGAGCGGGAAAAGTTATTGGATGATAACCTAACCCAAAGAAACCGGTCAAGATTCTGAGTTCACGGGAAGTACCCTGTAGGTTTTGATTCCCTTTCAAGTGTCGAAAATTTGCGGCATAAACGGCTGTATTTTTTGATTGGCTTAGAAGTTTGATTTTTTCACAGCTTTAAGGGACAGGACAGTAGACCTGAGTATTTGATATAAATTTCAGCTTGTTACCTCCACGCGTTCCTGAGAAAAAGGGTCTTGACAGACAGACAGACGGATGGACAACAAAGTGATCCCATAAGGGTTCCATTTTTTCATTTCAAGGTACGGAACCCTAAAAAGAGAAGATTTTTCGTTTGGATGCGAGACGCATGGGACTGGTCAATGTGGAGGGCAGGGGGGGGAATGGTTTGCACAATGGACGCTTTTCGGCTGAAATGATGATGATATGGGATAAAACATAACTGGTGTTATAAGGTGCACTTCTGCCTGACCCTTCGGCAAAAACAAGCGTGTGTTATGTCATTTTGTTATGCAACATGTACATACATGCCTATTTTTAAAACCCGCCCACACTATAACTAAGTTATTGATGAACCATCCTTAGGGCGCTTTCACGGGACCATATTTTTCATCGACTGCGTTTGGATTTTGATCACTATAGTTTAGTTTAGTTACCTGAAATGTTGAAAATTGATGAATAACCTGTTCGGCCAATGAATGCCTATTAGTAAGATTAATTGATCAACAAATAGGAAATATTTCGCAGAACTTCTAGTACCTAATGTAGCATTTTAGATTCAGCTCTCTGCTGGATGTAGGCCTCTCGAATCGCCTCCATTAATTTTAATTTTCGTCACATCTCATGCTCCTGCTTCTAGTACTCCTTTATGATATCCCAATGTGATAACGTGTACAACAAAATATTATGTCTACGAACAGAAGAGATTTTTTGAAACAGCTATTTTTTTGTATCTCCTGGGATAATCTGGCACAGTGTGGTCGCGGGTTTGTGGTCCCTGACGCTATAAACAAACTGCGCAGTTGCATCCCTCTCGCGCAGTACTCGCCCTGCTCCCTCAGTGTCTCCAGAGCATTCGTAACGCCTCAGCGCTTTTATCGCTTATTCAAAAATGAAGCGCTCTTTCCCGGGATCCGCGATGTCCGCGTTTTTTAACAAAGCAAAACAAAATATCGTCAAGATACTTTCCTATCTAAAAATAAAAGTTGGAACAGACAATGACTCTGACGATACCAAAAAGTTACTCAAAAACGAAGAACTCGGTAATTATGAACTCGAGAACGGACAACAAGAAATCGCATGGTATGATAACGCAGTTGCTACTGAAGATGTTCAGGAAGACATTATTATTTTTCTATAAAAGAACACGTTAATTACGAGCATTCATTTAACTTTATATATTCATTGCGATCCGCCTAAGTCATGACTGCGTCACATTGTTCGAAATTAACTCGACACAAGAACGTTCAGCCGAATGGTCGTTTCCTTGAAGACCTGTTGCTGGAGTGAACGGCGAAGAACGTTTTTTGAACGAGCAACATTGAAAACAAAGTACCGTCGTTTTCGCATCATTAGAAATCCCTCTTCGTGCAGGAAATATACTATAACAGTAATGTATAATTGAATGCAAATATCATTTTAAGTGTAGGAATGTATACTTTAATATATCTAATATAATTAATAATGCATGCATGATTGGTGGTTGGTTTTATTATTAAGCCAATAGTTTACTCATAAATGTTGGAAATGTCTCGAAATTGCAATCAAGAAGACACATTATAATCAAAATATAATGGCACAATTACAATGTTTAATAGACACGTAACGGCAAAATTTTCGGAATGAGAACATTACTTTGGATAACTTTTTTTCTAATATCACTGGCAGGTTTTACGTTGATTTATTTTATTTTTAAATGCCCGCGGCAGATTATAATATTTAAATGATTATTATTTCAAAACTAGTTATTTCAAAGTAAGCAAACAATTGAACATACTTTAAAGCTATTTTTTTTTAATTTAATCTGAACTAACATCAGCTTATGCGAATTTGCGATAAAAATAACTAGCGTCTTGATTAAAAAATTCGAAAAATTATTTCAAACCACAATTTTTTTGTATAATAATAATATCAGCCTATAGTCAATGTATAAATATACAAACAGTATGGAAACTACCTACAAAAGCTAAAAACGGCACACTCACACAAACATGCGTATCGACGAGACCCCTAAGCAGCGTTCGCGGTCCTGTCAGTAGTGCGTGTCCCGTCAAGAAGAGTGGTCACGTATAAGTTTATCTCCGCGTCTACCGGGCGCCCGCTCAAAGGCTATGAGATCACCTACTTAAATTGTATTTGTAAGCTAGTTATTTCAATTCGATTGTTTGATCACTACATAACAAAAATGTTTCAGTAAAATTATTAATAATTACAAATAATAATTACAAATTATTAATTATTACAATATCAAAAACATTAAAAGTTACCACCCTATTGCTTCAATGGAGGGTAGGTAATTATTTCATCATCTAGGCTTAGTTTCCATACTGTTTGTATATTTATACTGTTCTATAATTGTCCCAAACGCTTCTTCTTATGAATAGAAGGTTCTAGCATTAGATAGACACGCTTGCTCAAGACGGGTTGGCGATTATAAACTTTTATTAACTATAAGTATTTACTATGAATAATTACTATTAGTATTTCAACTTTTAATACTTTTTAAAATTCAATGCCTTGATTATGCCTGACTTGATCGTAACTGAAATTACCAGAGCACTCGAGATGATCTACAGAATTTTTAACAGACCTGTTACGACAGCAAATAAAGTAGAAAAAGACGGACTTCGATCCTGGATAATCATTTTATTTAACTGCGAGTACGAGTGCGCAAAAATGCATGACTAACAGCTGTCCATGCCCGAAGTCAAGTTGAGGAATTTCGAGGTGTATTAAGAAGTGAGTGGTAAGACTCAACAAAGTTGGTTTAGGTTCGTATGTGCCCACATTCTCTCGCAAAACTCGGAGGGTATCATCGTAACTTTTGATCAAGAACATTGACACTGCTACACGGACCAATGCGGTAAAGTTAAAATTGTAATTATGCCAGTGTGTGTACCTACTATACCAACATTATTATCCCACGGATTTTTTAAATTAAAATTGAAATAATGTCATTACATGTTTCCTCTTATTGTTCGTAATTTGTAATTAAAACGCATTCTGTATATCAACCATTTCCGCGGTATAATAATGCCTTTTTGTATGTTTATTAAATATATTTAAACACTCCCTGTATCAATTGTATCCTTCGTTTTTTATCAAAATTATCTGGCAAGGGATATAGATTAAAATTATGTTTAGGCAATTCCCTAAAGAACTTATACTTATAAACACTTATATTCTTATACTTCAATATTAATCAAAATTACTAACGTAGAATTATTATTATTCTCTTATGTTATCTATTCCTATCGTTAAGTAATTTTTATTTTATTCGAATTAAGCCCTGTCCGGGAAGACGATAAGAATTAAAAAAAAATCTAACCTAGAATTACTCTTGTACTTAAATGTTATGTGTGTCTAAAGTTAAGCAACTTTTACTTGTATTCGATTCCAACCATGTCCGAAAAGAAAAAATATAATAATAAATAAAATAATTATGACTATTCTAATTTATACAACATGCGAACAGCCTGTTAAAGGATATTTCAAATTAAAAGGTGTAATATAGGATAACCTATGGTTAAGTTTACATTTAAATTCTGAAAAATCTAATTACAAAAAAGTTTGAATAATAAGAAATTAGTTGCAACGACCTAATATAGGATATTTAAAAACAGATGCATTACAATATCACTTAAGGTTATGTTTACGTTTAAATTTTGAAACATTAAAAGACTAAAAATCTCTTATTATTCATAAAAGATTATTTATTTGCTTAAGTAATTCTTATATAACTTTTATCAATCGCTTAATATTTAAAATATATCATTGTTGTATTTAAATGCCCTGCAGAATAGCATTTTCAATTTTACAATTGTGATTAATTTATGCATTTATCTCAGAGTCATACTTCTTCATGTACCTGCTTATATCTAATTAAATGTTATCGAAGTATTTATTACAATTTAACTTCTGTAGTTTGTAAGAAAAACAATCTTTATTTTTGTTGTGTCCGTATTTCAGGGAACATTCATATTTTTCGACTGGAATTGTAACTTTACCAAACAATTATTTTACTTTTGTCAAAGCACACCTATGAATTTTCATAATTTTTGGTCAAACGACCATAGAAAAAAATACAACACTTCATGAACGATGTTTGTTATAATAGTGAGGCTCATTAGCTCCAATTTATCGAGCAGATCTCCAGTGTATTGAGCCCACACATATAACGAATTTATTTAACGAAGATTATTTATAGTACAAGAATGTAACAATGGGGATTAATTTATCTCAGTGTCGTACTGCTCTATGTACCTGCTTATTTCTAGTATTTGACTAAACGTAGTATATATTACAATATAATTATAACTTCAATAGCTTGCAAGAAATTTTTATTTCATGTTGTTTTTCTGAAATTATTACTTCTTTGACAACTGGAATTGCAAGCGTTGACAATCATTTATTTTAGATTTGACAAAATCACATAGTTTTATTAAAACGGAACCATAGCAAAAAATGCAATGCAATGCATGGAAGATGTTTTTTTAACATTAGTGAAGAATGTCCTTTGTAACTCAGAATTATTTCAATATTTATTATGCCCACAAGTCTAACAAATTTAATTAACGAAGACTATTAAAATTGATATTTTATCCGAGATAATACGATATATATTCGTTGATGATTATATCTATATTATACTAAGATAGTTATTGTATTCTGTATTTGACTGTTTGGATTCTATTAAATGTATATTGAATGTTTTAACCGTTTTTGAATGATTAAATATTTTGATTTTATTTTGTAAATTTTAAGTGAACGAAAGTATGACTTTTTTGAATTAATTTATTTTGACTTTATTGATTCCTTGTTGGTGTGCTCCAAGTGCCCATAAACCTCCACTTCGGAGGACGTGATGAACGCCATTGAATAAAAGTGGTCACCTTCTGTGCACATACTCTCTAAATAATAAATCGACTCACCATCGACTTGAAAAGAAAAAGAAGATTTCTATTTTGGCTGTCTTTAAATATAATAAAATCATCATCATCATCATCATCATCATCATCATCATTTCAGCCGAAAGACGTCCACTGCTGGACATAGGCCTCCCCCAGGCGTCGCCACATTGACCGATCCCGTGCGTCTCGCATCCAGCGCCTTCCCGCAACCTTAACCAGGTCATCGGTCCACCTAGTGGGAGGCCTTCCAACGTATCGTCTTCCGGTTCGCGGTCGCCATTCCAGAACTTTTCGGCCCCATCGGCCATCCGTTCTGCGAGCAATGTGCCCTGCCCACTGCCACTTAAGATAATAAAATAATAATAATAAAAAAGATATAGAATAATAATATAATTATTATATTTTTAATATTATTAATTTAAATTTAGTATGCCCAATTTTAAGCAGAATATAATGGCTCGATTATAAAATTTTCACCATTTTTAGGGTTTCGTACCGAAGGATCCAAACGGAGTCCTATTGCTGTCACTCCCGGATGTGTTTGTTCGTCTGTATGTCCGTCGTCTGTCACACAGATTTTACAGCCAAACGGTTGGAGCTACAGTCTTCAAATTTACATAGTGTAAGCATCTTATTAACCAAAAGCCATCATCATCATTTCAGCCCAAAGACGTCCACTGCTGGACATAGGCCTCCCCCAGGCGTCGCCACATTGACCGATCCCGTGCGTCTCGCATCCAGCACCTTCCCGCAACCGTAACCAGGCCATCGGTCCACCTAGTGGAAGGCCTTCCGACGCATCGTCTTACGGTTCTCGGTCGCCATTCCGAACTTTTTGGCCCCATCAGCCATCTCTCAATTGCCCTTTGGGTGACTTAAGCTATCTGATAAGGCCCATAGTGAGCGACCACGTCTCGGTGCCTTAAATAATTACTGGCAACACACACTGGCTTATGACTTTTGTCTTGAGACACTGCGGTAAATTGGACGAGAAAATACCGGTTCCCTATCCATTTGCATAAAATTTTAAGACCTAATATACATATCTTAGCATAATTTTGTTTGGCATAATTATATTTTCGCATAATATAATTACGCATAACAGCTTACGCATAATTTTTTTAAGCATAATTTCTCTAACCATAATAATGATTAAGCAGAATATTCTAAAGCATAAATTTATTAAGCATAAAGTTCTAAAGTATAACTTTTTTAAGCATAATATCCTAAAGCATAAATTTATTTACACATACAGCATGCAAGCAAGCATACAGCATGTAAGCAAGCATGTACCAAACAAGCAAGCATGCAGCATGCAAGCAAGCATGCAGCATGCAAGCAAGCATGCAGCATTCAAGCGAGCAGGCAAGCAAGCATGCAGCATTCAAGCGAGCAGGCAACATGCAGCAGGCAGGGTTTCTGTCTCGGCTCCGGCGCTGCGGGCTTCCGGCGGCCCCACGCGTGCTAATCGTCGCAGACGGCTTTCGCTCACCACCGCAGCTTCGGCTTGTTGGCCGGCTTCGCCGGCCAGCCTCAGCCGCGGCGCCTCGCTCGCAGCCGCCTGCTCCTCAGCCCGTGGGCCGCCTCGCCCCTACGCGCCTACGCGATTTTAAATTACACTCTAGGGGTAGGACAAACAAGACTACGTAGAGTCGGTTTTGCAGCAATTCGGTTCTGTCACTAACTTTTGTTGCACATCATATTACATTTTAACCAACAATATTATTTAATTGTTACAGAAACTATAGCATTGAAAAATATTAGTAAAAAAGATGAGTATACTTCTAAACTAGCATATTTACAAGCAATTGCAAAAAATATACACCTAAAATAAATAATTATACATAATTAAGGACCACTGTTTCAATCAGTTAACTTTTATCTGAGGAATAACCGCCATATTTATTTCTCATAATAGAAGTTAACTGATTGACATATTTTTTTATACAAAAACTGTCAAAACATCTAATATATTCTTCAGATAAAAGTTATCTCGCGATTGAAAAATCGTTTAAGTTACATAATGTTATGTATAATAAATCATTTGCAGGAAAATTGTTTTTGTTATTTATATTAATTGTATGCCTAAATATGCTATCATTAGGCCTACTAACGTTATGCTAATAGTCATTAGGCCTACTAACGTTATGCGAATCAAATTTATGCCAAAACAAATTAGTCTTTAAGATGATTATGCCAACATAAAATGTATGCCTAGAAAAATAATGCCGAAGTATTATTATGCCAAAACAAATTGTGCCAAAATCGTTATGCCGAAGTATATTAGGATAAAGAACATTATGCGAAAAGAAGGGATCCCGAAAATACCGCGCAACTTCTCGAACGCCGCACCGCCCAGCCGAGTCCGATTCAACGGTTCACATTTTTATCGAAGTTTGACTACCCCAACTGGACTGTTTGTCCGAGGGGGACATAATCGTCTACAACTTCGAGTATAGAGTCTCCAATCTTCAAAAAGCCATACAAAATATCAAAAAATATATTTAAATGTTTTTGAGTGGAGTTCCCATTCAGCCATAAGAGGGCCCGAAAAAACAATTTTGAAAATATTGCCATCGAATGGGGTATTTCATTTTTTTTTAACGTTGCTTTATTGTTGTTTAGAGCTCGTTGAATAGTTTAATACCGTTTTTTTTATTCAATATTTTAAAACGAAGGAATGAGATGCCACCAAAATCAGCTTTTTTTTATAAAATTAAAAAAAAAGCAATTACTAATATATTGATAAACCAGCTTTTTCTTTGAAATTTCCTTACATTTTCTAATACAACAAACTTGATTTTTCGGTTTGGTACAGAACCCTAAATGTGCGAAATCGGACAAGTACTTGGCCGGTTTTTTTTATCCCTGCTTTCTGGCAAATAAAACATTTGATTTTATGAAATTATTGGTTGTTGAAAAAAAGAGAAGTGACTCGCAATTCAATCAATGGAAAAAGAGAGGCTGCACCATTTTTCACAATAATTTCTTTGGTAACAAATCGCTGCGTGAATTTTCTTACTACAAACAAACGATATCAGAACAAGAGTTTACATTTAAAGTACAGCCACATTTCGCCAGAAATGTTTAAGTCACGTTGGTCAACAGTAGTAGAGGCGAGCCTATAGACTCAACCGCCGAAGTCTGTGTTTCCTGATTCTACAACCTGGAGACTTTATGTCAAGAATTGATAGGTTATGTCTAGTCAAGCGTACTTCGCTATCAGGCTAGATAGCTGTCAAACGCGAGTTTAACATTAATATTAAAAATAAAAAAACCCAACTGCTTTGCGAACAAAAAAGACGTAAACAAGAAGAAACTCATACTGTGCAGTTGGAGGATACATATTCGTGAGCTGGCTGACCAAAACCAGACGTATCCTCCGGCTACACAGCATGATTTTCTTCTTGCTTACGTCTTTTTAGTTCGCTTCTTAAGCAGTTGAGGTTTTTGATTTTTTTAAATTAACTTTTTAGTTAACATTATTTTTTTCAAATTAATTACATTTAAATAAATAATGCTATAAATTTTTCAAATTACCTCTTAAGCCCCTTTATTTTGATGAAAATAATAAAAGATAAAAAATAAAAATTCTCCCTAGCCCTAGCCTTCCTAGGAAGAAAAAATAAATTGGGACCCCACAATGTGGCGTCCAAAAGCCGCCATTTTTCTATTTTCCAATTTTAATGTAGCCAGTGACACTTGCAAGATTAAGAATAATCGATTGACGTAAAAATCATCAAAATCGGCCAACGCGTTTGGTCTCCAGAACGCCATATAGGAACAAAAATACATACATACATAGACTGATAAACACATTACCAACCTTCGGCTGTCGGGTAAAAAAAACGGGCACAAATTCAGACACCGTGCTTCTACTGAGAAATTGCAGTTGGTTTGCTCAACCTGAGGCTTTGGTCAAGTGTCATTTGATATCATCATCATCATATTAGCCGTAAGACGTGCACTGCTGGACATAGGCAAGCCCCCAAGCGCCGCCACATTGATCGATCCTACGCGTCTCGCATCCAGTCGATCTCCTCAGCCATCATTCACAAGGTCATCGGTCCACCTGGTGAGAGGCCTTCCAACGCAACGTCTTCCGTTTCGCGGTCGCCACTCTAGAACCTTTCTGCCCCATCGACCATCCGTTCGATCCATTCATTCGATATAAGCGATGGCAATGGTTGAAATGGAAGGGATTGATCACGTGATATTTCGATAGCGTTTGACATTTTTCCAATAGCTATCGTTACGCTTTCGATGATGGAATGTCATTTGTCTAGGGCTTCAGGCAGTCGCATCCATAATACAATTCCAACATTAGACTATCAGCATAATTTTCATACCAACCAGTTGCCACTCGAAAAATCACTGCACTTAGACGGCAATGGATTGAGGATGGCAGTTACAATTTCCCATCATTGTCAGCAGATTGACAATCGAAAGTAAGTTCAAGTACGTCGGGTTCCCACGCGTGGGACAAAGATTAGGGCAATAAGCAGAAGTGATATCATTCGTAATTTCCGGTAGATTTAAGAAAATTACTTTGTTGTTTTATAGAAATACTTACGTTGATACATTAGGAGTGTATGGCCAGTCATGACTCATGTTTTTGCGGTAATGCTAATGTGTACAGTAGTCATGGTAATCAAGTTCTTATTGATTCCTAGACAATCCCTATCAGTCTAACAGCGATATGATAGGTAGTGACTGATAGTCCTGTAGCGCAACTAATTTCAATACATTTATTTATTTACTAGATTCTACCAGCGGCTTCGCCCGCGTGAATAATCACATCACATCATCAGCCTATTAATGTTACCTCTACTGGGAGACAGGCCTCCTCTCGGTGAGAGGGAATGGACCGTAATCCACCACGTGGGCCCAGTGCGGGTTGGTGGATGTCACATGTCTTTGAATGTTTAGTTCTATGACATGCCGGTTTCCTCACGATGTTTTCCTTGATGAAATAACTTACACAAAGTAAAGCGCCTGCCTGGGCTCGTACTGACGACCTACAACTTGTAAGTCGCGGCCGATACCACTGGGCCACCACTGCTCTCCCGCGTGAATGTCTCGCGTGAATTTTGGTGTCTTTGGTACCTATTTTTTTTAGTTTTTTGACACAGACTTCCGGAATGAAAGTTATTTTTCGCTTTGTAGTGTTTTGTTAGGCAGTTGGTTTAAATTGTTTGTTAAGAAATTTTTTATTTTTCTTCTTTTAGTTTTTGTATCCTATACATACATACATAAACATACTAACATGAAAATACGCATTATTGAGGATAACTTAAAAACTACTTGTCAGTTCTTGATCAAATTACAAACATGAAAAGCACCAGCTTTCAAATAAATAAAAAATCAAAATCGGTTCATAATTGGCGGAGTAATCGCATAACAAACATACAAAAATTTACAGTCGAATTGAGAACGTCCATCTTTTTGAAGTCGGTTGAAAAAAGAAGCTTAAAACTAAAACACATACAAAGGCGCCTTATCACATGCCGCAATCGTCTTCCAAAAAATCGTCATCACTAATTATATGTCACTTACTCCAGGCAACGTATATCTAATCCTATTGTCTACCTAAATATCCAATTATAAACGATTAAATTTTTCATCATTTAATATTGAATCGGAATTAGGTTCCTAAGGGAATAAAAAAAACTTTATGCCGGAGAAAAAATTCAATAAAAACCATACACTGCTAGACACAACTGTCGTGTCTGCATTAATTACCTATTAATCTTTGTCTTCGAGATAATTGTGGGAACATAACGATATAGGAAGTGAACGACGAATGAGTAGTGACCAAGCGAAGATTTCTAATCGATTAAAAAACGAGATTAAACCGAGATGTGTAATCAATTTATTTGCAAAATACACAATAAGAATGGCAGATGGTTTTGGTGGTATATTCTTTGGCAACAATCATTTGTTTTGCGTGTCAGATAGTAAATGGTTTCTAGATGTCAAAAGTGAAAAATTATCCTCGATACAGATTGATTATGAGTTGTTTCAAAATTGAAAATTTCCTGTTTGGTTAAAAGAAATGATTTATCCAGTCTGAGAGCGAACACGGCGAGTTTGTCGTGGTTAGTTTATCGAGAGGTAAAATCAATTAAATTCTTTTTAGTTGCCGACAATCGAGGTCTACCAAGATGGTTATAAGGAAGCTCTAGATAAAATATTATTCTATCAGCGATGGCAATTGTCGAAATGCCAGAATGTTTGAGATTGATCACATGACTTTTCAATAGCGCTACAATACCTTCAATTTTTGACATTTTATCAATCGCTATAGCGACGCTTTCGTTGTTGAAATGTCACTTGTCTAGAATCTCTGGTCTGCTACCTATGGCCAATTACAAGACTACAGGTGCGCTGCAGAGACAATACAGAAAAATCCATGCGCTTGTAGTCGAACCGGCAGATGTAAATATTATCAAACAATGTCGACTTCCGTGGTTGTAGACGTCATTTCTGTTCCATTGCTATAATTTCTTCGAAACCAAGCAACGGATTTTGATATGGTTTTCACTGATAGAAATTGCTTTATACAAGGATAGTGGTACCAATGTGACTTTTTCAAATTCATATGTACTTTCTAAGTTTATCTTGGACGTCACAGGCAACGGTGTAGGATAACATCGTGAGGAAACCTGGACTTATAGTTAATGTTGTCTGAAATAGCCAAATCAGAGGACTGTGGGATTCCCGGCGGCGACTTCATTAACTCTGACACCAGAGGTGGCATTCTCAAACGAAAAGAAGAAGAAGACAAGGATAGTTTATAACCGAATTCAAAAAAAGGAGGAGGTTATCAATTCGTCGTGTCTTTGCTTTTTTTATGTTTGTTCCCTGATTACATAAAGACGCCTGAACCGATTTGGACAATTCTTCTTTTGTTTGAAAGGGTATACTACCCAGTTGGTCCCGTAGTACCATCGAACTGATCTGATAATGAAGCCGGCAGGTAGTCACTGGAACTTCGAATTAAAACAATGTATCATGTTCGTGTTTGGGCTTATTGGAATCGTCATGAGATGTACTTTGGCTATATATGATTTTTATGGCAATTGGATGTACCTAACAAAACTAAAAGAGATAAATAAAAACACTTTTTAACAAAAAAACAAACCGACTCCCAAAAACTGCTGCAAAGCGGAAAATAACTTTCTTTTTTATTGTATATAAAATTATTCTCTTGCAAAGCCGTTTTACACGGCTGCTAACTGACTTTATTGATACTTTTTACAAGCTTTAATCTTGATTTGGTATGTGTGTCCAGCAAATAGTAATCGATTTTTAAACGACTTACCAAAAAGGAGGAGGTTCTATGTTCGACTTCGTGTATGTTTTTCTTTTTGTTTATGTCTTTTCACCGATATCTCCGTCAATTGTGGACCGATTTAGAAAATTTTTTGTTTGAACGAGTATGTTTCTAAATTGTGTCCATTTTAATTTGGTAAAGATCTGATGAATAACTTCGAAGATATACAACAGAACTCTTCAATAAATAACGGGCAATCTCTCGGGATTGCTGCAATCGCATGTCTGTTTATTGTTGTACCATTTCATAAAATAACATCACGCCAGTATGCTCTTGAGAGGTACGCAGATCTCTCATTTCACCCTTTATGTTCAAGTTTCATGATATTCGGCTAATCTATTCTGGCGTTAAGGTAACTTACGCTTACTAAACAACTCGCCTATTAGGTAGGTACAACCAAAAATTGAAAAATAAAAAACTTTTTACAAAAAAATACTACCGACTTCCAAAGAAGAAAACTACAAAGTGAAAAATAACTTTATTTTTGGAAGTCGGTGTCCGTAACGCAAAAAATGGTACCTACGAAAGACACCGACTTCCAAAAATAAAGTAATTTTTCACTTTGTAGTTTTCTTATTTGGAAGTCGGTAGTACTTTTATTATAAAATGTTTTTTATTCAAAAACTTCTTGGTATCCGATAAAGCTGAAACTTGGTGTTATTATGTAACTTTGGAAATATTTAAATAGTATGGTACTATGGAGCTGGTTTTATGTTGGAGTCGGAAGGTGGCCTTAACAACTGCTCGACCAGACAAGATAACACCATATTATTGACAAGCGATATTACGTTTCGTACATTTTGACCCATTAAAAGCTTCTTTGTTTTAAAGAAGAATTTTAATTTAATTTTTAGTTAGGTACTGCAGAAAATTCAAACATGTTGAACAAAGCCGATCTAGATCTAAATATCAATACTAGGAATCTTAAAAAAAAACTCGGGTTCCTCTTTGCTTCACCGTGGGTGACCAAGCCACGGCTACTGAGCCCCCGGCCTCGAAACTTTGGGAATCCCTGGGATCAGTTATAACTATAAGTTAGTGTAAAGAAGCCTTCATATTATTTTCAAATGACCGATTTGTTTGTTGGAAATATAGTATTGTTGCATACTATAATAATATATTTCTTGAATAGTATATAGTACGTAGACTGGCAACCCTAATTACATCTAAACAATGTTTTGTAACAGCACAGTAATTCAAGTAGTATCAACTTCACTTATAATGAACTTACTCGTAATACTGTTAGCGTGTTCGTAAGTAAACGGCTTTTCATTCATATTAGTGTTAGAAATCTTAACTTTGGACAACTGCAATATGTAACGTGACGCTTAAACCAGGATAGGTTAGTATCTCTAAATAGTATAAACAAAGTCATTGTCCGTCTGTCGACGTCATTTCTGTTTCTCCGCTAACTTCTTCTAAACCAAAAAAAAGAAATGAATAAAAAATAATACAACATACATAATACATACGACCGGCAACCTGAATGACACGAATGAATGTAAGCGAAGCAAAAGGAGTTTTTAAGGATTGAAGCAGGTAACGTTTCTGCCTACACCTAGGGGAAAAAGCGTGAGGTAATGTATGTATTTAATATGTTAAATGCACTTTATTAATGAAAAGTTTAATTTATGGTGAGATTCCTATGCATGTTAAAAAACAACCAAATTAAGAACCTCCTCCTTTTCTCAACTCAGTTACCTAGAACCTTACATACATACATTTATATAGGTATGATATTATTCGCTGTAATGACACAATGATCACCAAGTATACATCCCACATGTCGCCGAACTCTCCTTCTGAGTTTGCGTTTCCACCTGAAAACAACTCGCATGCAAGTTGAGGGACACGGTCGAGCGATTGATCACATTACACCTAGATAGCCTGGAATGTAATGCAACTTGCATGCGAGCTGGATGGAGATGGGAACGTGGCCTTAGACATGCCCGTTGATGATGACCCTCAAACAAGTGCGACGCGACAATGTACTCGCTGCGCTGCGCCTGTCTGAGGGAGCATTTATGTTACGTAGCTAGGATTATTCTTTTGCAATAACTTCTCTAATCAAAGTAGGAAATGACCGTCCTCGGCAGACAGTGATGCAAATGAAGACAGTCAGATAAAAGTATACTAACGATAAATCAAAGTCGTTATTGCAAAACCACTTCGAAAACTGCAGATGCACCTCTCTCCTTGTTAAAATACTTGAAACTGTTTAGCATAAGAAGTTATTAAGAACCGGTCAAGTGTCGTCGACCTTGAGTGATTAATGTTCCGTACTGTTTTTTTTTTGGGTGTATATTGTTTGTATGCGTAATGCGTGTTCGCGTAACCCAAAAACTGCTTGACTGATTAGCGTGAAGTTTTTTGTGGGTTCATGATATGTAAAAAAATGCAATAATTAATCTTTGTGAGTCTTCTATTAGTTTTTGGTATCTCTATAAAACGTGTAGTTCCGTTTAACTTACGCTTAGGCAAGATAATACGATATTAATGTCGCCAATCTTCTGTTATCATGAAATCAAAGCTAAAAGCTAAAAAAGATATATTTTGATTTAATCTTCTTCTTCTTTTTGTGGCAATTGGAATACTCTTTAAATATTTTGGGACCAGATGACGGCCACGCCAATCTCAGCGTCAGAGGTGTTAATGAGCTCTAAAGTGCAGGTGTATATGCTCTTGGGGTACTATCGCAAGTGTGCCATATTCTTCATCGCACTAACATTGGGTATCAGACTGATCTTTAAAATTAAAACATAATCTTAAAATCATTGTGAAGCATTCGTTGCGGAATTCTAAAACACATCAAAACTATGTTCTGAAATTCGGACACTATTATGTCATCAATACGAGACAGACATTCAGACGGATAAATTATAATGAGAAAACTTAATGCCACGGACACACCTCGCCCGGTGCAATACATAAATTAAAATTCGCACTTTCAAAAATACACCAACATCTCTTGAACGGCTACGTCCATGACGATGGCACTTACTCCAATGTATAGCTAGAAAAATAAGCATATTTTTATAGAAAACCGCATTCAAATCAGTTTAGTATATTACGAGTTATAGCGCATAAAAAGAAGCGGAATAATGGTAAAAGCAAGATTTGCGCCCGCGCATCGCACTGGTTACATAAAGCGACTTTCTTTGCAAAGGTCGCGGGTTCGATGGCCGGGTCGTGCATTGAGGTGATCTCTCGGGTTAACGGGGGCGCCGCGCCGTCGGCCCTATTTACATTACCTACGCATTGTATCTTAATGCTAACTGAATATGTGGAGTAAATAGAACTGTAGGTGTTTGACATTTTGATTCTTTGTTTTATTTGAATTGAAATAGGAAGCTCAGAGACCGTTGATTCAAATTCTGCTCGATGCAGTAACTTCCTAGTAGCATATTTGTTATAAAACTATTGCAAATATTTTAAATTATTGCCATGCTAATAATATTTAATGTAGTAAAAAATACTCGCTCTCTGACTATGTCTCGTGATTTTATGTAAGACCGTAAATTCTAACGGAATCGTAAACAGAGAAATTGTGTCAATAGCACCACTATTGGCAGTACAAGTACTCCGATCTCAATTAGCCGACCAGTATACAGAGTAGCTAGAGTTTCACCACAGATGAGTTCTTACACGCACTCTTGCGCAACGCAATAGATCGCACGGACAATGGAAACCTGAGTTTGTTTTGAGCCAATTATCTTTATTTTGTCTACATTCGTGTCGCATTGTTTTGACGCATTATTCTTAACCTGGATGTTTCGGGTTCTTGGACTCGTAACCTACTTATGTAATTCTGAAGTGGCGACCGCATACCGAAAGACGCTGTGTTGGAAGGCTTTCCACTAGGTAGACGATCTGATGACGCCTGTGGGAATCGTCGGGATTCGTCGATCGATGACGACACTTCGAGGAAGCCTCTGTACTCAGTGGATGTCTTACGGCTGATTTGATGATGTTAATAATTAATTCATAGCCAGTAATTATGGAGGCTGAATGAGTCATCATCGTGAAAGTAATATTTATAACAATCAAATCAAGCGGTGATGTCGTAATATATACATGTCACTTCTCTAAGTTTGTTAGGTAGATATAAATTCTATCCGCTATTGCAATGCTGAAATATTTTCTTACGTAGTGAACTGACCAACTGAATAACATCTAATTGCATTGATTGCTTACATTCACAAATAGAAGCGATTTGATTTGGGTCGGCGACGAAACCCCATCTGCAAGCTCATTAGGTATAAACAACGAAGTATATGCAATACCTACTCATGAAAATACCTTAGTACACATGCGAAGTACATAAGAACTGAATATAAAGTGTTAGATATGTACATCTAATAAGATTCCAACTAGTAAGTAAGATTACTAAACAAATTGTAAGCGAATGACGAAGTAGTACTTAGTAGGTGATAATTATGTCTTGTTAGATACTAATTAGAGTGTTGTAATTATTTTGTTTTATGTCTAATTATTATTATATACTTTATTGTACACCACAAAAAACATACAGGACAAACATTAAAAAAAAAAAACAAGTGTACAATGGGCGGTCTTATCGCACTAGGCAATCTCTAATTAGCATGTACAATCATATATAATACTAATTTGAACATTAAAAGTTGATATAGATAGTTTTTTAAAGAACTGGAGGTATACATGTTAATAATTACGCGAGGAAAACGTGATTTTTTCTTTGTGGAGATTATTTGATGAAGTAAGTGTAAAATGGGAGGTCTTTTTCTAAAACTATTTTATCCGTTTTAATCATGTAAATCAGTCCACGCGTTTCTGAGATAATCGCCTATTATTATAATCAAAATGTAAACAAACCGGCTTTTTTCATGTTTTTGTTCTAGAAACTTTTTAATTATGGTAAAATGTGTGAATATTATTATTGCGAATTGTGTATGTCGTCAAACGCTATAATATAAGCTCAAATTTGTAAGGATTATATGGCAAAATGAATAAAATACACGGCTCCAAAGATTTCGCCTAAGTAAAAATGAACGAAAGGATGGTCCTAAAACACGCAGGCGTCATTTTGGGAACGACGAGCCTTTTATAACACGGGCCACTGGTCTGATGAATTCAGATCCTGCATAGAACGCAAGATTAATTATGTCAATGCCGTCGCCTGCCAGATGGGTATTAAAATCCAAGTGTTCTGAAACCGTACGAGATTTCTCAAAGACAGGAACATTTCGTCCCATACTTACACCCTCCCTGAGGATACCCACCCGAGTGGTTATTCGGCGTATCCCGAAAGAAATTACCACATAGGACATTCGTGCTGACCTTATCGCACAGAAAGTCCCGGTCACAGCTGTATACCGCTTGCACAAAGCGAGAGGTGGACAGCAGTATGACAAGGTACTGTTACAATGAAGCCTTACCGGGGATCTCAACGCTATCCACAAAGTCGAGACCGTTTTGCTCCCTATCGGGCATCTCTATCGGCAAGCCCTACCGTCCCTTCGTAGTTGGCCAGTGTCATCGCTGCCAACTATACGCTCATCATGTGCCGAGGGAACCACGGCACCCAGGACTGCCTCCGTGCCAAATACCGCGCTGAATGCACGGAGCCTCCCAGCTGCGTGCTATGTGACCAAGTCGGTCACACGGCCAATTAAGGGTTGTCCACAAGCCCCAAAACTTGCGCCTAAAATGGCCAAGCCTACCGAGGAGCGCCAAACACGCACAGCTCCCTCGTCAAAGGCCTACCCCGTCTAGCCCCTCAGAGGTATTCACCAAAACTTAACCACCAAAGTGTAATACTAACAAACTTCAAAGTGTAGTAATACACGTTAAGTGTACTATTTTGGACATATTAAAGTGGACTAATGGCCAAAGAGGAACTATCTAAAACTTTTCATATATATTATCTCAGCAAGCTACACCTACTCAACTACCAACTTTTCGCTCAGAATATGTATGATTAAAACTTTGCCAACTCCTCTTGTCTGCCCGACCAAAAAAATCTGTTTCCTTACTCAGTTAACATGTTCCAAGATCGTACGTTATTCCAAAAAATTACTGTCTACCTAAAAATACATCTAAAATTAAGAGAAAAGTTCTAATCACAATCTCCTTTGCGTCGGTAGCGGAACTGCAAAACGGCCTAACTGATGTTAGCGATAACCTGTGCCTATTACGACATAGCGGCGGTCACGTCCATTGACGGACGGACACACTTGCGTTAGGGCATGACCTCAACCATCGTGCCTTCGTGCCTTTACTTTTACCAGCAATCATAAAATAGCATTAAAATACGCCAACAATCTTAAAACGTTCTTCCAGCCAATAGATAGCGTCATTCAATCTGGTAACGACAGTCGAAAAGTGACATTCTGTGCCCGATAATAATTATCAAAAATTTATGAAGTTGACAAGCACTAGGTACATGTTTCCATTTATAACATCATGGTCACCGATAGTAGATGATATATCCGCTAGTTATTCAAGTCATGCTGGACGCATATCTTGCCATAATCTTATCATCATCATCAATTTAGCCAAATGACATCCACTGCTGGACATAGGCATCCATCAACGGCGGCACAGATAATATAATATAATATAATATAATACTAGCATACAGATGCTTCATACCATACAAAGAAACCTTGCCGACTTAACTAGAGTTTTTCATCTGATTATACCGATTATGTTTTGTAAATCGATCGCGTTCGGTTCCGTTCCACGGCGATAGATAGATCACCATCTGTATCCGTGGAACGGAACCGAACGCGGTCGATGTACAAACAATAATCAGTACAGTAAGTCGGGACAGTTTCTTTTTATGGGATGAGACACCATCATGCAACGGCGAGCAATAGTCTAATGTGACCTAAGAATACTTACGCGAAAATATTTGGGCCATGAGAGAGGCCCATGATACGAGGGTCTAGCTAGACTATCTAGTTGTGTTATTCTGTGAGCGATTCAATTCTCAATGGTTCGAGTTTTATTCTTTTTTTAAGATTGCACCAAAATCCTGTCCCTTTATTGTTCACTTATTTACAAACAAACACACATTTACATCCTATTAGTATGACGAAGACGCCAGCGGTCGTGCGTGGAAGAACAACATAAGTGCCTTCACGTGCTCTTATGTAACGCACGCAAATTGCATGGTAAATACGACTTTCTGTGTTCAAAATAGTGTTGTTTACTTTTAGAGGATAAAGTGAGGAAGTTTATGTGGTCTATTTAGGTTTAGAAACCAATAGGTCTTTTCAATATTTTGGGACAGATTGTCAGAAACGATATCAAGATACTTATTTCTGGACAAACCTGTACTCCCATAAGGTTCCGTTCTGGAAATCTTGCACTCAATAGCTGCACAGACAACTACTCATAGTCACTAAGTCCAGAACCTTCTGTTCTTTTTCTTTTCTGTCCCATTTCTTGTGAACTGCTAGGATTGAGCGGGAAGACTATGAGTCCATATTCTTAGACCTCCCGAAGATTTTTTATTCAAGTCTCATGTCAATTTTGGTTGTTCAACTAGGCAAAATAATCAGTAAAATAATACTTACTAGCAAACCGTTTATAAACCGTTAAAAGCAAGCAACATTGGCTTCGTATATTTGTCATGATAATATTAGGATTGTCGCCTATTAATGGTTAGTCTTGAAAACATATTGCACCTTTTTTGATTACGTCACTAGATTTGCCCACAGTTAAACGCCTGTTGCCTATCGTTCAGGAGCCTTTGGTTTGCCTGAGATAAGAAATTGCCTGTGACTCTCATTGATAAATTGAATGGTCTTACGGCACTAAAGCGAAGTAAGGGCCTTAAGAATAGTATTCAGCTCATATGTACAGGTTACAGGGATACAAGGCAGCAAGTATGATACCTGCTGTGATTCTAATATACTCACTTCTTTTGCTTCGGTGAGTTTCTATACACATTACTTAAATCAGTGATTTTTTTCTTGTAATCAGACCTTTAGCAAACAAACAACGATTATACCTGTTTATTGTGTCAACTTAGATCTCTTAAGTCTTAGTAGGAAGCGCTCCCCAATATTAGCAAATTACGAGCTTAAAGGTCAAATATTATCAAGATGCGATGGGGTGCGTGACCTTGGTGTGTTTCATGATTCTAAGCTTCTATTTGATACTCACATTGAACAGGTGGTTGCGAAAGCGTCTAAAGCCTTAGGCTTTATAATGAGAATATCCAATTGCTTTAAAAAAGCTAAAACATTTAAAATTCTTTATTGTGCATTTGTAAGAAGTCACCTTGAGTATGCTTCACAAATTTGGAACCCATGTTATGATAAGTACATTGATCGCTTAGAGAGCATCCAGAAACGTTTTATTAGATTTTTATGTTATAGGCTTAATATACCGTATAGGTCAGAGAATTACATAATTCAATGCAAAAAATTTCACCTTCAGCCACTTGTAAGCCGACGCCGCTTAGCCGACTGCACATTTTTGCTGAAACTACTCTCAAACGAAATTGACTGCCCAAACCTATTGCAAAAACTTAATTTCTCAGTTCCTCAAAGATCGGTAAGGTTCAACCCACCTATATCAGTTCCACTTTCATCCTCGAATTACAGGCAGAATACATATATCTTGCGAGCGAGCAAGGACTTCAATAAATTGTGTAAAGAGTACTCTTTTGACCCATTCAATACCAAAAGCAGCGTGGCACGTAGACAACTAAACATTGACTTTTTCAAAATGTAATATTAATATTCATATACCTAAACCTAATTCTTGCAGCATTTCTTTTTGTAAAATTAGTTGACTGGCTATAAGTGTGTTACTCTACTGCTATCCGTGAAAACCTGTAATTGGCTTTCTGTCTCTTATTCCATGAATAACGCTCTTTTGTATAGCTGTTGGTTTTCCAAGAATAAATAAATAAATAAATAAATAAATAAATAAACAGTTCACATAGTACAGACAGATGTGAACTGTTTGAAACAAAGTATATACATTGAGACAAGTACTTTCTATCACTCGTTTCCGTATTCGTGCCGCAAGTACATAGTGGTTTAATCTTCAAACCAAGGATGTTATGGATATGCAATTTTGGATCACCAAACGGACACGGATATATAAAAAGCCTTTTTCAGTTCCCGGATACTGTTACAGATATGTTAAGATTTCGGATTATCCCATAGTTTCGGTTACGGATATTAGATTTTATAGGAATTTTAAAATGAATATACAAATAGATAAAAATACTCGTAAACTGGCTGAAAAGTGACGCGCGTGGCTAGTGTATCGGCTCGGCCGTGCAGATACACCTGTCATAATGTGTATTATATTCCACCCCTATCCGGAATTATTCGTAACTTTTATATCGGTTTCGGTTACGGTTACGGATGGGTATTACTTCGGATAGCCGACAGTTTCGGGTACGGTTACGGATGGGTATTACTTCGGATAGCCGACAGTTTCGGTTACGGTTACGGATGGGTATTACTTCGGATAGCCGACAGTTTCGGTTACGGTTACGGATGGGTATTACTTCGGATAGCCGACAGTTTCGGGTACGGTTACGGATGGGTATTACTTCGGATAGCCGACAGTTTCGGTTACGGTTACGGATGGGTATTACTTCGGATAGCCGACAGTTTCGGTTACGGTTACGGATGGGTATTACTTCGGATAGCCGACAGTTTCGGGTACGGTTACGGAGCTCCTTAACGTTCTTGCTTCAAAAACTGCGTAAAGACACGTGACAGAACAGTAACAAGGAAATAACTGTGTTATAAGCTACTATCAGGCCACTGAGAAGTTTTCTTAAAAATAAAAAAAATAAAATAAAAAAAGGATGTGAACTAAACCAAACTAGATCTTAATTAAGTGCACTTAATTGGCATTACGTGTATGCGATTATCCCTGAACCAACACCTTAGTACCTAAGGAAGCTCTCATTCAAAGATATTAGATTTATTCCAGAAAATCAATAAACCTGACTGCTTAAGAAGCGAACTTAAAATACGTAAAATTTCATGTTGTAGACGTTGAAATCGACCCTCAACTTCGGTCCATTCATTGTAGCGAAAGCTTAGTTTGACGATTCTTCACGTCTGAACAGCTGCACAACGTGTATAAAGCGCAAGTTCGGTCATGCATGGAATACTGCTCTCACCTCTGGGATGGATCTGCTAAATACCAGCTTGATGCACTTGAGTCGATTGACAGACGGGCCAAGAGGCTTATTGGCATTAGAGCCTCGAACATCGACGCCGAGTTGCTATTTGGCGTTTTGTCGGTTTTTTATCGGTTACATTTCGGGGAGTTTGCGACGCACATCATCAGACTACAAGACGTACGGCGCCATCGGTACATTGTGGACATCCCTTCCATACGCACAAAGCGTTTTGCTAATAATTTCATTGTGCGCACAGCTAAGGAGTGGATTCCCTTCCGGTGTCTTTGTTCCCTGATAGCTACAACCTTGGGGTCTTTAAGTCAAGAGTGAATAGGTTTCTTCTAGGCAAGCGTGCTTCACCGTAGGCCACATCATCGCTTACCATCAGGCGAGATAGTGGTCAAACGCGAGCCTAGAGACTATAATAAAAAAGTAATGGTAATCCAAATCGCGTCTTTCAACTAGCAAGTGATTGATCAACTGTTGGCTTCAAAACTCTTTGCCTTGCCGAATTCACTTATGTAATTAGGCTGCAAACCGACAGACTCTATTCAAGTGAATATTCGATCAACAATTTGCTGACTTCACGATATACTCGACGAGCATGCATGGATCTAATATTTTACGCCCAAAAAGTTCAAACACAAATTGAGCCGTTACCGAGGTGGGTTGGAATATCGAGTTATCAATAACTCAGTTATGAAGGTCAGATTGCTGCCGCTCCATGTAGCATTCAGGAAATCAAATTCTTCTGCAACCGGTGAGAAAGGAAGCCGGGCGTAACATAGTTGGCAAATTCTTGACCTGTGATGTCGAAGCCTTACAGGCTTACGTGATCTAAATTGCACTAACCGCATCCTGAATTTTACGGTAGATGTGATAATATATATTTCAGCATCTTTAAGAGCAACCCTGTTTAAGTACTTTAGTTCAGGGGAAGGAATCACTTACTAATTAGAAACAAGTGACGGTGTACCGTATGGTATAAAGTACGGTAGTGATCGAATCAGAAATGTAGAGATCCGCAAGAGAACCAGGGTTACCGACATAGCACGAAGAATTGCCAAACTTAAGTGGCAGTGGGCTGTGCACATTTCTCGCAGAACACATGGCCGATGGGGCAGACAAGTTCTGGAATGGCGACAGCGAACCGGAAGACGTTGCGTTGGAAGTCCGCCAATCAGGTGGAACGAAGACCTGGTGAAGGTTGCGGAAATCCGCGGGACGCACGGGACTGGTCAAGGTGGCGATACTTGGGGGAGGGGCCTTTTTCCAGCAGTGCACGTCTTTCAGCTGATAAGTTTTTTTTTTATTTTTTTGCTTTGCCCAACACTAGGAATTTCTTCCTGTATCGTGGGTGCGTTTACAAACATATTCACTGACATATACAACACCCAGAGCCGGAACAACTATCTGTAGGTCATGCAAATATTTGTTCCATGCGGGAATCAAACCCGCAACACGCAGCGCAGAAGTCAATCGCTCAACCACTGCGCCAAGCGTGCGCCCAATATGATATGATGATGACTCACTTACGATGGTTGGGTTATCCTCGATGATTTCGTAGGCGAAAACTAACAAGAGCTTGGCAAATTCGTACGTGGCACTCCCATGGTCATCAAGGTCCGCGCGGACCATGATGACCATGGTTACTACCTAATGACGTGACTGCGCGGTGATGCGACAACGCCGCCAAGCCCCCGTCAGATAACCGTCGTCCCGCGCGCAAGTTTTACCACCCCCTTACGTCCCCCATCCTCCGTCGACCATAGGAGTGTCACCGTCACGTGCGAATTTGCCAAGCTATAGCGAAATTTGGGTGTACTAAATAGGGGCACCTCTGCTTAATCTTCCGCGGATTACAGGCATAATATTATTTCATATTGTGTGTTTCCATAGGATCTTAGCTGTCAGACTAACAAAAGCTGCATTACAGGACTTTTCGACTATCGCCGATGCTGATAACAAATTAAACTTGTCTATAGCCTCTAGAGTAGCGATGCATTTATTCGTAGCCAGCCATTATGATCTTACCTTTGTTGACAGTTAGGTACTCTTGGGGTCAGCACAGCTAAATCATTTCTTCTATTCTTCCATGCCGACAACTACGCTGTCCATTATTACATCCTTTCTTTCATAGACAGCTTATGTTATTTTTAAATGGTTCGTGCTTTTTAGTACTAGTTTATTGTTCTATTCAAGAAGAGGTCTAACTATAAAAACAACTAAATCTCTAGTCAGGTGACAATTTATCAACAACAGCGTGGTAATAGAGAATGGAAAAATGTCAAAAGGTCAATCCCTTGCATTTTGATCATCGCCATAGCTGGTAGAATACCAAGCGCTATGGAAATATCGCGTGATCAATCCCTTGTATTTGATCATTGCCATAGCTGATAGAATACCAAGCGCTATCAAAATATCGCGTGATCAATCCCTTGCATTTTGTACATCACCATAGCTGATAGAATACCAAGCGCTATTGTAATATCGCCTGATAAATCCCTTGCCTTTTGGCATTTTTATCATCGCCATAGCTGACAGAGTAAAAGTTTCTGTAGAGCCTCAGACCGATATATCTGTCTTTTAGTAAAAGCACGACACACGATGTCGGTTTCATAACGAAGTTAATACCGCAGGAATTTCGCGGCTAACCGCAAAACGTTTATTATGATCTTAGTTAGTGGTGGAACACCTAGATTACACTAATTGAGTTGCCACCTTTTTTTGTATCTACTTTTTATTGCTCTAAAACCGGCTTAAAAATCAAGTTCATTCAACTGCTTTTTTGTTCATGTTGTATGTATCACGTAGGTATGTTTGCTGTTTTTTGTGTTTACTGCCACAACATAAGTATTATATAACTTTATTATAAGATCTCGTGATACTTCTTTTTAGGTCGATTTATGGTCGATTTAGACGAAAGGTTCTGGACTTGTAGTAACCGCGTACCAGAATTACTAACTTTGGAAACCCCAATGACCTGGTGATGGTGAAGCACAGAATCAGTCTGTGTGGCGATAAGAAGGTCACCGAACATGGCTCTAACGAAGGGGCAAACTTAACTTTGCCGTTCGAAAACTTTTGTCTCTATACATCTTTATAAAAAATATACTTTTTCAAGTAGTTAGAAAATAAACCTGTGAATGAGGGGTTAAGTGAGAACGGTTAGTATGGAGGAAGTAAGAATAGCAGTAAATGGAATGAAGAATGGTAAGGCGGTTGGTCCGGACGGAATACCAGTTGAAATGTGGAAGACATTGCGCGTAGATGGATGGACGTGGTTAGCTTTATTCTTCAATAAGTTGTAACTGGAAAAAGCCATACCTGATGAATGGTGCAATAGTTCGCTGGTGCCCATCTTTAAAAACAAAGGAGATATGCTGGAGTGCAGCAATTATAGAGGAATAAAGCTAATTTCACATAGTATGAAAGCATGGGAGAAAGTTATTGAAAGGCGGCTGAGAGAAGAGAGTGAAATATAGCAGAACCAATTCGGTTTTACGCCTGGTCGGGGTACAACGGATGCCATTTTCACAATCCGCCAGTTGGGCGAGAAATATAGAAGTGCACATAAAAACTTGCATATGGTGTTCATTGACCTCGAAAAGGCATACGACCGGGTGCCCCGTGAGGTTTTGTGGTGGGCCCTTGAAAAGAAAGGTGTGCCTGGGAAGTATGTACAGTTGGTCCGAGCGATGTACAGTCGATGCAGTACCCAAGTCCGATCTACAGTGGGAACTACTGGCAGCTTCAGTGTGGCAGTCGGGTTGCACCAAGGGTCGGCTCTCAGTCCTTACCTCTTCATGATGATAACGGACGCGCTGACTTCGGACATACAGGAGGAGGCACCCTGGTGTATGCTATTTGCCGATGACATTGTGCTGGTTGCCGAGAGTGGCCTAGAGGTCCAGAGCAGATTGGAGATGTGGTGGCACAGACTGGAGAGTGTTGGCTTGAAATTGAGCAGATCTAAAACCGAATATTTTTTCTGCGATTTTGTCGGTCTCTCCAGTTCCGTGCCTCTAGCTCTCGCTGGAACACCAATACCGATGTGCTCCGACTTCCGGTACCAAGGGTCGTTTGTCCAAGGGGATGGCGAAATAGACCGGGACGTAACGCACCGGATCAACTCGGGATGGATGAAAAGGCGACAGGTCACTGGAACAACTTGCGACCCACGGATGCCCCTAAAGTTAAAGGGGAAAATCTACAAGTCCGTGATTAGACCGGTCGTATTGTATGGATCAGAATGTTGGGCTGTGAAAAAGATGGATGAAAACAGATTGCATGTAGCAGAGATGAGAATGTTGAGATGGATGTGTGGAGTGACGAGAATGGATAAAATGAGAAATGAGTATATTAGAGAAAGTCTGAAAGTGGCGCCAGTGACAGAAAAGTTGAAAGAAAACCGTTTGTCTTGGTATGGTCATCTGATGAGGAGGGATGAAACACATGTTACTAAAAGAGAACTATGAATATAAATGTGGATGGATGGAGAGGGAGGGGACGGCCAAAGAGAAGATGGATGGACTGTGTGAGGAGTGATATGAAAGAAAATGGAGTCAGTGATAGCGTGACGGGGGACGGGATGGTATGGAAGAAGAAAACGTGTTGCGCCGACCCCAAGTAACATGGGAGAAGGGCAGGAAGAAGAAGAAGAAGAAGTACATTTTATAAGTTGGTTGACTATTGCTGTAGGCGTGATAGGTTTCTTATAAATTTCGTTATATATACTACAGCCGTGATTTTTCCAATATTTAATTTTTTTGACTCAAACAAAAATTTGCATTTTAAAGCTTAATTTGACATAAATTAATCTTTGAATCGAAAAATGTTTTAACAGACCCTTATTATTTTTGAATGACCAATCCAATGATACCCCACACCATGCGATAGACGAGAAAAAAAGAACATTCCCACTTTACGTGTACAGAAGGTACCCTAAAAAATATTTATTTTCTTGATTTTATTGTACCATTTTGTAGGCGCGATGAATATGTATATCCATGCCAAATTGTAGCTTTCTACTGCAAAGGACCCTCTGAGTTAACCTTCGGATGGACAGATGGACATGGCGAATTTATAAGAGTTCCTTTTTGACTACGGAACCCTAAAAACTGCCAAAACTCGCCTCACAAAAATAGAAAGATGTATCTTATTAGTTATTTGCTAAACGTATTTATTTATTTGTGGTAGCATAATTAATTGGAACATAATTAACATGCACAAACATGACAAACGTTTTGTGGTAAGCCACTCAATTTTAAATAGTAATATAAAAATACATTTTATTATTTCCTTCGATATTGAATTTTTAACTTTAGTATAAAATACCTAATTAACAATAACTACCTATATATTCACTTAAATCAAATAAAAAAACTACGAAAGCGTATAAAAAGGACAGGAGTCATGATAAATAAATATGAATTACTTACTGAATAAAATATCAATTACCAGATTAATTATTTCGAATGTTTTGCGGTCAGGTACCAAATTTTTGCGGTTAGAACACGTAACGGTCGCACAATATGAGCTAGGTGCTGTACTGCCAGATATGCAAGAGTGAAGATCTTGTTATGCTAGCAAAGATTTAAATAGTAAAGATACAGCCGTCCGAACGTTCACCATACTCAAAGACACTCGGAGGCTTATTCTGCCGCTATAGTGCCGTAAAACGGTTACTTTCTAAAGCATACTCCTTAGTAACGGTTAGGTTAAAAGATTTGAAAATATATATATTTATTGTTGATTCATGTACATTATTTGTGAAATATGATTATTTCCTATGACATATACTTTTGCTTTAAAAAAATAATTAACGACACGATATTTTTTCGCTTCTTTTGCATACTCCTCCAAAAGGCCTTGGATGTTTAAAAACATTTCTACAAAGAAAAATTGATGGTTAGAATTTCTTATTAACCTACAATAAAAAGTATTTTGCAAACAAAACTGTCCAAAAGGAGGCCCAATATTAATATTCTGGCACCGATCAGCCGTACGGCCAGTACGGCGTTAATATTGCAGAATATAATACGCCTTTATGTCTCGCGCTCACGATCGATCGAATATAACCGACCGTTTGGAGAGTTCGCTTTGGTCTAGTATAATCTATGTATGACCAGAAAAATGCGCACCTTTATTGTCTTTAGTATATTTTTTAATTCATCATCATCAGCCTTTTTAATGTTCCCACTGCTGGGACACAACCCTCCGCACTGTGTGAGGGAATGGGCCGTAATCTACCACGCGGGCCCAATACAGGTTGGTAGAAATCACATGTATTATATTATTTTTATTATGACTACTCAATTAGAAAACAACTTTTGCTATTATTTCTTTACCATAATTCCTTCCTACACACATAATCTCTGACATCGGCATCATATCCGTAGTATAGCTTTAAGTGCACTAAAACTTAAAGTTGATATCTCTAATGTCGAGTATTGTATGTCGAGTTTATTCTACAGTCGTTAGATATAATAACTAGAGCCTTTATGTATCTAAGTGATCATTACCACTTAGGATCATAAAAAGACGAGTTATTGCATTAAGTACCAGTTATTTAATAACTTATGTTACTAACACTACTTACGTTTATAACATGAATGAAACTTCTACGATCCGTCTATTAGTTTTGTGGTCAAGCTCAAATATTGTAAATACATATTATTGTACGAATAAATCATGTCAAGAGACCCATAGTGTTTGACTAGTAGTGATGAAGTGAATATACATTTTCACGTCATTGATCAGTGATCAAATTATTTTTAGATATAAAATTCCTATTTATTTTAGATTACAGAGAAAAGCTATTAAGTCATAGCTTAGATAGCAGCATTTTCTTGTGTGCAGCAACTTCATCGTGTGCTAAATAAATGTATTTTTCTTATAAAAAATACTGGGCCATCTTTCTATCTTTGTCCATGTTTTTGAGGTCGGTGCATCATATTTTCTTCTACTACTCCGACGTTTCAACCGTCATTTTATCATCACTGTCTCCCTTTTCTTTCATATTCACTCCTCACACAATCCATTCACCTTTAATTTGGCTATTGTGTCCCTCTCCAGTCATCTACATTGACTTGGGATAGCCAAATCATTCACCAATTTCAATTATGTATCAAAGTTTGAAATTATTGTGTCGTTTGCATATAATCTGCCATTAATGATTTTCACAAATACCAAAAACTTCATCATCATTATCATCATTTCAACCGAAAGACATAGGCCTCTGCTGGACATAGGCCTCCCCCAGGAGTCGATACATTGACCGATCCCGTGCATCTCGAATCCAACGGAGTCCCGCAACATTAATCAGGTCATCGGTCCACCTAGTGAGACCGGCAGACGATGCATTGGAAGGCCTTCCAATGCATCGTGTGCCGGTTCGCGGTCGCCATTCCAGAACTTTACAACCCCATCGTCCTTCCGTTATGCGAGCAATGTGCCCTGCCTACCGCCACTTAAGTTTCGCAGTTCTTCGTTCTATGTCGATAACTTTGGCTTACCTGCGGCAATCCCCACTTCTGATGCTGATTCAAAACATGCATCTAAAAATTTCAAAATCCCGGTAGTTAAAAATGAATGCCCTAGGGCGTGTAAACAAAACAGCTTGTGCAATGAACATTTTAATTGTCCTCGACGTCAACGTCAGTTTGACGCAGCACTAATTGTATTTCGCTACTGCCCACTAGGGGCGCTAGCGTACCGACTAACTTTAAATACTATACAGCATCGACGGCTCACGTGCATGTCAATGCAACGGGTTAATTTTCAATTCTGCCCGTTTTTGACAAGCAGTTTATTTTGAGAGACGTGGAAATAGCCTGAATTTTGAGGAAAACTTGATATTTTTACATTCGGCCGTTCATCTGTTGTGTAGGTTTTCTGCATTCGGATTTTACCTCCAATCAAAAGTTTTTTGGAAACGGAATTTTAAAAGTTATGTAACAAACCTTTTTGGTGCTGTCTGTTTTGCGTTCTGCATTTCAAAACAAATGCAAATTGGTGAATGTAAGGTCGCGCCTTCAATTAGGTGGAGTGATGATATTTGCAGGGTGGCTGGTAGCAGCTGGATGAGAGTTGCAGAAAATAGGGACGAATGGCGTGCGACTAAGAGGCCTGCATATGTCCAGCAAGGAACTGCTGTACACTGATGATGATGATTTGAAAACACATTTGTTGTTTTAATGTGGTTTATCTTAGACAAATTTTAAGCACCTTTGAAAGTCATAACATTTAAGTAAGTGATCTATTAAAAGAAATATTACATTAATTTCCTACTTTTTAAAATTATGAAACGACAACGCGACAAAATGCCCAGCAACACATCTTTTGAGTTACAAATTCCTACACTTATCAAATTATATCACTAAACGCTTAGAAAAGCAAACAATGACACCATAGTATAATTTTAGCGAAAGTATGACAAAAGACGGTCATTATATTATCTTTAGCAGTCGATTGAGGACCGAGATGTCGGACAGTGACAAATTACTTACTTAAGGGCCTTGTTATCTCTTTACATAATGTAGTACATTGTCAGCATACCTGTCAAGGGCCTTAATAAGTCGAAATATTGAAGTGAAAACTTCTTAGCCGTATTGAGCGATTTTTGGAACATCACCGATATGCTAATATAACAGCATTATCGACATGCTAATGTGACGTGTGACGGGATAACTGTGGTTTTGTGAGTCGATCATGATCACAGCTTTTCCAAAGTTTTAAGTTTTCACTTCTAACGGCCCGTGATCGGAGGTATTTTTGACAGTTCATTTTTTTCACGAATTGAATTGCTGGGGCTTGTCATATGTCCAGTAGTTAATTACGGTGAGTTGAAGTTGATTTGTACAGTAAACATTAAAATATTTAATTTTGGCAGACTGACCTCGAATTAACATGTGGTGGCCCAGTGGTAACGGTCCCGACTTACGTGTCGTAGGTCGTGGTTTCGATCCCAGGCAAGTGCTTTACTTTGTGTAAATTATTTCAGCACCACTACTCTAAAAACGGTGAAGAAAAACACCGTGAGGAAACCGGCATGTCCTAGCACCAAAACTTCGAAGATATTTATTTATCCACCAATCCGCACTGGGCCCGCGTGGTGGATTAAGGACCCGTTCCCTCTCTCACACAGGGCAGGCCTGTGTCCCAGCAGTGGGAACATTAAAAGGCTGCTAATGATGAATAAAGTCAACCTGTAATTAGTGATAGGTACTATAAAACGGTTTGTACCTTTCCATAAATTCATAGTATGTATTGCGTGAAAGAACGCAGTCAAGCAAGGTCTTCATACAACCATAACTATTGTGTAAGCCCAATTAAATGTTTGGTAAAAGTGTTTGCCATGTCTAACAAACGTGTTTGATTGAGTTTCTATCAACTGACTGACATACCTACGGGGTTTCTATGTTTGCCATAATGTGATTTAGGAGTCAGCATTCCATTGGCTAATGACGAGTTTTATTAAGTCGGAATATAAAATCATAATTATTAAGGATCGGAGATATAAAACAGGCTTGCTGCAATCGCATGTCTGTTTATTTTCTAAATCATTTCATAACACGCCACACGCTTGTACGCTGTATAGGGGTTTGCAGATGTGTAGAATATAGAATTTGCCTATTATGTACCACAGCCAAAAAGTGAAAAATAAAAGCAGTATCAGAAGTCCGCAAACAGGAACACCGACTTCTGAAATTGAAGTTATTTTTCACTTTGTAGTGTTTTCGAAGCCGGTGATATTTTTTCTATCTATATTTAGGTCGTCTTTCAGTCTAACTAACCGGATGCTGCTGATCAGGGCCCGATCTAGCAATTTGGTCGCTTCGGCACACTATTTGCGACAATATTTGCTGCCCTTGGCGCCCTTTTAAATGACGCCTTATACGAAGGTAAATGTTTTAGGATATTATTATTGAAAAAAATGCTTCGGATCGGATAAAGCCGCTTTCTTGACAACTTCTTCTTATTGTAATATTTAACCGGCTCGCCCCCCCAATAGATCTGGCCCTGCAGCTGAATACAAATATTTTTCATGGGGCAATGAAAATTGATATTGCATTTATTAGCACCAATACTATACAGTATTTTTTATTTATTTACATGTTTTTATAAGGATACTCAATCTCAATCAAGCTATACTTGTGATAGGAATTCAATTACACTTTTTAAGTAGATGTGTCATGGACCCAGTTATTAATCAGTACACTATGTATAATACCCGGGCATTATACATAGTGCACTGATTACATAAAAATAATACTTATACCACGGGCGCACGGTTGACGCAGTGGTTGAGCGATTGACTGCCGCGCTGCGGTTCGATGCCCGCATGGAACAAATATTGATATGTCCTACAGATAGTTTTGCCGACTCTGGGTGTTGTGTACGTGAGTTTGAATGTTTGTAAACGCACCCACGTTACAAGAAGAAATGCATAGTGTTGAGAAAAAAATAAAATAAAAATTAAGTCATTTCAAATCGGGCAATGCAAACTTAAAAATTTATCACATAGTCTGATCATTATGAATATTGCTACGTAACGGTTGGGAAAATTGGATAATCATGGTCAATGAATTAGTTCAAGAGCGATTGTAGCGAGCTCGAAGGGCTTAGGGCCCGCAACACGGGTTACTTTGGACCCTATAGACAGAAATAGGAACCCCGTGGACTTTGTTGCTTATATAGTTAAGTAATAGTTCTTATCTATTCTATATTAAAATCAATGTCAACATTAAAATAATTAAAAAAATCACATGTTTTTTTACCCGCCCCAATAAGTGATGAGCATTACTCAGAAAGCTCAGTAATTTAATTATTTCAATAGTTCATAGCATAATATTGCCTACTCATATTGGGCATTTTTCATATTTTCTGGGTACCATGAATATTGCCGTATTAATCAGTTGGTCCATAAGAGATATAGCGGTTAATGTCAATAGTAATTAGGTAACTACTTAAATATTTATTTGATCCGCAATAATTTTAATATTGGCTAACCTTTTTGACTAATCAGAAGATTGCATTAAATAAATAATTCTTGTTTTCAAAGAGATTCAAATTATTTATTTCTTTGAGTATGTACGCACTTAAACTTAGCTATGAGGCCAAAATCAACTTGAAGTTTAATCTATCTCTAAATAAAAATATTTATGCAAATATTACACAAGTAAAACTAATTCTGTCTGTCTCTTTGTTTTTTATGTATTTGCCAATTTATAGAGAAAAATGTAAATACAGATATTTGTGGCGAATTAAGATTTGTATCGCACAAGTACGCAACATATGGAATGTTGCGTACTTCACTGAAACCTTGATATTTGGATTGTCTATTAGAAAAAATTAAAAGTTTAGACGGGCTCGGAACAATCTTCCAGACAATTTTCCATGAGCACGAAGGGATAACAAGTTTGTGTTGTTTCTCCGAAGAAATTCTTCGCTCAGGCACCTAGAAGCTAATGCATTTTGTTTAAGTAAATTCTTATTACTAAATAACAATAAATGAAGACCCTAAAAATCTTTCAATACAAAATGTTTTGTCGTAGATAAAATAAAATCATATTTTTAATCGACTTCAAAAAAGTAGGAGGTTCTCAACTCGTTGGTTTTTTATTTGGTTCCCCGATTACTCAAAGCCGCCTGGATCGATTTGAAAAATAATTTTCTTTTGGTTGAAAGGATAAACTTCTCAAATGGTCCCATGATCATCAGGTCAGAATCTGATAATGGCGTCCCATGGAAATCGAGGTAAATCCTCAAATTTGATAGGCATACATATAGCGATTTTGGTATTTTCATCAACATGGCAATCATTCGTATTCAGAAAGTATCTTTTAGTGAAGTCGAACTGATGAAGAAGACCACAGATAGCCTCTGGAACTTCTCAATGGTAAGTACGTTTTGGGTATAAGATATCTCGAATAGTTAAATCAACATGATGAAGCAAATTTAAATGAATGGGTTCTAATGAAAATGGTACCATCAGACTGATCTGGTTATGAAGCCGGTAGGTAGGCACCAAAACTCCGAAATAAAATAACGTAACTATCCGAGCCGTGTTTAGGCTTGTTGGAATGGTTATGAGGAGCCCTCTGGCTATAAAAGATTTCTGTGATTATATAAGGTACTACAAATAAAAAGAGAAAATTTAAGGCCTTTTAACAAATGAGGTTTGAGATGTCTTTGTTTCCCATAAGAAATTATTTCACTTACATGAGAAATGATTAACTAATTTAATTATACATGATTGATTTACACACAGTTTTGGCAAAAATAAATTACGATAAGTTAAGGGTAATTGAAAAACAATAACACAGCTAGAACGTAAACATACCATTCATAAAATGAAAAGATTAAATAATTTAAATATACATTATTGATTTACGAACAGTTTACAAAAAGAAATTATGACAAACAAATATATTATAAAATTGAAGGGTAATCGAAAAAAAATAACACAGCCAGAACGAAACACACACAGAGTGCGCGCAACTAGAAGTGGTAAAAAAATGAACAGACTTCAAAAACAAAATACTTCCAAAAAGAAAGTAATTTTTTGCTTTGTAGTATTTTGTTTTGGAAGTTGGTTTAGTTTTTTATCTAATCTTGTATATAGTTACCAATCCAGAACTTATTGGTCCATGTGCTCGAAATATTCTGGATTGGTAACCAATTACCAGAAATTGCGGCGTTGGAAGGCTTACTATGTGAACCGATGAGCTGATTGAAAACTGCGCTTACCCGATGAGAGCACTGGACTGGAATGTGGTGACCCTTGGGGAAGCTCAGGTCTAGCAGTGGACGTCTATTGGCTGAAATGATCTACTTAAAATAATAATAATACAAAGATTAATTGACAAGTATGGAAATTCTAAAAACACAGACCCGGCTGCTTGAGAAGATCGATTTTCAAAAATACTTTCTATAAAACTTTTTAACAAAAAAAAACCACTGACTTCCAAATAACAAAACTACAAAGTGAAAAATAACTTTATTTTTGGAAGTTGGTGTCCATAACGCAAAAATATGATACCTACGAAAGACACCGACTTCCAAAAATAAAGTTATTTTTCACTTTGTAGTTTTGTTATTTGGAAGTCGGTGGTTTTTTTTTGTTAAAAAGTTTTATTTTTCACTTTTTAGTTGTACTTACCTAATAGGCAAGTTGTCTAGTAAGTTACCTTAACGCCAGAATAGATAACCCGAATATCATGAAACTTGAACATTACCGGTGAAATGAGAGATCTGCATACCCCTTAAAAGCGTACTGGTGTGATGTTATGTTATGAAATGGTATAAACAATAAACAGACATGCGATTGCAGCAATCCTGAGAGATTTGCCGTTATTTATTGAAGAGTTCTGTCGTATATCTTCGAAGTTCTTAATCAGATCTTCACCAAATTAAAATGGGACCAATTTCGAAACATACTCTTTCAAACAAAAAAAGGTTTTTCAAAATCGGTCCACAACTGACGGAGATATCGATGAACATACAGAAAAAAAAAAAAACAAGCATGAAGTCGAACATAGAACCTCCTCCTTTTTGGTAAGTCGGTTAAAAAGCTTCCCTTGTACAAAATCGTGTACTGTTGTACTCAGCTGTTAAAAATGTTCTTTGTCTTTCAGTGAATTCAAGATTTCTATGACGTAGTTTTTTGTTCTATTTAAGAATACGAGGCTTCAATCTTTAAAATAGATTAGTAATGCTGTAATTAATTGTGTTTAAGGAATCTTGACATACTCGTAATAAACAAAGTTTATCTAAAATAGTGGTCTTAAGACACAATGAATTTAATTAGTTCCTTTCAAAAAAATTTAGTACGATCAAATATAAACATTGCCCAATGCAAATTCGAAACAGCAATCGGTATTTGGATAAGACCGGAGCGTAATAAATTTAATAGATAACTCATTTAACCGAGATACGAACAAAATTTTATATGAAATAATACAGTGTGTGTTATATAATGAAAATAATAATTTGTTAAGAGCATTATAATTGGCCTGTCATGTTTGCAATCGTCTTCGCTATTCGATATTGAGGTTAAGCTCTCTCATTTTGTATGGATGCGTAGTTGAATAGACTGTTTTGTTGCTGTAGCGGACGCAAGTGCTAGATGAGGTTGAGATCAAGGTTCAATTCCTGGGTCAGACATATCTTTATCTGACTTAATAGCATAAACAGACATACTCATACTATACATACTCATTCATACTTCGGTATCCTGACCTAGATTATCCTTATCAAAACGTTATACTAAAAACCATCACAGGAAAAATACCTGCAGTTGGTACTGCCACATTTCGCAATACAACATACATGTAGAACCTATTGAAACAGACGTAGATGCCTTACAACATAGCTTAGTGCTATATCGTTTATTTTATGTTCATTTCATGGGCCCAACTGCCGAAGCGTACGCAATGGAGGACATCACTGCAATTGGCCTTAAGTTTAATATCCATGGTTTTGTAGACTTTCCTTAGGTCGTTTGAGGGTATACCCACACGATGTGACGAAATGCCTTGCTGTTAGGTATTTATAAATTATAATACACTGTGGAATGCTGCTTTTCCTGTTTTGGCACGGAATGTATAAGAAACTTCTCATGTCTTTGTTAGCTAGACGGGTAGATAGTAAAGAAGTTGACTGCGAAGAGCCAAACGTAGAAATAGCTATTTTTAATTTCGGAACTTTCGCTTTTAAATACACGTACGTCACCACTCTGACTGTTCTTTAATCAACTTCATAATATAAGTTTGAACTATAACAAAAGTAATGTTAATCCAAACATTTCTGTCCTGTGTATATATTTTTATGCTGTACAATAAAGAATATAATAAATAAATAAATACATTTCTTTTTGGAAACAACGCACCCAAAAACAATTTAGTGTAGTACCTATAGAAGGTCCCTAAAGTACCCATAGGCCATAAAATTAATAATATAATAATAAATAGTAATGAATGATGGCATTCAAAACTAAGCTAATTGAAAAGGGATTGAAGTGCGTAGGTGCAAGAAAATCATACTTATATTATAAATATGCAAGCCATATATGTGGGAGGCCTATGTTCAGCATTGGACGTCATTCAGCTAGAATGATGCTGACGATGATAAAGTTTGTGATCAAACCTCAATAGCTCGTCGGATTGGTATGAAATTTGCAATACGAGTAGATTAGGATTAGGACAAAGGCCTTTTTTATCCAGGTTTTACACCTACCCCAGGCATAATACTTATGACATAACATTTGAGCGTACGTGCCATGGTATAATATAACATTTGGGCACACGGTTGGCGTAGTGGTTGAGCGATTGACTGCTGCGCTGCTGCTGCTGCGATTCCCGCTTGGAACAAATATTTGTATGACATACAGGTAGTTGTTCCGGCTCTGGGTGTTTGTGTATGCGAGTTTATATGTTTGTAAACACATCCACGATACAGGAAGAAATTGCTAGTGTGGGGCAACGTTTTTTTAAAAAAGAAAAGAACAAAAATAAATTTAACATTCTCGAGGGATACGCAGCTAGCAAACGCTAGTTCACCAACATGTATGCAAAATATCAATTAGAAACCCTTGACAAATATCTAACGGTTCGGTAGACACGTATACTAAAATGTCATTTCGTAGATTCATTACAAATTCTCTGAAGTGAGGAATGGCGCTGTAGTATGTAAAAGCCAACACGGAAAGTAATTATACATGAGTAATTAACTTTTAATTATTTCAGTTCAGTTATCATTTTAATTATTTTATCATGCATGTTTCAGTATGTAATCAACTTTAATTGAATTGTATTTAAATTCTTAACATATTCATACCGATTTTGGGTCCTTTTTTGTTTTATAGGGCATTTTTTTATCTTCCCGTTGTTGTCCCACTGTTGGGTAAAAGTCTCCCCAAGGAAAACATGATACAAATAAAAATATTTGAAACCCAAAAAGCCGATATAGACGATCAAAGTAACTTTAATGGTTTTCGTAAAATGAGCAGACTTGAAAAACTTTTATAAAAAAATAATACACGAACGCATCATGCATGATCCGTTATACATGTAGGTACTCAGTAGTAAGTAGCTACTGCCACCAATGTTGACCGCGTTTACGAGAAGAATTTATACCAACTCAGCTTGTTGTGGTAGAACAACACAATTCTTGCGGCGTACGATACGTTATTATTGTGTGTGTTATCACAATAGGTCCTTGTCGTGAATGTCATTGAAGACTCGTGGTCACAGTAAAAAGGGATTCCCCAATATTTCGCCATTGAAATACCAAAGTGGTATTTAGTTATTCGGTCACGTATCGAGATAGGTTTTGACAAAGAAAGACTGAGGGGTCGATCTTCAATGTTATGTAACGTTTGCCGACCATTGTCCGTGGCTCTGTCGGTACAGGGGTCTGGGCATCTGCTTCAACTAAAACCTTATCTCAAACTATTTGAACTAAAACGAGGTGATTTATTAAATAAACTCAATGAAATTTTTTACATCAGCCTTTTAACAGAATGTTGGGCTGTGAAAAAGATCGATGAAAAGAGATTACATGTCGTAGAATGGAGAATGTTGAGATGGATGTGCGGAATGACCAGATTCGATAAAGTGAGAAATGAGTATATTAGAGGAAGTTTGAAAGTGGCGCCAGTGATAGAGAAGTTGAAAGGAAATCGTTTGTCCTGGTATGGTCATGTGATGAGGAGGGATGAAACGCATGGTACTATAAGAGTTATGAATATAAATGTGGATGGATGGAGAGGGGGGGGACGGCCGAAGAAAAGATGGATGGACTGTGTGAGGAGTGATATGAAAGAAAAGGGAATCAGTGATAGCGTGACGGGGGACAGGACGGTATGGAAGAAGAAAACGTGCTGGGCCGACCTCAAGTAACATGGGACAAGGACAGGAAGATGATGATGCCAATAGTATTTTAGTACCGATTTCAAAAAAAGGAGGTAGTCCATTCGACATGCATATATGTAATATTGTTGGAATTTCACAATATTAACATATGTTACTCTCTCTATACGGACTTCTAAACACGCGTGTCAAATTTAATAAGTGTATGTGTATTTGTTTGCATGTTTTTTTTATGTTTGTTTGTTTGTGTTTTTGTTTATATGTATTTTTGTCTACGCATTTCTCCGAAACTATTTATCGGCTCGTGATCATTAATTTTGTATTGGCTTAAGTATCTCTCATCTAAGGGAACAGTGCAAGTTTCATCAAAATAAGTTCAGGAGTTTTCAAGATGAGCATACAACCGAACTCCTCCGCGTTAATTAAATTCGATTATCATGAAACTTGAACATAACCGGTGAAATGAGAGTGTACAAGGTGAACTGTACACACCTGCGAATCTCTTTAGAGCGTACTTGCTTGATGTTATGTTATGAAATGGTATAAATAATAAACAGACAAGCGATTTCAGCAATCCCGAGAGATTTGCCATTATTTATTGAAGAGTTAGGTTGTATATCTCCGAAATTCTTCATCCGATCTTCACCAAATTAAAATGATACCAATTTCATAACATATTCTTTCAAAGAAAAAAAATAATGTTCAAAATCGGTCCACAATTGACGGAGAAATCGGTGAACATACACAAAAAAAAATACAAACATAAAGTCGAACATAGAACCTCCGCCTTATTGGAAAGTTGGTAAAAAAGTGAGCAAGTTTTATAGTAAGGTACCAAAAGGATTGACAAAATACCCATAATAACTCAATTTACACATTCGTGCTGTTTGTCGTTAAGGAGTTATATGTTCCATTTCTTGAAAACCGCTAAACTGATCTTTATGAAACTTGTACTATTCCCTAAGTTGAGAGATACCTAATCCAATAAAGAAATGATCACAATCCGATTACGAGATTCTTCCTTTTTTTGGAAGTCGGTAGAAAAGTAACTAGACTGACGATGATATTTTTTATAACTACAGCTAATCAGGATGTCCTAGGTACTGGCATAAATCATAACACAGTCGCTAGCGCATCTGTCTAACTAACGAGCGGTCGGAAGTTGGTCTTTCTTATCTTGTCTAGCCTCAAGATTGAAAAATTATCTTTAATTTAACTCAATTGAGGGGAAGCCTGAGTTCAAACAACTTGCCTTTAAACAGTTTTAACGTAAAAGTTTATTATCTTGCAAATCAAATGCTGATGATTTGGCAATATACTCAAAAAAGCAAAAATCCTTTATTTTAGAAAGTAGCTGTTTTATCAAAATATTTTGACCTTAATATTTAAAATAATGTTACATTAGAAATAATGACGCAGCCGTTAAATATCAATCTGATACTTTTAGATAAAAGTTATGCACAAAAGCGTGGGCGACGATTTACGCAAAACTTTTTGCAAAAACATATCCAAACTTTTTTTGAGTGCTGTTGGTAATTAGGCAATATTAATGATCGTGACTTCATAACCATTTTCTCATGTCCTCAGCATTTAACAAGATTTAGATTGTTGATATTTCGAAAATCTAACATTATACAACAGTCTAGAAACATTCAATTAAATGTATACCGCCAGGGATCTTTGATATTTGAAAATAATTTGACGATTTCTCCATAAAGTTTATGTAAATTGGATGAAAATAAAATCTTGTAAGGAGGTAGTCAATTATGGGAAAGTAGAAGGCGTTTTCAACTCAGTGATTCTTCTGATCGAACGATTTGATCTGAATCACGCAGATAATATAATAACTTCAAAGGGATATAATAACTTCAATAAAAATAGGGATTTGCGAGTTAGGATTATCTCCCTTGGAGTAAAGCGCTGGTAGAACATCCTTAGATAATATTTTTTGTTATGATCTGAGGTGTGAAGTCAAGTGCAATCCATTATTAGCTTTTTATTAAATTGAGAACCTGCTGATAAATTGATAAACTTTATATCCATATCTGCATTTCTTGCATTAATTGTAGTCTACCCGAAATAAAGATTTTATTTATTGGCGTACATTTTGTCTTTTTCATACTTTCCCAGTGGACATTGCTGACATCAGTGAGGAAACTTGGACTTATAGTTTATATAAGTATGAAACTACAAGAGCAATAGTGGCCCAGTGGTAATGTCCCGACTTATGTGTCGCAGGTCGTGGGTTCGAACCAGGCAGGCGCTTTACATTGTGTAGATTATTTAATCACCACTGCCCTAAAAACGGTGAAGGAAAACATCGTGAGGAAACCAGCATGTCTTAGAACCAAAAATTTTGAGACATGCGACATCGAACATCTCGCACTGGGCCCGCGTGGTGGATTAAGGCCCATTCCCTCCCTCACAGAATTGAGGCCTGTGTCCCAGCAGTGGGAATATTAATAGGCTGATGATGATGATGAAGTCATAAACTGGGAACCGACTTTGAGCAAGCGAGGTGTTTATGTTCGTGCTTTTTATGTATGAGAAGAGGTTTTTATCCTGCAGTGGGACAGGTTGGTATTATTAGGTAATCAAAGTCATCTATAAGCCAACAACACCACACCTTATTCTAGACATACATACACATATATACATTTTGAAGGTTACTAAAAAACATCTCTTCATAACGATGTTTGAACTTAAGTACCTAGCTACTAATTAAGGCTCCCCACACAAAACGTCTATACGTCTTCATAGTCTACGGCTTCCGCTAATCTGACAGAATTAGATGTATCGTACCATCGACACGCTAAATGTCTGTTGAAAAGACGCAGTTTGACTTACGCGACAGTTTTTAGAAATAAGACATTCTGTAGGTTCAACTGATGGATTTATATATTGAAAATAATGGAAGAGACAACAATGGAATATCTAGGGTTGTTCCTGACTTCTCTGGACTCAGTGCGAGTTTTTACTCACACACAATCGCGTTTACGTAAACGTCAATTTGTATTGAAACTGGATAAGCGCTGTCTGGTGACGGTACGGAGAAGCCTTTTTCTTGTAAACGTTTTGGCATAAAAAAATGGTCCATCTATTCTACCCTATCCTAAGCCCATTGACTATCCAAAATGTCTGTCGAAAATAGATGTACAAATAACAGCCGGGCCCAATCCCTTATTGTGCTTTCCGAGGCATCGAAGAATCTCGGTATGTTAAGATGGGCATCCGTTGACGGATTGTCCTATGCAGCTGACTTTATTAAGCTACGAGCTCCTAAATAATGGAAATTAAAAAGATCTTAAGTAAGATACATGATGTCTGTCTGCCCCCTGCCTGTCTTCTGCCTATCTGTCGGTTGGAGGAAAACTTAGTTAAGGCAAAATGCTTCAGAGGTTGCGGTAAACCAGACATTCTGGAGCATCGCTTTCCCACTTTATTATTAATTAGTCTATACATAGAAGTGCAAAATTCCATTCCATAGTAATCACAATGCAGATCTTAAATAATATATCGCTGAAATACATTGATTCTATTGCTCAATATTATTGGCATTTATATTAATAAATATTTTGAAAAGGTGCGGTTTGTTTTTTGCAAACACTGCACCTCAAATTCTAATGCAAATTGTTTATGTTAAAAAAGATTACAAAATTATAATTAAATTTGTACAGGGCCACAGCAGATTAGTACATATTAGAAACGATTAATTATTCAACCTTTACTTTCATAGATTTATCTCTTAAACGATTAACTTGTAAATTTTAAATGAATTATTGATGATAGATTGTAATTTAAGTCAAAGTTTATGTTTCCGTCGACTCTCTGTAAATATGTCGTCATATTTTTATGATTTATTACGTTTGAAATTATTTTTTAATTGTGTTTGTTATTTGTTGAGGTCAAGCTTGATGAATAATAAAAAAGTGGTGTGAAGGTTTTGTAAGATTTGAATAAATCAGTAACATTGGAGATCGAAGCCTTATCACGTAGTGTGAAAGCTCTAATTCAAATTGATTTTCATAACTTTTATGGGTGTAAATGAGAAATATAAAGGACAAAGATCTTTACTAGGTTATGAATCGACTAGAAAACACCTACACATAATCAATAAATAAATATTCCGTTTATTTCCGGTAATTATGTTATGTAAAACCAAACTCGAATACAAAATTCGAGCAACCACTGAATTATTGGAGCCGTAACGCCACCGCCGCCGTGATAAAAAACAATTAATGAAAATAAACACAGTTTTTTGTCGGATCATAGCTACCGTAAATCCGTGATAAAAACAAACATTAATATAAACATTGGCACAATAATAATTTTCTTGGTGTAATACCGTAACATAGCACAAATAAAAAATATAACCGTTTGGTCTCGCGTACATCAAGCGAGATCTTTAACGAGCCAGGTACGAGTGCACAAGGCCGCGTGCATTGTTCTCATGTTCTCCACTTTTTATTTACGTGTTCCGCTCCGTACGCTGGCGTGTTCCGGGCTTTGTAGACAACTACTTGAGTTTTGAATTTAATTTAGGTATAGTAATAAGATGTTTGGCACAATAGAACCTGCTAGAAAATTAGCCTGTAGTAAAATTACAGTTCAATGCAAAACAAAAACTGCCCGCGGTTTCGACTGCGTGAAAAGTATTTTATTATCCCAAGGGATAATCTATACTTAATATTATAAAGAGGATTTTTTTTTTTTGTTTGTACCGATTAGGCTCCGAAACTACTGGACCGATTTAAAAAATGCTTTCACTAATAGAAAGTTTCATAATTCCTGAGTGACATAGGCTATGGTCTTGCTAGGGTCCTGTGGGGGGTCCACGGGAGCGAAGCTGCGGGCAACAGCTAGTTTACAATATACTGAACAAAACAATACATTTATAATTAACATTAAACTGAGTTTAACCGGATAAATTACCATAAAATGTGTATGTGCTAAATTTCACCCAGCTCACAGTGTTTTATGAAGACCATTTTTCGGACATGGCCTTTTTATATTAAAAACTGATAGTTCAAGTTATTCAAATGCAATATTTTGTATCCCCATTGCACTAGCATTTTTAGTTTTTGAGATAGAAATTATTGAAAATCGTCTTTTTTTCATCCGGGTATTTAGAAAAAAAAACATTTCTCTGAAACTAAATATGATACGCAATTATGACCTTAGAAACATCGACGGCGTTTTTTATGCTGCATATTTTAAAATAAAAATGAACCTCAGAACTTTGTTACATTCCGACTTAAACGAGGTTTTTAGTTTTTAGATTTTATTTTTTTTCTCGGTAATTCCGTCGTATTTGGAAAAGTTATTTATACTAAAATTATGCCCTTTATCTTCCCTACGTTACCACAAAAATGACACATCCTAATTGCGTGGAATCTAGAAACCACAACATTTTTAAGTTTGATCCGTATTTTACGTCGTTAGGGTTGTCACGCTATTATATTATAATAGTTCATATCCGGATCTGACGTTATCTATATAAAAAGAAGAAATTGACTGGCTAACATACTAACGCACAGCTGAAACTACAGAGCCTAGGAACATGAAATTTTACGCACGGTTTCGTTTTTAACCGACTTAAAAAAAGAAGGTTATTATGTATTTTTGTAATTAAAATAATAAAACACTACAAAGTCCTTGACTGCGACCTCACCTGGTGGTAAGCAGTGATGCAATCGTTAATGGTGAAGCGCACTAGTTTATTAAGATCTTTATTTTATAAGTATTATCTATTTAAATTTGTAGCACTTACTTGCTACATGATAGCTAAAATATATGTTCAGAATAATAATAACATAAGCTGGGAGTACCTCCAAGCGGTGAAGGCGGTAACAGTTTTTACTGGCTAAAACTCCCAACAGTATTTATGTATTTGACCTGCAGCTGCATACGAGTACTTCTGTATGCTTAAATGCCTTCGGGCTTATGTTGTTTTCTTAGTCTTGTGCTTTAGTCTGTTTGGCGGCACGGTAGCCTACCCGGTAACGCAGGGGAGCAGCCGCCATCCACCAGTTTGTGTTCTTTGAGTTTGTTGTGATTTGTGTTCAGTTCGCACATTTTTTTTAATTCATGGAGCCAGACGAGATTCATCCTTTACCTCAGCAGAGCCTGATCTGCTCTGCTGGGGTATGCCTTTCTGAACCCCAACCTGAAGGCTCTTCAATACTAGGGCAGCATGTGGATGTTACCCCGCATGCTAGTCAGCAAACTACCACCTATACAAGCGGAGCTTCGGATTGCCCCGATCCCGGCACTGTTTATTTTGAAGGACTATCCGCATGTGAACAAGAACAAGAATTTGATAGAGAGCCTACAACTAAATTGTTGACAAGATTTGACGTATTTAAATTATTCACGAATAAGTTAAAAAATGCGTCAACATCCGATATCGTAAATAAAATATTTGATTATTTTGGTAACGACTACCATATTTCTTTAACTAAAGAAGAATTTAGGCCTATTCTTTCTATATTTATTGCCAAAAGCAACATTAAGTATAAAAAATGTGGTTATTTTATAAAATATTTCACAAATAAACATAAAGCCTGGTTAAGTGAAATAATGATTAGCGGACAGCTCATAGTAACTAGAGATTTAACATTTTCACCAAAAAGTAGTGCATTTGTGAATTTAAGTGATCGGCAGCAATTAAGATCGCGTCGAAAGCTCCAAACACAATTGGAACAAGAGCCTCTAACTAAAAAAGTTAAATCTTTTATTACATCTCTTTCCGTTAACGATGTTTCAATACCATCAAAGCCAGCAAAAGATTTAGAAAAGGTAATTTATACTTGTTAAGAAGCACCTGATGCAGCGTCAAATGTTTAAAAAAAAATAACACATTGTACTCGGCCGTATACCACAGAAGAAGCACTGTCCGTAGTAATAGATAGAAAATTAACAATAGAGACCTACAATTTTCTACATATGGATCTTCAAGATCACGGATTCCCTGCATTTCCCCCCTATTTTAAGGTGTTAGCAGCTAAAAAAGATTGTTATCCAGCTAATATTACCATATCAGAGAGAGAAGCCTCAGTTCCTTTTCAAGATTTATTGCAACACAGTTTTATCAGAATATTAAAAATAAGCGATGAGGTTGTTACACAATACTGTGACCAAAACTCTTTGCAAGAATTGGAATGTTTTTTGGAAGGGAACTGGGGTTTTGACGGGAGTAGTGGCCAGGCATTGTATAAACAGGCTTTTTCTGATGCTGAAGATAGTGATGAAAGTAGCCTCATAGCCACTACGTACATCCCATTATTATTAAAAACTTTAAATAATGTCATACTTTGGAGGAATCCAGCCCCACAATCGTATAGATACTGTAGACCGGTGTGCGTGCAGTATAGAAAAGAAACAGCGGAACTGATATTATCAGAAACATCGAAGAGGGAAGACGAAATTAAAAATCTTTTGCCTTTATCAGGTGAAACATCAAAAGGACAGAAAGTAAAAGTCTCATGTATAATGCATTTGGCCGCCATTGATGGCAAAGTATTAAATACTATATTGGATACATCATCTCAAATGCGTTGCCCTTACTGTCGTTTAACTGCGACACAATTTAATAATATTAACATAGCTTTACAGCAAGATGTAAATGTTGCTGCTTTTAAACATGGTTTAAGCCCCCTACATGCTTGGATTCGTGTGCTAGAGTTCCTTTTGAACTTATCCTATAAAAAAGTGGTTAAAAAATGGCGGATAACACAGAAATCTGCAGAAAAGGACCTGGTGGATGCTAGAAAAAGAGACATTCAGCAACAAGTGAGAGAGAAGCTAGGATTACTGGTTGATGTTGTTCGGCCTAATTCTGGCACCACAAATGACGGGAATACTGCGCGAATTGCTTTATCCAACCAAAACCGCAAATCTTTTTCAGAAATCCTGGGCCTCGAGCAGTGGCTACTAGACGATTTACACGTCATTTTAACTGTTATGTCCAGTGGTCTACCAATCGATAGTAATAAATTTGGCGATTTTTGTAAACAAGTCGCATACAAATATGTAGAAAATTATGCCTGGCATCCAATGACAGTCACATTACATAAAATATTAATACATGGGGCCTCTATAGTTGAATCAACATCGCTTCCTATAGGAATGCTATCTGAGCAGGCATCAGAATCCAGAAATAAATTTTGGAGAAGCGATCGTGAACATCACTGTCGAAAAATGGATAGGGTGAAAACAATGACCGATTTATTCCATAGGGCCTTAGAGTCATCTGATCCAGTAATCTCAAGTGTACATATGCTTCAAAGACAAAAAAAAACAAAGTAAGATCCCTTTGCCCGCAGCCGCGATCGCATTGTTAAAACCTGTGCCTCTCCCGGACTCGTTGGAAGAGCTTACTAGCAGTAATGAGGTTGGAAGTTATGGTGCAGAAGAATGTGTAGTGCTTTCCACCGAAGATGAAATTTAAAGACGGTATACTTTCGTCTTCTGTTATGTGACTAAGGCGATATAAAATAGTCAAAGCATTGTGTTTCTCTAATTATTCTATTCTATTTAACTCGGCTACGTAGCATTCGGGAAGCTGTGCGATATTTTCTCAACTGACATACCACATCATTATTATTATTATTAATAACAACCAAACTTAACGGGCAGTGGATAGAGCAAATTTCCATTTTGATGTCATTTTTGATTTTCAGAACTACCTCCAAAAGAATATTATTTAGGGCGTTTAAAGATCGTCTAAAGGAATTCTATTTCTTAGGTTAATAAACTTAAAACCTAGCACAAATTGTAATCAAAATAAAGATAGTCATTATTCGTTTTTCTAAACTACCCCAAAAATACAGTTTTAAAGGGTGATAAAGTTTTTATGAAAATATTTGCGAACGAAGTTGCTGGCAAAGGGATAGTTTCAGTATAAATAACTTATCTCAATAGTACGGAGTTATCGAGAACAAAATTAATAAAAACTAAAAACCTTGTGACTGACGGTTGAGTGCAAGATTTTAGTGAAATAAGTTATAACGAAGTAAATCCTTAATTTTACACAAAGTCTTTTTTTTAAAAAGCCTTTTCTTGTAAACCGTAGAACATTTAGTCTGAATCTAACAAAGTTCCTAAGTTTAATAGTCGAAATTTTAATAACCAATACGTCCCATTAAATAAAAATTAAGTCATCAATATTCAGATTCGAAAGTGACAACCCTAGCAAAAACAGTTAATTTGGAATAACTTCTAGATTCCACTCAATTAGGATGTGTCATTTTTGTGGTACGTAGGGAAGATAAAGGGCATAATTTTAGTATAAATAACTTTTCCAAATACGTTGGAATTACCGAGAAAAAAAATAAAATCTAAAAACTAAAAACCTCATTTAAGTCGGAATCTAACAAAGTTCTGAGGTTCATTTTTATTCTAAAATATGCAGCATAAAAAACGCCGTCGATGTTTCTAAGGTCATAATTGCGTATCATATTTAGTTTCAGAGAAATGATTTTTTTTCTAAATACCCGGATGAAAACAAGACGATTTTCAATAATTTCTATCTCAAAAACTAAAAATGCTAGTGCAATGGGGATACGAAATATTGCATTTGAATAACTTGAACTATCAGTTTTTTATATAAAAAGGCCATGTCCGAAAAATGGTCTTCATAAAACACTGCAGTTCTATTCATCTGTTCTGTTTGAGTATCACACATCCATCCATCCATCCAAACTTTCACATTTCAATATTAGTATGAGTATAGTATGAGTATTTGGTGAGGACTTTTTGTCTAATGCATTCGCACTAAATTGCCGATTCTAACAAGTACAAAAGAATGTGACATCTATCTTTGTAAATTGTATTCATAATTATTATGTAATAGCGACCGGCCCTGGAACCCGTGACAAATTATACACACAAACCTTCCTCGTTTCTTATTCTTTCTATTGGTGAAAACCGCATGAAAATCCGTTCAGTTTTTGAGTTTATCGGCGGAGGATTTTATTTTATAATATGTAGTGATGTCGTCAGTCTTCAAAGCAAGAGGAAACAGACATCTTCTGAGGTTCAAATGTCATACGATTTCAGTGATGGCGATGGTTGAAATGCCAAACTTTAAGGGATTGATCACATGACATTTCGATAGCTTGGCATTCCCATACATTTTGGCAGTTTTTCCAACCCTACGATTTTGTTGTTAGAATGCCAGTTCTCTTGAATGTTTGGATAAGTTTGTGCCATCAAAAACTACTCCTTTCCATAGCTGTCCATCAAGCGAGATCAAGACCAAAAATCCTCAAGAACAAAAAAAATACATCCTAAATACTTACTACCTACTGTGACCTCGTTAATAAACTGTCTGTGCCAAAATAATTCACTTCGGTTATTAAGATTTAGAGCCCGATAAATGTAGCTACGGAGCCATTTTATTATGCTTGGAAAACTTACATCTAACTAACTGAATAAGTTAACATGCCTTGTTAATGTTAACTTACCCTAATATAATGTTAGCCAATTATAAGTTTTCATTTACAGAAAACTTACGTACGTTAGCTGCTTAGTATTAGGTACAGTATTACGGCTCAAAAAGTACATTTATTATATAAATTTGACCATTTTCATAAACTCTTGTTTCACGTTTCAGACGATTTTCGTAGAAATTTGTACTAGGTACTAGAGGAATTCAACGATTTACAAAGTATTTTTTTGTGGAAGTAGAGATGGCTCAGTGGTATCGGCCACCACGTGCAGGCACTTTTCTTTACGTAAATTATTTCATCAAAACTGCTCTCAAAACGGTGAAGGAGAACATCATGAGGGTGATCAACAGGCATGTCCTAGAAAGAAAAATTCGAAGACATGTGACAGCCACCAACCTGCATTGGGCCGGTGTGATGGATTACGGCCCATTCATTCTCACAGAGAGGAGGCCTGTGTCCCAGCAGTGGGAAGATTAAAAGGCTGATGATGATGAAATTTTTTATGTAGATACTTATCATGATTCAAAAGAAGATGTTGTGATAAAAAATTGAAAACAGTATGTAAATGTTTTGGTCATTTTAAAAGGATGAATGGAAGACTACTAACAAGGCAAACGTGAGTGGAAACGCCGTGAGTGGACGCCCTAAAGAAAAAAAACATAGGTCTTATTGGTGATGTTCTTTAGAAACATCAGTTGCGTATTAATATTATAACCGGCGTACAGTACAACTATTTTCTTAATGTCCCTCGGCAATCATTGCATTTCCGAATACAAACGAATACTAATTTCCAAGTCCATATTTAACGTGTTTACTAATTTGAATTCAGAACTAAGTACTTTATTGTTGTTTTGTTTTCCGTGTGAACTATATAGAGCTGTAACACTATTTTGCCTTTATAACCACAGCAGATTGCCTCACGTTTTTAAGTAAATTACATTAAGTTAACAGATTATTAACATCTCTATATACTTCCAACTTGATTGAAAGCGTCGGGTCTTCACCAAGTGCAAAGGGCAACTGATAGATAGCTGACGAGACGACTCACGACTTACGAAGTTAAACGAGGGTCATTAAGGAAATAGTTGTACTGTACGTATTTTATTTCTATTTTATTTATTGGGGAAAATAAACGATTACACACTACAGCAATACATACATTTTCAGCACGAACAAAAACAAATGTGCAACCAGTGACCTTTTCTAAATATATTAAAAATATTTTACAAAGTTAATGCGACATCCGCTTACAGAATCAAAAAGAATAAATAAACTGCTTGGATAAAACTCAACAGGAATGCTAAAAAAAAAGAAGGAAATAAATGAAAATAAATTAAAACAAATCAAATTTCAGTCTAAAATAATTACAAAAAAAGAATATACGGATTAAAATATCAGCATAATTAATTATCTCACAAACAAGGATTCAACAAAATAAATTAAATGATTACGATACAATTATTATTAATTAGTTGAAGTATTATTACACAATTATTATTAATAAGTTAAGTGATTACTATACAATTATTATTAATAAGTTAAAGGTCCAAATTATTATGAATTAATACAATGATAATTTTTTTGTTATTATTATAAAAAGAGGGGAGGGGGGACAAAAAACTACCAATTACAAATGTCAGCAGCATTATTTTTTTCAGAAACAAGGCGTCTAAATTGTCCTGCTGAAACAGCGAAGATGTCGAATTATGACTAGCTGTGTGAATGTGAACGAAGAAAAACCAAGCTAGCCAAGCTCTATACAAAATGGTATACATACTAGCTGATAGTAAGTATGTCATTTTGCTGGGTAACGATTGCCAAACATTTACAAAAAGTACGATTTCTTATTAGCTTAGTATGTATGTATCTATGTATCAAATTAAAAAAAATATTGTAAAAAAGCGTGGGGTGCTTGATATTGGTAAAAGTAATCATTTTGCAAATATCTTAAAAAGCAGCCCACGATTTACTTTTTTTTTTGTTTGTAACACTAATCTTAAAATTTTTTTATTGAAAATTAGTTTCTACTTTTTAGTTTGATTTTCTATTAAACCGTGTTTTTTTAGTTTTTTAAAAAATATCATCTATTTATATGACCATTTGACATTTGTGTAGCTTATGTCAGTAAGGATCGTGGCAGACGGTATTCTGTGGGTTCTCCATGGGGAAAAAGCGTGAGTTTGTGTATGTAACTATTCTTGACTTAAGGGCCTACATCCGCTTTGTTGCCGTAAAACGGTAACTTTCTAAAGCATACTTCTTAGTAAGGGCTAGGTTAAAAGGCTTGGAAAAAAAAATTGTTTCATGTAATTTATTTCTTAAACATGTTTTTTCCATATATCAAATAGCTTTGCTTCAAAAAATAATTAGCAACACGATATTTTTCGCAACTTTTGGATACTCCTCCAAAACGACTTGGATGTTTAAAAATATTTTTACACAGAAAAATTGATGGCTGGAATTTCTTCATAACTGAAATAGCATATGTAAATCAAATAATATTTTGCAAACAAAACTGTTCAAAAGGAGGTTCAATGTTGATATTTTGGCATCGAGCGGGCGCACGGCCAGTACTGTGCCTTAAGGTGATATATACGCCTTAACAAAATCATATCGCCCTTAACAAACGCATTTGCTTCTTGATCTAAGACACTGCAGTCATCATTTGTGATGATGATGAACGATGGAATGTTGCTTTATATGTACGAAAGGTGGTTTAATAAATGATGAAAGTTGTCTACGAGTATCACCTATCTGTCTTGATGGTTGTGGTGTCAATGTGCAATATCGTTTTGATCAGACAGCAGAGATACGGTCACGAGACGATCGAAAGATAAAATATGCATTCATTTACATTTATCAGGCATATCATTAACTTTTTCGATAACCCACATATACATACAATGAGGAATACAATAAAAAATAATACAACACAATAAATATTCGAATAGGATTCGAAGTTTCACGAAATAACTTGTATTAGATTGGAGGTTTTTCTCCTACAAATAATTTTAGATCTTAACTTTAGAAGTGTAACTCTCACTTTATCGTGACCAAAATCTTTAAAGCTTTTTCGACATTTTTAAGTAAATTTCAAGCTTTTGTCCCAGAACATAAAGTTGATTTTGATTTATACCACAAAAATAAAGAATGCCGTAAGCTAAAAACACCACTAAAATAATATATTCTATAATTTTATGACACAATAAAATTAATTTACAATACAGATATGCGAGTAGAAAATAAAGAGTTAATTTGAAGTATCTAGGTAAGTATTAATCCTATTCATTACATTTTTTTAGGCAACCGGCTTGTTCTAGAACTAAAATGCGAAGACATGTGACATTTATCAACCCGCACTGGGCCCGGGTAGTATAAAATGGTCCATTCCCTCTCACAGAGAGGAAGCCTGTGCCCCACCACTGGAATTATTACAGGTTGATTATGTATGCTAGGTTTATTTAGTAGTATGTAATCAATGCTTTGCATCCTAATAATAATTAAGTGGTTACCCATGACTGTTCAATTTACCTCTATGATCGATTTACAGTCACTGACATTATTGAAACTGGTCGACATTATTGAATATGTACGCTGACAGGATCTCTATCAATTTGTGATTCAGTTAAATGTTGCCACCCCGATGTTCGTAACATCAAAGTTGATAAAATTGGTTTATCGATAAAATTTGGAAATCTATTTGGTGTCCATTGGGCCCAATTTGTGTGAAATACAGTGTAAATTAGAACATTATCTAAGTTCATGAGATGTGTCCAGCTTGAAATTATTATTTGAACCCCAACATATTATTTGGGCAAAAGCAACCCAGAATAATTATTTGAACATGTTCTTTAAGACCTCTACCTGCCGTTATAATATGTTCGAAAAACCCCTGCTGACAAAATAATACCAATGAGAGCGTGTCAATTATTTCTTAAAGCAGCTTTTATTAACCGTCGGCAAGTCTTCAAGGACTTTTCAACGTCTTTCAAAAGAGTGGCGGTGTTCCTTACCCTTCGAGGTTTGCATTACCGTTCTACTTTACCATAACAGGATTATTTTCAATCAACTCGAATATGTACGAATGTGTTGAAATGAGAAGCAACTTTGATGTCATAAAAGGTGAATAGGTGTCTACCTAATTGGTCTCAATTTGATGAACCACGTGTATAGTAATGAAAACATCAAAGAAGGGCTTAGGAGCTGTTGTGTACTAAGATAAACACTGACATTAATTAAATTGCCATTTATTTTCTCAAGCAAATTACACATGGTTTTACAATATTGCTGATCGGTCGGGAGAGAAAAAAACGCTTATAGTTAGTTAATTGTATAACCGTGTGTGTAATTAGTTTGTGAAAATAATTGTCAGATTAACAAAAAAAAAAAATACCTTTTTCCAAAACAATTCAATCGACTTCCAAATAAGAAAACTGAAAAGTGAAAAATAACTTTATTTTTGGAAGTCAGTGTATTTGATAGGTACCATTTTTTGCGTTATGGCCACCGACTTCCACAACCAAAGTTATTTTCACTTTGTAATTTTCTTATTTGGAAGTCGGTAGAATATTTTTGTAAAATTTATTTTTCACTTTTGTACCTACCAAATAGGTAAATAGTTAAGGTTCCTATAATTCCAGAATAGATTACCCGAATATCATGAAACTGAACATAACCGGTGAAGTGAGAGTAAATCAAGGTGAACCGCGTACCCCTTTAGAGCGTACTGGCGTGATGTTATGTTATGAAATGGTATAAACAATAAACAGACATGCGATTGCAGCATTTCCGAGAGATTTGCCGTCATTAATTGAAGAGTTCTATTGTATATCTCCGAAGCTCTACATCAGATCTTCACTAAATTAAAATGACACCAATTTGGGAACATAACTCTTTCAAAGGACGGATGAATGACGGAGATATCGGTGAAAAAAAACGAAAAAAAAAATACAAACATGATGACGAACAAAGAACCTCCTCCTTTTTGGAAAGTCGGTTAAAAAATAAATATAATGTGTTGAACATAGAACCTTCTCCTTTTTGGAAAGTCGGTTAAAAAATGCCTATCCATAACTTGGATTCGAACTCGCAACCACAAGTGTTGAAGGCCACGTTTATCATTAGGCTATTCACACGGCCAATAGCGGCAGCAAAATTACGAACCATATTGCACGCACGTCAACGTCATTATTGGCATTAATAGTAGATTAGAGACCTAAAATCTCATTAAACGTTCCCGAATTATTATTTGTACTCCAGAGGCCAGCCACACTTGAAATAGCCCTTGAAGGTATATCGTTGATTCGACACAGAGAGTTGATCCCCTGGTTCGCTGCGTCCCCGCACAGGGCACAGCGAGTGGGCTTTAGGGACCCTAACTACCTACCAATTCTTTTTCTATGGTCATTCATCCGCAGAAAATCTTAACACCGATTATCTGAATTGCGTATGTTGCGATATTTTTCTTCTTAAACACTTTAAATTCATCTAACTTTTGACACAGTGAACCGATTGTGATGAAACAAAAACTAAGTAACACTTCTTAGTAAAAATTATCTACATTGGTTTCGTACATTTTACGTGATGTGTGCACAAATAAACAGGTAAACAGACAAAAATTCCAAAAATGCTGCAAATGGGTTCTGTTGGTTCTCCTTTAACACCCTGGCTATTTGTTTTGGAAATATAACCGATGTACAACAAAGACTTCTCTACAGATTTATTATATGTATTGATGATGATAATAAAATTATCACCAAACATGAATTTGGTCAGTGGAAAGAAAAATTGTATAAAGAAAGCTGACTGTGATGGCTTTTCATTCCTTTGTATTCAAATATTTTAAACAGAAAATACAGTATTTATTTACTCAACAAGTTCTAAACAACGATATCCCACACAGTGGGAGAGGTCATAATTTTTGTTTCGCAACCCTCTTTAGTTGTATGGGAGCGCCCCCCTAAAAACATAATATATTTTTTGAACAAGATGCTTACACTGTGAAAGTTTAAAGTCCGCAGCTTCAACCGTTTGGCTGTAAAACCTGAGACGACAGACAGACAGACGGACACGTGAGGACCCTTCGGGTACGCAACCCTAAAAATAAATTATCTGCCTGGTTACTTAGATAACAAGTAGTGAAACGAGCTATTAAATCTTTTATCATAAATAAAGAAGAAAATAACTGCGTGAACTCTCGTAAAATCTGTCCTTAGTTAGCTAAGAATTTAATTAACATATTAATTTATACTATCTCAGCCTATAGCGGTGTTGCCAGTGGTATGTCGCGCCGTAGGTATCATATTACGAAGTGTCGACATCTTAAATGTCTGCTCATCCTTTTATCGACTGTTTAATATATTATTACGTCATCACCAATTAATTAACTCGTGACTTTAGAAACTAAGCCTTTTTTTAATCGCATTTTTAATCATCTTGCCTTGTTGGGCAACTTGTCCCAAACCTTTAGGGATTTTCTGTCTGAAATTTCCCAGTCTGGAGTCTTGATTTGAGCCCTGTTGATAGTCTAGCCATAAAAAAATACATATCCAAAAGTAAATCTGTATGTTTCTTACGCTTTCACGCCTTAGTCACCTCACTAATATCAATTAATTTTGGTAAGTATAAAGATTTAATGGACTTTGGAGTAAGACATAGAATACTTTTTAACTATAAAGTCCCTGAAAGTGAATCCGTTGGCAGAATCAAGTACTGGTACACTATAATTTTAAAATCATTAGTCTCTAAGGACGACGTCGACTATCACTGTAGTACCAAAGCTCAGAAGAATCTTCTACTTCAGTAACGAATCTTTCGTGCTTCTACAATATTAACAATTGTTGAACGTAGACTACGAATATAACTTCTTGTCCTTTGAACGATGGAACAGCTGAGAAGCTATTTATTTTCTTCTTTTTCATGAGTCAATTGTTATCCTACTAGATTATTTGGACTCCATTGATATGTAGATAAGGTCAGTGGCGTTCATCAGGTCATCCAAGGTGCATGTGTGTGAGCACTTAGGGCACTATAGCGTATACATCATGTACTAGACAGGGACACTGCACTCACCTAAAAAAGCAGCAGTTAATGTATATACCGGCCATGTTCATAGTTGTTTCTACAACGTGTAAATGTTTTTTTTCACGCCACATAGCTTTTGGGGTCGTCACAGCCGGTGCAAGCGCAAGTAAACGATCCTTCCACGGTTCCTTTACTATCTGCCGCAATTAAGATAGCAGATTGAATTTTGTAACTGACGTTTTATTAATTGGTTGACACATCTGACGAAGTTGCATAGATCTGATTCGGTAGGTGAAGACTGTGTAACGGTGAATGAATGAGCCTACACTATCATTTAATTTTGATATAGTTTGGCTTGTAACTAACAAAGTAAAGATAACGGTAACGTTGGTAAAAACTAGCTAGTTATTAGTCATTTTACTGCTTACTGGACCCATGTTCATGTTCTGCCATTCTTCCTTGTCAACAGCGACGCCATCATTCACTTTCTTTTCTTTCATTCCATTTTTTTATCTTTCTTTCTTTTTTGACAGATTTTAAAACATGGTATGATTTACTTTCTTCTTTCTTACCGCTTTTAAGTTGAAGGTAATGTGAACTTGAGCGAGCCAAACCATGGTCTTCTCCTTCTGTCCATTGACATTAACTAATCAGCGATCGGTCATTATGGGGCAAATCTTTCACCCATTCAACAAGGTTTGTAGCATAGCTAATTGCCCTAGGAGCACAGAATATTGTGAAGTACATAAAGATAGCGTCATCCGTCTTCTTCTTCGTTGGTACACTCTTGGTAGGGTGGTTGTGGTTATCATGTTGCAGTGAGATTTCGGGTTAATTAACCAACTCCAAAAAGGAGGAGGTTAACAATTGGACTATATTTTTTATTTGTGACGATTCAAATTTAGCTAGGTGATTCTTTTTTATTTGAAAGCTGGTGGTCCTATTAAAATTTGGTGAAGATCTGCTTAAGAACTTTGGAGATATACAACATAACTCTTCAATAAACAACGCTAAATCTCTCGGGATTGCTGTAATGCATGTCTGTTTATGTTTACGCCTTTTCATATCGTAACATCACCGCGAACGCTCTAAAGGGGTACGCGGATGTGTACAGTTCACCATACCTTGTTTCACTCTCATTTCACCGGTTATGTTCAAGTTTTATGTTATTCGGGTAATCTATTCTGGCATAACTTTAAGCATCATAGGTATCTTTACTATAAAAATTGCTCATTAGGTAGTAACCACAACTAAAAAGAAAAAAACTTTTTTTGCAAAAAAATACACCCGACTTCAAAAAAAAGCACTACAAAGGTTAAAATAACTTCAATTTCAAATAAAAACGATTTTTCTTGTTGGTCCATAACACGGGTGACCTGCTACGGCTGCCACGCGCTCTCGTTCTTTCCACTCTACCACATAATTATAATATAATACTTCAGACTCTACACTGAACTACAAGCGGCCCAATATTGTGTGTCGTTGCCTCGTCGGGACACGCGACCAAAGAACTGTGTCATCCGTCTAGACATGCTGATTAATGACATCAATAACCTTCAAAAACTGACCATTAAAATTATATAAAACCAAATATATATCACCAAAGCTCACGGGTTATCCCTCACACAAATAATATTATAAGTTGGCGCCGCATTAATATGTATATTAAATGTAAATAATTCTCTATTCAGATTATATGAATATTCTCGGTTGTAGTATAATCTAATTCTTACAAAACTGTTGTGTGTTATTTGGGTGTGTCGAATTCTTGAGATCACGTGAAAGCAGTTTTAGTGAGCGTTATGCTAAGTTAATTGTTCAGCTCGGGCTTAGACGCAACAATAGGAGGATAAGAAGGTCGTGGACTACTTAATAAACTGTTTAGTGATATGTTTATACCACGGGGGCGTGAAAGTCAGAAACTGAACTCATTAGAAATACATATCTATCATTAGTAATGGAATGTGATAAATATTGGTAACTTACTGGCTAGTAATTTATATTGGATATCCCTGCCAAAGGTGAAGGATGAGATCGTGAGGAAACCTGGACTAACAGTTAATATAAGTTTGAAATCGCCAATCCGCCTCGTGGCTTCTCTGTATGAGAATAGGCTTTTGCCTTGCAGTGGAACAGTTAAAGGCTTGTATTATTATAATATTATTCCTTATTTCATTGCCTTTCTTATTCGTGAAAAAAAAATAATTATATACAATAAATTATTCGTGAGCTGGCGGACCAAAATCAGATGTATTCTCCGACTGCACAGTATGTATATTTTCTTCTTGTTTACGTCTTTTTAGTTCGCTTTTTAAGCAGTCGGGTTTTTGATTGTTTTGTCTGATATCTCCGTTATTTTTTTACCCCACACTGTGAGTAAAAATACGTGCATGATTTAAATTGCGTCGCGTCATCAGTAAAAGGCTTTACTTTTAAGAAACTGCCTTGTTCTGCTCGGTTCCAGGCGCTACTGCTGAACATGAGATCCTAGGTTCGATTCCCGAGTCGGGCAATTTTTCTATAGCGGTCTAAATACAGGATTTACGCGTTTCGTGGCAATAGGCTCGCCCCCTGTTACATCTGACTTAAAAATAACTGACAGGTTTCCTATAGGTCCATCTCTGCCTAACCCTTTTGAGAACACAAGCGTGATGTTATGTTTTAAAGAATGCTAAGTTCTCAAATCGAAAGCTCGACGAGTCCAAAAAGACGACGTCCCATCTCTGGGACGGATCTGCCAAATACCAGGTTGATGGACTGGAGTCGAAGCGGGCCAAGAGGTTCATCATCATTGAGGCACTGGTCAAGTCATAGTTCCAGAGCCTTGAATATCGTCGGCGAGGTGCCAGCTTGTCGGCTTTTTATTGGTTACTTTTCGGGGAGTGTGCGATGGAATTGCATGATCTAATTCTGCCTAACCCGTTTTATCATCGGACTACGAGACGACGTTTTGGGAACACTTTTATTATGCGTACTGAATGAATGAATTCTCTAACGGAGTCTGTTTCCCTATAGCTACAATCGAGGGGTATTTAAATCAACAGTGAATAGGTTACTTCTAGGCAAGCGTGCTTCGCCATCGACCACATCATCGCGAGATTATAGTCTACTAGCTTATATCCGCACGCCGCGCGATTATATCCGCTGGGTCAATCTAAAGATTGTCTGAATTTTTTTTTTAAATCGATCGAGCCGTTTCGGACTCTATACACACATACATGCATACTTTCACTTTTATATAAATAGATAGATAGCTGACAAAAAAGACCCAATCAATCTGCCTAGCCTTTTCCCAACTTTATTGGGGTCGGCTTCCAGTCTTACCGGATTCAGCTGAGCACTAGTGTTTTACGTGGAGCGACTGCCTATCTGACCTCCACAACCCAGTAACTGGGTAACACGGTACCCCTTGGCAAGACTGGTGTCAGATCTCAGGCTTCTGACTACCAGTAACGACTGTCAAAGATCTTCAAATGACAGCCGGGACCAACGGCTTAACGTGCTTTCCGAGGCACGGAGGAAACTCGGTATGTTGAAAATGGTCACCCATCCACGGACCGACCTCGTCAAGCGTTGCTTAACCTTGAAGATCGACCCGTGCGGCTGTTATTATTTAGCCACGAGCTCCTCCTCCTGACAAAAAAGACCCAAAAAGTAAAAAAAAGTTTCAATATTAAAATATTGGCATTAATCTGACGAAATATCTATAAGTTTTATAGATAATAATTATCTTCCCACACCAGCCACTTAAGGGGAATGAATTACTTCATATCGGAGGAATACTTATGCAGATTGGAATATTAACTCCGATACCGGATTATGCTAAGGAGGGTCATCTTTGACCGTGTTTATTGTTATTATATTATACGTAAATTAGATTATAAAAGGTTTGTGTGGTGTGGCAACATATTATTATGTTAAGCATACATAGTGTTGTTTATGTGATGTTAATGTGATGTTTTTTTCTTTGGCATCTGATTTGGTTTTGGTGAATGAATATTATTCAGGTCGAATAAACATGCCTTATCTTTGAAATAACGTAATCAACTAAGATCAAAAATATCATCGAGATACTAACTTGGATTATGTATTAGATTTTGATACCAAATAAATTATCAATTAAAAAATATTTTTTTAAAACAAGCTTTTTCTTTCGCATCCCTTCCATTTGATACCCATATCAAGGCAGTGCACAAAAAATAACTATTCCGCCATCTTGGGCCATCCGCCATATTGGATTTAGAGTGACGTCAATTAGCTTACCATGCATTGTCATCCAAACTAAACGTGTATGCAAAATTTAATCTTAAACGGTGGAGGATAACTGCTTTAAAATTCAGTTGCAATATTTTACCCGAACACATTTACGTACATTTATTGCAAGTTAAATAAAATCTTGTAAAAAAGAGAGATTTCGATTAAATGAGAACTATGGAAGGAACAGACATGAGAGGCTCTAGATAAGAGATATGCTATCAAAGAAAGTGTTGCGACAGTGATTGGTTTTCATTCTGGACAATAGTTTGACCGCTGATAGTGTCTATATCACTCTAGAGCAGGTGTAACCAAATACTTTTACTAAGGGTTTGTATCTTAGAAATAATATGACCGTCGCGGTCTGTAAGGATTAAAGTAAAGTATCCCCCCAACACCCGGAGAGGGTGTGAGAGGGGAGTGGTACTTGGCTCTGGTGTTTTTACATCTTCACGTGTATTTACTTTCTTGAACTTTCCGCACGCAGTTTGAACTAAAGTTGGTGCAGGCTATTTATCAGATGTTCATCGGTAAATTTAATCCGTTATTTTATTGTAGATACTGTATACAAACGGTCCACAAAAATTGGCCAGAGCTGGAGATCCGGATCCGGATCTCGGTAAGCTAAGCTTAGCAAGAAAATAGTCATGACCTTGAAGAAGCTACAGAACAATACCATATGGAGCCATCGAATATTATAGAAAGCGCTTCAAAACGTGATCATAATATAAACCAAATGGTCGCATACCACATAATGATGTTTATGTGGCATTGCTCAACGCGACGCAACTCCACTTAGTTAGGTAACGACATCTGTCCATGTAATGCCTAGTGTTAGGTGGTTCAGTGTTATATTACGGACTAAGGTAGATAACAAATCTGCAGTTCATATACTGATAGTTGTATGTTTTGATATAGTCCTTGCAGTTTGACACTGATGACGTTGCGGGAGGAAGGCAAGTACAAATTGCAATGATCGAGGCCCGGTCATGAACCTTGTCCGTTCTTCTCCACGTAGATACTTTCCGGACGGATGGTAGAATCACTCTATCATTATCCAGCCCTAGTTGTCCCCCAGCGACGCCCTGAGCCGAGGTTCAATCCCATACGGGGTAGCCCTCAGCGTAGTCGCTTAAGTTAAGCTTTTTGTGCCTGGCTGGTTTTAAGCAGTAGACAGTCAATCTGATTTAACTGCGAGAAGTCCATAAAAAAAACTAGCTCATGAAATGGGGTGACTATTGGCTGGTTTCTAATTTGACTATTTGAGGTTAAGAACATTTGAAACCCTAATTTAGTGCCCAATTTAGACAGGTTTTCTGGTTAAACTACGTTCTTAAACGCAAATACTTAAATCAGTAAACGGCCAGAAAGCGCCACCCGTATTGATGTAGTAAATACAAGCCTAAAACAATCAATCGGCCAAGTTTTTGCCCAACTATGTTGTCAACTGGACAGAGTTGCCTATCAGACCATCAAAACCCAGTAACTGGGTAACACGACACCTTGGTAAGGCTGGTGTCAAATTTCCAAGCTTCCCGTAACGACTGTCCGGTATTCAAATGAAAGCCTGGACCAAAAGCTTAACTTATTTGCCGCGATACGTAGGCATCTCAGTTTGTTAAGATGGTCATATAACCACGGATCGGTAACTTTTGCTTAACTTTGAATATCGATCCATGCATCTGTTATTAGATATTTAGCCACGAGCTCCTTTATCAAAATATCCAGTGCTTAGCATTTATGCTGAGCCTTCGTTTTTTAAGACCTTCGTATCAACTCTTTTTATCATCATCCTCCTTCCTTTATCCTTATTTATTTGGATCACACATCGACGGAAAAAGAGGGGGGTTATAAATAAGTTTGAAATGTGTACCTGTGTGTTTGTGTATCTGTCTGAAGCATCATGGCTCCTAATTTCATGGAGAGTGTTCTTAGCTATGTTTGATGAAAATCGGTTCAGCCGTTCTAAAGTTATGAGCATTTTACTGTTTGAATCGAGCTGTTTTCGCAATATATTGTGATCACTTGACATGTTGATAGCACTTTTCAATCCTATAGGCATATTTTTCCAGTCGCTGTCGCGATGCTTTCATAAATAGGTTTTCATTTTTCTAGATCCTCAGTTAGTATTTTAACCAACTTTCTAAAAAGGAGGAGGTTCTATGCGCTGCGGTGCTTTTTTTCAGCTCCGTCAATTATGGACTGATTTTGTAAATTCTTTTTTTGCTTGAAAGGGTATACTCTCGAGATGGTCCCATGGTCACCAAGTCAGGATCTGATGAGGAGATCTCAAGAAAATCGAGGGAAATCCTCAAATTATTCAAAAACAAGAATATGGTATCGAAGACTACTGCCGAAAAGAAAGTAATTTTTTGCTTTGTAATGTTTTTTTTTGGCAGTCGATTTAGTTTTTTTATTTACTTACATTAGTTTAGGTGTCAAAGAACAAGCATCATGTTTGGTAATTACGACCTTCCGAGACGTGTGAAATGAAACCGCGACGAAGTTTACTCACGGCAGCGTCGACAAATGTTTGTCTATTCAATATTGGACTTGCTTTATAACCCTTATGTGGGATACCGGTTTTGGACGCGACTCCGCTTGCTTTTTCTTCTTCTTTAATTAAATTTTATTTTGGATCACTTTCTTCGAAGCGTCTTACGTTGCATCGAAGGTCATCTTTAATAATTGCTTCAAAGTGACTTGGTGAAAAGTTTGGCATATTATTAAGACATGTTCATAGTCTGTTATTGTACGAGCAATAAAAATAAACAACTATATTTTCTATATCTACAGTAATAACATATTCCGATTGCAAAATTACTATACAAACATATTTCTAAATCTGCCAAACAATTGTCAAACTAAACTACAAACACAGACAAATAAACAAACACACAAAAATTACTAAGCAAACATTTACAATATACGTAAAACCAGTAAAAAATAGACTCTCACCTTGACACTATAAAATGAAACGACCCAACTGACCACCCGTCGAGATCAAGCAAAGACAAATAAAACAAAATCGTATACTGTCGATGCGTAAAGAGTCCAAGAATATGAATCTACCAGAGACCAAACCTTGTGCAACGTGGGTAGTAGGATATTAGCAGATATTGACACCGCAGTCATTCATGATTTTATTTTATTTATTAGTTTATCGTCGCACTGGAACGCCTTGCAGCAATTACACCAATGGAGCACAATCTTATAATAAACTAACTATTGGAGTCCAGGTTTCCTCACGAATTTTTCCTTCACCGTTGTCAGCAATGTCCAAGATAAACTTGGAAAGTACATGATGTACATGTGTATTGGATGTAGATAGGGAACGGTTTAATATTCGGCAGTTTTGAAATTGAGGAATTGATGCAGCCTAAAAGAAATGACACACATGGCTCTTGAAATGACGCATGAATGATGTAAGGTGCACGCACGTCATTAAGAAAACCAGAATAAGTTGGCTTCGTATTGTATTGAAACTCCGTACTACGAGAGACCAGAGCTCAAAATCAAAGTGTTGCCACTGTTGCAAGTTGCTGCAAGTCACAAAAGACTGCACGATTATTACGAATCACACTTTGGTAATTTTTCGTCAAACAGTAAGTTAAAACCTAATTATATAAATGTGTTTTTTTATGTTTGTGTTTCAATCACGCAAAAACCGCTGAACAAATTTAGACGAAATTTTTCACACAAGATTAACGGATACCTAAAGGATACCTTTGATCCCAGTATAATGTTCCCAGGGGATAATGAAACATTTTCACGAGGAAGAAGTCGTGGCCACATGCTTTTTGAATATAAACCGTAAAATTGTATGAGGCTTGGTCTCTGTTTCGTTTTTTTAATCTGTGCAAAGGGCCCACCTTCACGACTCAACTTACTGAGTCAATAGTACTGTTAGTTGTGGTACATTATGGGCTCGGCATGCTAATAGTGTTTACGGCTAAGCGTGCCATGTAAATATGTTTGCTGACCAGAGATGCTTTCACACCTCTGCTGAACGCGACTTTATTGAAAACAATACGCATATTAGAAGAACGTCTTCATCGTCTTCATAGAATTTAAATATGTCGCAGGTTTAAGATTTATCATATTTTTGATCAAAAACCTAGGGTATTGAACAAAAGACAAAACTATTACTTTATACTATCATAAACCAGAGAAAACTAAGATTTTTGAAAAAAAAAAAACATGAACTTGTATATTGTATATGTATCTTTAAAAGTGTTTCGAAAAGAAGCGACATTGTTTTTATCATTAAACTAATCCAATCTAGACTTTTTATCAAAAAACTGGATTTCCTCAGGTTTATGATAACATGAAATAATAATCTTCTCTTTGTCCGGTTTTTGATCAAAAGCCTGATTTTTTCATAAACCTGCGACATCTACAAGGGATCTTTTGGCGCCATGACATTGTCGGGGGTGTGTTTTTAGTAAACATTTGCGAAAATGTCTGAGAACAAAATATTGAAAAGAAATCACATGTACCAAGCGGAAGCCATTCCTATATAGATATTGACTGAACTTTGCACATCCCTTGGAATCTAAATACTTAAGATGTAAAAAAACATTACATTTACTGCAAGAATAAATACGCAATCAACAGTATTTTGGAGCATGGTTTTATTTTAAAATCATTTAAGAAACTCAGACCATCGCGTGCCATTTTAAGCCTAGTAAATGCCTGCCTTCACTGGCCACCAATAGACACGTTTTTAGGTACAGTATTAAGCCATAGAGTGGCACTTTGCTTGTTACAACCCGCCTCTGGCTGGTGCCTGAGAGTGTTAACTCCATGCCTTTTACTACCACTCATACAGGTGCGACTGCCTGTCAAATCAAAGCAAAGCGCTTTGGGCAACGGCGAACAGTCTCAAAAACTGAAAGGTCTTATTTTCATTAAATTGGCTGTTATTGAAGCCGATATTGCGCAGGTCATTCGCTTGGAAACTAAGTTAAGGATACTTGTGTTAAGTAATGTTCGCATTCTATTTGAGTATCATCTGTCGATCTGATAGCCTGACTTTTTTGGATTTTTTGACATTGATTCTGATGTGAGATAGCGGCAAGCAGTAAGGAAGCCGGCTGAAATGATAATAATAATCGAATTTAAAGAACCTCCTTTACATCTACCTACTAGGAGTATTCTACAAGATTATACGATATATATATGCCCCAATGTTAACGCAGTACTGGCCGCTTGGAGCCAAAATATCAATATTGAACCTCTTTTGAACAGTTTTGTTTGCAAAATATTATTTCATTTACATATTCTATTTCAGTTATGAAGAAATGCCAGCCATCAATTTTTCTGTGTAAAAATATTTTAAACATCTAATTTTTTTTGGAAGAGTATCTTAAAGTTGCGAAAAATATCGTGTTGCTAATTATTTTTTTAAAGCAAAACTATTTGTTATACGAAAAAACCATGTTTAAAAATTATTTACATGAAACAATAATAAACATATTCTTTTTTCAAACCTTTTAACCTAGCCGTGACTAAGGAGTTTCTTTAGAAAATTACCGTTTTACGACACTACAGCGGATGTAGGCTCTTAAGAGGAAATGCGGTCGCAGATATCCGACTACTGCCCTATGCTTTTCAAGTTTTACTGACTAGAAAAAGGGCATAGTATATATGTTCCTTTTCCAGTTAATTGAATATCTTTTAAATTGATCCATTATTGGAGCAGGAAATAGGCGAGAGCCAAACCTCGAATTATGTCTTTTTCCTAAGGAAATTCAGTCGGAGCTCTCTGCCCACAAGTCCTATTAAGGTTCCAGAACAGATATACAATAACTTAGGTACCATGTCCCATGTTTCGTGACAATAGTGTTTAGGTACACGTGGCTAGAATTACACCCGCATCCTGTCAATTATGGTTAAAATACCATGTTTCCATAGTGGGTGACGATTGGTATAGAAACCTATGCTAACATTATAAAGCTGAAGAGTTTGTTTGTTTGTTTGAAAGCGCTAATCGCAGGAACTACTGGTTGGAAATTAAAAATTGTTTTTGTGTTGGATAGTCCATAGTATGTTTATTATAACATCACGCTGCGACCAATAGGAGTGGAGCATAAATAAAAAAGGTTGCAAAAACGGGAAAACAATATTCCCTTTTGGGAGATTCCGTTGCGTGCGCTGTGTAGGCGGATAAAGTTACGCAACATTCATGTATGTGGGGTAGGTAGGTAGCCAGTTGATGGGAGTGAAGCCGCGTGGGACAGCTAGTATACAATATTAGTGCCTTAAATCGCTCATTAGCAGAACAAGTCACGTCTATTCTATTTATTTATTTACAAATAAAAATAACCAGTAATATATGTTTATTGAGGAACGTTTAGCGACCAAGTGCTACTTTTTCTCAAATAATATTCTCATGTATCATAATCATAAGCACCTACCTAGCTTATCTAAATTCTAGTTTTTTCGTACGTACAGTTGACGGTTGAAGAGGGAATTGATGAAGAAAACGTGACAGTTTTCTTCAAGATCGACCCACTCGACTAGAGAAGAATTTGGACATCAAATTTTTAAAAGAATCAAAACACGTCTATTTGACACTATTTCGTTTAAGTACAGTGAAGGATAGTGTCTAGAAAGGTTATGAGTAAACGACAAGAAGAGATGTATGAAATAAGAAAACATGCTGCGTCGTCCATAAATAAAATGGAACAAGAGATGAGAGCAGTGATGGCCAAATGGTAACGGCCGTGACTTACAAGTTATAAGTCGTGGGTTCGAAACCAGGCAGGTGCTTTTCTTTGTGTAAAGTATTTCATCATCACCGCTCACAACACGGTAAAGGAAAACATTGTAAAGAAATCATCATGTCCTAGAACCAAAAATTGGAAGACATGTGACATCCACAAACCCGCATTGGGCCCGCGTGGTGTATTATGGCCCATTCTTTTTCACAGAGAGGAGGCCTGCATGCAAAATAGACCAAATAGAATTCTAAGTGCGGAAACGAGGGTCCATCTATCCTGTGAGATAAGAGCAAGTGGAGATAAAATTAAAAAGAAGGAGAATGGAGAAGGGTTTCCTGGAAGTAAGTATTTTGCACGACACTTAAAGATGCCTCGATTATAACTATTGAGAAACACAGACTCCAAGAAAAAGCAATGTACGGATCTTTAGTAAGCTGACTTTTTACAGAACTTAATAAATATTATGACAGCAACCTAAACATATAAGTCTAATCTATGAATATTGTAGAGCAGTGGTGGCCCAGTGGTATCGGCCGCGACTTACAAGTTGTAGGTCGTGGGTTCGGGCCCAGGCAGGCCCTTTACTTTGTGTAAATTATTTCATCACCACTGCTCTCAAAACGGTGAAGGAAAACATCGTGAGGAAACCGGCATGTCTTAGAGCCAGAAATTCGAAAACATGTGACATCTAGCAACCCGCACTGGGCCCGCGTGGTGGATTTCGGCCCATTCCCTCTTTCACAGAGAGGAGGCCTGTGTACCAGCAGCGGATTGATGATGTGAAGTGTTATGAATGTTGTAATAGATGTTGCTAGATCTGCCCCTTTGTGATGAAAATGATCTCCATCATAGCCGCGCACTGATTTCTTTTATTACCTAATACTTGTCTAAACAGACAATTTTTATATTATTCGCACTCACCTGAGGGTAAGCGATGATGTGGTTGACGGTGAAGCACGCTTACCTAGTAGTAACCTATTCACTCCTGACTTTAATATTCACAGGTTGTATCTCCCTGGCAATACAGACTCTGAGAGGAAATTCCACTCCTTAGCTGTTTGCAGCTAACTAACAGATAATATCAATACTTTACTAACAATGTCCCTGTTACATGATGAAGTCAACATAACTCTGACAACGCCTAGACGCTTAAACTACATGCTTAATAATCTCATAATCAAAAGTGAACCTTGCAAGATATACATCACGACACACCCATTTAAGCATTGTAACATACACAACAAGTAACCTACTATTATATCACTTGTACGGAGAAAGTGGAATGCAGAAAACAGATCACCAGCACTTGTTACCGTTTTTAACGTTACTGGCCGGTTTTTGATTTACTTGTATCATTGCTACAATTTTCGGGTTACGTCATACGGTGCGTACACGCAATTACATTAAGGATTTTTGTTATTTAACATGACATGTTATCTCACTGATATTATCGGGGTTTTTAGGGTTCAGTGAGAAAATTGGGATTTATTGGGGCTTTATGGGTGATTTAACTGGCGGTGTATAAATATAGTTCCTGCTTTAATAATTATGTGCATGGTAAGAAAGATACTCAACTATTTCACAAACTCCGCTGAAATTACTATCTGCTCCATTCATTTTTATCCTGCGTTTCAATCATTTATCCTATGCTTGCTCCACCGCTCTCTTTTTATTGCCATAATTCATCTTTTGGGGTCGGCTGCTCCGGTTACTAGTGAACACCACACATCTAATACATATTATAATTATGTGTTCCACATAGTTTTTAGGGTTCCTTACCCAAAGGGTAAAAACGGGACAATTACTAAGACTCCACGATCCGTCTGTCTGTCTGCCTGTCTGTCCGTCTGTCACCAGGCTGTATCTCATGAACCGTGATAGTTAACGAATACTATCTGCATTGCAACTTTTTACCATCTTTAAAAAATGGATCGTTCCATTACATGCCAATTAAAATTAATTACTTCGACAGAACTCATAACGATTTAAAGAGACAACCATTACAACTAACTAACAGTATAGGCCCAAAAATATGTTATGCAAACAACATAGCCATCGAATATTTGACCAATAAGCTCTTGCTTCATTCGAAGAAACTTAACATCTAGTACTTTGGAATAACAAGAGTTATCAAATCCATACTAATATTAAAAGTGCGAATGCAACTCTGTCTGTCTGTTAGCTTTTCATGCCGTAATTACCGAAGCTATTAAAAAGCCATTGTGTCTCGCGTGGATTAACATTTTAAGCACTCAATAGGTTAAACTGCTGAACTGATTTAGATTGGTTTGGAGATAGATTGAAACCCTGGGAGGACAAAGGATAGTTTTTATCCCGGAAAACATCCCAAAAGGATGGAAAGGGGGATGGTAGTTTGTATGGTAAACCGATAATTTCTCAAGTAAGGCAGCAAACAGGTCTACAATATAATTGTGCAATTTTGTGGTTAATAACCCGAATAATTGCGAAACTTTAGTTGCAGTGGGCAGGGCACATTGCTCGCAGAACGGATGGCTGATGGGGCCGAAAAGTTCTGGAATGTCGACCGCAAACCGGCAGATGATAGTTACGTTGGATGGCCTCCCACTAGGTGGACCTATGACCTGGGTAAAGTTGCGGGAATCCGCTGGATGCGAGACTCACGGGATCGGTCAATGTGACGACGCCTGGGAGCGGTCTATGTCCAGCAGTGGACGTCTTTCGGCTGAAATGATCACGATGATGACACATAAGGTTTTCCCAGTACAATGAAAACTAGGAAAAAAAAAATAGGCTACTCAAAGTACTAACGCTACGCAGACGAAGACGCGAGCAAAAGCTAGTACGACATACAGCACTAATTACATCGAACTTATCTATACAGAAGTATCACTTGAATATGCTTTCGTTGCAAAATGTTGAAGTACCTATGACGTTCTGAACTCCTAGTACTTTATGTTGTTTGCACACCATCTTAAAGAGGGTCTGGTGATGTTGAAATGATTCCAGTTTAAAAAACGAGAAGATTATCATATTATTTTTTTAGTTGATATCGCGCTTGACCACTATCTCTCTATTATTAGTACTAACAGAATCCTCCAGGCTACTGAAATCTAAGAAACTGTCGCCGCTTAAAAATATCACGACTATGGTAAGCTGCCCTTTGATAGGCAGTGGCTATTTCAATAACATTTCATTATTTTAAAGCCGTGAGATCGATCTCAAAGGTCAAGCAACGCTTGCCGAGGTTGCTTCGTAGATGGGTGACCATCCATTACATACCAAGACTCCGTGCCTCAATAAGCACGTTAAGCACGGTACTGGCTGTCATTTGTACATAATTGGCTTCAGACAGGTAGTCAGAAGCCAGAAAATCTGACACCAGTTTTGTTACCCATTTACTGGGTTCTGGAGGTCAGATAGACAGTCTCTCTATGTACAATACTGGTACTCATCTATGTTAAACTGGAAGCTGACTCAGCTGGACAAATCGTAAGAAATCTGACTAAGATTGATTTTGTGTCAATAAAGGGCCAATTCAAAGAATGGTGACCAGTGGTGGTCACTGATTTCCAAGATACCGGCAACTACCTTATTTGGGAATCAGGGTTTAAAAGTTTCTGTTTTAGCCCTTTTCTGTACATCACACATCATCTTGAACTGATTTTCCTTGTAAGACATTATTATGAATACATATTATTATTATTTATTTATTTAATCAACTCAATAACGTTTAACCTTCTAGGCATTGGTCACTATTACCGACTATTCTGAGAAAATATATTTTCTCTAAGGATTGCGAAGGTCAACTAGAGTAGGCATGGTTTGTAATAGTTATCATTGAACAAGGAATGCTTCTAGGAATGTCGTGTGTTTGGTAACAAAGATTTTGTTGTTCGCAGTAAGCTGAGTTAAATGACCTTAGTTTAATAATTATAATATCTATTTGCATCTTCTGAAATAGTGTCTCTGCATTTATAGATTTGATTTTTAATGAGCTTAGCATACACTTATTTTGTCGACATCCCAAAAAGTTCAGATGCCTTTTGAAGGTTACCACCGATAGCAAAAACACGCCACAAATCATGAAGATATTTTGTTTTGGAATCATCGAAATCGTTATAATTAGCAAAAACTCGACGGTCAGACTATATAACGAAGTAAAGCCTAAATTAAAATCAAGAGATTTTGACTAAATACAAAGTGACAAATAGAAGAAACTGACGATCAAGATTTCATCGCGCAATGCATAAAAAAAGAATTTCACAGAACCACCGTTCATTTTATTTGCTTATACTCTTCAGAAATTACCGTCGAATTCTAATGCCCTTACATAATTTCGTGTGTTTGGCACAGAGTTCAGCATATTGGACTTTAGACCCTGCGTCATCAGGTAATATAATGAAAGGCACAAGTGGCGTAACTTTCCCAATGACCTGTAATTCTCATGGATTGAACTTTGGACTTGCCAATGTTTTGGTTGTTACCTAAGCATCATCATCAGATACGGCTGCAATTATGAGGCAACATACCGAAGACAATCAAGTTTTATTACTGTTACTAATTAAATTAAGATTGTTGTTAAAGCTTAGAAATTACCGTTAAGCCAATCTTCAGAAAGAACAGAGAAGCTTCTTGATTTTAACTTCTCATTTAAGTGGAAGAGATAAGACCTTATGCTCTCTCAATTTGTCATTCTTTAAACACGTTTCATTAAGCACGTGACATTTTGACAGCGGTTTTTAACCCCCGTCGTGGGGCGGGGTGTTTTCGCAAAATATCGTGTCATAATTATATGTTCAATAGATTGTCGATCGAAGCGTGTCTACTACTACATAAGTTATGTGGCATGAAATAAAAATGTGTCGGAGTTTCTTAAATTTTACTTTCATCGATAGAATTTCACTTGCCTTGAGAATCTTGAAACTAGCAGAGAAATGTTGGTTGGATTTGATGAAAGATCGCTGGTATCTATTCTATGATGACCGTTAAACAATGTAGTTATCTTCATCATCGTTAATATACTAATATGTGCTAATGAAATAATGCAAATCCTGTGCTAATATGTGGTAAGTTTCTGCATACGTTTATATATACGGTTTTGGCACCCATTGAAATCTGATTTAAGTTGCTGGTAAAGCAATTCAGGCTCAGGTGGTTATTTTGAATTAAATTGATCAGTAAACATGTCTTAGAATTTGCAATAAACATTGCTAATCTGTTAGAAAAAAGTGCTAATATTTATGCTCATTATTATGATGAAATGTTACTACCGAGCAATGATTCAGCACTTTTCATCGTGATGAATGTTGACATTATACTCAGACTGATTCATCGTGATCTTTACCAATAGTCAATGCGTAGAATATTTTTAAGTATTGCGTAAATTATACTTAAGAGTTCGATATATTTTCTATGGATTTCTAACTCTTTCTACTTGACCTATAAAATCAGTGTACCGATTTCTCTTCCTCCCTCGTTTTTTACGGGTACAGAAAATTAAAGAACCGTTTTCTTCCAAATATCTCTAAATGCTTTTTCGACGCTTAAGAAAAAGTTTGCCTTAAAGGACATGGCCAAAAATTGTATTGGCTTGTGCCCCAGAATGGACAGATATAAAATCTATGTCTGTTAATAGTACTGATCTTCTAAAAACAAAATTAAAAAGGCGCATATTGCTTAGCAGTCGTGAACAAAAGTTATTAAGGATTAAAATAGTTGATTTCTGCACTACGGGTAAGGTATTTTATATCAACTAATGTACATATATCTGTGCCAGGCGTTTGATATATTATAATTTGGTTGAAAAAAACTAAAAGAGAGCTAGTTTTTATAATCTGAGAAAGTCTACCTATCGTTTGTAACTATTTTTTATAGAATAAAAAGTAATATATAGGTATAGTACCATATTCGGGGCACATTTTGGCCATGTCCTTTATCCGTATCAAAAATGTTCATTGAATCCGGTGGCAGGTTAAAATTCCAGGCGAATAAACTTATTTTAAAATCAGAAGCCGGTAATTTTTTATTTTCTGGGCACTCCCAGGATTTCAGGAGAGGAAGGAACCATCTTAATATAGAAGTTAAATAAGTGTGTACCACTGCAGAGGAATTACGATCACATTCCAAAACTGTTCTTTGATTGGAAACCTCAAGGAAAAAGAATCGAGGCCGTCCCAGGTAAACCTGGCGAATCATCTCGCTTCAGCTCGCGCGAAGATCAAGACCGATCGCTTTGGAGGAATACTGTGGTCGTCCTCTGCCCCAGCAGATGGAGGAATACTGTGGTCGTCCTCTGCCCCAGCAGATAAGATTTTAAGTCAAATACCGCTGCAACAAAAAATCTCATTTACAGGCAATTTTAGTTGCTTTTCAAATCCATTGCTGAAAGATAGCAAAATTACGGTAATGCACCCTTAAAAACAAATATTTTAAGGGTGCACTACAAAATAACAAGAGCAGCCAATTATGAAGCTGATTTCTCCTTTTTAACCTTCTAATTGAAATTAGCATCATTGAAAAATATTTTTTTTCTTAAAAAAATTACTAGGAAACGATACAATACTCTCACTAAAGTTTTTTCGAAGAATCTCGTCTGAACGAATTCGTAAGAAGGAGTAAAATTGTTTCAATCGATTCTATTGAATTTAAGATGCCTGTGATATTTTACTATCTGAAATAAATGAATTTCGTGAACGATGATTGAATTCGCTAGATGCAAAACGGCGAGGGGGCGATGTGGCGTCGCTTGGGGGAAGCCTTACTACAGCAGTGGACGTCTATCGGCTGAAATCACAAAATGTTTGTAAAATGTAATCTCAAAAAGTTTTTATATGACACAATTATCATGCTACAAGCTACATTTATCTAGGAAAAAAATCATGAATCCTGTATAATAGCCCACATGGGAGCTAAGTCAAAAAGGTAGTAATTTAGTTACCATTTGTGCATGTTTATTAAACAATTTTTACTTTGTACGCCATTACTCGTACCTATGGAAAAACATGCGGAACATTATTGTTAACCACAACACCTTACAGTCCAACTACAATTTGCGATGCGCACTCATGTTTTACAAATAAACAATCTCTTTATTTATCTCGTTGATTTATAATTACTACATTAATAAATTAACACCCATGATGCAAATTAACCCAACATTACAAATTAAGTAACTTAACATTTTAACACAGCATTACATTCTAAAATTCATCATATTCTGAACAGTATTGACCGGAATGTTTCCAGCAATTAAGTAAGAATGTACTTGATCGTGAGAGGTGTCAGCAATGGTCTTGCGAAACGAGTATTAGCACTGCTCGTAAGTGCAAGTCATGCTAAAGGTGTGCACTTAATGTTTTCAGTGTTTAATTTTCTTATATATTTTTAATTATATTTTTTTATATAATTAAAATTGGTGAATAGTTATGGGTCCTTTAAAATAATAAATGTAAAAAATAAAAATAGAAAGCCAAATAGGACACGGAAAAACAGAATTCTTATAAAGAATTAAAGTTATTACAAGCTTTTATTTAACTTGCAATGATTTTATGTATGTTTGTATGTATGTAAGTGTGTTAGGGTCAAATCTTACAACTGAATTTTAAAGCAGTTATTCTCCACCGATTAAGATGAAATTTTGCATACACGTTTAGTTTGGATGACAATGCATGGTTAGCTAAGTGTTGTCATTCTAAATGCAATATGGTGGAAAGCCCAAGATGGCGGACTAGTTATTTTTTGTGCACTGCCATGGTATGGGTATCAAATTAAAGAGTTTGCTGAGAAAAATACGAAAAGAAACCTATTTTTTAATGAATAACTTATTTTATTATTAATTTATTAAGCCTTATTTTATCACCAAGAAAAGAACTTTTAAAAATTCCTTGGCGGGACTCTACTGATTAACGGGCACGGTCAAATAATAATGTTTGCCTCATACAAGGATAATAATATTATCGCATAAGCCTAAGTAGGTCTTACTCGTGATTTAGTTTTCGTTAAGAACACATAAATGAACTACATGGTAGTCAAATAAAATATTTTTTACTTCCTGAATGAAACAATATTTCATGAAAATGCACGTCATTTTTTGTCAAAATAAAAATTGTGAACGCGGGGTATGTATTTTGTAATGATTAATTATGACCATTTAGCACTGTTAGGAACGTTGCGTGAAAGCTTACGAATCAGCGAAGGTCAATGGCAACTTATTTTAACACAAGCTTTATGTAACCACTTGACTTGTATTTCTTATATTTTTGAGTAGGTCACTCAAAAACATCCTTACTTCCTTACTTAGTATTATAAATGTGAATGTAAATTTGTTACGCTTTCACGCAAAAACTACTGAACCGATCATCATGAAACTTTGTTCATATATTCTTGGAGCTATTAGTAGTAACATAGGACACAAAATGTCGTCACTACGAGCGAAGCCGCGGGTAAAAGCTAGTAACAAATAAAATACGAGAATTCTTATGATTTTACGCGCATTTGCATTGGCGCATTTCCATGACCAACCAGACCACAGCTACAAAAAATAAATAATTGAAGAAATTTTATGAATAGAAGTAACGAAAATAAATCTTCGTACGATAAACGATCTTGACAGGGTGGCTGGTAGCAGCTGGATGAGAGCTGCCGAAAATCCAGACAAATGGATGGAAGAGGCCTATGTCCAGCAGTGGACTGTGGATTCAAGCTGATGATGATGTTGAACAAAAACAAATTGAAATCATTGACACTGCTCAATGAATTCAAACTACTGAGGTATTTATATGTTGAAAATACCCAATATGAGTAGGCTTCAATATACTAAGTAAGATTACTATTTAAGCAACAAAGTCGACGGACCCCCTGCGGGCCCCTATTTCTGTTTGCAGGGCTTAAAGTAAACTAACATGAAGCATGTTCACCCGCTTCAGCTCGCGTAATCTCTTTCGAACTTTGTCTGTCCGTGTCAGGGTGCCCTAAGCTCCCGAACTGGCTTTACTCGCTCTTGGACTAATTCATTGACCATAATTATCGAATTGCCCAACCGTTACGTAGCAATATTCATAATAACCAGACAAAATGTTAGATATAGAAGTTTAAATCAATATTCAATTACATTTCCCGATTTGACTTGACTAAATTCATAATGCCCGGGCATTATACATAGTGCACATATATATCACTTGGTTCATGACATATATAGTTAACTTCTTCTTTAAGGAACGAGCATTAAAAATTATTCCTATATAAATCATAAACTCGTGTATCGATGCAACAGTACTAACCATAACTTACAATTTACTTGTAAGTGTTGAAGCACCCAAATTACCAAATAACGGAAAATACTCAAATGTTGGTTCGCCCTTTCTCTCAGACTGCATACATAATATTACTCACACTGTCTGCGCATAGAACAGCAATGTTTAAAACTACTTACAACATTGTTTTGTTAACGAACAATATGGAAACGATAAGTAATGTTTGCCTTAGTATGGATGAAATGCCTGTAAGTTGGTAAAGCCTGCTTTTGTTAGGTTCACATTATTCTAAGCTTGTATTGTAAAGAGTTAAAAATGTTTGTTTGTTTATATGTTTCTGAGGGGTCGATCTTCGGAAGTACTAAACTGCTACCGATAATTCTTTCACTAATTGAAAGTTACACTATAGCTTGATTTTTGTCTTATCTTGTCTTGACTTGACGGGTAACTAAACCATTAAATTGCAGTGATATTGATGAATATCTCATAACTATGCACTACTAGAATTATGCACTAACAAAATGGCGAAATATGCACAACAGATGCACTATCAAAATACTTTTGTCATTAGACTTTACATTTATCGTCAAAATATTTTAAATTATCAGTTGTTATTTCTGTGAAAACATACAAACAAATATTTTTCTAGATTTTTCTAGAGCAAACTTGTAACATTTGTGTCTTTATAGTAATTTTCAGGCTGAAAATGATCTCTACGTCTACTGAAATTATTAAAAAGAACTTGAAATTTGGCGTCATTTCTGCAGAAACCTTTTCAGACCAGACCTAGGTTTTATATAGAACAGCATATAATTAATAATAAGCACAATGTACAATTATAAATGAAAAAGTATTAAAACATGAAATAACGCTATTTATTTACTGTTTTATGCATTAGCATATGCAAACATGCATATAATCCAAAGTCTACTTATAACACACAGTAAAGATAAATCAGTTATCAAGGTTAAGATGCTCGTAAGTAAGTTGTTGACGAATCTTTGAAGGTGTAGGTGAGTGCATACCTACTTACATGGTCATCAGAAACCTTTCTACTAACGGAAAATCCCAAGTAACACTTGAGCTTGCCAATTATTCAAATCAAATGGGTTTTACCACTTCTTTATAATCCGTACTTCTGTTTGGCAACTTGAAGGAGACCAGAAAGCGATGGATGATTTGTTTGAAATTACACTTTAAGAGAAGATATCCTGTGCCCGCCCCAAATAAATTGCGATAAGAGTGTATCAAATCACACATCATCAGCCTATTAATGTTCCCACTGTTGGGACACAGGCCTCCTCTCTGTGAGAGGGAATGGGCCGTAATCCACCACGCGGGCCCAGTGCGGGTTGGTGGATGTCACATGTCTTCGTATTTTTGGACATGCCGGTTTCCTCACGTTGTTTTACTTCACCGTTTTGAGAGCAGTGGTTATGAAATAATTTACACAAAATAAAGCGCCTGTCTGGGTTCGAACCCACGACCTACAACTTGTAACTCGCGGCCGTTACCACAGGACAACCAATGCTCTGAGTGGCAGGTTTAAGATCATGAATTTTAATTCACAATAAAATCGATAGTCTTCAATCTTTGCTACTTATGATATAAAGTTTTGCCAGCGACTATACTATACCCGCGTGGAAGTCGAAAATTTTCCCTAGACGACCAAGACCACAGACATACATCTAACTAGATAACGCAAGTCCCTCCATCTGTATGAAAACCAAGCGTGCCACTTTTCACAAACAATTCAAAAACAAATTTACTTACCAATGAAAGAAAACATTGCCAATGCCTCGGCCAACTTTTTCTATAAACTCTTTACAGCACAATACGGAATATATTTTTTTTCTAGAATTCGATGGATTTCCAGTGCCGATGATGCTAAATGCAAAGCTCAGATTATGATCATTAATCGTAACTTTACTCCGTTTTTTGGCACCCGAAGTAGAGTTAGATGTATGTCTGTGACCAGGACAAAAAGTATCAATCATAAATCTAATCCAAGTTTTGCTTTAGCGCAGTGTCATTCAAAACCGTTCAGCAGTTGAGGTGTGATTGATTAAAAACATTCAAACATCCAAATTCTCACATTAAGTACAATAATAGTAGGGGAGAGTAACTATTTATATCTTTAGTTTTCTTTGTTACCCTTCCATTGATCTCCCTTTCCATTACCCAGACAGATTAACCCAGCTGATAAATTCTTCATTAAGTGGTTACACAATAACCGCAAGACACGCGTAAATGTTACAATCGTGACAGTAACAACTAAAACAAACACCGAATGTAATAGAAAAGGTGAAACGGTAGCCTAAAATAATTCGGTCACTTTGTATGCCGCAGTGGTGTAACCAGACAGATATGAATGGGACTCTCGCGAAGAGAAACTAATAGTTAAGTAATTGGATAAGTGTAGCACCATAATGTTTTACTATGAGGTAACTATCTTGCTTCAATATGTTTTAACGGACCTTCATGTAAATGAGAAAGGTGTAAATTAGGGGAAGTTTGAAAGTGGCGCCAGTGACGGAAAAGTTGAAAGGAAACCGTTTGTCCTGGTATGGTCATGTGATGTGGAGGGATGAACGCATGTTACTAAAAGAGTTATTAATACAAATGTGGATGGAAGGAGACGGAGTTTAAGGCCAAAGAAAAGATGGATGGACAGTGTGAGGAGAGAAATGAAAGAAAAGGGAGTCAGTGATAGCGTGACGGGAGACAATACGGTATGGAAGAGAAAAACGTGTTGCGCCGACCCCAAGTAGCATGAGATAAGGGCAGGAAGATGATCCATCATATATGGTCCTTCATCTATTACAAAAAATAATGGTATCTCTATTTAAGCGTTCCGCATCATCATCATTATCTTGCGCTTCCATTTCTTTTTTTTATGATTTCGATTTGTCTTCTTCTTAGTTTGTGTACGTCTCTCATAATTCTCATGGGGCTGTGTAATTATTTTTCTTCTTTTACTGCCATATTTCTTCATCTTCAACACTTCCTCTTTCTCCCTTCATACGTTGATCCATGTTTGTTAAACTACATTATTGGTTTGTAGTAATAAACAAGTGAAAAGTTTCTTAAAAAAACTGTAAGCCGACTACGGACTCTTTTTATTAAGCTATATTACCCGGGCCATTATATCGAATCGATTGACACCTTATTTATCAAAATAGTTTAGGCGCTACGGAGGAACATACTTTCATACAAACATACATACAAACAAAGACTGCTAAAGTCATAAAACTTTCTTTTATCTTCGCTGTAGTGGGGTAAAAATAGAAGACGAAGCAAAAATGGTCGACATTTTCCCGGATCTCTTGATTCAAAGTTCTGTAATGTTATAAATTATACTCTACTCATCGATATTCAATTACCTGCCAAAATCACAGTACAAATGGAAACCTACTAAATCAATTAGACACCAGTCTATAATTCTATACACCACCCCTCAGACGGCAAATCCTATATTGATACTGCCGATATCACAGTCCGAATAGAAGTTCAAACCAATTACCATCAGGTTAGAAACAACACCCTATAAGTAAGTACTCAGACTGCTAAATCCCTATCGAATTATCTATCAACATCACAGCCTGAATGGAAAGCTAATAAATCAGTTATAGTATGAGATCCCATTGCAAAAATCTACAAGTAGAAGGAAATATTGAACGCAACCCTATTTAGTTATACTCCACTTGCGATAACATTAGACGTTTAAATTGGCCCATTTTCAGTTTTTTTCAGTTTTTTACAGGCCATTCAACCGGTTTTGACTTCTATTGCGTTGGTGATACGACAAATGGTAGCTGTAGTAAACAGTTGGTTTTGGTACAGGTTTATGCTTTTTATGTCATCCTTATGTTTACGGGATAGAACTCAAAGTCGGTTGAACGGAATATAAAAAGATTTGGAAACAAGACATTGTCTAATGTTATTTAAAAAGGAAAAAAAAAACACTAGCCATTTCTCCCGTATCGTGGGTGCGTATGGAACATCATCTAGCTCTCAGTTAGCAGCCACTCATGTGTTACCAGGTTTAGCATGTAAACCGGCAACTCACAGTCCACGGCTATCTGAGAGTTGGAAAACTTACTTTATCCTTATTTCTACAATTTCATTCAAATGACGTGGGTTTCACTTGGAAAACTAATAAATACGGGATTAACTACGAAACATACATTTTAATTTAAGTGTTTAATAAGGTAATTGCGGCTAGATATTGCCAGGCAACCCCTCAGTAAACTGTTCCACTATCTATAGTATAATTCATGAATAATATATTAATCACGATAATACACTAGAATTAGCTGGAGAGTTTTGCAGTGGGATCTTAGGCTAGTAGAAACACTAGTCCATAATCCTTTGCGCCACTCCGACTATTCGAGCCTGTTGTGCCTCACCCATAATCTGCGCCGGCCAGCTCTGTCTCTTACTAATTCGCTGAATGGGATGTTAATACTGTAACTCTATGAATCTTACTGGCGTTACACACGGGGTGAAAACGCCTAGTTGTCTGACATTTGGTTGAAGTTGATTTTGCGCAGCCGTGGGGGACACAAGATACCTATTGTCTTCAATTCCATTTTTTTTTATAGTTACCTACCTAAATTGTTGTTGCAAATGTGCCAAATATATATGGAGTCTTTATTTCTTTCGCAGATTCATATAGCCACACCATTAACACAATATTTTATGCAGTCGATGTAACGGTTTGTAACTTGTTATTAAGTACTACAGAGGTATGCAACTTCATTACATATTTATGCTTCATTTTAGACACGGCCAAGAAACGCATATGTTTTGGACAGGTAATATTAGTTATAGATCATCATAATCATCTTCCTGCTCTCTTCACAACTTACTTGAGGTCAGCGAAGCGTCTCTTCTTCTTCTATAAATATCTATTAGCATCTACTTCTTCCATACATAGTAGAACTACCAAGTTTCTTCACGTTGTAGTTTTGTTTCTTATTACCACCATAGACTCGTAAAAATGCCTCAGGTTATGCCTTCGCTTTTGTGTTTTTTTACTTGTGATAAAAGTTAAATGGACCACGGGACCGATCAAAGTGGCGACGCTTGGGGGAGGCCTATGTCCAGCAGTGGACGTCTTACGGCTAATATGATGATGATGAACATTTTAATATACAAATAAAATCCATCCATCGCTGTACGGCTAATAGTCGGCAAAATCAACCAGTGTAAACCCACTAACTTCGACGGAACACCCGCGTTTTGACTCTAATCCAACAAACCTACACCTCTAGTGCTAATTAGAACTGACTTCCCCTTGCAATCTGATATTTAGGATTAACAAGTTGCACACTGTAAGAAGTTTCCATTAGTCCTGTGCAGCGAAAATATCATTAAACGGAGAAGAATAAAAGGTCTCTGGATAGTACTTACCACAGATATAAATCTAACTAGATAACGCAAGTCCATCTGTATGAAAACCAAGCGTGCCACTTTATCACAAACAATTTAAAAACAAATTTACTTACCAATGAAAGAAAACATTTTCAATGCCTCGGCCAACTTTTTCTTTACATTATTTACAGCTCAGTATGGCATTTAAGACATTTTTTAAGATTTCGGTGGATTTCCGGTGCCGATAATGCTACATCAAAAGCTCAGGCTACGATCATTAATCGTAACTTTACTCCGTTTTTTGGCACGCGAAGTATTGGTTATTTGGATTTATGTCTGTAGTACCTAAAAAGTCGTCTGTCTACGTTTGTCGATGCCATTCCTGTTTCTCCTCTAACTTCTTCTTAATCACTCAACGGATTTTAATACAATTTTGGAGAGGACAAGGAAGGTTTTTATAGCATTATAATTTGTCCCGTGCGAAGCTGGCAGTTTTCATATAAAATGATAATTGTGATGATGTTTTTTTTTGTCAGAGCATGTGATGCGAAGGAAAGAGGAACATGTAAGTAGTGAAGAAATTCATGAGTTATTACGTGATAGATGATATGATGGCAAAAAGATGTTTGGAAGAAGAAAACATCTTTTCAGTAAATAAATAAAAAGGTTTATTTGCAATCTTCTAACCCAGTACTTTTATGCAACAGTTAAAGACTAATAACATTGTATCATAATCATCAGCCTTATAATGTTCCCACTGCTGGGATACAGGCATCCTCTCTGTGAGAGAGGTAATGGGCCTTAATCCACTGTGGTTTGGTGGATTTCACGTCATGTCTTTGAATTTTTTGGTTCTAGGACATGCCGGTTTCCTCACGATTTCCCTTCACCGTTTTGATGGGATGAAATAATTTACACAAAGTAAAGCGCCTGTCTGGGTTCGAACTCACGAAACGTAAGTCCCGACAGGTACCACTGGGCCACATTTCATTGCCTAATTGCAGTAATACCGGTAATTTCTCAAACGCATCCGATTTCCTTTTAAAGACAACTTTTTAATCAGAAAATTATTCTACGACTTATTAAATTATTCTACCAGCCAGCCAGGTTACCATGTCTCGTGACTGAAACGTCAACGACTTGCTTATGCGCCGGTCGCTGTGACGCGCAATCGACATAGATAGTCTTGGCTACTGTCTCCTACAAATTATTATTATTATGCAAACGTGTTAAAATGCGCATGCATTTAGAAGGTGATACTACATTTGTAGCCCCAAAATATTGAAGTTGGTTAATACAAAATGGGTGAGAGTAAAAAAATCGGGACAACCTAAATCGAAGTGTCATTTCAAAAATCGAATATTGTGCCCAGGCGGGTGAGCACGGCCTACTATAACATATTATCTCAGATAAGGCGCAAAACCCGTGATAAAATGCGTGACTAAAGCCTATAACAGAGGCCGTGCTTGCCCGGCAGTACAAGTCCACGTAATAGCAGCGACAGTGGCGGTCATCTAAGTCCTAAAAGGTGCAAATGTATGGGCACAAATAATTCATTGATACTCCCACAAACCTACCACAGCAAACTGGAAACCAAGCTAGTCTCATCGTATTACTACCATCCCTCCCACCTTCAATAGACAGCACCCCACGGTCCCACACTGACACAAGCTGTGAAAATTTGCTGCTAGGGGAACAATCCACCACTCAGCCACACATGTCCACATCACTGTCGAAACAATACAGACTATTAAACCTAGAACGTGACTCACATGTTTTTAACCCCCAACGGACAAAGAGCGGTGTTATAAGATTGACATGTGTACCTGTGTGTTTGTGTATTTGTGTATCTGTCTGTGGCATCATAGCTCCTAAACGGATGACCCGATTTTGATTTCGTTTTTTTGTTCGAATGGTGACTTTATCGAGAGAGTTTGATGAAAATCGGTTCAACGAATCAAAATTATGGGCGTTTTACTGTTCAGGATTTTTTCGCAAGATACCGTGTCATTATTACCTACGCGTTAAATAGATTGTCGATCGAATCGTGTCTACTACTAGATACATTATGTAGCATGAAATAAAAATGTGTCGGGGGTTTTTAAAATGTTACTTGGTGACTAATGAATAGCGCCGCCGTATCAAGCTATGGTGTAAATTAATTGCGACAAACACGAACATAGAACACAGAAGCGCCTCGTTAGCCGCTGTGCCAGAGAGAGCTGTCCAAACTTTCCGTACAAACCAAGCCACTTAGTGTCTAGGTTTACACGTAGAAATTTAATGGTCGTGACAGTTCTGATTACGGCTATGAACGAAACTTGTGCAATGGGCACGAATTCTATTAGTAACTAACTAGTGCCAGCGACTTCACCCGCGTTCACGTCAAAAATTATCGTAAAGAACTCCTATGTCGTTCCTCCATCTCCCATGAAAACGTAAAACAGACAGACAGACGTAGTTACTTTTGCATTGTTAAGAATTGCAATGTGCATATGTGATTTTTTTTTTATTCTGTGTTGCACACAAAAGTTTAAATACAATTTTCATTAGGACGGATTATGTACATATATAAGCTCAACCCTGAATCATCCAAACTAATGCTGTGATGGCCCAGGGGCTAAGAATTGGTCTTTCGTGAAATCGATTACCCGCATTGAGATAGGGTGGTGGTCTCCGTGCCTACTCTGTTTGAGGAAAGACCTTTGCCGTGAAGGGCAGTAACAGGCAAGTATTAGGATAGGATAGGATAGATGGACCCGTTTTCCTCAGTTCAGACTCGCATTAGGTCTGTTGTGCGTGCAGGCCTCCACTCTTTGAGAGGAAATTGGCCATATAATCCACCACGCGGGAACAGTGCATGTTGGTAGATGTCACATGTCTTCGAATTTGTGGTTCTAAAACATGCCATTTCCTCATGAAGTTTCCCTTCACCGTTGTGAGAGCTGTGGTGATGAAATAATTTACACAAAGTAAAGCGTCTGCCTGGGTTCGAACCCACGATCTACAAATTGTAAGTTACAGCCGTTACTACTGGGCTCTATAGGCAAGTATTATTATTACTATAAATGGTTTTCACTTCGGCCAACAAATACTTTTCATCAACTCTATTTGCTACTGAGGTTGACAAATAAAAGTTGCATCAAAGCAAAGTGTTAATAGATAGCTAATAAAATTGATAGATTCCTAATAGATTCCTTTTAGTCGGTGACGGTCACAGACATAAATATAACTAGATAACGCAAGTCCTCCACCTGTATGAAAACCAAGCGTGCCACTTTTCAAGAACAATTTAAGGTCATTTTTTTATTAATTTTTACGATTATAGGAAATTGCTCTATTGTTTGTGGTGAATAATTATGTTATTAACAGGCTCTATGAGAAAGAAGTGAAAGAGGTCTTCTGTTACAAATACATAAAAGAAGGACCTTTTAGAGTTATTACAGCTCGCGCCCATAATTTTTTCTGTTGACATTTGGTGCCGATAAAGCTAATACAAATAAAATATTTATAATTTCCAAAACTTCCGATTTTTTATATTTCTTTAATTTAAACTACACAATTTATCTAGTAGTAGACACGCTTCGATCAACAATCTATCGAACACGTAATTATATCACGAAATCTTGCGAAAATACCCCGATTCAAACAGTAAAACGCCCATAACTTTTGAACAGCTGAACTGATTTTCATCAACCATAACTAAGAATACTGCCTACCTTCAACCAAAAACTCAAACTCATTCAAAATCAGTTCATCCGTTTAGAAGCTATGATGCCACAGACAGATACACATATACACAAACTCACAGGTACTCAACTGAAACTTATAACACCCGTCTTTTGGCTTGCAAAGGCTTGCATTGGTCTCACTTTTACTCCTTTTCTTGATATTCGAAGAACATATAATTCAAGAGTTCACATTCATCCCATATTTTCACGACCACTTGTTTTGTGTACCTAATTAGTTTTATGGCTATAAAAATATGTAAATTATTCTCTTCATCTAATTAGATTGATATCTGTGGTGACGGTCGTCATACTGTGATGCTGGCATTAGATGCAACCTAGGTGAACGTGTACAACTGAACCTGACCTACGAGGTCATACACCTTGCTCCTGATTAGCACATACCATCTGGCGTGCCATCTTCTGTGTCAAAAGTCAATAAATATTGTGTTGCAGTATCTATGTTAAATGAACATTTATTTTTATTTCATTCTAAATGTTCTACTGCCTCGTTGGTCGAATGGTGGGTAGTACTGCTAAGCATGAAGTCGTGTGGTACCCGGGTCGGTGTTAATGGTTTTTTATAAATCTGCAATTTTTCAGATGCGGCCCGCTTTATGGTTTTGTGCCCGGTTGATGGCAAAATGTTCGCCACTACATGGAATACTTACCTAACTTGTAAAATGTGGGTGTAATATATGAAGGTACAGCTCTGGCTAACCTACCGGGGAATGCAGGCGTGATAGTATGTATCTAACTATTACCAATATATTAAATACTCAGTGAAGTCATTCATCACCTTCCTGCCCTTGTCCCATGTTACTTGAGGTCGGCGCAACACGAATTTTTCTTCCATACCGTCTGTCCCCCGCCACGCTATACGCTCCAGTGAAGTTATTATAATCTAAATTAATTTGTAGTTGACAAACAGTCCGGACTATGAGAAATTCTGTTGTCTTTGCAAGAAAACATACTATCTCACCTGCGATCAAAAGCTCATTATTATAATGTCAGCAATAAAACTTTCCGATCAAACTCTGACATAACAAAGTACCAGCGCCATACGCATCACAATTTTCCGAATACCAACCATACAATAACTAAATCCGAGCCACGAAGCAACCACGCCATAATAGTCGAACGCGTGGTACCAACACTACCAAGCATGGGGAAACATCTCGTAAAATTTGATACTGTTATGTAATGCCTTACTATGTAATTAAACTATGGTCGGTACAGAGTTCACTTGACTAGTTACATAAGGGAACGTGCAGGTTTGTCGGTGAGTTGAAGCCTCTTCCGCAGGCTATAGTTGCAAGATGCTTATAATTTTGTTTTGAAGGGTCTTGGAATTTAGGACAATATATCTTTTGATATTTTTATTTATCTTTGAGAACTTGACGCAGGTTTCAGTACTGATATCATTCTTTTGTACTTTGTACAATTTATTTGGTCTCGTCTTTTTAATCAATACTTTCCTATTCATCCTCATCTCAGTAATCACTCCATTCTTTTCTGTCTCATCTTTCACAGAGTCCATCCAATGTTTTTTTTTGTTCTTCCCACCTCTTAGGCCACTTATTTTAGAATAGAAACCTCTGCTGCCATGTCAATTTTCAAAGGTAGGTCATGTAATTTGAAACAAACATCTTTTATGGTCGAAAGTCTTATAGACAGACGTTGATTTACTAGTAAAATTATAAAAAAGTCCTACTGACCTTGATTATGATCAGACATATTAACATACCAAAGAATTATTACAAAAAATTAAAAACAAAATTCACGTAAATCTCATTGAACGTGATCCGGGATGTACAGATATACGTGAAAAACTTCGGCAAATAAATTATTTCGACAAACTAAAAGTGGAGTGCTGAGATCCCTTCAATACTGTGTCTAGCACCTTCGCGGATTTCAAATGCATGACAGAAACTTCTAGGCACACTCGCACTCATAGGCGCACTGACTACAAAAGCCCACATTGCATGCGTGTGGTCGAGCATGCACTTAGTCGGATTTTATCCAATCACGTATGCACACATATGGTAATAAAAATTCAGGATCTCTTGCGATCGGTGTCGTAACGGCTGACAAATGGAACAGCAAACATACGAAGCTGACAAAAGAAAATATCACTCCTAAAATGACGCAAAACTTCGTAAAAACCAATTTTTTCAGATACTCAGAAAAATATTTTAAAATTTACCTAAAGATTTAGGCTTTTTTTAAGTAAACCGGAGATTACTTACCAGGCAAATAATTTTATAAATAAACTGTTTCATTTCTGTTGACCTACAGAAGCCAGCTGCATTGAAGTTCATAACGAAATGTGCCACTTTTGTTTTGGTTTGAACTGACGACGATTTGTGTCACTTGTTTTTTGTATCGGTGATTCCTTGTTCATGATTTAAATTTTCTTCGATCAATACTCAGACACGCACGTCGATAGCTTTAGTGCTGATTTCGCAAAGGCTTCGCAGGGTGCAGTTGTTTTTGTATAATCATGTCTGATGGGTACTCCCCAGAGGAGGATCCGATGACGGACAGCCGGCACGGTACGTATCTTTTGCAAGAACAAAACGGTAACGATTTTTGCGCAACAATTCCTCTTCCATACAGAAGTTTTAGAGTTGTTGGTGTTTTTTTTTTTAAATGTGTACTTTTGACAAACAGTGAGCTTTAGCAAACGATTGTTTGCTAAAGCTCACTGCAGGGAATGCCGAATTTTTTGACATAAAGCGTTTGATCGCTATCGTTTTGCTCTTGCAAAAGATACGAAATTAGCCTGCGGGCGGGTTCGCGGTGAGGTGCTAACGCGTGCCCGTGTTCCCGCCATAAGCGGCACAGGAGGACACCGTAGAGTTTTAGTGGGTTGGAGTCTCACATAACGGCACTATCTCCCCGTGGTAGTGCAGTATGCATGAGCATTCCTTCATGCAAATCTGGACAAATAGCACGGCTCCCTAGGGGATTGTCCACGCAGAGGAAAACCACTGGAAAACGCTTCTTATAAACCGTGATTAACCACGTACAGTCCAAGTTACTATAAAAAATGAAAGTAAAACAACTGCAACACAAATCACGAACATAAAATTATGACGTGATCCAACTAGTTACCTATTCTATAACTAACTGTGACCCGCTAAACTCTACCGGTTCAAATGGCCGACAATTTGGCCAAATTATCTAGGTGTAAATATTTTTTTTTTATAATATATGAACTATAATTATAATGTGAGTGAAATTTACGCAATCAGAAAGTGAGTTTTACGCAACCATCGCTTTGGAATATTTACGCGAATGCAAGTTGTGTTGTTGAACCTACTTTGCATGTTTAATATGTGTTTACTGTTTTTATAAGACTTATACTTATTTCCACTTCGAGTAAAGTGTTCATTCTTTTCTTGAATTAACACTCTGTTGCCGTTATTTCACACGCCTTTTATTAACCTGCAATGTATGTTTGTATGACGTATGTTCGCCCGATTAAGATGGAATTTTGCATTAACAATTATAATAGTACCTATATTATAATAATACAAATCTTAAACTATACAGATTGAATGTGTGTAAGATGGTTTTAATTCTATTGATGAATAAATTGAATTGAATGGAGATACCATAATCATTAATATTCATTTAATGCCCTCTGCACTTTAAAACATGCAGTCAAAGTGATATTTACGGTGCCACCGATGATGCCAAAGAAGTACCAAAGGTTTGGACCAACCACAATTCAATAACAGTCCTGCAAGTGATGTAAAAATAATTTAATTTAATCATTTATTCAATCCATAATGATGATGATGATTCAATAAAATTTAACGATGTTAACAAAAAATAATTAGAAGAAGAAACAAAGTTCAAAATCCACGACCACTTTCTCAACAGACCAGCCTCTTACCTTCATAGTTGATAACTACATTATTGAAGCGGATGTGCTACGGTCAGCACTCCAACAATACAAAAAAATGATATAATTATCAAAACAAAAATCTAGGTCAAAAACACGGGCAATATATCAATGACTTATCATCATTGAATCTGACAATTAAACCAGTATCCGATATGTTTACAATTCAAGTTATGCATACAATATGACCAGTACACATTGACATAAGGCGCTTGAAGAAGCCAGGTAAAAACTAACCACGATTGAAGGCCACGGTTAACTGGAGACGAAAAGACTTCACACAATATGACCAGCATAAAGGGAAACGTGAAGACTGTACAAACCAGATGAAAACTGTCCGCTATGGAAGACCAGAGTAAACTGGATAATAAAAGTCTTCGCGACCTAAAATTACATTAACTGGTTTAGCACTTTTGCTTTCATAAAAAGACTAACGTAATGTAAGTAAGTACCAACATTAATCACTGCAGAACAATTTCTAATGTCATCATTGCCTAGTCTTGAGTCTGAATAAATATTATGTTTGGAAAATAAACGTATTATTCAAGGCTGTATTCATATTAAGGAGATGTTGCAACATTACATTAGACGACAAAGCTTAGGCACTTGACTAAGTAAATGCGTCTTTTTTATTGTTGGTAGGCATGCGTTTGACCGACGAATGACTGAGGGAATGAGATGATGAGATTTTTTTAATATTTTTTTGTTTCTCTCTTGCGGGTCACAAATAAAACATGTATTTCTTTCTTTGCCTAAACATCTAGAGGCTTTGATGATAAGTTCAGTATTTCTGAACGAGAACATATTGAAAGATTTCAATGCCTAATTATGGCGAGAGTTTAATGTAAGAGTCATGGTTAAGCGTACAAATGTTAGGTTAGGTCATGTATAAACAAATTTTGAGGCAAGACGATGAGGCCTATGACGTCACCGTGCGCGTGTATACGTATTCCATGCGGAATGTTTTGTTTATTTTGACTTTGCTTTAAGGTTTTGTTCTACATTTGTTTAACTAGGTACTAGTTTATTTATTCATGTCATGGATATATTGAAAGTGAAGTTAAACAAAAAAGGAAATTGCATGAGTGGAGTGCCTCTGTATAACTATATCCCACTTGCTGGAGTATCTCAAAGTATCTCGTATCGAAAAGACCGACCGAGAACAAAAAACGAGAGGCTTACCTACAGAACTAGTACAACGTACTTCAAATTACAGAAAACGAATGCTTTGTTGAGTACACAAGCCCCCAGTTCTCTGAAGTTTCAGTCTGTCAATACCTACGCTATCAAGGGAACCGCGTGATTCAAATGCTCGATGGACCAAAATATATGCCCACCCTTACTGTACAAACTTCACGTAAGGCAGCAGTAATTCTTAATTCTTTATTGTACACCAAAACAATACATTTACAGAAAGTGAAATCAATATTCATGTACAAGGGCGAGCTTAACTCCAAAATGGAGTTTTCTTCCAGCAAACCTTTGAGTGATAGAGATCATTATAATTGAGAGAATGTTAAGGTTATATGAAAATATATGATAAGGTAAAGGACCTAACAGTCCATATATACCCTAAAACCTATAAGGCCTACGGCCTAAACTACCATATACCTAGTGTGCGATAAATAAATACATAGAAAAGTTCAGAAAGTCTGCACCTTGCGACCTAAGTTTACAGACAGATAGTGGGTAGGCATTCCAGGTTCGGGAAAGTTACGCTCTCTGCCAGTCCCGTAGACTCACGAGACTAATCAGATATGGCTAGAGCCAGAGACAACAATTTAAAATTAAACCTGACTTATTAACAATATTTTACAGCTCATATACTATTTTGTCTTAATACACAATAATGTACAAATTTATCAGTGTCCTTTGCGTGTAAGATGCAACCAAACAGCCGCGTGAAAGCCGGGCCGAGTGCTGAGGCAATTTCCAAAGGTAACATTGAACAGAAGTATGCTAGTATTATATTATCTGTGACAGAAGTTCTTGCTGTTATTAGAAGTAATCTTACTTTACCCATTAATAAACGAACTGTTTTTCTAAATTATAATTTGGAGAAAATAGCACACAGACATTGACAGAACACTTACGTATGCATAAAAGTAAGTATACTGTTTATAAGTAAGAAAGTAATTAACAATTAAAGCGTATTATAATTAAAAAACCACGAATTAAAAAAGACATCCACTTCTATCTTTCATTGAATTCACACGCAATTTCATAACGGATTATATCAGAGAAAGTGACTCGTCGACGGTAAATCAAAAAACGCCTAACGATTGGAATCACCTGACGATTGCGCCTCGTTGCCGGTAAGGTCAACAGTAATGATGGTGTAGTTCATCGCTATGTAGGACGTAATACACGTTAACATCGTTTCACTTTTGTTTTCGTTTGTAAGAAGAAAATCAACGATTAGAAGATGGAAGATTGTGGTTTCGATTTTTGAAGATTTTGTCAATACTTAGAGGATATAGACTATGTAAGACTAGATAAAATATTAGATGGCCTTATATTTATAAGTAATAAATGATATATTTAAGTTAAGATAACCTTTACTTACTTACATAACTTTAGCTTACTTAAATAATACAAGATATAGTTGAAATAACTCAAACCAGATTCCGCTGCTAGTTTTTATCAAATAAGTATTATTGATAAGACCAGTAAAATTATTAATTATTTTCACATTCATATTTTAATAAAATGTATAGGTGTAGGCATTGTATATTTTCCCCCCTCTTTCAATTCTAAGAGCATCCTTATCGTTCGAACTAATTGTATTCCTTGTTTAGGTGTACTGAATGTAAACAATAAAACTGCACGAGTCGATCGAGACCCGTACGTGGCAGGAAAGCTCGTTAAGCCTTTGTGTCGTGATCTATGATAGCTGTTACCTGAATGATTGACAACCAGTCTTAATACATATCTAGCCTTCACGTAGTTGTGCTTCTAAATAATTTAAACAAATATGTATTTGACTACGAAACAGACGAGGACAGACTGATAAGGGAAAAAACGCGTAGGAAAGACCTTGGAAACAAAATCATCCCGCGTTTCGATATAGTTAAACATAGTCCACAGTATCAGGCAGTTAAAATATTTAATAAGTTACCGGTTGCGTTGAAAAGCATATTGTACACAGGCTCATTTAAGGCAAAACTCAAGACATTCCTGTTGGAAAAGTGTCTCTACTCATTAGATGATTTGTAGTAGTCTTGTTGCTCATAAACTGACATGTGGTTATTTGTTTATGGTGTTATATTGTGTTCCGTGTTCATATGAATTTTACTATTCGATTATTATTTTCGTTTAAATAGCTATTCATTAATTTATTGACATATGGATTTAATTTTTTTATTATTTTTGTTTGCATCGTATTTACATTATTTTTTATATAAAAAAATGTAAATAAATTAAAATGATATTTTCTAATTGAAGTAGAATTGCATGTAGTTTTATATATTTGTACCTACATCAAATAATGCTGATTATGTTAAAGTGTCGTGTTGGATTATATTCGTACGCAATGTGAATTGTTACTGAATAAATTAAATTGAAATTGAATTGAAAATAAGAAATATAATGTTACCCAAAAAATGAATTGTGTAAAATACTTAGCTGCATTTGGTCAGATTGGAACTGAAATCCATCCCCAAAATAGTTTGACAAAGATTAGACAGATGAGCACTAATCCTTCACGAAGTCTTTTTTCTGTCCATTAGTCTCACAGGACTTCGTTGTACGGAACTTGAGTGCGAGTCTAAATCGAACTTGGCCGGTTTTTTATTTACCCCTGCCTGCACGCACATACACCCCACAGGCTTGTCCGTCATTTAATTAGACAGAAAAAAATATTTTTCCCCCGAATTGCAATAGAAAAGAGAGAGGGATATGCCCAATTAAAACGAGTACATTTAAATATGCCTTTGTCGAACTGCCAATCAATATTTTTGTCTGTTGCAGTATAGTACGAAACAATTAAAAAGTTGCATAGTCAAGAACACTTGGAGACGTTTAAGGGAGATTGCTCGAAGAAGAACAAATACTCGTACTAAGCAAACCCATAACAAGAAAAAACAATACTAGATAGAGAGGACCGTTATATAGGTGTGAAGCCGTTGTCCTGCGATGGTACAGTCAAATGATGAAAATAAACACTTGTTCACAAAAAAAAATCATCTTCCAAAGCAAAACACTAAAAAGGGAAAAAATAACTTTTGTTTTTTTTTTATGAAAAAGTTTTTTTTTTGTTTTCGTACCATATCACTTAAAAGTGAGCAAGTTCTAATGGATAGACAGAATACCCACCAAACCCCCCGTAAAAATGGACAAACACGACAATTTCAGTTTTTGTGACGGGCAGGCATTCACTGATCAAAGAATGAATGCTGACGCTCCATGTAAAATGCATGCATCTCCCTCCAGTGTTGTACGATTCTGTCGCTACAGCCTATACAAAAACAAGTTAAAAACTTAGGTGTTTTCTTAGACTGCAACCTATCTTGATGAATGATATTTTCTAATTGAAGTAGAATTGCATGTAGTTTTATATATTTGTACCTACATCAAATAATGCTGATTATGTTAAAGTGTCGTGTTGGATTATATTCGTACGCAATGTGAATTGTTACTGAATAAATTAAATTGAAATTGAATTGAAAATAAGAAATATAATGTTACCCAAAAAATGAATTGTGTAAAATACTTAGCTGCATTTGGTCAGATTGGAACTGAAATCCATCCCCAAAATAGTTTGGCAAAGATTAGACAGATGAGCACTAATCCTTCACGAAGTCTTTTTTCTGTCCATTAGTCTCACAGGACTTCGTTGTACGGAACTTGAGTGCGAGTCTAAATCGAACTTGGCCGGTTTTTTATTTACCCCTGCCTGCACGCACATACACCCCACAGGCTTGTCCGTCATTTAATTAGACAGAAAAAAATATTTTTCCCCCGAATTGCAAAAGAAAAGAGAGAGGGATATGCCCAATTAAAACGAGTACATTTAAATATGCCTTTGTCGAACTGCCAATCAATATTTTTGTCTGTTGCAGTATAGTACGAAACAATTAAAAAGTTGCATAGTCAAGAACACTTGGAGACGTTTAAGGGAGATTGCTCGAAGAAGAACAAATACTCGTACTAAGCAAACCCATAACAAGAAAAAACAATACTAGATAGAGAGGACCGTTATATAGGTGTGAAGCCGTTGTCCTGCGATGGTACAGTCAAATGATGAAAATAAACACTTGTTCACAAAAAAAAATCATCTTCCAAAGCAAAACACTAAAAAGGGAAAAAATAACTTTTGTTTTTTTTTTTATGAAAAAGTTTTTTTTTTGTTTTCGTACCATATCACTTAAAAGTGAGCAAGTTCTAATGGATAGACAGAATACCCACCAAACCCCCCGTAAAAATGGACAAACACGACAATTTCAGTTTTTGTGACGGGCAGGCATTCACTGATCAAAGAATGAATGCTGGATGCTGATCCTGAATGAACGCTCCATGTAAAATGCATGCATCTCCCTCCAGTGTTGTACGATTCTGTCGCTACAGCCTATACAAAAACAAGTTAAAAACTTCGGTGTTTTCTTAGACCGCAACCTATCTTGAGACGTTCACATTGCTGAAGTACGCAGGAGGGTATTTTCCTCGTTTCGGTCTCTGAAGCGTCTCCAGAAGTTTCTGCCTTTCTCAACTAAAGTAACTCTTGCTCAGTCTCTTCTTCTTCCTCTTCTTGACTATGCTGATGTCTGCTTCCTTGATGCGACTGAGGAACTTCTTAATAAGCTCGAACGTTTGCAGAATTTGTGCATCCGCTTCATTTTTGGCCTCCGGAAGTATGACCATGTGTCGGATTTTCGGAGGCGATTGAAGTGGCTGCCCATTCGGCAGCGCCGAGATACACACTCTTTCTTTACTCTTTTCTGTTCTTCACAACCCTACCTCTCCTTCATATCTTCGGGAACGCTTTGAGTATCTTGTTCCGAGAGGAAAACCTTGCCGTTCCTCATCGTCTCTTCTCCTTCGTTTTCCTCCCCACTTATCAAGTCGTTACGGTGGATCATTTACTGTTCGTGCTGTCCGCCTCTGGAACAATCTCCCTCACTCCATACGGGATAGCCCTTCGTTGGGAATTTTCAGGAAAAGAATAAGGGAACATTTCCTGTCAGCATGATGCATAGATGATAATGTATTTATTTATTAATTAAGGATTTTAATAATATTTAATATAGTATGTATTATGTTTATGTATTGTGTGCTGTACACGTATTTGTTTAGTTTATAAAGTTAGTAAGAATTTAAATTTTAAGTTTTATTGTGCACTTGAGTATGCTGTCCTCATTTAGTAAAATATCTCTATGACACTGAGGTTTGCTGTAAGAGAACCCAATTATGGGTTAAGCTCGCCTTTGTACATAAGCTGCCCTATTTTATTTGTAAATGTTTGTTTTGTGTACAATAAAGAATAAGAATAAGAATTAAAACAGCGGATTTCAGCTGGAAGCCGGTCCAAACATAAAAAGGTAGGTACTTAGATACTAAATAATTGGCAGATTTGCCATTATTGGCTTGGATCGTCAAATAAGAGAATCCAGGTAACTTTTAAGTTGTGTCTCACTGTTATTACTATTTCAAAGAGAATTCGAACCTATCCAAGAATATATTTTTGATTTATTAAACCCTGCTTAACTTTTTGAAACTGCTTTTGTTAGGAGAAATTTTACACACACATAGTTTGTTCTTTGTTTATTGGTTTACTTGTTACGTCTATATATTAATTATTAGGGTTCCGTACCTCTAAAGGAAAAAACGGAACCCTTATAGGATCACTTTGTTATTCAACTGTCTGTCAAGACCCTTTTTCTCAGGAACGCGTGGAGGTATCAAGCTGAAATTTATATCAAATACTCAGGTCTACTGTACCTTAAAGCTGTGAACCCAACTGTGAAGCCAACGCAATCAAAAGATACAGCCGTTTCTGTCGCAAATTCCCGCAAATTTTCGACACTCGCAAGGGAATCAAAACCTACAGTGTACTTCCCGTGAACTCAGAATCTTGAAATTTGGTGCAAAGCAACGTTTTATAGCACAAATAAAGGAAAAATTGTGAAATCCGTATTTTTTTTGTTACATCATATAATAAAAATATGGTTAATAATTTTAAATTTACTACCACTTTCCTCATGATCGGGTAGAGGTATTAAATTGAAATTCATATCAAATACTCAGGTCTAGAATACCTTTAAGCTGAGGTTTGTACGGAACCCTCGGTGCGCGAGTCCGGCTCGCACTTGACCGGTTTTTTTTATAATCAATTTTTCTGTTGGTACATGTCCAAATTATATCTTTATTTTAGTTGGTTTTTGATATTCTGATGCGAAAAGGAAATTCATAAACACATTTTCGTTTCACATCAAAATATGAAAAAAAAATTGACAAGGGCTCAAAGACTCGACATTTTTTGATTACTCAAAGAATTTTAACTGACGCTTGTTTTTGACCTAGCATCCCATTTAACTTTGATTGATTGTTTCGCTTTTGATTGTTTTGTTGTGTGCTGATGATTTGGCAAAGCGTTAACAGAAGCGAAAAGTTTACACGAAACAACTTACAGGCTTTAACCACGGGCCGAACTGCAACGCGGCTTGGTTATACGGCGACATACTTTTAGAACTCGCAGTTTAGTTATAGACTCGAAGTTAATCAAGTCGACCAAGGATCGCGTAATTTATGAAACTAAATAAGAATACATTTACGAGTAATCTACTAGTAGCTATACTGTTCACATCACCTTTTTAAGGTATTAGTGATTGCATGCCATCGCTGGCAACATTTAATTTTAACATCTCTGAAACGTTATTGGTGGCTAATATTGTACTCATGTTTGATCTGAAAAAGTGATAAATTTTATTTTACTTTACAACGGGTACCGCGACTTCGCATCACCTCTGCCGATATCATACAACATTACGTAAGCTTTCATATCGAAATAATTGCATAAAATCTTCTCACACTCCTGCAACCGGGGGTGATAGTGACATCCAAAGGGGAGGGGTGGGGGTCTGTTTCGCAGAAATGGGCGTACGTATTGGACGAGCGAGGTAGCTTTCCCACCCCCACGTTAACATACTATCCTCCTCCCGGGAAAAGAGGTCAGCTCTCGACGAATGATCTGTTCGGACCACCCCCGCTGCAGAGCCTTATGGGAACGCCTATTATGGATTTTTGATACAAATATTATTAGGTCATCTGAAAATATCTTTACTTGAATAGCATTTTACGTTAAACCAACACATAGGCATAAGAAAACTTTTCTCGTAGCTCATTTAAAGCGGTCTTTTTGTAAGAAAGCGACATAATATTTCATGTTTTCTGATAAAAACACTGCCATAGAAAATGATCTTGATGCTCTTGATCGAGGCCATGTCATGATGTCTTTCGTATTTTTTTCGAGATGTACCAACTTGCCACCTTAGTAATGTTCTTTAGAGAAAACCTCTTTAGCTGCGTAGAATGATTTTTGGTAGGGACAAAATTTATGAGTTCGCGTCACCGATATGCTTATGTGACGCGTTGCACCAGTGATATCTTTGAATAACTGACAGCTGCGCGTCTTTTTTATTATTAAGGGCTAGATATTCCAAAGTTATAAGTTTTTACTTCTGTCGACAGGCCCTATGACCGTCTATTTTTTTCTTTTCACAGTGATTAAGTTTTGCATGCTGGTCTTCAGCATCATACCCAGAAGATACCAAGATACAATTCAATTTCTAAGTCATCGCTCTAAGATTATCAAACACCCACCGTGGCGACCTCACCCAGGGTCGTCATGAACTACAGCAAAAACAAATTATTTCGATATATAAAATATGACTTTATCATTCTTATTTTATGTCCCTTAATAACACAGTTGGACATCTGCTTACCCTTTTAAGGCGAAAGCGTGAGCGCTGCAATAGTATTGTGTTACGGTGGGAGGCATATGTGACCTCTTTAGTTACTGTTCGATAAACTTGATTATGACTTCCTAAAATTGTTCTTCTTCTTTTAACATGGCATTATAAACATTATTTAAAACAAATTAAAAGGTTTAGCACAAATCCTTTGTACTGTAATTATCGATATAATCAAGATAAACGATCAAAAACCTATTTAAACCTCATTTAACATCTAACTCCAGAACTTTTCGGCCCAAAGGCCATCCGTTCTGCGAGCAACAAAAACCCATTATTTCGATATAGGTCAAGGCTGCGGGAGCCCGCTGGATGCGAGACCCACAGGACCGAACATATGTGGTGACGCTTGGGGGACGCTTAAGTCCAACAGTGGACGTCTTTTGACTGAAATGATGATGTTAATGATCGATTAACCTAGAAAAGTAAGTACAAAAAACTGGACTTTTCAAGAAAGCTTTACTGTGTTTCGGATAGGCACTATTTACCAGATGAGTTAATAAAATAACGCATCATTTGAGACACTTATTTTTCACTGACCACATAAGATCGAACTGACTTTAAAAGAGACGGTGACCGATGAGTTTGTTTCGGTGTTTCTTCTCAGAGGTATAGAAAATATCCACCTATAGAAAACCCAACAACAACATGCGCAACGCGTCTAGTTTACTTTTCTGTTTTAAATATACCTACCTAAAAATATGTTAATAAATTTTAAAATATTATAATTATTTGACGAATTTATATAAATTTAACTGATATATAAAATCTATCGGAAAACTAAAAGATATCAAAGTGTAAATAAAATTTATTTTGTAAATTAGTTAAAAACCCACTTTTACACGCCAACCTTTTTATCAATTTATACTAGATGAGCTCGGAGTTTTCTAGCTGATTCAAATCCATAAAATCAGTAATGATCAATTCATTAAGCATTTTTTTAATATTAGGTATATTTTCTGTGCATTTGGATTTGTAGATATTGTCCTTATTTGCAAATATCATAAATAGCCCTGAAGGTGTTTACGCACTACACGTCTGTGTCCGTAATTTGAGTTCTGTGTACAAAATGTTCTGAATAAATTATGACAGATAATGACGGATAGAGCGGATGTTGTGCGTAACCGCCCTAAGGAATTTTTTATTATTGATAGGCTCGCGCTTGCCCACTATCTCACCTGATGGTAAGCGATGATGTGGTCGACGGTGCAACACGCTTGCCTAGAAGAAACCTATTCACTCTTGACTTAACAACCCCGAGGTTGTAGCGTCGAGGATTGCTGTGAGAGGACCCAATAATGGGTTAAACTCGCCTTTGTATATAACCTGTCCTATTATATTTGAATTCGTCTGTTTTGTGTACAATAAAGAATATTAATCAATGAGAAACATTTTAATGTCTGATTAGGTCAGAAAAGTAATGTTATTGATGATCAAAAGTTATCCAAAATCATAGACATCAAGAATTTCGAAAGATCTATCGATACGGTAGTCGTCCCGATCAAAAGCCCACAGGCAGACACCCACAAAGAGTGGTTCTTTATTTAAATGTGATGGCACCACCATGTCACTACAAATCTTGTGGGCGTTGAACTTCTAACCTTCACTTATGGATATTAAGCCGTTATGGTGTTTAGGACAAGTTGATGGTGAAATTAAGTGATAGTTTACATAATTCTAAATGAAATATTTACTGGCGGAGATATTTATCATCTTGGGTTTGGAGTGGAGTGATAGATTAGGTACGGGTCAATGACATTCTCTGTCGAGGATAAAGTATTATTCTATCATCAGCGATGGTGGTTGTCTGTATGCCAAAATATAAGGAATTGCTCACGTAACATTTCCATAGCGCTTGGGTTTTTGCAATTTCGATTGCTTTCTAATCGCTCTAGCGACGCTGTCGTTTATACAATGTCCTTAAGTCAATAGTAAATAAGTTACTTCTAGGCAAGTGTGCTTTACCGTCGACCATATCATCGCTTAACATCAGGTGATATAGTAGTCAAGCGTGAGCCTAATCTATCAAGAAAAATAAACAAAAACTTGTCGAAAGCAACAGGTTAAAACGTTTATCATCATCATCATCATATCAGCCGAAACACGTCCACTGCTGGACATAGGCCTCCCCCAAGCGTCGCCATATTGACCGGTCCCGTGCGTCCCGCAACCAGCGGATCCCCGCAACCTTCACCAGGTCATCGGTCCACCTGGTGGGAGGCCTTCCAACGCAACGTCTTCCATTTCGCGGTCCCAGTCCAGAACCTTTCTGCCCCATCGGCCATCTGCGAGCAATTTGTTCTGTCCACTGCCACTTAAGTTTGGAAATTCGTAGGGCTATGTCGGTAACCCTGGTTCTCTTACGGATCTCTACATTTCTGGTTCGATCACGCAAGGAAACGCCGAGCATAGCCCACTCCATTGCCCTTTGAGTGAGTGTAAGCTTTCTGACGTGGCCCATTGTAAGCGACACTGGCAACACACACTGTCTAAATTGGACGAGAAGATACCGCGCAACTTCCAGAAAGAATTGATTTCGAGGTCTGATCCTGAAGACGGACTGACATGGTGGCGTTTTTGTACCTAATCTAACCTAACGTCTCACTGTACCGGTAGTCGATCTGGTACCGTTGGAGAGACTGCAGTACAGCCCAAGTCTAGATCGAATCGAAGGCTTTCTCGTAGTCCACAAACGCTAAACAGAGAGGCAGTTTATACTCTTCGGTCTTCTGTTTGACTTGCCGCAGCGTATGTATGTGGTCTACGGTGCTAAAGCCTTTTCGGAATCCAGCTTGTTCGAGGAAATCGTCAAACCTGCGCGCGAGACGATTCGTGATGACTCTTGAAAACGACTTGTAGATATGGCTAAGAAGTGAAATGGGCATTGTCACCCTTCTTGAACAAAAGGCAAGGCCACAAACGCCACAGGCATGGTGCAGGGGTGTGGTAGTAACCACAACCCTGCACCATGCCTGTGGCGTTTTGCCCTCGAGTATGACGGAATTAAACAGCTTCTGAAGGGCCTTAAGGACCGGTTTTGCACGGCGCCTTGTTGTTTTAAGTTGTTTCAGATCCACCCTAATCTCGTACAGGCTGACATCCGGGATATCTTCAGTATAGTGTCGGATCAATCTAACTCTTGGGTCGTTTGCTAGTTCCGCAACGGACTTGCTGATTGATGTGTATAACTACCCATAGAATGTCTCGATTTCCCTCAGAAGTTCCGGTTTGGCGGATTCGATCCTGCCACCGTCGGTCTTCAGTTTTGTCAGCTGGCTCTGCCTAGTAGCCAGATCCCTTGAAAATACCTTGGAGCCTTTATTTCACTTCAATCGCGTCTTTAATACGCTAGGTATTAAAGCGGCGGCGGTCTCTTTTCAAGGATTTAGAGATCTGTCTATTGAGCTGCCGGTATTTGCACGCCTCATCTGAAGACTGCAGGATCATCTCACGCCTCACCTTCATAAGCTTCAGAGAAAGATCAGAGAGTTTACTGATTCCATCTGTACGGCTGGTCTTGAAAAACTTAGACCCGACAGTAGGGGCAGCTTCCACGAACCCATTGCTGTATTCGTCCACGGAGCTCCCTAGGCACTCGAAACGATTTTGGTGTTCGAGCTGAAAGCTGTCGGGTTTTTGGACCTGGATCTGTATTGGACGAAGCGTGGACTTCATCAGTCGAGACCTTTCAAGCTTAATATTAATGTTTAATGTGCCTCTTACCATACGGTGATCGCTCCCGGTTTTCACCGAATTGATCAATGAGACATCATTGAACATTTGCTTCTTAGTTGACATGATGAAGTTGATCTCATCTTTTGTTGCACCTTTTGTTGCTCTGACAGGTATACTTCTTGTGTTCACATTTTTTATAGTGGCCTGTAAGTGACCCCGGTTGTTTCGACGTTCAACTCCAAATTGCCCCACTTGCAGCTCATCCTCGTTTTGCCCAGTTTCGCGTTGAAGTCCCCCATGGCAACGGTGAAGTGAGTTTTGTTACTATGCATGGCTCTGGAGATATCCTCATACATGGTCTCTACCTCGTCGTCGGAGTGTGCCGAGGTTGGGACTAGACCTGTATGACCTTCATCGGATATCTTGTGGATATTCTGAGTATAAGGTATGCCAACCTGGTCGACAAACTCTCGATCTTCACCACGTTTTTCACAAGGTACTTGTGGACGATAAACCTGACACCACCCTGGGACTGCCGGTCACCCTCATTAGAGCAGGTTACTGGATTTGAGGATTATCGCGTCCTCCCCCTCTCTTCGGACTTCAGATAACCCTATAAAACTCCATCGTAACCTGCTCAATTCTTCCCCGAGTTCGGCTATCTTCTCGTCCGGAGTGTTCGCGTATACGTTGCCAGGTCCAGTCGTCGGTGTTTATTGGGGTAGCTGGGTCCACTCCGGGGATTCTTCGCACCCCTTGCCACGCCATCGCCTCGACCGCTAACAGTAGCGTGGGTAGACGGGCTGTTGGGCACTCGGGGCCATTTTTTCTTTTTTTTGCTGCTGCCCATTTTCTGGTGTGTCCCTTAGTTGCCTCTTACGACACCCACGGGAAGATATGAGATGGTGAAATTCTTTACGTCCGAAACGTTTATGCCAATAATAAATTCTTTGAAATTAAATTGGATTGTATCAAAGTTTATCGTTACCCAGTATAGTGGAGGAGAGGCAGTCTCTGTATATAATGTACCTACTGTATTCGTATATGTGTCGTAGTGATTGGTAAAATGTCAAAAATGTATAAATATATATTTTTATTTCGACCATCGCAATCGCATACACTTTTTCTAGACCCACTGAACCACAGATATAAATATAACTAGATGACGCGATTGTATGTACATCGCGTGTCAAAAACGGTGTAAAATTACGATCATTGATCGTAATTTGAGCTTTTCATTAAGCATTATAGGCCCCGGAATTCCACCAAAATCTAAAAAAATACCTTTGTATGCCATATTGAGCTGTATAGAAAAAGTTGGCCGAGGCATTGGAAATGTTTTCTTTCATTGGTGAGTACATTTGTTTTTAAATTGTTTGTGAAAAATTGGCACTCTTGGTTTTCATACAGATGGAGTAACTTGCGTTATCTAGTTAGATTTATGTCTGTGTTCTGAACCATGTGACGAACTGCATTCACTTTCTCCAACACCTCAATTTCAAACTTTATACTAAAACAATTCAAATTAAATTCACGACCGCGTCATTTACCCGACTGCAACTGCCCACAAGCAGGTAATGTGTTTGCAAATAGCATCGTAGAAACTGACAAGTGCATAATGCAATTGTGTAATAGTACTTTAGTTACAGCTGATGATGTGAGAGTTAGGTGTAAAGATAGGCGGCACCTACTTAAGTGTTTTCCGGGAGACTATGAATAGATTTATCAGTAGGATTAGCATGTGACACCGTGACATGTGTCGCGGATTTTATCGCTTAAGGGCCTATATCCGCTTTGGTGCCGTAAAACGTTAACTTTCTACAGAATACTCCTTAGAAAGGGCTAGGTCAAAATGTTTGAAAAAAAAATTATTATTGTTTCATGTACATTATTTTTTAAACATGGTTTTTTCGTATATCAAATAGTATTGCTTTAAAAAAAAAATTAACAACACGATATCCAAGTCGGTTTTGGAAGAGTATCCAAAAGTTGCGAAAAAATATCGTGTTGTTAATTATTTTTTTAAAGCAAAACTATTAGTTACACGAAAAACACTTGTTTCAAAAATAATGTACATGGATCAATACTCGTAATAAATGTATATTTTTTTCAAACCTTTTAACTTGGCCGTTACTAAGGAGTATGCTTTAGAAAGTAACCATTTTACGCCACTAAAGCGGTGGAAGGTCCTTAAGGTTATTGCGGATAAACCAGACTGCCCTTTCCTGTGTACTGGACCCGCTTGCAAATCAATTCAAATTTGAAAAATATTGATAATTTTCAGGGTGATATTTTTATAAAAGTTCTTTAGTGTGCAAAATATTACAATAAAATGAATAAAAATAATGCATTATTAATTAACAATTTCATCATCAATATATACATAACATAATTCTATTATTGGATATTTACATGAGTTAATAATTACATTGTTTTCTCATTTAAATAATCATTAAGAGAATAATACGTTTTTTGAATTAAATATTTTTTTAATTGTGTTTTAAATACACAAAGCGGTGGCTCCAAAATAGGCGGAAGGCATTCGATATTTTTATTTATTTTCATTATGTAGATGGATTATATTAATTTGATTTTTGTTTGTAATTAGGATAACATTATTGAATTATGTAAATTTACTAATATACCTAGTCATAAGTTATATTACTAACAAATTTTGGATCATGGTCCGAAATTAATGATTGATTGATTGATGTTGCAAGTACGTTTACATGGACGCTATGCGATGCAACTTGACCGATTTTTGCAAGAAATTTTCTTAGAAAGTTCGTGCGCTGTAGGGCCTACCGACGTAATTTCAATTGCTTCGTGATATCGGGATAGTCCATTTGACAAAAAAAAAATTACGTAAGCGATAACGGCTATCATAAAACGAAAATGTGTAGGATTGGCATGCACTACTTTAATTACAATGTGGTTAGTAGCAAACATATTGGAATTATGCCATTCGCTTTTGTAAAACAATGTTAACTTGTCTTAAGCCCATGGTCAAGTGGAGGAAAGAGATACACATACCGTAGGAGCAACGTAAAAGTGACAAAAAGTTTAAAGACCCTAGAAACTTCCAAATAAAAACACTGCAAAGTGAAATATAAAACTGTTTTTATGAAAAAATGCAACCGACTTCCAAATAAAAACACGAAGTGAAAAATAACATTGATTTCGAAAGTCGGTGTTCCTGTTTTGGTTCCTTCGTTTTTTGTCACTTTTTGTTTTTATTTGGAAGTCGGTTGTATATTTTTTTTAATTATTTGGGATCACATGAGAATCACCGGTTTCAAATAAAAAAAAAACGTTAAAATTAGTTGACCTAGTATAAAGTCTGAGGTAACACACATAAAAACAGTCTAATTGGGAACCTCCTCCTCTTTGAAGAAACAGTCCTAATTATTTTTCTAATATTATTTTTTTAATCTAGTAAATACTAGGAAGAAAAAAAATAAAAGTGAAATAATATTAATAAAATAAAAAAATAAATAATAATGTTTTTTTTAGCGAGGGTAGCGAGGGTAAAACCACTGGTGAAACAAGTGTCTTATAAAATAATGCAAAATCACTGTTGACAGCTGAAGCAACCCTAAGCATGTGATGCGGGTCACGTTAACACGGCTGCGTGACAACTTGCCACTGATATGAATCACTGCCATGTACTGTGACAACGTTACGTTAGCGCACAAAAATTAAAAAAATATGCCTACATGTCAGATGGCAGTAACTTGATGAATATAATGACAGGGGTAAGTGGTCTCATGTCCCTTTATTTTAAACTATGTATCTAGTAATCAAATAATTAGCACTTCAAAAAGGAAAGGCGCCGCAGGAGCAAGAAATATATTTCTAAAATTTAATCTTCGGGAATAGTAGTTTATTGGATACTTCGGTTTTGAAGGCAAAAAGATCGGAGGCCATTATCATTATCTTATAAGGTAACACCATGAATCATCTCCGGAAAATGTGCAACTCTGTGGCACTAGCAAGTATTCTCAAAGAGAGCTTTATTAGTATTAAACACTTCTTAACATAACATTACACACCCTCTTAGCCTTAGAGCGAGCTTATTGCCATTAATTTAGCACTTATTTAGGTTCTGGGCTGCTCTTGATAAATTTCAGATAGAAAAAAAACCGTAAAACATTTTGCATCATGCTCTTTAGGCCGCTAGACCAACGAGACAATATAACTTAACACAACCGGTCGGAAGATAATCCTTTGATATTGCATCATGTTTGCCTAGGACCTATAACCTGCCACAGGTGAGCTATCGATCTTGTATAGAGAATGTCCTTTGTCCATGCATCCGCCTTTCTTTATAAAGTCCTCATTCACAAAGGCCGTCCCTCTCTTTACTCATTACGAAAGTACCACTAATTGATATTCAAAATTTCGCACAGTTCTACTCACTTACTCAGTTTACTGCGGTGTACTTGGTTTGACTGCCAATTCAACGTAATTAATTTCACGCCCTACACCTGTCAGTGATTGAAATGTGAGCTTGTTCTGTCGTCCTAACTTAAATTATACTATCTGTCAATTGGCTGATTTCAGTATTTTTCGAGGCAAACACTAACGTTGTCGACGAACCTGAATTCGGATGATAACATGTTAATTAAATTAGCAATAAAAATAAATATTGCCATCGTAATCAGCAAAACAATCTAAACAGATTTTTCTACAATCCATAGATACCGAATAAAAAATTAACAACGTTTTTAAGTGCCCCAATATTGCAGTGTTTACACGACAACTTTTGAATAGATTTAGTAATTTATTTATTTTTTGATTCCATTAACCCTCGCATAGTTATGATTTCAAACAGCATATAACTCGAAATATGATTTGCTGTCAGATAGTGGCATTCCAACTTGACGATGGGAGTATGGCAATTTCGGCTTCATTTCGTTGCAATCCGAGTCACATTGAATTCGGATATTGTCGAGTGTCGTGGAAATATAGCTTGTCTATGCTTTTTGGTAGATGAGTCGTTATAACAAGGAACTGTGTCCAATATCCGAATTGACATCTCCCGGGTTATTTTGTGGATGTGACAGTATTTGGAATGAAGTATTCCGCTGGATGCAGGATATACAGTATGGCTCGTTTTGGGGATGCTTGGCAAAGACCTATGTAGGCCTGAAATCAAGCGAATTTATTCTTTATTGTTCATAAAAAATAAAAACAGATACGGACTAATAGTATAAAAAATAAATTGCGTCGATAGGCGATATCAAATCGGTCGAATTGCGTCCATTTGAACGTCCTTGTAATTTCACTTAATAAAAATCGCTTATCGGTACGATATAAATCTCATCGCGTCGAACCATCAGGGAGGTCACTTACTTTGGTTTGTAGATAATATTTAAAAATGCCGTCTCAAGCAGTGATCGCTCAGACATCCAGATGATGGTAACCAAACTACTTAAGAAACTTTTAAAAGAAGCAGAACAGAATTTAAGACAATGACACAGTATAAATATAATAATAATAATAATTTAATTAATAATAATTTATTTGCTTTAACAGTGAGAAATACATACATTAGTGTTTGAAATGTCCCTTTAGGCAAATGATTGTCTGTGTTAGGACACTTCGCTCTTCCGAAGTTTGTTTTTCCTTAATTAGGTGGTACTCACAATTTCAGGAATAGTAATTTAAAATAAATAAAATAAATTAAAGTTACAGGATTATCAACAAATTATCAATTTTGAATCTTAAAAGTAACATAATGGTAGGTTGGACGGTAATAGATTGTGTCATGGTATCTACGTGTAGAATGTAAGTGTGCAAGTCCGTGTGAAGTGTATTTGTATTTGTGTGATTGCGTGTGGAGTGTATGTGTGCGAGTGTGTGTGAAGTGTATGTGTGCGACTGCGTGTGTGGGTGCCAGAATTACGATGTATGCTACAAGAGGGCTTCGGTGTCCTCATAAGTTAGTGGTTTAATCCAGTTTATTATGATTGTTTTACACTCTTTATGTTTCTTATTATACACGTAAATCTCTCTGTTCAATCGATTGTATAGTTGAGCTGAACGATTTTTGTACTGCATCTGACCGAACTTAGTTTTAGTTTTAGGAACTTCCGCTATGATGTCCCTTCTTCTTTTTAAGGTTAAGCTGGGATCATAAAGGAGGGTTTTGTGTTTTTTTAGGACCACTTTAACAATGTATAATTTTCGCACCGAGAGCAAATTACTAATTTGGTAAAGGCTTTGAGTAGGATGTCTAAGGTTTTTGAAATACATCATTTTTATAAGAGCTCGTTGAGCCCGCTCAAGGTCCAAAAATTTAGTCTTAGCCGCACCCCCCCAAATAGGGATGCAGTACGCCAAGACAGACTGTACTAAACCTACATAAATTTCGTTGAGTAGGTGTCTGGGTGAATTTCTGGTGGTGGATGCTACTTTTTTGGGCACAATATACCTCAACGTTTTAAAGATCCAACTTAGCTTTCTAATTCTGATTGTGACGTGTTCAAGATGGGGGTACCACGATAAGTTGTGATCAACAATTATACCAAGATATTTGGTTTGTGATACTTTATCTAGTGTTGGGCATGAGCAATTGTTTTCGTCATCACACGTGTGTACTTTAATGCTAAAGTCTGAGCTCGGTTGTGAACGATGTGATATACTGAAGCACATGTAATTAGTTTTTAAAATATGGACGAACAGTACGGAAACACCGACATGTTTTGTCTCTCAGCCTTGCTCCTGCTCCTATCCTGTCCTATCTCAAAGGGACCGTAAAATTTTCAATGCAATAAATAGGTATTCTTAAAAAAGAAAAAAGTTTTTTTTTTCAAACAATCTGTTGTACCGAATGGTGCTTAATGTAATATCATTTGTCATCAATCTTGTATCTTTGTAATCAATCAAATACTATGATGCTATCTTGTGATGTTGCTAGCGTCACCTTCCGACTCCATCATGAAACCAGTCCCATAGTGCCATATTAGTTAATTTTTTCTAAAGTTACATAAGTACAACAAGTTTTTGATTAAAAAATGTCAGGATGTGCTTGAAAAACGGATTACTAGTATTTTTTTTTTATAAATTGCTACCCCACACTTGGAATTTCTTCCTGTATCGTGGGTTCGTTTACAAACATTTAAACTCACATACACAAGACACCCAGATCCGGAACAACTATCTGTAGGCTGTATAAATATTTGCTCCGTGCTGGAATCGTACCCGCGACACGCAGCGCATCAGCCGATCGCTCAACCACTACGCCAACCATGTCGACGTAGCTGGACCCATATACGAAAGCAAGGTTATAAATCTTGTAATAATAATAAAAGCCTCCGGCATTAAGCGTTGCTGCGTCAGTGAAAAAAAATCCGTACACGCATCACTCTAAATCAAACAGTCAGTTTTATCTCTTGACCTTCCTAATCCGTGAACTGCAGTGGCCTGTACGGAAAACACTCCATCGATTGCATACCCAGGTAGGCCGCTGCAGAGACAATTTGGCGAAATGGGGTTTTTAGAGTCCTCAGACATACAATGTGAGTGCGGCGCCCTTTTGCAGAATATGGCACACATGCTGGAGTACCCCAGGTGGACCTAATGAACGCCACTGACGCTGCCTACTGGTCCCAAAATTTCAAAAGAGTTTGCTATAGACTGGAAAAGAAGAAGAATCTCTTTATGATTAATCAACTTCTATTCGTCAAGTTAATATTTTGTTTAATCGCGCCCGTTAACATACACAACAACAAATCAGCATCACAAAACACCACTTTAATTTTCAGAATAAGGTTTCCTACGAAGTGACACGAAAAACTTTTTTACAAAAAATACTACCGAATTCCAAATAATATTTTTTTAATTTTTCACTTTTTTGTTGTACCTACCTAATAGGCAACTAGTTACGTAAGGTACCTATAATGCCAGAATAGATTACCCGAATATCATGAAACTGAACATTACCAGTGAAATGAGAGTGTATCAAGGTGAACTGTACACATCTTTGTACCCCTTTAGAGCGTACTGGCGTGATGATATGTTATGAAATGGTATAAACAATAAACAGACATGCGATTGCAGCAATCCCTAGAGATTTGCCCTTATTTATTGAAGAGTTCCGTTGTATATCTCAGAAGTTCTTCATCAGATCTTCACCATATTAAAATGGGATCAATTTCAGAACATACTCTTTCAAACAAAAACAGAATTTCCATAATCGTTCCACAATTGACGGAGTTGTCGGTGAACATACATAAAATAAACATACATAAAGTCCAACACAGAACCTCCTTCTTTTTGGTAAGTCGGTTAAAAACTTCTCTATGGAAGCTAATTGTCTATAATCAAGATCACAGCAGAACTTAGTGACAGACATGAACTTAAAAAAACACCATGCCATATTTGTGCCCAAGAACCGTATGCGAGTTTACTACAGTACATAAAGGCCATGTCCATGAATACTATATTTACGATTTACCTAGCAATGCTTTGTTTCTTTAGACAACCGTTGGTCGCCATAAAATATTAATATTTAGGCACAGTTTGCGGAATGGCTGCGTAACAGATAATTTACAAACAGGAAGGAGTTTTACTAGTAGTCTGAAGTGAACTTTCACCTAACCAGCCGATAGATGTTCTTTAATATATGCACAGTACTGCATGGATTATATAATCGACATTCTACCGCACTATCATTGATTCCACAAGTGAAGAAATGCAACCAACTGAGGCGGTGGACAAATTCTCTTTTTGAAAAACGACGCCATCTTTCTTTAATGCCAGCTATTTTATAACCGACTTACCAAAAAGGAGGAGGTTCTATGTTCACGTTAATTGTGGACCGATTTTGAAAAATCTTTTTTTGATGTTTTCAATTCGGATGTTTGTACTTTATATTTTTATGACGTATTTTCAAAATTCTTTTTTAGTTCGAAAGAAGTTTATCCGAAATTGGTCCCATTTTAATTTGGTGAAGATCTGATGAAGAACTTCGAAGATATACAACAGAACTATTCAATGAATAACGCCAAATCTCTCGGGATTGCTGCAATCGCATGTCTGTTTATTGATTATACCATTTCATAACATAACATCACGCCAGAACGCTCTTAAGGGGTACGCAGATCTCTCATTTCACCGGTTATGTTCAAGTTTCATGATATTTGGGTTATCTACTCTGGCGTTAAGGTAACTTACTAAACAACTTGCCTATTAGGTAGATACAACTAAAAAGTGAAAAATAAAAAACTTTTTTCCAAAAAATACTACCGACTTCCAAATAAGACAACTACAAAGTTAAAAATAACTTTATTTTTGGAAGTCGGTGTCCATAAAGCAGAAAAAAAATGGTACACACGAAAGACATACCGACACCGAAGTCGGTAGTATTTTTTTGTAAAAAAGTTTTTATCTCGTGAATCCTTTACTAAGTTACACTGCGTTCACAATTCTTAGGAAATCTAATATTCTGAGAAGAGACCCATCTTAAAGGCCTTCATACCGTATTAAATTTTCAATACACGTGCTTGTAAAGTGAGTCTTTTTACATCGCTTTTAGGGCCATAAATCGAGCTATATCACACACGTGCGTTACACATTATACACTAGTGCATTTTCAATTTAACCGGGTAATACAGTTTTTTTTGTAACTACAAACACGTTTCATGCCGCTGAAACTCCATATACATTTTTGGAATAAATAAATATCTATGTCATTAATTAAGTCAAACAAACATTTATTACTATCAAATTATGCATATTTCACAATAATTTGTTAATTATAATATTGAAGAAGGCTGTATGTTCACTCACCTTGAATTAGGCGCGTGAATAAAAGAACATCTGCGCCATTTCCCATAACAAAATTTTCTTTTTTTAATATTTATAGTTTTAGTGCAGAAGATATACAATTTATAGAGTTAAAACCGCTAGAAATACTAAATGAAGCACAAAATGCAAACGATAGCCTTCTTAAAATCTAGAGAAAAGTACTAAGCTGCCTACGATAGTTTCCTACAATGGAAGAGCAAGAAAAAAACCCTGTCAGTTTCTGTAAATGTGTTTTGGCGTATTTCTCTAAACAAGCCCAGCCGCCTGTGGTGCACCTATTCCATGTTAAGAAGCATGGTTAAGCTCATACATGGTATTGATATCAAAACATACCGTAACCTGATGGCATTTTTGAAGAGACGCTCGGACGAGTATACTGGTAGGAATTCTAAAATTTTGTCACCAGCCGACGTTGAAAAGCAACAAGGGCACGTTGAATATTATTATTCTAAAAGTATCTATAATATGATTGCGTAACTTTAGCATAACTCCTTGATTTCTTTGCAAGTTGTCTTATGCGCAACTTGCAAAGAACTTCGGTGTTACTGGTGCGTGTAGACGACAAGAGTTTTGTAACATTACAATAAAAGATGTAGAAACCCACGGCGAAATGCTTCTCGTCAAAATTAGCCAGACCAAAATCAAAATTCCACTATCTTTAACAATCCACAGACCTTTTCGTGAAACAGTGAAAAAATATTAAGCTCTCCGTTCACAAAAAACTTTCAGAAAGAAAAATGTACTGCACAAACAATTGGTATTAACAAATTAGGTAATATGCCAACTCCGCCGGTGGGTTTCCGCATTTTCGAGGCGGGGAGGGTCAGTAGTGTGGCTTCACCGTGGCTTGGTCACCCACGGTGAATTGAAGAGGAACCAGAGGAGGAGCCGCTCGTCCAGGCTGTTGCCGATTAAACCTACGACGTAGCGGCCAACTAGTAGGTTGCGGTGCCGCTTGGTAACATGCGACATCGCAACTAGGCGGGCCGCGATGTCTTATGGAGCGTCCCAGATCCCATACGATACCGCGGCTGAGGGTTGGAGGCCGCGGCGGGAGAGGAGTGCCGGTATTGCAGTGTGCCGCTCTCCCTACCTTCCGCGGCCTGGACGGGGTCGCCACCGTCTGATGGCGCACGCGGTGGGGCCATAGGGGAGGAGGATTGTCGGTATAGCGTTGGCCGCTCTCGCTATCACCTGCGGCCAAAAATGGTAGGTGGCGGGGTCCTTGTCCTTGAACCGTCATAGGGAGACCAAGGGTGCTCATACACTGGGTCGCCTGGCGCCCATGTGCTGGTTTGGTCCCTGGGGTAGATAACGGCGTACTGTGTGTTCTGGTTCGCCGCTGATGAGGGTTACTCCCAGAGGACGGTGGGTTGGCAGTGAGTAATAACGCGTGCCCGTGTTCGCGCACTAAGCGGTCTGCCCTATCTCCCCGTGGTAGCACAGTATGCATGAGCATTTCCCCAAGATAAAAAAGGTAATACGCCAAGAGAAATTGCGAAGTATCTATGTTTGCCTCAGGCCGATTTTTACACCACCACCGTGTCCAGTGTAAAAATTGGCCTCACACCAAATTTTTTGAAGAACTTTAGCCAAAATTTTGGATGATTCGGGGGCCAATATATTAACTTAAAAGCGACATGGCAAATGGCGTTCTGACGCAGTCGCTGAACAAGATCTCTATTCATAACAAGGCCAAAATCAGTACCAAAATAATAACGCAAGCCATTAATTTGGAGCCAAAGTAAAAAAAAATACTCCGAACCACAACCATGTACATCTCTTAGCATGAACTATTTGGTGCCTACTGCTCTCAATCATTTTTATGATTTGCCATTTTCGCCGCCACATACCCAAGAAGAAAACGAAGGTACTAAAGAAGTGGCAAGCATCAATGTAACACAAATAGAAATTGTCATCCAATTCAATACAATACAGCTTTGAAAATTGAATGTTCACCAATTGTTTTAATAATTAAACAATATAAGCAATATATGTTTATTTTTTTCCTCGCATATGTGTTGAAAAAGTCTTATGAAACTCGTGAGCTCTGCTCATTACACGCTCGGCTGAATTGCGCCCTCGCCTAAGGCTCGGGCTGCAATTTAGCTCACTTGTATCATATCATGAGATACTTATAACCTGTCATGTGATGTATGTCATTGTGGTACTCCTCTACAAGAATGGCGACGATGCCCGGCTATAACTTTAGGCCCATTTCACTTTTTAGCCATGTCTCAAAGTTGTTTTCGAGAGTCATCACGAATCGTCTCGCGCGCTGGTTTGACGATTTCTAGCCTCCCGAACAAGGCGGATTCCGAAAAGGCTTTAGCACCGAAGACGACATACATACGCTGCGGCAGGTAATACAGAAGACCAAAGAGTACAACTTGCCTCTCCGTTTAGCGTCTGTGAATTACGAGAAAGCCTTCGATTCGATCGAGACTTGGGCTGTACTGCAGTCCCTCCAACAGTGCCAGATCGACTACCGGTACATTGAGGTGTTGAAGTTTTTGTACAAGAACGCCACCATTACAATCCGTCATCAGACCTCGAAACCTATCCTTCTCCAGCGTGGTGTGAAACAGGAGACGTCATTTCTCCGAAACTGTTCACTGCTGCGCTGGAGGATGTATTCAAGGTTCTGGACTGGGCCTAGGCATCAACGTTAATTGCGAGTACATACCTCACCTTCGGTTTGCCGACGATATAGAGGTCATGGCTGAGACCATGGAAAGCCTCAGTACAATGCTCGATGACCTCAGTAGAGCTGCCGAAAGAGTGGATCTTAAAATGAACATGGACAAAATCAAGCTCATGGTAAATGACCATGTAATACCCACTCCCATCAAGATTGAAGACTCTATACTCAAAGTTGTGGATGATTATGTCTACCTGGGATAAACGGTCCAGTTGGGCCAATTTCGAGAAAGAGGTCAACCGTCGAATCCAACGCGGCTGGGCAGCTTTCGGGCAGTTACGCGGTATCTTCTCGTCCAACTTACCACAGTGTCTCAAGACGAATATCTATGACCAGTGTGTGTTGCCAGTGATGACATGTGGCTCTGAGACGTGGTCGTTTACGATGGGCCTCATTAGAAAGCTTACAGTCACTCAAAGGGCAATGGAGAGGGCTATGCTCGGCGTTTCCTTACGTGATCGAATCAGAAATGTAGAGATCCGTAAGAAAACCAGGGTTACCGGAATAGCCCTACGAATTGCCAAACTTAAGTGGAAGTGGGCAGGGCACATTGCTCGCAGAACGAATGCCGATGGGGCAGAAAGGTTCTAGAGTGGTGACCGCAAACCGGAAGACGTTGCGTTGGAAGGCCTCTCACCAGATGGACCGATGACCTGGTGAAGATTGCGGGGATCCGCTGGTTGCGAGACGTACGGGACCGGTCAATGTGGCGACGCTTGGGGTAGGCCTATGTCCGTCTTTCGGCTGATATGATGATGATTTCATGTGATTATCTGTTGCATGAATTTAATTTTAGTAATGGCCGTTCTATCTTGCAGCAAACATAGACAACCCACAACGAACTTAGTTCGCATGATAGAGCTCCGGAGGCTGTGTTCCAGGAGATTCTCCCCTTCATAATATCTACTAACGTTATAAAGTTTATGCTTTGCCTTTCATGTTAAAATAAATATCCTTCCCGCCCCCAACAGTTTTCAAAGTGCATACATACTCTTTGACGTAAAATGAATACGGAGAAAATTAAATATCCTTGTGTTGCAGCCGATGTTTCAAGGAAATCGAGTTCTCAGTAAACGATATTGGAACCTTTGAAGACTAATGAGATTTCCCGACGAAGGGAAGCACACTCGAGTGAAAATGCGGCTGCAATATTAAATGACTTTGTGGCGCACATCCGATGTTTGCTTTAATGCAAATTTATATAAAATCCAATTCTATTTTGTTTTTAATTAAGAGTCAGACAGTGACGTATTTGCGAAGCAATCAACTTACGTTTTATATATATATATATATTAAGTGAGCGATGGGCCATGGTCATTCTCCATCTCTGCGAGGATGGAGAGGGATGTCACAATCGCGTTACTCAATGGTGGACACAGTGGTGATTGTGATTGTCACTGATCAAATCATAGTAAGTGTAAAACTTGTAAGAGTGCTCCAAGTGACCAAACACCTGCACTTTTGAGGACCTGATAAACATTAGTGAAGCCGCTACAACGTATAAAATCACCAAAAAATAAAATAAAAAGACTGCATGTGCAGTTTCGCATCACAACAGTCACTCAATAATAATTCAATCAAAATAATCCTCAAAGCATAGACTTTAGAGAAACCCACGTAATTTTGCCAAAACAATTCCGAACGCCAGTCGAATATTACATTCAAATTATAATTACACATTCACGCATAAGAAAAACGATTCGTTTTCGTAAAAAGGAACCGGCCTAGCATTCTCGACCTCCCGTCAAAGTTAACGTAATTACTGACTTTCTCTTAGATAGCTGAGCAAGTGAGCATCCCATTGTTTTACATGCGTTATTTGATTACGTGAATGTACTTGTTTTGATACAACACGTTAGTCTTCTACGGCTATTAGTGATGAGACACGGTGGTGTTTCGAGCTCAGTGGCGAATTGAGCTTAGTTTTGTAAGTGACGAATTTGTTACGTTGGATTAAAACATTAACGTCACAACTTATTTGATAGATGTTACTGTGTCTGCTTAGGTATATATCATCACCATCATCATGTCAGTTGAAAACATCCACTGCTGGACATTGACCTGAGGCTCTAGACAAGTGCTATTCGATGTCAGCGAAAGCGTTGGTAGAAATTCCAAAATGTAAGGGATTGATCACGTGACATTTCGTTGGTGTTTGTATTACCCTACATTTTCGATTTTTTTGTCATTTTTCTAATCGGTATTGCAACCTTTTCGTCGATAGGATGTCACTTGTCTCAAGCCTCTGGTATATAAAAAAAACACATTTCACAAGCCGTCGTGGCCCTTCCGGATCGTATTGTTGAAATCTCAAAATGTTGGAAACCACAATGTTGAATTTGGAAAATGTCGTTCCAAAAAATATCTTTTGCCGGCAAGAAACTTAGACTACCGTCTTGCTTGGCAATAAATACAGAAACTCAATAATAATTTTCCCAACATAGAGATTAAACAAACTGAGATTTAGATTGCTAAGTACCACTGTAACAAATGAAACATCATCATCATTTTGGCCAAAAGACTCGGAACATAAGCCTCCCCTAACTGTCGATAATATCGAGCGATAACACAAGTAGATAAACGTGGTAGCGAGTTAAATACAGTACCAACTCTACAACTGCAAAGCAAAAATGATCCTTACAGCCACGGAATAAAAGTGCAGTCAATCAATAACCACTGAGTTAACAGTACAAAAAACATTAAAACTGACGATATTAATACCGGTATACAATAAAAATATGCCGTGCAGTGAGCCAAGACCGGTTCTGTTCAACAAATAAAGCGAGATTCAAAATCTGTGAGCTTCCATTGTCAAATCTGAACTTTGACTGCAGGATCGTCGACCACATCATCGCTTACCATCAGGTGAGATAGTGGTCAAACGCGAACCTATAATAAATCAATACCTTGAAATACTAGGGACACTCCACTTGCCATTCCGAAGTGTGGCCAAAACTGTCGAGATGCCTTTAGAAGTGTGGTTTGATGCGTCAGTTCAAATGATAACGCATCTGAGCGTGCTCCGAAGTGCGATGTCAAAAACGCAATTTTAAACAAAAGGTTTATTTATTTATTTATTTATTCAAACTTTATGCATAAGTACAAAGGCGGACTTATGACTTAGGCATTTTCTACCAGTCGACCGAGGGTGGTTCAGAGATAAAACAAGGCAGGTGCAAATAAATGATAGGGTGAATAGAGAAAAGATACGAAAAAAAAAAAGGAATAATAAATATATACTTAGATACATACACATCTATAAACAAAGGTATATAAGGTTCGGAGCGCGTTCCAAACCACCGGTTAAGACCGCACTCTTGTGCGCGGTTTGGAACGACACTCCACCGAGTGCGCTCAAAAGTGTACGAGTGAGGGCCGCTAATGTATTGATGCTACCGTGTAAAGCCTGTCCGAGCGCTAGTCTCTAAGTCCGACACAGGCTTTTTGCGTCGACCGGAGATCATCGAATACCGCGCGATCTAATTGTAGCAATCTGTAGTAGATTGTGATAGCTCTGCTCTATTGTAATGGCTTATTTACTGTGACTAGGATCTCACTTATGAATATAAGTCGATGAACATGAGTAATAACTACAGTACCGCCAGCAAACAAACCCTTCGGAAACACAACCGCATTGAAAACAAATCAAAGGTTTGCGTGACTATTGTTTAAAATGTGATGAGCACTGATGTGGAGCGTTTGGATCAAAGGATACCAAATATTCCGCATGCAATGGAAATCCAATATCGAAATGCCGGACAGTTTTAATGAATGCTGCCACTACATATCAAATAATTCTACAAATTGTCGGTGTGTTTGGAGTACTGTGAATGTATTCATTTTACAGATAGGAGTTGTACTGGTACGTCTAGGTGTTACTATGGCGACCTGCAAGGGCCCCACGGGAGGCAGACACCGTAATTGTGGGTGCAACGCGATTCCTACATGTATATTTGTGCATTTATGCGAGGGTAACAATGAGAAATTTGATCCCTAGACGCGCCGCAGTTCACTGGAAATGACTGGGATTGGTAAATTATTTGGCATTTTGGGGTCTATTAAAACAGTACCTTTTTACTGTGTTCGTACATAATGTAAATTATGCACAATTTAACAATAAAATGGGACTGTATATAATGTATAAACCAATAATACCTATATAAAGACTAAATAATAAAAATATACAAAACTCTTTCCAAGTAATTTTCAGTATGAGGGTCTTCAAGTCAAGAGTAAATCGGTTACTTCTAGGCAAACGTGCTCACCGTCGACCACATCATCGCTTACCATCAGGTGAGATAGTGGTCAAGCGCAAGCCTATAAATAAAAAAAATAGAACCAACCTACCTAATTCATGAGCAATATAAACTCGAATGTATCAATCAAACTGTCACTTAACGTTCAATTACATCACCATTAAAATATGACTAACAGCTTCATTCATGAATGAGAGTACGACATCAGAATAAATTAAAATAGCCATTTACAAGTGACGACACTTAGTACCTACATGCGGTATGTCGCATACTTATGTGTATCCTTACCAATCTGTTCAGCTATATTATACTAAAACTTAAATCTTTGACGATAGTAGCCGTAGTAAATTATATACCTATGTGCTTGCTGGAGTGTCCTGGCTGTCCATTCATCCTGGAAGATCTGTACAGTGCTTCTGACGCTGCAATATGCGTGGCCGCCTACTGGGCCCAGACAATCTAATTGAATATGCCGTCGAATCGAAAAGAAGAAGAAGAAGAACATAACTACGTTAATCTTTCATCACGACATGAGATATCCTGAATCCGTGACCATCATAATACGTATACCCTGATCTGAATTTATTTTGGGTCTTTTGCATTCATACATATTTTACTCAAATTATCTTAGTGTTCACTCACTTTCTGGTCAATTTAGCTAACAACTCCACCTCATATATATGACTCTTTTTTATCTGCAATTAACTCAACCAATGGTTAATTAAATATGCTAACCAAAGATTTTAAATTTCTCTTAAAGGCGATTTTTCATTAATTTTTAGAATGACAAATCTATACTAATATTATAAAGCTGAAGAGTTTGTTTGTTCGTTTGAACGCGCTAATCTCAGGAACTTCTGGGTGGAATTGAAAAATTATGTTTGTATTGCGTAGTCCATTTATCGAGATATACCATTTATTTGACCATTTGTTAGACTAGCAATTGACGAATAAACACATTTTACCGAAATTCGAAACCTATGGTTACAATATTTAATCATTTGTTGAGGTTACTACTGATCAAAAAACTGAGCCTCAGGCCCGTTTCCGCCACCCTGGGTTACCTTACTAACTCCGAGTAATTAGCTAACCCAGACTCATTATAGACGACATGTTATCAATTAAACTTCGTGTAGGCAACTTCTTTTTTCGAACAACTAACACTGAGTTAACTTTTGGTGCAAGTGGGCCTTAATGTTATACACTGATCGTGAAAAAGATTTAGTTCTAAATCCTACAAAAAATGTGGGGGCATAAAATCTCAAAAATGTGTGGGATTGCCAGGCGCTATATTATCACTTGATCAATCCCTTACATTTTGGCATTGCGAATATCTCCATCGCTGACATCGAAGGACAATTGTCTAGAGTCTCTAGTATATACACCACACCGGAAAACGCAACCTGATTCAAAATTCCTTATACCTCTTGACCACGTGCTAAATGTAGGCCAAGTTCATACGGACGAATAGCCAAGCATTCCAATCAAACTATATTGTTTTGTAATAGGACTATTTAGGACTAAAGAGATGCCGCACGCTACGCTTGAATTATTCATTTTTAAGTAACAGTCGCCTTGGACAATGGCGTCAATGGTGAAATGTGTGGAATAATTATATTGTTCAATGATGTTATGCTATGAGTAAACTTGTTTGGTTTGATTGGAATTATAGTTTTTGTACGTATTCTTTTTGGAACGAAGTTCTTTAATGCAGCTTGCGGTAGGTGTGATTCAGAAGAATATGTGACGTCACGTAAGGAGGTACCCAGACCGGACACTTTTTTCCTGAAGATCATTATTTTCTTAGGCAAAATATAGTTTGACTGGTTTTTATCTGGCTCGCCGCAATAGGTTTTCTTCATAAATCCTTGTCTATCAACCGGCACGCTATAAATCACTCCAAATACTTTCATATCAGTTCTCATAAAATCTTTTAATCTTAATACCACAACTTAGTTCAAAATATGCATATTATATCATCATGCCGTTATACCCCAAAATACCTATACCGACAATTAGGCAATTTATGCTTGAATCCCATATAATAGAAGACCAAGCCTATTGCCAACAACGGGGCACAAATAGGTACAGCAATTACCCGATCACATTAATAGGGTTCACTAACCAAATCAAATACAATAATGTGTGAAGTTGTCGCAGTTTTCAAATTAACGCGTTCGCTTATGGGCCTACATGCGGTTTAGTACCGTAAAACGGTAACTTTCTAAAGCATACTCCTTAGTAACGGCTAGGTTAAAATGTTTGAAAAAAATATACATTTATTATTGTTTCATGTACATTATTTTTTAAACATGGCTTTTTCGTATAACAAATAGATTTGTTTTAAAAAAATAATTAGAAACACGATATTTTTCCCAACTTTTGGATACTCCTCCAAAGCGGCTTGGATGTTTAAAAATATTTTTACACAGAAAAATTGATGGCTGGAATTTATTAAATCGAATCATATTTTGCAAACAGAACTGTTCAAAAGGAGGTTCAATATTGATATTTTGGCATCGAGCGGGCGCACGGCCAGTACTGTTTTATTGGGTCGTAATATATCGCCTTAAGTACACACTTTAGCTTAATTCAATTTATGAGAGTGTAATGAATCATGAGGCTGCGTGCGTTCGAATATTTTTCACAGTTAATACTAGTATTATGTCATCATTTAACCAGCCCATTATTGCGGGTGTAAGCTTTCATTACTCTCAAGTGATTTTAATTAAAAAATTCATGAGATTTATAAGCCGTGCGATACTTTCGTTGACTTTTATTCTCACAAGAGGCACTCATTTATGTAATTATACGAGTTGTGTATGTTGTTCAATTTTACGGTTCTGAGGTAATTTATTAATGAGATGCGAATTCTTTGCGCGGATTAAAATTCTTTCTTTATTTATGTTTGAGACAAGATACTGTTACAAAAAAAAAAAAAACTTATGTCTCTTTGTGGGACTGTCAGTGTGGAGGACTTTATTGGATAAAAGGATTAAAATAAAATTCAGTATCCATTATCCTGGATTATATTCAAATTCAAACTTAAATTATTAAGGAACCTACTTTTGATTTGTCACGCAAAAGATGAATCTAGTTGCACATTCGCAACGTAGGAGAAGATTGTGCAAGAAACGCAGCAATGATCTTATAAATGATGATACTGTTGACAAGGGTACATGAAAACATCTCTAAAATAATATATACTAGCTGTGAGACCCCTTTAAGCAAATCAAATGCGCCCGTACATGTACTAAGACCGTCATCACAATTCCGAGTAGAGAACGAGGTTCTAACTCAAAGCTGCTTCATGATTATTGAAGCCCTACGAAGCCATTTGACAATACTATTTCTAACGTAAATCATTTCACCCAATAAAATTGACATTGTGTATTGTATTGCCTATTTCAAATTATTTACTGAATTTCATCTTGATATGGTAAACTTGTATTGATTAAATTGAATGTTTTAGTAACATAATTAAATAGGTCTTTATTATTTATGGATACAACTGTTTGCATGCCTTAGTTAATTTAATTAGTTTATGGATCATTTCATTAAAACTTAACATCTATAACTTTTACCTACTTTATATGCAATAAAGTACTATATTAATTATATTCTAATAAAAATTGAATACTTCTAATGTCAAGTTGCCTGGAATACAAAACAAGATGTATCCACCGATTGCACAGCATGATTTTCTTCTTGTTTACGTCTTTTTAGTTATCTTCTTAAACAGTCGGGTTTTTATGGGTGTTTTTCTTTTATTATTTACAAGACAATTTTTTTTTTTTAATTTTTTGAAATGTACATGTATTGTTGTATTTAAGTTAATTTCTTTAAATGACAATTTGAATTTTAATATTTTTTGTTATTGAATGTAATAAATAAGTTAATGTTTTAATGACAATTTTAATTTTAATAATTTTGTAAAATGAAAATGTTTGCATGCCGAATGGTGAAATATTGCAGAACTGACTAATGTATACTACAGACTTATTTATTACCCATATTTGCAAATAAATGCTATTCTATGATTTTTGTAAATATAATGTACTGACCGAAACGACTGTCAAAGGGAAACAAATTACAACTGAGGCCAATTCCAAATCATTTACATGTCTCACTATACATAACGGATGATCAAACGTGAGCCAAACACACATTAAAATGAAACCATACACAAGCTTTTATATTTCAAAAAATATTTTTATTATAAGACTAGCACTTCGCCCGTGACTTCGTTCGCGTGATTTCGTTTATCCTTTATATGATTCTCTTATGTGCAGTTAGTGTAGGCGACCGATAATAAGCTATTATTAAATCAATAAATACTGGGTTATCGTTGATATCTAGGGTTGATTAGTTTGGGACGACTGCTTTATTTGACTTAAAGAATAATAAATTTTAGGTTAGTGCCACAACCTCCTTCCCTAAGAATTTAATAAACCCTTTTTGTCTATTTGATAGTCGAGTTTTAACAACCAAAATGTTATGGTATTCACTCCTATCTTCTCGTTTTTATTTTTCGTTTATGTTAGTTAGATTGTGCAATAAGATTTCTTAAAAAACTTTAACACCCCTTAACCCTATCTGGGGGGTAATTTTAAAAAACATTTATGTTAATTTTGATTATTTACTTTCTCCCCATCGAATGGGGATGTTTCCTGGTTAGAAAAATAATAATCTCTATTTAGTCCGTCAATGAGGTTATCAAATAATATTGGAACCGTATTTTTTGCTTTATCAAATAAATATAAACTGGCAAAGATAAAGCGCTTGATGCGCTTCACACTATTAGTTCAGGAAGTGGGGACTTGTAACGTCACTTTGTAAATATAAAGTTTAGCACACCTTGACGTCACACGATATTACAAAGCACTGTATCGTGGTATTTTTTTATTTACGTGGCAAAAGAACAAATACGTGTCCAATATTTTTAGGTTATCTGAAGGACTAAATAGATATTTTATGCCAACTACGCTATTAGATTTTTCATACAAACAAATTGCCCCGTTTTCATCCTCTTAAAGATTACTGTGAGAGTCCGGTGAATGTGAACCGCACAGGACCGATCAGTCTGACAAGGCCTATGCCCAGCTGTGAACGTTTTTACGCTGAAATTCTGCTGATGATGAACGGTTGAATTGCCGAAAATCCCTTCTTTCTGCTCCCCTAGATCCCTACATAAAAAAGGAAACCCTTTGCATTAAGATTCTTAGCAAACTTCACCCGCTACATCGTATTTTGGAGGTAGTTTCGACAAACATATAATGACAACCTTTATTGTTTATTTAAGTTGGTATTTATGTTAAGTTTCAAGTTTATTAACCCAAGGCGTAAATTTTCAAAAAAACTGTAACACCCATTATAATATCGTATTTTGGAGGCAATTTCGAAAATCTAATGACAACCTTTATTGTTTACCTACCCCCTAAATCGTCTTTTGGGGTAGTTTAAAAAACTATTAAAATGTTTAGTTTGGTATTTATGTCAAGTTTCAAGTTTATTAACCCAAGAAATAAGTTTGTTAAAAAAAAACTTTGGCTCTCCCTAAATCGTCTTTTGTGGATTTGTTTCAAAAAACTAATAAAGACAGCCTTTATTGTTAACTTAGGTTGGTATTTAAGTCGAGTTTCAGGTATATTAATTCAAGAAATAAGATTATTCAGATAAAACTTTAACTCCTTTTAAATCTTCATTTGGAGGTAGTTTCAGAAAACGAATAGTGACAAACATTATTATTTACTTAGGTTGGTATTTATGTCAAGTATTTATGTCAATATTTTCCAATTATAATTTAATTAAATTGAACAAGCTTTTTAGCTTACCGAGCATGTCATCCATACCAAAAGGTGTATGCAATTTCATCCTAATCGGTTGAGGATAACTGCTTTAAAATTCAGTTGAAAAATTTGACTCGAACATACATACGAGTACATTGAAAGTTAATAAAAAGCTTGTAAAAAAATTGAGATGCAGATATATGCCTAGTCTTGATATGGTCCCTATTGACCGAAACCGGCTGGATCGCTTTGTTTAGCACTGAGAACACAGTACCCCTTTTCTTCACATTATGATTTATGTTCGTCCAGATAAAAGCTGACGGTTTAACGCAAGGTGTGTATTTGCAACTTGTCCTTGAACATTTGTATGCGAAATGATTACTTTAAATCTATAGGGTTCAGCTTGAGTGACCGTTATTCGTTTTATATCGTATTGCAACTAAAAGCTATACTGCATCGCTCCTTGTAAAACACAGGTACTCTGTAGCATATTATGTTTATACTGGAAGCTGCTTCCAACTTGGTAGTTTGGAAAAAGCTTGACAAATTCATTGTTATGAAAAATTCTTCTAATCAATTTCATTTATGTATGTTTGACGATTTTACAAGCTTTTATTTAACTTGCAATATAATATGTATATATGTAAGTGCGTTCGGTTCGTTAAGGAGCTCGTGGCTAAATAATAACAGCCGCACGGGTCGATCTTCAAGGTTAAGCAACGCTTGACGAGGTCGGTCCGTGGATGGGTGACCATTTTCAACATACCGAGTTTCCTCCGTGCCTCGGAAAGCACGTTAAGCCGTTGGTACCGGCTGTCATTTGAAGATCTTTGACAGTCGTTACTGGTAGTCAGAAGCCTGAGATCTGACACCAGTCTTGCCAAGGGGTACCGTGTTACCCAGTTACTGGGTTGTGGAGGTCAGATAGGCAGTCGCTCCACGTAAAACACTAGTGCTCAGCTGAATCCGGTAAGACTGGAAGCCGACCCCAATAAAGTTGGGAAAAGGCTAGGCAGATTGATTGTATGTAAGTGCGTTCGGGTCAAATCTTGAAACTGAATTTTAAAGCGATCCTACACCGATTAAGAAGAAATTTTGCATACCCGTTTAGTGATGACAATGCATGTTTAACTAAGTAACGTCATTCTACATCCAACATGGCGGATGGTCCAAGATGGCGGACTAGTTGTTTTTTGTGCACTGCCATGATATGGGTATCAAATGAAAGGGTTTGCTGAGAAGAATACGACAAAAGCTTGTTTAAAAAAAAAAGATTTTTTAACGAATCATTTTATTTAAAATAAAATCATAGACATTAGATCCACATAAATCGATAAGTGTATTCTCTTACACAATGCTAGTACCAAGCCAAGTGTGTGGGTATCATAGGTACACCACAGCACAATGATCTTTGATCTCAACACAATGCAGTCAGATTAGCTGGCTCGCAACTGACCCCTTGTGTACGAGTATATTATTATGTCGGTACCATACACCCATACTTTACCTACGTACCTACAGCACTACTTACGACGTACGTACACAGTGTGGAAACACTGTGATAGGGATTTAAGTAAAAAACTATACACATAGAATGATACTGTGTCCCTCTGGGAACATTCTCAGCGGTTGTCTTCGGTAGCGGTCGATATTTAAAATGTGGTTGTATGGGGAACGCGTAACGTATAAGCAGACGTTCGGACGTATACCCACAAAAAATTAAAAATTCGTGCTCTCTCTTTAAATATTAGATTAAATTACTATAAACGAAAAAATTGCCTAAATATGTTTTGTATTATTGTACCACTTGTTTACCAATAAGTCGGCTTTTACGCCTTTTTTCCCATGGCGGCAGGCAGAAACTACAGAACGCCACCTGCCTCTGTTTTTCTTAACTAAAATAGTACATAATCTTTTTTTTTCTTGTTATTTCCACTTCTATATCAGCCTGTGCTAAATATCCTTCATTAACCGACTTCCCAAAAACGGGGGAAGTTTTCAATTCGGATGTTTGTACTTTCTATTTTTTGACTTATTTGCAAAATTCTTTTTTAGTTCGAAATAAGTTTATACGAAATAGTCCGATTTAAATTTGGCAAGGATCTGATGAAGAACTTCGGAGATATACAACATAACTCTTCAATAAATAACGGCAAATCTCTCGGGATTGCTGCATGTCTGTTTATTGTTTACACCATATCATAACAAAGATCACGCCGGTATGCTCACAGATACGCAGATGTGTACAGTTCACCCTAGTACATTCTCATTCCACCGGTTATGTTCAACTTATATGTTGCATTTTTTTAATAGTCGGTTGTTTTGTTAAAAAGTTTTTTACATCCCTAATTCATTCTACAGGTTGAAACTAAAATCATTGGCAAGCGTCCAGGGGGTGAAAGTTAACTCATGAATATTAATAGCTTTTACTATGAACGCTAAAGTTTTTGTGACTGACTATGTTGGTATGCTAACACACCTTTTGATACGATATAACATTGATTCGAGGAACTTTAAATAATTTATGTACTTTCTGATACTTACACCAGCAATGTTAGAAGACTCATACATCTGCAATGGCATTATGTGTTATTAGTAAATGGAACAATTCTTTTTACAGGTTACTATGAAGGTCGCATATTGAAGGGAACCTAACAACTTGCAGACTGGCAGTATGATAGTTCTGGCTGGATTTTGGTCCGCTTTCGAATTTAGAACAAATTTAAAAAGACAGACAGTTTGGGAATCGAGTATGCATGTAAAAGTAGTTGAATTATTATGAAATACCAACCAAAATGCATTTCTTTACATAATATTTGAGCCCCGGTTAAGATAAGAACGTCGGCATCCAAACTTCTTATGTACATAAAATTTGTGAATATTAATTAAATATCTAATGAAGATACTGAAATTCTCATGTAATCCGTTATTGTCTGGGCTTTAAATGCGCAGTTGTTTCAATAACAAAGAAATATAGCTATGCCTCGCCTTTCAATCTAAATAACGCAGTATGTAAGGTATAAATTATTTAAAAGGAATAATTCCAAGTCATGTTCTTTATTGTAATTTATTTATGAGTTAATATTTAATTTTTATTACGGATGGTTGAAGAAGCGAAAATTTCTGAAGTGGCGACCGCGAACCGGAAGACGTTGCGTTGGAAAGGTAGGTGGACCGATGACCTGGTTAAGTTTACAGGAATCTGTTGGATGCGAGACGTGCAGGACCGATCAATGTGTCGATACTTGGGAGCAGTGGATGTCTTTCGGCTAAAATGGTGAAGATGATGATTTAATTTAATGAATGCTGATTGGCCTGTAATTGGCGACTGTATAACTCTAAGACCATTTTTGTACCTGCATCTAAGAAACGCTGCATACTGAAGTTGTTGGTGAACTTTAATACATCCTACTATTATTATAAATGCGAAAGTTTGTGAGGATGGATGGATGGATTGATAGATGTTTGTTACACTTTCACGCATAAACTACTAAATGGATTTCGATGAAAGTTGCCAGAAATATAGCTGAATAACTCATAGACTAAAATTTATAAAGAAATTGAGAGAAGTACTAATAAAACGCGGGTGGAGCCGCGGTTGGCAGCTAGTGAATAAACACATGACTCGACTCACCTCGAACAATCAAATTCACAGTTTTTTTTATATATTGATGTTATGGCGACTGAGTCCAGTGGAGGTTATCGGAACTGACATGGAATAGGGTCTAAGATACTAGAACCTCAATGTCGGCTACGATTCTCGAGCTGGTGATTCAGGTGCAGAAATCATATTTCAAGATTCTCGGTTACTTTAGCGTTAGTGAGCTTGAAGAATGGCCAAACTTAAGTGGCAGTGGGCAGGGCACATTGCTCGCAGAACGGATGGTCGTTGGGGCCGAAAAGTTCTGGAGTGGCGACCGCTTAATGGAATACGCAGCGTTGGAAGGTCTGCCTCTAGGTGAAGCGATGACCTGGTCAAGGCTGTGGGAATCCGATAGATGCGAAACGCACAGGACTGATCAGGAGGCCTATATCCAGGGAGTCTACTCCCTATGGCCGTCAACGAAGTTACGGGCCCCGTCCTAAGTACTCCGAAACTACGGATTGAAAAAACAAGTGTTAGGTTACGTTTTTCGGACGGTTAAACACATCGGGAGTAGGAACAACTGTCAAATTGTGTTATTCATGTACGTAATACTTAGTAGGAAACGCCCGTAACAAAGGCCGTAACAACGGAGTTCGTACTTAGGGAGTATAGACCCCCAGCAGTAGACGTCTTTCGGCTGAAATGATGATGACAGTAGCGTTTGTCGTCGTATGATATTGCGATTTAGTAAATTGGAATATAGTTTGTCAATTCAAACAATATTCGGACTGTTCAGTTCAAGTTTAATCTGGCTAAAATTATTAGTTGGAACTGTCTCGTTGGTCTAGTGGTCGCAAGCGCAACTGCTGAGCATGAGGTCATTTCGATGGCCGGGTCGGGTATGTTATTGGATTTCTCAGTAGCTGCCCACTGACTTGTACCCGGTTAATGGCAATAGACTCGCCCCTAATATATACTCGTAGGACTTAAATTTAACTGGCGAAATATTTATTTATTTATTTAATACTTCATGCACACAAGTACAGAGGCGGACTTAATGCCTTAGGCATTTTCTACCAGTCGACCTTTGGGTGATGGAGAGATAAACAGTGGTAGGTGCAATAATGAAAGTTATGTGGATTCTTTAAAATATACATATCATAAACTATAAATACAATATAATCATACCATATATATTCAAAATAATAAACTAAATACATAAATATACTTAAACATTAGTAGTAATAGATAAATAATTGAAAAACATTAGCGCTGTTACGATACTACTGCCAACTTCTTACGAATATGCTCGCGAACTTTAACTTTGAAGGTTAACCGGTTGGTTGCCATCCTGATTTCCTGGGGGAGCGCATTCCATAGAGAAATAGACTGAACGAAGAAAGAACGGTGAATGAAGTCAGTGCGGTGAGTGGGACATTGAAGAAGGCGGTTATGTGATGACCGTAGATTTTTACTGTGATTGGCGCAAATATATTGAAAGTAAGGGGCCAGGTAACTAGGGAAATTGGAAGAGACGAGAAATGTGATCAAGGTAGTTAATGCCCTTTTTTAAATATAGGTGAAATGAAGGTGAATCTCTGTCTAACCAATAAATAAAATATTTAAATCGTTTGTTTGATGAACGTAATCTCTGGATGTAAGTAATAATCAGATTTGACATTCTATCATGAATTGAGAACTACTTTATCGCTGACTGCACAATTTCTTTGGGAGCCTAGGCTATGAGTGAACCCGCGAGAATATATAAGTAGATAATACAAGCAATGACTTCCTTTTATGACATTGAATAAGAAAGTGTGTGGCTATAAGAGCAGAGAAGCCTAAAGTCATGATGGATGTCCTGTGTGAAAAATGAAGAAGAACTAGAGAAGTACCAAAAGAAGACATTCAGGTAACGCAGACCTAAAAGTTGAACGATGATTTTAGTTTGGTTTGAGACTCTTAAAAAGAGTCACAAGTAAACTAAAATCATCCTTAATGTTCTTCAATCATAAACTATTGTATAAATTGTCATAACTACAAGCTTTTTCAAAATTGAATAATAGGTATGATAGAAATTAAGATGCATATCTAATATAACCGACTTTCTACATAATATCCGATAGATGAAATCATCAAGTTATTTTCCATTCTTAATAAGTTTGATATGTCTACACTTATTGTAACTCAAATTCAACTTAGTGCTGATTCTTCAATCGATAGAGAGATTTATCTATGGAATTAAAATTACTGTTTGACAGCTTTTGTACAGAAAATGAATTACAATCCGCGATTTTTATTCGTCCCATAAATTTTATCGGGTTATTGAGAAATGCCCTTAATTTCACTTAAGTAAGTTAATCGCTGTTACTTAAGTTACACAGTTAGTTATTGAGATAAACAATTATTAACAATTCTAAATTTAAATTACAAATATTATGTTATGTTTGGGACATAAACACTTGCACTAACACACAAAAAGATCAAAATGTTCTGAGTCAGAAAGTACTTTTTGCACCAAATTATATTACACAAACACAAAAAGCACTTCACAATATTAATACATCTAAGTGCATGTCTATATTTCTAATTATTCATCCATGTTATGGCTTTCTTAGAGAATCAGTAGTGTATACTGAGAAAAACGATAAATCATAAATTTATAGCGATGTATAAGAAATTCATTGAATATTGTTTAGTACCGGCAAGCTCGGATTGTAAAGCTCAGCTAGGCAGTTTATTTGATTACCCCTGGCAAAGGCAATGAAACGATTTGTTTACTGCCAATAAATGTCCTTGACTTGTATTTCGACTTAGATACATTTTTTTATGAAACTTTTTTGTAGCACCAATTTGTGTAATAGTGTTTTTTCGTGAACACATGAATTGAAATAAAAACACATTCGTCTCCTTTATGTTCCTGGAAGAACTAAATTTGCAATAAACTTTGTAATCCGTGTAAAATAGTTGTGAAAAAAGAAATACATTTTCTAGGTCCTTCTCCGAAAACCCGAAAACTCTAAAACTTCTATGTGATGTAAACAACCAAAATTGAACACCTTAAAAAAATCCAACAAAAAACAAACTTCGCACCGCCACATTCGCAAGAGCCGTTATTCACATGATAAGAAAACCAAAACAATAATAATTGGCGCACACCGCGATCCGCGACCCGCGTTAGAAACCGAACCCTCCCCTGCGACGCTTAGCCGCGCATCACGGCCGCAGGAGCAGGAGAGGGGCCCCTTGATAAAAACCTGCGCAGACGCAGCATCGTCAGTCGCGGCGGACATCATACCAAAATGAGGACGCTGACTATCACGGTGGGTGCAGTGTGTGACAGTGACTTTTTATCGTGCTCTTTCTTCAAATATACGAAAGTGTTCATTCAATTTCTTATTGATAAAAGTGTTCGATTTATCTTACAGAAAAAAATAAAATTCGCGGATTCTATTCTACAAATTAATATTGGTGATATGAAATCTGATTTTATATCGGTATCGAATTGGGATTTTTTCGCAACCCAATAAAATGTATCGATCGTGAAATTAAATCAAACCAAAAAAAATATTTCGGTGATCGCTCTGCAAACTTGAAAACCGGGCCACACATTCTTAAATAAATATTTTCTCAAAAGTTATGTGATCTGATAATAATTGCAATAATTCGAATAATGGTCGCGAGCCTCGTTAAATAACATTTACGTTTATACGTAACAGCCTATCATTCATATTCGATGCGCGCGCGCAACTTCAACTTATGAAAGCTCAATACCGATTTCTAAAGTTACTGATAACATGCATAAAAACAAAATTAACATAAAAACTCTATCATTATTAATTAAAATAATATTCTTTGTGTGCACAACATTTTCTTTTATATTAAAATTTGCATCAAATATTGTATTCTAGTGGCTGACGTGAATTATAATTAATGAATGCATAATGAGCCTTACATTAGATTTCTTACATATGATGTACAACACAATAAAGACTTCAAATTATTTCCGTAAAAGTGAAACTAGTAAAAATACAACGAGCATTTAATACGAGGCTTAGCTCTTAATTGTTGGAAAGTAACCCATCATTGTGGAAATTAAAACTAGTTTGTTTGTTGCAGTTATGGGTGGTGCTGGCGTGCGCCGCATCGCTGGCCGTGCCGATACAGGAGACGGCCAAGGACGCCGAGTTGTCTCGGGATAAACGTTCCCCTGGAGGCTGGCACTCTCCGCCGCCGGAGGGAGTGTGGAAGAAAAAACTCGTATGGAAAGAGGAGTGGAAACAAATCTGGAAAACAGAAAAGAAACTGGTCTGGAAAACTGAATGGAAAAAAGAAAAAGTACCAGAGTGGAAAACTGAAAAAATACAACAGTGGAAAGAAGAACAAGTGCCTGCATGGAAAGTAGTACAGAAGCCAATCTGGAAAGAAGTGCAGGTGCCCATCTGGAAGGAAGTTCAGGTTCCCGACTGGAAAAAAGTATGGAAACCAGTTTGGAAAGAAATCCAAGTCCCACATACTAAGGAAGTTCAGGTACCAGCTTGGAAACAAATCCATGTCCCAGCGTGGGTGAAGGAAGGCGTACCCGGAGAGAAATTCCTCGGCAAAGATGACCACGGTTGGGAGTACACCAGCCACGACCTGTGGAGGAAGAAGATGATCTGGAAGCCAGTATGGAAGAAAATCTGGAAGACCGAGCACAAACAAGTCTGGGTGACCGAGAAGAAGCTGGAGTGGAAAGAAGAGTGGAAACAGATCTGGAGAACCGAGAAGAAACAAGCGTGGGTCACCGAGAAGAAGCAAGAGTGGGTAGAAGAGAAGGTTCAGATCTGGAAGACCGTTAAGAAAGAAGTCTGGGTACCCGTCCAGAAGAAGATTTGGGTTGAGAAGTGGAAGCAGATACAGGTACCCGACTGGAAGTCTATTGAAGTGCCAGCATGGAAGAAGGTATGGAAACCAGTCTGGCAGAAGGTCTGGGTACCGATCCACCACGAACACCACGAACATCACGAAGAACACCACGGTTGGGACTAAGCTTAGGTAAAGAAACCTTCCTTGTACATATGTTTTAGTCATTTGTTAACTATTTGTTACCGTCATATACCAATTTTTGTAAATATTTGTTATGTCGATAAGTGTGAGGCGTACGCGAAGGTGAATGCTTTCCACAAGCGAGTGTCCAAAAATGTTTTCTTTTCCAAAATTGCGAATGCGAAATGTATTTAGCTTTGCGTGCGCCTTCGGAAGTGATTTTTACGTAATAGTTTCATACATTTGAAGTCAGTTCACTTCCTTCTCCACGTCTATTGTTTGTGGCCAACAATGAGCTAGATCCCATGGCCGCTACACTCATGGATACATCTAAGTTCTTCACTCTCGAAACAATATAAACTGCGTTAACGAGTAACGTACACTTTTACACGAAACTTTTTGTCTGTCCGTTTATATTTTTTCAAAAGTGGTAAAAGAGGCTTTACGTTATTTGTTATGTTATGTCTGTTGAAAGACATGTTTTTATTCGACTGACTTTTCTGTTGATCTAAATTGTTATAATTGTTGATCTTAAATATAACCGATTTATGTGAAATTCACACGTAATAAAAGAATTATGCAACTCTGATCAGCGGAAAAGTAGAAATTGAACTAACATTAGATGTCTATGCGAACAAAAAATATTATCAAAACGTTTTTCTTTATAGAAAAATAATCGAAATTGACATAGTTTTGTGGACATAGTAATGTTAGTTCAATGAGCTAAAAGAGTGGTCCGGGACACAAGTTCGAGTCCCGGACGATGTAAAGTACAAGTTTGTTTTGTTTTAAGTTTTAGTAATACACGAGTTATGAATAATGAAGTTCTAGTTTCATTTAATTTTACCTTGTAGAACTAAATAGGTAAGTATTTCAACAAATGGGTAACACAATCTCAAATCTTTCTTATTTAATTAAAAAATCATAAAAATTCAGTAACAGAAAAGTTAATTTTAGAACTATACACACCAGATTCTGCATTAACTAGCAAACATCTTCGAAACCCATTTTATCCGCATCAACCTAAAAACCTAGAATGGCTGTTTACCGGTCAGAAAGGGAAAAACCATTACATTCATACAAACATACATCATCCGTCGTCGCCCTATGGTTATTAATAGCCCATTGGCAGCGACACTACACTGTGCGGTCGAGAGGTCGTGGGTTTGAACCCCACCACCGCATTACGGACGTGAACGGACTCCTAGAACATTCTTACGTCATCATGTTCAATATTATGTTGATTACTAGGTACTCGGAATACTTAATTTAGCACCCGTATTTATAAAAATCTCTGCACTGTTTTGTAACTGTTTAACAGATTTTAAATTCAAATAATTTTTAGAAAATATGAGTAAAACCTCTGCTAACCATTTTATAAACAGTGCCGTGATTATATAAACAAGTCTCAATTTCTTTATCGAATTGTCAGGTGATGCTACTTCAAAACATCATTTACTTCATCAAATTTAAATACATAGTTTATTTTAACAATTTCAACCTACGTTGATAACTTCACAATTTGCTTTTACGATACAGCGATAAACGATGTAACAATAAACGATACAAATCAAATACATATAAATTATATTGTCCCACTGCTGGGCAAAACCCTCTGTTTTCCACACAACTCTGTTCTCTGATATTAATAGTTCCAAGCTCTTTCAAACTAATGATCTCAACAATGTTACGACACACAACAACCTACATTATGTAAATATGTATTTGAAAATAAACCGGTCAAGTGCGTGTCGCACTTGGCACATTTAGGGTTCCGTACCAAACGAAAAATTTGATTTATCATATTGGTATTTGGTAGTATAATATACCACCAAATCCCAATTTCATAGGTAAATGGACAGTAAAAAAATTCTTCGAACAAAACTGTTGGACCGAAGACGGACAGACGGACAGAAAGGCACGGACACGTGAGTGACAGCTACAATATTTAGGGCTCTATTTGAACCCTTCTGGTACGGAACCCTAAAAAATACAAGAGACGACTGTACATGACAGCTGACAAAGAGATTGTTGATCGTATCGATTGCCATTTGTCTGTGTGGTGCTTTCCTTAAACGACCACCTCAGACATTCTCATATTCTCATCTGATTTGAACAATTACGGATTGTAAAGACTTTTAAAGAGTTTGTTTTTGGTGGTTCTTTTCAGAGTAGTTAGGATAAATACTACCATACGCCGTTTTTTTTTGGTCATTAATATTCCGTGGAGGGTCTATCCGGTACACGAAACAGTATCAATATTTAAAAATAGAATTAAAAAATAACAAAAAATCAGAAAAAGATACCCGACTGCCGAAACGATAGTTATTTTGCTCTTGTTTGAGTTTTTCTATGGAAGTCGGTTTACGGGTAAAGAAAATTTATCGTTGTATAGAAAAAGTCGGTAAAAAGGTGAGTAAGTCGGTAAGAGCCCTCCGGCTCTTGACGTGCCGGTTGTGAATAATCGACAAAGATTCTTATAATAGTATTGAGTCCTACTTGTCAGCCAACGATTCTATATCTACGGGTATTATCGCAACAATCCATCGATAGTCAATCGATGACATTGATCGACGTTAAACAACGATCGATCGTGGCTTATGGTGTTGTGTAACTGTCGATCACCATCGACTGATTCATTCTACTACATTGATTGGGTGTTATGATTTTCTTCTTTTAGCTAGAGAATATTATTTGTATAAAAATAAGCATGGAGGTTGATTAGCGAGTCACCACGAGTAAAACCTGTACACTACCTACACTCTACACAGTTACTTCTTGCGAAACCTCACGGAAAGAGAGGCAGGTAACTATGTAAGCCTTTGTTAGACACTCCATGAACAAAGCACGAGTTGACAGTAAGCTGATGGATAAGTAAATAAACACAATTACATTTGTTAGTGTTCCTTTCTGAAGCTTTGTGACGCTATGGGTTTCTCCTACGTTGTAGGTTGTCTTACATAAGATAGATGACTTTGTTCTTAGTTCAAATACTTTTTTAACATTGATAGGCTCGCGCTTGACCACTATCTCATATGATGGTAAGCGATGATGAGGTAGACGACGTAGCACGCTTGCCTAGAAGAAACCTATTCACTCTTGACTTAAAGATTAATATTACTTATTATTAATCAAACCAAAAACTGCTTAGTGGATCTAGTGTTCGCATGAGCTACTGCTGATCACGTGGGCCTGGGTTCGATAACCGGGTCGGGCAAAGTTTTATTGGGATTTTCCATCTGAAAGCAGCCTGGAATCGGGCTTTTATGCTCGCACCTATTACAGGTCCGCGCCCACTCGACCCGAATATTTATATCTAGATATTTCTGTTTTGATAGTCGTAATATCTTCGATGTATATTATCATTAAAATCTTATAGCACGGTGGTATTTATCGAGTACTACGGATTATAAATTATTAGGTTAACAAGTAAGTACTAACTTCTAAATTATAACAAAACAGGGTATCCATTAAAGCTACCGTTTTGAAACGAAATCATTGACTATCAGGTTAAATTATGTGTCATAACAAAATATTAAATATACTATGTATAATAGGATATTTAGAATTGAAATATAAATTTGCCTGACCGTACAAATGGCACTGAATTGGTAGTAAAACTTCTGGTATTATTCTTCGGGTCGAGTCTAAGCGGGTCGAGTGGGAACGCCCCTATTACTTGGGACTTACATATAATTGGTGAAATGTGGGTATACTACACGTATACTAGTAGGAGTACCGCTGCCTAACGTGTTTGTGTGCAATCCTGAAAACCATGATCTAGAATACCTCTGGTAGAATCAATCAGATATTTTTAACCCCCGACGCAAAAAGAGGGGTGTTATAAGTTTGACGTATATGTGTTTTTATGTGTTTGTGTATTTTTTTATCTCTCTCTGGCATCAAAGCTCCTAAACGGATGGATTGATTTTGTTTTGTTATTTTTTTTTTTGTTTGTATGATGACTTTATCGAGAGTGTTCTTAGCTATGTTTGATAAAAACGGTTCAGTTCTTAGGTTATAGGTATTTTTGCAAGATATCGTTTCATAATTATATGTTCAATAGATTATTGATCGAAGCGTGTCTACTATCAGATAAATTATGTAACATGGAATCAAAATATATCGGGGATGTTTTAAGTGTATCTTGTTTACTATTAGAAAACAAAACTTTCGTCCAGTGCCAGCATAGGTTACTTTTAGCCTGACGAAATACAAGGTTGCTGTGAAATCACACCAACAATCTTGTTCATAAAAAATCACTATAAAAAAACCCAAAAAGTTGCATCTCTAATTATATTTGTGAAGAAATTCTGGTATTATTAGGGAACTTTATCATTCTCATCTTAGTCAGGAACTGTCAAAAAACCTCTAATTTTTCTACATTCATAAAAGTTTTTGACATTATTTGTCACCGAGATGATATTATGACTTGAATGTGGCCAGCTAAATCAAAGCAAAATCTAAAATAATTAACTGTTCATACTATGAACCAACTTAATTGACAACAATTCAGACAGTTGCTTTTAAAATTATCCTCTGACTGCACTAAATAGCAACTTAGTTTCCGAAAAGTCACAAATAATCTCGACAAGCCAGTCGGAAGGATTAAATACAACATGGAACTGCACTTTGAACCCTTTTAATTCGTAATTATTAAAGCATTGACTAACTGAAATCGAGCCCTGGCTATTTGGGGATGTGCTGGAATCACAGATATAAATCGAACTAGATGGCGCAAATGGTTCTTCACGTATTACACGGGAAAGATGTGCTCTTCTTTGGATTACGCTGTATCATTTAGCGTTATCGGACCGGGCATCAACCGAAATTTAGAAAAAAGTCTAATTCTGCTGTATTGAGCACTAATAAGTAAATTAAAAAAAATCCCGACACATTTTTACTTCATGCTACATAATAGTAGAAGACACGCTTTGATCGAGAACTTATTGTACACGTATTTATGACACACATCAAAAACACCCCGATTTTAACAGAAAAACGCTCATAACTTTTGAACGGCTTAACTGATTTTCAGCAATCATAGCTAAAAACAATCGCGATAAAATCACCTTTCAAACAAAAAAAACTTAAATCAAAATCGGTTCATTCGTATAGGAGCTATGATGCCCCAAATCAGTTCCAAAAATACACAAATACACACGTCAAACGTATAATACTTTTTCCGTCGGGGGTTAAAAGCAGGCCAAGACAGTGGAAACATTTTCTTTCATCGGTAAGCTGTGTGTGAAAAGTACACTTCGTTTCCATAAAGATGGAGGGACTTGCGACTAGTTAGATTGATGTCTGACTGGAATTTTTTTTTTGTTAGTAGAGGCAATTTAGTTCGTTTGTTGGCCTTTGGAAGCGACTATCTAATTGGCAAATGGATACGCTGATTAGCTACAGAAGGATCACTCCCACTGTCCTCGACGGTCACAACAAGTTAAGTTATATAATCCGGTTGTGCGATGTTTGGAGTCGTACGGTCACAACAAGTTAAGTTGGCTGCCAATAGTATAATGAATTAGTACAGTAAGTAACAAGTAAAACGACGTAAATGCTAGGTAAGCTGTGATATGTGATACATATTGTAAAGGAGCACACATATATGGTTGTTATTCTAAAGGAGGGTATACACTTCATCTACGGAATTTTTGAAAAAAAATTGCATCTTAAGATTTTTTATATTGTAGGACAAATGGGAATTTAGGATACAAATGGCTCGGTTAGATTTTTGTGAGCAATGTCAATTTTGATATTTTTCTAATTTTAACATTACATCCCAAATCTACTAAAACGGATTTGGATCTAGTAAATGGACCATTAAATAATGGGTCTAATTTTTGAGAAGTTTCATTTTTAATCAATATGAAGTCATCTTTCTTATGCTGAATAGAGTTCGAATATTTATCGTAATAATATTGTCTTTGCTTAATATTAAATTATTTCTAGCTTCTTTATTAGCTAATTGAAGCTTATACTTAAGTGTAATACAATAATCTTCTTGATTGTATTACGGTTCAACATCATTACACAATCTAGAAGGAACATTACAAGGTCTACCAAATACAAGTTCAAAACATTGATATTTTGTTGCTGAATGAACAGTGGTATTGTAACTAAAACACCAGAAAGCTAACCAATGTGACCAAGTTTATGGATTATTATTACACTGAATTCTCAGAAAAGCTGCTAAGTTTTTGTGATAATTTTCTAACGAACCGATAGATTGATGATGGTACGCAGTTAATGATACTTTATATATGTTTAAAAGCTTACAAAACTGTTCCATTGTTGATGATATAAATTCAGCACCTCGATCAGTTGCTATTGTTTTTGGTATTCCATATCTAAATTAAAAAAGCTTTACAAACAGCTACAGTGTCCTTAGTTCTAAGTGGATATGTTTCCATGAATTTACTCAACTCCCACTGGAGACTTAGTATGTATACATTATCGTCGTAATCTTGTGGCAATGGACCTATACTATCGAAAAATTTTTTTAAAGGCATATGATGCCGTAGTAGTTATACACATGGGTTCCTTAATAGATTTACCATGTTTCATCTTTTGGCATTTTTCATAACTTAATACAAAATCTTAGACGTCTTTTCCTATTCCTGGCCAGTAAAATAGTCTTTTAATATTATTTATCATTCTTTGCACACCAGCATGACCGCTAGTTGGCAGTAAATAAATGTATAATGAATTTAATATCATCATCATCAGTAATTCTCTTAACTCCTCTTAAAACATGAATTCTTGGTCTGGACCAAGTATTCATTGACTCAATTTCTTGACATAAATCTTTAACAAAGCTAGCATTATTTAATATTTTATTAAATATAACTCTTTTATTTCTTGCAAAGCTCAATTTCGACACAAGTTCGGCTCGCGTAAAATGTGAACGATAATCAAGATATATAAATAAATTCTTTCTCTTTTCTTCATATGCAAAATATTCTTCATTCAAGGATATCCTTTTGTTTTTAATCAATGTATTTATATCTTCATCTTCTATTAATTTAATTTCCACAAAATCGGTAGGTTTCTTTAAAATTGCCACAACTCTTGGCTGATCAGACCTTGATTTGAGTTTGCAGATCTCTTACACAAATCTATATTACTTGCATCCTTCATATCATTTATCCTTTTCTTTTGTGCTCTTGTCAATACAGTTATCATCATTATTCATACTTTTCAATTCATCCGATTTTATCTCAATTCTGACAATGCATCTGCAGCGACATTATTTTTTCCCTTGGCATACACGATCTCATAGTCGTATTCTTCTTATGTCAATCTAAATTTTAACAAACGACTTCAGGGGTCTTTCATCCCAAATAAATATATTAAAGGCTTATGGTCTGTTTCTATGACAAAATGTTTGCCGTACAAGTATAGTCTAAAATACTTGACTGACCAAACAATAGCTAACAATTCCTTTTGAATAGTTGGGTAATTTCTCTCAGCTTTGTTCAATGGACGGCTAGCATAAGCCACTGGTTTCCTTTTTTTTATTACAAAGAACTGAGCCAATAGATATTCCTGATGCATCCGTTTCTAATATAAATTTACTGTCGTCTGAGAAATCTGGGTATTGTATAATTGGTGGACTTGTCATAGATTGTTTTAACTTTTCTAATGAATTTTGAAAATTTTTGACCAAATAAAAGGTTAATTTCTTCTGCACAATTTGTTTAATGGCATTGTGATTTCAGCAAAACAAGGTATACATTTTCTGTAATAATTACAATAGACAACAAACCGTTTAACCTCATCTGCGTTTTTAAGCACGGGATATTGTTTCAGTATTTTATTTTTTTCTGGACTCCTTGTGCAGGAACAATAATATGTCCAAGATGCAAAAGATTTTCTTTAAAAACTGACATTTGGCGGGATTTAATTTTAAATTCGCTTCTCTCAGTCTTTCGAAAATGTCCATTAGTACGATTATGGGACTCTAAATTGCGTCCAAATACAATTAAATCATCTAAATAAACGAAAGATTTGTTAAAAGTTAAACCAGACATTGCTACCATCATTATCTTACTAAAAGCACATCGGGAAATTTTGAACCCCATCGGTATACGTTTTATCTGAAATTGACCAATACTAATATTAAATGCTGTGCATTTCTTGCTTTCTGAATTTAATTAAACTTGATAATAACCAGAATGTAAATCTAGATGACTGAATTATATAACTCCTATAAGAGATTCTAGAATTTCAGTAATATTTTGTAGTGGAAACCTGTCATTCTGATTTTTATTATTAAGTTTTCGATAATCGACTACTAAACGCGTCCTTGTTCACCCCGTCTTCGATGTCCTTGATGTCTCTGTCTATTGAAAATATTGTTATACATACCTCTCTTTCCTCTGTAGTAAGAACTAGACTTACCAGAATAATGCATGACGTTGCCGTTCCTTAGCTGCCTGGATTGCGTTCTTTAGTGAGCTATAATTACCAGCTGCTAAGTTTAAAACCTTTTAAACCTTCGAAAAATTTTCTTATTGCCAAATTTTTCGTTTAATGGTTTCAAAATATCATATTTGTTAGAGTCACCATCTGCTTGAGCAATTGTCAAGTCTGTGAAAAGTTTTTCGAGTTCCGATCCATATTCATTAATCGAACGTTGACAAAACATAAGGTATGTTTTGTAAAGTATTTAAATTATAATATATCTTTTGATTTTGTATCAACTCGTGTCTCATTTTTATGTATTCGTTGTTACTGTTAACACCTGAAAAGCATACTTTTAGTTATCTCTCATTGTTTTAATATTCCATAACTTATTTATATCGCTAATTTGTAAAATCTTGTAATTTTTTATACTCTGACATGTTTATCTGAATTGACATATGTCTCTCCAATTTATTTTTCTTAAGCCATAGACATAATATACCATGGACTAGACCTTCCTTAAGCTAGTTGTACATTATAATAAGGGCAGCGTAGACTACCACCTCTGTAAACCGTTATTATTCGTTCTGGTCATATAATTGATATTTTGAATTTGAAATTCGGAACAGATGACACAGAACGAACGAAAAACGGGCGTCGGATTTCAGTTTGATTTTGACTGCGAAATTGGAAACATATTTAAGCCTTAAATTACAAAGTTTATACTTATCCACTAAGTACATAAAAATGTAATGAATTCAGTTCGTGAATGAGTGTTATACATCCCTGAAGACTTCTATTAAATAACAATTTATACTCTGAAGTGAACTTTTACTGTTTTTACAATGGGACGTGCCAGACTGGCATGTAGAACTGGCATGAGCTGCTGCAGACAGGTCCTTAACGGCGCGTCGTTTTGCGCGAGCGCCCACATCTCTCCTGGTTGCCTGCCTTACTACCTACCTACCGGACGTGGTGCATGAGCCGCAGCTACAGCGCGCCCGCCAGCAGTACACGCAGGTTGCGCACGCTGAACACGAGCGCCCACAACTCGCGGTAGCGCTCTTCCAGCCGCCCCATCGCACCGTATCACGCCGCCCTGGTTTGCGGTTACCCCTTCGCCAAAGAAGAAGATGCGGGCGGCACGTCGTGTAGACATAATATACCATGGACTAGACCTTCCTTAAGCTAGTTGTACATTATAATAAGGGCAGCGTAGACTACCTTTGAAAACCGTATATATATTGTCTTATTTTTCCTATCAAACGCGCTGTAAGTCAAGTTTTAAGAGGTAACTCAAGTTTCAAGAGGTAAAAACTTGAGTTACCTCTTATAATCCCAACTCTTAGAGCGGTCTGCACAACTCAGAAAGCCTTATGTGCAAAGAGCGGTCCTATAACTCTTCAAAAATAAGCCAAATGCGTGGGCTCTTATAAATATTTTAATATTCTTCGGGTTTTCAAACAGGTGCGGGTTACGACACCTAATTAAAAAAAATAAGCCTTAGTAATTTTAAATAAATATTTCCTTGTGGAGTATGCGTCATTGAATGTGAACCATATCCCCTACGTGTGATTGAATGAGAGTGTTTGACGAAAGTATGAAAGATGTTGTGTGATAGATCAAGGACTATGTTTAAACCTTCAAAATTTTCATCGAGTTGAAAATTTTTCTGGGGTCATCGGGGAAATGTTGTATTCTGCTTTGCAGACCCACGTCATTAGTGTATTTACATTTTAATAAATACTTTACAAAACATACCTTTATATCTTTTGATTTTCTATCAACTCATGTCTCATTTTTATGTATTCTTTGTTTCAAAATTTAGAAGAAATGACAGAACGAGGAAAAAACGGGCGTCAGCTTTTTTAGAGTCAGATTCGGGTAAGAAACGACGAAAGTCGGTTGACTTGATAATACTATAATTTTACCAAGGGTACTACAGTACCTGATAACTCTTTAAACTGTATCTTCTGCCTACATGTTTATCATTAATGTTTCTGTGTGTTCATTAAAATATTTTTTATTGTGAGTGGAATTTGTGATAAACTTTCCTGACTTTATTAACCTCATCGGTCAACGCTCCATATTAAAGGGCTCGTCGAACGGCATATGAAGCCACAGCCCGGCCTCCACATCTCTTGTGTGCCTGCCTATTCAGCTGCCTTGACCATCAACCTGTGTGCCTGCCTACATAACCGTTTACCTACCTTCCGGACGTGGTGCATGAGCCGCAGCTACAGCGCGCCTGCCAGCAGTATACGCAGGTTGCGCACGCTGAACATGAGCGCCCACAACTCGCGGTAGCGCTCTTCAAGCCGCCCCATCGCACCGTATCACGCCGCCCTGGTCTGCGGTTGCCCCTTCGCCAAAGAAGAAGACGCGGGCGGCTCGTCTTGTCAAGCTAGCCCCGTTGTATGAAGCCGGCCTTATTTTACCTTTTTCTTATTTTTACCTTTTCTTATTTTTTATCTATTATTTTAATAACGTAGCTTACGTTTAGCTCATCTGAGCTAAACGTAACGTTACAACGGGTAATAAGTTATAAGCTGTTTTCGAGTCGAACTCTATATTGACAGACTCAATATTAGTAGAAGTACATAAAGTTTTTATATTCTCGTATAGTTTGTTAATATTTTTATAGATATCTGTCGCAGAAGAAATAATCTGCGGATCCTTCTTATATTCTAAATTAAAATCAATTCATTGCAGGTATCTAAAACATTTGTTCCTTCATTTAATTTTATCTCAGCAACCTTATCGAGCTTTTCCCTTTTAATCAAATATTTTCTTATTTGCTCTAATCAAACATAATTGTCAATTAATGTATCAATCATCATCTAAAAATAGAATCGAGTCTCTTTTCATTGCAGTATTTTATAATTCTAAGTATAAATGTCAAAACAATAGTGTAAACATAGATTTAGAATTTTTTTGCTACAGTGTAAAGTTACTTGCAACGCGGCGAAAGAAAGTCGTAAGCTTCAATTTTGCTGCGAAGTATCGAGTTACGTGAGCAAATGTACACGATTATAGAATAATTAACTCAGAAAATAATGAAATATGATCCCATTCCATTTTTAGGTTTAAATATTACTAATAATTAGTTTTAATGTCCATCATTAATAATTATATTAATTTAATCACTCGCGAGCAGTTCAAACGCACTCAAAAGTTAATAAAATACTCACAAAAGTAGAATAAAACCCTTTGAATTTTGGCAGGTGACTCACGGTTCTTTAGGCTATTGTTTCGGCGTTATCGTGTCCTCTGATAGAAGCCCGGATACGTTGCATAGCCTGGAGACCAATCTCCTCCTGGATCCACTGCCGATGGCATCGTTTATACAAACGCACCACAAAGTAGGCCAATGCAATGGTGCATAGCCAACAGCGTCACATCACAATATTCCTCCGCTCCGTGTGCCGACCAACATTCTTCAACGTGGCCTGGTTGCTGCCTTTTGCATGATGAATACCTCATCTTTTTCCACTGTTCAGCGGCACATCTTTTTGAAATTCATAACTAACCGAATATATTGTATATTGTATTTTGCGGCGATAGGCAGTAGTTGGCGATTTTACTAAAACCCAAGGTTATCCTGGCATCTTTTGATGCAGGACGGCAGGGTCGCCATGAGATGTTTGGAGTCGTACGGGAAATAGGAAGTAACTAGTCAGGTTGGCTGCCAATAGTATAGTATAATGAATTAGTTACAGTGAAACAAGTAAAACGACGTAAATGCTGAGTAAGCTTAACATGATCACATGTTAAGCTTACTTAGCATTATTACCTATTGTAAAGGAGCATACATATAAGGTTGTCAATCTAAAGGAGTGTATACACTACAGTTGCTACTATATTGTAAATCAACGATTTTACTTTGAATTTACTTTGACTTTATTTATTTTGATTGTGACTCTTTTTTAGGACTCGCGCACGTGGGGTTCCGTACCATTATCGCAAAAAAAATATCGGGAATAAAACACGTTTGTTGCATGTATTATATTAAATATTTATTTTATTCTGTTTTTAGTATTTGTTGTTATAGCGGCAACAGAAATACATCATCTGTGAAAATTTCAACTGTCTAGCTATCACGGTTCATGAGATACAGCCTGGTGACAGACGGGCAGACAGACAGAGAGACGGATCGTGGAGTCTTAGTAATAGGGACCCGTTTTTACTCTTTGGGTACAGAACCCTAAAAACTTCTGACCCGCCGCGAGACGCCACGCTGAACGAGCCGCGTTACGCCCCGCGTTTCCTGAAACGATACCTTACAATTATTGCTATCACAACTATACTCGTAAGTTGTGCATTTATTGATTGTTCTCATGTGTAATTTCGGTCACATTAAGGTTTGCTATTTATGATAGAACCCAATTATGGGTTACACTCGTCTGTAAAAATCGTATTTAAACTTTTTTGTGTACAATATAGAATAAGATAAGAAATTGTTGCGATGAACCCATTTATGTATGTAATTGGGTTATGTAAATTGTAAGCAGAATTTTATCATTTGACATAACAGATCCAAACTTGGGCATAAGTAAAAAATCTTGTCTTGAAAAGTGTGAAATACTAAAGTTGCAAAGTTGCAGACAGCAAGATTATAAAAAAGTTACTTAACAGTTGCCAAGTCGCCACAGATCAATAAATTGGGCGAAACTTTAACGAAATCAATTTACAGTTAAAAGGCGATATACTTATTACTATTAAAAACGTGAAAGTTTGTGAGGATGGATGGATGGATTGATGTTTGTTACTTTTTTACGCAAAAACTACTGAACGGATTTTCGGTTTAAATATCATTATTCTCATTAAAACAGTAGTCACTTACATGAGAGCAATAAAAAAAATGAAAAAATAACAAATAGAAATATTATCCCATTGAGGGTAAAGGAAAAATAAAATAATAATATGATTAGTTCTCGACTAGTTAGGAAGCGAATTCATCACATTCCTTAGATAGGGCGGTGGCACAAGTTAAAAGATTACAAACACTGATTTTTGTAAGTACGATAAAATACGGACTAAAGTTACGATCAATGATCATAATCTGAGATTTTCATTGAGCATTATCGGCACCAGATATCCACCGAAATCTAGAAAAATGCCTAATGCCTTTTTAAGCCATATTAAAGCTAATGGTAAGTAAATTTGTTTTTACATTGTTTGTGAAATAGTGGCACGCTTGGTTTTCATACAAATGGAGGAACTTGCGTTATCTAATTAGATATTTTATGGTTGTGGATGGGAAATTACACAGGAAAAAGGGTCGGTTTGACAAAATCTTAATCATCGCAGAAAAAATCATAATCTCTCTCTATAATAAAAAAAGTTATAAAAAGAAAACGAGAAAAACTGAAGTGAAGTTACTAAGTCCTTACCTAATAATACGACGATAAATTCTTCCCAGCAAGGACCTATGGTTCTGCGTCCAGACTGGGACTCCTTTTTGCCAAATTCGTTACCACAATCGTCTCAGCATTAAGCCCTAATTAATTAGTCTCAATCAATTCGCAACATCGTCTGTTTGGAGAGTAGATTATGACTGTCGATAGTAATTCCTTCCCGTTTGCTGATATTGTGATTTTGTAGGAAACGTAATTGCTAACATAGAGAGACCATAGAAACGATAGATGGATTGGATGAAAAATGATACTCTTAATCATACTCACTTCTTTTTGTAAGTGATTTACTAAAAATTGTTGAGTCCAGACTGGGACTCCTTTTTGCCAAATTCGTTACCACAATCGTCTCAGCATTAAGCCCTAATTAATTAGTCTCAATCAATTCGCAACATCGTCTGTTTGGAGAGTAGATTATGACTGTCGATAGTAATTCCTTCCCGTTTGCTGATATTGTGATTTTGTAGGCAACGTAATTGCTAACATGGAGAGACCATAGAAACGATAGATGGATTGGATGAAAAATGATACTCTTAATCATACTCACTTCATTTTGTAAGTGATTTACTAAAAATTGTTGAGTCCCTATATCAATTTTCAGACCCCTAGCATCAAAACTTGCGGCAGTCTCGTACAAACTTCCATCCGCTAGTTCAAGGGGTTCGGGGTAAAAGTTCCAAGTTTTAGATTTTTTGTTTGTGTACTAATACTTGCTTACATACCAAATTTCAGATTTCTAGGACTTCAGGAAGGCCCTAAGAATTTTGATGATCATCAGTGAGTGAGTGAGTGAGTCAGTGATGAAATCGGGGTTTTTTTGTAACTCAGTAAAATCTAAAGTATAAAAGCTTTGCTCAGTATATTTATGAAAATCTTTTATATGCCCATAAATATATAAAATTGTTTAAAAAATACAGTGATATCCATAACATAAATACTAGGAACAAACACAAATTTGTAGTACCTACAACAAGGCTCAAGAAAATAGGTGGCTCATTTAGATGTCAATGTGTACGCTTTTATAATAAGCTTCCAAGCCACGTACAAGATCTAAATCTTAATAAATTCAAATCATTCATTAAACGTAAGTTTTGCCAGAAAGCGTTTTATACCATTAAAGATTACGTTGAGGATAAAAAGGCTTGGGATTTAGCTGCTCCAATTAATTTTGATTTTTTTATATTTTGCACTGTGACTTTTGTTTCTTTTTTTGGTTTTCTTGCAATAACAAGAACATTTACTTTTTAAAGTATTATATTATTTAATTTTAATTTTATTTTAATTGTTGTAAATGTGCAGACTATGTGGATCATACTTTTTTTGTTTTTTAATTTCAATTTATCCAAGTTAGTTTTTAATCATTTTTTTTGTTTTTAATTTTAATTTATCCAAGTTAGTTTTAAGTTTGAGTAGTTTATGCGGCCTACCCGAATGACCTTTCTTTGATATTGGTCGTCTACATTTTCTTCACATGATCTAACCAAGATTTTGTCTGGACTTTAAAAGAGACTGTGTGAAGAGGTGAGTAGTAGTGAACTTGTATAAAGTGCAAGTTCGGTCATGCTCTCATCTCTGGGACGGATCTGCCTAGTAACAGCTGGATGCTCTAGAGTCGATCGAAAAACTCATCGGCAATGAGATATTGGTTGAGTCTACGCTCCAGAGCCTTGAACATCGGCGCCAAGTGGCCAGTCTGTCGGTTTTTATCGGTTACATTTCGGGAGTGCGCGTTAGAACTGCACAATTTGATACTACCTAGCCCTATCCATAATCGAACTACAAAACGTACGGCAATACGCCATCGGTACATGATGGATATCCCATACATACGCACAAAGCGTTTTGCTAATACTTACATTGTGCTAAGGTGTGGAATCACCTGCCGCAATCTTTGTTTCCTAATAGCTACAGCCTTGGTTCAGCAAGTCAAGGGTAATTAGGTTACTTCTAGACAAGTGTGCTTCACCGTCGACCACATCATCGCGAGGCTACCTCAACAAAAAAATAAAAATGAACAAATACTTTGTGACAATTGCTTACTTCAAAGAGTGTCCATGAAGTTTCTTGCTCGGTCTTGAGATCTACGCTTTGTAACATGCATGCTTTGTTTCATTCTGCTTCATATTTCTGGCTGCACGGCTCTTTGACAATCCAGAAGTGATTGTTAATTTTTAGAATATTGCTAGTGAGGAGCAATGGCATTTTAAAAATCTGCAAAAAACGTTGACAAATTTAGTCAAGTGGGTAAACAGTAAGGTCTAAAACGTCTGCATACATGATTATCGTAAGGATATTAGCTGTCCTTGCTACCTCGTTATACCTTGCAAATCATTGCTCAGTCATTGAGTAACTAATGACAAACAGGCTTTCACAATTATATGATTAACTAGCTTTTAGAATCGTCTTCGTTTGCATTTACTTAGGCCTTTTATTTGATGAGTCACTTTGAAGCTAAAAACAATGATTGGACCAATCAGAAGTTGTTAGGTAAGAGATTGTGCGTAAGAGTTGTATGACAGGGCACAAAGTGGTCACATTTCAGTCTGTTGACAATCGATAGAATTTCACTGTATTTAAAACTAGCACAATGTTGGTTTCTGACACCTATTTCGTATAAATTTGTACTGTGTGAAAACATCACTATCACTACATATTATAAAATAAAGTGCCCCACAGAGTCTGAACGCGATAAAATAAAAATCTACTGAATTTATTTTCATGCGGTTTTCACCAATAGAAACAGTGAGAAACGAGGAAGGTTTTTGTTTATAATTTGTCACGGGCGAAGCCGGAGTGGGCTCTTCAGTATTATACCTACCCAGAGTTGAAAAACTGGTCACAAAAGTTGTTTTTTGTCTGCAAACAGCCGCAACTCAAAAACAAATTATTAAAAACTTATCTGCCACAGTCGTCTGTGCCCAATTTATAGTAATATAGGTACATTCTGCCTAACCACTCGAAGAAAACTGACGTGATGTCATACTTTATAATCTTTAATATATAGAAAATTGCCTCCGAAATTATGTGAGTGCCAAAACACTGATCATAAGCCCTCAAGCACCCCACCTTCTCAGAACTGAACCAAACAATATTTCGTTTCATAACATTCATCATCGTTTCTATAAGCGTACTAATTGGTCCAGACCACACGTCTAAATTTACCAAGTGAAAGGTGTAATTTGTAATCCCTCTTCCAAATTTCCATTGTTGTAAAGCCAAACTAGCTGAATAAAATAGCTGACACCACTTTCAACGGAGTGAGGAGCTTGCAGCTTGTAAAGTACTGGTTGTTAAGGCTACCCATACACCACACCATACCATCAGCCTATTAATGTTCCCACTACTGGGACACAGGCCTCCTCTCTATGAGTGGGAATGGGTCGTAATCCACCACGCCGGCCCAGTGCGGGTTGGTAGATGTCACATGTTTTCGAATTTTTGGTTCTAAGACATGCCGGTTTCCTCACGATGTTCCTTCACAGTTTTGAGAGCAGTAGTGATGAAATAATTTACACAAAGTAAAGCGCCTGCCTGAGTTCGAAACCACGAACCACAACTTGTAAGTGGCGGTCGATACCACTGGCACTTTCATCTGTTTAGAATCTGAACAAAACATCTGTAACTTTGGACATGAACAAACCAAGTGACCATCACCGATAAATATTGACAAAAGTTCAAACTATTTTTGATTGACCATTGCACATATCCAACCTATCCACACATTCTGAGTATTCTGACTTTTGAGTATCGTTATCCGCTGGTAGAATGTCACTTAAGTTCTCAAAGTCGAGCGTCTACACCGACTTACAAAATCGATTGCCTGCGACCGCAAATCTTACAATAGGACGCAAATCTACGAAGCTAAAAATTTTATTTATTTTATCTTTAATAGTCCGAATATTAATTCCTTATTCCGTCTCATGTATTTCACATTCGGTCTTTCCGTCTTAATCAAATTCGACTGTGTAAAGCATCCTTTAGTTTCAGCTTAAAGCGTATATATGCCCCAGTACTGTTTTGTTTGCAAAATATTCTTTGATTTAAATATGCTATTTCAGTTTTGAAGAAATTGTAGGCATCAATATTTATGTGTAAAAAAATATTTAAAAAATCCAAGTCATTTTGAAGGAGTATCCAAAATTAGCAAAAAAAAATCGTGTCGTTAATATTTTTAAAGCAAAACTATACACGAAAAAAACATGTTTCACAAATAATGTACATGAAGCAATATTAAATATATTATGTTTTTTTTTCAAACCTTTTAATTTAGCCGTTAATAAGGAGTATGCTTTGGAAAGTAACCGTTTTACTCGGTTTTACGGCACTTAAGTGGTGGCAGGCCCTTAAAATGAACTTCCAATCTGTTCTAGAACTTACGATTTTCGCCTCCCTAACGCTCTCGAGATGTAGTGAACAAGGGGCTCGCCTTACGGATTGAATAACTAATTAGACCGACTGCTTCTAGCTTTGATACCTCTTAATCGTCTTAACTCATTGTTTGTCTGTAACGATCTGCTGATTTCGCACTTCCGATAATGTGTCTTGAGTAAGAGAGATAAGGTTAATTGATTAAGGCTTGAATGAGACTGGCTTTTATTTTTAAACTTCGGCCACTAAGTGTGTTGTTTTAAAAAAGATTATTCAACAAAGAGCAATAAATTAAAGGGTACTCTAGAATATAACAAGAACACTATCGACCACTTATGTAGCTTATATCTCTGAACTCGGCTCCTTATTGTAAGCAAGCATACTTGCCTTGTTAATAATTATTTGCTGCAATATTTGACTGGGAAACCATAATCTCGTTTAAATTGTTTTAGGGAACCTCCTGTCCGCTGTCTTGTAGCTGTTTGTCTCATTTTGGTCTAGTGCTCGCAAGCACTACTGTACTTGAAGTCTTGGGTTCGATTCTTGGATCGGGCAAAGTGTTGTTGGGTTTTTCCAGTTGGAATTTTTCAGTAGTAGAGTCTGTTGTGTTGCACTGACCCGAAATAATATGTGACAAGGGCAGGAAGATGATATTGATGAGAGACCGATGTGGAAAATAATCACAAAGCACTAACTACTAACGTGTCCACAAACAGCTACTTGAGATGAATCCTACTACTGTTAGAAACGTAAAAGTTTTTGAGGATTGATGGATGTATGGATTTTTGTTTCTCTTTCACGCAAAAACTACTGAATGGATTTTGATGAAACTTTACAGAAATATAGCATCAGCAAATATAGCATCAGAATAACAGTTATATGGCATAAGTGTAACACACCAACAGTATAAAGGCGAAAGTTTGTAAGTTAGTAAGTGTGATCATATTTCTGATACTTCTTCACGCTCAAACGGCTCGACGGAACTAGACGAAAGGACATGGCCAAAAATTGTATGGGCTTGTGCCCCAGAATGGACAGATATAAAATCTATGTCTGTAACAGTACTGATCTTCTAAAAACAAAATTAAAAAGGCGCATATTGCTTAGCAGTCGTGAACAAAAGTTATTAAGGATTAAAATAGTTGATTTCTGCACTACGGGTAAGGTATTTTATATCAACTAATGTACATATATCTGTGCCAGGCGTTTGATATATTATAATTTGGTTGAAAAAAACTAAAAGAGAGCTAGTTTTTATAATCTGAGAAAGTCTACCTATAGTTTGTAACTATAAATTAACTGCAATAAACGTATGTTTGCTCACAGTGGGGCACATTTTGGCCATGTCCTTTGGCACAGAGATAGATTATAGTCTGGAGTAGCAGTGACAGAAGCTATTAATTTATAATAATATTAAGGAAGTATTTATCAGCGAGCGGAACCGTGGGCGGCAGGTAGTATTCAAACATTTTATTATAAACAAAGCACTCTGCCACGTCTGTCAGTCCGTTCGCGATAAACTCAAAAACTACTAAACGGCTTTTCATACGGTTTTTACCAATAGAATGAGTGAAAAATGAGGCAAGTTTTTTATAATTTTTCAAGGGCGAAGTCGGGGCGGGTCGTTAGTCAACAATAATTTTCAAGGGTCCACTACAATATTGACTTATTTTTTTAGAACAGAGAAAATATTTTCATCCAACAGAACAAAATATATCAAATACAGGCTGACTTAGCTAAGTTTGAAATTTGCAAAAGCCATAACAATTTCTTTCAGCCTCGTCTAATCTTTAAAGGATTAGTCCACCTGTCCTTACCAATAGGCTGTTATTGGGACATCCGACTGATTCAATAAACCAACGTCTAAATCCTGTTGGCGGCCATCTTCAACAAACAGACCCGGGACGGAAATGACGTCACAAATATTAACATCTTATCTCACGGGGTGAACAATTGCGAACCTTTATTAAATAATCGCCTTTCACATAAACTTTAAGGTCATAGGCCAACCTAGACGTGTTGCTGACTGGTTTTCACAGGAAATCCTGCATTTACACAACCGCTGACCCCCTTATATGCAAGCGTGATGTTAAACCAGGAAGGAGTAATCTTCTAGTGAAAGTTGCATCGAAATCGGTGAAGCAGTTTTCTAGATTCCGTCGATTATGTGAATTGACATGATTGTTTATTATAATGCAGTGCTTAAGACATTACGAAAGTATTTCGATATTTCATATTTTAATTTAGTTGTAAAAGTTATTTTATCTACTCTCATATCATAATATTCGAATTATAAACTTCAAAACGAGTTTATATTGACATAGTTTATAAACACAATACCGAAATTTAAAAATAGAATCTTATTATAACACTTTTTCTGTAACAAAATAATGACATATAACATTTTTTTCTATTGCGATATAGGGCAAATCCAAGAAATTAATATAACCGAGGAGTTTCTATCATTTTTTTTCAGCGTGTTTCACCGCGACCCGACCATGTTGGAGAGGATGACGACGACGGGGCTATATCCGTGAGTACCCAATGCAATGCACGATTGAGGAGCGCTTTGGAGAGTGCATTCCGGTAGTATCGTTCCACACCGCCTGAGCTTAGACCTCGTTTACCTCGTTTGCCTATGCATAAAAAAATAGGGCGCTGGTGTGTGCTCTAGATTCGCAGGTATCAAATGTTTTTGATAGCAGCAAAGACCTTACCGATACCCATTTATTTATTTATTTAATACTTCATGCACACAAGTACAGAGGCGGACTTAATGCCTTAGGCATTTTGTACCAGTCGACCTTTGGGTGATGGAGAGATAAACAGTGGTAGGTGCAATAATGAAAGTGTGGATTATTTAAATATACATATTAACTATAAATACAATATAATCATACCATACATATTCAAAATAATATATTAAATACATAAATATACTTAAACATTAGTAGTAATAGATAAATAATTGGAAAACATTAGCGCTGTTACGATACTACTGCCAACTTCTTACGAATATGCTCGCGAACTTTAACTTTGAAGGTTAACCGGTTGGTTGCCATCCTGATTTCCTGGGGGAGCGCATTCCATAGAGAAATAGATTGAACGAAGAAAGAACGGTGAATGAAGTCAGTGCGGTGAGTGGGACATTGAAGAAGGCGGTTATGTGATGACCGTAGATTTTTACAGTGGTTGGCGCAAATGTATTGAAAGTAAGGGGCCAGATAACTAGGGAAATTGGAAGAGTCGAGAAATGAGAACAAGGTAGTTAGTGCCCTTTGCTCTCTGCGCTGGCGTATGGGCAACCACTTTAGAAGTGATCGATGCGCAGAGACATGATCATATTTACGCAAATTGAAAACAAATCGAATGCAGTAATTTAGAAGACGATCAAGTTTGTTGAGAAGATCAGCATTCAGGTCGTAGTAGCACACATCACCATAATCGATGATAGGAAAAATTAAGGTCTGCACAAGCATTACCTTAGTGTTGATTGGTAATAAATTTTAATTGCGGACGTGGGTATGCATCGAGATGTGGTAGCGGTGGACAAGGGCCTTACCGCACTCTCCTTGGCTAACGAGAACTGGCGCAAACCTATAGTATTAGATACTAATGACCGCAGGGAGGTATGGCAGAACAAGGAGCTTCACGGACGCTTCTACCGGGTCCTATATGGGTCCGATGTAGATCTTTTAGCGTCCGTGGCCTGGCTGCGATTTGGTGACCTTTTCGAGGAAACCGAAGGTTTTGTCTTTGCGATTATGGACGAAGTTATGATGACGAACAACTACCGGAAATACATTGTGAAGGACGGCACGGTTGACATCTGTCGGGCATGTCACCGGCCAGGAGAATCAATCCGTCACATTATCTCCGGTTGTTCTAGTCTAGCTAACGGAGACTATTTGCATAGACACAACCTTGTAGCCAGGATTATCCATCAGCAACTCGCTCTTAAATACAGTCTTGTGGAATCGGAAGTGCCTTACTATAAGTATGTGCCCGACTCAGTTCTCGAAAATGGCAGTGTCACATTGTATTGGGATCGGTCTATCATCACTGACAGGACTATTGTTGCCAATAAGCCTGACATAGTGGTGATAGACCGACTAGAGCGTCGCGCAATGATTGTTGTTATAGCGGTCCCCCATGACGAGAATCTCGTGAAGGCTGGGAGAGATAAGAAAAGAAAGTATCTTGATCTGGCTCGCGAGGTTGTCGACATGTGGGATGTCAATACAGCAGTCATTGTGCCGATAGTCGTGACGGCCAATGGCATAATAGCCAAGAGCCTCGACGAACATCTGAGGAGGCTCTCGTTGGGCAGCTGGATCAAGGGCTTGATCCAGAAAGCGGTACTCTTGGACACGGCGCGCATAGTCAGGCGATTCCTCTCTCAGGAGCCCTGACCACCGGTAACTTGGACCCTGTTCCCGATACCGGTGGGCTACTATTTTTATATTTTTAAATGTTTATTTTTATTTTATTTTTATAGAATAATATTTAAAAATATAAAAGTATGTACATAAAATAAATAAATGTAATAATAATTGTAATAATAATCTCTTGATAAAATTAATAGTTGTGTTTTCCTATTTGAGTATTAATTTGAAAACCACCAAGAAAATTAAAACAGCTATCGGATCAGTACCAGTGCAAAATAATAATAGGTACTTACCGAACTGTAACTTAAGGTTGCCCTAGTCGATCATTCTTCCATAAAAGCGTAGTCTGGCGATTACTCTCTTGGCGTTATAAAAAAAATATATCAATTTATCTCATCATTATTTAGCCCTGTATGGAAAAGAAAAAGTAAAAAAATACATTTGAAAGTTATGAGCGTCGAAAGTTCCATTTTTAACAATTATTTTTACGCAACTTTGGGTGGAAATAAATACCATAAGAAGAAGGAAAAATTGCGAAACAGTCAACTTACAGAGATAGAGTTCAACAATGCTAATAATTTAATGATATCCATATTCCCAAAGGTCTGTTCATAAAATTTCGCTCGCTTGTTTTCGTCCTAAATCATCATCCATTTCGCTACAAATTTGCAAAAGTTCAAATTCGTACGCGAACTTGCTTCCTAATGTTCATCACAGCATATATATACTTCGCACGTGTTGTCGGACGAGAAAGCATGCATTCTAACCTCGCGCATAAAATACTTCGTGCCGTCGACTAGGGCAACCTTAAGGCGCACAATTTATAAAACCAGGACATTTTCCTTCCCGGAACTTCTACAGACTGCTGAAATGCTCCACGATTTGTATACTTAAATATTCTATTTTCAAGCTTTACAAAATAACGAGACAGGTGTTTCAATATTTAACAGAAACAAAAGAGAGCTTTGCCATTTATATTACACCATGGAACTGATGTCGAATTATAAATGATGGCTGCTAAAATGAGGGACATTTAGGAGGAGAGCTCTTAAGGTTCTTGTCAGGTATACTCAGCACCTATTCTAACAAGAAAAACCAACAAAATTATTATCCAAAGTGAATTTGTCCTCCATTGACACGGTGAACCAGTATGACGAAGCGACAAAACATCTTGGCACCGTGAAAAAGTGGTCAAAGGCTAGGAAGAAGAAGAAAAATTTGTACAGTAGCATTATTCTGTAAAATTTCATCGTGAAGTAAACATGACGGGATCTGACAGTTGCCCTCAGGTTCGCTCATAAGATTTCACGATGGTTTATTTATATTAAAAGCTGGCTATACACGTTTGTCTTGGACATTATTGACATCGGTGAAAAAAATATCGTTAGAAAAGGCAGCGTTCGGGCAGTTGCGCAGTATCTTCTCATCCAACTTACCACAGTGTCTCAAGACGAAAGTCTATGACCAGTGTGTGTTGCCCAGTGATTACCTATGTGATCGAGACGTAGTCGCTAACAATGGGCCTTATCAGAAAGCTTAAAGTCACCCAAAGGACAAAGGAGAGGGCTTGCACGGACATTCCTTGCGTGATCGAATCAGAAATTAAGACATATTTGTAAGAGAACCAAGGTAACTGACAAAGCCCGAAGAATTGCAGTGGGCACGGTACATTACTCGCAGAACGGATGATCGTAGAGGCAGAAATGTCCTGGAGTGGCGACCGTTTATCGGAAGACGCAACGTTCCTCCACTCATCGAACCTCCTTCTAAGTGGAGAGACGATCTAGTCATGGCTGCGGGAGTCCGGTGGACGCAAGACACATGGTCTATGTGCAGCAGTTAACGTGTTTTAGCTGAAATGATGATGACGATGCGAAAAGTGACATTTTATCAGCGATGACGATTTTCAAACGTCTAATTTGCCTGAGAATCGTAAAATTGAACACGTGACATGTGAATCCCATACATTTTAGCATTTCAACCATCGCCATGTTTAGAGCATCTGAACTTCTTCGGCTTAGTTTTGGAATTGGAATTCTTAAGCAAACGTTATGATTAAAACCTTTCTGTATGAGAAGAAGCCCTTGTTTGCGGTGTGGTGGTACTATATTTTAATATTTCGTCGGAGTCCCTAGTTTTATCAGTCCCATAAAGTTTTCAATACGACACCTGCACACTCCGGGGTATTAACTAAAATATTTCAATAGAAACGCGAGTTTCCATTTCCCATATAGTCGTAAGCGGTTTTACGAGCGAAAGGGGCTTATAAACTGGAAAATTCGTTAATATTGCGGTATACATTTTGTGAAATGCATTTTGAATAACCCCTTTGTATGACCCCTTTCAACTGAAATTCGTATGCGATGGGAGGACGTGTAACTATACCAGTCTAGTTTGCATGAAAGCTTTTGTCCAAAACTCTAGGTATTTATTCAGTTCCAATCTATTCAAAGTTTGTGTTTATTATTTCTGTGTGATTGCTTTTTTTTTAGGGTTCCGTACCCAAAGGGTAAAAACGAGACCCTATTACTAAGACTCCGCGGTCCGTCTGTCTGTCTGTCTGTCACCGAATGTATCTCATGAACCGTGATAGCTAGCCAGGTGAAATTTTCACAGATAATGTATTTCTCTTGTTGTTATAACAACAAATAATAACAGAATACAATCAATATTTAAGTGTCTCATACAACAAACGGGATATTTTTGTCGTTTTTTGCGATAATGGTACGGAACCCTTCGTGCGCGAGTCTGACCCGCACTTGGCAGGTTTTCTACATAGGTAAATATTAATTAACCGATACAGAAATGAATTTATAGAGAGATACGGAACACAAATAGTGATCCGTACCTACTTGCAAGATTTAGATTTAAAATAGATGTAAAATTAGGTTCTAATTAACAAAAATATTCCTTAATATTCGACGCGAGTCAAAAGCATATTTTTAATACTTAATCCTCGATCCTATCGAGCGGCAACTTCAAAGCCTCTTTTAGTTCGAGAACTATGAATAAAACCCTAAGGCACAGTAGACCCGGGCCAAATGTTAGGGTCAGCAAATCATGGCAAAAATACAGTGTATTTGATGATAACAAGAAATTCATGGAAGGGATCAAGGAGGTGCACTTGCGAATAAAGTACACTGTATGGAATAAAATGCGTGTTAACTTTTGAAACTTGGTTATTTAATTTTTACAGTCACAGAACACAGCCATTCGTAACAATCGTTGTAACAGGAAGGGGCGAGACTTGCCACAATACAAAAATATAGCAAATTTCTTCTAATGTTGCAAGTTTATACATAATAATTTATACATTTTTATTGTCTATGTTTAGATTGTTCTTAACATAATTGGGGCCGGCTTTAACTTATTCTAAAGGTAATTGACAGAGCCGTTTAATTGACCTTCTGTAAATCTTATTTTTCATCATTACATCAGCAGCTCTTACTCTACCATCTGCACCTGGGTATGTTTTTACAATACGAGCCATTTTATATTGTAATGGAACAGCATTAAAGTCTTTCACAATTACTAATTCACCCTCTTTGAGGTTCGGTTTTGGAAATTTCCACTTGGGACGGCTTTGAAGTTGTGTTAAATAATCATTAGACCATAATTTCCAAAACTGTTGTTTAAGTTTAGTGCAGAGATTCCAAAAATTTAACCGATTAACTGAGACCTCCGTTAAATCTACTTCAGGATAGCTAACCAAAGCTGTTCCAATAAGGAAATGAGCAGGAGTCAAATATTCACTATCATTTGAGTTTGCAGAGAGTAGAGGCCTAGAGTTTAATATTCCCTCGATTTGTATTGTAACAATAATGTATTTGTAACAATAACTGTATAAAGCTCTTCAAAAGTTAAACATAAGTTGCCTACAACCCGCTTCAGATGGTGTTTTACACTCTTTACACCTGCTTCCCACAATCCTCCAAACTCAGGTGAATAACTGGGTATAAACCTAAATTTTATATAATGTTGGGTGCAAAACCCATCTACAGCATCCCTGTGATTTTTGGAAGATTGCAGGTCATACAATTTTTTCATTTCATTAGACGCTCCTATAAATGTTTTAGCGTTGTCACAATATATATTTGTGGGCATGCCACGCCTCGAAATGAAGCGCTTGAGACATGCTAAAAAGGCTTCAGTTGTTAAGTCTGATACGAGCTCTACATGAATAGCTTTTATAGCAAAGCAGACGAAAAGCGCGATGTAACATTTCTAAACAATAGGCTTTCAAACCCTAGCTACCTTCATGTCGAAGGGTCCACAGAAGTCAACGCCGACATGCTGAAATGGCCTGGACGCTGTTATTCTTTCTTGTGGGAGGGAGCCCATCAACTGTTTAGCAGCCTCAGCTTTTGTTCGGAAGCATATGACGCATTTGCGCACCACTTTCTTGACCTCCCGGATACCATTAACAATGGAGTACCTTTGTGAAAGAGAACTCAATACTAATCTGGGGCCTACGTGTAAAAGTCGCAAATGTTCAGTTTCTATTAGGAGTTTTGTTAAATGAGAGTTTTTCGGAAGAATAGTGGGATGTTTCTTATCGAACGACATTTCCCTAGCATTATCGAGCCTACCTCCTACTCTCAGAATACCTATTTTGTCGAGGAAAGGAGAGAGACTTCCTATTCCTGTCTTTATAACTTTTCCAGCAGTAAGTAACTTCACCTCTTTGGCAAAATATTGCTTTTGAGTACAACATACAATAACTGACATAGCGTAGCGAAGCTCTTGCGGTGTTAAGTAACACTCTGTATTTTTATTTTCATTTTTTGAACAATTGTTATAGAATCTATAAATATATCCTACTACTTTTTGTAATTTATAAATTTTTTAATATTTTTCAATCAAATTAACTGCAAATGATGGCTCTACCTGTGTCACATTACACGGTACCTCTTGCTCATCATTTTGTTCTATATTTGTGAGTAAATCAGGCAATTTAAAATTTTCAGAACATACATGTGTATAATGTTTATCTACCAAGTAGATTGGCGTGTGCCACCATAAAGTACTTTGTTGCAACTTGTGCGGCAAAACTCCCCTCGACAATAAATCAGTCGGGTTGTCACCAGTCTTAACAAATCCCCATTGCTTCTGATCGGTCAACTCTACAATTTGTTTGACTCTATCACTGACATAAACATTAGATTTTACATTGCCTGCTTTGATCCAGGCTAAAACTATTTGAGAGTCGCTGTACAAAAATGTCTCTACTTGAGGAAACCTACCCATCAGGACTCTACCAACCCTTTGTGCCAACTGTGCCAAGAGGAGAGCACCATTGAGCTCTAGTTGGGGAATTGTTAGGCTTTTCGCTAATGGAGCAACACGTGACTTGGAGCAGAGTAATTCTGTTTGCACTGAACCATCATTTTTTATAATTCTGACATAAAGGCAACAGCCAAAGGCTTTAAATGATGCATCGGAATACCCTACTAATTCTACATTAAAATATCATTAGTATTGACACATCTGTTCAGTGTGATTTTACCCATAAGTTTTAACTTATTTAAGAAATTGTTCCAGTATAAAAACTGTTTATCTGGAACTATAGCGTCCCATCCAATTTGCAAAGACCATAGCTCTTGCATAAATATTTTGGCTACCACTATAATTGGGCTTACTAAACCGAGAGGGTCAAACATCTTCCCTATAAAGCTCAATATTTTTCTTTTCGAATTAAAGTTATGCACTTCATCAATATTGGGGCTAAAAAAAGTGAATGTGTCTGAAGTGATGTCATACATTAAACCTAAAGTTTTGACCAGGTTATCTCCACTCATATCTACATTTTCAAACTGCCTTTGCTCATTTGGAATATCGTTTATGACTGCCGGGTTGTTTGAGCACCATTTATGCAACTAACTACCTAACTTGAGAAGCTCTACCAATTGAGTTTTCGGTTCACGAAGCCGATCTACATTGTCTGAGCCGCACAAAATATCATCGAAATAAGTATTTTTGATCATTGTTTGAGCAGCCAGTGGGTAATTATGTTTGTACCGATAAGCCAGTTCAAGTAGGCATCGAGTGGTCAAGAAAGTAGAGGCCTTTGGCCTTGAAATTAAAATATCAAAAAGCTCACTCTGTACCACTGGGCCATTCAGCATGACGTCGTTGAGGGACACCTGACTGCGCGACTTCATACTCCCGTCAAACACTACACGGAGTCGAGTCGTCTTACTTGCCTCATTGATAACAGCATGATGTGCTAGAAAGTAGACAGGATCTTTATCAATATCATAATTCGCAAAATCCACCTTTTTAGCATGTTCCAGCTCTACATACTGATCTATGAACAATTTATACTGTTCTAATAACAAAGGATTTGATTTGAATCGTTTCTCTAACATTAGAAATCTTTGATAGGCAACTGAAAAAGAGTCACCAAACTGCAGTTCTTCCATAGGAGTGATGAGTCACAAGAGCTAAAACAATTTCTGTACTCTTATAATGTTGCTTCTAGCAGGACAACTCCCTATAATCCAGAAGGAAATGGCCAAGTAGAGCGGCTAAATGGAACGCTTTGGAAAACAATCCAACTATTTCTTAAGTCGAGACAGTTACAAACTGCGGAATGGGAACGAGCGTTACCTACTGCGCTGCATTCTATTCGATCTCTATTATGTACAGCAACAAATCAGACACCACATGAGCGATTTTTCTTTCACACCAGACGATCTCCGACAGGTGAATCAATCCCTTCATGGTTATTGTCACCAGGTCAAGTGCTTATGAAAAGGAATGTTAGAACTTCAAAATATGATCCAATCGTAGACGAAGTCGAGCTGTTACATGGAAATCCATTATACTCGTATGTCCGTTTGTCCGATGGTCGAGAGACTAATGTTTCTAATAGACATCTAGCACCACTACCTACCGAGGATCTAGAATCTGATGAAGAGGATTCGGAACATGAGATTACAGAATCAGAACTAGCTGTACAGCCAACGCAAGAGGCTCCGGGACACGAAATTGTAGAATCATCTGAACTAGCTGAACAACCTCTGCGTCGGTACGCCCGCGAAAGGCGGCCACCAGCTAATTTTCAAGATTACGTCACTTACTAAATTAGCAACGACATGAAACTGGTGGGGGTGAATGTGGTGTGTCTATGTAATTATTTATGATATCTTCCGTCAACACTTGACGTTTTGTCATGCTCATTTTTCTGTCTGTTACTTTAATTATTAACTTGTATTTTAGCAGAAATAAGCCAAGATTTCTGTTGGTATTTTCGTTTAAATGTATCAGTCTGCCGCCGTTTTGAATGCTGGACAGCTGAAAAGAGGATGGTCAGTTTTATTACAACATTTACACAATTTTTTGACTTGTGAGGCCTTTGATTGTGATGATTTATTAAATCTATTAGTACTTTCATAGCAAGTACCTTTAGGGGTTGAACTATCTTCTAGTGCTATAGCGCGCTTTTCAAGAAAGTTCAAAAAGTCTACCATGGAAGGCATCTTTTCATTTTTCTTCTACTTGACCAACCTGTTCGGAGTCACTTTCGTCAATACTTAGGATATCCAACTGCGCCGCCTCATAACTCTTCAGTGCACAGATAAGTTTTTCTCTGCGCGCCTCCAATATGTCGGCAGTTGCAGACGCAAAACTTATGGGGTCGTCAACAAACGCTCCGATGCGTGTTATTGTAGCTTTGCACTATCCACGAAGTATGCGATGTTTACGCAATGTTTCCTTTAATTCCGCCATGGTAGTACGGTATGTAAATGACGAAACGACTTAAAACTACGATAGAACACTCCGCGCACTATCTTTTTTCACAAAATATTTGTTTGTTTACAAAAAGGCCGATTTCACGTTCCGGTTGACACTGACAGTTAAATGGTTGACTGACACTGACAGCACGACTTGAAGTTTGCACAACTCGTTCGCAGGAAATTGATCAATGTAGTACCAACCTTCAACTTTTTTAGATTTTGAAAAGTGGGTAGGTATCGGAAAAAGAAAAAAAAGGCGAATTTTTCGTCCACAAAATCGCAATCTCACGACTTTTTGATGATAATACGATGCTGTTTCCTGATGTTGCTTCTTTATTTTCGTTCTATTATAGAATAGAACGAAGTTGCGGGCCTCGTACAACCGGCACAATAGGCCGGGAATGGCGACTTCTATAGCAAGCCGACCACGACGAACACAAAACTGCACGATATAGCTCGCGAAAACTGCTCGTCACTGACTCTAAAATTTTTCGAAGGACCACCGCACGCATGTATGGAATAAAATGCGTGTTAACTGTAAAAATTAAATAATCAAGTTTTGGTTATTTAATTTTTACAGTCACAGAACACAGCCATTCGTAACAATCGTTGTAACAGGAAGGGGCGAGACTTGCCACAATACAAAAATATAGCAAATTTCTTCTAATGTTGCAAGTTTATACATAATAATTTATACATTTTTATTGTCTATGTTTAGATTGTTCTTAACATACACAAAAATATAAAAAACCACAAATTAGAGAACCTAGCGTACCCGCGGCGAGAAGTGCAAAAATCTTTGTTCTACAGTTCTCCAGCTTAACTGCAGTCAACAAAGATTGTTCTATACTTTTATGAATAGGCCAAAAGCGTGCGGGCGAAGGTATCTGTCAGACTAGAACTGACTAAACCCACACGATGTTTTGCAGCTAACTTTGGCCGGGGCTCTGGAATGCTTGCACATTTCATCATGCTCCGGCCAGACATTGGCCCGCATTTTGATCGGATCAACATCCTGGGATCTGGACGCGAAAACTCGAGAAGAGAGGGACCACCTTTCTCGCTTATTGTTCATTATTTTAGTATAAAACCATATCAAAATTCATTGCGTGGTTTAGAAGAAATAGCGGCAAAACAGAAATGACATCAACAAACGCGGGAAGCGACAATATTTCATACTATTACAGATTATTAATTATACTTACAAAAATTATGAATAAAATTTTCATAAGGACAGCTTATGTACACAGGCGAGCTTCACCCAGAGTTGGGTTTCCTTTCTATAGAATGCAAAATGTGCGTGTTGAAAATAACTTCAGAGGGCGTAGAAAACAGGAAGAAAGAAATGTTTTGCTATGACACCAAATAATATGGGGCAATAACAGTATTTAGCCTTGAATTAGTATTTATTTGGATATTGTTTTATTATGTTTGTTTAGTATTACCCCGAGCAAAATACGCGAGAACCTACTGCCGACGTGCCGATAAACTGCTTTCAGTTTGGCAGATGTAATGTTAAAAGTAAACGTGTTGATTTCATAAATAAATTAATTAAAAATAACAGGAAGACGATGTGACAACTACCTCGAATAAACTTGGAACACTCGAGATCACAGAACAATAAATTATTAAAATTAGCCAAAGATGCCAACACTACTACCTACTTAAAAAACTAGACAAATAAACACAACAATACAATAGGAAGAGTAAACGACCTGTCTTCATATATTACCTAAATATAATCACAAATCATCTTAGTGTTAAAGTAATTAAAGCTGTGATCATTGTCCATTGTTCTCGCGTTAAATAAATGATATTATCTGACTTTGGAGATAAATTACTATCTGTGTGTCTTGCACCTAGTTAGGTTTTAGTTGACAACCGTTTTAAAGGACAATTGTTAGTTTGACGTTAATATATGATGTACACGTTCGAGCGATGGCCATGGTTGAAATGGGCACCGGACCCCTGCTTCACCTATACAGGTGGCGTTCTCCACCTGCATGAAGCACGGGAATTAAGGGTGGGGTCCCGAGTCACGTGCTAGTTAAGGAACCCCAATCCCCCAATATTAGCTTCATCAGCCAATAATTATATTATATTAGAATAACAGCTATATGTCAGCATATAATATCTAGGACATGCGTCATTAGCAGAGATGATTGGTTAGCAATAAGATTAGTATATAAGATCAACATTTTGTAGAATTAAGTAATTACTGTCTTGCTATAACTGGGATCAAATAAAGTTTATTTTTAAACTCTTCCGTTGTCGCTTACTTAATTGGCGCAGCCGGTAGGATCTCTGTAGTCAGTCTGTCACGTATCCACATCTACGGGAAGCAGCCGACGTCCGTTTCAACGGTTCAGCAGAGATCACCGAACAAACAAATACATTAAGAAGCCACATCAAGCCAGGAGAGGACCAGGAGCCAAGCAGTAATTCAGGGATCATGAAGATAGCTGCGGAATTGTGAGTAAATCTTTTCACCTTCCTCTCAGCTCTTCCATTTGCATCCCAACCTTGTATTAATCTATGTTGTGTGTATTATTAGGGATTGGACAACGCCGTAATAATATTTTATAGATTGTTAGTTGTAGTAAATAGTTAGGGATAATTTATTAATTTTTGTGCTTACTTTTTGTGAAGCTTCGTTATTTCACTTCATAATGGAAGGTATAAACCGTGTTCCGCAAGAGATGGTAAACATAATTCCAGTATTTAATGGCGATGTTAGAGCGTTACCCTTATTTATTAAAAAATGTGAATACATTTTAACAACATTCCAAGGGAGCGTTGTACAAAACAATTATTTATTTCATGTAGTAACAAGTAGATTAACAGGCGAAGCAGCTAGTTTGGTAGGCGAAAGGGACTCTATAAATACGTGGGATGAGCTAAAAATGCTGTTAAATCAACACTTTGGCGACCCACGTACTGAAGATTGTCTAGCAATGGAGTTAGAATCCTGTAAAATTAACAAAGGTGAAAGTTACTTAGATTTGTGTCATAGGATACAGCATATGAGAAGCATTTTATTTTCCAAAATATCAGAGACTATTGCTGATGACTCTTTACGGAAGGCTAAGCAGATAATCTACAGTAATAGGGCGATGAATGTTTTTCTATTCAATTTACCGCCATTCCTAGTTAGGTTAGTTCGTTTACGCGACGTTTCGACATTGGAAGACGCGTTGAAAATTGTTTTAGAAGAACAGAACTTTCAATCAGTCTATAATTCTAAAACAAACGATCACCGCAATTATAATAGATCTAATAAAAATATTTTTTCCGATTTCAATAGTGCGAAGTATAATTCGCAGAGCCTATCCAGTGCAGTTGCACCGAATAACGCCACGAGTAGTTCAATTACGATGAACAATTCGCAGCAGTTTAGGAATTATAGGCAACATTATAATCAAAATAATTTCAATCGGACAAATAATAATGATCATAACAATAGGACAAGTAGGTCACAGTTTCCGATGGCGCAACAAAGCCAACAGTCCACGGCATATGCACCGCGAACGTCACCTTTTGCAGCGCAAGCATCTCCGCCGGGTTCAAAGTCGAACACTGACGTTACTATGCGCACTGCAAGTTCACGCCGTGTTAATTACACTAATAATCATAGCTATAACGAACCAAGTTTTGACAACTCAAATAATGAGTTCCAGGAAATTCCTGAAGATCCCAGACAGGGAAATTTTTGTATAACCGCCTCTACCCTAGAGAGCGAATAAAAATTAATTGCAATAAACGTCTTAACTTACCACACATAGTTGTACCAGAATTAAATGCAGTGTTTATGATAGATACAGGCAGTGTTAGGTCTTTCATAAGCCCACACATTGCAAACAAGTACTTTAGGGATCGGTTGCAATATGAACCCTTCGAAGTTGTTAGTACTCACGCATCGAGTGTTCATAGCGAAACGGCATTTATTCCTTTACCAGCTACGTTTTGCAGTAAGGAATTTCATAAATTTTATGTTTACAGTGTTGATGATAGGTATGATGGGTTAATAGGTAGTAACCTACTTAAACAGTTACAGGCAAAAATAAACATGGAAAGTCAAGTTTTGCATTTAAAAAATGCGAATATTCCAATAATATACGCACCACCTATGAGAGAGGTATATCAATTGCCATCTCGTAGTGAATTAAGAGTTAGATTGCCAGTCAACTTACTAGACGGGGAAGCTATACTACAATTTAAACAATTTTCGGAAGGGATTCGAATGCCCACCGCATTAGTTAAGTGTATTAAAGGTTACGCATCAACCGTTATTCAGAATTATACGGATGAAACCAGAACCTTAGTGGTAACAGGACCTTTTACGGTCGAACCTTACAGGCAGAACCCATCTGTTCACATTAATTTTACAGAAAATAACATAGAAATAGATAGGATGCTAACAGATAATTTAAAAAAATTACAGTTAGACCACATGAATTCTGAGGAACGTAAAACCATCGAAGGGCTATGTAATGAGTATAAGGACATATTTTATTGTGAGAATATTCCATTAACGTTTACAAATCAAGTAAAACATAGAATTAGAACAAGGAATGAAGATCCTATAAATATTAAAGCACATAGGTTACCTCCCATTCAATCGAAAGAAATTAGGAATCAGGTAGATAAAATGTTAAGGGACAATATCATCCAGGAATCACACTCCCCCTGGAGTGCTCCCGTACATTTAGTTCCAAAAAAATTAGATTCATCAGGACAGCAAAAATGGAGGATGGTAGTCGATTATAGACGTCTCAATGAAATTACTGTCTTGCTGTAACTGGGATCAAATAAAGTTTATTTTTAAACTCTTCCGTTGTCGTTAAGGAACCCCAATCCCCCAATATTAGCTTCATCAGCCAATAATTATATTATATTAGAATAACAGCTATATGTCAGCATATAATATCTAGGACATGCGTCATTAGCAGAGATGATTGGTTAGCAATAAGATTAGTATATAAGATCAACATTTTGTAGAATTAAGTAATTACTGTCTTGCTATAACTGGGATCAAATAAAGTTTATTTTTAAACTCTTCCGTTGTCGCTTACTTAATTTGCTCCAATTAATGATCAGTACAGTCAAATAATTAAGAAAAATACACAATTTAATATTTACAATAATAGGCTTTATTTTAACACATTTTTCCCAAAACCGGCCCAAAGAAATTTCAGAAATCTAAAAAAAAAGGTCTTGTCGAAATGCCAAGATGCACGGGGATGATCACGTGACATTTCGATAGCGTTTGACATTCACAAATATTTGTGACATTTAAACAATCGCTTTCGTTGATAAAATTTCACATGTCACTCTCTGATGGATCGACACGATTCGATTTATATCACTCCGATAAGCGATTTTCACGATTCGTTCACATGGACGCAACGCGATGCAATTCGATCTAGATGCACTTGAAATTTTAGGTACACCGTGAAATTTTGGTCGTTTAAATCCCGTGAAGGATCTATCCGATACTTAAAATAAAAATAATAATAAAAAAAAACAAGAAAATAATCCGATTGCAAAACACTAAAAACAAAAAGTGCAACGATGTCTTTTGTTTCGGAAGTCGGTGTCTTTGGTACTTCTTGTTTTATCATTTTGCAATAAGTCAGAGCTTATATAGTAGACTAAAGTAGGCTTACTAAGTTTTAAAGGCCAATGTATTTGTGAAAATAAAATAATGTAGATTCCTCATTTAACTTTTTTAGTGTGTTTAACATATTCTCTCTATGTAATTGTACTTATATAAGTTTTTAACCTGACATGGTCACAATCAATACAATTAATATTTGTTTCGGGATATTTACCGTTACAAGCGCCATGATCACGAGAAGGATCAGTTCTCGTGATCATGGCGCTTGTAACAGTGCCGAAATATCGAGCTCTCAACCAAAATATACATGGTAAATATTCCGAAACAAATATTAACTCTAATAATTGTACTTAGCATGTAAGTTCAAGCATTTAACTATGGTACTTCGAGAAATACACTTCTCTGTTGGTCTCCCGAATACCGAACAGTAGGTACATGGCCACCCTGCCTGTAACTGGAACCGGATCGACCGCGACCACTAACTGCGATTCAATTCGGAAATTATAAACAATAGTGTGACGATGTGTGTTCTATGTAAAATATGTGCCAATCAATGCAAAGCAAGGAGGAGGTTTTTTTACCAAAATGCAGCGGGTTGCAAGTACACGGACACGCGCACTAAAACCTTAGCTGGCATCTGGATTTGTACCGCATAATTTTAACAATCTTGACTGGTTTTGGCCTGTTTTTATTACTATACATGGTATATAAATGCTATGAGAAATTCCATAAACGGAGGATAAGACAGGAAATGTTCCATGCTACGTTCCGGAGTTGCCGAGCCTCATCGGGACAAAGGACACCTCTACTGATTGCTGCTGAGCGTACTGCGGGTGTCTCAGCACAGTCTTCAGGAAAATGAGTGCGTAAAGAAATTATAACCAAAATGTGATAGTGCGACAGTATATTAAGTTTTTGGTGTTTTAAAAATAAAATTTATTAAAGAGTGCATTAAGTGTTTGGTGTAATTATGGAGACATAATTCAGGACTTTTACTTCATCATCATCATATCAGCAGAAAGACGTCCACTGCTGGATATAGGCATCCCGTCCCGAATCCAGCGGATCCCCGCAACCTTCACCAGGTCATCGGTCCACCTGGTGGGAGGCCTTCCAACGTAACGACTTCCGGTTCGCGGTCGCCACTCCAGAACTTTTCTGCCCCATCGGCCATCCGTTCTGCGAGCAATGTGCCCTGCCCACTGCCACTTAAGTTTGACAATTCTTCGGGCTATATCGGTAACCCTGGTTGTCTTGCGGATTTCTAAATTTCTGATTCGATCACGCAAGGACATTCCGAGTATGGCCATCTCCATAGCCCTTTGGGTGACTGTATGCTTTCTGATGAGGCCCATTGTGAGCGCCCACGTCTCAGAGCCATAGGTCATAACTGGCAACACACACTGGTCATAAACTTTCATCTTGAGAGACTGCAAAGGAGACTGTGGTAAGTTGGACGAGAAGATACTGCGCAACTTTTTGGAGTCTGTGTTTCCCCATAGCTACAAACTAGGGGTCTTTAAGTCAAGAGTGAATAGGTTACTTCTAGGCAAGCGTGTTCCACCGTCGGCCACATCATCGCTTACCATCAGGTGAGATAGTAGTCAGGCGCGAGCCTATACAAAATATATCTTCTGCTAATAAAATATAAACACGTGTTATGGCTGATGAGCTTTCTTATTTAGAAACGCTAAAAGTTAAAAAAATAAATAAAGAAACCCGACTGCTTAAAAAGCGAACAAAAAAGACGTAAACATGAAGAAAATGATGCTGTGCAGTCGGAGGATACATATTCGAGCTGGCTGACCAAAAGCAGAGAAGGTTTTTTTATTTTTTTAAATTAACTTTTTTTTATTTATAACCATCTTTTTTTTAAATTAGGTGCATTTAAACATATAAGTATTATATATTTTTGAAATATCCTCTTAAAATTCTTTATTTTGATTCCCCACGCGCAGAGTTGGGAAGAAAAAGAAGTTGGTCGTCCACAATATGGCGCCCAAAATCCGCCATTTTTAAATTTTCCTACTTTAATGTAACCAGTGACACTCGCAGGGTTAAGAGGAATCGATTGATGTAAGAATCATCAAAATCGGCCAACGCGTTTAGTCTCTAGAACGCCACATAGGAACAAACATACATAGACTGATAAACACATTACCCTCCTTCGGCAGTCGGGTAAATAGATAATAAGGCGAAGAGATCAAATGGAGAAGTAAAATCTTCAGATCTAAAAGTTTTAGAAGATTTGTATGAAAAGATAAAAAATACATTATATAATATAAAATCACTTTGCTCTGCTGTGGAGTCGGAAAGCATCAACTCAAACGTGGGAAAAAATAATTTGAATACCGCAATTTCATTGCTACCCGTTATGACTGGTGACGAAAATGTAACCAAACAATAAATCGCCAACACAGAAATGTACGAGGCTATGTTGGACAGCAATGATAAAAAATCATTAATTAATTTTATCTTAAAATCAAGGTTGTTAGAAAATACGAAATTGCGCAAGTCTCAAAGTTATTCTTCAATTTCAAAATTAATAAAAGATATGAAATGTTTCCTACTGTCGAAGACAGATACTGTCGAAGTCAGATACCGCGATACAAAGTTAATTACAGCGGGCAATTTACAAGAATAAAAATAAACACGCTATAAAATGCTTTGATAACTACAATATATACATAAAATAAAAAAGTACCCACTAAAATACCAAAGCAAAAAAAAATCGGTACGGTCTTATTTAGATTTTTCATCTGATGTAGAGAAAAAATTACATATAATATTTTAAAACTGCAGGTTTCTATGCTGATTTACTTTAAACTTTTCAAATTCAAACTTGATAATAAGAAATATTAATTATTGTCACTAAAAGTTGTCGTTAAAAGATCACCTAACGACCGTCCTTTTCAGTGCCTTAAATCGTATGAATAATAGCTCCATAAATATAAAAGGTAGATTGAATAAGAAGGGACCGAGTGGTTTTATGTAGCGACATCAAAAACAAATACGACGCCTGTCAGAAAGATGATAGCAATTAAAACGATGGCAAAACATTGCATCATGTTTTTCAATTTATACAGCGAGGGCCGAGGGCTATGTACTAAGGGACGTTCCATTTCACTACACTTTCATTACAATATCACCCCCTATACGTCCATGTCCAGGATATTAACTTTCAATGACCACAACGCAGTTGGTCAAAGAGATAACGTAATTGCTATTGCAGGTAACGATTTTGCAGTTTGATAGATATGTTACACAGATTAGTTTGGGGTGCAAATGAAATCCCCCGAGTGACGGTAATTTAAAGTAATCACTTTTGCCAGCACTAAATGAGCAGACGAGAGTTGAAATATTTGAACAAGTGAGCGATATGGTATTAAAAAATAAGTCATTTATCATATTATATTTGTGTGTAATTAAATGACAAGAGAAAAAGGGATATTTAATGACATTGATGTAATGAAGGAACTTAATTTTAATAAAGATCATTGAATGATTAGAGGAGCAATACAGTGTAAAAATAATAAATCTAGAAAACATGTTATCTCTATCTGACTTAGAATAACTTAGAAGACATAAAACACTACCAAGGAAAGTATAATTTTCTTGAGGAGACACTAATAAACGTAAGAAAATTGCATTATACAAATAAGAGGAAAAATAAATTAGGAGAAGAAACGATACAGTTAATAAACTAGAGGAACATAATTTTAGAGAAACTAAAAGACAATCGTGAAAAATTCACCAATATTAGCAAAAAAATTCATGATCAACACGAAAACACAGGAAACCAGAGAGACTGGATGTACTAAGAAAACAAATAGAGAAAACAGGCGGGACTATAAAAGGTCTAAAGTAACTTAAAAAATATACACAATGGATAGGTACCTAACATGAATACAAAAATAAAAAGAGAAGTGTGGAATCGACGTCAAAAAGGTCATTAATAGCCAAATTAGTGGCAGAATTCTATAAGAAACTATACACGGAGACAGACAAAAAAATGTCGTGATGACAAAAAGAAGTGAAGTCATAACAAAATAACTATAGAAACCAAAAAAGCGGCAAAGCACCTGGGGACGACAAAATTTCGAACGAGCTTCTGAAAGACACATTAACAATAATATTCAAACCTGTTACTCATCTGTTTAATGAAATATTGGCTACAGAACAAATACCAATTCGATGGACCAAGTCGACTATTGTGTTCTTACTTACTTGATATATGTTTTATGTCCAATTTATACAAACACGTAGAAAAAAAAACAACCACGAGAACAAGCGCGGTTTCGCGCATTGTTCTACTATCGAAAATCTTGATGAATATGGTCAAGACTATAGCATGGCATTCGTTGATTATAATAAGGCTTTCGATTCTCTAAGTCTAGAATATATATCTGGAAGACTCTAGAAAACCAGGGCGTAGAAAACAAATATATAAAAAATCATAAAATAAATAAACAAGAACTCCACAGCAAAGATCCAACTAGAACAGCAAGGAGAGGAATTTAGTATCCAGAGGGGCGAGGCAAGGTGATCCACTTTCACCAGTCGGCAGTTTTAGAAAACATATTCAGGAGTATAGATTTAGAAGATTTTGCAATAAATGTAAATGGAACAAAGCTAAATCACCTAAAATTCACGGAGCATACTGTGATGTTCGCAAATACTACAAACTATGTTACAGCAATTAGATAACGAACGCAGGCAAGCTGGTTTCTCAATGAATCCATCAAAGACTCAAATAATGACGAATGCAATAAAGGAACACATGAAAATAGGCAGCAGATCATTGAATATGTCGAAGGATATATTTATTCGGGACAGCTAATTTCAATAACCGACCAATATTCAAAAGAAATTCATAGAAGGATAAGCGACACTTGGAAACGTTACTGGTCGCTTAAGGAATTAGTCAAAAACTAATCAATACCAATGTCATTAAAAAGCAAACTCTATAAACGTGCATTCTGTCATGCCTCAAGTGTGGATGTCAAACTAGGCCTGCTACAGCCAAAAACTTATAGTTTGCCAACGCAACATGGACAGAAGCATGGTTAACATAAGACAGGTGGACCACTTCAAAAATAAGGAAAAGGACAAAATGGCCAACTCCGAGTTTCGTTGAACATGAAAGCCTTAGAAGCTTTTCATGATGCTGGAGCAAGTGGTGAAGCATAATTAAAGATAAAATATTGAAACCATGATGTGGTCACGACTGACGACGACGATTATCTATATATATAAAAATGAAACCCGTTTTCCGTTGTCACGGCATCACGCGTGAACGGCTGGACCGATTACGCTAATTCTTATTTTGTTATGTTTTCTATTGTTAGGAGAAGGTTCTTATGAAAGAAAATTTTAAAAAAAAGTAAAGTTAGGGTAGGTAGGGTAGGTAGGGTAGGTAGGGTAGGTAGTGTAGGTAGGGTAGGTAGGGTAGGTAGGGTAGGTAGGGCAGGTAGGGCAGGTAGGCTAGGTAGGGTAGGTAGGGTAGGTAGGGTAGGTAGGGTAGGTAGGGTAGGTAGGGTAGGTAGGGTAGGTAGGGTAGGTAGGGTAGGTAGGGTAGGTAGGGTAGGTAGGGTAGGTAGGGTAGGTAGGGTAGGTAGGGTAGGTAGGGTAGGTAGGGTAGGTAGGGTAGGTAGGGTAGGTAGGGTAGGTAGGGTAGGTAGGGTAGGTAGGGTATGTAGGGTAGGTAGGGTAGGTAGGGTAGGTAGGGTAGGTAGGGTAGGTAGAGTAGGTAGGGTAGGTAGGGTAGGTAGGGTAGGTAGGGTACGTAGGGTAGGTAGAGTAGGTAGGGTAGGTAGGGTAGGTAGGGTAGGTAGGGTAGGTAGGGTAGGTAGGGTAGGTAGGGCAGGTAGGGTAGGTAAGGTAGGGTAGAGTAAGCAGTTGACGGGAGCGAAGCCGCGGGCACAGCTAGTATTTAAAAAAAAACATCTAACGTGAAAGCATAAAAATAAATTTTAAAGAGAGTTACCGCGGCCCTGGCACAATCAGTCAAGTCTGACACGCCTTACCGCTACACCCAGAGCGGAAGAAGTCATTGGATGATTGCCCAACAAAAAAAGGTGACGGCTCCTCAGTTCTCAGTCGAATTTTAGACTACTATGATTAAGTATGAGAATTTTGAAGCAAGTTGCACAATAAAAAAAACACATTTACTTCCACCACGTCATGGTGTCACTAGAGCAATATATTTGTTGCAACTCTGACCATAATAGGGCGCTATGTTGTAGTCGTTGTGCAACTTGAGATAATAATCTTGTTGCATTTCACATTGTCACATCTTAAACGATATGTCGTTTGTATAATGTCACGACTTTATGTGGGTTTACGCAAATAAGTTGATAGTATGTGAGATACAAGAAAACCGATTGTCATATTGCAACAACAAGTGCATTTTATCGATGTACGGAAGAAGCTGACGGCTATTAACGCCCCAGTTTTATCAAAGTATGTGATCATAACATAACATGACATCGCGTCTGTGTACCCCGAAGTAATTTACAGTACAACTATTTTATTAATATCCCTCGGCTATCATCGCGTTTCCGAATACAAACGAATGCTAATTTCCATGTCCATCAATTTTTAGATTTATCGTGTATAATCATTTCAATAAAGTTTAAGTATTTTATTGTTGTTTTGATTTCCGTGTGAAATATATAGAACTGTAAAAATAGCAGCTCTCCTCCTATTTTTTCTGTCGTAATTCATTAAATTCCATGTTGTCTAAGAGCACAAAGAACGGAAGCGGCGGCGCGCCGCGTCTGGTTTGCACGAAGTGCAAAGGGCAACTGAAAGAAATCCGACGACGGACGAAACACGAAGTTTGCCAAGGGACATTAAGAAAATGATTGTACTATAGTATCTGTGCTCGAAGGGTTAGGCAGGTTACTAACATTTTGCAAGTTAAATTTAACTACCATATAATGGGGGACGAGCCTATTGCCATCAACCAGGACAGTCCAGACTCCGGGCTGCTACTGACAATTCCAGATGGAAGAACCTAATAACATTTAGCCCGACCCGGGCATCGAACTCAGGACCTCTTGCTGCTAGACCAATGAAATTGCATGTTATCATATATTTTTGGAAAAAAGATTGTCGAGGTAACATCAGTGACGTTACTACAAATGGGAATTAAAACTTGGATAAATTATGTATCTTTATGTAAAGTTTTCTTTAGATGGATTGGTACAATTTTTGAAGTATATATAACTAACTTCCCCCAGCGGCTCCGCCCGTGTTTTAATCAACCCAAGGGAATGTTTTATTTTACCGGGATAACCAGCCTATGTGCTATTCCAGACTATCTACATCTGTGCCAAATTTCATCCAGATCCGATTAGCCGTTCTGGCGTGATTGAGTAACAAACACACATCCACCGAAACTTTCATTTTTATAGTACTAATTCTGATGTTATCAATATAATTTATTGAAAGGGCGTAGGTAGTGGTTAAATATGAGAAGTGTTTTTGTAAATATGTTGGTGTGGGTTAAAGCTGTTTCGCACTGCATCCGATCCGAGTCCGGATTTGAGTTCCGCGTCCTACCCAAATTGAGAATGTTCTGTATTCGGTCGGACGAAGTTCGGATCTATTGCGTAATACCTCTTAAAAGTAGTAGTACTGCCGCTACTTCAGACCATATACTTGTCAATATATTATCGAACCTTGTTCCTACTACGTTTGTGCCGTTTTAATTCTAACAGATTGCAGCTAAATAAGAATATTTTAGTTGGTACGACTGCCTATCAAACCCCAACAAACAGGTTGTCTAACAAACCGACTTCCAAACCAAAATACTACAAAGCAAAAAATAACTTTCTTTTCCGAAGTCGATGTCTTTTGTACCCATTGTTTTCCATTTTTCGACGTCGACTTCGAAAAAGAAAGTTATTTTTTGCTTTGTAGTATTTTGTTTTGGAAGTCGGTTTGATTTTTTGTTAAAAGTTATTTTTCTCTTTTTATTTTTGGAAGGTACATCCAATTAACATGATCATTTATAGCCAAAGTACATGTCATAACGATTCCAATAAGCCCAAACACGACTAGGATATTTTTTTATTTCGGAGTTCCAGTGCCCACCTTCAGTGGCTTCATCATCAGATCAGTTCGATGGTGCCATTTTCCTCAGTACCATTTATTTATAAGTATTTGTTTCATCATAGTCGGTTAAGTATTCGAAATGTCTTATGACCGTGACATACTTAGCATTAAGGAGTTCTAGTGGCCATCTCTGGTCTTCTTTATCAGTTCCACTTCAATAAATGTAATAAATGATTACATTGTTGATGAAAATAACAAAATCGCTATATGAAGGTATGCCTATAATATTTGATGAGTTCTCTCGATTTCTCTAGGAACCCATCATCAGATCCTGACCTGATGACCATAGGACCACCTGTAATGTCCTTTCAAACAAAAGAACAATTTTCCAAATCGGTTCAGGCGTCTTTGAGTGATCGGGGAAAATACATTTAAAAAAAAGATTCCGATGAATTGAGAACCTCCTCCTTTTTTTGAAGTCGGTTAAAAATATCACTTTAAGCGTTCATACATCACAACATATCAAACCCCAACAAACAGTTGGTCTAAAAAGATCACTTTTACCGTTAGTTAGGCCTATTATTACACTCTGTTAGTTGTAAAACTCCTAATTTTAATTAGGTGGTCAGATTTTCAGGTTTACGGCTGAATAAAAATAAAGTTATATAGGTTATAATTTGCAGGAGGCCTTTGTCCAGCAATGGGCGTCTTTTGGCTGAAATAATGATGATGAGGTAACACCGACTGAAAATTAAACACTAGTGTATTACGACAACATCTTCAGTAGTGGTGGAATACAAAAAAAAATCACAACGAACGAAAATTAACGAGGTAGTTATTCAGAATATTTTGAACTAAAAAAAATCAGTTACATTGAAGACGGTTATAAAAACAGCCGAATTATAAAGTTTGAAGTTATGTAAACGCCTGATAAAATAATTTGTGCAAAATGTTCCTTTACTAAAATAAATTGCTAATCTGACTTTGTGTCGGCCTTTCTTCTCAGTGTAGTCAGATAGGAAACGCCAACTTCATCTAGTTTTAAAAAATATGATCGACATGTATAAGTGTTTGTACAAACTTACTTACAGAAATAAAATCATTTATCATTTAATTTAAGGTGTTATTTTCATTATGCGTGTACGAAGAAAGAGTTATGCTTACGTGTGCATCAGAATGGTGGGTACAAGAGTACAAATGCTATATCCATGATAGAATAATGTACCAAAACGTACATACAATTTATACCAATGTAGGTAGGTAGGTACTATTTTAAAACCACAGTTATTTGTTAGCCATCTATTAGAAGAAGTATGTCAGCTGCCGACCTGTTTTGCTATCCCCAAAGGATACAGACTTGAGCGATGCGCTGCACCAGCTAACTTCCAGTTCCGTACAAGTTAGACGAAAGGCAGGAAAGGAGGTGAAGCATATCCTGTGAGGGGGCTCCACAATGGCACCATGGAAATCTCTGAAATTACTGTAAAACTAAAAGTCAACGACGTAATTTCGTAGTTTTGCCGTAGTTCATTTCTTAAAAACTGTTGTTTAAACTATTTTAAAATTTATTATTTTTAGATGAAAAAAAATACCTTAGCTATCACATGGCACTCAAAGTTAGTATGGTTTTCTATCAGTATCGTAAAATCGGATTAGTACTTCCGGCGATTAACGTTTAAAAACATAAAAACAACGAAAATTATTAGTAAGAAATATTTTTCTTAAAACAAGCTTTTTGCGTATTCTTCTCAGCAAACCCTTTCATTTGACACCCATATCATGGCAGGGCACAAAAAATAACTAGTCCACCATCTTGGGCCGTCCGCCATATTGGATTTAGAATGAGGCCGTTTATGCATGGAGGATAACTGCTTTAAAATTCAGTTGCAAGATTTGACCCGAACACACTAACATACCTTGCAAGTTAAAAATAAAAGCTTCTAAAAATGTCACCTTATAATATTACTGTTTATTTTGCACAATTTACATAAAAAAATTGATTACAATATTCGGATTTTATTCAACTGCAAGTCGTAAACATACCCTTGAACTTGGGTGACCCTAACATTGAAAAGATAATTCCCTACCTTGACTTACTTCAGAAGCCAATGTCAATTACAGTTTAGGGAGAGCCCCTTTTGATCAGGTACAGTCACCCTCATATATATCTTACAAACAAACAACAATAAAAAAAAATCTCGTGAGATAACGATGCCTCGATGTTTTCAGATGGTAAGCGATAGATGATTTGTCTACGATGGATTGAGCGAGCCCAAAAGGGAGGCTGGCATGTCATAAATGGGATTAAACAGATGTATGTATAAACAAATGACGTTATGAGGGTGCAGTATGTCTGGTAGTTCGGTAGTGAAAGGTAGATGGAAGTATTAGGTCATTCCCCTGCGTACACTCTCCGAAGTACAATTTTAACCACGAGCTTGTTACGTTTTCAATACATATCTGTCATATATTTCTGCTCATGACTGTACGTCTCGTCGAGCCCTAGACATCCATTATGGCGGCGGCGTCTCGAACTTCCGTTGTGTTTTGATGTTTAACTTAGAATCGCTAAACTTGAAATTAATTTTAGGGAGCGGTGATGTGGTGTGTCTGTTTAGGTGGCATGGTTACATAAATAGGCCAGTCTTTTACAAAACCGTAAGTCGCACAACTTGCTGTTTTTTGGGCTTATTTACGGTTAGGAATATAATCAAGATCAATAGTGTAAAAGTAAGTTTGCACCTGCACCCTAATTACATATCTGTTTTGACACCTCAATTTTGATAACTCAACATACTTGAATAGACATATTAATTGCTAAGGCATTTTCTGCTGTCCGCTGTCATAAAAGACGGTTAGGGATTATGCCATTGCCTGGCATAATCTCTAATATTCTAAATATTTATTGATTGCGTGTTTTACGGTGTCAAGAAGACGAATTTTTGAACATAATTAAGAAGGGATTAATGCAAAGAAAACATATCGTAAGCAACTAGGGTGTTGTGCTTACTGCGAGGAGCTCGGAAAAACCTCGAAGTTTCCGGTTTTTTTTCGGTTTATGACTTATAATATAGATTAGGTTGGGTGTATAAATAATACATGATATTTATGTCAACGAAAACTTTCTTAAAAAAATATATAAACTAAAAACTTGATCTCAGGCAAGATTAAATAAGAAATTAGTCGTACATAACTAGCAGGGTTAGCTACTAATTCGGAGTAAGTGAGATCACCCAGGCTGGCGCAAGTGGGCCTTTCAAAAAAGATAGCCGTGGCGGTATGCCTAGTAACTAAGTTGTCGTCGATAGAAAGAAAGAAACAAAAACGTTTATTTGCGCCAGACACAAGGACAGTAGAACTGGAAACCGATCTCTAAGAATGTAGTTGGAAACTTATTTCTAGTTATTGAGGGGTGTAGGTTCACTACAATTCATGACCACCTTAAGGGTATTAACGATGATTTGCACAAGCGATAAACATATTTAAAACGTCACAATTATGTAACATACCTATTTACCTGTTATTGTGTATTTTTCATAATTAAAATGATATTCTTTTGTATCTATCGCTTATCGTTGAAGATATTTCTTCATTATTATTGTAACCGAGGAGTCCAGTATAAACTAGTTTCCTTAGTAACTAAAACCGCGTTTGCACTGTATTATACCACACCTTTGTCATTAATTCTAATTTGTCATGAGAAATAATTCCACTTCAGTTAGTATCTGCTGCAACCAATATTATGCATGAAAATAACATTTGTTATCTAATCGGCTGAGTGATAAATATACAAAAATATAATTTTAACAGTGAAAACAAAATCAAAATTGACCGAAAAACAAACGAGTCAGAACAATTTTAAACAAATATTATTTTGTACCTCTCTCGCGAAAACGCAGTTTTCCGGCAGCTATTTTGGGCGTCATCGCGCTCATAATAGCTGCTGGAAAACTGCGTCCATCCATCATCAACTCGTAGTCCATCGGACTTTGACGTCAGAGTTCAAAAGATGGACTTTTTCAAATTTGAACTTCGTCGTTGAGAAGTTTAAACATTCTTTCATATTTGTTTAGTAGAGCTAATAAGCATTTTATGTTCAAATAGAACAATTAGATGCATATCAAACTATCTGCAGGAACAACTAAATTGAATTCACTGTGATTCAATCTTGACGTTGTTAAGTTAGTAGTTTAATAACAGCAAAATAAGAATATACTGAGAACTTTTTTGGGCCTTGCGACCTGTTTAACCGACTTTCCAAATAGGAGAGGTTCTATGTTCGGCTGTAAGTTTTTCTTTGTTTATGCTCACCGATTTCAACGTCAATTGTGGCTTCACTGGTGGCTTCTCATTCCTTTGTTTTCCAATAAGTTTTAAAACAAAAATACAGTATTTACTTTAGGATATAGGTACTAAACGACGATATCCCACTCGATGGGGTAGGTCGAAACAAAATTTTCACGTCCAGGGAGGGCGTATCTGAGTCTAAAAAACATATAATAATATTTATTGACATTTTGCATGGCTTTGGGTCAACAAGATGCTTATACCGTGTAAACTAGAAGAATTTAGCTTTAACCGTTTGGCCGTAGAACCCACGACGGACAGACGGACAGACGGCCAGACGGACAGAAAGACGGACACGTGAGTGATAGCAATAGGGCTTAGGGAACCCTAGAAACAGGAACACCGACTGCCGAAATTGAAGTTATTTTTCACTTTATAGGGTTTTTAGTAGTTCTGTTTCGTGGCTAGTAAGAAAAAACTTCTATACAAAAAATGCAACCGACTTCGCCATGACACGTGAGAACATAAGTTGAACACTAAATTGCATTTTGCGAACAATATACTGCGATCTGGGCCCTAATTGCCGCACAAAGCGAGTCCATGGTGGATCGCGACCCCCCCGGTGGGTTCCCGCATTGTCGAGGCGGAGGGGCTCAGTAACAGTGGCTTGGTCACCCATGGTGAAGCGAAGAGGAACCGAGGAGGGACCGCTCGTCAGGGCTTTTGCCGATATGCCGACGACGTAGCGGCCAACATGTAGGCTGCGTTGCTGCCTGGGCGACATCGCAAATGAGACGGGCCGCGATGTCGTATGGGGCCACCCATACCCATACGATATCGCGGCTGAGGGTTATAGACCGCGGCGGGATAGGAGTGCCGGTATTGCGGTGCGCCGCTCTCCGTTCCTTCCGCGGCCTGGACGGGGTCGCTACCATCTAATGGTGGACGCAGTGGAGCCGCAGGGAAGGAGGAGTGTCGGTATAGCGTTGGCTGATGTTCGACTTCATGTAAGTATTTTTTTTACGTATGTTCACCGATATCTCCGTCATCGCCTTGGTACACTCTCATTTCACCAGAGTGTACCAAGATGAAATGTGGACATCTGCGTAAACCTTAAGCGCGTACTGGCTTGATGTTATGTTATGAAATGGTATAAACAATAAATAGATATGCGATTGCAGAAATCCCGAGAGAACATACTCGTATTCTTTCAAACAAAAAAACAATTTTCAAAATCGGCTCACAATTGACGGAGATATCGGTGAACATACATAAATAAAAAAAACAAACATAATGTCGAAAATAGAAGTTTCTCCTTTTTGGGAAGTCGATTAAAAAAAATAAAGGGTCGCGTAACACAATGCATCTGGGCGGATCAACGCAGCGTTGCGTTAGGCGTTGCTAGGCCCCGATGTGAATTTAGGGGGAATTAATTGAGTCTGCACGCGCCGAAGGGGATTCCTGATTGTAGTTCACCTGTCAAAGCGCCAGTTTCAATTTATTGAATCCGGCCGTGGCGGCTAAATTAATATGTTGCAAGCGCGAGATTTGAGTACGCACCATTTCAATGACGTCACAGATATAACATCGAAACAATATGGTGGACTTAGGGGAGCCAGTGGACTTAATTATTTATTTGTTGAAAGGGCTGTTGGTGTTCTTCAGATTATAGGACGTGGTAGGTATTGTATTACGCATGCGAATCACAAACAGATTGCAGTTTTTGGTATGGATTCAATAGGAGGATTGATTTTTTATGGTGCTACTTCAAAGAGACAAAGTATAATAGACAAGTTGCTGGGGACTGGACAATTTGCTCGGCTTTTAAAGCCCGGGTTATTATTTCCAGCTTAGATTCTAAGTCCGGAGGGGTGGAAGTTTTGACGACTCTCGTTTTTGATGCTTAACAACATTGTGTTCTCAGCTAATAACGAGTTCCGAATTTTCGTTTTAGGAGTAGGATTTAAACAGGAGAAAAGGAGAAAAGTTTAGATAGGAGATTGTAAACAGCACGAATTCTAATCAAATAGAATTTTCTTCTGCAGTACCTGCATTCCATTATTGGCTTGCGAAATTTATTAAGATTTCAGATGACTTGTGGGTAGGACTATTCAAGTGGCTTGCCCCTAACAACAGTTACCTCCTCCCAGGCATGGGGACAAAACGTTTCAATATGAAACAGTCAGGCCTGCCTTTGGCCTTGGTTAAAGAAAAAGAGTATCCGGAAAAGTGATATTGGATTGCCACGTAGAACGTTAGCTCCATCAATCAATCAGTTTTTGTGAATGATGTGCTCAAAGGTCATCAAGATAGTCGGACCAAATCGGAGATTGCTTCTGAGATTGCGATTTACACTGACATGCAATTCCGATAACATTGGTGGACACATAAACTGCATCAAATTCAGGATCTAAAACTAAGTATATACTCAGACACAATACATAAATAACAAGAAACAATAGGAATTTAGTCCGTGTACTACTTTCCATTCAGGATACCACAGCATGCACCATTAATTTACCGATAATACGGCAGCCCGTTATTGTTTTATCCAATTTTTATTTGCTTATGTGAATATTTTATGGCAGCTTATCTGTAAGTTGCAAATGACTGAGTGATTATTTTTATGTCATGCTAATTAATTGCATTTTGCTGCTATGCAAGGCCTCCCACTAGGTGGACGGTAAAGGTTGCAGGAATCTGCTGGATACGAAAAACAATGTGGCGACGCTTTGAGGAGACCTACGTTCAGCATTGGACGTCTTTCGGCTGAAATAATGATGTTGAATTGCAATCATCTTCTTGTTGCAATTTGTGTATCCATCAGAGTATTATTTTTAACCAACTACAAAAAAGGAGGTTTCAATTCGATTGATATGTAGGTATACATATATATCAATCGAATTGAAACCGAATTGTACCTAATATTGTCGAAATTGCACAATATACACATAATATGTACTCTGCATCGCCATACACGAAAAAGCGAATCAAACAGTGCCTAAATTAATTATATAATTTTTTACCCCACCACTCGTTTATTTGAAAACCTATAAAGGTATCCTCATAAACTGATTCTTCTTCCTGTCCCTATCCCATGTCGCTCTGGGTCGGCGCAACACGTTTTCTTCTTCCATACCGTCATCTCCCCGTCATGCTATCACTGACTCACTTTTCTTTCATGTCACTCTTCATATCTGTCCTATCCCATCTTTTCTTTGGCCTGCCCCTACCTCTCCATCCATCCACATTTATATTAATAACTGTTTTAGTACCATGCGTTTCATCCGTCCTCACCACATGACCATACCAGGACAAACGTTATCCTTTCAATTTTTCTCAAGGTATTCTCATAAACTGTTTACCATAGTTCAAACATTTTTGCAATAACATAAAGCCGTAACGCGCCCAATGTTTTAGTCAATAAAACTTTCCAATTTGGGGTAAACTCAGTCAACGTTATTAGTTAACTTCAGGGGAGACTGCTGAAGCACGCTGAAGCGTGGGGTAGCCCGTTCGACGTCGAAGTCGGGTTATTAGGCTGCACACACACAATTTTATATTTATATTTTTATAATAAATCGTTGCCCCACAATAGGAATGTCTTCCTGTTTCGTGGGTGCGTTTACAAACATATAAGCTCACATACACAATACCCAGAGCCGGAAGAACTATCTGTAGGTCATACAAATATTTGTTCCGTGCGGGAATCGAACCCGCGACACGCAGCGCAGCAGTCAATCGCACAACCACTGCGACAACCGTGAACCCAAAATGTCGGATTGGAGCATGGTGAATTTCAGAGAGATTGCTTAAATTTTTGGTTTCAAAAATATTATTAACCAGCGGATACCCGGCGTGAACGCTAAAAAGGTATGTATTTTTGTAGCGTAGAAGCATACACCATTTTGTTTATTTGTTGCGTAAAAAGGTTTTATTGTCCAGAACCAACTTTGCATTATTGCCTTTTAATGAAACCGGTTCGGGACACATCGGATGGATGTTTCAAAATCTATAACGGACATAGGTGGACATAGCTAAAAACAAATTTTGTACGTTATAAAGGTTATACTGTTAAAATAACCAGGACTTAGGTACTAACGATTAGGTTTTTTTTTACGAGTAATAATTTTATTTTCTGTTACCCATATACAGATTGCTTAAAAATAAAGTTAAAAAACTTGTTCGGTCTTAATCTTTCGTGGGCCACTAATTAACGAAAAATAGAAAAATAATAAATCCTGTCGTGGATCTACGTCCTATACACACGCAAGGTTAACTGCAACATAAGTATTATAAGTTAGGCAAACTTTAATAATTTTTAGAAAATAAACTTTGATAAAATAACACTGGCTAATATTTTCCTTATTAGCAACAAAAATAGTAAGTCCGTCGCATTCAGGGTACAATAAATATATCTAAGTCAATTCTGTTTTGCAAATAATTGTAGATAAGTATTACTAAACTAGGTCAAATTGTTACAAAGTGAGAGATTAATCTGAACTATTATTATAAATGAAAATGTGAGTCCGTTTGTTTATTTTTCACGCTTTCGCGTCTTAACGGCTAATCAGATTTGATGGATCTTGGCACGCCTATGAACTGGATTAGGAAACAGGATACTTTTCATGTCGGTATTTTTTTTCTTGAGTTTCTAAAACTTTTTTCACGCAGGTGAAGCCGCGGCCAAAAACTAGTCTAGCATAATATGGTAGTTGACAAAAAATTGTCTAAAAATAGGTCAAAAAGTAGTCTAGCATAATAGGGTAGTTGACAAAGTGGAAAATAACTTTATTTTTGAAAGTCGGTGTCTTTCGTAGGTACCATTTTTTTTGTGTTATGGACACCGACATCCAAAAATAAAGTTATTTTTCACTTTGTAGGTTTCTTATTTGGAAGTCGGTAGTATTTTCTGGTGAAAAAGTTTTTTATTTTTCACTTTTTAGTTGTACCCTTTGGTTGTACCTACCTAATAGGCAAGTTGTTAAGTTACATTAACGCCAGAATAGATAACCCGAATATTATGAAACTTGAACAGTTATGTTCGAGTGAAATGAGAGGATCTGCGTACCTCTTAAGAGCGTACTGGCGTGATGTTATGTTATGTAATAATAATAAACAGACATGCGATTGCAGCAATCCCGAGAGATTTGCCGTTATTTATTGAAGAGTTCTGTCATATATCTTCGAAGTTCTTCATCGAATCTTCACCAAATTAAAATGGGACCAATTTCGAAACATACTCTTTCAAACACAAAAAGAGTTTTCAAAATCGCTCCACAACTGACGGAGATATCGGTGAAGAGACAAAAAAAATAATAAAAACAAACATGAAGTCGAACATAGTACCTCCTCTTTTTTAGTAAGTCGGTTAAAAATGACGACACAAACCCCCACTCCAAAACTTTGATGCGCTTTATCTTTGTATTTTTTTATTTATTTGATAAACAAAAATACGTGTCCAATATTATTTAATAATCTCACGCAACGCAAGGACAACTGCTACTTGAGCCTCTATGATCAAAAGCATGCAAAGGAACACGAAGCAACGCGAAGGAGCTCCTCGCGAAGTTGAACTAGTGTGTAGTGTGGTACTTCGGACTTCGACCAACTTGCCGTCGAGGAACTTTGCGAGTAGTGTATGGAGACATTAGATTGAGTTGTGTCATAGGTGTTCTAATTCTGAGTCGGACAAGAGGCCATCTCATACTTATACATAACAAATCACTATCATGGAAGAATGTGAGGGAAATTTAAGATGAGATGGGATGCGACCCTCAAGGAAGGCACGATGATGATACAGTATAATGTCTTTATCTACGTCAGTTACAATTATCTATTCTACGCCTATCTGAGATACGGTAAAAATACTTGGACAACAACAACTGCCCATCCCTAAAACAGAACGAGAATAAAACATACTGATAAACCGTGTACTTGAAATAACATTGATAACAATAATGACGCTGTTAGTATATCAGTAACCTCCTTACAAGCAAGCCAGCAACTAGTCAACATGCCTTGTTTGAAAATTTTAACGAATTTGCCACGCTCCCAAATTCCTAATGATTTCGTCAATAAAATCATGCCGCTGTTGGCCAGGGTTGTAAAGAAGCCGGAAAATGTGAGTCTTCATAAAATTATTAACTATATTTATGTATAACTAGGCTGGCGATGTTTCTGTTTTGATCAACAGTATCTTTTTTTTAATCTTTTTATATATCTGATATATCTTCATGAAGAAAGGGTGTCGGATTCAACCGATATATTAAAATCAATTTAATTTTATCTTCTACCTTGAAATTATAGGCAAACTGAAATACTTTCGTTATAATGAAGTGATAAGTAATGATAATAATGAAGTGATAAGTAATGATAATCTTTACTTTGGATAAGTGACGTCTATAAGCGACCATATAGGAGACTTGTGTCCATTTAGACCTTTGTCAGTGTGTTAGGTCTTGCCAAGGGGTACCGTGTTACCCAGTTACTGGGTTATGTATGTCAGATAGGCAGTCGCTCCATGTAAAACACTGATACTCAGCTGAATCCGGTAAGATTGGAAGCCGACCCCAATATAGTTGGGAAAAAGGCTCGGCAGATGATGATATATTCGATTAATAATCTTTTAGTACCTACGAGGCTCTCACTTGCAATTCATTTCAATACAATGCTAATAAATAATGTAAATAAATTAACACACTTAACTATTTTAATGAAAATTTAACATAATATTATTAAACATACATCACACAAAATCAAAAATGTCATGAGAAAATTATTTATGCTACGGTGATTCCCGATGAGTGGCATTTTTAGAAGTAAGTAACTTTGAAGCGAAATGGCGGCAAGAGCTCTAAGTATATACCTACTATTCGTAGGTCAACAGTTATTTAACATAAGAAGTCTTAAGGTGCAAGATTATGTAACTTTGAAATTTAATCTTATTTACTTAAACTACTACTATATAAAATAGAACGTAAGTACTAGGTCGTTATAACTACTCAGCTAATGTCTTATTTACCTAGGTATATTCCAAAAAATAGATACGGAAATAAAAAATAAAAAAGGTATTGCCATCCCAGTGTTACGCAGAAACTTCACTAAATCTAAAATTCTAAAATTCATTTATTGGTGTGATTTTTGGTACATTTTACATGAGATCTTAATAATCAATATTCGTTTCTCGAAAATAAACCATAAAGGTGTACACACTTTCGAATTATTATAAAACAGAATAATCAACACAATATTAAAATAAAATAATTACAACGAAAGACAACATAACTTAAGACAGAAAAGACAAGCAAAACATTAACAATTGATTATATTCGTACATATTAATAATGAATGAATAGAATGTCAAAATTAATGAATATCAAAATGTCAAATAAATTACAATTTATCATTAAAGAATTCGTCAATAGTATAATATCATTTTTCCAATAATAGATGTCTTAATTTGTTTTTAAATTGAGTAATATTTAAGTCCTTAATTCCATTTGGTAATTTATTAAATATTTTTGGGGCTATGCAAAGTATACTTTTGTGCATCAAGGCGGTCCTTGATGGTGGAACGCATAATTCATGTCTATATACTTGTCTAATAATTTTATAGCGATGTTCAGATGCTTTTCTGAACAGATGCATGTTCTTTTTCATAAATAAGGCAGTCTCAAAGTACAAGAAAGGTCCATTATTTTAACAATACAAAATAAGTCTAGTTTGGGGAATTGAAATCTAAATTTTGTTAATGATTGGCACTTCATTTCTTACGCAGAAATTCATTTGCGTGGTGTCAGGCGACTGTGCGATCTCCTTCGGTGGTCAGTCCACGGTCCCAGGCGCTGTGGCTACCCTGGAATCTATTGGAAACCTAGGAGTGGAAGAAAACAAAGTCATCGGAGCAGAAGTCAGCGCTTTCATTGAGAAGGAACTTGGAATCTCACCGGATAAGTAAGTACTTTGTGAAAATCTCTTGACACGTTTTGAGATAGATACACACACATCACATGCTGAGATAGGAGCCTTTTTGGTCTCGCACGGGTATTTTTTTTTCCATTATGTTTGTGTTTTGCTTACCTCGTGTTGCCTGTGCGGGTCACAAACAAATAATTTTTCTTTCTTTCTTTTGGGCTCTAGAGAAAATGATATTATTTAAGCGCTAACAATTTTCAAAAAGTCCAAATTTTATATTGTGGCCATTCTTTTTTAAAGCCACGATGATTAGCGCAGTCAGGTGACATTCTATCAAGAGATCGTTCTAGAGAATCTTAGACTCTAGACAAAGTTTCATTTTAAAAGGAATATCGTTGGTCACAATGCCAAAATGTAAGGTATTAATCACGTGACATTTCTAGAACATCTAGCATTGCCACACATTTAAATTTTTCAAGTCGCTATCGCAACGTTGTCGTTGATATCCTCGAAAATGTCTCGTATGCATATTTGTGTGCGTTCAATAAATGAGCCAGCTAATATTTCGGTATTAAATATTAATTCAATATTGCCCATTCCTAAGGAAAAAAATCTATCGCAAACGAATTGTAAGGCCGTGTTTAGAAATAGCGGGGCGTCCAGTGGCGTTTGAGTTTTGTTTTGAGCGAACATACTGTATTTTAAAGCCGTAGGATTTTTCAGTGACGATCGAGTCTCTGACAAAGCAGAGCGAGAAGCGTCCTTAAAGGACCTGAATCTCTACCAAGTGACAATCGATCAACGAGACGTCAAATAAACCTATATAATGCAAAAAAACTTTTTACAAAAAAAAATACTACCGACTTCCAACTAAAACACTACAAAGTGAAAAATAACTTTCTTTTTCGAAGTCGGTGTCTTTGGTAGGTAACTATTTTTAACCGACTTTCGAAAAAGGAGGAGGTTCTATGTTCGACTTCGAGTTTGTTTTTTTTTTGTATGTTCACCGATATCTCCGTCAATTGTGTGGACCGATCAACGACGATATATCTCTTTGGGACCGATTTTGAAAATCCGTTTTTTGTTTGTTAGATGAGAGACCTGCGTACCCCTTAAGAGCGTACTGGCTTGATGTCATGTTATGAAATGGTATAAACAATAAACAGACATGCGATTGCAGCAATCCCGAGAGATTTGCCTTTATTTATTGAAGAGTTCTGCTGTATATCACCGAAGTTCTTCACCAGAACTTTACCAAATTAAAATGGGACCAATTCCGAAACACAAAATATAACTACTAACAAACTATATACTAACAAACAAAAAATAATTTTCAAAATCGGTCCACAATTGACCGAGGTATCGGAGAACATAAAAAAAAAATACAAACTCGAAATGCTCCACTTTGTATATGTATAATTATTGATTTATATAAGTACTTTTTTATTTCAGCTTCTTTCTGTCATTTTACGACATCGAGGGCAAAAACATCGTCAAAGGAGGAGTTTCCATGGCTCAAGAAAGTCCTTGAAGTGTCCACTATCATACTGATAAATAGTAATGAACCCCTCTCTATTAAGGTTACAATAATGGCATAGCTATGCCATCCATTATGTCAATAGATAATAGCGATTAAGGTACTTTAATAAAGTAGGTACCTCAAGAGCATAACCTACCTAATTTAATTGCTTACTGTATCCCTTTTTATTGAACGCAGTAATTATTAAAGTCAATATTGTATATGAATTGAAGTAAAAGAAAAGATTTCGTGTCTATGAGACTTTTATTTTTATCCGGTGTGTGTGTGACAGCCTATGCTTCAGAAAGATAAAAAATATCGATTAGTTTTTTAGCATCTCAGCAACCAGAGGTCAGAACCTTGGTGGAACCTTATCACTGTCCATCATATTGAGACTGAGAAACCGACACTTTTTTCAGGCGAAACCTTTCCATATGGTTCAGGGGGCAACGAAGACATACAGCCAATTGCTATAAACTTCTGCTGACAAGAGATCCAGACTAATACTCAGTGTGGATATCAACAACTTTGGGTAGTTCCGACCCCCGTCTGGTGAAGTCTGTATCCGTCTACTCCCCGCCCGATACCAGCGCAAGAGTCACCCGGCAGGTTTAGCGGTACAAGTTAGCAGATTGGGATGGTATGCGATCTTTCTTCGCGTGCTACCTTTGGCGGCCCATTTGCTTCTCTTCGGACGATCCATCGTCAAGGCGTCCCTAGCATGGGTCGACGGTCGGGTGCGCGAGGCAAATGACGTGAGTCAGAAGAAGAGAGCCTTCAACAAAGCTGCCAAGTTCTGAAAAGAGGCGATGCGAAGGGCAAGGTTTGACTATATTAGCAGAACCGGGAACAAATTTGCTTCATACCCTGCAGGTAACAAACGGGAAAGTCAATTGAAAGATCATGACTGGGAAAGTCGGTTGAATCAAACTTCTGTAGACCCTCACTACCACCACTGCTTTTTTCCTACTCCTCCGTTATTCATTTCTGATTAATTTCATTGCGGGATCCAAGACAGTTAAATTCATTCTCCTGGACTTCGTCGAGCTTCATTGCCTCGGCGCATTTCTGGTGGTCGCCAAAGTTGATTCTCAACACAGCTGAGACCCAACGGGTTACTGGCCCACTCCGCCGTGGACACGGCAAAGTTGTTTGCCTCCATTTTTGCAGAATCTTCGCGTCTTTACTATGGTGGTGCGCGGCCCCCTCCTTCTCCTGTTGGAGAGACAAGTATTTCAGACATTAGCAAACATCAGAGGTAGGTCTGTAGGGTGCTGTGTAACCTTGACGTGAACAAGGTTAGTGGCCCCGACGGGATACCAGTAATAATCGTACTTAAAACTTGAGCGCCTGAATTGTCACCGATTTTTGATACGCCTATAACGCCTTTCGAAAGTGACTGGAAAAGTGTCGAAGGCTTGGAAGCAAGTTAACGTTCAGCTCGTGACCAAGAATGGTAGTCGAGCTGATCCGGCCAACTACAGACCCATCTTGGTAACGCGTCTATCCTCTGTAAGAGTATGGAACATGTAGTGAACAATAAGCTCCTGGCATACCTAGAAGCGCTTGCCGTGTCCCTTGACATCTCGAAGGTTTCGATAGGGTCTGGCACGAAAGCCTTATTGGTAAGCTACCTTCCTTCGGTATGCGTGATCGGTCCATCCGAGTAGTTATCGATGGCTGCTCGCCCAGTCAGCTAGGTATTAACGCCGCAGTCCCCCAGGGGTCTGTGCTCTCTGCAACATTGTTCTTGTTTCACATAAATGACCTGCTGAAACCCAGAACCTTTGGGTATGCAGACGACAGCACTGTTGCTGAGATATAGATATCCGGCGCACGGGCTACTGGGCCTCAGATCCGGCCTATCCGGGAGGTCATTGTAGAGCGCTTGAACCTTTCCTTGGAGGCAGTCTCCGAATGGGACGATGCCAATCTGGTCAGTTTCAATGTTGATAAGACCCAGGTGTGTCTTTTTTCCGCAAAAAGAGTCAATGCCACCCGGCTCCATCTTGCCGTAAACTGACCATCTCGACCTTCTTGGTGTCACGCTAACATCGACCATCAATTTTTGGTCCATTTATTGAGGCAAAGGCTTAGTTGGCTGAAAAATGTTGGGCATCTTTGCAAAAGTGAGACGGTACTTCACGCCTGAACAGTTGCTCAACTTCATAAAGCGCAAGTTAGGTTATGCATGGAGAACTGTAAGAACAGTACTCCATACTCTGGGACGCAAGAAGCTTATCGGCAATGATGCAGATAAACCGTACACTTGAAATAACATTGATAACAACAATGACGCTTACACATTCACATTTCATTTTAAAGATGTCTTACAAGGCCTTTGCTTCGGCCCTACGCTTATATCAGTAACCTCCTTACAAGCAACTTGTCAACATGCCCTGTTTAAAAATTTTAACAAATTTGCCTCGCTCCAAAATTCCTAATGATTTTGTCAATAAAATCATGCCGCTGTTGGCCAGAGTTCTAAGGAAGCCGAAAAGTGTGAGTACCCATAAAGTTATTATAATTACTTTGTTATCTGTAGTCGGTTTTTTTTTGTTGTCTCTTTAGCCAAATGTATATTCATGGAGAAAGGTTAAAGTGTAAAGTGCAGGTTTAAACCGAATATATAGCAAAACTTAAATTATTTCATCATAATCAATGTATATATATATAAATTAGATAATATTAGATAAGCCTGGCAATTGAAAAAGAAATAACAATGAGAAATCTTTATTTCGGACAAGCAACATTCACATGGGAGATAGATAATTATATATTAGGACCCTGAAGGAAATCGGCGGTTGATAGCAACTGTCAGCAACGCATTTTTTTCGCTGACTAAATATTTAAAGGGATTTGGAGTTTGTCAGAATTTACATTCATTGTCTCTGCATTTTAATAGTCCTCCAGACCGAATTTCGGCAGCGGCGGCTAATCTCAATGTTAACCAGCTATCGACACGGGAGATATTATAGTGCACAAGTGTGTGCGCAACTGTTTGTCGATTGGTTTGGAGCATCGGCAAAAGGGCAGTGCCGTTGCAAGCAACACGTTAACTTGTGAACTTCCGTGTCAAAACATGCCACGTGGCGCCCACGTTTCGCCTAGGCAACGATTGCGAAAGGTTGCGAAGGATGCGCCCCCTGCACCCGCTCACTCCCCACTCTGCACGGCGGGCGCCCCTAAGCCCGTTCCGCAACTGCGCAGCACCGCTGCCGTCATTGCCAAGTGCCGTCACTCAATTTTGACATTGTTTTTTTGGGTTATTGAATTTTTTTATTAGTGATATTGTTGTAAATAGTGTTATAAGATACCGTATTGGTAAGTGAAATTTAGTTTTTATGTTAAGTGCCGGCTGTAGCGATGCGGTAAACTGGTAGCAGTCAGCTGTTACAACCACATCAATTGATGTGTGAGGTGAGATATTGCTCTCGGGGTTTTTAAAGATGAACAGGGGTTACGGGCCCGCTATGGGAAAGTACACAAACCCCATAGAGTACCTTCGTGCCCCCAGCCACATCACAAATACAAACCGTAACACTTATGAAAACCCTTACTTATAAACCAATTATAAAGAGAATTCCCCGGGGCGCTAAACGGTCTGTAACACTAAGTGTGCCACGTTACGTCTGTCTTGCAACCCTGTAGAACTCATAAATTGCCTGGAAGGAATTGCTCACCTTCCTTTATAGGATTCTGCATGTCCAGAAAAATTTTGCTACACAAAAAAACACTAACGACCCAAACTAAAGACAATTGTAACGACCGACCTTTATTTTAGATTCAAAATTACCAGCATTCAATCATCCTTCCCAAAAAGGCGTGTGTTAGCATGTGGAATCAAAATTAAGTGAAGGTGATATTAGGGAGTGACCAAGCTGTTGTTCAGCAGTGATGTGTTGGCGCCTTACTCTCCAGTAACAGTTTCATCCTTGGAGAGTAAACATCCAGCGCCTGCGTATGATCTTGCCTTCCCCGACCCACCCGACACCCCCGATCTCAATTCATCCTTTCACCAGATTTCAGCCATCAAGTTGATTGCAGCCGTGTGACAACTTATGTGTCCTGCACAAAAAGGACGGCGGTATTCATTCAATTGCCGTCGGGTAATATGCGTAAAGCAGCCAAAATTTGCTGTAAGTTGTATGGTAAAACCCTTGCAAATAAATTCCAGCACCTACAGCATAGCTTTAGCTCTAGAGTGGGTTGTGAGGCTGCCGTACCTGCCTTTCTACTTGTTTAGTACCGGTAAGGTGAGGTCATCCTCAATGTAGACGTTAAAAACGCCTTCAATTCCGTCAATTTCATCAAGAAATTTTCGGCTTTTTGTGGCAATGCTACCATCAAAAATATTGTACAAAGACAATGTTTTGGAATCTTCAATTGGTTGCCAATAAGGTGACCCTCTCGGGCCTGTGATTTTTAACCGACCTCAAAAAAAGGAGGAGGTTCTTAATTCGTCGGAATCTTTTATTTATGTTTTTCCCCGATTACGCTAAGACGCCTGGACCGATTTGGAAACTTTTTTTGTTTGAAAGAGTATACTGCCTTAGTAGTCCTATGGTCATCAGGTCAGGATCTATAGATGAGAACCCATGGAAATTGAAGGAACTTCTCAAATATTATAGGCATACATATAGCAATTTTGGTATTTTCATCAACAATGCAATCATTTGCACTCAGAAAGTATCATTTGGTGAAGTGGAACTGATGAAGAAGATCACAGATGACTACTGGACCTCCGTAATAATAAATATGTCATGGTTATAAGATAATATCTCGAATATTTAACGGACTATGATGAAGCAAATCTTACTATACAATATTATAAATGCGAAAGTTTGGATAATGGATAGGCATTAAATGGAAAAAAAAAATATTAGCCTACACTTTCCCATTGTTGGGCAAAGGCTTCCTCCAAATCCTTCCAGGTATTTTATTTCTTGAACCAGCCTTCGTCGTCTCTCTCTTTGCGAATTAAAACTTTGAAAATCGAAAGTCGAAATAAATCCAGAAAACTGTATAAAAATATAGTAAAATTAATTAGATTCTGTGATGATATTGGCCAGAAAGCTGTCAGAGAAGAAGGTATTTGTGCCAGAAAGATACATTTTGCACCGAAAAAAAAGCGTAAAATTTACAGTTTCAACAATATTGACTTACATAATCGCTGCTGGTACTTGAGATCAAAGTCTTATCAGGAATCAGACGTTACTTTACGGAAATCCAATAAATGTTGTGCAATTATAATATTTAGTTTCCCTCCGGAGCAACTGCACAGATTCGCAATTGGACAGATTCTCAGCTAGACAGGTTCGCAGCTGGACAGATTCGCAACTGGACAGATTCTCAGCTGGACAGATTAGCAACTGGACAGAATATACTCGCGAAAAAAATAAGATTTTAAACTATGAAAGATAGGTATTAAATTTAAAAAGTGGTTATTAACTTCTGATTATGGAGAGAAAACTAATATTGAGATAATAATACCTCAGAGAACTTTTAATTTTTAATGCATTAACATGTTCTTTCTAATAAGAAAGGCTTTAAAATTGGTCCTGAACAACAACCCTAAACACAAGCTAACTAGATCTAGGCTGAATCCGTCACCACCTCCTACATATAGAATAGAATATACTTTATTGACGTAAACTTACTTTTAACATTATTTTTTTCATAGTTATGCATATTTTATTGAGCGGAATGAGATGTATTTTTACTTTCAAGCCTGCACTTCAACAGCGTAATGCACTTTCTATTATAATCTAAAATATTTTAAAACATAACTGAAAAAAAAATTAAGCATGACGAAAACTTCGTCTGTTCGACAGCTTACCTAAATTTGAGCAATAAATGTTGTTGTTAAAATCAAAGAAGGTTCCATGTTTTTAGTTTGGGGGATTCCTTCTCAATGAAAACAAAAATTTGTTTATGCTTATTATTTAATTTCCTTCACAGAAATTGCTCTGCTTGGTGTCAGGCGACTGTTCGATCTCCTTCGGTGGTCAATCCACGGTCCCTAGCGCTGTGGCTACCCTGGAATCTATTGGACACTTAGGATTGGAAGAAAACAAAGTCATCGGTGCAGAAGTCACCGCTTTCATTGAGAAGGAACTTGGAATCCCACCGGATAAGTAAGTAGTTTGAGAAAACTCTGTTGAAATGCGTTGGGTAAAATGTCATTGTATCAGCGATGGCGATGCTTAACAAGCTAAAATGTAAGAGATTGACGCATGGCAATCCCTCACATTTTTCCAAACGCTATTACGACGCATTCATTGCTTGAATGTCACTTGTCTGAAGCCTCTGGTGGCTTATCTCATTATTTACTAATATCATGATTCCAGTGCAAGATCTTGATAGCGTTTCCACTACAAAATAGGAGCCCTTGGGTGCTGTAAACGCTGTTAAAAAAGCACATCAACGCTGTTACAATTACTTCCTATTTGAGTTCCACTACACAGTTGCTTGAAAACATTATAATAATTGGCAAGACTAGTTTTTGATTTTCTTGCTTAGCTCTAAGCGTGACGACTGCCAAAGATCGCGAAACACAGACGCAAGGAATTCCACTCCTACGCAATGAATGTATTCCCAAAAAGTATAGTGTTTTTTTCGTAATTAGTGCTTGCAGATTCATAATATAAGCTTCTACAAACAATGTATACTGATCAAATACATAGTTTTTGTTATTTACTATAACTTACCAATTTCTTTTTATTTCAGATTTTTCTTGTCTTTCTATGACATTGAGGGCAAAAACATCGTCAAAGGTGGAGTTTCGTTGGCTGCAAGTCCTTGAGGTGTCCTCTATCATACTGATAAATAGTAATGAACACTTCACTATTATGTTACAATAATGGCATAGCCATCCATTGTATCAATAGATAATGGCAGATTAGGTACTAAAGTAAGTACTGACCTACCTCAAGAGCAGACTACGTATCAAAAAGTCCTATTCGCAAAACGTCCTATGAGCAGACCGTCCTATTCTCAAAATGTCCTATGAGCAGACCGTCCTATTCTCAAAATGTCCTATTAGCAGAATGTCCTACTGTCAAAATACAGTCATGCTAAAAAACACTATCGATTTTCTGTCATAGTTCATTGTACAATTTATTATAAAAATAAAATTGAAACAAAAAGAAGAAAAAGCAATATTGCATTTTATGATGAATCTACCGTCTGAAGATGGTTTTACAAAGATTTCAGGTCCGATGAAGGGTTCAATGAAACAGAAAACTGTAATGCGAGCTCACAGTCAAGGGTGGAGGCGACGCCGAGGGAGAAGTTCCTAGCCTAGATTGTGCAGCTCCGTGATGTCGTCGCGGCAGTCGGTGCTGCTAATAACGGCTCGCTGCCGATCGTGGTCCATGTCCATGGTCGGACGCGACAGCGCGTGGGACGCAATCGCCCCTTTCTGCAATGAAGTGATGGTCGCAAAGGAGACAGCAGAAAGAGAAAATAAAGCATTAATTTTACTTTTTAGATTTATTTTATTTTGAAATTAACAGTCTCAAGATTTTGAACAACATTATTCCTTTACAAATCAAATTTGTGCGGGATGACTGTATCATTCCCATTCTTATGATTTTAGAACCTTTTGTTACTAGGCCATTTTGTTTTGCGAATAGGGCGTTTTGATACGGAGCGGAAGAGCACCTACCTAATTTAATTGCTTATTGTAACACTTTTTATTGAAGCTGTAATTATTAAAGTTAATATGTATTTGAATTGAAGTAAAGAAAAGATTACATCTATAAGTTTTATTTTTACCCGTTTATGGAATGAATGGGGATGGTTATAAGTTTCTGTGACAATCTATGCATTGGAAAGAAGAAAGAAATGTCTGCGAGTTATTTATTAAAAATAACTACTTTTATAATAGGCAATATAATTCCTATTAGCTATTCAATGTCAATATTTTCGTTAGTGGTATACATTTTTAAAGGCTCGCGTTTGATCTATCTCACCTGATGGTAAGTGACGATGTGGTTGACGCTGAAGCACGCTTGCCTAGAACAAACCTATTCACTGTTCATTTAATTACCCCCAGTTCAACCTTCAGAAATCGTAGATTCGGGCAGGGATTTCCACTCTGTATGCCACCTAATTATAATAAAAATAGGTCGCCTAAAATTTGATGCGTGTGTCTATGTACTGCAATGGTTGAGTTTTCATAGATTCCAAATCTTAAGATAATACCTACTGGCACAAAATGTTTCTTTTTAATCCCCGACGGAGTAAGAGGGGTGTTATTAGTTTGAAGTGAGTAAACTCCATTTGAAATAACATTAGACATGTTTCCAAATTCTTTTACAGTCCTTTCAATTGATTTTGAGATCTATCCCGTATATAAAAGGATGACATAAAAAGCATAAACCTGTTACCAAAACGAACTGTTTACTACAGCTACCATTTGTCGTATCACCAACGCAATTAGAAGTCACAACGGGCTGTAAAATGACCTAACAAATATTGTACAAAGACAATGTTTTGGAATCTTCAATTGGTTGCCAATAAGGTGACCCTCTCGGGCCTGTGATTTTTAACCGACCTCAAAAAAAGGAGGAGGTTCTTAATTCGTCGGAATCTTTTATTTATGTTTTTCCCCGATTACGCTAAGACGCCTGGACCGATTTGGAAACTTTTTTTGTTTGAAAGAGTATACTGCCTTAGTAGTCCTATGGTCATCAGGTCAGGATCTATAGATGAGAACCCATGGAAATTGAAGGAACTTCTCAAATATTATAGGCATACATATAGCAATTTTGGTATTTTCATCAACAATGCAATCATTTGCACTCAGAAAGTATCATTTGGTGAAGTGGAACTGATGAAGAAGATCACAGATGACTACTGGACCTCCGTAATGATAAATATGTCATGGTTATAAGATAATATCTCGAATATTTAACGGACTATGATGAAGCAAATCTTACTATACAATATTATAAATGCGAAAGTTTGGATAATGGATAGGCATTAAATGGAAAAAAAAAATATTAGCCTACACTTTCCCATTGTTGGGCAAAGGCTTCCTCCAAATCCTTCCAGGTATTTTATTCCTTGAACCAGCCTTCGTCGTCTCTCTCTTTGCGAATTAAAACTTTGAAAATCGAAAGTCGAAATAAATCCAGAAAACTGTATAAAAATATAGTAAAATTAATTAGATTCTGTGATGATATTGGCCAGAAAGCTGTCAGAGAAGAAGGTATTTGTGCCAGAAAGATACATTTTGCACCGAAAAAAAAGCGTAAAATTTACAGTTTCAACAATATTGACTTACATAATCGCTGCTGGTACTTGAGATCAAAGTCTTATCAGGAATCAGACGTTACTTTACGGAAATCCAATAAATGTTGTGCAATTATAATATTTAGTTTCCCTCCGGAGCAACTGCACAGATTCGCAATTGGACAGATTCTCAGCTAGACAGGTTCGCAGCTGGACAGATTCGCAACTGGACAGATTCTCAACTGGACAGATTAGCAACTGGACAGAATATACTCGCGAAAAAAATAAGATTTTAAACTATGAAAGATAGGTATTAAATTTAAAAAGTGGTTATTAACTTCTGATTATGGAGAGAAAACTAATATTGAGATAATAATACCTCAGAGAACTTTTAATTTTTAATGCATTAACATGTTCTTTCTAATAAGAAAGGCTTTAAAATTGGTCCTGAACAACAACCCTAAACACAAGCTAACTAGATCTAGGCTGAATCCGTCACCACCTCCTACATATAGAATAGAATATACTTTATTGACGTAAACTTACTTTTAACATTATTTTTTTCATAGTTATGCATATTTTATTGAGCGGAATGAGATGTATTTTTACTTTCAAGCCTGCACTTCAACAGCGTAATGCACTTTCTATTATAATCTAAAATATTTTAAAACATAACTGAAAAAAAAATTAAGCATGACGAAAACTTCGTCTGTTCGACAGCTTACCTAAATTTGAGCAATAAATGTTGTTGTTAAAATCAAAGAAGGTTCCATGTTTTTAGTTTGGGGGATTCCTTCTCAATGAAAACAAAAATTTGTTTATGCTTATTATTTAATTTCCTTCACAGAAATTGCTCTGCTTGGTGTCAGGCGACTGTTCGATCTCCTTCGGTGGTCAATCCACGGTCCCTAGCGCTGTGGCTACCCTGGAATCTATTGGACACTTAGGATTGGAAGAAAACAAAGTCATCGGTGCAGAAGTCACCGCTTTCATTGAGAAGGAACTTGGAATCCCACCGGATAAGTAAGTAGTTTGAGAAAACTCTGTTGAAATGCGTTGGGTAAAATGTCATTGTATCAGCGATGGCGATGCTTAACAAGCTAAAATGTAAGAGATTGACGCATGGCAATCCCTCACATTTTTCCAAACGCTATTACGACGCATTCATTGCTTGAATGTCACTTGTCTGAAGCCTCTGGTGGCTTATCTCATTATTTACTAATATCATGATTCCAGTGCAAGATCTTGATAGCGTTTCCACTACAAAATAGGAGCCCTTGGGTGCTGTAAACGCTGTTAAAAAAGCACATCAACGCTGTTACAATTACTTCCTATTTGAGTTCCACTACACAGTTGCTTGAAAACATTATAATAATTGGCAAGACTAGTTTTTGATTTTCTTGCTTAGCTCTAAGCGTGACGACTGCCAAAGATCGCGAAACACAGACGCAAGGAATTCCACTCCTACGCAATGAATGTATTCCCAAAAAGTATAGTGTTTTTTTCGTAATTAGTGCTTGCAGATTCATAATATAAGCTTCTACAAACAATGTATACTGATCAAATACATAGTTTTTGTTATTTACTATAACTTACCAATTTCTTTTTATTTCAGATTTTTCTTGTCTTTCTATGACATTGAGGGCAAAAACATCGTCAAAGGTGGAGTTTCGTTGGCTGCAAGTCCTTGAGGTGTCCTCTATCATACTGATAAATAGTAATGAACACTTCACTATTATGTTACAATAATGGCATAGCCATCCATTGTATCAATAGATAATGGCAGATTAGGTACTAAAGTAAGTACTGACCTACCTCAAGAGCAGACTACGTATCAAAAAGTCCTATTCGCAAAACGTCCTATGAGCAGACCGTCCTATTCTCAAAATGTCCTATGAGCAGACCGTCCTATTCTCAAAATGTCCTATTAGCAGAATGTCCTACTGTCAAAATACAGTCATGCTAAAAAACACTATCGATTTTCTGTCATAGTTCATTGTACAATTTATTATAAAAATAAAATTGAAACAAAAAGAAGAAAAAGCAATATTGCATTTTATGATGAATCTACCGTCTGAAGATGGTTTTACAAAGATTTCAGGTCCGATGAAGGGTTCAATGAAACAGAAAACTGTAATGCGAGCTCACAGTCAAGGGTGGAGGCGACGCCGACGGAGAAGTTCCTAGCCTAGATTGTGCAGCTCCGTGATGTCGTCGCGGCAGTCGGTGCTGCTAATAACGGCTCGCTGCCGATCGTGGTCCATGTCCATGGTCGGACGCGACAGCGCGTGGGACGCAATCGCCCCTTTCTGCAATGAAGTGATGGTCGCAAAGGAGACAGCAGAAAGAGAAAATAAAGCATTAATTTTACTTTTTAGATTTATTTTATTTTGAAATTAACAGTCTCAAGATTTTGAACAACATTATTCCTTTACAAATCAAATTTGTGCGGGATGACTGTATCATTCCCATTCTTATGATTTTAGAACCTTTTGTTACTAGGCCATTTTGTTTTGCGAATAGGGCGTTTTGATACGGAGCGGAAGAGCACCTACCTAATTTAATTGCTTATTGTAACACTTTTTATTGAAGCTGTAATTATTAAAGTTAATATGTATTTGAATTGAAGTAAAGAAAAGATTACATCTATAAGTTTTATTTTTACCCGTTTATGGAATGAATGGGGATGGTTATAAGTTTCTGTGACAATCTATGCATTGGAAAGAAGAAAGAAATGTCTGCGAGTTATTTATTAAAAATAACTACTTTTATAATAGGCAATATAATTCCTATTAGCTATTCAATGTCAATATTTTCGTTAGTGGTATACATTTTTAAAGGCTCGCGTTTGATCTATCTCACCTGATGGTAAGTGACGATGTGGTTGACGCTGAAGCACGCTTGCCTAGAACAAACCTATTCACTGTTCATTTAATTACCCCCAGTTCAACCTTCAGAAATCGTAGATTCGGGCAGGGATTTCCACTCTGTATGCCACCTAATTATAATAAAAATAGGTCGCCTAAAATTTGATGCGTGTGTCTATGTACTGCAATGGTTGAGTTTTCATAGATTCCAAATCTTAAGATAATACCTACTGGCACAAAATGTTTCTTTTTAATCCCCGACGGAGTAAGAGGGGTGTTATTAGTTTGAAGTGAGTAAACTCCATTTGAAATAACATTAGACATGTTTCCAAATTCTTTTACAGTCCTTTCGATTGATTTTGAGATCTATCCCGTATATAAAAGGATGACATAAAAAGCATAAACCTGTTACCAAAACGAACTGTTTACTACAGCTACCATTTGTCGTATCACCAACGCAATTAGAAGTCACAACGGGCTGTAAAATGACCTAATTTAAACGTCTTATGTTATCGCAAATGGAGTATAGATCTGACATTTGTGTGTTTGTGTATAAACCGATTTTGATTTAGTTTGTTTTTGTTTGTAAGATGACTTTATCGGGAGTGTTCTTAACTGTGTTTGATGGAAGTCAGTTCAGCCGTTCAAAAGTTATGCGGATTTTACTCTTTGAATTGGGATATTTTCGTAATATATCGTGTGTTAGTTACGAGTTTCGATGGATTTAAGGGCCTACATCCGCTTTAGTGCCGTAAAACGGTAACTTTCTAAAGCATACTCCTTAGTAACGGCTAGGTAAAAAGGTTAGAAAAAAAATATGTATTTATTAATGCTTCATGTACTTTATTTTTTAAAGATGTTTTTTTCGTATAACAAATGGTTTTACTTTAAAAATATAATTAGCAACACGATATTTTTCGCAACTTTGGACACTCCTCCAAAACGACTTGGATGTTTAAAAATATGTTTACACAGAAAAAAATATGGCTGGAATTTCTTCATAACTGACATAGCATATGTAAATCAAATAATATTTTGCAAACAAAACTGTTCAAAAGGAGGTTCAACATTGATATTTTGGCATCGAGCGGGCGCACGGCCAGTACTGCGACTCGTAGCAGACTTGTTTCGATCGACAATCGACTGCAAAAGCATGAGTTAGTAAATATCGGGGAGTTTGTATTTTTATTTTATCTTGTTCTAACGGGATGTCTCATGTTTCGAATAGGCTCAAAATATTTTAGAACGCATTGAAATTTGATTAGGAAGGCATTTTTTGATGGTCTTCTGAAGCAGTGTAGGTACATTCCGAATAGATTTATACGAATCCATAAATCGCTTAATTTTGTAGAATAATGGTGCCCTCTCACAGTACCTACCTATCGTATGGATGTTTGATCGTAGCTTAGGAACCTTTGCTAAATGCGATTTCGATTGAATCATCTTAATAGTAAATGACATAGACATATCATCATAATCATCAGCAGCCTTATAATGTTCCCACTGCTGGGACACAGGCATCCTCAATGTGATAGAGAGGCAATGGGCCTTAATTCACCACGCGGGCCCAGTGCGAGTTGGTAAATGTCACAATGTTTTCGAATTTTTGTTTCTAGGACATGCCGGTTTTCTCACGATGTTTTCCTTCAGCGTTTTAAGAGCAGCCCCCCCCTAACCAAGTTAAAAACTTTTCGCATCGAAAAGCCTTCTATTTGTATGGTCTTACCACGTGTCTTAACGATCAGATGTGTCATCAATAATTCGTTTTCTACTAGCGTTATCGGTTGTAAATTGTCAACTTGGCTACAGGTGCAGTGGTGATGAAATAATTTACACAAATCAGGTAGTAGTAGGTCAAACTTCGAGAAACAGGTCAACCGTCGAATCCGACTCGGCTGGGCAGCGTTCGGGAAGTTGGGTAGAATCTTCTCGTCCGATGCACCACAGTATCTTATGAAGAAAGTCTATAACCAGTGTGTGTTGCTAGTGATGCCGCACGGTACTGAGACTTGGTCGCTCACAATGGGCCTAATCAGAAGGCTTAAAGTCACCCAAAGGGCACCCGAGGGCTATGCTCGGAGTTACCTTACAGGATCGCATCAGAAATGAGGATATCCCCAGGAGAACGACGGTTGACCTCTTACTCGAAGTAAGACCTATCCAACTGGACCGTTTGTCCCAGGTAGGCATAATCGTTTACAATTTCGAGTGTAGAGTCTTCGATCTTGATAGGAGTGGGTGTTACATGGGCATTCGCCATGACCTTAGTTTTGTCCATGTTCATTTTAAGACCCACTCTTTCGGAAACTCTACTGAGCTCATCGATCATTGGCCTTCTATGGTCTCAACATGACCTCTATATCGTCGGCAAACTGAAGGTGAGTGATGTACTCGCCATTTGATGTTGACGTTGAAGCCTAGCGCCTTCCAGTCCAGAACCTTGAAGGCATCTTCCAGCGCAGCAGTGAACAGTTTCGGAGAAATGATGTCTCCTTGTCTCACACCGCGCTGTAGAAGGATAGGTTTCGAGGTCTGATCCTGAAGGCGGACTGACATGGTGGCGTTTTTGTACAAACACTTTAACACCTCGATGTACCGGTTGTTAATCTGGCACCGTTGGAGAGACTGCAGAACAGCCCAAGTCTCGATCGAATCGAAGGCTTTCTCGCAGTCCACAAAGGCTAAGCAGAGAGGCAGGTTATACTCAGTCTTCTGTATAACCTGCCGCAGCGTATGTATGTGGTTTACGGTGCTAAAGCCTTTTCGGAATTCGGCTTAATCGGGAGGCTGGAAATCGTCAAACCAGCGCATGAGACGATTCGTGATGACTCTTGAAAACAACTTATAGACATGGCAAAGAAGTGAGATGGGCCTTCAGCCGGGTATTGTCGCCCTTCTTGAAAAAGAGTACTACCACAACCCTGCGCCACGCCTGTGGCGTTTTCCCCTAAAAAATGATGGCATCAGACAGCTGCTGAAAGGCCTTAAGGACCGATTTCTCACCCACCTTCAGCGAGCTGGCTCTGCCCAATAGCCAGATTGCTTGAAAACGCCTTGGAGCCTTTACTTCGCTCAATCGCGTCTTTAATACACTCGGTATTAAAGCGGCGGAGGTCGCTTTTCAAAGACTTAGAGAGCCGTCTATTGAGCTGGCGGTAATTCGACGCATCGTCTGAAGACTGTAGGATCATTTCACGCCTCTCCTTCATAAGCTTTATAGTAGTATCAGAGGGTTTTTTGTTTCTATCTGTACGACGGCTCTTGAAGAACTTAGACTCAACTGTATGAACAGTTTCGACAAAACCATCGTTGTAATCGTCCACGGAGTTTGCTAGACACTCGAAACTATTTAATCAAAAATTGCGTTTATGTTTTTTTTACTCGAATATGGCAAAGCAAAGAGATTCAATTATAAAAAACTCCAAAATAATAGAAATTTAAAAAAAGGCTTCAAAATCATTGAAGCAAAAAAATATTGTAATAAGTTAAAATTTAATTTCAATTATTTATTTTACACATTTCGATAAACTATAGTTAAGTAAATAAAATAAAAATAGCCTTTATTTACTCTGACCTTTGCACAATTTGTTATATAATAAAACATAAAACTATACTAACTATACTTATTTCTATTTTTCTGTATGTATACAACTTAACATTTAATATCAGTTACCAGGTCAGGCTGTCTTGCGATATAGGCCTCCTCAAATTCCCTCCACATTTGCCTGTCCATTGCTCTCCTACTCCAACCTTTGGGCAGAGCGTCTTCCATCTTTTTTCTGCCTTCCTCTACGCCTTTTTCCGTCCCGCGGGTACCATTCTGTTACTTTTTTGGTCCACTTTCCTGAGATCTCATCATAAACTATAGTTACTTGTGTATAAATCAAATGTAACGTGCTCGTAGCTGTAAACACAATTATTAAAATACTGTACAATATATTACTAGTTTTTATTTGTACGTAGCAAGTTTTCAATATTTGCAGCTGTATTTGACTATACCCTTATATTCTAAGTCATTTCTTCCACTAGTTCAATCACTCGTTCGAAATCATATCTACTTAATTTGGTTTAGAAATACTTAGCTACACCACCTACTAAATACACAAATCTTAAATTATTACCACAAATATTATTAAAATTATTATAAAAATAAAACAGTATCATTAATTCACAATATAAAAACGAAAACAAAATGATTAAACCAGTAACAAAAAAATCATAAAAAGATGTTTATCTTTATTATATTAATAAATTAAAAAACATGAACACAGAATAAGAACTAACCAAAATTACAATTACAATAAAATAAATTAATATTGAAATAAATTCAATTTTTATTTTTATTTAATTTAAATTACACTGTTGCTTTTGAGTCTTCGTTTGTTTCAATTTCGTCATCAGGACGGATTAGCTTCCGTTCGATCCTATCAGCGATGGCTTTCCACATATTCAGGTTTGTAGAAGCCATACCATACATAGGTCTAGTGGTTGGCAGGATTCGGTTCAGCATGTCGTAACACGGTATACAAATTTGACTCAAGAAACCGACCTGCAAAGAAACCAAATAAAAAATATTAAAAAGATTTTCATATGTATTTATTTGGTAATTTATTTAAATCCAATTGTCGCTTTCAAATGCAATCCTCTTATTTGAAGTTCATTTACGGTTCATTCGGTCACCGAGCACGTTTTATTTTCGTAATAATTATAAACACCACCGCTGAAATAAACACTAGTTGATATGGCGACATGATATCGACTGGTAATGCATGGACAGACCGTTACTAAAAAATGTTCCTCGTTGCCGTTCAACATGAACAAACAACACGTTGTGCATCATGCCACGCGTCAAATTTTGTCTACGAGGCTTCAGTTTATCAATAAAGCCTATCGAATGGTCTATAGGCGGCTCACATAAGCAACTAACCATGTCAAGACATCGGAGCATCATTAATGATAGTCGCAGACATATGAGTAACGAGGATGTAAAGCGAGAACGACCTACAAGGATGATAAGCGTATGCTGCCGGCTGCTGCTTTATGCAGGTAGATTTAGTTGAAGAATTATCTTTCCAAATAATGTTGGTTCGACTTGTTATTTGCCAGAAAGCGTTTTATACAATTAACGATTATGTTGAGGACAAATAGGCTTGGTATCGAGCTGCTCCAATTAATTTTGTTTTTCTTTTTTATATTTTGCACCGAGAATTTTGTTTTTTTTTTTGGTTTTCTTGCAATGACAAAAATATTTCCTTTTTACTACTATTATGATTATTTTATTACTATTATATAATTTTGTCTTTATTGTTGTGAATCTGAAGACTATGTGGATCATTCTTTTTTTTGTTTTTAATTTTTGTTAGTTTTTAATCATGGTCTGGTAGTTTGAGTAGTTTATGTGGCCTACCCGATTGTCCTTTCTTTGGTATTTTTCGTTGAGTTCCTTAAATTCTGAGTTGAGCTACACGGTTATTGACAAATGCGTGCACTGACTGGACAGGTCCACTCAATCTGTCTGGTTCTTTCCTCAAACGACCATTTCAGACATCATTCTACATGGTCTTCACATGATCTAACCAAGATTTTGTCTGGACTTTAAAAGAGACTGTGACCTCTGAGTTTGTTTCGGCCTTTCTTCTCAGAGTAGTCAGATACGAAACGCCGACCTCATCTAGTTTTAAAAATATGATCGACATGTAAAAGTGTTTGTATAAACCAACTTACAGAAATAAAATCATTTATTTCTGTAAGATGAAATGCATAAAAATAAAACAAAACAGTCTATTTGCATAAAAACTGAAAAAATTGGCTGCTTGAAATAAAATTATTTTGTATTATTTTAATAAAGTTAATTTTCTACTTGATTAGAGAATTTTAATTTTAACTGATAATGTTTTGAATTAATTTTAGCAATCTTTAGTTTTTAGAAAATAACTTCAGATAAAACTCTTAGTATCTAGTAAGAAAAAAGTTCGCAAGGCAATTATTATTTTAAGTGGAAATTTCCCGACAGCATTGAATTCTCGTTAACACTGGTTTATTAATGATTCTCCGTATACAGGCAGTTAGGTAGGCAGCCTGTAGGCGTAAAGCTCGGAGGCTGTGTTGATGTTTTAGAGGGTGCAGCATCGATTTTCTATTTATTACAACCTGCTCTGTGAAGGCCGAAGCTTTTTGTGTTGAATTAATTCTACGAGTAATTCTCGTTTCGATATTAATTACGTAGAACTCATATCTATATTTTAATTTGAAATATTATATTTTGATTCAATTCTGAAATAACAAACATATATGCTTTTCGAAGTTCTACTATTATTCTGCCATGAAAGCCTAGTCAGTGATAATGACTGTGTGTGTATTCCAACCCCCTTTTCCCACTTTTTATCACCACGTAATAAAACAAAAAACTAAGGAAACTTGATAGTACCAAATTCATTGTTTATCTTTTTATACTGATTTCATAACCGCCGGGAGGAGGTACAAGGGAGTGCACATGAATCAGGCTTTCAATAAAATACACAAAATCATTTAAAAAGCCTAAGCGAGATGCAAATATTTCCGAACTCGGTTTCCACTCTCTTGAATTCATATTTATGTTTCGAATTTTTCTGAATAAGTAGTCAAGTTAGTTTTGTCCCTATTCAAATGGCCAAAAAGAACATACTATTCGCGGTGGAGAGCTGAAGATGAGAAAATAGTCCTGCATTCATTCAAAAATCAACACCTGGAAAAATTGGTCATAAAGTTTTATCAGCATACCTGGCTAGAAGGTAGTTGATCAGGCTTATTCCTGTCCATCATTGGGATAGGTTCCCTACCCGCTGCTCTCTCCTTATCTCCCTGGTAATAGAACTCCTCGAATATGACCTTCACTGTCTTGATCTGGACGTCCCAGGGTTTGGCTGATGCTGCCAAGTCTGCCGCCGTCATGGAAATTGCCATGGCTAATTCCCTAAACAAAGAAAGGAATCTTGATTAATAAAGCTTATGGTTTAATCCAGTCTTTCTCAAAGTGGGTGAGACCTAGAGAGGGGCGGTAAGGGTTCCAAAAAAAATGGGCATTGAAGGGGTTTAGGGGGCGATGGCTGCTTTGTATTTTCATCTACAAATTTACTGAAATGAAAACCTACCTACAATACAACATCGATTATTTCTGCTCTGTTTGATTGTTTAAAAATAGCCCGTGAGCAATCAAGTTTCAAATCGGCTGTTTCATCGATTGTTATAACTTGCTCAGTACAATTGAGCGTCGAATGAGATAAACGAATTTGTGCATGTTTGTCTTATTCCTGTCGGTGCTGTGCTGTATTTCAATCCTACATAAAAGCACGTAATATTTCTCTAATTTTCATTAGCGGTTGCGCGCGCAATCGTTAACAAGCTCAACACTTTACTTACATATTTTTAAAAACAAAAACAAGTCAGCAAACAAAAAGAAAAGACGCCAATACAATGCGGAATATAATAAATAAGGATATTTAAAAAAAAACTATTTTCTTGGGTTAATAAACTTGAAACTTGACTTAAATACCAACCTAACTAAACAATAAAGGCTGTCATTAATAGTTTTTTAAACTACCCCCAAAAGACGATTTAGGGTGATTAAAGTTTTTTGAAGAATCTTATATCTTGGGTTACATGAAACTTGACATAAATATCAACCTCAATAAACAATAAAATTTATCATTCTATTATTCAGTTTAACAGTCTTTTGAAACAACTCCCAAAAGACGATTTAGGGGGTGATAAACTGTTTTGAAGAATCTTATTTCTTAGGTTAATAATCTTCAAAGTTGACATATATATATACCAACCTAAATCTATATATTATAAAGAGGAAAGATTTTTTTGTTTGTTTGAACCGAATAGGTGCCGAAACTACTGAACCGATTATAAAAATTCTTTCACCTAAAAAGTACTCATCATTAACTACGAAAAAGCCTGCGAGAGAATATATGTCACTATCATAGTTAAGTCACAATAGCAGCTTTTGTGTTGTAAAATTTAATTAGATCGCTGCGCTGGTAAAAAAAAAGGTTGGTTACATTCGTATTGTAATATTAATTCTTATTCAAAAAAATAGTTTAACAATTTGGTAGGTAGGGTAGGGTAGGTAGGTTAGGTGGGTGGGTAGGTAGGTGGGTTAGGGTAGGTGGGCAGGATAGATAAGTAGGTGTTAGGTAGAGAGTAGGTAGATAGCCAGTTGACGGAAGCGAAGCCGCGGGGGTCAGCTAGTATGACATAAGGATAAATAAATGTCTTAAATAATAATAATATCCAAGAATTGCTCGTTATAAGGTATAAGATATATGAAACAAGACTCGTTCGAAACAAGACGTTTTTTAATTATAATTCACTCTTTCAAGTGAATTATAATTAAAAAACCGGCCAAGTGCGAGTCGAACTCGCGCGCGTAGGGTTCCGCACCATTATCGCAAAAAAGGTAAAAAATCACGTTTGTTGGATGGGAGTCCCACTTAAATATTTATTTCATTCTGTTTTTAGTATTTGTTATTATAGCGGCGACAGATATAGATCATCTATGAAAAATTCAAGTGTCTAGCTATCACGTTTCATGAGATACAGCCTGGTGACAGACAAACAGACAGACGGACTGCGGAGTCTTAGTAATAGGGTTCCGTTTTTCCCCTTTGGGTTTTGCTTTTCCTCGCGACCTCATTACTGAGGGTCGTTATACCCTCGACAGGAGATCAACTTTTCTCTTAAGATGATTCTGCCCTACCCGTTGGGTACGTAACCCTAAAAAAGCATCTTTTACAAAACCTATAGCACGGCACTTTTTTATTAACCGTAACGCTATCAGACACCGAATGCCGAAATTGAAGTGATTTTTCACTTTGTAGTGTTTTATTTTAGAACACAGTAGAATCGTGATGGAATTGACATATCATGGTACGGTCCCATTACTTAGGCTTTTTCAAAACAACTCACATATGACTCTGCAGATGCCAGTCGAACTCAATGCTGCCTTCATGGAGCTCCGTGATCTTCGCCAGGTTGGGGAAGAAGGCAGCCAGGTCAGTGGCCAGGATGCAGTGCCTGATGTATCCCAGGATCTCCTTGTAATCCTCGCTCGAGATGTGCGAGAATATATTGTGACCATCCTGGTGAAATAATGTATTTAAATGACTAACTGCACTAATGGAAAACATTTTGTAATGACCTTATTATTTGTACATCTAACTAGATGACGCGACTGTATGTACTTCGCGTGGCTTAAAACGGAGCAAAATTACGACAAATGATCGTAATCTGAGCTTTCATTTAGCATAATCATACAGATGGAGGGACTTGCGTTATCTAGTTTGATGTTTGTCTGTGAGGAAAACCCTTTGACTTTATTTGGGATTCAGTAGTGGGCCACGCCGATCGCAGCATCAGTGGCGTTCATTAGGTCCTCTAAACTACTTGGGCCACTCCACTCCCCCCCTCCAGCACATATGTCATATTCTGCACAGGGGCACCGCCATGGCACCGCACTCACCTTGTATATCAGACGGGTCTATAAAATCTGTCCCGCTGTAGGATAACAAAGCGAGTCCTTTGTGAAGGCTTGGCAAGAATTCAAAGGTATGAGACATTTACTATCCGCAATAGGCTCATGTAGGGCATAACGATCAACACACCTCACAGAGAGGAGGCCTCATCCCAGCCCCAGCAGTAAGAACATTATTAATTATAATGTTACTATCGAGATGGTATTAGAAAGGTTTATAAAAACATAACAAAACATAACGCCTGTCGCCCAAAAGGTTAGGCAGAGGGCAACCTAATAGTACACCCACATTTTACCAGGTATGTTTAAGTCCCTTGTCCCTTCATCGAACACAAAACCAAATGCCGGGCTGCTACTGACAAATTCCAGCTGGAAAAACCCAAGAAGACTGCTCGACCCGCGAATCCGGACCGCGGATCCCCTCAACAGTAGCACTTGCGACCACTGCTAACGGGGCAGTACTTTATGTAAGATAAGTAATTAAGCTTAAGTGGTTCAAAATATAATATCCATCATTTTAAAAATATTCCAAGTTCGTGGCATACAAAGTGATATTAAAGTGTTCACGATACATTTCCAATGCGGTGTTGAAAGTGTTAATAAACAGATACTCAATAAACCTGGCGACGAGTAACAAGTCGAAATGAAAAGTGTGAAGAAAACCTTATACTTAATGCATTAACAGCTGTATGTTTCCCTCACATTTGTCTTTGACAAACGTCGCAGTCACAGACTTAAATTTTACTGGATAACGCAATTCCCTCCGTATGTATGAAAACAAAGTGTGCCAGTTTTTCACGCACAAATTGTAGATCAAAATTTACCGATAAAGAGAAATGGTTCCTTTTTCTCGGGCATTGACACACGGATCGGCGTAGTACATATATATCGATGGTCTCGGGGCATTCTTTTTTATTTTTTTTGCTGCTCATTAAGCGCCAATTAGGCATTTTCCCAAATTTCGGTTGATGTCCGGTAGCGATAAAGCTAAACGGAAGAGCAATGCTCTCCTTTTTAATACGCGAAGTACACAATTAGGTTGCGTCATCTAGTCAGATTTATGTCTTTGGTCACTGCCTTCTTTCCACAACCTACCATGCAATTATATTAGTACAAATTCATTTTTCCCCATTAAAATGTCACATGCCGTTCCACTACTTTTACCGTTGATAACAGGTAACGTGTTTTTCAAGAATTAGCTGAATTAGCTACTCATTTTTTAGTGACTGCATGCAAATTATCTGGTTAAGAATTAATTTTCGATTCTGAATAAAGTTGTTTCAGCGGTACGGTATCAATTTATTCATAATTGCCTTAATCGACTTTTTTGCATATTGATCGCTGAGTTTAACTCCTAATGTCGAGAACCTCTTATGCCGAGCCAAGTTCGGATTGCATTTGTTAGCCTGATCTGTTCCTCACCTGGGAAAAGGCCTTCCAATTATTATTTAACGTTATATTATTTAGATCATTTAATTTGAACGTATACTCGTATTTGTTAAAGATAGAATATAAAGCAGGTAGAAATTCTAAGCAGCTGTGGCGTGTTATTAAAAGTGTATCAAACCTGGGACAACTGAAGTCTTCAGCCCATGATCTAATAACGAATAGTCATGATAAGCAGGACACTATTAATCAAATTAATGATTATTTTGCAAATGTAGGGAGACATCTAGCTGATAAAATACATAGAGACCCTCGATCTATTTCTCTACCCGACCCCCAGAAAGAGTCTTTTGTACTACTTAAGACAAATGAGCAAGAGGTGGAACGCTTAATTCTATCACTTAAGAGTGATTGTGCAGTTGACTGGGTCGGTATTTCTTCTAGTTTTCTAAAACGACATAGAAACGTTATCGTACCTCCGCTGACACATGTTTGCAACCTGTGCCTTGACTCTGTGGTCTTCCCTAACTGGTTCAAAAAGGCTATTGTTCACCCTATTTTTAAATCTGGAGATCGTGACCGTGTCGAAAACTATAGGCCCATATCGGTTCTGCCTGCGATGTCCAAGATACTGGAAAAGATCATAAATACAAGGCTGGTTGCTTATTTAGAGGCACGTAATCTTTTGTCGATTAACCAATTTGGCTTTCGAAAAAATCTATCCACTGCTGATGCTGTTCACAAACTGGTTAATCACGTGGCTCAGAAACTGGACAGCGGTAAAAAATGTGTTGCATTGTTCCTGGATCTCGCAAAGGCATTGGATACGGTCTCGATTCCTATCTTAATATCTAAGCTCGAATGCCTGGGTATACGAGGTACCCAGCTATCCTTGTTTCGGAGCTATCTCACAAATAGAACACAGAGTGCCAAAATTGGAACTTACTCCAGCTCTGACCTAAATATAGCTTTTGGGGTGCCATAGGGCAGTATTCTTGGCCCCACCTTATTTTTAATTTATATGAATGATCTGTGTTGCCTTAGCCTGGAAAGCGGTACAATATATTCTTATGCGGACGTAGAGCACTTGTATTTGCGTCGGACAACTGGGAAGAGGCATATCGCCTTGCTCAGAAGGGGTTCGATACAGTCAGTGAATGGCTTAAGAACAACTTGCTTACCCTTAACATATCGAAAACAAAAATAATAAATTTTTCGATTCGAAATACCAATGTGTCAGCTACAAGCTCACTAAACGTTGCTGCGCAGTCGACACTATCAAATGGCAGTGGAACCCATGATCACTGTAAAATTGAACGAGTCACCTCAATAAAGTATCTTGGCATAGTGATTGACTGCAACCTGACATTCAAAGAGTACATAATACACCTATCAAATAGAGTGCGCAAGCTCATGTACATTTTTAAACAACTACGCAATTCAGCAGATGCTGTTGTCATGAAAATGACATATCAGGCACTGTGTCAATCAATTCTGGCCTATTGTATCTCGTCCTGGGGCGGGGCAGCCAAATCCCACTTTATTCAGATTGAACGCGCGCAGAGAGCAGTTCTTAAGGTGTGTTGTTTCAAGCCAAGACTATATCCCACCGTCAAGCTATATGATTATTGTCAAGTCCTTACGGTTAGGCAGTTGTTTGTACTGACCACTGCTATTAAGCAACACTCTATTTCCAACTATTCACAGCAAACAAATCGCCGTAACCGTATAGTTGCCTTGGCTACTCCTCTTAAAACTTCTTTTAGTCGAAGATTTTTTGTTTTCCTCTCTCCTATCTTTACAATAAATTAAACCAAATTCTTTCCCTACACTCATTGAACAAACATAACTTTAAAATCGCTTTACACGCCTGGCTACAAAGCCAAACATATGCTGCCACAGAAGCTCTCTTTAACGTATTAGTCTAATCAGATTCATCCACTAATACTCTCTCCAAACACACACACACACACACACACGCATACACACACACACACACGCGCATACACACATACACACACAGACCACTATTCATAAAAACCTCTCAAAATATTTTAAATTTTTAAATCGATTTACTTATATTACTCCAATTCTCTCTTGTGTGTATTTTAATAAGCTCACTAGTTGTTTGAAATTGTTGTTATTTGCTGTGATACCAGATGTAAGCTATCAAATATGTGTAACTTTAAACTGGAGGGGACCTGGTGACCTGTACTACAGGTGTTACTACCTACCACAGGCACCAGCGATCCACAACCAGAAATCGTTGGCTACCGCTTGTGTGTAAACATTGTTTGTATTTTTTTGGCTTGTGGTGAGAAATAAACACTTTATTATTATTATGCCATTTATTCAATTTTTTACACATCTACTATTTACATTTTTAAATATTTCTTTATAAAAACAAAAAAAAAAAAAAAACATTTAAAAATATAAAAAATAATGGTGGTCCACCGGTGTCGGGAGCAGAGTCCAAGCTACCGGTGGTTAGGACTCCAGAGACAGGAACCTCCTCACAATGCGAGCCGTATCGAGGAGTACTGCCTTCTGTATCAGGCCCTTGATCCAACCGTGTAATGACAGCCTCGACAGATGGTCGTCGAGGCTCTTGGCCATCAGGCCGTTGGCCGTAACAACAATCGGCACAATGATCGCCGAGTCCACATTCCACATGTCGACAACCTCGTGTGCTAAGTCGAGATACTTGATTTGTTTCTGTTTCTCAGCTTTCACGAGGTTCTCGTCATGCGGGATGGTGACATCGATTATCATTGTGCGGCGCGCTAATCGGTCTATCACCACTATATCCGGCTTATTGGCGACAATAGTCCTATCAGTGATGATAAACCGATCCCAGTACAATGTGACATGGTCATTTTCGAGAACTGGGTCGGGCACATACTTGTAATATGGTACCTCAGAATCCACTAGATTGTACTTCAAAGCAAGTTGCTGGTGAATAATCCTGGCCACTTGGTTATGCCTGTGTAAGTACTCGCCGTTAGCCAGACGAGAACAACCAGAGACTATATGTCTGATGGATTCACCCGGACGGTGGCATGCCCGACACATGTCAACCGTCCCGTCCTTCATTATATGTCTCCGATAGTTATTCGTCAGGATAACTTCGTCCATGATTGCACAGACAAAACCTTCAGTTTCCCCGAAAAGGTCACCGAAACGTAGCCAGGACACAGACGCTTGCAAATCTACATCGGGCCCATGGAGAGCCCGATAGAAGCGCCCGTGTAGCTCCTTGCCTTGCCATACCTCTTTGCGTTCATCAGTAGTTAGTATTACAGGTTTGCGCCAGTTCTCTTTAGCCATAGACAACGGGGTGAATCCCTTGTCCACTGCGACCACATCCCGGTGCATACCCACTTCAGCTTTTAAAAAATATTCTCTGAGACTGCACACTTCGCGGTTGTGAAGAGTCTTGGCGTTTAAGAAGCCTCGACCGCCACACTTCCGCGGAATGTACAGTCTCATCACCGATGATCGTGGGTGATGCATCCGGTTTGCGGTCAGCAGTGTCCGGACTCTTCTGTCGAGGGCGTCGAGCTCGGTCTGAGTCCATTTGAGTATGCCGAAAGAGTACATGAAAACCGGCATGACCCAACTGTTGAAGGCGCGCACCTTATTTCCGCCTGATAAAAGGCTATTTAATACCTTTTTCAGGCGGCCAAAGAAACGCTCCTTCAGCAGTTGCTTCATGTTAGTACTGTTGATGCCCAACGCTTCCGACATACCCAAATACTTGTAAGTTTCAGTTGAGGAGAGGTGTCTAAGGTGTATGGAATCAGAGAGTTGAATTCCCTCGGATTCCATAATCTCCCCTTGCTTTACATGCATGACTGCACATTTATCCACACCAAATTCCATCCTGATGGAGTTACTGAATGTTTCAGTTAACTTCAGTAGCTTCGTCAGTTGGAATTTGTTGGGAGTAAAGAGTTTCAGATCATCCATGTAAAGGAGGTGAGATATGACCTGACCACCTCTTCTCAACCGATAGCCTAAACCTGAATCCTCCAGCAGTGTACTTAAAGGATTCAGGGCTAAGCAGAACCAAAGTGGACTCAAACTGTCGCCCTGAAATATCCCCCGCTTAATCCATACAGGCTCATCATCCCCCTGAATCGGTCGACATCCCGGATATCGAAGGACTGTCTTCCACTGACCCATACATGACTCAAGGAAGGTGCATAGAGTTGCATCTATTTTGTACAACTCCAGCACCCTCATGAGCCATGTATGTGGCACAGAGTCGTAGGCCTTCTTGTAGTCTATCCAGCATGTCGACAGATCCTTGCGGGATCGACGAACCTGTTGGCTTATGGCCATGTCAATGAGGAGTAGCTCCTTAGTGCCGCGGGACCCATTCCTACATCCATTCTGAGAGGTAGACATTATTGAGTTATTTTCAATGTGTTTAACAATTTTTACTCTCAGGATGGATGTAAGAAGTTTATAAACCGTCGATAAGCAAGTAATCGGTCTATAATTCTTGGGTTCCGCGGGACTACCTGTCTTATGGAGCAGATGGGTAACGCCTGTTGTTAAAAACTGTGGAAGCGACCCAGACTCTAAACATGACTGGAATTGAGATGCCAGAAACGCGTGTGAGCTGCTATACCATTTTAGCCAGAAGTTATGCAGTCCGTCCGGTCCCGGAGACTTCCAGTTCGGTAGTGGACGAACTGCTTTGGCTACATCAGATGGACTGATGATCACTTTTTCCATTGATGGTATAGCTTCACACACGCGCTCAACATCACGCATCCAGCCGTCCTCAGTGTGACAGACGGGTACCGACCAGATGCTTCGCCAGAATGTACTCGTGGCGACATCATCCGGGCGGCACACGTCAGCCACATTTTGTTCAGGTCGCTCCCAAGTTCTGTATACCCACCTCTCATCACTCTGGAACATGCGATTCTGCGAGTACCGGTCAACCCGCCGCTTATACCGCCGAATACGACTGGCCCATGCACAAACTTTCTGCTTCAGGAAGTCGATGCGCTCCGTGACACTGGACATGTATTCTCGAGGACTGATTCCAGTCCCCGAAAATGCCCGCCTCACGAAGCGCATCACACGTGGTCGTGTATTGCCCTCCCTGAAACAGTATAGTTTGCCGATGAGTACTCTGGCCCCATCGATACGCCGTTCGATCCTGCATTGCCAGGCTGGCACAGCAGGCTTTGGTCGAATAGCCTCATTTGGGAACTTAACTTTGGCTAAACGACATGCTGCAACAGCCCCACAATACAGGATTGAGTGCGTATCAACGAGGTTCTCGCTGCTCTCAAAGATGTTCTCAAGCAGCGAGTCCAAAGCACACACCAGCGCCCTATTTTTCTTGTGCATAGGCAACCGTGGTAATCGGGGTCTAAGTTCAGACGGAGTAGACCTGTACTCGCGGAGCGCATCCTCCAGTGCGCTCCTCAACCTTTCGTTGCACTGGCTACTTACTGAAGCAACCCTATCATCTTCCTCAACATCAACTTGAATGGACCGTGGCGGGACTACAATAGTGGTTGGCGGTGCCACGGTCTGTGTCGGGGTTGAAATGATTTGGTTGCTCTGCACTTCTGAGCGCAGCCTATCAAGTGCGGCGTCGTCCAACCTGTGATTATGCTGGATGACCCGCACCTGATCCGACAATCGTTGGGCCGAGACATTTACCGTTGGTTCTAGGTCCCGAAACAGAGACAGCATCCTAACACGGTACGCAGTGAGGTTAGTTCCCCCCTCTGTAGACCCGTAATATGCGCGCATGACGTTCTCATTCATACCTTGAGTCCATCTCATGCGCTGCACACAACCACCGGCAGCGGGGACCCGGCTCGGGGCCGGTTGGCCCCTAGATCCCAAGCTCCTCGGTGGCCGGCCTCTCCCCTGCCGACGTACAGGTGTTGGCGACGTCGGCGGGGAAAAATACTCGTCGCTTGAGCTCGACGCAACTGCAGCCGCCGATGATACTGGTGATCCGAAGTCCGGCGGCGGCGAGGCGGAGCTGAGCGACGAGTCCGGGGGTGGATGGCGTGCGCGATAGGCTGCTGCTCTGGTCAACATTCTTTAACTTTTCCCATACATTTTTCCATTGTATATATTCCTTAGTTGACGTCTGTCAGTGACGACTTCAACTGGTTTCTTGTAATTTAGACATTTTTTATTGTATTTATTGTGGATTTATTCAACTGTATATTATGGGTATTTTATAACTGGTTTATTTTGGTGTAAATGGTTTCTAAGTTTGATGTTTTTATGAGTTTGTAAATAAAAATAATAATAATAATAATTATTATTATTATTATAACGCAACAATATATAATTATTATATTTAGATTCAAAATTCGAGTTGATTTAATCTAATTGGAACACGCACAACAAAATTCAGTTCATTTCAACCTATACTTTTTGTAAATGCAGTAGTTTCAAAGTATCGCTTAGGCTCGAGCCTAAGCGATAGATTGAAAGGATCTCTAATTATAAAATAATTCAAGTAAGTAAGTTTAGTTCCAAAGGATCTCTAATTATAAAATAATTCCATCAATTAAAGATAAAATATATATGTCGTCCATCTTACTAAGTTCCTTATTTTTCATTCGTAACACAGACAAAGTTTACTCTAATGCTTTTCATAAGGTCCTGGGTTCAATTCTCGGGTCGGGCAATGTCTTTTTGGGTTTTTCCATAGAAATAAATATTATATCTATGGGTTTTTCATCTGGAACTATGAATAGTTTTTTCGGTTCGTGACTATTTTTTTCTTTAAATAACAGCGACGATTTGTTTTATGGTATTTTTTGTAAATTTTTAGAGTTTAATTGTACGCCACATTTGTGTTACAATACAAATTTAAAAAATCATGCCTTAGAAATTTAAAAAGCGCCATCTATTGGAATCAATTTTAAATGATTCGTTCAAATAATCTATGAAATTTGAATTGAGAGCCCAATAATAATTTGATGAAACAAGAACATAAAGTGTTTATGATAAATTCTACAAATTGTAAATTTTACACACAATTCAATAACAAACAGATGTATATCACGCCATCTAGTGACATTTTTTTGAACCAAATTTTCTTTGTTAGCGCTCAGACCCCGTGCTATAGGTACACCTCTGCCTAACCCTTCGAGGAATACAGGCGTGAGATAATTATGTTAGGAATCTTAATTACCTGTTGTAGTATGGTGACGGTGATATTGAAATGGTGGTGTTCCAAGGTCGAGGTGGTGTACATAGCCGCCAGGGGAGATGCGATCTCGCTCATGTACTTATTGGTGTAGCCTCTGTGGTCCAAGTCGTGACAGAGGCAGGCCACGAACAGGGCTAGGCGCTGGAAAATGATGTACTTTAGTGAATAGTTCGGTTAGTCGCTTATACTCAGGTGAGATAGTGGTCAAACGCGGGTTTGCAAGAAAGTTTGACATTTTTATCAAACTTTTGCCTTAAAGTTATACCAAAAGTAAGTAAGCAAAAAAAAAATATAAAGGCATAGAATAATAACAATGTTTTTCTTTTGAGGAACGGGATCATAAAAGCAGTCCGAAAACATAATCTTTCGATGATTCTGATGACAATGTAACAAACTTACTCTTTTTACATAATTTGTATAACGATTCTAAGATTAATAATCTTAGAATCGTTATACAAATTATGCACTGTGAGAAATAAAATTCACTTCTCGGCGTTTCTCGGAGTTTCCTTGCATGATCAAATCAGAAATGTAGAGATCCGCAAGAGAACTAGGGCTACCGACATGGCCCGAAGAACTGCCAAACTTAAGTGGCACTCGGCAGGGCACGTTGCTCGCAGAACGGATGGCCGATGGGGCGAAAGGTTCTGGAGTGGCTACCGCGAACCGGAAGACGTTGCGTTGGAAGGCCTCCCACCAGGTGGGCCGATGACCTGGTGAAGATTGCGGGGATCCGCTGGATGTGAGACGCATGGGACCGATCAATGTTGCGACGCTTGGGATAGGCCTATTACCAGCAGTGGACGTCTTTCGGCTGATATGATGATGATGATGATAATGACAAATAAAGCGTGGTAAAAGAAAAGTGTCTCACCATATTAGGATTAAAATGCCTCTGTTCATCATTCTTTAGCATAACATACATGGCATGAGCAACAGTCCATCCATGATCGAAGTTATGGTACGGCACAGTTCGGTAGTTCTTCTTCACCGTCAGTACGAAACGCGTCAATGTACTGATATCGAAGCTGTCCAGGACGAACAAGTCACTAAACATCGTGATCACGCTTTTACATTTTTTAAATTCATCAAATTCGTAAGGATCCAGGTAGTAATCATTAAGGTCTGTCTTGATAGGTTCTAGGTCGTTCAACATGGCTGTCACCTCATTTTCCCTGCAGGTATTGTGATAACTGAGGACTTCTAAAGCGACCCTGTACTTTTGCTCCTTTCTCATGATCCTGTCGTATAACCTGGCGTGATGTAGGGCTAGGCCGAAGAATGGGGAGAACATTTCGAAGTTTACTTCATCCTCGTGTCCAAAGCTGTCGTTGTTCCGTTTGTTCACCATCTGAACGACACCGATCACTCTGCCTTCGACCTTGATCGGCATACAGAGGATGCTAATTGTCTTGTAGCCCGTGGCTTCATCCACTTCTCTGGAAAAAAGTAATCAAATCTTAACTTATCAACAGTAGCAATAAGTTTAGAGCGGTCACAAATAAGTTTGAGAGCAAAATTGCAACTATTTCGAGAAATGATAAATATTTGCTTATTATTTTAGTGGTTTACTGAATTTGTTGCAGGCTAGAAATTAAAAAAAAACCTACTGCTAAAAATAAATAACTGAAAAGAAAAAAACAAGTTCTAGATATAATTTATACGTTAAATGTTATGAGGTGCTGTTGGTCACAAACGAGGTTTTGGCCGGCTCTTCTATCATTTTTGTTTAGGGTATAATAATTTGTTTTATTTCAGACTTTTTAGTTTGAGTAATGAATGAGTTCTCCAAATAAGTTATGTGGTAAAAGATTATTAATTTTGCTGTCAACGTTACGCTTATCTTGAATTTGTATTAAAATAGGAACATAGAAGTGATACAATATATATTTTTGGAATGGCCTCCATTCTTTTGATTGTTAGGGAAACGAAAAACAAAAACTGGATCACAAAAAAAGGTTTTTATGGAGGTTGCTATTTTTTTAAAATTGTATAGCCTATGTCACTCCCACAATTGAGACGAATCCAACGACACCATATATGTCATAATCCTTCAAGCCGTTTGGGCTGTAGAGCGTGCTATAGAAATGGACATACATACAAACATACGCTCGAAAAACAATACCCTGCCGCAGTCGGGTAAAAAAAGTACTAAAAAGTATGTACAAGGAGCGTTCAATGTATTATCGTTAACGGCATAGAAAAAGAAGTTAATTTAATCAAAATTGTTTTTATTTTTCAATATAATCTCCCATTACCTCAATGTATTTATTACATCTCGAAATTAATATCTTGTTAAAAATAACTTTCCTTCTGTTCTGAAAATGCGCATTTATGGCCGCGATCTTCACCGTTAAAAAATCGTTTTCCCCGAAGGTCTTTTTTCAAATTAGGGAACAAATAATAACCCACTAAAAAAATAAGTAAATTCGATCGAAAGCTCTAAAAACTCTCTACAGCACTCGATTCGCACTTGTTTTTGAGGCACCCCGTGATCATTCGCGGCACCCATCTTGCACTGCCTTTGAAAGATTAAGGAGGAGGTGGAAGACAACCCACTGACTGGTGGGTCATCTCAGCTATAATTTTCATCTTCATTCGGGCAATCCTCCAGTATAAGCTTCTCAACTTTTTTATAATATTCTCTCTGCTCCTTTTAAATTCACCTGACCACTTTTGAACCTTAGATAACGAAGGTGCAGAATAAACAGCCATCATCTCCTCGTGAATAGATTTTTGACATTTTTCTTGTTTGGTAAGGAATTTAATCACAGTGCGGTGCTAGATTTCTTTCAACATTGTCACGTTAGTTATTCCAGTTGTCGTTGACAACTAACCGACAACCAACTAACCAACTGGTTGTTGTTGTTGTTGTTAACTAGCAAACTAATGATCACAACTATATGAAATTTTACGATTATACCGGCGCACCGCCGCTTACGTACTTTGTGATTATACCCTCGGATAATGTAATTAATTAATGGATTAGTCGAATTACCTACATCATTAATAAATCATCCCCCATACGAAAACCCCTCGTAGATAAATAGTATCAAGACAATTTCATTACAAGGGACACAATAAATGAATCATAAAATGAAAGGTCGAATATCATTTAAAAGTAGCACAATAAAAAGACAATATTTATTATCTTAAAAACAGCAAAGCTTACCTATTAAAGCGGTGATCAGAATACGCATCAGGTATATTCATAGTTTCTCCAGACAAGGCCACATGGCCAGCTATGCCTCTATTGATAGGGATCCTGATCTCCTGCTTCTCCATATCTGTATCATGTCCTGGCTCAAACTTCAGGTCGAAGACTGTGGAGACCAGCTCGAAGTTCCTGCAGTCAACCAGGAACAGCGAAGCCCGGTCGGCGTAGACCAGACGCTGGACGAACTCCAAGATTCTCTTGATTAACTGGTCGAGGGACACCATCTCCTCGAATATTGCTCTGAAATGTTCAAAATGCTTAAATGTATGTAAGAATATCTCACCAACTGGTGGGAGCAGCAACCCACGACTTAATGTGTGATTTATGTGCACCTAATCATCCAGAAAGCAAAACCTTCCGAGAACTAGTTAACATAGTGAGCGACGATCTTGAACCAAAACGTTCCGAAATTGCAGAACGCGTTTTTGGACTAAGACGTCAGAACATGGGTGAATCTCTCAGCGAATATCTGCAAGCACTCAAACATCTGGCCAGTACCTGTAATTTCAATACTACACTGGACGAAAATTTACGAGACCAGTTTGTTGTCAGGTTTGGCTAGTGATGAAATGAGATTGCGTATTTTTTTGGAACTATCTATAACAAACAAGAAAGCCGTAGACTTGGCGTTGGCGTTGGAAGCGGCCTAGCGGCACTCACAGATGAGCGGTGCGAACATGGGCGCAGCGAGCGTCCCGTATGAGGCATCGAGTGGTGACGACAAGGCGGACGGGCCGACCGGCCGAACGTGGAACTGTGAGCAGCGGCAGCTCGTCTACCGAGGGCAGCGCTGCGGCGGCATCGCGTTCAACGCGTAATTGTGTCGGGCGATTTATGTGGCCAAAATATTTTAATGCGACCCACAGTAAAATAATGTGTAAATCGAACAAAAAGGAGGGTGTAGAGTCAAGCCAGGACATTTCAAAGCAGGAGCGGCGTGGACATAATAACTATCTCGAAAATAATGATAACGCATCAGCGTGCGATTTAAAAAATCTTAGTGTGCGCGGCGTTAATAACAAACTGTACATAGTGATGGTGCAGGTGAATGGCAGAAAGATAAGTTTGAACTGGGCACTGGAAGTAAGTTATAAGTTTAGACTGTTATAATAACAAGTTTAGTGACTTACAAATAATGAGTAATGATATTTCTTTGTATTCCTATCACGGTTCAATAATTAAAACGGCGAGATTTATGTCAGTTCATGTTGTAAGTGGAGAATATACAGCCGGAAATCTCAAGTTATACATGGTTAAAAATGGTGGACCACCGGTTTTAGGAAGGTCGTGGCTTACTAAACTAAATATACATAACATGAATAGCAATTTTATATCTATATATGAATTCTTCTTTAAATTAAATGAAACCAACTTAGTGGAACAGTTACAGTGAGTAAAATGTCCTTAAAGTTGGTGGATAAAAATCCAGTATTTATCAAAGCTAGTTCATTACCGCTGGCGTTACGTATACCTGTCGAGCGGGAATAAGAACGACCCGAGGCTGAGGGTATAATTCGGAAGTTGATTATTCTGATTATAGCACACCGATCGTGCCAGTCATTAAAAAGAACGAGGAAATAAGAATTTGTGGTGATTACAAGGTCACGGTCAACCCGAAACTTATGCGTGAACCTTATCCTTTAACCTTCTGCCGCGAATTTGTTCGAAGAGGAGCTGTTTGGAGAACTGAGTGGAGCTGGACAGTTTTTCAAAAATTTACCTCATACATGCTTGTCAAAAGTAATTGCTAGATGAGGAATCTCAGGTCTGTACTGCTATATCGACACATATATGAAACTTTGTGTACAATCTAATGTTTACAATTTTATCTAATGTTTTAAAGTGGGATGTTTGAAGTATTTATGTTATACTTTGATGGGGTACATGAAAATAAACCAGTTGTCACCTGGAATTGCAGTATCATTGCTCGCTCCCGAAATTAATATTTATAAAACACTTCTCTGCTAAATTCCATCTTCACTAAAACTAACAATACACACTTTACAACATCCAGAAGGAAATCCGACATATTCCTCTCCCTTTTCTTGTCCAGATACTGGTTGCAGTAGTGCAGTGTCAGACTCCCGAGGACCAGGAAATTGCAGCTGATCTCCTCGTCCACGTCCTTGAACCTGTCGTGCACACGCCACATCTCTATCACGTACGCTGTCTTCCCGTTCTTCGTTAATATCGGCTGGTACATCACGCTGTTGGCTTGTTTCTGAAAGGAAGGGGAAGATTTCGTTTATTAGTATTTTCAAAATAGCTCACAATGATAAAGTATCAATAAATAATGTTGGCCTACAAGAGAGAAGAAACAGTTAGGTTATATTTAGAAACTAAAAAAAAACACTTTTTTTACAAAAAAATACTACCGATTTCCAACTAAAAACACTACAAAGTGAAAAATAACTTTATTTTTCGAAGTCGGTGTCTTTGGTAGGAACCAATTTTTTTCGTTCTGGACACCGACTTCGAAAAAGAAAGTTATTTTTCACTTTGTAGTGTTTTTAGTTGGAAGTCGGTAATATTTCTTTGTAAAAAAGTTTTTTTTTCACTTTTTAGTTGCACCTATTAAGCAACTTGCCTTTAGCAAGATACTTATTATGCCAGAATAGATTACCCAAATACCATAAAACTTGAACATAGCCGGTGAAATGAGAGTGTACCAAGGTGAAATGTACACATCTGCGTACCCCTTTAGAGCCTACTGACGTGATGTTATGTTATGAAATGGTATAAACAATAAACAGACATGCGATTGCAGCAATTCCGAGAGATTTGACGTTATTTATTGAAGAGATCTGTTGTATATCTCCGAAATTCTTTATCTGATATTCACAGAATTAAAAATGGTACCAATTTCGGAATATACTCTATCAAACAAAAAACTAATTTTCAAAATCGATCCACAATTGACGGAGATATAGGTGAACAAACAAAAACAAACATACAAGAAGTACATAGAACCTTCTCCTTTTTGGAAAGTCGGTTAAAAAGTATCAACTAAGCACCCTATCATATATGTAAAAATGCATTGAAATTTAAGTAAACTAGACCTACTTACATATTTTCAGTGTAGCTTGGTCGACTCGGGCTAGTCGCGGGTAACTTAACTTTTCTGTCAATAATTTAATTTTTTTATGAACCTTACCACATTCTTTCCGAAAGTCTTGAAGAGTGCCACAGGTGTCTCTGGGAACCTGGCTGCATCATCAGCTCTGAACAGGCGGCGACAGGTCCCGTTCTTTGCTACTTCCAGTACCTGGCGCACTTGGTCGGTGTACGCACGGACCAAACTCCTGATCACTTTTGCAGTGGACTGAAACACACAAAAGCATGAGAAGAGAAGTGTAATATAAAGTTTTTAAGTGTCAAGAATATTTTTTTTTGCGTGCACTGTCTAACTTGAATGTACAGTCATATTCTTCATGAAGGAAAAAGAGCACGAGGTCGATTACCAACACGAAGGCCTGACCAAGTAAAAGAAGCTACGTCCTCGAGCAAATTACAGCAGGTGATGATGATGGCAACTTTGGACCAGAATCGAAGGAGGCAGATTGCTTGCATCCGCTTAAAGGGGTCCAGTGACCAAGGGCCTTAGTAATGAGGGATTTATTAGAGAAGAAGATCCTTCATTATGTACAAGAGACCCAATTGCACCTGACTCGCATCATTATTTCTTCATTACCTTTTGTAGTCAGATCTTTTTCCATAAACTTAAAATTAAGAAGGAATTAGGAGCATAACGTGAGGAGTATGAATGTGGATGGTAATAAGAAACCTTTTAATAAATCAACAAACCGACTTCCAAAAAAAAACACCGCAAAGCGAAAAATAACTTTCTTTACCGAAGTCGGTGTCTTTGGTACCCATTGTTTTGCGTGTTTTGACACCGACTTCGGAAAAGAATATTATTTTTCGCTTTGCAGTGTTTTTTTTGGAAGTCGGTTTGTTTTTTTACTACAAAGTTTTTATTTATCTCTTTTTAGTTTTGTAAGGTACCTCCAATTGCTATAAAAATCATATTATATAGCCAAAGTACATCTCATGACGATTCCAATAAGCCCAAACACGAATAGGATACATGGTTTTATTTCGTTCGGAGTTCCAGTGACTACCTGCCGGCTTCATCATCAGATCAGTTCGATGGTACCATTTTCATCAGTAATATGTACTTATAAGTATTTGCTTCATCATAGTCGTTTAAGTATTCGAGATATCTGATACCCATGACATATTTAGCATTAAGGAGTTCCATTCGCATCTGTGGTCTTTTTCACCAGTTCCACTTCACCAAATGATACTTTCTGAGTGCAAATAATATTTGAGGAGTTCCCCCAATTTCTCCAAGATCTCATCATCAGATCCTGACCTTATGACTATGGGACCAACTGGGTAGTATACCCTTTCAAACAAAAGAAGAATTTTCCTAATGGGGCCAGGAGTCTTTGAGTAATCGGGAAACATACATAAAAACAAGAAGAGATTCCGAGGAATTGATAACCTCCTCCCTTTTTTTTTGAAGTCGGTTAAAAAGTAGAGAAGACTAAAGAAATTTTTGTCTCTTACCTGTGACCTAGACTAGAGTCAAGAGCAAACCAATCTCAAGGAAAAAAATAATCGTGGATGGATTGTGTGCAAAATTATGTGGTTGCAATTGAGATAGCGGGGGTCATGGAATGTAAGAGGTGTAAGGAAGGAAAAGACATACTGCACTGACCCCAAACAAGTTGGGATCTGTGCAAGAGAATGATAAAGGTACAAGTTGGTAGCCGACTACACGCAGCAGCAGCAGACGATATATCGCTGCGACACTACTGGTTTCTATGTATTTCTATGAAATACCTTCCGGAGCTACACGTCGCACGATCGCAGACGACGTGTCGCCGGACGGCAGATCAGCAGTTACCAGTAGTGAGTGAGTGTAGTCAGACATCTTGTAACACGTTACACTCTTATCCAACAGGAATACGGCGGTACCGTCTGCAGTCAGGTTCGAAATCATGACTGCAGCGACAGGAGGCAACGACGTGTCGTGGCGACATGAAGCGACGACACGTCGTCTGTTGCTGCTACTTGTATCTTAAGCTTAAAGGGTAAGTGGGAACCTTAGTCAACAGATGTCAGTTCCAAAACTAAGAGCTCAGGCTCCAACCTTGACTTCAACCACGAAGAACTGGACGAAGCTGGGATGGTCAGGGTACAGCTTGTAGACTCGATGTGCATCCACGCCTACTGAGCTGGTGATGTAACTGGCTAGCTCCAGGATGACAGAGTGCTCGTTGGGGTCATCTTTCAGAGCTCGAAGGAGGTCCTGGAAGACATAACCATTATCATCGTTATCATATCAGCCGAAAGACGTACTCTGTTGGACATAGACCTCGGCTGAGGTAAGCGGTGCCTCATTGATCGGTCCCATGCTACTGCATCCAGGAGATTCCAAAATATCACTAAGAGATTTGTATTCCTTTGTAAAAAATTAACCTTAACAAGTTCATTGGTCCATCGAGTCCAATTAGGCCCGCTTGCACAACCCTACACTATCTTACTAACTCCGAGTTAGTAGCTAACTGGGTCCATTATTTATGACGTATTTGTTATTTAACCTCGTGTTAGCAACCAATTATAAGTTAAGTTTATGCAGCAAGTGGGCTTTTAGTTGTTCAAATAACATTTGAATAGTATTTTAAAGTGATATCGACAATTTTTTTTTTCAACCTTTAACATATCTCAGAGATAAATCCGAGGGTGGAAATCGCGTCAAATGGCGTGATAAACATACAAAATTTCATAGTGCGTGAGAGTGTTCTTTCACCCATACTTTGGCGCAACGTCAAACCAAGTATTTTCCGTGCGTATCATAAATTCATAATCCACAACCCCACGCCGTATGGCGACGCGCCGCGCGGCCCGTGTGTGTGCAAATCTTTTAAATTGCCCACTGCTGGGACACAGGCCTCCTCTCTATGAGAGGGAATGGGCCGTAATCCACCACGCGGGCCCAGTACGTGTTTCCAATTTTTGGTTCTAGGACATGCCAGTTTCCTCACGATGTTTTCCTTCACCGTTTTGTGAGCAGTGGTGACGAAACCATTTACACAAGGTAAAGCATCTGCCTGGGTTCGAACCCACGACCTATAACTTGTAAGTCGCGGCTGCTACCTACATAATTTTTACTTCACGGCTGTCTTAGTAGACTCAAAAGCTTCAAATTTTGAACGCAATTAGTATTTAGCCTATAAAGCAAGGAAAATCCAAAACACCTTACAATTTCCGTCCCGTTTCCTAGATATACAAACTGCATAAGTAACTTTGTAATCCTTCATAAATAGTCATCCAATATGTTCGCGCCACCTGTAGGTGCGCTTATTGTATAGTTACCCACATTTCTCTTAATATTTTATTTACATATTCTTGTCAATTTTCGCTGAATTAAACTATAAGTAGAATTCTCGAAAAGTCTACGTTCGGCCCTCGTCGAGGGTAGCCTCACCGCTCGTGATAGTCAACCGCCTGGCTATTCATCCTGGATTCCTCACCCGCTGTGAGATCCCACGTATTTGGCGTGCTCAGTGCTATTATTGCGCTGCCGCGCCGACACAGACTATATGAGATTACAAAGTTACTTTTATATTTTATAAAATTTTTCGTCACCCAAGCTGCTTACCTAGGTAGGTAGGTAAATAGTGTGTCAGGTAGGTACAGTTAGTCATAGATGATGCGTCCTTTAATATACCGAATACCTCTTCCATAATCTATGAAGTCGGCGCGGTATGTCGAAGACAAGTGATGGGATCTTAACGATCTTATAGCAGACTTAATTTTGTTAGGTTACTTTAGTATTTGAATTTCATAAACAAACTGTTGTTGTGTGTTTCACCTGCGCTACCTACATTTACAGTACAGTTGGATTAGGTACCTACCTAATGGAACATGGACCGTAGCTGCCACACCGGCAATAGTGCCCGGAAAGAAATAAAGGAGTACTGCGTACACCATCGACCACACAGCCACAAAGAAATGAGATAACCAAGTCGGTTAATGTGTTTGTAACCTAATTAATAAAATACCTTCTGAATAAATCATCCGACTTGGTTTTACATTCGATCTCACTACTTTTTGTGGTAGAAGGACTGCGCCGCAAGGCTTGTGTTTTTTACCAACTTCCCAAAAAGGAGGAGGTTCTATGTTCGACATTTTTATGTATTTTTTTTTTCATTTTGTTCACTGATATCTCTATTCGGGTTATCTATTCTGACGTAATAGGTACCTTACTAAACAACTTGCCTATTAGGTAGGTACAACTAAAAAGTGAAGAATAAAAAACTTTTTACAAAAAAATACTACCAACTTCCAAATAAAAAAACTACAAAGTAAAAAATTACTTTTGTTTTGGAAGTCGGTGTCCATAACGTAATAAATTGGTACCTACGAAAGACAACGACTTTCATAAATAAAGTTATTATTCAATTTGTAGTTTTTTATTTGGAAGTCGGTAGTATTTTTTTGCAAAAAGTTTTTTTATTACATGTTATGTTTTTGATGGGATTATAGTTTTAATGAGTAGGAACCCTTCTTACCATAAAAATCTCCTTTTTGCAAATCTCTTCATTCTTTCTGTAACTCATCATTTGCTTATGTGTTGACGATGAAGAAGCCATCTGCAAGAAAATGTCAAAATCATGAAATCCCCTTTTTTATATTATGCCCATGAAACAGCCATGTAACCTTTGAGTCGGTTACAAATCGCAGCCTCAAACGAAATATATTTGACTTCTTTTTTACAAAACTATCTGTTTTATTCGACTGCAAGGAAATATCAAGTTTATTTATTTATTTATTTATTTGAGGTTAACCAACAACTGTTTACACATAACAATAACAGTTAACAAGTTACAACAGGAAAATTACATGTGCAACAGTTAATTACAGGTTAACACCGCTAGTACAAACACGTTGGTAAAGACATTATAAAATAAAATCACAAAAATTTTATAAATCATGCAACAATTATAAACATAGTAAGAGTAACAATAATAACACATTTCATACATCAATAAATTAATTATAGTACAATAATAATAATTTAATTTTAATTAAAAATGTAAGATAATGAATTTTAAAAATAATAAAAATAATATTTAAAAAATAATAATAAACTAATTAACATCTTGACAACACAGGACAACTTTACGTATTGTGTTAATACTGTCATGATGCAAATCTATTAGGTCGCTGCAGCTATTGAGAACCCTGCACATTCTAGAAATTGGTGAGTTTGCACCAAGTACAGACCTTCGAAAAGGCGGACAAAGTGGCGTTATGCTATTCCTAGGCAATCTACAAGGCGCTCGGAATCTAATAAGGTTTAATAAATTGGGACAATCAATTTTGTTTCGCAACAGTTTACATAAAAATAAGGTATCTGCGACATATCTGCGTGTGGATAAAGGTTGCACTTTAAAATGTTGCAGACGAAACCTATATGAGGACAGAGACTTATACATCCCTTCACCAAAGGCCAGATGCCACATAAAACGCTTTTGCACACGTTCCAACCTCAGAATATAAGTGGCAAAGTGTGGCCTCCATACCACGCTGCAATATTCCAAGATGCTCCGTGCGAGACTATTATATAATACTATTTTAGTGCTACTTCTGCGAAAGCATTTAGTATTGCGAATTATAAAGCCTACCATTTTAGATGCTCTCTTAATAATATTTTCGATGTGGGGCACAAAGCTTACTTTTTTATCGAAGAGTACGCCCAAGTCTCTTACGATTTCCACTTGTTGGACTTTGTCTTGGTTTATAAAGTAGTCAGATTCGATCTGGTTGAGATTCCTTGTAAATTTAACATGGTAACATTTTTTTGAGTTCAGTTACATTTTATTAATGCGGCACCATTCGATAATTTCATTAATATCGCGTTGCAAGAGTTCGCTATCCTTAGACGATTCAACTATTCGTGCTATTTTTAAATCACCGGCATACATAAATGGTTTGGAAAATTGGTGACATGGGGGGAGGTCATTAATGAAAATTATAAAAAGAATTGGAGCTAAATGCGATCCCTGCGGAGCACCAGAGGTGATTATTCGTGATGTAGATTGGAATTCGTTAACAACGGTTACGGCAACAAAGTTGAACTGTTGATATCAAATACCTTGAGTATTTGATATCTGCAATTCCTTGGAGCTATGCAAAAATCAAACTTATAATTCAATGTGCGGAACAGATGCGGATTTACAGTTGATAAACTGACCGCACCCACGTCGATGTATGGAGATGTGAACTGATAATTGTAAAAATCATTAGATTATGAACTATCGCGGGCTTTCATAAATAAACTATTGATAAATAATATTGTGAACTGAACATTTCTACTCACATGATTCCTCTTGGTCTTTCTTAGCAGCCATTTCTCGAGCACCTCGACGGGTACCCGCTCGAATATGTAGGCATCCAGAAAGAATTTGTTGTTATCTAAGTAGTCGGCAACTTCTTGTTCCTCTGTATCTGTTAACAAATGTCATCAAATAGAGGCTCTAGACGTGACGTTCTATCAACGAAAGCGTCTCGATAGCAATTGGAAGTATGTCAAAAATGTATGAGATTGCCAACCGCTATCGAAATGACACGTGATCAAGCCCTTTTTGGCATTTCGACCAACGCCATCGCTCACATCGAATCACACTTGTCTAGAGCCAAACGCAGTGAAAGGAATCAATGGATTCAGCGGGATATACCAACAGTAATGGCTGTGGTGGTCGGCAATTTAAAAAAGTTGAATGGTCTGCACAAAAATTTAACCAGAGGAAACCAGACCAGAGCAGCTCGTGGCTAAAGAATAACAGCCACAGAAGGCAATCTTCAAGGTTAAGCATCGCTTGACGAGGTCGGTCCGTGGACGGTTGGCCATTTCAACATACCGAGATTCTTCCGTGCCGTTGGTTCCGGCTGTCATTTGAAGATCTTTGACAGTCGTTACGGGTAGTTAGAAGCTTGAGATCTGACGCCAGTCTTGCCATGGCGTATCATGTTACCCAGTGACTGGGTTCTGGAGTTCAGATAGGCAGTCACTCCTTGTAAAACATTGGTACTCAGCTGAATCCGGTTATACTGGAAGCCGTACCCCAAAATAGTTGGGAAAAGACTAAGCATATTGGTCTGCACAAAAATGATCATCTTCCAGCCCTCTGTCCCAAGTGTCTTTTCCCATGTTACTTGCCCCATGTTTCTTGGGGTCGGCGACATGCGTTTTCTTCTTCTATTCCATTCAAAAAAAAGGAAAAGAGTTTATTTACTCCAGATAAGACGCATACCAAAAAGAAAAGGAGAAACTTAAATACAGATGAAGAAACTTTGCGTCACAACCGCGTAAAATTGATATCACTTATAATATATCCATCCATTCATTCAGTCATCTTTTCACTGGCTTGCCTTCTGTAGGGGCAGGCGTGTATACGTGCTCCTGAGGCGGGATGAGAATTTATTACGACTTGACACTTGGAGGCGTGCAAGTCCAACTTCGTCTATATGTAGCCTATGGGTAAGACATTGGGGATCATTCGACGAGAAAACCAACGAGAAAATTACAAATCGCTTACCGGGGCTGCTTCAAGGTCAGTCGCTCCAGATGCAAGAAGATTACCGTTGTTCTTATCCTCTTGGTGGCCGTCAGTGTTCCAAATATCCAGTCAAACATACACTGTTTATACCTAGGCTGTTGCGGGTTATAAGGTGCTCCAGAATGGAGATGATTTTCAAAGTATTAAGAAAACCAAATTCGACACTCAAAAAAAGCGTGCGAGCGCGGCGCAGTGAGTTTTTCAACTAGTGAGTTAAAGAGGGCGTCACATGCACATATTCGATTCTGCTAATGTGGCGCCCTCGGGGAGTTACCGGTTAACGATAGCAAATCTCGCAAGGCAGATGTCAAAGGTCTCCCAAGCCATCTCATAGACTAATACTAATAAATATTATGCTATAGCCTAAAGGGGGCAAATATCTGCCATACCAGCTTTTATCCACATTTATCACAAAAAATTATAATTTTTAAACTATACCAAAAAACCATACCTTTGAATGAAGTCATAGATCTTGCCTTGCTCCGCCTCGGGATATTTTCTGCAATATTTGATAAACAGATGTTCTAGACTAGTGCCAGTCGATGACAGCGATGGCGGTGGTCGAAACGACAAGTGACATTCCATCAAAGGACGCGTGGCGATAGCGATTGAAAATTATAAAAAAATATATCCATTAAAAAATATTTAAAAAAAAAAGCTTTATTCGTATTTTCTCAGCAAACCCTTTTATTTGATACCCATATCATGGCAGTGAACAAAAAATAACTAGTCCGCCAACTTGGGCCGTCCGCCATATTAGATTTAGAATTACGTCACTTAGCTAACCGTATATTTTCATCCAAACTAAACGTGTATGCAAGATTTCATCTAAATAGGTGGAGGATAACTGCTTTAAAATTCAGTTGCAAGATTTGACCCGCCCCCCTTACACATACATACATTGCAAGTTTAAGAAAAGCTTGAAACATATAAAAAAATATGCGTGAGAATGTCAAACGTTAGCAAATTGTCACTGACCAATCCCTTTCTTTTTGGCATTTCGACCATCGCCATCGCTGCCATCGAATGGCAGATGTCTAAGGCGTTAGAATCCCATGAATATATTATTATTATGAAATTGCAAAACAAATTAAGGGGGTTCCATAAGCCCTTAGAGTAAGGATATTTTAAGTTTGCGTAAGGGACAGATGTATACAAGTCAAATACATCTGTCCCTTACACACACTCAAAATTACCTTACCCTAAGAGCTTATGGTTACCCCCCTGGCGAAATGTGGGTGCACCTCTATCTAAATTTTCGGGTATAAAGGCTTGATGTTTTATTATGTTGCAATATTTATGACACACTAACGCTGAATACACTACACTTCACTAACCTGGGCCTTTCTTCTCCGTCCTCACAGCAGACCAGTCCATATAGATAGATTGCTTCTGGTGACATCCGCTGTGGAACCGTGACCCGCTTCTCTCTTCTTTAGGAGACTGGTAGATGGACAAGTGGTGTCCTGTTGAGGTAAATCAATGAATGTTTTTATAACAAGAACTGTACTTATTTGCAAGGTCAGATAATAATTTGTATGGCTGACAATAAAGAAAGCCAGGGGTCTTACCATGACGTAACAAAACTGTCATGGTTCTACTGTTTCGGAGAGGCAGACAAATAGCGCTATCCCTTCTTCCCAACGGAATCATGCTGACGTTTACACGTCATAGTACGGCCAGGGTGATAGTATTTACTACCGGATGAGTAAACAATATAATTTCAGCCGAAAGACGTCCCGTCTGGACATAGGGAAATATGAAAATAATTTTGTTGAGTTAATTTACCTGAGTAGCTAGCAGTATCTCCATGGATGGGTGGCAAAAGACGTGGCGAGCGAGGGCCAGGGGACCTCGCCTTAACCACAGAGTTACTGCTTGAAGAAGATGGCTGGAATTTAAAAAGATTTAAAGTTAGATTGATTACATGCGCAACGTTTAAAATTATGCCCGTATTGGCTGAAAGTTAATGTAATTTACACATGGCGCCAGCAATCATTGGAGGAAGTCGCTTGTCAAAGAAGGCAAGTTTATTACAACATTTTGCCAATTATTAAGTTCCATGATTAGGGGGCGAGCCTTTTGCCATCAACCGGGTACAAGTCTCCGGGCAGCTACTGATAAATTACAGATAGAAAAATCCAATAACACTGCCCCGGGCATCGAACCTAGGACCTCATGCTCAGTAGTACCGCTTGCGACCACTACACCAACGGAGTAGACATTGGATCACCAAGGCTGCAAACCAGTTAGGCGAATATTGAAGAAACTAAAATCTTGATAGGAACAAGTTTAACACGTCAACATTTTGCTTATTCCTTTCTATACTCTATTCGCTGGAGCAAAAAATAAAAGGTAAACAAGCAAACATCAAAGGATCTTAACCCGATTAATTTTAAAAATACAATTTTTAAGCGCAAAAAAAAAACAAACCTTAAGTTAAATAGTTACTTTGGTAGCACTCTTTAATTTATTATCATAATCATATATATAACAAACAAGGAGATATGCCCGGTAGACGAAAATATATCGGAAACCAGTGTCTCCAGTTTGCCCCTACCACACGGCAACTACTACACATGCAGTTCAGTAAAGGCAATAGATACGCAGTCGCGCACACACCCGCATTTCTTAAATAAGAACGTATTACACAATAAATTATAAACCTTATCCCTTCAAGCACAGCGCGTATATACCAATCGCCCTACAAATTACGCACACAAAAACATCGGCACTATCGTTGTGCTATGCAAAAGCAATTTATTTTACATACACGCTAGTGATTGACTAAATCGAAAAGTTATCGATTCGCCCATTTATTATTGTACAATATTTTTTTGGGTACTTGAAAATAAATAAAAAACGGTATGTCCAGAAAATGTTATAGTTAAAACAAATATGCAGCTAAAAATATAAATTATTAAGTAAATCAAAAAATTCAAACAATCAAAAAGCCGGTTACTTTGGTTTAGGCTTTCATAGCGTCTTGAAACAGAAGGTATTGTTGAATCCTGCTAGTGCTATGGTGTTTAATCACTGACCTGTAAAGTGGAGGTATTTGTGCAGCACTTGGCACTTTGATATTATTGGGGTTGCATTTTTTGTCAAAAAGTTGGTTACTCATTTCTCTACTACGCTGTAAAATAATCAAAATAAGTAATAAAAATTATTTCACATCGATCTTCCAACCGGGTTGACAATTTGAAAAATAAACTATAATAGCAATATATCATTCGATAATCGACATTGTTGTCGATAGCCTACGTTAGTGGATGCACATCACTAACTCGTCGCAAGAAGCAGCGGCCGTACTACGCGATGCGTTCGCTTAATAATGTATCGTTTTGTGATTTTTACATTACTTGTCCAGTCACTTAGCGACAAACTTAGGTAGTGTTTAAGAAGCAATGTATTTAACGCAAAAATAGTACAGTCGTTGTGATATTTGAAAACAAAACAACATAGTAGAACCAAGAAATATTTTACGATAATTATGTTGTTTTTCATGAATTTAAAGACAAATATAGAAAAATATTTGTAATTACATATGGTAAGTGGTTCCATGATTTTTAAAGTTTTGGTTTAGGCTTCGGTTTTTACAAGAAACCACTGAACAACGCGGCATTCTTTTAATTTTTCTCGATCACGGTCGAAAGCGCACTAGTTCGCGGATACGGCCATTTGTCTATGACATGCTCAGTCAGACCACGTCGCGCGGACACCGACACGCCCCCTTGCCACTTCTCCTGTATTTTATATTTCTATGATCATAATAGTTCTGAACTTTACGCTTTTTAATGTGGCTATTGTTTTTTTCATTATTATAATTTTATCTACACTCACAACGTAATGTTCCAAATATGAATTCAAAAAATATTGTATAAACACTTACTTTATATTCGTGGATAGGTAAAGGAAAAAAAGTTCGAAATTTTCCCTCAGTTTTCAAACAACTACATCATAAAATAACTTTTTAATTTTTATAGCACTCTTTTACTTTTTAATTTATTGGCGCTTAAAGGCTATAGTGTCATCGTCTATGGAAGCGCATGCTGCGGCGCAGTCATGCGCAATGAAAATCTAAATAGCCCGCCATATCACATATTTGTTCCGTTTCCACTTTTGTTTTATTTCAACTGTATAAGTGAAGATAAAATAGTGTATGCAACGGCATATAATTAGGTATGAAAACACTAGCGTGTTATTATTATCACATTAGGCTTCACCTCATATGATAAACCCACGCTCGTCTTTTAATAACCCCTATTATATGACCATTGTATAAACTACTGTTACCTATCCACGACAAAAAAAGGTACGTGTTAATCAATGATATCTAGTAAACAGATATGTTATGAGCGCGCGCATTATGAAGACTCGAATACGTCCCAATTGGGACGTATAGTCTTTAGACTATGTCACGCATGGCGAAGAGCGATACGCTTTGTTGGAACCAAAAAAAAAAATAAAAAAATGCCATCGTGTGTATTTAGAAAGTGTACCACTTATGATACCAAAGTAAATAAAACAAAAGGGATCTCATACCATATGTTAGTATGCAATACACCTCAATTAACATTTCTTTTTTCCTAATATTCTGATATTTGGAGGTTAGAAAAAGAAAAAACATTTATGGTCAGAATAATGTTTGTTTTCACACGCAAGTGACAAACACTAGCCGCCTCTTTTTTTCTTGTTGATCTTATCAAACCTTTCCTTTCGACTTGTAATAAAATGTCAGATGAATCAAAAGTGTGTATGTGTGCTGCCGCTGCTGTGCGGAACACTTTTTTCTGTTGTTTTGTGAGTGTGTAACGTATCTGTTTACTAGAATATCTGCATTGGTTTTAAAACAATATTTTTTGAATTCATATTTGGAACATTACGTCTTTTATTTTTTGGTCTAGCGAACAGGGTTTCTACAGTTTCTATTGGAGCAATAATGCTTTCAGGAGAAAAAATTAGAAAAAAATATCTTCACATAGAGGATCATAATGACTACAGTACACTAGTGGCATTAAATAATTAATCATCATCAAAATCAGCTCAGCGATTCATAAATTAGAAGCCAAAAATACTACTAGATTTATTAAAGCAGCAATCCGCATAAAGATACGTTGCTGTACATATTTTGGAAGGCGTTTGAATTTCCTAACCAAATGTTTCTCCTGATTAAATTAAAACTGTTATGACTTATCTTAAACATAATATCAAGCCTGTAATTACCAAAAGGTTAGACAGAGATTCACGTATATTGCATACACATTTCGCCAGTTAAGTTCAAGTCCCATGTAATAGAAGGAGAGCATACTGCATTAACCAGGCTCAAATTCAGACTCCAGAAGAAACCAATAATACTTTGCTTGAGTCAGCGGTTGCGCTTACGACCACCAGACCAACGAGGCAGACGTTTTTTCTATTTGGACAATCCCACCGCACTATTCCCAAACCACTGCAACTCTTGAAAGCTAGAATCAATAGTGACGATCCCGGCAATGCGCCGAGCGCGAAGCTCAATGAAGTCCCGGATAATGAATTTTATTGTGTTATAATTCTTCTCATGTCAAAACCTACTACTTTCCATAGGACCGGGAAGTATATTCCAGTATGCTTTTCAGACCTAGATTATTCCCGTGACCTTCACCAGGTCATCGGATCTTTACGTAGTAACATTAATTTACCTTGTAACCCACTCACCCAAAATGTTCCGACATAATTACAAGTCCAACTTTATAGACCCACCATCCTGCTAAACAATACAAATAGCGATTAGTTGCCATAACTCTTTAGTTGAACAAGCCATAATAATCACACAGCCCAAAATGGCGGATCGATTTATGTGAAGCAATGAATTCGTAGGCATGGCCGGCAGTGTAATCTAATCAAATGGTGTGCCTACGTAGATAGGCTAGGATATGAGAGGGGCGCAAATGTTTTACCTACAGTACCAACGTAATGTTCCAAATATGAATTCAAAAAATCATGTATAAACACGTACTCTATATTCGTGGATAGGTAAAATTAAAAAAAAAAAAACCATTACTGTGCAACATTTTCCTTCTATTTTCAAACAACTTTATCATAAAATAACTTTTATACCATTACCAGCTTATTTTATTCACTGAAAACAGTGAATAAAAAGAACTTTTAATCACTGTTTTGGTGTTTGAATTTAGAACACACCAATATATATATTCTACCTCCATCTCAATGCTATACAACCTCCTTGCGCATAAAATACTCGATGCAATCTTCACGTGCAAAGACTATTCGACTTTCAAACTCCTTCGTCGATTTAATTTTGAGTTTGTTTATATTTAGAATTTTAATAATGATGTTGATTTTGGCCAAGGATATTTAGTGAATACTTACTTGGATTGTAATTCTTTTTTTTATCATCAATAGGCTTGCGCTTGATCAATCTCACCTGATGGTAAGCGATGATGTGGTCGACGGTGAAGCACGCTTGCCTAGAAGTAACCTATTCATTCTAATATTAATTGCTTTGGTTTTTAATTAATTATAATTATGTAACGTAACGGAGGTGGTCACTGGCGTCTGAAACACACCCAGCTCAGCCTAAATTTACAAAAACTGTGAAACGCTGAGGTTTCGCATTTTTTGTAAATTTTGAAGGTAATTAACCATTTATTTATTTATTATTATCCCTTGTGCTTTTTGCTTAAATCTTTCTTTTTCTCGTAGTCATGGTATAAATATAGTATGCAACTCTTGAATAAAACGGATTTATATCGAGGACCATGAATCACTCGCGTCGCTCAGGATTCTAACACTTGAATCACTCGCTATGCTCGTGATTCAATCATCATGAATCACTCCCTACGGTCGTGATTCAGTTTTTAGAATCCTTCACTTGTTCGTGATTGATCTATGGCCCTCGCTTTAAATCCGTCCTTTATTCACTAGTTGCATAATATACTATTAAATTTTTATAGCACAATTTTACCTTTTAATATACCGGCGCGTATGGGCTCATTGACTTAATGTAGAAAAGTAGTGCCACGTAGTAGTGTCTATGGATGCGCGCGCTGCGCTGTCATACCCAATGAGAATCTAAATGGCTCGCCATAGCACATATTTTTTCCGTTTACAATTTTGTTTTATTTCAACTGTATGAGTGAAGATAAAGTAGTGTATGCAACGGCATATAATTAGGTATTAAAACACTCGCGTGATATCATTATCACATTTGGCGTCGCCTCATGTGATAAACCCACGCTCGTGTTTTAATAACCCCTATTAAATGACCATTGCATAAACTACTATTATAAGTGCACTGAAAAAACGCCTTATGAGCTAGGAAGGTGGTTTCAAAAATGCGCTTGCAAAGCGTGCTACGTACAACAAATCTATAGAACAGTCGTTTTTGTACATCGAAAATATTTCCAAAGAAAAATTGGCAGGGTCTTAAAGAATAAACAACAGAATTCTATGCCAGCATATTTGTTATGTTTGTCTGTTTATTTGTTTAGTTGTGCATGCATCACGCAAAATGTACGAAACCAATATAGATAACTTTTATACATAAATAATGTCCGTAACTTGAAGTATTACTTAGTTGTTTAATTGCAATCGGTTGACTATATCAAAACTTAAATGAATTTAAAGTGTTCAAGAAGTTAAATATCACAACATTTTTTTTTAACTTTCTAGGAATTTCTTCCTGTATCGTGAGTGCGTTTACAAACATTTAAACTCACATACACAACACCCAGAGCCGGAACCACTATCAGGAGGGTGACCATAAGCTCTTAGAGTAAGGTTATATTGATATCGCGTAAGTGACAGATGTATACAAGTCCTATAAATCTGTGCCTTACACACACTCAAAATAACGTCACTCTAAGAGTTTATGGTTACCCCCCTGTAAGTCATACAAATATTGGTTCCGTGCGGGAATCGAACCTGCGACATGCAGCGCAGCAGTCAATCGCTCAACCACTGCGCCAACCGTGCGCCCAAATATTCAATATTTATTCTGTTATTCAAGCAACCTGTTGGTCTAGCGGTAGCAAGCGCTACTGCTAAGCATGAGATCCTGGGTTCGATACCCGAGTCGAACAAAATCTCATTGGGTTTTTCCGTCTGAAAGTTCTCAGTAGCAGCCCGGAGGACTTGTGCCCGGTTGAAGGCTCGCCCAATATTACGTGGGACTTAAGCATACATGGGGAAATATGGATAAAATGTAAGTTCATCTCTGCCTAACTCTTCGGAGTATACAGGCGTGATGTTATGTTTTTCAAGCAAGTAATATATATGTCGGCACTTCTAAAGATTTCGTTCTGAAGAGAAATATGTTTTCGGTTTCGAATGGCACTGACAGATGTCAACTTGATATAACTCTATACACTAGTTTTTAGGCGCGAACAAGAGGAGATCGATTAAGAATATGGCGGATTGGATTGAGTTGTGAATTCGTGATAAAACCTAAAGAAAAATACAGTGAGAGTTACCGATTGTTCGTGTAGATCAAATTACGTGCTTGACGGAATGTCGTTTACGTTATTCTCCAATACATAACGTGATTAATTACATTGGGACCCTACATACAAGCAAATAAGTTCGTTTGTTTAACATCCAGCCCGAAAAGGACCCATGCAATATTGGCTTTGCCTGACAATTACACAATCTTCCCTACATATAAATTTATAACAACCAATCCAATTAATAGGGTTGCAATTAAGGTGAACCTTTATGGCAAAATAATGACTAAACGACGCTGTAATATTATTAGGTCAATAGGTAACTAATCAAGATGGAGTTATTTCTCTATTACAGCTATACTAATATTACTTCAGTTAATTACCATATTGAGGAACAACGGAAACACGAGGTCAAGTTCAAGCTTAAGGTGTATTATATTCCACAATTTTAACGCTCGGTGCCAGAATTTCAACCTCCTTTTGGACAGTTTTGTTTGCAAAATTTATGTTATAATTTACATATCCTATGTAGGATAAGAAGAAATGCTAATCATCAATTTTTCTATGTAAATATATTTTTAATAGCCATGTCGTTTTGGAAAAGCCTACCTTATGGTACCTGTCGAAAAAATATCGTGTTGTTAGTTATTTTTTTAAAGCTAAAGTATTAGTCATACGAAAAAACCATGTTTCACAAAAATGAACTAGAATCTTTTAATATTAAATATAGATTTTTTTCAAACCTTTTAACCTAGCCGCTCCTGAGGAGAATGCTTTTGAAAGTAATACCAGTAGTTTTACAAGTAGGCGTTAACGTAGAAGAACGAACACAATTAAACTGCCTACACAGAAACAAATTATTGGGACTAGCGAAATTTTTCTTACTAGCAACAGAACAAAGTACCTAAGTATTACTATTTGCTAATCAGTTTTGTATTATTTTAAAAGTTTATTTCCTAATTACTACTCTGACACCAGAGGTGGCCACATCCTCACAAGAAAAGAAGAAGAAGAATTACTAAAGTTTGGCTAAAAGTTACAAAACTTAAACGATTTTAATTGCAAAAGCAAACATTAGTAGTTATTAGAATAGCAACTTTAATGAAATAATACCCAATTATAGTCTGGTCAAAATGAAGGTACAAAATTTACTAACAGAGTATTAGCTCAATCACCTGACAGCAGGAGTGGAAATGTTAGATTCGCTTTAATTTAAGCCCGCCATATTCATAATCGATCTCCTCTTGTCCTATTTACTTGGATCTTCTTGTCCTATTTACTTGGATATTTTATATTCCCAAACTATCTTTCATCTGTACTACTACTTAAAGCTATGTACAAAGGACACAAAATTCTATATTGATTTAGTTTTATTTTTGTTGTTGAGTAGTATCCTTAAAAAAATTGTTTCACTTTGTTAGTAAACATTGAGTTCAACTGTTTTTTTTTTGTATTTTCCCAGATTTCTCCGTCAATTGTGAACCAGTTTTGAATATTATTTTTTTGTTTGAAAAGATACACTCTATCGAGATGGATCAATAGTACAAAAATTGCTGATGATAGAAAACGCACAGCACTATATTTAATAAGTAATTAAATCGCAAAGCAAATCAATATAACACAATCATAAGTTATGATTAATAACAAAACATAACACCTGCACTCTCGAAGGGTTAGACAGACATGTACACCCATATTTCACTGGTAATTTTGAAGTTCCAATTCCAAAGTAAAATACAATATTTAAATATACCACAAAATCGAACACATCATTGCTCACCATCAGGCGAGATAGTGGTCAAACGCGAGCCAATCCATACTATTATCCACTAATATTATAAAGAAGTAAAGTTTGTGAGTTGGTGAAGTTGTAGGGGGTAAACTCTGGATTTACTAAACTGATTTAGATGAAATTTAGCTTGGAGTTTGAGACCCTGGGAAGGACATAGGATAGTTTGTATTCCCTTTGGATGACAAAACACTTTTTACGCAGGCGAAGCCGCAGACACAAGATAGTTGTAACAAAAAAAAAACTTTTTTGGAAAGCGCATTTACTGCTGTGATCGGTTGAATGAATATTAACAGCCAACTTTCGTTTAATTTGTAACGCGTCGAATATTTGTCTCCAGAAACCGGATGTCAAGTTAAAAATGCACAATAACAAACGGAATATAGCACAATACTTATTTTTACTTCATGAAAGCATGAGAAAATAAATACGAAAGCTAAGATTAAAGTATTAATTGACTAGCTCCAATTAAATCCAGTTATTCCACCCATTATCAAGACAAGATCACTGTAAAAACAAAATTATAAAATAAATATAAAACGTGAAGCGAACAGAAAGCTACGAAGACAAAAATAACTAGGCTTGACCTGAAAAATATTTCCCGTTTCCGAACAATACCATCCCCAAGGATAAACCATGAAAACATGACACTCCTTTTTTGTGCAGTCGTGCAAAAACGAACGACATCTCAAAAGCGAATAACTGTCAACAAGCCTATTAAAATTGGTTATACATAATAAGATATTTTTTAATTTTTTTTACTTGTTACACTGACCAATATCATTGGACAATAAAATGCTCAAAGACAAATTAAAATAAAATCAAGATAATATTTGGTACTTTATATATTTTTTTTATATTAATTAAATAAATAACATTCCAGAGTATTATTGTGCATCATAAATAAAATAAAACACTAATCTAGTCTTATGATAACATGAGACTATTATTTTTTGTGCAGTCGTGTAAAAAACGAGCGATATTTGAATTATGAAAAGCTGTCGATTATCTTATTGGATTTGGTTATTAATTAAATCCAAACCGAAAATCTAAGAGTTATTTTGTGACGCCTAAATAAAATAAGAACAAACTTCTAGTCATACCTTAGCCGTTTCCTTCGTGTCACCATCTTCAGTAGCAGAGTTCATAATCGAGCTAATAACTCTTAACGATAAATATTTTATTATAGACACGTGCGCTATGGAACACCGTGGAGGTACAATGGAGTGTTGGCCGAAACGATGGAGCAGGTTTTTTAGTGTTACAGGCGCTTGTTTGAAAACAGACGTTTCGAAAAATGGCTGGCAGTTGCCGAAATGTTTTCTTGGCACTATACTTGAGGTATAATTGTTGAACTTCAATTGTAAGTGACAAGACAAATGACAGCTGTAGTAGACAGTTGATTTTGGTAACAGGTCTAGGCTTTTTATGCCGGTCACGGATAAATTTGAAAGAGAGTTACCGCGGCCCTGGCACAAGCAACTGAAGGAACACGGATGGGTTTTAGTCAGTAACAGTCTGACACGCCCTCCCGCTTCACCCAGAGCGGGCGAAGTCATTTAATGATTTCCCACCCCAAAAAAAAAGATTTTTATGCCATCCTTATGTTTCCGGTATAGAACTCAAAATCGGTTGAACGGGCTGTAAAAGTGTTTATATTTCTAATTTTATTTAAATGGAATTTAGCTACCAATAAATAAATTAAAAATAATGAAACGTTTGATATTATTATTTTATATTTATATTGGTAAGCTTAAAATAAAATAAAAACCTGCAAAATGATAAAATGCGAAAGAAAATGTAAAAAGAAACAAATAATATTATTAAGGTAATTAAATTACAAAACATACATCAAGCTATCGAAAACCTCTTCATTGTTTAAATTTTACTCAGCTTGAAACCGCTAGAGATATTTTTTTTTTCTATCCAGTTCTTCGTGGGGGTCAAAAATAAAACTCCTATCTTTCTTGTTGTAGTAACTGAAGAAAGAAACAAAAAGAAAATGTATTTAACAGCGCTGCAATGGTACATTACTGCTGACCACAATATCTTTGTTTTGGTGGCCTCCATAAACAAAGGCCCCATCAAATTAGTTTGCAATCAATTAATGGCCTTCCGTACACGTGTGTGTAACTGTGTAACGTATACCCACAGACATAAATCTAACTAGATAACGCAAGTCCCTCCATCTGTATAAAACACAAGCGAGCCACTTTTTCACACACAATTTAAAAAGAAAACATTTCCAATGCCTCAGCCAAGTTTTCCTATACATTATTTACAGCTCAATATGGCATAAAAAAGGTATTTTTCTAGATTTCAGTGGATTTCCGGTGCCGGTAATGCTAAATGAAAAGCTCAGATTACGATCATTTGTCGTAACTTTAGTCCGTTTTTTGGAATGCGAAGTACATACAATCGCGTCATCTAGTTAGATTTACATCTGTGCGTATAGCCTATACAGCGTAGTGTGATTAATTTGCAGTTTTCTGTGACACAAGGACGAAAACACGATCGTCACGTAATAATTATACCAGCCCGTACTGTCCCAATACAGGACAAAAGCCTCTTCTCATACTGAGAAGACACAAGCATCGATCACCACGCTTGCTCAAGACGGGTTGGCGATTTCTAACTTAAATCTTACTAATCTTATCTTACTATAACATTAAAAATGCGAAAGTTTGGATGTATGGATGTATGTTTGTTACTCAATCACGCCAGAACGGCTGAATAGATCTGGATGGCATTTAACACGAAGATAGATTATAGTCTGGAATATCACATATGCTACTTGTCATCTCGGTATAATGTTCCCTTGGGATAAAAAATACATTGCACGCGGGCGAAGCCGCTGCCATGCAGAGCTAGTTAAACTATAAATCCAGATTTCCTCCACCGTTGTCAACTATTTCCAAGATAAACTTAGAAAGCACATATAGATTTGAAAATGTAACATTGGCACTTGCCCGGATTTGAACCCACGATCTCAAGCACGAGCGGCGAGGTCTTAGCCACTGGGCTAACGATAATCACAATTTATGACATTTTCACCAGTTAGTAACAAGGTATACCTATTTTTTTTAAGTATTCTTATATTTTCTTATTATATAATTTGTTTATTTAGCTTCGAGCCACATATCTGAGTGGTCATACAGCAACGGCGTGCGCGGCTTTTTTTAATCGACTTCCCAAAAAGGAGGAGGTTCGACATTATGTATGTTTTTTTTTATGTATGTTCACCGATATCTCCATCAATTGTGGACCAATTTTAAAATGTCTTTTTTTGTTTGAAAGTTTACGTTCCGAAATTGATCCTATTTCAATTTGGTGAAAGTCTGATGTAGAACTTCGAAGATATACAACAGAACTCTTTAATTAATAACGGCAAATCTCTCGGGATTGCTGCAATCACATGTCTGGTATTGTTTATACAATTTCAAAACATAACATCACGCCAGTACGCTCTTAAGGAGTACGCAGATCTCTCATTTCTCTAGTTTATGTTCATGTTTCATGATATTCGGGTAATCTATTCTGGCGTTATAGGTACCTTACTAAACAACTTGCCCATTAGGTAAGTACAACTAAAATGTAAAAAAAAAGCTTTTTACAAAAAAATACTACCGACTTTCAAATAAAAAAACTACAAAGTGAAAAATAACTTTATTTTTGGAAGTGGGTGTCTTTCATAGGTACCAATTTATTACGTTATGGACACCGACTTCTAAAAATAAAGTTATTTTTCACTTTGTTGTTTTTTTATTTGGAAGTCGGTAGTATTTTTTTGTGAAAAGTTTTTTTTCTATGGATTATTATAAAGAGGAAAGATTTGTATTTTTGTATATAACGAATAAACTTAAAAACTACAGAACCGATTTCACCAAATTCTTTCACCGTTGGGAAGATACACTATCTCCGGGTGACATAGGCTACTTTTTATCCCTGTATTCCCAGGGGAACGGGAACTACGCGGGTGAAACCGTGAGGCGTCCGTTAGTATTTAATGAGTTGATTTTTCAACTGGAGTTGTTTATTAAGCAGAGCTTAAACATTATTAATTTAGAAATTATTTTAACTAAGGATGTTATGATTTTATTTTTGTATTTTTTACATGGTTCATAAGCTATGGTATTACCACAGATTACTGAATAGTTACTATAATTATATAATAATATAATTATGTTTTACACAACTAACAACGTTATTCAAGTAATTTTTCTTTGGCATTTGTATAAAACTATTATTGTTCCAAGTACATTTTATTTGTTGGTCGACTATTACTCGTAAACTTGTAAAGTCTACTTAGCTGTGATAGTTTTCTTTTTGATTTCGTTGTATACACTACTGCCGTGATTTTTTTCACATACCCAAAATCAACCATTTCGCTGGCAGAGAGAGGGGCGACACTTGAGTCTCACAAAAATATGCAATTTATAGCTTAACTAGCTTTTACCCGCGGCTTAGCTAGCAGTGAAGCCATTTTTTTTAATAAAAAGTATCTTATGTTACTTCTAATACCTCGAAAAATATATGTACAAAGTTTCATAATGATCGGTTCAGTAGTTTTTACGTGAAAGCGTAACAAACAAACTTACATTCACATTTATAAATATTAGTATAGAAGTAAAGTATTAAGTAAGGATTCTACGCAAACGGATCTCTGAATCAAAAAATGGTTTCAACAGACTCGTAATATTTTTGAATGGCCTTTCCAATGATACCCCACACCAACGGATAGAAGAGAAAAAAACGTCTATAGGAAGTACTCGAAAAAAAAATATTTTCATATTTGTAATTTACCACTTTGTCGGCATTATTAATAGGTATATCCATGCCAAATTATAGCTTTATAGTACTAAGTGTCCCTGAGCTAAGCTGCGGACGGACATACGGACATAGCGAAACTATAAGGGTTCCTTGTTGACTTCGGAACCCTAAGAAAACGACAATACTCTAGCAATTTTGAAGGTACAATGTTTGCTAACAAAAGCAAAACTGCAGATTTTTTAGGGCTAACCTCTACTCAACAACAAATGTTTTGATTTAAGTTATAAAACGAATTCGATATGGACCGTTGTGTTTGTTGAACATCGCGATTTAACTAAACATAAAATATCCGAGATTATAGGACTAGAAGATAAGATTAGAGCGAACCTTAACATAAAAATATTGTTCATCCCTTCTGTCACATGATTGAACTGTCAGTGCTTTGTTAGTAAATATTTTATCTTCATGTTGGCCAGTTTAAGAGCTATAAGCACGGTAACGATATCTTGTATGTATTTCGAATTTGTGTTAGACATAGCTGTGTGTGGGTACCTACAATATTAATTGTGTTGCATTACGATCGAGATTGAAATATTTGATTTAATATTTCAATCTTTAAGACACCCGTCGAACGCGGCAATTCTGAAGCTACAATTGCAATGCAAGTTGCAACAAGTTTATGAAAAGAAGTGTCTCAACGTGGCTTGCGGATTTGCGGTAGGTGTGATTCGGGAGAAAATGTTACGTCACTTAGGGCAAAATATACGCCCCAATGTAAACGCAGTACTGGCCGTGCGCCCGCTCGATGCCAAAACCTCCTTTTGAACAGTTTTGTTTGCAAAATATTATTTGATTTACATATGCTATGTCAGTTATGAAGAAATTCCAGCCATCAATTTTTCTGTATAATAATATATTATGCAACTAGTGAATAAAGGACGGATTTAAAGCGAGGGCCATTGATGAATCACGAACAAGTAAAGGATTCTTAAAACTGAATCACGACCGTAGGGAGTGATTTATGATGATTGAATCACGAGCATAGTGAGTGATTCAAGTGTTAGAATCCTGAGCGACGCGAGTGATTCATGGTCCTCGATATAAATCCGTTTTATTCAAGAGTTGCATACTATATTTTATACCATGACTACGAGAAAAAGAAAGATTTAAGCAAAAAGCACAAGGGATAATAATAAATAAATAAATAGTTAATAACCTTCAAAATTTACAAATGAGAAACCACCTTTTTTGTAAATTTAAGCTGAGCTGGGTGTGTTTCAGACGCCAGTGACCACCTCCGTTACGTTACATAATTATAATTAATTAAACACCAAAGCAATTGATATTAGAATTACAATCCAAATAAATATTCACTAAATATCCTAGACCAAAATCAACATCATTATTAAACTCCTAAATATAAACAAACTCAAAATTAAATCAATGAAGGAGTTTGAAAATCAATTATTTTGTGCACAAGAAGTTTGAGAGGTTGTGTACTCGTAGCATTGAGATGGAGGTAGAATATGTATTGGTGTGTTCTAAATTCAAACACCAAAACAGTGATTAAAAGTGCTTTTTATTCACTGTTTTCAGTGAATAAAATAAGCTTTTTAGAGGGGGAATGGTATAAATATATTTTTAAATATCCAAGTCGTTTTGGAGGAGTATCCAAAAGTTGCGAAAAATATCGTGTTGTTATAAACTATTTGTTATACGAAAAAACGCTGTTTAAAAGATAATGTACTTGAGACAATAATAAATATATTTTTTTCAAACTTTTTAACCTAGCCTTTACTAAGGAGTATGCTTTTGAAAGCTACCGTTTTATGGCACTAAAGCGGATGTAGGCCCCTTAAATTATTTACGTTATAGCCTCTCTGATAATGACTTAAGCATTATTCTCTAGTGTATCTTTCTATGAGCAGGTATTTACGCACACCACAAACACACCCTCTGTTTCGTTGTCTGTGTAAGCCACTTCGTTCCTGACAGGGGTCCCCTGGATACACATTTTTACATGCTTTTTATTAACTTGCATATCATCATCACTGGGACACAGGCCTCCTTTCTGTGAGAGAGGGAATGGGCCATAATCCACCACGCGGGCCCAGTGCGGGTTGGTGGATGTCACATGTCTTCGAATTTTGTCTGTTATTTTTTTTTTAAATTCATTTTCATCTTTCGTGGAGTGGTCGATGAATTCGATGATAATCTGATAATGAACATTATCATGAAACAAACTCGCTGATTGATAACTTATCAATCAGTTACTTATCAGGGTCATTTTCAAAACAGTAGAAATTGATATTCGTAATGAGTCCGACCTAATAAAGATACATATCATCGATTTGTTTGCAAGCACATTTATCAAAACTATTGATTTTCTGATTAGAAACAATTAATACAACAGACTGTGGTAGGATAGCAAACAATTGTTAAGGGTGAATCATCATGTTTTTAGGAACACAAATTCCGTTTATGAAATGTATTCCATTAACTATTGTAACTTCTCGTATATACCTTACCTCGGTTAAAAAAAACTTTATAACTCTCGAATACATCTTCTTTGGTAGATAGCCATAACTTTGTGTACCCAAACATTGGGCGATACACTCTTTAAAATAAATGTTGCACTACCTCCAAAAACTTATTTCTAATCGTTGATTTGTACAAGACGTGTTGGCCTAAAGTTAGGGATGTCCACTTAGAAAGTATATCCATGTTTTTTAGGATTCCGTACTCAAAGGGTAAAAACGGGATCCTATTACTAAGACTTCACTGTCCGTCTGTCTGTCTGTCTGTTTGTCACCAGGCTGTATCTCATGAACCGTAATAGCTAGACAGTTTAAATTTTCACAGATGATGTATTTCTGTTGCCACTATAACAACAAATACTAAAAACAGAACAAAATAAATATTTGAGTGGCCCCACTCAAATATTTATTTTGTTCTGTTCATATTGTTCCCATACAACAAAGGTGTTTTTTTTTAATATATTTTTTCTATCTCATCTATAGTCTTCTTCATTCTTTTTTATATATTTTCCGTTGTATAGGTTAGAAACATCGATGTTTTCACAAAATCGACTTGCTTTCTAACATGACATCACAAAGACATCACTGCCTGATTGGTCTAGTGATCGCAAGCGCTATTGCCGGGCATGAGGTCCCAGGTTCAATGCCCGGGTCGGAAAAGTGTTACTAGGTTTTTCCATCTGGAACTTCTCAGTCAGTCAGTCTTGCTAAGTGCCCGGTTGGGACTTAAAAAAAAATATAATCGGGGATATTGCATTTTTATTCTAGTAATAAATGAACCCTCGCCTAATCCGCACTCACAGAGAGAGGAGTCGCTTATACGGATTATATGAAGAAAGACAGGGGGGCAGCAAAAACCTAAGTGGATTCTGCAAAGGACAGATAAAGCAGTTTTGGAAACCTTTTTGAAACCAAAGTACCATGGTTTCGGATTTATTACCGGTTGGACAACATAAAAAATTTGCTGCTGCATTTTTTCTATTTGAGCTTCTGCAGAAGGCATCTAGCTCATTCAATCTCGGTAAAAGGGGATCGGACGATCTGGAGATTACCCTAGACAGAATACGGGAGGCAAGATATTGCCGTCTCAGGGCAAGGGGAGGTTCAGCGTATTTGACCTGCAAAGCGTTAATGAGTGAGGATTTCATACAACCGGAGATGATCCGAAGGCATTTGGACTGGATCCCGTCTAGCCCTGCCAATGCGTCTTTGTTGCAAGGGATCAGGTGGAAAGTTCCATAATCTAAAACGCCGCGATCTAAGGCGTTTTAAACTAGTTTCATGGTATAAGGATGAGCACCCCACCAAACACCAGCTAAAATTTCACATTTTTGGATAATGAAATTCAAGTGTTGATTTTGGATCCAAAAAGACGCCTAAGAATTTCGCCTTCTCAACTACAGGAATATTATGACCAGAAATATTCACTGAGACCTGAGGGAACTGTCTCTTACGAGAGAAACTTACTGCCGAGCTTTTAGGTACGGAAAGGGAAAGGCCATGGCTTAAAAGCCATTGTTTCAAAGAATTCAAAGACAAGCACAAAGATGAAGCAGCGTCGACGATCGAACGATCTATCACGTAAAAAGCAATGTCATCGGCGTATTGGAGAATTTGACAATAAAAATTAAGAACAATGAAGAGGACTAAGGACAGAGCCCTGAGGGAGACCCTTCCACTTCTGTCTCTCATTAAATTCCTCTCCCTGAACTCTCGTAACCAGTGACCGGGACATAAGGAATCCACAAATGCATTGTATCATCTTAGCTGAGAGACTCAGCTGCTGCAATGCCAAAATTTTGCCTGAGTACGGGAAGAAGAACGTTATCATATGCGGAAGAGATGTCGAGCTATGTAGGTTGTATAAAGGCCCGTACCGGATATTTAGGCGATTATCTGATGTAAATTATGTAATTAATAAAGTGAATAATAGACGATTTTGGAATATGGTACACTTTAATAGATAAAAAACATTAAATTTTAGAGTAGAATAGGAGATTTGGGGATAGTATAGATATACGTAAATAGGTTGAGGTTATTTAGTGTCTTAGGTCCTCTATATTATAATAGGAAAAGGCCAAGGCCTGCTAATTAATAAAAAATATTGGAATGACAACTGTCAAATATGACACTTCGAAGTTAATAGGGATGGGGCAGCAAGTTAACTTGAAGACATTTTTAAATAATATCGATTTATATAATTAATTAATTCTCTCCGTTGCATGTGCTGATTTGCTGATGAGTTGTAAGCCGCAGGGGGAAGAAGAAGCTGGCAAAGTTAGCTACGCGTCGAAAAGATATTTATTTGTTCCGCGATTATAGAGTGCTCGATAGGCTCAAACCAGGGTACTAGAATAACCCATTGGGTTTCTTAAGCTAATAGTCGTAACTTAAACCGACTTTGCCAACGGGGCATAGCCTTTGCAATGGATGTCGAGTTGACGTCATAGGTTAGGGGTAGCTCAGAGAGCTATAAATTGTAAGCAGAAATTACTTTTAAATATTATATTGAATCAACAACGCGCCTGTCTTCAGGCGGCTTGTACCGAAGTCACAAGCAAAAACTAAATAAAAAGAGCTTCTAATATTTGACAAGCGTTCCTATTTGAATCACCTTCCAAAACTAAACAGTTTTCTGTTACCAGTCTTAGGCTAGGAGTTTGCCTCTAAATAGGCGAAGAGTCCTCACAGTACCTGCAATTACCATGCAAATCATTTATAGCCAAAGTAAATCTTATGACGATTTAAATAAGCACATACGCGACAAGGAAACATTGTTTAATTTCGGAGTTCCAGTGTGCCTACCTTCCAGCTACATCATCAGATCAGTTCGACGGTACCATTTGCATCAGTAGATACCATTTATTTATAAGTATTTGCTTCATCATAGTCGGTTAACTATTCGAGATATCTTATACCCGTGACATACTAGCATTAAGGAGTTCCAGTGACCATCCGTTGTCTTCTTCATCAGTTTCACTTCGCCAAATGATACTTTCTGAGTGCAAATTATTTCATTGTTGATGAAAATACCTAAATTGCTATATGTATGTCTATAATATCAGCTCCTGACTTGATGACCATGGGACCACCTGAGAATTATACCTTTTCAAACAAAAGAAGAATTTTCAAAATCGATCCAGGCGTCTTTGAGTAATCGTGCAAAATACAATAATAAACAGAATCCGACGAATTGAGAACATCCTCCTTTTTTGAAGTCGGTTAAAAATGCAATACTTCATTTAAGCTTAAGCGACGTGCTCTTTAGCTCTGATATTCCGATGAATAAAATTCACAAATGAATCGAATTCATTATCAGTAAATAAGGCAGTATAAATTAAATATTCTCATTTTAGTATCATAAAACATAATAATCTAATTAACATTAAGGTACTTACATATGTAATTGTTAATTAGGTTATATATTTTTTTAAATAATTGGATGTAAAATATACATTTGCAAAGTTAAATAAATGTTATACAAATGTCACAGTTCATTTTAATACATACAACATAGTCATTTAATCATCTGGCTATGTATTTAAAACATTACAAAGTATTAAGCAAAAATTAAATACGGTACTATACTTCATAAAAGATAGCTTTTTCTCTGCGACATAATATGTCAAACTGACGTATACATTATTGTTACGTTATTGTTAGCTTGTCAAGCGCTATTGTTACTAGTTACGGGTCCAAACACAAAACTGCGGTGCGACGTCGCAACGTAAAAGCTTTGTTTTTGGGCCCGCTGATTTCTGCGTTGCGAATTCGCATCGCGTCAATTCGCAATTTTTTATTTGGACCCTTAGCTATTTTCACGTTACGAATTCGCGTCGCGTCATTTCGCAGCTTTGTGTCGTGGCCCTAAGTTTGTTCTCATTACATTAAATAAATAAGTTTACATTTCAAACCTTCAATTAAATAAGAAAAAAAACTCAACGCGTTTTTTTTATCTGTTACGTCGGGTCAAATTTCTAGTATTGTCAAATTGAACTGGATAACCCTTGGATAACCAGTAATATATCGACCAGTACTAACCTAAACTACCGGAGTTACTTTTAATCGTCCACAACTGGACTCCGCAACTGGACCCAGCATCATGCTCGACTTAAAATGGTGGGGTATGATGCAGGTGATACCATGACCCAGCGTCAGAAGTTGATCGCTGGCGTCTTATCAGGCATCACTACAAAGTTCATCGTCCAGCCTATGGATGTGATCAAGGTCAGATCACAACTCTTACGCAAGCCTCTAAGGAAATTTGCTACCTACAGAGTAGCGAGGAGGATTTTGAGTGAGGAAGGCATCGCAGCCTTCTGGCATGGACATTTACTCGGACAGGTATGGCTATTTAAGTTAATTTTATAATAATATTCTAATTAAGGCCAGCGTGAAAAATCCCTTACTTCCCCGTTGGTCTAGTGGACGTAAGCGCTACTGCTAAGCTTGAGGTCCTGGGTTCGATGCCCCGACCGGGCAGTGTTATTGGGTTTCTCCTTCTGAAATTTCTCAGTAGTAAGTGCTCTGTGCTGTTAAAACAGATAAGCAATTAGGGTCTCATTCCCACATTTAAAGACAGTTGTATGATTGCAAACTGGCCTCAGGTCGAGCGGAAAATAGTCCTGTCTCAAACAGGGCTATTATTAGCTATTTTTGAGTGATATTTGGCCTTGCTGTAAATATGTGACAAAGAATTACGATTCAGTACTTTCCATACATAAACAGGTACATAACCTCACGTTTTATTCAATGAGGATAGATGGAAACTACATGATGCCACCTGCTATAACCTTACATAGTCCTGATCTTGGTCGTTGGAGCTACAGTTTGCAAATTTTCCCAGTATAAGCATTTTATTGACCCAAAGCCATACAAATGGCATTTTTAAAGGTTTTTAAGGGGGCTTGCATGCAGCTAAAGGGGACCCAAAAATATTTATTTGACCTACCCTATCGAGAGGGGTATAGTTGTTCAGAGCTCTTTGAGTAGATAAATGCTGTATAATGAAATGAGAAGCCACCAATTTCAACATATTTTTACAAAATTTTGTTCCGAAGTATTTTTTCACTGGCCATTGATCTATGAACTTCAAATTTTGTGATAGTTTTTATTATTACGTATATTTAATTAACAAAGAAATACCAACATATTAAGAAATCAGATATTTCTTTGCGATTTCCCAGATTTTTCCTATTAAAACCAACTTATTTTTGCGGATGGGTATGGATCCCTAAATGTGCGTTTACCGACACGCAGATGACCGGTGTTTTTATTTCTAGAATTCCATGGATAATTTTGTGACTGTTTATTGCTAAGTCCATTCTTTATAACAATCTGGCCGACTTTGTAGGTTCACTCAATATTGGCTGTCAGCAGCCAGTTTTACGTGTACGAGGTCACCACAAAACTATCCTCCACTATGGTGCCGCGGAGCTTTCAGTAAGTTACAACAAACTAGCAATTTGCTTCGTATTATGACGTTAAAATGGACGAGTACTCTTGGTCGAAAAATATAATAATATGACCAAAGTTTTATTATACACCTCACTCCGCCTATAACCATACATCTCATCACACTTGGTTCAGGAGCGTGGGGATTGGAACAAGAAATGAGAGGTTTTTTTTTTTGTTTGTCTTCAAATGACTTATCCCGCTCCGGGTGAAGCGGAAGTTGTTTCAGTCTCTTAGTGACTAAGACCCACCCGTGGTCCTTCAGTTACTTGAGACAGGGCCGCGGTTATTTTGTTTCAAATTTATCCGCGACCCAAGAAATCAGAGGCCTCTGTTCAGCTATGGGTGAAGTCGGGTGGTTGATGATAGCTAATTCCACGGCGGGGACTCAGCCCGCCTCGTAGTTTATAAAAGGAAAGTGGCGAACATTTGCTCTTTCTACAATACTTTTATTACACAGTGTTCATATATTCAGATCACTATCAGCAACGAGTCTACTACTCACGTTTTATTGCAATTATTGTTTTGAAAGGCGTTTCACGCTTAAACCGCTGAACCGATTTATATGGATATTTATTAAGATAGTGTGAGACCCTGGGAAGGATATAAAATAGTCTTTATCCATACCAATTATTATGAATGCAAAAGTAACTCTGTCTGTCTGTTACCTTTTCACGCCTAAACTACAGAACCGATTTAGATGGCATTTGGTGTGGAGACAGTTTTAGACCCTGGGAAGGACAAAGTATAGTTTTATCCCGGCAATCATCCTTAAGAGGGTGGAACGGGTGGACAAGTTTTTATGGTGAACTAATAATTTCGCAAGTAAGGCGGCCCACACACCTACAATATTATTACGCGATATTAAAATAGGCTGCTCGAAGTACTAATGCTACGCAGATGCAGTCGCGGGCAACAGCTAGTTGAAGATAATTTTTGGTGGACTCCTTCAATAACAACTGGGGCCGTACTATAACGTGCCAGCACCATCATGATTCCGCTGTTAAAAAGGGATAGAGCTATTCGTCCTGTATAGCTCTGTACATCTCTCACAGCATGATTGTTTTGGCACATCAGAGTAAGGCCCCTGGGGGGTGACCACAAGCTCTTAGAGTAAGGTTATTTTGAATATGCGTAAGGGACAGATGTATACAATTCATATGCATCTGTCCCTTACACATATTCAAAATAACCTTACTCTAAGAGCTTGTGGTCACCCCCTGGTCCTTTGCAGCTTTAAATGGAAGCAATGACAAAATAACGTAGAGATCTTTGCTTATTAGATAAAATTGTTTTTTTTTAATGTTTAACCATTTTCTCTAGGCACATAGAACATTTCTTTTGCGGTCTTTTCGCCGGGTGCATTTGTACCACATTAGTTATCCCACTAGAAGTTATCCGAGTTCGACAGATTCTGGTGAAGGATCAGTATAAGACGTTTTGGCATGGAGCCAAGAATGTGTATCGATACGGAGGGATCTTGGCGTTTTATGAGGGACTCAGCGCTTCACTGTGTCAGGTTAGCTTCTTTTTTTAAACCCTTTTTATAGTTTCACTTCAGGTTCATGGAAATTGTGAAAGGCACTCGTGGCTTAATAATAACAGCCGCACGGGTCGATCTGCAAGGTTAAGCAATGCTTGCCGAGGTCGGTTCCTGGATGGGGACCATCTTTGCACAGCGAGATTCCCATGCCTCGGAATTTGGATTCTTATGCGAAATCTAAAGAAAAGCAGGCAGTTTTCGAGTAATTTACCTTGGCTCGGTAAATTAATGAGTAGGAAAAATTAATGAATCTATGTAGTCTGGCTAGATTAGGAGCACCCTACTTACATAAGAAATCGGTTACACCCGATCAAGTTTACGGATTTAGATGGTAGCCAGGTCTGTCAGATGCCGTCTAAGCTGTGGGCTCGTATATCGCAAGATTGAAGCCCTAATACAGCTGGACGGAGTTGCGGCATACCGAAAAGAAGATGGCGAGACGCCTTTGGTGGCTTCCCTGGGTATTGGCGAGATGACGCACAACATCAAGAGGAGTGAAACAATTCAGGCTTACCAAAAAAAGTAGATAAGCATTTCATTTTGCCAATATTGAAATTAAATAATATAATAGAAATCCAATCAACGGTTGGTATGTGCATAGTTAAAGGTGGTCATTATACTTTTTGTCGGACAAAAAGCCATCTCTTTATTCAATTAATTCTTAATTTGTTTATTTGACGAAACTATTTGTCTAAACTACTTGTGTTTTTTTTTTTAATACTCGTTCATTTAACTGTGTGTTCTATTATGCTCAGTCGGAGGGCTCAGTTGATCACTACTCTGCTCTGCAGGCTTCTGCATGTACAGGTTAATGACATGTCACTCAACATTTTTGGAGGCCGGTACGATGCTCGGTGTAGCCACTAGAGGAGTTGGGTCGAGATAGCTGTTCTACTGCAGGCTGACCAACCTGACGCGCACTATGGAGGTATCGGGAGACTGGTCGCGGAGGGTAGCACCGCCGACGAGCTGGCCGACCGCAGGTAGTTGGGGGCCCATGTAGTGTGCCAGCCACACACGAAAGGGCCTGCCCCGCCAACTGTTGAAAAATCCCGGCATGCGCCGTCGTGCTGATTGGCGATCAGATGGGGAGGGCCCGATGGACATTCCGGGGGGCTCGGGCGTCCCCGCAGTCCCCGGATTAGTGCCCCAATGATGCTGTCCTTTTAGTGCGTGTCTGAAGGTTAGCAGCGTGGAACTTCGTCTCACTTCCAACTCCTCTCCTCCATTCACTCTTATAAAATAATAACGCCAAGGAAAATGAATACTAGATTTAAACAGCGGCTGCACCCCGTCCCCCACAAAGAGATATATCACACATGAGAGGCATCTCCCGCGAGGAGAACCATGCATAACAGCGGTTTGCTATTATTATAACTCTTGATCACCCTGCGATCAAGGGTTGTCTTTGATAGCAAAAAGTAATACATGAGGTACATTATGATAGGCATCGCCTGCGAGGAGAACCATGCATAACAGCGGTTAGTAATTTTTTCAACTCTTGATCACTCTGCGAGAGTTGTCCTTTTGATAGGAAAAAGTGAGGGTACATTATGATAGGCATCTCCTGCGAGGAGAACCATGCATAACAGCAGTTTGCCATTATGAAACTTACCTAGACCTAGAACTTACCCTGCGAGGCTTGTATTTGATACCAAAAAGTACCACGTGAGGTACATTATGATAGGCATCTCCCGCGAGGAGATCCATGTATATAGTGGTTTGCTATTATTACAAATAACCACACTGCGAGGGTAGGGCGAAAATCATTTAAGAGATTAAAAATTACGAGACTTTAACTAAACAAGCAATTATAATTATGACATCTTAGTGAAGGCATTCTAATAAATTAAAGAATTCTCTTTTTATTAGTGTATTTAAAAGATTGAATGTACAACAGTTATACACATTCAAATTTAGTCAATGCGCTGTCAAATATGAACACATTATCATTATCGAGTAGGTAGTTTATAAAAGAAAACTATGAATATGAAATATTGAAAAGGTAAACTTTACAATTTCACGTTACAAACACGACCGGGTTGCTTGTTCCAGCTTCACCATCCCTAAACTGCGCTAACGTATTAATATTCCTTATTTAGATAAGCTCCGATACATAGGTAGGTACTAATTTTAAACACATACAATTAATTCATGATTGGTAATAACAAAGGTAATAAAAATAAAAATCGTGTGCAAATTACGTGATATAACTCGCGGTAGCTGGTGTCACCATTTTCAATTTAATTTATCTTAGTAATATTATTTAAAGCAGTAAGAGCACATGTTACCACAACGGGAAATTTCAAGCCAATGACTACCAAAGCGCGCGTCGCGACAAGCTCGACAGCGCCCCACTGCCAGGTGAAAGGTAGGGACGTGCGAAAGAGATAGAAGCCGTATTTAGGTAGAAAGAGAGGTAAAATTCTTTATATTTTAATCAAAAACGGTCTCTACTGTTTGGCTGCCTGTTGCTAAATCTGCGCTACGGATGCCGTAGGTCAATATGCTATGGAATAGGTGCATAATCCGCCTTTCCGAATACATACCTAACGTGACCATAACTATCAAGACTGTGACCTACTTACGCCCTCGAATCCTAATAGATAATTAGGGATAGTTTTAATTAAACTCAAATATGATATGACGACTTTGTTTTTTTTTTAAATCTAGGAGTATTTAGCTGTCGGTCGAGGGTTAGGTCCTGACCATAGAAATATAAAATACAGGAGAAGTGGCAAGGGGGCGTGTCGGTGTCCGCGCGACGTGGGCTGACTGAGCATGTCACAGGCAAATGGCCGGTCTCCGCTAAACAGTGCGCTTTCGACCGTCATCGTGAAAAATTACAAGAATGCCGTGTTGTTCAGTGGTTTCTTGTAAAAAGCGAAGCCTAAACCAAAACTTTGTAAATCATAGAATCACTTACTATAAGTGAGTACAAGTATTTCACTATATTTGTCTTTAAAATCATGAAAACAACAAATCGTAAAATATTTCTTGCTTCTACTATGTTATTTTTGTATTGAAATATCACAGCGACTGTACTATTTTTGCATTAAATACATTGCTTCCTAACCATTACCTAAGTTTGTCGCTAAGTGACTGGACAAGCAATGTAAAAATCACAAAACGATACATCATTGAGCGGATGCATCGCGTAGTACGGCCGCTGCTCCTTGCGACTAGTTAGTGATGTGCTTGTGCAGATCCACTAACGTAGGCTATCGATAACAATGTCGATGACGAATGAAATATTGTTATTATATTTTATTTTCAATTTGTCAACTGGTTGGAAAATCGATGCGAAATAATGTGTATTACTTATTTTGATTATTTTACAGTGTAGTAGAGAAATACGTAACCAACTTTTTGACAAAAAATGCAACCCCAATAATATCAAAGTGTCAAGTGCTGCACAAATACCTCCACTTTGCAGGTCAGTGATTAAACACCATAGCACTAGCAGGGTTCTACAATATCTCCTGTTTCAATTCAATTCAATTTATTTATTTCAAGTAAAACAGATTCATAACATAATAACAATAATAGCAGCACAAAACAATTAAAATTTGCTACATTAAAAATAAATTAAACATTACGCTATGAAAGCCTAAACCAAAGTAACCGGATTTTTGATTGTTTGAATTTTTTGATTTACTTAATAATTTATATTTTTAGCTGCATATTTGTTTTAACTATAAAATTTTCTGGACAAACCGTTTTTTTATTTATTTTCAAGTAAACAAAAAAAATTGTACAATAATAAATGGGTGAATCGATAAGTTTCCGATTTAGTCAATCACTAGCGTGTATGTAAAATAAATTGCTTTTGCATAGCACAACGATAGCGACCGATGTTTTTGTGTGAGTAATTTGTACGGTGATTGGTATATACACGCTGTGCTTGAAGGGATAAGGTTTATAATTTATTGTGTAGTACGTTCTGATTTTAGAGATGCGGGTGTGTGCGCGACTGCGTATCTATTGCCTTTACTGAACTGCATGTGTAGTAGTTGCCGTGTGGTAGGGGCAAACTGGAGACACAGGTTTCCGATATATTTTCGTCTACCGGGCATATCTCCTTGTTTATTATATCTATGGTCCTGACCCATAGAGTCGTAAATGCGGATAGTATTAACTTTATAAGAAAATGTCAGTGCTGAATAATAGTTATTTTGTCTACCGACCTTTGCTAGAAGTCGGTAGTTGCCAAATATAAAAAAAAAATACATTTGGCATGAGTGATAAGTTGGGCGAGATTTTCCTATCTTAACACCCGGTTAGATTTCAACAAGGCAAAATAGGTTACCTTTTTCGAAACGCTTGGTCTGACGGTTGAAAGTGCTAAGTACATCTAGTTGTACTTAGCACTAAGTTCAATAATGTAGGCTTATCAAATTATCTCTTATTCTCATGTTTCATCATGTCTAGGTATGATGGTGTGTCATCTGAATACCTACTTTACAGGGTGCGTCTGACACCGATGACTGATTTTCAAATTATTATGACGATATTTCTCGCGGCCATAAAGCTTGATTTCGGCACAATGTTACAAACCTGAAGAATATTTTAAAGATCTAATTAAATTCTGTTGGCGACGCATAAGCCCCGCATACTTTAACTTTACTGATTAATTCACCGATCTAACTTCTATGTAAAGGTAAAACACGTTCAAAATAACTGTGCACCTCGCCGGAATGCGACCACCCTCCCACCTAAACGCGCGGCGGCGGCGGCGTCCCGCATTTGCCTCCTCCTTGCCATTAGCGAGAGTCAAGTCAGAGTGACGTGACAGCGCCAGGTCACAGTTATTTTAACCGAGTAGTGGGCAGGTACATAAATAGCATACACATTAAAAGTTAATTTCTCGAGTTCGTTTCTGTTTTCAGATGGGCCCACAAGTGGGTATACAGTTTGCGACCTTCAACTTCGTGCAACCCCTCCTCCTCGTGCTGTTTGCCAAGCCCTGTGCTGCAGATGAGTGCACAAACAACAAGTACAATGTAGGGGCCCTGGCCCTCGCCAGCTCTGTGGCAGGTTCCATCTCTGGCTTTGTAGCCAAGACAATTACTTACCCATTTGATTTGGCTAAACGGCGACTGCAAATCCATGTATGTACCTTGATTTTACTATACTATTTAATATTCAATCGCCTCGGAAGGCACATTAAGCCGTTGGTCCTGGCTGTCCCGACTGTCCTTTGAAGATCTTCGAAAGTCGTTACGAGTAGTCAGAAGCCTAAAATTTTACACCAGTCTTGCCAAGGGGTTATCCTATTACCCAGTTACTGGATTGTGGAGGTCGGATAGGCAGTCGCTCCCTGTACAATGCTGGTAGGTATCAGAGTATTAGTCTAACCGGATTATGCTGTCTTATTCCGGTTACACTGCAAGCTGTATACAATAAAAAACATGAAGGTGACCCCAAAAAAGTTGGGAAAAGACAGATTGATTGATTTATTCAATCATAGTAGTTTAACAGTTGTGGACCGAGCAGTGCTAGCCCAGTGTTAATGGCCTCGTTGTAAATCTACCGAGACATCATCATTATCATTCATCATTTCAACCGAAAGACGTCCACTAATGAACACAGGCTCCTCCAGGCTTTATCACATTAACCGATCCCGTGCATCTCGCATGCAGCGCATTCCCGCAACCTTAACCAGGTCATCGGTCCATCTAATGGGAGGTCTTCCATCACATCGTATTCCGGTTCGCGGTCGCAATTCCAGAACTTTTTGACCCCATCGGTCTGCGAGCAATGTGCCCTGCAAACTAACACTTAAGTTTTGCTATTCTTCGGGCTATGTCGGTTACTTTGGTTCTCCTACGGATATCCTCATTTCTGATGCTATCACGCAAGGAACATCCGAGCATAGCCCTCTCCATTACCCTTTGGGTGACTTTAAGCTTTCTGATGGTCGCTCGCAATGGGCCTTCCATTGCGAGCGACCACGTCTCGATCCCATAAGTAATTATTAGCAACCCACACTGGTCATACACTTTTGTCTTGAGACACCGCGGTAAATTGGTCGAGTAAATACCGCGCAACTGCCCGAACGCCACCCAGTTTCGCCATCCGGGTGGGATTCGACGGTTGACCTCTTTCTCAAAGTTTGACCTACCCAACTGGCCTGTTTCAACAACAGCGTAGATTCTCCGACCTTGATAGGAGTGGGCATTACATGGGCATTCACCATGACCTTGGGTTTGTCCATATTCGTTTTAAGACCCACTCTTTCGAAATCTCTACTGAGGTCATCGAGCATTGTACTGTATCCCTCCATGGTCTCAGCCATGACCACCATGTCGTCGGCAAACCGAAGATGATTGATGTACTCGCCATTAACGTTGATGCCTAGATGCCTGTCCAGTCCAGAACCTTGAAGACATCTTCCAGCGCAGCAGTGAACAGTTTCGGAGAAGCGACGTCTCCCAGTCTCACACCTCGCTGGAGAAGGATAGGTTTCGAGATTTGTACCACGTCATACAACACGTTAATTTATAAAACGATGAATTTAAAGCGACCTGTCATCAGTGTTGATGCCAACAGTCAGCCAGTCCTGTGGTAAGTCTCATATTTCGTGGGATGAAAACATCAAACCCAGGCACTTCTCTGTGTGTAAATTAGGCTATTAAGGCTGCAGGTATTCTATAGATGCGATATGCGCAGGACCGATCAGTATCGCGACGCTTGCTAAAATGATTGTGATCTTACTTACTTCTGCCAACGGCTTCACCCGCGTATGAATCGGAAATTATCCCACGGGAACATACCACCGAGATAAAAAGTAGCCTAAAGATGAACGCGCACCTAGGCACACCGCAGGACCTCCCCAGTGGGTTCCTGTAGGCGGAAGGGCTTAGTATCCGTGGCCTGGTCATCCACAGGCAGTGGTGCAGACGGTGAAGCAAACACGAACCCGAGAAGGGGCCGCTCGTCAGGGCTTTTAACGTTAAGCCGACGACGTAGCGGCCAACAGGTAGGTTGCGGTGTCGCTTGGGTGACACGGCTCAGTTGCGAGCCGGGTCGCGATGGAGGCATCGTGGCTGAGGGTCGCAGGCCTCGACGGGAGAGGATTGCCGGTATAACGGTGCTCAGTTCTCCCTATCCTCCGCAGCCTGCACAGGATCGCGAAGTTTTGGTGCGCCGGTGATGGAGGTACTCCGCAGAGGAGGGTCTGGAGACAAAAAGCCTCGGCGGGTTCGCGGTGAGTGCTAACGCGTGCCCGTGTTCCCGCCATAAGCGGCACAGGAGAACACCGTAGAGTTTTAGTGGGTTAAAGTCCCACATAACTGTGCTATCTCCCCGTGGTAGCGCAGTATGCATGACCATATCGAGATAAAAAAGAAGCCGCACCGCAGTAGCCGCACGCGCCGCAGTCATCGCATATTCTGATAGCACAGAGCAATCTGCGTCGAACGAGCCGCACGCATCGCATCCACTTCTGTACATCTGCCATCTGCGGATGACGTCTTCGCGCCGCCCGCACCTCACTCGCTGCAATCATCGAACTCTTCGAATCTGATGACGTCATCCGCACGCGCTGGTGGAATCTGTATTAACTACAGCATTTTGCTGAAATGCGGATCGTGCGGCGTGGATACGTGCGGCGTGGATACGTGCGGCGCGGATACGTGCGCGAGGCAGCATACGACTTCATATAAAGATTTATAAAATGCTATGACTGCGGCGCATGCGACTCCTGCGGTGCGTCTAGATGCGTGTGTGCTATTCTAGACTATAATCTATATCTGTGCCAAATGTTGACAGAGCTGTCCAGGTAGCTAAATAGTTTATCAATACGAGAAGAAGATTACAATTGAATTACTTCATTGTTCATTTACACAATCATTATTCATTTGGCCCACAATTTTGTAACTCCCACGGCATTGTCGGTCGCTTAGATCACTTTGGCTGCATGTTTACTTACTTATTTTACTAACCGACTTTAAAAAAGGAGGAGGTTCTCGATTTGTCGGAATCTTTTTTTTCCCCCAGATTATTCACAGATGCCTGAACCGATTTGGAAAATTCTTCTTTGTTTGAAAGGGTATAATTCCCAGGTGGTCCCATGGTCATCAAATCAAGATCAGATGATGGGATCTTAGATAAATCGAGGGAACTCCTCAAATATTATAGGCATACATATAGCGATTTAGGTATTTTCATCAACAATGCTACCATTTGCACTCAGAAAGTATCATTTGGTGAAGTGGTACTGATAGAGAAGACCACAGATGGCTACTTAATGCTAAGTATGTCACAGGTAACAAAAAAAGAAATCGACTTCCAAAGCGAAAAATAAATTTATTTTGTGAAGTCGGTTTCGAAAAACAGAAAGCAATAGATATCAAAGACACCGACATCGAAAAAGAAAGTTATTTTTCGCTTTGTAGTGTATTTTTTGCTTTGGAAGTCGGCTTGATGTTTTTGTTAAAAAGTTATTAGTAATAATACAAAATCACGCAAAGCTTTTCCAATCCGACAATCGGTTATTTCCTCACATTTCTGGTCTCTAAGAACGTTCTATGAATAACGTTTTTTCCCGAAGCAGGAAAGCAAGTGATGTAACCAAACGGCTGTATGGTCGACTTGATTATAAATGTTGTGTTGGTTGTCATACAAACATTGTATTTATTTCTGATCCGGAAACGCTCCGGACTTCCTCGGCATTAATCATTGTGTATTACCAAGTGTTAGGTGCAATTCTAAGACTAATCTATGGTCTGTGCATTCCTCCTTGGGCTCTTTATAAGTGTCATTCGATGTCAGCGATGGTGATAAGATGTGGTGATGGTGATGTTTGAAATCACGAGAGTCTGATGAGGATATTTCAAAATATCGAGTCTTTTCGATTTACTAAATAATACATTATTCCAGACCCACAGAACGAGTTCGAGATACAAGACACCTACGCAAGCTAAAACACTTATCAGATGTACCAGATTATTCGAATGCCTCACAAAAGCTTACAAAATTGATGGGATCCTAGGCCTCTACAGAGGTTGGGCAGTGACTGTGTACAAGGCCCAGTTGACCAGCGTGGCTGCGTTCACCTCTTACGAATTGATGTGCTTTGCAACCAGAGAACTATACCCGGTAAAGAAATGAAATTGCAGCCTGTGAATATAGTATAAATGAGTACCCCGGGTATTATTAGAATTGTTAAAACCTTATCCTACTATAGCCTTGTGTACCCCGGGTATTTTTAGAATTGTTATAACCTTATCCTACTAAGTTTTTATAGACTAAGTTAATAAAGTCATTTTTATTTGTAAGTTTCTCATTCTTTTAATATGGTTTTTGCCTTCCAATAAATACGTCGTACCTACCTCCATGTCTACGTGGCTGGTTTTATATAATATGTAAAATGTAAAATTATTGTGAAGAAGTGGTTATTTGTAACGCTGTAAAAAAAATAAGAAAGGCTATATTTCTTACAGAATCTAGCTACACAAAATAGTGGTGTTAGTTACATAAATAATAAAATTGAAATTATTTTTCAATTTAGTTTTAGTATGTTTTCTTTGATTTGATTTTTCTGCAAGATCCCCTCTACAGGCATTTTCTGTAAAGAAGGCTGAACCTCAAAAGATTTTTTTAAGAGTAGCCACACATAAATTATTTCACGTTCTCTTTCTCTTAGGAGGCAGGTCACTCCTTTCTTGAAAAAGGAATTAGGACTTCTCAACTTAACACCTGGCAACATTGCGATGAAAAAAATATAGTAACTTGTTGTCACTAACAACAGGGGACACCCCAGTCATTAATTTGATGTGTAAAATGCCACATGGCATTTTATACATCACTTTCTCGTTAATTAAGATACCATTTTATACCTTTTTGATAAGGTACTAATAATACCATTGATTTTAAAAGATAGTTGGTTTTATAATTTACTACTCCGAGATCCTTTACAGATTTAACGCGGGCTAGCTAGATCACCGCCTAAAAAGTACTCTTTATGCCAGAGATTACGCGTGCGCCTGAAGGTCATAACGCTGCATTTAGCAATATTGAAGAGTAACTTATTATCCATGCTCCACTGATAGACCGCGTCAAAATCATCCTGCAGAGTAGTTGAGTCTGCTACTTTTGCCAAGCCAAATATTAACTTAAGGTCATCAGCGTAAAGTAAACATTTGGCATGTTTGAGGTCCTTCTCAAAGTTATTGATCATAATGATAAATAGCAAGGATCCCAATATGGAACCCTGGCTAACTCCAAAGCGAGAACGATATGGTGCGGACACAAAGCAACCGTGTGTACAAAGCATATGCCTAAGTTATTGATCTTGGTGAGCAATACTTCGTTATCTACCCGGTCACCCGGTATCCGGCGCCATGTTGTTCTTAAAATGTTTCAGAGCCATCCTTATCTCGTACAGGCTGACGACGGGATGTCTTCGTGTCGTGTAGATGTCTAAGTGTCGGGACAATATCTCTTGGGTCTTTTGCTAAATTCGCAACCAGCTTACTGACTGACGTGTGCAACTGCCCATATAACCTCTCGGAGAGTTGCCACGAACCTATCGTTGTAATCCTCCACGGAGCTCCATAGGCAGTCGATACGATCCTGGAGTTTAAACTGAAAGTTCTCGGGGTTCTGGAATTGGATCTGTGCTGGACGGAGCGTAGACTTCATCAGTCGAGACCTTTTCTTTCTTTTTAACCGACTTCGCACACAGAAAGACACACACATATTAGTACTTTTAATCACATAAAACCAGATAGATGGCAAATAGATAAATGAAATGTTAATTATATAGGCAAACATTTAAACGCCAGTCCTCTCTCCTAGACACTGACTGTATCTAGAATGTTGCTGTGCCCGACAGGGTCCATAATTGTTTCTGTTACTTATATTTACCACCTGTATGCACATTATGGATGCAATAAATTTAATTTGAATTTGAGGAGGTTATCAAATCGACAGATTTTTTTTTATGTTTGTTACCTCAGAACTTTTATTGGGTGAACTGATTTTGATCATTCTCTTTTTATTTGAAAGCTTGTGCTTGTCATGTGGTCTCTTTACATTATATTTTCATCAAGATCTGATGAAGAACTTCGGCGAAATAAATAAAAACTCTTCAATAAATGACGGCAAATCACTCGGGATAGATGCAATCGCATGTCTGTTTATTGTTTACACCATTTCATAATACAACATCACACTGGAACGCTCTAAAGGGAACAAAGGTGTGAACAGTTCACCCTAGTATACTCTCATTGCACCGGTTTTGTTTCATTTTCATGTTATTGGGTTATTTTTATTTAAGTTCAATGTGTCTTTTACCAGACGGTGATCACTTCCTTGACCACAGAGACATCATTGAATTATAATGTTTCTTCGTCAACATGTTGTAGTCACACTATTCTTGATTTAAATTTATTGCAAATTATCTTCTACTTTTTAGTATGTGTTTCTATTAGGGCGTGTTTTTTTTAACTATTATTTATTTTTTATATCATTCTTATATTTACAGCATAGAACTTAAAGTCCGCTGAACGGACTATAAAAAGAGATTACTTAAATTACTAATGTTATTTCAAGCGGAGTATTGATGAAATGATATAGTGATATTAAAGTTTTTCAATACGTAGTACACGGAACGGTTTAGCAAATGAAACAAACTTACAGTCCGCTTAACCATTTTTAACCCCCGACGGAAAAACAGGAGTGTTATAAGTTTGACGTCTGTATCTGTGTCTTTGTGTATCGGCCTGTGGCATCATAATCGGATGAACCGTATTTGATTAACTTTTGTTTGAAAGGTGACTCTATCCAGAGTGTTCTTAGCTATGTTTGATGAAAATCGGTTTAGCCGTTCAAAAGTTATGCGCATTTTACTCTTTGAATCAGGTTATTTTCGCAAGATATCTTGTTATAAGTAAGATTTTTTATTTTTTATTATTTGTTTATTGATATTTTAATACAGAGGTGTAACTTAATTCTCAACTCGCCAAACTTTTACGTTTGATGGCGAGGGTGTTTCGATGGATTGTCGGTCGAAGTTACTACTAGATAAATTATGTAGTCGAAAGAAGTATTTGTTTATGGGGTTTTTTAAATTTTTTAATTTATCTTGTTTTGCTATATTAGTGCGATAGTGACATGACAAAGTGCGCTGTAGTAAATAGTTGGTCTTGCCATCCTTATATTTGTGTAATAGACCTCAAAATCGGTCGAACGCGCTGTAAAAAGACAGTTATTATTTTTCTAATGTTATTTCAAAATGTTTTGCTGATATTATTTTTTTCTCAATACATAGGGCATCGGCAAATAAAACAAATTGTTTGGTAAAAAATTATAAACACATCATTTTTATTCTCTTTGGTTCTTAAACATAACATGGTTTACATCTATGGTAACTGTTTATTTTTTTAAACACTTTCAGAATTGTAATTTGTTGTAAGTAGGTGTAGTAGAATTACTTCTTTCAGTTTAATGTAATCTTAGTATCATCTTAAAGCATATCTTTTAAATATTATTTTTACAATATTTACAAGAAATTCAAATATATTTTTAAGCAAAGGCAGATTATGTTTACAGCCTTTGCTTAAATAATAATATAAATTCCAAAAAAAAAGTCAGTAATGGCTAGTGACAAAAATTATGTCTAAAAAGTCGCTAGTATTCAGCATACGTTTTGTTATTTGACAAGGAATTTCATTAAAATATGGTAATATTACATAAGTAATGATCTGATATTTCATTATAGGGTTATGTTTGCGCAAGAGTACAAGAACACTTTCCCCTCGGTTTGGACGACATTAAAAAAATAATAATTTATAGCCTCTGACGAGAAGACTTGAGTTAACGTATGCTTAATATTTTTTGTTTTCTGATTTCTTCGACCAAACATTGAGATGTTCGGCTGCTTCGGTAAACGTCGGAGGAGTTCGGATGACTTCGTAAACTTCCAGTAGTTCTGTTTATTACGATGTGTGGTTTCCTATCCTAAGTAATCTGGGGACAAAAGAAAGTAAGTCAGGTCAACAGAAAAATAGATTAAAAAAGAATTTGATTTAACTAACAATCTCTTTGCTACTGAAAATCTTCAAATAACGGCAATAATTCTAGAACGTTCTTTAAGTGGCAATTTAGCTAGATTAGCAAATGAGAACTTTTAAAATTATCAACATGTCTACATACGTTTTGCCCATGACTGTGCAAAGACCCCTCTAATCACAGGATTCTTATACGGAAATATCATAAAGGATACCAGTGAAATATGCTATTGAGTAGTTCCTAATCCAATAACTTTTTGGCTCGACCTGGGAATCGAACCCAGAACTCCAAGACTAATCACGCGGGCAACCAGAAAACCTGGGTCTTTAGGTTAAAGGTGAATAGGTTATTTTAAGTCAAGCGAGCTTCACCGTCGACCAAATTATCGTTTACTATCAGATGAGATAGTGGTTTGGACCGCGAGCCTATCAACAATAAAAAAACCATCGGAGGATAGTTCACGTAACCAAGAAGATTAGATTCTCACCTTATATCCTAAATCAGATGACACTCATCAGTTCCAGCCGTGCGACAACGACTCGCTCTCCCATCCGTGGTGATGCTGCTCCTCATGTACGGGAAGGTACACCTTCTTCTCGACCTCGACGTGCTTCACAATCGGGACAGGCACGTGTTTGTACACAGGAACAGGCACATGTTGAATGACGGGCACCTCCTTGATAACCTGGACCTCCTTGACCACGGGCACGTGCACGGGAACGTGGACCTTGGAGACGTGGTGGTGGTGGATGGTGTGCACCTTGTAGGGAACGTGGATGGTCACGTGTTTGTGGCTGTGGAAGAAAGATTGTGGTTAGCTACGTCGATGAGGTTGATAAGTTTGAAATTCCCTTAAAAGAGGTGTTTGAGTGGTAACTTGACATGACTTTTAAGAGTCAGTTTGTGGTCCACAGCCAGAAGGTTTGTGGTTAGTTTGGTCGATAAGGTCGAAATTCACTTGAAACAAGAGGTATTTGAGTGGTGACGTGGAGTGAAAGTGGTTCCGAACTGCAGCCGTTCCAATTTTGAATTTAGGTTCCGATTTTTAAATTAATTGGAAATGTTTTAAAGTCTGACAGACTGAATTCGGATCTAGTGCGCAGCAGTAGTACTTTGAAGTAGGTACTATGGCTACTTCGGTCGGAAATTTCTCTGTTTCGGATTTGATGCCACCCAGATACCTCTTCTATAGCTTGCAAAATGTATTTGCCAGCTATAGAAGTGGGTTTATCAAGATAAACTAAGCTCTGTGCTTCCAGGTTTAAATCAGAAATTACTGATTGCGGATTGAACCCTGGATCACACGATAGCCAAAGGACATTTTAACTGGTCGTAGTTACTATTAAGATCTCGAAGAACAGCGAACGTCTTGTTGTGATCTTTACCTTAATGTCACTCTTGTGTTGTGATAGTGACAAAACAAGTATGAATAATAAAGTTAGTACTCTTAGGGTGGTTTCATATTACATCTGATCCGAGTCCGTGATTTGAGTTCCGAGTTCTATTCGAATCGAAAATGTTCTGAATTATGTCGAATAGAGTTTGAAAGTAGCACGGCTACGGCTACTTCGGAATCGAAATTTCGCGGATTCGGATCGGATGCAATGCGTAACGTACTTACACTTGTGTCGTGGCGAAGTATTGGTCTATTAAAATTTAGATGTATGTGCCATCACAATAAAGAAGCAGTGCTGTAATAACTGTGTGATGAAACTTTTGTAATATCCTATTACCTAAAGGCACTAAGACATGTAAATAAAATTCAAATTACATAGTAATAAAACGCGATAGGCTCTGTTATATCATGAGTAACTGGCCTGCAAACTAATGAGCAGGTGAGGCATTCCTGTGGACATTAATCAAGTCTTATTGACCAACACTAAGGAAATATAAATTTGCGTTATAAAGAAATTGGCTAATCGGTTACTTAGATCAGGTGCCAGTACTTAAATACTTATGGATCAGGTAAGTAAATGATAATCGATTTTGGTTCTCCTTTGTTGGCAAAACTTTTTTAGAAATGCCTACTAAAGGTTAGGTAATCAGGGCATACCTGAGGTCATAAGTCAGTCCGACTTTGTATTTTAAATGTAAAAAAAAATAATGAATAAATACCTTACACTATAATAATTAAATTAACAGTCAAATAAGATAGAAGTATTTCCAATTTGAAAAACACTGCTCTTATTCTTTCAATCCGAAGAACACTTCTGAATCAAATTCCATACGAATAAAGCCGTGAACACACGATCCGCATTAAAAAATAAGGTTGCTACATAGAAATCAATTCACGATGCCGCAGATTAACAAATGCCATGTGCGACAGTGTCCTATGCTTACAAATGGTGCGCTTTCCCTATACTCCACGCAAAGTGGATAACGAGGGAAACGCACCAGTTCTCGATGATGCAACCAGTAATTGGAGTGCGATGACTTTGTATATCTGACGTAAACCACGCAAATATGCACCTGGGTTTAAAACACAAACTGTTTGCCCTGCACAATATGTTTTTACTATTGCTTTTATGATCGTCAGTAGCATCCGGTTAGACGGGAAGCCGACCATTATAGTTAGAAAAATGGTAGACAGAACATTGTACAAGATCTTTAAAATTGTATCAATCACAGCTCTGCTAAAAAGACTGCCGTGGTATCAGCAAGTGAAACAAAACAATATTACATTCACAACAGAGTTTCGAAACATGCATATTATTGTATCTCTCACTCCAGTTACGTTGAGGAAACTCGTATAATTGCAGATCAACATAATAATTGTTAATGTAACTTTTTCAAAGTTGGCTGCAGTGATTAATCACGCATGTAACCAGATGAGAAATTTAATTGTACTACCACATATTTTGTTAATGGATACCCTACACCAAAGCCTTATTCAAATAACGTCGAAAAGGCCGGAGAACAATATATTTTTGTGTGGACGATGTACACTTGGGGGATGCCTGTGTTCAGCAGTGGTCTTACGGTGGAAATGATGATGATGATGTTGTAAGGGCCTGTGATGCGGAGGATAGTTTTGAGCATGAATCTGGATGACTATAAGAGTTGACGAAGACCAAAGAACCGATTTAGAGTCTATATGAAGAATTAAATATCTAAAAGGTGTGTTTACTAGAGAAGTATGGAGGAAAAGATGATAATCCAACCCCAAGTAAATTGGGACAAAGGCACGAGAATTAAAGATGAAGAATTTAGGGTGACATAATCTTTTGAATTACAGAATATATCACGAAGCAAATTCTACAGACGGGAAAACCTGTAAAACAATAGGCGCTTATTACACTTTGCCACGAAACTTACACGGGGAATGAAATTAGAACTCAAAATATTAAAAGTGTGAATGGTTTTTCTTATCTTGAGAGCTAATTCGATTATAATTGGAATTGTTTACTTCGTTGAAGAGTATTCTAGTATAATCTATAAGGCGACTAAAGCTGATAGCAGATTTAACGTTTACTGGAATGAATTTTATTGAGAATCTTCTTTATGATTCACCAGTTTCAATTTTTATTTTTAATACTGCATCAATTTGGTAAAAATAAAAAAATACCTAAATTCCTTACCTAAGTAGGTATAAATTGATCATAATTAGTACTAAGTATATAAAATTACTCTTAATAAGGCAACACTTGTAGGAAAATAAAAAAAAAACAAAATTAAAGCAGAAATTTCTTAACCATTTCTGTGGCTTCACATGGAAGTTGGTTCATCGCAACGAAAGTATGTCAAGCACAAGATTACAATAGTCAATTACCAAAATACCCACGAAGTACTTTACAAGTATATACGAAACTGTTGCGGAAAATGAAACTCCCCACCCTGAAACTTTGGAATTGACAAAGAAATGTTTTGCCGATTTCTTAGGAAGACATACAAAATGTTAGTTACAGAAGGGAATTCTCTCCCTCAATTCTGTTTTTAAAATTGTCGTTTGCTCTTTGCTAGTCACGTTTCATGAAACGTTAACCTACTAGCCATCTTTTTCTGTATCATACTGTCGGCAATAGGTTCTAGATACATAATGTTTTACTCAGTTATCCGTCACTCTCCGATAGCTGGACAAAGTCTCACAAAATTTCTTTCAGCTTTTGTCCTGAGCCACCTCGAATAACTTCGCAAAAAATAAAATTGCTGACCGTCTGATGCCCTTAAAATGTTTCTGTGAGTTAGTTAATCCAGCAACATTTCTTAGTATACTATGAAAAATAAGTATTTCATAGAATGGCGAGCCAACTTCAAGCCAGCTATAATTAGCTGTATAGCTAGAAAACTTTATCAAAATATGAAACATATTCTTTGAAATCTAGTTTGTTTATAATTTATATCTTTTTTGGACCTAATTGGAACGTCGTAATCTTTTACCTACCAACCACCAAACCAGCGCTGTGGCTCTGTCTCGCACACGAGTCCCAACATTATGCTGAGCGATGACCGTTTTGCGTAGTTGTGACGCATACTTTGTAATGATTGTATTTAAGATTTTTTGTTATTTTTCTTTCTTTTCTTTACCTTTGGTATCTAATACAGAGGCGATAGACAAATTATCATTCAACAGCTTTAGTGATTTTCGAAATGCCAAACGGTAAAGGACCAATGTTATTCAAAACTAGCTGCGCCCGCGGCTTCGCTCCCGTCAACTACTACTTACTACAATACTACCCTACCCTATTTACCTTCGTACCTACCCTATTCACTACCTACCTTCTAGTACTGGCTACCAATTTTTTTCTAGGGTCATTCTTTTGCTGAGAATCTTAACATCTCATCATCATCTTAACATGCCATTCAGAAAATTACGTCAAATGCCCAACGCCATCTATCGAATATGGAGTTCAACAGTCTGAGTATCTGAATTACTTCATAGCGTGTGTTGTTATATTTTACTTTTGAACACTTTAAATTAATCTAACTTTTGATATAGTGAACCGATTGCGATGAATCACTAAATAAGTTATATGTATAAAATTATCTACATTGATTTCGTACATTTTACATGATGCGTGCACAACTAAACATACAAACAGAAAAACAAATGAAAATTCCAAAAATTCTGGCAATGGGTTCTGTTGGTTATCCTTTAACACGCTGGAAATATTTTCTTCGTAAAAAAACAACTTTTTTACAGATTTATTATATGTATTGATGATAAATGAGAGCATCATAATGTTGGTTATCAAGTGGTAAGCCAGCTCATAATAATCAACAACCTTGCGAAAGTCTTAAACTACTTGTCATAAATACCAGAGTGTTGCAAGTTGCCATCAACGATAAGTTGATTTAATTATGTCTTATAAAGACGTTCTTATTTATAATGCGACAAAAAGAAAGCCAAAACAAATACCGGAGTAATCTTTTAATTAGAAACAAAGCAAAACTTGTGGTATAGTATTACAATACTATCGATCTTTTTGAGATCGATCTCGACTTCACGGCACACGACCGGAACCGTAGCAAAAAAATTCTAAATCTATGACCGGAACAGACATTTATACAACTTACGTAGTACTGACAAGAGGTATTCTATTAGTTCCGACTAACAACTAAAGTGTCTATAGAAAACCTTTCACTACTATCTGATACGGAAGCGAAACACTGTCTATTGAATAGATCATCGATTAATGTATCTACAATTAATACTGTATCTCGATAATCAGTCGATCAGTATTATTCAGTATCCTATTATGCTGTTTCATCATCTTCATCATCAATCTTTTAATATGTGAGCACACAGTCACTCAGGTCTCCTCTCTGTGAGACGCGATGGGCCGTAATCAACCAAGTGCGCCCACTGCAGGTTGGTGGATGTCACATGTCTTCAATTTCTAGGACACGACGGTTTCCTCACGATGTTTTCCTTCAACGTTTTGAGAGCAATAGTGATGAAAAAATTACACAAAGTAACCAACAACATGTAAGTCGTGTCCGTTACCACTGGGCCACTGTTTAGTAGTGATAAAATTATGCTTTTGGCAATCTCGTATCGTATCATAACATAACATCACGCCAATATTCCCCGAAGGGTGGGGCAGAGATGCACGTTTCGCCAGTTACATTTAAGTTCCATATAATACGAGTTGATCCAATTGCCATCTGAGCACGAATCCAGACTCCAGGCTGCCACTGAGATATTAAAGATGGAAAAGCGCAATAACACTTTACCCGACCCGAGCATCGAACCCAAGAACTCACGCTCAGCAATAGCGCTTGCGATCACTACACCAACGAATAAAGCTTCATATTTTTACTTAGTAATTGCATTTCTAAATAATATAAAGCTAAGACCACACTAAATAAAATTTTCTCTGGGGCCTAAACAAACAAAACACGCGGTGCTACGGAACTGAACGTGAGCGGCGAAACTGGAAATTCACGGCAAGAAGGTTTTTAGTCAAAACCGTTCGATTATGGTGGCGCGTGACAATACGAGTTCATGTCATTGCCATACATTTTGACCTAAGCGTCTGAAAAGCTTTTTGTCTAGGCCAGTTCAGTTAAACTACAGGACAAAGTCGGCCATTTTGTTTTTCTATGAAATCGTAGCGATAGCAGAAATGCACGGTACACCAATGCGTCACCATAGGTGTCTGCGTAGTGCTTATAGTAGTGGCGCTCCGCGGTACTGTGGAATGTGGTCCACCATATAGCCGGTACGTGGTATGTTCTGTTGTGCCGCGGCACATCAGCCTGTCTTTGTGTCCCGGTCCCATTGAATTAAATATCGAGTGGACTTTGGAATAGAGCCTTTCAGATAGCGGAGAAAGAAGATTTAAAGACTAATTTGAATGCTCGAACAATATGTATAAAACTGTAATTTCTTGTTTCCAAGAGTCTACTCATAAATGTAGTCTGGGCCGTACTATAACGAGTCAACGCCATCTTGATTCCACTGTAAAAGCGGGATAGTGCTCTTCGTGCTGTATAGCTTCCACTCTCTCTCTAATAATTGTACCATGATAGTTTTGACAGCCAGAGTAAGCCTGCTATATATAATAAACTGAGCTTAAGCTCTTAGAGTAAGGTTATTTAGAGTGTGCGTAAGGGAGAAATGTATACAAGTCATATGCATCTGCCCCTTTCACACACTCAGTGAGTCAAAATAAACATTATCTAAGATCTTACGGTCACCGCACTGTAATTAAGATGTTTACATTTCGATAACCATCACGTCTGTGTATTTTCATTAGTTAATTTAATAGGTAACAGTAAGTCAACCAACTATCATCAAAATTGATCACTAGGTTCTATAGTAACACTAAGTAACCTCTCCGAAACTAGATTTTCATAACTAGATTTTCATAACATATTTTTATAGCATCTTACACGCATGAAACACATACAACTTTGTATAATAGTGTGTATTAAGTTAAATTAGTATATAAGCTGTACATCTTGTAAAATAAAGCAGATTTGAATTTTATATTCTTGTCTCATTACCCCTCACTGTGGCCAAGACACCTTTAGCCATCTCTGATCAGTCTCGTGAGTCTGCGAGCTGGCAGTGAGTTTATCCTTCCCGAACCTGGACATCCTGTCTACTATCCGTCTGTAACCTTAGGTCGCATGGTGCAGACATCCTGAACTTATTTATATATTTATATATCACTACTAGGTATATGGTAGGTTAGGGCTGTAGGGCTTATAGGGATTATAGTCGTAGGGACTGTTAGGCTTATAGGTTCAGTAGGCGCGTGACGTATCATATCCCTACATGTACTAACGCACCCTCAACAGTATTGCGACTTCACGTGACATCTGTGTGGAGTGGTTAGACAGTAGTTCGTTCATATATTTTATTACTTTAGTTGACTCATAGAAAAACCATTATGACCACTTTAACCTCGCATTTTTATCAGCAATATTTAATTTTTGGTGGAAAATAACACGCGTAACTTTTAATATACACCGATACTTCCAGTCAAAAGATTGCAAAATTTTCCAGACACATTAATGTTGTTACGACTAGAAAATGACAATTATGTGACCGCTTTTGAGTCTTGGTCTGTAATACTGAATTTAAACCATAGCAAAATTAAAAAAGTTATCGACGGTTACTGGCTTGCCAGACACAAGAAAAAAAAAACAAAAATTAAAAAAGGAACCCCGTGCGAGACCAAAAAGGCTCCTATATCAGCATGTGCAGTTTAAAAAAAGAATCCATAAATAACATCGCGCTGGCATTCTGATGGGCGCAACAATATTTGGTATTTTGCATCAAATTGAAGCAATTGAGTCCTAGATCTGGAACGAAATTTTATCTGTGACAAATTGTTAAGCGTTCGTTAGCTATAGTGATTCGTTGCCAAGCCAAATGCGTAAGTAACTCGAGTTGCGTTTAATTTGACCAAAACGTGGTCCTTGGCTCTCTAAAAAAATAGTTTCACAGCATCAGCGATTTAAACCAAGCTTAATTTGGACCACAACATGCTAAAATGAAATACCTTGATGAAATTGCACATTCAAGCAAAGCAAATAAACATACGGCTGTACCACCGTGATTTAATTAAAACTTCTGGTACATTCGATGATCCGTATCACATTCCACCCTTTGTTTGGCTTTATGGAGTGGCGAGCGAAAATTTGTAGGAGTACAACAATGATATGCATGCTTTATAGGAAAGCATGCATATCATTGTTTTATGAAAAGTTTCTTTGAGCGAACTAAAATGAAAATACATTGTGTGTGCCAATTAGGAATCATTTTCATTTGGTTTTTTTTTCGTTTAGTACTTAAAAATCATGTTTTCGATAAAATTGTATTGAAATTACCTACCTACACCCTACCTGGAACTAAATTATGGACGTGTCACAAATTATAGGCCCGTCAATTGATGCTAATGTCTGTCGATAGTTTGTAATTCATTCAACCAATCGCGCACTTGTCAATTTGTCACATTAATTTTGCGACCTTTTGCATTTTATAAACTGGAGAGAAAATAAAATATACTTGAGATTTTCGTATGGCATTACGGTAGCGCATGTCACCATACGATTGAGACTTTTAAACAATCATAATTGCTGAATTGAGAAACCAAGGAATGTTCGGAAAGTCTTCGAGAACCCAAGGAATGTTCGGTAAGTCTTCGAGCACCCTAGACTGGAAGTGTCTTGTGTTATGTAAGGGCACTGGAGTAACCGGTCGCACTGAGTGATACAGTTTGTTACTAAGTTGACACTCCTTGCTCTGAGTACAAACATCGCGCCGTACAGTTCTGAGGATGGACAGGAATGGTTGATTTTAGGGTCAGTGAAGGTGGTGGTTCTTAGTTCGTGTTTTGGCGTTTTGTGGCACAGATTCTTAATTCGATTCTCACGTTGGGTACGTATTTTTGCGTTTTGCGGCGCCCTCATTAGGACACTCTAATTCGAATATGTGTCGAGTTATGACCTTGCTTCCAGCTAATGCACAAACTACTACTAAGACTTGTCAATATGGTGACGCTAGGGGGAGGCCTATGTCCAGTTGTAGATGTGTTTCAGCTTAAATGATGATAAGGGTTCACTATGTTATACAGTGGTAACTGATCAGTGATGTGTTTTAAGACCGTAACAAAACGGACTAATTGTTTCTCAATGTGGCATTTGCCCTTTTACTTAACTTTTGAAATCAGGAATATAGACCAACAACGAAATCATCACGTAATTTGTTCAACCCAAGAGTCGATCTCAAGACCTTTGCAACCAGAATGTGCATTACATGGGTAGTTGAACTTTATCAATCAATCAATCAATCAATCAATCATTTATTTTGTAAAACATAGGTATGATTATAGTTGGTATTCAAAATAATGTGCACTATGTTTTGCCAATATCTGGCGTACAAAATTAACATAAATAAAATAAAATAATATAATACAATTAAGGTGGCATGTCAATATGTAACATTAAAAAAAAATAAATCAATTCAAAATATGTCAGTTAGGTAAACAGGTCATTACAATTTCAGATAAATAAACACATTCACACATAATCAATAAATAAAATCATAGCTGTTTAACTGGCAAGTCGGAATCGTCATACCTCTGTTTGTCAGTAGTGAACTCAGTGATGGAGTAGTAACATCTATCTACAAGGAATTTAAACAAAGACCTCTTAAATGATCCCAGACACTCTTTATTTCTTATAGCTGCTGGTATACTGTTATAAATTTTTGGGGCCATACCTAGCACACTTTTGCCGAAAAATGCGGTTTTATGAGAGGTAACATGAATGGTATTCTGATAGCGGCGAGAGCGCAGTTTTTCAAATAAATGCAGGTTACAGCGAACAAACACTCCCATTTCATATATGTACATAGACGGTAGAGTGAGCAAACTGAGTTCCCCAAACAATGGTTTACAACTCTCAATTGATTGCAATTTGGTAAACGATCGCAAGCACCTCTTTTGAGCTTTAAAAGCAATGTCTCTGTCAGTGGAGTTGCCCCAGAAAATGATTCCGTACCTAATGCCAGAAGCCACATAAGCATTGTATGCTATTTGTACTGTAATGCGGTTAACCGTTTTTGACAGTTTATACAGAGCATATGCAAATTGGCTAAGCTTCTTTGACAAAGCATCGATATGTTGTTTCCAAGTCAGATGACTATCTATATAAAGGCCCAGAAATTTTGCGACGTCACATTCAGAGATTGCTACGTTACCATATTTTATATTCAGTTTCGGTTTATTTGTTCTTTGATTAAATGTCATTATTTTAGTTTTGTTAAGATTTACTTTTAGGTTATTATTAAATAACCAGTTTATTATATTTTTAAGATCATCATTTATGTCATTTTCAAGAATATTAATGTCATTACTAGAGAATAAAATAGTGCTGTCATCAGCAAATAAGACCATCTGATGTTTACTGACCTTAGGCATATCATTTATATAAATGTTAAATAATGGAGGGCCAAGAATGCTACCTTGTGGAACACCAAAATTAGTTTTTCTAGGACGTGACATATACGTTCTTTCGACTTTCGAGCTTGCACATAACCTATCGAGCGCTGTGATTTGAGTGCGATTAGAGAGATAAGATTGTAATAGGTTTAATGCAGTTCCTCTAATCCCATATCGCTCTAATTTGTTTAGCAGTATACCATGATCTACATGGTCGAATGCTTTAGACATATCCATAAACAACGCCGCTACTGGAATTCTACCATCAACACTAGAAACAATTTTCTCGATCACGTCATAGATCGCCATGTTAATGGATTTACCTTTCCTAAATCCAAATTGCTCTCTGACTATGAGATCATGCTTTTCAAAAAACGACGAAAGGCTATTGTATATCACCTTTTCTATAATTTTGGAAAAAATAGGTATAAGTGCTATTGGTCTATAATTACCCATGATACTTTTATCATCTTTTTTATGAATAGGTTTAATAATAGTAATTTTTAATTTGTCCGGGAAATAGCCATGTTCAATGCAAAGATTAATGACATAACTTAAAGCAGGTCCTATTAATGGCGCTACTTCTTTGACCACTTTTGTAATAATGCCGTCATATCCATGGCTATTGGTATTATTTAAGGAGCGAATTACAGCAACTATATCTGCTGGTACTGTAGGAGGAATAAATATGGAGTTACAATTTGTATCAATATTTGCATAGGAAGGAGTAGAATTATTCGGTTGAATTTCGTCTATAAAATAATCATTAAAAGCTTGTGCAATAAGTCGAGGTTTATGTATTTTATTGTCATTTATTGTTACGTATTCAGGTATATTTTCTCTAGGATAGTTAATCTTATTTTTATTAATAATGCTCCAAGTGGCTTTAGATTTATTCCTGGCCGAATTTATGTGATAGTCATTCTGAGATTTTTGGGTCAATGCCACTATTTTCTTTAAACGAGCAGTATATTGCTTTAATAAAAGTTTATTTTTAGAAGTAGGCGCTCGCCTGTATTGCCATAACATTTCTCTTTTTCGCTTACAACTGAGCCTAATTCCTTTGGAAATCCACTTAGATTTTTTACGCTGACTGATTCTTATTTTCCTTGAAGGGAAACAGAGATCATAAAAAAGCATAAATTGATCATAGAAACAGTTAAATGCTTCCTCAGGTTTATCGTGTTGATAGACTTCACTAAAACCAAGATTATGAAGAGAGTCTATGAATTTAGACAAGTTTTCTTGGCAATAGTCGCGCCTCGGAATATACCAATGCTTAATGGAACAAGTTTTTTCCACGGGGCATTTGATCACTTGGGCAGTATGATCAGATAGTGCAAGATCAAGTACTGCACACTTACTACCTCTAATATTATGTATGATATTGTCTATGCATTTTCCACTAGCCAATCGTGTAGGCTGGTGAATTCCAATTTTTAAATCATAGTTAGAAAGGAGGATTTGAAAATTGTTAAATTGTTTTGATTTTGTCAAAGTGTCTATATTAAAATCTCCACAAATAACCACTTTTTTAAAATCACCGAGGCTACACATTCGTAAAATACCATCCAGGTTTGCAAAAAATAGTTCCAAACAGTCATTCTTAATTTTAGGCGGTCTGTAGATGCAAATCACTATTAAATTGTGTATTATTAATTCTATTGCACAGCATTCAAGGACGTTAGCTACATAGAATTTACTTAAATCAATGTTTTTGTACTTATGCATATGATTTATAAGGATGCATGAACCACCATGCCTAGTATTCCGCATTGAAAACGTAGCTAATTCGTAGTTAGGGATATGTAGATGGAACTGATCTCCAATCATCATATTGTGTTCAGTAATACATAATAAGTCAATGTTTTGCCCCTTGTCCCATAGTTCTTCTAAATGGAGAGTAAGAAGGTCCGACTTACCAATCAAGCCATTAACATTTTGATGAAAGATATGTACGTATTTATACACGAAAAAAATTGCTAGTACCAGCTTTAGGCACTTTGTCCATCCATTTAAGTGCTTATTAATACTTATGCATTAAAATCTCCTTTTCATGTGCTTTTAAGTACGTGTTACACAATCAAATTGAGACTGTCTTAATATAATTGTGCCAAAAAAAATATGCTTTAACTTATTATGTAAGTTACTTCCTTTCAACGAATTGGTAACCTTTGAACAAATTGGTGTTAATGATTTACTTACAAGGTACAAAAACCTCATGATATTTTTTACAGTTTCTTTTTTTTCAATTTTACAGCTTTCTCTCCGGCTGTTTTACTAGCTTTGAATGTCACTGGACCATAATTTTATTGAGATATGTAATTGTAAATTTTTTTCATAGTGTGACAATAGAAGCAAAAATTTTAATAAAAACTCTAATAACGAATCGATTGACACCTTGTTAATCAAAATAGGATGAATAGTTTACTCTTATTTAAACTTAAACTCCAATTTTTTTACATACATAAACTCAACCCTTTTCCTGTGGGTTGAGTTTATGTATGGGTTGAAACTACCAATTTATTAACTTTAACGAAAAACAATAATAACCAATTTAATCAGCAATCTATCATCGGTTCTCATACATTAATTAGCACTGTCCATGCCCATAAAATCATCAATGCTTGTTGTTATCGGAAACAGTAGTGCGCACGCCAGACACGGGCCAATGCACTTCCCTAATTCCCACCCATTACGTAAGAAGACGTAACAATACGTAATGAGATTATTTATCGATCGCCTCTCAATCTACAGATGTGTTGATTCCTTGGTTACGTAATACCTACATCAAGAGAACATTAACTACATGGTTGGATAATTAACTGTGGTGTTTCAGAGGATTTTTAGGATTGCCGGATTCCCGGCTTTTTAAGGAATTGCCGTATTCTATTCGTTACAACACTAAATCTGTCAACAACAAAAGCCTATTGTCATCATCATCATCATATCAGTCGAAAGACGTCCACTGCTGCACATAGGCCTCCCCAAAGCGTTGCCACATTGATCGGTCCCGTTGTCGTAATGTCATCAACTAGGCACAAATCCAGACTCCGGGAAATTTCCATTAATACTTTGCCCGACTCAGGAATCGAACCCAGGACCTCATGGTCAGCAGTAACGCTTGCCACCACTAAGCCAATACCCGTAATTTAAGTAACTTTCGAAAGTAACAATGACAATCTGTCAAAATGATGTATTATTGACAGATTGGGCGATTGATGCGAATGCTATTCACATTTGGAATTCAAAAATACGGCAATAGCTAATTTTTTTTTTGTTAAGTTTTTAACGTTGTGTCGCCGAGATGACATTGCGACTTGTATCGTTTCGAAATTAGAATAGTTATAAATAACAACGTACGACAATTCGTTTTTTTCCCCTGGATACTACAAGTACTCGTACTCGTACATCTAGGTGACTCGCCGATCAATAACTGGGAAGGCAATTCTGAGAGAAACTATAAAAAAGTTATCGAGAATCTGATAACAATTTAGAAAACAGTAAGGCATAAGTTTTCTTAAGATATATGTAAGCCGATTTCAATGAGCTTTCATATTTCTGAAGACGATCTTGAAAATTTTGAAGCACGAGTAATGTAAGGCCATGTATTCACAGGGCTATAAGAGAGCAAACTATAGTTGTTGACATTGCGCTGTTGTCAACTGTTTTACCCATGTCACATGTCATGTAGCTGATGGCTTTGTCGAAAAGAAGATTCGGTCCTTGGGTGATGATAATAATTAAAGGATTGTTAATACATAAGAGCAAAGATTTTTGTTTATAATTATTGATTGCTAAATTATTGATGTTCTCATACGACCACAATCCCAAAAAAAAAAAAAAAATACATTAATAGATTTGATTACAATTACAACTGAGATGAACCGTTTTAGGATAAAAAATAGATGAATGACTCCTCTTTTTTTTTAATTCGGTTGAAAAGCCATCCCAATTTAAAACATCAAGTCGGCCATCTATCAACCGATATTTTAATTGCTATCTTATATCACGCAACAGTTAATAAGTATCGCAAACTACTTGTTCCCAGTGAACACCCAGCTTGACGTACTTACAATATGACTTATTTCGATCGAAAGACTTCGATTGGAGAAAATAATCCACCATTTTATAATTCTTTTGTATTTTTATAGTCTGACAATAGAGAGGTATTATTTGAACGATTGCAGACAGTTCTGTCTACACAGCTGTTCGCAACCAATATAAAATGACCTCGCGTTGTATAGACTTTTCTTTCATTGAGAAGTCAGATAAACATTGTTATTATACCTAACTAGAAATGTAATGACGTGGTATGTTTAATATTATGTCTAACGAGCGAAAACAATTGTTCTTTGACAAGCCCTGACAGAAGTTGCGATACGTATTGTAAGAATTTTCCACTGTTGTGACATGAAAATGATATAAAATGTAAAAGGCTCTAATGTGCGCATATAATGTAAGATCAAAAGTATGACTCTTAAAGAGAAATTAATAATTGAAAGTGTTCCTCAGAAAATAATTTATATAACACCATCACGCCTGTACCTATTCGCCGAGTAGAGGTGTACCTAAAGTAGGTACGCCTTCATTTAAAAGTACGAGAGACCGGGGGGCCGAATCCTTTGCCGTCAGCTAAAAGTCCAGATTCCGGGCGGCTACTGAAAAATTCTAGACGGAAAAACCCAATAACACTTTGTCAAACCCGGATATCAAACCCAGGACCTTACGCTCACCAGAAGCGCTTGCAACCAATTGACTAACAAGGCAGTCAATTACACTATCTTCATATATCAGGCTGCAGTCTTATTTTATAGACCTACCCATAGATATTATATTTCTATGGTCCTACCCCAAACAGGCATTAACTGTATATCAACTTACGTTAACTAGGTACATGTAATAAAGATTCTATAAATATTCCGTATGGCAATATCAATATAAGCCAATTATTTGATGATGCAACAATTTCACTATATATAATAAAACTAATGTTATCAAAATGTTGTAACATTAAGTTGCAACGTATAACGATTATCGATTTCAATTTGAATTTTACAAATGATCTAACTTAAATATTTGATCGACTTTTTCATACTTTTTTGTCAGTCTTATTTTTGATAGAGATGAGCTAACTGTTTTTTCTTATAAAATTCTAGTGTTTATTACTGGTCCAGGCATAAAGTAAAATTCAATTAATTAATATTCAATTTATAGCACATACCGTTACAAATGACCTTGACTCTTACGGAACGGAATATCAGAATTGAAACTATGTTTCAATCTAACTGCATTCAAACGATGAATGATCGTTTTTTTGTAAAAAGAACATTGAATTCGATCTATGAAAAATATTTCCTTTTTTTTTCAGAAAAAAACAACAAATTCTAACTATGAACGAACGTGGTTTTATAAAAAGATCAACTAATTCGAACTATGAATGAACGACCGTTTTTGTCGTAAAAATAAAAACATAAATCGTTAAATTGTTTTGTTGCTTTACCGTTGAACTTGAGACAATTTCGTTGCGTCATTGTTTCTACAATAGGTTGTAGTTTTATGTTTTTTGTGATGATAGTAAATAACAGAGTAGCATAGTAATTTTGTGGTCACTTTTTATTTGCATTTTTGTTACTGAACGAGACGAGATGATTGTAGCAAAAACTGACAGGTCAGGTTCATGATCTGTCAGATTTTGTAGAATAAATGACATGATATTTAGCTTATTAATTCATGACAGAACTACGCGGTGCTTTTAAAACTGAATTATTTTGTAAAAAACTGTGGGTACTTACTGTCCGCCGCCACCGGGGGTTGGGGAAGCGACGACCACGGCAACCACGAGGGAGATAAGCTGTTGAATTAAATGTTTTGATTTTATTGTGTACTGTATTTAACAAAGACATAAAAAATAAACCCTATCACTAATAAAAGCACATGATCCAAAAAAAAACAAGAATAAAAAGATATGAATTTATGTTAAATATTTTCACAACTTTAATACTACTTAATTTGTCAAAACAAACACAATTTTCGCGGTACGCACTTAGAAAAAAATGAAAAAACTTTGACAGTTAAATTGGCGGCAAAACTATTTCGACAAATAAAAAAATATATATTTTTGGAGAACTCACAGCGAGTTTTGCGTACATCTTGCTTGGTTAGCTGGACTGATTCCGTATTACACTTTGCCTGACAAGACTGGCTTACTTTCTACTCCTCTGAGCGCACTACAAGCTTATATACTCGTCGGTTTGCGAGTCCAATAATTGCATAATCTAGCCCCTTGGTCCATCCCTACTAGCCCGTTTTACCCGGCGAATTTAGAAAGGTAGCACACACGTTAAGATCGGGCGTAGAAAGGCTACTTTTCAATTGGGTGGGGTAACCACAGGTGGGGTGAGCCATCGAGAGCGGTCAGCGATTGCTTTTCTTTAGTTCTATCTTTTTGAAGTGACAAAGTGAGGTTATCTGTGTCTATATAGTGTCTTTGGAAACGTAAAGTTTTGTAGAAGATGAGTTGTTCAAAGTTCTAGTCTAATACTTAGTTTTAAGCATGTATAATTTTAATCACATATAATGACAAAAATGTTGCATTTAATTAGGTATGTACTATTATTATGTACGTGGTTTACATGGTGAGCATACATAGATAATATTGATTAGCTGTAATTGTCTATAGCGGTCTATCAATTTTAGACGATTTATCTAGAAATAAATTTAATTGGAGTTGTTATGGAATATCTATTTTAAGCTCGATTAATCGTTATCGTCGGACTGGCAAAAATGGTTGTTGAAACATTAGTAATATTTAAGTCTAATTTTTGCCCACATGTTTAGGTAAGTTATTTTATAAAACGAACGAAGGCTTGGTTTATTTTGAGCTGAACGGTGTAAAGAAAGCAATAACCAGATGACCATAGACGATTATCTTCGTCCTTTCTATTTTCTTAACTTTAACAACATTTTCTTTTGCAACATTTTTTTCTTCTATTTGTTTTCATGTATATGAATTGTCTGACTGTCGTTTTCACAGTATCAGACTTTTTTTTTTCATCATCGGTAAATGTCATGATGTATCTGTAAAGTTCAGTAAATGTATCACTCAGTTAAAATTTATAATGTTATATAATATATCTAAGTAACATGGTATAATGTATCTAGTCTCTAAGTTGTCAATTCGTCATTGTTCATCGTAACGTTCCATAAATTATGCACTGCGAATACAAATGAGCTGTAAGCGACTGTTTTTTTTTATTATTATAGAGTGATGTGTAACTATGGTTTGTGTTTTTTTTTCGTCTTTTTTCGTCATTATTCTATGTGCGTTCGCTTTCGTTTTTGACTACTCGAGTGTTTGACATTAAGACCTACTTATAAAGAATAGGATTGGTGCTGGTGCAATTGGATACCATTTACGATCATTAGCTCATTACGATCATTCTCAAAAAACCGGTCAGGTGCGAGTCGAACTCGTGCGCCGAGGGTTTCGTACCTACCCAGTATACGCCATTATAAAATTGGTATCATTTTTTTTTGGTACTTAAAAATTTTCGCGTAAATCTAAATTTCCCCATTTCTTTTTATCATGTTGACTCAGAATCTTGATTTATTTATACACCTAATAGTAACTATAGACCTGAGTATCTGGTATAAATTTCAACTTACTAGGTCCACCCGTTCCTGAGAATCGGTGGTAACACACGGACAGACAGACAGACAGACGGACAAGAACGTGATCTTATAAGGGTTCCTTTTTTACCTTTTGAGGTACGGAACCGTAATTATGTCTTGTTGCAAACAAAAATGATGATAGCCTCAGGGTTGTTGGCAACAAGCCTGTTTTTCTTTATTTGATTTCATATAGATCACTAATTAATAAGTGGCTTAATCAAGTGATCACTTAAAGTATCATCGTCACGAATTTTTAATGGTGGTGCCCTCCAATGGTGCCATTATCACAATTAAACTATTTGTGGTCTAACGTTTGATTTCTGTGTAAGTTTTAACCTTAAACTTGTTATTTTTTCGAGAGGGCTATTGGGTATAACACAAAATTAATCTGCCTCATCTCAACCGTGATAGGGTCTGCTTACAGTTGGAGCGGATTCACTAGCTTGGAAATGACTAGTGACCAAAATATATTTCGTCAGACTAAAATCTACTATCAAAATATATTTCGACTGAGAATCACCACGTTTATTTTAATTTTTATTTATTTAAGGAAAAACAAACAGTAATAAGAAATAGTCATACTATCTTAGATATAACATTTATACAATTATGCTATCCACTACGTCCTCCACAGATAACAATTTAAAACTAGCTAGTACTATTTATACAATCATGTAACGGTAATTGTTCTAGAACTCATATCAGGCTTTTTAAATAATATATAAAAGAAAAAAATGTGTGCGTATATTATTAAACATTACTTTATTATATATTAAGTTGCTAACCCGCATTTTAAGAAGTAAATCCAAGCCACTTATTGAACATCGAAAATAACATTAAAACAGTCTCTTAAAACAACCCCACTCCACTTTCTAGTATTTTGGATGGGAAGAAGACGTTGTCCAAGATACTGTCCAGGTACAACATATGATCTGTCTGATAAAATAACATCACGCCTTTTTTCCCCGACGGGTGAGGCAGAGATGCACCTTCAGTTCACTCACATGTCACCAGTTATGTTTATATCCCATGAAGTAGGGGGCGAGCATATTGCCAAAAACCGAGTAAAATCTAGACTCCAGGATGCTATTGAAAAATTCCGGATTTCAAAATCCAACAACACTTTGCTTGACTTAGGAATCGAACCCAGGACCGTAAGCACATCAGAAGCGTTCATGATCACTAGACGAACCAGGCAACCATGTCTAGTACGAGTATGTTAGCAAAATATACTCACAAACTTAGATATCGATTGTGAACAATTTTTTTTTTAAAACTATGTCGACTACGGTTTTTTTTTTACCCATGTTACCCGGGCCATAATAACGAATCGATTAACACCTTATTCATCAAAATCGGTTGAACAGTTAAGGCGCTACGGGGGAACATATGTTAATACAAACATACATACATAGACTGCTAAAAACATAACCCTTTCTTTTGGCTTCGCCGTAGTCAGGTAAAAAGAAATAGTGTCAAAATATTGGCGACTGAAATAAATCTTATCAGTGATGTAAGTCATTTACGTAATAAGAAACTAAATAAATGTAGTTAAGTATACTTACTTAATATTGATGCCATTCTTACATACTATTATAAAACGCAGTCGCTAATAAATCTGTCTGTCTCTAAGACCGCTTTTTACTCAAGAAGCTCTTGACCTTGTTTTTTTTTTCAAATGATTTCATCATCATCAGTTCAGCTGAAAGACGTATGTTTAACTTCAACTTTCGTATTCAAGCCTCTCAATTCATCAGCAACATAATTCTAATTATTTAGTGCACTACTGTACCCAAAAAAATTATATAAGAAGAATAACTGTTCAGGATTTTAAAAAATGTATCTGACAGGAACACAAGTGAATGATTTTCGAAAGTATATCTACGAGGAATCATTCTGCTGGACAAAGGCCGCCCCAAAACATCGCCAGACTAGACCAACGAGAAAGAGAAATAATATTATGTTGTAGTTAATGTGGTATTTTGATGTTGCTGATGGTGGGCTGGCGATTTCATAAGTCTGAAATCGCCAGCCCACCATCAGCAAGCGTGGCGATTAATGGTCATGACAACTCTGTATGGGAAGAGTTGCGCTACAGTGAGACCGTAGGGCCTTCCAGATGGCGCAAAAGCGATAATAATCGCGTATGTGTTTTCTATGAAATGTTCTTGTGTAAATCTGTTGAATTGTATCGCACTTTGACCACGTGAACGTAAGTACTTGCAATGCAATTTCGCTTAGAAATTAAAATTAAAAAATCCCTGACTCAAAATCCTCTAAAAAGCAAAAAATAAGCCTCGTACTCGCGTCGGGGAACCGCCAACGCTAACAACAGATTATTTTATTTATTTTGGGTCGCGGATTTTTAAAACTTTAAATTTAATTATTATTTGATCCTTTTTATGCTACATATAATATACATAGTAGTAAACACAGTTCAATCGAGAATCTATTAAAACACGTAATTATGACATCGTCTTGCGTAAAAACCCAGATTCAAAGAGTAAAATGCGGATAACTTTTGAACGGCTGAACCGATTTTAATCAAACATCGCTAAGAACACTCACGACAAAGTCACCTTTTAAACAAAGAAAACTAAATGTAAATCGGTTCATCCGTTTAGGAGCTATGATACCACAGACAGATACACAGACACAGATACACAACAACACACGTCAAACTTATAACCTTTCTTTGCGTCGAGCCATTAGGTAGGTCGCTTACAGTCTGGTATTTATTACTTAATCGTAAAATAGATTATACTAGCTTCTGCCAGTGGCTTCGCCCGCATGAAAAGTATATTATCGTCCCAAGGGAACATTAAACCGGGATGAAAAGTAGCTTATGTGCTATTCCAGACTGTAATCTATCTCTGGGCTAAATTTATTCAAAATCCATTCAGCCGTTCTGGCGTGATTGAGTAACAAACAAACATACATCCATCCATCCAAACTTTCGCGTTTATTATATTAGTAAGAAATAAGATGGCTAAGCGAGCAGAATTCTCGTCAATCACCTTTGGCAATAATATCCAATTTTCTGTGAAATAAAAAGACAGTTTTCCTGAACCTGCTGCAATACCTAGTTAGCTCAACAAAGGCTGCATGATTAGAGGTCTATATGCACACAATAGATTGACCTGTTGAGCTAAGCTGCCGCTGATAATGCTGTTATCAGCCGAGCTTGGTTCACGGATGAAGGAGGAAGACTAATTCTGGGGCGGCAAAACTAAATGGGTGATCGAAAGTTACATTTTAAAGGCTCTAAGCTACTAACCGTGACTTACTGAACATATTTTTATGGGCCCTAGGATCCTCTTAGTCCGTCAGCCTAAAGACTCAGTCTGAAAACAGAAACTAAACTACCCTATCATTATGCCGTCTGTGTACCTAACTCTACACCTTGTAACACGCGGTGCCTTCCTTATGGTTACGTCATCAGCATCTGATTACCATGGATAGTGTCACTATAGACAGACAGTCGCCGAATGACCTGCCTGCCTAGTGAAACGGTACATACATACATCATTTATAAGCTAAGTCTAGTACAGTCTAATGTACGTTCATGGTTAAGGTGACTTATCCACGTCAAGATTTGCTACGCTGAGTTGTGCGATGCTCTTTATACAAGCTTTATATTACGTTCCTTTCGAATGTATGTCCGACAACTAGTAATCTATCTGGCATCCGATTAATCTGACACTTTGCATAGACACTTATTTATTAATCTTATTCAAAACTAGCTGTCCCAAGCAGCTTCGTCCGACCCGTCAACTGGCTACCTACCTACCTATTTACCCTACCTACACTACATACATGATTGTTGCGTAACTTTAACCGCTTACGCAGCGCACGCAACGGAATCTCTCAAAAAGGAATTACTTTTCCCGGTTTTGCAACATAATGCTCTGCTCCTTGATTTTATATAGCCTATAACCTTCCTCGATAAATGGAGTATCCAACACAAAAATAATTTTTCAATTCCAACCAGTAGTTCCTGAGATTAGCGCGTTCAAATAAACAAACTCTTCAGCTTTATAATATTAGTATAGATAACGCCAATTCAATATGACTACCATAAAGATACACATAAATCTAACTTATATTAATTACCAAAAATACAATAAAAATACCACTCAAGATAACATAACAAAAAAATAAAATGAAATAATATGGTATTATGGAGCTTGTCTCATGATGGTGCCGGAACATGGCTTTAGCAACTCCTCAACCGGACAAGATATGTTTGCGCTCATTGGATATGTATTGAGAAGCGATATTACATTTCGTACTTTTTGTCAATTAAAAGCTTGTTTTAATAAGATTTTTATTTTTAATTATCTTGTTCGCTCCTCATCTTATAATATACCTTCAGCCTGCGTTATTGGTAATAACGTCGTTTCTTAAGCATACATAATCTTGGTATCGTACATAATGAGTATTTCATATTCTAAGACTATTAATGACTATCATACTAATCTAGAAATATGGGGTCTGAAGTTCCGCGTCAAAATAATAAATATTAAGAAGAGGAAGTCAGTCCATAATGGTTCCTAATTGATATGTATGTATGCTTCACATGTAATGTGTTAACGGATTGAGTTTAGTTAGATGAATTTAGTATTGTATTGACTTCTTGCAGCTGCCTCGCCCGCATAATATTGGAAAATTATCCCACGGAAGGGAACTATACTCCATTTAAAATAACATTAGAAATTTTTACCAACCCGTTTTTACATTACGTTCAACCGATTTTGAGTTCTATCCCGTAAATATAAAGATATCATAAAATGCATAAACCTGTTAACAAAACTAACTGTTAAATACAGCTGCCAATTGTCAAATCACCAACGCAATAGAAGTCAAAATCGGTTGAACGGGCTGTAAAATGAGATTATTTAAATGTCTAATGTTATCTCAAACGGAGTATAGCGGGCTATAAATTATATTTCTAAATAGACAATCATATTTCTAATGTAAGTAGTAGTAGGATGTGCTTTAGGTGACTGGCTAACCCTTCAGGAAATACAGGCGTATTTTAATCCGACTTCAAAAACGACGAGGTTCTCTATTCGAGAGCTTTTTATGTGTGTTACTTCGGAGCCTTTTACTGGGTGAACCGATTATGATGATTCTTTTTTATTTGAAAGCTGGTGCCTCTCGATCTTCAAGATCTGACTAGTAGTTTTTGAGATATCCTTAATAATGCGTATTTTTATGGTAATATAAGGTACCAAAACCAAAAAGAGAAAAGAAAAAGAAAAAAATAACAAATATATTAAAAGTCTTTCAAAACAAAACAATACAAAGCGAAAAATAACGGCAGTCTCGGTGGCATAAACGAAAAAACATAGATACCTACCAAAGACACCGCTTCCGAAAAGAAAGGTATTTTTCGCTTTGGAAATTGGTTCTTTTTTGTAAAAAATATATGTTAGTACGATAGGTTATCGTGTGTTTAATGTCACCTCTATCTACCTGTATGTATTTGTACTACTTGACACATCGCAGTTTCGATCATGATAATGCATGCGAGATTCGGGATGCGATAGCCTTTGTTGGGCACTTTTTCAAAATTTATCATTTTCTTTTCGTATGGCGATGTGGCCACCTCTGGTGTCAGAGTTAATTAAGCCGCCTCTGGGAACCCTAAAGGCCTCTGACTTGGATATTTCAGACTAACATTAACTATAAAAGTCCAGGATTCCTCACGATGTTTTCCTTCAACGTCGCCTGTGATGTCCAAGATAAACTTAGAAAGTACTTGCACATATCAATTTGAAAAAGTTTCATTGATACTTGCCCGGATTTGAACCCACAACCTCAAGCTCGAGAGCCGAGATATTAGCCACTGGGCTACCACAACACGACACAATTCAGTAATCATTTCTTTAGACTTAATATCTTTACTCTGGTTGCTTCGTTGCTCCAGTGGTCGTAAGTGCTACTGCTGATTATATAGTCCTGGGTCCGATTCTTGGTTCGAACAAACTGTTATTGGGTTTTCCATCTGGAATTTCTCAGGAGTAGCTGGACCTGCAGCCTAATTACGTAAGTGCATTAATCAAAGCAAATGGTTTGACTGCCATCAATCGACCAATCACACAGACGAAATCAACATCGCGTCATTCATCTTGCATGTCGACTGATGGCGTCAAAACGCTTTTCCTTGCCGAATTCACTTAAACATAACTAGGGTAATGTGAGTGTACTGCACGCCTGCCTAACCCTTGGGGAAATAAAGGCGTGATGATATGCTAGTCCCATTTTGCAATTGGATTGAGTATAAAGTGCCAATACAAAATGTGTCCGATTCCTGCTTACCGAGAAAGTGTTATTTTACTTTCACTGCTCGGTAATACAAACGATCTTGAATGTTAGTCATTTATATTTGGACTAGACTTCGTTCCTTGAACATCATGTAATTCCGTAAGTAACAAAGGGGTCACGAATTAGGGTCCGTTTTTTTAAATAATATGACCGTTGCGGTTCGTAAGGCTTAAAAACCTCCCTCCCCACCATCAAGGATACCTGAATATATTTTAAAGATTTGTGCAAATATAAGATAATGTGCATTATGTCATTTTTACCTGGAATTATCCGTCTGAAAGTTGTTGCAAGCCATTACCATTAAATCTGTCATGTTCATCGGTAGGTCTACTCCGAAATTTATTATTACACCACGACAACCGTTTTCGAATCGATGACAGTAAAGACAAAACGCTGGATGAATTACGTATTCAAGTAACACAAGTAAATTATATTGTACTGTTTACGGTCCACACAAAATAGGTAGAGGGTCCGGATCCGGACCACGGTCCGCCATTTAGTGACGCCTGCCCTAACATACCATCGCGCCAGAAGTCCCCGAAGGTTTGATCAGAGGCTAACAAAAAAAAAATACAGATTCAATTGAAGATGCTAAATAAATTGAATAATATGCTCTCGCATTGTTGCATCAGAACGGAAATCAAACAACCCAGTATCCTGTAATTCGTGATTAATATTCATTACATAGTAAAGCTATCTAAAAGCAAAATTACGTTACTAAATCATGCAGTCTTATTTAAAAAAATCTCCTACGATAGCATGAGCTCCCTACACTAACTAAGCCAGTTCGGGAATCGATCCCGAACTGATTTAGTTAGTGTTATCGGGTTTTTCATAATCATCATCAACCTTTTAATATTCCCACTGCTGGGACACAGGCCTCCTCTCTGTGAGAGAGGGAATGGGCCGTAATCCAGCACGCGGGCCCAGTGCGAATTGGTGGATGTCACATAACTTCGAATTTTTTGTTCTAGTACATGCCGGTTTCCTCACGATGTTTTCCTTCACCGTTTTGGGAGCAGTAGTAATGAAATAATTTACACAAAGTAAAGCGCCTGCAACTAGGTGGACCGGTGAGCTGATGAAGGTTGCGTGGATCCGCTGGATGCGAGACGAACGGGACCGGTAGATTTCGCGACGCTATGTCCAGCAGTGGACTTCTTTCGGCTGATATGATGATGATGATGAAGAAAGTGTAAGTCGCAGTCATGTGATTTGTACCCGGATGTTATCAATAGCCTCGCCCCCTATTAAAATAAATGGCGTAATGTCTTACCTCTGCCTCACCTTCAGGGAATACATGGTATGATGTTAGGTAAGTAGTTTGATAAAGTTGCATAATACTTAATTTCTGTAATACTTGTGTGAGACCTAACCTGCCTTGCCACAACAGTTCAATGGGTTGGACTTTGCCTCAACCATCGACATTTAGCTCTACTTAAATGTCAGCTGTCTCAATAATCCTTATCATAATTTCCTCATTCTTCTAAAAATAATATGAAAGCATCTAAATTGCACAGTGATTCAGCGTTTGAAGATATTTCTTTAAAAGTGATTACTATGTATATGTGGACATATTGGTCTGTTGCATATTTGTTATCCTTTAGTCGCGCTGATCGGAGATGTGTAACGTTTTATGGTGTACAATAAAGTATATTCTATTCTTTTCTATCGGTTTTGGTAGGAACACAACGATTCACCAACAAGTTTATTTTATTTTATTGTAATTGGAAAACAAACAGCAACAAACAAATTAAACACCGAATTAACCAACTATACTCCATTTGCGATAACATAAGACGTTTATATTAGCCCATTTTACAGCCCGTTCAACCGATTTTGACTTCTATTGCGTTGGTGATACGACAAATGGTAGCTGTAGTAAACAGTTGGTTTTGGTAACAGTTTTATGCTTTCTATGTCATCCTAATGTTTACGGGATAGGACTTAAAATCAGTTGAAAGGACTGTAAAAAGATTTGGAAACATGTCTAATGTTTTTCAAATGGAGTTCAGTGACAAATTACATGTTTTCGTATTTAATTTACTATGAAGAGCAAGCCTGATACAGAAAAAAAAATGAATTACAATGGTGGTATGTACTTTAAACAATAACGTACAATAACAATAATACCTCGTCATGAAGTGCAATAAAAAACAGTTATTGAACCAATTCGAAGCAATGTTTATTAAGTATTCGAATGAATACATGCGACTTAGTAGTGAATAAAATGACGGGTTGCGCCAGTAAAAACTTAAATCTTTGAAATAGCAGTTAAAGAATTCCAAAGATTTAAGTTTTCACTTCTGTCGGTACGGTAGCGAATACATACTAAATCTATGGGCACGGCATCGGCAGTCCCCATGACTGGTAATTTTATAATCTAGTGATTTCCAACAATGAAGACCGAGGATGCAACACAGCAAACAGACCGTCGATATCGCAATATGCAAAATACAAAAAAAAGACTTGATTTGGCAGTGTGGTTGCCGACCCCTACATTTTTTTTTTTTTTTTTTTTTTTTTTTTTTCTCTCTCTTGACACTGCGATCTGTCGCCGGAGGGACATTTATCAGTGGGTTGGTTGGGTGTGTTATTGGCGTGCTCGGTATGCGACCTGTGTCGCACCCTACTTTACTTCACTGTTGCAATACAAGTGTGTCTTGGGGCATTTTTCGTTTTAATCTGCGAATCGTACTGTTGTCTTCCATCAAGACATTGGCCAAGCTGTTCGGATGGTCTTTAATTCTTTTCTTGTACGTGCATGTATGGGAGAGTATTTCCTGTTTGACTGTTGTCATGTGCAGGTCGTGATGTAGTTGTTCATTTGTGACGAACCACGGGGCACCGGTTATCATCCTCAAGATTTTGTTCTGAAATCTTTGCATGATTTCGATGTTGGAATGGGAGGCTGTCCCCCAGAGCTGTATTCCGTAAGTCCAAATAGGCTTAAGGATCGTTTTGTAAAGCAGAAGCTTGTTACTTAGCGACAATTGTGACCGTCGACCTATTAACCAATATAGCTTACGTAGTTGTAGTCCCAATTGTTTCCTTTTTGTGAAGATATGTTTTTGCCAGGTGAGACGCTTATCAAGGTGTAATCCTAAATATCTGACATGGTCTGACTGTGGAACTTCTAAGTTATTGAGTTTGACGGGTGGACAAGTGCCTCTTCTTAGAGTAAAGGTAACATTTACAGATTTTGTTTCGTTGGCCTTGATTCTCCATTTTTTAACCAGGTGGATATTTCATTAAGCCCACACTGTAAGAGTTCCGCCGCCACATCTGGGTCTGGGTGAGCTGCTAAGATCGCGGTGTCGTCAGCAAAAGTACCGGTGGTAATACTCTCTGAAGTTGGTAGATCAGATGTGTAGATAAGGTACAGCGTCGGGCCCAGCACACTGCCTTGTGGGACTCCTGCTTTAACAGGGCGGAGACTTGAGAGTTCTTCGCCGTTTTGGACTAGGAAGTGTCTGTTTTCCAAAAAAGATTTTAAAATTTTGTACATATAGGCAGGAAGTAGAGATTTTATTTTAAATAACAGTCCCTCGTGCCATACCCTGTCAAAGGCTTGTGATATGTCTAAAAAAGCACTTGCACAGTACTTTTTAGTTTCAAAGGTCTTGTCAATTTCGCTTATTAGCCTGTGGACCTGTTCGACGGTGGCGTGTTTACGACGAAATCCAAATTGATGTTTGGGTATCAGTTGACGCTGTTCTATCAGTGGTATCAGACGGCGCAATATCAGAGATTCGTATATTTTCGCGGGTTTGGGTAATAAACTAATCGGCCTGTATGATTTTGGGTCCTCTGGTTGTTTGTTAGGTTTCAACAGCATAATTATTTGTGCAACTTTCCATTGTGGCGGGATGAGTTCTTGTTTGGTGATAGCATTATAGATTGCTGTGAGTAGTGTTATCCCAGAGTCTGGCAGTTCCTGTAAGACTTTGTTGGTAATTAGGTCATATCCAGGAGCTTTCTTGGAATTTGCATTTTTAATAATTTCTTTTACTTCACCTTTAGTGAAGAAGTCAGGTTCGGTATCATCCTGGTCGGGAGTATTAATAAATTCGATAACTTCTTTTTCATGTTCGGCTGAACCTTCGTATGGGTGGGGTTGAAAAACCTTTTCTAAATGCTCCGCAAATGTAGCTGCTTTTTCTTGGTCGCTACGTGCCCAGCTAAGATCAGGTTTCCTAAGTGGTGGACTTGTTACTATGGGTCTTTTAATTTTCTTAGTGGCTTTCCAAAGAGAGTAGTCTGTAGCTGCTGTCGCATCAAGACCCTCTAGGTATACTTGGAAGGTAGAGTTACGATCTTGTTCCAGAGCTTGTTTTAGCTGTCTTACTTTGTGGTTGAATCTTTTTTTCGTATCAGGACATCTATTCTGTTGCCATAATTTTCTAGTCTCTCTTTTTTCTTTAATTAAGTCAAGTATGTTTGGGGCGACCGATTGGACATCAGACTTGTATTGATCCAATGGAGTCGAGTTCCACGCGGCATTTTGTACGTTTGTATTAAAGAATTCAACAGCATTTGTAATGTCCTCTTCTGTTTTGAGTGGAGGTGGTACTTGAAATGCTTCATCTATGAAGTATCGAAAAAGATTCCAGTTAGTTTTCTTATTGTGCAGTGTACACTTTTTTGAGATCACTTTTACCTTAGATTCGATATTGATAATAATGGGTGAGTGATCCGATGATAAATCCCAGCAGCTATTGCACGTTATATTATTTTTCGTAATTCCTTTGGTGACACAGAAGTCAATGAGATCCGGTGTTTTACTTCTGTCTGAAGGCCAGTATGTTGGCTGTCCTGTAGAAACCACATCCATTCTATTTGTTTGAATAATTTTTAAAAGTTCCCGACCCCTAGGCGTGATGAGCCTAGACCCCCAAAAAGTGTGTTTAGCGTTGTAATCGCCTGCAGCTATAAAGCGATTGCCTAGGATATTGAAGTAGTCGCAAAATTGACTTTCTTTAATTGTATGTCTTGGGGGGCAGTACAGAGCTGACACTGTCATGTTGCTAGTCCAGTCGTACACAACCACGTTGGTTGCTTGGATATAGTCCTTACAATATGATTGACATTGATGATGTTTGATATTAGCTTTGATAAGGATAGCTGACCCTCCATATGCTTTTCCATCAGGATGCATGGTATGATATAAGTTATACTCGGGAATTTTGAAATAACTCTTAGATGTGAAGTGAGTTTCCGATATTAGCATTATGTCAATTTTATTAATTTTGAGAAAGGTTTTTAACTCGTTCGAGTGTTTGGTTAGCCCATTAGCGTTCCATACGCATAGCTTTAGGGCAGCGAATTTACTGGCATTCTTGACATGAGATCTACTAAGATTTGGGTCATCGTTTGCATTTGGTTCATAAGGGTCTGCAATGATGCGTTAAAAGTTCGAAGGGCTTCAGATATATTCTGTTCGTTACTAGACCGCTACTACCGACCCCTACATAGTGTAATTTATTTATTTATACCCAAACAACTAACACTGTGTTCAATATTACATATTAGAATTGCAGAAAAAAAATCTTAAAGCTTGATCAAATGATTGTAGAAAATTGAAACAAATTATAATGTTAAATTATTCTAACATTGTTGAAACTTCAGACCGATGACCAAATTAATTAATTACAAAAGTCATATGTTTATGTCCTAGTTTAAAAATAACCGCATAATTTCTATATTATTTTGAAAATGTTATAAGCGCTTTGTTTCGCAAATGCATTTTATCTCTAGAAGCCCATATTTCAAAATGTCAGAACGAAATGGGACCGGTTTAGTCTTCGACGCTTCCTAGTGACCTGGTAACAGCCTGGCCGGCTGAACACAACAGGTTTTGATTACATTTACATTACGCCTTTAGTCCTTATTCGGCTAAGCGGAGAGTCTGTAAGTAAGAGCCACAATGATTATAATAATATTAGCTTCTGCCAGCGGCTTCGGTCGCGTGAAAATTGTTTCCATATCCCAAAGGAGCATTATACCGGGGTGAAACCGGCAGCCTTATTACGTAATGAATTCGGAAAGAGCAGAAAAATCGGCCAATCACATAGACGGAAAGCCACATCGCCTCTTTCATCTCGCCTGTGATTGGTCGATTTTTCATACTCTTTGCCCTTTGCTCTTTCCGAATTCACTACGCAATAAGGCTGCAGGCCTATGTGTTATTCCATCCCTGTGCCAAATTTCATCCAGATCCGTTCAGCCGTTCTGGCGTGATTGATTTACAATCATACATCCATCCATCCAAACTTACGCCCTTATAATTTTAGTAAGATGTGTCATTCTGATGTATAAGCTATATTTCTGTAAAGTTGCATTAAGTCGGTTCAGTAGTTTTTGTGTGAAAGAGTAAAAAACATCCATTCATCCATCCTCACAAACTTACACGTTTATAGTAGGTAGGATATATTTTGTATCAATTCGTTTATAACGATATATCCATAGATCTCATTATAAGGTGGGTTATATCGTAGTTAAGTTATCAAAGATAATCCCGTTAGCAGTAGTAGGACTGGCAGCTTATGCCGAGTTTCGCACCTCTAAATGATCGCAGAATTAATGTGACAAATTGTCAAGCTCGCGTTATGTGCTGTGATTGGTTGAATGAATTTTCAACAGCCAATCACAGCAGATAACGCGTGCTTGACAATTTGTCACATTAATTCTGAGATAATTTAGAGGTGAGAAACTCTGCCTTAAAGTAGCAGTCTAGTCGGGTTCATTCTCGGCTCGGGCAAAGTGTTACTAGGTTTTCCATCTGGAATTTTTCAGTAGAAGCCTCGAGTTTGAATAATTATCCCTGTTCAATACTTCGGGCCTGTAGCGTGATGTTATGTTATGATAAGTAACTTATTTCATTTCACGTGACGTTTCGTTACGATTTCACTAGTTCAGACCTAAATAGTAAGTGTATATTGCGGGCTGAGATCGCAATCTGACCGAAATGAGCAGAACCCGTGGTGTGTAGAATTTAAGTATGTATTAACATTAGGTACTTATTTAGTTATTATGAAGCTTTGTATCGTCATAAATATCTGGATTATTTTACTGTTGGCATATCATGGATGGTCGATGGGGCTGAAAGGTTCTGGAGCGGCTAACGCACACTGGCAGACACAGCGTTTGTTAAGGCTGCGGGAATCCGCTGGTTGTGAGAAGCACAAGACCGATCGATGTGATGACACTTTGAGGAGGCCTACAGCCAGCAGCTGACGGCGAGACGCACAGGACCGGTCGATGTGATGACACTTTGAGGGGGCCTACACCCAGCAGTGGACGGCGAGACGCACAGGACCGGACGATGTGAAGACACTTTGAGGGGGCCTACACCCAGCTGTGGACGGCGAGACGCACAGGACCCGTTGATGTGGTGACATTTTGGGGAGGCCTACGCCCAGCAGTGGACGTCTTGGCGTTGGCTGAAATGATGTTGAAAGATCTTGGTAAACCTTTAGTTGACGCTAGCTTAATTATTATACTGTATCTAAAATAACCAACTCATTATTAAGAAAATATGGTTTATTTTTTTAAGTACCTGAGAGTTTTTGTGAATAAAACAGTGTGACCAAAATAATACCTAACCATTAAGATCTTCGCAGCAAAACAAAAATGATTGTGTTGCTTGTGTAACGATGCAACCGATTCAACCGGTTAGTGCACACACAACACTTAATATTTATTCCAATTAGTTAAATATTTAGTAAGCCAGCCAACACACGTTTATGAAACAACATGAATTAGTTCATTGTTACAAAATAATCTTACATAACTATTACATTATCTGCAACTTATCTTAGTAATCTACTGCCTCGTTGATCTAGTGGACGCAAGCGCTACTGTTGAGCTTCAGGTCTTGGGTTCGATGCCCGAGTTGGGCAAACTAAAGTTATTGAGTTCCATCTGGCATTTGTCAGTAGCAGTCTGGATTTGGGACATGGGAGTTAAACATAACTGACGCAATGTGGATGTATTATGCAGTTGCACCTCTGCCTTCTATATCAAGTACAAGAAGCGTGGTCACAGGGCAGCGACTACTTTTCAAGGTACCTTAGGCCGGGGCCGCACTGGCGCAGCGATTTTTCTGATTCTTCGCGCATTAAATATGCGCGAAGAGTTGCGACGACACTTCGTACGATAGAAACAAATGAGTTTAATTTTGTCGCGCTTAGAATAATTATGTCGATCGGAAATGTGGCAAAATTTATATCTGCTGTTCAAGCTAGAGCTTTTTTCTTAGTTAATTTCATGAACACACTCTCTTTTTAATTTATGTGAATTATTCTCAAGGAGAAAGATATTAGATGGGTCAGAATCCTTAGCGACAAGTAGATTCGTAGGTACGTCTTCTTCGTATCACGAAAGAAATGTCATTGCACGGTGCCACCGGCCAGTCATTATACGATGCCGCCACGATTCGCTGGCTTATCGCCACTGCAGTGCGGCCATCTAATTTTTCACGTCGCTGTCGTGACGCCGCCCGTCGCTTTAACAGTGCAGGCCCGGCCTTAGGCCCAGCGCACACCAGGAGAGTCGCGGCGAAGATACTGAGAAGTTAACAATGTAAATAAGACCCTGATTATTATGTTATAAAATTATAGCATATTGAAAATGTCATGGCAAAAATAAATAAGAGCGAGTGGCGCACGACACAGTGAGGCGGCCACGAGAGCTGGCGCACGACCATGGGTGACTGCTCCAGTTGCCGCCGCGGTCGCTTGACCGGTGCAGGTGGTGCGGGTGGTTCGTGCCAGACGTTCCCTCTCCCCTGTTCTTCTTCTTGAAGGCGTTGCTATAATAACCAAGCCCGAGTCTACATCCATAACGTCTGTCCTGTTTGTAAAAACCGCGCGCCGCTCCGTGGCTCTTGGCCGCGCTCAGAGTCGCCGAGCGCCGCTCAAGTTTCTCGTCTCAGTATCTTTGCCACGCCTCTCCAGGTGTGCGCTGGACCTATGTAGTTTTTTTTTACAAACATTTCAATTCACATTCACAAACAGCTGGACCTGGAAGAACTAACTTAGAGTTAAAGCTTAAGTCCCATTCTCGGTTGGTGACAAAAGGTGGCGAGCCTATTGCCACCAACCGAGCAGAAATCCAGACTCCAGACTGCAGTCTCCAGTCAGTAGCAACTGAGAAATATTTTAAGCACATAGAAAATACGGAAGTGGTTACTTATCTATGAAATGTGTTGATTTAAAAAAAAAACCGTTACATACACCTAATGCTTAGATTAAGTAGAATTTATTGAGCTGTGATCGTAATCTTAATAAATAGCGTTACGCGAAATAATGTTCCGTGCCCCGCACTTGGGGCAGATAGGTACATAATACCACTGTAGCTGATTTTAATTTTTAGGCTAGTCATTTTAAAAAAAAAAATTAAATTATACAAGACCATTTTCTTAATAATTTAATTTGTGTTTTTATTTTTTATTTGAAGAACATTTCTACCTATAACGTGTAATTAATTTCACAAAATAATCACACTAAATATGCACTAGGGATGTTATGGAAGTGATGCTATCGGAACCGAAGTCGGAATCGGAGGTTCTAAATTAAGTTTATCGGAATCGGCACCGGAACTGGAAACGGAATCTGAGGTGGAAAATTAATTAACACTTACATTGTTAATTAGCCTTTTTTAATTTCAGCTCAAAAAGAATACACCTAACTAGGTGTTGAAAAAAAACAAATAAATGTTCTAAGATCGTAATCAGTGACTACAAAAGAAGCAAGTTCTATTTCTCAACGGGTCACAGGTTGCCACCGCTGCGCGTCGGCCTCCGATTTCGGTTCCAAAACTTTTAAATCGGAGGTTTGCGGAAACAACGGAAAGTTGCGACAATTCGGAATTGGAATCGTAATCGAACCTCCGTAACATCCTTAATATCTATGTTAATGTGTTATTATCTTATGTTAATGTGTAATGTGGAAACGCCGGGAGGGGCGCCTTAGAAAGACATACATAGACCTTATAGGTAATGTTCTTCAGAAAGGCCGGGTGCGCAGTACTCATAACCGGCGTGCGTGTATGACTAGATGTATGAATGTGAGTGAAGGAAAAGAAGTATGTAAGGATCGTAGCAGGTGGCGTTCTGTAGTTACTGCTTACTTGGGCAAAAGGCGTGGGTTTATGTATGTAAGTTATGTGTAATGTGGCTGTACTAATTTTAATAAGCATATAAATCAATTATACATAATTATGTTTTAAGCTATTTACACCATGCCGAAGACAATTTCGCGATGCAGATGCGATGCTGGATCGAGACCGTCGCGCGTTGCAAATGCGACTAACAGCCAAGAGTAGCGAGAAACGCGCGACTGCATCGCTGCAATAGATCGCCGAGGGCCCGTGGGTGACCGCCCTTAAATTCACGAGATTGATCGACACACGCGCGCGCAGCGTTTGCCGCGCGTCCGTGCAACGCGGTGACAATCGCCCAATAAGGAAGGATTGTTCCTTGCACCGATCGGTCAGTAATGAACCTATCTACATAAACACCCTAGAGATGTTAATATATAGTACTATATATATGTAGATAAAGTGCAGATTTGCAGAATCTGCATTATTTATTTTCTTCTTTCTTCGTTTGGTAATGTAGAATTTTGTTTGATTTCATGATCTAATTGATAAGCATTAATTTGTTTTGCTGAGGTCGGTCCAGGATGAGTGACCGATATACCGAGTCTTTTCCGTGCCTCGGAAAGCACGTGAAGCTGTTGGTCCCAGCTGTCATATTTGTAAATCTTTGATGGTCCCAAGGGTTATTACTCAGTTAGTAGGTCAAATAGGCTCTATGTAATATATTCTGGTATTCAGCTGCTGTCGGTTAAACAGCCCGACTGAAAATATGGTGATGATGACAAAGGTATTCAACGGCAGTGTACGGATTTTAAATTCTTAGTAATCAAGACTTCAGCAAAACATTCCCTTTTTCAGAACCGGATGGTATCCGGTTCTGAAAGAAACTTGATAAATTCTCGATCCGAAACTTAATGATCTACCTACTTAATGATCTATCTTATTGGACTTTCTTTTTATCACTTATTATTTGCGTTTGACATTTTTTTTAATTCTTTTTTTTTGTGTGTGCAATTTTATTTTTATTTTTACTGTATATTTGTTGTTATTATAAGTGGACAGCAAAAAGAAAAAAAAAAGTTATGTGGGTATAATTTCATATTTGGGGTGGATAAATTATCTATTTATTATTGATCATTATAATGTAATGAAAGTGTTGTGAGAAAGGGGGCGGGCTGTAAATCAGCGTTGACCAGCGTAATAGCCATGCTTTACACTGCTCAGCATATGCTGAGCCCGCTCCTTTTGCCATACTGAACAATATTGTGCCTCAGAGCTAAATTGTGTTTGTTCATGTTCTGTTACAGTTGGCAATAAATATTTTCTTTCTTTCTTTCTTTAAATAAACCGAAATGAAAGTATCATCTGTAACAAATCTTTCTGTAATCATAACACTGGTATACAAACTTCAACATTTCTTCTGTTTTATCATTTTTTTAAAGGTTTCCTAAGGTTTCTTATTATGTTGACTTCGCTTATATATCAGATCTAGGTACCCTCATTTTTACAATGCTGCTCTAGTTTTTAATTGATATCATTACAATAGAAAAACAATTGTTTCCTAAATACCCACATACCACAGGTTAAGCTATCGCCAATTTAACTACTTTTGTGTTTCTTAAATAATAGGGTTTGCCCGCAAAATAGTAGATTTGTCACCAAAATGTAGTCACCAAACAATATAAAATCAATTCCACAATAAATCACCTAAAATCATGGAGTTATATGGTCTAGTACCTAATAAATGTTTTTGTATGTACTTTATTAGGTTTTTCCTAACAAGTATTTAAGCAACCTAATTTAAAGAGATCACTAATAAATCATATATTATGTCACTAGAAAATTTCATAAAGTTAGATTAGTGTATATGCAACAGAGTCGACGGAGCCCCGCTGCGCGGAGCCTTTTTTTTTCTGAATGCAGGGTCTAAAGTAACCTAACCTGTCCGTGACGGGGTGCGCTAAGCACCCGAGGTCGCTTTGCTCGCTCTTGGTCCGTCATTGACCACAATTTGTTATTCTAATGTTGACATTTTCACTAAAATTATAAATTGATGTATTAAATTGGTAACGAATACTATTATTTTAATAGCTGAACGAAATAAAATGTAACAACTAAAAAGGAGTCGCAGTCATGGATCGATAATCGATTTATTTGGTGACAGATCTACCATTCTGAGCACAAAGCTATTATTATAACAACAAAGTTTATATTCATCGAATGCACTACAATTTTATTGGTAATCCATCTCTTATTTTACACATATATTAACATTAATTCCTGGGAACACTTTTTGTTTAACTGAGAACGAAAATATTTCGTGGCGATAGATCTATTTATTAGGTGATATAACTTGATGACAAATATAAATTTTGTTGACAAGAAATATTTAACCCGTTTTTAAGATACAGGCACCACCATATTTAGTACTACCGACTTAGTTCACACTTTATTGCGATCAGACAAGTAATAAAGAAATATTTTTCTAAATTTTTTCGAGATGTCACCATCATGACGAACATGTGCAAACGAGTCCAATACTTTTTGGACCACTTGCGGTGAAACATGTTTTAAGAATGTCGTTTGTGTCTAATTTTGTGAAACAAGCATAATTGGATCACTATTAGAAGTTATCAGCAAGGCCTTTTATTTTTTTTGTTAGGGTAATAATCCAATGACTTTGCCCGCTTCGTGTCAGATTTTTACTGACTAAGGTCGTTTGTTTACGACGCACCGCACGACGCTATTTGCGGTCACGATTTTTATCACACGAAATACTGCATACGCTCTGTCGTCCGTTCGTTTGTTCACTAGACACGACTCTGCAACTACACTGCAGTGCACTTGTATTGTTTCATAAGCGCGTGAGTGACGAACCACGCGTGAGCCGTGCGGTGCGTGTCGTCAACAAGCTCATACCGGTTTTGTTCAGCCGCTTAATCGTCCCCGAAAAAAAACCGCCACGACATAGCGGCATTGACAGCATAGCCGAAAAACCGTATGAAGATCGTGTCGCGTGTGGTGCGGTGTCGTGCAATGAACAAGCAGTCCATACAAATATATGAAGCTCTGAATCGTGACCACATTTTGCGGTGTCATGTGTCGCGTCGGGAACAAACGGCCTAAACCCACCCGTGTTCCTTCCGTTACTTGACCCAGGGTCGCGGTAACTCTCTTTCAAATTTATCCACGAAAAGGCCTGGATTCTAAATTTTGTATATAGAAGCTGTGTTTTGATGACGCTTATTGGCAAATAAGAAAAGACCCTAAGATTAGCAAACGTGAATCATCTAATTACCATGAACTGTGTTGTGAAAATCAACGGAATAAACCGCAAAAACAGTTACAAGTGGGTCTATCCTAACTTGCAGTCAGCAATTAGACCGATTCTGACTTTTAGTGATAAATCAGTTCCTCAGGACCAACCCAACACCTTCAATATATAATTTCAAGAACTTTCAAAAGGTAGTGTCGATAGTGACTTCTCTAAATCTCAACCTAGACCATTCAAATGCAAGGTTTTATGGTCTTCAGATTAGATCGTTAATAAATGACCAAACCTTTATCAACTGCATGATAGATGTTGAAACATCTGCGTGCTCTATGTTCGTTTGGGTGGTTAAAAATGTCTTATTCAATAAAAAGTTATCTGACTACTCTCAACACATTGAGGAGTTGATGTTGTACTTCAGCGACTTGCATACATTCGAATACATGTGACATCCAGCAACCCGTATTGGGCCGCGTGGTGGATTACGACCCATGCCCTCTCATAGAGAGGAGGTTTTTGTCCCAGCAGTGGGAACATTAAAAAGCTGATTATTATGATACCTGACAGTAAAATAGACTGCAGCGCTGCGTGGAAATATCTAGCCACAATTACCTACCTCCATCAAATAAATTGAAATTTATGTTTGATAGTTAACCCCAAAAATATAAGTTGTTCAAGTAAATCCAACGTCATTTGGAAGAAAGTGGTGTAGGAAATAGGAAGAAATAAGGTTGCCCTAGCCAGCTCTCAGATAGCCTTGTCCTGGTTACGAGAATACCTGTTAAATCTGGTAACACAAGAATGAATGCTGAGAGCTAGATGTTGTTCCTTAAGCACCCACATTACAAGCGAAATTCATAGTTTAAAGCATAGATTAAAATAACAACAATAAAGCAGTTTGTGGCCATATGCGGCCAGGCAACCCTGAAGTAATCTATTCTCCTATCACTAACCATTCATAAAAATCAAGTTTTATCATAAACATAATACCTGCAGATAGGTTTTGTTGTTAACACCGAGTGGTCGGTCAGTAATGAACCTATCCTTATAAACACCCTAGAAATGTACATACAAAGCATATATGTAAGTAGATCAGTGATTTACAAACTGGGGGACGCGACAACATATAAAGGGTGAGATTATTCTGCTACCAATTATAATTTATAACTTAAGTATAATATAAAAATATAGATGAGCCTTTGTTTTGGGTATATAGGTAAAACTACCTAACCTAACCTACTTGAAAACGACAAAAACATAGGGATATCCCAATGTTTTTGTCGTTTTCAAGTAGGTTCTTACCTTTATTAGTAAGTCACCAGATCCTCAACTCACCAGATTCTCAATTAACCAGATTTGTGCCAAAAAGATATTGCCAGCGGTTGTAATTTCTGAAGAAGAGGAGCACAATCGTTATTCCTATTGATTTACATTACGTACGTTCTTCACATTCTTAAAGCTAGGACATTGATTATAGGTACTTTTTCGTCTTTCTTTTTGTAAAAGACCGTTAGTTACCTAAATACAAACACAAACACAAAATGTGTGCGCGGTCATTTTCTTTTAAGGCTGTAGGGAGCGTCACAAAAATACTTTGAGAGCCCCTGATGTGGATAGAGTACAGAACTGTCATTGTTTATTTTGGTTTCATCTTGTTACTGTTTTGGTTGATAATGTAATTAGATTTTTGACAGATTAAATGATGGATGACGATATACCGAGTCTCCTCCTTGCCTCAGAAAGCAAGGAAGCTGTCATTTGTAAGTCTGTGATTTGATTTTCTGGCTTCTGCGGATAAGCCAACTAGGGGTAGAAAATCGGACACCAGTCTTGCCAAGGGTATCATGTTATCCCGTTACTGGGTTGTGGAGGTCAGAATGGGCTTCATGTCAAATACTGGTATTCAAAGGCACCCGTTTAGACTATACAGACTGTGTGCCAGAAGGCGCAATATTGTGAGTTAGTGTATGAAGGTCTTGTGAGCTGAATGCGTGACGACACAGAAATATATCTAAATAGATAACGCAAGTTCCTTCATCTGTATGAAAACGAAGCGTGCCACTTTTTCACAAACAATTTAAACACAAATTTGCTTACTAATGAAAGAAAACATATCCAAAGCTTTGGCCAATTTTTTCTAAACATTCTTTATAGCTCAATATTGCATAAAAAGGTATTGCATTTTTCTAGATTTCGGTGGATATCCGGTGCCGATAATGCTAATTGAAAAACTCAGATTACGATAATTTTTCGTAACATTAGTCCGTTTTTTGGCACGCGAAGTACATACAATCGCGTCATCTAGTTATATTTATGTCTGTGCGTGACGCATAGAACCGGTCGATGGCAATTTGACGAAGCTTAGGGCTTTGGGAAGAGGCTTCCAGCCTGTATGTCTTTCGGTTGAAATGATGATGATGAAAAAGGTATTCTACGGATATTTCATCGTGAATATTTAAATAAATAAAAAAGTTATACATGTATACTTAAATCATCACCCACAGCCTGAGTTTGCCCACTGCTGAGCAAAGGCCCATCTTTTCATGTTCCTATCCCCATGTGTGTGTGTATGTGCTAGCCTCATCCAGGTTTTATCCGCGACGGCAACAATGACGCCTGCGCATATCGCCACGACCGAAAAATTACGGTTTTAAAATTCTTGGTAATCAAGACTTCAGCATAACATTGCCTTTTACAGAACCGGATATTTCAAAAAAAAACTTGAACAAAATTATCACTCCAATTTTATGATCAATTACTTTAATGTACCAAAGTGAAAGTATGTTCGATAACACATCCTGATGTCATGATAATACAGAAACTGGATTAGGATAAAGGATACTTTCCATGTCGGTATAATGTTTCCTTGAGATAGTAAAAAAACTTCTCACGCGAACGAAACTGCGGGTATAAGCTAGTTTAGGATAATTTATACAAATCCGCACACATACTTAAAAATTGACACTTTTAAAGCAGATGCAAATAAGATATAGAGATACAGGTTATCATGGCCTTGATCGTGACCTATTAGTGCCACTCGATACTCTTAGTTATCCAGTAATTTTTAACCTACTTCGCAAAAAGACAGAAAAAAACAGTCGAATTGATAACCTCCACAGGTTATCAATTCGACTGTTTTTTATGTTGGCTACCTCAGAACTTTTTATTGGGTGAACCGATTTTGATAATTCTTTTTTATTTGAAAGCTGGTGCTTGTCATGTCCCATTTAATTTACATCAAGATCTGATGAAGAACTTCGGCGAAATACATCAGAACTCTTCAATAAATGACGCCAAATCACTCGGGATGGATGCAATTGCATGTCTGTTTATTGGTAACATCATTTTGTAACATAACATCACACTGGTACGATCTAAAGGGGTACATAGGTGTGAACAGTTCACTCACATACTCTCATTGCACCGGTTTTGTTTAAGTTTCATGTTATTGGGTTCATCTATTCTGGCTTCAGTTTACGCACTATACGCGTAGATACCTAGCCTATAGAACTGGCACATTATGTACCACAGTTAAAAAGTGAAAAATAAAAAACCTTTTTCACAAAAATTAAATCAAACGTGAATCATCTAATTACCATGAACTGTGTTGTGAAAATCAACGGAATAAACCGCAAAAACAGTTACAAGTGGGTCTATCCTAACTTGCAGTCAGCAATTAGACCGATTCTGACTTTTAGTGATAAATCAGTTCCTCAGGACCAACCCAACACCTTCAATATATAATTTCAAGAACTTTCAAAAGGTAGTGTCGATAGTGACTTCTCTAAATCTCAACCTAGACCATTCAAATGCAAGGTTTTATGGTCTTCAGATTAGATCGTTAATAAATGACCAAACCTTTATCAACTGCATGATAGATGTTGAAACATCTGCGTGCTCTATGTTCGTTTGGGTGGTTAAAAATGTCTTATTCAATAAAAAGTTATCTGACTACTCTCAACACATTGAGGAGTTGATGTTGTACTTCAGCGACTTGCATACATTCGAATACATGTGACATCCAGCAACCCGTATTGGGCCGCGTGGTGGATTACGACCCATGCCCTCTCATAGAGAGGAGGTTTTTGTCCCAGCAGTGGGAACATTAAAAAGCTGATTATTATGATACCTGACAGTAAAATAGACTGCAGCGCTGCGTGGAAATATCTAGCCACAATTACCTACCTCCATCAAATAAATTGAAATTTATGTTTGATAGTTAACCCCAAAAATATAAGTTGTTCAAGTAAATCCAACGTCATTTGGAAGAAAGTGGTGTAGGAAATAGGAAGAAATAAGGTTGCCCTAGCCAGCTCTCAGATAGCCTTGTCCTGGTTACGAGAATACCTGTTAAATCTGGTAACACAAGAATGAATGCTGAGAGCTAGATGTTGTTCCTTAAGCACCCACATTACAAGCGAAATTCATAGTTTAAAGCATAGATTAAAATAACAACAATAAAGCAGTTTGTGGCCATATGCGGCCAGGCAACCCTGAAGTAATCTATTCTCCTATCACTAACCATTCATAAAAATCAAGTTTTATCATAAACATAATACCTGCAGATAGGTTTTGTTGTTAACACCGAGTGGTCGGTCAGTAATGAACCTATCCTTATAAACACCCTAGAAATGTACATACAAAGCATATATGTAAGTAGATCAGTGATTTACAAACTGGGGGACGCGACAACATATAAAGGGTGAGATTATTCTGCTACCAATTATAATTTATAACTTAAGTATAATATAAAAATATAGATGAGCCTTTGTTTTGGGTATATAGGTAAAACTACCTAACCTAACCTACTTGAAAACGACAAAAACATAGGGATATCCCAATGTTTTTGTCGTTTTCAAGTAGGTTCTTACCTTTATTAGTAAGTCACCAGATCCTCAACTCACCAGATTCTCAATTAACCAGATTTGTGCCAAAAAGATATTGCCAGCGGTTGTAATTTCTGAAGAAGAGGAGCACAATCGTTATTCCTATTGATTTACATTACGTACGTTCTTCACATTCTTAAAGCTAGGACATTGATTATAGGTACTTTTTCGTCTTTCTTTTTGTAAAAGACCGTTAGTTACCTAAATACAAACACAAACACAAAATGTGTGCGCGGTCATTTTCTTTTAAGGCTGTAGGGAGCGTCACAAAAATACTTTGAGAGCCCCTGATGTGGATAGAGTACAGAACTGTCATTGTTTATTTTGGTTTCATCTTGTTACTGTTTTGGTTGATAATGTAATTAGATTTTTGACAGATTAAATGATGGATGACGATATACCGAGTCTCCTCCTTGCCTCAGAAAGCAAGGAAGCTGTCATTTGTAAGTCTGTGATTTGATTTTCTGGCTTCTGCGGATAAGCCAACTAGGGGTAGAAAATCGGACACCAGTCTTGCCAAGGGTATCATGTTATCCCGTTACTGGGTTGTGGAGGTCAGAATGGGCTTCATGTCAAATACTGGTATTCAAAGGCACCCGTTTAGACTATACAGACTGTGTGCCAGAAGGCGCAATATTGTGAGTTAGTGTATGAAGGTCTTGTGAGCTGAATGCGTGACGACACAGAAATATATCTAAATAGATAACGCAAGTTCCTTCATCTGTATGAAAACGAAGCGTGCCACTTTTTCACAAACAATTTAAACACAAATTTGCTTACTAATGAAAGAAAACATATCCAAAGCTTTGGCCAATTTTTTCTAAACATTCTTTATAGCTCAATATTGCATAAAAAGGTATTGCATTTTTCTAGATTTCGGTGGATATCCGGTGCCGATAATGCTAATTGAAAAACTCAGATTACGATAATTTTTCGTAACATTAGTCCGTTTTTTGGCACGCGAAGTACATACAATCGCGTCATCTAGTTATATTTATGTCTGTGCGTGACGCATAGAACCGGTCGATGGCAATTTGACGAAGCTTAGGGCTTTGGGAAGAGGCTTCCAGCCTGTATGTCTTTCGGTTGAAATGATGATGATGAAAAAGGTATTCTACGGATATTTCATCGTGAATATTTAAATAAATAAAAAAGTTATACATGTATACTTAAATCATCACCCACAGCCTGAGTTTGCCCACTGCTGAGCAAAGGCCCATCTTTTCATGTTCCTATCCCCATGTGTGTGTGTATGTGCTAGCCTCATCCAGGTTTTATCCGCGACGGCAACAATGACGCCTGCGCATATCGCCACGACCGAAAAATTACGGTTTTAAAATTCTTGGTAATCAAGACTTCAGCATAACATTGCCTTTTACAGAACCGGATATTTCAAAAAAAAACTTGAACAAAATTATCACTCCAATTTTATGATCAATTACTTTAATGTACCAAAGTGAAAGTATGTTCGATAACACATCCTGATGTCATGATAATACAGAAACTGGATTAGGATAAAGGATACTTTCCATGTCGGTATAATGTTTCCTTGAGATAGTAAAAAAACTTCTCACGCGAACGAAACTGCGGGTATAAGCTAGTTTAGGATAATTTATACAAATCCGCACACATACTTAAAAATTGACACTTTTAAAGCAGATGCAAATAAGATATAGAGATACAGGTTATCATGGCCTTGATCGTGACCTATTAGTGCCACTCGATACTCTTAGTTATCCAGTAATTTTTAACCTACTTCGCAAAAAGACAGAAAAAAACAGTCGAATTGATAACCTCCACAGGTTATCAATTCGACTGTTTTTTATGTTGGCTACCTCAGAACTTTTTATTGGGTGAACCGATTTTGATAATTCTTTTTTATTTGAAAGCTGGTGCTTGTCATGTCCCATTTAATTTACATCAAGATCTGATGAAGAACTTCGGCGAAATACATCAGAACTCTTCAATAAATGACGCCAAATCACTCGGGATGGATGCAATTGCATGTCTGTTTATTGGTAACATCATTTTGTAACATAACATCACACTGGTACGATCTAAAGGGGTACATAGGTGTGAACAGTTCACTCACATACTCTCATTGCACCGGTTTTGTTTAAGTTTCATGTTATTGGGTTCATCTATTCTGGCTTCAGTTTACGCACTATACGCGTAGATACCTAGCCTATAGAACTGGCACATTATGTACCACAGTTAAAAAGTGAAAAATAAAAAACCTTTTTCACAAAAATTACAACCGACTTCAATTTCGGAAGTCGGTGTTCCTGTTTACGTGTCTTTGTTTTTTGACACCGACTTAAATTGAAGTTATTTTTCACTTTGCATTGTTTTGTTTGGAAGTCGGTTGTAATTTTTAAAAAAAGGTTTTTCTTATATCGTTGCCTTACACTGGGCATTTCCTTCTGGGTCCGTTATTTTATGCTTTTGACAGCGAAAAATCATTCCTAACAAAATCATCTTGACCCAGAAAAATGGGGCTTTTGCATATATATTTTTTGCTGAATATAATAAATATTAGCTCTAGTAAACAAATATGAGAGATATTTTAAAAATCCTCGGAGTGACTATTTGAAAGAGAAGTACGATATGGACTCTGATGTCAATCTCCACGATGCGACACCCGTACAACTGCCGTAGAAAACTGGTACATCGCGAGATAAGACGGCTTTTTCGACGAAGCGTTTCAATTTTGTTTAATTTTTCAGGCAGATGCGCTGGCAGAAGTGGAAGAGTCTGAGGTGAGCGCCCGCGCCATCTAACGGTTAATCGACAAGCTTTATGAACTCCGTAAGTAACTACAGTAAGGCCCGCCTGCGCCTTCCTGGGTTATCTTACTAACTCCGAGTTAGTAGCTATCATGGGCCCATAATGTATAGCAAGTTATCAGTTAAACCTCGTGTTAAGTTTTTGGCGCAAGTGGGCCTAAATTTTTCTCTTTTTGTTAATGTTGTGAGCAACAAATTTTCGCAAGTAAGTAGAATATCATCTTATTAATTATGTATTATTTCAAAACAAACCTCATACTAGTCAAGTCTTATTACATAACAAAAACAGTCTAGAAAAAATGTCTGCCAATTAAGCACTTACAGTAGTTTCACCGACCTTCAGTTACCTAAATTATCCAACACTTATTTTTACGTTAGTCGCAATATAAAAATTATGAATGCGATGTGTCGACATGAGAGAAATTAAGTCATTTCATAACTGTTCAACAATATTTGTGCAAAGGTCACGGGTACGATTTATTTAGCCTGACTTGTTACACTTGCGGTTGAAATTTCTTGCGAGTGAACGTCAAGTGGCTTTGGCGGTAAAATTCCGCTTCTAATTATTGACTTGGTTCGGTTGGACGTCAAAAATAGGTGATCAGTAGTTTCAAACAATGTTTTATTATGTTCAATAATCAATAGCAATACTGCCAGCGTTTTGGTGATGTGGAAAAATTTGTTTATGTCCAATTTCTTTTCCTTGTTTTTATTCATGCTTGAACATTATTTTAAATAGTATATATACAATTCATAGTTTTTGAGTTACCTAATTTAATTCTATTGTACCTACTTAAATAAAGAAAATTCAATTACATACCAATAAAAGAATAAGTTTTCATACAAGGGTTTATTTTTAATTTCCATGGACTGCATGAAATACCGGTGTATTCCCGAACAACAGAACGTCATAAAATTTCCTTACTGTTGTCCCCCTTATGTACATATGTATATACGAGCAACGGGGACATCGGACAGTTAAAATTTCACGTATAAACCATAGCGAGTTCGCAGCGGATAAAAATAATTTATTGCAATAATAATAAACTAATTTACGGGCACTTTTATGTCGTCAAGCTGTCGGTCAATCCGAAATATGAAGCTCGTTGCACATTCGCAGGTGTGTTTTCTCCTAATATTTCATCCTATAAATAGGGCCAAGATGTCCATTTTCCAAATTTCTAAAATACTCGTATATGGAAAACACTTGGTCGAAGAATGAAGCTAACAGATCCCAGTGGTCTGTATACGGTGAACGCCACCGAATGAATAATACTGTTGAAATTTGGCACGCGCAACTCAACAATAATTTAAAGTAAAAAAAGGGTGTCACTTTTGCGATTACTAAATACATTAGCTGAAATGGAAAACGACACTGATTATAAAAATGAATCACATTGGCGACAAAAACAATTTTTGGATCGAGATGATTACATTCTAAAATGTCAATAAGAATTAATGCATAGTGATATAACAAGCGGTATTTTTTTAGATGAATTACGATAAAATTTTAACCTAAGTTTTATCTAGATAAGTAGTTCATTAATAAAATATGAATTAAATGTTATACAGAAGGCAGTATGAAGACTGAAACTGAGACACGCCCCACACCTAATATATTTTTTTTTATGCAGGACATTTTAGTTTTAAAACTTCAGTAGGACCAACACGAAAAACATACCCTCGTGGACCTACTGGTAGAACAAAATAGTAGGACCACGAGAAAACACCCGGTCGCAAGCGTAGCTAGGTCTCTATGCAGAAGAACGTGCAAGAACCTCCACGGACACTCTTTTCAATCAGTCAGTAAATGATTAATAACAAAGTATTGGTTTAAATCTTTGTTGTGGTTCCAAATTACTTGTATGTGGGGACGATGTAAAAAAACGTTCACGTAAAAGCGTCTAGAGTAAAAAAAATACAATAAGTAATTAAAACAGGCCGAAGCAGGTTACTTACTAAGAGCCTGTTTTTAATACCTAACTGTTCTGTAAGGTTTGGCCTGGTTTTAATACCCAACTGTTCTCAATTAGCCTTTGATGGCTCTTCTACTACTGATTTTAACGATTAGTTGGTTGTGAACGTGATTATGAGAAAACTTAATTCAGAAAACAAATACTTAATTCAGAAACAATTCTGAATTAAGTATTGGGACACTTCAGCCGTCGCGCGACCTTATAAAGCGTCTATTTGTTTTTCTATTGTGTCTGTAATTTCGCCGGATAAAACTTGAACGTATCAAATAATAATTTAATGTGTTAAATTTTTACAGGTTTTCAAGCTAAAATAGAGTTTGACAAATACTCAACTTCAATACTTCAGAAATCGGGGATAAAATATATACTCATTTCAGCCGAAAGACGTCCACTATTGCACAAAGGCCTTCCCGCAAGTGTCATCACATCGATCAGTGCTGTGCGTCTCACAGTCAGCTGATTCCCGCAGCCAGTATCAGGTCATCATGGCTCCACCTAGCTTGAGGAACATCTTCCAACAATATGTCTGCCGGTACACGATCGCTACTCCAGATCTTTTTGATCCCATCGATCATCCGTTGCCCGAAACAATAATTGCGTAATCATTACCCGATCATTAGCAGAGGCCAACTGTATGCCGTCATTCATATGATGTGTGTTGACATTGAACAAAAAAAACGGCGTCTTCCGAAACTCGCCATCAAATACGATGGCGTAATGAAGTCAGTTAAGTAACTTACACAAATAATTTAATTCTAGGAACGTTTAGGGAAAATGGCCATTTATATTGAAATAAACTTCGCTGTAAAGATGACGAAAGGGTCAATACTTACGATCGTGATTCAGTCATACTACGTACCCATCAACTTTCAAGGATATACCGTATTGGACGACTTAAATCTTTGGCAATGGATTGTTTAATTTAACTTGACCATTAAACCAAAAAAAAACATGAACTTTAAATTTCTTCAATTATACTACCAGTGGTCGATGACCTTTTTTTTTGGGTGGTAAATCATCCAATGACTTCTCCCGCTCTGGGTGAAGCGGAAGGGCGTGTCAGACTTTTACTGACTAAAACCCACCCGTGTTCCTTCAGTTGCTTGTGCCAGGGCCGCGGTCGATGGTCGTGGTCGATGATCTACGGGGACGGTTGTGTACCACATACACACAAATCTTCTCTTGTCGTTGAACTCTTTTGTTTTGCATACTTCTGAATTTCCACAAGAAAATAAAACGAAAGAGTTCAACGCAAGGACTAAAATAAAAAATCATTGATATCGTCTGTTTAACAAATAAAATAATAAAATTAATAAAACCGGCACATTTTTGTTTCATGCTTTTTGAACTACATAATTTATCTAGTATTAGACACGTTTCGATCGACAACCCATCGAACACGTAATTACGAACACTTAATTATTAATTATGACGATTTCTAGCGAAAATACCCCGACTAAAATAGTAAAACGCCCATAACTTTTGAACGGCTGAGCCGATTTTCATCAAACATTGCTAGAACAACTCTCAATAAAGTACCCGCTTAGGAGCTATGATGCCACAGACAGATACACAATTACACAAACAGATACAAACGTCAAACTTATAACACTCCTATTTTTCCGTCGGGGGTAAAAAAGACACAGTCTGCTTATATTGGACTCCTGAGGCTCACATCAAAATTTCATATCACTGATGGTGATGGTTGAAATGCCAAAACTACTACTGTCTACTGTCTGTCATGTATGTCTTGTACCTACAGACCGTTCACTATAACTTGTGTATAGAGAAAAGTTGCTTGCCAAGCTTGGGTAAAGAACAGCAGATGCTTTTGTCGCCAGTAGCTGCTCGTCTGTTTGACGACTTAGTTTCAGTATTGAAAATACTAATATTAATAGTAACAGTGCTACCAATCGCTTCCCGTGACAAGTTATAATGGTCGCACTGTAGCTACATTGTGTATTGCATTTTGTGTGCCAAATAAATGTTTTCTTTTTTCATTATTTTCTTTCATAAGAGATTAATCAAGAACATTTCGATAGCGGTTGGCGTTCCAATACATTTTTGACATTTTAGCCATCACTTTCACGTCACTTTCGTTGATAGAATACCACTTCTTGTGTAGCGCCTCTCTGGAGATTAAAAACGTCAGGAGTTCACAATATGTGGGCGAACTTCCAACCAAAGATTAGCTTTTTTACCCCTACACAAAGCAGGGATCTGCTCCTAGTTTACCCGGATGCAGATGAAAACCTACTGTTAATTTGTAGGTAGGTATTGTAAGGACCTCCATATCTATTTAAAGTGACAACTGATGTTTAGTTTTGGTAGATTAATCATAATTTTGAACGCTAGAAAATATTTGAAGATATTTTTGTTTAGTTTTTCTTGTCACTTCTGTTGCCGTTGTTGAGTCAAAACAAGTTAAAAGTAATTATTGTCTAAAATAAAATTCGTTTAAAATTACTCAGTAAAAAATTACCCAGTAGATACTGTAGCACCTGCTGGATGAAATCATTCTCATTGATAAGACTGGTTGTCACTCTCCACTGAGATTGATTTATTTATTTATTTGTTAACATAGGTAAATAAATACAGATCTTATGTTTGATGAACAGAGCGCTATGTTATGCCAGGGGGCGAACAAATATGTTGTGCAAATCTAGCTGAAGATAACAAATATTTGAAAATCATGCATAATTATGGTATTAAATTAGAAATTAATTGAACAACTACATATTATTTAATACTCCAATTATGTCAGACTTAAATGAGGAATTATTAAAATGTCAAAAAAAAGAAATCTATGTCAAAATAATTAAAAATGTCAAAAATAATTTAATGTCTAATTGTAATTCTAAATTAATTCGTCATTCAAGTATTCGTCAATATTATAATAACTTTTATCAATTAAGAACAATTTTATTTTTTCTTAAATAAATCTACCAGTCATGTTGTACATACACGTAGATCTTCAATTAGATATCACCAAACGCCCCTTTTAAACCGTAACAAATTCCACAATTATATAACATCAATCTTAATGAAATGTTCAATTAGTAAGCTCGAAAAACTTCGAATTAAAAACAGCTTCTGCATACAAAAACGTGTTACAAAAAGTATGTGTTTCGCCACAAGTGCGTACGAGATAGTGCGCAGGCCTACGAAGAGTGCGCCAACCTTGTCATTCTTGCGTAATACCGGAACACCGCGCTCGGTAACGTTGAGACGATATGCTTTATAGCACTGTGTCTTTACGCTCCTGTTCGCTTCTGTATGCCTGGTACTTTTTGCAGACGGGTTTTGCAAAATATCAACTACTCACGCCTTCTTTAATTTCGATTTTATTGAGGGAAAGTTTTGGTTGAATTACCTTTGCTGGCGTAAATACGAGTATCTAGTACGATTCTTCTAAATAAATTAGGATTTTTCACGGCAAATTTATCTAAGGGGTCGCGGATTGAGTGACAGAAAGTACATAATTATGAATAAAAAGAGGGCGTTGTCAGCAGTTCGGTTTATTTAGTCCGGTTACTGGACTGGTGAGACCACAGGCATGGGACTTTTCGTCTGAGCAGTTCGTGTATGTAATACGACTGGATTATTGAGCCTGATAGTTCGGTATTAATATCGGACCTGCACTAGTGTAAAAGGTAAAAGGAAAGACTGAAAGGTTGACATATAATATGACATTTTTTTAAAGCTGTCTACTGATATTTTGTTAAGGTAAACATCATGTTTTACACAGACAGTCTTCAGGTAGAAGAAAACCTTTGGCTATTTGGAGTCAGATAAGCCCTGATTGTCTACGATTCAACCCTCTTGAGGTACGACGCCGAGAACATTGCAAACCAGGCACGTAGGTATACATGATTTCTTTTCATTTTGTTACTGTTGATAAGCTTGCGTTTGACCACTAATCTCACCAGATGGTAAGCGATGATGTTGTCAAGGGTGAAGCACGCTTGCTTAGAAGTAACCTAGTCACTCTTGCTTTTGTAGGTATCAGGGAACAGCAATAATTCTACTCCTTAGCTGCACGCATTTTGGCAAACCCTGATTTATTCACTTGAAGTATGTTTGTATGCATGGCAATTGGCAAACAATGACATAACGATTGCGTATATCAAAGCGTATATCGGTCACTTGTTCAGATTGTGTTACCAGAGCGTAATGATATATCGAGAAACATGTGTGCTGTGACGAAAGTGTGGTCAGTGTGGTCACAGGTAATTTAGTGTCATACTCTACTGATTGACAGCCGATTACCGGTCCAGTAACCTCCAAAGTAATGCTGCGATTGCTGCCACTAAACTTGTACAATTTCAGACTACGGGCTACCACTGAGAATTTCGAGATGGAAAACCCAATACCTACTAAGTTTGCCGATCTGGCAATAGAACCCTTGCCAATACTCAACCAACGACCAAAGAATTTGGCCATCCACGATCACTTGAAAAACTCTCCCTATATTACCATATCTTTGAAAATATTTTTGAGCCTGTAATTAAATGACTCTGAAACGTTAGGTTATGAAATTATCAGACTGTGTTAATAGCGAAGATGCATCTGAAACTAATACTACCTATTACATGTGTGGGTCTAAAAGTTCGCGGAATATTTTCCTTAAAAAGCGTATCTATTTTCTCCCTATGGACCTACTACATTAAGATTGAACTAGTGAAAATTATCGCGTTTCCAAATTCGTTTTTATCGAACTGCAGAACTAACCGGTTCCTTAACGGATTGTAAACCATTTCTTTTCTAGCAAATTTGAGTAAAATCCAGTTAGATTAAAAATCTCTCCTTGTTGAAACGTGTTACCATGTATCCGATCCTTTAAGTAATGCCAAACACAAATAGTTGGATGCAAATGGACTCCATAATGCGAGACGAGGTGTCAACGGCATAGATAAGTTTTAGAAATCTACTTATTACCCGGCCGGTGCCGAAAAGACTTAGTGTACGTACACCAGACCTATCGACGCAACTCTGTATGTCCGTAAGACATAACATTTCGCTAGTGATGTAAAAGTACTTTGAATAATATAGAGGGCGAAAATTGCCTGATGGACCTTTGGTAAAAATATAACTACATAAATGAAAGAACGTCAAAGACTTTATATGCGTTGCGCCAGGAATGTGGCATTCCATTAAAAAAAATCGAAAAATATTTAAGCACAATAGGGAAAGTATGTATACTATATTGCGTCCAGCCTATTATTTTACTTTTGACAGATGCCTATGAAATTTTACAGTTAGTAACATGCAATCATACTAATATTATAAATGTGAATGTAAGTTTGTTTGTTACGTTTTCACGCAAAAACTACTGAACTGGTGGTATTAGAAGTAATATAGGATACATTTTATTTAAAAAAATATTGGCTTCACTGCCAGCGAAGCCGCGGGTTATAGCTAGTAGACAATAAATATTTCATCGACGCTTACAGTAGTGAAGAAAAGTGCTTCTACGCTCCGTTTAAAAATCACAAGGTTAATCAAATTTACGTAGCAGTGAAAATCGTATTGTAAATTGAATATTTGTTACATTATAATAATGTTATTATAAATAAGATTTACAATTAAGGTTTGTCATTCTAATGTAGGTTAAATGATTCAAAAAGTAATAGGGGAGACCGAGGGGAGTTGAAACAATTTTGCCATTTTGTTTCATAAACCAAATATTATAGACAGAAATCATATGATATTAGTACCAATCGATAGGTCATTCTTTACACTTGCGAATGACTAACATAAAGAAATTGTAAGCGTTAAATAATCTGGTGAAAAATCGACTTAACCATAACAAGTCAACTTGTTTCAACTCCCCTCATACCGAGGTAAGATGAAACAGGAGTCAAGGAGAGTTGAAACATATGGTTTTTGAGAAGTATTAAGGGCTGTAAAATAAAAATTATGATATAATTTAAAGGTTTTTAATTAAATTAAACTTTTCAACAATTAGTAGGTATTGTAAATCTTATAAATTCTAAATCTTTGACATAAAATAATTATTAACTCTCAGTCATTTCTTAAGTATTACAATCAGTCTTAATCAATATTTCTTCGAATACTTATTTAAATTACAATAATCTCACAAATGTCAAAAAAATATAAAATAATAAAAAACATCAATCTGACAAGCAGTTGTGGCAAACATAAGAAAGTTCCCCACCGGTGCAATCTTTGCAATTTGTGTTTGTCAACTACTGCGGTGTAATTTTGAAAAAAAAGTTCCACGTTTGTCCTATTAAAACTTGTAGCTCGAGCGATACTTGTAGGTTGAGGTAGTCTCAGAGAAAGAACAGGATGACGTTTCATAAAAGATCGAAGCCATACCTCTCCAGCCATTTCATGCTCAGTCCAAGAAGAAGGAATTTTTTTATTATATTCTACAGCCAACCTATAAGCAAAAGTTCTAGTTTCCTTAGTTCTTAGGCCAAAGTTAGCAGCAGCGCAATTTAAAAGATAGTCACAGAGTACCTTCTCCTCTGAAGCTGTAAAAACAGTATTTTCAGGATATCCAACCGTTGGAGCAGTCGCCGTTTTGTTTGCTTCATACGCAGTTTTTTTTTTTAATATACCTGAAAAGGGAGGTATGGTTCAGGTTGAAACTTGAAGCCGCGTCACGGAGACTTTTCTGTCGTAAAGTTACTTCTTTTGCTGCGAGATCATATATTTCGCGACTCGCCATACCTCTGTCAGTTTTTCTTTTATAATCAGTAGGCATACTGAAACAAAATAAACAATATAGCCAACAAAAAAAAATTGTGCTCGTTATTTATTAGTCAATAAATAATGAGCACATTTTTTTTTCTTAGCTTTCTGATATAAAATTGAAAACGAGGAGAGTTGAAACAGTCTGTTTCAAATCTCCTCAGTAAGAAAAAACCTCACAATTCTCATTAATTGCACAATCAAGATGCAAATACACAGAAATCAATTGTACCAAATATATATAGTAAATCTTTAGTTAATGATCTTTCGAAACATATATAATTTAAGCCAAAATACAAAAACTTTATCAAAATATAGGCATCGTAAAAAAACGTTAAAAACTTACTTTTCACGATTTTTGTCACATGGGACGCAGAACTCCACAACCGTGCGACTTACCCTCCCGACGCGAACTGACATGTCAGCGGGCGGAGGGAAGTGATTTAAAAGCGACGTTGCCAACTCACTAACGACTTTAAGTTGCAAGAAATTTGTACTGTTTCAAATCACCTTTGTTTCAAATCCCCTCGGTCTCCCCTACTGGATGTAGATATAAATATAGAAAAACAGAAAGTAAAATACTTGCGATTTTATTATGATGAATTGTTGGATTTTTCTCCATATTAATTCGAATCTTCACTTGAATAAAATCATGTGTTATCGTTTGTTCAATCGATTAATATTTCAAAGTCAAAGTCAAAGTCAAAATTTTATTGCGAACTAAGTGTACAATGTTGATGTTATTTTATGTTGTTACTTAAGACTTAGCAGCCTTTTACAAGCATTGCAAATTTGCAATCATTAAATAAAGTCGATTATCATTAGAAATCAAATCGGCACCGCATTAGTTCATCACTCTCTCTCTCTTGCCTAGCCTTTTCCCAACTATATTGGGGTCGGCTTCCAGTCTTACCGATTTCAATAGTTCATCAAATGTTTTTAGAGGGCCGTAGGTACCCGAAGGGTCCATACGAAGCCCTATTGCTGTCACTCACGTGTCTGTCTGTCCGTCGTCTATCATACAGGTTTTACAGCCAAATAGTTGGAGCGAGCCTTCAAATTTTCATTCTTATTGAACCAAAGCCATACAAATTGTCAAAAAATATTTTTAAGGATTGTGTTTTTTTTTTGTTTTAAGGGGTTTTTAATGTTGGGAAAGCAAAAAGAAGGCGCGTAAAAAAATGGCCAACCTCATCGAGTGGGATATCGTTGTTTAGAGCTCGTTGAGTAGAAAAATACTGTATTTTTTGCTTTAAATTACATTAGAAAATAAAGGAATGAGAAGCCATAAAAGTCAGCTTTTAAAAAAATATAGTGGCGAAAATTTTTTTGATGCCCATTTATCTATGAACTTTAAATTTGGTGATAATGTTTCCTTTGAATTTTACTAATAAATTATAATATATTAGTATTATTGGTTATAATATTATATAAACCAGATTTTTTCTTTGTAATGCCCTCATCTTTCCTATTACAACCAACTTGATTTTACGGTTTGATACGGAACGCTAAATGTGCGAAGTTTGACACGCACTGACCGGTTTTTTTTGTTATTGTAAATAGGATCGCGCTTGACCACTATCTCACCTGATAGTAAGCGATGATGTGGTCGCCGATGAGGCACGCTTGCCTAGAAGTAACCTATTCACTCTTGTAAGTGCATTCTATATACATGCATTCTATAAGCATAATTTCTTAGAAAAACATTATAGGTACGGACGTGAAACCCACATATTACCTACACACTTAATGAGATACAACACGGTGACGGTGATACAAGCACTTCTGCTATGTGGTTACCATTACTAACCAGTTATCCAAAGGTGGTTAGATTCGTTTCCGTAACATTCAATGGTCTGTCAAGAGCGAATGCACTCACTGCGAATGATATAATGAGATCAAGGGACCGCAAAGCAATGTGACGTGATTCTTAAAAAAAAGTTGCAAATGCGGCCTTGGTGCAGCTTGGAGCGAAGCAATGAGGCATCATCGTCATCTACTTGTGCTGCTCAACAAGGGTAGGATTGCCAGCATTCCACTGTTTTTTTTTTCGTTTGTTACGTGACTAACAATCCCACCCTATCTATGAAGATTATTCGCGTCTCACAAAAATAATAGCAAACATGAGGGTAAAAATGGCTCTTGTGTTTATGTAAATATCTTCGTTAGTACAGGCTATTTCTGACTCTATATTAAACTAGCTTCTGCCAGCGGCTTCGCCCGCGTGAGATTCGAAAATTATTCCGAGGGATAAAAAGTATCCTTTGTGATATACCTAACTATCATCTGTCTCTGTACCAACTTTCATCTAGATCCGTCCAGTGGTTTGAGCGTGAAGAAGTAACAAACATACAAACACACACACACACTCACAAACTTTCGCCTTTATAATAGTAGTGTGATTGAAATAACCTCATTGCGATGTTCGTTTGTATTATATTATGCCATAAACATACAATATCGATCGTCACCGCATCAAAACTTTGGCTATCAATGGTAATCTAACATTCTACAAATTCCCTTTCAATCAAACTCTCACTAACGCTAATGCAAAGCAGTAATAGCGCCTTGAGGCTTTAGACAGTGTTGTTCTATTCTAGCGTAGCGATGGTGACAGTCGAAATGTCAAAATGTAAAGGATTGATTACGCGACATTTCGAATTTTTTTTGAAATTTTTACAATCACTTTCGCAACTTGATAGAATCTCATTTGTCTAGAGCTTCAGATCATAAGAATGATTCTAGCATAGTGCCACCGCTACCGCTTATCGCCCCGCCCTCTACACTAACCTCGCAGCCTAAGGTACTAGTACCGTCACATTACCTACCAATCTTTATTCCTCACCAAAAACGCAGTACCTTGAACACCGCTCTGTAGCAATGTTACGTAAAAATAACATTCGGTGAACATAGCCAGTAGTCACGTATGATCCCAGGTTAGCATTTCTCCATCGCACATGCGCATTTCAATGAAGTCAGATGAAAATACGATTCGGATTCGTACCGTGTGACCGACTGTCACAAAGGATTATGTATGTACGGTAGGTGTGTATCTCTAATATTATACATAGGTTTCTGTAGCTTGGTTAATACTCAACTAGCAACCCGCCCCGGCTTTGTTCGGGACAAATTATATACAAAAACCTTCCTAGTTTATCGCTTGTTCTATTAGTGAAAAATTTATGACTAGTTGCCGGACACACAAACAAAAGTAAGCTACTATAAAACTTGTTATATGAATTAAGTATCGGGCTAATGGCATCGCAGGAATTATTTTTTTTCAAAAACTGGAAAAAAATAAGGTTTGGTCTGTGATTTCTTACTAGTAGCGCCATCTCGTGACAATACTTAATGGTTTGATTCGTGACTGTCCAAAATTATAAGTATTGTACTTATAATTTATTACCTACTATGAACTACTATACTTTTAAATCAATGGTAGAACTTGGTTTCGCCTTCATATGTGCAAGGAAAGAATGCCTAGTGCTTTAAATCGATGCACACGTATTATTTAAATCTTCTTTTTGAAATATATTCATTTTACATAATTTTATCTCACATTGTAAAATGTCATACGTATGTACGACCAAGGAAGAGTTTTTCTTTCTTTCTTTATTATAGAACAGGACTAGTAGCGACATCTGTATTTTGCTGCAAATACAAACTGAAGCTGCCAAATCTATTAGAAACAACAATGACGAGACATCGCGTTATTTATATTTATAGCTGCTGTGATTTTGCATTACATTCGAAATAAATGCCAAAAGGATAGTCTCAGTGACCTTAAACTAAATATTTGGCCCAAGCACGGGGTCCCAACACTAAGAAAGAAAATTTTTGTGAAACTGTCCTAAGGGAAGAAGGAAGAAAATATAACCAATCAGAGGCGAGGTTTTTTTTATTTTCATGCCGATCGCTCTTACAACAAATTTTTAAGGACAGGCTGGTTGAAGTAGTTGGTGAGTGTGATCGAATATTTTAGCAACACAAAGTCACGTTTAGTAGTTTTGTTTTGGCGGTGCTCAATACAAAATCGTCCCGGGTGCCAACCCATGCCACGCCGCCACTGGCTGAGCATACGCAGCTACAGTAGTGCTATTCTCTAAGGATATACCCACAGACATAAATCTAACCAGACGACGCGATTGTATGTACTTCGCGTGCCAAAAATCGGACTAAAGTTACGACAAATGATCGTAATCTGAGCTTTCATTTAGCAAAATCGACACCGGAAATCCACCTTAAATCTAGAAAAATGCCTTTATATGCCATATTGAGCTGTAAAGAATGTAAAGAAAAAGTTGGCCGAGGCATTGGAAATGTTTTCTTTCATTGGTAAGTAAATTTGATTTTAAATTGTTTGTGAAGAAGTGGCACGCTTGGTTTTCATACAGATGGAGGGACTTGCGTTATATATTTACTGTGGATATACCTAATAGCTATAATACCTTATTTATTTATCATTATCATTATCATTAACTATAAGTATAAATGGTCGAAAGAAAGTTTATACTTTTTCTATATTTACAATAAAAATTAAAAAATCCTCATTTTTGCCTTTTTGCAATTTAATTGACAACATTAACTTAGGTTCATTTTCCACAATTAGCAAATGCAATTTATCTAATTTTTTACAAATTTAGGTTTAAGTTGTTAATAGTCCGGTCAAATTAGACTGAAAATTGGGAGGATTGTTCAAAACATCATCATAAATGAAATCTAAAAAGTTCTTATCGATCGGACACCTGGAAAAAAAAATACCCCGGGGTCAAAGGTCACAAAAACGAGATTTTCGCGACTTTCAACAAAACGGTAAGTTTTACCATAAAATTAGCCCGGACAAAAATCGTAGATCAGGAAACTATCTATTAAAATGTTTGCTTATTTTTTTCCTAAAAGTCGTTTTTGAGATTTAACGATCCAAAAAGTTGAAAGAGTTGTAATCGTCTGAATATGCAAACGTTTCCACGCCACCTTTGAGGTAGTGTAGGTTAGCGCATTTTTTTTTTGTGGTTTCGGTTTCCTTAGAGAATAGACCTAGAGCTTGTCGTAAAAACGGTGTAGTAATTTTTTTTAATAAAAATGCTTTACGGACTTTACTTAAATTTTTATTTTTATTTAGATACTTAAAGTAACTATTATTCGAATGAAGCTTAACTAGCGTGTTGGATTCACGTTTCATGTATAAGTAATTTCTACAAGACTATCATTTGTGCGCTTTTTATCTTTTGTCCGCGGATGGGGCCCATGTGAAAGGTATTTCTACGTCACTGCTCCCAACATTAACTAACTCATGTTAATTTTTAATATTCTCATGAAGTATCCATTAGCAATTAGGTATTTATAGCACACAATTTTATCAACCATTTCCAAAATATTAGGTAGCTGTAAAGATACCCAAATAATAAATAGATACGCCTGCCTCCTCTCAGTGCAACCAATATTTGACAGGCGGCAGTTGACTCAACTCGGACGCCCTGCGAGAGGACACAAGGCCATCAGTATTGCACTTATTATATCTGTTCTTCATCATGGTTTTCATTTCTTCAAATTGCTTCGCATAATTCCTCATCAATTTTCTAAAACGATGCTTTTCTAGTATCAGGATCTGGAAAATAAAGTGCAAAGCACTGACTAAATGTCTCTAAGTGTATTATAATTATATCGAGCTGGAGTTCGCAACTTCACGGTCCAAGCGAGTATTTTGAAAATTATTTTTTCATCCATCCTAGCTCCTCATAAAAGGCCAAGAACCACCACCCTAATCTGTTTTGACACCACAAAGCATTCTACTTCCTTTTTATTTTGATAACAGTATTCATTACGTGTTTTACGCTGTCGAGTAGACGGATTTTTGGACAAATTATTATGAAGCTATGAATGGAAGGAAAACGTACCGTACGCTATTCTTTGTACTTACACAATTAGGTAGAAAGTTGTTTGTAACGATCTCATGCAAAGTACCTGGGTTACCGATGTACTATGGAATGCAGTAGGTAAATGTTTTTATCAGTTGTAGCAACAAGAAAACGCTCTTAGGAGATCACCTATTACTTTTATTGCAAAATGGTACCTACAGTCAATCTAATACCTTTAAACGAGCAATTCTTGTATATATATAATCTGAATCTCGGAAACAGCTGCAACGATTTTCATGCATGCGGTTTCGGGGGCGATAAATCGATCTAGCTAGGTTTCATTTTTAGAAAACATCGATTTCTCTATTTTCACCCGAGCAGAGCTCGGTCGCCCAGGTACTTACAATTTAAATTCAAATAAATTGCCGGGAGGAGGTTGTATATGAAACCGAACCGGACATGAAATGAACATCAATGAAAATAAAATGAACATCAATGAAAATAAAATGAACATCAATGAAAATAAAATGAACATCAATGAAAATAAAATTAACATCAATGAAAATAAAATGAACTAAGTAGCATCATAACATAATTTTCATTTCGACAGGCGCGCAGCACAGGTTGCCAGGCAGTTCGCAAACAAGCAAAGAAAGTTTTTTTTAAGGATGCTTTCGCCTCAATGGTTTAAAATAAAATAAAAGAATCAAGTGGCACTTTCAATGCAAAAAAAATACAAATAGCTTACAGTGCATGTGGTAATAGCCAACACAAATGACATGCAGAGTTCTTGGTCAGTAACCAGAGATAATCCTCCGAAGAAATCTCCGTCGATCAGGTGACCCTGTTCTCTGCGGTTTTTGGAGTATACTGCTAAGACTCCATTGTCAACGATCATCAGGCCTTCTGCTTGCACCCACGCCTTAATAGATAGAAATTTAATTACGTTTGCTTAGTGATACTGAACGAGAAGACTGCGAAAGTTACGATAAAACTGGTTTAAAATATTATCATGCTGTTAACATCATTACGGGCACTGGGAACTGGATTCAAAAGCATCGTTTGCCACGGATATACCACTAGCTTTTGCCAGCGGTTTCGCCCAAGGGAACATTATACCGGGACGAAAAGTGAAAAAAAACTAAATTAGGTACCTACTTATTTTAGCTTCTGACAGCGGTTTCACCCACTAGAATGTCGAACTTGTCCCAAGGGGAACCGGTAATTGTGCCGAGATAATAAACCTACGTGCTATTCCAGACTATAATCTATCTCTGTGCCAAATTTAATCCAGATCCGTTCTGCCGTTCTGGCGTGATTGAGTAACAAACATACATCGATAAGGCCGCCTGTTGTATGTATTTTAGTATTCAGTTTACTTTTCTATGTTTTAACTTGGAGTATCTACAATAAAGTATATATAAATAAATAATCCACACACACATCCATCAAAACTTTCAGATTTATAATTTTAGTAGATAAGATATATAGTAAAAAGTAAAATGAGAATCGTGGTAATACTCACTTCTGCAACGATTGCATTCTTCAAATATACTTCCTCTCTCAATAACATGACTATCTCCTCAAGGATAGGCAGGCTAAAGTCAGCGAAGTACGGGATCCGCATCATAAGCCTCAAGTAGCAACTCAACTTGATTTCTTTCTTCAGCACGTCTGGCAGCATTCTATACAGCTCGTTATTCTGCGTCATTGCTTTAAATCGTGTCGGCCTGAAGTTAAAGTACTGTTGTACCTTAACATTCAAGTCGTCAGATAGCTGACGAACCGACAAAATGTTTAAAACCTTCTGCCTCATATGCATGGCCTTATCTTTCGGGTACATATGAGGACTAAGAAAAGCATAACACTCCAACAAAGTCCAAGCGTAAAATATTTTACAAATAACGTAACCAATCAAAGCGGTCATTCTATCCAAATAGAAGATTCTCTCCGCAACGCAAAAGCTATGTAACTGAAAAGATTTCAAAATCCTGTTAATATCTAAGCCCAAATTATAGCTGTTAGAATTGTTACGGACCTTGTCCCCGTACTTAGCACCCGCTCTCATGCCCAACAATGAGTCCCAAATCACTCCGTTTCTGCGAATAAATGCAAACAAAGTGAGGGCGTCGCTCAGATCATAGAACTGGCACATGGTTGTGAAGCTAATTGCCCCGATCCTCAAAAACATGAACACCTTATTTCTCTTTGATAAGCGGCGCTTCTGGGTGTAGTAGGTGGATGTTTCAACCACCCTACACAGACTGAACACACTGATGATCTTCAGAGCACAGATAAATGTGTTAGCCTTGCATAAACCGCATGTTATATTAAATCCGTATCTAAGGAACATCAGCCAGTGTAGGGGTGTGGCCGACGTAAAATGTATGAACAGTTTGTGCGTGCAGTAGTTTATTATGGACTTATCTGTATCTAAGATGACTCTTTTAGCTTCATGTTCAATGAAACCAGTCTTCAGGTTGACATACAAATCTGCAATGATGATAAGTTCGCAAATGGCTCCGAGGTAAAACAGATATATTGGTAATCCGTCGTAGATGAAGGAGGACGTGAATATAAATAAAATCTTGTTCATCAGGAAGACGTGCAGGATTAAGAAGTCCCAAAAATTCCTGGAACGTAATCATTTCATTAAGACATTAACATCGGTCAGTCACGTCAAGAAATATTATGTTGGGGTAGTCGGCCCCTTACATCAGGCATACATATTGATATATGTGTATATGTACCTAATTGATCGGCGACTTGATGGTGATATAACTCGTGATTGATGTTATGAACCGCAACTTAATATTACAGTGTCCGCTAGTGAATATTTTCTATATAGCTGCTAAATAACGTCTTACGAGTCATGCGCTTAGTTCCTGGTAACACGTACCAGGCCTATTATAACAAAATAGACGTGGAGAGTGCTGAATCGACATCAGCGTAACTTCCAACTTGATAGAAATTGTGTAGGTAACTTTACCCTACCGTAGTTATGGTGGAGGGATCGCTCTAATTGGAGAACATTTTCCAGCTATCATCACCATAATTATCAGCCTGGAATGGCCCACTGCCTCTCTTTAGAACAACTTTATTTCTGTCATGCTTGACGTTCTTATCAGGTCGTTTCATCGGTATTTACCGCGCCCTCCGTGATATCTTCAACCCAACTCCCTTTGGACGTTCTGATATACATAAATGGTCCAAACTTGGCCACCATTCGGTCAACACTTTACTACAGCGACCTAGCAATAATAGCGGTTTGTTATTATTATTAATAGGCTCACGCTTGATCACTATCTCACCTGATGGTAAGCGATGATGTGGTCGACGCAGAAGCACGCTTGCTTAAAAGTAACTTATTCACTATGAAATATGGCTGTCTATATAAATGTGTAATCACTTAATTCTACTTCAGATAACAAGTTATCATCCTACTACTTGTACTGCTTACCTGAACTTGCTCATCGGATGTATGCGATGCCTGTAATTGCGGAACTGCCGGAATCTCTCAATCTTCATGGCATGGGAGCTATTGTAGAAGCCTCTAGCTCTCCCAGAGGTGTATGAGAGGAGGAAGAGATCGTGCCACCATCGCAGTAAGCGGGACGCGCAGCCGCCGCCGAAAATATCTATCTCCAACACATCCTTCTCGGGAGCAACCACACAAGTGTGAAAGTAATATGAATCGTGGAACTCATGGTTTTGGTACATTCCTAAATGATTATTTTTCAAAATAACTGCAATAGTCTCATGAGTCAAAGCAGAAAAAGATGAAAAAAGGACCTGTACTCTGTGGAAGGACCTGTATCTGTAGTCTTTGCTTTTTTCATGAAAATAATTAAAAACTCTGTGATGTGGTGAAAGTCCATCACGGGTCCGTTGCTACAATAACCGTCAGAATAAAGAGTATGTGACACTACGTTTAGCCAGAAGCTGTAATAGACTACACTTATATTGTAACGGGTGATTCAATTAGAAGTATTATTTCAAAACTAAAAGAAAATATTGGTTCATCTTATATACAAAAGAATCATTCTATACATTTATTTTTTATACACGGGTGGGTGCCCCCTTCTTTAGCATTTTTATTTACATCGCTAGTCCCGCTAATATACTCACACAAGGTATTACTGGATTATAGTCAAAGACTAATAGTAATAATAAATAACTTTATTAACATAAAAATATTACAAGCATACATGTGAAGCCCCTGACTTCCGTGCAAGGTGAACCTGTGTTAAAGGAATCCGTGTCCTCCACTGATATAAATCAATACACATTTCAATTTTTATGTTATAGAACACAAGGAGTAGGTAAGTAACACTAGTAGCTATTGACAGTAAAACTAAAGAAATAAAAAGAAGCGAAGCGAACGTGCGAGCGTGTGATTGCGAGTGTGTGTGTGAATGTGTGATGGTGAGTGGACGCATGGGTGAGCGTGTGGGTGTCTTATGTAAACTTGATGAACTTTAATTATCAATAAAAGTTTTTTTAGAAGAATCTTATTACATACCAATATTAAATACCAATCGAAGTAAACAATTAAGGTTTTCTTTATTAGTTTTACGAAATTACCCCTAAAAGACGATTTAGGAGGTTGGTTAATACCAACTTAAGTTAATAATAAAGGTTGTTATTATTCGATTTTCGGCACTACCCCCAAAATAAGATTTAGCGGGTGTTAAAGTTTGCTAAGAATCTTACTGCACAGGATTCGTTTTTGATGTAGGAGCTAGGGGAGCACAAGTAATGAATTTTCGGCTATTCATCCCTTTTATCATCGTCATCATTTTAGCCAAAAATTAAAAAAAACGTTCACTGCTGTACATAGGCCTCCCCCACTCGTAGCCGGACTCATTCACCAGGTCCTCGCTCCACATACGGGGAGGCCTTCCTACACTTCGTCTTCCGGTACGGGGTTGCCACTCCAGAACTTCCAACCTTTAAGGGGTAGAAATGGGGAAAATTTGTTTGTATGTTTGATTCTCATCTCTGGGACGGATCTGCCAAATACCAGCTTGATGCACTAGAGTCGATCGAAAAGCGGGCCAAGAGGCTCATCGGCGATGAGGCACTTGTTAAGTCAAAGCCTTGAACACCGTCGCCGAGTTACCAGCTTGTCGAATTTTATCGGTTACATTTCGGGGAGTGTGCGATGGAATTGCATGATCTAATTCCACCCAGCCCGTTTCATCATCGGACTACCAGACGTACGTCGATGCGCCATTGGTACATGGTGGATATCCCATCCATACGCTCTAAACGTTTTGAGAAAACTTTTATTATGCGTACAGCTAAGGAGTGGAATTCCCTGCCGGAGTATGTGAGTCCCGATTGCTACAATCTAGGGATCTTTAAGTCACGAGTGAATAGGTTACTTCTAGGCAAGCGAGCTCCACCGTCGTCGACCACATCATCACTTACCATCTTAGATAGTGGTCAAGCGCGAGCCTATAACAATAAAAATTAAAAGAACTAATTCCTTGTCGTTAAAGTAAATAATCAAAATTTACTTAAGTTTTTTTAAAACTACTCCCCAAATAAGATAAAGGGATGATAAAGTTTTTTGATGAATCTCACTGCGAAAACTGACTAACATAAATGAAAAATAAAAAAGAGAAGAAAAGAGTGAATAACATGTTTGGTTTGATAGAAACTGAATGGGGCGAAAAGGGTTTATTAAGTTTTTAGGGATTTCCTTTGGGGCTTATTTTTGGTCGCCTTCTCTAACTGCACATAAGAATGTCATCTCTAGGATAAAATACAAAATCACGCGAACGTTTACACATAAGCCACCCGAATAGGCCAGTTCAGTTTCGGACGCTATTTTGACGGATTGACGGTATTTTTTTTGTTTTATGGACTAACGTACTTCTTCTTCCTGCCCTTGTCCCATGTTACTTGGGGTCGGCGCAACACGTTTTCTTCTTCCATACCATCCTGTCCACCGTCACGCTATCACTGACTCCCTTTTCTTTCATATCACTCCTCACACAGTCCATCCATCTTTTCTTTGGCCGTCCCCTCCCTCTCCATCCATCCACATTTATATTCATAACTCTTTTAGTAACATGCGTTTCATCCCTCCTCATCATATGACCATACCAGGACAAACGGTTTCCTTTCAACTTTTCTGTCACTGGCGCCACTTTCAAACTTCCTCTAATATACTCATTTCTCACTTTATCCATTCTCGTCACTCCACACATCCATCTCAACATTCTCATCTCTGCTACATGCAATCTCTTTTCATCCATCTTTTTCACAGCCCAACATTCTGATCCATACAGTACGACAGGTCTAATCACGGACTTGTAGATTTTCCCCTTTAACTTTAGGGGCATCCGTGGGTCGCAAGTTGTTCCAGTGACCTGTCGCCATTTCATCCATCCCGAGTTGATCCGGTGCGTTACGTCTCGGTCTATTTCGCCATCCCCTTGGATAAGCGACCCTAGGTACCGGAAGTCGGAGCACATCGGTATTTGTGTTCCAGCGAGGGCTAGAGGCACGGAACTGGAGAGACCGCCGAAATCGCAGAACAAATATTCGGTTTTAGATCTGCTCAATTTCAAGCCAACACTCTCCAGTCTGTGCCACCACATCTCCAATCTACTCTGGACCTCTAGGCCACTCTCGGCAACCAGCACAATGTCATCGGCAAACAGCATACACCAGGGTGCCTCTTCCTGTATGTCCGACGTCAGCGCGTCCATTATCATCAGGAAGAGGTAAGGACTGAGAGCCGACCCTTGGTGCAAGCCGACTGCCACACTGAAGCTGCCAGTAGTTCCCACTGTAGATCGGACTTGGGTACTGCATCGACTGTACATCGCTCGGACCAACTGTACATACTTCCCAGGCACACCTTTCTTCTTAAGGGCCCACCACAAAACCTCACGGGGCACCCGGTCGTATGCCTTTTCGAGGTCAATGAATACCATGTGCAAGTTTTTATGTGCACTTCTATATTTCTCGCACAACTGGCGGATTGCGAAAATGGCATCCGTTGTACCCCGACCAGGCATAAAACCGAATTGGTTCTGCGATATTTCACTCTCTTCTCTCAGCCGCCTTTCAATCACTTTCTCCCATGCTTTCATACTATGTGACATTAGCTTTATTCCTCTATAGTTGCTGCACTCCAGCACATCTCGTTCATCGTTTTATGGACTAACGTACAAAGAACTTATATCGTAATCTTAACTTATAGTGTTATCACCCGAACTTAAATAATCCTTTATTTACCCAAAATCAAAACCACGTGTATCCTGCTTTTGAAAACCACTAGTAAAATGGCTAACTGGCTCGGACGGGAACAACCGTTCACACAAACAAAGCCAATACACGAGCCAATCAACTGCGTGAGTGCTGGGGAAAGCATTGGCGCCAGCGGAATCGACTGGCTTCATTAATGGCTTGAGGAAAATCAAATACAGTGAACAATCTCTATTTACACGATGCCATTATTGGATAGGCTCAGTGGAATGGCCCATGGAATGGCCTCGGCTAAATGGTCCATATAAGAAATTAACTACTTTTTTATACACTACAGGGACACTTATCTCAGTCAGTCTTTCCAGGATCAAATGCAATTTAATTCATTAAGTTACCAAAATTGGATCCCCACCTACCTCATGCTTTTATGGCTATTTAAGTATATATTTGTCAGTCGTATCCGAAATAATTTTGGCAGCCATATTGCGAGAATGCCCGCCGCCATTTTTGTTGAACTGTCAAGCTGACAAAAGTCAAAAAGCAGCCATTTGTGGCGTAAACTTGGTATTTGCTGCAAATCAGTGTTTTTGTTTGTAAAAGCGTAACAATAAAACTACAAAATGCCGAAGAATATTACGACTGAAGTTCGGGAGATAATATTGAAAGTGAAGGAGTTTATGGACGAAGAAAAGCGAATGCAAGTGCCAATAATACCGCTGAGTAAAGTTTACGTTCGAGTATCTGCCGCTACAGGTATCAAAAGATGTTAATCTATTATAATAATTAGCTGTATGTAGTAAGAATCATATTTCTGTAAAGTTTATACCTTTATAAAGATTATTATTATGTGTAAACCGATAGAAACAGCATTTGCGCATTTAATTGTTTGCTTTTCATGCGACTCGCTTATGCACTTCACTCAGCGTATCGTCTTTGTCTTAATTGAAAGGCACTAATAATGTATCTATTCCTTCATTATGTTTACGCATTTAACTATTGTTTGAAGTCTCTTAAAATTGCCAAACAATTTATATAAAAATAAAAATTTGTATTAAACTGAAATACATCATATTTCAATCATTAGTATTAAACTGAAATACATCATAATCTATAAAAGAAGTAGGTACCTAATTTAGAACATGAATAAAGTCAAAGCAGATCTTAGAACTTCCCTGCCAAATGCTAGCGAGTTCTTCCTATAACTTACAATTAGAAGATAAAAAAAACATTTTATTAACATTATTTATAATTAGAGGATAAAAACATCATATTGTTATTATTTATAATTAGAGGATAAAAACATCTTATTGTTATTATTTATTCTGCGAAAGAATATATTTAAAAACTACAATACTCCTTTTTGACCAAAGAAATAGTGTTATTTGCCATTTTTTGCTTAAAATGTGTACTAATTTTATTGTCAATACGAAACTTACTGGTCACAGCCTATTGCATATTTGCACAAAGCTTTCTATTAGAATTTCTTTCTGTCTGTTTTCTATGTTTTCATGCCTAAGCTGCCAAACCCATCTTAACAGAATTATACATGAGTAGGTGTGAGTTTATGTAGGTATGTAAATTGCTAAGTAAAGATTCTTTAACAGTACACTGTAGACTGTAGCCTTGTTAAAACTAATAGATTATGATTCATTCCATAGTATTATACTCACAGCAGATCTTTGTGTCTCCGAATTGGCTGCAAGACCCTGCACAGTAGCTATTTTGCGTCAATGTTGAAGGTGAAGATAGCAATGTATAACTGTCTCTTTCACTCGCTTTTGTTTGTTGCATCATCCTATCTCACTTACTCTATGCAGTATACTTGATGACAAACTGTTTCTTGAGCAATGGTTAGCAGAGACAACTTCAGAGGCACAAAGATCCACTGTGTCTAGGGTAGGGTCGATTCCCAGGTCAGGCAAAGTTTTTCTGGGCTTCCCATCTGGAATTTCTCACTAGCAGTCCATGTTCTCTTTTATATTGAAGTTTTCAATATAAAAGAGGGAGAGGCTGCTGGCTAAATTAAGACACCCAAACTTCACCAGCTACATGCAAGTCCCAATTAATAGTTAGTATAAACCTTTTTGATTCTGTCACAGTAAGGCTTTGTCCCAGCCAAATACATAATTTAAGATGTTAGCTTAATCACCCGTGAACTAAAAGCAATAAACATGTCATATTTTCAATGGCACTGCGAATTTAATGCTAGCAACAAATTGATAAAATGCAAAATGATTGTAAAAACTTTTTCATCTGATTTCTTCTGCAATCAGTCCTTGAACTTTGAGCAAAGTTGTTGTAAGATATTATAGTGCAGAGCGGTTTGTCCAGCGAGATTTCTCTCTTTATTTTATGACATCATGCAATGACCCTTTGCAAGATCCATTACAGCCACCATTTATGATCTCGCGTTGTGTGAGCTTTCGCCAAGGACTTTAGCGTGATTATCTAGGCGTTCTGCCCAGATTTTCGCCTCCTGGTGCACTTTATTTGGTTCCAGATATTCATGAATTTCACATTGTCGTATAAACCATGGTGCATTTGTGATGTTTTGTATGGATAAAATTTTGAAAACTTTGGAGCATATTGAAATTCGCTTGTGTTTTTATGTATTAACATTTTGCCCACAATTGATTTTATTTATTTTTATGTATTTTATTTTACTTTAATTTCATTTGACATTTTGTTTGTTACTGATTTTATTTTATTTCTAATGTGGGGTTTAAGTCACCTGAATATACAATTACATTTTATCATTTATAGTTGGATTTCAATACTGGCAATATTTAATGTAATTGTTTTGAATACAGATTAATCTCGTTATAACCAAAAAAAAAAACTCGCAATTTAAAAATAATAGCTACTAACTTCCTAATGGAAAATCCAATAACAATTGTCTGCCTTCATGCTCAGCAGTATCGCTTGTGAACACCAGTCCACTAAAGAGTCTTATTTACTTACATAATTGGCTAATTCGATTGCTGTATCTTTTACAGGTGTATCTGAGCGCACTGTATTAAACATCGTAAAGGAAGCCAGACTTGTAGAACAAGGTCTACTGGACCCTGAGACTCTGAAGAAAACGCCGAAGAAACGTGTGCGAACAAAAGGCAAGATAGAAGTTGACGAGTACGACCTACAAGTGATTCGCAGGAAAATTCACGAGTTCTACGCTTTCAAAAAAGAAGTACCCACTATCAACAAACTCCTGCAGATACTAAAAGAAGAGATAAACTTCAAAGGCTCAAGAGAAACACTAAGGAAGATACTCAGGAAGAACGGTTTTCAATTCAGGAAGACAAAGAACAGCAAAGAGAAGGAACAAGCTCCAGAAACCACATCGAACGTCCCTCCGATGGTGGCGCCATACATACACACGATGTTCAGTCACAAAAATATACAATCGTAAATTTTGTGCGTAGATTGTCGAGGTACACGTTGACTAGTAAGGCAGGTCTGAGTTAGTTTCTTCTCACAACACAGATCATTGCCCATCAATGTGCATCATGGAAATTTTCCAGTGGTTCTTCAACTAAAAATAGATGATGGACAGATGGGTCCCCTACATCCTTCAATTGCAATCTTCATGCAATTGGGCTAACAATGCAGCTGAATTGATGATCGCTCCTTGCTAGTATAAGCTTCTATTGTGTTTCGATTTGCCATCCACTGACAAAACTTGGTAACCAAGTTTCTGAAGATATTCTTCATATCACACATGTTTGTTTGTGAGAAGATACTATACTGTATTTACCTACTAGTAGATAGTTTTTAAATCTAAGGACAAAAGCGCATCTTTTTTACTGATGTGTGAATTGGGCAATCATTCAGTTGAATGGCACACAATTTTACTATTGTCCCAGTGTATTGAGTTAGATTTAATTGAGGCTATGTTTAATCTCATGTTAAAATAACTAAATACGCCTACATTTAGAATATTCAAAATACTTGTAATTTTCTGAAACTGCAGTACTAACCCGGTCTTTATATCCTTGTTATAATAAAAAACACTGGCAAGATAAATGTGTGTAGAATGCTGTTATGTTTTTCTTAGTCTAGCTATCTATTATATGACCAGTCAGTCTATTCAGTAAAAATCTTACCGTGAAAACTTCGGTGGAGTCAGCTCGAAGTAAATTGTCATTCCACCTTGATTGGACGGATTGATATCTCACTTCACCTTAGTTTTCACGTTGAAATTCTGACCGAAAAGCTCTCGAGGTTGTTGCAAACACCGTAGTTTATAAATACTACCTTTTCAGAGAGTAAAAAGGAATGTGAAATCGGATGAGTATTTGATATAATATTAGTGTTCATCATCACCCGCAGCCTGACTTCGCCCATACGCCTCTCTCTTCTTGTGATGATCCCCACGCACCTGTGCCAGCCTCATCCTGGCTGGCAAATATTAGTGTAAATCTTAAAAAAAAATATAAATCACTACTTATTATAAAACAAACTGCTCCACCGCATCTGTCTGTCTGTAACTGAAAAATATTGAATGGATTTTATGAAAATGTCGGGCAGTCAAGCTACCTAGGAGCTGCCATCGAAGACGCTGCCTAATTCTTTTGAGATATAATAAAACAATGTATGGTGGAAAACTACTATTTTATAGGTCTACAGAAAAGTCCGCGATGGCATAAATCTATATTTTAAGGATGGCTTACTACACCCATTCTAACATCTAAAAAAATGGTCACGTGCAATGCGGTAATTGGAAAGCTTAGCCGGATACAGTATTAATCTTTGCCAACCTAAATGTGTTAGTTACCTTAAGCATGTTATGCACATTATGATATTCCTTTCCAGTATATATTTTAAATGAATATCTTAGGAGTTACCACAAAATTAAACTATCGCGTGCGAAAATAGCAGCGCGCGTATTCCTATAATAAACAGACTGAAGCAAATGTTTATGTTTTGGGCAAAGTGATATATGATATATAATATACGACATTATTTATAATGCCCTGACAATTTAAAAATGGCGAATATGAGTAGAAAATATGCTAAAAACTATTGAAATTATTAAATTGATTGGGCTTTCTGAATAATGCCCATCAATCATTGGGCTGGATAATAAAGTGATGTGTTTTTTAATTATTTTAGTGTTAAAATTTATTTTAATATAGAATAGCTAAGTACGATTATTGATTAAGCAACGAATTGGCATTACATTGCCCGATTTGACTTGACTTGATTCATAATGCCCGGGCATTATACTTCCATCACTTGGTACATAACATTTATAATTTCACAGTTTTTGCAATTAGGTGATGGCTATGTATTTCTTTTCTTTTTGGGTGTTGTTGGAAGGTTGTAATTGCTTTGGTTTTGTTTTACACATGTAATTATTTAACAGTAAAATTTCAAGATCGCACTTTTGTTTTGTAGATTGGTATTTATTTTAAGAAAAACATGTAGTCATAATAATTATGCTCTACTACCCGTACGAAGCCGGGGTAGGTCGCTAGTTCTCGATAAATTGTAAACAGAACATTTATAAATTTTTGATGATCGCAATAATCCCTTGTCATTATATATCTATGCAACCCCAAATTACTCGTAAGATATGCTCTAAGGAAAGGTGTATTTGAATTGAGGTAGGCTTGTGTAAATATCATTAAATTTGGTGGTTCTAATATTAAAATACGTAGTGTTTTTTTAATTTTCATAAAAAATATTATGGCAGCTTTATAATTAATTTAGTGATGTAGCAAAACTGTAATCAAGGACTAATTTAATTTTAAGTGATATCGAATCTATAAGTAGCAACTTGGGTTAGATTTTATATTGTCTCTTAGTGCCAATATTTAGAAAGAAAACCTAACAAAAACGATTAGCAGTTCTTGCTTCATTACTAGTGTTGATACTGGAGACCTTACAGAATGAAACAAGAATGTGAACGGACTTACCTCCCAGTTTTTGAATTAAGATTTAGATATTGAGAAATTTTCTAATACTTGACAACCTGGCATCCTTTGGCATCACTGTAGGGTTCTAACTTCAAAAATGATCAATTCAGTAACTGAGTGAGACTGGTTTTCATGGTCAATCTCTGGTAAAAATCAAATCGAATTATACGTATGTACAGCTTGATCTCGTAGTAAGAAAATTTTTGTAGATTTAGGCTGAAGTAATTGTATAAAGGACTAATAGAATAGTTGTCAAAAATAGTTTGTGAATTTAAAATAGTCTCTCGTAGTGGCCTAGGAGTTGATGTTGAATGTCACATAATCCTATTATAGTTCTATAATTATTAGTAATTATTTTATTTGATAAGGTATAAGACAACTTCTAAGCACAAGTTTTAATTATTTATCTTGTCATAATTTTCTCACAATTATTTATTATTTTGATGATACTTTAACATCATCATAACGTCCCTGCTGGACATAGACTCCCCCAAGCGTCGCCACGTTGACCGGTCCCGTGCGTCTCGCAACCAGCGGATCCCCGCAACCTTCACCAGGTCATCGGTCCACCTTTTACATAAATAATATTAATTAATTCCGCATATAATATGAATCTACCCTTGTAATCATAGTTTTTATCCTGTATTATAATAAAATTCACCCAGAACGGTGAAGGAAAACATCGTGAAGAAAGTCCAAGAAAATCGAAGACATGTGACATTTACTAATACGAATTGGGCCCATTCCAGAGGGCACCTCCTCCCCTCTCCGCCTCATCTCTGTGAGAGCACAGAGATGAGGCATGTGTCTCAGGTCGCGTATGTAGCAGGTATAACAAATGAAATATTTGTGCATGTCATTAAATGGTCGCCTACATTTACTTGAGAAAATTAACTTCTAGTAATAGTACCCTACTACCGTATCACAAAGCACTGCAATTTGTAAAGTCAGGGAGATTAATTGTTTAGCAAATTCAGTGCAACCATAAATTGGCCGGATATTAAAATCTCAAATGTAATTCGCACAAATTGTTTAAAATGGCTAAAATACGGTAGCCATTGACTTGAGCCGATGTCCATACAATAGTACGAAAAATATAATGAGTCTGTTTGATAGGCAATAAATATATCCAAGTGTACTATATAATGCGCGGCACGTAAGTTGACCCAAAATTTACTAACGTTTTATTGAAATTGAAAGATTCAAAGCGAAATGAATCCCTTATAAACGACCTAACCGTTGAAAATATACAAATTGTCAACGGTACAATCTTGAACTCCTTGCTATAGGGTAGACCTCACAGTTTTCTTGGCGTGCAATAAAGTATAATAATATTCTATTTTAATTATGTTGCTGCGATTAGCCGGGCTTCTAGATTTGATCCAATTTTCTTTTCAGAATGCGGTTTGAAGTCTGCAATGTATTCATAATCTTATTACCATCTTGAAAGACTTCACAAAAAAAGTTGTCTCATTAATTTTGTCATAATTTGTGTTCGAGAAAGTGGAGGTTCGAATTTTTATTTTAACTGGTAGAGTGTATCTAGTTTATGCTAATAACCACTCTTACAAATTGTTGCCTAAATATGTTAGTTTTTCCAGCTGTATTGTAAATGAATAATGAATGTTAAAACTTAGTGTTATACGTAAAAACGTAGTTGTCAAAATTATTCCTATAATATAATTTAAATATAAGTTGTAATATTTAATTATAGAATTTCGTTTATAAATAAATAAAACTGCATTACGATCGATTAAAACTTGACATTTATTTAATTCACCTCAAACAATCTTACATGTAAATATGACAAGTCTCGAGAAGTATTCACTACGAAATTACGAGAAATATGTCTGTATTTTCGTTTAAGGTCAGAGGCAAATTGACGATGATGCAGAGGCGAAGCGAAAATGTATGAGTTTTCATAGGATTTTGCCCCATGCCTCTGATATATCAATCGCAATGCGGATGGAAACGTGCATTACGTTGTGGAGTTAAGGGTCAATTTGCAACGAATTCTACATAAATCTTCTCATCGACTCCACATCAATGTGCCTAACAAAATTCCTAACTCTAAGAGAAGTAGTACTGCTACTTGTGCGCGTATCAATTAAACAATATATGACCGAAAGACTGGCCGTCCTTTACAAAAGAGTACTGAGTCGACAACTGGAAGCCCAATATTACAAATCGTAAGTCAACAATTAATTTTAGTCTCCTGGCTATTGCTTACAAGTGTCATGTTTTCTCGTATTTTCGCAGAGAATGAGATGTTTATCTTACCTTATCCTATGCACTGTTGATTAACCCCTTCAGTGCCTAAAACGAGAATCCACGCGAGACACAATGGCTTTTTAATTGTACAACCGGTTAAAAGACAAACAGACAGAATTATTTATAAGTATCTCAAGTCACACAGTTGTATTTGATGTGGAAACATCAACTTATTCAGGATTTTATTCGACGGACAAACCAAAGTATATATAATTTTATGAAGATATTTTATATTACCAGAAAAAGGAGCCCGTGGCGAAATTAATCAACAGTGCACTCACAAAACGTTATCTCTAACAATAATAAAACGTATTGTAATACGTTAATGCTCAACTAAAAAAAAATCTCAAAGAAATAATAAAACTGAGAAAATATTAATTTTTACAACAACAATATTATATAATGTTAAATCATACAATTATAATGTACAAATAATAAACTTACAACGAAAATTGATTCCTTAAACACAAGATTACATAGTAAAACCTAGCGGAAATCTATAATAAGCACGTTTCTACGGCACTTGAGCGTGAATGAACTCCCCATACAATATCTCCTAATCGTCGACGCTCTAACACTTATATCACTAGATCTCACTACATTTATTTGATATAACAATACATTATATTATACACAATAATTTCATGAATATAAGCACAAAATGGGCGCAGCTGTACATCAAACAGAGTGTGAAGAGGTGATGACGACGCATGTCATAGAATGAAGAAAACTTTGAGGCCGTTTGTTCAATACGCGACACATGAGACGACAAAATATGGTTACGATTTCAAGCCCCGATATATTTATTCATTAGACGACACCGCACTAAACGCGACACGATTTACAAACGGTCTTGTGACAATGTCGTCGATGCCGCTATGTCGGCGCGACTCTTTTGTGATGACGATTTAAAGGCCGTACAAAACAATTATGAGCTTGTTGGCTACACGACACACCGCACCGCACGGCTCACGCGTGGTTCGTCACTCACGCGCTTATATCACAATACAGGTGCACTGCAGTGTCGTTGCAGAATTGTGGCTAGTGAACAAACGAATCGAACACAGATCATCTGCAGTGTGTCATGTGTTAAAAATCATGACCCCAAATCGTGTCGTGCGATGCCTCGTGAACAATCGACCTTAGTACTGTTGAGTTCCTATTATTAATCCGGCACTATTGAAAATCAGGATCGCGCATTATTGGAATGTCCAGATTACTGGCTTATATAGAAAACATCAAGAAATAAACTAAAGACCCATAATGTACCAATTTAATAAGGAAATATGAAGGGAAAATGCGTGCGGAGGGAGAGAATAGTGGATGTACCGAAGTACTGAAGTGCCGGAGTCTTCTGAATGGAGAAATTGAAAGTTCTCAAAATTTATAAGAGTATTGCAAAAAGACACCTTGGCCCAGCTGTTGACACTCTACAAGACTATCATAAGAGCCAGGGAATGGTACTGGCTTTAACCAGAGAGATGTGTAACTTGAAATAATTTCTTTGAAGATGTTGTATGTAACATGAGCCCGCTCTTAACCTCGATCTGACCTGCTAACCCCCCACCCTACCCCCCCTAGCCAAGTTACAAAGGTTTCGTATCGAATCTCTTTCTACAATCGTTAACGCCTTCTATTTGTTGGTCTGACCACGTGACTTAACGTTCAGAAGTGTTATTCCCATCCATTGATTAGTTTTCTACTAGCGTAACCGATTGTAGATTGCCAACTTGGCTACAGGTGAAGGTAAGCGATGGACAAGGTTTAAGTTGAAGTATGCGAGCCCAGAACACGACTGATCACTACTGCTTTGAAGACTCAACAAAGCATTACTTGTATGCGCTTTAGAACAGTTCTTGTTTGCTTGTATCACTGTATCTAAAGTTTAAAATAATCAGTTTCCAATCATGCGTCACTAAGCTCGAATTTATCATCACACATTGCATGAAATGTACTCACAATACCTACATTTTGTGGTAGAAGTGCACGATTTTAAAAACGACTACTTTTAAGAGATATTCAGCTTTAATACAGACTATTTGAATATGTATACTTGAATAATAATGTATCAAGAATATAATGCAGTAAAACTATTACATATAAGTATGTAAACAAATACCTTGACAAAATATTTATATATTTTGTTTTTACAACAGCGAACAACTATATTATAATATTCATTTGCATGAATCCCTTAAAATCGGTCGTTTTAAGTTCAAAGTTTTAGGCCATTCAGGGATCAATCAGATTTTTACACAGTACACGTGCAGCTTATCGGATACGAATACATTTGTGATTATAGCAGTACTACCTAAGCGTGCGTTATTTCAAATATGTATATATATTATATACTATTACAAAATAATGCATTAAAATACGCTTTGACACGGTATTTAGTTTATCAAAGCGAGAAACGAGTACACATTTCTTTTTTCATTTGGCGTAAATCAGTGATGACTGCCGTTTTATCTGAGGACATTTAGCCAAAAAATAAAATATGTTTTAGGATCAAGATTAAAAAGTAAGTCTTATATACATACATATATGTATTAATATATAAAATTTCAAACTTTAACGTAGTTGTATCAAAATGGCGCCAACGCTTATGCGGGCTGACCTCAATGAAAAGTGGATCAGCCGCTAATTTAGGTAAGTAAGCAGTATAAGGACATAGGTACGAGAAAAGGCAGCATATTAAATTATTCAGTATGATTAATATGTTTTTTTTGTATTTATATATGTGCCCGTTTACACTAATACCAAGCGATGCATAAATTAATGTAAAACTACTTTCCTTTAGCAGCTTTCCTCCCATTTTCAAAATAAATTACATTATGTTAACAAAGTATTAACAACTCTATATACTTCCAAGTTAATTGAGATCGTCCGGTCTGCACCAAGTGCAAAGGGCAACTGATAGAAATCCGACGACTGACGAAACACGACGTTTGCCGAGGGACATTAAGAAAATAGTTGTACTGTATGTTCCCTGACCGCACTCGTATTTTTATGGTGTTTCTTGATTTCAATGATTTTTCTTGACATTTCCAAGTTTCTACACAAACTACTCATTTAGGTATCATCTAGTGTTAGTGTAAACGGGAACAATATCGTAAATATGAGTTACATTAGGGCCCGTTCCACACAACGGCCTGTCCTTGTTATTTATAAGCACATCGAGATTTTATGGTATTTTTAAGACAAGTACATGTATTAGAGTTAAGTTGTTCCGCAAAATGGAAGATCAACATGTTGATCGTAAGGTAAATTACATTTTTCAGTTTTATGAAGACTGGAAGCGTTCTCTATAGATGAAACTTGATTTCCTATTTCAAGAAGCCCACTATGAATGTAAGTCGAGCATATTCTTTAATCTTATGTGAGTTTTTATAGATACAGTATATTATAGTCATAAATATCAATTGACAACGAGTGCTAACAGGAATGTAAGAAGCGACTTCGAGAAATGCAACGAGTTAAGACATTACGCTTATCATTTTATAACAACTTTATATTTTACAATATTGCTAATAAGTACTAATAAGAATTCCATGACTTTTACGCTCGTTCAACAAGACTTTTTTTAGATTGGCCAAAATTATTGCTATTTATTATAGCTTTTTGAATTTAATAACCTACTTTTTTATGAATGAAGAATTTCGAAAAAGTACGCATACTGTCCAGCGAACATGATTTTGTCAAATGGCAACTTTTAAGTCATGTCAAAGATTTTTCTTGTTTTCTTATTTATTAATGAATCGAGTGACAAAACCATACAAATGTTCTAGGGACAAAACTGCTTAGGCCCAGATTCCCCAGCAGGACTCAAGTTAACTCCAACTCGAAATTGACAGTTATTTATGATATAAATAATTGGACTAAGGCCCAGTTTTTTTTATCAGTGGTTAACTCAACCAATAATTACATATGCTAACCAATGGTTTCAGAATTCGGTTAAACGCGCCTATTCGTCAATTGTTATTCTAACAAATAGACAAATGATTAACTCGCCAACTTATTTGACCATTTGTGAGGCTAACAACTAAAAACAATTGTGTTTTATCGAAATTTGCATAGGTTAGCATATATAACCATTGGTTAATTTTACTACTGATAAAAAAACTGAGCCGGAACAGTCATTTGTCAATGAGTTTGGCAGTTGAATCTTCAGTTTCACATGAGTGTTAACTATATTCCATTTGAAATAACATTAGATATTTTTACATTTCTTTTTGCGTGTCCGTTCAACCGATTTTGAGTTCTATCCCGTAAACATAAAGATGATATAAAAAGCATAAACCTGTTACCAAAACCAACTGTATACTACAGCTCCATTTGTCGTATCACCAACGCAATGGAAGTCAAAATCAGTTGAACGGGCTGTAAAATGGGCTTATTTAAATGTCTAATGTTACCTCAAATGTTGTATAAAGTTGAGCAACTTAATGTAAATTTATAACAAGCTAAATCTGTCAATGTGAGTTCTCGAGTTGGAGTTGAGCACGAGTCATACTGCGGTATACAAGCCTTAGCTTTAAACCTAGTTTAAAACTTCATATAGATTGCTGTTGATTTACCCCTAAGATTGATAGCTACGCGATAATATTTTACATGTGTTTCCTTGGGGTCAGTCGACGTAGAATTAATAATATGACGTTTTTTTTTTGCGTAATACGAGAGGTGCTTGGTGCTAATATATTCAACATAGACACAAATAACATACAAGGCTATATAGCCATAAGCTTAACACAAAGTGATGTGTTGGTGGTGATAGCTCAATAGTATTCATGATAACGTAATGTTCAATTTGCCTAGAAATATCAATCACATTGGAAAAAAAAAACAATTACAATTAATATGAATACAACGGTCAAGCAAACTTCTGATTTTGTTACTAGAGCAAAGAAAATCCTTAGTCGATAATGATTTTGCATGCATGCAAATTTGTCAGCCAGCACTGGTATCCCATGTATTTGGAGTATGTGACATGCAATCGATCGGCATACAGTTTGTTCAAATCGATTTTTGGGTCAATATGGATGATTCCTGAGTAGACAAATGATAATTCTATTTAGTCCGTCAGTGAGATAATCAAATAATATTGGACACGTATTTTTTGCTTTATCAAATAAATAAAATTTGACAAAGATAAAGCGCATCAAAGTTTAGCACACCGTGACGTCACACGATATTTTAAGGAAACGTATTTTTTTGTTTACATGGCAAAAGAAAATACGTGTATTTTAGGTAATCTAACTGACGGACTAAATAGATATTTTTTTTGTCAGCATATACGAAGAAGAAGTAATACTACCGTGCTATCTTCGCCACGGGGATAACCAGCAGGCAACTAAACACGTAATCTATGGCTATTGACCATTTAACACAATCCGTCTTCGTCGTCCGATTTCTTGGCGTACGTCACCGGGGCGTACGGGGACTCCTCTATTTCCGAGTTCGAAACATCCTGTAACAGAGAAATGAATGTTAGTATATTGTATAATATAATATAATTAATGAGCAGTGGTGCCCCAGTGGTATCGACCGCGACTTACAACTTGTGGGTCGTGGGTTAGAACCCAGGCCCTTAACTTTGTTTAAATGATTTCATCAGCACTGCTCTAAAAACGGTGAAGGAAAACATCGTGAGGAAACCGGCATGTCTTAGTACCAAAAACTGGAAGATATGTGACATCCACCAACCGGCACTGGGCCCGCGTGGTGGATTACAGCCCATCCCCTCTCACATAGATGAGGCCTGTGTCCCAGCAGTGGGAACATTAATAGGCTAATGATGATGATATATTGAATAGTAGTGGTGGAAAGGAGGAATATATGTGGCTGCTGCTAGCTGCTGAAAAGTTTCGATTGTTGTACGTTTGTTACTCAATCACGTCAGAACGGCACTGGATGAAATTCGACACAGAGAAAGATTATAGTCTGGAATAGCACATAGGCTATTTTTTATGTCGGGGATATGTTTCCTTAGGATAATTTACGACATTCACGCGGGCGAAGCAATATTTCTGTAGTTTTATTGAAATCCGTTTAGCAGTTTTTGCGTGAAAGACTAACAAACATCCATCCATCCTCACAAACTTTCACGTTTATAGTAGTAGTAGGATAGTGGAAGGATTTTCTTTTATGTTTTATGAGAACCAGTAGCCTAATTGCGTGAATGCATTCATCAAGGCAAATAATTTAACCCCATGAAAGACTATGACAAATTCTCTTTAAATAATTAGACATTGCTAAAAACTATTGAATTGTTAAAAATACTATTTTCGAAAGAGCCCAATAATATTTGAAAATACCTAAAGATTTAATGAGTATTTCCTCGAGTTTCTTAGATCTAAATTATCGCAGAATTAATGTGACGAATTGTCAAGGACGCGTTATCTGCTGTGATTGGTTGAATGAATTTTCAACAGCCAATCACAGCACACAACACGTGAAAAAACAATATATCACAGGAATTCAATGCGATGATTTCGATTATTTATTTACCTATTTCACCCGACGTTTCATCCGTGTTGCACCGACCGGTGTCCCGGGTAGACTGGTATCTCGTTGTACTGCCTTCATTGGGGAATAAAATTCTTCCTCTACCCTCACATTTCTACACACAACACTGACCGTATCCTTATTCTGTGATTTCGTTACGTCGGGTTAAATAAATAATCGAAATCATAGCGTTTAATTGCCAGTGATATTTTGTTTTTTCAATCATGAAACTCGAGAGTTTTAAAGTTAATACATAACACGTACTTGACAATTTGTCACATTCATTCTGCGATAATTTAGAGCTGAGAAACTCGTGGTTTGTCATGCTCTTTCATGAGGTCAACCCTTGAGCTTACAGAATTCATTTATCCAATTAGGTTATAGGATTGACGAATATTTTTTTGTCAGTTTGCAATTAATACCGCTTTTAAAATGAATAATTATCGTAAAGTTGTTTAGTATCGTAATTACTTCATGTCATATTCATTAGAATTCGTTCAATCGCTAATAATGCAACTTAGCAAGTTAATACGTATTTGATCTTTTTTTAAAGCTTGTCACGCAGGAATTTCGCCTATGTATCGTGAGCCGTTTAAAAACATTTAAACTAACATACAAAAACAGCCAGACCTGGAACAACTATCTGTAGGCCATAAAAATATTTGGTCCATACGGGTATCGAACCCACGCAGCGCTGCAGCCAATATCTCAGCTACTACGCCAACTATACCGTCATGGTGTGATTTTACTAAAATTATTTAATGTAAAGGGAAATCTTGCCAAATCACATAATTGCATAGCAAAAACATAACAAATGTTTTAAAAGAAACTGAAAAAATTGAACATAATAACAAGAACAGCACGATTTAAAGAATTTCGAAGGAACTTGATATACAGATTGATCTCCTTTCTTTTGTCAACGAATCCATTATCAAAAACTTAATCAGCGAATTCGGTTTCAAAAACTTCATCAACAAACCCGCTATCAAAACTTCATCAACAAACCCGTTATCAAAAACTTCATCAACAAACCCGTTATCAAAAACTTCATCAACAAACCCGTTATCAAAAACTTTATCAACAAAGCCGCTATCAAGACTTCATCAACAAAGCCATTTTCAAGCACTTGATTTTCTTTCACATATAATATATAAAGCACTGTTCATCTGATCACTAAATCTTTCTAATTTTATTAGAACTACCGTTTATTGCTTCAAATATCATAGTTATCGCAATATAAAACCTAACTTCACGCCCATCTGACCGAAAAACTTATCAAGAAGTGTGTATTTAACTCTGAGTACATCCACATTTCACCAGTTATATTTAAGTCCCTTATAATATTAACAACGAAGTATAATCGATTTAAAAAAATTAGTTTGGACCAAACCATGATACGGATTTACGGAATTGGAGATAGAAATTGCGTAACTAGTTACGTAACTGACATTTCCATAATTTTGTAAGCTCTAGCCATCAACCGGGCACAAGTTTAGACATCGGGCTACTACTGACAAATACCAAATGAAATTACCGAACAACACTTTGCCCGACCCAGGAACCGAACTTAGGAAGGGGGGAGGGGTTTCCATGGAGCCACGAAGAATTTATTCATCTTATTCGGCAAGCAAACATACCGCAGTTGTAGTGGACGACGCATTCGGGCTGACGTACGAGGGGGCCGCATTCTCACGGACGGCGGCCCGTGGGGCGGGCTCCATGGCCTCGGGCAGCGGCACGGAAGCGGCCAGGCGCGCGTATTCGACGTCCATGTTGCGGATGAAGGGGCTGGCCAGCGCGCGCTTGGCAGACTCCCTGTCTTCCTCATCGTAAGCTTGCAGGATCTGCTCCAGAGTCTGCATCTCCGCCACCTCGCAGTTACTGCCCCACTCCTAGAATGTTGCAGGTAACAGAATTAATAAGTTTATCATTAGAAATTTTCAAAATGTGGTTTCACTCACTTCCAAGTCAACCTAATCAGGTGCCATCATTCTGGGTATCTGGCCTCCAAAACCAGTAACTGGGTAACAAGATGGCAATCTATTGAGGTAGGTGGTTGAATATTTCCTACACTGCAAAGCCGCCCACTGCTGGTCACACGGCTGTCCAGTCTGCGAAGATCACCACTCTACCATAAATACACCCCACCTTACATTTGCCAATTTGTATTATCTCTGAATTACTCGTCTACCCCTACGGTCATCGGATCAACGGCTCTTACAGCCGGTCCATTGCCCAGTCATCATTTGCTACTTCTGTGGAGTATTTTAGATACTTCGGTGGAGAGCATAGCATATACTTCCCGGTGTCTGTAATCAAATCTTGCAAGTGTCTGATTGAGCTGAAATTTTGCACACCTTTTCTTTTGTTTCTATGCATTTTTTAATATAAAAGCTGTGCTCACCTTGTACGCCTTCTCAGCGGCGACAGCATCGCCCCTGGCGAGTTGCACGAGTACTATGGCCACAGTCAGCCTGCCGATGGCGCCGGTATTACCCGACTCCTGGTGGAAGCCGATCTCGCGCCGGAGGCTGTCCACGGCTTGGTCGTACCTGAAATCACCAGGTGGAATTCATTAGTTATTTTTTACTGATATCGTTTAAGATAGATCGTAGATGAATGGACTGTGTGAGGAGTGATATGAAAGAAAAGTGAATCAGTGATAGCGTGACGGGGACAGGACGGTATGGAAGAAGAAAACGTGCTGCGCCGACCCCAAGTAGCATGGGACAAGGGCAGGCAGATAATGATCGTGTCCTTCTACTCTGCAAGTTACAGGAATTGATGTCAGCTACTGAGGTCGTCATTTCGGCCGAAAGGCGTCCACTGCTGACCGCGTCCTGTGTTACTTTCATTCAGCGGAGCGTCCACCGTCGCCACTCCAGAACCTACTGAATATGGTTGATGGTTCCCTTTGCCGGGTAGGAGTAACAAAACGTTTATATTACCATTGCAGCTTGACAAGAATGCGAGACGCCTTGCTGATGTACTCCGAACCCTGGTGCTGACTGCTCTCGGTCTGGAAAACGAATGGTAAATGATCTGTAAATCACCGTTAAAGTTAGTTCGTATTTGCATCCTTTCGATGAATAGTTGAGAATGTAGCACTTTTCGAATGTATCAACATCAGACACAGTAAGTCATTTTGAATGGCTATTGAATATTGAGAAAAAAATCCTAGCATAAACAGCCTATGTTTCCACTGCTGGGACACAGACGGCAAGTTTTTAGCAGTAATTTTGTAGGACTCCCAACTTACTGACTGACTATTTGCCACGGTATTCGCTATTCTCATATTGGTGCTAATATGAGAGACGAAGGCAGAATAGAATGAATAGAGAGAGCCACACGAAGTGATAATGAGGGTCCTTCTTTTACACAGTTTGTTAATGTTCATGGTGTGCCGTGCGTAATAGCACCGCAAAATATAATCTGAATAATATACTGGCCTGTGTCTCAGTTCCCACGAACAGTATATAAATTATAATGTTCCCACTACATACACACAGACCTCCTCTCTGTGCGGTAAGAGCTTTGGTGGATGACACATGGCTTCGAATTGGTTGGTTCTAGGACATGACCGTTTCCTCAAGCTGTGTTCCGTTACCTTCATGAGAGCAAGCGATGATGCAATAAATTACTCGAAGTAAATCGATACCCGAGTTCGAACTAACGATAATTCATAACTTGGCAACCTCACCACTGGGACCTTAACATGACGTGTCAATTCTATCATGGTTCCACTGTGGGAGAAAGACGGAATTATTTGTCTTGTATAGTCTCTCTCTGTCTAACTTACTAACAGTGGAACCATAATCGACGTCGTGGTAAGGTCCCTGGCTGTCGACAATTTCTTAGATACTTACCAAGCTGTTCGAGAATAAAAACGTACCTTTGTTTTCAAAGGGCTTACTACTTTGTAAAATATTACTATAACATATTTCTACACGGCATTCTCAACTGCGTTGAAATAAGTCTGAAACTTACTGAGGAGACATCAGCGGCTTGCTGAAACAGCTTAACGGCAATCTCCGGGGACCTTTCCTCTATTATCTTAGCTGCCTTGTCGAGCACGCTGGCACCACTATCGCCCGAGCCATGCTGTTGGTACAGGCTCGCAGCCTCAACAGCCAGATCGTAAATCTAGAAGAAAATAATTATCTTAATGGATGGAATGGTGGCTTAAATGATGGATGAACTGGTTAATAATTTCTAAATTGAAAATACCTCCGACCCATTTTTATTTCATGCTACATAATTTATCTAGTACACAGTAGATACGCTTCGATCGACAATCTATCGAAAACGTAATTATGACACGATATCTTGCGAAAACACCCCGAATCAAACGTTAAAACGCCCATAACTTTTGAACTGCTGAACCGATTTTATTCAAACATAGCTAAGAACACTCTCGAAAAAATCACCTTTCAAACAAAAAATAATCAAAATCAAAATCGGTTCATCCGTTTAGGAGCTATGATGCCACAGACAGACACACAGATACACAATTACACAGCAACACATGTCAAACTTATAATACCCCTCTTTACCGTCGGGGGTTAAACAGTAGACTGAAGTCTGAAAATAATGTGAAACAACTTTGAAATATTAACGTGGGAGGTATCGAGCTCCCACACATCCGATATCTGAAGAGTTCTGCCGAAACCGCACTTAAATTTTTAAAGCAAGCGAAATAGGGAAATGAAACAAAGACAATATTGAAATGAATGCATTCACCGGAAGGCTGCCTAGAAACAGAGATCAATATACCTGTGTTCTTATTGTTGAATGTTTTTCCTATCCTAACAAATAATATTTTCGCCATTACGTTGTACAGCCGATAATTCGTTTGAAAACTTAAAAAGTTTTCTTGTTACTCATGGTGCACAAACGTTTTCAATAATATAAAAACCAGTGTCATTAACCCATTACCTTACTTTGACCATTGTGTTCAGTGCAATAGATTGAACATAGGACAGAGGAATTCGTTGCCGTGGCTGAATGGCAGCCATCTGGCTAGGAAAGGAATATAACTAAAAAGTGTCTGTTTGTCATCAATAAGCTAAAAAGAAGCAATACAGACGTTTCCTGGGTAGAAAAAAATTAATTCTTTTTAGTCCGTCAGTGAAATTATCAAATAATATTGGACACGTATTCTTTGCTTTACCAAATCAATAAACAATGACAAAGATAAAGCGCATTAAGACGACGACTAACGCCAACGACCTTGAGGGAACAAAACGCGCACTCGTTTCACACCCGCGCGTCCCAAAATTTTGTAGTTTTCTGTACTTTCCTTTTTATTCCATAACTTTTAAAAAAAAGCCTCAGATCAAAATGTAGATAATTAAATTGTCTTTAAGATGGTGTCAATTTCATTAAAATACGCCCAGCGGTTTTGCTGCGATTGTCGTGTTTTTGTCCGTTTTAGACATAACTTCACAAATTAATTACACTATGTACTAGGAATAAAACTCAAAATTTTCTTAGATCAAATTATTAAGAAAATAGTCTAATTTAACATATATTTTTCCAAAAAATTACGACTAGCATTTTAGACGTGATTCTCATTTTAAAATTAGCTACTCAGGGGTAACTGCGCCTTAAAGTTCAGGAGCCCCTACGGCTTGTGACGTCACTATGTCATTATAAAGTGTACTAACGACGTGAGTCACACGATATTTCAACGCCACTTAATGTCAATCGTCGTCACTTAATGTTTACGTGTCAAAAGAAAAATACGTGTCCAATATTTTTTATTAATCTACCTAACAGACAGAAAATTAAAACAGACAGAAATTTGAATTCAATCTTTTAATAAATTGCTAAACACCGAAGCGAAATTTTCATAAATAAGATTTCGATTTTTCTTTTTTTATAGTTAATTTCTAGGCAAGCATGTTTCACCGTCGACCACATTATCGCTTACCATCGGGCGAGATAGTGGTCAAGCGCGAGCCTATAGAATCCTTACTTAAAATTATAAATGTGAATGTAAGTTTGTTTGTTACGCTTTCACGCAAAAACTACTGAACCGATCATCATGAAACTTTGTACATATATTCTTGGAGTTATTAGAAGTGACACAGGATACTTTTTATTAAAAATAAATATATTTTTTAATGGCTTCACTGCGAGCGAAGCCGGTAAAGCCGCCGTAAAAGCTAGTAGAATATAAAAAAGGGTGACGGTGTTTGCAATAATCCAGTGACATATTACAAAATTATTTGACCAATTGCTTTTCATGTAAGATAAGGGGTAGGTTTTTATGTTAATTTTACACCATCTAGCGATTTTTTTTTAATATCGAGCTGACTCAAAACAACGGAAGTCTTTTTCGTATTTTTGCTGGCCGTACCAAGAGAAGGAATTTTCCCAGAAATAGATGTAACATGTTAGCAGTACACGTGTCCATCAATCGGTGTATTGAATCGTATAATGACCAGCCGGGGTATCCGCCCATCCCACCTAAGTCGCAGCACCGCGCTCTCCTTTGTTTCACCTTAGCAACGAGGGGTGGCACAGCCACCATATTGTTGTATTATATAAACATACTTACGACGTGTATTCATTCAAAACTTCAAGTACTAATACTGCGTAACACGATTTCGGTACCCGCAAAACAATATAGTGGAAATCTTTTGTTTCTATCACGTCCAGAGATGGGTTATTGGGCATATTGGGCGCTGGCTAAATGCCCGTAAACGCCGAATAAATGACTTTTGCCTGGGCAAAAACTTCAACAGAAATTTTATTAAATCTTTGATCCCCCAGACTCTTACATCAAAAACGAAAACCTGTACAATAAGATTCTTAGCAAACTTCAATACCCGCTAAATCGTAATGTGGGAGTGTTTTTGAGAACTTACGAGTCTAATGACATGCTTTATTGTTTACTTAGGTTAGTATTTATACTTATGTCCAATTTCAAGTTTATTAACCCAAGACATAAAATTTTTCAAAAAACCTTTAACTGCCGATAACTCGCATTTTGGAGGCAGTTTCGAAAATCTACTCTCACTACACTTATCACGTCTCGTTTTTCAGGTTGTTCAAAAAAAATTCAAAAACCTTAATTTTACTCATAGTAGTAAAAATTATCGTAGTCTTTTAATGTTTGTACAATTCGTGAAAATGATTTTAATAGCTTTACAAGCCGAATACCGTACTGGTACTTAAGGCGCAGATAACCCTCAGAAGCTGATTTTAAAATGAGAATCACATCTAAACGGCTCGTCGTAATTTTTTGGAAAAAAATATATGTTACATTTGACTATTTTCTTAATGGTCTGACCTAAAAAAAAGGTTTTTTTCGTATAACATAGTGTAATTAAGTTATGTCTAACATGGATAAAAACACGACAATCGCATTTACCGCCGGGCGTATTTAATCAAATTGATATCTTATTAAAGACAATTTAACTATCTACATTTTGATCTAAAGCTTTTTTTTAAGTCATAGAATAATGAGGAAACTACAAAAACTACTAAATTTTGGGACGCGCGGGTGTGAAACAGTGAACACGCGTCGAAGGCGTAACCAAGGTAACGCGAAAGGACGTCTGCTTGAAGTAATAGGATTGTCTCGCTCGACTGAATAATAAAAAAACCTTTTTACAATAAAATACTACCGACTTCCAAATAAGGAAACTACAAAGTGAAAATAACTTTATTTTTGGAAGTCGGTGTCTTTGGTAGGTACCACTTTTTTGCGTTATTGACACCGACTTCCAAAAATAAAGTTATTTTTCACTTTGTAGTCTCCTTATTTGGAAGTCGATAGTATTTTTTTGTAAAAAGGTTTTTTTTTATTTTTCACTTTTTAGTTGTACCTACCTCATAGGCAAGTTGTTTAGTAAGGTACGAGTACCCGTAACGTCAAAACAGATTACCCGAACATCATGAAATATGAACATAACCGGTGAAATGAGAGATCTGCGTACCCCTTAAGAGCGTACTGGCGTGATGTTATGTTATGAAATGGTATAAACAATAAACAGACATGCGATTGCAGTAATCTCGAGAGATTTTCCGTTATTTATTGAAGAGTTCTATTGTATATCTTCAAAATTCTTCATCACATCTTCACCAAATAAAAATGGGACCAATTTCGAAACATACTCTTTCAAACAAAAATGTTTCAAAGTCGGTCCACAATTGAAGGAGATATCTGTGAAAATACATAAAAAAAAAAACATACTTGAAGTCGAACATAGAACCGCCTCCTATTTGGTAAGTCGGTTAAAAATAACAGGAGAATTGCTCCATGATTTTGGACGTATGAATGTCGATCATAATAATAACTTAAGTAAAGAAAATAAGTTTGTCTGGGGATAATTGAACTCTCCATTTAGATTTTTTTTACAAGGTTAATCATGAAGATCCAACTAATTCAAGGTGCAAAATTAATAAGTATGAATCGATTTGATTGTAGTTATTGGTATCTACTGTCACATAACAATGGTTATTAAAATATGTATCACACGAATTTTGTAATACCCAATCATCATTTGCAATTTTATTCACAAATTTATCTAATCATCAAAAACACCATGAAACATTTTTTTTTTTATATTAATGACGTTTTTTCTAAACAAGCTCTTAAATTAGAATTTTCACGAGAAACAAACGTGTGCAAAATTTCAGCACAATTGAACATTGGGAAGACGGTCAAATTTAATTTGCAAGATTTGATTACAGACACCGGGACAAGTAAAACTAAATAAAAGCTTGTAAAATATCGTTAAAATGGCGCCAAAATCCAACATTCCTCCGCAAGGTGTGTGTAGGTGCACACAGACGCGTTAGTCTCACCTCTTCGGGTCCGGAAATTTCCTTACTAACAATGATAGCGTTTTCCAAAGCCTTCGCCGCGTGGAAAAACGAATTGTTCTTCTTGTAGCAACTCGAAGCCTTCTTGTGGCAATCCTTTGAGTTCTCCAGGTCTCTAGCAATACGGTAGCATTGCGCTGAAAAATATACTCTTTTAGAAAGTGCATTTTGCAACAATAATGATGGATGTACCATCAGGCAAATTATTTGTATAAAAAACACGTGCTTCTGTGTTCACAATAGTGTCCGACCGAATCTTCGACGTCGGCTTCATCCCAAGAATGGCCGAAGCAGAAGGTTTCTAGCAAGTGCCGAAATTGAACGAACTGTTACGAATAATATGGTGCGCGAGAGCGCGATGCAAGAAGCAATGGGCGGGAGGGGCAGGGATCATACTCCTTTGCTCTGGCCAATCGCCGTCACGAGAAAATACTCAGTAAAGTTGTATTTCTTAGGGATGTTCAACTTTCGGCTTCGACTTCGGACAAAGGTTATGTCGGTAGCCGATTAATCGGCTTCAGTTTCAGCCAGAAATTTACCTTCGGTCGGCAACTGGTTCGCATTTGTGATTTGAATATAGGGACCAAAGCTTAATAAGGATCTTTAATACGGACAATATAAGGTGGTATTTGGTAATTTAAAAGTTAAACAATTAATCGACTTAACTTCACACTAAATCACTAAAACTAGATGATATTTATATGAGAGATACTAAAAAGGCAATAATGGAGTAATCATTAACGCATCGTTTAGTGATTTCGTGCAAGACCTTAATAGATAGAATCCAAGGGATAGCCCGCAGCTTCTTAAACGAAAAGGAGCCAAAGTAGAGTTTATTTGGGTATTCTGACTCACCGGCCTGGCTATATTCATCAGCTGCTACATCATAGTCCGCCTTCCAACGAAAAACGCCTGTCTTCACGCTGTCAAGGAAATATGTGGTATTATAGCAATAAAATAGTAAGTACAGTAAAGTATAATATATATATTTTCCGTACGTAAAATACGCGCTTAGACATGGAGTTGCGAACACCAGCCCGTCTTAACTAACTAACTAACTAAACTAAAGTATAGTATCACACGAGCGACCTTCGCAATACAGTAATACAAATACAGAACAATACAGTATAAAAAATAAAACTGTTAAAATAATAATAACCATAACTGCATTCCTACGCAAAAATATTATTAAAATATATATAAAAAAAATATCACATCAAATGAAAATAAATCCCATTCGTCTAAGCTTTCCGTTGAATTTTTTTAAATTTCGTAACATAATTTGATATATGTTAATAAATTATACCATAACTCCTCGAATTGGAACTTGATACGCAAGTTATAAGTCACTCGTTTTTTATAGATTTCCACTTCGCAAGCAAGGCAAAACAAAAAGACATTTATATTTATTTCGCAGTGCTGCAACTCGACGCAACAGAAAATAATTAAAACGGAAGAACGTAGGGAGGCAAGGGTGCTATCATTGGATATAAAGCATTCCTACCTCTCGTCGCAATCAAAATAATACAATTTAACCTTGGAATAAATGGTTTTATATTGTGCCAGTACAAGGGTAATAATAAGGCTGGTGAAGATGATGAGAATACCTATTTGGCGCATCGCGGCTTTTGCGTTCAAGATGAGACAAAAGTTCCCATGCAGACTGATTGCAAGAAGAGGTGATATTACTTGCCAGCCTCGCCCTTCCCGCACGCAGCCCAAATTTGACGCCCCTTGATTTATTTTTGTGACGATATCTCAAACAAAACGGTTACATTCAAAAACCGAGGAATATTGATCCGCTCCAAGAGAATATCCGCAATGCAATGGCTACAGTTAGACCAGCATTATTGAAGAAATATTTTATGAACCCCCACTTGCGATTGCAGCAGTGCCGCCGAGCGGACCATCATTCTTCTTTTTTTCGTGTGGACACTCCACCTCTGGTATCAGAGTTAACTAAGCCGCCTCTGGGAACCCAACAGGCTTCTAACTTGGCTATTTCAGACGTACATTAACTATACTAGTCCAGGTTTCCTTACGATGTTTTCCTACACCGTTGCCTGTGATGTCCAAGATAAACTTAGAAAGTACATATGAATTTGAAAAATTTACATTGGTACCTGCCCGGAATTGCACCCACGACCTCAAGGATGAGAGGCGAAGTCTTAGCCATTGGGCCACCACGACAGTCATCATTTAGAAGATGCAATTTTAAAAAAGCAATTAGTAACAAATTGCTCAATAGTTTCACTTTACATATCCATATAATATTTTATTATTACAAGTATTTTAGATAAGCACGTTCTAATGGGCCATCCTGTATAAATGTGAGACTACCGCACTCTACCACTTCGGGTGTTACAGGCATGATGCTATGCTGTTCAAATATTTGAACACAAAAGCATTCTGCAACTGACATCGCACAGCTTCTCAGAAGATAGAACGTTTTATTTATTATTATGGCATTCCAACGAACTGTTCACAATAACATTGACAATAAATTAATCACAATTGACTACAGATTATAGCGAACTTTTCACTTATAGGTGTGCACAGCACAGCAGCAGTTTTATGCCTGACACTAAGATATACCTCGCTAAGCAAAACTTTGCCTTCACTGGTGTCTATTAATACTCAACTGATTTAGTTGACATGGAAGACGCGAAGCACTAACTCTGCTGATTATTGTGGGATTTTAGCATCACATCACATCACATCATCAGCCTATTAATGTTCCCACTGCTGGGACACAGGCCTCCTCTCTGTGAGAGGGAATGGGCCGTAATCCACCACGCGGGCCCAATGCGGGTTGGTGAATGTCACATGTCTTCGAATTTTTGGTTCTAGGACATGCCGGTTTCCTCACGATGTTTTCCTTCACCGTTTTGAGAGCAGTGGTGATGAAATAATTTACACAAAGTAAAGCGCCTGCCTGGGCTCGAACCCACGACCTGCAATTTGTAAGTCGCGGCCGATACCACTGGGCCACCACTGCTCCTCCTCCTTTTTGATTTTAGCATGAAAACATGCAAATTATATATCATACCTACAACTGAACATGGGGAAGAACGAAGTAAAATCAGGGCAAACAACTGTTTTACCAGAAAAACAATTAAATTGAAACCATATAAGCTAAAACTTCACAAAGGTTGATATATTTAACTTGATCTGATATTAAGCAACAAGATATTTGTCTATGTCATAGACAAATAGACCTAGCCACTTGATAAATAGCTATTTCCCTGACTGTACATACATGTTACCATCACGAAATCGGGCATTGGCAAGCAAAGCGTAAGTATTATTGTTTACTTTATCAGTAAGTATTTTAAATCAAAGAAAATCCTAAAGTAAAACAAGTTTCGGGAAATGTAATCGATAAAAATATTTTTGAGGCTTTTCAATGCCTGACATCTAGACAGCTGGCAGAAATTCTTTGGGTAAATTCTACAAAAACGTTTTTGAGCCGAAACTACACTCGCAAAAAATTGCACCTCTCCGAAAATAGTATTCATTCCTGTGTAGTCATTAACGCTTGCATTAAAAATTCATTAATATAATCTGCTGAAAATATGTTTAATGATCTTTAAAATAACAAAAGTTAGTTTTCATAAATAACACAATTCTTCAGAGCAAGAGCACTTAAGTAACTGTTGTAAAAATACCGCATTACAAGATCCGCTTAATTGCATCACCCTAGAAGGCTATTAAACGGTCGATCGGGGTCAAATGAGAGTCATTCGCCATCAAGACTTTGAATTGAACATAAGTTTACCACTCTAGCAAGAAAAGCAATCATAACTATTTGTTTTTCATTCAGTTATCCCATTTTATTTCATGCCTTGGTTAATTAAACCTTAAAACCTTTAAGTCTTTGAAATGGTGTACCATAATCATAATCTTTCCATTAAATTAATATGTTTTAAATTATTTTGATTAGGAAAAATATTTGCCATTATTATGACGCCGATTGTATTTTACTTGCCTAAAATCCCTTTCAGGTATTTATTTCAATAGCAGTATCATGATAATCAAATTGTTTCCAAATGTTATTTTAGCAATTTCTGTGAACTAGAGCTATATGAACTAACAGCTTATTATATTGTATGCTCATTAGTCGTTATTCATACGAAATACCCGAATATAAACACCACTGTCATATTAAATACTTGTTTTTGTTATCATAGAGCCATCATAAGCTCCTTTTCCAAAATGTTCTATTCATATTCTGCCTTATTGTGAATATATATTCTTTCTTCTTCTTAATTCTTTTTTGTACACCAAAAACAATATTTATTAACACATGATGGTAAAGTACATGTAAAAACCGGCACAATGCGAGTCGGACTCGCGCTCGAAGGGTTCCGTAAATACATCGCAAAAAAAAAAACACTTTTTTATATGGGAGCTCCACTTAAATATTTATTTTATTCTGTTTTTAGTATTTGTTATTATAGCGGCAACAGAAATACATTATCTTTGAAAATTTCAACTGTCTAGCTATCACGGTTCATGAGATACAGCCTGGTGACAAACAGACGGACCGCGGTGTCTTAATAATAGGGTCCCGTTTTACCCTTACTTTGGGTACGGAACCCTAAAAAGGCGAGCTTAACTCAAAGTTGAGTTCATTTACTGCAAACCCTAGATACTGTCAGAGAGAGATCATATCACTTTAAGATCCTGATTTTTTGGCCATAATATTCCTTGCTATGAATAAATGCGTAATTGGTACACGGTGGACATCCCACCCATACGCACTAAACGTATTTTAAATACTTTCATTATGTGTACAGCTAAGGAGTGGAATTCCCTGCCGGAGTCTGTCTCCTGAGAGCTACAACCTAGAGGTCTTTAAGTCAAAGAGTGAATAGGTTACTTCTAGGCAAGCGTGCTTCTCTATTGACCGCATTATTGCTTACCATTTATATTTACAGACAGACTAGATACTGGTAACAGAGGGCAAAAGACTTAGAGGCTGAAGCCCCAAACGGTGGCCTGATCCAATTTCAGAGTATCTTGAAATACCTATCAGCACCGCACTCCACCTGGTCGCTGTTCGCAACAGCTGGAGGGAGACCCTTGGCAAGTTAAAACGGAGGCACGGTTCCCAGCAGTGAGAGGAAGATAAGAGTTACCGGTAAAGTACAGCCTATGCCTCGTCTCATATATTTATGACTGACCAAGGTCCACTGACAGTTTCTAAACATTAAATACTTTGGCCAAACTGAAATTGCTGCCACATCTTTATATTTCTATGTGCCACATTGTCATTGTAAAGTAGTATTAGGTTTTTGAAAATAATTCATTATTATATACTAATATACTAATCTATACTTACCAATATTATAAATGTGAATGTAAGTTTGTTTGTTACGCTTTCACGCAAAAACTACTGAACCGATCATCATGAAACTTTGTACATATATATTCTTGGAGTTATTAGAAGTAACATAGGACAACTTAACTATTAATGGCTTCATTGCTAGCGAAGCCGCGGGTAAAAACTAGTTATATATAATTAAAGATCATCCAATATCAAATGTTGCTGAAGACAGCTAACTTGCATTGGCAATTTAGTTTCCAGAATAAGTTTTTTTTTAAATAACTCTCATACATATGCATAAAGTTTAATTTAATGATAACTGCATTGTATCACAATTATCATTTTCAATTTGAAATAATATTTGTACAATGTCTTGATGTTATATTGACAATGAAAAATACTAATTTTATATTCATCTACAACCAGTAATCCGTCAAAATTTTGACAAAAGCATTTCCTGGCAACAAAGAATGTAGTGATTGTTTCGCTTGACGACACACACAGGTCTCATCTTTGTGACAGTGAACAGGACGCAGAGCAGTGGTGGCCCAGTGGTAACGGCCGCGAGTTATAAGTTGTAGGTTGTGGGTTCGAACCCAAGCAGGCTATCCTTTTGTAAATTATTTCATGTCCACTGCCCTCAAAACGGTGAAGGGAAACATTGTGAGGAAACCGGCATGTCTTAAAACCAAAAATTAGAAGATATGTGAAAACCACGAACCAGGCCCGCAAGGTGGATTACGGCCCATTCTTCCTCACAGAGAGAGGCCTGCACGCACAACGCACCAAATGTGAAACTTAGTGCGAAAAGGGGTCCATCTATTTATATAGGGTCCTATCTTAATTTTCGGTTCTAGAACATTCTGCTTTCCTCAAGATGTTTTCCTTCACGGTTTTTAGAGCAGTGGTAATAAAATAATTTACACAAAGTAAAATGCCATAAAAACAATTAATTGGATTTTTCAATATGTTGGACCTGGGTCTGTATTATGGCCATAGGCTAGCTCCCTATTATGGAAAATTAAAAATTATGATATTTGTCTTTTCTATATGCTTTTTCCTTTTCTTTCAGGCAAGAGTTTTATGTTATGTATACTTTCCATACTAAGCATCCTGATGGATCCAAAATGGAATCAGGTACAGGAGCGGGAATATTCGCAAAAGGTTACAAATGTAGCAAAAGCTTAGGTAAGATGGCAACTGTATTCCAAGCAGAGACATATGCCATAATAACCTGTGCTCAAGAGAATATAGATAGAGGAACCAGAGGTAAATCCATATATATTCTTAGTGACAAAGTGGACTCCAGACTTGTTCTGGATGCTATCCGGACCCTAAACAGGCTTGGGAAGCATAACAGGGTAAGACTGATATGGGTCCCTGGGCACAAAGGAATCCATGGTAACGAAGTGGCAGATGAACTGGCAAGAGAGGGCTCAGCAAATGATTTTGTGGGCCCAGAACCATGTGTAGGCATTTCGACGTGTCTCGTAAAAGCCGCATTTTGGGAGTTTGCAGATCATAGACAACAAACACATTGGCTGTCTAATACCGATCTACAACACTCAATGAAATTTCTAGGCTCTACTTTCAAAGCCCGGCAATTCATTTGGAATATGAGCAGGGGGCAAATCCGCTACCTGCTTGGGGCCTTTACTGGGCACTTTGGAACCAACGACATGCTCATGAAGATGGGTCTGGCCGCGACACCCATGTGCAGATTGTGTGGGGAACATACGGAACGCATGGAGTAACTTCTGTGCACATGCGATGCACTGGCTGGTAAGCGAATAAGTCTCCTAGGGGTAGGATATCCAAAACCTGAAAACTATAGGCTCATATCACCTAGTCTCAAAGTCATGAAAAGAGTTTTCAAAGAGATTGGGGAGGAGTAAGGTATCTAGGGGACCACAATAGATCCCAATGGGTCGAAGTGTCCGAGTTATTTCTCGGCCCCTCCACAAGATAAGATAATATAAGCATCCTGATATTATTATAACGGGTCACGGTAATATTTTTACCAGAAACGTTGAATCAAAGTATCTTTCATGTATTTGGTGTGTTTGTTTAGTCCACCATAGCTTCTTCAGAACTAGACCAATGCAATGTCACATATGTGGTACATAGAGTAAGGATCTACATGCTGCAAAAATTAAAATATAAATGTTCCGTATACCCTTCCAACACAAATTATTATAATTTTCTAGCTTTTACCCGCGGCTTTGCTCGCAGTGAAGCCATGATTTTTTTATTAATAAAAGGTATCCTATGTTACTTCTAATACCTCCAAGAATTTATGTACAAATTTTCATGATGATCGATTCAGTAGTTTTTGCATGAAAGCGTAACAAACAAACTTACATTCAAATGTGAATGGCAGATTTTGTACCGCATATTTTTTTTTGATGTTCGGTTATAGAATTTGTACCACTTATTAAGGCAACTAAGCCATTTATTTTCATGTAAGTTTACTATTTTTAGAACTTCGGATTAATTAATAATATCAATAAAAAGATTTTAATGAATGAACATAATAAAACCGTACACTAAACACAGCTATGTTATATAAGTTGCCTTATGTAAAATAACTCAAATACTGAAATGATAATTAATTATTTAGAAATAGAAGTAACATTAAATATAATCAAAATCATCATAATCAAACTGTTGCAGTCCGCTGCTGGACATAGATATCTCATAAGTAGGTATGATACTCATCTCAATCTACCTACTTAATGGTAAGTAAAACCACTATAAAGATAGCAACAAAAAATTTAGAACATTTTCTTTACACATTATGTAACAATATATAACATTTACCTATATGTAACAATCTACATTGGCACACTAGTACATAATCTTAAAAAATAAAACTAGTTATAACGTTTACGTCCCAAGTTCTAAAAATCTAAGAATTTAAAAAGGGATGATCTATCATAACTATCAATTAAAACAAAAAATATCCCAAAACACGAAATATTAACAGCGGTACGAAATTCCCATACAAGCCTGCCGTTCGCCTTTATAATATTACTAGCTGACCCGGCGAACTTTGTTCCGCTTAAAAAATTTCTAAAATAAAAGAATTTTTCTAAAATAAACGTAGCCTAAGTTACTCCTTATTACATCAGCTACCTGCCAACAAAAGTCCCGTCAAAATCGGTCCAGCCATTTCAGAAATTACCCTGAACAAACAGACAGACCGACAGACAAAAATTCAAAAAAATGTTATTTTGGTGTATGTACCATATATATATTCATATACATGTAGTAAAAAACGGTTTTTTCTATATTAAAAATAGTCACTCCAATTTTATTTATATGTATAGATTAGTATGATTTTTGAAATCCTTAATTGAATTAGTATTTTTGGGCGTTGTTTGTTATCACCTTGTTTTTACTATATCTGTTTCTTTTGGTTACTATTAACTAGAGCATCCCTTATATTTTATCATCTAATTAAAAGAAAATATAGGGAACCAAAGTATTTTGAAGACACAAAGAGAACTAGAGGTAGAACTGGACTTTGGTTGGTACACTAAGAAGAAAGAGTTACAAAAAGACAATAAGACCAAAAGGTAGATAACAAAGACAACGAGAGTTATTGGCAGCTGCATCGACTTCAACTACAAATAACTTGGAACATTTTCAAGATTAGGATGATGTTCAGGTTCTGAATTCGGAAGTCAGTTTACCAAAGGTTGCCCAGAAACAAGTCTGAAAAAAGATGTAAAGAAGGCTAAGGCACAATGGTCCTCACTATGGACTAAGTGGACCAAATAAATAAACCAAATCCCTAAAAAAGAAGAGAAGGAGAGGTACAAAGAACCTGACCAGTAGGTTAGGTTTTTACCTTGTGTTAGGCTACTAAACACCACCCAGGGCAAAGTAAAATTGTGTGTTGCAGCACAACATCTTCAAATACTGGCTGTTCAGCAGAGCTTGTGCTTTTTTTATACTCATTTTATACCTTCAATGAATCAAGACTGTAATTTTAGACAGTTAATTGATATAAATTTGTAGATAACCCTCTGACTCAATCAGAAATATAACAGTAGTAGAAAATACTTATTTGCTAAATGAATGATATGAACATTATTATTTTGTGAAATTACAAGCAAAACAAGCACCTAACATGACATTTAAGAAATGTGTAATTATTTTGATGTACTTACATTATGGTATATTCTATTCTAACATTTATTTCAACAAAGGAAACGCAATTCGCATGATCTTTTGCTCTCCGTGTCAATGATTGATACAGAGCTTATAAAGTTACAAATTAATTAAGACAAATAAAAACAATTTCTTACAAAATAATAGAACAAATCTCAATAAAAGATCGGCAAGTATATTTCGACTTACGCTCTTTCAGCAGCCTTGCAGTGCTCCCGCGCCTCAAATACTTTAACCGACATCGTGAAGCTACGTGTCGTGTAATAGATATTTATTAATTTGAATATACTAAGCACTGTGGTGGTGTGTGAGAAATCAATAGAAAACTGACATTATGTTAACACAGGCAACCATCTTTCATATGCTTTGTTAATGATTTGACGTTGACTGTTTGACGTTTTACTGACGGCAAAGACAATGTTACAAATTACGAAAGTCGAAACTTCCTACCATTTTCTACTATTTTAGCGCCAAAATTTAAATGTATGTTACCTAAATCGAATTAAAATTTACAATCTGATAAAGATGATTTAATAATATTACACTTTTTTAGGGTTCCGTACCCAAAGAGTAAAAACGGGACCCTATTATTAGGGTTCCGTACCGAAATGGTAAAAATGGGACCCTATAACTAAGACTTCACAAACCGTCAGTCCGTCTGTCTGTCTGTCTGTCTGCTCCTCTGTCACCAGGCAGTATCACATGAACCCTGATAGCCAGACAGTTAAAATTTTCACAGTTGATGTATTTCTGTTGCTGCTATAACAACTAATACTAACAACAGATTAAAATAAATAATCAAATAGGGCACCCATACAACATACGTGTCTTTTTTTGCGATAATGGTACCGAACCATTAGTGCGCGAGTCCAACTCACACTTGGCCAGTTTGTTTAAATATACAGTCTTAGTCTGAACTTTCACTCGAAAATTGTATTCTATTCTTGCAGAGAGATACTGACTTAAAAGATTCTGGCAATTGCCTAGTACAAAAGTCAGGGTTGCAATATTCGTATTTTGCTTTTATTTTATAACTCTTACCATATCACAGAGAAACATACATATACGGACATCCATTTGTTCTGTATGGACCTAATGAATGAACACATTATTATTTATTTTAGCCCCGATATGATGTTAAAATTATCATCTAGTGCAACAAGGAATATTCTGAACATAAACCTCAATCAGATAGGTAATATTTTTATAGATCCGGTCTGTGATTTGCTGATATTCAACAAAATCACAGCGCCAGTAGGTATACCAAGATCGCGCCAGTATCATTAATTTTGAGACACAATTTGACATCACAATATTGAATAGAAAATAATTTGCAAATACATAATTAAAACATCCGCTGAACTTCACTTGAAAAATAAACGCCAATTTAATCCCATAAATTTATACCAAACCATACTATAATATTATAAATGTGAAAGTAACTCCTTCCGTCTGTCTGTCCATCTGTCAGCTTGTCGTCTGTTAGCTTTTCACGCTTTAACCGCTAAACTAATTTAGATAAAATTTAGTTTGAAGATAGTTTGAGATCCTGGGAAGGACATAGGACAGTTTTTATCCCGGAAATCATTACCCCTAAGGTAGTGGAAAAGGGGGTGGAAGTTTGTATGGTGCACTAATAAATTCTCAATTAAGGCGGCCCACACTCCTACAACATTTTTGCGAGATATACAAAATAGGCTATTCGAAGTACTAATGCTACGCAGGTGACGTCACTCGCAACAGCTAGTAAACTATAAAGAAAGGATGTCAAAGGAGATGGCTAAATAGCGTGACTTTTTATTTTATGTATTCAGTTATCCTCGCTTTGGAACGCTTTGGCTGTAGCCAACATTAACCAAACAAAAATAGTTAATAGTTTTAATTCATACGATAAAACAATTAAGTTCATTGGAAATTTAAAAGTGCCAGTATGAAAATAAGAACAACATAACAAATTAAATATAGGAAGAAATATGTCACTCATGGCTGAACCGATTGTTAAGGTAAGTCGGCTATTACTTAACTCAGATATTCGACGTAGGAATTAAGTTCAAGATGTTGACTTACTTTGACTTGACTTTCTTTGACTTTGGCAGTTCTACGGCCTTATTGCGTAAGTGAATTTGGCAAAGTAAAGAGTTTGATCGCCATTAACCGATCAAGCACATACGAGATGAAGGACACGATTTGGATTTCCGTCTATGTGATTGGTCGATTGATGGCGGTCAAACCTTTGCCTTGTCGAATTCACTTACCCAATAAGGCTGCAGGACGCTTTGCTAAACTTGGTTACGGTAAGTTGAGTGGAGCTCTAACTGTAGGATGAGAATTGGCAGATCTATAGCCTGGTGGGTTGCATAAAGAATAGCCCATGTTATTTATTGTATACAAGGGTGATTTTGCCCTTGGATATCCATTTCAAGAAATGCGGCTAATATGCATCATCACTTTATATACAAATGTTGATTATATAGATAGAAGCTTAGATAAAGTTATAGTATAAAATAAACAACTATTTTTCTACAATATTATAACAGAAGCTAAAATTATAAGCGTGTCCGAAAAACTACAAACAAAATGATGTGCATAAAATACTAAATAGACACGTTATTTTTGTTAAATAGTGAGTACTACCAAGAATATAACATTATATCACAGATAATATAATAATAGCTATTATATATATTTTATCTATTGCCTTGTTTTTCTTTTAATTCAAAATATAATGACTGTGCACTATTTCCTTTGATAAATTAAATATCATTTTGACATTGTATTGTGATAATAATACAAATTAAATTAATAGATATAGTATCATGAGTGTAGTGCCCTGCAGACGGACAGGCATGTGCAGTTTATGTTTAGATTCGGCGCAGACGCATTAATAAGTGCAAAAAGTGCTCTACTTCTAGGGTTGTCGACTGAGCTTTTTAGTATTTTAATACATATTGATTTCTTATTTTACTGATTAGTCAAATTATAAAATTATTTTGCCACCACTCGATTATTGTTTAGCGTATCTTGTCTTTTTAGTCCCTTAAAGCTCAGATAAACATGCTCATATTGTTAGCTTCCTTTTTAAAAGCTTTACGGTTTAATGTTGGGGTTTTTAATTCAATAAATGTATAAGTTTAATATCATCACACTGTCTCATTGCTTACTTCTCAGGTAAGATAGTCATACAAAAAGTATATTGGGAAGTTAATATATTACACGTTTTGAGAACCCTAAATATAACTGCGGTTGTTAAAAGGACGAAATAGACTGGTGTTTATAAACGCACTGTGTAGGTGGAATGAAGCTTGCATTGTGAATGTGTACCCTAAGTACTTATAACGAAGCAATATTACGTATAGTCGAGTTATTACGGAGTAGAAGAGATTGTGATTCCTAAGATCTTATTGGTTAATGAGTATTATATTTCTATTATTATATGTTATGTTTTTTGTATTATAAATAGGTATTGTGAATGAAATTTAAAAAGAAAAAAGAACCTTTTTGAAATAGGTATTTATAATTTAATTTCAACTGCAAGATGCAATGATGTTTTAAAAAGTTTATATTTACTGTACTTTCACCCTCCACTGACAGCGCTTTTACACTTTGTGAAACTGTGCAAGTGAGCATACAAGAAATCACCAGTAACTAGTTTTACCATTATAAAAAGTAAGAAGTAATAGTTAAATAAAATAAAAAAAAACAGGCTTTAACAGAAAACCAAACTAAAAAGCAAAATATAATGTTCAATAAATTAAATTTAATAATAGTGTAATGTAAATGTATAAAAGCGTGGGGTGCTTTTTAAGATATTTTCAAAATGACTAATTAAGCCGATATTTTAAAGGGGGTGAAAATCACGTTCAAAGATTCTTTTATTCAAGCTAATAAGAGCGTGTTAAAAATTGTACCGATCCGTGCCTTGCGCTTCGGAAAGTTTGGCGATAGCTATACCTACTTGCAATGCAGGTGTACCAAAGGGTGCGTGGTAGAAAATGGTAATAATTTTTGTAATAACAATAGTAACACTGCAAGATTCTGCCACATTGCGCGCGCACACTACTCGTACATTTTATCACCCGCAGACTAAGGCCGCAGATATTTTTTAACCGACTCAAAAAAGGAGACGGTTCTCAATTCATTTGAATGTCTTTTTTCAATGCATGTTTAACCCAATTGTTAACCGATTTTTATGACTCTTTTTTATTTGAAAGAGTAGCTATTAGCAAGGAAGTCCCATTTAAATTGGGTGAAGATCTGATTAAAATAACTTCGGATATACAACTGAACTCTTCTATAAATAACGACAAATCACCCGGGGTTTCTGCATTTTCATGTCTGTTTCTTTCGTAGATTAAAGATGTTCTTTAATCTGAAGTCTGTTTATTGTTAACGCCATTTATGTTCATTTATGTTCAAGTTCCATCTTATTGGGAGTATCTATTCGAGCGAAACGTTTTAGTCTATGCACCGACCTTGATGATTCTTAAAGCGCTTATTACACTACACGGTATTCAGGTATTCAGTGCCCTGAATACCGTGTCGCTCCACCATTACGGGTCGCCATAGTCGCTATTTTGGTGACCCTAACTTCGTACCAGTTATTACACAACTCTAAATAGGCTTTAGGGCCCTGAATACCGTGTAGTGTAATAAGCGCTTAAATCTTAATTTATTATGTGTTAGGTTTAGTTTATGCTTCATGGCAGAGATTTGATTTACATTGAGCCTTGAACTTACAAAAACATCATGTAGGCCAATCAGAGAGATCAAGCTATCTTTTATGAATTATAGTATTAGGTAAACTAAGAGCTTAATTGAACTTGTAGTGTAGTTGTCCGTTGTGTGCCTGCATTCGTTGTATCTACACAACGAATGCAGGCACACAAAGGACAACTCCATAAGTTCCATTGAGAAATTATGGGTTTTAGGTACTTATGCCTCTCCTATAGGTTACTTTCTTAAGAAATTGTTCACTATAGTAGGTATCACATCACAATGCAACTATTAATTTATTTTGGAATTATTAGAGGAAAGTCACCAAATATGGAATACCATTTTGTTTTTGGGATATAAAAAAAAAACTTCATATAAATTAAATCAGTTTAATGTTTTTACTAATCAGTCATACATTTATATGTAGTAATTAACAGCCTTTAATCAAATATATTAGTTATCAAATTAAAATCTAACACAAAAAACAAAATCACAAATGAGTAACCAAATATGGAACAGGTATCCATATATGGAATATAAGCATAAATCAACATAACAATAACAAAAATGGACATTAATATCTTTGAGATCAATTAAATGAATATAATATATTGTGATAAATGAAAGAAGTTACATAATTACTTGCAAAAGTCACAGATCCAAGTATCAAACTCTGGACCAGCACAATCATAATGTGCCCAGAGCCCACACATCAAGCATTTAATCCAGTTTTCTCCACTTTTATCCATGGAAAAAAGTCTTGAACAGAACATACATTCTGCATCAGCAGAGTCAGGAGGTAATTGGTCCATCAACTCAGTCACACTCAGTCTTCTTCGACTGTCCATATTTGGATTTTTATACTAGTTCAAACTCTTCTAAATATTTTTTAAAGTCACAATATTTTAATGACAAAAGATCACAAAATGGTGAAATAAACATAATACCGATATACTAAAATAAATAGTATAACACGTATGTAAACAAACATAACAGCTGGTAATACTCGTTTATTACTTACCTTTAAAATTTTCTGCACGACAACAAAACAAAACACGCCTGCTACACGTGAAGCATTCGCGCAACTGACTCGATGGTGTGGGTGCGATAGTTAGTAGACCGAATGAAACAGAAGATGGTCGAGTGTTGCGTTTCATACTTATAGTCTTAGAGAAATGAAGGTATTCCATATTAGGATACTATTCCATATTTGGTGACTTTCCTCTACCTAGTGTTTTATTTGGAATTTACACAAAAAACCCTGTAAATAGGAATGTTTAAGTAAATGAAATGATTTAACTTTTAAAATGCCCTGTAAAGCATGCGGAAAATAAGATTATCATCGTTCTGTCGGTTCCAGATGTACGAGTATATGACTTGTACATATTTGTCCCTTAAGCATACTCAAAATAACCTTACTCTAAAGAGCTTAAGGTCATGTCATTTCGCGAAACAGGGGGCTGACCATAAGCTCTTAGAGTAAGGTTATTTTGAGATCGCGTAAGTGACAGATGTATACAAGTCATATACATCTGTCACTTACACACACTCAAAATAATCTTACTCTAAGAGCTTATGGTCACCCCCCAGAACTGCAGAATGAATAAACAGGTTTCAGTCAGTCAACGTTGCCAGAATGTAACTGTTGTTCCATTTTACGTTACTTTTGACCTTTTCATGTAAGCTCCATGTAATATGACTCAAAATGTAACTTTTACGTTAGTTTTAGAATTTAATAAAAAATATTGAAATATTTTTTAGCAAAAAAATAATAATTAAAAATAAAAATAGTTTTCGTTCGTCGCGTTGCCGCACCTAATTTTGTGACACACTATTTGACGTATTGCATATTCACTCACACACTCACGTGTCTAACCCTCAGTTTCCCAGCTCAAAATTGCTGCGCTTTATCTGCTGCGATTGGTTGAATGAATTTTCAACAGCCAATCACAGCAGATAACGCGTGCTTGACAATTTTTCACATTAATTCTGCGATAATTTTGAGCTGGGAAACTGAGGGTAAATCTTCCATCCCGCTAACTCCGGCGAGCGAGTGAGCGTAGTAGTGTCTGTTTCCACATAAAATAAGGTAATGTAACTTTTCTCACGAAAGTGCAACTTTTTGAGATGTCATTTGTAATATTTGACTATCTGCCACTGGCAATACTGCACTTAGTATAAAAAGGGCCTCGCCTCTTTCATCTGTCCTCTGTCTGAGTAGAGGGTGGAATAGATCAGTGTAGATGAGTTATCCAGAATCAGTATATATAATAAAATTAAGATAGACGTCAAGTGGAGGTCTTTCTTTTCTCGTCTATCCCATAGTATAGGGTATCGTTGGACAGGCCATTCAAAAATATTAAAACCATTTTTTCGATTCAGAGATCCGTTTGAGTAAAATCCCAGTCAATGGTCCCCCTACCCCTGCCAGCGAAATGGTTGCTTTTGCTGATGTGAAAAAAATCATGGCAGAAGTAAAAATAACAAAATTAAAAGAAAAGCTATCACAGCTAAGTAGGCTTTACAAGGTAACGAGTAATAGTCGACCAACATATAAAATATACTAGGAACGGTACAAATTTTGTACAAATGTCATTGAAAAATTACTTAAATAACGTTGTTACCTGTGTAAAACAGATAGTAAATATATACTTATGAACCATTTAAAAATATACAAAAATAAAATCATATCCTCCTTAATAATAATGATTTCTAAACTAATAATGCTCGAATATCGCATTGGAGTGGGCGGAGTCGTTGACAGTACCGGTCCGTAAGGCGCATGCGCGCGGGTGTATCTATTTTGTGTTAGTGCAGAAGTATTTTCGACGTTTTGTAATCTAAAGTCTAACTAGATTCGATTGCCAAGCAAATGCCGCTATCCGACCATAGATGGTGGTATTCTCAGTGGTCGCAATAATAAACTTAATTGTGTTTGCCGTAAGGTTGACATTCGTGTCATATATAGGTCGATATTTACTACTAGGTACTCAACCAAGATCCCATCAGTGCAGTATAACACATTTCATTTTTAATTACATTATCGATATCGGTAGATACCCAATGCCTTAATTTCAAAAAAGTCTTGTTATTTTTTTGCTTTTAGGGCTTATATATTTTTATAAATAAAATCAATATGAAATTATGTACTAATTAAGTTATGCTCATTGAGGCGGGCGTGCCCCCTTTTAATATTATCTTATATTAATTACTTATTTCCTTTTGTCGACATTCATCTATAAAGTCAATATTCGACTCAACTACGTCACTAATTGAGTAGTGAAGAAATTTCGAGAAAGAAATACTGGATACATTCAAAAATTTTCAAATTCCGAAAAAGAAAGAAACAAGGAGCGTGCCTTCGAGGATCCAGGAACGAACCATACCATTTCCCGCGGCTCTGACGCGCGGCCGTATCGGATCCTTTCGCAATTGACGGCCTTCATATAGATTATTTACTGCAGCATTTACGTTGGTTTTTTGTTCCTATCATTAAATAATTTGATTTTACTTTTTGAGTTGAGTATGTTGTTTGAAAGTACTCATACTAAAATATTTGTTTTCGCTTTGTAAATATTTGGAGATTTTAACGAAGGCTATCTCCGTAACGGCAATACTGCAATATTCAAAGAATTAAATGACGCTGGTCTTTATTACAAACATTTGCCTCATCCCGAGGTGGTTCTCAAATACATAATTTTTTTCTAACTTCGCTTGTGAAATTGGATTTTATTACTCCTTCTTGAGTTACCATCGCCCTATGTGGGCCCGTTTTTAGACGTTGTCGCTGAAACCGTTTAAATGTTCGTGTAACAACAAAAAAACCCTCTGCTTAGTCCGCATTATTATGCATCTACGGAACCCTATACAGCACTTGGCCCGTTTTTATAAGCATTTTCATCTGGCGCACTTTAAGGGCTAAACTCTTTAAGATGCAGGCATTTTCAAGACTATGGAATATACATGGTTTCAGTGAGCGCGATCATTATTAATTGAATAAAAGATTTTCGACCCACCGCCACGTATAATTTAAAATCTTTTTGATACGATTCTTCCCCGAAGCGCCACTCGCGTGGCTAAAATTATCATATCTCTTTTCGGATATAACCAACTATCCATTTTTAACCGACTTACCAAAAAGGAGGAAGTTCTATGTTCGACTTTATGCACGCTTTTAATTTTTGTGTATATGCACCGATATCTGCGACAATTGTAGACCGATTTAAAAAAAACTTTTTTTGTTTGAAAGAGTATGTTTCGAAATTGGTCCCATTTTAATTTGGTGAAGATCTGATGAAGAACTCCTAAGATATACGACAGATCTCTTCAATAAATAACAGCCTCGGGATTGCTGCAATCGCATGTCTGTTTATTGATTATACCATTTCATAACATAACATCACGCCAGTACGCTCTTAAAGGTTACGCAGATCTCTCATTTCACCGGTTATGTTCAATTTTCATGATATTTGGGTTATCTATTCTGGCGCTAAGGTAACTTACTAAACAACTTGCCTACTAGGTAGGTACAATTAAAAAGTGAAAAATAAAAAACTTTTTTACAAAAAAATATTACCGATTTCCAAATAAGAAAACTACAAAGTGAAAAATATCTTCATTTTTCGAAGTCGGTGTCCATAGCGCAAAAAAATGGTACTTACGAAAGACACCAACTTCCAAAAATAATGTCATTTTAACTTTGTAGTTTTCTTATTTGGAAATCGGTAGTATTTTTTTGAAAAAAGATTTTTATTAAACAAATTGTGTAGATAACAGTGTTCATTCTGTCAAAGCATTTAACATCTATTTCGGCATCTGTATCAGCTTCACTCCCATGGCTTTTTGGAGTTAAACTACGATGAAAACGCATTTGGTCAGAGGACACATTACGCCGAAGCAAAACTGAAAATGTAGTGAGGGTGACTGTGACGCTCGGATTATGTAATTGTACCAAAAACACTATGCAGTAACTGCGCTGAGCTTCGCTGAATGTGCTGAGCTGTTATCTTGATGCGTGGATAAATAATTGAAACGCAAATACTTGCTGAGCCGCTGCCGTTACGTGTACACCTACACTATGTGAATGAATTGAAGCTCTTTTTAACCGGCTTTCCAAAAAGGAGGAGGTTCTATGTTCGACTTCATATTTGTGTTTTTTTTCTGTGTATGTTCACCGATATCTCCGTCAATTTTGAAAATTCTTTTTTTGTTTGATGTTCCGAAATTGGTCACATCTAACTCTTCAATAAATAACGGGCAATCTCTCGGGATTGCTGCAATCGCATGTCTGTTTATTATTTACACCATTTCATAACATAACGTTAAGCCAGTACGATCAGAAGGGGCACGCTTATGGGGTGCGTTATGTTCAAGTTGCATGGTATTTGGGTAATCTATTCTGGCATTATAAGTACCTTACTTAAGACTTGCCTATTAGGTACTACTAAAAAGGGCAAAATATAAAAACGTTTTTACAAAAAATACTACCGACTTCAAACTAAAACACTACAAAGTAAAAAATAACTTTCTTTGTCGAAGTCGGTTTTTTGCTTTTCTGAATTCCACTGTAATCTATAATTGCATTTCCTGTCAATTAATTTCATCATTAATCAAAACACGCTTTTGACAAAATCTCACATATTTCAACCTCTCATAATTCTTATATAAGAGATGTGAAACTTTTATGGTGTATAGTAATAGTAGATTGTTGCATCGAGCGCAAAGTGAGTTATTGCATGAGTGTTATGTTGGTAAATTAAACCGAGTACTTTAATTAGTCACTAACATTAAGTACTACGTAGTTGAAAGAAAAGTATATTCTATTCTAAACTTACTACTTAGTTACCTAAATGAATAATATTTTATTGCTTTTTTTATAAAAAATACATGGAATTTGGTTTAAAGTTGAGAAATTTCAGAGAAAGAGGTAAGTAGCAAAACTCTTGGGTCACTCAAAGCCAAATATATTTCTATTTTTGTTTTGTTTTTTTGATGCTGTCCATCATGGAATTTATCCAAATAATAGCTAGGTATGTAGGTACCTACACCATCTGCATTCGAAATGGACTCAATTTTGTGAAATGTTATTTTAAGTTTATATAAAACCAAGAATTTATAAACAAAAATTGTTGGTTATATTTCTTTTTTTTTAACAAAAACATTGGTACCAATATTTTTTCCTCGACAAACAGACCAACAGACTAGAGAGGATTTATAAGCGCACTAGCTCACCCGGCAAACGTTGTTTTGCCATATAAATTATTTCAAAGATTCCCAAAAAATTTGCACGCACTGAGTATTATAGTAATTTTAACCGTCGTTAAATAATGGAATGGTTTATACAGGTAACACAATGGTTGTTGTTGGCGGGAGCTTGTGACACGTGTTGAATTCTATTGATTTATATGAGATCACTTAATTAACTGTACCTGAGATCTTGAGCAAATTGGCACCAACCTACCTTACCTATCTATACTCACCTACCCTACCTACCTACACACCTACCCTACCTACCAATCTACCTGCCGTACTCTACCATACCCTACATACCTACCTACCCTACCTTATCCTACATACCTACCTACCTACCCTACCCACCATACTGTTTTTTTTTGGTCTTAAACCCTCTTCGCATTGCCTTTCTATTGAAACCGGTTTGGGGCATATCGGTGGGATAGTTTAAAAGTCTATAACGGACATAGATAGAAACATTTTTTATATATTAGAATTAGAGGATGAATTTTAGAAAAATCCATCGACGCCATCTACGAGCATTGAGCAATATCGGAACCAGCATACAACGCCATGTTTATTTTTGTGTGTGCTTTGTTACTATTATGTATCAGAGATAGCGCTGTGTTCGCAAAATGTATGAGAAAATGTTTTTTTTAAATCATTAATTTTTTCGATGTTTTATTATCTACTTATTATCCTATTGCGGACGAAGATAAATCCAAAAACACAAAAACCATAAAAAAAATTCCAGCCGTTCTTGAGTGGTGTAACTAACACGATTATGTTTTATATAATTATATAGATATAACACCGGAAAAGGGCCCACTTTATTAGTCTATTTGCACTTTTGAGATATTTAGAATCATAGATATACGTAGCAAAAACATCTAAATCTATGTTTAGAATGGTATAATAGAATCGATTACATTAATCCAAATTCTCCTGTCAAATCTACTTTAAGTGCCTTACAGGAAAGTGAGATTAATACGCTGTCAGCAATGCTTTTATAAGTTAATTTCTGATCAGTCGTGGAATGAAAGTTTAGCAAATTATACAAGGCAGTTGCCATTTTCACAGTTGGCATTTTGAAAAGCGTTATAGTGCTTTAATAGGATCATTTGGTTAAATAACGCCATGTGCTAAAACTAAAGAACCACCATCATCATAATTTCAGCCGAAAGACGTCCTCCGCTGGACATAGCTGTTTTTAGATGGGTGACCCCGTCGGGGTAAGCAACAATTACCAAGGTCAATCTTAGGATGGGTGACTAGTTTTTTTTTGGATCAATTGTTATTGGATGGGTCACCCATCCAAAAACAAGCAAACCAAAAAAAGCGTGGTAAGTGCTGCTTACCTTGACGAGGCACACATGAAAAAACCAACGAACCAAAACCAGGTAGCTTACCCTGGCAGGGTCACCCATTCAAAGACAAGCACCAAAAAAAGGTGGTCGCCCATCCAAAGACTGGCCTTGGTAAGTGTTACCTACCCTGGCGGGGTCAGCCATTCTGACTGCTTTAAGTTAAACACAAACCTATCCAAAAACTGACCTTGATAAGCACTAAGTACAAGGCCAACGTTAATGCGCGTCATGAATTTTCGATTCCCAGATCAGTAACAATTTTTGTTTTTTAATTTTATTTACATACTCAAAAACTAATTTTGATAATTGTGTCAAGTTTTTATAATGTAATTAATTTAAAAAGTTTGTATTAACCTACATTTTTTTAAATCTTGGTTATTAACTATATTTGATCTAATAAACATATTTTTTATAACTGAACCGATACCAAAGATTTCACCGACCCCTATTATTTTTATATCGTAATTTAAGCATTTAAAATTATAATATCAATTTTAATCTGCGAATAATCCATCAATATCAAACAATTATAAATTAGGCTCGTTGACAAAGGTTCTCAGAAACCGAGATCGAGAAAAATCTCGAATTAACTGCATGTTACAGCAGTTTTGCTGTAACATGCAGTTAATTCGAGATTTTTCTCAAATATGACAAATTGTTAACCGCTTGTCACACTTGGTTTTGAGAAATTGAAAGTAGAATTAACCGGCGATTATTCGTCGATTACGTAACAGCCCGATTATCGAGAGCTGGGAAACCGGGCGTTTTGGGAGTCATAAGATTATAAAGGCCCGCAAATTCTCTTTTATGCGCTTATTATAAGTCGAAGTAACAGTACTTAAGTTAAAAGTAGTATTAAATGTACTTAAGTTAAAACAGCATTTATTTATGCTGTTGAAAGCGCAGTAGCCAATATTGATGCCATAATCGGAGCTTTATAAGTCAAAATAGCATTAGAAAGTACGCATTCCAGCATTATTTTGCTAGTCGGGAATGCGGTTGAAAAAGTCCTTCATTCGCGCACAAATTCGCGCTGGCGATCATTGAATTCGTGGGGCACCCATTCGTGATTTTTTTTTCCTTGCCAATTTGACGCAAATGGACTAATATTGTTTTGATACTAACTTCGAAAGCGGTTGCTAATTCAGCCGTAAATTGATTAACATTTTAAACATTAACACATTCAAAATCGCCTTTAATTCGTCATTGTAGACAAAAGTTTTCGGACGACCACGGGTTTCATTTTTCAGGTCGAAATTTACAAAATGGAAGCTGGCAAATCAATAACAGGCGGTGCGTTTGTTTATAGTGTTCGCTCCGTAAACGTCTAGTTGATGTTGCGTGCCGCTTGTGCCGCGTTGCTAGCACGACGATACTTATATTCCATAACATATTCGACTTTTTTTACGTATCCAGGATCAAGAAAAGACTCAAATGCGATGAAAACATAACGCATATCAATTAACAAATGACAAATTTTGGAAAAGGAATGCCACGATTTTAAAATAAAATAAATTTGATATTAGAATTCTTAGCGAAACAAAAAAATATTTTGATTGAAATGGCGAGTACTCTACTGCAGAATGGCAATTTTATTAGTAAAGACCTATTTATTATGTATTGATAATGAAGATGATGATTGATGATGATGAAGATGATGATGATTGATAATGATTGATGATGAACATGATGATGATTGATGATGATGATTGATGATGATGTTTTATGATGATTGATGATGATGTTTTATGATGATTGATGATGATGATTGATTATGATTGATGATGATTGATTATGATTGATGATGATTGATGATGTTTGATGATAATTGATGATGATGATTGATGATGAATATGATGATGATTGATAATGATTGATGATGAAGATGATGATGATGATATTGATGTCGATGAATCGATTGATCGCAAAAAATTAGGTACATTTTGTCACCTTCATTTTGCGAAACCGATTTCCGAAACGAAAGTTATCTTTGTAAATTTTTTCTTTGTATAATCCTTTTGAAATTCGGTTTATTTTATTTCTCCTCCTTTGAGGCTCTTTTGTCTCAATTACTTTCAGTCCTTCCTTTTTAAAATGGGATACATAGATATAAGTACAGTGCAAAGAATGACAAGCAGCCGTGTAATCTTTAGTTTAGCGGTACTGACTTGGATGTTACCTACTTATTCAATAAGGTCCATTATCGTAACTCCTTGTCGGTTAATGAGACCGGTGAGGGTTAGGTAACCCCCGCAGAGAAAACGAGGGGGACGGGATTGAAGCTATGGAAATAACGGTTTCTTTATTTAACTATTTGTTCAAAGACGCCGTTAACTTGAAGTGCTACCTACGGTACTTTTTCAAAATTGTAGAAGCAATTCTTGTTTTGCTTCTACATTATGTAAGCAGAAATCTCATTCTTCAGTTTAAAAAAACATGTTGTATTTTGATTCCTGTATTTTTTGCCGCTCGTTTCCATTCTACAGAGTTAAAAATCTCGCCCTTGAATCATCACCTGGGGCCTATTTAATAAACGTGGCCTACAATTTTGTCTGTTCTTGACGAATATGTCGTATTATCGCGACAATTGTCAGGTTTTACCTGTCGAGTCTCTAAGAAAATATTCTCTGGCTTAGTTGTAAATGACAAATTTGTCACTTTTTCTGACATCTTTGTCACAATAAAATATCGAGTCATGCAAATGAGCGAGCGTAATATTACTAAATTATAGCAATTTTACGTCTGTTTTAACATTAACAAATTTGACAAGTTTTCCGGACAAAGTGTCGCCTGTCAAGAGAAACTATGAATTAAACCGAAATATGTCAAATTGTCACGACAGGTCGACAAGTTTGTAGATTTGCCATCGTGACAAATTTGTCAAATCTTTATTAAATTTTTATTGGCATTTTATTTTTACATTATTTTTGACATTTATACACGAAATTTAAATTATATGGATCTAATTTTAATTTTTCATTTATTGTTGGAAATAATTATGCAATATTTATTATTATTAATTGTTTGTTTATTTGTGTTTTTACTAACATTAGTTCTAAGGTGTTTCTACTAACAAAAAATTAATCAAGTTGTTCGAATAATAAATAAATTTGAATTAAATTTTAAATAAAAAATTATAATTTGTCGGATTGTCACCTATCATTGTCATGATGTGGTCGTCAATGAAGCTCACTCGCCTGGAAGTAATCTATTCAATCTTGACTTGAAGACCCCCCGATTGAAACTATCAGCAAACACAGACTCCGGCAGGGAATTCCACTCCTTAGCTGTACGCACGACAAAATGTTTCCCAAAAAGTTTAGTGCGTAAGGGTGGAATGTCCACCACGTACCAATGGCGCATCGCCGCACGTCTTGTAGTCCGATGATGGAAAGGTCTAGGTGGAATCAAATTTTGCAATTCTAACTCACAGTCACCGACGAAGATTACCACCGACATGTTTTCGATAAAAACCGACAGGCTGGCAACTCGGCATCGATGTGGCTTTGGCTCGACCAGTGCTTCATGGCCGATGAGCTAACTATGCCTTTGAAAACCAACTGTTTACAAAATAGTCTATGAACAAATCTACCTACTTTTTCAGTTTTCAGTACCTACCATTTGGTACGTTTAGGTACTAGTAGTACTTACACCTTACGAAACGCACCTCAATGCATCTCTATTTAGTTTCCTAAAATTAAACAATAAAAACAAAGTTTACAAAGAAACTCATAAACATAGATCTAGAATGTACATAAGTAAGTGACGAACCCTGAAAACACGACACCCATTTTTATGGCAGTCTTGTAAAAAAGTGCCACCGGTCAAACACGGAATCAAATTGACACAGCGTTATCAATTCGGTATGTTTAGTACAATTAAACAACTGTTTACCGTTACAACATTGATATAATATCGTTTACAGTATTAAGTACAAGGTATTACATACATATCTACTACTAGGCTTACAACTTATAAAATACAATTTGTTTGCACAGCGTACTTTGTTCCCACGAAGCGATGGCGCTTCACTTGGACCTTGATGCAGATAAGCGAAACTGAAAATTTTATTCTTACAACTAGCGAACCGCCCCGGCTTCATGTGGGACAAATTATACACAAAGACATTCCTCGTTTATTGCATATTTTTCGAAGAAGTTAGCGGAGAAACAGAAATTACATCGACAGACGCGGACAGCAACTTTGTTTTATACTATTTAGGTCCACTTGCACGAAAAACTTAACTGACAGTTAGTTGCTAACACGAGTTTAAATTGACAATTTATGTATGACAAACAGTCAATTTAATATCGTGTATGCACGCTTTAGAGATTTAAATGGCCGACATGGCATTTGAATTAAGAAGGATTATTTGAAGGAATTCTTTACTCGTTTGCTCTATTTATATGAATTCGGAGAACATTTATATTCCTCCATATTACGTTATTAGACGTCATCTCAGTATTCAATCCCTTGCTAGCCATGATACCTACCTAAAATATTATTACAATACTGTTGCACTGTTGTGTAGCAAACATATTTAGGTGTCGAATTAGATATGCAAGTTATAAACCTACTTTAAAATGGAATGGTCACGATACGATAAATAGTTTCGGAAAAATGCGTGGAAATACATACATACAGCCATACAAACATACATACACTTATGAAATTTTGGCCACATGTTCAAAAGCCCAATTAGAGTAACACATGTGACGTGTGCGATTCCGTCAATATAACATACATACGTGTCGAATTAGTAAATTCATTTTTTTGAAGTCGGTAAAGATGTCATATCTACCACCGATCACCATAGCTTTAAATACCTTTCTTTCGCCCAGCAGCGATTCTGTTCTCCAGTTTGAAGAGTATCAATATTCGTGCAATAGAACACAAGAGAATCTTTTTCTCTGAATCTGATATAGAAAAGCATTCGCAAAAAATAACACCTCATAAAGTTCCTTATCTTATAACAGGTAAAACTTTTCATCCAGAATCTCATTTATACCCCTCAATTCATAGATTAAAATCATCATCATCTGCCTGCCTTTGTCCCATGTTAGATACTTGGGGTCGACGCAACACGTCATTTTCTTCTTTCAACCGTCACACTATCACTGGCTCCCTATTCTTTCACATCATTCCTCACACAGTTCATCCATCGTTTCTTTCTTTAAATTAATAGATTAAAATATCGCAATAAATTAATAAATATAAATTTTAATACATATTTTTCACGCCCGCCACTTTGTTTTACAAGCGCAGACTGGTCATAATCTTTATCATGGTTACTTTTTGTAAATATTTGCGCGTCGCACGCAATGCGCGCAAAAAAGATACAACAAAGTTCGTCGCACTTCAACCCCTTGTCGTATGGAGCTGATTAGTGGTATTAATACAAGTTTTAAACAACAATCTTGTTAATTGATTATTTTCTTCTTTGTCCAACCCTCTTTCCTGTTCAGCTGGGATCATGTCTCCTTGTACGTTTACGCCAGAGAGCTCTGTTCTGGGTTTTCTGAGTGTTCAGATTCTCCTTCGAGATGGCGGGTTGTCGTCCCATTGTTCGCAGTCGATCGGGGATATTTTGGCCCTTTTTGATAGGGTTGTCAACTGCAGGTCTCAAAATGTGTCCGTAACCTTTTACGAACTTTGTCTTGACGGGTTACTCTTCCTGCCCAGGATTTTCATTTCATTTGAATGCAGTTGTTTTTCGTGTGCTTTCTTGAAAGTCTGCACTCTGCATCGTAAGTCATGGCTGGTCGTGCTACCGTTTTGTAAACTTTTCTCACTACACGGATGGGCATTTTGCGGTCACAAACTACAAGGTGATAGCGATCTCCACTTTAGCCAGGCGGTTTTGATGCGGTGCTCTACATCCTTATCCACATTTCCGTCAGGACATAACCTAGATAATTGAAGTGGTCCACTTTGGGTAGTGCACGGTTGTCTATATAAATACCGTTCCTGCTGTCCCTTCACAGTGACACTCCAACTACTCAGTCCTACTCCGGTTTATGTGTAGCTCATGTTTTTATAACTGTGTCACCCAGGAACTGAGTGTTTCCTGCAGATATGGTGCATTTTTAGATACTATAGGACTATATCGCTCAGCACTGATAACTGATGGACTCCCTACCTCCACGTCAAATACGCATGTTTCAGTGCCTGTGTAGGTACATGTCCTGGACTAGTGCCACGTAGTGTACTCCGGGATATTTGGGTACTCATTGCCCGCCAAACAAGGTTTCTGGATACTCTATCGAAAACCTTTTCAAGGTCGATGAATAGGATTTATTTTAAATTAATATTAGAAATTGGTTATTATAGGGCCGCAAAGTTATCACAAATGCTATATACGCCGTACTTGTCATGTACAGTACAACTATTTTAAACCGACTTACCAAAAAGGAGGAGGTTCTATTTTCGACTTCTTGTATGTTTTTTTTTATGTATGTTCACCGATATCTCCGTCAATTTTGGACCGATTTTGAAAATTCTTCTTTTTTGAAAGAAAATGTTTTGAAATTTTAATTTGGTGAAGATCTGATGAAGAACATCGAAGATACGACAGAACTCTTTAATAAATAACGGCAAACCTTTCGGGATTGCTGCAATCGCATATATGTTTATTGATTATACCATTTCATAACATAGCATCACGCCAGTACGCTCTTAAGGGGTACGCAGATCTCTCATTTCACCGGTTATGTTCAAGTTACATGATATTGGGGTTATCTATTCTGTCGTTAAGGGAACTTACTAAACAACTTGCCTATTATAATAATAATAAAAGCCTTTATTAACAATCTTACATTTTACATTAATTCATCTTATAACTACTTATATACTACTAATATTAAACATGCTTGTTTATGAAAGCAACGTAATCAAATATATTTTTTGTATTAGACACCGGTTTCGTGATTGTCTTGCTCTTTGGCATAGGCCTCCCCAAGTGTTCTCCACAACGTTCTATCCCTTGCTATCCTCATCCAGCATGGTCCTGCTACCTCCTTGATATCATCCTCCCATCTTCGATGCGGTCTGCCTTTACCTCTCTTTTTATATCTAGGGCACCATTCCGTCACTTCGTTCGTCCACTTTTCTGTCTTACTTCTTGTTAGGTGTCCTGCCCATTTCCATTTCAGTTGTTTGATTTGGTATTTGATATCTATAATCTTGGTTTGTTTTCTGATTGTTTTTAACCTAATTTTGTCTTTTGATTTTATGTTGAGTATGCTTCTTTCCATTCGGTGTTGACAAGTTTCTATTGATTTGATATTTTTCTTAGTACAACTCCATGTCTGACATCCGTAGGTCATGCTTGGTAGTATGCATGTGTTAAATATTTTCTTCTTCCCTTCTATTGGTATATCCGAGTTTTTCATTACGTCTTTTAGAGCCCAGTATCTCTTCCATCCTAGGTTTATTCTATTTTGAATTTCTTTTGTTGTGATGTCTGTTGGAGATATTATTTGGCCTAAGTACGTATATTCGTTTACATATCCCAGTTCAGCAGCATTTTCAGGTTTAATGGGTGTTTTGACGTAATTTGTCATTAACTTCGTTTTACTAGTATTTATAGATAGTCCTACCTTTTCGCTTTCGTTTATCAGTTGTTCAATCATAACCTGCAGAGTTTTTGGATCACCACATATTAATATAAGATCATCTGCGAATCTTAGATGGTTTAGTAATACTCCGTTAACATTTATACCATATTCTTTCCATTCCAGGTGTCGAAAAATATGTTCTAGTGTTTCCAAGAACAGTTTGGGTGATAAGGGATCTCCCTGTCTAACTCCCTTCCTAATAGGGAAACATTCTCCGACCTTTTCTGTGCGTATTTTAGCTGTCATGTTGATGTATATCTTCTTTATTATGTTGGTGTATTTACTGTGGACCTGTTGTGCGGTGAGGGCTTCCCATATTTATTCATGTTTCAGCGAATCAAATGCTTTATTGTAATCTATAAATGCAAGGTAGTAGTTTATTCCATATTCATTGCATTTCTGGATCATTTGTTTGATGGTATGGATGTGGTCGATGGTTGAAAAGCCACTTCTAAACCCTGCCTGTTCTTTCGGCTGATTCTCATCTATAGTCTTTGTTATCCGGTCCAGTATTATCTTGGAGAAAATTTTGTATACATTTGACATTAGTGAGATGGGTCTTTAGTTCGATATATCATCTGTTCTCCCTTTCTTGTGAAGTAAAATTATAGTAGATGTGGTCCATTGGAGAGGTATATAATTCTTAAAATTTCGTTAAAAAGGTTTGTTAGTGTTTCTAGGATAGTCTCTGATACTCCTTTTAAAAGTTCATTCGAGATGTTATCTTCGCCGGGTGCTTTTCCTCTTTTCTGAGATTTGATGGCTTTAATAACTTCATCTTTCAATATATTAGGAACTGGTTCTTCTTCGGTACTCATAACTGTTTCGCTACTTGTAATAGATGTACTTGGTTCGTCATGATAAAGAGCGCGATAGAAATTAGATTTATGTAGTATTTATGAAAGATTTATGTTTTTCAGTTTTGTGATGTGTTACGTTAGTAATCCAGTTTGTATGGTCTTGAAGTTCATTCCATCCACTCTTGATTCCACCTAATTTTGTTATGTGGAGTTGTATTAACTTAGTTTTTTGTGTATTTCTGTATTTCCTTATTTCAGTGTATATGTCTTTACTTATTTTAATTATGTTTTGTCTATTGTTCTTCCTGTTCTTAAATAAAAGTGCTCTTTGATTTATTAATCTTCTTGCTTCAGATCCTATTCTATCTTTAAATGGTTTGTCCTTTTCTAGAATTTTATTAGTTCCTTTTTTCTTCTAATGTATCATATTTTTCCTGGACTGTTCTTAGTTCACTTATTTGTATTAATTTAGTTTTTAGGGATTCTAAAACATGGATTGGTTATGGTAGTGTGATCGGTTGTTTCGTATTATGTATATGTTTCCTAGAATTTTTAGGTTCATTTAGGTGTAATTGACCTCGGAGTAATCTTTGACCAGTAAAATAGCCAAGATCGACTTGCCTATTAGGTAGGTACAACTAAAGAGTAAAAATTAAAAAACTTTTTTACAAAAACAAAATGAAACAAAAGAGAACTACAAAATGAAAAATAACTTTATTTTTGGAAGTCTGTGTCCATAACGCCGTAAAATGGTTCCTACGAAAGACACCGACTTCCAAAAATAAAGTTATTTTTCACTTTGTATGTATTTCTTATTTGAAAGTCGGTAGATTTTTTTTGTAAAAAAGATTTTCTTAATATCTCTCGGCAATCATCGCATTTCCGAACACAAACGATTGCTAATTTCCATGTCCAAAATTATTAGATTTGTCAGTATATTTATTGACAAGCATAATTTGTTTTAATACCTAGTATTAAATGGTTGAGGAGTATTAAATGCGGTGCCTTCACCCGAGGAGCGGTTCATATCCAATAGCAAAAAACTAAATCTCACTAACATTAAGACAATAAGAAAAGCATTTACAACTAAACACTAACAAACAAACACCAACATTTGAAATGGAAATTAAGGATAAGGAAATGTAGGCTTTTTTATTACCTATTTATTTTATTTTATTTATTAAGAATTTAGAAGTAGAATCTGTCAAATATTCTCTCAAATTTAGAATCTGTCGTATGTAGACTAAACGGTGTTATTATTCTGATCGGTATAAGTCAAGATGGATGTGAGTGCCCATATCATTTGTCTGTCTGTTCGTTCGTACAATCGTCAATCTTTTTATTAACAATAGCTGTGCATGTTTCTTCTTCTTCATAGTTTGGGTGGCCGCACTTTGGTTGTGGTCGGCTCTCCTTATCTCACGGCACCAAGAAGTTCTGTCGAGAGTAGTCAGGTAGGTTCCCCCTCATAAGAAGCTCGTTATACTGGTCCACCATGTCTAATATCTGACCATGACGTGCTGATCTCTCCTTCTCACGACATGTCCTTACTACCTCAATCTGCTTTCTGATAATTTGTCTTATATTAGGTCTACTTTAAAAGTACCATAGATTCTCATCAATCCCACAGACCACCTTGACATTTATTAAATATGCTTGATTACGTTATGAAATAACTTACGAAGTTACTTTGAACAGTATCTGCTATAAATTGATAATTCATTTCATATCCGAGCCAAAGCTAGCCGAGCTAGCCCGAACTAAATGCCATTTTAAACTAGGTCAGACTGTATCGATCTATTAAAAATAATTCGATATTAATTTCGTAGCGGCATTGCGCCCGGGCTCGTAGCTGAATGCTACAGGACTACAGTGTCGTGCTACGAGGCTACGGAAATGATGCGAATCCTTTTTTTTATTACAAGCTAAGGATCACCTTGCTTTCGTATGTGCGTCCAGCAACTAGTGGTCCAATTTCATCACAAACTTTTATGTTTATAATGGTGTACTTCTCCCAACATCATTATATATTATTTGTGTTATTCAGTGTAAGCACAGACATAAATCTAACTAGATGACGCAATTGTATGGAATGCCACCGAAATCAAGAAAAATGCCTTTTTATGACATGTTGAGCTGTAAAGAATGTATAGAAAGAAGTTGGTCGAGGCATTGGAAATGTTTTCTTTCATTGGTAAGTAAATTTGTTTCAAATATTTTGTGAAAATTTTCACGCTTGGTTTTCCTATAGATGGAGGGACTTGCGTTATCTATTTAGATTTATATCTGTGAGTGTAAGCTATGTTTCTGTAAAGTTGCATCAAAATCCGTTATGTAGTTTTTGCGTGCAAGAGTAACAAACATCCATCCATCCAACCTCACAAACATGGCGTTTCTTCTCCGTTCTTCTCCATAACAAGCTAGTTACTTTTCCGGACGGACGGTAGAGTCAATTATTATTAATTTAAAATTTATGTTTAGACGTTCAAAGTGCCGCTTAGTGGCCTAGTTGAAATAAAGAATTTTTCTTTTGTCTTTGTAATACTTTCACGTTTATAATAGTAGCAGAATTGATTTACCATTTCACCATTCACTTTGTAGTTTTCTTATTTGGAAGTCGGCAGTATTTTTTTGTTAAAAAGTTTTTTATTTTTCACTTTTTAGTTGTACTCTACCTGAAAGGCAAGTTTTTTAGTAAGTTACCTTAACGCCAGAATAGATAACCCGAAAATCATGAAACTTGAACATAACCGGTGAAATGAGAGATCTGTGTACCCCTCAAGAGCGTACTGGCGTGATGTTATGTTATAAAATGGTATAATCAATAAACTGACCTACGATGGCAGCAATCCCAAGAGATTTGCCGTTATTTATTGAATAGTTCTGTCGTAAATCTTCGAAGTTCTTCATCAGACCTTCACCAAATTAAAATAGGAATAATTTCAAAACATACGCAATCAAACAAAAAAAAGAATTTAAAAAATCGGTCCACAATAGACGAAGATATTGGTGGAAAAACACAAAAAAAAACAAACTTGATGTCCAACATAGAACCTCCTCCTTTTTGGTAAGTCGGTTAATAAATAAAAGTTCTTACATATTTGTCTTCCTGTAAGTGTAACAATTACTTCCACTTAGATTCACTCAGCACATTTTCTCACGAATCAGAATCAAATAAGTGTAATTTGAATACGCAGAGTTCTATTTAGACAAATTACATGTATCAGTCAAAGCGATATCGCCTCTATGTCTCTGAGATAAAGTCGTAAACTAGGTTGGTAGACTGTGAATGGCCGATGGCTATCAAAATAATGTATGGATTTTTAGTATTGTATTCCTGCTAAACGACGGGGGTTGCTGAATATGCACGTGTGTTGCGAAACGCCCTTACAAGCTTTATACTACCTTGCTTTGTATGTGTGTCCTGCAACTAGTAAGCCATGTTTCATGCACTACAAAAACAGACTTAGCAAAATAATATGGAATTATAGAGCTGGTCTCATGCAGGGTCTGCAGAAGGTGCATAGCAACTCCTCAACAAGAAAAGGTAGCAAAACCGTTTTTGGACTCATTGGAAATGTATTGGCAGCTCAAAAGAACCACCTAGGCGTCCAACCACTAGTGCATGCTTTTTTATTTTTCGTCATAAACGCTATGGTAATTTATTATGAACCAATTCTGAAATATTAAATTAAACTCAAACGGGGATTATACTATAAGTTAAGACAGACCGCATAACGAACAGCAAATAAACTAATGTTTTCTGAAAGGTCTCCTTTTAGTAAAGTCTATATTTCTCCGTTAGGTAAAGCCACACTGATTTTCAATTAATTTTATTAAAGTTGACAATGCACCGAAATAAATAAATCAAACTAGATGACGCAAATGTATGTACTTCGCGTGTCAAAAAAGAGAATAAAATTGCGAGCAATGCTTCTTCAATCTTACTTTGAGCTGTTATCGGTATCGGACATCAACCGAACTCGACGAACATCTAATTACGCCGTATTGAACTGTAAGAACTCTACAAAAATGTTGGCGGAAACAATCGCAAAATTGTCTATCATCGGTAAGTTTTGCTCTTAAATTGTGTGTGAAAAAGTGACACGCGTGGTTTTCATACAGATGGAGGGAATTACGTTATCTACATTTATGCCCGTGCAATGTGCCGATAGCGATAAAAATAAAACTAAATACTTTTACTTACTTTTCTTTTATCAATACAGCCGCCGACTATTAAACAAACAATCCACAATATTACCCCCTCGAATCGATAACAACAGTACTAACGGTACGTAGGTGACCGTACGCCACCTCAGCTAAACAATGGGGTACCTTGACTCCAAGCTTAAGCTCCAAGCTACCGTCGGCGTCGCGTGGGAAACGAACCCACTCCCTCGTGCTAGGGGAGTACGTTCTCACGTGAAGCAACACCTGCGTAGGGCACTCCGCCCTACTATATAATAATATGCGAGCCACGACTTGAGGGGTGGTTGCGAATACGGCGTTGCTGGAGAAATTGCCTAAGAATTGTACTAGGCTGAATAATAGGGTTTACGTATGAAATTGGCATTTCATTACAAGTCATTTTGAACTGTGATTACTACGGATTGACCAGGATTAGAAGTCCAAATAAAATTTATGTAGGAGGCATGTTATTCCTTTTTAAAAACTCATTCTTCTTTTGTTTCTCAAGGTTTTGTTTCTTCTGTAATATTGCCATAATTATAATCTTTTTTAAACCCCGACGTGTACCTCTATAAGGCTCTATATTTGAGTATCTGCCTGTCGCATCATAGATCCTAAACGGATAAACCGATTTTGATTTTGTTGTTATTTGTTTGAAAGGTGACTTTATCGAGAGTGTTCTTAGTTATGTTTGATGATAATCGGATCAGTTGTTCTAAAGTTATGGACGTTTTACTGTTTGAATCGAGGTGTTTTCGCAAGATATCGTATCATAATTACGTATTCGATAGATTCTTGACCCAAGCGTGTCTACTAGTAGATAAATTATGTAGTTTAAAAAGTATGAAATTTAAAAAAATTACGGAACTTTCGGCAATTTTTTAAGTTTTGTATTAAATTTCAAATTTGCTCGGTGCTCGGTAAATGTCTCGTCCTATGGTCTCAGTCTCGTCTCATAAACAGAAGGCACGTGCCTATCCGCCTTGAAGAAGTGTATTAATCAATATCAAGATAGTCGTCTTTAATGGCTATGTACGAGTAGGTATGTATCTAACTGGTCGAATCTGAGTTGAATTGATTATATATTTTTATTACAAGGTTCGATTACTAACTCTATTTGATTGACATTATATTATTATCGTTGACGGTTGTAATAGACATTGATTGATTTTAAATTTTCATATTGTTTTTTTTTTCTTTTTTTTTCTTTAGCACTACTGTTACCATAAGTCAGCTTGGTTTTTGTCACGGCTTCGCCATTGTGATGGTCGGTCGCCGGTCGGAATAAAAATTCTCTGCCAACTTGCATTGTAATTGGTCTAATTATTAGTCTCAAATATCTAGCGTCAAAAAACACTTTTTTTTTAAATGAAATTGTATAGAGCCCTAAAAAAATATGGGTACTTACTTCAAAAGAAAATAATTACTGAGCATAACATTACTTAATAGAAAAATAATATTTTAACAAAAAAAATATACCGACTTCGGAGAAGAAAGTTAATTTACGCTATCTAGTGTTTCTTTTTTTGTAAATCAGTTTAATATTTTCGATAAAATGTTTTAGTTTTCGATTTTCAGTTTCGGTACTCCCATGAAAATAATGTATAGCCAAAGTACGGGTATTGGGACTTTCGGGACCGGCGGTAGCGGTTGCGAGCTGTTTATTAGATCAGGTTTATTAAAAATAATGACTGATGGACAGACATCGGTATTTCGAACTTTAGAAAGAGACTTACAACACAGATCGGACGTCCTCATAGAGATGTAACAGATTATAACCTCCTTTTAAGTTTGACTTTACCGAGCTTCGTGGAGTGCTTAAGAAACTCGGCACTACGATATTACTTTCTTGCAATTTAAATGGTAACCCCCAGTTTCACAACACTCGATTATTCAGGGCTGTTAACGTAATCGACGGTTATCTGCTATGATTGGCTGTTGAAAATTCATTCAACCAATCACAGCAGATAACGCGTGCTTGACAATTTGTCACATTAATTTTGAAACCCGGTCTCAGATTTGTAAAAGTTTTGCAATACGATTTATTTTATACATAGATAAGGAATGCGTACCGAATTCATTGAATATCTTGATACAATGCATCTAAAATGTGTCTTTTGTTATTTCTGATGATCAAAAAGTCCTGATTTCCAACCTGATTTGAATAAAATATCATCATAATCATACCAGCCGAAAAACGTCCACTGCTGGACACGCCTAGAACAAGGCCTCCCCCAAGCGTCGCCGCATTTACCGGTCGCGTGCGTCCCGCATCCAGCGGATCCCCGCAACCTTCACCAGGTCATCAGTCCACCTAGTTGGAGGCCTTCCAACGCAACATCTTCCAGTTCTGGTTCTCTTGCGGATCTCTGCATATCTGATTCGATCACGCAAGGATACTCCGAGCATAGTCCCCTCCATTGCCCTTTGGTTGATTGAAAGCTTTCTGGTGAGGCTTATTACTATCAACGTTGGCGACTCTACAGTCGAAGTTGTGGATGACTATGTCTACCTAGAAAAAACGATCCAGTTGGGTAGGGCAAACTTTGTGAAAGAGGTCAACCGTCGAATCCGACTCGGCTGGGCAGCGTTCGGGAAGTTGCGCGTTATCTTCTCGTCCAACTTATCACAGTGTCTCAATACGAAAGTCTATTCTTACCAGTGTGTGTTGCCAGTTATGACCTATGGCTCTGAGACGTGGTCGCTCACAATAAAAAATGATTTCTAAATAATAAAAGACATTGTCGGTGTCCACGTCAATCGACGTCATGTATGTTCCTCCTCTAAGTTTTTCAAACCCGCAACGGATTTTATCTTTCTATATTTTTTATTTCTTTCTTTCTTTATACGGTTTTTAACTAATAGAATGAGCGATAAACGTCCACGTTTGTGTATATAACCTTTTAAGGGTTGTGTATATTATTTGTCATTCTAAGCCGGGCCTCGTAACTTTTTTAATATAACTATTTTTCATGAGTTTATTGTTTTATTTTTAATAATGGTAAATACCTCAAATTACAATAATTGAAATTTGGATTCCAGACTTAGCATAGCGCCATACACACGAAAGATAAAGACCAAACAAATCAAAGCTCCTGGGATTACATAACAACAAACACTCAATATTCGTAAAATAGTAAAAAGGAAAGTGAAGAAAAAGTCGGGTTTGGCTTGTGCCGTCTCATCTCGAAGTTGAATACAACCAATCGATACACATTACCTGCAGTTGCGTACAACTACAAAATCCTTTATTTAATTTATGTTTCTGTAGCACTACGTACCTAACTAATGTAGGTAACATATAAACATACTGAATTAATGATGTAGGTATCGAATAATTAAAAAATTGCGTGCTACAGTTTCATAAGTGTAACGTCGACCCAGCATGCGGCATATTTCTGGTATAGATTGATCTCGCATTGTAAAGACAAACCATACATGGAGAGGTAAGCATATACTGGCAATGTACAGCTTGATATGCATTTATATTTAAAGGACATATTTATACAAAAAAAACGCCTGGATTATAATTTATTTAGATTCTTCATTCAAATTCGCCACTGGAATTAGGTAGTTTGTTAATTCAAATGTGCTTATTAAAATAGTGTTAGTCTAAGATCCAACTGCTGCTGCTGCTGCTGATTTTTTTGATAATACATAGGATTTTGCATGAACGGTACTTGATAATATAATAGATTAATACTGTAGGGTTGCCTGGCAAAATCTAGCCACAATTACCTTAATTAAGTACAAAGTAATTAAAAAACTACTTGCAGATTTTAGCGCTGGAATCTTAGACTTTTTTAAAATTTAAATTAATCACATACAATATTAAAATGTTTTTATAAATAATGCTGAAATTGTTTTCATAGAAAAAGTGGAGCGGGTTTAACTGACCATTTCAAACATGTGCAAGCAAATTTCAGACAATAACTTACTAATTGCTTTAATCATACATCAGTGTAAATCAGTACCTCCATGCAGTGTAGTACCTATATTAAAAGTCAGTAAGCTGTTATTACAAGTTCAGGGCTAATCTCAGTATTAGTTGATGATAAAATTAATAACTACTATAACACGGAAAAATTGCATAGGTACATACATACAAACCCTTCCTATTCTATCGCGGTTTAGAACAAGTCAGCGGAGATACATAAAAGACGTCAACAAACGCGGACAGCGTCTTTGTTTTATCTGACGGTAGTGAAACGACCAAGCCACATATTTTGACTAAGGTGAAGGGTTTGTGAAGTTAGGGCTTGTAGAGTTAGGGCGAGTAAAGCTAGAAGTTTGGCTTTACATGAGGTCTGAAACTTTTTGACAATGCGAGCCATATGGTCTCGTCTTGGCAAAATGTTTTTTTGTTGATACTATTTAGAGATTCCCAAGAAAATAATATCTGCGGTTTCTTTTGTTTGACGTCTTTGCAAATAATACCTTACTAAAATCTTATAGATCCCTTAGCTAACACAACGGTACCTCTATTAATTATAAACCACCCTCGATCACCCTCCAAGATGACGTAACACAATAACAGCATTAAAACCATTCAAGAAACTAACAGTAAACACAAAGCCGTAAGAAAAATAATAATAAAATATTAAATGATTGTTCGCCACCCGCCGTAGCCGTGTGTCCCCCACATCTTGAAATTCCCACGAGCTGCGAACGCGCACCTGGCCCGAATACCGCCACCGCCACCCCTATACGACTGTCAAAGTCAAAGTTATCTTTATTCGCTTTGCTCTAAGATTGTTAGTTGTTAAACAGACTATAGGTGACGCTGATTCATCCCAGTAAGAGCATGACGTCACGTTGTTTTGAAGTTATTTTTTGACAGCGCGTGGCGTGTTCCCGTTAGAACGAGTGGATGTGTAAGAACGTAGAATACGCTGAGTAAGTTTGGAGTCACTTTTGATTTCTTTCGATGTAACTTGTTGAGAATTTTTAGGTAACACAAAAAATTAAAAGCACTTTTATTCGGGAATGGAACACATATTATACCATTTTGCAGTGGTAAGTCAAATTACCAAAAAATATTGCACACGTATTTTTTGCTTTATCAAATCAATAATAATTTATAAGGAGTGTTTCCAAGTTAAGGAGTGGTTTTGATGTCATTTGTGTGAATACAAAGTTTATTAAAACGTGACGTCACGCGAAATTGCAACGCACTGTATCGTCGTTATGTTTTGTTTACGTGACAGTAGAAAAATCCGTGACCAATTTATGTTACTTCTAATACCTCCAAGAATATATGTATAAAGTTTCATGATGATCGGTTCAGTAGATTTTGCGTGAAAGCGTAACAAACAAACTTACATTCACATTTATAATATTAGTATAGATTGTTGGGCTACAAAAAAAATTTTAGAAATCATCCATACTGTCTGTTGGTTGGCGTAGCAACCGTAGTCCGTAGCACTGCACCGTCTCGAGCTCGTAGCCCGTAGCACCATATGATTCCGTAGCATCTCGTAGCAATCATAGGATTCTTGACAGTTTTTTTTAAACAGATAACGAAACCTAGAAAAAACTAAGGCAGTTTAAATTGACAGTTTGTCATGCAATATTATCAATTTAGCCTCGTGTTAGCAACGAACTCTGAGTACAAAATTTTAAGTATAACATATGCGGCGCGCTGCCGCTTACATACTATGTGCTCTAAGTTAAGTTTTTTGTGCAAGTGGCCCTAGTTATATTACGCTTCTTAGCTAGATCATCTTGCTATCTCGAAAAAACCAATTTGTCACTACGCGTCATCGCAATGTACTACCACTACAGTGTTGTCTCTTTCGTTCATAGGGCTTCTGTCGCTCACTTAAAAAATAACACGTATTTCTAGACAATTTTACCACTATCTCGCCTGATGGTAAGCGATGATGTGGTCAACGGTGAAGCACGCTTGCCTAGAAGTAATCGTTTTCTGAAGTGTCACTTTTTCTTGCAAGGTGGTGAGGGAGGTGATTATTCGCGGTCGCCATAGTATCACTCACAAGTGATACTGTGGCGACCGCTAACGTCAAAAAAAAACTTTTTCACTAAAAATACTGCCGTCTACCAAATAAGAAAACTACAAAGTGAAAAATAACTTTATTTTTGGAAGTCGGTGTCTTTGATAGGTACCATTTTTTGCGTTATGGACACCGACTTCCATAAATAAAGTTATTTTTTAGTTGTACCTACCTGATAGGCAAGTTGTTTAGTAAGTTACCTTAACGCCAGAATAGATAACCCGAGTATCATGAAACTTGAACATAACCGGTGAAATGAGAGATCTGCGTACCCCTTAAGAGCGTACTGTCGTGATGTTATGTTATGAAATTGTATAATCAATAAGCAGACATGCGATTGCAGCAATCCCGGGCGATATGCCGTTATTTATTGAGGAATTCTGTGGTATATCTTCGAAGTTCGTCATCAGATCTTCATCAAATTAAAATGGGTCCAATTTCGAAACATACTCTTTCAAACAAAAAATGAATTTTCAAAATCGGTCCACATTATGACGGAGATATCGGTGAAAATACACAAAACCAAAAAAAGAAACACGAAGTCGAACATAGAACCTCCTCTTTTTTGGTAAGTCGGTTAAAAAGACAAAAATGCATAGGATTGACTAGCAATGTCGAAAAGACACGTGGCCAGTCCTTTGTATTTTGGTATTTCGACAATCGCTGTATGTATTCCAAGACCAAATAAGGTTGCAAAATATTTAAAAAAATACGGACATATGTTTAAGAGTTGAATTTACTGGCTGCACCTTTTATCTATTGAGAATTGTTATTTAGTTAAAGGTGAATTTGTATCAGTTCTCAAAAATACGTTCGCATAAATATGATTCAGGGCTTATGTCTGTAGGTGGTTTCGTAGTACAAGTGTTAAACCACTGATGTGCGGCTGTACTCGACATCACACTAACATAGTTAAGTAAATATTCAATCTACTAGGTACTGATACTTTCCGCGGCCCGTGACTTCGTCAGCGTGTTTTAATATAAAACATACTCTATGACTATCCGAAATAAGGTAGTTTTTTGTTTTATATTACTCGCACTTGCTTTCTGTACGTTAGTCTGGCACCGAGTAATCGATTTTTGTATCCGATTGAGATGAAACTTGGCGCACATGTGTAAATTTGGAAACATGTAAATAATATGGTACTATGGAGCTGGTCTCATGATGCTACTCTTCAACCAGATAAAATAGCACCACCGTGTACATTAAATTTCGTACTTTTGATTCCACTAGAAGCTACTTTAAAAAATAGTTTTATTTTTAATATTATTACCAGGATGCAATCAGTATCAGTCAATAAGAAAACATGTGACATCTACCAACCCGCACTGAGCCCGCGTGGTGGATTACGGCCCATGCCCTCTCACAGAGAGTAGGCCTGTGTCCCAGTACTGATAATATGAATAGGCTGATGATGATGATGAATTAGATCCGGTTACAAACCAAAAACTAACAATTTTACTTTAATACATATTAGTTTATTTACTTATATCTAAATCTATCTAGGCTCCAGACAAGTTACATTCTTCTACCAACGATAGCGTGGCGATAGCGATTACAATGAAGTCGAACATAGAACCTCCTCCTTTTTGGAAAGTCGGTTAAAAATGACAAAAAGGAGAGTTATCGGAATTGACCCAGAAATCGTTACGAACAAACTGTATAACGGTTTTTCTTCCACGGTCGTTTATTGACCGGACACCGATTCTTCTTTAGAAATCAGCAATGTGGCGAAGAAGGTAGCTATCGTTAAATATAACAATTTAATAGAACGGTCAAGCACACCTCTGACTTTGGTACTAGAGTAAAGAAATGTGTAATGATATTCCGTGCATACTTTGGCAGCCATAGCTCCGGTACCCCGGATTTGAGTCTACGACTTAGGAAAGGATTTCGCTCGTTATAAGCAATCGTTCCGCATATGATTACTTCGTATTGATTTCTAGGTTTTCGGCAGATACATTTTGGATCATCTCCTTTATGGGATTGCGCTATCTAAATGTCACAATATCAATCCCCTACATTTGGCATTTCGACAATTGCGATCGCTTCCATTGAATGACACTTTGTCTAGAGATTCAGGTCATCAGGACGCCATGTGTGGGAGGCTTTCCAACGCTGTAACTTCTGGTGGATGTGGTGACGGTTGGGGAGGTGCCTATGCCTGGTATTGTAGTGGAAGTCTGAATGATGGTGACGAGTATGTTCATACAGTCACTTTATCAGATTATATGAAAGAGCTTGTTCGATTATTATATTATTTTGTTACAGATGGATCGCTGCCTATGTGTTCGTTATACTCATGATGTTCAGGTATGTTGTTCAATATTTTAAATAAAATAAGGTATCCATTTGTCATCAACTGCTAAAGGCATATTTTGTGACGGGCTTCAATGAACAGTGCCTGACAACCTGCACCCTCCAGTCCCTCCAGAGCTTCAATGCAGCTAACGACAGAGCCGTTTATATTATATGATATGTGTTTTTTTTTTCTCGTGTATCTTTATTCCGAGTGGCTTTTCTTTCTGTTAGTTTAAAATTAAAGTTCTTCTACACTGTTATAAACGAAATAAGACCTCTTTCAATTTTTAACCCCCGACGGAAGAAGAGTGGTGTTATTAGTTTGAAGTGTGTACCTGTGTGTTTGTGTATATATATTATAGCTCCTAAACGAATGAATCGATTTTGATTTTTATTTGAAAGGCGTTTTTATTGAGTGTGTTCTTAGCTATGTTGAATGAAAATCGGTTCAGCCGTTCTAAAGTTATGGGCGTTTTACTATTTGAATTTGGGTGTTTTGACAAGATATTGTGCCATAATTAAATGTTCAATAGATTGTCGATCGAAGCGTGTCTACGTGTCTACTACTAGATAAATTATATTGGACGAAATAAAAATGTGTCGGAGGTTTATTAAATTTTAAAATTTTACTTGTCGTCTCTATGCGAATTATTGTATGTCAATTTTGACCGGAGTAAAAGTGAATACCGCAGCTAAATAATGCGTTACCATTCATCGTCATCTTCATCCGCAGCTGGACTTCGCCCACTGCTGGGCATAAACCACTCTCTTCTTGTGCCAATCCGCATCCTCCTGTGCCACCCCTATTTGCCCGCGATACCAACAATGCGTTACCATTACCCTTAACCAATACTTTACGTCAACTCACATGAAAGTATCTATGTTTCACTTTAATTCTAGATATTGCTGAATACTTATTTCGCCTACATTATTAACAACCAGCCCGTGGTTTCGCCCACGTGCAATGTTGATATAAAATATCATAATGTCCTTCTCCAGATTTTATGTGTAAAATTTCATTAAGATGGATTTTAACGGCTAAACGTAACAAGACAGAGTAAATTTCGCAATTATAATATTAGTATAGATTATACTAGCTACCGCCCGCGGTTCCATTCGCGTGGATTCATTACTTCTATATATGATATCTTTAAAAATTATAGCCCGTGTGTTATTGTGATGTATAAGCTATATTACTGTAAAGTTTCCTATCAATACTAAAAAGATGTAATTAAAAACATTTTAACATAAAAATCAAACTTCCAAAACAAAACACTACAAAGCGAAAAATAACTTTGTTTTCCGAAGTCGGTGTCGATAAACGGAAAACAATAGGTAGCAAAGACTATGATTATTTTTATTTGAAAGCTGCTGAATATGGATCTGATGAGTAATTTTTGAGTTATCTTTAATAAAGCATATTTTCATGGTAATAAAAGAGATAAATATATAAACTTTCAAACAAAAAAACATAATCTGATTTCCAAAACAAAACAATACAAAAGCGAAAAGTAACTTTCTTTTCGGAAGTCGGTGTCAAAACGAAATTGGTACTTACGAAAGACACCGACTTCCGAACAACAATTTACTGTTCGTATTGTAGAGTTTTGTTTAAGAAGTGTTTTTTTTTTTTTTTTAATTTTTCGAAGCCAAAGATATGCCGAAGATATGTAAAAACACAAATATTTTAGGATTTCGACCATCGGCAATGCTAATAGGTATAATGACACTTTGTCCTATCTTAGCCTATAACAAATTAACCCGTTCATCAAAGAATCAAAAACCCCTACAAGAAATTTAAAAAAATATCCGTTAGAGTGGGAGGTGTCGCAAGTAAGAAAGGGCGACACCTACTAATGACGTCGCCTGCGCCCGCGCACCCCTGCTTTCCCACGAGTCCCACATCTGTCCACTCCCCAACATCTTAAGAATCGAACGTGTTTCCTCTCCCTGCACTGATTGCGCCGGACCGAGTGCCATTCGACGACGCGTTTTCACGGGAGTCACATCTCGCTCCACCGTTTACTTCGGGTAAGTCCGGTGGGACTCGGAACTTAAAGTGTCGTGTGCGCATGTTCTTGAGACAGTGTCAGAGTTCAAATTTAGAATGTTTTCTTCTGTCAAGTTGGAACGGCAGAATTTTGGGAGTGGACTGGATTTCAGGAGTGCAACAAGTGAGTTGTATTTAAATAAAAGTTTTTTGTGTAGATATTAAAGTTAGTTTATAGTGACGTGATTGTTTAATGAAATTATATTCACGTACCAATTTTTTCCTGTGGAGATAGTGTACCTTCATAATATTGTTCACATTATTAAGTATGTATTTATGTTTTTATATAGAATAATAATAGCCTCAACTTTTTTAACGGTTATGAATTTGAATGATAAAAAACTCGTTTGTGTAGGTTAGGTCAAACTCTATTTTCAGGCTAATATATATATATAATAATATATAACAATAGTTCGCAGTCTAGAGTTTGAAAGTTTATAACTTCTCAACTTTGAGTCCTGAATTCAGGAACAGGCTCCCTTCCCCACCTTTCCCCCGTTCTTTAGGTCACAGCATTTCGTTAAATTTTCATGAGTACTGTGTGTACTTAAAACTGGCAACTGATATTTAGTTTTGAAAGATTAATCACATTTGGAACGCTAGGTTATATATGAAGATATTTTAGTTTAGTTTTTCTTGTGACTTTTGTAAAAGCCACTTTTACGTGAAGACTATATTGAATATAAATAAGTAAATGCAGTTTTCCCTCTTTAATTTAACACGCACAAGCTACGTCCCCACAGTACCAAAATTTATTATTTTATTTGTGAATGTAACTGTGTATTCGTTTTTTTCTGTACTCTTCTCATCATCATCATCATCCGCACCCTGAGTTCACCCTCGTATAGGCCTCTCTTTTCTTGTGCACATCCCCATCACACTCCTGCGCAAACCTCATCCACATCCTGCTCGCGATGGCAACATATCTGCACTCTCTTAATCCTGGGCCAAAAGCCCGCCATTCCTCCCACGCTCTCTAACATTTAGATTTTATAAAAATGACTCCTCCTTTACTCATTAATGTCATCAGCCTGCATTATACAGGAGTCCACAGTCCACTTGCTTGTTATAGGTACCTACTCGTCGCGAACACTTTCGTGAAAATACCTTCCTACTGAAAAGTTTTGAAAACACCAGTCTTGACAAGGAATACCGTGCTCAGTTACTGGGTTGTGGAGGTCAGATAGGCAGGCGCTCCATGTAAATTAATGGTACTCAGCTGCATTTATATAATGCTGGAAGCTGAGGCCAATCCCGACATAGTAGAGAAAAGTCAAGGCCGATTGATTGACTTAGTAAAAACTTTTGTAACATTGTTAACACATCATCATCATTTCTGCCGAAAGACTTACACTGCAAGAAAGAATTCTCTCAAGTGTCGCCACATTGACCGGTCCCGTGGTTTCCACAACCTTCACCAGGTCATCGGTCCACCTAGTACTTTCCAACACAACGTCTACCGGTTAGCGGTCACCACTCCAAAACTTTTTTGCCCCATCGGCCATACGTTCTACGAGCAATGTGCCTTGCCCACTGCCACTTAATTTTTGCAATTCTTCGTGCTTTAGCTATGTAACCTTGGTTATCTTGCGGATGTCTTCATTTCTGATTCGATCGCGCAAGGAAACTCCGAGCATAGCCCTTTCCATTGCCTTTTGGGTGACTTTAAGCCTTCTGATGAGGCCCATTTTGAGCGACCATGTTTCGGTCCCGTATGTAATCACTGGCAAGGCAACACAACCTGTAAAGATCATGGTTTCCCTATGTTGAGGTCGACTTTCAATCTAACCGGATGATGTAAAATAAAACAAAACTGCAACAAAAGTTATTTCTGTCAATTTTAATTATTATTGAACACAAACTTACAATAACAATAAAAACAAAAAAAAAATTTGACAGATATTAAATTCTTCTCATCTATTTTTCTTCGTTTCCATAGCCCAGCAGTAATCGACTAAAAAGGCTAAAATCGCATGATGGTACCTAGGATTTATTGGTATGTTGTATGTACTGGTTATGGTAGTGTGAATCCAAATGTGCAAATTCTAATAACGTCTGCTCCCTGCGCACCACGCGAAAGAAACCCATAATAATATATTATGCAAGGAATAAAATCACATTTTACAAATTGCATTGCGTACGGTAATAGCTGTATTAGTTGGAAACTGTGGCGCATTTATTAACGCCCACCCCCAGAAGGGAGACCAGAGCGTTCCAGGCGGAAGAAAATATGAATGTAGTTAAAGTTTTTTAGAGGTATTTATTTACATTAGGTATGTAAATAAATACGCCTAAAAGAACTTTATACTGTGTATAGGTAAATACTTAATTGACTGAGGCTTTAAACATATACGTTACTGTAAAAGCCCGAAATACTGTAAATATAACCTGAGATTTACCGGTAAATCCTAAGATTGACTAAGTCTTACTGGTAAAAATCCGAAATTATCTAAGATAATCGCTTATTTCGAGCTTTTCTACCAATCACACGGTAAGTCTTAGGATACCCAAAGAATTGTAAATTTTGAACGAATGTAATATCTATGACACACTATGATGAGAACAATTAAGGTCCTAGCTGCACCAAAGAAGGTATAACATTTGTTACGTGATTAAAAAATACCTACATTGTTTTTAAAACAAAGGTGTAAATATGTATATACTTAAACACTAAACAACAGTAATCTTTACAATCTTATACTAAAACTAACTACTTACACTATATACATAAAAAAACCTTTTTTTACAAAAAAATACTACTGACTTCCAAATAAGAACTCTACAAAGTGAAAAATATCATTTTTTGAAAATCGGTGTCTTTCGTAGGTAAAATTTTTTTTTCGTTTTGGACTTTTATTTTTCATTTTCACTTTTTAGTTGTACCTACGTAATAGGCGAGTTGTTTAGTAAGTTACCTTAACGCCAGAAAAGATAACTCGAAAATCCTGAAACTTAACATAACCAGTGAAATGAGAGATCTGCGTACACCTTAAGAGCGTACTGGCGTGATGTTATGTTATGAAATGGAATAATCAAAAAAAGAACAAACATGAAGTCGAACATAAAACCTCCTCCTTTTTGGTAAGTCGGTTAAAAAGAAAGATACACTTAGGCGTCGAAGTACTCCTCCACATCGCTGTCATTCTAGCAGCATTGCTACGTTGAATGGCAATGCTGATTCTTTGCGCAAAGAAAGAGCCAGTCCTCTGGTCACGCACAGTGTCAAATACCTACATGATTTTAAAATATTTACTGTTAAAAACATTCAAAAATATTTTAAAATAAGTTTAGGATTTATTTTTAACGAATGAATAAACAAGCTTATTAAAAAAAATGCGTTTATCCTATATCATTTCGGATTTTTACCGGTAAGACATGGTAGAAGACAAGATTTTCACCTATCGGTAAAGCCTAGGTTTTACCGTAGTTTGATCCAAATTTACTAACTAACTATGTAAGCCTTAAAATATATTATTCTATAAAATGCTGACGAAAAACTAATGCACATCGTTGTCCACTGGTATTGTGCCCAAAAGTTAAAGTTAAGTATAGTTCTTGCCAAATTTCTGGGCCGCCCTGAAGTTGACTTACCGATGGGCAAGTTTAAAAATATTTATAATTATTTTTTTTTAATTTTGGTACCATGTGTACCATGAAAATTATTTATAGCCAGAGGGTTTCTCATAACAATTCCAACAAGCCTAAACATGACTAAGATACATTGTTTCATTACGGAGTTCCAGTGCCTACTTTCCGGCTTTATCACCAGAGCCGTTCAATGGTACCATTTTCATTAGAACCATTTATTAAAATTTGCTTTATCACAGTCATTTAATACAACTAGGGTCTTCTCCTCTTCATCTTCTTAGTCGTACACATCTAGCAGAGTGGTCGTAGTCATGGATCGACTGATAGATTTGTTGCGACTTTAGCGAGTGTCTTTTTGTGATATTGCGTGTCAGTTGCGTATACATTCAGTGAGGGAACACTTCGAGATCTTTCCACGAGAACATTGGCCTTCTACTCTTCCTTGTACCACTAATCGCTCCAATGAGCTTTCGTTGCGGATGATGTCCGAAAATCTTAAGGATTCGTACTTACACAATTCACGAAAGTAGCCAAGATCATCATTATTAATGAGTAAGTTCAATATTGGAGGTAAAGCCATCTCATCTTGGCTTTAAACCCAATGATCGCGTTTCTGGTTGGTGGCTCATCTCCATTTGTAATTCACACCAAATCACACAGGCACATACAATTGTGCTATTCTACCGGGGTTCGGGGTTATCCGAAAGGAAGCTAGAGCCCCGGTATGAAGGCTAGAAGGAACGGCGCGGGGTTTTTAGTCAGTACAAGTCTGACACTATCTCCCGCTCCACCCAAGAGCGGGATTTGTCATAAGATGATTATACCCGTCGACAAAAAAAAAAAAAAAAAAAAAAACATACAATTGTGCGGTACAAATGTGCGGTAGAAAAGCCCATTCAAAATGTGAATACAAAACTTTTTTATAAAAAAATACTAACGACTTTCAAATAAGAAAACTACAAAGTGAAAAATAACTTTATTTTTGGAAGTCGGTGTCTTTCGTAGGTACCATTTCTTTGCGTTATGTGTGTACCTACTTTAAGTGCATCTCTACTTAACCTGTCGCTTTACCCATTAGTGTAGTTGAATTCTCTCTCGATACCTACCTTTTTTGCTGTCGAGTAACCTTTGAAAAGGAGCCTGGACTATTGGGGAAAAGGCCAGCGAGTGTGGGATTTCTACCTCCCAAAAACCAATGATCACCATCAGCTCATGGATCCTCTTGATCACTTCAGGCACATGAACATCGCTGGGGAGACTGGAAAGCACCGTCTTTCCTGGAGTCACTTGGTGGGCGGAAAGAGTCCTCAACTTGAACGCCCGTGATCCCGAAGCCTGCCTATGATGCACATAATATTCGTAATTTCGTCGACCTCATAATTGTCGATTTTCCTCTTTGGTAAAGAGAGCTAGTAAAATTAAACTTGGAAGGTCGTGTAAACCTGCCAATTCATTTCCGTGCCTTAAAGAATATCTATAACTACCTACTTTACAAAATTGTAGCGGCCGGCCCGCAAGCAACAACGCAAGTAGCTGAACTTTGTAGAAAGCTTTCTACCTGACTCCATCATGACAGCTAGGTTACCATAATTAAGCACTTCGAATGCCAAGAAGACCCTGTTTCACCAGCGACTTACAAATTCATCTGTTACCGAATCTCCACAGCATTCGCCAGCGACTTATAATGTCGGCAACTATTCACGACTAATATGTTTATTAGTTAACGGATGTCGGTACGTCGTACGCGCATGCGTTCGCGTGGATGCATCGCTATGTTTTCGCTGCGCGTGCGCAGGTGCGCAGGGACGGAGAGGAGAGGCAGTCGGGCCGGCGGTGCGCAGCGAAGCGGACGTGTGTCGCGTGTGAATGCTCGATGCTCGCGAGCGCGGGGGCGGTTGGACCGGTCGCACGACCCGACGACCTTACGTACCGTTCACTCACGCACCTCTTGTGCTAAAACTAAGTGCATCAAAAAATACACACCTAAGAATTGAATCATTTTGCCTGTTTTGGATAGATGTATCTGATTTTCAACGTTGGAGAGTGCATTCGAGACATCTTGGAATATGTACGTATATTTTTTTTTATTGGGTCAGGATAGGTGGCTTGTAACCGGTAGTAGGCATAATAACTGTTTTAATAGATGAGTTTGGATATTCCTTCATGTTCACCGTAGTGTTAATAGCTCGTAGTTAATGTTTGAGCAGAAAGAAGGTGATGAAGGGGTTTTGTATGCATTTTGTAGAATGTTTGTTAAACAAACATATTGTTTGGATCCAGCCCATGTGTTGTTACCCACTTAGGCATTAATTATGATTCTGAAACATCAAAATAATTTGAACAGGTATATGAAACATTTGCATTTCATTCTTTTGCTGTGTAGGGACTAATAATTATAATAACAAGACTTGTTATACCACTAAATAGTGTCATATTAAGCTAATAAAAACTTATTTACTTAAAAATAAAAAGTTCCAAATATTAAAAAGTAAAATAATATAGTGCCTTTAGTAAAAACTAGCTTTTGCCCTCGATTTCGTTAGCGTCAAACTCGTTAAAATAAAGAAAAACGAGTTTCTTTTTGTGCGGATCCCAATTATTTTTCCAAAATAATTTAACCTAAGTTACTCCTTATAACATCGCTATCTGTTTTGATTGATTGGTAGAGAATGCCTCAGGCATTGAGTCCGCCTGTACCTGTATGTTGCATGAAGTTTTAATAAATAAATAATTATCTGCCAGTGAAATTCCCGCTAAAATCGCCGTCCACCCGTTTCGGAAATTAGCCAGCACAAACACACATAAAAAATTATAAATAAATTATTTTCGTTTTCAGAACTGTATCCATATGCATTAACTAATAAAAAGCTATTATTTTGACATTACAAACAGACACTTCAATTTTATTAATTTCATGTAAATTTATTAGGTAAACGCATGTTTTTCTAAACATGTGATTTTCTGTAAGTCAGGAAGCAAAGACCGTGTCATTATTCAGTCTTATACCACACGTTGGCAACATTTATTTGTATTATACCATTATGTTGTTATATAGGCACAGTACTCAACATAATTGCTATACTTACAATTACAATGCTTGCAAGTGTAAAATACGTTTATTAATTTCTGTTCTATGTGTAGGTACTAGTAGTAGTAGTATTGTAAGAACGTGCTACCACCTCATCTATTTATAGCTGGCAGCTGATAGGTATTTAGTTATGGAAGATTAGTCATAATTTCGAAAGCTAGAAAATATTTGAGGATATTTGTGTTCTTGTCACTTCTGTAAAAGCCGCCGGCAGTATTGACACAACAATGTACGTTATTGTGTCAACACAAGTTTAAATTAGTTTTTGTGTATCATTTGAGCCACCCTAAGTTATGCCCTTCACAGTACCTATGTTAAATTAAACAGGGCTCTTTACTTATATATCTACTTAAACTTAAATACCTACCAAAAATAAAATTATTATTATTTTACAAGCCAATCGAATAAGCATAAGTCAAATGAGAAGATTGTATTTGCAATAAGAAAATTAACAACATTCAAGTTTATTTGAAATAACGTTTAGAAATCTAAAACAGTCCTTTCTTCAGTCCGATCAACCGATTTTCAATTCTATTCCGTAAGTGTAAGGTTGGCATAAAAAGCATAAACCTGTTACCAATACCATTTTTTTGGTACAGCTGCCATTTGTCATGTCACTAACGTAATAGAAGTCAAAATTAGTTGAACGGGCTGTAAAAAGGGATTGTTTAAATTTAGAATGTAATTTCAAATGGATTGCCTATACCTCTATAGTACGGTATAGCTGAACTGGCCAGAAAATTGTTTCCATACCATTCCAAAATACCTATCCCTTTATTATCGAATACAAAAACGACAACCGTTTTTGACTTTAAGCGAGAGTAACGAACAGTAAATGATTTTATTATACAGGGTGGACAAAATATCGTGGATCAAACGAAACAGGGCGATAGTTGGGTGATAAGCAGTAAAAAAAAACTTGGTACTTTTGGATCTACTGCAAATAACCTCCCTATTTTGTTTGATCCACGAATTTTGCCCACCCGGTATAGAAGAAATAGATTTTGTCAAGTTAACACTTGCTTGGCTGGCCATATCTACGGTATAAAAATAGGTGGCAATACTACCCTAGAGTGAAAAGTGAAATGCAAATTGTTTAATTTGATTCGAATACGTTGGACCGAGAACTTGATTAAGACTGCGGGAATCCGCTGGACGCAAACCAAATAATCCAGTTTACGTCCTATTCTAATCCTCTACAACTATAAACATCCAATAACTGGGTCTAGATAAACCGATTTCTAGATGCGAAAGACAATAGTACTTTTTGCTTAGTTGAAAATTTAACGATGCTCGCGATTCGCGCGTATATACTTATGTTGGTGTTTATACACCACTAGAATTTTCCTGGAGTTTCGTTCCCGTGGCATATCCCGCTGTAACTGTCGGTCTATTCTGTAATCATCTCACAGTTAAAGTACACTCAAAGTTAGAATTTTGGCAGAGTGAGCTTGAAGTAAAACGACATTCCACCTTGATTGGATGGTTTGTTCAAATCACTTAAGGCGTGTATATGCCCTCCGCTCGGTGCCAGAATATCAATATTGGACCTCCTTTTGCACAGTTTTATTTGCAAAATATTTTAGTTTTACATAATTTCTATGTAGGTTAACAAGAAATTCTAACCATTTTTTTTTGTAGAAACATCCAAGTCGTTTTGGAGAAAAGCGAAATAATATCGAGTTGCAAATTAATGTTTTAAAGTAAAAGTATTAGTTATACGAAAAAAAACATGTTTCACAAATAATGTATAGTTAAGGGTTAAAAGTGCATGCATAGGCATACACACTCTACAAACATTCCAATACAGCAGCGGCAATTATTTTAGGCAGATGAATTTCATTTCAACTTTTCACGGTTAGTAGATATAATCTATATTTAATTTCTATACAACATATTAAATCAGCTGTGGATAAGTTAACTTCGTCTCCACTAACCCTAGCCATTTTAGTTTTGGGAGAGTGAGACTGCACTTTGACCCTTGACTGTACCAACATGAATCAATAATATATTTTTATTTCAAACATTTTATCCCAGCCGTTACTAAGGAGTATGCTTTAGTTTAGATAGTAACCGTTTAACGGCACTAAAGCGGAGTACGGGCCTTAAATTTCCACGGTAAGATTTTTACAGGATAGCGCTAGATAGGTGTTATTTTTTTCCGGATAAAAAATAACCTATTACATTCAGAGATACTGTAAACTTGTATCAGTGCAGCAAGATAATACTAGCATACAGGTGTCTAATCCCATACAAAGAAACCTAGCCGAGTGCCGACGTAACTAGCATTTTTCGTCTGATTAAACTGATTATTTTTTGTTTCGTTCCACGGCGATTGATAGATGGTGTTGGCAGCGACTTGCAAGTAAAATGGTTAACTCAGTTCGGGATATTTTTTATTCTTTAAATACAGTCAGTACATCATCGCTTACCATCAGGTGAGATGGTGGTCAAGCGCGAGCCTATTCTAAATAAAAATAAATAAATAAATCAGTGACGATTTGTTTTATGGTATTTTTTGCTCGTTTTTACAGTTTTCATTGCACCAAAATGTGTAACAAAACAAATTTAAAGAATCCTGAGCAATTTAAAATCGCGTCATCTTTTGGCATCAAATTTAAATGATCCGTTTAAAAAATCTTTGTAATGTGAATTAAGAGCCTAAAATTCTATAATTTTGTGCTTAGGAGAGTTGATTAAACAAGAACATAAGATTTTTATGTTCAATTCCAGAAAATGTTAATTTTACACACAATTTTTTTTTTTTTTTATATATACTCGAAATCAGTATAGCAACAACATACAAAAGGTCTGCCAAACTGCAAAACAGTTTGTCGGCAGAATTAAATAACAAGTCATTATTGCGCCATCTGGTGAGATTTATTTGAACCAAATTTTCTTTCTCAGCGCTACCCCGTGGTGAAAGTATCTTCGTAAGTAATAGGATAGGATTAGTGTTTTCGGGGATTATCCTTATAAACATAAGAAATAAACATAAATATTTATCTGTTTATTATTTAGTTAGGTCACAGATAACATAATACTTGCTTTTTCCTACTCCTCCATTACTCTTTTCTGATTAATTTCGTTGCGGGATCCAAGACAGTTAAATTCATTCTCCGGGACTTCGTCGAGCTTCATTGCCTCGGCGCTTTTCTGGTGGTCGCCACTGTTGATTCTGGCATTCAGGAGTTGCAGTGGTTTGGGAATAGTGCGGTGGGATTGTCCCAATTTAAAAAAAAGATAACATAATACTAGCATAGTTAGGTTTAGAAAGATCATCGTTTTCATAATTATTCAAAGTGGTACCTAAATAGTGTCAAAAATAGATCCTGTGTAATGTGTTTATAATACTAAGGTACTAAAAATTACGCTCTAATACGCAGTAGTACCTAAATATATTATTATCTACACATTTACAATTGGTACACAAACAAATGGGGTGAAGGTATCCACTAAAAGCACATCGTCTAGGCAACTTTCTAAACATCCCATTTATTTATTTATTCCTATAAAAGTCTATTAAATTTAAGGTGAAAGATACGATCGGTTCCCGGCACTTTTCCCGCTAGATGGCGCTGAAATCATAATTTTTAGTCATAATTTCGTTTTATGTGAAATCGGAGCATTACTAAGTCGTACGAGTAGTGTTTGCGACACTCGGTCATTATCCTTTATTTAACTTGATTATAACAATACCTCAAAATCCACCCAATTAGACACAGAATCCCAAAATAAAATCTGTGATTGTTTTACACAAACTGACTTATTCCCTACGTTCGCAAAGTTGACCACTAGATGGCGTGTATTTAAAAAGGGTTTAATTACTTCAAGTTAGGTGTTGAAATTCAACAAATAGTAATCAAGAAACTCATGAGATACTGAGGCTCTACTACTCTAGAACTTACATTCCATCATCGAATCCAATAGCTATCGTGACACTTGAGATATGTTCGACAGTTATGTTTAAGTCCGAAAGGGGGCGAGCCTAGCGCACAAATCCAGTCGTAGGGTTACTACTGAGAAATTCCATGAAGAAAAACCCAAAAACACTTTTTCTGACCTAGGAATCAAACCCAGGACCTCATTCTCAGCAGTAACGCTTCCGTCCACTAGACCAACAAGGCAGTAATAATGTTATATAAAAACCAAAACACTACAAAGCGAGAAATAATAGTATATTATGCAACTAGTGAATAAAGGACGGTTTTAAAGCGAGGGCCACAGATGAATCACGAACAAGTGAAGGATTCTAACAACTGAATCACGACCGTAGGGAGTGATTCATGATGATTGAATCACGAGCATAGCGAGTGATTCAAGTGTTAGAATCCTGAACGACGCGAGTGATTCATGGCCCTCGATATAAATCCGTTTTATTCAAGAGTTGCATACTATATTTTATACCATGACTTCGAGAATAAGAAGGATTTAAGCCAAAAGCACAAGGAATAATAATAAATAAATAAATGGTTTATTACCTTCAAAATTTACAGAAAATGAGAAACCTTAGGGCTTTACATTTTTTGTAAATTGAAGCTGAGCCTTTGAGTTTGAGTTACCTAAACAACACCTGTGTTTCAGGAGCCAGTGACCACCTCCGTTAAGTTACATAATTATAATTAATTAAACACCAATGCAATTAATATTAGAATTACAATCCAAATAAGTATTCGCTAAACATCCTAGACCAAAATAAAATCATTATCAAAATTCTAAATATAAAGATACTCAAAATTAAATCGACGAAGGAGTTTGAAATTCGAATATTCTTTGCACAAGAAGTTTTTATCGAGTATTTTATGCGCAAGTAGGTTGTATTGCATTGAGATGGAGGTCTAATATATATTGGTGTGTTCTAAATTCAAACACCAAAACAGTGATTAAAAGTGCTTTTTATTCACTGTTTTCAGTGAATAAAATAAGCTTTTTAGAGGGGGAATGGTATAAATTTCTTTTTCGAAGTCGGTATATTTTTTACCTATAGTTTTTCATTTTTCGACACTGACTTCGGAACAGAAAGTTATTTTTCGCTTTGTGGTGTTTAACTTTGGAAGGAGTTTTAATCTTTTTGTTAAAAAGTTTTTAATTCTTCACTTTTTATTTCTTGTAAGTAGTACCTCAAATTACCATGAAAAACACTTATTGGCTAATTACATTGCACGAAGATTCCAATAAGCCCAAACACGATAAGATTAAATTTTTTATTTCGGTGTTCCAGTGCCTATCCTCATAATCAGAACAGTTCGATGGTACCATTTTCATAAGTACCAATTATAAGTATTTGCTTCATCTTTGTCGTTTAACTATTCGAGATATGTTATACCCGTGCCCGTAACATACTTATCACTAAGGAGTTCCAGTGACCCTCTCTGGTCTTCTTCATCAGTTCCACGTCACCTAATGATACTTTCTCAGTGCAAAAGTGCGTCCTTGATTACCCGGCACCCATATTGCGTAAGTGAATACGGCAACGCAAAGAGTTTGACCGCTATCCAATCGACCAAATCAACCAATCACATGCGAGATATATCACGCGATGTGGCTTTTCCTTCTGTGTGAATGGTCAATTTGGTCGATTGCATAGCGGTCAAACTCTTTGCGTTGCCGTATTCACTTACGCAATACGGGTGCAGGTAGCATACATAAAAACCAAAGATTTTGACGAATTGAGAAACTCCTCCATTTTTTTTTGTAGTCTGTTAATTATAATAAATGATTTATTACACGCAACGATGGCCTAAAATGGACAACAATGACTTTTTAGTTCTACAGTCACTGGTAGTTGATTGTAGAGTCGTAGATACGTGGATTTTCTAACAACCGGACCAAATAACACGGACGTCAAACACATGCCTGCAGTTAGGACTCGTAACAGTTTGAAACCGTGTTCTATTCTATCACGTGGATGATGTATGTATAAGACAGAAGCTTTTATGCCATGGCCAACCAAGTTTCATATTAGTTTGTGTAAAAATTAACTATAGGTATATTATAAGTAACATTATTCAGTCGCAATTTACACAAAATAATTGTTAAAACATGGGTCGGTCAAGTATTTAGTTTGGCTTCTGCCAGCGGTTTCAACTACGTGATAGTGGAAAAAATCTCCCAAGGTCCAATCTATATCTTTTTTATGGACCAAGCGATTAATACGCCATAGTTATTTATAGTGTCCAGACCATCTGAAAAACGCTCAATATGAGTAGGCAAATTTGCTAAAAAATATTGAAATAATTTAATTGACCGAAAATATTTAATTAATTTAATGTTGACAGTGATTTTAATATGGAATAAGTATGGGAGGTAAGAACGATTACTATTTTAGCAAAAAAGTCGACGGAGCGGGCCAACGACCACATAGCTGTGTGGTCGCTGGATCGGGCGCAGCGGGGCTCTGTCAACTTTTTCTGTCTACAGGGTCTAAAGTAACCTAACATGAAGAAGATGACGGGCGCTGAGTTCGCTCACCTCAGCTCTTGCATCTTCTTCGAATCTAACCTGTCTGTGTGGGGGTGCCCTAATTCCAGAGCTCGCTTCGCTCACTCTTGGAAATAGTGGCACCGCTTGAATGACCAGACAATGTGATAAAAATGAAGTTTGTAACAGTATAACATTGCCTGATTTGACTTGACTTGATTCATATTGCCCGGCCATTATACATAGTGCCTTGATTAATCACTTGGTACATATATATCGGCTATATCGACATTCATAAAATTTGGTTCGGAGGTTTATGCGTATGAACGTCACAAACAAAAAGAATTAATTTCACATTTACATAAATATGAAATTAATAGTTAGTTATAATAGGGCGGATGACTAAAAAAATATGTTTAGTCCGTCAGTAAGATATCCCAAAACTATTGGCCACGTATTTTTCTTTTGTCACGTTAACAATTAAATAAATTACAATTTTTAGTTGTGGTACGTTCTATAGGCTAGCTACCTATCTATAATGCCCAAAGTGAAGCCAGAATAGATTATACCCAATAACATGAAACTTAAACAAACCTGTGGTACGAGAGTATACCAGGGTGAACTTTTCGCACCTAAGTACCCCTCTAGAGCGTACCAGTGTGATGTTATGTTTTGAAATGGTGTTAACAATTAACAGACGTGCAATTGCAGCTATCCCGAGTGATTTGCCGTCATTTATTGAAGAGTTCTGATGTATATCTCCGAATTTCTTCTTCAGATCTTGATGAAAATTAAATGGGACCACATGACAAGCACCAGCGTTCAAATAAAAAAAGAATCATCAAAATCGGTTCACAGAATAAAAAGTTCTGAGGTAACAAACATAAAAATAAAAAAAATACAGTCGAATTGATAACCTCCTCCTTTTTTGCGAAGTCTGTTAAAAATGATGACGATACAGTGCGTTAAAATATCGCATGACGTCATGCCTTGGTACACTTTTCCATAGAAGTGACGCCACAAGCCCCTACTTCCGAACTTTGCTGTGCTGCAGTATCCATTTTTTTTTTATTAAAGAAAGATCTAAAATTTTGTATTTAGTTTTTGTGGCGATTAAACACTTTTTCTTTCTTACTTTGGTGATTTTTTATTAATTTGCTGTTTTGTACCCGATCATTATACCTATTAAATTAGATACATTATAGGTACTAATTTTTAAATAATACCAATAGATATCTGTGATGATAATAGGCTACCAACCGGACACAAAGGGCACGTACTCGTAAGCACACAGCTACAAGCTTTTAATGAATTTAACTGAACACCCAGAGAAACAAAAACAAAAAAAAAATTTGCGTTTTTCAAAATTCAATTAATCCACAGTTTTCGCCTGAATTCGATTTTAAAAAACCCTAAATCTTATGGGACATTTTATCTCAGCAATCGAAATATTACATAAGAACGATCATTCGTCTTAACTTCAACATTTTCAATGAAGCTCCTCCCTCAAAGGACATCTTGAACGCCTTATGCAACAAAAACTATAAGAAAAAAATCTGTTGTGCCAATGTTCGTTCCCTCTATTCGGGGTTCGTTTATGACCCTACTGAGACACGTGATTGGTCAAAAATTTCTTACCTAGTACCAATAGAAGAGGCGGGATAAGGTGGGGCCATTTGTACAAAGACAGATGCGCTAAAGCTGCATATGGTGTACTATCGCTATTTGCGTGACTTTATATTACGCTTAAAATATCACCTGCCTTTACGAGACGTCGCGCGTCGGTCGTGATGCTTGTTCTAAAGGGAAGATAATTACGGAATTAACTTAATTGTTTTAATAAGGCTGTAGGTAAGAATGGACTGTCACCGTTCTTACTTCTTGTCATCTCTTAAAGAAGTCACATATGGCAAGATATATTTCGAAGTTTAGTAATTAATCTATGTATTATAAAAATGAATCCCTATTTCCCTTGGTCACGGCATCACGCGTGAATGGCTGGACCGATTTCGCTAAATCTTTTTTTGTTGTTTGTTATTTTTAGGAGAAGATTCCTCTGAAAGAAAAATTAAAATAATATGGTTTGCAGGTAGGCTAGGTAAGGTAGGTATGTAGGTAGGGTAGGAAGGTAGGGTAGGGTTGGTAGGGTAGGGTAGGTAGGGTAGGGTAGGGTAGGTAGGATAGGGTAGGGTAGGTAGGGTAGGGTATGTAGGGTAGGTAGGCAGTTGACGGGAGCGAAGCCACAGCTAGTTATATTATATTGTAGACTTGTATTATGTATACTTAGAAAGTTAACCCGCATCGGCTCCGCACTGAAAATACAAAAACCTTCCTCGTTTATCGCTCTTTCTATTAATGAAACCGTATCAAAATCCGTTGCGTGGTTTTGAAGAAATTAGCGGAGAAACAGAATTGACGTCGACTGGCGAGGAGAGCGACTTTGTTTTATACTATTTAGAGAAGTCTAATAAGGAACATTTTCAAAGTTTTAAATATAGGGCAGGATACTGCTTATGCAAGTAAGACCATTATAATCTCTTTTATTGATACGATACGCTAATGAGTTTTCATCGTATTTTTTTTAGGACCATTATTAAATGCAACCCCAAAAAGTTCGCACGTACTACGCAGCTACGTAGTTATTTCTTAGTGGTTTACAGAAATCTACAGCTCGGGGCTGTAGATTTGGGGGCTCTCTCGAAAATATAGCATGAGGACGACCCTCCTATATCTCCAGACTACGAAGGATAGATATAAAATATCAATTCTTTTAAACATTTTTTTATAATTTTTTAGACATGGCGCAGTAGAAATCTTTCTATATTATGTCATTTTTTTATCGATTCTCGCCCGCTTCGCCGTAATTTACAGCGTGGCGCATAGTTGAGCATTTGTCTCCTACCTATTCTCTTTATCCTCATTAGACCAATGATGGCATATCTATTGTCAGTTGTTTGTACAAGCGCCTTTGTCGATCTCATCTCTCTAGCACTCGATGTGGCTTTGGTTCCCACCACTACCTCTCGACAGGAAGTAGGTACCTCGCACTCAGGACAACATAATGCGGTGATGAGTTAGCAACTTGTCACCACAACATGCCCATTAATGACCCGTCACTGCACAATGCTTAAACGTCATAATCATACGACATTCTGAATAAGTACTATATGAAGGCAGGATTGTTACATTGCTGCAGACTGCATTAACCAAGCACGCATACCTAAGGACTTACTCTATAGTCAAATTTTAGTTCAGTTTCATTTGTATTGAAATTATTGCTGGAAAGCCAAAACAATAGTTAGCAACACTGCCAAAACATTAACTGTTCTAAGAAAAACGTACCTGATAGCGTTTATAATTAGGAAAATACTAATTTATAGATCCAGGTAGCTTATACAGAGACCTTCGTTAGATTTGGTAGGATCAAATTATTTCTTGCAACAAGATGTACTTATTACGTAAACATTGTCTTGCCTTAACATTGTCTACTTGTAGAAAATATTAACTCTTCTGCCTTCTTTAGACTTTTTATTATTTCCTGTTTTGAAATTTATATTTGTTTCGTTGTCGTCAGGTTGGCAAGCAGCCCCATGCGGTGTGGCGGGCGCGGGCCCCAGCATGGCGGCGACGCGTGCAGGTAGCATGGAGCCGCTGCCGCCCGCGCACACCCCCGTCTACGAGCACAAGAAGCACCGCCTGTCCCGCCTGCTCGATAAGCTGGCCGTGCAGCTCAACAACAACTACCCCACGCCGTCCTGGCTCGTACACGAAGCACCTCAGCCTGGAGACGACGCCCCATTGGACCTCAGCGTGAAGTCGCCTCGGGAAACGCCAGGGCTCTTCAGCTGCCACGCCTGCGGGCAAGAGTTCTCGCTGTACGACCGGCTGGTGAAGCACATCGCGTCGCGGCACCGAAGCAAGCCGGAGGGCGTGCGCGCCTACGAGTGCGAGGTGTGCTACCGCAAGTTCGCGCGCTCCGACATGCTGACGCGCCACGCGCGCCTGCACAGCGGCGTCAAGCCCTACTCGTGCGCGTCGTGCGGCCAGGTGTTCTCGCGCTCCGACCACCTGGCTACGCATCAGCGCACGCACACGGGCGAGAAGCCCTACCGCTGCCCGTCGTGCCCCTATGCCGCGTGTCGCCGCGACATGATCACTCGCCACATGCGCACGCACAACCGTCGCCCGCAGCCTGCCTGAACCCAAGACCTCTCATTCATCATTACTCTACATTATTTGAGACTGATTTTTCATTCCAAAGTTTAACTATTGTTTTAATTGGTGTTTCGTTAGTAAAAGCTCTAGAGGCGGTTTCCTTTAAACATATCTCATTGCTCCGCAGAATTAACTTGACTGCGATTGTGTGTTGCCAGTTTGCGATTTTCATTCTCTGCCGCAGCGATGTCAAATTAATCTGCTATGCGCAATGCGATGTGTCAGTTTTTGAAAAGTTTCGCGCTATTTTTTAAGGTTTTTGTTTGTTTTTATAGGTATGTTTGTTCTAATACGCAGATATAAGATTGAAAAGTCTATTAAACGTGGATATTTCGGAATTATTTTGTACAATGATGTTGTAATATTTAGTTTTGTGCCATTGATGTGACCGCTTTGTTATATTTGCTGTTAGGTTAGTTTATGGTACTTACGCTTGTGACAAGTTACTTTATAATACGAGCAAGAACATGAAAGTTTCTAGGCATGTTCACTGCCGGTTGAATTTCGCTACTGGTCTGGTACCAACTGCTGAAACTTCGCTTTTGGTAAAAACAGAAAAGTATTTTCATTACAGAAACTAGCTGGAAAATTTACAAAAAGGTATAGAATATTTGGGAACGACGAGTTGTAGGCTCGTAGCGATATCTTCACCATGCAGTGTACTCACTTAGCAGTGTTTTGAATACGTTTATAGATCATAAGATTTAGAAAATATTTAAATCATTCAAAGTTTAAGTTTCATCCTATTTATAAGATTGTTGTGAACCACGTTACTGGTTCTATTTAGACTAAGTATTTAATCTAATAAATGTGCTTTTCTTTCTTAAAATCTTAATTTAAAACATTAAAATCAAAATGTTTTAAAACGTTCATTCTAAGTGGCTTTTCTTGTTATTAGATATTTTATATTCCGTTTTAGTAAATACGGAACTTATTTGTACCATATTTGTCATTTAAATTATTATATACCTACCTAGTTTGAATTGATTATCCACATACATAAGTAAGTATATTTTGAATGCCATATCCAATTTCCAATTTATAACCTACGTTCAAAAGTAATCAAAGATCCACTAGTTGTCTATTGCACTAAGAGCTTCATTAGAGTCCTATGGAGTAGTTAATCTTTCATTTTGACTTTTCAACAAGTTTCATGGCTCTAATTTGCTATCGTGCAGACTAATTTAAGAAACATGCTGAAGCAATGGATGAGGTTATTCTTCAAAATCCTTATATCTGATTGACTAGAATGACTGGTGGAAAAAATTCTCATTTTGAAAATTTGGTGTGAAGTTGTCATTCAAGTTTTAGTTGAAATGACCGTTCACTTCTCATAAGCTTTCACGGTGAGATTTCTATAGAATATATACCTTCTGATAGGACATTATAAATAAGTACAAACTTCCCAAAATATGTAAGTTACAAGTACCTATATATTTGGGTAAGTAGTTAGATAAAAAGGCATGAGGTACAACTACTTATTAAGTTGTTTTGAATTTATTCTATTTTCTGATAGAGTACTAATCTAGCGGCTTTTTGGCTACTGCTACTATACTCTATTCGCTGGCGCAAAAAATAAAAGATAAACAAACCATAGAAAAGGTTTTTATAGTGTCTTCTTTGCTCTCAATAAAATAAAAAAATATCATGCGAAGATGTATAATTCATACAACAACAAAATACAGAAATATGACCAACATTTTTGTTATCTGTATTTTACAACAATATCAATATTTTAATGTATAAACAAAAAAAAAATGGTACTAAAACCTAAACCAACAATCGAAATTAAAAAGCATATCGATAGCTTGGAGTTCAACACTATTATGATATTAAATTTAAGAGTGCTAAATAAGTAACTATTTTGCGTAGTAAAGTTGTATTTTTAAAATTAGTCGGCTTATAACTGTTTGTATTTTGTTTGTTTACCTTTTATTTATCGCTATAGCGAATAGAGTTTAGTAAAATACGTAGCCGAAAAGACGCTGGGTAAGTACTTACCTACTAGAAAATAGAATTACTTACTAAGTAGTTGTACCTCATGCCTTTTTGCTTATTTATAATATGCAAAAAAATATCATTGAGTCATTTCAAAAACTGGGTATAGGTAACTGTTTCGATTATTAAAATATGTTACTTTTTGATTTAATATTTGTGTTTGTCTCGTGTTATTAATAGTTATTATGTAGATAGGTTTATAGCCTCAGTGTATATAATACACATTAGGTGATATATTTATTATATTATCTTTTTTTATTCCTTATATTAACTTCAAAATAGTGTTTTACTGAATGTTTTCTTCGGTGTTTGCTGTTAGCTGTGTATATTCGTACCTATACCACTGTTTAAAACCGTGGAGTCCAGGCCTCAAGTCAGTTTAAACACTTTACCACAATTTTTTGTGGTTTAAGTTCGGCTAATTGTACTTCATGTTTATGAATGGGTTCAAACCCAATAATCAGGCTTAAACAGGCAGCCTAATTGCGTCAGTGAATTCGGCAAGGCGAAGGATTTGATCCCATCAATCAACCAATCACATGCGAGACGAAAGACGTGTTGTGGATTTCCGTCTATGTGATCGTTCGATTGATGGCTTAAATTCCTTGCCGAATTCACTTACGCAATTATGTTGCCGGTTTAATTTACTCCTTCTACTACCTACTATCTAATGGTAGTATCTGAATGTTAGCTTTGGTGTTGTCTGGGATGAAAATAACCTGGTCAACCTATTGAGTTTAGATTCTACTATAAAGTACATTTATAGAAACAAGTCGCAAAAGTACGAGCAATTTCTTTATGGCACATTATTTTTACCTTTTAATAGGCTACGTCTTTACATATACCTCATTTTTATACTGTGTGCTGTCTCTGTTTTGTTTTCTACTTTTCTTTGTATGTGTTGTGAACTTTTCTATTTAGAATGCTTACTGTACATGTTATATTTATTACGCTGTGGACGAACGTGCAGAATAATTTGGTCACGAATTGGGCTTTCCTTAAAAGGAATTAAAATAATGGTTTTCTAAAGGCTTTTGAGTTAATTTATTTTATTTTATCGGTATTTGGCTAAGGTTTGCAAATATTTTAATTTAAGTTTTATGCGTCTAAAGAATTGGTTTTGTGAGTCTTAGTTGTACCAGAAAACATAATAAGTTGGTACTGAAGCTGAGTAGATCTACTTACATTAGGATTACAGTCCGATAAGCCACACGCACAGACGACGCTCCGCTGGCATTCCGTTCGTGTTTAGATGTAGACTCACTCAAGTCGAAAGTGTGTTACATGTTGTTAGTATATCATTTTCTGTCCATCTTTAATCAAATTGAAACTTCAGAACGGACCTTTAACTGTCAGATCCTTTTATGTAGGTAAGCTTTGTGCCAGTAGATAAAGATACGCGTTGAATTTAAAGAGATCTTACGCTTTCATTTCAGAAAGCACCTTAGTTACACGTACTTACAAAAAACGAAGACGTAGAAATAATAAAAAGAGATGAAAAATACCTAGGTACTTACTAATTTCGTTTTTGTAACATACAATAGGTACTTGTTAGGCATAGACCTGTTTTTTTTTAAGATTTGGGTGACTTTTATTCTTGTACCTATGTACTTAGATGTTCTTTTAGGTAGGTATCTACTTAATTGAGAGTTCCCAAGACCAACTGTAAGATCAGTGCGTAACTGTGTAAGTATAAATTAGTTGTTATTAGAATGATTAAATGATTAAAAATAAGTTTTACTGTGATAAAAAAAATATTTTTGTTTTCAAACTGCTGTGTTTGGCAATATTTATTGTCGTAGGATACAAAAAATAAATGGATATAGTAATGGTGTTGTTTCATTTTCAACTGGAGAGCTATACAGACAGACACTGTGAAAACTAAGGTGAAGTAAGCTGTCAATTTGTTCAAACAATGTGGAATGAAAGTTCGCTTCAGCGGTTGTGTGGACAAATCGTCACACTAGCTATCTCGTCGCTATATCTAATAGGTCTCTTTCACTAATACGTCACTTTGTACATACTTAGTCAGTTTGCCAACTCGTCTCAAACCGTATTTCGTCTCTTTCCCAACTCGTCCGACGCTTATGTACAATTAAGCACAAAATATGTAAATAAAATATTCAGGAAAATTTGGCGACTGCCTTCAAGGAAGTTTCAAGCTTCGCTTCATCGGATCAATACACACAAGCATGAAATTTGGCAGAAAGGTTCCTCAAATGACGTAAGTGAGCACTAAGAAATGATTAAAAGGGGATAAAAAGGGGGTTGAAGGTTTGCATGTAATTTCTACAGTTTTTAATTTGGACACGTGAAATTTTAGATTTCCGCTATTGGTTAATAAAAAGAATTAATGTATTTATTGGTTTTTGAAAATTCGACCCCCAAGGGTATAAAACGCGGGTTGAAAGTTTGTATGAAATTTTTACAGTTTGCAAATTGGACACATGTAATATCACATTTACGCTCTTGGTTGATAAAAAAGAATTAATGTATTTATTGGTTTTTGAAAATTCGAACCCTAAGGGTATAAAACTCGGGTTGAAAGTTTGTATGAAATTTTTACAGTTTGTAAATTGGACACATGTTACATTTACGCTCTTGGTTGATAAAAAAGAATTAATGTATTTATTGATTTTTGGAAATGTTACCCCTAATGGGGCAAAAAGGGGGGCTGAAAGATTGTATATAAGTAATTTCTACAGTTTGTAAGTTGGACCCCTGAAATTTTAGATGAAATCTCTGGGTTGATAAAAATATATCATGTATTTATTAGTTTTTGAAAAGTCTACTCCAAAGGGGATAAAATAGGGGTTGAAACTTTAAATGAAATTTCTTTGGTCTGGTAGGTAAACATCTGAAATAGTATGTTTACGCTCTTGATTAATAAAAAAGCAATCGAGTTTAATTATTACCGGCAATGGGGTGGCCTAAGGGGATAAATAGGGGGTTGAAAGTTTGTATGAAATTTCTACAAGTTGTAAGTTGGACACATGAAATATTAGATTTAAGCTCTTGGTTGATATTTTTTTTCTATTTATGTTTTGGTATTTGAAAATTCCACCCCTAAAGGGTTAAAAGTTTGCATGAAATATTTATAGTTTTAAATTGGACAAACGAAATTTAAAAAAAAAATGTCTTGGTTGATAAAAATAATTAATATAGGTATTTATTGTTTTTTTTAAATACCACCCTTAACACTCTCCCTGCCATGGGAACCGCCGGCGACCCCCAAAAAATTTTGTTCAGCAGGCCAAAGCACATTTTTTAATACTTTTATTTGCAGGCCATAGGGTCCGCCGGCAGCCCCCGCTTTTTTTTGTTCAGTACGCTGCATCTATGTACCTATAGTTTTATTCTCCACGCCAATCATAATAATAAGCAGTTAGGCGCCGGCGACCCCCACGGCCAGGCGATTGTCGTTTTTCCCGCTCTTTTTCATCGATAACAAATCTAAATCGCTTTTTCAATATGTCGGACGACTCTGACTTAGATCCTAACTTCATACCCGAGTCAGACGGTAGTCACCTGAGTACTGATAGCAATGAATCGTCGGCTGGTAGTGATTCAAGCTCTTACACCGATGTTTTACCGCCACCGCGTTATTCAGGGAACAGTTATGCACCCAGTTACTAGGTTTATGTCAGGAACGCTCCAGTGGGGCAGAGATAAGCGAACCCGGTGAGCATAAGTTCGGGAAAAATCCTTTAGCTGACCATCGTAATCGGATTGTGCGTCGTAAGTGCATACACTGTTACGAACAACTAAGATTGCAAGGTAAAACAAGTGTTGACGCCAAGAAACAAACTAAAAAAACTAACACCGTCTGCCTTACTTGCCCATCGAATCCCAGCGTTTGTGCCTCGTGTTTTGCGACTATTCATACAAAATAGTAATTTTTACGACATTATAATTACTTTTTGTCATAAAAACTTCAATAAATACGTAAATATTCATATTATGATTTTTTTTTTTACCTCCCTTTCAAGTCTCATAGCAACTCAATTATTGGTCCTATTGACTTGCTTCTTTTTTTATTTTTTAGCTAAGTTTCATGTACACGCACGAGAAGTATCACATTTTCCATAACAGCACGCCAATAGTTGTAAAAATTATTTGAATTCGGGAGGTCAGGGCGGATCCCACGGCGTCTTGAAAGATTTTTTTTTTGACCCGCCGGCGGCTCCCACGGCCTCTTGTAATAATTTTAACTTTTGACTCACGGCGTTCACAATCAGCAAATTTGGGACCCGCCGGCGACCTCCATGGCCTCCTGAACTTCAAAAGCTTTATATATTGTCGGCAGGGAGAGTGTTAAGGAGGTATAAAGGGGTTTGAAAGTTTGTATGTAATTTCTAAATTTTGTAAGCTGGACAAGTAAAATGTCAGATTTACGCTCTTGGCTGATAAAAAGAATTAATGCATAAATTGATTTTTGGTTATTCTACCCCTAAAGGAGGGTTGAAAGTTTGTTTTTAATCTCTACAGTTTGTAACTTGGACACGTGAAATTTTAGATATACGCTCTTGGTTGACAAAAAGAATTGATGTATTTATGAGGTTTTAGAAATTCTACCCCTACGGGGATAAAATAGGGGTTGAAACTTGATATGAAATTTCTTCGGTTTTGAAGGTAAAACATCTGAAATTGTAGGTTTACGCTCTTGATTAATAAAAAAAAAACAATGAGTTTAAATATTTCCGAAAATGCCGACCCTAAGGAGGTAAAAAGGGTGTTGAAAGTTAGTATGAAATATTTACAGTTTGTAATTTGGACACATGGAATTTTATATTTTCGCTCTTGTTTGATAAAAAATATTAATATATTTATTAGTTTTTGAAAATTCTATCCTTAAGGAGATAAAATAGGGGTTGAAACTTTAAATGAAATTTCTTCGGTCTGGAAGGTAAAACATCTGAAATTGTTAGTTTACACTCTTGATTAAAAAAATACCCACAGAAGATGATTTAAGGAGGGGTCAACGGTTTTTTTAAGAATCTTACGGCACTACCTCGAATTGGAACTACCAAACTGGACCGTTTATCAGCGGCCAAACAAACAAAAACAAAACAACAAAAACTGTAAGTCCAAACAAACGAAGGTAATTTTATGAGTTGTGAGTGACGTTTATGGTCGCGTAATTTATGCAGCATTCGTTTTCATACTAAAGTAATTTTTGCTCCAACCGAAATTATGCAACTCATGCTAATGGGTGCTACATGGGTATTTAAAATGGCCTTAGTTTTATCCATATTTATCGTAAAGCGAGAGCGAAAGCTCCACTGCACTGTCTTCTTCATAGTTTTAGATGGTGAGTGGTGTAGGTACTCGCTATGGATCTTATTGTAAAGCTTCATGACAGGTTTTGAACGAATGACCGGTGTGACTGTTTTGTACCCACGAGCCATTTATTGAGCTATAATTTATCGGACACGTCATTAAAGTTTCGTAAATAAACTTAAACCGTAGATATCTTCTATACCTACCCCATTTATTAGTGAATTAACAATAGCTTATTTTTGGTCGCCTTCACTAACTGCACATAATAAAGTCATCAGTAGGTACTTAGATATCATTACCGTGACTGAGTCACGGTAATGATATCTAAGTACCTACTGATGACTGTGATGACGAGCGAAGTCGCGGGCGGAGTGCTAGTCTATACATATATTAAAATCGCAGAGACGTAGGTACTGTACTTACCTACATTGAAATTTTTTGAGAAAAAAGAATAGCTACGGAGTATATTTTTTATTTTAGGGTGACGTACCCAAAGGGTCTTAAAGGAACCTATTACTAAGATTCCACGGTCCGTCTGTCTATCTGTCTGTCACCAGGCTGTATCTCATGAACCGTGATAGCTAGACAGTTGAAATTTTCACAGATGAAATATTTCTGTTGCCGGTATAACAACAAAACCTAAAACAGAATAAAATAAATATTAAAGTGGGGCTCCCATATAATAAAAGTGATTTTTTTGACGTTTTTTGCGATAATGGTACAGAAAACTTCGTGCGCGAATCTGAGTCGCACGTGGCAAAAATATCTATACTAATATTATAAAAAGGTAAAGCTTGTGAGATTGTGGGGTTGTAAGGGATAGGCAAAACTTTATGCACAACATAACTTAATGCCATACACTTACGAGGGACGTTGAATATATTCTCGGTATGGAGGTGATTTATTAATGACTAGCTTTTACCCGCAGCATCGCTCGCAGTGAAGCCATTAATTTTTTTTTTTTTTTTAATAATATGTATCCTATTAGTCTCTGGATCTACTGAACCGATTTTGAAAATTATTTCACCAGTAGAAAGCTACATTAATCCTGAGTGACATAGGCTATAAATTATTTTCAAAAAAAGTAGAAATCCTTATGAAAATTGCAATAATGTATAGTACTCGCCAAACTTCTAGGACGCCTTGAAGTTGGCTACAATGGCTGCGCAGTAGTAAATCTCACACAAAAACAGCACTGCTTCGTGCCTTGCACATCGGAAAGCCAACTTCACGAAGGCCCAGATGTTTGACGAGCACTATAACCCAAAGTAGCAAAATTTTGCCTATAATTTTTTAAATCATTCTTTGGCGTGCGCTGAGAAAGCTATTGATGATACATAAAATGATGTACTACATGATTAAAGTACTCATTATTACCTACAAAAAAGGCTACGAGAGAATAGATCTAACTAATATAGTTAGGTCACAATAGCGGCTTTTATTCTTATTCTATATTGTACACAAAAACAAACATTTACAAATACAATAGGACAGCTTATGTACAAAGGCGAGCTTAACCCATAATTGGGTTCTCTTACAGCAAACCTCAGTGTCATAGAGATATTTTACTAAATGAAGACAGCATAATCAAGTGCACAATAAAACTTAAATTTTAAATTCTTACTAATTAGATAAACTAAACAAATACGTGTACAGCACACAATACATAAACATAATACATACTATATAAAATATTACTAAAATCCTTAATTAATAAATAAATACATACAATACATACACATAATACATTTATGTTCTAATTTTTAATTAGATCGCCGGCGCCGGTTGAAACAAAAGTTGTTTACTTTCGTATTGTAGTATTAATTCTTACCTATTCAAAAAATAGTTTAACCATTTGGTAGGTAAGGTAGGGTAGGTAGATGGTAGGTAGGTAGCCACTTGACGGGAGCGAAGCCGCGAGGGTCAGCTAGTGTTACATACATTTAGTTATCTAGGTAGTAGGGTAGTTGACAAAAAAAATATATTTTATACCATTCCCTCTCTAAAAAGCTTATTTTATTCACTGAAAACAGTGAATAAAAAGCACTTTTAATCACTGTTTTGGTGTTTAAATTTAGAACACACCAATACATATTCTACCTCCATCTCAATGCTATACAACCTCCTGGCGCATAAAAAACTCGATACAAACTTCTTGTGCAAAGAATATTCGGCTTTCAAATCAAACTCCTTCGTCGATTTAATTTTGAGTTTGTTTATATTTAGGTTTTTAATAATGATTTTGGTCTAGGATGTTTAGTAGATATCTATTTGGATTGTAATTCTAATATTAATTGCATTGGTGTTTAATTTATTATAATTACGTAACGTAACGGAGATGGTTACTGGCGTCTGAAACACACCTAGCTCAGCTTAAATTTACAAAAAATGTGAAACCCTGAGGTTTCTCATTTTTTGTAAATTTTGAAGGTAATAAACCATTTATTTATATATTACTATTCCTTATCCTTTTTGCTTAAATCTATCTTTTTCTCGAAGTCATGGTATAAAATATAGTATGCAACTCTTGAATAAAACGGATTTATATCAAGGGCCATGAATCACTCGCGTCGCTCAGGATTCTAACACTTGATGATCATGAATCAGTCCCTACGGTCGTGATTCAATTGTTAGAATCCTTCACTTGTTCGTGATTCATCTATGGCCCTCGCTTTAAAGCCGTCCTTTATTCACTAGTTGCATAACATACTATAGTCCGTCAGTTAAATAACCTAAAAATCTTGGACAAGTATTTCGTCTTTTGCCACGTCAACAAAAACTACGATGGTACCTACAGTGCGTTGAAATATCGTGTGGCGTCACGCCGTTAATACACTTTATACTGACATAGTGACGTCACAAGCCCTCACTCTTGAACTTTGATGCGTGTTTCTTTGACATTTTTTATTGATTTGGTAAAGCAAAAACTACATGTCCAATATTACTTAATAATCAGGCAAGATCCCTATACTCCAACTTCAAACATAGCCAGTCTTACATATTACAAAAAGCGGTTTAACTAAAAACCCAGGTTTAAGCCTTGTTTACACCGTAGTTTATTGATGTTTCTGCAGCGCGTAAGTGAATTCAGCAATGCAAAGGGATTGACTCCATGAAAGAGTATGACTAATACTCTTTAGATAAGTAGGTATTGCCAAAAATTAAAAGACTCTTTCGAAAAGAGTATCTTCACCAAATAAAGCGTTTTTTTATGGTTTACTTCTACTACTGAATGATGAAGAAAGACACGAATCGAAAAGGTTGGATAAAGCCTATACCGACTAGCAAACAGATCTGCAGAAGATAAGGAAGAATCAAATTCTAGTCTAGCTTAACGTCTTCTACAACACCTTAGCTCAATTCCGAAGACATCTCAAAAACTTGAGGACTCACAAAGTTAATAAATATACACTTTTATTTTTATTTAAATAATAAAAATAATTATTATCCAAAGAATGCAAGTGCTATGCGCAGGCACACCTTTAAATAGAAAGTTCGCTGTAGTCAGTAAAATTGTTTTTTTTTTTGTCAATAAAATTATTCTGTGAACAATTTGTTCGACGAATAAATAAATAAGTTTAAAAATGAAAGATTAGTAAGTTGATCTGGACAAAAGGCTAAAGGAGTAACGAAACGTGTCACGGTTCGAGATCCAACAATCAAACGACTCTTTTTCAGCTACGTCTTAACACAACGAGTTTTGTAACCAATCAACTGCATCAGAAGGTGCCACGCGACGCCACGACATGTAATGACGGAAACACACTTACGTGTCGTGACGTGGGTTCCACCAATCAAAACACTTCGTTCCAGCCTACCCTACGTCATAATCATAACACAACGAATTTTGTAGCCAATCAACTGCGTCGGAAGGCGCCACGACACGCCACGCCACGTAAGTGTGGTCCATCATAAGTGTGTTTCCGTCTAAGTTACATGGCGTGAATCGGTTGACAAGACGACTTGCAAAAATTATTCGAAATGGCTTCTATATCAGACAATCAACTTATTCACGCCATTTACGCTAACCCATTGAAGATCAACTTATTTTATCAAACTATTTTTAATTTGTGATAGACCTGAGACCTGATGAAGTTCCATTTCAGATGCCTATTTAGTTCTGAATCTATCATAAATGCCTTTATTATTGTATAGTATTCCAAAGGTATAAAATAAAACTGCTATTTTTCATACACCTTTTATTAATCCAAAAAGACATCAATTAGATACATGAGTGATTATAATGTTTGAAACTAATATACTAGCAATGGTGTTTATACGCTCATTACTAATATTTTATTGGTTCATCACAATAGTTCAATGGAACAGGTGGTAATAATATATTAATCCAACCCAATCAAGCATTGAGCTATTGCTAAATAGAGCTGCTACACATTAAAAACATTAAAAAGTGTACCCTATTTGGCAACATATAATATCAAATGTAATTATAATCATACTATGCATGCATCAGATATTATCCATATATTTAAAGAATTTCCAACAAATATAATAATAATAGAGCTGCTACACATTAAAATGGTTGACTGGTAGAGAATGCCTTTTGGCATTAAGTCCGCCTATGTACCACTATTGTACATGAAGTTTAAATAAATAAATAAATAAAAACATTAAAAAGTGTACCCTATTTGGCAACATATAATATCAAATGTAATTATAATTATAATCATACTATGCCTGCATCAGATATTATCCATATATTTAAAGAATTTCCATCAATTTAACTGTTGACCTTAATGGCCTGAATACACACAAAATTGCCCAACCTGTGCCTTGGGCTAATCTTACTTAATTACTAGTCCTTAATACAACATTAAAATATGTCCCCATTGGTGACAAGAACATCAGAAACTATCACCTAACCTTATTAGCAATAGTGATTAATACTTGTGTGATTATTTATTAAGTAGTATATTAAGTAGTGTCATCCAGTATGAATGCAACAGATACAATCCTTAGCAGTATAAGGGAGTAATCGAGTATTCATGGAAATCGTACATTTGTACGGAGTGACAGTTAAAGCTAAGTATGCACACCGATATTGTAAAAATAATCACCAGCAAAAAAATCAAAGATTATTGCTAACTTAATAGTTCAACAGATAAGGTTTAACCAAATCAGTTTATGTGTCCGTCTACAATAAAAGGTACCTTATGGTTAGTACCTTATAGTATTAGTTATTAACGTTTTATGAAAACAAGTAATTAAAATGTGTTTTTTTTGGCTTGTATAGATACCAGACATTTGTTACATTGTTATGCCGTTACGTCAGCTTGAGGAAATTATGATGAAATGAGCCATCATCCAGTCAGTAGTATCAAAATGGCTTTCTAAAGAACTACTAATATAATTATTACATATTTTTTTTAGTTTACGTCATAGTTATACTATTTTATCAGTAATGATTATTTATCCCTGTTTTCCGAGAATTATTTTCCAAAGGTTCTATTCAATATTTGGAAAATTGTTTTTTTTTTTTTTTTAATTAATATCTTGGTTACTACACCTCATATAAGGTTGATCTTTTTAGATGTTGGTTGGTAATTAATTACAATTGATAGGCATTTGCATTTAACTCCATCCTGGCCATAAGGTACCTTTGCATTGCTTCAAGACTTATCCTAGAAAGAGTATCACATAAACCATTCACAATGATTACTCTCAGAGTTTAATATCACCCAAAACCTGGCTTTTTATAAAAATCCAAGTAGACTTATTTGCAATATGCACTAAATGGTAAATAGACATTCATTTAAAAATGGTTGATACACAATTTTACATATTACCCACCCAACTCAGCTAAATTTGAGAAACTGAAAGGGACGGGTTCATGCAATAGTAAATAGTCAAGGGTTCAAGGTACCTCCTTGTTGGACTTAACCAACTTGAATGATTACCACTTAAGTACACAATAAATAGTTCTAAAATCTAGTTTAAACAGTCTTTCATTTCCTATAGGCCATTATGAGGCCTGAATTTAATCACAATCTTTAGTATCAGTCCTCACTTTTTCTTGCATATCACACGTTAAATACTCCATACAGAATAGCATTCTCGAAAAATCTTGGGTTCATTCCAACTCTGTTATTCTCATACACAAGCTTCCTTCTCTCAATTATCATCAAATGCACCGGAAGCCAAGGTACATTTCGGGGCCTGTCCTAGAATCTCCGGTCCTTGACTCGCTCGCGAATGAAACGCACACACTTATCATCTTCAAGTAATTTGCCAGCACTGGGCAGTGGAATCCAAAAGTCCATTTTCAGAGCACGGGCCAGTCCAGGTGGCATGTTCTTAAAGAACATTTGGCCAGCAACAGAAGCTGCAAGTATCTTTGCTGCATTAATTAGCAGTGAGTTGGTCCATGAGGATGCATATGTCAACCGCATGGAGGACTGAGCAGCTGTGGAACAAACCATGGGGAACAGTGTGCTATGTCGTCTGAGGTTTGTGAAACATATTCCTTGTGGCACACGGTTCAAGTAAAACTCTAGTGTACCTTGAAACATATCCACCATTACACCTATGATGGTGCCCTTGCAGAATCCAGGGCAGTCCTCAATTACCATTGCATTTTGGCAAATAGCTCCAGTATAAGATAATCCATAAGAGTAAGCATTAGCTCCAAGATAGCTTGTGTAGTCACGTACTGCTTCAGCAACATGCTCTGTACCTAGGCCCACCATGATGTCAGTTCCATATGGCTGGGTAAGCATCTTAATTTCCCAGTAATAGTGGACATTATGTTTAAGTTCGATATTTCCCTTTGCTATGGCAGTCCCAGAGCTATAGAATGGATGAAAGACTACTTGTTTATTTTCATTATACAAATTCACCCACTCGGGAACACGCTGAGGTGTTTCCCAACGCCATTGTACCATGTCAAGTTCTTCTCCGCAGCCACAGTCTGGATTCCCCGGCTCATCGGCTTCGGCGTCCCAACACCGGCAAAATGGCTCGGGCATAGTCTCGTTCACAAAGGAGTAATCACATTTAGACATTTTGATGAAGAGACACCAGTCATAAATCACTTCGTGCACCGAGCTGAGCACAACTATATTGACTACTGAGCTGACAGACGCGCCGGGCGAGGTCGCCGAGTGTCGCCTCGGGAATGCAAGGGGTACCTACGTGGGGGCAGCGGCAAGGCCCGGTGCAAGGATGCGGAGGTGCAGGGTACAAAAATCAATAATCCAAGTCCAACGACTATAAACTGTTTGGGGCGTCGGGGTTCACATTTGACAATAAGTTATGTCAACCAATAGATGTAGGTACCGGTACAATTTTCCTTTCCGACAAACGGATGGAAACTGTCAATCTGTCAATGTCAAACAAAGGTTAATAAAGCGGAAGTTTTTTTTACCATAGACTTATCCATAGCGTGTCTTTTCAGCTTCTTTTCATCAAAAACAAGACATTAGAGCTGCTTGTTTAGGAATCATAGTATTTTTCGTAAGTAGAGGAGGCGCCAGTATAGTCCGCAAAATTAAAATTTTAGTTCTAGATCGTGGCTTTAAGAACTTAAAAAAGTTTTACAAGGCCCTCAATATTTTTTGACGTGACAACGTCTTAAATTAGGTTGTGGCTGGGAGGCACTTATGAAAAAGTGTAACGCTCGGTAACGTTACGATGAGTCACCGAACGAGAGAGAGGCCCGCCGAATGCCTTGCGTCTCTCTCCCACTCAACTATGATCGGTTTAGTTAAGTTTAAGTTTACATGTACAATGTTTTAGTAAACAAAATATATTTCTATAGTTAAAATTTGTGCAATTCTTATTTTCATTCAATTCCTTGTTCCTATTGTGCAATTTAATTATATTCATATCAATAAATATTCTACCGAGAAAAAGACGTTGTCACGTAAAATCTTCGCCCGTAAAACCGACTTTACAGGCAACCATTTTTTTTTTCTTTCATTATAAATTTTGCATGCGAAAAAGTCGTTCTGAAAAATCTGAGTCCACAATCCTATCCAAATCAGGCGTATAGAATCGACTATTCGTATACATACGGCCAACACCCAGACCCGACGCTGCAAAATGATCCTTGAAATCATTCAGAGTGGGGTGTAAATGAGAATTTCTGCACGTTTAGAAGACACGGCCTCGCATTCCAGAATGACGTGGGTGACTGACTCGGTGATCCCTCGGCATTAAAGCAGCTCCTGCAAAGTCGGCTGTCTATGGCGCCTATGTTGAAAAGGTGTTTGTTAATGTTCGGGGGTGTGTATTGTCCCTATGAGAAGTTTTCTTAGTTAATCATCAATTAGGGTGTGCATTCGGTAACGCCACTTTTAACTGTCTACAGTCTATTGCCCGTGAATGCCTGTTGATAAGTAGTTCGGTTGATCTCTGGAGAATCCACACACAAAATTGTGAGAAAAGCTGTGAGAGAAGGAATTTCGTAAACTCTCTTCGCAAGAATCTGGAAAGTCCTATGTCCAGCTGTGGACTGCTATAGTCTGATGAGGATGATATTCTAAATGGATTCTATTGGAAATATGAGAACTTACTCATAACTAGCTGTGCCCGCAGCTTGGCTCCCGTTAACTGCATATCCTACCCTACTTACCTAGACCTACCTACCTTACTTAATTTTCTACCTGCCTAGATCGAGCGTTCACTGCACAGAATATTTACTCTAGGGAGAAGAATATCGACTTTATACAAAAAGTATATATTGAAGAGTTCTACTGTATATCTACGAAATTCTACATCAGATCTTCACCAAATTAAAATAGGTCCAATTTGGGAACATACACTTAAAAAAAATAGAATTTTCAAGATCGATCCACATTTGACGGGGATATCGATGAACATAAATAAAAAAAAAACATAATGTCGAACATAGAACCTCCTGGGGACCACATGGGGACCAAGGGTGCCATACACGGGGTCGTCTGGAACCCATATGCTGGTTTGGTACCTGGGTGGTCACGGCGCACATTGTGTTCTGGTGCGCCGGTGATGTGGGGTACTCACCAAGGGAAGGTCCGGTGACGGACAGACGCGGCGGGTTCGCGGTGAGTGCTAACGCGTGCCCATGTTCCCGCCATAAGCAGCACAGGAGGACACCGAGGAGTTTTAGTGGGTTGGAGTCCCACATAACTGCACTATCTATCGCAGTTTGCATGAGCATTTTCTACGCAATAGAAAAAAAAGACAACTTATTTACAATGAACACATACAAATTTAACTAAGTTTATATATAATTTTCTTGGCCAATAACAAAAAGATCTACAATCACAACCCTTTGTCGATAAATGGATAGGGCAATTATTGTTTTTTTCTTTACTCGCGCTTTACCACTATCTCACCTGATGGTAAGCGATGATGTGGTCGACGGTGAAGCACGATTGACTAAGAGAGCCCGATGTTGTAGCTATCGAGAAACAGGCTCCGGCAGGGCATTCCACTCCTTAGCTGACACATAAAGAAAAGCAGTTTAGTGCGTATGGGAGGGATGCCCAACAAGTACCGATGGCGCATCGCCGTACGTCTTGTAATCTGATGATAAAACGGGCTAGGTGGAATTAGATCATGTAATTCCATAGCACACGACGAGTTCGGCGACGATGTTCAAGGCTGCTTTGACTCGACCAGTGCCTCATTGCTGATGAGCTTCTTGGCCCGTTTTTCGATCGACTCTAGTCTCTGGTGCATCAAGCTGATATTTGGCAGATCCGTCCCACAGATGAGAACAGCTTATTCCATACAATATCGAATTTGCGCTTGATAAAACTTAAGCAGCTGTTCTGGCATGAAGTACCGTTTCACACAATTTTTTTGGCAGCCACTGTTAGCCTTTGCCACAATGTCATCAGATAAGTTACCAAAATGTGGGCCAAAATTTAGTGTCGATTTCAACATAACGCCAAGAAGCTCAAGATGGTCTGTTATAGTCAGGCCTCGCGAAGATTGAACCGGGTGAAATTGGCTCTTTTTAGCAGAGAAAAGAAATGCCTGTGTTTTAAACTTGATCAGATTAGCGTCACGTCCATTCGGAGACTGCCTCCAAGGACAACCGAAAAAAGTTGAGTGACCCTGGCATTAATAAATCAAATTGGTCTGCGCCTATATGCGCCTGACTCGAATTTCATGAGCTGCCAATGCTCAGTACTCCAAAACATTAGAATGTATCACAACCACATTCTAATGCAGAACAAAGAAGTGACTTTAAATAATTAAAGACTTGACCTAAAGGCCTCAGTAGCTAGGGCATTAAATTCTCAAAAAAAAACCTTAAGCTTTTGCCTGCCTCTGCATTGCTCTGCATTCTATTCTTAGTTTTCTATTCGAATATTTTTGGTTTAATTTTAGAGATAATGTTTTATTTAATTTTAATTAATCAAAATTATTTGTAAGTAAGTTTTAATTTGTCACAATCTATAAAACCTGTATACACCGCCACCTAGTTACCTACTTCCACAATTATAATTTCAGCATAGCAACACCAAGCGCTAGTTTCCTTGGATTTCTGAGTTCTAATCGTCGCAGTTTGTAGTTCTCGTCGCCGCCATTTTGGCGTCACTATCGCACCGTGATAGTCAAATTGATTGAAACGCCCTCATTGAGAAAATATAGAAGCTCCATCAAGATACAGGTAAAGTGTAGTTCTTCTTTAAATAATATGATAATCAATAAATATAGAATAACATTGCCACCAGATTAGTGATCTTCCCGAATAATATGAAAATTACTGGTTCCTTGTGGATCAACTTCTATCTTGAGTATTGACTGACGCTAGCGCCGTCTACCTTTCTGATAAAGCTAGTTTTCAATCTGTCGGTGGCGGTAATTTGCTTGTAAGTGCATATTTTGTTATGATTTATCGTTAGGTAACAAATAAAACAGTACAACAGAATAATGTGGAATGTGTAACACGTTTTTAAAATGGCCGACTTATTGCTGTGTGGATGATAAACTATACACTTCTGGTAGATGTAGGTATCGTTTCTAGTAGAAAGCAAAGTTTGTGATTTATTATTGTGTGATAAGCTGTGTAATATTTATATGACAATGGCGAATAAGGGAGATTATCTTTATTTTGATAATGTAACACATGGGCAGTATTTTTACCAAAACACAAAACGTAAGTAAAGTGTACATAATGTAAATAAAAATAACAACAAATTCCGATGATAATTTTGACATTAAAACAATACGTGAACTGGTGGCCTGGGGGTTGTCTTCTACCATGGCAAAAACCATGATTTAAAGAAAAAATGGTTTTATTGTTTTATTTTTTTCTGAATTTGTGTATTGTAATATTGTATGGTAATTTTAAAGTCAACTTCTCTTTCTAGAATTATTAGTTAAAAAAAATTATGTACAGCCTTTTATTATTTGTTTTATGTAAAATGGTCCTAGGTAGTAAAACAAACATTTAGTAAAGCCTGTGGAAATCAAATACACATTGGAAATGTTGTTTTTATGGTAATAATGGGATTTAGTTTTTTGTGTTGTTGGTGTAAAAACGTGTTGACAATGATCTTAGCAAGACATGTGTAGGCTGTTTCATACACACTAATTTCAGTCTCTGACATGTCTTTTTGTGCTTGAAGACTTGGAGTTTTCCTTTCCTGGCTGACTTGGATTCTGTTGGAGCCTGATAAGAAATATGTATTTTAACAAAATCCAAAATATTATGGCACAAAAGTAACATCAATCACAAAAGTAACAATACAACATCAATCCTGTATTCACTGAAATGGTAGGCACAGATTTATGAGGCCAAAATCGCCTGCTATTTTCAAGTCCCATTTTTCCGTTATCCAAACACAAGCTAAAAGTTCAATATTACCAATTGTTTAGCAGTTTTACTCAGTGTAAAGACCAAGTGTATGAGACATTTTATAAAAAACTAGCTGTCCCATGCGGCTTTGCTCCTGTCAACTGGCTACCTACCTACCCATCTACCCTACCTATACTACATACACGATTTGTCGCGTAACTTTAACTGCTTACGCAGCGCACGCAACGGAAGGTCTCAAAAAGGAATAATTTTGCCCGCTTTTGCAATATTTTTCATTTATGCTCCGCTCCTATTGATCGTAGCGTGATGTTATATAGCCTATAGCCTTCCTCGATAAATGGACTATCCAACACAAAAAGAATTTTTCTATACCAATCAGTAGTTCCTGAGATAAGCGCGTTCAAACAAACAAAGAAACTCTTCAGCTTTAATTAGTATAGATGATAATGTATATCTAAAAGCAAAAAAATATGAATTTTACTGTGTGTACTCCAGCCCTATTGGTCTAAAAATCATAAATAGTAAACAACAAATGTAATGGTCAATGTTGCATGATAATTTGTTAAAGAATGACAAATCAAATCAACCAAAATTGCATTCACCAAACAGACTGCCAACTGTGTGTTAATGAAGTGCTTCTTTTGTGTATTATATTGAACGTTTTGTTGAAATGCCCTTGCTTGGATTTTTAAAAACGGTTATTGTTGTGCATAAGAAAGTAGTCTTGGTTAACACTATATTGAATTGGAGTCCTGTCTAAGAAACAGCCCTTGCTATGATAGGTATTATAAATGGTTCTTATATATAATCTGTTTGTTACTGTTTGTGGTTTTAGTGAATCAACAAATGACACATCACATTTTTTTTATTGATTTATTACAATAAATTAAAAGTTGCTTGTACCTAAGATCTTATCTTATCTTGTGGAGGGGCCGAGAAATGACTCGGACACTTCGACCCATTGGGATCTATTGTGGTCCCCTAGATACCTTACTCCTCCCCAATCTCGTTGAAAACTCTTTGATTGATGAGTTTGAAATCCATGAGTTTTACAACGAGACTAGGCGATATGAGCCTATAGTCTTCCGGTTTTGGATATCCAACCCCTAGGAGACTCATTCGCTTACCAGCCAGTGCATTGCATGTGCACAGAAGGTGCTCCATGCGTTCCGTATGTTCTCCACAAGGTTGTGTGGGCACATGGGTGTGGCGGCCAGACCCATCTTCATGAGCATGTCATTGGTTCCAAAGTGTCCAGTAAAGGCCCCAAGCAGGTAGCAGATTTGCCACCTGCTCATATTCCAAATGAATTTCCGGGCTTTGAAAGTAGAGCCTAGAAATTTCATTGAGTGTTGTAGATCGGTATTAGGCAGCCAATGTGTTTGTTGTGTATATGATCTGCAAACTCCCAAAATGCGGCTTTTACGAGACACGTCGAAATGCCTACACATGGTTCTGGGCCCACAAAATCATTTGCTGAGCCCTCTCTTGCCAGTTCATCTGCCACTTCGTTACCATGGATTCCTTTGTGCCCAGGGAGCCATATCAGTCTTACCCTGTTATGCTTCCCAAGCCTGTTTAGGGTCCGGATAGCATCCAGAACAAGTCTGGAGTCCACTTTGTCACTAAGAATATATATGGATTTACCTCTGGTTCCTCTATCTATATTCTCTTAAGCACAGGTTATTATGGCATATGTCTCTGCTTGGAATACAGTTGCCATCTTACCTAAGCTTTTGCTACATTTGTAACCTTTTGCGAATATTCCCGCTCCTGTACCTGATTCCATTTTGGATCCATCAGTGTACCACACCAGACTATCTTGTTCTGGTGGATCTAGTCCTTTCGACCAGTTCTCTATTGTAGGGATTTGGACCTTGAAAGACCTTTCAAACACAAACATAGTTTGTATTTTATCGGATATCGTGCTTGTTATCCGATCCAGGCCTTCATTTACCTAAGATTCTAATCATATATCACTTCATATATATTTTTAATATATTATTAAATATTTATAATGACACATTGTATCTCAAAATCTAAAGTTCATGCTGATTCGAGCCATGCAGTATGCATTTATTAAAATTATAAAGAATCAATATTTTATAATACGTAGTAAAAACATACAACATACTTGTAAAAAGGGGCAGTTTAAACTGAGTTCAAACAAACAAATACAAATGCCTTAGTCCCTGCAGCTAGGTACATTGCACAATTTGCACATGAGGGTGCAATATTGAAAATAGCCATTGCTGACCTTGAATCCCCCTCCTGTCCAGTATCGATCCAACAACACCCTAAATACCGGCCGTCAATCAAAAGGTGTGATTCAATTCACTTTCGCCAATCCGTCGCGAATATTCAACCCTTTGAATCGAGATAATAAGACCTGCAGGCTTATTACGTATCTTTTGCAAGAGCAAAACGATAGCGATTTTTGCGCAATAATTGCCCTTCCATTCAGAAGTTTTAGAGATGTTGGCGGTTTTTTTTTAAATAAGTGCTTATGACAAACAGCGAGCGATTAGCAAAAGATTGTCAGTGTAGGACCTACATAAAGCGTTTGATCGCTTTTGTTTTGCTCTTGCAAAAGATACGTAATAAGCCTGCCAGTGGTTTCCCCTTGTTCGCTATATTGTTAACCGACTTCGCAAAAAGGAGGAGGTTATCAATTCGACTGAATTTTTTTTTTTTTATGTTTTTACCTCAGTACTTTTTATTGGGTAAACCGATTTTGATGATTCTTCATCAAGATCTGATGAAGAACTTCGGAGATAAACATCAGAACTCTTAAGTAAATGACGGCAAATCACTCGGGATAGCTACAATCGCATGTCTGTTTATTGTTTACACCTTTTCATAACATAACATCACACTGGTACGCTCTAAAGGTACGCAGGTGTGAACAGTTCACCCTGGTATACTCTCATTCCACAGGTTTGTTTAAGTTTCATGTTATTGGGTCTACTTTCTATTCTGGCTTTACTTTGGGTATTATAGGTAGCTAACCTATAGAACTGGTCCATTATGTACCACAACTGTCAAAAAACGAAGAAATGAAAACAGGAACACCGACTTCCGAAATTGAAGTTATTTTTCACTTTGTAGTGTTTTTGTTTGGAATTCGGTTGTAATTTTTGTAAAAATGTTTTTATTCTACATATTAATATGCGTCTGCGGCCCAGTTGGACCGTGGACACACTAGTAGACGCAGATTTAAAATGGAATACGTCAAACACCAAGTTTATGCAATTTAAATTAAAAATTTGCTCTTAAGCTTTTAATTATGTTTGTCTACTTTCATAGGATAGGTATATCACCTGTAGGGACGTTTGTTAGGCCACTTCTACTTGCTATGAAAATTTACTGTGTCTTCACAAATTCTTGTCGGATCTAAGCACGGAAATGAAGACAATTATGAATGTGTAAAACATATATAAGATTGTATTCCTGCAATCGTGCGTAGGATATGGTAGGGTGTGCACTTGTCAAGTCTGTTAATAATTTACGATTGTTTAGGAACAAAATAATCATGTTAACTATGAAGCAACACAGCGCGCGTCGTGTCGACCCCAGATAGTGTCCTGTCCTATTGTTTCAAAGATTTCTAAATTTATCTGTTGTCTTATTTTTATCTGTCCAGTTGTCTATTGGGATGTAATTATTGTAAAGAAAAATAACTAAGAACTTTGCCAGGCTCAGTTTGATACTCATCCATCAGCAGAATGTTTCTTGTGAATGTATCTTGAGCCTGGTGTACACAAGTAGAGTGTAGCACGGTAGAGTAGGATACCATGATACTATACCGATAACTCTACCCGTGTACACCTGGCTTAATGTTGAAAATACCTTCATACGAGTAAGCATTCTGCTCGTTGATAGCGGATTGAGATAGCTAGAATAGTCATTCTTTTCGAAAGTATCCTTATTAGTATTCATTTATTTGGATCCAATCGGGCGCGATGATAATAACAAATAAAAACATTTATTATTCTACCACAGACAATTTACAGGTACCTACTTAATAATACATACGATATATTAGGAGATAAATCCAAAATCAGATAAGTAAATAATTATATAATAATTTATAAAACCAGCCTGTTACTATGACACTGCCAGAAAAAAGCCTCTTCTCATGTAGAGAAAACGCGAGTATTAATTGCCACCGTTGCTCAATCCGGGTTGGCGATTTCAGACTTATATTAAAAATCCCTACACTGGTTCCCTCACGTTAATTCAATCACATTGGAACTTGCTTGGATTTGAACGAGAGGCAAAATCTTAGCCACTGGACCAATTTATATAAAAATGAATTTAATTAATTTACATATAAATAAATTAGGTACCTAAAAATGGATTAAAATATATAAACAATAACAAGTAAAAATAAATAATAAGAATTATTTAAAATAATTACAGTTTAAAATAACAAAACAATTAAAATATTATTGTTCATCCAAAGATATTGTTTTAATTTTATATTTTCCTTGGCAGGAGGAAGTGCTCAAGTCAAGTTAGAACCTCCGGAAGAGCAGTAGGAGGAGGACTACTGGGAAATTCCAGAGAGTTCGGAGGAGTTTGCCTCAGTTCCCAGCATTAAGGAGGAATCATTTCCTCTGGAAGCGTAAGAGGAGGAGGAAGTCTTGGTAATACAAGACAGTGGAGAGGGGTCCATCTCATCTGCCAGCATTGAGAGGAAAGGCTGGGTATTTCCAGGTAGTCCAGAGGAGTCCGCCCCAGCTTACACCACTCAGGGGAAATTGGTTCAGGAACTTCTGGAAGAGCAGGAGGAAGAAGTCTTGGTAATTCACGACAGTGAAGAGGAGTCTGTAAGAAAGCTTAAGGAAAGCAACCACCATGCCGCCACCAGATAAAAAGGGGAAGAATAAGCAAGCGCTCATCAATACATATTTAAACCAAGGAGCAGTCATTGCAGGTGAGGACATCATTTGAATGCAAGATTTTCTTGTATAAATAAATTATTCATTTTCAGAAATAAGTAATTTATTTAATCCTTAATTAGTCGCGCCTGAAAAGTTAAACACGTAGTCGTGTGGAGAGTGGCCAGGACCCCAAATCTATATTAAGGGATAAAACTCCATTTCTCTCTTTTATTTAGTAAACCTGTTCATCAATTAATAAGCTTTTATTTTAAAGATTATCGAATTCATATTCATTCATTCATTTGGAACCGCAATATTGGCAAGTGGTCATTACACACATGTTCACAGCATTTGGAGGACAAAATCTTAGTATACTTATCCTTTGTTCTTGGATACAAATTATTTCTTTTGTATGAATGCGTTTGGCTGACCCAGTTTTTTTAGTCAATATGTTCCGTTACTTTTTTCATAATTTAAACTACATAAAACAGTGCTGCGTGTTAAAGTTGTAAATTAAGGCGCGACTAAATAAGGGTTAAGAAAAATAATTAAAAGGCACTAAGCTTTTTTTTTTTTTTTTGTCGACGTGGAAAATCATCTTATGACAAATCCCGCTCTTGGGTGGAGCGGGAGATAGTGTCAGACTTGTACTGACTAAAAACCCCGCGCCGTTCCTTCTAGCCTTCATACCGGGGCTCTAGCTTCCTTTCGGATAACCCCGAACCCCGGTAGGCTTCGACCCAGCTGGGCCCCTCTCTTTGCTGACAACTCCTTGAGGCGCGCGGGAACAGTGCGCGCCGTCGACGCCTTGGCTCGGTCCGGGTAGTTACCGGACGATCGGACAGCGAGCTACCCATGGCTCGCTGTCCACGAGCCCGCGTCTACGGTGGCTGGATATCGGGATTGGGATCCCGGCGGCGGCGGCGAGGGCGCCGTTGCCTGATGCGGTCGGCCTCCTCCTTTGCTAGCATTACTGCTTCGCAGAAGGAGGCGACCGCCTGCCACTCCTCCTCGCTCCGGACCATGGCCTGAACCAAGGCCCGGCGCGAGAGGTCTCCGCCGTCGATCGCCCCCACGAGGGAAGGCACTAGGCGTGGTTTTATTCAAATGAGATCTGACTACAAGGACAGACGCCCTTGAAGTTCAAACATTCATTTGCTGGAGCCATTATCTTTAAAAATCGTTGGAATGAGGAGGTTACTAATTTTCTGAGTAGGTTATTACAGGTTTATTTTTTTTTTATTTCAGTCAATACTGCAGAAGAGGATAAAGACTTGCCCACTGGAGTAGTCGAGTATTTCGTAGACGAAGATGGCAAGTACTACTACCAGTCGACGTCACAAGCACAGACCGTGATCATGGACGATGAGACTGAAGATAATGAGGTGGGTGGTTGTCACGGGTGAAAGTTTTTAGTTTTTAAAATGTGCTGTTCTTAATTCTTAAACTGAACACTTGAAACCAATTGATTTATTACATCAATGGTATGGAATTAGACACTGTACGTTTGTGTGCACGAATTATAAATAAATGGTTATTTTTACAAATTTTAGACATTTAATTTATGTTTAATTGGTTGAATCCAACCAATTAACCTTTTCACAGTATTCTTAAGCAAACTGCGAAAGGTTATAGGATACGCAATCAGTAGGTATCACCAATGCATACAAGCTGTGTTTGTCAAGTACCTATATATGTTAATCTCAATCTTCGAATGTTACCTCTGAATTTCGCTCTGATTGACATTTTCTCGAGATTAAAAAGGCGGTTAAGGTTTTAATCAACTGTAATAGGTAAACTAAAATGTAACTAACATAAGAGAAGGGTTAATCTCTCGTCATGGGAATTACGACCTTCGGTAATGCGTAAGACGACGCGAGGAGGAGGCAGTTAACTATGATGTTCCAGTTCTAGCTCATCACTTTGGGTGTTCTGTTACAAAGTGATGAGCTAGCGCTCGAATATGATAGTTAATAGATCATATTTGGGTAGCTGTACAAGATCATGAAGACAAGACTCCAGCCCCATTCTGAATGAGAAGATGTACCACCACACTATCCTGTTCATCCAGTATGGTGTGGTGGTATATCTTTAAGTTCAGAATAAATGCATTAATCAAATCAGAATATAATGATGGATGGAGTTCTAAGAAGAGCCAAGAATTCTTAATGGAGACCTCATGCAAACAAACACAATTATTAAAAAAAAAACTGAATTTAAAAGTAGCTTATGACCAGTGATAGGAATAGGTAGTGCCTATTTGCCTAAACTTCGAAGAACAGAGACAAGAAACGAAGACTTCCTTAGGACTAATTTTTTTCCGATACATCTGTCCCGGAATTTCGATACAACACTTAAATACATTTAAAAAAATGTGTTATTTGGAATAAGTAATTCGTCTATATTTACCTAAAGTTTGCGACTAGATATATCATAATAAATAACATACACAGTCGTTACAACCATAAAACTTTCTGAATTTTTTTGTTGGAGAACTTTTTGTAAATGACTTGTTGATACACAATGATTCACAATATTTGTATAAGAAGCCGTACACGTTTCGAAGTAAATATCTTCTTTCTAGCTCACTCTAGGCGTCGCTACGTTTAATGAGATTTGTAAAGTTCAAGTATAATAAAAGGCATTTTGTCTTTAAAATAATAAAACGGTATTTTTTTATCATTTTAGCATTCTCTACAGTAGAAAGAATTTATCATTAAAAAAAAAGTATTTAAAATAAATAAATAATTCATTTATTTGCCAGAATGTATGTATACAAAGTGTCTTAATATCAAAAATCTTAATATTAATGAGGTCCCTTTACATTCTACCATTATACATGATGTACAAATATTTGGTCACAAATGAAAATACAAATACCTTTTTTTCTTTCATCTTAATCAGGTAGGATCGCAGTCAAGCACTAGTCAGTATATCAATTAAAAAAAAAAAGAATTACTTGTTCCAAATAACACATTTTTTAAAATGTATTTAAGTGTTGTCTCGAAATTTTGAGACTGATGTCCCGGAAATAATTTAGTCCTAAGGAAGTCTCCGCTTCTTGTCTCTGTTCTTCGAAGTTTAGGCTAATAGGCACTACCTATTCCTATCACTGCTTATGACATGATCACTCATTGTAGCTTTCTTCTAGAGTTTTCCTTTTACACATAAATACCTAATAAAACGTAAAATTATATTCAGTATTCATTATTGTGATATTTATTTTGCTAGGGTGAGCCCAAACGAACGCAATTTTTATGAGGTGTGAGTGGCGTTTTCAGAATCGCGTAATTTACATTCAACTGGCATATTTCACTCGTTTTGTTTCGCCATGTGGTACAAACAGGAATTTAATATGAAACCGAATGCAGCGTAAATGCTGTGACTCATTTTACGCGACTCACAGCTCAAAAAATTTGCATCATCCATGAGAATTCAAGTTTTATATATTTTGTATACACGCTATTATTTACTTTCACCTGCCCCAGTGTCGGTAATGAAATCTTGCAAGTTAAATTTGCCTCACGTCTCCGATTGAGCTGAAAATTTGCAATTGCGTTTGTTGCCCGTAACAATGTAATTAATGAAATTTAAAAGCTTTTTTAAAATAGAGTTTTGATTTATAAGTTTGTTCCGACTACTCTAACACTTATTTTCAACAAAATCTTGTTTCCCAACTCTCCTCTGCTAGGCATGCTGGAAGTGATTTCTCTAGAAATTAGCATTACCTATATATTTATATTCTGTTCCTCGTTCTGGTCTGTATTGTAATATGTATGTTCCTTAATTTTTGTTAAATAAATGTACAAAACCCATTTTTACTTCTTATAATATTAAGTTTAGATAGTCTCTCATTAGAACATTGCAGCAATAATTAAAATTTGCAGGAGGCTGCTGAGTCTTCGGATGCCATAATGAATGATCAAGAAGAAACGTACCAGACGGTCACCTTTGTCCCCTCTGAGACCAATGGGGAAGTGAGCTATGTACTTGTGGTTCAGGATGAGTCCAAGGGGGTAGTCAACATTGATCTCAAGGTGGACCAGGTACGCGGGCAGATTAAGGTGTTTATCTTGGACTTTTTTATTTACTTTTTCAGTGTTCTGTAGCCTAAGCTTCCTGCTTTTTAACCATAGTGATAGGTACTTGATAGCGTAAGAATATAATATGCCTAAAACCTCAACAAATGAGCCTTTTACTACCCCAAGAATACTGGCAAGAAGCTTATTAAATCACTTTCTGTCATGGATGTGTTCTGGTGATTGTACTTCCATAAAACAGATAGCAGAATATGATTTTATAATGTACTATACATTGTTATTTAATTTCTATACCCCAACTGTAGAAAATAAACAACAAACCTTTCATAAAACGTACAAGTTTTCTTTTTACACTAACATGTGAAATATGCAACTCTGACTCATTCACGTGCCTTCCATACAATGGCAGTGTAATGCCATTGGCATTACACTAAGCATAATGTATGGGTTATTTAGAATAGTAGCAAACAGCTGCTTTGCCATTCATAGCAGTTGTTTGCTGCTATTCAAAATTACCTGCTAGTTCACTTAACAAAGGCCTCTTCATAAAGTCATTTTGCTTTTGGCTTACACAACTTTTTTTGACATTATATTAGATAGTAATTTTATGTATTCTTTAAGTATTTGAGTTTTCACTAATATTTCAGTCGGAGGCAGAGGATAAAGGCAATGATGACGTGTACAACTTTGACGAAGAGGAAGGAGGCGAAGAAGAGGAAGAAGAAGAAGAGGAGCCGGCCACCGACGGTGTCAAGGCCAAGACTCCTCAGAAGTCGCGCACCAAGTCGCACATGCGGCCACAGTTCAACTGCAACTTCTGCACCTACACTAGTCATCGGCGGTAACTATCTTTTCTTCCATATTTGTCCTCATCCTCTATATTTTGTCCTCCACTGTTCTTCAAGTGTGTGTTCGTTTGACCAGATACCTTCTTCTGCGCCACATGAAGTCTCACTCGGAGGACCGGCCGCACAAGTGCAGCGTGTGTGAACGCGGCTTCAAGACCATGGCGTCGCTGCAGAACCACGTCAACATGCACAACGGCGTCAAGCCGCACGTCTGCAAGTACTGCAACAGCCCCTTCACCACCTCCGGTGAGTCACCAGCAACTCGTCAGCAACCTTATTAAAATAAGAATAAGGTTTTGTTATGACGGCTGACGGCGTCTGGTGCTTATAATCGCTTTTGACAATCATTAATGAAGTTGTTTGTGTCCAGGCGAGCTGGTTCGTCACGTCCGTTATAAGCACACGCACGAGAAGCCGCACAAGTGCTCGGAGTGCGACTACGCCTCCGTGGAACTATCAAAGCTGCGGCGCCACGTGCGCTGCCACACCGGCGAGAGACCTTACCAGGTAAATTAATAGCTCAACCGTGCCTCTTTTTGGTTCCTTTCAAGCCGTATGTACTGATGACCTATGTATATCTGTGTACTAGGACAACTATGTTCCATAGCCACAATTTGTAGAGAAACTTCTTAAATATTTTAAGATCTGTTCACAGATCCATATTGTAAACACCAGTCTTCATAAAAACACTCGGCTTACAAATAAGCTACTGGTAGAAAGCAGTATGGGCTTTATTTTCAATATGTTTAGTACTAAACGCTAAAGCCGGCCTTACTGTGTTTTTAATAAATGCGTTGAGTGATATATATGTGACCCGTGTCGTATTCCCCAGTGCCCGCACTGCACGTATGCATCCCCAGACACGTTCAAGCTGAAGCGCCACTTGCGCACTCACACCGGCGAGAAGCCCTACAAGTGCGATAGCTGCAACATGTGCTTCACGCAGTCCAACTCCCTCAAGGCGCACAAGCTTATTCACAATGGTGAGTACCTATGAACATTGCCGTAAGCATCATAATTTCCTTCTTTCTTAAGTGCCTTTTTAAAATAACGCGTGTTTAATTTCAGTATCCGAGAAGCCGGTATACGCTTGTGAACTGTGCCCGGCCAAGTGCGGTCGCAAGACAGACCTCCGCATCCACGTGCAGAAGCTGCACACGTCCGACAAGCCACTCAAGTGCCGCCGCTGCGGCAAGTCCTTCCCTGACCGCTACTCCTGCAAGGTCCACAATAAGACCCACGAGGGCGAGAAGTGCTACAAGTGCGACGTGTGCCCGTACGCATCCACCACACAGCGCCACCTCAATACGCACTTGCTCAAGCACACTGATGAGAAGCCATTCCTCTGCGACTTGTGCGATCAATCATTCAGGTTGGTACCACACGCATAACTAATAGAATATTTCTTTTTGTCGCGCCATTAAAGTAAATCATAGATAGCCATTAAAATTCCCATTGATGGTACTTTATCAGCTGAAATCAAATAATTTTCATGTAATAATTGCAAGAAAAACACTAAGACTTAGTAAAATTCCCCTCTATTCCAGACAAAAGCAGTTGCTGCGTCGCCACCAGAACTTGTACCACAACCCCAACTACGTTCCAAAGCCGCCGAAGGAGAAGACTCACTCATGCCGCGAATGCCAGCGCATGTTCGCGCACAAGGGCAATCTGATCCGTCACTTGGCCGTGCACGACCCAGAGTCGGGCCACCAGGAGCGCGCGCTGGCCCTCAAGATCGGTCGCCAGAAGAAGGTGCAGCTCATCAATGGCCCGCAGCCCATGAGGGTGAGTACTTTTGTAATTAGTTCATCAGTGACCTTATAGATTATGATAAAAATGTCTAGCTAGCGATAATACCCATTGCGACGTTTTTGTATGTGTAATTTTTTTTTTTTTTTTTTAAATAATCTTGCGATCGGCTTCTCAAGCCATTAGCAGATGCGTTTTGTGCTTATTGGCGCTTAGAGTACGGTCCTCCAGTGAGAGCCAATCCTCAAATTGTTACTTGAGTATCAAGATATACTATTTGATAGAGAAAAACTTTATGATAAAGGTCAGTCAGCGTGAACCTGAAGTTTCTAATTTTTATTTTTCTCGTATTTCCTGTGCAATCCTAAAATATATTTTTTTTTCTTTTCTTCTTGCACTTTTGGAAGTAAAGAATTAACAAAGAAGATTGCGTATTCCAATTAATATTTACGAAAAGAAAAACAAATTGCGAACGTTGCGAATTCTAATTAATATTTCCAAAGAGAAAAACAAATTGCGATAGTTTTCTATATAGCTTCAATAGTAGCTAGCAAGAAGCAAGGTTAAGCAACGCTTGACGACGCATCTGTGGATGGGTGACCATTTTCAACATACCGAGTTACCTCCGTGCCTCGGAAAGCACGTTAAGCCGTTGGTCCCGGCTGTCATTTGAAGATCTTTGACAGTCGTTACGGGTAGTCAGAAGCTTGAGATCTGACACCAGTCTTGCCAAAAGGGTACCGTTGTTACCCAGTTACTGGGTTGTGGAGGTCAGATAGGCAGTCGCTCCACGTAAAACACTTAGTGCTCAGCTGAATCCGGTAAGACTGGAAGCCGACCCCAATATGGTTGGGAAAAAGGCTAGGCAAGAGAGAGAGAGTAGCTAGCAAGAAGCAGCTTGATCAAGCGAGTTTGTATTTAGATCGCGGCAAAAGCTAGCACGCTAGCGATCTTATTATGTAAAGGTAAACAAATTCATTGCTTACCATTTTAAAATGCCTATGCTATTTCCAACCGTTTATTTTACTTTTGACATAAGCCTTGCACGCCTATTATTTCATAATTTATTTACTGGCAACCATAGAAAAATGATATACTTCATAGACGCTCTTTTTTCCTTTCAATAAGAAACGACGTGCTCTTTAACGACTACTATTTCGAAGATAATTCACTTTGACCTTTCCATGAAAAATTATATAAAAAACCTAACTAGTAATTATGTAATGTAATTATCAATAAGATTTATGCAATCAAGTTTAATTATTGAGAAAAATATTTTGGATATAGAATACAAAAGTTTCTTTTTTTATAATTTTCTTTGCTGTGCTTCATCGAGTCATTATCATTGTTGCTAACAGAGTTGTTAGACCATGTTGTGCTTAGCATGCTTGCGATCGCGAGTTTAAATCCGGCAAGTATATAGTAGTTAGTAATGTAATACTACACATCAAATTGTTGTTTTGTTCAAATGAATATTTTCTTTTTTAATTCTATTTCATGTTATTACAATGAAACAATTCAACAACTTAGCAGGATCTGCGTGTCGTGGACTCGACGGACACAGAGAGCATGATGAAGCTGGGTCTCACCAACAACGAGTTAAAACGCGGGGAGCTGGTTACCGTGGCGGACGGGGACGGCCAGCAGTACGTGGTGCTCGAGGTCATCCAGCTCGAGGACGGCACTCAGCAGCAGGTGGCGGTCGTGGCACCCGACTATATGGATGAAGATGAGCCCGGTATGCATGCAAATTCATTTATTTTAACTGCCACAGTTATAACATTGAAGAATTGCCAAACATAAGTGGCGGTGGGCAGGAACAGTTGGATGAAAATTCTTGAATGGCGCCCGCGAACCGGAAGACGTTGCGTTGGAAGGCCTCCCACTATGTGGACCGATGACCGGGTGAAGACACTGGAGGATCCTCTGGATCCGAGACACACGGTACCGGTCGCGAGGCCGGAGGCGACGCTTGGGGTGGGCCTATGTTCAGCAGTGGACGTCTTTCGGCTGAAATGATGATGATGATGAGTTACAATATGATAACAATAGACAGTGTGGTAAGAAATTAAAATTAACAATGACCATAACAAGTTAGCTACGGGTCCCAAACTAGGCACAGCCTGTTTCTTGGTGACCCAATAAGGTTTATGGTGGTCATCCCACACTTACACACAGTGGAATTCCCTGTATTGTTTTCAATGTTCAAATTACAGGTGTAGATGGTAAGAAATTAAAATGAAACCCAAGAAAGTGTACTGTGGGCATCCCACTCTTACACACAGTGGCTCGCCTTATTGCGAGGGTTTATTTTACTTGTTATGTTATTTGATTAGTAAGTAGGTCAAATCATGGAATTGAATTTTAAAATTGAAATCCAACTGATTGAGCTGAAATTTTGCATAGAGGTTTAAACTTTGTTTTTCTTTGCCTTCGGCTTCTCAACCCGAAGGCAAAAAAAGATGCAAGCAGATGAAGCAGATGCGTTCTTTGCATATCGGCGCTTCGAGTACGGTCATCCAGTGAGATCCGACCCTCTACTTGCTACTTCAATAAATCAGGATAATATCCTGATTTAGTAAAGACGGCACATATGGGACATATTATGTCCCATATGTGCCGTCTTTTCAGTCGGCGGTCTTCAATGCAAACCTTATAAAATTTTGTCCTGGGCACAATCTCTTTTTTAATGTTTTAAGCACCTTGTTTTAGAACCTTTGGAAGATCTTCACATTGGACGTTTGGCTGTTCCCCAGAGTTCGATTCCGTAGCCCCGTACGGGCTTCAATATGATTTTATATAAGTTTCTTGTTGTTCAGAGATGCTTGGGAATGTCTACCTAGTAGCCACTTCAGTGTTTGCAGGCGTTGGTTCATCGGCACATCTCTATATTTCACAATGTGTTATCTCCAGGTTTGTTTCCGATCCAGATGCTTACCCCGAGGTATTAGGTGTACTGGGATAACTTTGTTTTCGTCCAGTATGAGGTTTAATCTTCAAGATATTTTTTTTTCAAGTAGCTTAAAAATTACCGGTAGGAGACTTGTGGGTTTATAGGATGATGCAAGATGTGGTAGTTTTCCCAGTTTCAGAATCATAATGATTTCTGAGACTCCCTACTTTTGGGGGTAGTATGACAGCCTTAAGATACTATTGAACAACTGCGATAGGAAAACTATCGCCTTTCTAGGTAGATGCTGTAGCACTGCCGCTGTAATCAAGCAAAATCCTGGTGCCTTTTCTCTGTCTAAATACCTTATCTCGGTGTAGATTTCCTTAGGCGAGCAACTCTTTTCGGGAAGCTAAGCTGAAGATCTGTTTTTAGAAAATTTTAAGTTTCCTGTTCAGCCTCTGCAGAACCGTCGTTAGCTATGACTTTGCTAAGAAATGTTCCGAAGACTTGAACTCTTTGCTCATCAGTTCTGGTGCAGATATTGTATTCTAGTCCTAAAGGGTGCTATGCTGGCAAAGATGCTGTTTTGACAGTCCGGTGTGACCAAAGACCTTATACTTCTTACTACTAGACTGTGCACTATGGCGCAAAAACCGGTCCGCGCGAGAGGTCTCCCGTTGCTAGTGTGTCTCTTTCTAATGAGGTGACCATGACCAAACAGAACACGGTACAAATTGATTGTAAAAACGATAGTGTAAGTATCCCGACAAATTTATGCTACCTTAATAAGCTACCTAATTTATTGTAAAAAAAAAAAATTGTATGTATATTTTTTGGAATCTACAACATTTACCGTATGATGTCAGGCGTAAATAATTTCATCACCCATGTTTTCCCGTAGGCGTCGTAAGAGGCGAGTAAGGGACAAATCAGAGAATGAGCAGCAACGTTCTCTGTGCATTTGTAACAACCATACTGCGATCGCCAACCCGCCTGCAAAGCACTCCCCATGAATAGCACAAATAAAACATAGTATAATATAGTGCCCGGCAGCCTGCTTACCCTTGACTACGGTAGTGGTCGAGTTTACGGTGTGGCAAGGGGTGCTAAGAATCCCGGACGAGATCCGGAAAGCCCCAACAAATACCGACGACTGGACCTGGCAACGTACAACACGCGCACCTCCGGTCCGACGAAAAGATCACCAAACTCGAAGAGGAATTGAGCAGTTTATGATGGAGTATTATAGGGTTATCTGAAGTTTGAAAAGAGGGGGAGGACTCGATAATCCTCAAATCCCAAGTCTCCTCAAGTCTCGTTCTTCAAGACCCATCGTATAGATAGGAACAAAAAGCTCTCTGATCCTACTCTGAAGCTCATGAAGGAGAGGCGTGAGATGATCCTGCAGTCTTCAGACGATGCTTTGAAATACCGGCAGCTAAATGTACGTCAAAGGATCTCAATGATTTCACATATTGTCCAGTTGCGTCGACAGTTGAGAAACAAAACTACGCCAATTTTATTCCTCTAGGAATCAATTTGCAAATAATATTACAGCCGCTGAATTTCACTCGAACAAAGCCTGCCAAAAACTCCGCAAACCACCATCTTACATTTAGTATTACCAGGCCCAAATATTTAAAAGTAATACTCTTACTAAGTTTTAATTTATTATTTTTTAAATACAACGAATTGATTAATTATAACGATAACGAGAGCAGTGGTGGTCCAGTGGTGAGAGCAGTGGTGGTCCAGTGGTATCGGCCGCGACTTACAAGTTGTTTTTTTTTTTTTTTTCGTTTATTCGAACCCAAGCAGGCGCTTTACTTTGTGTAAATTATTTCATCACCACTGCTCTCAAAACGGTGAAGGAACACATCGTGAGGAAACCGGCATGTCCTAGAACCAAAAATTCGAAGACATGTGACATCAACCAACCCGCACTGGGCCCGCGTGGTGGATTATGGCCCATTCCCTCTCACAGAGAGGAGGCCTGTGTCCCAGCAGTCGGAACATTAATAGGCTGATGATGTGATGATGATGTGATTAATTATAGGAACTGTAGAAATATTTAAATACGTTTCAAAGTCTATGAATCGTTTGTTTTGGTATAAAATAATAAAAGATTTTTTTTAAAAAATTTTACCATTTCTACCAAACCCAATGATTATTTGAGCTTGCAAGAAGTCAGACAAGGACACACTACCAGCGGAAACCCTCTCGCCAGGACCGCTTTTGATTAGCTACCGCTTATAAGGAAATAGCTAACCTAGGTGGATGATGATAGATTTCATTTTAGCTAAACAAAAATTTTTGGTACACAGTCTAGTAGTAAGAAATACGTATAAGGTCTTTGGGTGTGACCCCCAATATACGTTTTTTTCGTTTAGTCGACATTTGACAGATTCTACATATGACAGATTCTACGTATGACAGATTCTACATATGACAGATTCTACATATGACAGATTCTACGTATGACAGATTCTGTATTTGACAGATTTTGAAAAAGTGAGACAAGTAACGGACACCTTGTGGAATCAAAAATAATACTGCTAAAACAGACTTAACATTTTTCCAATAAAAATAAGTAAAACTAATAAAATACTTTGTTCAACAGAAGAAGAAGAAGATGAGGAGGAGGAAGAAGAAGAAGAGGATGAAGAAGAAGAGGGCGAGGACAGGCGCTTTGTAGTAAAGGAAACACCTCCTGTGGTGTCACAGAGCATCAAACTTGAGAAGGAGGTCGACACATGCTTTGGATTCGATGTAAGTTCCACTCTTCTATTAACGGGCTAGTGTTACCATAGAATAGTTTTTATTTTTTGTTATTATTATTATGGAAAAAACGAACGGTCGCTTTAACCCATAAACGTAATAATACGAACGGAACAAAGGAACGGTCCTATGACGTTCTTGCGGCGTGTTTGCGCACGTCAAGTAATATAATATCAAACGAAATTCCTTCTTGTAGTGAAATGATGATTTGTTGGTAAGGTAAAATCATTTGGTTATTAAATTGTGGTGTGGTGGTGGGTATATTTTTATTAATATTAATAGGCCAACCTGTAAAGTTCTTTTGTTAATCAAAAGGACCTTATTCGGATTTTTACCCTGCATCACCTTATAAGATTGTTGTCCTACTACTAGCCCATTTTTACCCGACTGCCGAAGGAGGGTAATGTGTTATGTGTCTATGTGTGTATGTATGTATGTTTGTTCCTATGTGGCGTTCTTAAGAACAAACGCTTTGGCCGATTTTGGTGATTCTTACGTCAATCCGTCTTAACCCTGCGATTGTCACTGGCTACATTAAAATTGGAAAATAGAAAAATAGCGGATTTTGGGCGCGATGTTGTGGACCCCCAATTTTTTTTTCTGCCATACCCATCGTGTGGGTTATCAAAATAAAGAGTTTTAAGAGGTGATTACAAAAATAAATCACTCTTATATGTTTAAATGTAACTAGTTCTAAAAAAAAAATACAAAAATGTTGTATATAAAAAAATATTTAAAAATAACAAAAAACCCAATTGCTTAAAAAGCAAACTAAAAAGGCGTAAACAAGAAGAAAATCATGCTGTGCAGTCGGAGAATACATTTGGTTTCGGTCAGCCAGCTCGCGCATATGTATCCTCCGACTGCACAGCATAATTTTCTTCTTGTTTACTTCTTTTTAGTTTGCTTTTTAAGCAGTCGGGTTTTTTGTTATTTTTAAATATTTTTTATTAATGCGGATGATCATTCCATGACCAAGCTAGGTTTCGTTTATCAGGGTGAAGAATTTTAGAAGACCTACTTTGACGACGGTAGCCCTAATAGCTGATACTCAAGCAAGCTTCTTAATTTACTTATGTTCCTGTAGGCAAAATAAGCGCTTAGCCGTGGAGTTGCGGCAACAGCCCGTCGAAACTAAATTACTTATGTTCCTATTTACGTATGTTTCTCCGTATTGTCTAAACTGTTTAACCGATTTTAATGAATAAGGTGCAAATCGATTCGTTATTATGGCCTGGGCAACATTATAAAAGTTACGTTTATAATATGTTTACTTTTATGTTTATAAAACATTTATTTACACCAATGAGTAAAATTAAATTGAGTAATGATTAAATTTTAATGATTCGCTGAATAACTTATGAATGAGAAATACAAAAAAAATAATTACCATCGCAGCTGTCATTTCAGTCATTTAGTATAGTTAAAACCTTCGAAATACAGATAAATCTGTAAGAATTTTGAAGAATCCGTTTAGATTTCTATGAAATTACATTATATTTTCGTTAATTACCTTACCCACCCAAACCTTGCGCAAATGATTTTTTTTTTGTATTAGCATGCATGACATTAATACACTACTAAATTACTTATCTATTTAAATTATCTATCCATAATTCTAACATTTTTATAAGTAATTCAATTTTTGTTTGTATTATACCTTTTTTATTTTATCTATTTCAGGAGGAGGAAGAGGATCCCGACGATGTTAATTATACAGATAAAGTCGTTTTACGCTTAGTTTAGAGTTGTATGAATCCAGGCTATCGGCATGGAAAGGGACTCAAGTCCACTCAAATATTATTCATTAACGTTCCACACGGGCTAGTCGCCTCTATTCTGGCTAACAGGAGGCGAGTCGTCGGTTCATAGTTCATAGGGTCTTCTCACCTTAGATAATCGCGTGCGTGTGCTTTTCCACTTTTTTTTTTTACTTAAGTATATTTCGTACTTTATTATTGCATTATATATAACTATTGCCATGATAGGCCTGAAGAGTCGATGACGAAAACGTCGCGACAAGTTTTTAAAAATATGTATGACGTCTCTTGCGCTCCAGAAAACCCTATGCAAATCAAAATAAATTATTATATTGTAATAGTCAGTAATAAGTATGATGACTAAAAAGTATTTTGTAGTCCGTCAGGTAGATTAATACAAAATATTGGACACGTATTTTTTCTTGTCACATTAAAAAAAATAACGACTATACAATTTTGGCGTGCAATTTCGCGTGACGTCACGTTTTAATACAAGTTTTACTCAAAACTGACGTCAAAGCAGATGCGGGACGAGCAGTGGTGGCCCCGACTTACGTGTCGTAGTTCGTGTGTTCGAACCCGGACAGGCGCTTTACTTTGTGTAAACACTACTGCTTTAAAAACGGTGAAGAAACCGGCATGTCCTAGAACCAAAAATTTGAATGATGATATATATCCACCAACCCACACTGGGCACGCATGGTGGATACTCTCTCAGATAGTAGGCCTGTGTGTTTCCCAGCAGTAAGCACATTAAAATGTTGATGATGATAACGACGTCACAAGCTTTTGCTTCATAAAACCAATAAAAATGGCGTCCAATACTTTTTGATAATCTAAATGACAGTCTAAATATAATTATAATTTATTTACTCAGGAATCATGCATATTTTTACAGGATGGATTTCTGAGACGAGACACTAGACGAATTAATATATATATATATATTGATATTGACTTCTATAATCATTCTGTAGGTAACTAAAGCCCCCTGTATTTTGAGTAATCATCATCATCATCATATCAGCCGAAAGACGTCCACTGCTGGACATAGGCCTCCCCCAGGCGTCGCCACATTGACCGATCCCGTGCGTCTCGCATCCAGCGCCTTCCCGCAACCTTAACCAGGTCATCGGTCCACCTAGTGGGAGGCCTTCCAACGTATCGTCTTCCGGTTCGCGGTCGCCATTCCAGAACTTTTCGGCCCCATCGGCCATCCGTTCTGCGAGCAATGTGCCCTGCCCACTGCCACTTAAGTTTAGCAATTCTCCGGGCTATGTCAGTAACTTTAGTTCTCCTGCGGATATCATCATTTCTGACGTGATCACGCAAGGAAATTCCGAGCATAGCCCTCTCCATTGCCCTTTGGGTGACTTTAAGCTTTCTGATAAGGCCCATTGTGAGCGACCATGTCTCGGTTCCATAGGTGATCACTGGCAACACACACTGGTCAAAGACTTTTGTCTTGAGACACTGCGGTAAATTGGACGAGAAGATACCACGCAACTTCCCGAACGCCGCCCAGCCGAGTCGGATTCGACGGTTGACCTCTTTCTCGAAGTTGGACCTACCCAACTGGATCGTTTGTCCCAGGTAGACATAATCGTCTACAACTTCGAGTGTAGAGTCTCCGATCTTGATAGGAGTGGGTGCTACATGGGCGTTCACCATGATCTTGGTTTTGTCCATGTTCATTTTAAGACCCACTCTTTCGGAAGCTTTACTGAGGTCATCGAGCATTTTACTGAGGCTTTCCATGGTCTCAGCCATGACCACTGTATTTTGAGTACACAATACTAATAATTAATTAGTAAAATTACCTGGGGAGGTCCAAAAGTTCACGGAATGGAAGGGAGGGATAGTGATGGAAATAATAATAATAAATGAATTATAGCTTTTATTAGTTCGAGTATCGGATATCACAATAGGAAATATGCATATAATAATCGTATTTGCTAAATACAAGACTTATTAGCTAGTAAATAAAAGTAAAATATTTTTTATAATATCTTCAATAGCGACGAAGTTATAAAGCTTCAAAGTCGATAATTAGAAAGAGAACTCCGACATAGTATCTGACGTCAAATTTCACGGCGCCCATACAGCTGCCATAGAATATGGCCAGAAAGGGACAGAAATATTTGTTTAACTTGATACGTGCACGCATTTAAAACGGTCCGTTTTAAATGAAAAAACAATTGTTTGGCAGTAAATGTGCAGGCCGGTTTATGTGCGGGCGGGCAGCGGGTAGCGGGTTCGTGTCCGGAGCGGTGTGGAAACGAACCTACCTCGATTTCAGAACGGATTGCGACTAGAGATGAAACATGGGTTCATCACTTCGAGCCTTAGTACAAACAAGACTAGATGCAGTGGCATAAAAAGAATACACAATTTTTGAATGATCACAAGGTCAAAGATTTCTTTTCATTTTGAGGGCAAAAAAAATCATTTTTTGATAGCTTATTAAAAAATGTATTGAAAAGATCTACGAAGATCTGATTCTGTTTTGAACGTAGAGATGATTAAAAAGGAAAAATGTTTCATTGTTATATTTAATTACTTTAAAACCATTCTGCGTAATTTTGAATCTCCCCTCGTAACATACGTTGCTAAATGTTTTAGTGCGGCACTTTGTCTCCTTAATATAATCATGAACATGAGTTCATTTATCCCCAAATTCTGAATTAAGAATTTAAAGTTAAGTATTTTTCAAACTCTAGCCTGAAAATCTGTCAAACTTTGATATTAAAGTAGGGTATGACACGTTCTTAACTCGAAATACTCAATTCGGATACCGGCCATTACTCTATTAGTATCGGTACTTATCGTTTGGTGATATAGAAGTATAGAAGACCGCAAGACTCGCCTCCTGTCTCGCCTCTCCGACACCAGTGAGCGAGTACTCCCGTACTCCACTACCCAGGGCCACAAAAGGCAATTTACTTGACTAAACCTTAAATATAAGTAATTTTCAATCGATTCCTATCCCAACAACCATGCCGGTAGGTCGGTTTACGCGTCGATTGTAACTACCAAATAATTTAGATCACAATCGATTATAAAATTGAGGTCATCGAAAGTACGTAACTAGCATTACCTATGATTAATTTATTTGCTAGCTTTATTTAGAACCCACGAAACATAACAATTGCGCGGTATCGTACATACATGTATTTTTTTAATATATTTTGTGTGTCATTGTGACGTTTTGTGTTAGACTCAATTTGCTTTGCCGCGGGATGGAATGGAAGCGAAATGTTGCAACGAAATAGTACATAGCGTAAATACGGACAGCAGCTACGAGAATTCTCGAGAAAGCACGAGGATTCCGCGGAAGACGCGCGATCACTTTTTTGGTGCGTGTTTAGTTTGTACGTTACACAATTGTCATACAGTTCATTATGCTATCTAAAATTTCGTTGCAAAAATTCGCTTTCATTCCACTCCGCGGCAATGTAAATCGAGCCTTAGTGTACAACAATACAAGGTGTTGTTGCTTCGCTCCCGCCTGCACACGTACGTACCACGCAATCCAACACACGGTTACGCACTTTCGCTGTCTCATCAATGTACAGTTATTTAAACAAAATCATGAACATTACATTCCGTTTGAATACGGAAATAAAAATATGTAGTGAAGTCCTCGAAGCTAGCGGCAAACTGAATCCTGTTAGTGTTATTTAATGACGTTTAGATGAGGTGTTGTTTGAGACATGAGAAGCATGTACTAGGGCGTTGCCAGACATTTACTCCTTGTACCGAAAATCTCACACGTTTATAGATGAATGCGTGTGAGTGGTGCATGAAATTGATTGATTTTCGAAGCTCTGTCGAACATGAATGTGATGTTAGCCGCTAACTTCTTGTACTACTATTGTTAAAAGCAGAGAATGTTTGTGTATATTGCAGGTACCCACAATGTTGCCAGGATTGCCTTTTCTGCAATCTGTTCGGTACAGCTCGCAATATACCCAGACATTCAATGTCGTCGTCATAATTATGAAGGAAACACTTTAAGATTTATTAACTGTATGTAAAGTAACTTGTATGATTGAGAGGTTCGATTTAAAGAAATCTATTTAAATAACTAAGACTATGACCTATATTTATAAATTACACTTGAAGATGTAACGCATGAAATTTTATTTTACATAACTTTTAGTCATGTAATCAATTTAAAAGTATTCTACTTTCCTCATAGTTCATTAATCACTTAAATGTGCTTTCTTTATAATTTATGAATGAGTAAAAAATGACTTGCTCGGGCAAATTTTTAATATTGTTATTACTTTAATTAACTATAGTTTTAGGTGTTAAGATGTAAAGAAGGATAACGCAGTTATGATGTGTAGTAAATAGTGACTGTCCGAGGGGTGGGGGGTGCGGACGTCTGCCACTGTCAGTTAGGAATGCAAGATGTATAGAAAAATCGATATATAGCGTCAAATTATAATATCTGTATATACCTGCTCATTTTTAGACTGGAGAAAAAATAATCTTTCAACTACCGGCCAATTAGGTACAATACCTCAAATGCATAAATTTGCGGCGGTTATCAGAGTTCTAGAGGTATCTTTACTTTTTATTTAAATTGTACATAAATCCCTTAAGTTTTATCAAGTGTTCATCGGTTATGGAATTTCTTGTCTGTGAAAAATCAATTAATAAAATTTCAAGTTAAAAGTGATTGTTATCATAAATGCCAATTAATTTCAAACGATGCCTTAATAGTATTCTTCGATGTCTGTGTTCGGAATTCGCGCTCGAGGTTGGAACTGGTAATTTTAGGCCGGCCCTTTCGATATATTGAGTTTTTGTCGATACCGATGTATCGATATCGCCGAAACTTCAGTGTCGATATACATAATCGATCTTTTTGAACGTCGATATATTTGTCGGTTTTCCGATAAATCTTTGCATTCCTACTCTCGGTCAGTTTGGTTGGCGTCGCCAGTGACACAAGCTAGCCTTGCCCGAAGGCCTCGTCACCTTCCAAACCTGATCAACTTTCAATTTTGCGTTTTATTTTGCTTTTCAGTAAGTTTTACGTCTGTGTTGTATCATACCTTCTATTTAGACTCATCAAAACTCGACAGCCACATTTAAAAAAAGTTGTTCTGTAATTAAAAACACTGCATAAATGGCAAATCGCAACTTATTTTTTGTTTTATTTTATTTTTATATGAGTATCACTGGGATTGAATATGCCTGCTGAGCAAAACTGTAATAACTACAGAAACTATTGCCTTTTTATGTAGCACACATAGTCAATGTTCCAGGTAATATTAGGATAAATTCTAGTTTTTACTTCTAGTAGATCTTGTTTATTTTGAACTCAAGTTATTTTAGGGTGAATATAAATAGTTTATATTATGGGATCAACTCTTAAATATGTAAATAACCTTTTTTAAGTCAAATGAAAATGTATATATTCAGGAGTCCTTGCTGCATCCCTCAAAATAGCCGCGGCATTAAAAATGTCATTGTACCTTCATTACTTAACAATCTACACCTTTCGTTCTCGTTTTCTTATTGAACTAAACAGAATTAATATTCCGGAAATCTTTGACCACATCTGATTCAGATTTTTTTTTGTTTTTTTAATTATAGAAGGGTTATTACGAGACTATATACATATTGGTCTAAGGCTGCGGCGAAACCTCATGGAGCGGGACTCGAGCGATGCCGCCGCACACATATTATCGAGCCCAAGCACACGTGTGGCATTCCATGGTCGCTCTAACCAGATCCGGATGGAAATCATAATTGAGGAAACTTGGTTCATTGACTAGTTTATAAAGACTGAGCAGTACCGAGGGTACGAATAAGAATGTCTGTGCGAATTATTCAATTTTGTACGAAAAACCAATCCTGGGGCATGTAGTCTTCTAACATAACTTTCAAATGATTTAGATGCGGTTTTATTGGAAGATCATTGGCACTTGTGTTAAATTCGGCTTCAACGTAGCGCTGCTTGTGAAACGCATGAGTCGATTTTGCAAGCTAACTAATAATATATGTTGTCTCACATTTCCCCGCCGTCGTACACCTAAATGCCCAACACCAATTCAACTCAAAGGAGTATGGCTACACGCAATTGGCTTAGGGCAGCTCACACCGAGACAACACGACGTCAACGCACGCAGTTTGAATGGACTCTACATGTCTACGAGCATCATAATATCTGGAGAGTCCATTTGCTTCGCGCTGTGCAGAACGGGAGCAGCCGACGCCGACGCCACTGCATTTTTTTAAATTCTGATTCTGAAATGAGTACCTTTTTGGGTAGACAATAAAGTTCTACATTGTATCGATGAAAGTGCACTGCGTCTCGGTATGAGCTCACTGCTAATCCTTACTATTTGTTGTCACGGAGTTGAAAGCTGGGTGCTGACATCAATGTCACTTGCGGACCATAGGCCGGGCCTAATTTATAAAAATGTTGAAGCAATTTTAGCAATTGCTGAGCAGATTATTTAAATGCCTTATTATTAAATCATGACGGTGTTGAGGAGATGTTTAATCAAAATTACTTCTCCTAAAAATTTCATAAATTATAATATATTTGCATAACTACCTATTTAAGGCTCTTCGGACTACCATTACGATGAAGCACTCCGCCGATACAAGTGGACATTTTGCGGCCAACACAGTCGGTTGCGGCTTAATCGCTCCCCACACTGGACGTCCAACAACCGACACCAACTGGTTCTTACTCTAAATTAATCTTTAATTTCCAAGTGGTGGACGTAATATGGCCCAGATTAGTCTGTTTGATAGTGAACAATGTGTTACCTGTTGAGTTAACAAATTTAAAGCTGTTGCCAATCCTTCATATCCTATATCCGAATTCGTTTCGTTTTCTAGAACATCACTCCTGCATGAATTTCGATTCTAGTATAGGTTAATAGTTTGAAATCCTTCACCGTTTTTCTGTAAAAAGTAGAGACGATGCTCGAGTGCCATTCTAGAAGTTTATATAAAAAATAACCATGTTTAATAGTCTTAAGATTACAGATTCTAATTATTAATGTCCGTTTTCTAGATTTATGTGTGTTGATTACAATATCTTTGTGTTAACTCTATCTGCCCAATAGGTCCCCTCCAAAGGCTATTTGTGACATTTTTCTGTTACAGTGTGATATAGTCGCAACGTTATGTAAAATGTGATATTCTTAGTATTAAGTTTCTGATGATTAGCGGCTTTCCCTCACCAAGTAGTGCCAATCTATTTTTGAAGTCCTATATACTCTCTACTCGAGGACAACGTGGTTAATTGGTGTAATACAAATACAGGAAAATCAATGTGTAGTTAAGAGTGGCTCTTCTTAATAGGGCCACCGTGTTGGTTCTGTACGGTGACCTGAAAAAACTTTACAGGAAAATGATACTTAGCAAGTAGACTACAATACTTTTAATGATGACTTGTAACCACCAAAGCCATCGGCTTTGTCAGAAAGGGCCACAAAAATGGTATTAATATTTTGAATAGAATAGGGTTTGGCATTGAAAAAACACAAAAACAAAAATGTAGTCGTAGGAAAAAACTTAACCAACAAAATAAACACAACATAACTTACAAATGTAATACGTACATCTATGTTCAATGTGAGTTAATTTATAAGAACAACAATTGTGTTTCGTAGTAAGAAATGCGGGACGGCGAGCATCGTGAGATCATTGATTCGAGGTTCATTTACGTTCATGATTGCGCATCTGGCAGTATTAAGTAAAATTTTGTGTAATTTGCTTTGGTGTTTTATTCATTGCTTCTCAGTACTATATGGATATTCTCTTAATAAACGAATAACTGTATGTGGTGTTGTTTCATTCCCTTGTTGGCTTTACTAGCTGACAAACTTAAGGGAGAGCGAGTTCTATCTATACAGAGTGAGTGTTTAAAGTGGACATGGATGAACAAAACCGAAATTATGAGGAATAGCCAAAAACACTCAAAGGCTCGTCGGTCGAGGCCGATTTTGATGAAAAGTAAAACTATCAAATATTCCTAGCCAGGAATCGGTACCATTGTATTGAAAAAAGAAAAACAGTCCGTATTATTACACCATTCAATAGTGTCGCTAATAAGGATCAAATTATGTGAATTCTGCGGGGCCGTTAATAACGATTATGTGCTCAAAATCCAAGATGTACGGTACAAAATTTGGCTACTTTTTGCCGTGAGGTGCTGTTTCATGGTTATTAGCGATCCCGAAGGTCGCTTATAACAATTATGGAGTCTATTTTCGTCGGCGCTATCTTGGATTTTGGTTTTGACCCCATAATCGTTATTAGGGACCCTGAAGACCATGAACACGACACCCATGACCATCGTCGCCATCTTTGATTTTCATTTCGATCTCATTATCGTTGTTAGCGACCCGGAAGCAATCAATCTGCCTAGCCTTTTCCCAACTTTATTGGGGTCGGCTTCCAGTCTTACCGGATTCAGCTGAGCACTAGTGTTTTACGTGGAGCGACTGCCTATCTGACCTCCACAACCCAGTAACTGGGTAACACGGACCGACCTGTTAGCGACCCGGAAGCGATGAACAAAATTTTAAAACCGACTTTGATAAGTGGTATTTCACAACAATACCACCTGTCCGTGTGTCCGCGAATTCGGGTTGTGGTCGCATCTGTTGGCGCTCAGAACGTGTTCTGGCGTTTTTATGCACTGCCAGAACGCGTTGTAGTCAAATATTGTGAAAGCCACAACACAAATTCGCGTTGTGGCCTGTTTGAATTTACCAGAACGAGTTGTGGACGATTTTTATAGTTATTTTTTTAATGTTGTCAAGCAGACCTGCAACAACTGTTGTTTAAATGTGCCTTGTTTTGAGATTTTTTGCGGTCTTGATATTTTTTTAATAAAACCACCCATAATAAAACATAACAATATATTTGTGTTGTTTTTATATAAATGCTTATGTTAATTTCTTTATTTATACGGTCGCCGATTAATTAAAACTTTTCTATTTATAATATTATTACAATGTTTTTATATCCTGTCCATTCACACATCCCAATTCAACGTATACACTACGGCGGCGGCGTCGTTAACGAGCGACGCGGTACGGCGGCAGCGCGGAGGCCGGGAGCGCAGCAGCGTCTCGGCTATCGGCATCGCATCGTCCGACACGACCGCGCTCAGACAAACCTTTTTGATTTAAGTACTTAGGTTGCTATAATTGTGAACCACCTAATAAACCTTATTATAATACAGACCGCTTGCTTTACTTTAACCTGGGCCTATTTATGGTCCTTCAGATCTGTCATGGCAACAGTCAAATAGGTTTAAAAGTCGAGCCCCGATCGCAACAAAACGCCACGCCATCACAAAGCATCGCAATAGCGAGATCAGCCTACTAGAATTTGGAAGCAGCACAATCCAGCAGCTTCGGCAAAATCAGTCGCTTACGTTAAAGCGTTTGGTTGCAGCATATTCGTGAGTTCGACCAATTAATTTCTTTCAAACTTTTCATCCAGTCTCATTCAATATTCAGTGAACTTACCCATACATTCAAATCATCATCATCGATTTCATTAAAATAAGCAATTAATGCATAAAAAAGTTTTCACTCACCACTTACCCACATCACATTAAAAAAATTACTTCATAATTATATATATAAATCGTATCATTCCAATAATCAACCACTTTATTCAAACATATCAATAATCTTATAATTACATTATCAGGGTTCCGTACCCAAAGGGTAAAAACGGGTCCCTATTACTAAGACTTCGCGGTCCGTCTGTCTTTCTCCGTTTTTTACGATAATGATACGGAATCCTTCGTGCGCTAGTCCGACTCGCATTTCGCCGGTTTTTCTTCGTATCAAAAAGAGACAATTGACAGCTGTAGTAAACAGTTGGTTTTGGGCATAGATTTAGAATTTTTTTGCTACGCAAAAAGATACACGAAGGGTGCGAGCGAGAAACCCTAATCAAGTACTAAACGCCCAAGAGAAAAAGAGAGAGTGAATGAAGTACCAATATGTCATTTTTTTCGCGAGAAGGGGTCCATAGCGTCCCTTCTGTTTTACACAGCGGTGAATTTCTTGCATTTAAATAATAATCTTTAGATTTAAATTAATAATATTAATTTAAATAATATTATATAATATACAACTATGTTGGCTTATTTTGTGAGTGAATGTGACGTTACAAGACGAAATAACCCCAATAAATACATGTTTCATAGGTAAATACAATTTTGTCCTTGGATTGTTTCGAACCATATTTTGACAAATTTCTGCTAGTAATCGGCTCAGAAAAATATTCTTACAATAGTATATTGATTTCCATTGTTTAATAAAAGTATATTTCGTATATTTAAACAGAATTTGCTAAAATATAATGTAAAAGAGAAAATTGTTTGTTTACGCTAGGGCTTGACAAAGCGGTGACGTCAGGAGTATCGATAAAAACTTAATCTTTTTATAGTGACATCATGGCATGAATACAAACTTATTTAGTCAAGTTTTGTTTAAATAGATTTAAGTTAGGATTGAGAAGATGTGTTCATCTAAACTGTACTTTAAGTTGCATGTTTATTATATTAGCCTTTGTGTTTCAAAATATTTCGGAGAGTTTTGATGTTTTATTACTTTGAGTAGGTTTAAGAATATCATATTGTTTGTATTTATTACTTTTACAGTGTCTTGAATACATGAGTGCTCTGCTCACCAGCAAATTGTTCTGTTGTGTAAATAATAATTTGTAATGTTTATGTACCTACAGATGCCCAAATAATTCTGTATTAAGAGAAAATGGATTCGAATTTTAAACAGAGATGGATGGTCTCTACAATATTTAGTAAACATTTCGTATTGAAATACCTACTGCATACTAAGAAAACATCGACGAATCCTAATGAAAGAATCTATACCTAATTTATTTGTGCCTGTAAGAATGACACTTCCTATCGTATGGTTAGTTAGTGGCTAACCTAGATAGTATTCTGTATAAGCAAGCATGTATTTTGCCCAGTTTTTATAACAGTTCAATATAAACAACAACGGCAGCAATCCTTTAATCTTGTTTCTTATTGTGTTCACCAAGTATCGATATCGATACTGAACATGGACTTTTTAACAACACTTTTTTAACTAACACATGGACAATTTCCCTCACACATAGATTTTATTTTTTTGGTTTCGCTTTTCATCTGACTCTGTTTATCTTGTACATACTATATCTATGGTTTTGGGTTTATGCTTTTTTTCGTTTACGGAATAGAACTAGAAATCGGTTGAACGGACTGTAAAAAGGGATTGTCTTATTATTTTTCAAATAGAGAACGTGTAGGATGTGAGCTCATGCAGGAAAGATTTGCAGTTAACTGTCAACTGTATTTGTACGGGCAGTCGTGGGAACTGAAGCATCTACGCGAATTTCGATGAGATGCCCGTGCACCAAGCGCAGCTGACTGCTTGCAGACCGCGACAAAACGTGCGCGATCTGCAAGCTGTCAACATCCTTTGTCAGCGGTCAATATGCTATGAGGCTAGACAAGTAATATTCTATCAAGGAACCGTCGCGAAAGCGATTGCAGAAATGTGCGGAATTGTCAAGCGGTATCGAAAAATCCGTTGACAGTCTCAAACAGAGTCACGATTCTCAGCAGTGAGAGAGCGATTAGGAAGAGAGAGATCGAATGTCAAGTGATCAATCCCTTAAGTTTTGACATTTCGGCGATCGCCATCGCTGATGGATTGACACACAGAGTACATTTTAACATACGATTGACATTTCTGCAACACATTTTTGAAGCGTCGTCGCTTCGCTTCAACTCTCTGTTTTTGGCAACTTTTATAGATGTCATGAATATTAAATGTGTACTTAGATGTAGTGTGCAAAAATACAATGTTGCCTTTGTTGTAAGATTTCTATTTCTAGGGGTAGGTATCTAACTAATAAAATGAAAGAACAGACATTTTTCCTTGAATTTAAGCAAATTTATTATTAAGCGGTTACAATATCGACACTGACATAATCATGAATTGACTATTTTATTGATTAATTGATGATATACATTTATATGCCGCAGGATAATTAATTTAGAAAACAGTATTCAAGTCCGAAAGATTTCAGACTTCAAAATAAAAATATACCGAAAAGAACAATAAATTCACTTAACTAATTAAAAAGAGGTTTTGCAAAACCCCGAGGTCTTAAAAACGAACCCTATGATCTTCAAGGTTAAGCCGAAGTCATAGTGAGATTCTTCCGTGCCTAGGAGAGCACGATAAGCCGTTTGGCTGTCATTTGAAGATCTTTGACAATCGTTACGGGTATTCAGAAGCTAGTAACAAGGAAATATCTCGTAACTACGTCTGTTCAGTCCTGGTGGAAGTTTCAAGGTGTTGGAAACAGATCCACGCATTGGTAAATCTTACGGTGGATCATAAAGCGAGAATGAATAGGAAAGAAGATTTAAGGATGACATTCTATGCGAAGCTGCAGCATCTCTTAGTTATCCCTAAGTCCTTAAATAATGTCACAGCAAAGATTCCGTCTTGTTTAGGACGTAATGTGACTTCCCATGAGGTCCAAATCCGGTCAGAGCCAGGACGGACCGTGGTGTGACGTTTTATAAGCACAGAGTGGGATGGTAATCCATCTGCAAGGTTAGAATTTCTCTATAGCAGCAGACGCTCAGATTTGTGCCCGATTTTATGAAGGCCTAGGTATTAGTAGACATGGTGATGAAGAGGTAATAGGTTCATCCTCTATTTCACAAATTAAATTTTGATCTTAACATAACTGGCGAGATGTAAGTGCCCAATAGACTTCTGCACAGTGATGTTATTATATTTCAGTTACTCTCTCTATTGAACCTATTACCAATGATTCCATTCAAGGAAGAATGATGACATGAGAGAAGTGGAAAGAAGCAAAAATGGGCAGGAAGTAAAGAAAGAAGAGTCCGTCTCTCCTGAACGACAAAGTTGTTGTTGTTTCTGTTCATGTTTCGTCTAGGAGTTTCAGCTAACTCCATGCGATCTCTCTTTTTACCCACGACGGAACGGAGATGGTTGTGTTCGCGAAATGATAACTAACGAAGTCGGGATGTCAACAATAGATTTGGATAATTGTGGGGTTGCGTTTATGTTCTCGCCAAAATACTTGGCCACCCTGAAATTGGTTTGCCGATGCGCAAGGCCCGGATCGTAGCTGTTTTTGTATGAGATTTACTACTACGCAGCCATTTTAGCTAATTTCAGGGCGGCCAAGAAGTTTGGCGAGAACTATACAAAGAAATATTTCAAAATTAATAATAATTACAAATGAATTTAGAAAGGTCCTGCGGCATTTTTACAACACTCAGAATTATTGAATGACTAACTACTAAAAGGCAAGCAGAGTGGACGGGGTGGGCGTACGGAACATTCATAGCGCAACTTCGGGTGAAGATCTGGCAGTGTTTACAAATAGGCCGCGCTGGTGTATGCTTAATGAACCATGACAATGATCAGGGCATCCACTTCTTACAGACAACAATAGTTTTATCCAACTCTTTGTAATTATAACTTCCTGTCCAAAAGCCGTAAGGCCATTTAACCAAACTTTCAATTTGTTTAAGGTGTTCTCTTTAGAATTTCGAAAGTGGATACCCCAATAAGAGATGAATACTACATATTCCTTTGGAATAAACTACTTAATAAAATAAAATAAGAGTGTACATTTTATAGAAAATTTAGTTTTTTTTTTGGGGTAGGTGTTGTTATTTTTAGAATATAATTTTATATAGGACGACATCAAATACCCCGTCATCTGCTTGCCGAGCAAAGAGATAAACCGTTCTATTGCTAAGTATTATGTAGTTAGATAATATAAAAGTCCACATTAAACTATTGATTAATGGGTCACTCCTAGATCAGATAACCTTTCACCAAACACAGCAAGCACATGTAGTTGTACACCGAGCCATCTACAGATGTACATTTTTATAAACTCAGAACAAAATTGTCAAAAAAAACGGATGCACTTCTTCTTGCTTCAAAAACGACAAAATTCTTCACTGGAACATTAATGCCTAAAATTATAGGCAGTAAAATAAATCAGAACCCTATTTAAGATTCTATTTTGATGGCCGGTGATTGTTGTGATGGTGAATAGGTTAAGAAAATAGAAGTATCAAGAAAACAATAAAGTCAAAGGTTTTTCGAACCCACCCGTAACGTTTGGAACAGCGCCGGAAGAAGATTAGGCCGTGACGTCGTGAATGAGAACAACTCATTTACTAGTTCTCGCATCCCGAGTGTAATGAACGCGTAAGATGTATCATTCAGAAGCTATTTTTACTTTTACAGGTCTCTCATGTTCGGACCATCAAATTCCAGCGTACGGCTTCATTCCACAGAAGATACTGAGTGTATAAGTTGACTTTTGAATCACATTTTTAGAGATTCACGCCCGGAAGGAGAGAGATGATCAGATTTAGAAGAAAATTAATGTAATCAGATTTAGAAGAAAATTAATGTAATAATTATTGAAAGGTGAGAAGAGGGTGCGGAGACAGATAGGTGAATGAAGAGGGTTAATAGAAGGCTGATGGAAGAGGGGTAATAGAAAGGGGATGGAAGAAGAGGGGCGAGGAAGTCCTTGTAACAAAGGGAAACAGGAATAGTTAGGGGGAGGGCGACAGAAAGGATTCCGAAGAAGCGAATCAGCGATAAGAATGAATAAAAGGGTGGAAAGTGGTCGAGGACGAGTTAGAGATTAATGAGGGAAAGGGAAGCAGGTGGAGGAAGACTTGGGCACCCGGAACTCATCACTCACCGCACGTAATAGCAACAAAAGGTCGCTACTTCACGCCGGTCCTCTGTGAGAGCGTGGTACTTCCCCGGTCGAGCCGGCCCGGTGGCGAGCCGTTGTCAGTTAGTGACAGCAGCTAGGCTCTCCCACTTTAGGAGAATTTGTGTTGGTGAAAATGGAGAATGATTGAGGGAGACAAGAATAAATAGGATGAGGTGGGAAATTGAATGTGATGTTGTTGGTAACATGACAATGCTTGACATCCAGAAGCTCTTTTGTTCAAACCATCAAGTTTCAGCATACGCCTTCACTTTACCGTGGATACTTAGCGTATTTGATTGATGCTACCATTAATAAAGCATGGCTCATGACTCACAATGTACACGCCCCGTTAGATTTAAGTATGAGATTAATTACTGCGCAGCCATTGTAGCCATCTTTAGGGCGGCCAAGAAGTTTGGCAAGAACTATATACCGCTGTGTACCAAAGTGGGATCATTCGCATTGATCATTATTTAATTACGTGTTCAAGAATCCTTTAGAATAGATATTTTTTTGTTGATCCTGGGGCAAATGTTTCCTTGATAGTAAGATCAAAAAACCTCTATAGATCGATGAAGTGTTTAACGGGTGGGTTACAGCATAGGAAAGAGCTTACTTTTAAGGTATAACAGGAAACAAGGAGTGCCCTAATCGTAACGCTAAACACAAGTGTTTATAAAAAGTTAAACATGAGTCATCTTAGCTCGATGTTTGTTTGAAGTTAATAAATACTTTGACCCGAAGGTCCCTATACTATTGCAAGTGACACAGCCACTCGCAGTAAACTATCAGTGTTAATTTGTGATGTTGACAAGAGAATCCAAACTTCAGTTATTTTAGTATTATATTACCTGTGCTTCAGTTATTGAAAAAGTTTTATTTAAACCTTTTTTTGTAAAAACAGATGTTTTCAAAACACTGTTAAACTCTTTCTTCAATCGGTCCATGAGGATCGTGGTCGCTGGACCCCTTTAAGCGGACAATCTGCGGTCCAAAGTTGCTATCATCACCGGTTGAACTTTGCTTGGGGATGTAGCTTCTTTCACTTGGTCAGAGGCATCGTATTGACAACCGGCCTCGTGTTCTCTTTCCTTCGGTACTGCCAACAATGACCAGAGGCTCTACAAAAGTGGCATTCGATGTCAGCGAAGGCGATAGTGGAAATGTCAAAATGTAAGGGCTTGATGACGTGATTTTTCGATATCGCTTGTCAACCCCCTACAATTTTAACTTTTTGACTTTCGCTATGCCACGCTTTCGATGATAGAATGGGATTCAGATTTATCATGGTCCCCTAGTATAAGAAACTTGAACATAACTAGCGAAATATGGGTGAATGTGAGGTGTACCCCTGCACGACACTTCGTGGCAATACAGTTGTGAAGTTTTTAACATAATATATACATCCCAAAGGATGTGAGCAGCTTTTCAAGATTGCTAATTCCCCTTCGCATTATGTGGTCGAAATAACATAAGATACGCTGTAGGCAAATTGTAGATAATCGGATCTTGATATTGAGTTCAGATCGGACAGATGCATTAGTGCGTTTGGTTGTCCATGCAGTATTCGGAGCATCCGACTCCAGCATCACATTTCAAATGCGTCCTCTATGTTTCTCTTGCTCGGATTGTCCGTAAATATTAATTACTTTATATTAAGCTTTCTTGGCACACTGATAGCCTCCGAATCATCTTAAATCTATGTATAAGTACTAATTAAACATCTAAATACATTTTTAGATCTTATCTTCGGTTTATACAGATGTGCATATAGGCGCCCGTCACTTTCGAACCTGTCCTTATACTAAAACTTAAAACTACGTCTACCTACATTAACAACTTGACCGTCGCGTTTTTTTAAATTGCCACTCCTGTTCAACTTATAACTTTGTCCGTGATCTATTTAATTCTCTTATTCAAGAGAAATAGAGTATTCCTATTTAAACCAGAAACTTTTTGCCATCATGGTGACAAAAAGATCTTATCAACGATTCGATGAAGACTTTTCACCTCAGTATTTCTCCCAGCAATTGTCACCTAGAACTCCGCGTAATAATCCTCACAATAATCCGCTGACTCACGCTGATTTCACCTACATCTTCCTCAGAATAATTTCACCGCGTATTCTCATCTTTCTAAACTTCAAAATTATGAACATTTTAATCATAATCTCCATTATTTTTTCCCAATAGAGTTATACTTGTTAAATTCGAAAAACAAAGTCAAAGAATTAAAATAACGAGTCTGAAAGTGGGCTTCCTGAAGTCGTCACTCACCGCACGGAATAGCAACTCAAGGTCGCTGCTTCACGCCGGTCTTCTATGAGAGCGTAGTGCTTCTACGGTCATGCCAGCCCGGTTACGAGCTCTTATCAGTTAGTGACAACAGGCAGGCATCCCACTATACAACTTTTGAATAATTTGTAAAAATCGAGAATAAGAGAGGGAGAGGGGGTCAAGTGTTGCTTCCGAAGAAGCAAATTAATGAGGGTGAAAGCTGGTGGAGGAAGATTAAGGAAATAATGAGGAAGGAGGGTAAAGGAAGTCATGAGCGACATCTAGGCTGGAGCCTAGAGAGAAGCTTTTCTCGATCACAATCAGACTTTTCAGGTATTTGTAGGGAACAAAGAGAAAGTGAGGGGAAGACACGAATTGTGAGGGAAGGGGAAGACGTTGAGCTTCCGAAGAAGGAATAAACGAAGAGAAATAATGAATGTAATAGGCGTGCAACATGGTCTAGGAAGAGTTTGACATGAATAAGGAAAGGAGGATGAAGGAAAATTTGGGCTTTCGGAACTCGTCACTCACCGCATGAAAAACAACAACACAAGGTCGCGTTTTTGAGAGCGTGGTACTTCCCCGGTCGAGCCAGGCCTCTTACGAGCCGTTGCCAATTAGTGACAACAGCTAGGCTTGCCCAAGATATTACTGGCGAGTATTTGTAAGAAAAAAGAGAAGAATCAAGAGGGAAGGGCGGAGATCGTTGGGCTTCCGAAGAAACAAAAGTAGAAGAAAATATCTAAACTTGAGTTAATTGAAAATAGAAAGTCCTAAAGTCGTAAAGGAGAACCATACTTCATCCTAAAAGTGACCAGTTCTCGCATCCTCAGTTTAATGAACGCGTAAAGCGTATCATTCAGAAGCTGTGTTTGCTCCTACTGGTGTCTCTCATGTGCAGACCATCAAGTTTCAGCATACGCCTTCACCCTACCGTGGATACTGAGTGTATTTTACTGATATTATCATTATTGAAGCATGGCTCAAGATTAACGCACTGAGAGTAAAAAGTAAGAAATATATTATTTAGTTTACTAGTGTCTGAAGCAAGGCTCTCCCACGATAAGTATTAGACTTATGCAGTCTTTAAAATGAAAAGGTAAATTTGATTACAAGCGAAAGAGCGAGGTCGGGGTGAAGAGGTTTTTTTTTTGGTTGAGGTAGAAGAAATGTTTGAAATGAAGGGCAGATAGATGGGAGGAAGACTTGGGGTTCCGGTACTCTCAGTCACCGCACGAGAGACAGCAACACAAGGTCGCTGTTCCACGGCGATCTTTAAAGAGAGCGTGGTACTTCCCCGGCCGAGCCAGCCCGGTTGAAGCTGCAGTCAACTAGAGACTAAAGGAAGACTAAAAAGTTCAAAGTTAAACGAAAACCGAAAAGTCATAGTGTTGTAAACGAGAACCATACTCCAGGCGACCATTTCTCGCATTCTCAGTTAAATGAAAGCGTAAGGCGTGTTATTCAGATGCTATGTTTGCTTCTACAGGTGTCTCTCACATTAAGACCATCAGGTTTCAGCGTACGCCTTCACTCCACTGTGGATACTGAGTGTATAATTTGATGTTTTAATTTTTCGTATAGTTCAAGTCAAGATTTACAATAAAAACGTCCCGAGAGTAGTGCGAAAAGAGTGAAGAAAATAAGGGTGTATGGTGGGAGGAGAAGTTGAAGGAAGATTTGGGTTTCCGGTACTCTCACTCACCGTACGAAACACAAGGTTGTTACTACATCCCAGTCTTCTGTGAGAGCGTGATGAAGTAGAGCCAGGTCCCGGTCGAGCCCGCCCGGTGACGAGCTGTTGTCAGTTAGTGACAGCAGCTAGGCTCTCGCACTATAGGACTTTGGAGAATTTGTAATTGAGAATAATAAAGGTAGAGGGGAAAGTGTGGTTGCCCGAAGAAGCGAATTTATGATGAGAATGAAAATTATAGGGGTGGAAGGTGGTGGACGAAAGGTAGATGATGTATGTGGGGGAGGAGGATTAAGGAAGACTTGGGTTAACGGAACCCGTCACTCGTCAAGGTCGCTGCTTCACGCCGGTCTTCCGTAAGAGCGTAGTACTTCCCCGGTCGAGCTGGCCTGGTTGCGATCTGTAGTCAGTTAGTGAAAACAGCTAGGATCTTACACTGAGAATTTGTGTGAGTGAGGAAGGTGGAGTGTTAAGGAGATTTGGGTTTCCTACTCCCACTCACCGAAAGAAACACAGCAACTCGAGGTCGCTACTTCACGCCGATATTGTGTGAGAGCGTAGTACTTCTGCGGTCGAGCCAGCCAGGTTATGAGTCGCTGTCACTAGGCTCTCCCACTATAGCACTTTTGAAGAATAGGAGGATAAGTGTGGCTTCCAAAGAAGCGAATTAAAGATGAATACATAGGGGTGGAAGGTGGGGGTGGTGGACGCATAATGGGAGGGGCGGAAGGGTAAAGGAAGACTCGGGCACCCGGAACTCGTCACTCACCGCAAGGAACAGCAACACAAGGTCGTTGCTTAACGCCGCCGGTCTTCTGTGAGAGCGTGGTACTTCCCCGGTCGAGCCAGCCCGCTACGAGCTGTTGGCAGTTAGCACAACAGCTAGGCTCTCCCACGATAACAAATAGACTTTCTAAGGGTTTAGTCTGTGTTCGAGAACAATAAAATAATTAAAGAAGTGAGACAGAGGGGTAAGGATTTTGTAGTGTATGTTTATTTAAAGGACTATGCCAAGCCGCCATAGTGAAATAGGCCCTCAGTGCCCACTAGTAAGACCGAATGTTCATATTAGTATGCACCACAAATAACTTATTGATAAAAGAAAATTATTGAAAAACCTTGGAGTTTCCAAACTATTAGGTTTTTTTTAATGTGCTATACACGACTATTGAAAAGCTGTAGTAGTATTGAAAACTTAACTTGTAGTATTGAAAACTTAATTTCTTCAAAAATGTTTCCAAACTGTATTAAGTCGTGAATAGAAGAGTTGATTACGTAAAATTTACATATTTTTTTTTGATAAATCAATTTTCTTGGGCATTGCTGGGCCTAAAATCGGCATTCCCCTTTAAACATTAGAGTTTGAATTTAACACGGTGTACTTTGCTTGTAGGATGTTATTCATTACTTTAATAAAAAACTTTTTCTCATGCTTTAATTCAGACGAAAACAGAAAGTTTGACTGACATTTTTACTCAGACCACCCTTTTTATGGCAATCACACCGAACTATACCCAAACCACTGCCACTTCTGAAAGCCAGAATCAACAGTGGCGACCACCAGAAAAGCGCCGAGGCAATGAAGCTCAACGAAGTCCCGGAGAATGAATTTAACCGTCATGGATCCCGCAACGAAATTAATCAGAAAAGAATAATGGAGGAATAGGAAAACAAAACTCAGACCTATTTGTCACTCTATGCAGCATGAATGATGGTTCATTCAAGCGTGATTCAAAGCACAATATCGTCCAGATAACTACCTATCGTTTCTACCCACCGAGACTAAATAGTTATTGCCACTCAGACCAATTTGTCACTCTATACAGCTTTTATTTTGTGAAGACACAAGCGCAATTCCGAAAATTAACACCCAGTTATTAACGTAATGTTTCTACCCAACGAGACTAAATAGTTAACACCATTCAGACCAATTTGTCACTCTGTACAGCATACTTTTATTTGTCATCCATATTTTTCACCTTAAAAAGCTTGTATGTTCACACGCGATTGTATTTGCGAGACTATTTAGCGGAACTATTTTAATTCATACTACTCAGACCAATTTGTCACTCCATAAAGTTATTATGTTTATGTCACTCGATACGGATTATAATAATGGTATTGTTGTCTATCCAGCTTGTAAGTTGTTGTCACTCAAGCGCAATTTTAATCAATTGATCACAAGCGAAACTTGTACTTTATGCCATTATTTGTCTCGTCATTCAGATGTTATCAAAAACGGAACTGTCATTAAAATAGACGAAACAGATTTGTTTCCAAATATGATATATGTACGATGTCAAAGAAAATTTCGACATAATCACTAGATCTCCCAAACGAAGTGGTGACCGCAGTAAGATGTTTTTAATACACAAGAGGATACTGCTACTCAACCTCCTGGGGTTTCCTTAGTCAGTTAGTCGCCTTTTACGACACCCGCGGAAATGGGGTTGGTCCTATTCTAAGCCGGGAGCCACACGGTTGAATCGATTTTCTACAAAACGTTCATTCAGCGAGAACGAGTGTCGGGTGAGTGAATGTTTTTCTGGGAACGCTTGAATGACAGTTTATGATCTGGAAACCAATGTCTTGTCTTTCAAATAATCACCGCGATACTAAGATCGCACCAAACACTTTTATGTTTGTTACCAATCACTTTTGTGCACGAGCTAAGAGCTGAAGGTACCCGTGGATGGCCGTCCACCTACTTTAGAATCTACGCGCCGAAATAAGCCCGGGATCTCTAGTCCCTCCGTCAAACCTAAAATAAAATATGGCTACAATTAAAGCGGAAAACTTCTCAATAATATAATGAAACGCCGTAAGTTTTTGTCGAATTTGCCAGCCTTATAAACAATTTTTTATAAAAAGCGACGGTCAAAGTTGTTAAATTGTGGGTAGAAAAAGCCAGGCAACTTCTCGATATCGTTCGAGTTCTTCCTCGTTAATTTTAAACCTCTAAATATGTCGCACCCTGTGTTGTCACGCATCTTAATATTAATTTCTTTTAAATGTTCGCCAAATTCAATCTGGGTAAATAGTCCGTAGGTACTTCACGTAGGTACACGTGTAAGACCTGGAATACACAGGCTACGGAAGTTTGTACATTTTTGTTTGTTGGTTTATTTATATTGCACGTTTTTGTTTTTGTATACTAAGATGGTAGTTTGTCTATTCCAGGCCTGAAGGCTTGGCCTTCTTACAAAAACGTGCACCTGTGGTGCTAGATAAGATGTAGGTGGTGCAGCCGGAAGTTGAAGCACTCGGTGTGGTCGTGGAAGCGTGGCGCGGCCAGCATACCTTCCAGGACTTCTTCGTTATCTTTGAGCGCTCTGTACATCGGCTGCCAAGTTCCGAAGTTGAGCTCCATCAGCTGGTTAGCCTTCCTGGCTATCTTCAGAGTCTCGCGGATCCAATCTTTGATTGGCATTGGCTGGCGCTCACTAGGGAAAAAGACTTCTATCAGAATACATTTATTTGACCAATGACGGTCGTTGCAGAAAATAAGCTATCATGGCCGATCTGCAGAGGATTTGCCTAATGAAGACGCTTTACTATCAATAGCCTATGTTGACAACGATTTAACATATTTTTTTACAACTCTGATCTGACTAATCAAATTTTACTGACGTTTTAAAAAAGCCGCCCCACGTTGTCGCAACGATCGCAGGAAATGATCAATAAATCAATCGAGTCACTTTATAGTGGGACTAACCCCAAGTTTTCGCTGTGGGGACTAGTCAACTATCACTTACCTATAGAACCTATACTATGTACAAATGGAAAAATACCGAGTTTCGAAAATTCAAATTATTAGAATGTGAACTTACTCCAACTCTGGATTGTCCAAAAATTTCATGATGCGACCGAGCATCAGGTTCGCCATCTTCCTTATCTCGTTCGTTACCTGTTCCAAAAGAAATTCTAAAATGAAGCATGAATTTCTCTCAAAGTAAAAATGATAAGTGTGCGGACACATACCTCGACACTGAACGATCCATACTGGAACTCAAAACTCTGGATGTTCTGTTTTATCAAGTCGATACTCTTGGTGTAGTCGCCTAGCAAAAGATACAAGGATATTTAAGTGTTGTGTTGTTTGGCTTTCCTGGTATGGTCATGTGATGTTGAGGGATGAAACGCATGTTACTAAAAGAGTTATGAATATAAATGTGGATGGATGGAGAGGGAGGAAAGGCCAACGAAAAGATGGATGGGCTGTGTGAGGAGTGATATGAAAGAAAAGGGAGTCAATGATAACGTGACGGGGACAGGACGGCAGGGAATAAGAAAACGGGTTGCGCCGACCCCAAGTAACATGGGACAAGAGCAGGAAGAAGTTGTCTGGCTTTGTTTTCATGGTAAAAAGCTAGGCCCGTAATGATGATTACAAAACAAAAGATCTGGCTGCGGTAAATTACTCCAGCCGGAACTGTTTTTGTCAAATAATTTAAAAACTATCAGCTTACCACATTAAAAAAATCTGCTTACGAATTACAGAAACTGTATATCTAATTATGTATTGCACTTAGATGACGAGTTTCGACATTTTCCGGCTGGAGTAACGAACACCGGTTTTGTTTTAGTAAAAAAGTTTTAGATATAAAATGACATAATTTCTTGGAGGTACAAGAGCCTTACCTACAGCCGCATATAGCATGGCTAGGTCGTCAGAAGCCTTCCGCAGTACATTATGGTGGCGGTACAAGACTTGTTGCATCAATCGGTAGGCTCGTACCATTCGCTCACAACGTTCCTCTTTGGATTTGGCTCGCATGGCTAAAATATTAATGGCTAGTTTATAACTTGATTGTACGTAGGCGGTACAATCCTATACGGCCTAGTGGAATAAGAGAATTTTGGTTTGACCATTAAAACTTAATTTTGCAAAGATTAAAATGCAGTACGGACATTCTTAAAGTTTTAATTTGAAGATATGTGGGCTTTTCTAATCTGGATTTTACAATATTTGACATCACTTGTTCTAAGGTGCCCAAAGACAAAAAAATAGGCAAGGTGTTGTGTACGATTGTACGAAACATATAAGTAGACAGTCTGTAGGCACCTCAATCCCTAAATGACATTGAAAAGGACAGTAGATAGGTGCTTCTATCTACCAAGCGATGCGTTAGCGCTTGTCAATATACAATACAAATAAACGACAGAACATATCATCTAAAAAATAGCACTTTATTTTTTGTATAAAAAACTTATAAATTAAAATCAATGTTTAATAAAACGCAAATCAGTATAAAACCTTTTACTTAATAAAATAACTTAAAAACAACAAAATAATAAAACTCAGTATTCAAAGCTTATCGTCATATATGATATATTACCATACTAACGAAGGAAAAGGTATCATAGAGCTTCTATATTTAAACACAGAAATCGAATTCGAGATCAAAAATGTAAACAAAGAAATGTCATTGTCAAAGTGACAGTTCAGGGGTAGTCAACATTTCCCTAGTAATTCAAATTAAGTATTTTGTTTTTTAACATTAGTGTTTTTGGAAGAACGCTACAGAGCGTGACAAAATTAAAAATATGATACCCTAAGGTAAATCTTAATATTATAGGTAAGGTAAACGAAATGAAAATAAAAGATTTATATTTTTATGAACAAGTTGCTCATGTTTATTTGAAATTAGGATTTATATAATATTATGATTTATTCACCTTATTTTCATAATTGTCAGGACAAGGTGTGCGTGTAAGAAAATTTACATTTATTTCATTAGTGAAATGCGAAGCCGAGGCGTTTCGCTGGTTGAAAACACTAAATGAAGTCCAAATGTTTAATAAGACCACTGCCTTATTGCCAGTAGCATAGAAATTATTTGCTCGATTTTATTTCAAACATAATATTTTATTCTTGGATCCTAGTTTACGTCACATTAATATTGAAAACTGTGTGCAATATTATATTTTAACTGTTTAAGATATGCCTACAATTCTAGCACTATGTTATAGTTATACTATTCGGCAAACTGCACAATTGAGGTTATTATTTAAAATTGGCAACACCTTTGTTTACATTTTTGATCTCGAATTCGTATTCTTAGTTTAGTTACTTATCACGTTAATGCTATGATCCTAAGCTCGTGGTACCTTTGCCCTCGTAGCTTGGTACCTTGGTGAGCAGTCAACAGCAGTTGCAACAGGAAATGGGAAGACATTCACGAAAAGATAACGTATGATACCTTGTTCCAGGGCAATAAGACCTCGATGCACCTTCAGTAATAACGGCCCTGCCTCTCTATCGATCTTACACCGCTTGCAGTAGTAGACTAACAGAACATATGAGAGAGAGTAGAAATTTTAGACTCGAGACAGGACAACTCTTTACACGATGATTGCAGAGCGCCGCGACGAGTCGGCCGTGTGCGGCTAGTTCTTTACTCATTTGCACAAAATCACGGACTGGCACCACCACTTTCATAATAATATCCAATAACTATTATTGCAGACCAAAACTTGGCAGTTTTAATACATTTTTGAGGCGTTGTGGTGCCGGACTATCCCTACTTATGCCAATTGGTAGTTCTTCTAAGTATAAAAGCCCTTCTATGAAATTTTGATTTCGTGTCGTCCGCAGTTACAAATGAGTGCTTTCTACATTCAACGTGTTTAATATAGTCTGGCCAAGCTAACTCTGCAAAACTATTAATTGGTATCCCCGAAAAGTTTTGTAGGCGGTATACTTATACATCAGTCACTATCGTGGTACTTGAGCTGTCAGATTGCTTACGCTGTAAAATAATATTCACAAAGTAAATATGTTTACAAGATATCGTAAAGTTGACTTGTACGTCGATCTAATAATTTCGATATTGTGATTTTTGCACAGATTATTTAACTAAGAACATTTTTTCGCTTGTTCATGTTGTTTACAAGAAGATCGTGTCAAATTACAACATTATGAAGCAAAACAACAAATTTAGCGGTTTGGCGGTAATCACACTGAAAATTCACAGTGATAAAACTGTGTGAAATCTACTGCATCGCGCTAAATTGACTATAATTTATCAGGAAGAATCACAATATAAAAAAAAATATACTGTAAACAAATATCAAAATCTTTTTTCGTAGTACAGACGATGTTCCCATCCACACATTTTCGAATACCCATATTTTTTACTTCTGCCGAGTTAGCGTGGCCAAACTATAGATTCCCTATTTCAGTTTCGGGATGGAATCCGGAAACTGAACTAGGTAGCATATTTACAGTTATATTCCGTCCATCCATTTATTTAACATTTGGCAGGTCTAAAACTTATCTTTAGTAACGTGATAATGCGTTACCGATTCGATTTCTTACAATAATCGACTTTATTTTCGAAGAAATTTTAATCGATTTAACACATTTTATTTTGTCACAATATTTTGTATTTTTTTGTAAGCATACCCAGGAGTTTAAATGACTATGTTTTGTGTATTAAAATAAACTGGTGCACCCTGTATAGCTTTTTCTATAAGTATGTAAAAATAAAATATTCTACATCATTCATCTACATCTACATCATACACATTATCTTATTGATAATTAGATCATAATGTGTTATGTATATAAAATGCTATATTTGGTGCTACATAATTCTATTCGTTTTTGAATTTTAATTCCTCGCAATAACGAGGCTAAAGAGCACGTCGCTGAACTATTGTAAGCGTCCATGAAGAATTGCATTTTATTATATATGATTGCTTGTTAATATGCAATCATATATACATACAAATGGGGAATTTCATATGCAACCATATATACCATATAAATGTGGAACTTCATATACGTGCTTATGTCAAATGTTAAATTAATGGTTGGACAGAATATCAGTTTTTTTTTCAAACACAGGGTTAGTACACAGTTTTTTTCATTGGACGCAATAGCGTTCCGGGATCAAGCAGTGTTATAGGATATTTCCTTCTGGAATTTCTTAAAAGCCGCCCAGAATCTGGACTTGTGCTCGGTTGAAGGCACTAGGCCTACTCCTAAAATTTTCAAATCCGCTATTTATTTAAATTTATAGGATACCTTTATTTCCTTACCGTCTCAACAAAAAAAGTTAAACATTAGACATCGCCTCGACACATACACATAACATCAGGCAAGAACTGGTCTTCTGGTCTATCGAAAAGTGATCACCTACCTCTCTTATATGTTCCGAATAATATATAATAATCTTAAATCTAATGAGTATATATTTCATAGCTATAGCTAGAAGCATTGAGGCTTCCGGCGACTGGGACCGCAATTAACTAGGACCGCGGTCCCAGTCGCCGGATCCATAAAAAATGAATATTTTTCTTCCGGCGACTGGGACCACTCATAAATGATAACTGAAATAAAAAAATGTACAGTCAAACGAAAATTTTTTAGATGTAATAATTGAAGAAAAATCCTTTTTGATTTAAAAACATCATTTATTGATATAAAAAAAACAGCCTCTGACTACAGTTCTGTTATTTAAAACTTTCATAATAAAAACATACACATAAATCATGCTAATAATAGTAATAAAAAAATAACATAAATCGTGCTTATAATAATAATCAACAATTTTTAAACAATTAAGAATCAGAAAGTAATTATTTATCACAAAATCAGCCTTTAAGTGGTACCGTAAATATAATAAAAAAATAACATAAATCACAATAAAAATTATAAACGTAGGTACTATCTATGTCAATCACAATTAGTTTAAAATGGCCGTTATGGCTTCACCCAAAATCAGTCAAGTAAATAATTATCACGAAATCAGCCTTAACTCTGTTAAAATATAAAAATAATGTTATACATTTAAAACACCCTTTGACCACTGTTCTGTTATTTAAAATATACTTAACAAAAAGATACACATAAGTCATGCTTATAATAATAATCAACAATTTTCAAACAATTAACAATCAGTAAGTAATTATTTATCACAAAATCAGTCTTTAAGTAGTACCGTAAATAAAATAAATAAAAAAAACATAAATCACAATTAGTTTAAAATGGCCGTCATGGCTTCACAGAATCAGTCAAATGATATAATAACTTAAAACCTACATATAGATCAATTATACCCATATCCGGAGTCAATGTTTATCGTAATCTCTCCAAAAAATGGCCGATACTTATTTTACAATTAAGTAAGTCAGTAACAGAATTATATATTTTTTTCATCTTTGCAATCGAAGAATGCTTCCTCTTCGATATTTGGATACCGTTAGGATTTTTTAATGCTCCAGAATAGTATTTCATATCTTTTATGAGGCCTTCCAGCAACTGGGCAATGTTTGGCTTTGGTTTGATGTACTTTCTAATGTGGCTATTCCATTGCTCGACAGCATTATTTGTTTTGTTTAATTCCCCATAAGTAGTAAATGTACCTGCGAGTGTTGAATTTTCTAGCCATGTTTGTACAAAGTAGTCATTAAAGTTTGTAATTTCTGCACTAATTGGCGACTCTTCCATGACATACAACCAGCCATCGTCGACCATATCTAGTGGGAGATGAGAAAGCGCCGAACATAGCTGAACATGGTCTTTTCCTGGTTGAGTTTTGTCGACGCCCAATTCCTTCGCTTTACGCCACAAACTTTTTTTGAAGTGATAAATGCAACCTACTATTTTCACACCAGGGAAAAAATGTTTGACCGCTTGTATTGATGAAACTTCGAAGTCCATGGTCATTACAGCCGGCTCCCATTCGGGTATCTGGCTTTTTATGAGTTCAAAAAGCAACTTATACGTAGACTTCTTCTTATCAGGTAGAAGTGCGTAAGCTACTGGAACAACATTTACGTAGTCTTCATTACTTCCAACATCTGCATGTATAGTATAGAGTTGATAAAATGACTTAATACAAATTTTAAATGTGCCATCAATATAGAAATGTTTGCACAGTTTAAAATATTTTTTAATTTCTTCACTTGCAAACACAATTACGCGCTTTTTTTGCCCTCTATAGTCAGCAAGCAACAATTTTTGGTACTTTTTTGGTACTTCGACGTCGGCAGCTCTGTGAAAAGTGACTTTTTTTGCTCCAATACCATCGTTTCTTTTTTTGTAGAGTCGCTTTTCTATGTTGTGAAAATGTGGTAATTGTGTAACATGCTGTAATCCCTCGTCTTTAAGAACTTCCATATTATTTTCAAACACTTGTGCAACAGGGATATTTATATCCTTTTGAACATCTTCTACACATTTTTGCATTTGGCGGTTCACTTTATCTTTCGCGAGATCAATAGGTTCATGACAATGAGCAGTTTCGTTCAAAATAGTCATCGCATCGACTCTGATTTTTACTGTCGCGTTGCAAACATTTTTTCTTGCACATCGCCATAGTTTTGAGCCATCTTTGTTTATTCTTTTAAGAATATATTCATAGCCAGCTCTTCGCAAAAGTTCACGTCCTCTTTGTGTGACATCAATATAAAACGACTGTTCACCACGTGAAGTTGAAGGACTTTTTTCATCCATTTTGATAATTCTAAAATCGAAAAAAAAATAACTATCAGATAATCTTAACAAATGACATTTTTTTTTGTGATATTAAAAAGTCGCATCAAAGATGAGAAGCAATCTAAAGTAAAAATATTTGTAACCACGTCGTTTAACCCCCTTATTAGCTTGTTTTGTTTATAAATAAGTTACTAAAAATTGTTTTACATACCTGAAGAGTATTAAATGAAGTCACTATACACCACCACTTACATCACACAATTTGCAACAAATATTCAGCGCAGTATCTTACAATGATCTAATATGACACTGTCTGATGCAAAACTTGACTTTCTTAAACTGATAAGCTTCTTGTTCGTGATTGGCCGAGCCAGCTTCTTGTTCGTGATTGGCCGAGCCAGTCATCGGGCAATGCAAAATTTCTCGTTTATAACAAAAGGGCTACCTGACCTTGAAATCGACAGGCAAAACGGACTCGAGTTAGAGAGTGATAGTCATAGTATTATACAATGCTATGCCCTTTGTGTGTGTTTTACCTGCATGTGTGAATTATGTTAAAACGGGCTAGCTTAATCTATTACTAAGCGCATAGGATAAAATCATGTCTAGAACGAGTCCAATGATATTCATATAAATAATTTAGAATTTTTTTCGTTTGACTGTACCGATTTTGGCTTGAATTATAGATTTTTTTAAGTTATCTATGAGTGGTCCCAGTCGCCGGAAGAAAAATATTTATTTTTTACGGATCCGGCGACTGGGACCGCGGTCCTAGTTAATTGCGGTCCCAGTCGCCGGAAGCCTCGGCATTTACCCAGCAGCGGGACAATATTATAATATGATGTTAATAGATATAAATATAAAAAATATTAATAGTAAGCGGTTACAGCAAGTGTTCTGTGGGTGACCCGTACCCGGTTTCGAATGACCAGAAGTAGCTCGAAGACAAGGGTAAGTACACCTCGTCCAAATTAAATTGACGTTACATTTACATCGAACAATCTGGGACCTGACACTGTGTAGGGGTTTCCAGGTTGATCAAGCAATATTATGCATTAAAGGTAATCAACACACCTAGCTGTAAAATTCGAGTGAGAAACAGACAAACATTAGCTATATTTTACAGCGTTACAGGATGCAAACTATAAAATATAATACTAATAATGAACCGTTAGCTACCCCTGAGAACGATAAAGGAACGAAGAGTTAGTCCTCGATCTATATGTGGTATATATTATATAGTTTCTATCTTTTATCTGAGTGTGAACGCGAGGCGCGTTTTGTGACGCGCTATTATAAAGATGGATACCTTACCTAATGCGTGCATCGCATCGGCTGTTTCTGCGGCGTTCTGGACTCTTTGCAGCGGGAACTCATTGGGACATTGATGGCAAGACATGCGTGTTCCCACCCAGGTTACGGGGCCCTTGCATGACGCGCATGCGTACGCAGAGAACAGAGCCTGTGTCAGGGGATCAAAAACACCATACATAAGGGCTGCGGATCGACTATTTAGACTCGAAACACTGCATTACAGGTGATGGATTTATAACAATTTATCTGACTAAAAAATCTAATTTTATGTCACAGACAGAGACACAAGTAAGAGTACAGTAGGTTTACATTAATGTCTCTCGGCAAACTTTGTGTTTTGTCAGTCGTCGGATTTCTATCAGTTGCTCTTTCCACTTGGTGCAGACCCGCAGCCGTATTGAGTAAGTGAATACGGCAACGCAAAGAGTTTGACCGCTATCCAATCGACCAAATCGATCAATCACATGTGAGATGAAAGACGCGATGTGGATTTCCGTCTGTGTGATTGGTCGATTTGATAGCGGTCAAACACTTGTGCTTACGCAATACGGCTGCGGACGCTCCCAACCAACTTGGAAGTATATAGAGTTGTTAATACTCTTTTAAGTTTTACAGCTATACATAGAGCTGTAAAACTTAAAAGAGTATTAACAACTCTTCTCTTCTATTCAAGTTCACACGGAAATCAAAACAAAACAACAATAAACCACTAAGTTCTGAATTCAAATTATTATACACGAAAAATCTAATAATTGTTGGACATGGAAATTAGCATTCGTTTGTATTCGGAAATGCGATGATTGCCGAGCGACATTAAGAAAATAGTTGTACTGTACTTGCGTCTGTGTCTTGTTCTGTCAATAAACCGACAGGGCCAATCAAAATGTAGTGAGTCGCTTTCTCGTACTTGGACAGAATAAAGAGATAGATATATGTTTAGATGTCCAGAGGCTTAATAGTCGATGGGGCTATGTTACTCTATACAACTGTCTAGTTTAATAGTAAACTCGTTTTAGCTAGGTACGTGGCCAACAAATCTAGACTACATGTGCCTATACGATCAACAATTTCTTTTGCTGTTAAAGTTTAATTGTCATCTAAATTAAATGTGATAAGGGTTCAAGTTACAGTTGTTTACTCTGGCTACCTAGCTATCTGAAGCAGAAGGCCTTTTATTGTGCGATTCAAACTTAATGACAGTTTGGTGTACGAGGTGAGTTGCTGCACAGTAGGGAGTTGAGATGAGGGGTGGGGTGCTGCGCAGCGAGTAGCTCACTACAAAGCCGCCACAAAGTTTGAAGTTTGATTGATATCTGGTACTTACAACAAAATCTTTCCTGGATTCATCGAGACAGGCGGGGCACTTGCAGTGGAATCCGTACTGTATGCGCAGTGTTTCTCGGCGCTCTTCGGTGGACTGGCGCGCGTAGTGCGGTCCATAGCAGTTTAGTACCTCACCCCCTGCAGGGAGCTCGTGAATCACTTTCACGTAGAGGTGGTTTTTGTAAAAGCTGGACACCGAACAACAGTGTTGTTAAGTATTGTCAAATTTCGAATTTCGGTAAAAAGTATATTTTTTTCTTTAACGATAGTCTTACAATTAATTCTCTAAGTCACTTGACCACTTGTGACGCTAACTATTGATGCAACAATACGTTTTACCGAAATTTCAAATCATTGGTTACGATCTTTCACCGTTGGTTGACTTAGCTACGGATAAAAAAAAACCGGCCAAGTGCGAGTCGAACTCGCGCACGAAGGGTTCCGTACCATTGTATGGGATGTCGTATGGGGGTTTATTTTATTTTTAGTATTTGTTGTTATAGCTGCAACACAAATAGATCATCTGTGAAAATTTCAACTGTCTAGCTATCACGGTTCATGAGATATAGCCTGGTGACAGACAGACAGATGCACAGACAGGCATTCGGACCGTGGAGTCTTAGTAATTAGGTCAACTGGGCCTAATTTGAATAGAAACTATTGACCCTCCCTAGCATCGGCCGCCGAGGCGTTTTCATGAGACAGATATATGTTTAAGAAATACTCACACGTTGGTGATATTCGGCTCGCAGGAGTGATTCATCATAGATGCTGCTGGGTACACGCCCGTGCCAATGCGACGCCATGGATTGATAACTGCAGGGGCTAGGACACAAGCTTGAAGTGACATGTTCATGAGTTCTTAGTCTATTTCTCAAAAGCATAGCATTCAAGAATTTTTTTTATTATAATTGTGACAATCTAAGAACTCCGGTGACGTTCCTAATTTTTCATTAAGCGTTAATAATCTTTAGGCACTTATTGTAATTGTATATATTATGTTTGTATTAGTTTTGTTTTATTACCATTCATTCCATGAACTTATACACAATGTGTCTGTTTCTTATCTAATTCTCCTGTCGCAGGTCTGCTGGAAGAAATTTCTCTAGAAATAAGCAGCACTTATGAACTTTGTCTTGTAAGTGTCTTGTGTACATAAATAAATAAACGACTATCATTCCTTATATAACGTATTTTTATAGCTGTCAAAGCCGACTTCATAGATTGTCACGACTTTAGTTTCATTTATATCTTTAGGTCTTTTAAGAATTATTGAAGAAATAGATCTGATTGCAAATTTAAAGTTTTAAGGGCAAGAGTATTCACAATAACTTTATTTTAACCTTCAATTGAGTTATCACAAAATTCTATAAATTGTTCCACTTCAGTTTAGTTTACACTGTATAAAAGTTACTTCAAATAACGTTTATTATTACTTTGTAAATTGCATAAGGCGATATATACAGGAAGAAATTCCTAGTGTGGCGCAACGTTTTTTAAAAGCGCAGTACTGGCCGTGCGCCCGCTCGATGCCAAAATATCAATATTGAACCTCCTTTTGAACAGTTTTGTTTGCAAAATATTATTTGATTTACATATGCTATTTCAGTTATGAAGCAATTTCAGCCATCAATTTTTCTGTGTAATCTGTTTTTTAAACATCCAAATCGTTTTGGAGGAGTATCCAAAAGTTGCGAAAAAATATCGTTTTGTTAATTTTTTTTTAAAGCAAAGCTTTTAGTTACACGAAAAAACCTTGTTTCAAAAATAATGTACATGAATCAATAATAAATGTATTTTTTTTTCAAACCTTTTAACCTAGCCGTTACTAATGAGTATGATTTAGAAAGTAACCGTTTTACGACACTAAAGCGGTGGAAAGCCCTTAAAAAATAAGGCAAATCATTTCAAATTCGAGACAAAATCTTACATGGTATTTCTCGCCTCGGGCCAGTATTGAGTTCCATGACGGTATGGGCGTTGGTAACGAGTTGGCCAAGCGTGCGGAAGATCAGGCCAGCACATAGGAGCTTCATCTCGTCCATAGGTAGAGGATAGCCCACTTGTTCAGGGAAGAACTCAAAGAAATCAGTGTGTTGCTCCAGATAGAGAGTCAGCATGGTAGATGACTGAAAATGAAGTTTAATTGGTAGGGAATACTCCAAATGTTTTTTTTTTTTTTAAGACAGTAGTACTTAGTTGACATGATTACAATCAAAACGGTTAGACAGATAAGTAAAATTTAAAAATTACCCTCGACATGATATCTTGCGCAAATACTCCGATTCAAACAGTAAAACGCCCATATCTTTTGAGCGCCCGAACCGATTTTCATCAAACATAGCTACACTCCCGATAATGTCACCTTTTAAAAAAAACTAAATCAAAATCGGCTCATCCGTTTAGGAGCTATGATGCCAGACAGTTACACAAACACACAGGTACACATGTCAAACTTGTAACATCCCTGTTTTGCCGTTGGGGGTTAAAAATACGATTATTAGGTACAACACAAATTTACAGGCAAACCGAAAGTTAACAATAAAAAGCATTGTTTTTTTTTCAATATTGTATAAGCAAAAGACACGATGAAATAAATTATTCATGAAACAGACAAATGTACCTTAATGATTGAGATCAGACCACCTCAATATTCAATTTTGCCGACCAACCGATTAAGAGCCACAAAACCACTGTATGTATATTCTGCCACGTGTACTGTATGTTTACTTCATATAAAGTACAGTTGCCTGGTATACGCTGAACTGTATTTGGCCCAGCCGCAAGGCAACCACTTATATATTATTTTTTTACCAATTTTTATATTTTTGTTGGCTAAGATATTGTTGTGTGCCCTTTCTGTTTTGTGCTAAATAACCCTCTATTCTTTCAAACTACTTTCTATTAAAAATTAAAACAAGTCCTCACCAGAGCATACTGAATGCTATCAGTGTTAGCCGAGCTGTCCAAGTTGGATGTAAGTTTGAACATGGTATAGAAGGACTCATATTCCGTCCTGTATATAAGGACATCATCGACGCTGGCATATGCAGCCATCAGAGCAGCGGCCGTTGTTGGGGCATTGACATTCGGAGGCAATGGAGGGAAACCTTTATGAGCGTATTTTAACATCACCCTGAAAAACACAGTGTCAATTCTAGAACTTGAAAAAATCTCATACACATATTCTGTGACATTTTTTCAAACTGGAGTATCTTGTATGTTCATCTCCATAACAAAGTACCTTTGCGAATGGACTAGAATCAATTATTGTCATTCTTAACTTTTAAATTCAAATGTGACGGTTTTTACCGATTTCTGAACTATGAATTTGAAGTTGAGTATTCGTCAAACTATACGTAAGCCTGAAAACACTGTCAAAATCACGACACGTTCTTAGTGTCAAAATATTCAATTCAAAAGTCGGCCCTTAGTGGCCTACACGAAATAAATAATTTGACTTTGAAATTTACAGTTGTAATTGTCATTTATTGACTCCAATGTCCTCGACTCGAGTTTTTTCCGCGGCTGAGTCGAGTAGAGCAGAGGAAATTTCCTTCAAAAGGACCCCAACACGGGAGTGACCAATTTATGTTATTGCGAGCTCCTTTACCTTTTCATCAGTATCTCAGAAAATTTTTGCTCAAAATTTTACCTGAAGGCGAGGTGTGCTATCCCGATGATTGGGAAGATGTTAGCCCTTACTCCGGCACATTCCCAGCGGTGGTAAAACGTCTTGCTGAGATGGTGGCAAGCTTCGTCGCAGTAGATCACGCGCGAGCAAAAGTTGCACCTATAAAGATGACGATACATTATGACGATGTCAGAAAATTTATCTGAATCAGGTAAAATTTTAAAAGCCCCCGACGATTTTTATTTCATGCTTATTAAACTACATAATTTATCTAGTAGTAGACACGCTTCGATCGACTATCTATCAAACGTAATTATGCCACGTTATCTTGCGAAAATACACAGACTCAAAAAGCAAAACGAAAAATTTTCATTGAACATAGCTAAGAACACTCTTGATAAAGTCACCTTAAAAAAAAAACTGAATCAAAATTGGTTCATCTGTTTAGGAGCTATGATGCCACAGAAAGATACTCGAATATACAGGTACAGTTCAACTATATCGGCTAACTTCGTGTTTCGTCAATCGTCGGCTTTCTGTCAGTTGCCCTTTGCCAAGTTCAAAGGGCAACTGCCAGAAATCCGACGACTGTAGATCGGACGCTCTCAATCAACTTCTAAGTATATAGAGTCGTTAATACTCTTTTAACTAATTGTAATGTATTTAAAAAATGAGAGGAATGCTGCTAAAAGGAAATAGGAAAATAGTTTTACAGCTCACACGGAAATCAAAACAACACAACAATAAAATACTTTTCATAGACGATAAATATAATTATTTATGGACATGGAAATTAGCACCCGTTTTTATTGGGAAATGCGATGATTGCCGAGGAACATAAAGAAAATAGTTGTACTGTACACACGTCAAATTTATAACACCCTTCTTTTCCGTCGGGGGTTAAAAAGGACGCCGTGGCCAGTAGAGACGTCATTGCCTGTCACATATCTATGAGAAAGGTGATTTTGACTGAACGGCTTGTGAAGAAAGTTTCTAGCTTGCCGATGAGGCGTCTCGTTGATGAAAGTTGGAATACTTGCCCAATCATAGCAAGGTCGGTATTGCAGCAGTAATCGCAATAGTGCGGGTGAGGCAGATCTTTGTTCGGTAGCCGGACGGAAGCGAATGGTTCCTCAGCGAAGACCACGTCCCCTCTGGTCACTGGTTCCCTCACGATGACATGGCGTCCTTGTTCCTCGTTGCGGCTGTAAAAGAAATTGGGTTCAAGATCTGATCTACTGCTACCCAACGTTGGCCTAACCTATGAAACTGTTGGTACAGGTGCACTATTGAAAAAAATTCTCTTCAAAAATGTTTCAATTTACCAACGATTTTTCATTTAATTTGCCTAACTGTTGTATGGTAGTTTGGTAAGCGATGTTTCAGTATTGGTTAGTACCGACCTCTGAGTCGACTCACAGTAGCAGCTAACTTATGAGGCCTACATACGAGTTTGTTACAACCAGTTCAAAGCTTCATATAAACGAAGACCACAAGACAAGAAAAGTTTGCCTATCTCTGCAAATTCTCAACAAAAATATTTTACGCCATATATTTTGATTGGCCCAATATTTACTGTCTAGTTCTCAACATTTCTTATTAAAACTTGTTTCGTAAAGTCGTGGCGGTTGACAAGACCGTATGGAAGAAAGAAACTTGTTGCGCCGACCCTAATAGACAGGCAGCTGATGATTCACACAATAAGAAAAATCATGAAGTAAATGTCGCTCTACCCGTTCAGATGAGCCGCCACCTGAATACAACTCCGCAGTGGCTGTTCCGACTCCGCAGTGGAGGCAGGGCGGAGCACGCAGCACGCAATCGTAAATCGCAGACGCAGCACGCAGAACGCCAGACGACGACGTTGATAGCCCGTCACGTCACGATCCCATCATCAGATTTCATATGAATTTGGTTATATATTAAAAAGTGATGGTTCGGGACGTAAATCCTAATTTGAGGTATTTTTTTTCATTAATCTTAGAAAACCTTAAAGCTAATACAATCATTACAGTATTATGTTGATAGCTGCTTTAATATGCAATAATGTTTTGATTTAATTTGTACTATCGATACAGGCTGATTAGGTAAAACTAATATTTTTGTATGATTAAAGTGTTTAGAAAAGTCCATTTTATATATTTATGAATTTTGTTTTAAACTAGTTATTTTAGAAACACGTTCAAAGTATGTAAATAAGTTTTTTAATTACTGCAAAATTGTACACTGGATTACTGCCTTCAATTAGTAAGATCTCTATCATTCAATGGTTTGCTGGAAGAAAATTCCATATTGGAGTTAAGCTCGCCTTTGTACATGAATATTGAGTTTTGGTGTACAATAAAGAATTAAGAAGTATAATTGCACATAGAAGTCCTCGCGCAGGGTTGCCATCTATTTAGAACTGGTTTACCCTGGCAGATCGGAATCAGTAAAATCCAGAAGCTCTCAACATTTTTGATGAAAAAACTGATTGTATCAAACTATTAATCTTTGCTAAGTATAGGAGAGTATATGGTCTATTAATAGACAGACTCTCGTCGACTTTCTCATTGTACAAAGATATTTCATAGGGTAATGCCTATTGGATACAAAGAGTAGTACCTACTAAAAGCACTGTTGCAGGATTTGTCATAATTTTCCTAAAATAATCCTAGCTAGTCGTCAAAGATACACCGAAGTTCAACATTGAAACACCAGCTAGCTAAAAACTCCTTTTCCCATGGACGAGGCACAAACTACGAAACGCCACGATTCTTTCATTTAGTATTAGTAAAAAAAAGTAGATCTGCCTGCCTTATCACAGTCGCTAATTACTTTAGGGAATAAATAAAGCTTCCGAAAAACATATTAATTTTCAATGGTCTATAGTTGCCTGTAATACTAAATAAGCTGTGTTAAAATTAATTACCAAAACATTTTTGTATTTAACAAACAAACGATAAGCGTATTCAAATTACAATTCTACGAAAAATAATCTGTACCTACTTTCAAATAATAAACTAAACTACCGAAAAGTATCAAACTGCCGAAAAAGATACTAAATTTCCAAAAACATATGCTCAACTAAATATTATTGAAAATAATTACCTACTGGTCGGCCCGCGCGGGATCTATAATAGGTAACTATAGAATCGGTTAGCTTTGCAATATTTGCAGCGGTGCCGCTATTTTCAACGAATACGTCTAAGAGCCAGAGAAGCGAGCTCGGGAACTTAGGGAATCCCCACACGGATAGACTAGTTTCGAAGGGATGACGGGAGTTGAAGTGAGCGACTTTCATGTTAGGTTACTTTAGACGCTGTAGACAGAAATAGGAGTCTCGCGCATCAGGCCTCCGTCGACTTTGTTGCTGAAATATTAATCGTACTCAGTAAATATTTTGAGTATGCTCATATTTTTAGGTGTAATTAATGAATGATATTGATTACAAGGACATTTGAATATATGTCTTAGGAGTATCTATGGAATCATTTAGAAAAGTATATTTATAATGTCTGGCCACGGGAATTAAAATTTAGCTAAAAAGATAAAAACAAATCGATAAAAAAAAATCACTTACACTAGCTGAATAGCATTGCAAGCACTCCTGAACTCAGGATTCTCTCCCATGAACAGATGCGGCATGAGCAGCTCGTCTTGTGGGGCTTCCAATCTGGGATGACGGACCAGTTTTTCTTCGAGCTGCGAGTACGATTTGTCGAATTCAGCTGAAAACATTTGCTTGTGTGACTATTTACTGAGTACCAAATTAACAAAAAAAATCAAAAACACTTCCAAAAGGAAACACTACAAAAAGAAAAATACCTTTTTTTGTGAAGTTCGTGTCTTTTGTACCTACCTATTGTTTTCCAGTTTTCGACACCGACTTCGGAAAAGAAAGTTAGTTTTCGTTTTGTAGTGTTTTCTTTTGGAAGTCGGTTTGATTTTTTTGTTAAAAGAGTTTTATTTATCTCTTTGTAGTTTTGGTAGGTAAAATTATTTATAGCCAAAGTACATCTCATGACGATTCCTATAAGCTCATACACGACTAGGATACATTGTTTTATTTCGGCTTTCCAGTGCATGCCTTCCGGCTTCATCATCAGGTCGATTCGAGGGTACCATTTAAATCAGTACCATTTGTTCATAAGTATTTGCTTCACCATAGGCAGTTAACTATTCGAGATATCTTATACCCGTGACATACTTAGCATCAATAGTTTCAGTGGCAATCTGTGGTCTTCTTCATCAATTGCACTTCACCAAATATATTTTATGAGTGCAAATATATGCAGTGTTGATGAAAATACCAAAACCGCAATATGTATGCCTATAATATTTAAGGAGTTCCCTCGATTTCTACAGGATCCCATCTTAAGATCCTAGCCTGGTTCATGGGACCATGTGGGAAGTATACCCTTTCAAACAAAAGAATAATTTTCCAAATCAGTCTAGCAGCCTTATTGCGTAATAAATTCGGAAAGAGTATGAAAAATCCACCAATCACATGCGAGATGAAAGACGCGATGTGGCTTTCCGTCTATGTGATTGGTCGATTTTTCATACTATTTGTCAAAGGAGCAAAGGCTCTTTCCGAATTCATTACGCAATAAGGCTGCAGGCGTTTTTGAGTAATCAGGTAACATACATAAAAAAAAAGATGCCGACGAATTGAGAAACTCCTCTTTTTTTTGAAGTCGGTTAAAAAAATCAGTATAAAATGGAATATATATTTTTTTACAGGTTTTTTTCCATATCTATATATTACAAAACAAAATTATTCATTGAAAAATATTTTTTTAAAACAAGCTTTATTCGTTTTCATCTCAGCAAACCTTTCCATTTGATACACAAATCATGGCAGTGCACAAAATATAACTAGTCCGCCATATTGTATTTTGAATGACGTCACTTAGCAATGCATTGTCATCCAAACTAAACGTGTATACAAAATTTCATCTTAATCGGTGGAGGAGAACTGCTTTAAAATTCAGTTGCATAATTTGATCCGAACACACTTACATACATACATGGCAAGTTAAATAAAACCTTGCAAAAAGGACATACCTTTCGAGATGCCCCGCAGCCGCACTTTTTCTTGGTGGCGAACTGCTTGCTTCATTGCCTCAATACACTTCTTTCTTTGCCCCAATTCAAAGTAGCATTCAGCACGACGCAGATAGAGTTTGTGCTGAAGATCTTCTGGGTAATCGTGATTCAAAGCGCGCTGCACATCGCGCAGACACTCCTGTAAATGTAACACGTATAACTAAAATAAATAATTTAAATAATCACAGAGTGCAGAAAAGCCTCGCTGGCAGGTTCTTGAAGCATTAGTACTAAAAATTCTTGGCATTGCGTGATGAGCTTCAAGTGACCTTAAAATCAGTCAGTTTCTATACGTCATATGTGTCGTAGTGTAAATAAAACATGACCAGAAGTGTTGACAATGCCGCCTCTGGTAGCGGCGGTCGAGGCGTCTCCGTGCTCAGTGCGAATAGTCTTCGAATTTTCACCGTCAAAGTCAACATACCTTAAATTTCTTCATCCTCAAAGACGAAGCGGACCTATTAGCGAGGGCCACCGAGTAATGAGAGCTTTCCTTGAGGGCGAATAGCACGCTCTTTGTGTACAGCTTGTGACTCTCCTCAAATAGGTCTGCTTTGAACTTGACGTTTCCCCGCTGACGCCATATCAGCGAAATATCATTGTCCTTGCGCGGGGAATCGTCTTCAGACTGTGTTCTGTCGTAGACAAGCCTCATCATTCGTATCCATTCCGTAAAGATGTGTCTAAACAAAAGAAAGCTGGGTTGAATAAATTGTTTTAGTGGCATCTTACGACTGAATAAAACTAGAATTATGGCTTCGCAAGGGCATAGAAACAGATCACTAAGTACTAGTATAATTTGATGCAAGTCAAATTCGCATGTGATAGTTATACACTGTGCAGGTCACAGTGTTATACAAATGTGCATGTGATATTTGCGCACTGCGCATGTCATATTATGATAGTAATTTTCATGTTTTATTAATTATGTGCATGTCATACTGTTATCCAAATGCGCAAGTGATTGTTGTGCACTATGCATGTCACAATTTTATAAAAATGCGCATGAGATAGTTGTGCACTGCGCTTGTTGTATTATGATAGTGTCATGTTTTATTAATTATGTGCATATCTTTTCTATATAATAAAAAAAATGTTGCTGTTCATTAGTCTAGTTAAAACTCCAAAACGGTGTAAGTAGGTATATAAATATAAATGCGCATGTGATAGTTGTATAATGCGCAAGTGTGCTTGTCATATTATGAAAGTAATTGTCGTGTATTATTAATAATGTCCATGACACAATGTTGTACAAATGCACATGTAATGGTTGTGCTCTGCGTTTGTCATAATATGATATAGTAATTATCATGTTTTATTAATTACATGCATGTCACATTGTCATTTGAAAGTGCATGTGACAGTCTTATATAGTAATTGTCACATTTTTTACATAAAGTGCCTGCTGCATTGTCTTTAGAATGTGCATGTAATTTTACACTGCACAGACAATACTGTCATACTATTTTCATGTCTTGAATGTGCACGTGCATTGTCACAAGAATATGCATGTTATATTGTTATGTCTATTTTCAAAAAGTTATATCAAATAAGATACATTTTCTTTTTAAATATTAACCTGATGCTAAAATGTTTAAGTCATAATGTACTATTATTTTGGTCAAGTGCAGGCATCGAACTCGCAAACCTGTTTCGCAGAAGCCGTTTTGCACAGGCACGCTGATGCTAATGATTTATTTATAGTGTCTAAATTATAGCACATCATATCGCATTTAGTGTTCTATATGTTCATTCAACTTATTTTTATAATCAACATAACATCACACCATATTCCCCGAAAGTATAGGAGACGTCTGTGCATTTATAGTACCTACACACCCCACCCCATATAACCTCCCCCAAATATATATGTTAGTCCCTTATAACAGAGGAAAAGGCTATTGCCATCAACCAAGCATAAGTCTAGCCTCCGGGCTTCTGCTGAGAAATTCCAGATGGAAAAACCAATAACACTTTATCAACATAAACAAACAAACAACAGACATATTTTATGTGTTCTTCGGACCACTACTTTACAACAGACTAAACGCAACAGCAAATATTTATTCCCAAAATTATTGTAACTGTAAGAAAATTCTCAAGGAAGCTCTTCAAAGTATGTCCTACGAAGATACAGAGAAGTTATTACTTGAGCTAAAATAGATATAGTACATATATTATTTATTTTAAGAATCTAGGATGTTAGAAAATAAGAATTTTATTATTTACACTTTTTAAAATATTACCTAAGATTACTATAATTTTTAATAATCACAATTAATCAAATGTAAGGTATATTTGATTAATTGTGATTATTAAAAATAAAAAAGAAATGAGCCTCTTCTCGCCTGATATACAGGATTACCTAGTTCTGGCACAAAACACATGTAAAATAGGCTTAAGCCAAAATTGTAATGATTGTTCTGCAAGAAATGAATATTGTTCTTATTTATTTTCTCTTTCTAGGGCTTGTAGGCAGAAGACTTCCCGCTCCAGCATATAACATCTCCATCTAAGATGTAGCAACTAAATCTTGCAGCAACTTATAATCTAAAATACCTTTCTTAATTAAAATAAACATCTATTATTTCATCTCATGTGCTTGTAGTCTACCGACTGATTGCAAGATTACAAGTACAAAACAGAACTTAAATAAACAATATCTTCTAACATATGCTAAACTTAAAACATAATATTAAAATAACTTTGTAAAAGAATAACAAAGAGCAAACGCAAAATGGCCCGGGCAGTGATCTCTTCTCTCCTTCACACCCACTGTAGTCCTATATGTACTAGTTAGGTAGCCTAGGGATCCTACATGACCTGCGCGAGCTGTATTGATCGCCGCATGAAGTACTACGCCGAATTTATAACTAACGCTGCAATTACTATACATAGGTTACTTACCGGATTCCTCTGTGGTTAAAGATGTAAGACAGAGTTTCGATTGCGCCGTCTGGTCTGCGGTCTATTTTCTTCTCCTCGAAGGCGATGATGCACAGAAGGACCTCCCATTGCTTCGCGGGGTCTTCTGGCAACCCATCGCGGTTCATCATGGATCAGGTTCTTATGATATCAGCCAGACGAAAGTAGTACATTAATGAAGACATCTCCCAAAACAAGTCACAAACACTTAAGAAAACACTGAGAGTAGTGAGTGCTGGGATCTTTAAGAGAACACGTCCAGCAAGCTGGGACGCCGACTGAAGACTGAAGGCACTGACTGAAGCTCCGAGCCCGGGCGGCAGAGCGGCGGCCGCAGCCGGCTATACAATTTATAGGCAAAACCAAAATATTGATCTCTATCCTGCTTGTCCTGCCTTGTCCTGCCTGCTGTCTTTGTTTGACAGCTACGGCCGGCCTCGGGCCTGCGCGTTTTATTATCGCTCCGTTGTAGGGATGGCGATCTGAAATCAATTAATCGACGAACCGATTTTAAGACCAAATATTTATCGATATCGAAAACTGAATCTATCCATAGATCGATATTTCTCCCTAGAAAATCAAGATTCCATTTTTCTATTTTGGTATGAAGCAAAATATTATTTAAAATTAGTAGTACACAAACACATATAAATATATATAGAAATGAATTATTTTTAGTTTCCTTGAAAACTTTTTATTATTACAAACAAAGTAAATATCTTTTTAGTACCTGTTACTTTCATTTATCTTTAAAAACAACTTTATTTAGTTAAAAAAATGTTAAAAAAATCTATTATTAAACCAATATTTTTTCTTTATTTCAATTCTTTTTGTTTTCCGTAATTGGATTTATATTTGTATTGAAAATATAAACGTGAAAAACGACTCGATATAGAGATCGATTTTTGGAAAACTGTTATTTTTTTGCTTTTAAAATGAATCGCGCATCCTTGCTCCTTGCCCGTTCTACGCATATAATTTAGTTCAAAGATACTATATACTGATTTAGTTATTATATTCGTTGTGCGCATGGACGCTAAAGCACTAGATCTCTAAACATAATATTCTGGTATGATGCCCAAGACCCAACGATCGCACCCTATAGTTATTATATTTCTTTTTTGTATTGTATATTATATATACTATATTGTATATAATAATAAAAATAGATATGCACGTGATTGTTGTTTTGAAATTAATGAAGAAGATGCAATGGATACCGAACATGAACCAGCATGGACCAATGTGTATACGGCCAGAGACCAGTAAAAAGCATTTTCTATCTTTGTCTTTTCGCCAAAATGACAGAAGAAATAGGCGGCATAACTTGAAAATATTTTCGTACCCAGGGACCGAAACATGGCCAAAATCAACTGGCAGAGGCCTTGTTAGATATGTAGCTTGAAATGTGATACCAACCGACAATTATCCCTCTATGGACTACGCAAGAGTAGGTACCCAAGGCTAATTCCCTGCTGGTCAGGACTATTGCAAAATATGGAGACAAAACTTAAACATAACTTGCTATCTTTGTAAAAAAGTTTCGTTCGCATCCATTATATTGTAAAAGAGAAATTAAAAACAAACTAGATCTTACCCCGGAAGCGAATAACTAGTTTAAACACTGTGCAGTCTACTATGTCCAAAAAACAAAACTAAATGAAAAATAAAATTAATAGTTAGGGTAAAAGATCGCTGCCTAAATGCTGCCAAAAAGTACGTAAGCGGCGCAGGCGGCGCGCCGCAGAATGCTACCTACCAAGCGAAAAGTGACATCAAAGTCAAAACGCTTATTGCGAACTGAGTGTATGTTGGTGTTTTAATATAGTGCTTAAGACTTATCAGCCTTTTACAAGCATTACAATTATCATTCGCCTGTCCATATAATCCTAAACTAGCATGCATTAATCATTATTATTAGTTACTTAATTATTTTCTTTTACATTATTAAAATTAAATTGAGAAATTATAGTTATGTGAAAATGAAATAATAAAGTATTCATCCTTTTCAGGTACTACAAATTACAATTATAATTTTGTATGAAGTTAGGTTAATATAAACTAAATCTTATTGTTTTTATAATAGGACTATTTGAGAGATTTTAAGGTAGACTATAAATATTCTTTTACTGACTATAAACATTTTGGGTGTTCTTTAAGTGAGTTAATATGTTTGTAAACGCACCCACGATACTGGAAGAAATTCCTTGTGTAGGGCAAAGTTTAAAAAAATATATACCAATTGTTTCACTCTAAAAATGGTTTATATAGTTTTAGCCTGTTTGGAATATTCTGACTGACTTTTTTAATTTTAAACGTGTTGGGCAATTTATTATATATTTTTAAATAATATGGCCTATCATCCACCGAACATAATACACAAAAGACGTTTATTAACTTAAATAACAAAATTTTAACGTTAGTCTAGCGGTACGAGAAGAGTGTGAGTGTAAATGTGTGTGTTATGAGTTTATGACACTGGTTTTAATATATTTTCCGTGGAAATGTAGTCAAGGTTTAACAGCCAATTCCTTAATTTCCTTTTACAGACCTCTTTCGTGTGCGTGTAATTAGATACTTTGTTTTTAATAGAGTTGTACAGAAAAGTACTAACAAAGCAGATAAACCTTTGAGAGAAACTTGTGTTGTAACGGATGTTTAAACAAATATTGGTTGATCTTCTGTTTTGTCTCAAGAGATCCAGATCTAGGGGTAGTTCAGCGTGTTTTTTTTATACCGTCATGATAATGAATAATTGCCGGACTGTAAGTACTTGGCAGTGTTGATAAAGTTCGGAAGTTGGGTACAGGATTGGAAAAAAGCAACTAACTTTTAATACCGCTCTTTGGGCTCTTTCTAGATTGATCATGTATGGTTTAGAGGAACCGCCCCATGTGGTTATACAATATGAAATGATTTTGGCCGGTACTGCCCACTTAGCCGGGTTCAGATTCATCTAATCTAGCGATTATAGGCGGTTTTTGCCGTAAAACGATCTTATATAGTTTTGGTCGTGGGCGATCGTAATATAATGAAATGCAGGCAATACTATATAAACCATGAACACAAAAATACAAAAAGAAACAGAAAACCATCGAACTTTGTTCTGTTAATTACTTCTAAAATCAAAACAATAGATGGCGCTCATTGGCATCTGATAGCCTCAAGCACAAATAATATAATACTGCTCTGTGCGCTTATGAAATTAAGTTATTGGTACAAAAACCAAAGTTTCTGGAGAGAAAATCGGAGCGTCATAATTTGAACACATTGATGCGATTTAGTTGGCATCTAATTCTTTAAAACAATCTCAGCAGCTAAGACCTAAGGGGCCTACCTCACCTACCTATTTCAAACCCTTTTCCTGTATGGCCACATACTGAACCTGTAAGGCGGGATATCGGAGATACAATTAAACACTGCGAGAGTCGGATCAATACTAACTATTTATTAAAATAATACATGATTAAATACATAATTATAGGTTACATAATCATAGGTTGGCTACACACTACAAACCTACCAATCAAAAGACCTTATTAGGCACCCACAGTTTGGTGCACAGCTACAGTACTCGCCAAACTTCTTGGCTGCCCTGAAGTTGACTTTCCAATACGCAAGGCGCGGCGCGGTGCTGTTTTTGTATGAGATTTATTACTGCGCAGACATTGTAGCCAACTTCAGGGCGTCCAAGAAGTTTGTCGAGAACAAAAGCCCGCCTTTGTACTTATGCTTATAGTTTTACTAAAAAAAAAAATAACAGCAGGGTGTGAATGTGAATGCGGGGCTCACTCGCAAGCTATGCTCCACCTCCTATTCTGTCTTCTGTGACACAAAAGAAGCAGCCACAGAGACCTACGCGGATAGGATGCTTGTGTAACTTTTTTCCTTCTAAATCGTCAACTTTCAATAGAACACAACCCACAGCTTTTTACGATTTTATTTTCGTAACACCCTCACGTAAGCAGTAAGCTCTCAAGAATAGCAAGCTCGTCACAAGACTAAATTCATATTTTCGAAAGATATTTTTGATAAACTTTGTGCCCTGCCTCGAGTACAAAACCCACGCCAGGGGTTGGTTTCACAAGAAAATAAATGGCGTGGCAGTTATATAAATCGAAGGCGAAAACATTTTTTTTCCGTCACGAATATTTTTAGAAAGGTTTTCGTTAATCCCTTCAAGTAGGTACTCAGGGGTTGTACGAAAATAGCAAAGAAGGCTGTTACGAAAAATAAATCTTAGTTACATTTAAGTCCCTTGTGATAGTGGGCGAGCTTATTGCTATCAACCGGCCACAAATCCAGAATATTGAGATATTCCACATGGAAAACCTAATAACCTTTGCCCGACCAGGGAATCAAACACAGAACCTCGTGACCTCTAGACCGCCGACCAACCAAACAAACACAACTGGTGAAATGTAGGTGTAGGTACTATACCTCTGCCTAACTCTTTGGGGAATACTGCCGTGATGTTATTTTAAGTAAATCTTACTGTATCGAAACGTCCTACGAGCATATACATACAAATAAAACACTGCAAAATTATGAAAGTTCTGCACCTTTTATATTGTTTATGGCCATCGAATGACACCATCCATCTATGGATGCCATGATCTAAAAACATACCCATACCATAAGGATAAGGGAAAGTGCTTCTTGCATTCCAGAGCCCTAATTCAGGATAGAAAACTATTAACCCAACAATTTTAGGTAAATAACTTCACAATACAACTATAGAATTTAGTCCACAGCAATAAGACTCAACTCAACTGCATTATAAATTAGCTAGGTTGCACATTTGAAACAAACAACAAACAACTTTATGACATTGTGATAAAGATAAATTATAAATGCAGTAGTAACTACGTTCAAGTGCTCTAGGATAGTCCAATGTCCTGCATATAATTAAGCAAAACTAATCCTTAAGTGGTAGTGATAAGGTTTATGAAAGACGTAATTGTAAGTTGGTTGGGTGATACTGGAATGGTTTATGGTCCCTAATGGTTTGATGGACAATTGTTAGCCTTTAACGCTTTTGATAGCAGGTAGCTACATTTGATTCCTGGCTTTGCTTGCTTTTGACTTTATTGCTAGTCCTTTATAGCATGGAACTTAAACATAGCTGGCTCCAATTTATTTTAGTATTATATAACTGCACAGCACATTTATGAGTACTATGTACCAACTGTAAATCTAAAATTTACTGTACCTATATGTCGTTCGTTGTCTTGTTTGTGCTCTGGCAGTTGAGAGTGTGTCATGCTCTCTCTTATGTCTCTCTGATGGTGACATATGTGTTAGTTCATTCGGTTCCCCTTATGATGGTTGAGCTGAGTGATGCTAATCCATGCGTCATGTTCGTGAACAGGCGCCACCAGTTGGGATTGGTGTTAACTTATTGTATTTTTGAATTGTTTGTTTTACTCTAGACGCTCTTACGCCATTTTAAGAAAATCATGTTGTGCATTCGGAGGGCACACATTTGCGAGCTGGCTGAGCACCTGATCCTCCGACTGCACTGCATGATTTCCTACTTGTTTTCATCTTTTTAGTTTCCTTCTTAAGCAGCCGGGTTTTTGATTTATATATTTTTTTAGTTATCATTTTCATTCGGAATTACTTTTAAACATATAAGTGATATACGTTTTTGTAATTACCTCTTGAAACCCTTCATTTTGATACCCCACTGAATAAAAAAAATGAGAACCCCACAATATGGCGTCTAAAATCGGCCATGTTAGTTTTTTTTAACGTCACATATCTAAGAACACTTCGGGCGGTCAAGACGTATTTAGCGATTAATTATTTAAATCCTTCTAGCGGTTTGGAAGATATGAGGTAATAGAGAATATTACACACATACAAGATTTAAGCGCGAAAAACATAAACCCCGCCATGCCATCGGGTACAAATAGGCAGTCATGGGGACTTGTAACTGGAATAACCATAGATTTAGATTTTTTTTGCTACGCAAAAACTATGGTTTTGTGATGAAGCTGTCTTATTTAGAATGTACTCGCGAATCCATAAGTTTTGCCTCTACCAAAAATCGCTCACTTCAAGAAGTTTTCACTTCAAAAAGTGTATTAAATTTATATCCTGACAGAACAAACAGACAAGCAATATTTTCTTTAATATATAACACCTGCTTAAAAGTGGGTGAGTGAAGCATTTCTAAATCCTTTCAGGGCCGGATGTCATTGACTTTTACTTGTAACATTTTTGGTGCGCACTGTCTTGATAGTGCCAAGATGGGTGCCGTGATTGGAATACCACTCAGGTGGCAACGAGCTGTTTTTTAGGCTTAAGTGGCATTATCTTAATGAAAGGGGGCATTTAACGCGTTTCGATGATAGTAAAATACCTACGTACATATGTATGTACGTACGGACTTATTCTGGGCCAAGCCCTGCTACAAATAGGAGTATTAAGTTCGGGTTAGCCTGAACTTGCAGTTTTTTTAACGGAATACCTGTTAAAAAAAACATGAACGTTTTTGTATTTTATTTTTGTATTTTTGGTGCTGTTGAAATGTGAAATATAATAAATAAATCATAGCTTATGTAGATAGTGTTAGTTGGATCTTCCAAGTCGTTATTTTCTACAATAACGTCATTTTTCACACAAGGCGTCATTATTGGCATCACCACTATTCCGTACAAAAGGTTAAAAACGGAACCCTATTACTAAGAATCCGCGGTGCGTCTGTCTGTCTGTCTATTCATCTGTCACCAGGCTGTATGAATCGTGAAAGCTAGACAATTGACATTTTCACAGATTTTTAGATGATTTCAGTTGCCGCTATAAAAACAAATACTGAAAACAGAATAAAATAAATATTTAAGTGGGGCTCCCATACAACAAACGTGATTAAAAGAAAGGAGGTCGTGACCTTCAATGAAAAGGGTATTTTATACATAACACCATTGTTCGTAGAAAAGGATTTGTCCAGTCGGGTGATAATATTGTAATGAACGCATTGAAGGTGGTTGACATGGTGACAGTTTCAACTTCGTGAAAAAAATATAAATTAAATTATTTGGACTTCAACGGTGAATTTTCTGAATAAATTACCTAAGTGGGTTCATAATAAAATGCTACTTAGATAGCAAAATAAAGAACTTAGAAAATCACTATTGATTGTGAAGTCCTCTCAGCGGTGAGCATGCAATTGCAGCGATTTATTGTTCTGCGGGAAGGGTTCGCCTGATGATGCTCTAAAAATACTCGAATCGGCAACAAAATCATTGCCAATATTAGAAGCTGGTTTGTACTTGAGAAGAACTAAGTATGTGGTTAAAAAAAAAACGTGTGTGTAAACCAACAATACGACGCGACGCCCCGCCCGTTGCCAGGGCGGCGGTTGCGTAGGCCTCCTGCGTCCCACAGCTGACAGTTTTTGTGTGACAATTTGATATTTTTTTGTGTTTATATATTATCTATTTTTTGTGAGTTCTAGTGTATATAATGTCGTGTGTATAGTTTTATTAGGGTAAGTTTAATTTTATTTTGTGTTAATGAACAATGCAGATTGTAGCGACGCCGGAACCTGTAGCAGTCAACGTGCCACATCCGTTGAGGTTCAGCTGGTGAGATGTCCCCATTGCTCAAAGGCACGCTTCTTTAAAGGCGAACGGGGGCTAAGGATACACTATGGCAAGGTTCACAAACCACATAGTGTACCTCTGTGCCCTCCAGCCACTTCCCAAACTTTTGATCAGACCATTTGGAAAACGTTATCAAAATTAAAAAATTCTACTCCGGTATTGAAGCGAGTTCCTCGGGGTGCGAGACGGTCCGTTGCTTTGAGTCTAGCGCAATGTATCCGTCTTGTAACCCAAGAGAACTCAAACAGTGCCTGGGAGCAATTGCTCACCTTCCCCTATAGGATTCTGCACGTTAAAAAAGATTTGGCACTGAAAAAAACACTTACAAATCAAATTAAAGAAAATTGCAACAATTCGACCACAATTTTGGATCAAAATTTACAACACTTCAAAAACCTGTCACAGAAAGATATATGTTTTCACGTGGAATCCAAACTAGGTGAAGGTGACATTAGGGGTGCAGCGAGGCTACTATTCAGCAGTGATGTGGTGGCGCCCTACTCTCCTGAAACAATATCTGCCTTGGAGAGTAAACATCCAGCGCCTGCGGATGACCTTACCTTTCCCGACCCCCCGAAACCCCTCATCCTGATTCAACTCCTTTTAATATTTCAGCCACCCAGTTGATTGCTGCCGTGAGCTCCTTCCGAAGCGATTCCGCCGGCGGTCTCGACAGCCTGACTCCGCAACACTTAAAGGATCTTTTAAGTTCAGGCGCCGGGGAAGCTGGTGAGTCGCTTTTGAAAGAGCTTGCGGCACAAGTCAACTTAATGCTCTCCGGCGGCGTGAACGATGCCGTCGTCGATGTCTTGTATGGGGCCAACCTATGTGCCCTGCGCAAGAGGGACGGCGGCATTCGTCCTATTGCCGTCGGGTGCACCTACAGGCGTATGGCAGCCAAAATTTGTTGTAAGCTTTACGGCCAAAGGCTTACAAACATATTCCAGCCCCTACAGCTTGGCTTTGGCTCTAGAGGGGGCTGTGAGGCTGCCGTACATTCCCTTGCTACCTTCATAAATTCTAGCCAGGGTGAGGTCATCCTCAAGGTTGACGTTAAAAACGCCTTCAATTCCGTCAACAGGGACACTTTGTTGGCTGAAGCAAAAAAAAAGCTTCCAGAAATTTTCGGTATTTTGTGGCAATGCTATAGGCACCCATCAAAATTATTGTACAAAGAAAATGTTTTGCAGTCTTCAGTTGGTTGCCAACAAGGTGACCCTCTCGGGCCAGTCATTTTCAGTCTAGCTATTCATCCCATTATTCAGAAACTAAATTCGAAATTTAACTTAAGGTATTTGGATGATGGAACACTAGGAGGTGACGTAGACACCGTTTTAGCAGATTTCCAATTCCTGAAAGAGCAGTTTAAATCCATTGGCCTAGACCTCAACCACTCCAAATGTGAAATTTTTCTTAGTGACAATACCGACAGACAACCTACCCTACAGAAATTTTATGCAATAGCTCCCGAGATCAAAATTTTAGATAAAACTTCACTTCACCTCCTAGGTTCCCCAATTTTGGAAGACAGTTTTTCTTCATTCATTGATGACAAAATTAACCATTTTAATGATATTTCGGATAGACTCTCTAAAATTAACCTTCATTCGGCCTTTACTCTTATTAGGTATTGCTGTTTTGGACCAAATTTTATGTATTTTCTCCGCTCTTCCCCTTTATGGAAGCAGCCACATCTCTTGGAAAAAATTGACGAAATTATTCGATGCACTCTGACATCCATCTTAAATGTGGCCTTGGATAATCGAGCCTGGATGCAAGCTACACTACCCATTCGCTTCGGCGGGCTCGGCATCCGCAAAATTTCTAGTATAAGCCTACCGGCGTTCCTGTCCTGTTTCGGCGTTGCTCTTCCTGTTTGTGTTAACCACAAAAATTTTATCCCTTTCACTGGTTAACTTTGAAGTGCCGTGCTCGACCGACGCAGTGTGCGCCTGGAAAGTGGCTTGCCCGAATACGGCGTTGCCCGAGAACCCATCTTCCCAGAGACAGTGGGATGAGCCGCTGTGCAGGTTGGTACGGAATAAACTTATAAATACGTCCACCAATACTGCTGAGCGTGCCCGCCTGCTGGCTGTGGGAGAGTGGGAGTCGGGTCTCTGGCTACAGGCACTACCGTCACCTTCACCTTCCGGATCGCTACATGTCTGCGTTTGGGTGCTCCTAGCGGAGCTCCACATCGTTGTCAATGTGGTGAAGCAGTCGACCGCCTCGGTCATCATGGCCTATCCTGCAATAGGAGCGCTGGTCGGAAAGCACGGCACGCCAGCATTAATGAGATCATACGTAGGGCTCTTGTCACCGCCGGGGTGCCAGCTGTTTTAGAACCCAATGGCTTGGCCCGCGACGATTGGAAGAGACCAGACGGGATGACCATAATGCCTTGGAAGGTGGGTAGGCGTTTGGTGTGGGATGCAACATGTGCCGACACCCTTGCGCCATCCCATCTTCTTAGCACGGCGGCCTGTGCTGGGGCGGCTGCTGCCGGTGCAGAAAATCTCAAACGGCGCAAATATAACAACCTTATTGGAAGTTACATGTTTGAGCCGTTTGGGGTTGAAACATTAGGTCCATGGGGTCCGAGTGCGCATCGAGTTTTTCAAACAAAGGGTTTTAAATGGTGATTACAAAAATTTATAACACTTATATGTTTATATGTACCTAATTAAAAAAAATAACCATAAAGTTGTATTTTTTTTTAAATAACTAATAATTCGACTGCTTAAAAAGCGAACTAAAAAGACGTAAACAAGAAGAAAATCATGCTGTGCAGTCGGAGGATACATCTGGTTTTGATCAGCCACCTCGCTCATATGTATCATCCGACTACACATCATGATTTTCTTCTTGTTTACGTCTTTTTAGTTCGCTTTTTAAGCAGTCGGGTTTTTTGTTATTTTTAAATAATATTTTTACAATGTTTTATTAGCTGCTAGCTTTTTGCCGCGGCATCACTCCCATGGCACAGAACCCGTTATTTTTTCGGGACAAAAAGTAGTTTTTGACACTCAGGAATTGGTGAAAGAATTTTCAAAATTACTGTATTAGAACTAGAGATTTTTGTTTTTGTTTTAATGCATTTATTTACTTGAGATTTACTTTACTTGGTTTAAGTTAATTCTTACAAACAACACACACTAACTTACTTGATGATGATGTATAATTCGTGCCAAATTAGCTAGTTTAGTATACCCTATTCGTTAATTACTTTACATCAGTATTTCCACTAAAGGTGACAATAATGTCAGCGTCTTGGGTTCTTTTCGCACTGACAGCGATGCGGACATATTTTTGATGCCAAGTTCAATAAAGTAAATTCTGTTATTTTCTATTCTCTTCTCCCCTCTTTTTATAACTGCTTTTAAAAATTGCACATTTATAATTTTAGTAGGTTATTTCCCACTAATAAACTGTACAAAATATTATCGTTTTTCAAAAAATTAGTTACGCGTTGGTCTTTGTAAGCAGGTAACGTGAGTTTTACGACATCATTTCAAAGACGTTCTTTGGATGCTGTCCAACACCATCTAGGTTATTTGCCACTGCCTTAAACAGAAAGTTTTATAGTTAACAATTGTTATGTATTTCCCGTTACTTACATATATAAAAGTAAATACAGTGTATAAAATACTGAATTAACTAAGACTACAAACATATACACTTAAACCAAAATAAACTCACAAATTAAACCTAAAAGTATACTAAACTAAAATATGGCGTCGGAAAACTCCTCCAAATCGTTGTCCACTGGTAATGTGCCCAAAAGAATGGCAGCATTGCCACGTTGTATGGCAATGCTTTTCCTCTGACCAAGGTAAAAACCAGCCCTTGGGTCACGCGAAGTGTCAACTTGGCGTTTCGAAAGCAAAGCGTGAGCACTCGGACCCCACGGACCAAAGATTCACCCCCAAGCGGCTCGAAAATATAACTACCGTGGAGGTTATTATAATTCCGCCGCTTGGGGTTCTCTGCAGCCGCAGCGGCAACGCCAGCACAGCACTACGAGCTAGGAAGATGGGATGGCACAATTATGTAGCATCCCACACTAAGGGCCTGCCATGGTATCTTCCGTGGAAACAAAGACATCCCGTCCGGTCTTTTGCAATCGTCGCGAGTCAACCCATGGGGTTCTAAAACGGCCAGAACGCCGACGATGACGAGAGCACGTCGGATGATGTCGTTTAAGTTTCCGTGCCGCGCTAAGCGACCCGCACCTCGGCTGCAAGAAAGACCGTGGTGACCGAGGTTGTTGACAACTTCGCCACAGTAGCAACGATGAGGATTACAACAGGGAGCGCCAAGACGTAGGGAAGCAGCGAGGTGGAAAGTAGTGTCGTCAAACAAGGTGCCTATGTTCGACGACGGTAGTGCGTGAAGCCAGAGCACAGAATAAATAATAGTACAAGTACAGAAGAAACACTTCGCGCAACAATTCATTGAAATAGAGAGTCCTGCTATCAAGCAACAATACGCAAATATATGCTGCAATTCAGCTCGCATAAAACGCTTATTGCCTTACGTGGTATTCACCTAAACGTTGGCGCTCTCTTCTAACGCGTATCTCCGTCGCTGTCTGGCACGGTTTGACTCGGCTCTTAAGGGTTGTCGACTTGCCGCTTTCGATTGTCTAATAATAATAAAATTAATATACCGTTGGGTCAGGTATGCTGCCTGTCTAAGTAGGTCCATATCTCGTTCATTTTGTGAATCATTATTGCATTTCTAATATTGCATTTCTAAACTGCGGAGTGAGACCCCCGGGCCAGAGGCCCGACTCCCTCTCTCCCACAGCCAGCAGGCGAGGGCGTTCGGCAGGAGTGGCAGAACTGGCAATTTGGTGTTCCTAACTGCTCTGCAGAGCGGCTCATACCACCGTCTCATAGATAATGGGTAGTCGGGGGGATTACAATTCAGGCAAGCGAGTCTCCAAGCATCAATAGCCTCGGTGAAGCACGGAACATCAAAATTATTCCTGACTAATTGCTCAGTACCGTGTACCGAAGATATAAATCGGCATTTGCAAAAGGCAATGGAAAAACAAAAGAGAATTATGGTGATGGCCGAATGCATGTTAATTTGGAGCAATTTTTAAAAAACAGACGTCAATTTATCGAAAAGTCTGTAGTGGATGGAGACGAAAAAATATTTAACTCCAATCTCATGACAGTACTTCGTGATGTCCCTCAGGGATCGGTTTTTGGTCCAATTTTCGTCATCCTATTCTTGAATGATTTAATTGAGTTTATAAAAAAGCGTATCACAGATGCAAATCTATTTATTTTTGCAGATGACACCAATACACACAAAATAACTTCAATAATCTAGAATCTAAAATTAATAACATGTTAAAAGCTTTCGAACACTAATAATCTAAAAGCCAATGTAAAAACAAAACAAAGTGTGTTTTATTCAAATCGAACGTCGGACAAGGCTAGTCTTGAGGTTTTATCTTGCGGTAGCAAAGTCGAAGTGGTTGACCCAACGGTTGACCATTTCAAGTTCCTAGCTGTTCATATTGATGCATTGCTAAACTGGAAGGTTGAGACATCATCTGGTTGACCATTTCAAGTTCCTAGCTGTTCATATTGATGCATTGCTAAACTGGAAGATTGAGACATCATCTGTAAGGGAATCTGTTAGCTCGGCATGCTTTGCTAACAAAGGCCTGAGGGAAGAACTATCTTTGGTTGAGTCTAGACTTAGATACAGTATTGAGTTTTGGGGCAACAGTTACAAATACAATATCCACTCGGCATTTGTAATTCAAAAGAGAGCCTTAAGGACAATGCTCCGCTTGAAATAGACTGAATCATGTACTTAGTCCTATGAGTGCTCACTATATTTTAGAGTTGTATTCTGGTTGCGACAAGTCAAATTTAAAAATGTAAAAGTCCTCCGACACATTTTTATTTCTTGCTACATAATTTATCTAGTAGTAGACACGCTTCGTTCGACTATTATTAAGATTTCTCATAGGGTTTCAGATGTATTAGAAGTGAAACAATATTTTTAACGGAAAAAAGGGATTTTTGAAGTGTGTATTTGTTTGTCTGTGGCACCATAGCTCCTAAACAGATGAACCGATTTTGATTTATTTATTTTTTGGTTGTAAGATAACTTTGCCGAGACTGTTCTCTCGGTTCAGCCGTTCAAAAGTAATGCGCATTTTATTATTTGAATCGGAGTATTGCCGCAAGATATCATGTTATAATTATGTTTTTCGATGGATTGTCGACCGACGCGTGTCAACTAATAGATCTATACAATTATGTAGTTTAAAAAGTATGGCTTAATTATAAGCCTCGGGGGTTATCTTGTAATGTAAAAGTTTGGCAGATTTTCAATCTAAAGGAGAGTTTAACAAAATTACTCAACTTTAAATTCTTTTTTCAGAATCTTTACGGCATCATCAATTTGGAGTTTTGGATATCAATTAATTTGTGCTAAATATTGTTCAATTCATGAGCAAAATCTGAAGTACATAATTATTGAATGAACGTAAATGCGTGACCAGGAACTATAAGACCTTTTACACTACAGAGACCTCGTAGGAAAGGCGGGCGCGATGTATCAAACAAATGGAACCGCTGCGCTGCGCTGTTTGTGTTATATTGTCGATGGTGGGTGCCTAGAGCGAAGTAACTGAACGGTCGTGATTATATTATAGTCCTCCAGACCGAATTTTGGCCACGGCAGCCAATCTCACTGGAGCTAGCCATCGGAGCGGGTGATATTATAGTGTACAAGTGTGTGCACTCTCTGATTACTCACTCTCAAAGTGTCGTAGGACGACAATCCGACCCGACTGGAGAGAGATCAGCGGTACGACCAACGGCTTAACGTACTTGCCGAGCCACGGTGGTTTTATAACATCCAATCTCCAGGTTGCCACTGAGAAATTCCTAAAGAAAAACCCAATAACACTATTCCCGATCTGTGAATCAAACCCTCACGCTCAGCAGTCGCACTTGCTACCGCGAGACCAACTAGGAAGTCTTGATATGGAGTGATAATCTATTGTTTTACCGCTGAAACACGTTTAGCCTTTACTGGCCGCTACAAAAAGAACAACTCGCGATGAACTGTGGCTAATGAATCGCGCCCGATGCCGCGCCCTTAGTGCCGTACACCTAGCGCTCACTCTGTGCAGCAGACTAGTGGCATTCTATCAACGAAAGCGTGTATGGGAATGCCTAGCACTATCGAAATGTTACGTGACCAATCCCTTACATTTTGAACTTTCCATATTCGCCATCACAGTTTCTAGAGCCTAGGCCTAGATTGCGGTCGATCGAAATCGATAGATCCAGTGTGGTCTACGGTAGGATAGGATAGGATAGAAGAACCCAATTTGCCGTACTTAGAGTCCCATTTGATCCGCTGCGCGTGCAGGCCTGCGAGAGAATGGGCTGTTATCCGCTACGCGGTACTCTTGCTTCGAATTTTTGGTTTTAAGACATGACGGTTTCCTCACGATGTTTTCCGTCACCGTTTTGAGAGCAGTGGTGATGAAACAATTTACGCAAAGTAAAGTGATTGCCTGGGTTCGAAACTACGACCTACAACTTGTAAGTCGCGTCGTTATCAATTGGCACAACTGCACTGTGGTCCATGGTAGTCAGTTTGCGTTCTTTGATCTATCATCGATACTGTTTTGAGGCCATCAATATTGGCCAATCGAAATCTTTTGGCACTGCGTTCGTACCCAATACATGACAAATGGTACGCGTAGTAGTCTTAGCACTACTTGTTTGTGCGCTTACGCATTGCTTTCGAGTTTTCTTTATCCTTATCTGAAGTTTTCGATAAATACCCTCGATTATTTACTGAATACTTCGTTTAACGCGTAACAATGATGGCTATCGTATTAAAATCCGTCTTTTAGAAGTTACACAAGAAAAAAAACAGAGTGTGCCACCGCCACCTCACTAGCGGTGTTCATAACTAATTAGGGTTGACTTCAATATTACTAGCAGTATCTTATTTATACTTTAAGAATAGAGATTTTCAGTACTTAAATTTGCGATCACATGAGTCGAAATAATGTGTAGTTGATTTTAAATCCGTAATCTCAGGATTGGTCACAAAGCACAAGTTGTTGATGATAATAAGTACAATCTCCTTTTAGACGTTATCAGTTATTTCAATGACAAATATAACATAAAATTACCCAAAAACGGGCAACTATACATGTAAGAGGGAGCGAGTCTACTGCTGCTACTGAGAAATTCCAGTTGGAAAAACCCAATAACACAATGCCCGATCCGGGAACCGAACCCAAGACCTCATGCTCAGCAGAAACTCTTGCGGCCACTAGTTCAACGAGGTAGTTATAAAATAATAACTAAAGGAATAACATCGTTGCTCAGATTCGGTTGATACCTACGTGATCATGCATTTTCATGTACAACGCATAACGAAATGATATATTGTTTTGTCTAGTGTGGGCTTTCCAGATATTTAAGATCAGAAAGAGCCACATTTGAGAAATGAGTTCTAGATCTTACCGGGATATGCGTGTAGCGTGCTGGCCATAAAAGATGACAACTATTATTTAGATGACTATCTTAGACATAGTATATTAGATAGTCATCCTCTTAATATTTTACAAGGGCTAAGAGAAAGGAGACGTTAGGAAATGGGAGCCAGAGAATGGGCGTCGTTGTCGCTGACGTGACACTTAGAGGCGTTTATGGCGGATTGGTCGGAAAAGACAATACATAGCAGGAAGGCTATGTAAACCTATGCCCAGCTGTGGGACAGCACAGTTGATTAAAAAAAGAGGAAGGACAAGCTTGAGTCCTACAAACACAGTAGTACAAGATCGAGCGGAGTGGAACACAGAAAGAAGACTTTGCCCTGCTGAGGGAGAATACAGGCTACAAAATCTTATATAAAGATGTTTTATTGAGTGAATTGCATCCAAACTGAAAAAAAATCAGTTATTAGTTACCAAAGTTTTGGTTGCTGGTTACGAAATATTTGGGACCGGCGAACTTTGTCTAACTAGCAACAAAACAGAGTTTTGCTATTTGCTAATTGGTTTTGTATTGTACAAAATACAAAAATATTTATTTCATCTCGTACATTGTGTCATACATGAACTGAGGCAACTCCAGTAAGTAACAATAGTACTTGTGTCGGAGCTGTCGGACTCTTCGTTTAAGTGGTACCTTAACAATGAAATTAATGAAGCTAATGGAAGGATATAAAAATTAAGGAAAAATAAAATAATATATATATATATATATATATTTGATAATAATTAACTAGATCTCGGTGTGTGAGGAGTGCATGTAATGTGTGTTTTGTGCATGCGATTGTGTTTGTGTGTGTATGTGCGTGCGGATGTGTTTGTGTGTCTATATATATGTGTTGTTCTATTTAAGTTTATTTAGAATAACTAAGGTTTGTTTAATTTAATGTTACAAAGCTTGTTCGATTATATCTCTTTGTAGCGAACAGGAACCAAACAAAGCTTATAAAAATCACAAACGAGCGTAAAGTTGATATTCGTGAAAAAGTTTTCCAAAAGTGACACTTGTTAGAACGACTGCTACTATATTTCTGGCTATCTACTGGCTAAATCATTGACCACGATAAGTGCTTTCATCAGCAGTCAGTGTTGGTCAAGTGGAAACGGCCTCGTTTTCTGGTTCTGACTAAATCACTTTCTTTAGGTACTTTATGCAATGTATCTATCACTGCTGCTCCCAAAACGATCAAGAGAAAATTTTATTTTCGGGAAATGTGGAAAGTATGTCCAATGGCGCCAAGGTGTACAAGGGGTACAATCGGGGCGATGTTCTAAAATTCTCGATCTCACTTCGCTTGCTATTGAATTTTCCTTCTACATTTCTCGAGCTTTCCTGCATCACATCATCAGCCTATTAATATTCCCACTGCTGGGACATGATGGGCCGTAATGCACCACGCGGGTCCAGTACGGGTTGGTGGATGTCACATGTCTTCGAATTTTTGGTTCTAGGACATGGCGGTTTCCTCACCATGTTTTCCCTTACCGTTTTTGATAGCAGTGGTGATGAAATAATTTATACAAAGTAAAGCGCCTGCCTGGGTTCGAACCCACGACATACATCTTGTAAGTCGCGGCCGATACCACTGGGCCACCACTACCCTGCCACGGCCTACCTTGTGGTGTTCTGCTGTGCAGACACACGTCTTTAGTCTATTTACAGTTTAATAAATACTATACAATCTCACCTTCATATCTTCTGATATTTTATCGACTCATGTCTCATTTTTATATGTTCTTTGTTACTGTTAGCACCTGAAAAGCATATTTTTAGTTATCTCTGATTGTTTTAATATTCCATAACTTATTTATATCGCTAAATTGTAAAATCTTGTAATTTTTTATACTCTGACATGTTTATCTGAATTGACATCTGTCTCTCCAATTTATTTTTCTTAAGCCATAGACATAATATACCATGGACTAGACCTTCCTTAAGCTAGTTGTACATTATAATAAGGGCAGCGTAGACTGCCCCCTCTGTAAACCGTTTTTATTCGTTCTGGTCATATAATTGATATTTTGAATTCAAAATTTAGAAGAAATGACAGAACGAGGAAAAAAACGGGCGTCAGCTTTTTTTAACATGAGATTTGGTGAGAGAACGCCGAAAGTCGGTTGCCTACTTGAGATAACCAAGTATACTTTAACTCTTAAACTGTAATATATTCAGCTGTGTAAAACAATCGTTATATATAATAAATTGATAGCCTGGACATACTTTAACTTATAATTAAATTGATATGCCATTCCGGTAAAGGGTACATGAGCTGCATCAGTCAAGCCTTCGGAGTAGCGCGAGGCAACCGCGTGCCTGCCAGCAGCACGCGCAGGTTCTGAAACCACCTTTTATCCGTCTGCCTGAGACGCCACAGCCCAGCTTCATCTTACCTTACTGCCAACCTTCTCAAGAAATCTTTTATTTATTTATTTATTTATTTATTTAAACTTCATGTACAATGGTGATACATAGGCGGACTTAATGCAGCAAGGCATTCTCTACCAGTCAACCTTTGGGTTAAAAAGGACACAACAGTGGTAGGAGTACAAAATAAAAAAATGAAAAAGAACAATTATTAAAATCTGATATTAATAAACTATCTAACTAATAAAATACATAAATATTTTCTAAAACAATAGACTAATAAATATTATAATAAATACCATATAATTATTTTAAATGAAACAGAAATTTAAATATAATAACTATGACGAAGACCGAGCTACGTAAGAGAGGACAAATAATAGTTCCGGATTCTACGCTTAAATGAAAATTTATTCTCAGCTTTTTTGATGTCAAGGGGAAGCACGTTCCAGAGTTTTATAGTAGAGACAGTGTAAGAATTAGATAGAAACCCAGTGCGGTGAGAAGGAATATGGAGAAGTAAGTTTTTGGAAGCTCGAAGGTTAAGATCGTGAGAACTGCCCAACACTTTAAAATATTGTTTTAAATAATCAGGAGTACAAGGATCGTTCATGATGTTGAAGAGCATGCAGAGGGATCTGAGGGATCTCCTCTGACGGATAGGCAGCCATTTAAGCTGAGAACGGAAGGAAGAAATGTGATCATATTTACGGAGTCCGAAAATAAAGCGTATACAGTTGTTAAGAAGTCGATCCATTTTGTTAAGAAGTTCCTGGGATAGATCAGAGTAACAAACATCAGCATAGTCGATTATAGGCAATACCAGAGCTTGAACCAAGGTGGTTTTAGTGCTAGACGGAAGAAAATGTTTAAATCTATAGAGAGACCGCAGTGAGAATGTGACTCTCCGACTAATCTGTGCAACCTGCTTATTCCAGCTTAACTTGTCATCAATGTATAGGCCCAAGTCTTTAACGTGAGGTGAGAGAGGGATGACGGTATTGCCGAAAATAAGCGGCAATAGAAGGCTGGTGTCCAAGGTTCGTAGAAAATACGAGCTACCAACAAGGATAGCCTGACATTTACTGACATTGACAGCAACCCCAAATCTACTAGACCAGTCAGCGATTGCTTGAAGGTCAGCATTCAACAGTGACATGCAGTTATCCAAATTGAGACTGTCAGATTGCGCGTAGAGCTGCAGGTCATCAGCATACAAATGGTAGGAGCATTTGAGAATAGTAGTAATAGAGTTAATAAATAAAGAAAATAAGAGTGGAGAGAGTATACCGCCTTGTGGAACGCCTGTTTCCAGAGCGCACCAATCAGATAGTTTCTGATCAGCACGAACTGCCTGCTGGCGACCACGAAGATATGATGAAAACCAATCCCGTGCCGACGAAGAAACCCCAATTTGAGACAGGATGGCCAGAAGAATGTCGTGGTCGACGGTATTAAATGCATTGGAGAAATCTATTAAAACCAACACCGTCAACCTCGAACCCTCCAAGCCGTTCCTGACGTCTTCAGTAACTTTAAGCAAGGCTGTGGCTGTACTATGGCCTGGTCGAAAACCAGATTGGAAAGGGGACAATAGGTTATTCCGGGACACGAAGGAGGATATTTGGTTCAGAGCAACTGCTTCCAGGATCTTAGATAGGAAAGGGAGAATGGAGATAGGTCTGTAGTGATTAGATGAGGTGGGGTTGGAAATTTTTGGAAGAGGGATGATGTATGCCTTACGCCAGGTGGTAGGAAACTCACCAGCCAGCAGATAAAAGTTAATGACGTGTGTGATAATGGGAAGGATACTTTTAAAAATGAGGGATAACATGGATCTGCTCACTCCATCACAGCCGACAGCCTTGGACTTAATTGCAGTGAACCTTTTGAGGATCTCAGCGTCGGTCACCGGGGAAAAAGAAAAAGATTCCGGAGGTACAATAGGCATGGAAGTAATATCACGAATAGTATTATTCTTAACAACAGCCGTGAGCAAAGTTGATGATGAAAAGTGATTATTCAAATCATTCAGAGACATATGAGATGATACAGTATGAGAGGATGATTGCGTGATTCCAATTGATTTGAGAAACTTCCATATGTCAGCCGGTGAAGAATTAAGGACATTTTCACAAATGTATCGGCGTTTAGAAGCTCTTACCATCTGATTACAGCGGTTTCTAGCCAACTTGTACAGGTTCCAGTTCTCCTCACTGCGATCCCTTCTATATCTCCGAAAAGCCCTGTCACGCCGTCTCATCGCCAAACGAACTCCAGGACTAATCCATGGAGCCGGAGGGCGCTTAACACGGACAGCCCTGAGTGGCGCATGCGCATCGAAAAGCTGAAGCACGGACCTGTTGAAAATATCCACTTTCTCATCCACAGTTGCTGCCTGAGCAACTTCGACCCAATCAATAGCTTTGGCATCAACATTAAGTTTGTCCCTGTTTAACCTCGCAAAATTCCGAAGAAACATAATGGCAGGCCGCTGTTTAGGTGGCTTAATTTTGTATGACAGGTAAATTAAATCGTGTCTAGATAGCCCAGGGGCCGCAATCTGGCCATGGTTAACAACCAGATTCACGGAAGACGCAAGCATGAGATCAAGCCAGGTATCGCTTGTGTCAGGATTAAGATGAGTCGGATTGAGCGTGAGAAGTGACAGACTCGACGATTCCAGGATTGCTCTCAATTTGCGCGATCTTGAGTTATCCTTCGAGAGGTCGGTGTTGAAATCGCCCATGACTATGAGATGTTTGTACTCCGAAGAAACAGATTCTAAGAGAGATTCGAGAATAGAGAAATAACCTTTTACCTGGTAATCTGTCCGTTTTGCCTGCTCACCTGCATTCCTCAAGCGTTCCACCACTTGGAGGAGTTCCTGTTCGACCTGCTGTCTGCCTGTCTGACGACCACCATCTGCGAGGTGCGAGGCCGGCCCCTTTTCCTACCTGCTGCCTGCCTGGCTGACGACCATCATCTGCGTCGTATGAAGCCGGCCTTATTTTTACCTTTTTCTTACTTTTTCTTTTTATTTTAATAACGTGACTTACGCTTAGCTCATCTGAGCTAAACGTAACGTTACAACCTGCATAACTCAATAAAATTCTCTGTACAAATGGGCACAAGCCAACCCATCCTATTCGAGGCGGGGTATTGATGCACTTCTAGAAAGACGTCCTGACGGCGCCCATGGGTCATGTCCTAGAAAGACTAGAGCCAAAAATTCGATGACATAGTGTGACATCCACCAATTAATCCAGACTGGATACGCGTGGTTGATGACTCCCGCTCCGCTGCCTCTCACGGAGAGGAGAACTGCAACCTAAAGTTCCCCGTTGTTGGCAACAGGCTCGCCCCCTTTTACATGGCAAAATGCGGATACTGCTGCATTGCCACCCGATCTGGGATCTTCACAGGCGTGATGTTATGTACGTTATGTGCGTTATGTGCTATCACCATTCACAAGGACGTATAGCGTGATGGTACTCCACTTTTAAATAATAGGAACTCAGTCGGCCGCCATCACGATCTCTAGGTTACGCAACTCTGTCGAATCGATTCTCTCGAGAAAGTGAATTAATATCGATTCTCGTTTCAATTTGGTTTCTATTTTAAAGAAATTTCTTTGATACAGTTTCTGGGTTAATGAGGTATCTGTTCTGTGAAAATAATGTATTTTGGGTTCCAAATTGTTATGAGGCGTTTTGATTTTTTCTTCTTATTTTGAAATCTGGCATGTGATTCTAACAAAAAAATATTCTGAAGAAATTTAATCAATAAAGTTGAAATGTCTTAAATGACTCAAATCAGACCGACACCCATTCATACACTAAATTTGTTTTGCAGCTGTTCATGGTCAATGGTCATGGCGGAGGCACCTAGTTACTTCCCCGTACGAGTTCATTCATACATAACATAGGAGCTCCAGTACCACAGAATCTTTTTGATTTACCTACAGCAATATCAACATGAATGTATTGACTAAGTAGTCAGAAAACATCTAAAACTCTAAGGCCTGTTTTCGTAGCACTTGTTCGTAGCTTCGTATAAAAGACATCAACGCAGAGAATGCAACAAAGTCAATTTTCTTAAAGGATTTTACCGACCGAAATTGTCTACTTGAAGGATTTTAATAAAAATATCGTTATAGTATTAATAAAAACAACAAAAAAGAATTGTGTGATCACAAAAACCAAACAAGACTGAATAACTGATGAACTGAAAATGATATAAAATAACATTAATATACTGAACGAACAGCGCATCATTATAATCAGATCCTATTGATACGCTGTCACAGGTCCAAATCTCCTGACGTCATCAATAGCCTACTAACCAATAATTACCGATACAGCTATGTAGGTATAACAATCACACCAGCCGCGACGAACGCCATATAATCCGACTTAAGCCGCTGTAATTAGAATACCAAGTTACGCCTACTAACCCAATTATTTTGTTTTCAAAACACGTATGGAATACCCTGGAGCGCCAGAAATTGGTTATTCAGCGCGCGAAAGCTCTACGGGAGGAGTGCGGGGGAGGGGGGAAGAAAGTACCTGCGTGCGCACGCGCACCTGTTGTCGCGCCGCCCGCTCAGTCGCTTTCCGACAGCCGGCCACTACACGCGCCATGACCGCGCGTCCCACGAAAACGCCGCGAGTGTTTAATATTATTACAGTGTGAATTATCAAAATGGATGTTCTGTATATCTGTGTTATCCTGTCCCTCCTTCAAGGTTGGTTTTTAAATTTAATTTTCATAATCTAACTATCATAGTGTTCACTGTACTACTTTCTTGGGAAGAGCTAGTGTTGTGATGAGATTTCTCTAGTTTTTTGTGTGTTCTTCTTGGTTATACTATTGTTTGTATTTGGTTGTTATTTGCAATGGTTTTCCGCTCAGTTGATGGTGAATGTGGGGTAATTTCCTATGGGTATTGAGGTCGCCATGATGCCTGTCACAGGTGACTGTCTGCGGTTTGTGTCTCAAACTTCATGGGACGTGAGTAGGATAATTGCGCTAGGCTCAGTTTTCATCTCGTATTTTCTTACTGTTATTTCAATCGGAGTATTATATGATATTGAGTATTGAGTGGCGTAAATAACCATTTGGTTTATTATTGTCCCCGATTTGGATATATAAAATAGTAATGTGGTACAAAGTGCTGCATACTAATTTTGGAATCCAACACGTATACAAAAAACTGCACTCATATTCCTAGAAGAAAATTGTCCATCCAGATCTTCAGCTCAGATAATATGTTGTAGGCTTCAAATACTTTTCTCATCAAAAAATTTCGTATGTGTCCTTGAACTGAGTTCCCTATGAGCTCCCAAGGTTCCCAAGAGCAGCACCTATCCTCAAACGATACTTTTATTATTGGCGTCGTCTGCTTTCTTTCCGTCTTTCGTTTCCGAGTAATGTAGGTCAAATATTGTTTCGCGTCTCTCTTTTTAAATTGCTCAGTTTGTGTCTGAGAGAAATGAGAATATCGCGTTTGTGTTTCAATTGCTTTAAATTAACGCTCTTTATATTGAGGAACTTAATCAGTACATAAATCATGAAGAGGGCAGCAGTGAAAATTAGGGATTCGTAAAAGAAGCGAAAACTTTACCTTTCGTTGCGAAAAGAAGGACGTCGAACACGAAAAATGTAGACTTTCCAAATAACAGCCGCATGGGTAAAGCAATGCTTGTCGAGGATGGGTGATCATCTTTACATACCGAGATGCCTTCCTGCTTCGGACAGCACGCCAAGCCTTTGGTCCCGGCTGTCATTATAGGACCATGGCAGTCGTTACGGTAGTCGGAAGCCGTTTAACACCAGTCTTGCCAAGGGCTACCTTCGCACTACCCAGTTATTGGGTTGTGGAGGTCAAATAGGCAGTTTCTCCATGTAAAGTACTGCTGCATCCAACAGCAACTGGAAGCCGACCCAATATATTCGGGAAAAGGCTAAGCATACTGGCTTTTTTAGAGTTCCGTACTCAAAGGGTAAAAACGGGACCCGATTACTAAGACTCCACGGTCCCTCTGTCTGTTTGTCTGTCACCAGGCTGTATCTCGTGAACCGCAATAACTAGACAGTTGAAATTGTTAATAACGATGTATTTCTGTTGCCGCTATAACAACAAATACTAAAACCAGAATAAAATAAATATTAAAGTGGGACTCCCATACAACAAACATGTTTTTTTTTTGCCGTTTTTGCGATAATGGTACGGAACCCTTCGTACACGAGCCTAACTCGCACTTGGCCGGATTTTTTGCCATGATTTAACCAGCCTACTATCACCATCATAATCGTTATCATGAGCCTTTCAATGTTCCCACTGCTGGGACACAGGCCTCCTCTCTGTGCGCGAGGGATTGGGCCTAAATCGACCACACGAGCCCAGTGCGGGTTGGTGGATGTTACATGTCCTCGAATTGTTGGTTCTGGGCCATGCCGGTTTCCTCACGATGTTTTCGCTCACCGATTTTAGAGCAGAGGTGATTAAATAATTTACACAAAGAAAAGCGCCTGCTTGGGTTCACACCCACGACATTCGACACGTAAGTCGCGGCCGATACCACTGGCCCACACTGCTCTTTAGCCTAAAATCATCATAATTTAATCCAAAATTTTATCTCGCAATGTAGCTCTAGCATACCTTTTTCTGATCTTCGAGTCACACTCGTCTGCACTCGTGCTGTCTCTTTGGAGATCTTAAGATTAACCTAGAAAGATACCTAGTTGTAACTTGCCAGTTACAACTAGGTAACTCAATTCAAGTACCTACAACTTGTAAGTCGCGGCCGTTGCCACTGGGCAGTCGTGGTCCACTGCTCGTCAATAACCGAATGTAGTTGAATACCAATATTTTACACGGAGCAAATGCATATCATTAGATTTTTTACACTCCATTTTCAGTGTTACACGATACCCTTTGGTATGCCTGGATGACAGGTTCCTAGCTCCTGACTACCAGTTGTGAAAATCACACAAATCGTGCAGACATAATTCCTTCATACACGGAAGTAATACGCGCAAATAGAAGAGAAAAGGAAGTAAATATTAATTGGTGACTCGCACAAGAGATAACAGCCAAAAAAAAGCAATTGTATATATAAAGATTAAAAAGAGAACCCCGTGCCAGACTAAAAAGGCTCCTATCTCAGCATATGTAACCATATTTAAAAAGAATAAGTAACGCCGCGCTGTTAGATAGGGCAAATACGTCGCCAGTCTCAGTCTCTATCTCAAACATTATCCTATTACAAGCTTTCTTTTCAATAGCTACCTCGATCTTGATGATAACATTGCATAAAATCATGCAAGCACTGCACTAACCTAGTTCCCTTCTTCCATGTTACGTTGTTTTGCTCCATTATGTAGATGCAGCAAGAAATCTCCCGCTAGGTGCGCGTGCGGCGCGTCATCGTTGAGCGGTTGGTGTACAAGACGCGAGTGATAACCGTTTATTAGGCCGCTTTGAGCCGTGACAAAGTGGATGCGTATTTGCGTAATGCGCATGAGTTTAGGATTGACAGTAAACTGTTATGTAATTGATCGATGAATTTGTGGAGTATGAAACTGATAACTGTATCGAGATAATTTTTTAAACTACTTTGGTCCATAAACTAAGCTATTCTGAAATTAATAATTGGTGGATCCGATTGTGGGAACAGACTCGATTTTATATATTAGTCACGAATTTTTGAAGCACAATGAGCTCTTTTCCGCCTCCCTTTTGTATTTGTATATAGGTTTGTTTTTATTTTAGAATCTTCAATTGTATATATGTTAATAAAATTTTTGTGCTTTACTTCCTTGGGAATTTCATACACATTTGTATCTTATTTAAAAGAAAATGATAAGATATCATTTTCTTTTCATTTTCATCCATATTTCGTCCCAGTCACACGCTTTTATGTTCACTTCTTCCTAGATCACAGGTGACCAACTCATGTCATCCTAAATGACTTGTTGCATGGACTATTATATATAATATAATAGTCCAAGTATAATATATAAGTCCAAATATAATATACTCGTATATAATATTGGGCCTTGTATTGATATTATGTTCAAGATATCTACTAAACACTGAAAAAAAATTAGGTTAGCAGTTACCAAAGTTTTGTTTGCTGGTAATGAAATAATTGGGACTTGCGCACTGTCTTACTAGCAACAAAACAGAGATTAGTTATTTTCTGATTAGTTTAGTATTGTTTTGTTAAAGCTTATTTTCTAGTTACTAAAGGTTGATTAAATTTGTTTTTTCTTTAGTAAGCAAGTTTCAGAACTGTTTGGTTGGCTTTTTCTTCGGCCAGAGAATCAGCATTGCCATTCAAAGTGACAATGCTGCCATCGTTCTGGCCACGTTTCCAATTGACATCGATGTGGACGAATTTTTCTCTCCCCTTTGTAAGGTTTTTTTTTTCAAAATGTTCAATTTGTTAATAAAAGTTATGACATCTTATTATTTACATAAAAAAATATATTTTGAAGTGTTATTTAAAAGAAAGAGAAATATTATTTTTTCCTATTTTTAACATTACGAAACTGTTCATTTTAGTTTAATCTTAGATTGGTCCTCCGTCTTTTACGTGATTATTCTTTTTTGCGGACAGCTAGCCTGTCTTTCGCGACTCGTAGGGTTAGCAGCACGTTCGAATGTGACTGCTATCTCCTAACCTTACCTCGGCGGTAACTAGAGCGTGGAACAGTCGGCGTGTGTGTGTGTAAGTAACTGTGGACATGTCAGCTTGTCATCGTTTAGCACCACGCTAACTAATATTACCCGGTTGACAGTTAACTTGTGCAACGCTTCGTCGAATATTTCAGTTCGATGCTTGCGTTCCGTCTCTTTTGGATTAAATGATGCTACTCTATATTTATATGTGAATTTGGTGATTTCAAACTTATACTAACTATAAGTCCAGGTTTCACAACGATATTTTCCTTCACCGTTGTCAGCAGTGGGACAGTAACATTCTGGTATTATTATTATAAGTGAATTTAATATAGTTGTTGTTTGGTATGAATTGTTGTTTTAATCAATTTTAAAACAAGTAAAACATACATATTAATAATACAAATTTGACAAGTAGAAATAATATATAATTTTAATTTTACAAAACGTTTTTTTCATATTGAAAACAAAATTCGAATTTTTGTATTTGAATTTTAGTAGCATTATCAACTTATAAAAATATTCACACTAATTTTTTTATGAATATGAATTTTGCACACGGCTGAAGGTATTTAAAATGTGAATAACAATATATTGTTTTATAAAACACTTGCATAATTCAGCGTCATAACTGTCGTCCTCCCCAAATTCAATTCATGCGCCTGCGCAGGAAGTGCAAGACACCCTCACTTCCGGTGCTAACAACTGACCCGTTGTAACCGAAAAATGTTGGGAGCGCTTGTTGGAAAGATCGTTTGTAATGTTGCGTCACTGTCACTGCACATAAACCACTTGCTTCTGCCCGCGGCTTCGTCTGCGTAGCATTAGTACTTCGAATAACCTATTTTTCATGTATATATTTTTCAATATTGCCAATATTATTGTAATTGAGGGTCGCCTTACTTGAGAAATTATTGATTCACCATACAAACGTTCAACACCTTTCACCCCCTTAAGGATGATTTACGGGATAAAAATGTACCCTTTACAGGGTTTCAAACTATCTCCATACCAAATTTCATCTAAATTGTTCCGACGTTTAGTCGTGAATTTCGAATTCATAATATTACTATGGATATGAATTTTGTTATTACAATATATTGCGAAACTATTGGTGGTAAAAAACGGTGAACTGAAGAACAGAAAATGAGTTTATTGAACCAAATATGACGCATACAGAAAAAGTAACAAAAATAGTGAAAATGCGTTACTTCCACGCAGAACGACCAAGGCCCAGCATAATGCAAGGATCGAGTGTGACCTGTGTCGAGCCAATGCGTTGAAATAACGTTTAACTGATAAACATTTGCAAGAATGAAAGATTATCAGATTATGCTGTTCAGGCAATTGCTTCGTAGATGAAGCTATATTAATTTTCCCTCAAGATCACACGATCTCACATGCGTGCGCAATAAGATTTTGGCTTCGTCATAACTCATATTATTATGTTGTATTGAATTGTTGTATCAAAATATGCATCGAGTATTGTCAACTTTTGTTATGTAAACGATATAAACATTGTCTATTGTCACTATTTAGAAAAATAAATATTTAGTCTATTCCAAAATACAACATTGGCCTTTCATTACGGCTTTGCGTAAATATAGTCGCATTTTGATATAAAAGACCGTTCAGTACGGCATTTCATAAACATTTTTCCACCTTGAATTATGTCACACGTTACCCCGGCAGATCCCAACAAAATGCCTTTTAAAACGTAACATATCTGAGATATTTCTGTAGAAAAAACGTTGGCACTCTCTTGATAAAGGATCGATTATAGTAACCCAGTGTGTCTGCGCAAGAATGTTGTTTTTTGTGCGCAGTGCCGGATGCCTTTGTTGATGGCTACAAAAAATGACGCGTTGTTGCGTTTCGTTTCCTATGTCCAAGTGGCGATGTCGTAATATTTATGGGAATTAGAGAATTTCTTACGCATATACTGTGGTATGTTATGTAAGAAGATTTGCTTCGATTGTTGTGGAAATATGTGAAGCGATCCATCATCCATCATCCGAAACCAGGACTTATAGCTAGTATTTGTAAGTTTGTGCTCTATTGGTGTAATTGCTGCAAGGCGTTCCAGTGCGAGGGTAAACAAATAAATAAATAAATAAATAAATCATCATCTTCGTGCCCTTGTCCCATGTTACTTGGGGTCTGCGCAACACGTTTTCTTCTTCCATACCGTCATATCCGTCATATCAATCCTGATACTTCGAGGAGCGATCCATTTGAAAATAATTCCGTTTCTACAAAACAATTATAGGGACATGCGAACATTTTTCTTTATCATCATCAGCCTTATAAAGTTCCTGTCACATGTCAACTTTTTTCTTAGTAGCAACAAAACTAATAAGCAATTATCCAAACTCTGTTTTGTTGCTAGGTACGAAAAAGATCATAACACTCGAATTTTTTTTGGATGTTTTACAAAGTTTGTGGTTGCTATTTTAATGTAGCTGACGATTCTAGAGAATAATTTTCGCTTCTGCCAAACTTGAAGACTGACCCGGTACGTGGTAGCCCCAGCACTACTTTCACTATAGAGAACTAGACTCAGTTTAATGGCATGTTTTGATACACTTTGTAGACACGTAAACGGCCAAGTAAGAGTTCGGAAGGTCATTGGGGTAACGACTGCCTGCTATAGTAGCGAGTTATACCTCGCGGTTTATTTTTACAGACGTGTATAGCGTAGACATTAGTCTGCATGAAAGTGTAAAAGAAATTAAGTAGTTAGTCGACGAAACAGATTACCAGCGAAAAATAAAATGAATGAAATCAAATGTCGTCTGGTAGATATCGCTGTCAGCGATAACGCCGCCATTGAAGTAGCCATAGAATTTATTGTAAAAGAGATTTATTACTATTTTGGTGTACAATAAAGTATATTATATAAAATTCTAAGAAACGTAAAATACGTAGGCAGAATTCAGTACTCTTACTAAAGAGGGTGACTTTTATAATTACGGCTGAATGTATTTATGAAAAAACCTTAAGGGTTTTTTACATTGCCAGTTAGACGACACGTATAAAGGAAGTGGCTATGCTCTGATTGGTAATTATACCTGAACGATCTGTTATGATTGGCTATCGAAAGACTTACGTGGGTGATGACGAAATATGAATTTATCATGAAGTGAAATTACTATTACTTATTTATTTTTATTATTGATAAGACGTACTCACTAGCAGATAATTAGCTGATGCGTGTGTTTGCTTTTTCAATACTTTACCCGCCTGGCTACGGCCTACACGGTCAAGACACGGCAATGAAGGCTTTCTGAAATGACGTGCACTATGTGATATACGTGGTGACGGCACTGAGCCGTCAGTTCCAGGCACTTTCAAAGCGCTGAAGTTTTCCTACATTAGGTAGTGAAATTGATGTTAGAAGTTTTCCATGTGGAAAACCTTCAGCCAAACTGGTGCCAGCTGGTGTAATTCTTTCTGAAAACCCTCGGTGCAGAGGAAACAAATTAATGAAGATGTTTAGAGTACTTCATGCATGAGGCAGCGACTGTTCTCGCGTGGGTATAGGCGATGAAAACTGATGGGTAAAGAGCGGCTTGAAGCGCAATTAAAACATGAGTGCAAACCAACTTCGCGAATATTTCGGAGCAGTTGTGAGATCACTACACTGAAAAAAAGGGATGACTGAACAGTTTTCTAACTTTTAATTTAAGTAAACTTAGGTTATTAAAAAATAAACTTGTCTAAAACAATAGATACAAAACAAATGAGCAAATACCAAAACTGATTTGTTATTACCAATTTTGCTAACACATGCATTTTTTAACCACGACATTTTTTGTAATTACAAGCATAGTCGTGCCGACAATTTGTAATTTTAACAGACGTTTTTAACAGTTTAAAACATAATTAATACTTATCTATCGCTCATCGTTTAAAAACCACGTACAGTCAGCAAATTAGTTGATGCACATGGCACACTAATTCTACACTCTGTAGGCTAGTAGTTTTTAATTTAAATATAAATGTTTGTAAAATAGTTAATTAAGTATTTTATGTACTATGCATATTTTTATCTATGTAAATAAGTTTAAGTTCTAGTCATAAATATTTTAGTACGTCAAATCTCTCCACTGAATTTCAAAACTGTAATAGCAAAAATATGAGAAGTTGTACCGATTTCCATGGTGTTTCAGAAACAATAACCCACCAAAGTTTTGGCCCAACCGTACACCATACTCTAGCCTATCCACTTCATGTGATGTGCCTATCACAAATCACATGAAGGAGCGCAACCAAAATCGAGGCGCGATCGAATGTCAGCCGGTGCCGAACTTAGGCAACTTCCCTTAGAAAACGGTAGCTGTCGAAACTCACGCGTAATTATAAACTGATGCCAAGGCACTTGCACGGTTCACGGAGGTCCCTGAAATAGCTAACGTAACCTATGCTGATTTTACGTAGGTACACGTTGTGTGAGACGTGTACAGAATATCTGGAAGGATTTGCGGGAGGCCTTTGCCCATCTGAGGGCTAAACAAAAAAATGTGGTGAAAAAAAAAGAATCGGTGAATGGGAGAAAAGTTTTCTAAATATTATTATAAAAAAAACATAACCCTCCTTCAACAGTCGAGTAACCAGTCAGTTCTTGGAAAGATTCGTCCACTTATTTAATTATTTATGAAAATGTTTAATACAATGAGATATTACAATAATATTTGTACTATGACATGGTATATAACACCCTTAGTAGTCCTCAATTAAACTGCAAAACGCACAGGACTGATCAGTGTGTCGACGTTTGGGGGTGGCCTATGTCCAGCAGTGGACGTCTTTCGGCTGAAATAACGATGATGATGATGAAACAGCATAATCAGATTAAAATACTCGCCCAGCCGGGACTTACAGGCGAGGACGAAACTTGTTACATCTTACATCACTCATCGAATTTTTCTGTTGTGGTTCCATCGTATGACAAAGATTGCAATCCAATATTAAATGCCCGAAAAATAAATAACCTAACATAACTTCACGCCTGGAAGTTATGTTAGGTTATTTATTGGTTGGGCAGAGATGCACCAGAAAATTATCATCCATGTAATAGGCTCGCCCCTATAAAAAGGAACTTAAAAATATAACTAGCTAAATATGGGAGTACTTAGGTGCACTTAAAGGTGTACCACTGCGCCTACCCTACCCCCGCGGAATGCAAGCGTGATGCGTTATATAAAATCATCGAAGTTTTTTTATACTCTATTGTCATAAGACCCCTTTTTTGAAGTGTCTTCTGTAAATCAACCCATACTTTGCACATAAATTAAATAGGACTATTAGAGTCAGATTAAATAGCTCTCATCTAGAGACAGAAATTTAGTCATAATAATTATTAATAGGTTTCTCGTTTTTTTATTGCTAATTATAGTTTATTTTATTTGTATATGTGTATTATTAATATATATGTAATCATATACATTTTCGTATACAAGCTGTTTTTTTTTAATATTTTTTTGTAGCCGTTCACAACGTTTTCCTTTTTAACCCAAAGGTTGACTGGTAGAGAATGTCTTGTGGCATTAAGTCCGCCTATGTACCACTATTGTACATGAAGTTTAAATAAATATATATTTATACACTCTAATAAAAAAATAACTGGTGAAATTTGGGTGCACTATAGATGCACGTCTACCCAACACTTCTGGAAATACTGGCGTGATATTATGTGATTAAATAGGTATATGAAAGTATGGGTTGCTGACAAAATTACAATCAAACAAAGAAAATCTAGCATTATCGCACCTTCCTAATTACATAAGTGTAAAATATGCCACCCACCTCTTTCCCGGCAACTGCACCAGACAAGCTCAGACCGGAGCCCTGAAGCCCTGCGACCGTAGGACACCTCTCCCATCGGTAGGTTACTAAAGCCCTATATCCACATGTCAGAATTTAGCTCCGTCTAGGACTTGCAAACTGCACCCAGTGCGCAGTTGCAAACTGTATTGATCAACCTAACCCCGCCCGGGTTCTCGTAATTCCTTTGTTCTCCAAACTATGATTTTTAGAGCTTTTTAGGTCAATTTTTTTTAATACATTGCCCCCCTTTTAAAATATAATCCCATTCTGAAAGGTTGCATTGAAAAGTTATACGCAATTTAAGTTTTGGTGGTTCTTTGTTTTTAAAACTTATGAACTATGAGAGTTAGAAAAAAAAATGTGGGGTCTATGGAGTCTTTTCTTGTTAAGAAGTCGCCCCCTGACGATTTGAAGGATTTAATTGTAAAATCTAGGTTCTAGCCTCGCTCTAGTCAAGCACGATTTCCTTCGCTTACAAAAATAGACCTATATGAATATTTGGAAAAATACGTGTTTGTAGTTCTCTCCGGGAAAGGCGTGAGAATAAAACCTTATCCGAAAGTACGAGAAATTGCAAGCCACAAGGATTTAGGGTAATTTCTTTATTCTTGAAATTGCCTATTTTCAATGGTAAGAAAAATAATTTTGGATCTGTTCAGTCGTTTCAGGCTAGAATAGACTTGCCTGAATATTTAAGGACGATTTCTGTGACTTTTAGGAGAATTTGCTACACATCTTTATTTAGGGCAAAGTCAAAAGTCCAAGACAAATCATTTATTCCAATCAATCCATTAACCGGCACTTTTGAATGGCAATAATAGAAAATAATTGATTCTACTGCTGCTGGCTAGAAAAATATTTAATTTTGTCTATGCCAAACAACTAGTGGTCGATGAAAGACCCTTCAGTTGAGGGGTATTCCTATCTCATACCTGCATTTTTTTTATTTATGTTTAACTTCCATATCATGACATGTCCTGGCACCTGCACCATCATACAGGCGAACATTCAAAAACTGAGCTACTGAAATACCATGTCTTCAAGCGGTACGAGTTTAACGACGTGGTGAATAGATTCAATTTCAAAGGTGCGCCGGGCGTTTGGAAACGCGGTTTAATACCACTCAGGGTATCAGGTTCCTTTTATGCACCTCAGTTATAGAAAAACTCGATAACGCTTTACCCAGCCCGATGATCAAATCCAATGCAACAGTCACGTTTGAGATCTCGACATAAAGAACCAGACTTTTACCTAAATTACCAGTTCTTTCTCAATCCCTGCAACATAAGCATCGAAGCGTTAATTCTGTGTCCTGTCAACAAGCTTGTTATATGCTAGTTTATCGCCAGATCCTTCACGTTTTCCGCTCGGTTGCTTCATTGTGCACTGAGTGAGATGGCTGGGAAGACAGCAATATGCTCCGGTGAGCTCTGCGCTCAACTGTATGAGTTTGAGATCAACTAGATTTAATTCTTGTATTTTTATTGTTTTTAAGACTTTCTTTTAGATAATTATATTTTTTCCTTTTCGTTAAGTCTATGTCGTAAGGTCAAAGAGCACTCACTAGCAAGAGTAGGAAATCGAAATGCTTGTAAACCAGGAATTGCCCCATAGCTGGGTGACTGCCATTGCTTCAATTCTCTTTATGTGTTGCATTCTCCGGCTAGTCTCATGTAAATGTGTCTGATTCATCGTCCCAACAGTTGATTTTACTATTTTTTGCAGCTTCTGATAGTAGCTTAGCCCGCGTTAAAGTCGAAAATTCTCCCCAGGGAACATATTCCCGACATAAAAAGTATCCTTAGGCTATTCCAAACTATAGCCTACCTCTGTGCCAAATTTCATCCAGAACCGTTCAGGCGTTCTGGCGTGATTGAGTAACAAACATACATCCATCCAAACTTTCGCATCTATAATATTAGTAAGTTATATTTAGTTTCGTCTGAAAAGGATATTTAAAAAGGTAGAGCTACTAGGCTTGTTAAATTATTTTCATCACATGCTTTTTTGAACAATTATCAGCTAGAGATAAATTTAGGTCCAAATTCTAAACAAATACATACTTATCTTTTTTTGTTATCTGGAGCCTTCAAAATCGAAGTGAATGTGGGATTTTTGCCGCACTAAAACCACACCGATGATCACCATCAGCTCCTAGAACGTGACCTCAAGACCACCCCGGAATCTATTAAGAACACCGTTAAAATTAAGACACATCCCTGGAGAGACTCTAAAGGACTCTAAGTCTCCCCTGAGTAGTCTAACTTATCTCTTATTAACTACCTAGAAAAAGCTACGCGAATGTTACTTGCGCCATTTTAAAACCGTGTCGTGTCCATCGCGAGCGGAGCAGAAGCAGAAGCGAGTAAAAGTAATTTTTGTTAAGATGCCGAGTGAAAGTATCTTAATTAACTTTAGTTATCTGTTATTTTGTAACTCGTGACGCCATCTGCACTCCGTTATGAGAAACTCATTGTTTGAACTTACCAACTTTACATTTTTAGGTAATGCACGCGAATGAACGAAAGTAGGTATTTGCCCGCGGGTTTTGGCGAGACGAAAGTGTTTTTGCTTTTTCAATTATCTTGGTTCATTAACCTTTTCATTTGCTTAATTAGTTTTTCTTTGAATCGCAAACTTCCGTTGCCGCATGCGTTTTTTGGTAGAGGCAAAACTTATGGGTTCACGTCACCGACATGCCAATGTAACCGCGTCACAAAAACGCTTATGTGCCGAATTAAACTTTGGAATACTTATCTGGTTTAGTCTTGAATTTTCACTTCTTTTGGCCTTTTTTATCCCCACTTTTCATCTAAGCTTTCTGATAAACAAATTAGGCCACGAAGGTATTTGTAAGTATTTACTGTTTTTTAAGGACTGGTAAAGCATTAAAATATTTTACATGCAACGGTCTTTAATTTTTGATTATTTCTATTTTGTCATATTGCCATGCAATAATAAAAGAGCCATCGTCGTCGTGTTCAAAATATTAGTTAATTAGCCATGAAAGGCGGAGCTGATTGACCTATTGGAAGCGCACCTAGCCTTCTGAAGAACCATCACCAATAAGATCGGTGTTTGTCCGCTCACAATATTTAATAAAATAAAAACTAACGTAACTATCTCGTGTACCGGGGTACTACGCCAAGTGCCTTATTATAAGGTTAGCAGAAAACCGACTGTAAATACAGTGAAACTGCAATGATTGCAGACCGCAATATCCCGGCAGTTTGACGGCAGCTGATGGAAATGACAATCATTTCCGCATCACAACATAAGAACTTTACTCATACATACATCCAATTGCCGAATAGTTGCAGTCAAATGAAAAATGATTGCACTTGCTTAAAATGTTGAGCCTTATACTTACTTCACTTTACAAAACATCAAAAATCTTTCTAGTCAAGAAAGCCATTTATTTTTTAATTTGCCATTGGCCTGCAGTGAAATTATCTAATCTAGGCGCTATATGGAAAAGGTTCTATCTTGCTTCATCGATGTTAATTAATCCTAAAGATATTATCGTACTCCCTAAAAAGTATCTTACAGTCGCAGTTAAAAGCTTGCTGTACGGCCTTTTTATATGTAGAACTGCAGCCACGCATCAATCTAAAACATAACATTCATAGTACCGGAATCAATACATTCGATACCCCGGTGACACCACACTCATCGTGCGTCGACGTAACACGAATCAATCGCATGCACGCTTTCCACCGCCGCGCAACTTCGCCAGCGACCTGATTACGACCCAACTAACTGCGCATTGGACTAATAACGGTCCAAGAATGCGGCTCCGCCCGCTAGCCAACACCTTACATATTACGGATTTCGGAATTTATTTAAATGGGACGGCTTATATTACTAGTTACAACTGTTGTTAGATTCTACGGATGTTTTTTTTATGGAAAGGCCTTTTTGTAACTGTTTTTAAGTTACATTTGAAGTGTCGATGTGTTGCCTTGAGAGATGGTATATACGGTAAAAAGCTTTGTCACCGAGCAAATACTCTAGTGTGGGTAGTTAGTACTTGATATGAAGCTTAGCAGTGTCAATGACCACTATATCCTACCTTTACTGGACATAGGCGTCTCCCAAGTTCCGTCATCGCAGCATCACCCTCTAATGACGCGTTGACACAGAACTATTCTCTGCTTACTTTCCCCGAATGAATCACGTCCGAGTGATACATAGAAAAAAAATGTCTCATAATGTGTCACTCATTTCCTGATTTCTCTGCAATAAACTTTTTATTTATGGCCAGTTAAGAACATGTCGGGTCACGTAGTCTAAAAATTAAACGTCCAATGAAATCGTTCTACCTGTCTATGGCTATAAAGAAAATTTAAACGTCTCCTATGCTTGTCCAGGAAGAGAAGTTTAGAAGTCAGTATCATCGCCAACCTGCCCTTATACTAATTTGTTCTTTCATTCCTTCAGTTGTCATGTCAGTCGATATTCACCGTTTTCATCAGCTATCGTGTTTTTAGTCGTCTCAAAATGTAACACATAAAAGCTTGAATAAAAATCGCAAAAGCGGTTCCAGCTAGCGGTTTAATAGGGCTTGTGAAAAGTAAGGAAAAGATGTCTTAACTAAGATTAAGCTACAGACAATTGGGAGTACATAGCCCTGGTCCAGAGCATGACATATGACGCATTTGTTAGAGTATCTCAGGTGCCCATAACCTGCACTTTGGAGAACTTGATAAAGGAACCCCATTGATGCCGCTATAAACGAGGCCACGTACTGGGTCCAAATTATGTAAGGGTTAAATCGCCATCGAATCGAAAACCAGAAGAAGAAGCTACAGACGAAAAAAGTGAACTAAGTAAACTCATTATCACACTAATGTTAGAAGGCAGCAATCAACCCTATCGCTGCTAAATCGGCTAAACCCGGCCGATGCGACCCGATTGACTTCATTGGGAAAATCTAAAGTTTCTCAGAATGCCGCACAACATTCCCACTGAACAAATATCAACTGTAACAGTTCGCATGTAAGGTGGTTATTGGCGCGTGATTGTGCAAGCTTTCACATTGCTGATGGGATTGCGTCAAGAGATTATCTTACTCATGCTATGAAAGTTTTCTCAGAAGGCGTACGGAAGCGTTCGCGTCTTGTTTAGTTTTCAAGCCGGTCTGTGGCCGTACTATAACGTGTCAATCGTGCCATCATGATTCCGATTTGAAAAAGAAAGAATGAAAATAAAAGAAAAATAAATTTTATTTGAGACCCGCACAGGAGTCACGAGCAATAAGCAAAAACAAAAAAATAATAAAACACAGAAAGGAAAAATAAAAGCGGTAATGCGTCCCCTGCCAGACACCTGCCAGTCTGTGTTTCTGATAGATACAACCTAGGGGTAATTAATTCAAGATTGAACAGGTAACTTCTACGCCAGCGTGCTTCACCATCGACCACATCATCGCTTACTATCAGGTGACATAGTAGTCAAACGCAAGCATATCGTAAATAAAAAATAAAATAAAATATTGCCAGACAGTGGAAACATAGTTTTGATACGTCAGAGTAAGTCCCCTGGTAGTACAGTTGGTTCCCTCGCGTGATAACTACTCATCTGCTGTTATAACTTTTCGTCACGTGCGTCAGAGCAGCCGCTTGCGCGCGACGTCTTCGTTACGACAGTGTCGAATTTTGAGCTTTGTTAATGTGTTGCATGGCAATGTTGTGATGTTGTTATGTGAAAGTAGGATTCATATATTCATGCTGTTTCTTAATAACCCTACAGGAAAAGATTTTCTTTATTTTTCAGAAACATAATGTATCAATGCTCATTTTTAGGGTTCCATACCCGAAGGATACAAACGAAGCCCTATTGTTATCACTCACGTGTCTGTCTGTCCGTCGTCTGCCACACAGATTTTACAGCCAAACGGTTGGAGCTACAGTCTTCAAATTTTCATAGTATAAGCATTTTGTTGACCCAAAGCCATACAACTTGACAAATAATGTTTTTGGAGGACTTCCATAACGATAAATGGGGCGAGATAAATAAAATTGTATTCTAACCAACTCGATCTTGCGGTTTGGTACGGAACCCCAAAGGCGCGAAGACCGACACACACTTGGCCGGTTCTTTTTCAGTTGCTACATTTCACCAGTTTTACAAAACCACACCAATTTGAATATAAACCGCAGGTACATTTGAATTTAACCCAAAAGCAAATTAATATTAAGTGTGCTTATAACCGGGTCATCGCGACCGGTTAGCAAGGGCAGGGTTAGGTCGTCGGTCACGTGGTCGCGGAAACCCTGAGAGAAACCGACCCGTCGCAAACATGCTTATTAGCACTAAAACTGTGTTTATACCAAGAAATAAATTATGCTCGTGCGCCTAGATCATAATCCGGGAGAAACTAGAAACTCTGCTTCAAAGATACTTTGAACAACTAATAATTTTTATGTTCCTGCATAAATTACATAGATGTGAATGGAAATAAACACTTATTAGTTTAAGTATCTGCCAGCGAATATCGTTTATGAAGTCTGTGATTACTGACCCAGGAAAGGCTTGACCTGTTTTGGTTTCTGCTGAAAGCAGATACCATAGACGTTCACCATTCAGTGGCCTAATTTGTATCATAATATATTTAGGTCAACGTTAAACCAAAAATGTTTAATGTATTTTTACCACGCTCGCTCCAAATTTTGTCACCCGGAGGCCTTAGACAAAGAGTCACTCTATCAGCTCTGGCGATATTCAAAATGCCAAAAGGTAAATCAAATAAAAAAATAACTCTCTCTCTCTCTTTCTTTTTTATGGTAAGGGATTGATCATGTGACATTTCGATAGAGCATGGCCGCCACAAACGTTTTACCAATCGGTATACCGACGTTTTCTCAAATAGAATCTCAATTGTCTAGAGCCTCTAATAAGCCTTGCACATGACCTGAAATGCAATTGAATTGATTGGTTAGGTTGACCGGCAGTGTACAAGTGTTAGGACTACCTAACAGAAGGTTCAACAACTCGTTACTTCTCAAGCTTGTTCTTGGCTCCCAGCCAGGAGTTTCGCTCGACAGCTCGAAGCAGCATTAAATTGGCACGATATGAAAACGTAAACACCGCAACGAGCTTGCCCTGTCGCATGTTGATGTGCGGTTCATGCAAATTAAACGGTTGCAGTTAAAAGCTGACTTCTGTGGCGAGAACCTCGATTGAGGATAACTAAGTACTCTACAAGTGCCGACACTTAAAGTGCATGGTCTGTTTATCTTCAATTCCGTCTGATCTGACCGAAATCCGTTTGTGGCTGTCGTGGTCAAGATATTTAGATCTCTTATGACGATCGGAACGTGAACTGTTGAAAGCAAGGTGTAAATCAAACAGGCAGATAGTTTCGTTAACAGTGTAGTTGTCAGGTCGATTAGTGATGCAGATTCTTCTGTCCAGATTGGTATCTCCATTAAAGGCTTCAAGTGCTCTTCTTAGACAATTACCTGATAGCAAAATTGGTACCTGACTGATCTTTCACTTAAATACGTAACTTTCATCTTTTAAGTTTGATAGCCTCGTTTGACGAGTCTTTATTCATCTTATTTAACCCGTAACCATTCAATGCTAAGCGTAAGTCTGATCGAGTATATCGAGCCCATCGAGTATCTGAACTCAAAAATATATTTTTTTAATTCTTTTTGATAGGCGTAGCGCTTAAACAAAATCTCACCTGTAAACGAAAATGAATTAAAATGGCTCTGTATCCAATAAAATACAGACAAAGCAACAGTTTTTTTTTAAACCAAGTTGCTTCACAGTTCACACACCATGCATCCTTGATAATGGTAAGAGATTGCAGGCGTTGCAGCATCAAGGTGAATGAACGATTGTGGAATTAACAGTGCATCCTACTGATAAGGTTTAATTAGATAGAGGAGCTTTGAGATAACCTGTCTATTATCATTTTGAAGTCCTGTTTAAAGACGGATAATGAAGTTTTATGGTCTTTACTGCAGCTTTATTATTACAAGCTTTATTCTTAAAGCTACAAATAATTATTGGGGACTTGCGAACTTTGTCTTAATAGCAACAAACCTAGATTTGTAGTATCTAGTTTATTTAAAGTTTATTTTCTACCTCTCGACGGCCGCGACACCTGAATCAGGTGTGGATGCCAATGTTTTCTATTGTGTCATGCTAATTAGTTATGGCCGCTGAAGCTAAAAACTTTGCTTTTTAAAGTTACAAAACATGTTCGTTTTTAATCGAGGCTTTGTTTAAATTTTACTGTTTTTTTAAGTTTAAAAACAAACTTTAAATAATAATACAAAATCTTTTAGCAAATAGCAAAACCATGTTTTGTTGCTAGCAAGAAAAAGTCTCAATGATTTTTTTCCGTTTAGTTCGAAATGAAAGTCTATTTCACGAGCCCTCATCAAGTCTCGTGAAAATCTTTGCTCCACACGTACGATCCCCTGCCGAGACGCAAATGATCTAATCTCGATGAGTCACGGTGTCATCGACCCCACCTGCTATGACCCACTAACTTTTTGTTCCACCGGCCTCGGGGTAGAAAGTTTTTTGAGAAAGGCGACGCGATGACCTTGTCGCGAGGAATGCTGTAGGTGTGTTTATTCATTTAAATAAATATTTTATTTCTATACCTACTTCATTTAAATGTTTCGAGAGAAATGTTTTTTTTTTTAAATTTAATTCGTATTGTTATGAGAAAGGGGTTCAGTGAATTTGATTTTCACTGAAACGGACGGCTTCAACCCTCAGTGTTTGGACGGTTCTCTCTGCAGACCATGGCCCAACTTTCGGCTTGCCCTTGTCACCTGTGCATGTGAGGACCTTGTGGCTGCGTCGGCGAATGGTGTTGTTGTGGCATAATTATGGGCCAAGCATAATATTTATTTAGAGACCATATTTGCTATCGGCACCCTACGAAGAAGAATAACTGGGTCACTATTGCTTATTTTCTCTGCCATTTTTTCTTACTCACTGCATGGCATGAACAATTGCATGTTTATCCTCTTTTTAACCATGTTTCGGGGCACTCTGATCTAGAAAACCTTGAAAAGCTGGTTCTTAGCGATTCTATCATTTTAAACAAGCTTTTAATGGAATTAACAGGAAGAAAATGTAGTATTTATCACTTGTCAATGACTAGATATCTCCAATGAGCCTAAATACGACCGTCATTATGACATTAAATCTGCGTCATCAGACCAGCTCCATAGTAACATATTATTGCAATATCTCCAAAGTTATAATATGTCCCAAGATTAAGCTTAATAGGATGCCAGAAAGGACGGAAGGAGGAAATGGATTAAGTACTAATTTGTAACCATGCAGACACATATACGAAAAAGGCAAGTGAAAACTTGTAACACCTTAGGGTACTCTTGTTAGGTAGCTGGATCAAGATTCTTGATTCAGAAACCTGCAGTACTTCTGCTTGTATTGCTAGAAGGTTTCTCTCTCTGGAGCCTTGACCGCCGGTAGCTTGGACCCGGTTCCGATACCAGTGGGCTACTGCTTTTTCTATATATATTTTTAAATATATTATAAGTGTAATAAGTAATAAAAATAAGTAACTAAACAAAAGACATAATAAGCTTGTAATAATGCGACATAAATCTGTGGCACACGTGCGTGTTGGATACTAAAGATGATTATTTTATCTGTAACTCCGGCAGCCGGCTCGGCACACTGCTACACTGCTAGGTCAGGCACGCTTTCTTAATCAAGCTAATAGTTTCGGAGACAACTGTCTCCATTATCATGATTTGCCGTTAATTTTCCACTTCCTGATCTCACGTCACACCGTACTAAAATGGGAACAGTGGAACCTTTGTCCAGCAGTGGAACAATATAGATAGAAAGAAAACTATCAAAATTTTTCTAGGGTCTGGACAAGAGAGGAGAGCCATAGCACTTCTCATACAATCCATCCATCTGGGATGGATTGTATAAGGAATAAATATCAAAGATTTTTTTTTTACAAAGAAGTTACAGCCGACTTCTAATTTTCCTGATTTTGTTTCTTCGTTTTTTTGACACCGACTTCCGAAATTGTAGTGTTTTATTTGGATGTTGGTTGTATATTTTTGTAAAAAAAAAATATTTTTCACTTTTTAGTTTTGGTACATAATGAGGAAGTTCTGCAGTAAGGTACCTAATGCCCAAAGTTAAGACAGAATAGATTACCCGAATAACATTAAGCTTGAACATAAGCGGAGAAATAAGAGTATATCAGAGTGAATTGTACATATCTGCGAACCCCTTTAGAGCGTACCAGCGCAGTGTGATGTTATGTTAAAAATGGGGTAAAAAATAAACAGACAAGCTTTTGCAGCAACCCGGGCGATTGTCAAAGTTTTCATTAAGAGTTTTTATTATAACTCCAAGTTTCTTCATCAGGTCTTCACCAAATTTTAATGGAACCAATCCGGGAACATACTCTTTCAAACAAAAACTTCTTTCAAAAAAATCGGTCCGCAATTGACGGTGAAATCGGTGAATATACACAAAAAAACCTACAGCCGTACATAGAACCTCCTCCTTTTTGGAAAGTAAGTTAACAAGTAAAAATTCAAAATTTAAAAAACCCCCGACACATTTTTATTTCATGCTACATAATTTATCTAGTATCGCTTCGATCGCCAATCTATTGAACATGTAATTATGACACGATATCTTGCGAAAGCACCCCGATTCATACAGTAAGGATCGTTTTTACCTGTATTAGGTATATACATAGAGAAACTTTTAGGTTTTATGAAATGTCGAAGGTCAGATCGTCGCAGGCTCTTGGGATATATTACTCTCTGCACAATCAAATTAAGACTCAAATCTAACAAGTAATTTAATTAACTATACTGGCTGACAACATAAATACAAAATTATTTTAAAAGTTTATATTCCACGTACACAATTTATTAACGTCGTTGGTAGCATCAGAGCTTTGCTGTCGACAAATATCATCAAGGGTTCTAGGAAATACAGGCGAGGGGCTTTTGAATCAATACCATCCTCCCTGCTGGCTCCCGTCTCCCCATTGCCATGGAATCCCTTTAGGTCTGGTATAGGGTGGCAGACGCAGGTATTGCCCTCTGTATTGCGACGTGACCATTGCGAGTTGTTGTAGTGGGCAGTAGAGGCTAGGTAAAACGATCGCTTGCTGGAACGACGATCGCTTGCTGGCTAGGTCAATCCATAAGCACTTAAAAGCAGTTTTTAGTTCTTTAACGCCAACCGATGCTAGAGATTGATTAACTCACTTGGAGTTCCCACACACACAGGTGAAGTTTTTACAGAATAGCACTACTGTTTTGTTTGGCATTTAGAGCTGGTTCGCACTGGCAAACCGTCACCAATATATGCCACTCAGTCATTTCAGGAACCGACGCAAACGGCGGCGGTTCTAAATTAAACATGCCCGCGTCAGTGCCTCACTCTGATCGAAGCCTTATAACCTAGCAGGCTTGATAGTAGCTAGGTGCAGGGTGCGTGGGCCGGGCCCCCCGTATCCATAGTAACAGATCTAGCCACCTCCATGGCTGGCTGGTTGCATCTCGCTCTGTTATTGATTGATTGTTGCGGCAGGGCGCGGCTCACATGTCCTATATAAATAATTGCATAGTTATGTAATGTTCAGGGTTCTATATACACTTACATAATTGTATGCAAGTTTAAGTTTAAGTTTGCCTGCCTCGTTGGTTTAGACGTCGCAAGCGCTACTGCTGAGCACGAGGTCCTGGGTTCGGTTCCCGGGTCGGGAAGGTGTTATTGGGTTGTTTAATTTGGAATTTCTCAGTAGCAGACCGCATTTCGGATTTGTGGCATAGGTGCATCTCTGCCTAACCTTTCTTGGAATACAGGCGTGATGTTATGTTGTTTATTCATTTTTGGCGTAAATAGGGATTCTGCTGTGAAAGAGATTGCATGTAGCAGAGATGAGAATATTGAGATGGATGTGCGGAGTGACGAGAATGGATGAAGTAAGAAATGAGTATATTAGAGGAATTTTGAAAGTGGCGCCAGTGACAGAAAAGTTGAAAGGAACATTTTTTTACGTGTTTAAAGTATATTGATGATCATATTAATGATGTACAGAAACGTTTTCCTACATATTTATTATATGTATTGATGATTGATGATAAGTAGAATATTAGGAATTAGTTACTTTATTTATATATATAGCCCACAAGCAATTTGAATTTATAACTTGTTAACTGTAACAGGCACCACTGGTCTCCTTAAATACATTGAGGCACGTCGGTTTGTTAAACAGTTCGCAAAATATGGCTCGTGATCGAATTAGTCCGCTTTCCCCGCCATCGGATCACTGTATTCGTGATGCTTCACGGACTAACGCAATTCGTCTCAATGTGCCTTCGAACAGCTTTCGAATCTTCCACAACATAAACAAACAAACGTAGTTTACTATTATATTAGGTGATTTTGTAACTGAAGCCTTTACAGACAGTGGTATTCAATCACTGTGTTGTAACGTTAAGTAACTTCTAGACGTGACTACACTTATACATAAGACAGGATTAGAGAAGCTTGCACAACATATCGCTACGAGTTTAAAACATCACCGTTTCTGTCACTCGTTCGAAGATGACAGAGGAAGTATAATGTTTTAAATACGTTTAGTGCTTAATGCATTTAGTGATTTGTGATGGAAGCGGGCATTTCTAGATATCTGTCAAAACGAATGCACGTAAATAAAACAAAGATACAACCGAATTGAGAACCATCGTTTATTGAAGTCGGTTGAAAATACAACTTCTACGGTACAGTTGTGTCACCTGGCAATAACAAATCTAAAAGAAATATAACACGACATTAAGTGACTGCAGCACTTTCAGGCACTGGTTCTACATTGAAGGCTTGGAACAGAGGAATCGTAGCCAGGTCCAGCAAGAAGGTGACGCCGGCAGCTACGCACAGGAGCACTTTCGTCAAGAGCTGACGCTTCAGCGGCAAACCCATGAAGAACAGCAGCTCAGCTATGGCGCGGGTGGCCTCACTTGAATGCTTCCAGCGACGCCAGATGGAGCCGGCGTTCACCAGCAGGCAAGCCGCACCCGTGCTGCATAAGTAGACCTGGAAAGAAATGATACGCTTTGGCACGGAGATGGTGTGAGTGCAGTCAATAATGCACTCATGAACAATGCTGTGACTTTAGGTAGGGAAGGGCACTCTTTATAAACTATTCCGAGGCCGTCCGTATCGAATCGTCGATCGAGCTCTATCCGAATTGGAATTGTTTTGAATCCGAACCGACTGAGCTTGGATCGAATGCGCAACCCATCCTATAAGTTAAACTGCGGCTACTTGAGACTGAAATTTCTCGGATTCGGATTTGACTTCCAGTGCGCGAACACTTTAAAAATGTGTGTCCGCGTCGGACGGTCCACGTGTGTGTGATTGGAAAAATCAGAGAACATCGATATTTGGTGCGGAACTGCGGAAGTCTCGGATGTCGAAGTAACGTACGTTAGCCCGAAATATTTGTTTTTTATTACTCCTGCGCTGTTGTTTTCTGATTCATTTCATTGCGGGATCTAACACAGTTAAATCGGTTCTCCGGAACTCGTCAAGCTTCATTGATTCGGCGCCATCATGGTGGTTGCTACTTTTGATTCTGACACTTTGGAGTTAATTAAGTGTGGCGTGATTGACACAAAAACAAACTCGATATACCTGTAAGGCCGTGCCATTGCAGCTGTTGGCGCCCGCACTCAGCGCTAGGCCGATGTCTGCTATCAGGTAAGTCACCAGCACGCCCCCGGACACCGACTGCTCCCATTTGAACACCTTCACGGACCGCACGTGCATGGTCAGCACAGCCACCAGCAGCATCATGATTATCAAGCGCAGACATAGGACTGAAATCCTCTGTACCGGAACTCTTTCACTATATGGTTTCAACAAAGTCGGCGTTGCTCCAGTAATCTGTGCCAAAAGTTCAACGGTCAAAGATGAAATTAATTTGAACATGCTTTAGCAGTGTATTATGCGAATGAAGAGTCGGTTTCACGGAATGCAGATACAAAACTAAAGGCAGGTTGTGGCTTTACTACAATAATATCAATTATCTCAACTTTAATCAAGGACCTCATCCTGAAGATTTCAACTCAATACAACACTAGTTCGTAAATACATTTGTTACTTCAAAGTTGTCTACATAGAGTGCTATGTGATGACTGTTAGATTACAATATGGAGACGGCTTTGGCGATTTATTCTTTATTGGTAGGCGAACAGAACACAGTACAATATATTATGTCATTATCAAATGTATCGGAACCAGAGAGCGTGACAAGCCATCAAGCAACGGCGGGCCACAGATAACATTTTCAATGTTGCTATATCTAATATCTTCCCGTTTTTGGAAGATAAAGACTCCAGGGCCTTAACAAGGTAAGTGACAACTTAAATTATTGGCTTAAAAAACTAGTATCTAAGGCCATGAAATCTCATGTGAAACGAAACGTTTCTGCATCACTGACAGCTTTGACATTGACAGCTTACGACTATAATCAAAAGTTTGACTTGACAGTTCAAGCCTTGATTGAACAAATTATACCTACAATTATATTAATAATAACGTGCTGGCTTTCTAACTTCTCTACCAGAACGCGTCGTGACTCTAGTGCTATTATTAGTAACAATACCAGTGCTAGGAACAGAGGCATTATCGTTTCTGTTTACATTATCATTAACACTAATATTTTCTTTGTTTTCAGGTACCATCTCGGGCATTGGAGTGACCGGTTTGTGGATATGCTGACGACTTCTACGGAATTCACCCTGCGGCGACTGTATGATAAAGCTACGAGGTTCACTACTGGTATCAGAGATAGTACCTGGTATCCAAACACCTTGTGGCTTATGTTTGAAGTACACTTTATCACCCTTATGGACTTTTGGTAAAGATTTGGCATGTTTGTTATAATAAATTGTTGAATAAGACTTATGTTTTTCAATTTGTTCCTTGACGTGGTCATAATTAACTGAAGTAGGAGACAATTGTGAATCTGTGACTGGTATCTTGGTTCGCAAGTTCCTGGACATCAATATCTGTGCAGGTGAATACCCTGTCTTTTTAGAAGTATTTCTGTACAAAAGTAATGAGAGGTAAGGGTCATTATTGTCTGCCTTACACTTCTTAAACATATGTTTGATAGTGCCAATGGTACGTTCAACCAATCCATTAGACCTACTTAAATAAGGACTAGAAGTTATATGTTTTATATGCCAATCTTTAGCAAAAGCTTGAAACTCAACAGAGGAGAAAGGTGGTCCATTGTCGGATACAATAAACTCAGGTATGCCATGTCTTGCAAAAATCGACTTTAAGTGGGTAATTATTTTGTTTGCATTTGTGCCTGAATTTAAAAGTGCTAATTCTACATACTTAGAAAAATAGTCCACCACTATTAAGTATTTTTCGTTATTGAATTCAAACATGTCAATACCAACTTTATTCCATGGTAAAAGTTTATATTCATGATGTAGAATTGGCTCCTTACTGTTACATCTTCGGTATGTCATACAAGTATGGCATTGGTTGACAAATTTCTCAATATCATTACTAATATTAGGCCAATAAACAGTAGACTTAGCTAAGCGTATACAGCTATTAATACCTTGGTGTCCAACATGTACAAGTTTTAGTACATACTCTCTGAAGGACTCTGGGATAACAATTTTGTCTGACATAAAAAGTATGTTATCAATCTCACTTAGTTTATCTTTTAATGAGAAGTAGGGCTTTATAGATTGACCAACAGACCTCTTATGTTCGGGCCATCCTACTTGACAATATTTTATTATTTGAGATAAGATAGTATCCTTACATGTTGCTTGTTTTATTTCCTCAAGTTTTTCAGGACTGACTGACAGATTTGACATTATGTTATTAACATGTAAGTCTATATCTTTCTCCAAGTCTTGAAGTGCCGATTCTTTTAGTGCTGCTCTAGACAATGTGTCAGCAATGTATAGATAACGACCAGGTTTGTATATGACATTAAGCTCATATGGCTGAAGGCGCAGCATAATCCTCTGTAGCCTTGCCGGTACATCATTCAATGCTTTTTTGAACAGAGTAATTAGTGGCTTATGGTCTGTTTCAACTGTGAATGTCCTACCGTAAATGTACTGGTGGAATTTAGAGCAAGCAAATAAAATGGCCATTGCTTCCTTCTCAATTTGAGAATAGTTTTGTTGACATTTAGTAAGTGAAGCGGAAGCATATGCTATTGGCTGTTTCTCTTGTAACAAGACACAGCCAAGAGCATCTTTGGAAGCATCAACTGACATAGTGTTATCTTTGTTTGGGTCATAGTAAGTAAGTACTGGGGCACTGCTAATAAGTATTTTAATGTTATTAAGTTCAGTTTCATGTTGGTCTGACCATGACCATTCAGTTTGTTTAGACAAGAGAGTTCTTAGGAGACTATTTTCCTTTGACAAATTAGGGATGAATGGACTAAGATAGTTAACCATACCCATGAACCTTTGAAGGTCATTGGTGCATGTAGGTCTGGGCATGTCACAAATGGCTTTTACTTTGGCTGGGTCTACTTGTACTCCATCTTGACTGAAAATATGACCTAGGTATTTCACTTGAGGCACACAGACCACACATTTTTCTTTATTAAACTTAATATTGATTTCTCGAGCTCTGTCTAGGACTTTTTGTAGAGTCTCGTTGTGCTCCTCAAGAGTCTTACCATAAATGAGAAAATCGTCCATCATGATTTTCACATTGTCAATGTCATTGAACCTTTTTACCATTTCCCGGTGGAATATCTCAGGGGCTGCGTTGATACCATAGGGTAAACGGGTAAAACGGAACCTTCCAAAAGGCGAAATGAATGTACAGAGCCTTGATGAGGCGTCAGACAGTGGTAGCATCCAAAAACCTTTATTGGCGTCTAATGTTGTGAAAAATTTTGCACCAGCCAAGTCAGACTTTATTTCATCCATGGTAGGAAACTGGTAATGAGACCTCATAATTGCCTTATTTAATTTTCTGGGATCTATACATAAACGTAACTTACCATTTTTCTTAGTAGTTAGGACAAGTGAGCTCACCCATTCTGTAGGCTCATCGACACGACAGATGATACCAGTTTTCTCTAGGTCATCTAGTTCTACTTTAAGCTGTTTTTTAACTTGGAAAGGAACACGTCGACAATAATCTATGGTTGGGGTGACATCAGGTTTCAGTTTCAGATCACAGGTGAAATCCTTTAAGAGACCCAAACCTTGGAAAAGATCTTTATAACTCGATAGTATACTATCACATGTATTTATGGTCACTTTATGAATTCTTTTAATAAGTTTCATAGTCTTACAAGAATCTCTGCCTAAGATTTCTTGAGCATTCACATCTACTACATGGAAAGTGACATTGTAAGTCTTATTATCATGACACACTGGCAAGGTACATTGACCTACAGTAGGTATAGTATCACCACTATATGTTGACAGTTTATGTCTGCTTTTTGTTAACATGTCAGGTGGGAGCCTTAACTTATTGAATGTATTTATGGACAGAATGTTGGTGTCCGCACCCGAGTCAAGCAAAAAACATACATTGACATTATTAATTATTAGACTAGCCTTCCACGAGTCTGATGTAATATTATTGACATAGATAGAGGCTAGATGAAGACTGTTAGATTCCTCAGGGTTGACTAAAATTTGATGTACCTGGGTTGACGAAGAAGCGGTGTTACGGCATACAATTGCAAAGTGGTTATACTTGCCACATTTGTTACACTTTACACCTTTTGCTGGGCACCTGACTCTGTGAACTTGTCCGCAGCGGCTACAGGTATCCTGGCGGCTTGACGATCTTGGTCTCTGTAGTCTGGAGCTGCTTGGCGTTCTTGACTTGCGGGAACTGCTGCATGGTGGTCTTGACTCCGCCTGGACTCTGCCGATGAATGTAGTCGCATCTTCTAATGTTTTGGCCTGTATTTTTGTTGTCTCAATGGTCCTGGCAAGTTCAATGGCCTCGGACAGTGTAGTTGGTTTTTTCATGAGTATACTCTCCTTGATGTAGTGATTCCTTGAGTGTAGATTCCAGCTGAAGACATCGCGCAACAGACTGTCTTCCAGTGTCGAAAACTCGCATTGTCTGCCTATATTCTTGAGATCAGTGGCGTAGTCATCGATTGTTTCATCTTGTCCCTGTCTTCTATTAAACAGTGTGTGTCTTTCCATTGTGATGTTAATTTGAGGAGTGAAGTATCTGTTGAAGGCGTCTGTCAGCTCTTTGAATGTGACTGTGTCGATATTGACGTTGAACGAGTAAAAGATCGTGAGCGCTTCTGTGCCGATGAAGTGCAGCAAAATAGCGACCTTCCTGCTGTCTGCTTCATTTTCTAGATTGTTGGCTCGTAAGTAAATCTTAAGTTGTGTAAACCAGTTTTTCCAGGTGATGGGCATATTACTATTATGTATATCTAGTGTATTGAGCGACCCGGACAATTGTTTCGGGCTCGGATTTCCGCCATTGTTTCGTAGCGTTGTCGGCGTCGGCTTGGACTTTTTTCCATCTTCTTCCATCTTGACAATCTTAATGTTTTAGAACTCGTCTTGAAGTTATGATTGTTGTTTTCTTAACTTCTGACACCATGTTAGATTACAATATGGAGACGGCTTTGGCGATTTATTCTTTATTGGTAGGCGAACAGAACACAGTACAATATATTAATGACTTAAGGTACTTAGTAATCCACGTGTCTATAGTTTTATTGTGTTACCTGCTACCTTTAATTATATATATTTTTTTTAATATCTAGTATAAAGATACCCCCTCACACTCACTAATATATCCTTTATATGTACTTGATGAATTAATCGAAGAGCGAGCGAAGCGAGCTCGGGAGCTTAGGGCACCCCGACACGGATAGATTAGGTTCGAAGGAGATGACGGGAGCTGAAGTGAGCGAGTGAGCGGGGCTCCGTCGACTTAGTTGCTTAAATAGTAATCGTTCTTACCAGTATTCTATATTAAAACCAATGTCAACAATAAAATAATTAAAATAAAACACATATTTTTATTACACGGCCCCATAAGTGGGTCGAGTGAACACGACACGAAAGAGTGGGTCTAAAACTGAAGATGGACAAAACCAAGGTGATGTTGAATGCCTATGTTGCACCCACCCCAATCAAAGTCGGAGACTCTACACTCAAAGTTGTGAACGATTATGTCTACTTGGGAAAAACGGTCTAGTTAGGTAGGTCCAACTTCGAGAAAGAGGTCAACCTCGAAAATCTGAACTCCGAAATCCGACTCGGCTGGGCAGCGTTCGGCAAGTTTCGCGATATCACAGTATCTCAAGACGAAAGTCTAAGACCAGTGTGTGTTGCCGGCGATTACTTACGGGACAGAGACGTGGTCGCTCACAATTTTATTGGCCTCATCAGAAAACTTAAAGTCACCCAAATGGCAATGGCTATGTTCGGAGGTTCCTTGCATGATCGAATCTCTCGAATCGAAATGAAGACATCCGCAAGAGAACCAAGATTACCGACATAGCCCGAAGAATTGCTAAACTAAGTGTACACGTGGGTAGTGCACATTGCTCGCAGAACGGATGGCCGTTGGGGCCGAAAAGTACTAGGGTGGCGAATGCGTAACGGAAGACGCAGCGTTGAAAGATCTTCCTCTAGGTGGAGCGACGACTTAGTCAAGGCTGCGGTCGTCCGGTGGATACGAAATGCACAGGACCGATCAGTGTGGCGACGCTTGGGGCATGCCTATGTCCAACTGTGGACGTCTTTCGGCTGATATGATAATGATTGATGAGAAAGCCCGGTCAATTTAATTATTTCAATAGAACACGTGCTGTATTATTACACTATTCGATAGTGTCGCTAATACGGAACAAATTCTGTGAAGTTTTTTTAACAAAATACATACATCTTGTATGAAATCCACGCAGACTCGTATCATGCAATTGATGACTTCGTCGTGATGGCCCAGTGGCTAAGACCTCGCCTCTCGTGCTTGAGGTCGTGGGTTCGAATACGGGCAAGTACCAATGTGACTTTTTCAAATTCGTATGTACTTTCCAAGTTTATCTTGGACATTGCTGACAACGGTGAAGGAAAACATCGTGAGGAAACCTAGACTTACAGTGAGTTTATTATAAGATTGTGCTCCATTGGTGTAATTGCTGCAAGGCGTTCCAGTGCGAGTATAAACTAATAAATAAATGAAAAAGTCTTTGGAGAATATTCTAAACGGAATCAAAATGATTGTAATGCTGAATGAAGATAATATTTGAATTAAAAATTCGGCTAATTATTGTAAATAATGGCCATTATTTCATTACTTATTTAATGCTACTTAACGTGGGAAACAAAAAATATAGCCTTTTCCTTAAGTTTGCCACATGCCATTACCGCCCAGAGTTTGATCCTTATTAGCGACACTCGAATGATGTAATAATACAGCATGTGTTACTTTTTTCAAAATCAATGGATTCGATTCCTGGCTAGGAATAGATATTTTTCAAAAAACCACTGATGCAGGGTCATCAAAATCGGCCTCGTGACTCCTTTAAGTGTTTTCTGCTATTCTTCATAGTTTCGGATTTGGCCATCTACGTCCACTTAAAAAACCTCAGTCTGTATATTCTTTTTAAAGATGTTGTGAAATTTGTCGAAAATGGGGGTGAAATGAGACAAGTACTAATCCCACGCGGGTGGAATTTAGTGGTCCATATTCTCAGACACACACCAAAGATAGGAGGCCTGAGTCCCCGCAGTGGGATGACCATTAAAAGGATGATGATAATGATTCATGAATTTCAGATAAATACCAACTAACTTGGCTTTGTTCCATGTTGGATGTAATTTTCTCACGGTCTCAGTGTCACGGTCGGTAGCAGTGATTGGGCCGCTCATATTCTATTTACATCTAATACAGCCAATATCGCACGTGTCGCATGACCACTGAACATGACTGTGCGTGACAAACAGAATGTTCATAGAGCAACACGTTTATAAAGCGATTTTACTCTTTGGATTCGAGTTGGCTGAATAATAAGGCACCTTTTTTGATTTGTTATTGTAATATGTGATGTTAAAGACTTTTGAAAGCTACTTTGAAAACTTCTGTAGGACTCCACAGAGATTTATAGTATGACTCTCAATGATAGCAACTTTATATCACACGCAATGTAATTGAAGGGATTCAGTTAATTTGTAATCTTTGGACTTACTGTTCTATTTTTGATTGCTTTTGATTTTTGTGTTCTCTACTGTTTTATTGAGTTCTGCCTCAAATGTTACATATATTGTTCTATTATGTGTTCATCAAAGGTTCATCTTGGCTATTTGTATCTGGATTTACATTGCCTATTTAAAGTACCAAACGTCGTTATTGTTTTCTGCCAAATATTTTATCCGATGTTAATCCTTTTTAAAAATATTTTTCCTTCTTCCAGGGTTATCAGCCACGACATGCCATTTCCCCGGTGCGCCGGCGCATTCGAGGGTGACGTTTTCCGAGGAGGCGTTGACGGAGGGCACCGTGGCTTCTTACGAGTGCGAGAGAGGATTCGAACTCCTGGGGCCCACCAGGAGAGCCTGCGGAGCCAACGGGAAGTGGACACCTGATGGAATTCCTTTTTGTGGTAAGTAGATAGATTAAATAGTTTATTTATCATCATAACAATAGTTAGGTCGTTTCAAGGATAACGACATCTGTGAAAAGTTCGCTTTTCGTGCGCTTTATGTACCCCGGTCGCGCGGTAGCGGGGTGTTCCGAGCCACCGTTAGATTCGATTCTACGTTTTATAGGATGTAACAATAGGAGGACTCATCTCCAGTGTTGTAGGTATTATGTGATTTGAATAATTATGGATCAAGTCTTCTTGTTCCGAAGTATCTGGAATAATGCATTATAGAAAAAGCTTATGCTTTGCTATAAATATCAGCCAGTCTTTAAAAGGCAGTGAGGCTGACTACATATTTTGTCCTGGCAATTTTAAGTGAAAAGATGCAACTAGATTGCAGTCGATCAGCGTCGGCTATGCAGAAACATTATCGAATCTCGGTCGGCGCTCGTAATCCGACTGGCAAGCATCACATAGGATCGATTTGGCTGATCGATTTCAACTATCAACCGCGTTCTACGAGTAGTTACACCTTTTGAACAGGAACACTCACGGTTTATGAATTAAGTCTTACCTAAATTAAAAAAGTAATTAATATTACGTTAGAATTGCTCAGAACATTACCAATTCACGAAGCAACTTGAACAATAACCCACGAGCAGCCACGCGCATATTTAAATAAATCATAATCAACGAAAAAACGTGACGAAATTGTATAAATTTCAATGGAATAATAGATTAAACTGACAAAGGGCATAGTGTATACTTTCTTTGCAAGACTTTGAGAGCTGTGGGACTCTATGACAAAGCATCTTCCGCTTTTTAGAAGCCATTCACAGCCATGTGAAGTGTTTTCACGAAGAAAGTAAAAGTCGGTCATGGGTACCGAGCAGGGTTGTGCCGTATTGTGATGAGTTTAGCGTATTGTGCATTGTTGAGATAATTTAACATTTTGCTAGAAAAATGTAAAAGAGAAGAAATTACGACGTCGTTTAGCTCTGTGTTGTAATTTTTATACTTTAATGATATGTATTTCAATTTAGCAGTAGGTAATTTATTACCTTCACAATGTCTGAAGACCCATCTCTATAATCAATGTGTTTTGCCTACCATTACATACGGTGCTGAGACATGGACGCTAACGCAGGAGGCTGTGTATAGGTTGAGAGTTGCACAGAGAGCCATGTAGCGTTCCATGCTTGGCATAAGGCCATAGACATATTAGACAGATTTTTATATTTCTATGCATAAGACTATTATACTGAGTTCCAAACGAGACGAGAACGAGATCCGAAGAAGTACGAAGGTCTTCAATATCGGAAAACGTGTTATAGAGTTGGACAGAATACATGGCAAGGCATAGTAATGACAGGTGATGTAAGGCAGTGACTGAGTGGCGTCCAACGACGGGTATAAAGAATATTGATGTTGGTCGTCCGGCAGCGAGGTGAGCAGACGATATCGTTGCTATCGCGAGTAGAAAATGGGTAAGGGTGCGCAGGAGCGTGGAGTTCAAGAAAAGAGAGGCCTATGCCCAGGAGTGGGCAAAGTTATACTGCGGATAATGATTAAATCTTATCTTTCTTACTAATATTACATATGTGAAAGTTTTAATGGATGTGTGGATGTATATATGTTTGTTACGCAATCTCGCTAGAACGCGCGAACGGTTGAACGGATCTGGTTGACATTTGGCACAGATATAGATATATAGTAATAGCGCATAGGCTACTTTTAATTCCGGTATAATATTCCCATGGGGCGAAGCCGCTAGCAGAAGCTAGTTTATTATAATTATGACCGAACACTTAACGTACCATTTGAAATCGCTAAAAACGAACGCTTTTGAAACTAAGATTATCAAATACTTCTCGCACTCTATTTTAGCCCTGCTAAAAAGTATATCAGTGTCAGACAATATTTACAATAATAAATAATATTTGAGATCACTATTACTTTTTAAACTAAACTTATTTTATTTACTGCCTTATCAAAACATTTAAAATAACAATAAATATTCTAAAAAGTAACGGATGGTATTTAAAAGTACTTCAATTTATTCCCATTTCATTTACCTAATTTTGCCTGTGTTCCACCAAATATACTGAATGTGCACCAAAATATGTTCATTAAAATATGTCATAACGAGCACCTATTTAACAACTGTTGCAAATTTGTAAAAATAGTAATACACCTAATTTTAAAAACAAGCATTTATTTTTTTAGTTTTACTTCAGATAATGCACTGCAAAATGTATAGTACTTTGGCAACATAGTCGACGGAGCCCCGGGGGGCCGGGGCTCCTATTTCCGTCCGCAGGGTCTAAAGTAACCTAACACGAACGAGATGACGGGAGCTGAGTTCGCTCGCTTTGCTCGCTCACTTCAGCTCACGTCATCTCGTTCGAACCTAACCTGTCCGTGTCGGGGTGCCCTAAGCTCCCAAGCAGGAATATTTGGTGCACGATCAGTATTTTTCGGGGAAGAATAAAATAGTTATTGTTACAATAGAATATTTGCAGCGCACTACAATAAAAAAGTGTTATATCTTGGTGTTAATTTGGAATTTGTTTGATGTAACATATTTTGTTGGCCGAGTAGTTTAATTATAGTAAAACAATTAAACGGGTTTAAGATCAATATTTTAGAAATGCATACATAGATGTACCTTTAGATTTTTGGTGAACACAAAAATATTATCCAAAAGTAACTGGCAACCCTAGACTAGCTCCGGCAGCGACGCGTGCGACTGAAGATCAGGGTTGCTGAACCTGCGTTATACTAATACTTTCGTAACTAAACTTTTATTAATGTGCATAATGAAAATAATGACGTCACCAGAACACTTTTTTTTTGTTTGTGAATGGAAGCCATCCAATGACTTCTCCCACTCTAGGTGAAGCGGGCGGGCGTGTCAGAGTTTAACTGACTAAAACCCACCTGGGTTCCTTCAGTTGCTTGTGCCAGGGCCGCGGTAATCCACTTTCAAATTTATCCGCGACCTAGACAGACATCGGCCCTAGCGGGCTCCGTCAGTTTTGCTGATATCTCTTTGAGGCGCTTGTGGAAAATTACGCGCCGCGTCGACTCGGGCCTGGTCTTTATCGAACGGCGAGCTACCCATTACTGGCAAGTAATGGGTAGCTAACCGTCTTGTCTTGTAAGATACCAAAAGGCGAACACAATATCTCTCTTTCTTCTACCTCTTGGCTTTTATCCCAGTTTTTGTATGGGGCCAGCCCTAACAAGTGTTCATCGGTGGCATTGCTTTGCATTACGCCCATATTTTGACTAGTAAAAATCGCTTACCGTTGTGATATAAATACGAATCGCGTCGCGGCTTCAGGAAAGTCCCTAACAGAACCAATCAGTCTTATTGACTGACATTCTTGACTGGCATCCGCACCTCGGGCTGACTGGTCCGGTACCTCGGTGCTCCACTAACGGACACACCTGCAGTGATAGTTATTAGTTATTACTTTACAGTCCCGTTACGTTATGCTCATCTGTACCATTCAATTATACCGCCTATTGCTCGGAGATTGATGTGGACGGAGCCAGGCAGACTTGTTACTATGTTTTGTTAAAAATAATTGTAGATGACTTACTGTACCTTGGATTTGTTCACCACGACCAACGTTGCTCTAATGTCGTCTTATTTTAACGTAAACAAAAGTGCTTATAAGTGATATAAAAGAAAAGGGTGTCAGTGATAGCGGGACGGTATGGAAAAAGAAAACGAAAGACGAACGAACGAAGATGTTGATGATGATAATAAAGAAGGAAAATTGTTTCACAAGCTTTTGCTAATAAGTATATGACTACTATTTATCAAAGAAAAATGCACGGTTTCTGCGGGTTAAGTCACGTATAATCTAATATTTTTTTTAAACAATCATTTTTCGTATTCTTCTCAGCTAACCCTTTCATTTGATACCCATATCATGGCAGTGTGGCATGGCACAAAAAATAACTAGTCCACCATCTTGGTCCGTCCACCATATTGGATTTAGAATGACGTCACTTATCTAACCATGCATTGTCATCCAAATTAAACGTGTATGGAAAATTTCAACTTAATCGGTGGAGGATAACTGCTTTAAAATTCAGTTACAAGATTTGACCCGAATACACTCACATACATTATACAAACATACATACATACGTTGCAAGTTAATTAAAAACTTGTAAAAAAAGGTAATAGTTAAATGCAGTTTGTTGTTAGCGCAACTTTTGCTAACTAAAATAATTTTGAAGAAGGTTCTTAGTGAAAGAAATAATTGGCAAAGTTTCTGTAAACAACGAGTATTTATTACTCGTCTTAATTATCAAAAATACTAACTAACTAATTTAACTTAAACATCATCATCAGCCTTTTTAATGTTCCCACTGCTGGGAAACAGGCCTCCTCTCTAAATCCACCACGCGGGCCTAGTGCGGGTTGGTGGATGTCACATGTCCTAGTGACGTGAGCAGTGGTGGCCCAGTGGTAACGGCCCGACTTACGTGTCGAAGATCGTGGATTCGAATCCAGTTAGGCGCATTACTCTAAAAACGGTGAAGGAAAACATCATGAGGAAACCGGCATGTCCTAGAACGAACAATTCGTTACTTAAACATTCTTACCTACAATACTTTCACCTCTTTTGTAGCCAAACTTATCGACCCGTTACTGATAGTAAGTATCGCATAATGTAGGCTCCTGTCTACCCGAAATAACTCATGACTACCTTATAAACTAGACACATAAATAATTTCTTTATAGACTTGACAAAACGACTTTATTATTGTTTACCATATACCAAGCGAAATAGGTCAAAAACAATCACGACAGTAGAATAACTCCTCACGATGACCAAATAATTTATATGCGATTCGCGCCCATGACTCACCTTCATGGCCTCAATGCAATGGGGTCTACAACCTAGAAACTAATGACATGTGATTAATAATCGATAGTGTTGCCTGTAGAGAAAAATATGCTTATTTTTTTTCGTGGCAACGGAATTCGTATGTTTACTAATGAGAGACGGGCCTCTTTTAATTATTGTGTGGGTGTGTGATACAAGTGATAACGGTATTAACAGAGTGTTATTTATGTTTTGAGATAAGTCACCTCTCCATCGTAATCATTTATAGAAGCTTCGCACGCGAGTAAATTGGAAATTATCCCACGGGAATGTTTAACCGGGATAAAAGTCTGGCAGTATCCTATGTCCAGATCCAGGCCATGTTTTACTCGTGATAGTTAAGCAATAATCGATCGTCCAAACCTTTCACATCTAATTAGATACATAATTATTAGTTCTAAGGATTCATAGCATCGTTGAACGTTTAAGTTTGTAGTGTAAAACAGACTAAGACGGAACGGCTAAAGTAGGTATCATTTCATCTTCATAATTATTACCATTAACACAGGCCAACGTTCTCCACTGAACTTGACCTCCAAAAACCGCCCGCTAAACACGGAGATAGATCCATTATTGATCTACTTTGAAATCTTAAGTGTGGGAGGAGAAGCACCCAATACGCATCACTAGTCGGTAAATTTTAAGATCGATGCATAATTAAACGGTAAATAAAATTGCTATGGCATTAAGTCCAAATCCGCTATATGCAAGACGCTCAGGACCGGTCAATATGGATGACTTTCGGCTGAAATGATGATGTCACCGCTGGATGAATTTTATGCTGGGTGTAGGCGAATTTACTTGTATCCTTGTTCTCATGCAGCGGTAGAGCCTGTGGGATTTTTTCAGAAATCTAGTACAACCCTTCGATCTACCCAGACGGACGGTATCGACGAGGATCTCCTTTTTGAGAAGAAAACGAAAAAGCCCAAGAATTTAGAAAACGGATTTGGAGGCCTTCACCATCTCGCACTGGAATCCCTTGCAGCAATTGCACCAATGAAGCACAAACATATACTAACTATACATCCAGGTTTCCTTCGAGGTTGTCAGCGACGCCAAGATAAACTTTGAAAGTACGTATGATGTATTGAAAAACTCACATCGGTAGATACTTGCCGGATTTTAACCCTCGATCTCAAGCCCGAGAGGCGAGGTCTTAGCCATTGGGCCACCACGATATATTGGAGGAGCGGGATCGACTGTATTGTTTTAGCCGGTAGGAGTCTGACATAACTCTTCGATCTCCCTAGTCGGTAGGTATCGATTTCCCAACAAAAAAGGCCAAGAATTTGGAAAAATGATTGGGTGCCACAACCCAGAAACACTTACCCAGCAATGTACCTAAACCGTCTAACAACTTAGAGAACCCACTCTCTAATATTAATAACTTTCAATTCCCACCTATTAAAGCCAAGTGCTATCAAAGCAAGCCTAATAGACTTCAACAAAAGACTTCCGGCGCAAGCGCAGGTTAGGCCGCAATTAGCATTGAATGGGACATGTCGCCGTGTGCCATTATATGTCGCCGCAAGTCATTGTATCCGAATCGAATGTTGGTGTCACTCGATGACCATTGTCCCGATGGTTAGCGGGTCGATTGTTTTGTATGGCAGACACGTAATAGACGATATATTATATCACCTCGAAGTGGACTAGTTTGTCATGTGGTTATGTAACTTTTTATTTTTGATGTTACATTGACTTGTAGATTGTATAATTTACTAGCTGTCCCACGCGGCTTCACTCCCGTCAACTGGCTATCCACCTACCCATTTACCCCACCTACTCTACCGTACCTACACTACATACATGATTGTTGCGTAACTTTAACCGCTTACGCAACGGAAGCTCTCAAAAAGGGATTTTTTCCCATTTTTGCAACATTTTTCATTTATGCTCCGCTCCTATTGGTCGTAGCGTGATGTTTTATAGCTTATAACCTTCCTCGATAAATGGACTATCCAACACACAGTAGTTCCTGAGATTAGCGCGTTCAAACAAACAAACAAACAAACTCTTCAGCTTTATAATATTAGTATAGAACTAGGTCCCATTAGTGGAGAAATTCTTGGGATAGGTAGATAAAATAGAGAGAGGTCTGTTTTCGTAGATTCCTGTGTTTCCTGCCTTACAACCTGGGGATCTTAAAGTTAAGTTAAGAGTTACTTCGACGCAAGCGTGCTATACCGTAAATCACACCGTCGCTTATCATCAAGCGAGATGGTGTTCAAACTCGAGAATAATATATACAAAAACAAAATTGTACGCGATGCAAAGATATTAAAATCAACTCAGCCAGTCACACTCCCCTGCTGAAACCATGCCCTGCCCAACTAATTGCGTTAGTATATTCGGCAAGGCAAAGGTTTGAACGCCATCAATCAACCAATCACATAGACGGAAATCCATATTGTGTCTTTCATCTCGCATGTTAATGGTCGAATGATGACTAACGAAAACGAAACGAAACTCTTTGCCTTGTCGAATACACTTGCACAACCTTCGGCTTCGGCATCTATCTCAGCCATCTTTTAACGTCGTCGGTTATCAACATTCATATTTGATGATACACAGTCGAGAACATAAACAAATGAACAGTTGTATTGCCTAGATCTGACCTTCTTCTACTTATTCGTGTCGCTGGCACGACAGGCCCAAAACTTGCACGGAGTCATTGGTAGCAGCGCACAGATCACTCTGGTTGCATGGTTCGGAGCACAGAGGACAGGACAGGAGGTGGAGCATAGTTTGCGACTCGGCACCACATGCAAACCCTGCTGCCTATAAGTTCTGACCTAAAAAGACAATTTAACATTTCAAGAAACACATAAGCCACTTAATTACTGCAAATGTAGTAATTTGAATATCAAATGCTCTGTGGCCCAGCCGCACCGTTTTAAAAATGCACTGATCACGGCGCTATCGCCTTTCGATTGAGACATATCGATCTTATTGTTTTGCCTACCTTAAGTCACTTTATATATGAAGCCTGTTAAGTGTGACCTGTTAATATTTCAAGTGATGATTGTAATCTGCGTGCTACTGTCCCACAGCTATGCAAAGGTTTAGAGTATTAGACCGAGATACTAACACCAATATCTTACAAGATACCATTACATCAGCCATATATTCCACTTATGGTTATATATAGAGGCCCCATGTAATATTCTACACAGTAGAGAAAATAAACAAGGGTAATTCCTTGTGTAGTACTTGTGGCCAGTGCAAAGTGAGTGCAAACGTAGTCATTTCCATAACAAATTCTCTACTCCGGCCGCGAGCTTTTGAAAATTCATAGACAACGGCGCCAACGCCAATTGATCGGGACATCCGTTTTACCTAAGTCTACCGTACAAGACATTCTGTGTGTGAAAAGTGACCTACTTCATGTTTGCAGTCTGAATTATTATTTTCTATCAATATTGTAAAAATGCCTGCCAACACAATAGTTAAAAAATATTCATGTGAAGATACACACAAATCGTGATATCTTGGTCCCAAATGCTACTGCTGATCATAAGGTCCAAGTTTCGGTACCCGGGTCGGTCAAAATGGTATTAAGTTTTGCATCTGGATTTGTCAGTAACAGCCCGCAGTCTAAACTATGTGCATGGTTTATTGCTTAGGTCAATAAACCAACTAGAACTATGTACCAATTAGTTTTTGGTACATCGCAATCGGTTCATGTTCAATATGAATTAAAAGTGTTCAAGAAAAATTAAATATCATTGCGTGATTTAGATATACGAACACTAACACACTTACTATTATTGCATTAAAGAGGGGCTAGCCTACCGCGTACCTGAAGATGCAGCGTTGGAAAGCCGCCCTCTAGGTAGGGCTGTGAGAATGCATGCTGGATGCGAGACGTACAGGACCGATCACTGTACTCTAAAAATTAAAAAATGTGGGGTATGTTCAGAAGTGGATGTCTTTCATCTAAAATGACATATTGAGCAGGTATCAGGCCTAGCATCTGATTAGGTTGCCCCACTTTTGATAACCTGAATCGCGTAACGTGTGACGTTCGGTTGTTTGAACCGTTGTTTCTACAACTACAACTATTTGTACTCCGCTGTTAAGATGCGGATACACGGGCATCTTAAATTGCTGAATTCTCCATCATTCTGTTGCCAATTTATTTGGGGTCACGTAACATTTCTTCTTCCTCCATACTTTTCAGTCGTCATCTCGGAAGCTCCCCCTTTCTAGTCATAATTATTGTCTCTCACACAGTCCCTCAATCGTTTATTTCTTCCTCTACTCTTAAAACCATCAAAATTCATAATAGAAAAAACTATCCTCACAAAATCATCATAAGATTATTTCATCATCATCTTCCTTCCCATCTCCCATGTTACTTGGGGACTGCGCGAAACCTTTTCTTCTTCAATACCGTTCAGTCTACCGCCACGCTATCACTGACTCCATTTTCTTTCATACCACTCCTCACACAGTCCATCTTCCTTTTCTTTGGAAGGCAAGATTGTTCAAAACTAATAAATGTAACTGAAAAGAATCGGCCGTGTACGACTAGCTTTATAAGTGTTAATTTAGCACCGTTAATTTTTATTAATACTATTATGTTAGAAGATATTGTGACCCTTGATCCCAACGGAGTCTCAACCGATCATGGCTACCGTTACTTTGACGAGTCGAAAGCTATCGTTTGCTTTTTATTCGAGGTGCTATTCCTACGTGTGTTATTTGTATTATCCACTAGTTCTTATCTATTACTATTTGTTTTGTGTTATTGGTTTTTTTAACCTGAAATTTATCAGTAGGAGCCCGGAGTTCCAGACCTCTTGTGCCCACTTGATGGCAATGGGGTTAAATAGTACTTAATCTTTTTAATAGGACTTAAGCATAACTGGCGAAATGTTGACGTACCATAGTTGCACAGGCGTAATTTTATGTTTTATTCTAATTATCTTTTACTCATCAACTCTCTGAAATTAACGACACCTAGCGGAGCGGCAAGCATGAATATGTGGATTAAACCACGTACTTATGCTTGTATTTAATTCGTCAATGGAAGCACCTCCAGCCATGAGCCTAAATCACCACACATGTGCTGGTCACTACCACTGCGTCATCAACAATTCTCCTCATTTTAAATTCACCTGAAATAACAAACTACATCATACAATTTCTTCACTAGACATCCCTTTGGAAAATACACATTAGAACTTGCATTTATAATGAGTTCCTAGGAACGGAGCTCCCAGCTCCTAGATAACTAGCTGCTAGATTCACATGGAACTGTCCCATCGCAACCAGGGAATTTCACATACATGCAAAATTGCGCGTGTGAGGCGTTTTAATTATATTACATGCTTAAGGGAAGCGAACATCTGTAGATTTCCAGGATTTATTGCAATGTGTTCATAACATTGACAATACACAGCCCCGCACGTTTGTAGGACATTGATGTGTGGGTCAACGTTGATCCACGTGCGTGGTATAACAGGATAGGTTGATCTCCACCTGCGAAGTTCACAGGTTATTATGCAACATTGTATTTATCGTATTCACTGTTTGTTTTGCAATTCGAATTCCAAAGCGACGACTGTCTTGGTGGTCTGTAATTGTCATTAAGACAACTCCTGACCAAAAGACCTCCCAGGTCGACCCAAATACAATGAATTGCTGACCAAAGCAGTTAATGCTGTGTGCTCGTATTATACTTATACCTGCACCTCTGCATTTACCTTTTCGAACAAGCCCTGACGTTATGTAACATCGTTGGCAAACATGGCCACTAACATGTTATGCAGCTGTCATGGAGTCATACCAGCCAAGTAATAGGAGACTCGTATACTAACAGGAAAGAGGGCACAAACCCATTCGTATTCTGAAATTACTAACAGAAACCCTTTGCTTCACCTGGAATTAAAAATCGAACCCAGGACGTCTCGCTCAGCTTCGAAGGAGTCACATCATAATTAAATTACTCAATTAGCCAAAAATAATTTCACTCTGCACCGGTGTCCGGTACAGTTAAAATGATAGTAGATGCGAGAAATTCTGGGTCGGTATCAGATCTTGTTCAGAATGGACTTTATTAATAGTTTTTTTTTTTATTTGGTCTCGCGCTTGGCCACTATCTCGCCTGATGGTAAGCGTCGATGATGTGGTCGACGGTGAGCACGCTTGCCTAGAAGTAACCTATTCACTCTTGACTTAAAGACTGAAAATTAAAATTATTTCAACCAAACCCATTACCTCATCTGTTAATCAATAAGGTAGTCCGACTGATGAAGAAATATAATGATAAATCCTACCTACCATAATGGTACTGATTATTTTATAGTCACGCACATCTGCACGGAGAGCAGATGGTCGGATAGCGCCGCGACTCGCGAGAGGCGAGAGTGTGAGACAAGTGCAAAGTGGAACAACACGAGTTGCCGCCATTGACGCGGACCGTTCGTAGTAAACATTGTGCGCGCGCTTAGGGCTGGTGAAAAAAGTGGGGAAGAGGACAAGGAAGATACAAGTGTGTGCGAGTAAAGTTTGGCCTCGTGTGATTTTATGTATGTCGAGAAAATGCATGTGTCGCGATGTGTGTTCAGCCTGGCTGGCAACTTGCAGCTATGATATTGTTTCCATGTCTCTGATTATTATTTCAAATCGAACTGGTTAGGCAATTTTCTATATTCTAACGCGGGGGATCCTATACTAAATAAATTTTGCAACTACTTTATTTATTTTAAAGTTTTTTTTTATGTAGTTAACACTGTTTGGGAAGAGGTTCCACTAGGGAGGGGCTAATTTATCTCCCAAATCGTTAAATTCAAAAGTTATATAATTTAATTAATAATTTCTATTAAGAACATGAACATTTTTCACTTCGTATAAAATTTTGTTTTGATAAAGAATTAAAAATTAATTACTACACGCAGGAAACAATAGTCTCTGCCGGCAGCCCTACAAGTAACGGCGAACAGAAGTGTGCCGCCAGGTGTCGCTAACGGTGTCGGCAGAGAGCCAGCCCGTGGCGCCGGTACAGGGCCTGTTACACTCGTATACCAGGTCGATATTTGATAAAAACTATAAAACCTAGTTATTGGCCGCAGGTGCTACTGCTGGATATATGTTCCTGAGTTCGATGCCGGTCGGTCTGCTGGGTCGGGCAGTTTTGTTAGGTATTTCCATCTGGAATAAAAAATAAATAAAACGAAAACTTTATTTATTTTGGTGCCAATAAGCGGCACTTTTGAACGTCATAAATTTAAAAGTAATTATAATTGATTCTATCGTCCATTCGGAATAGAAGCTTGTTATGGAGAAGAACCGACAAGAAACTCTACACTTACTCTTTTTAAAAAAGATTTTTACAAGTATTTGGTTACATCATTCTTGTTGGAAAAATGCATTTATGTGAGAACGATGTAAAAATACTTGCACAAAAAAATATAATAGGTAATTAAAAACAGGCCGAGGCAGCTTAGTTATGACCAATCCCAACTGATGGCGCCCGTTCACGAACATGACATTTGGATCCGCAGCACTTAGCTTAGCCATCAAATTTCTCAGTAGCAGTCCGTATTCTGGACTTTATGCCCGGTTGATGGCAATAGGCTTGACGTGATGTTATGCTATGTTGCTTTTATTTCCGTATCGCCTTCGTGGTGACATAGGCTAAGGTTAATTTTAATTATTAACTAGCTTCTGCCAGCGGGTTCGCCCGCATGAATATCGAAAATTATTCCAAGGGAACATATTCCCAGGATAAAAATTATCATATGTGCTATACCTGACTATAATCTATTTCTGTGCAAAATTTCATCCAGATCCGTCCATCATATAAAACTCACAAACTTTCGCCTTCATAATATTACTGTGATATAGGCCGTGACATATGTGGTATAGCTTCATGGGATTTTCCTTTATAGGTTCACGTTGAGTTTTCGCTAGATTCCATGATTCCTACCACCTGTAACTTGTCAGCCGTCGAAACAAGAGTGAATAAACCTTCTGGGTTCGCTAGCTCCATCGGAAATCTCATTCCACGCCTTTATGCCCCGACAAATTAAGCAGAGATGCACGTTTTCAGATGAAAAAACCCAATAACACTTTGCCCGACCCCGGAATTGAACCCAGGAAGTCATTCTCAGCATCAGCACTTACGAGCACTAGATCAACTAGGCATTAAATCACTTAAATACACTCTTAAATTAAGCTACAATTTGTCTTAGATCAAAGTCCGTGACGCCATGCGAGTTGAAAGTGCAAATGTTTCGACACACACGTTTGTCACCACTGTCCCTTTCCGCCGACAATTTAAACTGCATTACCCTGAATATTTTCTGTTCTGTCATGAGATGAGTTGATGACACAGTCAGTCATCACAAGTGTGAGGACGAGGATCGTTTTCATTTGCTGAACTGAATCTAATGTAGGAAAAAAACGTGTAATGAACAATGGAGGCTGGTTTGAGGTGGTTCAGAACAAAGAGAATTTGTGGGGAGGTCACTGCCCAGCGGTGGGACATTGGTAACTTGGTTTTATTTCCGCTACCACTTTTTACGATTATTGTTTTTAGTTAGTATTCGAACACGTTTAAAACCATGACATGATGAATCGGGTGTTTTAAGGCTAACAAAAAAGCCTGACTTTTCTAGTGAACAGCTGATCACCAGGTCAACGCTCTCGTATCACATTTTACTTTAACATCTAATATTTCTCTTCTTTTACACCTTTTTTTTACCTTTACCCATTATGTCTTACTTTTCGCTAACTTATCTTAGCAATCACATTAATATTATAAGGCTTGTGTTTAAACACCGCCCAAAAAAGTACCTATTTTACTACCAAAAAAATTCTAAACGGTTACCAAAATGGATAAATGGTCACCAAATAACGTTTCCTAAAATATTATGAAATAAATCCATTTTTTCGTATTATTGACTGCCAAAAAAATATATGGACGCCTTTAAAGTCGACGGAGCCCCGCTGCGCGGGGCTCCTATTTCCGTCCGCAGGGTCTAAAGTAACCTAACACGAACGAGATGACGGGAGCCGAGTTCGCTCGCTTTGCTCGCTCACTTCGGCTCCCGTCATCTCGTTCGAACCTAACCTGTCCGTGTCGGGGTGCCCTAAGCTCCTGAGCTCGCTTCGCTCGCTCTTGGACTAATTCGTTAAAAACACGAATACACCCGGTATATTAATCTTTGAGTTGGATAGAATTTGGTGACCGTTGATCCATTTTGGGAACCAATTATTTTATTTGGTGCCTAAGCTTAGAGTCTTAAAAATATTTTTGATGACCGTCTAAATTATACCCATATTATAATGGCGAAAGTTAGTGAGTGTGTGTTTGTATGTTTGTTACTTTTTCACGCTTCAACGGCTGGACGGATCTAGATGAAATTTGGCACTGAGATAGATTACAGTCTGGAATAGCACATAGGATACTTTTTATCCCGGGAATATGTTGCCTTGGAATACTTTTCTACATTCACGCGGGTGAAGCCGCTGGCAGAAGCTAGTATTAGATAGAAAGTTTGGATGCATGGATGTTTCTTACTCAATTAAAAGGGGGAAAGGATCTGAATCTGAATGAACTTTATCGCTATGGTGTATTATACTCATGATGATGGAATAGCATATATACTACTTTCTTTTTTTCTTTTTAACTAGCTTCTGTCAGTGGCTTCGCCCGCGTGAGAAGTGTTTTATCATCCCAAGGAAACATTACACCGGGATTAAAAGTAGCATATGTGCATGTGCTATTCCAGACTATAATCTATCTCTGTGCCAAATTAAATCCAGATCCCTTCAGACGTTCTGGCGTGATTGAGTAACAAACATACATTCGTCCATCCATCCAAACTTTCGCATTTATAATAAGTAAGATTTACACGAGAACGAAGTCGCGGGCAACATCTAGTTCAAAAATAAATAACCTTGAGATGTTGATTTTCCTCATAGATTAAAACAGCGTATTTTCCTACATTCCAAGATCGGTATGCGACCTACATTATGACCATAATAAAATAAGATTTACGAAAAAACAACCGTAAAATCTCAAACTTGGTCTGGTCTGAGTGCGACCGCGAACACCGTGGACCTAATCGTAGACCATGCCGTGCTAACGCGAAGAAAATTGACGTAAATTCAGTCTTGATGTTTATTTTTACACAGCTAATTAGATTTTTATTTTTACTGCCTGTCCAAATATTAAAGTGGTAATTGCGAATGAGTGTCAGTCTATTTGCCAGGTGTTTAGGGTACCGTACCTACTTATACCAATTTTTACAATACCTACGACGGTAAATCTCAATTTCGAATATAACTTAGTACAGACATAGGAAAAAAGAAAAGGGTAAATACGGAGGCAATCTATAATCTTGAAAGCTGTTGCGTTGCAGTGCTTCATCCCAAGTGACATGGGTTCGGCGCAAACCGTTCTTTTCTTATACTCTCCTCTGCCATACATCACGCTATCTTTCACTCCTAGTATCGCGATAGTTTATGCTATAATATAACCTCTAAATACCCAGAAGTCCGAACTTTAAGTGGTAGCTTCAAAACATTTTTGTCGCGTTCCGGTCGAGCTGGCACTTTCCATCTCGACCGCGCGGGACTTATGCTTCTGCTCCAGTGCCTCACATCGCATCGCCGTGAATATACACCAAATTAAGCTAAATAGGAAATTTAGAAAAATAGGCCCATGCTTGCTCCCTATAACACGGGGTTTACATGTAAACACAGCTGGTGGAATTTGGATGTACTATAGTTACACATAACGCTTCGGAGAATGCAGCCATGATTTTCATTTTAAAGTTAATATCGAAAAAGAATTGCTCGGACTCATTTCGAGTAGACTTCAAAGCCTTATTTGATTAGTCTACGAATCTTCGCCAGACGGGAGAAGAGTCAATATCTCATAGCATATAAAGGACATTTGCCAATATCAGGAGGTCAATGCAGTTCACGCGACTAACGGGCGTCGACCCCGTAATCAGCTGGTTTTAGGTAGCTACACGAAAGTTAAAAAAATATATATTGGTTTTGATTTAAGTAATATCAATGCTATGACCGTGTGAGGACTGAGGAGTGATAAGAAGGAAAAGGCAGTCAGTGATAGCGTGACGGTTGACAGTATGGAAGAAGTAACAAGGGACTAGGAAGAAGATGATGATGATTTGCTAACAAATCGTTTTTATGCGTTGGTGACACTTTGCCGACATAATTGAAATCGGTATCTATGCTACTAACAATAATAAAACCATTAGGAGATCGCCAGGTAAACTGCCGAGAGTTGCGCGAATGACTGCACTTACCCACACCAAAACTTAACCTAAAAAAAATCCTCAGGTATGAATAAATAACAAATGTCCCAATGAAATCGGCTTGATGTGATTCATGAGTAAAGCCTTAGTGCCTAGCAATAATATATTTAAAAAACACTGTTTAACAATAGTGATATTCCTAAGTATAAGATAAATATGAACTGATCACAAATTGTTTCAGTGACATTAGTATCGTACAATGTTCTAGTTTGCGAACAATTTTAATCGATTTTCATGAGGATCATGAAAACTTTCACCTGCATCATTGCGACTTGAAAATAATATAAAAACTGCACTGGAACAGTACCTATTGTCATTATTTTCTATGAGAGAAAGCACTATTCTCTATTGATCCATCTCTTTCTAGCACTGGAATAAAGATGACTAGAACATATCCAATAACTTCTTATCCATTCCTCCCACTGGCTTATTAATTATCTAGCAAGAGCAAATTATAGCGATTTTTGCGAAGTAATTGCTCTACAGTATAGAAGTTTTAGAGATTATGGCATTTTTTTTAGAAATAAGTGCATTTGACGAACAGATCGCAGGATAATTGTTGTTTCTTACGTACCTAATAAGCCTGCCTACCTTATCCCATGTTACTTTGGAGCATAGAATCTAATATGATCCGTTCAAATTATCTTTGGAATGTTAATTAAGAGCTCAATATTCCATAATTTTGTGCTTAGTAGACTTGATTAAAAGAGAGCAAACAATTTTTATGATCAATTCTAGAAAATGTTAATTTTACACACAATTCAATAACAAATCCAAGCATATCGCGCCATCTAGTGACATTTATTTGAAACAAATTTTCTTTGTTAGCGCTGGGTCCCCGTGCTTTGGCTTTCTCTATTTTTCCCCTATACATATTTAAACTACCTTTGTTCACTTTACAATGATTACTTCTAAGACTTATCACACCTCGGCACACCATTCACCAAAGCAAGCGTGAAGTAACACAACTTAAATATTCAGAAGGTTTGATTGCATCGTGAGAAGACTCGCACGTTTAAAAGTAAATTAAACCGTGTGTACTTTGTATCCTCAACAGCATGACATTGGCAGCGCCTTTATTTCGTAGCAGTAAGAGCAATATTTGTAGCTGATGTGTGGTTGACTGTACGACACATGTCTTGATGGACGAGAAAGGCCCATGCAATAACACAGAACTTACATAGTGAACGTTTTTAAGTAATATCATACCATCACGCCTGTTTTACTCATAGAGGTAGGCGAAGTTGTAGGTAGGTACTATGTACACACAGATCGCCAGTGGTTAATGATTCCAGGCCCGTATTCGATATCGCGCCTCGGAATCCACGATCTGAAGTCGTTCTTCAGACAACTTAATTAGGGGTCTAAGCCTTTGACGAATCTAGGCTAAAACAGGCACTAATTTGGGATATAAACCCACCAATAACTGTCAAAATGACGCATCATTCCGTCTCACACACCTCAAGAAAAACTGTACACTAAAATAATATAATATCGTTCAACCGAATACCGTTAGGGCGTGAGTCGATGGTTTGCACAATTATCGACAGTTATCGACAACACATCACTAGACGGAGACATGTTAATTTAATCCGCGCAGCCCTAGTTCCGTTCCGTTATTTGTCAGTTGTCACCAAATGACGACGGTGACGTGGGCCAGCTGCAGGAAAGGACGTCAGGCGGTTAAGTGTAAATGCTGAAATATGTTTCTTACAAATAACGTTTCTATCATTACCACTATTTTTAACCGACTTCAAAAAAAGGAGAAGGTTCTCAATTCGTCGGAATCTTTTTTTTTATCTATGTTCCCCGATTACACAAAGATGCATGGATCGATTTGGAAAATTATTCTTTTGTTTGAAAGGATCCCATGGTCATCAAGTCAGGATCACATGTTGGGATCCTAGAGAAATCGAGGAAACTCCTCAAATTTTAAAGGCATACATATAGCGATTTTGGTATTTTCATCAACAATGCAATCATTTACACCCAGAAAGTATCATTTGGTGAAGCGGAACTGATGAAGAAGACCACAGATGGCCGCTGGAACTTCTAACTACTAAGTATGTCACGGGTATAAGATATCTCGAATAGTTAACGGACTATGATGAAACAAATACTTATAAATCAATGGTACTGATGAAATTGAAACTGATCTGACGATGAAACTGGAATGTAGGCACTGGATCTCCGATATAAAAAAATGTAACCTAGTCATGTTTGGCTTATTGGAATCGTCATGAGATGTTCTTTGGCTATAAATTATTATCATGTTAATTGGTACCTACCAAAATGTAAAATATAAAAATAAAAACTTTTTAACAAAAATCGAACCGACTTCCAAAACAAAACACTACAAAGCGGTGTCGAAAAACGGAAAAACAATGGATACAAAGAATGTTATTTTTCGCTTTGTAGTGTTTTGTTTTGGAAGTCGGTATGATTTCTTGTTAAAATTTTTTCACAAATTTGAAGCGGTCCACATACTCAGTTAAAATAAAGGCCTGTGTCCCAGCAGTGAGGGGTTATAGGTTGATATTAATATTAGTACCTTGGCGACCGAACTCTGCCCGGGTGAAAATAGAGAAAACAATGTTTTCTAAAAATGAGACCTAGCTAGATCGATTTGTCGATCCCGAAAACCCCTGCATACTAAATTTAATGAAACCCGTTTCCGAGATTCAGATTACATATATATATATATATATATATGTGTATATAGATATATAAGATAGATGTAGAAGGCAACATGAAGCCAAATACGTTTTTGGTCAGAATTTGACACAGTAGGAAAGACTACGCGACGCTTTACAAAGTCGAACTGTTTCTAATACTTAATATGTGAACAATTTGGGCAATAACAGCACTGACACAGCACACATCAGCTTTTGTAATAAAACAACAGTTCACTTGAAAGTTAAAACTTAACAGTGGGAAACATAAAAACATACCAATTTACAGTTGTCTCTAGTCCGACACTCCGACAGAAACGACAGCTAAATCAAACACGGTGGCGCTAACAACCGTTGTCAGTACCTCACACGGGACTCGATCCCGGCCAGTAATAGCTGCGGCTAACAACTGAGCTATAAATGTACCAATCAATTTTAACGATCGATTGAGTAACGGTGCACAGACCTACTAGTTCATCGACTTATTAAAAGGTGTGGGTTTCCTTGGATTGCATAGAAATGACAGAAAATTTTATACTTTCTGTGACATTAGTCAAACACCTGGGCGTTTGTATGGTAAGTTTTAGAAGGAAGCAGACGTCAGTGACAAACTATCTATTGATTTCATAGGCACGATGAAGAAATCTTATTTTACTAATAATATAAATGTGAAAGTTTGGATGGATGGGTGTGTATGTTTGGATGTATATTTGTTACTCAACCACGCCAGAACGGCTGAACGGATCTGAATGAAATTTAGCACAGACATAGATTATAGTCTGGAATAGCAAATATGGTACTTTTCATCCCGTTATAATGTTCCCTTGGGATAAGAATAAAACGCTTTTCACGCGGGCGATGCCGCTGGCAGAAGTTAGTATAAAATATGATGCTTCTGCTGCTACTGAAAAGCAATGGTCTAAAAACTTGTAAAGGAATCGGTTAGGAAACTGACAATATATAAAGACGGCGATAAAAAATACCCATACTATTAGACAATCCACCTTGAAATAATTATTTGAAGTGTTTCAAATTCACACATTATTTAGTTGCTCTAAACATTAGTTATGCCTTACGGCAGTTTTTCCCAAACTATAGGTTTCGACCCACTGGTGGGTCGCAGTCTGGTATTGAATTAAAACTGTAATGACAAAAAATAAGAAACAAATACATCCATCTTGTTGAAATAGCACTCGTTGTAATTAATGAAATATTAATAACAAAGTGTGCGTGTAGTAACTTATTTTTTATTAAAACAGTATTTGATGCATGCACATAGTAGTAGTGATGCCCCTTTTTCTTCATGACAGACATAAGGCGAAATCCGAATGTGGAAGTTTTTGTTTGGTTGCTCGCAGGCCAGTCAATTTTGGGAACCGCTGCCGAGCCGATGGCATGGCGCAATTTAAATTGCAGCGATAGGTGATATCGCGCACATATTTTCTAAGAAAACTTCAAATGTAAATCGGTTCTATTTGGTCGCATCGCGGCCATATGAACTTATTACAATATCGCTTGGTAAAATCGCTTATCGGTGTAATATAAATCTAATAATGTCGAGCCATCAGGAGGTCGCTTAATCTCTTATATAGATCTCGAAAAACTTCTGGGCCACCCTGAAGTTGGCTTTCGGTTGCGCGTGGCTCGGATATGTGCTGTTTTTGTGTGAGATTTGCGCAGCCATTTTAGCCATCTTCAGGGTGGCCAAGAAGTTTGGAGAGAAATATCCCAGCTACACCTACCACCCAAAAGTGTCGCACTACTAGTTCTGTTACCCGTAAGACTTTACTAATACCATCCTTTCTTCCACAGTCCTTAACGTGGCAGCTGGCAAGGCTCCGATGCAGGTGTCCACGGAAGACGGTGGGGTCCCCCAGAGGGCCCTGGATGGCAGTACTGCTGCCACCTTCAACGCCGAGACCTGCACGCTCACGAAGGCTGAGAGGGTTCCCTGGTGGTACGTGAACCTCCTGGAGCCCTATATGGTGCAGCTTGTGAGGCTGGACTTCGGGAAGCAGTGCTGTGGTAAGAATATTTATAATTTGTATGTCCCACCCATACGCCCTAAACATTTGGGGAATACTTTTATTGCGCGTACAGTTAAGGAGTAGAAATTCCCTGCCGATGTCTGTGAGGTGTTTCCTGATAGCTACAACCTGTGTCTTTAAGCCAAGAGTGATTAGGTTACTTCTAGGCGAGATTGCTTCACCGTCGACCACGTCATCGCTTACCATCAGTTGAGATAGTGGTCAAACGCGAGTCTATCGTTAGTAAGGAGATATATAAATATACAAAAAAAACCGTCCAAGTGCGAGTCGGACTCGTGCACGTAGGGTTCCGTACAATTATCGCAAAAAACGACAAAAAAGTCATCGTCTTTTATGGGAGCCCCACTTAAATATTTATTCGGTTTTAGAATTTGTTGTTATAGCGGCAACAGAAATACCTCATCTGTGAAAATTTCAACTGTCTAGCTATCACAGTGACAGACAGACAGATAAACGGACCGTGGAGTCTTAGAAATAGGGTCCCGTTTTTACACTTTGGGTACGGAAACCTAAAAATTGAGATCTTATCGAACTGTGAGAGTGAAAGAAGAGAAGGGGCAGGCGTGTAAATAGCCGTGCTCCTAGGCGCGGGATGAGAACTTATTACAACTCGACACGTGAAGGCGTGCAAGTCCAACTTCGTCTATATGTAGCCTATGGCAAAGACATTGGCGACCATTCGACGAGAAAACCAACGAGAAAATTGCAAATCACTTACCGAGGCTGCTTCCGAGTGAATCGCTCCAGAAGCTAGAAAATTCCCGTTATTCTTATCTTCTTGGTGGCCACCAGTGTTCGAAATTTCCAGTCAAACATACATTGTTGATATCTAGGCTGTTGCGGGTTATAATGTGCTCCAGAAATGGAGATGATTTTCAAAGTAGTAAGAAAACCAAATCGACACTCAAAATTGAGCCTGCGAGCGCGACGTGGTGAGTTTTTCAACTAGAGTTAAAGAGGGCGTCGCATGCACCTATTCGATTCTTCTAGTGTGGCGCCCTCGGGGAGTTATCGGTTTACGATAGCAAATCTCGCAAGGCAGATGTCAAAGGTCTCCCAAGCCATCACATAGACTATTACTAATAAATATTATGCTATAGGCTAATAGGGGGAGGATTATCATTACACCAGTGCACGTGTGTTTGCTCATGCACTTTTGCCTAGAAAACGAAGAAATAATATCATCAAGGATTACAACAGTTGAATTATTTAAGAAGATTCTAGTCGGTGTATTTTAAAAGAGCATGAAGAAATGTATTGATCATAACATTCTTAACGCAATTTGACGAAATTCGTTTCGGAGCTTATTTTTAAACGCTTCGAAGATTCCAATGGTGATCGGATAATTCTTATTTAATTAATTCTGTATTTTTGTTTAGACTTCACTCTGATCCTAGATCCTCTTATGACAATGAATGAATACTGTTATTGATGACATTTATTTTTTTAAATTCCCTTGATTATTTCAATATCAACGACCTTCCTGACCTGCCTGATTCTAAGAAGGTGTGCCTATATTTAGCTGAAGCACATCAAAGCCTTACGGAAAACTTTAGCGCGGTTTGCTGTCGGTCATGCCGTAGAGTCTTGGCTATTACGCCATCTGCCTCTCGTCTTTAACCCTCTGGAAAAGTGTTCCGATTTCTTCAGACTTACTCGTATTTATGCTTAGTTTAGAAACTACGTCAACGTCCAAGGAATAGAGTTTGGTTGTGCAACAATCTTACCCTCCTTTGACGTTCACGGAAAGCTTCTATTCTTAGCTGAAGCAATATTGTTGGTTGCGTCACGTTTGTAAATTAACATAACTTCACGCCAGTATTACCTGTAGTAGGTAGCTATGTACACTCATATTTCACCAGTTATGTTTAAGTCCTATGTAATAGAGAGAGATCATATTAATTACTGAGCACAAAACCAGACTACTGAGAAATTCCAGATTGAAAAACCCAATAACACTTAACACTGCTCGACCCGGGAATCGAATCCAGGATCTCATACTCATCAGTAGCGTTTGCGATCACTAGATCAACGAGGCGTCAACACTTATTAAGAGGTTTGAGATGTCTTTATTTCCCTCAAGAAATTATTTCACTTACAGAGAGAAATGATGAACTAATTTTAATATACATTATTGATTTACTTACAGTTTTGGCAAAAAGAAATTACAAAATACAAAAATATTCTAAACGGGTATTTATTTATTTATTTAAACTTCATGTACAATGGTGATACATAGGCGGACTCTTCGCGGCATCTATGTTAACAAGACATTGTCATTACTTAACTATTTGGAAAACGGGGTAAATGTAAATCCTCTATAAATGATAAAAAATCGATGGATCCTTTAGATCCCTGTTATTTAGGTTACACTGTATACCTTTTTGTTATTGAAACTGATATTATAATGCTATTAAGGAAGGTTATTTTTCGTAGTTATATTTTCCACTAATGTTTTGGGCAAAATTTATAAATATTCTACATTAAAAGGTTGGTGGGTCGTGCTCGTGCCCAAAACAGAGGCGTAGTTATTTTAAGAAAGCTCATAACGTTAGCGCCAATCTTTTTTTCAGATTAGCGCACGAGTTTATAACGTGACCTAAAATGTCATAAATATCCCGTTTGTATCATAAAAATAAATTATAGTTAATAAATACTAAAAAACACGCTTTAATAGAAAACCAAACTAAAAAGTAGAAAAAAAAGAACAATAAATTTATTTAAAGAATAGTGTGCTTAACAAAAAAAAGGTATGCCATTGTAAAAAAGCGTAGAGTGCTTGATGTCAATATTTTATTGACAGATATTAGTAAAAGTAGAGTCATTTTGAAAATATCTTAAAAAGCACCCCACGCTTTTTAAAAATAAAATATTAGTTTGTTAATTACACTATTCTTTTTTTTTTTTTTTCTCTTCTTTCAAACTATTATTTATCTTTTACTTTTTAGTTCAATTGCTAATCCTGAAGATTCTGGTAAGGATAATGGGACAAACTATTTAAATTATTGTATTGTCATCGGTCCTTGATAAGTGTGCAAAGTTTCAAATTAATGCGACGTTTTGAAGGGGGTGAAAATCACGTTCAAAGATTCCGTTACATAGAATCATAGATACATAGATACACTAAGCTAATAAAAGCGTGTTAAAAACCGCATTGTTTCTTCATACACTTACTGTCTCATAACTACTTTACAAACTAATCAGATAAAAGTAAAATCCGTGTATGAAAAGTTAACATGATACAGTGAGCCAAATTTATCATTCTGCTTATCCCCAAACCACCACAAAATAAGATGCGAAGAGTCTGTTCAAGTTCCTGGCCCAAATCTTATCTATAACTAGCTTTCCGCCCGCAGCTTCGCCTGCGTGGACTACACGGTTTTGGCTGTTTCGTTTTTTGCATTTCTGGTGGGATATTTGCAAATTATTATCCAAACAGCTTTCCGCCCGCGACTTTGTTCGCGTAGGCTACAAAATTTGCTGAACTTTGTTCTCTAACTCATGGTCGTGATTTAGGATGGTTTGATGTAGCGCAGGTTACACGCGCTTGGTGGTTACCAGCTATATTTTGTATCTGTTTACTTCACAAATGTCGAAGCAAATTGTCGAAGAAAAAATATAGCATCTTCCGATAGAGTGACGAGTTTTGCGCCATTATGTACAGTTTAGATATGGGTACTCCAATTAGTTTACGCTAACAAAGTCGTCATCAGGAAGTTAGAATTTAATTATGCATTTCTTTGTATGCAACATTGGTGGTTTTTCTGTCTGGTGCCGAAATGGCCATACTGACTCTGGAACAGGCAACGAAGAATTACCCGTGTGAGATGCAATCTTTTCTCAAATCTCAGTATCAGTAATTAAAGGTATGATTGGTCCTGAGATTTATTTATGGCAAAGCAGACCTTAAGGAGGCGTTTAAACTTAAAGACAGTCAGACGGTATCAGTGGTATTCGAGTTATGAAAACTAATTTCCCCCAAGCACAACCAGTAGGTAATCATTCATACAAACTTTAACACCCTTTTTACCCGTTTAAGGGATAAAATTCAAAAAATGCTTAACTACGTTTTTCTTTAATTGTAATGAAGAGCAGAAATACTAAGTTTCATGTAATTTTGACGATAACCTATTTAGTTTTCATACAAACTTGAACACCCCTTTTTAATCCTTTAAGGGACGAAATTCAAAAAAACCTTCAACACGTGAATCGTTAATTGTATTAAAGAACAGAAATACTAAGTTTCAAGTTATTTTGATGATAAACAATTTATATTTCTTACAAAAATTAACACCCCTTTTTACCCCTTTAAGGCATGAAATTCAAAAAATCCTTAAAGAAATATTTTTTTATTTATACTTAGAGGCTAAATACCATATTTCATTAATTTCAAATTAAAAATGACAGAGTTGCATACAAACTTTCATCCCTTATTTAACTCCTTTAGGAATTGAATTTCGAAAAATCCTTCCTTATTCCTTGTCTACATAATAAAGGAAGCCTCTGCGCAAAATTTCAGCTTTCTAGGTGCACGGAATTGAGCTGGGCGTTAATGAGTCAGTCAGTCAGGACTTGTCTTTTTATTTATATATACATATGTACTTAATGGGTATTTAGGGATGATGGGGTCATATACATGGAGATTAATAAAATCCATAGAAATATTCAGAAAAAGAATACCACACACTGACCATCTGAATGAACTTTCCCTCGTCGAATACCCATGTATCTCTAAATGCGAGTCATCAAGCGGGTTCGTGCTCTCAACAAGACTTGGCGGTGACTAGCGCTGGCTGGCCCACTTGCCTCCACACCGTGGCGAGGTGTTAAACGCTCATAATCGTCCATCTGTCTGCGATATGTAACCTCCTTGTTTATGTACAAAGTGACGTACCACCCGGCGGTTAATATACGTGGAGTTTAAGAACAAAGGTGCTACTCATAAACTGTTTAGCACATTTTTAAGTAACTGATTAGTAACGAATTTGAATAATGAATAAGCTTAGCAGGTGCTAAACCGTTTTTTATTTTATTTTTATCAATTGGCTCGCGTTTGGTCTCTATCTCACCTGTGATCTGTGATTGACGCTTGCCTAGAAGTAACCTATTCACTCTTGACTCCAGAAGTATAGAGATTTTTCTGATGAGACTAAGAGCTTCGGTTTGTTAGATCATTGTACCTGTCACTCCTATGTGCTCGTCGCTTTCTTAATTTAATTGAGTACTTACCTCATAATTATTTTGGGAATGGCAAGACTTTTTGTCCTTGAATATATATTTTAAGACATTAATTCGTGTTTTAGATTACGGCCTACTCTCTTTAAGTTGAGGAGGCTTTGTACCAGTCTACCAGCTATTTATAAGCTACCCATAGGCTGATCTTTTGAAACATGGTTCAGAATTTTCTTTAGAACATTATTCAGTTTCAAATTAATAAACCTTCTCGTTTATATATGGAAAAATATTGTATAGTCGCGTTCGTAAATGCTTGAACACCCCATTGAATACCTTAGTTGAATGACGTCTTACGCGTCAGTAAACAAAACGGTCATTTTTTGTTCTCTACTTCAAATTCGATATTCAAGAACCACGGGGAGAGTTAGTTTCAACCATGTTTCGATATGTCGAAACATGGTTGAAACTAACTCCCCGTACTTATGAGCAACAATGTGTTCGGAATCGGGAATGAAGGCGAAATAACACATCGCACTACAGGTACTACTTCACTTGAAATAATATAAGACATTTAAATAAGCCCTTTTTACCGCCCATTCAACTAATTTTAGCCACTTTTGCGTTGGTGATATTACAAATGGCAGCTGTTCGTAGTATAGAGTTGTTTTTGTTAACAAGTTTATTTTTTGCAGGGTTGTAGGTACATTTTTTAAATGATATTTCAAGTGGAGCATAGCTTGGTATGGTTTTTCGATAGACATTGCAGACTATAAAATTACACAGAATGAAGAAAGTGTAGCCTTTGCTTTATACGAGTATGTAGATATAATCAATTGCTTCAAGCTCCATTGGGTACGAACACGTCGTGTGTTCAATTGTTCATGATGGAGTCCAAACAACTTGCATAATTCATAACTTTTTGTAATTATTTCATCTATGATGGGTTGGTGAGCTTATGTATCTTGTTCTGATTGCTATGTAAAACAACATTTATTACTAACTAGTTGTGCCCGCGGCTTCGCTCCCGTCTACCCTATCTACCCTACCGACCTACACTACCCACTTACCTACCCTACCCACCTACCTACCTACCTACCCACCTACCCTAACTACCTACCTAGATTCCCTACTTAACTACCTAACCACCTACGACAACAATTTTTATTTTTAAACCTTCCCTACATTTGGGCGAACAAAACAAGTGTTGTATTTATTTACATAGGTACAAGTATATACAGTGTATAAAATACTTAATTAAATATTGACTACAAACATATACACTTAAACCAAAAAATACTCACTAACTAAACCTCAAAAAATATACTAAACTAAAATATGGCGTCGAAAAACTCCTCCACATCGTTGTCCACTGGTAATGTACCCAAAAGACTGGCAGCATTGCCACGTTGTATGGCAATGCTTATTCTCTGACCAAGGTAAAAGCCAGCCCTTGGGTCACGCGAAGTGTCAACTAGGCGTTTGGATAGATCTTTAAACAACGCATTAGCACTCGGACCCCACGGACCAAGAGTTTCAACCCCAAACGGCTCGAAAATATAACTACCGATGAGGTTATTATATTTCCGCCGCTTGAGGTTCTCTGCAGCCGCAGCGGCAGCGCCAGCACAGCACGACGAGCTAGGAAGATGGGATGGCGCAAGAGTATCGACACAAGTAGCGTCCCACACTAAAGGCCTACCCATCTTCCATGGAAACAAAGACATCCCGTCCGGTCTTTTGCCATCGTCACGTGACAGGCCATGGGGTTCCAATACGGCCGGAACGCCGACGGTGACGAGAGCACGTCGGATGATGTCGTTTAAATTTCCGTGACGCGCTATGCGACCGGCACTTCGGCTGCATGAAAGACCGTGGTGACCGAGGCTGTTGACAACTTCGCCACAGTGACAACTATGAGGAGTACAACAGGGAGCGCCAAGACGTAGGGAAGCAGCGAGGCGGAAAGTAGTGTCGTTAAACAAGGTGCCTATGTTCGACGACGGTAGTGCGTGAAGCCAGAGGCCCGACTCCCACTCACCTACAGCCAGCAGGCGAGCGCGCTCGGCAGGAGTGGCAGAAGTGGCAATTTGGTGCTCCTGAACTGCTCTGCAGAGCGGCTCATCCCACCGTCTCTGGGATGATGGGTAGTCGGGGAGATTACAATTCGGGCAAGCGAGTCTCCAAGCATCAATAGCCTCGGTGAAGCACGGCACATCAAAATTAATCAGTATGGGTGCTAAGATATTCCTGATTAATTTCTCAGTACCGTGGACCGAGGATATAAATGCCGGTAAACTAATACTAGAAATTTTGCGGACGCCGAGGCCTCCCATACGGATGGGAAGAGTAGCTTGAGCCCAAGCTCGGTCGTCCATGGCCACATTTAAAATTAAAGTTAGAGTATGACGGATAATTTTGTCCATTTTTTCTAAAAGAGGAGGGTGCTTCCATAGATGGGAAGCACGAAGGAAATATGTCAATTTGGTGCCAAAACAACAAAAGCGAATTATGGTGATAGCCGAATGCATGTTAATTTGGAGCAATCTTTCCGAAATGTTGTTGAAATTTTGAATTTTTTCCTCAATAAAATCGGGAAAAGAATCATCGAAGACTGGGGACCCAAGGAGACGAAGAGAGCTTTTTTCAATAATTTTGATTTCAGGGGCTATTTTATTGAATTTTGAAAGTGTAACTTGTCTGTCGGTACTGTCAGATAAAAATAACTCACATTTAGAAAAATTTAGATCCAGTCCTATAGAATGTAGTTGGTATTTTAAAAATTGCAGGTCATCTAAAACTGTGTCTACATCGCCTCCCAGGGTTCCATCATCAAGATACCAAACGTTAAATTTTGAATTTAGCTGTCGAATAATTGGGTGAATAGCCAGACTGAAGATCACTGGCCCGAGAGGGTCACCTTGTTGGCAGCCAACAGCAGATTCCAGAAGGTTGTCCCGATAAAGTAATTTAGATGGATGCCTATAACATTGCCAAAGAAAACTAAAAATTTGAGGTATTTCTTTTTTAGTTTCTGCCAGCAAGGTGTCCCTATTAACCGAATTAAATGCATTTTTAATATCAACCTTCAGGATGACCTCTCCTTTGCCAGAATTTAGATAGGTCGATAATGCATGTACGGCAGCCTCACAGCCCCCTTTGGAGCCGTAACCAAGTTGCAGGGGCTGAAATTTATCCGAAACTACCTCACCATACAATTTACAGCAAATCTTGGCTGCCATACGCCGGTAAGTAGTTCCTACGGCAATGGGACGAATCCCGCCATCCCTCTTGCGCAAGGCACATAAATTGGCCCCGTACAAGATGTCGATGACGGACTCGTTTACCTTACCGGAAAGCATAAGGTTCATCAGAGCCGTAAGCTCCTTCAAGAGCAACTCACCAGCTTCCCCAGCGCCTGAACACATAAGATCTTTTAAGTGCTGAGGACTCAGGCCGTCGAGGCCGCCAGCAGAGCCACTCCGGAAGGAACGGCTCGGCTCTAATCACCTCTCGACCTGTAATGGTGAGGGTATTAATATCAGGATCGGGGGGGTCGGGAAAAGAAAGACCATAAAAGAATAAAAAAAAATAAAAACAAAACAATAAAAGAATTATTCAAATCGGTCCAGCCGTTTTTGAGTTTTAGCGAGACTAACGAACAGCAATTCATTTTTATACATAAAAGAAAGAAGAAAGATTTGAGAAATTATTGTAATTGCCATGTGCATAGTTATCAGAAGGAAAATATTGATCATGGAGTCAATGCCCTATGTTGCGGCAGGTGTAGTAACGAATAATACAATTAAGTTTTTAATTGTTATTCGTATTGGGTTATATGTATGCAATACCTTCGATAGTTCAGTTTCCTTCATTATTGTTGTAAATGTCGGAAAGTTTAAAACCATAAAAACTAAACACGTACAGCGTGTAATTACGCATCGTAAAGTTTTCAAAACAAATCGTTCGGCTGTCAGTGATTTGTTGTAGAACATTTGTTTCCAGCTTTTTTTTTATACAAAATCATTAAAGATTTTTCGGCAGATACAATATATGATTTTAAGCATGTGAATTTATATCTATAGCATTTTTTTTGAACATATTGGTATAATATACTTCTTTATGAGTTCGAGGAGTAATTGGAAACAGTATATTTTTCATTTAAATCAGGCGTAATTACGGTCATCACTCGAACGTACTAGAACATTTTTTTAAAATGTCATTATAATTACTTTTACATTTTCGATGCGTTTTAGATAGTTATGTGACAAATATAATAATATAGTCACCTTAGGTAGCTGCTTAGCTTTAACAAGAACCTAATATCCGTCTGTCCGTCGTTACCCATCCAAATTCGCATTGTATCCCACGCTTGCTATTTTTATTTTTCCAAGTTTATGACGATATTGTATTCTATTGAAAGAAAATCTTGCTTTTACTGAGTAGCCTAATAAACATTTTAAACATATTATTAAATAGATTTTTTTTTCAATACTATGAGCAACATTTTCAATTTTATTCAAGTGTTCCAAACTACCCCATTCTATCCTGTCTATTTGTGTCCCTGAGCTTTCCGGCATTTCCACCCTCGATTTCTCTTACCAACTGATCACAAAGCCGACAAAACAATAATATAATTAGATTTAATTTAACAGTACAATGGATTTGAAGATCTGTTCATAACAATCGCAGGTTCGTGGGTAGGCGTAGCTTTCCCTCATTGACTGCGCAAGAGTTGCGCGACTGTCACTCTGCTTTTATTCTTTTGTGTCAAATATGCCACTCATTTCGCTAGTACCTACTTTTGTACTGCCGATGTCTAGTATTTGATTTTCTAAAATCCCTAAATAGCCCAATAGAAATCGACACTAAAAAGGCTAAAATCGAAAAGCTATTATATATTGCTGCGTTTTTAGTATGTTGTATGGGCCAGTTAGGGTAGTATTCAAGCCGGATTTGCAACTTTGAAATACATGTGCTCGATGGCAACCACGCGAAACACCGCGACATTTTGGGTACTTTTTCACTTTTTGCGCTAAAAGTTTTTCGACAGTTAATTATACTTGCAACAATAAGCCCAACCGCAGCTATATAAACCCTATAGGGACTAAGCTATAACCTTCTCAAAATCATAGCCTGCAATGTAAGAACGTATGCAGAGTGGCATGCACTTGCCAGAGAGCTGAACGGAAATGCCTTTTTACATAATTTTATGCCTTTTAAGTAGATATGGAAGTAATTCCTACATTCTCATAAAAACACGGAAGTGTCAAAAGACATGAGTACTTAATTCTCGATGTAATTTGTAATTTATCACGGACATAAAATAATAGTTTAGAAGACAATGCACTTCCGAAGTCGCACGGAACTCGCCTGAAATGAAAAGGACGTTAGGCTAATCTCTCGATCTTGGTAAACATTCGTTAACCTTGTGTTAACTTTAAACGGAGATTATTTTATTAGATGCTGCGACTCTGACGTACCTTCCAGATGTTGTTAAAAAATTGAACCTCTTTTAAGAAAAATAATTATTTATACTGAAAAAAATTATTGGGACTTGCGAACTTTTTCTTAGCAACAAAGAAAGTTTTTACTATTAGTTTTTTGTTATGAAGTTGTTTTTTGTTTTTTTTAGTTTTTTTTTTATTTTCTAATAATTAAAGTTTAATTTATTTTGATTTATTCTATTTGTCTGTCTTGTTGGTCAGGAGTCCAAGGGTGGGCAGAAAATTAACTGAAAATGTATAGGTAAGCCAGAAAAACCAAGTGGCCTTAGTTACAATCTGTGTAACTTGTGAGCGTCTATAAGGTTCGATGCCCAGATCGGGCAAATTTTAACTTCTGATGATTTTATACAGAATTACTCACTAGTAGACCGGAAGTTACTTGAATAATTTTAATAAAATACATACTTGAACTTACGCCTTTTTCTTCGTAGGTATCGGCAGAAACCGCAACCACCTACGAACCTACGATCCTTACAGACTTATTCCACATTGGGCACCCGTTTTAACGGCACTTGAGTTAATGGCACCTGATGTATTTCACATACGGCAACTATCGATATTTATCGCAGGTGCCTTTAGTGGAAGAATTTATTATTAAAAAATTAAACCACATTTGGCACCTACGTACTAGTATTTGGACGTTTATTTCTTTTGGAACGTCAAAATTAAAATTCGATTAAAACTAGTAGAGAGTTTAATAACAAGATAAAAATATAACTTTCTCTTTTGCTTTACATTATAAGCATTTATAACCAAACTACCAGGAGGCCATAATTAGGCAGAAGTATTTGCGGGCCTCTAATCTTAAGCGGTGCCATTCACTCAGGTGCCGTTAAAGCGGGTGCCCAATGTGGAATACGTCTCCTTCCATACTCTTTTTGCTTCACTCACGTTCATACATCTAGTCATACACACACGCCGGTAGTAAATACTGCGAGCCTGGCCTTTCTGAAGATCCAATAAGAGCCGTGATCTGAATACATAAATAGCAAAAAGAAAATTTTCAGCCCTAAAGTGAAATTGTAATTTTTTCAATTATCTGCAATTTTCCGTTGATAATTTACCAAATGATTGCCCAAGGAGTGCCGTGTCGCTTTCTAGTTAGCACTGAATTAGCCTTAACACTTTGACAGCCGACCGTTTTTTTGCGCGCACTCTCAGGGACGCCGGCCATTTTTTAAGATATTGTAGGATTTTTAAAAACATAACTATAAGTGCTATAGGCATATTTTTTTTTTATTTCGTTTATGTGTTATCTATTTTAATGATTTAAATAAAAAACATGTTATTATTATTTTTTCTTATATTTCAAAATAAACGCTGAATATGATACAAAAATGAAAAAAAAAAAAACTCTTACAACAACATTTTACTTATTTTAACCTGCGTAATTGGTCATTGTATGGTATTTTTTGAACCCATGTTTCAAAAAATACCATACAATGACCAAAAGAGGGAGAGTAACAAAGAGGTATATTACAGTCTGGACAGTAATAGACCGTTTCCTTCCTTCCTCGTTTGCCAGTTTCCTTCTTTCTCACGATGCGAGTACTGGCGCGCTCCAGTTGACAAAACCCCTCCCCACACCTACACCCCGCACCACAGGTTGATGATTGATGCACGTACGGATAGCTAAAGAAACCCGCTTGAATAGAGTTGCACGCCGATAACGTACTGAATGCGTGATTTTTTAACAAGTGGTATGAAAGTTGATAACGTAGTGACTACGTGATCGGCGTCCTGAGGGAAGAGCGGCATCACGTATTCACTACGTGAAAGGCTGTCAAAGTGTTAAATTATATTATTGCGCAATGGATGGTGGGTAAGGTAGGTATATCCGGTTAGGATAAGGGTGCGGCCCCACCGAGAGCTACATACATAAAATCATGTCTTTTTCCATGGGGGTAGGCAGAAACTACAGAAAGCTACAATCCTTACATACTTCTTTTGCTTCAACCACGTTCATACATCTAGTCATACACGCATGCCGGTTATGAGTAGTGTGCACCTAGCCTGTCTGAAGTACATCACCAATAAGGGTACTATCAGACAGAGAGCAGTCACACGGTCAAGCGTTCAATAGGTCAGTTATGCGTTCAAGCGTGCAGTTGCTCACAAACCCCTCTATTAGACGGTCTACGCGGTACCACTTTTGTCACCATGTTTTTTGACGATTGTTTGCTATCGGATGACGAATTATTGATTTTGTTGATTTTGTGGTCATTATCAGCATCAAGGCGGATAAGGAATAACTGTGTGCCCAGTAAATAAGGATCGACAACAGAATGGAGTATTTTATAGACTTTTTCTAAATGGGCTAAATGAGGAAATTCCAACATCAATTTCCAACCATATTCTTCTACTTTTTCTTGGTTTTTTTAATCTTCAATAAAAAACGCCTTTCACGTCTAACATAATTAGCTTTAAAATCGCCATCTCTCTTCCAATTTGGACACCAAAACAGCAGCGAACGCATGCATTCTGATTGACCGCTGCGGTCAGAATGCCTCCTTTGGTTATATCTACGTAACGTTATACAACACAACGAACGCAAAACAGACCTCTTGAACGCTCGACCGCGTGACCGCTCTCTGTCTGATAGAACCCTTAGTTCTGATCTACATACAAACTAGTGAACTATTGCCATTGTTGCACTTAACTATTAGGGAATTACTAGTAGGCTCTCAATGGGACTGCTCGCTAAGCCTATGGAATCTAGACCGAGTATCTCAAAGGGCTCAATACAACAGCTGTTTAGTATCGAACTGTCAAACTCATGAAGAGAATTGTGACTAACATTATACATACATTTTAGATGTCAATTGATTTGATTCTCTATTGTTTATCTTAGGTAATCACAGCAGTTAACATACTTAAGCTGAAAATCAGCTTCATCCCTCGATTTCTGAACTAAGAATTTGAAGAAGGTTTTATAGTACAGTTTGACAAAATATACTTTAAAGTCTGACACTAATTGACCCATCGCCGAAGATCAGCGAGTAGCGAGTAAAGCTAGAAACTAAAAGCGAGTTGGCGAGTAGCGAGTGTATCGTTCCGGTAGTTTTACCGCTCGGCTATGAGCGAGTATTTATGTGCGACGGGCGATTACTCGCACCACTCGCTCGGGGCGCACTGTAGGTAGAAATGATCGCTGATTGGTCTTGGCTTGAGTTCTGACCGCCAAGCGAGCAAGCGAGCATCGCTGTGCGAGTATCCCTGAACTAGTATAACTTTGATAGCTTTTGTCGCTGCGACAAACTTGTAGTGAGAGAGTACTCGCCGCGGCAGTGCCGAGCCAGCGTTTTCTATTTCTCTTTTGTTGACACGGGATCTTATATCTTAGACCTTTTCTACGTTTCTTCGGCGAGAAAATAGTCGATATACAATCGCTTACTCGTCGGCGGTGAGACAAGTGCCTTACTCCGGCATTAAATTAGAATCAGAATCTTTTTTGTAAACATAGGTAGAGTTACACACAAGTAGGACCACATCCCACTTTGTTAACTCTAAATACTCAATTCATAAACCTATGTATTATTGAACCTTTCGTAAATCGGCAAAACTTATTAAAATAATACCTAACTATTAAAAACAAGCTTTATTGTAAAATTGCCACTTTTTGTCAAATCATCATTCCGCAATATCTTAGTAACTTTCCTGCAATTTCGTCGGATAACTTTCACCTGAGACTAGTGATTTGCGCCCGGCGGTGCCTGTCGACGGTTGTCGTCAAAGCCGTAATGACAGTGTGAAGGGTCGTCTTATATTAAATGATTGTTAGAAAGCAAGACCGCACTCTGCGCGGCCTGTGGAAGTCTCTCGACTTTACGGCAACGTCGTAAAATTATTCTGCCTCAACTTGTACCTATAACAACTAATAATATATTAGAAATAATAAGAAAACTTTAGTCATTAGTAAATAAATATGTCTGGGACACAGGTCTCCTCTCTGTGAGAGGGACTGAGCCGTAATCCACCACGCGGGCCCAATGTGCGGGTTACTGGATGACACATGTCTTCGAATTTTTGGTTCTAGGATATGCCGGTTTCCTCTCGTTTTCCTTCACCGTTTTGAAAGCAGTGGTGATGAAATAATTTACACAAAGTAAAGCGCCTACCTGTGTTCGAACCCACGACCTACAACTTGTAAACCGAAAAATCGGTTCTTGTTAATCTAGGAATACAGTACCTATGTCAACTTTCAACATTTTACACAAAATAAGGAAAAAGACTCGTCTATTCGGAGGCCAAAGACAATTCATCAGTTTGTGCAACTGTGCCCATTTCCTGAGATGTGTAACTGTAAGCGCAAGTGAAGTGTTATAATGCAATTATTGTGCAACTGAAGATGCACGACGCACAGGTGCACAGGTCACACGTCGCGAGTTGCACAACGTTGTGGCACACAGTAGAAGTGGGCTTCGAAATAAACGATCTTGAATTTTGGCGGATGCTTTGAATAGTAAATAATCTACCTATTTATGTACATAGAATACTCTTTTTTACTAAATGTGTGGTTTCGTATGTGTGTCCGGAAACCAGTAATCAATTTTTAAAATATAAACGAATATACGTTTCGACTGGAAAGCTGTTTTTTGAAGTGAACACTTCTCTAGCCACGTTGACCCATTTTTGATTGGGAGAGAACTTGCGGGTTCGCGTCAGCGAATTGATAATGTGACGTATGACAAAATACACAAATGTAATTGCCAAAGTTTTAAGTTTTCACTTCTGTCGGCAGTGCTCATGAAGTCATGCCTGTCAATTTTCCATCGTAATTTTAGGGTTTAACCCTAAAAGCCCTCCATTTAGGTTAATATGTAACTTATTATCCGCCCGTATCACTCAAAACCTAAAGTTATCTTTCTCCTTCTAGGTGCAAACAAGCCCGTGATCGTAGTGCGAGTGGGCAACAACCGTCCCGACCTGGGCACCAATCCGGTCTGCAACCGGTTCAGCGGCTACATCGAGGAGGGCCAACCGCTCTTCCTGCCCTGCAACCCCCCCATGCCGGGAGCCTTCGTCAGCGTACACCTGGAGTCCTCCGCCCCCTCCCAACTGTCGATCTGCGAAGCTTTCGTGTATACGGACCAGGCACTGCCGATTGAAAGGTAGAATATATCGAAATTTCAAATTATAGATATCTGGCCCATACGATACAGGACTTCCTAGTACAAGAGCCAAGCCTGTATTAATATTTGTGACACGAAGTGTGTTAAATAAATAATAAAAAGATAAAGCAGGTAATCGTTATCTAGCGTCCACATTATCCATATTTTCGAGTAGGTAGATTTAAGACAATTTAATTAATACAGTCGATATTTTTGTTTGGACATATGCTTAAAAATAAAGATTCTGATTCTGACGTAGCCTGTTTCAAGCTTTGCATATATTCCGATCTGAACACGATACTGAACACATAAAAATGCATTTGACAATTTCTATTTTTTTTATAATATATTTTGGAAATAATAAGTTGGCTTACGGAAAAGGTATCGATATTTTTATTTTCAAAAAATATAATTTTTGAAAATATCGGTCAATTTCAGATATATCGACTTTTTTTTCATTTTCCCATCCTATTGCAAGGTGCCCGCAATTCCGGGACCAGCCTCCCGGCAGCACGGCGACGTACAACGGCAAGTGCTACATCTTCTACGACCGGCAGCCGGCGTCGTTCCGGGACGCCCTCGGGTTCTGCCGGTCGCGAGGAGGCACGCTGGTGGATGAGAGCAACCCTGCGCTCCAGGGCTTCATCAGCTGGGAACTGTGGAGGCGACACCGGTGAGTGAAATTTTCTTCCATTGGCAATGCTCTTGGCAGTTAAGGCTGTTGTATTTTTGTGCTGTGCTAAAACTTATATTCGTAGAAGAATTATGAGAACTTTCATTTTGAATACACTTTATTATTTTATTTATTTTTGACGTTGAAAGTGCCGCTTAATGGCCTAATGACATAAATGATTTAAACTTTGTCTTTGAATAGGTAGTGTAAGTACTTGAGAATAACTATTTATTTACTTTTATACGATTTGAAAACACAGGTCTGAAACTATCGTCCGAGGGAATTTAAGTGGCGCACACTATAAGTTAGAATTTTACGCCGATTTTAATGTAACTTAAAGACCCACCCGACTAAACGCATATCTCGTTTATCGAAAATGACAATCCACGGCGCATCACTCTATCTTCAATCCACTTTCACGGTGATTTCGTCATCACCTAAAGAACTGTAATGGTCTCCGGCCATATACGGCGGCACGCGTCATCTGTCAACGTCTGTCGAACAATCCCCATGTTATAAGTTTCCATTAGAGTTCTAGCTAATTTCACGACGGATTTGTAAGATGGTGGTGGTATTTGGTATCCAAGATGGCGCTGCATCTATTTGGATGCTGTTAGATAATGGTTGAAGAATTGAAAGGCATATTATTTGCATGTATTTTAGAAACCTTGTGAATAATTTACTGTTAAGAATTTGTAGAATCAGAGGCTCTAAACAAGTGGCGTTCGATGTCAGCGAAGGCGATAGTCGAAATTTTAAAATGTAAGGGATTGATCTCGTGATTTATCGTATTGCTTGTCAATGTCATACTATTTTGCCATTTTGACAATCGCGCTTTCGATGATAGAATTTCACTTGTCTAGGGTCTCTTGTCACCAGAGGCTTAACTCTAGACAAATTTACATTCGCCTGCGATATTGATTATCCAAAGACCAAACTACGCTCTTAAAAACGCAGTTGGTCAATATTTTTTGGTATATTGACCAACTGCGTTTTTGGTAGCGTGTTAATGCCCGTAAATTTAAGACACGCCTTCCTCACATGGACCTCCTTGCTGTCTACCTTTTTTTGCCTTGCTAAAACATCCAATGTCTTTGCCCGCTCTGGTTGAAGCGGGAGGGCGTGTCAAACTTTTACTGACTAAAAGCCACCCGTGTTCCTTCAGTTTCTTGAGCCAGGGCCGCGGTAACTCTCTTTCAAACTTATCCGTGGCAGGCAGCATATATAAAACACATAACATCACGCCTGAATTCCTCGAGGTGATAGTCATAGGTGTACCAATAGTAATTCACAATTCGCCAGTTTTTTTAATCTATAGAACGCTGGCTGAATAGGTAAATCTTCTTTATTTTTAACCGAATGTTTCTGATCAGGCGCAGGCTCTCAATTCGTCGGACACTTTTTGTTACTGCTTTTTTCTAGCATTTGTAGCGGTCACCTAGCGATTAGGGGAATCCATGTTCACTAGACATTCTTACTACCTAGAACTTATGTCTCCGGTGTACAGTATCCGAAGCCACTAGAACCATACTCGGAGAGACTTAACGGTACAAAACGAGTATATTTAAGACAACGGGCCGGGTCCCGTACGGCGCAGCTCCGATCCGATACGGTCCGTATGTCGAACGTTACGCCGCCGGTACGATCTACGTTTATCGTCAATTTGGACTAACGGCGCAAGGTTTGTGGTATCTTCGGGTGTACCGTAGACCGTAGTTGGACTATGGATTGCTTGAAAACCTTCATTGAGTAACTGGTACATGTTTAGATGTAGATAAGGCCAATTGGTATGCTGGATTGAAATAATTTAATAAATTAATAGATAGGCTGTTGTTGGAACACTATAATTGTGCATAGCTAAAGAGTGTAATACCCTGCCGGAGTCTGTAATGCCTGATAGCTATAAAATGGGGGTCTTTAAGTCAAGAGTGAATAAGGATGCTTCTAGGCAAGCTTGCTTCATGGTCGACCACATCATCGCTTACCATAAGGTGAGATAGTGGTCAAACGGGAACCTATAATCAAGGGCGTTGCCAGCCGATGGCCCAAGGAGGGGCAAGTTTATATTATGGACAATGGGAAAAGTATGAATTTTAACAGTTTTACAGTCAAAAGTACATCAAAAATCAAATCAAAATCAATTATGTTTATTTCGTTATTACACGTTATACAGTGTTATACAGTTGGTGGCGTTCCCTTTTAAGCGTATACATGCCTGTACCAGGTCTGACAATTACAAGATTTTAATAATAAATTAGTCCGGCGAGATCCTTCTTTTTATGTTTATCAAAACACAATCATGGGGGGCTTTTTGTAAATTTCTTGACCACTTTATTATGAACATTTTGTAAGACTATTGTGCACACACATCGTGGGCAGAGCATTGAGGCGATTTGCCCCCGTAGTGCTTCGAAAGATTTTGTCTCTTTTTGGACAACAACAACGATTAGATTTGTTAAATTAAGTGAGTGGACTTAGGACTTTGATTTCTTTATATTCGGCTACATTTTATTTAATCTCTAGGAGGGGGTAACTGCCCCTGCCTGCCCCCTCCCCCTCTTGGTGACGCCCATAATAATCAATAATCAAAAAAATCCTAGCTTAGGTAAAGAACTTACCTGCCTACCTTCGTTACTCTACCGTCACTAGAATTAAAAAAAGATCATCATAATAAAGCCAGTTATACATGAGTTCTCGCCAGTTAGCATCAACTGCATAATACGTTTAACGTAGTACTGAGGAAGTGACCGACGATTACAGGGCATGTGCTCACTCACTGTGCACTAACGGTATGAGTGAACACTAGATTTATGGTGGCATAAGGCCTGGGTTACATAACGCGTCATTATTACGCAATTAATGCTTAGCAATAAAGGCTGTACATCGTAAGCTCAATTTTCTACACGACCACAACCACTAGTGGATAGTGTAGCGGGCCGCGGACGCTACAATAGGCATCATCATAATAGCTTCGCTTACTCCTAACGTAACTTTCTTGGTTACTAACACGAGGTTAATTTAAAAAACGTCATACTTAAATCACCACGCTTGCACAAGGCTGGCAAGGGTACTATGGGGACGCAACTATACTACTTAATTAAACAGCTTGAAAACTCGTAGAATGTGGTAGTTGCGTTTTAACTTTGTAAATTTTTATTCATTTGATAAACTAAAAAATACGTGTCTGATATTATTTGATCTCACTGACGGACTAAATAGAATTATTACTTTTCTTCCCGGGAAACATCCATGTGTTTCAATACGTAAGTTGTCTCAGAAAGCCCGACAAGAATTACTTGGATCCCGTCCTAAACAAAATTAATCAATTCAAAAACATTTGCAGTCTATTCAGAATATGAGAAACCCTTTAGAAACATAATCATTTCATGCCAGTTAGTATAATCTTAAGATTGGGACTCAATATTTGCAGTACCTACAATATGATTTAGTACACTTTTTGAAAGTAAAGTCAGGGTGTACGAATAAGAGCGCTTACGCACTGAAGCCGATAATAAAAAATCCGAAGCCGAGAAATTTCGGTTCCAAAGTAGCCGTAGTACTTCTTGTAGGGAAGCTTACGCACTACATCGGAACTCTATCCATCATAATTCACAATATTTTCAATTCTGATAGAACTCGGAACTCAAATCACGGACATGGAGCAGATATAGTGCTAGAGGGACATACATACTTTAACGAAGAAACCCGTATCTTATCCGGCCATAGCAACTCCTGAACGACTCGACAAATTCCGAAAAAACGATCCAACTGGTATGAATCCCCTAATGAAACCTACCTACCTACTTTAAAGTGTTTGAGATATCTAAATCGGTTTAGGCGCAGAAGGCCTAGTTCTCAAAATAGCAACAGAGTCGCAAAATGACTAGTTCTCAAAATGGCAAATTCTCTAAAAGCCTAATACTCTGAATGGCCAATTCTCTAAAAGCCTAAGTCTCTGAATGACCAATTCTCTAAAAGCCTAATTCTCAGAATGGCCAATACTCTAAAAGCCTAATTTTCTGAATGGCCAATTATCAAAATGGCACATTTTATACAATTGGGAATGCCTGTTCATTAAATTAAAGCATTTTGAATGTATTTTATATATTTATATGTATTATTGTCTTTGTATTTTCAATTCACCGTTTACATTTAAATCGTTTAGGGAGCATCAGTTAAAGTTGTTCAGTTTCTTAAGTAAACTAATACTTTTCCTTAAAAAGAAGTTTAAATAACAAAAACCCGTCAGCAAAAAATACGCCCTGAAAAGTATGAAACAAGAAAATATTCTTATAGCTGTGGTCGTATGGTGACGATCAAGACGCTTATTAAGATAGCTCACTTGTCAAATTACGATAAGTTGTTTAGAACTTATAAGGGAACAGAAACATAACATACCGGTTTAAGTAAAAACTTCCTTTTGGCTTCGCCGTAGCCGGGTATAAACATATCCCTTGATTTACCTCATCATCTTCCTGTGCTTGTCCCATGTTACTTGGGGTCGGCGCAACACGTTTTCTTCTTCCATACCATCCTGTCCCCCGTCACGCTATCACTGACTTCCTTTTTTTTTCATATCACTACTCACACAGTCCATCCATCTTTTCTGACTGACCATATCAGGATAAACGTTTCAACTTTTCCGTCACTGGCGCCACTTTCAAACTTTCTCTTATATTCTCATTCTCCACTTCATTCATTCTCGTCACTCCGCACATCCATCTCAACATTCTAATCTCTCCTACATAAAATCTATTTCCATATTTTTCACTGTCCAACATTCTGATCCATACAGTATGACAGGTCTAAACAGGTAAAGAAAGAAAGAAAGATAATTTATTTGTCAAAAATGCGATAATATATACATGAACTGCAGTACTTTTCGTTCAAAAAATCTAAAACATTATAATACGCTTTATTCACAAAAAAAATTCTCAGCATGTTTCTAAAACGCGACAAGGGCAGTTCTCTCCAATTTTTAGGCAGTTTATTAAATATCATAGGAGCCATACAGAAAACACTTTTGCGCATGAGTGATGTTCTCGCAGTATGAGAGCATATCGTACTGTTGTCTCGCCTGTTATGTGGAACAACTTCATCTAGTCGTTTAAATCGGTGTGGATTTGTTTTGACAAATACAGCTACCTTTCAAATGTACAGACAAGGCAAAGTAAGAATTTTATATTTTTTAAAGTAAGGCACGCAACAACCAGTAGGTTTAGGACTTATAGATTTCCCCCTTTAAGCCTGCTTCCCCTTTAAAATCCATCGTGAGTTGACCCGGTGCGTTACGTATCGGCCTTCCTCGCCATCCCCTAGGACAAGCGAACTTAGGTTCCGGAATTCGGTGCAGATCAGTATGGGTGTCCCAGCGAAAGCTACAGGCACGGAACTTTAGACCCGCCAAAATCGCAGAACAAGTATTACGTTTTGGTTCTGCTCAATTTCAGGCCAACACTCTCCAGTCTGTGCCACCACACCCGCAATCTACTCTGGACCTCTAGGCCACTCTCGGCAACCAGTATAATGTCATCGGCAAACAGCATACACCAGTGCCTCGAATTACCTAACACACTAAAATATCTAAGTCTATATACTCATACGACATCATAACATAACTTCCAAAAGCAAACAGTTCTTAATTATAAAAGCATCCCGTCTGAGCTGGCATCCAATTTCATCAAATTTCCCTTTGAGGCTTATAGCCCTCGCCCTAGGCACCCTACAATCAATAGCAGTAGCATTTCAAAGAGCTTACTCGTATGTACAGTCAGCACCGCAAGTAGCTATTTTCCCCAACCACTACAACTTCTGTAACACTGAAAAAATAATTGGGGCGTGCGAACTGTTTTTAAATGGTTTTTGAATTATTTTATTAAAGTTTTTAATTTTCTAGTTTGCTTATTTTTTTTCGGTTAAAACAGACAATTTTTGTGGCTTTTTCAAGCAAACTTGAATTACTTTAAGACAAACTTTAACAAAATAATACAAATTTAATATTGTCATATAACAAAACTCTGTTTTTTTTCTAATAAGAGGGATTTGGACTAAGACTTGTCCTTGTCCAAATCCTGGAAAATATTGAGACTGGCGTACTTTACTTCGCCACATAGTCTTACATAAGTCTTAGGACAACACAACATCACGCCTGTACTTGAGTAATGTAGAAGTGTGTAAATTTTGCCAGTGTATACCAGTTATATTTTGTGTTTATTATAGACTGACCTTTGCCCAACCCTTCGGGGATAAAGGCGTGATGTTAAGTTGTTTTGAGTCCCAAATAGAAAGGGCGAAAATTTTGCTATCAACCCGGCAAATATCCAGACTTCAGGCTAATGGGAAATACTAGGATCGGAGGAGATTTCTTCATAGCCCCTGCAAACTAATTACTTTTTATCGACCGATGGTTCGATCGGGCCTTTTAGTATTAAGAAGTATGCAAGTGCGCTCATTACAACGATTCGGTAGCGAATGTAATTTTCAATCCGAGGAATCTATCTGCCGATAAAACTGTATTTTGCGGGGGCTCTCAAATAGTATAGAATTATTTGAACACATGGCGTAGGTACACCTACTGTCGACTGTACAGTCTACTGGCGTATACTACCAAAAGGCTGAATATTAATTGCGATGAACATAGGTCCCGATATACCTGCCCTATGTGTCTGGCAGGGGAGCTTGCTCTGTGCTTTGATTGGGATCAAATATCAAATAGATGATGTTATGCACTACCGGCGGGAGTCACGTTTTAGAAAGGTTAATTATCTATTACAGCTGTTAGATTGTCAAGTGATCTGTAACCTTAATTTTACACAATTAAATCAATTGCGCAAAACTTTCCTAAAATAATCTTTTCATTTCATCGAGCACTTTTAGCTCTTCGAAGACCTTGTATTTTCGTAAACTACTAACTTTATTCTCGTAATTTTTTACCTGGCTTCACTTCGATCAAATAAAGAGTTTCTTCGAAAACAAACGTTTCAATTGCCCACGTATTGCTTTAAAAAACCCAGCTTATTGCAGGTACGCTGTTCAGTACAAATGCCCATGACTTCTAGAACCAAGTAAAATTCTTTGTCATCTGCATTCACTATTACAATGTTGCATAACGCCTGTCCTTGATCCAGAACACGGCATCGTTATAATCCCGTGCTTGCGTGTGTGTGAATACTAACACACGGTCCAGCCCTTGCCCGGCGTACTGGATAATTGCATCGGCTGACCACCCAACTCCATGCAACCCCCAGCCACCCTGCAACCCGCTGTCTGTGTTGGTACTCGTATTCAATCAAATCACGACCATGCATATTTTTATGAAGGCTTCTCCCTACGACAGGGTTTGGAAACCTTTCCGATAATGTAAAATTAAATTAATTTATAGTTTAAAATACTAATTTTTCTAATATCTTTTTTTTTTTTTTACTTTTTTTTCTCGGTTTCGAGTCGGTAAATCAAGACATGTTTCGTAAAAAATATTATATTAAAATTCTAGCTTTACGTATGTTGTTTTGTATAGGACAAAGGACGTTATAGATGATCGATAAGTTTCAGTTGATTTCTGTGATTGAGAGACTAAGTACGCAAGCCGGCGGGTGTTCGGCCCACGCTGAAAACATTGTAAAATGAAACGATATTTATTTTGTTCAAAATACCTAGCCTTTACCCTTTATGTTGAAGTCCGGTTCCAGTCTAACAGGCTTTAGCTGAGTATCAGTGTTTAACATGGAGTCAGATGGTGGCGTCAGATCTCAGGTTTCTGACTACTCGTAACAACGGGCAAAGATCTTCAAATGACAGTCGGGACCAACGGCTTAACGTGCTTTCCGAGGCACGGAGGAAACTCGGTATGTTGAAAGGGTCACCCATCAACGGACTGACCTCGTCAAGCGTTGCTTCACCTTGAAGATCGACCCGTGCATCTGTTATACTCAGGCTTTCTTTAGAAACGATATTTCTTTTATTGATGGTCAATATCACACCTCGTTTATATTCATATCAACGAAGTATAATAATAATCTGTAACTTCTTTAAGCATAGGTGATTGAAAGCAAATAACACTTGAAATGATAATAAAATTACATAACAGTCGTATATAAGTATGATTAGAGAAATTTTTATTTAAAAGTAAGAATGTTCACAAAAATGTACATTTCTAAAACAATTGTATATTATTACAACTGCAAGATACTCGTAAACAGGTATTTCTATTTTTGGTAGCGAATTGCCAGATTTAGGTTCTTTCAAACCTATGTTTCAGGACATCACTTTACATAAAGCAATAATTGGGTCAACTAAATTATTAAATAAAAATAAACATTAACCAAAAAAGGTTCAACACTCCTGCGTATATTTTCCCCTTTGATTCCTACTCTGTAACCTGGTATGCCAGACAGGTCGCGGGGTATATGAGCGGTGTGCGGGAGCGGGAGTTCAGCGGGCATTAAGTAAAGTCTAGTCCACCGTACAGTCTACCCGTCCGATGGGGGCGCCGCTGGCGACGGCCATCCCATTCCGCCATGTTTGCTAGTTGAGAGTACCATTAAACTTATTAACAGTGTAACACTCACGTTTAGATGCACTCATGATTCTTATTCTAGTTCAATTAGTGGATGATTTGATATGTCTACATCTCAATGCAATGCTCTGCGAAGCTGCTGTGTGCCTTGCGAAATTATTGCGATATTCTAAGAATGTTTATTTTTTTTCAGTTCGAATGTACGCTGCGAAAGTTTGTAATGAAAATGATAATTCTGTATTCAGATAGTTTATTTTGCCTACCTGCTTATAATATAATATTAACATAGTAGATGTCATGATCTACTATGTTAAAATATCACGCATAGTCCTCAAAGATCCTGATTTTCATCTTATAGAGAGCGAAAGAGTCAATGTTTTTTTTTAATACAATTATATTAAAGTCTCTTATTACCCTACACATGAAGTACTTAAAAGGTACTTTGCAAAAATTACCTTCTGCAGTTTACGTTAATCTGTCAAAGTTCACAGAGTACCTATTTCTTTTTTATACAACGATATGGCGCATCCACACATGCCCGGCGGCACGGACGGAGGCCAAACCGGCGGCCAGGCAGGCGGCATGGCCGGCGGCACATGCATCTTTTACCTGCGGCACGCGCGAAAATTGCAACCGCATCTGCAGGCCGCCGGTAAAGCCGGCGGCAAACCCGGCGGCATAAGCCGGCATGTGTGGATACACCAATAGGGTCGCGATGGTGAAGCACGCTTGTCTAGAAGTAACCTATTCATTCTTGACTTAAAGACCCCTGGGTTGTAGCTCGTATTATTGTAGTGGTATGGAATCTGAGGCGTCCCATACACCTACAATATTATTGTGCAATATTGGCAATTGAACGTCTAGGGGCAGTATTGAAAGATCGAACACATGCATGAGGAAGCTTAAATTTGTGTGCGCAATAATGTTGTAGGTGTATGAGAAGCCTAAGCTCGACCAGGATTTATCACGTCTGTATTTTCCGAAGGGTTTTGCAGAGGTGGCACCTATAGACAGATTTTCGTTAAAAAAATAGACTTATTGGTTCAATCAATCATATAATTAATGGAGCACCGATTTACAAAAAGTGGTGAAAATGTTCCATTTCACTAAATAGCCAGAAGTATTACGATATAATGATTACAATAAAGTTTTGAGCACAACCGGACGGATATTATGGTTTCAATTGCGATCCAAGATAAAAATAAATGGGATAAATTTAAATCAATATCTAGCATTTATCTTTTTCATTTTAGTAACAGATAAATGTTTTTTATCTTCATATTAAATCGGTTGAAAAGACTATGTCTAATCTTATTTCACAAGGACTACAGTAGTATTTTATATTGAACGAGGCTGTTAATAATTGGTAGTGTGTGAAGGGATGAACTGTGGTCGACGCTATCCGGGTGCGGTGTGGAATGGCGCTTGGTACGGGCACTGAAATCTTTATACGGGTGTCCAGTAAATAGCACGACATACTGCAGGGGATGATAGCTTGGGTCACTACCATGTCACTACCTATCAATACAACACAATATATGTTCAGCAAAATCTTACGGATTTACAGTTTTAATTTTTTTTCCGAAATATCGAAAAATCTCTACCTTGAAACAGATTTTTAAACATTTCGTAATGAAAAAATAGTAACTATTCACGAATAATTTGATGTAAAAAAAAGTACTAGAAAAGGATTTTTTCATTACGAGATGCTTAAAAATCTGTTTCAAGGTAGAGATTTTTCGGTATTTCGGAAAATTTTGTAAAACTGTAAATCCGTAAGATTTTACTGAACATATATTGTGTTGTATTGATAGGCAGTGACCCTAGCTATCACCCCCTGCAGTATGTCGTGCTATTTACTGGACACCCTGTATAGGGATTCCAGTGCTTGTGTTAAGATTAATGGGACGTATGCGGACTGGTTTTCCATCTCAAGGGACAGGGCTGTGTAGCGTCACTGTGGCTGTTCAACTTGGACATAGATAGTTGTCTGATAGATTTGAAAGAGCATGAGTGCGGATTTAGGATGAATGAGTTTCCTGTCAAATGCCTTCTCTATGCAGATGTTCAAGTTCTACTTGCATCATCAGCAAAACAGTTGCAAGACATGGTGACGGTGATGAATGAAGCTTTTAAATTAAAAGGGATGAGTATAAATGTGAACAATACTAAGGTGTTTGAAAGAGAAGACGATGTATCGGAGTGTGAAGTGAAAATAAATGTGAAGTGAAAAGAAAGAGTGTGGAACAAGTGAACGAGTTTCTATATTTTTCCATCATCTACATACTTCCCTTATGTTGACAAGGGATGGAAAGATTGAAGATGATGTGGAAAGGAGAGTGAATGCAGGGAATGAAGTAAAAGGTGCTATGCATGCGGTTGTGACCAGCCAGTCGACATCTCCGGAGGCTCGACTCGCCGATCACAACAGGGTGCTGGTGCCTACACATATGCATAGAAGTGAATTACGCAATATTGCCAAAAAGACATGAAATTAGGATTAATGCAGTAGAACTGCATACCTTGCGAAGTTTGTGTGGTGTAACTTTAAATGATAGATTGAGGAATGATGTAATAAGATGAAGTTGTGGTTTGATAGAAGATGTAGTGACTAAAATTGAAAAGAGTATGGTAAGATGGTTTGGCCATGTTGAGAGGATGAATGAAAGACGACTAACGAAAGTTATTTACAAGGCAGACGTGAATGGAAACGTCAGGACGGGACGCCCTAGAAAGACAAACATAGACCTCATTGGTGATGTTCTCCAGAAAAGCAAGGTGCGCAGTACTTATAACAGGCTGGCGTGTATGACTAGATGTATGAATGTGAGTGAAGCAAAAAAGTATGTAAGGATCGTAGCAGGTGGCGGTCTGTAGTTTCTGCCTACCCCCATGGGAAAAAAGGCGTGAATTTATGTATATATGTATGTATGTTAATAATTATGCTCACCAAGGTAACTTCTTCGAATGAACTTAAATATTTATATCACAAAGAAGTAAGGTAGTCCATATCCATACTGGGACTGCACCGGACTTGCTTGAATGAATAGCAGTGATGACTTTTGATGGGGTAGGTATGGAGATGTGTATGAATTATTCCCAAGATATGGTTGTGTTCCTATAATGACATTAATATGCAGCATCGACAATATCAATACCTAAAGGTACAGCTGCCAAATACCGTTTACAGAGATGTACAAACATTGTCATCCCTCATTACAATTTATTAGATGACAGTGCCTGTCTTCGTCTTTCGTATATAGCCATCTGTATTAGCCGTCTTCTCAAGATATGAGCATCCATCTTCAAACCAGCCCTTCTTTTGTACAGAAGCGACAGCAGCAGCCAGTACTGGATCGGTGCGGTCCGAGACCCTCAGGACCCCGCCAACTGGAAGTGGGTGAACGGAAATGACGTCACCGTGTCCTTCTGGAACGCTCCTGGCGGCGGTGAGGGCTGCGCCCGCTTCGACGGCAGCAAGGGATGGCTCTGGGCCGATACCGATTGCCAAGCCAGACTCAACTATATTTGCCAACACCGTAAGTTCTATTTTGTTTACAACTTTTTCCCCACCCGAGAAGTTTTACCTGTAAGGCTTCTTCGGTAGAGTTTGGCAGCAGTTTTATTTATATGTGTATTGTGTTTTATTTTTTGCTATTGCGAGGTTGTGTTTTAAGAAAGGTTAGCTCGCACTGGGTGTTTAATAGATTTAATAATTAGCTAGTCGAAAGCACAGCGAACTTTACTAACTTATGTAGCAAGAGCGATTTTTTCATGCTTGCGTGTTTTTCTTCATAATTGTGTTATTTATTGTAAATATAGCGATCTGAAAAATCTTCGCTGGGTTAGGTAATTAAAGTTTAACAGCCGTCCCTTTTCCTGTGTTACACTGGTTATACTTCTATTCCCGACAATGAACTACCTATTATAATAAATGATGTAAAATTATAAGTATTTTTCCCTCGTCTTGGCATGAAGCACAACCATTTTCTTCGGTTCTCGTCGTTTTACATTGCTCACCACGCCATCTCATATCATCCCCATCGCCATCAGTAGTTCAAGCGTAATCTAAACAAACGGATCGTCATCGTCAACGAACGTCATCTGTAAAGAAATTCATATTTTTCACTCCGAGTTTCCCTCTTTTTGTTTTTTATCCAACTATGGCGAAGAAAGTGTTATGATTTTAGCAGCCTATGTGTCAATGTTTGTATTAAAGTGTGTTCCTCCGTAGCGCCGAAACTATTCATCCGATATTGATGAATAAGGTGTTAATCGATTCGTTATTATGGCAACGCGACGGAACCAAATTTGGTTCAAATGTATTATACTAGATGGCGTGATAAGCTTCGACTTGTTTTTGAGTTTAGTGAAATATTAAGATTTTCTAGCGACGATCATAAAAAAATTATGTTCTTGTTAGATTATCTCTCGTAAACACAAAATTAAGGAATATTTATTCCTTAATTAGATAATCATAAGGACGTAGGGATTCATTAGAATTAGGACGTAGGGATTTTAGCAGCAGTTAAAACCGCAAGTAGAAGCTAGTAAATTATAATTCAACAATTACAATTTCATAGTAATAATTTAACAATTCCATAATTTCCCTTCAATTCTATATGCTAAAATACTCGTTACAAACTATTTAGCAAAAAAACATAACATTCTTCCAGAAAAAAACACTACAAAGTAAAAAATAACTTTCTTTTACGAAGTCTTTGGTACCTATTGTTTTTCGTTTTTTGAAAATAAAATTATTATAATCTATCTCTCTATTCCTACTTAGGTGAAGTGTAGAAGCTCTATGAATATAATTACTATAAAGGTCCCCCAGTAGACAATCGTTTGTTAGAAAATGTGTAGATTTATAAGATGGCGGCTTAGCATTTTTCCGCGCGGGTCGCTGCAGTAATATTGCATCAAAGCCCTTACCACTGTCACAGATAATATAATACTAGCATACAGATGCCTCATCCCATACTAAGAAACCGTGCCGACGTAACTAGCGTTTTTCGTCTGATTATACCGATTATTTTTTGTAAAACGATCGCGTTCGGGTCCGTTCCACGGATCACCATCTATATCCGTGGAATGGAACCGAACGCGATCGAAGTACAAAAAATAATCAGTACAGTACGTCGGGTCGATTTCTTTGTACGGGATGAGACACCACTGCCACTGTTCTGTTATAGCAGACGGCAACTGTGTTGATAAACACTTCTGTAGTGGATTCGGGCTTAGCCGAAGTAGGTTTTCAACTTAACCTACCCTTGTCGGGGTTAGCCTTAACATAAGCTAGCCAAATATTGGTGCTACTTATTTTCAAAGTTAGATACGCATGAAGTGGTCGCCATGGGGTGACATGGGATAGAGAAAACCTAATCAAGCAAGTAATTGATCATAACACTCGCTCAGTTTCGTTAAAAGGAAATAGGACGTATTTGAGACGTACCGCGTACGTTTGAAATTGCCAACACGTCTCGAGCAAGCGTCGTGATCTATGCTCGTGCCTTCTCTGTATGAGGAGAGGCGTTTGACCTGCAGTGGGACTGTTACAGGCTGATATAATTACTATTTATTAAGTATTATTAGGACTGGCTGGCTGGTTTTATTATTATTTTATTTTTATTTTATTATTTAGATGTATTCGAAAAAGGTATTGTTTTATGATTTAGGATTCTTCTATATTACAACGAGTACTACCTGACCCGGCGAACTTCGTTCCGCCTAACAAATTTCTAAAATAAAAGATTTTTTCTTAAAAATAAACGTAAGTTACTCCTTATTACATCAGCTACCTGCCAATAAAAGTCCCGTCAAAATCGGTCCAGCCATTTCAGAGATTAGCCGGAAAAAACAGACAGACAGACAAAAATTGTAAAAAATGTTATTTTGGTGTATGTACCGTATATATATTCATATACACGTAGTGAAAAACGGTTATTTAAATATTACAAACAGACACTCCAATTTTATTTATATGTATAGATTTGCAACCTGCTTATTTAGATCCATGGCTCAGAAACTTTTGCATCACTAACAGTTTTAGATATTGTTTTAGAATGAATGTTATTAAAGCCAAAATGGTCTCCCTAGCTAGCGCTTGCATCATAGTATCGGTTGCAATATTAGACTTTGCTTCCATATCCTCAAGATCCTTTTTCTTCTTTCCAGAGCCGAAAGCCTGCGGTCGACCTGAGCAACCTCCGAACTCCACCATGTCAGCCGACAGCTTCGAGGTGGGAGCGTCCGTGGAGTACTCCTGTGATGATGGCCACCTGCTGGTCGGGCCCACCGTGAGGACCTGTCTCGACACTGGCTTCTACGATGAGTTCCCTCCTGTTTGCAAACGTGAGTATAAGCAGACAGAATATTTTATATCTTAAATGTAACTTGTCTTAATCTTGGGGGAGGCCTATGTTTAGCAGTGGACGTCTTTCGACGGAAATGATGATGATGATGTAACCTATCCGGGACAGAATTGGCCAGAGATCCCACACGACAGAGAGGCATTGAAGGTAAAAGGGAAAGCCTTTGCGCAGCGTTTCGCAACAATTTAGGCAAGCAGAAAAAAACCTATCCGCACTTGGTTCGTGTGGCAGGATATTGCCCGCTCTCTCATAAAGAGGGGAGACCTGTGTTTCAGCTGTGGGCACTTTAAAGGCAGACTATGAACGTAAACAATACAAATATAGACTGCTGCGTTATTTTAGTGCTTGCAAACGCCTTATTGGGGTTTTCCCCAGGGATTTTTTAATGTCGGCGTCTAGTTTAAACCCCTATGTTGCCAGTGATGTTTAATCCCAAGTAATAGTCTAATGCGGGGAGAGTAATATAACATTAACTGGGGTAAAAGTTGTACCCTCATTGTTATCCAATTACAGCCTGCGATTCTCTAATTGTCTCAATGTGTCATCAGCTCTATACTATCTGGGGTTGCGAGCGCGATGGTGGTATAAACACATATGTATGTAGGTACGGTACGTAGAAACCCTTTTGGGATGTCGGCCTAGATACCGTTCTATGAATTGGATAATCTATACCATAATATGAGCTAGCTATCGTGGTCCTCAGATACTGGGATGTGGAGGTCAGATAAGCAGTCGCTCCATATAAAATACTAGAACTCAGCTGCATCTGGTAAGACTGGCAGCTGTCCCCAATAGATTAGAGAGAATGCTGGCAGATTGATTGACTTCCCTGATCGCCCAATCCCTGGTCTGAGTACCAAGTTTAATCATCTCATTTTCCCCAGGTATCGAGTGCGGCTTCCCGGCGGAGATCCCTCATGGCTCGTACGAGCTCATCAACGGCTCTGTGTCGTACCTGTCGCACGTGCAGTACTCGTGCAAGGCAGGGTACGAAATGGTGGGCCGCTCGAGACTCGTGTGTGACATCGACGAGAGATGGAATGGACCCCCGCCCAGATGTGACGGTCGGTGATCTTTAAACTAAAAAACATGAACTTCTTCGTAATCGGGTTCTATGTATTCTACATTTAATTACTTTGGAACTAAGCTATCTTACAAGAGTTTAACGGACCAATGTTAAGCGACGCTAGTCGAGATCGATACCTGAATTAATTACGGAGACCTGGGGGATAATCAGCTATTAGAGCAAGGTTATTTGAGTGTGCGTAAGAAGTATATGACTTGTATACATCTGTCACTTTTTTCCAGTTCACCAAAATAGTTTTGACACGTCATGGTACGGGGCTGTTCTAGGAAATCTTATTAGGGTGTGTCCAGATCCAGCGAATGCGCCTCTACTCGTGCACTGCACGCGTGCAGTAACCGCAATTGTTTGGTGCGCCTCTTTAGCACAACTCACGCAAGGCTTTCACAGTGGGCTCGCTCGGCGCGAAGATAGCGTGCGTGCGGCGCGCGGGCGACTCAGGAACGGCACGCGAACTTGAAATGCCCGCACGCAGCTCGCGAGCGGTCGCTAGCGGGTCGCTAGCGGCGCATTCGCCAGATGTGGACAGGGCCGTAGATAGTTGGTCCTGTTTTGAATTCAAAGAACTTCGACAGTCGTTATGGGTAGTCAAAAACCAGTGTTGCCAAGGGGTATCACTTTCTTGCCCATAACTGGGTCTTGAAGTTCAGATGGCCACTCGCTTCGTGTAAAATACTGGTATTTAGCTGCTTCCGATGAGACTGGAAGCCGAGCTCAGCATATTTTTCGAAAAGGCTGGGCAGATGATGATGATAATATAGACTGTAAAGTTTCAGACTTTCATCTGTCTATATAGATAGATGACTCAGACTTCAGACTACGACTCAGACTAGATATTCATCTATCTATACAGATAGATGAAAGTGTGAAACTTTCACCTATCAACCAACTTCCAACTTTTCCTGTCAAGCGGTTTTCGATATTTCGTGGTGAGTGAGTGACCTTTCGCTTTTAACTTTACACTGTTGGCAGATAAAAAGAATTTATTTATTTATTGTTTTTTGGAAATTCCACCCCTAAAGGGATACAGAAAGGGTTGAGAGTATGTATGAAATTTATACAGTTTGGAAATTGGACAATTTAAATTTTAGATTTACGTTCTTGGTTGATAAAAAGAAATTCTTGTATGAAAAGGTGGAAATTTGTTGGGCTTATATCTTTGAAACTTGACATAAATAGTAATACTTGACATAATAGACCTAAGTAAATAGTAAAGGTTTTCTTTATTAGTTTTTCAAAGCTACTACTAAAAGACGATTTAGGGGGTGTGAAAGCTTTTTGTAGAATTTTACTGTACAAGGCTTCTTTTTATGATGTAGGATTACTAAGATATTATTATTATTTTATACTTTTTATGGTGCTCCCCGCACTAAGAAGGGATTTTTGTAAATTCAATATTTAAGGGCCTACATACGCTTTAGTGCCGATAAAAGGTAACTTTCTAAAGCATACTCCTTAGTAACGGCTAGGTTATATGGTTTGAAAAAAATATGTATTTATTATTGTTTTATTTACATTATTTTTTAAACATAGTTTTGTCGTATAACAAATAGTTTTGCTTTAAAAAAATTATTAGCAACACGATATTTTTCGCAACTTTTGGATACTCCTCCAAAACGACTTGGATGTTTAAAAATATTTTACACAGAAAAATTGATGGCTGGATTTTCTTCATAACTGACATAGCATATGTAAATCAAATAATATTTTGCAAACAAAACTGTTCAAAAGGAGGTTCAATATTGATATTTTGGCATCGAGCGGGCGCACGGCCAATACTGCGTTTACATTGGGGCGTATATATCGCCTTAAGGGAGTGAAACTAAAAAGTTATCTGCAGGATCAAATTCGGATCACGCGAACGAAGTCGCGGGTGAAGTGCTAGTCCTGTATAATCATCGCCATCTGCGAGCCTTGATAGGAAAGTAGGTGACTTAAATATTTATGATTCCATACATTGCTAATGACATCTCCATAATTTACGTAATTGTTTGACGCCACAAAATTACAGATAACTATATTTATTTCGTATTTGGCTCAGTAGGAATCACAACACAGGTAGGCGACTTTTTAAGTATGTTTTTCTTTAAAAAAGTTATTTTTGCTAGGTACTTTTGAAACAATCGAATGTTTTCTATGAGTAATAAAAAATCTTTTTTACAAAAAAAATACTACCGATTTCCAACTAAAAACACTACAAAGTGAAAAATAACTTTCTTTTTCGAAGTCGGTGTCTTTGGTAAGTAGGTACCAATTTTTTTCGTTATGGACACCGACTTCGAAAAAGAAAGTTATTTTTCACTTTGTAGTGTTTTTAGTTGGAAGTCGGTAGTATTTTTTTTTTTTAAAGATTTTTTATTTTTCACTTTTTAGTTGTACCTATTAAGCAACTTGCCTTTAGTGAGGTAGGTACTTATAATGCCAGAATAGATTATCCGAATGCCATGAAACTTGATCATAACCGGTGAAATGAGAGTGTATCAAGGTGAACTGTACACACCTGCGTACCCCTTAAGAGCGTACTGGCGTGATGTTATGTTATGAAATGGTATAAACAATAAACAGACATGCGATTGCAGCAATCCCGAGAGATTTGCCGTCATTTATTGAAGAGTTCTGCTGTATATCACCGAAGTTCTTCATCAGATCTTCACCAAATTAAAATGGGACCGATTTCGAAACATACTCTAACAAACAAAAAAAGAATTTTTAAAATCGGTCCACAAATGACGGCGATATAGGGGTAGATACAAAAAAAAAAAAAAACACACAAGAAGTCGAACATAGAACCTCCTCCTTTTTGGTAAGTCGGATAAAAAAAGGTTACATCAATTAATATTAGGTAAAGTACGCCATTTGCGTTTTAACGGTTGTGATGACAACTCTTCACACTTATTTCGTCGCTATCCTGAATCACTTTCACTAATACGTCACTTTGCACGTGTGGTCAGTATCCCAACTCGTCTCAAGCCTTATTTCGTCTCTTTCCCAACTTGTCCGACGTTTATGTACAATTAAGCACAAAATATCTAAACAAATTATTATAAGTATGTTATGTTTTAACTACTGTTTTATTTTAGAGAAAATCATCATCATCATAGGAAAATATCCCTAGGGGAAAGGGGTCCATGTCATGTCAACTGCAACTTAGGAGCTAAGAAAAGTTTTTATCGAGTTAAATGCCCGCGCTCGATCCCTTGGAAAACTTTACTCTTTTTCACTTTACTTTTATAAAATGTTAACATTCGTAATAAATTTTTGAGAGTTTACTTAGTCTCCCTCCACATAAACCGCTTACACATTTACAACTGTCACTTTTAGATTGAGACAGCAACTTTTAGACGAGTAAAAGTGGCTGATATTGACAACACACTGAAATTTTGCCATTCCACTCCAGGGAGTGAGTTTTAAAAACATTCGAATAGAGTTACAATTATTGGAAAACTTACTGATCGCATCAGTAAGTTTTCCAATAATTGTAATTGTAACAGCCCCGGCTCCGACTGACCTATCCTATTAAATCGTAGTTTGTTTTCTGCGAATTTTTCGTTCGGGCAACATTGCCAGTTCCAAAACATTTCTACCTACTGATTGAACGTTATGTTGGTGTTGGGGTATTCTCATGTCGATAAATACTGTTGGGTATGTCGAGAGTGATGGTGTGTGCATGGTGTTTTCGAGAGTTACCTTACCTACCTATTTTATGAATACCTGCTGTCACATATAAGTACTGTCACTGCTTTCCATCCTCGATAAGTTGAAAAATATGTTTAATTATGTTACGATCGGCTTGCGACGAGCGCACTGTAACTGCAGATCAATCGACCCTTGCAGAAGCTTTATTAGTCTCCATTTTCTAGTCGTTAGACTTACGATAATGTTTGTGATTGTATTTGTTTCGCCAGTGGTGCACTGCGAGGAACCCCCAGTGACCCCCAACGGCCGCGTCTCCGTCACCCACAACACTTCGGTGTTTGGCTCAGTGGCAGAATACTTCTGCGCCCCAGGGTTCAAACTGCAAGGAGCCAAGAGGATCGCCTGCCTAGCCAACGGTCTTTGGGATAAACCAGCGCCCAACTGTCAGCGTAAGTGAAGAAGAGAGGGTGTGTTATAATGAGGAATGATTGCCCGTCCTCCTAAATACTTTCTTGGATAAAATGTAAGAGTAGAGGAGAAGATGTCGTTTAACAGGAAATAACACGTAGGTATACAATTAGGCCTGCTTGCACTAATTATCACTAAACCCATTTATTATACTTAACAGATAAGTACCTACCTGAAACGATATTATTACAAGCAGTCAATCTATTAAGCTACTCACTCAGTACTATTAAGGGGTTTCTGGCGGCTCATAATAACCAAACTTTATACCTAGAACTGTCACACTTAATCACTTCGCAGCACTAAGATAAATAGTCTTTACTCCGTTGTCTCGGTCTTCCATGACGGTAGCTTCTTTGGCGAGGACATCTTCTCGACGATGGGTGGGGCAGGGGCAGGGTAGGAAGTCCTCGGGCTGGGTGGAGCGACGACATCTTCGCAGGGAGTCGAGGATCGAGGAAAATTTCCTGATTGCAGAAACCAATGTCCAGGTGAGAAGTTACAGCTGTCGGCAGGCTGATGATTGAGGAAGAAGAGTCGCCGTTGTACTATTTTCGCTCAACACCGAGATAGAAATTGTTCAGTTTTAATCCGGAGCGCCCTCGACGAAGTCATCGAATATGTCATTATCGTTGTAGTCAGCCTCGCGAGAAGCCGCAGCAGGTGTCGTAGCAGAATAACTTTCTAGTATGGAGAGTGGTTCCACCGGAAGTACCAGGCACAGGATCACAGATCGGGTCAAATAGATCGTAACGACCAGGTTGATTTAGGCGGAAGAAATCTTTGTAGCAAGCAAGCTGTCCACTAGAAGTTCAGTAATAGGATAACTATACGGGTCCAGTATACTGTGCTGACCAGGCTATGTATGACGATGAAAGTTTGTCGCGAGCAGTCATTCCACAGGAAGATCCGAGAACAGGAATACGGCACAGATCCAGTACATCGTCATGACCACGATCACGTATATCAAAGTAATCTACGCAGTCAGCCTTTTTTCCACGGTGAGTCCAGGGGCAGGATCACGGCACGGGTCCTGGTCATCGTCATCATCAGAGTCGTCGTCAGAGTCAGAATCAGCAAAATTGAGGTGCCATTGAATAGTCTCCCGCACTACACGGTCCATCTCAGCGTCGGCGTGGATAGCATGCTGCAAGAGGCGCGGGGTGACGCGGCCGACATCTCTGTCATGCGAGACATCGCCGCTAATCTCGAGCAATTCAGCCGTCAGGTACTCTAGCACAGCTGCCATGTACACCGCCGATGCTTTGGTGGGGTACATTCCTGTTGGTACTTTGTTATAGAAGAGTTCATGAATTTGCCCCACGGGAAAGTAGAGGCCAGCCCTGACAGAAGGCGAGATAAGGCGCCGGCGCAGGCTGGGGGGCGTGCCGGGTAACTTAAACACTCCACACGGACTGAAGCCTGTTCGGCTACCGTCTGACATATTGACTGGCGGTCAGTAAAGTTTGACTTACTCTTTATTCTTTAAGTCTGAAAGTGCCTGTGCCCTGCAGTGGAGGAGCACTTGTGAACGAGAGAGACAGACTGGCTCCGAGGAGATGTCCCCAGTGACTGATGCTGTCTGGAAGCTAGCGCAAGCGCGAGGCGAGCGCGCAGGCGCCGCATAAGGTCACTGGGACGTCGCCACCCACTGACCTCCTGCCGTCACGTCACTATTCGTTATTTCAGTAAAACCAGATTACGAATCAAGGCCAAATGGCGAACTTATTTGTATTTGTTGCGTCCCACACTTCTGCCCCGTTTCTTAACTACATTATTACGTGGATTCTCTTTATTAATTATTTTAGGTTGCAAAAATTATCACACGTAAATTATATAAAAATTGGTTTGTTAGGTACGTTATGTATCTAACAATTTATGAAGTTTTTACGCAATACTAACTTGTTGCTTCTGCTAATTTGGTTAGAGATTGTCAGTTGGTTAATGTGTAGCCAGCCTAAAATCTTACTTGGTGGTGGTGAGTCATTTAAGGAAGCAGGAAAAGTTGCTGAGCGACTTTTATATCAAAATATAAAATTCTTCATAATTGGGCTAGTTGGGACTACCGCTCGCTCGCGCCTTGGCAGCTCCAGCTTGTTTCGAAGTTTAAGTGGCCCGTCTTGTAGCGAGCGTTCAGCTTTACGCAAATTCAAGTAGGTAGATATAATAGGTTACCAAGTTCTGTAACAAAACAATATTTTACAAAAATAAACTAAAATAAAAATTGTTATATACCCAAGGCAGAAGTAAGGCTTCCCTTTACCCTTGTTCTTGGAATACAATAGTAACTTTACGAATAACTCGTCATTGATTCCCACGAGCGTAGGGCCCGCATTACACTAAGAGAACGTACAAGATTGTAATGTTGATGGCAGCACTTTCGTTGGTGTCGAATTATAGTACCTATACTATCAAAAATATATGGTTTGTGATTATGTAATCATGGAACTATTGATTCTTCATAAACATATTAGAAAAAAAATAAAGACAATAAAATAAGTAGGTACTGTTAATTTCTAAAAGGAAAATAAAATCGATCAAACTTTGTAAATAATAATTTTTCTTCAAACTATAAATAAAATCTCGTAATATATGTAGTAAGCATATCTAAATAAATAAATATGCATACTTTTATTTAGTTAAGCTTACTACATTACGCTTGTATGTCCTAAAAGGGCTAATAGGCAGAGGACGTTTACCTTTACGGTAGGACCTACTCTTCAGTCATTTCACATCATTTTATTTATTTATTAAAACGTTATGCAACATAAAGGTACATAGACGAATCGTTTTGTTGCCAAGCTAAAGTCTTTCCTCCTTGATTTCAGTGGAAGAACGTCCGACAAGCACAACGCCTTCGACGACCACGAACCCACCGACGACTACCACTCCAGCACCCTTGCCGGCGCCCACCAGCCCTCGGCTCGTGCTGCCGACACGGCCACGCACCTCCCCTCGACCCCTATCATCCCCTACCCCGTTTGCGACGGTGACCGCCGAGCCACCCCGCAGGCTGCGGCCCAAGCCGACCACAGAACGACCAACCACGAGGACCTATGAGCGCCCCCCTGAGAGGAAGACTACAGTGCCTGATAACCATGATTCACCGACCAGCCATATCCCGCATATTATAGTGGCGAGCCATCCGAGGGAGAACCAGGTAAGTTACTTTGCCTTACAATTCAAGCATTAAATATTGTCATTTTTATAAGCAGCTCACGACGCTCTCAAGAAACCAAAGAAAGCAGCTGCTTAAATCTCCACTATTTGTATGTAGGTAAAGGCTATAAGCAGACCTACTGAGAAAAAACAATTGCATTTATTTTGAAACAAGTACATCATACATTTTTAGCGACATCCATTATTTAAGGTTCCCCTAGTCGACGGCACGAACTTTTTGTGCGCGAGGTTAAAATGCATGCTATCTCATTCGACAACTCGTGCGAAAGAGATAGATGCTGTGATGAGCGGTAAGAAGCTAGTTCGTATACGAGCACTTTTGCAAATTTGTATCGAAATAGATGATGATTTAGGACGAAAACGAGCACCCGAAATTTTATAAAGACTGAATGTATATTTTCAAAATTAAATTATTTGCATTGTTGAATAACTAATCTATTCCTGTATGGAGGCCGTTTTGCAATTTTACTTCTCCTTATGGTATTTATTTCCGCCCAAACATGACAAATTAGTGTTGAATTAGGGAACTTTCGACGCTCATAACTTTCAAATATTATTTTTATCTACTTTTTTGTTTCGACACAGGGCTAGACAATGATGAGACAAATTGATATCATTTTTTATTTTGAACGTACATCGTCAAACAGTGCAGTAATCGCCCGACTACGTTTGTATGGAAGAATTATCGACTAGTGTAAACTTAATAAAGGCATTTAGGTGGGCGGAGAGGGTCAAGTCAAACCTCACCCAAATCACACGTTGAGGAGAGGGTGGTCTCGGCAAATATCACGTAATTTTTTTACCGCAAGTATCATTGTAAAATTGCGAGAAAACTGGATCGTTCCACGCCTTCTTCTTCCCTATGGCCTCTATTGCCCAAGTGTACGAGGTAATCTAGAAAAGAGATGCTGCAGTACATGCAGTATCTACTTTTCATCTATCACAATAGACGAAAAGCACCGGCGTGCGGTCCATAGTGCACCAACTGCACCAGCGCGCAAAGTCCGACCCTAACTTTTAATTACATGGACATGTTGGTTCCAGTAGTCACTCTTGAGACCATACATGAGTCTCCGTGAATGAATATTCATTCTTTCTAATGTAATAATATTCTTCTTTTATGAATGTAAGTAGTTTTTATTTAAGTGTTTTATTGTTCGATGTTCTCAATGTGGCTCTATTGCTGCGTTAATAGAAATCTTAAATACTAGTCTAAACAAGTCTTAATTATAAAAATGTTTTTTTTTTCAATAAATCTAATGTAATCAAGCACAGATAAGTTATTTACATTAGAATATGCTGTTTGAAAAATCTCACTTGAGATTAGGGGAGGAGGGAGGGTGGTCTAGCAAAATCTCCCATCTCCCAAAGAGAGAGGGAGGCGGAGAGGGGGATGTGGAAAAACCGCCAAAATAGCCTTACGTAATTAATAGATGTCCCCTAACGCCATCTAGTTCAAAAGCATTGCAGTAACCGTAGGCACAGAAGATTGTTAGAGGGTTAACTTATTATAACTACACGACCGTGGTTCCCGAAAGGTTAGGCAGAGGTGTACTTATAGTACATTTCGCTAGTTATGTTTAAGTCCCAAGTAATTGTGGGCTGGCCCATTGTCATCAACAAATGGTTAAAAATGAATTAAACTTAGGTACTCCAAAACCACTTCCAGATCCTCGGAAGCGGCAACAACATACGGGCTGAGCAGACTCCTCGTGTGAACGTGCCGCAGTCAGTCGACGGCGAGCGACGCGACCCAGTGGGCGCCAGACTGAATATTGGCGCCGTGGTCGCTCTGGGCGCCTTCGGGGCGCTGGTGTTCCTCATCGCCATCATCACCACCATTGTCATCCTCGTCAGGAGGTGAGCGCACGCTGATTTGACTTGTTTGAAGTATTTAGAAGTAGGCAGGGGTGACGAGGACGCTTGTGATACCTACTTAGATATTTATTTAGAACCAAGTAGGTTGTCAACGGTCTAACTTTGTTTTGATATGGGTTGATTAGAGGGAGACCCCTGTCAGGTAGTACCTTAAAGTGTAGGTAGATTTTATTTGAAAGTAGATATGTATTTAGTTAATTTTTACCCGACTACGGCGAAGCCAAAAGGAAGGTTTATGATTTTAGCAGTATATGTATGTATGTTTGTATTAACGTATGTTCCGCCGTAGCGCCTAAACTATTCAGTTTGATGAATAAGGTGTAACATAGGCTAAAACAAAAACCGTAGCCAGGTTACAGCTTTTAAGCTTTTTGCTTGTTAAGAATGCTAGACGACCTACATACGAACTACACTTGAACAGGTACCTACATGTACAGGTACAAAGATATCGTTGTTAAACTTAAGTCAGCGTCCACAACATGAAAGCTATAGAACGCCATAACGGACAGTAAACTTGTCGTTTTTACAATATGCATTAACTGACGAACTCCAAAACACTTTTGTTTATCCTGTTGCTCATACGGAGTATTTTACTCCATCAGGTTTAATTCACACATAAGCCCTTCAGTGCCTATCCGTGGATTTCAGATTGCCCATGCAAACTTCAACAACTCATTCCGCATTCCAATGGTAGCTATAGGACTATAGGATGGGATTTTCATAGCAATCTCTTGTGTATAATTCCGTGGTGCGATCGCGTAACTGATAGATACCGACAGACAAACAGAAAAAGCTTCCTATTTCCGTGTCATGAATGCCAAAGGAATAAAATGTTATTAGACCTTCATACAACGCCACATTCCTCTACATCAGCATACTTTAGTCCCTCGCTCACCATCAGGCGAGACAAAGCGCTGCAGGTTAAAGCGACACACTACATGAGTGATTGGTACGGCAGCGGCGGTCCGAAGCGACCCCCGCCGGCCGTGCGCGAGCTGCCGTCGCGCTGGTACACGCTCTTGGCCCTCCCGTTCCCCGACCAGCAAGTCGGCAGGCGCGAGTTCGCCCGAACACATCGCCACACGCATCGGGCCGGACACTTCTCCAACCCCTTATAGCCAGTGCGTTGTTTTAAGGTACTACGTTGACATGGTGGTTGACCTGATCACCCGCGCTGGAAATAAAACGGCGGTTGGCGCCAAAAGCGTCGATAAAGTTGCCAGTTTAGATTTTTTAAATAGTTATTAGTTATGGTATTATTTGTGTTTAATTGTATGTTATCTATTGTGTTTAACCAACCACCATGTCATCGCTACACGCACCGGGATTTGGAAAGCACGTGCCTTGTTGGAATAAAAACGTGTACTCAGTTTACCTACCTACATGTCTTAATCAATACACAGCTTCACACCTGGCAATATGGGGCATCTTGAAAAAGAACACACTTCTCACAAACAACGCTTTACAAACATTTCACGTGTTTCACCGGCTCGGCCCTGTACCACCGTCACGCACGCAGAACGCTTGACGCCAAACAAACAGATTATTTAAAATATCACTATTGATATCATATACCAAGCACAAAATGTTAAAACTATTGTACATAAGGATTTTTCATTTAACCGAACGAACAAAGTAAAACATTATGTTTCAGTCAATCTATTAGCTACATCTCGATTGAGTCAATAGATTCAGTCAGAATTTTGATTCATATAAACTTTTCATGGGTTTGACAAAGAAATTTAAGTTATTCCATGAATGAGTATTCAATACCAATAGTAGGTAACTCTAGTTAATAATGCCTTTGAAGTCGGCACAGGTACCCAGGTACTGTTGTAATCACATTTAACTATTTTGATGATAAGGTGATGTCAGTTCTTGATTACTAAAGAAAAATATGTGGAACAGCATACTAAAGAAATTCCAACATTAGCAGGAAGCACAACGACGGCAAGCGGTACCGGCACCACGTGTCGCCTGACTGCAACACTGTGGGGTCACTGGACTCGTCGTCGTCGGAGTCGCGCAGCGGCCTCAACCGCTACTACCGCCAGGCCTGGGAGGAACTGCATGAGGCCGCTGGCGCCAAGCACGCTCCGCGGCGCCCGCGCGACCGCGAGGCGCCCAAGGATGGCTCCGAGTTGGTGGTGTCAGGCGTGTACCCCGCGCCGCCGCGCGACAAGCGCCGCCACCACCACCACCACCACCACCGCGAGCCGCGACACCCCGACTGGCACTCGCCGCATCGCCCCCACCATAATCATATGTAGTACTATGTTGTAGCATTGTCAACGGAATTCATTGGACTTCTATTTATGTGCGAGTGTACGATCGTCCGTGGATGTTTTGAACAGGGTACATATCATGTGCTTGTATCGGAGGCATCACTATGATGCGTAGACTAAATCGGAGGCCGATACAGTTCAAATCGTCACGTATTTGGACACATTTTCGACCAAAGCCTCGGATATGTGAACTGTAATCACGATTATGACATTATTTATTTCATTTCATATTATTCTTATTATAACGTTATCCATTTGGCATTAAATTGCGCACTTATTATTCAAATATTTCACGTAGAGAACTAGAGTAGCACTGAAAGGGATCACCTTTTCAGTCGATATTAACAAAATGTACCAAATAGCTTTACTTGTAATTTCTTATATTTAAATGTTATTTATGTGTTCACCAATATATTGGGCATAGGCATATTAGTGTCACTAGGATTTTCACTTATTTTAATACCTAGTTACCTACTACGAAAATACCTAACTTTTACAGTAGCTCATTTTGTTTTCAAAATTTTACAGAAAATGTTAAATATTGTTAAACAAAATCAGAACGTTATGTTTCAAGTTCGCAGGTTGAGTACTTACCATAAATATTATGACAAAAAAATTTTCATACATTCGTAATAAAATGTAAGCTACTTAGGTACCTACTAGGTATATACAGTATTGTATCGTATAATCTTTCCTGCTTGCACTATGATTACCTTGATCTTTTCTTAATATAGTTAATCATAAACATTATATTATTTCGTATTTCAAATTCATAATTTAGCGTGTAAGCAGTTATAAAGATTTGTACATAATTATATTAGTTGTAAGTACATACATAAGATAAGATTGAAGTTAATCATTGTTAGCCGCTCTAATTTCCCGTCTGTTTATATTAATGTTTGTCAGTAAAGTTATTTAAGTAGGCGTTAAGAACCTGTGAGTGTGCGTCCGTTAGTAGTATCGATACATTTATAATTTTAATAGAGATTCTAATGACACGTCTTCGATTGTGTTTGGAGCTATTTCTGTAGAGTTCTACAACATTGTCTCAATTTCCACGGGCGGGTCATTACTCTCTCCTTCTAAAATTTCTCCGATACAAAATCTACTATGTATGGTACAAAGTAATTTAAAAATACGACTACGCTAATATGTCAGTACAAGTCGCTACCGACGGGTGCTTCAAATGGAAAAAGTAATCCAATGTGCCATTACAGAGGCAGACATAAGGTAGGAAGTTCACAGTTCGGTTATCATTAATTTATTATATATACGATTAAATAAATTAGTTTTATAGTAAGTTTATGTAAATATTATCTAACACAAACATTGACAAACGATTGCTCAATACAACGAATTAACAGAAATATATTGTCTGACTGAATGAAAAACGAATATATTTAAAAACGATTTAGATTTTTTATTCTGAAGTGATGTTTTATATGAGTAAGAATGTATAAGCATTGTATATCATCAATATTAAAAGTCAAAGTTGTATCAATTCCGAATCATGCTAGTATTAAACTTTGTGATAATGTATATCTGCTTGTTTTATTTGAGCTTGTCCATTTAACAAAACCCTGTGTTTTAGGAATTCCCATATATTCATATTATTTATTGTACACAATACAAACAAATACAATAGGACCATTTATGTACAAAGGCTTAATCCAAAATTGGGTTCTCTAACAGCAAACCTCAGTGTCATAGACTCCTCCATATAGCTAAACAAGAGATGTTCCTGTCTTAAGTGTATATATATTGGAGGAATATAGGTATAGTTTTCATTGCCGATGTCTAAAGAGGAAGTTGTACATAATGTTGTCCGCAATGTGAGGTTCTGGATGGGTGACCATTTTCAACATACCGAGTTTCCTCCGTGCCTCGGAAAGCACGTTAAGCCGTTGGTCCCGGCTGTCATTTGAAGATCTTTGACAGTCCTTACGGGTAGTCAGAAGCTTGAGATCTGGCACCAGTCTTGCCAAAGGGTACCGTGTTACCCAGGTACTGGGTGGTGGAGGTCAGATAGGCAGTCGCTCCACGTAAAACAGCTGATCAGCTGAATCCGGTAAGACTAGAAGCCGACCCCAATATAGTTGGGAAAAGGCTAGGCAAGAGAGAGTGTGAGGTTCTGAACCCCAAAACTGTTCAGCCACTACGTGTGTAATTACTAAGAGGAGTAATCTTAACTATTATAGAGCCCTGAAAACCTGACACTAAGGCAGACAGTAGCTTTGACAATCGCCGTGAATCTTGTGTGGCTTACAGAAGTAAAAAAAAATGTTTAATAGATTTAAATCAAAATTAGAGTGTACTAGATCCACTTCTGCGAAATCCTTCATGGAATTCAGGCGTAATGTTATGTTAATGATAATAAAAAGATAAATGAAACAAAAGAATTATATATTACTTTTTTATTAGTTTTTCAAATTAACTACGCATACAAAAGGAGGTACATTGCTTTGTGTTTAATCCTTGCATTGGATATAATCTCAACTTCAAAATATCTATGTAAATAACAATATTAGAGGAATATGTTCTAATTGGTGTCTCGCTACGAACTATCCTTTTTTAAGGCAACTGCTATTGCTATTAAAATATACTCCATATCAACTTACTACACAATAATTGGTGTATTGCTTTTCTTCATAGTTTTCCTTTTGTTATTATAGTAACAAAAGATGAGTGGCTATTTTTTACAGTATAAATAGAAGAATCTTACATAAGTAGATATTAAATTTTGGGCGAGCTGCGATCATCATCTCTAGTTTTGGCTTTAAAACGTAGCTATAACGTAGTAGCTGAGCAGATCATGCCATAGCCGTCTTAGAAATACTAATCTCGTTAAATAGATCTCCAGTTATAAGCGCGCTAACGGACGGACAGATAAAGTGCGTTTTAAATAATTAACGATAATTTAGTCATTTCCTTCGCTTGTATAACCGCAGCGCATCCCAAATATAAATAATACAAATTTAGATACATTGCAGGTGCGTCTGCCGTAATAAAATAAAATTTAAAGCTTAACATATCGCGAACACAGATCCATATACAAGATTTAACATTGATGCCCTATATACTCTGTGTTCTAAACAAGTAATACAGTAGATTGCAGAACAATAATTTCTAACCGCGGCACTTCCTTCATACTTATTACGTAAAAAGTCATATTTGTAAAGTAATACTAGTGAAAAGTTATTTGTAAATGTGTCTAAAAGTTTTAAATCAAAGTATAAAATAATAATAAAACTTTTATAACATGCAATAATTGTTCAATATTAAACATAGCAGGTCAGCCTATGAAATTCAGAACCAAAGTCATAACATACTATTATTTTAATAATAATTATAAATTAATTTAATTAGCTAGAATTGTCGTATAAAATAATATTAGACCATAATTTTAAAAGCCAGTGTAAGCTGTTTGTAGGCCATCGAGGGTTGATGAAAGGTTTTATTTACAAGATTTTGAACATAATGCATTTATCATACAGAATATACATAATGTAAATTCAGAAATGATAGAAAAATAGAAATAAATGTAGTATTTTATCAAATCTCCCACGCACTGTAAGGCGAGCTAGTCAGCTAGTCAGGATTTAAAAACGATTTGAAACAAAAAGAATAAGTTCGATCTTAAGTAAAAGTTAGATACTTCGGGCCCTTAGATCGAGATCTTAAAACAAGACACTTCTTTACTATTTAAAATTCTATATATAAAATAGCAAGAAAGTTAAATGAAAAGAAAATCGCACTATCAAATTAAATAGCTCGTTTTTAAATACTATCATTATGATACGAATACTACTGTTAAATGACGTCAGTCGCGCGATTTATTCTCATATTAATGGAAAGCTGTTCCATTGCGAACAGGGGATAGCACTATCGTACTTGCATAGCTAAATCATACCCCGGTTTCAAAAAAATACATGATTATTATTGCTTTGTTTTGAACTATAGTTTTTTGTTGAATTTTATGTAAGTACCTGGACGACCGAGCTCTGCTCGGTTGAAAATAGAGAAAACGACGTTTTCTAAAAATGAAACCTTGCTAGATCGATTTATCGCCCCCGAAATTCCCTGCATACTTAATTTCATGAAAATCGTTGGAGCCGTTTCCGAACTTCAGGTTATATATTATATACAAGAATTGCTCGTTTAAAGGTATTGGATTGACTGAACCTAATTAGATTATTGAATATGTTCATCCTAACTTACAAAAATCTTCATTCTTTTAGATTTTTTTAATAATGTTCGTTGTTGTGCCTACTTATAAATCTTTGTTGCGTCATATACTGTAACATTATTTTACATATATCTGATATAGTCATTTCCGCCGTTATTTGACTAACATAGAACAAATAACAATCTGACATATTTCTTTGTTTATAAACTTGTCTAAAAAAATATTAATGAAATCATACCTGATACCGACACAATAAGGTTTTTATGGTGAATATAAATTGCTAATTTAAAAAAAAAGGATTGATTTTTTAAATTATTTAAAGAACTGTTATTGTGGAATCTGGTATAAAGTTGTACGTCAACAAATATTCAGAAGTAATCACAGAGATTTGAATATATCACGTGATATTTCTTAGATAATTCAAAGTTTTTTTGTATTGAAAATATTGTTGTTTTGAAAAATTGCGTAGACCATAGTGATGTCAAATAGTTTATTCAGAATATAAACGCGTTTCGCAATCGCGCGACTATATAGACGCTTGGACCAAACTTTCAACAAACATAGCAAAGCATACGATTATGCACACAACATAGTACTGTAAACCTCGCTTTTTATCTAGGTAACAGGCCAAATCCTTCGTCGACTTGGCTTACCGAATTCAACTAGATTTTATAATAAAACAAACTTCCCTGGAAGACTTAATTTACTAATAAGTAAAAAAATATATTTTGATATTTTTGGTGATGTATCGCACGACCTGGCGTTGTGTTATATTTGACATATAGATATTTTAGTAATAAAATACTATAATAAAAATATTTTCTATATTTAATGCATGTCTAAGGTTAAAAGCAGCACCATAGATGGCACCACTAGCGTTAGTGTTGAAATTGTGCCAAGTCGACGCCATCTCATATAATACTTAAAGATATTCGGTCTTATTTATATAAAAATAACCATATGATTAGTTTATATACTGATAAACATTTATGGCCGGTTATCGAATGAAGAATTTGCACCTGAGTAAACATTTCAAATGAAAATGGACAGGCCATATGATCAGAAACAATAAAGAAAAATGATCAAGGAATATCACTACGTGGTATCCTCGCGGAGAGAAAAGAAAGAAGACTTGAAGACTCTGTTATCAGTAGACATTTAATCTTATATGGTTATAACTTTTGATAAATAAGGCCCTTCCTGTCCCATCCCATACAATATATATTATAATATATTCGCCATTACTTATAATATAGTAAAATACACATACTGCTGGTGTTGTTCGTATAACAAGAACAAACAGATGAAGCCGACTAAGTTCAATGATTGTAGTTACCGTCACATTTTGCATACGTCATTTGTGTTATCTGTACAAAGTATATGTAAAAATGTATAAAAATGTGTATTGTATAAATTAAAAACATGATTATCTTTTACATAATTGTTGTATAGAAGTTTGAGATCTAATCAAATTAGCAGTGTATATTTTCATTATTGCTTTCTTTTTTTTTAGCATTTATTCTAGTGATTTTCATAAGTTGTAATATATGATAAATATGACAGTACTAACCGATTCCTACTATAGCTGCAACTATTATAAGTCTTATAGTAACATGTGTTTAGAAAACAAGATATTTAGAATCATGTTATTTAGAACCTATCTCACATTAAAAGCGATATACTTATTGCAATAACATCATGCACGCTCAACATCGAATGATCACGGGCACATTAAGCGAGTGTGCAGGATCAAAGGGCCCATACAGCAGTCGGACGTTAACATGACACATCGGGTATTACAAAGAGACCGAAACGCACAAGCGACAGACACGTCGCTTTTCAAAGACGTTTTATTTGTAAATTCGACGGGTGGTACTAACGGTCGCGTTATGTAAGTCGTTTCTAGATGATGCTAGTTCTGTATCGCATCTAGTTAGCCACCCTTAATCCTACACACCTAAATAAGATTCGCGCGGGAGATGAAATTACTATTTTGTAGCACATAAAATTAGATGTGTTACTTTGACAGCGCAAGTCATTTTGACGCGAGATAGCAAGTCTTTAAACAGCTCTGTTACAAAGAATTTTATTACTACATTTATAAACGCTTTTTTAATGAAAATCAAGGAAAAATATGGTTCAATTTTTAGCACATTGTGATGTTTTTTTTTTATACGCAAAAGCAATCAATCATCTTTAAACTAGTAAAGAGGAAGCATCCTAAATTGACTGCCCCATATCTAAATAGAACAAAAACGCGACTTTGGCTTTGTTCTTTTGAACAACGCAACAAGTTCCAAAAAAAAAAATATTTACAATAAAATGCATAAAAGCCAATAATTACGATAAACAACGTTTATAAAAGCGTCTATCTACACCTACGGGTACTTACATGTAACTATACAATAAAAAAATATCTCCATGTACCTAACACATTTGGCATATCTAGCACACTGTTTATCTCTATACCCATTGATTGAGTCATTATATATACTAGAGTTACATTCATTTTACCAAAAATACAAACAGAATTGAAGTAAAATCGTCAGAACATTAGGTTGCTTTTCATAAGTCTTTGCTGTTCGCATTCTTGGCAAAACGAAACATAATCGTGTATGGTAGTTTGTGACCGTGTCTGCCACCGACCCCTAGCCCTAGTTAAGGTACCTGACCTTAGGTTAATGTTCTACTAATATTAAAAATAAAGCTCTGAATACAAGGTTCAATTATACGCGAAGAAAATCCTGTGTCTTTCAATTAAACATTAGGTAAACGTTTATGAAAAAGGCTGTAATGATAGGTTGCTTGCTATATATTTTCTTAAAACATTTTCTCCGAATGTAGAGAAAATTTTAAAGAATATATTTTTTTAGTCACTGAGAAGCGGAAGTGAGTTCCATAATGCATGTTCTTACTGCATGGACAGAGAAAGAATAGGAATATTTAATTATTATTGAAACATAATAATACTGAAGTGTTTTCTGCTTTGTTTTCCTAACCGAACAGTCTTTTTCATGATTGTTTGCTTTTTCATTTCAATTAACATTTAATTGACCGACACAGTCTCCTAGAAAAGGTACATAGCGTCAGCAACCGCGCCATTTTACCGACAGTACAAAAAAGGTTAAACTTAAGCTACAGCATATTGGTACTAAACTTATCGTGATTATTTTGTCCCTAACATAGCAGCAATGTCCACAACATTTTTTTGTTCTAATTAAAAATAAAATAATGAACTAACGGCTTTTTATATGATTACGTCATTTGCCGTAGGTAAATAAAAAGGATTGTGTATACATTCATATACAATATATGCTTGTTTCTTTGAATCAAATAAAAAATATTTAATTCGAACCTACGCAAATGATCGTAGCAAAGGAATACAGCTTACGAAACACGAAGATACGATTTCTCTCACTGTCTCGATAAATCAAGTGAAAATTTTGTTGAATTTTGGTTTGTTTATGTAACAAAATATTACATTTTTACTTGCCAAAGATACCAAACTGTCTTTGAAAATCACCCAGTCAGCTAGCATCAAAGGCATGTAAGAAAATGCAAGATTGGCGAGTAATTTATGAAAACCAAGATGCATTCTTGCACATCCGTAGAATAGGGAATATTTGTGTACAATAAACTATACCCTAAGTTCACTGTGTACCTGACCCTTTTTCTGTGAGAAATACAGTAACTTCGTGTGTGGCAGGCAGTCGTTTGCAACAACAATGATGACGAGCTCACGCGGATTTACTCCGGGTCAGGTCACGCTTCTTCCACGGACTAGTCGCCGGCATTGCTGCCTGCACTCCGTCTTCTGGAAAGCAGATAATTTAACTATTAAAAACAAACCCAATCAACCTTATGATAAATATTTCAAGCTTCGAGACCGTTTTTGAATTTGGAGCTTTATGCAGACTTAGTTAAATTTTTCAATACAAAATTGTCAACCCCTTATAAAAATCGATTGACCACAGCTTGGGGCCTTTATTTTAAAATGTTTAAAGCTTTAATAATTATTTTTAATTTTTAATTTATTGGGAACAGATTCGTATTTTGAATTATCTATAGAGAATTTGAATTTAGAATCTGCGATTCTAAACTCAAGGCGCTACTTATTCAGTTTAGAGCTTTTTATAAAGCCCTAAGCTGTGGTCAATCGATTAGGCCGATAATATAAGATCACATTGTCTAGCATGCTGTTAGTACTATTCTATAGGTGCGCTTACACGGGCATCTGGCATTAGGTAATTCTTGAGAACTTCTATACAACCTTATTATTGTCATACATTGCAGAGAGCGACACACAGAGAGCACTGCATACAGAGACTAATATCGTAATAATTAAATAAATAATTGCTGGGTGTTGCCGGAACATCATATTTAACAACAACAGCTAATCATTATTGCGAAATTAATAGCTCTTGTAAACGCATCTTACGATTACCACGCCGACAGCCCACCTGTTAGTATGTAGTAACCAAATCCAAATCCTAGCGACGGGTTTGATTCAGGTCTTGTGACATAGTATCGCATGCTAGAAAACAAACAACCTTCAACCAGAATCATAGAAAGCAGAAAACATGTAATTATTTTAATTAATTACTTATAATTAATAAGTGCTTTATTATTTAAAAAGCGAAGTTTTTATGCTCCATTTGAAATGACATTCGACATTTACTGCCCGGTCAACGAATTTTGACCTCCATTGCATTGGTGATATGACAAATGGCAGCTGTAGTAAACAGTTGGTTTTGGTAACAGATTTACGTTTTTTTGTGTCATCCTTATGTTTACGTAATAGAACTTATAATCGGTTGAACGGACTGTAAAAAGGGTTCTAAAAATGTTTAATGTTATTTGAAATGGAGTACAGTTTATTAGTAAGCAGTAATACAGAACAATTCGTATAGTTTTAATAAATAAATCATGTTATAGACTGCCCTGCTAATGATCATAATTATTGCGTGCCCTTAACGAAAATTCCCGTACTTGCCCGTAATTAAAAACATTCAAAATCTGCAGCCCAATTAAAGTAAGTGAATTCAGCAAGGTAAAGGGGTGTGACCCTATGAAAGAGTATGATCAATCGACCAATCACATAAACGGAGATCCACATCTCAATCTTTCAGCTCGAATGTGATAGGTCAATTTTTCATACCCTTTCATGGAGTCAAACCGTTTGCCTTGCCGAATTCACTTACGCAATAAGGCTGCCTATCTTAACACGATCAATGTCAAAACTGAATGTAAATTTGAGATATTTCTGATAGAGACAAGAGGTTAGATGCATTTATTATTATTGATAAACTTGCGTTTGACCAACATCTCACCTGATGGTAAGCGATGATGTGGTCAACGATTAGCACGCTTGCCTAGAAGTAACCTCTTCATTCTTGACCCCGCCGTTGTTTACCAAATGACCAGATATTTAGTTCTGATTTTCTGTAGGGATCAACAGCTCTGAGTATAAAATAAGGCGTAAAAACTCCCAGGTTGTAGCTATCAGGAATTACGGACTGCGGCAAGGAATTCGACTTCACAGCTGTATGTTCGTCAGAAATACGGGAATCGTCCGACAAATGTTAGTGAGGTTGGCTCGCGGATAAATTCGAAAGAGAGTTACCGCGGCCCTGGGTCAAATAATTAAAGGAACAGGGATGGGTTTAAGTTCCCGCTTCATCCAGGGCGATAAAATACCAAACAAAAAAAAATAGAAATTGCCTCGCATGGAGGAGTATGTTATGGATGGTCACCGGCTCTCGGCAACCGTTGCTTAGCCTCAAATCAACCCGTGCAGCTGGTGAGCGGCGTCAGTGAGGCAAAATATTGATCGAAGTAGTATGTTGCATACCTATCAGCCATCGCCATGGCTCGGTGCGCGTCGCGCTGCGCGGTCACTTGCAGTAGCTCCGCCACTGTCGCAGCCTGCTGCTCCGCTGAAACATTCAGATAGCACATCACGTTCTTACGCCAAACATCGATACAACCGTCGTATGTTGGTACACCGATATTGTTATATGCAATAGAGATGGATGACGTGGTACGAAAGAATAAATATATGTATAATGTCCATCATTTAGACAGTAAACGATGGTCGTTTGTCGTATGTCGAATGTTTAATGAGCGATTATTGAAACACAGCATGAAGAATACGCTGAGGAAATGAAAAACTGTAGATTACTAAGTTTCTGCTAAAGCTGTTAAACTGTTCCTTCAATTTATTTGTGCGTCACGGGTCCATAGCTTTTTATATAGGCTCACGTTTATCCACTATCTCACCTGATGTTAAGAAAAGCGAAGACATTGAAGCACGCTGGACTATAAGTATATAGTAGTCATAGCGGATCTTTGTATCTCTGAAGTTGGCTCTGCCAACCATTGCACAAGAAACAGTTTGTCATCGAGTATATTGCATAGAGTAAGCGAGATAGGACGATGCAACAAACGTAAGCGAGTGAAAGAGACAGTTATTCAATGCCAACTTCACCTTCAACATTGACACGAAAATAGCTACAGCGCAGGGACTCGCAACCAGTTCAGAGACACAAAGATCCGTTGTGAGTATTATACTATTCACTCTTGACTTAACCGGTTTAATCCTCGTAATTACACAACAATTTGAAAAGTCATTGTGTCTCGCGTGGATCCACGTTTTAGGAACTCAAGGCGTTAAAGACCCTCAGGTTATAGATATCAGGAAGGACAGCATTTCACAACCGCGCCACGTGAACAAGTCAATTTACCAGATAGAGGTCGTGTCAAGCGCCGCTCGAGCCTGGCGAGGCGCCGGCTGGCGGGCTCGTCCTCCTCGTCACGCGAGCGGCGCTGCGCCACCAGCCTGGCCCAGCGCGCCTCGAACCACAGCTGCATAGCGTCGCGGTGCTCCATGTCCGCGGAGCTTCCCGGCTCGTAGGCTGCGGTTAGCGGTTAGTGATGATGTGAGCGTGTTATGACGGTGTTAGTCACTACCATAGACAATAATCTAAGTTGATAACACAAGTACTGAAAGTATGAAAACCAAACGTGCCACCTTTTCACACACAATTTTACTTAGCGATGAAAGAAAATGTTTTTATTGTCTCGGCCAGTTTTCTTTTGTAGGATTTTTGGTTGATGTCCGGTGCCGATAGCGCTAAATTAAACAGTTGACACGCGAAGAGCACACATTCGCGTCATCTAGTTAGATTAATGTCTGTGGTCACTACACAGTGAACATACTATGAGTTTTAACGATCCGATTGTTATTGAATATGAAAATTAATTGTTGACAACTATTTCCAGTCAATAGAACATGAATAAGGTTGAAACAATATTACATTTGTCATATAAACAAATGAACCTCGTCGTCGGCTACTTAAAGGTGATAAACAATTATTGTCCGTAGTCGTCAATGAAATTGTGTACTGAATAGCTGTTTGAAGTTGAATGAAGTATGTGAGCAAACTAACACAGTTGCTAATGTTTTATGCTTTTATTAAATGATGGCAGACTACGATTAAACAGTTGGCATTTTAAGTGGCAGCAACATTAGGACTAATGCAAGCTCTGCGACTTCTTTTACAGAGGGGAGGTCTGTGTCTCAGCAGTGGCAACATTAAACGGCTGATGATAAAAGCTGAATGTTACCAATGAAGTTAGCCTGTTAGTCGATCTATGTTAAGTCATTAGAACCCCTCTGATGCTTGGCACAATTATGAGATTTTTTAAACATGTTTAACTATAATACTATTGTATTTAAATCTTCTAAAAGTCGGTGAATCCACCACGACTTTTAACTAGTTTAGTATGGCGACATAAAAATCAAGAAGTAAGTTATTCAACACTGACCTGGCCTTCGTCGTTGTCTGGGCTCGCGGGGGGGTGGAGGTATGTAGAGTGCGGGGGGCGGGGGTACAGGTGGAGGCTCCTGCAGGGCGCTTGTAGACTTGTGAGCTGACGCGGGCTGCGGCTCCTATAAACACACCGCCAGTAAGCCCTGGGTTGAAGGAACCAAGATCACGACCATACAGACTGACTTCTAAGTCATTGGCAATCTTCCAGACGTTGTCAAACAGCTCATGAATATAAACCACGTTTACTTTGATGCCGTACTCGTACATACATGGTAAAAGAACAGATATTCTGTTCATTTCGGCGAGTAAAGCGATTTTTCATTTACAGTTGTCAAATTTGTACACTAGGCCTCTGTTGACGGCGCAATTTTGAACATCTTTTAAGGAATCTAGTGCTCCTAAAGATAGAGTATCATCAAAAAGCAAAAACATATGGGCACACTATATATCTTTCTTTTTCAGTTTATGGAATATCTTTTAAATTGGTTCAATATTGGAGGAAGAAATAGGCGAAAGCCAAACCTCGAATTATTAATTTTTACTTAGGAAATTCAGTCGGATGTTTGCGGCCGCATTTCCTCTTAAGCAAACATAAATGTACTGAACAGCTGATTGTCTTTTTAATATTTCAGAGTTGATCACATAATAAAAGTTGTGAACATTCATGAGTGCTTTGCAGCCTCTGAAAGTTTGTCAATGCATTATAAGTTACTCTGTACACATAATACAGTTGTCTTTACAATATAAATAAGGTGCTATTGTTGTTTCGTGTTTCGTTAGAACATTATGTACATTAAATTGTGTTCTTTATGTACATGCCCCGTCTCTAAGAAAGATTGAAGTTACTAGGCGCATTTTAAAAATGTTATAGTCGGCTTGGAAAATTATTTAAATAAGGGATCTTGCAATTAATTAATAGAAAAATATTACAGTTCACAAGGTAGGTAATTTAATTATTTATTTATTAAAATATTAATTACAGATTTTAAGAATTTTCTATATACGTTTCTATTCTAGTATAAAAAAGTAAAAGATCTAAACGAACTGATTTTATATAACTTTCATTTAGCAATAAAAAATCGGGGATTTATAAGTTTAGTATTGTTTATATCTTTCAAGAGCCTACAAAAATATTAGCAAAATCAATCCTATTACTACAGAATAGAGATCAAAATCGCTTGGTAGGATTTTTTTATAGTGTATGAAATGTAATCCCGAAGATGATTAGTATCTTTGGAAGTATATTTCATAGGTATAGCGGCAGGCATCCCAGCAAGCTTGGCAGCACCGTAGCATAAAATAAAGATATAACTTTTGCTTTCTCTATATTAGTGTAATACTCTGTCAAAATAAATGTGCACTTCGCTCCCACTCCCGTATAGCCGCGCGGCGCCCCGCATCCGCCTCGTGCGCCAATAGCGAGACTCGAACGTCAGAGAGACTTGACAGCTCTAAGTGCACAGTTATATATTTTTTTTCTTTTTAAATCTCACAATCCACTATATCAGCTCTTCAAAAAAACTGAATAAAAAAGCAAAAGTTACGAGAAATTACGCACAGAAGCGAGTATCGTGCACATTCATTTACATACAAATTCACAAATGCTATATGTATCCACATGACGTGATTGATCGCTTCGGTAGTACAATATACAGCAAATATTACGATACTCTTTAAAGTAGGTTACTGGGTAAAAAAGATGGGTATGAAAAATACGACTGATCAAGTGATCAGGAGTCTTACCATGACGTGTTACACGTGCTTCCACTGTGGGCGAGAGACAGAGCTGTACAAGTCAAATAGCACTGTCCCTTTTACACAGCGGAATCATAATGGCGTTGATACATCAAAGTAAGGACACAGTAATTTTTTAAAAGAACACCGTTAGTAATATTACTATATTTATATAAATGAGAAGAATTTCAATAATTTCAGGGCAGATTTAATTAAAAAATAATGAATACACGTTCGTTTTAATTCATTGGCATACTTTCGGAGGTTCAAAATAGTCATGAATATAGAATGTTAATAACTTTTAGAATCAACTTTTAAAACCGAGATTCCTAAAGAAAGTTTTTCATATTCATGAGAACATTGTTTCTCTGAAAGATTGTCAACAAACCAAAGCAAAAGGCTTGGCAAGTTGTCATCTTTAAATGATGGGACGTCAGCTAGACTTTTTACGAAAAGACCAGAATATCATACTTTAATTTGATGTGGAGGATACCTGGGGGTATTATATCGGCTGTAAATTGTACCACCGCAACGAAGTGTAGAGGCGAGAGGTGAAGCGAAGACATTCTCGCAGGACAGATGCACAGAACGAATCGTTGACGTTGGATCAAAGTAATTCGTTTACCCTGTCTTATGTTCGAACGCAAACTAACTTCACCAGTGATCTAAGTGATTCTGAATTGTAGATTTTGAAGTAAAATTTCTTTAACCGTCTTTAGTGCAAACTTATGGGTTCGCGTCACCGACATGCTAATGTGACTCTTGTAAGTTTTCACTTCTGTCGGCAATCATAGTGATTTTTTGCTCATTCAATTCGGATTCACGTTTAAATCATCGTTTAAGCTGCTTACTCTCAAACTTCAGACATCAAGACTCTCACACAACGACAACAATATAAATTGTCTCCGTGTGAAAGTACAACTAACCCGAAAATTAATCAAACTAGTCCCATCAATACACAGATATAAAACTCCATGACACAAACCCTGAGAGCATGCATCAATTACATCCAGAATTTCAGATCCAACGCCACACGGATAAGGGCGGGCGCACACTACACGATCAAGTCGGTGCGACAGACGGACACGGCATGCGACTCACGACACTGTACGGATATTTGCTTACGTGCAACTGCAGCTCCGGATCCGAGAACGACTGAAAATTCAATGTGTGTTAGTCTACTCAGGTGTCCGCTACAATTACGAAATTTTGACAAAATGTTTTATGTTGGAGGATTAATGTGGAGCAAGGCTTCAAGAATTAAGGCAAATTTTGTTTTTTTAGGCCTTTAAGTCTGTAATAATAGAACTCGTAAGCATTTGGCATTTGCTGTCACTGGAACATTTTACAGAGAACCGACTGTATATACCTCTTTGTAAATTATTCTCGAAGGACATTGCGATGTGACTGCCTAAGGCGTCGTCCTAATACAAAGCGACCATCGATCGAACACTCGATCGTCGCGTTAATATGTTCGGCAAAACTGAAAAGCGTCCACTGTCTGTGCGATGACGCGATCGTGTTTGCCGAACAAATGAACGAGTCGATCGCGTATTCGCGCGACAATCGCTGAGAGATCGTGAGAAATTCGAATAAAATTTTCGAATCTCTTAAATTATTTTGGCCATCTCTCACTTTAATCCACCACGACAAAATCAAACAAACACAGTGCCCAAAACAAGTTATTAATTCCTCTTCCGTGTCTCATGTTATATTGCCAAATGTGGACACCCATCTAAACATGTTACGACCAACCCCGGACTGTATCACTACTTTATTTTTACAATATTCACAAATTTTTGTGAGATGACATGGTTTTCTAATGATATGAATTGTATGATGATATTTTGAAAACAGCCACGGTTTTTTGTTGCACGACTTGAACCCGAGTATGAAAGATTTGTACTTAAGAAATTTTAGTGCTAGATACGGTATAATAAATATATACCTAATAAGGATTATATGGTAGATAAATTATATACATCGCTAATAAGTAGCCTATCTAAATCGCGTACAGATGAAGAAAAAAAATTAAATATCGATCAAGTTCCTCGATTGGTTATTTATGAAAATCGAGCATTAGCTTCAAGAATATTATAACCCAAAGAATTGAAAAAATAAAGGTTGACTATTTCCCCCTCTGCGCAATTATGTAGTTGCCAGGTATAAAAAGGTGCGTAAGTGTATACCCTCATCAATTATTTAATCGAATTACATATCAAATAAAACATTATTTTATTCCCAATCCAACCGTATTAGGTTGCCCTATCAAAAAGATTGATTGAATCCATGGTTGCTTTAATTTAATTTCAAATCGGTACGCAATTTATTGCAAGAGAACCAGGGTTACCGACATAGCCCGAAGAATTGCGAAACTTAAGTGGCAGTGGGCAGGGCACATTGCTCGCAGAACGGATGGCCGATGGGGCAGAAAAGTTCTGGAGTGGCGACCGCGAACCAGAAGACGTTGCGTTGGAACGCCTCCCAACAGGTGGACCGATGACCTGGTGAAGGTTGCGGAGCTCCGCTGGATGCGGGACGCACGGGACCGGTCAATGTGGCGACGCTTGGGGAAGGCCTATGTCCAGCAGTGGACGTCTTTCGGCTGATATGATGATGATGACACGATTTAGCTAGGCAACCAATTTGCTATGTATCATTGTTTATATTATTTACCATATAATCCTTATCATTGTAAAATAACATAATGAGGGTATATATTACAATTTTAATAAATATATATTTGATTCATTTAAAACCAAAACTGACTTTTTCGTTGGTCGGGTGGTTGCTGAGCATAAGGTCCTGGGTTCGATTTCTAGGTCGGGCAGTGTTATTGAGTTTTCTATCTGCAATTTCTCAGTACCACGTGAATGTACTAAACACCTCTCCTTAATGATGTTGTGTTTATGTTAATTTATATATTTCTACATATCTATATAACTAATCTGTATTCATTTGATTGATATGTAACAACGACGATATAACCTCTTGACGGCGCATACAGTGCCCCGACGCTCGAAAACTATTAGTATTTTGTCGCCTATGGCTATATATATAAAGGCTTCGGTACTAGTAATCATTTTAGTTGTGTCCAGTTATTAGACCTGTATGCACGCTAAATAAATACAAATTGTTTTTATCTTTTTATTGCAATTATAACGCATCAAAATGTCCTCATGCGCGGTAAAGGGGTATGGGAAACATGCCAAGACATCTAGTTACAAAAAGGAGGGCATAACTTTTCATCGGTTAGTAAACAGTACGAAAATTATTTTTGATTTTATCAGATTATGAGACACCGCAGGGATCTATTTAAAATGGTGGATGGGGTAAACGAGCACACTTTTGATTCCCGCGTTGATGTCTTTTGGAAAAGTCTCGCTCTTTCACTAGACAATTCTAATGCTTCTATCCCTTTCTCTCCCTTTGTATTTTTATCGTAAATATCTGTGCTGTTACTTTTAATAGCTGAAGTCGATATCGATAATAATAAAATAAACTTAATAAAAAATGTATTAAAAAATATCTATCTGCTTTTAACCGACTTAAAAAAAGGAGGGGGTTCTCAGTTCGTCGAATTTTTTCTTATATATTATGTTCCCGGATTACTCGTAGACGGCTTGACCGATTTGGAAAAATACTTTTTGTTTCTCTGTCCCCGACATACATATTTATTTTTGTAATTGATTGTTTTTGATTAAATAATATTAGTATGATTTTAATTGAGTATTTTTAATAATGTTAAAATCCATTTTATCGATATCGACAATTTTCCCTTAATCGAGTTGATCAACCCTAACGATAGCCATACCTACGCAACTTACTTTGAACTGACCAATTGCAGCCGCGCGTTCTTCCTCGTCTCCCGGCCCGCGGTAGTGAGTCGTGTGCTTAGAAGAAATCGGCCTATAAGCTCTCTAGTGGTTATATTCTCTTTGATATGTAACCTTCGTGCAACCAAAAACCGTTGATGCGTACATGATCATAAGTCGAATACTATGGAATTGAATCAAATAGTTTTAATTGTTTGATGTGGTGCTCAAAAGGCTCACACGTAGTTCAAAATGCAAAACTATGCAATTATCAGCCGTGTATCATGAGTACGTTGATACTGTATGGCTTTAGATCTTAAATAAAATGCTTGTGATGGATGATTATGAGATGAAGAGTCGAAGCCACTGTTATCGCTATGCACTGAGATATTAGTACATTTAGTATTTTAACGTTCATAGCCCCATTATCAAATCAAAATACTACATTGTGTTTCTCCTTTTTGGTAATGGTAAAACTTATTTCATGAGATTCCTACCAGTGGCTACGACTTGATAGTCTACAACATTCTGTATTCACTATGCAAACATAATGTCGAGCGGGTTATATTGTTTCGGTGCCTACCTTGGCTCGAGGTCCCAGCCTGCGGTTCAGGTAACTAGAAATACTTTTCATGATGCTTTTGCTTCGCCTCTCGCGAGCGAGCTCGGGGTCTGAGAAAGAGGGGGTGACAGGGAGCGGGGACAGCAGGGGTAGCACGGGGCGGGGCGGCGGCGGGGGCGGGGGTGGCAAGTCCGGCGGGGGCGGCACGGGCGGCGGGACCGCCCCGGGCGAGGCGCGCGACCTCTTCACCGACTTACGACCAGCTTTCGGCGCGCTTCCCAACCGCTCCATCACCAGCCTCCGCACGATATCGGTCTGTTCCTCTCGTTCCCGCTTGATCTCCTGCACTTTGTCGGTGGTGTCGCGCGCGGGCGTGGGGCTCACGGGTGAGAGGGAGCCCGAGCTCAGCGCGATTGAGGCGGACAGCTCGAAGCTGCGCGGTGGCGAGTCGGTGCTGCGCGACGAGCGGTGGAAAGAGTCGCTGGCGGAGCGGCAGATGGCGGGCGAGTACAGGCGGAGCGAGACGCCACCGCTGAACGGCAGCGCAGGGTACTGTGCCCGGGGCGGGTGCGCCACCAGCGGCGGCGAGATCCCACTGCTTTCCGTCTCTACCTTCTCCAATGGCGGTGAAATTTCTGACAGACTCAATGTTTCTATTCTATTCTGTATGTTCGGTTCAGGGTTTGCTACTCGCATGCTGTCACTTCTCTGAACGCTTGCAGTGTCAGTTTTTAGTATGCTATCGGTTTTCAAGAAACTATCACTCTTCTGTAGGCTGTCGCTTTTTTGAAAGCTGTCGCTTTTTGGCAGACTGTCGCTTTTCGGCAGACTGTCGCTTTTCGGCAGACTATCGCTTTTCTGTAGGCTATCACTTTTCTGTAAACTGTCACTTTTGTGTAAACTGTTACTCTTGTGCAGACTGTCACTATTGTGCAGACTGTCACTCTTGTGCAGACTGTCACTCTTGTGCAGACTGTCACTCTTGTGCAAACTATTACTTTTCTGCAAACTGCCACTCGTAGATTTGTCGCTAGAGTCGTTGTCAATGGACTTCAAAAGTTGAGGCGACTTCAAATCTAAAGGATCTGTATCGGCGTCTATATCTTGTATGTCATCCAAGTCGATAGGACACAGGTTCTGTCTGTAGCTGTTCTCCTGGCTGGCCGGCTTGAACACTGTCTCGGAAAAGCTCCTCTCGATGAAGTTCATGGAACGGTCGTTGCCGGGCGAGTAGGGGTCGTAATCATTGTCTACGAGCTCCATGTAGCCCTCGTTCCTGTGGGTAACGGGGGTCTCGAGCGAAGGGTCTTGGTCTCCTTCGTCGGCGAACTCAAAGTGTTCGAGTGCGTTGGAGTACATGACGGCTTGCAGAGGGCTGGTCCGGCCGCAGACGTGCGACGCGACGGCGGCGATGTTCTTGGCGTCGTGGATGAGCTTGGGTCCGCTGAGCGTGCGCGGGTTCTTGCCACGCTTGCGCTCGTCCCTGTCATCGAGCGCGCAGTCGTCGAGAGCGGCGCTTTCGGCCGCCCAGTCCGACAGCTCGGTCTCGGTAAGCGCCAGTGTGGTGGCGTCGCGTCCCGACTCCGACGACGAGGACGACGCGCCCGCTACGACGGTGGTGCCGGTAGCCGTGCCCGATGCCTTCTCCTCCTCTGTGCTGTTGATCAGCATCAGGCTATCCAGCTGAATCAGCTCGCCGCCTTCGTCGTGCACCTCCACGCGAGGCACCGACTGGTTGGGAGCAGTCTCAGTGTTGGACGAGTCGTCTTCAGACAACGAGTCTGAATCTAAGTCTGGGTCCTTTTCTTCTTTCGCGGTCTCTGAACTCCAGTCCTTGATGAGCGGCGAGTCTACTTTGGTGAGCAAGTCGACGGGCGCGTCGGCGACGAGGTTCTTAATGATGTCGGGCATGGGCTGCGCTTTCTTCTCGTCGGTGGCCACCTGGAAGCTAACAATGGGCTTCTGTGGCTGCGGCTGTTGCTCAGGTACGGGGGCGGGGTGTAACATCTTCTGGAATTCTGTAATAGTAGATCTGAAAGCTTCGAACTTGGTGTCTATTTGCGAGGTGGAGTCGGATTTGCGAACTGCGGGAGGCGAAGGCTCGCCCAGGAGGTATCGTCGCTTGAGCTCGAGCGCGCGCTTGGTGGCGAGCCCGCCGGCAGACCGCGTGCGCGCGAGCGGGTAGTCCTGTGGGGGCGCGGGATGGTGCACGGGCGCGGGGTGGTGCGTGGGCGCGGGGTGAGGGGCGGGCGGCGGCGCCGGGGGCGTTGCCTCCGTGACGAGGATTGCGGGCGGAGGCGCAGCCTCCTCGCGTGCGAACTCGCTGTCGGTGGACACCTCGGTGGCGGACGAAACCTCCTCGTCGCTCGACTCGCTCTCCTCTTCAGATTCCACCTGTGTTTAAGCTCATTATAGTACAGTCGGGGGAATTAATTGTCTATCACCTTTAGGTTGAATATTACTTGTATGTCATAAAAGGACATGACCTATCTGCTAAGTGTCAGAAATTAACAACCTTATCGAAAGTGATAAACAATTAAGGTGTCGGAGCCTTGTTAGAGCGTTACAAGCAAGCCCTAGGGCTGCGTAGAAAGGTGCACACACAAACCACACTAACTTACCGTCGGTGATGGCGGTATCACGACGCGAGCAGAGGACTATACATATGTATATACAATGTATTCTACGCGTATCGTTGAAATATATGTTTGTGACATTTAGGAACTGCTACAACTTTAAGACAGAAATGTTAAAAATGATCCTGTAACTTGACTTTAAGTCGACGATTCTGATATGTGAGTAAAACTTATTAAAAATAACAGAACAGAAGTATATTCAAGAATTGAACTACAAAAACTTTTTGTATATGTAGTAGTATCTGTGTAGTACAAATACCTACTTGATTCGATTTCCATTTTTTATTGATCGACATGATTTCTAAATGTCACTAAACTTTCCAAACGATTCATGAATAAAAATCAAAAAATAAATATGATAAGAAAAACTCAACAAAAACAACAGACATTATTTACATAAATGATATAAATATTATATGTACATATAGTGCGCTATGATACATAACTATAAAGCTAATAAACACATAGAATATTATGTTTTAAATGTAAATATAACAATTAATATATTAATGGTACATAAACGTAACACATTTAAAAGCGCCATCGATTGAACGGACTTACTGTTTTATTTTGAACTGTGAATATTATACTTTTGTTTTTATTTTGTGAGACCATAGAAAGATGAAGATGATAGCATTTATACTTCCTAAAAGATAGATTGATCTCTGCGACAGCTGTCAGTATCAATACAGTAACAATCAAAGACCTTATACGTATTTCTTACTACTAGACTGTGTACCAAAAATTTTTGTTTCGCTAAAATGAAATCTATCATCATCCACCTAGGTTAGCTATTTCCTTATAAGCGGTAGCTAATCAAAAGCGGTCCTGGCGAGAGGGTTTCCGCTGGTAGTGTGTCCTTGTCTGACTTCTTGCAAGCTCAAATAATCATTGGGTTTGGTAGAAATGGTAGAAAATTAAAAAAAAAATGTTTTTATTTTATACCCAAACAAACGATTCATAGACTTGAAACGTATTTAAATATTTCTTCAGTTCCTATAATTAATCAATTCGTTGTATTTAAAAAATAATTAATTAATACTTAGTTAGACTAGTACTTTTAAATATTTGGGCCTGGTAATACTAAATGTAAGATGGTGGTTTGCGGAGTTTTTGGCAGGCTTTGTTCGAGTGAAATTCAGCGGCTGTTAATATTATTTGCAAATTGATTCCTAGAGGAATAAAATTGGCATAATTTTGTTTCACAACTGTCGACGCAACTGGACAATATGTGAAATCATTGAGATCCTTAAAGGTATATTTAGCTGCCGGTATTTCAAAGCATCGTCTGTAGACTGCAGGATCATCTCATGCCTCTCCTTCATGAGCTTGAGAGTAGGATCAGAGAGCTTTTTGTTCCTATCTATACGATGGGTCTTGTAAAACGAGACTTGAGGAGACTTGGGATTTGAGGATAATCGAGTCCTCCCCCTCTCTTCGAACTTCAGATAACCCTATAATATTCCATCATAAACTGCTCAATTCCTCTTCGAGTTTGGTGATCTTTTCGTCGGACCGGAGTGTGCGCGTGTTGTACGTTGCCGGGTCCAGTCGTCGGTATTTGTTGGGGTAGCCGGATCTCGTCCGGGATTCTTAGCACCCCTTGCCATGCCGTAAACTCGACCGCTACCGTAGTCGAGGGTAGGCAGGCTGCCGGGCACTATATTATACTGTGTTTTATTTGTGCTATTCATGGGGAGTGCTTTGCAGGCGGGTTGGCGATCGCAGTATGGTTATTACAAATGCACAGAGAACGTTGCTGCTCATTCTTTGGTTTTCCCATACTCGCCTCTTACGACACCCACGGGAAAACATGGGATGGTGAAATTATTTACGCCTGACATCATACGATAAATGTTGTAGATTCCAAAAAATATACATACTATTTTTTTTATTTACAATAAATTAGGTAGGTTTAGGTAGCGTTTTAAGGTAGCATAAATATGTCGGGATACTTACACTATCGTTTTTAAAATCAATTTGTCCCGTGTTCTGTTTGGTCATGGTCACCTCATTAGACAGAGACACACTACCAACGGGAGCCCTCTCACGCGGACCGGTTTTTGCGCCATAGTGCACAGTCTAGTAGTAAGAAGTATAAGGTCTTTGGTAACAATAGCGCTTGACAGGCTAACAATAACGTATACGTCAGTTTGACATATGTCGCAGAGATCTAGCTATCTTATTATAAGTATAAATATATGTTCACGACTCAATGACTGACTAAAAGAAAGAGTAAACGGGGGTAGTAAAATATATCTGGGGGTGACCATAAATACTTAGGAGTAAGCTTACTTTGAGTGTATGTAAGGGACAGTTGTATATGACTTGTATACATCTTGCCCTTAGCACACTCAAAATAATCTTACTCTAAAAGCTTATGGTCACACTGTTCGGACTTCTGAGGCTCAAGACAAGTGACATGCTATCAACGAAAACGTCGCGATAGCGATAGCGATGTTCAAAAGTGTATGCCAAGCGCCATCGAAATGTCACGTGTTCAATCCCTTACATTTTTGGCAATTCGACAATCGCCTTTTATATATTATATAAAAATTAATCCGTATTTACCTTAGTCACGGCATCACGCGTGAACGGCTGTACCGATTTATGTTAAGAGAAGACTTTTATGAAAGAAAAAATTAAGAAAAGAAATTTGGTAGGCAGGTAGATTAGATATATAGGTAGGCTAGGTAGGTAGGGTAGGGTAGGCAGTTGTCAGGAGTGAAGCCGCGGGCATAGCTAGTCGCTTATAGAATTACACTTCTTCTAGCGGCTCTGATCATGCCCTCTCACGTAAGTGATATTCAACAAGGAATGTATGAGAGAAAGGCCACAATAAGTTCTTTTGTTTGGCCATGTAAATTTATTTTGTTCTTTATAGGCTCGCGCTTGACCACTATCTCACTTGATCGTAAGCGATGATGTGGTTTATTATTTATTTATTTGAATTCGTTAATTGAATGACACAACATTTTACTTGCAATTAGGGGCCGTACTACAACTACAACTTGTCAACGCCACCATGATTCCACTGTAAAAAGGGATAGCGCTCATCGTTCTGTACAGTACTCCCCAATCTTCTTGGCCCGGCAGAACAAAGGCTTATTATATATGCATATATGTTACTTCTGCGCTATTGTTGTCAACTTCAGGGTGGTCAAGAAGTTTGGTAAGTACTGTATAGCTTCGTCCCTCACAATGGAAACATGGTAGTTCTGGCACGTCATAGTAAACCCTCTGGGGCCTTTTCTTGTGTTCTATAGTGTTGAAAGCCTGTGGCTTGAACGAGGCCAACGACCAGGTGGCCACATCCTTGTCGGACGAAATCGACACGTAATGAAGTTGAAGCAGCTTTCTAGATCAAAATAGAACAGTAAGCCGTTGACGGAAGTTAGTGTGGACAAACTAAACGCTTACCGCGCGTCCGCCGCCGCCCCTGATATCTGTTAACTAGCGATGATGGTATGACGCATGCATGCGCCTACTGTACCTACTGTTGACACTAGACTCTTTGCTTATTACTCCTGGTAACTACTGCTAGCCTTCGGTTGTTATTTTTGTCTCTGTCGCACAACTTTATACTTCGTTAAATATTGGTGGTTGCAATTCCGTGGGGGGTCCATCCGGTAAATAAAACAGTATCGATTTGTAAATATAAAATTAAAAGGTAAAACAAAATAAAAGAATACAAAAAAACTAATTCGACTACCTAAGCAAAACACTAAAAAGTGCAAAAATAACTTTCGCTTCGGTAGTCGGTGTTGCAAAATGATAAAACAAGAGTAACAAAGACATCGCCTGGTATTATTTCTACAGTTACCTGACCACAAAATAGTTACTGTTTGGGTCACAGGATATTTCTTTTTGCTTGTTGTTCCTGGTAACTTCGTTTTACCTAGCTCTTTCTTTCTCCTATGTTGGGGTCAGTTTCCATTCTGAATGGCTAGACTGAGAGAAACTATTGATTATTGTTACTTTGCCTCAAAATCCTAAATAAAGCTACATACACATATACATACCCATGGAGGTAAGCAGACACTACAGAAAACCACCTGCTAAAATCCTCACATACTCTTTTTGCCTTTTTCCTTTAAACTAAGCTTCACGTATCGATTCACGTATCGATCCCTATCCTGAATGGGTACTCGACGTGGCTGAGTACTGGTCGAAGAACATTTAAATCAAGAACTAGAAATCACCTGTATCTACTCTTGAGCAGTGGTGGCCCAGTGGCAACGGCTGCGACTTATGAAGATGTTTTAAGATAGGCATAATTTGATCGGTATGAAAAATAGTTAAAACAGGGCAACTCTTTCAGAAGTTGTAGGTCGTGGGTTCGAATACAGGCAGGCGTTTTACTTTGTGTAAATTATTTCAACACCACTGCTCTAAAAACGGGGAAAGAAAGCTTCGTGAGGAACTGGCATGTCTTAGAATTAAAAAATCGAAGACATGTGCAATCCACCAATCCGCACTGGGCCCGCGTGGTGGATTAAAGTCTATTCTCATCAAGGACCACGCACAATGGACCAAAAGGGAGTCTAAGCGCGTTAAAGGGAGCACATCTATCCTATACTATCCTCTACCTACTCTTGTACTGAGCCCTATCCTGAATGTTACAATTGGACAATGCATGTTTGGTGGCGCGGGGCGACGGCGTCGATATCGCACCTCCCTACGCCCACGCCTAGGCGACTGCGCAGCGCGGTACCTCGCTGCTGTCGGTGGGCGCGCGCGCAGGCGCCGGCACCTCGCGCCGCCGAGCCTCGCGCGCCGCGCGCATTCGCGAGCACGACTCGTTGCCTGACGACGACGCCCCTGGAGTGAATAGAAATGGTTAAATGTCGTATATTGTAGATAAAATATAGAAACAGAAAAGTTACCAAGCCATATGACACATTCGCAAGTTACTCTGTCTGTCTGTTTATTAACCTTTGCACGTTACTGCGCCGCGTCGCAACGCAAGGCATCCTACAGTCGTAGCGTGACGTGATCACTTTTATGTGAGTCATGAACGTTGTTGGACGTGACCGCTCTGTCATGAATCGCAGGTTATGTGCATATACAATAACGGTTCAACGTCTTAGCAACTGCGGCTTTTCTTTGGCCTGCTTTGAAAAGCTGTAAAGGCGAAAAGATTTATAGTTGCAGATGTTCACACTCACCGTCGTCCGAGTAGTCGTCGTAGCCAAAGGAGTCGTCGGAGAAGTACAGCTCGTTGTGCGTGGGCCGCGGCGGCTTTGGCGCCTCTTGCGGCCCGGGCGACGCCGCCGCCTCCACGTCGCTGTCGGCCGCGTCCGTGTACTCATCCGAACTCGACTCTTCCTCGTCACTGGAAGTTGAGAGGCAGATCAGCATAAATAACATAAAACAAGCTTTTATATTTATTTTAAGACATAAAAATAAACAAGGTTTCTGTACTAAAACTAACATTGTCACGAGAAACAAACGCGAGTGCACAATATTAACTCAATGCAACACCGGTTAGAGAGACAAAATCTAGCAAGATTTGATTACAGACACCGGCAGACTTATTGCGTAAGTGAATTCAGCAAGGCAAAGGGCAAATGATATGAACAATCGACCAATCACATGCGAGAAAAATGACGCGATGTTGATTTCAGTCTATGTGATTGTTCGATTGTTCATCGGTCCTTTGCCATGCCGAACTTACTTACGCAATAAGGCTACAGGACAGGTGAAACTAAATGAATAACATAAAACAAACACTTTTTCGTAAACACGAACATATCTGCATACCAGATAAGAATTTCGATGATTTATTGACATTTAAATAATAGGAAATATGTTTAGAAAAACATTTGTTAAAGGCATAGGCAGATGGTTAGTTGGCTAAGTTTTGTTAAGATTATCCGTCAAATATAAAAGCTTGTTTGTTCTATAGTACCTGAGTCCGCCGGCGCATGAGGTCTCCGAGGCGAGGAAGTTCCTGTCGGTCCACTCGTCCTCGTCTATCTCGCGCGCGCCACTGTCGGACAACTCTACGCTGATGCGCTCGGGCGTGGGCGGCGGTTGCGAGCGCGCCTGGGCCAGGGCGGTGACCGCTGCCACGGCGTCCGGCACGCTGACGCCCGAGTGGCGCAGGCAGACCAGGCGGCTGCCGTAGCGCTCCATCGTGTAATTGCTGGAGACAGAACATATTATTATATATGATCTTCCTGCCCTTTAGACTTGGGCTCGACTCACCAGGTCATTGTAAAATAGTCGTACAAGTGCACAGACTGCAATATGTGATTTGATGATTATTTAACAATTAGTATCGTTCGCCGATAAACAGTAAGGAGTGTGGTTTTAGCCGGTATGCACTTAAGTGAGTCTGGCATCGCCCAGACTGGCTCTTATGTGAAGCAGCTTGGGCGTCTCAAGAGGATTGCCCACGTCTGCCGCATAATCTCATTTTTCAGTTTAGGACGACGCCAAGTGGGGGCGTACAAAAAGCCTTAACTAGTAACTTCAGATAGAAACATTTGAGATGCGGTGTTGGCGAAGAATGCTCCGCATACCATGGACCGCCAAGAGAACCAATAAATCTATCCCTGATCAACCAGGCATAAAAGACAGACTTACCACGATTTGCTCCTGAAAGATTCTCAGCTACTTTGGTGACATTGCCCGTTGGGAACCAGACAATCTAGAGAAGTCGGTGGTAATGAGCAAGGTGGATGGGAAAAGACCTCGCGGCCGATCACCTAACCGCTGGTCAGACCAGGAACCGCCCCTACTGGACTCTCTGTTACAACCGCCCTGAGAGAAGCTGAGAACCGATTGAAGTGGAAGAACATCGTTCATAAAGCCACGAGAGCCTTTCAGGGGCACCACATTCAGTAATGAAGAACGCGACCAAGAAGAAGTAACTTAAGTTAAATAAAAAATTGTGAGTTCAATGTCTACTCACCCCGGCCTGAGCACGGTCTTGCAGACGGCGCAGCGGAAGCAGGCGCGGTGCAGATGCAGCCCGTCGGCGGTGACGCCCTCCGCCGCGAACACGCGCGTGCCGCACGCCGCGCACTGCATGCCCGTGAACGCGGGCCCGCGCCAGCTCTTCTTGGCCTGATAGAGGAATACATGATTCGTTAAACAACTCATGAAAATAAACAACCTTCAACATAAAACTATCTCAGATATGAAAAGGAATCAGCTACACTGGATAAGTGACAAATACTTAACGCCATCTACGTGGTCTTAAGTGATCTTAAATAACAGTATAACAGAAATATGAAAAAATATACATACATCTTCCTTCGGTGTTTCTTTCGGCGGCGTTTTCGATAGTTCGGCTTCGGGTTCTTTCTTCACGAATTTCGTCGCCAGATTGGCAACCTATAGAAGAGCACATGTTTGAAATACACAGGTTTAAACGTAAAATGAAAACCTCCTTTACTACTATGAAAATGAGGTGCTACGAAAGTCAAACTATTTGCGTTTGCGTTTGGCTCTTATTTCAGCCAAATTGCAATAGATTAGCCGGACCCTACAAACCTTATTTGTTCCCTGGTCAGGTCTGCCAGAGTCCTTCAGCTTCTGGTCGAGTTTGTGCAAGGTCTCGTCGATTTCTACCCATTTCTCCTCGTTACCCTCTCCCTCTTTCAGTTTACGCTGGCGACCCAAAAACTGAAACAAAATTAGTTTTATAGGCAAAACGGAGGGAAGGAAGATAATCGTCATTTCGACCTTAGAACCTTGTCATATTTTACGATGCAAATAGTGATGTCGTAAATATTACTTTGACTACGTGAATAGCAAGCAACGAATTAAATTTGGCAAAGTTCAAACGCAATCAACGTTTTCGTATCGTGATCTTACCACAAACATTTCGAATTCTAGATGAAGAACATCTAGAATTCATCAACATTTAACTCACCTGTTCTCTATCCCATTTCGGCACACGTTCAGCAGTTTTCGGCTCGGGCCTGCCGAGTCTATTCTCCATGATCTTGCGTTCAATCTCCTTCATATTCCAGTCGTCTCTTTCGATCTTGCCGACGGAGCGCATGAGGTCCTTGGGCTTGGATGATGATCGTGGTTGTGGTACATTTGAGGAATTGGCGGTGGTGCCGCTAAGCTCGGCAGCTAGCCGGGCCACTCGGGCGCCCCCACCGGCTGTTCGGCCCCCTCCGCCGACGATTCGGCCCTCCTCCTATTGGTTAGATATTAAAGCTTTAGTACTGTGTTTGATTGGTTTGAATGTTAGTGAGATTAGATTAACTACTTACTATACTAAGCAATCCTCGATTTGTAATTCATTTTACTATTGTATCATTTGTATCCCATATCGTAAGTTTATTTATTACAAAGTACAAAGTGCAAGAAAAGCTCCCAATTTCTGTATAATTTCAAATCATCTGTCATAATTCGTTGATCTTTAAAAAAAATAAGCACTTGGTAGTTATATGCTTGGCTTGAAATTCCGTATCAATGGGATTTGCAACGAATTAAATTAATTAATCTTAGGAAAACACATATCAGTTAGTTAAACACAGTGTAAACTGAAAACACAAGTGAAACGTTAATTTAACTTTTAGAACACTATTTCACCAGCACTAGACCCAATTTTGCATCAAACAAACAAGGAGTTTCTAGCCCGACGAAAGGCAAAAAGGCTAGACTCGCCAGGTGATTATCGCACTTATTGGCTGGCACTATTGCTAGCGTAATAGTACCCTTAACATGCACACACTTGAAGACATGAGTGGATGAAGACGTCTCATGTCATCAATTTGCAAAACAAACAAACTCAACACAAAACTAAATTATTCTATGTCATTATAAAACGTTATTATTGTAGAAGTTCATCTCCATCGATGTTTTGTTCAAAAACGTGCGTGTTATCTTTTGAAGAGCAGACTCAAGAGCGATTGAGAGTATCACCCACAAAAATATGGCTTCAACAGTTTCAAAAACTTCTGTATATTTTTTGTTGGAGTGTTCCTGAGCTTTTATAGCATCAACTGCTGTATTGCGATAAAAGCTCTGAATAATATATAAGAATCTTTAACATATTATTTTAAGAAAAAGTCCCTAAAGAATCGTAACAATGAGCTCAACACCAGCAGGCTCTCAACCGCTCAGGCCGCGACACCAACATCCCTCAAACGGATCATTCCATGCGACACACCACAGCAATCGCCTCACATAGTGCTGCAGCTTCTTCTCCAGCTTCTTCACTCGCTCGTCGAAGTCAGGCGCGCTGGCGCGGTACTGCTGCAGCCCGTAGTCGTTCTCCAGGTCCGCCGACGGAGCGAATTCCAAGCGACGCTCCGCCGCCAGCATCTGAAGACTCTTCTCAAACCGCAGCTTCATTATTTCTCTTGCCGCCTTGCGACGACCCGTCCTATGTCTCGGGTCCGCGGCTCTCTTCTGCATCATATCTGACACACGCTGCATCCTGAACGTCATCATATCGTCGCTGCACCGCCGCTGAGGCACCTCCGGTTGACGCAGTCTGTTCTCTAGGCCCAGTTCTTGTCTTTGCTCGATGAGGTCCACCACTTTTTGACGCCGCACCGCAAGGTTCTCTGGGTTGACTATGATTTCTCTTTTGGATCTGTCCGGACTTGGTGTATCTCGTCGCTTGCCTTCAATAATCTCCGTCATCCGCCGCAAGCGTAAAGTCATTTCGGGGTTAGTGATGGAACCGGAGCGCCTAGACCTGGGCTCAGGACTCGGAGTATGGCGACGTTTCTGACCCTCAAACAGCTGAGCTATGCGCTTAGTATTCGCTACTTCAGACGATCCAACCGAGCACGATCTTTTGTATGGCAGCTTCGATTCAGGACTTTGCGAATGTCGAATCCGTTGACTGTCGACAACATCTGACAGTCGTCTGCCTTTCTGCGGGAGCGGGCTCTCTGAGGACTTGACGGGCGCTTTGACGACAGTAACGTCTGTGTCGTCCGAGTCGTCGAACATATCCGGAACCCTCATGCTGTTGGGGTCGAGGCCCTTCAGCCGGCGCGGAGGTTTCACCGGTTTCACAGATTTCCCTTCATCGAAGAAACCAGCTAACTTCTTTTGTTTTGGTTCATTAACGGTTATCTTAGAGGATCCTTGGAGATGTGCTAAGGAGTCTCGGAGTGTCTGTAGGTCCGGGGTCTCGTCCGGATTGAGGAGGGCTAGAATCTGTTCCTGTACGTGCTTATCAGCGATGACGTCGTGGCCATCGATAAGACGCTCGAGCAGTGTGATGTGATGATCGTTAAGGTCTAGTTTGCCGATCTTTTTGCGGATGTACTCGGCTGGGTCAGTACTTACTTGTATGTGTGGGGGCCGCACAGAGCGGCGTTTCTTTCTGCAGCTCGAGTGGGATTTTTCGGCATCGGCCGCGTCTGCAGGTCGACACACTTATATTAGAAAGTATTCAAAATAAACATTTTCAGTTCTCGGTATGCACCAACAAAACAGAATTCAGATTGAATACTGATTGTAACTAAGTTAGCTAAATCGAAATCAAATACTATTTTAGTGAAACTACTTTCATTGCAATCTTGACATAGTAAAAATATCGACAGGATGGCATGTCAGAGTCTCGTGAAGCCAATACACAAACAATATAAAATCATAGCAGACACGGTACTTTTAGATTCGTCGATTGAAAAAATGCTATATTGCGCTTATCACTTCCCGAGTAGCCGATAAGCCACTTACAGCAGGTTTGTCAAATAAAATCAACCGTGTGATGCGATTGGCTATTGAAAATTAACTCGACCAACCATCATAGCAGTTGACACACGCTTGACAATTTGAAAGATAAGTTTCGTTCTCAAAACCAAGCTAGCTGCAAGGCCTAAACGGCGATGTTATTTTTTTTTGCATTACCATGCGCCTTAAATGCCCAATCGCCGAAAGTAAAAGCATTGTGTCCATCTGTCCGTAAAACTTACTTGTATACACAGAGACGGGGTGTTCAATGTTGCGAACGTGTTTCTCTGTCTGCATGCTCTGTTTGATCTAATAACATTTAAAACAAAATTAAAGTGACAACTCATTGGCCTACTGGCTACTTCTTGTCTAACCCTGAGCTCTAGACATGATATAACCGTAAAAATAATCGCACATTTGCAGAGTTAAGAGAATAGAATCATCCCACTGCTGGGACACAGGCCTCCTCTCTGTGAGAAGGAATAGAATAATATAAATATGTTTTGCATCTACATCTTAGATATAAATTGTATCCTTAAATATAATATATTCAAATAAGTGGAGGAGGGACATGAATTTACGAGAAAATCTATCAATACTTTAGAAGAACTAACAATTTCGGCCGTTTTCGATTTTTAAACAATAACTTTTAGTGTCGCTATGTATTTATTTTTACCAATTTACACCAGCTTGATTAGCACTGGCTTCCCTTGTGGTGACGGACCCCCATCATCTTCCTGCCCTAGTTCCATGTTATTTGGGGTCGGCGTAACACGTTTTCTTCTTCCATACCGTCAACCGTCACGCTATCACTGACACCCTTTTCTTTTTTTCTTATCACGTCTAATACCTCATTTTGAGTAAATGTACCTCATGTTTGCACAGTGCCGTCATTGACCACTGATATCTGTCAGACAACTATTACCTGATAGAAAGAAAGAAAGTAAGAAAGAACAAATATTTATTTGTGGCCCGCACAGGAGTCAAAAGCAAAAACAAAAATACGACTAGTAAAAATAAATCCCCGTGCGAGACCAAAAAGCATCTATCTCAGCATGTGCACCTGATCAAAGACGTCCGACTCGTGCACCACGTGAGGCACCTCGCCCTTGAAGGCGTTGTACACGCGCGACAGGTACGAGCGCAGCTTGGCATCTGGCACGTCGCGCAGCGTGCCGCCCGACGAGAACGGGACTATGCCTGGTGGGGGAATGGGTACAATAGAATAGTATAGCGTTTATTCGACACAGACATAACACAACATCAACAAACACAGTAAAGGACAACAATAGTAACACAAAAAGTACAAAGACAAATTGCGCTGAGCGTGCCCATACCGAAAGGATTACTAACTCAGCATTTGATGGGCATCCGACACCCAGCGGTGGTTTTCAGACTTTTCAGTTGCCACCCTGCAGCAACATACGGACGACGGATGGGTGGAAAGAAAGAAAAATAGCTCACAACATTAGTGATGTATGTATATAGATGTCGTAATGGGTGAGGAGCTCGTGGCTAAATAATAACAGCCACATAGGTCCACCTTCAAAATTAAACAATGCTTGCCGGGGACGATCCGTGGATGGGTAACCATCTTTATATAGCGAGTTTCATCGTGCCTCGGAAAGCACGTTAAGCCTGGTCCCCGCTGTCTTTTGAGGATCTTGACAGTCGTTACAGATAGTCAGAAGCCTGAAATGTCTCACCAAACTCCTGCTGCAGGATGTGGTAGACTGCGCGCGGCACGGTGGCGGCGGGCAGCAGGTCGGGCCGGTAGCGGCGCAACAGCTGGGTCAGCGCGGCCGGGCTCGCCGCCGCGCGGATGCCGGGCTCGGACCAGCCCACCCACGACACCAGCGCCTCTTCCGACACCTCCGCTTCTGTAGAATAAACAAAATCAGCCAATAATGTTCCCACTAACGGAACACAGGCAAAAGCTAACCTGGCATGACCCGCTAACATAACATGTAGTGACTGCTGTTTTCGCTACCCTTGACATTTTGATTTGTTTATTTATTTCTACAGCTTTATGGATTGAGCATTACATATTTTTAATGTCTTATTGTCACAGAATTTCAAAGGGCAGCAGTGATGACAAAATTGCAAGAATTGAAATTAAATTTTTACTTTAGTATGTATGACATAAAGTTTATTGATCCAATATTAGATACCTAATTATCACGAATCCTGAATTCAAATATATTTAATTTAAAACTGACCTCTTCGCCTCTTCCTAGCCGTGAGCGGAGCATCTAGCGGCAGTGGTTCATCCGAGTCGTAGAATGACGTCACCCGGTGCGGTGTGACGGCAGCACGGTTGAGGTTCGGGTAGCGGGTACCCGGGTCCAAGGTGTAGGCGCCGAAGTCACGGTGAAGATTCTCAGGGGTTGTTTGAGCTGAAACAATTACAATTATGTGTAAAACTTACATAAGTAATATAAATTTTAAATTCAATATTATGCTCCTGGACCAAAGGAGCATAGACGTCGCCTCTCGTGTTTCGATTCACCGTGCAAGTTCCAATATGACTTTTTCAATTCATTTGTACTTCCTGAGTTTATATTACATCGCTGATACACGAATTATGGGGAAAATGAAAATGACGTTGATCACATCAAACATTAATGTATGGTTTGCACGAAGCACGCCACGATAGAGGAAATCGGGTGTAGAAATCATAGCGTTATGATATACCTCGATTTATATATATATATGATATATATAGATAATGGAGAAAGCATATATTTGAATATAGGTGTTCTGTTAATTCTGCCCCTTGAGAAAAAAGCGTGAGTTCATCTACGATACGCCATGACTTTGCCTTCTTCCACACGAATGACGTATCACAGTACCAGTGGGAAATCGGCCAATGACTTCGCCCGATCTGGGTGAAGCGGGAGGGCGTATCAGACTTTTACTGACTAAAACCCGCCTGTGTTCGTTAGCGGACCCGTCAGTTTTGCTGACATCTCTTTGAGGAGCGTGTGGAACATTACGCGCCATCGACTCGGGCAGTATTTACCCTCTTGCCACCCATATCTAAATAACCTTTAATCAAACTGCTGCCCTTGGAAAAAAATCCAAATCAAAATGCATTTCCGAATCAAGACTGTAACGCACTAAGTTCTAAAATGTAAACAAACCAGCGTCCCCCAATTTGAAATCTAAATACCAATCTAATTCATAACGTCCTAAAAACTGCGCAGTATATTAATACGACGTCTCGTCAAGGGGGAGCTAGCAGACAACGTAACGACGGTGATTCATTCGTATTGAAAGTAGGTACATACATGGCAAATCACCCTCGGTACAAAGGGATGAGGTCAGTATACTAAGTTTATTGGAAATACATAAACATAATTGTTGAAGCTCAAATCCCGTACGTTTGTGTGCGTACGTCACTAGTCATGTGAAAGGACGGGCGGTGGGTGGCAGGGTGGCATATCCGCTCGTACATCACTAGTAATTGTCTGCCAGCATCAGAATACTTAATTACTCGGGGAGCGGTCGCCGCTCGCAAGTCCATCAAAGGGATTCTCTATTTAATTAATTCGATACGGCAAACATCGGAAAGCTTTTAATAAAATGGTGAGTATGAGTGATGCTTGTTTTAATTTTGTTTACAGTCTGCAATATCAATCAGTTTATCAAAGCTTAAAAAGCATGTCATGAGTAACTGATCAGAATTACACCGGTTTTCTAAAAGGGTAATTTAAACAAACATTTATACGAGTAGATAAGCGACCATTTGATGTTTGATGGCTGTTCCTATTCATATCGGCGAATCACAGCAATTAAAATGATTATGTATGCAAGACAATTTATCTGCTGATAATTCTTTTAGAAACTTAGGTGTTACTATTTAATATTGTGACATGTTACAAAAAAAAACTCTTGAGACTTTAGCAATTTGACTTTCTTCTGATTAAACGACTTGTACAAATAAGTAAATCTGCAGAACACCACGGCAGCTGCAATTCAGACTGGTCATATAATTATTTTTTTCTAAACATTGCCCCACAATAGGAATTTCATCCTGTATCGTGGGTGCATATACAAAAATTTTAACTCACATACCCAAGACACCCAGATCCGGGACAACTATCTGTAGGCCATAAAAATATTTGGTCCGTGCGGGAATAGAACCCGCGACACAGAGTGCAGCAGCCGATCGCTCAACCACTACATCAACCGTGTCGTCAAATATTGTTTGCTCGCCAACTGTTATTTGGTCATTCAGTGACCTAATTTAAAATCCCTCTCGACGACTGTAAACTTTTTTTGCCTGTCTGTATTGCCAACTACACATGAAAGGCGACTTCGGTCCAGATAGGGATCGACACAAAGGGTTAGTACCATACAGATTTAATTTAGGAACGCAGCTGCGTCATCCAGATTTTAACGCCAACATAATTGGCGCCAGCTCTTTTTGCATACACTACAATTACACGCCACGTGTTTCCGTACCCTTAGTATTCCCGAACCGGTATTTACAAAAGCTTAGTACGTACCTATCCGTCACATCAATTCTATGCTTCAAAAGGGTCGTCCGAGCAGTCCAATATTATACGCAACACAGGGCAAGATAAAAGAGTGTCCATGAAACTGGCAGCCAGCGTACAATAATAAAATGGGAACTAGAACTGTGAGTAGCAACTTTAGTATCGCAAAAAATTGATTTGCCTTTGATGTGAACTTGTGAAGTATGGGACGCCTTTTGTTAAGTGGATCACAAGAGAAATACAAAGGCACTGGACATTTGGAAGATGGCTGATCTCGCGTGTAATTATTTTAATAAAAAAGCGATCAAGTTTTCGCAGCTGGACATAACGCTGCACTAGAATTATTATTGCGTAAGATGGTCTGTCAACGGTTTGGCTTTATGTGGGTAATGGAATGTTTTTCTTAATAGCGTCTCTATTCAGTAGTGTCCCTTGTATGTTTTGACGAATCGTTGTATTTATGTGTTTAAAGTCATACTACCTACTCCTTTTTTAAATTTGAATCAGTTTAATAGCAACCCTAGTAACTCCGGTAAGTTTAGTTTTTAGTTAAGTTTAAGGCGGGAGTGGTCCTTCTGTATACTTTCTATTTTGTGCTAATACTCAGCAGTTTAAGCGAGTTAACATATATGAAAGTTCTAATTTCGAGTTTTAACTGCAAATCAACCATCTTGTTCCTAGAATCAATTTATTACATACATTAAGTTTTAATACTTAAAAGTGCTGTCTAATGGCCTAATTAAAATAAATGATTTGACTTTGACTTATAGGTTTTAATGACTTTTTGAGTTTGAGTGCCTCGTTCAAGACCTATGAAAGAGTTACCTAGGTAGCCACATTCTGGTCGAACAAAATTTGAGCCGCATCGACACGTATAGAATAAGATGCAGATGACTTCTTGGGTATGACAAATATACAGAGATGTTTTACAGGGAACTGTTAATTGAGTTTGTTGGACCACTTCATCCTTTAAGCAAAGACACTAAGGTGCAGTTTTTATGATCGGTAGTTAACTCAACCAATGGTTAAATACATTGAAGATTTGACTATTTTTAGATTAAAAATTTATGAATAAAGTATTATACCGAATTTTGTAACCATTGGTAGTATATTTAAACATTGGTTGAGTTAACTGCTGATCAAAAAAATAGACATAAGAAATGGTGAAACGCGAGCATTTTCGGTGTAGTGCTTTGTAACTTTTGTTGTTTGATAAAGTGTCAAACCTACTTTGAATAAAAGATTTTGTCATTCTAATCTAAGATTTTGATGATGTACCTTAGAAAAGTTTTGACAACAATTATGGACAGTTATGAGAGTAGGCCCGATTATCTGGTGAAGGTTGCGGGGATCCGATGGATACGAGACGCACGGGACCGGGACTTCGGGGAGACCTATGTCCAGCAGTGGACGTCTTTCGGCTGATATGATGTTGAGAGTAGAGGAAAGTTTACAACAATGTATGCATTGTGAGAAACATGAAAGACTATTGAAATAGCAGATAATAGAGATATTCGCGCAGAGCTCAAACAAACAAAGACACGAGGACTTTGACGAACTCACTTCAATGTGCCTAGCCCTTTTTAAACTATATTGAGTCGGATTGCAGTTTTAACAGACGCAACCAAAAACAAATATCTTATAAACAAAAATCTGCTATAAACGTGGCCACTGTCTGGACCCAAATAGTGTAACATCACGCCAGTATTCCGCAATGGGTTAGGCAGAAGAGCACCTACTACACCCACATTTTGCCGGTTACGTTGAAATCCCATGCAATAGGAGTCAAGCCTATTGCCATCAACCGGACACAAATCCAGACTCAAGACTGCTAATGAATCACAAACTCTTTGCCCGACTCAGGAATCGAACCCAGGACCTCATGCTCAATAGTAGCGCTTGCTGCCACTACACCAACGAGGTAGTAAATGTACATTCGACACGAAAAGAAGAAAACTGCTAACTCACCTAACAGCCTGTAGATGGATTCTCGCTCCGCGATGACCTCGAGTGGGTGTGGCGCAGGGCTTTGCCCCCAGGCCCGCACGGCCCAGGCGGCGTCGAGCGCGGATAAGAAGCCGCGCGCGCAGCCCGAGCCCGTGGGCCAGAAGGGCTCCAGTAGACTGTCGCCCACCAGCTGGCAGAGTAGACGGCGTCCGTGGCGCTCGTATACCTGGGTAATAGACAAATATTTAGTAAATGCGATATACAGTTTCGACAAAACTAAAGAAAATGAGTTTTTCCACTACCTTGTCTATTAAGTAACACATTACCTAAGAAATTCGTTTCGAAATATGAAAATTTAGACATAAGATTAAAAAAAATTACATAATAACAGTTACGAATTGACTTTTGTATGCAATTTTGATAACATTATGTAACTAAAACGTAATTATTTTTCTTAACTGAATAGGCTACTTTTAGTAGACGCATTCTGCCGCTACGCCCGCGCTTTTTCCACTGCCCCATCCGGCAGAATGATGCTGAACCTGTTACCTCTCGAAAAAGCGCGCGTTGATATAGTCTGTGGTTTTTAGTCTGACTGTTCTTATACATTGTTGTTGGAACTTATTTGCATTTAATTAAGTAAGCTCATCAGGTAGTGGAAAAAGAATCGTTTGTGTCACGCAAAAGAAGGCTTTATTTTAACACTCCCTAAGCTTTCTAAATTGGCTACATCGCTCGTGTTAAAATCTCGACTTTTAATGCTCGACACGAAATCTGCACCATACATGTTAATGAAAATCAAAAAGTCAATTAGGGAATGTATGCAATAAAGGCGTGCAAAACGGCCATCGTTCATCATAATGCAGGGAATCATGTGTGAGACAGAGTCCCTAATCCTGTGCGGGATGTACTACGGATTTCACCGATTCGGGTCAACTAAGGGTTGCCGCGCATTTAGGCGGCAGGACTCCGCGGCCATGGCCGCAGCGATCAGATCTAAGTAGCAACCAAATTGGTCGGTTGCATTCATATGGTTCTCAAAATGGACGTCGAAGAAGAAAACACAAAAAAAAACGTGTGGCCGCCGCGACACGATTTGCGGTCACGGCTTTTAACACACGACAAACCGCAGACGTTCTGTCGTTCGTTCGTTCGTCCACTAGACACGATTCTGCAACCACACTGCAATGCACTTGTATTGTTATATAAGCGCGTGAGTGACGAATAACGCGTGAGCCGTGCGGTACGGTGTGTCGTGTCGTCAACAAGCTCATACTTGTTTTGTACAGCAGCTGAATCGTCACCGCAAAAAGAGCGCTACGACATAGCGGCATCGACGACATAGTCGAAAATCCGTATGTGAATCGTGTCGCTTGAGATGTGGTGTCGTTCAATGAACACACGGTCCATACGGAGTTCTGAATCGTGACCACATTTTTCGGTGTCGTGCGTCGCGTCGTTAAGTCGCGATGTATCCGCTGACCATCTTTTGGTGTTTCACCTTTCTTAATTTTTTGTTATATTCGCTTTAAGCGACACGCGGTCGTCACATTCCGCTATCTGTTCCAGGCAACAAACACAAGTGGCTCACCAAGCTAGCATTCTCCGCAGCGTACATCGAGGTGAAGTCGAAGAGCGCCACATCGGGTTCCCCGTAGTGGTTGAGAGCGAAGTCTCGCAGCGGCAGCCGCCCGTCCGTGGAGAAGCGCGCCGCCTCCTGGGCGTAGCGCATCAGCGCGGCGCGGTCCACGTTCTCCACACTTAGGAGACGCGTCACGTCGTTGAAGTCCTGAGAACATTGAACATTACAATCTATTAATTACAAAAAAACCGACTGTGTCGGACTTCGCACATTTAGGGTTCAGTACCAAACTGAGAAATTTCAAAGAAAAATCTGATTTATCAATATATTGGTATTTTTATTATAATATACGTAATAATGAACACTTACATCAAATTTGAAGTTCTGAGGTCAATGGGAAGTAAAAAAGTTCTTCAGGACAAAATTTTGTATGAAAAAGCTGACTTTGGTGGCTTCGTATGCGTTTTCCAATATTATTGAAAACAAAATATACAGTATTTATCTACTCAACGAGCTATAAACAAAGATACCCTATTCGATGAGATAGGACACTTTTTTTGCGCCCACCTTTTTCTGCATGGCAATTGTCCACACAAATTGTTATTAAAGGGGGCTCCACTTTAAAAACAATTTGTGTGCACTGCGAAAATTTCAAAACTGTATCTCCAACCGTTTTGCTGTAAAACCTGTGTGACAGACGACGGACGGAAAAACATGAGTGACAGCAATAGGGCTCCGTTTGGACTCTTCGGGTGCGGAACCCAAAAATACTGTCCCAGTGAAGGATTCGAGTAAGATTCAGACCTGTTTACTCAAACTCAAAAGTTTTTTATTCATTATAAAAAAAAAAACAGCCAAATATATCCATTTCACTGTCGTATGTAAACTTCCTAGTCAGGTTGTATTCTAACTCTGTGGTCCTACTGAGAATTGAACCCAGGAAGCTCAGCAGTAGTAATACAGACGAGACAGTTTGGTCACGTGACATTTCGATAGCTCTTGACATTCTGAATTTCAAAATGTAAGGGATTGTCCACGTAAACTTTTGATAGCTCTGGATATTCCTAATGTCAAAATGTAAGGTATTGGTAACGTGACATTTCGATAGCTGTTGATATTCCTTTACTAGTTTTACAATCGCTATCGCGAAGCTTTCGTTGATACAATGTCACTAGTCTTGAGCCTCTGGGAACGAACCCGGGACCTCACGCTCAGCAGTAACGACCAAGCAGTTACAAGGCTACTTACATTGAGCAGCACGCCCTTATCCAGCAAGCTGTGCTTCTTGGCCGTCATGACGAAGTAATGAGTGTCATCCTTATAGTACACGATGTTCTCCAGATCTATGCCCGTGACCTCGTACAGGTCCTTGAAGAACTTCTGGTTGAATATGAACGCGACGCCGCTTATCTCTGGCACCTGATGGGAAGAATACACAGGTTTAATTAATTAATAGTGCTTTGTTGAAACAATTGTATAAATATAAGCATAATCAGCGTACAACGTTCTGGGACCCAGGCCTGCACTGCGAGAGGCAGTAGGCCGTAACACACCACACAGACTCAGTAAGGGTTGGTGGAGGTCACATCTCTTCGAATTTTTGGCTCTAGGACGTGCCGGTTTTCTCAGATTGTTTTCCTTAGCGATGTCGGCGATGCTTTCCGAAGTCTAAATTGTCCAATTTCTTAATCCTTCATATTCTTATTTTTCCGAATTCTTATTTTTACATATTCCGAATTTTTCATACTCATTTATTTACACTTTCTCATTATTACATGTTCCATTTTATTCCACATTCTGTATTTTCCACATTTAAGTAAAATCACAATAAAAACTTAGTAACAGATTTTGTTCCACACACAATTTAACTTATGGATGACCAAAATCTACTTTGATTTGTGGAGTTGTTCTAGTGAACGCTATAGGACGGGGATGGTGAACCTTTATTAGAAAACGAGCCATTTAAGTTATACATTTTTATGTGACAATGAAGTGCCACCAAAAAATTTTCACTTTGTCTTGGTTGCCAAAAAATAAAACTCTAAATGCTATGATTTAATCAATTCTTTATACCATGAATTTCTTAAGGCGGAACCACACTTACGTGTCGTGGCGTGGCGTGGTGCGGGATCCACCAATCAAACGACTCTGTTTCAGCCTACGTCATAACCTAACGAGTTTTGTAGCCAATCAACTGCGTCAGAATGCGCTACGCCACGACACGTAAGTTTGTTTCCGCCTTTACAGCAATCCTAATATTTAATTATAGTTTTGTGTTGTATTTAAATAAAAGGAGGAGTTGGTGTCATTTCTGCTGTTGCAAATTACCTAGATTCTAAATAACTTCATTTTAGCACGCCCGAAATACTTTGTCGTGTGCCACCACCAAAGACCTTATACTAATTACTACTAGACTGTGCACTATGGCGCTAAAACCGGTCCGCGCGAGAGGGCTCCCGTTGGTAGTGTGTCTCTTTCTAATGAGGTGACCATGACCAAACAAAACACGGGAAAAATTGATTGTAAAAACGATAGTGTAAGTATCCCGATATATTTATGCTACCTAAATACGCTACCTACCTAATTTATTGTACATAAAAAAAAAAGGATTGATAAGTTTTGGAATCTACACCACTTACCGTATGGTGTCGGGCATAAATAATTTCATCGTCCCATGTTTTCCCGTGGGTGTCATAAGAGGCGACCAAGGGACAAACCAGACAATGGGCAGCAGCGTTCTCTGTGCATTTGTAACAACCATACTGCGATCGCCAACCCGCCTGCAAAGCACTCCCCATGAATAGCACAAATTGAACATTGCCCCTATAGTTCCCGGCAGCCAGCCTACCTTCGACTACGGTAGCGGTCGAGGATACGGTATGACAGGGGGTGCTAAGGATCCCGGACGAGATCCGGCTACCCCAACAAATACCGACGGCTGGACCTGACAACGTACAACACGCGCACACTCCGGTCTGACGAAAAGATCACCTAACTCGAAGAGGAATTGAGCAGTTTACGATGGAGTATTATAGGGTTATCTGAAGTTCGAAGAGAGGGGGAGGACTCGATAATCCTCAAATCCCAAATCTCCTCAAATCTCGTTCTTCAAGACCCATCGTATAGATAGGAATAAAAAGCTCTCTGATCCTACTCTCAAGCTCACGAAGAAGAGGCGTGAGATGATCCTGCAGTCTTCAGACGATGCTTTGAAATACCGGCAGCTAAATATACCTTAAAGGATCTCAATGATTTCACGATTACACATATTGTCCAGTTGCGTAGACAGTTGAGAAACAAAACTGCACCAATTTTATTCCTCTAGCAATCAAAATTCCGCCAAAAACTCCGCAAACAACCATCTTACATTTAGTATTACCAGGCCCAAATATAAGTACTACTCGTTCTAAGTATTAATTAATCATTTTTGAAATACAACGAATTGATTAATTATAGGAACTGTAGAAATATTTAAATACGTTTCGAAGTCTATGAATCGTTGTTTTTGGTATAACATAAAAAAGAAAAATTTAAAATTTTCTACCATTTCTACCAAACCCAATGATTAGTTGAGCTGGCAAGAAGTCAGACAAGGACACACTACCAGCGGAAACCCTCTCGCTAGGACCGCTTTTGATTAACTACCGTTTATAAGGAAATAGCTAACCTAGGTGGATGATGATAGATTTCATTTTAGCTAAACAAAAATTTTTAGTACACAGTCTAGTAGTAAGAAATACGTATAAGGTCTTTGGCCACCACAGGCACGCGTGCCACAGGTTCGCCATCCTTGCTATAGGACAATCAACCCTTTTGAAGTTTGGCACTTCCGTTTAAATAAAAAGATAGGAAGAAGTAATATATTCTTTTTCATACATTTTCTGAAAAAAGTGGCATCATATTTTTTTATTAGCCTTTGCTGTCCCACTGCTGGGCAAAAGCCTTTATATTATGAAAAGATAATTAAAAATTGCAAAATACATACGGAGCAAAGTCATTGATGATTTATTAAAAAGCGCAATATCACCTGAAGAATATTTAAAGAAATTATAACAATCATGTTGGTTCAAGTAACAGTATTGATACGTGAAATATAACAATTCTTTAAGAAAAAAAAACATGTTCCTTTTTATTTCAGAAAATATTTGAAAGGGAATGAATTGTTTTCACCCATCTTTTTATACAAGTACATGCGTAGTATACATAGTTATAGTTAGTATAGTTTATATTTGCTCACGATCTTTTTCTTTCTTTGATTTATTTGCTGGAATTGGTTTTGATTTTAAGTTTGATTATCAGATGAAAAAATGTATGACAATCGGTTTATTTTCCTTTTTGTATCGAACTGTACTCATTCGGCAAATTTTGGTATTAGGACAATAAACAATTAAGAAACCTAAGAATACGGAAATATAAGAATTTGAAAAAATAATAATTAGGAAAAATAATGTTGCGTATTTTAAAGAATTCGTAAAATAAATAATATGGAGAATCGCGAATTTGAATTTTGGCGCTGACACCTCCTTAGCAGAGTTGACGAAATAATTTACACAAAGTAAATCGCCTGCCTGGATTTAGAACCCACGACATACAACTTACAAGTCGTTACAAGTCGTGTTAGGTTGTTATGCACTGTGCCAGCATCGCTCTGTTGAAACACTATTGCGAAATTGTATCTGAGACTAGTTTTATAACCGCGGCTTAGCTCCCCTTGTCTACCCCCAAGAACTCGTATTTTTTTTCGGGATGTAATGTAGCCTATGACACTCTACTTTAGTGTAACTTTCTATCTCTTTATAATATTAGTTAAGATTTGTGAATTAAACATAACACCACGCATGTATGCCCGAAGGGGTAGGCAGTGGTGTCTCTTGAATTCTTGCGCTTTTAGCCGTTCAGCGTGTTATACTGACCAGCAGTACCCCTCCTATACAGACCCTCGCAGTACTCACCGAGGCCTCCAGCTCCGAGTGGCGGTTGATGAAGTTGGCGGTGATAGCCATAGCCAGCTTGCCGCGAAACTCCTTTCGCTTGAAGCCGTTCAGCGTATTGCGCTTTCCGTCGGCGCCGAGCAGGGCGTCGAACTCGTACTGAGACACTACGTGGTCGGAGGGTAAAACGCGCGCCCGCCAGCCTAGAGCTGAAAAAGTACAATGCCTATTAGTATCATCATCATCAACAATCATGTCAGCCGTGCAGTGAATAACACTTTCCCGACTTTAAAATTGTACCGTGTACCCCATGTTCAGCAATCAGTCTTCCTTTTTGTAGTTTTTACCTTAACTGGCGCGCAGAACGGAGTGATTTTAAAAGCGAGAACGGGGGCCAGCTAGCCGGTCCCATCATTGAACTACAAGACTTACGGCTATGTGCCATCGGTACGTGCAGATCATCCAACCCATACGCATGAAAAACGTTTTAGGAATAGGTACTTTAATTGTGCCTATTAAGAGGTAAAGACATCCGACTATATTTTCCTTTTTGATTATACATTATCCTTAGAAGCACTAGAACCATCAAAAAATGATCAAAATTGCGCTTTCAACTTAGAGGCTTAGTGTACAAATTTGCAAATTATAAATGAAAAAAGGCAAAGGCACAGTATATATCTATCTTTTTCAGTTTATGGAGTGTCTTTTAAATTGGTCCAATATTGGAGGACGAAATAGACGAGAGTCAAATCTCGAATTTTGAATTTCTCTTAGGCAATTCACTTGGATGTCTGCGACCGCATTTCCTCTTAAGGAGTGGAATTCCCTGCCATCGTCTGATCTGTCCGTCCGGTAGCTACAACCTAGTACTAATTAAGTCAAGAGTGAATAGGTTACTCCTAGGCAAGCATGCTTCACCGTCTACCACATCATTGTTTACCATCAGATGAGATAGTGGTAATTTAAAAGGTTGAGAACCCCCTAATCGTTTGCGAAACATAATTGTTATATGATGTGTGTTCACTAGTTTACACTTACTTTCCGAATTTTCGGCAACAGTAGGTTCTAGAAGTTCTTCGAAACTGACTCCTTCATGTAATTCTACTCCTAGTAGTAACGCCACCTGGAATATTACAAAAACGAATGAAACTTGAAATTAGTACAATAATTCTGAAATCACGACAGAACTCCGAAGACTGATTTTATTATAACCAGCCGAAAGGCGTGCAATTAAGGACATAGGCCTCCCCCAATTGTCACCACACTCATCGGTTATGTGTGTCTCGCATCCAGTGGACTCTCGCATTCTTAACCAGGTCGTCTGTCCACCTAGAGCTAGACCTTCCAATACTGCGTCTTCTGTCTTTAGTCATCATTTTAATGGTTTTCGGCCCCATCGACCATCTGTTCTGTGATCAACATGTCGTGCTCACTGTCAGTTTAGTTTGGCAATTCTTTGGGATATTATTCTGACAAAATAATTTTGAATGTTTTAGAACGAAACTAAACCTTACTCAGAGTATATAATGCCTCTATTTACCATGTATCTTATCTTCCTAAACTCACATTCTAAATACAACTGAAACTGAACCCTACACAATGGGCTTACAGTTCAAATCCCTACAATCTTACTGAAGTAACCAAATATTTTGTGCTTAAATTTTACTGATTGAAAAGAGTGTCCGTAGAGTTTCTTGCACATTTTTCTCTATATATATGGAGATCTACTGACGCTTGCAAATGTGCAACAAGCTTCATCATTTCCTTGACAATTCAAAAGTACCTTTTAAAAAGGGTTTAAATGAAATCAGTTATTTTCAGTTTGAATTTGAGTTCACCACATCATCGCTTACCATCAGGTGAGACAGTGGTCAAGCGCGAGCCTATTGATAATAAAAAATAACCTCCATAAGTACGTATAAACTGTAGAAGCCGGATGCTGATGTGGTCGATGGAGCCAGAGCAGAACTTGCTGGTGAACTTCTTGGTGCCGAGCGCAGAGCATGTTTATTTGGGATAATTTTGACCGCTGGCTTAAGCTAGTTCTAAATTCAACTCAAACTGAACCATTACACAACTGGGTTAAATTTCAAATTTCCACAATCTCACCTTCATAAGTATACACTGTAGCTGCCGGATACTGATGTGGTCGATGGAGCCAGCGCAAAACTTGCCGAAGAACTTCTTGGCGCCGAGCGAACGCAGGTCCTGAATAACGAACGGCCACAGGTGCAGGACGTTGTTGCGAGACATGCGGTCGCGCTTTTCGATCACCACCTGTAGAAGAAATTGATAACATTCGGTACAGACAACCCTTCAGCTACAGACATAAGGCAAAAGAAATAACGGTAATAAAGATAGATACTTTTTTTTATTGGACCACACTAGGAATTTCTCCTGTATCGTGAGTGCGTTGAAAAACATTTAAAGTCACATACACAAACAGTCCGATCTGCAACAACTATTTGTGGGCCATAAAAATATTTGTTCCGTGAGGGAATGCAACTCGCGACAAGCAGCGCAGCAGCCGATCGCTCAGCCACTGCGCCAACCGTGCCGAAGTAAGAAAACCGGCCAAGTGTGTAGCGGACTACTCACAAAGCACTGATACAACATAACCTTATCAATTATAACTCTCACGTTAAAGAGCAAATAACTTTGATACGTTATTCCCGCTTTTACAGAAATGACAAGAAAATCTAAACATAACTATCTTCAAATATTTTCCTAGCGTTTTGATTTCAATCACCTTCCAAAATTAAATAGTAATCTGTTGCCCGTTTTATAATAGGCAAGGGGGTTGCCTCTAAATAGGTGAGGAGCCCTCACAGTACCGACCTTAATTATTTATTTCGTGATTTCTCTACAGACGATGTACACGTAAATATGTATTACCTTCCTTCTAAATGTCATTGGGATATTACCAATGGCAATAGCCGCCGATAAAATGGCTGTGAAACATCCATTATCACAAGCATTATAAGACGGAGAAATGAAATAACAAATTTCCAATTTCGCCATTTAGATACGGCACCATAGTGAAAGAGGCTTAAGTACAGTGTTTGCGGGCGTAGAATTGACACGTTAGTCTAAGCGACTAAGCCAGTAGAAATCAATGGCAATAACTTAGATTTCTTCTCTTTTAATTACTAATAACATACACACTTCTTTTTTAATTAACTTTATAAATTAGCACAATATTCGACATCGGCTTTGCTTGCCATATAAAAATATAGAGAGGCGGAAATTGGTATTCACCATAAAAACTGAGTTTTTGTAGCCTTATTAAAAGTACTTTTCCAGAACTGTAGGCAGTTAGCAGAGAACATTATCACTTAAATCTCATACGCTGAATACGTTTCATATACGCTCAATAAACTTACAATACGCTACGCGTAGATAGAAGGATGATCTGAGACAGCGGGAGCGACATGGAGGAGAAAAGCACACCCTCGTGTACTGAGGAAGGATCTGGTGGAGGCTTATGCTTGAAAGCAAAACGAACTGTTTACCGATATCTGTAAAATTTGTGAATTTGAACTAAACTTACCCATTAACTCACAAACAAAGTAACAACTAACGCAATATTTTCACGTGTTGTCGCATTTAAAATCAAATTGATGAACAGATAACAAAATGTTTCTTTTAAATAATTTAAAACTAAAAACACTTGGTCCCAGTACATAATCGCTTGTTTGATAGGTTCGCTATCAGAAAGTCGACTGCGAACGGTAGGGTAAGATGAGCGATAATTACGACTCTTTTCAAAACAATAAATGCAATTGTTTAAATAATTTTTCAATTGTTTTTGGTGGTTGCATCAGTGAATTGACGTCTGCCTAATCTAAATTGAATCAATCTGTCTCACGTTTGCCTAATTATGTACATATGTTTGGGCCGACTTCTAGACTTACTTATTTAGAGGATGGAACTGGGTACCAGTATTCAACATGGAGCAACAACCCATGGCACTACCTTTCGTGTACTACACAGGGTGATTTTACTGTCGTGTGCGGCCAAATCCGAAACTATGAGGATTAGTGAAAAACACTCAAAGCAGTCTCGGGCCGGATTTTGATGTAAACTAAAACTGAATCATTTTATTTTTGCAAAATCAATATTCTTTAACAGGAATCGAATCCGTTGATTTTGAAAAACGATTTTTCGTGTTGTATTATTATACCATCTGATAGTGTTGCTAATATGGACCAATTTCTGCGGAGTCGTTCTGAACAGTCAGTCACTTTTAACAACAATATGGTACTTGTTTATTTTTCTTACAGGGTACGTAAAAACTAATTCTATAAAGGCACGTTCAATATTCTAAATGGAATTAATAATATTGTAACGCTGAATCAGGCGCGGATACAGGAGGCGAGGGGAGCAATTGCCCTTGGCCTCGACCAAACTTAGTCAAATTAGACAAAGATAGCTTATTCTTTATTTTCATTCGTGGTTATATTTTGCATACTTAGATATTGATAACTTATTGTCACTATTCTATGAAAGAGGGGGAGGAGGGGGTGTGAAAATAGGTGCGGTAGATCAGCTTGATTGTGAGATTTTTTTCCCACTCGGGTCACTTAATCAGGCATAATCTCCATCGTCAAAACAGAAGGTTATTAACCCCCGCCTCCTGAGCGAAATTCAATATAATCAAATTAAGAAATCAAATCACCTATGTATTGAAAACATTGGCCATCATTTTGAACAACTAATCAGTTAAGATATAATAGGTATAGTGCTCGCCAAACTTCTTGGCCGCCTTGAAATAGACTTGCCGATGCGCAAGGCACGGATCGATGCACTTTTTGTATGACATTTACTATTGAGCAACCATTGTAACCAACTTCAGGGCGGCCAAGAAGTTTGGCGAGAACTATACATAGATGACCGAGGAAAAATAAAAGTAATAATAATCTATAGGTAGTATCAGTTAAGTTTTTAAGGAACTGCAAAAAACTGACCTTTCAAAACGGTGCAAAAATACAAAAACACAAACATAATAAATGTCGGGTGAGATCATTTATAAATAAGCATCGTTAAGTAGTTGCAAAAACATCATCGTGGTCACTACTATATGCCGGTGACGTATAGTTCTTATAGCAGAATCGTAGGCACAAGTGCAATCAGACCTGACGGTATGGCAGGAATCCTTGGAGAGGAGATGGCTGAGAGTTAGTTGACAGTAGACCGAATATATGTATTGTGACTTTACCGGATCTAATTTGGGTGTTATACCATGTCCATCCATCGAAAACAGACCTCTTAATAGAGTTGAAGATTTCAAGTATCTCGGATTCATTGCAGAACCAAAAGCCTGTGTAGATAGACATAGAATCAGAACCCAGGCAGCTTGTATCAAGTGGAGATGTCTTGGATCGTATACCTATTCGACTTCCGTATGCCATACAATAGAAGAGACAACTCAAAACAGTACGGTGTGGCGCAGCAAGAATACTGACTCCAAATAAACTGAGATAATAAGCAGGATAAAGAAGAAGAAGTATATAATTAAGTAGACATCTTTAAACTCCCTTTTACTAATACTAGGCGGCACCTAAATGTATGCCGTAAACTGTCGCACTGTTCAATTTTCAATTCTCGGCGCTGTGTAAAGGATTGAAAATCTAACAGATTTTGTTTAGGCAGCATCATCATCATGCATAAAGGTGTCGTCTTATAACAGAAATAACGAGAAGAATTAAAATGTTAACACCTAAAAAGAGTATGAATGATTTAATAGACATGGAACCGGTTTCTAGATAGAGATTTTAGATTTAAGAAGTGTCAATTCATATTCTAAACTTGACAGGTTTTCAGGCCAACGTAGAGACTAACAAATACTCAACTTTAAATTGATAACTCACAAATTCATTCCATTGTATTTTGTCACAAGTGTGGTCAAAAAAGACTTTTGCTTTATCTACTAACTTCGTAAATATGAAATCAATTAATTTTTCCTTTTAAAAATCTTTGTCCTACTCTAGGAATTTCTCCTGTATCGTGGGTGCCTTCACAAACATATAAACTCAAATCCATAAACAGCCAGACACGGAACAATTATCTGTAGGCAGTATTAATATTTGTTCCGCTCAACTACTGCGCCAACCGTGTCTTAGAGATTACAATACTTACGACTTTGGCCCCTAGAAGCTGGCATTCTATAGCTGCTCTGAGTCCGCAGGGTCCCGAGCCGATGATGAGCACTTTCCCCGAGGCACACGCTCGTCCCTTGGCGTAGACTTTGTGGCTGGCGCGAGCGTCGAACTTCTTGAACAGGGCTTGCGCTTTCCATGATCTTGACAGTTTCGCCTGAAAAATTATAACATAAATCTCATTTAATTTACCGTTTTTTAATAGGTTACTTTGCGAGGCCAGCGAAGGCTATTGACGTGGCCGAGTATTGGTCGAAGAAAACATTAATTAAGAAAAAAGAAGCATCGTCACGAAGAGAACAGTTAAAATTTAAAAAAAAATAGAAAACCCCGCGACACGTATTTATTTCAAGCTACATAATTTATCTAGTAGTAGACACGCTTCAATGGACAATATATTTGTTTTGATAAGCGGTACATTTCTGACCTAAAACCCATTATCCATTATTTTAAATTAGTTTTAAGTAATTATATTGCAAACAACTATTGTGTAAACAAACAGAGCATCGAAATATGTACATTGTTACGTATACTGTGACAATTTTAAGAACTACCTACAAATATAGAAATAATACAATCCATTTTTTTTATATTTACCCAAAATTACATCTGCAGTACTTTGTTTGGTCTACGAAATGTTTTTTTTTCAATTAAGTTTGGTTCCTCTGACTACGAGTTGCATAACTGTTAAATCGTTGCCCTTAATAAGTTCATAACACTTTCTAATGCTGTTAGCATATCAGAACACTTCTTTTGCACCTTCGAAATAATTACGTTGCTAATTCAGGCAATTTCGGTCAGGGTCGAGCAAAGAGCTCAGTGTTCAAACTAGAGCGGACACCGATACCAGTCGGTTTTAGAACTAAGACAGTAGATATGTTTACACTATTGAACCCTTGCGCAACTCGTAAGGAAAACGAGTTCAGACAGTCAGTCAAGTGTGAATCCTTAGTGAACGTCCGGAGCGTATCTCATGTCACCTAATGTTACACATACGAACAAGTAGATGACATTATTTGCTTAGGGTTGGCGACAACTTTTAAATAATAATATAATACCAGCTTGTAACAGTCCCACTGCAGGGCTAAGGCATATAGAGAATGCCGCTCGAGCATATTGATCACCACGCTTGCTGAAAGCGTGTTGGCGAATTTTCAGTGTTATATCAATCATAAGTCCAAATTTCCTCATGATTTTTTCCTTAAAGTATATAAATTTGAAATTTATTTTATCAAGCAAGCAAGTGATCATCAACTCAGACAATCGCAAACTGCTGGACGAAGGCTTTTAAGCTGCGCCACACCACCAGCTACGCCTCTTGTTCTGGCGTGTATCTACCAAAATAGTATTTTATTCAGTTTATGGATTGTTCTGTGTTCTACCACACATAAAGCCACCAGCAACTCCTCTTGTTCTGGTGTGTATCTATCAAAATCGTATTTATATTCAATTTATGGACTGTTCTGTGTTCTACCACAGATAAAACCTTTCAATCTGACATTTTATAAACTGTTTTCATGAACTTCATGACTGACCGAAACCAAATTTAAAAACTGCGGCAATATAATGTTGAATAACATATCTATCAATATATTCATAGGGCAGCAAATACAGCCTTATAAAACCCTTTATAGTAAAGTCAGAATAGTGTCGTATTATTTGCTGATAAGAATTTCAAGGCATGTGTAATTATCTTAGTATAAATAAACGCTATCTGGTCTCAAATAAATAACTGCTTATAAGTGCTATACTGCATTCATCCAGGGGGTATTAACCCACGACTAGACTGGGGGGAAACAAGGCACATAGCTCATAAGTACATCGGTCTACCTCGACAAAGGAATTTCCTAAAATAGCCAGACAATTTTCAATCGATGCGCGTACGATATTAGCAGGCGTCGTATTCTTATGCATATTTAATGACCGTTTGACTACACACCAGATCCCTCCATTGGCACATGCTTTATGCGTATCCTCACAAGAGTAGAACAAACAAAGGGATAAGATATTTATGCAAGGTGAAGGCAACTTCATCTAATACCCTTTTGTTTCCTGGAATGGTGAGTAAGTTTGATATCAGCAAAGAAATATCGTCAAGTGCTTCCTATACATAATTATTGCTAATTGCGGTAGTCTAGTATTAATCAGAAATGGTAATATCATCATGTTGATAGATTAGTTGGCAACAGCAGGTAAAACATAACTTCCTTCACTCCTACGCATTGTGCCGCTGTCCGGCCGGAACTCTTTCAAACGATTCAAATTGTGCTGATTATATTTGGATGGACCGCTTTTCTTCCGCTACTGTCCAAATATGAACGCTTGAGTGGAACACCTGACGACGCACTTAACGTTGCTTATCATTCATTCTACAGCGGCTGGTGAAATATTACGTCAGCTAGAAAAGTTTTTATTAAATTAAAGTAATTGACGACACGCCTTTTCTCCCTCTAGGGTCAACGTCTAATTCATACACTCGCACAAATAATTTAAATAAAGCTAGAACAGCGGAGGGTAAACAAAGTCACTTGATGTCCGAAATAACAACTATTGTTGAGTAATATATTGTTAGTCAGCGGCCGTTAGTGAGAACAATGCCAATGGCACGAAATAATTGTTCGAATACAGAATACATATCAACATTGTGATATCATAAAGATCTTGTTTATAAACAGTACGATAAAGGAATATAGTTGTGGAACTATAAAAGCAATTAGTTAAGGATTTATGTGCAATTATGCGGGTTTACGACTGTCGCCCACGACGGTCGACGACGACGGACATTGGTCGACATAATCATGATAGTAGAGTCACGACGCATGCCGCTTGCCAGGACTCGTGGCCACCGAATGTACTGTTGGTCCGTTACATCCTGATTTGCATGCATCACAATGATTTTCGCATCGGTCATGCTTGGAAATGGGTCGCGGTGTACAGATGTGACGTACAAGCACAATATCCACGTTACTGTATTAGGAAACAAGCCAGTCACCCCATGACACCGAACCAAGCATATAATGTTTATCATTCTAAACCCAATACACGTTCTTTGCAACTGGAAATCGAAATCTGGAGCATTATTAATGACTGACAAAGGGAGTGTTCAAGTGTACATTAATAAAACAGAGTCCTTTACAGCAGAGTAACTAACAAATTAGATTTTTATGTCAATTGTAATAGCAAATAAAAATCGATGTTGTGTTTCGCAACGTAACAGAAATATAAAAGAACACTACATCACACTATGGCTGAGCCATAGAGATCTTTCGCCAAGGCCTACGCAGCTTAGGGGAAACTGAACTGATTGAATGATGATACAAGGGACTTCATGCGTTCATCTAAATTGTGATCGACTGAGCTTCTTCTTTGGACAAACAAACTACAAAGAACATTGTCCTAAAAGAGACAGACCTACAAAACTATTTCAGTTCACCAATTCATGAATGACTTTCTGAGAGTCACCACTATTGACAATGTCATCAGCACGCCAGCGAATACGTCAAAACTTGCGCCCTTATTTGCGAGCTCAATCAAACAATGCGTATCAGTCAGGTATCTCGCAGATAAGCGGGTAATTAGTGATAGCATTACAATAAAATTGGTACACAGACAGTTCTTAAGAAATTCGCAAAGTGATTATGATTATAGATAAGCAGAAACAAACGCAAAGGCAAACAAATAATTACAATTGCACAGATTTGTGATTATTTTTGGTCCTCCAATAGTTTTAAACATTATTTAGGCTTTGCCACGGTAATGATATCTATCACCGTGGCTATGATAGGAGACCTAGAACGATTGTAAGCAAGCGCAAGCTGAATTTAACACTTAATAATACAGTGTTTTTAAGGTAACCGAAAGGTGTGGACCATATTTAAAAAAAATCATCACTCCATGTATGTGTTCATCGTTCTCCAAGCAAGTCAAAGTCAATTAATGATCTTTCTGTAACACCATGATGTATATCACGACGTCTGTTCTGCACCTAGGCATCGAAGTACCGAACCCACGCTCAAGTACTGCACTGGCAGTTGCAATTATGTAGACAAACGAGGTTGTCAACCGCGCCGATTTCAAACCCAAATAATTGTTGTTGTATTTCAATTGAATTGATTGCGTCGTTATTAAAATTAATCAATGTCGATAGGAGAACGCCTACCAACTTTATTAGTATCTCGTTTGATTATAATATCCGGCCTACTACGCAGAGATCCTTAGCTTAGAAACTAAATGATATTCGCAAAGCAATTGATTACCATACAAACACACACGGGCTTCAGAATCATTTGAATATAATAAGCCAAGTGAAGCTAGCAAGGACGCATTGCATGTACGCATATGGGCTAGGATCCGCAGGATTCGCTGTCTACAAGACGACCGAGCATAAACCTTACATCTTCGATACAAAGACTGATTTTGAATAATGCATTGGTGCCTGTCATAGGTTTTGAATGAATTTGTTATCTAAATGAAGGATACGTTCACACCTTATTGACTTGTATTCAGGACAGTACGAAGTAAGAAACTATCTTCTTCGATCTACAATTCTACACATTTGTTTTTAAACACAGATAGAATTTTCCATCGACTGTCCTGAATACAAGTCAATAAGGTGTGAACGTTTTCTTCATTTGGATAACAAATTCATTCAAATAAGCAGAGTTTCATGGGGGAGCGTCGCACTCGTGAGTCGTGCTCGTGACTCGTGATTAATAACTGGATGGTGTGTGTTAATACTTTTAGCATTTGATGCAAGTGTCACCGGTGGCCTAAGGATGAGCGATGGTGCATTGGTGCACTATCAATCATGCAACCCAACCCTTGCGACAGCCATGTATCATATGCGAAGACATGTGTATTTCATGTGGGTACACAACACACGCCGACCACAAATCATTGCGGACTGTACTTATCTGTAGACACTCACACTGGTCAGCAAACGACTGTCCGTGTTTTAGCACCTAGTTTAAAGTCATATATACAATACCTGCATAACGCAATGCAATACCAACAGACTACAGGCCTTCGATTGGTGTTGTTTGAAGACTAAATTAATTTACGTGATTGTGAACCAATCCAAACTAATCTTATAAATGCGAAAGTGACCGTCTGCTGGTTTGATCATTTCCTTTTTGATGAGGCTTGACAAGGTACAAACAAACAAATATACAGAATGACGCTGAACAGATTTGAATTCAACATTAGATTGATTGCACAGATATACCATGCCCTGATTAGAACATAGGATACTTTTTATACGTCTTTTACACGGGCAAAGCCGCTGACAGAAGTTAGTTTCTATGATACACAATATACCCATTATCGATGAGCAATGAAACAAGAGCCATTTCGTATTGTTTCTTTTTCATAATTATTTCAGAGGGCCACGTAAGTATGAGCCGACGAATACTGCAATTTTTTTTTAGACTGTTCTTCCCCGCTAATGTGCAAATGCCTCCTTTTTCCACTTTAAAACCCCGTCTCACTGTCTCAGTGCACCAGAACTGTGCTGCAGTTTGTCCGGTATGCGATAGACTTTTCTTGCCCTGCCCCACTTAAGAAAGGCAGCGTTTTGAGCCATATCTGCTGCGGCATAGGCCTCAGAAATGTATTGAAATATATTTCCAAACGAAAGAACTCCACGCTATTGTTCACGCAACACTTAATTCTAGATTTCTATAACATAGATTCAGCCGAGCAATCGTACCGAAAATAAAACGATTCTGACGTATGTTTCTGGTTTACATGTAAATCGATGCGATTGAAGCATGACGCGTTACTGCTGGTGGTATGGGGTACTTATGTAATTTGCACAACATGCTAGATTTTATATTCCTTGAAATAGAAAGATACAGTATTGGGGATGTATATAGAGTTTGTTGATGTAAATCAAACACTTTCTGCCCAGTTTTCTTCAGACTTATTCTTGTCGTTTCTTCTTGTAGAGCTGGAGATCGACTGTTCTTGTATCCGGCTCGAAGGACCAGACAATTCTATCTGCAACCACGCTGCAGCTGTTTCAAGACTCCCAAGACATATCTTTAGAACTGTATAGTTCTAAAGATATCTACTTGTATAAGTATACAAGCAAAGTTAGATCTCAGGCATGACGGTGAGTAACTCTTCAACGTCCGCCGCCCGAGCAACTTCCCCACTAAGATAAGCACTTGACATTGTTCGCGTTATCGTCGGCATCTTATCTTCACGCTCTCTTGCGCGGTGAGGTTCAGCACACATACGGTATCAAAACGGTATTCAGCTGACAATTTATTAAGAAGTGATGATGAAAAGTGAAAGAGATTGGTAGAAGTCCTGTGCTCTGCAGCAGGGTAGAAAACGGAGAACTAAATGACTGCTATGCCAAACGCCAATACAATATGTCCCTATTGTGTAATTGTATGATGATGATGAATATCTACATATTTGAATTAACCTAATTTGTTATACTATGATAGCGGCAGTTGTTTTTGTCTATAAGTCTAGGCAATAGCAGCTAAAAGACTTTTTTTAATCAACCTATATGCCACTGCTGGTCAAAGATCTCCTCGGTATTCCACTAAATCACTAAGAAAATAACAGTAGTTCATCTCCTCTATCCAATAAACGCGATAACAGATCCCACGAAACCCCTTTATTTACACCAAAAATTGTATAATGGCTCGAACTTTTGGTGTCAGAGCATTGCACCCACGCAAGCTCAGGCAAATACTCGTATATTCTTTTGTTTTTATTTTCATTCCTTCGTTACCCGAGCGTTGGTCGGTTTTATTGTAATTACAGGTCATTGTATTTGGCTGCAGGATCGTGTCATTGGATTAAGATGTTTGACCCGCGGGGCATATTGTGCTGTGAGTCGCCATGTCGACAATGACATGCTTCTAATTTGAACGCGTCGAAATTAAATGGTGACATCTAAGCCGACGAGTTTTGTTCTAGTGCACATAATAGGTTTGTAGTTGAACTGTCGTATATTGCCAAGAATACAAGTGTATGAAAAAAAAAGGAGAGAGCCTTGCAGAAAGCCCAAATACAGGATTGATAGTATTTTTGTTTAACCAGGGTCCGTACTATAACGTGTCAAATCCATCATGATTCCGCGGCAAAAAAAAGGATAACGCTCTTCGTACTGTATACCTCCATCTCCACTGCAGTGCCCCCTTCCGTATTTGCATGTTTCTCTGCCTATTGCTTCTTCAGATAATTTGCCCTTTGGATTATAAAGAAATTCGGTTTTATTAAAATTTCCTTCCATTCGGCTTCACTTCAGGGTCTGATAACCACTTAATGCATTGGCCAGCGTTACATTAGAATTATGTTCAACAAACTTTCTGTCTTCATTTCCTCGCTCCACCGCTCTAAGTGTTGAAAACTAGCATTGGTAGAGGTGCCATAATGTATTTACTAATATAGCTCCGGTTCATATTGCTTATTCTAACCTATCTGAGCTGCGGGAATCCTGTGGATGCGAGACGAGGCGTATCTCCATCAGTTGACATCTTTCGACTGAAATGATGACGATTCAAATCTAAGGTCCGTACATTTGTTTTTAAATAAATAACTGCCAATGATATTCGTGTTGGTAGTGATACAAGTTCACACAATATCGATCACAATGCCACTTTATCAAATCAACAGTATTCATTGCGTGCTTTACGCTGTCGAGCGAACGGACGATATTTTATATATATAATAAGAAATGGATTAGGAATTTCATTCGGTTGTGATCATCACGACTTTCATTCGATTGTGATCATCATCATTTTCATACCTCTGTCTCAAAATATATTAGGTTAGCGCACTTCCTTTCCTTCTTCAGTCACACACCCCAGTTCTAGCCATATTACCTTCCACACAAGCCGTCCCGATGGACGGCGAAAAGAATTTATCTTCTTTTGCGTTATATCCTCAGTCATGCACATTTTTGAACGTCACTTTTGCTCGTTTCGTTACTTCGTGCATCGCCAACGCAACGAAAGAATCCATCATGCTAGAATCAGAATTGGGTATATTCTAAACGACGGGTGGTCCAGTATTAGATTAGTTGAGAAGTCAACACCTCACTAGGTCGTAAGTTTTATTCTGCGCCGTAGTTCTCTGTTTCCCGGTACAATATCCGAATTCCTGGGTGGAAAGAGTAATAAACGGGGAACGGTGAGTTGCATACGTTTTGGCTCCGTGCCACGGAAACACGGACGTTCTAGATAAAATTCTACGTACTAAGTGTTAAATTGGTGTGTCACGTGGAGTTGGGTTGTTTTCACAGTTTTAGGGTCAGCACGGTTCCAGCCATGCGATAGATTTAGTACTTTACACTTTTTTGCTCTTCAGGAAGGTCTTATCTTGCCGTATCATTCCTTAACCGGTGAGATTTTGAATCGCAACGTAATTATTCATCATCATTTTTGCCGAATGAAGCCCACTGCTGATCATACCCCCCCCCCCCTCCCCAAGCCCCCAAGTGTCGCTACAGTGAATCTGTAGAACTTAAAGATTTTTTCTCAACCTAAGTCCATTATTTAAAACAACATAATGTTTATTCATCTACGCAGCCACTTGCAAGTGATGCGGTCATTTTATCTCACCAGAGTACACAAGAAACACTATCTCTGGCCCCCTGCCTATACCGCAGTGGAAAGCAGTGTGACCGGTACCTAAGATATACCCAAGTAAATCCACGCTCCGCAAACGTCGCGGTCTGGTAAACTTTCGTCTACAATACTATTAAAATATCACTTTCTAAGTTAAAAGTGCATTGCTAAATATTAACACTATACCAACTAAATATAAGCTCTAACTCGTGAGATTAAGGTTGAAAATGGGTCAGCATTGGTATTTAATTTTCAAACTGCTATGATTTATTGAATTCAGAGTAATGTGCGACTGAATTCCGTTGAAATTGAAACAGCATTTCCTTTAAGAGCGGCGAGTTAAGTACCAGACCACGGGTCAATACGTTTATTACAGAAATAGTGTCCTAAGGAGATAGCTAGAATAAAAAAGGATTAATTAAAAATATCAAAAAACCCGACTGCTTAAGAAGCGAACTAAAAAGACGTAAACGAGTCTGAGGATACTTATTCGCGAGCTGGCTGAACAAAACCAGATGCATCCTCCAACTGCACACAGCATGATTTTCTTCTTGTTTACGTCTTTTTAGTCCGCTTCTTAAGCAGTCGGGTTTTTTGATATTTTTAATTAAACTTTTTTTATTTATAACTTTTTTTATTGTTTTTTTTTCGGATTTAGTACATTTAAACATATAAGTGTTTTATATTTTCGAAATCACCTCCTAAAACCCTTTATTTTGATACCCCACACGATGGATTTGGAAGAAAATAAAAATTTAATCCTCCCCTCTCAATTTTAATTTTTCCAATTTTAATGAAGCCAGAATGACACTCGCAGGGTTAAGACGAATCGATTGACGTAAGAATGATCAAAATCGGCTAACGCGTTTGGCCTCTAGAACGCGATACGATAGGAACAAACATACATAAATAGACTGATTAACACATTACCCTCCCTCGGCAATCGGGTACAAGTAGGAATGTGTATATTGATCCTTATAATTGCCTTACAATAGCTATGAACTATGTATTTTTTACGGCTTAAGAAATCTTAATCATGTCTTAATTAAACAGATCATGATTAGCCAATCTGCTATAAAATCTGCAGATGCAGTGATTGAGTGTGTCATGTACCGGGAACCGTTCACATAACATGAGAAACATTTCTTTCAGTTCCGAGAACCAGGATTGCAGAGAGTTTGTACGCAATTTCGGTCCACATCATCTTGTTATGAGTATGCAGACAAAAAAGCTTGAAAATGTTTGGTGATATACACGCCTGTGTTTTTTGAAGAGAAGCCAGTTATGATTAAGTCCCATATAATCGGGATCTTGATAGAAATCAAGTGCTTGCTTTCGCGCAAAAACGCGATCATCGCTTTTATTTGTATGTCAAAAATAGTCAAAACCCCAAGGCGATATCAGTCGGCACAGCGACGCGGTCGGCTTTGCCGTTCAAATGAACACGACGATCGCGTTTTCGCGCTTTGGTCGCTTATTAGAACGACGCCTAACTAACGCCCGGTGACTTCTCTTCGTCCCCAATCGAGATCGAGGACTTAATTCATAATTCTTTATTCATCATTATCATCTTCCTGTTCTTATCCCACCTTACTTGGGTTCGGCGCAACACGTTTTCTTACGTCCTGTACTCAGTATAATGTACACAAGAAAACATTAATTACAGTGTAACAATAAAGAACTTAATGAAATAAGGAACTTAACTCAAGGCGAGTAAATCTTAGAGTGACATACAGGGATCATAAAATAGGGCAGGATCCAGTGTACAATAATTATAAACTAACGTTACCTTGAGCTTCGGGTAGAAGTCTGGCAGTCTGTTGGGTTTGAGGTTGAGCGTGGTGCAGATCTCCCGGTGTAGCGCCAGGATCTGCTTCATGGTGCCGGCTGAGCAGAAGTGGTCGAACATCTCGGCCGCCAGAGCGCATTCTGGAGGCGTGGGCTCCACCACGCGGGCTCCCCTATTCATTTTGAAGGGGCTGTGGACAAAAAAACATTACAGTTAGTTGGTTGCATAGTTTCATTGATGGCAATGATCATTTCTAGTTTGCGTTATAATTGTTACCGTATTATTGCAAACACGTTAGTTTGTATTTTGTAATCAATCTTGCAAAAAATAAACTCATATTGTAACGGCGCATAAACACAATAAATTTATACATATTTAATAATTAACAATATATCAGTGTTTTATTGAAAAGAAAGAATTAACAATCTCACTTGATGGCAGCTGGTACTTCTTAACCCCATTACGCTTTAGTGGTTGGCCGCCTAGGCGGTTCATTTGATCGGCCAGCCGCCTGACGCGGTTGGAATAGCGGCTGATCGCCAAAGGCGATTCGCCGCAAGCTAAACCGCCCATGAACCGCCAGTGCGTATAAAATGGTGGCCAGCCGAGGCCAAGTGCCACGGTTGAAATTTTGTGGCGGTGCGTACGATACCAAGCGGTTGCGTATTAAAATGGAAAAGCGACTAGCCGCGCGGTTAGCCGCCCCCACGGTTAACCGGCAAAAAATAACACCTTTAATCGGTATCAATCAATCATGACAGAATAGGCTTGTGACGAAGAAAAGGAACCCTAAATACAAATTTCATTGAGTTTGCACAAAGAGAATCTTTGTGGGAACTGTACTAAGACCTTTTGTGACTGTTCCACTAGTATGTTCAAAAGGCGACTTTTTTTTTTATTCATTAATGTATAAAGCTATATCCTGAACACTTCATTTAAGGATCAGTATTAGTACAGACATGTTTAAGCCACTATTAAGTAACGGAAAAAAGTACACCAAAAGTTTTATTATAAACTAGATTTTCTGTCTGCGGATTCCCGGGGCCTACCACTATGACCCGTTAATTGTGAACTATTGTCACCTTTGTCAGATTGAAAAATAAACTCGCACAACCTCTCAGATTGAAAAAAGAAAGTGTTTTTGCAGTTCACCGTTCAAAAAAGAACCTTTACGGGATATGCCCATTTATGTTCTAGTGATTTTTTGAACACTTCATATTTATTTTAAAAGATACACAATCAAAAACATCAACTGACGGTGCACTCAACGATCCTAAAGAAGAACGGATGCCACTGGAAACTGACGCACGCTTTAACGTGAATTCTCTGAACCGCTACTTATCCAATGAGGAGATAAGATACGCTACAATGTCTCATTAGAAACGTATCAACATTTATGAACTATCAGAGCAAATACGAAGCTTGCGAAACATACATAACGCCTTTTTCCCAGAGGGGTAGGCACAAACTACATCGTAACATACTCCTTTTACGTTCATACATTTAGTCATCGCACAAGCCGCTTATGAGTACTGCGCACCTGGCCTTTCTGAAAAACATCACTCAAAATGCGAGTACTAACATTACGCCGTAATTTCACCTCTCCTGTGAGCCTTTTCCCTTATCTAATGGTGTGAATACAGCCACCAATGCCAGTTATCCGATACGCCGCCATATCTTAAACACAAATTAAAGATACGGCAAAACAGGCTTGCTACCAACCCGTTACCCTTCAGTATTTCAGCAGATACTCGTCATACTCTGCAGCTTTACCAATCTTCACCCCGCTCAGTGCTTTTACAATTTCACCCATATCTATTTCATTCTCATTCTCTTCGTCTGAGTTTGGGTCTTCTGCCCAGTTACCCAATCCTTGCACACTGTCGTGACAACTAAATAAACTTTCAAAATATGCAGGCCTAAAGTCTTGCCTTGCGTTCAATATGAATCCATCTACTGCTCTTAGTACATTGATACTCGGATGTTTTTGTCACTCCGCGAGCCAATCTTGCCTGTTTCTAGAGCTGCTCATTGGCACTGAAGTTATCAGAGAACTGCCCGATACTTCAGCAGAAATAACAATAACTTTCGAAACACAACACTGTTATGGTAAATGCACTAGTTTCACATAAGACACCACCAGTCGAAGACCGAGTACACTGACTAACTGCCGTCAACTGTCACCCTTAGGTAGGGTTGAAACGATATCACTGAAGTAAAGTCGATACTTAGATTTTTGATTGTTTAATTGATGCCGAGTAAGTTTTGATACTCGGCATCGATAAAAATATCTATGTCAAAACAAGTATTGATATTGTAAAAAGCTGACTAAGAAAAAAAAAATGCTCGCCTTTTCGACTATATCTGGATTAAGCTCTAAACGAATGAAAAAGTTAAATACAAAAATTGCTGTGGCGATTGTCCTACAGATTTTTTTCTTTGGCATAGACAAACACAAACAAGCCTACTTAGCCTACCAATTGTGCGAAACTAGGACTACCAATAGATTCTTTTTATCACCATAGATGGCTCTCATAGTCGCGTAGTTAAACAACGTATAAAAGTAAATTTGATATACCGATAGTCCGATACGAGTACTTTTGACCAATACCTACTTCTTTTTTTTTTTTGTCGACGGGTAAAATCATCTTATGACAAATCCCGCTCTTGGGTGGAGCGGGAGATAGTGTCAGACTTGTACTGACTAAAAACCCCGCGCCGTTCCTTCTAGCCTTCATACCGGGGCTCTAGCTTCCTTTCGGATAACCCCGAACCCCGGTAGGCTTCGACCCAGCTGGGCCCCTCTCTTTGCTGACAACTCCTTGAGGCGCGCGGAAACAGTGCGCGCCGTCGACGCCTTGGCTCGGTCCGGGTAGTTACCGGACGATCGGACAGCGAGCTACCCATGGCTCGCTGTCCACGAGCCCGCGTCTACGGTGGCTGGATATCGGGATTGGGATCCCGGCGGCGGCGGCGAGGGCGCCGTTGCCTGATGCGGTCGGCCTATTCCTTTGCTAGCATTACTGCTTCGCAGAAGGAGGCGACCGCCTGCCACTCCTCCTCGCTCCGGACCATGGCCTGAACCAAGGCCCGGCGCGAGAGGTCTCCGCCGCCGATCGCCCCCACGAGGGCACGGCGATGCTCTGCCCAAGCAGGGCACACCTCGACTGTGTGCTCCACCCGAGCGTCACTTCAGCTTGGATCCGATGCAGGAACCTCCCGAACTGACCAATACCTACTTGGTTCTCGGTTATAAACTATCAATACCAAAATACTTTGTATCGAAAAAGAAGTATCGAGTAAGTATTTACTCGTACCGTTTTTCCCTACTCTTAGGGTTCAGGTTCAGAGACTGCGATAACGCAACGCTAGACGCTCTAACTCAATATATCACGTATATCGTACTTGGTTCCTATATAATTGTAACATGAGTAATACGCTGGCGGACGCTTGCGCTATAATTAGTTATTATAATCTTATAACACGCTCGTAATAGTGCAAAGTGCACTGGTCATGTATTGGGTTCATTCACATATCAATGAACTCTGTTAGCGTTACTATACTGCAAGCTGGATATGGATTGGAACACTAAGTGATCACCTGAGTAACTGTTGGATTGACAAGGTTGACTGAGAATTGGTAGCAGGTTTTAAGAGGAAATGCGGGCAGAGAGCTCCGACTGAATTTCCTTAGTAAAAATTTAAAATTCGAAGTTTCGCTCTCGCTATAAATTGAATAAAAAAGATATATGTTATGCTTCTATGTTTTTCTATTTTCAAATTTGTACACTAGGCTTCTGTTGACAGCGCAATTTTAAGCATTTTTTGAGGGTTCTAGCGCTTCTAAAGATAATGTATCATCAAAAAGGAAATCATAGGGGCACAGTATATATGTTTCTTTTTAACACGCTTGCTTGGTATGTATGTATCTATGAATCTATTTATCTATGTAACGAAATCTTTGAACGTGATTTTCACCTCCTTCAAAACGTCGGATTAATTTGAAACTTAGCACACTTATCAAGGCCCGATGACAAAACAATAATTTAAATAGTTTCTCCCATTATCCTTAACAGGATTTTCAGGATGAGCGATTGAACTTAAAATTGAAAAATTACTTTTTAGTTCAATTTACCATTAAAGCGTGTTTTTTAGTTTGTTCAACGACAATTTATTCAGTTTATGGAATATCTTTAAAATAGTTCGCATATTAGAGGAAGAAATAGGAGAGAGCAAAAAAACTTCGATTTATTACTTTTTACTTAGGGTATTCAATCGGATATTTGCGACCGCATTCCCTCCTAAGTGTTACACGCTATGACCAGGTCACCAAGATCAAGGTCAGGTGGCAATCAATCTTCTTAGCGTTATCTCAACTATTCTGGGATCGCCTTCCAATTTAACTGAATGAAGCTGATTACCATGGAGCGACTATCTGAGGCCCACAACCCAGTAACTGGGTAACACGGTGCCCCTTAGCAAGACTGGTGTCAGTTTTTCTGGTGTTTGACTATCCGTAATGTTTTTCAAGGGTCTCTAATGACATCCGGGACTTAGCGTACTTTCCGTGGCATGGAGTGGTCTCTGTCTATAATGGATGCAACGTTGCACATCTACGAACCGACCTCATCAACCATTATTTATCATCGGAAGACCGAACCGTGCGGCCGTTATTATTTAGTCACGAGTCCCTTCTTCTAAAGTCTATCTTAAGCTTAAATTATGAAATAAAAACTTACTTCTGTTCTAGTTTTTATGATTTGATTTGATTCAGTTCAGAAGCATCATCGGACTACAAGACGTACGGCGCTGCGCCATCGGTAGGCGGCAGTAGACGTTTTGGGAATACTTTCGTTGTGCGTACAGCTAAGGAGTAGAACTGCCTGCCGGAATCTGTGTTCCCCGATAGCGACAATCTAAGGTATTAAAGGGTTAAGGGTTCTCTAAAGGTATTGCGATCGTATTACGCCGCAGAGGGTGACGGGGTTCGCATGAATTCATGCGGGCCTATACCTGGCTGGGGAGTGTGACAAAAAGCGAAAGCACTGCAGCGCCCCGGTCAAAGATAGCTGCAGAACACAGTGTAGTTTTAGTCAGTTAAGAGTCTGACAGACCCCTTCGCTCGCCCCTGGGCGGAGGACATCCTCCAGAATACCAAACGTTAAAAATATGGAAAGAGGGTCTTTAAGCCAAGGGTGAATAGGTTACTTCCAGACAAGCGTGTTTCACCGTCGACCACATCATCGCTTAACATCAAGTGAGTAGCAGTCAAGCGCTAGCCTATCTATACATGTAAATAAAATTGGAGTGTCTGTTTGTAATATGGAAATAACCGTTTTTTACTACATGTATACATACACCAAAACAACGTTTTTTACAATTTTTGTCTGTCTGTCTGTGTGTTCCGGGTAATCTTCGAAACGTCTAGACCGATTTTGACGGGACTTTCACAGCTGATGTTATAAAGAGAAATATAGGCTACTCACGGATCCTGTGGGAAACTTAAAAAAATAAATATAAACTTTATAAGTTTGACGCGGACGAAGTCGCGGGCAACAGCTAGTCAATAATAATAGTATGATTTGAATGACATTGCTATGAACTGTGTGAGTAAACAAAACACCATGATAAATAGAAAAGAAATGTGTGGTATCCGGATATCGTGCCAATCTCATACGTAATTCTTGTTAATATCGCAAGTGACGAGTGCTTACGTATCAAGACACCTGATAACTATCAGTCGGATAAAGAAACGGCTTCTGTCTGTACATGGTAACTTGAAGCATTTACGAGGGCTGTACGGCATTTGCACTGGAATGAGACTAAGCGGATAGTCACAAATGATTTCATCATTTATTTTTAACATCCGAAAAATCACGTCGGTAAACCAATTATGGTTTTTTTTTCTATCTGCCTAGCCTTGTCGTAATACTGAGATCTTCAAGTTTAACTGGATTTATCTGATCACTAGTATCTTGCATGGAGCGACTGCCTATCTGACCGCCAGTTACTGTGTGTAACTGGAGGTAAAACATAACTACATATTATACATATAAGGTGGATGCGCCTGAGTAGGTGATTAAGGGATCGTTTATCCAGCAAGTCTGGTTGAGATATATATGGATTAGCCGCCAAATGTAAATACTGCATGTCAAATCAATACAAAAATTAATCAAATGTTAAAAAGGAACAACCCATCACTATCAAAACTATGCAAAAAAAAAAAAAATCAAATATCAAATAAAATAATGCATCGCATGCAATCTTCTAGTCAAATCGGCATACTGTGATACCAGAAGATACAGCGACTATATCATGCAATGTCTGTAAGCCAGTTTCGTTCCATATCACGGCCCTAACCTTGTTAGTGTGGAAGTCGGATCAAAGGTTTAAGATATCAGTACCCATATTGACAATCACCATAACATTGCTGATCCAGAACTAATTGTTTACATTAAGGCTTATCGTCAGACGCGTGACGTGCTTTCCAGGGCAATAAGTTGTAGGGCAGTGTATTAAAGATGTTCCCAACAATCCATAGATCTTCCTTTAGAACGCTAAAAGAATGGTCACACAACATCTCCTTGCTAAAATATAACGGAAGCCAATCCATACTAATATTATAAATTCAAAAGTAACTCTGTCTGTCTATCTGTCTGTTACCTTTTCACGCCTAAATCATTGAACGGATATCAATGAAATTTGGCAAGTAAATTGATGACTTTCTGGGGAAACACATAGGCTACTGAAAAGGATACTAATAGTCTCCAAAAAAAATATGAAATATTTCTTTAAAAAAATTAAATATTCCTATTGGTCGAAACAAAAGAACGGACGATAACGAAGCTAAAGGAGTATTAGGGCTTGTATACAAAACTGCGAATCGGCGCGATGCGAATTCGCAAAGCAGAAAACAGCTAAGCAGTAACAAGCAACAAGCTCGTAAATATTTAAGATGCGACATCGCATCGCAGTTTTGTGTACAAGCCGTTAAGGATCGTAACAGATGGCATCCTGTAGTTTCTGTCTACCCTCATAGGGAAAAGGCGTGAATAAAAAAGAAAAGAAAAAGAGAAGTTTACTTTTCGAAAGTTTTCCAGACCGAAAACGCAAGAAATTCCTGACACAGATGCTAATTATACCTGTACAATTTCAAAACATCTACGTAGCATCTAAATTAAGGCGTGTAAATCTAAACTGCGTCTGAAATCAGTGAACCCGAGCCCCACGGAGCTACGAAAATCACCCTTTCTATTTTTGATAGCTAGAACATTACGTGCCAAACCGCGGGACTAAGGTGCACTACACATTACGGCCAATAAAGATTTGATTAGACTTTGACATACATAAAAAAGGTTTAGGTACCTGTAGTTTTAAGTGCCAAAAGATGTACATTAGGTACCTGTAGTTTTAAGTGCCAAAAGATGTACAGACAAGTTGTTGGATTGATGACCCATTCAGCAGGTAATTTGTTTCAAAACTTTAGAACCTTAAAGTTTTTTTTTGTTTTACTGGATTTTGGTATCTAATGCCATAATTCAGCAAAATCTCTAAACATGAAACCCAATGCATTTTAATTTGTATCTTACTGGAATCTAATTGCGGAACACTCGCAGACGTGTGGACCAAACGCGAGGGCAATATAAAATTCAGTCATGAAAATCGTAACTCTATGTCATTGACATCGCGATCCCCGTCCTGTCTCAATAATTGAAACAATGCACCTACAGTCCTCTGCTCCCTTTAACACAGTGTTAAATGATACACTCACGAGAGATAATTTGCAAGTCAGAGTAAAGACGTCATTCGCAAATGCACTCAGGGACAAGCTCTTGAATTGTAGTTTATATTCACTATTTTCTCCGGTAATGTTCCGGACAGTTCGAAGTCTGAGAAATAAGATCAAAGATTCAAAATATACTGCAATCTGCCAAGATAATATTCACGCAGTTTTTATCGCCTTTACCGCAAATCCGTTATGATATAAGGTTTTTAAATATCTTTAGAATACTAATGTTAATCTAAATACTTAAATCATCATTTCTGCCGAAAGACATCCACTGCTGGACGTAAGCCTCGCCAAGCTTCACCCCATCGACCGTACCTGTGCGTCTCGCATACAGCGGATTTCCGCGGCCTTTCACCAGGTCATCGGTACATCTTTTAGGAAGGCCTTCCAACGCTGAGTTTTCTGGTACGCGGTCAACTTTGTTACTCCAGAGCTTTTTAGCTCCATCCTCTAGCCGTTCTGCAAAGAATGTGCCCAGCCCACTGCCTCCTAAGTTTGAATATTTCATAGAATCAAAATGATTAATAATACATAAAGATAATTTGTTATATTCTTTATCTATGTAGTAGTTTATGATAATTTGATGGTGGCGTTTTATGTTAACTGTGAACGAAGTCTTACGCGTGACTGCCTCATTCATCTGTCCTGAGTCCTGAAGTATTCTGCCTAGGAAATCATGATGAGGCGTCTTTTGTCAGCACGCTAAGCAACCGAATATATATTTCAAGAAAAATTACTCGTCGTGTACCATGTGTCCATGTTTGTCAAGAATGCCAGTGCCCCATGTGCCTCTTTGGAGGACCTAACAAACGCTCCTGACGCTGCAATTAACATGGCCACCTACTGTGCGCAAGTATTTAAAGAGTTGTCTATCGACTCGAAAATAAGAATACAATAATCATGAACCATCCATTTGGTTAAAAAAAAATGAATTGTGTTGTCAGAGAAATTGAATCGTTATATTAATATGATTATGCAAAACGCAGTAGTTAAACCGTATAATGTGCGCCGACCGTTACACTGGGCTTATTAGCCTAACCAAGTACATTCTAAATGGTACCCTCGTTTGGATGTAATTAGTACCATTTTAGTTTGGAGTGCTCTACGGTAGGTGCAATATGCTATTTGCATTCAAGAACTTCTAATTAGAGTTTTTTGTGCCCAATTAACATGTGCACATTAATATTACGGAGTGTAAATTTTAAGAAAGTATTGTAAAAAGAAATGGCGAAAGTTCCGCCGCTCGTTACATAATATTAGTACTTTGGTGTTACACTAATCCTGTTCACTAATTCGGACCGGTACGAATATACGTATGTCTGAACGTCCTATACTTTTCTGCTAATACGATAAATAACAAAAACAGATGTCGAATATCATGGTTACCTAGTACCTACCATAAACAATCGTGTGATAATCAAGATGATTGCTTGTCACGTGTATTTATTAAATTAAAATCAAGAAAATACATGATCGGGAGCGTCGTAAAGTCAACAGAGTGAAACGGAACGCAAGCCCGCATCGCTCTATCGAAAACGCATACGCACACACTACGGTGAGGTGGTCGTGTCGCCAATTTATAATAGTAATAATAATACATAATATAATTATTACATGCATTAATTGTTAATTTATAACATAGTGATTAATAAACCAGCCAATTAAATTCAGAACCGTTCAGTCATATAAACATCATTAGTTAGATCACTTAACAACATATTTTTATTTATTAATTTAATTATTTAGATATGTATTTTTTTTTTCTATTATTTAATTTATTATATTATTTAATTTATTTAACTATTTAATTTTTGCTGCATGCAGCTGACGCAAAGACCACCCCCAACTCCACCCATTCTTTCCTGTCCCATGCCTTTCTCTCGCCAATTTATGTCGTATGATAATGTCCAGGTTTAAGCGCAGAAGGCCTAAATCTGAAAATGATAACAGTGTCGCAAAAGGACTAGTTCTCAAAATGGAAAATTTTCTAAAAGTTTCTCTGCGCCTATACTGTAATGTTGACGATGGATTAATCAGTCACTGCTAGTCATGAGCAGTTTGTTACACACGGGTCTGTGATGTTACACCCAAGTCGTGCTGCAAACACACCCATACGTGCGTGGTTGAGAAAAGGTGTAAGGGTTGCTTCACTATAGCCAAAAAATTTTTACTCCAGCTGAACATTTTGCGACCTCTTCAGTATTCACCATTATTCAATTTCAAAACATCGAGGACCAAGCAAACTAAGGTTTCCTTAAGTGTTATTTTTTCTTGTCTGATCGTAGTACCAAAATAATCAAATGTCAAGATGACGTTATAGTCTCAGATCAAGTATAAAGTCAAGATGGAACGTTGCAAACAACAAGGTGACGCCGGAAACTACGCCATTGCTTGTCAGTCGAGCTTTTTATTTGATCCGAGAGGTCGACTGACAAGCTAAGGCGTAGTTTCGTTGTACGTGTGTGCGTGTAATTGTGTATGTATAAGACGTAGTTTTAACCGGCGTCACCTTATTGTTTGCAAGTTTTGCAACGTTCCATCTTGACTTTTTATTTGATCTGATGATACAGTATAGACCGTCGCCTGCCCACTCACAATCGGTGACCGGAGAGACACGATGTCTCGACGCGCACCGCGCACCTACTGATTGGCGCTCTTTGAGTGGGCGAAATCCCTTACGCATCGTCACATATGAAGTCAGCGATATTAGATCAAGCTGATAAAAATAACTGCAACGTCAATTAAATTGCACCATTGTTCTCGATTCTGATGATAGACTTGATTTGACTATATTTATCCATCATCCATCATACCAATAACAAGCAGCTTTGAGATAAAAATAAGTGAACATTGTTAATAACACTCGTTTTCATGTCGATCTTGATGTGTGGTATGTACTACTGAAGCATTAATAGCATCATGATACGTTGCGGAAATGAGATGCTACTAGTCACGTATAGCTCCGTCTCTTCCTCGCACTGAAAGGACGATGGTATTAGAATGTCATAATAAGGCAGCAGGCACCATTCCTAAGCAGATACATAAATGATATCATCATCATAAAAATAATTATTATAATAAATTATAGATGTATAAAATAAATTTATAAAGGGTGATCGAATTAGATAATAATACCTATACTTCTCATAATTATAGATTCTGAGATATTTGGGTTTCGTGGTTAATATTGAATCACCTCCAAAAACATGAAAAACCAAGAAAACAATGTACCAGATAAAAAGCCGTTTCCCTTGAGAAATCATCTTTGGAAGCACTTTTCTTTCAATTCTTTCACAAACAGAAAGTTACTCACTAAGTGCCAAAAAAACCCACAAAAAAAGAAATATATCATGCACAGCCCCTGTGGCTTAAGCCACAGAAGCAAGGCCGAGGGAAAACGCTATTCAAGAAGATACTTTAAAAGAGGCAATATCGAACCATGTCTATTCTTCAATCGGTCCCTATTTACTGACGATCTCGGTAACTGGACACCTTTAAGCGGACAATCTGCCTCCATCAGTCCGGTCTAGAGTTGCCATCACCCGTCAGACCACCGTGTTGGCGAACTGCCTCGTGCTCTTTTTCCTTCGGTATTGCCAATCTACCAGCAATAATCAACCATAAATGAAGAGAAAAGACGGAAAAGGTGTCCGCTGAAGGGTAAAATATTGCACCGACCCCAAGTGACATGGACTAACTATCTATAGTCCAAAGTCACAACAATAAACTACTCATAATATATGAGTGGAAAACATACGCGTTGCACTTTATGTGCACTAGATGGGCTTGTGACTCAGCATCTTCATTTATTATGTCTGCCCTCGAGAACAGGTCAAATATTTATGGAGGTAAGATTAATTTCAGGTAGAATGTTAAGAAATATACATATACCAATTCTTGGAACGTATATAGTTATAAGCCGACCCAATGTTGAGGGAATTGAGTGTTCGATTACGATTTTGGAATAGTTGAAATTTCTGCACAGGAAAACACATCGTAATCTCGTGCGCGATATTCAAGCGCCGTTATGTGATGAATTTTGGTATGGAGTTAGGATGGACTTTGGAAAAGACCATAGGATAGATAACATCGCGGGTGTACGTTCGCTTAGGCTAATTACTGACATGTCATTGTCCGCGGGCGCGGGCGTAGTCGCATGCAGAAGCTAGTGTTCGATAAAAACATAAAATTACATAACATCAAGCCTGTATTCAAGGGTTGCACAGAGATGCACCTATTTTATTATTTACCCACATTTCGCCAGTTATGTTTTTTAAGTCGGACTCGCGCACGAAAGGTTCCGTACCATTATCGCAAAAAAATGGCAAAAAAATCACGTTTGTTGTATGGGAGCCCCATTTAAATATTTATTTTATTCTGTTTTAGTATTTGTTGTTATAGCGGCAACATAAATACATCTTCTGTGAAAATTTCAACTGTCTAGCTATCACGGTTCATGAGATACAGTCAGTGACAGACGGACCCCGTTTTTACCCGTTGGGTACGGAACCCTAAAAAGGACCAGAACCATTGATATGGCTCAGGTTAGATAGTGTCAAAATATGGTAAGAGTATTTTGGAATTAAAAAAAATGTTTTTTTTTATTGTGAGTTTATAGGTAGGTTGGTATATCGAGGATTGGTACAAAATGTATTCAATATAAAAATAATACGTCATCAATCTCACATGGTCTAGTTCTTTGTACCGATTCACGGTATTTTAATACTTCCACACATTTACTTCGCGTGGGGTCACCAAACTATTTTCTATTTATGTACTCAGCGCTGTTAGAATTTTCATATTCATTAATATATGACAAATAAAAATAAAACTTATTAGTCGAACTTTTACAAAAAAAAATCTGAATCGGACTTGACGAGTATTATTATATCTGTATCATTTTCTTAAAAATAGATGAAGCACCTACGACGGACGGCAGCGATTCATACGCATATGAGTGTTAAATGATTCACGCGAACGTCGCTTCTCGTCTCACGCTCCCACGTGTTTATCTTCTAATTCCGAAAAGGCCAGTAATAGCTTTAATATTTATGAATTAATTTGGATGGATGAAGAGGGAGGGGAAGGCCAAAGAAAAGATGGATGGACTGTGTGAAGAGTAATATGAAAGAAAAGGGTGAAGTGATGGCGTGACGGGGGACAGGACGGTATGGAAGAAGAAAACGTGTTGCGCTGACCCCAAGTAACAAGGGACAAAGGCAGGTGGATGACAATTTGAATGATTTATATATCAATTAATTAATTTTAAATAAATTACATAAAAAGAAATATTTTGTGTATAGTATAATAAGAATTAACAATGATTTAAAAAACAAGTAAAAAAGAAAAGAAAATCTCGCAGCAAGGTGATAATGTCCAAGTAAATGGCGATTAGGGATCTAGAGAGAGGAATCATCTCACAATGCAAGCCGAATTTTTCTACGAACCCTAACAACACTCAATTTGTTTTATTATGATTATGTTACTTATCCTAATATTCTAGATACGGATAAGATTTTGTATGTTTGTTACGCTTTAACGCCTTAACGGCTGAACAGATTTGGATGAAACTTGGCATATGGATAGGACAAACTAGACATATCATACTTTTCATCCCACCCGGTATAATGTTGCCTTGGCATAATAAAACATTTTTCGCGTGGGCGAAGCCGCGGTGCAGAAGCTAGTTACTAATATGTACAAATCTCGCATTCGTTAATTAGTACGGGTACAGGCATCGAAACATCCAAACTTCAATCGATCTAATAGAATTATTCGAATAAATGGAAAAATAAATCTTGGCTTGAATCCAAAAATATTAGGTACGTATTTCCGTCTACTTCTAAACTGATTTGAACGATGTTATTGTTATTGTATGATTCCTTATTAAACGTCCGCTTCGTTTAAAACCGTAAAAATCTTTATCCAGTAATTTTCAAGTATGACATTCTGGAATAACCATCAACAATGTTGAAAGATGACCCATTGAGTTATTAAATCCTTTGTAGTTTTTATAACTTTTAGCTTCGCCGTAATCGGGTAAAAATCGTAAAATTATCATGCATGCTGTTCGTACGACTTTTTGATTATTGCCAATATGAGCCATTTTGATCTTTATGATGCAATAAATTAAAATACACCTAATTGTATTAGAACGTCCGTCGAATTTAAGTTTTCAATATTGTCGACTGCACAGATATACATAACCGTAGTTTTAGGGCTCCGTAGTCAGAAAGGAACCCTTATAGTTTCGCCATGTCCGTCTGTCCGTCCGCAGCTTAGCTCAGAGAATCTTAGTATTAGAAAGCTACAATTTGGCATGGATATACATATTGATCACGCCGACGACATGGTAAAATAAGACCATGAAAATGAAATTTGTTTGGGTACCTCTACCTCCTGTACAAGTAAAGTGCAGTACCCTGCAGTCAAACGGTTGCTTTTGGATATGTGAAAAAAATTACGGCAATAACATAAATAAAAAATTAAAAGGAAAACTATAACAACTAAGAAGGCTTTACAAGTTTACGAGTAATAGTCGACCAACTTATAAAATGTACTAAACAAAGTAAAATTTATCTTTAATGTCGTTATTTACTTTTTAATTCTTAGAGCAATGTTCGGTGCTTTAATAGTTTATGAAAGTATTTTCACCTAATTATTTTGGTGAATGTAGCTGTTTGTACGTAACCCTCGATGCGCGAGTCCGACTCGCACTTGGTCGGTTTTATTTAATAACAAGACCCCGGTTGCCTCAAAGCAACTGGTTACTTCAATCTACATTTACTCGTTATGATGATTCATCTCTCATCAAGTCATCAGCCACAATCATTAATATAACATGAGATCACATACTGGTGTTAGGTAACAGCCTCGCCTCACATAATAAAGTAAGACGATCCTAAATCAGTTTTACTTTCAACCGACTTTAATACCAACTTAATCAGATCGTACGTCTTAATTCTTTAGTGTACACCAAAACAGTACATTTAGACAAAGTGAAATCAATATTCATGTACTCAAAGGCGAGCTTAACTCCAAAATAGTGTTTTATTCCTTTGAATGATAGGGATAATAAAAACCGGCTAAGTGCGAGTCGGACTCGCACACGAAGGGTTCAGTACCATTATTCGAAAAACGGCATAAAAATTAAGTTTGTTGTATGGGAGTCCCACTTAAATATTTTATTTTGTTTATAGTATTAGTTGTTACAGCGGCAACAGAAATAAATCATCGGTGAAAATTTCGACTGTCTAGCTATCACGGTTCATGAGATATAGCCTGGTGACAGACAGACGGACAGTGGAGCCTTAGTAATAGGGTCCCGTTTTTACCCTTCGGGTACGGAACCATAATAGAGGGCAGTAATCCAGTGTACAATTCTTTTCATGTGAGGAGAGGAGAGTCTGTTGTGAAATATGTGTTCAGATATCATAACGATACCAGACCGGAACCAATCAGTAAGGGTCATTTTGGCATTTGTCTATTTTATTGTTCACAAGCGCTACTGCTGAGCATGTGTTTCTGGGTTGGATGCCCGGGTCGGGCAAAGTGTTATTGGGTTTTTCCATCTGGAATTTCTCAGCATCAGCCCGGAGTCTGGCTCTCTCAGGCTCGCCCTCCTATTACATGGGATTTAAGGCGCAGATACCCCTCAGTAGCTGATTTTAAAATGAGAATTACGTCTAATCGGCTTGTCCTAATTTTTTGTTTAAAATATGTTTTACATAAGACCATTTTCTTAATAATTTCATGTCAGAAAATGTTGAGTTTTATTCGTATAACATAGTGTAATTATAATGTAACTCGGACAAAAAAACGACAATCGCACCAAAACCGAAAGACAATTTAACTATCTACATTTCGGTTTAAGGCTTTTTTAAAGTCATAGAATAATAAGGAATGTACAAAAAACTACTGTACTTTGGGAAGCGCGGGTGTGAAACGAGTGCACGTTTTGTTCCCTCGTTGGCGACTGTCGCCGTCTTAACTTAAACATAACTGGCGAAATGTGAGTGTACTATTATATGAAGATGCACCTCTGCCCGACCGTTCGGCGAATACAAGCGTGGAGTTGCGTTTTGTTGTGTACATTTTGAGTAAACGTCCCTTACTTTATATTTCAAAAACCGCTCTCGACCCGCGCCTATTCTCACTGCACTTTCCTATATTTTCACATTATGCAACGGCGCTCTCGTGCTACAAGCTGGAAACGTGTCTGATTATTAATTGTACGGTGTTGCGAAACTTCCTATTAAGCGATTCGACAGTAATCGCCAGGTTTGTATCGATGCCGGGTTATTACATTTCTCTTTCAGCGGTTGCTGTCAGCCATTCAGCCATCGCAAGCGCACTCAAGCGCCAAAATTCAATCTTACTTAGATGATTTCGCTAGTGTTTAATTGAAGGGGGCTATGATAATTTCTTTATTGCCTTTTCGGGTTACATAGATTCTGTTATACCATCCATATTCATATGGGGAGTGTTATTGTGTATGTTTTTCTAACGATTACAAATGTGTCGTCAGACTCAGTTTCCATCTCGGATTTTCACCGAATGGGTGACAAAAAAAAATTGATGTTAGATTGGCCATACCGACACGTGGCTAAACACACAACTCCAACTTTAGGCACATCCAGATTTACAAAGGGAATCAAACCCCCCAGAGCGCAGACAAGCTGGCCGCTGCGCAATTGGGGTCACCGAGCGAGCCAAATGAGCCAGCGCGAACAAATTGTGGCACAGTGCATGTTGCCACCGCGAGTTATAACCTTTAATCAAGAGAAATAGATTACTTTCCACTCCGGAGATGAGCAGGCGACGTCACTGCTGTCGCAAAGTATTTATGATGTCACTTTCTCAAATACGAGTAGCTAGATAGTATTTCCATCTAATATTATAAATGGGAAAGTGACTCTGTCTGGTATACTATTAGGTGCACTTCTGCCCAACCGTTCGGGCGATAAAGGCGTGATGTTAAGTTATGTAGCTCTGCTTGTCTCTTTTTTTTTTGTTGAAAGGGTTTGGATGAAACATGAGATACGGAAAAACCATGTCCTAGTTAGGATATTTTAAATCCCGAGAGTATGTCTATTACTAACTATGCTCCGACTTACACGCAGGCGAAGCCGCTGGTAGAAGCTAGTCATGGTTATAGAGTGCTACTTTATATTCATCCGGATAGGAAACTAGTATGAAAATTCCACTTCAAAGGCAAAGAAAGTGAGGTATGGCATCTGTTCGGAATTACAATTGGTTTTCAATAACTTTCTTTGGTAGGAAAGGAATTAATATTATTTACACGTAAATGTCTTAGCTTAACTTTATGCCGTGAAAAAAGACCCGTAAATTATGATGACAAATTACGCTCTTTTTAGTTGTACCGTAAGGGCTCATCCAGTGGAACTGGCCCTTACGGTACATCTAAAAAGGACTAATAACTGACTTTGGAAAATAGAATTAGACCAATCCCATTTCCGAACCATGTCCACAAGCTGTTTTCAAGGGTCATCTAAACCAAGTTCATTGATTGAGAAAAGAAGTTCTTCTTTTCGAGTCGATGATGATTTAACCCTTAGACAGTTTGTGCCTAGAAGGTGGCCACGTTTATAGCGGCATCAGTGGCATTCATCAGGTCCTGCAGAGTGCACGTGTATGGTCACTTGGAGCACTCTGCACTGTAACAAGTGGGCCACGATGCTCACGACTCCGGTTTAAACCTCATGATTATTTTCGGTCACAAAAACCGAGTACAAATAAAACATTGTAATAAAATTATTAGTTCATTACACAAGCAACAACAAAGACGAAGAAAAACAAGGGCTTATTATTTAACGCGAGATAAAGATAATATTCACACGGCTCCTTAAAAATAAACAAAGAATGCGTTCATATCATCGCGCTATTATGAGGAAGGACAGCGGCGTGGCCGATTACTGCCATAAATGCGGATAATAAAGACAGTGTGTAATAAACTGGCCGTAATGAACTGGTAATCAAGTTCCGCGAACGAATAATGCTAGGTTCGAAACTTAGCTCGTGGGAGAGGTCCCAAGTCGAAATTCTGTTTTCTTTATCGGTAGTTTTGTAGGTTTGGCAGAAAGATCGAGGATCACTATCAGATATCTAGGCAGACGATTCGGAAGCAAACGTCAGCGAGTCATGGGAAAAAAGATTTTTGTTTTCTTTTTGCTCGCGCTTGACTGTATTAAAAGGCAATATAAACTGAAAACAAGCACGGTAGTTATAGGTAGCTAGTACTCCCCCCCGGTGGGTAACCGCATTGTCGAGGGAACCCGAGGAGCGGCCGCTTGTAAGGGCTTTTGCCGATAAGACAAAGACGGTAGCGGTCAACAAGTAGATTGCGATGCCGCTTGGGCGATATCGCAACTGAGGCCGTCTGCGAGGTCGTATTGGGCCTCCCATACCCATACGATATCGCGGCTGAGGTTTGGAGGCCGTGGCGGAAGAGGAGTGCCGGTATTGCGGTGCGCCGCTCTTCCTGACTGCCGCGGCCTGGCCGCGGATGGCGGACGCGGTGGGCCGCAGGGGAGGAGGAGTGTCGGTATAATGTTGGCCGCTCTCCCTATCCCCTGCGGCCGAAAAATGGTAAGTTGCGGGGCCATTGACCTTGACCCGTCACAGGGGGACCAAGGGTGCCATTCACCGGGTCGTCAGGCGCCCATGAGCTAGTTTGGGCCCTGCGATGGTCACGGCGTACAGTGTTTTCTGGTACGCCGGGGGTACTCCCCACAGGTGGGTCCGGTGACGGACAGCCGCGGCAGCATCGCGGCGAGTGCTAACACGTACTGGTGTTGTTTCCGCCATAAGCGGCACAGTAGGACACCGTGGAGATTTGGTGGGTTGTAGTCTCAAAAAATCGCACTATCTCCCCGTGGTAGTGCAGTATGTATATGCATTTCTACAGGAAAAATTTTTTTTAGCTAATACTAATAGGTATCAGTATTAGCTGCGGGTAAATATACCGCCGTGATTATATTGATCGTGAGACTAACGCTGATCTAAGTGTCTCCCGCCAGGAAGTCAAGACGGCATGATTACACATGATTTAATAAAGCGTTCACACTGAAAGTGTGTCGCAATTTTCTAGTTAACTTGACTCAAGTACTTGTCAGAGTTCAATAAGAAGGAAGGAAGTGTGCAATCACCAGTACTTACACCCCGCCTTGTGCGAGATGCGTCTTGTACGCATTTTTGTAAATGATCTTGAGATGCAATGCCCGTATGTATATTCATTCTTTGACCGCCTCAAATTTTCACCGGAGCCTATAAAATGTTAGTCATCTAGATATACTCCGCCTATGAACTCGTACTAGAATATAGAAAAGTGTCAAACCACAAAATAGTTATCAATAGTTATATATGGCAACCAACAAAATCTATAGGTACTAATATTATAAAATATTGCGAAAGCAATTCTGTTTTTTTTTCTGTTTGTAATCTTTTCACGACTAAACGGCTGAAAAGATTTAGATGAAATTTGGTATGGAGATAGTTTGAGACGCTGGGAAGGACATAGGATAGAGATAGGAGGTAGTTTTATATAACATCACTATTACTGAACTCTAGGCAATAGTCAGGGATGCACCGGCATTTACTTGTATCCCAGGCCCTCAAGTCATGGCCCTGTTGCTGTTGCACGTGAGGACCTTATGACTGCGTCAGCGCAGGGTGTTACCGTGGCTGAATACTGGGCCAGACACAGTATTTAATTAAAGGGACTCTGTTTTTCATCGACACACTAAGAACAAGAATTATTATATTTTTGTGTGTAATCCTCATGGATGATCCCCCATGAGGATTACACACAAAAATATAACGCCAAAAAAAAGCAAAAAATACGGACACAGGAGACTAAAGATGTTAATTTGCTTACAGTTAAAGGAAAATTTAAAAAAGAAAAGGTCATCGTTGGGCGGGAACGTATAAGTCCTTGAGCCGAGCCTATAGCTAACAGTATTCCGTAGTGAAAACACCATAATATGTTTGACGTTGAACAGACATTGGGCGTCAAGGTTGCCCATTGAGTCATGGTCGGGATTGTCGAACTCTGAAACTGCTTATTGATAGATACGGAAGAATATACCATCAGAATGGTAGTATTACCACACGCCATAACGCGTCCAAACTAACGTCAAGGAAAGCAGAGTGATATTCAACAAGTAATATTAGATTCATTAAATAAGTTTTGTTGAGATTGTAACGTGTAGGTAATAAATGTTATTCTACACCTATGACCTTCTCAAGTTGGAAATAATCCGAAATAATCAGTGCGGCGCGACGTTAGGCATATTTGCAGCAAACAGTGCTATATCGAGATCCTATGGATTACGGAATTCACTTGTTTATGCTAGTAGGATAGACCAAAACTATCGTTTGTTTACATAAATCCCACTTCGCGCTGACTGGAGTATACTCAGCTATGCTCGCATTTCTATCAGAAAAAGAAAAAAATATATTTAAGTATGTGTAACACGCCTACTGACCGGTACCCCTTACATATCTGCACATAGTAAAATTAACGACACAATACTTTTTGCTGTGTCATTACCAGTATTTAGTTAGAGGAGTTTTCAAATATTTATTTCAACCATATCACATACATCAATACAGGATTTCACCCAATGCGATAAGTGCGCTTATATTTATACTAGCTTTCCCACGCGGCTTCGCTCCCGTCAACTGGCTACCTACCTACCCATCTAAACCGTTTACGCAGCGCACGCAACGGAAACTCTCAAAAAGGAATATTTTTTGCCGTTTTTGCTACATTTTTCATTTATGCTCCGCTCCTATTGGTCGTAGCGTGATGTTATATAGCCTATAACCTTCCTCAATAAATGGGCTATCCAACACAAAAAGAATTTTTCAATTCCAACCAGTAGTTCCTGAGATTAGCGCGTTCAAACAAACAAACTCTTCAGCTTTATAATATTAGTATAGACTAGCTTTCCCACGCGGCTTCGCTCCCGTCAACTGGCTACCTACCTACCCATCTAAACCGTTTACGCAGCGCACGCAACGGAAACTCTCAAAAAGGAATGTTTTGCCCGTTTTTGCTACATTTTTCATTTATGCTCCGCTCCTATTGGTCATAGCGTGATGTTATATAGCCTATAACCTTCCTCAATAAATGGGCTATCCAACACAAAAAGAATTTTTCAATTCCAACCAGTAGTTCCTGAGATTAGCGCGTTCAAACAAACAAACAAACAAACTCTTCAGCTTTATAATATTAGTATAGATTAGAAACTTTAAGCGCAGTTAATTTAATACTAGCAAAAATCTCGAAATGTTGAGTAGTCGCTACAAAAGTGTACACTGCGTAGCAAGGGAGGGGTTCTTTTAATTCGACGTTAGAAGTGCCAAATAAATACATCACCAAAATATTCAAGTGTAGTCGAGGAGCAAAGATATGTTCTGGCTACAATATAATGTAGGTACTTTAGCAGATATCAGCCCACGCGAGCGATGCCGTAGGCATAGTTAGTTAAGAATAAATCTTATCGATTGATTTAGAAATAGATCGAAGATCTGGCAATGCAAGCCAACTGGTTGAATTAGCCAATACTGCTCTTTACGCAGTACAAAACATTTTGCAGTTGATTAATAATTGGGTGGAATTGTATATGCAGACACGAGTAATAGTAAAAATATTACGTTGAAAATTCATTTTGAGCAGCCCCAAGAATTTATCGAAACAACTTTGATGGTAAAGTTAAGGATCCTGTTAGTACAGCAGGACGGATGTGCTAATTTCACACTCGTCGCAGATTAGACCTACATAGGGTCCGGCTCCACATTACTTAGGGTAGATTTCTGCTGACAAACAAAGATGTGTACGGAATTGCAAAGTGGAGAGGAGAAGAGATGTTTAGCGGTTAGGGTGAATTCACCGAAATGCTGTGCGGGGAAATGCGTGCGGCGAGCATTGGACGTTGAAATGGATGAACTCACGCAGAATAGGATGAGTCTACCGCTTCGCGTTCCTGACGTTTAGAACCCAATCAATGGCTACTATCGCCCAATTCTCATTCAACATGCGGCAGATATGGCCTGCCCGTTACATTTTAATATGGCAGCTGTGACGCCTACGTTTGCGATTTGTGTTTTGAAATGAATTATACTGTTCCTTAATGGTCTGTATTTCTGTAATCTTAAGAATACTTCTTTCTACTGCTTGCTGGTAGACACCAAGTGTGTGTTTTTTTCACTACGTTAATTACCACGTTTGCGGTCATTCCTTCCTGCCTTAAACAATAACACTACAAAGCGAATAACAATCCCGTGCCTCCGAAAGCAGGTTAAAAGCGGAACCACACTTACGTGGCGTGGCGTGTCGTGTCGCCTTCTGACGCATTTGATTGGCTAAAAAACTCGTTGAGTTATGACGCTGGCTGGAAAAGAATTGTTTGGTCCCACGCCACGATACGTGTGTTTCCGTCTTAAGCCGCCTGATCTCTCTCCGGTCGTGTCGGATTGCTGGCCCATCGGACTATGACAGTGAGGGAACACGGAGTGCACCTGTGTTTGCGCAGAGATTTGTTCCATTTACCGCGCCGATGGCTAGTCTCCACTGAAATTGGCTGCTGTGGTCGAAATTCGGCTGGAGGACTATTTTTGCATTATAATAGATTTTATAGGTCGGTTTTATTTTTTTTGTAAAAAGTCTCTGTCTTATTTATTTTTGGAACGTACAATGAACTCTATTGAAAATAGAACAATAGTGAGCATCTCAAAAATATGATATTTTATGTGCAACTGCGCGAACTGTAAACGAGCAACTTGGCTCTCGGCCAAGCTCCCTGCGATATTGAGAACTATACGTAGACAGTACCCCAACGCTCTTATACCCTCACTTACATCACCAGGGTGCTCGACCAGTCTCAAACTAAAGACCAAGTACTCGTTAATTTTTCATTATCTGGTTCCGTATTATGACGTCGATGATTCCAGAGCGAGAAAGAGACGGCGTATGCCATAAGAGAACTTGGGCGGTAGAACCATCCAATTTTCGCAATGGAATCATAATGTCAACCGTTCTTCATAATCCTGCCACTGATATCAGGAAACCAGCCAGGTCATTTTCAGAATTCTATTATCTTTTAAGATACTTTCCGATCTATTACTTTTTTGACAAACAATGACTAAGCCCGATTTTCCCAGCTCAAAATTATCGCAGAATTAATGTTGTGATTGGTTGAATGAATTTTCAACAGCCTTCATAAACTATACACACAATTATTGACTTTCCACTACAATCTCTTACAAAGTGGGCAAGTGTTTAAGTTTGTAGAAAGATTGATATGCACCTTACTTACATCAAGTCTGGATTATAGAGAAATAAGAAAAGGATTAAATGATCAAGTTGTTTTAAGCCAAACTCAAAATAATGGTAAAAATGTGTTAACACACTTCCAGTTTCTTAACTAAGAATTTAAAGTAGAGTAATTGTCAACCCGTCTATGCCTGAAACATGTCAAACTTAGGCATTTAAGTAGAGTTTGACACATTATTAACTGCAAATTCAGAAACCGCCTCAGAGTAAATAATACCCTGGGCTTTGTTTTCTTAAAAAAGTTCTTAAATTTTTGTCAATGGAGAATTGCTCAGATTGTCTTAACTTGAAATTATTTAACTTTCTGCATTCATTAAAACTATTCTTATTATTAGGGCGCCATCAAGCAAACACAGTTTTTAAATATTATGTTTGGCCCATTATGCAGCCTTGGCAACAACATTTTCTGATGCAGTTATATGGTCCACAAATGTACAGGTTACAGGGCATGTGGTAAAGGCCAAAAGATGGGTCATAGTCTCTGCGAGACGCCGCACAAGCATCGGAACCATCCGAAAACCCACACCTGTGGAGGAGGCTATGGCTATTCCATGCAAAAAGAGTAGACTCTTAAAATTGGGTTGGCCTCAGAATTATGGTGAGCATGACTTGGATTGATCTATTGATCTAGACTACTGCGGTCATAATATACTCAATATACAGATACAGTCAATCTAAAGTTTCTTTGCTCTTAATTACTAATTACACACTTGTTTTCCTAGCCATACAAAAATATAGAATACAACTTTCTAAACTTGCAGCACAGTAATAATTATCATGATGTTTTCAGCATGCCGTATCGAAATGTGGACACACTGAGACATTACAGTTGAAAGTAACGCCTCTGCATGGAATGAAACACTTATACAAAGTTATTACAAATTACCAAGTTCCTCATTTCTCTTTTGTTATGTTTAGTAATTTAAATGATCTACGTATTCTCAACCAGCTATAAAACTAACATAAACTGGGTTGTTTACTTGCTTCTGTTCACTTGTGCATTTCTTGAATTCATTGCATTGCAGGAAGTACAGTAGTCCTCAATGTTTATGACCAGGCTAAACGTAGTCTTTCCTACGCGCATAGCATGGTGTGCGGGCTGTTCTAGTATGAGATTTACTACTGAGCAACCCTTGTGGTCAATTTCAGACAGGTAAAATAGTTTGCAGATTATTGTAGTTGTTATATGCAACAAAAGAGTCTAGATCACGTTAGAATTAAAACTACACTTAAGCAGTTTATAAGAAAATACTTGACACCCTTTGTAAAACACAATTTTCAGTTAATTAAGGCTCAAAATAGCCCCTACCAACTATATACATTATGGTACACAAAAAAGAATTTAGAATTGTAAACATTTGCAATCGCTATATTAAAGTACTTATTAATTAGGACAAACACCCACACCACACTTACAAAACATAACAATCTATATCCTAGCAATAATAGAAAGACTTAAAGTCACAAAACGGAAGGAGAAGTGTATTATACATCCAGCATTAGTGAAGAAAACAAGTCTGTAGACTTAAAATATACTTTCACTCAAACAAGATCTTCTACAAGCAACTTCCATAAACCACAGTTCTAAACTTAAATGAAGAGAGAAAATAAGTATATAGGCGGAACTACAGGAAGAAGTGACCAGAATTTGGAGACAAGAAATAATCAACATTGTGCACAACAGGTGACAGTTATCTCCACAACCGGTGTTATATCCAACCATCTCCACCATAGCCTCAAATGAATAGACATAAAAGATTCCTGCAGAATAGTGAGGAAGTTAATGTAAATTGAAGAAAAAGAAACAGATCATAACAACCTTTCTTCTTCATCTTAAAACTTCACCACAAGAAAGTTAAATCAAAATGAGAGTTATAATACTTTGCCATGAAAATGACAACAAACATGTGAAATAGGTATCACCCTGAAGAGCAAGTGAAGATTAGTGAAGAGAAATAATCGAATATAAGTATCTAAATCTGTATTCAGGACAAACGAAAAAGATTTCAGAAAGTGTTACACATTCGATAGATGTACGATTGTACGTGCGCGGAGAGTAAAATTAGAATAAACTTTAAAAATAAAAACTTTACTTTTAAGCTTATCCTGAATGGTCATCCAAAACAAACGTGTATACAAAATATCGGTTGGTGATAACTGTTATAAAATTCATTTGCGATATTTGACCCACACATAATATAAAGAAAATTTTAGTTAACTACAAGCTTGTAAAAATAAATATCAAAAAACACTCAACTGTACTGTAACTAGTCTCATTATAAAATGATTAATTAGAATCTCCAAATAGATCGTAATTACAAAGAAACTTACCTCAATAAAGGTCTTCAAAATGAGTAATTCGTTTTCGGTACCCGACACTTTATTTCTAAAATCCGATGAGAAATAAATATACACTGTCCATCGTCGTTATCAAATCATCGTTACACTAGTCGTATACTTTTAGCACATATTGTATTGTTAAAATAATACACGATTTCATCAAACCGTCGTATATTACAACTATACTGACCTGAAAATCACTAGAAATTAAAAACACTCCCCTTCTATCGCGACCACGACCATTGCCACCACAGATTATAGAATGCCACTGAGTAGTGAGTACTGAGACACCGACGTTATTTTACTTCGTTATTTAGATATAATACGCGAGTCTGTTAAATACCCAAGAACATTTGTACTCCATGGTTGTACTACTTAATAATACTTTGTATAAAAAATATTTTACTTAAAGGCCTTCGACCATTTTAGTGCCGTAAAACGGTTACTTTCTAAAGCATACTCCTTAGTAACGGCTAGGTTAGGCTAAGGTTTAAATAAATATGTACTTTTTATTTATTCATGTACATTATTAGTGAAACATGGTTTCTTCGTGTAAGTATTATATATGCTTAAAAAAAAATTAACAACACGATACTTTTTCGATAATTTTGGATACTCCTCCAAAACGACTTGGATGTTTAAAAATATTTTTACATAGATAAATTGATGACTAGAATTTCTTCATAACTGAAATAGCATATATAAATCAAAGAATATTTTGCAAACAAAACTGTCCAAAAATAGGTTCAATATTGATATTCTGGCTCCGCGCGGGCGCACGGGCAGTACTGCGTTAACATTGGGGAATATATACGCCTTAAACAAATTTATCGCGATGCGATAGCGATGTCCAACGCTGATAACGGTGAAGGAAAACATCTCAAGGAACCCTGGACTTAAAGTATATTTAAGTTTGAAATCGCCAACCCACATTGAGCAAGCGTAGTACTTGAGCCTTCTCTTGAGAAGACGCCATTGCTCTGCAGTGGAATAGTATAACTGCCTAGCCTTTTCCCAACTATGATGGAGCCAGATTCAACCGAGTACCAATATTTTACATGGAGTGACTGCCTATCTGACCTCCAAAACCCAATAATCTGGGTAACACAATACCTCTTGGCCAGACTCGTATCAGATTTCATGCTTCTGACTACCCGTAACGAAGCGATGTCTACAATTGATAGCCGGGACTAACAGCTTTCCGATGCACGAAGGAATCTCAGTATTATAAGATCACTCATCCATGAACCGATCTCGGTAAGCGTTGCTTGCTTTGCCCTGAGATCGACCCGTATGGCTGTTATTGTTTAGCCACGAGCTCCTCAGAGTAGTTAAACAGTAACAGGTTGGTATTATTTATAATGATCCGTGGTAATACTAATTCCATACAAATACCTAGTATCTCATAAAAAGAAATCCCACCGCAAAAATCAGCACATATTTTTTTCTTCTGCATCTTAATTTTCATGAGTTATAGATAATTAATAATAGAATAAATTGCTGCTGACTCAGAACATAATACTCTAATAAAAAAGATAAGAACGACAACTTCGATACAAATAAGCGAGCACACAGTTCTGTGTGTGTACAAGCTCGTGTGGCGCCCGCGGGCAGTACGAAACGTTTAGTTAGTCTGTGCATCAGAGACATAAATGTCTCAAAATCTAGTCTGCCAGTGTCAAATCGACTTTTATTGTCAAATGTCATTCAATTTCCGCGCAACGCCTTCCAACGCAATAGATTTGCTACTAAACTCGTTGCGTTATGACGTAGGTTGGAACAGAGTCGTTTGATTGTTGGATCCCGCGCCACGACACGCCACGCCACGTAAGTGCCAAAATCAAAAAAAAAATCAAAATCAAAAATAGTTTATTTCAAATAAACCTTAAAGGTACTTTTGAATTGTCAAACAAAAAACATCTCTAGTTGCAAATTCGCAAACGTCAGTAGATCTCAATGGAGAAGAATTTGCAAGAAACTCCACGGACACTCTTTTCCATCAGTTTCAATTACAAGTTTTTGGTTACATCATTCTTGTTAAGAAATAAATACATATATGTGAGAACGATGCAAAAAGACGTGCACGTAAAAGCGTCTAGAGTAACAAACAATTTCAACATAAAAATGCAATAACAGGCCGAGGCAGCTAAGTTATGACCAATCCCAACTGATGGCGCCCGTTCACGAACATGACGCATGGTTCGGCACCACTCAGCTCAACCATTATGGAGGGAACCGAATGATCCAACACATGTGCCACCATCAGAGAGAAATTAGAGAGAGCATGACACACTCAAATGCCAGGGCACACAGAAGTCAACCAACGACACATAGGTAGATTTACAGTCGGAACATAGTACTCACACATATGCTGGGCAGTTATATAATACTAAAAGAAATTGAGTTTATACAATACAAATATATTCATACAGTCTTCAGCAGCTCCAACAATACTTCAAAACTTTTCTGCCCATCACTAATTGTTCTTGCGCCCTAATGGCTGCGGAGCGGGACCAGCATTTAGCCAAGCATTTTTATCAGCGATGTAATCCCCCAACTTATAATATGCTTACCTGCATAGTGTGCGTTTTATACAAGTTTTAAATTTCGTCTCATTCAGTTCTAGAATGTGGGGAGGTATTTTATTGTAACATTTTATACAGTACCCCATAAAAGATGATGCTACTTTAGCCAGCCTGAAACCTGGTTGGATTAATTGGTCCCTTTTTCTAGTAACATAATTATGTCTGTCACCGTTTTTACTGAAAAGATGTAAATTTTTTCTAACGTACATGATGTTTTCATAAATATATTGACAAGGTACCGTCATGATGTTAATGTCCTTAAACAGTTCCCTTAGAGAATCGCGCCGGCGAAGATTGTATATCGCTCTGATGGCTCGTTTTTGCAGAATAAAAATTGAATCAATGTCTGCAGCCCTTCCCCATAGTAAGATACCGTAAGACATTATACTATGAAAGTAACTAAAATAGACTAGCCTCGCGGTATCTACATCAGTAAACTGACGAATTTTTCTAACAGCATAAGCTGCCGAACTTAGCCGCCCTGCAAGTGATATTAAATGAGGACCCCATTGAAACCTTGAGTCTAGCGTGATCCCCAGGAATACCGTTTTATCGACAAATTCTAGCTTCTCCCTACCCAAGATAATGTCACAATCAGTACTTTTGACATTCGGCAAGGCAAATTTTACGCACTTAGTCTTTTTAGCATTTAAAACTAAATTATTAGCCGTGAACCAATTTTGAACCTGTCGCAAGACGTCATTTACGTCGTCAACGTTACTCGTACGTCTATTTATCTTAAAAATTAAAAGAAGTGTCATCAGCAAATAACACCATGTTTAAATTGTTATTCAATAGATGGGGTAAATCGTTAATGTAGACTAGGAATAAGAAAGGACCCAAAATTGAACCCTGGGGTACCCTCATTTTCACGGTTAACCCGGACGAATTGACACCGTTTATTTGAACTAATTGCTGTCTATCATTTAAATAAGATTTTACTAAACTCAACGCTGATTGGCCTAGCCCGTAATGCTCAAGTTTCAAAAGTAATGTTTCATGATTAACGCAATCAAACGCTTTCGACAGGTCGCAGAAAACACCTATAGCATCTTGTGCCTCTTCCCACGCATCAAAGATGTGTTTTAATAAGGTGACACCAGCGTCGGTCGTACAACGTCCTTTGGTGGTTTGTGTGGATCCGCCTATAGTTTGTGTTGAATATATACTCTATGCATAAACCACATTGGTCCGTGTAACAGCAAATAAAGAAGATATTTATCAAACAAACTTAGAACGATTGCTGTACAACGTAAATGGTAAAGGGATGTTAAATAAATTATACTTTAGCCAGCTTTTACTTTAACTTGAAAAGGAAAATAGTTTTTCAAGTTCGCACATGTCGATTGTGGTGGTTGAGGCGAAGTTGAGTTGAGGAGGGTGTTTCGTAGTTTTTAGGGTTCCGCACCCAAAGGGTCTAAACGGAGCCCTATTGCTGTCACTCACGTGTCTGTCAGTCTGTCCGTCGTCTGTCACACAGGTTTTACAGCTAAACAGTTGGAGCTACAGTCTTAAATTTTCACAGTATAAGCATCTTGTTGACCCAAAACCATACAAATTGTCAAAAATATTTTTAAATTGTTTTAAGAGGGGCTCCCATTAACGAACAGCACAGCAAACGAACACCAGGGACACCAGTTATCATTGTTTAGAACTCGTTGAGTATACAGCATTTTTTTATTTTAAAAATATTGGAAAACAAGGCAGCTTTAAAAAAAATGTTTTTACCTTGAAATAAAAAAATAAAATAATATTCGTTTATTTACCTTACAAAGTTACATGTTAAAGACAAAGTCAAATATATTTATTCAACTGGGCCAAAAAGCGGCACTTTTGAACGTCAGAATTAAAAGTAACAAAACATAAAATAAAATAAAAATTGATTCCACCGTGCATTCGGAAAAGTAGCTTGTTATGGAGAAGAATGCACAAGAAACTCCATACTTACTCTTTTAAAAAAATCAAAAAAAGTGTTTTACAATATTTACATAAGTACATATATTAATAAATTCATATATGTGAGGACGATGCACCCATAATAGCACTATACTACGTACAGGTATAAAGTATTAAAAGCATTAACAGGTAAATTTATTAATTTGATAAATAGGAACATGGTTCTCACATACTTACAAATATTGCAACATAGGTAAAATACCTAATTCAACACCAACGGAACAGTGTGTGAGTCAAATTCTTAAAAAAAAAAAGCAATTACTATGAATAGGAATATAAATTAACAAATTTGATTTTGTCCACGCTAAAGATTGCCCTCTGGAGCAGGACCAGCATGTTAGATGATTGTATTAGCTTGGTATACACTTTAAACTAATTAAACTAACAATGACGTTGACAGATTAGCAACGGGTCCCAAACCAGGCACAGCCTGTATCCTGGTGATCCAGACTTATCACAGAGTTTGTAATTTAAAGTGTTCTGCTACCGCAGCAAGGAAATTTATTAAAATGACTAGTATACAAAAAATATCATTAAACAATAAAAATAGATGGAAACAAATGATATAATCTAAAGAATAATGCAAGAAAACATTTAATATGAGTAAATGTCGAGTGTGAAAGAGTGTGTTTAGTAGTATGTAATGTGTGTAGGATCAAATTGTGCAACATAGAAAACTTTCTATTTCCTCGTAAGTCCGGTCCAACAACCACTTCTTCAGTATTGATTTGGCCTCAGAGTATTTGCACGGTATGGTAAAAGTTTTACTTATGGAATTAAAGATGCGTATGGGTAAATACAGCGAAAACCGGGACTCAAACAGGGTTTTAATTTTTGGAAGCTTCATTCTATCAGGCAGTTTCCCACCCCTTTGACTGCAGCTGGAACGAACTACCTTGTCTTTAACTAGTTTTATCAGTGACTCCAGGATGAACAGTTTTCGACCACCAATACCAATAGCCGCTAATCCTGGCGGTGGGCGTACTCCTCCTTGTCGCGCTGCATCCTTTTTCTCCTTCAAGTAGCGAGCCTGCTCCACTGAGTGAGCTGGTTCCACTGCAACCGTGGAGTCTCGTGATCTACTTATCGATTGTGAGGGATCGTATCTAAATTAAAGTTTTCAAGTATTTTTTGTTTTAGTGGTCTAAATTTTGCTGGCGCTAACTTCTGGTGCGCAACCCCTCCGTTTCTAATTTCGGTAGTATATAGTTATATAGTGTTTGTATAGTTTATCCCGCATTTTTATTTGTTTATTAATTTATTCAGGACCTCCAACGAAACATGAACACAAAAAATACAATGAATGTTCAATATGAAGTAACTAGCACTCCGCCCGCGAGTTCGTTCGCGTGATTTCGTATTTTATAATAGAGATGACTTTCATATGTGCAGTTAGTAAGGGCGACCAGAAATAAGATGTAAATTGTTAAATCAATAAAAAATGGGTTATCATAGATATCTAAGGATTATTAGTTTGGGACGATTCGTTACAAACTTATACACTATGATTAATTGTTTAACTTAAGACGGAAAAACACTTACGTGTCGTGGCGTGGCGTGGCGCGGAATCCTCCAATCTAAACTACTCTGATCCAGCCTACGTCGTAACACAATGAGTATTGTGGCCAATCACCTGCGTCAAAAGGCGCCACGCCACGCCACGTAAGTGTGGTTCCGCCTTTAGGCCCGATTATTCGATAGTCTGTTATCTTATATCTGAGGAATAAAAATGGCGGTTTGACAGCTTTTGTATAGAAAATATGTCAAACGGCCATTTTTATGCCTCAGATAAAAGTTATCAGACTATTGAAGAATCGGCCCTAGAATAATAAATTTAAGGTTACCGCCATAAAGTAAAATCGTCCACTAAAAAAATAAAATTATAACCTGTTGAGGGTTGAATTTTAACAACCCAACTACTAGGTTATTCACTCTGGGGAACCACCCCACAGTGCTTACGTCCTCGTCGTGTTCCCCGGAAACGTAACAGTTCTGACCACCGTAACGGAGTGGCAGACTGGGTACGGCCAAAGTGCACTGTGCGTCGTAGACTTTTATTTTATTCATTGCGGTATCTGCGACACCTGCGGAGGCTACCATGCCAAAACCTGCGCGGGACGCCCTCGGGCATTTTATCAAAAAAGGCCCTTCGCAGGGCCAAACCAAAGGCCCTTCTCAGGGCCAACCAAAAGGCCCTTCTCAGGGCCAACCCAAAGGCCCTTCTCAGGGCCAACCAAAAGGCCCTTCTCAGGGCCAACCAAAAGGCCCTTCTAAGGGCCAACGCGACGCTTCAGCGTCGGACGAAGGCCGGACCTTCTATGGAGAAGGGGCGGACGACTTGTCGGACTCCGACAACGAGTCCGTTGTATCGGTGGCCAGCTCGATGGAGGTCGAGCAAAGTGGGCAATCTCAATCGCGGAAGCGGGCCTTCTTGAAGGAAGGGTCCGATGGCTCCTCGAGTTCGGCGAAGGAGCCTGCCAGGAAGGCTAAGGCCAAAAAGCCGACGAAGACGGCAGCGGACACCCACGACGTGGGTCTGGCAGACGCCCAACGCCAGTTGGACGTGGCTCGGCGGACGCAGCTCCAGCAGGAGTTGGAGGAGAGGGTGGTCGCCAAGGAGCAACGGGCGCGCGTCGCCCGGGCCAGCTCAGGCTACGGTGCGTCCCGAGTTCTCTACTCGGACCACTCCCTGGCCGAGCTGGAGCGAATGGCGGCGGAGGACGAGGAGGAGATAGTGGTGGTCGCCTCTAAGTCCTCAAATTTAAAAGGGACTTTTCAGAAGTCCCTCAAATGCCGGGCCGCGAGCATGCGCAGCATTGTGTCAGAGCTGGTGCAGAGGCAGGCGACCGACGAGACTCGGCAGTTGCAGGCGAGGATCGATCGCCTGCAGCAGGAGGTCAGCCAGCTACACCAGAAGCTGGCTGAAGACACGGCACCACCAACCCAAGCCGAGCCGAGGCCTGCGGTAGAGGGCCCCTCCACCTCCAACCTCGAGGATATCATCCGCAAGGTTGTGATGGAGGAGAGGGCCTTCACAAGGGCCTGCATAGCAGGTATAGAGGACCGGCTCCTCCCGGAGAAAAGCTACCGGCTGCCGCTTGCCTCGGACAAGAGGAAGGGTGGGCCGGTGCCGAACTCACAGAGGGAGGAGGACCCACTTCTGCCCGCCACCACCCCGTCCAACCAGCAGGGGTGGACGAGGGTCGTCAGCGGGAAGGGGAAGGGCAAGGGCAAGGGGGCGGCAGCTGTCGTCTCAGCCGTCCCCGCCACCACCACCCCACCCAGCCAGTCGAAGACGACATGCAAGGGAAAAGGGAAGGGCAAGGGCAAAGGGGCGGCAGCGGCCGCCCCTGCCGTTCCCGCCACCGCCACCCTTCCCAGCCAGTCGCAGGCGACCGGCAAAGGGAAGGGGAAGGGAAAGGGGAAAGGGCCGCCCCCCAAGGCCGCCAGCGCTGCTCCCACAGCCAAAACCGCCGGCACAAGGAGGAACCTCATTCCTCCTAAGACCGCAGCCGTCGTGGTGACGCTCACCGCGGAGGCTGCGGAACGTGGAGAGACGTACGCGTCCGTACTGTTGCGGGCGCGTGCCAACGCCGATCCCACCCAACTGGGGATCGGCAAGGTCTCTTGCCGGCGGACCCAAGCCGGGGCTCGAATATTCGAGTTCCCGGGGGCAGAGGGCAGTGCACACGCGGACCTCTTCGCAACGAAGTTGCAAGAGGTCATAGCGGACGCGGCCAAGGTGGCCAGGCCCGTAAAGACGGCGGCCTTAGAGGTGACCGACCTCGACGACACGGTCACCAAGGAGGAGGTGGTGGCGGCGGTCGCAGCAATTGGTGGCTGCGACGCCGCAGCGGTGCGAGGCCGGGACATCAGGCCCGGCCGCGGCGGCATGGGCACCATTCGTCTGGAGTGCCCAGTCGCCGCTGCCAAAGCCGTCCTTGACAAAGGACGGCTGAATGTCGGCTTCAGCTCGGGTGCAGTCCGGGCACTTGCGGCACAGCCCTTGCGGTGCTACAGGTGCTTCGGAGTCGGGCACACCCGAGCCCTCTGTCCGTCGACGGTGGACCGGACAGAGAGCTGCTACCGCTGCGGCAAGGAGGGCCACAAATCCGCGGCGTGTAAGGCCACCACGCCGCACTGCGCTGTGTGTGCCGCCAGTGGCCGCCCGGCAGGCCACGTCATGAAGGGGAGGATGTGCAATCCTCCCCCTAAGAGGGGAAAAGCGCAGGCGCCGAGCACGCCTGCCGCTACCACCGCCGTGCCCGAGGTTGGGCATTCGGCTGCTGCGGCTGAGGAGGGGGGTGCGATGTCCGATTGATGGATAGGGTCGAACATCGCATCCTCCAGGCGAACACCAACCACTGCGGGGCGGCCCAGGATCTGCTGATGCAGATCATGGCCGAGTGGTTGGTGGACGTGGCGGTGGTCGCCGAGCCTTACTCGGTCCCCAGCCGTTGGCTGGGCGATCGAGACGGCTTGGTGGCGTTGGTGGCGCGGTCTTCTACGGACTCCCCTCCCCTCTCGCTCTTAGAGAGGGGACCGGGATACGTGGCCGCCGCGTGGGGGGACATAGCCCTCGTTGGGGTCTATTTCTCCCCAAACCGCCCTCTCTCGGACTTTGAGGACTTCCTCGAGGTCCTCACCGCAGTCGTAGGGAGGGCGGCGCCGCGCCAGGTCGCCGTAATGGGCGACCTGAACGCCAAGTCGGAGGCTTGGGGCAACCCGGCTGCCTCGTGCAACGTCCGGGGACGCGCCGCCGAATTTTGGGCGGCCTCGTGCGGTGTGTCCCTCCTCAACAGGGGGGCGGTCCACACGTGTGTGCGGCAACGGGGTGGGTCGGTGGTAGACGTCTCATTTGCCACCCCTGCCCTAGCCGCCCGCGTCGTGAACTGGCGGGTGGAGACGGTGGAGACTTTGTCGGACCACCGATATGTGCGGTTCGACATCTCCACCGGCCCCCGGTGGGGGACGGCCCGCTCTGGCCAATCTCCCTTCCCGCGGTGGGCTCTCACCCGTCTGGACCGGGAGGCAGCCAAGGAGGCGGCCTTTCTCCAGGACTGGCTCTCGCCCCCTGTCGAGCCTGTCCTGGACGTGGACGCCGCAGCGGTCCAGCTCCGCGGCTCTCTGACCGAGGTGTGCAACGCCAGCATGCCTCGGTCTCGCCGTCCGCCTCCCCGTCGCGCCGTTTATTGGTGGACGGAGGAGCTGGCGGGGCTCCGAGCCGCGTGCGTGGCGGCCAGAAGGGCCTATATGCGGAGCCGGCGGCGCACTACCCGATCTCAGGCCGGGGAGGACCGCCTCTACGCCTCTTACGTGGAGGCAAAGGCGGTTCTCAAGTCGGCGATGTGCGCCGCCAAGGACTCGGCAAGGGCCGAGATGCTGGAGGGCCTCGATAGGGATCCGTTTGGGAGGCCATATAAGGCGGCGCGCAACCAACTGCGCCCCTTTGGCCCCCCACTAACGGAAACCCTGGAGCCGGCGTTGCTGGATGGGGTGGTCCGGTCCCTGTTTCCGCGCAGGGCCGACTTCACCCCACCAACCATGAACCCCCCACGGGGGGTGGTAGCTTCGCCGGAGGAGGAGGTCCCTCCAGTATCGGCGGAGGAACTTCGCGCGGGGGTTCTGTCCCTCCGCGCGAAGAAGACGGCCCCTGGGCCAGATGGCGTCCCCGCACGGGTGGTGGCCATCGCGGCGTCCCTCATGGAGGACAGGTTTCGGGACCTCTTCAGCGCGTGCCTGACGGCTGGGAGGTTCCCGAAACAGTGGAAGGAGGGGCAGTTATGCCTCCTCCGGAAGGAGGGACGCCCGGTGGACTCCCCCTCGGCTTACCGACCCATCGTTCTGCTCGATGAGGTCGGTAAATTGTTCGAGGGGATCATCGCCACCCGGCTAAACAGCCTTTTGCGGGAGGTAGGGCCAGACCTGTCGGACGCCGAGTTCGGTTTTCGACGGGGGCGTTCGACGGTCGACGCGTTGGCCCTACTCAGGGGCCAGGTGCAGGAGGCGTTCGAGGCGGGGGACGGAGTGTTGGCGGTGTCGTTTGACATTGCCAATGCCTTCAACTCCGTGCCCTACTCGACCATATTGGAGGCACTCCGGTTGTAAGGGCAGGAGCCTTTACACTTAATGTTGAATGTTTAATAAAATAAATGTTAATGTTAAAAAGGGTATTTAATACTAAATTGCACTAAAATAAGGTAATAATAAAATAATAGAAAAATGTTATAAAAATGTTGAATGTTGCGCGAGCTTGATGCAAACCGAAGACTGACGTTCTTGCGTAAGTGCCGATACTACATTTTATAAATTAACAAATTTTGCAGTATTCAAACTAGGCCAAAGTACAATGTGCGGTTGCTAACCGTACATCTTGGCGGGGCAAACGCAAAAGGCAAAAGGTAATAATTAAGATAAACTATTACAGAATATTTTCCTAATGCAAATAAAAAATTATTAAATTAAAACAATGTGAATAAAAAATGATTAAAGTTAAATGTTAAAAGAATGAGGTCTCGCGTAGCTAAGTTCTATGTTTTCAGTGGATGCTTCAGCTCTTGGTGGCTTCCGTGGCGGTAATCTGGCGGACGCGCCGGCGGCGCTGACGGCGACCTTGCCGCAGCGTTTGCAGTACACGTAGGCTCCTCCCGCGACGACTATTGCCAAGATCAGAAGTCCCATCGTAGAGTATGATACGATGTATTGATGCACATCGTGTTGCGACATTTCAGCCTGTTTTGTTTGATCTTCTAATTCTTTCAACGAATTATGAAGTGTTTCATAATCGTTTCTTACAAATTGTGTGTTCTGTTGTCTAGTTGATAAATCAAGTGGCTGGACAGATGTTAAATTGTTGATGTCTTCCAGATCAATTAGTGGTATTTCCGGGTTGACATAGATTTTGTTTGCGTAGTTAACTTGTGTGTGATATGTTTCTTCGTTGTTTCTAATTCATCAGTAGTGCCCGCAGGGAGTTGGAAGCACGTAAGATCGGAGCAAAATCCGGCTCGAAGGACCAAAATGTAAGGGCAGGAGCCTTTACACTTAATGTTGAATGTTTAATAAAATAAATGTTAATGTTAAAAAGGGTATTTAATACTAAATTGCACTAAAATAAGGTAATAATAAAATAATAGAAAAATGTTATAAAAATGTTGAATGTTGCGCGAGCTCGATGCAAACCGAAGACTGACGTTCTTGCGTAAGTGCCGATACTACATTTTATAAATTAACAAATTTTGCAGTATTCAAACTAGGCCAAAGTACAATGTGCGGTTGCTAACCGTACACCGGTACCACGGAGTGCCCCAATATCTGCGGGCGATCCTGGCCAGCTACCTGGAGGACCGAGAGGTCCTCCTCGTGGACAAGACGGCCAGGATCAGGCGCTACGGCGCGGAGTCCGGTGTTCCGCAGGGGTCGGTTCTAGGCCCTCCCCTGTGGAACATCGGTTTTGACTGGCTCCTGCGAGGAGCCCTCCTCCAGGGCACGAGTGTCATCTGTTACGCAGATGACACTCTCCTCACTGCCCGGGGGAGGAGCTTTGGGGAGGCGGCCTGTTTGGCCTCGGCGGGCGGATCCTTGGTCGCAGAGAGGATCCGCCGCCTGGGATTGAGGGTGGCGCTGAACAAGACCGAGGCCGTGTTCTTCCACGGGCCTCGGCAGCGCTGCCCTCCAGATGCCCACATCGTCGTGGAGGGCGTCCGAATAGCGGTGAAGGCCCAGATGAAATATCTGGGCCTAGTGCTGGACAGCAGGTGGCGCTTCGGCCCGCACTTTAGCGGGCTGTCGACGCGCCTGCTGAAAGCCGCGGACGCCCTCTCATGGCTCCTCCCCAACCTCGGGGGGCCGAGTGCACGGTGCCGGCGCCTTTATGCCGGCATCCTTCGGAGCATGGCCCTGTACGGGGCACCCATCTGGGCGGACTCCCTCCAGAGGAGGGAGAATGCAACCGCCATCCGCAGGCCACAAAGGGCCATTGCACAGCGGGTGGCGAGGGCCTACCGCTCGGTGGGTTTCTCGGCGGCGTGCGCTCTGGCCGGCACTTCTCCCTGGGAGTTGGAGGCATGGGTGCTCGCCAGAGTGTACGAGTGGAAGGTGCGGCGTAGGGCGCTGGGCGAGCGCCCCGCTATGGAAGAGCGGGAGGCCGTGCGGCGGGAGGCGAGGGACGCCATCGTCCTCCATTGGGCGGAGGACCTCGCCACCGCCGCCTTTGGACGCCGGACGCTGGACGCGCTCGGGCCAGTCTTGCAGGGCTGGCTCGAGCGGCCACATGGTTTCCTCTCGTTCCGTTTGGTGCAGGTGTTGTCCGGACATGGTTGTTTCGGAACGCACCTGCACCGGATCCGGAGGGAGGAAACCCCGGCGTGCCACCACTGCGGCGCGGCAGAGGACACGGCGCAGCATACCCTCGAGGTGTGTCCAGCTTGGGCTGAGCTGCGCCGTGCCCTGATCGATGTGATCGGACAGGACCTCTCACTTCCCAGCGTGGTCTACTCCATGTTGGGGAGTGAGGAGGCCTGGGCGGCGGTTGCCTCCTTTTGCGAGGTCGTGATGTCGCAAAAGGAGGCGGCGGAGCGGGCGCGGGAGGACGATCCTCTCGCGCCGCCGCACCGCAGGCGAAGAAGGGGTGGGAGAAGGCGGTTGTACGATCGTCTCCTCCCACCTCCTGGTGGTGACTAGCGGGCGACAGGCGCGGGGGCGCCTTCGCTCGCATTGCACGAGTCACCACCCTCGTCGGGCGGGAACGGCCGAGCACTCGCGGTCGTTCCCGGGCTCCTCCACTGAGGGAGGGGCGTGAAGGCCCCGCTATAAAGGCGGGCGGTCGTCGGCGGGGGACTGGACGTAAAGGCTCTGCCAGTTTCCCAGTCCTCCTCCAATTCAAGACGATGCGGGAGTGCCGCTGGGTTATTTTAGTGGGTATACCGGATTCATTCCGGGGAGTCCCACATACCCCCCCCATTCCCCCAATGGGTGGGTATGCGTAATGCATTTTCAGCGAGATCAAAAAAAAAAAAAAAAAAAAAAAAAAGGTTATTCACTCTTTTCTTTTTCGTTTATGTTAGTTAGTTTGCGCAGTAAGATTCCTCAAAAAAAACTTCAACATCCCATAACCCTATCTGGGATGTAATTTAAAAAGACCTATTATGTAAATTTTTGTTACTTACTTCATTCCCAAGGAATTAAATTTGTCATACAAACAAATTTCGCCCTTTTCACCCCCGTTAAAGGTTGAAAGTTCTAGAGTGGTGACCTCGTACCGGAAGCCGCAGCGTAGGAAGGCATCCCTTCGGGTGGAGTGACGACCTGGTCTAGGCTGCGGGAGGCCGATGATTGCGAAACGCACGGGACCGATCAGTATGGCGACGCTTGGCTTGGGATTGGGGAAGGCCTATGTCTAGCAGTGAAAGTTTGTTGGATGAAATGATGATGATGATGAAAGGTTGAAGTGCCGAGAATTCCTTCTTAGTGATCCCCTAGGCCACTACATAAAAACGAAACTCTATGCATTAAGATCGTTAGTAAATTTTAACACCCGCTAAATGGAATTTGGAGGGTCGTTTTGAAATACTTATAATGACAATCTTAATTGTTTTTTGTAGGTTAGTACCTATTTATGTCAAGTTTAGGGTATTTTTTTGTAATTGTTTATGTCTATTCTTTTTTTCTTATTTTAAATAATGTTCATATGTAAATTAAAATATTATTTACACGTCCTAAAACAAAAAAAATAAAAAAGAGTTTAAGGTTTATTAACCCAAGAAATAAGATTTTTTTTAAAACTTCCATAAATCGTCTTTTGGGGGCAGTTTCAAAAAATTGTTATCAACCTTTAATCTTTATTAACTGAATTATCTTATCTTATCTTGTGGAGGGGCCGAGAAATAACTCGGACACTTCGACCCATTGGGATCTATTGTGGTCCCCTAGATACTTTACTCCTCCCCAATCTCGTTGAAAACTCTTTTCATGAGTTTTACAACGAGACTAGGTGATATGAGCCTATAGTCTTCCGGTTTTGGATATCCAACCCCTAGGAGACTCTTTCGCTTACCAGCCAGTGCATCGCATGTGCACAGAAGGTGCTCCATGCGTTCCGTATGTTCTCCACACAACCTGCACATGGGTGTCGCGGCCAGACCCATCTTCATGAGCATGTCGTTGGTTCCAAAGTGCCCAGTAAAGGCCCCAAGCAGGTAGCGGATTGGCCTCCTGCTCATATTCCAAATGCATTTCCGGGCTTTGAAAGTAGAGCCTAGAAATTTCTTTGAGTGTTGTAAACCGGTACTAGACAGCCAATATGTTCGTTGTCTGTGATCTGCAAACTCCCTAAATGCGGCTTTTACGAGACACGTCGAAATGCCTACACATGGTTCTGGGCCTACAAAATCATTTGCTGAGCCCTCTCTTGCCAGTTCATCTGCCACTTCGTTACCATGGATTCCTTTGTGCCTAGGGACCCATATCAGTCTTACCCTGTTATGCTTCCCAAGCCTGTTTAGGGTCCGGATAGCATCCAGAACAAGTCCGGAGTCCACTTTGTAGGATGCCATGGCTTTGTGTGCAGCCTGACTGTCACTAAGAATATATATGGATTTACCTCTGGTGCCTCTATCTATATTCTCTTGAGCACAGGTTATTATGGCATATGTTTCTGCTTGGAATACAGTTGCCATCTTACCTAAGCTTTTGCTACATTTGTAACCTTTTGCGAATATTCCCGCCCCTGTACCTGATTCCATTTTGGATCCATCAGTGTACCACACCAGACTATCTTGTTCTGGTGGATCTAGTCCCTTCGTCCAGTTCTCTATTGTAGGAGTTTGGACCTTGAAAGACCTTTCAAACACAAACATAGTTTGCATTTTATCGGATATCATGCTTGTTACCCGATTCAGGCCTTCATTTACATCGAACTTTGTATGGCTTAGAGGTGCTTTGGATGTCTTTGGCTTAGAGGCATCCCATAGTCCAGCAACAGCAAGACGATTTAATGTCTTCCTTGCTTCGAATTCAACCATCATATGCAGCGGAGGGATATTGAGGTATCTCTCAATCGCTGCCGTAGGTGTTGTCCTGAAAGCACCCGTGATGCCGAGACACACTGTTCTTTGTAACCTGGTGAGTGGCACTTTGCACGAGGCAAGCTTTGTTCTTGGCCACCACACTATACTGCCGTATGTGATAATAGGTATTATCATTGTCCGGTACAGCCATAGTATCACTTTGGGCTTTAGCCCCCAAGTTTTACCGTAGGTGGAACGACACATGCCGAACACTCGTAAGGCCTTTGTCGTAATATTTTTCACATGAGTTTTCCACCTGAGTTCTTTGTCAAGCGTTACACCAAGATATTTAACTTCGGTGGACCAGGGCAGCTTTATTCCATTGAGGGAGGGCTCTCTTAGGTTTCCTAGTTGTCGCTTTCTCGTGAATGGAATAATGACTGCTTTGCTTGGGTTGATAGAGAGGTGGTTCTTTGTACACCATTCCTCTGTCATCCTCAATGCCTGTTGTAATAATTCAGAGACTATGTTCGGGAATTTACCATTAACCAATATAGCTATGTCATCTGCATAGCCTACTGTATAGAATGGTCCGGTATTGAGTTTGGTAAGTAGCGAGTCTACTACCAAGCACCACAATAATGGTGACAGCACTCCGCCTTGCGGTCAACCTCTTGTTGTTTTAGCGCTAAGTCTGTCTCCCATCAGTTCCGATCTGACTATTCTGCTTCTTAGCATAGAGTCAATCCAGTTGCACGTGGTATCATTGATGCTATGTTCCTTAGCAGCAATGCGTATGGACTCAAATTTAGTCTTGTCGAAGGCTCCCTCTATGTCGAGGAAAGCCCCGACACAAATCTCTTGTCCCTCTAGCGCAGCCTCGGCTCGACTTGCAACATAGTGCAATGCCGTTTCTGTAGATTTGCCAGGGCTGTAGGCGCACTGTAGTTTATGTAGAGGGAATACTTTAAGTGGTCCCTCTCTTAAATACCTGTCTACCAGTTTCTCCAGAGATTTTAAGAGAAAGGATGATAGACTGATGGGCTTGTAAGCTTTAGCTTCTTCATAAGTCGGTCTCGGTCCTTCGGTATGAAGGTGACTTTGACCTCTCTCCATGCCTTGGGTACGTAACCAAAGGCTATGCAGGCTCTGTAGAGCCTACTTAAATGGGGTATCAAAACAGATGCCCCTTCTTGCAATAGTATTGGGTAGATACCATCCGGACCTGGGGATTTGAGAGGCTGAAAGCCCGCTATGGCAAGCTTCAGCTTATTTTCATCTACCACTTTCTTTGCCGTGAGACAGTTGTTTTTGGACGTGTGCCTTGTGAGCTCGTCCCTTGTGACTGGTTCCTCTTCATCGCTGTCGCGCAGTATACAATCCGGCAAGTGAGTCCTAAACATCACGCCCAGAGTGTCCTGTCCAGTTTCCGTTAGATATCCATTCTCATCCTTTACAGATGAGAGTGGGTTTGTCTTGGTCATGGACATTGCTTTGCACAACCTCATACCATTCGGCAGATCTTCGATGGAGGTGCAATGCTCCCGCCAATTAGTTCTTCTGGCCTTGCGTACCGCCGTGTCATACCTCGTCAGCATGCTATGATAGCCAGAAAAATCTTGCCTGGCTTTTGCATCATTAAAGGCCTGTCGTGTTTCCTGACGTATTTTAGCTAGTTCAGGAGTCCACCATGGTACCTTTTTGCAAAAGGCCTTTTTCTCTGGCCAATTATCTTCCCATGCACCGATGATGCCCGCCTTGATTCTGTCCGCTTCAAATTCTATATCTAATATTGAATTAAGCTTACCTTCAGGGCTCCCTAGATTTACTTTGAGGTCCCTTCTGTACGAGTCCCAATTTGTATACCTTGGGTTTCTCCTTCGTCTAGTTTTGGCTTCTCCCGCCGTACTAAACCTAAAGCATATATAATTATGGTCGGACAGAGGGATTTCGTCCGATACATGCCAATTTTCAATATGGGCGCTGGCCCTGTTTGAAGCCAGTGTCAGGTCAATAACTTCATTTCTCGCAGAGGTCCTGAAAGTAGGTTTATTGCCTGCGTTAAGGATTTGTAAAGAAGAGCTTACCACAAAGTCCAGCAAATCCTCCCCTCGTTTGTTGACATCTGAACTGCCCCAAACGACGTGGTGTGCATTCGCATCGCAGCCAAGTATCAGGTCGAGGTTTTCTTGGTTGCAGTAGTCAACTAGTCTTCTGATTAGTGGTGTTACTGGTTCCTTTTGTTCATATGGGAGATAGGCAGAGGCAAGGATAATTTTCCTTTTCTCTGTTCCCGTCCCCACTTGGATCAGAGTTGTTGTGAGATCCCCGTAACAGAAAGCACGTAAGGGCATTGCCTCTATACCGCCCCTGATATAGATGCAAGTCCTCGCGTCATTAGTTGGACAGTCATAGAGCACCATGCCCCCTGTTCCACCTAGGCCTTTTATAGTCCCTTTGTATAAATAGGGTTCCTGTATCAAGGCAACGTCGTATGTATTAAGCTTCAGTTGCCGTACCAGAAGGGCAGTAGCGGCTCTGCAATGATGCAAATTGATTTGTACACACCTTAGTCCCCCCACCATTTGTGTTCCCACGTTGTCGTCGTGGTGGGGCTTGCGTGTCTCAGTGATCTTGAGGGCTTTGCCGGTAGAGCTACTCATGCCGGAAGGCCTCAAGTGAGAGACCAGACCAAGAGGAACACACACGGCGGAGTCCAGTCGGACCGCCCGGAGGGTGCGCTGTCCAGGAGCGCTGGCACCAACAGCTGTTGGCGCCTTCTGGACAGCGATTTCGGAGAGTGGGTTCGCCTCGGGTACGTGTCTGCTTATCAGACACGACCACGATGGCGAACGTGTATTGGGGACCCCACCCCATTGCCAAAAAGGTAAAAAAACAATGGACGCGCATCTCCAAAAAACATTACCCCAGGAGGGTACCGCCTGCCCCGCAGGCGGAGAATCCCTCACCAAGCAGAGCTTGGTCTGCCCCTCGTATTCTGGGGGGGGCAAAGAGCGCGCCAGGTCCGCAAAGGACCTGTTACCGTCCTTCGTGGACGCAAAGAGCCAGGGTGGCTCACTAGCCGGCAGCGCGGAGTCCCTGGGACCAGTTCCCAGCACGTCCGCGACGCCGGTCGAGGCTGGCCGTAGTTTCGGCCTCAGAGAGGTGAGTGAGGACGCGGAGTCGGACTCTGATGCCGCGTCCTCACACTACTCTCACGTTATGGAGGCGGAAGAACCCACCTCCAATAACAAAAGGAAGGCGGAGTTTTTGCGCTCCGTCTCTGACGACGAGGCGGTGCCTGCCCGGAAGGTCTCGACCTCGGGGCGGGGTACCGGCCGAAAGACGGGCAAAGGGAGAGGGCTCCCCGCTGAGAGCGCCAGCGAGGGACGCCAGGCTAGAGCCATAGTGCCGGCGATCCCTAGCCAGCTGCCGAAAGGAATGGAGGAGGCCATGGCCAAATTTAAAGAGGTCGTGGCAGCCGCCATCATAAGCGTGGCCAATAAACGGGAGAGGGTGGCCAAAAAGCGCTCCATCGAGCTGGCCAATGCCACGATTGAGGGGGCTCTGGGGTTCGTGTTTGAGCCCTACGAGCAGACCCTCAAAGGGAGGATTGGCCGGCTCGAGGCCTTGGCCGGTCTACAGGACTCCCGTCCTGAACCGGATCCGGTACTGGAAGGGCGTAGCACACAGGAGCAGGGCCGTTCCCTGCCCTTGCCTCAGGCGGAAAGCGAGGTTCTAACCTTGCTGCGGAAAGAGTTGGCTGCTGCCAGGGAGCAGCAGCAGCAACAGCAGCAACGGTTTCAGGAGCATATCCAGAGCCAGCTTTCCGTCCTGGAGAGCATAGTCCTGCGCCCTCCTCTCGCGGCCTCCGGCCAGAAGAGGGCGGTGTCATATGCCGCTGCCGCCGCGGCCACGGCTGCTGCGCCCAGGGCAGGCCCGTCGGGGCAAAGCGGGCGCGGGGCCGCGGCGCCGGAGGCTGCGAGGCCGGCCCCGGTTACCGAGCAGCGGCAGCGGCAGGGGAAGCCTGCCCCTCCCCCGAAGGGCAGGGTAGCGGCTGCCACCAAACCGGTGGGGCGTCCTGCCGCAGCGGCGACTGGGTCACGCCTGCCGCCGCCTCCTCCTCCGCCCGAAGACTCCTCGGCTGGCGCCGAGTGGACGATCGCCGGCGCCAAGCAAAAGGCGAGCAAGGCGGCTAGGGCAGCCAAGAAGCGAAAGCGGCGACAGGAGCGGAAGAAGCGCGCCATGGCCGCCAGACTTCGCGCCCCAACTTCCGCAGCTGTAGTGATCACACTACAGCCAGCTGCGGAAAAGAGGGGCGTGAACTATGACATGGTCATGGCCAAGGCGAAACAGGCGGTGGTGGGCCACCTCGACGAATACGGAGCCTCCGGGGGCTTCCGTATGAGGCGCACCGCAACCGGAGCCCGGATCCTGGAGGTCCCAGGTGCGGACAGCGGACAGGCCGCTGACGCCTTGGCCGAAAGGATCAGGGCGTCTCTGGACGTCGAGGAGGCCCGAGTGTCCAGACCCACCAAGAGCGTAGACATGCGCATCATGGGTCTGGACGACTCCGTCAGGGTGGAGGAAGTGGTGGCCGCCATCGTCAGGGCGGGAGGGTGCACGACCGATCAGGTCAGGGCGGGCACCATCCGCGCTGACAGCACGGGCATGCGAGCCGTTACGGTGAGCTGCCCCGTGTCGGCGGCCAAAGCCATCACGGCCGAGGGCCGAAGGCTCTTGGTGGGCTGGGTTTCAGCCCAGGTCAAGATGCTGGAACCCAGACCTCTGCGGTGCTACCGCTGTCACGTGGGGCACCACGTGGGGGCCTATTGCGCCGCAGAGGTAGACCGCAGTGACCACTGCCACCGGTGCGGAAAGCCCGGTCACAAGGCCGTCGAATGCCGTGCATTGCCGCACTGCTACGCATGTGCGGCGGCCGGCAAGCCGGCCGACCACCGGGCTTGGGGCAGGTCCTGCGACCCTCCCACCAAGGCCAAGGGCAAGGTCAGGGGGCCCATCCACCCTGACGTCCTCACCACCGCAGCCGCTACCCTGGCTAGCGCTGCTATCACCGCCGCTCCCGCCGCCGCGGCAGGACCCCCACAAAGGGCTCAGGAGGAGACGGTAATGGAATGTCAATAAAGACACCATTACGTCTCCTCCAGGCGAACATCAACCACTGCGCCGCCGCTCAGGATCTGTTGCTCCAGAGTATGGCGCAGTGGTCGATCAATATCGCCGTCGTCGCCGAGCCGTACTTTGTCCAACCCCGTGGAGACTGGATTCAGGACTTGGACGGCTCGGTGACGTTAATTTCGTCGGCCGCCGCCGGTACCCCGCCCCCCGAGTCCGTCACGAGGGGGCGAGGTTGCGTGGCAGCACGGTTCGGGGACATCGCTGTGGTAGGCGTCTACCTGTCCCCGAACAGATCTCTCGACGAACTCCACGTCTCCCTGATGGAGCTAAATCCCGTCGTCGCTGGGTTCGGTTCCCTCCCTGTGGTCGTTTGCGGGGACTTCAACGCCTGGAACACGGCTTGGGGTTCTCGGTACACGAACCGACGGGGTCGGATGGTGGAGGACTGGGCCTTGGAGCTAGGCCTGGCCGTCCTGAACCGGGGCTCTGTCCCCACGTTGGTGCGGATGCGGGGTACATCAGTGGTGGACATCTCGTTCGCCAGCCCCGCTCTGTCGCCGCGTGTCGTCGGCTGGCGCGTTATGGAGGAGGTGGAGACGTACTCTGACCACCGGTACATCCGGTTTGACGTCTCCGCCGAAACCTCGGCCGCGCCGGTCCGACAGAGCCCTTGTGGTCCGCGGTGGGCGCTTAAGCAGATGGACCGGGAGCTCCTCCTGGAAGCCGCGACGGTACAGGCTTGGGTGCAAGCACCGGACAGGCCTGTCGACATCGACGTCGAGGCGGAGTGGTTCCGGGAGGCCATGTCGCAAATTTGCGACGCGGCAATGCCCCGAGTCCATCAAGGTCGTGCTAAGCGCCACGTGTACTGGTGGTCGCCGGAGATCGGCGCACTGCGCAACGCGTGCAATCACGCGCGCCGCCGGTACGACAGACACTGCAGGCGCCGCATCCGCCCGCCGGATGCGGAGGCCAGAGAGGCGGAGCTGTATGAGGGATACAGAGAGGCAAAACGCACCCTCCGAACGGAGATAAAGCGGGCCAAACTCGAGGCCCGCAACGTGTGGCTGGGGTCTCTGAACGCGGATCCGTGGGGGCGCCCGTACAAATTGGTACGGGACAAGCTTCGCCCCTGGGCTCCGCCGCTGACTCGGAGTCTCCGGCCCCAACTCGTGGAGGGTGTGGTAACCACTCTGTTCCCTGCGCGAGGGGAACACTCCCCCCCGCCCATGGCTCCGCCTCCGCTAGCGGTGTCTGACGCGGACCACAACAGCGACGACGACGACAATACTCCAGAGGTGACCGAGGTAGAGGTGAGAGTGGCGGTGCGAAGGCTGAGTGCCAAGAACACCGCCCCAGGACCCGACGGCTTGCCAGGGAAAGCCTGGGTCCTGGCCATGGAGGCTCTCGGGCCTCGACTAAGAGGGCTCTTCAGCGCATGTATGGAGAGGTGCCAGTTCCCACTTCGCTGGAAGATGGGGAAACTGGTCCTCATAGCGAAGCCAGGGCGCCCTGCGGACTCTCCGTCCGCGTACCGGCCCCTTGTGCTGCTCGACGAGGTGGGCAAGATCTTTGAAAGAGTCATTGCAAACCGCCTCGTCGCGCGCCTATCACGGGTGGGGCCGGACTTGTCGGACGGACAGTTTGGCTTCCGCAGGGCGCGCTCTACGGTGGACGCCATCATGCGCGTGCGAGCCCTCACGACAGGGGATGCGGTGTCCCGGGGTGGGAGCGTCGTGGCGGTGTTCTTGGACATCGCCAACGCCTTCAACTCCCTACCCTGGAGTACGATCCGGAGGGCACTCCGGTACCACCGGGTGCCCGAATACCTCTGTCGAGTGGTCGAGGCCTACCTGTCGGACAGGTACATTGTCTACCCCGGTCACCAGGGAGACTGGAAACGTCGAGAGATGTCGTGCGGTGTTCCGCAGGGGTCGGTTCTGGGGCCACCCTTGTGGAACATCGGCTACGACTACGTGCTGCGCGGCGACCTCCCTGGCGGGGTCAGCGTGGTCTGCTACGCAGACGACACGCTGGTTCTGGCGCAGGGAGAGTCGCACCAGGCGGCGGTCGCTCTAGCGACACGCGGGGTTGCGATAGTCGTTGGTAGGATCCAGGAGTTGGGACTCGAGGTGGCGCTGCACAAATCCGAGGCCATGTTCTTTCATGGCCCTCGGAATGCGCCGCCACCAGATTCCCAGCTTACGGTAGGAGGAGTTCGCATCGGCGTCGGGTTGACGATGAAGTATCTGGGACTCGTTCTCGACAGCCGATGGAATTTCGGAGAACATTTCCGACGTTTGGCTCCCAAACTCAACCGGGCTGGGGCTGCTCTCAAACGGCTCCTGCCCAACCTTGGGGGTCCAGACGCCTCCTGCCGGAGGCTCTACGCGGGGATCGTTCGGTCCATGGCCCTCTACGGGGCGCCGGTGTGGGCGCCGTCGCTGCAAAAGCGACCGGCGACCATACTGAACGGCTGCCAGAGGGTCATGGCAATACGGATGGAGCGGGGTTACCGCACGATCTCCCGCGAAGCGGCGAGCCTTCTGGCTGGCCTACCACCGTGGGATCTGGAGGCAACAGTCCTTGCACACATGCACGACATGCGCGTGGAGATGCAACGCCGGGGTGAAAGTCCGCTGCCGCGACAGGTCGAGGTATGGCGGACAGAGCTCCGGCGGGATCTCACGGTGAAATGGCGTCAGCGACTATCGCAACCCAGTGCTGGGCACGCCACCATAATGGCGGTAAGTCCCCTCTTTGAGGCGTGGCTGGAAAGACCTCACGGCGTCCTTACCTTCCGCATGACGCAGGTCCTCACCGGACATGGCAAGTTCGGGAGGTTCCTGCATCGGATCCAAGCGGAAGAGACGCCCGGGTGCCGCCACTGTGCGGAACGCCCGGAGGACACGGTGGAGCACACAGTCGAGGTGTGCCCTGCTTGGGCGGAGCACCGCCGTGCCCTCGTGGGGGCGATCGGCGGCGGAGACCTCTCGCGCCGGGCCTTGGTTCAGGCCATGGTCCGTAGCGAGGAGGAGTGGCAGGCGGTCGCCTCCTTCTGCGAAGCAGTAATGCTAGCAAAGGAGGAGGCCGACCGCATCAGGCAACGGCGCCCTCGCCGCCGCCGCCGGGATCCCAATCCCGATATCCAGCCACCGTAGACGCGGGCTCGTGGACAGTGAGTCATGGGTAGCTCGCTGTCCGATCGTCCGGTAACTACCCGGACCGAGCCAAGGCGTCGACGGCGCGCACTGTTCCCGCGCGCCTCAAGGAGTTGTCAGCAAAGAGAGGGGCCCAGCTGGGTCGAAGCCTACCGGGGTTCGGGGTTATCCGAAAGGAAGCTAGAGCCCCGGTATGAAGGCTAGAAGGAACGGCGCGGGGTTTTTAGTCAGTACAAGTCTGACACTATCTCCCGCTCCACCCAAGAGCGGGATTTGTCATAAGATGATTTTCCCCGTCGACAAAAAGAAAAAAAAAAAAAAAACACACCTTAGTCCCTCCATCTTGGATGTTTTGATGGGTTTGTGTTAGTAGGAAGGCCTCAGTTTTGAGGCTCCCCCTCCCTCGCCTGGCTCTCCTCGAGGGCAGCTGGCGACGCAATCCCCAGTGTATCGAGGCCTTCGAGGATGTCATCCTCGAGATCCATCTCTGACGCACTGGTCTGTGTCTCCGCCTCCTGCGCCACTTCGTCAGCAGAGACCTCTTCGATGGCCTCCTCACACTGCGGTGGTCCATGTTCCGAGGGCCCCCCTCCTGCTTCCGCAGTAGATGCCTCTCCCTTGTCTTCTTCCAGGAGCTTGAACGAGTATCGTTCAATACCTCCTGGAAGAGAGTAGCCCAAGGCCTTGATGACCCCAGCAGACACACTGTCCATGAGGACGATACGACGGATGCCGGGTCTGCTCAGTGAGAGTATTCACGACCTTCCAGTCGTCCGTCCGCAAGGCAGGGTTAAGCCGCTGGAGCAATCGAATGGCCCGGGCAGAGTCTTGCAACGCCAAGTTGCGACTCTTCCATGCCATTTTGACTGGCTTTGGAAGGTCCTTGGCGTCGACGACCTTGAGTTTCAGGGAGCCAAGTTCCACATTGTGGATGGCACCCCGAAACCAGCAAGCTGCATCAGAGTTGTCGCAGGATACATGAACTGCACCTGCGACAACTCCGGGAGCAACTGTGATAACCGGCAGAGGATCCGGCGCCTCTTCCAGTTTCTCAATTATGAGCTCCTAGATTGGCACCAAGTCCTCCGCCTTCAAGTACTCTTCTGGGTACTTGACTGTGACGACAGCGAGTTTCACAGCCGCCACCGCATCCCTAAAGGATCCGGTCGAGGATGATTGCCCTTGGGTTTTCATCCTCTTGGCCGCCATGTCCCCGCTGTCGCCGCTGAGAACAGCACGAGGTCTCTTTGATGGGCCTCCCGTAGGGGTCCCCTCTAGAGCCGCCTGCTGTCTCAGCTTTTGGCGCTTCTTCCTCTGCGCCCCAGATCGTCCAAACGGAAGCCAGCATGATTCATGCCGGCCGCCGGGAGACAAAGAGGTGCTGCCTTTGCCGGTCGCGTCCGGGGCCGCAAGGTCCGAGGTCATTAGTCCTCTAACGCAAGGGTCCCGTGTCGCGCCGGCTTTGGCAGTACCCTTATGCCCATTGGGCTGGTTTGCAGTTCCGCCCTTCGGTGGTCCCACAGCAGTGCCGACCCTCGGCAGTGCCGCAGCAGTACCGCCTTTTGACAGTCCCGCCACAGTCCCACCTCGAGTCGATCCCGCTGCAGTCCCGCCTCTGGACGTTCCTGCTAGGGGAGATGCAGTCCCGGCTTGCGCCGGTCCCACCGTCTGGTGTGCAGTCCCAGCTTTCGCCGGTCCCGCCTTTTGGAGCGCAGTCCCAGCTTTCGCCGGTCCTTTCGCCTTGTGGTTTTTTTTATTATTAAAATCCATTAAAACCCGATTAATATTTATTCATCCCTCAATAGATCCAGCCCCTCCCCTTAACTGAATTAACAATATTTGTTTAAAAAAATTAGAAGACTACAAAATAAAAACTAACTGAAAAATAATAAAAAATGAAACAGGTAGAAACAAAAACAGCATATTACGCTGTTTTTTTCTACCTGTTTTTACCTGAAAATAATTTAGCCACTGCACATGGTCCCATACAATCAGAGGTAGCTCAGGAATTTGAAAACTTTTTTGTTAATTTTCCTCTTAAAACTACAGCAGCTTTAAACACCTCATCCGCGCTCTCTGCTGCCTTACTTAGAAATAATGTAAATGTGTGCCCTTCGGAGTTAAAGTTTCAACATACAAACCCCCAGGCTATTTTAAAAGATTTTAAAGATCTTATAATTAAATCAACAGAAGTTCTTTGGGGACTATGTAAATCAATGTGTAAAAGTATGTAAATCAATTATTGAAACTATTGCGCCCTATTTAGCTATCATAGTTAACACTAGTGTCGATCAAGGAGTTTTCCGGACCTTATGAAACACAATAAAGTAGTTCCATTGTTTAAATCCGGGGATAGAAAACAATCCGGCAAAGAAGCTAAGAATTTTGTAATTTACTTAGGTTTGCAATATTTGTTGTTTGCAATATTTGTTTGTTTGTATATGAGAACCATGTTCCTATTTATCAAGTGAAGGAATTTACCTGTTTTTGCTTGTAATACTTCATACTTATATGTAGTATAGTAGTGCTAGGTGCATCGTCCTCACGTATATGAATTTATAAATGTATGTACTTGAATATTGTAAAACAGTTATTTTTTTAAAAGATCAGGAATGGAGTTTCTTGTGCGTTCTTCTCCATAATAAGCTACTTTTCCGAATGCAAGGTAGAATCAATTTTTATTCATTGTAAATTTTAATTGTTAACGTTCAAAAGTGTTAATGGCCTAGTTGAAATAAATACATTTTACTTTGACTTTTACTAATGCGATAATTGCCGTTTACTACCATGAAATTTAAAATTGTTACACATATATTATTTAAATTACATATACATATACATACACATATATTATTACACATTATTAAAAGATACCCAGGCGTAACCTATAAAAGTTCAGGACTGAATAATTGTTATTAACAGCATTCCCGAATAAAAATTCTTGCACAAACTAATTCAGAACATGACCCCGAGTTAAACCAGATATTTTTCATTTAAAGATGTAGACATTAAATCTCAGCTAAAACAATGGATGGGCTTCTGCCATTGTCCTTTGCTCGACGCGAAATTGTCAATGTCTAAATTTAGCTAGACTATGAAAAATATATTGTCTATACTATATTTATTTATCTGTCCTGTCTACAGACATAATAACAGGTTATTTCTCGCTAGAGTATTTTTTTTTCTATGGGTTATTTATTTATTATGAGTCTATGGATGGTAGCGGCCGGTGTTGACAGTTGACATAACGCGCCCAAATAAATTGATAGGATTCATTGAATAATTCTTGAAAAATAAGAAATAGTGACAAAGATGCGGCCGTAAGTATTAACATTTATGTTAATAGTGAATTTTACATAATTTAAAATAGGTATTATAGCGATGTTCACTGATTTGCGCGCGAGATATTGGACGCTTCTGCCATTTTGTATTTTCTTCTTTTAAATGTTTGTTGTGACATAAGCAAGACACAATGGACCATCATTATAGCGATATTATTAATTTCCATAGTACTAGAATGTATTATGTAGTAATTTTTAATAATTTGATGGCGTATTCCAGTCTATAACATTATTTGTTGTTAGACATCATAGCAAAGTTTGCTTACAATAACATTACTTATTTTCCTTTGTATTTCTGAAGGGTGTATCCAGCTCTATTTGCATCAACAAGCAACAGCATCTTTTTTTACCATGATTACATTATAAGTACTATTTTGCCTATGGTTTACGTAAATGACTGATTACTGGCAAGGAGGTTTATCTACGTCGAAGTAGTAAACTGATGAGTTGCCTATAGGAAGAATTGTTGATGCGGACCGCTTATTTATATTTGAAACAAGTATCCTTTGATTATATACTTGTCTAGATAGAGCAATGCAAACAAACGACGCGCTAAAACTGTCTCCAATTGCGCGATATGTGTGAGTACCGCTCGTGTACTTATTGTCGTCAAACTGTCAAGGTATGCGTGTTTAGGGATGCCTGCTCCAAATGATTAACTTACCTTTTTTACATTATTTAATATGATGAAAGTTAAACAAAACAGGTTGATTTAAATAATTATTTTGTAGATTAGTGTATCATTTATTTTAGTAACAATAAAAAACAAAATGAAAAAAATATACAGTAATTTTATAGATCAAAACCCATCTCTTTGTTTTTGTTTTCGGAATAGTTTTCTCTTTGATTTTATTGCCTGGGCTACGTTAACTGATTTACAAATATGGTGACATCTTATTTGCAATTTTTTTTCAATTATTAGTCTTAAGCTTACTAGTCGACTTCCATCCAAAAGTAGTCAGGCGATTACTCCACTGTTTGACGATGTACGTTCAAAATAAAAATTGATATAAATTTGTCTCATCATTATCTAGCCATGTATGGAAATAAAAAAGTAAAAAATTATGAGCGTCAAAAGTTCCATATTTCAACACTAATTTTAACGCATCTTTGGGCGAAAAAAAAAACCATAAGAAGGAGGAAAATTACAAAACCGCCTTCATACAGGGATAGATTAGTAATTCAACAATGCAAATGATTTTATTTAGAAAATATAAATTTAGTAGTTTTTTCATAATATCACTCCCAAAGCTCTGTTTATACAATTTCGCGCGCTCGTTTTCGTCCTAAATCATCATCCATTTCGATAGAAATTTGCAAAAGTGCTAATTCGTACGCGAACTAGCTTCTTACAGCTCATCACAGCATCTATCTCATTCGCACGTGTTGTCGGATGGGATAGCATGCATTTTAACCTCGCGTAAAAAAAGTTCGTGCCATCGACAAGAGAAACCTTAACATGCTTGTTTGGTGTTGTTGACAACAATCACCGATATTTTTGAAAATCCGACGAATTGAAAACTTCCTCCTTTTTTTGAAGTCGGTTAAAAAGCCATACTGCATGGTTTTTTCACTCAGACATCGTACCTTGCCTGGTGGTAAAATATAAATCATTATCAGAGAAATGTTAAGAACACACGACTGAAGTCTTGTGAGGTTTCCACTGGCCTTCATTTCGAGTCCGTAATGTCTCTCCAGTAATTTGCTAGTATGGGATCCGTAGGAAATCTGAAACCCAAAATATTAGAAAGAACTAATAAATATACTATTTAGTGCATGTTGTGGGGTTGGGTTTATTTTGCATAGGAAAGTTGTCATTTACTGATAAAATATATAATGTAATTTTTTAAATAATAATGTTCTTCTGATCGAAAGATTATGTAATGCTATTTGTATTTTGTCTCCCATAGTTTCTATAAATCTCCCTAGTAATAAACTGACAACACTGGCTAAATCAAATTAACCTACAAATAAAGATTTAAAATATCGTGTTTTCTTATAATAATAGTAGTAAAATAACAAAACTTACCGATGAAAAGTGATCTTGGTGTTATTATACGGTTTTCTCACATAATTGCGAAACAGTCTGACGGAACAAACCGGCATAATTTATTATTTTTCGTGAACACGTTACCCTTAGGTGTTTGGAATGACACTGACGTTAGTAAGAAGCGAGTCTACCAATTTTAGTAGACTTTATTTGGGCCGTTCAAATAGGGTTAATGTGGCATCTAGACAAGTATATAATCAAAGCAAGTATCATACCTCATTCATTAATAAAGTATTAGTTATTTAGTATGCTCCCTAAATCTATATTCTAGGGAACTTATTTTTAGTTTCCTGTCGACCTTTTTTTATCTCCATATTGCAATTTGTCCTAGGACATTCAGCAATAGGTAAATGGTTTGTGATCATGCACGGTATGAAGCCGGTGCTCCACCTGTTCTAGACTAATATCTATTTTAAACTGGTTTTATTCAGTAGGTCTTGGGATGCCAGCAGTCTTGTTAATGTGGTTAGAATAAGTTATGTTTTTAATCTGTTGCAATATGTGGTAATTATTAGCTTTAATTTCTTAGTTAAGAGCTTTGTCTTCAGGTTTTGGTGAATTCTTTTGTTTTTGTTGTATCAAGGTGAATCAACTATCTGTTGCCATGCACCATGGTCCATCTGAAGGACTTAGTGCGGAAACCAAATCCTTAGCATAGAACATAGAACAATCTGTTGCAGTGCTTTTGATTGGAATCTTGCCATGGTTCTCCACAGTTAGATATCAAAATTAAATATTATATTTATAGCATTTAAGAAAGGCAGGCGAAATTATCGGTTAAATATTAATGATAATTTTGGCTTCAATGATGTTAAAAATTACCAAATCTGCTTAGGTCAAGTAAAGTAATTTTTTTAATTATGATCTTTGTCGGTATAATGTGAATAATAAGATTTGGGGATTCATATTGTACTCTACAACACTCAAATCAAAAGCATCCCTACCCTTCTAATTGATTTTAATGTTAATGTACACATCTTTATAATATGTAGACTAGTTTCAATTCGAAGGGGTACTTAGTTTATGCAGAGTGACTTGGTGCCCTTGTTCAATAAGAAAATGAGTCTACATGTCAGCACTACTAACGCATAACAGAATGATGGTTTTTTTGGTCTTGTCTGGCAGCTGTGTGAATCCCAGCTTTCAGACCAGTTTCGAGATCATTGTTGATACTGAAAACAAGCTCTTTAGTTAGTAATACTTCATTTGTAATGGATCTTGAATATTGTACATCTGCTCTGGTATATTAAATTAATATAAAATTAACAACATTATACAAAATGTTCATTAATATTTTGAGGGTGTTTGGGGGCACCTATTGTAATAAACACCTTATATGCACCTACCATACTTCAAACATTTTCATGACATCCATTATTAAATGCCCTATTTAACTCTCTAGAATAAAGATAAAGATAATTTACTAACTGCATCTTGTTGTAAAAATAATCTTTTGGAATCACAATCCTACCATCCAACACTGTAATATTAACATTAATAGCTAACAGGTGAGTTATGTTTGATATATGCATCATACTGACATGGTTTGATAACATTATCAACATTCTCCTGTCCTTGTCCCTTATTACTTGGGTTTGATAACATAATAACAACAAAATAAAGCCTTGAATTTGGCAAATGGTTGAAGCCTGTAATTAAGTTATCCTAATTTTGGCCGTGTGGGCAACTAGCATAACAGTTTCTTTTGAATAGTTATCCTGTTGATTCGCCTCGACAATTCATAAGAGGGAGATGAAGCCATAGATGGATCTACGGGGGTGGCATCGGGGCACATGCCCTCCCCAGACAGCTAATCCAAGATTGATAGATCTATTCGATATATAGCTTTGATAATATTTCTTTCTTTTTGTCTACATAGGGTGGGCTTTTCACCAACTTTCCAAAAAAGGAGAGGTTCTAAGTTCGGCTGTATGCATTTTTTTTTAATATTCACCGAATTCTTTGTCAATTGCTGACCGATTTAAAAAATTATTGTGTCTGAAAGGGAATTTTCTTGGGGTGGCACAATACAAATTTGGTGAAGAACTTTACAGTTATACAACATAACTCTTCAATCAATGACTGCAAAACTCTCGGGATTGCTGCAATCGCATGTCTGTTTATTTTACATTACTATGGAACTTGTCCACTAGCTACCACAACTAAAATTTGATTTTCATTATACAATAATAATAATAAGCCTTTATTAGTTTCCGTGACATTTAAAAATATTGATAAAAAAGCTATGTTTAGCAAGTAGGTATTTCAGATCGATTTATATGTCATGGCGCCTTTCGGGTATAGGCCTCCTCCAGTTGCACCCATTTTTTCCTGTCGTTAGTTGTTTTTATCCAGTCTCTGCCTGCCAATTGAAGTATGTCGTCTATCCAGCGAGCTTTTGGCCCTTTGTCTTTTGCCTCCCGGACCTGTCCATTTTGTTCCTTGTTTAGGCTATCTTTCTTCAGAAGAACAGGCGATGTGTCCTGCCCATTTCCACTTCAAATGTTGTGCATGTTATTTTTCATTATACTTTTATTATAAATACCTGACATACTTTACATCACGCCTGTGTTTTCTGAAGGTTTAGGTAATGTGCACCTATAGAACACCCATATTTCACCACATATCTACCTAATATTGGAATAATAAAATTATTGCATGTCATTGATCAGCGGCACATTAACTACTTAGCAGGTGTAGCAAAAGTGCAACAGGCCTCACGCTTTGGGAGCCCCTAGATTGGACGAATAAAAACACAACCTATGCAACCTATAAAATCACGCCTGAGTCGACCATTAGGTCATATTGTGATTGCTCTTAACATTTCTCGAGTTCGCTTCGCTCGCTTTGCACCCAGTTTCTCCCAATTTAATTTCTGTATGAATATATAATAATACCTTTGATGCCGGCAGTATTTTTGTTTTTGTAAAAATTGGATAGGCGCAGGAAAATGATGATAGAAGAATATTTGTGTTCTTTTTCCAATTTTATAATCATTTTGTTGTCTGGTTTACGTATATTTAAATAAAGGAACAGGTATACACTGATTTTAATTGTCTAGACCGTCATGGCTGCCGGTCGTTTTCAATAAAAAATCATAAAATTGCCTCCCGTCGCACGCTCTCCCTCCCTGCCGCCATATCTCCACGGTTACCTGAATCTTGTTGACTAGATTTTAGCTATATGCGCGTCTGCCCTCATCCCATCGTTTGGCCCGCAACAGGTAGAATGCTTCTCGTCTAGCCTTATTGATTTTGAGAGAAGCGCGATGTTTCCTTATTACATTTAGGTATTCGATTTATAAATGGAGATGGTAGCCTTTCGCAAAGTTAAATTGCTTGCCCCCGCACTGTATAATTAGTACCATCAATTTGTGTCTGCTACAAACAGTGGAAGGGGTTTCTTTTTAAATTAGATTATCTTTTATATACTCTATGATTTCAATTATTGCGAGATATTGAATCATCAGAGGGACATTAAAGACGGGTTAAACGTACTTTTATTCGTTTTACATTCCTCTCTTATTCTAAAGAAAGACAAGAAAGAAAAATAAAAACATTCTCACGGAGGTTGTTCGAAATTTTACGTTTTCACCGGATAATCCATTTTAATTAATGCTGTGCGCAAAAATATCGAACTCCAAACCATTCAAACTGGCATCTCGAAGGGATTGAATTTTTAAAGATTTTTTTAATCAGCTATTTGTTTTCGCTGTGCGTTGTCTATAGAGATTCTAATAAACGAAGACACAACTAACTTAAAGACAGAAGTGGTACATATAAATTTTCACGCTTCTAACTGAAGTAATTAATTGATTAACTTACTATTAATCAAGCGCGAGCCAATTGAATAAAAAAGTTAAGAATTACAATACTGACGAAATTTGGGCGCATGGTTGACGCAGTGGTTGAGCGATTGACTGCTGCGCTGCGTGTCGGGGGTTCGATTCCCGCACGGAACAAATATTTTTATGATCTGAAGATGTTGTTCCGGCTCTTGGTGTTTGTGTATGTGAGTTTATATGTTTGTAAACGCACCCATAATACAGGAGAAATCCTCCTAGTCCTAAGTTGGGGCAACGATTTATTGCCAAAGAAAAAAAAATACGTGTCGTCCCCTATTTAAATCCTTGATGGGGGTATTAAAAAAAAACATGGGTTAGTGCTCATGCTAGGCTATATTTTATATAATGCCCACTTTTGCAAAACGTAAACGTAGACCCTGCGGTTTAGCTGTGCGCTGTCTAGTTTAGTGAATAAAAATGTTTGAATAAACAACAACACGACTTGTGCCCTGTAATACTTTTAATTTTTTTGTTGCGAATATTCTGCATGAAGACGACTTTGCAATTTCTTTAGCACAAATACCGCTTTTGACAATAATTCCCGTCAGACCCAGACAATTTAGCAAAGTTTAATTGAAACTTTGCAAAATTTTCATATTGCCATTGCTGTTTTATGTCGTGATTTTCAACTTAACGGACTATACGATAACACTTATGACTAGAACGTTAAAGCTGCTCATTGGCAGATCTTGGTTTTGTATGAACGCTCACGAACATTTAAATAATCGGTTCATTTTTAAGGTATGGAGTGGGAAGGGACTTTTGAAATACGTTCATTTTCAATGTTAGCTAGGGGAGCCACGAGTCCAAGGGATTCTTTGTTTCATCCAGTCTTTAATATTAGGGCAGGAACAGATAATTCTGCGTGATTTTTACACGGGATTATAATCCTTTGATTTAACAATCGCTGCAAACGTAGATACTACCGGATAGTACAATCCGGTCGTAACGGAACGAAAAAATATTGAAAATATCATTTCATACAAATTGTATACGAAAGAGTATACGTGATGTGAGCATGGACGGGAGACGGGACGGCGACGCTCGTGGCGTCCCTGGGCATTTTGCGATTTAAAGGGCGCTGCATACTATGTACATAACAAGTTTAGATGACAATATTTTCTTGTTTCATACTTTTTAGAGCGTGATTTTCCAGTAGTCGGGTTTTATTTTTTGTTGAACTAATTTTTTATTAATTCAATAGTTTTTATAGTTGAGGTGTGTGTTGTATTTCGTATGCCAAATGAATGTTTTCTTTCTTTCAATGTGTAGAACGTGCAGAAAATATTTTATTTGTAGATGTGGGTATTTATACATATTGCTTTCTGGTTTCAGGGCTCGGTCACGTCGCGTGCAAGCTCAGCGCAAGTTCGCGCAGGGCGCCTACGTGCCGCCGAGCGTGTGCGCCGTCGTCGTCGCCGAGACCCGACGGGAGGTCACCCAGGATGCAAGAAACGTTACGATAAACCACATGACGGCTTCAAGCCTTTTGGACGTTGTGTCCCTACAGAGTAAGACCCAACTTTATCAAAATATAACAGTGATAGGGGTGCAGGGTTGAGGAGCAACGGTTGCTGAGGTCAGTCCGTGGATGGGTGACCATCTTTACACGAGTTTCCTCCGTGCCCGGCTATCATTTGAAGATCTTTGAGTGTCGTTACGAATAGCCAGAAGCATGAAATCAGACACGAGTCTGGCCAAGAGGTATGGTGTTACCCAGTTACTGGGTTGTGGAGGTCAAATAGGCAGTCGCTCCTTGACTGAGAGCCGACCCCAACATAATTGGGCAAAGGATAGGCATAGTGGGTTTTTCAGCAATCATATCCAGGGTGAAAAGTTAATAGCTGAGTAGGTAGATGCGGCCTGCTGTGAGAAGTGAGAACACAACCCCGAGAATATATCAGAAAAGTTTTAAATATAAGCCATTCAGTCAGGTTTTCAAAAACGGGAACCTTTTAATGTGATACTCAATTCCGTTACTACTTAAAATACTGGTACTAGCTGCATTCAGTTACAATAGAAGCCGATATCAATAAACATGGCTGGGACTATTCCCAGTCATATATTTAACCTATGCTGGGCAGATTAATTGATAATTTGAAAGTGGACCGCTGACTACAGAAGTAACATTTGAAAATTTTGCTCATTCTCTCTCAGCAAGCCGCACCTATCCAGCTAATAATTATCTTTTCGCCCTGGATATACTAGCTAAAAGATCCTCTCGGCTCCCTCTTCTACAAAGATATCAATCGCGTTGTCCAGCATGGAGGACAGTGGAGGTTAATTATTATTCATTTCTAGACATTACTAAAAATATGTCTTAAGTATTTTTTTGTTCATAGGTGCAGCTAGTTCACGAGAGCGACTAGGTAAATATAAACTTTTATCACTTTTAGAAAATTAGCCATATTCATAGTTTCCGGCAGTAAACCGAGATATTATATTAAACGCAATCTACAAATTTTTTTTTTCGAATAAATCCGCATGACACTAAATATGCAGGATTATTGATGGGCGGTGGACAAAAACTCTAGTTGTTTCTCAGAAATTGATAAATTATACTCTTTTTAAACCCCGACTGAAAAAGAGGGTGTTATAATTATAAATACAGGGTGTCCGGTGGTAATTTTCACATTTAAAAAAATCATAATAAAATAAATAATTAAGTTTCCTTTAATATCTTTATTTTTGTAACAAGTACATTAATGTGAGTTTTACTTTTTAAAGATAATGTTTTCTAAGTGCCGACCTTCTTGACGCAAACACTCTTCCCATCTTTGACGCATATTTTCAAACACACGTCCGCAGAGATCACTTGAAATTCCCGCCATTTCAGTCCGAATATTTTCTTTCAGTTGAGCAGTAGTGGTAGGTTCATTTCGATAGACGACGCTCTTTAGGTAGCCCCATAAAAAAAAGTCACATGGACTCAGATCCGGTGATCTTGCTGGCCAGGGTATGTCACCGAACCGAGAGATCATTTTTCCCGGGAATAATTCCCTTACAACAATCATGGACGCTTGTGCAGTATGCGCAGTAGCGCCATCTTGTTGAAACCATATGTTTCTGTTAGAAAAAGAACTGTTGCGAAGTTTTTCTCTAAAAAAACTGTTGATCATCTCACAATATCTGTCGGAATTTACAGTCACTGCCTGACCATGATAATTTTCGAAAAAATACGGGCCTATAATTTCTCTACCCGAAATAGCGCACCAGACAGTCACTTTTTCGCTGTGCAACGGTTGTTCGTGCATTTCCCTGGGATTTTCCGGACTCCAGTAACGAAAGTTTTGTTTATTTACGTACCCTCCTAAATGAAAATGTGCTTCATCACTGAAGAAAATGTTTCGTAATCGCGTGTCCGTAGAAAAAGTCGCTAACATTCTTTCGGCATAAGTTAATCTTGTTTGGTAGTCATTTTCGTTCAATTTCTGGATTATTTGGATTTTATAGGGATGGAATTTGAGTTTTTTCTTAATAATTTCGTGCAATGTTGATCTGGCGATTCCTAAAGCTGACGATCGCGCTCTTAGTGACATCCGTGGATTTTGCATAATTGAATCACTCACACGTTGCATGTTTTCTTCAGTCGATACAGACGGGACTGGGCCTTGGTGACGCGCCGGTACGACTGAGCCTGAAGCTCTAAATCTTGCTACCCAATATCGAATTAAACTTTTTGACGGCGCATCTCTTATTCGTGGAATATTGAATCGATTACAAAATTTACGTTGCGCGGCAATCAGTGAAAAACTACTCGTTAAGTACGCCTCAACAGCGAAAGCGCGCTGTTCTCCCGACCAACGCTCCATTGCGACTAAAAAACTCACGACGCTGGCGCTACTAATGCCTCACCCCGCGCCCCTCTAACTGCCCGCGTTCAAAAGTAATAACTTTTTAAAATGTAAAAATTGCCACCGGACACCCTGTATATAGCATAAAGACAAGCAATGGCTGGAGTGTTGCTGTTATAATGCGATTAAGCCGGGCCTTACGGTGCGGGTCGATCCGAATAACGTAACCGTAAATTTGATCCACATCATATCCGGTGGTTGTTTGTGTGTGGCGATTAGAACATTTGTATAATTGTATGGGATTCTGGCCTCGCAAGTTACCTGATTCTTATTAATAACCGGCCCGTACCTTAAGGTGTAAGCCCGACTGGTATAGCAGTATGTACAGCAGCGACGTCATGTGTCATTGATATCGTCCTGCGCTTATTGTGGGGGAATGCGCCAGGGTAGCCTATAATATTTTTGTTCTTACGGCTACCTTGGGTGTTCCGCTTTATGGTATACAAGGTGGAAGATATCATTATTTTTAAATAAAATTTGATCAGTTCAGTTATTTGCCCTTCAGGATCGGTTCGAATTTTGCACCTGTATCACTATAAAATCTCATTAAGACCTGGCTACATGCAGCAACTTGTGATAAAAATATATAGCGATAATAACATACGTGGCTTCCACACGTGACACGATGGTTGCCTTCTTATCGTTACATGCTTGTGCAAATTGCAATTTGTACGAGTAAGGTTTGAGCGTGTAGCGGGGTTGATAGTAAGCAATTTTAATATATTAGTTACTTATACATATTTAGGTTTGCACTCCCATTTGAACTCACAACCTGTAGTGCTCATTGAGAGGCTGCGCGGCAGGAACCAGGCGCGCGACGTGCCGACGCCGCCGTCGCCCCCGGAAACTGTTCAGCCACTAAACTCGGTAAGGAACTAAAGCTAATTTTCATAGCATTTGCATTTGTGTTGACATAGTTTAAATATGATTTCTAGTTATTTGAGTTATAATGGATCCTAACCTGATTAGATATGAGCGCCGGCGCCGTGGAAATATTAACGGCGGCGGTGTCGTCTCCAGCAAAAATATTAATACCTTGCTTACAATCAAGTCTGACAATATGTATTTTTATACTTGTTATGAATTTCTGGAGTATTCATCTTTTGTCTAATCCAGGGTTTCCCAAACTTATTTTGTCTATTGCCCACTTTGAGAATAAATTATTTTTTATCACAAACATGCATAAAATCGTTTATCTCATTCGACGCTCAATCGTACTCAACAAGTAAGGACAAGTATTATATGAACCAGCCGATTGATACAGGAATGCACAATTCGGCTTATTTAAAAAAAAAACTTGTTAAAACATGATTGCCCGCGGTCTACTATCTACGAAAATTACCTATCTAGAAGTACTAATAACTATTAAAATGCGAAAGTATGTCTGTTGCCTTTTTATTTGTTTGTTTGTGTCTACTTTCATTCGAAACGGAACGACCGATTGACATGATTTTTATTTTATATATTCAATAAAACAGGACAGATATATGAACTACGCGGAGAGAAATATCGAACCGAGTTTGAGCAATCTCTTAACTAATTTTAGTTGATGTTCACAAGTTGTAGTTGAGAGTCGAGAGCTCATGCAGTCAGTGTCTAAGAGGCCTCCTAGCTAAATTAAATTACAAATCATCCTCCAAGCCTCTACACAACGTCCCCATTTTTTTTCTGGGTCTCTTACCGCTCCCATTTTTTTCTGGTTCTCTTACCGCTCCCATTTTTTTCTGGTTCTCTTACCGCCCCCTTTAGGCCTGCAGCGCCCACAAGGGGGCGTTATCGCCAACTTTGGGAAAGGCTGGTCTAATCTATTATAAGCTACCAAAAAATCTGCCAACATACGAGGACTCCATTGGCACTGGTATCTTTTTTCTATGCTGGAAATTTTCTCGAAGTTTAGATATGTTTGTAGAAAGTGTATTTGGGAGGCATATAACATAACATCCCAATGAAACGTCGAAATAGTTCTTGAGCTTTGCAATATCCAAAAAAAATCCAATCAGATTTCTCTAATGTTTGAATCGCGCCCCAGATGATCCAGATCAGCGTCAGGGAGCAAGTGAGGTTCCTCTCTAATGACTACTAATTAGGTACAAAGGATGGATTATGAATGTCGTCTGTAATGGGTGCTATCGCGTTTGAATTGGCCGCTAGGGACCAAAAGAACAGCGCGGTCTAAAAGCTATGAAATTTGACATTTTGAAGACCTCACTCTGCAGTGAGGAGAGGGACAATTTCATAGGTTTTTGGCTTTTAGCACGAGATTTTTTATTATTGTGAATATTTTCCAAATAAATGGCAGATTAAGATAGGTACGGCTTTTATCAACCACTGCTTTAACTGAGCTCTATGTTTCGGATAGTTTAAAGCTCTTTTTTTTTTTAAATGGCCTGCGCAAAAGTAAATATACATAATCGCACTTCTACGGCATTAGAAATGATTTTAATTCAAACTTTCCTTCGCGCTCATCTATCCAAAACAGTAAATTTCTTCACACTTGTCGTACAGCATGTACAGAGGACAAATTAATCATGATCAACCACGAAATGACGATAACACCGCTTTACTTGTTCAATGAAATTTCTCGAGGGCTTTTGAAAATTAGTTGACCATATACGTAACTAAAACAGGTGATTTATACACTTGCTTGTAAATTTGAGGTGAGAAACTGACTGTCACAAAAATCTGTGGGTGATAGAAAAAAAGTACATTAGTTAGTGTTTTGTAATGAGTGAGAGTAGGTTTAGTAAGAATCAGCATACAGAATCCCTATGACAAAAACCTGGTCGCCCAGTAATATTTTGGTGAATGCAATTGTTTGTACGGAACCCGAGGTGCGCGAGTCTGACTCGCAGTTATCATCTTCAATAATAAGAATAATCCTTTTCATAAGATAAATAGATAATCCTTTTCGGCACCGTCCATTATTGACAAAATCGAATGAAGATTGACATTGGTAAACTAGTGTAGGAGAAAGCTTAAGTAGGCTCACGCACGGGTTCGCAATTGAGTATAGCATTGCCTAAACGCTGACCACACATGCGTACGAATATTCGTAAATTAGTGAGTGATCCGGGCAAGGCTAATGAGGACGCAGTTATTAAATTCTAATGATATAGACCTTTTCGGATGTGCTACCCCGTATGTACTGCCCTGATTAATTTGAAAAGCCCTAAAAGATGTTGTGACTAATCGTACACTTTTTTTAGTTACAGAAATCAAGTATCAAGAAACCTGCGGAACCACCTAAATTGCACGTGATCCGAAAAAGACAAGAATACAAACGTGTACATGCTATGTCCTTGCGGTCGCGACGACTGAGTAAGCTTGAATTAAACAAGGCTGTAGCACAAAGTTGTGCTCCTATCAAAAAGGTTCCCTTGAAGCGAAGAAGAAGAAACTCTTCTGACGAGGATGAACCGCTAATCTTTCAAAAAACTCGCAAAAAGAGTTCTGCTGTTACCGCGGCAAGTAATGCGAAGAATATATCTACCAAAGCTAAACCTCCCAAGAACCTCGAGGTACCTCGCAAGACTACAACAAAAGAGAACAAAACAAATGCGATCTCTTCAAAGCAGATGAAACAAACTAGTGCCAAGAAAAAGACACCCGTCAAGGACGCTCCTCAGAAGAGGATTATTAATGACAGGGAGCGCACTCCCGAGCCGCCTATGGAGGTTACCGTCACCGACGTCAAAGAAGATTTAAAGAGTGAAACCACTTTCCTGGATAATCTGGTCACTCAGGATGACTCCTCTGACATCGCGGTAGCCGCGGATGATCCGGTCGCGCTTGTTGACCCGATCACCATCAATAAACCAGTTGTCGAGGCCGCCCCGGTTGCGAATAAACCAGTTGACATTGAGAAGCCCGACTCTATTAACTCGTTTCCGGCTATGTTCTCGGATGACTCATCTGGAACGGATGGTGCCCTAGGTGCCTTAGATGATTTACCGGCTTTCGATAGTCTTTTGGAAGTCTCTGATGATGAACCGACGGAGTGCGATGCACCGGTAAAAAAAATATGGAACGAAGTTGTCCCATTAGTCCAGAATAACGTGGCGGACCAGGTTGAAGATCAATTTACCAGAGGTTCAACTCCAGGTTAGTAATTTCTTTAGCATTCATTTTGCATTTTGTTCAAACTACAACTTTTTCTTAGGGTGCTTAAATAATACTAGCGGCAATATGAATTGTTTCGTAGAACCGAGGAAGTATCCATATGAAAGAAATAGAAAAATAAAATATCGGGTGATGCTCAATTGCTGTGGTTGTTTTAGATGATTTACCGCACCTGCGCTATGAATCGGATGAGGAACCCATGGCGCAGGATTTACCAGTAGTTGAGCAAGAGCAAGAACAGGGCGAAGCTGGTCCAACCATCCAGATTGGCCAGAATGCCAATCCACCTTCCGTTTCTCCAGGTTATTAATATCTTCAGCACTCATTTTGGATTGTCCTACTTTTGGTTTTTCTTAAGTTGCTTTACATTACCGGCGACAGTTTGAATTGTTTCGATATGCTGGGTGGGAAATATTCAATTGAATTCTTTATTGCATTTCACATGTGTATAACAAAATCTTATAACAGTAGTATAGTTCGCATGGACCCTGTCGGGCACAGCAATTTATACGCCGTAGACGATAAACGTGCTCGTATGCCACTTTGCAGAATGTATTGTTTTGTTACGGTAGGTGGCATACGACCCCGGTTATCCTATACGGAATAGTGAGTACATTGTATATTTTAAAGGCTGTAGGAAACTGGCGTATCCTGATTATTATATTGCATTCGTTCACGTTTCAGAACCAGGTCCAAGCGGCACGCAGTCCCAATTCAGAATAAACAATCCAGATTCCGATCAAGACAACGATGAAGATGATCAACAGTCTTTCATTAAAAATGTTTTTGAAAATCAAGTCGCTTCCGAGGTTCAGACATCCTCGAAGAACGCCTTTACAAAACAAGTAGACTCTCACGGCAAAGGTATTAAGCCCTGCAGCAAAATAAGGATACTTGATACAAAAATAATAAGGCAAGCCAACAGCCCCATCCCGCACGCCAGCCAGTCACCCAGCCAGGATTTAAGCACCGCGGCTCCAGAGAACGAACTAGAAGGGGAACAAGGTGAAACGGAAGACGCCGAAATTAGCAACGAGAAACGGACGGTTGCTGAAGACAAAGACGATGGCTATCTTCGTTTTAACGTACCATCACAATTCGAACTTTCTAATGTAACGATGAAAGTCAGAGAGAGTAAGATATACGGCAAATCGATCTTGGTAGTTAATTGCGAGAAAACTGGCGATTCTTCGAAAGATAAGCAAGAGCTCTCTCAGCTTGAAGGTAAAGAGCATGTACTGGACCAACTAATCGATACCCTGAATATTAGTCGAAACGTCAACTCGGAGGGTAGGAATTTAAGCTCGGAGAGACGAAATATTAACTCGGAGAGTCGAGATATTAACTCGGGGAGACGAGATGTTAACTCGGAGAGTCGAGATGTTAGCTCGGAGCCTCGAGACGTTAACTCCGAGAGTCGAGACGTTAACTCGGAGAGTCAAAACGACAATCCAGACGATCGAAGCACTGAGATGAGCGCTACTAGCAATACGTCTGAGCAAGAAAAGTCACACCGCATAAAGTCCGAAAAAAAGAAAATTAGTTACCAAAAAGTCGTTGCTACCAGAAGGCGGTTAGCTGAAGCAAAGGTGATGCAAGATCGCATCAGACAAGAAAAAGAACGTGATATCCTTCGCATCGAACTGAAAAAGCAAATGGATATATCACAGATTATGGGAGAGAAGAGTGATAGTGTCAAGAACAAAGAACAAGAATATGCTCGTCTGAAGCTAAAATTCATGGAAAAGCTGCGAGATGAAATGGTGGATGATCTCCGTATGTTTGACGAAGTCGATACTTTGGCGAAAAGAATAGAAAAAGAAAAGGATGTCAACAAATGCAAATTAGCAACGGAAGACGGGACTCTCGTGGACGCACCCGTGTACCACCCTAGTGAGGAAGAGTTTCAAGTAAGTGTTTGCTAACTTAATCTAACTTGTTTAGCTGTGTGTACATTGCTCAGGCGGCCCCATACACGTTATAGTATGACAGCCACAGCCAACCGAAATTAAAATAACATAACAATACAAATCAACAAGTTATCAATCAAAATGTCATCAGAATCAACTCGATATAAATCGTGGTGGTAAAAGTGGTGGCCTAGTGGCTAAGACCTCGCCTCTCGTTCTTGGATTTAAAGCCGGGCAAGTACCAATGTGGCTTATTCAAATTTATATGTACTGAAGGAAAACATCGTGAGGAAACCTGGCCTTATAGGTAATGTAAGTCTGAAAACGCCAAACCGCATTCAGCAAACGTAGTGCCTTCCCTGTATGAGAAGTCCCTTCTGCTCTGCAGTGGGACAGTTATAAGCTGGTATAATTACCTAAATAACGCCTTAGTAGCTACAATTTTCCAAAGCGATGTACTCTTCTAGTACTACTCGGTCAATAAAAAATCGGGCAAAAAGTTATTTGGTTTCTGTTGCTCCAAAAAAACCAATAGTAATAAGGAGCTAGTAGATGAGCGAGCAAACTAAGCTTCCGTCATCTGCTTCATGTTAGGTTCCGTTAAACTTTGCAGACAGGAATGGGAACTTTGAAGGAGGCTTCGTCGAAAGTAAGGGAAGGTCCGTACTTACGACCATAATTTAATTTATAAAAGCCGAATTTGGATTTTCTGCTTTATTACTAATATTGCTGCAGCAGATATATTTAGTTACCTATGAAACCAATTTTAAGTCTGCCCAATATTAAATTACTTGTTGACAAATTTATTTTTTTTTGCCAACCACGCGAAGAAGCAGAATTGAATTTGTTAGCTGACAAAATATATTATGGAGCTGGCCAAAACCTTAATTGGCTGACCGTTTAAATGATAGCCGTTTGAAATAATAAATCTAGTTTTAAGCCAAACAAGATAACTGACAAATAATTGCAATGTCTACATAAATCTGTCTGGTACTTTCTTCAAAGTACCACCTCAGACAACTAACCTTCAAGGTTCTCGTTTTTTTCTCTTCAAATTTTTCTATAAACTGGCAATCTAAACTCCAAAATGATATTGATTTGAGAGCAAATTTTAGTTCCTCATGAGCCGATTTTTTTTTTTGATCTCTAGGTTTATTTCGGTGTTTCTGCTCGGAAACACAGGTCCAACAAGTTTATATAACCAACGACTGCAACTTCAAGATGCGTCCTGTTTCACTATAGTATGATATGATGTACTTAATGCAAACATAAATGTATATTTAAAATTCGTTTCATTTTCAGGATCCCATCACCTTCTATGAAAAGATTTATGAAGAAACAAAAACATTTGGCATTTGCAAGGTGGTTCCTCCTCCTGGTTGGAAGCCACCCTCTGAAGTGCATGACGACTTAAAATTCGATGTGATGAACCAATACATCTCGCGCCTTTTCAACCGCTGGGGACCGGCCGCGAGAGAACTCAGCGCTATAAAGTTGTGCCTTCAGCAACAAAATATTAGTTTTGCACGACCACCACACGTAAGTATTGATACTTTAAAATTGAAAGGTTTTTTTTTTTAAATATATATAATTAGCTTTCTCGTCGCTCATTTTCAATAGTGCGCGGTTGGTCTCTCACTGTGCAAACTGAATGATGACTTGATGATATTACAGTGATAGTTCTTTAAAAGAAGTGTTCTCGTTTATCAGATTATAGTATAGTAGTACTCATAATGTAGTCTAGTATATTATTAGGTTGTTAAATATGTTGTTTATTTATGTATGTTTGTAAATGGTAATCTTTATTTGTACAGATAGTATTTAAAAAAAAATACTGTAAGAAATCTGTACTGCTGAATGCCATAGAAAAGGTTTATTCAACACACTGCCACGAAAACCAGCTCCACTGGCACCACATTTGGCATAATATAAAGCTATGATGGATATGACAGTGGCCAGCCCTCATCTATATATTTTTTCCTTATATCATTAGCATTTCTTCATTCTGGCCACATAAATTAAGTCAAATAGAATAGAAATATATTTATTCGACACAAATGCGAATATTGCTATTTATATTAAAAGTCCCGGGGGCTATTTTAAATCCATACTTATATTATAAATTCGAAAGGAACTCTGCCTGTTACCTTTTCACGCCTAAATCACTGAACGAATGTATGTATGAACTGGGTACTAGGTGGGTAGGGTATGGTAGGGTGGTTAGGTAGGTAGGGTAGGTAGCCAGTTGACGGAGGCAAAACCGCAGGGGACAGCTAGTTGTTTATAAAATAAAGCTAAAGGTATTCCCCGCGACTGTCGTGAAATGTATTGAGTGTATACGAAATCTTCAAAGATTTTGTTGAAATACTAAACTTCAATATTACTTTTTGCAGGTGGATGGTGTAGAAATTAATTTACCAAAGTTATACCACCTCGTGCAACGGCTCGGCGGCCTTGAGTCAGTCATCAATAAAAAGCGCTGGGGCAAGGTCGCCGACGACTTGAGAATTGCTAAGGGTGGGGGTAATGAGAGAAAACTAGACCAAATTTATATGAAGTTTCTGCTGCCATACGACACGCTTTCCCATCGTAAGTATTCCTGTTAACATCATAAGTTATAAAGACTGTCTTTTTCCAAGTTTTTCCAAATATTCCCGTCATTTGTGTTATTATTCAGCATTTTTTTCCCTTGTCTGAAGAGGAGCGCCAGGAGATAATGCGCAAGGTGGAACAGGCGTGGAACAAGAAGAATCAAAAACTTCTAGACCGCGCCATGAACCCGCTATATCGTCAGAAGCGAATGCTTGACTTAATGGACTCTTCTGACGATGAGACAGAAGACGAAGATACGAAGGCTGCTCTCAAGCATGCAGAAGACTGTATCGTCAAGGGTCAAGTAATGGTACACAGTCGATTCAAAAAGGTACGCTCAGCCGCATGCCCATGGTACCAATTCGACATAATCATAGCTTTTATTCTATCTGATCTCCACAGCCGGGGAAGGCCTCCTTAGCAAGACGAGTGTTCCGAGATTTCTGACTACCACAAAGATTATCAAAGATTTTCAATGACAGCCGGAACCGACGGGCTTTACGTGCTTTATGAGGTATGGAGGAGTCTTGATGCGTCTGTTGGTACTTAGCCACGAGCTCCTCTAGATCATAATAAATAATATGAGCATTTATTTAAATAAATGCCAAAAAGTTTCATAGGCGTTTATACGGAAATGTCTATGTCAAATTGTTTATGAATCGAGTTACAAGATAACATACATGTTTCCCGTCTTTGTATCATGGGGGTAGGCAAAAATCTACAGAATACCACCATACTTTTCAATGATTCGGAATACTTCTAATTTTGTCATGTCAGTCTGTCCGGCCGTTTTTATTTGGAACTTTACAGATGAAGTGGAAAAAGTGATTCCCATCTATATTCTCATATATCCCACTGGTTGAGAGAACTACAGAGTGTTCACGTTCTGGCAAGTCCAGAGAAAAGTCAGGGAAGCTCAAGGTGCTCAGGCTTAACTATCCAACAACACACAACAATTCTATTCCATCCCGAAACAAACAATTGTGATTTTGTAAGGTTCGTTTAGGGACAAGTCTGCACTAGGTTATGTTGCAAATTACTCATTAATATTAATTTATTTATCACTTTAAATTTTTTCCTCGTAAAAGTACATACTACATAATATAATATACGTCTGTTCGTTTGAGTGACGTCACTTACAGGTCAAAGGAAAGTTGAGTAATTATTGTATTTTTACCCGCCTGCGGAAGGATATTTTTCGAGCGTATGTATGTCCATTTCTATAGCACGCTTAACAGCCCAAACGGCTGGACGGATTATGACATTATGCGGTTTCGTTGGATTCATCTCAATTGTAGGAGTGACAAAACCTATATAATTTTTAAATATAACTCCCCTCCTCTCCCAAAAAAGGGCGTGATGCGTTTTGGGCAATTTCAACAATATTACAACATACTACTGCTTTTTTTTTGAAGTCGGTAAAATGTGTTTAATATGACTGTGTATATTAATCTATAATAAATTACCCAATAAATTAATAGTGTTGGGAATTTAAAGAACATTGAAATAACAGTTTAGTGAATAAATAATAATGTCAGTATTTTATACAAACACTATAGCTTCTGCCAGCGGCTTCGCCCGCGTGTATTTTTCATATAAACCTTCCTCTTGAATCACTCTCTCTACTATTAAACAAAAACCACATCAAAATCCGTTGCGTAGTTTTAAATATCTAAGTATACATAGGGACAGACAGGCAGCGGGAAGCGTCTTTGTTTTATACTATGTGAGGATTTAAATTTTTGTTTGGCATTTGAATTTATGTTAGGGTCATATTTTATTTTTTGTCATAATTTCTCATTTTGAGTGGGTTGATTATAATGTATGTTTTACTTATTTATTATTTATATTTAAGACAATTGTAATTTAATTTATTGGAATGCATGAATGTTGTTATGGTTTCTTTTTAATTTAATGTTTACAAATTTTATGTAAATAACTTGCACAGTCACGTTTAGATGCTAAACATCCCTTCAAAACTATGTATTTCAGGCAAATAAACAATTTGATTTTGATAAAAACGTACGTTTGCTATATCACGGCAGATCTTTTACCCTTGATACTTAGCACATGTTTAATAAGTACGTGCGATACAGTGATTACGGCAAACCAACTAAAACTTTTAAACCCAGAACAACCAGTGCGTGGTTTCGAAGTCTGCTTATGATGCTCATCGCCGCAGGTCGCAACCACGATGTTCGAGAGCGTTATCGGGCCGAACTCGGAGGCGGCGCCCCCTCCCGAACCGGAGCACATTGAGAAGCTCTATTGGGGCATCGTGAACTCAGGCACGGACCACGTTTGCGTTCACACCGCGGCCGTTGACACAGGCATCGAAGGCCACGGCTTTTCTACAAAGGTGGAACCGTACGCAAGCCACCCATGGAACCCCAAGGTAACCTCACCCGATTACTAACTATTTAGTCGACCTCGTAATTGATTGACAAAAGCTCCAGTAAATCGGAACGCAATAGTAGGCGAATGATATATGAAATACCTCCTAACTCATTCCAGAGGGTTATCGACAATCCCCGCAACGTTCTTCGATATTTGGGTCCGGTAGTAGGCGTGACGCTGCCCACTCTGCTACTAGGCATGATATTCTCGACATCCTGCTGGCACAAGGACCCACATGCAGTAGCCTGGTATGAGTTCCAAAGCTTGGGACCCACCAGAATTTGGTAAGAACATTATAACTTTATATAAACTTAAGGAAATATTCGAATCTGAGTCGTATGATTTACTATTAATTTGTTTATATCATCTCAGTTGCCATTGTAATATTTGAAGGTACGGGATCCCCGAGGACCAGGCGGATGACTTCAGGATGGCTGTAGAGACTCTCAGCCCGACATCTTGCCAGAACAAAAGTCTGTGGCTGTCGTCGGAGATCACGATGATCCCGCCGAGTGTGTTGCGCGATCACAACGTGCGCTTGTCGCGTGTCACGCAAGACAAGGGCGAGTTCATCCTTGCCTTCCCCAACGCCTACGCCTGCAGCATCAGCACTGGATACACAAAGTCTGAGAGTGTTTACTTCGCGCCGCCCACCTGGCTCGACTGTTTGTGGAAAGTCTTCAAGGTAGTTATAGTGACGCAGGCCTTTGTTTTGTTCTCCTTAGACCTTGTGAGTGAACGCGCGCTTACTAAAGAGGACTCAGGGTGACTCTTAAGAGTAAGGTTATTTTAAGTGTGCGTAAGGGACAGATGTATACGAATCATATACATATGTCCCTTAGACACACTCAAAATAACCTTACTCTAAGAGCTTATGATCAACTCCCAGGTGCGATGGCGGGCGCGTGTGCGAGCCGATGTAGCGTGAGGCCGTTCATTGATTGTCCAGAGAATACAAACATTGGATAGAGATTAGTTGATGTTATTAACAGTTCAATATTGCATTACTGACGGAGTCCGCTAGAGCAGATGCCTGTCCGGGTCGCGGATAAATTTGAAAGATAGTTTCTGCGGCCCTGGCACAAGCAACTGAAGGAACAAGGGCAGGTTTTAGTCAGTAAAAGTCTGACATGCCCTCCCGCTTCACCCAGAGCGGGCGAAGACATCGGATGATTGCCCACAACAAATAGAAGTATATATATAACACTACCAGATGAAATTGTTAGCAAAATTATAGTCTTTATAAGAGTACCTTCGTGAACTTAAAGGGCTTGTCAGTGTGGACGCAACGAGCGAATAGCAGCGTTTGGAATGACGCAACGCAAACGTCCCGCCCGCCACAGTAGATGCGTTCAGTTTTTTGCCGATATTTCGTGCCCGCTGTCGCCATTGCATTAGCTGATTGAGGCCTTAAACATTCTCATATTAACAATTTGTATTATTGCTAACAGGAAGCGCGCGAAAGTTGCGAACCCACGATGTTTTCCATGGAACATCTGCTGTACAACATAGGCCGCGACAAAAAGCCCGTGCTGGAGATATTGGAACACGCGCAGCCATTGTACGACAAGATTCTGCGCGAAGAGGTCACCAACAGGCAGATGCTGCAGGAGAGAGGACTGAGCCTCGTGTCGGAGGTAAGATGTTTCTACTACTTGCTACCACTTATTTTCGTTTCGTTCTTGTTATTTTAGATACAATATTGTTGAGTGTAGTGTATTACTGCACTTTTGACCCTTGACAGTACACTCAACAATATTGAAAGCTAACCCATTACGTTGAATAATCATTTACATATTACATTGAAAAATCATTTACATTTGTCAAAATAGTCAAATTTTCTTCTGGTTAGCGTGCATGGCTGCTCTCAAGACATTTTGAAAATTATTTTATTTATAGTCAAGTTTTATATAGCAGTATTTGTGTTTTGAATTTGAAATTAAGGAAAGTAGTGAAACTACTTTGTTTTTTCAAACAAGATACAAGGAATATTCGTAGCCGATCTATACGACAACGTACCTCTCCGGCAAAATAATGTTCATTGAAATGTTAGCTTCTGTAGACATACTTTACATTGAAAACACAAATTAGCAGACAGCTCGCTTTAAGCGAGCTCACCGCCCTCGTACCACTCGACAGCTGATGCCTTGCTTACCGCATGCTTACCACGCGCTTCAAGCGAACGGCCCGCGCGCTTGTACCACTCGGACTGCTCGCTTGAAGCACGTTGCTAGTTTGTCGAAAAAGGACAGCTAGTTAACTGATAGCTGTAAGCGCGTGGATAGCTGGTTACCTGCTAGCTGTCGGCGCGTAGGCAGCGAACAGTCATCTCCGTTTAAGGCGGTGTTGGAGCGGGGTCGTGTAAGTCGTCTACGACCTTAAGCCTCTGACCTGCAGCCAATGAATTCGGCAAGGCTAAGGATTTAACCCCATCAATCGATCAATCACTAATACGGAAATCCACAACGCGTCTTTCATCTTGCACGTGATTGGTCGATTGATGGATCAAATCCTTCGCCTTGCCGAATTCACTTAAAATTGATAACAAGTTTGCTTCTAGCAAAATATACATACACAAAACTCGACCTAATTGCATAAGAATATTTGTAAAAGAATTAGTGGTCAGAAATGCGTACGTAACAAATTATTTCGCTTTTTCAATAGTCCATCAATCTTAATCAAGTGCCTAACTGTCCAAAACGTGGTAGAAGTACCATTAACTTAAATTTTGTTTATTTTTTAATATAGTTACTGAGCTCGCAAGAGGGAGACAAACAAACTGAACAGAAACCCCAAGAAGAGTGTGATTACTGCAGGGCCTCACTGTTCCTCTCCAAGGTAAGATTTACCTTCATACTCTCATGGGTACCACGAAGATTCGAAACATTTTAACTGACCCATAAGGCCCGACCTATAATCGTATTCTATAACTTGACCGTTCTAAGCAACAATGTTTCCATTCAACTAATAGTGTTAGTCTCACAGACATAAATCTAAATAGATAACGCAAGCCCCTTCATCTGTATGAAAACCAAGCGTGCCACTTTTTCACAAACAATTTAAAAACAAATTTACTTACCAATGAAAGAAAGCATTTCCAATGCCTCGGCCAACTTTTTCTACACATTCTATACAGCTCGATATGGCATAAAAAGGCATTTCTCTAGATTTCGGTGCATTTCCGGTGCCGATAATGCCAAATGAAAATCTCAGATTTCGATCATTGATCGTAACTTTAGTCCGTTTTGTGGCACGCGAAGTACATACAATCGCGTCATCTAGTTATATTTATGTCTGTGTTTGGGCTAGTCAACGAATTTCCAAAATGAACGAATGGTAAAAATAGAAGAAAACGAATAAATAAAAAAACTGGCTTTTTCCATTGAAATCTTGACAGTAAATTGTTTAAGGCTTAAAGACCTGTTTGGTCTTAGTAAACGACAAAACATCACTTAATTTTTTAAACCTTACGTGTTTTTTTTTTTCAACTCATTAGCTTTACAATGCCGTGAGAATGGTTTTACAGTAGTCACAGCGGATCTTTGTGTCTCTGAAGTTCGATCTGCGAACGATTGCACAAGAAACATTTTGTCATCTAGTATACTGCATACAGTAAGCCAGATAGGACGATGCAACATAACTAAACGAGTAGAATACCGGTTAAAGCGAGGGTGAGGCTATCTTTTTAAAGCTCCATTTTTTAAACGAAATCACTGACTACCAGGATAAATTATGTATCATAACAAAATGAAAAAAAATCTTTGTATAGTAAATTGATAAGTTATTTAGAATTAAATATCATATGCCTGACTGTACAAATGGCACTGAATTGGTACTAAAACATCTGGTATTATTCTTCGGGTCGACTTTAACCGGGTTGAGTGGGCACGGACCCTCTTTTATGATCATAAACTGGTCCTCCAATTGTAGAATAGAATAAAAATACTGGAAAATACTTTACACCAAAAAAGTTACTCATTAAAAAAAACGACAAATTAGTAAATTGATTGAATACCATTATGCGTCCGGCCATAGTGTTTAGCTGAGATGAAGAAGAGCAATCAACTCCCCAGCATCACATCTGTTAGAAGAACTTGAGTTTATTCAATTGTAATATCACGAATTTCTTTGATACTCCTAATCATCCGCGGATTGGTGATCTAATTTTAGTAGATTTCTTGTCACATAACGTAGCAATACAGTGGTGTATAATTTTCTTTAAATCAAAATATTTGCAAGTGTTACCATAGACAATAAACATGACATGAGATGGTTTTACAGATTTTTGATTAACTTATTTTAACAGTATCGTTTCCGTTGACAGGTGAAGGGACTTACCGCCAAGAATTCAGTCCTGTGCCTTGAACATACGCTGACATTGCTGGATAGTGACAAATACAGGGAGACGGACGTCAAGCAACTGCAGTTTCTGGTGCACGTGACTGTGAAAGAGCTGAACAAGGTGCACGACGACATGAAGCGGCATCTGCGCATCAAGACCTAAGGAGCAAGCTTAAGTCGACGCGGCGACAATACTCTCGTACCAAAGTGTGCCACTATTAACCAGTAGCATTAGTGCGAATTTTGTAACGTAGCGCGTAGGTACTCGATCGTGATTACGTAAACGTTCTAATAAGTCTATTAGTATACAAATAAAAACTTGTTGTCACCAGACGGCGCTTATCCAGTTTCGATCAAAAATGACGATTACGTTAACGCGATCGAACACGAGTAAAAACTCGCACTAAGCTTACTGATTAATCTTTTTTTATATATTTTTGGTAATTCTAATAATAATATAAATCCTAGTCGGTAAAATGTAGTAATTTGTAACTTCTCATTCTGGGTGTGAGATAGAATATTAATTTATTGAAATACCAACGCTATGTTTGACGTTAGCTGATGTTGCCAGCCCATCGTTTGCCAAAGAAATTGGATCCATAATTTTCAAGCACTGCAGATTCGTCATCTAGCCATATTATTTTATAAGGTTATTATTATTACTAAAGTCTCCAGATAACAAAAAAATAAAAGAGATTGATCCGCCTTGTACCATAAAGTATAATTGCGTAACTTGAAAACATGATTTTTTTGTCTATGCATTTTATCCGTTTAAATAACGTAAATCAGTCCACGCGTTTATGAGATATTAACTCATTACTGAAAATAATTTGTCAAATAAAGGTATTGTTTTATTTTATTGTATTATGTTTGTCAATAATATAATTAGGTATATGAGTTTCAGTATAAACTACCGAACTAACTAAGTAGTAAGTACATACCTAAATAATATTACTGAACATGGTTTTGACCAAAAGGTTTGTAACTCATGCTAAGTGAAAGAGTCGCGCCTGCGATACTTTTGTTTTGATCGTGTTAGCGACACTGCCTTTACATTTTTTTCGTATGGTTTAAAATATTGGAATACATTGGTAGACAGATGTTAATGTTAGATTGAAAACAACGAGCTATATAATATTGAAGTTATATATTATAATAACTTCACTTTGATTATAGAAACTGAATGATTAAATAACAAAATGATTAAGTATATAATATAAATAATTCATTAAAATAAGTTTATCTGATTGATTAAAGATTTGATTACTTAACATTAAATAAATTATTTAAAAAGAAAAAAATAATGAGTTACACAATAAGTGAAGTGACTAAAGTTGTCAAAGAAAAGTCCCGTTTTGACAATAGTCACCGCGACGTTGTGACGAGTGAAGAAACCATACGACTCGGTACTCTATACTCACAATAAACCGATTCATATTTGTATAAGTATTTGATCGATTTGATTATGTATTGTAAAGTGCATTGGTTCTGTTCAAGTTCTGATTAGAAAATTGAACTTAAACTTTAATTTAATGTCAATTTGGCTTTAATTTTTAGTTACAATAACATTCACTTATCACAAAAAAAAACAAGAGAAAGCGAAAGTGATTGAAACTTCATTCAATCATTTTCTTCGGACGATGAGCCAAAATCGTCAGTTGAGCTATAGACAGTAAATATAATTATTTCATTTTCAATTATATGATCAATATTGATGTCTCTGTCAAAATCTTCCTTTATTATATTTCGAGTTTTTTCTACCACTTGTGTCCAGTTTTCTTTAGTAATTTTGGCACAAGCTTCTTTCAGCAATGTAATTTTTTTTTAGTGGAAAATGGCGGCTTTGTATTGTGGCGAGCTGCGTATCCCTTGACTTGTGCCCAGGTCAACTCAATAGCATTGTACTGACAATGGAACGGCGGCATTCTTGTTACTTTATGTCCATGCTGAAGTGCCAATTCATTAATTTTATGCAGGTTTATTTTCTTTTACCAGTTCCAGCAATTCAGCTTTCAACAATATCTTAACAAGTTATTAAAGCCGTGGAACTGCCACTAAACAGGCCACACTCTCGTAGTGATATCAGAAATTTACTCAAAGTTGGGTATTCAGTTCTTGTGTAATAAGATACGTGGTTGCGAATAGCGTCTGCGTCAAATGTGTCAATGCCTGTTACAGGCTTGCTTTTCTTCCTCTTTTTAGGCATATATAATAAATTTTCTTCAGTACCGGAAGGTCCATACTTTTCCTTCAAGTTCGAATAGTTTTTTTTGCCGATTCCAAGTGCTTCTGCGACGCGATCTTGCACTTGCGTTACGAGCAATAAAGGACCACCATTAACTGATTCGCGTTCGAAGAATTCGGTTAACTTCACAAACAATTCGCGTGACTGGCTCTTGATTGTACGTCCTCTTTTCGACTTGTTGAAACAGTTCGTACAATATAACATCAAACACCAAAATCGAGTCCAAATCACTATCTTTAAATATATATATCTAAAATAAATATAATAGTCCAAAAGCAAAGCCGAGTCGAGAAAAAAAGTTTGACAACTTTAGCTTAAAATAAATGATTAAAAATTAAATAACTTATGATAACATCAAGCAATTACTACAATCATCTGAGATTGGTTCTGTGTGGATCCCTTTCGGGTATACGCCTCCTCCCAAGAAGTTTTCCAATTTTATTCCAGTAATAGTACATTATAGTCAGACTAATAAGAACTACACATAAACCACTTTTTAACTGACTTCAAAAAAGAAGGAGAGTCTATGTTCATGTGTTTTTATTTTTCACTTTGTCGAAACTAATTATTAAGTGTGTAGATTTTGAAGGCTGTTGTCTTTATCATCACGATACTTCATGTGCGAAATCGCGTCTACTCATTAGTTAAACTTTTTTTTTAAACTTGACCTCCATTGATAATAAACAATGGTTTTATTAATTATCTAAGTAAAAACAGCTAATGACAAAAATACACAGCCTTGAAATAAAACATACTTGTTAAGAAGTTGCCTTTTTGTATGTTTTATATTAATTTTAAGTAGTACACCAATATATTGCACATTAATTTATCGTTCTGTAATAGGTATTATCAGGTTTGATGCAGGAAATTCTCAGATTTGATGAAAATATTAGATTTGATATATCAGATTTGATGATAATTATATCCTAAGAACAATTTTTCTCCAATAAACTTTCTTAATATTTTGGCCATTATTTCTTTATTTTTGGGTTCCGTATCCAAAGGGTATAAACGGGACCCTATTAATAAGACTCCATTGACCGTCTGTCTGTCTATCACCAGGCTTTATCTGATGAACCGTGATAGCTAGACAGTTGAAATTTTCACAGATGATTTATTTCTGTGTCCGCTATAACAGCAAATACTAAAAATAGAATAAAATAAATATTTAAGTGGGGCTCCCATACAACAAACGTGATTTTTTTTGCCAATTTTCGCGATAATGGTACGGATCCCGTCGTGCGCGAGTCCTATTTAAATAGTTTTCCATCCATAGTTCGGATGAAAACTTCAGCCACGTCATGTCGCTTGATGGATATACAAGCAAAAATGCATAAAAAATGTATGTAATTCTAAATTGCATACATTTGAAACAGACAATTGAGAACAACAGAGTAATCTATATATACAAAAGCGAAAGGTCACTCACTCATCACGAAATATCGAAAACCGTTTCACGTATAAAGATGAAATTTGGCAGGGAAGTTCCTCAAGTGACGTAAGTGCGCTCTAAGAAAGGATTTTTGGAAATTCCACCCCTAAGTTGGTAAAAGAGGATTGAAATTTGTATGCAATTTCTACACTTTGTAAATTGAACACATGCAATTTTACATTTACGCTCTTGAATGATAAAAAGAATGCATGTATTTATTGTTTTTTTTGGGAATTCCACCCGTAAGGCGGTTGAAAGTCTGTGTGAAATATCTACGCTTTTAAGTGTGACACGTGAAATTAAAGATTTACGTTTTTGGTTGATAAAAATAATACATATATTTTTGAAATTTGGCATAAATTTATAAGTAAACAGTAAAGGTTTTCATTATTAGTTTTTCAAAACTACTCCTAAAAGACGATTTAGGGGGTGTTAATGATTTTGAAGAATTTTAGTGTATAGGGCTTCTTTTAGGGTTCCATATCCAAAGGGTAAAAACGGGACCGTATTACTAAGACTCCACGATCCGTCTGTCTGTCGGTCTGTCCGTCTGTCACCAGGCTGTATCTCATGAACGGTGATAACTAGACAGTTGAAATTGTCAGAGATGATGTATTTCTGTTGCCGCTATAACAACAAATACTATAAACAGAATAAAATAAATATTTTATTGGGGACCCCCATACAACAAACGTGATATTTTTGCCGATTTTTGCGATAATGGTACGGAACCCTTCGTGCGCGAGTGCGACTCGCACTTGGCCGGTTTTATGATGTAGGGGTGCACAAGGGATTTTTGGCAATTCAACCTTTAAGAGGGTGAACTAAAAAGTAATCGTAGGATAAAATACGGATCACGCGAACGAAGTCGCTGGCGAGGTGCTAGTAATAACATAATTATGTACCTAAACGAAAATTTTGATTTTTATGTTTTGATGTTGCTGTGTCGGCTAGGTATTTTTTTACCAACTTCAAATAGGAGGCGATAATCATTTCGACACGTATGTATGTAATATTTTTGGAATTGCACAATATTTACATATATGTTACTCCATGTGGGCTTCTAAACACGTGCCATATTTCATAAGTGTATGTTTGTCCACGCATTTCTCCGAAACTACTTATCCGATCGTGATCATTCTTTTTTATTGGATTACGTATCTCTCAACTTGGGACCAGTGCAATTTTTTTTCAAAATCGGTTCAGCAGTCTAGATATGGAATCTACAACCGAACTCCTTAGCGACAGACAGCACGAATGTGTAAATTGAGTTACTATGGATATTTTGTCAATCCTTTAGGTAGATACCTTTCTATAGAATTTGCTCACTTTTAGTGATAATGTAATACAAAACTAAAAAAGAGACAAATATAAACTTTTTCACAAAAAAATAAACCGAATTCAAAAGCAAAACACTAAAAATTGCAAAATAGATTTACGGAAACCGATGTATTTGGTACCTACTTCTTTTTATCGTTTTTCGACAACGACTTTATACGGTTTATTTTTTTGTGAAAATCTGATTATGGTGGCCAGTTCGATTTTCGAACAATTTTTTTTCGGCATTTTACTTAGTTTTCCACGAGTTTCCTCACGAATTTGAGATTTCGAATTCATATCACTTTCTTCCCTTGGGAGTTTCATACAACATTACCTCCCTTAGGAAAAAATGCATTACTTTACGTTGAGATTGCATGATATGTAAAAGGACAATGTCGAGCAGATGGTGTGAAAAATTGTAACACCCCTCTTTTTCCGTCGGGGTTAACTTATACGCAACAAATCCACTTGGTCGGCATCGGAACAATATCGATCATTCGGATCTGCTTGGTTTCCGATACCGTTCCACTGGATGGGAACGCTCTTCTGCCGACATGGTAGACGCATAGCGCGGTAAACATTGTAACATTGTGTGATATTATCGTACCTTTTGGAAAGTGAATCTAGTTCGATGTTATTGTTTCAACGAGTCCTAAGCGGCTTCGTTGAAACAATAACAAAATTTAAAAAATGCCGACGTTTTTAGAAAGTGTGCCAATTATGATGCCAAAGTTAATAAAACACAAGGGATCTCATACCACGTGTAAGTACGCGATACACCTCAATTTAATGATATATTTCTACTTTTTTCCTAATATTCTGAAATTTGGCGGTAAGAAAAAAGAAAGAGATGGTAAATGCATTTTTTGCCGTGAGGGCGACAAGGACGCGTGCACTTCGGACAAAGATTAAAAGTACAGATGCGAATATCTTAGGCATTAAAGTCATAATTACCCCACAGTTCTCTTTTCCTTTTTTCTAGCCTTGTATAACTTTTTTTTTTTAATAATCTATAAGCTATCTATATATAATTTCAAGTCAGAATCTTTAATATTGTTTACTGTTCGCCAATAGCGAGTCTAACTATTTATTGTTTTTCTTCGCTAAGGTTTCCAGCTAATGACGTCAGACTTCAGGAATGGATCGCAATTGTTCGTAAACAAAGAAGTGAATCAGATTGGACGCCTTCAAAAAGCAGTAGAATTTGTTGCAATCATTTCAAGGCGACCGATAGATATACTTCGAACAAAGGTCGAACACTTCTCAAAAATAATGCTGTTCCTGTTATAGAGGTAATTAAATTGTGTGGTGTATTCCGTAGCCTTTACCCGCCGGTTTGTCCAAGTTGAAGTTGTTCTGACATTCTAAGTAAAACTATAAATATTATTCGATCGACATCAACTTTTAGTATACTTAAATTTAATTCGCTACGTGTTCCCTTTACATAACGTCGCATGTATTTACCTTTCCTTGTTTTATTTCGCAGGAACACATACATATAAATATTCAGAACTCTCCGTCAAGTCTCGACAATCTCAGCATACCGGACATGGAAGAAATTTTTGAAACACCCACAAAAGCGGCACTTAAAAAACGCGTACGTGAATTGACATTTATTTCAAAAAAAGTTTCAGAAAAGAAATAAAGTACTTACTCAGCAAAATAAAAGACTGAAAAAACGAGTTGCCTCCGTAGCCTTGATATTGAGAGATTTAAAGACAAAGTATTACATTTCAAATGAACAATTTCCACAACTTAACTTAAAGACCGAAGTCCTAGATTTAATAAATAGAATATATTTAAAGAAAAAATCAAAGAAGTCACATCGCGTAAAGTATCCCCCCGCTCTCAGAAAATTTGCACTTACTCTTAATTTTTATTCGTCTGCTGTTTACAAATATGTTAGAAATGTGTTTGATACTGCTTTGCCAAGTGGTATGAAAATACTTCTTGTTTGCCGGGGTTCACGCATCAAGCCTTTGACATTTTGGCAAAGAAGAGTTCTTTATCAGGTAAACGCCTATTGTACCCTTGTAGCAGATGAAATGGCGATTAGGCATCAAACGATTTGGACTGGTAAAAAAACTGACGGTCTTGTTGATTTCGGTATTGATTTTAGCCCTAGCAATGAAATTGCAACTCAAGTATACGTTTTCATTTTAGTTGGTCTTAATGAAAGCTTTAGTTGCCGGTAGGTTATTTTTTTGTTAAAAATCTATCAGCGGAAACGCGGGCTAATTTAATTAATACTTGCCTAAGTAAATGTTACGATTCAGGTGCTGATGTTGTGACGGTCACATTTGATGGTTGTCCAAGTAATTTAGCTGCGGCTGAAGTTTTAGGTTGTGATTTAAAGGCACCAAACAATTTAAAAACTATTTTTTTACATCCTGATTGTGGCATTGAAATAGCTGTATTTTTAGACCCATGCCATATGGTAAAATTAGTTCGCAACACCTTCGAGGCAAAAAAAGTTATATTCGGGAATAATAATAAAGAAATAAGATGGAGCTTAATTGTTGCTTTGAATAAACTTCAAAACAATCAAGGATTAAATTTTGCTAATAAACTCTCACAAAGACATATAAACTTTCGCAATGAAATAATGAAAGTTAAGCTAGCCACACAGCTATTAAGCAGAAGTATAGCCCGTGCCTTAGAACTATGTGAACAATTAATAATACCATCAAAAATTCAAAATACAGAACCAACCGTAGAGTTTATCTCAATCTTCAATGATTAATTTGATATTTTTAATTCCAGGTCATCAGGCAAATATGATTTAAAAAAAACCATTAGTTTAAATAATTCTGCGCATATTTTAAGTTTTTTAGAGAAGGCCAAAGAATATATTTTGTCATTACGAATTTTCAATAAAACAAAGCGCTATTAAGACAAAGAATTATAATCAATATATCCAAAAAAGCCATAGTTGAAAGCAAATCTAAAACTGGCTTTTTAGGTTTTTTGATTTGCATTCAAAGTTTCAAACATCTTTTCACCACTTATGTAACTGCAGCAACACTAACAGCACACACACCAGCATTAGCGTACATCGCTTACTTACCGATTAAGTCAAGACCACATAGAAACATTTTTTGGTATTATCAGGCGACAAGGTGATTGTAATAATAATCCAAACACTGTACAATTTAAAGGATTGTACAAAAAAAAATTTTATCACCTAGAATTACGCAGCTCCTTTAGTGGTAATTGCATTCCTATGGAACATATCCCTATACTTACGTGCTCATCATCCGGGATCGAAAATATTAATTAATCTTCGGGACTTCGTGCTTTAGATTTAGACGAAACTGAAGATATTTTAGATATCCCTACACCTGATGACAAAAATTGTGAAAACAATATTAATATTCTTTCTGAAATACTGAATAGTGAAAATTGTACAGACTCAGTTAAACCAATTATAGGTTACATTTCTGGTTGGATTGCACGAAAATTAATAAAAGTCATTAGGTGTGAAATCTGTGTTGATACTTTATATTCTAATGAAAAATTGTGGTTCCACAAATTAGTCACAATCAGGGACATGGGAGGTTTATGCTATGCATCAGAAAACTTGTTTACAGTGTGTAAAATCAGAGATGGTTATAAAATCTCATTTATATGAAAACGGTACCCAGTTTGTTAGTAATCAAGAAATTGAGAGACTAAAATGTAATATTTTAAAAACTTTTTTTAAATACCAATATATTTGAACCACTTTTTGAACATTCGAAACAACAGTCACCTGCTTTTAATCATCGTATACATTTAATTAAAACCGTAATTGATAGATACACAACAGTTCGCCGTCATTCCGCTCATAAAAATAATCCTGAAATAAAGAAACTCTCTAAGAGACAGAAAAGAAACAAATTGAATCTTTTCGAAGGTGTATAATTGTTTTTAATAAAAGATAAATATCTTTCCTTTTACATCGTGTTTTATTTCTCACCTACCTCCTTTTGTACTATTTATTAGGTTATGCTGTTTGTATAGAAAACAGGCGGTTTGTACCTTCTGTCTCGTTAAAATGTTAATCTTTGATGCCAACATGCATTTGTTTACATTCACGCGCAAGTGACAAACACTAGCTGTCTCTTTTTTCTTGTTGGTTTTGATATGCCATCCCTTTTGCATCATTTTGACATGTAGTGAAATATCAGATGAATGAAAAGTTTGTAGGTACGTGTGCTGCCGCTGCGGCGCGGAACACTTTTTTCAATTGTTTTGTGAGCGTATAACATATCTGTTTATTAGAATATCATTGGAAACCACACATTTTGCGCAGCGGATGAAGATGCAGTTTAAAAAGATCTGGATGTTCAATCAAGTTGTGAACCAGGGTTTAAGGATTTAATAAATGATTATAGAATTATAAAAGCATTTTTATTCAGGCTTTAAAGAGACATTTTGTACGGCGCCGTCTCGAGTGCAATGACGAATAAACGTGCGCTGTACGTACCTTCGCGTTTTACACCGAGTTTACTCAGCTCAAAATTATCGCAGAATTTATGAAATTCGGTGTTGTCCCAGTAAAAATCGATGCTATAATTGGCTAAAGGCGCAAAGCTTGATATAGTTCTGCATTTTTATGTGTTGTTTAGGGTAGTGTGAATACAAATTTACAACATAAAAAAAATTAATTCAAAAAATCAATGTCGGTATTTTTTTTGATTTTTTGTATTAAGATAATGATGATTTGATTTGTTTTATATTCTCATATTTTTGTTTTTATTTCGATTTATGTAGGTACTTACATTTACGTGTAAGATGTGTAACATATAAGTGTTATATGTTTGAAACCACCTCTTAAAACCCTTTATTTTGTTTACCCCACACGAGGGACATATATGAAAAAAAATTGTGGTCCCCACAATTTGGCGCTCAAAAGCCGCAATTTTTCTATTTTCCATACCGTCGAACGAGGTGACTATGTGCCACTTTTCAAGGTTTTTTGATCATATAAAAAAATATATGAACCCTACGCCAAAACAAAGAACTCGCCCTATTTCTCTAACCATTACGTTATAAGATTATTTTTATAAATATGACTTATCTATTATAAATATGGAGAAAATAAATAATATTGATGGCACATTCTCGCCTACCTTGTTGGGGTGAAAATGTGCCAGTATACAATTCCTTGAATATCTCTAAAACTATTACCGATTGCACAATGTCACCTATTTGTATTTAAAAATTAGGCCAATACGGTTCGTGGGAGAAAGAAAAAAAAAATAGAGTTGCCAGTATTTTTATTCAATTCGTTGACAATAGTTTCATTTACCTCTGCTCTGCTCGGCCATGAGTAATATTTCTGGCCACTCTATGAGACAGAAGAGATTTATGGCGTTTCAAAAAGGAGTAGACCCATTCTTTTCCAGGATAATTGTTAACGAAAGCGTTAACTTTTTTACCCTTCTTGTCTAAATTCGTTTTTGCAATGACACGTAATTCCGTGTAATCGGGAATCCGAACGAAGATAACGCAACAATGTGGGATATAAACTCTTGTTCTTCTGTTTCACTGAATACAGGTTGTCCTCCAGGTTTTAAAGGCGCTTTGCCTTTCAGTTTCGAAGATAACGTATTGCGGTGAATCCCATACTTCTCGGCCGCGCCACGAACTGAAATACGCCCCGATTTAATCTCTTCTAATATAGCTTGAAGAGTTTCATCTGTATAATTTTTGTACGCTCTGGTTCCTGGTCTTCTTTTATAATCCCGCGGCATTATTTTAGGTACCGCTAAAATAAAAAATACATTCAGTAACTACCAACAGAAGAAAGAAAAGATATGTGACAACACTATCAGTATAGTAGTGGCACTTTTTCACCTGCGTACTTTAATTATTTTTTTGTCTACCATTTTGTGCCATAATACGAAGACTTTTTGTTTTGATATTTAGTGCATTTAGATAACAATTAACTATACTATTACTCAAACATACCTTGATAACGGCCCCTGCGATAGTTTTAATTGCACAACGAAAAGTTTACCACAAGCAACAAAACTTGACCTGTCACTTCAAAACTTCTGTCTTCAAAAGTTCATGCCTCTGCCTCTCTCTCTCTGAGCCACTGGTCTCATTAGATCGGTTATGGCGTCAAACCGAACTGTTGAGACTTGGTCTGTAGTTCGGTTAATGATGTAAAACATTGCTAAAACAAGATTGTACAAAGTTTTTAAAGTATCATAGCAAGATGGTGTAGCCGCCTGTAAAAGTAATCCGCATTTTACTCTTTGAATCTAGGTTTTCGACTACATAACGTGTCATAATTACTTGTTTCGATAGTTTATCGAATAAGCGTGTCTACTACTATGTATATTATATGTAGGTAGTTTATAATACATGAAAAAAAAAGTACATTAAAATTTAAATCCTAACAACAGTTTATTTTTTTTACTTAGCAGTTCCTCGACACCAGTAAGAAATTTATTTTTTGTTTTTTTTAGAGGTTTTGTGTCGTGGGCTTTTTTATAATCTTAGATTAAATTTTTCTTTGAAGTACCTATTTATACGTTAATCTATACCAATATTATAAAGAGGAAAGATTTTTTGTTTGTTTGTAGCGAACAGGCCCGAAACTACTGGACCGATTTAGTAAATTCTTTCACGTATGAAAAGCTAAATTATACCCGAATAACATAGGCTATAAATTATTTTCAAAAAAATTAGAGATCCTTATAAAAGTTGCAATAATGTAACCCAAACTAGCAAAATTTCGCTGATAAAATTCACGTGCGCTTAGAAAAGTATTGATGATACATAAAAAATAAGTACTACAAGATTAAAGTACTCATTATTACCTACATAAAAGTCTGCGAGAGAATATATCTCACTATCATAGTTAAGTATAATAGCAGCTTTTGTGTTGTAAAATATAATTAGAGCGCCGTAAGAAACAAAAGTTGGTTACATTCTTATTGTAGTTTGGTGTCAATAATTCTTGTTCAAATTAATAATTAGTTAACTACCCACCTACCCTAGGTAGGGTAGGGTAGATGAGTTGTTAGATAGGTAGTGTAGGTGGGTAGGTAGGTAGGGTAGGGAGGTATGTAGGATAGGGTAGGGTAGGTAGGTAGGTAGGGTAGACAGGAAGGTGGTAGGTAGGTTGACGGAAGCGAAGCCGCGGGGATCAGCTAGTCTCATTTTTTTTTTTATTCTTATGAAGGTACTTATTAATTAATAACTACCAAACTATGTTTTCAGAGAATAATATATGTTTTATTCTTTTATTTTCATTAAAATCATTTTATGTTTACATCCTTATCCGGACTACTGGTTTCTTTTTTAGTATCAACAGTTCGGTTTGACGTTATAACCGAACTATTGGGACAAAATTAGTCTCAGTAATCCGGTCCCGAACAAAATAACCGAATCATCATCATCGTGACGTCTTCATCACTTCCTCAAGCTTTCGAGCAGCGAGTCACACAGCCAGCTAGTACCCACGGCATTTACGGGGGTATCCTGACCACCAGCATGCAGTGGACGCTCATGCCTGTTCATCACCCTCAGCTTCTATCATCACCCTCAACTACATCAGCGACCCTGTCATAGCACATGCACCTTCGGCCGGTAACAAGCAGAGCCTTGAAGATGCTCTCCTGGTCGACGCCAGCAGTCAACCACTACGTCGCTCCGACCCACTGGAACCAGCAGCACTGTCCCGACTCAGTGGGATATCATCACCCCGTCTCACTGGGGCACACAGTTCCGACTCACCGCGAACTCTGCGACTTCCTGTTCCAACTCTCGGGAACCAAACTTCCACTACTGGCACGCATCACGAGATGTAGGTAAGGACGACTCAACCTATTATCGAGATCCGGTCTCCGAGGGGAGTGACGTAGCGGTACCAACGCCGTCACTCCGCCATACGAACTAATGACATTTCATAAATCCTGCATTGAAAATGGGTCTATAAGATTATAGCTAAAACTATTTGCATGCCTCAGGTGCCAAGTATAAGAATCATAACATAATAATCTTATTTCTGTGCAAATAAAAAACTATTCTATTCTATTCTATCGCGCAAGCAAAGTTTCGAGCACAGACTCGATTCATCAAATAAAGTTTTCTTTTATAGTCTACTATAACTCTGCCCTCACAAAGAGAAAATGGTCGAATTGAAACGATTTCATCGGCATTATGTGAACATACCACATGATATCGGATATCGGCTACCGGTGTTCGGATCGGATAATGTGGAAACGCTCCAAGATTCCGTTTCCGAAAACTATTGTCTGTGGCTCCTATTTATGCGAAGAAATGTATCATTAAACTGCCACTCATAGTAAACACTAAAGAAAATCATTTTAAATAAAATATCTAGTGGACAACTATACTCTATAATGTGATTTTTAATTTCGTAGACTAAACTGACAGCTGCCAATGACATTATTTTATTAAAATGTTGCAAGCATAAAGCATTGTGTTGTAGGTAAGGCTCAATCATAAGTGATTCATCGAATCGATGAGACATGATTCCTCAATTTAATTTTAAGAATTGGTGTAAATAAATGTTTTATGTATAATAATCGTAACATATTTAAATATAACAGTATTCATACACATAGTACATACACTTTTATTGTGTTAAATATAAAATCAACAATATAATAAACGCGATCGATAAAATGAAGTCTAACATTAATTAGTAGAAACTAAATAAGGGCCGGTAGTTTCTTAACAAATGTAATTCTTTTGCCGTGAAACAGTTTCATTTTCGATCTACTTCGATTTTCGATCAACCTTCGATCACACGGGATAGTCAGGACACGACACTATTTTTATGTAACGATAAAGTGACAAACCCCCAAATGTCAGTTTGGTCTACGAAATTAAAAATCACATTATAGATGTTCGATTAAGAGGTTCGATATCGATCATCCCTGCTGTCGCTGCCAAAGCGTAAGACTGTAATCTCTGACTCAGGGTTGCCAGCCGTACGAGGTTCCTCGTACAAATACGGACTAGTATATAGCTATCTGTGGACTGAAAGTGTCAACGTCAAATCAAAAGTCAACGAATTTGACAATTTTCTGTTGTGTAAAATGTCTGTGTGAGTTTTTAAAATTGATAAACAAAGGGGTTTCTATCACAGAGATCATTATGTATTCGAACAGTTTTTATAACATATCTATACTGTGAGTCCGAGTTTATATGCCGACTATCACCAAGTTAGAGCAACTTCTGATCGATCAGGTAACTTGATTTAGATTTACTTTAAATAAAATCTAATTGGAACTGTGGAAAGCGAAAAGAGAACTTGTTGCTGCTTGATAGTACTTAAACAAACTATAAATTGCAACATGTAAAATACTGGTATAGTTGCATATTTTTGGGCTGGAAGCCGACTACAAGGGTAAGTAGGCAGATTTATTGATAATTATATTGTTCGCAAACATGACCATACCCTTTTTAAAATAAGTCTGGTCTCGAATCTGTGTACATCGTCAGTGAACAGTTTCACTGCCAGCTAGATTGTGAGGGTCGCGTGCAAAATACCGACTGCTTTTTTGTTTTTCTTTAACAACTTAGACATCAGTTAAAAGTAAAAAAAAAACAAATAAAAACATTCAATTATTAGTTTCTTAAATAAAACAATAAAAAAAAAGCCCGCACTCATGCGGCCCCAGCACTGCAGTCGGATAATTCACCGGATCCTCGCAACCTATACCAGGTCATCGGTCCATCAGGTGGGAGGCCTTCCAAAGCAATATCATCCGGTTCACAGTCACCACTCCAGAACTTTTCTGCCCCATTGGTCATCCGTACTGCGAGTAATGTGCCCTGCCCACTGCCATTTAAGTTTGGCAATTCTTCGGGCTATGTCGCTATTTCAGATTGACCAGACAATTTATTATATATTTTGAACGAATTTATCAGTAGCAGCTGGAATGTGTGATTACCAACCAATATGCACATGTTAGTAATATGCACATGTTCGTCATCTTTATTTAAAGTAACCATTTTTTGCTTATGTACCTATGTTTCTTTCAATTACTACTCAGGGACAGCTTGAATATTGAGCATGAGCGCAGCGTGTTGGCTTTTTGCTGCAATATGTTGACTCACATTTTGCAGAATGCTCGACAGACGTTGCCTTTAATGCTGTTTATAAATAAATACAATAATGCATTCAGAGTCTTGATGGGGTTGCCACCCAACTGCAGTGCGTTCCACATCATCATGAGCAATAGCATGCCCCTCTGATCTGTGCAGGGAGTGTGCCAGCCCCAAAAGCATCCTAAAAACCTGCAGACAGGTGGGACAGCCCCATGCTGGGACATTCGATAGAGGCGTATAACAAATATTTTAAGTAATTGTTTCTGGTAATTATAAGTTACTAGCACTCCGCTCGCGACTTCGTTCGCATAATTTCGTATGTTATCCTACAGATGACTTTCTTATGTGGAGTAGTGACCAAAATAAGCTATTGTATCCTAGATTTATTGGTTTGGGACGATTCGTTACTTGACTGACGTTTTTTAACCCAAATATGGTTACCGCCACCCTGTGGTCGACACACTTTCAATATTCACCAAGCTGTTCACAAGGGACTTATGGACGATAAACCCGACACCACCCTGCCGTTCACCCTCTCGGAAATAGAGCAGGTTACCGGATTTGAGGATTATCCCCCCTCTCTTCGGACTTAAGATAACTCTCCATCGTAACCGGCTCAATTCCTCCTCGAGTTCGGTTATCTTCTCGTCGGTCCGGAGTGTTCGCGTTTTATTTGTTGCCAGGTCCAGTCGTCGGTGTTTATTGGGGTAGCCGGGTCCACTCCAGGGATTCTTAGCATCCCTCACCATGCCGTAACTTCGGCCACTACTGTAGCCGAGGGTAGACAGGCTGCCGGGGGCTACTACCATTTATTTAGTGTGCTTATCTGGTTTGGGGGCTTTTGCCATAATCGCCACGCTTGGAGATTGGTTTGGCGATCGCATTACGGTTGTTACAAGAGCACAGAGAACGCTGCTTCCCGTTCTCTGGTGAATAAGTCCCTTAATCGGCTCTTACGACACCCACGAGAAGATGGGATGGCGCAATTCTTTACTAGTGGCGACACTTGGCTATGTCCAGCTGTGGACATCTTTCGGCTGATATGATGATGATGAATCTACTAACCAAATGTACTAGGTTTGCCTATATTAATGTAGTAGATGGACATATTTATTTAAAGTTTTGTGACAGTTTGATTACCTATTTGTCATTTTCTCTATAATTTCTATATTTTGTAATTTTAATTTTCTTTTGGTGGTCAATGATACAGCAGAAAAAGGAATTGAAAATGGAAAAATATAACGAATTAGTAAGAGTCGAATTAAAATAATTTTATTATTTTTGCTGTAGGTAATTTTAATTTGAAGATTTCTAGTTCTTTTCAATGAGTGTAATTTAACATAGAAAAATCTTTTTTTACCAAAGTAATCAAATACCTCTAATTAGCCGATCTTCTTGTATTTGACCATGATTTGACCTGAATATCTTTAATATGACTTAGACTCAGGGGAGCAGGAAAGTCAGGCTCATATTTTTTTTTTTCCTCCGAGATGAAACATCCTAGTTTCCGTACTATGTTCCCAGAGTTGCGAGATAAAAGATGCAACTAGAATCACTTACTAGACCGGTATCATTGTGTGATCACAGCCTTAACGCAAGATAATCTAAAGTTACCAAACTACAGGTTTCACGTTTCATCAAGTGACAAACACATTCCAACACACGATGGATTTCTGTGGTCATCAAAAAAATAACGCTTACAATTTATTTATTAAAGAAGTGCAATCACTCGTACTTCACCAAGAATTGCACATTGTATGCTAACAACACGTGAGCTCTAAAAGCAAGACTTGCAGTTTAAACCCTTTCCAGGATGAAAACGGCTTATTACGTACGTGTTGGTGGACGTCTAAACACGTCAGTGATCAGTGATCACGCACATTGACGAAGCATTCCATCATCCTACGAAGCTACCGTCGACAGAACGAGCCATCCTCGTATGGCTGAAATATACTGAGTGCGTCCGTGTAACTAGCCACTGTGATCACTGAGTTTAGAGTCATTAGTAAATCGTCCGAATAAGTCGATAAAGGGACCTCTGCTGTGGTTACCCCTCTGCCTGTGTATGAAAATTTTATTGATTTTTAAATAAATTACCTAATTATTATTTTTTTATATTCTATAGTCTTGCGTATGACCACTATCTCACCTGATGGTAAGCGATGATGTGGTCGACGGACCTAAATTTCGATATGGGTTAAGTTCTGTTCGACCGGAATGACTCGCTTTGCACTTCTGCTCCCGCCATCTCGTTCATGTTGGGTTCCTTTAAATCCTGCAGACTGATTTAAATAGAATTAAAGACCGGAGACCGTAATTTAAGGCGATACAATCTGGATCACGATTAATGCTCTATTACAAATATTGCTGCAGACATATGGTAAGGTTGCAGAAAATGACAATAGACTATCCAATTAAGTTATTTTCGCCAACCACTAAAAGCAGCTGACTTCACTTTGATTGCTGACAAAATACATTTTGGAGTTGACCAAAACCTATTTAATTAGATGACCGTTTAAACTTTAAATGATATCCTTATATTTTTAGAACAGTTAAAATAATCCTGACACTTCCGCATTGAAAATATACATCTGTCCTTCGCTCTTCCTGTACTTACCTTACGATTATTTTAAAGATCCTTGCTTTGGTTGTTACAGGCATCTTGGACAGCATAGAACTCCAGTTGGTTCCCGCCATTGGTTCTCGCCCAATTCTCAGTAAAGTCGGCGGTTACTGAGCCGTCGTCTGAGATGGCTGAATCAAGGTATTTAAATTTATTTATTTGCTATTGGCACAGTTTTGCCATCCAGTTTGAATTCTGCGTCTTTTTGGACTAACTTCATCGCGATTTAAGTGACATTTTGAAAATAAATACAATTGTTTAAACAATTTAATTTATAACCGACGAAAATAAGGCTGTTCTCAATTCAACATGTATAATTTTCATTTTTTTTTGTGTGACCGTATAGAGTGCACCGATTTCAAAAACTCTTTTTATATTGGTTTTAGTTGGTCTCATTTAAATTTGAAAGGTAGAACAAAAGGATTTATCGATAATTTTCCCACTGAATTTTCAATTGTGAACCGATGATATTGAACTGTGAACTGAAAAAAAACGAAAACAAAAACCTTTAACATTAAAAAAAACCGATGAAATAACGAACTAAAAGCAAAAAATAAAAATAAAACTTTTGGTCTAGAATTTTGAGGCGGCGCTAAACAAACAATCAACGAAGATCAACCTAGCTTCAATCTATACTTAAGGTGATTAATTTGCATGTTTGTTTGTTTGGAGCCAACTCAAAATGCTAGACTAAAAGTTCTTTTTTCGTCAGTTTCGGTTCGTTTCAGATTTTTCTATGAAATTTTCTCATTTTTCCTATTATAACCAAATTTCAAAGTCAAAGTCAAAGTCAAATATATTTATTCAACTGGGCCAAAAAGCGGCACTTTTGAACGTCAGAATTAAAAGTAACAAATCATAAAATAAAAATTGATTCTACCGTGCAGACAAACCGTGCAAACTCTAAATGTGCGAAGTCCGACACTCACTTGGCTGTTTTTTTATTTTTATTTACAATGATAAACATCTCTAGCAATCTTAATATTAATTATGTGTATTATTAAAAATGAATAAGTTAAATAGCTGTTTAATTTTGACAGTTCTATGTCCAACAATTTTATTATCTTTGTTTTTAATTACAGGGCAGACGTGATGAGATACAGAATCGGTTACAATCATCAAGTTGATGTAACACATATCAATGGCCCTAAAAGCTTCTTCGTACGAACGCCAGACATTGATGACTTGCTGAAGAAGATCGAAACACCAGGCCCCAGTTGCGACTCTGCCAGCGAAATGAAGTTGGGTCAAAGAGTCATATATAAATCTAATACACTAAAAAAGTTTGTTCGCGGTGATATACAATATATTGAACAAAAAAACGGAGAGGCAAAATGTGATATTTTTGCAATTGATTATGGATGTCGTGACACTTATGTGCTAATTAACGACATATACCATCTAGATAGCAATTCTGCGCCACATAACCAATGTCCAGGTTTGGCTACTCATTGCCAACTACATTTATGTGAGCCTAGAGGTGATAATTTCAATGATGAAGTAATTCGTACAATGAAACTACTTGTTGGTTCACACACCGGTTCTATCAACGTAGTGAGCACAAGGGATGAGCAGCTGGTAGTCGAATTAATGACCGTGGACTGCCCTGGAGATGTCGCAACCATGCTAGCATTAATCGACCTGACTTGCCTTACTGGTAAAGGCACTATAGCAGGCAATCTTAAATTTACACAATTGGCAAACACACTAAAATATGAACACAAAAAACTAGAAGTTGGAGATGTCCTACACATCAGAGTGCAGAGTGGGACATCCGTGACTGCATTCTATGCTGCTGATGTTAATGATTTTAAAATGTTAAGACGTGCTGAAAATTCTCTCTCAACGTACTGCAAAACCCGATATATGAAGGAAAAGGATTTCGTTCCTGGCAGGCCCTGCGCTGTTAAATTGGACAAATCTCACCATTACGACAGAGCGATAATAAAGAAAGTTCTACTAAATTCCAACGCTGTTTTGGAGCTTGTAGACTGGGGTATAGATGTTGAAAGTAGTTATTCATGTGTAAGATCGATCGATTCACAATTTCATTTAAGTCAGCCGATTATTGCCATGTACTGTTCAGCACCAGAGGATCTAGTCGCGAAATATAATTTGCCCTCAGTTTTATTCAAAGGATATGAATTCGGAATTCAAATAATGGAATTAGGAAACAACTGTGATAAACCGCATAAGATTGATATTTATCCCGTCAGTAAGATAAGATACAGGAGAGGGGATTAAGGATTAGTATGAAAACCGATTGAAAAATATTTTTTTTTTAACCATTTTAAATGAAGTTCTCATGTTCTGTGACTAGCTTACTTACATACATACGCACGATATTAGCCAAGATATGGGTAATATCGTACGTTTGTACGTCCGATGGATCGAGGAGCCTGTTTGACGAGACATTTATGTAAATTTATTTTTAGTACTATATTTTTCATCGGCTCTGCCTACCATTGTTTAGTAGTAAATTAGCCGATTTTATTTATTATTATTACACTTTATAGGACGTTTAAAGTTGGCTCCTCAATTCAAAAGTATGCTTTGAGGCGCCACCTCAGAACTCGAAAACTAACCATTTGATTGCCAGTGTACTTAATTTTTTTTATCTATAATCTATTTAACTTTACTATTAAACCTTGTAAGTCGCCGTGGTAAAATACTTAACATGGCTCCTCAATCCATACGGAGACAGTATACTGTTACAGATCTTTTAATTCCTTTTAAGTGATTTTATTTAAAGTTAACGAATTTTTTATATTTAATTATTTAGTTCATTGTTACTTACTTTTTTTAAGCATCGTTAACTTTCATCTATGTTGTGTGTGTATAGCATAAGTAAATTTTAAACAATTTAACGAATATTTTATTTTTTGCGAATTAAAGTTGTGTTAAGTTAATAATGTGTACTTATTTATTTAATATATCTACTAGAATAATATAGTCCATTGCACTATTAAACGAGCAATACTTTTATATTTATTGTATAGAATACTAGCTGACCCCCGCGGCTTCGCTCCCGTCAACTGGCTACCTACCCTACCTACCCTACCCAACCTACCCCAACCAACCCTACCTACCCTACATACCTTACCCACCCTATCTACCCTACCTACACTACCCTACCTACCCTACCCTACCACACCTACCCAACCCTACCTACCCTGACCTACCTACTCTATCATACCTACCCTAAAGACAGACAGACGTCAGATCACATGAAAATGTCAGTTTAGTTAGAAAACGTTTGTATGGAAAAAAAAGGGCTGTTTTTAGGGTTTTCCCGGAAATTATTCGAATTTTTCTCGCCGTAAAAACCATCCTTGGACTTTAACGAACATTTAAAAAAATGGATTGGTAAAATTGGTCCAGGCGTTGTTGAGTTATGCGCTTGCCAACAGATTTTGCGATTCATTTTTATATTACTTGAGAGATACACGTTGTGTTTGACACCGACGCGATAAAAAATACAGTGGATTCAGTACATGATTCTCCGACTAGTGTTGGAAATTATCGTCGGCGTTTTCTTAATTTTTTAAATCAGGATTGGATATCAGCTGATGGATAGGGTTTTTGAATTTAATTAACATTACGGTATTTTGAAAAAAAGGGAATTAATGATTTGTTCCATTTTTTTTTTTATAAACCGTTGTAACCCTACAAAAAAATCTAACACTAGAGGATCCAGAATCATGTACTAAATCCATGGATTTTTTTTTCGCGTATTTGTCGTCCACACCCCGTATAGTACGTGGGTGACCGAGCTCTGCTCTGGTTAAAATAGAGAAAACGACGTTTTCGAAAAATGAAAGCTAGCTAGATCGATTTATCGTCGAAACCCCCTACATACTAAATTTCGCGAAATTCGTTGTAGCCGTTTCCGAGATTCAGATTATTTACATATATACAAGAATTGCTCGTTAAAAGGTATTAGATTTGTAAACACGTTCTCGAAAACGGCTCTAACGGTTTCGAAAAAAATTGCAATATGGAACACCCTATATTGCAACTTTTTAGTTATAATTTTTTTCCAATTACTTTCAAACTTAAAACTGGTATTTATTTTTGTTCACCTCATTAAACGCTTCATTTTGATACCCCATTGGTGTATACCCACCCCCATGGGTTTGGAAAAAAATTAAATTGGGACTCGCACAATATGGCATGGCACCCGAAATCCGCCATATTTGTTAGAGTTCCGTACTCAAAGGGTAAAAACGGGACCCTATTACTAAAACTCCGCGGTCCGTCTGTCTGTCTCTCCGTCCGTATGTCACCAGGCTGTATCTCATGAACGGTGATAGCTAGGCAGTTGAAATTTTCAAAGATGATGTATTGCTGTTGCCGCTGTAGCAACGAATACTAAAAAAGAACATAATAAATATTTAAATGGGGCTCCCAGACAACAAACATGATTTTTTTACCGTTTTTTGCCATAATGGTACGGAACCCCGTCGGGCGCGAGTCCGACTCGCACTTGGCCGGTTTTTATTTATTTTCACCTATTGAACACTTGGGCGGTCAAGACGTATCTAACGATGTCTTAATTATCTAAATTCGTCTAGCGGTTTGAAAGATATAAGGTAATATTACAAACATAAAAGATACGCACGAAAAACATAACCCTTTCTTTGCAGTCGGGTAAAAACGAACATTTTATTAGCTTGTATTAGACACACAACGCCATCTATCTTCAGTATCATTAATTTGACGTTTGTGAGAGACTGGTTTTAAAATTTAGGTAAGAGTTTTGGCTTGTGCTAGGTAGCGCTATCTAGGCGTTGTTCGTGCAAAATAGACGTAGTTTGTATGTTATTCGTATAGGTGTCGCATGCTACACCAATTCAAGCGACTTTTGGACTGGCTTGCACATTGGTCGCCATTATATTTTTATTATGGTGTGAGCAATCGGGAACATAATACTTAAATAAAAATAAATGCACTAGGCAATAAGTACTCCTATGCTAACTTCTTACATATTATGCTTAAAAAAAAGCAAACGAAAACAAAGTTTATTTTAGATACTTTATACAGTTTGAGTTTGAGTAGATTGAATTTGAGGACCAATTGAGGGCCCATTTGTTTTTCAAAAATTCCTTGCAATGTAGGTTCCATTAAGCGATCACTGTTCAAGTGCGAGAAAGAGACAGAACTATCATCATCATCCTATCAACCGAAACACGTCCACTGCTGGACATAGGCCTCTCCCAAGCGTCGCCACATTGACCGGTCCCGTGCGTCCCGCCCGCATCCATCGGAACACACTCACAAGCAACGGAATCAAATAATTGACATGCCGTAGTAAGGCCCCAGACCATGTCCCGCTAGATGGAGTGTCCGTACAAATGATGCATCACCTGCATCTTGATAATATTACGGATGCAATAAATTTAATTTGAACATTTTTGATAAGACATATATAGGCACTGATGCCGCAATTCAGTTGAAGAGCATCAATATGCTCAAGAGGTGACCATTTGATTTCGTCTACATTCATTGTTCGGTGACAATCACCTGATGATTGTGACTGCACTTTTGACCCTAGACGTGCCTAGACTGTATCTGTACCTATTTCTTTTTTTACATTCGAAAAGAAGGTCACCGTTACTGCAAAATAATCGATAAAAAAAGTGTTTGAACGGATTTTTCTCGAGGGGAACAGTAATATACTTACCTAAAATTGTAATTATAATTATATTATAAGTTTTATCATATATTTTTCATGCATCGATTCCCTATTGCTTGCATAAATCTTGCCAACTATTTCGAATATTAACTAGGTCTGTATTTCTAGTATTATGTATATCTTGTATCTTCACCGAATATCTAGTATCTACCTCATCATCTTTCGACTCTTAGTCCATGTCACGACGCTATCACTGACTCCTTTTTCTTTCATATCACTCCTCACACAGTCCACCCAACTTTTCCTTGGTTTTGGTACCTACCTACCTGACACCTTTTGAAATAGTTAAGCTGTAGCCTCAAAGACCCGCCAAACAACTAACAAACTCATCGATCTAGCTTCTCGTCTAGCGTAATTTATTGTTTGGCCAGCCCTCAGTAGCCCCGGAGCGATCAGTGGGCAAACAGTGAGTTTTAATTTGATTTTGTCGATGCTATTGGATGCCGATTAGGTGGAACTTGCTGGGGTCGTATATACCCTAGGATGCAACCTGTGTGTGGGACGATTCGTGATTACGCCGTAAACATATCACCGTGAATATTTAGGAGGAATGAGCTTGTTTGGATGGCTTGAAGCTCACTTCATGTTCAATTCACCTACGTTTCCACGGTGAGAAGTTTACAGAATAACACTATAGCTTGTATACATGATTAAGATTAGAAGTGAGATGTACCTATAAATTGTTAGTATAAAAATTAAGCAGTGCACCACACCTCTGTTCTATATTTTGTACAAACAAGAAGAAAATCATGGATGTGTTTCGCGATTCGCGAGTGGGCTGACCAAAACCAGATATATTCTGCGACTGCACAGCATGATTTTCTGCTTGTTTACGTCTTTTTAGTTCGTTCTTAGGAACAAACATACATGCAAAGACTGATAAACACATTACCCTCCTTCGGCAGTCGGGTAAAAATAAAGCCAGGGAAACATTTATTGCTAACTGTAACAACATTAGTTATAAACAAACACAAAATTAGTCCGAAGAACAATTATTTTGCAGTATAGCAAAAGGAGTGGGTTCAGCAGATGTTGAACAGTGTGCTGCAAACTGCTGCTTGTTCCGACACGTGCTTGTCCTGAGGATTACAGTTTGTATGTATGAAATATTACAGTCCTAAAAAGTCACACTCAAAATAGCTATAATAGTCACAACGGATCTTTGGGCTCTGCCAGCCATTGCGCAAGAAACAGTTTGTCATCGAGTATACTGCATGGAGCAAGCGAGATAAGGCTATGAGACAAACTTAAGCGAGTAAAAGAGACAGTTATACAATGCTATCTTCACCCCCAACATTGACATAAAAATAGCTACTGCGTAAGATCTTGCAGTCAATTCAGAAACATACATAGTTCAATTTCATTCATAGTTATCAACCTATCTTCTAAGTTTATCTTGGACATCGCTGTCAAAGGTGACGGAAAACATCGTTAAGAAACCTGGACTTATAGTTAGTATAAATTTGGGCTCCATTGGTGTTACGGGTACAAGGCGTTCCAGTGAACTAATAAATCAGGTAAATAGAAAGAGAAAAAAACCGGCCAAGTGCGAGTCAGACTCGCGCACGAATGGTTCCGTACCATTATCGCAAAAAAATCACGTTTGCTGTATGGGAGTCCCACTAAAATATTTATTTTATTCTGTTTTTAGTATTTGTTGTTATAACGGCAACAGAAATACATCATCTGTGAAAATTTCAATTGTCTAGCTATCACGGTTCATGAGATACAGCCTGGTGACAGACTGACAGACGGACAGATAGACAGACAGACGGACCGCGGAGTCATAGTAATAGGGACCCGTTTTTACCCTTTGGGTACGGATTTGTAAAGTACGAATTCCGCGAGGACGAAGACGCGAATGAAATGCTAGTCACCAATAACCTACAAAAAAAACTCTAACGGTCGTAGTTTTTAATTCAACGGGTAAACAAGAAAACAATCTCCCATGATAAGCTTGTAAAAATAAGTATATAAATTACATTATTTTCTAAAATAATGTTTGTAAATAAATTATAATTATGCCTCTACGACTGAACGGATTTGGTCGAAACGTGAACCTAAGTAATGGATAGAAAGGCATATCCAAGTAGGACACTTTTTATCCTGAGACTACGATCTCTTGGTCTACTTTACTTCTTCGACGCAGGCGAAGCCGCTAGCTGCAGCTAGTTAATCATAACTTGGCCGTACAATTAGACTGGCAAAGGCATTTAACAGTTTCATCTCACTTCTCACCTGCAGTTGAAGAAAGTTAGTTAACGGCCCCCGAGACGGCCTTAGCAACGTAACTACGACGAAGTTGCCACCTTCACGCTACGTGGCTCGTGGCTGGCTGCGTAATAATTAATGCAGGCTTGAGGGTAACTGTCACGAAGCCACTGTGCGTACTTGTGCCCTTAATCACAATAACAATAACACGAGGGTATAGGATGCGCTCTTTGTTTGGCTCTCTGGTGTGGAAGGCCAACATGGTGTAACTCGGTGCGTCGGACAAGCTTCTGCAATGGCATGTTTCGGTTATAGCTGGAGATAGGCCGACTATACGAGTCGTCGGCGCTCAGATACTAGCTGGCTAGCTAGTGGTTAGGCCGCAGACAATATCTGGTTATAATTAAATGTGTGTATATGTTTCTTTTTTGTAAATTGGTTAAAAACAACACATCTACCTTTTTAGTGAATTTGAACTTGATGGAGCTGGTGCTGCCTAACTACGAGCAGAAACATAGAGACAAGCTAAAAGTAATTCTGACCGGCTGTCGGCTTGCCCGACTAGTTACCGATTAACACCGATATAGCCTAGAACCACCAGGGACAGGACATTCTGTCAACGAAACCTCGCCATTGCGATTGCAAAGTTAAAACGAAATATGGGAATGTCAAACGCTATGGCAATTTCACGTAATCAAGCCCTTACATGCGAGATGAAACACGCGATGTGGATTTCCGTCTATGTGATTGGTCGATTGATGGCGTTCGAACCCTTTGCCTTGCGGAATTCACTTACGCAATTAGGCTGCTCGTAGATATAATTATTATGTAGGAACCTTCACCGAGATTACAGTAGATAATGATAGGATTCCAGTATCCACATGCTGTAGAACTGATTGAAACTTATTTTTGACGCCGTCCCGACAAGTCTTTATTATCTACTTGATACTACTGTCTTGACTGGGACAAGTTTAGACTCCACTCCACTCCGCGAAGACCACTTATGGAAATTATAATACAAATTAATATAATACAAATTTGTGTTACGAAACCTTAAACTAATACTTTTTAAATATTTTTGACCTCTGTTAAACAATACTTACAGTTTTTTTTTTACTTTTTAGCAACTGTTTAGGTGATCTAAATACAAATTCTATATACTTAGAGAACTAAATATGAGCATTTTTTTTTTATAAATATGAGTATCAAAATTTCCCAGTTGGCATAAAGGAAACACCCTGTAGCGTTGCCTCCGCAACCCTATCCCAAAGGCAATTATGAAGGCGAGTGAACTGCAATCAAAAACGTAACAAAACCAAGTTTAGCCGGCAAACGTTCTTTAATATTCCATAAGCTATCGAATTAGGTGGCATGTTAATCACCAGATATCCAGCCCCTTATAATTACGCCAAAAACAACCGGTCCTAAACGAAAAAGCTTAAATCTAATTTTAATTTTAATAATATCAAACCGCCAGGGGGCTGCTTCTCTCGCTTTGTTGTCAGGATGAAGATTGCTAGTATTTCGTTTCTAGCAATGAAAGTAGCTGTCTGTATAACTAAGTAAGTCTATCAAACTAACTGTTTCACCGATTTTCCAAAAAGGAGGAGGTTCTATGTTCGACTTTATGGTATCTTTTTACCACATTTTTTGCTGGAGTGTCCCAACTGTCCATTCACTTGCACCTCGGATGACATGTACAGGGCAATATACGTGGTCAAACAGGTTTTTTTCTAATTGTTTTTTTTTTTGTCGTGGGATATCATCCAATGACTTCTCCCGCTGGGTGAAGCAGGAGGGCGTGTCAGACTTTTACTGACTAAAACCCACCCGTGTACTTTCAGTTGCTTGTGCCAGGGCCGCGGTAAGTCTCTTTGAAAATAAAACGCGGGCCAATGGCCATCAGCTTGTGATGCCGATGCCCAGGGCTTCGGCTGCGGTAGCTAGGGGCGTGAGAGCGTTCCGTTGCGTCTATCTCACTTTCCACCTCCTTTGCGAGCATTAATGCTTCACAGAAGGAGGTGACAGCTTCCTATGCCCTCTAGGCCACGCGTACCATGGCCTGAACCAGGGCCGGACGCAAGAGGTCGCCACCGCTGATCGCCACCACGAGGACACGGCGGTACTCCGCCCAAGCGAGGCAGACCTCCACCATATGCTCCACCGTGACCTCCGGGCGATCCACACAATTGTGACCCCTGGGTGTTTCTGGGTTACTGTAGGTATAGGTACAGGGTTCAAAAAAAATAATAAAAATTGAATGTACTCGTATCTGCTGTTGAAAAAAAAAGAACAAGAAGAAAGGTTGTGAAAAGTTTTCTATGATCAGGTAAACAGCATAAAACTACTGAACACTCTCCCAACAAAAGAAAACAGCTCCTCGACTCAATTTGTGTGACGTCATTCAATTACCTCCACTTAGCGCCGTCCACCATCCATCTCCACTCCAACTTTAAATGAACATAATATTTTAAGAGGAAACAGATCAGTATAACAATATATCTCTTTTCTCAGCTGCCTACACACTCTATCGTTGTGGCAATTTGTAAAAGTTAACTCACTGAGTGCCAAACTTAGGGAAAACCGACCACTTTCTTATGACACCTCCAAGACTAAGCGCCTGCTTCTAAAGGTACAAACCCAAGCGTCGAGAGGGAAGGGTGGAGGACCGAGCGAGGCTGGTTAGAAAGAAATGATGATTAGAACCATTTATCATTTTAATACGAATCCCGCCCTTGTTAATAGGGTGTTCGGGGGATTAATAGATGTAACATTATTTTCATTGTTAATTTTGCGGGTTTGTTATATGTAATTTCGCTGTGTCGGTCATTCGCAATGAATTTATTATGAAGCTATCTCGCGTAGAAAGGGTTAATTTTAATGTTGCTTTGTTTCTGTTTTAATAGAAGAGTTTTGTTAACGACATCGTGTATGTATATTGTGGGTAAGTAAATAATTTATCTATTAAAATGTATAATTTTGTTATAAATAAAAAAAAGACTGTACAAAAAGACCACTAGACCATTTAAATAAAAAAAAACACAAATATTGATATTGAATTTGCTATATTATATATTAGGTAAGAAAAAAACTTTGGATAAAAATTTTAACTAGATTTGAGAGTAATCCTCTAATTACGCAGTTGTAACTGGTGAGATACAAACGTATGTACCCAGGTGTAAAAATAGTAGTTTATGCAATGGTCATATAATAGGGGTTATGATAACACGAGAGTGGGTTTATCACATGAGGCGAAGTCGAATGTGATATTAATATCACGCGAGTGACCTAATTACCTAATTATATGCCGTTGCATACACTACTCATCTTCACTCATACAGTTGAAATAAAACAAATTGGAAACGGAAAAAAATATGTGGTATGGCGGGCAATTTAGATTCTCACTGTGCATGACTGGGCAGCGCGCGCATCCATAGACAATGACACTAATTTCTACAGTAAGTCAATCAGCCCATACGCGCCAGTAAATTAAAAAGTAAAAGTGTGCTATAAAATCAAAAAGTTATTTTATGATGCAGTTGTTTGAAAATCGAAGGCAAATGGTGCACTGTTATGGTTTTTATAACACATTTGCTTGTAAAGGGTCTCTTATTTCACCAATTTCAATATCGTAATGTATCTCATTACGTAATTGTGCGTTATTGTAATGTAAAACGCACGGTTTATCAAGATTCTCCGTTTAAAACGAACGGTACTTTTTTAAATCTTAGCAAAGAGTTTTCAAGTCAGTAAAGTGGTCAACATTTTATGAATAAAATTAACTTTGAGAGATAAAATATAATAAATAAATAATCAACCATTTATCAATAACAAAACAAAAAAATATTAATTTACTTTATTAGTAATACTGGCTGTATTTGTGCCTTTGACTTAAAAAAAAGCGCTGCTGCACGCGCTTCGCTAATTTGTGAACATATAAAATTATGCCGCGCGCTTTTTCTTTTCGCTGTTTTGTTTTTATTTGATAATGTTGTCAAGTCATGATGAATTTATTAATTTGACACCGCCAGAAGTCTCAGAGGCAGCGAAAAAGGCTGCTTTAAGCCCCTTGCCAGAAAAATCGACCGATAGATACTTACAAGCGTATCAAAATTTCAACTTATTGAAAAGAAGCAAAGATGCAAATTCATTTTCAGAAAGTGTGTTTTTATCCTATTTCATGGAACTTTCTCAAAAATATAAGTCAAGCTCATTGCGGTGCTACTATTCAATGCTAAAAAACACTGTAAAAACAAAACATGGTATTGATATCAAGTCATACTCCAACTTGCTGGCCATTTCCTCGCAAATATGTTATAAAACATCGTATGACATACGTGCGCTTTGATAAGTACAGCCTCTGCTTTCTTGTAGCCCTTGCCCCTGCTCGGTCTAGCAATATCGCCTCGGCTGTGATTTTCAACTTACCGCACTTATATCATAATGTACTATTATTTTTTAATTTTACCTTCCACGAATGTAAAGCACGAGTTTTTTTATTTTTTAAATTCATATTTGGAACATTACGTTGTGAGTGTAGATAAAATCCTTTAGGTACTAACCTAAACTAAGTTTTAATCCGTGGTACTTTAAAAGTTCAAACTATCACGTAATTTACTTGGTTATTTTTTAACACAAAAATAAATAAAATAAAATAAATGATACGTCAATTACTCGTCGGCACTTTGCATCTGAGGAAAAATCCGCTATTAGTAGTACTGCTATATTGCTGTATTACGGGCAGAAAAAGGTAATTTTATTCTCGTGGGAAAACACAGACCGTTGCAAACATATGGAACCACGAACTCGACAGGCTCAAAAGGGCTCACGCCTCCAGCCCGTACGGTAAAGCCGGAGTACGGCTTCTAATGACTTATATCTAACATACAAAGAAATGAACAATCAATATTATGATACAGGAGTCTTTGAGATATCAGAGGTAGCGAAACCCCAAAGATAATTTACAAGAAGCCACAATACATACCAGTTTATTCTTGAAACCTACGCTTAAATGATATGAGCAGTATAGGCGGGCAGGCACTAATGCACACAAGAAGTAATAACAATCAGTACTTTAAAATTTACGCTTAGATTCACCAAGAATATTTCTTTCATCCACGATGGTTATTCTGCAATAACATTTTTTCATCAGACGAAGAGCTGCCGACCAGTAAAACTTTTCAAAAAATCCATTCCAATATTCTTAGGTACTCCGTCGCAAAACCCAATGATCACAGTATTCAATCCTCTTACAAAACTCCGAACAGCCAAAATGGGTACCCACCTACTCTGTACTGTCAAAACAGCGACGATACAAAATGCTAAAGGCAAAACCGTAGGAACACTAAACACATATTTCTGATGGTCCATGAAACATGCAAAGCAGATCCGTGCCTGGTATTTTATACGACATTTTGTCATCTGCCCACCCTTGCAAGACGTGGTTTGGGTGCGTAAAACGCAGAACATCTAGTAACTTATGTATTTGTGTGAAACTTTTGTTTTTTGTACATTGCCTCTCTTTTTGTCGCCAGCCGAAGTTGAAGGAAAATTAAGAATAAAATAATATGCCAGGTGCGCTGTGCTCATAACAGATTTGCGTGTATGACTAGATATATGGTTGGACGTAAATTAAGCAAAAGGAGTGTGTAAGGATCGTAGCAGGTGACGTTCCGTAGTGTCTGCTTACTCCCGTCGGAAAAAGTAAGTCTATGTACTTAAAAATAATGTTGCAGTCTTTAGACGCAAGTTACCACAGACCTGAAAGACATAAGAGGGTTTAGATAGATTGACATCCTATCAGCAGCGATAATTATGATAAAAGATTGCAATAACTCTTGTTCAATCCTGAAATACTTATGCTTTTGACAACCCTTATCACCAGATAGAATATCACTATATTATCTATATTTAATTTGAAACGCGAGATAAGTATCAGATTTTGGAACAATAAACTCTAAAAAGTTTGCACACCATACTTTTTTATGCTAACTTGGCATTAAATTTAAAATACACTATTTTAAAGTTGATACTTGAATTTGTGGCGATTTATGAGTTTAAATAAGTTTAGAGACCATAAAGGCTGTCTTAAATTCAATCTTGGAAAGGATTGAAATCAGTGTTAATTAATTAAAATTAGAATGTCAAATAATTAAAGAAAAGCAGCGATGTACATAGCACAAGTGTATAACAAAACTGTTGTAGCCAATGATATATCACTATAAGATATTCCGAAGCCGTTCTGTTCACCATCTGTGGGTGCGACGTCACCGCTTCTTATTTATGGCAATAAATATGAGATATCTGGCTGTAATAAACAACATAACGTTGTATAATACTTAGTGGATATGTTGGGAATGGATGGACGATAACATTGGTAACTAAAAGTAAACCTACCTTAAATTGAAGATTTTTTTATTTATATGTCGGCACTTCTAAAGATTTCGTTCTGAAGAGAGCTGTGGTTTCGAATGACTCTGACAGATGTCAACTTGACGTAACACTAGGTACTAGTTTTTGGCGCGAACAAGGGGAGAGGGCATGTTAGATGGAGTTGTGAATTCGTGATAAAACCTAAGGAGAGATACAGTGAGGATTACCGTTTGTTCGTGTAGATCAAACTACATGCTTGGTGGCATGTCATTTACGTTGTTCTCCAATACATAACGTGATTAGTTTCATTGAGAGCCAAGTTACCAAGTTACAAGCAAATAAGTTTATTTGTTAAACTCCTATTAGACCGAAAAGGACCCATGCAATAATGGCTTTTCCTGCCAATTACATAGTCTTCCCTACATATATATACTATATTGTACACCAAGATAAAACAAAAACAAACATACAACAGGCGGCCTTATCGCGATCTGCTATATCTTCCAGGAAACCTAGAATGGAAAGAGATAGCCTGGACATGACATGTGCTAGCACTTGGAGCTAATTTTCAACAAACAGTTGAATAGAGAAGATAAAATTAAAATAAAAACTAAGGTCGAAAACCCACTGCCAGGATTTTTCTTCGTCGATACGCCATTGGCAGGGCGGTCGTTGTCATCATGTTGCAGTTCGGGCTGACATGTTTCGTTTCACCATGCGACGCCATCCCTCTCTGTCAACTGTTACTCGTGTGAACTCATGCAATGGATCGCCTACTGCAGACGATATCTGGTTGGTCCTTCGCGTGGGCAACCTGCCGCGTGGAACGCAATGTTCAAAAATGTTCGTAACCGGTCGCACTGGCTCACGAGTTGCCTAGAACTAGGCACTGAGCATGCAGTGTGATCACTTCCTAACATTTAAGTATGTCAGTTCTACTTTGCTACTCGCCAGGCACCTCGCTAGTTTCTACACCCTCAACAATCCGCCTGCCGTAGGTTTTCCTGTAGGTTTTCGACCTTGATAAGATTTTTTGTATAATTTATAGGCTCGCGTTTGACCACTATATATCCTAATGGTAAGTGATGATGTGTTCAACGGCCTGGAAATAACCTATTCACTCTTTACATAAAGTCTCCCAGGTTGAAGCTATTAGGAAATACAGAGAACAGTAGGACCACCTATACAAACTCAGAACAATCTCTTTTAAAATCAAGACAATATCTTGGTTTGATCGATAATAAGAGGCCTATGCAAGTATGCAGATTGCATTGTTTTAATCTTTTTCTTAGCGCGTCGATGGTAAATACATTTTTAAATGTGATGTCGTTTGTCTTAAGGAGATAGTACGTAAAAAAAAGTTAATTCAAAAATAAAAAAAACACGACTGCTTAATAAGCGAACTAAAAAGACGTAAACAAGGAGAAAATCATGCTATGCAGTCGGAGGATACATATTCGTGAGCTGGCTGACTAAACCGATTTTGTTCTTGTTTACGTCTTTATAATTCGGTTCTTAAGCAGGCGGGTTTCTTGAATTAACTTTTTTTTTATTTATAAGTTTTTAGTTAACATTTTTTTGTTGAATCAGGTACATTTAAACATATAAGTTTTATATATTTTTGAAATCACCCCTTTTTAAGCCCTTTATTTTGATACCCCACACGATGGCATCGGAAGAAATAATAATTAAGCCCTACAAAATGGCGCTCAAGATCTGCCATTTTTGCCAGTGACACTTGCAGGGTTAAGACAAATCGATTGACGTAGGAATCATCAAAATCGGCCAACGCGTTTGGTCTCTAGAACGCCATATGTGGCTGGTGATGTATGTATATTTGTTCCTAAACATACATACATAGACTAACACATTACCCCCTATTTAAGCTACATAATTATATGATGTTAGGTCCTTTGCTTCTGCTTACCTCCGTGAGGAAGAGGAGTCAGTTTATGTGAGTGTTACTAATATGGGCAACCCAACCCTGTGTTAATTGGTGCTAAATGAAGTCAGCTCAAAGAGTTGTTTAGTAAAAGGAGCGATGCTTTATCAAGACGCCGCCTGAGGCATTAACAAACATGACCAATCTGGTAGCCATATTTGGTAATTTTGACAATTAACAGCAACATTTAAAGAATACTTTTAGTCTGCCATATCTACTTTCAGGAAGCCTGCAGGTTCCACGAATATATCGAGACAAACCTCTCGTAGGTCATCGGCACGCAACACCGAAATTGCACCACATACTGCCTGACGACACAAAAAGTGTCAAGTCCCCACTATTTTACAGATAAGTATGATTAAATCCAAAAATGCGATAGCAAACTGGTCCGTTCTTGAGCAACTAAAATATCGTCCACACTTTGTCCGTGAGCGTAATAAAACTTTCCTATAAGCTTGTTTACAGGCTCACGTATTTACTATTTATGTACTGTAAACGGGAGTACAAAGGAAGTAGCCACATAGGAGTGAACCGCTGCTATTCAAACTTGGGTCCGTGCTCCGAACTATGACAATGCTTCAGTGTACGCCAATGTGAATACACCTTTAGGTACGGATGTCGGAGTGCTAAGATGCCGCTCGCGAACCTGTTTTGTTTTTGGCTGCATAGAGTATTTTTTGTCTATTATAAGTCATTTATTTCACTTGAATCAATCAAATTGTTTTTTTTTCGCAATTCCAGTCGTTTTCGAAGACTGCTTACTCAGGTTCGCCGTAGCAAAGACAATCTTTTTAGGGGTTCTCGGTTGGTTCCTTCGGTGTTGGCGGTGTCTCTGAGCAGACCATGGCCCACCTTTCATCTTGCCACCAGTCCGCTTGCCTGTTCAAGTGAGGATCTTATGACTGCGTCAGCAGAAGACGTTGCCGTGGTGAAGTACTGGACCGGGCAAGGTATTTAACTAAAAAGAGTCTGTTTGCCGGACGGAAACGAACGTCTCGCGCTTTTTTCGTTACATGACGATTTCAACCAGGCAACTCCTAAAAAACAGTAAGTTTGTTCGGCTCGCATGAATAGCATTCAAGCCCGGCACAGCGCAGTCTTACCGCCACCGGCAACCGTTATTGTTCCCAGCGGGGCGGCGCGCGAAATTCAGCGCACTACGCCAACACACCTACACTTCGCAAACTTTATTGCTCACAAATTGTATGCATTATTTATTTAATTTGAAAGCGAAGAAACCCAAGCACGATCATACGCCTCTGCGCGGAATGAGGGCGAGAGAATGCAAAAATATAAATAAACTCGCTGGAGCAGAGGTAACGCCTTCTTGCTTTGTTTGTAGAGATTTTTAAGTGTAATGTGCAGCCTTGTACTTGAAACAGTGTCGATTGTATTTTACGGTGCAGAGGCTCTATACGAAGTGTAATACTATCAGCGATCGAGATGGTCTAAATGGAAAAATGAGGGGATTGATTATACTAGGCTATACAACTCTGATTTTTAATTTCGTAGACTGAACTGAAATTTGGTGGGTTACCACTTTATCACATCACACTAATTTTAATATTATGAGGGCGAAAGTTTGTGAGTGTGTGTGTGTTTGTATGTTAGTTAGGTACCTCTTCACGCTTATTAAACGGCTGGACGGATCTGGATGAAATTTGGGATACTTTTTATCTGGGGAATATGGTTCCCTGGGTTAATATTCGACTTTCACGCGGGCGAAGCCGCTGGCAGAAGCTAGTCGTTACATAAAAATAGTGTTGTCATAATCCTGAATGATCGAAAGTCGATCGAAAATCGAAGTACATCGAAAATGGAAGTATGTCACTAAAAGCTCATAAATGCATTTGTTAAGAAACGAGCGGCCCTTATTTAGTTTTTACTCATTTATGTGGAACTACATTCTATCAATCGCATTTATTTTATTGTTGATCTTATTTATTACAACAATAGTTTAGATAATATAAGTTTTTAAGCTGACATGGTCACAATCATTAGGATTAATATTTGTTTCGGGATATTTACCATGTATATTTAGGTTTTGGTTGAGAGCTCGATATTGACGTGTTCTGGTAGTGGTGGCGTCGTGCGCGAGAAACGAGTGAGAAAGAGGGTAGACAGACCCTGGATGGGTCAAAGACTTTAGTTCTCGTGATCATGGCGCTTGTAACGGTGCCGAAATATCGAGCTCTCAATCAAAACCTAAATATACATGGTATATATCTCGAAACAAATATTAATTCTAATAGACTTTGGCTATAATAACTAAACATTATACTAAAACTGTACACCGTCTGTACTATTGACACAATATATTCTGTCTAAAAAGCCATCTTTTATTTTCTTCTTTTGCTAAATATATTTATTCAGAAATAGATCTATGTCTGTGTTATTGATGGTGTTCTTTTAGGGTTAAAAACAGGACCTGTGAAGAACAATGTATGTTGAAGAATTACTACAGTTTTTTATGCCGCCTGAAATTCATTGTCATGATATTGCTGTTGGTAAACATTTGTAATAATTGTACTGAAAAACAAGATATAATTAGGAGATATTTTACCTAGGATGCACAGTACCAGTGTGAAGCCCCTTCGCAGGATATCGCCCATTTCTTTGTATGCCCTTCATGCTCGACCACCTGCACCTTTCAGGATTTGAACATGGTGAATGATGGAGCTGTCCGAGTAGCTACATACTAGTCGAACAAAATCTGAATGTTTGAGTTGAGAATATTGTTTTAGTTAATCGACACGAAAGAAAGAAGTTGAAGACTAGGTGCAAGGATCCTTCTACACAACGCAAATCAGATAGGTTTGCAGGGCACACCAACATAGATATAAGTATGCACACACTTACAATTTCTTGTCACTAATGTTGCGGGGAATATGAAGCATAAATTTAGCTAATATAACAACCGTATCCATGGTGCAATAGTCGAGCGTGCGATCTGACTGCCGACGGCTAATGTTTTTGTATGTTTTGATAAAAAAATTAACATTTGTTTCTTCAATTCATTGCTAAACTATTAGCAAGTCTTCTTTATATTTGAGTTGGAATATATTAATTGTCTACCCTCTAAAAATAACAATTCAAAAAGCTTTTTTGCAAAAAGTTAACGCGATGATGAGATTAAATCCTAAGACCTTTGATTTACCAGACGATTGCTTATACACTCATGCCACGGGACCAGTTAGTTTCATAGTTAAATTTATGCTTCATATTCTTTGCTTCATATATATTGTGAAGCAAACACTAATAAATAGGCCAAGTAATACACTCGTTCATTTTACGCACACAAAACATCTGCGTTGGTGTGCCCTGCAATCTATCTGATTTGCTTTGTGTACATCTATACAATAGTTTTTGTTTAGACAATGTTTAAGTAAACTAAGTAGTTATAGCCATGAAAGATGACAATTACGACTGGTTTTTAACAGTTGATGAAATTGAAATGATGGATGAAAAGAGATTGCAGGCAGCAGAGATGAGAATGTTGAGGTGTTTGTGCGGGGTGACGAGAATAGATAAACTGAAAAATGAGTATATAAGAGGAAGTTTGAAGGTGGCGCCAGTGAAAGAAAAGTTGAAAGGAAACCATTTGTACTGGTATGATCATGAACAGAGTAGGGATGAGACGCATGTTCCTAAAAGAGTTATGAATATAAATGTGGATGGACGCAGAGGGAGGGGACGGACAAAGAAAAGATTAATGGACTGTGTGAGGTTTGATATGAAAGAAAAGGGACATGACGGTATGGAAGAAGAAATCGTTTTGCGCCGACCCCAAGTAGCATGGGACAAGGGCAGACAGATGATGATGATATAAATTTCATCGAGCGATTGAAAAAGCAGCTCTTCTTCTAAGTAAAGAAAGAAACATTTTCTTGCCAACTGTAACATGTTATTAACAAAACACAAATTCTTAAGCACAATATTTTTACAGTGTGGAAATTAAATTACGTCGATCCTTTTAGATACGTTTTACCCAATCAAAATGAACTCTACTGTTATAATTCCTTTGCAAGCAAACGTCCACTTCTACTTCAGTATTGTACCCCGACGCAGTCTATATTAAGTGAAATTGCGTCATTACCAACAATAATGAGTTAGTTAACCGCGCGATTGTTTTAATACAAGTTGGAGGCGGTGTAATGAAGGCTATTTGTCTCGGTCGCACTGCGCGCCATCTTGGAGGGACGGATGGGAACCTTGATGGATGTCAAACGCGTAATTTGCGCGCCAATACTTTTTTGGCGGGATAAGTGTGTAAACGTCATGTGGGCAAGAACTACCAAAAGACAAAAAATGATCTAATGATGATGAGACATAAAAGAAAAGTCAAATAAATATTAATAAAAACGCCTTTATTTTGGCAGGATAGCCGTGTAAATGTCACGGGGGTGTAGATGAAATGAAAACCTGTAGCCTTACTGCGTAATGAATTCGGCAAAGCAAAGGGCAAAGAGTATGAAAAATCGGCCAATCACATGCGAGATGAAAGACGCGATGTGTATTTCCGTCTATCTGATTGGTCGATTTTTAGGGTTCCGTACCCAAAGGGTAAAAACGGGACCCTATTACTAAGACTCTGCGGTCCGTCTGTCTGTCTGTCACCAGGCTGTATCTCATGCCATGACAGTTGAAATTTTCACTGATTATGTTTTTCTGTTGCAGCTATAACAACAAATACTAAAAACAGAATTAAATAAATATTTAAGAGGGGTTCCCATACAAAACGATCTTTTTGCCATTTTTTGCGATAATGGTACGGAACCCTTCGTGCGCGAGTCCGACTCGCACTTGGCCGGTTTTCATAGTCTTTGTCCTTTACCCTGCTGAATTTATTACGCAATATGGCTGCAGATATCGAAGGTGCACAAAAATTATATATATATATTATATGGGTGACAGATATTAAACGTAACTAAAAATTGTATAACATCAATTCAAATGAAATATATTACGTTCATTGAGGTATTACTACGTACTACATATAATCTCAATGATTACGTTCAAGTATTTTTGTCTCATCTTCTTTTATCAATCTGTCAAAATTCATGGTTCAGTCCCGTCAAATGGCCAGTACTAACTATCGGGTTGTGTATTAAAAACTCATTTGAGTAGCCTACTAGTATAAATTGTGGTATAAACCAAAAAACTATTTGACTTAAGAAGTGTGCTAAATAGGTCCAGTTTAACGTAAATGGTAGGTAAATAGTGCCTAGTGCTGGTTTTTAGATATAATCGAGGTTATGTGGAGTACCAGCCGTGAGCAGCTAGCGATGATTTGGTCAACGGTGAATATTTGTTTGAAAGAGTAACCGTGGAGTTTCTTGCAGGTTCTTCTGGATAGGAAACCATCCAAAACTGATGATCAATAAACGCCCATGTGTTTTTTTTTTACCCGACTGCCGAAGGAATGTAATGTGTAATACATCTGGTTTTGGTCTGCCAGATCGTGAATATGTATCCTCCGACTGCACAGAAAGATTTTCATCTTGTTTACGTCTTTTTAGTTCGCTTTCTAAGCAGTTGGGTTTTTAGATTTTTTGAATAAACTTTTTTTATTTACTTTATTATGGGCAATAAACAATTTGAATTAGGACAGAAGAATCTTTTGCGCAAACGGCCACAATTCAACATACAAGGCATCAGGTTGTAACATCAAGCACGGAATAAATGGGGAGTAGGAAACAATGGGGAGTCTTAAGAGGGAATATACACCAATCTGCGAATACAAACATAATATTTGATTGTTATTGCACCGGTAAAGCAAATCTTCGGCCCTCCCACATAAAATTAAAGCACGATAGTATATCCTGGAAACAATAAAATAATGTTGTTTAGAAATTTTGCAGATAGTCAAGTAAAAATGCATACTTCTTATATGTATTTTTATATTATCATAAAGCAGATAATTATAGGCACGCAGGCATTAAAAAATACTTAAGACCTAAGATTTTTAAATCATGATTTTAGATAGGATTTCGTTAGCAAGAGTTTCATAAAAAAAATAAAAAAAACTGTCAAGTAGGTACTCACACAACACACAATCAGCAAAAGGCCATCTAAAAAGAAATACGTTATTAAAATGACAGCCCAGCATCGGAAACATTCGCTGTTTAAAATCGAAGCTAATGATGAAAAAAGCCATGAGACTCAACGATGCACATCATAAACATCACACTGACTAGTAAACAATAAGTCGGTACTTGAATGAATAACCCCCGCGTATCAAAAACTCTGAACAAAAAAATACTCATAATAATACAACGAAATATGATGGGGAATACGAACCAATTTAAAAATACAGCCCCGAAAATTGTCAGCCAGCAAAAATGCACTTTATCACGTAGAGATAAAGTTGCTAAATCAATTGTTAAAGCGTTGGTTTAAATTAGAAAAGCTTGGTGTACATTTCTGAACATATGGATCCATTAAGCAGGTTTTGGATCGTTCGCAAATTAATGTAAACAATACTATAGTTAGCCAGATTTGACTGAAAAGGAGATTTGATATTGTTTCGATGAACATATTCTGTGATTTGCCTTGTATTGTCTGAGGGAGGGTTGTTTATAAGCCGTCTCTGGTTTTTAAACTGCGTATGTGTTGAGTTTTGAACAGTTGAAAGCTTAGTCAAAACTACGGCAAAATTACATGCATTAAATTATTAAATATTAAAAAAAAAACAAATTTACACGGATACGAATCACACCACAAGATCAAAGTTTAAAGGCTTATTAACCCTATCATCTAAAATAAGTAATTTCCTCAAAACAACTCAAAAGAATTACCGCTTTAGCTTTATATTCATCGAACGTTTTTCCCGCTGTTACGGTGAATGAGTAGATTGAAGTGGAGTAAGTAACCTTCAAAAATACAGAGATATGTCTTTTTATACATACCTAAGACACATCATAAACGTTTCAAATTCTTTCCTTCCTTAACGTTCGAAAGAATCCATGGCCAGAAGAATTTTTATTTTTTATTAGTTATAGGCTCGCGCTTGACCACTATCTCACCTGATGGTAAGCGACGATGTGGTCGACGGTGGAGCACGCTTGCCTAGAATTACCCTATTCACTCTTGACTTAAAGACCCCTAGATTGTAGCTATCGGGAAACACAGACTCCGGCAGGCAATTCCACTCCTTAGCTGTACGCATAATAAAAGTATTTTGAAAACGTTCAGTGCGTATGGATGGGATGTCTACCATGTACCGATGGTGCATCGCCGTACCTCTGGTAGTACGATGATGAAACGGGCTGGGCGGAATTAGATCATGCAATTCCTTCGCACACTCCCCGAAATGTAACCGATAAAAAACCGCATGAGAGGCGATGCTATTTGAATGATGATTTGATGATGCTACTGCCATCTCGACCATCACGACTGACCATTTCAAATTTCAATGTCCTTCGTAACTACAATTATGTAGGTAACACAATTAATGCATTACCTGAAAAGGGGTGACAGTACATATCATTATGAATAAATCGTACTACGGGACGAACCATTAAATCGCGAAAAAAAATTGCTGTTAAGTAAATTTTGTCGAGTTATCTTGTGACTTTTCGATAGATCACACTCACTCACTCTTGATATGTAATGCCTTTTTAGGGTTCCGTAACCGAACGATCGAAATGGACGCACTCATGTGCCTGTCTGTTCACGCGTCACTCACGTGTCTGTCTGTCCGTCGTCTGCCACACAGGTTTTACAGCCAAACAGTTGAAGCTAGTTTTCAAATTTTCACAGTATACGCATCTTGTTGACCCAAAGCCATACAAAAATCTTTGAAATGTTTTAATGCTCCAGCGCCTTGAACACCGTCGCTGAGTTGCCAGATTGTCGGTTATTTATCGGCTACATTTTGGGGAGTGTGCGAAGGAATTGCATGATCTAATTCCGCCCAGCCCGTTTGATCATCGGACTACCAGACGTTTGGCGATGCGCCATCGATACATGGTGGACATCCCACCCATACGCACTAAACGTTTTGAGAATACTTTTATTATACGTACAGCTAAGGAGTGAAATTCCCTGCCAGCGTCTGTGTTTCCCGATAGCTACAATCTAGGGGTCTTTAAGTCAAGAGTGAATAGGTTACTTCTAGGCAAGCGTGCTCCGCCGTCGACCACATCATCGCTTACCATCAGGTGAGATAGTGGTCAAGCGCGAGCCTAAAAAAAAAAAAAAGGTGTATACCATACAGATAAAGGGGAGTGTGAAAAAATTCACGTACCCCATTGAGTTGAGTACCGTTGTTTAAAGCTCGTTAAGTAGATAAATACTGTATATTTTAATTTAAAAAATATTAGAAAACAAAGGAATGAGAAGCCACCAAAGTCAACTGTTTTTTACAAAATTTTATGCCGAAGTTTTTTTATTTCCCATCGACGAATAAACTTGAAATTCGTGTATTTTACCAGCAAATACCGGTATATTGAGTTGTTCTTTGAAATTCCTAATTTTTCCTATTATAACCAACTTGGTTTTGCGGTTTGATACGGAACCTTAAATGTGCGAAGTCCGATACGCACTTGACCGGTTTTCCCAATCGCCATCCCGACGTTTTCATTGATGCGATGTTGAATGTCAACTGCCTAGAGCCACTCAGGTGTATCCGCCGAGACTTCTGGTGCTCTGTCGTGTTACCGATACAATTTTTCACATATTTGAACCAATTACCAACCCCGTATACTTTACTGAGACAGCAGAACGATCTTAGAATACTTTGCGTTCATCCATAAATTATAAATGGTGTTTTGTGCACCTAATGCGTTTCCCGTGTTTTAGCTGCGCCTCGAGCGCTGGGCTCGGCTTAAACGACGTGCCTGTCTTCAGCGCAAGGAAAGGTCTTTTTAACTGAGCAGCTACTGTTATGATTGAGGAAATGATACGGAATTACCGTCTATTTTCCTTTATCAGCATAAGTATTTTCCTGCTCATAATCTCTGTATAACTTCAGGCCAGCACTGTCATTATGTAATACACTTATTCAGCCTTTCTGTTAATTGAAGGTTTCTGATCCATAGCTGAAAAGGTTTATAACTAAAAACAAAGATAAAAATGACAATGCCAATGGGTTTTTATAAGTACCGTATGTATTTACGTACATTCGTATGCATTTAGTAAAAAACTGTTATTTTGACATTACAAACATACATTTGAATGTCATTTATTTGTACAGATTACAGAAGATGAACAGATAAAAAATATCGTATCATTCGTACTACGGCGAAGACCCATCGCGTAGACATGTAGCCACATTACTGTGCATTGTAGCTCGTAGCACGTCTTGCTACGCCGTAGCACGGATTACATACAGTACTCTTGGTACTTGATAAATTAGGGTTCCCAAAGCACACAATTCTTCAATCGGTTTAAACAAATCCTCCGCTCATCCGCCTAAAGGCAAAAGCGAAACGTCACACGTCCGCACACAGAGTAATCAGATCAGGGGCACAAGTGAAATTGAATCGGCACCGACTTGACCCACTGCAATGCAACTGTTGACACGAAAATTACCCTTAATTCTTTTTATGTAGAGTGTAAAATCCTGTGAGAAATTATGGCGTAATAGGACAAGGGAAATTCGACTTTATACGTTGTACAAAAGATGTTATTTTCAGTGGATGGTGGTGATGAGTGCTTAAATAGGGGTGACCGGTAGATCAATGCTTATTTGTGTCTAATAGGAAAAAAACAACAGATGTAGGCATTTCACGGGTATAATAATGTACTTAGTTTGGATTTTTATGGTGCCTTTGATGTGGTGCGGTCTCCGTTGGGTTGTGCGCGAGTGGGCTGCTGGTCCCCTGTCCCTAGCGAGCGTATTGTTTGGACAAGGATTCTATGGGCACCGAGTTATGCCATGTGTTTTTTTGTGTGTTCCAACTTTTTAGACATTTGATGACGCTCACTTAGATGTATTTCGCATTTAGATAATAAAATAAATTGTTTATTAGCTTTAAAAACTCACAAAACAAATGCAACCTTAAACCCTGTGCTTGGTATTGTTAATAATATAAAAATATCATAATTTGGTCAAGATGCCATTAAAATTAATTGGTTACTTTTGAATACCAACTTAACTAGGAATAATCTAGACAATGCCTTTTCGTTTTCAAAACCATCCTTAATCATCAGTTTATCATTAAAATCAACAACACATCAGCGCTCTAAGAAAACGACTCTTACAGCTACGACATAACGACACTGCCGATTGATTGCACAAACAACTTAAGATCTTACTAATTTGATCTTTCTGTTGGGGTCTGACCAGACTGGTCAGGTTGCCTGGCTGCTGACTATTCGGAAACACTTAAAGATTTTTAATCACAGCTGGAATCAACGGCTTAACCTGCTTTCTGAAGAAAGGAGGAGTCTGGATACGTTATGATGGTCATCCATCTACGGACCGGTCTCGGGAAGCGTTGCTTGACTTTGAAAATCAACCCGTGTGGCTGAAATTATTTTGCCACGAACTTCTCTTCTTAATTCTTTCTAAAACAACTCAACAATAAAAATACAGCAAAAACAAATTCAAATTCAATTCCATTCAATCATATCGTGCCCTGTGACAACCGTGAATCTTTTTTTCAATCTGGCAATATTATTAAAGATGGTGGCTCACGATCAGTTTGACATAACGCTTGGTGACGTAAGACTGTTTATAAGGATCACAGAGGGGTCCTCTGATCCTATTTTGCACTCGGATGATGGGATCAAAAACTTTTTGGTTTGATTCAATTGATATTTGATGGCGATTTATTAATGGTTTTAAGATAGTGCTGATGCACGGGATCTTCAAGGTTAAGATTACCGAAATCGATGGGTAACAATCCATAACGAGCCCTGTCGTGCCTTGCAAAACATGTTAAGCCGTTGTTCGCAGCTTTCATGTGTAAATCTTTGACAATCATTACGCGTATTGGAAGGAGGACAGATAAACAAATGGGAGGATAAAAACAGCAATTGACCGAAACAAGTGTAGAGAATTAGATGAGGTATTTTTCAAAAGACAACATGACTTGATAGGGATAAGATTTAATTTTTCAATGGTCTTTACAATGATAACCCACTATGAGAAAACGAGAAAATAAACATCCTCACTTTACGTGTACAGGAGCTACCATAAAAAAACATGATTTTATTTTATCACTTTGTCGGCGTGTTTTATATGTATGCCTAATTATCGCTTTCTAGTACTAAGAGTCTCCGAGCTAAGCTGCGGATGGACGGACAGACGGACAGACGGACATGGTGAAACTATAAGGTAAATTATTTGTAAACCGGTTACAATTAAGGCAATTTTTATTTTATTATTTATTTATTTTATTTTACGGGTAATGAAGAGCCTGAAAGTCTTGGAACTAATGGGAATCACAAAGTATGTAAGCGGTGGGGCGCCGTGTGTGGGTACTCAGTAACAGGATTGTAGATATCAAATCGCAGTCATTCTTTTTTTATTACTGGTATTCAACTGTATTCGGTTAAATTATTCATAAAAATATCTTTTTTTAACCAGTGTTTTTCGTATTCTTCTCAGCAAACTCATTCATTCGATATCCATATCATAGCAGTGCACAAAAAATAACTGGTCCGCCATCTTGGGCCGTCCGCCATATTGGATTTAGAATGACGTCACTTAGCTAACCATGCATTGTCATCCAAACTAAACGTGTAAGCAAAATTTCAATTTAATCGGTGGAGGATAACTGCTTAAAAATTCAGTTTCTAGATTTGACCCGAACACACATACATACCTACACGTACTTACATACATTGCAAGTTAAATAAAAGCTTGTAAAAACGCAGGCTGATGATTTTATTCATTTGTTTACCCAAGCACTGGATCGCCTTGCAGCAATTACACCGGAGCACAAACTTACAAATACTAACTACAAGTCCAGGTTTCCTCACGGTGTATTCCATCACCGTTGTCACCGATGTTCAAGATAAACTTAGAAAGAGCCACATTGGTACTTGCCCGGACTTGAACCGACGACCGCATGCACGAGAGGCGAGGTCATAGCCACTGGACCACCATGACATGATGAAGACAGTGGTTAAGTTTAAATAAAGCTGAGTATGCAACAGAATGGATGTATTAAGCAGAGAACCGGACCTTTTAGCAGAATTTGGAAGAGCAATAGACTGCAATAGCTAGATACGACCAGTGATAGACTGTGGCTGAATTGGTTATGGTTTTGCTTTTGAAAGCGGCAGTTCTATTTCTAGTAGGTTTTTGGCTTATCTTTCGTTCAATGCCTTTTTCATCCCCGACGGAAACGACGTGTGTAGCTGTGTCTGTCTGTGGATCATATTCATAGCTCCTAAATGAATGAAACGATTTTTTTTTGTTTCTTTGAACGGTGATTTTGTCGTGAGTGTTCTTGGCTATGTTTGATAAAAATTGGCTTTTGTACCTTAATAACTATATCAATGTTATTTTATTGTAGTATCTGTTAACCGGTTCCTGATTCATTTAAATTAATTACTGCAGCTTGTAAGTTTCATAATTATCTTAAAGGAAAAAAACCCTTTCAATAAAATTATGATAATTACCGACACACAAAGCTCATACTAATAGTTAAAAAGAACCCGATCAGATATGCTTAAGAGCATAAAATTAACACGATCAAAAACAAATAATCGCGACCTTTCTGCTCACCCCTCATCTCATAACGAGATATAATAAAACATAATCGATTATACACCCTAAAACTTATTTCTTTGCTAACCCTACCAAATGTCATTAAACAATTAGATGGACTCTATCTCGTTTATTTTAGAGTTCAATTTTTATTGGCATTTGTTTGATGTGTGACATGCGAATAGTGTACGAACTGCATGGCCATTTGTTGGTCCCATGGATTATAAGGTTGTGGATATGAAGTTTTGGTAGTAAAGCAAAAACCATTATACCTGTTGTTAAAAAAGACCAAAATAAATATAGCAGGTGACGGACAAGCACGAATCGGCTACTTGGCAACGAAGTAAATGGTATGATTTGAGGCTAGTGCTTTAATGAAAGTTCCCAGCTCACAGAATAACCAAACTTAGTGTCAATTTTCTGCCATTTACTAGATAGTCCGGGTCAGTTATAGGCATGTACATCATACAGAGAGAAGGTGATGGACTGATGGTGATTTTTTTAATAAACATACTTAAACCGAGGAAAGGCTTTTTTCTCGGGGAAGTGGCGCCACCTGCTGCGATACTCACATACTACTTTTGCTTTCATTACGTACATACAACTAGTCATACACTCACACTGGTTCAAAAAAGAATAAAATTCCCTATTCTATTCCTGGTCTTCGCATCTGAGTGGACCACACAAACCGGCAGGGCGGTGCGCGTCTAATTTCATTGTTATTAGTATTACACATACATTTATTGTCGAGGGGTAACTTTTTGCTAATCATCTGCGTTGTGACATACATTGTGCGTCGCGTTCAATTGACACTGGCTGACAGCTCGCCAGAACGATGCCGAACTATTTCTGTTGTATGTTTTGATTTGCAGTGTCCGTCACAAAAAGGAGTATGCATGAAAATAAGTAGTTGGTGCTTAAGCTTTTATATAAAAAAAAAAACAACCTTTCACCAAAAAATTAAACTAACATCAAAAATTATGCGAAAAATAACTTTCTTTTCCGAAGTCGGTGTCTTTGGTACCTATTGTTTTCCGTTTTCGACACCGACTTCGGCAAAGAATGTTATTTTTTTGGTTTGTAGTGTTTTGTTTGGAAGTCGGTTTGATTATTTTGTTAAAAAGTTTTTATTTGCATTATTTTAGTTTTTGTAGGTACCTCGAAGTACCATGAAAAAAGCCAAAGTAATCTCATGACGATTCGAACACACGACTAGGATCCATAGTTTTATTTCGGAGTTCCAGCCTACATTCCGGCTTCATCAACAGATCAGTTCGATGTTACCATTTTTATCAATACCATTTATTTTTAAATATTTGCTTCATCATGCCGTTAGCTATTCGATATATCTTATACCCGTGACATAATTAGCATTGAGGAGTTCCAGTTGCCATCTGTGGTCTTCTTCATCAGTTCCATTTCACCAAATGACACTTTCTGAGTGTAAGTGATTGCATTGTTGATAAAAATACCAAAATCGCTTTATGTATGCCTATAATATTTGAGGCGTTCCCTTGATTTCTCTGGGATGCCATCATCAATTTACTTATCATGGTACCACCCTTGGGATATCTCCTTTCCAACAAAAAATGAATCATCAAAATCGGTTCATAAACGACGAAGTTATTCGCGAACACAAATATTTTTTTTTAACATATATGGTCGATATGAGAAACCTCCTCCTTTTTGGGAAGTCGGTTAAAAATGCATGCTTTGTAGCTTATCTTGCATTTTCATCCAAACCAAACGTATAAGCAAAATTTCATCTTAATTGGTTGAGGATAACAGTTTTAAAATTCAGTTGCAAGATTTGACCGGCACATACATACATTTCAAGTTAATAAAACCTTGCAATACAAACATAGATGCATATGTTTTAATCGATCCGAATTTATATGGGGTCAGCGCAACATGATTTTTGCTTCCATAATATCACCCCCTTCCTAGACATATCGAAAAGATTTCATTCACACAGTATATCTATTGTTTTTAGGTCATGCTTTTTCTCTGTCTACCACATTCATATTCAACATTTCATTACGAAATTTTTACCCATTGTTCCCCCATCACATGCTCATACCATGGCGAAAAGAAAATCTGTAATGGTTTGTATTTCTACATACCAGAGCTGGGAAACAACAGGAAATAGAAAGGTAGGTAGGCCGAAAAGAGGGTGGGATGAAATATTACGTAAAGACTGGAAGACGTTGCAGGACGCCTTCACCCAAAGAGGGATCCATATCCAAAAATGCTTATACGCACTAAAATCTACAAAGTAAGTAAAACTACTAACAATAAACACAACATTTGCAATTTAATTTATGGATATGGCAATAAAAACAAACCGAATTATCTTTAAGAAAGTTTGTATGCTTATTGCAGAAGCTTTAAAGAACAAAGAAAGAAGTATTTAGCGAAACAACTGAAATACATTACTATAAATGACGAACCAAAAATCCTTATCGATAGTGTAAACGACTTGAAACTGCGTGCAGTGAAGAGTGCAACAATAGTGTAAACGACTTAAAACTGCGTGCAGTGAAGAGTGCAACAATAGTGTAAACGACTTGAAACTGCGTACAGTGAAGAGTGCAACGACATACTTCTTCATATTCCACAATAATAGTAACACAAACCTCGTGGCGCTAAGAATAGTGACCCCACAGTACCAACCACCCACCACCACGCACCACCACCACCCAAGCTTTGTAAATACTAGGAATGGTATGCGGTGGTGAACCCGCCACCACGAGTATGGCAACGGCGGTCTATTACTTCGACAGCAACTTTGTTTAAAATGCATTTAAGTTGTTTTCAGACTATTATCTATAATTTTACTTAAGTAGAGTCCTTAGTCACTATCGCTACTGCGAAGGTACGATTTCAGGTCGAGTAAATTGCTAGTAGATTTTCCTTCTGAAATTTCTATTTGTCTGGATGTCTGGACGGTAAATATATCGTAGAACAGTATTATTTTATTTTGCAGTTAAACTGACAATTGAAGAGCTCGTGGCTAAATAATAATAGCCGGACGGGCCGATCTTAGGTTAAGTAACGGTTGCCAAGGTCGATCAGTGGATGGGCGACCATTCATTCCATACCGTGGCTGATATTTGTAGAGTCGACAAGATTGATTCATGACCCATCCGGAGCGTATTTTACTTAAGACATTCTAATATACTTAGCTCGAATTATTGCTTCATTATTATCAGCCTTCTAATGTTCCCACTGCTGGGACACAGACCTCCTCTCTGAGAGACCACAGTGGGGGTTGGTGGATGTCACATGTCTTCGAATTTTTGATTCTTGGACAAGCCGATTTCCTCACCATGCTTTTCGTAACTGTTTTTATATAAGTGGTGATGAAATAATTTACATAAAGTAAAGCACCTACCTGGGTTCGAACTCACGACCTACGACATGTAAGTCGGGGCCGTTGCCACTGGGCCACCACTGCGCTCTTTCTCCCTCTCCTGAAAATGCCTAAATACATATTATCGATAACATGTTATCGATTTAATAAGACAGTGACAATTAGTTTACCCATATCGCTGTCATTTCAATAACATGCCACCATTTTAATAATTACTTGACGTTTTGTTATTTTGTTGGCATTTTTCTTTTAATTTAATAATCTTCTGGCACCGAAAAGTTCGTATATATTTTAAAATAAAATATGTACTTCTCTAAGGAAACAATGCTGATCGACTGTTTATTCCAGATTCAAAACATAATTAGTGTAATGAAAAAAAAAAATTGTAACGAATACAATGCTCAAAATTGCACGATCCTATTATATTGACAAAGATTTTTAAATTATATTAAGTGCACCATGAGCATGAGATATAACAAGAAAATCTTAATGTTTTGAAGTTTCCAATCGAATTATCTCCGAATGGGCTATGAATCAACTTGCTTGACTGTACATCATTGAAAGTCGTTACGCAGTCAGAACACTGATATCTGACACTTGATCTTGATCACACTTGATCACACTGAGTCTTGCCAAAGCGTATCGTGATACCCAGTTACTGGAAGGTAGAGACCAGATAGGCAGTCCTTCCATGTAAAAACCAACCCCTATGTAGTTGAAAAATGCAGGTAGATTACCGGGAAAGCAGACGACTGATTGAGATCGAGGATATTCGATGTTAGCGTCAAAGGATCAGTTTTCATGGTATCATCGGATGATGACGTAGAAGTCAACTTGGTCTATAATCTGAACCCACAATCTTGAAATTCCAGTATCATCAGTCCTGATGGGCGAAATACACATGCCTGTTACCGACCTATCTGATGGCTCGACGCAATTCGATTTATCGCACTGATAGGCTATTTAAATTGCAAGTATGTTCCCATGAACGCAATGCGATACAGTTAGACCTTCTCTTTTTCTAGTACAAATTTAAATATCTGGCAATAAATAATTTATCTCTATGAGAGGGAAATTAAGACGATGAACATTACTCTTTCGTTTCCTATTTGTTCATATATTAATCCGTGGAAAATGGTGTGGGCTATATGTTTGCCAATTTACTATGGTATTCATAGTTTTATTTAAACTTGAACATTTAATTGTTTTTTTGTCCCTTATAAATAAAAAAACAAAAAAAGTTCCAACGATTCGCACTTGAAATTTTCATAGAATATTTGCCTACCGACGCACACTTTTTCATGTTACAGGCGTGTGTATTTTCGCATATGAGCGTCAACAGAGAGTATTAACGTCACAAACAATAACATCACGTCTGTATTTCCTGAAGGGTCAGGCAGATGTTTATCTATATAGTACTTCCACATTCCACCAGTTATGTTTAAGTTACATGCAATAGACTCTATTGCCATCTACAGAGCACAATTTCAGACTCTGGGCTGTTATTAAGAATCCCAGATGTAAAACCCCAAAAACGAGGTCCCGGGATTCGAACCTGGGACCTCAAGATCAGCAGTAGCGGTTGCGACCACTACACCAACGAGGTAGTCCTAAACAGCACCTAGTATTAGCGTTATGCACGAGTACTATTATCGACATGAAAGATCCTCATGGTCATCTGCCTGCCCTTGTCCCATGTGACTTGTGGTCGGCGCAACACTTTTTCTGTTTCCACACCGTCCTGTCCCCCGCCACGCTATCACTGATTCCCTTTTTTTTCATATCAACACAGTCCGACCATCTTTTCTTCGGCCGTCCCCTCCCTCTCCATTTATCCACATTTATATTCATAACTCTTTTAGTAACATGCGCTTCATCCCTCCTCATCACATGACCATACCAGGAAGTACGGTTTCCTTTCAATTTTTCTGTCACTGGCGTTAATTTCAAACTGCCTCTAATATACTCATTTCTCACTTTTTTCGTCACTCTGCACATCCATCTCAACGTTCTCATCTCTGCTACATGCAATCTCTTTTCATGAAAGAGTCCTGTTAGTGTCATTAAAGCGTCCTACAAGAAGGTACTGAGACAACTTACTAAGCGGCGGTAAGAAACTGTAATCTCTTCGTAATATTGAAAATCAAAGCGAATTTTGCTCACGTAAGAGGGATTTACTTAGTTGAATGTCTTTATATGAGCCGAAGTAAGTGCATTGGCTTTGTAGTACAAGATGAAAGAACCAGAGATTTTTGTGGGTTATGTATGGTATTAATAATAAAATCGACGAAGCTGTCTCGTATGGGAAGTGTTCGAGAATTGCTTAGTAACGTCTTTTCTTCAAACTTAACGTACTGCTTAAAAGTAAAACCACCAGAGCGTACAGTTAGTGATTATAATATGGCACTGAAATGTGTTCGCCCATAATGAGAATAATCAGAAAACCGCCAAGAGACAGAGCGTGATCAAATCAGAAATAAAGAGGTCCAAAGGATAACCAAGATACCCGCATCATACGAGTATCTAGAAGAATCGCCGAACTTAAGTGGCATTGAGCGGGGTACGTTACTCGCAGAACGGATAGCCTTCGAGGCGAATCGAGACAGCGATTTTGTTTTATACTGTTCACTAATCGAATAGCGGTAAACGAGAAAGGTTTGTGTATCTTAGTTGAAGTTATTTGTCCCGTGCGAAGTCGGGGTGGATCGCTAGTACACCATAAATGCCCCTTATGACTTGCACTACATATTCTTATAACTTGGCGCGACCAACCACGTGCAACGGTTATTTGTCACTGACTGGACGGTGCAATATCTCACATAAAACATAGCGCCATGTTAAAATTTAAATAACAGCAGTATGCAGCCCTAAGTGGATTAGGTTAAAGTGCAATAAGAGTAAGAAGCTCATACATGTGTGTATGGACTTGTGCAGGAACATTTTTATATAACGTGATGGATCATGCATTTACTTGTATGAGACAAACTAAGAGGCTCTGAGACTCTAGACAAGGGTCACTCTATCAACGAAAGTTACGCGATAGTAATTGGCAAAATGTCATAAACCCCTTGAGGGGCCGAAACGTGGATCCACGCGAGACACATATTTCGTGATCAGTCCCTCATATTCTGTCATTTCGACAATCGCCAACGTTGGTAGAAAGACACTTCGTTTGTGTAAAGCTTCTCGAGCCCACTTTTTTTTTTTTTTAAACAACAATGCTTTTTAATATCTTTGAATGTGAAGGGCAGTCACACATAAAATAACGTGTGTGGAGATCTGAAACTTTAGTTCCATAAATGTAACCTATGTCAAACTATTTGAAAACGAGAAACAATAAAAAAAAAAACAAACCGTGCCAATTTTTGACGCTTAAAACTTGACCTTCCAACGACTCTGCGCCTATACATAACTTCACAATAACGCTTGATTTAAGTACTTGTCTGAAAAGTAGCTAAAACATAACAACTGAACTCCTAAAATGCCCACTTTTTACCACAAACAATTTACCATCCCTCCGCAGCGTGCCCGCGACCAAGCAGTCGCACATCACTGCGATTTACAACGAAAACTTTGGCTTCGTTAGAAAAAAGAAGCTAAGAATGCGTCAACGGTCTACTGCTGCCAGTTCGGAATGGGATCATAAACTGGCGTAATGGGGGGAACCGTCTAACGACCTACAGAAACAGTCTTAATCTCCTAAATAAAATATCAGGAAGAAATCACAGGGCCGGGTGCGAGCCAGCAGGTTTATGGCAGCCAGATTGGACACATATTACAACCAACTTTTCAGTTGCCTTTGTTTCGTGTTACCAAGTTTTTCGCCGGTACAATTTTTCGGACGCTCCGCCGCACTTTATCGTAGCGTTCGCGAGGACCTGCTTTTATTCTGTATTCCATTTTGTTAGATTAACTATAGTGTTTTGTGGTAGACTGAATAAGGAATTACATGTCGGATCGTTGTAACTTTTACTGATATTAAAGCATCGTTTGTAAAAGCTTTGTGTGATGCAATATTGTTCCATATAATACATAAGTATGAGTATGTTTATTTATTCGTTTATTATTTATGGAACGCCTTACTGCAATTATCCCAATGGAGCACTAACTTATAATAAATTCCTCAAGATTCTTCAAGATGTTATAAATAAATAATAAGTTAATAAAGATTTCGATTTACGTCTGGTGTGCTGGTGTAAATTAATTAATGCAATAATCTGAACTATAACAAAGGTAACAATTTTAGTTTTTTAGAAATTTCTTTTTTTGCCCCTTTTTATGTAAATTTCATTTATTTTCATATAATCATAGTGGACTTATTGCCACGAGGCATTTTACCTGTCAATCTTTCGACTTCAATAAATATCAGATGAGACATATTTTTTAAAATAATTAAAAACATTATTAGTAAATAATCAAGTTAGTATATTATGTGGAGAAACAAAAAATTACATATACCCATATAAAAGCGAGGTTTGAAGTCACCTTCACTAAATGATAACGATCATTGATATTTTCTGTATCTTTTCTTACGTTGCTAGCTATTTTGTAACTTAACTATTGATCATGTTGTACTTAATAATCTAAAGTTACAGGCTTTCCAAAAAACCTGTTTTACAAATAAAAATGTTAGAAAAATTTTCCGTGTCCAGCGAACAAGCGACGAATCTATCGGCTTTAATATTTAAGAGTGCAAAGACCGTCTCCCGCGTACCGCGTAATAAGAGTTTACCAACTTCTGTACTTATTCAGTTAGTCAGCCTTCCAGTCATAACCTTGCCTTTCAGGACCTCCCCGAGGACTATGAAATATTCCTTTTTTCAACCACAAAGACATAATTAAACCCCAAGGATAACGGTTCGGTGCCTCGTCCCGTATTCAGCTTTGAGCGCGGATTTTGAATTTTAATGCGCGCGAGTTGCGATCCCACAGTCCACGTGCTTTCTTGCAGGAAAAATAACCACTAATTCAGTACCCAATTAGAATATACGATTTTCATGCAATTCCTTGATTAATTATGGATCCCCAGATTTTTTAATGTGTTTTGCTACTCGATTTGACCACTTTCTTCCCATAAAAGCCCCAGGACATAAAATTATCGTCGCACTAATGATATAATAAGGTAGGAGACATGAATTGGCTCCTTACTGAAATTCAGGCTAACTGTTGTATTTTTCTTCGCCAGTAATCCTGCAAATTGTTCCTGGTGAACGAATGACGAATATTTTTAATAAATAAGTACGTAATAACCTAATAGTTGGATTTTCTTTGAAAAACAATGCACTTTGTGCAAAAATATTACGGTTTTCTAAGTGGCAAGACCACGATATCGAGCGAAAAGGTTCCGCTCTGTACGTACGTTAATTATAATACGATTAAAATTTAAATAATGCATCAGCAACCTTATTGCGTAATACAATAAATCACAACTGAAAAGAATACCTAATCCATTCATTCATATGTTTAAAAATCCGTCTACTCACAGCGCAAGAAACGTATTGAATAATGCTTAATTGTCAAAATGAAAACGTTTGCGTTCAATTCCCGGAATTTATTTGATACCCAATTACCCCGCAAGGCTGGCGAAAATAGTGATCCCTCGAATTCAGTCACCAAATCTATAATTTGAACACCCCTTTAATTTTGACTGCAACATTGTAGCGACTGAAAATGTACACGAAGCGTCACATTTACCGTTTTAACATGACTTTACGTCAAATATTGAATTAATCCTTACTGCAACTTAACGCGGTATTAATTGAAATAAAAGTATAGTTAAATTATTCAGCCATTTCCTCAAAACAATTTGTCGCGCAATATGTTTTAACGCGGCCATCAAAGTTGGCCATCAACGAAAATTTGTTCAACGCCAAAATGTATGCAGTCTCAAGCACTCAACTGCCCCCGAAAATTACAACAATAAAGAAATAACAGATAAGTGCTCTCACATTAAAGTTCGACTACAATGTACCAGTATAACTTGTTTACTGGTGTCCCACAAGCTTCGTCCTTCACGCTTAGATTGTTAAGTCTAGAGGGAGGCGGGGGAGTTCTGGAGATTTTGGCCGAGTTGAGTAGGGTAAAAGCCCCAAAATTTGGGCGCGTGGCTTACGCGTGTCTCGGAGTTTCTCCCTCCACTGCCGAAGTTTACATCACAATTAATGTCACCTCACTAATTGGTGATAGCGGTTTGACAGTTAGGCACAACACTAGACCCGTGGTAAACTTTGTTCGCTTCTACTTTACTGAAATTGTATAATTTTCGACATTAAGGTAATCTTATCGAATTAAGGTATGATTGTTATTGTAAGATTGAGGCGTCTATCGAAGTTATAAATAGATGTCGGTGTCGGGGTCTAAGTCGAGAGTTGGAAACAGTGACGAAGCACTTTCCTCTTAAGAATAAAAGTCGAAACTGACTTACTAAGCTGATTTGTGATCTACGAAGGAAATAAAATAAAAGCTACGTACATAAACGGTGTCCATAGATTTGTTTGTGTCACTCCACGTTACTTGCGTAATTGGCGTTACAACGATGCTTTTTTTTAAAATCAAAATTATATTAAAATAATACGCTAGAATCTGCCTTTTTACAAGTTTGTGTTTCCCCTTGTTAATATTATTGCCAGCATCCACACATTCACTTCTAATAACATTTTCCCAAAAGAATCAGCAATGCCATTCAACGTGGCAATGTTGTCAATCAAGTTGCCGGATGACAACGATGTTAAGGAGTACTTTGACGCCTAAGTGTACATCGTTTTTGTGTATAAGTACGTAGTTAGGTTTAGTATAATAAGTTAAGTATTAACACAAGCTGAATATACTATAGGACAAGTTTAACAAAGATTTCAATAACATTTAGTTTTATACTTTCAATTAGGTAGGTAAGTTTGTCTTGGGCGCTACCAGGACTATTTTCAGGAGTGTGCATCTTCAGCACTTCGCGTCAGGGTTTATACAGAGATATAATTTACTTATTCGATAAAATGCTAAAGAACTTAAGAAGTAGAATGCAAAAGCGAGGGTTGCGAGCACGAAAACTTAAATTTTTTAGGATCTCGTCTCGGATATGCTAATGATATTTGTAGGATTGGAGTATGACAAAAAATCTTAAATATTTTTGCAGTACCGTTTATATTGTCTTAATATTATGGATCTCTTTGATACCTACACATTTTTGTTTAAAACCGACCAGTGCAATTGCAGTATGCATCATGAAGATTTTATCAAATTTAGTCATCATTGAGAATGTTCTGTTCCTTTTGCTGATATATGACAGCCAATCAAAATTTCTACCGAATTTGAAAGTAGATTTACAAAAAGCTAGTCAATTACTGACGAGTCTTGACTCAATCCAGAAAACAGAATACTGTCTGGCGGTAACATACAATCTAGGTATTTAAAAACCAATTCGGTATTTCGAACCATCTTCAAAAACACAAAAATGTAACAAACGTAATGGTTCACATCACATCGAAGGGTGAAAAAGACTAAATGTTGAATGTAGGGTTAAATAAAAGGCCGTATATAGAAAACCGATATAGAACGTCCGTTCAAAATGCATAATCTAATCTATTTGCTATCGGATCGACGCGTGACTCCTGACACTCGCTCTCAAGGGACGCCGCTGACACTTTCGCATTTTATTTCATGAGCTATGCGAGGACCAAAATTTGGTGTTTTCACCTGCCCTTGGAGTTCTGAATATTATTTTCGTTGCTATGGCAGCGTTTCGATCGATTCTATTTCATTTTAGGAAAATTTTGTTTTCTAAACTATTCGGGGTCTTTGGTCAGGAAAGACCAGAGGCCCTAGACAAGTGACACTGTATCATCGAAAGCGAGGCGATAGCGATTGTCAAAGAGGCAAAATTGTATGAGATTGACAAGCGATATCGATAAATCACGTAATCAATCCCTTAGATTTTGACATTTCGATAACACCTTCGCTGACATCGAAAATTAACTATAAGAATTCAAAAGATTATCAATAAAAATAGGTTTTCATCCATTCTTGCCATTTCACAGGATATGCACTATCCTGTGAAATGGCAAGAATGGATGAAAACCTATTTTTATTGATAATCTTTTGAATTCTTATCTCAATTGATGGTGAATATGGTGAATATGAATATGTTTAGGTGCCTCGAAGTAGCCTGTTCACTCCAGACTTGAAAGTTTTGAAAGTCGCTCTTATATTCTTAAAACTGTAATCAAGTATTTCACTGTCAACTGGCTACCTACCTACCCTACCCTACATGCATGAATTTTGCGTAACTTTAACCACGTACGCAGCGCAAGCAACGGAAGCTCTCAAAAAGGAATAATTTTGCCCGTTTTTGCAACATTTTTCGTTTATGCTCCGCTCCTACTGGTCGTAGCGTGATGTTTTATAGCCTAAAACCTTCCTCGATAAATGAACTACCCAACACAAAAAGATTTTTTTCAATTCCAACCAGTAGTTCCTGAGATTAGCGCGTTCAAACAAACAAACTCTTCAGCTTTATAATATTGTATAATAAATTTAAGAATTTCAGCGAGACTCAAGGCCAGTTCCCGAATAAAGATTTTGTAGTTAAGAACGTGTCGAAGTACGATAGGTTTTTTAGCTAAACTAGCATTCAATAACTATTAAAAGATTCTTAATTCAGACATCGGCCATCAATCCCAAAAAGCCAAATTTCACTTACCCTGGTTGGGATCAATAAACATAAATTACGCGTGAAAGTGGCGTATAATCGTATGAGTGTAAGTGTGTGTGTCCCGCCCGTGCAGTAAAGATCCCCTAAACTTACGTACGGAGCCACGTGACCAGCAATCAAACAAATAGAGACAAGCTCGTTTGAACTTAAAAAATAATAATCAAATGTGAATTTGGACACCCCAGTCAAGGGAGTGTCGAATTATAATTATTTGGTAAGTGTTGGTCTCTTGATCACAGTGAGGGTGAGAAATTATTATAAGTGGTATTGATGCTACTTTTGATCTATTGAGCCATGGTATTTTGAAGAAATTTGCTTCGTTTCCCGTATTAAAAGTCTGCAGCTTATAGGAAAAAAAAACGTCCAAGTGCGAGTCGAACTCGCGCACGAAGAGTTCCGTACCAGTATCGCAAAAAACGGGAATAAGTCACGTTTCTTGTATGGGAGCCCCACTTAAACATTTATTCTGTTTTTAGTATTTGTTGTTATAGCGACAACAGATATACATCATCTGTAAAAATGTCAACTGTCTAGCTATCACGGTTTATGAGATACAGCCTGGTAACAGACAGACGGACAGTTGAGTCTTAATAATAGGGTCTTGTTTAACCCAGGAAATGTTTGGCGACAACTTGTAAAGTTAGGAAGGTCCGTAATCATTTTTGCATTGATCGTTACAAATGAGTCTCTGGATGTCCTATCCACCCTGTTTGAAGGTTGATGTTATTTTTCTGAACAGACAATTTTTTTGTTTGTACTCATATCCCTGTCTGAAGTAATGAAAATACCTTATTAATTGTACGTGAAAATATGTTGCAATATATTTTGTTCATGCAATGAGTTTTTAGATTTTTAGACGGTAATGTCGATCTGCTCGTCAAGTACTCATAAAATTCAACAACGCACTTTTAGGATAGCGGCCTGCGGGTCCTTTGAAATGAGAACACAGGTTGCGACCATACCAATTTATTTATTTATTTTTAGGAAAACAAACAGTAACACAAAACAATACAAAGGCAAAAATTAAAAAAGATAAAAAAACATTTTGACAAAAAAATACTACCGACTTCCAAATAAGAAAACTACAAAGTGAAAAATAACTTATTTTTGGAAGTCGGTGTCTTTCGTAGGTACCATTTTTATGCGTTACGGACACCGACTTCCAAAAATAAACTTAAAAAAGTATTTTTTTGTAAAAAGATTTTTATTTTTCACTTTTTAGTTGTACCGACCTAATAGGCAAGTTGTTTAGTAAGTTACCTTAACGCCAGAATAGATTAGCCGAATATCATGAAACTTGAACACTAAGAGTGAAATGAGAGATCTGCGCATCTCAATCTCGCTACCTCTCAAGAGCGTACTGGCGTGATGTTATGTTATGAAATGGTATAAACAATAAACAGACATGCGATTGCAGCAATCCCGAGAGATTTCCCGTTATTTAATGAAGAGTTCTGTTGTATATCTTCGAAGCTCTTCATCAAACCTTCACCAAATTAAAATGTGACCAATTTCGAAACATATTCATTCATACAAAAAAAAATTTTTCAAAATCGGTCCACAATTGACGGAGATATCGGTGAACATACATAAAAAAAGAAAAAAAGAAACATATAAGAAGTCGAACATAGAACCTCCTCCTTTTTGGTAAGTCAGTTAACAACTAAAGTAACATATGTGTAGGTCACATTTGCATAATTCTGTTTTTGTTCGAAAGAAGTTAATTCCGAAATGGTCCATTTAAATTTGGTAAAGATCTGATGAAGAACTTCGAAGATATACAACAGAACTCTTCAATAAATGACGGCAAATCCCTCGGCATTGCTGTAGGCGGTGTCAAAAACCAAAGAAAAGAAAACAGGAACACCAACTTCCGAAATAGAAGTTATTTTTCACTTTGTAGTGTTTTTTTTTGGAAGACGGTTTTATTTTTTTATATGATGGAGAGGAAATTTAAGGTCAAGGATTCACCGGGCGTGTACAGTAATTAAGACAAAAACTAAGAAACAAATCCAGAAACATCTACCTACTTCCGAAATTAAAGTTATTTTGTAGTGTTTTTATTTGGAAGTCGGTTGTATATTTATGCAAAAAAAATATTTTTATTTAAATACAACTTACCTTTAATAATAATATTAAATATAGCGGGTTATGCACACGGTAATTAATTAGGTACTAATCTAATTTCCTGTATAGAATTGATTCTTTTGTTTATTGTGATATAAGTGTAATTCCATTTTTTTAATCCAAGGAAAACTGCAACTTTTGGATCTTCACAATATTTCCGCTTAAAAATAAAATTAAAATAATTTCAGCATCAGCATCCACTGATCTCAATACTGATATCAGCATCCACATCAGTGGATGTGAAAAAAATGTGCATCCCCAACAACCCTGGTATATATTATATTAGTACTGTTATAAACAGTACTAATATAATATATACCAGGGTTGTATTATATTATATTAGTACAAACAATCTAGGATTTCTACGAAAAAGAAAGCGGTAACGGAAAAAGCCGCCCCTAAAAATTAATACATCGTTTAAAACAATTTTGTAGCACAATTGCGGTGTCGGCATGTCGTAACGGCCACGTGCCGGATCCGGATCGTATCCGGGATCGTTCCGGTCCGTGACTATAACGGCTGACATTAGGTACAAGTGTTCCATTTATTGTTGCCAACCCCTCAATGGAATTAGAATAGAAAGTAACAAAAAACATGTGAATAGCAAAGGGGAAAGTGTTCTGTGTATTTTTTTCTTGTGAGAAATATCTATTGCGATCAAATAGAATTTATTATTGGTGGGTGGAGTTCTATTGTATTGCTGGTATTTCTTTGTAGTGTAAACAAAGTCTCTTGGACTGGGCAGGTTTCTGAATTGAGTATTTATGGTTAACAACGTGTGAAACTATTCTTTAATGTCAAAGTAAAGTTTGATAAATAAACAAATTAAAAATCTAATTTCAGAAAACGGCCGTTAGGAAAAGTGCTATGGGCGATAACGATTGTCTAAAAATTCAGGTGTATGGGTACATGCGCTAATGCAGTGTTACATGGTCAATTAAAAACATTTTGTATTTTTATGTAAGAAGATTTTTCATTTTCTACATCTTTAGACCATCTTCATCTAAAGTAACGTTTTTTACGGCAAAGCCAAACGGAATAATTAATAATGTTTATTATCAAAAAAGCCAAATACATTTTTTCCATCTTAATCAAACATAAAAACGCCATTATGTGATGTAACATACTATGCATTATTTGAGACAGAGTGAACGTTTGTGTCTGTTGGAAGGGTTATGTATGTATGTATGTTCGTATTTACGTCTGCGCCTAAACTATTCATCCGATTTTGATGAATAAGGTGTCAATCGATTCGTTATTATGGCCCAGGCAACATAGGCTAAAAAAAAATCTGTAGTCGCGTTACAGTTTTTAAACTTTTTGGCAGATATACTAATGGCAACATCAGGTAGTGCTATTCTATAAAAATATCATCGTGATGACTTATGTGAACTGAACTCGAAGTCAGCTGTTAATCCCTAGCATCGGTTGTAATAACGGCTCACTTCGACACACAGCTGGATTCACTTAGTCAACACGGTGAGATGTCTACAGAATCGAACACTGAACTGACGCTGCAGTAGACAGGGATACTTACCCCTTTATTCCAAGTCGTCTTTCACCTCAAAAAAATCAGAATCATCAAATTGACAATTACCTATATATTGTTATTTTTTGACATAAATTATGTTTTTTTTTCTATTGTCATAGCGACGCAGTTACGTGGAATCGCGTGGAATCAAAATGACTTGCAATACATTATGGGTCTAGACAATCCGCCAGCGAAAATGATTGTCAAAAGGCACTTATACAAATACTAACACAAAGGGTAGGGTTCTTTAGTTACAGGACACCACAGCATGCACATAAGTATAAAAAGGTGTAAAAGATTGATGTGGTGTATGATGGAGGTTGATAGTAAAGTTGAAAATGGCATAGAATTATTCCAAGCTTCTGATAGAAGATGACCCTAACATAGAAAATGGCAGAGGAAGTTAGTCCTTGACAAGCTAGTTATTCATAGGCTATGTATCTAGCTTGTGCCCTAACAGGCGTTGCATAGACCACTCCTGTAGTGCTATTCTGTAGCCATCTTACCGTGATGACTCCCTTCAGTTAGAGGTCGAAGAGAGCTGACAAACCCTAGCATCGGTTGGAATGTCACTTCGAGCTCAATTTACCTAAACCGTCAAAGTGAGATGTCTACAGAATCGACCGCCTGGTCTTACGAGTATATGAGATCGCGGGGTTCCATGTGCTGATGGTGATCACCGGGATGGTTTTATAAACTAAAAATCTCACATTCCCTGATTTTTCCCCAAAAGCTCAGGCCTTTTGAAGCACTCCGCCGAAAACAAAAAAAATGCTGGTACCTAGGAATGTTTCCTGTTTAGTTAGCTAAATGTTGCATTGCACGTAACACAGGTAAAACCAGCGGGCTTGTAATTGAGATTAGCGCTTGCTTTAATACGGAGTTAATTATGATTTTAATTGAGATACGCGAATAACATATTTTCCCCAGTCCATGCGAGCGAGCGCGGGTCGGTAGCGTTGGCAGAAAAGTTTTGTGTTTGTAACAGTTTTTATTTAAGTTTTCTGTACTATAATTGATAAAATGATACATCTGATACTTATAGAATTCATACAATAGAGGCTAAAAGACCTACACCTGTAGCCAAGTTAAAAATCTACAATCGATAACGCTAATAGAAAACGAATCTATGTATGAGAATGACACATCAGATCGTTAAGTCACGTGGTCAGGCCATACCAATAGAAGGCGTTAACGATTGTAGAAAGAGATTCGATAAGAAACGTTTGTAACTTGGCTGGAGTAGAAAGCCGCAAACGGTGGACAAATCAAGTATCAGAGCATCTAGAAATGTGACAGATGGAGAAAAGTTGCAACGGAGTAGTAATTGTCAGCAGTGAGAGTGCGATCGAAAAGAGAAGAGAATATAAAATGATTTATTGGAATGTTAATGATATTTGTAGGATTGAAGTATGACAAAAAATCTTAAATATTTTTGCAGTACCGTTTATATCTAAATTCTGAACTAACATTATAAAGAGATACAGGTTTTTATATGTATGTAAAAGTTTTACGAAGTTCCGATTCGATTATAGGTAGGCCCTCGATAAGTGACATTCTATCATTCAAAGCGTGGCGATAGCGATTGTCAAAAAGGCAAAATAGTATGGCATTGACAAGCGACGTCGAAAAATCACGTGATCAATCCCATACATTTTCACATTTTGGCTAGGCCTTCGCGGACATCGAATGCCTCTGGAAATAGCTATAATGTTCACCTATATGTATCACTATAATTGAAAATGATTTTCAATATTTTTTCTAGTTTTTCTTCCAATATTGACTACTTGGTTTATGTGTCATGTTATAGTATCGATGTCAAAACTCTCACCAACCGGTACGGCCAGTACGTCTTCACCGCCTGTCGCCGGCTTCAAAGTGCCTAGAGAAAGTGATATCTTATCAATGATCAATAGTCAAAAGGGCCAATATGTTGCTTGGGCCTTGAACGTTTGGACTTTTAAATCATTGATTTAAATAAGAGTTTACATGCGTCTTTCTTGCACGTACTACGTGCAGGAAAGACGTACGCGTACGTACGCTTTTGAATTTCAAGTAGCATCATCTTGCGGACTGTTCAAAAGTCTCTAAATAGTTAAAATGATTCTATTAAAATAAATGATTCTAGTTTGAATTAGATTTCGCGATGATGATGACAATGAAGATTTTTACTGTCTATTAGCTAATTCGTAAATCTATAATGAATATAGATTACATAGCGTTGCGCTGAAGGCCATAAGAATCCTGTTCTAAACCATATCAATCAATTCCAAAGTAAGTAAGTCGAATAGAACTCGAAATATGAGAAACCCTTTAAAAATAGAAGCATTTCAGACCAGTCTTAACATTAAGGTTTGGTAAACTCAATCGTTGCGATACCTACACAGAAACATCCTTGTGGACGCAGCGAAAAAAAAAAAACAGGTAAGTAGGTACTTACGGGTGCGGGAATGGAGCTTTGAATAATAATGTCCTTCGATAGATTTAGCAGTGGAGTCTGCACTATAGTTTGAATGCTGGTAAGCCACCCACAGTCTGTTTTTCACACACAACACTTATATTTGAGTTTTCTTTGAGAGGGGGGGCAACGGGCGCGCACACGAGTTTTTTTGGAGTTGCGACTTTTTGAGAACTGACGAGCGGAAATAGGAAGTAGGAAGGGGTGTGCGCGGGAGTTAAGGATTGGTCCTCGCGTATTTGATTGAATGATGTGAAATGAATGTTAGTATTGCTATTGTAATAATTTGAGTGCATGAGTAAATGTTTATAATATTTAATTTATATTTTTAGTATGGCGCAGACAATACTCTCAAATAAAAGATTTTCACAAAAAAAAAAACCGACTTCAAAATCAAAACAGCAAAAAATTGCACTATTCCCTAAGTTGAGAGATACCTAATCCAATTAAAAAGAATTGTCACGATCCGTTAATTAGTATCGAAGAAATGCGTCGATAAACATATATACATACATACACTTCTTAAATTTGGCACACATGTTTAGAAGCTCAATTAGAATAACATATGTCAATATTGGGTAATTCCAACAAAATTACATATGTCGAATTGATTGCCTCTTTTTTTTGAAGTCGGTAAGAAAAAAACAGATCCTCTTTTCTGCGGACGCTACTATGTTTTGCGTTTGTCGGAAGGGCTCGGCAGCATCCGGCGGGAGTGGGGGCCTCCCGCCACATCCTGCGGAAGCGCCCCCCTCCTCCCCGCGCCAACCCGAGGCCCCACTGTCTTGCTCGTCTCGTTCAAACCTTTCCTGCTTTAACTTTTTCCGTTATGTAATAAGTACCTAATGATATTGTTGATGCCTGCTCTTTTGTAGGTAAATAAAAAGTTAATTACTGTCAGCGGACAGCTGGGAAGTTGTACTTTCAGGTGTTGTAGATTTACTATTGTTTCTTATCGTCATAAGTCTGGTTCTGAAATAAACGTATCCAATATTCAGGAGCACACACACACGCACACAACACACAAGTATTTATAAAAAAAATACATAGTTGGAAACCTACTGTTCTCCCATAAAGAGGTTTTTCTGGATATTTTACATACATAGTTGCGTGCTTATACACGCCTTTTCCCAAGCAGACTTGGCAGAAAGTAAAGAATGTAAACTGCTACGATACTTAAAAACTCTATATAGTCACACGCGCACGCCATTTATGAGCACAAGATCTGTATTAATCAGGAATGTCTTGTTTTTAAACAATGGGCCTTGTAAGGAGAGTTGCATTTAAATTTCGGTGAAAATAGCACCTTCACACATTGGTGCAATATGCTTACACTGTACAAGCATCATTGTTGACTGAAGCGAAGAGCATCGGAGTGACGCAAGGTGAAGCGTGAAGCTTGAAACCGGTCGCGATCGAGGACCACTGTGTACGCCCTCTGCTCTGGCTATGGGACATAGGATCTTAAGTAAAAGCATCATCGCCATCATCATTTCAGCTGAAAGACATCCACTGCTGAACATAGGTCTGCCCCAAGCTTCGCCACATCTTTCAGTCATGTGCGTCTCGCATCCAACACCGTTCAACCATCTGGTTCGATTAAAAGTCAGTAAAATTTTGTCTTATGGCCTTTTTAACCCCCAACGGAAAAATAAGGGTGTTATAAGTTTGACGTGTGTACCTGTGTGTTTGCGTTTGTTTATTTGTGTATCTGTCTGTGGCATCTTAGCTCCGATACGGATTTTAGAATGAACCGATTTTGGTTTTTTTTTGTTTGATAGGTGACTTTAACGGGTGTGTTATTAGTTATGTTTGATATTCAAAAGATATGGGGGTTTTACTGTTTGAATCGGGGTATTTGCTCAAGATATCTTGTCGGGGCTTTTATTTTAATTTTACTTTTTTGCTTGTATGCGCAGTCATGATGTCAAATAAATGTTTTTCTTTCTTTCTAGAGTTAAAAACGATAATAGTGTTATTGATGATGTCCTACTCGCCTGCCCTCTGTGCCCCAAAACCTGCAGTCATAGTTACATATGCCGGAACCGACAAAGTTCTCGAAAATTTGTCGATCCACACGAAGAAGATTGATGATGACAAACAAAATTAAGTTGACGCCCACGATACTTAAAGGTAAAAAAAAACAGTTTTTATTTGATCGTATTCGGGTAGCCATCAAATCTGCGAAGTTTCCCTAGTTAACTTAATTTAAATCTGTATTAAAAAGGATGTATAGACAACAACGCATAGTGGACTATTTCGTTCTGTAAGCCATACAACAACAACTTACATATCTAAGGAGAACACAACCAAATCGTCGAAAATACGCACGAGTATAAAATTAGGGTATTTTGTGTTTCCCAGGGGAATTCTTCGGCTCACCCTTTTACTGACCTGAACATGTGGTGTTTTTTCGACATATGTACATAATGTACATAAAAAAAACATATGTATCCTAGAAAATAAGTGTTTTCGTCGTCCGACGACCATAGGCTCTAGACAAGTGGAAGCATGCTCGTCCAGCAGAGCAATCTTTAGTGTAGACAAAATCAAACTGGTTAATTTATAATTTATATATTCATTATTGTAGTGCTTGTTTTTATTTTAAGAAATTGACTGTCATACTGTTCCGTTATTGTTGAGTTGAGTAATTTACATGTGTTTGCAATATTTGTAAGTATGTGAGAACCATGTTCCTATTTGTCAAATGAATGAAATTACCTGTTATTGTTTATAATACTTTATACCTATGTACAAAAAGGTAGCTTCTTTCTTCGCCACAATTTTGATTTGCAAAGAAGACTCGGTGTCCAGTTAATAAACGGTTTTTTATGTTTTTTTTTTGGTACTAGTTCAAAATAATAAATAACAATTAAAATGAATAGAACGGTCAATCACACCCCTGATTTTGGTACTCCCTTAGTAGATAATGATTTTTCATGCGTACTTTGTCATCCTATAGCACCGATACCGCATGGATTTGGAGTAGGTATGTAACTTGTAGGATTATTTTGCTCGTTCTAAGTAATCGATCGGCATACTCTTTGTTGGTATCGATATCTGGGTCAATTGTGATATGTCTCCTTAAATTTAAGTCGAAAGTGCCGCTTAATGACCTAGTTGAAATAAAACATATGACTTTGACTTTGTGTGACATTGTATCAACGAAAGCGTTGCGATAGCGGTTGGATAAATATCAAATATGTATGGGAATGCCAAAGTACTGTAGAAATGTCACGTGCTCAATCCCTTACATTTTGGCTTTTCGAACATCACCTTCGCAACAGATAATATAGCACTAACATACAGATGCCTCATCCCATACAATAAAGTAACCGTGTCGACGTAACTATCGTTTTTCGTCTGATTAACATGATTATTTTCTAAGAAAAACCTTGATCGCGTTCAGTTCCGTTCCACGGATATAGATGGTGTTTGCAGCGACTTACTAGTATAAAGGTTTACTCGGTTCGTGAATACTTTTTTTAAATACAGTGACGGTTTGTTTTATAGTATTTTTTTGCACAATTTTCATTGTACCAAAATGAGTTACGAAACAAAACGAGTGGATGCCTCAGAAATTTAAAACTGCACCGTTTATTGGCATTAATTTTAAATGATCCAATCGAATAATTTTTGAAATATGAATTAAGAGCCCAATATTCCTCAATTTTGTGCTTAGGAGAGTTAATTAAACAAGAACATGTTTTTTATGATCGTCTGTCTTAAATCTTAATATTTCACAAAACTCAATAGCAAAACGAAACTTATCTTGCCATCTAGTGCAATTTATTGAACCAAATTTTCTTTCTAGACGTTAGCTGCCCGTGCCTTCGGTGATCGAGTGACACTTTGTTCTCTTATAGCTCCGTTCTCCGTTGCCATAGCAGGAGGAACCTGGATGAGGTTGGCACAGGAGCGTGAGGATTGACACAAGAAAAGAGAGGCGTACGTATATACCCAGCAGTGGGCGAAGTTGGAGTGTGGATGATGATTATAATAAACTATAGGTTTCTAGACCTATACTTGCGCTGAAAAATACTGGTTAGGAAGCGATCTAAAAAGACGTAAACAAGAATAAAATCATGCTGTGCAGTCGGAGGATACAAATATTCGAGAGCTGGCTGACCAAAACCAGATGTAACCTCCGACTGCACAGCACGATTTTCTTCTTGTGCACGTCTTTTTAATTCGCTTCTTAAGCAGTCGGGCTTTTGATTATTTAATTATTATTTATAACTTACTATTTTTATTCTAATTAGGTACATTTAAACATAATAAGTGTTATATATTTAACGGACGCACGCGTATATTGCAACGCACAGCGTACGAGGACCCCCGTCGGTCTAGCTCGTTCGCATGCGTGCATCAGTCGACCGACGTGCTTTGGAAATAAATGAATGCGTTCAGTGCTGAACCGATCGGTGGATCCCCATGTTCTGTGCGGTGAACTGACCGCACAGTGCGTACAGTGCGTGCCACGAAAGATGAGGCTCGAACCACCACGTCGTTTGACTTGCGCAGTAGAAGATTGTAGGTCTCTTTAGCGATATGAGGTCTGAGTGCGGGAAGGGACTGGGCGTCATCGGGGCGGCGGATAGAGCGCGGGAGGCGCGGTCAAGTCTCATGTTTCGTGGCATGCATTGTACATTGTGTACTACTAGTCCGGTCAGTTTGTTGGTCAGGAGAGCACTGAATGGTAAAAACTGACGGTCGGTTAATGCAGGTCAGGGGGGAACATATGCACTGATGGTCGGTCGAGCACTAAAACCGGCCTAAAATCTACGCCCATCTCCCGAAATAGTACCAGCCTGATCTAAACGCTCATGCAATCTGCCTGGCCAATGTCCAACCATGGTGAGGCCGGCTGCCAGTCGAACTGGATGTAGCTGACTACACAAATTTTACATAGATGGTTTAAGTATATTATATTGTACTCGTATAATTATATATTTTTTACATTTTAATGTAGCTGTACTCAGTACCGCAGACTATTCCTTTGTTAGGGATCCGCGTACTCAAAGGGTAAAAACAGGACTCTATTACTAAGACTCCAGGTCTGTCAGTCACCAGGCTGTATCTCATGAACTGTGATAGCTAGACAGTTGAAAGTTTCACAGATGATCTATTTCTGTTGCCGTTACAATAAAAAAATACTAAAAACAGAATAAAATACTCGTAAATATTTAAGTGGGGCTCCCATACAACAAACGTGATTTTTTTTTTGCCGTGTTTTGCAATAATGGTACGGAACCCTTCGTGCGCTAGTCCACTTCGCACTTGTCCAGTTTTTCTTTTTTGGTTTTAGCGCGATGTTATATATATTTTTTTATTGTTGTGAAAATGTGCCAAATATGCTAGCTTCTGCCAGCGGCTTCGCCCGCGTGATTGTCGAAAATTATCCCAAGGGAACATATTCCCAGGATAAAATGTGTTATTCCAGACTATAATCTAACTTTGTGATAAATTTCATTCAGATATGTCCAGCCGTTTCACACACAATCACAATTTTTCGGCTTTAATATTAGTGATATAAAGATACCTACGGGATTTACCAAACCCCGCTTTAATACAGTTTTATGTTTCGGAGTATACGCATGTATTTAAAAAAAAGGGTCTGCGCAACTGATTTTATATTTAATCGCACTTCTACGGCTTTAGAACTGATTTTAATTCAAACTTTTCTTTCGTGCGCGTTTTAACAACGTTTAACGAATTTATTTATGGACCATAATCAACGTTCCAAGTTTAAACCGACGTTAATTAGTTCATCCTCATTCAAACCCGAAATGGCAGCACTATATGGAACTTCAAACAAGACAGAAATAAAGACAGCGTTTAATTACTGGTCTAATTCGCGATAGAATAGTTAATGGCGGCTAAGTATGGCACGGAAACGCCCGGGTATTGGCCGTACTTCCGTGCCTAGCTGTGGTACCCTAAAAAGGGTACGTCGTGGTCGAAGTGAAGAGGGAAGGCGATTTAAACTAATTCTCCTGTTTTGTTTTTAATATGAAAACTTCTTTAGCTGTGTTGAGCGATTTTTGGTAGGGGCAAAAATAATGGGTTCGCGTCAGCGACATGCTAATGTGACAGCGACATTGACATGCTAATGTGACGAGTGAAGTAATAACTATTTAATATTGTCGCCAGTCCCATGATAGCTTATGTCTTTTTTATGGTTTTTGACTGTTCGTCAAATGATTGAAATAGTGAAAACATTAGGCTTCATATTAAAATGAGTCTATAGCTGACGGCGGAGTCAACGGCCGCAGATGATAACGTCTACTACTGATAAACATTATTTTCTAAAATTGTTCTGTTCTGCTTTTTTCAGTGACATACATTTTGGTTTGCCCAATCATGACTGCGGGACGATTTAAATGAAAAAATAACTTAGTAGATTAATAGAAGTAAATGAGTTATAGTTAAAGTAAGTCTGAAATCGCATGAGCAAGCGTGGTGATGATCAGTGATCGTGCCTTCTCTGTATAAGAAGAGGCCTTTGAAGTACAGTGGGATAGTTATAGGGTGGTATTATTATTTGTGAGATTCTCGGTACCCTAAGGCCCCGGACCTTTGAAAGGCGTGCAAAGGGCCGAAACCAACTGGCAGAGGCCTTGTTAGAAATGTAGCTTGAATTGAAATGTGACAGCAACCGACAATTATCCCTGTACACTACGCAAGAGCACCCAAGGAAAATCCCTGGCTGGCGCAGGACTATTGCAGAATATGGAGACAAGACCCATTGGGCTATGGGTTTGGGAGGTATCGTGGATCAATTACCTAAAACTATAAAAGGACTATTGGCTCCTGCCTGACCACTGATCTAAACACACACTGGCTATGAAATGGCAGGGGATGACTTGTACACAATTAATGTCCCCCCCATAAACAGTCGCTAGCACCTAAGTGACTCCGAGATCCCTACCAGCATCTTAATGGATTAACATCCTCTCTCCGAGCACGTTTGCCCTTGCGAATCTCAACTCAAGCCAGCCAATTGAGGGCAAGAGAGAGGTGGGAGCTCTGTTCCCCGACAATGTTCACACTGACCGGCCGATAAAGGCAAGCCGGAGATGGGGAACAAGACTTCACCCGGGAGATCAGGTCTGTGAGGTCGCCACCGAATTGTATCTCTCTTAGTCTACTTTTATTATTAGTAGATAAACAAGAGAATTTAGTCGAGCACCTCTGGCCATTACAAGCTTACTTTTATAAAAGAAAATGGATTCTACATAGTAATTTCTTTGTTTCTTTCTTTCAATAATTATTTTCCAGGGGTACATTATTGTCAAAGTGACATGCACAGAGCAATTACTACTTACTGTCAAAAGTCTATAAAGATTTTGAATTGTCATACAAGAAACCTCACATTTCAAACTGTTGTCAGTTTTTTTTTTGTGTTTTAAATATGGAATTAGCTACTTTTTGTATTATTATTCGGTAAGGAAACGCCTATTTTCCAGGTAAATAAGGAAATGAGTTTTCTAAAAGATGGTGAATACCGCATCAAAATCCGTTATGTAGACTAAATCCAAAGACTGCGATTAGACTTTGAAGTTAAAGATGACGAAAAAAATAACACTTTGTCAATAACAAAGCTGACGTTAAATCCCGAATCGCTGCCGCTCACCCTACGGCCCTGCGCCTACGAATCCCCGAAGGAGCCGCGGTGGCGATAAAAGCCTCATGCATTATACAGACTGGTCCGAAATCGAAAAATTAAAACTCGCGCCATCTGCCGGGTGAGGGCGTAATTACTGGGGCGTGTGATGCAGAAGCACTAATTATGAGCATTGTGATAAAGTGGGATGAGCAGAGTAAGTATTACACGGTGGTATCATCGACGGAGTTATGTAAAAGAGAAAGGGTGCATTGTTGATGTTCACAGTTAAGTGGTGGAGATTGGGTGATCGATGTTTGTTGTGATGACGAATGAAAGAAAAAACTTGTCGAAGTTTTAGAAGATGAGTCAGCGTGTATACATTTGTTACTGATGCATGTTAGCTATGTGTTTGATTAATGTTTGGCCATTTTAAATCATTAAAGATAGCTTTTCCTAATCGTTTGATCTACGCGTAACATTGTCAGAACCTCACTTGGTTTACAGATATACCTACCTACTGAAAATAGGCATCTGTAACACAAAGTTTAATTCTAGTCTTTGAATTTTATACCGCGTTGTTCTTGTAAGATAGTCAACGGTTCACGATACAGTTTTTACCAGCTCTTAGATAATTCACTTCCTTTTTTACCCGACTGCTAAACAACATATATAGACTGATAAACACATTACCCACCATGTGTTTATCAGTCTATGTATGTATGTATGTTTGTTCCTACGTGGCGTTCTAGAGACCAAATGCGTTGGCCGATTTTGATGATTCTAACGTCAGTCGATTTATCTTAACCTTGCGAGTGACAATGACTACATAATAATTATAAAAATGTCGGAGATTAGTGCGCCATATTGTGGGAGCCCAATTATTATTTTTCTTCCAAACCCATCGTGTGGGGTATCAACATAAAGGGTTTTTAGAGGTGATATCAAAGATTGAATATCTATAGCGTTAAAATAAAAAAAAGTTAATTCATAAAATCAAAATCCCGACTGCTTAAAAAGCGTACTAAAAAGAGGTAAAAAGAAGAAAATCATGCTTTGCAGTCGGAGGATACATATTTGCGAGCTGGCTGACCATAACCAGATGTCTCCTCCAACTGGACAGCATGATTTTCTTCTTGTTTATGTCTTTTTAGTATGCTTCTTAAGCAGTCGGGTTCATTGAAGAAGCTGAAAAATTCTAGTTTCATATAAAGCAAAAAAAAAACCGCCCGAGTGCGTGGTTAAAAATCGGATTTATCAATATATTGGTATTTTTTAGTAAAGTATACCCACGTAATAATAAATATTATCACCAAATTTCAAGTTCTTCAGTCAAGACAGACACGTGAGTGACAGCAATAGGACTCCGTTTGTAACGAAAACCGAGGAACAACAGTATCACAACTTACGAGTGACTTAATTTAACTTTGTCCTTGATCACTATTCTAGTGATCAAGTATTCTATTCTATTCTCTTAAGATAAATGTCTTCTATGATCATGTCTTGATCAATTTCTTAGACCCGATGCCGGGACCCAATTTGAATGGCACACTTAAGGCGCCTCCCCGAGCAAAACGCCGCGCTAGCCGTTGTTGTGCAGTTTTTAAGAGCTACTCGTGATTTAAAAAGAAATATCAATTAATAAAAATACATTAAATTTCTACATAACATTGATTCCAAAATGGTAGTAAACTTTTTTTTTTAAAGACATGTTTCACTAATCTCCTTCCAACAAAACCATAAAAATGAGAAATAATGATTGATAGCATGCATCTCCTCCTAAAGTGATCATTAATTAATTTTTGTACAAAAAAACAACAACAATTTTTGTACAAATTTTTGGATAACGAACATTTTGTAATTTTTTTTTTTCAATATACCAATATTCGATTTTTTAAAGATTTTATTCTTAAATCTGGGCGTATTCACTACTGTATATTTATGCGCCATCAGTGTGCCGATAGGGCACTAGGAATGCTCATGATTTTTTGGTCAGGGTACGGCCTTAACAACTAGACTGAACCAGAGTCCCTCGGCCTATTTACTTCCATGAACTGTAATAACGGCCTGTTTCTATTGTTTTAGAACTTTGTAACTGGAGCTTTTCCAAGGAAGGCAACTGTATACAATCCTAACTTCTTTATTACATAAAATAGGTCAGGAGAGTGACCATGAGCTCTTATAGTAAGGTTATTTAGTGTGTGTAAGGGACAGATGTATATGACTTGTATACATCTGTCCCTTACGCACACGCAAAATAACCTTACTCTAAGAGTTTATGGTCTCCCCTAGTCATTGGGATTGCCGACGTAAGTGCGAACTTAGAACTTTGAAATAACTGGGTCTTACTCTATTCTGGGTCTCTGGGTCTTATTAATTCCGTCGCACGACTCATTAGCTTGTCAATGTTTGTTGTCGATAATGATTGTACTTCTTTTAATCATCAATCAATGTTCATTATATACCTATAATAAATCTGTAGAGAAATAGTTTTTGTTCATAGAAAATGAAGCCAAGGTGTTGAATGATAACCACCAGAACCCATTGCCAGCATTTTTGTCTGTTTAGTCGTGCACGCATTACGTAAAATGTACGAAACCAATGTAGATAAATTTTATACATTGAAATTGTGCGTCACTTGAAGTATTATCTACTTAGTCTTTGTTTTATTGCAATCGGTTCACTGTGTCATAAGATATATCAATTTAAAGTGTTCAAGATGTATATTACAACACACGCAATTTGATACTCGGACAGTTGAACTCCATATCCGATAGATGACGTTGTGAATTTAACGTAATTTTTTGGAATGGCGGAGTTAAGATTCTTCGCGGAAGAAAGACCCTAAAAATATATTGGTAGGTAGGTATGGTAAGTAGCAAGGTAAGTAGGGTAGGTTAGGTAAGTAGAGTAGGTAAATAGGTAAGTACTGTAAGTAGGGTAGGCAGTTGACGGGAGCGAAGCCGCGGGTACAGCTAGTTTATTATAATTTTGCAATTATACATGCCAAACGGCTAACCTTTTACATCGCACGATCTTATATTAAATACCTACATTCTGGCTACTAAATGATTACATTTGATAACGCTGTCACTTTATCATGTCGATACCAAAGATCGTTACAACGTCACAGTTAGATCCACTAGTTAAATATATTTGAGTTAAGTAAATTACAATAACTTAGATGGAAGGCGAATATTATTTTTTTGTTTTATTTGTTCTCGCTTGACCGCTATCTCACCTGTTGGTAAGCGATAATGTCTCTCTCTTGGTTTGGATAGCAACAAGGCTATAAGACCACTATCTACGTTGGTTGCTTTGTTGTGATGTTGTATACGGTCAAATTATGACACACATCGTTGGCCTACAGTAGGTTGCCAGTAAGCAGGAAAATATACGGTGATGAGAACGTACATACTCACTGTACCAATTGACTGGAGATACGGATATTTGATCACACTTTCTGAGGAAGTATTTTATACATGGATGCAGCCAAAATCCCTCAAAATTCACCAACACAACAAACAATTTGGGTCATATAGTGCAGTACCTACACAAATACCTAAACATAGAACTTGATACATGTTCTAAGAAGCTGCTAGTCTAACAAGTTTGTGACGCAATAATAGCCTTAACACTGGCTTTCTCAGGAGACCACAGAGCACAGAGTGAAGCGCACGCGGCGATTAGACAGGCTAATCAATCAGCATAGCTTTTTTCCAATCACTTTGTGGTCCAGTCAAATCGGATGCAGCTGAGTGTGCTGGCGGTGTGGTGGTGTGTGTGGTGGTGTGTGTGGTGGAGCGACTGCCTATTCGACCTCCATAGTCAAGTTACTGAGTAAAGCCCCTTGGCAAGGCTGGTGTCAGTTATTCTGGCTCTTGACTATTCTCAGCGCATGAAAAAGACGTACAAATATTAAATGGGAGTTATGGCTTAATGTGCTTTCCAAGGCACAGGGGTATCTTTTTATGTAACCGATGGTCCATCCACGGTGCCGACTTTGGCAAGGGTTGCTTAACATCGAAGATCGACCCGTGGCTCTGTTATTACCGAGCTCCTCATTTTTCACCATTGCGCTGAGTACTAGTTTCGGCTATCATGGCCACAGTCAATATAGTCACGACCCTGTAAGTAAACGGTGACACTAACTCGCTTAACCTAATCTATGGTGTGCTGGTACGCAATAAAGAATTGAGAATACTCCGTTTGACATAATGTTAGAAATTTAAACAATCCCTTTAACAGTTCGTTCAGCCGATTTTGGTTTCTATTCCGTTAACATAAGGATGGAATAAAAGCATAAACCTGTTACCAGTACCAACTGTTTACTACAACTGCTATTTTTCTTGGCACCAACGCAGTAGAAGTCAAAATTGGTTGAACGGGCTGTAAAAAGGGATTGTTTAAATTACTTTTATTATTTCGCAAGGAGGACATGGAACTTTTAGGCACTCACTCAAGCAATGTCCGACGTGGCGTCCTTAGCTCTGTGGGGAGACGTGTAACGTGATAGGTTAACAAGCCTAGGCTAGTTGTCGTGAAGCTCGTGTCAGACACGGTTCTAGCTAGAGGCAGATCAGACCAGGACTTGTAAATCTTATGTCACTCTACATAGTCCCAGTGACCGTCTCCGAGCGTAATTACTGTTTCACGGACTGTTTTCAAGGACAGTACTGACGAAAACAATATCAGTACTTCAGCATATTGCTGTTCTGGTTTTAGTTTCTGATTCATGTATTACCAATACCCTAAGGGTTCTTCTCATTCAGAGAAGTCATTGATCACTGCGCTTGCTCAAGACGGTTTGGCGATTTCAAACTTATATTAGCTATATGAAGTCCATTGCTCACAATGTTTTCCTTCACCGTTGTCAGCGATGTCCAAGATAAACTTAGAAAGCACATGATAAATTTGAAAAAGTCTCAGGTAGGTCGGATAGGTACTTGCCCGGATTCAAACCACTGGGCCACCACTGCATTGGAACTATCATCAACATTCTAAAGTATAAAATATTATGAAGATGTTAAATTGTGTTTGTAAAAGGCACAGACATAAATCTAACTAGATGACGCGATTGTATGTACCGGTAATACGAGGTTAAATTGATTAATTTTGGAATTAAAATTGTCATAACTACTTCAATTATATTTTGATAAATATGAAATAAATGCAGTGTTGGCGACTTTACAAAAAAATGTATACACTAAAATAAAAATTAAATTTCTGCCATAGTTTGGGATAAAATAAAAAAAAACGAGCCTATGAGGCTCGTTTTAAAAATGGGGTTATAAAAATGGGGTTACTTTGATACCCTATTGTTTTTCATAGCAATATAAAGTAACCACAATTTACAATTTATTTTTAATGAATTCACACTGTACTATTTAATATATTTTTTCTGCATCAATTAATCGTATTCTTGCGCTGAGGTTGATGCAAAATATGGCTGACATTTGTCAGAGTTGCAAATTTTAAAAATAAAATTGAGGTGCATTCCGTTTTGACTGAGTTAGCTTTAAAAACCTAAAAAAACTAAGGTATCATCAAAGTTGCCCCAGATCTCAATGTAACCCCATTCTACGGTACTTCGCGTGTCAATAAAGGGAGTAAAAGTACAAGCAATTACCATACTTTGAGGTGTTTCATTTAGCGCTATCGGCACCGGACATCCACCGAAATCTAGAAAAATGCCTAAATTTGACATATTGAGCTGTTAAAACTGTACAGAAAAAGTTGTCAGAGGCATTGGAAATATTTTCTGTAATTTTTAATCACGAAAAATCACATCGGCTTGTGAATTCGTTAAAAATGTCTGTATTCGACACTCATTTTAAAAGGATGCATATCATCCGCAAAATGTAAGTGAGAAATATAAAAACGAGCGGGAGGGATCACGAACGTAAGCCGATTAAATCTGTTTCACGTTGGAAGCGGTAAGCTGTATTGCAGTATTTCGCGGTGTTCCGATACTCTGTCTTTGCCTGTTGCACTGAAAAATTCTCTATGCACTATTTTTGTAAAGGAGACGCCAACATTTTTAGAGCTTAGGTCTATTTTAAAAGCTTTTTATTAACTTGCAATGTTTGTATGTATGTATGTAAGCGTGTTCGGGTCAAATCTTGAAAATAAATTTTAAAGCAGTTATCCTCCACCGATTAACATGAAACTTTGCATACACGTTTAGTTTGGATGACAATGCACGGTTAGCTAAGTGACGTCATACTAAATCCAATATGGCGGACGGCCCAAGATGATGGACTAGTTATTTTTTGTGCACTGTCATAATATGGGTATCAAATGAAAGGGTTTTCTGAGAAGAATACGAAAAGACATTGTTTTTAAAAAAAAACATTAATAAATTTCAATTACAATCGCGATGCTTTCATTGATATAATGTCACTTATCTAAACCCTCAATGGTCGAGAAGTTTAAATCTGGTGTAAAACAATAGAAAATCAATTGGTTCTAACGTCTCCGATCGTGATTGTAATTTTCTGACGTGCAAGTGACATTTCAACATAAGTTGATGAACTGTTAATTGCCCTGACTATCTTATTAATATTATAAATGAGAAAGTTTGGACGAATGTGTGTGTGGATTTATGTTTTTTACTCAATCACGCCAGAACGGCTGAATCGATGTGGATGAAATTGATTATATAGATTATAGTCTGAAATAGCACGTTGGCTACTTTTTATACCGGTATAATCTTCCCTTGGGATGCTAACCCCCGGTTTCTCAACACTCGATTATCGGGTTGGTAACGTAATAAACGAATAATCACCGGTTATCTTCTGTGATTGGCTGTTGAAAATTCGTTCAACCGATCACAACAGATAACGCGTGCTTGACAATTTGTCACATTAATTTTGCGATAAATTAGCGTTAAGAAACCCGGCCTTAAACACTTTTCACGCGGGCGAAGCCGCTACCAGAAGCTAGTCTCTTAAAAAAATAAATTAACAATCTAATTCAAATAAACAGTTCGATACATCGAAGCATTTATAATTGCTTCATTTAAAACAAAGCTATCATTAAAATTCCTTCACACCCACATCTTAGGCCACAGAGCATGGAATCTTCGCCGACTAGATCCACCATTTCCTTACTCACATTGACATCAATCCCTACTCATAATATTCCTGCCTTCCCTATATTGTGCATAAATCTCGGTTGTGGTAGCCATAGTTACTTCAACGGCAAGATGGACGCAGTGGCTGATTATTGGCATCTGAACTGCGGGTTGCGGGTTAGATTCCCGCACGGAACAAATATTTGTATGGTCTACGATAGTTGTTCCGAATCTGGCTGCTTGTGTATGTGACTTTAAGTGATTGTAAACGCATCCAAGATACAGAAAAAATTACCTACTAGTGGGGTACCTCAAAAATCAGAATGAGGGTTAGAGCAGCGGTAGTCCAGCGGTAACGGCCCCGACTACGTTTCTTAGGTTATGGGTTGGAGCTCAGGCAGGCGTTTTACTTTGTGTAAATTATTTCATCACCAGCGGTGAAGGAAAACATCGTGAGGAAACCGGCATGTCCTAGAACCAAAACTTGGAAGACATGTAACATCCACCAATCTGCACAAGGCCCGCGTAGTGGATGAAGGGCCATTCCCTCTCTCACAGAGAAGAGGCGTGTGTCCCAGCAGTGGGGACATTAAAGGGCTGATGATGATGATAGGATTAATATTATACATGTGCAAGTAACTCTGACAGTCACATCTTAAGGGCCTACATCCGCTTCAGTGCCGTAAAATGGTAACTTTCTAAAACATACTCCTTAGTAATGGCTAGGTCACAAGGTTTGAATAAAATATATATTTATTATTGTTTCATGTATATTATTTTTGAAACATGTGTTTTTCGTATAGCAAATTAGTTTTGCTTTAAAAAAATAATTAGCAACAAGATATTTTTCGCAACTTTTGGATACTCCTGCAAAACGACTTGGATGTTTAAAAACATTTTTACACAGCAAAATTGATGGCTGAAATTTCTTCATAACTGAAATAGCATATGTAAATCAAATAATATTTTGCAAACAAAACTGTTCAAAAGGAGTTTCAATATTGATATTTTGGCTACGAGCGGGCGCACGGCCAGTACTGCGTTAACATTGGGGCGTATATATCGCCTTAACAGCTTAACGGATTCAAATAATACTTGGCACACGGCTAAACCATGTCATGCATATAAAATATAAGATACCCAAGTATATTCCTTTGCGATGATTTCCGAAACGCGGTCAAAACTGCTGGCAATAGCCATTCAATAAATACAAAGTATTGCAGGTTACACCAATGTCATCCCTTGCAGCGTCGGGGCTAAAAAAATATAAAAACGTGGAGGCAATTACATAACTCCGTCGATAATGTGGGGTTGGAAAATGTGTGACATTTTCCTAGATTTTGATTTACGAAGAAATTCTAGTATTTGTAGAGCTTCCTGTGAAGAAGCTTGTGCCTGGACGTTTTTAGTGTAAAATTGTTTCTTCTGTTTGGAGCGTTTTCGTGTTTCAGATTGAAAGGTAAGTATATCGATTAAATTATTAACTTATGAGCTTAATAATGTATAGTTAAGTTGATTTAAAAACTTCCTCGTTGTTCCTAATAATAAGTAATGAAGATCTTGACGTCCAGGTTTCGATGCCCGAGTCGAGTCAAGTGTTATTGGGTTTTTCCATCTAAAATTTGTCAGATCAATCTTAGTCCGGATTTGAGTCCAGTTGGTAGTAAAAGGTTCGCCCCATAATACATGGGACTTAAACATACCTAGCGTAATGTGAGTCTCTGTGACTAACATTACAAACATTGAAGACAAGTGGCATCCATTAACCCGCACTGGGACCACTTGGTCCTCTCACCGAGAGCCTGTTTTACCCAGCATCTGTTTACCCTATTGTGAATTTGTGACGAATGAGATATAAAATTAATTTTTTCACTTGTAGGTTAGGTGCCTTAGTTGCATTGCCGGGCTGCACAAACTAATTTACTGTCTTTCTTATACAGTCCATAAGTGCCGATTTCTGAATAAAGAAAAAATAATAATAATTGCAATCTACTAAATAAATACATAAAAAATAAAAATAAAGAAAACGATTAACTAAATGCTATTATAATGTTAAAGAATTATTTAATGACAATTTTTCAATTTAACCAATTGCAATCTACTAAATAAATGAATACTTAGTTAAATAAAAGGCCTCTTCCTCTCTCCTATTTGCCCGACAGGGTCCACAATGGTCTAGATTTGTAACCTACCATCTAAGTTCACATGTGGAAGCAATAAATGTATTGAGTAAGTTGAACATTTCTCTAACACTACTTTAACCTGAAAACATATCAAATTAGACATTGGAGTATGACGTTGATACATTCTTAAGATGGATTCTCGAAGTGTTTGAACAAAAATGCCACCATGCCAGTTCGACTTCAGAATCTGACCTCGGCACCTATCCTTCTGCAGCGTGTGAAACGGAGACGTCATATATCCGAAACTATTCACCGCTGCACTGGAGGATGTCTTCAAGGTTCTGGACTAGAGGGGGCTAGGCATCAACGTCAATGGCGTGGTTATCACTCACCTTCAGTTTGCCAACGATATAGTGGTCATGGCTGAGACCATGGAGGACCTCAGTTCAAATGCTCGATGAACTCAGTAGAGCTTCAGAAAAAGTGGGTGATGTTGAATGCCCAAGTTGCACTTACTTCTATCAAAGTCGGAGACTACACTCGAAGTTGTGGACGATTATGTCTACCTGGGACAAACGGTCCAGTTAGGTAGTGCCAACTTCGAGTTCAACTGGCGAACCCAACTCGGCTGGGCAGCGTTCGGGAAGTTGCGCGGTATCTTCTCGTCCAACTAACCATAGGAGAAGGCTATGCTCGGAGTTTCCTTGCGTGATCGAATTAGAAATGTAGAGATCCGTAAGAGAACCAGGTTTACAGACATAGCCCGAAGAATTGCCAAACTTAAGTGGCAGTGGGCAGGGCACATTGCTCGCAGAACGGATGGACGATATGGCAGAAAAGTTCTGGAATGGCGACCGCGAACCGGAAGACGGTGTGTTGGAAGACCTCCCACTAGTTTAGGGATGGCGACCCTTCATTGCTAACCGTACCATTTTTATAAAAAATATAATTATAATGTTACGAGGCGTAAAAATATCGAATTGGTGATTTAATGGACACAAAAACTAGATGCTATTAGCGTAACTCCTAATTAGCAACCCGAAGCAATCGTAATGTTTACAGTTTTATGTTTTAATCATTCAATCTAAATAAAGTAAATGTTAGTGTGATTTCTGTTGTTGTAAATTACCGAGATGCTAATTAATCTTACCTTGACGAGCCCGAATAATTTTGCCGAGTGTCACCACTGGTACGTGTGCCATAGGTTCGTCATCGCTACACTAGGTGGACCGATGTCCTGGTGAATCTTTCGGGGACGGGACTGGTCAATGCTGCGACGCTTGGGGGAGACCTATGTCCAGCAGTGGACGTCTTTCGGCTGATATGATGATGGTGGTGCTGACATTATTAACCGGCCGTGAGTCCGTAATTACTGAAACAATAGAAAACCATTGTCTCGCTTGAATCGAGGATTAACACACGAAATAAACACACGAAAGATTAACTTCAAATTCTGAAATAAAAAAGTGGCTCTAAGCCTTTCAAATTATTGTTCATCGTTGCAATGCTACCAGTGTTTTGGGCATTTTTCCCATTGGCAGTGGAACCGGACAAATTTTTGATGCCAATAAGTTTTTCCGCACTCCCTTTTTATACCATTGTACTTACAATATTACGTACATTATTATTTTTATATCTTAGCTCGTATGTTCATCAGAAAGGCCATGCCGGCTGTATACTCTCACGCAAGAGCCCGCGAGGATGATGTTACATTTGTCTCAGTACTGAGTTCAATTATGAAGTATTTTGTTTAAAATATCAATGTACAGCGTTTCTTCGGGCTATCGAGATATTTCAATAGCGTTTTGCAATCCCAAAAATTTTAGACAGTTGACCAATCGCTATTGCGACGCTATGTTTAATACACTGTCACTTGTCTAAAGCCTCAGATGAATGAAACTAAACGAAGCAAAGGAGTTTTTAATGCTGTTACTGCCTACACTCATGGAAAAAGTGTTATTCATGCATGCATGTAAAGAGTTCGATTCCTGCCTAGGAATAAGGTTTTTCAAAAATTCAATGATGCAGTTTTATTTTCCTTCAAAATTGACCTCGTGGTTCCTTTAATTGATTTTTGCTGTTCCACATAGTTTCTGATTGGGCCGTTCACGCCCACTTGGAAATCTCACCCTATTTGTAAATAATGTTAATATTTATATCTGTAAATAGTTATTACTAAAAAACGTTCATATAGCACAGAGTCACCGTCCATGGCTAGGTCGGGGTGTCCTTCAGCACAGAAGGTGGTTGCTCCGGCATTGTGGCGCTCATCGATAAGATTGGCTTGAACTGCTACCACCACCAACTGGAGTGATTATGCGACACTAACTTTTGTCCGTGACTTTGTTCGCTTTTATAGATAGATTAGACTTTTGAGTTAATTGCTGTCGCATGTGTGACCGGCAGCTAGTAAATCATTTTCAAGCACTTCCTGGTATCCGATTAAGCAAAAGCTTGGTATACTCATGTAAATTTGAAAACATTTAAATAATATGGCATAATAATTCTATGAAGCTGGTCTTAAGATGGAGACCAGGAGAGGATCCAGACAGAGACATGTTAGCACCATCATATTCGGGCTCATTGAATGTGTGTTGACAAGCGATATTACATTTTGCACCTTTTAATCCATTATATTTGGATTATATTATGATATCCAAATATTGAAAATATTTTTATTAATAAAAGAAAACAAAAAGGATAACTTTACAACTGTAACTATAACAGATCTAATAATAATAATAATCTTATTTTTACTATAATATAAGAGTATTTATTACTAACTTTATCTCCCCTTTCGATCAAAATTATCAATTTTGTAAAAGTGTATATATTAATGCAAGATTGCATTAGAATAGGAATAAGATTCAGCAGAATCAAGCAACAAAAACAAAATTGCCAGAAAAATCTAGGATTTGTCAACCCCTAGTGAGCAGCTGACCTCGCTCCCCACTAGACCTAGCGCGGCACGCAGCACCTGTACAACACAATAATGATAGTCTGTCGGAGTGTCCGGTGTCGGCGTATCGATTTTCGCGCTATTAGCCCGCGTCGATGGTCGCAGGCCATCCGTCAACCTTTTTAGAGAAGCGTGAAAAGGTAACAAGCAGGAGAAGTGAATGGACCAATTAAATAATTCAGTAATTCGTGAACCCGCCGCCGGCGACGTAAACATGCGTGAGACGGAGCGGGGCGGATGGGCGGAGAGTGGCGGCGAGGGCGTGGCCCTGACGTCAGCGAGACGCAGCGCCAGTCGGTCAGAACCCGGCGCAGCGGACGGTCGCGGCACCGCCGCCATTTATACACCCAAAAGTACGAGAAAAATCGCCAAAATTTTCGACCGGCAGTATCACTCACCTTCCAAGGTGTTGAAATTGGAGGACGACCCGTGGGGGTCATGTGCGATGTACTCGCCGGATAAGATGAAGTCCGGCGGGGGTCTCATGGCTCCCCCGGGCTGCTTCCCGGGCCGGTACAGCCCCACGTACCGGGGCGCCGACCCGCGCCGCTGCGTGCCCAACCCGTCCGTGAGTACTCTTTCTACTACGTTTAATACTAGCACTAAGTGTTGCGGTCTGAACCGCAAGGTCTCGCTTGTTGACGACTACACACGACTGCGTGGAGCCCCCAACAAAACATCCCAACAAAACCGTTTTGTTCCGCGGTCACACACCTTTAAAAAAAACCTGTCCTAAACATTAAACACAAATTTTCAGGTCGTTTAATACATTTTTTTCAGCATCTTATGTCTCTGTGTATATTGTTGCTTAGCGATGTGTCTATGTCCCCGCTAGCGATGCCTGGCGATTGCATGGAGCTCCATGGGGGGATTGTTGTTCAGCGAAGTTGTCCGTGTGTACATTCTTGTGTAGTTTTCAGTGAATAATATGTTTTGTTCATTAAGTAACATGACTGTACCGTTAAAACTAGTTAAATGTGAATGTGATTATTTGAAAATTAATTGTCAGTGAGAAAATGCATTACAAAATAAATATAAAAGGAACAAAATGAAAATATATTTGAAAATAATTCAAAATAAGGTAAACATTAATAAAACAATAACGATATCTAATTTATTAAAACAAAATAACGATGCAAATTTCTATTGCAGTATTTTATTTTTCTGTAATATATATAACAAACAGATTTCGTTTTCCAAACTTTGTTCATGCTGTAAATCCGGGATTACGTTCTTATAAAATTATTCAATTCGTTTACGCATGAATAAAGTTGTGTAACTAATTGGGTTTAGTCGTATTCTATACCCAAAACCTCTGCGTCTAGACGGATACATTTTAAATAAAATAAATGTTTAAAAACGAAGGTAACAGAATGTGTGTTACCCTAGACTGTTTGGATTCCTTTAAAAATTAAACATAAGAGGATTTTAAAAGATTCTCTGCACTAAGCTAGCCCAGTTCCACAGGAGGCTTATAAGATTGTCCTTGAGTTCTTTATACAACGAAGACGATCATTGAGGAACAATTTTAAAAAATATATATAAAAATAGGATATAAATACTTGGAATTTCTTTATTTAAGAAAAATGGGGCACAAAAGTATGGAAGTTTTGTACCGATGGGAACGTCCATAAGGCACACAGCTATAGCAATAAAATAAATACACATCAAAATAAAAAGTCAGGCAACAAATGATTGTAGATTATTAGCGGTATGTCGTAATTTTCCAAGTTGTAACGCGAAGCAGTCTCGTCGGGGGCTGCGGGCAATAAAATGCGGCCGGCGCCCTCTCATTACTCCGCTATACTTAAACAGTTTATTTTCAATCGTGCCGCTATTTTTAAACAATGACGGAGAGCTTTGAAAATTACCGGCTTCATTTCTACTTCATTCCGAGAAAAATTGAAGTTGCCGTTCTACTTTTCCGTCGGCGGCGGAACAAAACGATTACAAATAACAATGTTTGAACTATTAACAGTAGGTCAGCTAGTTTCAAGTTAGTGTACAGCGGCTATTTTTAGCAGCTTTTCTGACGTCAGCGATACGATTTTCTTTTTCTCACAAATATTTAAAGCGACTCGAGGCATTAGTCTAATGATTTGAATAGGTCCAGTAACGTCCATCGATTTGCATCAGTTCTACCTACAATTTCAATAATGAGCTACAATTTTCTTCACAAATTACTGTAATACGTGATGGTTAGGTAAGCGGCCGTCGGCTACGCCGTAGCCCGTAGCGACCGACGGCCGTAGTAACGTAGCCGCGTAGCATCGTAGCGTCGTAGACTACCTACGGGACCGACGCCATTATGAAGGCGGGGCCCGAAACATATTTTCCTACAAATAAATATATGCCTTGAAGTAAAACGGTAGGTAATGTTTTTCCTTAACTAAAATTGTTAGAGAAATTTTATTTAAAAGTCAAATGACATTCTTACTAACGCGTTTAAAAGTATTAAACTTACAAAAAGATAAACTGTTCATTCACGTTAAATAATTGAATACGTTTCATCGCCAATTAAACGGAAAAAAATGAAGGGCTTCAATTTTTCCTTCATATTTCGTTTATAAATTCATTGCGGACCGTCATGTCATTGGAACGTATGAACGTATTATTTTCTGAAAACTATGCAAGTGAACACTTATAATGATAATTGGTATGAATTATAATGAAGTTTTTCAGGTTGCGGTCGGAGGACGACGGCCTTTTCAATACTGACACCACGATAATTGCACAGGAAAAAAATAATCAGCATCAGTAATCATTTGTTTGCCAAACTGTGTATTTCGTTCGTTGTTTTAAACAAGAATTTCAATACAGTGAAGTGAAATCAATGACAAGTTAGATGATAGAATTAGTGATAGTGATAGATCTTATAAAGATGATATAATAAAATGTATTACGTAAAAAAAATAACTTAAATAAATAAGATTCACATAGCCACTTCTAAAATAAATTGACTAATAATGTTTTCCGGTAATTGAAGCAAACAGAAAATAAAATATTAAACAATATTCCTATTAAGCGTTAAGTTAAACTGAATGGAATATGAACGGGAATTAATTTTATATTTAAAACCGATGTAATCCTTTAAAATGTAATAATACGTTATTGTTAAATGCAAGCTTTAAAACACGGCCATTTTGCGTTTATGATAAACAGTTATATTTTTAAGTGAAGATAAAATTCTAAATATGATAACTCGGTCGTAGGAAAGCATAATAGACAATTTACTTTTAAAATTTTTCGTGCTTCACGTTGAGAATTTAATTGGGACATATTTTAATATTACTTTTTCATTCTTATTAAGGATATACTTTCTTCGTTAATATTAAAGTAATACATATTGTTATGGGATCGACCAGGTTTTGTACTTGAGAATAAGAGTTTACTTAATTTCTTGGTATCAAATGTTTTAAACAGTGTTTTAATATACTTACTATACAAATAACATAAGTATTTAACCAACTATATTTAACCTATGCTAAACCTAACTAAGGTATATATATGCGGATTATTGCAAAGACAGTGCAATAATTCTTTGACATATATACTCGTGTAAAAACAAAACACAACATGTAGATTGATATGTGTACATGAAGGTATATAGGTTTAAGTAAATACATTTACAGGCCACTTTATAAGATATTAAACTAACAACAATAAAAAGTATCAAGTAAACATGCCCTCGAGAATTGTTTCTATCGATTTCGAATAAAAAGACACGTCTCTTAAACTTTAGCATATTATTGTGACTTATTGGTACATAAGTAGTTATTTAAATTGTTAGTTTTCATTGTGTGTACTCATAGTTTTGGGTATGTGTTTTGCTCCTATTCTTTATATCGGGGAGTAGGCAGGACATACCTAGTAATTAAAAAAAGGTCATTCTATAACATTATTATACCTTCTTAACTCTGAAAATCTTCATTGGATTACAAGGGGAAATAAATCTGGTTTTCATTTTAAAAGTGCACTGACTGACATTTTTACTGCATTGGTATAATCATATGGTAGGCTAATTATGTAATCGTGCAATTTAAAAAATGGCTCTCTTACTATATAGTCGAAGGCGTAGTAGGTTTCATCATCATCAGCATTTCAGCCGAGTAGTGGGTTTATAAATATTCAATACAAGTAGGCCAGTTTTTCCGCCTTAGGCTTTCCGGAAACAGATCAATATTATGTTTTCCAAGTAATTTTGTACTATACCTGGACTTTCTATCGAAGAAAACACTGTCCGTTTCAAAAAAAAGTTTTGAGTGTCTTATTTTCTAGTAAGTATACTCTGACACCGAACCGGCATGTCGTGGAACCAAAAATTTGAAGACATGTGACTTCCACCAACCCGCACTGGGCCCGTGGATTAAGGCGCACTACCTCCCTCACAGAGAGGATGTCTGTGTTCCAGCAGTGGGAACATTATAAGGCTGATGATGCTAGATACTCTGACACTAATCATTAGTTACATCATTGATATATTTTTTTAATAATGATGTTGTTTCTGCCTGATTTTGGAATCCATAATAAAAATATAATTCTATTATCACTTTAACAATATAACTTATATCCCTAAATATTGTAATAATATAATGAATGTGAAAGTTTGTGAGAATGGATGTTTGAAACTCTTGCACGCAAAACTACTGAACGGATTTTGATCAAACTGTACAATAACATAGGAAGTATCAGAAGAAATAGATTGCAGTTAGTAATATAAAGATATGCTGCATTTGACAGCATATTCGTAGTCTAAATATAAATTCTGTCAATAAAAAAGGGATAAAATAAAATACAAGGAAAAACACAGTGTTACGTAATTTAGCCATAATAAGATTCATAGAATCAGTAGTATAGACCAGACGCGAAAAATACCGCTTCATAAGTACCGATTTTATTGACAAACACATAAAATGGAAATAATCGATTGTGCGGTCAACAAAATGTTGTTCACACCTGTTAAGTCTTCAATGCTAGGACGCCGCATTCAAGTTGATGTTCAAGACTGTATCGATTATTAAAGAGAGGTAATTTATGACACAATATGAGCTTATATTAAAAAAGAAACAGACGATATAAGGGTAACATGTTTATTTCAATCTTAAACATAAATTATGATGCTATGGATCCGGTCTCTGAATTAAGTATTTGAAGTTAAGAACGTGTGTGAAATATTATGCTAAATTGTGACAAGTTTTTTAACTAAAATAGATTTTGTAAAATACTCAACTTCTAATTCTTAATTCATAGGTTCATGTTGAAAATAAACCCTCAGGCTAATAAGTATAGCTTACTTTTATGAAATTCACCTTTTAATATCACTCTTTAAGACATGAACATGAGTAGGTAATTAAATCATATTAAAATTCCATCACCACACACAAGTGACAGAAAAGAATCTTGAACATAATCCTCCATACGCTTTGTGAAATCCACATGCGAGTCAAACAGGCGTGTGGAACGTTTAAATAAATTACAGAGGAAAAGGTATCCTTTATAAAAGTGTATCGAAAAAAAAAACTTGCTTTAGGTACTATTTAGGTCTGGTATAGTTGTTCCGTTTCAGTAAGCTGACACACAGTCAGACAGACAGACAAACGGACCGCGGAGTCTTACTAATAGGTCCCCGTTTTTACCCTTTGGTACGGAACTCTAACAACGAAAAAAATCAATTGCCGAATGTTTGTGAATGTATCACTTTGGAACGACTGCACTAATTTGACTTATTCTTTTTTGTTGTATTTGTAATTGTCCGGACAAGGGTTGTATGAAGGAAAAACATGTTTCATTTTCGACATCAGTACCCGTGCGAGGCCGGGGCCGCTAGTATGTCAATAAATTTAAGGTTATTGACCGCTATTACTAAACTACAACGCAACAGCCATAGCTAGATAATTTTCGCAATTTTCTTCGTCGCATTTATATGAATGCTGGACTGTTATCAGAACGTCTGGAAACATTTATTTCATTGCATTCGAGGTGTGGTTTTAATGACCAGTTCTAGTCAGTAGTTAGAAACGGAGTAAGCTATTATAGTGCCGCGGTGTAGTTATAAGAGTTCATTTCAGTTCAAGTTGGTTGATTTATAAATGTTACTGTTTCATAAGGTTCTTTTTAGACTTTATGAAGAATGTCATATTATTGGATGATTTTTAGGCTCGATTTTAGATTTCGTTTGATGCATGGAATTAGTAGAAAGTGGTGTATATAGGGGTTCGCGGCTAAGTAATATCAGCCAGCAAGGGTCGATGTTCAAGTTAAGGTTGCTGTGTCCTTGGATGGGTAGCGTTGTGACCGTCTATTAGAAAGCGAGACTCTGCCGTGCTTCAGAAAGAAGTTAAAGTCGTTGATCCGGGTAGTTAAGGTCAATTTTGCCACGGGCTTAACGCTGTTCTTTGCTTTTTCTCTATACAGCTAACGGGTTGATAATGTGGAATAGGTAATCGCTTCTTGTAAAGTACTGGGGTTCCACTGAATCCTGTTAAACTGTAAGCCGACCTATACATACTTGGAAAAACAACCAGCCAGGCTCATTACGTGAGAAACAGCAACCAGCAATCATCGCGCAATCAAACGCTTTTTGTCGTAAAAGTCGGCATTAGAGTAGATCTTCCACAATCGTTTGCTTATGCCTCGCTGTTAGTCAAAAGTACTTATTTAAGAAAAGCGCCGGTAACTCTTAAACTTCTGTATTGTAGAGCAATTATTGCGCAAAAATCGCTATAGTTTGTGGATGTTAAACTGGGTACTAACCTACCCGGCATTGTATATTTAGGAGGTATTGCATAATAGTGAGTTTGAAGGCAAGACGTTTGGGGAGGTTTGTTTTGGTTGTTTGCTCAGTAAAAGTGTTAATCTTTTTACTCGCTCATAACTCCTGTATTCTACAACGGTGTAAGCACAGACGAGGTTAATCCTGTAAGAATCATTTTTCTTCAGTGACTGTACATAGGCTTAATAAGAAATTAATAGATAAACAACTTGAACAGTTTTCAATTCAGATCATTTTTGTTTTGTCGGAAGGAAAGAGGAGGTAGATAGGTAGGGTAGGAGGAGGGAGAGAAGAGATGCATGATAGGCATTCGCTAATGAAATGCAATTTAATTTTTTTAAATTTTGTATTTATTCATTTATTTTATTTATTATTAATGAAATGATATGCATTCTTATTCATATGCATGATAGGCATTCGCTAGTGAAAACCCTAATTTAAAGTCAAAGGGACTTTAAATTAGGGTTTTCACCTTTGTCATGGCAATGGAATCAAGAGGAACCTTCAAACAGACAGGCTTGGAATACGGATCCATATGGTTAATCTTACAAATATTATAAATGCGAAAGTTTGGATAGATGTGTGTTTGTTTTTGTAAATCAATCAAACACGCCAGAACGACTGAACGGATCTGGATGATATTTGGCACAGAGATAGATTGTATATGTTATAGGATACGTTTTATCCTGGGAATATGTTCCCTTGGAATAATTTTCGGCTTTCACGAGAGCAAAACCGCTAGCAGAAGCTAGTTTACTTAAGTTTATTTTAAGTAACTGTAATAATTCAGCTCCTTAAGTAACTGTAGTAACTTAACTACTCAGGAATAATGTTTGAAAATCGACTTTAACAAAAATAACACGGACAAAATCCGTAGTTATGGTCAAAGAAAATCCACGAACAACCCACATTCAGTGATTCACGAAAATCGGGTAAACAGTTAAGTTAAAATCGATTTGAGCATTAATGTGACGGTTCGTGGCTTGATGTAGCGTGACTAGTGATGTACCGACGCAAAATTGATTCACTATTACTACGGCGCGGCTCGTGTGTTGTTCGATAACCGAATATCTGCTGCTTGCCATGATTGTACATGTACCTATCCACACCTTTGCTATGGAAAGAGAACTTTAGTTTTGTTTTGGAAATTATATAGATATTGTTTTTACATATAGGTCTATTAAGAGATTCTTCTCTAAATATATTCAAAAAATTTGCTGTCCGTGTCGACATTATTTCAGTTTCTCCGCTAACTTCTTCTAAGCCACGCAACGGGTTCTTAAGAAAAAAAAAATGTTTTTAGTAAGTATTTAGAGGAGTCATGTTAACAGAAAAAAAATGGATCTTAGACTTCTCAAAAAACTTTAATAAAAAACTGAGTATGCATGTCAAAATGCATTACGTACATACTTAAACGTAGGTTACCTATATTGTACTGCTAAACCCATATTATTATATTGGATAAAAATATAAGTACAAGGAGTATTTATATTTTTTTCCAATATAAATAGGGTTTTTAAAGAAATTATGTCTATTAAAGAAAATATAAAAAACACGTCAAATCATTTATTAGTCAAGACTCAAAGGTGTTCACTCGATGACGCTGCGCCAAGTTGAAGACCCAGAATGGCCATTACAACTCAGCATAACATCACACACGGACGTTTAAACGGCCGATAAGCATAATTCTAAAATTAACCAAAGTAATAAATCATTTAAAATCTTCCAAACATAATTCGTAATAGATTTTTAGCAACAGCATTCGAATAAACAACATAATTGTATCAAATTAAATGGAAGTTAACACTTCCAAACGGTTTCTGTTAAGGGTGCGTCTCAACCAGAGATGTGCGAGGAAACGAGGTGGTGTGAGTGGAAATAGTCGATAAATGAGTTTACTTCATTTTCTCACTCAGGCTTAACTTAGCACTGGTGGAAAAGAACTACCCGAGCTAGATATTTTTACATACAAAAAAGTGTGAAATGTTAGTCAGGAAAGTGAGCGAGGGATATGTCGAAAGATGCGGGCAAGGAATGAGAGATTCCGCGCACAGCTGAATAGAGTCCTATACGTATTTTTGCACAACTCAGCTACACCTTTTCCACTGCGCCGCTTAAGTTTCTCGCACGGCTTTTGTGGCCACAACAATTTTTCTCACAACACCGCTAAACATCCTCGCACCGCTTCTCAACCTCGCACATCTCATTTGGAACAGCACCCTTAAGCAAATAAAACATCCTCGCACCGAGAGAACTATACCGATGTATAGGCACAAATCTCCCATGTAGGCATCTCTGTTTTATTGCATTCTACCCTCGCTAGCCGTTCCTCTCGCACTTGTTCGAAAACCCCACAAAAGAGCGAGACAGATAGCGTTAGTTAGTGTTACTTTATTCATGTTTGCGCCGACGTAAGTGAGACAGGCATAGCTGTTGTACAAAAGGGGAGAAAGGGACGGGTGGCGGGTTCGAAGGCCGTCTTCGAACAAAACGCGGGCGAGGGAACGCTAGCGATTGTTATTCCTATGTACAGTTACGGTCGTAAAGGAAGGCGCGCTTATAATAAAAAAAATGCACTTATTGAATCGTAACCTTTGAAGATATGTAAACAAGTTATTGTATTTGGATGTTAGCAAGCTGAAGCTATATGTAGGAGGTTGTATGTTTTTATTGTTATGTAGTACTACGTTCATTTACTGTAGATGAGTAGAGTTCTTTGACCCGATACGGACGGGCAATAAAAATAAATTAGATTTTTCTGACTTCTGTATCATAGCGAACATTTTATTTGGGCCAAGTTATGCTGAAATGTACAGTTAAGGAAATTAATTGTTATATATAGAAGATGCCGCGTTGGGCAGTGGTCATTTGAATTTGTGGACAATTAATGTTGATAGTTTACTTAGCAGTTATTTGCCCACAGATTTATATTGCTGAGGGGCGGTTTCTGAATTGAGTGTTTGGAATTAAGAACTTGTCAAACCATACTTGAAAATTGACAGTATTTCAAGCTAAAGCAGATTTCAAATATTCAACTCAATAATAAGAGTAATTCGCATGAAGACTTTCTGACGACAGTGTGACAACAATGCGACAATCATTTTGCATTATAACTACCTAAGTTTTTAGAGTAAGTTTGTTGTTCTGGTGTCTCTGCCAAACCCTTCGTAGAATACAGGCGTTATATATATATATAACGCATTATGCACAACTAAAAAGGTGGACGTAATACCGCAGACATTTAAATGATTTTTGATTGTAAAGTTATCGCGGTACGCTAATCTGGGGTATCCTTCAGCTATGCACGAAGCAGACATTCTAAGAAAACATATATGCCAGACAGCTTAATATAATATTTAAATACCGTGAGAGATTACCATCTATCTACATAAACTACTAGTACAATAGCCCAATTGATTAATAGTCGACTAATTCACTCGACTATTTTTTATAATTGATGCCTACCATTGTGTTGGTTTGAAAGTCAATGTTAGTGAATGTTTACTGACGAAATTGACCTAACCAGGTAATTTCAGGTTCGTTCGGTGGTTTGAAAGTGCTGCAAATACCTATACTTATAAAGGCTTTTCACTGCAGGTTATTGGAGGTTTTTTAAAAGTGGTGTGGACAGAATAGTACTGATTTAATTAGATTTTTTGTAGCTGGTAGTTTTGACATCGCATTTGAATGGGTTTAAACTTTAAATAAGTGTATAAATAATCAGCAGGAGATTTAAATTCTAATCGAATTATCAGTAGGGTAAGAATAATTACGTAATAACTACGCTACGCTTGCTATGATTCCAGACTTAAGTAGATACATTAACTCTATGATTTCAGGGTTTCCTCATGACATTTTCCTTCACCAGTTTCAGTGATGTCCAAGATATTCTTCAAATTATATAAAGTTCTACTGCCAAAAAACTAGAGAATATTTTTTTTTGGCAATTCATAGTTTCAGCAAAATCGTTAAGTCAATGAAAATAATTAGCTTTCAAATTCATAGTAAGTACCTAAAATGTCAAAAAATTAAAACATAAAAAAACAAGATAATAATGTGTTTTAAATAAAATATACCAGACTAATTACTCTTATCGTTTTTTTATTGAACTAACTAGGTATATAACATAGATACGTACAAAATTTAATTATAGGGACGTAAATGGTAGATAATGTGACCGGTATAAACTTAAAGAGATATTTAGAAGGCATTATTTCCTGAAATAGCGTGACTAGCTGTAGTCAGCGGCTTCGCCCGTCTGAAAGTCGAATATAATCCTACGGGTTTTTCGACCAGGATAAAAATATATTTTATAGGTATGTCCAAATCTTATTACTATTCATCTCTGTTACTTTGTGACAGTTAATGTAGTGTTGAGGCTGTATCGATTAATGTTTTTAATTCTATGAAATCCATGTATGGTCTACCTGTGTTCCAATTACAGCCAAATCCAAAGCTTCAACTAGTTTAAAAAAATATAATCGACGTGTAAAACTGTTTGTACAAACCATAGAATTAGATTTTTTTTGCTACGACAAGCCAACTTACAGATATAAAATCATTTATCATTACGTAAGCAATTATCGCAACAGCAATCAGCAACCATCGCGCGATCAAAAGTAAATGTCATTAAAGTCGGCATTACTTAAAGTGTAGGTATGGTAGGTCCTACACAATCGCTAGTTGCTCGCTGTTTAACAAATGCACTTATTTCTAAAAAAAGCTTCTGTATTGATGAACAATTATTGCGCAAAATTGCTAACATTTTGCTCTTGCAAGTTATAAGCTTGCCGTTCAACCGTTGAGGCGTAACAGTATAAACTAATTTATTTATTTTTTTAATGTACTTCTAGTTGTTCAATCAGAGTGATTGGCTTACTCCTGCTTAACCGGGCGATCCTGTGGATACTAAACCTCCAGCCAGGCCCAAAAACTTAAACTAAGCGACCACTCTGATGTCTACCCCCTGTGGGGTCGAATCTCGGCTCAGGGCGTCGCTGGGGGAAACAACGGTGGCTGAATCATGATTAATTTGATCATTCATTGATGAATCATTGTCCGACCGAAACTAGTTTTACGACCGACACCGAAACCGAAACCAAATTTCGGCAAAACGGTCTCAGTTTCGGTTGAAACCGAAACCGAACTTCCTTACAAGGATGATGTTTTGAGGGAAAAATAAAGAAAACGTTATTAAGATCAGTCAGTCTTTATTTTTTTATCTTCAAATCACATAGCTATGCAGATTTCGACGTTTTCACTTATTGGTATAGTATGATTATCAACATAACAACCCCTCATTTAAGAAAAACATATTCGCAAAAAAAATACTTGCTTGTATGGAATTTAGCGCGCCATTCATGACCGATCATAGTGCGAGAACTCCCGAATGCAGTTTCGGTTTCGGTCGTACTTTTGGCAGATTTGCCGCCGAAATCGAAACTAAGCCGAAACTCGTTGTTTTGCCGAAACTCGACCGAAATCGAAACCGAACCTTCGGTCGGACACTAGATTAAGTGATTCTACCATCCGTTTGGAAAGTATCTACGTGGAACAAAACGGACAAGCGAACAAACAACAAACATCCAAATATTTATAACATTACTAGCGACTCGCCCGGCTTCGCGGCAAAATTATATACAAACATCTTTTTTATAGTCTATAGGCCCGCGCTTGACCACTGTCTAAGTATCTGCCTCGCTTATAGCTTTTTCTAACAGTAAATCCGTTGCGTGGTTTTCAAAGTCAAAGTCAAAAATATTTATATCAACTAGGCCACTAAGCGGCACTTTTGAACGTTAACAATTAAAATTTACATGTAATAAAAATTGATCCTACCCTACATTCGGAAAAGTAGTTTGTTATGGAGAAGAATGCACAAGAAACTCCATAAATCTTTTAAAAAAATAAGTGCTTTACAATATTTACATAAATACATACTTACATTAATAAATTAATATACATGAGGACGATGCACCTAGCACTACTGTACTACATATAGGTATAAAGTATTACAAACACTTACAGGTAAATTCCTTCACTTGATAAATAGACGAAGAAGTTTAAAAGAAATTGCCAGAGAAACAGAAATGACGTGACAAACAAGGAGTGCGACTTTGTTATATACTACTAGCTTCTGCCAGCGGCTTCGCCCGCCTGAAAGTGTTTTATCATGCCAAGGGAAGATTATACCGGGATAAAAAGTAGCCTATAATAGAAATTAAAAATTTTGTCTAAAAAATAAAAATAAAAAATTAGGGGTGGACTACCCCTAACATTTAGGGGGATGAAAAATAGATGTTGGCCGATTCTCATAGATACCGGATAAGCACAAAAAAATTCATCAAAATCGGTCAAGCCGTTTCGGAGGAGTATGGCAACGAAAACTGTGACACAAGAATTTTATATATTAGATTTAGAGATATTTGGCTTGGAAAAGGATAAGAATTCATGAGGATCAATTATTGTTTGAAGTTAATTTCTAATAACAAGTTACAAACATAGAACTATCATTTTTATATAAAAAAAATAAGTCAAAGTTGCCTTGGTACAAAGGTTTAAAAGTCAAATATTTTCTATCCCAAACTAAAACCAACTTTGTGTAACCGTTCTAAAGTCTATTATTGTCCTATAATTGTACCACGCGAGACCTTTATATATCGTCGCCTATTGTTTTTGTCTATAAGGTCGACTTTCCTTCCAACTATTAGTTGTATTTTCCTGTCTTGTAAGCGAGTTTGGAAAGAAGTTGTTCTATGAAATTGAACTTTAAAGGTTATATTAAATGAGGAAGTATTTTTGAGAAAGGCGTTTATAAATTATAGATGAGTGTTTATTTGATGGGTTAAAAAAGCCTTTTTTAAGTCTGTTCGGAGTTTGTTTGGTTAGAGAATGGAGATATAGTTTGGGATGGGACGGCGATGCTGCAATGCGGCTGACCGGGGTCCTTTCTCCATTTAGGTGATATATTGATCTTAAGGAGCTCTCGGGGAAACACCAGTAATACCACCCACAAGGGTCGTTCTTCAAGGTCAGTCCGTGGATGGGTGACCATTTTAACATACCGATGTACCTCCGTGCCTCGGGAAGCAGCCTACGAAGACCGGGTTGTCTTTTGTAGCTCTTTGATAGTCGGAAGATCAGCTGGCCAGTCTTGCCAGGGAGTGTCGTGTAATATATAGTTCAACTCATCTGTGCGCGCGGCGCCATAATATGTGCGTTCGCTGTAATTATAATTAATAATAAAAAAAATAGTACCTATATCAATGTTATGTTAAAAATCTACAGGAAAAATAAAGGGCTTATTTATTTTTTCTTGTAGTTACAAGCCGCGCCGCGCGCACAGATGAGTTAAACTATCTATACCTATTTACTGGGTTGTGAAGGTCAGATAAACAGTCGTTCTATGTAGAATATCCCTATATAGCAGGGAAGAGGCTAGGCAGATTGATGGAAGGCCTTAGTCTTAAGATAATAATAAAATTACTAAGTGCCGTAAAACAGAAACTTCTTAAAACATACTCCATCAGTAAAAGCTAGATTGAAAGATTTAAAAAAAAATTACAACACGGTAGGTACCGTAGGTACCCGACTTGGATGTTAAAAAATACTGTTACACAGAAAAATTTATGGTAAAATGTTTCTTTACCTACATAGAATATGTAAATAAAAAAATATTTTGTACACAAATCTGTCCAAAGGAGGTCTTATTATATCGTATTGGTATACAGGCGCCGAGCGGGCGCACGGCCAGTACAGAGTTAACTTTGGAGAATTTATACGCCTTAAGATGAATGAACCTATCAATGTCCATTGTAACCTGCCAGACAGTTTCATTTATAGATGATTTGGTCCCACTAAAAATTAAATTCCAAAAAGTTCGTGATTACAGGATTAACAAAAATTGGTTATAAAAATAGAGTTCCAACGTGTTAATTTTTAGTCTAGCCTTTTAGCAATATACATAGTTTGGAAAACACTAAGCAGAACAATCGAGTTGGTTTTTGTTTTTGGAAGTTAAAAGTGTTAGAGACAGATTTTAGATTTTTTGTTCGTGGAATTTCGTGGAAAACTTCTAACATACAGTTAATAGTTTTAATAAAATTTTGTCGTGTGTTAAAAAGCTGATTTTTATATAGTTCTCTGAGTTTTCACAATCAACAATGCCAGAACTATTCCAGGATCCCGGGATTTTGCATAGTCTATCCCGAAACAACGGGATCAGAAAAAGGAACCGGGATTGAATGATCTAGTTTAACTACGCATTTATTGCGTCTATGGGTAATTTTTATCATAGACATGTTTCTTTGATCACTGAATAAACCGTGAATCTTATTAAAAGGCGACACTAGCTGGGGTATCTATAAACATTACTTAGCACGCGTGTTCCCGTCTCTATCTTCCACTTGTAGTATGACAGTTGTGAGACAGTGACAGGAACAAAGCTTAGCTAAAGACCTAATTAACGTCTGTAGATAATCCAGTAAGGTTTAGTGTCTATAACCTAATAATCTCAAAACTAATTTGTTGAAGAAAATTTCAATAATCAATGGCATCACTTGATTTGCGTTTAATTTTTGATGGGTCTATTTTTTTTTGAATGGCCCTGTTCAAACAAACTAAACGAAGTCTTAAAAACTACTTACGCTTTGTAAACAATCATTTCTAAATCAAATTCTCTGATATAATCCGTCAAAGCAAGAGTGAACAGGGATTTCCAGGGTTCTCTCATTTCATCGCAGACCTCATCTGTTGCTTACCATCAGACGAGAAGGAGATCAAGAGCTGCCTCATCAAGAAAAATAAATAAATATGCAGTCATAGGGCTTGCTGCCACAAGCAAAAATTTAAAACTAGTATTTTTGTGTGTTAGAATGGCGCCGCTGCACGCGCACAAATCCACATTAACCTATTCCGTTGCACTTTACATTAGCATGTTGATGACGCGTTCATGTTAGCATGTCGGTTACTTGAGCCCCTACCGAAAATCGCTCGACGCTGATAAAGAAGTTTTCACTTCAAAAATAACTAAAATTTAACTAAATTATTGTATCGTTAAAACCAATGACGTTAAATCGCTATCCAATTTTATATTTTTAGGTGTTCCCCCACTAAGGCATTCCCTAGTATAACATGCACTATATACACATTGTTTTTTTTTAATCCTCAGGTCAACATGGAAGCCAACATACATACATATGTAAGTACATAATATTCACTCTTCTTTTCATAGTTTCCAAGACTGAATACAAATAAACTCAATCGCGATTAGTTTTATGAAGTTGTAGCATTGTTTAAATTATTGGAAAAACTGAAAAGAAGATAATTTAGTACACACTTCTCTTATATTTGAATATAATAATAATTTAATTAATAAACTAAACATTATACAAAATGACAAAATGAATAAATATAAATATGTAAATAAATAATACTGATAAATTAACTTATATTACTGATACTTACAAAATTGATAAATTTCTGTTACCTTTTAGATAAGCAGCTGTGAAAATCAAGTGTACCTAATTATTTGTATTGTTGTTTATTTTGTTGATAAAGACACAACAAAAATTACGTAGGAACACAAATAAAAATACCTCTCTCACTAAAGCACAATACATATGTAAACATAAAAAAAAACTTTTGTCCAAAAACTGAAAAGGCGAACCATTAAATTCAGAAGTTGGTGTTTCTGGTTTTATGTGTTCACCGACTTCCAAAATTAAAATTATTTTAGACTTCAAAATATGCAACCGAATTGATAACCTCGTCCCATTTTTGAAGTCAATTTTAAAACTGTTTTGTCACCATAAAACTCTGCCCGAAAACTACAAAATATAATCACATACCAAAACAGCGACTACATGACTACAGTATCTAGACATACATTCGCATAATTTCTCTGACAGCTAATTTGTCAAGCCCAATGTATCCGTCAAACTGCACTACAAATGAATACACATATGTAACACACACACATATGTATCAATATGTCAACGGATAATCCCCAAAGTGAAGTCTACGCCTATATTTAGTAGGTAGTACCACCGGTATTAGGTCTCAATATGATTGGGGGAGTCATAACCTCATGAATTAATCATAGCCAGTAAAGGGTGAGTTTTTTTAAGTGGGCGCGGATGGCCAAATCACAAAATATGAGGACATAGCGGAAAACAGTCACTCACACACGAGGTCACAAGGCCGATTTTGATGAAAAACTAAAACTGCATGATTGGACTTTTAAAAATCAATATTACTACCCAGGAATCGCTCATTACAACAGTCTTCCCGCTCGATTCGCTCTTAAAAAGTTTTTTTAAATTAACAGTTTGTCATACGCAACTAAGTCTGAGTTAACATTTTCGTGCAAGAAGGCCTTAAAGACACATTTGAACTGTCGTCGGTCAGAAAGATGAAGCTGGTCGTAGTTGCACGTTCTAAAGAAGGGATTCTCAAACAATTTTGGGCAAGAGACCCCTTTTCTAAAATGAACTGATACCTCAGACCCCCCATAGACAAATTACTTTTTCTTCCCGAGTTTTTCATCTTGTACGAACTTGTACGTACGCTTATCGATTTGTTGAGTTTTTTTTTAAATTACCATGATATATATAAGTCATTCTTATAACAAGTTGGAACACTTAACAAAACTTAAACAGTATCTTGAAAGTTTCAAATAAGAACTTGTGTTAATTAATAGGGATCGACTTTTAGACCTTGTCGGCCCCTAAAATCAGTTTTCGTTTTTGTCGACCCCTGAAAAACCGATTTCGACCCCAAGGGGTCGATATCAACCACTTCGGGCATCCCTGTTCTCTATCTATGGAGCAAAACGTGCAAGAAACACCTTGGAAACTCTTTTTTGATACTAAATATTGGTTATCTACATCATACTTGGTAAAAATAAATATAAATAGATTTTAAAAGTCCAAATACTAGATATTTACTCAGTTACAGAGCCAATTACATTTGTAAACTTGGTTGGCCATCAAATGTGTTGTCCGCCGCTACACCTGATTACATTAATTGAACACGTTTGATCGCATACCTACTCAATGATCCAATTAGCAATGTTCACATATCGTCATCGAGCACATAAACACGCATCTCATTTCTCTGAATCCGAATTTCATAGATGATCATATTTAACACTCCGTTAATATCAGATTTCGATTGTCTAACGTTTATATCGACGACTCTTAGTTTTTATGGTTGACAAAATTTCTCAAAACACTGATATATGTAAATCTTCTTGAAAAAACTAACATATCCAGAAGACATGTGACATCAGCGAACCCGTACATACCTTCAATGAAAAAGAGGCCTATTTCCCAGCAGCGGGTAGATCATAGGTAAGTACATGTTTCTAAATTCAAACTATACCGTCACTCCATCGTCGACTCTGTCTCTGTCACCTCTGATCTAGCCTAGAGTTTAGAGCAAACCCATCGCCAATAAGAACAATATATATATATATACTCGGTCAAAAGGCCCGCCCCTATTACAGGGGACTCAAAACACATAACAAAACATAACGGGACATGGCTTGTGAAATGTGGATACAGATACTATAGATGCAGTTCTGCCCAACCCTTCGCAGAAATAAAGACGTGATGTTATGTCATGTCAGACTGTGATTCTACACTTTAAAAAAATAATAATTATAAGTTTCTACACAAAAATATCTAACACAAAGCTCCTCCACTAATTCAGAAGCTTCCATTTAAAAAACCACGTTTGTGTTACCTAGTTAGCGCGTTCAATTATGTGGTAACAGTAACGGTACCCAATCACAGGTTAACTGGCGTTGTCGCTAACTGCACTTTTAATATTTAACCAGCATTCTGTTGCGTGAGATCTCAGCACGTGGCGATTGTTTGTAGAACGAGTGTTGCCTACGAATGTAAGAAGTAATGTGTTCATTCTTTGGTTATGGTTAAGTATTTGTAAAGGCGTTTAATGTGTGGTTTTGTATAGACCACTGAGAAGCGTCACCGGTGAAAGCTAGTTACTGCATTGTCGTAGCGTATCAGTCAATGAGTGTCACTCATGGAAATGGACGACCCTTGACAATTCTGACTAGCCCCCGATTTCTGAATTAAGCATTTGATGTTGAGTATTTGTCAAACTATACTTTAGCCCAAAAACCTGTCAAAATTTTGCACTTAAGTAGGGTTTGACACGTTCTTGACCTCAAATTCTCAATTCAGAAATCGGACTTAAGGCTATGGCAGCCGATACTTGTGCTCAGCGCAATGGCGCAGCTTCTAGTCGCCTTTCTTAATTAATAATAATAATCAGCCAGCAACTGTCACTGTAGATCAAGGTCTCAAGGCTTCTAATCAACCAGAGAAGGCATGAGCATTGATCACTATCAATTTTACTTGATATACTAAAATGTATGTTGCCCAAAAATTTAAGAAGGTATACAAACATATATTTCCATTCCAAAATCGCGTGATTAATTAAAGAACACCAATCATTACCACAAAAAATGACCATGACTAATACATCTATCTATGAACTGATGTAATACCATGTATTACCAACTCATCATTAAAACGACAAACAGATACATTAGCTGCCTATATAATTCATCAATCGTCCGTGAGTTTCACAGTTTGTGACCGGCCTTATCCTCGTTAAATAACCCAGTACGTGTGACGAGATATTTAATCGTTTCTATATTAGGCTGTCTAGACGCGATGAGCTACGGCCATCAGTCAGGGGCGGTTTGATAGCAAAGCCAGGTGTCAGGCTGACTTACGTGCATTGATGATTTGGGTAGTGACTGTTGGCGGGCCGAGTGATGAGCGATTAGCGGATTGAATACGCTATTGAGTTTACTTTTGGTATTAATACTAATACATAGAATTTGGTTTAGGGATATAAGTACAGCGATTATTTCCCAAAATACATCTTCATACTCAAATAATTCATTTTAATTAAACCATTTAAAGGTAGTTTTGAATTGCTCTTCACATTGTAACCTCAATTTGAGGCTTGGGCAAGACATTGTTCTTCCTATACTTAAACAGATTTACACAGGTTTCAGGCCCTTAAGGCCTACATGCGCTTTAGTGCCGTAAAAGGGTAACTTTCTAAAGCGTACTTCTTAATAACGGCTCGGTTAGATGGTTTGAAAAAAAAAATATTATTGTTTTAAGTACATTAATTTTTACACATGATTTTTTCGTATAGCAAATAGTTTTGCTTTAAAAAGATAATTAACAACACGATATTTTCGCAACTTTTGGATACTCCTCCAAAGCGACTTGGCTTGACTTAAATATATTTTACACAGAAAAATTAATGGATGGAATTTCTTCATAACTGACATAGCAATCAAATAATATTTTGCAAACAAAACTGTTCAAAAGGAGGTTCAATATTGATATTTTGGCATCGAGCGGGCGCACAGCCAGTACTGCGTTAACATTGGGGTGTATTATATCGCCTTAAGTGTCCTCCATAGTCACCAGATAAGTGCCGGACATCTTGATTTAGTTAACAGTCAAAATTTTTGCAGTTCACTACATGCACTGTAATTCCTTACCTTTGTGTTCATTACAGAGTAAATGCAGAAAGGCCGAGATGTAGTCCCGTTCAAAAATTCTTCTACAAATATTGATTTGCCAAGGTCTCGATATTTGTCACTAGCGACCCGCCCCTGCTTCGCACGAGACAAATTATATAGATACACGAACCTTTCTCGGCTCTTTTCTTTTTCTCTTAATTCTTAATTGTACACAAAAAAGAAAATTACATATACAACTTGAGTGATTTTAAAGTTGATGTACAAAAGCGAGCTTAACTCTAAGAAGAGTTTTCCAAAAGGAAGAAGAGAAGTAGTCCAGTGTACAATTTAAGAATAATATAAAATAAATCATAAATATACATACAAAAATAAGTACCATATATATATATATACATATAATAATATTATGTCATTCAGAAAGAAAATGATCCTTTATGTTTTTTTTGTTCTCTTTTTCTATCAGTGAAAACCTTATTCAAATCCATTACGTGGTTAGAAGAAGTTAGCGTAGAAACAGAATAGAAACGAATAGTTTTATACTATCTAAAGAAGACAGTTTGTGGAAAAACATAAAATTAAGAAATACGACCTTAGCTTTGCGAGGTTAGCTGAACTAGCTCAGCTTAGGTATCGGTTTGTAACCAGCTTAACTTTAATAATTTTTGAGTGTGCTTTTACTTAATTCTTCGTCCTCTTTATTTTCCTAACCACCATTATTATTCTGCATAAATCTGTGCAACACTAAATCATACTAATATTATAAGTGGATGGATTTACGTCTGTTACTCAATCACGCTGGAATAGCTCTACGGATCTGGATGTAATTTGACACAGAGATAGTTTATAGTCTGAAAAGGGACATTTGCTACTTTTCATCCCGGTGTAGTGTTCCCTTGGGATAAGAAAACACTTGTCACGTGAGCAAAGCTACTGGCAGAAGCTAGTTTATACATACATAACATCACGCCTGTATTGCAAGAAGGGTTGAGCAGAGGAGGCACATACAGTACACCTCCATTTCACATACATGTTTGAAGTTCCATGTATTAGGGAGCGAGCCTATTGCAAACTACCGGGCATAAAGTTGAAATTCCGGGCTGCAATTGAGAAATGCCAAATGGAAAACCCAATAACACTTTGCCTGACCCAGACATCGAACTCAGGACCTGCTCAGCAGTAGCGCTTGTAACCACTAGGCCTTGTCAAAATGTCCAGCAAGCATCAGCCTCCGTACCATGACGTGTCAAAACTATCATGGTTCGACTGTGAAAAAGGGATAGATGTATATGTTGAGGAGAGTAATTTAAAGCGTAGGCATGAGTGCAGCAGAAATAATATATTTAGTAACACAATCAATAAGAGGTCTGCAGAAGAGAGCTTCTGGCACCCCGATACGGATAGGTTAGGTCCGAAGTAGATGACGGGAGATGCAGTGAGCAAGCAAAGCGAGCGAATCAACGACTCAGCTGCCATCATCTCTTCATGTTAGGTTACATTAGACGCTGCAGACAGATCTCTCTTTAATCTGTATTCCTTCTTTTCTTTGTTAAGTGTTTTGTATGTTCATAAATAAATAAATAATAACATAAAAACCGTTTCCAAGGTAAACAGAAAATAGAATGGCAAAGTCACATAAGTCTTGGTATTATTTTTATACGTAGAATTCTATATTTAAAACTAACTTGGTTTTGCACCTCCTTAATAGGATACGTATATACATACGTCATGGACCAATTAATTAATCAGGGCACTATGTATAATGCCCGGCTATGAATCTATTCAAGTCAAATCGGGCAATGTATTGAATACTGATTTAAACTTCTATATTTGTCATATTGTCTGTTCATTATGAATATTGTTACGTAGCGGTTGTGCTATTTGATAATTATGGTCAATGAATTAGTCCAAGAGCGAGCGAAGCGAGCTCGGGAGTTTTGGGCATCCAGATACGGATAGGTAAGGTTCGAAGGAGATGACGGGAGCAGAAGCGGGCGAGCAATGCGAGCGACTCAACGTAGTCCATAACATATACAAGAAAGATACATCCGTCTTTTACAGACACTGTAAATAACCTTGCTCTATGAGCTTATGGTCACCCCCCAGATAAAGTAATTACAAAGAAGTACACACATAAGTTTATTTCAAGGTTAATATTAAGGTCTTTGACATCTCGTCCCGCTTTCATCCCTGAAGACTTGTGGTGATTCCAAATTTTAATAAAACATTTCTACTCGTGTAAAGGACATTTGCATTTCGTTCTCAGTTTTCCCGTCGTCTGTTTGTTCGTGTTAAATTCAGTGTGTATAATTTTCTGTTACATTATAAACTTTGTAAAATAAACGTGTATTTAAATTCGAGTCGGTTAATTCTGGGAAATTAAGTTTAGTAAGGAGAGAGATAAGTTGTTACTGTTTTAAGGCAGTTTTGTAATCCAAGGATTTTTTTCTGAATATTCAAACCGTTCAGCCACTGAGACTTGATTGATTAGAAAACACCAAAACAAATTTAATAAGTAGAATTCTTTGCAAAAAAATATATTTTATAAACGAACTTTTTGCATTCCTCAAAGCAAACCCTTTCATTTCATTTCATTCCATTTCATGGGAGCTCATGAACATATAATTAGTCAGCTGTCTATAGGTATCCGCCATATTGGATTTAGAAGGATGTCATTAAGCTAACCATTCATTAATTGTACGAGTAAACCAAATCAAACTAGCGTGCAAAATTTTTGCTGTATCAGTTGGGGACAACTGTATTAAAATTTAGTTGCAAGATTTTAAGATAAATAAATTCTTATAGGTAACTAGCTTCATCCAGCGTAAAAAGTGTTTTATCATCCCAAGGGAACTACCGAGATAAAACTATCCTATGACCTTTCCAGGGTCTAAAACTATCTCCATATCAAATTTCACATAAATCGTTTCAGCCAGTCGTGAAAAAATAACAAAAAAAACAAACTTTTGCATTTATAATATTAGTAAGTATAGAAGAAAATAAACCGGGATGTACAAACATTTTTCTATCCTCTTTACTAAGTATCACAAATGATCTTTCGTCTATTATTTAAAACTAAGCCAATATTCCGTGCATCAATTCGTATAATTCGTCGCGGCATGCGTCCCGCTGTCGATGGGACCACGCCCTCATTAGCGATTCCCAGTGAAGTGAGCGCGCGGCGGCACGCTTGCAACGGTTTAGCTTTGAATTCGACTAGCGGCCGTATTACTGCGTAGGTTATGTATAGGTACTAATTATTATATACTAATGACGGATTGGTGATCTATAATTAAGCCTTGGAAAGTATGATAAAGAAATATAAGTATTTCATGTCTTTTTGACTGAGTTGACATATAAATGAACTTTTATGTCGTAAGATTTATTTGTCTACTAAATTAATATTAATCTTACATATAATAAGAAAACTGTTCGCCAGCAAACAGCGAATTCAGTGCATGGTAACCAACTGGTATTTTGCCATCGCGTAGCGTCGCGCAGCGCTACGTGGCTACGCCGTAGGCATTCGTAGAGGTTAACAATATAAACTACTTCTATTAGTAAACCAATATATCTGTTTTGTTAAGGTTACAATAGTCGATCACGTAGTCTAGCGATTACTCCACTATTTGACAAAGTACGTTCAAAATAAAAAGTGATATCAATTTGTCTCATCATTATCTAGCCCTGTATGGACACAAAAAATGCAAGTTATGAGCGTCGAAAGTTATTTCAACACTTATTTTAACGCATTATTGGGCGGCAATAAATACGATAAGAAGAAGGAAAATTGCAAAACGGCCTTCATACAGGGATAGATTAGTAATTCAACAAGGCAAATAATTTTATTTTGAAAATATACTTTTAGTCTTTTTTATGATATCTAGACTCCCAAAGACCTGTTTATAAAATTTCGCGCTCGTTTTCGTCCTAAATCATCCTCCATTTCGATACAAATTTGCAAAAGTGCTAATTCGTACACGAACTAGCTTCTTACTGCTCACCACAGCATCTCTCTCTTTCGCATTTGTTGTCGGATGAGATAGCATGCATTTTAACCTCGTCTAGGGGAACTTTAAGGTTTAATGGTACCGTAGTGTTAGTTAAATAATTTAATAGGTATTGTGTAGTTTCAGATAAAAAGTAGGTAAAGAACCTTCTAACCTGGAATAATTTAAAATGCATCTAATATTCAAAAATTAAAATATTCAAACCGCAATATAATATTTTCCTAGTTGCAAAACATATAGATAACATAATCACATTGTAATGTTCATTATAATAAAAAAAAAAATATCATTTTGTTATCCATATCACACCGCATATGTTTTTAAAGCGTACTTATTGTTAATAAAATATGAACGAAGCGAGGGAGTTAACGTATTTTTTAATTTTATTAATACATAAAAGTATTAACAACCAATATTTTTTGTTATTTGTGCCTCTTTTAGACTGGCTCTACTTAACTGGCTGGCTGGCTAAGTTTGTCGGGAAGTGCTGTGTTTTATTTTTATTAAAACAATTTTTTTATGGTTAACTTTTTTCAAGGATGCTTCATACTTTTTATTGGTCTCTTGAACTAGTTGAGAGGACGAGATATTTTACAAATATTACCTATAGCATTTCATTAGCAAACCCGAAACTATGGGGCATAGCGAAAAATACTAAAAGAAGTCTCAAGCCCGATTTTGATGAAAACTAAAACTGCATAATCACTACATTGGAGAATTTAACCTTCTTACGCTTGGTTCAAACGTGAAAGACGCTTTTGATCTATGATATTGATAACAATATGATGGTGTAAATGTCGTGAGTAATGAATGTGGATGACTTAAAAAAGAATGAGGAGACAGGAAAAAACTAAGGTTGGACTATGAGAAAGATGTAAAGGCTGTAAGGGGCTGATATGATGGCTGACAGTAGTATGGAAGAATACATTTTGTGCCTACTACCGTCACCCAACATAGGAACTATGTTGAGTGACAACACTTTCCGGATCGCTACATGTCTGCGTTTGGGTGCTCCCAGCGGAGCTCCACATCGTTGTCAATGTGGTGAAGCAGTCGACCGCCTCGGACACCATGGCCTATCCTGCAGTAGGAGCGCTGGTCGGTTAGCACGGCACGCCAGCATTAATGACATCATACGTCGAGCTCTTGTCACCGCCGGTGTGCCAGCTGTTTTAGAACCCAATGGCTTAGCGCGCGACGATGGGAAGAGACCAGACGGGATGACCATAATGCCATGGAAGGTGGGTAGGCCTTTGGTGTGGGATGCAACATGTGTCGACACCCTTGCGCCATCCCATCTTCTTAGCACGGCGGGCTGTGCTGGGGCAGCTGCTGCTAGTGCCGAAAACCTCAAACGGCGCAAATACAACAACCTTATTGGAAGTTATATATTTGAGCCGTTTGGGGTTGAAACATTAGGTCCATGGGGTCCGAGTGCTCTTCGAGTATTTCGAGATGTAAGCAAGCGGTTAGTCGACTCTTCACGTGACCAGAGGGCTGGGCTTTTCCTTGGCCAGAGAATCAGCATTGCCATCCAACGTGGCAATGCTGCCAGCGTTCTGGGCACTTTTCACGTTGACAGCGATGTGGACGAATTTTTTGACGCCCTATGACCCCTGCCCTTTTATACGTGTTCGTCGTATTTTATCTTTATTTAAGTGTATATATAGGTAGTTATTGTTAATTAAGTATTATATACTATGTAAATTTTAATGATATAATTGAATAAAAAACATTATTTTTTTGTGCCGACCCCATATAAATTAGAATTAGGATAAAATAGTATTTTGTCCTTTATTTAACTAATTTCTTATTCAATTTATTTTTAAATATTTTTATAAAACATACAAAAACAAAAAAAAAATTAAAAATATAAAAAAATAGAGGCCCACCGGAATCGGGAACAGGGTCCAAGCTACCGGCAGTCAGGGCTCCAGAGACAGGAACCTCCTAATAATACGAGCCGTGTCCAGCAATACTGCTTTCTGGGTCAGGCCCTTGACCCAGCCGCCTAACGAGAGCCAACTAAGGTGTTGGTTTAGGCTCGTGGCTATTAAGCCATTGGCCGACACGACTATCTGTACAATGATCGCTGTGTCCACATCCCACATGTCGACAAACTCGCGAGCCAAGTCAAGATACTTGATTTAAAATAGCATTTTATTATTATTATTAGCCATTGTTGTCTCACTGCAGGGCAAAGACCTCTCTCCCCTTCTTCGACTTCCCCCGGTCCATGCGATCGCGGGCTAATCTTTTAAAAAGGTATCCAGCGCATTCCGTCATCTCTTTCATGGCCTACCGCGTTTGAGGTCCACTGAGTGATAGCCTTCGCCCATTGCTCCTCCGATATACGGCAGAAGTGACCAGCCCAGTTCCACTTCAATCCAGCAGCTGCTCTTTAGTCTTCAGCATTTTTGTGTTCTCCTAACATTCCTATAAACGTTATTTACTATCCAATATCAAGATGTTTCAGAGCCTTAGACAAGATATATTCTATCAACGAAAGTATGGCGATAGTGATCGAAAATATGTATAGGAATGTCAAACGCTATCAAAATGTCACGTAGTCATTTCGGCATTTCATTTGTTTTGTTTTCCTTCAAAATTTATACAATACTTCGTTAGATTATCAATTCAAAAGTCTATGCAGATCTGATAGGTATCGTCGGTTGTCTATTTTGTTTGTTTTGTTTCACTCCAAAATTCATACATTACATCGTTAGAATATCAATTCAAAAGTCTATGGAGATGTGACAGATATGACAGATATCGTCGGTTGTCTATTTTGTTTTTCAGTCGGACACTTTTGCCTTTTACTCACTCATAAAAGCCGTATGGATTGTGAAGTTAAAACCTATGCCATATGATATGCCGCCGATATGATATAGGCGGTTGTGTTTTTGTACTCATTCGGGCTTTAAACGAGTGCTTAAGCCGAGGGTATCAGCCTCAAAACCAATATGAAAAATATGAGTAGCCAGAAAGTCTTCAAGAAAGGGTCTAGACAAAGTCATATCTGCGATAATCACTGTCCAAAACTGAATCCCTTACATTCTGAGTTTTCGGCAATAGCTCATCAAATGTACCTTTATCAAGTATATTTGGTGGGTGAATGTCATCAATGAAACTGAACGCGATCAGCACATCATATCCACTTTCAAGAGCTGTGTCATCACTGTTTTAGAAAATTAAAAACACTAAAAGCTCTTGAATGCGTCGTAAGGTGAGGCGATATCGTTTATTTTCAATGGTGAACTTCACTGACAATCTGTCTAAGAAGGTTCTAATCTCCAAAACTCCAACAAAAAATACACCTATTCAGCGGACGTCGCACACTATCAAAAATAAAATGCGCTGCGCTAGCCCACAAGCCACCCACAAGGCCACAATAGCGCCACTGAAACCAAGTTCCGTTGCAACTTCATGAAGTGCCGTCTACTGCCTCCAACAATGGCTCCACAGTATGCCGTACCGTATTCATAGCTTTCATACAAGTCCCAAGGGCGCAAAGTTAATTTCAAGTTGGCAGAATGGCTGTGACGTTCTCTCATTTATTAAAATACTAACGTCTTGAACTTAATAGGTTTTGGTAACTGTGAAAGTTGATGTACGCCAGACTATTGTTCGGTGGCGTATTATTATACTAGGTTTTATATCGGGTTATAATGTTCTGAGTTGTGGTTTACTTAATGAATTCAGCATACGAAGAATAGTTGCTAGAACTTTGCTTCTGTATCTAAAGCCTAATATTAAGTCATAGGATCATTTAGATTTATGTACGCCCCAGTTCTGCCAGCTGCTTCGCCAGCATGAATGTCGAAAATTATCCCAAGGGGACATAATATTCCCGGCATAAAAAGTATCCTATATGCTATTCCAGACTAGAATCTATCTCTGTGCCAAATTTTATCCAGATCCGTTTAGTAGTTTTTGCGTGAAAGGGTAACAAACTGACATACACACCCACAAACTTTCACCTTTGCAATATTAGAGTGATTTTCAGTAAGAGTTTTTGCGTTAGACTACTTACAAATATGTAATTTATTTTTCACTTTTATTTTTCAATGATATTATTAGAAGAACCAACGGTACTTTACGAAGTTTCTATTTTAATATGCACCAGTTTTGAATCCAGTATTCACTGAAAATGGAACCAAAACAGCGAAAAGGAAACACATTTTTTAAGTCCTTATCAGATTTTCAAAACCTTCCGCGATATAAATGTTAAAAAAGTCACGAAAAAAACCTCGATAAAGCGAATCTAAAATAAACCAAATATTTAGAATTATTCATATCGAAATCACGCTTCGACCGACCCGCGTATTAGCGCGGCTCCATATTTTTACGGCTATGTTTACGAGTTATCATTTTTACGAGTTTTTCTTCGCGCTTTGAAGGGCGTGGAAGGGTTTTGACCGATTTCTTTATGTAATTCTATGGGAGTTTTATGTTTTCAACATGATTTGGTTTTCGTCTAATATTTACTACTTACCTAATTTTGGAGCATGAATCATGCTGGCATTTTTAATTTCAACTGGGCGAGACTGGTAACTGAAAGTTTTGGTGCCCGGCAAACATTTAATAGAATATTTAGTATACATTTTAACAGCACAGTAAAATATTCAAAAAATAAGCCATCATCATCAAGGAGCCAAGAAACCATTACTAATCTTCAATAATCTCACAAATGAAAAACCAACAAATTCTCAAACTTTTTGCATGAATACTGAATCACTTGCCACCGATATGCTTAAGAAAATTGCCGTAGTATATCCACCTCCAGTTCGCTGACATTGGATAAAAATATCCACTAACTGCCCAGATGCTCTACAAAACTTTCCATTGACAATGTGCAATATCTGTCCGAAGGTCTTCATTTTTAATGGCAAGTCGTAGTTAAGGTTGTCTTTCAGGATTTTATGATAAACTAGCTGTTGCCCGCGACTTCGTCTGCGTAGCATTAGTACTTTGAACAGAATTTTATTCATATCGCGAAATAAAATTTTAGGTCTGTGGGCTGCCTTACTTGAGATATTAATTCACCATACAAACTTTTCGTCCCCTTAAGGAAGATTGCCGGGCTAAGAAATATACTATGTCCTTCCCAGGGTCTCAAACTATTTCCATACACAATTTCATCTAAATCGGTGCAGTGGTTTAAGCATGAAACGGTAAAAGACAGACATAGTTACTTTATAAAGTTATAGGATTCTTTGGTTTTTGCGCCTGACCTTTGTATTGAATTATGATGTGAAAGATAGAAATAAAAGGTGTTTATTTGTCACAGAAAATGACATACATACCAATAATTTTGTCTTAAACTAAACCCTTCACGATATTAGTAGTACTTAAATGTTTGTGAATGGATGACCGAAACCATAAAGGCATCTAAGATGAAGATACACATCTTATTTAAAGTCGTTAAATCTTACTAGAGGGTCTTCAACCATACTCTCTTAGTAAAAATCCACCAGGCTTAATTTTTGAATCCCTCAACCATAGCCAAGCGTGCTTCACCGTCGATCACGTCATCACGTCCATCAGGTGAGATAGTGGTCAAACGCAAGCCTTTCAATAATAAAAAAGCCTTAACGCTTCCAGAGGAGCATCTGGCCTACATCGCAAGAATTTCTGTTAAGGACCTCGTTCTATCAGCCTGCTAAACTTCTGGTACTTGTCAGAAAGTAATCGGTTTTTGGTATCGTGTCTTCCTAACTTCTCCAGATATGTTTGACCCCGTGGATTGACGGTTTTGCACTAAAACTATTTTCTGACATTAGAATTAGAATTTATTAGTCAAAATGTAGTTTTTCATAGTTGTCCTTTTGAAATTTCATGACCATCAAGGACCAAAAAACGAAAGATTGATGGTCTACCATTGATCGTTGCTCCATGTTAAATACTTACTTTTTAGTGTAGAGCAATGTCTATCCGCTTGCAGTGCTTTCGCTAGACTGATTGCTTGCCTCACCCTCAGGGCCGGTGAGGGCACACACCTAAGGCGTGACCTCAACATCGTTCCTTTACCTCCGTGATCGATACGGTCTGTGTCGTTGCCTCGAGCCGATGCATTAAAATTTCCTCATTATCATTTCTTATGATTAGTTTTGACCCACTGTCTAAAGTCATTAAGGGTCCTACAGAAAGATCTGAAGAGGAGACCACCCACATTATTCAGGTAGAATCGTCAGTAACGATGCTGTTACCTTCATCATCCCTACCATCTTTAAAGGCACAGGGAGAATGATATCTATCAAAGTATTCATTTTCTGAACGATTCCACTCAAACCAAAAAACACTTGACCAAAAGTTGGGCGTAGCATGTCATATCGATTGCACATACCATGTCCAGTAGCAAATTATCGGGCATAGTTGTGATTATAATAGTTGGCTCAGTGGTGGCATATGGTGGCTCCCACGGTTGGTCACGCACACTCAGCAATTAGGACTGTTTGCCGAGTTTTGGAGAAGGGTTCAGTATTGTGGATGACTATAATTTTATAATTAATTTTCGGTAATTTTTGTGTTGAGTGGGCCGTGCTGTCCAGGGGGCTACATTTGCTGTCGATACCATCGATTGATCGGTTGCTGGGTCAATTGCATTGATTTTGGAGGCCAAGAAAGTGTCTATGCTTCTGACTTCTGCGTAATCCATTCGGTATCCTTTCTACAACTACCTGTCTACGAAGTTTTAGGATTCCTATTCCTCCTAAAATGTTGTACATATCCTTCGCCTCTTCAATTCATAATGAGATTATTTTTTTTCTATGTTGCGCCACCACATTCTTCTGCCATTGCTAGGTCCATACCTTAGCTTACGTAGAATACAAAAAAGAGCATTATTCAAAAAAAAATAGGTACCTGCAATATACAAGCATACAATCATTATCAGTTCAAAATCTTTTGGCTTCAAAGTCACAATTTTACTAATATGTGTTCTATAAGTCTTAAATCGTCCAGTAAAGTATATCGTCAATGTGTGTGTCCACGTCATGAGTGGTTACTCCCATAATGTTGTTATTTGCTGTTAGCCGTCACTTGATTGGACCAACTTTTATTGCTCTGTTGCTACTTTGAAAGTTCCCTTGGCGTGCCTGCCAGCTACAATCCTCACCCCTGAAATATAGACCCTGTTATTATCTGTAATAGCGTATATTTTGCAATGGTAGTTATTTTTGTTTTTATTGCTTGGTGAGTGTGAGAGTTAATACACTTAGGTTCTGTGCTTTAAAGATTATTGTGGAGTGGACTTCGGCTCGTTTGTTGTGATTGTCTGTGTGGTGTGTGCAATGCGCTCAAGTTGACTGAAGTATTTTAAGTTTCTTGGATATTCATACTTCATACTATATGCTAATATTATAAATGTGCATGTAAGTTTGTTTGTTACGCTTTCACGCAAAAACTACTGAACCGATCATCATGAAATTTTGTACATATATTCTTGGAGGTATTAGAAGTAGAGAAAAAAAAAAATAATGGCTTCACTGCGAGCGAAGCCGCGGGTAAAAGCTAGTAAACAATAAACATTCTGTAGCTCTCTTAAGTGATTCATCGATGTGATTGTTTTACTTCTTGCCAGATTAGTTATTTTCCGTTCTAATTCGACCGTATTGTTTTTAACAAAACAACTTAACTGTCAATATGCGACTGAATTCATAGACACCCTTCGAAGAAAACAGAAAGAAACCAAAATAGTTATTACCCGTCATCAACTATAATAAAATCATACGATGCTAAGCTGTTACGTAACTATAATAAAATCATACGATGCTAAGCTGTTTCGTAAATCTAGGTAATAAAATAGGTTAATTAGCCAGTCGTATTCTATCTAGCGGTCCAAATATCGAGGGCTGGCTAAATGTTAGTCCTAATTTGGACTGGCATAATATTTACAAAATTAAGTCACATATTTCTATTGACCAGTACAATGGCGTAGCAAGTCATAAAGGGTTTCCGTTTTAAAAATTTACTCGACTACAACGAAAAAAATGTTTCTATACAAAATTGAATTTGTATTGGTGTTTGAATTTTTGATTTGGCTAAATTAAACAATCATGAAGAACGAGGATGAAGAAAGAGCGATACGAACTTCAAAGCGAGAGATTCGTAATAGTGAATCTAGCGATTAAGAAAATTGAATCCAAAAATAATTTAAGATTGTGGATAAAATTTTACGAAGTTTTGATTCCACACGTCGGGGCCCATAAAGTTCAGAGGCCCCGTTTCATTGTTACGGCTGATACCGCGGCAGCTTGCTGCCACAAGACCATCAAATAATTGCAGATGATAATAAATTTAGTGGAAGGTACAGACATTAGGTACCTATATATTCTACGAAGACCTGAAGTCTTACATAGCACAAACTACAACTAAGTCCGTTCTTAAGAGTTTGCACTTCACTTCATTGGAACTTCGACCTGATAAAGTTCCCGTTACAAGGAAATTATTGAAGTTTTAAACATAATTCGTGTTACCAAGAAATTATTACGTATTTTCCCGTTTGTCCCGTTCGTAGTTTTAGACAGAACAAACCTCATTACAAGTTTCTAGAGAAATACTCGTAATTCGTCGCAGAACGGTCCGCTGTTGTTACTTGATATGTGGTGTGGATGTTTATATAACTGTATTAAGAAATAATACAAATTTTCTTAAAATTCCTTATGTTGCGTCCACACTATACAGACAAGGCACAGGATTTTCATCAACTACCGTTGAATTTTGTCTGTGCAACACAGCAGTACAGACAAATGTCGTAGTCAATGTAAGTCAAGTCTGTGTAGTGTGGACGCACTATTAGATGTTCCAAAAAAAAAAAGCTAAAGAAACAAATAACCACTATTTTATATTAAAGGATTAACATATATTCAAAGTATATTTAAACATATTATTCCAAGTCAAACCGACGTTATCACAGTTCAAAGTGACCCGTTCCTTACACAACAATTTCATTGGTAAAAATCTCTCACCGCTCAACCGCTCATCTGGAGCATTCGCTTGTAATGTAACATTTCAGATTCGATTTTGAACATTACATTACAGTACTGCCTCCTTGACTTGACAAGCATTCACCTTTAATGTAACATGAAATTCGATTTTGAGTATTAAGTTGATTCTACAATGTTTACAAATGGTGCGAATTGGTGTTACAAGTTGTATCAAAATATTACACATTGTATCATCAAGTTGCGCACTGTAAAGCTCGGTTCTCGTCCCTCACCAATGTAATGCTCGACTCTGTAATGTTACATTACTGGCGAATGCTCGAGTAGAGGTAGCACCTTAATATATATGTAGAGGAAGACCAAAGATATGATGAATACATTGTCTGAAATGTGCCGCAAAAGTGATATGACCAGAAAAATGGGCAGATTAATTGTTGAAATGACTACATTTTTTGTTCATGGAGTAATGCTCATTCATACTGCGCTACCACGGGGAGATAGCGCAGTTATGTGGGACTCAAACCCAATAAAACTCCACGGTGTCCTCCTGTGCCGCTTATGGCGGGCACACCGGCACGCGTTAGCACTCACCGCAAACCCGATAAATTGGTTTTAGGAAGATCATGATGATTTCTGACTAAACAAAAACAAAAATAACTAACCTACACAACAACGATAAGTTACTTTAGCAAAGCTCGCAAAGCTGAGGTATTTTTCATATTCACACACCTAAGTTTACATCGGTCTGCACACAAGAATGAAAAAAGATTTTTTTTATACAGTCTTTTTGAATTGAAAGGTATTAAATATTACACCACTTTTCAATATACATACAATGAGTCCAAATGGTACTCCCTTGACTGATTGCGGAGTTGCTATGGCCACCTGCCTGCTTCATCATGAGATCAGCTCCATAGTACCATATTGTATCAATGTTTTCATAGTTACATAAGTAGGTACGCAAAGGTTCAGCTTAAACAGGAAGTGCTTTTAAAATGGATTACTGACTGCCGAACACACATACGAAAGATAATATAAAAACTTAGCTAGGTGAGCTAAATTTAACTTAGCTAGATCTGCAAAACCCGCGATACATTACAAGACGTATCTCACGAGTAGCTCGTGTGCAAAACGAGGCTATCCGTGGTCAAATAGGTCAACGTCAGTACAAGGTCAGTGCTTTCCCATCCTCTATCCAGATTTATCTTAGGAGTGTTCTCGCGCTACTACGGGCGTTGACTTTAAATGTGCCTATAGCTTAGGCAAAAGGCCTTTGGTGATCGATAGAAGTTTGAAGTGAAAACTTGCTTCAAAGAATTTTGGTAGGGGCAAAACTTATGGGTTCGAATCACCAACATGCGGACGTGCCGTGTTGCGCCTGATAAAACAATAACTAATAATAAACAACACGCGCTGGTCAGTTATTTCAAAGTTTCAAGTTTTTGCTTCTGCATTTTTTTGGAGTGTTTTACTTGATAAGTCCTTGACTTGACTAAGGTTTAAGAAGGTCTCCCAAAGGTTGAATGATAGAATATACCATGTGGTCTCGTTATATGATTAAATCCTCTAATCCGTGTCTTCTTATAGTTGAGTATCGGTTGAATATTTCGGATCCTTATGTCCTTCTAGACCAAGTATCACATCATCCTTTTATCCTTATTTCAATTTATTTAGGCTTTGCAAAGCACGATATTTTTCAGAGCTTACATGTTACCTAGTTACTGAGTTGTACACTATATATAAAGGCTTTCCCTCCATTTAAAATGTTAGTTCATTAGCTGGATTTGGCAACGCTGAAAACTGCCTCTAATACAGTTGAGAAAAGGCATATTGAAAGCACGGTATTTTTCTTCCAACCGTCAGTTTGGAACGCTTTAGAATCCTTCATGACATATTTCAGACACTTGAGATCATCGGAGAATTAGAGACTTGTGATGCCTGCTCACTCTACAAAGTTCTACGTCAAATGATTCACAGTCAGGCCATAGACAAGTGTCATTTGACGTCAGCGATGACGTTGGACGACATACCAATATGTAAGGTATTGGTCACGTGACATTTCGATAGCTTTTAACTATCTACTTGTGACATTCTGTCATTTTCTATGATGGAATGTCACTTGTCTGGCCTCTGGCTGTGCGATTGTGCCTATGTCAGTACGGCAAGCCCGTTCATTGGCTTCTTTTAAAAACTTGGGTAATAGTCATTTCCTTTATTTCTAATGCTTTTCTGTTTCTATCTAATTTCATGATTTAACCCTTCTATAAAATTGTGTTACCTTTAAACGAGCAATTCTTGTATATATTTATATATATAATCTGAATCTCGGAAACGGCTCCAACGATTTTCATGAAATTTAGTATGCAGGGCCATTCGGGGGCGATAAATCGATCTAACTTAGTGCCCGTGAAAATATAAAAGGGAAATTTGCTTATGGATGATTCGAATTTGAATTATATTCAAGCGCGTTGTGAAAATATATATAAAGTAGGTATTTCTAACAGAATTTAAACTAAAATATTATGAACGTTAAATAGACAAACTAATTATAATTATTTACAAGCTCTTATGAAAAGGGAGGGAGCAGGGAAAGAACTTATTAACTTACTAGCTGCGCCTGCGGCTTCGTTAACGCCAACTGATCATCCTACCCTACTTCTACTTACATTTCTGCCCATCCTACCTACTTACAATATTTTTCTAGGGTAGTTTATTCTTTCGCGGAGAATCTTTACACCACCATTCAGAGAATGACTTCAAATAAACAATGCCATCTATCGAGTATGGAGTTCAACTGTCCGAGTATTTGAACTGCTTGTGTTTTGATATTTTATTTCTTGAACACTTTAGTTTCATTTAACTTTTGATAGAGTGAACCGATTTCGATGAAACAAAAACTAAGTAATACTTCAAGTTCCGCTCAATTTGTATGTTATCTACATTGATTTCGTACATTTTACGCGATGTGTGCATCCCTAAACAGACAAAAAAACAAAAACTTAAAAAATGCTGGAAATGGGTTCTGTTGGTTTTCCTATAAAATCCCGACTATTTTTTTTTGAAATATTTTCGATGTACAAAACGACTTTTCTACAGATTTATTATGTGTATTGATATGAATGATATAGAACGTCAAAAATTATATAGGGCCCAGAAAGCTGGCACCATTACCACGTTTAATGGTAATTCTTTTGAAGAAGAAAAAGCCAGCGAACAACGTCAATACTGTTGAAGTCACTATAGACAGACAACCCACAGTCATTGCCGTTTCTCGGTAAATATCCTTTCTTTTATCGGAATCGTGGCTCAACATCGGCACTGCAGTGTAAGCCATGCCTTAAGCCAGGTAGCAACAGTCTCGAGGGCACTATTGATTTTAGGTCGATCAACTTTACTCAAGGTTAAAAATGTACTGTCTTCGGTAAATAAACAAACAAGTCAAGTGAATTGTTGAGTTACAGAACACACATTATGGGATATTTTGTTCGATTACAGTGTTATTAAAATGTTGATGGATGGATTACGAGTTACACGTGAAAGAAAGAAAATACTTTATTTGCGCCAGGAATGACAACAGCCATTAAAAAAAAAACTAAAAAAGAACAAGTAAAAATAGTCAATGTTTTCTCATAACTACAACCTCTTTAAGTCAAGAGTGAATTAGTTACTTCTAGGCTAGCGTGCTTCACCGTCGACCATATCATCGTTTTCCATCAGGTGAGATAGTGTTCAAGCGCGAGCCTATCAATAATAAAAATAAAATAAAAAACGGCAAGTATGCGTCACATCCGCACAAAACGGCTATCGCTCGGCATAATGCATGTTACGTACGTTACATAACTACATCATCATCATCTTTCTACCCTTATTCCATGTTACTTAGACCCGGCGCAACACGTTTTCTTCTTCTATTCCGTAATGTCCACTGTCACGGTATCACTGGCTCCTTTTCTAGCATATTAGTATCAAATAATTTCTTGCGTTATTTGATTACAATCGGCCACTGTTGGGAGTTAGGACTCAGGCCTCTCAGAAAATCCGGCTCGAAGGACCCATATTGAAGATGTAATTGTCGATATGACGAACGAATTATCCTATTAAAATTATGTAAGTCTTTATGTTTGGATTCTAAATCGGTAGTGCGTGCGTGCGTGCGGTCAAAGCCGGTGGCAAAAGCTGGTTACTTCAATAACATTTTTACGAATTTTATTTACTAAGACTCAAACTTTTATTAAGTGGCTCATACAGAATCCACCACGTGGGCCTTGTTTGTAACGATGGATGTCACGTATCTTCGAATTACTTATTGATTCAGGAACATGTGAGTTTCTTCAATGTTTTTCAACACCGTTTTCGGAGTGGGTGTGATGATCAATAACATCACGCTTGTATTCTCCGAAAGGTTAGACAGTGGTGATATGTAGTACACCCACATTTCGCCAGTTATGTTTAACTCCTATGTAATAGGGGGCGATTATGTTGCCATCAACTAGGTATAAATCCAGACTCCGGGCTGCTACTGAGAAATTTCAGATGGAAAAACCCAATAACACTTTGCACGACCCGGGCATCAAACCTAGGACCTCATGGTCAGCTGTAGTAGCGCTCATTAATATGAACTTAAACCCAACATTATTATTTTGCCACTCACTCATCGCGGAATCAGAATATTTTCAAAATAAATAAAAGCGAAGCGGTCCTTACAACAGTTCAAACCCCACCAGCAAAAGTAAAAGGTTATTGCTGTCACTTTCATGCAAATAAAAAATAATAGAGACAGGCGTAAATTTTATCCTTTCATACTCCTCCCAATAGTCTAAAGTCTAGACAGTTCTAATTTGAGATCCTGCGAATGCACTGCAGTTCAGCATTAACTTGACATCTTCAAATCCAGCGGATTTTGACAGTTCTGAACTGTCTCCATCCCTTTCTTACGTTGACAGATAGTGAGGGATAATAATAGTTTTATTTAAGTTACGTTGTTTTGTTTAGCCGCGAAAACTGCAAAGAGCTAAGTTTTACATTATAGATTCGTGAATGGTGTTAAGAAATAACGAATGTTTTTTTGGGCATCTGACTATCTGCCACATTTGACAAATATTCACAAAAATAAAAAGTAGTAGGTATCTAAATAAACTCGGGTTAAAAGCCAACAAACTAAAATTTGCGCCAGCGCCTCTAGCGTCAAATTCAAACGCGGTATCCCTCATTGTAATTGCTGGTAGAACGTAGGCTCTATAGAAATAACATTCTTTCAACGAACTGTAGAAATGTCACGTGATCAAACAAAAATCAGAATTTTTATTTCAAATAAACCATAAAGGTACTTCTAAAAGGTTAAACAAAAAAAAAGATGAATCTTGTTGCACATTCGCATGCGTCAGTAGGTCTATCCCTTCCACGGGTTCCACTGTAGGCGCGGGCTTGCGGACGGCGAGAAATTGGTAGCTCGCCGTCCGATAAGGACCAAGCCCGACGGCGCGCTTAGTTTTCCACGCACACCTCAAAGAGATGTCAGCAAAAACTGACGGGGTCCGCTAGCGCCGATGATGCCTGTCTGGATCGCGGATTTTGAAAGAGTGTTACCGCAGCCCTGGCACAAGGTACTGTAGGAACACGGGTGGGTTTTAATCAGTGAAAGTCTGAGACGCCCTCCCGCGTCACCCAGAGGAGGAGCGGGAGAAGTCATTGGATGACGGGGATAAAAAGAAAAAGTTGTCTATTCTTTGCATTTCGGCTTTTCGACCATCGCCATTGCTTATGAAATGAAACTTATTCTAGGGCTTCGTGACTTTGTCTAGAGCCCAAGATATTCCACTCCTAAACTCTACAACTGATGAAAAATCTTAGGTCACAATAAACTCATAAAAAGCGATTATAACAATACAATATTTTACCCCTCCAGCCACGTCACTTGAAGTGCCCTACAGTCGATAGGATCATTTCCCCTGCGACAATTAGTCGCACGTGCGTCGCGGCTTGATTTGTGGATGTACCTTCCGGTGGAGCGCACGCGATCGGTCGCATCGCACTTGCGACCTAACTGGTTTTTATTTTGTCATCGAAAGTAGGGTAGGGTGCTATTGGAAAGCATATGCCACTGTCAGGTGTAAAGGTTTTGCTCAGCTTATATTGCTGATATTAGTATTAAAAAAAGCGAACTGTTTGTTCTGGTATGGTCATGATGAGGAAGGATGAAAGTAATGTTACTAAAAGACTTATGAATGTAAATGTGAATGGATGGAGATGTAGGGAAAGGCCAAAGCAAAGATGGATGGACTGTGTGAGGAGTAATATGAAAGAAAAGGGAGTCAATGACAGCCTGGCGGTTGACAGGACGGTACGTATGCAGAATGCAAACGTGTTGCGCAGACCTCAAGCAATATGGAACGGGGGCAGGAAAATGATGATGGTATTTTAGATACTGATTGCCTCTTAGTTCTGTGTGCCTCTTGGCCTTCTTTAACAACATCCACTGTTTTTCTTTCTCTCCCAACTTATCACCAATTTGGACCCACTATGAGCTCTCGTTTACATTCCTTTGTTGCATTGTCGTCCGATTCCTTTTGCCTTTTCTAAAGCTCACTTAAACCACCAAACTTTTTTTTTAATAATTGTTTGGCGCCCATTTGAACACTATCACACATATACTGCGATGATGTGGTCGACGGTGAAGCACGCTTGACTAGAAGTAATCTATTCACTCTTGACTGGACAGATTGTAACAGAAAACACACACTCCGTCAGGGAATTCCAATCCTTAGCTGTACGCACAATGAAAATATAAAAATCATAAAGTTATGTAAAATCTAAATGATGTCAGAGCCGAGCTTAGTTATGGTTACCGCACTGTCAGTAGTGTCTTTAATATTCTTATTATAGAGTCCATCTCAGGCCACGGATTGTTGGCAGTGAGACAGTACCTACCTACTTATCAAATTTATGTCGCTGAATCGCCAAAGCCGAAACATCTATTGCAAGTTCTAATTTGTTAGTGTTTTAAACAGATTGAGATGATCAGTCTCAATCTGTTAAAAACACCACTAATTGCGGTTGCTAAGCTGAGATTAGAATGCAAACTTTCCCCCTATTACCTATCTAATTGCCTTTCAGGATGTTTCTAAGTGTATGTTCTTCTTCGTCGTCGTCGATGATTCCTAGTTTACAGATGTTTTGACCAACATTCAGCTACGTCAACAGCGTTAGTGCATATTCTGAGTAGCATGTTTTCGCTTAATCTTTAATGGAAGCTATATTTCAGTATCTTTTTAGGAAATATTACAGTTCACATCTCAATGAAATTTTAGTCACCGCACATCAGAATCAAGCTCGTTGTTCGACGCCACATTGCAGCCACACGTTAAATATGTGATGTCGGCCCCCCCATGGTGTATGTATGATGTCCTGACCACGGATATGGTTCCTACTAGATTATTAGCAGAGCGCGGTCAGCGCCGGTACCGTTGTCCCCGTCCGCGTCCGGTGCACGCATACCGGACGGACCTATTAATAAGTCTAGTCGATCGTGGTTGAAGTGGCTGCATGCATCTGCAAGCACCATTTGTTTATTTGATATCTATGTTGTGTGACGTGCTCATTTCGCATTTATTTCGTTGTGTTTTAATTGAAGATTAATTAGCAATGAATAGCGAACCATTTTTCAGTTCATCATCAACTTTCTTTTATTGTTTCTGTTTGCTTTGACGAAGAATCCGATGTAGGATACAATGATGCAGTTATGTGTTTCATTAGATTATGGACCAATATGTATTCCAATGTGACTAACAAGTTTTAGATATGAATTTTTGGGTTGGTAAACCGTTTGTATTGGGATATAGGTTTTTCTAAAGACGTTATAATTTATTTATCTTTATGTATCAGCTAAACTTGAAGACTTTTAGCTTATCCGACTCCTATTATAAACGTGAAAGTTTGTGAGAATGGATGGATGGATGTTCGTAACTCTTTTACGCAAAAACTACTGAACGGATTTTGATGAATCTTTACAGGAATATAGCTTATACATCAAAATAACACATAGGCTATAGTTTATAAAGATATTGGGAGAAGTGAGAAGAAGAAGTAAGAATACCACGCGGGTGGAGCCACAGGCAGCAACTAGTAATACATAATATAATATTGATGTAGCAAAGTAAAAGCACCTTAACACATCATTCAAGCTCCTCTAACGGACGTAACTTACGTCGACAGCTTGTCAATATAACCAATAAACTTGTCCAAACTTTTGTAACTGGCTGCTGAACGAAATATATCGATTTAAGGCATTTGCCACCCCATACATCACTTAGGGGTGATATTGATAGTCGGTGACAAGGCCCGGCTTGACATCCCCTGCTACAAGATCACACGCTTACGTCAACCTCTGGCGATCCTAAAACAAAGGATTTTGAACCTTATTTTAATGAGTTAAGGTTTAGTTTGTTTTGGTGGAGTGCAAATATAGGGTTGTCACAAAACTCGTGCGGTATCTAAGAAAATATTTCTCTTTGAAAAGGTACCGAGGTTTCCGGCAGGAGGCTTACCGGCTTTTATTTTTTCTGCTCTCAAACGCCGTCTTTTCATAACTGTCGGGACTGGGGATCGATTCGGTCAGGACTTAGAAGATTTGGTTTCCTAATCCTGTCTCATCCGTTACTGCAGTCGTCCGCTCCGTTATGGTTTAAACCAGTTTAGATGTTTGTAAACTTTTGCTTTTAAGTTTATTTTCTTGTTGCTTTATGGTTTTATGGGGTGATTCGGAGTGGAAGATGGGATTTGTAGTTCTCGGGAGATAGTGAGTGGACTTGTATTAGGACACATTTTCGTGAGTAGTGTTTAATGTTAGTATTTCGGTTGGTTTTGTTTCGGTTTGATATTTGATGTGGTGTTTTTAGAAGATAATTCTTCTACTTCGTCTTCGTCGTATTGATGATGATATTAAATTTATTCCGACCAGAATTCAGTTACGTTGACAGCTACACTCTCAAAGTACAGGTGTTGTTGCACACAAAATGCAATTTTCTTTTTTGGGTTGACAATCCTCCAATGGCTTCTACCACTCTGGGTGAAGCGGGAGGGAATGTCAGGGTGTAGTACTGACTAAAATCTACCCGTGTTCCTTCAGTTGCTTGAGCCAGAGCCGCGGTAACACTTTTCCAAATTTATCCGTGACCCAGACAGGCATCGGCCCTGGCGGACCCCGTCAGTTTTTGCTGATATATCTTTGAGGCACGCGTGGAACACTACGCGCTGTAGACTCGGGCCTTGTTCTTATCGGACGGTGAGCTATCCGTTACTCGCCGTCCGCAAGCCCGCGCCTACGGTGGCCGGGAATCGGCTTGCGACTCACCACGGAAGTTGGCTTCCCGATGCGCAAGGCACGGATCCTTTTTGTATGAGATTTACTAGCGCAGCCATTGTAGCCAATTTCAGGGCGGCCAAAAAGTCTGGCGAGGACTGTACCTGCTTGTCTTTCGACTGTAGTTAACAAAATAAATTTTCAATATTCCATGTCATCTCCAGTTAAATTGACCGTATATCTTGTTATTTATTAAATTCAATTAGAGCTTTTTCCCTTATCATAGCGAATGTTTCAGTTGGAGTGGAGGTAGTTTTCTTCAAAAGAACTTAAAGTGTAGTGCAAGAAGTAATATTAGTAGAGGGAGCATGTACCTAGTGGCTACAGGTACTGTACTGTAAGATCTTATGATTAATTAAAATTTCCCCCCATTTCGTCTCTAGGCTATCTCTGTCCATCCTTGGTTGCATGGAAGACATCACGGAATGCTATACGGCCGCCTATTGTTTGATTGTTTTTATTTTAAAGTTATCTTATATATTGTTTTATCTTGGTAGACAATAAAGTTTATATAAAAGGCCCAAAAATAAAACGGTCCACCAAAAAACTAAAAAGAACCGATAAACAATGTCCACAATGAAAACAGAGAATCAATAGAGCGGCTGTCCAAATGTTAGCAAGCAGTGCGCCCGCACCGGAAGTCCGTAGTCAAACAAGATGGCGGGCGGCCGGTCACGTGACCGCTCGCCGGATTCACCCCGACTTCCGGTGCTCGAAGCATTATGTCAAGTGTATCGCAGGTAGTTATGCTTTTGATAATTATCTCTGCCATTATGAACTCCCCCAAGCATGGATTCTCGCATCTGTCATTATTTTTGTGGACAAGTGGTCGGTTATCAGTGTGGTTAAGTTATTAATTTGTTTTTTATTTTGGATTGCTGTTTTTAATTTATTAAAATGCTGTTGGGTGTTTGATGATTTTATTTATAAATAGAACATGTTCACTTCATCACTTGCCCCTAAGGTTTCATTGGTTCGGCGTCACCTAGTCGATACCGGTTATCGCTGAATACCAGCGCTGTGGCTCATACTCGCTCGCGAGTCCTAGCACTATGCTGAGCGATGACCGTTTTGCGTGGTTGTGACGCATACTTTGTATTTAAGTTCCCTTTGTTTTTTTTATGGTATGCGTCGTGCCTGGCACAAATAAACGTATTTCTTTCTTGTCTTTCTTTCATGTTTTTTTTTTCTTATTGAAGTATTTGGTTATGTTATGAGTTCGTAGAGCTTTGACATCGATAGGGCTGAGGTATTTTTCTAGAGGTGCGCTTAGAGCTTGCCTAAAGAACATGGGATGGCATACCTTTAGAAATGTTCTTTTATTAAACGTTTGACCACTATATCGCTGGATGGTAAGCGATGATGTGGTCGACGCTCAAACAGACTTGCCTAAAAGAAACCTATTCAGTCTTATTTTTCGAAGAGTGCAAAGAATATGTGAACATTGTATCTGGAAATCAACTTACTTTTTACTCGATATGTCTAATTATGGTACCTTAACTTACAAAAAAGTTATTGCATGAATCAACAAATTCGCGGACGAAAGTCAGGGGTTAAACTTGGAATACTTTTGATGAGTATATTATTAAATTATCGACAATTCACCTTGAATTAATGTCGGAGATATCAATCAATAGCCAGGACGGATAGTCGTGACGGCTCTTGTTTAAAGGTCAAATATAAACTGTTAAGGGCCTTGTACACTACGCGGCCATGGCTACGCCCTGTGGCCAAGTAATGTGGTTCTCTATGAAACGTATATTATTTAGCGATTACATGGTCATTTCATATATTTCGGTATTTTAATAATAGCTTTAGGTAACGCAACATTAAATCACGCCTAGGATAGGATATCTGGGCCCCTTTTACGCATTTAGACTCCCATTTGGACTGTTGTGCGTGAAGGTCTCCTCTCTGTGAGAGGAAATGGGCCGTAATCCACCACGCAGGCCCAGTGCGGATTGGTGGATATCACATAGCTTCGAATTTTGATTCCTCACGATTTGGAGGAGTATTCCTTCAACATTTTGAGAGCAGTGGTGATGAAATAATTAACACAAAGTAAAGCGTCTGTCTGGCTTCGAACCCACGACCTACAACTTGTAAGTCGCGGCTGTTACCACTGAGCCACCACTGCTCACTGGAACATCACACATAATATATTATAGGCCGAGGTGCACGTATATTACACCCAAATTTCGCCAGATTTTCGCATATTTTTAGTATAGTTTCATAATGTATCTTTGTCTAAAGGTTTAAGTATGAGCAAGGTTTTTATAAGGCAACTGTACTTACAATAAGTATCAAATCCCTTGGATACCTATATAAATGCTTATTATAAAATTAACAGTATATGACCGACATTATACATCATTGTATGCGGCAGTCATTACAGCACTACTTACCGACAAGAAAGCAATCATTTATAACGATTTTATCATTATTAGTATCAATAACATAACCTCTAAAAATAACTTCATTTGAAGCAATTTTGCATAATCACGGTTTGCAATATTCAATGTAACTACTCTTTTTAGTCTCGGTATCTTATATAACCAAGAAAATACGCATTATTAAGGATAACACAAAAACAACTCGTCAGATCTCGATCTAATTAAGTGGGACCACATGACAAGCACGAGATTTCAAATAAAAAAAGAATCATCGAAATCGGTTCACCTAGTAAAAAGATCTGAGGTAACAAACGTAAAAATACAATCAAATTGAGGACCACTTCCTTTAGTTCTGGAGGTCAGATATGCATAGGCATAGACGCTCCATATTGAATACTGTATGTATTGAAGATTCTTCTTCCATGCATGCACCCGGCTTGACTGAAGCGGGCCCTGAATCGTCATTGTCATCGTCATTAGCCTTTTAATATTCCCACGGCTGGGACACAGGCCTCCTCTCAGTGAGAGAGGGAAAAGTCCTTAATCCACCACGCGGGTCCCGTGCGGGTTGGTGTCACTTATGTTCGAATTTTCCTCACGATGTTTTCCTTCACCGTTTTTAGAGCAGTGGTGATGAATTATATCGACCAACCAAAAGACGCCTGCCTAGGTTCGAACCCACGACCTTCGAAACGTGAGTCAGGGCCGTTACCAGTTGGCCACCGTATCGTACATAGTTGAGAAAAGGCTAGGCAGAATGATGAATATTTTAGTAAAATAGTCTTTCGTAAACACTACAGCATTTTGTTCTGTCCACCGATCGGGACACCGAATTATGTAATTAAAATATTTTACTGCAGTTGTTAGACAGGCTATCTGTCAACTGAGCAGGATGGTAGCAAACATAGTGACTAACAATGTTGATCGTGTAACCAAACCAACGCCAATACTGAAAATAATACCTATTTGAAATGATAGCGCTGGATAGGATAGTTTTGAAAGTGTTTGGTGTTAGTAGTGTGTCGTGGTGGCCTAGTGGCTATGTCTTCGCCTCTCGTGCTTGAGGTCGTGGGTTCAAATCCAGGCAAGAACCCATGTGGCTTTTCCAAAACATTTGTACTTTCTAATTTTGTCTTGGACATCACTGACAACGGTGAAGGAACCCTGAAATTATAGTTTAATCTACTAGACCTACCTATGTCATAATAAACTATGACCTCAAAATTGTTTTATTTACATACAAAAAAGAATAATATAATATTCTCTTAATAAACATAAGAAAGAGCATTTATTTAAAAAATATCGATATGAATAATACTAAATAGATAGACACTCCACATATTAAAAATTAAACATTCAACTTAAACAATCTAATACAAAATTCTTTAACAAATAAATTCCCGAACGCAACTGAAACATTTAAAGAACATCAGTCAATCATTACCACAAACGTAGAACAAAATGAAAATCAACGAAAAAACAAAACGCACCTGTCCAGGCATTAACCCTAAAAAGTCTGCGCGGAAATTAAATCCAGTGGGCCTGCAATAAAAAGCCGAACGTTGCGTCTGCCCGTCCGTTCGTTTGTGTCAATCAATTATACCTGCTAGCGCAGATGAACACGCAGCGTCCCAGGCCCCGCCTTCTATCGATCGAGCCCGCCCAAATGCGCTGAGTAACTCCATGCGCCGAACTTACTCTTGTTTCTGTTGGTTATGCTCCGAGGACGTGATTTTTTCGGGTTTTTTTCTCGTAGTTTTTTAGGGTTAACGATAACTGTTAACGATAGTGTTTATGTAGAGAATCAAAATTGATTAAAAAACACACTTTTTTTTGAAAATCAGTAGTTATCTAAGTGGCTTATTTTGATTAAGTAAACAGAGCTTTAATAGGGTTAACTATTAACGATAGTGTTTTTGTAGTAAAAATATTAATACAAAAAAATGTTCAGAGGTTCTAGATAAGGTGTTATTCGATGTTGCGATGGCGATGGTCGATTTTTTTTTATTACTGTTAGGCTCGCGCTTGACCACTATGTCACCTGATGGTAAGCGATAATGTGGTCGACGATGTAGCACGCTTGCCTAGAAGAAATCTATTCACTCTTGACGGTTGTAGCTATCAGAAATTCTAAAATGAAAGGGATTGGAATCGTGACATTTTGAAAGCGTTTGATGTTCCCATACATTTTACCGATCGCTATTGTCACACTTTCGTTGATAGAATGTCTCTTGTCTGCAATGCCTCAGTATTTTTTTCTGAAAATCAACAGTTGTTTAAGTGGCTTATTTCGTTTCAGTAGACAGAGCCTTAATACTGTTCGATGTTTTTCAGACGTATGTCAACGTATTACATTCAACGATGCGAGTAGTGTTCATACAGAGACTGTTTCTACCCGTCTGGGGCGACTGTTACAACCAAGCCACATTTTTTTACAAAAAAGGCCTCATTAAAAAACAAATATTGTATACAGGTGGTTTTCAAATCAATGAATGAATGAAAAACTTCACAATTCCATTCATTCAGTTCCTTTTTTAAGTTGTAACACCTTATTAGATTCCATTGATTGACAGTTCCATGCATGCATAGTAGGTAACACCGTGGCTAATAACGCTACGGGGCGTCGAAATAATAATAATCACACGTTACACGAAGAACTAATTGTTACCTGCAATGTCTATGATAAGGACATCAGCTGTCTAGTCTTTCGCGACGCTAATTGTACGTCTTGTTTACTATTTGTTTTACCTACAGGTTATTAAGTCGCTTATTCATATACTGCGTGTTTTGCATTATTTCCTTGTTTATTGCTATAGTTGTTTGAATAAGAATAAAATGTTACGTTTATGTTATTTATTTAGGTGTACGTTGAATTTATTGGAAGTCAAATAGATATTTTTTATATTTTTTTAAATTAAATTTTCGCCGACTTATGTGGAATTTGCCCAGTCATTGGACAGTTAGGCTGGTATTATTTATTTAATTATTTTTATCAGGTTTTTAGTATCAGCCAATTTAATATAGAGACATCACTTTTTCTTTTTTTTGTATTTTTTTTCTTCATTGTTTTTTGTTAGATCGTGCTTATTTTTTAATTAGTTTTTATTTGTATATATATTTAATTTGTCCTAATTCTCGTATTTTTCGTTTTAGTGATTTTTTCTCATTGTATAACGCCTTAGGTCTGACCTGTAAAGTTATACATGTATAATTAAATAAATAAATAAATCACGGTTGAGGCACCATGTCCACAAGTTTTATTATGCTTTAATTCTTTCTTTTCAACCCTTATTCTTTATTTACACCTGTCCCTATTTATACACACAACACATAATTAAAAGTAAACAAGTAATATTGAATGCAAGCGACACTAAACCAGAAAATATAATAGACTACATTTTTTTAAAGCTGCAATTATACTCGCGGTAATTAAAGGGTTAACAGAACAGTAAACGAACGTAATTCAATCGGAATGAGTCGATGATGAATTTTAAACCGTGTTTTTCATTTTATCCGGTTTCGTGTATTTTTGTAATTAGATTACTGTTAAAACGGTGTAGTTTGTAATGCTGATATTTTTATGAAAAATTTTAATGTAATTTTGTGCGGTAAATTTGGACTGTCAGTGTTTGTGGACTGAAGTCTGCACAATATTGGTAGATACCGATGAACAGCCTCCGTACTCTGACGTGTCAAAACTATCATAGTTCGACTGTAAAAAAGGGACTGATGTATACAAGTCACATACATCTAACCCTTATGCACACTCAAAATAACCTTACTCTAAAAGCTTACGGTCACCTCCAGGACTTTTATTAGACTAGTTAAAGTCAGGAAGGTGTAGGGCCGGTTTCTGAATTGATTTCGTCAAAATCTACGTTATTGCATAAATTTGACAATCTTCCAGTTGATGCAAAGTTTGACAAACATTCAACTGTTGAAAACAGAAATCGAGGGTTGTTTTTACTACTTCTGAAGACAATTGCTAGTTAATCTAAACTTTACTAAGTGGTAAGTAAGATTGAAACTATCTAGCTGATAAATATAACTTGTCTTTCTATGACGTGCAAGTGACATTGGGGGAGATGACTGTATATGAGTAAATATATTGGTGTAATAATACTTAGTAGACTATTTGATACTAGCTGTACCGATGTGTTGCAATGTCAGATAAATTAAAAAGTTAAGTTGGAGGTAAGCAGAAAAACCCACCAAAGTTTCATCACAATCGGACTTATAGTTTAGGAACGCATAGATGACAAACATACAAACATTTTTTTTATTTATATTGCCAGGGGCCTTTTCTAATTACGCTAACAAAGTCCATACAGTACTTACACTTCTCCGTCCACAATTACCTATAAGTAAACCGAGTACATAGATACATAGAAGAAAACTGTAAAAGTGCCAGGGCAGCACTATAAGTGCCGTAGAGCCGACCACGGCACCAGTTACGGCTTCGGCAATAACAATTACTGTAGCATTAACTGTTACAGCTAACCGCTAATGTAACGTTATCGCGAGTAGTAAGGGGGGACACTCACCGCGCGATTGACGACAATTCGACTAAAAGTCGAATTAGGAAGAAATTTCGTTTTTGGGGGACTAACTCGGTATTCAAAACGATGTTAGTTTTGCAGAATGGGCTGTTTTTGTGTAACAAGTAATCCATTCAAAAATTTATTAAAATTAGACTCGGTCAATGTGGATGTACAGTCCTAGACTGTAAATGTTAAGTATGCAATTTTTTAACAATTTTCTTTCTCACAGTGCGGTCTCGTCACTTTTTCTTACCGTCTTTTACTCACTAAGTGCTTGTTCGTTCTTTTACTGTACCTAAATGTAATTGTATAACACCAAAGCAGCAAAAAAGGATTTCAGTAAGAAAGGCAAAGAGCAAAACATCTTCCGGTTTGAAGTCACAGAACTTTAGGAATATACGTAGAACTGCCTTAATCAAGTTGGTAATACACAATAATATGAGCTACTTCTTGTCAGTTAACGATGACATGCCTTACATCGTTAATCGCGGCTTCTTCAATAAATGATTCTATTTCTGCAGCGACACCGCTGTCACAATAATTATATGGTATCAAAATAGCGTGGCATCCAACTGGTAACGAAGACATGCATCACCATTTGCGGCTTTGATTAGTTAAATACCTACTTATAGAGTCATTTTTTTATGAGGTACGAGGAAATGGGCTTTCCAAAACGATTTTGCGCTGCAAAGATGCTACATTTGAGTTAAAAACGTCATCTTTCTGATCTTATCCCAAATGATTTCAGGACCCACCACCCTCTTCTAGCCATAAAATCTTCCATTCACGCACAAAATCAAAATTGTTACTATGCATCATCCCACTGCTGAAAAAAGACATCATTCATGTCTTCTAGCTTCTTCGATCCAGGACTAATATAAACCACCCGGACGCTTGTGTTAGCCTGCCCATCCCCCCATCTTTAACAGGGTCAAAAGTTGTTATGACTGTCTTGCAATATAGGTACTTTCTTTTTTGTTTTCGGATGTAAGCCTTCAAAGTGCTTGGGTTCGGCACATAGCACCTAGTACAGTAGCATTGCTACCTCACTAAAAGGACACGTGGCACATGGAAGGAGTTCTCTTAATATACTTAGCTGCTATTTTTGTTTGCCATGCATACATATTCACGGCCTTTTCCCATGGGGTAGGCAGAAACTACAGAACGCCAACTGTTACGATCCCCACATACCCCTTTTGGTACATTTACGTCATACACGCACGCCGGTGAATAATACACACCTGGCTTTTCGTTCCTTTTTGTCATATACAATCTTAAATTACTCCCTAAATCCTCAGTGAAATGATTAGATTTGCCAAACACGGCATTAATTGAGCTCAAAGATGCAATAAGACAGAGAGTAACAATATCAACTGAGTCCCGTTACTCATGGCAGAGAGCGAGCACATTAAATATTCAGAGAGCACATCGGATCCCTCTGTAAGCTATGATTTCTATCTTTATTGATATTCGTTGCTGTATGAAATGCTTCTGAACTTTGATAGTTTTTGATGCAAATGTTTCCTTGTTGTGATTTGATTAATCATGTATTTGTGATGTATATTTGATAGTGTTCAGTTTTTATCGGATTTTGACAGGTTTCCGATAGTTTTAATGTTCCTCATTTTTTATAAAATTTGATAATGACGCGGACACACCAAATTGTCGAAGCTTTAGAACTTAGTTCACACTGTTTATTTCTTTTTCTGTATATTATTTACTTTGAGCTGATTTTGTGAACACATCTGATCTGCGTTCAAGAGGCCATTAATGAAATTGAATGAAATTCTCCCTAAGTCATTTAATCCAAAACTCAACCACCTCCAAAAAATACGTGCGACAAAAACTTGAAAAACCCGCCACCATGCTAAACAAAGACATTTAGTATTAGCGAGAGTGGCGAGCTTTATCCGCAGAAACCACGACTACGTCGCGGAGTGAATGGGCCTCTCTAATGAAACTCGTTAACTGTTATTGTTATAGCTTGCCTGCTGATTACCCGCTCGCATTAAAGGGGGGATATAATAGATATGTACATAGTACCTACGAGGCTGTATGCGTTCGATTTCGGTAAATGCTTGCGCTAGTAAGCAGGGTAGAGGCCCAAGTAGAAAGAACTACGCCGCTTAAGTACTTTGTGGTTATTGATATACATAGTAGGTACACTTTGTTCGGTTGGGTAGCTTTTATGTACCTAGAGGTCGTTGAACTACAGATTTTTGTTAAGTTCTTAACCACTGTCCACCATTGAATATAGGTACCATACATTTTTAAAGCTTTCATTATGTAATAAATATCTAACTAAAGATCTTCAATATTTACAAAATAAATAACAAAGACTTATCTTACTACTATTATAAACGAGAAAGTTTGGGAGGACAGATGGATGGTTACACATCCGGATGGATGTTTGTTATTCTATCACGCAAAAACTACTGAACGGATTTTGATGAAACTTTACAGAAATATAGCTTATACATTAGAATAACACATAGGCTATAATTTATAAGGATATTGAGAGAAGTACTTATACAATGCGGGCGAAACCGCGCATGGCAGTTAGTACTGAATAAAAGAATTTTCTGTCTTCTAAAATCAAAAGCTTTTCGCAAATTCTTTCGATTTAGGCAACCAAAGCACTTCCGGAACGTATTTCAGCCTAGTGCTCAAAGCAGTAGGCTACAGAACAAAAAAAAATCCACCCTATGTAAAACATAAGCAAACATCCTGTGCTAAGCACGCCGGATTCCCGTACACACGGAATTCGAAAAATAACCCTTCGTTCGGCTAAAAGCCTAACTAAGTTCTCACTCGGCACGCGAATAGGTAAATCCCTAAAAACCGAAGCGATAGAGTGCACCCCAATTATGAATTCAAATCCCTCTTATTCCGTCTCGAGAACCCCGCTTGGAACATTAAATACATATCTTTAAATTGCTCGTAAGTACCTCCACCCTCATCGAGCATTTTTATCATTATCATAATCTTATAGTCGTCTCCTTCACTCCTATAGGATTTCAACAGCTTAAGTATTCCCGTCCCTCTCCACCTTAAAGTCCGACGAATTTAAGGCTCGTTCTGTCGTGTCAGATTGAATTCTCCGAGACTATTATGTTTCTGTAATTGTAGAATGAGTTTCGTGAGATACTTTTTTATTGTTTCGTGTGAAAAATCGCAGATGTCGCTCAGGTAATGGCTGCTTTGAAACGAAATTGTTTTATTTTACTTAGCTACTTACTTTTATATTATTTTGTTTGATGTTGCGAAGAAAATGTGAAGAATTTTTTTTACGCTTTGGTATTTTCTTTCGATACTTAAGACTACGTGGTCTTGATATCTTGATGATGGTGATATAAAGTATGTATAGCTTGGTTCCTATTTCATTGCACTTAATCCATTAGTAGCAATGTACTTCAATAATTAAAATCAGCTTAGAAAAATGTAAATAAATATTTTAATTTATTATTTAAATTATATTATATTATTTAAATTATATTATATTATTTAAATTATATTATATTATTTAAGTTATAACATATTATTTAAATTATAACATATTTTTGAATAACATTTTTTTTTAATTTCTATTATGGGTATGTTGTAAGCCATTTTGTTTATTTATTCACATATACAAAACAGAACAGACCTAGCTAACAAATGTAGTCACAAATGGCCAAACTCAGTCACGCCCCTTAAAATTTGATCTCACGCATTTTCGTCATCCTGGTTGATTTTGATTCCCTATCCGTAACTAGCTAAAAATCAAAACACTTTTCGAAAAAATCCTTTTGAGGCTAACATTTTTCATGTCTACAATATTTCACTAACAAAAAAGGGCCATCAAGCTAAAAATATTAAGCTAAAACACAGCCCATTTATCGATGTTCTTTGACCTGCACTCAAAATTGCCCTCAAACAAACGTTCAGTATTAAAAGTTTTCAGTGAGGGTAGAGGGGGAGGGGGGTGGGTCGGCCCTCCCTTATTTAGTCACGCCATTACGCCGCCGAGGCAAAGGGCTGTGGATTAATTATTAAAGGCCCTTGTACTGTAGGAAGATGTCACTCAAAGTGTTAGCTGGTCATATTCCGCGATACAACATCCGTTGATACTTTTACTTGATTGGGATTGAAACCTTTGTAATGGCTATAGATTTAAATATACCTACATATACTTATTTTATATAAATTATATGGAAGACTTACATCAAACAAGTAAAAAAAAAAACTCCCGACGCAAAAACCTCTTTAAACTGCATTAATTGTTATAAGCTTTTAAACTGTCATGGTCACTAACACTAACATTAACATTATAAGCGGTACTGGTCGCAAAAAACGAACAAGAAAGAGGGTAGACGGTTTTGTCTCCTCATAAACACCCACCCGCAATAACTTCGGTTTATCCGTAATCATGGGGCTTGCAACAGCACCGAAATATCGAAAACTCGAAACAAACAGTAAACATGGTAAATATCCCGCTTATAATGTTAATGTTACATTATTTGTTTTCTAATACATAGTTAACACGCTTCGATTGACAATCTTCAAAAATCAAGCCATCGAAAAACGTAATTATAACACGACATCTTGCGGCAATACCCCGATTCTAAGATTAAAATGAACATAACTTGTGAACTGATAACTGATTTTTATCAAACATAGCTCAGAACACTCTCGATAAAATCAACTTTCAAACAAAAATACATAAAATAAAACCGGTTCTTTTTTTTAGGAGATTTGATGCGACAGACATATACACAAAAACACAGATAAACATTCAAATTTATAACACCCCTATTTTTCCGTCAGGGATAAAAAAACGGCCAAGAACATTTATAATATTGTGAGCCAATTACAGGTCTTCACTTATAAATAAAATACAAAACGATACTATTTTCTAAGCCTTTTCCGTAGCCAACAAGAACAGATCATCAAGTAAGAGAATAACTTAATACTTCTTATATTGGTTACTTAATACTGTGTAAACTTGAATAACTAGGATCTAAAGGGACCTAGGATTTTTAGCACTTAAAGAGGATTTTTATTTCTCAAATAGCCGGATTGTATCGTATCCTGCCTAGACTAATACTGAAAATAATAAATTATTAATTAATTGCCTTATTTATTATGGCTATTGAGCTAATAAGTCACAATTATAACGGTCACATCACGTTAGTCAAGTCGCAGTTATTTAAGATTTAGTAATTTTCTCAGATGACTAGAAACTTCGATTTTAAACAGAAAGCATTGATCCTTGATACCAGTTCTTTTTTTAAACAATTTGAGCTATTTTTTTTTGTTAATGCATTAACAGTTCTATACAAAAGGCTTTACGTTTCATACTCATATAACTGAAACTCGATCATTTTAAAATGTCTTCAAGGCTACTAAGTACATAATATCGATGGTAATTTGTCATTGGCTAGCTAAACCAGCAAATAAAAGTACATGGACGTGGTATGCTAATCGGTTTGTTTGTCCTTCTTAACGCTGAAGTACAATCAATCATTTTGCTATATTACGTCATATTTATCACGAACGGTATTTAGTCGGCATTTCTCATTAGAGAGTTGCACCTTTGTTATATGTTTATTTTTCTAATGATCTACATGTTTTCTATTCATTTTGACATACCCAGCGATCAAGTTACTATTGTGTACCTTTTGTTTCTAAGGCTCGGTGTCACCAATGAAACTAATGAACTTGCATAAACTTAGTTGAACTAATTGCGATTAGTTCATTGGTAAAATCGGTCCTAAGAGACAAATGGTACCTAAATACAAGGCTAACTGCAAGTCGTCTCTGTGATCATGTGATCGAATGATCATTACAACAATATCGTTCCTTCGTTCATTGACCGAACTAAATTGTATTTAAATTACTCGAACGGACGATGCACTAATAATGCATAGCATAATGAGCTAAACGACCCACTAAAGGTTTTCCAGTGGCCTCACAACGGTCTTTTTAATGTATTTTAAACGTACAAACTGCTAGATTAATTCTATTCTCAAAGAACATTAGTATCGTTAACGTTACCTCTTTAGTAGAAAGTCAAACAAACATGTCATTGACTAACAATGTCTAAAAGTACACAGTGAGCTCGTTGATTATTTAGGAGAATAAACAAATATATTGGCCCAACAAATAAACGGTCGTTAACGACGGGCAGCCATTACTCACGTATCGAGTGCAACCAGCCACGCCTGCTAGCCAAATGAAAATTTAAGCAGTGCTTAAGTTGGTCATTTACTTAGTAGTCTTATTTCTTATTTTTTATGCAGCATCGGTGGTCGTTGTCGATTAAAATATTCAACGTTGCTGGTTAACGGGTTGATTGTACGCGTTTAGCAGATACATTATAAAGGGATATTACTGTCGGTTTGTGCTACTACAAAATTGTACAACAAACGTCTTGAATTATTAAGAACATGACAATGAATATAGTGTCGCAGTTATTAGTTTATAGCAGTTTAAAAATAAATCATACCTACATTTATTAAAGAACAGGAAGCTTTTCTCCACACATGGTTGATGAAATATGGCTTATTTGAATGGAATTTAAAATGGAACATTTAGGAGTCCGTGATTAAACCTGTCGTACTGTATGGATCATAATGTTGGGCTGTGAAAAAGATGGATGAAAAGAGTTTGCATGTAGCAGAGATGAGAAAGTTGAGATGGATGTGCGGATTGACAAGAATGGATAAAGTGAGAAATGAGTATATTAGACGAAGTTTGAAAGTGACGCCAGTGACAGAAAAGTTGAAAGGAAACCGTTTGTCCTGGTACGGTCATCTGATGAGGAGGGATGAAACAAATGTTACTAAAAGAGTTATGAATATAAATGTGGATGGATGGAGAGGGAGGGGACGGCCAAAGAAAAGATGGATGGACTGTGTGAGGAGTGATATGAAAGAAAAGGGAGTCAGTGATAGCGTGACGGGAGAAAAGATGGTATGGAAGAAGAAAACGTGTTGCGCCGACCCCAAGTAGCATTGGACAAGGGTAGGAAGATGATGATTAAGTACTTTCGAATTAGGTTACCTTTCAGGTATCTTTAAAATGAAATGCGTTTCCGGTATTTTATTTAGTATATTACCTAGATTTATTGTAATTATTATGCTGAAATTGAGGATGTCGAAGATCCAGATTTTTACTAAAATATTATAAACTACTAAAAATAACTAGATATTCTTAGTACTCTTATTAAAATGGATTAACCGAAGGTGTTGTTTGTTTATTAGATCCCGCGTTTAATCTCATGTAGAGTGAGTCTAATCCCGTGCGATGGCTATAAATTTTCTTTTAGTCGTCGTGTTTCGAGCACACTTTTATTTTTCCTGTGTGGGTAGTACGGGGACTCTACGGTAATCTTGTTTTGTACTTTGTTGCTATAATGTGTGGGTTTCTGTATCAAAATGATGCATCGGAGTTCAAAAAAAGTAACATTGAGCAAAGCTTTGGAGAAAAATCGGCTTTTCTGTAGGAAACTGTTGAAGGTGTTGTGAAGGACAAGAGATTGGTTAACCAGTATTATTAATTGAAAATTCAGTTGCAGTTGTTCAGCTTGGTATTATACATTCATTAATAATAAAATATAACTAACTAGGCTCATAAAACCCAGCAAAAACCAAAGAAAAGTTACAACAAAATAATTATTATCCCGTTTCATTGATTGTAGAATTCTATAACAGATGTTAAATATTGGAAACAAAAAAGAAGCCGCGGTCTTAGATTTTTAAAATAAAACCATACTTATTTAAATAAATTAAATGTTTTTTAATAAAACATAATGTATGTATAAAATAAAATTTAATTGAAAATTGCATGTATCTAATTATTTTAATTTTTAGTATTTAAATCTATTTCGGTTCTGAATAACTATTCAGAACTATGTACAAAAAAAAGTGCATGCAAAAATCATGTGTTTGTAAAAAACGAAGATTTTCTTTGCAGAGTCGGATACTGGAAGATGCATCGTTGATGTGCAACTCATGGTCACCAAGGCACAACGTAAGTCAAAATCCCCAGAAAAATAAAAACAGAAAATTTTCTTTTTGTCTGATTTCTAGGTTGCACTGTGACATGCCTTGCGAAAACGCTTGCGTTCATCTTTGGCCAAAGATGTTTGTACTTCTTCTATTTTTTTCCTTTTGCTAAGCGATAACATTTTTTTGCAGGTATGGTAATTTTGTATCCTCTTTGATATCTCCTTGCCTTTGTAGATTGAAACCTGCAATTTAAAACGTAGGTATGTTTTCGTAGAACTAGTCTGATTTAAACCTATATTTGTTTGATAGATAGTTGATTATACTTTGCCGTGAAATTTTCTCGTGTATGACGTCACTATCAACGCATACGTCGTTCCTACTAAAGAAGTAAGTTGCCCTAGTATATCGGCTCCATGACTCAGTGATTGATATCGGATTGCGTACAATTTTTCAATGATTGTGATTTTTGATGACTAACAATTTAATGTGTGTTATCGGGATTTAAAAAGAATCATATATTCACAATAGGTAGGTTCCTAAGCTACCTTTCTTTTAAACTTTTTAATTTGTTAGCTGCGTATAAAAATAACGGACGAAACCAAGCGTTTAGAAAAAATATTTAATGAGAGACGCGAAAGCTTGCGCTAGCGTTAAATCTCACCCAGCTTATCTAGGGGACATTGTATACGGCTAATTGCTTGGACCTCCTGCTGTGACAGATCCAGACCGTTACTCGGTGTCGGTATTTCCATCTTTGGGTTGTTTCGATCACTGTCTGATAAAATCTCTATCCCTCTACTCCCCGCCCGATCCCAGCCCAAGAGGCATCCGGCGGATATGGCGGTACAAGTCAAAGGATTGAGATCGGATGCGATCTTTCTTCGCATACTATCCTTGGCAGGCTACTTGCTTTTCTTCGGCTAATCCTACGTCGTGACGGATGTGTTGCGTCAGGGAATGGAGTGCTAAATTCCGTTCTCTGACGTAACAATGTCTAGCGAAGACCGACTTTGGTTTGGCGCCGAGTGTAATCTCGCCGACGCGTGTAAACTTATATGAGGCGTACCATGTCTGGGTCGACGCTCGAACGTGAAAGGCGAGAGACGTGGTTCAGAGGAAGAGAACCTACAACAGGGCTGCCAAGTCCTGCAAGAAGATGTTGTGAAGGCCTCGGTTTGACCACATTAGCCGAATAGGGATCAAACTTATTTCCTACCCAGCAAGTATTAAAGCGTTTTGGTGCCTGGCTAAAACGGTTGAATCGAACTTCTGCCGTCCCTCACTACCACCGCTGCTGAAATCCAACAGGTCACTTGCCCACTTCACTGAGGAGACTAGTATGGTGCACATTTGCATCCATCAAAAGAACTACGTAGGGTGCTGCGCAAGCTCGACGTGAATAATGCTAGCGGCCCGACGGTATACAAGCAATTGTTCTTAGAACCTGTGCGCCTGTATTGTCTCCGGTCATGACACGCCTTTTTCGTCTTTCGTATGAGACTGGAAATGTATTGAATGAAGCAAGCCAACATACAGCCCGTGAGCTGACCCAGCCAACTATAGCCATCTCTGTAACGTCCAACACTTACTTAATAGTACTAAGCTCCTGCATACCTAGAAGCTAACGACACCTTTAGTGACCGCCAATACGGCTTCCACCGAATCGGACTTCTAGCGTCATTATGCCATTCACATCTGGAATGCGGCCATCGAGAGGCATGGGACAGAGTTTTCCGTCTTCCTGGACATCTTGAAGGCTTTTGATAGGGTCTTCACGAAAACCCATAGAGATTACTTTGATAGTCCTTAAACATGCATTGGCATACCTAAAATAAAAATGACTTTTAATAATCTACTTTTAATGAACGGTTAGCTACAAATACTGAAATTAATTCCGTCTAGACTATACTTTAATGATTTAAAACGGTTGTGTAAGGATATCCTAATGAGAACAGATCCTCGGATTTGCGAATATGTGGAATATACGACCGTTCTGGACTGCAAATCGGTGATATAAACTCAAAATGTTTCCAGGCAAGAGCTTAATATTCAGTATTGCTTACAAAACAGTTCAAATATTGAACTTTAATGATGTAGTATTCATACATTAGTAGGTATTTTTTATAGCTGCATGAAAACTAATTAACAAAAATAATTACAATGTTAAGATTTTTGTGAAAGTACTGACTTTTTAACCGACTTACCAAAAAGGAGAGGAGGAGGTTCTATGTTCGACTTCGTGTATGTTTTTTTTTTATATTTGTTCACCTATATCTCCGTCAATTGTGGACCGATTTTGAAAGTCGGTAGTATTTTTTTGTAAAAAAGTTTTTTATGTTCTCGTATGCACGTGAAGGTGTACGAGAACGTTCTTACTAATGAAACGTAAATTGTAACGCTTGAAACGTTATTTTTTATAAAATTATCGTATAAAAACCATTAATTCGGAAGTCAGAAGAGTAATGTCCTGTATAAAGTATGCGGAGGAGAAAAGTGCTTACTACATATAAGATATGTAAATGTATGAAATAGCTGTTCAAATGAAAATTGTATTTAAACTATATTGTAGGTATATCTTTATTATTAGAAAATGCGAAACAGATAGCCAACTGGAACTTATCTGGAGTCGGTGACGAATCTAATACTAATACTCGTATTATAAAGCTGAAGAGTTTGTTTGTTTGTTTGAACGCGCTAATCTCAGGAACTATCGGTTGGAATTGAAAAAATCTTTTTGTTTGGATATTCCATTTAGCGAGGAAGGTTACAGGCTATAAAACATCACGCTACGGCCAATAGGAGCGGAGCATAAATGAAAAATGTCGCAAAACGGGCAAAAAATGTTCCGTTTAGAGAGCTTTCGTTGCGTGCGCTGTGTAAGTGGTGAAAGTTACGCAACATTCATGTATGTAGGGTAGGTAGGTAGCCAGTTGACGGGAGTGAAGCCGCATGGGACAGCTAGTAAGCAAATAAAATTCACTCAAGTCAGTCAGGTGTAACCCAAAAACTAATTTACACGAACAAAATAATTATGTGCGCTATACTGATTTCTTGGAAGTAGTTGAAAATAAATTGACCTCAGTGTGTATCGTGATATGCCAGGTTGAAGGCCACGCCTGACTAGCGGCTAGTAAGACTAGGATTCATTATAATTCCACGAATCGCCTGTAAAAACTAACATTTGATTAGGAACGTTATTTATTTATTACCTAATTTAATTAGGTGCCAGTATTAAGGACAGCTTTGTTAATTTGCAGTTTTATCCCTAAATAGTATAAAACAATCTCGCTGACCGCATCTGTTGACGTCATTTCTGTTTCTCCGCTAACTTTTTTAAACCAATCAACGGGTTTTGATACGGTTTCACTAATGGAAAGAGTGATAAACGAGAAAGGTTTTGTACACAAATTGCCGGTAGTTTAGATACAAAATATACTTATTTATAGCCCGGAAAAAATCTTTATTCTAAAACAAGATTTTTTCGAATTTTTCTCAGCAATTCATATCATGGCAGTGCACAAAAAATAACTAGTCCGCCATCATGGGCCGTCCGCCATATTAGATTTAAAATGACGTCACTTAGCTAACCATGCATTGTCATCCAAACTAAACGTGTATGCAAAATTTCATCTTAATCGGTGGAGGATAACTGCTTTAAAATTCAGTTGCAAGATTTGACCCGAACATTACATACATACATACATTGCAAGTTAAATTAAAGCTTAATACGCAAAGCATAAACCAGTTAGGGTAATGTGTAACTTGTGCTCGCTGCGCACCACGTGACAAAATTCCAAATTTTTGACTAATTGCCACTTTTTGCTCTAAGTCTTAAACTATGCTTTTTTCGGCAAACAACGCACTGGACTTTTTTAAAGTTCATTAAATTTGCAACGAACAATGCAATATCCACAGTTCTTTAAACCCTATAGGGACCTAGCTATGACCTTCTCAAATCATAGCCTGCAAATTCAAGAATAGAAAAAGCTTTTCACAAAAAATACAACCGATTTCCAAATAAAAACAATACAAACTGAAAAATAACTTCTATATCGGTGTTCCTGTTTTTGTTTTTTCGTTTTTTGACGTCGACTTCCGAAATTGAAGTTATTTTTCACTTTTTAGTTGGGCTACATATAATGCGTAAGTTCAGTAGTAAGGTACCTATAATTCCCTCAATTGCCCTGAATAGATTACCCGAACAACATAACCGGTGAAAAGAGAATACACCAGGCTGAACTATATATATCTGCGTATCCCTTTAGAGCGTCCTAGCGTGATGTTATGTTATGAAATGGCGTAAACAATAAGCATACATGCGATTGCAGCAATTCTGAGAGATTTGCCGTTGTTTATTGAAGTTTTGTTGTATATCTCCGAAGTTCTTGATCAGAACTTGATCAGATTTAAATGGGCGCACACGAGGTTATCACACCGCAAAAAGAAATTTTGCGGTGTGATAAACTCCTCCTTTTTGGGCACTCAGTTAAAAAGTATTTAGGGGGGCGTGTACTTGCCTGAGAGCTGGGCTGAAATGCCTTTTTACATGATAGTTTGCATTTTTCTTTAGTACTATGCACACAAATACCTAGGTATTCAGAGAGCTTTGTCACGATTCTTCAAAAAAATATTTTAACTTCTTTTCGTTTTTTCAATATTGTGAGTGAACTTACTATTAGTCGCACAGACTTGGTAAGTATCTAACTGCAGCTACTTTTGCACTTGGTGGTACTTGCGGAATGTATATCTTGGAAATAATCAAAGGACCATAGTTTGGTCCCTGTAGTGTTAATAGATCTTAAATTGTTGTAAATTTAATGAACTTTTAAGATGTACGTAATTTTGCTTGTCGAAAAACACATAGTGTACGAGTTTAAAAGCAAAAAGAGAAAAGGTTCCAAAATTTCGCCGTATGACTTATTATATTAAAGCATTTCTTCTTAGATAGCGCTTAGTAGTTTTTTGAGTTTTCATCAATAGTAATTGCTAACTTGTTTAGCAAGTTTTTAAATAAAACACAACAAATGTACTTACTATAATTATTTTTACTGGTTTCTGGTTTTATGTTAAGTATTACGGAATAATAAATAAACGAGCCGCCTTTGCAAATACGTTAAAAAAAAAAATAGTAATCTTTCAGCAAATAGTTTAAAAAAAGGTTTTATTTATGGAGAAGATATTGATCCGTAAAAGTAAGTTATTGATTTGTAAAAGTTAGATATTGATTAATATCCATTAATTATTAAATCCTGGACATAAGAAATTAAATTATAAATTTATCTCTCATTTAATTATTCCAAAATACATATTCATAGAAGGTAATTTTAGTTTGCTCGCCATTATTTTTGGAAATGGTGAATGACAGGAATTTATTTGCAGAATATAAACTAAATTTTGAGAATGCTATCTTTTCCGCCGGGGCTGGGTAAATTTTGTTTGGGTGTGATGAATCTTCTTTCACTATCCTAAATCCGGCATTAAAATAATACAATAAAGCCGGAACTACGTCAGGCTTTGCGAATTTAATGTCGAATTCTACTGGGCTATTAGGTACATCTGTTGTTTGCAGAGACCCTAATATTAGCTATAGTGTTATGAAGAAATTATTTGACAGTTTCCAATAATCCGGTCTTCTGCAAAAATCTTAGGACCTTTCCTATTATTTCAATTATCCTTCGAAATCAAAGTCAAAAATATTTATTTCAACTAGGACATTTAGCGACACTTCTGAACTTCAACAATTAAAATTTACTAAAGTTCGGCCGTTCAGAGAATGCGTTCCTGACACCTATCAGTTAGTCACGACTAGTGATGGGCACAACATAACACTGAGTTCGTTACCGTTCCTCCAAAATGAACCGCCGCATTATTTTTAAGATTATTTTCGTTTTAAATTGGCGGAATCATTTAAAATTTATATTTTAGTTATTTAAGTGGAAACCAAAAAAAGGTAATATTAATATAATAACATTGTTTTATTTATTCTTTGTTACAAAGTTACAATCTGTATTTCTATGCAATAAAGTACATTGAATTGAATGTGCGTACAGAATATTAATTAAAAAAACGATTCCGATTCGCTTGAGGAGGTGGTGTCTTCATCATCATCTTCGCCTACATGTATAATTATATTATTATCAATAACAGAATCAATCCTGATATCTCGGTCAAAATGTTCCAAAATCAAGTTTTTAGTCTTCTCAACAACCTTTGCCCAGTCATCTCTTGTGACTTCCCCGCAGGCTTCTTTTAATAGGGTCATCATCTTTTTCGTGCTGAATGGCTGGGCAGTATTGTGGCGGGCGGCGTAAGCTTTTATTTGAGCCCAGATTAGCTCGATCGCGTTATATTGGCAATGATACAGTGGAATTCTTAGAACGCGTTTAACTAATTTAATTAGCTCTGCTTTTAGCATCTGCATATTTGCGTCAATGCCTTTTGCTTGTAACCAAGCCACCATTTCTTCTTTTTTATTAGCTTGGGTAGGTGGTTTCTGTATTTGAACCGAGTGATAAGAGGCATTATCCATGAATATTACAGAAGGCTCTGGTAGGCTGGGCAAAAGCACGTTCTGGAACCACTCTTTAAATGTAGTGGCATTCATTTCCTCGTAGTAGTCATTTGTGGTTTTTGATTGAAATGCCAGTAACGCGTTCTCCACAAAGCCGTATTTTGCAGAACCTGCGTGGCATATTATCAGACGGGCCCCCTTATCCATTGGTACTTTCGACGTCGACGCTTGTGTATCATCCGTCCAAGTACGGGAAACCGTGTGATTGGCGTTCAGCCATGTCTCGTCAATGAACACGACATTATCCCAGTTAGCAATTTGCTTCTCTCAAAAAACTTATCCGTTTTAAAATTATGTCGTATCGTTCTAATAAAATTTTTCTTTTGTCTGTTTTTTTATACGAAAAACCAATATCTTTTAAGATTTTGGTTAAAGCAGTTTTACCCCCGCTAAACAGTCCAGCTTCTCTTAACGATGCCAAAAGCTTCTTCCTGTTGAGATATTCATTTCTGGAATAGTAACCATATATATGATTTCTGATTGCATCGGCGTCAAAGGTGTCAATATCTGTCACGGGTTTAGTTCTACGTTTCTTTTTAGGAGTACGTAAAATATTATCTTCCGTGCCAATAGAGCCGAACTTTTCTTTATTAGTATTTGTTATCGTTCGTTTGCTAACTCCAAGCGCCTGAGAGACGCGTTCTTGTACTTGTTCGACAGGTACCAGGGGTCCGCAATTTTGCCGTTCCCGCTCAAAGTAATCTTGCAGCTTGATGATTAACTCACGGGCTCCACTTTTCAATGTTTGTCCACGTTTAGGCATTATTATGCACCAAAAGAAAAAGAACGCAATACAAAACACAATCGAAGTCCGATTTAGCGCCGATGTCAGTTTGAAAAGCAGAAACAGTCCATTAAAAGAAAGCCGGGAAATCAAATAAAAACAGATCGAAAACACTTAAAGAACGTGGTCTATGCGCACGAAACGACAACAGACGACTGTTTTAGCGTCACAAAATGGCGGCCCATAACGCCATTTGGAGTTACCATTTTCAACCTAAATATAAAAATGCTACTTTCTTTCGCGCGTTCGGTTTGTTCGTAGTTTTATTTTTATATTTCATAAAAGTTATCTTATATTCCATTATTTTCAAATTCTTAAAAAGAAAAACAAAACGTATTATTTAATAAAGTATAACTGTATAAGAACAGATTACGATACTATTATTGCCTGTTATTTTTAGCACAGCACTACAAATATAAAGCGCTGACATAACCTTGTAATAGCGCAGTATAGATTTAGAAAATATTGTTTACCAAGTTATTTGACACTCAGTTTGGCACAAAATTATAACATTCATTGATTATTGATATAATAATGTTGTTTTAATGCTCATCAATTGTTAAAACGGTAAACAACCAGCAAAAATATTTTTATCGTAACTGCAACACCATTACAAAGTTACGTCGTCAGTTCAATCGCGACGTGTCAGGAACGCATTCTCTGAACGGCCGAACTTTAGTACCTAATAATAATTGATTCTACCGTCCATTCGGAAAAGTACCTTGTTATGGAGAAGAATGGACAAGGGTTCCACACTTACTCTTTTTAACCGACTTCCCAAAAAGGAGGAGGTTTCTCAATTCGACCGTATTTTTATATTTTAATTACATAGATTAAGTTTTTTTTTTGTTGAGCATCAAAACCATAATACTTTTACAATATATCTAATAATATTTTAAGTTGTTCAGTTAAAATCGAGGCCGACTTTAGTGAGATTAAATATTGCCCTATGTTCATGTCATAACTAAGGTATGTTGACCATGACTATTTCACACAGCAAATTCTGGTTAATTGAATCTTCACTAAGGTTCAAACTGTCTAACTGTCCTGTAGACGTAGATTTGCATGGTTATGCCATGCAAGTGACAACCTACATCCGCTTTAGTGCCGTGAAACGGTAACTTTCTAAAGCATACTTCTTAGTAACGGCTAGGTTAAAAGCTTTGAAAAAAATATGTATTTATTATTGTTTCATGTACATTATTTTTTAAACATGGTTTTTTCGTATAAGAAATAGTTTTGCTTTAAAAAAATAATTAGCAACACGATATTTTTCGAAACTTTTGGATACTCCTCCAAAACGATTTGGATGTTTAAAAATATGTTTACACAGAAAAATTGATGTAGGAATTTCTTCATAACTGAAATAGCATATGTAAATCAAATAATATTTTGCAAACAAAACTGTTCAAAAGGATGTTCAATATTGATATTTTGGCATCGAGCAGGCGCACGGCCAGTACTGTGTTAGCTTTGGGGCGTATATATCGCATTAGGATGAAAACAATTAATTTCCATAACCATTTGCTATTGTTTCTTATTAAGTCAAAGTGCAATTTCAGGGCTTCATTTGTTAATCTATTGGTTTATTGTTAACACAAACGAAAAGTGACGAGTTAACCTAAACCTATTATTTAAATATTTTTCTAACACAATAATTCATAATTTTCATAATAGGTAGATAATTATTACAAATACAGCAGCTTCATTAACGAACAAATTCTAAAATGAGCAAAAGTAGACACACAATAAATACATGAATAATTCTGGATAATTATCGATATAATTTGTATATTTTACGTCAAGCCGAGACAGACAACCCTCGCGCGCCACCCCAGTGATTGAAGTACTAAGTGCACAGCGCGTAATCCCGACGCAACGACTGCTGTACACTCGCACAGTAAAGCGCTTCCGACGAAAATGGACATTTCACCGAATGCTATGAAAGGGAGATTCCTAGAGAATAATACACGGTTTCTGGAAATTAATGATCAACGCATCACCGACGAAAACGGGTGGATTGTCTCCACATACTATGGAATTGAGAGTTTCCAGCGAATAATACCCGGTTACTGGAAATTAATAATTGGCTAATGAGTGGCTATTGATAATGCAATCAATCAATCAGTAAAGATTTTATAAAAAAATATAAAAGTAGTAGCTAACGCGTATTTGTAAACGTTATTGAACTAGGATATGAACAAATAATGTACGGTATGTTTTGATCGTTGGATCATTTATTTTTATTAATTATTTGCTAACCTAAACAGGAGATTTTATTTATAGGAAAAGCGTTAACTAAATTTATCAGAAAACAAACCTAAAAAAGTCACTTATCCCCCATTTCATCATAAAGTAAAAAAAAAACTTGGCTTATTTGAAAGGTTTTCAGAAAATAAAATATTGTTTCAGAAATAAATCAACGCAATTTCGTCAAATTGGTTTCGTTTTAGTAATTTATGTAGAGTTTCTTGTCGTTCTACTAAACTACTTATGCGAAAGGACCGTAGAATAAATTATTATTATATTTAACACTAGCTGACCCCCGCGGCTTTGCTCACGTCATCTGGCTATCTACCTACCCACCACCTACCTATCTACCCTATCTACCTATTTTACTCACCTACCCAGCTACATACCCACCAACCTTGCCACTACCGAATAATGAATTTTATAGGCAAAATTTAGCTACTTTGGGTTACATTATTGCAATTTTCATAAGGAGCTCTATTCTTTTGAAAATAATTTATAGCCTATGTTACTCGGGCATAATGAAGCTATCTATAGGTAAACGAAATTTTAAAATCGGTCCAGTAGTTTCGGAGCCTATTCGGTACAAACAAACAAACAAAAAAATCTTAATTGCCTAATTGAAATGAATGATTTGACTTTGATGCCCGAAAACGTCTGCTGAAATTACAGTGACAAAATAAATCCCCGTCTCTAACAGTTGTGCCGGCGACAGTCCACGAGCGGTCTAATCGACCGGTCGCGATATCTCTGTGACATTTGATACAGTCAGCAGGGATCACGCCGCTCTTAACCCTAAAACGCTGGCTGATGAGTAATAATAGCGCGGATTAGACCGGGACTAATGCGTTCAGCTCTTAGCGATAAGTTCTAGTGGCTCGACGCAGCTGAGGGTTGGGAGAGGGAGCGATTTTGTCATTATTCGGAGAATTAAATAGTAGATTCTTTAATGTATACCTAACAATGCACGGTAAGCTAAAAATAATATAAAAAAAATATGTTAAAGTCTTAGTAGGAACCACGGAACAGAAAAAAACAGTGGAAGTGCAATATTTTTATGGTCACCGTTGTCGCCAAACTCACACAAATAAACTGACTATCATACATAATGCTCTACAAAAAACCCGATCTTTTGATTTGTCGTTTTAATTTTAGTCAAAACTAGCATAAGTCACGGCTCCTTCATTTGGAAAGAAAACTTCATACAAAATAAAAAAATTGTCCGGCTTTGAATAAAATTAATTATCTGTCAGTTAACAAGAACTCAGTGAAGTGTCTTAGAAGCATATTATATTGTTGCACACAATATACATTCGGTTACAGGCAAGCCTTAACGAAAATACTTCGATAATTCTATAAAATGCCAGCAAATATCTATCTGAAACAAAATACTGATTATGATTTTAGGAAACAGCCCAAAAACAATACCTTTGTATTGTTTTTGAGCTAAAATTCTTCTTCTTCCTTCTGTGTCGATAAACTCAAATTTTGTCCGACCAGTATGTAGCCGCCTGGACCGCTCTGTCATTAGCCACGTTTAGGTTCTGAAGGGCACTGTGTTTGAGATAGGTCTATGACCCTCAGTTTCCCAGCTCAAAATTATCGCAGAATTAATGTGACAAATTGTCAAGCACACGTTATCTGCGGTGATCGGCTGTTGAAAATTCATTCAACCAATCACAGCAGATAACGCGTGCTTGACAATTTGTCACATTAATTCTGCGATCATTTTGAGCTGGGAAACTGAGGTTTAGACTCTATTAGGCCTGATTTTTTCTGCAGCGACCAACCTGTACGCGCAATCGATGTAGGGATTGAAAAGGCTGATTAAAAATGTATGTCTTATTTTATATTATTAAACCCGAAGAAGAAGAAGAGCCACCGCCTCCGATTCCGATTTCGGTTCCGGTTCCGAATCTCATAAACCAAATTTAAAACCTCCGATTCGACTTCGGTTCCGATACCATTACTTCCGTAATATCCCATTTATTTATTACTTAACATCACGCTTGTATTCGCAGAAAAGGTAGACAGACATGCACCAATAGTACACATTTCGCCAGTTATGTTGAATTCCAGTTTCAAAAAAACTAACTGAGAATTGTACGTTCAATTTCAATATTTTGCTTTACTAACAATCAATAGTAACAAAAAAAGTTATAGACATTGGCGATTTTCTGAAGTCGTTTTCGATACCTTTAACCGATTTCACGAGTGAATAGGTTATTTCTAGATACATGGCTGGATGCTCAAGTTTAGTCTCCACAGGATAGTTCGGTTAAGCAGTAGCCCTAACTCTGATTAAACTGCGAGACGCAACCAAATAAAAAAAAAAGTAAAAAAAAATGGTTGCTTCTATACTATTAAGGTTCCCCTGGTCGACGGCAAGATCTATTTTGTGCGGTAATAATACTCGTTTTGTATATTTTTACCCGACTGCAAGGACAAGGTAAAGTTTTTTCGCGCGTATATGTATTTTTTTTATTGATGATAGGCTTGCGGTTGACCACTATCTCACCTGATGGTAAGCGATGATTTGGTCGACGGTGAAGCACGCTTGCCTAGAAGAAACCTATTAATTCTTGACTTGAAGACTCCCAGGTTGTAGCTATCAGGAAATACAGATTCCGGCAGGGAATTCCACTCCTTTGGTGTACGCATAATAAAAGTATTCCCAAAACGTTTCTATCTTGTATGGATGTATGTTTGTTTGTTTGTTTGTTTTTATGCATGTAATATTCTTTATTTATATAATTAAGACACGATAGGTGTGATTGATTGAGTGATTTTGGGCGCCATATTGTGTGGGTTCCAATTATTATTTTATTCGGAACCCATCGAGTTCGGTATCAAAATGAAGGGTTTTAAGAGGAGATTACAAAAATATATAACACTTATATGTTTAAAAGTAATTCGACAAAAAAATGTTTATTAAACAGTTGAAAATAAAAAATATATTTTAAGATTCAAAAACCAGATTGCTTAAGAAGCGAACTAGAATCTGTAAACAAGAAAAAACATGCAATCGGATGATCAAGTGGTGAGCCAGTTTGCGAATATGTATTGTCCGACTGCAGGCCATGATTTTTTTCTTATTTACAGCTTTTTCAGTTAACTTCTATATATTTTTTTTATCTTTAAACATTGCCTTATTTTTTACAAAACTCTACTTAGTTGCTAGTAACAAAAAAATCGCAAGCCGAGTTTCCAACGTCATTCCCATAGTCTCCAATGTCAAAGCAATAAAAAGATCAAATTCCCATTAACATAATCTCTCAAGTTCAGTTATTTAAAGCTACTGACAATTACTATACAAACTGCGACAGTAATAATTGCTGTTTGACGAGGGACCCGGCTCAGCAATTGAATTAGGCCTGGACCCCTGCTTACTCCCCTCTGAATGTTATGTCTAATTGATTAACTTATGCTAGTTCATCAGTTTATTTTACAATACGAATGAGTATTGAATGACTCGGTGAATTAGTGAATGGATGAACTTGTGTTCGATTGGATGGTGATAAGAATTGTGATATTTGTAAAAGGCCCGTGTTTTAAATCGTGCAAAAAGTAGGGAGTTTAATAGTAAACATATAAAAAAAAACGCGGCCAAGTGCGTGTCGGAGTTCTCTCTTTTAGGGTTCCGTACCAAACCGCAAAATTAAGTTGGTTTTCATAGGAAAAATTAAGTCATTTCAAAGAAAAATCTGATTTATAAATATTTTGGTATTTGTTAGTAAAATATACGTAATAATAAATATTATCCCCAAATTTGGAGTTCGTAGGTCTATGGGAAGTAAAAAAAATCTTCGGAGAAAATTTTGTAAAAATACCATTATTTTATTTCCGTTTTTCCAACTTAGAAAGCAACTGTTCTAGTTTTCTTGCCCTAAAAATTCTTTTAAACGGGGACACGAGACACGGGATATGACGCTCTCAAAAACGTTCATTTTTAATTGTATAGGTAAAATTATAGTCGCCATTCACAATTTGTAAAGTGCCAGAACAATATTCATAACTGCAGTTTCAATAATTCTGAAATAGCGTTCGACTATCGGTTTTCACAGACAGGGCTGTATTTTTAGGCACCAAAATGGAAATACAAAATATTCTTGTATCATTTTGTATTATGTCTGTCAAAAGCTTTTAATATCTATCACAGCGCTTTTGCTTTATTTGAAAAATTCCGTTCATTTGTTGAAGTAGGTCGATTTCGACACAAGTTAGTTCGTTAAAGCGTCGAATTTAGTCTTTGTTGTGTTTTTAAGATTGATTAAGATTTTATGGAACATTTGAAATTATTCTTTGTTTTGGCCGAAAGACTTTCATTGGCCTCGCCCAAGTGTCACCAGTTCACCACCTCGATCGGTCTTAAGGGTCTCACATCCAGCGGATCCCCGCAGACCTGACAATGTTATCTCTCCAGCCAGAGGGAGGCCTACCAACGCTGCGTCTTCCGGTACGCGGTCGCCACTCCAGAACTTTTCGGTCCCAGATCATCCGTTCTGCGGAAAATGTGCCCACTGTCACTTAAGTCAGTAACGCTGGTTCTCTTGCGGATGTCTTCATTTTGATTCGATCACGCAACTCCGAGCATAGATATACATCCTCTCCTTTGCCCTTTGGATGAATTCAAGCCTTCTGATAAGGCCATAGGATAAGGTCCCAATGTGAGCGATCACGTCTCAGTGCCATATGTCGTCACTGGCAACTCACATTGGTCATAGACTTTCCTCTTGAGACACTGTTTGTGTTTTCTCTAGTTTTCAAGTTTTTTGGTACACTTAGGTATGAAATGACATAAATAATACTTACTTAATGATAATACAACTAAGGTTATGAATATGAGTTACTAATGAAATAACCTATAGGCTGTTGTTTTCAAACTATTTAGAATTTACAAAATCAAACACAGAAAATAAGAGACTGCGACAAAAAAAAGTGCACTCTAATAAAATAAAACGCAGTCTTTGACACCTAACCCTTCTCCGGCCAGGGCGGTACCCGGCGACAAATTACGCGGCGCTTCGTATATCAAACGGACACTTGTTAGCAATTACAATGAGGGGTTATGCGATGTAATGGCTCAGTGAGAGCATGCGAACAACCTCCTATTCCCACGCTCAATTGCGCCGGATTATGTTTTCGATGTCGAATTTCGGGCACTTGGCAATTCAGGGTTCATTACATTTTTTGTAAAAAAGGTAAACTGCTTTGGCGTTGTTAACTTTAATGTAAGTTTAGTGAAAACTTATGATATGCCGAAATACGACTTACTGTCACAATCAACTTAGCAGATCTAGAGGTAATGTATTTGGAAGCAAATTGTTCTAAGTGAAATGGTTTTTAATTCGTATTTTGGCTGGCACTTTGAATATTTCTGTACTATAGCCCATTGATACTTTTTGTGTAAGGGTTCATACAAAACGACCAACATCTAGGTATCTTATTTTAAACTATACACAAAAAACTACCAACACACAACTTCAATCAACATTTTATTTTTTTTCTCAAAAAGGCACCTCCCTTCACCCTACGAAACCTACCACTTCCATTATCGCGTCAAAACACGGAGAGCCAACCGAAAACCGAATCGATTTAAGCCCACAAAATTCCAATGCAAACAAAATCACCGGGGGCTTGCCAAATAAAACTAGCCGACGTGCTTGCCACTGCCAAACGTGCTGGCATTGGCAAAGCGGCGAACTAGCGGGTTTTAAGAGGTCTGGCTCCATAAAACTGCCTGCTTGGGAGTCAGGCCGCGCGGCAAGCATCTATCGGGACTCAGCCTCAGCCCACATTTACGCTTGACTTATGGAATGGACTAGAACTTTTTAATGTTAAACGGTTTTAAGGAAGATTGTCTGTGGTTAATTTGAGGATAGATTTTAGGTATTTTTTTGTAAGTTACGTTAGCTCTGGCTCCGTAATCAGGTTATAATAAAAATATTCGTCCTTGACATGAAGTCGCGACTTTCTAATTTTCATTATATTTATTCTTTTTTTTTGGAATACCCATAATTTGTAGCTAATAATAATTTAATTATTATCAGTCGTAAAATGTATATAATAGTAAAATCTTTTTAATTATTTGTAAAAAATAGGCACTCTCAGTTTCACCCAAAAACGTACCCGCAAACAGCGCATATACGTGATTAAAAACGAAGCCTCTTATTTAAATACTCATATTTGCAATCAGGAACCATTTAATCCTACAAAACAGCGTCCGAATTCAACAAATATCAATTACGCTGACCAATTGAATTTTAAGTCCGTAGTGCGAGGTCCAAGGTCCGGGGTTCGGGTGAGTGTAAACCCGGCGCAAAATAACAAGTCTCGGAGTAACTCATGGGTCAAAATTTCTCATAAATTATTTAAAATAATCCGGGAAAAAGCCCTGTCCGCGGCCGCCTTACGTACTTGTATTTTATTTATTTATGTGCCACATATTACGTTCCAAATTAGAGTTGGCGAAGGTCTCTGGTCTCTGGTCTCGTACGGTTTGAGTGTTAATTTCTGTCATCCCGTGACGAAATTAATTTTCCGTCTAATGTTATTATGGAGGGTCTGCTTCTTTTTTTAGTGTATACTAGTACAATATTATTAAATCTAAATTATGCATGTGGTTTTTACTTCATTTACCGGAATGTTGAGGTTAGAATCGTAAACGTAAATAAATAATAATCTGTGCGAACGATTCGAGCATTTACATTAGAGGGTTAGGTAAATAATCGAACAACTATGAAGGAATTTAGACTTTTAAAAATAGCGGTAATATGTAGGTAGTATTAAACCGTTTAATGAAAACGTAAGAAGCACTTATAAAAATAAATATTTTTTATCGTATTAAAATCCAAAGGTAATTTTTACGTTTATCCATTTTCAGTAATGGTCTTTGACTTTTGACTCATCTAATATTGAGGTCAAACTACGATATTTTTTGCAAAAATAACTCTCGCAGGATATGTGTGACGCTTCAACGACGGCTCTATTAACTTTGTACAGGCAAACGCATGAATTATAAATTACATTACATACAATATTTACCTGGCAGTGCATGTCAGACACGTATTAGCTAAACTAAACGGTTCCACTAGATAAACGGCGCCTTTTTACTTACATTAAAATGCTCGTACATTGTAAGAACAGCCTGTAGTTTTGTTTTCGTTATTTCTTTTGTGTTATTGCTTAAATTAGTAGGTAGGTAGTGGATGTACATAATTAGTTGTATATACATAGGTTTTGCCTTCATGATTAATAAAATTTTGCCATTTGTTGTATGAATTATTTATTAATTTCTTATTACCTATTTTTGCCAACTATGCCTGCTGTAGATTATAGAGGGATTTTTTTTCAAATGGATTCGAATATGAATAGTCAAATCCAGGGTAATAATTAGAAATAGCATTACAATGGCTGCCTCTTTTTCTTGATATCTTGATATAATAATGCTTGTAGTTTACATGTTTGTAGCTATACCTAAATCTATGCTACATTATTTAAAATTAGATCTTTACATTTTACGTGCTAGTTAAGTCTAACGGCTTTTCCCATATAAAATTTAGTAATTTTGATAAATGTAAAGTCAGAATGCCCTGCCCATATGCTAGTATAGACATAAGCTCAAGCTTGTATATCTTCATTTCAATGATGCTCTTCTCTTCCTTTAAAAAAACGTTGCCCTACACTAGGAATTTCTTCCTGTATCGTGGGTGCGTTTACAAACATATAAACTCACATACGCAAGACCCAGAGCCGGAACGATTATCTGTAGGTCGTACAAATATTTGTTCCGTGCGGGAATCGAACCCGCGACACGCAGCACAGCAGTCAATCGCTCAACCACTGCGCTAACCGTGCGCCTAATTATTTGCATGATATTTGTAATTTATGAGTGGCACAGTTTGTATAATTGTTGATGGACTTAACATATTAAAACTGCCATAGAGAAACCATTTTAAAAACAAAAGAGGATATAAAAGCTTAAGCATTATTCTAGAACACAATCCTTAAAAGCAATTACCAGCCAGTCTCAATGTCCCACCTCCTTTGTCCAGGGCGACCTATTTGGGGGCCTCAACGATGGGCTCCTAAGCAGGGCAGAGGCGCTGGCTGCGGTGGACATCAGCAAGCACCAATCGGGGCCCCAGCCAGGGCCCCCACTACCGCAGCTCAAGCATGACATGGTGTACCATCACGGGGTCGGGGGACCCTCGCCACACAACGCCAGACCACATCAGGTAAACTTTTGACTTCTCATCATAATCAGTTCACTAGACAGGCATCTACTGCTAGACATAGGACTCACCCAAGCGTGGTCTGGTGGACAGGTAACGTGCGTCTCGCATCCTTGCGGATGCTCGCAGCTTTCACCAGGTCCCTCTTGTGGCTACATCTACGACATTCTAGGTAGAACGTTGATATAGGTACTTCCAAATTGTTGAAATGTTATAAGTGGATTCCAACTCTTTAGGCTCACAATAAAGTGTTGTTTGAAACATCTATCTTCCGTAATTCTGCATTCATGATAAATCTGAGACGAAACATTACATTACGAAAGTTTCCTCTACATTTCAAAACTCCTGTCATGGTTTTAGAAGAGTCGCATTCACCATGGTTGACATTGCAGTATAGGCTTGAAATGCTGAACGGTATTGTTAGAATAATCTAAAGGTACTTTAAAAAGTATGCTGACTAGATAATATCAAATAAAAACCTTTAAAAAAAAACATACCGACTTCTAAAAAAAATACTGCAAAGCGAAAAATAACTTTTATTGCCGAAGTTGGTGTCTTTGGTACCTATTGTTTTCCGTGTTTCGACACCAACTACGGAAAAGAAAGTTATTGTTCGTTTTTTGTTAATATTAGTTTTTTTGTTAAAAAGTTTTTTATTTATCTCTTTTTAGTTTTGATAGGTACCTCCAATTACCATAAAAATCATATATAGCCAAAGTACATCTCATGACGATTCCAATAAGTTCACACATGAGTAGGGTACATTGCTTTATTTCGGAGTTCCAGCCGGCTTCATCATCAGATCAGTTCTTTAGTACCATTTTCATCAGTACTATTTATTTATAAGTATTTGCTTCATCATAGTCGTTTAACTATTCGAGATATCTTATACCCATGACATACTTAGCATTAAGGAGTTCCATTAGCCATCTGTGGTCTTCTTCACCATTTACATTTCACCAAATGATACTTTCTGAGTGCAAAAGATTGCATTGTTGATGAAATTACCAAAATCGCTATATGTATGGATATAATATTTGAGGAGTGCCCTCGATTTCTCCAAGATCCCACCATCAGATCCTGATCTGATGACTATTGGACCAACTGGGATCTACGCCCTTTCAAACAAAAGAAGAAATAACCAAATCGGTCCAGGCGGCTTTGAGTAAGCGGGAAAAAAAAATTAAAAATAGATTCCGACGAATTGAGAACCTCCTCCTTTTTTGAAGTCGGTTAAAAATAAAGTAGTTTTTGAAACCGACTTCCAAAATTGGAAATTATTTTTCACTTTTTATTAGTTCATAATGGACAAGTTCTGTAGTAAGATAATGCCCACAGTGATACCAGAATATATAGATTGAACATAACCGGTGGAATGAGAGCTTACTCAGGTTGAATTGAATACATCTGCGTACCCATTTAGAGCGTACTGGGTTGATTGCATGTTATATTTCATAAAAACAATAAATAGACATGCGATTGCAGCAATTCCGAGAGACTTGCCGTCATTTACGATCGTCAGATCTTAAACAAATTTAAATGGGACCATTTCAGAATAAACCTCTTTCGAACAGAAAAAGGATTTTTCAAATCGGTTTATATATGACGGAGCTATGCACGAACAACAAAAAAAAAATATATTTAAACATCCGAATTGAGAACTTCCTCTTTTTTGGGAAGTCGGTTAAAAAAGGCTTATCCTTTTTCTTAAAGCTACAGACAATAAGAATAAAAAGTAATAATGTAACAGTGTATAATGTTACACCATGTCAAAACAAACTTCAAAACTTGAAACTCGCCCCCATACACACAGATACACATAACTTACCCCTTGACGTCATAACCTAACGCCCTCAAAATCCATACATATCATAGAAAATCGAGTTTAACATCAATGAAACTAAGGGATATCATAAAGTCGATCAAATTCTTCGCAAATTCGAGCGCTCCTCGCCTGCCTACCCCTCGTATAACTCCCTTGCATGTACCTTCATGGTGATTTCGGCAATATGCATCATATTTTAAAGCCTGACTTATGCATGACTTTTAGACGGTTTGACGTTATTTAAAAAATATATGACATATTTAATTTCAGTTACCTGAATTGTGTGTCAATTGAGGTTTACTTAGAGTTTTGGCAAATATTGAAAATTCTCAAGAGGCCATGGAAAAGTTTAATTGTATTAACGATAACGGTTTTCCACAATAATATGATAAGATTTTCGCTTACCATCAGGTGAGATAGTGGTCAAGCGAGCCTATTGATAATATAAAAAATTAAGATTTATTTCTGAGTATATGGTACACTAGCTGTCCCACGCAGCTTCGTTCCCACCAACTGGCTGGCCACCTACCCATCTAACCTACCTACCCTACATACATTATTGTTGAGTAATTAAAACCGTTTACACAGCGCACGCAACGGAAGCTCTCAAAAAGGAATAATTTTGCCCGTTTTTGCAACATTTTTCGTTTATGCTCCGCTCCTATTGGTCGAAGCGTTATGTTATATAGCCTATAACCTTCCTCGATAAAAGAACTATCCAACACAAAAATAATTTTTCAATTCCAACCGGAAGTTCCTGAGATTAGCGCGTTCAAACAAACAAACAAACTCTTCAGCTTTATAATGTTAGTATAGATTAAGATCTTAATATTAAACAGTTTCACATACACTACCGTTACCAGTGTAAAAATATTAAAATTAACTTACCAAATCAAAGTGTCCAAGTTCTAGGCCGCAACAATATAATTGTAGTAAGTAGTTTGTCATCGAAACGATAAGAAGAAGATATCTTCTCCCATTACGCGTCAATAAGCAGACACAATAGAAACAACAATAGCTTGCGCATGCATTGTGCGCGCGCGACGTTTGGTTTATTATAAATTAGTGATGAGGGATGAAAGTAGGTAATTTTTATACAATGTTAAGTTATTTATGAATGAAATGTCAACATTTGCAAACTATATAAAGACAATGATTAAAAACAAAAAAAAAACAAGATAACAAGTATACATAAGTATTAATAAATTGTAATGTCAAAAGGAGAATGCCCATTTTGTAAGGGAACTTGGGCCCCTTTGGAAAAATGGTTGCATCTTGATGAATTTGGTTGTGTATCGTAGAAAAAACACGTTATATTCATAATTAGATAACATGTTTATTTATTTTTCTGGGTTCACGAGATATAAAGATGTTTCTGTTCTTGAAATGAACCCTTATTACAAAGCAATAAGGTGCATACAAATGTCCAAGTGAAGGATGTTGTTGTCTAAACAAAGGACACGGATGGAAAAAAAACACAAAATATAAATCCTATTTTTGGATAATATTGAAATCGCAGACTCAGTACCTCATAAGGGGCCTGTGTATGGACAATCTCCTTTATAATTAAAAAAATCATTAAGTGAATAGAAACAATTGAATGTATGGGTTTACTGTCGTAAGTAATATCACGTGGTCAATCCCAAAGATTTAATCTTTACGTTACTTGATACTGAGAGCCCACTATAAAATCTACAGGTTTTTGGTTTTTCATGAAACTAGATTCTTATGAATGACTCATGGCTTGGAATAGATTACTGCAGGGTCACCGGCCCGCATCTTGCCGCAACTAGACTTTCGTTTTTAAAATAAAAGTGGGCATTCCATCCACTTGCTCTGACACACAAGACGGAATTGTAAAATCATGTTGGCAGGATTCGTATATGGCAGGAGGTGGTTTTACTAAGTTGGAGCCTGAAACTGAAGGGTTATGGTCGAAATAATATACGATTGTTTGTATAAGCAGAGATTTAAAAGGTTTATTCATTGAACGACACAATACACAGCAAAAATCCAACAATGGCAAGATAGTGAAGGAAGAGTTTTCTGTCAGATTCAAATTAACGTAAGGTTGACATTCTTGGTGGACTTAACTAGTCGCATTTTCAGAGCTTGTTAAACATACATTAAAGTTTGCGTTTACAAAGACATTCCAACACCTGCCCTTAAACGAAAACATTATCAACCGAATATAAGACAAGAAACATTACTCATAAAAAAAAATCTACACAATATTCCTTAAACTAAATTGGTTTAGACAGTTAACAAATTTTTCTCTTACTAGAGGTTTCGTGAGAATATCAGCCGGCATTTCATCTGTGGATAAATATTTTATATTAACAAAACGTTTATTTATAATATCTCTAATAAAATGATGCCTGATATCTATGTGCTTCGTTCGAGCGTGAAACATTGAATTCTCACACAACCTCTGTGCAGACTGGTTGTCATTATACAAAGTTAAAATACAACTCAAATTGAGACATTCCATGAAAAAGTGCGTATAAATAATGCTTCTTTACATGCATCTGAAAGCCCCATGTATTCAGCCTCTGTGCTGGATAATGCGACCGTCTTTTGTTTGCGACTTTCCCATGAGACCACAGAGTTACCTATTTTAAACACAAAACCTGTATACGATTTGCGATCGACTTCACAGCTCGCCCAGTCAGCATCTACATAACCAGCGATATCTAATCCTGATTTTTCAAAAAACAAACGATAGTTAAGTGTGCCTTTCAGATATCTTAAAACACGCTTCGCAGCCTTCCAATGAATCTCTGAAAAACAATTATTAAATTGACTTAAGAAACTCACCGCATGGGCGATGTCAGGTCGCGTACATACTGCGATGTGCATCAGACAGCCAATTAGATTTCTGTACTCATAATTGTCAGATGACGTCTCTGCTTTGGCAAGTTTGAGACCCGGTTCCATCGGAGTCCCTATGGGCTTACAGTCATCCATTTTAAATTTATGTAAAACATTTTTAATATAATTTGTCTAACACGAAAAAAGACTGGCACTTTTAGATGCTGTATTACATGTAAATGAATCTACTGTGTCTAGTTGATACACATTATTTACACGAGTAGCAGTAGCTACTATCTGATCCCCGTCTAATATCTTACACCCTTTTGAGTTGAAAGACACTTCAAAACCTTTACTGGTCATAGTGCTGACGGATAAAAGATTAGCTGTAAGTTTAGGTACAAAATATACACCACTTATTGTCTTTTCACAGTTTTTCAACTTTACTATGATGTTGCCTTGACCAACAGCGCACAGTTTATCACCATTAGCGATGTTCATCAGATTCCAGCGACGATTCCCCTGGTATGTAAGTTTTATCCAACGGATCATCTGTACTTAAAATTGAGGACTCTTCCGGGTCAGTCTCATTCGATGAATAAATCTCTTGTCTTCTCTGGCTAGACTTAGTTACTATGTCATCAGACAAATCCTCATTAGAAGACTCTGGACCGAGTCCACCATCATCGAATGATTCTGACTTAGGAACGAACAATTGAGATTGTTCTACAGAATCAATTCTTGGTGTTAAAGGGACTTCAAAAAAATCATCATGTGACATATTATTTTTAAATATCTTTGAAATAAATTTTTCTTCAAAGAAAACTACATTCCTTGCTTTTATGCAGGAAGTTGGGCATTCCGGGTCTATGAGCCTGTAGCCCTTAGTGTCCTCACAGTACCCAACAAAAATGTACTGTTTACTTTTGGCGTCTAATTTCTTTCTATTATGCACCAATGCATAAGCTAAACAACCAAAAATTCTAAGATGACTAACATCTACCTTTTTGCCTGACCATTTTTCTTCCGGCGTCACACCCATAACAGCTTTAGTGGGTGTTCTGTTTTTGATGTACACCGCAGTCTTGACTGCTTCTGCCCAAAACCGTTTGTCCAAGCCGGCATCTTGAAGCATGCACCGTGCCTTCTCCATAATTGTCCTGTTGGCCCTTTCGCTAACTCCATTTTGTGCCGGGCAGTAAGGAACAGTCGTTTGATGGACTATGCCGTGCTCCTTCAAGTATGCCTGTAAACGATTATTGACATATTCACAACCATTGTCACCTCTCAATACTTTAATTTTCCTATTGGACTGATTTTCTACTAATGCCTTAAAATTTTTGAAGCTTTCGAAGACTTCACTCTTAGACTTAAGAAAATAAATGAAAGTCTTCCTAGTAAAATCATCCGTGAAAGTCAAAAAATATTTTGCTCCTCCAAGTGAAGCTTGTGACATAGGCCCACATAGATCGGTGTGAACCAACCCTAATATCTCATTTGACCTGCTTGTAGAAACCTTAGGAAACGGTAATTTAGCCTGCTTTCCTTCTACACAAGCAATGCAAGACATATAATTATTTTCATTATAATCAATACCTGTGACCATACCTTTTTTCATAACATACATACTCCTAGAGTTCAGATGAGCCAGCCGCCGGTGCCACAGCCCTTGTGTAGCCTTACAACCCGATGCGGCAGTTGTGGAGGTTAGAAACCCTGCCTCCTCAACAGATGTGCTCGCAGACACATTCGAAACATCTGAAGTCTCCTGTGAAAGAACTGCAGAATCCAACACAGAACACGAAAAAAGACTGGCACTTTTAGATGCTGTATTACATGTAAATGAATCTACTGTGTCTAGTTGATACACATTATTTACACGAGTAGCAGTAGCTACTATCTGATCCCCGTCTAATATCTTACACCCTTTTGAGTTGAAAGACACTTCAAAACCTTTACTGGTCATAGTGCTGACGGATAAAAGATTAGCTGTAAGTTTAGGTACAAAATATACACCACTTATTGTCTTTTCACAGTTTTTCAACTTTACTATGATTTTGCCTTGACCAACAGCGCACAGTTTATCACCATTAGCGATGTTCACCTCTATAGGCTTTATGGAGACAAAGTCACTGAAGATACTTTTATCGTTACACATATGGTTCGTTGCTCCGGAATCAATACACCAAGAGTTTGCTTTGACAACAACCGAGAGTGCTGTCAACAAAGCCTTATCCTTGACAGATGGCTTCTCGTGTCTTTTATTTTTCTGAGGACAATTCTTCATCATGTGACCAGACTTTTTACACCTGAAACACTTGAAAGTCTTCCTCGCAGCAAGAGCCGTAACCGTCTCTGTATTCTCATCCCGTCGCTGGTGCTCCTGAAGTAACTTGCTTTTAACCATTTCACTCGATAGCTTGATATTATTATTTTCTAGTGTCATGATAAGCGGATCATATTCTGGTGGCAGCCCGCTCAACATTATTACAGCTACAAAATCATCATCTAACGGAGAACCAATATCAGACAGCTGTTGCACAATTTCAATAATATTGGATAAATATTTGTCCATGCTCTCGTACTCACACAGTTTCATGCTGAACAGACTTCTCAAAAGACTTAGCCGTCTGCACAATCCCTTATCCTCATAAGCTCTTTGCAAGTTATTCCAAGCTTCGAAAGCAGAGTGGCGCAGTGGAAGCGTGCTGGGCCCATAACCTGAAGGGTTATGGTCGAAATAATATACGATTGTTTGTATAAGCAGAGATTTAAAAGGTTTATTCATTGAACGACACAATACACAGCAAAAATCCAACAATGGCAAGATAGTGAAGGAAGAGTTTTCTGTCAGATTCAAATTAACGTAAGGTTGACATTCTTGGTGGACTTAACTAGTCGCATTTTCAGAGCTTGTTAAACATACATTAAAGTTTGCGTTTACAAAGACATTCCAACAGAAACTACCCAGACTGGCTCGTTTAGTGAGGCACTTTGGGTGTTTTTCCGACCGGATGTCCACACCTGCCATAATAAAAAAAAGTCTTGTGAGCTAACCTTTTTTTTTTTAGAAACTTTATGGGCTAACCTAACCTTGCAAGCTAACCTAACCTTGTGTTATTTTGTTTTTTTTTATCTACCCTACATTAGGAACTTCTCCTGTATCATAGGTACGTATGCCATATCAACTAGCTCTCAGTTAGCCACACTTTATGGGTTGTCAGGTTTTGTAGATAAATTGGCAACCAGTTGGTTGACCAACAGCTTGTGGTTAACTGAGAGCTAGCAACCTTATTTTTCCCATTTTCTACACCAGTTTCTTTCAAAAGACTTTGGATTCACTTGAAAACTTTTGCATTTGAGGTTAGTTATCAGACATAAATTTCAGTTTATTTATTTGAGGTAATTGCGACTAGATATTTACAGGCAACCCTGCAGCAATCTATTCTTACATCAAGTATCATTCATGAAAATTTAGTTTAACAAAAAACCCTTATGCCTGCAGTCGGCTCTTAGGCTACTTCGTCAGGTTACTAAGACTCCATGATACGTCTGTCACCAGGCTGTATCTCATGAACTGTGATAGCTAGACAATTGAAATGTTCCCAGATGATAACAAATACTAAACACAGAATAAAATTTTATTCAGGCTACTTATCTTTTTCTTTCGAAAGCTAACCTTTCGTGATATCCTGAATAATATCATTTGTCAATGATTCGTATTCAGTTTTTTAAATCCATAGTTAGGTAACCAAAGGTTAAACTATGCTAACCAAAAAAAATCGTTTCAAATTTCGCTTAGATGCGTTTATTCATCAATTTTATTGTTAGCATTAAAAATAGTCATTTAATTTGGAAAGTTAATGATTTGAAATTTTTTAAAGACTAACAACAACGTGTTTTACCTAAATTTAATATATTGCCTAGCATATTTAACCGTTGGTTGAATTAACTACTGATCAAAAAGCCCTAGGAGAGAAAACTCGTATATAGAGTTATGAGAAACTTATAATTATTCTGAGTGTTCTTACTTTTTAACAAAATAGAAAAACCAATTATTGTCATTGTTGTAGAAGTCATATCCATTGACCAATCCCAAGATGTACTCCCCGAAAACAACAACATAAATAATAATAACAAATGCATTTCTGTATGCGTGTAGGAAATCTTCGAACCAATGGGGCCCTCTCCTTGGGGACCAAAAGGGGCCGCAAACGCAAGAAATATGTGCCTTGTGCTATAAAAATGAACTAATCTTATGCACTATTCGCTGTAATGGCGAATGGAATTGCTTGTTTTGAGGGTAGGAATCGAGGATTATTGTGACTAAGACATGTGGGGAGAAGGGTAGACCCTGGAGCCTTAGGACTGTTTTATTGTGGAACCGTAACGACAGTATATCGTCTTGTTTTAAGTTGTCGTGGAGTGACGGAGCTGTTCATACAGCACATTCTCTGAACACGATTTTGATTTTAAATACTATATTTTTTTATTATTTGAATATTTTTTGACTTTGTGTGATGATCAGCTTTCGCCAGCGGCATAACTCAGCTGCAGTTCGGTATCCTACGGGAGCCTTATACCTGGAAGAAAGTATCCTACGTCTTAATCCAGGTCTACTCGTGTGTCTCACCCAAAAGCGTTCAGCTTTTCATATCAAACATCTGGACATCCTGATGTACAAACTTTCACGGGCAGTGAGACGGGATATTGTGAAAGGCACAGTAAAAAACCACTACCGTCGCCTTTTATAATATACATGGTGTCCAGTAATTTGATCATAAAAAACTTTAAAATGTTCGGGTTTTCAGGATCTTAAAGTTACGCAGCTCACTTTTTGACGCTTTTCTGCCTATTTTTTCACATTTAACTCCTCTTTCAGCACCAAATTAATCCCTCACAGTGGGAAAACACAAGATTGTTTAATAATTAAAGGCAAGGAAACTTTTGTAAGTGGGAATGTTATAAATATAGAGAAAATGTCGATCTCATAAATTATTTATATCCATTTTTTGCTCAATGAAAAATAGTTTTTAAGTTGCTCTGAGGCAGTCGGGCATTCTTCAGTCTTTAAAAACGAAATTTTGTTTATATTTGACTTCAAAAAGTTCCTTCGATTTTTTTTTTGTAAATAGATTTTTCCGAAATATCATTGCCCGCAAAGCTATAGTTGTTGAATTCTCTTTATACAAATCGGTAAAAAACAATGGCGAAAAAATCAATTGAAAGTTATTTTCTTTGGATATTTATTCTCCATATGCACTTTGAATTGCATGTGAAAAACTCCTGAAATTAAACAACCTTGTAAAAAGTAACCTTGTGCTCTAGACAAGAGGCCCTAGACAGGTGACATTATAACAGCAATATATAATGTATGGGGTTGCCAAGCCAGTTCCTTATATTTTGGTATTCTGACATTGCCAATGCTGACATCAATACACTGTGGAGTTTTCAACCGACTTCAAAGTGAAGCAGATTCTCTGTTTTTTTTTGTACGTTTGTTATACGATTGCTCCGCTAATTATGAACCGGTTTAGATTATTTCTATTTCATTTAAAAGCTGGTGCTTCTCATGTGGTCCCATTTAAATTTGATCAAGATCTGACGAGTAATTTTTAAGTTATTCTGAACAATGCGTGTTTTCGTGGTAAGGTACCAAAACAAAAAGAGAAATAAAACTATTTTTTTTGTTAATTTTTTTTTATCAATCCTTCTCGCTGATATAATATTTCTATATATAATATTTGATTAAACATTTCACTCACAGATAAAATATTTGCACTATACTTACAAGAACAAATTAACCATGCGTTGTGCATGAAATTAGTGGAACAATAGAAAAGCTATTGTGTCGCGCGTGGATCATCAGCACACGCGTCATAAACACACGCGAGGTTAAACATACATATAACATCACGCCTGTATTCCACGAAAGGTAACGCAGGGATGCACCTACAGTTCGCCCACATTTTGAAAGCAGCCTATAACTGGACACAAATACAGTCCCTGGGCTGCTACTGACAAATTCCAGTAAAAAAAAACAATGAGAGTTAGCCCAACCCGGTTAACGAACCCGGACCTCATATTTCAGCTGTAGCACTTGCGACCACCGAGGCAATCATCTATTCAGTTAACATAATTAAACATTTCATTCACACTTCAAACATTAGCACAACAGTTACAAGAACACAATTTATAAATAATATAGTTAATATGATAAACTAACATACAAGGAATGTGTTTGCAATTTTTCTCATTCCCCTCCCAAGGAGGGTTGCAGCCCACGTAATGCGTTCTTTATTGCCCACGGAACCCAAACGGTAGCCGTTTGGGGTTCCCTACATGTCGGTAATCTGTAAATGTAGTTGTTGGGGGTAGTTGGGAGCTTGTAAAGTGTTACCCCGTAGTTTTGATGATGTATTTTATGGATATTAGTTTAAAATCGGGGTGGGATTATCTAATCTAATATTGTAAGGAGATGAAATTGTTTGTATGTTTCTAGGAGCTTATCTATGAAAGAATAGTCTGATTACAAAATTCTTTCGATGAAAGTAATGTACAGTAAAAGCCGGATAGATGCCACACTTTTTGAAATCACTCTAAGTATATGGCCTTTTGTTCACGACGCGACACACGACACCGCAAAATGTGGTCACGATTCAGAGCTCCGTATATTTGTATGGACCGAATGTTCATTGCACGACACCGCACCACACGCGACACAATTTAGATACGGTTTCTTGCTATGTCGTCAATGCCGCTATGTCGTCGCGGTATTTTCGCGGTGACGATTTAGCGGCTGAACAAAACCGGTATGAGCTTGCTGACGACGCGACACACCACACCGCACGATTCACTCGTTGTTCGTCATTCACATGCTTTATAACAATACAAGTGCACTGCAGTGTCGTTGCAGAATCGTGTCTAGTGAACAAACGAACGGACGACAGAGTAGGCAGTGTGTCGTGTCTTATAAATCGTGTCTGCAAATCGTGGCGTGCGGTGCCTTGCGAACAAACGATCTATATGTTAGCAAAAAAAAAAAAAATTACTGAATTTGTAATACTGGCCGGTAATTTGGTTTTTTAACTTCAAATTTATGAATAGTAATAAACATTATCTATAATATTCCTAGAGAACTAGGGATTTTTGCGGATCACTATATTTTTGGATATCTACCACACATAGGGAATAGCTGCCTAATCCATGGAAATTATGTTTAAGATAGATAGAACCCGAGAAACAGCGCAAATATTCCGCAAAAACCTTGATCACATTTTGCCTTCCCATGCAATCGTGCAGAGGCAATGAGACACGGTCTACTTAGTGGTAGCTGGAGAATCTTTCGATATATTAGTAAAATAGCATTCGATTCATCCGCGAAACTAGAGTAATTACAATCGGGGCAACTATACCCCTGGGGCAACTGTCCTGGTGTTAACCTACATTACCCCTTGCTATTATAGGCCTCTTCTTGTTCCTAAAAAGGCACGGTGCCTGTGAGTTATGGAACGAGCTTCTATAAAAAAAAAACCGTACAGTAAGTGTCTTACTGACATATCCAGCACTTCACTACTTCGGCACATCCAGTAGTCCGGCACTCTCCGCCCGCGTCTTCCCCACAGTTCTCTACATATTCCCTTATTAAATTCGTACTTTATGATAGCTTAATTTTATTTATCTTGATTTTTATATACAATTTAGTAAACCGAATATGCCAACAATGCAGTACCCCCTGCTTTTCTATAGTGCCGGATATTTGTAGATCCAGTGACATAATGAATATTCGTACCTTCCAGAGATTATGTTTTAGAAACATATAAACAAACAATTGTATATATCTATATTGTGTTAACTAAAACGGCTTTATTTAGTTACGCAGTAGCGTTCTCGGTAAGCTAACCTCGTCGTCGCCGCGTCGTCATATTACAATCATTAAAAACTTTTAAGTGGGATTTTGTTAATATCGGCAAATGACTAAGACCACAGACATATCCACAGACTAGATAACGCAAGTCTCTCCATCTGTATGAAAACCATGAGTGCCACTTCTCACATACAATTTTTGAACAAAATTTACCGACGAATGAGAATGTTTCACCTTAACTTTCTTTTTGATACGCGAAATACATATAATTGCATCGTCTAGTTAGATTTATGTCTGTGCATTAGACTCAAGGCTACAGTCGTATTGACATCAAGAAACCTTGTAGAACACATACAAAATTCAAGAACTTCATTCAAAAAGCCTTTACAACATTCAATTATTTCTTGAATGTTCAGCTCACACCTGCACTTCCCTTGGCCTATTGAAATAAAAACGAACGAATTGTTTCGAACTTTCTTAGAAAACTGAACCTAATGTTAGGTGCATTTAGGAGTAATTTCCCTTTAGGTGTGAGAGTCATTATTTGCCGTGAATATATCGATAATATAGGGTGGTAGGAACTTTAGAATAGCCTAATGATGTGTACGATAGCAGTACTCAGTTACCCCTCAGTTGGCCGGTAGACGATGTCTTGGCGACATTTCTCTTGGAGCTACTACGAATATTTAAATTATTTCATCGATTGCAACCGTCTTCTGTTATACATGTATATGAATCAAGTGAGTTGTATTTTATTACATTTGATTGGCTTCAGGATAATTAAAAGGAAGTTGAATACAGTATTGTAAAAGTTATTTTCTCGTTGTAAGTTTGCAAATGTGAAGTTTAAGCACGAAAAGTATTAGCACGTCAAAGCTTTTTAGAAAGTCATTTGATCAACATCATTATTTCACCCAAAACACGTCGACTGCTGGACATAGGCTTCCCCCAAATATCACCACATCGATAGGATTCTCGCAACTCTAACCAGGTCTTCGGTCCACCGAGAGGGAGGCCTTCCAGCGGTTCGCGGTCGCCACTCCAGAATCTTTTGGCTCCATCGACCATCCGTTCTGCGAAGAATGTGCCCTGTCCGCTGCCACTTAAGTTTGGCAATTCTTCGGGGTATGCCAGTAAACCCAGTTCTCTGGCAAGTTATTTTAAATTAACAAAATGTGTATTTTGCGCTTGGATGAGTTCTCTATTATGCTATAGGCAATTCGTAAAAACCAGTAATTGTATACAATCTATAGAATACCGGGCTGATTTAGAAAATGTGTGAAATGATAATTCAAACATTGAATAATATACACTTTGCCTAGGAAATGTAAACATATCCTAGGATTTGTATACAATTCCTAAATTGTTCAAGGAAATGTGTTAAATAGATGAATAAATCCAATAATGTATCAATATGTAAGATTTGTTTTTATTAAGATTCTTATTGAAATATTTTCATTCCTATTATGAAATCCAAAAAAATAAATAATTGGTCACACGTTAAATCTTTATAAGACTTAGTAACAATAAAAAAAATCAGTCAAGCTATCAAGCAGCCTAGCCTTTTCCCAACAACATTGGGTCAGCTTCTAATCTAACCGGATTCAGCTGAGTATCAATATTTTACATGGAGCGATTGCCTATCTGACCTCCATAACCCAGTAACTGGGTAGAACGTACCCCTTGGAAAGACTAGTGTCAGCTTTCCTTGCGTCAGATTTCCTGGCATGCCTGACTCAAAGATCTACGAATAAAAGCCGGGATCAACGGCTTAACTAACTTACCGATGCACGGAGGCATCTCGCTATGTAAGAATGGTCAACCAACCATGGACCCGTAAGTTCGACCGGTGCGGCTGTTATAATTAGGCCACGATTAGTTTTAAAATTAGAAATAGGTGTTTTCTTCAGAACTTGCTGATCGAGATTCGGACGCCATAATGAACCAAACCCTTTTGCGTGACCGATGCGCTCCCTGAGCTGTGATTGGCCCCTGCGATCACGCGAGCGATTGAATACCCCGTATGATAACGGGCCGATATCCGGTTTTTAACAGATTTTCTATTGCCGTTTAAGAATTTTATACAATTCCTAGGAAATGTGTGAAATCTATCCAATCGAAAATCTATAAATTTCCCAGGAATTGTATTCCTGATTTTATACATTTCCTATAACATATACATTTAATTCATTGTCATTCTCTTGACCTCATCTCAATTTATTTGAGGTCGACGCATCATATTGTCTTCCGCTTCCATACTTCTAAACTGATTTTAGACATGTCATCTAGGTTACACTTAATCTATTTAACATATTTTTTAAGATACCTAATATTTTTCTGAAACTTTCAACACCACACTCCACTTTCATTTCAAACCCGCTGGACAGCTCTAACACAGCCCACCCTCTAAGATACGAGCGTGAAGATAACCCTATTCGTGCTACAAACGTTGGAACTTAAACAACTTGTACAAAGGGTAAACAACACAAGGGTAAGTTCTGTATTTTACTGCACTATTGTCACTCTGGTCACAAGGGACCTTCATGACAGTTTTTTTTTTACTTTTGTTTAAAAATCGACCGTGTAATGTGAAGGGTTTATTGCTTGGGGGTAACCAGGAGTGAGCTTTCGTGGAATTGTTTTGAAAAGGCTAGAGTTTGATGAACAGTTTAGCTAGCTGTTTTTTGTGTAGTTTTAATTATTTTATTGCGTACATCCGAAATTTCATAATTATTAACAGGCTACAATAGACAGTAAAATGCAATACGTCATGGACGACAATAGTGAAGCGACGTGCTCTTTGGCCCCGATGTTCTGAAGAATTAATATTCACTAATGAATCGAATTATGTATCAGTAAATAAAGCAGTAAAAATTAAATATTTTATATAAGGATCTAAATATCAATTGTAATAAATTGGATATTTTAATATACATATAGATAGAGAAAAGTAGTACAAAATGTAACAGATCATTTTAATACATAAAAAATAATACTTTAAACGCCTGGGTATGTTTATAAAGCAATACAAAATGTTGAGCAAAAAAAAATTTTAAACGATTAAAATTTCTTCGTAATAAAGTGTTGTAAGAAATCGAATCGGTAACGCATTATACATAAATGATAAGCTTTTCAGCTGTCAAATGTAAAATTATAGTCTAGACGCAATAATGATAATCTTTTTTTGTTGTCATTTCTTTTATGTTTTCTAACTTTTTACACAAGTAAAAAGCACTGTGCAAAGGCGGACTTAATGCTTTCTACCAATCGACCTTACGGTGGTGCAGATACAGAACATGGCAGGTGCAATAAAAAGGTAAATAGATACATAAATAAGTATAAACAATATAATTGAGAAATATAGTGAAGTAGTATAGCAAATGCTAATTAATTCTTTCATATCAATTACCAACTCTTTCAATATAGTTTGTGCACGACTGCTAAGGTGCCGCAGCGGTGCGTTTGTTGATTTGCGCTCGACCGGTTGATCAACCGGCCCTTATTCAATTAGTAACATAGTAGTACTTTAGTCAGCGAGTCTTCCACCATGGTCAGCGCGTCTTTATACCCATGGTCTCAAGACAAAGTGACAATCTATAAGCGACAACTATTGCCAAAAGCCCAAAATGTTTGGCGGTGATCACGTCATATTTCGGTAGTGCAAATAATGCTACTTAGTTTTGCCCTCTCGTCTGGTGTAAGGGTAACCCCCTTACACCCCCCGTTCACACAGAACATCTGTATTTTCAGGACCGTTTTTAACGGATCCTTCTCTACTGGAGGTGATGTTCACACCGCATTTACAGTACCGTTCTAACGGATCCGACACTACTGCTGATGTTCACACCAACCAACTTTCTTCAAGGATGGACGTCCGTATACACGGATCAGTATTTTAATACTGTTGTGTGTGTGAACCCGCTCATACAACTCATACGTCAGCGCCGAATAAAAACGTAAACGATAAAGCGGACCTGTAAGAGGACCTCTGTCCGTTCAGCCTAGCTGACCTATTAGGTGTAGTAACCTAAAGGTTAGATATGTTGTTGATTATTTTTGGAAAAGGCTTGGAATACGATAATGATAGCGATTCGCGAAATTCAATTCATTGTGTACGGTGCACGTACATGTTTTTTAATGAGTATAATTTGGCTTTGAAATAAATAGGCTCGTAATATCATCACTTTGAGCGCGACCTATATGAGAGTATACTCCAATCATACAACAGAGCATAGATGATGCATTTTGTAGATAATTTCAATTTAGTCTTCAATTAGACTCGGTTTGAGCCGGACGGACAACTTGCATTTTTATTTAAATTCATGCCCGTTGACTATTAACTGACATTCATTGCATTTTACTGTCCTTTTCTGCATACAGGAGGTATTGCAAGACGCACCTCAATAGTAATTATTGGCAATGTAAATGGCCTGTTTCTTACCTAACCTGGCTTCCAATCGAGCCTCAGTATCCACATACAGTCTATAATTTCCTTTGACACAGACTATCATTCATTTTCTATCTTGTCAATATACATTTCTTTGAATTCCTGACCGTCTGGTTTATAAATAGAGCAGTGTGTCTCGTGTGGAAAAATATATTCGTTTTCTGCTGCCAGCTCGGCTTGAATTTTTTTGGAAAAAGGAGAACAATGTTCTGCTATGGCAGGTTTGTTTAAGTTCTACCTTCCAGATTGTACATACTTATGGCATGTACCTAGTTCCTACATACCGGTGCCGAAGCCGAAGCAAAAATTGCTAAGTTCTATTGATATTATTTTTGGCACTTCTGGCTTTGGCTGTGGCATATTTCAATTGTAAGCTATTTGAAATTAAATTATATGATGTTACTTTCGAGCTGATTACCTACAATGGACTTATATAGTAGAACAGTAGTAAGTAATAAGTGTTATTTTACAAAAGGCTTGATCAAAAACGACTTCAAAACATAGGTAGGTACAATTCGTGACATACCTATAAAAACGACTTCTAAACATACACCATTTACATCCACCAATGCATTTCAAATAGATTCGCTTAGATCTCTGCCCACCCATTTCCGGAAAGCAAGCCTATATATACCATCACAACAAGTAACCCCAACCAGGAGCAGTCAAAACACAATTCAATAGTAATCGCACAGATGTCAAGGGAAATTGATTCATAAGTTCGTAGCAATAAAGGTGGCTGAGTCAATTTTGGCGGCTGCGATGGGATATTCAACCTTATTTCTTCGGGATAGGAGAGTGATGTGTGTTGAAGTTATCGAATTGTACGACGGTGTATCAATCGTGGGGTAGGAATGGTTACAGTGTGGCCATGAAGTTTGGTTGATATTAGAAAACTAACTTCATAATTATTAGAAGTGATAAAAATCGGCAATGTTTCGGTTTCTATGTGAATTGTTGCCATTTTTTAAGAAGAAGGGTATACACAAAAATAATGAACTTTCATTCCTATATTAAAAATACGAAATTCTTTTGATGAGACTTGGCACACGGATGACTTGGATTAGGATACCGGATACTTTTGTAAGTTGCCTTGAGTTGGTATTTTGCACCTCTAGGTGTTGTATTTTAACAAAAGCCCGTCTTGTTCAAAATGTCGTCTTTCGAGACAGGGTCATGGGCATCTAACTAAGATTTTCTGATTATTGTTATGTATTTTAGGTACCTATATATTTTAGATACACTTCAAACATTATTTTTTTTGTAACCAATTGAACCGTTTTTGAATAGATTATACCAGTAATACCAAACTCTTTTACAAAACTTTTTAAACAATTACAAATGCCTCTCTTATAAATATTCTCGTGTGATTCGTGGCCACCCCCTCGGACAAATTTGGCCACTTGTCCCAATCATAATGTACCGATACAAATCACAATTAAAGGAATATAATTTGTTTAATATCCACTTGCAATCCGATTGCATAGGGAGGGGGAGGCTATCGATAAATTAAGCTAATTTAATTACTTTTTGTCGATGTTTGTAAAGTCGGTAAGTACTAGTGATTAAATTATTTGTCAATTAATTTAAAAAACGATATAAAATGTAATGGATGTTTAAGCAGTGTTGCATAAAATGGAATGAGGGAGCAAAAACTGAAAAACTGAACATAACAGGTCAGTTTTTTTTTTACTTAAAATAAGTAATTGAAGCAAAGCAAACGGAGAAAGAAATGTATTTCATATATCGCACATTTTTTCGCGTTCTCTATAAAAGTCTTAAAGAACCAAAGATCTATCATTACGTCAATAATATGTTACATGTTAACATCCTTTGATCTTTATGGAACTATAATCACATGACAATACTGAGTATTCGAGTAAGTAGGAAAAGAAAAAAAACAGCTGTCTTGGCCAGGAAAGTTTAAAAAATAACATTATTAATTTTTTTTCAGACATAAGGAATATTTACAGTCTCTTCAACCGATTTTGATTATATATTAATATATTCTATAAAAATAATGATAGCATAAAAAGCATAAACCTGGTAACAAAACAACTGTTTAATACAGCTGCCATTTGTCATTTCACCAACGCAATAGAAGTCAAAATTGGTTGAACGGGGTGCAAATTGGGATTATTTCTAAGCCTAGTGTTATTTTGAATGAGTTTGTTGAGTTTTAGTAGGATTTTTTTAGTTTAGACTGTAGGTAGGTACTAAAAATAACATTGTATTTTATAAAACGACACACGGAACCCTGAACAATGTAAACTGATCCATCTCCGAGTTTTGAATCAATCTGGGAATAGCGAAGGCGCTAGTACATACACCCATTAGTCCATACATCGACCCGGTTCTCAAATAGAGTAGGTTGGTTATAAACAAAGCTTATTTTGTTAGATGAAGTATTTTTTTCGTGTGAGGTGGTATTTCTTTGGTGTCAGAGTAAATTCAGCCGCTTCTAGGAACCCCAAAGGCCTCTGACTTGGCTATTTCAGACTTAAATTAACTACATAAGTCCAGGTTTCCTCACGATGTTTTTCTTCACCCTTGCCCGGATTTGAACTCCAACCTCATGCACGAGAGGCGAGGTCTTACCCACAGGGCCACTACGAGCCAAGTGATAGTCAATAATTTTGGTTAATCATATCTGAAATAAGTAACTGCCCTGGTTGACTTTTTATAACTGGTTCAAGAGAGGCAAAGTCAGAATCGATCATTCTCCTTCTTAATTGTAGCTTATAGTAAGCAAAGTTGCCTAGGCAATAACAGTTTTAATCATTTTGAATGATGTCCAATGTCCAAACTGTTTCTTGCCATCAGCTAAAAAACGATGAGTACATACACATTATTTATTGTATAGTGAAAGACATACATTTCACGTTTATAATATTAGTAAGGTATCGGTAGGTAATTACGACAAAAAATCGGGCATTGGGCCAATCATTAATAATTACGAGAATCGCGATCGAATTAGAAACAAAAGCACGATATGGAACAAACCGGTCACATACCGCATTTTTTATACGCCCTCCGAGTTTCTTCTACATTCATGGATTTTTTGATACACGCTCGTGTCCGGCCGTCACGAATATTGCGCTGACCTTTCGGAGTCATCATAACCTGACCTACTTGAAACATTATAAGTTTTTGATGGGATTCGTCAAAATAGTATCCAATCCTTTAATACTTAAATAGGTCAGTCCGTGAAATAGTGGCTTATGTCTAGAACATGGACGGGTCATTGTACTGGTAGCTTATAATGATTCAAAAACTTCAGCCTTTATTTTAATAACAGAACAAATAACAGAAGAAATGTTTTCAGATTTAGGTGTCAAGGAAAAGGGCGTACGTTTTTCAAGACACTAAACTGAGAGAAAACCCTAGTGAATTAATAAAAAAATAGATGCATACATTTTCAGTCAAACCGGATGCATCAGAATATCAGTATTTTAAATAAACAAAACAAAATACTTTAAAAAGCACCCCAACATTAAAATAATTAATTTTATCGATAGATTTATAAAAGCTTACGTGTCCCATCACTAAACAATGACATACGTGTGTCCCCTGTTACACGCGTGTATCAAATATTGGGGGAGCAGCGTTTGAATATTATAGTTGTATGCTGCACCTGTGAATCTAATGTGGTTACAACTTAATTACCATTGAGAAATTATGAATTTAAAATAAAGGGAATGAATAGTGAAAGTGTTAAATTTATTTGAATACTTAGAAGTTTTGAGTTGGAAACTGCCTTTAAACATCATTTGGAAGCAACTTGAACACACTCTAGACAAGTTTTAAGCCATGGTAAAAATACCAAAATGTATGGGATTAATAACGTGAAATTTCGATAGAGCTTGACAATCCCCATACAATTTTTCAATCGATTCGATTTTTTGAATGAACTTTTTTTATTTACAACTTTTTAGTGTTTTTTTTTTTAATTAGGTACATTTAAACATATAAGTGTTATATATTTTTGAAATCACCTCTTAAAACCCTTTATTTTGATACCCCACAGGGTAGGTAAGGAAGAAAAAATAATTTGGTCCCCCACAATATGGCGCCCAAAATCCGCAATTTTTCTACTATCCAATTTTAATGCAACCAGTGACACTCGCAGGGTTAAGACAAATCGATTGACGTAAGAATCATCGAAATCTTAGTTTAGTTGAAGTAATCGCGATTTCACAAGTGGCAAAATAAGAGTCCAAAACGAGGTTTCAATACACCTTTATTTACTTCGTACCTAAGGCGCTTGTCCCACCGCCGACGATTAAGCGATTAGATATCGATTATTTTCACGCTGAAGAAACATACAAAAGCAAGAGCCCGTGTCAATAAAAGAGATACATTTAGTAATCATTGATCGCTGGCTGTTCACTCTGCCGGCTAGTACTCTCTGCCGCTAGTACGTGTATCGCAGCGATAAGAGCTTTCAACGTTATAGTCGCAAAGCGACACTCGCTTGGTAGTCAGAACTTACGCCGAGAGACCAACCAACCAACGCCTGCAGGACTGACAGTCCGAGCGAGTGGTGCGAATAATCGTCCGTCGCCCAAAAACACTCGCTCATAGCTGTGCGTTAAAACAATCAGAACAATACACTGATCGTTTCTCACTGCTCGACTCTCGCTGGTCATCGGCGGTGGGACAAGTGCCTATGTTTTCTTTCGTTTTACTACGTTAGAATTTAATAGAACCGGATTTCGAAGCCACTTTTCAATCAGAGCTGATCTAGAAATAACCGTAGAGCATTAGAAATGTTCACTATCTTTGCGAAGGAAGAATAAGTGCATTCTCGTCAAAAGAGTTTTCTTCTTTATAAAATACTAGGGACCCGCCCCAGCTTCGCACGGAAATAATTATAGAAAAATCCTGCCTGGTTTATCCCTCTTTCTTATATTGATAACCTTATCAAAATCCGTTGCGTGGTAGAGAAAAAGTTAGCGGAGAAACAGAAATGACTTCGACAGACGCGGACAGCGATTTTGTTTTATACTATTAAGGCCCAATTGCACGTAGAACTAAACTCAGAGTTAGTTGCTAACACGAGGTTAAATTGACAGTTTGTCATAAAATATTGTCAATTTAGGTTGTGCGGTTAAGAGATCTATCACCAGCAATTGTAATTGCAAAGTTTCTTGAGAACGAACCCGATCCAGGAAGTACTAACTCTTGAGTCAAGGAGATTTACCATATCCTGAATAGAAACGTACAATTACTAGGTACTATCGGATAGCTGACTTCTATTCACAGATTGAAAACGTAAATGCCAGTTGTCAATAGGTTGTGGTACCATCAAGGATGGTCGTCGAATCCCATGAATAGTTTAGTGCCGTTTCAGTTGTCTCTGTGATGTCAACGCACCATCAAAGCTAGTGCAAATTGAACATGTCGTGGGTGGTGACCACAGAACAGGATCACTCTATATTTGTTCATTATTTTCAGTTACGAATGTGCTCGTGAATACTTATCTTCTTTTTTATTATTGATAGATTCGTGTTTTCCACCATCTCACCTGATGGTAAGCGATGATGTGATCGACGGTGAAACTCGCTTCCCTAGTAGTATTGTAGGAGAGTTATTTTAAGCTCTATGGAGTACGGGACCAACCATGAAATTGAGAAAAAAAAAAAACAACTATTCTGATTGAATGTTGTCGAGTTATGCGATCATAAATGTAGTGATTAGCCTTTTTTTCATATTGCAGAGTTTATTCCTTAATAATTGGTTGTTTATATTCATAAATAATTTCTTAAAAGAATCTCAATGAATAAAGAATCACACTTTATAAAAAATAGTTGATGCTTTTTTTCGTAATCATATCTGTCAATTAAACCCCTTGGTCATAAACCGTGTACCAGAAAATCGAGCAACTAAATAAACTAAAGGTGTACCGAACCCGATGCCGAGCTGAGGACCGTAAAAATATATATTTCGTGCAGCAACATTGCAATAACGTGAGGATTCCTAATTGTGAGTTAGTGCGCCCCCGGGACAGAGCCAGACATGAGACCCGGACCGTGGGTAATAGATAGTGCACTTTTTATTTTTTCCTTTCGGTCTAACGCGACGTTTGAGAAGCTGGGTGAGCACGGATATTGATTATGGACGTATTAGGAAATTTACGGTTGAAATATCAAACGCAACTGAATTTGAAGTTGTCGTTACGTCTTATTCCGTTTCTGTTATTAACTGACGATCAAGCAACCGAACGTAACAATTTCAGAAATCAGTTTTACAAGTTGTCAATACTTCCTACCTTAAAACCAAATGTATACCCTAATCTTTTTTGAGATATTGCTGGAAATTATTATAGTCCGGGAGGTAGTTTTGCATACAAAAAAGATATGGTAAGTCGGCTGATATTGACAACGATAGTAATTGATTTTATATGACTCATAAGTGAACTGTCCGTTAGCTGCTCAAGTAGCGGTGGGTGTGGGTCGCGAATAAGCAATAGTACGCCGGCTGAAACTTTGTTCCTAAATATTTAACATCATCTGAGTTAAAATAAATCGTCAACTGCATCGTGGGCCGATGATGACCCCTATGATGTCATTCGTGACAAATTTTAGCCTGCGTACTATTCCTTACTTTTTTTCACCAATGCCGCAACCTTCTAATCCGACACCCACCGTGGGTGCGTCAGCTGACGCTTGGTTCACTTATTATTCATTCGAGATCTTTCGAAAAATTTGGCAATCAGCAATCAGATCAGCGTAAAAACACTACCTAAAATGCAACGCTACCTCCCGGACATTACATATTTTTGAAGAAAACTACCATAGTTATTTGTATACTCAGTGAAGCAATATTTGAAAATCCTGTACATTTTCCTTAGAATACTTCACAATAACATTTTGATTAGCTGACTAACAAGAGAAGTTTCATCATAAAAAATCAAAGCGGCCGACCAACAGGGGCTGTAATATTTATAGCGAGCGCATATGCGACGGCGACACGACAAACATTCATTTCGGCAACAATGCCGGTCAACAACTTAAGCATATTGGCTGAACACTCACTCCCAATCAACGTCACAACATCGCCCCCGTCTATAAAAAACAAGTGTTTGCTCTCATAAAGAATGAGTGCAAATCTGCACAATGATTGTTTATGTTTCCATATCGTCCCGAGCACTATTGTTGCGAGGAGCACCCTCCTTTTATTTACAATGAAACGTACGATTTAACATGAATGCAGAAGTTAATACGGCGGACGAGTACAATGGCGACGACGCCCCTCATAATCCTCTTAATCATTAAAATATTGACAGGAAACTAACAAGTGCTTCTGTCCGCAGATGGGCCACCACGGCATGGAGGGGCTGGATATGCTCGATCCACTGACTTCCTCCTCGATGACCACCTTGGCGCCGATGGGAGAGGCGGCTCCTCCTCACCACCAGCTGCACGGCTACGGTGCCATGAACCACGTGATGAACCACCACCACCACGCGGGCGGGCTGTCACACGCGCCCCCCGCGCACCTCGGCCATCCCGCCGCCGCGCTCCACCCGGACACCGATACAGACCCGCGCGAGCTCGAGGCCTTCGCCGAGAGATTCAAACAACGAAGAATCAAACTAGGAGTCACACAGGCAGACGTCGGCAAAGCTCTCGCCAACCTCAAACTTCCCGGCGTAGGAGCCCTCTCACAAAGCACCATCTGCCGCTTCGAGAGCCTCACACTAAGTCACAACAACATGATAGCACTGAAGCCAATACTGCAGGCATGGCTCGAGGAGGCAGAGGCGCAGGCCAAGAACAAGAGACGGGACCCCGACGCGCCGAGCGTGCTACCCGCTGGTGAGAAGAAACGTAAGAGAACTTCCATAGCGGCGCCGGAGAAGAGAAGTCTCGAGGCGTACTTCGCGGTGCAACCGCGGCCGTCCGGGGAGAAGATCACGGCGATCGCGGAGAAGTTGGACCTGAAGAAAAACGTGGTGAGAGTGTGGTTCTGCAACCAGCGACAGAAACAGAAGCGGATGAAGTTCGCGGCGCAGCACTGACCGGCGGGCGGCGGCGCGGCTCTGCTCTACCCGGGCCCCGGGTACGGCTACTGAGCACGCCGCTGCGCGCCTCCGGCATGTGGCACGCCCTCCATACCCTCACACAGCAATAAGGATCTCATTCCGATCTCATTCTTAAACTCCCTTCGAGTCGAGCAACTTAGTCTTTAGTGTAGATATTATACCGTTCTTGAGTTTGTTTACACGTTCCACGTATTCTTATATATTTTTCGAGACACAGGGTATATAATAATCGATTATATACATATCATTACAGTGAGTAGATGTCGCTTCAATCGTTCAGTTCGTGCGCGCCGTATTTTCAAAGTTTTCGGAGCATCGAATATGTACATGAATAAAAAATTGAAATTCAGGATTTTTAAGAGAATGTGCCTTGCAAATAATCAATATTCTGTGTTTTAATGTTAGTAACTTCATTGCTGCGAATCGCAGGAGTCGCACCAGACAGCCGGAAAGCCGGACGTCCGAAGTCCGGTCCGGTCGCAACACGGTGCGGCGCGCAGCCCGGGTGGTAACATGCGAGACCGAGGCTTCCTTTTAAATGTAGAATTAAGTATAATTTCCCAGACTTTGCTCATTATTTAGAAGAGGCTGAGAACTAGCAGAGTTACCACCGGTGCTCTGTGCACGCGCAGTCTAATGTTTAAATATTTAATGATAAATTCGTTAGGCGTTTTGTTCTCATTATATTGATACTGTACAAAATAATTGTAAGAAATTATAGTTTCAAGCCTAAGTTGTAGATAATATTTGGTAGGGTTTTGTACTATATTACGATAATTTATTTTACTTTCTGTTCGTTTGTTCATTTTGTATGTTTATTATTAAAATTTTCACGAAATGGCACAATTTCTAGTTTAAGAGGTTATTAGTGACATTTAGCCAAAATAGTATTAACAATTCATTTGTAAATAACTCACCTTTCAATTAACGAGTAGGCGTTAGTTTAATACACATAGTTACTAAACAAAAGGAATTAGTACAACGCGCTTGGATTCATGCACGACATATAGAACGTTTTGTTTGTCTGTCACTTTTGTAATGAGATGTAGATGATTAGGAACGGCGAAGTTACAAAATCACTCGATGCCAAAATCTTAATTTGAAACGTCAATAAATTCTAAATTGAAATGCGGCCAAAGTATTGACGATAATGAAATTAAATTAAAATTAATTTGTGACTACCCTCGGTTGTTCCCTGCATGAATCCAAAATGGTGTTATGCACCACAGCTTAAGTAATAGAAAATCCGAAAAAAAAACATAAAAATTTTGCGAATTATAAATAATATTTTTAAAAGATATTTTGTAAATATAGATTTAATAAAAAGACTTAAGTAATGAAACGTGCAATTTAGACTTCGGTAATTATAAAAATAACTGCTAGGAATTAATGGGATCTACCACAGACAGTGAACCACACGTTATTCTTTGTAAACAATCTAGTCATTAATAGCTTTATTTATATTTAAATCTTTATTTTATTGTTTTCAAAAGACTTGATAATTTTTATAATTTATTGATGTTAAATAATTTTTTACTCCGATGTACAATTTTACCAAATTTTAAGTGTATTTATTAAGGAAATATGATGGAAGATATACCCTTTTTGTTGAAATTTAGTACTTATTGGGATCCTGAACTGTACGATACCTTACGTCACCACTCAATCTAATATGAACTAAGATTCGTGATATTACAGCGTTAAAATTAGAAATAATTACGCATTTTTTTGTTAAAATATTTTTTACTGTAATATAGGAAAAGTGGATTTATGAACTCTGAAATTGGTATAGAAGGAAGAAATACCCTTAACTAATAGAGGATTATCGTACTTGTAAATAAATTATTGAAGGAAAACATAAGAAAACAATCCTTACTAAATTGTGACGTAAGCTATGTACAAAAATAATTTATTAATTATTTTAATTTGTAAATAAAATGAGAATAATTAATAATAGACCGAACGTAACTATTATTACTATTAGTTCTGGTAACTAAGTCAGTAATAATTTTAAGTAGACATTAGAAAAAGTTTCTCTTGCAATTATTAATTCATAATTAATTATTATTATTAATAATAAAAAAGAAGACAATCTTATTTCGAAAACCAATAAACAATAAATTGAAAATAGAAATATTAGTAAAACCTGTTGTTTCATTATACCATCACACCATCCGCATCCCTCTGCAAACGACACTACACTAAAAATAGCACCCAGATTCCGTAACATCAAAGAATGCCCGCTTGCATTCATAGCTTCATATATGTTCAAAAATTCGTCTACAGTCCGTCAAATCTAAGAAGTACCGTTTGACAGCTATAAAAATACGTTGTATAAACTTAAGTTGATGCTTACGAATGATACTCGTTGTTATAGTGTATAGGCAGCATAGTAATTAATTAGGATTATGAATTTGATTATTCGTAAACTTTCATACAAAGTTATCACGGCAAGTTAAATGAGAAACGTCATCGGACTTCTTAGATTTGACGGACTGTAATCGACAACGTAAAACGAAAACTGTTGAGTTGTCAAATTGAAAGGGAGCGATGCGCTCTCGATCTGTCAAACTAGTTACGCAGTTAGGGTACTAGATGATTCGACCATGACACGTTATGATAGTCTATGCCAAATCAAGCCTCAAGACAAAAGTCTATGACCAATTTGTGTTACCAGTGATGTGTTTGTGACTCTGAGACGTGGTCGCTCACAATGAGCCTCATCAGAAAACTAACAGTCACCTCAAGGGCAATGGAGAGGGCTATGCTTGGATTTTTCTTGCGTGATCGAATCAGCAATGTATAGAGAACCAGGGTTACCGAAATGGCCCGAATTGCCAAACTTAAATGGCAGTGGGCAGGGCACATTGCTCGCAGAACGGATGGCCGACGGGGCAGAAAAGTTCTGGAGTGGCGACCGCGAACCCGGAAGACGTTGCGTTGGAAGGTCTCCCTATTAGGTGGTCCGATGACCTGGTGAAGCTTGCGGCGATCCGCTAGATGCGGGATACACGGGACCGGTCAATGTGGTGGGAGGCCTATGTCCAGCAGTGGGCGTCTTTTGGTTGATATGATGATGATTATGCCTAATAACAGCATGAATTGGGTTAAATTCCCTGGAAAGAGTGATGCTTTTTCAGACTCACGTTATTAATAATTCACTGGCTGAAATATCAACATATATCCGATGATATTTTGGGCCGTACAGTAACACAAGTTACAAGACATTAATTAAAAATGTTTTTTTTTAAAACAAGCATTTTTTGTATTTTCTTAGCAAACCCTGTCATTTGATACCCATATCATGGCAGTGCACAAAAAGTAACTAGTCCGCCATCTTGGGCCGTCCACCATATTGCATTTAGAGTGACGTCACTTAGCTAACCATGCATTGTCATCCAAACCAAAAGTGTATGCATAATTTCATTTTAATCGGTTGAGGATAACTGCTTTAAAATTCAGTTACAAGATTGGACCCGACTACACTTACATACATACATACATACATTGCAAGTTAAATAAAAGCTTGTCAAAAAGTACAAGTTCCAAGAGGCTCTAGACAAGTGTCATTCGCTGTTAGCGATACAGATGGCCAAAAAAAAAAAAATTAAAGGATTGGTCACGTGACATTTCGATAGCATTTGACATTACCATACATTTTTGGCATTTGTCCAATCGCTGCCTCAGAAGGGCAGTTCTTGTATTTTAAACTAACGTTCGCATGTTAATTTATGTCAGCCTCAATCTCTTAAAAACATCTATCTTCTTTGTAAATTTTGGCTAGTTTTTCACATGGACAATATATGTAAAAAACTAACCTCGACATGATATTGCAAATTGAATTTGAACATTTTTTAAGTACGAGGAAAAGCTTTACCTGAATCTTCAACTATTATAAAAAGGTAAGAAAATACCATATATATAGTCTTTTTCCATGGGGTTAAGCAGAAACTACAGAACACCATCTACATCGTCATCATCAGCATTTCAGCCGAAAGACGTCCATAGCTCATAGACCTCCCCCAGGCGTAAATAAGTCATACAGGCACGCCAATCAAGAGTACTAATAAATAAAGCCGGGCGCTTTTAATAAAAATAAGCAAGTTAAAATAAAACTTAAATAAACTCCCAATATCCACTAATGGGGTTAAGCAGTAACTAGAGATCCACGATCTTTACACACTTCGCTGATCAAAATGGTAGTCCACTAAAACTTCTGTAGTTTGCATTAGATCACAGTAGTTCCATTCCAACTTTCTACCAACTAGCGATGCTCTGAACTTGTTGGACAGGCGTCGAAATAGACACGTTACAATTGTGACTTCACGGCCATGGTCGGCCTGGATTGGGTCGGTATATTTTCAGATGGATTGAGAAAGCTGTGATTTTGTAGTTCAATTTTAGACTGCCTCGTTGGTCTGTGGTTGCAGGTGCTATTGCTTATCAAGAGGTCCTGGGTTGGATTCTCGGGTCTGGATAAGTTTTTTTTGGTAATTTCCATCTAGAATTTCATTGTAGCAGGGTCTAGATTTTTACCTGGTTGATGGGATAGGTGTCGCCATCTATTACATGGGACTTATACGGAGACATTGATTTTTTTTTATTTAAATTGAATTTTTCATTATTTGACTATTTATCTAAACTTTATTTTAAACATTCATTATTTTATTATTGTTATTCTATAGCATCATTTATTTCCAATTAAAACTTACATTATAAATTCTCCAAGTTATATTAATTGTATAATAAGCTAGGGAGTGCAGTGGTGGCCTAGTGGTATCGGCCGCGACTTATAAATTGTAGGTCAGCCTGAACTGCCGGGGTTCAAACCCAGGCAGGCGCTTTACTTGGTGTAAATTATTTCATTACCACTGCTCTAAAACCGGTGAAGAAAAACATAACCGGCATATCCTAGAACCAAAAATTCGAAGACATGTGTCAACCGACCAACCCACATTGGGATTACGGCCCATTCCATCTCACAGAGAGAAGGCCTGTGTTCCAGCAGTGGGAACAGCAACATTAAAAAGGCTGATGTTGATGATGACTATACTAAATTGCTGTGCTCGACATATTGTACTTTGTCTTGTCGCCTTTGCCATTTAGATTTAATATTTTGTTTTTATTGACATTTTACCATTATTTGACTTTTATCTAAACTTTAATAGACCTTTTCTTTATTTTATAATTGTAATTCTGTAGTATTATTATTTCCAATTAAAACTTACATTATAAATTCTCCAAGTTATATTAATTGTTATATTATTATTATTTAATTATTATAAGCAGGTATACATGACTGTACTAAATTACTGTGCTCGACATAATGACATATTGTATTTTATCTTATTGACTTTGCCATTTTTATTTCATTTTATTGATATTTTACCATTTTATTTGACTTTTGACAATTGCTGTGCCCGAATGTTTGAACCCATATGAACTATATTACTATTAATAAGATCTTCTTATATGCAACAAAAGACTACTATAGGAGTTCTGCCTAGCCTTTCGGGAACACAGCGTGATGTTATGTTTTATTTGAGTATGCTTGCCTGGGTCATCATTATCTCATCTGATTTAAGTACAGATGTACTTATTCAATGATGATGCACACTTAACTCGCAGTATGTAATCGTAGCATGCTCAGCTTTTAAGCAGAACCTGCATCCTAATAATTTAGTTGACAAAAAATATCTATTTAGTCCGTCAGTTAAATAACCTAAAATATTGGACATAACCCAAAAACAAAAATTGAGACGATTCAGAACGTTGAAATAACGTGTGACATCACTCACGGGGTTGCTACACTTTATACTGACAAAGTGCCGTCACAAGCCCCCACTCCTGAACTTCAATGCGCTTTATCTTAGTCACTTTTATTTATTTGGTAAATTAAAAAATACGTGTCCAATATTATTTGATAATCTCACTGACGGACTAAATAGAATTATAATTTTTCTACACAGGAAACATCCATATTGCTTAAGTGAATTCGTTTGTGAGTGTTTCCATTGGTGAAGAGAATTTGCCATACTCTTTCATGGGGTCAAACCCTTTGTCTTGCCGAATTTACTTACGCAATTAGGTTGCTGATCAACCCACACTTACGTGCAAAACGTTTTGTGTATACTTTAATTGTTCGTACAGCTAAGGAGTAGAATTCCTTGTCGGAGTGTGTCTGATACGAGTAGCTACATCCTAGGGGTCTTTAAGTGTAGAACGAGTAGGAAGAAAAAAAAAGAATTTATGAAAAGGTATATTACTCATACCCGAGTGGGATATCCACCAAGCGACCATCGCAAACACTGTTGTTATATATACCTTGCCACATAAACATGGCTGGACGTATTTATTCAAATACAGACTAACACGAAATTCTTTTAAAATTATTAAAATAATTAGTTCAGCCTCGGATATCTAGGTGTTATAAAAAATAATTACAGTCGGCTTCAAACAAAGGCAATATTATGTTGTAATGTTAAACATTTGAGCGGCGGAGAGCTACGAAGCTACGCCGTAGAGGTCCTACGGAATGCGTAGCAAGGCTTACGAGATATTTCCCGAAGAGTTGGACGGAGGTGCACCTAAGTACAGCCACATATCGCCAAACGTTTAAGTACCATGTTATATGGGGTGATCCTATTGCCATCAACCGGGCTCGAGTTTGGACTCCGGGCTGATACCTTTTTATTTACCTATTTAAGTGTATTTACTTATGTAAGTACTTTTTATTGCTCAACCAATTATACAGTTCCAGATGGTAGGTGAATGCGAAGTTCACTGTGTGTGCCAATTTAGGCAATTAATAGATTTAGAAATGCCTGATAACATACTATGATTGATAAGTGTAATGTCTAACTAATTCTCTTATTCTTTTATAAATAATTTTTAGTGGTATCACTTATTAAGGTGTTGCAACACCAAAACTAGTATTACTTGTATAGAATCTATAATTAGTTCCAAAGAGGACAGTAGACATTTTGAAACTATAATAGCGTGAATATTAGAAACGTGTGTACAATCCCAGCCCAGGAGAGTATATTTATAATGTTTCAAAATATCTACTACCCTCCTTGAAAATAATCATAGATACTATACATGTAATTGTCAGTTATGGTGTTGCAAAATCTTAATGAATGATACCACTAACAAAATATTAATAAAAGCATAAGTTAGAGATTACAGTTATCAATAATAGTATATTATCATGTATTCCTATATCTATTACATGTAAAACTATTATTAAAATTATACAGTTTTAATTTAAACGTAAAGAGTAGATTTATGCCTTTAGTAAAGCAATCAAAACACAAGCACAGATAATATAATACTAGCATACAGATGCCTCATCCCATACAAGGAAACCGCGCCGACATTACTAGCGTTTTTCGTCTGATTAAACCGATTATTTTTTGTACATCGTTCGCGTTCGGTTCCGTTCCATGGCGATAGATAGATGGTGTTAGCAGCGACTTGCAAGTAAAAGGGTTTTTTGCACCAAAATCTGTTACAATATAAATTTAAACAATCTAGTGGAAATCCTCAGCCATTTAAAACTGCGCCATCTATTGGCATAGATTTTAAATGATCCGTTCAAATTATCTTTTTAATTTGAACTAAGAGCCCAATATTCCATAATTTTGTGCTTAGGAAAGTTGATTAAACAAGAACATACATTTTTTTATGTTCAATTCCAGATAATGTTGATTTATTATTGCGCCATCTAGTGAGATTTATTTGAACCAAATTTTCTTTCTTAGCACTGGGACCCCGTGACACAAGATATAGGTACAACACAAAATAGCGTTAGCCTAAAAATTCTACATTAACAAATATTATTTAAATCCTGCCTCCATTTTCTTTCGTAATTCCATGTCGCATCTAATTTCGCCGCCCAGGTCGTAAAGACACGGGTAATCGCTGGCAGACAGTTGATTAGCTCAAAGCGCTCCGCTCGCTCCGAGCGCTCAACCCGTGGGTGGGTGCTCATTCCGTAGGTATCATCAAGGCTGCTGATTGTTAACTTTGCTGGTTTTGTATTTGGTTGATGAATGAGAGAAATCTGAATCTTGAACTTAAAAACACGTTTGTTCATGTCGCAATCTCCTCTCGGTGTCAATCAATATTAATACACTCAGCGTCATAGATCTCGCACCTTTTTCTCCTAGTCAAAACAAACCAATTTTAAACCATATTAATTCAATGGTAATACGACTATTGTACACCATTTGAAAGACAATTCAATCACCTCTCATACAAAGTTAAGGGGTTTTTGATTTTATTAACTAAGGCAAGAAAAAAACCGGTTAATTGAATACAAGAAAATTAAGTTTAAGCTAGGGTTGTTTTTCTTGCTGGGCTTTGTTCAATTGTGTTCACTTCAAAGCCTGGATGGTAAATGACTCACATTTGGCCTTGGTCACCCGTTTTCACTCTTCTAGCGTAATCCAATATAATACGTATTTTAACAATAGTTTTTTAACGGCTCTTCATCTGAAGAATTGTTTATGAAATCTAGCTGTTGTTAATCTAAAGGTCTTTAAAAACAACTTTCAGCAGATATACCAATATTAACGGGGTTTAATGCATGCGATTTTGGCAGGATAGATTTGAATACTAGGTGACATTATACAGATGTATACACAAGTCATATACATCTCTCCCTTAGGTTATGGTAACCCCAAGGACATATAATATATTATCAAAGAAAGCGTATTATAGTTTAGCGATTGGATCAGAAAATAAAAAAATATAGGAATTCCAAGCGTATGGTATAATAATATACTTCGTATACGCCAAGCGCTTGAAATGTAATGTGATACTTTTGGCATTTCGACTGTCGCCATGTCTGACATCGAATGACGCTTGTCTAGGGCCTCTTGTCAAAATTAAGGGGAATTTAGAGGTGTTTTGACAGATTGAAATTGATCTCTATACTCTGATTAATTTCCTCCACCAGATTCAATCAAATTGCCTATTATATTGTTCTATATAGACATTGATAAGTTGCTTTCCGTCAGCATGGCGACTGATTCGATCGGTGCGGAGAAAGTTTTCTTTTAAAGACTTCCCGACCCGAGCCGAAGTTTAGAGCGCACGTTCTTTAAAAATACAGGGATAGACAGCCCTGTTGTTGTGTTAGCAACCTTCTTGATGGCCGACCCTACTAGATTTCTAACACTATAAGCGATTGTCACTAAGCAAAACTGCAAGTATGTTATGATATGCGGTTCGCATGGACACAAAGCGACGCAATTCGACCGATTAGCAGTTGAATTGTTTTTAGAAAATTCGTCAGCGATATTGCCTATCGATGCATCGCGATCCCTTATTCTCTTAACATCATTTCGGAATTCGAACGGTGTCGGGTGTTATGGCCTTTTAAACAAGCTTCTTGAACTAAAAGATTCTAAAATAAATATAATATCACACATTCAATGAGCCCAAACACGATATGGTGCTATCAGTTGGAGTTGCCATAGCCAACTTCTGACTTTATCATGAGACAAGCTCGTACCATATTATTTCAATGTTGCCCAAGTTACATAAGTATGCCAAGTTTTATCTTAATCGGATGCCAAGAATTCCTTGTAAAACAGATTTCTAATTGCCGGACGCACCTACGTCAGTAAGTTGTAAAACCTTTAAACGAGCGTTTCTGAATCTCAGAAACGGCTCCAACGATTTTCATGAAATTTAGTACGCAGGAGGTTTCGGGGGTGATAAATCGATCTAGCTAAGTTTCATTTTTAGAAAACGTCGTTTTCTCTATTTTCACCTTCAATTATAAAAGAGACAGGCAAGACAAGTCTTTATTCATCGCTAGCATCTGTGGAAAGCAGAAACTGATTATAAACCAGAATAATCCGATTAGTTAGAAGTTTCCTAGATAGTCAGTACCCGAGCAATGTATTAGCAATGTGATTTGAAGCCAGGCGGCGTCATCTTTTAATCCGTCTTCCCAAATAGGCGGAGGTTCTCTGTTCGACTGTGTATATATATTAACACATACAGAGTGGGCGAAAAATCGTGGATCAAACGAAACAGGGCGATATTTGGGTCTATTTGCAGTAGGACATAAAGTACAGTTTTTTTTTTATTTTTTTATTCTCTTGTTATCCAAACTATCACTGTTTCGTTTGATCCACGATTTCTTGCGTCCTGTATATTTCTCCGTCACTTGTGGACATGTTTAGCAAATTCCTTTTTTTAATATAATTATCACTTTTACTCATAGACATGAATCTAACTATAAAAGTAGTAGGATTGAGCTGTAAAAACTACAAAAAAAAGTAATTAGAAATCTAAAAACCCGAACGCTTAAGAAGCGAACTGAAAAGACGTAAACAAGGAGAAAATCATGCTGTGTAGTCGGAGGATACATATTTGCGAGCTGGCTGACCAAAACCAGAAGTATCTTCCGACTGCACAGCATAATATTGTTCGTGTTTACGTCTTTTTAGTTCGCGTCTTAAGCAGTCAGGTTTTATGTTTTTTTTTGAAATAACATTTTTTATTTAAAACTTTTTAGTTAACCTATGTGTTATGATATATAAGTTTTTTATATTTTTTTTTTGAAATATCCTCTTAAAACCCTTTGTTTTGATAACCCATACGATGGGGTTGGAAGAAATAAAAATTGGTCTCCCATAATATGTCGCCCAAACGCCGCCATTTTTCTATTTTCTTTTTTAATGTAGTCAGTGACACTCGCAAGGTGACGTAAGAATCATCAAAAACGGCCAACGCTTTTGTTCTCTAGAACAAACATAGTAACAAACGTACATGCATAGACTGATGAATACATTACCCTCCTTCGGCAGTCGGGTAAAAAAGTTGGCTAAGACAATAGAAACATTTTCTTTCGTCGGTAAGTTTTGTTCTTAAACTTATACTACAAAAGTGAGGGTATTGATTGTCTTATCTTTCTTGTTTCATTGATTTGTTCTAAAGCTGGTCGCAGCACAATAGCTTCTATAGTCAGATTGGTGCAAGCCGCATAGATGTGGTTATTTTTCAACCGCTTGGTTGTTCTAGTCTCAGCCAGAAAACAAAAAATATAAAAGTAATTGATCCGACTTGTACCTAAAATATAATTACGTATTTTGAAAACATGATTATATGTTTATGGAGATATGTTGATAATTTTGGTCTCAAATGAAAGGTATAGACGTAGAAGCATATTTTTATCCATTTAAATCATGTACACGGTCTACGCGTTTATGAAATATTAACTCATTACTGTATGCCAAGTGAAAGGGCCAGAGACGCCCCTTACTACGATACGTTTGTCTTGATCGTGTTAGCGACACTGCTTTTACATTTTTTGTATCGTTATGAAATATTGGAATACCTTGGTAGACAGGTGTCAACGACGTTAATTTTTTTGTTATCTGGCGGTGAGTTTAGTGATCACCGATGAGCGTGAGGTTCTGGGTTCGAGTTACGAGATCCTGGGTTTATCCATCTGGAATTTCTGAGCAGTAGCCTGGAGTCTTGGTTTGTAACCGGTTATTGGGAATGCTTGCTCCCCGTTACATGGTACATAACATAACTGACGAATGGTGGGTATAGGAACACCTCAGCTTAACCTTTCGGTGAAAATAGTAGTGATGTTCACAGCTTGGTTTTGCGGTTTGTATTAGTATGAAAAGTTATTTCATCCATGCGATCTACATTGGTCGGCTTTTCTTGATAAACTGACTTCCCTATCTGGCAGAAGCACAGACATAAACCTAAATATAATCCATTTGCGATAACATAAGACGTTTAAATTAGCCCATTTTACAGCCCGTTCAACCGATTTTGACTTCTATTGCGTTGGTGATACGTTATTTCAAATGGAGTTTAGATAATGCAAGTCCCTACATCTGTATGAAAACCAAGCGTGCCACTTTTTCACAAACTATTTAAAAACAAATTTACTTACTAATGAAAGAAAACATTTCCAATGCCTCGGCCAAGTTTTTCTATACATTCTTTACAGCTCAATATAGCATAAAAAGGCATTTTTCTTCGGTGGATTTCCGGTGGCGATAATGCTAAATGAAAAGGTAAGATTACGATCATTGATCGTAACTTTACTCCGTTTTTTGGCACGCGAAGTACATACAATCGCGTCATCTAGTTATATTTATATCTGTGGGTAGCAGGTAAGCAGAAGTTATTCGACGATGCAGTGTTCGGCATGATCCTATTTGTGTTTTATATTATAAATGCGAATGTGAGTTTGTTTGTTACATTTTCGCGCCTTAACGGCTGAATAGATTTGGATGAAACTTGGCATATGGATTAGCCAGAACCTGGATAATTTTTATGTCGGTATAATTTTTCCTTGGGATACGAATAGACTAAGCGACGAAGCTAGTATGACCATAAATAGATGCACGATGTTATTTTAGATATTATTTCGTACCCGTTGACAACGTTGTCCTATTTAACCCAAAGGTTGACTGGTAGAGAATGCCTTGTGTCATTAAGTCCGGTTATGTACCACTACTAACATGAATTTTAATTAAATAAATAAATTGAGAAACGATTTTCACACAACTTTTCAGTCACCGGTATCACTTTCAGAATTCCCCCTAGAGTTCCCCCTATATACACTAATTCTTTTAATGTTAGTGGTCTGAGTAAAACAATTGAGTTATATTAAAAATGCCGTAGATCGGAGAATTAGTTCTGGAACTTAATGGACAGAAAGATTGTATGTTTAACAAATGTACGAAAAGTACTGGCGATATTCTGTTGCTAGTCAAAAGTCTGTCCCATTTAATAAACTCTTCTAAAAATGTATTTATCTTCGAGAAAAATCTCCGACTTTTGTTCTTCAGACAGTATGACAGACGGACGTTTCTGACAGTGAACGACAATCGTTATTCTGCTACAAATATTCTTTTTATGTCAGGACTTACGTATATTCGCGCGTTACCGCAGTAAGTGAGCCGTCACGCGCTTGATCGCGTTTTGAGTGATAGTAAACAATGATGGCGCTTGTACTGGCAAACAATGAGATTGGTATCACACTAATATTATAAAGACGAGAGTTTGTGAGTGTTTGTATGTTTGATACTTCTTCACGCTCAAACGGCTGGACGGATCTGGATGAAACTTGGCACAGAGATAAATTAGTCAGGAATAGCAAATAGGATACTTTGAGGAATATTTTCCCTCGGGTTAATTTTTCAGAGACACGCGGATGAAGCCGCTGACAGATGCTAGTAATAATATTATATCAGTATGTCACTGTTCCCCAGAGAAGGTCTCGTAAAGAGATGCCACGAGCATTCATCACCACGCTTGCTCAATGCGGGTTGGCGATTTCAGACATAATTATATCTATTATAAGTCCGGCTACGATATTTTTCATCACCATTATTAATGATGTTCAAGAAAAATTTAGAAAGTAGGTACATATGAATTGAAAAAAGTCACATTGATATTTGCCCGGATTCGATACCATGACCTCGAGAAAGTGAGGCGTGGTTTTAGCCACTGGTCCACCACGACATTTCAGCACGGTATATAGGCCGCTTACTTACAACTACTTCAATGTTTCATGCACATACTTCAGTCATCTCAACGGCGCATCGTCGATCACTGGTTTTATTTAAATTAAAGAGACGTGCCGGTCGTGAAGTAAATTACGTGTGTGGTCATCTTACTAAACTATATTTTCTGAGGTGACTGACCAGTCAAATTGTGTACATGATTTACCTTTAAATAGTTCTGTAAGTATGCTGAATAGTCAAGTCACATGGTTCTCTTGTGTATGCTATAAGCTTGGAAAGCTACTATGAAGACAGTCAAGACGAATATTTACAGTTTAGTGGAAAGATGTACCTAATTTTGCCTGGTAAGCAAATAGCTTGTTCGACTGTACATGAAGCATTTTTAACAGCGTAAGCTTGGGAAGCTAGAAACTGAAGTATTGAAGACAGTGAAACTGCCTTGTTTCTGTATGTTAGCTTGCCTACAATAAGGAACGAGCGTTTTTCTGACGCAATTTGTTCTTACATAGGTTATAGTAGACTGAAGCGAACCCGCGACTCAGTCGGCTAACTTCGGGAGCGGTCGTGTGCGCGAGACATTAAATATGCCGTGTTTCTTGTACGCTGAACGAACGGCAATACGTTTAGACGACCGTATCTTGGACATTTCACTAGAGCCATTTTCTTCTTTCATCTAGGCTTATATCAAAACCTACACTGGATTTTTGGGAACGAATTCCAATATACAGTCTCATCTGGCCTGGCTGGGTCTGGGTACCCGAATAAGAAAATTATTTGCGAATAAATGTGTGACTCGAAATCAGTATGAGAACTTGATTGGGATTCAACCACTATACCTTGAATATAATTATAATCCTAACTTAATAATATAAGAGTTTGAATGAAACTTGACGTATTGATAGACCAGAACCTGGATCATATGTTGTAGAATACTTTAAATCCCAATATAAAGTTCCGTTGGGATAATAAAACAATTTCCATGCGCGGGAAGCCGCAGGCAGAAATTTCTTGATAAAAATCTTAAATTCGTTCATTCAATGACAGACATCGCACAGTCTAAACCGCTCAGTGGTTTAGACCAAGGAAAGCACAAAAGAAGGATTCTACAAATATTCACTCTCCTTAAAATGGTTAAATCGGAGATGAAAGTTAATTTCACATATTCATAAGTGTGTGTTTGACTAGATGAGTGTATGATAGTAAACGAAGCAAAAAGAAGATGTAAGGATTGTTGCAGGAGGCATTCTGTAGTTTCTGTCTATCCTCACGGGGAAAAGGCGGGCGTTTATTTATGGAAGTTCATCATTTTTACCAAAATGCAAACTGGCTATGCATCGGGCACACGGCTTGTATGTACCTACATAATTATCTAGATTCTTAATTATATTATCTGAAAACTACATTTTAGGGTTCCGAAACAGAGCCCTATTACTGTCACTCTCCGTGCGTCCGTCTGTCTTTCCGTCATTTGTCATAAAATTTTGTACCGACGAATTTTTTCATTCCAATTGACCTATGAACAAGAAATTTGGTGATAATGTATATTTTACATCATCATCATCATCATTCATCATTTCAGCCGAAAGTCGTCCACTGCTGGACATAGGCCTCCCCCAGGCGTCGCCACATTGACCGATCCCGTGCGTCTCGCATCCAGCGCCTTCCCGCAACCTTAACCAGGTCATCGGTCAACCTAGTGGGAGGCCTTCCAACGTATCGTCTTCCGGTTCGCGGTCGCCATTCCAGAACTTTTCGGCCACATCGGCCATCCGTTCTGCGAGCAATGTGCCCTGCCCACTGCCACTTAAGTTTAGCAATTCTCCGGTCTATGTCGGTAAGTTTAGTTCTCCTGCGGATATCATCATTTCTGACGTGATCACGCAAGGAAATTCCGAGCATAGCCCTCTCCATTGCCCTTTGGGTGACTTTAAGCTTTCTGATAAGGCCCATTGTGAGCGACCATGTCTCGGTCCCATAGGTGATCACTGGCAACACACACTGGTCAAAGACTTTTGTCTTGAGACACTGCGGTAAATTGGACGAGAAGATACCACGCAACTTCCCGAACGCCGCCCAGCCGAGTCGGATTCGTCGGTTGACCTCTTTCTCGAAGTTGGACCTACCCAACTGGATCGTTTGTCCCAGGTAGACATAATCGTCTACAACTTCGAGTGTAGAGTCTCCGATCTTGATAGGAGTGGGTGCTACATGGGCGTTCACCATGATCTTGGTTTTGTCCATGTTCATTTTAAGACCCACTCTTACGGAAGCTTTACTGATTTTACATATATTTTATTTATTACGTATATATAAACAAATACCAATATAATTATTCTGCATTTGGTACGGATCCTTAAATGTGCTTAGTCCGACACGCACTTGGCCGGTTTTTTGTACAGTGCTATTTCGTGCCTATTTATTCTTCGAGGCGAGCGCGAGGCTATTATGTACCATTGTAATAAGTTTACCATTATTATATGACTACCGATTAGCGACCCGTACCGGCTGCGCTCGGGATAAATTATATACCTACACAATCCTTCTTTGATTATCACTCTTTTTAATAGTGAAAACAGTATCAAAATCAGTCGCGCGGTTGAGAAGAAGTTAGCGGAGAAACAGAGTTAATGTCCATAGGCGTGGACAGCGATTTTGTTTTAACCCCCGACGTAAAAAGAGGGGTGGTATAAGGTTATCGTGTGTCTGTGGAATCATAGCTCCTTCAAGGATAAACCGATTTTATATAGTTTTTTTTTTGTTTTAAAGGTGACTTTATCGAGAGTGTTCTTAGCTATGTTTGATGAAAATCGGTTCAGCCGTTCAAAACTTATCAGCGTTTTTTGAATCGGGCCCCAAGATATCATGTCATAATTACGTGTTCAATTGATTGCCGATCGAAGCATGTCCACTACTAGATAAATTATGTAATATGAAATAAAACTATATCGGTTTTTTTTTAATTTGTATTTTTCTATTGTACATATAGTACAATAGTACATACGTACACATAGGCAACTAACGCCAAAAAAGTTATTTGCTTACACGAAGTTAAATAACTAATATGTAATACATGTGTCTTTTATACTTCTGACTCGGAGTTAGTAAGATAACCCAGGGTGACGCAAGCGGATCTTGAACTATCAGAACTAAACAGTCAAAACAATACAGAACTAAAAGCCTCCGCATAAGCCTTTTGGGAAAAGCGACCTATTTTATTCTTGCAAGTTAACATCGCATTCCTGAAACTGTGCAATAGGCGGTACCTGAGAACGTGCAGTTAATTCCATGTACCGCTAAGCTGGGCATAGTGGGCAATAGTGGGCAAGCTGCTGTAAGCACGTGACTGAGTTAGGGCCGCCCCGCGCCATACGTCACCCGCCTCCAGGGAATAGCGCATAGCACGTAACCCGACGTGCTTCGCTCGATTTTGGAAGACGTGATCTTCAGTTTTTGAGAATTCGAAGTTCAGGAGTTGGTTAGGTTTCTTTGTTTTATAACGATGCGTGATTGTTCACACTATTCTAATTAGAAATCCGTTTAAAGTTACCAAAGAAAAGTAATGATGTATCATCACTATCACTGCATAATATATAATCACTACATATTATAAAATTAAAGTCCTCGCTGCGTTTGTACGCGAAAAACTCAAAAACTACAGATCGGATTTTCATGCAGTTTTCACCAATAGATAAAGTGAGAAACGAGGATGGTTTTTGTGTATAATTAATCACGAGCGAAGCCAGGGCGGGACGCTAGAAATTATTATAAATCAAAAAGATCCGCCGCGTCCGTGTGTCAGTTCGCGACAAACTCAAAAACTAGTGAACGGCTTTTCATGCGGTTTTCAATAATAGACGATAATACATGATGACACTATAGTGATTCATGAGGAAGGTTTAGGTGTAGAATATTTTAAGATTTTCTGTAAATTGGTTGAAATATGACGATAATTGTTGAAAATGTCATAATTTTCAATTGTGAACTGATTCTGTTGAAATTAAGTAAACTGATAGTAAACTGAAAAGTGAAAAAAAAATACCGTGAAACCTACCTTTTAACAAAAAAATTAACCGACGAAATAAAGAACTGAGAAGCAAAAAATAAAAACCTTTGAATCTCATTTTGAGTTGGCGCCAAACAAATAAACATGCAAATTAATTACCTAAACCGCAGAATGATTATAGCTAGTTTGATCTTCGTTGGTGGTTTATTAGCGCCGCCGCCCCAATATGCTATACTAAAAGGTTTTTTAATTTTTTGTTAAAAAGGTTTAATTTTTCTTTCACCTCATAGTATATTTAGATCATTTTCACGCAGTAGTTTACGTCCTACAAACACCGTCCGTGTATCTTGGGCAATATATTTTATTGTCGGACGGCACCGAATTATATTATATAACTATGTGTAGTTACAGCTACAGTGCTCGAGCTGGAGATGGCTTGTTTGTACCCTGGGCCAACACATACTTGCTTTAGATCTGTGGCGTTAGTGTTAGCCTGAATTATGGTTAATCTTAGGTATTCAACGGGACGGTATCCTATCCTATCATATCCTAAGCATACTTATGTGTAACTTTCGCCATTAGTCATAAGATAGACCAATGGATAGTATTTGTAGACAACTTTTGTTAGTTGTATTTTAACATTTTCGTGGTGGCCCAATGGCTAAGACCACGCCTCTCGTGCTTGAGATTGTGGCTTCAAATCCGGATAAGCTTGGACATACCTGACATGTGTGTAGGAAAATATCGTGATTTAAATTGTACTTATAGTTAGTTTTTACTCAATTGGTGTTATTCCTGCAAGACGACAGTGCGAGGATAAACTAATAAAATTAAAATTACTTAGTGTTGTTATGCAGTGCAGTTGTAGGTCGTTGGTTCGAACCCAGGCAGGCGCTTTACTTTGTGTACTTAAAGTATTTCATCACCACTGTTCTCAAAACGGTGAAGGAAAAGATCGCGAGCAAACCGGCATGTGATAGAATCAAAAATTCGAATACATGTGACATCTACCAACCCGCACTGGGCCCGCGTGGTGGATTACATCCCATTACCTCTCACAGAGAGGAGGCCTGTGTCTCAGTAGTGAGAACATTCAAAAGGCTGATGATTAAGTGTCGTTATAGCTACAGTGCTCGAGCTGGAGATGGCTTGTTTGTACCCTGGGCCAACACATACTTGCTTTAGATCTGTGGCGTTAGTGTTAGCCTGAATTATGGTTTATCTTACGTATTTTACAAGATGGTATCTTAAGCATGCTGGTGCGACTTTCGCCATTAGCCCAAGAAAGACCAAGCAAGTAAGCGCTACAGCTGAGCCCTCCGGCTCAGTCCTGCAGCCTTATTGCGTCATGAATTCGGCAAGGCGAAGGGCAAAGAGTATGAAAAATATACCCATCACATGCGGGAAGAACGACGCAATGAGGATTTCCGTCTTTGTGATTGGTTGATTTTTCATACTCTTTGCCCTTTGCCTTGCCGAATTCATCACGCAATAAGGCTGCTGGGTTCGATTCTCAGGTCGGGCAGTGCTGTTGGGTTTCTCCATCTGGAATTCTCAAAAGCAACTCAAAGTCTAGATTTGTGCCCGGTTGATTTAGGCTCGCCTCATTTTACTTTTTTTACTTCAGAACCAGCTATCCTCCGCGACTAGTCTCCCGATACGCTCAAAACAGCGCGAGTCAGGCTGGTCAGCATGCAGTGGAACAACTATCTCGACCCATCTCCTCTAGTGGCTACACCGAGCATCGTACCGGAACTCGGGTAGGTCGCTGGGCGGTACGTCTTTGCCTGGTGGGTGGTCGCAAGCCTTTGGCCGAAACCTACCACCAAAAGTACTTGGGACTTAAACATAACTGGCCAAATGTGGGAGTGCAGTGCGCCTCTGCCCAAACCTTTGAGGATTACAGGCTTGAGGTTATTTACTTTATAGCTACGAGAACAACGTTCATAAGGTATGACTTAGTACACAATCAATACGAGATGATGCTTTAATCATTTGTTCAGATGTTGTGTCTATGCAACCATGTCTCCTGTTTACACTGGACAGCGACGCGGTCACTGCGAATATTGGCTGAATGCCTGCGAAGATTGTAATTAACTATAACTTCTTACTTATGTACGTGACCTCGGTACTTAAGGAGTGTGTAGCACTTGAGTGCATCAGATCTTTCGAGAGAATACCTTGGGCTCCAAAGCCCAAGAGAGAAATAATATTGAGTAAAATAAAAGGAATAATATTGAGTTCAAAAAGCTTGCTATAAAAAGGTATAACAAGCAACATTTTTGAACTGAAAGGTAACAAATATCACACATCCAATGAGCCCAAACACTATATGGCGCTATCTAGTTGAGGAGTTGCTATGGCCATTTGAGGCAATATCATGAGACAAGCTCCATAACACAATCTTTTTATTATTTTTTTATCAACAATAGGCTCGCGTTTCATCAGTCTCACCTGATGGTAAACGTCGGTGGTAAAAAATATGGTCGACGGTGAAGCACGCTTGCCTAGAAGTAACCTATTCACTCTAGACTTAAAGACCCCTAGATTGTAGCTATCAGGAAAGAAAGACTCCGGCAGGGAATTGCACTCCTTAGTGTCTGCCTTAGTGTCCACTCCGCTTTGCGCACAATGAAAGTATTCGCAAAATGCTTTGCATGTATGGGTAGGATGTCCAACTTGTACCGGTGTCGCATTACCGTACTTCTTGTTGTCCGATGATGGAAAGGGCTAGGTGGAATAATCTTATTTCAATCATATTTGAATGTTGCCTAATAACATATGTACGCCAAGTTCCAGCTTAATCGGATGCCAGGAAGTGCTTGAAAAATGGATCATTAATGCCTAGACACATATACGAAAACAAAGCTTTAAAAAGTTTGTAAAAAAGACATTTTGTCCTTGACAAAGTTTTAAACGATAATGATTGGCATCCTTATTGTATCCTAATCGTAACTCATATTATAAATGCGAAAGAAACTCGGTCGGTCTGTGTTTCAGCTTTTCACGCTTAAACCGCTAAACCGATTTAGATGAAATTTGGTATGGAGATAGTTTAAAACCCTAGAAAGGACAAAGGATAAGCTTTCATCCCGGCAATTATCCTTGAGGGGGTGGAGAGGGCGTGGAAATTTGTATGGTCAATCGATAATATCTCAAGTAAGTCCGCTCACACAACTACAATATTATTGCTCGATATAAAAATTTGGCTATTCGAAGTACTAATGCTACGCAGCCGATGACGCGGGCAAACGCTAGTATTGTATAAGATAGGCTACGCAATATTTCGGTGCGACATATCAGAACGAGTACCTACATGGATTATAATTGAGTGCATTTTGTCATTAGTAATGGTAATTATCGAAATGTTTAAATGTCAGGGATTGGTCACGTGACAGTAGTGTATAACATACATTTTTTAGGTCTTGCTGCCGCTTTCGCTGATACAATGTCATTTTTAGGGTTCCGTACCCAAAGGGTAAAAATAAGACCCTATTACTGTTTGTTTGTTTGTCTATCTGTCCCCAGGCTGTATCTCATGAGTCGTGATAACTAAACAGTTGAAATTTTCATAGATGATGTTTTGTCTGTTGCCGCTATAACAACAAATACTAAAAACTGAATAAGATAAATATTTAATTGGGGCTTCCATACAACAAACGTGATTTTTGCCGTTTTTTGCGATCGTGTTACGGAACCCTTCGTGTGCGAGTCAGACTCGCACTTGGCCGGTTTTTCCTTATTCACTGTTAAAAATATTTCATCCAAGTAAGTTACATACATATCCAACAGTGAACGCCGATAGTTTGAGTTAATTAAACCAATTCCATTTTCTACATTCCCAGGCAGAATATAAAAGCGGGTGGTTTTGGTCAAAGAGCATAAATGCGCTATTGCCATGGACGTATAAATTGCCCACTTACTATCTGTCAGCATTATAAATGAGCTTGTAACTTGATGTGAAGACTGCGGCCATCGACATCGTGTAGGTAATAAGCTGGTTATAAAGGTAACACGCAATTTGGCACGTAAGCAAACAGTTAGTGCCCTGCATTGCCTGAACTCTTAGAAAAAGAAGAGGAAGCGAGGAGTCAGATAATGCAAGACATTACCACACACAAAGGAGGTCTAATTGCTTACAGTATAGTTGTTCCTACTAGACGTAACATCATAATCATCATTTCCACCCAAAGACTATTGCTGCCTCCACTGGTCACTGCTGGATATAAGTTATCCTTAAGTGTCACCACATCGATTGGCACTGGCATCTCAAATCTAACGGATGCCCGCAACTTTGATCTGCAGCCTAATTTCGCAAGTGAATTCGTCAAAGAAAAGGTTTTGACCGCCATCAATCGACCAATCACAAAGACGGAAATCCACATCGCGCCTTTCATCTCGTATGTGGACAACATCGCTACGAACGCGCTGCCGTTTCCAACGACGACGTCTGTAAAAGGGAGAACGGGGAGTTGCACTTACTAGCAGAATACTGCATCGCAATTGTATCAATGCTGAATAGTGATATTAGCGATGAAAAGTCATGCTTACATGGTATAAGACCAACGACAGTTTCGCTTTGTATCATAATCAGATAGTGTCGCTTTCGCTACCATATCTATGATTCAAATGCAAAAAACACACACATATTATTATGTCTGAGATAAACACAATGCTAAAGGGACTAAAAGGTGCTCACATCTCCGGACGTAGTCACGCGCAAAAGCTAGTCATCCATATTGAAACACATAAAATAATTTCAACAAAAATCCAAAGCCAAATGAAAAGCAAACATCAAATCAATTGGCACGTTTGTTAATAAAATTGTGTACTTATTATACAAAACCGTTCGCTGCTCGGTTTACATTAAAATTGTAGGGTAAAAGTGCCTCCAGCATTTAGGTAGTGAACATGTTTGTTCCTCTTAATTCGGAGCCCAACTAGTTTAAATAACGATTGGCATTTGTTTGTATTCATTTATTGGGTGCGTTGAGTAACTCGATGTGGTTTTTGTAGTTTCGTTTTACTTGAACGCTGTAAACTTAAATCCTCATTGCTGGTTAATTAACCAGTTCAGTTAAAACATCTCTGGTGTGTCTGGTATTAGCTTGTATGTTAGTGGAAAGTGTTTAATGTTTTAAAACACGTTTAGTGATATTCAGTATGTCCTTAAGTAGAACCCAAAGTCACAACTTTGTCTTCAGAAAAAGTAACATTCATAACCACAGGCATAAATCAAGCTAGCAAGCTAGTCCCTCCACCTGCATCAAAAACAAGTTTTCTACTTTTTCACACATACCTAAATTTAAGAAAAAAAACTTACCGTTGAAAGAAAATGTTTCCACTGTCTCGGCCAAGTGTTTTTGAAGAGTTTGATGAGATTGGATATCAGTTGAGATCAACCGATATCCATATGCCCGGTGCTGATAACGCTAAATGAAACAGCTCACAACTTGTACCCTCTTTTTTGACACGCAATGTATTAGTTCGTATAATCTTTGCGCGCGGCTCTATGTGTGGGTAAGCATTTGTGGGTGGTGGTTTGCACTGCCGCGTCACTGCCACACCAATTATTTCTGTTGCATCTGAGTAACGACAAGTAAGGCCACGGAATGTCAGGTGGTCACTCCCGTTTAATTTCCACTATTGATAATCGTTACCGCTGATAGAATATCACTTTATCTGGGATCCCTTGACTGTTTATCGAGACATATATATGCACGCGGCCTCGGTCTCTTGTCTGGAGTTTTTTGAATTGGCACTGAAGCTTTGACGCAAACAGTCCATCGTTGCCAATAAGCCTCTTGGCCCGTCTGTTAATCGACTCAAGTGCATTAAGCCGGTATTTGGCAGATCCATTCCAGAGGTGAGAGCAATAATCCAAGCATGAACGAACTTGCGTTTTATACAAGTTGAGCAGCTGATTAGGCGTGAAGTACCGTCTCACCTTTGCAAGAATCTCCAACATTTTTTCAACCAACTGAGTTTTCTCCTCAATGAATGGACCGAAATTGAGGGTCGATGCGAACGTAATACCAAGAAGATGGAGATCCAATTCCCAGTCCCAAAAATTTCTTGATTGTATTGCCAAATAAAAAAATAACGTATCAATTCTAGTTGCATCACTGCTTTCCGAATACATAACTTGCATGCTCCTAACTATCGGCACTGTGTAGCAATCAGCCCTCGAATAATTATATAAAAATATTTTATTGCCGACTCAAATGTCCATAGTTTTGTTAGTATTACACATTACTTATAAACCATGTTAGCAACAAACTTGTATATGTTGTTAGTACATCCTACTTAAAAGCTATGTTAGTAACAAAACAATCAGTTCATATATCTGTGGCGCTCGCCTGACGCACCAGGCACATGCACGTTTACACGTACCCAGTGCGCCATGATGGCGCAAAACGGCTTATTTATTTGGTTAAGACCACGGATTACATTCAGAATGCTGTTGGGGCTCCCAGATACTCTGCGCATCATGGTCGCCATCCTTTTTCGTAGAATCTTGTTGAAACCATCCACAGGTGTTTCGGCAAACATCCCTGTTCCTGTCCCTGCGCTGCAGTAACACGGAAGCCCCAACAACATCCTGAAAGCGTTATTGTACTAAACTTTAAGGGCGTTGTATCTTTGCCCGTTGCGTATATCGAACCCACATAGTGCACGTTTACACCGATTGGCTAAAGGACTTAAAAAAATGGATTTCACTTCTGGTGTACAACGAACAAACCAGCGGACCAACATATTGCATCGGACAGCCAATGCCCTCCGTTCTCTTTCCATAACAGCATCATCTTTTATATCCTCAGTTACCATATGCCCTAGGTATTTGAAATCTGACACTCTTTCAAGGGCCACAACATTTAATACAACCGGTGGTAAATGTGCTGGTTTTTTTTTTATGGTTTACCCTGAATACAAGTTTACTTTTTTGCACGTTATACAAAAGACCATGCGCCTCTGCATACGCTTCGTAGACCGCAAACAATTTCCTGAGAGAGCTAATTGACGGACTCTGAAAAGATAATTTTAAACTGTCGGACAATCAAGAGATAGTTGTAAACTCAAATATTCAGAGTGATTCGACGACTTTGTTTACTAAAGAAATCTACACGTAAGTATTTAGATGTCTAGGTAGATTCTAAGATTAGGTCCAGACCTACGGTAGACGCTAAATTTTAAAAACTGAACTACCCATTTTTTTTTGCGTAAATTTATTACGTTTTATGTACCTAGATGTAAACTTGCTTTTTCGTGCGTTTCGTGCGTGAAGTATAACACAAAAAATATACCTTTTGTGTGTACTGTAATGGGACACTCACGTTGCAGCCCCTGCAGTCAGCCATAATGTGCACATCTCTTATCAGCCCTTTTTTTTTTTTTTTATCCTGGAGAAATGCTCACGCATACTGCGCTACCACGGGGAGATAGCGCAGTTATGTGGGACTCTAACCCACTAAAACTCCACGGTGTCCTCCTGTGCTGCTTATGGCGGGAACACGGGAACGCGTTAGCATACAACCGCGGACCCGCCGCGGCTGTACGTCTCCGGACCCTCCTCTGGGGTTTACCCCCCATCACCGGCGCACCAGAACACACTGTACGCCGTGACCACCTCAGGGACTAAACCAGCACATGGGCGCCAGACGACCCCGTGTATGGCACTCTTGGTCCCCCTGTGACGGGTCAGGACAGTGGCCCCGCCACCTACCACTTTTCGGCCGCAGGAGATAGGGAGAGCGGCCAACGCTATACCGACACTCCTCCTCCCCTGCGGCCCCACCGCGTCCGCCATCAGACGGTGGCGATCCCGCGCAGGCCGCGGTGGGAGGAATGGATTATGAACACAGACAGACAGGTGTAAAACAGTGTCATTTCATAATCCATGGCGATGGTCGAAATAAGAAAAAGGTAAGCCTTACATGTGCCATGTTACAAGTGCCGTGTGATCAATTCCTTACATTACGTGGCACTTCTACACTTATTACTTCACACACGAAACGCGCGAAATAGCAAGTTTTTATCTAGGTATATAAAACCGTAATAAATTTACGCGAAAAAAAAGGATAGTACAGTAAATATTTTCTAAATAATCTCTTTTTAGTTTCACAACCAAGAATATATCCCACGACGATTCCAAGCAGTCCAACTATGGCTAAGATACAATATTTTATTTCGTTGTACCAGTGCCTACCTGCCAGCTTCCTCATCAGATCAGATCGATGGTACCATTTTCATCAGAACCACTTATTTAAATTTGCTTCGACATAGTGGCATAAGTAACTTAATCGAGATATCATATCGCTACCCGGGCAATATTTATCATTGAGAAGTGCCGGTGACCATTTGGTCTTCTTCATCAGTTCCATTTCACCAAATGATACTTGTATACCTGAGCAAATGCTTGACTACCTGATGAAAATAATAAAATTCGCTTTAAAACGCTTTATACCTATAATATTTTAAGAGTTCACTCAATTCTTCATGGATCCCACTATCAGAACTGGACTTTGATAAAAATGGGAGCAATCTCGAAGTATTAAATTAAATTAAATTATTCCAAATCGGAATTGAGAACCTCCATTTTTTTGAAGTCGTTAAAAAATAAATTTATTTATTAAACTTTATGTACAAGTACAAAGGCGGACTTAATGCCTTAGGCATTTTCTACCAGTCGACCTTAGGGTGGTGCAGAGATAAAACAAGGCAGGTGCAACTTAATGAAAAAAAGAAAATAAAGTCAAGAAATATAAATACAACAATTTAACATATAGATATATAAAAATATATACTTAGATACATACATACATAAAAAATATGTTATTGAGAAATCGAATCCAACAAATTAACTCTGTGATGATTCTGCAAACTTCTTGACGAAAGACAACCGACTGGTTGCCATCCTGATGTTCTGAGGGAGCGCATTCCAAAGGGAAATCGCCTAGACAAAGAAGGAGGAATGGATAAACCCAGAGCGGTGAGAGGGACATTGTAGAAGACGATTATTGGCGGAACGAAGATTTTTACTGTGGGCAGAAAAAAGGAATTGGACATGTGAAGTCAGATAAGAAGGAGAAGTGGGTTTATCAATAAAAGAAAACAGGGTAGTCAAGGCCCTCAGCACTCTACGCTGGCGAATCGGTAACCATTTCAAAAGTGATCGATGTGCGGATACATGATCATACTTACGGAGGTTGAAGATAAATCGAATGCAGTTATTTATTATTTAGAAGGCGGTCAAGTTTATTGAGTAGATCTGCATTCAGGTCATAGTAGCACACATCACCATAGTCAATTATGGGAAAGATAAGGGACTGTACAAGCATGGCCTTTATGTGAGCTGGGAGAAGGTTCTTCAGTCGATAAAGCGAACGCAACGTTCCGGTGACCTTTTGGCTGAAACTCGTTACCTGCTTTCGCCAGTCAAGGCAAGTGTCGACTAGCAGACCAAGATCCTTAACCTCGGAGCTGAACGGTATAGCTACGTTGTTGAATATTATAGGCGGAACAGTTAAGCCATCGAGCTTTCTCAAGCTAAACGGGCTCCCAACTATGATAGCCTTACACTTTGTAGGGTTAACCGCCACCCCAAATCGGTCTGACCAACTTTTAATCGCCATTAAATCCCGGTTAAGCCCCTCGATCGCATCCGATAAGTTGTCAACACCTACCTGACAATAGAGCTGTAGATCGTCAGCGTAAAGATGATACGCACACTGAAGTTCGGTGGTAATAAGATTTATGAAAATAGAGAACAGAAGAGGCGATAAAATACCGCCTTGAGGGACGCCAGCTTCAAGGTTGCACCATCCCGAAGAAGAGTCTCTAGCACAAACTGACTGCTGACGCCCCCGAAGATAAGAGGCAAACCATTCCCGTACCTCGAGAGAGACCATAAGATAAGAAAGGATAGAAAAAAGGACATCGTGACTGACGGTATTGAAAGCATTGGAGAAGTCGATTAACACTAAAGCAGTTACTTTAGTGTCCTCCATTCCCCGCCTTATATCGTCAGTCACTTTAAGGAGAGCTGACACGGTACTGTGCCCGGGTCTGAAACCGGATTGAAACGGGCTAATAAGGGTGTTGTGAAAAATGAAGTAGGAGAGCTGTTTATGAACACAGCCCTCAAGCACTTTGGACAGAAAGGGAAGGATAGAAATTGGGCGAAAGTGACTGGAATGTGTGGGATTGGAGATCTTAGACAGGGCTCGAACAAGGGCTTTACGCCACAAGGAAGGGAAAGCACCGGAGAAAAGAGAAAAGTTAACTATGTGGGAGATAGCAGGTAGAAGCTGATCCAGAGCTGACACGATCATATGACGACTGATGTTATCACAGCCCACAGCTTTGGATTTAATAGATAGAATAATCTTTTTGATCTCTGCCGGGTCGACTGGTGTGAAGACAAAAGGGGCAGTATTGGGACGCGTCAGACCAGCAAGGTAGTCGATAGTTTGACGTTTGGTTACACTATCGAGCAGAAACACAGGACAGTGGAGAAAAAGCGGTTAAGATCGTCCAAGCCAATTGTGTTAGGAAGGTCTGAATGCTGCGATTTGCCGATACCTAGAGTTCCAAGGAACTTCCAGATGTCGGCAGAAGAAGAAGAAATGTTATTTAGAATGTGGCGGCGTTTAGCGTTACGTATCATCTGGTTACAGCGATTCCTAGCAGTCTTGAACAAGGTCCAATTGTCATCCGAGCGAACCCTTTTAAATACTCGAAACGCGCGGTCCCTCCGTCGCATTGCCATTCGGATTCCCCTATTCATCCAGGGGGCAGGTGGGCGTTTTAGCTTTACTCTCCTGACAGGAGCATAAGTGTCATACAGTTTGGTCACATAGCTGTTGAAAACAAAAACTTTGTCATCAACTTAAGCAGCTTCCTGTAGAAGTGTCCAGTCAATATTCGATGCATCTTTTTGAAGTAGCTCACTATCCATACGAGCAAAGGCACTGTACTGGAACGTAGGTTTGGGTTTAGGAGGTTTAAGAACATAGGATAGGTAAATAAGGTCGTGATGGGAAAAACCAGGGGCATCATGTTGACCATGCGAGGAAACTAGAGAAGGATTAGAGGTGAGAATCAGGTCAAGCCAGGTATCATCACCGACTTTATTATGATGAGTGGGTTGGAGAGGCAATACGTGAAGACTAGCTGCATCGACAATATGCAGGAGTTTACGAGAGCGAGGGGAGTTGTGGGAAACGAGGTTGGTGTTAAAATCGCCCATGATGATGTGATGTGTATACTGAGAACCCAAAGATTTAATTACCGATTCGATTTCGGTGAAATAATCAAGGGAAGGGGGACAATAAATAACACCTAAAACGGTTTTAGCTCGTTTGACACAAACCTCTAGAAAAAGAAACTCGGCAGACACATTAGAAGCAGAAGAACAAAGAATTTTATAAGGGAGATCTCCGCGAAGGTATATTGCTACACCACCCCCTCTCCTCCCAATTCGACAAAACCATACCGAAGAAGAACGACACCAGCAAGAGAGTAGGTGGTAGATGGAAGTTCAGGCTTGAGCCAGGTCTCAGAAATCAGGACGGCATGAACGTTATTGTTGGCAAATGTGTCGTATAGTTCGCTATGGTGACTTGGAATACTTAGAATAATTGTCCGTTCTTATACATAACAAGCTATTTTGCCGAATGGATGGTAGAATCAATTATTACTTCTTGTAAATTTTATTTTTTTCGTTCAAAAAGTGAAATAAATAATTTTGACTTTGGTATTATTTTTTAGGAACAATCTACTTGCATATTATAATAACCAGTAATCAACTCGTTCTCAAACGGTCTACTAGATGGCGCTGCACGTTCACTGGCCAATACTGAATCTTGCAATGGTTTCGTAAGAGCTCGTTCACACAAGGGCCCGTTTTACAGGTCCGCTTTATCGTATACGTTTTTATTTGGCGCTGACGTATGTAGTTTTATGAGCGAGTTCACACACACAACAGTATTACAATACTGATCTGTTTTGTTTCAAAGTTAGTGGTACGCTGACTAAATTTGGTGTGAACAATATCCCATTACAGCGGATCCGTTAAAAACGGTTCTGGAAATACGGATGTTCTGTATGAACGTACCCTTACACGGAGTTGTAAAAGTCCTCCCCTGCTCTAAATTCATCGCACATTGAAAACATTTTACAAACATAATTATAAATTTATCAGATTCGGAATTAAACGATATTCAAAAGTCAAGATAAAAACAGTCCTTGATTGAAGAAAACGCAAGGGCTTAGATGGAACATTATTGTTTTGTCTATTTATTACAAACGTGCTTAAAGTGTAATAGATAATTATAACAGTATTGTGTGTAGATCATAGGCATTGTTAGAGATAAAAGGTGTCGTTATAAGTTGAAATGTAAAAGTTTAATTCAACTATATAGTAGTATATTAAGTAAATGTAGTAAAGTGCTCACATGCCTTTCCTAGAAATAATTCAATTAATTTATGATTTACAGATTAACTTTAAAATATCTTTTTAGGGTTCCGTACCTTGAAAAGAAAACGGAACCCTTATAGGATCACTTTGTTGTCCGTCTGTCTGTCTGTCGAGATTCTTTTTCTCAGGAACGCGTGGAGGTATCAAGCTTAAATTTATATATATTCAAATACTCAACTACTACTACAACTGTCTACTGTCCATTAAAGCTGTGAAAAAATCAAACCTCTAAGCCAACGCAATCAAAAGATACAGCCGTTTATGCCGCAAATTTCCGTAAATTTTCGACACTCGCAAGGGAATCAAAACCTACAGGGTACTTCCCGTGAACTCAGAATCTTGAAATCTGTTACGAAGCAACGTTTTATAGCACAGATAAAGGAATAATTCCGAAAACCGTAAATTTTCGGTTACATCATGTAATAAACACATTTTTTTAATAATTTTAAACTTACTACCCCTTTCCTCATGAACGCGTAGATTTATTAAATTGAAATTCGTATCAAATACTCATGTCTATAATACCTTTAAGCTGAATTTTGTACGGAACCGTCGGTGCGCGAGTCCGACTCGCACCTGGCCGGTTTTTTTTTATAAAAAATGAGTTTTTCATGAAATATATACTTCATCATTGATAGTTGAACCCATTGCTGCTGGGTTCCCTTGCAGTATCTACTCGCAAGTACCTTAATAAATTGTAATTTTGGTTTGACAGTTAACCCCAGTCCCAGATGCATAAGTTTTGCAAGTGAATCTAACGTCATTTGAAAGAATGTGATACACAAAAAGAAAGAATGTGATACACAAAAAGAAAGAAATGGATACTAGCTCTCAGTTTGCCGCGATCTATCTTATCGAAAAAATGTACTTACTTACATCCCCCATGCAACTTTTTTATGAAACTCTACTTTTATCCCCACATTCAATTACAGCATTAACAACACATTTCTTCAATCAACAGTATTACCCTTAATGATTAGCCTTAGGCATTCAATCCCCCCGCAGAGCTCTCCAAACAGCGGTTCATCCAATTAGACGGCAGAGTAAACATCTGGAGATTAACCAAATAATGTTTGTGTAACAATGGTGCCCGAATCACGATACATTCGATATTACGGGGCGATCATGGGCAAACATTGCAGCAGTCTATTGTTCAAACTTGGCCCTTGTGGGTTATGCCTACCTACGTAGCATAGGTAGGTCTCAAACGAAGCTTTTGTTGCCTAGCTCAGTGATGCACCATTGATGTGCTGTGTATTCTCAATCAGTGAGATTTGTGTTGAAGTTGCTCATTGAATGTTTGTGTTTCGTTCTGTTTTTTGATTGGGTGATGACGTAGGTGAAGCCAGCTTGAAGGGAGCTATCGTTGCAACCGATGCTAGCGCTTGGTAACTCACTACGAGCTCACTTTTTAGGGTTCCGAACCCAAAGGCTAAGATTAAGACTCCTCGAACCGTCTGTCTGTCTGTCTTTCACCAGGCTGTATCTCATGAACCGTGATAGCTAGACAGTTGAAATTTTCACAGATTATGTATGTCAGTTGTCACTATAACAACAAATATTAAAAACAGAATAAAATATATATTTAAGTGGGGCTTATATACAACAAACGTCATTTTTTGTCGTTTTTTGCGAAAATAGTACGGAACCCTTCTTGCGCGAGTCCGACTCGTACTTGACCGGTTTTTACAAGTTTTTTATTAACTTGTAATGTATGTTTGTAAGAGTGTTCGGATCAAATCATGCAACCGCATTTTAAAGTAGTAATCCTCAACCGATTAATATGAATGTTTGTTTGGTTTGGATGACATTGCACGGTAAGCTAAAACGCTTGTTTAAAAAAGTTTTTTATTAGATAAAATTATTAGCACTATCGTTGTTTGGAATGACAGCACACTTGCGTCTAATCAGAATCGACTAGCTGTTTTTTTTATTTTTTAGGAAAGTATAGAACTATGGAGATTGCATGAAGCATGGTTGTCTTTGTCTTGGAAAAGAAATAAGTATCTGCAGACGTGAACACATACCTAGGATTCATGCTTCCTTACAGACGCATGACCGTTCTGACTGAAGACTTATGCTTCAGGAAAACATGAAGTTTTGACCCAGAATCCCTATACTACCCAACTTATTTAGCTGGTTTCTGTTTTCGTTTTATGGCAAATGCTTGTGCTTTCGTGGTTTGTGCTTCACCGTCGGTCGACCATATCATACCTTACTGTGAGATACTGGTCAAACGCGAGCCAATCATTTAAAAAAAACCGGCCAGGTGCGAGTCGAACTCGCGCACTGTTGGGTTTCGTACAAACAGCTACATTCACCAACATAATTAAGTAAAAATACTGAAATTCATAAAAAATGAAAGCTCCGAACATTGCTCTAACGAAAACAGTTTTTTTTTTACTTTTTACCCGAATGCCGAACGAGGGTAATGTGTTTATCAGTCTATGTATGTATGTTCCTATGTGGCGTTCTGGAGACCAAAAGCGTTGGCTGATTTTGATGATCCTTACGTCAATCGATTCATCTTAACCTTACGATTGTCACTGGCTACATTAAAATCGGAAAATATAAAAATGGCGGATTTTGGGACCCATATTGTATATGCACATTTTTTTTATTTATAATTTTTCCAAGTACATTTTATAAATAGGTGACTTTTACTCGTAAACTTGTAAAGCCAACTTAGTTGTGATAGGTTTACTTTTAATTCGTTATATATACTACAGCCGTGATTTTTATTCACAAATCCAAAAACAACCATTTAGCTGGCCCACACCATAGGACAGACGAGAAAAAAAACAACCCCACTTTACGTGTACAGGAGTACCCTAAAAAATTACTTTATTTTTCCACTTTGTCGCCGTAAATAGTCTGTATATCCATTTCAAAGTATGGCTTTCTAGTACTGAGGGCCGATTTCACCATAGAAACTAATCACGATTAGTTGACCTTAATTCAGTTTATGCAAATACAGCATTCTGATTGATTGAGACCTCTGAGAAACTACCAACGCGTTAATTGCATAAACTGAGTTTAGATGAACAAATCGCGATTAGTTTCATTGGCAAAACCGGCCCTCAGTACTAGAAAGCCATACTTTGAAATGGATATGGCTTTTCGGTGAAACAGACGCTCGATCTAATGACTATTCGAAATTGTGGTACATCGATGCTACGGAATTTCGGCGATTCGGACGTTCGATCTGATGACTTCGGGGAATTAGCCATCGGGGATATGAAATTCGGAATCAAGCAGTAAACCCGTGCTTGCTACACAATATAAAGTATAGCCCTAACCAGCCACATACCATATAATACTATTTCTAAACCAGTCCTATCTAGAACCTCCTTGCTCAAACCACCCAGCCGTATGTCATCTATCCGTAATAATAATTCACGCAATGGTTTCCACTGCTTACTCCACACAAACAGGGTAATTCGCTGGTGTATCTACCACTTTATTGCGCTATGAATATTTGAGGGGTGGCCAGAAGTCGACGTGGTTTGATTTACTGCGTTCCTGTGATATTATTTGAAGAGCAAGTGTAATTTTGAATTGTGATTCTGTAATAAGTATGTAAACTAATATTATAGAAATGTTAAAGTGTTTGTTTGTCTATAGGAAGATTAGCTGAACCGATTACGAATAGTATATCGACGATAAAAAGCTTTATAACCGCTGATTACCACAGGATACTATTTAGCCCAAAAAGTGCTTGAGTACTGTGGATAGGCCACGAGATTTAAGACGTGCGACTTCTTACAGTTTTAAAAGACGCTAACGCCAGATTTCTAAATTACATCCTATTTGTGAATCAACAATTTTAATTTTGATGTGAGTTTGACAGGTTCGTAACTCTAAATACAGTTAGTATTCGTATACATAAATCTATCCTTAATAAATCTTAAGAAAAAATATTCATTCATTGACAGATAACGCACCGCTAACCACTGAGTCTAGTTCCAAGTAGTACATACCTAGCGAAGAATGATTTCAAAATTCATCTTCTAATAGTACGAGATCCCTCCGCAAGAACCTGCAGGTAGGTACCTATATCTTGTTTTAGATAAAACTTATTTTTATTTTCTCTTCTTATTCTTTTTTTTATATATTTGAAATTACTGCAGGGTTGCTGGCCAATATTTAGCCGCAATTATTGCCGCTTTATGCAAATTCGAAAAGTTTTCGATGGATAACCCCAATACGAATACGGCTAGCACCATCAGAAACATATTACAAATACTAGCAAGGCATTATTTTCTAATAATTATAAATTATTTCTAAAAAAATATGAATTAGGTGTGCTTATGGTATGCTGGCGAGCTGTTGATTGTATTCGTGAAAAGCAATGATGATTTACTATCATCCATCAGGCCAAGTATTATTATGTATTATTTTTCAATTATTTATAGCACTACTAATGTTTAAGTACATTTTTGTATTTAGTTTATTATTTTGAATATATATTGTATTTATAGTTTATATGTATATTTAAATAATCCATATAACTTTCAATATTGCACCTACCATGACTGTTCATATCTCCATCACCCAAAGAACGACTGGTAGAAAATGCCTCAGGCATTTTAAGTCCGCCTCTGTACTTGTGTGTGCATGAAGTATTAAATAAATAAATATGACAATATTGGATTCGTGAGCGAAGCGAAGCTAGAGTCGGGATAACATTTTTCCTACAAATAATTTTATAAATCTTCTAAACATATTTCATCCCCAAAACACAATACTACCGTCTTGAAAATCGGCTAAAACAACAACACCCTATCAATTCAATTTAGAAAGCTAAGTAGTGTACCTGGTACGGAACCCGTACTCACTATGCTGTAAATAAATCAATTCAAAACCGCTTGGGGTGTCCACCGCGCCTGGGGAACCCTAAATTCTTCGAGGGTGTCACTAAATCACCCGTTATTGTTGAATGTAGGTACATTGTACGTACTCTTGCGAATGGTCAAAGGAATCCCTCTGGTCTTTTATCTAGTTTAGAACGGAGAGAAGGATTTCTAGTTAGTTGCTTGGCAAGCTGGTTGAAAGAGTGTTTGAGGTCTGCATGCATGGCTTAGTTCAGTTAAATTAAGTTGTTCATTATTATTTATCACGTCTATCATTATAGGATTCCCCAATGCGACAAAGGCGCTTATCCTAACAGTAAATTTTATTCAACTGTATTTATTTATTTATTATATACTTTATTGTACACCACTTAAATAATTACAGGTAAAAACATTATAAAGATCAGTGTACAATGGGCGGTCTTATCGCACAAGGCAATCTCTTCCAGACAACCTTTGGATGGACAAAACGAGAGGAGATAGACATAGGGCTGTCAGTGTACAAAAACTATATTAAATAATATTACTTAGATACAACATAAAATACATACATACAAATAAAATAATATACTAATACATATAAAAAAAAAAAAATAGGGCAGAGAAAGGAGAAGAATAGTTACAAAGAAAGGAAATGCTCCTTCACCATTTTTTTAAATGAAGGTAATGTTTGCGCACGCCTTACCTTCGCTGTATGTTTTGTTCTCGTGGGAAACCTTTAAAATTTTCGACTTTTTTTGACAAACACCGGATTTTTACTTCATTAGAACCGCCCTGATAATCCACTAGCAGCAAGACCACCTCGGATCCCCGTCTGTTACGTGATTACTCACTCATTTTCAAATTTTGTTAATCGTTTTGGCATTTCAACAAGCCAGAAAATAATTATCTGTACTAATAATATATAATATTATAACGCTGAAGAGTTTGTTTGTTTAAACGCGCTTATCTCAGAAACTACTGGTTGGAATCGAAAAATTATTTTTGTGTTGGATAGTCCATTTATCGAGGAAGGTTAAAGGCTATATAACATCACGATACGGCCAATAGGAGCGGAGCATAAATGAAAAATGTCGCAAAACGAGAAAATTTATTCCTTTCTGAGAGCTTTCGTTGCTTGCGCTGTGTCAGTGGTTAAAGTTATGCAACATTCATGTATGCAGTGAAGGTAGGGTAGGGTAGCCAGTTGACGGGAGCGAAGCCGCGTGGGACAGCTAGTTAGGACATAAAATTCTAAACTATTATTAAGTTTCTTTCGAAAATCCTTACAGACAATAAACCTACTTATTTCTAAGGTACGGTGTATATGAAAACAAATAAAAGAGTCTAATATGGCAGCAGTATATTAACAAGGCAAGTCGCAAGACATTGTGTCGAGAGCTCGGTCGTCGCACAATGCGAGTGCAGACGCATGAGGCGGTTACTGCAAATTTCAACGTGACTTTTTGCCCGACTACGGCGAAGCAAAAGGAAGAGTTTTTGATCAGTATTTGTGTATGTATGTACGTATGCTAATTTTCCCTCATAACTTCTAAAATGATTATCATAATTTGACAAATGAGGTGTCGTTGGAAGTGTCTTGTTTGTCCGCTGGTTATAGGCTATGTGATGTCACATTATATTGAATATGGGCCCTCTAGGGGGCAAGACTCAAGAACATTTATTTTGCGCCCGTGCCCTTCATATTGTGTGGTATCGTTGAACAGGTATTTTAAAATGAAGGTTTTTGTACATCATATTTTTGTCAAGAGTATCGTTTGCGATATATATCCCGTTAAAGTCATGAAAACTAATGTTTAGTAAATTTCCTATATCAACTACGTTATAGTTATAAGTTTTTAAATAGTCATGGTCACTAACACTAACACGAAATATCGGCAACTCGAAACAAACAGTAAACATGGTAAATATCCTGCTTATAATGTTAATCGTTTTGTAACTAATGCATTATCTACATACATGTAAAACAACAAATCATAAACAGAAAAACAATGCGATGTGGCTTTGCAAAAACCCCGAAATACTTCAAACGAAACTAAAACCCGTCTGCTGAAAAATCACGCTCTAAAAAGTATGAATCAAGAAAGTATTCTCTATTAAATACCCGATACATATCGAATTGTGTGTACTAACAATTTCAGATGCCAATATTTTCTTGTTTCATACTTTTTAGAACGTAATATTTCATTAGTCGGGTTTTATAATTTTCTGCGCTATGTGTTTATTTGTTTTTTTTTTACTGAATAAACAGTTTTCTATTATCAAGCCAGTTCAAAATTTAAATAAAATCTTTGTTATGTTACCATCTTGGTTGCCATGTTTCGGAGAAAAAGATCGTTCCATTTTTAAATTACACGACAGATACGAGTTTATTATGTAATTTGTTTGGTCCCTAAACCACGACAGATATGGATTTTCGTACAAATGTTTTCCGGCCGCAGCTCGTATGTATTTGGTCAGTAAAGCAATTTCGATTCGTCTTGAAGAAGGTTGTCAATATAATGCTCAAATATCCAAATATGTTTTAGAAAACAAGTTTTACTGTTATCAGTTGTGATTTTGTGACGGTTACGTTAGACTGCTGGTCGAAAGCTCTGACCACGAGATATTTATTCCAAAACACTTAAAAAATTGAAGCCCAAAGAAGAAGTCCATCAAAGGTAGCACCCATATTTTTTTCCTTGTCATCTTTGTACCTACTGTGTTTCCAAAACTACTCATTAAACTTCATAAAAGGTAGCTTGATCTGTGCGACAGCTGATAGTATCAATACAGTAACAATAACGCTTGACAGGATAACAATAACGTAACAATAACGTATACGTCAGTTTGACGTATGCCGCAGATATCAAGCTATCTTTTGTGAAGTATAGTTGTTGAAAGTGTTATTTCTGACTTATTATTGTTATTTTTCACTGACTTCGCAAAAAGGAGGAGGTTCGAGAATTCGACTGCATTTTTTTTATGTTGGTTACCACAGAAATTTTTATAGGGTGTACCGATTTTGATGATTCTTTTTTTATTTGAAATCTGGTTCTTGTCATGTGATCCCATTTAATTTTCATCAAGGTCTGATGAATTGACAACAGGAAGGGGAAAACAGTGAAAATAACCAAAAAAATATAAACAAACAAGATGTCGAACATAGAACCTCCTCCTTTTTGGAAATTCGGTACAAAATCTGAAAAGTGGAATCTTCTTATGAAAATCTATGAGAATTGTGAGTGTTGTGACGTCAAACGCGCACTGTTGACATCGGTATAAGTTGGCACACCTGCTATTGCATAATTACAACTTTTAATACTAAAATAATAAGAGTGATTTCTTGGAAATATAAACTGGATGAAATACAAAACTCAAGTAGCGGACATTGCCCACACAGCTGCAAGGTTAAAGTGGAACTGAGCTGGTCACATCTGCCGCAGTTTGGAGGAACAACGGGCAAAGATTACCACACAGTGGGTTCCAAACACCAGGAAAGACAACGCGGCAGGCCCAAAAAGAGATGGCGGGATGACATTAATACCTTCTCAAAGGACTAGCTCGAAATCGCAGAAGACCGGGGTAAATGAAAGGATGGAAGTTAGGGGAGCCTTTTACCATGCAGTGAGACAGCACAGACTTATAATAAATCATCAATCAATCAGTATCAATACATATAAATCTGTAGAATAGTCGTTTTTGTACATAGAAAATATTTCAAAAAAAAAATGGTCGGTTGTTAAAGAATAACCAACAGAACCCATTTACAGCATTTTTTCTCATTTTTGTCTGTTTATCTTTTTGTCTGTTGAGTTGTGCACGCATTACGCAAAATGTACGAAATTATTTTAGATAACTTTTGTAAATAAAAATTGTGTGTAACTTGAAGTATTACTAAGATTTTGTTTCATCGCAATCGGTTCAGCCTATCAAAAGTTATGTGAGCTTAAAGTGTTCAAGAAGTAAAATATCACAACACACGCAATTCAGATACTCTAATATCATCAGATAACTCCATGTTCGATAGATGACGTTGTGCATTTGAGGTCATTTTCTGAATGGTGTTAAGATTCTCCGCGGAAGAATGACTCTAGACAAATGAGTTAAAAAGGGAAACCTGTTATTAGCCTTACTAACTGTTTTATATTTATTTGTAATGCATTGTATGTGTCGCCGTTGGTTTTCTAAATAAATAAATAGAAAAAAAATTGGTAGGTAGGAAGGTAAGAAGGTTAGATACGAGTAGGTAGGTAAGTAGGATAGCAGTTGACGGGAGCGAAGCCGCGGGCACAGCTAGTAATATAATAAATTGGAACACTGGAAGACTGATGCCTCGTTGGCCTAGTGAAAAAAAGGAATAAAATAACTTTCTTTTTGTGGCCGCAAGAGCTACTGCTGAGCATGAGGTCCTGATTCGTTTCAGGCAAAGTGTTATTTGGGTTTTCGCAATAGCAGCCCGGACTTTGGATTTGTGCCCAGCTGATGGCAAGCGGCTTAAAAATAACGGGACTTAAAATAACAGGCCAAATGTGTGCGTACGTAAGTGCACATCTGCCCACCCCTTCGGCGAAAACAGGGATAAAATAACTAGAACAACAAATTAAAATAGTCAAGAATGCAGCAGTGCAGCTAGACCTCTATCCACGAGGTACCACACCGCCTTGCACGGAGGTGCACTCGGTTACAAGCTTTGCCGACGTGCCGCGTGTAGGGCTGGCCACTGTCGATAATATGCACCTGTCTATCGATAGTAAATAATTAATAGTGTTCAAAATATGTTTTGCGATCGTACCTTGTTAATTTTTTTTGTCTCATAATTTGATAGTTCTCATAGTTTGATCAATTGATCCAATGTTTTTTTTCTATTCGACAGGCCCCGACATAGCCCGGGACAAATTACAAAAATCTTCCTTGTTTAGGTATCAATATTTCTATTATGAACTTCGTATCAAAATCCATTGCGTGGTTTAAAAACATATATCGGGCAAACGTAAATGACTTCGACAGACGCGGACAGCGACTTTGAATTAAACTACTTAGATATCCTAACCCTATATTCTTGCTTTAATATTAAGTAAGTAATACGGAATGTGTACATTAAGAGTTAAAATATAAATACTGTTTGAGAATGGATAATGCCTGCCCTGTTTCTGGAACGAAATCATCGATGCGTCGTAAACTAAACTCAAGTCAAGTGATGCGTTTGGCTGTTGATTCTAATAATTAATTAATTGAAATAATCATCAATAATCACAGCAGTTAATGCTCAGTAGACTATGCGTGGCATTAATAATATTGTGTAAATTTGCGTTCCAGAAAATGTGTGCGAGTTTTAAACTAGGAACAGTTTGCTGTGGTTTTTACGTGAAGTTTTATCCAATTTTTCTCTTCATAAGAACCTTCCCCGGATAAGTATCAGCCGAATTGGTGCAGCCGTTCTCGAGTTTTGCAACGGATTAACAGTTAGGTATAACTTGTTATGTAAAAATGATGGGTAAGGGTACGTTCATACAGAGCATCCGTATTTCCAGGATCGTTTTTAACGGATCCGCCGCTACTGGAGGTGATGTTCACACCGTACTTAAAGCACCGTTTTAACGGATCCTTCGCTACTGAGGTTGCTAATGTTCACAACACATTTAGTCAGTGTACCAGCAACTTTAAAAAAAAAACAGATCAATATTTTCATTTCTTTTATGTGTGTGAACTCGCTCATACAACTACTTACGCCATAGCCGAATTAAAACGTATACGATAAAGCAGATCTGTAAAACGGACCCCTGAGTGAACGAGCACTTACATGTAGCCAATATTCTCTACATATTTTAAAATAAAGCCCCCCGCCGCGTTTGTACGCGATAAACTCAAAAAAATACTGAACGGATTTTCATGCGATTTTCACCAATTAAAAGAATGAGAAACGAGGAAGGTTTTTGTGTATAATTTTCACGAGCGAAGCTGGGGCGTGTCGCTAGTTTTTAAAAAACGTTTAGATTCTTCTGGCAGTAGGTCCTGCTTTCTCAATTTACAGCAAATCTGATTTTAATATTATCGATAAAATTAAGTAAAAATTAACCACATCCTTAGCCACGTAAAAGTTTGATCAGGCCCCCCTCATTACGTTTTTTCATGTGAATACTTCAGTAGGCTGGCCCGTGATTTTACCCAAGCTTTGTGGGCGACTTGCTCGATACAAACCTAAAATTTACCGGTCTAATGACCTCTATATCTACAAACATAAGGACTATTAGGTATGTCTTTAGTTTCATCAACTAAAGTAGTAACATACGAGAATGTCTGATCTGTCTCGCAATGAAACAATACTATCGGGTTGTTTTGAACACAATCGTTTTGCAGTTAAAATAATGTGGAATATTCAAACGATTTTGACTTCTCTGTGAACTGTAGGACTTAATAGGAGTGCGACTATCTGAGGCTCTGCCATCTTAATAAATGGCGATATCTTAGTGCCATAAACTGGTATTAATGGGGGCTAACGTTTTATTGCTCATCAGTTGGTGCCACTGTTCCCTAAGGCCCATAAATGTAGCTGTTGAATGTTGTTCTAACGCGCACCGAATCAAAGTATGAATTACAATATATTTCTAATGGCGTAAAATTGCGATTAAATGCCTTTAACAAAAACTAGTTCTAAGTAGGGAAAACGCGTTCCGTTTATCAGTATGCAAAAAAAGCGAAAATATTGTGGTGTAAATTGTCCGTGTCTTTCGTAGGTACCATTTTTTTTTCGTTATGGTCACCGACTTCCATAAATAAAGTTATTTATCACTTTGTAGTTTTCTTATTTGGAAGTCCGTAGTATTTTTTTGTAAAAAGTTTTTTATTTTTCAGTTTTATCTACTTAATAGGCAAGTTGTTTAGTAAGTTAACTTAACGCCAGAATAGATAACCCAAATGTCATGACACTTGAATATAACCGGTGAAATGAGAGATCTGCGTATCCCTTAAGAGCTTACTGGCGTGATGTTATGTTATGAAATAGTATAATCAACAAACAGACATGCGATTGCAGCAATCCCGAGATATTTGCCTTTATTTATTGAAGAGTTCTGTCGTGTATCTTCGAAATCCTTCATCAGATCTTCACCTAATTAAAATGGGACCAATTTCGAATACATACTCTTTCAAACAAAAAAAGAATTTTCAAAATCGGTCCACAATTGACGGAGATATCGGTGAATAAAAAACAAACATTAAGTCGAACATAGAGTCTCCTCCTTTTTGGTAAGTCGGTTAAAAAATAATAAACATATTTTTTCAAACTTTAAACCTAGGTGTCAGAAATCATTGGATGATTTCCCAAAACAAAAAAAAAATGTGTTTCTAAGGAGTATGCCTTAGAATAGAAAGTAAGCGTTTTACTGCAGTAAAGCGGAGTAAGGGCCTCAACAACTGCGAGTACCTACGAGTATGTAGGTAAATCCGATTTCTTCACGATATTTTCCTTCAGCGTTGTCAGCGATTTCCAAGATAAACTTAGAAAGTATAATTATAACATAACATCACACCTGTATTTTCCGAAGGGCTGGACAGAGGTGCACTTATTATACATGTTATAAGAATTAAAAAAATATGGTTACTCCCCACATTGACCGATCCCTAGCCTCTTGCATCCAGCGCCTTCCCGCAACCTTTGATCAGGTCATCGGTTCACCTAAACTCCATTTGCGATAACATTAGACGTTAAAATTAGCCCATTTTACAGCCCGTTCAACCGATTTTGACTTCTATTGCGTTAGTAATACGACAAATGGTAGCTGTAGTAAACAGTTGGTTTTGGTAACAGGTTTATACTTTTTATGTCATCCTTATGTATAAGGGATAGAACTCAAAATCGGTTGAACGGACTGTAAAAAGATTTGGAAACATGTCTAATGTTATTTCAAATGGAGTTTAGTGGGCCTATGTCCAGCTGTGGACGTCTTTCGGCTGAAATGATGATGATGATTGTAACTTGCCCGGATTTGAACCAACGACCACCAGTAGGTACTCTTTAAAAAATATAAATTTTAAACTCACCAGAATTAGAATTGAAACAGGGTTTTTTTATTATAGGGTTTAATGATTGGTCAATCACTTTTACAAATACCTATGTAACTACAAAAATAGTTCCTTAAATGTTCCACTGTGGAAAACCGCAAGGCGTCATTAAAACCTGAAAGAATATCTAATGTGAATGATTGCATTCCTTATTTTATGCTTCCTTATTATATAGTAATTTGTGCTGCAAAATGACTTATCTGGAACATTTAACACTAAACGATTGTGTTCTGAATAGATTTTATATTTCATTGAATCATAGACAGCATAGACTATTTTTGTTCTTTTAGTTGCCCTTAGATTCAAAACTACAATATCAAACTGACAGTTAGGTATTTAGTATTGACGTTAATCGGGTGTTTTTCCGTTATCATAGAAATGAGTCGAGCGGAGGTCTTTCAAACTGACTATACAAAACCGTAATTTGTAATATGAATAATATTAATGAAAAATATAATAGCTACCCTCGGTGCTCAAACCGACTCGCACTTTTTTAATTTATCTACGACATTACGCACAAAATAAACAAAATAGTTTTTAATAGGGGATGGGGCGTAAACACTCCCCGAAGGCATCGCGTGCCCGCCAATAAAAAAATTGTTACCTCTGTTTATTAAAAAAAAGCTACAACCACAGATTAAAAAGTTCCCCGCGTCTGTAAACTCCAATTAGACGCAAGTGAAAATAAGTCCACATGGGGACACCGAATTTTTATTTCTAAAGTCGCCGAAGAAAAAATTCTAATTTCTTTTTACGACATTAAGTTACTTAGAAGTCGGAGGGACTGGGCGCGAAGGACTAATTAATTTTTTTGGGAACCTCCCGAATAACGGCCACCGAAGTTCCCGCCATAATTGGAAAATTTACGCGCCGTTTCATTACTCCGGGCTGTTTTTTAATCACCATCTTTTTTTGCAATTAATTTCGCCAATTTTTTTGAATCGAGTTTTGAACGAGTTTTTATTTTATTTTATTCGGTTCGTTGCACGTTTTAAAAGCTAAGTCTATTAAGAATTTAGTGATTGAGTTATGAAACTTGGTTTGTTATTTATAGGAAAATTGGCTATGGTTTTATGTGCAGGAGTTGCAGCTAAGAAAGACTCATGCTTTGTCCCCCTTGATATTGATGCCTTAAAACCAAAACATCTAACAGACCACACGTACCGTAAATTGCCTGTGTTTCATTCCCCAATGTTTCATCTTCATGTAGTTTTTAGCAAAGCTCCCCTTTGTGCAGTTTTTAAAGCAAAAAGTTGTGCGCGTTCTCTCCCGCCCGGGACCTACATTCATAATCTGATCCAGGATTTCACCCAAATTCAGTTCGCACTTAATTCGTTCAGGGAATTAGTTTCGTACGAACGTAATTAAGGAAACTTTTCGGATTAACCACCTTGTTTTTCCACTTGTAACAGCCAGTGTAAGTTGCTCTTCTGACCCCCTTTGTGTTGCACGAAACGCGGTTGTTTGACGGTTTTTGTTTAAGGTACAGGGGTCTGTGAAAAACGGTGGTTGTCACAACATTTTTCGGCCACTTATTTAGTTTTAGTTTAGTTACGGTGTTTCGGAAACTCCTCGCCCCCAGACAGTGAGATATTCGCTAATTTCGTTGTTGCAAATTTGTTTTGTTGTCGGCTTGTTTTCCCAGCGCTTGCGGCGACACCGCCTGTTAGCAGCTCGATTTTTAACTCACAAAACATTGCGGTAGTAATTTGCTTGCAACAGCACTTTGACGATAAAGCTCATAGTTTTTTAGCTGAAAAATTGTTTAGTATGTAATTTTAATGTTTATTTTTCTCATATACAAAGATTAACTTGATTATTTTCAGCATTCAAAATCGGATAACGTTACGACATTAGACAATTTCAACTGTTAGGAATTGAAAGCCCTGTCGAGTGCAAAATTGTTTTAAACATAAGGTCAAGAAAGTAGCTTTGTCCTTATTTGCCTACAGTCATACCTGCATAAAAAACATCCCCTTAGAAATTTAAAGTCAGTAGGAAACTACAGCAATTCCTTCTGTACCCAAACGTGAATATTATTTCAATCATTTCTACATAACTGGCACCCTAGAGGCTACAGCCAAGGAGTGGCGTTACTTTTAAGAAAAAAAAAAAACAAAAGAAAATTCAAGGAATGCCCGACATAAATTGTTCTGCTCGTGGGAGCTAGCGTTTGCATACCCGCCGAGTAGGGGATGCATCATTTAGGTGAATTCAGGACTTCTTATTACAAACATTCTATTATAAAACAAAGAAAGAAATTCATTCTACATTCTATTATAAAATCTTTACATACCCATATGTAAAGATTCTATAGTTTCGAAAAAGGCATTAGTTTATGTAAATTCTGTTATCTATTTACTTATTCTATGTTCCTAGCCTTAGACAACACTGCTACTACTGCTGACAATCAAGTGCATTTGTATATTGATTTTCAGCGGTCGGTGCCCCAAACTATTAACAGCTTCTTACAATGCTCTGCGAGAGATAGAAGCCATCTATCTCTCGCCCTTGCAAAGACCCGAGTCCCTGGGCTCCCAAGAAATAGCACGAACTATGCGAGTAAAAAACATTTTGTAGTGCACAAGCACCGGCGGTAGTTCAGAAGACCATTTTGTTTATATCTTTTCAATGACACTTGTCTTGCAGATAATCCAAGTTACACAATCCTTCGAATTACCTTCAATCATTTATATTAATCAAACAATTCTACCTATCGCTGTTCACTGCGGACATATGCTTTTCCTTTTTTTTATTTTTGATAAGCTCGCGCTTGATCACTATCTCACCCGATGGTAGGCAATGATGTGGTCGACAGTGAAGCACGCTTGCCTAGAAGTAACTTATTCACTCTTGACTTACAGATCCCTGGGTTGTAGCTATCGAGAAACAGACACTGGCAGGGAATTCCACTCCTTAGCTGTACGCACAATGAAAGTATTTTCGAAGCTAGGCCACATGACTCGGTCTTCCACTTTCCATATCCGCTATAAGCCATCAACCTTTTTTCGTCTAGGTACTAAGCGAGAGTCCTTATTGGTCCTGAAGTCACCAATGCTTGTCCAGCTTCTAGCAAACGTGCTACGTTAAGTACCTTTCAACTTGAAAAAAAAAATGCAACCTGTAAAAACTACCAAACAATCCTTCCAAGTTCAAAAAAACTTCCGCTACAACCCGGGTGTCTAAGTCAAGAGTGAATAGGTTACTTCTGGATAAGTGTACTTCACCGTCGACCACATCATCGTTTACCATCAGGTGAGATAGAGACGCCCGTTATATAACTGGTTGTCATATCCTTCCCGAGCCAATCTGTCTATTTGGCCGGACAAAGGACGGACTTTTTGTTGGATACCTACTAATTGAAATACGCATGTTATTTACGTATATTTATTTATTGTAAACATGTTTACCCCTTGAGTGCTATTTGCAAACACAATAGAAAAATAATTGTGTCCATATACCTCGCATAACACCAACGTATTACGTCTGCTCAGCGACCGTATGTCACTGCAGGGACTGTCTGTCCAGAAGAATATCAGCGTCAGGTATATTAGAGTGAATAGGTTACTTCTGGATAACTTTACTTCACCGTCGACCACATCATCGCTTACTATCAGGTGAGATAGAGGTCAAGCGCGAGCCTTTCAATAATAATTTAAAAAACTTCAAATCCTAAGCTATTCTCCTGCACCGTAGCCACCCTACCTGCACGCACACACTCACACCGCCCTCACACGTCTCTCACTCGCGTCTGTTTAGGGCCGCGCGCACTATGTGCTCGCTCGCCCCGCTCGACGCTCCCAGCCGGTACAACATGATTTCCCACATGGACTAGCCCTGGATGAGGCCGATGCTTAAGCTTTTATCTTGTGTAGGTACGACTTTTTGACTGCTTGGAAGCTTGCCTGTGTTTTGTTTTAACGTCGGAGATCGATTAGCATTTTTTTATTTATACTAAACGAACCTTTATTGTCCAACTGCTGGGCAAACAAATTCCTCATAAACACCTCGCCTTTGAGTCATCACGCCAGCGTTGAGAAAGTATTATCTTGGGGCACTGTAGTGAATGAAAAAATACTATAAAAAAATCGTAAATGTATTTTTGGAAAAAAATATTCACGAACCGAGTAAACCCTATTTCTTGCAGGTCGCTGCTAACACCATCTTTCTATCGCTGCGGAACCGAACGCGATCGATGTAAAAAAATAATCAGTTTAATCAGACGAAAAGTGCCAGATAAGTCGGCACGGTTTCTTTGTATGGGATGAGGCATCTGTATGTTATTATCATATTATCTGTGCCCTGGGGGATCAGTTTCATTTTATAATATTTTTTGTTTCGGTCTGATCCACCGTGCGGGATATCACAAATAAATTTAAATGTGTTATTCCGGTCGGATACCCTAGTTATCTATTAACAGATTATTGAGACAGTCGGCATCAAAATATACAACCAGGGTTTATTGAAATACATATTATTATTATGTTCGTAATTCTTATTATAATGGAAACGTGTATGTTAGTATTGTTATATGTACCTATGGATGCTGATGAGAGATACTTGTCCAACGCACGGGCTACCGGGCCGCAGATCCATTCCCTCCGCGAGGCCATGGTGGAGCGTTTGATCCTGTCCTTGCAGGCAGTCTCCGAATGGGGCGATGCCAGGCGTGTCATTTTGCTGCCAAAAAGAGCCAATTTCACCCAGCTCCAACTTGCCGAGATGTGACCGTGCCAATAACGGACCATCTTGAGTTGTGCGTGCATGTTGTGTGAATATGACATCGACTCTCGATTTTTACCCATACAAAGGCTCAGCTGTCTGCCACACAGTTGGGGATCCTTACAAAGGTGAGAAGCTACTTCACGCCGGAACACTTCCTCAATTTGTATCAAGCGCAAATTCGATCATTTATGGTGTACTGTTCTTATCTCGTCGATCGAAAAGCGGGCCAAGAGGTTAATCGGCAATGAGGCACTGGTCAACTCAAATTTCCAGAGCCATGAACATCGTCGCCGAGTTGCCAGCCTGTCGGTTTTTTATCGTTTACATTTCGAGGAGTGTGCGATGGAATTACAAGATCTAATTCCACCGCCCGTTTCTTCATCAGATATCCCACCCGTACTCACAAAACGTTTTGGGAACACTTTTATTATGCGTACAGCTAAGGAGTGGAATTCCCTGCCGGTGTCTGTCTTTCCCGACAGCTACAATCTAGGGGTCTTTAAGTCAAGAGTGAATAGGATATTTTAGGCAAGCGTATTTCACCATCGACCAAGTCATCGCATACCATCAGATGAGATAGTGATCAAGCGCGAACCTACAGAATAAAAAGAAAAAAGATGTCTGAGATGTGGTCGCTCACAATGGGCATCATCTGAAAGCTTACAGTAGTCACCCAAAGAGCAATCGAGAGGGCTATGCTGGGAATATCCTTGCGTGATCGAATCAGAAATGTAGAGATCCGCAAGAGAACCTAGATTGCCCATATAGCCCGAAGAATTGCTAAACTTAAGTGGCAGTGGGCAGGGTACCATTACTACTACGTAGAACGTATGACCGATGTGGCACAAAAGGTCTGGAGTATCGATCGCGAACCGGAAGACGTTGTGTTGTAAGGCCTCGCATCAGGTGGACCGATGACCTGGTGAAGGTTGCGGGGATCGCTGGATGTGAGACGCACGGGACCGGTCAATGTGGAGACGCTTGGGGCAGCCCTATGTCCAGCAGTGGACGTTCATCATCATTCATTCGTTTAACTTTAAATTTTAATTGGCTCTGGAACTTCTCTTTATGTTTTTGTTATCTGTCCAAATCGAAAGACCAAAAATGTCTGCTTGCCTGTGATGATAATAAACAATTAACAAATAAAAACAAAGGTTTTTTACATAAACAACTGTTTTGTCTTGACTGTACTTACCTGTCAAAAAGAGTAAGGAGATCCGACCGGAATAAATCTATTTAGCTATGTTATCTTTTTTTGCATTGTTCTTTAGTTTATTTTTTTTTGATACACTTGCGCTTCACCACTATCTCACCTAAGCGATGATGTGGTCGACATTGTTTCTCCATAACGTCCTTAGTGTTCCCTAGTGTTTACGAGGAATAGGTATTTACGGCTCAGGAAAACCAGAGATGTTAAGGAGCTCCGTAACCTTAACCAATACTATCGGGTATCTGAAATAAAAATCTATCCGTAACCGTATCCGATATAATTGTATCGGATAAATTCGGATAAGGGTTGAATCTAAGTGAGACACGTTATGACAGGTTTTTCTACCCGGCCGTGTCGACACAGGAGAATTAATGTCATAAATTGTCAAGCACGCGTTATCTGCTGTGATTGATTGAATAATTTTCAACAGCCAATCACAGCAGATAACGCGTGCTTGAGAATTTGTCACATTAATTCTTTTTTTTTATGATAGGCTTGCGTTTGACCACTATTTCACCTGGTATGGTAAGCGATGATGTGGTCGAGTATGAAGCACGCTTGCCTAGAAGATACCTACGATAATTTAGAGCTGGTAAACTCAGGGTTTGTGTTTTACTTTTACAATTTCTTAAAAATCGAGTATGTGTAACCGTAACTAGCCGAAACCGGTATAATATCATTTCTATATCCGTATCCAGTTTCGAAATTTTATATCCATTACATCCCTGGGCGAAACATTAAATAAAAGAGCGAATTGGCGGTATTTTGTCCATGTTTTATTACAAATAAATACTATAATCGCTACAATACAAATTATATTACTCACAAAATTATCGTTCAGTAAAGAAACATAAAAATTATAGTAAAAAAAATCTAAATAACACACATATCGTCAATTCTTTGGCGAACTTTAAAAAGGAATATTTTTTATAAAAACCAAATTCAAAAAGACTTAAAAAAGGCACTTACAAAAACAGTACTTATGTTTATGTTATATTTACAAAGGTACCAATATAAAATTATGGCACAATTTTTAAACATAGAAAAGCCTCATGACCTATTTTAATATTTTATTTAAATAATTGTAAGTACGAAAATGCAGATAGTAAATGCAGTCTCTAAGTACAAGAGAATAAAAAAAACATAGAATGTTTAAGTTCACAGACTTAGGAATTCGAAAAGGACAGTTAGTACGTGACTTCTCCGTGAATACGCCCGCTTGTAGTTGAAAAATGAAAATTGCTTATTATTTTAAGGAAAAACCAACGTATTCAATCATTCTTATTATTGTACATGAAGTCATTATTTAAAGTTATAACTACAGTAACTTAAGGCACTTTGTTAGGTACAGACGATAAATATTTAAGGCATTGTGGTGTTTCTATTTATGCTTGTTTCAAATATGTATATTTCGAATTATCGTCTTCATAATATAAATTGATAGTTCAAAATTACAGCTTTAGAGAAGCCGGTTATTTAAAATCTGTCAGTACTTAATGATTTTGAAACATCTCTTTTATCAAAATTGTATCTGTTTTAAGTTATTATTATATTCTTAGCTTTTTGTAGCCAATCTGACACAAATCAAAAATCTGCGTTACAGCACCTATTATTTCAAACCGTTCTTCTCCCACAATTTAACACACCAAATATATTTCCTTGTCAACTTTTTAATGTAGTACTCCGGTTCCTATTGGCGCCATCTACCTCAAGTTGGGTGACCGACTGGGCCCCTCAGTGGGCTCTAGAACAATCCTTTTGAAGCAGCCCTTAGGCAACTGGTCGAGGATCTCCTTGATGTTATCCACCTCCAGACGAAGGTGGTCGTGCTCATCCTCGTACTGTTTCATCCACCTGTAGGGAAGACAATATTTTCATTAAAAATACTACTAAGTATGACGTATGATGTTTGTGACTCAATCACGCCAAAACGGCTGATCGGATCTGGATGAAATTTGGCACAGATCTCACCAAACTTCTTGGCCGCTCTATAGTACAAATGTAATTAAAGTAATAATAATACTGAAATGGAATATGGAACAGAGTTTTTGTGCAGCTTGGAACTATGAAAGACGTCTATGGAAGATGAAAGGAGAGAAATGATGAAGAGGTTAACCTAATGCATTTCGTTAGACGGTAACAGAAATCGAGAGAAGACTGTACTTTAGCCTATTCTTACGAGCACTTTAGGCTCTTATAAATATACCTACTCATAGTACTAAAATGTAGAAACACAGAATCTTTGAAATATTTACCTTTGATGGTTATTCTTCGCTTCAGTCAAACTCTTGATTTTGCCGTCCAAGTCGACAGCAATGAGGTCGCTCTCTGCCTTGTCTAAGCTCTCCTCTGAAAAGGTATCATTAATAACGTCAGTAGGTATGTCGTTAAACTCTTTCAGAAAAGTCATAAATAGGTACAGCACGATGAGCACCGTGAGTTTTGTTTTTGTTTTGTTTTTATAAAAAATGTTGCCCCACACTAGGAATTTCTCCTGTATCGTGGGTGCGTTTACAAATATTTAAACTCATACTCAAACACCCAGACCCGGAACAACTATCTGTAGGCCATACAAATATTTGTTCCATGTGGGTAATGAATCCGCGTCACATTGCGCAGCAGCCAATCGCTCAACTACTGCGCCAACTAAGTTGGGGTCGGCTTGCAGTCTACCCGGATGTAGCTGAATACAAGGATTATTACATGGGGTGACTACCATTCTGACCGGAACATAGTTTCTTGAAAAAATTGCCCACGTACGACTTTCGTATGAGCTTCGAATGCTCTCAAAGGGAAATGGAAAACATTGTGAGGAAACCGGCATGTCTTAGAACCAAACATTCGAAGACATGTGACACCAACCCACACTGGGCCCGCGTGGTGGATTACGGTCCATTCCCTCTCACTGAGAGGAGGCCTGCACGCACAACAGACCAAATGGGAGTCTAAAGTGTGGCAAACGGGTTCTCTATCCTATTCCATCCAACGGATCAACGGTTTAACGTGTTTTATAATTATATAATGAAGGGTATCCGTATGTAAGGGATGCGCGGTCATTGGTCACTCATTCACCGTAGCCTAGCCATTGATACACCGAATATACTTCTAGTAAGCCGTTCCACTGCTTGTATCTACTCAGTGTTCTTTAAAGGTGGACTGAGCAAAACGGCTCCGGTGTCACTAACGCAACGATACTGAAAATATACAACGCGGTCTCAATAACTGTGCACATTGAGCCCAATCCCACCTACCCGCGCGGCGCCCCGTTTTCGTCTCATGCGCCAATAGCGAGAGTCGAACGTCGGAGTGACGTCACAAAGCCAAGTGCATAGTTATATAGTATGGGACACAGACACGGTGACAGTAGCATAATATTATCGCTGTCGCCGCGTCATGAACTCATGGCCAGCGTTGCTCGGCAGTCTTCCTAAACGTGAACAAAATGCGCAGTGTCAAATGTCAATTAACCTGAAAGAAAATATAATCGGTAAGTAGTAGAGAACTATACGCACGTAATCGGTCGAGCGCCTGGTCATCCAGCGTGGGCAGGTTCTGCAGCTCGTCCATGATGACCTTCAAGTCTTCCAGGCCTTTGGAGACCTGCTTCTCGGCTTCCCGAGCGTCGGTGTTCGCTTGACCAACCTATTGGAGACAGATAATAGTGAAAATAGATATCCGTCTACAGATTTTTGCTCTCCAACTCTGATTTTATACGCTTTTATTTACTTTCCCCTGTCCCGCAGCGTAAATGCGTTCGTGAGTTCGGCAGGGAACAACTCCACGAAAGAGATATTTCCTTTAAATGTTTTCGGTATTGCGTAAATAATTTAGAAAGGGTACGTCCTCCACACTATGAGTTGAATTCACATATAGGGTTTCGAGTGTATTACGCAATATGAAAGTCGTAATTTTAAAGATGTCGTCACCCTTACCAATATGTGTTCTTTGCCGAATTTATTTACGCAATAAGTCTGCTGTTGTCTGTAATCATATCTAATGGAAACATGTCTAATGTTATTTCAAATGTACATTAAAACAATAGTAAGCAATATTTATGGCAAGGAGGCAGACGGCCGCATACGACTTCGGCTATCCTCTAAGAATATGTTCTTATTTCGTTTTTTTCAGAGCGTAATATTTCAGTGGTCAGGTTTTAATTTTTAACATTTTTTTAATGCTTCTCATCTACCACTTTTCTCTTTAGGCTGAATCTGTTGACCGTTTTTTTTTGCAGTTGTACCTACCTTCATTTTAGCATCTCTGGTGAGCTGCATGTTGTCGGCTGCATCCTTCTCCAAGCTGCCGATCTGAGTGGCTGTTTCTTGGACGCGAGCTGTTTAAACAAGATTCCTTTGTATTATCAACGTATTTTTTTTTTGTCAAAATTAAAGGCAGCGCGCGTTTTTCTTGCTGCCAAAACAGTTACGCGATTAGAATGCAGGTCAGCAAGAAACAACGACTTTTTAATACTTACTGGACAGTTTTTCAGCTTCAAACCGTAACTTGGAAGCCTCCGCTCTAGATGTTGTTGACTTCTTCCTTACTTCAGAAGCCGCCTGAAAAACGAACACGAATTACTTAATCATTCTAATTATTTTGCCAAAATTCTATGCTCAGATTGAGAAGGGGCCACACTCTCACATAAATACGGCAAACTGACATAACCTAATCGTCAAAACATTGAGCTAAGAGGAGTCTGCCATAAATAATATAAAACTAGAGCTAGTCTACCAACGAGTCTTAGGGTACTATCAGACAGAGAGTGGTCATGCGGTGAAGCGTTCAAGAGGTCAGTTTTGCGTTCAAGCGTGCAGTTGCTCACGAAACCCGCTGTTGGACGGTCTATTCGGTACCGCTATTGTCACCACGATTTTTGATGATAGTTCGGCAGATGAATTATTGATTTTGCGGCCATTATCAGCATCAAGACGGAAAAGGAAATTCTGGGTGCGCCCAGTTAATAAGGATGGATAACAAGATGGATAATTTCATAGACTTTTTTCTAAATTGGTTAACGATGAACAAATTCCAACAACAATTTCCAACCATGCTTCTGCTACATTTCCTCGGTTTATATAATCTTTATGTTTCGCGTCGTATAAAAAGCGCCTTTCACGTACGAACATAATTAGCTTTACGTGAACGCGCGAACGCGAGCCATCTGATTAGTAAACAGTGAACGCGGTCAGAATGCCTTCTTCGTGGGTATCTATGTAACGTAATACAAAACAACGAACGCAAAACTGAACTCTTGACCGCGTGACCGCTCGCTCTCTGCTCTTAATAAGAAGTTATAACTACTGACTTGTATTTTATTTTATTCTGTGCTATTGGGTGTCAAACTCATAGGCTAATATTCCACCGCTAAAATCTGCAGGTGGTTTGATAAAACTTAATTTTCATGAGTGATGCTTGAGATCCCTCCGGAGCAACTGGACAGATTCGCAACTGGACTGATTTGCTACAAGTTTGCCTGGCCATATCTAGCCGCAAATCAATTCAATATGGGATTGATATATACTACCGAAATATACTGGGTAATCTTAAACATTTTGGACTAAAAGTAGTTATTCTTAGCTGTATCAATGCACAGTAAATTATGTGAAATCTGCGAGTCAGCCCAAAAGCCCGGAACACCTGGATAATAGACGCCCGAACCGGAAAATGTACTTTTTCAATATATTTCAATATCATCATCTCGATTGTTTACCTTGGAGGCCTTATCGGCGTAATCCTTCTGTGCTTGCTGCGCCAAGTCCCTGGCCTCCTTGGCCTTGTCACTGGCGGTGTATAGCTGTTCCGTGATACTGTTGACGCTGTCCTCAGCTGCGGCGATCTTCTGCTGCACTGCAGGCACATCCTGATTGGCCTGCTCCGCCAACTGACGGGATTCTGTCACTTGATCGCTGAATTCTGTGGGTTCAAGAGAAGGATCAGTGTAAAGTTCAGCTTCTTAATGTATATAGTGGCATAGAAGCAGGCAGTCCTTCTGATGTACATCTGCAATACCAGGGGTACCACAAGTGCGTTGCCTACCCTATTACCTTTGAGGGTATAGTCTAAAATACATTCGTTTAAGACCTTCCGGATTTATTGGAACAAATCCGAACAAACATCTTTTTTTCGATGATTCTATTATGCCAGTACCCATAGTAGTTCCAAAATATTAAATTTTCAAAAATGGGTTAGGATCAGAGCTTCTATTTATTTAGCCCTTAGAATAACACCCCTTAGACATATTTGAGTTCGTTTAAAAAGTGAAGAAGTCTTCATATATCAAGTCCTTCTTTAATGCTAGATATGTTATATGCAAAGAGCCTGTGACGATCTGATCTAAGTCATTTTATAAAAGCTGTTGTGTGTATATTTTCTCGGGTTATGAACTTAATACAGGTAAGAACGATCCCTGAATATGAAGGTTTGATCAAGGCGGCTTTGGGAGTTACCAGGTACCAAAACTGCATCTCTCTGTCGTTAAAGTATAAAGCTCAGTATTCATATAATTTATTTCGAATAACATAAGAAACCACGTCGTCCGTTGTCAGACACTTAATAATAAATTATAACATGATTTATTTAAAATACAACTACATTGGTCCAATGATTAGTAACAGCTTAACATCTAATGGTTAGTAAACTTAAAATTATACGCCAGAATGAATAGTATAGTACTTAGTTCGGTGGCAACCCTCTGTCAGACATGAGATTGTGATGTAAATTTCGTGATAGTTCAAAAGCTGTTTTTTTTATATTTTACTTGGGGAACTATCAAAAGATGTTTCCTCAGCATTCAGACAGTTCTTACGTCTTGTCAGACATTGAAAGTCTACCGAGTCGCCCAAAAAAATTAAGACATTAACTGTGAAAAAACATCCATGTTTCACCATTTGTAGTAATTTTGCCTGAAAAGTTCATAATTTGTATAATTTGTATGAACTTTTCCAACGTCAGCGAAAAAAAATGGGCAGTCAAAATGCCCAATAATCAGTGTTAGGTTTAATTTTCGTAAAGTTTTGATTTTACTGCAATTTATGCAGGGGCAAGTTTATTTCTTGTTCAATTGTGCACAAAAATGTGCTATATAAGATTCACTTATGTTCATTAGTTTTCGGGTATGAGCCAAAATAATATATTTTGGTATTTATTTTTTGTACTAAATTTAGTTAAATGATGTTTTGTGCTCAAGAGTTCCGTTCAACATTCAAATTGAAGGGTACAGGCAAAAACAGGGAGTGAATTAATAGATTTTGAGAAAACGCAGTTGAATGGTTAGAAGTATGTAATTTTTATTGTTCTTCTTTACCGGCAGCGGAATGTACCGGAATCATGGACATTGTCGTTTCTTTTCGTTTCGGCCATAAACAAAAACGTCTTTTTGGCGCATTACGTTTACTTTTAAAAAAATGTTATTGATTGAAAATAAAACTGCAATAGATAAAGATCTTAAAATTTTTAATTATATTAATTGGTAAATTTAAAGAGTTGCTTTATTTTAAATCTTTTGAACGGGTAGGGTCAGCTATAACGTTGTTCATATTCGCAATAAGAAAAAGGAAAATTAAAACTTGTGACATTCCCTGTTCTTTGCCTTTACCCTCCAATTGATGGTTTCTGGTATGGTTTCACCTTTTGACAGATATCTCCCAAAACCACCCTGATCCAAACTTCATATTCGGAGATCGTTCTTACCTGTTTAGGGTACACACACAAAGAAACTTTCAGCTTTTATAAAATGGCGAAGGTGAAATCGTCGCAGGCTCTTCCCTATTATATTTAATTCTCTAGAAAACTATTTAAATAGAAACTAGCTTCTGTCAGCGGTTTTGCCCGCGTGTATTATACATATAAACCTTCCTCTTGAATCACTCTATCTATTAAAAAAAACCGCATCAAAATCGGTTCCGTAGTTTTAAAGATCTAAGCATAAATAGGGACAGACAGAAAGCGGGAAGCGATTTTGTTTTATGCAATGTAGTGAACAGGAAAACTGACGCCAACTTTTTTGTTTTCTAAACAAGTAACGCCACGTTAAAAGACACAATAGATCCATTCCAAGCATACCTTTTAGTGTCTTGTATATCTCGTTAGCATCCTTCAGCGTCTGATTGGTGAGGTCCACATCGTTTCTGGCCTGTTCCTGCAGCTCATCCAGCCTTGCTAAGAGGTCATTCAGCTCGTCCTGTCTATCGTGACCCTGATCGAGGAGACCACGGCCTTGTTTTATGGCGTTCTCTAGCTGGTCAAGAGTGTCCTCGTTGTCAGCCATCAGCTGCTCTAGCTCGGAGGATTTTTCATCAATCTGTAATGTAAGTTAAATAACTTAATTACCATCATTCTCTGCCCAATTTATTTGTACTCGGCGCAACATCTCTTCTTTCATAGGTACTTCTCTATTTATCTTCTTAGTAACATCCTAACTGTAAGGCGTTTGTCGCGCTGGATACGTTCTGCGTCCTGCGATCCGGTCACTCGAACATTTGGTGCGGATCGCAGGACGCAGAACGCTTCCAGTGGGACAAAGCCTTAATTGTGACAATCTTAGAAGTCCGATGAAGTTTCTCATTTTACATGACGGGATAATTTTGTACGTAAGAAATTCAAATGATCCTAATTAATTACTATGTTACCCATACACTATAACAACAAGTATCATTCTAAGCATCAAGTTTAATTATCAAGTTTATTTGTACCTGGGCGAGCGAGCTCTGCTCGGGTGAAAATAGAGAAAACGACGTTTTCTAAAAATGAAACCTAGCTAGATCGATTTATCGCCCCCAAAACCCCCGCATACTAAATTTCATGAAAATCGTTGCAACCGTTTCCGAGATTCAGATTATATACGAGTGTATACATATATACGAGAATTGCTGGTTTAAAGGTATTAGAAAGAAAGAAGAAAGAAAAAGTATTTAATTGTCACAAAACGACATACAATATAAATATATGCTTATGCTAAACCCTTAACAGTAATATTAGTAGTACTTAAAGTAAGTTAGTAAAGATGAGAAATAAATAAAATAATACCATTTACTACCTACATTTTGAAAATAACAGAAAAGAAATAGGGTGAAAAAGATGCCAGGCAGATGCATGTCGTGATTGTGGCAAAAAGGCTTCCACTCAGCATAATGCTGTGCCGTGGGGGTCCACAGCACGGCGCTGATTTTCAGTGGTCGCCTAGGAAGTGACGTACGGAAACCAAATTTGTTGTGTAGATATGTAAAAATAGATACAAAGAACATAAAATAAATACAGTAAGATATAAATACAGTATGATATAAATAAACCACCCAAAATTATGATGTGACCAAAACCAAAAGCGGAAGTATCTTAAATTCTTATCAAAAACATAAAACTAATACCCGCAAAAACACAGGCACACTCCATGTTTTGTCTCGCTTCCACACCGCACTCGCTTGGCGCTGTTTATTGTATAGCCTTATTTTGAGAGCCTTCGTGACGTCGTGCACGAGCGAGCGTGCTGCGCGTCGTCCGGGCGCGCGTTATTTAGACGCGCGCCGGCCGGAGCGCTGCGACGTCAAGCGGCGCCCGAGTCCTGTGCAGTGTACCGTCATGTGTGTGTGCGTATTCCGCGTGGTTCGACCCTCGATGCCCGGCAATCACAACAATGGAAGAAGAGAAAGTGCGATGCCCAGTGAAAGAACGCCCCCACATCGCTGCCCGTGAAGGATCTCATGCCGCCGCCTCGAACCGTCTCGATACGATGCCAATGGATTATGAACCTTAATACCGTAAAACCGTAAAACCGTTACACCGTATTAGATTAGAAAGATAGATTAATGTATTTTTATAAAAGACAAATCAGATTTCTTAGATTGTCACGAATTTAGTTAGACATATATTTCACAATAATGATGTACCCATCCGTCGTATGTCTAGTTTTCCCCTACTCTTGGAGCCAACCACATCCAAACTTATGCAAAGATTATTAACTAAGCTAGGTGAGCCTGGCGGTTTCATCCGCCGTTTAAAATAATAGCGTATTTTTAAATAACTTATAACCTTCCTCAATTGGCTATCAGATTCTTCAAATTAATTTGCTAAACTCCTGAGATTAGCGCGTTCAAACAAAAACAATCTTCGACTTTATAAAATTATGTTTAAATACAGTACGAGTACCTACGTTTGCCTACCTAAGTGTAAAGAAATCGTCTCTGAACGACCAAATAATCTTAGAAACCGTAAACGCATGATGTCGTCACCTTACCGTCTTATTCATCTCCCTCGCTGTTTCCTTGAGCTTGTTCAGCTTGATGTCCGGCAAGAGCGTGGTGTTCACCTCAGCATACAAGCCCAGGGCTTCGTCGTACACCTCCTTGGCTCGCTTGAGGGCCTGGTCTGCGAGCTCTGTCATACTGTTCAGTTTACCTGACGCTGCGTTCAGCTCATTCGTCAAGATTTGGACCTCGTTACTGAAAAAGATGTGAGGTTAATGTTAAGGAACTGTTTCCGCATTCTAGCATTTCTGGTCTATGAATATACTAAAACATTAATACAAAAATGTTAGGTAAGTAGTAAGTACCTTATGTTGGCCTGTTTAGTGATCCCATCCTTAGCAATGTTGTTTGCTGTTATCGAAGTATTAAAAGCTTTATCGGCTATTTCTCGAATGTTCTTTGCCTCGTTCTCCAGTTTCTCTGCCAACAATCTTGACTCCTTTGCTAGCGCGGACATGTCCACGGACTGTTTGCCGAACTGATCTGATCGATTGCGAGCCTTGGATAAAGCTGCTGCTCCTTCTCCATCCATGTATTCCAGTGCACTCTAGAAAGGAAGATAAAAAAAATTATTAGCTAAAAGGAAATATACTAGCGATGTTAGCAAAGATATTGGAAATGGATCGGAGAGACGAGATTGACCTCAGTGATGTGCAATTGAAAAAATATACAGGTAAGATAATAATAATAAAAGAAAACTACTGAGGTCTAAACAAAAGGAATACGTAATATAGAACGCGAAAAGAATTTTCGTTTAATTTTCTGCAAAACGTATCCTAGTTAAGATTCCTAATCGTTATTATTTAAAATGAGCACAAGAAAAAATACGATTGTGTGAAAAAAAGTCTCACTTAGGGCTTTCAGAAAAACCCCTGTTCAGACCCCAGAATTAATTCGAGATTTTCAGTCTTCATAAGTTTACAAGCGGTAGCTGAAAATTTACAAGCAGTTTTACAAACTCCTATCCCCCTCCCGATTTCTGTATGATCTTTTGACATAGCATTATTACTTTCATAATAAAAATAATTCTGATGAAATAACTTCGCTAAGATTTTAAATATACTTCTTTCCATCTAGAAATAAGTAAACATCAAGTTGAGATAGTTCGGTGTTCGGAATAAAAATAGTCTTACATTAATTTCCTTCTGTGCGGCCTCTATGGTATCTTCTGCTTTGGACACGTTGCCCTTGCTCTTTTCAACGGCCTCGTTTCCATCATAGCTCTCATCTTCAATCTTGAAAAGCATGTTTCTGTGGATATACAGCGATTTGCATTATCTGCATTATGTGTAAGTGGCACATACATTCTTCTTATCAAAGAGTAACGATACTAAGTATTACTAGAGTAACGATAGTTTTGGTTGAGTTTATCTGTGATAATATAGCATAGTTATCTGCTATGCCTGCCTCCTATGGCCAGTCAACCAGGTTGACTGGCCAGTGATTTGGTCCTACAGGTCTCGAGATATGCTCTATGCCAGAGGCTCAAGACAAAGTGATATTCTGTATGTCAGCGATAGCGATGGGCAAAATGTAAGGAATACATTTCCATAGCCCTTGGAGTTTATGGTATGCAATAAAGAATTGAGAATCGAATTGAGAATTGAGTTCACATTCATTTTTGACGTTTTACCAATCGCTACCGCGGCGCTTTCGAAGATAGAATGACTCTTGTCTAGAGCTTCAGGGTTGCAGTAGCTACCGTCCTGGTATTTAAACTCAATCATTCTTAATCTTGCCTCAATTTGTCTCTCAAATCCTATCTTAACTAGTCTATCGTATTACCAACTTACCCAGAAACTGCGCCTGGAGATCAGACAGGCAGTCTGTCGCTTCACAGTAGGTATTCAGCTACATTCGTTTGGAATAAAAATCGACCAACATAGTTGGGAAAACGCTAGGCTTGGTACTTGTTGGACATCTCACTCATACGCACTTGACGTTTTGGGATATCTTGTATTATGCGTACAGCTAAGGAGTTGCATTTCCTGCCGGAGTCTGTTTCCGATAGCAACAACCCCGGGGTATTTAAGTCAAGAGCGAATATGTTACACCTAGGCAAGCATGCTTTACCGTCGACCACATCTTCGCATACCATCAGGGGAGATAGTGGTCAAGCGCGAGCCTATCTACAGTAATAAAGTATACAACCGTCTGGTCAGATAGCTTACCTGACATCAGCCAGTCTATCAGCCAATTCGGCGAGGTTGTCGGTCAGGCTGTCACCAGGCCCGTTGCCCAGCTCTGCTTGAGCGTCCTGCGACAGGCGCTCGATCTCACCCCTCACTTGTTGCAGTTCATTGTCGAAGTCTGCATTCTCAACAACGGTCGGGGACTTCGAGATCTTTGCTAGAATCTGCACAGATAAAAAAAATGTTTTTCAAAGTAGTTGCTCCACTCTAGAAATGAGTCCTACAAACACTGTAAAATTTTGATCGTTTAAATCCTGTGGAGGGTCGATTCGGGCAAACTAAGGTGAACTGAGATGTCAATTCCTACCGACATGGTGAAATGACAGCTAATTTCACACTGATATTATAAAGAATAGCATTACAGGTAATACTCACGTCATCAAGTTCCCGCAGCTCTCTCCTGTGCTGGTTGACAGCATCCGATACCAGATTGTAGCATGGAGGACAGTCCTCGCAACCCTGGCCGTCAGCACGACGCTTCTTGTTCTCCATACACCTAGAATGCCATGGGATTTATTAGTACGGCAAGATCAGAACAGATTGTTGTGTAAATTTACGGAGGATGCCATTGTACGGTAGCAAGTGTCGTCATCCATGACGTTCTTGAGATCGTCTACTATTATATTCTTTACGTCGTGCATGCCATGGGATTCTACGCATTGCCAAGCTAGGATGTGGTTTGATTTAGGTGCGACCCCCATTTAGCCAATTTGATCAGTTTACCATAATAAAATGACCACGATGCTCATGCTAGCCTGGCGGGGAAGACGATGGCTGCCCACCACAAGCCAGGCAAGATATAAAACAATCTATGTTATAATATGTACTTGTCTAAATACTGACTAGACAACGCGAGTTCAACATGAACAGACGTGCGAATTTGTTTGTAGTTCATGTTTCCCAACTGGAAACGATTGCTGCTATCGTAAAAAATGTGACTGATGAAGAGGGTCCCGATCCGAAGGTCAGTACAACAAGCTGGCTGGTCGACGGGTGCGAAAAGTGGAAGCTATGTAGGAACAAAGGATATCTCACATGAAATCCAGGTCTAAGTCAGCCGATTTCTTCATCGCATACTTGGCATATACAGGTCCGAGATTATTTCTAATGTAGAGCTGTTGGAGAGATGGACCGCCTGATCAAGTCGTAAATGGAGATGGATTGGTCACACGTTCCGGAGGGATTTCGATCACATCCCTAAACAGGCCATGGATTGGAATCTTCGTGAGACTCCCGTCAAACCTGGTGACGCATCGTATTGGCTAAAGTGACGAGTATCGGAATGACGTGGCGCGAGGTGAAGCGCGAAGCTCAAGACCGGTCGCGATGGAGGACTTTTGTGGACGCCCTCTGCTCCAGTCATGAGTACTGTAACACTGACCTGTCACAGCGCCGTCCCTCGACGTTCTCCTGGCAGGAGCACTGGCCGGACATGTCGCACTGGTAGTTGGTGGAGCCCCACTCGTCACAGTCGCAGTCCCGGCACCCCTCCACCGAGAACCCGTAGTGGTACGCGCGGCACACGTCGCAGTGTTTACTGAAACACAGAACTTCGTTGTTATTTTGAAGGACATTGTTGTTCATTTTTAAGGACATGCTTCTTCAGGAAAGGTTCAATAATTGCTTCTTCAGGAAAGAAAAGAGAACCTTAAACATATATACCATGTATTTTCCTGAAGGATCGAACTGAGAACGTTAAATTCAGGTTAACTAAACATCATTCTTATTGTGATCTTATTGTGTCCCACTGGACGGTAAAGCCTGCCTTACGTCTTTCAATTTTTGTCTGTCCCTTTGTTCTCTCTCTGTCTGACTTCATCTCTTTCTGGTCCTGCCGTGTAGCCGTTTCCTGTTGTTCGGCAACCTTTTGCCCAATCCTGTTGCAACATGCGGCAGGTCGGACGAGTCATGTCTCTTTAAAAACAAGTTCGTTTGAGTATAAAACCACCCATAATTATGCATATCAGTTTGAATGCTTACCCGTCGATACCAGGCTTGCAGTAACACTGTCCGTTGTAAGGATCGCATGTGTTGTTGTAGGAGCCCTCCATGTTGCAGTCACACGTCTCGCAGCCTGTACCTGAGTTGATGTTGTAGTAGCCATCCTGAATCATACAAACATTATTAATAGAGATAGATGTCCAATAATTTAACTTACAATAAGAGTAGATACATAAAACATAAATATATCTTTACGCCTGTATTCTTTGAAGTGTTGGGTGCAGCTATAGTCAGTCTACATTATTCCAGTTATGTGTAAGTCCCATGTAACATGCAACTGATACATAGATTGAAAAACGCGATAACACTTTGCCCGACCCAGGCATCTAACCCAGGCAGTCATGCTCAGCATTAGCACTTTGCGACCACTAGACCATCGAGGCAGTCAAAGTAGAATTTACAATTTATTTTTGATGCTATTAATTGAGTTTGAAATGATTGGTTGCATTTTTTAAGCTCTTTTTACTACCTAGGAACAGAATAAAGTATACTTCAGCTAATTTTTCAATGCCTAGATCGTGAATATTTTCCTTACAAAAGTTGTCAAACCACCACTATCATACTTTAGGTAAAAATTACCTGACTATTAAAAAATCGCACTTTAGTATGTGTGCTGTTCTTAATGTAAACGTCACAAACAGAGGTTTGTCACCAACTGTATTGTTTACAAGCTAACTGCGCTTTTGGGTTGTGAGTTCGGTGTCTAGCGCATAACCCACTTGTTGGCTATCTACTGGGCCCAAACTTTCTGAAGGATTAAATCACCATAAACTTGAAAAGAAGAAGTGCACTTTTCATTTCTCTACATTTCTCTTAAACTTACGCTTCTTTGTCAACTCACCTCGCACTTATCACAGTTCCTGCCGATGACATGTGGGTGACAGGAACACAAGCCAGTAAGCCCCTCGCACTGAGGAGGACCTTCAGCACTCTCTATTGTACCCGCTTCGTGGCACTGGCAAGGTTTGCAGTCGCCCTTCTTCTTGGGATCCAGGGCGTCGCCGAAGTAACCTGGATACACCAAATTAGAATAAAATCACATACAGCAATCTCCAATATTTTTGATCGGTCTGAAGTTGGCTACAAACGGCGGTGCAGTAGTAAATCTGATAAGCGCACCATGCTATGTATTTATATATAACCACACCAGCCTATTACTGTCTCAATGTAGGTTGTAGACCCCTTTTCATTCATTCTCATAGTATTAGACTAGTACAGTACCTACAACTATTTTCTTAATGTCCCTCGGCAATCATCGACTTTAGCAATTTCCCTGCCATTTTTTAAATAAATAACTTAAAGTTAAAAAAGTATTAACTGCTCTATATACTTCTAAGTTGATTGAGAACGTCCGGTCTGTACCAAGTGCAAAGGGCAACTGATACGACGACTGACGAAACACGTTTGCCGAGGGACACTAAGAAAATAGTTGTACTGTACTACTATAATACTATACTATCAACATTATAACGGGATGAATGAGCCTAACTGCTATTCCAGACTTTAATCTATATATCTCTGTGCCAAATTTCGTCCAGATCCGTTCAGCCGTTCTGGCGTGATTGAGTAACAAACATCCATAAATCCTTCCAAACTTTCGCATTTATAACATTACTGGCTGCCGCCCGCAGCTCCACCCGCATTGTATTAGTACTTCGCCCAATATCTTTATAAATTATAGCCTATGCGTTATTCTGATATATGAACTATATTTCTAAAAAGTTTTATCAAAATCCGTTCAGTAGTTTTTGCAAGAAAAAGTAACAAACACACATCCATCCATCAAACTTTCACGTATATAAAAGAAGTAGATAGAATAGTAGCATTTAACTTTCTCCTCGACTTACCGCTCAAGCACTTGTCACAATGTTCACCCGCCGTATTGTAGATACACTTGAGACACTCCCCAGTGGTCCTGTTGCAGTTGCCAACCGCGTTGGGGTCCACGTTGCCGTTGCACTGGCAGAGCTCGCACTGCTGCGGGGGTCCAAACTGACCGGTGGGGTCTCCGAAGTAACCGTCGGCACAAACCTCGCATTTTGGTCCTGGAAATAGAGATAGTATAAAAAACCAGCCAAGTACGAGTTGGACTCGTGCACAAAGGGTTCCGTACCATTATCGCAAAAAACGACAAAAAAATCACTTTTGTTATATGGGAATATTTTTTTCTGATTTTAGTATTTTTTGTTATAGCGGCAACAGAAATACATCATCTGTGAAAATTTCAACTTTCTTGCTATAACGGTTCATGAGATACAGCCTGGTGACAGACAGACAGACGAGTCTTAGAAATAGGGTCCCGTTTTACCCTTCGGGTACGGAACCCTAAAGACCAGATCATAGCTCTTTAAACCCCAGAGGCTTCAGTACATAAATGTATATTTTGGAACTGTTCAAAAAAAAGATTATTTACTAAGCTTCAGAATCTTAGGCACAGTTTTTTGATCCGAGGTTAACTCAAACAATGGTTATTTTTGTTCAGTTGTTATCCACACAAATGGTCAAATAAGTTGGATAGTTGATTATTTTACCATTTTATAGACTAACAATTACATAATAAACGCGTAATACCGAAATTTAAAATCTTATTGTTTATTTATTATTAGTCTGCTCCACAAGGTTTAAAAATACCCTGGTTAATAGACTAGTGTCCGCAAATCCACATCGAAGTGCGTATTTTACGTACACAGAACCGACACTAAAGCTATTTGTATTTATCCCTTAATCAAGTACTTATTTTTTTTAAACAATCTATACTAAAAATGCATTGACACGATAAACCAACGTGTGTGCATAACTTCATCTCAGTCAAATACTGGGAAGTGAGTCAGAATATCTTGCAAATTTGATTACAATAGGCGACAGCTGAAAAAAAAACTTGTAAAATTGAATAATTTTCTTACCAGCATAGCCCTCAGGACAGTCGGTACACACGATGCTGGAATCCATGAGCTGAATACAGCCGCTGTCTTTAGGACACGGGCAGGGTTTGCAATCATCAGGGGTGCCGGCGATGGCGTTGCCGTAAAAACCCTTGGCACAGAGCTCGCAGTTGCTGCCCGTTGTGTTGTGTTTGCAGATACAGAATCCTGGGAAAAGAGGGTAAAATTAAGTGGTAGTACAAAAAGTATTCTGTTTCTGTAATTATGACTATATTGGTTTGAAATATGTGAGTCAACTGCCGTAGCAGACTGTCAACGCCTGTCTGTGGTGGCAGAGAGTTAAACAACCATTTAGCTTTTACAAACGACAGTATACAATGAAGTGATTTGATCCTACTTTGAACTTTATCAACTCAGTAACACGACATTATTTCGTTACCTAATAAAACCTATTTTGTCTTATAATTGACGATAAATGTATTCAAATATCATTATAAAAAACTCACCGGTAGCAGTATCACAAATATGCGCATGTCCATTACAGTCACAAGGAATACACGTCGAGTAAGGTCCTCCATTAGCGGGCTCATGCTTGAACCCTGGGGCACACTCCTCACAATAGTCTCCAACGTATGCCTTTGGACAGGAGCACTTCTCTACCCAGTTCGCTGGTGCAGAACCCTTCTCCCTCCCAATCTTGGCAGATTCCAGCTTGAAGTTCATCATGTATCCTTCGCCAGGCTTGTTGTAAGTACCCCTGATCTTGATGGCAGTCAGATTTTGGAGAAGAGACATGAATTCGAAGTTGGATAGGGTTGGAGACCAGCCGTAGCGAGGGTCTTCGTGTAGTCTGAATGTGTACTCTTGAGCCTGAAACAATTTTTAAGATGAGAGGTGGAAGAAGCAGTAACAGTAGTACTAAATCTTATGTGCAATCTTCTTAATTAGGTTGCAATGATATCTAACCAGTATTGAGTGTATTCTAAACCGCGAAGCAAACTCAATAAATCCTTGGTAGTCCAAAGTATCAAAACTGTTCAAAAACATTAGTCAATCAAACGTCCATATTGTAGTTATGGGCATTTAAAATAATTTCACACTAGTTTAACGATCGCATTTTGCTTGCAATAGCATCCATAAAGAAATAGTTTACACAATCGCTGATTGTAAATAAATACAGTGCAAAATAGTAAAAACTGGAAGCGTAAGTAGTAAAGAACATAAAAAAGATTCGCACACAGCTACAAAGTGATCTTGTAACAAACATACCTGATTGGTAGGTTCCGGATTATTCTGAGCGTAGATATTGATGGATACGGACGCCCGAGGTCCTTCGAGGATAATGTCTTGAGCCGATGGGTAGCCCCGAACTTCTCCGAGTCGCAGTGAGAACTTCAAGTCATGGTTGTACGAAGGTCGTTGGTCTCCCAGGAACTGGCTTGAAGCGATGAAGTAGAGCATCTCGGCTCCTTGGGACGCGACGGCTGTTGGCAATATGATTGGTTAGTTAGAGATGGAACTATATTTTTACCCGACTACGGCAACGCCAATAGGACGGTTATGATTTTAATCAGTTTACATGTACATCTGTTCCCTCATTAGTTCTAAGCTACTTTTCATAATTTGACAAATGAGGTATCATTAGAAGCGTCTTAAATCGTCTTCTGGTTACAGGATTAACTGGTATCTACCTATGTATGTCCATCTGTTCCCTCGTAACTTCAAAACTACTTATTATCTTTTGAGAAATGGGGTATCGTTAGAAGCGTCTTGATCGTCCACTGGTTATGAAATCACAACAAATTCAATATGCGCCTTCTAGAGGACATGAAATCATAAATAAAAAAAATGTGAATGTGCTGTTTTGAGTATCAAATAAAAGGGCTTAATTAGCACGTTTCAAAAATATAAATATACACAAGCTTTTTCTCACTGCCGTATAAACTTTACCCAACTATGGTGAAGCCACGTGCGGTGCTGCACCCGATTGAGGTTTTATAAAATAATACCCCAAATCATAGTCACCCGGGATAATTACGTTATAATAATTGGTGGTCATCTGTAACACTCACCTATATTCTGTGTGTTAGCATTGAATTGTAGTTTCGCGGGTCTTTCCTGTTCGTCTTCTGCAACCCACTTTTCCGCATCTCTGATGAAGTGCGCGCTTGACTCGTGCGCCTGGTAGTAGGGAGCTGAGCTGCACTGCGAGGAGTGCCCGAAACAGAAGCAAGGCGTGCAGCCAAACTCGTTGCTCATGTCTAGGTTAAAGAAACCTGGCTTGCATCTGGAACATGAGGAGAGGTTAGAATATGGAAAAGTGTTTCAGAAAATGGCGGATATGTTAGAAATTGTAGTTGCGAAAAAAATGCTTCCATGCAAATATTGATATTCAGGCGTAGTCGAAGCTTTGAAAAATCTGTATTGTGTTGCAAATGAAGGGATACTAACTCTCTACAACGTCTTCCTTCTACGTTCTGCTTGCACAGACACACGCCAGTCTGTGGGTCACATTGCGGCATGTTGGCGTACGAGCCGGACTCGTTGCACCCGCAAGGCTTGCAGCCCTGGGCCGTGAACTCGTAGTGGTTCGGGGCGCAGACATCGCACTTGTCGCCCGTCACGCCGGGCTTGCACTGACACCTGCCTTCCGAGTTACATTGGAGGCTGCGGGATCCTGGGAATAGTCAACGTATTTTAAATGCCAGCAGCTAGTTGTATGTTTACGCTGCCTCGGAACTGTTCATATAACATGATGAGATTTAATTTTTGTAATTTTGTTTCAGTTTGCTTTTATTTGAAGTTTTTTTTTATTTATTATATACTTTATTGTAAAACACTTAAATAATTACACGATATTTTTTTAAAGGTATGTGTACAATGGGCGCACAGGGCAATCCATACAGACAACATTTGGATGGACTGAACGAGAGAAGATTGACATAGGGCTGTCAGTGCACAAACATATCTTAGGAAGGTCTATAAATGTACTCACCAGTAGGATTACAATTGCATGGCAAGCAGATGTCACCAGAGCCCTGGAAGAAGTTCTCCTTGCATCGCTCGCAGTTGGCGCCGTCCCTGTTCTCCGCGCAATCCTTGCAGCGACCCCCGTGACCAGTCCTCTCATACAGGTCCTTATCGAACTCGCACTTGTTCGAGAATCCATTGCAGTTGCAGGCTGTAACCAGAGATTAATCAGGGTGTGGTGGTGTTGTTGTGCTTTCGCATAGGCATGAGTTGAGTTCATTTCGTGTTACACAAAATAGGGAGACAAGTGACATTCTATCGGCGAAAGCGTGGCGATAGCGATTGGAAGAATATAAAAATATATCAAAAATATAAGTCAAACGCTACCGAAATGTCACGTGATCAATGCCGTAAGGCGGAACCACAGTTACGTGTCGTGGCGTGGCGTGGCGCCTTTTGACGCAGTTGATTTGCTAAAAAACGCGTTGTGTTATGACGTAGGCTGGATCAGAGTAGTTTGATTGGTGGATCCCACGCCATGCCACGCCACGACACGTAAGTGTGGTTCCGCCTTTACATTTTGGCATTACGACCATCTCCATTCTAGAGCCTCGCCATTCTTCCTATCGTCCAATCGGCATGACGCTACCGATTGGATCAGTTAGAACTGACCGTGTGTGGGAGTAGATTGTTACGACAGTTATACTTGACGGCACAGTCGAATTTCGATTCTTTTGGCTTGATCATTGCGATTGGATCGTGCCGATTGGACTGTGTATGGCGGTCGGCGATCGTCCGTTCTTTCAGGTCAAGATTTTTGTCGGTGATTGACGAGATAGCGTTTCTCATAACATTGTCTTGCTTCTCAATTAGAGGAGTAACTAACGTTATCCTCAGAGGCCCTAAACAAGTGACATTCTATCATCGAAAGCGTGGCGATATTATTGTCAATGAAATTGCGTCTTAAACCCTTTATTCTGGTACACCACACGATGGGTTTGGATGAGAAAATAAATTGGGTCCCCACAATATGGCGCACAAAATCCGGCATTTTCTATTTTCCAATTTGAATGTAGCACTCGCAAGTTTAAGAGTAATCGATTGCCGTAACAATAATGAAAATCGGTCAACGCGTTTGGTCTCTATAACGCCACACAGGAACAAACATACATACATAAATAGACTGATAAACACATTACCCTCCTTCGGCAGTCTGGAAAAAAGGCGGAATTGTATGGGATTGACAAGCGATATCGATAAATCACGTCATCAATCCCTCACATTTTGACCTTTCGACTGTCGCCTTCGCTGACATCAAATGCAACTTGTGTAGGGCCTCAACGTCTCAACGTTTATTTAACTAAGTGATATATGTAATGGTTTTAAATGTGGTGTTGTCATGGTCAAGAAACAGGGCCAAGAAGCAAGACAAATGATTAGGTACTTTTTACCTGACTGTGACAAAACCCAAAAGCACATTATTATCTTTACTCTTCGCGAAGCAAACAATTCGCTTGGCCAAACATAAGAACTGGCAAATGTTGTACAAAGTACTTTGTTATCTTATGTAACATTGCTTTTAATATATAATTTTGAACTTGGGTGCTTAATCTAAAAGCCATAATAACAGGAACAGATACACCCACGCGATTCCAGTATAGTTGAAAACGATTCAACAATGGTATGTATGGTTATATTGAGCTTTGTCCATTGGCTACTAACTTCTACTATAAATATAGCAATTACATGTGGCTCTTAGGGACCTTCCTGATGGCACCACGTAATTTAAATTGCGTCGATAGACGGTTACATTTTTAGTGCAAATTGGACGAATTGCAACGCATGACTAAACCCTACCCCTGTTGCTTCAGTTGTTTGTGCCAGGGCCGCGGTGACTCTCTTTCAAATTTATCCGCGTACCAGATAGGCCTCGGCCCTAGCGGACCCCGTCAGTTTTTGCTGACATCTCTTTGAGGCACGCGTGGAGCACTACGCGCTATTGACTCGGGCCTGGTCTTTATCGGACGGCGAGCTACCCATTACTCGCCGTCCGTGAACCCGCGCCTACGGAGGCTAGGAATCGGCTTGTATTTCCCGACGCTCAGGGCGTCTCCTGCGGCGGTTAAGGCCGTTGCGTCTCCCTCACTAGTTCCGCTTCCACTTCCGCGAGCATTGTTGCTTCGCAGAAGGAGGTGGCAGCTTCCCTCTCGCTCCTTACTGGCCGGACGCGAGAGGTCGTTACCGCATGTGAACGTACTTACAATTTCGCTTAGTAAAAATCGCTTATCGGTATTATATAAATCGAATCGCGTCGAGCCTTCAGGAAGGCCGCTTACAGCAGGCGTCATAGACACCATGAATAAATAAATTCACAGGTTTTTTTAAATTCGCGTGGCATTATTTGAGGTTTGACATACCTTTGTTCTCATAAGCTCATAAGAATCACACACACATTCATTCTCTTACATGAGAATATTAAAAACTAAACATGAATCCGTTATTGTTGGAGTCTTATTACTATACTTAGTACTATACAATATTATTTCATAGAAGAAATGGGCTTAAAAGATGCAGGCAATTATAAAAACATCTAGTTGTATTATTGAATCGTAGTGGAACTTTGATATTGTGAGTTCACAATTGGGATTTTTCATAGGATATGTATTTTAAATCTATTTAGTAATAAGCTGATCAAAGGCCACTCGTTATCATCCACCATCATGATCGCAGGACTGAAGCCAAAAGGTATTATCCCAACAAAGAGTTTTAAATTCCCGACAAAAATTACGAACTTAATTTTTGAAGTGAAAAATTCTTTAGCCGCGTTGAGCGATTCTTGGTAGGGGCAAAACTTATGCGTTCGTTCACCGAACATGCTAATGTGACGTGTGAATAATTATTATTGAAAAGTTTTAAGTTTTACTTCTGTCGGCAGTCCCGATGACTACCGAAAGGTATTATTACTAAAAGATTATTTTGTTCACTACATCTGGTTGGACTGGAAGCTGACATAGTTGGGAAAATTCTAAAAGAAAGATTTTCTACCTATACCTAATTCAGAAAAAATTTCTACCTACCCATCCATCACCCGCTAACCATAGACTTTCGCATTGTACATCAATTTCGCAGCGCATACAGCAAGCAATGTAAGTGACACTAACCCTTGCACTCGTGAACGTTGGTCGGGGAAGCTCTGCCCCAAGGAGCGTCGTTGTAGAAGTCTAGACACCTCTCGCATTCCCGGCCGGCTGTATTGTGTTCACATCTGGAAATAATAGTTTAGTTACTGTGAGGCAAAATCGCAATGGTGGCATTGGTGGCAGTCATATCTAACGTTACAAATTCTAAGGCCTTATAGGTACTCTACACTCCAATCTACTTGGCCGCTCTGAAGTTGGCTACAATGGTAGCGCAGTGGTAAATCACATACAAAAAAGCGGCGCGCCGCGCCTTGCGCTACGGGAGCAGGCCTATGTTACACCCGGCCAATAAGATTGGGGAGTAAGTACTGTACGTCATTGATATTGCGTAACGTTTGAGATGCATTGGTTCAATGTTACAACTCATTCACAAAAGTAAAAAGATATTTCATATAAATGTGATTATAAGAGTAAGTATGGTGATATTATTGAAAACACACAAAACCCTGTGAAACAAATGAACACAAACTTTTAAAACGGAATAACATGCTTTTAACATAAACTTTATTCAAAAAAACTATACTATACAATATCCCAAACTATTTAAAAAACTATCAGATGTTTCAATCCGCAATCGACGAGATAACAATAAATTATGGAGAGTAAGATCAACCTCGGCACTGATGCGTAAAAGTATTTTCTCTTTAGCACCAGATATTTACAATAAAATCCCTAAATCTATTAGACAAATGTCCACAACTCAATTTAAACTACATCTAAAAAAATACCTGATAGCCAAATGTTATTATAGCTTAACAGAATTTTTAAATAATCGTACTTAGTGCCTATCATTACGACATTTCTTCAATCTCAAAACTGTACCTTCTTTGGTCTTAAAGTTTCTCTATTAATTGTTTATAAACGACTGCATGACAGTAGGTTAAATAATTGTGTTTTTTTTTGTTACTTATATAAATTCAAATGGTTCATATGACCAAATACAATTTTTTGTATGCCCTGAACGGCAAAACATGTAGATCCTTTTACCAAATGTTATTTTAAGACCATGCAAATCTATTGTATACTAATGTTTTACAAAAATAAATATCTTATCTTATCTTATTTTATCATGCCCGACTCCTTGACACACTAGTGTGTCGACGAGTAATTTTTTTCTCGTCTTCACACCACTGGTTTTACAACACCTTTTAAAAATAATAGAGAGATACCTAGGTATCTTTTAAAAATTTGCATCAGTTTTCCAAGTCAAATCGTAGTTAACATACTTCAAGTGACCCGTTTCAAAAAAAGCCAATTTTATAGTAAGAAAATATAATGAAAGCCCCTTTCTACCACAAACCACAAAGATTGCCAGCAGGCAACCTTTGCATTCCATTCCTTTAGCAGAAGTAATGGAAAAATTGGTTCTGGCTCGTTCTGAACACTCATGCTAATTTAGAAGGAGTGCCTATCTATATGTGCAGACAGCCGCAGTGAGGCTTATATTTGTTTGTACCCTTGCTATAAATCCTCTATAAAAGTTTCTAAAACATTCAGCTTATTGCCCACATTACGAGTAAACCAACCATAATATAATCCAAACGAGTGTTATATTGTTGTTCAAAATTTCATTATGCAACTCCTTTGCGTTTTCGGTCTCTTCCTTACTCATCAAACAGCAACATTCTCACTACTCAATTCGTGGTATATTTATGAATTAAAAAAAATAGTAAATTATGCAACTAGTGAATAAAGGAGAGATTTAAAGCGAGGGCCATAGATGAATCACGAAAAAGTGAAGGATTCTAAAAACTGAATCACGACCGTAAGGAGTGATTCATGATGATTGACGAGCACAGCGAGTGATTCAAGTGTTAGAATCCTGAGCGACGCGAGTGTTGTTCATTTTTGTTTGTCCATTTTTTTTGTAAATTTATGCTGAGCTAGGTGTGTTTCAGACGCCAGTGACCACCTCCGTTACGTTACATAATTATTATTAATTCAACTCCATTGCAATTAATATTAGAATTACAATCTAAATAAGTATTTACTAAATATCCTAGACCAAAATCAAAATCATTATTAAAATCCTAAATATAAACAAACTCAAAATTAAATCGACGAAGGAGTTTGAAAGTCGAATATTCTTTGCACAAGAAGTTTGCATCGAATATTTTATGCGCAAGGAGATTGTATAGCATTGAGATGTAGTGGTAGAATATATATTGATGTGTTCTAAATTCAAACACCAAAAAAGTGATTAAAAGTGCTTTTCATTTACTTTTTTGTTTTCCCTTTCTTTGAATAAAATAAGCTTTTTAGAGGGGGAATGGTATAAAGAGAATTGTCATGCACACGCGTTTCACTAACATGGCGCCGTAATTTAAAAAAATACTTATAGTTTATTTGAATTCACGTCGTAGTACACCGCCATTTTTGTTCGATATTAGTATTGCAAAAAAAAATTACAAAGGATTCATATCATGGGTGTAGGTAAAGTTTTGCATGCAAATGTACATAATTAGATATTAAAACACTCATGTGATACTATTATCAGCGAAATTTGTAACTTCGCCTCTTGTGATAAATCCACATTCGTGTTTTAATACCCCATAATATACAACAGTTACATAAATAACTATTATATCTTCATAGGATTTATGTATTTCCCGAAGGGTTAGACAGAGGGTTAGACAAAGAGTTAGACAAAAGTGTATTATGTGTATTACACCCACATTTCACCAGTTATGTTTAATTGCCATTTAGTAGGGGTGAGCTTATTGCTATCAACCGGGCACAAACACAACTCCGGGCTGGTATTGAGAAATCTCAGATGGAAAACCCTTCAATAACACTGCCCGATCCGGGAATTGAACCCAGGACCTCATGACACTAGACCGACGAGGCAGTTCTTATTTCTATTATTAAATGAATTAGATTCCAGTGAAACTCATCGGTTTCACGGAGCAATTACCTGCAAGCCCTAGTCCTGGTGCCATCGGGCTGTTCCTGTGTCTCGCAGACTGAAGCATGGCCGTTACACTTGCACCTGGCTCCAACAGCCACGTCAGCGATGGCGTACCAATAGGATTGCAGCACTTGGACGTCCCCAAAGATCTCGTCTCCGAAGGTGTTCAGCCGATCCAGGGAGATTCGGAGGTCCGTGGCGGTTACCCATTCCTGGATTCAAAGATAAGATTGAGTGAGAGAGTTAATTTTCTACAGACATCTAGCGTTTCTAAAAATGGGTCATTCTGTAGGTATAAAGAATGAATCGTCTGGAAGCCCTGGGATCTCGGACTATTAAAATAAACCCACATGATTTCTTTGTGGTCCTTTCACAAAATATTGCACTTATTGTTGAAATAAGCCGGTGAAGTACCTCACCAGGCTCCATTTCGCGAATGGCCTTTAATTATATTTAACTACCTATAACTGACTACTTTCTTGAGAATTTTGAAGATGTTTAACAACGTTTCGATGGAATCGTCAATTATATTGAAAGAGGTTAGATTAACACCACTATCGTTTCAATAGTAGTCCACAACAGGACATCATCATAGAATAGAATAGAATACTCTTTATTATGTACATCATATAAGTTACAGAAAATATAGAAGAAGATACACAATGGGCGGCCTTATCGCTAAAAGCGATCTTTTCAAGATCATCCTCATCATCAGTCTTTTTATTGTGCCCACTGCTGTGACACAGGAGTCCTCTCTTTGGCAGAGGAAATGGGCCGTAATCCACCACGCGGGAACAGTGCGGGTCGGTGAATTCCACATGTCTGCGAATTTTTGGTTCTAGGACATGCCTGTTTGCTGACGATGTTTTCCTTCACAGTTTTAAGAGCGGTGTTTAAATAATTTACACAATGTAAAGCGCCTGCCTGGGTTCGAACCCACGACATACAACTTGTAAGTTGCGGCCTTTACCACTGGGCTGGCTCCACAACTAGGACTTCCAAAAAGATTGCCGAGTAATGTACTAACTAAACTATAGTTTCTGACTTGACTGACTGGTAACTTGCCGGTGACGTGACTGATGTGGGTGGTTGTACACTTTGATAGTACCTATTATATTGCTTGTAAAAAAGAGAAGTAAAAACTTGAAACTTCTGAATAACTGCGTTTTTGTGAAATATAGTTATTCTGTTTCACGTTTCATTAGCTTGTCGATAACGCCGTCACAATAGTTTGAATCTGACGCGAACCCATATGTTTCCCCCCTTCCATAAATCACTCAATGTGGTTATAGAAGTTTTCACTGCAAAAATATTCAATCGAATTGAGAACCTCCTTAGAAGTTGTTTAAAAAGAAAATAGCTTTACCTGCAACTCAGGGCTGTTGTCAAAAGTGAAGGCCGAGGGTCGTCCTTCCAGAGTGGAGAACAACACGTTGCCTCCAGTCAGGGGCGAGATATCAGAGTACTCGCTGGTACATAGGGCCCGGGTCTCGGCACCAAGCTCTGCAGCCCTCTGCTCTTGAACTCCATAGGTCTCTCGACAGGACGCACTGAGAGGAATAATATACTGATATTAGATGCCTTTCTCACCGGGTCGGCGAGAAAGAAGGTCTCGTTTCGAAACTGTACAGGTGTGCTCTACGCTTATGCACTCGGTAAAGAACCTGTACCGAAACGACTCAGGCGCCTTTCTGAGTCGTTAACATAAACGAAAACGCACCGATCCGATATGGAAGGCAACTTCTTGTTGCCTTAATTCAATACAAGTTTTTGTATGAAATGTTAATCGATAAGTGCCTGCGACTATACTCTCATAATTTTGATAAGTGAGTGATAGATATTTGTTTTATGAAGTGAGTGTGTGTTTGTGTGTTGTGTGTGTAAGTGGTGTGTGATAAAATGATCACAAAAAATGTATTTTAAGACACAGAGCTCTAGACAAAATGACATTATAACAGTGGCAATGGGATTAACATGTTACACCAGAATTTCACATGGACAATACCAAAATCTTGGCATTCCGACAATTGCAATCACTCTGATTGACTAGAGCTCACGTCTTGGGATCCACTCTAACCAAAGAAGTCTTTCTTTTTGAGATGGACACACGAGCGAAATCAGCACTCAAATGGCATGCATCCTTAGGGTTACTCACTACATTCGAATCTGTGATTTGAGTTCCGAGTTTTATCCGAATTGAAAATTTTCTGAATTCGGTCGGACGAAGTTCGGATTCGGATCGGATGCAGTTCGTAACCGTTCTTACGGTAAATATGTTCAAGATATTTTGTCCGTACACCGTTTATTTGAAAATAATTTGCTTATTGAAGTTAAGTATGATAGTATGGCATGAAAGTAATCACCTGAAGTATTGGAATGGCTCCCAAACCCTTTCCTCATCAGTCTTCTTATATATGGCGAAACTCTGGGGCCTGGGCGAGTAGAACACAATCCTCACATATGTGATGTCGTACGCCTTACCTGAAATAGTTTAATTCACATCTTAAATAGCATTAGGCATGTAGTCATAAGTATAGTTAGCTAGTTAGGTAAGGCCACATTCACACGGCTCGCATTGTTTATTTGTGTGTGACGTAAAGCTTGTGAACACGGGCATTAAAAAATATTTTAAAATAACAAAAAAACCGTCTGCTTAAAAAGCGAACTAAAAATACGTCAAACAAGAAGAAAATTATACTGTGCAGTCGGAGGATACATCTGGTCAGACAGACGGATAGTGGAGTTTTATTAATATGGTCCCGTTTTTAGCCTTTGGGTACGGAACCCTAAAAAGATTTGCGAAAAATGACGATTCCCCAAAAGTCCTCGTGTGAATTAGCACTAATCGTAATAAATCGGACGTAGTGCGTACTCCCAGTAAATCCTATACTAACTAAACGAGCAATATTTGTATATTATATACTTGTAATCACGTTTTCGAAAATGGCTCTAACGATTTCGATAAAATTTGTGATATACGGGGTTTCGGCAGCAAAAAATCGTTTTAGCTAGATCTCATTAAAATGGGCTATAAACAAACCATTAGGGTTTAATCAGTATACATGTTTCTGTAATAGCCCGAACTACGGTAGAACTTAGCATTTTTCGGTAACACCTAAGATTTACCAAGTCTTACTGCTAAATGTCCGAAATTATCTGTAATAATCGCAAATTTCGGGCATATTTTATCAGCAATCACATGGTATTCTTAGATTTTATACTCAGAGATTTGTAAATATTGAAAAGTTCTCATGATGAATGATGACACCAATTTCTTTTTCGACAAGGTCCACTTTTTTCTTCAATTGAAAAAAAGACCTTTTACATTCCTTCTGTTCCTCTTCTTGAATATTTTGTATAGAATACCACGTCGATCCTATAGACATACGATGGATAGGACTATCGTTGCAATGGCTTTTCGGCGAAACGGACGCACGATCTAATTGCTATTCTAAATTGTGGTACATCGATGCTATGGAATTTTGGCAATTTGGAAGTTCGATCTGATGACTTCAGGGCATTAGCCGTCGGGCATATGACATTCGAAATCAAGCAATAAATCCATCCTACCTACATACATTTTTATTTGTGGTAATCCTCATGAATATGACCCAGGGTGAGCGGAGCGGTCTGTCAGACTCTAAGAAACTAAAACCACACGGTGTTCTTCAACTACCTTTATCGGGGGAGCTGGAGTGCTTACGAATTTCTTCACGCTTCCCCTGCCAGGTATTGGCCCACATAAATTCATGCGGACCCCGTCACCCTCTGCAGCCACATACAACCGCAATTCATCTAGAGAGGCGTGCGCAGAACACGGCCCGTAGCCGTCTCTGGCCTTTGACTGTTCAGGCAACAGACTCCCCAAGTCTGTTAACTGCAGGCAACACCCTATGGCGGCCGGAGAACGAGTGCGTCTACTACGGATGGGAAGAGTGGCCGTATCCTCACGTTCCCTTTCCGTCACCTCCTTTGCGACCATCATTTCCTTGCAAAAGAAGGCGACAGCATCCCACGCGCACTCACTTCCGACCATGGAACTGACCACGAGTGGAAGCGAGTGGCTATCCGCAGTACCGAATGCCACGACGAGATTAAGGCGCTGCACTGCCAAGCTGGGCAATCCTCAAGGGTGTGCTGCACCGTGTCGTCGAGGCCATCGCCGCAATGGTGGCAACCGAGCGTTGGCTCCCGGCCTATACGGCAGAGGTACTTCCCGAAGCACCCATGCCCGGATAGTAATTATGTCAGCTGGCTAGTAAGTATCCTACCTACCTACCGACCAATTTTTTTCTAGGGTCATTCTTTTGCGGCTAATCTTTAAACACCGCCATTCAGAAAATGACGTCAAATGCACAACGGTCTATCGAATATGGAGTTCAACTCTCCGAGTATCTGAATTGCGTGTGTTGTGATATTGTACTCCATGAACACTTTAAATTCATTTAGTTTTTGAGAGAGTGAACCGATTGCGATAAAACAAAAACTAAGTAATACCCACAATTTATGTGTATAAATTGGTTGCGCACATTTTACGTGATGCGTGTACAACTAAACAGACAAAAATTCAAAAAATGCTGGCAATGGGTTCTGTTGGTTATCTTTTAAAACCCTGTATATTTTTTTGGATATATTTTTGATGGACAAAAACGACTTGATGAGGTTCTACAGAAAGGCCTGGCGAGCAGCACTCATAACCTGCTTGCGTGTATGGAGATGTATCTACCTAAAAGCTGCTGAACTTGTTAGCCAAGATGTAAGTTATTAAAAATCAGCTTACCCAAGTGCAGCGTCAAGTTGACCTGGTTGGGATACTGGATCCCTTCCTTCATGGTCTCAGACTGCCACCAGGTCTGGTTATCCTGTTCGTAGTGGAGATCTGTCAGGTAATAGCTGGAGAACTGGCCTCCTTGACAGGTGTCACATGACCTGTAAGACAAAAGAATGATTATTTGCCATTGGTGTTTGATTTTTACCGACTTCAAAAAAAAGGCGGTTATCAATTCGACATGTATGTAGATAAGTAATATTGTTGTCACTGCACAATATTCACATATGTTATTCTGTATGGGCTTTTAAACACGTGTGCCAAATTTCATAAGTGTCTGTATGGTTGTTTTTGAATCATGTCAACTGATTTTTAGGGTAGTATTACTTTGATCGACGTTGGTCGGTTTAATATATTTTAGTGTTTTTAGAATTGTAGTTTGAAGTCCACTGATCCATTTTTACCATTCATCGGATCGTGGCATCGATCGTGTGTTTATTGGTTTGGTAACACCCGAAAGATTCCATGTAAGAACTCCAATACCGGATACCACGTTGTTACAGCAAACTATAGGGCTATTTATTTAACACCCTATGATTTAAATTAAAAGAGAACGCATAAAAATCGAATCCAATACGCGCAATATCGTATTGTCCCAAAATGACACGACACGACACGCAACGTCGCACGTACGGGCAATTCTACGAATTAGGCGGCCAAAAATACAATTCCTAAAATTTGTCTCAGGTAAAAAAAAAAGACTCCCCGCGAATGGTAAATAACCGTAGAACAATGGGTAACACCACCCGCTTCCCCACTAGGAGCGCGCGCCAGAATGTGCCAGTCTAAACTTGATCGTCGCTCTGAGTGTTCGTATTGCTTTTCGACATTTCGTGCAAAACTGTTATTTTAAAAGTGAATATTTTTACTTTGGAGTGTGTTGTGAAGAAAATTATGATGGATTCAAGTATAACAGGTAAGCGTACATAAATATTAATACGTTGTAGGCAAATGGTAAAGTAAAATTTGGCGTACTGGTAGATTTAAAAACATGCTCGTGATTGTTGTTTATAATTCTCATTTTTTAAATTTAAAATGGTTTTTGTTGTACTTCAGGGTTCGTCTCATTGGTTTTGGCTGTTGTAGTATAAATAAGAGTATTTAAGCTAATTGAAAACGATGAAATTGGCCGTGATCTTCCGTGAAATCGAAGTTTTTAACATCAATGAATTACATAGTACAAATTCATCGGATTTGCAATTTTTATTTTTTTATTTTTAAATGTGTTCTCATTTTGTTCCAGATACTGAGGGTACTTCAGGGATGCGGGTAGTAACGCGTAGATACCTTTTTGATAAAATGTAGGAACAAGACTTGCATAATTTTGACGAAAAGTTGAATTATCTCGAGCGATATGTTTTATCACAAGATGAGTATTGTGAAGAACAAAAGAAGGAAGTGAAGCATAAATTATCCTATTTGAAGTCTCAATTCAAGAAAAAGTGGATAGAAGCTCATAAAAAATCAACACTTTTCCTTCAAAAGAATGATAAGTGGTTACAAGGAACATTGGAAATACCGAGAGCTAAAAGGCGTTCTTCTGGTCGACCAACAAAGTCATTTGTAGAATCAAGTGAAAGGAGTAAACGCAGAAAAACGCAGGAAGTACGCAGTGTTGTTGACAAAGAATTGTTAATACATGCTGCAACTTCGACGACTTCAACCATGAGATGCTACATCTGTGGTGGTACATCAAAAGAATTTAATAATCTCAAAATAAAGAAAACAGTTGATATCGACGCAATACAGTTTGGCCTATCTGTGTTGCATGCCAGGATTCGGTTTTTCGAAAGCATACTTCATTTGGCATACAAGATTCCTGTACAAAAATGGCAGCTAAGGTCGGAAAATGACAAAGGCATTGTTAAACAGAAAAAGACAGAAATACAAACAAAATTTAGAGAGCAAATGGGCCTATTAGTAGATGTGCCGAAAGCTGGTTTTGGCAATACCAACGATGGCAATACTAGTAGAAGATTTTTTGCCAATCCAGAAATTGCTGCTGATATCACCGGTGTGGATTTAAATCTAATAAAAAGCCTGAAAGTGATTTTGGAAGTCATATCCAGCTCTCATAAAGTCAATTTACAAAAGTTTGCTCAATATGGGTATGAGACTGCGAAGATGTACGTTGATTTATATCCTTGGCATCCCATGACTCCCACAATGCATAAAATACTAATTCATGGCGCAACTGTCATGGAAAATGCACTTTTGCCTATAGGTTTATTATCGGAAGAAGCTGCAGAGGCGCGTACTCCTCCGTGGGACTCTTAACCTTTTTTTTTTTTTTTTTTTTATAATAAACCTTTATTTTGTCATTAACAATTGTCTTTTACTTGAATATATGTTCACCAAGAGCTTATATAATTGAAATAAAATAATAATAAACCATTTAGAATACATAAAAAGAAGAAAATAATTTTGACCGCCTAATTCGTAGATTTGCCCGTACGTGCGTCGTCGTGTCATTTAGTGAATAGAATCCACATTCGCCATAAGTTCCAATAACATTTGGTGAAGCGCGGCGACCACGCGGCATTCGCATGCAAACTTGAAAATTTACTAATATTGAAGAGCTAGTAGTCACGCGTGTACCTAGTGGATGTGCCTGCTGATGTCTGGATGCAGTACACCTTGTTGCCGTTCTCTCCGCAGGTGTTGGTTACCTCCATCTGCACCATGAACGCGGCGTTCTCGAATTCCGGTATACATCTCTGTAAATACAGAAAGAGAGAGAATCAGATAATATTCGTTTATTTCTACATTTACCTACATTACGAGTAAAATAATTATATACTCAGTTACGAGAAATATATGTTGTCCATAGAGATCAAATCAAGGACGAACTGCGGCCTACTGAACAAGACCAAGAGCCTTTGTTTCATGAAATGAATGAAATGCAGATACTGCACTTTAGAGATGAAGGAAGTATTGATCACATTGTGAACAGTTGTGGCCCACCCACGGAAATGTAGAAACAACCTGTCCCAATGACCCATCCAAATCACACAAAATAATATCATAGGCCTATCCAATACACAGTAGCACAGTGTCCCTTTCTCAGGATATGGCCCACCTCGTTGTCTGCCCTTCATGCCCAACCACCTGCACCTTTCAGGATCTGAATGTGGTGCACTCCAAGTGGCTGCATATTGCTCGGACAAAATCTGAGTAGTTGAGACCATAATTGGAGTTAATCAACATGGAAGAAGAAGATTGAGAACTTAGTAAGACTAGGTCGTGGGCAGTTGGGCACGAAATCTTGATAACCTCTTAACATCGCGAGAGCACTGACTTATGTGACTTCCACCAGCCAATACTGAGCCCACGTGCTCCATTACAGCCCAGTCCTTCTCATAGACCAGGCATGAGCCTCAGCAGTAAAATTCTTTAAGTAGCATTATCAGCCTTTAAACTTTCCCACAGCTGGACACAGCCCGAGGTGGGCAATGATTGAAGGATGAAAGAATGACGTTTGAGAAAGGGAATGGGCCTTAATCCGCCACTCGGTCCCAGTGCGGGTTGGTGGATATCATGTCACCAAGCCGTCAAGTTTTCGGTTTTTGGGACATGGCGCTTTCCTCACGATGTTTTCACCGCTAATCTGCATAAATGATAAGCTTAAAGATAATTTAACTGTGACTTGTTTCGGTTGCTTCATGAATCACAAAATGTTTTATATTTAATAAAATAAACCATTCTATCGGCACAAGTACATAATAGAGATAAAATTTGCCCTTTACCGATGTCATTCTATCGAATAACTATGTGTGGCATTCAGGAGACAATGTATAATGTAGTAGTGTAGTAGTAACGCCTAAGCTGCTCGTACTGATTGAAAATGTAAGACCCATCTGAAGTCCGTTCGAAGAAATTCGACTCAGTCACGTTACATAACAACAGTTAAAAACGAATAATATCAATAAAAATAATTTTCAAAGTCGGTCCACAATTGACGGAAATATCGGTGAATATACATAAAAAAAACATACGTAAAGTCAAACATAGAACCTCTTCCTTTTTGGGAAGTCGGTTAAAAAACACGATATAACTGTCAATTCTTTCGATTTGAGTGAAGAAACTGACTTTGAATATGGGCGTATGGCTCTAAGCAGTAACATTATATCAACTATATTGACTGTCAGAAAGTGTAAATGGCGATTGATATGCGCTACCGAAATATCACGTGGGACCAGACGTGGGCAATCCCGAGCACATTTATATGAGAAGAAATTTTGTCCGCGCGGCTTCCGCTGGTGTTTTGATGTATGGTGTTTTGACGCGGACGGAATTCTTAGCGTATAAACGCGTCCTCAGGGTTCTGTTCTGTTACCCGACACGAAAGTTTTCGAGCGGATGCTGCAAATTTCCATGTTGCGGAGGAATTTGTAATTTTGTCTTTAATGAAATAGAATCCACATTCGCCATTATATCGTGAACGCGCGGTCGCCACGCGTCATCCGCATTTTAACTTTTCGACAATCGTTCTTATTGATAGTATGTTACTTTGTCGGGAACCTAATAGACACAATAAGTACTGCCCGGAGCTGGAAAACAGGCTTTCCACATCATGATAGACCACAGGTTTTCAATAAAAGAAACTCCCTACCTTTAAAAACTGTAGCCACAATTTATACTAATACTATAAATGTGAATGTAAGTTTGTTTGTTACGCTTTCAGGCAAAAACTACTGAACCGATCATCATGAAACTTTGTACATATATTCTTGGAGGTATATATATATATATATATATATATATACAGGGTTACAGGAAAAGTCGACCTAGATCCGTTAAGGGCGTGTCGTAAACTTAACCGTTTTCGAGATTTTCGAGTTTTAATTTTTTTTATGAAAATGCCCATTTTTTCGGCTATTGAATTGAATATTTTGAAAAAAACCAAAAAACCAAAAAAAAACCAAAAAAAATTTTCATGTAAAAAACCAAAAAAATAATCATAAGAGTCAAAAAAATTCAAAATATTCAATTCAATAGCCGAAAAATTGGGCATTTTCATAAAAAAAATTAAAACTCGAAAATCTCGAAAACGGTTAAGTTTAGGATGGGTGTTCCATAGTGAAATCATTCAGAAATGATGTGTACTACACGCCCTTAACGGATCTAGGTCGACTTTTCCTGTAACCCAGTATATTTAGTAAAAAAAAATATGGCTTCACTGCGAGCGAAGCCTCGGGTAAAAGCTAGTAATATTATAAAGCCGAAAATTTGTGAGTTTGTGTGTTTGTATGTTTGTTACTTCTTCACGCTCCAACGGCTGGACGGATCTGGATGAAATTTGGCACAGAGATAGATTATAGTCAGGAATAGGAGACTTTAGACATAGTATACTTTTTATCCTGGGAATATGTTCCATCGGGATAATTTTCGAAGCTCACGCAGGCGAAGAAGCTAGTACTGAATATTTTACGAGCGTATGTTATTCATTAATAATTTATTGTCCCATATGTCGTGCCGACACGAGAAAGATAACGTTCAAAACGCTCGTTCATTCAACAATGTCTCTCTTTATCTTTATTCCTACCATCCCGAGTACTGGCCGCCATTAGTGGCTCTCGAACCACGGCGTGAATAATATGCTTCATCTGAGCGAGTTCTCAGAACGTCCTATTTACTCGTCTAACTGCAACTGGAATATTGTTTAGTCATAAGTAATGTGATCTGGGATAATCTGTTGCAGCGTTATTTACATAAGTAAATAAAGTAGGTACTAATGTAGGTAATTACAAAGCCTACTCACCTGATTATGCAGCATGAAGTTGTTTCATATGAAGTCATAACAAGCGAATTTATGTTGAATCAAAAAAATTAATTGCTTTATCTACAGTTTCAATGTTATACATATGTAATAAGTACTACATATATATTCGCGGTGATGAATGAAGTCCATAATGAAATTAACAGTTATAAAGACAACTGCAATCATACAACTGTTTATTGATACTCGTAAGTATCAGTAATGTCTCCTGCTACAAATAAACAAACGTACCCTTCAAAAAGCAAAATAAATAAGAAAGACAAGGAAACTAGCTTCATATCGCGACACATGGTCCCAGCCGAAATAGTGCAGCTATATATAGCACCGACTCATAGGACATTCACCCATACACCTTTCTTGCACTATACGTAAGGGTTTCGCGTTCACTATTACGTGCTATTACATCAAGACAACCTAAACGTAAACTTAAAAGTTGTGTGTTTTTACGTAAACGTGTGAGTTTACATTTTTAACTGGAGTGGGGAGTAGCAGTGTAAATTAGTTATGAATCGACTCAACCGACAGCAAATGATGTTTAGTTAATAACGGTAAAACGGACTCATCTTTCTCTAATTTCTCTATGATACTGAGGTTCGCTGTTAGAGAACCGAAATAAGAGTGAAGCTCGCGTTTGTAAACAAGCTGTCCTATTGAATTTGTACGTCCATTGCTGAACATGGGCCTCCACGAAGCATCGAAACATTGACCAGTTCCATGCATCTCGCATGCAGCGGATTCCCGCAAACCTCATCAGGTCATCGGTCCACTTGGTGGGAGATCTTCCAACGCAGCGTATTCTGGTTGGCGGTCGCCACTCCAGAAATTATCGACACCATCGACCATTCGTTCCGCGAGCAATGTGCCCTGCCCACTGCCACTTAAGTTTGGCAATTCATCTGGCTATGTCGGTAGCCCTTGTTCTCTTACGGATCTCTACATTTCTAATTTGATCAATCACGCAAGGAAACGTCGAGCATAGCTTTTCCCATTGCCCTTTGGGTGACTGTAAGCTTTTTGATGAGGCCCCTTGTGAGCGACCACGGATCAGAGCTATAGGTCATCACTGGCAACACACACAGTTCAAAGACTTTCGTCTTGAGACACTATGGTAAGTTGGACGAGTAGGTACCTCGACACTTCCCGAACGCTGCCCAGCCGAGTCGGATTCGACGGTTGACCCTGAACCTTTAGATAAGTGGCATTCGATGTCAGCGAAGGCGATACTCGAAATGTCAAAATCTAAGGGATTGATCACGTGATTTATCGATATCGCTCATAGATTTAGAATTTTTTTGCTACGATATCGCTTTAGAATCCCAAACAATTTTGCCTTTTTGACAATCGCTGTCGGCCCGCTTTCGATGATAGAATGTCACTTGATTAGAGCCTCTGTTTCTCAAAGTTAGACCTACCTAGTTGGGCCGGTTGTCTCAGGTAGACATCATCGTAGGAAATATTTGCACTTTATTTAAAACCCTTAAAATTAGTTTACAATTATTTCCCTCGGCAGACATATGTCATAAGGGGAAGGGGAATTCAAAAAGATAGGTAAGCTTAAAGGAGTAATTCTAAACGAAAATCGATATAAGTACCTACAGAGAAACCTTAGTACTGTGTTTACAAGCTTTTATTGAACTTGCCTATAAAATATGGCAACAGAATTTGAAAAGTTGTCCCCAACCGATTGAGCTCAAATTTTGCATATCTTTTGCATATTTTTGTTTGGATGACAATGCAAGATAAGCTAAAAAGCTAGTTTAAAAAATAATGTTAGCACTAGCTACCCACCCCAGCTCTACCCAGGACAAATAATACGTAAAATCTGCCCTGTTTGTTGCTGTTTCTATTATTGTTAACCGTATCAAAATCCGTTGCGTGGTTAAGAAGAAGTTAGCGGAGAAACAGAAATGACGTGACAGGCGCGCACAGCGCAGACAATGTGGTATTTTTTTTACTGTTTAGAGATTTCTTAAACGTAGTTAACATGCTACCCTTGAACTTGGTCAAGACATCAATACTTTCCGGCTGAATATATATTATAGTATAAATCATAATGGAGCAGCGATGACTACTTAGTTGAGTAAAATGCACTGTGGTAAAACACGTGGTATTTTTGCATGCATCGTGTGGAACTCTCCTACACTGAAATCACTATAGGATGAACTATTCTCTTGAAAGTAAAGAAATCGGTAATTAATATAGCATCTAATGTTCACCTAATATTCTCCACATTATCGAAATTGGCACCGAAAATCTCGTATTTTTCAAATGTAACTGTTTATCTTTCTATACAGAGTAGCTAACAGCATCATTACTATCCAAGTCAACTATTGGCTCAATGCTTTACATATTTGACGGTGAAGGAAAATATTGTGAGGAAATCGGCATGTGACATCCGTGGTGGGTTACGGCCCACTCCCTCTCACAGAGATGAGGCCAGTGTCCCAGCAGTGGGAACATTATAGGCTGATTATGCTACTACGTATTTTATCCGAACATCTGACCTGCAGGCATGTCTTACTACTAACTGCCAGTTGCTAGGGAAGAGGCTTTTGTACCACAACAATGTTAGCTTAACAAGCTCCTCAGTGCAAAGCGGATTACAGATTTGAAAGTAATCCAGGAATAAGCCACGCCGCAGGTCTCATTCTCGGTATAATTGGCGCAATTCTATCTAGATGACATATTTGTATGTTCTTGTTAGTTATTGCATTGTCTGCATTATCGGTGCTTCTCTGACGAAGACCAATGAGGCGTTTAATCACTGTATTGGTCGTTTCATTATAATGCATTTTACAATACAATTCTCTCTACTCACGCCTACGTTTTTAGTATGGTTTATGCTTATTAATCATTCAGTGTGACTATAACATCATAACATGCGGATTTCTCTTTGATATTTTTTTTCAGTTATTAAATTCCAATCGCCATTACTAAGAGTAACTTCTCTAAATAGTCAAATTTATTGTCCGCGTTTATCGATGACATCTGTTTCGCGCTAATGTCTCCTAAACGATGCAACAGATTTTGAAACGGTTTTCATAGAAAGAGTGATAAACGAGGAAGCTTTTTGTATATTTATATATATTGCGGATCGCTAGGCACTAATAAAAGCTTTCGAATTCAGTCAGCGACGAAACATTATTAAGGACAAAGCCAAGTTGAAAGCCGAGCACAATAAATGCGCCTAAGGTATTCCTAGACATGTAAGAATCTATAGAATGCAAAACAGATGTGTCCTTTGTTTTTGTCTACCAACAATAGACGTGGATGGACAGAAAGCAGCGTTTTGTTTAAGAATAACCGTTTGATAGAGTTTATCTTAAAACTTTGCGATGTTGGCGGAATACGCTAGTGATCTGCTTGCGTTATCCGTATGTTACTTAGTTCAATAGCCTTAAGAATTAGAAGCTGTAATAAAACAGTTCCATCATAATGCATTAAGCCATGTTCAGTATCTAAGCGTTTGTTTTGATGATAAAGCTTAGAGCGAACCAGATGTATATTAAGTATCATTACTCTTTTGCTGAAAGAAGTTTTTTGCTTGTGCTTATTTCTCGGCGTCAACTATTCCCCAAATGTTTCGAACTTATGTATTATCAATAGCTCAGCTAAAATTCAGAGGTATGTGATGGATCAGAAAGATGGTCTTTGAGCCTTTGTCTGTATCATTTTCGATAAGTTCTTATATCTCATTTTGGTCAACGATAATACACGGTCGGCGTGATGATTATTCAATCTTCTTCTTCGTGACGATTGAACAAAAAACGAACAGTTTTACCTACCCACAATAGGTAAATCGTAATCAACAAATTTACGTGTACAAATCTTCAACTGTAGTTAGACTATAGCCTCAACTTACACCCCAAAAAGGGCAGCGTTAAGCTACAATAATAATGACACAATTTACATGTAGACAATAAAATAAGCATGACGGATGCGATAAGTATGTTCCGTTTACACTGATAACGGTACATTAGGCTGAGAGCTAACGAACTCATTACAGAGCACCCGACTCACCAGATAACCTTCGATCTCCCAAAAAGTAACTAGCAACTGACAGGGTTACTTCTTTTATCTGTTCTTGTAGTTCATTCATATTAATTTTGATTGGATTATCACGCTTGTGTTTCGAAGGGATCGGCTTTAAGCCAGTGCGTTATGCGATCGTGGCGTTGTTAAGTCCTATGTGATATATCAAGTCTGGACTGGATTGCAATATGCTTCAAGATTGTGCTAATGCTTGAAAAGAATGAACACTAGCACCTGTTCCAAAGGCTTAGTAGTTGTCTTGCATTCAAATAGTAAAGTTGCAAAGTTGATGAAATGAGACGGATTCTATTACTTCTCTTTCTATTGGGATAAGATCATATATGGACCGCAGCATCCAACAGTAGACAGTTGTTATTGGGGATAGCAGTATTATCACGACTTGGACTTATTGTAGCTGCATTAACAATGTTTCACAATGAAGATTACTTTGGGTATTGAGATTATATATACCTACTTAGTTCACTAGTGGTATTAGTACAACATCTGGTTGTAATTACAGTAAATCTTTGTTCACTTAAAGCTCATGTGTGTACGAATTTGCTAAATTGAGCATATTTGGGACTTACAAATCCAGATGCTTAATTTTCAGCAGAGCATTGCATAGGATGTGTAGGGCAAAGCGTTATAGTACGCATATTATTGCACCAGACATCGCTTTACTTGGTAAACTAATTGGTCTTCATGTGGCTATGGAAAGGAAATCTTTTACGAGCTTTTGAGCTGAAAATAAACATCGTTTCCATTCATTTGTAAGTTTTTATTGATGTAAAGATTGATATGAACTACTTGTACGTCCAACACTGAAAGTTTAAAGTTTCTATAATCGGTGTCTCTTTAGTTTAGACTCATTCCACTAAAAGCTCTGTAAACAGAAGTTTACTTTGCAAAGCTTTTAACTCAAAATACTTCACAATCTTCATGATACGACTATGTTACAAATTCTTAAGATAAACTCTTCAGAATCACAACTTTACAATAACACTACAAACTCTAAAAGCACTAAAACGAAACATACAGTTACGCTCGAAAGCCGAACAAATAAGACAAAAAATAAGTGAATTCTAAAAGCTCGACTTACTTGTGGTATTCCTTCACTGTTGTAACACGAAGCCAGTTGTTTGGAGCCGATCCGGGGTGTGTGATAGTAATCCTGCGCGGTTGTGGACAGTATTATAGATATAAATGTGATGAGTAGTGAGGGTGCGTCCGCCATTTTGCGCGACGCGACGTGAGCCCGCGCGCTCTCAGCTAGTACTGAGTGACGCGCGCCGGTTTCACAACACTCGACCAAAGATCAAGTGGACGAGAAACATCAGATGGTTTTTGCCTCTGAGAGGAATTAGGCTGAACTTGACGAAGTAGATAATGTTTTGGATGAAAATGTTTGTGGGTTTGGACGTTTGTTACTTTGTTCGATTGGATGTTTTATGAGTTTTTGATGATTTTGACCTTATGAGTCTGGATGTTTGCGACTTCATGACTTTGGACGTTCGGCGGTTAAGTTTGGAATTTTATTTCCCAAGCTATTTAAGGGTTTCACATATTTGATGTGACAGTGGGACACTACAGCCAGCATTAAAATAAAATTTTATTTCTGTCCAGTATATTTATTTAGGACCTGCAACAAAATTTGTACACAAAAATACAATGAGTTACGATGATTAGTGCATTCCTTCAATTATAGATGTCCACAGACAGCTTATGAGTTTCATCTACGGTAACGTAGTATTTGACGCTGAAAACATGTTCTAACATTATGATAGTTTTACAAGTTCTTAACTTAAAATTTTCAATTCAAAAGCCTTGCGTGAGTAGTAGTAGTAAGGGATAATGTAGAAACACAAAATTAATTTTCATTTATTGCATTCCATATTGTTTTATAGCTAAGAACACATATGGGCACGGTTAGATCACAGCAAAAGTAATTTGATTGATTTGATTTGTTGATTAAAAATATTTTTTTATTAATATTATGTAAATCATTATTATTTTAATGATTAACTGTCAATATACAATAAACAGCAGGAAAATTATGTTTAAGTTCACAAAACAAAATAGATATACATACATTAAATAAAATTAGATAAAAGAAGAAAAAATCTAACATGAAACTAAACAAATTATTAAAAAAAACAAAGTTAATTTGCAGATAAGCTCGCCTTTGTACATGAATGAACTTGGTGTATATATATACATGAAAAAATTAAGAAAAAAAACTCAACTCAAGTTCCACATCTACAAGCTCCTTAATCTTTGCGAGCCCAGCAGAGGCGGGGAACGTGGCCCCATACATACAGTTTTTTGTGAACAAACCTGAAAAGGTCCCTCTTTTGTTTTCTGTTGAATGCCAACATGTGCGGTCAGCGGGAAGGACTCGGCCAGCCGTGCAAAGGGCATTGATGATGCTCCCGATTTTAAATTTACAACGTTGAGTCTAGTCACGGGTATTTTGAATGGTCTGCGATCAAGTTGTCGAAGGTTCTTTCTTATGTTAATTAGTTACAGATGATATTGATAATGACTTAAATTATTTGATTTGTAAGATTAATGAAAAAAAAATATGTAGAGTATCTATTAGATTTTGATCGTTAGATATTGATAAGCATTTGTGATGAATTCTGACACAAAGTACGTAAGGGGCGGTCCTATTTTGTACTTCTGACAAAGTACCTTTAAACATTTGGTTTTTGAATTGAGAATAAGGATTTAAGAACTCGAAACCAAACATTAATGCTAAATTTTGACACGTGCTCATTCTAAAGAAGCTTTGATAACTTCTCAGCTTAATCACTAATTGACGGAAGTGAAGAGTTACTTTCGCGTTAATAATATTATTATGGAAAGGTACCGTTTAGTTTGGAGTTCGCTAAAAGGGGTGAACATGGAGACCGTTTTTCAGCCCTGCACTACCATTTTCAACCTCACACATACACACTTTTTCTTTCTATTTCTTTTCAATCTGACAGTGGTTATGTAAGTATACCTGTATATAATCCTTTATAAATTACCTGGATATTCTGAAAACAAGTTAATGTCGTTTGTGAGTCGTAAATGGGTTAATTTTTCGCCATTTAAACTAAACTCGTATTTAACCAAACCCTTTTAGAATTTCAGAGAACAGCTTAGGTGAGATAGGATCCCCTTGACGAACTCCTTCGTTGATATAAAATTCCTCCCTTGATCTGTCTAGCTTTACGTGTGCTGTGCCTCTTGAGTAAAAATAAACTTAGAATTCTCATTACTTTTCTTGCACTCCCTGTGTCTGTAGTGCGTTTCAGATATATTCATCCTCCAGTGAATCGAATGCTTTGTTAAAATCTATAGATGCCTGGTAAAATAGTAAACAATAAAATATTGTTTAAATTTCGTACAACTTGTCTTAAAACATCAATGTGGTTAAGTCGATGCTGAGAAAAATATTTTGGAAACACGCTTGCTCGATCAGTTGGCTTTCGTCAATAGTGGTAGTTATCCCTTATGTTATTATTTTGAAGAACACTTATTATAAATGCCTAGGTTAATTTTAATTATAAATGATTGTCATTTGTTAACAACTCTTCATTATTTAAAAAGTTTTGTTATTCACTCTACTTATTTCATCTAACAGTCTTACAAACTGGACCAAATTGAAAATAACTAAACCGGAATCACTAAATTATATTGCTTTTGCTTTCTGGGGTGGGGACCTGGTGATTTGTACTACAGGCATTCCTATGCCTAACTCAGACACCAGTTCCTCACCCATTCTAGACTACAAACATAATTATGTTCCTGTATTTTTATACCTATGTTACTTTTAATGTCTGTTTTGTGAGGATGTAATAAACGATTTTAATATTTAATGTATTAGTTAACAACTGATCTACGTTACCTGGACCACCTTTGCATTACCTATGCATATAATTAATTATGTTACCTTCTGTTCGTTTCCTTTGACATTATTTTCCAAAAAATTGAGAACTTTAGCATTAAATTAAACTTTGATAATATCTTAGTTAAAAATTCACAGATCAGAAACCAGAGTATTTTGTGGATACCTCCCTACAACATTATTATCAACGCATATATCAGTGTGATTAATTTTAATGATACGCTTCTTCTCTGATCGATTTTGTTTATGTAATAATGAAATAAAATCTAAAAATAACAGCAGCTGACGCACTGGGATTACCTACCGACTGCTTTTAATGTTTTGGTTTCTAGTTTACCGTCGAACATTATGATGTCCCTTTAATAGCTGATCTTTATTAGCTGATTTATTTTCAGCTGAAATAAATATGTTGCTTCCTTATCCTAATAATAATAATATCAGTAAAGAAGGCACGAGCATTGCTCACCACGCTTGCTCAAGGAGGATTGACGATTACAGACTTATATTAACCATACTTCCAGGTTTCCGCACGATGTTTTCCTTCACAGTTGTCAACGATGTCCAACATAAACATAGTAAGTACAAATAACTTCCTGGCCCTGACTTTCGAAAAACGATGTCAAATTTTGTCGCTGAAATGAAGATGATGGTGATACACTTTCCCCGTTATCCCTGAATTATATTGTGTTTCAGGAAAGGTACTAAACATTTATGGCGCCGACTCAAAATACAAGACTAAACGTTTTTTCTTTTTTGCTTTTCAGTTCGTTATTTCGACGTTTAAATTTTCCGATATAAAGTTTTGCCAATAGTTATCGCGATTCTTCCATTGATAGTATGTCTAGAGCCTAAAGTGGCCCAAGTGTCACATCTATCGCTAATAATGTACTCTATGTCGTTTCCCTAGTCCGACTATTTCACATGAATAGTCTTCGGCTTAGCGTACCAGTGCATTAGGTCATTCATGTCACTGTCTCGTTCTCTCAAGTAGCCTCATCTCGCTCTCGCAAAGGCTTGATGCTTAGTTGAAGCCAAATGTTAAGCGTTCGCAAAAAATATGTTGAGTTCAAATTATTGAATAGATGGGCACAGTATTTTTAACAAGAACATTACAAGTAATATGTTTAGGTACAATAGACCCTTCTTTAATCGGGCTAGTAAAAGCTTTCGAAAGTGTACAAAAGTTATCTTTGTCTCAACTTTGTAAAGCTCTCTATATTTTGCCCTTATCTTTGGGGGTCTGATATCTTCTAATTCTTCAATCTTAATTAATTAATCTTTTATAGCCGTAACACGCATTCGGATTTGGTACGAGCGGACCACGGATATGGTACGCTTCCGATCCGTGTCCGACCGAGTGTAATTTTGTCCGCCGGACATTATTATTATTAATTGAGTCCGCCTCAGTCCGCTTGTTTGCACATCGGATATGGTCTGCTCCGTACAAAATCCGGACGTGTTTACACTTTACGGTTATCGGTTGGTCGCTGGCCGTACCAACTACGACCAGCGTTGAAAAGCTCCCCGATTTATGGGAGATCTACTGATTTAAGTTATTGTCGCCCGATAGCCCGATATATTTACATTCAACTAATAGATAGATACAAATAAATAACTATAGATATAAATAAAAATCGAAAATGATGTTCTAAATATGACAACACTAGGATTTGGTAGGCGGAGTTGGTCCGCCGAACCAGGTCCGGTCGTGTGTAAGCGAAAACCGAGAACGGATTTGTGGTCGGATTTAGTCCACTCGTACCCAATCCGATCGAATCCAATCCGATCCCCAATCCGAGCGTGTGTTAAAGCTATAGCACCCATCGTAACTAAATCTTGTTTAAATTTGGATGGTCATACTCAAAGCCTTTTGTAAACCTTTCTTTACGTAACGGGTTAAGCAGAGTGCACCGAAAAATATTAATATAATTAACTAGCTGCCGCCCACGGCTCCGCCCGCGTGGTATTATTACTTCTCCCAATACCTTTATAAATTATACCTTTATTTATTATTGTTATTTTGTTGTATAAGCTATATTTCTGTAGTTTCATCAAAATCCGTTTAGTAGTTTTTGCGTGTAAGAGTAACAAACATCCATCCAAGCATCCATCCTCACAAACATTCACGTTTGTAATAGCAGTAGGATTGTTTATCGATAATGTATTGTTTGATTGCCATCCAATTAGATCAGATATCTGTACCTGCCTGAATGTTGAATCTTTAAATAGTTACAATGTCGCTGTCCGCGTCTGTCGAAGTTATTTAGGTACGTTTTCCGCTAACTTCTTCTAAACTAAGCAACGGATTTTGATACGTTTTGCACTATACCTCCAATGATACTAATCGCGATTAGTTCAACTAAACTCAGTTTAGGCAAATACAGCGTTCTGATTGGTTGAGACCGCTGAGAAACTACCAATCAGAAAGCTGTATTGGCATAAAATGAGTTTAGTTGAACTAGTTGCGATTAGTTTCATAGGTGAAATCGGCCCTTAATAAAAAGAGAGATAAGTGAGAAAGATTTCGTTGTCCCGTGCGAAGCCGGAGCGTGTTACTAGTAGTATACAAGACACCTATACTCGTAAAGGATTCATTGCGCGTTGACTCATAATTACAGATATGCTCAGCGCATTTTTGAAGAAGACACGGGCTCAGTTCGCGTTGATAGATGTCAGATATTTGTATTTAAAATTCCAATAGTTTTTTTTTTTTATGGCACGCCGTTGTCTGTATATATGCCTATATTTTGGGCAATATTCAGTACTTTTCAGCATAATATGGATACCTACTCTGACATTGCAAAACTATCATAGATCCACTATTAGCCAGAGGCGGAACTATACAGAACGATGAACACTATCCCCTTTTCACAGCGGAATCAGGATGGCGTTGACACGTTAAGGTACGGCCCTTGTACCCAGATTTATCCTACATATTAAATTACCTAGAAACTCGAATGAGAACAGTAGTCTTTGTTATCATACCAGCAGCTTGAACAATAACATCACACATTTTTGTGCATTTTATCATTTTCTAAGCAGATAGCTGACCTCTGGTGACCTGTAGAATCATGTAGCTTTATGATAAAATGGTGACGTCAAATAGACCCCGCACCTATAAATATTACTTTATCAATAGTTGCCAAAGATTGTCGTAGTTGACTTGTGGAATCTATGAATTAAATAAAACTGATACATTAATTCATTATTTTATTTCAGAGAGATTAAGAAGAAATGCGGTAGCAGACATCCAAATAAATTTCCTAAGTAAAAAGTCATAATTCGAGGTTTGGCTCTCTCCTATTTCCTCCATCAATATTGAGCCAATTTAAAAGATATACCATGGAATAATAAATTATACACCCTAAGTTTTCTTTTTTTTCATTTATAGCTGTCAAATTTGTACACTAGGCATCTGTTGACAGCGCAATTTTGAGCATCTTTCGAGGGTGATAATGTACCATCAAAAAGCAAAACATAGGGATACACTATATATCTTTCTTTATCAGTTTATGAAATATTTTTTAAATTGGTACAGTATTGAAGGAGGAAATAGGCGAGAGCCAAACTTCGAAATATGACTTTTCACTTAGGAAATTCAGTCGGATGACTGCGACTGCATGTCCTCTTAAGCATTGCCATTTGCACGGATAAAACCTTTTCTAAAGAGAAACAGGACATGGTTGGGTAGAGGTGCATCTATATTTATTTATTTATATACACTTTATTGTACACCATAATATACAAGAAAGAAAGAAACTTAATACTAAAACATACAATGGGCGGCCTTATCGCATTCCGCGATCCCTTCCAGGCAACCTATATTACGAGTAGGTACATCCCCATTTCTCCAGTTATGTTTAAGTCTCATGTAACTTGGTTCGAGCCTATTCCCATCCACCGTGCATAAAACTAGACTCCGGGCTGCTAATCAGAAATCCTAGAAGGGAAAACCCAATAACACTTTGGTCGACCCGGGCATCGAACCCAGGACCTCATGTCCAGAATAGCGATTGGGGTTACAAAAAAAAAAGTTATGCCGAAGCAGATAGTAACATATTTGAATTTACCTAACTGTGAGCAGTATACCAGGTATCGTTAAAGAAGAACGTCAGCAACACTTTTATCCGATTCTGGGGCGAACTTGACAATGTAAAAAAAAAGTTAAAAAACTGTAACCCGATGACGGTTTTATTTTTTGTTTTAAGCCTATGTTACCCGAGCTATAATAACGAATCGATTGACACTTTATTCATCAAAATTGAAAGAATAGTTTAGGCGCCTCGGAGGAACATACGTCAATACAAACATACATACATACACTACTACAAGCAAAATATTTAACAAGCATAAGTTTAAAAACTTCTAACCGGACAAAGAATTTTTTTAATATGTTAAATTGCGCTATGGAGGAACATACATAAATACAAACATTCATACATAGACTGCTAAAACCATAACCGTTCCTATTCGCTTCGCCGTAGTGGGGTAATAACGGCATAGGCAACAGCATATTTCTTTATAAAACGCACAATCGTTTTGTTAACCATGTTGTGTTCGGCTTCCAGCTAAAAACCAGTATTTTACACACAGCGATTGTCTATCTAATACCTCCTCTAATCTATCTAATCCCAGGTAATGAGCAATATTTAACTTACCTCTTGGTAAGACCGCTAATAATCAGCATTAAGTTTTTTTTTTACTATCTTTTTGATCTGCAAGGTGCCTAATGTAATATGAAGTATTAACAATAAACAACAAATGAAGCTAAACACGACTGTGATGTGCTATCTTTTCTGGTTAAGGATTTGTTATGGCCAGCTTCATAATGATAGAAGGTCCACAGTTATATATTATTTAGATGTTTGCAAAGTTAAATAAATAGCAGGCCAAGTTTCATCTGTCAGGATGTGCTTGAAAAATAGATTACTGGTTGCCAAGCGCACATTCAAAAAAGGAATAATTTAAAGATTGTAATAATCAGACTTTCGGGGTTCTGAGTAACTATAACGATTGTCATCAACAAATGAAAGCCGGACCAAAGGCTTAACGTGCTTACTCGATAACAACGGTGAAGGAAAACTTTATACACTCATTAATTTTCTGCCAGCAACTTCACCCGCGTGAAAAGTGTTTTCTTATCCCAAGGGAACATTATACCGGGATGAAAAGTAGCCTATCTGCTATTCCAGAATATAATCTGTCTTTGTGCAAAATTTCATCCCGATCCGTTCAGCTGTTCTGGTCTGATTGGGTAACAAACATCCATCCAAACTTTCTTTTCATTCCATCCAAGCTTTTATAGTATTGGTAAGACTACTTAACCCAATATCTCTATAAATTATAGCCTATGTGTTATTCTGATATATAAGCTGTACTTCTGTAAAGTTTCATCAAAATCCGTTCAGTAGTATTTGCGTGAAAGACTAGCAAACATCCATACATCCATCCTCACAAACTTTCACGTACTTTCGTTTACTTTTACTACTTAAATATAATAAACGATTTTTGCATAGATGCAATGACGCAATGCGATTCAATTCGACTGATCTGCACTTGAAATTTTCTTTGAAGATATGTGCACGATAATTGCCTCTCGCGCCATCAGTAAGGTCCCTTAGTTGTGAATATGACCTTCAGACGCAGAATTCGTTGGTAGTTGCATTCATTGTATTAAAATACACACAATAATTATGTCTAGCAGATGTCGACCATATGTGAATATGTTGTAGTCAAATTAGTTACATTAGATTGCACCATAATAATCCGCGATTTATTTAAGTTCCTTGAGAACTAAATTTATAATTATGTTTGTATGTAGCTTATTTATATCAAATACTTAAGTCATTGTTAGGATGATCGATAAAATATCCAGTAAAGATTAATTCTGCATTACAGTAAAAATAACACGCCTCCATGCCCCGAAGGACCTTTCAACTATTGTACACCGGTGAGTGACGGCCCAGTTATGTTTAGGAAAGTCCCAACTCCCAAGTAATAGGAGTCCTGCCTGGCTGTCGGTAAGGGGGGTCGGAAGCATGATAATCTAAAAAACAGTCTTGCCAAGGACTATTGTGATTGTGTGCCAGTAAATGGGATATAGAACTCAGGTAGGGAGTCAGTCCATGTAAAATACGTGGGTTTAGCCCCATCTCGGCACCTTGTCAAAAATCATGTACCTAAGGTACACATAAAAATTAGAAAAATAAAATTGTATTCTATTGAATAAATCAGCTTGACTAATTATTCAATCACTTTGATTTAATAACGATTGAGCGTTTTTTTAGGGTTCCGTACCCAAAGGGTAAAAACGTCCCGTTTCTATAACTAAGTCTCCAAGATCCGTCTGTCTGTTTGTCTGCCCGTCTGTTAACAGGCTGTATAATTATCATGAACCGTGATAGCTAGACAGTTGAAATTTTCACAGATGATGTATTTATGTTGCAGCTATAACATCAAATACTAAAAAGAGAATAAAATAAATATTTAAATGGGACCATACAACAAACGTGATTTTTGCGATAATGGTACGGAACCCTTCGTGTTTCAGTGTGTCAGTTTTAATTTTATTTGTGATTTGATATATTTTTTTAATAGATTACATTTTTTTTTCATTTGTATGTGATACGGTGTCGAGATGGGACTCTACCTAAATGTAATCCTAAAACCCAATTTTTACTCAACACTAATTTATGCCAAAATTAGGTGCCGTAAAAGTCATCGGATTTCGTCCAAAGGGTATAATCTGTCTACTAAAGAAGCGGATAACCCTCACACGGCTGATGTAGTCCCAGCTCGGCACCGTAACACACAAAACTTGATTAAATCAAATTGCTTGAATAAATAATGAAGCTGATTTAGTTACTAGAATACTGTGTTTCTTTTTTTTATGTGAACCTTACATGATTTGTGACAGGGTGCCGAGATGGTAAGGTGCCGAAATGGCACTAAACCAATACGTGTATCCATCTGCTTCCAGTTACTTTAGAAGTTGTACCCAAAGTAGTTGAGAATTTACGAGAAAATATTCATTAAAAACAATCGTATTTTGAACAACAAAGATCGTCGCGTCACAAAAGAATTTCATTGAGTTGTACCTACCGCGCATGTGACTTATCACTTGAGATAAATCCTGACCGCCTAATTTTAGACTAACGGAAGCTTTAAACCGTTGCTGATAAGGGGTCAAAGAACTCTTACTGACACTATTACAGTTTAATCTTAGTTTTATGATGCTGTTAGGTAAGCAGGACTACTTACAGGAGACAAAGGAGGTAATTTCTACTATTATTAATACATACATACGCTATAGTGTCGTAAAACGGTAACTTTCAAAAGCATACTCCTTAGTAACGGCTAGGTTAAAAGATTCGAAAAAAATATACATTTAATATTGTTTCATGTACATTAATTATTGTTTAAACATGGTTTTTTCTTCAAACGAATACTTTGCTTTAAAAAAATATTTTTAAACATCCAAGTCGTTTTGGAGGAATACCTCCAAAACGACTTGGATGTTTAAAAATATTTTTAAATAGAAAAATTGATGGCTGGCTTTTCTTCATAACTGACATAGCATATGTAAATCAAATAATATTTTGCAAACAAAACTGTTCAAAAGGAGGTTCAATATTGATATTTTGGCATTGAGCGGGCGCACGGCCAGTACCGCGTTTACATTGGGGCGTATATATCGCCTTAAAGAGAAAGTTTGTGAGGGTAACAACATCTATCATGTTTCACGCTTAAATTATTGAAAGGAGTGTGATGAATCTTAAACAGGGTGTCCCAGAAATCGACGTCAAGCCGTAAATGGGTGATAGACCAAGTTATAACAGTTCTCAGAAAAATACGAAAAAAAATCTATCTCATGTTTTTAAAAAATTATGTTCACTTTAAAAATTTACTAAAAAAATCAATCCCTGTAATGGTTCTTTAACTCCAATTGCTACAAATCCCATAATTTATCTAATTTTTTTATTATTATGTAATCTTGAATAATGCTTGTGTAGATTTTTGCCTAAAATTCAAAGCCAACTCCTCCTACTTGGAAGAAAATTAAACTTTTTCAAAACCAAATTATTCAAATTTACTATTTCACCCAACTTTAACTGACTGCACTGAAAAAAAAATGTACTACGCTAGTTTGGCAAGTAACATGAAAAATTGGCGCATTTAATAAGGATTCAAAAATGGTGTAACACTTGCTAGATTACGTTTTCAATATTTGGTCAAATTTTTTTTTGTAAATAGTCTCGGTTTTTACACAAAATGTCCATACTTCCTTAAAATGACTTTAGCTTACCTAAAGCTTTGCTAAACTCCGTTTCTAGTTCGATAGAGACGTTACGTAATTTAAGAGCAAAGTTATGATAGTGACTCAACCTTTTTACTTTAAGTCAGGACCAGTTTTCTCATCTTAGAAAAAAAAAACAAATTATCAGATTTAATTTTTTTTCAGATCTTTTTTAAGAAGATGTCGTGCTTGCATGGCCGTCGAAGGAAGGCAGTTTGAACATTTATTGTAATAAAAAAAAATTAAATCTGATAATTTGTATAGCTGATGACACCCTGTATAGCTTATACATCATGGGAATATCACATTAACTATAATGATATAACTTATAAAGATATTGGTAACCCTACTAATACTGGGAAATACTAATTCCCCGTGGGCGCTTTCGCAGACAGTAGCTTTTATAATTATATTTTAAAGGTAGAATACAAGATTTCAGTGATAGATTTTCTGATCACTTTATACGACCGACAAAAATAAAATCATAACAAAATTAAAGCAGGATAGAGCAAAATCAAAACTTGGGTTGGTTAGCGCCATCCCACAGTTTATTTGGGTACCATTTGGAACTCCCCTAACTTCCTCTAAAGGTGGTTAGCACCCTCTAGTCACCCCTCATTTCAGTTGGATCGCATTCGAATAGGTAGATGGCACTATATATGATAAAAGTTTTGTCTTTTTACCCAACTATGCGACAACAAAGTCAGGGTTATGTTTTTTTACTTGTGGTTGTTGTTACACTTAGGTTATTTTACTTGTATATTAATCTGTGGAAACTGTTTCTGGATTGTGTTGAGCTAATTGTATACTTATGTTTGTTATTGCATCTGTTTGTTTCCCAATTAAAATAAAATAAATAAACTTACCATATCTAATGTCGTTGGGAAAGTTTCAACTGTGAATGCTAAAAGATTGCGGGAAGACCGAGCAAACGTTGGATGAACTATGTGAGAGATGATTATTTATTAATTATTAACTTTTACCCGCGGCTTCGCTCGCAGTGAAGCCATTAAAAAATATTTTATTAAATAATAAGTATCCCATGTTAATTCTAATACCTCCAAGAATATATGTACAAAGTTTCATGATGATTGGATTCAGTAGTTTTTGCGTGAAAGCGTAACAAACAAACTAACATTCACATTTATAATAATAGTAAGAATTATGTCAGAAAGGGGCAGACTACGGAGGCGACCGACCAATAAGGAAGTATGAAAGAAGACATTTTGCACCGATCATTGAAAGAATTTGGGGTAAAGGCAGTAAAAAAAAATATGCTAAAATTTCCATAACGGTATTCAACATGGCCAGTCTGTGCCTGTCATTAAATAAAAATCATTAATATCATTTATTTATTTGCAAACATGGGTACAAATATACATACATGTTTTTTGTTTATATAGGACACACATAAAGATCAACTCGGACTCTGATCATCACCGCCAGGCTTATTACTTATCTTTTGTAAGAGCAAAACGTTAGCGATTGAACGCTTTATGTCATAAAAGTCGGAATTACCTGCAGTGTGGGTATGGTAGGGCTTTCACAATCATTTGCTAATCGCTCGCGGTTTGTCAAAAACACTTATTTAAAAAAAACCGCCAACAACTCTAAAACTTCTGTATGGAAGAGCAGTTATTGCGCAAAAATCGCTATCGTTTTGCTCTTGCAAAAGATACGTAATAAGCCTGCCGAGTCCGTTGAGTAGGGACTCTTTCTATTTACGAAATTCTCTTTTGGAATGCATATTCATCTCAGCAGTATCTTAAAAACCTTGATGCCCATTCACACATCTAATCGCGTCGTAATATTTTTTAAAGTCATATTTATACCAGACCAGTTCTTTATTAGTGCCATACCACCATATACCATAGCATATATTAATTAATTTGTAAAGTTATGTCTAACACGGACAAAAAAACGACAATCACACCAAAACAGCAGGGCGTGTTTTAATGAAATTGTCACCTTCTCAAAGACAATTTAATTATCTACATTTTGATTTGAGGCTTTTTTTAAAGTCACAGAAAAATAAAGAAAAACAAGGAAAGTACAAAAATTTACAAAATTTTAGATCGCGCGGGTGTAACGAGTGCGCGTTTTGTTCCCTCAAGGTCGTTGGCGACAGTCGACGTCTTAAAGGAGAGTGCCCATTTTGTAAGGGAACTTGGGCCCCTTTGAAAAATTGGTTGTATCTTGATGCATTTGGTTGTATATTGCAGAAAAACCACGTTAAATTCATAATTAGAAAACATTTTTTAATTATTTTTCGAGGTTCACGAGATATATTTTTTTTGTTATGTTTCTGTTCTAGAAATTGACCCTTATAATAATGCAGAAAGGTGCTTACAAAAGTCCAATCTGTACATATAAAGTAAAGGACACGGATGAAATATAACACAAAATATAAATCCTATTTTTTAATAATATTGAAATCGCAGACAATCTCCGTTCGTATTCGGTTTTCATCCGGAATCCAAATAAAGAATTAACACACTGACCCGTTCTTTTTGCTGATCCTTTTAAAGAGCAGGGGGTGAATGGGGGTTGCGCCTCAAAGAACAACATGTCAAAAGCCATGTATTTACGAGTACCTGCCAGCCACGACAAGTGATATGACAAGCTATAGTCCTCCATCTATTAAGACTTTTTACTTCACTGTTTTATTTTTTTATTTTACTAGCGTTTCGCCCGCGTTAAAGTGTTTTATTATAGTTCTCGGCAAACTTCTTGGCCGCCCTGAAGTTGGCTTTCTTGAAAGAAGAAAAAACTTGCTGGGCAAAACCTAGTTATAGTTTAAAGTTAGTGTATATTGTATTTATTTAACCAACGAACATTTAATACAACTTTAGAAAAGAATAGTATTGGATTCCACGCAGCCTGGGGCAAGCGAGCCGTTACTAGTCAGGGGCAGCGGAATTACATACGCAACCACAACCCCCGATGCAGATTTACGAGGGAACATCGTAATGTTATTGCGTAATGTATTCGGAAAGATCAAAGGGCAAAGAGTAGGTATGAAAAATCGACCAATCACATACGAGAGGAAAGACGCAATGTGTCTATCCGTCCATGTGCGGGTTGGTTTTTCTCAGTATGACATCAGGCTTCGCACATTCCGGGTTCCGTACTGAAGAACGATTTTTTCTTTGGTACAGAACCCTGAATGGGATAATATTTTTTTTTTAAATATTGGTATTTGTTAGTGAAATATACGTAATATTATATAAACATCAACATCAAATTTCAAGTTCATATGTCAATGGGCAGTTAAATATTTTTTAAATATAATTGTGTGATAAACAGACACGTGAGTGACACCAATAGGGCTCCGTTTGGACCTTTCGGATACGGAACCCTAAAAAAATTCCAACGGGGTTCCAACTTGTATTCGGTAGAACACAATGGTAAGAAAAATACCAAAGTGATTAAAAACCTTGGCTTCAATTACTCCTACAATGTAAATGTAATAGTGTTACTAGACTTGCACAGGATGACTTTTAATTCATTGGCAATCTTTTAGGAAGTATTCTTTTTATTAGGTATTTTAAAAGCTTTATATTAATTACCTTACATATTGTGTGTCCCACAACTGGTAATCGATTTTTCAAACAATTCCTGGCATCCGATTAAAACTTGTTGAAACTTGACGATACACTGGCGTACTGGTACTGATGTATTTTTGACAACATTCAAATAATATGGTTCGCATGGTTGGCGCAGTGGTTGAGCGATCGACTGCTGCACTGCGTGTCGCGGGTTCGATTCCCGCACGGAACAAATATTTGTACCTATGACCTACAGATATTTGTTCCGGCTCTGGGTGTTTGTGTATGTGAGTTTGTATGTTTGTTAACGCACCCACGATAGAGGAAAACATTCCTAGTGTGGGGCAAAGACATTAAAAAAAAAAAATGTTTTACTATGATCTCATGATGGAACGTCAAGTGGCCATTAGCAACTCCTCAACCGGACAATATAGCACCATCGTGTTTGGCCTCATTAGATATGATTTAACAAGCAATATAAAATTTCGCACTTTTTAGTCCATTAAAAGCATTTCTTTTTTTAATTTTTCTTATAATTATTATTTATAATATGAAAAAGTTAGTCCCATAGGGCAAGGTCATCGTATTCATGAGATTTTACCTCTCTGAAGACTTGCCAATGAATTAAAAGCTCTGAACTAACTGACCCCAGAGAGTTTATTTTAATTTTAAAAGAACGTTGTATTTAATAGCAGTGGATGAGCAATGTTTAGCAACACGCTCGCTTCACCCCTTTTAACTACCCACCTTCGCGCAGTTTTCCACTAATTACTGAGAGGCTAGGTGTAAAGTGACATAACCCTAAAATCAAAAATATTTTTAGTGCAATTTGTTTATGCATTGAAAAATCTCTATTGACTATTTTCACCAAAATTTCTTTTTGGTGAAAATAGTTTTATATGTAAACTAGCTTTTACCCGCGGCTTCGCTCGCAGTGAAGCCATTAAAATCATTTTTTTTTTTAATAAAAAGCCCTATGTTACTTTTAATACCTCCAAGAATATATGTACAAAGTTTCGTGATGATCGGCAAAGTAGTTTTTGCGTGAAAGCGTAACAAACAAACTTACATTCACGTTTATAATATTGGTATGATTAATCTTCCTATTAGTAATTCTTTATTTTTCAAATATGGGTACAGTACGTGGTGATATACTCCATTTGAGATAACATTAACCATTAAAATAAGCCCATTATACAGCTTTAAAAAAAAAAAAAATCTTTATTTCAGACCTATATCAGTCCTCCAACCTCCAACTTGTTAGTGGTTAGTAACAGATTGTGTAATTGTGATTTTGTTGTTTGTTGTGATTGTGTTTTCAAGCGATTTTGGCTTCTATTGCGTTGACGATATGACAAATGGCAGCTGTATTTAACAGTTAGTTTTGCTAACAGGTTTATGGTATCCTTATATTTACGGGATAGAATTTAAAATCGGTTGAACGGAATGTAAAATAGGTTTGTAAAAATGTCTAATGTTATGCTGTATAGCCTTTGCCCAACTATATTGGAGTCGGTTTCCATTCGAACTGGATTCTGCTGGATACCAGTATTTTACATGGAATTATTGCACATCAAATCTTTACAACCCAGTAACTGGGTAACACGAAATGCCTTGGCAAGACTGCTGTCAGATTTTTTACTTTTATTTGCACTGACATGCTGTCTTTTTAACCTGTAAAGTTTGACTCTAATAATTTTTTAAATATTTTTTCTTGTGTGTATTTTATTTTTTGTAAATTACTGGGCAATTAATTTAGTTTTTGAGACGAATAAAAACTTTTTCTTTCTTTCTTCTTCCATAAATACATGAGATTTTTCTTTAAATCAAATCAGGGATGCAAAGATAAGCCGTAAATATTATTATGAATATAAATTTTGAAGGCTAGAACAAGAAGTGATAACTTATGTATTAACGATCAAAGAATCGCCGAAGTTCTTTACCGCCATAAAATTCACATAGCTTAAGGGCCTACATCCGCTTTCGTGCCGTAAAACGGTAACTTTCTAAAGCATACTCCTTAGTAACGGGCTAAAACGGTTAACGGTTTGAAAAAAAAAAAATATTATTGTTTCATGTACATTATTTTCAAACATGGTTTTTTCGTATAACAAATAGTTTTGCTTTAAAAAAATAATTAGCAGCCCGATATTTTTCGCAACTTTTGGATACTCCTCCAAAACGAATTGGATGTTTAAAAATATTTATACACAGAAAAGTTGATGACTAGAATTTGTTCATAACTGAAATAGCATATGTAAATCAAATAATATTTTGCAAACAAAACTGTTCAAAAGGGGGTTCAATATTGATATTTTGGATCCGAGCGGGCGCATGGCCAGTACTGCGTTAACATTAGGGCGTATATATCGCCTTAATGACACACATATAATCGACATTAATCGCTTTAACGACTGGACGACATCATAACGTTGTTTACTTTCGGACTTTCGGCACGTGTGCTTCAAAGTGGCTGAAGAGTGTTGATTGGAAGATAAAAACAAAGTTGCATTAGTGTTAGTCTGTAAAAACCGCAACGTGAAAACTTAGGTGAAGTAAACATGAAGTGAGGTTTTAATCCATCCAATCAAAGTGAAATGACAGTTCATTTCAAATTCACTGCATCTAGGTTTTCACGGTGATTTTTTTACAGAATAGAACGGCAGTTCATTCAGGTTACGCATTCGCTTTGCGATAGATATACATTGTTTTCATGTCTGACCAATGAAATGACTGACCAACAGATAAAAGGGAAAAATAAATAGAAGATTTTCAGAGATTTATAGTTACAATAAGATCTTTTCCTAAAACTACACCTCTTAAGGGGTGAAGATTAAATGTAACTGAAATGACAAAATTTAGTTATTAATTATAATCTGGTGCTCTGAGAATGTACAAGAATATGTGATTCGTTGGTAAAGTTACCAGTGTTTGTGAAAGTGACGGTGGTGTTATGATAACCTTTGAGGAACCATTTAAATGTGGCAATCGACTATTATGTTAACGGGAAAAAGTAATGGTATCTACCTTTTATAATAATACTAGACTGTTAGTATCTCACTGTACAGCAAAGGCCTCTTCTCATACAGATACTTCTCATACCTTCTTGATCGAAGATCACCACGCTTGCTTAAGATGGGTTAGCGATTTCAAACTTATATTAAATATAACCCCATAGAGTTGGATCCAAACAGACATAGAAATATATATACAAAAAAGAGAGGAGCAAGCTTTTATATGTAAAACTGAGTATATTTTTTATGAAATATGAGTATTTGGTTTGTAAAAGGTAACTTCTAGAAATACTGATCCGATTTCGCTTTTACTTATAACAAGCTATAATATTGCCGAGTATTATACACTAAACCGAAAAAAACGCAGGTCTCATGTTCCGAGCACTCCACGAAGTGAAGCTGCAAAATAGCAGGTACTAGAGGAGAATTTGAAAATATGACTTACACCCCTTTTCACAGGCAACCCGTTCAACGCACGCCAGAAGCCGTCAAAGCAGTAGCCACCGCTGTCTGAGTCGCGGCCCACGATGGACGCAAAGGTACTGGCAACTCTTTTATTAATTTAATACGCGTGCTTGTTGAAGTTTTCTCGTAGCGTTCTTTTGTTTGTGATAGCACAGTAAACTTTTTACAATTGGTGTTTGTGTACTTGAGTTACAACCGTCATTATTATACTCGTACATGTGATTGAAAAACCTTCGACAGTCCCCGTTTTTTTGGTTTCTTGGTGCCTATAAATAATTCTTTATCTTTACACTTTACAGTGGTTAGAGGTTTTATTAGTGTAGGCCAGGGGCCATACCAGATGGCGGACCACGGTCAGGTACTGGACTGCCGACCTATTTTGTGTGGATCATACATAAACAGTACAATATAATTTACTTGTGTTACTTGAGTACGTAAGTATATAATTCATCCCGCGTTTTGTCTTTCATACGAAAACGGACAAATCTTCAGGGGGAGAGGGGTGGTTTTAAATAAACTTTACGGACCACGACGGTCAAATTATTTCAAAAAACGGACCCCAATGAAAATAATTGGTGACCCCTGATGTAGGATATAAGGGTTTCAGATAGGTCGGCCTTGTTACTTTTGTTTTTTGTCTGAAGAATGGTAAATGGAGGTTGGTTGATTAATTCCTATTTCGTTGTCCTCCTTTGTGATTGAAGAGTTATAATTTAATATTGCGGTGTGTATTTCAGTGTACTCGCGATATTTTTTTATTGTAAAATTGACGAAGTTGTGTTTGAGCTTCTAGAATAATGACTTATGTGACGCGGCCTCCGGAAACAAGTACCAAATACTTCTGGTATTTGCTTGTGACTCTGTTGTGGTTTCAGTGCAGTAAATATTTTAAGACCGTTTTTTGTTGCAGGTTTATAAACCCCCTTCAGCTATAAGTATCACGTTTACGCAGTTCTATTATCGTTTCTGGAGTTTTCCTACTCGCTTATACACTTATGCTTAATTAAAGTTTACCACAAGACTTTTTTGACGAGTGTACAATTTTTCTAATGCATCTATTTCCATATTTCTATCACAGGCTTCTCAACGACAGACTTGTGGTTTACCTGTAAACAATGCCGTTGATTGTCTGTCTTTGTAATTTTTTTTTGATAATCTTGCGCTTGACCACTATCTCACCTGATAGTAAGCGATGATGTGGTCGACAATGAAGCACGCTTGCCTATTCACTCTTGACTTAAATACTCCCAGGTTGTAGCTGGCAGGAAATACTGACTGTATGTATGACTGTACTAGAGTGAGCCTCGCTTTTGGTAAAAGATTTTTGCAATAAGTGCAGTTTAAATTGTCAGGACAACAAAGTACCGTCGTTTATCGACGCACTTTAATACAAAGCACCCCACTTACTACTAGTTGTATTTGTTTATTTGTTTTTGTATCTACTTTTAAATACTCAGCAGACTTCCGTACTTCATATCTTAGGCGTCTACTGAATTTCAGCGCCGTGCTGTGTGTCCCCCAGAGCACAGCATCATGCCGACTAGGAGCTTTCTGGACACAGCCACAATATGCATCTGCCTAGTTTTTGTTTCTCATTGTTTATTAACATAATTTAGTAAAGTACTACACTAGGTTACTACTATAGTATAGTATAGCTACCAGAAGGTAGATAGGTCTACCGGAATCTCATGGCATAAAAAAATCTTATATCTTATTATCTATATACACATACTTAATATACTTCATGTTCATTAATACTATAGACATAAATAATAAAAAAATTAAACAAACAAAATAAAAAAAAATGACTGCTTAGAAAGCGAACTAAAAAGACTTAAATAAGAATAGAATCATGCTGTGCAGTCGGACGATACATGTTCGCGAGCTTGTTGACCAAAACCAGATGTATCCTCCGACTGTACACCATGATTTTCTTCTTGTTTAAGACTTTTTAGGTCGTTTTCTAAGCAGTCGCGATTTTTGATTTTTTATATAACTTTTTTATTTAAAACTTTTAGTTAATTATATTTTTTGTATTAGTTACATTTAAACACATATCTAAGTGTTTTACATTTATGAAATCACCTCTTAAAACCATTTATTTTGATGCCCCCACGATGAGTTTAAAAGAAAAAAAATGTGGTGCCCCACAATATGGCGCCCAAAATCCGCGATATTTTTATTTTCCAATTTTAAAGTAGCTAGTGACCCTCGCAGGGTTAAGATGAATCGATTGACGTAAGAATCATCAAAATCGACCCACGCGTTTGGTCTCTAGAACGCCACATCGGAACTAACATACATACATACATAGACTGATAAACACATTACCCTCCTTCGGCAGTCGGGTAAAAATTAAACAGTATCAAAATCGTTTTATCCAATTGCCCCATTTGCCATGAGATTCCGGTAGATCTATACTAATAGTAAAAAAAATAAAGTTTATCAATCATCCATTATGTTCAGTCAATATTTCGAAGGTATTACAAAAAAAATTAAAAATGTTATTAATAATCTCTTTAGAAAAGAAACGAAAGAAAGAAATAGTAGATTGTTGCATCGAGCGCCAAGTGAGTGCATGAATGTTATGTTGCCACTAAATTGACACGAGTGCATTAATTACTCACTTTAGTGAGGTGCTTAATCTACTTTTCTTTCAACTACCAATCTACATACCGTGATAAAATGTACCTACTCAAAATAAAAACTCAAGTTAATGAAAAATATTTATCCCGCGACTTTTGCGGCAAAAGTTTCTTAACAATTTTATTTGCAGCTGTGTTTATACTTTCTGGAGTTGAATTCATATTGCTATCACTGTCTTTTTCCATTTCTTAAACTTTTCTTGATAAAAATGAAGTAAGTCACAGAGACTGACATTTCAATTAATTATGCTTATACTAAAGTTTCTTCTTCTCAGTCATTACGCTCTTGATAGAGCGGTCGTAGTCGTCATGAAGTGGTGTTAGTATTTGCGGCAGATGTAATTCGTCTCACAATGTCTCGCCACCTTTTCCGCCTGTTGCGGACAGATGCTGCTTGATGTCGAGTTCTTGGAGTATCGAGACATTTGTGCGGCAGTTTGTCCACGACACTCCGAGCATTCTTCTCAGGCCCACATCTCCAGAGAGTCTATCTTTTATCTTTCCACCTCCCGCAACGTCCACGTTGCTGCAGCGTACAGAAATATAGGTAAAATTAAAGTGCGCACGAGCTTGGTCTTTATTTGGTGATGTCTCTCCATATTTTTTTTTTCATTTTGTCCATTGCAGTTCTTGTGATCGCTATACGTCCCTTTATCTCCTCAATGCAGACGCCATTATTCGAGATTAAAGTTCTTAGGTATACATAGGATCTGAGTAACTTCTGGCGAATTATTTTTAGCACGGTCCACAATCATCACCTTGATCTTGCTGCGATCTTTAATACGAATTCAAGGCTCACTTGTTCCATTTTTCGTGGTATTTATTCCATATGGCGGGCACCAGAAGCAAAAAGAGTGGTGTCATCTGTTTAGTGCAAATTCGCAATATTTAGCTACCAACCGTAACCCTTCTGTCAAACTAAAGTTTACTTTATTAGGTACAAAAGTTTCAATACAATTTTCATTTGGACAGATTATGTAATTTCTTGAAAATAATCAAACCCATCCTTAAATCTGATAAATACCTTCTTCTTGTGCAGGGTAGAGAACGTGGAATCTTGAAGCTGGAGCCCCGACCGAGAGTGGTGATCGACACCACGAAATCGGTGTTGACTCCACAGGTATGTTCTATTGCCGAAGATCTATTCTGTAAGGGTATTCGAACTTCACTTATGTTACAGCAATTATCCTTTTCATCGCTGGTTATTAAATAATCGAAGAGCAGTGATAACCCAGTGGTTATGGCCCCGACTTATGAAGTGGGTTTGAACACAGGTAAGTGGTTTAGTTTGTGTAAATTATTTCAGCACCACTGCTCTCAAAACGGCATGTCTTAGAACCAAACATTCGATGACATGCGACGTATACAAACCCGCACTGGGCCTCCGTGGCAGATTAAGACCCATTCTCTCTCACAGAGAGGCCTGTGTCCCAGCAGTAGGGGACCTTAAAAAACAGCCAAGTGCGAGTCGGACTCGCGCACGAAGGGCTCCGCACCATTATCGCAAAAAATGGTAAAATATTAACGTTTGTTGTATGGGAGCCCCACTTAAATATTTATTTTATTCTCTTTTTAGTTCTCTCTCTATTTGTTGTTATAGCGGCAACAGAAATACATCATCTGTGAAAGTTTCAACTGTCTAGCTATCACGGTACATGAGATAGCCTGGTGACAGACGGACCGCGGAGTCTTAGTAACGTGTACGAATTAGTATTTTTGCAAATTTGTATCGAAATGCATGATGATTTAGGACGAAAACGCGCGCGCGTAATTTTATAAACAGACCTTTGGGAGTCCAGATACTATGAAAAAACGACTAAATGTATGTTTTCAAAATAAAATTATTTGCATTGTTGAATTACTAATCTATCCCTGTATGGAGGCCGTTTTGCAATTTTCCTTCTTCTTATGGTATTTACTTTCACCCACAGAAGCGTTAAAATTAGTGTTGAAATATGGAACTTTCGACGCTCATTACTTTCTAACGTTTTTTTTTTACTTTTTTGTTTCCGTACAGGGCTAGATAATGATGAGACAAATTGATATCATTTTTATTTTGAACGTACATCTTCAAACAGTGGAGTAATCGCTAGACTACGTTTGTATGGGAGAACGATCGACTAGTGTAACCTTAATGTCTCTACCGCGCACGGGCAGAACGTAGTAAATTATAAAATTCTTTGACCGATAGAAACCTACAAAGAAATGTACGATTGGTTCCTGTGGGCACATGGTAGCCAAGCCACAGGCAAAAGTTAGTCTTTTGAAATTGCCTATGACTACCTTGCCTAGCTTTTAGGGGAATCCATGTGTGTTGTTATGTATGTGTGTGTTTCTGTATTGTTTCTGTGCTCACATTCTGACGTTCTAATTCCCGTATACAAACACCCAAAATTGTGAATACATTTAGCGCCGTCGCCATTACTGGGAAAGGTACACAAAGTGTAATTACATACAATTAGGGCACTCCCCAGTCCCGGCCTCTAAACGGAGCCAATTAACGAAATGTAATACCTCGCGCAGTCGGGCAACACGCCGTCAGACTTTTAGACTGTTGTCTTTGATTTAGTATTTCTGTTTAACTTAATTTTATGTCACTGAGTAGGGAATCGCTAAATAATTAGTATACTACAAAGTCCTTCTTTTTTAGGGTTCCATACACGATGGGTCCATGTTTGTCGGTCTGTCCGCCGTCTGATCAAATTTTCACAGTCATCATCTTGACCAGGAATGCATCAGGCATCTTGTTGACCCATGATGAAGCCATACAAATTGTCAAAAATATTTTAATATGTTTTTGGGAGCTCCTTTATACAACCATATAGCTAAAGGCGGACGCGAAAACAAAACAGATTAAAACCCATTGAGTGCGGTATCGCTGCCGCTGTTTAGAGCTTGTTGTGTAGATAAATACTATATTTTTGTTTTAAAAAATATAAGAAAACAAAGGAATGAGAAGTTACCAAAGTCTTTTTTGCAAAATGTTGTTCCGGAGAATTTGTAACTGCCCATTAACCTATGAACTTCAAACTGGGTGATAATGTTTATTATTAAGTTTATTTTACTGATAAATACCAATGTATTGATAAATGATATTTTGTCTTTGAAAATCCCTAATTTTTCCTATTACAAACAACTTGATATTGCGGAACCCTAAATGTGTGATGTCCGACACGTACGTGGCCGGGTTTTTCGTTTCGGTAATACTTTTAATCATAACATTTGAGATAGGCAGCCACGTTTATTGCAGCGTCAGAGCCATTGTACAGGTCATCCAGGGTGCAAGTGAATAGATAATCGGGACACTCCAGCAGGTGGGCCATACTTTGCACAGGGGCACCACACTCGCACCAAGTTTTTAATGGACTGATAATACCCCATTTTGCCAAATTATATTTGCAGCAGCGTACTAGAGTGCGCAATCAATTCAATGCCTTCCACACAGGCCACTGTAATTCATGACCGGGTCCGCGTATGTCGACGTCAACTTTATTTATCCGCTGACATCTTCTAAACCACGAAACGGATTTTGATACGGTTTCCACTTACAGAAATAGCAATAAATGAGGAACATTTTTAAATATAATTTGCCCTATACGAAGCCGGGACTTGTCGCTGTCGTTATTGGCAATTACAGTTTTCAGCCATTTTTTTTTTTTTTTTTTTTTTTTTTTTTTTTTTTTTTTTTTTTTTTTCTAATTATACTACCGCGGACCAGTTGTCCGCGCCCTTATTTACATTATATTTTTAATTTTCGCTACTAATGCATTTCTGCTTTTTTATTTTATTTCAGAAACTCCGCTCTATTAGAGCCGTCACAATTCTTTTCTTTTTTTTTTATTTTTGGTTTTGTCTTAAATTCTAAACATAATCAAGTAGGGTCCATCACCCTGAGTGAAAAGGAGAAAATAAAATGAGGAGTGCAATGAATAGTTTCTTGACAAAAATTAAGCTAAGACCAGCCCCCAGCCTCTCGGCGCCCGATCCCATCGACTTCTTGATAGGACGCCAATGGCCGGGGGTAACAAACTATTATACACTTAACCTACAAAGATTCTTAAAACTTAAATTAAGCTTAATTATGTATTATTATTATTACTAGTCTCAACTTAATTTTACAGGCATACTAAATATATTGTTAGTGAATGGGTACTGAAGAGGTTAGGGTTTTATGGAGAGTCAACAACGCCTCCACGATCGCCATGTTTCGGTGCAGCATAGCTGTCTGAAGATTGTAGTCGACAACTATTTTTGTTGGTGCACCCATGGCTTTCTTAATGAACCGACCGATGGCGTCACTTGCGTCGTCCGTGTAGTAGACACAGCTGGATGTGTGCCTCGACACGGCTACTACCGCGTGGGGGACGCTGTCATGGACACGAATTCTGTCTTTGCGGGAGTTGATGATGACTACGCGCTCATACGTGAGACCCTGAGATTCGTGTATGGTCAGAATGCGGGCACCCTCGCCAGATCCGTATCCCTGGTCACCCAGAATGGATTTCTCCTCCTGAGTGTGGACCAGGAACAGCGTGTTCTGGGAGTTTTTCGGGATGTCCGCACCCGTGAAGCCACACACCCTCAGGGAGTGAATCTTACTCGTACAAGTCTTCGACGAGTAGATCCCACCGTAGATGTCACTGAGCGCGTATGCTACGTCCATAGGGCTCCGGTGAGTACAAAGCAACTCCTGAGTGATTGTGGCCACCATGCCTGGACGGGTATACCTTAGTGGAAAAAGGTTCTCTCTGTCCAAGTATGGCAGTTGGTTAACATCCCCGATGAGGACAACTTCGTCTGCACCCGACAACTTAACAGCCATAACTATGGCCCCAAAGTGGTTCATGAGGGCTTCGTCCACCAGCAAACGCTGGCATTTGTCTCCCCTCCTGAATCCACTTGCTAGGACGGAAGCCATAGTTCGCACCTTGGTCTTGGTTTTCTCGCCGATGCGGTGCGAGAGCTTTCCTCTCAGATCCTTGGCCGCTTCAGTTGTCGTGGTTACCACCACGTCGTTCTCCCCATCGAAGTGGCTAACCACCCACGTCGTTTTTCCGCACCCCGGAACCCCGTTTACCCACTTGATATTTTTGATGTCCCAGTCCGTTATGGAGTCCGTTCCCGAGATAGTTTGGGCCATCTCGAGAATCTTGTCGTCTAGCATTATCTCAGTACATCGTGCAACCACCACTATTGGGTCCTCGTCAGGTGTGTAGAAGACTGGCTTTCCCTTCTTCGCCGTTTCTGCCTTGTTTTTTGTCACAAAGCCGACAGTTGCGTTGTATGCCGCCATATACGACTTCGTCATGCATCCCGTGATGACTCGGGATTCGCGGTTGTCGTATACAGCAGCCTCGGCCTCCTCGATCAAGACCCTCAGCAGTCCCTCAGTTTGTAAGTTGAACGATTGCAAGATCTTTTTGCAGGTCAAGGTGTTGACCTGTTTTGTAGCTCTTACAATCGCCAAAAATTCGAGGAACGCGTTTTGTATGTGGTCAGAGGGTCCTGACACCGAGATGTAGTTTGGAGGCCTGACTTGTCCCTTGTCGGCTCTTGATAAGGCTTTTCTCGGGCACGACTCTCCCGCCTCCCTCGGAGATCTCCTCAGGAAGTTGGAGAGAGCCTCTCCCTGTGACGGTCCGGAAGTGTCTGAGTGGGCTAACCCACTGCGTCGGTCTGTGAAGATGTTTTTGATAAAGGATTTGATGCCAGTCTTTATCCCGGAAAGTCGGCTTGACTCCTGTTCCCGTCGCGTTGGAGTGCTTCTTTTCAGCGCTACCCGTTCCCTGTCTTCGGCGATTTTTTGTTGCATCCGCGCTGAGCCACTAAGCGAGGCTGATGGCGATACCGTGCACGATTTCTTTGGGGACTTAAGGTAGCTCAAAGTCTCCCCTCTGTCCTCGTACACGATAACCTCATGCGCCTCCGTGGCCTTTATGCACCCAAGGCGGTCTGCAACTTCGCCCCTCTCGCCATCGATGACCATGGCGTCTATGCTGATTGCTCGAGCCGAGTGTTCTACGAGCGGTCCCAATCTTTGGAGTAACAAGCTTGCTTGAGCGAATGGAGTCTCCTCTCCCCACTCGAGCAGTGCAATTCTTTTGTCTTCAAATTGCATTACTCGGCATCGGATGCTGAGGATCTCCATTTTCGGCAATTTGGTGTATTTTTTGCCCGTGATGCTCGTCTTGGTAGTACTTCCATTGATCAGAGCCGCAAGGCCAGGTGGTATGGCAACTTTGGACTCACTCGGTCTTACCCTACAGAAGCTAACTCCCAAACTCTCTTGCGGCCGGTTCATAAACAGGGCTACTCCTCGTAGTCTTATGCCGGGATCACCTGCTGCTCCCCATGCCAAGAAGCACGGTATGGAGCTAGGCTCGGGATCCATTTGCTGAGTGGCGGTTGTGTTGTCCATTAATGGATGGTCCGTTGATGTAGTTGGGATACTTGAGACAATGCTAGTTTCTGCTATCGACTGGTCTTGTGTCGTATTAGGACTGGGTTGTGTCAGTGATAGTGGTCGGGGTTGTGTCGAGATTTCTGTGTGTAATTGTCGTGTCAGTACTGGAGTTGGATTTGAAATTGATGTTGTAGTCGATTTTGTGTTAGTCATATTGATAGTAGGTGTTGTTGGGGTTTGTGTCAGTGTTACAATTGGATTCTGTGTTGTCATGGTAATGTGTGTTATCGAAACTGAAGTTGGTGTTAGTGTTGTGGTCATATGTGTGTCTATTGGTATTTGTATTGGTGTTGTGGCTATTTGGGTAGTTGTCATTGTAGTGGTCTGTGTTCGTGTATGTGTTGTCAATGTGTGAGAGTTGGTTGTTTGTGCGATTGTTGATGTTTGTGTTGGATGAACGGCGGTCGACGAGTTTGCCCTTGCGGCGACTGAGACGATCCTCTGAGCGAATTCCAAGAAAGGTGGTCTGGTAGCCTTTGCTTCTAAGATGGAGCTGAGAGTCGACGAGCTCAGGTTAATGTCCAGCTCACTCTCCAGCCTCATCCTATCGTGGCTAAATCTTGGACATTCGAACAGAAGGTGCCAGACTGATTCCTCTGTGAATGGGTCACACACGCATGCGGGACTGTCCTTCAGATGGAAGCGGTGTAGATATGCCGAGAATCCTCCATGTCCTGTGAAAATCTGGACCAGAGCTGGAGTGAGGACCATGTCTCGGATAATTCTTTTCGCGCCTAGGACGCTTGGGAAGAATACCTTTGTCACGGATCCTGTGCTAGAGGATTCATATCTTTGCTGCCACTTCTTGACTGTCTCCTCGCGTATGCGCTTCTTCACAAAGGAGATTGACACTTTGTCATAGTCCGGCGCCGTCTTTTTGGTGAGCGCCGCTTTCTTGGCCAACTCGTCCGCCCTTTCATTTCCTGGTGTTCCAACGTGTGCTCTCAACCAGAAATAACGCACACCTCTGCCCTCTTCTCGGATCCCACGCACAAGTTCCTTGAGATCGAAAGCCAATTGGTGGGTTGCCAAAGGACACCTCAGCAAATCCAGCGACAATCTCGAATCACTTAGAATACTGGCCGTGTCCACTTTGCTTTCTTTCACCAATTTTGTGGCTCTGAACAGCGCGTAGAGTTCCGATTGGAAGACAGTGTTGTGCGGTTCCAGCCTGAAGGTTCTGTATTTCGATTCCCTGCCTTCACTCCACCACGTTATGGCAGCTCCTACCCTCCCTTCTATTTTGCTGCCATCGGTGTAAATGTGGGGACCGTTTATGTGGTGGGTTTCTAGGGTTTCGGGATCGAAATCCTCCAGTTGCTGGTATTCCGTGATTATGAGTTTCGATGGGTGTGGTTGTTGAAGGTGTCCCACTTTTCGCTCCACTTCTCTGCCTGGAGGTAGGAACTCGTGGGAATGGCCTTTTTTTACGAGGAACAAGGTTGATGCTTCCTTTACCCGGAGGTCGAGAGGCAGCTGCCCCGACAGGACGAGAGCCGATGTTAGAGACACAGTGCGGTGCGCCTTGCAGATCTTCTGCACAAAGCCTCTCTGCAGTGAGTCTAACTGCTTTCTGACCGTTTTCAGCCGTTTGATTTTAACCTCACGTATCCAAAGGGCTGGCTCGGTCTTTAGCCAAAGAATTTAGCAATGCCCTTCGTGGTATACTGCCGGTTTAAGCAAGGCTTGCCGAGATCGGTTCGTGTACTATCAATTACATACTGAGACTCCTCCGTGCTTTGAAAAACACGTAAAGCGAGACGGTTAACATTTTGATGTTCTTAGACAGTTGTTACGGTAGTATAAAGAAGCCATACAATCTGACACTAGTCTGTGGGTATTGTGTTAACCAGTTACTGGATTGTGAAGGTTAGACAGGCAGTCAAAGGCCATCTTAAAGAATCAGAATTAATTTACTTCTCTAGTTTTAGTATTTAGTATATAACTTAAATAAACATTTCACTTTGTTCGCGGAGACCATGTAAAATACGGGCACTTATAAGTTTGACGTGTGTACCTGTGTGTTTGTGTATATGTGTATTTATGTACCTGTCTGTGGCATCATAGGTCCTAAACGCACGAACCTATTTTGATTTCGTATTTTCTTTTGGTTTGAAAGGTGACTTTAATCGAGTGTGCTCTTAGCTATGTTTGATGAAAATCGGTTCTGGCGTGCTAAAGCTATGGCCGTTTTACCGTTTGAATCGGGGTGTTTTCGCAAGATATCGCATCATAATTACGTGTTCAATAGATTGTCGATCGAAGCGTATCTTCTACTAGATAAATTATGTAGAATGAAATAAAAATGTGTAGGAAGATTATTAAATTTTTCTTGTATCCGGTTAGACTCGAAGGCATTCCCAGAATAGTTGGGAAAAAGCTAGGCCAATTGATTAAAACCGTTTAGTTACGAAATGAATGGGCGATAATTTAATTTACTCAGTACTTCACGTCGCTAGACATATCATAATTAATAATTCTTGAAACCAATTTAGAAACGCATCGATTAAGCTCCAGTTGTCATATATAAATAAGATTATTATGACTCAGAACTCGCTCTTAGGATTCAGCTAAAACTAGTACAAATGTCCTACGTAATAGTAGTGTCCTAATTAGTCATAGATTTAAATAGTCGTAGGCCGAATGTTTGCTTATACACGTTCACAATACAAAAAACAAATGACTCGCACACAAGACCACCCCCGAAGCTAGCCTACCGCGTGAAGTATGTATGACCAACTATAGCGCTAGAAAAACGCGCGATCTGCTTCCTCAGTCCTTATGACTCTGTATCAAAAATCCTATTCGCAAAACGACTTATGAGCATAATCTATATAAGTTAAGCAAAAATGAAAGCAGGCCAATGGTGAGTGCACCATGCATACCTCTGCCCTCCCTGTAAAGAATACAGGCATGAATTTTGTTATGCAAAGTAACCGAAAATGACAAGACAAGACGTACAGCTATGCGCCATCGGTACATGGTGGTCATCCCACTCATATGCACTAAACCTTTTGGCAATTCCTTGAAAAGTCAAATTCCTTATTTCAATTAGGCCATTTTGCGGCACTTCGAACGTCAAAAATTTATAAAAACTTTTTTTACAAAAAAAATACTACCGACTTCCAAATTAGAAAACTACAAAGTGAAAATAACTTAATTTTTGGAAGTCGGTGTCTTTCGTAGGTACCTTTTTTTTGCGTTACTTAATGTAAGTCTGAAATAGCCAAGTCAGAGGCCTGTGGGGTTCCCAGAGGCGGCTAATTAACTCTGACACCAGAGGTGGTCACATCCTCACACGAAAAGAAGAAGAAGAAGAAGCGTGCGCACAGCTAAGGAGTGGAATTCCCTGCTGGAATCTGTGTTCCTGATACCTTTGTAGGTATCTGGGGATCCTTAAATCAAGAGCAAATAGGTTTCTTCTAGGCAAGCGTGCTTCACCGTCGACTACATCATCGCTTACCATCAGGTGAGATGGTGGCTAAACGCGAGCCTAACAACAATATAAAAACCTACTAATAATGATGCGTGTGCCCGGCACATGAATTAATACGACTTCATAAATTATCATAATGGTTCCAAACGTATCAAAAAGCTTTCGCTTCCACGAATTAGTAGAATGATATCGCGCTCACTATCTTTGGTGAAAAATCACTTCTTAATTATTATTCGGAGTGATAGAAACGATAGGGAGGGCGCGAGATAATGGAATGAGCCTTCAGGGGTGCCATACGGACATATAGGATTATAAAATTAAATAAATTATATCTATTGAAACGAAGTGGTGGCCAAGTAACCGAGACGTCGCCCCTCGTGCTCGGTGAAATCAAATCCGCAGGCTTATTGCGTATCTTGTAAGAGCCAAACGAAAGCAATTATTGCGCAATAATTGCTCTTTGAAGATCATCAGCGATATCCACACCTTAGCAATTTTTCGACAGTGCTGCCTCTATGGAACAATTAGTTAACTAAAATGTTCATATGAACGCAGGGTGATCGCGATTATAGCGAGCAAATTTTGCTGTCAAATTGACATAATTTTTTCTCTCGTTAGTCGATTGCCAACCGCTCCCAAATTGCTAAGAAGTTATTACAGACATTGGCAGATCTTTTTTCGAAAAACTTTATCAACCAGCGAGCGATTAGCTAATAATTGCTTAAGTAATCCCGATGTTTATGAAATATAGCGATCGATCGCGTGATGACTGCGCGATCGCTGTGCAATTATTGTCAATAGCTGTTTCATACGTAATAAGCCTACCGGACAAGTATCAATGTGACTTTTGTCATTCATATCATCATAATAGGTACTGTCTAAGTTTAGTGTTATGTGTGTACATAAATAAGTAAATAAATAAATAAATAAATAGGTATGTTTTAAATCGCCAATTTTAGATTAATACTAGTCCCTTTTCCCTGCAGTGGCACACTAATAGGCTGGTATTATTATTATCAATTATATGTGTCGCTCACGAAGGAACCAACGGTGATGAGTTCACAAGTGCCAGCCATTTAATTTACCGCGATAAAAAGTATTGAATGTGTTAATCAAATGTAACGTAAGCGTTGTGTGCGTAAACAAACATTCATTCTATTGGTTTCTGATAAAAAGACGATCTTCTAAAAATACAAAATCCTCTAGTACCAGCCCTGCGTAGTTAATCAGCGCGGGACCGACTAGCACTCATTGGCACTACAAGATGGACTGCGGCATGTCACGTCACTGGCCATTCGTGACCACTGTGGCCGATGGGCGTGGCCCATGCTTTGCATTCCATTTTCAACAAGTGAGATTTTTGACGAAATTTGCCCGGAGATGATTGTCTTCACCGAATCTATGATAGTGGTCTTTTGGTAAATTCAATCAAAGTTGCTTTGATGAATTTTTTATCCGTAATAAATCTTCGATTCAGATCTCCGGATTCAGAATCATAGCAAAGAAGTGGTTTTCTTATAGTTAGAGCAAGCCTGTAAAAGTCTACTCGTCATGATTGCCCCATCCCGATTAACAGAGCTGAAGATAGAACATTCGTTAACCTCCTTCATCAAAATGTTCCTTTACTTAACCAACTGGCATCATCTCAACTTATTTGGAGCAGCCGTTCATTTGACATACATTTTTAAGCATCGCAGAGGCCAACAATGCTCTGAGTCTTTGCCCGTTCGAAGACAAGAGGAAGATGAGATCACCTTCAAGACTATTACTGATAGACATAGGCCTTTGCCAAGCGCCAGAAAATAGACCAGTTCCGTTGTTAGACAGTATTCATCATGAATCTTGGACATTTTGACAACTATTTTGGCAGTCGTTACGGATAGCCAGAAGCCAGGAATTCTGACACCAGTTGCCAAGGGATATTGTGTTACCCAGTTAATGGGTAGTGCAAGTTAGAAAGGCAGTCGCTCCATGTAATAATTAAAATATAAGATTAGTACTCGCGTCGCGACGCGAGTACGAATCTATGGCTGGAGGCTTATTTTTTACTTTTTAGAGGTTTTACTTCATGCTTTTTTAAACTATAGTAATAGACACTCTTAAACAATATAACGAAACATCGCAATTATGGCATGATATCTTGCGAATACCCAGATCAAAGAGTAAAGTACGGATAACTTTTGAACGGTTCAACCGATTTTAATCAATCATATCTAAGAACACTCTTGACAAAGTCACCTTTCAAACAAAAACAAAATCAAAATCGGTACATCCGTTCGGGCGCTACGATGCCACAAACAGACATGTCAAACTTACAACACCCCGTCGTTTTTGCGTAGGGGGTTAAAAAGCTACTAGCTCCATGTATACTGCATCTGGTTAGACTGGACACTAAGCCCAATATATTGGGGAAAGGCTAGGCAGACAGAGATCCCCATGGACACATTAATTAACACAGAGTTAAAAAAATCACCATAGTCAATAGTGTCTATAAATTCGCCGTTCTGGTTCACATTGCGACGGCATGTAGCTTAATGTGCGTGATGGCCACAACTTTATCATCGAGGGCAGTCGCCGACAGCGGTGTTACAAATATGACATTTTAATTCAATTACCCTGTCCAATGTCGCGGTTGTATTGTTTGTTTAGTAATCAAGGTAACATGCATGTGTTTTTATGATGTGAGTCCCTACTGAATGTGAGCGAAATAAACCTAACTACTTTCGCATAATTTATTTACTTAAATAAATTAATAGTTTGATGACCTCGAGGTAGAAACTTAAAGCACTTTTCGATGACCTTTAGTTTCAAGTTTATTTACTTCGTCCTTTTATAAATAATTTTCAAAGTATGTGTTATTTAGCCTTTGGTAAGTAATATTATCATCTACAGATGATGCTTTAGGTCATCAAACAAACAGGATAATTCAAAAAGTACCTCTAATAGAGGCTAATATTTTTTACTAAGATTTCAGTTGCGTCCGAGAGTGTACATAAGTAGCTTGACCACACCTTACAATAACAGCGCACAGTCTATATTAATTTAGTATCGAGAGGCTGAGCGCACACTGGGATGCAAACCAATTTTTATTCATTTTTGTATTTTTGTTTTTGCCAGTGTGGATCTTTTGATCTCTGAGAAATAAATAAATATTCATCATCATCATCATCACTTCAGTCGAAAGAAGTCCACTGCTGAACATAGGCCTCGCCACATTGACCGGTCCCGTGCGTCTGGCGTCCAGCGGATCCCCGCAACCTTCACAAGGTCATCGGTCCACGGTGGGTGGCCTTCCAACGCAAAGTCTTCCTGTTCGCGGTCGCGACTCCAGAACTTTTCTTTCTTTTCTTGCGAGCCCTACCTACTGCCACTTAAGTTTGGCAATTCTACGGGCAATGTCGGCAACCCTGATTCTCTTGCGGATCTCTACATTTTTGATTCGATCACGCATGGAAACTCCGAGCATAGCCCTGTTCATTGCCCTTTGGGTAACTGTAAGCTTTCTGATAAGGCCCATAGTGAGCGACCACGTCTCAGAGCCATAGGTCATCCCTGGCAACACACTCTGGACATAGACTTTCGTCTTGAGACACTGTGGTAAATTGGACGAAAAGATAACGTGCTACTTCCCGAACGCTGCCCAGCCGAAAATAAATAAATAATTAGAACTTATTCCTTTTTTTATTTTTGACGATAGACCTGAGTTTGACTGCTATCTCATCTGATAGTAAGCGATGATGTGGTCGACGGTGAAGTACGCTAACCTAGAAGTATTTTATTCACTCTTGACTTAAAGAACCCCCAGCAACCTTATTGTGTAATGAATTCGGCAAGGCAAAGGGCAAAGAGTATGAAAAATCGACCAATCACATAGCCAGACATCCACATCGCGTCTTTGATCTCGCATGTGATTGGTCAATTGTTCATACTCTTTGTGCTTTGATTTGACGAATTCACTTACACCTGCAGCAGTTTGTGCTATCAGGAAACACAGACACCACCGATACGCACAAAGAAAGTATTGCCAATATGCGCCTACCATCATGTACCGATGGTGCATTGCCGTACGTCTTGTAGTCCGACGATTACAAGAGCTATAGAGATTTTTACCAACATCATCTCACTCGTAGCCCGAAAAAGAAGCTACAAAAACAATGGCTGGCTACCAAAATGGCTTTATTATAGAAATTCAATAGCGTATGCTTAACCTAGGAAAGCATTGAATCTAGGTGCCCGCGCTCAGTACATGTACCAATGTGAAAAACCCACTACACCAATCAAATGTACCACCAACTAAGCAATAATTATTCAAATTAAGAAAGGTTCATTTACCTTCGTGTCTGATCAATTGCCATATATAGATAGTAAGAGTACATGACAATGCGTGTACAATCGCCATTCAGATGGAGTGATTTTACCTACCCACACACAGCTACAAGAAAAGCTTCTGAAGTCAACATAAATCGAAGGACTTCATGTTGTCCGTGTGCGGCTAGCCTTGCGTCAGTCGTTTCTCGATAATCCGCCGCAGTACCTTTTTCCGATTGGTCCTAATAATACATCTGTTTGTTCGAACTTTGAATTTTTTTATTCGAATTTTTGTGAACGGTAATTTTTTGTGCTCTTTGAATAGAGGTTTTATAAGTTCTTTTTATTTTATATTTTTAAAATATTTATAAAACAACCCAGTGAATTAAACAGTTAGCCAAAAAGTATTTTAGTTAAAAAACTAAATTTTCATCATAGTGTTTTCAATTACTTTGTGGCAATCCAAAAAACAATTAGTCGAGCTACAAACTAGAAAGGTGCAAAATTAAAAACTACGAAAAATTAAAATCTGACATGAACTTGAGTAATATATAATTGTCGTAGTGTTGCTAAGTAATGAAAACTAAATTACAAGAACTACACACATGAATTACTTTTGTTTTTTTTTAAATTTACTAATAGCTTATAAAGTGGCCGTTTTACCAATTTTTTCCCCTAATCACATTTTTTTTGTCAACTTATTGTATCTTGGCACCCATTATTCTCAATAGTTCAGACAGTAATACCAATAAGTACATATATCTAATACCTAACTATTTTCTTTTATTACTTTTAAATATATTAGTGGAAAGCTTAACAATGGTCCCCTGAGGTTGAATGCTCATCGCCGATTCTGTATATAAACATTTGCAAATCAAGAGTCCCAAGACAAGTGACTTAATATAAACGAAACCGTAGCGAAAGCGATTAGCAAAATGTCAACAATGTTTGGTATTGTCTAGCGCTATCGAAATGACACGTAATCAATCGCTTACATTTTGGCAATCGCTGTTATAATGACACTTTCTAGGGCCCCAGAGGCAACGCAGGTGCGCTATCAACGCAGAGATAAAGTTTCTATTACTGTGCTCGTATTTACAGCGGCATCCATACTGTTCAAATTGGAACACAATAACGCTACTTGGCAGGGAAGGTATTGTGGTGGTTGTGCTACCCTGCATCCTTATTGCGTAAGTGAATACGGCAACGCAAAGGGTTTAACCGCTATCAATCGACCAATCACGCAGACGGAAATCCACAACGCGTCATTCATCTCGCATGTGATTGGTCGATTTGAAAGCGGTCAAACCTTTCGTCTTGGCGAATTCACATGCGCAATTCGGTCGGTCAAGGTCAATGCCGGTCAAGTTTTGAAGAGTATAAGGCTGCTTTCTGAGCGGGTCAGTGCGTTTTCGTTTCTATACCGAATCTGCACAGTGCATGATGCGCAATTTGCAATTAACTGAGAGCTTCCTGACTGATTCGTTTCGGTAGAGAATCTTTACCAAGCCCATACACGCTTCTCGGTACAGAAACAAAAACGCAACGACCCAGGCCAGGAAGATGCCTCGGTCGGTTTTATAATAAACTTGGGTTGCTTCTTGTGTAACAGTTACCTCAAAACTGGCGGTGACAACTTACCATATTATGGTTGGCCACCTGATGGTACAGTTATGGAAAAGGATTGTTAAACACAACCACTATCTATCAACTTGTCCGTTTATTCAAATGGCATATATCTGTATATATCTGTTTATGATTTAACACGTAAACAAATTAAATCCGGCCAAGTGCGTGTCGATCTTCGCACATTTAGGGTTCCATACCAAATGTAGAATATACTAGCTTTTACCCGCGGCTTTGCTCGCAGTGAAGCCATTTTTTATTTTATTTTTTATTTAAAAGTGTCCTATGTTACTTCTAATACCTCCAAGAATATATGTACAAAGTTTCATGATGATCGGTTCAGTAGTTTTTGCGTTACAATCACATTTATAATATTAGTATGATTACTAAAATATACGAAATAATAAACTTTATCACCAAATTTCAAGTTCATAGGTCAATGGGAAGTTAAAAATTATAGGACCAAAATTTTGTGACAAACGACGGACACACAGACGGACACATAAGTCACAACAATAGGGCCCCGTTTGGAGCCGTTACGGAACCGTAAAAACATAGTTTTCCTTTTTTCTAACTGTACCTTAATAAATTTAGTTAGTCTAAGGTTGCGGGAATCCCCTGGATGCGAGACGCACGGCATCGGTCAATGTGGCGCCACTTGGGAGAGGCCTATCTTCAGCAAACGATGATGATATGAAAATCTTTTCCGTTTTCTTCATAGGGTTCCTGCGACCCACCGCCATCGTCTCCGCAGCCGTCGGTAGACCGACTGTCGGTGACGTGGGCGGACCCTGGCAGCATGTCTTCATCAGGAGTCAACCTGTTCCACCTGCCTTCGGAGACTCCGGTCAGCAATGAGGTCAAGTTTTCACCTTCTGCTGGAGGTAAGATAACTAGGCTATCATATAGTTACTTTAACGTTTTGTGATAGTAAGTATAAATTGATATGTTGGCGCATCTTTTGTCTGTCAGCGAAATTGTATATTGAAATGCTTTGCGAATTCTAAACATGTACATATGTGTACATGTGTGTGTACGGGTGACATCGGCTGTTAGAAGAATTAGGTAGACTAGAATATAATTATTAGTAAGAAGTTTAAAACTCTTGTATCTAATTATAATATACTTGAAAACAATTACTTAATAACTGAATGCATAAAAAAACCTTTGAGCTTTTTAAAATTCAGAAATAATCAGTTACATTTTGTCATTGACAATACCTAGACAAAAAAAAATGTTTAAAATTTGTATCTGTATCTTCTAGGTTTACTGAATATTGTTTAAGCCTTTATTTGAAAACTGTTAATGACTACTACTAAAAATGCTTACCTAGTAGAATGTAATTTTGCACCGCGAAAGTCTTAACGTGTATAGATTAATGCTTTATAGAAAATACATTATCATCAATACACAATACCTATCTAGAAAATCTTTAAAAAAAAAAATGTTTGAATAACTTCAACAGAGAAGGGTTTACTGCCTCGTGGTCGACCATGAAATAATAAGATTTATTTATTTGACAGCTAAGAGTTAAATTAAAAGCGTAAAGAAACACAATATATACGTAGCACATCTTCGTATTGTCTCAAGAGGTAACCGCACGAATACTTGATTAATTCCGTTCTAATACCAACAACTAATATCTACCATGTTGGTAGTATTTCTATTAACTCATATTTATAAACTATTCCGAAAGAATACCATTGTTTAAACTAATATCGAAACAAGTTCAAAGATATAAGGTACAGTCAGTATAAATGCTTTGTATGCAAATAAGACCTTTAATTGAAAAAAGAATCAGCCAAACCCAAAAAAAAAGATTTTTTTAATAATAAAATATAACAAATAATCAAATTTATAAAAATTTTAGTTCCTCCTTAAACTGTATTATTTTTTGCAAAAGCATCTAAACAAGAGCAAATTACTTACAATCTAAAAATCACAAAATATCTCAGAAAAATAATTCTTAATTTATACTAAAATTGACCTGACATAGTTATTATTCGATAGGTACTGTGAAGGGGTAACTCAGGGAAACTAATAATAAGCAGAAATTACTTTTAACTTATATTGACTCAACAACGTGCCTGCCCTCGGGCGGTTTTTACAGAAGTCCCAGCTAAACAAAAACTACACGCGTTCGATCTATTTCAAATATTCTGTATTCGATTTCCTTCCAAACTTATAAGTCGCCAGTATTAGGTGTCAGCGGCCGAACAGGTTGCTTGTCCTATGTGGGAAGCCTCTACAGTACGTTCTATTCTACAACTTATTATCTAATAATTAAAATGTAGTTACGTCAGGTAAATTTTTCACAATAAAAATCACTTTTGATCTATCAATTGTAAAATATTATAGAACATCAACTTTTTGTATAAACAAATCAGTCATTCATAACCTATTTATTCTTTTTTTTACCATTTTATTAATATTTCGCCTAGTCTGTTGTCGTGAAAAGATCTTTGAGTTCTTCATTTATAGCTATAAAATGTGCTACACGAATATAAAACACGAACAAACATTGTTGTAAATTAAATTCGATAACTATGCCGACGTTAATACAGTAACATTTTTGATAAGATTTGACTGAGCTGACTGTACCAAACTCAAGTTTTAGTATTCGTTCGCACATTTAATAATAATTGTTTAAAAAACGGTATTCATAAGGAATAGGAAACAAATATGAATTGAAACAAATACCAGTGGTATTAGTTGTTGGTATTAGAACGAAATAAATCGAATACTTTCGTGTCGTGTACCTAAACAGAGGTTAATTTCGTTTGGGCACTCTTTTTTACTTTTTTGCGGATTCCAGACTCAAAACAGGCTTTTATCGCTAAAATGTATAATTGCTAAGGTCGGATGGAGAGATTTGGTTGGAATCCAACCGGTTTAGGGTAACGCCAATCTTGTCCCTTTGAACTCGTTTCTACGGTTTGTGCATTCTCCGACAGATTGCTATGATTCGATTTTTTAGCTACAGACGAATATTTTTATGCAAATTGCACATTTCAATTTTCCTTACTTTAGTGATACATCTGCCGACATTCACATTCAGGGCTAGGGTACTCCCAAAGAGTAAAATAATGATGAACACAGGCGATGACTTTTATTTCATGACTAACAGTCTCCCGTGACTCCGGTTTTATAAATTATAGCCAGTATGTTATTCTGTGGATAAGCTATCTTACTGTAAAGTTTCATCAAAATCCGTTCAGTAGTTTTTGCGTAAAAGAGTAACAAGCATCCATCCTCACAAACTTAGTTAAGAAATAGAATTTTAAGAAGTGAATCGCACTGGCTGGCTGAGCTTTGGTTTGTTTTGAAAGCTGTCATTTCTGTCGCTATGGCAAGATTTGACATGAGACAACACGACTCATGAGACAACTTGTAATGTGACTTGTAAACAAACTAATATTATACTATTTATACTTACAATTTATAAAAGTAGTTACCTAGGCCTATACGAGGATTACAAAATGTACGATTTTTTATCAGCCAATCACAGCAGATAACGCGTGCTTGACAATTTGTCACATTAATTCTGCGATAATTTTGAGCTGGGAAACTGGGGGTTAGTATGTGAGTATTGGAATAAAACTTGAATTTCTAAACTGTTATTGAAAGTCTGCCTTGGTTTTGAATACTTGGCTAGCTACCTTCTTCTGTGAAGGTAAACCCACTTTTTTATAACCTGTAGACTCGCGTTTGACCACTATCTCGCTCGAAATTCTCAGTGTATCCTCAGTGTTTCTAACTAGCGTTGCAGTAAAGTGCTCTAAAAACAACTTCGCACTCACATACTGAAGGCGAAGTGTTCGGAAATTAAAACAACAAAACAAATTGGTGTGTGTAACGGGAAACCGCAATGTTTTGATCATCACACAACCTGATAATGAGCAGCAAACCTTGGGCTGCAAATTGCCGATAAACGAAATAACGATGACTTCGGCGGTCTGATCTAGACTATTTAGTTTTACCAGCGACCACACACACAAGTATTGCTTATAACCTTATACTAATTGTAGAAAATTCTCCTCCTCAAGAATTACTAGTTGAACAAAACGCCTATTCTCAAGAATTATTATGCGCTCAGTAAAAGTGCCAGCATTTGTCTTCTACTCGCCATCCAATATTGAACAGGCTGGCTCATTCCATCGTGGTTCGATTCGTCGATTGAAGCCAAGAGCCGTTAGGAATAACAAATAACAATTATTAATTAAGAAACACTTTTTACAAACAAACTTTTTCATATTTCTTTCATTTGATGTATATATCATGAGGGTGCATAAAGAGGTCCGCCATCTTAGGCTGCCATATTGGATTTAGAATGATCACGATCGTACGTAAGCTTTCACACGTGCCGGCGCACATTGCTCTACCCGGCACCGGCTTCCCGGCAACCGGAGCGTGTGTAAAGGCACTTAGTTAACCGTGCTTTTTCATTCAAACCAAACCTGTATGCAAAATTTCAGCTCAATAGGCGATAACTGTTTTAAAATTCAGTTGCAAGATTTGAGCCATACACATACTTACTACAAGGCATGTTATATAAAAGTTTGTCTTCATCTTCTTCGCGTCCGACAATTTCTTGCTCTTAATCTGGCCGTACGGTAGTGTCCCCGCCGAGACGAACCGAGCGAAGCGCATTTTTTCATAACTTGAGTTTGGATCAAGTTGATGATGATGTTGGTTTGCATAGCTCTTTTACTTTGGATTTTATACTCATTGGAGATCTTCAAAATTCATAAGGTACTTTTTGAAGTCCTACAAAGCTGAATTTTGGTATGTAAGCTAGTCTTAGTACACAAACAATAAAAAATTCTAAAACTTGGAACTTTTATCCACCAATCCCTTAAACAAGTGGATGGATGTTTGTATGAGACTGCCGCAAATTATGATGCTAGAGGTCTGACAATTGATATAGGGACTCCTTGTTATAAATAATCAAATATAAAACTTGGAACTTTTATCCACCAATCCCTTAAACAAGTGGATGGATGTTTGTATGAGACTGCCGCAAATTATGATGCTAGAGGTCTGACAATTGATATAGGGACTCCTTGTTATAAATAATCAAATACACATATCAGAATTTTTTGTAAATCGCCCCCCACCCTTTAAATTAGTGGCTGGAAAAAATAAACAAAATAAAAAAATATTGTCATAAGCATCTTACAAAAAAGTTAATTCAAACAATCAAAATATCCGACTGCACTAAAAAGACGTTAAAAAGAAGAAAATCATGTTGTGCAGTCCGAGGAAAACGGCCAAGCCACATATTCTCACTAAAGTGTAGAGTTTGTAAAGTTAGGGCTTGTAGAGTTAGAGGGCATGTAGAGTTAGAGGCTTGGCTCTACATGAGATCTGAAAATTTTTTGACAGTGCGAGCCATATGGTCACGTCTTGGCAACATGTTACATGAAAATGTTTTGGTGGGATTTAAAGTTTCTTGAACCACTACTCAGTCACGTTGATAGCGCTGGTCGATCGCAAAAGTCTCGCATGGTGCAGGACGCAGCAGTTTTTGCATAATGCGCAGGCAAGTAGATTGGCATCATCTGTGGAATGGTTCCTCATTCACATTGCGGCTGGTTGGATTAATAAAAGCTTGTAAAAAAGAAAGAAGCTGAGTTTTTTCGTTTTTCCAGATGTCTCAGAAGACGAAGACTACTCGGCGAGCTTGAGCGCGGTGTTGCGTCAGCGCCGGGCGAGCGTCAGGAGGTCTCGTAAGGGTAGAGCCAGGCGACCGTCCTCGCCCTTCCTCGCCGACGAGAACAGGCCCAGGCGACGGTCTTCCGTCTTCACTACTAGCTCTGGGGAGTAAGTATTTACCTAATTTATATATTTATAAGTTTAGACCTCATGCCTCGAAGAGATCGCTGAATTCGATAAGAGCACCCGTTGTATGTTTTTTTTGCCTTTATTTGCCTTTTTTATTATCTTGAGTACAATAAATTACCTATATAAATGAGCTGACCTGAAATATATAGGGTATAATTTAGACGGTCACCAAAAATATTTTTAAGACTCTAAGCTTAGGCACCAAAAAAAATAAACAACTCCAAAAAAAATCAATTGACTTTATTAAAAGGGCCCTAAAGTATATAATATTATGATCCAAAATAAATAAAATAACATCAGAAAAATCGCAAACCTCGCACAAATATTATTTTTGGTTCCTAAAATGGATCAACGGTCACCAAATTCTATCCAACTCAAAGATTAATATTACTACCAAAAATCTTACTCCAAGAGCGAGCGAAGCGAGCTCGGGAGCTTAGGGCACCCCGACACGGACAGGTTAGGTTCGAACGAGATGACGGGAGCTGAAGTGAGCGAGCAAAGCGAGCGAACTCGGCTCCCGTCATCTCGTTCGTGTTAGGTTACTTTAGACCCTGCGGACGGAAATAGGAGCCCCGCGCAGCGGGGCTCCGTCGACTATGTTGCCAGAGTACTAATCGTACTTGAACCTTGAACCTCAATATATTTAGCGAATTCCATATAACGATAAATAAGCGACGTACGTCTGGGAACCCCAGTATATTAATTGATATTTGGGAAATATTCTAGCGATCGTTAGCTTTTTTAGCCTAACAAAAATGACCAAATTAGAAGTCATGGTATTACATAATTGGTAACATCTAAGTAGTGACAATATATAATATTTGGTCTAAAGTGTATTTTAAAGGCGTCCATATATTTTTTTGGCAGTCAATAATACGAAAAAATGGATTTATTTCATAATATTTTAGGAAACGTTATTTGGTGACCATTTATCCATTTTGGTAACCGTTTAGAATTTTTTTGGTAGTAAAATAGGTACTTTTTTGGGCGGTGTTTAAACACAAGCCAAATATATATACACCCCCTTACTGATGTTTTAAATACAATCCTTTATATGTTTTTTTTAGACAATACATTGTCCCACACTAGGAATTTCTCCTGTATCGTGGGTGCGTTTACAAACTTATAAACTAAACACCCAGAGCCGGAACAACAATCTGTAGGTCATACAAATATTTGTTCCATGCGGGAATCGAACCCAGCTCAAACACTGCGCTAACCGCGCGCCCGTTACACAAAAATTTATGGTGATTCATAAAGAGAATCTATGTTCGCAATCAAGAGTTTATTAGGTCATCAAAATAAAATTTGGCGTACTTGCTAACATACTTAATAGTGCAAATATGTATGAAGACTGTAGCTGCAACAAGCCGCTAGGCCCTTGTGACAAAAAGGCTTTGTTTGGACTCTTGGAACTTTATTAGCACCTTAAAAAAGGTATTTCATAAATAGAATCTGTAAAGTTCTAAATCAAAATTATATTACGGCATCCAATTATGGTGTCAATCACAAATTATCTTTACTCTGTTAAACAGCACAGCTATATCAATGGAGGACGCTCAGCTGGCGGCCGTGGTGACGCAGGAGCAGATATTCGAGAACATCCACCTGCACAAGGAGGTGCTTGGCTCCGTGAAGCAGCAGCCTCTGGGAATGAGGAGGAAACTCAAGATCGTGCATCAGGTTATATACAATAATGTATCCTATTTCTTTCATGTTTAAGTTCGTTTTTGCATAGTGTAATATCTCAGCAACATCATGTTAGACGGGACACGGGACCGGTCAATGTGGCGACACTTGGCGGCGATCTATGATCAGCAGTGGACATCTTTCGGCTGATATGATGATGATTGAAATATTGAGAACGTTTTTTAAGCTGATGAATATCATAAATGTGGGACAGAAGAAGAGAGTATGAATGAAGAGGAAGACCAAAGAAACGACGCATGAGTTGTTGTGGAGAATTGGTGACTGTTCAGAGTGCCGGTGAATACAGATGTATGGAAAAAGCAGAGAAGCAAATTTTTGGGTCGATCCCAATTAAATTGGGTTAAGATAAGGGAAGATGAATATATTTTCTAATATCGCCCTTTCACTATTAGGACTTTCCGTCTGCTCTTGGTTAATATCCTAACTAGTCGTGCTAAGCGCTTCTCCTCCTCATTTATTAAACTACTAGCCAAAGTGCCAACTTTTATTGCCAGCGTCTGTGTTTCACCGCCTATAATACGACATACGGGATCGTGTGTGCCTGTTCACTCTTGCCTTTAAAGCAAGGAACGGGCACACTTGTTCCATCGAAGGGATCGTCTACCGCTTTCTACCAGGCGTGACCCCGGTCTAGACCGGGTTCATGCAAGTAAAAAATAATTGGAATAATTCCTGGGTTTAAAAAAGAGAACTATTTAGTCTATCAGTTCGATTATCAAAAAATCTTATTTTTTGCTTTATCAAATCAATAAAAATTAACAAAGGTAGAGCGCATCAAAGTTCAGGAGTGAGGTTTTGTGACGTCACTGGTTAGTAAAAAGTGTGCCTACTAAAACGTGACGTAACAACTCAAACATAAAATTAAATTTTTAGTCAGCATCCCTAGATAGGTATATTTGGTACTGTTTCTTTAATGCAGTGTCCTAGGAAGAAACAGCCAAAAATTAAATTTCTCATACCAACAGGCAAAGGCGTACATCAAACGCCACGAAGGCCAGCTTCAAGAAAGACTGGCGCAGTCTAAGAGCACCAGAGATATCTACGCTAGATTTAACATACTGTTGAATACTGTAAGTAAACTTATTTTTAATTTTATCAAATTAATTTTAGCCTTAGGTAAGAGTGTAGAAATATAAAGAGGAAAGAAAGATATTTGATAGAAACTCATTGACACACTGCATGTTTTCAGGACAAACAAACGAAAATGAGTATTTTATTAATTTAATAAAAGTCCTTGCTGGAATGTAACGTGTTCAGCTTTGGATGGCAAAACCTGAACCTGAGTTAGGCTCAAAGACCGAAATGCTCATTGAGCCAAAAATGGCTCAGAACGCGTTGTGGCTTCTGCCAAACGGCCACAACGTAAATTTCGTGCTGTGTTCCGAAATTAAAATATACATTTATTTATATTGTAGTGTTTTTATTTGGAAGCTAGTTGAATTATTTGCGTAAAAAGTTTTTTTTGTTTAAATATCAACAAGAACGGCAGGCATTACTCCAAATCATCATACTAACGTTATTTGGGTCTGCCTCAGTTACGACGTCCGTCGTTGGGCCGGATAAGGCAGGAGATAAAGTTGGCTGGAAGGATATGGCTATATAGCTTTGTCCAGGAGTGGACAGAATAGGCTAAATAAAATAAAATTTAAAAAACATGTTTGCATTGCAGTTCACACGTGCATGAAGAGAAATCTTCAAATGCATTTTTTTTGTGATAAAACTAAAAGAGAAAAATAAAAACTATTTCACAAAAAATAAACCGACTTCAAAAAGCAAAACACTAAAACGCACAAAATAACTTACGTTTTGGAAGTTGGTGTCTTTGGTACCTCTTGTTTTTATCATTTTTCGACATCGACCATGATCGATGGAGCAGGAGCAGCATGTTTCCAAGCATTCTTATCTTGAATATAAGCATCTAATTTTGTAACATGCTTGTTTACAAAGTGTGTGTGTTTTTAACAACGTTTTTAAATTTCCTTTAATTTATTTTTAATATATCACAAGGTACCCCATGAAAAATGTGTGTACTTTAGCTAATCTAAAATATGGTTGTTCTAATTTAGATATTTTTCTAGTACCTACTCGTATCTATTATAATAATCACAATGGCCCGAGCCCATGGTGATAAGAGCGATAAAGCTTAAGGAGTTCACTTCAAAACTATCGACACCCACAACGTTCGTGACGTTCTGCAATCTTATTTAATTTCACCCAAACACATATCCTATGGAGAATACCGTAATATATGTTTTAATCTTTTCGGATCACTCTTCTCTGTCCAGTACTGGCAGCAAATGAAGCGCGAGGCAGCCAACACATCCAACCTGCTCATACCTTGGGAGCTGCGCATCAAGGAGATCGAGTCTCACTTCGGGTCTGTGGTGGCCTCCTACTTCACCTTCCTACGCTGGCTATTCTGGGTCAACCTGGTCATCGGCTTCATACTGCTCGTTTTTGTTATTGTGCCTGAGGTTTGTGAATGTATTCGTAATGTCTTCTTCAATCATCAATCATCATGTAGACGTATTTTCCCTCCGGGACCCCGGGCAATCTTCATTATTATCTATTAATATTACCACAGCTTAATGAATATTTTGATTTGACCAGATTAGATATTAAAAAACGAAACAATCAAATATTATATGTGAAGATTTAACAATCTGCAGCCTTGGCTTGATTGGTCGATTTTTCATACTCTTTGCCCTTTGCCTTGCCGGATTTATTAGGCAATAAGGCTGCTGCATCCTAATCGCGTTTCGCAGCACAGTTTCAAGCACAACCGAATGAAGTTCGCAATCCATTGCTTCATAATAATCAAACAATAATCTTTCCAAAAACACGCAATGAAAACTGTTGAATTGACAAAATGACAGAGTTTGTGATTGATAGCGGTGCGGTTTTTTTTTACGGACTCTATTTTGCTCTTATTAAAATTTCGGTCCATTGCAGTATCTAACAGCTAATCCACAGCAAGACGGGCAACGAAAGATCATCACGGACGAAGAAAAGCTGAATGCTTCGAACCTCCTGACTCTGTGGGAATTCGAGGGAGTCCTGAAATGCTCGCCAATCTTCTACGGGTATTACAGTAACCTCGAGAGAGCTCAGTACCGAATGCCGCTGGCATACTTCCTCACAGGACTTGCCGTGTATATTTATAGCTTCGTCGCCATACTGAGAAAGTAAGTTATTTTGGATTTATTACACTACTAACTGTTCACGCGGCTTCGCTCCCGTCAACTGGCTACCTACCTACCCTACCCTTCCTACCCTACTTACATGAATGTTGCGTAACTTTAACCACTTACGCAGCACACGTAACGAAAGTTCTCAAAACGGAATAATTTTTCTCGTTTTTGCAACATTTTTCATTTATGTTCCGCTCCTATTGGTTGCAGCGTGTTGTTATATAGCCTATGACCTTCCTCGATAAATGGACTATCCAACACTAAAAGAATTTTATCAATTCCAACCAGTTGTTTCTGAGATTAGCGCGTTCAAACAAACAAACAAACTCTTCAGCTTTATAATATTAGTATAGATTTTGAGAGTTTGTTTGTGAGTGGCTAAGTATTAACCACTGTACTGAGGAACTCGAAGTTAAATAATGACAGCCCCACAATCAATGCTCAATGTGGGTCGATCTTAAAGGTTAAATGACGTTTGCCGAGGTTGGGTGACCATCGCTGCATGCCGACTCCTCCGTGCCTCGAAAAGCACGTGTAGCCGATGGTCCCGTCTGTCATTTAAAGATCTTTGACAGTCGTTGCGGTAGTAAGAATTCATAGAATTAGACTGCAGTTCTTCCGAGAGGTATCATGTAACCCAGTTATGTGTGGAGAGGAGGTCATTACTGACGTACTGGACTGGACTGGAGTATTGTACTGGTACTCAGTTGAATCTGCAGCCGGATTGCGCAAGTGAGTTCGGCAAGGCGAAGGGTTTGACCGCTATCAAATCGACCAATCACAATCACATGCGAGATGAATGACGCGATATGGATTTCCGTCTGTGTGATTGGTCGATTGATAGCGGTCTATAATTGTGAATATTTGAATGCACCTACTGAAGCACAGGACCGGTCGCTGTTGAGGTGCTTGACGGTGGCGTTTGTCCAGCAGTCTCGTCTTTATGACGCAATAATGACGATTTTGTTTGTGAGATTTTAAGATAGGCAGTTATGCCGTATCTGTACAAATATACTAACGCAAAAAATCATCACCAAATGATTATAAACATTTTTGCTTTTGCTTAGTAAATTTCAACACACTTTTGCTTAATATTTTTTTTTAGAATGGCAGAAAACTCTAGAATGTCAAAGTTGTCAGAGAAAGAAGACGAATGTATATTTTCCTGGAAACTGTTCACTGGTTGGGACTTCATGATTGGCAATACGGAAACGGCACATAATCGGATCGCCTCCGTTATATTAGGATTCAAAGAAGCGTTGCTTGAGGAAGCGGAGAAGAAAAAGGATTTACGGAAGTAAGTGCTTTAGTTTTTATTATATATTTTAATTTAACCTGCTCGTGGCTAAAAAAGAATAGAATACGAAACATTTATTCGACAAAGACACAAAACAACAGCACCAAGCACAAAGTAACGGCAAAAAAGTACAATCAAGGTTCAAAAATTGCGTTAACAACCGCATGGTTTGATCTTCGAGGATAAGCAAAACTTGCTGAGGTCAATCCGTGAATGCGTAGTTACCGAGAGTCCTTCTTCCCTCAGAATATACGTTAACACGTTGGTCCCGGATATCATTACGGATAGTGAGAAGTCAGAAAATCTGCTACTAATCTTGCCAACGGGTTCCGTGTTACCCAGTTACTAGGTTGAGGAGGTCAGACAGGCAGTTGCTTCTTGTAAAATACTGGTACTCAGCAGCATCCAACGAGGTTAGAAGCCCACCCCAATAATTGAGATAAGACAAAGCAGATTGACAACACTGCGTTTTATATGACAAATGTAAAAGTTGCATGCTTGGGATGTTATCCTGGTAGTGTATTGCCAAGGGATGATTTTAGACTTCCAAGGGTCAAATCAACCATTGAAAATGGAATAAAAAATCCGCATTATTATATTTTTGCGAACAAAGACGAATCAAGAGTGAAAGGAATTTCGTCCTTTTTTTAGAATAGAATAGAATATAATAACATTTATTTGCATAAAAACATTTGAATGTTTTTTGTATCTCGATCGACACTAAATGAATTATTAATTAATTATTATTTTATTTCTCTATTAGATGGCAATAAACTTGCAAATCAGGTTGTATATATTTCAAAAATTAAAGCATCATCTATTGCCACATTCCCATCTCGGCTCATTCTTTTTCCTTTCAGTTGGCGCATTATATCACTTCGTGCGCTTGTCAACATTTGTGTGATTATCCTGCTGGCGGTGTCAGCATATGCCGTTGTCACAGTTGTATCTCGCTCTGACGATAACCACAAAGTGAGGAGCTGGTGGCGCGAGAACGAGACGACTATAGTTGTCACAGTTATCTCTATCACATTTCCTGTGTTCTTTGAGTTGCTTGGATTTTTGGAGCATTACCATCCGAGAAAGCAGCTACGGTTACAATTAGCAAGGTATTTATATTTCGAGAAACTGTAAATTTCTTTTCCAATTAGAAACATTAACCTTTTTTTCTGGTTGTTGTAGGATCATGCTATTGAATCTGCTCAATCTTTACTCTCTTATCTTCGCTTTATTCAGCAAAATTGAGGGAATGAGCAAAGAACTGGATTCACTAAAACCGACACTGAGTTTGAATGCGACAATCATACAAAATGAAACGCTAAATCTAAATGAATCTTTTACTACGATTTTACCTGACTTCTGCGTCGAAAAGGAAATCTCCTGCGGGCCTTGTGAAGCCCAAATTATTCCTCCAAAGAGTCTAGGAGACGTTATAGTTTTGAAAACCAGGTCAGCGCCATCTCCGAGAAAAATCAATCCTAAAATACTACTGAGACGTCCACGTGAAGAAGCATTGATACAAACAAACAATATTAATACAAGTGGTTTTTATAAAACAGAAACCACTACATTGGACAGTATTTTAGCGGGGATAAGAGAACTACAGAGGTTAAGAAACATACGGATTCAACTACCAGAAAATATAACGAATGACAATTATAATGAAAATGATACTACATCAGAAACAGATGATTACGAAGATACATCTTATGACTCTGTGGAGTCTACTTCCGGAAGTGAAACAGATACCACATTTGATTATACACATATTGATTACTCGAGTACAATAACTGATTACAGTTCATCAGATTTGATGTCTACAGAAAACAGTGTTGGCACTGAGACACCAACCGTCACAGAAAGTTCAGAAACACCATTTACTACTGATGCATTCAGCAGTAATACAGATACAACTACGGATAGTGATACGACACTCACTGACATAGCATCATTAGCTGGCTTTGGATCTTCGTATTTTAACATTTTTGAAACAACAACTGGTATCATAAATCTGACATCTGAAGATATAACAGATACATCACAGAATGAATTTTCAGATACCACCACTTATTCAATAGATACGAGTACTGGTTTGGATGTAACAGATAGTACATTAAAATACAGTACTGAAAACGATGTATTAGAGACTTCTAGGTCATATATAACACCACAACATGTAACAACAACTACTAATGACGCTAGGAAATACGACATACCTACTGAAATATCTACAGAATCAACTATAGCAACAACTTTAAATTCAAAAACGATTGCAAATATTGACATTTGTCCTGACTTTACATTTAATTGTACTATAAATTGTAATGGGACGAATGTGAAACAAGTATTCCTTATGTCAAAATGTACCATAGTGAAAAGAGTCTGCTATGCAATGGTTTGTCCTGCAAATATTAGTGCAGTCGTTAATTCGAAGAATGGCACGAATGTAAATATAAGTACTATAGATTTTGTGTATGAAGATGAAAATAATAGGAAGATGTACAATTTGTCTAAGCCTACTAAAAAGAAGTTGCAGAAATTGTGTTGGGAAACCATGTTTGGGCAGGAACTTGTCAAATTGACCATGATGGATTTGGTGAGTAAGATATTTGTGACACCTCGCCGTCCAGCCTATTATTTTACATTTGACAGATGCACGCTTAAGAAATTTCATAATTATTAACAGGCAACCATGGACAATATAATGCAATTATTCATGGTCGCTTACAGTAGTGAAGCGACGTGCTTATTCACTCCATTATTCCGATAAATTAAAATTCATAGTTAAATCGAATATACGTAGGAAAATATCGCAGTGTAAAGGTGTGAAGGTTACATTTTGAAAAATTAATATTCGATATATAAATATAGAATATTGAGCAAGATAAAATACTAAAAGATGATTGGATGTTGTTTACTGTGTGTAAACAACATCCAATCATCTTTTACTTACAATACATTTAAACAAAATGATCACAAAAGTCATGCACTAAGGTCAGCTTAATTCCAAATGATGTTGCAAACATTTATGTTGCAAAATAATAAATACATTGTTACTGTTATTAATATTTACCACCGAGATTTTCAAGGATGTAATAAATTTGACTTGATTTCAACAATACAAAATGTTAAGCAAAAATAAAATAACAATGTGTTAAATCGATTAAAATATCTTAATTGATAAAGTCGATTGTTATAAATAATCGAATCATATTAGTTAATTACAAAATTATTAGTTTTTGAGCTGTCAAATGTAATTTTACAGGCTGGACGGATAGTAATTGCAAACATGCATTGTAGAATTGTCAAACACGAGGCTCTCAATAATAAAAACTGGTCAAGTGCGAGAATTAGGTAACATACTTAACTGATGTTCATAAACAATGAAATCACCGGACATTTCAGTAAAGAAAAGATAAACTGGATTCGGCATCAAAACGGGATCCCTTCTTTTCGCATAATGTTCTTTATCCTAATATACTTCGGCATAACGATTTTGGCACAATTTGTTTTGGCATAATAATACTTCGGCATAATTTTTAGGCATACATTTTATGTTGGCATAATCATCTTAAAGACTAATTTGTTTTGGCATAAATTTGATTCGCATAACGTTAGTAGGCCTAATGACTATTAGCATAACGTTAGTAGGCCTAATGATAGCATAATAATATTTAGGCATACAATTAATATAAATAACAAAAACAATTTTCATGCAAATGATTTATTATACATAACATTATGTAACTTAAACGATTTTTCAATCGCGAGATAACTTTTATCTGAAGAATACATTAGTTGTTTTGACAGTTTTTGTATAAAAAAATATGTTAGTCAGTTAACTTCTATTAAGTATGAGAAATAAATATGGTGGTTATTCCTCAGATAGAAGTTAACTGATTGAAACAGTGGTCCTTAATTATGTATAATTATTTATTTCAGGTGTATATTTTTAGGAATTGCTTGTAAATATGCTTGTTTAGAAGTATACTCATCTTTTTTACTAATATTTTTTTCAATTCTTTTGGTTTTGTCCGTGTATTTTTTCTTTTTTTTTGGTATAAGTGATGTGCCGACATCCAGTTTATCTATTTCAATGGTTTGATGTTTTATTTCTTGAACGATCTTTTTTGCCAAAAAATAAAATCCAGGATGGTGTTTTCCCACAAAATGTGCAATTCTATTGTGCCATGCCTCTGCATGATTTTGTGTCCTAGGTCTATTTTGCTTTTCTAGTAGATACGTACTCCAGACTTTGGGTGGAAATGGTGGTGGTGAACTTGTAGTGCCCGTACATAATTCTGATCAAACCAATTTGCTATAGTTTCTGTAACAATTAAATAATTTTGTTGGTTAAAAATTTAATATGATGTGCAACAAAAGTTAGTGACAGAACCGAATTGCTGCAAAACCGACTCGACGTAGTCTTGTTTGTCCTAACCCTAGAGTGTAATTTAAAATCGCGTAGGCGGTAAGGGGCGAGGCGGCCCACGGGCTGAGCAGCAGGCGGCTGCGAGCGAGGCGCCGCGGCTGAGGCTGGCCGGCTATGCCGGCCAACAAGCCGAAGCTGCGGTGGTGAGCGAAACCCGTCTGCGACGATTAGCAAGCGTGGGGCCGCCAGAAGCTCGCAGCGCCGGAGCCGAGACAGAAACTCTGCCTGCTGCATGTTGCCTGCTCGCTTGAATGCTGCATGCTTGCTTGCATGCTGCATGCTTGCTTGTTGCTGCATGCTTGCTTGCATGCTTGCTTGCATGCTGTATGTGTAAATAAATTTATGCTTTAGGATATTATGCTTAAAAAAATATGCTTTTAAACTTTATGCTTAGTAAATTTATGTTTTAGAATATTCTGCTTAATCATTATTATGGTTAAAGAAATTATGCTTAATAAAATTATGCGTAAGCTGTTATGCGTAATTATATTATGCGAAAATATTATTATGCCAAACAAAATTATGCTAAGATATATTAGGTCTTAAAATTTTATGCAAATGGATAGGGAACCCATCAAAGCTATAACTTTCTAACTATGTCGTTAGAAAACTGTTGTTGATACATAGGTCGCGGTCAATTTACAGATGATATAAGAGACGAGATAAGTTAATAAACGTTTTGTTAATGTAGTACAAATTTGCGTTTTCGTATTTTGGGCTTTATTCTGCTATAAACATTGCTTAAGGCCAAATTTCATGATTTTAGTTCAACAGGAAGTACCCATCACATTTGATTGCGAGTGTCAAATATGTGGCCTTATCTTCTGATTGTGTTTATTTTGCTTTTTTTTACGTCTCACAAGGGATTGACGCTTTCTAGAAAAAAAGGTCTTGACAGAAAGATAGACAAGTGATCCTATAGGGGTTCCTAATATATCGCCGTTTTTTTTTGTCGGGTCGTATTGTAACTTGATACTTCTACTTGTTTTAAAATAGTAGCAATTTATAACGTAAGATTACTTGGCAACGATGAAAGATAGATAAAACTAATTAATGTTAAATAATAAACCAAAAACGAAAATCAATATCAGATTAATTACTAGGGGTTTGTATGTGAAACTTTAATTTCCTTTATTTCAGGTTTTCGTCCTCCTTGGCACATTATTCATGGACTTCTTCCGCGCACTGTTCGTTCGATACATGAATCGCTGCTGGTGCTGGGACTTGGAGAAGAAGTTCCCAGAGTACGGAGACTTTAAGATCGCAGAGAACATTCTGCACCTCATCAACAACCAGGGGATGGTTTGGATGGGAATGTTCTTCTCACCAGGCCTCGTTGTGTTGAATGTTGCCAAACTAATGATCATGATGTACTTACGCTCATGGGCAGTCATGACCTGTAACGTCCCCCACGAAGTTGTCTTCAGGGTCTCAAAAAGCAACAACTTCTATCTAGCCCTGTTGCTAACAATGCTGTTTCTCTGCGTCCTACCAGTCGGCTACACAATAGTATGGGTTAAGCCCTCATGGCATTGTGGACCTTTCTCCGAATATGACAAGATCTACTATATATTGACGATCAATATCTACAAAATATTGCCAAATAGCTTGAATTTTATATTGGAATATATTGCGTCGCCTGCTATCGTTATTCCCTTGTTGGTTTTGCTGATACTTATTATTTACTACTTGACGTCACTGACAAACTCTTTGCGGGAAGCCAATAATGATTTAAAGGTAGGTTGATGGGACGACATTATTTGGATACTTTTATAATATCTATGATATATTCGATTTTACTACACCATGTTAATAATCTTATGTTATTTAAACCCTTCCAAAGATATACCATTAAGGATGTCCTTAAACTACCAGACCTATTTCTAGTCAGGACTTGCAAGAACCTTTGTTTATCTCCTGTACTGTAACATATAAGTACTATTGGAGAGTGTACGAGATACTTTAAGATAACGGCTCAATGTGATTTCTTGCCTACCTGATTAATTTTAAAACCCACACGATTCTCAAATTAATGCTTACTGCCTGTTTTAGATTCAGTTACGTCGGGAGAGAACTGAAGAGCGGAGGAAGATGTTCCAATTAGCGGACACCAGGAGAAGAGCAGGCTCGACAGCTATGGATAACACACCTTTTGCAAGATGGAAGAAGGCACTGCCATCATTGCCAATGAGCAAATCTATTGATTCCGATGACCGCAAAACTTTGACAGAGGAGATGAATGAACCAATAAAGATGACCAAGAAAAAAGGTATAACTTTTAACATATTTATTTATTTCTCTTTTCTAATCATGTTTTAATATTGCTACTGTTATATGATCAGCTAAAAGTCTGAGTATAATTATAATTTCATATCGCGCACATAGCAGTGATCTTAAAAAGAAGCACAGCTTGGTTGTTCACCGTCAGTTTTTATTGAGGCATTCCTTTAATTACACTATCACCTAGTATTAGTCAAAACGGTGACTAGACTTCTGGTTGCGTTCTGTCAGTGTACTGTAGATTTATCTGTCATAATCGTATTGTGGTTTCAGGTGGTATTTTTGCCAAAATAGTTGGTATGGCGGTTGATAAAAAATGTGACGTAGAAGCTGTTTCAGAAGTCGATGGTCCATCGCCTTCACCAAATAACGTAGACGAGGAAACCGATACAGATTTTCACGAAACTCTTCCAAGAGACGTTTTAAAAATAAAAGATATTTTTATCCTCAAGCCTGATAAGAAAACAAGAAATAGTGTTGAATTCAAAACGGATGGAACGAAAAAGCATAAAATCAATGAAATATTTAATAAAGGCCTAAAAGTTAAGCTCGAGAAAGTTGATGATCGTACTGAAAAGAAAGCTGTAATTGAAAAGCAAATACTGGATGCAAAAGAAGCAACAAAACCCAAAATTGTAAAAGAAATGTCTAAAGAAAAAACTAATGGTAAAAAAATTCATGAAAAGCAAACTTCACAATCCAGTACACAGTCAAAACAGTCAGACTCAGTTGGTTCTGTTATACCGGTCATAACTATAAGTACCACAGAGAGTGACGAAGAATTGGTATCCCACAAAGACAATGACGATAAAAATGGACAGAAAGTAAAGAGTGAAGGAAAACCGAGGAAAACTCCAGATCTTAAGTCTCTCCGACGACAAAGCAGTGTGGAAAGTATTAGTGAAAATAAACCGTCCCAAGAAAAGAGACAAGAGGAAGGTCACAAATATCAATACTCATTGTAAAAATTGTTATATCACGTAGTAATATAATTTAAATAAATGTTCAACTTTGTAGTTCTATTGGCTTTTCATTCATGGTAACCTAAATATGTGGATTATCAACTTTCGGTTATAGGATGTCACATAGCTCGAGCCTCTGGAAAGGCGACTACATACTGAAAGGCGCAGCGTAGGTAGACTGCAAAAATTGCAGGATTTTTAAACATTTGAAAAGTTTCTTCGGGACTAGTGTTGATTCTGACTTTCAGGAATTGCAGTGGTTGGGTATAAAGTGGCGGCTATGTCCCATTAAAAAAAAAGATACAAGAAGCACAGGCACAGACAGGATGTTGTAAAACTTGGAGGAATTTATTGGCTGTAATGGATGTCAGCCATAAGCTAAAACGATGATAGTTACTTAAGGGTCAAAATCAGATGATAGTGAGTATATTCTTCACGCAGCATGCTTCTCACATTACATTTGTGTTTTTTCTAGGATGGCCTGTGCAGCGTTATCTCTTCGATTTTCGCAGAGAGGTTGTTGGGAATCGTTTTTTTTTCGTATCTATAATAAGAGAGAAGAGTACAGAAACATTTTTGATAAAACCGTGATTATGAAAATCCATACTAATATTAAAAATGCGAAAGTAAATCTGTCTGTCTGTTATCTTTTCACGCTTAAACCGCTGAACCGATTTAGATGAAATTTGGTATGGAGATAGTTTTAGATCCTAGGAAGGACAAAGACTACTTTTTATTTATAAAACACGAAGCGGGTGAAATGAGGAAAGGGGCGTTAGTTTTGTATGGAATTTCTTAATAGGGCTTAAACCGATGAACCGATTTAGATGGAATTTGGTACGGAGATAGTATGAGACCCTGGGAAGGACATAGGCTACTTCTTTTTGCATAAAATACGAAGGGAGAGAAAAGGGAGGGGTTTATTTTTGTATGAAACTTATTACGGGGATCAATTCGCTTCAAATTTTGCGGAAATAATACGTTTTTTTTAAAAAGCCCTTAAAGGGGATTGGAGTTGTAAAGAAAAGATGTAGAAATTTTCTTCATGAAGCTGAACTTTGGCAAGTGGTAGTTTATAGATAGTAAACGTTAGTTGAGAAAGGATTTTTGTAAATTCGAATTTTAAGGTGGTAAATGGGGAAAGCTGAACTTTGTAGGAAACTTGTTATTGCGGCTTCTGATTTGGTTAAAACTTTGCAGGCATATTTTTGATAACAAATGATTGTGTTCTGCATATTCATTTAGATTATGTAATGGGATGAGGCTTCGTATTATACAATAAGGGCAAAATACAGGTATGAGAGAAAAGGGAAAAGCGTGTTCATACGTTGAATCCCAATAATCCCCACTGAACTATCATTTAATGGTACACTTGGGTGAGGCCTATCAGCTTGGGCTGAAATGATGATGATGATGATTTGAGTTGAAGCCTCAAAGTCACTTAATCAATCTTCTAGTATTTAAAATCGCATCCAGTAAAAACTAGCGTTTCCACTGCCACTTTCGGGAATCCGAAGTTACAAGATGAAGGTGCCAGTTGACCTGGCGGGTCCTAGCTGCAAGCAAGCTAAACATTTATTTGTAAAAGACTTGCTAAGTGTGAGTTCGACTCGCGTATTATGAGCCCGTTTATTATTTTATAGATGAAAACGATGTAATCTGCAGCTTTCTATGAAAATGACTACCTTATAAAAGATTAATTAAACAAATATTTATTACTTATATAAATATGTACAAAAAACATTAAACAAAATATATGAGGTTTTTCTGATTTCATTGATGAATTATTGCACAGTCTCGAGTTACAAACACAGACATGAAACCTGGCAAACAGCGATACAGCCCTATTGAAGGGTACGAGAGAAGCAGCCGTACTGGTGGTGCAACCATCTTTTATTGAATGAAGAATTAATTCAAGTTTTGCAAATCTTCCAGAAGCAAAGCTTTGCCCTAGTAATGGCGGCATATGCCTGCATCCTCTCTCGTTGTAAGTATGGCCAATATCTAAGAATCTTTTAGAACAGCCACCTATGTACGATTCACCTTCACAGTGCACCTTATATTTTCTCTTCCGGTTGCTACCTACAGAACCCGGATCATCAAAGACCTCATAACATTCGCTAGTACTTAAATCCTCGACACCTTTTTCATCCAAACCACATTGATAGCACACATCTTTGGATATTTCTTTCCCTTTGAATTTAAAGCGTTGCCTTGGAAATAAATTGTTTTCATAGTGCGTGTTAATATGAGAAGGTTTATTGTGATAAGCTTTTTTCTTCGTATATTGTCCTTTGTAATGAGGCATTAATATATCTGGTTCCATAAGTTTTCTGAAATCATTCATTTCAATAGAATAGGGTTTCCCGTCGTGAGTCTCCTCTGTAGGATAATTTTCATAATGTAATATTTCTGTATCTAATTTTTCATTGAGTTTGCCTGTGGAAAACATTTTTATAGAGGAAGGTTTGCTATCAAGTGTATTTTCTGTACGATAAATGTCCTCATAATCAAACATTTCTGTAACAAATCCCTTGTTTGCTGTTTCTGTAGCAATACTTCTTCTGAACTCATCAATATCAATGGAATACGGTTTTCTATAAATTGTATTTTCTGTAGTATAAGTTCTATACAGTGTTCTTTTTGTATATTTTGTTTTAGTCTTAGGTTCCTTGTATAAATTATTTGGAAAAAAAAATCTTCTAAACTCAATTTCTTTAGAATAAGGTTTCTTATTGTATGTTATGTACGATATGTTGTTCGTGGTATAAGTTTCCTCATAATTTGACATTTCCGTTGAACGTTCCTTGTTTTCATTTTTTGTGAAATATAATCTTCTGAAATGGATGGGCTTTTCAATAGAATGCGGTTTTACGAGTATATACGATGTTTTTTCTACAGAATCAGATCTCCAATAATATTGATTTGTGTTCACCAGTTCTATATTTGTATTTTCTGTAAAATAAAATGTTTTATAGTAGTCTGTTTCTTTAGAAAAAAGTTTCTTGTTAGATGTTCTAAACGGCAGTTTTTTTGTGGGAGTAATTCCCGGTTCAATGTTTTGTTTTTTTTTTTAAAGCCATCGTCTGATTGCATGCATTTTAACAGTCATATGGAGTATTTTCGTGACTATAAGTTGTATTACTATTATATGTTTTATGCATTTTTTTATGGAATAAGATCTCTCATAATGTGGCATTTGTAACGCAAATTTCTTCCTTTATTTCTTATAAAATTAAGTCTTCTGAAAGCATCCATTTCTATAGAAAAAAATATTTTGGTAGGTGTAATTTACGGTTAGTCCCACTATGCTCTATTCCCGCTTTGCTCGACTCAAACAATACCTATAAAAAGTTCCGCTATGCACGAAATTATTTGTTTAGATTCTACGTAAACAATGGAAGATACAGTTGGAAATGTGTTTGAATTCAATTAAATTGAGCAGGTAGCTGAAAAATATTGAAATTATATTAAAAACATCGAAATCTTAGTTCGAAATATTTTTAGGTTATGTTTCTCTTTTAAGGAAAGACGTTTCGTTTTTCGCAGTTCCATGTAATGGATGGACACTTTGTTTTTAAAATGAATGACACGACGTGTTGAGTGGCGGTGAGTTGATTGTGCGTTAGTATGATGAAATGGAACGTTTGGTAACTTTACTTCGCGAAAGTAGGAGGAACTATTTAATAGGAATTTTTCGAGTCGAGCATAGCGGGACTAGAGCATAGCGGGACTAACCGGTGATTTCTTCAGGATTAGTTTTTCCGAAAACGAAAATTTCCGTAGTTGTTATAATAGGATTTGACCTTTCGCTATCAGAAAATTCTGTATGGATTTCAGATTCCCTAAAATCAGGTTTATCGGAAAACAACGTTTTTCTGGAATTCTCCTTTTCTAGATAGTGAGGCTTTTTTAATGATGTTTTATTTGTAGGATAAGTTCCGCCAAGATCTAACAATTTCAGAATTGTTAGAGGATCCATTCCGTGGTATGCTTTTTCTGTGGAGTTAGGTCTTCTAAACTCATTCATTTCAGCTAAATATGGATCCTTATAATATGGTGTTCCTGTTTTACAATAGTTCTCATCATCTGAACGTTGGACAGTGTATGGTTTCTTATAGTGAGGTACCTGAGATGAAGTTTTATGTGAAGAATAAGTGCTCCCAAGATCTAACAATTTTGAAAAGGCATCCTTTCCGCGGTATGCTTTTTCTGTGGAATTATTTCCTCTAAACTCATTCATTTCATCTAAATATGTATTCTTATAATATGATGCTCCTGTGTTACGATAGTACTCATCATCTGCACGTTCGATAGTGTAAGGTCTCTTATAGTGAGGTTTCTGAGATGTCGTTTTATGTGTAGGATAAGTGCTCCCAAGATCTATAAATTCTGAAAAGGCATCCTTTCCGCGGTATGCTTTTCCTGTGGAATTAATTCTTCTAAACTCATTCATTTCATCTAAATTTGTATTCTTATTATATAATGCTCCTGTGTTACGATAGTTCTCATCATCTGCACGTTGGATAGTGTATGGTCTCTTATAGTGAGGTCTCTGAGATGACGTTTTATGTGTAGGATAAGTGCTCCCAAGATCTAACAATTCAGAAAAGGGATCCTTCACGCGGTATGCTTTTTCTGTGGAATTAATTCTTCTAAACTCATTCATTTCATCTAAATTTGTATTCTTACTATATGATGCTCCTGTGTTACGATAGTTCTCATCATCTGCACGTTGGATAGTGTATGGTCTCTTATAGTGAGGTTTCTGAGATGACGTTTTATGTGTAGGATAAGTGCTCCCAAGATCTAACAATTCTGAAAAGGGATCCTTGCCGCGGTATGCTTTTTCTGTGGAATTAATTCTTCTAAAGTCATTAATTTCATCTAAATTTGTATTTTTATAATATGATGCTCCTGTGTTACGATAGTTCTCATCATCTGCACGTTGGATAGTGTACGGTCTCTTATAGTGAGGTATCTGAGATAACGTTTTATGTGTAGGATAAGTGCTCCCAAGATCTAACAATTCAGAAAAGGGATCCTTCACGCGGTATGCTTTTTCTGTGGAATTAATTCTTCTAAACTCATTAATTTCATCTAAATTTGTATTCTTATAATATGATGCTCCCATGTTATGATAGTTCTCATCATCTGCACGTTGGATAGTGTACGGTCTCTTATAGTGAGGTTTCTGAGATGATGTTTTATGTATAGGATAAGTGCTCCCAAGATCTAACAATTCTGAAAAAGGATCATTTCCGCGGTATGCTTTTTCTGTGGAATTAACTCTTCTAAACTCATTCATGACATCTAAATTTGTATTCTGATCATATGATGCTCCTGTGTTACGATAGTTCTCATCATCTGCACGTTGGATAGTGTAAGGTCTCTTATAGTGAGGTATCTGAGATAACGTTTTATGTGAAGGGTAAGTGCTCCCAAGATCTAACAATTCTGAAAAGGGATCCTTTCCGCGGTATGCTTTTTCTGTGGAATTATTTCCTCTAAACTCATTCATTTTATCTAAATATGTATTCTTATAATATGATGCTCCTGTGTTACGATAGTTCTCATCATCTGCACGTTGGATAGCGTACGGTCTCTTATAGTGAGGTTTCTGAGATGACGTTTTATGTGTAGGATAAGTGCTCCCAAGATCTAACAATTCAGAAAAGGGATCCTTCACGCGGTATGCTTTTTCTGTGGAATTAATTCTTTTAAACTCATTAATTTCATCTAAATTTGTATTCTTATTATATGATGCTCCTGTGTTACGATAGTTCTCATCATCTGCACGTTGGATAGTGTAAGGTCTCTTATAGTGAGGTATCTGAGATAACGTTTTATGTGAAGGGTAAGTGCTCCCAAGATCTAACAATTCTGAAAAGGGATCCTTTCCGCGGTATGCTTTTTCTGTGGAATTATTTCCTCTAAACTCATTTATTTTATCTGAATATGTATTCTTATAATATGATGCTCCTGTGTTACGATAGTTCTCATCATCTGCACGTTGGATAGTGTACGGTCTCTTATAGTGAGGTTTCTGAGATGACGTTTTATGTGTAGGATAAGTGCTCCCAAGATCTAACAATTCAGAAAAGGGATCCTTCACGCGGTATGCTTTTTCTGTGGAATTAATTCTTCTAAACTCATTAATTTCATCTAAATTTGTATTCTTATTATATGATGCTCCTATGTTACGATAGTTCTCATCATCTGCACGTTGGATAGTGTAAGGTCTCTTATAGTGAGGTATCTGAGATAACGTTTTATGTGAAGGGTAAGTGCTCCCAAGATCTAACAATTCAGAAAAGGGATCCTTCACGCGGTATGCTTTTCTTGTGGAATTAATTCTTCTAAACTCATTAATTTCATCTAAATTTGTATTCTTATAATATGATGCTCCTGTGTTACGATAGTTCTCATCATCTGCACGTTGGATAGTGTACGGTCTCTTATAGTGAGGTTTCTGAGATGACGTTTTATGTGTAGGATAAGTGCTCCCAAGATCTAACAATTCTGAAAAGGGATCCTTGCCGCGGTATGCTTTTTCTGTGGATTTCATTCTTCTAAACTCATTCATTTCATCTAATTTTGTATTCTTATAAAATGATGCTCCTGTTTTACGATAATTCTCATCATCTGCACGTTGAATAATATCAGGTTTCATATAGCGAGGTATTTTTTCAGAAGTACTTTTCTCAAACTCCTGCAAATCAGAATAATAAGGATTTCCAGGGTCTGAATATGGTACATGCGCGGTTATCTCGTTTCCAATATTTTTAACATGTCTATCTTTTTCATTTAATTTTGGGGTATTTGTTAAAAAGTATATTATTTTGTAGGTTGCCTGGTTTTTCGAAATTGTTGTGGTTCCATATTCCATTGGTGGCCTAGTTGGATAGTATATTACTTTATGTCCATATTTCTTTTGCGGCCTCGTTGGAAAATAACTTTTCCAAGTCTTCATACTACTGGGATTGAAAGTATAGTCTAGGCCCAGCGTCGTTAAGTATTCTGTGCTGCTGCTCGTTAAATCATGCGGAACTATGAGGGGCCACTGTTCACTCACATACTCTTCTGTGTCCACTGTTATCCTATGGGCATCGTATAGTGCTTCTTTCCCTGTGATAAGAAATTTGTCCTGCTTTGCTGTTGTTAAACGGCTGAAGCTGCCAAATTGATTCTTCGCTGCTAAAATCCGGTTTATATAGCCACTTGAATTATTTTTGAGGGAAGCTCCGTCAATTACCGTTCCTGTCTCTTTGACTCTCTCATAAGCAATGTCTACTTCTGGGTTATTTTCTGCAGTTGATACTAATTGATAAGCATCTGTTTCATAATCCTCGGGAAGTATAATCACATCAGTTGTTGCTAAATATATGTAAGGGCTCTTCAAAGGAGTTGCTGGTAAGGGTCTTACAAAACATAAAAACATTAGAAAATTAATAAAAGCATTTGTCATCATAAATCCATGACTGTATCAAAATTATCAAAAATAAATTGCACTATAAAATAAATTGCAACCGTTTGGGCACAGCTGGCCACAGACATATAGAGTAAAAAGGTTCTGTGATATACATATACCACAGAGAAAATTATATATACGTAAATATACCACAAAGCAGGATACAACAGCAAACAATAGTCGACACCTTATGCAGCTGACACCCTTACGTGTCGTTGCGTGACTAGACGCAGGATACACGAATCATACGAATCTATTCAAGCCTACGTCATATCGCAAAGAGTATCTCTTGTGTGCCTGCCTATCCATCCTGCTGCCTACATAACCGTTTACCTACCTACCGGACGTGGTGCATGAGCCGCAGCAGTAAAGTGGTGCGCGCAACTACAGCGCGCCCGCCAGCAGTACACGCAGGTTGCGCACTGCTGCCTGCCTACTACCTACCTACCGGACGTGGTGCATGTGCCGCAGCAGTAATTTGGTGCGCGCAGCTACAGCGCGCCCGCACGCAGAACACGAGCGTCCATATCTCACGGTAGCACTCCATGAAGCCGTCCCACCGCACCGTGTCAAGCCGGCCCTTATTTTTATCTTTTATTTTAATAACGTGGCTTACGTTAAGCTCTTCGGAGCTTAACGTAACGTTACAGTTTGTAGTTTACGTAGCCAATCAAATAAGAAATAAGGCGTAAGGCCAGGCCACGATCGCAGCTTGATCATAAAAAAATTAATTTTCAGTATGTAGACCCAAAGGTTACTGACTTACAAAGGTTTCTGTACAATATGTTACTGATGATACTTAAACAAGTCTGATAACAACACCGACGCAAGACAACCGACTTTTTAATACATACATATCTACCTCCGTCCTCAATTGTTCTCGTCCTTTCGTATCATAGTATTAACGGAGATAACGTTCAGAGCTGGTTTAGTAATTGAAAAACCAGGGTTGGCGGATGAAGATGCCGTTGAGGTTGACGTTGGTCGAGTTTGGGTTTGGTCAAAAACAGAGCTAACCAGGTGCCCTCAATTTGGTCGGACAAAATTGAAGAAGATTTACCGTTTGATTGCGCTGGTAACAGCCCGAAATCAGCGACAGTTATACATCATTTCGGACATTTATCAGTACAACTTCATCAATTTTATGTTTTACTATAGTTCGAGCTTTTAGACTAACATAATAAAGGTATAAAAAATAAAATTATTATGTTACTGTAAGATTCATTTCATTCCTCTCCAGATTTCTATCTCCGCCCGCTTAGCCCTCACTAATACTGGCATGGACAGGTGTCGCCCGGGCCTGGCAACCAAGACCCCCACTCAGAGTCCCACACAGGGCACTCCTTTAGCATGTGCTGTGCAGAATCTAGGTCACCTCCAGAATGGTGGCAATTTGCAACGTTCGATTTGAATAGCCATTTTCCACTGCAGGCTGTTGATTTTAGTCCTGCAGCCTCAGACACCTGACAGTCGGTTTGACCAAACAGACGCTCCATAAATTACCCCATGAATTGCCATCAACCGTACTACATCCGCGTACAGGCGGCTAAACTTCTTCCCGAGGTCCTCCAAGAATTGGCAATAGTCTATGCAAAGCACCCCCTGGCCTGCCGACGCGGTGGACCAGGCACTCGAAATGCTCTTCGAAGCCCCACCGTCCAGGGTTATGCCAAGATACTATGTATGTTCGAAACTTCATGCCCTAATTAAGGCCCATTCTCTCTCACAGAGAAGAGGCCTGAGTCCCAGCAGTGGGAACATTAAAAGGCCGTATCTATCAATCTTTTAATCTAACGATGTTAATCTGCTATATTTGGAAAATATTCACAAGGATAAAAAAATCTAAAACAACTCGCGCTAAAATATTCACAAAGATAAAAAAATCTAAAACAACTCGCGCTAAAAGACAAGAACTATGTTTTTTTAACAGTCATTGCACCCTCTGTTGCCTCGTTCTCAGGGAAAGGGGTCAACAAGGCTCAGCTGATCGCACTTAGGTACCTAGCTTACACATGGAAGTAAGAAAACTGATAAGACATCACTTCGTGTCATCATCGCGACGTGATGTGTCGACACCCGATGGGAACCGTGCATATATCCATTTGTCTGCCAAATTTAATCTAGATCCGTTTAGCCGTTCTGGCGTGATTGACCCTCAGTTTCCCAGCTCAAAATTATCGCAGAATTAATGTGACAAATTGTCAAGCACGCGTTATCTGCTGTGTTTGGCTGTTGAAAATTCATTCAACCAATCACAGCAGATAACGCGTGCTTGACAATCTGTCACATTAATTCTGAGATAATTTTAAGCTGGGAAACTGGGGGTGAGTAACAAACAAAAATCCAAGAAGAATAAGAATACTGTAGAAAATGACCACTAACTGTACCGTACCGTAATGAAGCACAACAAAAGCACAACACTTCAAAGTGAATAATAACTTCAGATTTTGGAAGGCGGTATCAAAAAACGAAGAAACGAAACCATAAACACCAACTTCTGAGTTTGAAATTATTTTTCACTTTGTTGTGTTTTTAATTGGAAGTCGGTTGTATTTTTTGTAAAAAGTTTTAATTTTAACTTTTTACGTGATGCGTGCACAAATAAACAGACACACAGATAAACAGACAAACAGACAAAAATTCTAAAAATGCTGGAAATGGATTCTGTTGGTCCTCCTTTAACACTCTGGCAATTTTTTTTTTGGAAATATTTTCGATGTACAAAAACGACTTTTCTACAGATTTATTATATGTATTGATATGGGATTGATTAGTACTTCAATGCGTCAGAAAGCGTTGCGTGGCGTCACGTCGTGTCTGGTCTAGTATGTTTCCACCTTATTGTCAAAAATTAAAACTTTTTACCTTTATCTTTGAGCGTATAGCTTTTTGTTGTCTTTTACAAAATGTTTACTACAAATATTTTTTATCATATTTTTTTAATATTATTTTATTTACAAAATGAATTTATATTTACAAAATGCTCATTGTTATCCCGCGTCAAGAACCCAGTGGAACATATTTTAACCACAACTGCAGCAGCGTCAAGTGACCTACAAGAAAACATTTATAGATATTATGAACCGTATAGAGGTAATTTTTTATACTATTTTAGTCCCTTATACATTGGCGAATTTTCTGGGCTATTTTCTATTTTAAGATCAACTAAGAGCCATTACGCACTGTCTAATTTTCGCCGAATACTTGGTCTTGGCTAGTGGTTGGTGATAGGCAACTAGGGCCAGGATGACCAAGCCGAGCGAAGTGTTTCTTAAACATTCGTACAGAATAGACGTCGAAGAAGCTGCAATACTGCAAAGCTGTTACTAATTATAAAGAGAAAAAAAAGAAATGCTAGAGAGTATTGGATATATCCTTTCTTGCAAGAATAGAAATGCTTAAAATATTTTATGATGACATTAGAGAGTAACCTGGTAAAAAAACTCCCGATTGGAATATTGGTCACTGGATAAGTCCCAAATAGCTTTTTGAGATTATATTTCCAATATTAATATCTCTGTATCGAAAGCCTGAGCCATTTTTGTGCGCGACATGCGGTCGCCTCGACAGTTGCTCGCTTCCAGTTGAACCCGTTCACCGGCGACCAACAGTCGCTTGTGCGTCGCCACTGCGCGGCGAGTCCAAGTGCGTTAACACCTATTTAAACTGTAGAAAATCACAGTCGCCGTCGACCAAGTCTCCGGCGACCAGTCGACAGTGCGTAATGGCTCTAATTGATTGTATCCTCAGGCACAGATAATATAATACTAGCATACCTCAAGCTACTTCTATACTTGTATTCAAAGAGTAACTATGTCGCCGCATGCAAAACTCTTAACAAATTGGAATGTAAGGACGGGCGAAGCAAGCTTTTTTTACCCGATTTTAGCCGAATTTTTAGATTTCGCTGTCTCCGGCCATGGCTCTCTAGGCTAAGGTCAAAACAAGGCCTGAGACTGACTGAGGTAGAACATGGTAAATTAAATGGACTAACAATTGCAATAAGCGGCGCACTAACTATATAGGAAGCAAAGTCGTGTCCGGTAGAACTTACAATGTGAAATACGTTCTTTAGTATTTTACGCGCTAATTTTTAAATATCTGAATTTTAATCTCTACTTAAGTAGTGCTTGCAAAGGCAAGCTTGGCGCCCCCTCAATCCTTGCGCCCTCGCTCAAGCCTGGTTCGCCTTTTGATTAATCAATGGGTGATCCTTTATGGAAGCAGCAATACTAACAACGGACATCGACTGTGTGTCGGCGGTTCACAGCGCCCGCTTCTCACTATGGGAAATTCAAATGTACAGAGACCCACCAATCCTTTTCCCTTAATACGCCTATGCCCTTATCGTTTTGTTATAATTTGTGGAAGGTATAGCACAACGAGATTTAAGTAATTAAATAGATACTTTTATATGAAAAAGAGCTTTTCCATTTGTTTTATCTGTGAGTCCATAACATGAAAATCTGTCAATAAGGAGTCCTTAAGGGGACACTAATACTATTACGTACAATATGGCAAATCTACGAACAATTCATTATTACAGGGCACAGGACATTATGGAGACCAACGTCTACAAATAGAGCTTCATTAAAACAAGAGAGACCTGCATCTATAACGACACCCAGAGTAACACAACAACGGTACCGATCGCGGGTAGAAGGCCAGCACAGGGAGAGTTCAACCATGCTGTCTTATTGGCATCATTTCAAAGATGACGAGGAGGCTTGGCCAAAAGTTGTACTAGTTTTATCAAGCACGGAAATAACAACTACCTCGAAGAAAACAAATAAAAAAACGTTCGCTAGCTACTTTCCGCACTTGAATTACAGATACATTACTACAGGAAATACAAATACTGAAGATGAAGTAGGCGATACCCCTGCAGGGACTTCTGAAGGCATCGATTTTGTTAAGTATCGTTTTCCACCCAGTTCCAAGAGAGTTGTCGAAAATGTTAGTGTTGTAGGAAAAGATAAAGATGAGGAGATGAAAGAAACTGAAAATTTAATTGAATTTAAGAGACAGATGGATGTAATTACTACAACAAAGAAAAATAATACAGTAAAAGAACCAACAAAAACACCAGTGCTTATCGCTGCTGTTGGTCTACGACAACCACTACGTGAAAACAGCCAGCAAAATATGCAAATGGGAGAGCAATATGGAAATCAGCTAAATAGACCAAGTCAGCCATATAGACGAAATCATCCAGATGGACGAAGGAAGGCAAGTAAGTCGTCCAACGTGACGCGGTGCTATCAGTGCGGCTTGAATGTCACCGAGGTCCCCTTCGCACCGTCTTGTTTCCACTTATTCTCAACCGATGATAAAATTTATGTTAATATGAAACATAAATTCAAAGTTCGGTGCGAAGGAGAAATTATCCCGTCACCGAGAAAAGTACATAGAGGTAAAAAAAATGTTTTAAGCACCAATCCGACATTAAAGGCAAAGATTCGGTACATCTACTTGTTTGGAGCAGTTTCAAAATGACACTATTTTATGCAGCCCACACATTCTTCAATTTTGGGCATATAAATAGATGAAAAATCCTGGTAGCTTCTTCTAAGTTAAGACAGCAAAGTCAAAGTCAAATTTTTATTTATAAAACTCAGGTGTTATAAAATAGGTACCTGCAGAGATCACTTCATCATATCAGCCGAAAGACGTCCACTGCTGGTCATAGACCTCCCCAAAGCGTCGCCACATTGACCGGCCCCGTGCGTCCCGCATCCAGCGGATCCCCGCAACCTTCACCAGGTCATCGGTCCACCTGGTGGGAAGCCTTCCAACGCAACGTCTTCCGTTTCGCGATCGCCACTCCAGAATTTTCTGCCCCATCGGCCATCCGTTCTACGAGCAATGTGCCCTGCCCACTGCCACTTAAGTTTGGCAATTCAACGGGCTATGTCAGTAACCTTGGTTCTCTTGCGGATCTCTACATTTCTGATTCGATCACGCAAGAATACTCCGAGCATAGCCCCCTCCATTGCCCTTTGGGTGACTGTAAGCTTTCTGATGGGGCCCATTGTGAGCGACCACGTCTCAGAGTCATAGGTCATCACTGGCAACACACACTGGTCATAGACATTCGTCTTGAAATACTTTGGTAAGTTGGACGAGAAGATACCGCGCAACTGCCCGAATGCTGCCCAGCCGAGTCGGAATCGACGTTTGACCTCTTTCTTGAAGTTGGGCCTACCCAACAGGATCGTTTTCCTAGGTAGACACAGTCGTCCACAATTTCAAGTGTAGAATCTCCAACCTTGATAGGAGTGGGTTTAACATGAGCATTCAACATCACCTTGGTTTTGTCCATGTTCATCCTAAGACCCACTCTTTCGGAAGCTCTACTGAGGTCATCGAGCATTATACTGAGGTCCTCCATGGTTTTCCCCTCGAGTATGACGGAACCAAACAGCTTCTGAAGGGCCTTAAGTATAAGTTTTCCATCCGCTTTCAGGAGTTCGGCCGTAATTCCGTCACCCGGTGCCTTGTTGTTCTTAAGCTGTTTAAGTGCCATCCTAATCTCGTACAGGCTGACGTCCGGAATGTCTTCGGTATAGTGACGGGTCAATCTGACTCTAGGGTCTTTTACCAGATTCGCGACGGGTTTACTGGTTGACGTGTACAAATGCCCATAGAATGTCTCGATCTCCCTCAGAAGCTCTGGTTTGGCGGATACGATCCTGCCATCATCGGTCTTCAGATTCGTGAGGTAGCTCTGCCCATTAGTCAGATCTCTTGCAAAGACCTTGGAGCCCTTATTCCGCTCAACCATGTCTTTAATACGCTCGATATTAAAGCGGCGGAAGTCGCTTTTCAAGGACTTTGAGATCCTTCTATTAAGCTGCCGGTATTTCAACGCATTGTCTGAAGACTGCAGGATCATCTCACGCCTCTCCTTCATGAGCTTGAGAGTAGGATCAGAGAGCTTTTTGTTTATATCTGCACGGCGGGTCTTGAAAACTTAGACCCGACCGTATGGACAGCTTCCACTAACCCATCGTTGTATTCATCCACGGAGCTCCCCAGGCACTCGAAAAGATTCTGGAGTTCGAGCTGAAAGCTCTCGGGGTTTCGAATCTTGATCTGTGCTGGACGGAGCGCAGACTTCATCAGTCGAGACCTTTCAAACTTGATATTAATGTTCAATGTGCCTCTTACCATGCGGTGATCGCTCCCGGTTTTTACCGAATTGATTACAGATACATCATTGAACATTTGCTACTTGGTCGACATGATGAAGTCGATCTCGTTTTTAGTTGCATCATCGGGACTTTGAAAAAGCCAAGAAGGTCAAGAGGTCCATTATTGGCACGGTTACATTACAGAAAGTGGAAGCATTATACCTGACCAGATTGGCATCACCCCATTCGGAGATTGCCGGCAAGGACAGGTTCAAACGCTCCACCATGGCCTCACGGAGAGACCGGATCTGCGGCCCAGTGGCCCGTGCGTTGGACAAGTATCTTTCAGCAACAGTGCTGTCGTCTGCATACCCAAAGGTTTTAGCAGATCGTTAATGTGCAGCAAGAATAATGTTGCTGAGAGTACCGGCCCCTGAGGGACCCCGGATGACCTCACTCCACATGTGTATGGCATACGCTAGAAGATCCGCAGTAGACCGATTTCAGCGGAAGCCCTACGCTCCGTATTCTTACAGAGTATGAACGTTACAAATATGTGTATGTAGTTGGCCGGGTTAGCTCGACTGTCCTTCTTGGGCACGGGCTGTACGTTGGCTTGCTTCCAAGCATTCGCACCTTTCCAGTCTCATACGAAAGGCACCAGTTAGTGTCACCTGATTTGCACCACTTCACTCTACACCAGCGCCCCTAGCGGCAAATTTAAACGCGATAGCCCCCTTTCTAAAGACTACATAGTCGCACAAGCTAATCCTGATAATAAACATTATATCCTCGCCATTAATTTGGCACATTTATCATTTCTCTCTGGATCCAATTCTGAACTGCATTCAGATGAAGCCGCGGGGAGAAGCTATCATTCTTCTTATTTCAGCAGTTTTAAATCTAAAGGTCTCGGTATGATGACTCCTTGTTGGGATTATAAAACAATGTTAACTCAGCAGAAGCTAGTTGTTAATATTCATATTTATTACATCTACAGTAACTTATCTTTTACGTAGCAGAGCGTGCTTGCCACAGCCCAGAAATATAAAATTAAATTTCTTGTTTAAAAAATATATATAATTTCAACGACCTTTCAACGAGTTGAAAACTATTCCTGTTTAAAAGTGTATCTTTCTGCTCCAGACGGTTGCTTCAGGCGGTTTCTGGACATTGGTGAGGTGTACGACGAAAGGGGCTGCCGGACGATGCCACCACTTGAAGGCATGAGCTTCGCCTCCCGTAGAATGGCACTGCTCGAAACATCTATGCACCAAATAAGACAAGGATGCGTCTCCAGCCCACATGCTTCGCTGACCCCCTTCAGTAGAGCAATATCCTTGTTCGCTAGGTACCACGCCTGTGTGTGTGTCGGACGTTACTGCAACCATGGAAACGACTTGCATGCTAATTCTTTGACTTTCATCATCTGCCTTTTCTCAACTATGTCGGCTTTAGTAAATAGTTTAATCGGATGCAGCTGATGCATGTCCTGTGGCTTCGTACAATACAACGATTGTCATCGATCTTTAACAGCCAACGGCTCAGCGTTCTTTATATGGCGCGGTGGTGCGTAAGAGTTGCGAAACCTTAAAGATCGACTTGTGCGGTTCCCTAACATTTATTTATCCTTAATAATATTGGAATGTCGCCTGAAAATATGGTTCCAATTAAAACGATTATGCACGATTTACGAGACCTGTGTATGCCGTGTTACTCATATTTCCACAAATTGTGTGCACCACTAGAATTTATTTAACTCAGATCAGGGAGACACAGAACTCAGATCAGGGATATTAGGAGGAGTACCCATTGATAAAAGAAGTGAATAATTTCTATTGACTACGTCTGATTAGTTAAACATATTTCTAGATACATACATACATAATCTCACGCCTTTTTTTCCATAGGGGTAGGCAGAAACTACAATCATAACACCACCTGCTAGGATCCTTATATACTTCTTTTGCTTCACTCACGTTCATACATCTAGAGTCTAGATATTTTTAGAAATAGTTGGAACTATAAATATACCCAAACGAAGATTATGGGATAACATTGATTTATATTTGGTTTTGTTGGTATACTTACTCGAAGAAATAAATTATATGAAAAACAAAAATGCTGTCCATATTTCTTGTTTCACCAAGTTTTCTATTTAAGATCCTTTGATATTATCTACCCAAGTGGGTAGACTTTTACGACACAAAATTCACTTACAATCGCAAGTAGGTTGTGCAGATTTCAAATCTACATAGTCGCTTAACAAAAAGTTTCAGATAGTTTGTTATGTAGGTATATTTTATATAATGAATTCAGAATGCACTTTGAATTATGCAAATTATAATTGCAATTTACTGGCACCACAGTGAACTCCGAAATTCGTTTGAGTGTTAGAATATAAGTAGGAAATGAGAGCAACAAAATGTATTTTTTTTCAGTAACTTATAATCATTTAATAATACATTTTCTTGTCACTCTAAGTAAAAGAGACACCATTCCAGGCGTAAAAGAGGCACCTTTATATCATTAGTTGACCCTTTCAGCCTCTATAGGTACCTTTTCTGGGTAACTATAACGCTTTAACTATCCTAGTTTGGTCTAAAACCGCGCTGCGACCACCAAAATCGATGAACACGATTTCAAACATTTCGAAAAGTCGAATTACCTTTTGCGTTCTTATTTCGTACGCAACTACGATTTCCTCATAAAAAAAATGTTTCTAGACTACAGAACAAAGATTTGCAGGCACAAACCGTCAAAAATCCCATCCCATAATAATCTACCATCCACTAAAGAATGGTCAAAATAAATCCCTACAGATAATGGCTCCACAAAAAAACGAACGCTACCCTTGCGCACGAAGCCGGCATTCGGGGCCGGGCCGCCGTCCGCGCAACATGGCCGGCGCAAACGCATTCATACCGCTCCTAATACTAGTATACACGGCGCTCGTCTACACAGAAGTGTTGACTCCGAGATATTTTAACTTGGCGTCTAAAAAGAAGATTACGGCCACAGCTACCTGCGGAGACGAGGGGCCGGAGCTATACTGCAAATTGGTCGGCGCGAATGCTGATCATGATGAACATGTGATCCAAGGACAGGTGAGATTGTTTATATTTTTGTGTGTGAATGGGTTCTGTCTGTTTGCTTTAATTTACATAGTTTTTATACCGTTTTGGTTTACTTATTGTTTTGTGCCGTTACGCTTTTTTTCGATTCTTCTTCATTTGCTACAGGCATGTTCTTTTGAGGAATTAGTCAGATAGAGATAATGACTCGGATCCGAGAGAGCTTTTACTCCAAAGTTTACCCCAACAGGATGATCGGTTTAGTTGTTTTAATATTTATACGAGTATGATTGGTGAAGAAGATTGCCTTTGAGACACTAGTTTTGCTTGTAAGTTTAAAATAACGGTATTTATTGTGATGATAACAACGAAATTGTCTGTTATATTATAAATCAGCCGTTTTACAATATTATTATAACCTAATCGTCCCTTCCGCTGCCCACGCGCAAAGATACCATGGTTCCCTCTTCGCTGACTTTTACGAACCAGTTCATAAATAATTTGTCATAATTTGGTTTTATAAACGGTCAATTGTATTTAAGAGCTAATACATTAGCTAAGTATGTTTTGTTATGCATCTATAGAATTCCAAACTCTTTTTTTCTATTAACTCTCTTTAATGACTTCTTAAAAATAACAAGCGAATTCTAAAAGCTTTATAACAGTCGCTTGATTGGGTAAACGAGCTATTATGGACCATGTTATGTTTGGTATAAGGGCTACATTATCTTTAGAAGCACTAGAACCTTCAAAATATGCTCAAAATTGCGGTGTCAACAGAACCCTAGTGTATGAATTTTACCAATACAAATGAAATGAAAAGGAAAACAAGGGCACAGTATATATCTTTAATTTTCAGTTTATGGAATATCTTTTAAATTTGTCCAATATTGGAGGAGGCAATAGGCGAGAGTCAAACCTCGAATTACGATTTTTTGCTTAGAAAATTCAGTCGGATGTCTGCGATCGCATTTCCACTCAAAGTCTTCTTGGTACTTGTCTAGGTAGATTAGAGCTTAAAAATAATATCAATACCATGTATGTTTATAAGGTAGGATCAGGTTTCAGGTGCTTCTTTAAAGCACACACGGTGCTAGCCTAAACAATTAAATTATATGTTACTCCAGTTTATAATAAGCTGAATACAGAGTAGAACAATCAGCTACCGCCTGATAAGCGGCTGATAAGCTATCTCCGTTCCGCTGCCCCAGCGTCCGTCTGATAACGGGTTCGATGCTCCAGCAGCGCTGAAAGCTCTAAGACTAATGTAATCTACGCTGATGTTGTGAAATGGATCATTACTTTAGAACACAGACCGTTCCATAAGCTTTCATGGAACCCTTGAAGATTGACGTAAAAAAGGGAAAATACTAAATAGGCTCGAAGACAGTGATATCGTCATGAATAGCATCAAATCTTATTGTAATATTTAGGTCTAGACAAAGTGGCATTATGTCAGCGATTTTGACTGTCAAAAAGACCAAAATACGCGTGCGTCAAGATGAATATTTGCCATCACGCATCCGTAACAGTTGGTTCAATTTCGGCACTTGTTAGAAAACGTCTACGGCTTCGGTCTTGGTCGAAGACGGCAGAAGCCGAAACCGAATGTTCGATCGGGCAATAATGTACCTACAGTCAGGACAATTTTGAACTATTTTTTTCCTACAAAGCGGACGCTTGACAACTTCAAAAATCACAATAATGGCTGAAATTGAACAAAAGGGAAAGGAATAATAATGTCAAATGTAAAAATATTAAAAAACGGCAAAGTGAAAATCGGCATCGCGCACGAAGGGTTCCGTGCAATTATCGCAAAAAACGGCAAAAAATCACGTTTGTTGTATGGCAGCCCCACTTAAATATTTATTTTGATCTGTTTTTAGTATTAATTATTATTATTAGTTATAGCGGCAACAGAAATACATCATCTTTGAAAATTTCAACTGTCTAGGTATCACGGTTCATGAGATACAGCCTGGTGACAGACGGACAGACGGATCGCGGAGTCTTAGTAATAGGGTCCCGTTTTTACCCTTTGGGTACGGACCCCTAGCAAGCTTTTAATGGATTAAGAAGTACGCAATGTAAGACGGTTGTCAATACACATCCCCAGCCCGAATACGATGGTACTATCTTGTCTGTTTGAGAAGCTGCTATGGCCACCTTCGGGCTCCATAATTAGACCAGCTTTATAGTTCCATATTACTTCAATGTTTCCAAAGTGACATAACTAAGCCAAGGTTCAGCATAATCGGATGGCAGTAAGTGCTTGAAAAATCGATTACCAGTTGCGACACCCATATAAAAGCAGGGTATTTAAGTTTACTAAAACTTAAATATAATATCTATTATTACAACTAGTTGCAAATTGAGTTCAGTAGGCATTTTTGATATATATTATCCTATATTGTCCCATTGCTGGGAGAAGGTTCCCATAGCCTTTCAATCCTTTTTCACCTTCGCCGGCCAATCTCCCGTAAACGCTTCTTGGGCCGATCACACCAATGAAATTAATCGCGATTATTTCAAGTAAACTCAGTTTATGCATTTACTGCTGATTGGTTTAGACCGCTGAGAAACTACCAATCAAGTCGTGAAGCTCAGCTGTGTGAGATATTAGCTAGCTTACTGACTGAGCTCAACTCTTAGTCTGCAACCATTATTTCCTAAATACTTCAAAATATAACGATTATAGTTGTATTTAGGTACGATAAGTATAACGTTCGTAAGAAGTTAAAATATCTGCGTTATCTGTCAACTTTGAACCCTCTATCTCACACATTAATGACTGTTTATTTTTGACTGGGTTGATGTGCTGTTACTCATTTGAATTCTAACGTTCTTTGAGGACCATGTTTTATTTTAGATAGAATTCATTGAGAACCAATTAGCATTGAATCATCAAGTCGAATTAGCTTTTGCCATTGCGTCGCCCGCGTGTAAGTAAAATTTATCCCACGAGAACTTACTTACTGGTTAATGAGTATTCTTTACCGTAATGAAATGTCCTCGTACCATGACGTATCAAAACTATAATGGTTCGACTCTAAAAAAGGGAGAAATGTATACAATTCATATACATCTGACCCATACGCACACTGACAATAACCTTGCTCTAAGATTGTCCAAATCTGTTCATGCGTTTCTTGCCTTCTGTCCAATATTGGTACACTTACATAAACTTATATAGTAACACTGTATAACAATTTGTTTATACTATCAGGACTTATTATTACAAACATCTGCTTTCATGGTAAGTTTGTAAAACAATATTTACAGACCTATCATCGTCCTATACAATGACTCCAAGTTCTTAGCAAGTTCGGCGAATTCCGCCAGACTTCGGCAACCCTCGTGGCCTTTTTGCGGGCATATGGCGGCCAAATGCGCGAGCGCATCCTATTCAACCAAGCTTCTTTGTTTTTACTTACACAATGGTTTCGAATTCTCGATTGCTACGAGTTTTTTATTTAGTTGTCGGAATTAGGAGTTTCATGAATGGTGTTGAATACAAATGTTGGAGAATGTGAAGTAGAAACAAAAGCAAATTTTGGAACCAAGACTGCTGATTCCAAAATTTGCTTTGTTTGTTACACTCACAAGATGTCGTTTGGCATTTCTAAACAAATTGCAAATTAGTATAGTAGATACACTCTCTAGGATGTGCCAACATTTTAAGTGAATTTTCAATTTTCGGTGCTGAGTCGAGCTTCTATAATGCAACTTTATCTATTAAGCATCTTATTTATGCTTTAATTTAGTTCGTTTGGTCAAATCCACCCTTATTTTTGTATATTTTTAGAGTCACCTTTGACCACTATGTCACCTGATGGTAAGCGCTGATGTGGTCAAAGATGCCAGTTCAATATTATTGATCTGTTGTTTAATCCCCAGGTGTGTGACATATGCGATGCCACGAACGAAGCCAAGAAGCATCCTCCGGAGTATGCGGTGGACAGCTCCGAGACCTGGTGGCAGAGTCCCCCGCTATCCAGGGGGATGAAATACAACGAGGTCAACCTTACCATCGACCTTGGACAGGTAAGAAAGAAAGAATTTGATCACTGTATTTTGAAGTAACGCACTCTAGTAAAGATATCACTAAACTGGAGCGAATCCCGGTGGGAGGAAGGTTACGATTGTGTGCGTCAATTGTTTTAATGATAATGAGAAATCACGTGAGTACTCGCGCATGTTTGAGAAAGATACATTTTGTTCGGATCCTCTGCGGGACTCGCTTCAATCTAGCCAAAGCTTGAATGGCTCAACATGCAGAAGTAGTATATCATATGCGCACACCTCCACACCTGCGGACGGCAGCCATGAGCATTTACAATCAAAATAAAATTGCCTACAAGTACACTTCATTTATTAAATGCCAAAATAAAACACATTAAATTACAAATCAATATTTTCAGGATGGTTCGGTAGACATTTTAGTTCCACAATCATATAATAGAAGGCGAGTCTAAAGCCATTAACGGGGCACAAGACCCAAAGAACTGGCTGAGACTGATAAATTCAAATCCAAGACTTAGTGTTCGGTTGCCGCCTGACCTAGGAGGCAGTCGATATCCCGGTCACTAACACTGATATCTCGGGATTCCAAGCGGTCTTACTTAGGTCACGACTCGGCAAAGACAATGGCTTAGTTACATTACAAGGCAAAGACATCGCCTTCATAGATGAAAGACAAAGATGTGGGGAAGATTTGTTATCGAGCTTAGAATAAGAATCTTGGGAGGTCCAAGCAAAGCATACAATGGGAACTACTATTTTTAACGACTCTGCATCAATGCAGTTCTAAGATAAAATGCATTCTCAAATTTTATACCCAGCGCCGTCAGTGACAATACTGTTTTTTCCAATCAGCAAAATTCTTCGTATGTGTTGGTCATAAAAGTTCATATAGGCTGACACGCTGCACTGCAATTAACTGATGAGAAAGCTTTTGTTCGAATTTTCATTTTATTTTATTTGTTAATTTTGATTTCCTATATCGTAGGATTATTATATAAGTTTAGAGCGACTTTAAGATGCAAGAGACCTCACATTAGTAAGAGATAGACAGGGACTACAAATATTTTTATTGAAACAGTAGCTGTCCCACGCGGCTTCGTTCCCGTCAACTGGCTACGTACCTTCCCATCTACCCTACCTACCCTACCTATACTACATACATGATTGTTGCGTTACTTTAACCGCTTACGCAGCGCACGCAACGGAAGCTCTCAAAAAGGAATAATTTTGCCCGTTTTTGGAACATTTTTCATTTATGCTCCGCTCTTATTCGTCTTAGCGTGATGTTATATATTCTATAACCTTCCTCGATAAAGTGACTATCAATCACAAAAAGAACTTTTCAATTCCAACGAGTAGTTCCTGAGACTAGTGCGTTCAAACAAACAAACAAACTCTTCAGCTTTATATTATTAGTATAGAATTAAGAGTATACGAGTATGTATCGTCACCTTTTCTATCTTGATCACGTCATTCTCCAACAGTCGGAAACTATTGAACATGTGTTAACTTATAGCAGCTTACGGTCTAAGATCAGCAATGTTTGTTCTCATGAATATATTGCAGACAGACTAATCTGATGAGGTCATCCTGGCGTCAATATTTTATACTATTCGTTGGCTTAACAATGACATCATTTAATGTTTTTTTTTATTATGTGCTTGTACTGTCCCACTGCAAGGTAAATGTTCCCTTCTGCCACGTTTTTGCACCCCAGAACACCACTTGCTACTTTCTTTACGTACTAGAAATAGTAAAATTGAACTAACATTATGTTTATATAAAACACTAATAATATTACAAAAAAGACACATTATAATAACATTTCTAACATAGTTTCAAAATATCAAGATGTTACAGTCGCACTATAATGATGAAACAGTGTTGTCAACATAACAAACACGGTAATTGGACAAAGCTGCGCCCTCAAATCTTATGGCGGTTCTCTTTCCGCACAGACTCTACTTCTTCCTTTTGCTCGTCTCAACATGGCTAAACCATTTAAGTAATACTATTTTAAATGTTTGTAACTACATATTCTTTAAAACCACAACGTTTTCTAAACATCATTCCTCAATCTGTAATTTATTATATTATCTGGTTTTTCTAACTGCTAGTAATTAGGCGAACTTTTACAACATGATGACGCTCTTATAAAAACAGCCTGTTACCGTCCCACTGCAGAGCAAATGCCTCTTCTCTTAAAGAGAAGGCACGAGCATTATTGACGCTCTTATGATTTGTTATTGCATGTTACAGCACCACTAAGTATTGCCAAGTAAATCTCGTTTTGTTTCTAATTCCGTGGAATCTTTCGAGCCATATGTCCAACGGGGCTATTCGGGACACTCCAGGAATAACGTAACGCTTGTCAGGGCGTCGACCCCGCCTCCATGCAATGGTGGTAGGACATTAAATAATTATAGAACACATTTACGAGCCTGGCCGAATGTTTTTACTGGAACTAATCCCTTTGAATTGGACTAGACATGAGTTTATTTGGTGTTGGTTTTGCTTCCGCGTTAGCACAAATCTAAGGATATTTCTCAGTTCAATGCCTTGATCAAGAACTTAAGTAAAGTTTATTTCATAAAATTACTTTATCTACCTGCCCGTCCCCTATGTTACAAGGGATCGTTGGTGCATCGCCGTTTCTTCTTATATTTCGTCCTGTCAGTCACGCTACCGCTGACTCCTTTTTTTAACATTCTTGTCACAAAATCCGTCTATCTCTATTTTCATCTATTTCTATTTATATAGTAATTTTTGAATTTATTATTTGGATTGTTTCTATTGGCATAACACTGTACATTGTATTGTTTGGTAAATTATTGATTTTATGTGACACAATTGTTAACATTGTTTTATTTCTATGTTAACTATTGTAATTCGTCTTTGTATCGTTTTAATTAACTATAAATAAATAAATCTCTTCTCTCCCTGACCATCCATTCACATTTATATGTATATCTATTCGTAAAATGAGTTTCATCCCTGTTCAACAAATGCCCATACTAAGACAATCGATACCTTTTCTGTCACTGCCGTTACTTTCAAACCTCTCGATATACCCATTTCTTTATCCGTTACGGTTACCTCTTCAAATATTATCTGCGACATTTTTATCTCCACTACATGCATTCTTTTACATTCATATAGTAAAATTTTATGACGATAGCATCTTAGCAGCAAAGTTTCGAATATGCATAATTACGTTTCGTCTTTCATAGTGAGAAGTATATTACTGAGGCGCCTATTTTAAGCAGAGTATACATAAAACTTATCTATCACATTGTCTGTTTTTACAAGCAATGCACTCTGCGAATGATGATACTGCGAAATTTAACTACCATGCGATGCGATGCGACTCTTGACTACCTATCTATTGCCAAGCGAATACTATCATATTCAATTAGCTAATGCTGATGACTCACTTTAGTATACTTAATACGTTTTAGAATAACAATAGCGGCCATTGACCCATCTGTATTTATTGAGCTGCTTAATAACAAAATCGCGATCTATCATCATCGTGAACAGCGTGACCTTAATCGAAATGCCAAAATGTAAGGGATTCACATAATATTTCTATAGCCGCATGGGTATCCCATACATTTCTGACATTTTCCAAACGCTATCGCGACGCTGCTGTATAGCCGCGTTGATATATTGAATCTCACTTGTCTAGACCCTCTAGTGAGCTGTAATACAAGTTCTCATTATCTAGCTCAGGCACCAGGGTTTTACGACCATTTGTTTTGTGTTCTTTGTTTTATTCCAATAAAATTCTTCTTATCATTTTGTTACAAATGAAAAGTAAAGACGGAACCACACTTACGTGGCGTGGCGTGCGACTTACTACATAAAGGCGGTACCACATTTGTGTGGCGTGGCGTGTCGTGGAGCCTTCCGACGCAGTTGATTGGCTACAAAACTCGTTGCGTTATGACGTAGGCTGGAACAGAGTCGTCTGATTGGTGGATCCCACGCCACGCCACGCCACTACACGTAAGTGTGGTTCCAATTTTATATTGTTGCCCACGAAAAAATATTTAGGTAAGGGCAATAACCGCTTTTGCCACGCTAAAATGCAACATCTTTATGATTTAAGTAGTGCAATATATGTGTCTGATACCAGAAGGCAAGTTTTGGAATTTGAGTACATAATAAATATGCAAATTATGCAATGCGACTTACTGCCAACTATTTGATCTGCAAGTGTGGTGGTGGTTTATATAGATTAAACAATATATAAAAAGTACTGCTGCCTCGTTGTGTCTTGTGAGCTGATCATGAGGTCTTGGGTTCGAGTCCTGATTCGGGAAAAGTGCTATGGGGTGTTTCCATCTGAAATTTTCCAGTCACTGTATTCTGGATTTGTGCCCGTTTGTTGGCAATAGGCTCGCCCCCTTTACAGACACAATAGTTAAACAATCACGTGAGTCACATATGACTCATTGGACAGGGAAGAGGGTAATATAACTGGCGAAATGTGGGTGTACCTACTTTAGATTCATCTCTGCCCTTACTTTCGAGGATTACAGGCGCGATGTTATGTTATAAATAGTAATATCATGGACTATTACTGATCATCCTGCTGCGTGCTTAAAAACGCTGAGATTATTTAGGTATGAACTAAATGTAGCGACATTTTAAAGAGAAATCTACACTTGAGAGCGACACTATCACAGATGGTGCCTGTAAACTTAAATCGTAGATCTTATTAAAAATAAAGTTTTAAATCAAATAATACTGTATGAGTTTTGAAGAACAGTAAGTTCTTGTTAGAAACACATAAGAATGACTGTATAAAGTCGGTATATTCGACAGTTTGTGACGCTTTATCAGAAACTACTCGCATAAATTACGTGAGCATCGTTGCTGATTGTGCATTGTTGTGATATCAAACAATTACAAGTGAAGGTTCTTATTGTAAGATACTGAAAAAATTACACGATACCCACAGAATCTGATCAGGTTGTTGATCTAAGTAAGAAAGAAAATTGTTTCGGATAAAACGTCCAAAACTATCGAATATACCGACTTTATGTAATCGTTTTATGTGTTTCCAACAAGAACTTACCGTTCTTAAAAACGCATGAAGTATTATTTTATTATAAGTTTTATTTTCTTATATCCGCAATAGTTTCAAGTAGGGTGTCTTTGCGATAGTTTAGCTCTCAAATGTATTTGAGGATACCTTCCCTAATTTTGATAAGAAGCAGAAATTTTCTTTTACCGTGTTTTGTGCGACTTGCTTGCATCTGATCCATTTTGTCGGGTTAGCAGTATTCCCTAGTCTCATAAGAAATCGTTAATTTGAATCCCTAACCACTATTTCCTATTTAACTATAAAAGACTAAGTATAGCGCTCGCCAAACTTCTGGGCCGCCCTTAAGTTGGCTTTCCGCATGCGCGAGACACGAAACGGCCCTGTTTTTGCATGAGATTTACTACTGCGCAGTCATATTTACATATTAGCCATATATACACAAGTTGTTGTGTGTTTGGTAGTCAACTTTCAAGCCATATTATCTTTTACCCAATAATGCATCGTCTCTGGTCTACCCCTACGTACTCGTATAGGCATCCACAGACCTTTTCATAATTCTTCCTCAATACGAATGCTCATACCTTAACAACCGATTGCCATCCATTGTTGCCGACATCATCACCTTCCTTCCCTTGTTACTTGGGGTCAGCGCAAAACGTTTTCTTTTTCCATACCATCATATCAGCTGCCACACTATCACCGACTTCCTTTTCTTTTATATCACTCATCACATAGTTAATCTTTTCTTTGGCCTTTCCCTCTCTGTGTCCTTCGAACCACATATCCATTTTTGAGATGAGATTCCACAAAAAAATGTGCTTCGAATTCGTATAATAGGTATTAGGATCGTATCACTCGTTGCCAACGTGGCCAAGAGGATGTGTGTTTGCGTAGGCAACGATAGTGAGTCGAGATAAAAAAAAAAACTTTATGTGCCCAAAGGGCGGGGTTAATAGTTCATACCACGATTATGTCGATATCACAAATAGATCAGGCAACTCGTAAAATATTATATTTTTTATTATGAGCTATAAGTTAGTTTATTAGATACACGTGTCTAATATTGGGATGATGAGCGATAAATTTCGTGCTGCTGTCAAGGACGGTGGCATTATCGCCATGACTGAAGCTTCTTTCCGATTTAAAAAATATAAATCTATAGAACCTGGAACTAAGATGATATCTCAAAACAAACATACATAAACTCATGCCATTTTCCCTGGGAGAATGCAGAAACTGCGTATTTCATTTATTTTAAGCAAATCATATCAAATGCTTTTTTTGCGAAATTTGGGTAGTTTTCATGGTGTCATTTTTTAAAACTTCTTTAGACCATATCCTACCATGGCAGATCTGCTAAATATAACAATTAAATGAATAGAATATTACATTATTAGATTACTTATTAATCTAAACTAATATTATAAAGCTGAAGAGTTTGTTTGTTTGATTGAACGCGCTAATCTGAGGAACTTTTGGTTGGAATTGAAAAATTATTTTTGTGTTGGATAGTCCATTTATCGAGGAAGGTTTTAGGCTATATAACATCACGCTACGACCAATAGGAGCGGAGCATAAATGAAAAAGGTTGCAAAAACGGGAAAAAGCATTCCTTTTAGAGAGCTTCCGTTGCGTGCGCTGCGTAAGAGGTTAAAGTTACGCAACAATCATGTAGGTAGTATAGGCAGGGTAAATGGTTAGGTAGGTAGCCAGTTGACGGGAGTGAAGCCGCGTGGGACAGCTAGTATTATATAATTCTATTATTGGACAATTACTCAACTTATTTATTACATTCATTTCTCATTTAAATAATCATTAACAGAATAATACACTTTTTGATTTAAATAAATTGCAATTATTAGATTATTTTATGTACTTAGGTAGTTTATTATACATTCTAGGGCCCATACAAAATGCATTCTTATCAAACATAACCGGTCTATGGCTTATAGCACTGAGTGTACTGGCAAGTCTTACACTTTTTAAAGTTGCATATTTATTTAGGTTAGTTGTTATGTCCAATGCTATTTCATAGATTTACAATGATGGGAAATTCCATTAATAAAATGCGGTTTACAAGTTTCAGTTAATTTTAATGCACAGATCGCTCAGATACAATTGTTTTGAGCTTTATACATGGTTTCTCTCTCAGTGGCATTTGCCCTGAACATTATGCTATATCTAAGTTTCGAACCAACATAATGCGTGATAAGCGGATAGAAGAGCACTTTGATTTACAACTTTTCGAAGCATTTATAAATGGCATATGAATAACGACTTAGTTGTGTACTGTACGCTTGTTTTTTGCTTTATTTGTCTCAAAACTGATACTATAATTAGGTAATTTTGCAACAAAAACTTCATGGCTCGTTTATTACCATCTTCGTTATCTGTATTGTCAGTATAATGCATACTGTATTCATAAATGACTTCCGGGAAATCCCCTTGTGATATTTCCCGTGCGTCGCCATATAATACGTTCATTAATAAATATTTTATGCCCAGGAACCTGCCCTCGTACCATAACGTGCCCAAAATTATAATGGTTTGACTGGAAAAAAGAGGCAGATGTATACAAGTCGTAATTATGCATCTGTCCCTTACGCACACTCGAACTCATCTTGCTGTTAGAGCTTATGGACCCTGATCTTTTGAGAAACTTACATAACCGGTGCGTATTTTGTTTGCTTCAGGAATTCCACGTGGCTTACGTATTCGTGAAGATGGGCAACTCGCCCCGACCTGGTCTCTGGATGCTGGAGAAGTCAACGGATTACGGGAAAACCTTCAAGCCTTGGCAATACTTCTCGGATTCCCCTCAGTGAGTATCTAAAGGACTGGGATCTGAGAACCCCGACCATTAGTGCGTATTCACGCCTGTGCTCTAGAAATGAGGGGGTATAAATGTATAGTACAAAAGTCCCATAATCACACTACTTAAAGGCCAGAATCACCACTGGACTACTTCTCTTCCTTCTTTTGTAAACTCTCTCTTATCACTCTAAGGTTTTCTAGTAGAAAAATCTACTTTGAGTTAAGCTCGCCTTTTTACATAAACTTTACAATCACTATGTTGTATGTCAAGTCACTATGTTTTTGTGTACAATAAGGAATTAAATCACGCACTGCTGCGTGTAGGTCTCCCATTTCTTCTACCAGACTGCCCCTTCCCACCGCTCAGTTACCTATATACTATAAGTGGAATTTTCCGTGTAATGAAGGGCAAGCCTTTTACCATTAACCTTTCACATACCAGGTTGCAATTAGGAAACCATCCTTGGGGTCAAACCCAGTACCACAGTTGCCCTTTGAACTATTTTACACCAAGGACAAGGCAAAAATATTGTATTTCATGAGGTTACTCATTCAAGTTTTTATCACACAGCACGATATATTTTAGTACTGGGCACTCCATGTTATATGACAGATGGTGGGCTGACGACATTTTTGCCATCCCGGGCAGAATATGATGAGGTTGTCGCAGGAGCGTGGGCATTGGATTGGCACAAGAAAAGAGAAGTATATGCTCAGCAGGGGGTGAAGTCGCACAGTGGATGATAATGATGACTCAATGCAATGCCTGGTTGATCTCCACAAATGGCTAGCACTCTAGTAGTCACAAACTCACAATTCATTTTCAGTACTGTGTTAAACAATGCTGTTACTAATATTTTCTTCATTCTTCAGGGATTGTGAGCGTTATTTCGGCAAGGAGAGTCTACAGCCCATCACCAAGGACGACTCAGTTATTTGCAGCACCGAATACTCCAAGATTGTGCCTTTAGAGGGTGGTGAGGTCAGTCTAATTTATTGTTTTAGCATACTGCAGTCAACGATGACGTCATAAAATTTTAGTAAATATCTGTCTACGTAGAATTAGCTAGTTGCGAGAGCTTTTCCAAAGAATTATACAGGGTGGCGCAATATGCCGCACGGGTATGACCTGATTTAGAGTTGTGGCCGCCCCAGGCTAACTGTAAACATGAGGCCCCCCCGGCCTGTTCTGCCTGTACCTGTGCCTGTCCAGACTCCAGCTGGAGAATACAATATAAAATTTTAAATTTCACTGTTTCGCTAATGTCTTAGTTTTAATACTGATAGTGTAAAGGAAAACTTTAGTCCGACAGTCTTACATAAGGGGGTGTGCGGACAAAGAGAAAGCGTCTAAGGAAGGTAGGCATAATTCTTACTACTACTTCTTAGCGAGCTAGAATTTTTTTCATCTCAGGTATATTAAGATTTAGGCAAAACAGATTCAGAATCAAGAGAATTTAAAATGTAAAACCAGCCATGTGCGTGTCAAGCCACGCGCAGTAATAGGGTTCCGTAATTGATTACTTGTAAACTTGTAAAGCTTACTTAGCTGTGATAGTTTTCCTTTTAATTTAGTTATTATATTGCAGTGATTTTTTCGCATATCCAAAGGCAACCATTTAGCTAGCAGGGCGGGGGACACTTAACTCTAACAAAAATATTTGCTTGTGCTAAAAAATCAAGAAGACTGAACAGCAGGCTAGAAGAGCATAGAAATGCGTGTTTTTAGAAAAATATGTTGCTTCGCCTCAAATTAACTTATGGCTACTAAAACTGCACGAGTGCCACTAATTAACCGCACTTTATACATACCAATCGCGCTCAGGATAGCCCGCAAAACATGTTCTTTTGCACCGCCGTATTACGTTCTTCATTAGGTCCTCTAAAAAGCAGGTGTATGGTAACTTAGACCTAGACTAGAATGAAGAGCAAACCCATCTCAAATAACAAATAAAAATCTTGGTGGACAAGTGATTGGCGTGGCTGCCAACTGGTCCCAAAATATCTGAAGAGGTTTCCATCGACTTGAAAAGGGGAAAAAAATTACTTCCGTTTAGATTTCCAGCGTGTAGTGGGACCATCTTCGTGATATTGATAAAATTTTGATTTTTTTTTCGCAAAATTCGCTTATTGAGAGTTGAAGCCTCGAAGTAGATAGATTACCTATATTTAATCGTATATTCAACAGCACATCACTCACAAAACTTCAATTAGATAAACAGCTACGAAATTCAAATCAGGATGCTTTCAACGTCAATCTGTTACTACCGACGCGGTTGATTGTAGCAATGATTAATTAAGGACTTCGTGCACGACAGGCCTTTCAAAACGTTGCGGCCAAACTTACTTCTTGGATGAAGCTTCTATGACGATGATAGCGGCCAGTCGTGGTCACGGCCTACGCGAAGTTCCTAAGTAGTAAAAACTTTGTACTAGGTTTTTGGTCGAATCAAAGTTAATGACGTTCGTGTAAAGTTTATGTTTCGCTGCGCAGTACTCCAACCCTCACCCGCGCTATCACATGAATAGTACTAGGTACCTAGCTTGTAGTACTGCGCGACGTGGATTAACTTCCTAGCCGCATCTATGATTGATTCTACCTATACGTAATAATTTGTTTTCTCTTTCTAGATCCCGATATCTCTACTAAACTACCGTCCGTCTGCGAACACCTACTTCAACTCCTCAGTACTGCAGGAATGGACTAGGGCCACGAACGTTCGGCTCCGTCTGCTCAGGACCAAGAACTTGCTTGGACATCTCATGTCCGTGGCCAGACAGGATCCTACTGTTACCAGACGTGTAAGTTGAGCTTTGATCTTATACGAAACGGTTGCTGTAAGAATTCCAAACCCTAGCACAGAGGCCTTACTCTGACAATTAATTACTCTACGTAACAGAACTATCATGGTTTTACCGTGCAAGAGAGATGGGGTTACAAATATAAAGGTCGAAGAACACTATACCTTTTTCACAGCTGAATCATGAAGGCGTCGGCACCATAGATTTAGAATTTTTTTGCTACGCAAAAAGATACACGAAGGGTGCGAGCGAGAAAACCTAATCAAGTACTAAACGCCTAAGAGAAAAAGAGAGAATGAATGAAGTACCAATATGTCATTTTTTTCGCGAGAAGGGGTCCATAGCTTCCCTTCTGTTTTACACAGTGGTGAATTTCTTGCATTTAAATAATAATCTTTAGATTTAAATTGATAATATTAATTATGCAACTATGTTGGATTATTCTGTGAGTGAATATGACGTTACAAGACGAAATAACCCCAATAAATACATGTTTCATAGGTAAATACAATTTTGTCCTTGGATTGTTTCGAACCATATTTTGACAAATTTGTGCTAGTAATCGGCTCAGAAAAATATTCTTACAATAGTGTATTGATTTCCATTGTTTTATAAAAGTATATTTCGTATATTTAAACAGAATTTTCTAAAATATAATGTAAAAGAGAAAATTGCTTGTTTACGCTAGGGCTTGACAAAGCGGTGACGTCAGGAGTATCGATAAAAACTTAATCTTTTTATAGTGACATCATGGCATGAATACAAACTTATTTAGTCAAGTTTTGTTTAAATAGATTTAAGTTAGGATTGAGAAGATGTGTTCATCTAAACTGTACTTTAAGTTGCATGTTTATTATATTAGCCTTTGTTTTTCAAAATTCTTCGGAGAGTTTTGATGTTTTATTACTTTGAGTAGGTTTAGGAATGTCATATTGTTTGCATTTATTAGTTTTACAGTGTCTTGAATATATGAGTGCTCTGCTCACCAGCAAATTGTTCTGTTGTGTAAATAATAATTTGTAATGTTTATGTACCTACAGATGCCCAAATAATTCTGTATTAAGAGAAAAATGGGTTCGAATTTTAAACAGAGATGGATGGTCTCTACAATATGTAGAAATACATATTGAAATTTCATATTGAAATACCTACTGCATACTAAGAAAACATCGACGAATCCTAATGAAAGAATCTATACCTAATTTATTTGTGCCTGTAAGAATGACACTTCCTATCGTATGGTTAGTTAGTGGCTAACCTAGATAGTATTCTGTATAAGCAAGCATGTATTTTGCCCAATTTTTATAACATTTTAATATAAACAACAACGGCAACAACCCTTTAATCTTGTTTCTTATTGTGTTCACCAAGTATCGATATCGATACTGAACATGGACTTTTTAACAACACTTTTTTAACTAACACATGGACAATTTCCCTCACACATAGATTTTATTTTTTTGGTTTCGCTTTTCATCTGACTCTGTTTATCTTGTACATACTATATCTATGGTCGGCACGTTATAATACGGCCCTGCAATGTCTTCAAAAAATAATTTGGCCAGAAGCCAACATTATTTTATGTTAGTATAAAATAATGTTGGCTTCTGGCCAAATTATTTTTCATGCTTTTATTTATCTAAGCAAGTTAAATAAAAGCATGAAAAATAATTTTAGAATGTATTTCGTTTATATGCACGCTAAGCTAAAAAGCTTATTAAATCAAGTTTTTATAAATGTTGCTCACAGCTAGAGGTAGGTATAAACCACACCACATAGATACCCAGTCCGTAAAGCCTATGAAAAGGCTGTAATAAGAATCACTTGCTATTTGAAAAGTGCAAATGCCGATGAACGTCGGTAGCGGGTGTTGTGTTACAATACTGCTCATGTTAAAAGCAATGAGCGCATAACTCACTTGTTATTTATGGCAAAACAAAACAGGACTTTTGACTTTCGATAAGTGCCTCTGGTTTAGGATTATAAGGTCAATTTATGCTTCGACGTTCACCTTTTACTAATGTAGTTAGGTACAATCAAGGGTCAACAGTGCAGTCTTATTCTACCAAAACTCAAATGGCTGATTTTTGTAGAAGAAGTTACATTATCCACAACTGATTTAATATATTGTATAGAAATCAAAGCATATATTATACCTACGAACTTCTGCCTAAAAAAATATTGCCGCTGCTGTTTTGGTTTGACTGCACTTTTGACCCTTGACTGCACCTATAGAGGATGCGGTAAAGGGTGTAAAATCTCGGCACCTTCATTGAAAAGAGAGGATCCTCCGAACAGACGAGTTGTGTCTGGCCCGGGCGGTACTCATATTTAGCATTTTTCGAATTGCCTGGCCATTATGAATAATGCCGTTTTAATCACTTGGCCAATAACTTAAACATTGGAGTCATTGTGTGTCTATGCATATTTCTGTCCCATAGAGCTCTCTAAAATATGGCCCCATATCAGTACATTTTAAAAGGGGAGTTTATTTATTTAATTTCGCAATTATTGGCCCCAGTACTTCTACAGTATCAAAGACATCAGTATCGGAGGTCGCTGCATGTGCAACGGTCACGCGGACACTTGCGAGCCGTCCGACCCGGCTACCAACACCAACATACTGGAGTGTGTGTGCCAACACAACACCTGCGGGCAACAGTGCTCGTATTGCTGCAAAGGGTACGAGCAGAAGAAATGGAGGATCTCGCAGCATTGGGACAGGTTTTCCTGCGAACGTAAGTTTATTTGAACTTATTACGAGTACCTATTTGACAAACCTGCAAGACGAAAAAAAGACCTCAAGACAAAGCGTTTTATCCACATTTGTATCGACCAGTGCGTAACGCAGAATAATTGTTTTTTTTTATTATTGATAGGCTTGCGCTTGACCACTATCTCATCTGATGGTAAGCGATGATTTGGTCGACGATGAAGCACGCTTGCCTAAATGAAACCTATATATACTTCTACATTACATACCTCCCGCTTTGGGAGGTAATCCAATAATCATTATTATCACGTTGACGAACCCTATGAATCGGAACGCAAGTGCTATACTAACATCGAATATCTTACTCAGTGACGTAACTAGAGGAGGGTCGAGGGTGAGCCTACATTTTAGAGGAGCTTGTAACGAAATAATAACAGCCTTACCGGTCGTTCAAAATGGCACTATCATTTAACGAGCTTTTCATAAAATACATAGTATGGATAAATAAGTTTCTACGGAAGTATGAGCGACTACGATGAACTGAAGGCAAAACAAGCCTAGCTGCTACATTATGTTTGCCGGTAACGGAACCGTAGCGCGATTCAGAAACGCGGGTAATCCCATCTATCGCGTTGGGGGAAACAACAAACTTGTTATGAAGATAGACGTGTCGGCTTACATACGTACATAAAAAATATCTAATGCCATCCCTCTTGCAGCTTGCAATTGCCACGGACACTCAACGGAATGCGAGTACGATCCCGAAATAGACAGGAAGAGGCTTTCCATTGACATCCACGGCCGGTACGAGGGCGGTGGCGTCTGCAAAAACTGCCAGCACAACACCCAGGGCATCAACTGCAATAAGTGCGTGCCGACCTTCTACAGGCCTTATGGAAAGAGCTGGAATGAAACTGATGTCTGCCAGCGTGAGTATATATATTATTGTTATCTTAATTACTTAAAATCATTATGAATAAGCTAGCATTTGTCAGTTTTTAACGGATTGGCGATGATTACTTCAAATAGACAAATAATTTAACATGAATAAGTTGGCGTCACTCGTATTGATGTCCAAACTTTCTCTATAATCTGACTTGATTTTATAGAATCAAGTTCTAGCTAAAGTTCATCGAATAAAATAATAATCACTTTAAAAATTATATGATAATTAAAGCAATTAAATTTTGCACTTTGTTATTTAATTGATGTTACCGTCATATAATAATTAAATCGAATGATTACCATTTTACGTCAAGAGTTTGCGTAATTCCCTTTTTTTGACAGATGTCAAAACATTCCAAATGTCATAAATTGTAAACAAACAAACAAAATGATTTCTTTTCAATAAAAATCATAATATATTACTGAAATTGTTAGAGAAAGGTGATACTAATTGGTAAACCCTCTTCCAGTAATCTCGTAAATTAATTTATAGACAGCCATTCATTGTTATTATAAATCTAACCTGAATGTTTCATCAAAACTTAACTCCAATACCTACCATTGTAATCGGAACTACTTTCTAATTCAGCCTGTAATTGCGACCTGCACTTTTCGACCGGCAACTGCGAGGAGGAGACTGGCCGCTGCGAGTGTCGGGTCGAGTTCAACCCGCCCAACTGCGACTCTTGCGCTTACGGCTACTTCGACTATCCTGACTGCAAACCTTGCACCTGTAACCTGAACGGAACTGATGGACAGCAGTGCACGCCTGTTGATGGCCTGGTAAGTGGTGGAGAATTGCTTTCCCTTCTATGTATATTTTAACTCCAAAAATGTCGCAACTCTGACCCCCAACATACAGAAAAATGCCTAGTTTGAGGGTCACCATCCATCGTTATTTTTAATGTACAATTGATAAGATTTTAATAGATGCACACTTAGATAATGAAATTACTATGAACGGGATTTCAAGATTGTGTTGCTAAAGTTTCTTATAAACGACTTTTTTTCAGCACAGACATATTAGTATTTTATGTATCAATTTTATTTACCCACGTCCGTATGTCAATGGAGGGTGGCAACTGTAAATCAGCGCTGGATGTTTGACACCCAGCAAATGCTGATTTGGGAACCCTTCCGTTTTTGATTGTAGATTTTATTTACTGGTCTTCCTTGTTATTTTATGATAGTAGCTATTGTGTCTGTGTTGAATAAATGTTTTCTATTCTATCCTAATTGTTTAATATGGCAATAAACAACAATATTATAATTTAAACTGCCTTTAAAAGTAATTGTGCAACTGAACTTATATCCCTAGAAATTGTAATGAAACCCTGATTCAATATTATTTAGATAAAAATAAAATATCTTTGTGCCAATCTAGACAATAACCAAATTATTGTGCATAAACGAAATCTTATGATGAATTATCAAAGTTGTCAAAATTAAATGTCCACAGTGCCCATGCAAATACAACTACTTTGGAAAGTCCTGTGATGTTTGTGCTGATGGATACTATTCTCCAGAATGTAAAAGTAAGTATACTAGACAAAGTGTCATTTGACATTTTGCTTGACAATCCCATACATTTATAAGCTTTTATTTAACTTGCAATGTATGTATGTTCGGTTCAAATCTTGCAACTGAATTTTAAAGCAGTTATCCTCAATCGATTAAGATGAAATTTTCATACACATTTAGTTTGGATGACAGTGCATGGTTAGCTTAGTGACGTCATTCTAAATCCAATATGGCGGACGGCCCAAGATGGTGGACTAGCTATTTTTTATTCACTGCCATGATATGTGCAATGAATTGATTTGTGCAATATCAAATGAAAGGGTTTGCTGAAAAGAATACGAAAAAAGAAAGTTTAAAAAACAAAGTAGTAATTTTAATAACTTTGTTCAATCGCTAGCCTCTGATATCTGCTATTATGTCAATTACATACAGAAAAGAGCTGAAAATCAACTGGTCAATATGAGTTACATTGACAAAATTACCGTCATTCAGCAAAAAGTCATCAACAGTTTAGGTTTTGGGTTGCCTTCTTTAACCAGCGGAAAAATCCAACATTTGTTATAAGTGAAATTTGCCTTCAAAAGGCATAATCCGCCTCAGCCTCATCTCCATCTCTCGTAAACCACCAGAACGGGTTGGAAGATGGGATTTGGACGATAGGATTGGACATCTTGATGAATTTTTCATTCTAATAATAAAATAATGTTCTTTAATATTAAAAACAAGAAAGAGGTTGTAGATGATTTGTACGCATACTAAAAAAAATTGACTAATATTTTTTTCAAGTCAGTTTTCTCACTATGTTACATCTCCATTTTAGTGACTTTACACAACTAAAGCTGTCTCTTTTCTGCAGATTGTGAGTGCAACTCCGTGGGTTCCGTATCACCAGTGTGCGACAAGGACAGCGGGAACTGCACCTGCAAGAGCAAGTATAGCGGACGGACATGCAACCAGTGCGAAGCTGGGTATTACAACTATCCGACTTGCAAACGTAAGTCTTTCTAAAACTATGTTATGTGAGTGGCTTGAGCCGCACGATGTAATCTACGAGGTTAAGCAACGTTTGCCGATTTTGGTCCATGGATGGGTCACCATCAATTACAGTACAACTATTTTCTTTATGTCCGTCGGCAATCATCACATTTCCCAATATAAACGAATGCAAATTTACATGTCCATCAATTATTAGATTTATCGTGTATATTACTATAACTTCTTCTTCTTCTTCTTTTCGTGTGAGGATATGACCAACTCTGGTGTCAGAGTTAATTAGCCGCCTCTGGGAACCCCACAGGCCTCTGACTTGGCTATTACTATAACTAAAAATATACTATAACTAAAAACAGCACTGTATTTAATCTAAATAACATATATATCTCAAACTCCGCGCTAAAATGGAAAACAGTTGTTCCAATCTAACAACAACAAAAATAAAAACAATTTCGAATCAAAAACCATATCATCCATTCCCGAAACTTTTTTGACTGAATGTAATTATTTGAATTCAGAACTAAGTTTTGTGTATTGTTGTTTTGTTTTGAATGCCGTGTGAACTATATAAAGCTGTAAAATTGTTTTCCTTTAGCAACTTTCCTCCCATTTTTTAAATAAATTACAATAAGTTAAAAGAGTATTAACAACTCTATATACTACTAAGTTGATTAAGAGCATCCGGTCTGCACCAAGTACAAAGGGCAACTGATAGAAATCCGACGATTGACGAAACACGAAGCTTAACGAGGGACATAAAGAAAACAGATGTACTGTACATACTCCTACAAATACCTACCTGTTATTACAAATTACAGCCAGGACCAACTGCTTAGCTTAACTTTGATAGACGATACAGATAGTCAGATGCCACTAAAACTAACACTAGTCTTGCCAAGGGGTATCGTGTTACCCAGTTACTAGGTTGTGGAGGTCAGACAGGCAGACGCTCCATATAAAATACCTATAATCAGATGCATCCGGTTAGGCTGGCATCTGATTCCAATAGTTTCGTAAGTATTTAGTTATGTTAATGGTAATTCCAAAGACTTCTATGATCCTTCCGTACTTCCTTTGCTTGTTTCTTATGTTGTCAGCTCTTTGACAAAGCTCTGTCACAAACCTATGCTTAATATTAAATGTTTCTCAGACTGCAACTGCGACGTGAGCGGCACAGAGCCCAGCATCTGTGATGACGTCACCGGCGCGTGTATCTGCAAGACTGGCTTCGGAGGAGCTCGGTGCGACCAGTGCTTGAATGGGTAAGTTTTTTAGATTGTCAAACATATAATTTGGGTTTGTAATACACTAATCGGCACAACTTACCAGCTACCCTTTCAAAGTGGCCTGTTTTAATTACTCGTGCTTAAGGGCGTTACGCACTATATCCGAGTCCGTGATTTAAGGTCCGTGTTCAAATGTTCTGAATTATGTTGTGGCGGATAGAGTTCGGAAGCAGTTCTTAAACTTTCCTTAATGAAGTACTGCGCCTACTTTGGAGCCGAAATTTCTCGTTTTCTGATTGGATGTAATAGAATAGAATATTTATTTGCTAGAAACATGATATTTATAGAGATGTTCATTTCATAACATTGCATAGAGCTACATGTCTCAACGTTTTAACGCCATGCAAAATCAAATTCCAATTCAATGAAATTCTTACATTAATTTTCAATTACATTACATTATTAACATTAAAATTGCAATATTATTTCAATCATTATATATCCATATACCATATCATTACACACTTCCATTTACCATATCATTAAATAAAACAATATATTTAACATATTATCACTTAACTTAAATAATTACTTAAACCTGTACTTTGATACCAGATCAAGAGAAAAAATTTACAGGGACATTTTACAAAAAAAATCGTGAATTGAGTAAAAACATTCCTGCAACAACCACTTACGAAGTGCCGAACAAAATTTTTTGGAGGGTAATTAGGTAATTTATCTTTTTTTATCTTTAAATAAAACGTTGCCCCACACTAGGAATTTCTTCCTGTATCGTGGGTGCGTTTACAAACATATAAACTCACATATACAACACCCAGAGCCGAAACAACTATCTGTAGGTCATACAAATATTTGTTCCGTGCGGGAATCGAACCCGCGACACGCAGCGCAGCAGTCAATCGCTCAACCACTGCGCCAACCGTGCGCCCGTTTTTTAACTTATCTCTTAGCCCGTTTTTAAATTAACTTCGGCAAGCATTATAAATAAGGGTAGCCATGTAGATACAACTCTTTCGGAAGAGTTGCAACTTAGGAATAGGTATCTTGAAATCCAAATGTAGTGCGTAACCCTTTCGAATTCGGGAAATTTCGGTCCGAAGTAGTCGTAGAACTACTTGGAGGCGTTGCGCACTAGATCCAAACTCTATCCGTCATAATACAGAACATTTCAAAAAAAGTCTGATTCGGAACGGATTAGTGGCGAACTATGATTTTATGATAGCTTAGTATTTGAAAAGCGAAAAAAAAGTTTTCTATCCGCTTAAAATTTTAAACCAAAGGTGAACTTATTCGAACTTTCGCACATCATTATTGGTGTTCGATTATTTGTGCTGATGAGTGTAGTTAGTCTCTAATGTTTTTGCATTTTCATACCTCATTTTGGTCACCATACAATTACTACTACAAATATCCTGAAGAACCCACTAATCTTTTGAAATTAACCAGAGTCTGGATGTAAATTCAAAATACATAAGTTACTAGTTCTGATTTTATTTTTGTATTGTACCACTGTCATCATTTGTTTGGCTGGCTAGCAGCATACAACCACGGATTAGAACTAAATTAGTTAATCCAGAGTCCAGATTTGATTAAAAACCCGTCCCTGCCAGCATTCTCATTTTTCCATATCTCTATTTCATTTTCATCAAAAACTGGCTAAGGAATCGGACCGGCGCAAGAGCTTTTATGTAATCTTTCTTGCTCAGTCAAAGGATGTTTTAGAGATAGACATTTTCTTCTTCTTTGTCGTATCGACGATTCCAAATTTAAAAAAGTTTTAACCAGAGTTTAGCCATGTCAACAGTGTTCTTATTTGCCTCACAAAGGTCTTTCAGTATGCGGGTGTTGTTGCACAGAGGGCACGACTTTAACTAATTTGTGTTTGTGGTGCCCCTCGCGGTTTCTTAATCGATTTAGAGATTTCCTTACGTGGACCATGGCAGTTAGAGGCCTGCAGAGAGCTTTTCTGCAGATTCAACATAGTCAGTTGGAGGGGGATGGCTGAGGAGCCTAGATATATAACTAAGATAGAGATTTAGAGATACATAAATGAGCATCATGCCCAGATACTACATGGAGGTCCGCGGTCGGGAGCGTCTTTGCGTGCCCTGCAACTGCGATTCCACAGGCTCCACCTCGACCAGCTGTTCCGCGGACGGCAAGTGCAACTGCCTCGCCAACTTCGGTGGCAAGCAGTGCGACCAGTGCTCGCCCGGCTATTACAAGTATCCGGAGTGTTTGTGTAAGTTATTATTTTGACCTTTATTTACTTTAGTACTTTATAAATTATTAAAAAAAAAAGTTAAAATATAAAATCATTAAAAAATTAATTAAAAAATATAAAAAAATAGTGGCCCACCTGTCCCGAGAACAGATTCCAAACTAGCCCTTGATCCAACTGCCTGACGAGAGCTCCAAGGTGTTAGACGAGGCTCGTAACTATTAAGCCATTGGCTGACACGACTATCGGTACAATGATCGTTGAGTCCATATCCCACATGTCGACAACCTCGCGAGCCAAGCCAAGATTAAGTGTTTTTCATTATCACAGCATAACTTTAAATACTACTAAGCTTTGGCTTTTCTTTACTTGACTCTGTCAAAATTCGGATCAGGGTGATCAAGGCCCAACTCGCCATTGCAGCAAAGTTATTAAAAAACTAAGCATCCTTAGACCTAAATTTAAATAAAGATTTTGCATCCAGAACCGTTTACTAGACAGTACAATGCCCAACCGGCATCAGGCCGAGATTTTTTTATTAGGAAATATTTTAAATATCTATATATCCCTACCCTCAGCCTGCAACTGCGACGTGTCTGGTTCCATCGGCTCCACCTGTGATGACAACGGCCAATGCCATTGCAAGCCCAACTTCGACGGCACCAAGTGCGACCGGTGCAAGGAGCAGTATTACAACTACCCGGCCTGTGAGGAGTGCAACTGTGACCCGCGGGGTGTCATCGCTAGCTTTGCTGGTAAGTTGTGTAAAGTAAGCTCAATTTCAACAGCACAATTTTTTTGCAATAGGTAGTGTTATAATTACTATTACAATATAAGTCATAATTTCTAATTGACTAATACAATGTAGGTCATAATTTCTAAATTACTATTACAATATATATTTCTAAATTACAAGTAAAATTTACATTGCAGGTCATAATTTCTTCTTCTATACTAACCATAAATTTTCGTGCAGGTTGCGGTTCAGTCCCGGCTGGTGAACTATGCCAGTGCAAGGACCGAGTTCAAGGACGCATCTGTAACGACTGCAAGCCTCTGTTCTGGAACTTACAGGAGTACAATCCTTATGGATGCGAAGGTAATTACATTATGTTAGAAAGAAATATGTAAGTGAATTGGTCCTTTTTGGACTTGCTTAGTAAGTTCTTTATAATTTTGACAATCACGTTAGTCTAGTTTTCGCGTGCGCTACTGCTGAGAAGGATGATCTGTTCAGTTATTGGGTTTTTCCATCAAGATTTTCTCAATAGCAGCCCGGTTGATGGCAATAGGCTAGCGGACGAGCCTTACATGGGACTTAAAAATAACGGGCAAAATTTGAATGTACTTGGTGCACCTCTACACAACCCGTCAGAAAATACTGTAGTGATGTTGACGGGTTTGGTATGGTATGTTTGACGTTCAACAAGCTCAAATTTGGGGGGGAAGTGATTGAGCGATTGATTTGTGCGCTGCACGTCGCGGGTTCGATTCCCGCACGGAACAAATATTATACAGATGGTAGTTCCAGCTTTGGGTGTTTGTGTATATGATTTTATATGTTTGTAAACGCATCCACGATATAGGCGAAAATCCTAGTATGGCACAAAGAAAAACTAACATTCTCTGCCTAGCTAGATCAAAAAAACATTCTCTGCCTAACTAGATTAAAGAAACATTCTCTGCCTAACTAGATTAAGAAACATTCTCTGCCTTACTAGATTAAAAAATGTTTTTAATTTTGATGAAACTGGTAGACATGTTAGAACTCATATTGTTTCTTCCCAACAGACTGCAACTGTCATCTGGCCGGTACCCTGGGAGGCTTGGGCGCTTGCAACACCCGCTCCGGACAGTGTACCTGTAAAATGAACGTAGGGGACCGACAGTGTAACCAGTGCCAGGACGGATTCTACAAGCTCGATACTAACAATGTGTTCGGATGTACTGGTAAGTACTGTGGCTGTCTCTTTTGTGTTTAGGTGTAAATAGGAAGTCTACAACATGGTGAACGTAACTGTGCACCTGAGGGTCTACACAAGTGTCATTCGAAATCAGCGATGGCGTTGGTCGAAATGCCAAATCTAAGGGATTGAACACAGTTATGTTCAATCCCTTAGTCATTTCGATAGCGTTGGATATTCCTATACATTTTTGCGGTCGCTATCGCCACGCTTTCTATGATAGAATGTTACTTGTCTAGGGCCTCTGGTGCTGTGACGTCACGTCACTCCCGCTATTGGCACACGAGGCGAACGCGGGGTGCAGTGCGGGTAGGCGGGCGGTGGGCGAGCATTCCAGCGAGGTGCACAATTAATTTTTCCGTGTTATATGTGATTCTAAGTGATGGTTTTGTAACACATTTTGGTACAATGAAACTGTAAAAAGTTCATAAAATAGTATATTATGCAACTAGTGAATAAAGGACGGATTTAAAGCGAGGGCCATAGATGAATCACGAACAAGTGAAGGATTCTAAAAACTGAATCACGACCGTAGGGAGTGATTCATAATGATTGAATCACGAGCATAGCGAGTGATTCAAGTGTTAGAATCCTGAGCGACGTGAGCATTGAGTTGGAGGTAGAATATGTATTGGTGTGTTCTAAATTCAAACACCAAAACAGTGATTAAAAGTGCTTTTTATTCACTGTTTTCAGTGAATACAATAAGCTTTTTAGAGGGGGAATGGTATAAAAATACTATAAGACAAATCTTAGCTGTATTTAAAAAAAAGTATTCACGAACCGAGTAAATCCTTTCACTTGCAAGTCGCTGGTACGCCATCAATATCCGTGGAACGGAAGCGAACGCAATCGAAGTTCTTAGAAAAATAATCATTTTTATCAGACGAAAAACGTTTTAGCTTTATCAATAGGGTCGCTCCCTATTACATGGACTTTAACAAACCCGGTAAAATTTGGATGTACTCTAAGTCCACCTCTGTCCAACCCTTTGGGGAATACAGGCTTGATGAAATGCATTTCAAACCAAAATCACTTCATGAATGTTAGTTTTTGAAGAATAATCTTCATGTAGATATTCAACATCATCAATGTATTCAAACACTGATTTATAAATGTAAATAAAAATAAATCTGATTAATGAACATAAATAAAGCCAATGGAGTATTTAGGAGGATCGTATTAGTTGGGGGAGGCCTATGTCCAGCAGTGGACGTCTATCGGCTGATATGATGATGATGATTATTATTAGTTGGCGTTCAGCATCCTAATTGAAAAAAATGTTTGTAAAATGTCTTAGTTAAAAAACGATAAAAAGATGCGTTTTCAAAGAAGCGACGCACCTAAAACACGTTTGAAAACACGCAATGAATACTGTTGAGTTTTCAAAATGAAAAGGAGCTGTCAAAACAGCACGAAATTAGAGTGCTGTAGTTCCTGCCAACCCCCATAGGACCAAAAACCGTGAGTTTTGTAAAATATTATATAACATATCAAACTCTCTCCAGAATGCGACTGCGACATCGGCGGCTCGATCGACAACAACTGCGACAAGCTCTCCGGCCAGTGCCGCTGCCACTCCCGAGTGGAAGGCCGCCGCTGCGACCGGCCCATCCGCGCGCACTACTTCCCCACGCTGCACCAGTTCCAATACGAAATCGAGGAGGGCTACACGCAGTCCGGCCCCGTCCGCTACAGGAACTCCGATGAGGTCTTCCCCGGGTATTCCTGGAAGGGATATGTCGTGTTTTCTATGCTGCAGGTTGGTGTTCTTTTGTAACAAATTTTGTTAAAACTGTGAGAATACTAAGTAGTTTAAAATAAAAAGTCAATCCACTTTGATTAAATGGATGGAAACAGCAGTGCGATAAACTTAAGTTTACAGGCAGTAGCTTAGTTATTAGGCAGTTTGGTTTTTGTTTAGTGAGAGACGGGGGAGTTATGCAAGACGTAGAGTAGATTTTTTTGGTTATGCTTCAAAATTCCAGCCAATTTTGACAGCCAAGTCGAAACCTGTTGACAAATATTTGTTTGGCATTAAAGCAGCTCCCTTAGTAACAAAGGATAAGATCCGAAATGTTACCTCAAAAATTTAAAAGCGATTGAAGTTAATATCAACCGTTTTAATTAATTTATTGGCAATTTTAAGTTAAACTTTTGATTGGGTCATTATTACTTTATATTTTTGATTTTAATGTTTGTATAGTATGGACTATGTCTGTCTGAAAATGAAAAACATTATTATTATATCTATAATATAAGCGGTTTCTAGCAGCTTACATATTTTAAGTCTCTCTATTTAACCAAATTGTCTACCTGTAGTTTAGTTAGATTTTCGTCAGTTTCTCATCGAAGTATACCAACTCACACTAACCCACCTTTATTTCTAGAACGAAGTGACCAACAGAGTGATGATACCCAAGTCGTCGCTGTACCGCATGGTGCTGAAGTACGCCAACCCTCTGCAAGACCCGGTCATCGCCAGCATCGTCATCACACCCGACAGCGTCGTGGATATTCAACAGAAGTGAGTACTCCTTGTTCTACATCATCATTCCTGAGCCATCGGAGCGGTTTCCACTTCGACACGCGTTGCCGTGGCCGACCTGTAAGACTACAGGGGGATCAATATCCCCCAATAATAGATCCCAATGGGTTGAAGAGACGGAGTTATTTAAGATAAGATAAAACTCTATAGACTCCTCTCTTGAGTCGATCGTTTGCTACGATCGACCAGCAACCTCCACAGGTACGAGTTCTTGGATGGCTCTACTCTATACAGGGTGTTTGGAAGGGAGCTGTACATACGCCTAGGGTAGAAACTAGGGATAGTCTGCTACCTACCCCCGCCCATCATATTGACCTTGGCCTCAAGGTTTTTTTTTAATTTATTATTATTTTTTATTTGACTTTTTTATGATTTTTTGACTAAAACTACCTGTAGCTCAAAATCTATCCATGGGACCGGTCGGCTAATGGTCTTGTTTTAATCGTTAGAGTCTTAGGGTCCTGCAAAAAATTATTTTACACCAGAAAATTGTGGAGAAGAAAAGTTATGGGGCCTGAAGTACCGTAGTAAGGTAAAGAAATAATTTTAAGGGCAACTTTCTATGGGGTTTAAAAAAAAACTAACAGGGTTGGAGTTCTTCTGATTTTTTTAAAACATCCTCAGTCCATGCCCTTTCTAACGATATGCTAAAAGTGTAATTATCACTTTTAGTTTTAAAGTTATTAATTAATTTCCGCAACTAGGGCACTTCAAGCAAAAATTTCAACTAATGAAAATTAAATGTGTTCGATCGTAAAAGGATGGCAAATGAAACAAAAAATTTGGTAATGACTAATGTCATTAAATTACAAATTTTAATTAATTACTAATTTTAATTAATTACAAATTTTGTTCAAATTGATGACCATTGACCTGTAAACATGCTCGGCACCTCTTCCTCATCTCCACGGTCACCGTTCTAAGCAGCAGTTCCTCGCGCATTGTATCGAATGCGGCGTGGATCCTGTTAATTAGAACCTCCCTTGTTGGTACTTCTTCTGCGTACACCAACTCTTTCGCCCTTCCCCAGACGTAGAAGTCGAGTGGGGTAAGGTCAGGCGACCTTGGGGGCCAGGGAATTGGCCCACCCCGACCAATCCAAGAATTAGAACAAAATTTAGAATTATTTGAACAAAATTTGTAATTAATTAAAATTAGTAATTAATTAAAATTTGTAATTTAATGACATTAGTCATTACCAAATTTTTTGTTTCATTTGCCATCCTTTTACGATCGAACACATTTAATTTTCATTAGTTGAAATTTTTGCTTGAAGTGCCCTAGTTGCGGAAATTAATTAATAACTTTAAAACTAAAAGTGATAATTACATTTTTAGCATATCGTTAGAAAGGGCATGGACTGAGGATGTTTTAAAAAAATCAGAAGAACTCCAACCCTGTTAGTTTTTTTTTAAACCCCATAGAAAGTTGCCCTTAAAATTATTTCTTTACCTTACTACGGTACTTCAGGCCCCATAACTTTTCTTCTCCACAATTTTCTGGTGTAAAATAATTTTTTGCAGGACCCTAAGACTCTAACGATTAAAACAAGACCATTAGCCGACCGGTCCCATGGATAGATTTTGAGCTACAGGTAGTTTTAGTCAAAAAATCATAAAAAAGTCAAATAAAAAATAATAATAAATTAAAAAAAAACCTTGAGGCCAAGGTCAATATAATGGGCGGGGGTAGGTAGCAGACTATCCCTAGTTTCTACCCTAGGCGTATGTACAGCTCCCTTCCAAACACCCTGTATATTGACATTTCGACCGTCGACATCGCTGAATGGAACTATAGCCCCAAAACATGCAAATTTCACGTTTATAACATCAGTAGAGTCTCCAGGGGCAAAATTGCTTCTTCTCGGGCTTTACCATGACGTAAGGTTGACTGGTAGAAAACGCCTAAGGCATTAAGTCCGGCTCTGTACGTTTTTTGCATGAAGTATTAAATAAATAAATGTCAAAGCTATCATAGTTCAACTGTGAGAGAGAGACGGAGCTATTTGTCTTGTATAGTTCCATCTTTCTCTCTCTAACGGTAGAACAATGATAGTTTTGACAAGTCATGGTAAGACCCCAGAAGAAGCAAATTGTCACGTTTTTAGGGTTACGTAGACAAATGGCAAAAAAGGAGCCCTTATGGATTCGTCATGTCTGTCTGTCCGTCCGTATGTCACAGCCACTTTTTCCAAACTATAAGAACTATGCTGTTGAAACTTGGTAAGTAGATGTATTCTGTGAAACGCATGAAGATTTTCAAACAAAAAAAGAATTCCCCATACTTAGAACTGAAACCCAATTTTTTTTACATCAAACCCATATGTGTGGGGTATCTATGGATAGGTCTTCAAAAATGATGTAAACATACATCCATCCAAACTTTCGTATTTTTAATATTACTAGCTTTTACCCGCGGCTTCGCTCGTAGTGAAGCCATTTTTTTTTTTTAATAAAAACTATCCTATGTTACAATCATCGGCACGGTTCTTGAGCGCTGAGCTTCACGTGCGCAAAAGTGAATTATTGGGTCCCTCTGGTGGTATGAAGTGAGGCGCGGGGGCGGGGAAAGTGCAGTGATTGGCCCGTAGCGTATCGCGTCATAGCCGTCAGTCGTGATTCGTTCTTTACTCTTGTTGCACGTACCTCACGACGACGAGTACAATTCCGGCCAATTTAATTGCTACAAATTTTTAAACTGCATCATTTTAAATTATCTGGTAAGTTAGAACTTAAATATGTTATGTGATTTTTCTATTAATTAGACCTTTGTTTTAATAATAAAAGGTGATATTTATCGAAAATATAGCAGGAAAAAAATTAATGTCAGTTTGTAATTATAGCAAAACTTTTATTTTTCATTACTAACTATACTACTATACTTACAAACTATATTGTTTTTCATTTCATTAATGAACAAATGAAATTAGAGGTCAAAAATGTTAACAAAAAAAAGTATGTAGGTACGTTGTAGATTTTTTAGTAATTTTTGACAAACTATAAGAACTAAGTTATAATTTTAAATTAGAAATACTTTTGTTAGTTACCTTTTTTTTTGATCTCAATTTCCATTTCTCAATTTAATAAATCATTATTTAATCTTATAAGTAAGAAATTACGTAGACCGTAACTTAGAAAAAATAAATAATAAACGGGTGTGCGTTTTATTTGTCATAAGTGTACGATGCGCAAAGCGATCCCTACTCTTCCGCCGAGCGCTCAAGAACCGTGCCGGTATCTGTACTTCTAATATCTCCAAGAATATATGTACAAAGTTTCATGATGATCGGTTCAGTAGATTTTGCGTGAAAGCGTAACAAACAAACTTACATTCACATTTATAATATTAGTATGATTAAGATTAGGATCTGCAGAAAGCAAACTAACAGAAAATCAAGAGCCCTAAAAGCTAACCTGTAAATATTTTAGGTTCAACGTGGCTCTCCGGCCGACGATCAAGCCACAGCTGGTGACGGTGGCCGGCGACAAGGGCGTCGCGCCGTCCCCCTTCGTCATGAACCCTGGCAGCTGGATGATCACTATCAAGACCAACAAGGAAGTCATGATTGTGAGCCATTTCAACTATGTATTCTTCTGCTTAACGTGTAAATTTTACTCAAATTTTGTCCGCCCAAAATGTGTCTACCTGGATAGCTCTGTTGTTAGCCTCGTTCAAGTCGTGGCAGGTGGAGATGGTTGTGCCAGGAAAGGAGGTGGTACATATCTTGTGAAGGACCTCCACACTGGCACCATGTTTGGGATAGGTCAAGGATACCCCATCTAAATAAATCCCATTGTTAAATATCCGGTTGGTAAGCTAGTTCAAGCTTAGCCCAAAAAGCTGAGGTAGTTTTTCATAAATTTTTGCAGACCGCAAACTATATAAAAAGTATGTAAAATACCTTGTGCTTGTCAAAAATTCTTTTAGGGCTCACCTTCCCCATTTACAGGGTGTAACGGAAAGATGCAATAATAATTTTAAAACTGCTCCTGCGCACGTATACGAACAACTTTCTCCAAGATATATCTTACAACAAAAATTATCTCTCATTTAAAGGTCAACTGATGACAACTTTGTATGTTTTTTTTTTAAATGCGCAGACGTAGTTTAATTTAAAAATCGACTGAATAAAATCGATTTGATGAAAAAAAAAAAACAAATGGCGCATTTTGTACCATTGTTAATATTTGATACTTCATATTTAGCAAGAAAAGTTTAAAAAATGGAAATAGACAGTGATAGCGATATGAATTCAACTCCAGAAAGTATAAATACAGCTGCAAATTCAATAGTTAATAACCTTTTGCCGCAACTCACTTTGCGCTCGATGCAACAATCTACTATGATCGTAACTTTGCCGTTACACTCTTTATTGAAAATCTTTCACAAAATTTAAGCTTTTAGATCCAACGTCTGTCAGTGAACAATTTAACCAGAATTATAATCTCTCCATTTCTTATCCAGGATTACTTCGTCCTCATCCCTGAAGCATACTACGAGGCCACAGTGCTCACAAAGCTGGTGGACAAGCCGTGCGTGATCGGCGACAGGAAGTTGTGCCGCCACTTCGCGTACCCAAGCCTGTTCGGCAGGCCTACTGCTGATGTCAGCGGACTGAGTACGTCCGTCAGCGGGTATATCGATGACGTTGAGGTGAGGGGGATTACTATGACACACTAGCTATGCCCTACCTATCCTATCTATCCTGCCTACCCTGCCTACCATACCTATCCTGCCTACCCTACCTACCCTCCTGTCCACCCTACTCATCTTTTTTTACTACATCTTTTTTTACCTTTGGTAATCCTCATGCATATCCTCCGTCCTGGGGCGAGTGAAAGGGTCTGACTTAGCCAGCATTGATAGTGTTATATTATCCCAAAGAAACTTTCTACTGGGATAAAAAGCATCTTATCTCTTAAACCAAGACATAGTTTATCCGCGTGCTAAGTTTTATCAAGATCCGTTCAGCGGTTTAGACGTGAAAACCTAACCTAAAATCATACAGAGATACTATCGCAATTATAATACTTGGTAATACCAGAAAGTTCGCCCTTGTTAATGTCTAAAATTATTCCAAAGGAATTTGGTTTCGACATAAAAAGTATCATAATCATATCCTAATCCAGAGCATGGTCTACCCGTGCGCCAAGTTTCATCTAAATCCGTGCAGCAGTTTAGACGTGAAAACGTAACAGACACACCGACATCCTTTTAACTCCCTCACTCTTCCACAGCAACTGAACGAGCTCCAAGCATCAGCGGATTCCATTCCGATCTTAACCGACGACGAGATTCAATACAACATGAAGATCGATCCTCCGGGTGCCTACTACCTTATCATCGAGTACGTCACTCCTATCAACAGGACTGTAGACAGTTCCAATGAGATCGAGACCTATAATTCCAGCTACTCCTTTGTGAGGCGCAGCCCGATTACCGTTCGGTTCCAGTCCGGTGATCAGCAGGAGACGGACGCGCTTGTGAACCTCAATGATTGTCCATATACGGCGGCGTGCCGACAGGCGGTGGTCGACGACGTGTCGAAGATACAAGTTTTTAATGTACATGACGCGAATAATGTTGTCTATTTGATGGTAAGTTCATGGTTATTATTATTATTTATTTATTTATAGGTTCGCGTTTGACCACTATCCCACCTTTATGGTAATGATGTGATCAACGATGAGGCATATTTGCTTAGAAGTAACTTTTTCAATCTTGATTTATACAATAGCCACTTGGAAGATACAATATTTTCAATAAAACAAAAACACCTGATTTTTTTAGGGCTATCAACATTAAAATGTTTTCTTACAAAATTACAATGATTTTACCTATAAAACCCATCAGATTTTCATAATTTTTTATTTAGAATCGTCATTTCTATGAGAAATCTATACAATATAATGTCACGGGGTCCTAGCACTAAGAAAGATAATTTGGTTCAAATAATACTCACTAGATGGCGCGATATGCATCGCGTTGTTATTGAATTGTTTGTAAAATTAACATTTTCTGGAATTGAACATAAAAATTGTGTGTTCTTGTTTAATTGACTCTCCTAAGCAGAAAATTATGGAATATTGGGCTCTTTACATTTCAAAGATTATTTGAACGGGTCATTTAAAATTGATGCCAATAGGTGGCGCGGTTTAAATGTCTGAGGCATTCCACTCGATTGTTTAAATTTGTATTGTAACACATTTTGGTGCAATGAAACTGTAAAAACTTGCAAAAATACTTTAAAACAAATCTTCACTGTGTTTAAAGGAAAAAATATTGATGCACTGAGTAAATTCGTTTACTTGCAAGTCACTGCTAACACCATCTATCTATTGCCATGGAAGGGAACCGAACGCGAACGATGTACAAAAGATAATCGATTTAATCAGACGAAAAACGCTAGTTACGTCGGCGCGGTTTCTTTGAATGGGATGAGGCATTTGTATGCTAGTATTATATCAGCTGTGATAATGTACAAATCGTAAATAAGTAATCAAAAACAAAGATTAGAATTACAGTCACAAACAAAGAAAAGGTTTACATCTAAACAAAGTTTACACAGCGGCAAATTAATAATTGCTCGTCACCAAGATACCCACATGATTTATTTTGTTAGGACCAATAGTACTTTATATTAAGGAATAAGATCTTACCGTTTATTTTATCAATATTCTTTACGATTGTTTCTGTACAGGGCGACCGCGATACCCTGGTGGGCATCAAGTCGATAGTAGCGATCCCCGAGTCGGAGTGGCATCTTGACTACATCACCCCTCGTCCCTACTGCCTGAGGCGCAACGGCAAGTGCGCACCTTCGGTCTTCACAGCCGCTGTCGATTCTAAGAAGGTAAATAACAGTTTTTTAATTAAGTCTTTACGGCTAACTAACTTAAGTCTGCCTTATTGTACTAGCGCAAGTGTTCCTGCTAAGCATGAGGTTCTGGGTTCGATTCCCGGGTCGGCAAAGTTTCCATCTGGAATTTCTCAGAAGCAACCAAGAGTCCGGATTTATGTCCGGTTGATGGCAACAGGCTCGTCTACTATTAAATGGGACTTAAACATAACTGACGAAATGTGGGTATACAGTACAACTATTTTTTTAATGTCCCTCGGCAATCATCGCAATTCCGAATACAAACGCATAGGTACTGATTTCCATGTCCATCAGTTATTAGATTTATCGTGTATAATAATTTGAATTCAGAACTTAGTACTTTATTATTGTTTTGTTTTGATTTCCGTGTGAAATATATAGCTGAAAAATAGCAGCTTTACTCCCATTTTTAAAATTAATTACATTATGCTAAAAGAGTATTAACAACTTTATATACTTCCAAGAGCGTCCGGTCTGCACCAAGTGCAAAGGACAACTGATAGAAAGCCGACGACTGACAAAACACGAAGTTTGCCGAGAGACATTAAGAAAATATATTTTGTAGTGTACTATGGGTGCATCTCTGCTGGACCACTTTGTTATTGCAAGAGACGTTTTCAAACTTGTACCCTTTTACTTTCCAGGTGGAAGTAGAATCTGGCACGGGTGGTGACCGCGACATCCGACCCCCAGCTCTAGACAACTCCACCGCGGTGGTGTACCTGACTGCGGACGTGGAGCCTCTGAAGATCGAGTCCAAGACTCCACCTGGAGACTACATGTTCATGGTGCATTATTACCAACCTGTCCATCCAGGTAAATTATGGTTATAGCTAGTTGTCCAAAAATTTTCTCAGAACGCGTAGTGGCTTCTTTCAAACGGCTACAACGCGAATTTCGCTTTGTGGCACTTTTAAGACGCGTTGTGGCCGTGACGGAAAGCCAGATCACGTTCTGGGCCCTAACTGATGCGACCACAACACGAATTCGTGACGGCCGAAAGGGCGCCGACTAATTGCATATTTTTCGTCATGAGTGTTATGTTCCTGGTTTTCGGGATCGCTTATAACGAATATGGGATCTAAATCAAAATCCAAGATGAGCCGATAAATATTTGACAATTTTTCGTCATGGATGTGATATTTTGGGGTCGCCAATAAATAAAGAGTATGGGATCAAAATCCAAGATGGTGTCGGTTAAAATTTGCCAACTTTTCGTCATGGATGTCGTTTTCATGGTTCTCAATAAAACACACTTAATATCTTTGCATTTGATTGTAAACATCAGTATAACGCACAAGAACGAAAACAGAACAAAGAAAGAAAGAAAAAATATTTATTTGTGACCCGCACAGGCAACACGAGATAAGCAAAACACAAACAATAATAAAAAGTAAAAATAATGAACCCCGTGCGAGACCAAAAAGGCTCCTATCTCAGCATGTGCAACGATATTAAAAAGAAATAACGCTGCGCTGATATTCTGATAGGGCCCACTGTTCATGCCACGGACACATTCACGAAAACTAAAAATAAAGCTTCATAGGCTATCTTCCGCGTAGCGAGATGTCAAAAACCCAAGCATAATCAAAAGCCTATTCGAGAATCCGTCCGCATTTCATCTCCATGTCTCGTTATTGTCAATTTAAATACCATTCAATTAAAGTTTTTCAAATTCAACTTATGTTTTTGTTTCCAGAAAGTAGCCTCGACGTAGTAATAAAGACAGACGCCCAACAGTTCGACACTACCATGCAAGTGCAGCACTGCCCCTCCAGCACTGGCTGTAGATCACTGCTCAAGCTAGCTGACGGCACCAGCCACTTCCCCGTCGCCGACAACTTTACTATCACTTTCCTGGTAAGTGACACATGCAGCACTGTCCCTCCAGCACTGGCTACAGATGACTGCTCAAGCTTGCTGACAGCACCAGCCACTTACCCATCCCCCAAGTTTCGTCACATCGATCGATCCTGTGCGTCTCGCGTCCAACACATTCCCGAAGCTAGGTCATCGGTCCAGCTAGAGAGAGGTCTACCAACGCTACATCTTCCTGTATGCGGTCGCCACTACAAAACTTTTCGGCCCCATCGACTATTCGTTCTGCGTGCCCATTGCCACTTAAGTTTGGCAATTCTTTAGTAATTTAGTATTTTACCTGTCTTGTTTATTTTCAGGGCAACAACAGCAAGGGTCTCTGGATAGACTACGTGCTGGTCATCGCTGCGCCCGACTTCGTGGACACAGCGCTCACCGAGGCGAACGTTATCGACTACACGCGCGAGTTCATCGAGAAGTGCGCCAACAACCACTACCACATACAATCCAACGAGACTGGTCAGTTCTACTGCTTTTACTGGATCAGGGGCATCGCCATAATAGTTCCGCTAAAAAAAAAAGACAGTGATCTTCTTCATGTATAGCTTCGTTTCTCTCTCACAGTGGAACCATAATAGTTTTGACACGTCAGAATAAGGCCCTTGCTCAGAGTGCAAAAATATAACTAAATCAAGTTTTTTTTATCTCTTTTGGAAAATGAAAACATGTCCACTACATTTTTATTCGCATAACTCTTCAAAATGTTAAAAATCAGTTGATTTTTTACAGTACAACTATTTTTTTAATGTCCCTCGGCAAACTTCGTGTTTCGTCAGTCGTCGGATTTCTATCATTTGTACTTGGTGCAGACCAGACGCTCTCAATCAACTTGGATGTATATAGAGCTGTAAATACTCTTTTAACATCATGTAATTTAATTTAAAAATGGGAGGAAAGCTGCTATTTTTACGGCTCTATATATTTCACACGGCAATCTAAACACAACAACAATAAAGTACTTAGTTCTACATTCAAATTATTATCTATCTATATAAGAAAAATATATAAAAGAGAAAGTATGTATGTATGTTCTTTATAGACTCCGAAACGGCTGGACCGATTTCAAAAATATTTTCACCGTTGGGAAGCTACACTATCCCCGGGTGACATAGGCTACTTTTTATCCCTGTATTTCCATAGAAACGGGAACTACGCGGGTGAAACCGCAAGGCGTCCGCTAGTATATGAAAAATCTAATAATTGATGTTCATGGAAATAAGCATTCGTTTGTATTCGGCAATGTGATAATTGTCGAGGGATATTAGAAAATAGTTGTACTGTAGAAACTTTATATTACCTTGTTATGTGTGTTCGGCAACTAATAACCGATTTTTCAAGCACTTCCTGGCTTCCAATTATCCTGCAACTTGGCGTTTTTGTGTATAACTTCGGCAACATTACTCGTATAATAATACGGTACAATGGAGCTGTCTCATGATGGAGTCGAAAGGTGGCTAAAGCAACACCTCACCCAGACAAGATAGCACCGTCGTGTTTGGGCTCATTGGATACGTAATGAATAAATGACAAAATTAAATTTCGTAATTTTTAGCCCATTCAAAGATATTTTCAAAAAAAAAATTACTTCAATTATTTTACATAGATATTGTTTTAAAAGAGTTAAAGTAAAAAAAAGCAATATTTTGCTGTTAGCTTCATTTATCTAACCACATATTTCCCAACAGGTTTCTGTCGGGACGCGATGTTCTCGATCACTGCTGAATACAACAGCGGTGCTCTAGCTTGTGTGTGTGACTTCATGGGTTCTACCGAGCTGGAGTGCAACACCTTCGGCGGCCAGTGTCCTTGCAAGCCCAACGTCATCGGACGCTCCTGCACCGCTTGTCGTACTGGTTACTACGGCTTCCCCAACTGCAGGCCCTGCCATTGTCCCTCGACTGCTATTTGTGATGATAACGGTGAGTAAGAACTAATAAGCCGCTGATTTCTGCCACGCGGGTGTGTTTCCGGCTTCAACTTGCTTTTTTGACGTGACAACGTCTTATAATTCGATGGAGCCGGCTGCACGCACGAAAAAACATGACTCATGCGGCGTTACCTCGCTCGGCTCGCTCTGAGGCGTTCCATTTAAGGCTTGAAGTGCAAGCGAGAGCGCGGAACGAGCGACAAAGAGGCACGATCGGCCTCCGCGATCGACAGCGTTCGACATCTGTCTCTCTCCTACTTGAGTGAGCGATGCGTCCGCGTGGACAGCTGCTATACAATAATACATTTACATGTTTACGTCAAGTATGAAGTGCAGTGAAAAGTGGATGTGGTGTCAATTGTTTATAGCAACGATAATTGCGGCGATAAAATGCAACCATTCCATCAGTATTTTCTTATGACGTTGTCACGTTCAACTATCGTCAGTAAACCGACTTTACAGACAACCGATTTTTTTAACCTGCCTTTAGAACAGTTGTTGATAATGATTTGATTTTGAGGTTTAAATATATCAAGTTATAAATGTAATAGAACACTGTATACTTAAAGATATATGTGTGCTGAACGAGGCTTCAGGAACTTTCCAGCCATCGGTAAAGTGTCTGCTCAGCAGATTGTTTCCAAAAAACAAGTAGTTTTGTACTATTGACAGATTTTTTCAGACAGGACATTTTGTCGACGCTTAACATATTTATCAATTTAATATCCCTATGCCATGAAAATGTACATTTAAAACGATAATTGTATTCGTGCAGGAATGTGCATCTGCCCGAAGAACGTAGAAGGCGAGAACTGTGACCGCTGCAAGCCGTACACGTTCAACTTTGACGTGCAGCGCGGCTGCGACGACTGCAACTGCAACCCGCTCGGAGTGGTCGACAACAGGCTGCAGTGTGAGGCTGACAACGGGAACTGCGCGTGAGTGTTCCGTGAATTTATATATACCATCAGCCTTTTAACGTTCCCACTGCTGGGACTCAGGCCTCCTTTCTGTAGGAGAAGGAATGTTCCTTAATCCACCACGGGCCGAGTGCGGGTTGGTGGATGTCACAAGTCTTCGATTTTTTGATTCTGGAACGTTTCCACACGATGTTTTACTTCACCGTTTTTAGAGCACAGCTGATGAAATTATTTACACAAAGTAAAGTGCTTGCCTGGGTTCGAACCCACGACCTACGACACGTAAGTCGGGGCAGTTACCAATGGGCCCGTGTTTTCTAGATTCAAGATAAAACAAATATATGAGCGCCTTACCGGTTATTTATTTTTTTAATGAATTATATACTTTATTGTACACCACTTAATAATTACAATTTTTATTGAAAATCTTGTAATTTTTTCTCAATTATTAATACCTTAACTGCCAGACAATGAAACACTAAACAAAATCACTGTACCCGACTACGGATTTTTTGCCACCTCTTACCCGGGCCATAATAACGAATGGATTGACACCTAATTCATCAAAATCGGATGATAAGTTTAGGCTCTACGGAGGAACAAACGTAAATACAAACATTCATACAATTTACATAGACTGCTAAAATCATAACCCTTCCTTTTGGCTTTGCCGTAGTCGGGCAAAAAGCAATCATCGACACGAAGAAGAATAATTAAGTTAAGCACTTCATCAGAGCTCATAGACGTTTCTGAATTCTTTGTTAAAAATATGTGGAATTGAGTTGAGTTAGTATATGTCCCTTGAGAGTACGCATACTTTCTAACTTGGGATGACGGCCAGTGCACAGGTTCCAGGTGCTAAGGGTACAACTCAATTCCACACATTTTGTGCCGAAGAATCAGATACGATGCATCTAGAGACTTTGGGATCAAGGACCATTGCATTGGATTTGAAATCCAATAACTCTTTTGACGGAATAGAGTATGTTCGGCGATATCTTCACCATTTTTTATTGGATTTTTAGCATTAGAATCCCTGACTTAAAATCATTACTTGCTTTCTAGTTGTCGCGACAATGTGATCGGCCGCACCTGCGACCACTGCGTGCCGGGACACTACGCTTTCCCCGAGTGCGTACCGTGCACGTGCGAGCGAGACGGCACTACCGACGACGTGTGCGACCAGGGCACCGCGCAGTGCTACTGCAAGAGATATGTTACTGGACAGGTTAGTGTTGTACTAACTATCACAGTGCGAGCGAGACGACACTACCGACTATGTGTGCGACTAGCCTACTTCGTTCTGTAGTTTCTGCTTACTTCCACGAAAAAAAAAGGCAAAACCATGTATGCAATATCATCATATCATCATGCATGGATGGAAGTGGATGAACCAAATCTATTTTGTGGTTGATACTTGATTCGTGCTATTAAACGGCCTTTAATTATGTTCAGGCTTGCGACACTTGCGTGGAGGAGTTCTTCAACCTGCAGTCTTCGAACCCTGAAGGTTGCACCAAGTGCTATTGCTTCGGGAAGACGACCAGATGTACCAGTTCCTACTTATCTTGGGCAGGCGTAAGTATAATTGTAGTTTTTCTGCTTATATTTTTAATAAAATGTAGGTATGTGCACAATAAAGAGAAGGGCTGCCACGAATAGTGAGTCTGCCGAATACCAAATATTCGGCTAGGTTCTCGGCCGAATCTTAATAACAAAATTCGGTGACACTTAGTACATTTCGCGGGTGACAGGATACAATTTGCACCCTCCAAGTGGTAGTCAGCAAACGCAAACAGTATCATAGTTTAGCAGAATTAAATTAAAATAAATATGTCTTGTCCTGGTAGCAGTGTATATAGTGAGCGGCTATTTTCGGAAGCTTGTATTATTTATGAAGAAAAGCGCAATCGTTTCTATCAACAAATGCTGAAAAATGCTGAAGTTTTTAGTCATCATAACTTACCGCTGAACCATTTTAAGTATTATAAATGCTAATTTTTAATATTATGTTATATTATCTGTTTTTTTTTTCATTATTCGGTATTCGGCCGAATGGTTCACAATATTCGGCCAAATACCGATTTTTCGTGATATGTCTAATTAAGAGTTGCCATGAGTTACAATACAATCCGGCAGAAATAATCGAGCTTTAGAAATAAATAGGATGTTCTAGAATAACACTATGGTGCCGTATTTACTAACACAAAGACTCTCGCAGAAACGCCTCGAACATTTGGTTCCGTTGCTTATTACTGGCTTATTTTACCCGTTTTTTTTCATAATTCACAATATATCCCTAAACACGTTTTTTTTTAAACTAAGATCAACCGCAAACTAATTAATTGTAAATCTGCGAGCAACTCGCATGCAAGTACGGGGCACGATCTCACTATATAACTCGATAGCCCGCAATGTAATGACGAACTGCCAACGTTCAAGAAAATGATGAAGGAGCATTACCTTTCACTATAATTTTTATTCTTCTCCTGTCTCTGTTATTTTGATATATATTAGTATGTTGTATATATTGTATGTTTGTATTTCATGTTATTATGTCTAAGTAGTGTATTATTTATGTTAATTTGTACACTGACAGCCCTAAATACTTCTCCTATTGCTCAGTCCATCCAAAGGTTGTCTGTAAGAGATTGCCTAGTGCGATAAGACCGCCCATTGTACACTTGTTTTTGTGAACATTTGTCCTGTATGTTTTTTGTGTTGTACAATAATAATACTGTAATGCAAATTGCATGCGAGTTGCTTGAACGTGGAAACAAGGCCTAGGACCAAAGGTCTGTCAAATTTATTACATTTTATGAGTAAAATTTACGCCATTTTCGTTATACTCCGGATTTGGCAGATCATTTTTTTTTGTCTATATATGCTCGCGCTTGACCATTTTTTCACCTGATGGTAAGCGATGATGTGGTCAACGGCGTAGCACGCTTGCCTAGAAGTAACATATTCACTATAGGTTGTAGCTATAATTAATAAAAACTTTCTACATCCAGATCGACGGCATGAGAGACTGGTACCTCGTAAACGTGGACGCGAACAGAACGCTGAACATCTTCCCGCGCACGATAGCGCCAGTGATGGTGAACGACTCAGTGATCACGGCTGACCTGGTTGGCGACGACAGCGGCCAGAAGGTCGTGTACTTCGGAGCTCCTGATTATTATCTTGGTAAGTCTTTTAAGCTGTTGGATACCAAAAGCACAAGACCTGGTGGATATGGTGGCCCATTTTTGGCAGTGTACGTCTTTAGTCTGGAAATCTTTTTACGAAAACGGCGGACGAGAACAGCGAAAGAAACCCTGAAATCTATATTTAATCAATGTTGTAAATGCGAAAATAACTGTGTTTGTTTGTATGCTTGTAAGTCACCGTTTCATGACTAAACAGCTGAACGATTTAGATGAAATTTTGTATGTATCGCGATAGTGTGTTCCCTAAGGATGATAATACATTTTTACCCGGGCGAAACCGTAGGCAGAAACTAGTTTAATATAAGCCTAATATTGCCTAATCAACCTAAACATTGGTATCAAAGCCCATGCCATGTCTATATGAATTCTTTGTTCTGCAGTAGGAGGCTAATATGTTGTCTAACAGCCGTTGTGTGAAAGATGAGTTGAGTAAGATCTGGATGATTTGATAATCACTGTTAACAGTCTACCGGTACCGGTTAACCTGAAGAAAAAAATCCTCATAATCAGCTGTGGCTGGAACAAGGCTGATGTGTGATGTGATCAGTGTTGATGAAATCTATTTGTCTATGGTACATTGCCGAGCCTTTCAATCACCATTTTAAGGGCCGATTTCTCCAAATACAGCGTCCTGTTTGTTTGAGACCGCTGAGAAACTACTAATCGGAATACTGTATTTGCATAAACTGAGTTTAGTTGAACTAATCGTGATTGCTTGGTGAAAATGGCCCTAAGTGCTTTATAATTTATGGGATTTACAATATGTACATCCCACCCATACGCACAAAACGTTTTGGGGACACTTTTATTATGCGTACAGCTAAGGAGTGGAATTCCCTGCCGGAGTCTGTGTTTCCCGATAGCTACAATCTAGGGGTCTTTAAGTCAAGAGTGAATAGGTTAGTTCTAGGCAAGCGTGCTTCACCGTCGACCACATCATCGCTTACCATCAGGTGAGATAGTGGTCAAGCGCGAGCCTATATACAATAAAAAAAAAAAAAAAAAAAAATGTAGGAACTAACTGTAGTCCACAATTTTATTCGAATCCTAGCGGAACCACTACAAGTAAATAAGTCAAGGAAATATGCTGTCTGTGTGCTAAACTACGTCGAAATATGTTCTTGAGTAACAAACGTGACTTTGGATTTGTGTTATAATAATAATACCAACCAGCAAAGGCCTCTTCTCATTCAGGGAATGCACTAGCATTTATGTCGAGCAAAAACTTATATTGAATACTAGCTTCTGTTCGCCCGCGTAAAGAGTGTTTTATCATCCCTAGGGAATAATACAAATATATCAATAATATCCTATGCCCTTCCCAGGGTCTCAAACTATCTTCATGCAAAATTTCACCTACATCGGTTCACTAGATCCAGAGATTACCCCCCTACAAACACACAAACCTTAACCTTTTTATAATATTAGTATAGATAACTCCAGCAGCCGAATTGCGCAGGTGAATACGGCAACGCAAAGGGTTTGACCGCTATCAATTGACCTATCACACAGACGGAAATCCACATCGCGTCATTCATCTCGCATGTGAATGGTCGATTTGATAACGGTCAAACCCTTACGCCTTGCTGTATTTACTTACAATAAGGCTACAGGTTTCTCTACGATTTGTTCCTTTACCGTTGCCAGCGAAGTCCAAGATAATCTTAGAAAGTACATATTAATTGTAAAAGATAACATTGGTAGTTACCGATCTTTGAACCCACCTTGGGGCTATGTCTTAACCACTGGGCCACCACGTCTTTGAATGTGTGTCATTCAAATTGAAAGTTGGATATGATCTGCACCTCTGCTAACCATAAGTCTATTGATCTCCAGGCAAACGTCTGACGTCATACGGTGGCTATCTGACGTACTCGATATACTACGAGACCGGCCCCAACGGAAGAGCAATCGCGGCCGCTGACGTCATCATTGGAGGCTCTGACGGGTAAGTGCTTACTTCCAATGTAGTACTGCCTTCTTCCAAAAATATTGTTGTGACGTCCTACGGTGGCTACCTGACACTAGAAGAATCAAAGTAAAATATTTAATTAGCCAGCCAGCAATTTAAAAATTAACGAAGCCGACGATACTTTTGAACTTTGTAAGTACAGTAAACTCGTTATTTTGTTAAAATGATATGACACTCTGATCGAGATGATAGGTCGTGGTAAAACAAATGAAAGTAATAGCGGACTGTATAATATGTATAAGGTTGTTTGTTCATGAGGCACCGCACGACATGATTTGTGGTCGCGATAAATAACACACGACACACTGCATACGGTCTGTCGTCCGTTCGTTTGTTCACTAGACACGATTCTACAACGACGCTGCAGTGCACTTGTATTGTTTTACAAGCGTGTGAGCCGTGCGATTCGACGTGTCGTGTCGTCAACAAGCTCATACCGGTTTTGTTCAGCCGCTAAATCGTCACCGCAAAAAAAACCTAAAAAATAAAATAATGTAAATAATAGCCTAAAAACCGTATGAAAATCGTGTCGCGTGTAGTGCGGTGTCGTGCAATGAACAAACGGCCCATACAAATTTGTGAATTTCTGGATCGTGACCACATTTTGCGGTGTCGTGTGTCGCGTCGTGAACAAACGGCCTAATGATATAAGGTGAAATTACAAACGGTACGGTTGGCTTATACGTGAATAATAATAACGATATGGAAAATTAATAAGCGCGAGCGCAGCCACGGTTGGAGACATGCAACAGTTGTCTGTTGTGGCGACGTGGCGCGTTGGCTGGCTGAATCCCCGCTGTCCCCGCGTCCCTCGTTCACTGCCGCTAGCGCGCCGCGGTGTTGAGAGGAGCGGTCTGAACACACTCACATACAACAACTAAATATCTCCGTCCTTTCCCCCCAGGTACTTGGTCCACAACAGCGTCGAACAGCCTCCGTCGCTGACGTCATGGTTGCATGCCGTCAGATTGTCAGAAGACGAGTTCAGCAACGCTGACGGCTCGCCCGTGACCCGGGAACAGTTCATGAACACGCTCGTCAATGTCACCAGCATCTACATCAGAGCGACGTATTGGGACCAATCAATTGAAACAAGGTAAGCTGGATTTTAATATCTACATCTACACAAATAAATACAATTTTAGTGTCTGTTTGTAACGTTAAAATAATATTTTTTACGATATGCCATGCCATGCCACTTATACAAAAATGAAAATACTTGAATTATTGTTTGTCTATCTTTCTGACTGTTTATCTGATGTGCAATGGTAATCTTCCAATAGGCTGAACTGATTTTGACGAGACTTTCATTGGCAAATATCTGAAGTTTTAAGAAGGAATCTAACCTCACTTCTCACATAACATTCTTCTCCACAGCCTGATAGCAGTAACCTTAGACGTCGGCGTAGAAGATTACGACGAGTACTCCAAACGCGCGTCATCCATCGAGGAGTGTCAATGTCCCAAAGCGTACCGCGGACTGTCCTGCGAGCAATGTGCGGAGGGCTACTACAGGCTGAGCTCCGGCTTCTGCGTGCCCTGCCAGTGCAACGGACACTCCAGGGAGTGCGATGTCAACACGGGAGTGTGTCTGGTGAGTGTAGTGTCAATGTTCTAAGTTTCTGCGTGACCTGCCAGTGCAACGGACACTCCAGGGAGTGCGATGTCAACACGGGAGTGTGTCTGGTGAGTGTAGTGACAATGTTCTAAGTTTCTGCGTGACCTGCCAGTGCAACGGACACTCCAGGGAGTGCGATGTCAACACGGGAGTGTGTCTGGTGAGTGTAGTGTCAATGTTTTAAGTTTCTGCGTGTCTGCCAGTGCAACGGATACCTGAATCACCGAAGTATTTTGCCCTGTATTTTTATTTCGGGATATGTTGTCGTACATTGAAAAATAAAAATTTCTTGGTATCCTCAGGAGTGCACAGAAAACACGATGGGCGACCACTGCGAGCAGTGCATCCCCGGCTACCACGGTGACGCGACCGTCGGCACTATGCGCGACTGCCTCATTTGCGCCTGTCCCATGCCTTACGTGTCTAATAAGTAAGTCATAACCTCTACTAGCATCGCTTATGCACGGGTCACGTTATTGTCATTCTAGTCCAGTTGTCCAGTGAGTCTTGAGTCAATCCAGTCCACTTCTGGACTGGATCATATCGTGTATTTTTGGAATGATTTGATTTCTGGAATGGGTATATTCCAGAGCATTCCAGTGCTGGTTTTGATCGCTGCACTGAAATGCTATTGGAATAATGTCAACCGAGCTATCTACCTAGTTAATAATTAAGGAAAACTAGCTTAGTGCGCTCGATGGGAGCATAATCCCCTTGTGAGTCCAGCAGTGGGACAGTTGCAGGCTACTGTTACTAATATCGACAAAAACTACATTGTTATAATCTGTTCGCAGCTTCGCCATCGGCTGTGACCTGAGTGCGAATGGTTCGCTGATCTCGTGCCAGTGCAAGCCCGGGTACGGCGGCGCGCGCTGCGAGTTCTGTGCCGCTGGCTACTACGGCGTGCCTGAACAAATCGGTGAGTTGCTTACATGCAGAATCCATTCCTCAGCCAATGTGTGTTGTTTGTCCTCGTGTGTTTTATTTCATGGGTCATCAGATAATTCACAAAAAAATGTGCATCAGAATCCCGTCAGGCACGAAGTTCTTCGTCTTTTCTTCAACCATCAGACAAAACTCACATTTAACTAACACATGATGTAAACAAGAGGCTATGGCGGCCTGCCCTTGACAATAATATCCGAACAACGCCATGTGAAATCGAACATCTCGAGAAGGGGCATAACGCTTTTTCGTGACGTGACGATTTCTACCAGGCAACTCTTACCTGCGTTAAGGTACTTTGTCCCAGCAATGTTTTGAAGTCTTTTTTTGTTTATTTTATTTAACCTGTATATAGAGATCAGACACATAACTTCGCTTTCGTGACGCAGAATTTAGTGTGCTGATTTGATGCCGCCACGTTTTTATTATTTTTGTTAATGCTCCAGGCGACTACTGCAAGCCCTGCAACTGCTCCGGCAACATCAACCCCCACGACCCCGGCTCGTGCGACAGTATCTCGGGCGACTGCCTCAAGTGCGTCAACAACACGGCCGGCGCAGCCTGCAACTTGTGCGCGCCCGGCTTCTTCGGCGACGCCATCTTCTCCAAGAACTGCACCGGTAAGAGTTCACATCAGTATTTAGGTAGATAAGTAGTGGGACTCCCTTTTCCGCACTAATTGACATTCAAGTGGACTAACTCTCATTTTCGAAGTCGGCAATTATTATGAGCCTACATTTTCCCTCTGCCCCCTTCTACTGCTCCCGGTCTACAGCGAATGCGGGTCAATTCTACAAAATCGAGTCAAGCTCATCTCCCCATCTCTTTCTGGACCTGCCGCGTTGTCGTTTGCTATTTGGGATCCACTGTGTTGTAGTTTTCGCCCATTGCTCCTGCGACATACGGTAGCATGGCGTCTGGTTCCTTTTTAATTAAACAGCCGCTTCTTTGTCCTGTCTCGCCTGAAAGTTTAGTTTCAACCCTTGCACCCTCAATTTCTAGATTGCGTTTGTTGCTATTAGTCATCAGCTTTGTCTTCGACATTTCCGCGTTGAATAATAACTTGTCTACATAACATGCCAAAATTAAACCAACTATCTCCCACCAGCCTGCAGCTGCGACGAATTCGGCATGGAACGCTGCGACCCCGCCACTGGTACGTGCGTGTGTCGGCCCGGCGTCATCGGCGACCGCTGCGACCAGTGCGCGCCCAACCACTACGGGCTGAACAGCGGCCAGGGCTGCACGCCGTGCGACTGCGGCATCGCCTCGGAGTCCGCGCAGTGCGACCACAACACTGGACAGTGCGCGTAAGTGATTACTCTAAATAGACTGGAAGCCGCAGCAAAGACGACCTCCACAGGCGGGGGTTCTCGGATGGCTCTAATCTTCAGTGCTTGTGCGGCATATGCAAACCATGGCCTACGTATCAGAGTGCGCTTGCACGTGAGAACATCTTATGACTATTACCGAATGGTGTTCCGTAGCTTTGTTTTAGGCCAAACACAATCTTACTAAAATAATAAATGCGAAAGTTTGGATGGATGGATGTTCGTTACTCAATTACGCCAGAAAGGCTAATGGATCTGGATAAATGGCTTAGAGATAGATTATAGTCTGGGGTCTAGTCTGGTTTTAATACCGGTATAGTGTTCCCTTGGGATGATTAAAACTTTTCACGCAGGCGAAACCGCTGGCAGAAACTAGTATTTGAAAGTTGCCGTCAACATGCTAAGAAGAAAAATCAATCTGTCTAGCATTTTCCTAACTATGTTATAGTCGGGTTCCATTCTAACCGTATACAGCTGATTACCATTATTTAACAGGGAGTAACCCCCCTCACCCATCCTACCTGAATTCTACAACTCAATAACAAACACGAAACAAGGAATCGATATATATTATGTACTACGCACTAAATTTAACAATCCGAACACTCACTCTATTCGACTGAACTGTACTGCAATCCGTACACCTTGTTGTTACGCCATGTTGAACGAACGCGTAAGCGCCATGAACTTCATGCGCGCTTAATGTGAACTTTTCATGATCACGTTTTCGTCTTGAAAATGGTGATGACAGATACTTGTGCACTTGGTTGACTTATAGACTAACTAGTGGCAAGCCCCAGGCATCGTACGGGACAAATTATATACAAAAATCTTCCTGATTTATCGTTCTTTCTATTAGTGAAAACCTTGTCAAAGTCCGTTGCTTGGTTTAGAAGAAGTTTCGGTAAAACAGGAACGACCTCGACAGACGCGGATAACACCTTGTTTTTTAGTATTTAGAGATAGTCCATCACCTTACTAGAGCAACGTACAATCCACTGAATTAAACATTAATTTTGTTTGTAATTTCAGTTGCGCCAAGGGTGTGACTGGCAAACATTGCGACCAGTGCGCAGCGGGATACTGGAACTACACCAAGGAGGGATGCGACCGTAAGTACAGTACTTCCTATAAGGCCGCATTTCCACTTGCAAGCAACTCGCATGCAAGTTTAATTATATTGCGGGGCACCATCGAGCGATTTTTCACATTATGAATAAATAAAAATAAAAATGTATCGCTCAAAAATTGGTACAATTTATATATCCTAATCAAACCACTGAAAAACTAAGATTTTTTTGTTTTAAAGATATAGTGAACGACGATGACATTATACATCGGTAGACCGTAATGAAATGCAACTTGCATGCGAGTCGTTTGAACGTCGCAACGCGGTTTAAGAACATATATTAAATGTAGAATACCTACGAAGCATGTAGCGCCTTTATGGTTTCTTTGAATTTCTGCTAAGCTAAATCTTGTATACATTTTCTTACTAAAGATTGTAACTGCAACACGGGCTACTCGCTCGGGTTCACGTGCAACGCCACGGGGCAGTGCGAGTGTCTGCCCGGCGTCGTCGGCGAGAAATGCGACAGATGTCCGGAAAGGTAACATACTGATATGTATTGTTTCTATATATTACTAGCTGACCCCCGGGGCTTCGCTCCCGTCGCTGGCTACTTACCTACATACACTACCTACCCTGGCCTACCTACCCTACCTACCCTACCCTACCCTACCTACCCTACCCTACCCTACCTACCCTACCCTATCCTACCCTACCTACCCTACCTACCCTACCCTACCCTACCTACCCTACCCTACCCTACCTACCCTACCCTACCTACCCTACCTACCCTACCCTACCCTACCTGCCCTACCCTACCTACCCTACCCGACCTACCCTACCCTATCCTAGGGGTATGAAAAATAGATGTTGGCCGATTCTCATAGATACCGGATAAGCACAAAAAATTTCATCAAAATCGGTCAAGCCGTTTCGGAGGAGTATGGCAACGAAAACTGTGACACGAGAATTTTATATATTAGATAGTATAGTATTTATTTCATGCACAAACGTGCAAGGGCAGACTGAATGCCTTGGGCATTCTCTTCCGTTCAACCAAGGATGGTGAAGAGGTAACAGAACAGCGCAGGTGTATTGAATAATAGTTTAAATAACCTAGCCTAGAGTGTCTAAAAAGACCCAGAAGTACTTTCGTCGTTATCTGCGTTATCAATAAATTGTATTTATTGGCAGTCGCATTTATTGGTTAAATGAAAATATGTGAAAATTATAAATATCTGTTGTAAAAAAAGCTAAGCATAATTATGTGGTTTACATAGCACAAAGCACCGGCGATATAGCTCGGCGGCCACTGCTAGAGATGACACCGTGAAAACTTGCTGAACACTTCAAGCGTGTTAAAGAGCGTCACCGATTCCTCATAGAAGTTGACGGACTGTGACATTTCGGAATATGGCTACGAGAATTTAAATTTGTGCTCGATGTCCGTTTTTTAGCCGACGAAAAAAAAGGTGGAAGTTCTCAATTCGACATGTATGTTTTTTATGTATGACCACGCATAACTTTGAGTGACCCGATATCAAAAAATATATATTTTTAGGGTGATTATACCTCAAAGTTGATTCCATATAAATTTGAAAAATAATATCCACCCCTAAAGATATAAAAAACCATTGATTCATCATTTTCTCACTGAATTTTCAATTGTGGACCGATTCTGTGGAAATTAAGAAAACTGAAAAGCGAAAAAAACCTTTTCTCAAAAAACTGAATCGACGATATTAACAAACTGAATAGCAAAAAATAAATTTTGAGTCTAGCATTTTTAGGCGGAGCCAAACAAACAACCAAGGTCAACCTAGCTACAATGCTAGCTACGCTTGAAGTAATTAATTTGCATGTCTGTTTGTTTGGCGCCAACTCAAACTGTTAGACTAAACGTTTATCTTCGCTAAGTACTTCGTTATTACGATTTTTGATGATTACAGATTTTTTGTTAAATAGGTTTTTCCAGAGTGAGAATACAATACGCGACCAAAAATTGCTTTCAAGTTATCCTTATTACGAGTATGGCGCTTATTATCACTATCTCGATATTAGCTAAAAAAATCCCTATTGTATGCATGTATTTTTAAATTTAACCCAAGGCCAACAATTAAAGTATATGTGTGAATATTCTCAGGTGGGTCCTGATACCAAGCGAAGGTTGCTTGGAGTGTGACTCTTGCACGGATGCACTTCTGTTCACCATCGAGGACATGAGCGCGCTGCTTGCTAACGAAACTAAAGACTTTAAAGTAAGTAAGATAAGGTACACTTTAGGAACGAGTCGCCAACGTTTTTTAGTTTTCGTAATTCTTTAGCATTTTTATCTACAAGTGGTTTTTGAGCGAGCGAAGCGTCTCCGTTCCAGCTTGGAAATAATGCTGTCGTATGTCCTGATATCCGGTGGATGTCCGGCAGGTTTCCTCTACAGGTCACATTTATCAAAAGATTCTCGTGAAATTTTGTGAGTAGGTTCGACAATTGAAATTTTGAAAAATGGCGTTACCATTTTAAAAAATTTCAAGAAATTTAGTCTGCTATAAAAAAAAAGACAAAAAATAAGACTCGCGAGGTCTCAGTGTCACAGAGCCACTAGTTAAGATTAGTACTCTCAGGACTTACCTATACTCCAATGAGGGTATTCTGAAATCATGTACACTAGGTGGCATCACTGAGACGTGAGGTCCAAGCTGCTGTCAAATGCTTATGTTTTTTGACATTAGTCAAATTGACGTCAAGCAAGTTGATGTCATAAGTTAAATTTTCCAAGTAAAAGACCTCTCACCAATGTGGCGCCAACTAGTGGCGTGAATTTTCTTAAAAACCCTCTTTACAAATCCTTTTTACAGTCCGTTCAACCGATTTTGAGTTCTATCCCGTAAATATTAGGATAGCATAAAAAGCATAAACATGTTACCAAAACGAAATGTTCAATATATAATACAGCTGCCATTTGTCATATCACTAACGCAATAGATGTCAAAATCGGTGGAACGGGCTGTAAAGTGGGATTATTTAAATTTCTCCAATGGAGTATAGAAATGATTATATATTAGAATTAGAGACAATAACCGTTCTCTTTCAGGATAAGGCCGACTCGTTCTTCACAACGCAGCGTCTCAACTACATCGCGAACCAGACGAAGCTGCTGCAGCCGAAGGTCGTGGAGCTCAGGAACGTGGACGTGGTGGACGTCACCGCTGCCGTCAAGACGCTGGAGAACAGCGCCAAGAACCTGCTCCGATCTGTAAGTCATTTGTTCTAATTAGGCTTGCGGTCACCCTGGGTTATTTTACTAACTCAGAGATAGTAGCTAACTCCGTGCTATTTATGCCATTTATGTATTCATTTAACGTTGTGTTTAAGTACTAACTCTTGAGTTAGGTTTTTCACGTATGTCGGCCTTACTGACTACCTCGTAGGTGTAGCGGTCGTAAACGCTACTGCTAAGCATGGGGTCCTGAGTTCGATTCCCAGGTGAGAAATTACGGATTGAAAAACCCACTAACACTGCCCGGTTATTGGGTTTTTCCATCTGTAATTTCTCAGTTGCAGCCCGGAGTCCTGATTTCAAAGTCAAAATCATAACATTTATTTCAATTAGGCCATCAAACGGCACTTTTGAATGTAAAAATTTCCAGTTAATAAAGTAATAATAATTGATTCTACCGTCCATTCGAAAAGGTATGTCCCCGGCATGTAACTTGGCAACTTTGTCTCACATCTCTCCTACTCGCAGTCTAGGAGTCAAGAACAAACCCAGCTAAAATAAAAGACTATACTTTTTAGTGATTCTTACCCCTCCCTTACCACAGGCTGAATTCGCAGCCACAGACTCCGATAAACAAATTACGCGCGCGGCCGATCTAGCCGCCGACGCCGACACGATGCTGGCCTTGGTGCGCGGCTCCAGCCAGGAGGCGCAGGCCATCGTGCAGCACGTGTCCGAGCTAGCCACCGGCCTAGAGCTCAGCCAGCAGCCCAAGGTGGACAGTGCGCTGGCTGAGGCCAGGCAGATTAAGAGCGATATTGCTGGTAAGTGGAAGAATAGACTACTTTATTTTTATTTTTTTCTTAGGTTTTTTCTACACAACGAAACATGCAAACATTTTTTTTTTGTTATGGTGAATCATCCAATGAATTCGCCGGCTCTGGGTGAAGCGGGGGAATTGTCAGACTTCTAACCGACTAAAACCCGCCCTTGTTGTTCAGTTGCATGTGCCAGGGCCGCGGTAACTGTCTTTCAAATTTATCCACGACTCAGACAAGCATCGGCCCTAGCGGGCCCCGTCAGTTTTTCTCTTTGAGGCACGCTTGTTACACTACGCGCCGTCGGGCCTGGTTCTTATCGGACGGTGAGCCTTTTACTCGCCGTCCGCAAAACCGCGCTTACGGTGACCTTGAATCGGCTTGCGATTCCCATGAGCGTCTCCGTAGCGTCTTGCTCACGCATACCGCCTCCTCCTTCGCGAGCATTACTGCTTCGCAGAAGGAGGAGACAGCTTCCCATGCCTTCTCGCACCGTACCATGGCCTGAACCAGGGCCAGACGTGAGAGGTCGCCATCACCGATCGTCACTACGAGGACGCGGCGGTGCTCCGCCCAAGTGGGGCAGACCTCCACCGTATGCTCCACCGTGTCCTCCGGACGATCCACACAATGGTGACACCCGAGCGTTTCCTCCCGCTTTATCCTGAACAGGAACCTGCCAAAACAGCCGTGTCCTGTGCGAACCTGCGTCAGGTGGAAGGTGAGGAGTGTGAGGACGCCGTGGCGCCTCTCAAGCTACTACTCAAAGAACCTTATCGCCGCAATTGTGGCGTGCCCAAAACATGCACACTTGCTTGCTCAATTTACTTTAGATTGGCAAAATAGTCGATATCGGCTCTACCTGCCATTAATAAAAAAAATGATCAGAGATTCTTATAAATGTAGTCCAAAGTTTGTAACATAGTCCTACTTTTTTTTAGCTAAAGATTTGGCACCGAAGAAGCTGCAAGCAGACAGCGCGTTCGTCAATGCGACTAAACAGATCGAGCGCATGAACGTGTTCGTTCAACCCGTCAACGAACAGGCGCAGGTACGCACTGCTTTCTACAATAGAATTAAAAATATGTATCTACTTTATTGTAAACCAAAATACTACGACACACATACATACACATATCGACACAAACCACGCACACACTCAAGCCCACACAGAAACATACCCACACACTAATCCCTCCACACATACACACACTAATCCCCCTACACACACACACCACCACAACACAATACCATAGATGACACAATTGTCATCTACCCTATTATTTTAGGTAGCTAAAAGGATTTTGGATAGAAAAAATTGAACAGAGTACCTTCCACATATACTCAAAATTCGTACTTATACTTTATAATATTAGTATAGATGGACCGACTAAAATAGTTTAAAAAAGTACAAAACCAAATGCGCTGAGTGTGTCCATGCCGAAAGGATCATTTACTTCTTACCTTACACTTAACACACCACTGAACTCCCTTTCTTCCCTTTGACAGAAATTCCACACCCTGGTGAACGATACCCGCGACCTGAAGGCTAAGCTAGACGAGATGCTGCAGTACACCGACCTGGCGCAGCACACCGCCGACAGCGCTGAGCAACTCAACGCTAAGAACAGGTACCGTCACCAGACGAAAGTCACTCAATGTACACTGAGATAGACTCGGAGCGAGCAAGGGCCGTTCCGCACTGCATCCGATCCGAATCCGAGAAATATCGGTCCGAAGTTGTACTACTTGTAGGAGGAGTTGCGCACTAGATCCGAACTCTATCCATCATAATAAAGAACACAAACAACAACCGCATTAAGGTTTAAGCATATTGATGCAGTCCATCCAATTGCTTTTACTACCCCAGATATATACTTCAACACTTGTAAACAAAGTCCGTCGATATCGCGGCAGACCCAGGCAAAAATGGCGGGACAAAATCTCTACCGACGGGATTGGTCCACTATCAGGATGAACTATTTATACATAATTAACGTCAGTTTAAACTTGGAATGTTTGCTATGGTCCTTAAAACCAATGTTATATTTAAATCATTTTTACTACCTTAAAGCACTAACATTCATTGACCTGTAACTCATATTTGCAAAATGTTTGCAACAATAATATAATTAGGGAAAAACCCACCCTCTCACAACACAAACAGTGGGATTTGACTTATCGGAGATCTTACGGTATACCAGTGCCTCTAGCGCCGAATTCATACGCGGTAGCCCCCATTGCCATAAACTGGCAGGATCGCAAGTAAGAAAGGAAGGCGTTTGCCATGTAGTGAGGCCGAAGAGGCCAAATAGTACATTTCGTGTCGAGCATTAAAAGTCGAGATTTTAACACGAGTGATGTAGCCAATTTCGAATTGAGCCGAAGGCGGACGTCGAAAGCTACATGCGAGTGTTAAAATAAAGACTTTTTGTGCGAGACACGAACGATTCTTTTTCCACTACCTGATGAGCTTACTTAATTAAATGCAAATAAGTTCCAACAACAATTTATTAGAAACGTTCAGACTAAAAACCACAGACTATATACAAACAATCAACGCGCGCTTTTTCGAGAGGTAACAGGTTCAGTATCATTATGTCGGTTGGAGCGGTGGAAAAAGGGGCTTAGCGGCAGAATGCGTCTACTAACATTAGTCTATTCAGTTAAGAAAAATAATTACTTTGTAGTTAAATAATGATATCAAAACTGCATACAAAAGTCATTTCGTAACTGTTATTATGTATTTATTTTTTATATTTTTTATTTTATATTCTTGTGTCTAAATATTCATATTTCGAAACGAATTTCTTAGGCAATGTGTTACATAGTAAACAATGTAGTGGATTTTTTTTAATAAATAATCATTGAAAAAAAGAGCTTCTAACCAATACGTAATTTCTTTCAGACATTCTAAATTCGGCAACAAAGTGACATCAGTGACGAAACTGAACGCAGCTGCGATGACCGACCTCATAGACGCTGGCTACGACATCGGCAACACGACCTTCTTCAACCTAGTCGCCAAAGAGGTGGTAAACAACTCTACGAAGGCGCTGGATGACATCCGCACAGCCAACCAGGACATGGTTGATAGACTCGATGATCTTGAACAGAAGATGCCTGAGCTGAGGAACTTGACTGATGTGGCTTATCAGCATACGTCTATGTTGAGGAATAGGGTGAGTTGAAACTATCCTATCCTACCATTGTCTAGTTTCGTAAGGACTAGCCGAAGCGAATTCGCCATGCGATCGGCTATGCTTCCGGAGCGGTCAAGTTGCGGCCATGTTTCTTGTACGGGCAAAGCGTAAAGCAAACGTTCGGATGGTCTTTACTATTTAAATCTATGCACGTATATCATGTGAAAGTTGGATGTTGGGATGTTTCCGATATTCACATGTGCAAAGTCACTAGCAATAGCTAATCCTATTTGGCTAGAAATTCTGATGAAAAAAATGTTCAGTATATCGGCAGATTTTTTTTCTGACTCGCAAACGCCTCTGAGTACTTCTTTTTGTATTTTAATTAAGATACTGTCAACAAGGTCTATTTTACCAATCATAGAAATTATGTTTATGTACTTCAAGCTTCTCTTAAACTTTATTTCATCCGATGTATTTCATCCAGGCGGACAACTTGCGCAACCTGGCGGAGCGAGAGAACAACAACTCGCGCACGCAGCACGCTTACACCGCGGCCTCAGCGTACTCGTCCATCGTCACCGAGATAGGCGACGCCAAGAAGGCGGCCGACGACGCCGAGCAGGGTGTCAGAAACATCACTCAGCTGGTAAGTTAAAAATGCAAGATATTTTGTTTATGATTTATCGTCTCCTTAGCATGTCGATGACAAACACTCTTTTAACCCCCGAAGGAAAAAGTGTTTTTGTGTATCAGTTTGTGGCATCATAGATTCTAAACGGATGAACTGACTTTGATTTCGATTTTTAGTCCGAAAGGTGACTTTATCGAGAGTGTTCTTAGCTGTGTTTGATGAAAATGAATTCAGCCGTTCAAAAGTTATGGGCGTTTTACTGTTTGAATCAGGGTGTCTTCATAAGGTATCATGTCAAAATTACGTGTTCAATAGATTGTCGACTGAAGCGTGTCTACTACTACATAAATTATGTAGAATGAAATAAAAATGTGTCGGGGTTTTTTTTAATTTTACTAGTTTACTTTTAAGAATTTTTGAGTTAAAAAATATGTAATTAATTTTGTATTAGTTAAATACTATGTCTAACACAGTATTTCTCTTGACGGGTGACCTTTTAGTCTAGGTTTCACTAATCTACTAGTTTTGTGAGTGGCAATTTATAATCACCATCAAAGAACCTTGAGAAACCAAGCAATGGAATGCTTAAACCTTGCCAAGACCAATAGGCACATTAAGATCCTCAGTAATTTTAATTATCCTTTCATCATAGACAATACTGATGACCAAGCTGTTCAAACCAATAATAAACTTGTATCGCAACTGGCCAACTAAACGCTCTCTTTAAAGTGAAGCTTAGAATTGATTGTAGTAATGACTACCACTGGTAGTCATTGGCCTGAAGACTGATTCGATATAGTTGCTGCCAAATACTCTCAATGTTGGAATATGTTACATCCGCATTATAATGCAAAATAAAGATTTTGTTCAAAGTAACTATATCATAACATCTAGACGTGACTACTATTGAGACTAGTCTTAGTAACCAGAGGCCACGTGTTGCTTAACCCCCTGACTACAACACAACTTGAACCGCCTGTCTTCTACATTGGCACGCGTTACCGAAGGAGACTTGGAAGTCAATAGAAACGGAACACGAGTCGACCGTAACAACGGTATTTACCAAACATAATCGACAGCTCCGAACTCAAATGTTTAAGCGGTATCTCTTCTCCGACAATGGCCCACCTTCCGTCTTTCGTAGCATGTCATTTCAAGTCTACAACGAGCAATAAGTCTACCACCAAGGTCAAAGACAAATTACAAAAAAAATATTTTCGGGTGTCATCTTGGACATTGTTGTCATCGGTGAAGGAAAACATCGTGAGAAAACTGGGACTTATAGTTATTGTAAGTTTGAATTGACCAATCCCCTTTGAGCAAGCGTGGTGATTAATGCTTGGGCCTTCTCTGTATGAGAAGAGGCATTTGCCTAACAGTGGAATGTAACAAGCTAATTTTGTTAAAATTTGGGCTTTGGTAATTAAACAAGAGTCTTTATAGACACACAAAATTGCAAGTGTGTAGGTCGAATACATTTTTTAGTTATGGGAAGATCGAAACTGTTAACGAAGATCCTCAAATGCCACATGGGAGCAACGGTTTAAGAATCTAAAACTAAATGAATTCCTCTTTCAGACGAACGAACTCAACAACCGCGTGGTCCCAGCACGAGACAGATCCAGTAGACTTCTGGAAGGAGCCACTAAAGCACAGAACATCGTGGAGCAAGCTCTCAGCCCTAATTTGACGAGAGCGGAACAGAAGCTACAGCACGCCTGGAAGACCAAGGAATCCGCTGACGATGACAACACTGCTATACTTTAGTAAGTAATGTGGATGACTTGGAAACATCATTAGGTGTCATATCTATTGATATATGTGCCAAAAAATTATGAGCTAGCCTAACTGGATTGAGCTGAGTCAGTACCAATATTTTACAGTGACTGCCAACCGGACCTCCATAACCCAACAAGAGATAACACGATATCCCATAAAAATACGGGTGTCCGATATTTTTGAGTTCTATTGACTCTGATATGCTGCCTTTCTAACTCAAAGGTTGACTGGTAAAGAATGCCTTCGGTTTAAAGATATTTATTTTCTCAAAGAAAAAATTACAGTTCACTTAAAGAAAAACTTAACTAAATTAACAGTAGTTAATATTACGAGATTCACATATCGAAGGAGCTTGATGTCATTGAAAAATTATTAAAACCGAGTAGATTAACAATAACAAACAAAGCAGTTTTAACTAAACTCACAAATACCATCATCTGTTGTTAATAGGAAAACAATAGTAAAATAAAACAATTACTCTTACTCTAATATTATAAAGAGGAAAGATTTGATTGTTTGTTTGTCAATTTGTTTTTGCCTTGTGGCAACAAATCCGCCTATTTACCCACTTTGTACATTATGTTTTAGGAAATAAATAATATGAAATGAGGTTACGCTTGTAGGTCCACCTAACATACATCCATAATTCAAAAGAAAAGGAGAGGAGCTGTTTGCCATCAACAGAAAACCCAATACACTAATTACGAATTATCTTCTTACAGTTCCCTTCCGAAGCCGCCGCCGCCGTTCTCCTTAGCCGACGAGGTGGACCAGGCTGACCAGGTGAAAAGCACCGTCAAGTCGACGCTGGAAGTCATGTCGCAGCTGGGAGTGGACCTGGCCGCTAGCAAGGAGTGGGCGCAGACGCTGCCCATGCTGGCCAATGAGGCGCAAAAGGATACGGCCAACGTTGACAACTTAGGTTTGTACAGTGCTACAAGAATCTTTGATTATGCTATACAGTGGCAAACAAGTAGGCGGCCCATCTGATGATAAACGGTAACCAATGCCTATGAACATCTGCAATATCAGGAGTACATGCATATCCTTTGTATATAATTCCCCACTGCTACGCTTACTAATCAGCATCGTAACGGCATCGCCTCAGGCTAGGTCACGAACGAGAGGCAGATTTTACCCACTCACCCGGCCCGCAGCAAACGCACTTGGCGTCGGTGGAGGGCGGACAACGCCCTCTGCCGGCCCCCCTAAATGGGCCAAGGGGCAACGAACTCTGGGACGTCCGAAGTCCGTCGCACACATCAGGACCCGAGGTGGCGGTGCGTAGTGTTCCACGCGCGCGAATCTTAGACGTCGCGGGGGAAGCCAAATACCACACTCCACCCCAATCCATGGTTGACAGACCCGCCGCCCCCGACCCGGAACAAAAAAGGTCACGAACCTGAAGCGGTACGTGGTCAACTCGCATTCCCCGCGCTTATGGCCAGTCGTCACCGCGCTTATGTCTATCCGTTACCGTACTGAGATCTCTACCCAGTGCCCCGCTTTTATTTCTATTTTTTTCCTTTTCATTAAGTGCTAAGTCATATATCCATAGACGTATTGTGAAATAGGACACAATACCTATTACGCGCGCTACCTTTCAAGTCCGATTTCAAACTGTTTGAAAGTATAGACTGAGACCGAGCTGTCCCTCAGATGAAGCCGCCGTAAGCGCGACGTAGCCTAGCCGTAGACGAGTCGATGTGCCGGAGCTGCTGATCCACTTTATTTACGTGCTTATGTTGGATGACGTCTGGATGACGGCAAGGCTAAAAGGCGAGACGGTGACGTTCTGTTTCATGATATTGTATTGTGGGCAACAACATTTAATAACCCACCTTTGATGAAAGCAATTCAATTTGTAGGTCGTGGGTTCGAACCCGGGCGAGTGGTCTACTTTGTGTAAATTATTTCATCACCACTGCTCTCAAAACGGTGAAGAAAATCATCGTGAAGAAACCGCCAAGTCCTAGAACCAAAATTTCGAAGAAATTGAAATCCCGATTGAAGTCCAACCCGTACTGGGCCCGCGTGGGATCACGGCCCATTTCCTTTCACAGAGACGAGGGCTGTGTCCTAGCAGTGGGCAAATTAAATGGTTGATGATGATGAAACTTTAATGATCCATATGATCTAACAAAACATTTCCTTTCTACAGTAAAGGACATCGAGAAGCTAAACCCGACAATCACGCAGACGTACCGCACCGTGAAGATCAGACAGGATGACCTGGAGCACCGCCGCAAGGAGGCTGATGAGAAGCTGCTCAAGCTAAAGGAGCTCATCGAGCAGGTATGCCGCGCAGTTTTAGACTTTATTTATACGGAATAGGTTTCATTTGATAAATCATACTTCGTCCATAAAGCACAACAAATTATGTGTTCGTTTAGGTGACCCATTTTTCTTCAACACACAATAATCTTACAAAGAAGTTTCTTCTTGTCACATTTTACTAACACATGATAATATGCAAACGCCGGACAAACCGAACGTCTAGTGTTAGGCGCTTTTTCGTTATGTGTCAAACTCCTGCCGCAAGCCGCATTAAGGTACTTTGTTCCAATAAACTCATTACTCATTTTTGTTTTAGGCCCGCACCGTAGCCAACCGCATACAAGTAGGAGTGACGTTCGACCGCCGCACGACGCTGCAGCCGCGCCTACCCGACACAGTGGACGAGATGTCCACCTCCACGCACGTATCCGTCTACTTCAAGACCAAGGAGAAGGACGGCCTCATCCTGTACCTCGGGAACCCTAAGGACACCCTGCTCAGGAGGACCAAATCGGTATGGTTCCCACCAGACTCTGGATATATCCTTATATCTTAAGGTCCGTCTTTTCTGACTTAGGCTCATAGCAAATTGACACAAAAATTAGAAAGCATGTTGACGCCTATTTCCACAACGCACGTAGTGGAGACATTTCTGCCCAGATAAAATAGATGATCGCATTCGACCAACGACGACGAAGCGACCCAATACTCCTTTGTAAGACCAATGGCGCCTACTTAGAAAAGGGGGATAAAAAGAGGGAGATAAGATCCCTTTTTATTCCGCTTGCACGACATTGTAACTTCATGGCATTCACGGCATGACGTACATATATTTAAGTTTGGTGCCAGTACTATATGCAGTGTATAAGTACTAGCAGCAAACCTACCAATGAGGGCGCATTTACAATTCACTGCCACTAAAACGGTTAGATTGTAGACTGGTGTACTTATTGGTCGTACCATTCTATTCGAAATGTTTACTCCACAATTTATCGAGAATTTATAATCCATACTGTTCATATTCATATTCTAGTTCATGGACTAACCAGGTTTACAATAATGTGGTGAAAAATCTGTAAATTAATGCTTCAATCTCTGTAGTTGTTTATGTAAAATTTGTTCCTTAGGATGACTTCATGGTGGTCGGCGTAGAGAACGGCTACCCTTACCTGAAGATGGACATCGGAGACAGCGCGGAGTCAGGTCGGGAGCCCGCCAGGATCGGCAGCGACAAGTACGTCGCCGACAACCGCTGGTACCAGGTCGTCGTTGACAGGTGGGTGGACTTTAAACAGTTTTATTATTATTTCAGCTGAAATACTTTTACTGCTGAGCGTAGGAGAAGCCTACGTTTCTGCCTCAAGTGCCGCCACATCGACCGGTCCCGTGCGTTTCGCATCGCATTAACTTTAAAAAGGTCGTCGGTCAACCTAATGAGAGGCCTTCCTACACTGTGTCTGCCGGTACGCGGTCGTCATTCTAGAACCCAAAAACAGAATATTCAAGTATATTTCTACATACATTTTAAATTATATCACATTACGTAATTTATTTTTCACTACCGAAATTACCTTTTTCTAGGAAAAAAATCTTTAGAAAAGCCTAACCTAATCTTGTTTTATTTCCAGGGTCGGACGCAACGTGAAACTATCAATCCGGGAGCCTCTTGACAATGGATCAGCAGATTACGTGCATTCCAAAGAAGCCGTGTTACCAGGACAGCATACGATCTTCAACCTGGACAGGCAGAAGTCCAAGCTGTACGTGGGAGGCGCCCCGTCGGATGCCAAGCTGCAGTCCGTCAGCTTCCCGGCCTTCGAAGGGCAGATTGAGGAGCTGATGATAGGTGATACGCCTGTTGGTTTGTGGAACTTCGCCGGCGCTGAAAATTTGAAGGGCGCGAGGCAGAGGTAAGATATTATGAAAGAACAGCGTCCCGACGAGAGCCGCCTTATCGTGTAAATAGTGCGGCTCTCCATTCTATATTCCATTTGAAATTAACATTAGAGTTTAACCGATTCTGAGTTCTATTCCGTCAACATAAGGATGACTTAAAAGCATAAACCTGTTACCAAAACCAACTGTTTCCTACAGCTGTCATTTGTCATATTTCCAAACCTAATAGAGGACAAAACTGGTTAAACGAGCAGTCATCATCTATTATGCTTATTAATGTCCCCACTGCTGGGACATAGGCCTCCTCTCTGTGAGAGAGGGAATGGGCCTTAATCCACCAGGTGAGTCTAGAGTGGGTTGGTAGGTGTTACAATCATGTCTTCGGTTTTTTGGTTCTAGGAAATGCCGGACATGAACAAGCAGTAAAAACTAATAATAAGTCTTAAAGTAATTTCGAATGGAGATGGAAAGATGTAAATTTTTATTCGAGTTCTCCTGCAATTTTCAATGAACAGATTCATAGATTAGAAAAAAGACAGCCCTCTCAGTAGGTAATGCGACTGAGACAGCAATAAAGCAAGCACGCGCTAGATAGCATTATTTAATCTCGACTCAAGATAAACAACACTTCCATCCTCTTTGCTACCCCCCAGAGACAAGCTGCTACCCCCTACCACGGGTCCCCAGGAGTACCGCTTCAACGGCCGCTCACACGTCACCATGCCCGGCCGAGGATACCTGACCCCGCAGAAGAACCAGGTGCTGCTGTTCTTCAGGACCTATGCCCCCGATGGACTGATTTACCTGGTCGGAGAAGGCGCCTCCTTCTTCTCAATTCAGATGCAAGATGGAAAGGTGTACTTGCAGGTGAGACTTTAGTCTTTTTTTGACACAGAGATGTGCTGTCCGTGATGTGTAGTGCGCTAACAGCGAGAGTCAAACGTCAGAGTGAAGTCACAGCGTCAAGTGCACTGTTATTTTAACCGAGTAATATTGTTAATTAGGGTTCCGTACCACAAAAGGTAAAAAAGGATCCCTAATCTTCTAAGTACCGAAATTTACCTTAATTTTCAATTTTTAAATTTTTCTGAATTTTACCTTTAGTTGTACTGTAAGACCTTGCTTTTAACCAAAATTAGCAATTCTAGATCAACCGGTGGGTACTTCCGGTTGATCTAGAATTGTTATAGATTTTGGGTCTAAAATCTAAACGGTAGCTCCCGTTGACCTAGAATCACGAAATTTGGCAAAAAGTAAGGTCTTACAGCACAAATAAAGGAAAAATTCCAAAAAATCAAAATAGTTGAAAATTAAGGTAACTTTTGGTACTTACAAGTTTTCGCGAAAATCATAATTTTCTTATATCTTTAAAACTTAGCTACCAATAAAAATGGTACGGAACCCTTGCCGTACGAGTTCGACTCGCGCTTGACCGGTTTTCTTTTCGGTGACATCTATCACAATCATGTATGTTGCAGGTGTCCCTCGGCGACACACAAGATCTGCTGATCATCGGCACTGCCAACTCGTACAACGACGGCAAGTGGCACAGGCTGGACGCGGCGCGCATACAGACCAAGTGCTCGCTCAAGGTGGACCGTGAGATACTGAAGATGGACTCAACCGCTAGAGAGGACTCTATAGGTTAGCTTATAGGACCTTTATGTTAATGATCTCATGGTCGAGTTCAGTAGTATGCGTGTCGGCTGCCGGGTTGGTGGTGTTAGTATAAACAGCATCAGTTACGCGGACGACATGGTGCTGCTGGGCCCGACTGAGGGATCTATCAGAGAGATGCTGAAGGTCTGCGAGAAATATGCTGCCTTGCACGGCCTTGTGTACAATGTCCGTAAATGTGAATACATGTTTTTTAATGCCGCCGGTAAGTGCCCTAATCATGAACCTAGCTTTTCTCTAAATGGTGCAAGCATAACACACTTACCGACGACCTAAGAGATGATGTAGACATTGAAAGGGAACGTAGGGCACTGGCGGTCCGAGGTAACATGTTGGCCCGTAGATTCTCGCGGTGTGCGAACTAAGTCAAAATCACCTTATTCAAGGCGTTTTATCAAGGTCTGTACGCGGGGGGTCTGTGGGCCAGCTACACCAAAAGATCGTTAGATGTCTTGCGCGTCCAGTACAATAATGTTTTTAGGATGTTGTTGAAACTACCCCGTTTCTGTAGCGCATCGGAGATGTTTGCTCAGAACCGATCTGACGGTTTCCATGCGGTAATTCGTAAGAAAGTCGCATCACTGATGCGTAGAACACGGGACAGTGACAATGGCATCCTGAAAACAGTAGTAGCGAGCCCTTACTCTCCTTTTCTGAGGCACTATGTGGGGAGAATGGTCAGGTAGCGTATTCCTCGCTTTATCGTTCTCTGCACATCCTGCCTCAGACACCTGCTCTGTTGTATTTTTGGTTGTGTAATACGAACACTAGGTATAAGGTTTTTTACTAACAAAATGGACTCAATTGTCTGTATAAATTAAATTAAATTAATAAATATAGGTAAGTAGCACAGGCTGGATACAGACCTATCTATCTTCCTGGTATGCAGAAAAGTGTATTTTACCCTCGTAGATTGAAAAGGTTAAGGTTCCTACTCTCGCAGCACGCACAGATATTGAGAGCCGGTACAACATGTAAATAGTACAAATATTTTCTTAATTTTCCTCGGCAAACTTCGTGTTTCTATCATTTGCCCTTTGCACTTGGTGCCGACCGGACGCTCTCCATCAACTTAGAAGTATATAGAGTTGTTAATAATCTTTTAACTTAATTTAATTTGATTTAAAAATGGGGAAAAGCTGCTAAAGGAAAACAGTTTTACAGCTCTATATAGATCACACGGAAATCAAAACAAAACAACAATAAAGTACTTAGTTCTGAATTGAAATTATAATACACGATAAATGTAATAATTGATGGCCATGGAAATTAGTATTAGTTTATATTCGGCAATGCTATGATTGCCGAGGGACATTAAGCAAATAATTGTATTGAACTTCTCTTTTAGTCATCATGTCACTATACCCCGTGAAAAAAACTTTACAAATTTTTACAAATTTATTTTACAGCCCGTTCAACCGATTTTGAGTTCTATTTCGTAAACATTAGGATGGTATAAAAAGCGTAAACTTGTCACAAAAACCAACTGCTTACTACATCTATCATTTGTTATATAATCACCGCAATAGTAGTTAAAATTGTTTGAACGTGCTGTAAAAACGGATTTCTTTAATGTCTAATTTGATTTCTCGTTCAGCTATTTACCAACAAGTAACAATGTGTTATGTACAGGAGCCCTGGACACGATGAACTTCGGCGGCAACAACAAGGGCATCCTGCAGGTGACGCGTGCCGGGTTCGACGGCTGCATCCGACAGATCAGCATGGACGGCGTCAACATCGACCTCAGCGAGAACCTGGAGTCCATCGGCATCGCTTACGGCTGTCAGGTGAGACGACGTGGAAACCTGTACCGACATAAGCACAATGCGTTTTAAATAAGAATAGACGACTCTGCGCCATATTGTGACGTCAAAGCTGTCAAATCAGTTAGCAAAAACGATGTTCCTATTCCTATTTGAAAAGCATAGTACGGATATCTGACTATGGGTCCAAGGAACGTCCACGGCGAAGACTGTGCCTTCTAGTGGTTACTGGTATGGCCTCTAGCTGACTCAAGCTATAGATAGGTAATAATTGGGTTTAATTAAACACCATGTAACACCCATCGCTGTCGCGCCAACCAGCCGTGCCGTTTCAGGCAAAATTCATGCTATCATTAATTGCAGGTCGATATAAACAAAGAGCAGTGGTAACCCTTGAGCAGTGGCGGCCCAGTGGTAACGACCGCGACTTACAAGTTTTAGGTCGCGAGTTCGAACCTAGGCAGGCGCTTTACTTTGTGTAAATTATTTCATCACCACTGCTCTCAAAACGGTGAAGGAAAACATCGTGAGGAAACCGGCATGTCTTAGAACTAAAATTCAAAGACATGTGACTTCCACCAAAATGCACTGGGCCTGGATTACGGCCCATTCCCTCTCACAGAGCAGAGGTCTGCACGCACAACGGACCAAATGCAAGTCCTAAGTGCGGAAGAGGGATCCATATATTCTATCCTATCCTAGTGGTAACCCTTTACAAGATCATCACTTTTTTAACCTATAATTATACAGCGTAAATGATAGAAGAGTCGTCTTGTTGTTCAATTCAGTTCATTGAAATAAACCTTCATTACCCCCACAGTTCGCGTCCCTGGTATCCCTATCGGGCAAGGACAGCTACCTGCGCTACGTGGACATCACGACAGAGAACCTGCAGCTGACGCTCAAGTTCAAGACGTCGAGCCCGGACGGGCTACTGTTCGTGTACGTCAGCCGCACACAGACCGCCGCCATGTCCGACAGCATCTCACTGTCGCTCATTAGAGGTAAGTAGTGCTGCAACTGTGGCCGCAAGTGCGACTTTTAAAGCTGCGTTTTCACTAGGGGACATTTACGTGGTTTGCCTCTGCGACTTTGTCGGCGAATTTCGCTCGACATTAGATTGAGATGTCGCCCAAGAAGCTGGCGGATTTGATTAATTTCGCGGCATACAAAGCGATACGCGTCCTCACTATTCAAATCTTGTTGGGCAACTGTCGAGGGACACGAAAGTCGAGCGTGTCGACGTTTGCAAAGAATCGACTAGTGACATGTCCCAGAACCCGTCTTATGACAAATTGTCAATAATGAATAACCCCTTTTTAAGGTTCCATACCCTAAGGGAAAAAACGGGACCCTATTACTAAAACTCCGCAGTCCGTCTGTCCGTCCGTCTGTCTGTCACCAGGCTGTATCTCATGAAACGTCATAGTTAGACAGTTGAAATTTTCACTGATGATGTATTTCTGTTGCCGCTATAACAATAAATACTAAAAACAGAATGAAATAAATATTTGAGTGGAGCTCCCATACAATAAACGTGATTCTTTTGTCGCATTTGTGATACTGGTATGGAACCCTTAGTGCGCGAGTCCGGCTCGCACATGGCTGGTTTTTTTTTTTTAAATCTACATAAGTGAACGTCTACGTTCAGTTTTTTTTAACAAGAAGAAAAAAGAAAGAAGTCTCTAGGTTGTCTATTATTTCAAATAATATAATTGTCTAATAAAAAATATTATTTTCTAGGTAAATTGGTGCTGATGAGTCAGCGCGAGCAGCTAGACACGGGCCTGAACACGTACAACGACTCGCAGTGGCACGTGGTCACCGTCACACACAACAACAACGCGCTGCGCTTGGTGGTCGACGACTTCGACTACTTCAGGTACATAACTTTGAAATCATTGAAATAATATGGTACTATGAGCTGGTCTCATGATGGAGCCGAAAGATGGCCATAGCTCGAGGTCCCAGCGCTTACAAAGAAAACTTGGTTTAAATAGATGTCACTAGATGGCGCGATATGCGGCGATTTGCTATTGAATTCTGTGTAAAATTAACATTTTCTAGAATTTGATCATAAAAATTGTATGTTCTTGTTTAATCAACTATCCTAAGCACTAAATTATGGAATATTGGACTCTTAATTCAAATTTCAAAGATTTTTTGAACGGGTGATTGAAAATTTATGGAATCAATTTTCAATCACCAGTTCAAAAAATCTTTAATAGATGGCGCGGTTTTAAATTGCCGAGGCACGCCACTCGATTTTTAAATTTTATTCTAACACATTTTGGTAAAATGAAACTGTAAAAACGTGCAAAAAAATACTATAATACAAATCGTCACTGTATTTAAAAGAAAAATAGTCACGAACCGAGAAAACTTTTACTTGCTAGTCGCTAACACCATCCATAGCCGTGGAACGGAACCGAACGCGCTCAGAGTTTTTATAAAAATAATCAGCTTAATCACACGAAAAACGCTAGTTACGTCGGCACGGTTTCTTTGTATGGGATGAGGCATCTATATGCTAGTATTATATTATCTGTGGCCATAGGAACTCTTCAACCAGTCTAGACAGCACCATCGTGTTTGGGCTCATTGGATGTGTATTGACTAGTGATAGTATCTTTCAGTTCAAAAAAATAAACTTAATACCTCATACCCATACTTGTCCTCCTATATTCCAGTACGGACACTGCGCCCGCGCCGCTGCACATTCTGGACGGCGTTCTGTTCGTGGGCGGCGTGCAGCCCGGCTACGTGGTGGGCGGCAAGGTGGGCACCAAGACGCCCTTCAACGGCTGCATCGCCGACGCCACTATCAACGGCCGCGTGCTTAACTTGCTGGAGCCCTTCAGTAATAGCAGCACCACCTTCGGAAGGTGCGGCAGTACTACCACTACTGGCGGCATTAGCCCAGGTGAGCTTTCTGTACTCAATTACGGGTTGATCCCTTTTGAAGTCTCGTGTACCACGTATTCGATGGAAGGTATATTTATTAATGGGTAGTATTTAAACGAGTGACTGTAAATTAAAGTTTCGTGACAAAAATAATTAATTTACGTTATAGTCTTACTAAGTGAGCGACTGACTGCGAGTGACGAGAAATGAACGGAACAGCAACTTACAAACATTAATTTGAGTTACTTAAACTACAAAATGAGAAGCTTCATAATATTTGACTTGAAAATAAAAGTTTGTAGACGGAGCCCCGCTGCGCGGGGCTCCTATTTCCTTCCGCAGGGTCTAAAGTAACCTAACACGAACGAGATATAGATCATCTTGTTCGAACCTAACCTGTCCATGTCGGGGTGCCCTAAGCTCCCGAACTCGCTTCGCTCGCTCTTGGACTAATTCGTTAAAAACACGAATACACTCGGACTCCGCGCATTTCTAGTCGCTCGCTTAGTAATTTAGTCGCACGGCTAGAATTTTAAAATCGGGAATGGAATAATCACAATCCACTTTTTGTAAGCTCGTTCTGGATTTTACGTTTCGTCGTTACTTTAGTCAATTCTTCGCTTACTCTAATTCATACCACTCAAGTTATTAAAACAGTATCTCATCATCAGTCGCAAAGCTTTTTTTTATTCGATCGTTTTATAATTCCCCTTTATTAATTTGGTGACCAAAGGATACACTAAATCAACCCTCGCACTAGGCAGCCTGACTGCGGCTGAAATATAGAACAGCCACTTACATGCTAGTTATAGCAGCCAATCGACGACCAGTTGCATCGAAAATCATTTTGTGGCAAACCTGTCTGACTACTGAATACTTCTGAATACTACGAAGAGTGCGTGGAGACTAACAGTAGCCACATACATTTGCTACACTAGCTCTAACGTCCAGTCAAAGGGCTGCCGTGCAAATAGGGGCGTTCTAATGGCTGCTGCAGTCATACAAAGGGTCCCCGGGGGGATTATACAAATTCTTTTACTTTTCCTCCTCCAGTTATAGAAGAACACAGCTCGCTCAAATAAATAAAACTAATCAAACAGTAAATTTTAAAATCAAAATACTCCACTGCCCGAAAACTGAATTTTAAATAAAAACAGGAAATAAAAGTCTAGAATTCTGTAAGTAATATTGCGGCACATAGCCACTTAAATCGTCGAGACCCATTATTGGAAACACTTGAGCTGGTTAAGAGTTTTCATGGGTCCCGATTTTAATTTAGTTTTGAAAAAGACGTATATATATGTATTACATTGTTATTATTTCCGTCCAGACCAAGCGCAGTGGGCCGCCACGCCTCGCCCCGACGTGCTGCCGACGCCCGGCCTGCCCGGCGCTAGCGAATCCCCACCAGTCAGAGGTACCGTAATAATATATGTTTAACAAAAGATACATTTTCATATTAAATTGCTCCGAAAGTCATATGTCTCCTTTGCATTTTGTTTTTTACATACCCAGAAAATTAAGTATTTTGTTAACAAAGAAAATTTATAAAACCCCCTACATAATATTTTTATTTCACACTGCATAATTTATCAAGTAGTAGACACGCTTCGATCGATATCTATATTGAACACGTAATTATGACACGATATCTTGTGGTAAGAGCCCGATTTAAACAGTAAAACGCCCATAACTTTTGATCGGCTGAACCGATTTTCATCAAACATAGCTAAGAACATCTTCGAGAAAGTCACCTTTCAAACAATAAAAAAAAAACTAAATAAAAATTAGTTCATCCGTTTAGGAGCTATGATGCCACAGATAGATATCCAAATACACTAACACACAAATACACAAACAGTACCAGTGGTACATCAAACTTATAATACCTCTCCATTGACCGTCGAGGCTCGGGGGTTAAAAATGAGGTAAATCCATAAGTTTGCCGTGTGTCATTACTTAGTCACTTTTGGATGGTAAATACAGCTTTTTTTTAATATATGGATTCAATTCCTGGCAAGGAATATAAATTCAATGTTTTAGTTTTTCATCATAATCGGGCCCGGGACACAATTGAAAAGCTCGCTCTTTGATTGGTCTTCAGCCCTCAAGGCTATTGTCAGATTTATAGTTTTCATTACTGTACAACAGGAGACCCCGTGTTCCACAACGCGGTGCTGCCCGTGCCGGTGGCGGAGGACACGACAGTCGCGCCCAGCACGAGCACGAGTACGACCACGACTGCCTTCCCGCCCACCACCACCACGCGCCGCCCGCCGCCCAAGCCCGAGACCGGCTGCGTACTCGCCTACGACCCCGAGTACACCACTGGGGATCCCGACGTGGGATACAGATTTGGTAAGTCATCAGTCCATATTCCCCCACTCAAAAGCCTCAATGGTAAATCCTCCCTCTACTGTTTTCACTAATCACGGCTACGTTTGCCATATATTCAGGCCTTTGAGGCTACAGAACTGCAAAAAAACGCCATTCGTACAACAGTTTGCATTGTAAACAATGTAACGAGAGTTTCTATTAAATAACTGACTACTGCTATACAGGTCCGCCTAGTTTGGAAGTCAGAGGCTTCAATAACTGCTGTAAAAAATATTTCTGAAAAGATTATTAAGATTTATATTTTTGTAATACGAAAGCTACTTCAGCATTGGAACAAAAATATGTTTGCAAACCGTCCGAGTATGTAATGCGAATACAGTCTTCCTACACACTTAATACACTCAAAGCGAGCACAGCCTTCTTTATTTTTTATCGATATGCTCACGTTTGACCACTATCCCGGCCCCCCTGGCCAAGTTACAAACGTTTCGTATTGATTATCTTTCTACAATCGTTAACGCCTTCTATTTGTATGGTCTGACCACGTGCCTTAACGTTCAGATGTTTCATTCACTTAAATTGATCCGTTTTCTGCTAGCGTTATTGATTGTAGATTGTCAACATGGCTACAGGTGCTGATGTTAAGCGATGATGTGGTTGACGGTGAAACACGCTTGCCTAGAAGTAAAAGTGCCCCGAGCCCTCACTTGCTACTGGGCTCGTTTCGCTCGCTCGAACAGTCAGAATGCTGGGTTTCTTGTTAGCTAGACGGGCTGGCTCGAATTATGCTGAATTCGCTTGCCCGGCTCGCAAGAGTTCGCTTGTTCAGTTAATGTGCGGTTGGAGTGAGGACTCGCATCGCATTCTTAGCTCTGCAGCCGTATATGCGTAAGTGAATACGGCAACGCAAAGAATTTCACCGCTATCCAATCGACCAAATCGACCAATCACACAGACGGAAATCCACATCGCGTCATTCATCTCGCATGTGATTGGTCGATTTGGTCGATTGGATAACTGTCAAACTCTCTGCTTTGCCGTATTCACTTACGCAATACGGCTGCTGGTCTTGCAGTGATCATTCTGGTTTAGAAATGGGATCGCTTCGCTTGCCTCTCTGTAAAGGCCTCGTGAAACAGACAGCGAACAGATAGCGTGGCGAAAAGCGTATTTATTTTGTGAATCAGTTCGCTTTCGCTTTTCAATGGATTCAAACATAAGAAAAAAAAAACACTTCGCCTTGCTGTCGTTTCGCTGTCTATTTGAAGAGGACTTTATCTCGGCTAAATAAGCCAACGCTCACAACCAAATAACGTCGTAAAGGAAACTTGCCATTACTTTATAAAAACGTTTTCACGAAACTGCATTGCGGGCTTGAACTGCATCTGTAATAATACCGGCCTATAACTATCCCACTGCTTGACAAAAACCTCTTCTCATACGGAGAAGATATGAGCATTGATCACCAAGCTTGCTCAGTGCGGGTTGGTGATTTCAGACTTATATTAACTATAAGGCCAGGTTTCCTCACGGTGTTTTCCTTTACCGTAACTAGTGATGTGTAAGATTAACTTGGGAAGTACATGTCTTATTGGCACTTACCCGAATTTGACCTCGAGCACGAGAGGCGAAGTCTTAGCCACTTGACCTCCACGACTTTCAACCGCGCCTGCTTATTATATTTTTTGTTTAAAGTATTGTTCTATAACGAATATGTTCTTTTAGGAACGCGCAACGACAGCCGCATCGAGTACTCGAAGCTGCCGGGACGCCACATGCAGGGCTTCGACCTCACCATCGCGTTCCGCACCTTCGACCAGCACGGCGGCCTGGTGTTCTACGCCGCCGCTGACAAGGACCCCTCGCAGTTCCTCGCCTTCTACATGAAGGACGCCAAGGTAATGACCGCTAAATACAAGTTATGGGAAAATTCATTAAGGAGAAAACAATTCCCATCTAACCACGTAGTAACATCGGAAAATGTTGTGCTGCTCCCATACTGAACTGCTAGGAGAACAGATTGGACAGGTTTCCGAATTATCTGAAACACTCCAGGGACACCCACATACTTAGCATAGACTATAGACTACGCAGATTTAATAATGATTTTTTTAGTAGTAGAGCTCTCTGTGTCGGAGCTCGTCCCTGGATATATTACCTACCGGCAAACCTAAGATAGAGGGTATTGTTATGTGTGTCTGATATAATGCAAAGAGACACTGGTAGTACATAACAAATTGTTAAGCAAACACTAAATCTGCATTACCACGGACACAAAGAAAATTGGTTTCGAATAAATTGCACTAGATGGCGTGATAAGCTTCGATTTGTTATTGAGTTTTATGAAATATTAATATAGAGACGATCATAAAATAATTAAGGCATATTGGGCTCTTAATTCACATTTCAAAGATTATTTGAATGGATCATTTAAAATTGATTCCAATAGATGGCGCGGTTGTAAATTTCTGAAGCATCCATTCTATTTTTTAAATTTGTTATAACACATTTTGGTATAATAAAACTGTAAAAACTTGCAAAAAATTCTATAAAACAAAATGTCACTCTATTTTAAAAAAAATACTCACGAACCGATTAAAGCCTTTTACTTGCAAGAAGCTACTAACACCATCTATGTCCGTAGAACAGAACCGAACGCGATTGATGTTTTTAGAAAAATAATCGGTTTAATCAGACGAAAAACGCTAGTTACGTCGGCACGGTTTGTTTGTATGGGATGAGGCATCTGTATGCTAGTATTATATTATCTGTGACATTACGTATATTCTTTTTTTCCAGCTGCACTTCACATTCAACTGCGGCGGTGCGACGGCGCTGATCTCGTCGACGCAGACGTACAACGACACCGAGTGGCACACCGTGACGCTCACGCGCTCCGAAGGGCACGGCAAGCTGGCCGTGGACTCCGAGCTGGTTGGCCAAACCAGCGCAATCTGCCGCGCGCCCGCCGCTTTGGCCGCGCCCTACTACTATGGAGGACTGCGGGCTCTCACTCCGCAAATCAACGCTAACCTTAAGGTAGACCTCTAAATATCTATATTATCATCATCATCATTTCAGCCGAACATAGACCTTCCAAGTGTCGCCGCATAAACCGGTGCCATGTGTCTCACATCTACCGCAATAATAAATCAAGTCATCTAGCTAGCCTTTAATGCACCACTGTTAGGCATATGTCTGTCTCTCTTTTTCTAACACATTTGTCCTCTATATATTAAGGACAATCAGAATGCTGAAAGTCTCACAGCCAGTCTTAGCATTCTGCAAAACAGGCGTTCCTTGTGCTTTATCTGAAATATGGGATAATTACATACCATTTGAGAAGAAGCCTAGAAGCCTAATATAATTGGGAGGAGGCAGACACATCATGTTTCTTTTGTATGTGTTTTTTTTTAATGATTAATTTAATTGTGAACAAAAGATTAATGTCACACCGTATTATGTAATTGGGAAGCGTACTGCCTCCTGAGATGCAGTCTTAAGTGCCTAGTAAGCAGAGCTTTTACGCAAAAATGGCACTTAAGATTGCCTTAAATACTGTCTCGTCGGTGTACTGGTCACTAGCGCTACTGCTGAGCATGAGGTTTTATTCCCTGGTCGAGCAGAGTGTTATTGGGGTTTTCCACCTGGAATTTCGCCCACTATTACATGGGACTGTAGCACTCCTGTCTAATCCTAAGGGGCCTACAGGCGTGACATTATGTTACATTCTGGCTCTAGCCCCCGCACTACTTAAAATACTTCATGTTCTGGGCAATTTTGGTTCCAGTACATTTACTAAATACCTAGACAGTATTAGGTTAGGTGTTATGTTATGGAAATAAATATTTAGATTGTTAGTTATATCGTAACGTTTTGATGCAGGGCTTCTACCAGCCGTTCAAGGGCTGCCTCAAGGGGCTGCAGATGAACGGGCAGCAGGTGTCGCAGGAGGCGGCCTACCGCGTCAACTCGCTGCGGTGCTCCGACAATGTAGAGGAGGGCGTATACTTTGGACCCTCCACCAGCCTAAACGACAGCAACTACTTGAAGGTAACATCTTCTCCTTTGAGATTTGATGGTACATTTGAACTGGCCCAGTTGGCATTTGATGACCTGTACAGTGTGGACAGTTAGGACACCCCAGCAAGTGTTCAGGGACACCGCATTCGCAATTTGTGTTTAATGGACTTACAAAACTTGTTTTATCTATCTACTTGGATCCTTGGGGCCACTTGGTTGCGCAACCAGTTTATGCCTTCCACAAAGAGCAATACAATTCATGACCGAGAGGAAGATGCTTCTTGGGCTTAATGAAGTCATGAACATATCTACCTACAACAGCAAAGATTTCTTCTTATAATCATTCATACTACACTTAATACATTTTAAATACTGAGGATACCGCGTCAATACATGTCAGAGGTCTGTGGAATTTTGACCTTTATTTGTACGGTCTTTACACTATATTTTTTTGCGGTTTAGACATTTGCAGGTAGAGCAAAGTATCTTATAATAATAATAACAGCCTGCTACTGTCCCACTGCTGGACACAAGCCTCTATTCAAAAAGAAAAGGCATGGGCGTGTTACCACGCTTGCTCAATTCGGTTTGGCGGTTTCAAACTTAGGTCTAAAACACATTTTAATTACAGCTCCTTGAAAAGTTCAACGTGGGCGACGAGGTCTCAATCTCCATGGAGATCCGACCTCGGAACAGCACCGGCCTGCTGCTCAGCGTGACCGGCAAGAAGCACTACCTGGTCCTCGAACTGCTGGACAACGAGGTGGTGGCTACCGTGGACAACGGCCACGGCCCCTTCCGCGCCAGCTACTCGCTCGGCAACAACAAGTTCGCGCTCTGCGACGGCAACTGGCACAAGATACACGGTAAGCTAACTAGCCGTCACATCATGATCATTACAGCCGAAAGACGTCCACTGCTGAACATAGGCTTCTCCCAAGTATCGCAACATTGACCAAAAGCCGTCTTTCTTAACCTAATATTACAGAAAAGCGAAATTGTATGTTTATAATATGTTTGTAAAGGACATTCTCTAGAAGCTCAGTACAGCAATTGCCAATTCTTATTGCGAAATGTTTTGGCAACACGAAGCACGCGCCCTTTTAATTATGAACCGATTTGATGATTATTTTTTGTTTGAAAGCTGGTGCTTATCATGTGGTCCCATTTAAATTTGATCAAGATATGACGAGTAGTTTTTAAGTTATCCTTAATAATCCGTATTTTCATTGTACAAGGTAGCCACATTGCCATCTTTAAATCCAATTTTGTAGGTTTTATAACAAAAATTAGCGAAATAATAAAATAGAGAATTTATTTTGTTTAGTATTTAATAAAAAATAAACACAGGCGCAAAAACCCTAACCTATTTTAATCGACAGCAAAAATATATAATCTGTATTACATACCACTGAAAATGTTGTTAAACGAGTCGATAAAATCGAAATGTTATGTCGCTGGAAACACTATTAAAGAGTATAATCCAAGAGCCCCCAGATGTTTTTGAATCCTTTCTTCAATCAATGTGTGGAATTGAATAGTCTTAGTATATGTACTTTGAACTTACGCATTTAGCTTTGTGTATCAAAGTTTATTTTTGAGTGACTATACAAAGGCCCAAAAAGTATTGATTGCAACCGACTTTGATCTTTGTATTGTATAAAACTGACTTGACTTTGACTTTGTTATTCCATAACTTGATACTCGTATATATCTCGAATTCTTAATTCAAATATTACTTCAATAATTAGATTAACTAATTTTCTAGTTGTGTTTTAAGTATCAGGTAGGTAGAAATAAAACACAACAAACAATGGTTAATTATGGTATTTATTATAGAAATTGGATTTATAATTAAACTTATTAAAAAGTATGTTCTATAATAAAAATAAAACTGACATCACTCAATTTAATGCCATTGCATCCAATAGGCAAAAACACACAAAAACGAGGTTCAAATGTGTACACGTGTTACGGTTTAGGCTCACGACGTCGCCCGAACGCATTCACCGATCGTGTACATTAGCGAACTGTAACCAAACAGTAACAGTCACGCGGTTTCTAGTGTGTACGAAACTGGCCCTATGTATTTGATTAAACTGACTCGATGACATTGCTTGGCGTATGCGGTGTTTAAATTTATGAATTTCGACTACGAGAACACTTTCTACATTCACATAAATAAACTTACACTTTTTCCCAGGCAGAAACTAAAGCACAACCAATCATTTTTTATTTATGAACCCTAATTTTTGTTACAGTTGTGAAGTCACTGTACGTGGTGTCCGTGGGTGTCGACGGGCACTTCTCGAAGCCGGGGCTGGGTCGCGGCTCCTCGACGCAAACCCAATCCGCTCTGTTCATCGGCGGAGGCCACATCCGCCACCTCAGCAAGGTGCACGGCAAGCGCTCGCAGCGCGGCTTCACTGGCTGCATCAAGAACATCGTCATTGGCGAATCAGCCATCAAAATACCCATCACGGCTGCCTACAGAAACACCCATGTCGGTGTGTGTCCCCTCGACTAATAGCGAAATATATTCATCTTATAGTTACAGAAGGTTTTTTTGTCGCGTGGCCAAACATGGCCGCCATCTTGTTTTTCACGCGCCAAACATGGCCGCCATCTTGTTTTTTGCGTGCCACCCTCACAATGTCATCCTTGCGCCAAAAGATCGTTGAAGCACTGAAACTGTAATCACCGTATTATCCAAAGACGAATTTAATAGGCGAATCATATATATAGATCTTTTTGTATGAAACATAACTTTCATTTCTATGGATAGGCTCGTAGTAAAACCAAAAGTTTATATAGAAAATTATTATTAATTATGTATGTATGCGTTCTTTTTAATTGTAACTGCTACACCGACTATAGAACATAACTGTAATTGTGTATGTAAACCAAAATAATAATATATAAGTATATTTACCATTAAAATGGATGTCTTATTTTCTTGTCAATATCCATACTCGTAGACCTCTTTTAGAATTATGCCAATATATCTCAACATGGGTTATTGTATTGCTGCACGTCTGAACATCTTATGATGCGATCTTCTTGAGTTGCACCTCGTCTGTCCGTCTGTTTTTTGAATTTACTAATGTTATTATTTCATTAAAACTAGAGTAAAAAATAGCAAGGTTTTAATATGATGGGGAACTTTGCACAGTAATTATAGCTGTGTTATAAAAGCAAGTTACCAAGCAACAGCCGAATTGCACAAGTGAATTCGGCAAGACGAAGGGTTTGACCGCTATAAAATCGACCATATAAAATCACGTGCGAGATGAAAGACGCGATGTGGACATATAACAATAGCGCTCAAACCTTTTGCGTTGCCGAATTCACTTACGCAACACGGCTTCAGTTAGCATCTGAGAGCAGAGGTTCATGTTTTTCCATCCGCCATCAGGAATTCAGCCGTGATTCCGTCATCACCCCCTTGTTGTTTTAAGCTGTTTCAGAGCCGTCCTAATCTCGTACAGGCCCGTCACTATAACGAAAATATCCCGGACGTCTTTAATTGTGTTTATACGTAACTTACAACTGCGTATTTTTTATTGGATTGCTGATCACATCGACCTATAAATGAAGTCATTGATTAATGTGGGGCATACCGTGTTCAAATCAACAAAAGTTATCCTTACCTGAAGTACGTGGACATAGCAACGGTCGAGTGCTGACACCCAGCAGTAACAAAACTTTATTACTGTAAAATAGTGCCAAATACATAGGTACATCGTGTAGAAATAATCATAAAATACCAACAGTTAAAAACAAACTGAACTCTGTGAAATACCCCAACCTCGTTACAAGAAGTTAGCAATATTATCGATAGCCTATATTCAACTGATCAATATGGTATATCTAGCAAAACCTTGAAAGCTGTTAAAGGACTTATACTCGACAAACTAATAACCTGTATTAACGACTGCATAAGAGCTGGATATGTCCCTGTCTCTCTCAAGATAGCTTAATTTGGCCCAATCTTAAAATCTGGCAAAAAAAACCCGGGTTCTTATCGTCATATATCAGTTCTATTTATGACTAGCATTTTAAATCTTCGGAAAAACTATTTATTTGAATAAGAATTAATACTACTATACTAATGTTACCAACTTTTCTTTCTACCGGCGGCGGCGGCGATCTAATAAAATTTTAGAAAACAGTTTTTTAAAATAAATTATAGCCGATGTTACTTCTTGATAATTTAGCTTTCTATTGGTGAAATAATGGTTAAAATCGGTCCAGTAGTTTCGGAGCCTATTCGGTACAAACAAAAAATCTTTCCTCTTTAAATTATTACTAGCTTTTACCCGCGGCTTCGCTCGCAGTGAAGCCATTAAAATATTTTTTTTTTTAATAAAAAGTATCCTATGTTACTTCTAATACCTCCAAGAATATGTACAAAGTTTCATGATGATCGGTTCAGTAATTTTTGCGTGAAAGCGTAACAAACAAACTTACATTCACATTTATAATATTAGTAAGGATAAAGAGTATATATAAAAAAATTGCAAAAAAAAATACAAAAAGTATATATTATTTTTTTATTTCAAAATATTTTTTTAAATTTGTTATTGTTTTTTATAGTTTATTAATTGTTTAATTATATTAGATTATAGATTTAAATAAAGCTTTTGACACGATGATCCAAAAAGCTTCTTCAAAAACTGCTCGATATTGGCATTAAGGGATCCACATTGAGTCATATCTATTTGATTGAGTCATATCTCTCTCAAATAGATATCAGATATTGAAAATTGGTGAAACCAAAAGTTCTGCTGAACTTATTACTTTTGGAGTACCACAAGGTTCCCCTCTTTGGGCTTTTGCTCTTTTTAATTTATATTAATAATATAATAGGCCTAGACGCTGCAGACGTCATCCTATATGCCGATGACATATGCGTCTTCTACTTCGGTTCTACACCCGAACCATAGAAAAGATAGTAAGTAGGTCACGAGAGTACAAGGCAGCAGTCTCGACTATTGTATTTTGGGGGCTATACTCCAAGTAATAATACACAGAAGATTAGCCTAACACAAAAACTAAATTTTATTAAATAAACAAAATATTGCATCAAGAGATGTTGAGAGTGTCTTCTGCGTATAGATGTCCAAGGCTTGATGTTAAAGGATGAAAGATGCAATTTTCCTGAAAACAAAGAAAAATAGGTTATCCTATGGACTTAACAACATAAAAATGCATTAAATATTTATTCAATATCAATTCATTGCTGTGGCAAAAGGGAAGCTTAGCATAGTGTCGCAAGTGTTAAGGTAAGACAACAGGCCAGTTAGATAGCGGAAGATGATTCTAATGTTGGTTCTTGAATGTCGCGTGGCTCGTGGGACGAAGCGCAAGCTTTCATACTTATGAGCAGGACAGTATTTCTTCCAGCAGTAGATTATGTCGGCGTGCGTCGACGTCTTACTCTATAGAATACATACACAGCATACTGTTCTCCGTAAAACTAAAAATAGTAGGGGTGAAAGTATGAAATTGCCGTTTTATGGTAATAGGTACTTCGAATTGACATAGAACCTTCATGGTTTGAGATTTTTGAGTGAAACTTTTTGCACTTCAACTTTTTCGAAGAACTTCATAGGTACCATACCTATGAAGTTCTTCTTTTAAAAAATGTGCAACATTCGATTATCGATTTTTTGTTTTTTTTTTACTCAGCTTAGACAAGGAAGATGGATACTTCGAAAATTCGAGTGATTTTTGAATACGAGTTCCGGCGCGGAACTAACACGGCAGAAACAGCTCGCAATATCAATGTTTATTTGTTGCGTTTGGAGAGGGGACTGCTAATGAACGCACCGTGCGATTTTGGTATAACGCTTTCGTGATGGAAACTTTGATTTGAAGAAGGTAATGGTAACTGTTTGGTGGTCTCAGCATGGTGTTATTCACAATAGCTTTCTCCGATCTGGTCAAGCAATAACGGCAGATGTCTACTGTCTGTGTTTTAACTCTACAGGAACTGCAATTAGAAACCATTCGTCACCTTCCGTATTCGCTAGACCTTGCTCCAAAGGACTTCCATTTTTTTCGTGATTTGGACAATTTTCTACGTGTTAAAGTTATTTTCTCAGGAGGCAGTACAAAATGCTTTCACACAGTTTGTCGAATCTAGATCACCAGTTCTATAGCAAAGGCATGGTCTCAGCATGGTGTTATTCACAATAGCTTTCTCCGATCTGGTCAAGCAATAACGGCAGATGTCTACTGTCTGTGTTTTAACTCTACAGGAACTGCAATTAGAAACCATTCGTCACCTTCCGTATTCGCTAGACCTTGCTCCAAAGGACTTCCATTTTTTTCGTGATTTGGACAATTTTCTACGTGTTAAAGTTATTTTCTCAGGAGGCAGTACAAAATGCTTTCACACAGTTTGTCGAATCTAGATCGCCAGTTCTATAGCAAAGGCATAAATGACCTTCCTATTAGATGGCAGCAATGTATAGTTAATAATGGTAATTATTTTGATTATATAATTATGTTAAATTAAAAAAAAAACTAATTTCAATATTTCAGTACAAATCGGCAATTTCATACTTTAACCCCTAATGCAAGTGCAATCGCTAAGATGATTAACTGGCAGTTCATGAACAAATCGCAGCACCTATTAAAATTGCATACATCGAAATAGTAAAAAACATTCGTTCCCTGATGTTAGTAAACATGATGGAAACCAGCATCTATGGAAACTTAACTCTACACTGACCTTTTTAGGTTTTGTTTTGTTCACGTTGTTAAGAGACTGTTTGCTGGATTCAGCGTAGACGTGCGCGTCACCAGTCGCGGGAACTTGCCCTTCATCACTCGCGGTAGCCTGCGCGGTAGCTAGCTCTTTCTCTGGGCCCTCGTCCTGCCAAAAAAAAAGAAAAATTAAGTACATATTTGCGATTAGAGCACCTTACACCCTAAGATCAGTCATCAAATTCAACGGAGGTCGAAAAAACCTTAAATTCGCAGGCCTGTGCTACCAACCATCTGAAAGTAATCCCAAATAGTAATTAAGAATGAGTTATAAGCAAAGTATCTCTGCCCAAATCCATGCATAGGAGATATCTAACAACAAGCTCAAATGTGACACCCGACTTGCCAAGGGGTATCATGTTATCCAGTTACTGGGTTGTGGAGGTCAGATAGACAGGTGCCCCATGTAAAATAGGTACTGGCACTCAGCTCCATTCATCGATCACCGGGATGGCAAACGCCACTAGTTAGTGCCATCCACTACCCCGGTGGCAAGCCCGAAGGTGGCAGATGGGAATAAAGGAACTGGAAGCCAATCCCATATATTAGGGCAAATGCCATGTAGTTATAAGCCTTTTTATGTCCCCACTGCTGGGACACAGGCTTCCTCTCTGTGAGGGAGGGAATATGCCTTAATCCACAATGCGGGCGCAGTGCGGGTTGATGGATATGAAAACTTAATTCTACACTGACCTTTTTAGCTTCTGTCTCGATAACATTGTTAAGAGAATGTCTGCTGAGCTCGGTGTCGGCGGTAGCTTGCTCTTGCTCTGGGTTCTCGACCTGCCAAAATCTTAAGTAAATGAGTCGTGTTGAATATGGAGGGTCGTGGGCGAAGGTAGACTTGCAAATGTCTACAGGCTCGGGTAGAATTAAGATAAGCAGTGAATTTGACTGCCTGAATTTTCACTAGGATTTCTCTCGGATAACAGGAGCTGTCGGTGAGGAACAAGAAGAAAGATTACACCAAATTTTGAAAGAAATAAAACATAGATATCAAGGAAAGTCGAATACTGAATGAAAACATAGTATTGTTTAGCCCAGTAGAAATCAAAACTAAAATCTGCAAAATCGCAAAGCTTGGTGTAGTTCTGTATATTTGGTAGGTTGTATGGACCAGGTAGGGTAGTGTCAATCCAAATTTGCAAGTTCGAAAAACTTGTGCTAGCTGCGCACCACGCGGAAAACTGCAAATATTTGGGACTGTTTCACTTTTTGTTCTAATATTCTTAAACTGTGCGTTTTTCGACCAACGAAAAACACAACATTTTCAAAGTTTATTAAATTTTCAACAATTTAAGCCTAACCGCAGCTCGATAAACCCTATAGGGACCAGGCTATGGTTCTTAAGAAGATTTCGAAGATTTCCACCTAGCATCAAGTGCACCATGAAAATTGTAATGTCTATGACACGCTATGATACGAAATTTATGAATCTATTTTTGGAGAATACGTCATAAAAACCGTTGCGATAATAACATTGTAGCAGCATTGATGTAATATCATTTTAAGGACGTTATTGTACGAAAAGGCGAAGTAATATCAAAACAATACTGCATGGCGGATGGTTATAGTAGGCCCTTTGTAAATCTTTGGCTGAAAGTGTATCACTGGGGCTGTATATATGTACCGGATACCTGTATCCGTATTATGTATGTACTTATATACTTGTGGCTGTATGTGTAGGCCTGGATCTGTTTACTATGTACCTGGATACTTGTGTCTGTATTATGTATGTACCCGTATACTTGTGGCTGAAACAAAACACGGCTGAAGTATACAGGCACAAAAGTATCTACGTACATAATATTATTATGCACGTGGATACTTGTGTCTGTATTATATACCCGTATAACTTTGGCTGTAAGTGTAAGTCTGGGTCTGTATTTTATGTACGTGGATACTGGTGTCTGTATTATGTATGTACCTGTACACCTTTGTCTATAACTGTAATAGGTCTGTTATTTCTGTAATAGGTCTGTTTGTCTAAGAAGACTATGTTTGAGACCGTTACAAAAAAAACCCTTTGCCCCCACAAGCACATACACAATGGCGTCGTACAACAAATCGCAGCACCTATTAAAATTACATGAAAAAAATACAAAACATTCCTTGCCTGATGTTAGTAAGCACGATGAAAAGCAGCACCTATGGAAACTTAATTCTACACTGACCTTTTTAGTTTCTATGTCGTCCACTTTGTGAAGAGACTGTGTGCTGGGCTCGGCGCTCGCGGGCAGGACCCCAGTTGTTCGTTCTGGTGTTCCGAGTTGCCAAGCATGATCGTATCGGACTGGTCGTTCCAGCTGACGATCATTCACGTTTTGCACTGGTCTCTCGCCCTGCCGATTATTCACGTCAAGCACATGTCGTGCGCGCTGACTATGGCTAGCCGCACGAAGGATTGTCCGATGTCGTTCAGTCTTCTGAGCAGCAGCAAACCGCAGCAACGTGGCATACCGGTCAGTCCTACAAACATTTTGTTTTTGTAAACCACGCTCCGAATTTGAATTGAACTTCATTGGAAAATGTTGAAGTTAATCGTGAAAATTTGCAAAACCAAAGTCCTAACTGTTGCAACGGGACGGAAGGAGGCGGTGCGTGGCGGGTTGGGGTTGGCGGGCGGTTGTTCAGTGGGCAGTGGGGACATAACCAGTGCATGGGATGATGATTAGGAGCCGGCAAGGAGACTGGTGAAAGATATCCTACTTACCAAGGCTGATAGTAGGCAGCTCGTCGGAGCAACTGCTCAGGAGTCACATTATGTTGACGAGATATTCGATTGCGTTCGTGACGCAGAATTCTATTTAATCGAATGTTGTCGTAGTATTCGTTGCACGAAAGGTGACCCATTGTAACTAAACTAAAACTTCATTTTTTTTTTAAATTGATTTGGGAAAACGTAACGCACCACTCCTGAATTTGAAACTAATTAAACACACGAATTTAATAACGCGAACTAGAGACCGCTAAAAACTGATTTGAAACACTGTATGGGGAAAATGGCGGCCAGACATGTTAAATATTGCGACACGACCGCAGCTGCACCGAACGACTGACCGGACTGAAGTTCAGTGCAGTACCGCCGGGCGCTTCGGTTCCCTCGCGTCGGGCTCCGCCCTCGATGCAAGTTCCGCGCATGCGCGCTGCCCAACGAAAACAAAACTGCATTATAATTTAAACCGTGTTATGCAGAAAGCAGCCATGTGATGATTTAAGAACAATTTTATGTCGATTTCTGTCGAAAGGTTATTTATTGACTTTCTGATTATTTTAAGTTCCAGAAAATATTGGTAAAAGTTATTCATGCATATTTTTTCGTCTTGTCCAGTATTTACAAATACTGCTTTTCATACAAAATAACATATTTCGTAGAAACCACAATAAAAGGTTTATGCTACCAGCCACATGAGTAGGCTGTGTTCTGTATTATTTTAAGTCGGAAGATAAGTAAATAAACAGATTTATCGCTTGCTTGGTTTAGCTCTAAATTCTGGGTTGGTTGTCGGTTGATATTTGGTTGATTGATTATATTCTGGTAGTAGATTTGTGACCACTGGTTAAATTATACGAAATTATATGGTTTAAAGTTTATATTGAGACTGGTTATAAAATGGTAAATCTAAGCTAAATTAGCACTAAGATAGTTTGATATGGTTTGGTTGAGTTACGCGATTGGTATCCGAACACGCACTAACTCGGCAATACTTGCGATACATGCATTTATGGAAATGCACGGAGGCAAAAGTGCTGAGCTGTTCAGTTGCAAATATTGCATCGAACATATTCCCGAGCACAAGACGAGATAAACGGATAATAGTATGGTCATCAAATCACCTTAGTGAACAAGTGCAATGGTAAACAAATAAAATTAGGTATAAATTAGTAAACATTGGTAAAAACCTTATACTAAAATGGTAAAATAAAGAATAATGTTATAAACTAAAACAAAAGTAAAAATGTAACAAATGTTTCCTCTAAAAACAATTCTTTACACTAAAGAGTCTTCCACTATAAGCACTCGTTCTTTTCGCACTACAGGCAACGTAGCCCTTTCCTTTTTCCCCGCACTACGCATAGCACTGGGCCACCGCCTGGCAAAATATGCACTTAAACCTATGTGTTCACTCTCACTTTGCTGACGGTCAGCATTACTCTGCATTCGCGGTTTCACTTCACTTTGCACAGTGGTTGACTCCGATGTAGTCGCCACAGACTCCTGTCTGTGGTGAGGCTCCGCCCGACTGGCCGTAGAATACGGGCAGCATCTCACTCTCGTCCAGACCCATGCTGCTGCTGCGCATAGGACAACTCCCAACAGTATGTAGACAACGGTGTAATGGTGAATGTCTATATCATCGACCTCTGCTTTGGTGGATTTCAGTGTTTTGATTTGTTCTCTTAGAATGAATAGTGATCTATTCAGACTCATGTCCTCTGGTAATTCGGTTTCGGTTGGTATCTTGACGTTCACAATATGGTTTATTTGGTCTAGCTCTGGTACGAGCATGTCAGGTGAAAAAATTAATTGGTTGGATTGTTGTTGTAAAGAGTACAGTGTGAAATCTTTACTTTTAATAAAGCATTTTTGAGTCATGCTAATGACCCCTGCTCGAGTCAGCTGACGAATGGTTACTTGATCGTCACATATGATTTTAATGGAATATGTGTGACAGCAAAAATAGAGGTATTGTGACGTTAAGTGTAATTCTACCCATTTATTTTTGCACACTGTTCTTTCTGTTTTGCACCTTCGGTTTATAGGGCTTATTTCACGAAAGTTTTGGTCATTTTTCAAGTTTAAAATTGGTTTGAAGAGCTCACACATGAGAGATTCTCCGTGATACAAGCATGTGACAAGTTCATGTTTGGTGGGTAGAAGATAAGCATCCTTTTTTAGGTTCACTGCGACGTACTCCGATATTGGTATTATGCTGGTCATACTGTAATTGGTTTGTTGTAGAACGGGTATATTTGAAAACTTTCTCGTGCTATGAGCGGGAATGTAATTTCGAAGATAATATATTTTTCTGTGACCCGCGCCTTTGTTCTCAGTAGCTTGTAGATATGCTGAAGGTCTGTCTCTATGTTTGCGATTGGTAGGTTTAAATCTTGAGGCATTTAGCCATAGATAATTTGTAGCTCTCGTTTGAGCTGTGCTGGTGTCAGTAGATGCAGACTGATTTGACCATGGTAGATCTCCGATATTGTATCGATCAAAGTGTCCTTTTCAAGTTTCAGTGTCCTGTATCCTTTTCAAGTTATGCATCATATTAATTGTAGCTATAGAGACTAATGTGAAATCTTGTTGTCTAGTTATTACTTATTACATATACTGTTAACCTTGTCCAAGGCATTTAAATGTTAATTTATGGTTTTGTGTTGCTTTGCTATTATGTCTTCAGTTCTTTGTAGTACATTGTGCTCTGCTTCGACGATAGATGTCAAGTTCTTCCATAACTGACCTTGATGGTTTTGGTTAAGGTGTACAAGTTCAATGTCCTGCTTGTATTTTTCTGCGAAACTTTCGTCTAATACTCCGAACAATGAGTTTGCAATTGAGCCGACAGCGTTGATAAGGCCGCGTCGTGTTCGTATACGCTCGCCGTAATCACAGTCTAAAAATGATTTTTATACTGTGCCGTAATGCTGGCTAATCAACAGCTGGTTGTAGTATTGCAGTTCATTGTAATCGTGCCGTATTTGTTGGAGTATCATATTACAGTGACTGGATTCCATAGAAATATCTGGATTCCATAATTGTTTCACATGTTTTGTCGAGATAGCTTGTAAAGTCATTGATGGCTTTATCTCCTTGCCAATACGGAGACATGTTAAAGTAGGTATGTCACTAACTTCCAAGTTTTGTTTGTATCAAATTTTGTAATGTGGAATATAGCTGTTGTTGGCAGTATTATACCTACTTAAGAACAATAACAATGCCAGTGCAATGTTGGCAATTTTGGGATAGGTACTGGACGTTCTAGTTTTTGGTTGCAGGTGGTTACGTGGTCTTTTTTCTGGAGTTTTTGATTGTACTGGTTCGCCTTTTGGTTTTTCTGGTATGGTAGCTTCCACCTGGTTTATTGGTAAAACTGATAATTTAACTACAGGGCGCTTCATGTAGCCGTTTTTGGTTTTTAGAGTCACTACTCTGACGTGTTCGTCTTTTCCTGGATGAACTTCCATGACACGACCCATTGGCCATTTCCCTGCTGGTAAGTTGTCGTCGTGTATCATTACTAAATCACCCACGTTGACGTTCTTCTGGTATTTCATCCATTTGTTTCTGGTTGATAGTTGAGTTAAGTACTCTGTTTTCCATCTCTTCCATAAATCTTCAAATAGTTTTGAAACTAGATGCCACCTGGTTCTGGCATCGTCTGCTGTTTCAATTATGGTTAAACCTGGTCGTGCCGATAGGAAATGAGCTGGTGTGAGGAAATTTAGATCCTCTGGGTCTTCTGATAGCGCACAAAGTGGTCGTGAATTTAGACAAGCTTCTAGTTTTGATAACAGTGTGGTGTATTCTTAAAACGTAAGTTTTTGTTGTCCAATCACGCGTTTGAGGTGGTGTTTGAGACTTCGCACGGCTCTTTCCCAAAGTCCTCCCGCATGAGGCCAAGAAGGTGCGTTGAAATGCCATTCAATTTGTAGTTCTGTTATCTCTTTATAGAATGAGTTCTTGAAAATATTTTGAAGATGGTCGTATTCTTCTTGCAGAATTCTGTTGGCTCCAACGAAATTGGTTCTATTGTCGCTATAGATATGACGTGGAGCTCCGCGTCGTGCTGCCATTCTGGTTATTGCGGCTATGAAAGCTGAGCTGGTTAAATCTGACACGAGTTCTAGATGCACAGCTTTCGTCACCATACACACAAAAAGCGCTATGTAGCCTTTGGTAGTTTTAATCCCGCATCCTTTGTTTGCTTTCACTTCTACAAAGCCTGTGTAGTCGACGCCACAATGATAGAAGGCGCTTTCAGCGTTGACTCTGGATGATGGTAGATCACCCATGAGCTGGTACTGTTGGATGGGCTCTTGTTTTTTGCATGTAACACACTGTCGTATAACTTTCTTTGTAGCTGAATATCCGCTGATTATCCAATAATTTTGTCGGATGTTTGACAAAGTAAGACGCGCCCTACCGTGGTAGCTTAGCTCATGAGCGTATTGGATTATAAGCGTGGTAATTCGATGGTTATGTGGTAGTATGATTGGGTGTTTCATCTCTGAACTTATTTGTGCGTTTCTTAATCTGCCGCCTACTCGCAGAATACCATCTTGGTCTATGATAGGGTGTAATGGTAAAAGTTTACTTTTCGAATGTACGTTTCCATTCTTAAGTAAGCAACTGATGTCATTGGAAAACTCCATATGTTGCACACTTTTAATAATCTGCAGTTTTGCGCGACGCAGTTCAAGTAGTGTGAGATAAGGTTGACGGCCCGCTTTTGCAGTATTTAGACGTAGTATCCATGCAAAAACGCGTACAATTTTTGCAAAGGAATTCAATTTGTTTAATAAATGGTTAATAATGTTTGGTATGGTCATGGTTCCTTTCTGTTGTTTTTCCACAACTACTGCGTTAGACTGTCTTATCTCTAAGCTGGTTTCATATGTGGTTTGAAGTATGTCTTGGTTTTGAAATGATTGAATCCATGATGGTCCTTGCCACCATAGATCGTGGTTTTTTAGTTGTTTGGTTCTTAATCCACGGCTGGCACAGTCCACTGGATTTTGTCCCACAAAGCAACCATCCTAATTGCGTTTGTTGGGCTATTGGTTGATCTTCGCCATCGCCCCCCAGAAGGCCACCTAAAGCAATCTTGCTGTATACATCTGCTCCTAACAGTAGGTCCACTGGTCGACTGGTATTAAATTCTGGGTCTGCCAAATTAATGTTTTGTATGTGAGGCCAAGTTGGTTTTATGAATGACTTATTTGGTAAACTTTTTATTAAATTGTTCATTATAAGGACCTCACCTTCTAAGGCAAACTCACTATATATTGATTTAATTCGGATAGTCCTTACACCCTTGCAGTTGTTTTGTTTTTCTTCAACGCCGAATATGGTCCCTTTGCAAGAGTGTCTTCGTATTATTAAAACTTGTGCCGCCTTCTCACTTATTAAAGAAATTTGAGAACCCTGGTCAATCAAAGCTCTCATGGTATGGTATGTGCCATCGTATCCTGGAACTTCCACTAAGGCCGTAGCTAAGAGTGTCTCGGACATGTCATTTCAAGATACATAGGTTGAAGCTGCTGCTTGTTCATGATTGGTCACGCATGATGTCGCAAGTGTGTGCGCAGCCTTATGGTTTATTTTTGCTGATGTGTTTTGCCTATTTTTGGTTGTAATTGCGTCATGCAATAATGAATTATGTTTAGCGTTGCATTTGCGACATGTTTTATTAGAAAAACAAGGTTTATTTAAATGGTTGAATAGGCAATTCGTGCAACAATTTAAATGGTTGACAGTTTTTAGTTTTTGCTCATCTGACATTTGCAAAAATTGGGTACACACCCACAACCCGTGGTCAGCATTACACAATGCACAGGTGACTGACCGCGACACGTGTAATGATTTCGTTTGGTTTTTCGTATTGTATGATGATTCTTGGTTTTTATTTGAGCTATAATATTTTTTCTGGTTTGCTTGATAACTTTGATTTTGTGGTTGGGTGGTCTTTTGATTATATGATTCTAGTTTACGCCGCGATGCTTCTAAGGCGGTAAACTTGTTTTCCAAGAAGTCTAGGAATTCTTGAAGTACTGGTAGTTCCCTGGGATTCTTCACCGACTCAATGTATTCGGCGAATGACTCACTGTCAAGTTTCTGTGCCAACAAAATTACTAACAGTGGATCCCAGGTGGTGATATCTACTCCTAGGTTCTGAATTGCGTGGAGACATTCTTTGGTAACGTCATGCAGTTTTTTGATTGCCCCGATGGATTGTTGCTGCATATTAGGGATGTTTAGTAATATGTTGACGTGAGACGTGAAAATAAGCCTGTTGTTGCCATATCTGTGGTTCAGTATTTCCCAGCATACCTCGTAATTCTCTGAGCTAATCTGAAGATGATGGATGAGGCGCTCGGCTTCTCCTGTAACTTTGCTCTTCAGAAACTGCATTTTTTGTGCATTTGACAAAGATGGGTTTTTATGGATGGTTTCTGTGAATAGGTCTTTAAACGATGTCCAATGGTAGTAGTTGCCTTGGAATGTTGGAATATCCATCTGTGGAGTAGATTTGTCGCGATGAGATACAGACCACATTTTAGAGTTAATGGTTTTCTTCAAATCGTTGTACATTTTCTCATATCTGTTGAATTCCTCTTGGTACCAGACATCCTCATCTCCGTTTACTCCTTCTATTTCCCAGTGTAGGCTGTCTATAATAGCCCAACGACGTTGAAGAGACTTTAACGCATCGTCGAACTCCCACTTGTTCTGTAGTTGATCGATTTCTATGGTAGCTACTGTTCTCATAAAAGCTCTAAAGTGGATTGTCTGCTTTTTTATCATTCCTTCTAGTTTACTGTCTCCGCTAGTATCCCTACGTTGCTGCTGCGGTGCCTGTGAATGAGATGATTCACCTGCTTGCTTCAATGTGCCCGCTGTTGCCGACGGCTGGTGAGGTTCTTGTTGTTTTGACAACAAGTTCTCCATGGTTTTGGTAATTAACTGTTTTATTGACGAATAGACTTCCTCCGCTTTATCAAAACAATTTTTAGAGAAATACACGTGGTTAAAATCAGCAACTTCACAGCACTTTCTAAGGTTGCGCTGATATTCTCTCCAATAATTTTCTAATATCTCCAACTTCCGCTTGCAGTAATCAATGGTTTTTCGCTCAGCTCCGTCTTTCTTGATGTTAGTTAGAAGTTTAACCAAGGAGTCGTAAATCTCCGTTTGGCTGACAGCTAACTGCTCCATCATTCGCACGGTCAACTAAATTCACAAGTGAAAATAAAGTGTGGAAAATGGTTTGGTCTGACCTTATATTCTCCTTACGCGGCAGCTGCCCAATTTCTTCCAAATTGATTTCTCTGCCTATCTACTTTCCCTACAAACTGGTAAAACACAAAACACTGGTTGCAAGGTCCCGGCACACAAACACTTCACTGTACTTCGCGAACCGAGGCCCTTAATGCTCGAAGGACCATGTAGAATTTATCGCTTGCTTGGTTTAGCTCTAAATTCTGGGTTGGTTGATATTTGGTTGATTGATTATATTCTGTTAGTAGATTTGTGACCACTGGTTAAATTATACGAAATTATATGGTTTAAAGTTTATATTGAGACTGGTTATAAAATGGTAAATCTAAGCTAAATTAGCACTAAGATGGTTTGATATGGTTTGGTTGAGTTACGCGATTGGTATCCGAACACGCACTAACTCGGCAATACTTGCGATGCATTTATGGAAATGCACGGATGCAAAAGTGCTGAGCTGTTAAGTAGCAAATATTGCATCGAACATAAATGTTTGTGACGAGCTGGGATCCAGGGATACTTTATTTAAAGGCTCAGTAGCCGTGACTTGGGATGATGCGAAGTGGAACCCGAGGAGGCCGATCGTCAGGGCTTTTGCCGAGTAAGCCGACGACGTAGCGGCCAACAAGTAGGTTGCTGTGCCGCCTGGAAAAAGAGGCGACATCGCGACTGAGGCGGGCCGCGATGTCGTATGGAGCGTCCCAGGTCCCATACGGTATTGCGGCTGAGGGTTTGAGGCCGCGGCGGGAGAGGAGTGCCGGTAATGCGGTACGCCGCTCTCTCTAGACTCCCTACCTTCCGCGGCCTGGACGGGGGCGCCACCGTCTGACGGCGGACGCGGTGGGGCCGCAGGGAAGATCCCTGAGGTCAAAAAGTCCTGACCCATCTCAGGGGGACCAAGGGTACCATACACGCGGTCGTCTGGAGCCCATGTGCTGGTTTGGTCCCAGGTTTGGTCACGGCATGAGTTAAGGAACCCCAATCCCCCAATATTAGCTTCATCAGCCAATAATTATATTATATTAGAATAACAGCTATATGTCAGCATATAATATCTAGGACATGCGTCATTAGCAGAGATGATTGGTTAGCAATAAGATTAGTATATAAGATCAACATTTTGTAGAATTAAGTAATTACTGTCTTGCTGTAACTGGGATCAAATAAAGTTTATTTTTAAACTCTTCCGTTGTCGCTTACTTAATTGGCGCAGCCGGTAGGATCTCTGTAGTCAGTCTGTCACGTATCCACATCTACGGGAAGCAGCCGACGTACGTTTCAACGGTTCAGCAGAGATCACCGAACAAACAAATACATTAAGAAGCCACATCAAGCCAGGAGAGGACCAGGAGCCAAGCAGTAATTCAGGGATCATGAAGATAGCTGCGGAATTGTGAGTAAATCTTTTCACCTTCCTCTCAGCTCTTCCATTTGCATCCCAACCTTGTATTAATCTATGTTGTGTGTATTATTAGGGATTGGACAACGCCGTAATAATATTTTATAGATTGTTAGTTGTAGTAAATAGTTAGGGATAATTTATTAATTTTTGTGCTTACTTTTTGTGAAGCTTCGTTATTTCACTTCATAATGGAAGGTATAAACCGTGTTCCGCAAGAGATGGTAAACATAATTCCAGTATTTAATGGCGATGTTAGAGCGTTACCCTTATTTATTAAAAAATGTGAATACATTTTAACAACATTCCAAGGGAGCGTTGTACAAAACAATTATTTATTTCATGTAGTAACAAGTAGATTAACAGGCGAAGCAGCTAGTTTGGTAGGCGAAAGGGACTCTATAAATACGTGGGATGAGCTAAAAATGCTGTTAAATCAACACTTTGGCGACCCACGTACTGAAGATTGTCTAGCAATGGAGTTAGAATCCTGTAAAATTAACAAAGGTGAAAGTTACTTAGATTTGTGTCATAGGATACAGCATATGAGAAGCATTTTATTTTCCAAAATATCAGAGACTATTGCTGATGACTCTTTACGGAAGGCTAAGCAGATAATCTACAGTAATAGGGCGATGAATGTTTTTCTATTCAATTTACCGCCATTCCTAGTTAGGTTAGTTCGTTTACGCGACGTTTCGACATTGGAAGACGCGTTGAAAATTGTTTTAGAAGAACAGAACTTTCAATCAGTCTATAATTCTAAAACAAACGATCACCGCAATTATAATAGATCTAATAAAAATATTTTTTCCGATTTCAATAGTGCGAAGTATAATTCGCAGAGCCTATCCAGTGCAGTTGCACCGAATAACGCCACGAGTAGTTCAATTACGATGAACAATTCGCAGCAGTTTAGGAATTATAGGCAACATTATAATCAAAATAATTTCAATCGGACAAATAATAATGATCATAACAATAGGACAAGTAGGTCACAGTTTCCGATGGCGCAACAAAGCCAACAGTCCACGGCATATGCACCGCGAACGTCACCTTTTGCAGCGCAAGCATCTCCGCCGGGTTCAAAGTCGAACACTGACGTTACTATGCGCACTGCAAGTTCACGCCGTGTTAATTACACTAATAATCATAGCTATAACGAACCAAGTTTTGACAACTCAAATAATGAGTTCCAGGAAATTCCTGAAGATCCCAGACAGGGAAATTTTTGTATAACCGCCTCTACCCTAGAGAGCGAATAAAAATTAATTGCAATAAACGTCTTAACTTACCACACATAGTTGTACCAGAATTAAATGCAGTGTTTATGATAGATACAGGCAGTGTTAGGTCTTTCATAAGCCCACACATTGCAAACAAGTACTTTAGGGATCGGTTGCAATATGAACCCTTCGAAGTTGTTAGTACTCACGCATCGAGTGTTCATAGCGAAACGGCATTTATTCCTTTACCAGCTACGTTTTGCAGTAAGGAATTTCATAAATTTTATGTTTACAGTGTTGATGATAGGTATGATGGGTTAATAGGTAGTAACCTACTTAAACAGTTACAGGCAAAAATAAACATGGAAAGTCAAGTTTTGCATTTAAAAAATGCGAATATTCCAATAATATACGCACCACCTATGAGAGAGGTATATCAATTGCCATCTCGTAGTGAATTAAGAGTTAGATTGCCAGTCAACTTACTAGACGGGGAAGCTATACTACAATTTAAACAATTTTCGGAAGGGATTCGAATGCCCACCGCATTAGTTAAGTGTATTAAAGGTTACGCATCAACCGTTATTCAGAATTATACGGATGAAACCAGAACCTTAGTGGTAACAGGACCTTATACGGTCGAACCTTACAGGCAGAACCCATCTGTTCACATTAATTTTACAGAAAATAACATAGAAATAGATAGGATGCTAACAGATAATTTAAAAAAATTACAGTTAGACCACATGAATTCTGAGGAACGTAAAACCATCGAAGGGCTATGTAATGAGTATAAGGACATATTTTATTGTGAGAATATTCCATTAACGTTTACAAATCAAGTAAAACATAGAATTAGAACAAGGAATGAAGATCCTATAAATATTAAAGCACATAGGTTACCTCCCATTCAATCGAAAGAAATTAGGAATCAGGTAGATAAAATGTTAAGGGACAATATCATCCAGGAATCACACTCCCCCTGGAGTGCTCCCGTACATTTAGTGCCAAAAAAATTAGATTTATCAGGACAGCAAAAATGGAGAATGGTAGTCGATTATAGACGTCTCAATGAAATTACTACCGATGACAAATACCCTTTGCCCAACATAAATGATTTATTTGATATGCTAGGCAATAGTACCTATTTTACTACCTTAGATTTAGCTAGTGGATACCATCAAATCGAGGTCCAGAAAGAAGATAGGGCGAAAACAGCTTTCAGTACACCTTCAGGACATTATGAATTTAACAGGATGCCGTTTGGGTTAAAAACAGCACCTGCAACATTTCAGAGGGCTATGGATAACGTTCTAAGAGGTCTCCAGGGCTTACATTGCCTGGTATACCTTGATGACGTCATAATTTTTTCTAAATCGCTGACTCAGCATGTAGAAAAACTTAGAGCAGTTTTTGATCGTTTTCGGGCGACAAATTTAAAAATACAACTCGACAAATCACATTTTCTTAGAAAGGAAGTTCTTTACTTAGGGCACACTATTACAAGTGAAGGATTGAAGCCAAATAATGATAAAATTGATGCAATCTTAAGATATCCTATTCCAGAAACAGTTACACAAATAAAAAGCTTTTTAGGACTCATTGGTTATTATAGGAAATTCATCAAAGATTTTGCAAAAATAACTAGACCTTTAACAGCTTGTTTAAAGAAAGGTCGTAAAATAATTATTAATGAGGAGTATAGGGAATGTTTTGAAACATGTAAAAAACTTTTAACAAACGCACCTTTATTACAGTATCCCGATTTTAGTAAAAGTTTTATTTTAACTACCGACGCATCGAATTTTGCAATTGGGGCTGTATTGTCACAAGGATCAATAGGCTCAGACAAGCCAGTAGCATATGCTAGCAGGACTCTGAGTGACACAGAAGTAAAATACAGTACTATTGAGAAGGAGCTTTTAGCCATAATATGGGCAGTTAAGCATTTTAGGCCTTATCTATATGGCAATAAATTTACTATCTTTACAGACCATAGACCATTAGCATGGCTATATTCATTAAAAGAACCCAACAGTAAGCTCACGCGTTGGCGTTTACGCTTAGAGGAATATGACTACGAGGTTAAGTACAAGAAAGGGCCTCAAAATACAAATGCAGATGCCTTATCTAGGATTAAAATTAATGCAATTAACGACGATTTAGATTCGATATTTGTTAACGTAGGTGATAGGAAAGAGCGAATACAAAAAATTATAGATGAAGAGCTGCAATTTGACGAAACGCCCATAGAAACGATAGAACTTTCGGATTCTGATGATGGCGTCACAGCTAATTCAGTTTCAAATAGGGAACATGAAGGTATTCCTATTTTAAATGAAGCTGTAGATACTAAAGCTAGACAAATTTTAGTTCACTCATGGTTTAAAGATAAATTGACAGTAAAGGAGATTTCTAATAATAAACAGAAAATTTTTGAAGTTCACTTACCAACAAATAATGACAAATTAGTTAAAGACTTTCTAAAAGAATATATAGATCCTAAACATAAATATCATATTTATTTTGAACATCCATCGTTTAGAAAATCTTTTTCAAACATGGTTATTAACTTGTTTAAAAAGGGTTCAGTTAAGTTAACAGAATGTACAGAAAGAGTGATCAATTTGACAGAGTCAGAAGAGGATCAGAAAGAAGTTATTATGAAATACCACGACGGGAAAACCTGTCATAGAGGCATTAGGGAAACTTTAACTAAACTTAAGAGATATTATTGGTGGCCAAATATGAAAGAAATAGTTACAACAGTTATTAACAGCTGCGAAATGTGTAGAAAAATGAAGTACGATAGAAAGCCCATTAAACCTCAAATTCAGTTAACCCAAACTCAGAATAGTCCATTCCAAGAAGCTTTTATGGATCTATTATACATTGAAGGAAAATATTATTTAACTATTGTAGATGCTTTTAGTAAATTAGCACAGGCAATAGAGGTACCTAATAGGAGTACACCAGAGATAGTTAGAGCATTAATTAAATATTTTAGTATTTATGGATTGCCCAGTAGAATAAGTTGTGATTCAGGGACAGAATTTAATAACATGTTAATTAAGGAAATGTTAAGTCTATACAAAATAGAATTGCACATAGGGACTCCAAACAATCCCAGTTCTATGGCAATAGTCGAGAGATTCCATTCTACTATCATCGAAATTTACCGATTAGCAAAATATGAAAAAAACGATTTAGATGCAGCTTCCGTTATGACGTATGCTATTATGGCATATAATAACACCATACACTCAGCGACAGATTTTACGCCTTTTGAACTAGTCTTTGGGCATACCGATGCCGGAAATGTATTTAATGTCGATAGGGAGAAAAATTTAACTCAGAAATTATTATTAGATCATAGGAAACGTCTCAAAGTACTATACGAATTTGTAACAGATAAATTAAACACAGATAAACTTAAGGTAAGAGATAAGAAAGGAGGTGAAGAAACACCAGTCCTTAAGACAGGAGATACTATTTACATGAAGAATACTAGGACTAGGAAAGCTAAGGAAAAACCTCGCTATGAAAAAGCCGAAATCACTGGTGAAACCGAACGTAATATAGTGCCTGTAGAATTAAATAAAAGACCAACTAGAGTGGCGATAAAAAATGTAAAACGTCCTCCACAGGTCATGCCTAGTACTTCTGGTACTAGTGATGTCAGGATTCACGCTGGAACTCCAGAACTTCACTCGGAATCCGGGGATAGCGTCGTTGAAGATGGGAGTAGCGGTGAAGAAGAATAATTATTGGACTATATTTAAGATTTTAGATTTAGAATCCTTAAGCTTACAAATAGATAATAATATTCGCGATTTTAGCAATATGAAATCGAAAATTATAGAAAGCAAATTAAGTAATGAAACTTTAGGTATAGAAAACCAAATCGAGTATTTAATAAGACTTACTAAAGATAAATTATATCAAATTTTACCCCTTAATCATAGAAACAAACGAGCTTTGTTCAACCCTCTGGGCTCATTTGTAAAAGCTATATCTGGTAATTTAGATGAAGACGATGCAATTAAATATGATAAGGAAATCGTTTTACTCCAGAATAGAGAACATGCAGTCGAACGTAAAGTGTCATCAATGCAAAAAGCTTTCGATAAATTAGTTAATGACTCAGAAATCATAAATTCAAATATTAAAAGATTAGGCTCACACACTAATGGCATAGAAAAACTAGCTGAAAATGAATTCAAATTTAACAAGTTACTACGAATAATAGATACTATGTACCAAATTTTAAGCAACTTTCGAACTTGTTATGAGAACATACAAGAAATAGAGTCCGCAATCGCCTTTAGCAAACTAAATGTTTTGCACCAGTCTATTATAAATAGCACAGAACTGTACAGCAGTTTAGAAACAATTAGTAAACATGATAGGACAATATATCCAGTTAGTAAAAGTAATTTAATAAAACTAGAACGTAATATCATAGTCAAATCATATTTAAATAACAATAGATTAGTATTTGTGTTAGAAGTCCCTCTAATAGACAACGAAACATATAATTATTATAAGGTTATTCCTATTCCTATTTTCCATTCTCCAGACACTTTTACCATTATTCCCAAATACCCTTACCTAATGGTGAATCGATTGAAATACATGCCCGTGGTAAACTCATGTACTGAAATTGAAAATGACAGATTTCTTTGTGATGAAAGTAATTTAGCTCAGAATCCAGTCGAGACCTGTATAGAACAAATTATGTTGATGAAGAATAACTACAATAGCTGCGTAAAGAATCGTATCAAGATAGAAAAGCCTAAGGTGCAGAAGATAACGGATAGCCAATGGTTGGTCTACACAGAGGACAACCTGATCATTACCGAAAACTGCAATGAGGAAATCCGCAAATACAACATCTTTGGGACCTATATCGTGACACTGAGTCAACAATGCGAGGCGCAAATAGGAGGAGTAATTGTTGGTGCCGCCACAAACACTACAATTTCCAGTTTCAAGCTCCCATTGGTCGAGATGCCAGAGCTTCAACAAGACATACAGACAAGAACGGAGAAGGTCGACCTAAGAAACGTGGACTTTAGTGACGTGAAAGAATTGTTACAAAGTGCCAAATTTAGTGAAAGTGACGATACAACCCAAATAGTGACAATAGAAATTAGCGTATGGACCATTTTAGAGTATATCATTATCATAATAATTATTGTCGTCATCTCATACAAATTAAATGTTTTTCGTTTTTGCCGAAATTCTCCGAAGTCATCTGCGACGCCTTCGGATAATTTCTCTCTTAGGGAGGGAGGAGTTAAGGAACCCCAATCCCCCAATATTAGCTTCATCAGCCAATAATTATATTATATTAGAATAACAGCTATATGTCAGCATATAATATCTAGGACATGCGTCATTAGCAGAGATGATTGGTTAGCATTAAGATTAGTATATAAGATCAACATTTTGTAGAATTAAGTAATTACTGTCTTGCTGTAACTGGGATCAAATAAAGTTTATTTTTAAACTCTTCCGTTGTCGCTTACTTAATTCATGCAATGTGTTCTGGTGCACCGATGATGGGGTACACACCAGAGGAGGGTCCGGTGATGGACAACCGCGGCGGGTTCGCGCCCACGCGTGCCTATGTTTCTGCCATAAGCGGCACAGGAGGATACCGTGGAGTTTTAGTGGGTTGGAGTCCCACATAACTGTGCTATCTCCCCGAGGAAGCGCAGTATGCATAAGCATTACCATTCGATAAAAAAAATTAGGGATTGAAAGCTCACTTTACCTAAGTAATCACGGTGAAATTGTAACAAAATAATATAGCTGTATCTTTTTTAAAATTTCCAATCTGAACACTGTATAATAGGACACCCGAAAGTGAGCGTAGCGAAAAGGTTTTAAAAAAAATGTTATTGTTGGGCTGATGGTAAGCGATGATGTGGTTGGTATGTGGTTATAGTTGCCGTTACATATGCAATGAACATTAATTGAATGATTACGATTCATATAAAACCATCCGCTGTGCGGTCCAAACAGCCCGAGGGGAACCGAAGTAGTATTGGAACGAAACAGCTTAGTTAACAAAATGCAAGGTTTCCCTCTCATTTTTCATCGTCCTTTTTGATGTCTTTTCAATGGTTTCGATTGTACTTGCTTATTATCGTAGAAATGTAAAACAACCTGTAGCGTTACATTTATTGATATATGTTGCGGGCCTTATGGTGCTATGACTATTTTTAATCGACTGCCGAAGAAGGGTAATGTGTTTATCAGTCTATGTATGTATGTATGTACGTATGTTTGATCTTATGTGGCGGCCCAATTTTTTTCGGGTTGCTACTGAGATATTAAAGAAAGAAAATCCAATAACTTTTTGCCCGATAGACATCAGCTGCACTGCCGACCCCAGTGGTGGGCAGTGCAGCTGATGTCTGTCGGGCTAACCATAGAGACAGTCTGAGTGAGTTTAATCGCTAGTTAATTAAGGCAAGAACTATCTAAGTATTTCACATCTTGTTCGATCAGTTTTTCGAGACACTTTACAGATTCGGAGAAGCCAAACTTTTCAGTAATTTTTAGTGTTAATTTATATAATATAGTTACCGTTCAATTTAGATAAATTTAATCCAACCGCGCTGCCGCTGGCCAGCTTTGGTATATTTCAATTTATTTATATTTCAATAATTGTAGACTTAACATGTCAACCCAGGACGGCTACAAACAAGGTTGTATTTTGTTCACCAATATTTTTGTTCCGTATGGTGCCGGACGTTAAGAATTTCACCATCCCATGTCTTCCCGTGGGTGTCGTAAGAGGCGACTAAGGGACAAACCAGAGAATGAGCAGCAGCGTTCTCTGTGCTTCTGTAACAACCATACTGCGATCGCCAACCCGCCTGCCAAGCGTGGCGATTATGGCAAAACCCCCCCAATGAAAAGCACAAATAAAAAATGGCCCCTAGTACCCGGCAGCCTGCCTACCCTCGACTACGGTAGCGGTCGAGGTTACGGCATGGCAAGGGGTGCAAAGAATCTCCGGACGAGATCCGGCTACCCCAACAATCACCGACGACTGGACCTGGCAACGTACAACACGCGCACACTTCGGACCGACGAGAAGATCACCGAACTCGAAGAGGAATTGAGCAGGTTGCGATGGAGTATTATAGGGTTATCTGAAGTCCGAAGAGAGGGGGAGGACTCGATAATCCTCAAATCCGGTAACCTGCTCTATTTCCGAGAGGGTGACCGGCATTCCCAGGGTGGTGTCGGGTTTATCGTCCACAAGTCCCTTGTGAACAACGTGGTGAAGATCGAGAGTGTGTCGACCAGGGTGGCGTACCTTATACTCAGAATATCCTCAAGATATTCGCTGAAGGTCATACAGGTCTACGCCCCAACCTCGGCACACCCCGACGACGAGGTAGAGACCATGTATGAGGATATCTCCAGAGCCATGCATGGTTTCAAAACTCACTTCACCGTTGTCATGGGGGACTTCAACGCGAAACTGGGCAAACGAGACGAGGATGAGCTCCAAGTGGGGCAATTTGGAGTTGGACGTCGGAACCACCGGGGTCACCTACTGGCCAGTTTTATGGAGAAGGAGGGCCTCTATATGATGAACTCCTTCTTCAAAAAGCGTGAACACAGGAAGTGGACCTGGCAGAGCCCCGATGGTGCAACAAAAAATGAGATTGACTTCATCATGTCAACCAGGAAGCAAATGTTCAATGATGTCTCTGTGATCAATTCGGTAAAAACCGGGAGCGATCACCGCATGGTAAGAGGCACATTGAACATTAATATTAAGCTTGAAAGGTCTCGACTGATGAAGTCCACGCTCCGTCCAGCACAGATCCAGGTCCAAAACCCCGAGAGCTTTCAGCTCGAACTCCAGAATCGTTTCGAGTGCCTAGGTAGCTCAGTGGACGAATATAGCGACGGGTTCGTGGAAGCTGTCCATACGGTCGGGTCTAAGTTTTTCAAGACCCGTCGTACAGATAGAAACAAAAAGATCTCTCATCCTACCCTCAAGCTTATGAAGGAGAGGCGTGAGATGATCCTGCAGTCTTCAGATGAGGCGTGCAAATACCGGCAGCTCAATAGACAGATCTCTAAATCCTTGAAAAGAGACCTCCGCCGCTTTAATACCGAGCGTATTAAAGACGCGATTGAGCTAAATAAAGGCTCCAAGGTTTTTTCAAGGGATCTGGCTATTGGGCAGAGCCAGCTCACGAAACTGAAGACCGACGATGGCAGGACCGTATCCGCCAAACCGGAGCTTCTGAGGGAGATCGAGACATTCTATGGGCAGTTGTACACATCAGTCAGCAAGCCCGTTGCGAGTCTAGCAAACGACCCAAGAGCTAGATTGACCCGTCACTATACCGAAGATATCCCGGATGTCAGCCTGTACGAGATTAGGATGGCTCTGAAACAGCTTAAAAACAACAAGGCGCCGGGTGATGACGGAATCACGGCTGAACTCCTGAAGGCGGGTGGAAAACCGGTCCTTAAGGCCCTTCAGAAGCTGTTTGATTCCGTCATACTCGAGGGCAAAACGCCACAGGCATGGTGCAGGGGTGTGGTGGTACTTTTCTTCAAGAAGGGCGACAATGCCCGGCTGAAGAACTATAGACCCATCTCACTTCTTAGCCATGTCTACAAGTTGTTTTCAAGAGTCATCACGAATCGTCTCGCGCGCAGGTTTGATGATTTCCAGCCTCCCGAACAAGCCGGATTCCGAAAAGGCTTTAGCACCGTAGACCACATACATACGCTGCGGCAGGTTATACAGAAGACCGAAGAGTATAACCTGCCTCTCTGTTTAGCGTTTGTGGACTACGAGAAAGCCTTCGATTCGATCGAGACTTGGGCTGTACTGCAGTCTCTCCAACGGTGCCAGATCGACTACCGGTACATTGAGGTGTTGAAGTGTTTGTACAAAAACGCCACCATGTCAGTCCGTCTTCAGGATCAGACCTCGAAACCAATCCTTCTCCAGCGTGGCGTGAGACAAGGAGACGTCATTTCTCCGAAACTGTTCACTGCTGCGCTGGAGGATATATTCAAGGTTCTGGACTGGAGGGGCCTAGGCATCAACGTTAATGGCGAGTACATCACTCACCTTCGATTTGCCGACGACATAGTGGTCATGGCTGAGACCATGGAAAGCCTCAGTAAAATGCTCGATGACCTCAGTAAAGCTTCCGAAAGAGTGGGTCTTAAAATGAACATGGACAAAACCAAGATCATGGTGAACGCCCATGTAGCACCCACTCCTATCAAGATCGGAGACTCTACACTCGAAGTTGTAGACGATTATGTCTACCTGGGACAAACGATCCAGTTGGGTAGGTCCAACTTCGAGAAAGAGGTCAACCGTCGAATCCGACTCGGCTGGGCGGCGTTCGGGAAGTTGCGTGGTATCTTCTCGTCCAATTTACCGCAGTGTCTCAAGACAAAAGTCTTTGACCAGTGTGTGTTGCCAGTGATCACCTATGGGACCGAGACATGGTCGCTCACAATGGGCCTTATCAGAAAGCTTAAAGTCACCCAAAGGGCAATGGAGAGGGCTATGCTCGGAATTTCCTTGCGTGATCACGTTAGAAATGATGATATCCGCAGGAGAACTAAAGTTACTGACATAGCCCGGAAAATTGCTAAACTTAAGTGGCAGTGGGCAGGGCACATTGCTCGCAGAACGGATGGCCGATGGGGCCGAAAAGTTCTGGAATGGCGACCGCGAACCGGAAGACGATACGTTGGAAGGCCTCCCACTAGGTGGACCGATGACCTGGTTAAGGTTGCGGGAAGGCGCTGGATGCGAGACGCACGGGATCGGTCAATGTGGCGACGCCTGGGGGAGGCCTATGTCCAGCAGTGGACGTCTTTCGGCTGAAATGATGATGATGATGATGATGATATTTTGAGCTATGCACATTGCACGGATTGACGCTGTCTGATTCCTTAATATAAATCCCTCGCAATCACCCAGGCAAGTCACATCCCATCCACAAATACATACAAAATACACTAGACACACACTATCTACACTCTACACAGACCTTATAATAAATATATTTTTTTTGTTTAATTATTAGTTAGTGGCTAAATAATAACCGCACGCACGGAGACGTTGGCACGGTAAAGATATCTAACAGTATTGTGACTCGGCACTCTCCTTGAAATAAATGCCTACGAGCACGCGTCACGAAAACACGCTTTAGGGCTGCCCGCCTCTACCTACTTGAGTTTCTTTCTAGTTTTTAACCGACTTTCCAAAAAGGAGGAGGTTCTATGTTCGACTTCGTGTTTGTTTTTTTTTGTGTAGGTATGTTCACCGATATCCCCGTCAATTGTGGACCGATTTTGAAGATTCTTTTTAAGGTTCTGTACCCAGAGGGTAAAAACGGGACCCTATTACTAAGTTTCCGCGGTCCGTTTGTCTGTCTGTCTGTCACCAGGCTGTATCTCATGAACCGTGATAGCTAGACAGTTGAAATTTTCACAGATGATGTATTTCTCTTGCCGCTACAACAACAAATACTAAAAACAGAATAAAATAAATATTTAAGTTTAGCTCCCATACAACAAACGTGATTTTTTTGCCGTTTTTTGCGATAATGGTACGGAACCCTACGTGCGTGAGTCCGAATCGCACTTGGCCGGTTTTTTTGTTTGATAGAGTATGTTCCGAAATTGGTCCCATTTTTCATTTTGTTATTCTTTCTTATTCAGAACGTAGCTCGTGGCTTAAAAATAAAACCCGCTTGGGTCATCTTCAAGCTTAAGCAACGCTTGTGGGGGTCTAGAATCTAGACCCATCCACGGGATTTTTTGCTTTTAGCGTGAATTTAAATACCACTTTTTTATTGTTGTGAACATTTTCCATCCAAATATGGCCGATTGAGATAGATACGGCTTTTACTTATCAACCACTGCTTTATTAGAGTTTTATGTTTCCGAAAATTGTGTCCTCGAAAAAAGGGGCTGCACTAAGTGCCGCGCTCGATGTTATATTTAATCGCACTTCTACGGAATTAGACATGATTTTAATTCAAACCATGCTTCGATGTGCGTAATAACAACGTTTAAGGGTTACTTTCGAAAGCTACTCCTTACCCCCAATTTCCCAGCTTAAAATTATCGCAGAATTAAAAGAAAGGAAACTGAGGGTTAGTAACGGCTAGGTAAAAAGGCTGGACAAAAATATTATTGATTCTTATCTAAGTTTCTTAACCTTCAAGATGATCCGTCCAGACCCATCCACGGATCTCGCCAAGCATTTTCCAATCCCACTATGTAAATTATAATGATAATCAAAGAAATGTTATTGAAGTATAATCACCGAAATAGCACTCCTTCTATTTTGAAACAGCCCTTTATCTGTTTCAAAATAGAAGGTGTACCAGAAATAGTACACCTTGTCTACCCTTTGTCTCTTGCAGATTTTTTGTGCAGCTGCCGCGTGTCTTCTTTATTATTGGAGGAGAATGGGCATAACTGGATGCATAGCGGTCTTTGTAACAATAGAATTTTTAGGGGTTGAGGGAGACTGGCCCTATTTACAACATTTCTATTGTTTTTTTTTCTACAAGTTTTCTATTGGGCGTTGCGCCTACCATCATGGGAGATTTTAATTTGTAACCGAGGGGTACGTTTTACATAAATGTACCAAAAAAACTTTTGTCCCTCGTTGAAAGTGAACCAATCGACCTATAGAAATAATGTTATTATTGCACACTTATACGCATGTTTTAATCGCTATTCTACGGATGGTACAGGTTTGACTCTTGCCTTTAAATGACATACTCAATAGAAACAGCATCGTGTTCGTTAATGTCATCTGTCCCGAGCGTTTCTTATCTTGTTTTTGCTCGTCACCTTTTGTTTCTATTCATAAGTCGATGGTCGTATATTTCTTAAAAATGTTATTTGTCGGACACTGTGCATTACAGTGCCTATTAATTTATCGCGAGTTATTAGCTTCTACCCTCGTAGTTTACTTATTTCTAACAGAAAGACAGTCTTGTGCGCTTTTACTATGCAACTTATCTTTTTTTGTGATATATTTTATTATAGTTAGATTTAAAAATGTTCACTCTTAACATATATTATCAGAACGTGCGTGGCCTGCGTGCGAAAACGAACAATATCTTCCGTAAAATACTACTTAGTTCATATGATGTTATTGTTTTTACCGAGACGTGGCTGGTAGATGATATATTCTGATATCTATTAAGTGCTGTTGAAATCTTTTATAGTAAATTATACGAACTTAGGGACAAGTACATCCCTCTTAAATGTGTTAAAAAATCATCGAATCCATTAAGGTATAGTTCTGCTCTAATAAAGGTATTGAGAGAAAAATATAAGTATCATCGTAAGTATAAAACGTATGGTAATATCTCTGATTTTCACTCTTTTTTCCTATTACGGAGCAGGGCCATTAACTTAGAAAAGACATCCTATGATACATACATGGATAAAATAGAATCATCGATAGTCAAAAATCCAAAATCATTCTGGTCATATATGAAAAGCAAGAAAATTTCTAATGCAATTCCTAAGTTCATGCAGTACGGTGACGTCACGGCGAGTAGTGGTGAAGATATCAGCAAATTATTTGCGGCGTACTTCCACTCCACTTTCACAGAACCTGTGTCAGTCCCTGGTACATCTTCGCAGACTTATAGTGGTGTTAGTAGTGTGGATAGTGTTGCATTTATCAGTACGTTAGAAATATCTCATTTTAGAGTACGGAAATTGCTCAAGTCCTTGGACCTTTCTAAATCAGTTGGCCCGGATCTCATACCCCCGGAGTTTATAGTACAATGTGCTGCTAGTTTGGTAGTCCCATTGTGTATCCTATTCAATCGATCTATTTCTGAGGGTATAGTGCCTAAAATCTGGAAATCAGCATTCATCACCCCCGTTCACAAGGAAGGAAACAAATCTGATGTTACGAAATATCGCCCGATATCTAAGTTATGTCTATTTTCAAAGATTCTTGAGCGTATAGTGTATAACGATGTTTATGCGGCTATGGAAAGTAACTTCGGGGGGGAACAACATGGCTTCCTCAAAAAGCGATCCGCTACGACTAACTTGGTGTTATCGTACGAGTTTATATCGGATGGTACGGATCAACGTGCGCAGGTGGATGTCATTATACCCACTACAGCAAGTGATTCGATCGTATCGACCATCGTCTGCTGCTGGAGAAGTTGCTCAAAATATACCGGTACACACTATACACGGTATACACGGGGATCTTTATAGATGGTTTTCGTCTTATATTGAGAATCGGAGTCAGGCTGTGGTTCTCCAAGGTTACACTTCGGGTTGGACATCGGTCCCCTCCGGTGTGCCACAGGGTTCAGTTTTGGGGACCTTGCTTTTCACTCTGTTTATTTCTGATGTTGTTAACTGCTTCAAGCACTCTTACGTGTTGCTATATGCTGATGACATGAAGGTTCACAAGATTATACGTGATATCTCGGATACTCACCAGTTACAAGCTGATCTGAACAGATTTGAAGAATATTGCAAACTTATTTTACTCCAATTGAATGTCTTTAAATGTTTTCAAATGACCTTCACGCGTCAGAAATCTATAGTAAAATCAAAATATAGTCTCAACCGACTTATCTTAGGCAAAGTTAACAATATAAGGGATTTAGGTATAATACAAGATAGCAAATTACTGTTTGACCAACACATTGACGGTATTGTGGGCAATGCTTCGAGGGCACTAGGATTTGTAATCAGAGCCTCAGCCTGTTTTCGTTCTTCGAAGCCTATCAAAGTTTTATACTGTTCGTTCGTGCGCAGCCACTTGCTCTGCCATTGGATCGTAGGCGCCTCATTAATGATGAATGTTTTTTGATTACCATAGCGAATGGCTCGATTGACTGCCCTGAGCTACTAACAAAGTTAGCATTTCGCACTAACACTATAGGATTACGTAAAAAGCCGCTTCTAGATGTGTCTTCTACCGCTACTAATTATAGGCGTAATGCTTTTCTTATAAGAAGCGCTCGAAGCTTCAATGATGTGTCTTCTGAGCACGATGTTCACTTATTTTGCACTAAGATAAACACAGTAAGGACGCTCTTAGCCAAATCATTTTTTGTGAATAATGCACCGGCAAGTGGTTCTTTAACTAATATGTAGCAACGTAAATGAAATGAATAGGGATAACTTAAATGCTTTAATTGTTCGACTTAAATTAATCGATATGTTATACATCTGTGGAGGCTTGTTATTAGCAACTTGATAATGTGTTTTAGTTACCTATTATTATTTGTAATTAGACTGTAAGCCTTCTTTAAAGTAATAAAATAAAATAAAAATTATTGCACACATATTACGATTGTTTTAATTGCTATTCTACGGATGGTACAGATTTGACTCTTGTCTTTACATGACATACTCAATAGAAATAATATTATTATTGCACACTTATACGATTGTTTTAATTGCTATTCAACGGATGGTATAGGTTTGACTCTTGCCTTTAAATGGCATACTCAATAGAAATATAAACTCGGGATGGATGAAATGGCGACAGGTTACTGGAACAACTTGCGACCCACGGATGCCCCTAAAGTTAAAGGGGAAAATCTACAAGTCCGTGATTAGACCTGTCGTACTGTATGGATCAGAATGTTGGGCTGTGAAAAAGATGGATGAAAAGAGATTGCATGTAGCAGAGATGAGAATGTTGAAATGGATGTGTGGAGTGACGAGAATGGATAAAGTAAGAAATGAGTATATTAGAGGAAGTTTGAAAGTGGCGCCAGTGACAGAAAAGTTGAAAGGAAACCGTTTGTCCTGGTATGGTCATATGATGAGGAGGGATGAAACGCATGTTAATAAAAGAGTTATGAATATAAATGTGGATGGATGGAGAGGGAGGGGACGGCCAAAGAAAAGATGGATGGACTGTGTGAGGAGTGATATGAAAGAAAAGGGAGTCAGTGATAGCGTGACGGAGGACAGGATGGTATGGAAGAAGAAAACGTCTTGCGCCGACCCCAAGTAACATGGGACAAGGGCAGGAAGAAGAAAGAAGAATAGAAATAATGTCATTAATGCACACTTATACGATTGTTTTAATTGCTATTCTACGGATGGCACAGATTTGACTCTTGCCTTTAAATGACATACTCAATAGAAATAATAACATTATTGCACATTTATACGATTCATTTAATTGCTATTCAACGGATGGTATAGGTTTGACTCTTGCCTTTAAATTACATACTCAATAGAAATAATTTCATTAATGCACACTTATACGATTGTTTTAATTGCTATTCTACGGATGGTACAGGTTTGACTCTAGCCTTTAAATGACATACTCAATAGAAATAATGTCATTATTGCACACATAAACGATTGTTTTAACTGCTATTCTTTCTCAATTGGTGGTTGAAAACCTTTATATTTCTTCTTAGGGTGTCGATGGCAAACTTCTTAGCTAAAAGGAAAAACAATCGTATGAAATACAGTGCGCATGTCATTATTTACTATTTATTGATGCCTATAAATATCTTTCTTTGGCATCATTTTCACGTGTGAATTTCCTATTACAAAACTGACATTCATTTTATCGAAATCGATTTTTTTTCTAAATTCCTAATTGTAATCAAACAAGCTGCTCTCCCCTGAATGGATGCAATTAGTCTGCCCTCTGTGCACCAAGACCGACTGGACTGTGGGGTCCAAGACTTTAATAAATTCATAGTAAATTTAATGTGGAGGCAGGGGTGAAATCAATAACAGTCTGCTTTGATACCCCCTGTGACTGCACCCTTATGTGTCTACACCAGGTACATTATTTATTCCATCCCCTCGCAGACAGGGGCGCAGAATTAATCTCGTTTCAAGGTTAAAGATGCCTCGTGTAAGCTTAATGATAGACCGTCGTTTTAACCCCCGTCCAACATGTCTGTTATTTGGAATTATAATAGCTAAAGCATGATAAAGTATCGTATTCATGTCAAAACTATGATCATGTTATTTGAATCGGATGTATGCAAATTAGGGTGTCTTCTTTTGTTGAGAATTTTTATACCTAGGATAAAACGCATGAGTCATGGGTCCTGCCGGTCGATGCTGCAGACATCTCACCGTGATGACTAGGTGTAGTGAGCTGTCATTTCAACCGATATGTTAGGTAGTGACAGCTCATTTCGATCATCGATCGGGTGGCCCAGTGACACAGACTTCACCTCTCGTGCTTGAGGTCGTGATTCCAAATCCAGGCCAGAACCAATGTGACTTTTTCAAATGCATAAATATGTACTTTCTAAGTTTATCTTGGACATCGTTGGCAATGGTGAAGGAAAATATCGTGAGAAAACCTGCATTCTAATTGTGTAAGTTCAAAGAGTAGGGTAGGTACTAATTGTTGCCCTTGCATTTATTGCTTCATGTGTTCAAATATCCGTCTACTCGACAGCGTAAACCACGCAAAGTATATGGTTAAGATACCAAAATAAAAGCGAAGGAATGTGCCCCGTGCTATTAAAACATCGTCAACCCGCAGACCTCCTCTCTGTGAATGGGGAATGGACCATGATCTACCTCAGGGGCCTAGTGAGGGTTGGTAGACATCAGCAATCATTTCAGAAAGACGTCCACTGCTGGACATAGGCCTCCCCCAAGCGTCGCCACACTGATCCGTACTGTGCGTTTCGTATCTACGGACTTCCGCAGCCTTGAACAGGTCCTAGATCCACCTAGCGGGAGACCTTCCAACGCTGCAACTGCCGGTACGCGGTTGCCACTCCAAAACCTTTCAGCCCAAAGCCCTGCTCACTGCTTCTTATGTTTGGCAATTCTTCGGGATATGTCGGTAACCTTGGTTCTCTTGCGGATGTCATCATTTCTGATTCGATCACGCAAGGAAACTCCGAGCATAGCTCTCTCTGTCCTCTCTCTCAATCCCATGTAATAAGAGGCGAGCCTTTTGCCAGAGAAAAAAACAACTTTATCCTAAAACACACAAACCAAATCGAAACACAAAAACTGTATTTTAGAAAGTCAGTGTCATAAAATGAAGAAACATCGACATCGGGAATTATGTTGTATAATTGTATTACTAACCTAACATCAATAATCACATCACAATACTAAACAACATTTTTTTAATATTCAATATGAATATTACAATAAATGAATCATATATATGCCTTTCTTAAAGAGTGGGGGTCACTTAATATGCCGCTACTCTAGAGTGGGGATAACTTAACACACCTCTCCAAGAGAGTATCGTGGAGTAGTACATTCAATAACATAATATCTCGCTTGCATTCATCCAAGGGTTAGGCAGCGGAGCCCATAACACACTAACATTATGCCAGATAAGTTGTCCGATGTAATCCGGGGCTAGTCTTTTGCCATCAGCCGGGCACAAGACCAGACTCCAGGCTGCTACCGACAACTTCCAGATGGAAAAATTCGACAACACTTTGCCCGACTTCACTACAGGACTTCATGCTCAGCACTCTCAGCAGTAGTGCAACAATATTACACAATTATCACGACTACACGACACGCATCCGAGAGTGGAGATAGAGAGCATTGGGGGATGGTGGACGCAAAACAAAAGATTTTCAGTCGAAGGCTCTGGGCGTCTGAAAATATAAAAAAAAATAGATGAGTTCACTGTAAAAACGACGTGTTATTAGTTTATAACAATATCCTAATTCGTACCGTTGTAGCACCTTACTTTATTTAACGCAGTACTGATGAACAAGGAAGATTCACAACCTTCACGCAAAGCTGGTTCTCATCTGCGTGAATAAACACCTTCCTCTTGTACTCATCAGCCCACAGTTCATCTGCGATAAAGTAAACACAATGTCATTAATATTTTTGATAACTTTTCATGATATGAATTGTGATAATGTCAAGATATGGCATGATATGTGAAGATATGTCGTGATATTTCATGATATGTCATCATTAGTCATATCGCGACACCATCGTTGCATCCCAGTGCCATAATTTACGTCTTTGATTTAATGGTGAGCGATTTTGGCCGGTTTCTGATTAAAGTATTTGAGGTCGATCATTCTTCCATACAAACGTAGTCTGGCGATTATTCCACTGTTTGACGATGTACGTTCAAAATAAAAAATGATATCAATTTATCTCATCCACATCTAGCCCTGTATGGAAACAAAAAAGTAAAAAATAAAATATTTTAAAGTTATGAGCGTCGAAAGGTCCATATTTCAACACTAATTTTAACGCATGTTTGGGCGGAAATAAATACCATAAGAAGAAGGAAAATTGCAAAACGGCTTCCATACAGAGATAGTTAGTAATTCATTAGTAATTCAACAATGCAAATAATTTTATTTTGAAAATATACATTTAGTCGTTTTTCATGATATCCATAATCCAGGTCTCTTTATAAAATTTCGCGCGCTCGTTTTCGTCCTAAATCATCATCCTTTTCGACACAAATTTGCAAAAGTGCTAATTCGTACGCGAACTAGCTTCTTACTGCTCATCACAGTCATCACAGCATCTATCACTTTCACAGGTGTTGTCGGATGAGACAGCATGCATATTTTTAACCTCGCGCACAAAATAGTTCGTGCCGTCGGCTAGGGGAACCTTAAGTACGAGTTGAGTACCTATTTAACAAACTGTCAACAACTGACAAAATTTGGCACTAAAGTACGGTTTACATACACCCAAATACTAAAACAGCGAGCAATGGAGCGCAGCATTCTGGGAGTCAGATTAACGGACCGCATCAGAAACACAATGCTGCGCTCCAAAACACAAGTCGCCGACGTCACCCAGAAAGCAGCCAAGTTAAAATGGGACTGGGCCGGACACGTCTGCCGCATGTCAAACGGCTCATGGGCTAAATCAACCACAATGTGGGTCCCGGAAAATGTTAGGCGACACCGCGGCAGACCCAGGCGAAGATGGCGGGATCAACTTGAAGCCTATCGACGGGATTGGTCCACAATTGCCCTAAACCGAGAGGATTGGAAAGAAGAAGGGGAGGCCTTTGCCCTGCAGTGGGACAGGATAGGCTAAAAATAATAAATACAAAAAATCAGAAACCGGCCATAATTCTTAAGTTAAAATATTTTTAACACCGTTGCTCGTAAAGCTGATGTAATTCCACCGGTTTTAAATATATAAAGCGGGTCATAAAAAAACGCGTGTGTTACCAAAGCAAATAGTTAAGTTATAGTCCATACAAATTCCATAACAGTATTATTTGCCATTTCGCGCGCTGTTGCTATTCAAATTTCGAACTAATCGCCGCGCGGCGCCAGTCAGTAGGCAGCGCTAGCGCGCTGTTAAAATGGCGGGAAAGCAACAGTGTGCATTTACAGATTCAGTTTATTTAAAATAAAAAAAATCAGTTTATTCGGTACGTAGAATGGGGTTACATTGAGATCTGGGGCAACTTTGATGATAACTTTATTTTTTTAGGTTTTTAAAGCTAACTCAGTGAAAACGGAATGCATCTCAATTTTCTTTTTAAAATTTGCAACTCTGACAAATGTCAGCCATGTTTGCATCAACCTCAGCGCAAGAATACGATTAATTGATGCAGAAAAAATATATTGAATTGTACAGTGTGAATTCAATAAAAATAAATTGTAAATTGGGGTTACTTTATATTGCTATGAAAAACAATGGGGTATCAAAGTAACCCCATTTTTATTTTAACGTTCATAGGCTCGTTTTTTTTTTATTTTATCCCAAACTATGGAAGAAATTTATTTTTTATTTTTGTTTATAAAATTTTTTGTAAAGTCGCCTACACTGCATTTATTTCATATTTATCAAAATACAATTGAATTAGTTATGTCAATTTTAATTTCAAAATTAATCAATTTAACCTCGTATTACCGGTAATTTAAAAACTTAGCTGCATGCTCTAACGTCTTTGCCAACATTTTCACGCAGCTACAGCAGAAAATAATCCTCGCGCCATTTTTCTCAAGTTTTCTTTTCTTTGTACTTGTATTGTGAAAATTTAAGTATGACAACTTTCAATAATGAAGAAGAGCCATATATTACTTCAACTCCACCGGATATACTAACAGAAGCGCGAACCGCATGCGACAGCTTGCTGCCGTCAATATCCAAAGACAGATACATAACCACGTATGAAAATTTTTTGAAGTGGAAAAACATGAAAAATGACAAGTAATTTTCCGAAAATGTAGTTTTGGCGTATTTTAATGAACTAGCTAGTAAATATAAGCCTAGCTCGTTGTGGACAACATATTCGATGCTGAAAAGTACCCTCAAGGTGAAAAATGGTGTCGATATTAATTTATATTCAAATCTCATTGCATTTTTAAAGAGACGCTCTGATGGTTTTATAAAGAAAAATCTAAGGTACTGTCATCAAATGACGTCGAAAAGTTTCTAAGAGATGCTCCAGATAGCCAGTACCTGGCAACTAAGGTCAGTTTGCCTCCTTATTTTATGTATTGATCTACCTACTGTACATACTCTTTTACATATTTTTAACGACCGTCTGTAAGCTAGTACCTATACCTTATCTTACACATTATTATTTCTTTTCAGATTGCGTTAATATTTGGTATTAATGGTGCATGTAGACGGCAAGAGCTTCACAATATTACCACAAATGACATTGAAACTCAAGGCAAAATGCTTTTAATTAAAATCCCAAACACTAAAAACAAAATACCCCGATCTTTTATTATCAACGGCCCATTTTATGACGTGGTCAAAAAATATGAATTACCAAAAAGCTAAATGTACTGCGCAACCTATTGGCATAAATAAATTCGGTGCCATGCCAAAGGAAGTCGCCAAGTTTTTAGGATTGCCGGACGCTGATTGTTATACAGGGCACAGTTTCAGAAGAACGTCAGCTACATTACTTGCTGATTCGGGAGCTGATATATTGACTTTAAAGCGGCATGGCGGGTGGCGTTCTAACACAGTAGCAGAATCTTAAGTAGAAGATTCCATCCAAAACAAAGCAAATATAAGTGCCAAAATAACTCAGGCAATAAATTTGGAGCCACAAACGAAGAAGTTTTGCCCAGAGCCGCGCCCCTCTACTTCTACTGAGGATATTTTTTTATTTACAACTAATGACGAATTACAATGCTCTTCTGCCGCCTTTTAAGAAGTTTCGTCGTCTCCAACATTTACCCTAACAAAAAACAATGACATTATGAATAGTAATAATATTAATAAAAACATAATTAAAAAACCAACTACAACTACGTATCATTTTAATAATTGTAATTTCACTAACTGTTTCAATAATTAGAAATGAACAAAATATAAAATGTTTTTTTTCTCTGTTTCCTCGCAAATGTGTTAAAAACGTGGTACGATATACGTGCGTATTGGTTATAACGCACTAATATCGTAATGTACTATTGTAACATTTTTTTAAAAACATTTTTACCTTTTGGTGGAATATCTCGTAGTAAGGTTTTGCGCACGTACGCCTTTTGCAAGTGCTGTGCCACGTTCTTCATCACCTTAGCTTTCACCATCTGTCGTGCCCCTGGAACAACATCGTCACATGAATATACCGTAGATCGTATAATTTATAATAATAACTATAAAACAAAGTTGCTGTCCGTGACTGTCGGCGTCATTTCTGTTTCTCTACTAACTTTTTTCAAACAACGCAACGGATTTTGATAAGGTTTTCACTAGGTAACAAAAAGAGCGATAAACGAGGAAGGCTTTTGTATATAAGGTGTTAAATAATTCTAAGAACTCTCAAGAAATTTAAGGAGAATTGTTATTATATAATATTTAAAAAAATATCACGACGAATTTTTTTTTAAGTACCTAACCGTGTCAAAGATATGCAATATTTGCATTACGCCAAAATCATTGAATGTGCATACAGTACCGATCGCCTGCGTTCGGTATTGAGGCGGTCAAAGACCCGCTTGCTGATACGGCACAGTTCGTACGTTAAATATCAATTGGTCGATCCTATTTACAATGATTAATAATAACACAGGTATTTACAAAAGTCCCACTTTATTTACAAAGATACAACCTTGTCCAAAGCACAAGTTGTAATTTTCACGAGTAAATTTTTAAAACCTTAGGTATATAATTTTGTCCCGTACGAAGCTGGATCGGGACGTTTATTTATAAAACAATCAACCTAGTAATATTCTTTGTTAATATTTCACGTAAAAAATACTAAACGGATTTTGATACAACTATAATATTGCTTGTAGGTAAATGATACATTAGGTCCAAAATTTATAAAGATATTGGAGTAAGTACCTACTAATTCCACGCGAGCATAGCTATTGGCAGCAGTTATTCATTGTATATAGATCGCATGGAGACTTGGAAAGAATAGTCGCTAATCGCCAAGTACGTATGTGTGCATAGTGATAGCAAGGACAAGCTTTCTTGTGAACGCCGAGACATCATTGAAATGACAGAGTCAACAATAGCAAGAGTTGAGACGTGATATTGGTCTATTAACCCTCAGTTTCCCAACTCGAAATTATCGCAGATTTATGTGAGAAATTGTCAAGCACGCGTTAGCTGCTGTGATTGGTTGAATGAATTTTCAACAGCCAATCACAGCAGATAAGGCGTGCTTGACACTTTGTCAGATTAATTCTGCGATAATTTTGAGCCGGGAAACTGGTGGTAACTGTTTCAGCAAAGGCTATAACATGCCTTCTCAGGGAATCCTCCCTGAGAAGGCATGATATAGCCTTTGCTGACTAGCTTCCTGGCTAGCATTTTTTCTTTGGTAATAACCTCCATTAAAATATCTAAGTAAAGTTAGACCAATATTCATCTAACAATAAAATTCTAAATTTATATATCTAGGCCATCGCGAGCGTTTTCGCAAAAATTGCTGTGCTTGTTGTGTTTGTGTTGTGTGTGTGAGTGACGTGACGTTGCGCAGTATGGGGAGGGGCACATGCGCAGATGTACCCTGAAATTGTTATTGATTTATTACGTAAAGTACCGGATTCGGTTGTATGACATCGAATTGCCCTTTAGACTGTAATTAGCAATGACGGCGAGCCAAGAATCACTATTTGCACACAACTAGAAATAAGGTGATTCGCATTCCTCTTCGCCAGCCCTCGCAAAAACTTGTAAAATACCAGTATTCGTTTCACACATCGCACTTTTTCTTACTAAGATAAATAAACTTACTCTTGATCCTTTCGAGGCGCACTACCTTGGCACTTCGGACCCTGCCATCGTCACCAATCTGTATTGCAGTACCGTCATTGTAAGTTTGTTCTTCTTTTGCGGCAGCGGCTTTCCGTTCTGCTTGCAGCGCTTTGTCCAGTTCTTCCTTTAGTTTTTTAGGAGTCACAACTATCTCCATGCTCGAGGATGAATCGTAGTCCGACAATTCGGAAGAAGATGGAGAGGGTGGCGAAGTCGACATGGTTATGTATTAGGTCTTCCCTTGTTTCGGTATTTGGTCGGTAATTTACAGAACCGAATACGCGCCTCGCGAAACTAAACTGCCGGACGGTAGGCACCAGGCTTGACATTCCCGGACCGGCGACATTTTTAGGGTACAGCCACGCTCATAATCGCTGACGCTTACGCTAATCCTATTTTGGTGAGAGAATTCAATTTCGGTTCTTTTTGTGTTTTTGGCGAATACAGGCGTTATTTATTCAGTTCTTTATTGTTTAGCTAGGTTTTGCAAAAAAATACCACCGTGTTCCAAATAGAAACACTAAAAAGTACAATTAACTTTAATTTCGGAAGTCTGTGTTTCTCGAAAAAATAAAATTTATTTGGATTTGACACCGACTTCCGAAATTAAAATTATCTGTTTAGTTAGAGACTTGCCTCGTTACTTATATTAGTTTTCTTTTTGAGGTTTTCCTTAACTTTGTTATCCACTTTCTATTTTAGCTTCATAATTATGGAGATTCACAGCCTAAATCCTAACGTCTAATTCAGGGCGGTTTGTGACGCTCAGAGATAACGGTCCTTGGTTTCGTATCCAGGCAGACCCATTACTTTGTACAAAATATTTCATCACCACTGCTCTAAAAACGGTGGAGGAAAACATCGTGGTTAAGACGGCATGTCCTAGAACTAAATATTTGAAGAAAATGGACCCGCGTGGTGGATTACGGCCCATTCCCTCTCAAAGAGAGGAGGCCTGTGTCCCAGCAGTGGGAACGTTAAAAGGCTGATGATGTTGACCGCCCAATAAATGTTATTAATGCGAAAGGGACTTTGTTTGTTCTTTTACGCCTTGATTCCTAAATCGCAGAACCGATTTTGATGCGTTTTGGTACAGAGATAGTTGGGACCCTGGAATCAGCTATAAGCTTTTTTGCATAAAAATGAAAGGGAGAGAAATGCAGGAGTATTCGTATGAAACTTACATTGTACCAGGCGACCAAAATCGTGAAGTAAAACAAAAACCGGGGTTGGAATCATGAGTAGTAAAGATTCTCAAACTACCAGGAGACCAGAATGTAAAACTTTAAAACCATTCCACATAGACATAAGAAAAAATGCGAAGAACTTTGCAGGATAAATTAACACATTAATCATTTAAAACATCATCACTTCTTTCTCTAACCATATTTTTTTACATATTTAAGCAGTATTGAGCTATCTGGTAACTGTAAAAAAATATTCGTCAATTATTTATAACCCTGTTCGCCTACCCGCTATGACTCGCGACGCACTCTCGCCTCCCAAGCAATTACTCCCGCATCCGATCTACACCGCGCGTTTCCTCTGGAAAAAAGCAACGCGTTGGCGTGAGCGACTTGTTTTTTTAATTTTATCAGGGTTTCGAAGAAAGATCAGTGTTATTTAATGTCTGCAACAAGCAATTTTCTATCCGACTGTCCTTTTCGAATCGGTTTCGCAGACAGAGACGACACTATAGTCGAGCTTTTGAAAAGCTAATAGAGGCCGGTACGAATAACCCGTTGCTAAGAAGGGTTACGGGATCTCGGTTGCTATGGTAACGGGGTACAGAATAAACAAATATTTGTTCTTGATATCAACGTTCGCCTAGGTATCTCGATAGTTCACAAATAATATTATCCATACCAAATGAAGACACACACAAAGCTCAGGTTGCACAAGGAAGCTAATAAACAATAATTTAATGAGAAAGCTTTGTAGGTAATTCAGAAATTTGGAACTTTATTGGCTGTTACGTTAATGTCTACACACATACAATGGGTCTACATAAATATACCGACAATACTTACTGACAATCCCTAATTCGCGACATTATTTGATAAAAATTACATTATGATATGGTACAATATTTTTATGAAATTATCTGCCATGTGAGTTATTAGGAACTTAATCACAGGTGGTGAAATAGGCCCGTAGAGTACCATAACATCATAATCAGCCTATTCGAAAAGAAGAAGAAGAAGCCTATAATGTTCCTACTGCTGGGACACAGGCTTCCTGTCTGTCAGAGAGAGTGGGCTGCAATCTACCACGCAGGCACTTTGCAAGTTGGTGGATATCATATTTGAAATTTTGTTTGTAGGACATACTAATTAGCTAACGATGTTTTCCTTCACCCTTTTAAGAGCAGTGGTGATAAATTTACACAAATTACAACGCTCGCTTATAGTCGATCCTACGACCTACAAGCCAACAAGAACGACTTGTAAGTCGCAGCCGTCACCACTGGGCCGCCACTGCTCTTTAGTTTACGCTACTGTCTTATCTAAGCATTTTTAGTATGTACGTACCTACAGCCGTTGGCAGTCTTGTTCCACCCACTACTATGTATAGGCTTACTCCCTGTTGTACCACGCTTCCCTGGTAGGTATCGGTATAGGTGGACCCGAGGTGGCGACGCGTTATGTTTCTACGCGCAACCCTCTTAGACGTCACGCGGGGAGTCAAACACTTCTCTCCCTCCCCCCGTTCCCGAAACTCGCGGCATAGGTGTGAGATGGAACACCGGCCTGTGGGGATGGAGGGGTCTGTCAAACTTCTACATCCATTAAGGATTTGCCACACCGAAACAAAAAAAAAAGAATGGTATAGTTAAGGTTAACTTGCAACGTATACAACCTCTACAACCGGCAACTGTATAGTTTTCATTTATTTAGCAACCAAATCTCTGATATTTTTGACAGTTAGTTAGCTTTTGTCAGAATTTGGTATTTATTGAATATTAATAGAATTTACAAATATACTCATTATTTACATGGATACTATTAAACTTGCATCCGGTGATAATAAAAATTGTATATCTCCAATACATGTTAATACCTCAAAACTAGATCCAGATCAAGCAGAAGATGATAAGCAATCGCCTAGGCGTGAAGATCAGCTGACAGAAAATGTTAATGAAGAAGTGGGACAAGTTGAAGTGACGCCACAAATGATTGACGATAATGAGGCTAAAATGAAGGAAAGAATAGCTCATTGTAAAAACATTATTGAGTCATTAAAGATAGAGCTTAACGAAGAAAAAGCGAAACTGGAAAAGCAAAGCAAAAGTTCTGTATGCCCTGGCTCTCCCTCGAAATCCACGAGCACTGATTATCAATGCATGTCTACATCGAATGTGTTTGTAGCGGACTTGACAGATACCACCAATATATACAGCGAGTGTGTGGACAGCAAGCTTAACTGTGATGAAAACTTAATGGAATATGAAAAACAACTTAAAAAATATCAGAATACTCTCAATCTTGCACAAATAGAAAAGAAAAATGCTATTAGAAAGCAAATGCTAGCTAAAGCTTATCGACTGAAGCTGTTAGAAGTGGAAAACCAATGCAATATTGAATTGCTAAGGGTAAAGCAAAGTTTGCAATGTTTGGAACCATTACAAATTATCGTAAGTAAATGGAAAACAAATATAGATGAAATGTATGATATTAATAGTTTTGAGCTGATTCCCAGATATCCAGAACTAAACGCTAATTCAAGCAGTGACATTGTATCCAATGAACTGCAATTAAAGGCGGCCCCAGATCGATTTGAAAATGCTTCTCAAGAAGACCCTGTATGTCCAGATTGAAACCATAAAATAAGATAATGCTATTTTCCTTTTTGTATATTGGACGTCTCATAATAGTCACGATGATTTAAAATTTCTGGAAAAATCTTTTGTAAGTCTTTTACACCGTTATTACAAAATATTCTAAAAGTTGGCAAAGTAAAAAAGTTTTCATGGTAATGAACAACTTTTATTATTTCTGAACATAGGACTTCATCGGGATGGTGATCTTACACCCTTAAAAATAGAGAGCCAAACTTCTGGTCCGTCCTGAAGTTGGATTTCCAGTGCGCAAGGCACGGAACGGTGCTGTTTTTGTATGAGATTTACTACTGCGCAGCCATTGTAGCCAAATACAGGTTGGTCAAGAAGTTTGGCGAGAACTATAACTATGGCTAGGTTAGGTTAGGTTTAGGTTGTATTAGAGGTTTTGGTATTAAAATACAATATGCATAACGATCCATCGTACTTTAATTTGATTAATATTTTCTTAATTCAACATATCGTATCTAATACATTTTTTAAATAACTTTAAAAAAATATAAAAATTAGAGCCTTCCCGGCGGTCTGGGCTCCAGAGAGAGGAACCTCCTAACAAAACGAGCCGTCTTCAGTATTATGCTTTCAATCAGGTCCTAGACCCCAGAGCAACCAGAGCCCTGGTGCAAAAAGAAACTGGGGCACTAGCTGAACTAGCTGTTTAGGTTTGATAAAGTCAATATAAATAATACTATCAAGATAGGGCCACGTTATCTAGTGACGAGTAGAAGAACTAATATGTAACGAATGGCGCTATTTAGTATCAAATAGCGGAACTAATGTTCTCGAAAGCTCGTGTCGAATGGAATTTCCCAGAATGTTCGAACCGAACGTTCTGGAATTTTCTAGTCGCTTTGGTAACAATTAGTTTGAAAGTCGATTGTTCTGGAAGATTCTCGAATTATCTAGAATAGTATGGAACGTTCTGGAAACTTCTTCCGTGGTATTTATAGAGCGGTCAGGTTCGTCTTGAATCATTTACGATTTGGAAGCGACACAGAGCGATCAGAAAAGGAAAATAGGAGTGGTTTTGTAATAAAGTGTGTTTCATTAAAGACTGCTGTTTAATAATCTACCCCTGAACCCCAGCTAGTAGCAAAGCTAATTTAACATGAGCAAGAACTATACATTTTAGCACCTCGCCTCGAATCGTTCTTCTAGGTATATGGATGTATCAGATATCGTAAGTTTCGAACAAATTTTTGAGACTTGTTGGGGATTCCCCCGCAGCCGTAATGCGTAAGTGAATATGGCAACGCAGAGTTTGACCGCTACCCAAACGAACAAATTGATCTAACACACATGCGAGATGAATAACGCGATGTGGATTTCCGTCTGTATGATTGGTCGATTGGATAGCGGTCAGACTCTTTGCGCTGCCGTATTCACTTACGCAATAAGGCTGCGACTTTTTCCCAAATGTCGACAACCTCGCGAGCCAAGATAATTGCCTTATCTTTCTCAGCTTTCACGAGGTTCCGGTCATGTGGAACGGTTATGTCAACAATCATAGCACGCCTCTCGATTCAGGTCACCACCAAAATATCTGGCTTATTTCCTTGATCGGTTTTTTTATTGTTATGTTTATGTATTATGTTTTTTGCGTGTATTTAATTCCAATTTTTAATACATTCAGATATAGTGTAAAATTGTTAATGATTAAATGAGAATGAAATGTTAGCCAAATCAGGATGAACAACTTATCTAAGCAGCTACTGAGAGAGCAAATGTAAGGTCAGTAATATACAGAGAATTAGATGAAAAAGAAAGCAAATCAAGTACATCAGGACTAATAGAAAGAAAAAGTAACGATGAGATTAAAGTTTCACAATGTCCTACTGTGACTGAAAATTATGAAGACAGCGATGATGAGGATAAATTTGAAGATGTAACTGAACAAGCGAAAGAGGTAATACAAGAAAAGTTACCAGAGGAAAAATATACAAGAAGTGAAAAAGAATTGTTAAACCAAAACGACTACAAGAATATGAGACACTATGTTTATATCACATATATGGAAGATGTTCCTAAAAGTTAGAATGAAGCTATAAAAATGGGCTGGAATGAAGCAATTGTTAAAGAATTGAACGCTTTAGAAAACATGGACAATCACTGATTTACCAAATGGAAAAGAAGCAATTGACGCTAAATGGATTTTTGTAAAGAAAGATAATAACCTAAAGAAGGCGAGACTGGTTGCAAGGGGCTTTCTACAAAGAGATGGTGGTTTTACGGTTAATTATTCCCCTGTCGCAAGAATGAGCACGTCCGCACTTTCTTATCACATGCAGTGCAAAATGATTTTGAAATCCATCAAATGGACATTCCGACAGCATTTCTTAATGGAATATTAGAATCAGATGTATACTTAAAGATACCGAAAGAAGTAAAATATGAGCAAAAAGATAAAGTTCTAAAGCTAAATAGAAGCTTATACGGATTGAAAGAGAGTCCAAAAATGTTGGAACGATAGATTGAATGATTTTATTCTGAAAATAGGACTTATAAGAATAATGATTTTTGCATGTTTTATAATGATAAATGTTGGATTATTGTTTTCGTAGACGATATTTTGGTAACATTAGGTAAAGAAGAGATAACTTACGTAAAAGAAAAGTTAAAGAAAGAATTTCAAGCAAAAGATTTTGGTGAAGTTGAGAAGTTTCTTGGAATGGATATACAGAGAAATGGAAAAATTCTAAAGATAACACAGGAAAAACAAATAGATAAAATGTTGGAAAAAATTAATATGACTGAAGCGAATGGAACGAAGTGTCCAATGACAAAAGTTTTTCAAGCGGATTCAGATAGTAAGTGTGTTGATGTTCTTTACAGACAATTGATTGGAGGTTTAATCTTTTTAGCGACGGTATCAAGACCTGATATTGCCTTTAGTACAACATTTCGGAGTCAATACTTAGATAAGCCTACTTTAAATCTGTGGACACAAGCAAAACGAGTTCGCCGTTATTTGAAAGAAACAAAGACAAGTCTTGAAAGAAACATAGACAAGTTTGACCTTTGTCAAGAATAACATGAAGAATGTTATTGAAACCTACTCTGACGCAGATTTGGGCGGTAATCACATTAACAGAAAGAGTATCAGTGGATCTGTTACTTTGCTAAACGGTCATGTGGTAGCATGGTTCTCGAGGAAGCAGAATTGTGTAGCTTTGTAGACAGCAGAAGCTGGGTATGTCGCTGGAGCCACTAGTGCGTGCGGTTTGATAAATATAAAGGGACAATGCAAGAATACCAACAAAGGCCAAGATGTGCAATGTTTTCTCTATGTGGACAATAAAGGTGCTATTGATATGACTAAAACTTTTGAAAATAGTAAATGGACGAAACATATTGATATAAAATATCATTATTTAAAAGATTTAATATTCAAAAAGGAGCTACTAATTGAATATGTGAATACTGTTGAAATTTTAGCGGATATTTTTACAAATACTTTAGGAGTTGATAGATTCAAAGAAATGTGTGAGAAATTAAATTTAAGCTAAAATAAATAAAAATTGTATTCTCATGTAGTAAGGTGACCAATATATTATTATTATTTTCGGGTAATTAGTGTCACCATAAGTTATTTTATGTTATTGGGAAATGTAGAATGTTTTGATTTCTTTTTTATGCGATTAAGAGTGTTTCATTTTCAATAAAACGCTATTAATCGAGGTGGGGTGGTAACCTACTTGTATTTGTCTGTGGTGTGAAGAAAATATTATAAGTAGATGAAAGGTGTCAAGGTAATTCTGGAGAAGATGGCTCATGTAATATAAATATTGTAAACCTAAAATAATTGTTTCTCTAGCAGTATGCCCTCTGCAATATCATAAAATATTGGACCCGTAAGGCGCTGATAGCCCGCTGAGTGTAGTTGGTCCACAGGCTGCACGTGTAAAATATTTGGCAATAAGCTTTAAAAGTGTTATTTTTACTGGCTTGCTACACCGTGCAAACCTGCGGGCCAACATGTTTCAACGGACTGCCAGCGCCCTACGTTCCCTCTCAATATCTACCCGGTCATCAAGGCTGTCGGTGACATAGTGCCCCAAGTACTTGAATTGGTACACTCGCTCCAACTCATTCCCATTGAGTTTAATCGGGGCACGTATTTCGGACACTTACCACCGACAGAAAGACCAAGTACTCGCTCTTTCTGACATTGTAAATAAGGCCATGCTTCTGAGCATAGCCCTCACAACACGTCAGAAGTTCTCTAAGCGCCCTAAATGATGAAGGCTGGCCTTTTCTTTGGCCATAGAACTTGAACTTTATCAATACGTTAATAACTCCACTATATCGCCGAAGATTTTAGATAGCGTTACATCTTTGGGCAACAAATGAACAGCGGGGTTGGTACATCCTAGTACAGCGCACAGAGACATATTTCGAGAAAATTGAATGTTACTGAATGATAGGTTACAAAATGTATGGATTTTACAGCATTCAATACCCATAGCGACGATGCGCCACCTATCGAGAAAAAATGGCAGTTCACATCCCCATTGAAGTTGGCTCAACAAATCTGGCAACACTGAATTTAACCATTGGCTGATTGATGTGTACTTTTAAAATCGTCTCGTAAATATTACTTTCTAGTGGAGGAATAAATATCTCCAAATATAATTACAATGGACGACGACTTGAAAAAAGTCTGCCCAAGTTGCAGTCAACTTTTTTATATACCAAGTAAGTACAAAGTTTTCTCTTGCACTGCAAATAAAAGTCTTACAAACTCTCAGTAGGTATTTATAATAAATTACTGATAGCAGTTTATTTAAATGAACTACTCCAGTCCTCAATCAGTCGTTATTTGTTATTGTTTGCCTACCTAATCGGCATTTGTCACGACGTGTATTTAACAAATTTGCTATAGATAAAACTTGCGGTGTAACAACTATTTCTAGGCTTTAGGCTAACTATTTCAATATGTTTCATGATAACTAAGATAATTAAGCTAATTTTAATATAGTTTAGAAACAGCCCGAATGTTTTATATGTTCTCTACTAGGTTCTCCCTTGAGTAAATAATATTCTGTGTATAAATTGACTACGTTAACTTCAGCAGATGCATGTACATACATACCTTAACATAAAATAGGTACAAATGTTGTAAACTAGCGAACTTGGCTAGTATCAACATGTATAGTGCTCAACCAAACTTCTGGAGTTGACTTCCCGATGCATAAGACATGAAACGGTGCTCTTTTTGTTTGAGTTTTACAATTGCGCAGTCATTGTAGCCAACTTCAGGGCGACCAAGAAGTTTAGTGAGAACTATAAACAATAGATGTGTTGTGTAGGCAGACATAGTCAATGAGCATCACTGGGCATAGTACATGATCCTGTTATTCCTGCCACATACATAACAAAACTTAACACAAAAAGTAAAATAAATATGTACCAATCACGGTTTTAAATAAACAACAAATTAGGTACTATATTTTATTCCGCTTTGATACAATCATGAAGATAAGTAGTTGCTTCTCAGTGTTAAGGAGACTACTAGAAAAAATTCTCTCTTTAATAAATACAAATTTTTTTTTTGGGACAATCCCACCGCACTATTCCCAAAACACTGCAACTCCTGAGAATATAGAAATGTTTTCATTATTTTCTATAAGAACCTTCCCTTCTTTATGACTTTATGAGGTTGCCTGGAAGAGATTGCAGAAAAAGACAAGGCCACCTGTCGTTTGTTTGTTTTTATTTTAAGGTTTCTGTATGTATTATTGTTTTTATCTTGGTGTACTATAAGGGTGTATTGGTGTGAGTCACACTCTACCAAAACAGCAAAAGCAATTTTTTTGTAGGCAGCAGAATATCAACTTTGCGCGGTTAGTAGGAATAATCTATACTTTAATTTCTATATAAAATATTAAATCAGTTGTGGATAATTTAACTTTTTCTACAAAAACTGGCTATTTGAGTTTTGGTAAAGTATGACTGCACTTTTGACCCTTGACATTGAAGTATATAAAATTAATAAATAAGTTATCTAATCTAGCAATGCATTTAAATGTTTCTCAGTGACATCATGCAAGGTGAAAGAGAACTTGCCATTGTTTCTACCATGTGGCCATACCATGTGTGAAACTTGCATTGTCCAAATAATGAGGTGTATGGGACCAATAGAGTGCAAGATTTGCCACCAGGAAGCAGAAATCAAGACCACTGATCAAGTTGAAATGATTCAAAATAAATCTAAGTTATATCAAAAGTTTCCTGTGAATGTTCTGATGTTTGGTGAATTAGCTATGCATCTGATTAAGGTAAATAATTCTATCAAATATAAATCATAGGTAAGAAAAAAGTATATGAAAAAGTTAATTAAATATATTTTTTTTTTTACATACTTTAGACTCCAGTAATAACACAAAAGAAAAATGAAGAAGAGAGTTTCATTGATTTAGAAGCTTTGCTGAAGAATGATTCTGCTCAAGGTAATTAAAACCCCTTTTTTTTGTTAAAAGTTTAATGATATTTGAGTTTGATTATTTTTTTGATTATCAAATACCAAGTGTCTTAGATCAATTGATTCTGAGAGAGGCTTGTGTTGATTCTTTATAATAATGTGAAAATGTAAGCAAGTCAAAAATTGAAATGTTCCCAGCTTAAAAACATATTCTTTTTTACAGGCAGTTGTTTAGAATGTAATGCTACAACTTCGAAAATATGCAAACAGTGTGTTACCATTTTGTGTGATACCTGCTTCAATAAAACTCATAAGAGTTATGTTATATTTAAGAACCATGTGCTGCAAGATATAGGTTTGTTAATGATTATCTTCTACTATATAAAAACAAGTCGGGATTTCCTTCCTGACGCTATAACTCCGGAACGCACAAACCGATTTCCACGGTTTTGCATTCGTTGGAAAGGTCTCGGTCTCCGTGAGGTTTATAGCAAAGAAAATTCAGGGTAGGGTAGGTAGGGTAGGGTAGGGTAGGTAGGATAGGTAGGGTAGGGTAGGTAGGATAGGTAGGGTAGGTAGGGTAGGGTAGCTAGAGTAGGGTAGGGTAGGGTAGGGTAGGTAGGGTAGGGTAGGTAGGTAGGGTAGGGTAGGTAGGGTAGGGTAGGTAGGTAGGGTAGGGTGGGTAGGGTAGGGTAGGTAGTGTAGGTAGGTAAGTAGCCAATTGACGGGAGCGAAGCCCCGGGGGTCAGCTAGTTAATTCATTAAAAATAATTGACTAACAACCCACTAACCCTTGTAAGTATGTATTAACTTTTTCTGGGCTAAGATTGGTTGATATGTTAAGAACTTGGCTTAATCTAAATGTAAATAATAGTGCTGCAGTTTTAGGGTAAAAAAAACCCTCATCCCATCGTCAATCCAATAAATGACTATTAAATTAGCTAAATGCATGGTGTTTAGTATATTTATACAGAGTCAAAGAATTTATTTACTACAAGAAAATAAATTTATAAAGAAAATTCTATACGAAAATGAATTATGTTTTCTGTGTTTTTTTAGCATTGTCCTTTATTCTCAAATTAGGGCACTATAGATTTCCTATAAAAAATTATTACTTAACCCTATAAAATCAGTAAAAATGTTACCTTTAGAAACCACATAGGAGAGAACTAATTTTTTTGGAATTCTTTTAGTATGTAATCCTTGTGTGTCATCAAAACAGCAACACAGTTTTGAGAAAAACCTTTGTAACATCCCGTTTTACCTTTCAAGTGAAGCTAAACAACAATAAAATAAAAGACTGGCTTTTATCTTAGTCAGACGAGCATTACTATACAATGTGGCAATGCTGCCAGCTTTTTGGGCTCAATACCAGTGGACTGCAATGCAGAGGAATTATGGACTCCATATTTAGATTACATTATCTTTACGCTTTTATTTATTAATTTTGATTCATGTGTACTTAAATGTGTGATTTCCTTTCAGAATCCAGTATTGAGGCCAAAACTTGTAAGTTGCATATTGGAAAACCACTTGATTACTATTGTAATGATTGCAAAAAGTCTGTATGCACAGACTGTATGTTTCTTGGTGGTGAAAAATCCTGCAAGAACCATGTGGTTGTGTCTTTACAGGAAGTTGTAAGTATTTTGGAACATCCTACTATTATTCTACCTGGGCAACTAGAAGGGATTGGAATATGTGGCATAGCTGTCAAATTGCTTCAGTACTTTCTTTCAGAATGGACTAGAGTGTGTTAAAATAATTATGTACTATACATCGTTCTACGCACTAGATTTGGCGATCCGAACACTCACTCTGTTCGACTGAACTGTACTGCAATCAGTACACCTTTCTTTACACTATGTTGAACAAAACGCGCAAGCGCGCTTACGACATTTAATCGCGGGTAAACTTAACTCTCTAAGCGATCTAGTGCTGCATGTTTTAATAGTTTGATTAGACAACATACATAATGTTTAGCGCTGCAGCGAACTTTAGTTCTAACTCACCAACATTTGAACAAATGGTTTTCATTAATGTTCTTTTCTATCGGTTGAATGTATGTCAATGGTATTAGATATTGGTGTGCCCTAACCCCGAGTTTCTCAGATCTAAATTAAAATAAATAAATAAAATAAAATAAGCCTTAATTGCTGTTTTATCATAATTTACAACACAATTATATTTATTCCTGACGATCGGTTTTTTCATCAACAACTTGTCCTTCGACAAAGGCCTCCTCCAAAGACTTCCACCTATCTCTGTCTCCTGCAATTCTGATCCATTCTGGACCAGCAACTCTTTTGAATGTGGTCTTTTGAGAGTGATCTTCCCAACGTTTCATTTGTCGACCATTACTTCTTTTGCCATCCCTGGGGTACCACTCTGTTTTTATTTTAGTCCATTTCTCCGGTTTCCCTTTCAGCATATGTCCTGCCCATTTCCATTTAAGTTTTTTGCATACCTTATTCACATCTTTAAATTTTGTTACATTTTTAATTTTGTTTAATCTTTTCTTCTTACGTAGATTACACTTCTCTCTATTCCATTTTTTGAGGTTGTGCGTAATCCAGGCAGGCGCTTTACTTTGTGTAAATTATTTCATCACTGCTGCTCTCAAAACGGTGAAGGAAAACATCGTGAGGAAACCGCCATGTCCTAGAACCAAGAATACGAAGACATGTGACATCCACCAACCCGTTCTGGGCCCGCGTGGCGGATTACGGCCTAATCCCTCTCACAAGGAGGAGGCCTGCACGCGCAACGGACCAATTGGGCTTCTAAGTGCGGAAAGGTGTCCATCTATCCTACCCTATCTCCTCCTCTTTCAGATCAGGAGGTAGGTTATATCCAGTGCGTAAGTGACAGATGTATTTGAACCAAAGGCTTACCGCCGTTTTAGCCGTATAAATGATACGAGGCCCCCGAGCTACAGGGGCCCCGACGAATTGAATCAAAAGTTCATCAAATCAAGATCACATTCTCAAATTCTTTTTGATAACGGGCTCGATTTTTTTATTTTGATTAAATACATTTTATTTGTTATGATGATACCATAATTTCTCAATTTAGTATACTGAAGCATGGAAACTTATCCGATCCCAGTCAGGATTCTCTCGTTTTTAAGCTCGTATCACTCATGCTTCATCCTCGTCACTCAAAACCGTTTAAGTTATCCAAGTGAAGAATTCAGTGGCCAATTATATTTATTTTGTAAGAAACATTAAAGTTTCTTGGGCTCCAACAAATTTTGAAACCGGACCCCTATAGGACTAGCTACGCCACTGATTTGAACTAATACCACCTTCGTATGTAACCGCTACTTACAAGGATAATTTTACAGCAAACAGAATATACATGAAACTGTTCCAATGCACAAGTGAAAAAAAATATTATCACACTAAACTATGATCACACGGAAAATTTTCATATCCCATAAAAAATCAAATCATACCCGACTCACAAAAGTTAATCTAATTTTCTCAATTTCTATTTAGTTCACTACTGCTCCTTCCCTGCTCCCCAAATCATCCTAGGTTCGTCTGTAACGTAATGGACTGATGGATGACCCCCGTAACTCAGGCTTTTCCCAGCATGCGGGTCATTGATCAGGTATTTTGTACCTCGCCATTTGAACTCTTAGGCCCAGTTTATAGTAAATTGAAGAGGTGATTATTTGACCATTTCTGAGTCTGTAAAAACGAGTATAACCGAAATTTTAAACCTGAAAAAAAAATGCAATGACAAAAATTGAAAAGAGTATGCTAAGATGGTTTGGCCATGTTGAGAGGATGCACGAAACGCGATTAAAAAAAAGTATCTAAAAAGCATTGGACGTAACTAATCACGTCTGCTTTGTAGATACTTTATTAATCACCAATAAGGTCTATGTCTTTTTAGGGCGTACCCTAAAAAGACATAGACCTTATTGGTGATTTTATTCAGAAAAGCCACGCGCAGTATTCATAACCGGCGTGAGTGTATGACTAGATGTATGAACGTGAGTGAAGCAAAAGAAGTATGTAAGGGTCGTAGCACGTGACGTTATGTAGTTTCTGCCTACCCCCACGAGAAAAAAGGCGTGAGCTTATATTTGTATATATGTATCAAAAACTGTGGCTAAATTATTATTGAGATTCAATATTATTGCATTAAGTTCGTGTTGACGTTTTTTGCAGAATGAAACCATTTTGGAGGATTTGACTGAGATTGCTCCACAAGTAGATGAAACCTTCAGAAGACTTACAAAAACAGCTGTTGTATGTTTTCTTATTATGATTTTATTTTCAGCCTGAATAGTTCCGCTGCAGGGCAATTGTATGTTTTCTTATTGCATTCATAAATAACCTGAGAGTTTCATTTAGTAGTTATTCTTATGTTTCTAGGATATTGGATATTTGCTCTACAACTACGAAAGTGAGACTGGATCCGTCAAGGAACTATCTAAAATAATTGCGAGTGTTGAACAACATTTCTCAAAGCTGTTTTCTGTATTACAAAAACATAAAGACGAAATCATGAACAGAATTTTGCACTTAAACTTCTCTGAAAAGGATTCCTTGCAGAAAGTTAAATCTGAAGTCGAAAATTCTATCAAGAAAGCTAAAAATGTCTTAAGGATGATAACGGCTGCTACAGATGCCAACAACATAAAAAAGGTTACTCTTTTATTTATTTGGCTTTATATCTGTAAGGGCAAGATCACAGATGCCCCAGATGTTACTGAGAGCCTTCTTCACAAAACGTGTGGGATAGAGAAGTATTAGTATGTAATTTGAACTTAATATATAGAATTAGAAACTCGCAAATATGCATATTGGTTTGTTTGGGTCGACATCTAATTTAAAGCTACCATGTGCTAAAGTTTCGCAAAAACTTTACTCACTATTCCTAAAGTTTGCGCGCTAATTTTTATGTATGATGACAATATTGATTTATAATTCATAACTTGGTTTGGCCTGAGAAGGCAGTAGACAAAGTTGCCTGGAAAGATATGAGGCAGGCCTTTGCTCAGTGATGGAAAAACATAGGCATAACAAAAAGAAATCTTAATTCATTAATATTTAACGCCTAATTAGTCAATGTAATAGTCTAATCTTGGACTAAGTACTCATAACACTTTTTATCCATCGTAATTATGTCAAGTTTTCCTCTCTTTAACAGCCATTTACATTCATTTACTAAACTTTTCTTACGCTTGTACATTAACATCATCATCATCATTAAAAAGTCAACAGCGCGGAGCCACAGTATATTTTTTTCCGTGGCGGCTTTAGGGTGGCGAGCAGGGCAATCGCGCGACAACCCAAAAAGCTTACGATTGGAGCTTTTTATTTTATCCTTAGCAAACAGTTGCTTATTTTTAACAATAAAATCAAGTTAGTTAAGTATTTCATAGTAAAGTATTAATAAGTGCCAAGTTTTGCATTTCTCGTGTATCATTTCTTCACATATATTGCAAAAAGGGCAAGGGCCTCGCCGCCCGGAGCCTCGCAGCGGTTAATGCCGCCCCTGACCTTTTTCTTAAGCGCACAATTAATATTGTAAATACACAACATACATCCATCCATATGTGTGTCAGCTGCATGCAAGTGCCTATTATGCATACTTTTATGACTCTATAATACACTAAAACACACAGGTCTATGTAGGTTGTTTCATTGGCATTGATAGATCCTACTTAGTAGTGGGTCAATTTGTCGATGGCAAGCACAATTTTTATATTTAATTTTATTAGAAAGATGATAGACTAAAATTAAGGAACTAGAAAATAAATGGTATAAACACTGTATCTGGGTGGAAATATGGCACAAAGCATCAGGCAAAGTTTGACTTTATAGAGTGTTGTCTCTGTCACTCAAATCATGGCGGTCTCTTTAAAGGTAGTTGCCTGAATAACGCCTGGGTACTGTTAAGGGAATATAAGTGTTAGTTGGTTGAGTAATACAGTTTTATTTCATACTAGCTGACCTCCGCGGCTTCGCTCCCGTCAACTGGCTATCTACCTACCTATCTACATACCCACCAACCTTGCCACTACCAAATTACAAATCTTATAGGCAAAATTTTGCTACTTTGTGTTACATTATTGCAATTTTCACAAGGATCTCTATTTTTTTTTAAAATAATTTATAGCCTATGTTACTCGGGAATAATGTAGCTTTACATAGATGAAAGAAATTTTAAAATCGGTCCAGTAGTTCCGGAGCCTATTCGGTACAAACAAAACAATCTTTCCTCTTTATAATATTGGTATAGATGTATATTCTTTATTGCACATAACGAACATTCAATTACAATAAGACAGCTTATGCACAAAGGCGAGCTTAACCCATAATTGGGTTCTCTAACAGAAAACCTCAGTCATAGAGAGATTTGCAAATGAGTACAGTATAACCAATTGCACAACTATGTCTCAGTCAATTGTAATTTTCCTTGTTTTTTTGTCAAATTTCAGATTAATTTGCCAGCTCTCTTGGAGGAAGCGAAAGAAGTATTAAATACCGCCTGGTATCTAAATAGGACTGAAACAATCAAAGAATCTCTTAAGTAAGTAATTGAAAAGAAATATTATCTAAGCTGCCAAGTTTATGATGTGGCCGTTGGTAAGATTAGAACATACAAGTCAATCTTTGTTCTTAATAATTACATTCTGCCTAGTTGACAGTAGAATCAATTAACAGTGGAGTTAATTAGAAAAATATACTTCACTAACAAAAACTAACCTTTTTATATTGATCTAGCTTATGCCAGTGGCTTCGTCCGCGTGGAGGTCGAAAATTATCCCTTTTCACATTAATACAAATTGTACTTCTTCACACTCAAGCGGCTGGACGGATCTGGGTGAAATTTCGCACATAGATAGATTACAGTCAGGAATAGCACATAGGATACTTACCGGGAACATGTGCTCTCGGGACATTTTTCGAATTAAACGCGGGCGAAGCCGCTGGCAGAAGCTAGCAAGCAATAAATGAGACATAAACATAATTTGAAAAATGTGGGTGTATTATCTGTGCACATCTTCAACCCAACCCTTCAGGGATTACAGTTATGTTTATGTACAGTAATAATAAACACAAATTCTTACTATAAAAACTGATTTATTATTTATCAACAGGGTGACAGTAAATGAGGATTTGTGTTCCTTGGTGAGTGACTATGTGCGCTTGGAGGGGAGCATCAAGTCTGTGTACAAGCTGCACACGACGTCAGAACTAGGCGATGATGTAGAAGTACCGCCGGCGCCAAATGCTCCCGTCTATCCACCGGCGATGCCTAAAGGTAAGGTTTTCTTTCCTTATCATATACAATTAACCTATGGAGTAAGCTGTACAACCAGAAAATTATCTGGCAGTGATAGCACTGCTATGTCAAACAAAATTGAAATCAATTCTCAAAGCGATAAGGGTTACTAATAGTTAAAAGAATAAACGTGGCGACAAAGACTCACTAGATCTTCGAGTGCCTCTTTTACACAGTTGAAATATCATTTGTTACTGGTTGGTTTGGTTAGGATCTTCTAGTTGTACAGACTACTACTTCATGAATAAACCATCAACAGAATGATGTGTCATTAATTTGTGCAATTGTGTTTGTTAGATTCATTTAAATATAAGACTACAAGCTAGAAATAGCTAAGAGTCCTAATCCAGGCTATAATCTCCACATTTAAAATTTCGATCACCTCCAATGACGGATTGAATTCCATTCCGCCATTGGAGGTGTTTTATTAACATCCGTCAAACTTACCAACTTTATTTAATTAAACTTCACGCACAGAGGTACAATGGCGGACTTGATGCCTTAGGCATTTTTTAAACCGTGGAATGCAAACCGTAAAACATTTTTTTTTTAAATTAGCTTTGCCCACTCTAGGAATTTCTGCCTATATCGTGGGTGTATTTACAAACATTTAAATTCACATACACAAGATACCCAGATCCGGAACAACTATCTGTAGGCCATACATATTGCCCCCTGCCTGACCACTGTTTAACTACACGGCTATAAAATGGCAGGTCACCCACTTGCGCACTCAATTAATAATAATTATCATCATCATTTCAGCCGAAAGACGTCCTATTAATAATATAATTTAAAATATTATTAGGATATTGGTAAGTGTTTATTGCACTTAAAATCCTATTAATGGGATGAGGCTATTGCCATATATCGTGTATAAAAAACTAAGTAAGCTAAGTAGTAACAGCTGCAAGCATCTTTAATGTTAAGCAATCCTAACCGAGGTCAATCCGTGGATGGGTGACCATACATTATATACTTTTACCTACCGTTATGAATAACAAAACACAAAAAGTAGTTGGTCTCAGCTGTCTGTAGAACGTTGACAGTTATACGGTAGGCTGAAGCCTAAAATTCACCCGTGCGAAGGGATATTGTGTTAGCCATTTCTTTTTAAATTTATTTTACAGTTGATGTATTTCGGTTGCCGCTATAACAACAAATACTAAAAACAAAATATATAAATATTTAATTGGGCCCATACAACAAGCGTGATTTTTGTGCCGTTTTTTGCGATAATGGTACGGAAACCTTCGTGCGCGAGTCCGACTCGCACTTGGCCGGTTTTTCATAGACAATATACATTGTGGTGAATATACACACATGCAATTTACATAAAATACAATAGTCAGTTGAAGAGTTCAGATAGGCACTCGCTCCGGGTAAAATACTGATACTCTAACCCCATGTTTATGAATAATGGACAATGGCACATGTCGGCCACGAAACCCCATCTGAGTAGGTAAAATAACGAAATTTATGCAATACCTACTCATGCAAGTACCTTAAGTACATATACAGGGTTACAGGAAAAGTCGACCTAGATCCGTTAAGGGCGTGTAGTACACATCATTTCTGAATGATTTCACTATGGAACCCCCCATCCTAAACTTAACCGTTTTCGAGATTTTCGAGTTTTAATTTTTTTTATGAAAATGCCCAATTTTTCGGCTATTGAATTGAATATTTTGAATTTTTTTGACTCTTATGATTATTTTTTTGGTTTTTTACATGAAAAATTTTTTTGTTTTTTTAGTTTTTTTTCAAAATATTCAATTCAATAGCCGAAAAATTGGGCATTTTCATAAAAAAACTAAAACTCGAAAATCTCGAAAACGGTTAAGTTTAGGATGGGGGGTTCCATAGTGAAATCATTCAGAACTGATGTGTACTACACGCCCTTAACGGATCTAGGTCGACTTTTCCTGTAACCCTGTATAAAGTATATAAGAACTGTATATAAAATGTTAGTTAAGTAAATGCGCTCAAGAACGCACGTCAAACATTAGTGGGATACTGTCCCAGGGGGCGTGGGTACTACCAACACCCAGACACCATACCGCCACCGCAACAGCACTTCATAGAATTGATCAGAGTCTTTTGTAAGTTGATAATAAATTAACATGTTAACATGCAAGACAATCGATGTCTAAAGAAGAGAAAGACAACAAGTACAAATCTCCAGCTCCATACAAGGATGCTCCTACATTCCGAAGCAAGAGTGGATCAGTATCATCTCTAAATTCTATTCACAGTGAGAACTCCAGTAAGTTACATTGCACTGAGTAACTGCCACACACAGAGACGTTTAAGATTACTTAAAGCTCTCTTTAGTATAGATTTCTAGTCAAAGCTCAAAATCTATATAAGGAGTGCCTTAAGTAACCAAAAGTAAAGCGCGGCAATAAGTTATTTTTTAAATTATTGCGGATATTTACGACCTCAAAAATTTCGACCTCTTAAAGATTTAATTGGAGCCTTTTGTAAGCTGATATCTTGAACAATGATACTGATAATAAATATTTAATAATGCGCTTGCGTCCCTTATGTCTGGTTGACACTAAAGAGATCATACCGTGCACTGAGTTATATCACACTGAATTGGCTGATGTGTGGTGCGCTTAAAGTTTCTTCTATGCGGAATCTATAAATCTGTGAGGTTAACCAACCAAATTGTGCTCATTTCTGCGTTATAGGAAGTTTATCGTTATAAAGAGTAATATTTCAAAGAGTCATTTACACTGTATTTCATTCCGAAATTTTGACCTACAACAGTAGATTTGCAGCATTTCAGCGGTTATCCCGTAGATGTGAGACAATGTGAATTGTTTGTGAGTTCTCGAGATGTAGAATTGATCAGATTCTTTTGTAAGCTGAGAATATACGAGGGTCATTCAATAAATACTTAGCCTACAAAAAGTAAACGAAAATTTTGGAAAAGTGGCAATTTATTTTTCAACATAGTCTCCTTTTAGTTCGATACACTTAGCCCAGCGATGCTCCAACTTTTTTAACCCGTCGGAAAAATAATTTTTATACCATTCCCCCTCTAAAAAGCTTATTTTATTCACTGAAAACAGTGAATAAAAAGCACTTTTAATCACTGTTTTGGTGTTTGAATTTAGAACACACCAATATATATTTGACCTCCATCTCAATACAATACAACCTACTTGCGCATAAAATACTCGATACAAACTTCTTGTGCAAAGAATATTCGAATTTCAAACTCCTTCGTCGATTTTAATTTTGAGTTTGTTTATACTTAGGATTTTGATAATGATTTTGATTTTAGTCTAGGATGTTTAGTGAATACTTATTTGGATTGTAATTCTAATATTCGGATGTTTAAACACCATTATAACACATTTTATTAATTAATCTATATATATAAAAATGAAACCCGTTTTCCGTTGTCACGGCATCACGCGTGAACTGCTGGACCGATTTCGCTAATTCTTTTTTTGTTGTGTTTGTTATTGTTAGGAGAAGGTTCTTATGAAAGAAAAATTAAAAAAAAAAAAAAGAATTGTAGATAGGTAGGGTAGGTATGTAGTTAGGGTAGGTATGTAGGTAGGGTAGGGTAGGGTAGGGTAGGGTAGGGTAGGGTAGGTAGGGTAGGGTAGGGTAGGGTAGGGTGGGTAGGGTAGGGTAGGTTAGGTAGGGTAGGGTAGGGTAAGTAGGGTAGGTAGGGTAGGGTAGGTAGGGTAGGGTAGGGTAGGTAGGGTAGGTAGGGTAGGGTAGGGTAGGTAGGGTAGGGTAGGGTAGGTAGGGTAGGTAGTGTAGGTAGGTAAGTAGCCAATTGACGGGAGCGAAGCCCCGGGGGTCAGCTAGTTAATTATAATTATGTAAAGTATCGGAGGTGGTCACTGGCCCCTGAAACACAGGTGCTGCTCCTACCTAGCTCAGCCCTGAGGTTTCTCATTTTTTGTAAATTTTGAAGGTAATAAACCATTTATTATTATTCCTTGTGCTTTTGGCTTAAATCCTTCTTTTTCTCGTAGTCATGGTATAAAATATAGTATGCAACTCTTGAATAAAACGGATTTATATCGAGGGCCATGAATCACTCGCGTCGCTCAGGATTCTAACACTTGAATCACTCGCTATGCTCGTGATTCAATTATCATGAATCACTCCCTACGGTCGTGATTCAGTTTTAGAATCCTTCACTTGTTCGTGATTCATCTATGGCCCTCGCTTTAAATCCGTCCTTTATTCACTAGTTGCATAATATACTATTGTCAAACTCTGCAAAATAGGCCTCCGTGGCGGCGATGACCTCCTCATTCGATCCATATCTGTTCCCGGCGAGTGATTTTTTCAGATTAGGAAACAGAAAGAAGTCACAAGGGGCCAAATCTGGAGAATACGGTGGATGGGACAGCAATTCGTAGCGTAATTCGACCAATTTGGCCATGGCAGCGGCAGACGTGTGAACCGGTGCGTTGTCGTGGTGAAACAGCACTTTTTTTTTCTCGCCAGATAGGGTCGATTTTTCTTTAATTCGGCGTCGAATCGGCCCAATAAATCGGCATAGTAAAGCCCTGTAATTGTTTTACCCTTCTCGAAGTAATCGATGTAGATCACACCTTGTGAATCCCAGAAAACGGTGGCCATAACTTTTCCGGCCGATTTTACAGTTTTCGCCTTCTTTGGAGCACGTTCCCCGGTCTGGATCCATTGTTTTGATTGCTCCTTGGTCTCTGGTGTGTACCAGTGGATCCAGGTTTCATCGACGGTTACAAAACGACGCAAAAACTCCGCTGGATTCCGCTTAAACAGCGCCAAACACGTCTCCGATGTGGTCTCACGGTTGCGCTTGTTTTCTGGTGTGAGTAAACGCGGCACCCATCGCGCCGACAGCTTTCTCATGCCGAGTTCCTCGCGAAGAATATGATGCACTGTTCCTTCTGAAATGCCTACAGTCTCAGCTAGCTCCCGAACCTTCAATCGGCGATCTGCCAATACGAAATCATGGATTTTTTAAATGTTTTCCTCCGTAGCAGCTGTTTTCGGTGCACCTGGACGTGGTTCATCAAAAACCGACGTACGGCCACGTGCAAACTCGTTGAACCAATTCTTGACGGTGGCCATCGATGGAGAAGAGTCACCGTACACAGCATCCAAGCGCTCTTTGATTTCGATGCGCGTTTTCCCTTCCAAAAATAGGAATCGAATCACCGAACGATATTGCTCTTTTTCCATTTTTGTAAAACCGATCGACACGTTCGCTTCCATAAGTTGTCAAATTAAAACAAATGAAGGGATTGGAATGAAAATTTGAAAAAAGAATTAAAAAAGAATGTGCTACACTGTGGTAAAACTCTTTTGAAACTACAGCGCCCTCTGGCGATGAGGCTAGGTACTTATTGAATGCACCTCGTATTATCTTGTTAACTATTTTATTACAGATGCAAGACAATCGAAATCTAAAGAAGAGAAAGACAATAAGTACAAAGCTGCAGCTCCATACAAGGATGCTCCATCATCTCTAAATGTATCATCTCTAAATTCTATTCACAGTGGGAACTCCAGTAAGAGTAACATTGCACAGAGTAAGTTATTTCTTTAGATCCTTTAAGACTTTGGATTGACATCTTAAAACTTTGCTTAGAGCCTTTTCTAAGCTAATAACTTGAACAATAATGCTGTTAATAAATATTTAATAATGTCTCAATATTAACAGATATCATTGTAATAGAGAATTATTGTCACACTATAAACAGTGTGTCAATGTATGGGTTTTAAGGTAAACCAACCCAATTGTGCTCATTTCTACGTTATAGGGAGTTTATCGTTGTAACGAGTAATGATACAAAGAGTTTACACTGTATTTCATTCCGACCTACAACAATAGATTTACAGTATTCCAGCCGTAATCTCGTAGATGTGAGACATGCTTACGTGCATAAATATCTGGTTAGACCACAAATTTTGACCTACAACAGTAAATTTACAGCATGCCAGCGGTAATCCCGTAGATGTGAGACATGTTTATATGCATAAATATCTGGTTAGACCACAAATTTTGACCTACAACAGTAAATTTACAGCATGCCAGCGGTAATCCCGTAGATGTGAGACATGTTTATATGCATAAATATCTGGTTAGACTACAAATTTTGACCTACAACAATAGATTTACAGCATTCCAGCGGTAATACCGTAGATGTGAGACATGTTTATATGCATAAATATCTGGTTAGACTACAAATTTTGACCTACAACAATAGATTTACAGCATTCCAGCGGTAATACCGTAGATGTGAGACATGTTTATATGCATAAATATCTGGTTAGACCTCAAATTTTGACCTACAACAGTAGATTTACAGCGGTAATACCGTAGATGTGAGACATGTTTATATGCATAAATATCTGGTTAGACCTCAAATTTTGACCTACAACAGTAGATTTACAGCATTCCAGTGGTAATACCGTAGATGCGAGACATGTTAATATGCGTAAATATCTGGTTAGACCTCAAATTTTGACCTACAACAGTAGATTTACAGCATGCCAGCGGTAATACCGTAGATGCGAGACATGTTTATATGCATAAATATCTGGTTAGACCTCAAATTTTGACCTACAACAGTAGATTTACAGCATTCCAGCGGTAATCTCGTAGATGTGAGACATGTTTATATGCATAAACTAGCTTTCCGCCCGCAGCTTCGCCTGCGTGGACTACACGATTTTGGCTGTTTAATTTTTTGGGCAAATTATTATCCAAACATAGCCTTTCACCCGCGTCATTGTTTGCGTAGACTACAAAATTTGCTCAACTTTATTATTTTATCGAATTATAAAAATTACATGTAAATTAAATTGGTATAAAATGGTAACGTATGGTGTTGGACGTAAAGAATTTCACCATGCCATATCGGCCCGTGTGTGTCAAAAGGCGACTAAGAGAAACACCAGAGAATGGGCAGCAGCGTTCTCTGTGCACTTTAAGAAAAACTGCGATCGCCAACCCGCATGCCAAGCGTGGTGATTACGGCAAATCCCCCCAAACGAAAATGAAAAGTACCAAGAAATGACCTATATTATCTTTGAGGGCTTGAAGAGTCTGAGGCTTGTTGACATAGACCCGTGATTTTAAAAAAACATCTGAAAGAAGCCTGGAATAGTTAAATTATGCCATCTTACCGGCCAGAGCAAGTCAATGGTCCAATGGATAATGCAGCCCTCAGACTATCGGTTGTGCCTCGTGCAGTAAAAGCCGTTGCTCTATCCTGTTGGAACCACATGTTCTCCGGTTCCAATTTTTTATTTATAGGCTCGCGTTAGACAAGTATTTCACCGATGGTAAGATCTAGGTTATCTTAATATATTTAGCCCTTTTAAGGATAGAGAAAGACGTTGATCATGGCTATTGAAGCTAGTCGACCACACTAGTCATTTGGTGTCCCGATGACGCTTCCAGCGTAAACAACACGCCATTTTGTTTTTGCCTGGGGATATGCACGCGTTAGGACTCATCCATGAAAAACAACACACCATGCAGTAACTTTTAGCGGGTGTAATGATTGCTCGGCCTGGATTGTACGCGGATTTTCTGTGCCACAGTGATGATAATTTTGCTTATTCACATAATTAAAGAGCTTGCTAATGATTATTTTCGATGAAAAGTTGTCTTCCTCGTGGCCATGATTTAGAATGGACTGACGTAGCGTAGGTACACGCGCTTGGAGGTTACCAGCTATATTTTGTATCTGTTTACTTCACAAATGTCGAAGCAGAATCGTCGAAGAAAAATTATAGCATCTTCCAATAGAGTGATGAGTTTTACGCCATTCTGTACAGTCTAGATATAGATACTTCAATTAGTTTACGCTAACAAAGTCGTCATCAGGTAGTTAGAATTTAATTAAGCACTTCTTTGTATACCACATTGGTGGTTTTTCTGTCTGGTGCGAAAATGACCAGGCTGCTAGCACTGACTCTGGAACAGGCAATGTAGAATTGCCCAAGTAAAATAAATATTTTCTTAAATCTATGCCTGCCACCCTTAATGACTGAACCTGAGATTTAATTATGGTCATTACAAAGCAGACCTTAAAGGGGAATTGTAATCGTTTAAACTCAAAGACATAGTCAGAGGGTATCATTGGTATGCGAGGTAAGAAAACTGATTCCCCCCGAGTACATCCAGTAGGTAATGATTCATACTAACTTTAACACCCCTTTTTACCCGTTTAAGGGATGTAATATAAAAAAAAAAATCTTTTGTACGTTTTTCTTTAATTGTATTGAAGAGCAGAAATACTAAGTTTCGAGTAATTTTGATAATAAACAAATTACTTTTCTTTCAAACTTAAACACCACTTTAAGGGACGAAAGCCAAAAAAAAAAAAAAAGTTTTCTTACATATTTTTACCCCTTTAAGGGGTATACACAACTATAAAAATACAATAATAAATAATACAATTTTATTACAGATGCAAGACAATCGAAGTCTAAACAAGAAAAAGACAACAAGTACAAACCATACAAGGATGCTCCTACATACCGAAACAAGAGTGGATCAGTATCATCTCTAAATTCTCTTCACAGTGAGAACTCCAGTAAGAGTTACGTTACACAGAGTAAGTTATTTTTTTACATTCTTTAAGACTTTGGATTGAATTATTTTAGCAAATGGATACTGAAAATATACTAAGACGTTTTTCTGAAATAACTAAAATAATAATTAAAGAACTATGTCGGTTTTTAATAGTTCAAATAAAAGGTGTAAACTCTTTATAACGAAACCCAAGGGATCGAGCATTTTTTATCTCTGTAGAGAGTGATCGTTATAAGAAGTAAAGAAGTGATACCATTATTTTTTAGTAATAGTGCGATCCAAGAAATACGTTTACTGTTAAGTATTAATTGCCTTGAAATCAGAGTTCAAAAATAACAAAAGCAATGCGGCTGTCACCGGCAATTTTGACTACTTAAAGCTTTAATTGGAGTCTTTTGTAAGCTGAAACATTGACAATAATACGTGGTGGGGCTTGCGCGCTTCAATGATCTCTAGGTTTGTGCTGGTAGATTCTGCTTTGCTGTAATATGCCTAGGGTGAGAGACTAAGAGAGATACAATCCGCAAGGCAGCTTTTTGGCGACCCCACGGACTTGATCTCCAGGAAGAAGCCCTGTTCCTTGCCTTTACTGGCCGGTCGGAGTGAAAACTGACTGGGACCAGAGCTCCCACCTCTCTCTTGCCTTAATTGGCTGGTTTGAGTGGAGATTCGCAAGAGCAAACGTGCTCGGAGGAAGGAAGTTAACCCAGTATGATGGTGGTAGGGATCTTGACCGTACTTCCGTGTGGTATACCTCTGGAGAGGTATACCACACAATCCCTTCAAGCTGCCACACAATCACTCTTAAAGCATAATGGGGGCTCATTAATTGAATGTGCAAATCACCCCCTGCCATTTTATAGCCGTGTAGTTCAACAGTGGTCAGGCAGGGGCCAGTAGTCCTCCTTTACTGTTAGGCAAACGATCCAGTAAACCTACCAGACCCATAGCCCAATGCATTTTTCTCCATATTTTGCAATAGTCCTGCACCAACCGGGGATTGCCCTTGGGTGCACTTGCGTAGTGCATACAGGGATAATCTTCGGTTGGTGTCACATTTCCTGACACGTGCCTAATAATGCCTCTGCGAGTTGGCTTCGGCCCCTCGCACGCCTTTCAAAGGACCGAGACCCCAGGGTCCCGAGATTATCATAGTAAAATACTGATAATAAATATTTTTAACAACTAAATATGAATAGATTTTTTCGTAGTAGAGAATGATTATCGCTATAGTGCTGTAAAACATATGGATTAGATAAACCAAACAAATTGTACTCATTTCTATGTTAACAGGAACGGTACAATGAGTTAACACTGTGTTTCATTCGGAGATTTTACCTACAAAGTATATTTACAGCTTTCCAGCGGTTATCCCGTAGAGCGTATTTATGTACAAAATTTTCATTCTTTTTGTTTTGATCAAATAGTCCCATTCCAATGCTATTATAGCAAATTATTTAGTTCATTTCCTATGGTTTTAACCATTATGCAATATTATTTTCAGATAATTATCAGCAGCAGGTAGTGGCCCAACCAGTTTCACCATTTCAAGAAAACGAATATCCCCAACAACTATTTGAAGGTATTCTTCAGATTATAAATTAAAAATGGGAAAACAGAAGAGCTCTGTTACGGTCATAATTTATTTATTTAATATTTGTTTAGTGTTGTTTCTTATACAAAACCAAATACCTAAACTTTTTTACTGAAATTTGAATTAGACTATTACAAAATTACAATTCCTTGGAGATAATTTAAAACCCAAAAAATAAGACTCGCAATTTTTTTATTTAATTTTTATTTCATGCTTTTTAAACAACATATAATATACATAGTACAAGACACGCTTCAATCGACAATCTATCAGAACACGTAATTATGACATCGTCTTGCGAAAATACCCAGATTTAAAGAGTAAAATGCGGGTAATATTTCAACAGGCGAACCGATTTTAATCAAACATAGCTAAGAACACTATCGACAAAGTCACCTTTCAAACAAAAAAAAATACTAAATCAAAAACCGGTTTATCCGTTTAGGAGCTATGATGCCACAGACAGACACACAGATACACAGCAACACACCTGCTTTACCATCTAAACATTTATCGAGTTAAATGACTGCCTTGTTGGTCTAGTGAACGCAAGCGATACTACTGAGAATGAGGTCCTGGGTTTGATTTCTGGGGTGTTATTGGGTTTTCCATCTAAGAAGCAGCCTGGAGTCTGGATTTGTACCCGGTTACACAGATAATATGATACTGCATACAGATGCCTCATCCCATACAATGAACCCGTGCCGACGTAACTAGCGTTTTTCGTCTGATTAAACTGATTATTTTTTGTAAATTGATCGCGTTCGGTTCCGTTCCACGGCGATAGATAGATGGCGTTAGCAGCGACTTACAAGTAAATGGGTTTACTTGGTTCGTGCATATCTTTTTCTTTAAATACGGTGATGATTTGTTTTATAGTATTATTTTGCACGGTTTTACAGTTTCATTGCACCAAAATGTGTTACAATACAAGTTTCAACAATCCAGTGGAATGCCTTAGAAATTTAAAACCGCGCCATCTAATGGCATCAATTATAAATGATCCATTCAAATAAACTTTGAAATGTGAATTAAAAGCCCAATATTCCATAATTTTGTGCTTATGAGAGTTGATCAAACAAGAACATACAATTTTTATGTTCGATTTCAGAAAATGTTATTTTACACACAATTTCATAACAAATCGGTTCATATCACGCCATCTAGTGATATTTATTGGTACCAAATTTTCTTTCTTAGCGCTGGGACCCCGTGCTGGTTGATAGCAATACGCCCGCCCCCTTCTACATGGGAATTAAACATAACTGATGAAATATGGGTATACCAGTAACTCTGTTCCTGTTTATAGAGCTGCGGTTGGACTTAAATTATTGCAAATTTAATGATCTTTAATAAAGTACAGTAGTCAAAGTGGATCTTTGTGTCTCTGAAGTTGGCTGCAAGATCCTGCGCAGTAGTTATTTTTGTGTCAATGTTGAAGGTGAAGGTAGCATTGTATAACTGCTTCTTTCACTCGCTTACGTATGTCGCATCGTCCTGGCTCGCTTACTGTATGTCAGTATACTCGATTACAAACTGTTTCTTGCGCAATGGTTCGCAGAGCCTAACTTCCGAGACAGAAAGGTCCTTTGTGACTACTGTACCGGGCTTCTCTCTCTGTAATGTCACCGCGTGGCAAATAACAATGAAACATAACAAATGAAGGTATCAATAATGTCACTAGAAGAATTAAATTTAGAATGTAATATTATATTAAATGGGAATTTCAAGATACATTTATTTATGAAAAATGTTTAAGTAGTAATAATATATAATAATTCAATTCGTGCATTATTTGGTAATTTCAACGCGGCAAACAATAATGAAACACACCAATCATGAAGCAAATAATAATGTCACTAGATAAATTAAAAATTAAATGTCATGTATTAAATAAGAATGTAAAGATATATTTGTAAATAAATGTCAAAGTAATTATAATTATATTATATAAATAATTAAATTAGTGCACTAGTCACATCAACAATATGTCCTTACATCCTCTTTTAAGTTATCCTGAATACTATAAAAACATTTATACATACCAAGATTATTTTTAATTTCTTTTTGAATTCATCGATGGATGGAGTTTTTATTATGGACTTTGGCAAATGATTGTATACCGCGGCGCCATACTGAAAATGCTTTTGGAATATTAAGCTGTCTTATAAGATTTGTAACAAATTTTCTCATTATGCCGCCTAATTCTGTACATATCAAAAAGATGTTTGTTAGTTCATGCAAAGCTAGCAATCTCATTGGGTCAATTGTGTTGTATGTTGTTATCAAGTTAATTAGTCATAACAATATGAGTCATTTAAATTCCAGATTCCCAAGAGCTAATATACATAACACATATTGTGGATCCCCACAATTTCTTTGTGCAAAGAGCAAGCAGCCAGGGGCTGGTCAAAGATATGATGCGGGCATTCCGAAATGCTGTATCATTCTATACACCCTCTTTAAATCATATTGCGCCGGGTAAGTATTTTGAAAATTTGTATTTGATGTTATTGTTTAGTATTAAACGAAAAAGAAAGAAAATTTGTGTAGTATGTGTGTAGTGTGTCTGTCTGTTTTTGTGTTTTTTTTAGTGTGTTGGTGTTTTTGTGTGTAGTATCTGAAAATAAGAGTCTGCATGCTATGTTGATTAGAAAATATGTATGAAAAAAAATATTTGTTATTTGACCAGTTTTTCGATAATACTAATAGTGAACCCAGAATAAAAATTAACCAAAAAACGAGATATATAACAATTTGTAGAAATATATCTGTTTCTAGGTGATCGGGAAGTGCCTCAATAATCACTGTAAGAAGGTGTCGGTTATTAGTGTCGTTTTTTTTTCATTGTTAAACTTTTTAGGTCCCGCAAACAAAATCAAACCGTAACGTGCGATAAGGAACTCCGTTCCAAATATCATATTTGTTTGCTAATTTGCTACGGTTAATAAGTTTTTTACATAGCAAATATATAAGGGCAAAAAGCACAAGCTTGGTTTTTGCGCGTCTATGTCGCACCTTGTATTTCATTTAGCAAATAAAAAACAAATACCGACTGCTTAAGAAGCGATTTAAAAATACGTAATCAAGAATTAAATCATTCTGTGTAATTGGAGGATACATCTGGTTATGGTCAGGCAGCTCGCGAATATGTACCCTCCGCGAATATGTAACTTTTTTATTTATAACTTTTCAGTTAACATTTTTTTTCGAATTATGTACATTTAAACATATGCGTGTTGCATATTTTTAAATCACCTCTTAAAACCCTTTATTTTGATACACCATAACACCACACAGTTTTTTGGTTTGGAAGAAAAAAAATTGTGTCCCCACAATATGGCACCCAAAAGCCGCCATTTTTCTATTTTCCAATTTTAATTTAGCAAGTGATACTCGCAAGCTTTAGACGAATCGATTGACGTAAGAATCATTAAAATCGGCCTACGCGTTTTGTGTCTAGAACGCCATATAGGAACAAACATACATAAACTGATAAACACTTTACCCTCCTTGGGCAGTCAGGTAAAAATATATATCATCATCATCATATTAGCCGAAAGACGTCCACTGCTGGAAATAGGCCACCAACAATAAGTGAATAAAAGAAAACATTATTACCGCTAGGGCAAAAAGCACAGGCTGATTTTTGTGCGTATTACCGCTAGGGCAAAAAGCACAGGCTGATTTTTGTGCGTATTACCGCTAGGGCAAAAAGCACAGGCTGATTTTTGTGCGTATTACCGCTAGGGCAAAAAGCACAGGCTGATTTTTGTGCGTCTATGTCGCACCGTTGCAAGTGCCAAGTCTCCAATTCCTCGCACATTGGCGACGCTTAATGATCTCTTCTTGGATTGTAATCCAACAAAAGGACTGTTTGCGGATGAATGGACTAAGATTTTATTGGCATGCCAGAAATAGGGACTGTGAGTGAATTCCGAAAGTGTTACCTTACCTTTTACACTTCATTTTGTTTTTGAGATTCTCGGGACCCCAAGATCCCGGACCTTCAGAAAGTATACCAGAGGCCGAAACCAATTCGCAGAGGCCTTGTTAGACATTAGTTTTTTTTTAATTATTATGTTTGTTAATTGTTTCTAGAATATTTAGTTACGGTAACTGTTTCCTATCATTGTAGTAAAATAAATAAATCAAAACATACAGTACATATAAAGTTTCGCTAAACTGTTTTATTTTCGAGACAGCAGATTTTGTAATAATATTATTTAATGTACAGGTGAAACTTATTTGGCTTTCATCAAAGCCGATAAAATGTGGCAAAGATGCCGCGTACTTAGTGTGGACACGAAACATGATAATCCCGTCATCCAAGTTTTCTGTTTTGATTTCGGAAGCATCGAGTTTGTTACTGTCGATAAGTAAATGTCTTATTATAAGCTTTTACTAAATTTCATTTGCCTGTAATCATATCTTGCAACTTAAAGATCCAATTCCCAGTATCCGATTGAGCTGAAAATTTTGCATTTTTTTTTATATATAAATATAAATTCATTTTCTTTTTAATGTTTAGTATAGTAGCTTGTTGTTACTATATAATAATACAGTTATTTTACTAATAATTCTTTTTTTAATTGGACAAATTGTTGAAAATTGCTTGATTACATCAACAGCTATCTTTTCTATATTTCAGGTTGCGTCTTTTGCATCCATCCAAAATAGAGTGTCCTTATCCGCTGGCCATTCATTGTTCTTTATTTAATTGTGCACCAATAGCGGGCCATTGGACCAGTGACGACTCATTACTGATGAAAAAAATTATAGACAAGTAAGTTTCTTTTTTTTTTCCTTTGTCGCCATTACTATTTATTCAACTGTACCACTGGTGATACTAGCGTAAAATCTCGTTCTCTATACGAGTAGTACCACCATTTATATTAATTAATATTAGTGGTACTGACTGTTTATTCCTAATAGTACTACCAACCTATAAAACTGTCCATTTGTTGACATTAACACATAATATAATACTAGTACTTTATAAGTATTTCGATTGCGTTGGTTCCGTTCTACAGCTATAGATGGTGTTAGCAGCGACTTGCAAGTAAAAGGGTTTGCTCAGTCTTTAAATAAAATGGTCATTTTTTTATAGTATTTTTTTGCTCGTTATTAGAGTTTCATTGTTCTTCTTGCTTGCGGGAATTATTCTTTAGTTAAAAGTCCCAATGCAAGGAAACATAAGTGATGTACCATGGTGTATTAATTATAATCCTGAGCATTTTTTATTGGAACCTTTGAAGTAAGTCTATGTTTGAATTGGTTGCTGTGCCCCACAGCTGTATCCGTTATGTCCAAATGGGCATTAAGATGCTCTGACAGGTCCTGAGATTATTTGCTAGCGAAAACATTGAACTACAGCTTCTACCACTAGATAGGAGATATCTAAGATAATGTTGAAAACAACATAATATCAGAGCTTTGTTAAATATCTCCTTTACCTCTTTGTTTTCGCTAATGTCACTAAGACAGATTGAATAACTTATTATTACTAATTGATTATGGAGCAGTGGTGGCCTAGTGGTAAGTGCCGCGACTTACAATTTGTAGGTCGTGGGTTCGAAACCAGGCTGGCGCTTTACATTGTGTAAATTATTTCATCACCACTGCTCTCAAAACGGTGAAAGAAAACATCGTGAAGAAACCGGCGTGTCCTGAAACAAAAAATCGACAACATGTGAGATCCACCAACCAGCACTGGGCCTGCGTGGTGGATTACGGCCCATTCCCTCTCACACAGAGAGGAGGCCTGTGTCCCAGCAGTGGGCACATTAAAAGGCTGATGATGAGGCAACTCATTGAGTGGCAAGGGTATCGTTTTGATCGACGATGATAGATTTTATTCCATACAACTTGAGCATTATATTTCTAGTTGAGATTTCTTTTCACATAAACGATTTATTTAATTACAGCCAACAAGCAGTGATGCATGTCCGCCGTATTATATCTACGGCTAACGAGGATTTTAAATTAGAGTGTGATGTCTACACATTCGAGCAAGGAATCAGTCTTGTTCACGCATTGGTATTCCATGAACGTGCCAAAATGACAAATCCAAGACTGAAGGTAATGCTATTAGCGACATTTTTCTTTGTTTTTTTAATATTGATCGGCTCGTGTGGTTAAGTAATAGCTGCACTGGTCGATCTTCGAGGTTAAGCAACGCTTGCTGAGAGCGATCCGTGGATGGGTGATCATCTTAACATATCGAAATTCTTCTGTGCCTCGGAAAGCACATTAAGCCGTTGGGGCCACTGTTAGGTTCGGGGGTATTGTTCTATCATCAGCTGTTTGTTAATTGTAACTGAGTAGTCGGCACACAATCTCACGGAACCGTTGTGCACGGGTACAATTGGTGACGCGTACTCAGACTGTGCAACGGGCTTTAGAACACCTAGGTCCACTAAACGTGTTATCTCTTCTTACTAAGCTTTTCCGAAAATTGTTCTGGAAAACGCAATTGCAATTGGTCCTCCATACTCTGCTCACCCTTCGAAAAGTAACAAGGCGTCAACTTAAGTTTAAATCTTGATATAAAATCTCTGCCTAATAATGATGGTCCGCCATTGCGAGTGACGTATATAACCTTCGGATATAACTGTCACCGCTGATCCACTGTCTATTTGAAATTGTACATCCTTTCCGTTAATTGAAACTATTTCTGTGATGGGTTCCCCCCGAACTGAGCGTATGTGAAGCAATGACTTACCGTCGTCGTCGTCCCCACTCACATCACCCGTCAACGTAGCTGTCATTTGAAGATCTTTGACAGTTATTACTTTAGTAGGAAGCCATAAATCTCGGACATCCGAAATGTAACCGATAGACTGGCGAATCAGCGACGATATTCAAGGCTCTGGAGCTTTGACTCAACTTTGAGCATAAGCTCTTAGAGCAAGGTTATTTTGAGTGTGCGTAAGGGACAGATTTATCTGATTTGCATACAACTGTCCCTTTTTTACATTCTTACCAAGCTAGTTTTGATGTTTTGCCGACTTGAGTGCTTGAGATGCCGACCCATGCCGACTCATGGTGTTTGGCAGATCCGTCACAGAGATGAGAGGTACTACTCTCATCTCCATGCATGATCGAACTGGCGCTTAATACAAGTTCAGCAGCTCTTCTAGCGTGCAGTACTGTCTCGCCTCTGCAAGGATCCCTGATCCATATTATCTTGCAAAGATATTCAATCTTCCTATGTTTTATTTCAGTATCCAGCAAATATGGGTGTGAAGGACAATCTCAAGCTGTACACAAGTCACTATGAGTTTAGTAATGACAATCCGGAATTAGTTAACATTACACACGTTGTCAGCCCTGACAAAATTTACGTGAGAAAAGTACGTATATATCTTTTAAAAATAAACGATGGTGTGGTCGACGGTGAAGCACACTAGCCTAGCAGTAATCTATTCACTTTTGACTTAAATACTCCTAGATTGTAGCTACCAGGAAACACAGACTCCGGCAGGGTATACCTGTCCAGCTTTAAGCACACTAAAACTATTTTTAGTAGTATTTTTTAATTCTTTTTAGTATTTTGTAGGGATCCGTACCCAAAGGGTAAAAACGGGATCCTATTACTAATACTCCGCGGTCCGTCTGTCTGTCTGTCTATCACCAGGTTGTATCTCATGAACCGCGATAGCCAGACAGTTAAAATTTTCAAAGATAATGTATTTCTGTTATATAGAATAAAATAAATATTTTATTGGGGCTCCTATTCAACAAACGTGATCTTTTTGCCGTTTTTTGCGATAATGGTACGGAACCCTTCAAATTGTACAATTCCATCGCACACTCCACGAAATGATATCGATAAAAAACCGACAGGCTGGCAACTCGGTGTCGATGTTCAAGGCTCTGGAGCTTTGATTCGACCAGTGCATCGTTTTCATTCCTACAATTTTATGCTAACTCGTGTGAATGATAAATAATATTTCAGCAAAGTCACCAAGAACTTTACGAGAAGCTAACTGAAGATTTAGATAAAGAATATAATCTCGCTGTTACTACTGGAACTGTTTATTTACCGAAAATAGGTAAGAAAAATAACGGCAGCCGTATTGTGTAAGTGGACAAAGAGTTGAAACTCTATCCAACCGACCAAATCAGCGAGATGAATGACGCGATGTGGATTTGGTCGGTGTTTGGATAGTGTTTGAACTCTTTACGCAATACGGCTGCCGGTGGGGCTTGTGCCGGGCGCACGACTGATGCACTGCAGTCAAAGTACATCATTCAAGGTCACCGCAAACGTACACAATAACTTATTACCGTGCACTTATTGCATGTAAATTAAACAATAACTGATAACCGTACTGAGATGTCACTTTGTTACTGTAAACCTTATTAACTACTTAACCTACAATTCTAATATAGAATCACTAGTTGTCCCACGCGGCTTCGCTCCCGTCAACTGGCTACCTACCTACCCTACTTACCCTACATATAAGATTGTTGCGTAACTTTAACCGCTTACGCAGCCACGCAACGAAAGCTCTCAATAAAGAATATATTGCCCGTTATTGCAACATTTTTCATTTATGCTCCGCTCCTATTGGTCATAGCGTGATGTGACCTATAACCTTCCTCGATAAATAGACTATCCAACACAAAAAAACATTTTTTCAGTTCCAACCAGTAGTTCCTGAGATTAGCGCTTTCAAACAAACAAACAAACTCTTCAGCTGTATAATATTAGTATAGCTATGCAGTACATTGCCTTACAATATTAAGGACAATATTTTTTCAACTACCGTCAACATCAGTAAAATTGAATTTCAGTCACCTAAGAGCCCGTGCAAACTACTGACTTTTTATCGGCCGATAGTTTGGTGGGGCCTTTAATCAGCATGAAGAAGTGTATGCAAGTGCGCACATTACAAGCATTCGGTAATGAAAATAATTTTCAATCGGCCGATAATACCTATTTTTTTACCACTATCTCACCTGATGGTAAGCGATGATGTGGTCGACGGTGAAGCACGCTTGCTTAGAAGTAACCTATTCACTCTTGACTTGAAAGATCCTTAGGTGAAGTCCATAACGATGTCTGCAATGATCCGGTGACAATGATAAAGAATCACTTTGATGGTTGTTGTTGATATTCTGGGATTTAATGTTACAGGCATGGTGTGCGTGGTAAACGTTGAGGACTGCGGCCCAGGCGCGCCGAACGCCACGTGGTTGCGTGGCGTGGTGGACGCGGTGGAGGGCTGCGAGCGCGTGCTGGTGCAGCTGCCCGACTGCGGCCACGTCGTAAAGGTGCACTGGACCAAGCTGCGCTGTTTGGACGCCAAGTTCACCACACTCAGTGCACTTGTGAGTCTATCATTCATATAATACCAACACTCCATCGAGACTTGGCTGGCCTGTCTGCGCTATAACTGTATCAGGCACGGCAAAAAATACATTTGTGAAAAGGATCCAGTAGTGGGGTATTGAGTTAAGACTCGATTCGGTATCTAGAATAGTCAATTGATAATAAGGATTAATAAAATATTCAGATCTGGCACATCAATTTTTGTCATACATTTAAAGTTGATACTATACTTGTGTTTGTATGAAGACATCTGCGTTTATCTAGGCACGATTTAAAATTCTTTATTTCTCAAAGATTACAAACCACTTACAAGAAGAAATAAAATATACAAAAAAACTTAAGCAATTTAAAGCACAGATGCGCATAGACGGTAGGTATTCTAATAAAATAAGAAAATTACATTTCTGGGTTAGTGGGTAATTCGAATTAACTTTGTCATTCTTGTTAACTAATAGGGCGACAGTTTTTGAGCCGATCAAAAGAACAGAATACATGGACTGGGCACGATAATAATATAGGACTTGGATCGATTTACTTTTTTGTGATGCCTTTGAAATATATATTGTTTTAATAACTCTTTTTAATCTCGGAAACTTTTTGTTTGGACGGCCACATATAAAGGTATCCATTGAAAAGGAAGGATCCTCCGACCACACGAGTGATGTGTCTGGTCTGGGCAACTGCCAGACGGCTGATGGCAGGCTGTTATATGTCTTTACATTGCTTGCGTGATACAGGGTTTTGAGACATCAGGTCAACAGTTCATAATATGTCGTGGCCATAGATATCGCTACATAACGTCAGGTCATTAGTTCGTTTGTAGCGACAAAGATGGCGCTACACACAAGATGATACGGATTGCTATGCCCACTAGAATTTATCAACAGCGTATCATAGCCGTGCATAACGGTTTTAGTGACCGTATCATAGACGTGTCATATCCGTACGGTTTTCCACACTTGTATGACTGTGCTATCACTCTTGTGGATTTTCAATTTTATTTAGATATTGTAGGACTACCCGCTTTAGCAAACAGTATTAGTAGCAAACGTAATGGTTGATGGCTAAGCGGAAAACTTGCTTCTGTGTGTATATTCGTGTCTTTTATCAAGGTTATTTTTGTGTTTTTAATTACAGGCGACAGAGTGCCATCTCGCGGGCATCACACCATTCAGTAATAAATGGAGCACTGCGTCGGTAGAATACATTCAGCAATACTTTGGCGATTTGCTGGAACTTCGAGTAGAAGACAACCGTAGCAGATATAACTGCAGTCGAGGATCCCTTGGCGTTATTCTTAATAAAAGACTATACAATGGCAACGTCGTTTGCATTAACAAAGAGATGATTAAACAAAAATTTGCTGTTTCGTTTGGGTAAGTTTTTCTCTGATTCTCTCGTAATAAAACCTTGGCCCGGCAGGGTTTGCTTTAGATAGCTTAGTTATGTTTTCTTTTGACGACACGCTTGTCGCCGGTTCGATACCCGTATGGAACAAATATATGTGTAGCCTACAGATAATTGTTTATTTATGTATATGAGTTTATAGGTTTGTAAATGCACCCCGATACAGGAGAAAAACCTAGTGGTGTAATAGAAAAATTTGACTTATGAAAGTAGGCAATAACTAACTTTATTGCAATCAGTATACATCTTAAGCTATTTTTACAGATAGTGCATAGTTATAATTTTTAACAAAAACTTTCAGAATTCAAAAGTTTAACGAGACACCCGTTGAAGATCAGTTTTTAAGAAATAAGTCTCCGCTGGATAAACCTGAACCTGTTCCGCCTAAATCTAAAGTAACCATTTTGAAGGAAGAGATGGTTGAAAAGAGAAACAAAAAAGATTTGCAGGCAAAAAATAAGGGTCCTCTGAGACTGGAAGTTAAAATTCTTAATTGCCAGTCACCCTCACTGATGTACATTACATTAGTTCATCAACAAGATTTTTTTAATGACTTGTTCGAAAGAATGCAAAAATATTACTCAAAAAACAATGAAAAAATAAACAAAGAAGACTGGAAGGTTGGCGACCGATGTAGCACACTATGCAGTCAATCACAGACTTGGCGTCGTGCTGTTGTAATCGAACTGGAAAAAGACAACGCCAAAGTGTTTTACACTGATTTCGCCTGTACTGAAACAGTTCCAAAGTCCGCATTGAAAGAACTGACTTCAGAGTTTTCCAATTTCCGTGACGCGGCTATACAGTGCCATCTATCAGGAATTGTGCCGTCTGGGGGGGATGAGTGGCCTTCAATTACAAAGGAATATTTAAAAGACACGATTAATGTGTACAAACGGTTTTTTATAACTAAAGCGGGCAAAATCAAAGATAAAAGTATGCTAATCCAGCTATGGGTATATCACATTATTCGTGGAGATGCTTTGGAACCGGATAGGTCGACCTGGCTTTGTATTAACGAGAAAATACTTGAACAAGGTCTTTGTGTACGTGATCAAACGCAGGTAAGTTACGTTATGCAATTATTGATACTGACTGCACCGATTCCCCGTCATTTACGTAAGGATTGAGTGTAATAAACTCCATTTGAAATAACATTAGACATGTCTCCAAATCTTTTTACAGTCCTTTCAACCGATTTTAAGTTTTATTCCGTAAACATAAGGATGACATAAAAAGCATAATCCTGTTACCAAAACCAACTGTTTACTACAGTTACCATTTGTCGTATCTCCAACGCAATAGAAGTAAAAATCGGTTGAATGGGCTGTAAAATGGGCTAATTTAAACGTCTAATGTTATCGCGAATGGAGTATAGATACTTGCATCGATTTACCGAAATTTCGGAACCCTTGACAGTTAATATAATACTAGCATACAGATGCCTCACCCATACAAAGAAAACGTTCGGTACGTTACTAGTGGTTTTCGTCAGGTTAAGCTGATTATTTTTATAAGTACTTCGATCGCGTTCGGTTCCGTTCCACGGCTATAGATGGTGTTAGCAGCGACTTGCAAGTAAAAGGGTTTTCTCGGTTCGTGACAATTATTTTCTTTAAATACAGTCACGATTTGTTTTATAGTATTGTTTTGCACGTTTTTACATTTACCAAAATGTGTTACAATATAAATTAAAAGATTCGAGTGGCATACCCCAAAAATTCAAAACGGCGCCATAGATTGGCATGAATTGTAAATTATTCGTTCAAATAATCTTTGAAACGTGAATTAAGAACCTAATATTCCTTAATTTTGATTAAACAAGAACATACAATTTTTATGATCAATTCTAGAAAAGGTTAATTTTACGCACAATTCAATAACAAACTGAAGCATGTAGTGATATTTATTTGAACCAAATTTTGTTTGTTAGCGCTGGGACCCCGTGCCTTGAGTAACGATTGAGGGACGCCTTTGATTTGCTACAACTTTGTTTTATTTTGATTTGCGGTTTTACAATTTTTACTAAATCCCTTTAGCAACAGTTTTTTAACTTACGGTTGGGACACTCAATCCGGCCCAGCCTTGCAGAATGTTTTATTTGATGTTAAACAGCTACCTTCTTTTGTTTGCAGACACTTGAAGACAAAACTGACAATGGAGACTCGTTTTCTTCCCTTAACATTACGGGATCTGTCAGTGAATGGTTACAGTTGGAACCAACGCCTATGGTACCCCTGGAAACGGAAAAATCTGATGACGATGTCAATGCAAATTCGGCCTCATCGTTCCCAGAGAGTGAAGATAACAATCCTTTGCCTAGCGGGGGCGCAGAATCCTCAAATGTTATGTATATAGGTGACTGGTTACCACCGGAACCCCTGTCTTGCAAGGAGTTTACTGCAATGCCAACGTAAGCACTCTTATGCCATCTATGACTAACTGATTCTTATTGTTACTTACTATGCTAAATCGTTATGTATTGGGAAAACCATTTTGCTATTAAAAGGGTTTTTGAAATGCAAAGCTAAGTTGTAAATTAATATAACATAGCATTTTTTTGTAGTTTTACATTAAATTGTAATCAGCAAAATTTGCGTCTGTCGCCACAGCCGCAGTTAAATGCATAATTAGGTACAAGGTATTAAATTTGGACAAAAAGAAGTGATTTCATAATGCACCAAAAAACATGAACTAAAAAAAGTGCTGTATCAAACTGAACTAAAAAAAATGGTCTAACTATTGAAGACGGGAGGATGAGTGAGATGAGAACGCTGGTGATGAAGCATGAATATGTAAACGGCTTACAAAATAATATGTGAATATGGCTTTACAATAAAATAATTTCTATTGTATAACTAAAAGCGTAATTGACGTACTTTGGCTGACGAATAACCCACGTCAAACAAAACGGTGAAGGAAACCGGCATGTCTTAGAACCAAAAATTGTACCGCACTGGCCCACGTGGTGGATTACAGCCTATTCCCTCTCACAGAGAGGAGGCCTGCAAGCACAACGGGCCAAATACGAGTCTAATTGCTGAAAAGGGCCCATCTATCCTAACCCACGTCACCAATGCACCCAGTACTTTATTTTAGTTAAAAATTATCTGAACGACCATCTCATGAATTTTGATACAGTATGAATTCGCTCAAGCACTTTTTTGTCCAACATTATCATCCTGTAACTTTGGGTTGACAGGTAGAGAATGTTTTGTGGCATTAAGTCCGCCTATGTACCACTATTGTACATGAAGTTTAAATAAATAAATTACACTGAAAGCGGCGACTTACCCCGAATTGCCCAGCTCAAAATTATCGCAGAATTAATGAGACAAATTGCCAAGCACGTGTTATCTCCTGTGATTGGTTAAATGAATTTTCAAAAGCCAATCACAGCAGATAACGCGTGCTTGACTATTTGGCACATTAATTCTGCGATAATTTTAAGCTGAGAAACTCGGGGTTACCCTCATTTTGCTGAATAATGAACGTTAGTTTTCGATTTTCTCTTGTTGCATATTATCTGGTTTCTAATATTGTTAGTTTGGCTTGGCTGTGCCCGCAGCTTCACTCTTGTCAACTGGCTACCTACCTTGCCCTACCATGCTACCCTATTCTAACTACCTCCAATACCGTTCCTACATACCCTACCCTACCTACCTACCTATCTTACCATACCTACCTGCCCTACCCACCTATCCTATCATAACTATCCTAACCTACCTGTCCTACCTTACTTAAAGTTTTTAAACCTTCCCTATATTCTGTCATATATCAGAGATGGAGCTAAGTTCGCAAAACGTATGAGAGAAAGAAAAAAAAAATCTTTAATTTTTTCGGTGTTTTAATATTTATACTGTTATTCGGGGCGGACATAAAACGAACCAATTAAAAATTATGTACATCCAGTCCAGCCGTACTAGAGTTACAAATGGTGTTTATTTTTTATTTTTTTTATTTACAGACACATTGACAACAATGGCGTCATTTACTTACATGATGTAAGACACCAAGGTACATTAGGCCTCATTGGCAAGGCGCTCGATGTTCGCTTCAAAGATCCCGATCCCAAAGCTAAATTCAACAAATGGACCGTGGGAGAGCCATGTGTTGCTTTATTCTATATAGACAAACGCTATTACAGAGGCAGGGTAATACAAGTAAACAAAGACAACTCGACATGTGACGTTCATTACATTGATTATGGCAATGAGGAGAATTGTTCCTTTGCAAATATGAGAAAAAGTGTTCCACTACACCAAATCCCAACGCAAGCACGCAAATGTATTTTAAATCGTATACGTCCCATTGACAAACAGTGGGATGGACAATCATTGGACTACATACATAAATCTGTTGTTGAAAAACAATGTTACGTTAAAGTAACCGGTGAACCAGTAAAAGGGATTGTACCTATAGAGCTGGTATACGGCAAGCTTTGTATTAATGATCACATGGTAGAAATGGAAATGGCGGCGTACACAGATGGCAGCAAAGCCCTTGTCAGGAAATTCGCTCCAATTGAAAACAGTAAGGAACAAGTAAACAAAGGTCTAATTGCATCAGATTCGGGCCCGGATTACGTAGTGGTTGATAAGGAAGATACTACTATTAAGCAGCTGACGCCGTCCCAAGATTCACCTAATATTAACTCTCTAAAGGGCGCGAACTGGAACAAATTAATAGAAGAACAAAATGATTGTACAAGCTCTGATGACCTTGAAGAACATTTTATCACATACTCAACCAATGTAGAGGAAGAATTCTTTTGTAGAATCACAATCATTAATGATATTAATATATTAGAACTAAGTGTAATTTTGCATAAGGATACCGCTAGACTTTTTGAGCAAATATCCAAAGAGATGCAAGCTGAAAGTATGAACATGTCGCCTCTGAATGGTATATACGAGGATAAAGCTTGTGTGGCACTCTTCCCAGAAGACAATCAGTGGTACCGTGCATCTATTTTGCAGTTTAGCGAAACGAAAAACTTAGTTAAAGTAAGGCTTGTTGATTATGGCAATATTGATATCATTTCTTTAGCTGACATAAGGGAAATTCGTGAGGAATGGGCAAAACTCCCGCCAGCTACTATCTCAGCCAAATTATTTGGAGTGCGACGAAATCCAGATGTAGATATTAGAGATATTACAGAAGAATACACTAAAGTATTCTTGGACCAGAGACCATTCCGTGTGAAGGTTATCAGTTATGAAGATTCAATGCCATTAGTAGAGATAAGAAACATGAAGAATGAGTTGGTATACCAGAAACTCATAGAAATGAACATGTTAATCCAAAGTTAATGACTACAAGTCAAAGATAATTGTTGTATCCATTATTTGAATTATTTCATTGAATGTACGAATCCTAATTGTAAGCCAAAGGTAATTAAAATTACTTCATTGAACGTATGAATCCTAATTGTAAGTCAATGGTAATTATTTCATTGAAAATGTCATTGATCTTATTCAAAATAAATGATATAAACGGTTTTAGTGCACTTTTTTATTAAGTATCATTTTCTGGCTAAATAATAATTAAAAGTAAAAATATCTTAAGACAAGCTTTTAATGAACTAAATGTAATATTGGTGGCAATACATATGTAATGAACCCCGCTCCGCATATCTTGTCTGGTTGAGGAGTTGCTATGGCAACCTTCCGACTTTATTATGAGACCACCGGTGACCATAAACTCTGAGCAAGGTTATTTTGAACGTGCGTAAGGGAAAGATGTATATGACTTGTTTACATCTGTCCCTTTTTCACAGACACACTATGATAGTTTTGACTCGTCAGGATACGGGGGAAGCCCTTTATTACACCATTCAATGTTTCCAAATTTGCCTAAGTACCTACGCCTCAGCTTAATCGAACTCTTAGTTGCTGGACACTTATGAAAGCAAGGTAGTATAAAGTTTGTAATAATATCATAAAAAAACGACACGACAAAATGCGGTCACGATTTAGAGCTCCATATATTTGTATGGACCATTTTTCATTGCACGACACAGTACACGCGACAATTTACAAACGATTTTTCGGCTATGTCGTCGCGACTTTTTTTCGGGAACTCTATTCATCACGGGACTTTTTTTGTCAGAGTGTTTACCTTCACCTGAGAGTAATGGTGAAAAATTAAATTGTACAAATAAAGCTTACCTGTAACTGCTCGAGTTCTAACTCCCTCTACTAACACCTCGTATCACACTGCTATTAATGCCGATTTCGACATAATGAACATTTCAAAATTATTAGAAAATATCGTTTATAAATCGTCTGGTTTTAATTGCTGGAACTTATACAGAATCTTTTGTGCAGGAGTTAGAGATACGAAAGAAGATGATTTTATAGTCATGAGACTAGCTCGAGTCCTTCGCAGGGACACAGTGCTACGAGCTGATTTCTTTTTGGAAACGAAGCTATCCTTGGAGCTGCTACGTTTAGACATTAGCAACTGGGAGCAAAGTACTCTCGGTGACACCAAATCGAAAGATGATGATGATGTGCATTTTCCCTTCGGTGACGATCCTGTCCCATGACATGGCGAGCTAACGTAACATGGTTCCATTCTGTACACCTCATGAGAGGGCTCGGCAGTAGAGCTTCTCACTTCAGGCAACGCTGGCAATACTTCAGGTTCGCTCGGCGTGTTGTCACTTTGCTCCGGCAGCAGACTTTCTTGCATCAGTCCTTGTGGCTCTTGAGCGGCAAAATTTGACCGACTTGCTAACAGCCTACCTCTCTTTCTCGCACGCGCCTTAGCCAGTTTAGCGGCGCTTTTTGAACTATACAAGTGTATGTTTTGGTCGATATAGCTGCAAACTGCTTCGGCTTCTTCTTTCGGAGACAAATGTGCATCTCTAAAGAATCCATAACCGTTTCGAAAGTCATGAAAACATTCGATGGCAAGCCAAGCTAAAGTGCTTAATACAAGAATTAACGTTGTTATTACAGCAATGGCAGTGGTGGTGTCAGGACCTTTCAGTTTATATTGAATCTTGCCAACCACACCGTATGTCACAATGTTTAGGGTGTGTCTGTTATTATGTGCACGACATGTATAAAATCCTCTCAAATCTTGGTCAGCTGTTGCTACAAGCCTCAGGACGCGGCCGTCGTCGATCGATCTCACCGGCTTGTCCCTTAACACAGCGGTAACAGCGGTGTCTAAGAAAAACCAGCTAGCATCATGTGGAGACCTGGCTGTCCTTGCATGAAGACATGTTAAGTTTAGCCGGTTAGATTTACCCCAAGCAGTTTCATGGTAAGATCCAGAAACACTCGCAGTTCTTGAAGATATCTGAACTTTGTCTTCCTTGTATCTTTCTCTACTATGGTCATGTAAATCCAAAAGCACTCCATTCAGCCTTATTGATGCTATTATTCCAGTGAAGGGAGCAAATTCCTCGTTGACATGTTTCTTTATATTATTAGGTACGCCACCCATGTAGAACTCATCAGAGCACAGTGCGATTTTCTTTGATATTAGGACGACGAAGTCATCAAGTTTATCAGGGACAGTTGTTATAGATTTAGTCGTAGATTGTATACATGCCTTAGTCGAAATGGTAGTTGATGTGTTTGGGGTTCGGTGTCTAAATAAAAAGCGTCTTTTTCGAGTCGTTTCTTCGTCGAACAATACATGCAAGCGTTCTCCAGCGTTTATAGACGCTTCAATCGCATTTGTGTCTTGTTTTTTTGTAAGAATCACGTCGAGCCACTGATCGGACAAACAGTCTGTTGTACTGCTGCTTTCTGACCGGAAATCTTCAAGAGCCAACTTCATCTTTAATCTCCTGTTTTGTAAATATAGATGTAACCAATTGCTGCTAGTCTCATTTATTAGAAATAGCACAGTGCCCGCCTCTTCTTTAGTTTTCAAAGTAAATTCCAATTGCCAACTTTGTTGGTCTTGAAAGCACGGCAAACGTAAGTAATGATCGTTAGAAACATGCAAGTATGCTTCTTCCGTGCCTGCTTTTTCGTATTCAATGTTTGAGGCGGCGGTCGGATGGAACTCTGACTTTCTAGATCTTAGATTTCGGTTTATAACCATATTTAAGGGAATAAAATTTAAAATTAATTCTTGAACTTGTCCCTGATACTTTTCGCCGACATTTATTTTTAATTTATCATCAGGCAAATCTGGATCGCATGGCCATACGATTTTTAATGGTGCAACAGAGTCATCTAATCTTAAAACAGCCGCTTCACTTGTAAGCGTGACAAGTACAGAATGCCACTCCGCTGGTACTACCTCAACATGTGTACATGATCTGGGTAGACAACATGACCGACTAGAGTCGCACGCATCCAGGCAAACATGCCATTTCTGTAGGCTAAGACGCACGTACGATTTTTGTCCGGATTCTCTACGGACCAGCGTCCCATGAGGCGACAAAGGCATAAATCTAATATAAAAATGATATAACGATGCGCGTTTATTTTCAAAGTTGTAATGAAGAGACGAATCACCATGGAAAATGGCAACCACATGAGAAAGCGTTTCACAAGGATACAAATTGCAAGTTCCAACTTCAGTTCTTTGGCCAATGCAATGCTCGCCGGTTTCTTGAGGCTGTGGTCTGGTGCAAGTCCTCGATCGAGACCGTCGCCCGGCTCCACACGTTTGCGAGCATGGTCCCCAACTGGCCCACCCCGTCCATCCGCCGTCTAATGAACACAGACTATTTTGACAAATTTCTAATTGGTCGTGCTGTCCTTGACAATGTGTTCCCCATGTCACTGAAGAGGGTGGAGTGTTAGTTTCGTGACAGACTCGTTTTCGCCGTCTGACTCCGGCCCCACATTTCTCTGAGCATTGTGACCATGAGCTCCACTCTCCCCAACTACCTCCAGAATCTTTGCTCCTGCTAGCGCATTGTTCACCTACACAAACTTCAGCTACAAGGGGCGAGCCGTCGCAAGCCAGGCGCGCGTCAGAAGGTGGCGGTGTGTCACATCGCCGTAGTCTCCATCTCAAACCTCGTCCGCAGCGAGCGCCACAAGACGACCACGCGCCCCACGCTCCCCACTCGCCGGCCACAGGACAACCCAGATTCCGCTTAACGCACTGTAATGCATTCCACAGCGTTTCAGAATTAAGTTGCCACGTGTTGTCAAAGGTTAGGGCGGCCTCGATTGCCTCAAAAGGACATTCCATTTGTAGGCAGCGTTCCATTATAGCTGGGGCGGCTTCTAGTTGATTCAGGGCTTCCATTCTAGCCGTGTCCCCTTTGACAAGTTCGCGGAAATCAGTGACAGTACAGTTTGTCAGGTAGCAAATGTCTGTTTGTTCATCAGAGCCTGTACATGGCGCCCCATCTTGAGAGGGTGGTGGGTTAGTGCATTCCCTTGTCCTGTGGCGATGTCCTACGTCGTCGCAGGTGCCCTGACAAGAAGACCAGGGGTTCCAAGGTGACCACCCTCCGTCTATAGGGCAGTCAGGGTCAGTCACGGTGCCCAGCTCACATTCAAGACGCCAGAGAACTTGCTGCCGCTTGCCGTACGGCTTCTTTGTTTGTATCATAAGTAGGCACACCACCCAGACAGTTAAATACTTATGTATGTTAATGGACATTTTAGAGCAATAATATAAAATGCAGAAAAAAAAAATAATCTCTGTCTACGATTTTAAAGGTTGACATTCTATGACAAATTGACAACCCGTGTCACTTTCTAAATAAAAACTTCGCTCTGTTCAAGAAACGAGGTTAGACTATTCATAGACATACTTATCTATGTCCTATGTCTTAACATTAAATGGCCGATGATGCTGGCTTACTAGACAATCTGTTTGGGTAATAACAAAAAAAATGCAATGCTCGCAAGGCATCGATTATAAACAGCACTATTCAATGAGGGTATTCTGAAATCATGTACACTAGGTGGCATCACTGAGACGAGAGGTCCAAGCTGCTGTCAAATGCTTATGTTTTTTGACATTAGTCAAATTGACGTCAAGCAAGTTGATGTCATAAGTTAAATTTTCCAAGTAAAAGACCTCTCACCAATGTGGCGCCAACTAGTGGCGTGAATTTTCTTAAAAACCCTCATTCAATATATATTTATTTCAGACTTTCGGTCCATATGGTGTTAGTAAATACATGTAAGATAATAACTTAAGAACTATGTTAGTAAAATTACTTCTACTTAAAAAGTAAATGGGGGGGAAGAACAAAACACCGCCTACCCTACGTGCAGACCTACCCAATGCCTCCAAATCGGACTATGAATGTGATCTGCAATAACCCGCAAGTAGCTGTTGGGACTGCCCCTCACTCTACGCATCAGCGATGCTGCTCTCTTACATAGAATGGCATGAAAGCCATCCACTCGTGCTTCAGCAAACATCGCTGACGTACTGCAGAAGCGAGGCAACCCCATCAGCCACCTGAAAGCATTGTTGTATTGGACACGCAGGGCGCTGACGGTTCGCTGCGTGTAACTGGTCCATAAACTACAGGTGTAGAAGGACTGACAGTAGGGTGAGCTCATCTAACTTCGTGACAAAGGCATTTGAGTAATAAAATACCAATAAATTATTAATTAATTTAATTCAGTCTCAGCATGAGTTTTAATCAGTCTTTTATGAGGAATATTAGCACAAATAATCAGATTTTTTTCTAGAAACCTAAGAGTTATACCAAATTTACTAAACCAAGTCAACTTGCCTAATTCCGTGGTGACCTCTTTAAGTCCGTGATAGCTAATACTTTAATTCTGATATAACGGAATTAGGCAAGTTAACTTTATTTAAGAAGTACAATATTAATATTATAATAAAATTAACATAAACATAAAAAAAAACAAGATAAACATTTTAGTAACATCTAGAATTATTCTTCGGCGCAACACATAACACACTTAAAAATCGTCTCAATAGCCTGTGTATAGCGTGTTCTTCTTGTTGGGGTCATCCATGATATATCTGAAAGTAAACAAGCAAATTAAAATAATAAATACGTACCTACCTGCTTAGATTTTAGCGTCTGCCCAAATTTGAGCTCATATTAATAAAAAAAAAGCTGCGAAATTTGGTAAATTACTCACGCAATTACGTGACAGTCCAAAAAAAGTGTCACCCAATTCCGTGATAGCAAAATATAATATTGGCTCAAAGTCGTCATTTTAATTAAGACTAGATAAAAGTAATAAAATGACATCAATCTTGTCTACTACACTCAAAATAAGTCAATAATTTCAGTTAAAACCACAAATATTTGTACATAACTACTATAATTCTGTGATAGCACAGAAACCACTCAACCGCTAAAACGCTAATATTTTTGACGAACAAAATAAACTCTAACACGAAAAAGACGCAGAACTATGACGATTTTTTTACTGCCACATCAAGGGAATATCAATTACAATTCATTTTATTAGAAAGAAGCTAAAAAATCGGTTAAATACTTACATAAATACAGCAAAGTTCGCCACCAATTTACAAACACTGCCGAAACCGGCGAGATTCGCGCGCGAACTGCTAAAACCGTTAGCTGTTTCTATCTCGCTCACTCGAGCATCCCCAAACTTTACAGACGAATTTGAACTTTATCACAGAGCCTTAAGGTTGTATTTCAAACCGTTGATTTCACTCGTATAGCCCTATGATAGCGCTCAAACCAAATATCACCGAATTAGGCGAGTCACAGAATTAGATGAGTTCACCCTATGCCCTGTACAGCGACTTCTTCACCTGTTCGGAGCATCGAGCAAATCTGCGCGCCAGCATATTACTACGAATCGTCAGCCCCTGCGTTCCCTCTCCATGTCTGCTTCATCAGTCAGGTCCTCATTTACTACATGGCCTAGGTACACAAATACTGCTGTCAGAACGAAAAAGGGCACAACTAACAAATTGTATATCTCTAGATAAATGAGTTTAGTTTTGAGAAACCTATTTTCGGATCGAATAGGATTTTCACAGGATAGGATTTTTTTTATCTGTAGCTATTATTAGTGAATTATTACTTTCCCTTTCTACTTAATAAAAAAATACAAATGTAAGTACCTACCTAACTATCTTTATATTGAATTTTGAAAAGTCACAACTATAAACCAAAATGTGTACCTTTCATTTCAATACTGTATTAATATTAAAAAACATTTTTACAAAAAAATACAACCAACTTCAAAGTAAAAACACAACAAAGTGAAAAATAACTTCAACTTCGGCAGTCGGTGTTATTGTTTTTTTTCTTCGTTTTTTGACTTTCCTCTTTTTTGTATCTTTTTATTTATCACTTGTGAACCCCCGACGGAAAAAGAGGGGTGTTATAAGTTTGACCAGTGTAGGTACCTGTGCGTTTGTGTATTTCTGTATATGTGTATTTGTGTGTCTGTCTGTGGCATTATAGCTCCTTAACGGATGAACCGATTTTAATTTAGTTTTTTTTTCGTTTGAAAGGTGACATTATCGGGAGCGTTCTTAGCTATGTTTGATGAAAATCGGTTCTGCCGTTCAAAACTTTTGGGCGTTGTACTGTTTGAATCGGAGTATTTTCGCAAGATGTCGTGTCATTATTACGTGTTCAATAGATTGTTGATGGAAGCGTGTCTATTACTAGATAAATTATTTAGTTTACAAAGAATGAAATAAAAAAAAAATCGGGGCTTTAGGTAATTGTTAATTTTTACTTGTTGTTGTACATATCTATAATGCCCACGGTTATGCCAGAATTGATTACCCGAATAACATGAAAATTGAACACAACAGATGACATTAGAATGTACCAGGGTGAACTGTACACATCTGCGTAGGTACCCCTTGAGCGTACCAGCGTAATGTTATGTTATAAAATGGTGTAAACCATAGATATCCGTTATTCGTGGTGTAAACAATAAACAGAAAAGCGATTGCAGCAATCCGGAGAGATTTACCGTCATTTATGGAAGAGTTACCTGTGTTGTATATTTCCGAAGTTCTTCATCAGATTTCGATCATTTAAATGAGCACACATCGGTTCACCTAGTAACAAGTTCTGAGAAAACACACTTAAAACAATACAGTCGACTTGAGAACTTCCTCCTTTATGAAGTCGGTTAAAAATGAAAAGTCACATTTGGTTTTAAATATTAAAATGAAAGGTCACTGACCTTCGTAAGTAATTCAATTCAAAATTATTTATTAAGGACAACTGGATCCAAAGGTTAGTATATAAGTACTTAGAGAAACTAGTGTTAGTACTTAAATATAATTAAAATCTTATTCTAAACACATATTATGTTCAACAATGTACAAAATGCCCCTGTGCTGAGACACTCCGCCCCGTCAAGATAGACAATAGCGAGATACCTCCCTAGTAGATCATCAGACGGACGAAGTGCCTCAACACAGGTGCACGTACATCTTCAGCAATAGTTTTCAGGATGCTGTTGTGACTCCCCCGCACCCTCCTCATAAGTGACACGACTTTTTTCCGTATTACGGCATGAAAACCGTCAGTATATGCCTGCGCGAACATCTCAGAGGCACTGCAGAAACGAGGAAGTCCCAGCATCATCCTGAAGATGTTATTGTATTGGATGCGCAGAGTGTCCAGGGATTTTTTGGTATAACTGACCCATAATATAGGTAGGTAGGCCGGGTAGGTTCTCGACCACTTCCGCACAATAGGGAAAAGCACTTTTTACATTTTTATTTTTTACCCTATGATTAATTATCAATATTATCTAGTATATGCACTTATCAAAACTAAGAACAAAATAACAAATATTTTGTTGTTAGTTAGAAAAAAGTCTGAAAGTATTATGTCAAAATGTTAAACAATTATATGCATTTTTCTACGGTAAGAAATTTGTACGATTGCATCCCATGTGGGGTACTTTCGAACAGGATAATTGAAAAATCAACTAAACTTTTATGATATGTTCTTTGTGTGTGTATTGTTTTATCATAAAACTAATACCATTCACCATTAACCATCATTTAACTTGTCTCTTAGTTAGTAAATTGTTCTTAAGGAAACTGACATAACATATTTTCACATACACATTCTTGAATTTTTTGTAATTAGGTAATCTTTGACAATTTGAACTTAAAATACGTAATTAAACATTTGGTTGTTACTTTTAAACTAATTACACATCAAAATTATTTAGATATACTTTAAACATTAAAATTACTAACAAAAAATTTCCCTATGTAGTACTGTACGAATGTGCCCCAACCCCTGCACAAAACTAAATTACAACTTTATATAAATTCTAAATATAGTGGGTATGAGAAAAATTACACTTAAAGCACAAAATAAACAGTGTTAACTTTAATTCATCATCATATTTTTTTCAAAAACATGCAACTTCTTCTTTAAAAATTTTACTCACCACGCGTGGAAACACTTACGTCTTGTCAGCTCACACAGCGTGGCGCGACGGCACAGCGACGAGCCCGACGTTCCGCAAGCAACATGATTTCTGGTATGTCAATGCACACAAGCAAAGGTGTGTTAGTGTGCCATTTAGTTTTTTTGTTATTCTCACTGTACCAATGTGCCCCGCGTACGAAGATTGAACACTCTCCCCTTATCTACATATTTGTAAAGAGGTAAAGTTTGTGAGGTTGTAGGAAGGTAATCCGGATAATCTCTGGCTTTATTGAACCGATTTTGGTTTTTTTTCATTTGCGTTAAACTATTGACGATACATAAAAATTATGTACTACATGAATAAGTACTCATTATTACCTACAAAAAAGTTTGCGAGAGAATAAAATATATATCTAACTATCATAGTTAAGTCACAATGTGTGTTTGTGTGTGTGTGTTTTATGTTCTAAATTCTAATTATATCGAAATTGGTAGGTAGGTACTCGTAGGTAGGGTAGGGTAGGTAGGGTGGGGTAGGTAGGGTAGGTGGGTACGGAAGGCGGTTAGGGTAGGTAGATAGGCTGGTGATAGATAGGTAGGTAGCCAGTTGACCGGTTCGAAGCCGCCGGGGTCAGCTAGTATTACACTAAATGCTAAAGTCCCTTAGCTAACTCTTTTTTTAGGGTTCCGTACCCGAAGGGTCCAAGCGGAGTCCTATTGTAGTCAGGTGTCTGTCTGTCTTACTGGTTTGACAGCCAAACAGTTTTCGTTAATCTAGCTGGAAATTAGTTACTTTTACCTGCAGCAGCCGAATTGCGTAAGTGAATACGGCAACGCAAAGAGTTTGACCGCTATCCAATCGACCAAATCTACCAATCACACAGACGGAAATCTACATTGCGTCATTCATCTCGAATGTGATTGGTCGATTGGATAGCGGTCAAACTCTTTGCGTTGCCGTATTTACATACGCCATTCGGCTGCTGCAGGTAGAAGTAACTAATTTCCAGCTAGATTAACGATAACTCTTTGGCTGTAAAACCAGTATGACAGACAGACACCTGACTACAATAGGACTCCGCTTGGACCCTTCGGGTACGGAACCCTAATAAAAGAGTCAGCTCTTCATTGAATAAAACACAGCTACTTGAATAACAATTAATTTATTTAAACTCCAAATGCCATAATGGATACAATAAATCCTCGTTGTTGTAGGTGTGTGATAAACAGTAAACTTATAAGTTACAATTATAATGTAATCAATAATCAATACAGCCAGCAGTGAGTCAACTTACAATATAATGTCATTATTTATTATATATGTAACTAACTTTGGTACAAGTATCGCTTCTCTTACATTCTGCTGTCCTCTCTTGGCATCAGCACATCATCGTGGTTACTGGATCACCCTATCACGATGATGCGGTTATGCCCAGCAGGGCCTAAATCACCTACAAGCCAGCCCATCATGAATAAAATTCTGCAGATTGACCTACAATCGAGCAGCAAAATGAAAATTCCACATAAAAAGCACAATAATTATCTTATCAATAACATACCTAGTGCGAATACCTAACCTGGAGGTACCGTCTTGAAATGAAATATACAATAAGCCAAACATGGCTGCCATTTCGTTTTTTGCGTGCCAAACATGGCTGCCATCTTGTTTTTTGCGTGCCAAACATGGCTGCCATCTTGTTTTTTGCGTGCCATACATGGCTGCCATCTTGTTTTTTGCGCGCCACCTTCACGTGTCTTCCTTGCGACCATATATGTAACAAAGATTTAGGGCTTCGTGAGTAGAATATAAAGATTATTTATCTTTTAAATATCTTTGTACTTACATATGCCATAAAGGCATTACAAGCACATAAATAATTGGTGATCCCGACGTGATCTCAAGTCCGACGTAATAATGGCGAATGTGATTTTTAACAGCATCATCGTAAACTACTCTGCCAAAAGCAATTGAAACACTCTTCACGAGCCTTCAGTATTTATCCTGATGACGCTGTTAATAATTAAAAGTAAAAATATTTTTAAATCAAGCTTGGACTAAAAAGTTTGCATTGTAATATCGCTTGTCCAATGAGCCCAAACACGATGTATCTCGTCTGGTTGACGAGTTGCTATGGCTACATTCCAGATTCATTATGAGACCAGCTCCACAATAACATAATATTTCAATGTTTTCAAAGTTATATAAGTACGCCAAGTTTCAGCTTGTTGGGATGGATGCTAGCAGCCGTATTTCGTAAGTGAAAACGGCAACGCAAAGAGTTTGACCGCTATCCAATCGACCAAATAGACCAATCACATGCGAGATGAATGACGCGATGTGGATTTCCGTCTATTTGATTGGTAGATTTGGTCGATTGGGTAGCGGTCAAACTATTTACGTTGCCGTATTCACTTACGCAATAGGCCGCAGGAAGGGTTTGAAAAATTACCTACCAGTTGCCGGACACACATACGAAAGCAAGTTAATATAAAGCTTGTATATAAATAATTAATGCAAATTACAAAAAATGTTTTTTTGAAGAAGCTTTTTAGCTTACCGTGCATTGTCATCCAAACCAAAAGTGTATGCATAATTTCATTTTAATCGGTTGAGGATAACTGCTCTAAAATTCAGTTGCAAGATTTGACCCGATCACACTTACATACACACATTACAAACATTTTCTTAATGTCCCTCGGCAATCATCTTGTTTCGTCAGTCGTCGGCGTTTCTAATTTTCTATCAGGGGGGTGATCATAAGCTCTTAGAGTAAGGTTATTTTGATATCGCGTAAGTGACAGATGTATACAAGTCATATAAATCTGTCCCTTACACACACTCAAAATAACCTCACTCTAAGAGCTTATGGTCACCCCCCAGTTGCCCTTTGCAATTGATACAGACCGACAGGACGCTCCCAATCAACTTGGAAGTACCTACCTATATAGAGTTGTTAACACTCTTTTAACATGTTTATTTCAAAACATAGAGGAAAGCAGCTATTTTTATTTCACACGGAAATCTAAACAAAACAACAATAAAGTCCTTAGTTCAGAATTCAAATTATTATACACGATAAATATATTAATTGATTGACATGGAAATTAGCATTCGTTTGTATTCGGAAATGCGAAGATAGACGAGGGACATTAAGAAAATAGTTGTACTGTACATATATTGTAAGTTAAATAAAAATCTAGTAAAATAGATGAGAACCTTAACCTTCATATTATTTGACTCACGAAACCTAACCTAACACAATTATGTACTTAGTTAATGCAGGGGATTGGTTGCTACTGGTTGCTACCGAACAACTGAGGAGAGGCTCGCCGCGCATGTAGCTACTAACAACTTTAAAAAAAATGGCTGCGACAGCGTTCCTTTACACAATTATTTTATAAAATCTATTGGAAAGGAGCCATCGATATAATAAATAATTTTATCAAAATTATGCTGCATTGCTTAAAAATGGTTCTTTCCCATCATCTGTATAGCCTTCAATTGTGTTAAATTAAAATAAGCAGGAAATATTTTTTAATTTAAAAGGTTTTTAATAATTTTATTTCTAGCACAAAAATAATAGAGAGAACAGCAGCAGATCTGTGCTCATTGATTTTGTATACATCACTTCATCTTTTTTTCTTACTCATGTAATTTATGAATTTAGACTACAATAAAGTTTCTACATAGGTTTAGATACAACTTGCGGGAGACCTATGTCCAGCATTGGACGTCTTTCGGCTGAAATTATTAAGTTGATGATGACATAGATACATATTTTCTCAGGCAGAAACTACAGCAGTTTAACAGTTATAATATTTCTTTTTAATTCTTGAAGTGAGTGTTTCTTGAGTTTATTTCTTTTCAGCTGTACTTGGTGTACGTGGGTGTCGACGAGAACTTTTCGAAGCTGTGGCTGGGTTGGGGCTGGTCGACGCAAATCCAGTTCGCTCTGTCGGCGGAGGCCACATCCGCCGCCTCAGTAAGGTCCACGGCAATCGCTCGCAGCGCGGCTTCACGGGCTGCAACAAGAACATTGTCATTGGAGAATCACCCGTCAAAGTACCCCTCACGGCCGCCTACAGAAACACCCATGTCGGTGTGTCACTTCGAGTAATAGTGAAATATACCCACCATAGTTGTAAAAGGTTACTTGGACGAATAACCAAACATGAACGCCATCTTGATATTTGCGGGCCAAACATGGCCGCCATCTTGTTTTTTTGGTCGCCAAACATGGCTGCCATCTTGTTTTTGCGCGCCATCGTAACGATGTCATCCTTGTGACAAAATGTCATTGAAGCACTGTAACAATAATCCCCATATTGTCTGAAATGGCTTAACTTATAAAAGTATAAAATAATAATTATAGTAACGTCGACTATAGAAATAACTGATAATATAATTATTAACTAATTATATAATTTAAGTAAACCAAAATAATCCTTAGGTACATAGTATAAAACAAAGTCGCCTCCCGCTGTCTGTCTGTCCCTATGTATGCTAAGATCTTTAAAACTACGCAACGGATTTTGATGCGGTTATTTTTAATAGATAGAGTGATACAAGAGGAATGTTTATATGTATAATACACACGGGCGAAGCCGCTGGCAGAAGCTAGTAAAATACAAAGTAATCTAATAGGTACCTTTAAACGAGCAATTCTTGTATATATATAATCTGGATTTCGGAAAAGGCTCCAAATATTTTCAAGGAATTTAGTATGCATAGAGATTTCGGGGGCGATAACTCGATTTAGCTAGGTTTCATTTTTATAAAACGTCGTCGTGTCACCCGAGCAGAGCTCGGTCGCCCAGGTACTTACCATTAAAAATGGATGTTTTATTTTCCTGTCATAACTTTTGGTCAGTATTCAACAGTATCTGCATGTAGATCTCTTCTAGAATTGCATCAATACATCTGATCATGGGTCCTTGTATTGCCCCATGTTTGTTAACAAACGTCCTTTTGGTAGTGCGCCACAACAAAAAACCTTAGCTCCTTTTGAAGCTGCGCTATTGTATCTTGATATGCGATCTTCTTGAGTTGCGCCTCTTCTGTGCTTAGATCTTTCTAGAACAATGGCATACTACAATATGTTATCGATATTGTGTGTTAAAATGCATGAATGTGCTTTACATACCCGCCCGCCAAGTGAATAACAGCCCACTCATTTTCGCAGAAAGGGTGCCTGTGTCCCGGCTGTCTATCATTATTCAGGTATCTCCATCATCTTCGGCAACATCAAGACTCGGAAATGTACTCGGCAATGGAAAAAACAAAAAAAGTGTCAGTGGAACACCGTTACGGATTATCCATGTGAGTCAAAGTCTAAGAAAAATCTAAGCCCTGGTAGGAATACCCTAAGCATGATTTTCAGTAGACCACTGGAGTTGGCTGACTACCAGGGGGTGTATATAAGCTCTTAGTCTAAGGTTATTTTGAGTGTGCGTAAGGGACAGATATATATATGACTTATATACATCTGTCCATTTTTTGCAGTTGAATTATAATAGTTTTGACACGTCAAGGTACGGGTACAGGTCTTATTTTTTTTAACATAATGTAAATGTTTATTTACAGTGAAATTATACTAACTTAATATAGGCATCCGTCTTGTCTTATAAACAATATTATCTTATTTTATGTAGAACACTTATTTTAGGGCCCAACCATAGATTTAGAATTTTTGCTACGCAGGCCTAACACGTATTTTTTTGTAATTTGTACTGTTGACATCATTGTTTTTCAATGTTATAAGTTTTTATTATAAACATAACTTTACTTAAAATAGTTAAGTTAACCAGTTACCTAAAAATATGTATATTGATCCTAGGGAGCGAAACCACCCAATACAAGCATTACCTACTTCATACTTCCTGAGAAGTTCTAGCCACTGAATAATATTATATTAGAAAAATTAAAAAAAATAAACTATTTTTTATTTATTTAACTTAAAAAAGCAACCCTAGTGCACCTAGAAAGGTAAAAGAAAGAAAGGGAACCCTTCACAATATGACATACCATTGTATGGGGACACTTGGACTAGACAAGCAACGGGAAGGGTAACTGGCAAATGTAGGAGGAGGTCCAACTTTTCAGAGAATCAACAGATAGTGAACTTAAACTGTTTCTCTGAAATAAATCTTTTAATGAAAGAGTTTATTTAGAAACTTACAGGATTGGATTGGGGGTTTTCGCGGGGCCGCTCAGCTCAGACCGGCAGCCTAAATGCGCAAGTGAATACGGCAAGGAAAAGGATTTGACCGTCATCAATTGACCAATCACAGACAGAAATCCACATCGCGTCTTTAATCTCGCATGTGATTGGTCGATTGAGGGCGGTCAAACGTTCAAACCTTCTCGACTTTACTTGCGCAGTTAGGCTACAGTTGTCTCAAACAGGGTTCCGTAGTCAACAAGGCACCCTTATAGTTTCGCCAAACAGACGTCTGTCCGTCCGTCCGTCCGTCTGTGCTTTCGTCCGCAGCTTGTCTCAGAGATTCTTCGTACTAGAAAGCTATAATTTGGCATGGATATAAATGTTAATCACGCCGACAAAGTGGTAAAATAAAAACAATTACAAAAAAAAGATTTGGTGGATGCAGCTGTTTATACGGAACCCTCTGTGCGCGAGTCAGATTCGCACTGGGCGGTTTATTTTTTAAGTATTTGTCTTAGATATAATATAATACATACCGGAAACTTCATATATTCGGGGAGGTTCGAAAATAGAGAACTCTCATTTAGCGAAAAATTAGCTCAGGATGCGTTGCACAGTATTTTACCTCAAAATGACCACCTCCCTGATTATTAGCGAATCAGATAGAGCTTTTTATTCTAATTGCGAGAGTAAAACTCCCACGAATCCATCTTATCTAGTTTAGAAGATATCCGGGGGTAAAACTTTTTGCCCATATTTTGAAAAAATAATTAAAAAAATATTTAAAAAATGATTTCATCTAAACTTTAACAGTTGCTTTATTTTTTGAAAATTAATTGAATTAATTAAATTAATTTATCTTAATTGTCAGAAGCCACAACGCGTTGTGGCTTCTGACAAACGGTTTCATAGCATTTTTTTTGTTGAGCCACCTTGAAAACTGACCTCAACGCGTTCTGGTAAATTTAAATGCGAATTCTTGTTGTGGCTTTCACAATATTCTACTTATATATCTTTCTTATAGCTTTAAACGAGCAATTCTTGTATATATTTATTTATTTATCCATTTATTTCAGGCATCAAGGCCCATAACAACATATACAATACTATATTCATATAAACAACTTAAAAATACTATAAATATATAACATAAATATCTAAAAGCTAATGCTAAGGTACACGAAGTGTCGGCGTCGTGTTTCGCTGACTGGTGTCACGTAGCTGGCCACGAAACGTATTTACATGTATAACGTACATAACACTCTTCGGCCAAAAATCTGCCTGGAGGAACTTTTCGAGTGCATGCGTCGGAACACGCACCACGAACGACTTGAAGTTCGTGTTGTGACGAATAGTCCAATTGATCTTGACGCGCAGATACTCCACGACGGCCTCAACCTTCGTGGAGTGGTGCAGTCTGGACACATACAGCAGCGTCGTCGGGATTGCTGGACGCAGCAGCATGTTAGGTCCTGCCAGCGCAGTACCGCACTGGTTCCGACAAGGAGGCTTCTTCTTCTTCCTCTTCTCCACCTTGATGAAACCATCCTTGTCGCACATGTCCTTCTCAGGACCCTGCCTTTTCAAAACCTGGTTTGGTTTCGACTATATTATGTATACATAATATAATCTGAATCTTGGAAACGGCTCCAACGATTTTCATGAAATTTAGTGAGGCCTTTCGGGGGCGATAAATCGATCTAGTTAGGTTTCAATTTTATTTTTTTTAGCTAGGTTTCATTTATATTTATTTCTCTATTTTCACCCGAGCAGAGCTCGGTCACCCAAGTACTTCTAGATGTATTTCACAATTTTAATCGGCGCCATTTTGGATTTAAATCAGGCCACAACAAATTCGTGCATATTTTAAATTAAATTTAACATAATATAATACATTGAGGCTGCTTTTCGAAGTGCCACGACATGAAATTCACTTTATGGTCGTTTTTTTAGAAGCCACAATGCCTTCTGAGCAATTTTATCGCTCAATGAGCGTTTTCAGTCTTGAGTCTAACATACACACTTAAATCAAATACATACAGAAAGCCTTTACAGACGATCGATGAGTTATCGGGAGCAGCAGCAAGTTCCTGGTGCTCCTCCCGTCCCTGGCAGATTATCCACCCTCCAGAAATTGCCCTTAAAAATTAACCGGACGGGTGACATTTTGGAATGTCACCCGTCAAGGTCTGTGCTGGCAACAATGGCGATAGAACGGAGTTAGGAGGAGACGTAATCATCGGAAAGACTATCTTCCTTCTCCATTCTCGGCCAGGCATTACGTGAGTTTCTCGGTGATGGTGTGGTGTTGGAGACGGTGTTGGCCATTTCTTCCTTCAGTAGCACAATGTCACAATCGACAATCTGTGTCGTTTGTGTCTGCCCTGTGCTGTCTCTCTTTGTAGTCGAGGGAGAGGTCGTGGAGTAAAAGCGGATGTAACCCACAAAGGTACGCCATGCATCGCTCCCGACCTACGACCTTGTCAACCTCTTCTGACGGCATACCCAGGATCAGACATGTACCATAGTTATCGCCTCCGACTTATACTTGAGCTGCCTTAAATAGCGATCAACTCCCGATGTTGTAGCAAGTGTCAAACGGATCAGTACTCTCAGAAGCCGCGACACCTCCCCTTAAAAAGTGGGAACGAAGAGCGCAGCTTTGACAAGGGTTGGCACGTCAGACCGTTTCACGGCTGTCAGTGTCTGGTCGGTGTCATGAAGTTTTATTTTGGGGTTCACCTGTCCCGCAAACCGCAACTTTTCCAGTTTTTTAAGAAATAATTATTCACCAGTGTTCACATGTAATTCTTTATTGTACACGATACAAGAATATACAAATAAAGGAGCACTAAAACTATAATAACAACAAAACAACAACACAACGACAACACAATATGAACATAATTAGGAAAACTTAGATTGGCTTCCTCTCAGAAGAAGGAGCCGCTCTCCGACAGCGCGCGGCTCTGTACGATGCCACCTGCTGTTGGCACAACAAAAAGAACTTAATTAGGAAAACCTTGAGAGTCTTCCTCTCAGAAGAAGGAGCCGCACTCCAGCAGTGCGTGGATCTGTAGGGTGCCACCCGCTGTTGGCATAGCAACAATACAACGACAACCCAACAACAACATACTAAGGCAAACCAAGAGTGGCTTCCTCTCAGAAGAAGGAGCCGCGCCGCTCGAGCACGCGGCTCTGTGAGTACCGCCACCCGCTGTTGGCACAACAACAACTTTACGTCAATACAACAACTTAACTAGGAAAACCCAGACTGGCTTCCTCTTAGAAGAAGGAGCCGAGCCCCGCAAACGCGCGGCTCTGTTAGTTGCCACCAGCTGTTGGCACACATAACAACAATTAGGAAAACCTAGAGTGGCTTCCACTCGGGCACGGTAATGATGTCTAACAGTAGGTATTCTATCTTCATACAAACGGTCGGAAAGCGAGTCATACCTACGCGCCTCGAGTTCAATACGCACTCGATAGTACCTACTCGATATGTTATGGACCAAGAGGTTAATATGGCATTATTCATAATGCCCGGGCAATTTGCAAAATGCCCTATATTAGTAGCCAATATGATAAAAACTATTGAAATAATTATATTGACCAGGCTTTCTGATAATTGCCATCACTTATTAGGCAGGGTAAAAAAAATGTGTTTTATTAAATTATTTTAATGTTGTCATTGATTTTAATACAGAACAGGTAATTCCATTACTATTTAAGCAACAAAGTCAACGGAGCTCCTATTTCCATCTGCAGGATCTAAAGTAACCTAACATGAAGGAGATGACGGGTGATCTCCTTCGAACCTAACCTATCCGTGTCGGGGTGCCCTAAGCTTCCGAGCTCGCTTCGTTTGCTCTTGGTCTAATTCATTGACCATAATTATCGAATTACCCAACTGTTACGTAGTAATATTCATAATGACCAGACAATGTGATACATATAGAAGTTTAAATCAGTATTCATTACATTGCCCGATTTGACTTGACTTGATTCATAATGCACATAATATTAATCACTTTGTCCATGACAGATTTACAATAGTCGCTGGCAGTTGCGAACGTGCCGCAGTGACAAACGAAAGGTGTGTTTTGTAAGCAGTAAGCGTGCGATTCGTGAATATTTGATTGAAATAAGTACAAGTAATTACTTACTTAATATGGCAGAGAGCAATTGTATACTATTGTGCTGTTTTCGGTTGCCTGAATTCTCCTATAACGCACCCAGAGAAATTTTCTGTTAATTGCCTGGAACCTCCGAAAGGCAATACTATTAAAAGAAATGTATGAACCTACTAGTAGTTAATTTGTTTCTTTTTTTTTTATTAGGTATGTATTTCGCTTTTTCCACCGAGTAAAATACCATTTGTTTTTTTCTCTTTGGTGTGGTATATCGTCCAATGACTTCTCCCGCTCTGGGTGAACCGGGAGTGCGTGTCAGACTTTTACTGACTAAAACCCAGCCGTGTGCCTTCAGTTGCTTGTGCCAGGGCCGTGGTAACTCTCCTTCAAATTTATCCGCAAAACGAGTAATATATTAAATAGCTGGATTAATGAATAAATAAGTGTGACACACGAGTGACCTACCTAGGCAAGCGTTAAAAATAAATACTGGTAGGTAGTTTTCTAAGCTGGGCTATCTACTTACTTATGCACTTTCCTACTAACAAATATTATTGAATTAGACGAAATACCATTATGAAATTATTACCTATGGGAGTAATAAATGGTAGATACCTACCTAGTACGATCTTTTTTTATCGTCTATTTAAAATAAGTTTAATAAAAATATTATATTTACAATCACAAAACTAGAAAGAAACTCAAGTAGGTAGGTGTTTACGTGACGCGCGCTTGTTGGTTATTATTTCAAAGACAGGGACGAGTCACAATACTGTTAGATACCATTACCGTGACAGGTCTGAGTCAAAATTCTGTTAGATATCATTAGCGCAACAGGGGGGCAGGAGCCGCGCTCCGCCAGCGCGTGGCTCTGTAGGGCGCCACCCGCTGTTAGCCTCCGCCCTCCCACCAGAATATTGTACAATGGGCGGTCTTATCGCACTAGTTAATCTCTTACAGACAACCTTTAAATTTAAATATTTAGAATAAAACCTATTAAGAGATAAAAGATTTTTTATTGAAATCGAGTACCTAAGTTAAGAAAAGAGTTAAGTCAAGTGAGTTAAGTTATTAAGATCAATTGATTGCATTGAATTAAAATCGAAGTTGAACAAATACACACTTAATACACAGACACAGTATGTTATAATGTAGTAGAATAAAGGCTTTTTATATTTTATTTAGTAGGTACTTATATAAGATACATAGTAAAACTCGCTAGGTACACTGCCTACTGAATTAACAAAATATATAAACATATTAATGGCGATGCTTCCAAAATGTCTGCTTCCTGTTCACTGTAATGTATTTCTACCATGCACTTTCCATTTACCGAACCTTGCAAACCGATTCTTCCATGCGATCTGCCACGCCCGAAGCAAATCCTCTGAAAAACAAAATTTGTTTATAGGTATACCTATGAATACGTTATGAATCGTTTAATGCATTTAATCTATCTCTATCCAGTTTTTCTTAATCTTTTTCTAGTTAATTAAGAAAAACCTAGAGTGGCTTCCCCTTGGGGGAAGGAGCCGCGCCCCGCCAACGCGCGGCTCTGTAGGGCGCCACCAGCTTCTTGCACACCGCCTTTCCACCAAAAAAAACTGTCCATAATTATAATATGTATTAGACTTAAATTTAGGTATTTACGATACATAGACGCTATAAACCACGCACTGTATATAGTTGCTTTACATAGCTGAATATTAAACATCCAAATTTCCAAGTATATAATTCTTTGAATTCTGCTGTAAAAAAGCTATGTATAAAACTAGCAGTGCCCGCGGCTTCGCTCCCGTCAACTGGCTACCTATTTACCTACCCACCGACACTACCTACTTACCCTACTCTACCTACCCTACCTGACTAACTACCTACTCTACGTACCTACCTACGTACCCTACCTGCTTAACTACTCTTCCTACCTATCCTAACATTTTTTTTTATCCCTCCTTGTACACGGGCGGACAAAAAAAAATCAAATCGATCCAGCCCTTTTTGAGTTTTAGCGGGACTAACGAACAGCAATTAAATATTATAATACATAAGGTGTATAGGTTATATGTAAGGTTGCGGGGATCCGCTGGAAGCGGGACGCACGGGACCTGTCAATGTGGCGACTCTTGGGTGAGGCCTATATCCAGCAGTGCCTCGGCAGATATAAATAGAATTAGTATTTTAAGGAGTTGTGTAATATAATATTTAAAAAATAATCACAAAGAAAAATATTAAAAAGAAGCAACCGTTCCAAAGATTTGCAATTACTTGCATTAGGCGTATATATTGAATTTGTGCACCATACAACACCCACCGCCGTAGGCCGTAGGTATTAGGTACGCAGATTATTTTTGTGAAGTATTAAAATCGAAGTTTTTTTTTATTTGTGATCCTTTTGTTATCGATGCCGAGTATCCTCACGAATTTGAGTTATTTTTAACACCTTATTATAAATGTAAATATAGAAAAAAAAATAAACGTACACCGCACACTGAATTAGGTGAACACATCATAATTTCTAAGTAATACCTATAAACAGAACAATAGATCAATAGCTCGCACTGGCTGCACGATGTCCCCACTGCAACACACACAGCCACATCCCTCAGCTTCTCTGTGCAGTTCCCAGCAAAGAGGATTGATGAGCTGTTCCACCTGTCAATACAGTCATTGATTAGTGTGGGACATAGGTAACAGTTTTTTTTCTAAATCAAGAGAAGTATTCCTTACCTGAAGTGGAAGCGAGGATCAACACGGGTGAATGCAATCAAAAGCAATACAGTAGAGTCCCACTTTTCTGGCACTATTGAAAACCAGGGGAAGGATTATGTTTGGATTACTGGATTTGTATAGAAAAAATCAAGACACATGAAATAAAGCTATCATCGTGTACCAACTTAGTAATGGAATTATGATATAGTTAATTGGGAGGAAGACGCGGGTGGAGAGTGCCCGACTACTGGATGTGCTGAATTACAGAAGTGCCGGATTAGTGAGCCTTTTCTGTAGTTAATAACGACAGGTGTTTAATTTATTAAAAAATTCATAAATATGGGGTTTCATTCACATTTGGTTTCGATTAGAAATTATACATAAGAGATTTTTTTAAAGATTGCCTGCGCTAGTTCAGGGGTGTCCCACAGAATACTTTTAAGATATCCAATGCAATCATTTGTATGTACATTGTTAATTTAAAAGTGCAATCCTACAATATCATTAATGTCGAAGTTTGCGACCATGGATGTTTATGGAGTTAATTATTTCGTCATTGAAACCTTCTGCTTGATCGTAGTCTTCAATATTAAACGTCACGTCCATCCTGCTATCTTCTAAATCCTGGTTCCCTGGTTGTCTCATCGCCTCACTTAGTTGCACATCTTGCTGATCAACCGTCCTCCTATATTCGCCGAGCAATGCGAAGCCGCCGCGCCGCCCGTCAATGAAGCATGTGTCTCACCAGACACACTGGCGAAGTGAAGTAATGTCAGTAACCAGGTGCCGTTAATATCAGTAAATCTAATTTTTTGTCATTGTCTTTTTGGTCTCGTACGGGGTTATTTATTTAATGTTTTATTCTTTGTGGTAATAATGTATTACAGTTTTATTACTGTTTTTGTTTTGCTTATCTCGTGTCTCCCTCCTGTGCGGGTCACAAATAAATATTTTCTTTCTTTCTTTCTTGAATTGTGTAACCGAAATGTCATAAAGGCAAGCCCAAACTTAGGGATGTCTGCAATCAATATGTTTCCTGAAAAGTATCTTCGTAGTATACCGTGCTGATTTGAATTATTATGTACTTGAATACCTCCAAAGTATCTCGGGGATCTTTGTAAAGTGATTATTCAATAGATAATAATAATCACAAATAATATGTTATTAAATATTTAATGCAGTAGATTATTCTTGAAAAAATGCCAGTTTTTGATTAACGGTTAATCTTACTTAGGTTAGAAGAATAACTTATGACAATGCTTAATTTGTAATGAGGTACTTTAATAGGTTGTCCAATAAACACTCTTTTAGTCGTAATATCACAGTCTGCCTGCAGCATTGTCAGAGCGTATTTCAGTCTCAATGTTATCGTTGGGCTCCCAAAAATGGCTCATCGATTCCACAAATCTCTGGGATGACCAGTGCCTTTGTCTGCTGACCCTCGTCACTAGCGTCAACAAGCATGATCGTCGATCATCTGAGTCAAATTTACGAGTAATGTGCTTCTTCGAGTATCCTGCTACTCATAAACAGATGTCCTTCTGGTTACAATAGAAGTCGAGCTAAAGATGATGGCCTGTTAACAAAAAGAAATGTATCAGAAAGTTAATTCTCCATAGCAGACACATAGTAAATAAATATATTATGCAAGAATGTACATATATTTACCTGCACAGCTGTTAAAGGTGTAGGTACATGAGGGCATATTGTCTTCCCCTGTGTCAACTTTTGTCTTCGTCTCGGAGGGATGCGGGTCGATTTGCGAGTCAAACCAGGTTCTCTTTCAGACCTTACCTTTTGTTAGTTTTATCAGAATTTACCATCCAGCGGATTTACAACGCCTTTAATAAAAAAGATGCTAAAGAAATTCGCTGCGTCTTTCAGTTCTTTACAGAGACTTTGCAGTTTTATTTTTAACAGAATAAGAGGCTAGCTTACACTTTGTAATGATACCGTATAGACGCATTGAACAAAGCAGATCTTAATTCTAAGGATCATCATCACCATCATCAGCCTTTTTAATTTTGTCCCACTGCTGGGACACAGACCTACTCTCTGTGAGAGAGGGAATGGGCCGTAATCCACCACGCAGGCCCAGTGCTGGTTGGTGAATGTCACATGACTTCGAATTTTTGGTACAAGGACATGCCGGTTTCCTCACGATGTTTTCCTTCACCGTTTTCAGAGCAGTGGTGATGAAATAATTTACACAAAGTAATGTGCCTGCCTGAGTTCGAACCCACGACCTAACATGTAAGTTGGGCCACCACTGCTCTCTAAGGCTCTTCTAAGGATACATAAATCTAAAAAATACAACAGCCGTAACGGATAATAAAATTAGTTGTTTAATTTTTTTTGTTGCGGATTTGTATCATGTAATCATTTTATGAACTATAAACTTATAACATTTACATTTATATAAAAATAATTCGATTATGTCAATCGAATACTATGAGCATTTCTTATACATGCACCCCACTCAAGGTGTAGTCATCCTCACTCAAATCATCATCAGCAGCTCCGTCTCAGCTGAATGGTGATGATCCATTTGACGGTGCCCGTTCTCGAACTGGAGGCGTAGATACGCGCTGCCGAAAACGATTTGTGTTTTCGAAAAAGCTGTCATCAGTGTCATCAGTTTCTGAAGTCTTTGTTTCTTCTCGTTAGCGACGTTCTGCAAAGTCTGTGAAACTCAAAGAAAGGATATCTATACGGCATATCATAACAGACAGGTATATCTTAACCTAACCGAGTTCCTCTCGGGGTAGGAACCGCGCTCCGCCAGCGCGTGTCTCTGTAGGGCGCCACCCGCTGTTGGCACTCCGCCCTCCCACCAGAATAAACGTATTATTAAAAAAAAATATTATGGCATAAAATTATTTATTGAAATCTTTAGTAAAAACAATTGAGTTAGTATTTGTATACATTAACAATACCTAAAATAATTCCTTATTCCATACATTGAACTTAATTAAACCAAAATTGAACATGTTAGATTTATTTATTCTAATGATTTCGAAATTTTATTTATTCTAATGATTTCGAATTTCAAAAATTACCAAGGATTGCATGACATTACTTTTTTAAGTGCATTGCATGTATTATGTACCCGGGCGACCGAGCTCTGCTCGGGTAAAAATAGAGAAAACGACGTTTTCTAAAATTGAAACCTAGCTAGATCGATTTATCGCCCCCGAAACTCCCTGCACACTAAATTTTATGAAAATCGTTGGAGCCGATTCCGAGACTCAGATTATATCCATACTAATATTATTAATTGGAAAGTAACTAGCGTTGCCCCACACTAGGAATTTCTTCATGTATCGTGGGTGCGTTTACAAACATATAAACTCACATACACAACACCCAGAGCTAGAACAACTATCTGTAGGTCATACAAATCTTTGTTCCGTACGGGAATCGAACCCGCAACACGCAGCGCAGCAGTCAATCGCTCAACCACTGCGCCAACCGTGCGTCCAATTGTGGACCGATTTTTAAAATTCTTTTTTTGTTTGAAATAGTTGTACTTAACATTAATTGTTACATGTCTTGATTTTAATTAATAATATAGGAAAGATGTACTAAATTAATCAATTATTTACATTTATCTACATTATTTACGAACTAAAACTAGCTATTTGCAATACTAAATTAAAAATTAAACAAAAAGAAAGATTATTATCTAAGTAAAACCTGGACATAGTATGTTTTGAAATTGGTCCCATTTTAATTTGGTGAAGATCTGATGAAGAACTTCGGAGATTTACAGCAGAACTCTTCAATAAATGACGGCTAATCTCTCGGGATTGCAAGGGGTACGCAGATGTGTACAGTTCACCTTGATACACTCTCATTTCACTGGTTATGATCAAGTTTCATGGCATTCGGATAATCTATTCTGGCATTATAAGTACCTCACTAAAGGCAAGTTGCTTAATAGGTACACGTAAAAAGTGAAAAATAAAAAATATTTTTAAAATAAAAAATACACAAACAAAAAAAGAATTTTCAAAATCGGTCCACAATTGACAGAGATATCGATGAACATACACAAAAAAAAAACATACAAGAAGTCGAACATAGAACCTCCTCCTTTTTGGTAATTCGGTTAAAAAGGATTAGTCAGGAGCCAATGAAGTATGAATCTATACAGATAGCTCGAAAGCCCGAAGCGGTTCAGGTGCTGGCGTACACTTCCTTGACCTCAACATTAACATTCACATACCGCTAGGCATACACAGTTCGATCTTTCAATGTGAATGTGTCGCCTTAACACAAGCCGCAACAACCGTTAAGTGTTTGGGCACCCATTCTTGAACTACGGTATTAGATTCTTATCTGATAATCTGACCGATTTCAACATAGGCGCCACAGATAGACCACTTTGCAGCTGTTTCAGGGCCGAAGAATCAGCCGCCCACGCCCCAGAAATCCTTGGAACAGTGAGGTCGCTCCGTGAAGCCTGTGAAGCCCCCAGGAAGCTTCTATGCTTTTGGACGGAGCTAGTCTGGCTATGTTAGCCGGTACACCCCACGCATATTGGACCGAATGGGAGTCTACCCTACTACTACGATGTTACCCGTTATATAGTTGGTTATTGTTGATTGAAGGGTTCACCTTTAATAGATCCCTGTTCAATGTAGTGATTTACTATCGCTTTCATTTTCATAACTTCTTATTCTTCTCCTTAGCTGTATCCACAAGCATTTCTTGTAATATTTTTTGTTTGTCTCGAATATGTCGCGCAATTTATTCGTCATGGTTTTGATTGCCACAGCCTTAAAAAAAAATTTATGAAGCGTCAAATTTATTATATTATTCTGTATCTATCTACGAATAGTTTACCTTAATCTCTGTCTAGATAGTTCAGAAAAAGTTAATTAGGAAAGCCTAGAGTGGCTTCCCCTCGGAGGAACGAGACGCGCCCGGCCAGCGCGCGGCCCTGTAGGGCGCCACCCGCTATTGGTAGTGGCACACCCACCAAGTACCTACGAGTACTGTCGATAATTATGATGTGTATTATCAATTTAAGTAGATAGGTATTACTTATAAAAATGCGCTCAGGCGCACGCCGGACACGGATTAATCAGACTTTCAGAAATCTAATTACTTTCATAACTATTATCATTTTATTTTCAATTAAAATGTTACATTATACACATTTATTTATTTATTATGAAGTATTCATTGTACACCAAAAACGTTCACAAACACAAGTGTACAATGGGCGGTCTTATCGCACTTGGCAATGTCTTACAGACAGCCTTTGCATGGACTGAACGGTAAGAGAAGAATTTAGTGCATTCAATGTTGTTATACACATATTACACTCGCAAGCAAACGATGTGAATTTAATACTTAAAATTAGGGAGATTTACCGTCATCAGAGCCAAACCAGATGCTACAACCAGCGATCATGACAACTTGAGTGGTGTGTCGCTTTAGGAAGCAGTCAAAAAACTACTGACAGTATCGAACAGTACTGTTGACGTACTCGTATAATTCGAAGATATGTGACATCTACCAATCCGCACTGGGCCCGTGTAGTGAATTATTGCTCATTCCCTCTCTCACAGAGAGGAAGCCTGTGTCCCAGCAGTGTGAACATTAAATGGCTGATGATGACTCGTATAATAGGAATTTTATTACACGTTGTATTTTTCGGCCTACGTACTCGTACGTTATGTTATTCATACTATGAATATGTGTACCATAACGTTTGTATCACTTTTTACAATTCTATATTCTTAGAATTAAGTACTGCTATTTTCATTGCGTCTGCACGTGATTAAAAAAAAACATCTTAGATACGATCATTACAAATTGTAAATAAGCCTACTATTTCAATATAAGATACCTACTTAAAAATGGGCATTTACCTGATACAGATAGATAGATATTTTGTATTATCATTGCTGTCCCCATTACCAGCAACTGCTGGCCTGAATGGCCGGGATCGACGCAGGCGGGCCGGTGTCATCCGGCGGTGGGGTTCGCGTGCTACAGCAAACGATGCCGTTCTCCAACCCTAAACACACAAATGTTCATTACGCCATGTTTCTATAGCACTTGGCGACGCCGAATTAAATGCCTTGTTGCAAAGCCGACTTTAAAGCTTCGGAAAAAAGGCTTATTATTCGCAATATGTATAATCTGAGCAGAGAACGTCTGTCCGAAATACGACTATATTTCTTGTAAGATAGCTTGATCTCTGCGACATATGACAAACTGACGTATACGTTATTGCTACGTTATTGTTAGCCTGTCAAGCGCTATTGTTACTGGCAGTGCTATTCTTTAAGGAAACAGCCTTGAGCGCAGTACTGTGCCAGCGACGAATCTACAGTTTGGTATTCGCTAAGCCGCGAATAGCGACACTAGCGCTCTAAGCTGTGACGGCCGTGAGTTTGAACTACTCAATATCGAGCAAGTTGACAGTTCTTCATACATTTTGGTATTCCGTAAGAAAAAACAGCGTCGAAGACGCTCGCAGCCTGGCTTACAGCCTCATTTTTATGTGTCAAATCCAAAAGCCACTATTTTTGCGCGTAATTCTTCTTGGATTTTAATCTTACTCATATTGTAAAAGATTATGTGAAAGTTTCGTTATAATAGATGTGTGTGTGGATGTATGTTTGTTACTTAATCACCCCCGGGCGGATCTGGATGCAATTTTGCATAGAGATTATAGTCTACTAGTCTAGTCTGTATAGTCTAATAGCATATAGCCTACTTTTCATCCCGATATAATGCACCCTTGGGATAAGACGAAGCCGCTGGCAGGGGCTCGTTATAAATATTTCGATTAATTAAAAAAATGGCAGCTCAGCAGCAGGTTATTTAAATTTACTTTTATTAGAAGAAAATTAATGATTTTAACAGACGAGAGGATTAGCAACGTTGAAAACAATATCCCCCGGTATATTGACTTTATCCATAGTTTCAGGCTTTCTCAGGATTAAATAACATATTGGAAAACAATTTAGCTCTTAGCGTACAGGCGTTTTTTGTTTCATATGAATGTAAACTTATATGTTATGTAACTAGCTGTTACCCACAACTACGTCTGTGTAGCATTAGTACTTCGACTAGCCATTTTTTATATCAGTCAATAATATTCAAGGTGAGTGGGCCGCCTTATTAGAGAAATTATTATTTCACCATACAAACTTCCACCCCACCGAAAGATTTCCATGATAAAAATTATCCTATGAAGGAAATAGGATAGTTAGTTACCTACGGCCTCGAAATTGTTTCCACATAAAATTTCATCTAAATCGGTTTATCGGTTTAAGCATGAAAAGGTAACAGACACGCATTTAGTATATTAGTTTGGATGGCACAGGTTAATTAGTAGCTTTTAATATTAAAATTATAAGTCATAAATATATTTTAGGACATTCAATATTAAGTAAGATTTGTTGCGATGTGAATCATTTTTATTGGTCCGGCAACATCATCATATCAGCCCAAAGATGTCCTCTGCTGGACATAGGCCTCCCCCAAGCGTCACCACATTGACCTGTTCCGTGCGTCTCGAATCCAGCGGAACCCCGCAACCTTCATAACCTGCCTTCCAGCTACATGCTGAATCTTAATTGGCCTAATTCTTATTTGTACAAGCAAACATGTGCATTAAGTCTGAAAAACGGAATAATATATTTAGTATGGCAAATAATTATACATCCTTACTAATATTATAAATGTGAATGTAAGTTTGTTTGTTACGCTTTCTCGCAAAAACTACTGAACCGATCATTATGAAACTTTGTACATATATTCTTGGAGTTATTAGAAGTAACATAGGAAACTTTTTATTGTAAAAAAAATAATGGCTTCACTGCGAACGAAGCCGCGGGTAAAAGCTAGTAATATATATTTTGAGTAATAAAAAAAACTTAAAATGACAAAACTTAAGATTTATTTATTGAAATATTTTCCAGTAATCAAATTTTATTCTATAATAAATACCCTTTTAGTTTCTAATCTCAAGTATTTTTTTTAGAATCTTTTATCACTAAGTTAGTATAATTTAAGTAACTTATGTCAATAGTAGTGATAATTTTGCAGTACTATCATCTCTTACAAACTAAACATAATATCTGTGTGTATAAAAAATAAATATTAAAATCATGTTCCATGTATTCAACTTAGTGCAGTGCTTAGGTCTCTCTTGACCAAGACTCTCTTATTTCCTGATACAAATCCAACATCGTCCACTGATTGGCAATAAGGAGTTGCTGGTTTTCCAAGCACCTCTCTTCAATAGCGACAAAACATTTAGTTAATCTCCATTTGTGAATGGTGTTTGTGAAATGAGCGTTGGATTAGATAGCCTCGTACCGTTAGCAAACGACGCCTACAAGAGGCTGTGAACATAAACATGCAATTTGTTGCATTTGTTACTATTTAGAGGAAAAAAGATATGCAGGATACTAATTTATAACAACATCAATTCAGCTCTCTCTTTCTGAAGGAATAGATATTATAGGTTAAACATTTTAGTATTGCAGGTTAATTGATATGGTATTGGCTACTGTTAAAAACCCCAACAACTTGTTCCAGCCTGGGAATGAACAGTGAGAACACTATTTAATTATCTAGAGCTTCTTACACTGAACCAACAATTAAGCTAAACTTACAAGAAGAGGCAATTGAGGCAACTCTCCTATGAGGAACTACAGGTCGTCAAATAGTAATACGAAATATAAACAAGTTAGTGAAATATAAAAAAAATAACATACCTAGTAAGACGTTTCTCAAAATCTCCCCACTTGTTTTGTGTTCGGCTGGTTTTCCTTTTATTTTGTCCATACGTCAAGATGGCCCTGATTTTACATTCTGCAATACATTCAACGCAGTACTGTTATATTTTATCTAAAGATAAACATATTACATATTTCTTGGACAACAGTAATATTGTCACATTGTCACTGTACATATACTATATAATAATACTCACATTTCATACATCCACAGAACTATGTTAAAATAAAACGTTGTGAAAACATAAAAAATTTCAAACTTGAAAATAGTTTTAAATATAAACAAAAATTATCAAATAAAAATATCGTCGGTTGCGATTTTGAGTATGGTGACAGCGTCACAGAGCGTTGCTTTTACTTACGAAATAGGCAATGGAATTGTCATTCAGCCTTAAGATGTATTAATAAAAATGCATTATTTAAACTCTTATAACTATGGAATCGTTTGTACTTTCACTCTATTACTTAAAATACATAAAAGTAGACCTGTATTATACATTTTAGGAACATAAAACTCTCAGTCGAGATTTATCGATTACAATTTGAAGATTTTGTTTCAATCTCTAATTCGTTTACGAAAATGTGACCGGAGATGTCAGCCTACAGAGTACAGTTCGTCGACGACCATAACCGCGTTAGAGAATACCGTTTAAATCAGCGCTGCACGATCGGTCGATCTCTAAGCTGTCTCACTGACGAGCTCGTCGACGAGCACAGCCAAGAAATTGTCTCTTAGAGAATAGCATGGCTGTATTGATACTGACAGTTGTCGCAGAGATCAAGCTATCTTTTATGAAGTGTAGCGCTGTGGGTTAGAGTGAGAGAGGAAGAGCCTGCCTACCGCTGCCGTATGAGTGAGAGAAAGGGAAGCCAGACAGACTGGCGCCGTAACGCATTACGTTACGAAACGGTTTACCCTCCCGTAAGAAGTTATCACTTTAAAACAAAATTATAATTACTGTGCATTTTTACTAACAAATCGTTACAGATATTTTATGACAGACACAAAAAAAAATATTCAATATTTAGTTTTTACCTTAATACCTACCTATTGTGCATAGGCACAATATATTGTATAGGTACGCCTTGCAAGGCAAGACATCGTCATTCGTTATTTTTATAAATAACACCATACGTACCTACCACAACATTGTAACTGTGCGTACCATATTACGTAACATATTAGTGCGTAACAAATACGAATTTGAATCCGTTGCTGTGACTTATACTCATTTCTCTTCTTTGGGAGCCAATTACCTTGGAGTCTTGAGTAGGACTAATCACGTCGCAGGAAGGTTCGCCCGCCAATATTGGGTTCCAGTCTCCTGCAGAGACCCCTTTCAGGCCAAGAGAGCACGATATTTGTGAAAAACGGAACAAATAAAAGATCATATTATTAAATATTTTCTTTTTCGACGATATTTGATATGATGAAAAGGAAATAACTAGAGATGCTGACTCCTGCAACAAAAATGTAGACAATGTTATGATGGATTCCAGCAGGTTGTACAAATGTACCTAAAATTCAACTGTAAGAACCTAATATACCTTTTGAGAAAAAATTAACTGCTTTTATTCTAGTTCTGCCACAGTGTTTGAGTTAGGTACACTTTAGGTTCACTGTGTGTTACACTTTGATTTACACTTTGTTTTAGTTCTGCCACAATAGTTAGGTACACTTTAGGTTTTCTTTGAGTTACACTTTGATTTACACTTTGTTTTAGTTCTGCCACAATAGTTAGGTACACTTTAGGTTTTCTTTGAGTTACACTTTGATTTACACTTTGTTTTAGTACTGCCACAATAGTTAGGTACACTTTAGGTTCACTGTGTGTTACACTTTGATTTACACTTTGTTTTAGTTCTGCCACAATAGTTAGGTACACTTTAGGTTCACTGTGTGTTACACTTTGATTTACACTTTGTTTTAGTTCTGCCACAATAGTTAGGTACACTTTAGGTTTTCTTTGAGTTACACTTTGATTTGCTCTTTGATTTACACTTTTTTTAAGTTCCGCAATTCACTGCCGTTGTTTTAGTTCTGTTCTGCCACGGTCTTGTAGTTACACTTTAAGTGAACTTTGAATTACACTTTGATTTACTCTTTGAACTAGTCTTTGATTTACACTTTGGGTTACACTTTAATTTTCTCTTCGAGCTACACTTTGAGATATACTTTGAGTTACAGTTCAAACACTCCGAATTACAGTTCAAGTTACACTTTGAGTTATACTGTGAGCCATACCACCGGTGTTCTAGTTTAGCCTCAGTATTTGATTTAAAAATTAAAGTAAACCATTTCATAAAAAAGAATATCATTGAAAATAGCAAAAAAACCGTGAAAAACACTGATTCCATGGTGAAGTAGCTTGTTATATTCATCAAATGTTTTGGAAGCGGCATGTATTCAGTCAATAGTCTGCTAGAATCTTTACGACGCTTGCAGTTTCAGTTCTGCAAGTTTCACAAGCACAATCACTATATGAAAAAGACTGCAACCACCACTGCTGTTTGTTTCATTCGTCATTTGTTTTAGAAGCCGCAATCAGTATCTTTTTTATGAGAACGAGTTGTACCATCGCGCTGAAACTCATGGACCCGCTGCACTGAATATTTCCCAATTTACCAGCCCTGCAACAAAAATATGGACAATGTTACGATAGATTCCAAGAGTTTTTACAGTTAACTGTGTGACTGTATCTTACCTTTAGAGAAGGAATTGAAGGCTGTTGTTTTTATCACCTTTTTTAAGTTTTTCAATGTCAGTGGGACGAATCAGCGAATTAATGGCTAATATTAGTTATGCACGTAATTCTTTATTCACTGAAATGTATTGATTTTATTAACATATATGCAATTAAATTTTCTAACAAAAAAAACTTTAAAACAAATACAAAAGGGAGACGGAAAAGAGCTCATTGTGTATCAAAAAATTCGTCCACATCGATGTGAATGGGAAATGTGCCATTGCCACGTTGGATGGCAATGCTGATTCTCTGGCCGAAGAAAAGGCCAGCCCTCTGGTCACTGTCACTGAAATTAATAAATTACGTTAATATAGTTCCATGAAAAGTATTATTCAAGCCTTTTCTGTAGATCTTTTCACTACAGTAAATAAATCCGACGTGTCATCGTAGGTAAGGCATATAGGAAAAACATAAGTCGTTACAGCCTTTATTACTCCAGAACGGCTATACCGATTATCATGATCTTTGATTTGTTGGAGTGTTCTCCGCCCCGAATAACAGATTATCTAACATCAAAAGATATAAAAATAATTGTAAAGAATTCTTTTTGCCCTTATATTTTGTGAAGATAGCGCCATCTCTGATACATGGCTGAAACCAAACACGGACAAAAATGAACATGGCGTTTTATATTAGTTATGCACATAATTCTTTATTCACTGAAGTGTATTGATTTTATTAATTGTGCATCAGAAAATTCGTCCACATCGATGTGAATGGGAAACGTGCCATTGCCACGTTGGATGGCAATGCTGATTCTCCGGCCGAAGAAAAGGCCAGCCCTCTGGTCACTGTCACTGAAATTAATAAATTACGTTAATACAGTTCCATGAAAAGTATTATTCAAGCCTTTTCTGTAGCTCTTTTCATTACAGTAAATTAATTCGACGTGTCATCGTAGGTAAATTATATAGGAAACCATAAATCGTTATAGCATTTATTACACGAGAAAATGCTATACCGATTTTCATGATCTTTAATTTATTGGATAGTTCTCCGCCCCAAATAACAGAATAACTAACATTAAAAAAATAATTACAAAGATTTTTTTTTGCCCATTAGTTCTGTGTAGATAGCGCCATCTCTGATACATGGCTGAAACAAAACACGGACAAAAATGAACATGGCGTTTTGTGCTGGTTCCGGTAGTGTAAGTAGATGGCTTAGTCGATTTTTCTGAAATTTATCCTATATCTATATTAAAAAAACAAAGTCAGGTTAATTACACCATTTTCCCATAAATTTGCCTGAGGTAGTACGATGTTTGCCGGGACAGATTGTAGATACACAGTCCTTTTGCTTCATTACGTTCAAATATCTGTCTGGTTATAAATACTGCGCAACTGGCCTGTCGCTCCCAGCGTTTCCCCTCGGCTGGGTGACCATAAGCTCTTAGAGTAAGGTTGAGACTGCGTAAGGGACAGATGTGTACAAGTCATATACATCTGTCCCTTACATACGCTCAAAATAACCTTACTCTAAGAGCTTATCGGCACTCCCCAGATCTGCCATTTAAATAGATTTATTAGTCGCCTTTCATACATCCCTACTGGCTTCACCTCGAGTGAAGGAGCCGCGCTCCGCCAGCGCGCGGCCCTGTAGAGCGCCTCCCGCTGTGGCCCTCCCACGGAATATCTACAATCCCGTGAGACACTCTCCCACCAACATGTCCTACTAATAGGTACTTAGCTTCGAATATCGTCATCATGGATGCATTCGATATCTCAGTTCCAAAGTATACTAAATCGAAAATTCAGTGAGTTTGACATACATGAGAAATTCTTCCTTAAACGATTACCCACCATTTCCAAAGAGAAACAAGTCATAAGTGAATGCAGTTTACTTAGTTGTTACACCCAATATTTTTTCATAAGTCTAGAATATTTTCGTTTCATACAGTAACAAATTAAGTTTTTCCCTTATGAACTGAGAATCTTTTCAAAATCCTTTTATTATAAGAACGGTCATAATAATATTATAGTGAATGCAGTTTAGTTATTTCACCCAATATTTTTTCATAAGTCTAGAATATTTTCGTTTCATACAGTAACAACTTAAGTTGTTGCCTTTAAGAACTGGGAATCTTTTCAAAATCCTTTTATTATAAGAACGGTTATAATAATATTATATTTATTAAAAAAATATACTGGTAAAAGTATCACTAGTCGTATAATTTTGTAATTAACTCATAAGAACATTTTTCTGAATTGTTGTTACACTTGGGAACTGAGGTATCGCATTGGTAACTCTTCTTAACCATGGCTTCTTATTCATAAAAAATAATGGATGCCAGATGTACATTTAAATAGTAAGGACATTAATACCTCACCTTTTGAAAAGGGGTAAAATATTGTATTTTTCGCTCTGGGTGGGGGGCGCGAGCAATACAGTGCGCGAATTTAGTTTTGTATTGAATATGAATAGAATAGAAATAATGAAAAAGAAATCATTTTTTCGACACAGACCAATCACAAACAGCACCAATCACAAAGTAAAAGAGATTAGTAAAAAATAAACCGGCCAAGTGCGAGTCGGACTCGCGCACGAAGGGTTCCGTGCCATAATTATTCCGTACCGTTTGTTGTATGGGAGCCCCACTTAAATATTTATTTTATTCTGTTTTTAGTATTTGTTGTTATAGCGGCAACAGAAATACATCATCTGTGGAAATTTCAACTGTCTAGCTATCACGATTCATGAGATACAGCCCGGTGACAGACAAATACTCGCTTACCATCCGGTGAGATAGTGGTCAAGCGCAAGCCTATAAATAATTTAAAAAAAAAACAGACAGACTGACAGACGGACCGTGGAGTCTTAATAATAGTCCTGGTCCCGTTTCTACCTTTTGGTTTCTGAGCCCTAAAAAGTATTGATCTGTATTGGAACTTTCAACTTTTCTTGTACTTACTTGTTCCATATTCTCTTCGAAATTGTTTAAACGAAAAATAGATCACACACTTCTGATAAAGGTAGATAACATCACCAGTGGTGGCCGTAGAGGTGGCAACTAGAGCATTCGCCCGGGGCCTTGCGCAACAACCCGAGTAGCAAAAGTTACAAACTTGTTATTTTATTCGCAGCTAATATTTATTTATAAAAAATCCTCAAATTTGAAAATACACAAGGTTGGTTTCCGGTTACATCACTTGCTATTTTTTCAATTGAAAAGAACGTAACTCATTAATTAATGAAATCTCAACAATCTAATGAGATAATAAGTATGATGTTAGTTTCAGCAAAACGCACATAAATAGTTGGTATAAGAATGTTCCTATTAATAGGCTAGAATAATCAGTAATATTAGGTACATTGCAACTTCCATCAAAATACAATTGGCCAAACTCTTTGGTCGCAGCCAAAGCGGAATAATCATACAAGCCGAAGGCGAGGACAAAATACAAACGTGTATCAAACGATGTTTTTCAACTCACATACTTACACGATAAAAATGGATAAAATTTCATAAATATAATAAAGTCATTTGCAAAAAAAGAAACCGGGGTCTTTAATCTTAAATGAATATTACAATAAAGAGGTTTTATTTATTTGACGATGTAATTTAGCAAAATCTATTCTTTTCAATCTATGTCAACTACATATTATATAGTTACCTGTACAATCAAGCAAATTGATTGATAACCCTTTCTGCCGATAATAAGTTTGAAAACTTCAAAACATTAAATTTTCCTAAGTGAATTTGAGTAGTAACTCATGGTGCACTTAGGACGTACCGATGTCATATTGGCTTCATTGACTTCTCCTAGGCGTATGGTGAAATGGCTAGTGCTGTGGATTGTTGCCCTTCTTGTTATGGACACCCCCAAACACCTTGTGTACCTTTTGAGGCGTCTTTATGAAGATGGAACAGCGTCAGTGAGGACGGATGGCGTTTTATCGAATGAATTTCATCCCAGTGCAGTCGTTCATCAAGGTTTTATGATCTCGCTGCTCCTATTTAACATTTACACCGAACTTATACTGAGGATTACCCTTGAAGATTGGACGGACTGTGTTTCAATAGGTGGTGTGAGGGTTTTGAACCTGCGCTATGCGTATGAGACCATTCCTAATCACCTCATGGAAGATTTCCTATCCAGAATGGAACATACCAGCTCGATTCTCGGTTTGAGAATTAATATAAGCAAAGATGATGATTCTTGATCGCGCTAACGAAAACACGCCCGAAGTCACTTAAATTGCGACGTCGGCGTCTCACAATTACATGTGTACCTAGGAGTAAATCCCGGTGGTTGCACCAGGTCTGCCATCGATAGAATAAGCAAAGTATGGAGGAACCGTAACGTCACCAAAGCCACGAAAACCCGCAACATTCGGGTACTGCATGGTGTTCCCCATATTCCTGCACGCAGTCGAAACGTGGACGCTGAGCGATAACGAAAAAAGTAAAATAGACGCTCTGGAAAAAAGGTACTGGAGTAAAATACTTGGGGTATCCTGAACTGAATTTCGCACCCACGACGTATGCATTCTCCAAGAACTCGGCATCAAGCAGCGTCACGTGTCCCGACCAGGCGATTCTAAAAAGTGAGTGAAAGTGGAAAGAACGAGAGCGCGTGGCAAGTCACCCATGCGATGGACCGACTAAGTCTGCAGTAGATGGACCAGTGCATGGGTGCACACGATTCACAGCCGTCAGAGAGGGATGGCTTCGCATCATGAGGCGAATCATGGCGGCACGGTACCTCACTGCGACATGCTGACCACAATCACTCTGTCAAGAGTGTACCGACGAAGTAGAAGAAGGTAACTGACAGACAGGCATAGTTACTTTCGCATTTATAAAATAAATAAGTATGGATAAGTGGTCTTACAGCCTCCACCCAGACTATTTGAATTCCGCTGGACACTCTCCCACCAAAACGTATACACTACACGTACGTATGTAGTATGCACATACGTATAGACTGATATAATTTGTTTGTTTATTTATTTATGATCTCCTACAAAGAATGTACAGTACAACTAGACTTTAGCAGATTTCCTTCCATTTTTAAAATAAATAGTATTAAGTTAAAAGAATATTAACAACTATGTATACTTCCAAGTTGATTGATAGCGTCCAGTCTGCACTAAGTGTAAAGGGCAACTGATAGGGATATTAAAAAAATAGTTGTACTTTACACATATGATACCAACAGTTAAAACGAGAAACGATAGACATTCAGCAGGTGATTACAATACTAAAAGTTTGTTTATACGCATGTAAAGGTATTCTCTGGAAATTTAAGTGGTCACTGCTAATCGGTTTCAAGGACTGAAGTTAAGGATTTTAGCATCGAATAGCCATACAATCTAAACCATTGGAAAGAGCATCAGCATCATGCTTAATTACCTAGATATGGTCAGTGGCTGTTCTCTTAACAGCAGCATCATGCTCTTACCTAGACACGGTCCCTAGCAGTTCTCTTAACAGCAGCATCATGCTCTTACCAAGACATGCTCTCTAGCAGTTCTCTTAACAGTAGCATCAAGCTCTTGCTTATACATGCTCTCTAGCATTTCTCTTAACAGCAGCATCATGCTCTCTAAAAGTTCTCTTAACAGCAGCATCATGCTCTTACCAAGACATGCTCTCTAGCAGTTCTCTTAACAGCAGCATCATGCTCTTGCTTAGACATGCTCTCTAGCAGTTCTCTTAACAGCAGCATCATACTTTTACGTAGACATGGTCCTTGGTAATTATATTGAGAGCAGCATCATGCTACCCTAGGCATGGTCCCTAGCAGTTCTCTTAACAGCAGCATCTTGCTCTTACCAAAACATGGTCCCTAGCAGTTCTCTTAACAGCAGCATCATGCTCGATTACCTAGACATGGTCCTTAAGTGTTCTCTCAACAGCAGCACCATGCTCTTACCTAGACTTGGTCCCTAGCAGTTCTCTTAACAGCAGCATCATGCTCTTACCTAGACATGGTCCCTAGCAGTTCTCTTAACAGCAGCATCATGCTCGATTACCTAGACATGGTCCTTAAGTGTTCTCTCAACAGCAGCACCATGCTCTTACCTAGACTTGGTCCCTAGCAGTTCTCTTAACAGCAGCATCATGCTCTTACCTAGACATGGTCCCTAGCAGTTCTCTTAACAGCAGCATCATGCTCGATTACCTAGACATGGTCCCTAGCTGTTCTCTCAACAACAGCATCATGCTCTTACCTAGACATGGTGCCAAGCAGTTCTATAACAGCAGCATCATGCTCTTGCTTAGACAAGCTCTCTAGCAGTTCTCTTAACAGCAGCATCTTGCTTTCACGTAGACATGGTCTTAGTAATTATATTGAGAGCAGCATCATGCTAGCCTTGGCATGGTCCCTCGCAGTTCTATTATCAGCAGCATTATGCTCTTACCTACAGTTGGTCCCTAGCTGTTCTCTTAACAGCAGCATCATGCTCTTACCTAGACATGGTCCCAAGCAGTTTTCTTAACAGCAGCATCATGCTCTTACCTAGACATGGTCCCAAGCAGTTCTCTTAACAGCAGCATCATGTCATCATGGTGCCATTGCACATGTTGGATAAACGGTTACAGGACCAATTTATACGACGTTATAGAATGGTGTCAGTGCATATGTTGAGTAAATGTTTTCAGGACTATCTTAAATGACGTCGGATAATGGTGCCAGTGCATATATTGAGTAAAAGTTTTCAGGACTAACATATATGACGTCGGCTAATGGCGCATCCACACATGCCCGGCGGCACGGCCGGCGGCCAATCCGGCGATATTTTATTTTATTATTATTTATAGGCTTGCGCTTGACCACTATCTCACCTAAAGTAAACATAATCCGTCTTATTAATAAAAATGGCGTATTCCCAGCTTACTCCGAAGTTACTCTTGGACTTGAAGCTAATCCCGGAGTAACTAAGGATTAACATAGATTTAGCAATGTTATTAATAAACATGGAATAACCTCGGACTAACTATTCATTTCTTAGTCTTGGACTTACGCGTAAACTCTGGCAACCCAGTTGAATTTAAAAGTAAAAAGAATGAACTACTGAATGAAAATAAGCAAGTTGAAGACATTGTACGGTGCACGTACATGGGTTTTAAAATATATTCATAACAGTAAGCTAGCCAGTAGGCTCGCGTATTTGCACTTTGGACGCAACCTACATTTGGCAGTGCATTGACACTGACATATTGCATTATTCTATGCAGTTTATGTATATTACATTTTAGTGTTCAATTAGACGTGGTTTGAATCGGACTACTTGCAGTTTCATTTAGATTCATCCCGTTGGGCACTCGTTTGCATTCCGTGACATTGTCTAGCAGTTTAAATTGACATTTTGCATTACATAAAAGTTTGCAGTTACATTGACATTTACGTATGTTAGGCTAACCCCCGTACATAGTTTTTTTTGGTCCTTCGAAACCTTTGCAAGTATCGTACGGTCCGATATCGGTCGTGGAAGATCGTCGCGGGATCTGTGTCGTGTCGTATCATACCGCGCCGCGAGTGTTGCCGTGCAGGAGCGTTCGGGGAGGAAGCAGCGATCCAGGTTCCAGAGCGTCACATTGCAGTTGCAAACAGGGAGAGTTCCTGAATTTCAAGTAAGATCGTTCATTATTTATCTTACGACTTTACAATGGAGGGTTTAATCATGCGTCAAGCCGAGATCCTCGAGGAGCTGAAGAGAATCCATTCTAATTTTAAGAAGGATTCAGTGAGCAGGAAGACCACCGAATACATTCATAATAGGCTCGAGCGATTGGATGTTCTATGGGCAGAATGCGAGGAAAAGAACCGGGAGCTGACCGCAGTAGAAGAGAAAGATCATCAGTATTATACCGGTAATATTTTTGAGGTCATTAAGGGCTGGTACCACGGTGCGCGTCAGGAAATTGCAGCCTTCGAGAAGAAGAATCTTACTGGGCCCAGTAACGCCGGCCATAGTAAGCTACGTATTGAGTTCGACAAAACCCTGTTCGAGACATCTGTAGGGGCAGAGGACAAGCTACTCGAGTTACAGCAGTTGCAACAAGCTAATTTCCGTGCATTCAGCAGGTTATTGAATAAAAATCTCACCGAGGTTAAGGAAAAGTGGGAAATTGAGGATATGCTTAAGACGGTAGAATCTCGGTGGACTGCAATTGATAAATTACATTTACAAATTGATGGCATATTAGAGGGGACACCGCATGATTATTACGAAGAATTTCTTCGTTATGAAAATGCATTTGCAAAAATAAAACGGGCGTTAAACACAAAATTAAACGCTTCTATTCATCAACAGCAAACGCTGCCTAAAATTGACATACCCATTTTTAACGGCAATTACACATTATGGCCTACTTTTATGGATCTGTATGTAGAAGCGATTCACAATAATCCAGCTATTGCAAAAACTCAGAAAATGCAGCATTTAAAGGGTAGACTTCGCGGTGAAGCGGAAAAGCTTGTGCAGCATTTACACATAGCTCCAGAAAATTATGACACGTGCTGGGAAATTTTGAACCATAGATACAACAATAAGTTCCTGTTGTTCACCAAAAATTTTCAGATATTTATGCGTCAACCTAATTTGCAAAAACAATCTGCATTCGACTTAAAGCGGTTATATGACACTAGCAATGAAACCATAAATGCGATACACAACTTGGGCATTGACACTAGCGCTTGGGATCCGGTCCTAGTTTACGTGCTATGCGAGAAGTTAGACGCCGAAACGTACTCGGAATACATGCAGTCCAGGTCAGATCCGCGGGAGATACCAACGTACAATCATTTTATGGATTTCGTCGAAAACAAGTTTATGGCATTAGAACCATTGCACAGGAAAAAGCCAGAAAACGGAAATAAACCTGTTTCAAAACCACAATCTGCCACGCCGAATCCATTCAACAAAAACTACAAGTCAGCGAATCCACAACCTAACAGAAGTTCATCAAACTATTCTCGTAATTTCCATGCATCAAACGCTGGGCAATTCAGCAAGATTGTTTGCCCATTGTGTAACACCAATCATGCATTATTTCAGTGCTCCAAATTCGCTGACATGCTGAGTCCGGAAAAAATGGCATTTATGAAAAACAATAAAATATGCAAAAATTGTTTATATGTGCATAATAAGGGTTACTGTGCGTCACAGAAAAGATGCAGAGATTGCAACGAACAACATAACACACTTTTGCACACTGCTATTGCAATTTCAGCGCAAACGCCCTCAGCAACACAAACAGCACCTAAACCGTCGTCATCGACTTCAACTAGGTCAAATAAAAATCTACAAAACAACTTCGCATCAAATAATGATGATGAAATATTATTACCAACAGCATTATTGCAAGTAGCCACAGCTGGAGGTGACTACATTACACTAAGGGCTCTAGCTGACCAAGGCTCACAAATTACGTTGATAACGGAGAATGCTGCACAAAGATTGGGCATAAAGCGTCAACAGCTGAGTGCAACCATAAGCGGCATCGGTACCCTATCTAACAGGAGTAAAGGAAAGGTCCGTCTATCCTGCAAGTCCTTATATAACGACTTCCAGTTTACAACAGAAGCGTTAATCATGCCACGGGTAGTAAACAATCTGCCCAACGTTACATTTGCAAAGAAACCTTGGGCTCATGTGACAGACATCACACTAGCCGACCCAGATTACAACTTATCTAGGCCTATTGACATACTTCTGGATGCACACGTATTTTCCGAAATACTCATGAATGGCTTAGTCAAAGGGCAGGTTAATGATCCCATGGCTCAACAAACACGGTTGGGGTGGATATTGTCAGGCAATGTCACCAAAACATTTAATTGCAACGTCGTAGTTAATGAAGTTAACGACTTGTCAAAATACTGGGAAGTGGAAGACATCAATGGAGATGCATGCAATTCCATGACGTCAGAGGAACGATATTGTGAGGAATTCTACACTGCAACAACCAAGCGACTAGGTGATGGCAGATATGCAGTTCGGTTGCCAATGAAGCCTAATTTTAATCAGCTGCTGGGCAAGTCAAAGTCACGAGCTGTAGCACAGTTTATGCAATTAGAAAGGAGATTAGGCAGGGATGACAAATTATCAGATAGTTACATCAAATTTATGCAAGAGTACCTGGAAATGGGACATATGAAGGAGAGCAAACCGGGCTGCAACACGGCATACTACTTACCTCATCATGGAGTCCTAAAACAGGACTCAGTGACATCAAAATTGAGGGTGGTTTTTAACGCCTCCCAGAAAACTGACACAGGTTACAGCCTGAATGACTTGATGGAGTGTGGCCCTAAGCTTCATCAAGATTTATTGACATTATTATTAGGATGGAGGCTATACAAGTACGTCTTTACTGCAGATTGTGAGAAGATGTACCGCATGATCCTTGTCCATGAAGAAGACCAACCCTTGCAAAAGATCCTGTGGAGGGAATCCAACCGAGATCCTTTGAAGGAGTTCCAGTTGTGTACAGTGACGTATGGCACCAAGGCAGCACCATTTCTAGCTCTTCGAACGCTGAAACAGCTTGCAGATGATGATGCACAGAAATACCCGTTGGCAGCGGATGTCATTGCTAACGAAATGTACGTTGATGACGTCCTAAGTGGCAGCAACTCCATCGAACGAGCACAAGAAATTCAAAAGCAACTCATCGACATGCTGTGTGGAGCTGGCCTTACACTACGGAAGTGGTCAAGCAACGACCAGACCTTGATTGAAAGCTTATCTTCTTTAGATCTTAACCAAACGACGAAGCATTTTACAAACGATGGAATGATAAAAGCCTTGGGGGTACAGTGGAATCCTACAACTGACACATTTTCGTTTACAAACAAAATACAATCTGACAGTAAAAACCAATTGACAAAAAGAAAGCTACTATCGGAAATCTCGAAAATTTTCGACCCACTGGGCTGGCTGACACCTATGACAGTAAAAGCAAAACTGCTGTTCCAAAGCATCTGGCTATCAGGATGCGAGTGGGATGAAATCTTACCTGACAGCGTGCAAGAAGAATGGAAGCAGTTTACTAGCGATCTACACAAAATAACCGAATACCAAATACCAAGGTGGCTGGGAGATATTACGAAACCATTCCAAGTACATGGGTTCTGTGATGCGTCAGAAAAGGCCTACGCATGCGCAATATACCTAGTGACCATAAACAACAATGACGAGCCCGTAACCAGACTTATCGCTGCAAAATCGAGGTTATCGCCAATCAACAAAAAATTGACTCTACCGCGACTCGAATTATGTGGAGCGCTACTACTTTCACGGCTCATGAAGAAGGTTCTGACAACCTTTAAATGGGATAGTGTGCACAAAAATACATACGCCTGGACGGACTCTATGATTGTATTAGGCTGGCTGCATGGGGACGTCACAAAATGGAAGTCGTTCGTCAGCAACAGAGTACAGCAAGTGCATGACGTAATTCCAAAACAGCACTGGAGTTATGTCAAGTCCGAGGAAAATGCTGCAGATTGTGCATCACGCGGAATCAGTTGTTCCCAACTATTGCAACATTATTTGTGGTGGCAAGGTCCCCACTGGATGAAAACTTACAGTGAAGATACTTTTGATAAAATTACAATTACACCAACAACATGCGAATCAAAACAAAAACAAATGCAAACGTATGTTGTGAAATGTGAACCGTCTTCAATAGTAATTGAGTTATTAGACAGACACAGCGATTTGACTCGTATTACAAGGGTCATTGCTTGGATGAAACGTTTCATAAACAGCTGTTCGAACACCAACACTCATCGTACTACTTATTTGACATCTATAGAACTGCAAAGCGCTGAAAACCTAATAATGAAACATATTCAATTACACACCTTCAATGACGAGATTATGAGTTTGAAGAAAGACAGAGGTTTGAACACAAAAAGTCACCTTTTGAGTTTAAATCCATTCCTTGACAAACATGACATTCTGCGAGTAGGTGGAAGGTTACGTAACTCAAACCTACCCGAAGACACTAAACATCCAATTCTACTACCACATGACAATAAACTGACAGAGTTATTAATCTGGCAAGCTCACAGAAGAACACTACACGGAGGTCCTAAGCTAACCCTGACACATCTACGACAAAGAGTATGGATCGTAGGAGGACTTCGCGCCGTCAAAAAGGTCTTACACAAATGCGTAACATGTCGCCGATTTAATGCTAAACAAACAAACCAGATTATGGCTGACCTACCAGAGCCGAGAGTGACAGTATCTCGCCCATTTACACATACAGGTGTCGATTTTACTGGATACATTGAAATCAAGGCAAGTAAAGGCCGAGGCGTCAGAACATTGCTGGCGTACGTTGCAGTATTTGTTTGTCTGGCAACAAAAGCCATTCATCTAGAACTGGTAACAGAACTATCCAGTACAGCATTCCTATCGGCTTTCAAGCGCTTCTGCGCACGCCGAGGTACGCCCCGGAACATGTACAGCGACAACGGTACGAATTTTGTGGGTGCAAACCGGATCCTACTGCAACAATACAAACGCATTGTAGAAAACATTGACAACTTCTTCTTGGGAAAAATATCAGAGATGGGAGTTCAATGGCACTTCAATGCCCCGGTATGGCCAAGCGCAGGCGGACTGTGGGAAGCCGCTGTGAAGAGCATGAAATACCATCTCAAACGGGTCATTGGAGACCAACGTCTCACATATGAAGAATTTACCACTCTGCTATGTCAGATAGAAGCTTGCTTGAACTCACGACCACTATGCACCGTTTCAGAGAACGGCGAAGAGATAAACTATTTAACTCCAGGACACTTCTTAACCGGCACATCACTCATGACAATTCCAGAACCCGACATGGACAAGACTTACCGTTTAAACACGAGATGGCAAATTGTACAACAAATTAGCAAGGATTTCTGGAAGAAGTGGTCGCAAGAGTACCTCCAACAACTACAAGCAAGACTAAAGTGGAAACGACAGAATACTGACATAAAGAAAAATGACATTGTATGCATTAAGGATGAAAGGTTACCTGCAGGAAAATGGGCACTGGGTCGTGTAGCAGATTTACACCCTGGAAAGGACGGCCACACTCGAGTTGTGACATTACGAACTGCAAAAGGTGAAACTAAACGACCTATTACAAAACTGGTACCACTAGTGGAGGCTGAGGAACAAGACAACCCTGACACTGACAAACTACCCAAAAACAGGCGAAACCGAGCTAAAAGGTTTAGCTGGAACAGCTTGGTTTGTTATATGCTGATGCTAGTTATGACATTGATAACACCTACTGTCCAGCAAGATATGAACCTTACTCAATTGACAAAAAATCAAACACTTTACTTTGACAAGATTGCAGACCTACAAGAAATTAGAGATGAATGGAAACTGGTATTCTATTACAATATGACAAATTATTGGCGCAATATGGACACTTTGCAAGCATTCGTATCTCATATAAAGCAAGCTCGTTGCGAAGAGTGGATGATGCAATTTCTTGTTTTGATTAACCAACTTGAACAAAGCACGAGTGAACTAAATTATTACAACGAACTACTGAGGTCCCAGCGGATAATTCAACACAGGTTCAAAAGGGGATTAATCGACGGAGTGGGATATGTTGCAAATTCGCTATTTGGAGTGTTAGACCAACATTTTGCAGAAAAATATGAACAGGATATCGACACAATCCAACATAATGAAAATCACCTATTTCAATTGCTTAAAAATCAGACAAGTGTTCTGGAAACCGAGAACAACATTGTACAGCGTAACGAAGCAACAATGGTGAAGCAGTTCACTTTAATCAACGATCACCTCACGTCCCTAGAAAACAAGACGCTCAAAGATAAACTTGAGAGTTCACATGCATTCTACATAATTACATCAGCCATAGCTGCGGAAAGAATGGCCCAAAACTTAAAGGATATTCAAGAATCACTCATCAACACCCTGACAAATATGTACCAAGGACATTTGGACGTACATCTACTATCACCAACCCAAATGCAAAGCGAACTAGATAGAGTAGCTCGACTACTACCTCGCGATTCTACACTACCTGAAGTTCATAATGACATAAGAGACATCTACAGGCTGTTCAGAATACATGCGCGCATAACAGAGCACTACCTATTGATGGAAATAAAGGTACCGATCTTGAGTGATGTCCTATACGAACTTAACAGACTTATCAGCATTCCCCAACGTATTGACATAAAACGGGTAATGTATGTTATTCCCAACTCTGCATTAATAGCATTTAACGCCAACCAATACTCATTTATACCCCTAGAACAGTACGACATTAATGAATGCCAAAAATTACGGGACCAATCTCTACTGTGCAAACTAAATCACCCTATATACAACACCGGTGATCGTCACAAGTCTATTTGCGATGTACAGCTAATTCGGGACAATGAAGAACACAGCGTTTATTGCCATACGGAAATAAAAATATGCACCGACAAATGGGTCAAATTACATCAACAAAACACCTGGTTTTATTATTGTTGTGACACGTGCGAAGTACAATTAGTGTGCGGTACTCAAATGACATCGGAGACGTTACGTCACTCGGGTCTGATAACGCTGAAACAAGGATGCAACTTGCAAGGTGACTCATTCACACTGCACGCATACATGGAACATACAAGCGACATTTTAGTTAAGGAACCATATGCCATGATCATGCCCAAGATCTCTCCAATCAACAACATCATCAACACGTCGATTCGTAACACCTCCCTGCACATTGAAACGCACGAAGAGACTTTTAAGAAAATTGACGCACAACTACGCTCAATTAAGGAACAGTCTAATCCTGAAATCTTATCCTCTCACGACGTCCACCACTACATTGCAATCTACATAACTTCTGCTATTAGCATTGCACTGCTTGTAACATCGATGTATTTTTGGCGAAAGATGGCTACCCAAAGACAGGGGGAGGGTCCGCAAGACGCAAGAAGCAGAAGCAGACGAGAAGAAGAGCATGACATCGAGGACAGGATCAGCAAGATCGACAAACGGGACTCAAAAGTGAGCAAAGTGTCGTGTGCTAACCCTACCACGTGTGTGATAAGTGAAGTGAAATTTGACACTGAAAAACATAGTGAAGTGTGCTAATTTATTACTATGACATTCTATTTATAGACTTTAGATATCCATATAAGATCAATCATATTTACATTAGAGTACTACATTTTTTACATTCTTATTTTATTTTACATATTTTGGATTGTTTTATTTAGTTATTGTCTTTCTGTGTTGTGGCAATATGTACGGTGCACGTACATGGGTTTTAAAATATATTCATAACAGTAAGCTAGCCAGTAGGCTCGCGTATTTGCACTTTGGACGCAACCTACATTTGGCAGTGCATTGACACTGACATATTGCATTATTCTATGCAGTTTATGTATATTACATTTTAGTGTTCAATTAGACGTGGTTTGAATCGGACTACTTGCAGTTTCATTTAGATTCATCCCGTTGGGCACTCGTTTGCATTCCGTGACATTGTCTAGCAGTTTAAATTGACATTTTGCATTACATAAAAGTTTGCAGTTACATTGACATTTACGTATGTTAGGCTAACCCCCTTACAGACATTATGTAGAAAAAATAACCAAAAATGACATCTGCCTTAGAGATTTGGCAGTAAAGGCAAAGGAGGGAATTTTAAATAATTTTAATAGCTTTAAACTTAAAAATTACTTATAATGATGAACACATAAAATATGATAACATGTCTTATCAAGGCCTACCTTAACAAATATCTATTTATTAAGGTGGTTGTCATTTCAGGACCACAACTACGAGTATGTGAGTGCCATGATAAGTCTATCGAGAGAGATAAAATTGGAAGAACATAAGAGGCGTATGGAGATGGCAGAAGAATTACACAAAGAACAATTAAAATGTGCCTTAATAGAAATAGAAATCTTGGAAATACGAAAATTTCGTGAAGAAAAACAGAACAAATGCATAAAACATAATTACATTAAATATATTTTTACATTTATTTTGTATTTTATTTTCGTGTTCATTCGAACCTTCAACTTCAGATTTCAATAATCTTAAAACCTTAATCAAATCAGTTAAAAACAGTTTAACTACACTTTTTTAATGTATTCAATTCAAACAACAACAATGTCACTAAATGCATATAAATATTTAATATCCGGTTTGCTTTTATAGATCTGATGCAGAGTAGGTATACCCCTCGTACTAATGTTAATAAAATACCTAGGTACGCTTATTACCTACATCTCCTTGTCAATCCTTGAAATATTGTTTCCTGTACAGTCATTTTGTTATTATATTACCAGAATAGGAAGGGATAAACAATAAAATAAGAAATGGTTGTAAATGTGCGCAAATATATACTATTTATATTGAACTAAAAATTTTCATTAATTAATGCTGCCCGTGACGCATTACCTCTAATATTATTATATATTGTGTGTGTCACTGATACATTGCCATCATTTTGTGCATCTACATCCACAAATAGATCTTGCCTATGTATTGCAAATATCCGAGATTTGTAATTTCGTTGTCTAAAGCTAAACAGCTGCCAATGACCTTATTTTTTTTAATGTTTCACATTAAGTAACTAAATAAAAAATGCGAGTCTATGTAATAATTGTGGTTGCGAGAGTTTTTGGAGGGATTTTTTGCAAATTGATTCCTAGTGGATATTTTGATATAAAATTGGTGTAGTTTTGTCTCTCAACTGTCTACGCAACTGGAAAATATGTGAAATCATTGACAGAAGCAATCTCGGGATAGTGGAGCGGAGAATTTTATTGTAGTATTGACTACCTCTGCAAAGTTTACCGGGAAGGCTGACTCGATACAATTTGCTACCAAATACTCCAAAAAACATTAGAATCTGTTACATCCGCATTCTAATGCATACTAAAGAATTCAAAAAGGATATTATGCACTGAAGACGAGGCGGTATGGTCCAAGACCTTAGCCTGCCCGAGTAGGGCGAAGGAAAAAAATTGTGGTTGCCATAGTTACACTACTCTTATTCCGACCTTAAACTAGCTGCTGGCACCATGGTTTAACTTTTAGTCCGAGACTAGTGTCAGATTAGTATAATCCCTCCTTATTCCGTGTTTATTAATAGAAATTTGTTAGTACCAACTTAATCCTTGGAATAAAGTTAATCTTACCTTAGTCCACGTTTATTAATAAGACGGAATAAGTCTAAACCGACCAACCCTTCTTGAGTATGTGATTAATTCTCGTGTCTTCTGTGTACAGGAAGACGCTTCTTGCACTGCAGGTCGCAGTGGGGCATTTCCAGGCTGTAATTAGTATACGTAGTTAGACGACACTAGCGCACCATCTGGAACACGACATAAGTAAAGGTCATCAGAGCTACAAGGCGCACGGAATGTGTTTGTGCCTTTTCTAGATGTAATATCTACTGCTTGCCGCATCAGGACTTCGTACCTCCCTGGAGTGGCTCTTGATATGTTGCTTGAAGTTTTTAGTCATTAGCATTAATTTTGCTTTGCGTACAATCTAATACCAAATAGTTAGCATTCCATTTGTTGACACAATTCATTTGAAGTAGGTACCTACCTAGTGAAGGGAGCTTAAAATGGTTCATATACAAAGGTTGTCTGGTAGAGAATGCCTTGCTGCATTAAGTCCGCCTATGTATCACCATTATACATGAATTTTAAATAAATAAATATACAGGGCATTAAAGGGTGATTCATTGCGATACTACAGTTTGAGAAATAATAGATATGGTTTTTTCAACTTTCAACTTCGAACAGGTTTTAAAGACTTATTTAAACCACCTTTAAAGGATCCACACTGTGTAACATGCTGCTTTATAAAAAAAAAAACAAGGATATTTCTTAGTTTTTATTATGCTGAATTAATTCGTGCTGATTATTCAGTTGTGGTAGTGCAATCATTAAGTATGTATGTACATTTTAACGCTGTTCAAATGTTTCACATACCAATTTGACATCTTAAAATGCTCGTAGTGCGACCACTTTGTCATCCAGTCTGAGGCGGCCCCACTATTTAAAAAAATAAACATATTCTAATGGTAGATTTCATTTCATTAATACTAATCTTATGGTAGATTAGTTCTTAATTCAAATTTTCCATAGAAAATTTGAAAAAGTTTTTATAAATTAGGCTTGACGCCAAAGTTATCGAGTACACTAAGCGAAATACAAAAGCAACTCTTTCTAATATACCGATTGACATAATGATGAAGATGTGCAGGAATTGTGAACACATCATATTTCAACATATCAACCGATATGTAGGAGAAAATTATTCTTCTATTTCGCAGCACTTCGAAATGTCAATTTGTGATGGGAACAATTTCGTAGATACCAAGAGAGTAAGAACTTTGAAAGCTAGGAATACACACAAGAAAAAGGATTAGACTAGACATTCACAACAGAAAAACACCAATGTAGATAATAAGTGCACAAAATAAGTGACATTCCTTGCACGCGGTTTTAAGAAATTATTACAACTTCAAATTTGGAAGACGCAGCCTTTAATAATGTGTTAGGAATGCTAGGAAAGGAGAAGGAATAGTTGCCATACAAGGGGTATGAGGAATAACAAATTCATCCAAAACGAAGGTAACGTGAAATACCTACTAAGAAAGGGGCAGAAGGTAAAGAGGAAAGTCGGAAGAACGATGAAAGGGGTACACCGAAGGAAAGCGTCGAAACCTAGGGTTGACAACGGGGCTGAATAAGGATATTCATCGTAAACAACAATCTTAATAGAGGTGGACACTGACAACAACGGGGATACACTTTTGTTTAAAAATAAATTAGCAATAGGAAGTGCATTTACAGGGACTTTGAATCTTCAAAGAGTCGAGCCAGGCAGAAAGATGAAGTTAGTTGTCCTAGAGCAAGATATTATTAAGATGACGAAGTTAAATGGCAAGTCATGGTTCTGTGCAAGCTGAAAGAGATGCCACCCAGAATATTGAAGGCAGAAAAGATCGAGGGCTCCTTGTAAACAAGTGAAGAAGACAACTAGTGTTCGGGGTGTAAACCTAGAATATTTGGGCAATGTTGAGGAAGATGGCTCTCCAAAACCAAGTGACATTATAGGAATTATAGAGGTCTAGTGGACAGTCGCTGGAGTGTCGGGACAAGACAGGCTGCTAAGTCTCGATTAACCAACTTGGGTAAAAAGGTGGCGTGGACGATTTGCGATGGCCTCGAAGAGATGTTGGCTCGTTGGAGTGTCGGGACGAGACCGGCTGCTTAGTCGCTATTAACCAACCTGGCGAGAAAAGGTGGTGTAGGCGACATATGGTGGCCTCGAAGGCGTATGTTGATTTTAAGTACCGATATTAGGAAGTTCCTAAGCAGATAATTCATTTAATTTGGAAATTAGAAAGAAGACGCTGAAGTAGATAGGCAAGGAATAATTAACACATTTTTTGGATAGAAAATTTTAAAATGAGCAGCGCTAAAATGTACAAACTTAACACTGTTGGATATTATATTAGAACATAGATATGGATCAGTGGATAGATAAGAGTCATCGTTTTACATTCGTAGTTTGTTACGAACTTCACTTCAATGCACCATATTCAGGAAAACGTCACATCTTGTCTATCCTCCGAGTTAACGTCTTAAAAATAATGAAAACATTGTAAATTATACCACGTACACGATCAACGACGTAACAAAGAAATTCATGTACAATTAGTACACGCACAAATAAACCTAAATGATACAATAATATTTGGTAACACTTGAAAAATACGCTTTCCACTTGTAATTGGTAACCATATAACTAATAAGTAACGTCAATAACAATTAAATAACATTCAAACAACTTTTAATCGAAATAGAACAAAATACTACATCCGAGTTTATCAAAATACACAAATCTATTGTAATTATTTATAATTCAGTTTATCTTAGGCAATAATTGGGTTTGGAAAAGCAATAAATAAGAAATCGTATTTTGTATAATAAAACACTAAAAGCTCACGCATCGACGTACTAAGGGAAACCATGGCATAAGTAATAGTGGCGACTTCGACGAACAAAATAAACAGTTGTCCGTAATAGTCATTCTCATGCTGTGCTCGCATGGGGATCGCATAGTATGAAGACGAAGATTTGGAAAATTTATGATAGATTTTAATGAAAGGCGATTTAGAAGGAAGAAGTCGGAGTCAGTCAGAGAAGACACCGTCCGTCACGATGGAATGACAGGAGGTCCCGTAAAACTGTGTCTGCATCAACCCGACGATGTCAATGTTCTTTGATGGTTCTCAAACTGCTCTAAGGCACTCACTTTTTATTTGTATTCCCCGTACCTCTCACCGTGATGTGCAACCGTCAGAAATCACTTGCCGTAAGTATGAAGAAATTGGATGGTGCCTACAGATTTCCAGACGACGAAGACGTGTCGTCTCCATCGCTCCGTATTTGATGAAGAGGACACGGGCGATCGTCGAAAAAAGAAGAGCAAATATGTAGGCGCCTTTAGATACCCTAGGCAGAGGCTGAAGCGTCAACATTTAGTTTAGATGCCAAATTGATTTAAAGGGACTGAATAGAAACGAAAGAGATCCATCTTCACTGCACGGACGCAGATTATCCGAGCCAGTGGTACCCTTCCATCTGCTACCTGCAGACTTACATCCAAGAGTGCGTGCCCGACTTGCGTGCTGTGCCCGTTCATATCGCATTTCAAACTTCATAGTTCCCATCATTAAAAGATCAAACTCTGCCGCAATTTCATGCCAGCGAAATAAGGCAACAATTTGTATATCCGTCTTTAGATTACACATGCTAACTCATTAACTCTGACATTATTAGATTGTGAACGTTCTTAAAAAGACGGGTTTGCCGTCGTTTCAGAAAAAAATATTTCGGTATAGAGTAGTCTCTGTCTCCGAATTAACACTCATCGACAGTAAAGAGCCAACGCTCTACAAGCGGTGTTTTCGTCAGTTTTCTGAAACTATGTGCCATATGAACGAGAGCATGAGGTACTTTGGAGCGGGAGTCATCGCCAGTTTACTTTGCGAGAGAGTTACTAGCGTGCGGGCGACTTGCTCACGGATGACTATGGCCAGGCAGGGTTGGTTCGCCTGCTCGGTAATTACAAGTAATGATGTTCCTCATAATTATTAGTTGTAACTACCAACCCACCCGCACAGTGCAATTAGTCCATCCCGTCCCTTCACACCATTTAAAGAAAAATAAAAACACCAATTACTGCCCTTTAAAACTGATAAATTTATACTAAGGAATGAAACAAAATTATACATTAGGCGTAGAAGTCCATATCATGTAGGTTATTGATTTGTATTAACTATTTTATTACTATTTAGTCCAAAACATTGATTATAGACTAGCCGATTAATATGAAGCGTAGACGAAGATGACAGAAAACTGCCAGTACAGCGCCGAGGCTAACTTTATGAATTTCGATGCGATTATCTACCAACACGTTGCAAGGTGCAAGGGACGATCATCTAGCAATGTATTGATAGATGGATGGCGCTTATTACAAAAATACTCGCCCCCTACTGTCCCTGGGCCGCTCTAGCCTCGCGGTCGTGAAGCGAGGCAGAGCGACTAAAATAAATTTAAATAGTGATAGTAAATGACATGAGAAAATACATCGATATCTTAACGCTACACTTACAAATAAATAAGATTGCAACTGGTAACAAAACTTACGACAAAAGGAAACAACAGAATGCCAGCATCCCATTACCGATTCGCAGTCCAACAGTAATAGAACCCCCTGTGACAGGTAGACTCCACCATGCTATGCGTCGATGAAGTCTTTCTGTCATCAGCAAACTAGTGTCAACAAAACGATACAGTGCATGTGCCGAGTTACTAATTCTAGCCCTAAAACACCGCCCCCCCGCTCCCATCAGTTTAACATGAATCTCACAAACCTTCCCTGAAACTCACTCCTCGCGATCCTTATGGAAAACGCCTACCCATAAGGAAAGCAGCCATTTTTTCCGTCTTCAGTGTGTAAATTCTGGAGGCATGTGCCTTGGTATAACGGCGAAATAGATGTTTATAATCCCGACCTAGGTCTTCTAGAGCAATAATGTACATACTCGGGGACGAATACGCAACACTATCACTGCCAGGCTGCATTATGAACCCTTCCTGGCAGAACCAAGAAAAACTCAAAATGGAAGAATATATGTACGCGTTCTGTGAGTCGCCGCGCAGAACAAGTGCATTATACTCGAATAACTTCTAACCAAATAAACAAGAGGGCGTTGTTGCCCTACTGCTTTTAAGGCAAGCGTGTTTTATTGATTTTTGTCTTCTTTACCGACCCAATAAGGATATAAATCTAAGCAGACACGATGCGCGTTTCCGGCCGGCCCTGAGGGCAGACGCGTAGCCGCGTCGCGCCCGTCAGGTTTAGGTAAGACCACCCTATAAATACGTTCATAGCTTAGACGTACCGATAGCGATTGGCTCAGTATAAACCTGCATGCTCTTCCATAGCTCATCCCGAAGACTACGCCGTCCAAAACATACGAGATAATATGCTTTGGAATACCATTCAGTTCTCTCTCGATGGGGCACAATATCAGTGACTCGGCACGCTAGACCTAGACACCGTTTGCATAACGGGGATTACATCTCCATGTTCACGGTCTCTCATCAGCGCATAGAGGCGATGCACAGCGCAGTTCGCTTCTCACTGAGAAAATAATCCTAAAATATAAACTGAGATGGTTCTGGCATCTATCTCGAACCAGGCGAGGTTTGTAGAAAACAAATAAACAAATTGTCTCATCTGAGATGTTTGTGGCGTGCATCTCAGACTAGGCGTGGCTTTCCATTAAAACAAATAAGCTGCTCGAGGCTGGTCCGAGATGCGAATTTAAGTTATTCGAATATCAGACTGGATTGAGGTACGGATTGGAGTTTGGCAGTAAGAACCGATCTGCGCTGCGCCTCAGCAGGTATGCGCCGGCCCTGAGAGACTCGGCACATGAACATATAATGTACTTCAGATATAAAACTTTTGTCCATCTATATTGGAAATCAGTTTTGTATCAACTTAACGAGCGTTCAAAATCATTGGCGTGAAGTACGTGTGTTCATGAAAATCACGCATTACCTCTAAGATTAGGTACCCCAAAGCAGGTAGCTTCCACAATAAGAAACTAGAACTGCTGATTAAAACTTAGCTTAGATGATGTTTGACTTCGTTTAAAGATGTTGAACGCCAAAATAAAACAGTTGCAACGCCTATCGTAAAGATATTAGGTATAGACATCGATAAATAACACAAAAGTTTCACAATGATCTAAGGAATAATGCGGGTAATATTTCAAAGACCGTTGATGAATTACTACTTTCTTATGGCTAAAATTATTCTAGAAGAAAAATCATATAGCTATTACCGACACGACCAAGAACTGATTAAGGTTGAATTAAGAACGAGCAGTACCTGTCGGTGACCGGTTCGCTGACTTGAAGCTTCGGCCAATAATGCGACTACAGCGTCTGTGAGACTAAGAGGTCAGCCCGGCAGCGGCCGCCGTGTGTTCTAATGTAGCCGCTCACCCGCCTGCGCGCCTACCGTAGAGCTAGACGACGTCTGCCGAACACCGCGTCGCTCTCGATGCTGATTAACCACAGCCTCAGTCAGTGAGGTCGGCCATCATTGGGAGTGTTCACTTGTACGTCAGTCCTTGTGCTACACATACAACCGATAACAATCTGATCGGGTCGGCAAGAGTCGTTTGGAGGACTGCGTTGATGTACATCCTATGCTAAAATGTCGCTGTTTTTCAGACCGATTTAGAATCGTTCGTATGCGGTAACCCTACCATAGCTATATGTTACATTTAAAAGGGACAGGACACAAAGACTGTAACTGTCAACGTGCAGAATTGATAATTACAGCCGACACGAACATAGAATAGACCGTAAGTCACGAGCGCAAGGCTGCAGCCTCGACTATTGTGACTTAGGGGCTATACTCAAATTAATACACATAGAAGATTAGCCTAACACCAAAAACTATATTTACAGTATATCACCTAAATAAATTATACAATAATAAACAAAATATTGCAACAAGAGGTATTGAGAGTGTCTTCTGCGTATAGATGTCAAGGCTTGACGTTAAAAGGTCAAAGATGTTATTGTCCTGAAACAAATAGAAAATTTGGTTATCATAGGGAATTAAGTTTTCGTAACAACATGGCTAGAATAATTCATTAGCAAGGCAATAATAAGTTCACTGCTATGGCAACAGAAGAGAGAAGACAACGTTATTAAAGGCAATACCTTCGCATAGTGTTCGCTCGTATTGCAGTAAGTCTGCAAGCCAGTTAACTAGAAGAGGTTGATACTGACCCGGCTATTGATGTTGGCTCTCGACTATCAGCATGATGGACTGGTGTTGTTGCGGGTCCGCATGGATGGTGGGCACGGAACGCAAGCACTCGATCTGATGAGCGGCCCAGTCTTTCTTCTGACAATACGTAGAGCAGTACGGCGTGCGTCGACAGAGAGAACATTCCGCAGAAGCTGCCCGGTTGCAATTCGCACACTATATGGACAAACTCTTTGATATAGAACAACTAGGGAACTAGAATACATCTCTCCGCAAATATCAAATATAATAAAAATATAAGGTCTTAGAAAAAATCCGCAAAATATTTTAAGAGACAATTCGGTAGGCTAGTTATAAGAAACAATCGCTTATACTAGAAAGTCGCAATAGCTTCAGACAAACTTAAAAATTATAACAAAAAAAAATAAACAAAATTAAGTCTAGTGGGCACGGTAACACTATAGCTGGAAAATGGTGTTAGCCTACTTATTTGTAGGTGGCAATCATTAAATATTTCCAATATTTTTGTAAGACCTTATAACATGTATGGATGATTTACAAAAGAATTACAAATATAAGATTTACAAAAATTTTTTTTTTTAAATGCACCCTGCATTTAAAAAAAAAAATATTATTTTTGCAGCCTGTACTTGGTTTATCGTTATACAACAGGGTGTTTGGTAGAAGAAAATAGGGATAATTTTCTTCAGGATGTGGGGTGTCATCCTTGTCATATCCTAGTCTTCATCCATACTTCGACCTACGTCTTAAGTGTTACGGAGGTAATTAAGATAAGCATTCTATACAATTTCATATAAAACAGTTTTTTTTTTCTTCACACCACACTCCTTTGACAGGTTAATAAAATCTAACTAAGGCATTAAGTCCGACTGTGTACGAGTTTCATGAAGTTCCTGATTACTAAATACTTAGCGGATATCCGGCGTGTGAAAAGAAAAACTCGTAAAAACGTGTAACTCTAAAAAAAGAAATAAATTTTGTATTTTGCTGAAAAAAAAGAAATTGGTTTCTTTTTGTTTTATTTTGTTTTTTTTCTAAAACTACTTTCGCATTATTGCCTTTTTAATGAAACCGGTTTGGGGCACATCGGTTGGATGGTTTCAAAACGTCTATGACGGACATAGAAAGAAACATTTTTTTGTGTTTTATTGTTCCGTCATTCCAACGGTGAACAGTGAAGGGGAATTGGCGGAAATTGCACTCAATTGAACGCATCGACCCTTGGTTTATATGTTGGAAAAAAAAATGCTAATTTTTTAAATTTATTTTAGTGATCTAAAACCATCTTCGCATTATTGCCTTTCTAATAAAACCGGTAGGCACATCGGTTGGATGGTTTCAAAGTTTATCACGGATATAGGTAGATTTTTTTTGTGTTTTATATACATAATATATTATATCGTTATAATCAATGATATCCTAGTAAACAGATATGTTATGAGCGCGCGCATTTTGAAGACTCGAATACGTCCCAATAGGCACATATAGTATTTAGTCTAAATAACGCATGGCGAAGAGCGATACGCTTTGTTGAAACAACAACAAAATTAAAAATGTGCCATCGTTTGTATTTAAAAAGTGTACCAATTATGATACCAAAGTAAATAAAACAGAAGGGATCTCATACCATATGTTAGTACGCAATACACCTCAATTTACTAATTTATTTAATTTTTTTCCTAATATTCTGATATTTGGAGGTTAGAAAACGAAAAAAACATTTATGGTCAGAATAATGTTTGTTTACATTCACACGCAAGTGACAAACACTAGTCGTCTCTTTTTTTCTTGTTGGTTTTATCAAGCCATCCCTTTCGACTTGTAGTGAAATGTCAGAAAAGTGTGTATGTGTGCGGAACACTTTTTTCTGTTGTTTTGTGAGTGTGTAATGTATCTGTTTACTAAAATATCATTGGATATAATTAAGTAAGCTCCATATTATGTTTATATCTCTTTGTTATTTTAATTTGCCCCAGTATATTTTTTTAGATTATCTATGCTTTGGCCGTAAAAATAACATTATGTACTCCTACGGAAGACCTAGGCCCAAAGTTATGGTTGTTAGGATATGTGGATATCGTAATAAGTAAGTCAGGTACTAAATGGCTCTATCTTTGAGGGTATGGTGATTGCACCTCTTATGTGGGGTGTTTTTATCATCGTTTAATTTAGTGTATTTAACGGCTTTTAATTATATTACCACGCCCGGACATATTGTTAAAGCATCTTTATTACTACATTAGCTATCTCGATGGAACAACAAAATACTATGCTGGATGGGCGCTGCCTTACACAAACATACACATTTTCTCACTGGTGTTCTTATCAGGACCTAACAAAATAAATGTGTGTACCTAGGTGACGACCAATCACCAAGCTGTGTTAACTTTGTTTAGATATACACTTTTTCTTGGTTTGTTACTGATAATTATTGTAATTTTACCTTAACATGCCTCGACATTAGACGACGATTTATTTATGAAAAAATTTAAGTCTCATCAATTTAAGTGGATCTCGTGTCGGTGACAAATAAAGTTTCTCTAAACCTACACTGGTCTTGCCAAGGGGTATCGTGATACCAAGCTACTGAGTTTTGTTAAGGTCAGTTAGGCAGCCGCTTTATGTAAAATACTAGTTAACACCTGCATTCGGTAACACTGGATGCTGAACCCACATATTCAGGAAAAGATTATGCAGATTGATTGATTTATTTTTGACATACGTTAGCGTTGTATGTGTCGCAGCCATCTGGTTAAATAAGCCAACTAATTGGTAGCCTAGGCCGTTCATTAAACGCCGGCAAGCAATTGGATGCCTAGACCGATAATTAATTAAACTAGAATTATTCAACGTTTAACTTGGCCATATTATGAAGTAGCTGTCCCACGCGGCTTCGCTCCCGTCAACTGGCTTCCTACCTAACCATCTACCCTACCTACACTACATACATGATTGTTGCGTAACTTTAACCGCTTACGCAGCGCACGCAACGGAAGCTCTCAAAAAGGATTAATTTTGCCTGTTTGTGCAACATTTTTCATTTATGCTCCGCTCCTATTGGTCTTAGCGTGATGTTATATAGCCTATAACCTTCCTCGATAAATGGACTATCCAACACAAAAATATTTTGTCTATTCCAACCAGTAGTTCCTGAGATTAGCGCGTTCAAACAAACTCTTCAACTTTATAATATTAGTATAGATTTACTCATTTGTTCTGCAAGTAGACCTAACGATATAAAAAGCTATTATATTATTTGAAGTAGTATTATTTATTTATTTTATTCAACATTCTAAGCACACAAACGTACAGAGGCGGACTTAATGATTTTCATCTTCCAATAGTTGCCACTAGACACGCCGCGCGCTGCTAACATACCAATGGCCGTTTTCACTAACATTGGGGGTCACCTAAATGAATGCCTAAACAAAGGTGCGTAGTTTGATTTTAAATTTTTGGCATAACCGCGGGGACATTGAAAAGCACAGCACAGCAGCGCGCTTTATTAATAGACATATTATTATATTCATATTATGTCGCCTCGTGTCAGTGAAAATGGGCACTAGTTAATGAAATACATCATGATCGTGATGATTTTAGAAAAGGCACAGTTTCTAGAGCCGAATGGTTTAAAATTTTGGTAAAATGCATTTTTCATCAATTTGTCAAATAAGTCGGAGAGTTTATTATTTAACCCATTGATAGAATAACAATATAAGAAACCACTGTTTTGCTATATTTAATCATTGGTTGAGTTAACTACGGATTAAAAGCTAAGTGATAATATGGAATGGTTCTTGATGATGTAGTAATTTGATTCACATGTTACATAGTTATTTCTAAAAGTGTTAGTAATTCACCATCTACGAATATCGTGCCAGAGATTGGTAATAAATGGCCTAGTCTACAAACCCATGCATGTGTTTGCTGTGTATTTTATGTCAATGACTAATGAATCAATGGACGGTATTGATGAAGAAAACGTTGCTAAGCACCGACCTCAAGTTACATGGAAGAAGGCAGGAATTTGACTAATGAATGGATGACGGATGTTTGTATGACATAAATATATATCGTGAACGTACGAGTATGTCTTGAGTGTACGTCATGAGTGTATGTCATAACTGTATATCATGAGTGTACTTATGTTACTGAGTTTATATCACTCGCTAGGTCACTAAGTGTGTGTGTGTGTCTATAGTATTCTTGTGCCAATATCCATATTGCAGTAGAGGTATTCGGAACAGGGTGTAAGTGCCCCAACTTATATTGAAAAGGGAGGATCCTCCGACCTGACGGGCATTGTATCTGGTCCAGGCAACTGGCCAATGGTTGTTGCCAGGCCGGTCTCTTTCTCTCTCTTTACCTAGCCTTATTCCATTTAATTTGGGGTCAACTCTCCTCCTCATTCTTTGCCAAAAATTTCTGTTCTGGGTCGTCCACTTTGTTGACAGGCCCGTGTATTGGTGAGTCCAGTAGTGCTGCAGGATCCAGTGGGTCGGGGCGATGCTTGTCGGGCCAGTGGACGATTGGTTCCATCGAGTCGGTACCGGAAGCCGCATAGTTTTCAATAAGTCAGAACTGTCTGCGGTGGTATCCCAGAATGTCGGGGAGATGATGTCCCAGTGAGTAGGGATAATGCCCCAGCGAGTTGGGGTGATGATATCCCAGTAGGTCAGGATGATGCCGTAGGCACCACTGGATCGGGGCGGTGATTCGCGGTGTAGTGGCTTGACTGCTGGCGTCGACCAGAAGAGGATTACAAAGCTCTTCTTATTAATCGACCGAAGGTGCAGTATTCTGTGCCGATGTCGCTGATGAAATAGGCTGAGGGTGATGACCCGGAATGCGCTCCGCTACATTTAAGCCGGCGGTACTGCCTAGCTGTGTGACTTGATACTTGAGGAAGTGGCAATGATGACGTCACGATGAAGTAGTTGCACGAAGACTCCTCTGATGTTCATTGTCCAAAGAAAAGTGCAAACTGCAATGAAAAAAGAGGATCCTTCGACCAGATGGTTGCTGTCGGCCCGTTGTGAATTTTCAAATCGCGCGGAAAACTATAATTTCACATTGTAAGATTTGTGTGGCGTCAGGTCTTTTTCTTGTAGTTCGTATGAGACGGTGGCACAGATACCTCTACACCAGTATTAATATCCACGTCAGACCGATGCGCCAGCATACCAGTAGCAGTATCCATGTCCCAGTAGGTATATGAAAGAAAGAAGAAAAGAAAGAAAAAGTATCGATTAATTGTAGTATCGATCAATTGTCACAAAACGACATACAATATAAATATATATGCTTATGCTTATATAATGAACTCGTATGTCAGTAGCAGTTTCCTTGTGCCATTATCTATGCATCCGTATGTCAGTAGCAATATCCTTGTGCCATTATCAATGCATCCGTATGTCAGTAGTAGTATCCTTGTGCCATTATCTATGCATCCGTATGTCAGTAGCAATATCCTTGTGCCATTATTTATGCATCCGTATGTCAGTAGCAATATCCTTGTGCCATTATCTATGCATCCGTAGGTCAGTAGCAGTATCCTTGCGCCATTATCTATGCGTGCGTATGTCAGAAGCAGTATCCTTGTGCGTTTATCTATGCATCCGTATGTCAGTTGCAATATCCTTGTGCCATTATCAATGCATCCGTATGTCAGTAGTAGTATCCTTGTGCCATTATCTATGCATCCGTATGTCAGTAGCAATATCCTTGTACCATTATTTATGCATCCGTATGTCAGTAGCAATATCCTTGTGCCATTATCTATGCATCCGTAGGTCAGTAGCAGTATCCTTGCGCCATTATTTAAGAGTCTGTATGTCAGAAGCAGTATCCTTAAGCCATTATCTATGCGTGCGTATGTCAGAAGCAGTATCCTTGTGCGTTTATCTATGCATCCGTATGTCAGTTGCAATATCCTTGTGCCATTATCAATGCATCCGTATGTCAGTAGTAGTATCCTTGTGCCATTATCTATGCATCCGTATGTCAGTAGCAATATCCTTGTGCCATTATCTATGCATCCGTATGTCAGTAGCAATATCCTTATGCCATTATCTATGCGTTCGTATGTCAGTAGCAGTATCCTTGCGCCATTATCTATGCGTCCGTATGTCAGTAGCAGTATCCTTATGCCATTATCTATGCATCCGTATGTCAGTAGCAATATCCTTATGCCATTATCTATGCGTTCGTATGTCAGTAGCAGTATCCTTGTGCCATTATCTATACATCCGTATGTCAGTAGCAATATCCTTGTGCCATTATCTATGCATCCGTATGTCAGTAGCAATATCCTTATGCCATTATCTATGCGTTCGTATGTCAGTAGCAGTATCCTTGCGCCATTATCTATGCGTCCGTATGTCAGACGGAGTATCCTTGTGCCATTATCTATGCGTTCGTATGTCAGTAGCAGTATCCTTGCGCCATTATCTATGCGTGCGTATGTCAGAAGCAGTATCCTTGTGCCATTATCTATGCGTCCGTATGTCAGTAGCAGTATCCTTAAGCCATTATCTATGCGTCCATATGTCAGTAGTAGTATTCTTAAGTCATTATCTATGCGTCCGTATGTCTGTAGTAGTATCCTTGTGCCATTATCTATGCGTCTGTATGTCAGTAGCAGTATCCTTGTCTCTGTATCTATACGGCTGTATGCTAGTAGCAGCCCATGTGCCTGTCCCTATTTGTTGATAAGTGTATGTCTGAGTCTGTATCTATGTACCTATATACCTGTACCTATATACGTACTTGTATACCTACGGCTGAAAGTGTATGTCATGTGTATTGAGAATGTAAAAAACAAATTTTTTGTCCCAAATACTACATACTGATTAGTTATTTATACGAGTATGGTTCCAAAATGGCAAGCAAAATGATGAAGGTCAAATAGCAACGTGTGCCTAATGGTGTCGTGAATCGTGACGTTTAAGTGCGTTTCCAAAAGGCTTCATAGGCGTGTTTACGTTAATGACACATTAAATAAACCAAACCGCGCAAGTGTGACATGCTTGCGCTGTTTGGCTGCTTCCAAAACGCCGACGCGTCACTCAAAAGAAAATGTCGGCACTCTATACGGTGTCAGTAAGCGCAAGATGGCACCAGTGAGTTTTAAATATGGCGGCGCTCGTGTGCAGTGACAGCATCAATGATGGCGTCACCCACATGCGCAGGGACTACAAGCGATATGGCGGATGGCCTTACTGATCACAAAATGGCGTTGCATATGTCCAATCGCTAGGATGATTAACGCTTAATACATGAAAAAATTGCAGCGCCTTTTACATGAAAATAGCACAAAACATTCTCAGTCTTATTACAAAAAGCGGTTTAACTTAAAACCCCGGTTTAAACCTCTATAAACTACGGTTTAAATAAAAATGATATTATAAATCGTGGTTTAGCGAAAAACCATAGACCATATCATGGTCTAACGCTAAACCTCGGCGGCCCTAAGTTTAACGATGGTCTAAGTCGTGTCTGTCAAAGTTTCTCTTTTAAGTTATAGCAACTTTTTCATTGAGTTGTGTTGTTTTTACCCGTAATGGATATTAATATGGTGGCTTTAATTGATACTGAGGATATTATTTTTTCCTCGGTAATCCAATACTCAGATCGTACCGATTTTGACGGGACTTTTATTGGCAGGTAGCTGATGTAATAAGGAGTAACTTAGGCTACGTTTATTTTAGAAAAATTCTTTTATTTTAGAAATTTGTTAGGCGGAACGAAGTTCGACGGGTCAGCTAGTTATTATATAACTTTGACAATCTCGGGATCATGGGGTGCCGGTCCTTTGAAAGGCGTGCGAGGGGCCGAAGCCAACTCGCAGAGGCCTTGTTAGGTATGTATCAGGAAATGTGGAACCAACCGACGATTATTCCGATAAATAACAAATGTGCAAAATAACAAAGCCAAAATATTTTTAACACTCCTAAACATCTTTTAATTCTTATCGTATTATCAAAACGGTTTTCTTTTCTGGGCATACGGAACGTTGCAGTAGAATAGAGAAATATGGTGAACGAATGATATTTGTATTAATCTGTGGTTGATATATGGACAATGGTTCAAATGGCGGTACTAAGAAGACCACTGTTTTTTTTAAGCTTTGTAATACGTATAAATTTAGACCATGGTTCTGCAGATAAGCCTGAACTTGATAGGGCAGGTTTAAACCAAGGTTTATTTAGTTTTTTGTAATAAGACTGTCCATCCCCGATGTTAGTAAGCATGATGGAACCAGCACCTATGAAAACTTAATTATACACTAACCTTTTTAGCTTCTGTGTCGTCCACGTTGTGAAGAGACACTTGCTCGGCATCGACATGCGCGTCAACACTCGCGGCAAGCAACGCGGTAGCTCGCTCTTGCTCTAGGCGCTCGAGTTGCCGAGCATTCACAACACGCACATCTTCGACGACGGATTTTAAGTCGCTGGCTAGCCTCACGAGGGTTTGACCTATGTCGTCCAGTCTTTTGAGAACTCCGCTCATATCGGGAAGACCTAAAAGCATTTCTTTTTTTTAGAAACCACGACCTGCATTTGAATTAAATTGTAAAAGTAATTATAATGTATAAAGTTAATCGCGAAGGGTGAATATTTAAGCTACCGTTATGTATATATTATACGCGGCAAAGTACATGGCCATCCACGGCCAGCTAGGGCCGCGGATGGCCATAGCAATACACGACTGAATGCGGCGATGTTTGATTCGGAAAAGTCGGAAATGTGCGAGCCCTCGCTAGACCTAGGGGGCCTAACCGGTGCAGCTGGGCGGAAGGAGGCGCTGGGCGGCGGGTGCAGGTCAGGTGGCGGGGTATGCGCTAGGTGGCAGATTCAGTTCGGGGGCGGTGGGCGGCGGGCGCCAGGTGGGGTCGATAGGCGGGCGCCTGGTAGGGTGTGGTGGGCGTGGGTTGGAGGGAGCGCGGCGAAGTGCATCTTCGGGAGACAAAATTCGTTTACGAATTAATTAATTGCGCACGAAAGGAATAGTTGTATTGAATCTTATGTGTTCAAGTCATTCTTTATACGAAACAAAACCCATCGAATCTAGTTACGGTTTTCGGAAAATATAGAAAAAAATTATACGCGGCACTCGCGAAGAGTGAATATTTTAGCTAGGTACCGTTATCTATACGCAGAAAACTGTAAGGCCATCCACGGCCAACTAGGGTCGTGGATGGCCCTAGCAAGACACGACTGAACGCGGCGACGTCTGACTCGGAAATAAACGCACCCCGCTGGAGCACGGAGCGCCTAACTGATGCAGCAGGGCGGGGGAGGCGCTGGGTAGCGGGTGCCGGTCGGAGAGCGGTGGGTGGCGGGCGTCGGGCGGTTGTGGCGTGGGTTGTAGGGAGGCGGGTTTGGGTAGCGGGCGGTGGGGTTGGCTGTGGGTCGGCGGGCGGTGGGAGGTGTTTGGGGATTACCAGTACAAGGGATGATAATTCGGAGTCTGAGGGAGGATTGGTGAAGGGAAATGATATACTTACTTATACGGATTGAACGAAACTCGAAGCGCATCTTCAGGAGATAAAATACGGTAACGAACTAATTGATTGCGTACGAAAAGAAGAGTTCTATTGTATCTAACGTGTTCAAGGTACTCTTTATACGAAACGAGACCCATCGGAACTAGATATAATTTTCGAAAAAATTTGGAAAAGAAAACGCGGCACTTCAGAATATAACACAACGTGAAATAGAGAATAAAACACAGATTTTAAAGACTGGATGGGATAAAGTGATGCCCAAAAAACTAAAATATTAATACACGACCGAACCAAACAACTGAACGAACCGAAGTGCGGGACCAACAGGCGCGCCGCGAGCCTCGGTGCCGCGCGCGCCCTATTGCGTCTGCGCGCTCCAGTGTTTGTGCTAGGTCTTGAAGCAGGCGAAAAGGGACCCTAGCAAATCTAGATTCGGTCGTTTTCATCCTGTATTTCCTATTTAGGACACTGCGGAAGGACGATCGATACAGCTCGGCCGGGCCTGCCCGGGACATTGCTGCGCAATTACGAAACAAAGAACAAAGGGCTAGTATTTTCAAGACAATTATGCACGCAAAGATTCTCTTGTTTACAAACATAATCGTGTGGGGTGCTTTAGATAGGGGACCGTTTTTTAAGGAAATTTCGACTTAATTTTTGGCATGTTGTATGTTTTTAACCGACCTTATATTTAGTGTCTCATTAATCAAGTGGTCCTAACAAAATAAAATCAAAATATTTTAATTCAAACTAAACCATACATAGGTACTTTTGAATTGTCAAACAAAATATGAATCTAGTTGGACGTTCGCAAGCGTCCGTAGGTCTCTATGGGGAAGAAAGTGCCAGAAAATCCACGGACACTCTTTCCATCAGTTTTAATTACAATTATTTGGTTACAACATAATTGTTGGAAAATACATATGTGAGAATGATGTAAAAAGACGTGCACGTAAAAGCAAAAGACAAAAAAAAAAAAATAAGTACGTAATTAAAAGCAGGCCGAACTGATGGCGCCCGTTCACGGATATGACGCATGAATTGGCACCACTCAGCTCAACCATCATGAAGGGAACCGAAAGATCCAATACATTGGCAAAAACTATGTAACGTGTAATAACTTAGGCTGCTGTGGTCGTAGTCCCTTTAATATGGGACTTAAAACATAACTGGTGAAATGTGGGTAGTACATACTGTACTTGCAACTCTGCCTAACCTTTCGGGGAATAAAGGTGTAATGTTATGTTGTCGTTGTTGCTGTAATTGTAACAATTCGGGTTCCAGTCCCATTTCAAACATGGGTTCAACTGGCAGAAAATCTCATTAGAGTTTTGGTTCGGACCTAATCGTAAAGCTATCAAAGCGCGGGTGATGTACTTCTCTACCAACGTCTTCATGATCCACTTAATAACTGGCGAAATGTGGGTGAACTATCATCTTCATCATCTGCCTTTTAACATTCTCACTGCTGGGACACAGGCCTCCTCTCTGTGAGAGGGAATGGGCCGTAATCCGCCAAGGAGGCTCAGTGCGGGTTGGTGTATGTCACATGTCTTCGAATTTTCGGTTCTTAGACATGCACGATGTTTCCTTCACCGTTTTGAGAGCAGTGGTGATGAAATAATTTACACACAGTAAAGCGCCTGCCTGGGTTCGAACCCACGACCTACAACTTGTAAATCGCGGCCGTTACCACTGGGCAACTGCTCTCGTGTGGGTATACTGTACCTAGATGATGTGGTGCGTGATGTTATGTTATGTAGTGTTATAAATATCTGTCCTATCTACTTACGCCTCATACAGCCTACAATGGCAAATTATGCATACATATTTAACGGCGCCGTCGGCCTTCAGAGCGAAGGCCAACATTTTCCGCGACCGTGACTTCTACCTTCCCGACCTTAGGGTAGGTCCCGGGTCCGGGACGTAACAGATATTTTGTAAGGTAATTGAAATTATTTGGAGGACCTAGGTTTTTTACAAACATGATGTTTCTAATCAGCACAATATGATCGACGAACGAAGCTTTATCGCCGGATTTTATTAATATTTTTACCTCTGCCCATCCTAATTTCGCAATAGATAGCGTGCAATTATAACGTGGGCGCGACTCAGATGAAACCTTTACCTGTGTGGGTGCAGTTATCGATCACATCTGGCGGATAGTCAGGGAATGGGAAGGGAGGGTTAACGCCTCCGCATTTCCCAGAATGATCCATAGGGCAGCATCCTCCCCTCCCCATTCCAAAATGCAGTATAAGGTACTGCATTGAGGGGTGCGGAGGGAGGTTTAAAGCCTCGAACTATATTCCAGAATGTTATATAGGTTTGCATTATCGATCACGCTCGGGCATCCGGACCTCAATTTCAGTACTTAGTTCAAGAACAAAGCAACACGTTTTTCGTTAATTATGCTTCTAATGACCTTGACATATCAATTTTGGGATTTAGGATAGGCTAGATGATCCGAACGCTAATTTTAATTTTTGTTTGTGTGACTTTCAGGTATTTTTTAAATTTAATAATCCAGTCAAAACAACGATTTAATTCAATGATTTCATGTTTGCTCCAATTTGTATTAAGTGGTGTAAGTACAAGAATGGATTTGTTTGTCTATTTAAATGTCACTTGTATCCGTGTCAGACTTGTTTTGATTAGGTGCATCAAATACTTTTTATGAATATGAAAATCGTCATTTTGAACACAATATCTTTTGCTAAATTAATAATATCATAGTAAAAAACAATTTTAAGTAACAATTATTTTGCTTTTAAGAAAAAAAACCTATTTCGATAGGTACTTAAATGGTCAATGGCTTATCGAATGATTGCCATTTTGAAAAATCTGATACCTACCACCATGTATAAAACGCTTTCAAAGAACAAATAAATAAAGAAAAAACATTTTTAATAAAAAAATCATTGAATTAAATTATTAAAAAAATAACCCGACCCAGCTGTAGGTACATAAAATTAATTAATTCAATTAAATAAAGTGAATTGTTATCAGTTGCTGCCTACCCTATACGGGATTTAGCTGTGATGTTATGATAACCAAAAAAAATAATAAACAAAATAAATTCAACATGTGTAATTCAGAATAATATCTGAATCATTTCGCCCAAATTAATATTAATTTAAAAAAAAAAAAAACAATACATCTAAAAATCTATCTGATCTCATTATTATTAATAACTAAATTGACATTCTTTTTTTATTTCAATCATTTGAATAACCCTTTTTTAATGAAACCTACTTAACATATATTCAGCTTTATTTCTGCGCATACCCCGGTCAGTGATTTAGGATTAAATCAAAATTAATCATCACATTCTATTTACCCGAACCTTACGACGCCAGGACCCCCGAGCGGAAATGCAGGCCGGTTGCGACGCCATAGTTAATCTAGATACGCCTCACGAATCTATGAGCATACTAGTGTGAAATTTTAAAACAATTATTAAAAATAGTTCATGTGATCCTTATTCGATGCCAATTTTTTTCTGCTTGCTGACTTTTTGATTATTAAAAATAATAGTAATCATAAAAGAGGCGATTTCAAATACCTACTAATAGCTATCAAACAACATAAACAAATCTTAAATAAAAAATAAAAAACAAAAACTTAACTCCAAATGCTCAAAACTGCACCGCTGCATTTCACTGCACCGTTTTACGGCGCATCAACCTAACGAAACCATAAATAGTCACGCTCATGAATGAACAAAAAATTAAAAACAGGCAACTTTGCACCCCTCCCCGCCTCTACGAACGTCAGAATGTTCCTACTCCCCATTCCTAGGCACATACCCCCGCAGAATCAACAAGTTTTCAAGACATCATAAATGCGCACGTGCTAAAAGTCATGCAAAACGATTCCACCCACATTCCTGACTTGCCACCACCACGGTTGCCACCGCTCCTGAGCTCCGGGGCCCTAGGGGGACAAGAACTTGACCTTGTACCCATGGCCACAAGCACCAATGGCTCCGTCATGTATGACGTCACACTACGTAGGTCCGGGTTCGTGACTAGGGGAAACGAAGTGAAACGCTGCTGACGTCGTCGTTTTTATTTCAGTCACAACAAACCGCTTGGCCGCCGGCAACCGGTCCGTTCAGGGACGATGTGTGATAGTACTGCGCATGCTTAGCAATGCGTTCATTCGGGTTTAACAATAAGTTATGGGCCTGTAAATATTTCTCCTGGGGTGAGTAGAAACGGAGAGTAACATTTTCGATCATTACTTGTTTGTAACGTTATCTATCGTCTGTGTGTTGCGCAACAGGCGTTGTTGGTAACGGTTGGTGAGTTTGTTACCATAGCAACTGTGCGTTGTTGCGTTGCCTTGTCAACAAAGTCGGTGAATTCAGCAGGTTTGCAGGTTTTGGTGTTCTGATCATTTACGCATATAACGTCTGCGTAAGTAATTAACTTAACTTTATGCTTATTTTCAACTTTCACATTGAAAAGCCATAAAAATATTTTTAATCGTTGACGTGTTCTGTTGCTTTATGTCTTTGTCAACGTGCGCTGCATTCCGCGCGGCGCATCTGTGTAGGAGGGTGGCTCAATACAATGATTGCTAGCCTGGACACACCTTCGCCCTGGATACCCTAACAACGCTGTTAAGAACGACACAGATCTTACATTATTATTTATAACAAGGCTCTTTAAAAGCTGGAGTAGCCGAGGATCGGTTAAATGAAATGCAAATGGAGAGGCCTATCCATATCCGACTTATTATCAACATAACATAACATCAAGCCGGAGGATATTTCCCGAAGGATTGGGGACATTTCGCCCGTTTTGTTTTTAATACCCATCAAATAGAGGGCGAGCCTTTGCCATAAGCTGCGCACAAATCCATACTCCGGGCTCCTGCTGAGAAATCCCAAATGGAAAAACCCAATAACAATGTGCCCGACCCAGGATCGAAACTAAGCTCAGCAGTAAGGCTTGGGACCAATACACCAAAGAACGTACGAATACACCAACCATTATCATGATGAGGTACTGTTTATACGTAGTTGGTAAATAAATAGGATTGAAATATATGGAAAATATTGCGCAAATTTTTGGACCACCCAATTACTAGGTTGCCGGTTATGAGTGACTTTTTTGACGTTGTCCTAATACAACGCGAATAAGCAAACATCGCAAGATCGCGCCAATTTTAGTCGTACTTATCCGCGATCAAACATAGATATGTCGAATAGGTGTCTCAATTGGCAATTGTGCGATGCGGTCGCGCGACTAAAATGTTTGATAAATAACCTATTCGCGCGAACTAAGTTCGTACGAACGCACGATCAAACATATTGATGTCGAATAGGTGTTCTAACTGAATTCGCGCGACAATCGCGCCACGTCGTCTGGAGGTATTTTGTAGTTTGTAACCATGCGGTTGTAATCGTCTCTGATTATGTCGCATATGTAGTCAAATAATTCTTGTGCAAAAGACATAGGTAATAATAAAATGCAGACCTATCCCCTCGTAAGTCAATAAATTGATTGTGAAATTAATAATATATAATTGTTTATTTAAAGATACTTAAACATAAATTACAAAATATTGTAACAGGCTTATTTAGTTCAGATAAAGTGGTGTAGTCATATTTAGACGAACTAGGCAGAGCTTGTATTTCGGCTATTAGAACCAAACGCGCTAAATTCGCCACGTAATACGTCTCATTTTCTAAAAAGTATAGGTACTTTGTTTCCTTCCCACGTCTTTTTTTTCAGGTCATCCACCCGTTCCCCAAAACTAAAAACTGATTGTTTTCGTGGCCCTGCGTACCTGGATCCGCAGTCGCTCGCTTCGCTTATTCGCGCGATCATCGCGTTGTATTAGGACAACGCCATATGCTTTAATAATAGTGTTATTTTATTATTTGATGTAGTTATAGATAGATTGAGATTTAAATGCCTCATGAGAAGGACGCTGCGTCCAGTTTTAATTAGAAATAGAGATAACTTATCGTCCTCCTTTATGTTCTGTTATGTTTAGTTCCTTAAAAAATCATTAAATCATGGGTATTTTTTGGAGTACTACATTTGAAACTACATGATTATAATTATGTATGTACGTATTATGTGATTGTAATTATGAATGACACTTTGATGATGGCCCTCACCAAAGTTTCTGAACAAAAGATGGTAGACAGGCATTATAACCGTTCAACTGTTTTTTTTTTACACGGTGATAAGAATTTTGATCATTTAAGAGTTGTCAAGGAACAAATATTTAAATCATCTTTTTATTTAAATGTCCTAAACCAACGAAAAAATACTGTCCGTAGTTTATTTTCTTTGATTTTAGGCTGGTCATTACCAACCTATTATCAATGTTGAATTGAATATTAAACATAACATCGCGCCTGTAATCGCTAGAACTTGAGACGACGACTAACAAAGAAGTGTGGAAGAAGACGTGTTGCTGTGACCACAATTAAAATAAGATAAGGGCAAGAGAATAATAATCATGATTTCGATATATCTGTTGACAAATCGTAAATAATACCATTTTTCAGAATGAAATTAAATTCCGCCGCCGTTGCCAGGAGGATTGGCGCGTTTCCAACGGTGCCAAGTTCTAGAGCACTACCAAGCGGGTCTGACGGTGCTTGTCATTACCCAGTGGCTACAACATTTGGACGCCCGAGACCCTACCAGGGTTGCAAGACATGTTGCGATATAACCATAAACTTAGCAATAGGGATTAGCTATACTCATGAATATTAATGGTAATGTTGTCAATCAAACGTAGGTTCGGACTTCTTGAGAGATGGAAACCCTGTATCAATGGGCAACACAGATCATTAAGATGTTGTCTTGTCATCTCTTTGTATTCATCAATAAGCAAATTAAGGATTTGAGATTTTGTACATCGGTAAACAAAGGGATCGTATACTATATTCAGCGGAGTCGAAGAATGAGGAACGGAAGGACGTATGAAGCAGCGGGGTTGAAACTGCGTCGCAATATAACCATCCTCCCCCTACCACTACCTTTGCTGCCGAGGCTGTGGGTATGGGAAGGATGGCCTGTGCGCGGGTACGGGGGTATGAGCTTTGAGCGGCACTGCGGCGCAGCATCCGCGTACATAGAGTTGCATATTACAGTGTATGCTCGCCCACGCTCGCCCGGACATAGCTAGCGTACTATACCGATTAATCTACATATGCAAAGATATTATGAGAAACTGCTTTGATTTTCACCAAATAAATTAATTTAATTACAGAACAATCCAATCCGAATTATGGAATCTAAAATCTTGTTAGGCCAAATCGATTTTTAATAAATCATAATTTGACTTTTGCGAAAAAGGTGGTTTGATGATTTTAGGCGCGTACTATGAGCTTCGTATTATGAATCTGTCTGACAGTATCATACAAAAAAAAAACTCCGGCATTTTACTCTATGTATACGACAAGACTTTTACGCCTCATTCATTCTACTCTACATCATGTGCATTCGTTTTTAAAGTGAAAGCAAATTCCATTCCTGACGGCCGCAGATATGGCGCGTTGCCAACAGAGCCAAGTTCTCGGCCACGAGGGGCTGGGGCGCGCTTTGCATAATCTATTGCGGGTGTTCATGAGCACGGGTTCCCTGGGTTCAAAAAAACACAGAACCTTGAACTTGAGTCGCAAGTTAGTAACGGGTTCAAACAAGTGTACGTGACAATGCGATGCCTAGGTGAGGAATGTTTTATGGAATAAGGGACGCTTTGTCTTCGAGAATAGACAAAGCGCTTATTAAGAGTGCATTTATATCACGGTCCCATCGCCGACTCACAAATGTGTCACCTAAAACATACGAGTAATTATGTCTCAAAAACTGTCATATCATCTATCGACCGCGGTCTAGTTGCACCCTTATGGTCGTTATGAAACGCAAATAAGGAATGTACATACAAGTTCTGCCGAGAAGTGTTTTTCAAAGATGTCATACCAAATTTTATTAGGCACCAAGATCTTTAGGGCCGTTAGATTTTCACGACTTCAGTTAGATTCACAAAATTCATACGCGTAAACAAACAGCTTATTAAATATATACTGAACAAAGCAGTACATAATACTATGTAATAACTAACAGAGGAGCGCGGTGCAACAGGGTGCAGTGCGGGGGGTGCATAATATAATATTCTCGAAGCGCCCGGGATTGCAGCCTACCCCAAAGACGAAAGGGGATGAGAACCAGGACGTGGGATGGGTTGCCACCCTATTTACGCTACTCGAATCATCTATAAACGATCATAAAAGTGCATATACGCCTGCTCGCCCGGGCAGTGCCCAGCTATACAAATTAATTAATTTATACATTACATAACATCACGCCTGATGTCCACGCAGGGTTACACAGAGGTGAAGGTAAAGTACCTACATCTTCATTTCGCCAGGAATAATGTGATATAGACGCGCGTTTCGTCAGCACATTCTATAACATTCCCTAAATTCTTTCTTGTACTTTATCAGTTTTTGAAACGTTGTTGTAAAGGCCACTATGTGATATTTATTTGTTATCTGGGTGCACCCAATATAGAAGTAGACCATGTTTACGCTTTGGCTTCCGTAAAACCAGTAACAAAAACAACGCGACCAATGTCGTCTTGACCGAGTCCATCTTACACGAGGCGAGGGTATATAACATGCGACAGCATAGAAAGAAAGAAGGAAATCATTTTTTTGCTGATTATGTAAGTTTAATATAAGTTGGAATATTCAAAGCAATTGTATCGTGTCTGTATAAAGTCGCTGTGGGCAACAGCCCTTAGGTGTGAGTGTAATATGATATTCTAGGTTGTTCGTCTCTGCCTAAGACTTCAGGAAAATCGCTGAACCGGAAAATGTTCCTAACAAAGTACGGAGCATAATGCCTCGTCGGTCTAGTGGTGCTAGACACGCGGCTGGTACGCGCGGTTCGTTCTCAAGGATAGAAGTGTTATTGGGTTTTTCCATTAGGAGTTTTTCATTGATTCCATTTTACTTCCATATGGGTGTTGGTACTAGTGACACAGATTAGAGAAGTTACTACGTAACAGATGTGTCACTCTCCGAGAACAAGTACACAATTTGAGCTCAATTTCCGTGACGGTTGGGTTGAATCCGTGACGGCCCGTTTCTTGCGAAGCTGCTGAACTAAGACACTCGCACGCACGAGCTCTGCGCGCGGGCGGTGACAATGACAACTGACTGGCGGAGTGGTGCCGGGACCACGCGAAAGTATAAGCATTAATCGCTATAAGTACGGTCGAGTAGGAGTCCTGCTAGTGGGTACACCTCTGCCTACACCTTCAGAAATAAAAGCATGAAGCGTACGTGGTGTTGTCAGAATCCAGCTTAATTTAGGTCATATCTAGTTTAGTGATCTGATTAGTAGTACCTACTTGCATCAAAACACTTAAAAAATTAATGGTGATAGAAATAACGTTTAACTTTACTCGGGGCGCGGGACGAGGCTGAACGCGATTGCCCATTGCAATCGAGTGCAGGGTACACCCCATACCACCCGGTGGAAGCTCGAAACTTCTAGAATACCGGACTCAAACCCCCCGGCTGAACAATAAGTTTAAAACGAAATTTCTGGCAACAAGTAGCGAGATTTGTTGCGCTTGATAGTAGTTGATATTTGTACGTTTGGTGCAACATTTTTCATGATTACCACATGGATGGTATATTGTGCCCGGATTATGGCAATTAGATTCGATATTACAAGGGACTTGACTCAGATTTTTGATCCGTAGTTATCTCAACTAATGGTTAAAATACTATGCTAACCAATGGTTTCAAATTTCGGTAAAACTTTTCACAGATAATATAATACTAGCATACAGATGTCTCATCCCATACTAAGCTACACAGCCGACATACTGTACTGATTATTTTTTGTACATCGTTCGGTTCCGTTCTACGGATATAGATGGTGATCTATCTATCGCCGTGGAACGGAACCGAACGCGATCGATTTACAAAATATAATCGGTGTAATCAGATTAAAAACGCTACTTACGTCGGCACGGTTTCTTTGTATGCTGTATGCTAGTATTATATTATCTGTGAACTCGTTTATTCAGTCAGTCTAACAAATGGTCATATAATTAACTCTTTAACTTGTTTGAGTATTTGAGAGACTAACAACTGAAGAAAAATGGTGTTTTACTGATATTTGCAACTACTGGTTAGCATATTAAACCATTGCATATTAACTACGGAAAAAAATGGATCTTACCGAAATGTGAGTGTACTATAGTTAACTACTTATGATGTAATTCAACGTTTATTTTTATTTTTTCTTTGGGATTGACTGTATAATGTTAAGTGGAAGAGCGGAGTCACCTTACACAAGCATCTTCTTGCTTAAAATGTGATCTCCATATCACGTATGTTAATGCTTTAAGCAATTAAAATAAACATTTTTTTTTGCAGAAACACTTGTTCTATGGGAGACCCACTTAAATGTTTATTTTATTCTGATTTTAGCAGATTTACAACTATATCGCCAGTTTTTTACAAGTCCTATATGAAAAGGAGCGAGCCTATTACCATCAACCGGGCGCAAATCTAGACTCCGACTGAGAAATTCCAGACGGAAATCCCAATAAGAATCGAATCGAGGACCTCATGATCAGCCTCTAGTCTAGACCAACGAGGCAGTTACCCGTACATTGAAAACCAACGATCAAAATCATTTGCCTCGTTTGTACAGCGTAGCTGAGTTGGTACAGCGACGCACACTATTTCACGCTTGCTCTCGACAACCTGAGTGGGTACACGACGCACACAAATTGATATTTGTGTGTGCAGAGGGTGCATTCTACTTCCCATCCCTTTCGTAACTAGGGCTCCGCGTTTTCGATACCATATAAGGTTATGCGGCAGCGGATTTCACTGCGGAAAACCGGTGGTGCATCATTGCGTTTTGATGTATGCGTCCAGATTCAATCAGACTCCCTAATTGACCCACCATTCCGACACGGGGGTGTCCGTTCGATCGCCCACTACCTGCACTGTATTAATAAATACGTCTTCAATGTATGGTGTCGTATCAAGTCGTATGTTCGAACAACGTGCAAAAAATACTGATAATTTGAAGCAATTTGTGTCTGCATGATTAATTAAGATTTAATTCAGTCTCCGTAAGAGTTATTAGGAGCAGGTTATTTGCTACCGAGAATGATCGTTTTTTTTAATAATGTGGCTCAGGAAAAGATTATGGGTCAGTGTAAGTGTGTGAAAAAATTACACTATAATTGCCTCTGAAAAATATTAGTTAACACATAAATTGACACCTGTATTCCTTAAAGGGATAGGCAGAGGTGCAACTAAAATGCTGACACCAACATTTCGCCAGTTAAGTTTAAAGGTACAATTCCGTACATCGCGTGCGGTTGACGCGCGCGTCTGATACGACAGTAGTCAGATTATGAAAACGATATTCAACGTCTAGGAACTAGAAACATAGACTCTGGCTTTTATAACTATGCAGAACTCATAATTGGTATCACCAAAAAGTTTTGTATGTGGTATGCTTTTACATCTGTCACTTTCGTGGTACTTGAGCTATCAGATTGCTTTGGCTGTTCATTGTTTTTCACAAATGCAATTAGAAATATGGTTAAACATAATAGAAGTGGAAATAACATGTTATATAAGTTCCAAGATGTGAAGGAACAGCACGATGTCGTTCTTAGCCAAAAACGATAAGATCCCGCAACATTGACATGTTACGTCGAGTTAATGATATTCATATACTTTGATATGCCTTTTGATTTTTGCCTAATAGATTATTTAACTAACATTACTTCGAATACTCATATGCCTGACCATGTTGTTTACAAGAAGATCGTGTCAATTTACACCATTATGAAATGAAACAACAAACTGTGTGGTTCTGCAATAATCACACACTGAGAAAACGGTCACTCACAGTGATAAAACTGTTTCAATCCACACTACATCGTATTAAAATGACTATTCTTTACCAGGAATTAATCAGAATATAAACGAAACCACCTATAAAAAAAACAACTATCAAAATCAATTTTCATAGTATAGACGGTGTTACCTGCCACAAATTTTCGGTCGCCCACATTTTTTTAATAATGCATAGTTATAATAGCCAAACTCTACTAGGAATATTAGGATGTTTAATGCGTTAAGGCCCCTTGGCGGATAACGTGGGCTCGATAACGACTTGTGGTCCTGATAATTAATTGGCTTCAATTACCCGTGTATTTATTTATTTCATACTTCATGCACACAAACGTACAGAGGCGGTCTTAATGCCTTGGGCAATTTCTATGCAATATTGCAATATTGACAGTGAAACGAATAAGATTTATTTAAATATACATATACCGTCTTATTAATAAACTTATTAATAAACGTGGACTAAGGTAAGATTAACTTTATACCAAGGATTAGGTTGGTACTAACAAATTTCCGTATTAATAAACACGGAATAAGGAGGGATTATACTAATCTGACACTAGTCTCGGACTAAAATTTAAACCATGGTGCCAGCTAGTTTAAGGTCGGAATAAGAGTAGTGTAACTATGGCAACCACAATTTTTTCCTTCGCCCTACTTGGGCAGGCTAAGGTCTTGGACCATACCGCCTCGTCTTCAGTGCATAATATCCTTCTTGAATACTTTAGTATGCATTAGAATGCGGATGTAACAGATTCCAATGTTTTTTTGGAGTATTTGGCAGCAAATTGTATCAAGTCAGCCTTCCCGGTAAACTTTGCAGAGGTAGTCAATACTACAATAAAATTCTCCGCTCCACTATCCCGAGATTGCTTCTGTCAATGATTTCACATATTGTCCAGTTGCATAGACAGTTGAGACACAAAACTACACCAATTTTATATCACAATATCCACTAGGAATCAATTTTCAAATAATATGAACAAACGCTGAACTACGCTCGAAAAAATCCCGCCAAAAACTCTCGCAACCACAATTATTACATAGACTCTGATTTTTTATACCAGATATTAAATATTTATATGCATCCAGTGACATTGTTGTTGTTTGAATTGAATACAGTAAAAGAGTGTAGTTAAACTGTTTTTAACTGATTTGATTAAGGTTTTAAGATTATTGAAATCTGAAGTTAAAGGTTCGAATGAACACGAATATAAAATGCAAAATAAATGTAGAAATATATTTAATGTAATTATGTTTTATGCTTTTGTTAGCTGTTTTTCTTCACGAAATTTTCGTATTTTCAAGATTTCTCTTTCTATTAAGGCACATTTTAATTTTTCTTTGTGTAATTCTTATGCCATCTCCATACGCCTCTTATGTTCTTCAAATTTTATCTTTCGATAGACTTATTATGGCGCTCACATAGTTATGGTCCTGAAATGACAACCACCTTAATAAATATATATTTGTTAAGGTAGCCCTTGATAAGACATGTTATCATATTTTAAGTGTTCATTATTATAAGTAATTTTTAAAATTAAAGCTATTACGATAATTTGAAATTCCCTCCTTCGCCTTTACTGTCAAATCTCTAAGGCAGATGTCATTTTTAGTTTTTTTTTTTCTACATAATGTCTTCAACTTGCTTATTTCCATTCACTAGTTCATTCTTTTTACTTTTAAATTCAACTGGGTTGCCAGAGTTTACGCGTAAGTCCAAGACTAAGAAATGAATAGTTAGTCCGAGATTATTCCATGTTTATTAATAACATTGCTAGATCTATGTTAATCCTTAGTTACTCCGGGATTAGCTAGTCCAAGAGTAACTTCGGAGTAAGCTGGGAATACGCCATTTTTATTAATAAGACGGATAAAGTATAAATCTATACTACAATATTATAAAGCTGAAGTGTATGTTTGTTTGTTTGAACGCGCTAATCTCAGGAACTACTGGTTGGAATTGAAAAATCTTTTTGTGTTGGATAGTCCATTTATCGAAGAAGGTTATAGGCTATATAACATCACGCTACAACCATCCACCTCTAGCCACATCCTGGCCAGCCGCTCGCGAACGGATGTAAAGATTTGGTGGAGGTGTCGGCCCTTGAAGGAATTATCCCAGCTACATTGCCATTCGGATATTTCTCCCAGACGTTAATAGGTGGTTTAAATAATCTAGAGATGTTCTCACGGTCATTCCGCGTTATAAAGTCCGCGTCCATTACAGCACGTCGCGACACTTCAAGGTCGACCGGAAGTACGCCAGCAAGTACCGGTAAGGCCTCAGTACTCACCGTCCAGTATGCTTTGCATAAGAATATCAAAGCTAAACGCTGACTTTGAAGTAATTTACGTCGTACCGCCCCTATATGGTGGCCCCATCAGCCCAAACAGGCGCCCCAAAGCACATACAAAACAAGTAAGTACCCCTATAAATAGTCTTTAAAGTTAAAAAAGACGAAACGAGATTATCTAAATCTACGTGGAGACCCCACGTAGATTTAGATATTCTCGTTAATGCATAGAAGTTTCTTTTTGCGTTTTCACCGATTTTTTTAATATGATCTATAAATGCAAAATTCCTCTCTAACACTAGACGAAGATAGCACAAGGACTGCTTCCTTTTTTACGGGAACGTTATTCAATTTAATAGTAGGACACGATTACGATTACTTTTGAAAATGAGTTGATAAGTTTTGTGCGAAGCAAAGGTCAGCCGGTTTCGGTCGCCCCACTGAGATATTAATCTTAGGCAAGTGTCAGCAAAGTTCTCGAGTCCAGCCCGAGTACTTGATTGAATCAGCAGAAAACCGTCGTCCGCTTAACCGGTTAATGAACAGCCGCTTGGAAGCGGAACCGCGAGGAAAGAAACAAAGCTAAATTCCATAAAGGCGGACCAATAACCGAAACCTGAGGACTAGCATGTCCTCAGGTTTCGGTTATTGGTCCGGTTGGTGAGAGACTTAGACAAGGAATGATGGCCGATTTTGAGTTTCGTGGAACCATTTAAAAAGTAAGAGTAAACTAGATTGTACATATTTCTAAAGCAGCCTCGATTTTTCATTTTAGGTAATAGCATTGACCACCATGCGTTATCAAAAGCCCCAGAAATATCTAGAAATATCCCAATTAGGTACTTATGTTCAGATGTATTAACTATTTTCCTAACAGTAAAGGCCGCATCTACGGTAGATTTTGCAATAGTGAAACCGATTTGATTGTTGTGAAATTTTGGCCCGTCCAATACCAAACGTGGAACGATAACGTGGCGCTCCAGGAGTTTTCCCAAAGATGGAAGTAATGTTATGGGCCGGTACGACTTTGGGTCGTCTGGGGGTTTGTCGCCACTTTTCGGGATGATTCGTATAAATCCGCGTCGCCATATACGAGGAAATACGCACTTCGCAATACAACGGTTGTAAACGGTTAAAATCGCATCACCGGCCTTTTTTACACGGTTCTATAATCATCCGATTAGATATTTTATCTTCACCTCATGATTTGTTGAGTGGTAACCCCTTGACAACGTTAGTAAATTCGTTAGTGGATGAAAGGTCTGACGCTGGTGATTCAGGTGTGTTTATTATTTACATTGATGTTCTGAACAAACGCGAGGTCGGCCGATCGATTGGCTTTAAACTCATGACATAATGGAAACCACAGGCCTTCTTTATCTAATTTTTATACTATTTTACGCAATAAATTACCCTTAGATTTTTGCACCGATGCTCTGTAGCGGGACTTGGCAACTCTAAACGTATTTAACGCAATTGAACCGTCTTCGGGTAAAATGTAAAAAGGAGACATTTGAATAAATAATTAACATTCCGCTTAGCATTAACGGAGGTCGACGGCGATCTGTTTATTTTTAACCCGAAATAATATTTATCCACCACGATCAGGCGGGTCATCATTATTAGACAATATAGTTACTAACGCAACTCAAACGAATAAAACGTAAGGCCGTCATGTGATGACCGTAATTTTTATCGTGGTTGGCGCAGATGTATTTAAAGATAACTAGGGGGGGAATTGGAAGAGTCGAGAAGTCAGAACACCAAGGTGGTTTATTTATGGCATCGAGAAAGATTGTTATTTGATTATTTTTTATCGTTGAATACGTACCCACAACATCAACAAAATTCATATTATACGACGATAAATACGTACCTAGGGAAATGTAAAAGTTCGCGGAATATTTTCATTAAAAATTAGATACAAAATAAAAATTAACGAAAATATTCTGCTAGCCTTAGGACCTCCTCTCGTATTTACGATATCATGACAACAATTTAGTGATATGCTTATTAGGACGAACCTAAATAGTTATTGTACTAGCAATCCAGTAATTTTGAGACCTGACTTTGACGATTCTCAAGTATTGTTAATTAACCAGAATTATGTTCAAGTTGATCATAAGTATGAGTATTATATTTAAGTATGCGAGATGAATCATTTAGGACAGGACTCGGGAAGGTAGGTAAGGAAAAATAAGTCTTAAATGTACGTAGCATAAAGACGTTTCGGTAAAATTCTTTGCGTTCATTTCCGAGACTTCGTCGAATATACAAGCTAAAGTAATAAATGCAGGACTTAAAAAATTCCTGTAAAATTCTAGGCCTAGCATTCATTGCCTAGGATTTGTAGAATCTACACCACAAGCAGCAAAGACCGACTTTGTCGCAGCATCTACTAAAGGTCGCTTGGTCGAGGTTTCTTAATTATTCATCCCAACGGTAATTTCAAAACATTACAATCCATGATGATGATGCCATTTCACCGATTATGGCCTGAGTGACCGTATTCCTGACTTTCATGGTTATGAGTTGAGAACTAAGATTCGCTTCAGTTCATCATGTGACTGTCATTATCATCATCTGGCATTTATCCATACTTATAAATAGAAATAATGATACGTAAAGAAAATGCGACAAATCCAATTAATAAAAGGGTCCAACCATGTACAAAAAAAAACACGCCAAGCATCGCTTATATTTAGCAGGTCCATGCCAAAAATAGAAATTCTTGTTTATAATTTTGCAGTTGTAATAAAATATTTAAGTTATAGTTTACATATAAGCACTTTTATACCATTGTTTTAGAAATAATACTACTGCACCTAATGTACATTTTTGTGAGCGTACATACTTTTGTAATAAATTATTCTTATTCTTATATTATAAAAGTCGCAAAAGCAGAGAGTTACAGCCAAAGATAGACGGTCGCACGGGAGAGGTAAATTTCACAATAAATACACCATAAATCAATAGTAAATATTATGTCATGCGCACTGCAACGGATCTGATAGGACTTCATTTTATCCTATGTTAATTTCTATAATTGGTTAAAGTGTGTTGAAGTAAAAAATGCGTAGAAAGTCAGTGTAAGTCGCGTTATGCTAGAGACAAGAGCTGAGCTTTACTTATATTCGCATTTTGCCTGTTTGACCGTTAGTGAAATTATCATTTGAATACCACCTATCAGAGTAACGTGTTTTTCTAAGTGGTATTCTCTGATAAGGTAACAGTCGAGAGTGGAGCTGGGGGGCGCAAGATCAAGGTTAAGATAATCACCGAGATTTGGCATTTTACAACTTTCGAAGAAGATTTCGCATAATTAGCAAGCTTCAATTAAAAAAACATATATATCTACTTATACAATTTCTAGTGTTTCATTACAGCAGCAATTTTCGAAAGCCCTGTTTTTTGAACAATGCGAAAGATTGCACAAAAATATGTTCTGTTAACTTAACTGGAAAAGTACAAAGGTTATATCTTAATTTTATTTTTAGAATGCCAAACTTGGGATATTTAACAGGCACAGCGTCTCGCTACTTGGCTGTTTGGCTGAAGAATATTCATTCATCGTTTTTTATTAGCTACGGCATTGTTTGCATTAGCGATTTTGCTTTACATTTACACTACACAATAAAACATAGCACTTTGGACTATTGAGATTGATACTTCATGAGACTATTTCCTATGAACGACTTGATAAAAATGAGGGTCCAAAAGTTTGCGGTCTACTCATCGAGGATCAGACAAAAAAGTATATTCGCATCGGCATAATAAGAGCAGTTTCGCATTAGCCATGGCCATTCACATTATTTTGTGGTTTTCATAATTGAAGCAAGGTCATGCCTTAAGAATCGTAGCAGATGGCGATCTGTATTTTTCTGCCTACACACTGCCTGATAAGGGCGTAAGTTTATATATGTAGATGATCGTACAAGTGTGCAATAGTCATTAAAAACGCAACAGTTCTATTCCTAATCGTCGGTTATTTCGGTTTAAAGTAACACCCCTCCGATAGACAAAATATACATGTACACCTACAACAATGCTGATGGTGCCTCGACCAATGTGATGTGTTGTAGATGAAAAACCAATAGAAATGTTCTAAATCCGCCGGCACCGCTAACATCTATTGGTACATAGACCTCTTCAAAAAATATAATATGTACCATATTTACAACAATTCTAATGGTGCAACGAACAATAGATGGGTTGAGAAAAAAATTGAGATATGTATAACGCCCAGTCGCCCTCAACGTCTAACATCTATTGGTATAACTTTGCAAAGAGTATAGCATAGATAACTTTGCAAACAGTTATGCCCAATCTCCCCTAACTATAAACATGACACGAGGCAGTGGCATAAAGAATATTACACACGCTGTACTTCCAAACAGGCCTGTGGCCTATATCTATCAAAAAAATCCTTTTGTTAAATACTTTTCTGAATCACCGGTACAAGGACGGATGGGAATATTATTTCATCATACATGGTGGACCCTTTTATTTGATTTAATCCTCTGACAATGCAGACCTTTTACAAAGGAGAGGATTACATTGGAAAGTGCATTCAGTGAAAGTAGAGTCAGTAACTAAAGTTGTTGATAGAATCTGAATGTTTTAGTTATTAAATATGACAATCTTAACTGACTGCAAACAGGCAGGAGGGATATTACGCCATCACGTTTATTGGCAATTTGTGACATTGTCGCATTGTTTCCACTTTGTCACATCGAGCCTGTATGTGTGAGCTATGCTTGTCAAATTATAGTCCGCTCTTTAATAATTTTGTAACAAACATGCAATGATTTAGTAAATTTTGAATTCATTCATCTCTCCTAAAACTGTAGATACTCGTAAATCAACACACTTTCGTTGCTGACCATACAAAACTAACCAAAACAAAATAATATCTAGTTATTTACTGATGTAGTAAGTACCCTTAAAAGGGGTGAATAGAAATGGAAGGAAATAGAATAGATTTCGACTGTGAAAAGAATTTCAACTTTAAAATAATAATGGTTCATTATTAACAGTCTCTCAAAATAATTTTATATAATTAAAGCAAAGTTGTGCTGATTATTTTATACCTTGCCTATTTATAAAGACTGAATGCGGACTAGACAATCATTTAATAATTTTTAAGTGAGTGAAGGAAACTGGCATGTACTAGAACTAAAAATTTGTAGACTTGTGACATCTACCAACTCGCACTGGGGCCGCGTAGATGAAGGCCCATTCCCTCTCACAGAGAGGAGACCTGTGTCCCAGGAGTGGTCTCTTTATGGCATGACTATGATTATGATGTTAGTGGGTACTAGGATGGTGCAACTGGCAGTATGGTGTCTGCACAACAAGCTTATTAATTGTGCCATAGCTGGTGGTACGGCTTGCATAGTCACCCAGATTGCATTGAAGCCTCAACAAAAATTATTTACACAAGCTTTTTATTAACTTGCAATGTACTTTTAATGTACTTTTACCCGCGGCTTCGCTCGCAGTGAAGCCAATTTTTTTAAATTTTTTTTAATAAAAAGTATCCATGTTACTGCCAAGAATATATGTACAAAGTTTCATGATGATCGGTTCAGTAGTTTTTGCGTGAAAGCTTAATAAACAAACTTACATTCACATTTATAATATTAGTATGATGTATGTTCGGACCAAAACTTGCATCTGTATTTTAAAGCTGTTCTCCCAACCGATTAAGATGAAATTTTGCATACACTTTTGGTTTGGATGATAATGCACGGTAAGCTAATATTTCTTGTAACCAATGTTACAAAAAAAATTGAACTTAACGCAACAGTAGCCTTAAAGTAATAAGGCATAAAGTTTATAATCCTTCAGCAATATCTTAATAAAAATAAAATGGTTCATCTGCTAAAAAGAGAAGTCTCACTCACAGAAGCTAGAGATTTCATCTCTATGAAACAGGACTTAAGGTCTACAATCTTACAGCGTTTTTATCAACTTTACAACTTCAATAAAAGTCTCTTCGTCAAAAAGCGTAGCATTTCTTAATCCAATCGACATCAGTCTTTATGTAACAGAGCATAAAGTATATAATTCTACATTTATTAGATCAAATTTCCTGCCATTTCCATTTATAATTAATCTTACCTGATATAGATTCATTGTTGGTATCAGGATTCTCTAATAAGTGGTAGTCAGCGTTGGTGTCCAAGCCGTCAGCAATAGTTTGCCACGCTTCCTTGGAATTATTACTATTGTTGCTGCTCTGGTGAATATTATCTACATCTCCGTCTCCTATGCTAGACTCTCGCTTTAGTTTCGGCTTCTTCTCTTCTGCATCTTGGGTGTGTCGTCTTCTCCTCTTGTAGGGTGTAAACAGCCGCACAGGGCCCATCGCTGGAAAGTGGTAAATGAGATTGTCATATTAGGCTTTTAGTGGCTTGAGTACAGTATGCAACAGTGATTTAAATTAGGTGAGCTATATTGACTGATTTTTGGAAAGAAAAATATAATTTTGAACTAAGTGAAAACTTTGACCTAATAGTCAGGGAAAGTAATTGTTTACCAATTTTGACAATTTAATCCCATTCAATGAAACAACACTAACATTGAAAGTATCTATCTGTCACACAGTCAAATAAACATTATCATTTTATGATCTTCAAGTACAAAAAGATAAACAATTAATGTCTCTGACTGTACTTTTTTGTACAGCCAACCGCACATCTAGGCATCGCACTGTATAGGCGATTTTCACTGCAAATGTTACTAGTGATGTGGATCAATCTTTGCTAAATAAACTGAAATTTAAGTGTGCGGTTTCATCAAGTTAGTTTACTCTATTTCCAAACTAGTGAGCTATTATATTGCCAATTCTGTCTAAACTTGCGGATCTATTTAGAGTGCAGGTTTTCTTGAACTACAAAACTACTAGTTAATAACTCTGTAGGACCGCACCATAAGCAACATAACATTACACCATGCCTGGATACCCAAAGGGATAAGCAGAGGTGTATCTGAAGCACACAGAAATTTCGCACGCTATGTTTCAGTACTATGTAATTGGGGGCGAACCTATACCTTAAGGTCCTTAAGGAATTCCTCTCAAAATCAGAGGTTTTTTTTTATTTGATCTTCATTCCTAAAAATAGCTACAGTTCAGGAAACTAATAATCGGACACAACAGTAAGAAAGTAAATTTAGAAATATTTGTAACAATTATTAATGAATTTACTTTAAATAATGAGCCATGAACAATTTTGATAAGACCTAAGTAACCAGAGTACCAATTCTCATATTTTAATTTGATAAGCATAATACATAATTTTGATTATCTGCCTTATTATGGAAGGACAAGATAATCTTTGATAATCTAAACACATTGTTTCTTTTTGTGTGCCTTTAAATAATATTTATTTTTAATGCTTAAATGAAACACGTGATTAATGGTCAGCCCCCAACCCTAAACAAACGCTATCATGTATCGGTGTATTTCAGGGAAACATTGCTATTGTAAGTCTTAAATGCTTTAAAAGGTGTATGTAAGGATCATATATAGGATCATATTATTCAGCCTTTGACAGGTTCTGCCAAGCCCCATGAGAAAAGGTGTAACTTAATGTATGTTCATGTTCAATACTTTGCGAGGTTCAAATGAAATATGAGGATAGACATTTTATTATAAATATTAATATATAATGTAGGGATTTTATCTGTACAAATTGTTGCATTTTAGAGATGTGGTGTTGCTTTTGTTTGATAAAATAATCTTCCTAAAGATTCCAGGTACCTTAACGAGTCTTCATTTGTTATTCTGTTATATATTACTATAAGGGCACTTCTGCCAAACCCTTTAGGAAATACAGGTGAGATGTTTTGTATGTATTAATGTATTATTTTTTGTAAATTGATGTCCAGCATTGGTAAGTACTTTGTGTTTATATATTGTAAATATAGGGATTCAACTGAAATTACATATCATCAGGCAATTCCAGTATTTTTTTCACAATATTACTACCTACTTTTACGTGACATATTATGATAATTTGATACTTATACATGTCATATTATTTAATAATTTCTTGTTATTATCTATACTAATAAATCAAATTGAAATATCTGTTTTTAAAATCGGAATTACAGGTTTCAGTAAGCGCTTATGAAAGTTTGATACTGTATGTTAGCTAAAACAAAAAAACCATTTATATTATTTTTCTTTCTCTTTGTTTTGGCTTATCATCATAACAGCTGGACCAACATTGTGATAATTTGATATGCATATGTAAATGTTATTACAATCGTAATTAAATGTTTTGTTATATTATAATACAATTTGAAATTGGTAAGAATTGTGCCCTGTTTAATAAAATTACCATAGCAAAACTATGCTTTACCATAGAATGGTTTGTTATGCTATATTACCATGCGCAACAGACCAGATAGGGAGTCTACAGGCCGATGAGTCCTGATTGGTTGAGATCACTGAGAAACTACCAATCGGAACCCTGTATTTGCATAAACTGAGTTAAGTTGAACTAATCGCGATAAGTTTCAATGGTGATATCGGCCCTAAGTACAGAAAAGGGAGTGTCTACCACTATGCTATATTACATGCATGAGTGTTTGTTTACAATAAACCACATTCTATTTATATCTAAGCATATATTGATCTGTTGTCTTACAATGACTAAGTTTCTTAAGTTTAATAAATTATTGTACCAAAATTAAGCCTGACCACAGAAAAGCTTTTTATGGTACTTGTATGTGTGTTGGTTTACAACAAATCATATTCTATTTATCTATGTGTGAATTGATCTGTTGTTTGATTTAAACACTAAGTACCTTTTATAAACTTGCTGTATATTTTATTATTAATTGCTGTTGTCAACTTAGTTTTTAAATTTTAAGCAAAAACAATGCTATCAAACAATATAATATGTTATAATAATGTGTATAATCACAAATTGTGCATGTGGTGTTAGCCTATAATTAATTGTTACACTTATAAATCAACAAAATAAAAAGAAACTGTAAAGGTACTGTGTAAACAATTGTTGGTTAACCAAATGAATAAAAAAAATAAATAGGAAGTTTCAGGCGATATTAAGTAGATAATAAAATAAAAATTAAATTGAGTATATTTGCCTTCTATGCATTCCTAAACTATTGATCCGATTGTGATGAAATTTTGGCCCTGGTTCCTGATCCAAAAAATCTATACAAAAATTTTAATATTTGCATTGCAACACATGCCGTGTACCTAGTCAGAGATATAATTCGGATTCTCTTTTCATTTATATTTATTTATCGACGTGGACTGTTTCCATATTGGCGCAATTACAAGTATCTGCAATTTGGCCTAGTTGCCTGATTGTTGTTATCATGCCTATGCTCATGTTTACATTCCTAGTGCCTACTTTATTGATTAGTGATGTACTTGTAGATATGTTTATGCCTGGCTAATTACTGACTTACTGTATCTTAATTAAGAACTGTCACAGGCCCCACCTGACTGATCATCGCAGCATGCCCCACAAGTACAGCTTGTAGCATGAGGGGTTAGTATCCCCTCATCTATCAGGGTCTGGATACTTCGCCCTCCAAACCTAATAGATCTCTTCCAGTCTTTACTAGAAGCCCTCCCACATAAGGCCTCAAATTCACTTGGTGTGTACCATTCCATTCCATACTTTATACATCTTCCCCTTCCCCCAGAACCAAACTTCTTTTTGTGTAGTTCTGCCGGCGTGTTTTTGCAGCGGATCGGCAATATGGGCATGTTAGCCCATCCCCGTGAGGTGTGCCTGGCGCTGGCTGCACTCGAGCTGCTCTCGTCTTGCCTATTCGTAGGCGATGGAGGGTTCTGTATCACAATATGAGTCGGCTTTATGTCATCTGACACTGGCCCGCCTGATATAAATCCATTATCAACACATATCATGGGCTTGAAGTGCGGCAGCTGATCTGACGTTATCACGTTAAATGTCGTGCCAGTAATAAGCGTACCGACCGGCAGGGACACTGGGACCGTGACCACGCCATTAGATTCACTAGACAATCTTGTATTTTTGATTGCAGTCGACAAAACAGCCCCGCCATCAGATCGTCCGGCGTCGTGCTCGGCCCCCGACGACAGGGGATCGGCTTCGGAAACTTCGGTAATGTCCGGCATAACGACGTTGTCCGAACCTCTATTCTCCGCCATATCTTGTTTCCGCCCACCCAGGCATACACCCTTGCGGTGCGGATGTATTTTATCAATCACGTCATGAACGTTTAACAACTTAGATGCACTCACACTAAATGCACTAGAATATTATGAACTTCTTTCACACACAAACTATGGTCCGCCATAATTAAATCGAAAATTGAAAAAAAACATTTCATTCATGTACGCTACTTAGGTTATGGCGGGAATTTTAAATTAGGTACATATCTAAAATGAACAATTCACATATCTCCACCGTTCTAAACGTTTTAATATGATCTTCCGATAGTTTTTAATAATTAAGTTGATAAAACTACAATGTAGAATTTTTTTATGCATAACAATAGCAGACTATGCCTTGTAATATTTTTTTTGGAAAAAAGAGTTTTTATTCAATTCAGAGTTCTCGATCGGCTGTCAATTCATTACAAACGTTGAATTTTATGATCTTTCATATATTTTAGTTTATTTTTACATCTTTTACATTATTAAATACCGAAACTTTATCCAATTTAATACTTTGTAATAGTTTCAGTCAAAGCTAGCATTTAGTTCTGGATTTCTGTTCGAAGATTTATAGATTTTTCTTTCTTGTTTGTAATTCATTGTAATTGTTGTTTTACATGATCCACACTATACCGTGCAATTCATTGCTGATATGGCATTTTGGCACTGGCAACACTGCTTAGTTATTCCTCAAGAAGGCGCGAATTTCAAACAAAGCAGCATTTACTTCAGTGATAAGTAAGCGCTGCTTTGTTCAAAATTCGCGTCGTAAGTGATATGAGAAGTTCTCACTTACGTCGCTGTTTTATCAAAATAACCTTAAAATTCTTACGAGGTACTAACAATTAAAAAAAAAAAAAAGCAGATACTAATGGCTCTATTAAAAGGATCTTTGAATTATAAAAAACGATTAATATATTTATGTTTTATTTAGTTATGTAGAAAATAACTGAGTACCGAGTCCATGTGTGACATACTCTTTGGCAATGCTTTTAGTGGAATAACGAGACACGCTTATTGCAGTCCGGACGATTGTTAATCTTCTTATAGTCCGTGACAAACGTGTGTGCCCGGGGGCAAAATACGTCTGGGCTGGACCACCAATAAGAGCCAAGTAATCTGAGATGGGGAGCGGCGGCATCAACCCGGCTTGAGAACCTTTTGTTTGGAAAAAAATTGGCCAAAAGCGGCGCGTCTCAAATGCAATGAAAGTCAAGTGATGCGATGCGAATGAGACTGACTATTGAAAAATCTTTCTACCAATCCAAGCAGCTAACGCGCTTTTTAATTTCTCACATTTATTTTTCGAACATTTTCTTTCCAGAAACTGAGCCTCAGAATCAGATAAGTGAGTCGTTGAAGTAAGAAGTGGGTGAGTCGGGGGAAGCAAATTAACTTAACAAAAAGCAGTCAAATTACTTTGATACGTTCTATTTTTAAAGGACCGATCAGTGTGGCGAGTGGCGACTGGCGACGCTTGAGGAGGCCTATGTCGAGCAGTGGACGTGTTTCGGCTGAAATGAAGTTAATGGGGATGATGTTACAATTTTATCATAGTCTTCACGCTATTCCCGCTTTTACAGAACTGACAAGAAAATCTAAACAAAAATATCTTTAAATATTTTTTTAGCGTTCCTATCACTTTCCAAAACTAAATAGTAATCTGTTGCGAGTTTTATAATAGGCAAGGAGGTTGCCTCTAAATAGGTGAGGATAATATGGAATAGATTCGTTCTGTCCATCCATCAAGTTAAATCAATCCTACCTAATCTTATCTCGAACTACCTTACTGGGGTCGAAAACATTCGAGGTACGACCATTAAATGGGGAAGGCAATGGCCAACGGCCATGGGCCGGTCCACAGTATTCATATATTATTTCAACTTCAATTACCGTGCGCATTTGCACTAACAAGTTAACTTTGTCATGCTTGAACCTCCTTATACAAAACCCCGAAAAACAAAAGAAGGTGCAAGTGTGTATGTGTTTGTTTTTTGATTTGGTGTTGTATTTCACTATTTAGTTATGGTACTTAAAGAGCAAGTTCAATAGTAAGGTACCTATAATGCCAAAAGTTATGACTGAATAGATCACCCGAATAACATTAAACTAACATAACCGATGATTGTATCTGGGTGAACTGTACACATCTGCCTACCACATTAGAGCGTACCGGCTTGATGTTATGTTATGAAATGGCGTAAACAATAGACAGATATGCGATTGCAGCAATCCCGAGAGATTTGCCATTGTTTATTAAAGAGTTCCGTTGTATATCTCCGAAGTTCTTTAACAGATTTTGATCACAAAATGCACAGGACCAAGAAGAAGCACCAGCTTCACCAGAATCATCAAAATCGGATCACCTAGTAAAACAGTTTTGAGGTAAACACAATCGAATTGAGACCTAGTATTTTAGAAGTCTGTTAAAAACTAAAACCCGACTACTGAAGAATCACGCTCTAAAAAGTGGGCGGCCTTCCAACGCAACGTCTTCCGGTTCTCGGTCGCCACTCCAGATCTTTTCAGCCCCATCGGCCATCCGTTCTGCGAGCAATGTACCCCGCCCACTGCCACAGTTTGACAATTCTTCGGACTAATTCGGTAACCCGGTAACTGTGGCATTTTTGTACCGTTACTGAATCGCGTTTGCATCGCGACAGAAGCGCGACAGTATCACGTTTGCATCGCGACTGAGAATCGTGGTGTGGGCGAGGGCAAACAGCTAGCGACCGCATCGCGATTGTATCGATGCGAACGTGCGACAGCATCGCTACAAAAAGCTACCTTTGGCGAGGGGCCTAACTCCGGGCTAGTACCGCTTCGACACCTTGCAAAGTCGTCGTCTGCATACTGCAATTTATGAACGTGTGAATAGGTAAATTGTTTGCGATAACATCGCGTTCGCAGCGCGTTTTAGTTGCGTGCGACGCGCGTCGACGGTGCCTGTAAAAAATGTGGTGTTTAAGATCTTAGTACTAATTATCATCAATTTATACCTACAAAGGTAAAGCATTTAGATATTTTTTTATTGTTACCAAATTGCTGTAGTATTAAAACTACAAATTGAAACAGGGAAATCATAAAGCAGCTATTCTCCATAAGATTCATTTCAGGGGGGTGACCTTAACCTCTTAGAGTACCTAAGGTTATTTTGAGTGTGTGTAAGGGACAGAAGTATATGACTTGTATACATCTGTCAATTACACGATCTCAAAATAACCTTACTCTAAGAGCTTATGGTCACCCCAACGAAAAGTTAAATCTGCTAACAGCGTTAGTCGGCTTATAGATTCAATACTTTTCAACATTGCCTCCTCTGGAGTAAGCGATTCCAATTAAAATCGAATTAGCTCTCAAGATATGAAGAACCATCCAGGATTCACCATCGTTAACATTTTAAGTATTTATTTTAGCTATCTATTTATCTAATCTAAAACCTATAAACAAGCAATTCTTGTTTATATATCTACCTACCCTACCTACCACACCTACTCTACCCACCTACCCTGTCCTACCTATCCTACCCACCTACCCTACCCACCTACCCTGCCCACCTACCCTACCCTACCCACCTACCCTGCCCTACCTACCCTACCCTACCTACCCTACTCCACCTATCTTACCTTATCTTGTGGAGGGGCCGAGAAATAACTCGGACACTTCGACCCATTGGGATTTATTGTGGTCCCCTAGATTCCTTACTCCTCCCTAATCTCGTTGAAAACTCTTTTCATGAGTTTTACAACGAGACTAGGTGATATGAGCCTATAGTCTTCCGGTTATGGATATCCAACCCCTAGGAGACTCATTCGCTTACCAGCCAGTGCATCACATGTGCACAGAAGGTGCTCCATGCGTTCCGTATGTTCCCCACACAACCTGCACATGGGTGTCGCCGCCAGACCCATCTTCATGAGCATGTCGTTGGTTCCAAAGTGCCCAGTAAAGGCTCCAAGCAGGTAGCGGATTTGCCCCCTGCTCATATTCCAAATGCATTTCCGGGCTTTGAAAGTAGAGCCTAGAAATTTCTTTGAGTGTTGTAGACCGGTATTAGACAGCCAATGTGTTCGTTGTCTGTGATCTGCAAACTCCCTAAATGCGGCTTTTACGAGACACGTCGAAATGCCTACACATTGTTCTGGGCCCACAAAATCATTTGCTGAGCCCTCTCTTGCAGTTCATCTGCCACTTCGTTACCATGGATTCCTTTGTGCTCAGGGACCCATATCAGTCTTACCCTGTTATGCTTCCCAAGCCTGTTTAGGGTCCGGATAGCATCCAGAACAAGTCCGGAGTCCACTTTGTAGGATGGCTTTGATTGCAGCCTGACTGTCACTAAGAATATATATGGATTTACCTCTGGTTCCTCTATCTATATTCTCTTGAGCACAGGTTATTATGGCATATGTTTCTGCTTGGAATACAGTTGCCATCTTACCTAAGCTTTTGCTACATTTGTAACCTTTTGCGAATATGCCCGCTCCTGTACCTGATTCCATTTTGGATCCATCAGTGTACCACACCAGACTATCTTGTTCTCGTGGATCTAGTCCCTTCGTCCAGTTCTCTATTGTAGGAATTTGGACCTTAAAAGACCTTTCAAACACAAACATAGTTTGCATTTTATCAGATATCATGCTTGTTACCCGATCCAGGCCTTCATTTCCATCGAACTTTGTATGGCTTAGAGGTGCTTTGGATGTCTTTGGCTTAGAGGCATCCCATAGTCCAGCAACAGCAAGACGATGTAATGTCTTCCATGCTTCGAATTCAACCATCATATGCAGCGGAGGGATATTGAGGTATCTCTCAATCGCTGCCGTAGGTGTTGTCCTGAAAGCACCCGTGATGCCGAGACACACTGTTCTTTGTAACCTGGTGAGTGGCACTTTGCACGAGGCAAGCTTTGTTCTTGGCCACCACACTATACTGCCGTATGTGATAATAGGTATTATCATTGTCCGGTACAGCCATAGTATCACTTTGGGCTTTAGCCCCCAAGTTTTACCGTAGGTGGAACGACACATGCCGAACACTCGTACTCGTAATATTTTCCACATGAGTTTTCCACCTGAGTTCTTTATCAAGCGTTACACCAAGATATTTAACTTCGGTGGACCAGGGCAGCTTTATTCCATTGAGGCAGGACTCTCCTAGTTGTCTCTTCCTCGTGAATGGAATAATGACTGCTTTGCTTGGGTTGATAGAGAGGTGATTCTTTGTACACCATTCCTCTGTCATCCTCAATGCCTGTTGTAATAATCCAGAGACCATGTTCGGGTATTTACCATTAACTATTGTAGCTATGTCATCTGCATAGCCTAAATGTGTAGAATGGTCCGGTATTGAGTTTGGTGAGTAGCGAGTCTACTACCAAGCACCACAATAGTGGTGACAGCACTCCGCCTTGCGGACAACCTCTTGTTGTTTTATCGCTAAGTCTGTCTCCCATCAGTTCCGATCTAACTATTCTGCTTCTCAGCATATAGTCAATCCAGTTGCACGTGGTATCATTGATGCCATGTTCCTTAGCAGCAATGCGTATGGACTCAAATGTGGTCTTGTCGAAGGCTCCCTCTATGTCGAGGAAAGCCCCGACACATATCTCTTGTCCCTCTAGCGCAGCCTCGGCTCGACTTGCAACATAGTGCAATGCCGTTTCCGTAGATTTGCCTGGGCTGTAGGCGCACTGTAGTTTATGTAGAGGGAATACTTTAAGTGATCCCTCTCTTAGATACCTGTCTACAAGTTTCTTCAGAGATTTTAAGAGAAAGGATGATAGACTGATGGGCCTGTAAGCTTTAGCTTCTTCATAAGTCGGTCTGCTCATCTTCGGTATGAAGGTGACTTTGACCTCTCTCCATGCCTTGGGTACGTAACCAAAGGCTATGCAGGCTCTGTAGAGCCTACTTAAATGGGGTATCAAAACAGATGCCCCTTCTTGCAATAGTATTGGGTAGATGCCATCCGGACATGGGGATTTGAGAGGCTGAAAGCCCGCTATGGCAAGCTTCAGCTTATTTTCATCTACCACTTTCTTTGCCGTGAGCCAGTTGTTTTTGGTCGTGTGCCTTGTGAGCTCGTCCCTTGTGACTGGTTCCTCTTCATCGCTGTCGCGCAGTATACAAACAGGGAAGTGAGTCCTAAACATCACGCCCAGAGTGTCCTGTCCAGTTTCCGTGAGATTATCCATTCTCATCCTTTACAGCTGAGAGTGGGTTTGTCTTGGTCATGGACATTGCTTTGCACAACCTCATACCATTCGGCAAATCTTCGATGGAGGTGCAATGCTTCCGCCAATTAGTTCTTCTGGCCTTGCGTACCGCCGTGTTATACCTCGTCAGCATGCTATGATAGCCAGAAAAATCTTTCCTGGCTTTTGCATCATTAAAGGCCTTTCGTGTTTCCTGATGTATTTTAGCTAGTTCAGGAGTCCACCATGGTACCTTTTTGCAAAAGGCCTTTTTCTCTGGGCAACCTACCCTACCTACCCTACTCTACCTACCATACCCTACCTACCCTACCCTAACTAATCATGTAGTATATGATGGTCCGAGATGCGATACCTACCCTACCTACCCTACCTATCCTACCTACCCTACCTGCCTTACCTACCCTACCTGCCCTACCTACCCTACCTGCCCTACCTGCGCAACCTACCCTACCTACCCTACCTACCCTACCTACCCTACCAACCCTACCTACCCTACCTACCCTACCTACCCTATCTACCCTACCTACCCTACCTACCCTACCTACCCTACCTACCCTACCTACCCTACCTACCCTACCTACCCTACCTACCCTACCTACCCTACCTACCCTACCTACCCTACCTACCCTACCTACCCTACCTACCCTACCTACCCTACCTACCCTACCTACCCTACCTACCCTACCTACCCTACCTACCCTACCTACCCTACCTACCCTACCTACCCTACCTACCCTACCTACCCTACCTACCCTACCTACCCTACCTACCCTACCTACCCTACCTACCCTACCTACCCTACCTACCCTACCTACCCTACCTACCCTACCTACCCTACCTACCCTACCTCTCCTACCTACCCTACCTACCCTACCTACCCTACCTACCCTTCCTACCCTACCTACCCTACCTACCCTACCTACCCTACCTACCCTACCTACCCTACCTACCCTACCTACCCTACCTACCCTACCTACCCTACCTACCCTACCTACCCTACCTACCCTACCTACCCTACATACCCTACCTACCCTACCTACCCTACCTACCCTACCTACCCTACCTACCCTACCTACCCTACCTACCCTACCTACCCTACCTACCCTACCTACCCTACCTACCCTACCTACCCTACCTACCCTACCTACCCTACCTACCCTACCTACCCTACCTACCCTACCTACCCTACCTACCCTACCTACCCTACCTACCCTACCTACCCTACCTACCCTACCTACCCTACCTACCCTACCTACCCTACCTACCCTACCTACCCTACCTACCCTACCTACCCTACCTACCCTACCTACCCTACCTGCCCTACCTACCCTACCTGCCCTACCTACCCTACCTGCCCTACCTACCCTACCTACCCTACCTACCCTACCTACCCTACCTACCCTACCTCCCTACCTACCCTACCTACCCTACCTACCCTACCTACCCTACCTACCCTACCTACCCTACCCACCCTACCTACCCTACCTACCCTACCTACCCTACCTACCCTACCTACCCTACCTACCCTACCTACCCTACCTACCCTACCTACCCTACCTACCCTACCTACCCTACCTACCCTACCTACCCTACCAACCCTACCTACCCTACCTACCCTACCTACCCTACCTACCCTACCCACCCTACCTACCCTACCTACCCTACCTACCCTACCTACCCCACCTACCCTACCTACCCTACCCACCCTACCTACCCTACCTACCTTACCTACCCTACCTACCCTACCTACCCTACCTACCCTACCTACCCTACCTACCCTACTTACCCTACCTACCCTACCTACCCTACTTACCCTACCTACCCTACCTACCCTACCTACCCTACATACCCTACCTACCCTACCTACCCTACCTACCCTACCTACCCTACCTACCCTACCTACCCTACCTACCCTACCTACCCTACCCTACCCTACCCTACCTACCCTACCTACCCTACCTAGTATCTCGCGATCCCCTCGTGAAAAATGATTAAATTACTAAAATGGCTATTAAAAAATAGGGGTTGGTGATAAAAAGGTAAAAATTTAGGGTTGTATGTATTTTTTAATGAATAGAAAATAAAAACAAAAATTTTTGTCCAAAACTAAAAAATAAAATGTTAAGGGTGAACAACCCTTATCACTTAGGGGTATGAAAAATGGATAGTAGCCGATTCTCAGACCTACTGAGTATGCATATTAAATTTGGCAAAAATCAGTAAAGTCGTTTCGGAGGAGTAAGGTAACTAACATTGTAACACGAGAATTTTATATATAAGACTAGCTTTCTCACGCGGCTTCGCTCCCGTCAACTGGCTACCTACCTACCCATCTAAACCGTTTACGCAGCGCACGCAACTCTCAAAAAGGAATATTTTTTCCCGTTTTTGCTACATTTTTCATTTATGCTCCGCTCCTATTGGTCGTAGCGTGATGTTATATAGCCTATAGCCTTCCTCAATAAATGGGCTATCCAACACAAAAAGAATTTTTCAATTCCAACCAGTAGTTCCTGAGATTAGCGCGTTCAAACAAACAAACAAACAAACTCTTCAGCCATATTAGTATAGATTAGTAGGATAGGATAGGATAGTATGAAGTAGTATAATCTGAATCTCGGAAGCGGATCCAACGATTTTCATGAAATTTAGTGTGCAGGGAGTTTCGGGGGCGATAAATCGATCTAGCTAGGTTTCATTTTATGAAAACGTTGTTTTCTCTATTTTCACCCGAGCCGAGCTCGGTCGCCCAGGTACTTCCTCTTTAAGTTTCGTGGCAAAGTGTAATAAGCGCCTATTGATTTACAGCTTATACCACCTGTAGAATTTGCTTCATGTTACATTCTGTAACTCGAAAGATTATTTCAGTCTAAATTCTTCATCTTTAATTCTCTTGCCTTTTTTCCAATTTATTTGGAGTCGGATTATCATCTTTCCTTCCATACTTCTCAAATAAACACACCTTTTAGATATTTAATTCTTCATATAGAATCTTTATCGTTTTTAGGTCTTCGTCAACTCTTATAGTCATCCAGATTCATGCTTAAAAATATCCTCTGCATCACAGGCCTTTACAACATCATCATCATCTTTTCCGCCGTAAGATGTCCACAGCACAGGCTTCGCCCAAGTGTCGCCAGATATATATACCTAAACCGGAAAAAAAACACAAATATTTAATTATTCGCCGTCTTTTTCGACGTTATTTGAATAGGGCTTTGGTGTAGGCTTTCCATTAACATAATATGTGGTAGTACAATTAAATCTCTCATCTGGTTGCAAGCGCAATTTTTCACTGCAGCCAACTTGAGATATAGGTAGTTACAATAACAATTATTATGTTGCTCTGCAATTATACGCGTTTCCTCAACAAAACTCGAGTGAGAGATACAATGCTATGCATAATATATGTTTCGAAACTTTGTTGTGAATGTAATGTTGTTTTGTTTCGCTTACTGATTCCATGGAAGTCTTTTTAGAAAAACTGTGATAGATGCAATTGTTAAGAACATGTACATCGCCATTCGTTTGCCGTCAATTAACCTGCTTAATCTTTTCCCAGCTGTAAGTATCGGGGCGGCTGCCAGCCTAATTGAATGCAGTTGAATAAACGGCCATAAAAAATGTTTTTAACAAAAAAATCAAACAGACTTCAAAACATAACACTACAAAGCGAAAAATAACTTTCTTTCTATTCCTAAGTCGGTGTCTTTGGTACCTATAATTTTCCATTTTTCGACACCGACTTCGGAAAAGAAAGTTATTATTATCATTTATATTATATATATTATATATTCGCTTTAAACTGTTTTGTTTTGGAAGTCGGTTAGTCTTTTTTTTTATTTTATTTTTTATTAAACACTAAGAATAGTTTTTTACTACTTTGGCTTACATTATTGAAATTTTCATAAGGATCTCAAATTTTTTGACTATAAATTATAGCTTATTTTACTCGGGAATAATGTACCTTTCCATAGGTGAAAGAATCGGTACTGGACAGTTTCGGAGCCTGTTCGGAACAAACAAACAAACAAAAAAATCTTTCCCCTTTATAATTTTGGTTTAGAAAGAGTGTTGACACACGTAGGCTTTTGTCATTGTAGTTTCTCGGCTCCATAACAGCCTCACCAAACAAAGACATACAAAACTTTTTGGGATATGACCTTCCACACGATCGGACCAAGGTGCCTTTTATAAGAAAACACCAAATAGTGCTACTGGATTAAGCTCGGCAGAGATGATGTTTAAGAGATTGCATAGAACAAGAATTTATTTAGTAAAAAGGGAAGATACAGAAAAAGAATGCAAGAATGATCTTCTAAAAGTAAACAAAGAATTTAAGAGAGGAGACAGAGTACAAATTATAATGTGTGACAGTAATAAATGGAAATTCGGAAACATAATCAACAGAAGAGGAAAATTACATTACGAATAAAAGTACATAAGGATACATAAAAGACATATAGACCAAATCATAGAAACCTCATGCATGAATTAAAACTATTACCTACTTACCTTAAAATTACCGCTTCAACCCTAGACACCTGCAAGAGACCCTGGCTACAGGGATACAACCTGAAAGAAAGGAAACTCCGCAACCTAGTCCTCTAGAGACAAAGGATACATCTCCTGTAGGAAGCCACATGAGGAACCATAAAAGTCCCATGAAGGAACATGAGCCGATTCCAGTATAACAGGAACCAGAACCTGTGCAACCGACAGTACCAAGACAATGTATAAGTACAAATGAACCTCCTGCTATGGTGTTTTGTCGGTCACAGAGAATTAGAATTAGGAAGCCTGATCGATTGAATCTCTAGCATGGGAAAGGAATTAATAACGTGGGAGAGACTGTTAGACACAGACAATTTGATCTCATATAATCTGTGCCATAGCGGACTGCACTAATCTATTGTGATTGTCTTTGTTCAGATCCGGGGACTCTATTTATTTATTACTAGCACTTCGCCCGCGACTTCGTTTACGTGATTTCGTTTATCCTATAAATGATTCTTATGTGCAGTTAGTGAAGCCGACTAAAAACCTCATTTTCCAGAAAACTTACGAACGTTATATAACACGAGTTCGAAAAGGTATAAGTATAAATCGAAGCGCTTCTTTACACAACGGCTTGCCTTGCCTAAGGAAGCGTTTTGATTTGTTGTTGTTGAAAAACCATCAATGTCTGCTAAATTATATTAATCAATGCACACACAGATAAACCCTGAGAGGTTTGCGTTGTGTGTAAAAATCAACTGTTATTATATATGTTACGGCTAATACCCGAAGTGCGGCTACACTTAGTATTAGCCGGTTGGAGCTTAGGGCACCCCGACACGGACAGGTTAGGTTCGAACGAGATGACGGGAGCTGAAGTGAGCGAGCAAAGCGAGCGAACTCAGCTCCCGTCATCTCGTTCGTGTTAGGTTACTTTAGACCCTGCGGACGGAAATAGGAGCCCCGCGCAGCGGGGCTCCGTCGACTATGTTGCGTGGCTACACCTAGTTCTAACCGGCTAAAACTAGGTGTAGCCGCACTTCGGGTATTAGCACACCTAGTTCTAACCGGCTAAAACTAGGTGTAGCCGCACTTCGGGTATTAGCACACCTAGTTCTAACCGGCTAAAACTAGGTGTAGCCGCACTTCGGGTATTAGCACACCTAGTTCTAACCGGCTAAAACTAGGTGTAGCCGCACTTCGGGTATTAGCACACCTAGTTCTAACCGGCTAAAACTAGGTGTAGCCGCACTTCGGGTATTAGCCGTAACATATACATTAAGCATTCTGGAAATAAAAAAAATAAATTAAAAAAATAAGCTATTAAATCTATAAACAATGGGGTATCGTAGATATACAGGGTTTATTGATTTGGGACGATTCGTTATTTGACTTAAATAATATATAACATAACATTTTAGGTTACCGCCACAAATTGAAATCCTCCTCTAAAACTTAATATTTACCAACTTAACTTATTGGAGGTCTTCAAGAGGAAGATTAAGGATCATTTCCTTGCACAATGACATAATATTAGTATGTATATGTATATATATGTATTTATGTAAGTATATTTATGTTTTAATTTAATTCGTCATAGGTTATTTTAATTGTACACTGAATGCCTGCCCTCTATAATTGTCAACTATCTCTGTCAGTCTAGGGTTTGCTGTAAGAGAACTCAGCATTGAGTTAAGCTCGCCTTTGTACATGTACTTCATTATCACGTTTGTAATTTTTTTTTTGGTGTACAATAAAGAATTAAGAATTAATAACCCCATTTTGCCCCGTTGAAAGTAGAGATTTGAATAACCCAAATATGTTATTCACTCTTTTCTTCTCTTTTTTATTTTTTGTAGTTCGTTCTTAGTAAGATTCCGCAGTAAGATTCCTCAATGATGGGGGGTAGTTTTAAAAACGGTTTATGTTAATTTTAATTATTTACTTCATCCCCAAGGAATTAGATTTTTTATACAAACAAATTCTGCCCCTTTTCACCCTCTTTCCAGGTCTTTCAGGTTGAATTACCGAATATTCCTGCTTGGTGCTCCCATAGAACCCTTTGTCAAAAACGAAAACCTGTCCTGGAAGATTCCTAGCTTAGCCCTAAGCTTTTCAAAAAACTTAAAATGACAACCTTTATTGCTTACTTAGTTTGGTATTTAAGTCAACTTTCAAATTTATTAACCCAAGAAATAAGATTGTCCAAAAACAATTTAATACCCCCTAAATCGTCTTTTGGGGATTGTTTCAAAAGACTAATGATAACAAACAGTTAAATGATAACTTAATTGTTTGTTGAAGCTGGTATTTATGTCAAGTTTCATGTTCAGTGACCCAATATATCAGAGTCTTACATACAAACTTCAACACCCCCTAAATCATCATTTACGGGTAGTTTCGAAAATCTAATAATGACAATCTTTATCATTTACTTAGATTACTATTTGTACGAAGTATCAAAAATTTTGGCCAAAGGAATTAGGTTTACCTATCATACAAACTTCCAACCCCTTTTTTACCCCCTTTGGGGTGGAATTTCCAAAAATCCTTTCTTATTGGATGCCTACGTCATAGTAAGAACACACCCTCTAAGTTTCAGGTCTCTACGATCAGCGGTTTAGGCTGTGCGTTGATCCGTCAGTCAGTCATTCAGGACAAAGCATTTTATCTGTATAGATATACTTTATTGTACACCAGAAAAATATGTACAGGACAAACATTCACAAAACAAGAAGTGTACAATGGGCGGTCTTATCGCACAGGGCAATCTCTTACAGACAACCTTTGGATGGACTGTACGATAGGAGAAGAATTTAGGGCTGTCAGTGTACAAAATACATACTTAAATAATATAACTTAGACATCATAACCTACAATACATACATACAATATTATATATATATACTAATACATATCAAATATATAACAGAGAAAGGAGAAGAATAAAAATTATAGTGACAAGTAATGCTAATTTACCATTTTCTTAATCGTTGGCAGTGTTTGAGCACGTCTTATTTCAATTGGTAATACATTCCACAACCGAGCCGCTTGAATCGTGAAAGATTTATCAAAAAAGGAAGTGGAATGCACACGACAATATTTAATTTTAAATTTTCCGATGATCTCAAGGACCTAGAATGGGTGTCACAGAGGAATTGAAAGCGTTCTTTGAGATAAAAAGGAGTAAAAGGATTAAATAGCACATTAAAAAGCAAAGAAAGTATTTATGGGCATTCCGGCGAAGGCGAATAGGAAGCCATTTGAGCTTAGTACGAAATTGTAGTACCTAACGTGATCATACTTGCGCAAGCCAAATATGAATCTGAAACAGAGATTTTGAAGTCGCTCAAGCTTATTCAATTGGGTCTTGGGTGAGATCAAGATAGCTGGCATCAGCATAGTCCAGGATAGGGAGAAGAAGAGATTGTGCTAACAAAATTTTAGTGGTGATGGGAAGAAAATTACGAAGACGTCTCAGGGAGCCCGCAGAAGCAAACAGTTTGCGACTGACTTCCTGCAGTTGTTTGGTCCAGGCTAGAGTGCAGTCGATATAAATCCCCAAGTTCTTTACAGTGTTAGCTATAGGTATAATAGTGTTGTTGAAAGAAACCTGAGGAAGCGCCGACCAATCAATTCGAGGTACAGTCCGGGAACTACCAACAACAGTCACCTGAGTCTTCGTCGCAATAATCATCAGCCCAAACTCAGCACTCCAGTCACCTATTCGAGCCAGGTCCATATTAATCGTCTCAATGGCATCTCGTAACTCTCCAATAGGAGCTTGGGTATAAATCTGGAGATCATCAGCATACAGGTGGTAGAAAGAAGAAAGTCGTTGAGTGATAGCATTAATAAAGAGTGCGAAGAGAAGAGGAGATAAAAAGCCACCCTGCGGCACATCGGCAGAGGTGTGACACCAAGAAGAAAAATATTCATCAGTACAAATACGCTCCCGGCGGCCATACAGGTAACTACGAAACCATATCTATACCTACTCTATGTCGATTCCGCTGCCATTACATGTGTAGAAAATGTATCTCAAAATGTATCTCTTTAACGATTATAATAATTAATACAAGTTATCCAGCATTTATTATTTCTCGAAGTAATACACCACTAACAATACCATTAGTAATCTACCATTAACAACGAACATACCACCCTTGGTTGGGACAACCAATTGGCGCGTTCGTTCTACGCAGTTGCATGATTGTCACAACTTTAGTTTTTTTTTTATTCGCGGGCAGACATACAAGCAAGAATTGGCGTCTCATAGCCTGGCAAAATATCAGAAAGTTGGAGTGGCAGCTACAGCTCCTTTATGTGCAAGCGAAGAAAAAAATAGATTATAAGACTCAATGTCCTCTATTGGCCCTTAGTCGCATACCTCCCAACAAAGTTTGTTGGAAGGTCCAGAACCACCGTCTACACGATGGTTGCTGCCCCGACCAACCCAATTACACAGAAATTCGTGCTAGGCCTTCAGGCTGATAGGACGCTAGCTACCGATCTCAGATTTTTCGCCTTTCTTTTGCAGCAGTATGATTGTGAAATGGCAAAATTATTGAGAGGAAAATGAACACCTTTCTGTGTGTTTAAATTTGTGATGTATGGAAGTAATACAGGCTCTGCGATTTTAAGAGCTTCTGTCAGACTGCGCGCAGTGTAGGTATCTCAAAACCTGAAATATGGGGAAATCTCTGGCTATTAATGTGAACTTGTGAGTGAGAAAGTCCATTGTGTCCCTGGGAGAAAGGGTAGAAAGGGCCAACGTTTTCAACATAATAAAGATCAGTATTTCAGTGCAGGTGTCCAAAACTATATTTTATTCGGTGTGAGTAGTACATATGTGGTATTTGATTTTGGTGATGGTAGATCATTGTTTTTCTGTGCCTCATAAAGGAGCTGGTTTTAAAAATCTGTTGCCTTCCAGAGCAATCTTTACCAGCTTATCGTTAAAGTGCCGTGCGCCCTTCGTCATTAAATACTCAATTTAAAATTCTTTATTCTTATACCGGAGTTTAGTACAATTTTGTATGGACAAAAATACATAATGGCTTATTTATTCCGGACCCGTATCCCGTATGTGCCAAAACCATAGACATATTAAATAGTATGGACTGGAAATACCTACGAAAAAAATCTGCCAACCTAAACCTTAAAATGTCACATAAAATGGCTGCCGATGCTATGGTTGTGTGAATCAAGAAACACACACACACTCACAAATCTCAATAATATAATAAGTAAACAACCATTTGACAGCAGGCCTACCACGAACACAAGCACAAAAAGCGTCACATAATATGGCGGATATGGCACTTACCTACAACTGTCACTACGTCACAACAAAATGTTGCCATTATGAGCAATAACGGTAATATTGTTGTCTCTTTTACCAAATACGATTACTATATTGGAAAGAATGAAACAACAAGATGTTCCACATTCTGTATCGTATTTCACTCATATTTGTATAAGCTAATGTATGTATAGAACATCGCGGCGCCTCCATGTTTTTCCTATCTCAATGGCCAAAACTTAATCATTCTGGCAACACTAATGTAAATAAAAAATGACAAATAACAACAATGACATTATTTCGTTCGTTCTTAAATTCAAATACCACTTGCCAGTGTAAGTTTTGTTATTTAGTAAAAGCTTTAGACGAGGTTTATCTTTTATCTATTACTAGCACTTCGCCCGCGACTTCGTTCGCGTGATCCGTATTGTATCCTACAGATGAGTCTTTAGTTTCAAAAATCCCCTCTTAGTGCTCCATTACAACGAAAGAAGTCTTGAACAGTCAAATTCTTCAAAAATCTTTAATACCACTCTAGATCGTCTTTTAGATATAGTTTTGAAAAACTAATTAAGAAAACCTCTACTATTTACTTAGGTTAGTATTTAAGCCAAGTTTCAAATATATAAGCCCAATAATTTTGCACCTTTTCACCTGGTTAGGGGTAGAATTTCCAAAACCCCATAAAAACATGTATTCTTTTTATCAACCGAAAGCATAAATCTTTAATTATGGTTTAAGAACTTTATTATTCCTCATCAAGAATTAACAATTATTCACTTACTGAGAAACTAAATTTAAATAACATGTTTTTGAGCGCACAGAAATATAAGTTCGTAAAAAGTAATAAATATGAGGGTAAGCGATCACGATAACAAAAGTATCTAGTAGCTAAACACTAACCAAGCAAACACGGATTCAAACTGAAAGTAAGTTGTTGAACTAGATGTGGCAATGAATGGCAACATACCGATTAATAATGATTCTTTTTAATTATTGTTATTATTTGCTCATTATGTAAGATTTCAGCATTTTTTTAAAACAAGACATACTTTTTGCTTCTTTTATAACCATCGGTTTTTTGTTGTACATGTTAACACCTTCAAATTCAATGTTTTTCTTACCGTTATTAACTGTTCTGGGAGGACGCAATATTTTACGTATAAGTATACACGTATAGTACATGTCGGTTTGTGAAATGTTCATTATTTTTGTATCATTATATATTTTCTGAGATGAAGTTCTAAAATTGTAATTAAATAATATTTTGATTAATTTGTTTTGTGATATTTGTAATATTTCTAGATTAGATTTAGCTGCGATCCCCCAGATTTCTATTACGTAGTCTATATGTGGTTAAACTAAAGAATTATAAATGATGTATCGAACTTTCTGTGGAAGACATTTATTTATGCTGTGAAGGGCTCTTGAGAGTGATATCAGTTTAGATCTTATTTTCTCTGTGAGGCTTCCAACTCAGGTAATTATCTAAAATTAAACCTAAATATTTCTCTTTAGTCTTCCTTTGTATTAATTGGCCATTTTTTTTAAGTTCAATATTATCGCTTATTTTTTTATTTTTGGGGGCAATTACAAAATAGTTTGTTTTTGTAGTATTAATGGTGAGTACGTTAGATTGGTACCATTCATTCAGCAAGTTTAAATCGTCTTGTATATGAGGTATCATAGCTTCAATTGAATGGCCAAAGTAGAAGAGACTAGTGTCATTGCGTAAAGCGAGATGTCCCCTTTAAGACCAATCTGGGATATACTATTAATATAAATTAGGAACAAAAGTGGTCCCAAAATTTATCCCTGGGGTACACCGAAACTGACAGTTTGTGAAGTACTTTGACATTGACCTATTTTAACTATTTGCCTACGATTTTGCAGATATGACTCAAAAATCTGAAGTGCTTTGCCTGTTATACCAATGTGACACAATTTTTGTAATAATAGACTTGGAATAATTGTATCAAAAGCCTTTTTGAGGTCGATGAAAATACCCAAAGCTGATTGCTTTTGATCGATTTTGTTTTTAATTTTTGTTACGAGATCAATGGTAGCCGAAAGAGTATTCGAATGAGGTCTGAATCCGTATTGTTTTTTTATATAAAAAGCTTTTTGATTTTAGAAATGTTTCTAGACGATTATAAAGGATTTTTTCAAAAAAATTTGAAATAAATGTAAGCACAGATATAGGGCGGTAGTTACAAGGATCAGACTTACTTCCAGATTTATGGATTGGGATAACTTTAGCAATTTTTAGGTCATTAGGAAAAGCACCTCTATCCAAACAATGATTAATACACGCTGTAAGTTCATGAGCTATTATTTTTTTGACACATATTAAAGATTTTGTACTGATGCCATCAATGCCTGAACTAGTATTTGGATCCAAACTTTCAATAATTTTAATCACTTCATCCGTGGTTGCTGGTATTATAGAATTTAGTTCCGTCGAGCCACTTGTTACAAGTTCATGGGCAAGGTTTCCGTTTGTCTTTCCAGTGATTAGATTTGCAAGTGATGACCCAATGGTTGAAAAATAAGAGTTAAACCTTTCACAAATCTCCTTTTGTACCGTGATAGTACCAGTGTCTGTTTCAAGTTTCTCTGGCCCAGTCTTTTCTGTAATTTTATTTTTGGATATGTCGTTTATTAGTTTGCACATTTTTCGAGGTTTTTTCATATTGTCCTTGAAATGTTTATAGTAATATGTATCTTTAGTCTTTTGTATTTTGTAAGCTACTTAAGCTTTTGTTTTTTCAAATTCTGTTATTAGCTTAGTATCTGATATGTTTGATTTAAGTTTTTGTAATTTCACGTGTCACACTTAAAAGCGTATAAATTTCACACAAACTTTCAAACCCCTTTTTACCTCCTTAGGGGTGGAATTTCCTAAAACCAATACATATATTAATTATTTTTATCAACCAACAACATAAATCTAATATTTCACGTGTCTAACTTACAATCTGTGGAAACTTCATACAAACTTTCAAGTCCCTTTTTAACACCTCATGGGTGGAATTGCCAAAAACCAATAAATACATAAATCCTTTTTATCAACCAAGAGCGTCAATTTAAATTTCATGTAACTAATTTAGAAACTGTAGGAATTTCATAAAACCTTTCAACCCTTTTTTTACCCCTTTAGGGGTAGAATTTCTAAAAACCAATAAATAAATAAATTGTTTTTATCAACCAACAGCGTAAATTTCAAATTTCACCTGTCCAACTTACAATCGGTAGAAATTTCATAAAAACTTTCAACCCCCTTTTTACCCTATCACGGGTGGAATTTCCAAAAACTAATAAATACATAAATTCTTTTTATCAATCGTAAATTTAAATTTCATGTGTCCAATTAACAAACTAAAAATTTCATACAAACTATCAACCCTTTTTACCCCTATAGAGGTGGAATTTCCTAAAACCAATAAATACATAAATTATTTTTATCAATCAATAATAAAAATTTGGCTACAAAAAAAACATTAACAACTCAAATTAAAGACAATTGCAACGATTCGACCTTTATTTTAGATTCAAATTTACCAGCATTTAACCACCCTTCCCAGAAAGGTGTGTGTTCGCATGTGGAATCCAAATTAAGTGAAGGTGACATTAGGGGAGCGGCCAGGCTGTTGTTCAGCAGTGATGTGGTGGCGCCTTACTCTCCAGAAACAATTTCAGCCTTGGAGAGTAAACATCCAGCGCCTGCGGATGATCTTACCTTTCCCGACCCACCCGACACCCCCGATCTCAATTCATCCTTTTACCAAATTACAGCTCCCCAGTTGATTGCAGCCGTGAGCTCCTTCCGAAGTGGTTCCGCCGGCGGCCTCGACGGCCTGACTCCTCAACATTTAAAGGATCTTTTAAGTTCAGGCGCCGGGGATGCTGGTGAGACTCTTTTGAAGGAGCTTGCGGCTCTAATCAACCTAATGCTCTCCGGCGGTATAAACGATGCCGTCGTCGATGTCTTGTACGGGGCCAACTTATGTGCCCTGCGCAAGAGGGACGGCGGCATTCGTCCTATTGCCGTCGGTTGTACCTACAGGCGTATGGCAGCCAAAATTTGCTGCAAACTCTACGGCCAAAGACTCACCAATAAGTTCCAGCCCCTACAGCTTGGCTTTGGCTCTAGGGGAGGCTGCGAGGCTGCTGTACATGCCTTTTCTACTTTTTTGAATTCTGACAAGGGTGAGGTCATCCTCAAGGTTGACTTTAAGAACGCTTTTAATTCTGTTAACAGGGACACTTTGTTGGCGGAGGTAAAAACGGAACTTCCTGAAATTTTCGGTTTTATTTGGCAGTGCTACAGGCACCCTTCTAAATTATTATATAAAGAAAATCTTAGGTTGCCAACAAGGTGACCCTCTCGGGCCAGTCATTTTCAGTTTGGCTATTCATCCTATCATCAAACAAATTCAAAATTCAACGTCTGGTATCTAGATGATGGCACACTAGGAGGTGACGTAGATACAGTTTTGAAAGATTTTCAGTTCCTGAAGCAGCAATTCCAGTCCATTGGTCTTGAACTCAACCACTCCAAATGCGAAATTTTCTTTTGTGACAATACAGACAGACAATCGACCCTTCAAAAATTCAATACAATAGCACCAGAGATCAAAATTGCAGAAAGAAGTTCACTGCACCTCCTAGGTTCCCCAATTTTGGAAGATAGTTTTTCTCCATTCATTGACGCCAAAATAACACATTTCAACGATATTTCGGACAGACTCTCTAAAATGAATGTACATTCGGCTATCACCCTCATTCGTTATTGTTGTTTTGGTCCAAATTTCATGTACTTTCTTCGCGCTTCGCCATTATGGAAGCATTCACAAATTCTCTTGGACAAAATTGACCAGATTATTCGTTGCACGCTATCATCTATCCTTAATGTGGCCCTGGATGACCGAGCATGGCTGCAAGCCAGTCTACCCATTCGCTTCGGTGGGCTCGGCATCCGCAAAATTTCTAGTTTAAGCCTACCGGCGTTCCTGTCTTCGGTCCACAGCACTGAAAAGTTAACCAGAAAAATCCTGTTGCCATCACTGGTTAACTGTGAAGTGCCGTACTCGACCGATGCAGTGAATGCCTGGAAAGTGGCTTGCCCGAATACAGCGTTGCCCAAGACCCCGTTTTCCCAGAGACAGTGGGATGAGCCGCTCTGCAGGTTGGTACGGAATAAACTTATAGATACGTCCACCAATACTGCTGAGCGTGCCCGCCTGCTGGCTGTGGGAGAATGGGAGTCAGGCCTCTGGCTACAGGCACTACCGTCACCCAACATAGGAACTATGTTGAGTGACAACACTTTCCGGATCGCTACATGTCTGCGTTTGGGTGCTCCCAGCGGAGCTCCACATCGTTGTCAATGTGGTGAAGCAGTCGACCGCCTCGGACACCATGGCCTATCCTGCAGTAGGAGCGCTGGTCGGTTAGCACGGCACGCCAGCATTAATGACATCATACGTCGAGCTCTTGTCACCGCCGGTGTGCCAGCTGTTTTAGAACCCAATGGCTTGGCGCGCGACGATGGGAAGAGACCAGACGGGATGACCATAATGCCATGGAAGGTGGGTAGGCCTTTGGTGTGGGATGCAACATGTGTCGACACCCTTGCGCCATCCCATCTTCTTAGCACGGCGGGCTGTGCTGGGGCAGCTGCTGCTAGTGCAGAAAACCTCAAACGGCGCAAATACAAGAACCTTATTGGAAGTTATATATTTGAGCCGTTTGGGGTTGAAACATTAGGTCCATGGGGTCCGAGTGCTCTTCGAGTATTCCGAGATGTAAGCAAGCGGTTAGTCGACTCTTCACGTGACCAGAGGGCTGGGCTTTTCCTTGGCCAGAGAATCAGCATTGCCATCCAACGTGGCAATGCTGCCAGCGTTCTGGGCACTTTTCACGTTGACAGCGATGCGGACGAATTTTTTGACGCCCTATGACCCCTGCCCTTTTATACGTGTTCGTCGTATTTTATTTTTATTTAAGTGTATATGTAGGTAGTTATTGTTAATTAAGTATTATATACTATGTAAATTTTAATTGATATAATTGAATAAAAAACCCCAGAAACTACTAAAAAAAAAAAAAATCAAGAGCGTAAATCTAAAATTTCACGTGTCCAACTTTCAAACTGTAGAAATTCCATAAAAACTTAAGGGTAGAATTTCCATAAATCTTTTCTTAGTGGGCACTTACGTCACTTGAGGAACCCCTGTCTATATATACGTCAAGCAGTTTTCGATATTTCGTGGTAGGTGAATGAGTGACCTTTCGCTTTTTTTAAATAGATTATTAGATTCTATAAACACTGCGGTTTTATAGTAGGTACCTAAGTATCTATTACTTTTTAATTGGGTTTATGTCTTGACTTCTTTAGAAAACTTCGTACAATAAAATAATTTCTAGAATGAATAGAGGAATAGAGACATCATAAAAAAAAACAATAGGGTCAAATCTCGATCAAATAAGTAAAACCTGTTTGTGTGATTAATAATATGTAATATCTAAATGATGTGTGTGGATGAACATGAAGAAAATTGAATTTCGCGGGCGCCGTGTAAATGCGAATGACTGACATCTGCGTAGAATTATTGATTTTCCGAACGCCATTTTTCTACGCAATATAAGATGACCGATTTAAAAAGCTCAATTTAGCAGTTCTATTTCATATTTCACAGTGGTTGTAGTACGCACTTTTAATGTTAGTAGTATTATCAATGGTGGCTTCTTGGTTTTACGACGAAAACAAAGAGGAGGGAAATATTAAAAAAAATATGAAAATGATTCTAATTCGTTAATTTTGAGACAAAATGTGAAATATTGTAGTAACGGGTTATTATAATAGTTGAGTGCAAATTACCTACTCGTGTGTTTTGTGTAATAACCTTAATGAAATGGAGGAGTTGATGAGATCTAAACACAAGTCGCTGCAGAGTGCGGCTCACCACATTGCCTTAGAATGCATTCACCCTCAGGTACCTATAACACTAATTATACACAGAACTACACGGAACTACTTAGGTGTCTCGATTAGGCTTCAAGACGAACTGTTGGTCAGTTTCCTGCAGTTTCTTTTAGTTATAAAATTTCGTTGCGTGTTCAACTACTAACCACGGTTTTATGAGTTTCAAGATAAATATAATATACTTCTTAATAAATTTTCAGATGTGATTTAGTAGTGGTTTACGACTTTTTTATCGCCATGAAGAGCCGGATTCGTTGGGGACTCAGCCATAACACCTACCAGGCCAGCTGCTACAAAGTACTACAATTTAATGAACTGCACATTTGTGTGTGCAATGTTACTATGCCTATATTATATTAAATCACTGCCATTATTATGTACATATATTTTACACTGCTGACACTGAGTAAAGTTAATTTAGGGGAGCAAGAGACAATTTTCCAAAGGGATGGTTTAGGCTATTCTAAAAAAAAGTAGACTATTCATTGTTTATCTTTCAACACCGCTCATTATTATAAGTATTTAAACATCTCAAGACCCGGGGGTCCTGATTCTTTAAAAGGCTCCTGGGGCCGGTGCCAGCTCAAAGAGGCCTTGTAAAGACATATTTAAATGGAATGTCACTGTGCCAAGCGATGATTACCTGTATGTATGCACTACGTAAGTGGACCCAAGGACAATCCCCGGTTGGTGTAGGACTATTGCAAATATGGAGACAAAGGATATTGGGCTATGGGTTTGGGAGGCTTAGTGGACCACGTGCCTAGAACTGTAGGAGGGCTATAGGTCCCTGTCTAACCACTGTTAAACTAGGTACATGGCTATAAAATGACAGGTGGTGATTTTCACACTCAATTAATGGGCCCCAAAAACTGTTACTAGCACTTTAGTTATGCAGCGCCAAGGAGGCAACATATATAGGCACTTGAGGAATGAAGCAATATTCTATGGCTATTGCAACTATGCCAGAGCCCAGAACTTGGTCAAGAAGACCTTACCAGCCCTTACTGAAATACTTCCTTCCTCCAAGCACGGATGCTCTTGCAAGTCACTTTCTTTTAGTCGGGTTCATACCCGAGGTATAGTTATTCCGTTTTGATTTCTTCTATCTACTTCTATTGGCCAATGTAGATATTTATAACAGACTTAAAACTTGCTTTGGCTTGTAGGTATGAAATTCATTTGGTCTTTTACAAATGATAGGTATAATATTTGCTATTGTCTATTTAAAAATTATTAAGACACACTTGACAGTTACATATATATACAGAAGAGGATATGAGAATATTGGGCTTATTTCAATATTTGAGACAGTGTGTTGTACTACGATTTTATAAAAATGGTTTGGGTTAACCTATAAGAAAAATTATATAATCTCAAATAGTATTACAGCTTATTTCTATATATTTGGTGTTTTGCTTTACTGAAAGAGCTATAGATATATTTTATGATGTCTCTAAAGCCAAAATGGATTATTTTATATCGGATTATAAATTTTGTCGGTTGTCGAGGTAAAATAGGCAGATGCTCCCTGTAAAGAACTAGTATCCAGCTAAATCTGGTTAGACTTTGCCAAAATATTCTGTGTGTGAAAGTTGATCATTTTGGTTTGTGAAGCATCATAAATATAAAACGTTTTGTTTGATATTCACAGTTTGGAAGCACAAGTTGGCATAGCTGGTATTGAAGCAACATAACATAACATATTGCTTCTATTCCCCAAAAGTTTAGGGTGTGGTATATAGCACAGACAGGCGACAGCATCATCAAGTGATTACCCCCATTTTTTATATTTTAAAGCATGGTTGAGGGGTATCAAACTGATGCATGTCTGCTTATATCGATTTTTTTTTAATTTTCGGCATGGTTCATTTAATCTTACTGTGAAAGTGACTCTCAATGGATTCCACTGGTAACAGAAAAAGTTTGACACACAGGGAAGAGTATGAAATCAATAAAAGCTTAGTTATGCCAACTCTGCACGGTTGTTCACAGTGGTATTTGTCCACCCATGTCTGTGCATTGGAACTAGCAGGCGGCACACGGGTCACCGTATCACGTGCACCCGTACCCCTCCCCAGTTCGGCTCCAGCATGCCTTCCAGAACACACAGCACAGCCCCAAGATGTTCCATCCAAAGGGGCTCAAACCGCACCTCGTAAGTACACGCTTGGCTATCGCATATTGTTTTGTTGAACGGAGCTTATACCATCGTTATGGTGTCAAAACAATTTAAGGTTTCGATTCTCAAGCTATGCTTCATAATCTAAAATTGTGAGACTTTAAGAAGAACTGTTTGTCATTTAAAAACTTCTTCTATGCGTAAAACAGTAGATGATCAGTTGATTGTTAATCTAATTAAAGTTTTGAATGAAACTAACTTCAAATTGATGGTGTAATCTCTGTCTTATTCTCGGTGGAGTTCATATTGTGAAATATAGGAAGAAAGTTTTTCTAGAATACAATTTCATAAGTATGAATGTGGTTTCATCAACTCAAGAGGTATGTAAACTTGACCGTTTTGCATATTTAAATGCAGGAAGGTGAACAAGCACAAAGCACTGACAACACCACTATTTTTGCTTGAATATAATGCTTATGTGTTTCTCTGAAGTGTAAATTCACAATGATTCCGACACTTGCTTTCTTAAATATATCAATTTAGATCTTAGATACACTGAAATCATTTAGTCACTCTTAAATTATTAATGACTAGGTAATGATGTAACAGCAATGTGCACTTAACTATTATACAATTTTCGGAAACATTAGGTACTATTTCAAAATCTCTAACAAAATTAACTTATGCTGTACTGTTCTTTCACCTAATAACCTGTCGCCAGGATCCTCGCGCATATGGAACCCCGAATGACAGCCCTATTCTGGGTCGGGCTCTATGCCTCACGCCCCGAGGCAGCCCGATCCCGGGCAGGGTCTCCCACCTCAACGAGAAGTTTCAAGACTCACTGACGTTGACTGCAGACACCGATGCCCTGGTGGCGAAGATAAGCGCGATGTTCCCGACTGTCAGCGAGACGCATATAAAGATATTGCTGAAGAAGTAAGTTGTCTGTTGAAACTTTTTTCAGGAGGTATTTTGCCTCTCTCCTTTGTCCAAGGTTTAATTTTTTTTTTTCCTTCAAGAACGTTTTTAGCTTTCATTTGATGAAATAATCATTTCTTTTGATCAGAATCTCAAACTAATGGAAAACCACACTTGTTTAGTTTCATCCTTACTGTGATAAAATGCGGCTTTCTGTATACTTATTTTATATATATCTATGTGGCGACAATAAGTAGCTAATATTTTTGCTCAAGCGAAAGGCACTGCAAACAGTTTACCCAAACTGTTCTCAGGTACTACAACAGGGAAGCGGTGGTCATATCTGCGCTGCAGGTTGAGAAGCATCCCATTACGACGCCAGGGCCCCTGACCATGTCGCCATCAGCTGTGCGTCTGCAGAAAGGAGCCCCAGGGCTCCACTCGGCCTTGCAGCTCGCAAAAGGCATGTCTGGGTCTATACCGGGATCTAGTCACTATACGCCTATGACAGGCACACCACATGGTGGGGATCTTTTTATTTTCATACGATTTTAAAATAAACAAATTAGCAATTATGTGTAAATATTGGGTCCTTACCTATGAAATTGGCGTTTTGTCGTACTGGCCACTTTGATCTCAAATATCTCCTCTTTGGTTTGGTATTCCAATTTTAAAATTATACAGCTATTTACTCATGCTTTTGTGTTTGGAAAACCGTAATTCATTTGTTTTTTCCTCTTGTGGTTATTTCTTTGCGGCAGTCAGTTTACAAAATGGAAAACTTGAAAAATCGCGTTATTTACGAGTACGAGTTCCCTCGTGGCAACAGTGCTGCAGAAACGGCTCGAAGGATTAATGATGTGTATGGCGACGGTGTCGCAAAAGAAAACACAGTGCGTTTTTGGTTCCAACGTTTTCGTTCTGGAAATTTCGACCTGCAGAACAAGCCCCGTGGACGGCCGGCGGCCAAAGTTGATAATGAAGAGTTGAAGGCTATTGTGGAAGCGGATCCATCGCAAAACACCTCCGAGTTAGCTACAGGCTGTGGTGTAGTGATAAAACTGTTTTAATCCACTTGATGCAAATTAGGAAGGTGAAAAAGCTTGAAGGGTGGATACCTCATGAATTGAGTGCAGCAAACCCACAAATGCGCGTCGACTCCTGCGTTACATTACTCAACCGGCACAATAATGAAGGGATTTTAAATCGAATCATTACCTGTGATGAAAAGTGGATCCTGTACAATAATCGGAAACGCTCATCGCCAAAACAGCCAAATCCTGCCCCAAGCGAAAATTGACTCAAAAAAAATTACTTGTGAGCGTTTGATGGACTAGTGCCGGTGTCGTTCACTACAGGTTTCTTAAATCTGGCTAGACGATTACGGCGGATGTCTATTGTCAGCAACTGCAAACCGTGATGGAAAAGCTAGCTGCTAAACAGCTGAGGCTGGTCAATCGCTCTAGGCCACTGCTGCTTCAGGACAACGCTAGACCACACACTGCACAACAGACGGCTATCAAATTAGAGGAGCTTCAATTGGAATGTCGTACCCCCCGGACCTTGCTCCAACAGATTACCATTTTTTTCGAAATTTGGATAACTTCTTGCAAGGGTAAAAATTAAATTTCGATGAGGCAGTCCAAAGCGCCTTCAAAGATTTTATTGATTCCCGTCCGAATGGTTTTTTAAAAAAAGGGATCAATGAACTACCTATGAGATGGCAAAAGTGCATGAATAGCAATGGTACATAATCTGATTAAATAAATATATTATATTAAAAAAAAGACTTTATGTTCTTCCCTTACAAAACGCCAATTTCATATGTAATGACCTAATACTTTCTTTAAACGTGGAATGAAAACTGTTACAGTGTTTGTAATCTTAAATGCCGAATTGTCAATATATCAGATAACTTTGATCCAAGCAACAAAAAGTTGTCCGACTAATGAAAATCAGTATAATATGTTTGTAAAGAATCCTACATTTAAGTCAAGAGGCTGGCTAATGCTACTCCTCACCATCCAACCATCCTTTCTGAAACTACCTGTAATGTGCCAAATCTCACGGGTCATTTTGTATTACTATAAAATGGTCAAACACTATCTCATCTGATGGGGTCGACGATGGAGTACGTTTGCCTAGAAGTAAACTGTGCACTCTTGACTAAGATACCTCCAGGTCGTAGCTATACTAAGTAACCATCTTTTCTAGTAATGGCACGTGATCATTCATTCATATTATGTATTGTGTTAACCCGAATCCATATTACTTAAACATGTTTCAGGGTCTCCATCTCTACTCCGACCAGCATCGGGTGCTTCGAGTTACTACGGCGCAAGATCAGACGGCCAGCCACCCAGACACCATTCTCCTAAGATGAAGCTCAAGTGAGTTACCACATCTCAGAGCCATAGGTCATAACTGGCAACTGGCAACACATACTGTTTATAAACTTTCTTCTTGAGGCACTGTGGTAAGTTGGACGAGAAAATACCGCGCAACTTCCCGAACGCTGCCCAGCCGAGTCGGATTCGACGGTTGATCTCTTTCTCGAAGTTGGGTCTACCCAACTGAATCGTTTGTCCCAGGTTGACATAGTCGTCCACTATTTCGAGTGTAGTCTCCTCTCCGACCTGGATAGGAGTGGGTGTAACGTGGTCATTCAACATTACCTTGGTTGTCCATGTTCATCTTAAGATACACTCTTTCGGAAGCTCTACTGAGGTCATCGAGCATTATACTGAGGTCCTCCATGGCCTCAGCCATGACCACTATATCGTCGGCAAACCGAAGGTGAGTGATGTACTCGCCATTGACGTTAATGCCTAGCCCTCTCCTGTCCAGAACCTTGAAGACATCCTCCAATGCAGCGGTAAACAGTTTCTGAGATATGACGTCTCCCTGTCTAACAAGGAATAAAGAAGGATAGAATCCGAGGTCTGATCCTGAAGTCGAACTGACATAGTGGCGTTTTTGTACAAACAATTCAACACTTCGAAGTACTGGTAGTCGATATGACACCGTGGAAGAGACTGCAGTATCGATCGAATCGAAGGCTTCCTCGTAGTCCACAAACGCTAAACAGAGATTCAGGTTGTACTCTTCGATCTTCTGTATAACGAGCCGTAGCGTATATATGTGGTTTACGGTGTTGAAGCCTCACGGGATCCGGCTTGTTCGGGAGGCTGGAAATCTTCAAACCTGCGCGTGAGACGATTCGTGGTGACTCTTGAAAACAGCTTGTAGACATGGCTAAGAAGTGTTTGTCCCGCGCGTATTGAGATAGGAAAAACGTGGAGGCGCCGCGATGTTCTATAAATACATTAGCTTATACAAAATATGAGTGAAATACGATACAGAATGTGAAACATCGTGTTGTTTCATTCTTTCCAATGTAGTAATCCCTGTTATATTGCACGGTGGTCCAAGCTTGTAGGGCACAAGCGCGATGATAAATACCTTACTTTATTAAATGAGATTTTTCTGAAGACTAAATAATAAAAAATACTTCACCAATGTACATTAATGCTTTATTTACATAATTTAATACATTATATACAATAAACTGTACAATATGTATTGTTTATATATATTTGAAATTTATTGTGCCTCGTTCGGAAATACATCTGAATATGATATTAATGCTAGTCATGAAGGGGATACTATTAAATATGTATTCTTTTATATATTATACATATTATATACAACAAAAAGCAAGAAAACTAAAACTACAATTTATTTACAAACGTATTCATAACCACAACTAAGTTAAAATAACCACATCAACCAAACTAATTTCAATTTAAAATAAATTCATAATAAATCTAAAACCTGCCTCGACATAACGCTCTTTTTCTTACGGGGAAGTTTTCGAAGACTATTAATGAATGGGTCTGAGCTGAGGAAAAGTCTTTTAAGTAAGTCCGTATTCGTAAGAACTCGCGACCTTTTTCCTAGTGTGAGCCTGGCTGAAGGCCTGAAAATGTTTGTTGTTAGATTTTGCTGCTTCTACGGATAATTCTCCGATAGATAATAAAGCATACTGTGCCACTTCAGTACCATGGATAAGGGCTTTGTGAACGGAAGCTGGGAGATAATACCACGGATTTTCTTGAATTAAAAGTCGCGCGGCAGACCTAATCTCAAAGAAATGCATCCTTGAGAAAGTACATTTAATCAAAGTACCTGAAAAGTCAATTAAAATATTTTCGTAAGTTTCGTAGACCGTGCTACGACTGAGCCTACGCAGTCGTAGAGGCTATATAGCACCTAAAGTCGCAAAAGGACGCAAAAAAACCTTTTGTATTTTCAAAATAGACAGTTCAATCTTTAATTTAAGATATGTGAGAGTATTTGACTATCGTTGAAATTAGTTGTAAGTGTTGAAGTCAACAAAAAGTTAAATATTTTTATAATAAATAAAATTTAAATTATATAACTTAATAGTAAGAACATACCTTGATCTTGAAAATCCATGTCACAAACACCATTCGAAAACACTGCAATTCTGAGAATTCACCATTACACAAGCAATATGTGCTAATGAGTTACTAATAAAACGAGCCCAACGTAACGATGTGTTCACTTCGGAGGTCGAAAAATAAGTGACAATTAGGTAAAACGGGTGACATATCTATATTTTTGGGTAGCTTGTTTATCGGTTATAAGTAATTAAAGTGGGGGTAATTGATGATGAAATTTTTGCATTTATGACCTAAGGCGGAAACACCGCGTATTGGTTGTATTAGGTTGGGGAAAAAGTCTTTTCGCATTATAGTATGTATGAACTTGCAATAAAATCTCTTTGGCTATACTATTTGTATCTGGCTGGTTTTGGTATCATTGAAAGTTTAAATTTTAAAGAACATAATTCCAAATTCAAATTAGGAAAATATATATAGGAAAATGTGTGATTTTCATTTGTTTTTCGTACTGTCAAGATGAGTGAATCTAATGAAGAAATTCGATACATTTTAAATTTTTTCTACAAAAAAGGTAAGATGCAACGCAAGCCGCGAAAAAAATTTGCGATGTTTATGGACCTAGTGCAGTGTCTGTGAGAGTAGCACAAATTTGGTTTAAGTGTTTTCAATCCGGAAATTTTGATGTCAAAGATGCACGTCGATCTGGTCGCCCTATTACGGATAAAATGGATGCCATATTTGAAAAAGTGGAGCAATATCGGCATATCAGTAGTTACGACGTAGCTGAAGAACTGGGAATTGACCACAAAACAGTTTTGGTGAATTTAAAAAAAACTGGGGACACAAAAAAGCTCGATAATTGGGTACCTCACGAGCTCACTGAAAGAAACCTAATGAACCGTGTACTCATTTGTGATTCTTTATTACGACGTAATGAAACCGAACCATTTTTGAAGAAGCTGATAACTCGTGATGATAAGTGGATCACGTACGACAAGAACGTGCGAAAAAGGTCGTGGTCAAAGGCCGGTCAGGCTTCACAGACTGTGGCGAAACCCGGGTAAACTCGCAACAAGGTGATGCTGTGTGTGTGGTGGGATTGGAAGGGCATTATTCATTATGAGCTGTTACCACCAGGCAGGACCATCGATTCTGAACTCTACTGCGAACAACTGATGAGATTAAAGCAAGAAGTTGAGAGAAAGCGGCCGGAATTAATCAACAGAAGGGGTGTGGTTTTTCATCATGATAACGCTAGACCTCACACATCTTTAGCCACTCAGCAAAAATTAAGAGAGTTTGGCTGGGAGGTGTTAATGATTGCGCCTTATAGTCCTGACCTTGCACCTTCAGATTTCCACCTGTTTCGGTCTCTTCAGAATTCTTTAGGCAGTGTCAGGTTAACATCACGAGAGGACTGCCAAAACCGTCTTGTCGCGGTATTTTGATAAGAAGTCCCAAAATTTCTATAGCAATGGGATCATATCCCTACCTACAAGATGGCAAAAAGTTATCGAACAAAATGGTACCTACATACTTTAGTTAAATGTAAATGAACTATATTAAAAAATGTTTTGAATTTTCTTGAAAAATGCGAAGAGACTTTTTCCCCTACCTATTATTTAATATAGGATAGCTTTCACATGCAGCGTCATGTCGTGTCGCGTCGTGGTGTGAGTTGCTTCTAAGACTATCGGAGTTATCAATTTAATCTCATATTATTGAAATGTCAATAACTTAAGATTATTTTATTATCACCATTACAATGTTTAGATTATTTGGCTATCTCGGACGATCGCCAAATCAAGTCTTCTTGTGGGCTATATTTAAATTGTGTTAAAATGTTGGAATTGATAGGAAGGAAGCTATCATTTAGACAAGCTTTTCGTATAGATCGTGACTCAGAAATATTGAAAATATTGCAGTCATGTGTTAGTGGAAATGCGTATAAAGAACCTGAGGAAGCATACATAAAAGTGGATGATACTGGTGTTCAAGACAGGTCAGCTATTGATGTATTACTTTAAAATGTACTGCGCAAACATCCTTCAAGATATATTATATATTTATTACTGATAGCCTCGAGTTTGACCACTATGTCACCTGATGGTAAGCGATGATGTGGTCGACGGTGAAGCACGCTTGCCTAGAAGTAACCCCTAGGTTGTAGCTATCAGGAAACAGATTTCGGCAAGGAATTCCACTCCTTAGCTCATCCTTTTAAACGTGTGTTCGGTAGAGTATGGTAGGTAGGATAGGGTAGGTAGCTAGCCAATCGACGAGAGCGAAACCGCGGTGGACAGCTAGTTAATTTATAAATAGGAAAGATTTGTATTTTTGTATGTTTGTGTAACGAATAAACTCGAAAACTGCTAGTCTGATTTTAACCGTTTTTCACTAATAGAAAGCTAAATTATCAAGAAATAATATAGGCTTTATTTATTTATATAAGAAAATTACAGTAATGTAACAATATTTTGCCTATAAAATTCATTATCATTAAAAAGACCGAGACCGAATATATCTAACCATCATAGTTAAGTCACAATAGCAGCTTTGGTGTTCTAAAATTGAATTCGATCGCCGGTAGAAACAAAAGTTGGTTACATTCGTATCGTAGTATTAATTCTTAGTCAAATAATTAGTATCATCATCAAGGGGGTCATGTAGCAGTAAAAGATCAAAGACAAAAAAAGAAAAAAAAAATTGGTAGGTGACAAGGTAGGGTAGGATAGGTAGGTTGGTAGGTGGGGTAGGTAGGTACGGTAGGGTAGGTAGGTAGGTACGTAGGGTAGGGAATGCAGGGTCGGGTAGAACGTTGGTAGGTAGCGTAGGGGTGGGTAGGTAGGTAGGTAACCAATTGACGGCAGCGAAGCCGCGGGGCACAGCTAGTAAGTCACATACAAAACTAAAGTAAATAATAATACCAGCCTGTTACTGTTCCACTGCAAAGCAAAGACCTCTTCTCATACAGAGAAGGCACGAGCATTGGTCACCAGGCTTGCTCAAGATCGCAATTTCAAACTTTTATTAACTACTAGCTTCTGAAAGTCGAAAATTATCCCGAGGGAACATATTCCCGGAATAGAAAGTCCTATTTGCTATTCCTGACTATAATCTATCTCTGTGCCAAATTTCATCCACATCCGTTCAGCCGTTGAGCGTAAAGAAGTAACAAACTTACAAGCACAATCACAAACTTTTCGCCTTTATAGTATTAGTGTGTGTGTGATAAAGTCCAGGATACCTCAAGATGTTTTCTTTCAACGATGACCAAGCTAAAACTATCTATAAAAAATTACAGATACCTCAAAAGCATATTCCCAAAAGCAGAAGAAACTTTGATCCTAGACGTGTTAGCAAACAAGGATAACAATGTACAGAAGGCCAGCGAAGAGCTCATCGGCATGGGGTTCACTAAGAAGGAGACTATCGCCAAGAAAAAGGAGAAGGAAGCTACACCGTTGCCGCAGAAGAAAGTCGTCACCATCATGAAGACTAAGGCGGAGAAGAAAGAGTGTAAGTGACATCGTCGTTTTGACGGTTGGCGTAAAAAGTATAAAATATAGTGGTTTACCGGTATCGGGAACAGGGTCCAAGCTACCGGTGTTCAGGGCTCCTGAGAGAGGAACCTCCTACGAGCCGTGTCCAGCAGTATTGCTTTCTAAGGCACAGTTTTCTATCCGTAGTTAACTCAAGTAATGGTTAAATATGCTTACCAATGGTTTATCATATCGGTAAAACGTGTTTATTCGTAAATTTCATCATCACAAATAGTTAAATAAATTTAAGAGTTATTTATTATAGAACTCGAGTAGAGTCGCGATTACACGTCGTCTGTCGGCTACGGAATCAAACCATAATGCAAGTATCGCATTAAACTCAATGTCTTGAGCCGAATTTGAATTTAATAATCCCATCATTTTTTGTTGAGGAACCGTGATTTCGTTTAGATTATACACGAGCAACTCTTTTTTTTTGCGTGGAGAAATGCTCATGCATCCTGCGCTACCACGGGGAGATAGCGCTGTTATGTGGGACTCCAACCCACTAAAACCCCACAGTGTCCTCCTGTGCCACGTATGGTGCAAACACGGGCACACGCAAGCATACATCCGCGAACCTGTCGCTGCATTCCGTCACTGGACACTCCTCCGGAGAGCATCCTCCATCACCACGCACTCCAGAACACGTTACAGCACATGGGCGCCAGACAACCCCGTGTATGGCACCCTTGGTACCCCTGAGACGGGTCAGGACATTGCCCCGCCACCTGCCACTTTTCGGCCGCAGAGGATAGAGAAAGCGGCCAACGCTATACTGACACTCCTCCTCCCTGCGGCCCCACCGCGTCCTTGCAGGCCGCGGAAGATAGAGAGAGCGGCGCGTCGTAGTACCAGCATTCCTCTCCCGCCGCGGCCTCCTACTCTCAGCCGCGATGCCTCAGATACACGACATCGCGGCCAGCCTCAGTTGCGATGCCAAGCGGCCCCTATTCGGGTTCCTCTTCGTTTCACCGTGAATGACCAAGCCAAGGCTACGGAGCTTCCCCACCTCGTCAATGCGGGCACCCACCGGGGTGACGCGATAAAATCTACCTCAAACTTAACAAAAAGCTTGTAATGATACCAATATTAATTATATCCGACCATTTTAGTAAAAGAAAAACTCCAGAAGAAATACAGTGGCATAGCAGAACGAGTGATAGCCCTCGCTCTGGAAACCGTGGACTTCAACGAGGACAGGGCGGAGAAGATGCTGATCAATGTGCTGAAGGAGGAGGCGGCTCCCAAAGTCGTGAAAGTGGTCGTCAAGGAGACGCCGCGGCCCAGCACTGCGGAGCCGAAGAAGGGGTAAGTTGCATGGCTGTTCGATGTTAGGAGATGTTGGTGGACCTGGGGTATGGGACGAAGGGACGTAGGATAGTAAGACTCAAGCTTACCAAGAGATTACAGAATGGCTGTGCGAACTAAATGTTTGTAGTCAGACAAAATTTGTCTCTTGTAAAATAACTAAAGTTAAAAAATAAATCGCATGACTGAAGGATTTCGTCAGAAGTATTGTAAGAATACACTCGGTTGCATTTGTCGCTAAATTAAAGCATAAATTATATATTTTTTTTATCATATACTGGTGGAACTAGAGACTGAAAGTATTTGTAAGGCCAAGTTGTTCATAAATAACATACTCGGCTATCACTTTTTGATCCTTGTCTTACTATCTTAACTTACCTTCTAGATCCCGATGTTCCAGATTTAAGCAGAGATTATTTTGTTATTGACACATTTGATAACGTTCCCGGTGTACCTTTGTTAAAGATCTTTTTAGATTTTCAATGGTCTGATAATTTTTATCTCAGGAATTGGACAGCGTTTGTAAATAATGTCAATCTATCATATTTATTCCTCCGATAAAAGTTATCTGGCTAGATATTGAATAATCAGTCCAATAAATAATATAGTGTTATTGAATAATCACTGCCTTAAAATTTGAGCGAAATCTTAAGTTTTCAGTATTAACTGTGTATTTACTTGTCAATAAAACTCGGGCAGGTAGATACCTGGTTTAAAAAAATATGGAAATTCAAAGACTACAATTTTGTAGCTCAAGATCTCACACAATCTATATATTTTCTTCAACTACTGTACACTTTGTACTTGACACGGACGCTTCCAACGTTACAGTAGTCACTCAGTGCCCACAACCCCAACTCAATTACCACAGAGTCCTTACTTGACTGCATACACAGATAAGCACACACGAAAGCTGAACACAATAGTTCCGTTTTGTGTGAGCTATTCCGCGTATGTTGGGATTCCTGGGTCTGTCCGTCTGTCGTGTTAAGAAAAAAGGACACAGATAATATAAAGACTTGTCCACACTCTGCTACACTGCTCTAGATTGGCTCAAGTTGTACATATTCTGAAACAGCCAAAACATGGCAGCGGTATAAATATACATTATCATATTGTGTTAGCGGTAAGGCGACTTTTGATAAAGAAACATAATGTTAAAAAAATCTATGTCCATTACTTTTTTCTGTGCACGATAGATGAAATCTGTGGTCACTTTCTAAATCCAACCTAAATCCTAATGCTTCTTAGCTTCTCACACTACGGTGTTGCTTGAATATCTAAATAATAATCCTTGATTACATAAATCAGGATAACAGATAAATAACCAGTACTCGGCTAAAAATATAATTTATATAACTGTAGCCCAAGTTCTTGTAGGTAAGTGGGATGAAAGTAAAATAATCTATAAAGAAATATGTAAAAAAGTACTGATTCACTTTCATAATATTTTCATTATTACAAGCAAATACATGAGCATCACATTCGAACAGCACTTCTATTCAATGTATTGTTAAATTTCATTAATAATAATAACATTGCATTAATCATTCGATGATATTTTCGCAACACTATAACATACATGAGAAAATTATTTTTAATTCGGCGGAGTTGATGAGTATACGAAATATTATCTAATTTCAAAATCATAATTACAAAAAGTGGACTTCAATTTTCCTATATTATTATAGTTTGACATCAGTCATCCATGTCAATCCTTATTTAGTTTGTCCTTTTTTATTTTTTCCATGATTGTAAAGTACCTATTTAAATTCAAGACGATCCCATACAGGTGGTGACTTTAATTCGTTGGCAATCTTTCGTGAAGTGTCATAATGTTGAACAACTTTCACTATGCGAGCAATCTTGACATTTAACTGAACTTCAGATTTTTGTCAGTAATTTTCTTGTGGAAGCCTTTGTCAAACTTGTTCATATTAATAAGCACTTTCACCCTTGAAGAATAGGATTATTATTGAAAAGTCCTGTAAGCAAAATTCAGTGTTTAAATTTCACACTGGGGACTTTTTAATAATTGCCTCAAATCCCATATTTTGACCGAAGAAGCTCCATAAACTGTTTTTATTTTGTCCGACTCGTGGACAAATGCCTCCCTCAATACCTTCACACATTTCTCTAGCCCACGCTTCCTCCTTCCAGTTATTGCGACTTTGCTTATTTTTTCCAATCCGATTCCTACCGCAAATATCCCTAAATTTGAAACAACTGCCCACCGAATCCTCCCACATCTTGACCCAACAACGTCCATATACATAGTACATTTGTACAAACATGCTCATCGCCTCCGCCCCCGCGACTCATTGTCCGCGCGTGCGCCAGTGTGGAGGCAGCGCCCCAGCCGAGCCCGGCGCCCGCGCCCCCCGCCTCGCGCCGCATCAAGACGTGGACCGAGCACCTGAAGTACGTTACGAACGCTTGTGTTACGAATGCTGGGTCCTGTTTATTATACTAAGAGTTTGGGATTGCTACTAGCTATTTCTAAGATAGCGTTACAATATAAGACAAGATTAATATTTTTAGTTTTTTTAAACTAGCTTCTATAGGGGGACATGTGAAACTAAATAAAAGGTTGTAACAAAGAAAAATAGAAAGAATGAATTCAAATAAATAAATTTCCGCGGTGTATTCAAATTCCCTCTCCGAAATGACAAGTCAAAATCAATTTATTTTTATATGCTTTATCTATTGTATTTTATATATACTAATATAAAATCAATATATAAAAGAAACCTCAAAATAAAAGAAATATACAACTGGCGGCTTCACCGCAAGCCGCGATCTTCCAGGCAACTTAGAATGGACAGAGAAAGCCTGGAAACGAAATGGGGTCGCACTTCTAGCAAATATCAATTTGAAAAATAAACTGTGTAGTCTCGTTACGGAAAGTAAAAATCCAGGAAAATCCGACACCAGTTTTGCTAAGAGGTGTCGTGTGACCCAGTTACTGAGATGTGGAGGTCAGATAGGCAGTTGCTCCATGTCAAATTTTCAGCTTCCTCCGGTTAAACTGTAAGCCCACTCCAATTAAGCAGATTAATTTTTAGTTGCATATTGTTCTTTTTGTGTAGTAAATAAATTTCTATATTGTAATGCTATTTAAAAAGTGCGCGCAGCGTCGCTTCGGTTTACGATGGTACTCGTATTTAGGTTAGCGCCTCCAATTAGAACTTCGGCCAGAGCCATTTTTGTTAGTAACATGATTTGTGTCACTGGAATCATCTTCTACTGACTTCCTCTAATTCAAAAACATACTATGCATCCTGCGAGGATACATAAATCTCTTAGGTTGTCAGTGACTTGGTTCAGTGTCTATAACTTGTCCTTGCGACGTAGATGTGTGCTTCCGATTTACCGAACCTTCTCTCCAATGATTTATGATGACTTCTGGTTCAGGCTGCCTTAATATTAAACAGCTAACAGTTTCCTTTGTAGTTTTCACTGCCAATGTTGAAAAATTTTGTGGTGTGATTAAGCATACGCCGCTTTGAAGCCGGATCACTCGTGTCAGTTACTGTTAAAAGATAACAACTATTCAATTTTGCTGTTTATTTCCAGTTCTGTGCACTAATTCTCCGTCTTTAAGTCACAAATATCTTCTGGAGTTGGAGACATAGATCCAGGTCGAAAGACCAACATGTTCGGAACACCCCAAATCGAATAAATTAAATACGATGTAAAGATAAACTAATTGGAGGCTGACAAAATAGGATGAAACATCATTGTTCCAAATGAAATCGCATAAATATTAGATCCAATTCAAAGAACATTCCAGATCATTCAAGTACTTAGTAGTAAGCGCAAAACAGAATACCAAACGGAAAACGCAAATCAAAATAGAATACCCTATTCATCAAAATGTATAAATAAAATATTGGCGTTAAATATTAGTGTTCTCGAACATTGATAGACTACATACGACTCGAGAAACTATCAACATTTTTTTATAGGGAAAATGAAAAAACTTGATTTCTTGCAGGTACAAACTTATAGTTCTCGCCAAACTTCTTGGCCGTCCTGAAATCGGCTACAATGGCTGCGCAGTAGTAAATCTCATACAAAAACAGCACCAAGCCGCGTTTTGCGCATCGGAAAGCCAACTACAAGGCGGCCAAGAGGTTTGGCGAGAACTATACTATCACCTGTTATCCCGAGTTTTCTTACCCACCCATTAAAAGCGATCTGCTTATTAAATTTGTGTCGTCTTGATTAGTCAACTAATGAATATTATAATTGATTGTAATATTTGTGAACATTTCAATATAAAAACAAAATAGGACCCAGCATTGACCCTTGCAGAGCACTATATTGTGATGGTATAAATTAAAATGTGTGTGTTGATACAAATTAACTAAATGTATCGCGAATGTTTTGTTAATGTCTTTTGTGACTGTTTAATTTAGTTAGCTGTGTGAAATGTGTGTTTTAAAAGAGTTTTTTTACTAAGCATGGTGTGTGTATTATTCGAAGGCTTATGTTGAGTTTTCTGGTGTGACAGCTTTATATGTTGTAACAATGAAGCAAACTTTTAACAGCTAAAATAATAGTTATTTGTAAGAAATATAATATTTAAAAATTTAAAGGTACAGTTAATTTTAATAAAATAGGCATGCTGTTTCTGAAATGGTTTTTATATTTTGTTTAAATAAACTATGTCATTGTAAAAACTAGTAGATGCCCAGAAGTGAATCGCTTTTGAAGTATTATTATACAGATTAAATGTGATGAAATAAGCAAAATAGCTTTACTGTTGAGTTTTTTATTAGTTTGTCTTTGTACAAAGTTTGAATTTGTTAGCCGATTGATAACAATATCTTTAGCAATCTGTGTTGTGATTTGTATTGTTTATGGAAACTATAGTTTGTGTTCTAAATGATCCTTAGAATAAAATAAATCCTTAGCAGTTCAAAAGTATAGACTGATGGATTCATTGTATATTTTTCGACATCAAGGACGTCTTAGACGATTTCATTAAAAATAGATGTACATATAATCTTAGTTTAATTTCTATCACGATTTCGTTTAGAAATGCAAAATTATAAGAAAAGGAATGAAACTGATTGTCTGAGAAATTAAAATGTTAGCGACTAGATTTAGATCATCATACCTAGATCTCGCTAGTAAGTAGCCATCACATTCATGATCATTTTATTATTATTTAGCTTCCTCAGAGTCACTCTTTATCACCGATTACTTCAGAAGCACAATAGTTTCCAAACCTTAGAATAATAAAAAAAACAACTAGTCTTTAGTCTTTAGGTGTATTGCATGCGATTGTTTTGTTTGTGACAAATGTTGGTTCAAACGTTGGACTGCGAATGTTGCAGGCCTATATTGAAGAGCAGTAGCAGAGTGGAGCCCAAGTTCAAGTCTCAGTATAGTTCGCCAACGAATGGGCCTAACTCTTCGCTGCGACAAGGACATAAGGACAGCTTATTACTGTATGTATTAGATGAGATTGTTATATTATAAGACTTATTTATAAAAATCTCGATACTGGTTAGTAACTGCTTGGCGGATTCTAAATATAAATTCCATATAGAAAATTCGAATTTAGAATCATTTGCTAAATATTTACATCAAAGATTTTTATAAATAAGGCAATTTAGTTGTATGTCGATTCTGCATTCCTTTCTAATCAATAGACGAATTAATATGTAGGAAATCAACAGGACCTAAAGAGCCTGGATATTTTGATCCGGGCCATGTCTCTAAAGTTTCAATGCGACGACAGCCCAGACTGTCAGCCCACTTCGGTCCACAGCTATTGACAAGAGGAGTATTATCTGTGAGACTCGTGTGCAAGCTTTGAAAAATCGCACTTTTTCACTGTTTTTAAATAGCAAGTTTAAAAGCAGCACCTTTACTAAGCATAAAAGTTTATGTTCAAATACTGAAGCTTTTGCAAACACAGTTTAAAATCTTGTACCTATATAATATTGCCACATGAAACTTTTTCCTTGACACTGCTTCTTTTCATATAGCATTTGGTGTCGTGGACCTTCACGTTACTTGATTCTGTCACCACACTAATATTCTTAGCAAACCAAATTCATATTTATAAACTTACTGGAAAACTGTCAGTTATATCTATAATTAAGTAGGGTATATCTATAGTAAGTGGGGGAATTGCGCTAAAAAAATAACACAGAGTTAGTTACGAACACAAGGTTAAATAATAAAAATGTCATGCAAATTAATTGGCCCGGGTACGGCTACTTACTCGCAGTTGTAAGATAATCCAAGATGGCGCTAGCAGGCAGTGGCAAAAGACCTTAATATACTCAGGCCAAGATGAAGCTACAATTTTGATTAACAAAGTAATGACAGCTCAATCAGATCACAGCAGGGGTGAAAATTTTAAGTTCGCTCTCTGATCTTCTAGTTCTATGACTTTGGATATTTACTTTATCAAACTGTCTTTCATCTGTACTAACTCAGTTAAGTCGATCAACAATAGAAAAATAAAACATTCTATATCGAATTTGTTTTATTGTTGCTGTTTAGTATTTTTGTGGGGAAGTTCTCTGGGATGATTTCCGTCTGGTGATCGGAGGGTTATGTCGGACTCTAACCGACTAAAACCCCAAATGTCCTACCGATATCATGCGTCAGGGGTGATACAGTTAAATTCACACGCATCTAGATGATCGCCCTAAATAACATGCTCTTTTACTTTGCTAGTAAATATCCAAATGGCTGGGGTTTAGACCTGCATTTTGTTTTCACTGGTACTTGAAACTTTCAGGCCAGACTACACTCCTTGGAAGGGCCCCGACCCAGAGCTCCGCAGTGCCCCACCCGTCAAGGCCGAAGGGCCGCAGCCTCGAGACAGGCCAGTCCCCAACGCCCGAGGCCCGACTGGCCTCGCGAAAGGCCCTTCCGGAATCGCTAAAGGCTCTTTATATCAGAAATTGAGCAAGAAGTCTGCTAAAATGTAAGTACTATTGGCGGTTTTTGTATTACTTCGACATTTATCACCACTAGTCGCACTGACACTAGTCTTGCTAAACGGTATCGTGTTACCCAGTTACTGGGTTGTGGAGGTTTTAAGCTTTAGCTTTTTCAAATAAAAGTTATCTGACTTTTGAAAAAACAGCATTTAGACACCGTAGTGCAGGGGTTCCCAAACTGTGCGTCTCGACGCCCCGGGGAGTCGTGGTGTCCTCTCACGGGCGACGTAAACGAGAAAGATTGAGATAATGAGAGGAGTGTAACTTTTAAAAACTAGCTTTGATTTGAGAAGATATGCTCAGAAAAACGAGCTCAAACGTCTAGATAAAACATTTAATAATCAATGAAACACGTTGCAAAAAATTCACTTTGTAAAGGGAGTCACAGTATACAATATATAAAAAAATACAATATATAAAAAAAAAAATATAATATATAAAAAAAATTGGGAAGCCCTGCCGTAAGGTCATCATCACCTTCCTGCCCTTGTCCCATGTTACTTGTGGTCGGCGCAACACGTTTTCTTCTTCCATGCCATCCTGTCCCCCGTCACGCTATCACTGACTCCCTTTTCTTTCATATCACTCCTCACACAGTTCATCCATCTTTTCTTTCGAACTTGTAGGGTATGATCTTTATTATATTATTTAAGTGCTTCCTGTCATTGTTCCTCTGCAGGGTAAAGCCCTCATATCATCTCTTAGAGAGAACGCAAGAGCATTAATCGCGATGTATTTCGAACTTATATATTTACACGTATAAATTTTATTTTTCTAGCATCGGCTAAATAGAGCGAGCTTAAATCAAGAACCGTCTGCGCTGTATATTCTACATGAACGTATAAAAATGGTAGTGAGTATTGAAATGAATGAAGTAGAGAAGGGTTCATTTTAGTAGCAGGTATGACTGAGTTCGGAGTTGAAGAAAAGGCGTGAGGAACTTCGTTCCTGACGGGGATCTACGACCGCACACGTATTTTTAATTATAAAAAAAGGATAATTCATTTTATCACAACCAATTCCTCGATATAGTACCAACCTCCTCCACTCAAGCCTGCTGCTAAATGAACCCCCAACTTTAACTTGCAATATAAGTAAGAAAATATGATCTCATTATTTTAAAAACATTCCTGAATAAAAATTTTGCTCAAGTCAAAAAATATCGATAGTTATAGAGGGCACTCTATATTAACTTAAATTAAATCTTGCCTAATATAGGAATTATATTTTTTTTTATACTGTACCAACTAACGGACCCGATTTTATACATCATTGTTATTTCATGTATTTTGAATATCGCAAACTAAACTATATTTTGAATTCAGAATTCGAGATCTTATCAAAATATAAATTTAAACTCGTATGTCGTACAAGACAAAGTTCAAATGCCATTGCAATACTGTTTACAGCCTTTATAATTAAAAATAATCATTTAAAAAAAAAAAGAATAGAAATCGTATCGCTAAAGTCCATAATTGAATTCGTGGTGATAGTTTGATATTATCTCGAATTATGAATTCAAGTTAAATAAATGCCCGAAATTTGTTTTATCGAAGGCAGTAATGCCTGTATAACCACTATCACCCAGATAAATGAACAAATCTAAAACTTATCCGGCAGATGATGCGACTTAAAAATATCGAAGATATTTCCTAAGTCTTTCAACATTAGGGAATGTAATTGTTTGAGTTGTCCTTCGATAAAACTTTTTTCTTTATCGGATATTAATACAACTTAGGATATAAATTGATCATTGCCAAAATAAATCTTGTTGTGGTTTATTAATTTTATCCGTCTTTGGCCTGTATCGTTTTTCATCTGCCAAGGAATTCATTGAGAACACAGACATAAATCTAACTAGATTCCATCTGTATGAAAACCAAGTGTGCCACTTTTTAACGAACAATTTAAAAACAAATTTACTAACCAATCAAAGAAAACATTTCCAATGCCTCGGCCAACTTTTTCTATACATCGTTATAGGTCAATATGGCATAAAAAGGCATTTTTCTAGATTACGGTACATTTCCGGTGCCGATAAAGTTAAATGAAAAGCTCAGATTACGATCATTAATCCTAACTTTACTTCGTTTTTTGGCACGCAAAGTACATACAATCGCGTCTTCTAGTTAGACGTGGTGAAATAGGACCCTTTATACTATGTGAATTATGTTGCAAATAATTTAATCGTCTTTTCATCTCGATTGCAGTGATATCAAAAGAATTTGCTGTTTAATTAAAAAGAGACTTTACTCTCGATTTCTGAATTAAGATTTCGAAGTTACTCTGTCAAACTTTGCTATTAAAGACGGTTTTGACACTCCCTTAGTTCTAAATACTCAATTCAAAAACGGGTCCATAGGGTGGGGTCCCGTCGAGAGCTATTAGTTAGTTTTCTTGCTTCCAAACTAGTAAATGATTATAATATTCATTTCTGTTTAACCTCGTAGATCTAATAGTAGTGTAGTTCTTATTGAACTACAAATCTACTAGTCAATGGCTCTCAATCGGATCGCACCGTTACTATTTTACTAGCTGTAAAATAATTTTATAAATAATATTAATAAACCACCAACAATATTCAATAGACTTGCGTTGTGCCCAGTTCTTCCGACCTCTTGTATTATTTTAAGAAAAATAATTAGTAATTATAATATTACTATATCAGGGATTCTGTATCCGGCCAAAGATGTGTATGAAAAAATTGTAAAAAGTGTGTGAGGATTTGGAAATATTTTGTGAAATGATGAACGTGGTGGATGTAAAGCTTTGCTTGCGCTAAGTGTTTAGGTGAATGTGGCCCTAAATAATGATTATGCCTCAAGGTACAATTCCTTGCATCGTGGCCTATCGAAGACGTGCGAGATGCAGCAGTCGCAAGCTGCAGAAGCGCACGGCTGATGCGACAATAGTCAGAGTATGAGAATTTGTGGTCGACGTCTGTCTTTAGCCGTGCGGCTAACGCACGCGTCTGTCACAAAATTCGGAAGCGGTGCCATACATTTTCATACTCTATCGCATTAGCCGCACGCGATCAACCGCGCGCAGCTGGGATCGGCCGCGATACACGGAATTGTACCTTTAGTCATAAAATCAATCTCAATGGAGAAATAGGTGTAAACGTTAAAGTCAGACACGTACTGTAATCAGTATTAAAACTTGCATATCGAATTTTAGAAAAGTTCGATCAAACGGTCAGTAGGGCATATGCATAAAAATCTCGAAATCAATCATAATTTATATCAATTAAACCATTTAAAGTCAATTTTTAACTATCAAAGAGTCAGTCCAAAGGATGAAGCTAATTGCACATTCCAAAGCATACGTACATTTCTATGGAGAGCAAAAAAGATTTGTTATCTAAACAGTTTTTCGATAAATGTACATAAACTTAATACTAACAGTGGAAACAGGACTAAAATTAATCGGAACACAAACGAGATAAAACAGTTTCAAACAAATATAGCTGTCCCTCTAGCGAGAACGCCTTTTTCTACGACAGGCTCTGACCTCAGTCTAGAACGCCAATACAGTTTTTTAACTCTCAAGGCCCATAAATATTGCTACCCCCAAGACTAATTTCCCTCAATTCACCCCAAAGGAATATCGGGTTGTTAAGCTTATTAAAACCTAGACGAGCCTAGAAGATTTTGCCGTTTTTTGCGATAATGGTACGGAACCTTTCGTGCGCGAGACCGACTCGCTCTTGCCCGTTTTTTTTTTACTACCTTTTCGTTTTTTTTTTGTTGTTTTATTTAAGTTAGCCCTAGAAGGACATTCACGAATCATATTGATGGTGTTCTTCAGAAGGGCGCACATGGGCGCGGTACTCATAAAAACCGGCCAAGTGCAAGTCGGACTCGCGCACGAAGGTTCCGTTACCCTTATCCCAAAAAACGGCAAAAAATCGCGTTTGTTGTATGGGGGCTCCCATACAACAAACGCGACTTAAATATCTATTTTATTGTTTTTAGTATTTGTTGTTATAGCGGCAACAGGAATACATCATCTCTGAAAATTTCAACTGTCTAGCTATCACGATTCATGAGATACAGTCTGGTGATAGACAGACGGACCGAGGAGTCTTAGTAATAGGGTCCCGTTTTTACCCTTTGGGTACGGAACCCTAAAAAGCGTGCGTTTAAGCGTATAGGTATTCTAGACTTTGACGTCAGAGTTTATATTGGACGTCTCTTTCTTATGATCAACTTAAGAGGCTTATAACATCGTCACTGATAAAGATATTTCACAGCTAATAAGTATTTTATTTAGAAAACAAAGAAATTCTTGCATATTCCCTATTCTCGTAATTACATTCAAACTCGAGTAGAAATGTCAACACAGTAAAAAAAAATTGTACCGTAAAAATTGGCCACGATTGAAAATTAATATTAATAAAAAAAAAAATTCTTAGTAATCCACTAGAATCTGGTGGACATTTGCTAATATCGCTGGTCCACTAGCAATGATAAATCAATTATGGCTACAATTACTGAGGGTACATAGTTATTAATTATTTTAGTGTCTTCCGTATAAGTTATTACTTTATCTGTAGAATAACACAAGTTTATAGTAGAAAGTTAATGCACGTGATTATAAACTACATACAAAACGGTCTATTTAACTGTGCACCTAACGCTATGACGTCACCCTGTCTTTCGACTTTCGCTATTGGCGCACGAGGCGAATGAGGAGAGCCACGCGGGTTGGGGGGAGTGGGCGAGCATTTCATCGAGGTGCACAGTTAAGTAGCCTAAGACCCGACTGCAGAAATCAGCAGGAATCAGCGTTTTCGTTTATAAATGTAATTCTCATGAATTATACTTAACTGTGAAACTTACTTAATCGTAGAAAGGTTGCTGCATGGTTGCCTGGAAATATCTAGCCCAGAATCTAGAACCATTCATAAAAATCAAGTTTCATCAAAAACAATATACCTTCAGATTTTTACAGTGGGATCTGATACTATTGTACGTTACACTACCACTAGCGGCCATTATAAGTACATAATATACATTCTACATATTTCCATCTGAATACTGTAGGTACATTTGCCATGGTGTCTTTTGACACCACCACCGGAGTGTGACCTGTTGCTAGGAGATTTATAGATAAGCATCAAGAAAGTTAGAAAAAAGATGAAAGGTAATAAGATTAGGTGTTGGTTTCAATTCCCAACAAGCGCGGCGACACCTCTTCAAATCATCATTGTTTATACGGGACAGTAATTTAAATATAACGGCATTAAAACCATTCGCCTATTAAAATAGTCCATTCTTATTTTCACAAACGAGCTAACATTAGTGCATAAATTGTTGGAATTTTTTGCCAAAATATGTAATATGTTAATCTGTTTTCTTCTTGATATAGTTTTCTCTTTTGATTTATTAACTGACATACTTTATGTTATGTTCAATGTATTGATATCTATCTTAACTGTATGACGATATTACATAATTATAATATTTGGGCGGCTTTAATTATTTTTCTTTCTTTTGTCTTCCACATAAACACAAAAAATAGCACTCTTTAATATCAGTATAGATAATTAATTGTAACAACAGATACGTTAGGTATTGGTCCTGAATGAGGGAGTAAACTAACCACAGATTTTATCTATAATAAACGGTACTACAAAATCCTTGCGAAGATAAAGTAGTTAACAAAGTAGTACAGCACAACTATTTTCTTAATGTCCCTCGGCAAAGTTCATGTTTCGTCAGTCGTCCGATTTCTATCAGTTAATTGCCCTTTGCACTTGGTGCAAACCGGACGGTCTCTATCAACTTGCAAGTATATAGAGTTGTTAATACTCTTTTAACTTAATGTAATTTATTTTAAAAATGGTGGTAAAGATGCTAAAGGAAAATAGGAAAATAGTTTTACAGCTCTTTATAGTTCACACGGAAATCAAAACAAAACAACAATAAAGTACTTAGTTGTGAATTCAAATCATTACACACGATCTAATAATTGATGAACATAGAAATTGCCATACGTTTGTATTCGGAAATGCGATGATTGCCGAGGGACATTAAGAAAATAGTTGTACTGTACTTGGCTGTAAATATTGCATTTTTTACTTTCTATAAAGTGATAAAGAAATGTTTTGGTTGATTATGTGTCAACTCACAATAAAACGCGACGCTGCGCGCATTGAATATAATATTCGATTTTCAAATTTGCAATTCCGCGGGCAATATTCGTATTCTCTCACTGAAATGTGCACCTTTTCATATAGTAAATAAAGTATAGTATTGTATACCTTCGCGTTTCGTTGAGAACCAACTATTTAATAAACTTTAGATCTGCATTCGCCATTGAGTATTAAAATTCGTGGCGCTAATTAGAATAATAAATTATTTTTGCAAATAAATGTGTTAAGGAAGTGTGATTTAGTATTGAAATGTCTGTGCAATATCATTGCCGTTTGGCTTATAAACTCTTAGTTTATTAGTAACATATTCTTATAAATTTGATTGAACAAATTAGACTTTATTTATATTTTCTTACGAGAGATTACAGTAGTTTTGTGGCTGTATAGACTAAGTAGTTAAGGTAATCCAAGTTATTAATTCGCAGCCGTTAAATATTGTTCATCAGGTTTAAGATTCCACTCATACCAAACTGGTATTGTCTTTCAAAGCCTCGATGAGCTATACTAACGACCGGGTTCCGTACGTGTATAGCCATACCCAGTGGCAAATACTAAGAGATTTTTACCCTCCATGTCATTCTCTCTTAACTAGATCAAACGATAAATAATAACATTCCATTATAATAAAGATATGTATATTGCCCAGCAAGTAAGTTGGCAAGGTTTTGGCGTAGTGGGGGTAAGTTCGCGCATAGTACGGGAACTGACCAACTGACCAACTGACGCGACACGATTGGTCAGTCGATACTTGTGTCAACTGAACAACCAATCGCGCGCTCGGTACGGTCCTAAACGTTTCCCGCGCCCTGCTTCACTACCAAAGATACCTAAAAAACTATTTAACGAGTCTTGCCAACTTACGTGCCGGGGCTTATATTTAACTAATATTTTCGTAATTTCGTATCTACAGCTTTATATAGGTACTTATCCGATTTATTAATTAATATTACTTATATACAATAGACATTTTCTAAGTATTATCTAGTCCATAGGATCTTTTCAAGTATAACAGAAATTATGTTGTGCCAATTTTATCAATCATACATCTCGATGTTGTGTACGTATTTTAGTATCATAATGTACCTGCAAATCCATAGACATCGAACTTTTCTTCCATTTGTGTGACTACCTACATTGTAGACAGGTTTATGCTATAATCCGTCCAACGGGTTATTGATTTTTTGACAGATGGTCTAGAACCCAGAGGCCCAGAAGTTTCTGATACACAAAATGTGTGAGATAGAGAACCTGTAAATTGGCCGCCGCCGGCCCCAGTTAGCAAATATGGGTGCGTTCAAAATAAATACTAACACTACTAAATGCCACATATTTTTTTTAAAAAAAGAATGCGGATTATTTTGTATTTAATCAATATTCTCTCAAAAAACCAAGAACCCGTTAAACGGATTATACATTTAATTGAAGATTTTGACTATGAATGATTTTCATGTTGGGAAGGCGTGCGTCTTTACTAGTGTGCGATTTCGCTCAATAACTTGATGAAGGTGCAATAAATCTAATCCTGTATGTACCTATCTACTCTAAAACTAGCTAACCACTTTCTGCTAAATCAAAAAGGTGAGAACTTATGTAGTAATAAAAAGTAAAGAGTCCGTCTTCAGATAAGTAGTTCTAATCTTGGGCCGCGTTTCAACCTGCAAGAAAACTTCTGCAAGAAGTGTCAGATAACAGCTTGAACGCGTAGCAAGTGCTCTCGCGACAGTTTGTCAAGCGTGTGCGAGATATATTGCAGGTGGCAACGCGGCCTTATGACAATTTGTAGTATTAAGTGTTAAATCGGACTTTGGCCATAAGAACATATCTTTTGAGGCTCAGTCTCTCCCTAGTCTAGTTCTAAATCTAGTCAATTAGGATAATATATTGTAGCGACCACACATTATTTTTGTGAATATTCTGAATAAAACTGTTGGTTTTGTCCAAAATGTGTGTTATTTATCAAAAATCCCTATAGTTCTATCACTTTCCTAGAGATATTTTTGGAAAACTCTTCGGCTCACATCACCCACGTATGTACCTGTCTCGTTAGTCTGGTGCTCGTAAGCACTACTGCAGAGGTTGAGGTCCTGGGTTCGTCGGGCCGGGTTATGTGTTATTGGGTTTTTCCATCTGGAATTTGGTTGATGCATGAGACTTAAATATGACTGGCGATATATGGGTGGCGGTGGCTCTGCCACATCTTTCGGCGAATACAGGCGATGATATTAGTCATGTACCTGTGTATAGCAATCGACTGCAAAAATTTAATAACTTAAAAAACACCAAAATATCACTTCTTGCTTGCTCTACGAGGAGTAAAAATTAAATGGCATGACGAAAGCTGCCTGCTTTGTTTTTTGATCATTGCACTACGGCTGCGTTTCCACCAGACGTGCGAGGTAGCTGGCTGGTGCGAGGATGCGTAGCGAGGCTGTACTACGGTGTGTTTCCACCAGAGATGTGCTAGGCCGTTGAGCGGTGCGACGATGCGTAGCGACGGTTTGAAACGGTGCACTGATGGATAGCGGACTATTCCCTTTATTCGCATAACAAATTCTCAAAATAGCCAAAGTACAATCAAGCACTCAAAATAAATAAAGTGAAGACCTTGTTTTGCCTCTTTTATTTATTTGAGGTGTGGTGGAGCGGAGCATAGTGGAGCGCGCGCGCCATTAATCTATATTTATAAAAGGGAAAGGTCACTCACTCATCACGAAATATCGAAAACCGCTTGACGTATAAAGATAGAATTAGGCAGGGAGGTTCCTCAAGTGACGTAAGTGCGCACTAAGAAAGCCTTTTGGAAATTCTACCCCAAAGGGGGTTGAAAGTTTGTATGAAATTTCTATAGTTTGTAGGATGGACACGTCGAATTTTAGTTTTACGCTGTTAGTTGAATTTTTGTTTATGTAATCATTGGTTTTGGAAATTCCATCCTTAAGAGGGTAAAAAAGAAATGAAAGTTTATGAAATTAATTCAGTTTGTAAATTTGACACATGAAATTTTAGAATTACGCTATTGGTTGATAAAAAGAACTCATGTATTTACTGATTTTTGGAAGTTGTTCCCCTAAGGGGTTAAAATAGGGGTTGAAACTTTATGTGATATTTTTCTGTTTGGAAAGTGCGTGCATCTAGCGACTTTTACTAGCACTTGGCCCGCGACTTAGTTCACGTGATCCTTATTGAATGCTTTAGATGACTTTTTAGTTCCCTTAAAGATTGAATTTCTAAAAATCCCTTCTTAGTGCTCAGTGATCTTAGTAATCCAACATCATAAAATGAAGCCCTGTACAGTAAAATTCTTCAAAAATCTTTAAAACTCCCTAAACCGTCTTTTAGGAGTAGTTTTGAAAAACTAATAATGAAATCCTTTACTATTTACTTAGCTTAGTATTTATGCCAAGTTTCAAATATATAAGCCCAACAAATGTCCACCTTTTCACCTCCTTAGGGGTAGAATTTCCAAAAACCAATGAATATATGCATTCTTTTTATCAAGACCAAGAGCATAAAACAACAATTTTAAATGTTTCACTTACCAAATCGAAAAAAAGTTTCAACCCCTATTTTATCCCCTTAGGGGAAGAATTTCCAAAAACCAATAAATACATGAATTCTTTTTATCAACCAAGAGCCTAAATCTAATATTTCATTTGTCAAATTTACAAACTGAAATAATTTCACACAAACGTTCAAATTTTTTTTTTACTCCTTAAGGGCGGAATTTCCAAAACCATTAAATACATAAAAAAATATCAATTAACAGCGTAAAACCAAAATTTCATGTATACAATCAAATAACTTACAATCTGTAGAAATGTCATACAAACTTTCAACCTCCTTTTTACTCGGTTACGGGTGAAATTTCCAAAACGCAATAAAACAAGTTCTTTTTTATCAACCAAGAGCGTAAATCTATATAAGTTCACGTGTCTAACTTACAATCTGTATAAATTTCATACAAACTTTCAATCCCTTACGGGTGAAATTGCCAAAAACCAATAAATATATGAGTTCTTTTCATTTCAACCAAGAGCGTTACAATACAACACTTTTTATCAACCAACATAATCGTGGTTCCGGGACTGTTAAGAATTCGCTTACTGAATGTAGGTAAATATACTTTTTATGTAGCAAATAAAGTACTGATCGTAGTATCGCTCTTTCTCAATCTCTAAATGAATGCTCGCTTTAGGTTACCTTGGTCGAAAATTAAAGACAAATATTCCCTCACAAGTTTATTCAAAAATAAAATATTAGAAACTAATTAATTTTGTACGCAGGCAAACACACAGTGTTCAATCATTTAGTGCACTTAACTTGATATTAGTAAATATTATAAAGATAGGCAAGTACTAAATAACAAAAGGCCGCATAGTCTCAATTGAAAGAAAAAAAAATTAAATTTATCTACGTCTGTCTAATTCCAATTTCAAGTTAAAACAAAATCGTTTACACGCGTAGCCAACGAATACTGTTCAATTCACAATATGCGAGCAATTCGTTTGCTTCTAGGTCTACACCTGAGTCCAGAACTCTAGACGCTTGGGGCGCCATGATTGCCCAGAGTAAGCACGTATACACATGCACTGTAATATACGATCTAAAAAAAAATTGAACCGCGAGCCCATCACACCGACACTACCTTACTCAAATGAAGCCTTAAAAGAACTCGAGTGAAGAACTTACTTACCTACCGATAGAAACAAGTGCACAGGCATATGTGAAGATGCCTACCTTCACATATGCCTATAGCTAATTGTAAACCACCGGTTCAAGTCCAATGCCGATCTTTTAAGGTTCAAAATCAATACAGTCATTGCAGACGGCATGAGTAAATAGGACACAACGAACTTAGATCAAGGTCAGCCAGATGCAAAAACAAATTTCGAAACAGTTTTCACTGGCCGACAATCTAAATTGAGTACCTACCAATTCCAAAAGTATAAATTAATAACATGATCATTATTTCTAAATATACAAAAGTATCTAAAATTAATGGATATTAATCAAAGAAATTGCTGTTACATCTTAGGTAGTTGAAACAGCAGTCTTGTCTCGAGGCCGGGAGATCTCATTCGTAAATGTAAATGTAGGGATTGCTTTCAACCAAAGCGATGTCTTTTTCCAACTGCCTCAGTTCCGCCTCCATTTTAGTCTTGCGAAGTATCTTGGGTATTGTATCGGTAAGCATGGGCAGTTGAAGAAAAGCCTTCTGCATCAGTGACCAGTTGTGCTTCAAATCCTGTGATCAAATAATAAAGGATATTTGAAATGAAATTGATATAAGGGCGCGGCCCCATTCAAAGCTAGTAACTTAACAGCTGTTTTATAGTACAAGAAAAGCTAAGTACAGTACAAACATTTTCTTAACGTCTCTCGGTAAACTTCGTGTATCGTCGTATAAGTCGTCGGATTTCTATAAAAGGAGATCCTGACCAAAAGTATTAATCAGAACCAATAGTCCCATGCAGGCCGCTTTTTGAGCGTGTGCTGACAAGGTTCAACGCAAGGTGCGTTTTTGAATCATTTTGGGCAGAAGAGAATCTTTGATGAAATCTTTGAAGAAAAGCAATCTTCTTGACGTTTTCTTACCTGATATATAGAGCAATGGCTTTTTATTTCGGGTGAGAAAATGTTATAAGAAAAACTTACGTTGAGGAGTTTCGTGCGATCTTCTTCGCTTATGAGCTTGCACAGACTTTCCCTGTTGTCCTCCGCGTATTGCAATTTTGCCGCGGCCTTCTGGTTCCTCCTATTTCTCTTCACCAGGTATGCTGGCATCTGACCAAAGTCTGGCCTGAGGCAGTATTCTGGAACCTCTCCGGAACCCTTGATCTTTTTTATATGGCCGTCTCGCGTGTCGACCAACCTATATAATAATATGGAAAATTGTTCGTAAATGTGAGTATACACTAGAGCATTTCAATGTAATGTAACATTCTAACGAATGGTAAAATACAGACAAATGCTCAGTTTCCTAAAGCAATTCCATGTAATGTAAAGTTCTTGCGAATGTTCGACGCAGCGTACGACCTATGCTCGCGGCGATTGAGCATTTACCTGTAACATTTCTTTGTAGTACATTGCGTTCATTATTGACCTCACTCCACGTCACCCGCTCTCGTGCCTTTACTCGATAAATGTTACACCAAAACGCTCGCTGGATTCTAAAATTTGGTTGTAACGCAACTAAAAATTAAAAATTGCCGAAACCCCGACAATTTTATTTATTTCATACTTTCTAATATAAATAATTTATATTGTAGGTATTAGACAAGCTTCGATAAACAATCTACCGAACACGTAATTATGACACGATATCTTGCGAAAAACTTCCGATTCAAACGACAAAACGCCCTTAACTTTTAAACGACTAAACAGATGTTCATCAAACATAGCTAAGAAAACTCCCGATGTCACCTTTCAAACCAAAAAATCATATTCGGTTCATCCGTTTAGGAGCTATGATGCCACAAACGGAAACACAAATACTCATATACACGAATATACAAACAAACAGGTACACACTTCAAACTTATAACACCTTTAAAATTATTGAACTCTTTCGAAAAGAGTATCATGCCAATGAAAGCATCCAATATTTTTTGGCAATACCTACCTAATGACCAGTCTAAAGAGAATTTGTCATACTCTTTCATTGGGTCAAACCCGTTGCCTTGCCGAATTCAAGGCTGCAGGAGCAGCAACGAAATGAAATGAATTTTATTTATTTGCAAGAATATAGGTACTTACATAATAACATGGTAAACATAATTTTAGTCTCACTATATTCGACTTATCAGTCGTGCGAATATTTTGAAATAGGTACATGTACATCCTTAATAAAATCATGATCTTCCATCAATGCCATTAATCATTAGTCATACACATAATAATAAGGCGAACGGCAGGCTTGTATGGGAACTTCGTACCGCAAATAAAATTTTGTATTTTGGGATATTTTTTGTTTTAATAGGTAGTTAATACGATAAATAAGCCCTTTTTTAATTCTTAGATTTTTAGAACTTGGAACGTAAAAGTTATAAGCAGTTTTGTTTTTTAAGGTTATATACAAGTGTACCAATGTAAATTGTTACATATAGGTAAATGTGTACCTAAAGTAAATTGTTTGTCGCTATCTTTGTAGTATTTTCCTTACCAATAAGTAGGTAGATTGAGATGAGGATCGTACCTACTCAGGGTATTACTAAATACCTATATCCACCAGCAGACTGCGACAGTTTGATAATGATGAGTTTGTTTATATTTAATGTTATTTCTATTTCTAAATAATTAATTATCATTTCAATTTTTTGTTATTTGATGTAAGGCAACATTTAAAAATATAACTGCGTTGAGTGCACGATTTTATTACGTTTTTATATTAAAATCTTTTTATTGATATTATTAATTAATCCGAAGTTCTAAAAATAGTAAACTTACATGAAAATAAATGGCTTAGTTGCCTTTATTTAAATACCAAATTCTATAACAGAACAACAAAAAAAAATATGCGGTTCAAAGTCTTGCTTCATTCATATTAATTAGACACATTCTAATATAAACATACTTAAACACATACATATTATAAACATCGCATAATATATCATAGCTGATTTCTGAATTGAGTATTTGGAGTTAACAACGTGTCTTACGCATCAAATTTTGACAGGTTTTCAGTGTAAAGTACAGTTTGACAAATACTCCACTTCAAATTCTTTATTCAAAAATCGAGGGGTCTAAATATATTTTTACCTCGGCTCCACAGGTTTCCCTTTTATCTTTGTAGCTTTCTTCATGTTAACAACTCTAAAGTTGACTGTTGGCTTCTCCGGTTTCTTCCCCGGCGGGGGACGTTTTGGTACTGGTGGAAGACTACCGGTGACTAAGCATTTGTGATCACTCTTCTTGATAGGTTGACCTATTCCTTTACCCTTTTTTAAAAAGTCAGTGGGAGCTTTGACTGGTGTTTCAGCGTAACCAAATGTGCGTCGTAGTTGCGGTATCTTAGCTAATCTCAATTCCTTTTCTAGTTTGGATTCGTATCTGTAATTAATCGTGGCATAAATATAATGGCAGTAAAACTATTTTATTTTTATTCAAAACAAACAAGAGCCTCATGTATCCTTGAGCAAGCAAAAGGTTGGGCAATGTAACAGTGGAGAGAGCAGTGATACCGGCCGCGGCTTACAAGTTGTAAGTCGTAGGTAACCCAGGCAGGCGCTTTATTTTTTACCCGACTGCCGAAGGAGGGTAATGTGTTTATCAGCCTATGTATGTATGTTTGTTCCATAAGTCGGAACCACACTTACGTGGCGTGGCGTGGCGTGGCGCGGGATCCACCAATCAAACGATTCTGTTCCAGCCTACGTCACGCAACGAGTTTTGTAGCCAATCAACTGCGTCGGAAGGCGCCACGATACGTCACGCCATTTAAGTGTGGTTTTCCGTCTTTAGATGTGCTTTTGGGCGCCAATTGTGGGGGCCCAATTTTTATTTCTTCCGAAACCATCGCGTAGTGTATCAAAATAAAGAGTTTTAAGAGGTTATTCTAAAAATGTTAATCCCTAATGTTTAATTTAATGTGTTTAATTCAATAAAAACGTTGAAACTAAAAAGTTACAAATAAAAAAACAATAAAAAAATAAAAAAATCCGACTGCATATGAAGCGAACTAAAAAGACGTACCTAAACAAGAAAAAAATCATGCTGTGTAGTCGGCTAGCACACATCTGGTTTTCGTGAGCCAGCTCGCGAATATTTATCCTTCGAGTACCTACACAGCATGATTTTCTTCTTGTTTACGTGTTTTTAGTTCGCACCTTAAGCAGTCGGGTTTTTTGTGTTTTAAATTAACTTTTTTTTTGGTAAGTTATATCACCACCACTGCTCTCAAAACGTTGAAGGAAAACATTGTCAGAAAACTGGCATGTCCTAAAACCAACAATTCAAAAACATGTGACATCCACCAACCAGCACTGGGCTGGCGTGATGGATTACGGTCCATTGTGGGACAAGCGGCAGAATTGGGAACTCAAAAACACTGAACCGCAGTGATTGATCATCCTGAACGAAATATGTTAGTCTTAACAGCGGCCGCTATATAACTATATTAGAAGGCTTTATTTGGTTCTAGTACTAATGGATTCAAGAACATGGTGCCAACAAGATGAAGCCACAAATCACACACCACGCAGTCAATTGACTTTGTTAAACAAATGTTTCCAACGAGAGGTGATATGCTTTGTCTCCCACGCAGCGCAATTAGTCGCCGCTTGATTGGCAGGCAATCCGACACGATCACTCCAGACAAAGCGAAGAACAAAAACCTTACCGTGTTTTTTTTGGCATATCCCCATGCACACTGAAAACTGCCAAATACCGGGGAGCTACTAATTTAATTCCTAGTGGAAAAACCAAATATCACTATGTCCGATCTGAGAAGCAAGCCTGGGACCTCACGCTTAGATGTTGCACTAGCGACCGCGAGACCAACGAGGTTGTCAGACATATTATTTAGTACATCACAGTAGACAGACAAAATAAACTACCACTTAATTTTACATTTAATTACCTAGTTGCTAACTACGTAATCGTAAGTGGTTTGGGTACCTACAAAACTTTTTTACAAAAATTACAACCGACTTCCAAACAAAAACACTACAAAGTGAAAAATAACTTCAATTTCGGAAGTCGGTGTTCCTGTTTACGTTTCTTCATTTTTTGACACCGACTTCCGAAATTGAAGTTATTTTTCACTTTGTAGTGTTTTTGTTTGGAAGTCGGTTGTAATTTTTGTAAAAAAGTTTTTTATTTTTCACTTTGTAGTTGTGGTACATAATGGACCAGTTCTATAGGCTAGGTACCTACGCGTATAGTGCCCAAAGTGAAGCTAGAATAGATTAACCCAATAACATGAAACTTAAAACGAAACCAGTGCAATGAGAGTATACCAGGGTGAATTGTTCACACCTGCGTACCCCTTAAGAACGTACCAGTGTGATGTTATGTTATGAAATGGTGTAAACAATAAACAGACATGCGATTGGATCTATTCAGAGTGATTTGCCGTCATTAATTGAAGAGTTCTGATGTATTTCTCCGAAGTTCTTCATCAGATCTTGATGAAAATTAAATGGGACCACATGACAAGCACCCGCTTTCAAATTAAAAAGAATCATCAAAATCGGTTCGCCCAATAAAAAGTTCTGAGGTAACGAACAAAAAAAAAAAAAAATACAGTCGAATTGAAAACCTCCTTCTTTTTGCGAAGTCGGTTAAAAACAAATAGAAATGGTTTTACATAGAATACGGCGCCATATTGCGGTTTATTCTAGGGAAGCGTGCTTCATCGTCGACCACATTCTCGCTGACCATCAGGTGAGATAGTGGTCAAACGCCAGCCTAACATCAATAAAAAAATACCAAGGCAACGTAGAGATACAAATATGCTAGGCTTCAGGAACAATTTAAGATTTAATTTAATTACCTAGGAGTTTTGGGTGGCTCTGGAGGTGGTTTGTCCAAAATCGTATAGATGACTTCGTCGTGTTGAATTATTTCTACTAACGACATGTTTTTAACTAAAGCAAACGTAGGCAAAAAACAGAACTTAAAAAATTATAAAAAACTGCGAGCTGTTGGGTTACCCCCGTCGGTTGCTATAGAAACAATCACAGAGTACAAACAATATACATACGGTTACTTTGTTTTTTTCATAGTGTAAAATCTATGGAACTGTTTTATCGATTAAAATAGTTTATAGAAAGAGGACGCTAAACTGTGAGATTAATTTGGCGCTAAGGTCATGTTCTTGTTTTGCACTTTCAACTTAATACTGGCGTGTGCTGGTGGTAGCCAAACTTAGGGACATCATAATATCCGCTTATTCGGATGCATAGTGACAGAAATAGAGTTAATCGTTAAGGATGTATCAGTATAAAAGCCGGAGCGGATTATTGTTCGAGACACAGGTTGTCAACGAGGGCAAGAGGAAGAGGAAAAAGGGCAAGTCACACTTCAAGGCCAATAAGGCTAAGAAGGTGGCAGCGACCCCCACCAAGTCCCCAACTCTGCCGTCCACCCCCTCCGACGTGCACTCCACCCCCGCCCCCTCCCCCTTCACCGCTACCCAGCGGTCGAGTCGCTCCGACAGCCCCATGACCGTTGCCGGCGCCTCCCAAAAGTCAAGCCGCGCCCCCAGTCCGACTAATAATAAAGTCCCAAAATCTCAAAGGCCCCCGCCAATCTTCCTCCACGACAAAAACAAGTGGACAGATATTTCAAAATCTTGCGTTGAACGCAAGATTAATTATACTAATGCCCTAGCCTGTCAGCTGGGCATTAAGATACAAGTCCCGACCCCAAACGACTTCAGGAATCTCACCCGATTCCTTAGGTATGAGAACATTCAGTTCCATACCTACACTCTGCCGGAAGAGACGCCCACCCGTGTGGTTATCCGTCGCATTCCGAAGGAGATCCCGATTGAAGACATTCGTGCTGACCTCTTGGCACAAAAAGTCCCCGTCTTAGCTGTCCACCGCATGCATAAAGCGCGCGGAGGACAGCAGTACGATATGGTGATGGTCGAGTGCGAACACACCGAGGGCCACAATCCGATTTTTCAGATTAAATCGGTATGCTCACTTTCAGGTATCTCTATTGAGAAACCTTATCGTCCATTTGTAGTTGGTCAGTGTCATCGCTGCCAACTATACGGCCACAGTCAGAAGAACTGTTTCGCCACCCCGAGGTGCGTCAAGTGCCGAGGGGATCATGGCACCCAAGACTGCCCCCGCCCCAAGAACCCCGCCGAATGCACCGAGCCACCGAGCTGCGTGCTATGTGACCAGGTAGGTCACACGGCCAATTATAAGGGGTGTCCCCGCGCTCCCAAACTTGCGCCTAAGATGGCCAAGCGCGCCGAGAACCGCGAATCCCGCGCGGCTCCTCCCCCGCAAACCCCCCCCCGACTAGCCCCTCAGAGGCAGTCGCCATGGGGTAAACTAAACCACCAGAAGGCGGCTCCCCAGACCAACCAGAAGGCCATCCCAGGCCTGATGGATCACCCCATCCCGGCACCAACCCTCAGCCAGGCCCCCCAGGCCCCAGCAGCCCCCATGCCCGCTCAAGGCCGTCAAGTGGCTCCCACCACTGTCGCCGCCGTGAGCCCGTCCCCAATTTCGCCCAATGCCAGACGCAGCGTCGCCGATATCATCATCGGTACGTACGCCGTCTGGATGACAGACGAGGCACGATTGCTGGCCGCCGAGATCCAAAGGATCGAGGCAACCGGTTCTAGACCGAACCCAGCAGAGACCCAAGCCCTATTTAACAGGTTCCCATCCATAACACAAGAGCTAGATAGCCTTGTATATAGAAACGGCCAATGGGTGCGCAATTAAGTCGTACCCCTTGCCCTTTCAATTAGACTTCACGCAATTCAGGCGTTCTTCTCTAAATCTCACGATTTCGCCAACTATGGCACATTCTCTGACCTCCCATGACCCCTCTACCCTGCTCATTAAGAGCCGTAGGGCGTAGTAAACATGTTAATAGACAAAACCGATTCGTTTCGTCCTCGCCGCCGAGGCCCGTCGCGTACTCTCTCAATAAATTCCCGCCAGCCCGCGCATAGCTGAGCATTAGTTAACTTTATTAGATATAAAAGGAGTTTCTTATCCGTTCTTCTCCACGTAGGTAGTTTACGAACGGATGGTAAAGTCATTGTCTAGATCCAGTCATAGCTGTCCCCTAGCGACGCCCTGAGCCGAGGTTCGGCCCCAACTGGGGTAGCCCTCAGCGCTGTCGCTTAGGTTTAGAATTTTTGTGCCTGGCTGGAGGCTCTACTTTAGTTTAGTCTCCACAGGGTAGCCCGGTTAAACAGACACAGGCCACTTTGGTCTATCTGTGAGACGCCACGTAGAAAAAAAAAAATTGTTCGAGACACATCCCTTAGCCTGGGACGTGACTGGCTAGCTCTGGAAGCGTGTCAGGCGGGATCTTACATCCTCAGTAGGGAGTGCCAATAAAGTCGTCACCTATGTCGCTGGCTGTTCTCACCTGGCCTCTTGTGGTTCGCTACAAGGTGCCGTGAAGATACGGCGCTGTTAGACAGCGTCGCGGCGCTCACACTGTACACATCGCACCCATACTTTTGGCAGGCTGTGTACACGCCTGCCAAAAGTGCCACATGCCCAATGGCAATCCAAAAAGAGGACATGCTCATAGAAATTGATGCTACGGGAGAAAGGCGCTGCTGAAGCCCGCTCGCCGCGCCTTCTAACTGGGCTGCCGCGATCTTTCGACGTTGTTCCAGACTCAACACAAAGCTTTCATATGTCTAGCTCTATGTGTAGTTCTATCTTAATGCTTGGTTCCTGCAATAAGTTAAATGTTTGGAGATGTGCATTGCTTTATTATTTTCTTCATCTTAATGTTTTTCCTCTATTGTCGTTGTTTTTGCACCGACAACACTGAAGTGCCCGTCTGTCAGGCTTACGTCAGAGCCGTCAAAACAAAAGTGGCCACAGATATTTCTGATGTTCGTTGATTATTTTTAGATTCTTGTTGCATATTCTTTTGTAGATGTAATATGTATTTTATTCAGATTTTTATTTTGTTTAGCTTTACATAATCGTATATAATAGATAAAATGTTAATAAAAGGTTTCCGGGGAGTGAAAAGGTTTAACGCACATAAATGTATAGGTATAGCATGTAGGGAGTTTTCGAGTCGATTAGATGCGCTAGACCATGAAGAAAGGTTAGAGGGGTGTTTGTCGGCGTTGCCCCCGAAGGCTAAAGTGGTGATATGTGGCGGAGGGATGATGGGAGCAGCCGTGGCGTACCACCTGGCGCGCCGCGGCTGGGGCGAGAACACCATCGTCGTAGAGAAAGAGAAGTAAGTACGTTCGTAGTGTTCGTACAACTAGCTTTGTTTTCGACCGGCTATTCAGCAAGAAGGTTGCGGCGGCCATAATTTGTTTGGTTCTCAGTTCTATGCCCTATTCTAGTTAAGCACAGCCTTGTTATTTCCCAAATAACGTTCTGTTTCCATTTTTGGCACAGTACCTTCATAAAGTAGTCATATTATAAAAATATGTACCTATTATAGAGATGCTGCAATATATTTAGCTAATATTTTATCAAAATTGATTTCTTGTTTTATTTCTTTCTTTCCTACTAAAGCAAAATTAGGTGTTATTTTATTAATTGTTCATTTTATGAATTTAACAATTTGTTCTTAAAATCATAGTATCAGCATAACAGTTACCATCTTCTTACAATTCTGAAAACTGCCTTTTCATGACATGTATTAAAGCAGTAAGTATTATTTCTACAGATTTTTCTTTTGTAAATATAAAACAGCTTATTTTTTTAAAACATGTTTTGTTTAGTGGTTTACTGTTCAATATCAGCAGAATTTATTCTGTCTTAACTAAAACTATAGTTTTTGAACTCTTAAGCAAGGAACAGACATAGTGGGTAGTTGTACATTGTGACTGTGACTAGTAGGCTACCCGTTCAGTTTGATGCTAGGCCTTCAGGGACCTACAACCCATCCTATTTCATCATCTTTTTCTCCTGTCATAAAATTTTTGGGTACTAAATTTAGACCCCAAAAAGTTCAGTCTTCTCCATATACATATGTAAATGTAGTTAAGCTGAGGAAAAGGCGCTCAAAAGATGTTGATGAGCAAGCAATCCGTCTAACCGAGAAGATTTAATAAAATAAACACTGGTTTTAGCTTTTCAAATTATTATTTTGTAAAACATTCAGATATAATGTAAATTGTTATCAAAGAAATGAAGTGAAGTATTTAAAAGAACAAAGTGCTTATTTTCTTTACGTCTTTAAACAAACAAAGAGAATAGGCCAATACCTGAAGTGCCCATGAATTTGCGCTTCACTTTTAAAGCTGAAAATTGGCACTTTTGACCCCTTAAATTTTTAATCTTTAAATTTTTATTATTTTTATTATATTAATATTTAAATTAGCTGCTATTTTCTAGCAAAATTTTGTATTCTTTTTGTTTTATCCTTTTCTCTCCTTTTATCTATGGTATTTCTAGCCATAATCAGATGGGTTCTTTGTGAGAGATTATTTTTGTGGTGTTCCAGTGAACAATCACATTATTTGGTTTAGATAAATAGATAAAACATTAATTTAATTTTTTATTGTCTGTGATCCAAGTTCAGGATTTGCCATCATTTTAAGCGGATTATATCCCAATTATATCTCCTTCTCTATTTAGAAGGTTCTTGGCTGAGATATTGCTGTGCTCGCTCAGTCTCTGTTTATACATTTTAGTTCTTTTTTCACTGTCGGTATTTTTAGTTGCTCATGTATCAGGTTTCTGACAAACCACGGTGCGCTTGAGATTGTTCTTAGAGCTTAATTTCGATATTGGAGTTGCTAGCCAATCCCCAGAGTTCTATTTCGTAAGTTCAGATTGGTTTTACTTTAACTTTATACTAACTATTTTGGGCAAAAGACCCTTTTTCCAAAACTGAATCTCAGACCACAATGGCCAAATTACTTTTAAAATCTGCTTATTGACTTGCCAAGTTTTTCATCTTGTAAGAACTTGTGCATGCTTATGGACTCGTTGAGTTTTTAAAAAATACTACAATGATACTTCCCACTAAAGTATTAGTAATATATGTTATATGTTAGGGGGGTTTGGTTTCCGCACGTAGTCCCTTAAGTGGACCATTGTGCGTGGGGCAAGTATTAGTGATTCTTATAATAAGTTGGTACGTGCAACACACAACTTATACAGTAGCTTTAAAGTTTCAAATAAGATCTTATTTTAATTAATAGGGTTCGATTTATAGAACTCGTCGACCCCCAAAATCAGTTTTCGTTTATCTAGACCCTGGGAAACCAATATCAACTTTGGGCATCCCTGGTCTAGACATTCACTTATAATTGAACGTCGAGTCCAAAGCCTTTTTAAAACTTAATCCTCAATCCAATCAAGCGTCGTCTTCAAATCCTCTTAAGCACTGTAACTATTAATTAAATAGTAAAAAGCTAAGATAGAAAAAACGCTACCACCGATTCAATATTATCTTATTCTTAATTAATAAGTGACTGTGGAGTTTCTTTCTCGTTATCCTCCATAGAGACCTATTGACGCTTGCAAATCTGCAACTAGCTTCATCTTTTGCTTTGCACTTCAAAAGTATCTTTAAATGGTTTAATTTAAATGAATGATTTTCAGTTTGAGTATACATATATTTTAATTACACAAGTCAGCTTAAGCCAGTATTTTTCTTTTTTATAAATGTAAAATGTTATGTTATAATAATAACTTTAAGGGGAATAGAAAACGGGACGAAGACAATGTTTTGCATTGACCCCAAATGAAAGAGCGTACTCCAATGGAATAAATACAGTACGCGGTTCTACTGTGTACGCGAAGTTCCTTTGACTCGCAGCAAAACCGCTAATCGTCAACTCAGCGAACCGCACGCGTACTGCAGTGCTATTCCGTAAAAATCTCACCGTAGTAACTTAGGTGAACTCTAGGGGCAAGGGCCTGGAGATCTGTAATACAGGGCTTCCCTAGTACGGACTCCAGTCTCTCACAAAGGAGCTTCTTGCAAATGTTTTAATATAGTTTTAAGTACATAGATTTTAAGGCAACCTTTGTGGAGAGAAAACAATAAATTATTTATTATTATTTATTTATTATAATTCGGAATGAGCTATCAATCCCTAGTATCGGTTGGAATGACATCTTACTTCACCAAATTCATTACGGAGAGATATAGATCTACGAAACCGCTGGTTGCTCGCGGCAGGCTTGCGAACCACGTTTATGATTTTTGGTAACTTATCATGTAACGTACTGTCAAAATAACTGTGCACTCGAAATGTCAAACGACCCCAAACGCGCATACCCGCGCGGCGTCCTGCTTGTGCCTCATGGCATTGACCGTTCAAAGTGCATAGTTATTTACTTAGAACGTGTAGTATGGAAAGTTTTGCCAATGCCGTCCATACCAGTGGCCATTGCCTCGGTATTCTGTGACATGATAGAGTTGTTAGTTCCTGCTCACTGCTGTCAGGAGTTAGGTCCCTAAGCGGCGGATGTGCATCAAAATCGGTGCAATAATGCGGCACCTCTTCATGCAATTGTTCGTATACTGTTTAACTCTAATAAGCGCTGGAATGGAGGCAAAGTGTTCTTGATGCAATATCCTGGTGTCAGTCTTCGTCTTTGTTTTCCGGGACGGATTTTAGCGGCAGGGAATCTTGTATAATATGAATATTCATTTTTTTTTAAATGGTCCATGTCCTTTCCACCCACCTCATCTGTGTAAAAATGTCCTTTCTAATAATTAATGTACACACACAGTATAATACATAAAGACAACACATCAAGACAATAGAGTAGGTACAAGGGAACTGCTTATTTCTTAAGAAATTTCTGCCAGCAGACCCGCTAAAAGGAAAAATGAAAAAGAAATATAGACAATAGTGTGTGAGAACAGGAAAATAAAAAAGTGAACGACTTAAACTAAGATATAAAAATTAGCGCACCTACACAAATAGTGTAATGGTGGATATATACAAATATAAATACATAATTGTAAAAGATATATAGATAATTATGTATGATATATAAATACATATATAAATAAACATCAGACTTGAAAGGATAGATAATGCTCTCGCTCTTTCTAACTTGTAGTTTAGAATAGAATAACATTTATTTGCATAATATCAAACATTTAACATACTATAATATGTTTTTTTTTTATAAATAAAGTAAAGTTATTCTCCCATTAGTAAAACTGACTGTGTTCTAATAGTACATTATAAAAGTTCGATGCACTTTTAACTTTTGTCAATTTAATAGCAGTTATGAGGGTTTCTTTATTTATTTATTTATTTATAACAGCTTAAACTATAATTACAGGTTTTACCCTAATGCGACAGCTAAGAACTTAAAACTAATAACCTAAATTATATATGTACTTACAACTAAATTAGAAAAAATAAAATAAAAATAACAACATTATTAAAATTAAAAAAACATATCAATACACAATTACCTACTAACAAAAACATAGTACAAAAAATAAAGTTAAAATTAAGTATTATTTTGCTTGTAGCATAACATATATAGCGTAATACCCTTGCGAATTCACTAAAACAACATGTAAACACATCAATCTTAGTTTGAAGTTCGTTGATGGTACGGATAGCTCTAGTAAGGGGTGCCTTGGCAAGCAGGTTAGTTCTGGCTGTAGGTACCAGTAGCAGCGGCGGGCTGCGCCGCCTCAGTTTGCGCCGCATTCTTTGCCGCCTTCTTGCCCCAGTTTGTGCCGCATTGTTGACATCGAATCGGATTCCTCGGGTATTTCTGGTCTTGATTAAGCTCGACTGCCGTTTGAGTCCGAGACAAAGTCAAATCAAGGGCAACTATAAAGGTTAAACATACATTCGTATAAACTACAAACTTTTAGAAAAGAGGCCAAATAAAAAAACTTAATTTAAAAATCAAAAACCCGACAGTGGTCTAAAAAGACGTAAACAAGAAGAAAATCATGCTGTGCAGTCGGAGGATACATATTCTCGATCTGGCTGACCAAAACCAGATGTATCCTCCAACGGCACAGGATGATTTTCTTCTTTTTTACGTTTTTTTAGCTAATTCGCTGTCGGGTTTTGATTTTTTTAATTAACTTTTTATAACTTTATAGTTAATCTTTTTTTTTCGAATTAGGTACATTTAAACATATATAAGTGTTATATATTTTTGAAAACATCTTTTAAAACCCTTTATTTTAATACCACACAAGATGGGTTCGGAAGAAAAAAAATAATTGCCCCCTCACAATATAGCGCCCAAAATCCGCCATATTTCTATTTTCCAATTTTAATGTAGCCAGTGACACTCTCAAGGTATAGAGGAATCGATTGACGTAACCATCAAAATCGGCCAACGAAAAAGAAGAAGGATGAATGATTGAATGGATGATGGATGCATAAGTAAAGGAGTGATCTCTGAGTTGACGCTTGCTAGAGATTTAATTTTAAGAAAAAGACTTATCGTACAATATAAGAGCAGGGGACTTTAAAAAGGATTCTTAAAGATTTTGCTTTCTACCACAAATTCTTAACCTAGTATATTTATCTACAGAGTCGGTAGTGGCAGCCGCTGGCACTCCTCGGGTCTGGTAGGCTCCTTCAAGCCTACCCTCGCACAAGTTCGCCTCACACAGTCTTCGATTAGACTCCTTCAAGACCTGGAAGCTAAAGGTAGAGACACCGGTTGGAAGCAATGTGGATCTTTACTGCTGGCGAGAAACCGAGACCGGATGACGGTGTACAGGCGAATGAAGAGCCAATCTGTGTACGTATTATTTTGTTTAAGTCGTACGACATTTTTGAAACTGTAAAGGTTGAGAGAGATAGCGCCGCGAGGCGTCTGTCTTGCGTCTCTGTCTCGTGTCTCCGTATCTCTCGCGAACTCGATCCCGTACAGCCTAAGGACAAATAGTGACGCGTGACACCTGTCTCGGCATCGTGTCTTGGTCTCCGGTCGCTGTCGCGGTGCGAACTTGCATCTTAGGAGAACCCATATTCTCCTCACCCAGTTCTATAATATATTGCAATTGCATCACGTTGTTGCATTGAGACTTCGGGCTGACGTGATTCGCCTAAAGATGCGACGCCATCCCCCTCTGTCGGCTGTGACTCGTGTGCACTCATGCGATGGGTTGCCTACTAGAGATTTGATCTGGTTGGCTCTCGTTCCTTCCAATTTAGCAGCAGGGGCAAGCAGTTGAGTCCACAAGTCGCTCAATAGAGTAGTTGCCTCGTCGTGACACATGACCAAAGAATTAGAGTATTGCCCGGACTATAGCCGACTATTCCAGAATGGACACGTTGGTGCAAAACTCAGTGCAAAACAATCCAAGCATTTTCTTCCAGCACCACGAACTCAATTACGCAATTAGTGCTGCTGGTTATAGCCACGCCGCACGCGTCGCTTGGTCTCGTCCCCGCAACCGCCGTGGTTTTTTATATCAGAGCGCTTATAAGAAACTGGTGGCGGAGATGGTCCTAGCAACGCGGTGCCGAGGATGCGTCGCAAGTTAATTTCTATGTCACAAAGTTCGTGTAGTCATTTTGTGCGCATATTTTAATATGTATCAAGTAATTAAGTCAGTTAATGGATGCCCCCATAATATGAATCTTTCTTAACTAATTTTATACATGCAAATGTGAGTTTGTTTATTTGGCTTTCACAACTTAAAGCCTGAACGGATTTGTATGAAACTTTCTATATGGATAGACCGGAACTTGAATTAGGACAGGATATAGATAGAACCTACATTAGATAAAGTATGTGCCAAAAACACATTTGTTACGCTGTTTGTCTTTCTGTTTGCACGGGCTAAACCCCGAAACGGCTGAATCGATTTTGACGGAACTATCACTAGTGGATAGCTGTTGTTAAGTATAAGGAGTAACTTAGTAATTAGGGTACCGCGCAACAAAACAATGGTTTCTTTTTAGTTTTACAAGTTTGACGTGTGAAATGTCGCGGGCAACGGTTATTGTGAAATATATGGACGACTAAACTTACTGGCTAATATTATTTAGCAAACTTTAACGCGTGTAGGGAATTAAGGATACTAGGGGGAACTAGAATTTAATTGAAGCCAGGTTATAACGCCTAATTGTGTTTGGCGTGAGTCGGACAGTGCTAATGTTACAGCGAGTAAAGATAGAGCTACTGCACCTATGGGCTAAAAATCAATACGACATCATGTCTGTCGGTTCCCGAAGGGTTCAGCTGTGATTATACATTTATAAAGCGTCAATTTAAATCCATTGGTGATTTTCAATTGGTGAACCACATTACTGTTTGTTTTTCGCGAAGGTTTGAACAGTGGTTATACAGGGTGAATTTTAATTCGTTTGTCGTTTTTCAGATGGTGAAAATACTCGTGAATATAAACATGGAAATAACTCTGTAATATTAAAATAAAATAGATGATTTATAAACTTGTTCGATTAACCCGACGAAATGTAGCAACAGGTTTCTTTTTAGGGTTCCGTACCCCCAAAAGTCCAAACAGAGCTCTATTGCTGTCACTCATACGTCCGTCTGTCTTCCGTCTTCTGTCACACGGGTTTTACGGCCAAACGATTAGAGCTACAATCTTCAAATTTTCATAGTATAAGCATCTTGTTGTTCCAAAGCCATGCAAATTAAGGGGGGCTCCTATACATCTAAAGAGTATTGAAAAAAAAAACATCGACTGGGATTGTTTAGAGCTCGTTGTTTAGATAAATACTTATCTTACTTACTTATTATATCTTTTGTTTTTATAAATATTGGTAAACAAAAGAATGGCCAACGCCACCTAAGGGCTCCCACATATAACTGCGAATTCGCAACGCAAATATCTGCTAGCTCGCACGTATTAAATATATAGAAATCGCGTCGCATCGCATCGCATCGCAGTTATGTGTGGGAGCCCTAAGTCAGCTTTTTTTATAACATTTTGTACCGATGAATTTTTTAACTTTCCATTGACTTGTGAACTTGAAATTTGGTAATAATGTGTATTATTACGTATAGTTTACTCACAAATGCCAATATATTGATGAATCAGATCTTTTCCTTGAAATTCCCTCATCTTTCCTATCACCACCAACTTAATTTAGCTGTTTGGTACGGAACCCTAAATGTGCGAAGTCCGACACGCACTTGGCCGGTTTTTTTTTATATTTTATTAGATGATCGTATAATCAAAGTTGTTTATCGGCATGAGTACTTTCACCGCCTGGAATATTGCCAAAGAATTTAAAGTCACTTTGTATTGAATACCTTTGTTTGATTCCTATAAGGCAGCAAATCTATTGCAAACAACTTTTACAAATCTAGACACCAAGTTTCCACGGAAAATAAAAAAATAAACTAGCGCTTTGTCTGACCTACAAATCTAACTTGGGAGTTACACATATGAAAGAATAGAAAATTAAGATCTCGTCAATAAAGGTTAGCACTTAGAGCTTTTCCTTGTTGTGGAATATCTATTTACATTATATCGATTTTTAATTTCCAAATTATTGCACTATTGAAAATGCCACTCACCTCTGGAAATAGAGGTTTTCACAGCACAATATAAACAGTACAGTATAAACAGGCCCCGTATTGTTTTGGCTTTCTATATAGTAAGAGGTCAGCTTATATCGTCTATTGTTTTCCTAATAAAAATACACATGATATTATCAATACCAAAAATTATTCTTCAAAATATCTTCTTTTAAAATAAGATTTTTTCGTATTCTTCGCAGCAAACCCTTTCATTTGATACCCATATCATGGCAGTGCACAAAAAACAACTAGTCCGCCATCTTGGGCCGTCCGCCATATTGGGTTTAGAATAACGTCATTTAGCTAACCATGCATTGTTATCCAAAATAAAAGTGTATGCAAAATTTCAATTTAATCGGTTGAGGATAAATGCTTTAAAATTTAGTTGCAAGATTTGACCCGAACACACTTACATACTTGTATACATACAAAAATTGCAAGTTAAATAAAAGCTTGTAAAAACATCCCACATAAGAGGTATAATCCCCATTTTTTATTGCGTTTGCAAAAATTCTGCAAATATTATAAGGCAAAAATGCGCAGGGGTTCTTTTTAGGCAATAATACAATTAAAAATAATACGCTTAGAACTGTGATTCCTTTGTCAGTGTGTAGACCAACTCAAAGACTAACGAAAAACCACATAAAAGACATTTAAAACCAAAAAATTGCAGAATTTTAAGAAATGTAATAAAACATATGAAATTACGTTTAAAATTCGTTTTTTATGGCTTAATACAAAAATATCTTATCTTTCGAGTATTATTTGTATATTTTTTAGATTTTCTATGCCATGGCCGTAAAATAACATTAAATGTACGACTCTGTGAGACCTAGCCCCAAAGTTATGGTTTTTAGATTATGTGCATATCATAATAAGTAAATCTGGTACTACATTACTATGTCTTTGAGGTCGTGTCGATTTCACCACTTTAGTGAGGTATTCCTATCAACAAAATAACTGAATTTTACGACCTTAGTTTTTTTTTCAATACTACTTACAATTCCGGACACATTGTATAATAACTTTGTTTTATTCATTGGACGGTGAAGAGCTCACGGAGCCCTTTCTAGGGTTCCGTACCCAAAGGATAAAAACGGGACCCTATTACTAGGACTACGCGGTCAGTCTGTCCGTTTGTCACCAGGCTGTATATCATGAACCGTAATAGCTAGGCAGTTGGAATTTTCGCAGATGATGTATTTACGTTGAATATATAACAACAAATACTAAAAAAAGAATAAAATAAATATTTAAGTGGGGCTCCCATACAACAAACGTGATTTTTGTGCCGTTTTTTGCGGTAATGGTACGGAACCCTTTCGTGCGCGAGGCCGACTCGCACTTGGCCGATGTTTTTCATTTGCTTTTGATGGTATTTTAACTGGCAACGCGCGACGCCCTTGCGCTAAACCCTTGTCAGCGTGCGAAATCAAAACAACGTTTTTAACGCTTTTAGCCTTCATTTAGGGCACGCAACCCCGTCTGATTATGCAGGAATACTACGCACCACCACCCCCAGGTGTGTGCGTCCAAATGGACAGAACAGGATCGAATTCGGGTTCATACCTTTTTAAGTCGTTTTTTGTTATCCAAGTAGTAGCGGGACTCTCTCCTTTTATCTAGCCATAAGAATGTCTACACAATCCATCCATAGATCCACTTCATTCATACTCAAAACATTCCTTACGACATGTTCACATGACAACCGATTTTCACACATCTTTTCAGCCATCACCGCCACTTACAGATCTAGATCTTATTATACTAAGTCTGTCTCGCTTATTCCTCGAATAAGCATTACAATGTACCCATCGCAATCCAAAATGAAAAGCATTCAGCGTGTAAAAGATACGCGTATTGTGATTATCTCTTTCGAGACATTTTAAATATAAAATTGACTATTTTACCACTAGATTTGATTTGAAACCCTTTTTGATCGGCCATCAAAAAGGGATATTGAAAAGTTTGTGTTTTATGGAACAAACTATAACTAACCCTTGGTTATTCACAACAGGTGAATTCAAATGTCATTCGTTTTATATTATCAAATTGAATCACTGATTTAGTATGTTATATGTTCTGTACAAGTATAAAACACTGTACCAATGAGGACTAAATGCTAATAATAACGCGATTATAGGAAGGTATCTCGGCACAATGTTGAAAGTTTAACAGCCAGTCTTACCAAAGGTCATCGTTATAAACAATAAAAAAATCTCTAACTTTCACCCTCGAGTCCTTCCTTATTATTGCGATTTCAATACTGCTAAAAAGATGAAACGGTAATTAGGTCGGTGTGAAATGAATAGCGTAGGAAATACAGTCCGTGAAAATAATGAACTCAAACAAATGCTTGTAGAATTTGTCGTTCTAGTGCTGGTCGTGGTTCCACTCACGATCTGATAACTTTTTACCAGTGAAAGCTTTATGAGCTTGTGTGTCTTGGCTAACAATTGGTGGTATGATGATGGAGAGAATAAGGTAGAGTGAACTTTCTGGAATAGACTTATAGCTAGCCCGCTAGAGATCTACTACGATCCATTCAACTGTGTTGTACAGCCATGTAATGATCACATCAAAAAATTACACTTATTCTTTTACCCTGTGCCTATTAATCATAAGCCTTTATATCCAACAGTTCTTGGGGCATACCTTGCGAGCTGGTCACCCCGAGGAAATGCCAGGAATTATGGCCGCTGCTAAGCGTCGATGACGTGTTAGGCGGCCTGTGGATACCTGGCGATGGCGTGGGAGACCCTCACCTGCTGTGCATGGCCCTCATGAGGGAATGTGTGGAAAGCGGTACGTGGCAACTTGTTTTTTTGAGCCTTCTGGTACGGAATTTTATTGCTGTCACTCACGTGTCTGTCTGTCTGTCGTCTGTAACACAGGTTTTACAAACGGATAGTTACGCCAATCGGTTGGAGCTGAAGTCTAAAAAATTTCACTTTATAAGCATCTTGTTGATCCAAAGCATACAAAGCAGTCAATTCTTTTTTTAAGTTTTAAGGGGGACTCCCATTCAGAAAAGAGGGAAGCGTGAAAAAAACATTATCATGGGGTATTGTTGCTTAGAACTCGTTGAGTAGATAAATACTGTTATTTTTTTGTTTTAATTCAATATTGGAGAACAAACTAATGAGAAGCCACCAAAGTCAGTTTTTTTTAAATGGTGGCTTAGATAAATAGGAAAATCGGGGGCATTTCATAAAAATACTAATCAAATGATCATTTTAAAAGGGATAATATTTTTGTGTTCACCAAAAATCTAAAGGTACATCTATGTATGCATTTCTAAAATATTGATCTTAAACCCGTTTAATTGTTTTACTATAATTAAACTACTCGGCCAACAAAATATGTTACATCAAACAAATTCCAAATTAACACCTAGATATAATACTTTTTTATTGTAGTGCGCTGCAAATATTCTATTGTAACAATAACTATTTTATTCTTCCCCGAAAAATACTGATCGTGCACCAAATATTCCTGCTCGGGAGCTTAGGGCACCGCGACACGGACAGGTTAGGTTCGAACGAGATGACGTGAGCTGAAGTGAGCGAGCAAAGCGAGCGAACTCAGCTCCCGTCATCTCGTTCGTGTTAGGTTACTTTAGACCCTGCGGACGGAAATAGGAGCCCCGCGCAGCGGGGCTCCGTCGACTATGTTGCCAAAGTACTATACATTTTGCAGTGCATTATCTGAAGTAAAACTAAAAAAAATAATGCTTGTTTTTAAAATTAGGTGTATTACTATTTTTACATAGATGCTCGTTATGATATATTTTAATGAACATATTTAGTATATTTGGTGGCACACAGGCAAAATTAGGTAAATGAAATGGGAATAAATTGAAGTACTTTTAAATACCATCCTTTTAAAAGTATTAATAGAACTCTATTTTTAGGGCAGCCATGACAGTTGTGTTTGACATGACATTTGACAACTTTGACAGTTTTAAGAAGTTTAGTGACGTCTTTGATTCTTTCTTTCCTTTTACTTTGAATTGGCTGTGTTTCGTGAGTTTTTAGTGTTTTTTTTTTGTTTTCCGAACGAGTTTACTACAACGGACATTGATTGATTGCTTCTGTGTCCAATTGAATTGTTTTTTTCGCAGACATTGCGGTACAGTATCTCAAAATGACGAATAACGCGAATAATATCAAAATGACATTTTTTGCACACTGCTGATCTGATCCATCATGTTTAATTTTATGTTGCGTTGCTCTCCTTGCCCAAGTTAACTTGAATGTACATTGAAACGAAAATCTTACTAATATTATAAATGCGAAAGTTTGGATGGATGGATGTAGGTTTGTTACTCAATCACGCCAGAACGGCTGAACGGATCTGGATGAAATTTGGCAGAGATAGACTTTTATCCCGGTATAATGTTCCCTTGGGATGATAAAATACTTACTACTTTTCTCGCGGGCAAAACCGACGCCTTCTTCGACGGCTGGCAGAAGCTAGTTAACAATAAAAACCGGACAAGTGTGAGTCGGACTCACGCACGAAGGGTTCCGTACCATTATCGTAAACATGGCAAGAAAATCAGGTTTTTTGTACAGAATAAAATAAATATTTAAGTGGGGCTCCCATGCCCCACTTAAATATTTATTTTATTCTGTTATATTGTTTTTTTTTTATAGCTGCAACAGAAATGCATCATCTGTAAAAAATTCAACTGGCGCGCTATCGCGGTTCATGAGATACAGCCTGGTGAAAGACAGACGGACAATGAAATCTTAGTAATAGGGTCCCGTTTTTACCCTTTCGGTACGGAACCCTAAAAACAGCTACTATATTATATATGTGATGTTTACTTATAGTGTACATAGTGCTAGCCTAGGCTCCACACATTTCTGTAACATCTGCTTAGGTCTGAAGAATTTTTTAACTTCATATTGACCTTCAACATCTTCATTTCAGCCGAAAGACGTCCACTGCTGGACATAACTTCCCCAAAGCGAATATTTTGAAGTGAATATTTTTTCATACTCCTCTGTTCTTTATTACTGTTTTATTTCACAGCGGGATCCTAGACCAGTTGAATCGTTTCGCCGGAATCCGTCGAGCTTCATTGTCGCGGCGCTTTTGTGGTGGTCGCCGCTGTAGATTCTGGCATTTAGCAGTTGCAACAATACACCTCTGTCTACTTCCTAAGGGAATTACGGCTTGATGTTATGTGTTAGTAGCCATCACGATGACTCGTCGGGCTTCATTGTCTCGGCGCTATTGTGGTGGTCGCCACTGTTGATTCTAGTTCCACTACCTTGCAACCGGGTGGCTTTGAACTCGGATAGTGGAATTGTGTTGTCCTCTTTGATATCATATTAGTATAGGAATCAAACGGAAATGGCGATATGTCTGTGTAGTACACCTTTGTCTTTCGCTTTGGGGTATGCAGGCTTTGATATTGAACATGAATGTTCACGTCGAATTTCTTGGTATATATTCGAGCTTATTCTATGACCAAAGTGGAACAGACTAAAATATCTTGCCAAGGTGTTTGTAACACCACTTTACCCTTATTGCCGTTGCCCTAACATTTAACTTTGTTTGGTTTAACAGTAGTTAAAAATGGATAGTATTGAAACGAGCGAAAATAAATTCAAATAAAAGATGCAAAAAATACTGAATATGGCTTACTGAAATACTAATTAGGCGATAAACGGTGGGCGAATAGAAATGTTTAAAACAGCGACTTGAAAATAAAAGTTTGTCGACGGGGCTCCTTTTTCTGTCTGCAGAGTCTAAAGTAACCGTTAAAGTAAAGTAGGGGTTCTCTAAGATCCCGAGCTCGCTTCGCTCGCTCTTGGACTAATTCATTGAAAACACGGATACACCCGAATTGCCGCGCTGCACAGCGTTGTTGTCTCGATGGTTGTTCAGCTATTTTCAAAAGAATAATATACTAAAATAGAAAAATAGAACCCTAAATACAATGTAACAAAATTATTACCGCAGCTCACAAAAACCTCCTAAAAGGTATTACTCAAACCGGATAAATAGTTACTTAGTATAATAGCCACCCATTCAGTATATTTTTCGCACGGTTTATAATTTGCCGTTTGAGGATCAAGATAAGCGTCGATTCAGGACATCTTTATATTTGTCTGTAATTAAATAAAAAAATACAATATATGCTCGATCAAATGGTATTAATTTTGAATATATAATATTGCATAGATAGGGTTATTAATTGAAATTTATGGCATTGTATAATTGTAATAGCAATAGTGCTTTGAATAGCTCTGATCCTCAAGTTATTAATTAACGAATATCGCAGTTTTCTTTCCTTATAAAGGCCACCCTGAGTGCGTTACTCTAATATCAGCAAACCGTCCGACAGACGCAACAATTTGTAATAATAATACTTTTTCTAAAATCCAATTCCGTCCCTGTGCTAGGCTCCCCTGTGCAAATCTGATCTGCGCTGCGTGTGTATGCAGCGAGCTCTATGTACTTGGTACCTACGGCAGCTATATATATATATAAGAGTGGGTCTGGTGTCCCCTCGGCTAGATCGCGGCCAGGACTGCCTAGGGACGCACGTCTCCCTATATCAGTATTGATCTCTGTCCGTTGTGGATTTAAAATAGTTTAAGCACTGCTTTTGATACTCTGTCGTTGTTACTTGCTGGGAAATTATGTTTTCTGGTTATAAGCGGATAACACAGTGAGTAATATCTTATTTTCTTTGAAAATTGTGGGTCATTCCTGTATTTTGGAGAACGTTCGTATTAAATTTTTAAAATTGTTGACATTTTTAGGACAGTGATTGTTGCCGACGTGCAACTGCGACGGGTTTGTGCCCATTTGACCCGCTAAGACTCGACCCGACTAGGTTTTGAAGGAGTCTGCTCAATTTGTTTTTGTACGGATCTGTATAATAATTTGTTTATCTTTTTAGGCGTCGGCGTGATGGAAGATTGCTCTGTGACCGCTGTGCTTTCGAAGAACGATCGAGTGTGCGGAGTCGAGACGAACCGCGGAGCAATCGAATGCGAATACTTCGTCAACTGCGCTGGCTTCTGGGCAAGGCAGGCAAGTTATCATTGTTATTATATTATGACTTCCACAGGTTTTTGGAACTAAATTCCTAGGTTAAGTATATAATTATCACCAAATTTGGAAGTTAAAAAAATCTTTGGAACAAAATTATATTTAAAAAAAAATACTCGTGGTGGCTTCTCATTCCTTTGATTTCTATATTTTTTAATACAATAAATACTGTATTTATCTACTCAACGAGCTCTAAACAATGATACACCCTCGATGGGATAGGTTGTTTAAAGGGGGAGGGGCGAATTAGTTAATTTTAGCGCCTCACCTTTGGCTGTATGGGACCCCTTAACAACAATAAAAAATAAAAATTGTATGGCTTTGGGTCAACAAGATGCTTATACTGTAAAAAAAATAAGACACTAGCTCTAACCGTTTGGCTATAAAACCTGTGTGGCAGACGACGGACAGACAGACAGACATGTGAGTGACAGGCCTCCGTTCATACCCTTCTGGTACTGAACCCTAAAAAATTTGGTTTTACCTTAAGTTTGCCGTATTGCTTAACTTCGCGGTATTTGTTCCTTAGGTATTAGCGCCAGTATCAGATGTAGTTTTTTTTTTCATAACTCTTATATGAGCCAACGAAATTGGCGCCTTATGTGCTCAACCTCAGTCGTTCCGTTCAATCTTTTATGCCTCTCGTACATTCATTCTTAATACTTATTCTTTCATTCATTCATTCATCATATTGCATTCTGTGGGTGGGAGTCCCACTTTTATTTAATCTAGGCTAATTAGACATAGTTTATTTATTATTTTATTTATTATAAAAATAGGTAAAAAATACTATAATTACAACTGAGCAAAAGGTGCTATTTATCACAATCAAGCAAAAATGCTGTTTATCACAGGTATACAAAAAACAAGCGAAATATCACAGCAAGAAGGTACAAATATCATGTACAATTAGGGATCAAACACACAAGCACAGTTATGAAAAAAATATCAGATGTTGTATTAATACAGGGTGGTTTTTACTAAGTATTTAGTGTTGAACTTATCAAATCTTACTTTAATGTAAAAGTATGACAGCGTTTCTGGTTAATGTAGAAATTGAAAAAAAATAACGAATTCTTAATTTAGAAATAAGTGCAATGACTTAACGTACGTAGTGTAGGTATCTACAACTAGCTTGCGATAAAATCTATCTATGTACTTAATAAATATTTTGGAAAGTATTTTTTTTTTCTGAACAAAACTGGTTTATCCAAAGCAGTGGCTCCCAACTTTTTAACCTGGGTCCACTTTGATTTATTCGTTGTTAGCAGAGACCATAAGTCCAGAAAATAATTTTAAAAGTATGTTAGTGTAAAAATAAACATATATCAAAAATATCTATTCTTTAAGAACAACAGTAATGAGCATAGAAAATATAACATATCTTATTGAAACTTCAAATATGTTTGCAACACAGTTACAATAAATTTGGCGTTTTAAACCTTCCGCGGACCATATTTTTGCACATCTGGACAATCGGTTGGAAATCTTGATCTAAAGTGAATTAAAAGCTATGGGAATAGCTCCAACCCAGCGCGCCCGATATTGATTCTACGCGAATTGCCCTTTCAGTGCAGCCTGGCTTTATCAATTCAATTTAGCTCCTGGGAACGGTGTCGGAACTAACCAAAGGCGATAAAAATCGAACTTGTTCAATAAGTCCTCACAGTCAACGTCAGTCTTTTTCAATCTATTTTAGAGCTCCCGCAAACTACAGATTATTAGACCGGAACTTTAATCAGTATCAGGAATTATGCAAGTGCGGACATTACAACGATTCAGTAATGAATGTAATTTTCAATCCGAGCAAGCTATCGGCATCTAAAAAGACTGCAGTTTGCGGGGGCTCTTACTAAAACTTAGCAGCTTGCGCATTCAAATATTTGATTAGCAATTTCGAATGTGTGTTTCTTATTGCTCTAGCTGCGAACGTGTCTCCAGTTACATGTCTGGGAATATTCTGCTATTACAAAACACATAAATGCTGGCGATGTTGATGACAATGCGAGGGCGGCACTGAAAATTTCGGGAATCAAGGAAGTGACACAACATTACTATTTAAAAATGTATTTATTTCTTTTCGAAGTATTCTCCGCGAAATTTGACACATTTTTCCATACTATGGAACCAATCATTGAAGCAACCATTCGATTAGGAAGTTGGGTTCTCCAAAGTTGACGTTTTGTAGGCGTCCACAGCTTCTTCAGGTGATGAAAATCTCTGACCACGCAATTTATTCTTTATTTTAGGGAAAGTATAGAAATCATTAGGGCTTAGGTCGGGGCTGTACGACGGATGGTCTAATAATTATATGTTTTCTTGCACTAAAAACTCTTTTGTTCTGTGCGCGATGTGAGAACTCGCATTGTCTGAACGCTAGCATACCATTCTGCATTAACCGTTCTTTGTCCCTCAAGAGGAATAGTCGCAACAAACAGTAGTTGTTTTGGAGACAAACGTGGCCACCATTTTTTTTGCTACACTCCGTGAACGAACAATTTTTGTTGGCTTTAACTCATTTTCGAACACTCAGACTCGTGACTGGTTTTTTGTTTCGGTTTCGTACGCGTATATCCAGGATTCGTCACCTGATACGATGTTGTATACAGCATTTGAGGATCCTGCGTGGAATCTTTCGAGAGTTCTGACGCACCAAGTAACGCGAGCCGCTTTTTGCTCTTCACAGAGCGAATGCTGTATCCATCGGGAAAACAACTTTTTTGCACCTAATTGTTCATGCAAGATTATTTGTATTTGACTCATGCCAATGTCTAAAGTTGCCTGAATTTCGCGGTATGTCACATGTCGATCTTCCTCAATCAGCTTACGCACAGCATCAACGTTTTCTTGGGTGACTGCAGTTTTTGGTCGACCTTGACGGGGATCATCACTGAGCTTGACACGTCCACGTTAAAATTCAGCAAACCAGCGATAAATTGTGGTTTTGGATGGGGCTTCATCACCAAATGCAGAAATCATCCGGTCAACACACTGTTTTTGTGTTAAACCACTTCGAAAGTCATAATAAATCATCGCTCTTGAATTTTCTCGAGTCAATGAGGGTTTTTAAGAAAATTCACGCCACTAGTTGGCGCCACATTGGTGAGAGGTCTTTTACTTGGAAAATTTAACTTATGACATCAACTTGCTTGACGTCAATTTGACTAATATCAAAAAACATTAGCATTTGACAGCAGCTTGGACCTCACGTCTCAGTGATGCCACCTAGTGTACATGATTTCAGAATACCCTCATTCCATTTTCTCAACGACTAAACAAGTTTGACAAAACCTTGTGACAAGACCACTTTGATTTCTTCTACAAGACCACTTTCTTTCTTCTTCATCTTTTTTTAAATAAATAAATGGTATTCGATTTTTAAAACCAAGGAGTTTTCAATTAAAAAGATTTTAATATGACAGGAACAGTGGAAATATTCCATTCCCGATACTTTTAGTGCAGCCCTCGTATAATATCTGCGCCTAAGGGCTTATGCACACAGCATTTTATATACCCACGTTTCAAAAGCGCGTTTGCTGCTATAAAATACCAGAGCGTATTGCGTTTGAGGCGCGTGTACGCGGTTGAAATAAACGCTGTGAGCATATGTTCCTACAAAAGAGGGACTTAAGAGGTGCTATGTACTGTACATAGTTAGCATCATTATATTATGCAGATTGCACCGGAATGTCACTCAAGCTGAACTGCTGCAATTTTAATATACGTGTCCACTTGATCTGCATCGCGGATGTTGTGATCAATTTATGTCGCTTATAATATTGCCTGAGCAATTTATTGTTAGACCTCCGTGCAGGGGGGAGCTCGCTTAAGGACTTTGAAATGAATACTGAGACAGAGAATTGGTTTCTGAATTGAGTATTTGGAGTTCAGAACGTGTTAAACTCTAAACTCTCTCTCTCTCTCTTCTTTAATGCTAAAGTTTGTCATTTTTAATTTGATTTTTAGGAATAATACTTACATTCATACCTCGGCTTTCTGAAACTGGCCCTCAGGAATCTGGGGCGAATCAAAGCGAATTTAAAAAATAAAAAGGACGATGGCATAAAACATTCTAAACTCGAATGAGTGCGTGATAAAAATGTGTGCTTTGCGTTGAGGATTGTGTCAAAATTCTATGTATATTTATAAAAAATTGCTTAGTAAGATCTATATCTCAATAAGATTTAAGTAGACCAATGCCACAATGCACACAATTCGCTTTTTTAATACGTCTTCGAACAGAAGAGGATTATCGCATTAAATAATTTGCACTGACGCAGTGGTAGCATATTTTGGACGCGATAGAAATATGTACATTACACTGTGAAGATTGGGGTCAATATGCTATGCACATTTATAGAAATTAAGTTCGTTTCTGTCTCAATAAGCCTTAAGTGAGCGAATGCACACAGATCGCCCTCTGTATTTAATCAGCGACTATAAAGAACTTTGGGCGCAGTCATGTTATTGATATAGAATTTGCATGTTTCTAGAACTTTCCATAAATATTTAAAGACCACGGTCAGGGCTGCGAGATGTTATTTTAAAGAAAGCTTCGATATTTGAATCATCAACTTCGCTCTGCGTAGTCACTTGTTTCTGAACTGTAAAACTGTTAATTTCTTGTTTTGTGTGTCTTGCTCCTTCAACCAGTTCTGCCTATTTGCTATTGCGGTCTGCGACTTCTTACCTTTGCAAAAAGATGCATAACGTTACTGTGTATAGTTTATACTGCATCATTTTCATTATTTTGACGATACAGTCCTGCCTCTTTATCTGGTTTTTAGCCTTATTATTACGTGTTTGACATATGTTTTTTAACGATTATTAACAATGTGGGTATTAAACCTAATACACTTAAACGAGCAATTCTTGTATATATGTGAATCTCGGAACGGCTCCAACGATTTTTATGAAATTTGGTATGCAGGGCCTTTCGGAGGCGATAAATCGATCTAGCTAGGTGTCATTGTTAGAAAACATCGTTTTCTCCTTTTTCACCTGAGTAGAGCTCGGTCGCCCAGTTACTTTACTTTGAGTAATCTTATCAGAAAAAGTTTCTCGAATCTTCGAGGTCTTCGAAAATTAAAAAATATATATTTTTGAAATGCCTTTCAATGAAGATTATTATTATATTAATATATTTATAATATATTGGTTATTTCTGTGGCTTTTCATTGTCTGTCTATTACGAGACAGTTTACTGTGTACTATTTATTTTCAATATAGATGTTCAATGGCCTTGACCGGTCAGTTTTCCCTCTAATCATCGAGCTTTACGAATAGTTTTATTGAAATTAAAATTGGTTCTTTCAGGTTGGCCAACTCGCTCGTCCACAAATTAAAGTACCCCTTCTACCCTGCGAGCACTACTACCTACACACCAAACCTATAGAAAACTTGGATCCTATGACCCCTGGTACGTATTATTATTTAGTAATAGGGATGTTTCCTGGGTAGAAATTATTAATTAATAATTTGTAATTATTAATTTATTAATAATTATCAATTAATTAATAATTATTATTAATTATTTAATTTTTGGATACGTGGCTAAAAAAAAAACGTGTCCAATATTTTTAGATTATCTAACTGATGGACCAAATAGATATTTTTTGTCAACTACCCTATTATAATTATTATGCAATTAGATTCAAGAGAGAAATGGAGGGAATGGGGGAGTCTTTTGCCCAGGATTGCGAAAATTCTGGAAAAATGGGTTCGTTTATCAGACTGATCCAGTGCTTGACAGTTATTCAAAAAAGCTTTTACTAAATGATTTATGTAAAATAAATGCTTTCAGTTTAATTCTTATTTTAAAATGTTAAATTTAAATACTAAACCATCAATATAGGTGCTTTTGAATATGCAGTTGAATATGATTCAAAGAGAATGGTATGTCGCTTATTCTAGTTATCCGTGATCCCGATGGCTACATCTACCTGCGAGAACGAGACGGCTGCATCCTGGCTGGTGGCTTCGAACCCATCGCGAAACCTGTCTACGAAGAAGAAAGTAAGTTCTAGATGGCTTTGGTACAAGATTTATAGCTAAACAGGACTAACTAAAAATAGTAAATGTCAGGCAACTAAACAAACATTGTAATCAATAATTGTCTTCCACAAGAATCAAACTATAACTCGACGCTCAGTGCTGCTTATAGCCATTTTTTGTTCGATGATCACCGTAGAATCTGTTTGAAAGGAATTTAAGTCAATAAATCTGCAGCAGAGGTAAGTTCTTTAGGTATACTTAAACATATACGTATGTCGCCGCGCAAAACTTGAAGTATTTGTAGAGCAGTGCGACTGTCCATCCGGGAAAAAACTACGAAACTACTAAAAAAAGCCAAATTTTTTCGTCGAGCGTTGAGCGTTGCTATATCCCATTTAAGTAAAATAAAAACCGGCCAAGTGCGAGTCGGACTCGCGCACGAATGATTCCGTACCATAATCGCTAAAATGGCAAAAAAGACATGTTTTTTTTTAATAATCTATAGACTCGCGTTTGACGATTATCTCACCTAGTTTGTAGCTATCGGGAAACACAGAATCCGGCAAGGAATTCTCCTCCTTAGCTGTACGCATAATAAAAGTGTCCCCAAAACGTTTTGTGCGTATGGGTGGGATGTCCACCATGTACCGATGACGCAACGCCCTACGTCTGGTAGTCCGATGATGGAACGGGCTGGGCGGATTTAAATCATGCAATTCCATCGCACACTACCCGAAACGTAACCGATAAAAAACCGGCAAGCTGGCAACTCGGCGACGATGTTCAAGGCTCTGAAGCTTTGACTTGACCAGTGCCTCATTGCCGATGAGTTTCTTGGCCCGCTTTTCGATCGACTCTATTGCATTAAACTGGTATTTGGCAGATCCGTCTAAGAGATGAGAACAATACTTCATGCATGATCCAACTTGTTCTTGATACAAGTTGCGCAGCTGTTCCGGTGTGAAATACACCCTTCGCAAGGATCCCCAACTTTTTGGCAGCCGGCTGAGCCTTTGCTTCAATGAATGGCCCAAAATTAAAAGTCGATGTCAACGTAAAGCCAAGAAGCTCAAGATGATCTGTTATTGGCACGGTCACTCACGAAAAGTTGGGTTCGGGTGAAATTGGCTCTTTTTAGCGGAAAAAAGACACGCCTGGGTTTGAGCAGCATTAAACTTGACAAGATTGGCACCGCGACATTCGGAGACTGCTTGCAAGGACAAGTTCAAACGCTCCACCATGGCCTCCCAGAGAGACCGGATCTGCGGCCCGGTAGCCCGTGCGTTGGTCATGTAGCTCTAAGCAACAGTGCTGTCGTCTGCATACCCAAAGGTTTTAGCAGATCGCTAATGTGCAACCAAAATAATGTTATTCGGCACTTTTCCAGTCTCATATGAAAGGCGGAATTGGCGTATCAAGATCGGAGACAGTTCAGGCGCACAGCTATAGCTGGTATACCGTCAGAGCCGCTAGCCTTATTTGTTGTATGGGAGCCCCACTTAAATATTTTATTCTGTTTTAGTATTTGTTGTTATACATCATCTGTGAAAATTGCAACTGTCTAGATATCACAGTTCATGAGATACAGCCTGGTGACAGACAGACGGACAGTGGACTTAGTAATAGGATCTCGTTTTTACCCTTTGGGTAAGTAACCCAAAAAAACACGAATAGGTAGACTTTCAAGATTGTTGTTCGGATGCCTATCGCAGTACAGTTGCCAATAGTTGATCTTTACACTTACCAATTGACTCTTTCTTCTCCAAAACTTCAATATTTCTCACTCCCAATCCGCAGTAACATCAATGGCCCAACGCTGCGTGCCCGAAGATTGGGACCATTTCCACGTGCTCCTGCAACAATTGCTCAAACGTGTGCCAAGTCTTAGCCAAGCGGTGCTGCATAAGCTCTGCAACGGATTAGAAGCTTTCTCTCCTGACTGCAAGTGGATTGTTGGAGAGGCACCCGAGGTAGGTGGACCATGCTCTTAGGTGCAGTTCTAAGAACACAGAAAACTATAAACAAAAAGTTCCATACAAGATCACTTTTCTAACAGTCTGATGCAGTTGGCGGTAGTTGCACACATACGCAAACTTAAAATCATTTATTAACAATAAACCATATATAGGTTGTGTTACTTTTGAATTGCCAAGCAAAAGATGAAGCTGGTTACACATTCGCAAGCGTCAATAGGTCTCTATGAAGAAGAATTTACAAGAAACACCCATAGACACCATCAGTAAAATTTAAGTACCGAGTATTTGGTTACTTACATCATTGTCCTTGTAAAAACAACCCAAAAATTCAATAAGTAATTAAAACAGGCTGAGGCAGCTATGTAATGACAAATCCCAACTGACGGACGGCGCCCGTTTACGAACATGACGCATGATAGGCACCACTCAGCTGAACTATAAATAAATTCGCATCTTTTTTCCATGGGGTAGGTGGCAACTACAGAACGCTACCTGCTACGACTCTAACATACTTCTTTGGCTTCGTTTACTTCGTACATCTGAAGTCAGACAAATAATGAATCTATCACCGACGGATATGGCCGAAATATCAAAATGTAAGAGGTTGACCAATTGTTGGTTGGTTGGCTTGACAATATCAAATTTCAGACTTTCTGAAAAACATTACCAATGTGATCTTCCTTTCCGTAAGGACGTGCCATTTACACCTAATTTATGTGGTTTTAAATCATACATCATCAGTTGAAATAATTACGGGGTTACAATTAACTACAAATCGTAATTTGGCTGAAAATCAATTCTTTTATGATTTTATTTTAACGAAAATGTTTGAATTAACTGTTAAGCTCGCATGCGCAGCCGGGCGCCCTCCTCCGTGTTTTGCGAGTTCATTATTGGCATATGTAGGGCTTTTATTCTAAACTTGTATCTACATCACCTAGGACAGGTTTAATTTTTAATTTTCGTTTATGTTCATCTAAATGAATGTATCCTGAGGCTACTTCTATATTGGTATTCCTAGGAATTATTGTGTAGACTCATGAAAACATCTACGGGGTAAAAAGACAAGATGTGGCGGCAGGCTAGACGAGCCTATAGTAGAGCTTGTCTCAAAAAATATGGCAGGCAGGTATGACTGGATTGTGCCGCCATTTGCTGTCTCCAGGCAAGGTTCTCTTGGCCTTAGGGTAAATACGCTACTGCGTGACTCTGACTGAGACTGGCTGAGGCAGAGCACAGTAAATTAATTGAGCCATTGCAATAAGCGGCGCACTAGTTACATAAGAAACAAAGTCGCGTCCGGTAAACATTACAAAATGTGCTTTATACCCAACCTATAACTTTTAGACCCATAAGCCTCACCTCATTCTTTTTGTAGATAATAGATAAGCTGTGGGACAGGAAGATCAGAAACCAGATTTTGGTACAAAAACCTTTGCATCCCAACCAACATGCCGACTGTGCAGGCAAACAACTGAGACAGCACTCCGCAGCGTATTCTCACGCGAAGGAAATGTTTTAAAAACAAAAACACAACCCTTCGACAAAACTAATTTCACCAGCATCAGGCAAGCACTCGCACTGTGTTGCGCAGACGCTCGAAGAATGGATTAACAACATGCTAAAAAACCGTGCTGTTCAATTTACTGTGATACTACCACACGAGGAATCGTGAGTAGGGAGGCACTTCTGAGGAATTTAGTCGTAAATGAGCTCATTGCAGAGCTCAACACCACCAGTCTGTACTCGGTAGGATATGCAGATGACATAGCAATTCTAATCTCGCAGAAATATGTTTCGTCTTATGTGATCTCCTGAGAAAGGTTTTCAAAATAATCGAGAGCTGGTGCACAAAACACGAACGTTAACCCCTTAAAACGGAACTAATAATGTTGACTAACAAACGAAGTCTTGGACCGCATAGGCCTCCAAAATTTTTCAACATAGAAATAACACTTAAACAAGAGGTCGCTTGGGGATGATCCTTTATAGCAATGTGCTCTAAAACAAGCATCTTGACTACAAGCTCAACATTAGAAGCGCCATAAGCTCCAAAGATTACTCTGTGGCTATACACAGCGGTGATCTGGCCAATGTTGGCTTATGGCGCTCTGGTTTGGTAGACGAGGACAAAACTCTCTACCACCCTCAGCAGAATTAAACGTTTCCAGCGACAGGCCTGTTAGCTGTCAAAGGCTGCATGAGAGGCCAACAAATAACTCTCCTTGACCCACATACAGCAAGAGGCGACATCTGCATTAGCTGCCATCAGACTAATGTATCAAGGCTTATGGGGCAAAATCCTCACCAGTCCACACACTAAAATCCTGGACCAGGCGATGAGTATCAACCTCTCATCGCTACCCCATATCGCCATCGCATCACAAAGACCACATATGTTGAACAAAAAAAATAAAATACAAACGATAGAGGAAGAAAGTGATCAGTCAGGAGCCAATGAAGAAAGCATCTACACAGATGGCTCAAAAACACGAAACAGTTCTGGTGCTGGCGTACATTCCCTTGACCTCAACTTTCACATACCGCTAGGTACACACAGTTCGATCTTTCAATGTGAATGTGTCGCCTTAACACAAGCTGTAACAACCGTAAAGCGTTTAAGCATCCAGAACTTCGGTGTCAGATAGTCTGGCTGTGCTTAAAGCTTTAGAAAACAAACTAACTAACAATAAACTAATCTTTGAGTGCCACCTTTTTAACATAGGCGTCACAGACAGCCCACTTTGCAGGGACTGTTTTAACGCCGAAGAATAAGCCTCCCACGTAATACTGGAATGTGAAGCCGTGGCTTCTCAACGCAAAGAAATCCCCGGAGCGACTTCGGGTGGGGCGGGGTGCTAAGTGTGGAAACGGAAGTCACTACCATTACGTGTTTTTTATAATCCAGTAGAAATTGACACTTAAAAAGGCTAATAAATCAGAAATACATCACAAAGCTTGATGTATTTCTGATTTATTGGTATGTTTGTATGGACCTCATTTCAAATCCTAATTTACAACTTCGAAAAAGTTGTTCTTTTTTTTGCTTTCTTTCAAAGAAAGTGTAAACCTCATCGCGTCGTTTGCAGGCTCGGGTTGATATAGACAATAGGATTTGATATCCAATGTTTTACGTCAATTTGATCTTGTAAAAACAAACTATTCATTGACCATTTCGTTAATCTAAATCATCACCAGAAGAGCGAAGAAAGAAGATATCCTTATCTTCGGAGCATTTGATTTCATGGATTATAGCAGTGATTAAATACGCTAAATTCGTGACATCGAATGTTTTGAAGGGAAGGGAAAGCATCAGTGGAAGAGAGAAGAAACAAGAAGAGTTGATGCAGTTTTTGTGACTAGGGCTATGCTCAAATGTCATAAAAAATACCTACCAGCGACTACAAGTTTTATTCATTGAAGCCGCAAAAATTTTTCGCCGTGTTCACTCCTAACTCTGAGTTAGTAAGATAACCCAGGGTAGCGCAAGCGGGCCTCAGTTAGGCGGTTTAAAAAAGTAAGAGTGTTTTATTTTACCAAGGCAACTTAATAATGGGCTAAAGAGTATCCTAATGTTCTAATTCAAGTCCATCAATATGCCGAGTTTTGTACGGACCCGTACAGCCGCAACGGCATTAAAATGTAAAAGAAAGATTTCAGGAAGCAGGTTAATGCGTTTTGATTTGCCCTGACGATTGATTGGCAGGACTAGACAAACACTTAACTGTTCTAATTTTAAACTCGATGGAAAGTTATATTTCAGACAGAGACGCTACTACTATCTGTCTAATGCTTCGGCCGCATCTGCGTGTACAAAGCTTCGCACAATGACACGATGCACTCATATGTGACCGGCTATTATCGGCTATCGTCGCGAACATTCGGAATGCGTGTGCGTTGTCGCGTGGGTGGCGGTACATCAAAAGTTTTAGCGCGCCAATATATCGCGCTACGTGGTCAGACTAGCGTTGTCCATTTCTGCCGTTGTTTTCGATCAGTTCAGACGCGTTCGGCTGTGTTAAAATGGAGTGGAGCGATGAAATTGTACTGGAATTCCTCCAAAATTCTGAAGCTGAGCCCATCCAAAAAAATTCTTCTTTTTAGATTTTAATAAATGTATTATGTAATTGTTAGCACACATGTAGAAGTTAAGAAAGTCGTTGTCCATAGTTAAAAGTTTTAAATGCAAAATACCGAAGCCATACATACCACAGCTTTTATCGCGATAACTATTAGTGTCAAAACGTACGAAGCTTCTGCACGCATTACTTCGCGACGATACATGCAGGTGCGGCCGAAGCATAATTTTGGATGACACGATTTGATAATTTTGGATGACATGATTTGAGAGGCAATTCTTGTACGTAATTAAATAAAAGAATTCAACCGTCAGATGTGTCAGTAGAAATCCATTGCATCGCCTGGTGCTAAAAATTCGATGTCTTAGGGATAACTTCACCGATTTGTTGAGTTGATCTAATCGCGATTAGTTTCTAATCGCGATTAGATCAACTTAACTCAGTTTATGCAAATACAGCGTTCTAATTGGTAGTTTCTCAGCAGTATCAACCATCAGAACGCTGTATTTGGATAAACTGAGTTTAATTGAACTAATAGCGATTGTTTCATTGCTGAAATCGGCCCTTAAAGTATTTTCAATAAATTTTCTATAATAATCTAATATTAGAAATGCGAGTAACTGTATCTGTCTGTCTGTTTGTCTGTTACCTTTTACGCTTAAACCGCGAAACCGATTTAGATCAAATTTGGTATGGAGATAGCTTGAGACTCTGGCTAAGATATAAGATATTTTCATTCCGGTATAGTGTTGCCTTGGTATTATAAAACACTTTTTACGCTAGCGAAGCCGCGGGCAGAAGCTAGTTTTCTATAATTGCGAATTTCACACTACGCATTCTTTTATAAACTTTTGAATAAACTGTTATAGTTCGTGTGTGTTCTTTTATTCCTTTTCCTTATTTTTTTTTATAACCGTCTCTTCTTCTTTCCGTTCTGTCTTCTCCTTCCAAAATTGATACAAAAATCCCTTGTGTCCCAGATGTTCAACTACCATGTCGCAGCCGGTATGAAGACGGTCGGCATATCAGCTGCTGGAGGCGTCGCCGAAGCTACGGCAGACGAGATCATCGACGGCTACTCCAAGTATGATATGTACGAGCTGGGCCTCAACCGCTTTTTGGGTCTTCACAACAACAAGAGGTTTCTCAGGGATCGGGTCAAGGAAGTACCTGGTTAGTCGCATTCTCCCCCTTTTTACCCGACTGCCGAAGGAAGGTAATGTGTTTATAATAATAATATAAACACATTACCTTATAATATAATAATAGTGTTTATAATATAATAATAGTGTATGTATGTTTGTTTGTTCCTTGGATGTGGCGTTCTAGAGACCAAACGCGTTGGCTTATTTTGATGATCCTTCCGTCAATCGATTCGTCTCTTTACCTTGCGAGTGTCACTGGCTACATTAAAGTTGGAAAATAGAAAAATGGCGGCATTTGGGCGTCATATTTTGGGGGCCCAAAAGCCGCCCCGTATAAATATACGAGCCTATTGACATCAACTGGGCACAAGATCAGACTAAGTTGCTACTGAAAAATTCCAGATTAAAAAGCCCAGTAACACTTTGCTATACCCAGGAATCGTAACTAACACCTCATGCTCGACTACTGGACCTACGGGGCAGTTAACTAAATCTAAGCTTACCATTATTCCCAGGTGTACACTACGGCCTTCCCTACCCATTCGCCGAATTTGAGACCGGTCGTAATCTCCGACTATCACCTATCTACCCGACTCTGCGTGACAACGGCGCCGTGTTCGGACAAGTCATGGGCTACGAGAGACCTACGTGGTTCGAAACTGTTGGTAAGTAAGAGCAGAGAGAAGTACGATCAACCTTCGACTATCCGCCCGACGCTCCGCGACAATGCCGCTTTGTTCGGACAGGTCATGGGCTACGGGGGACCAACGTGGTTCGAAACTGTTGGTGTGTTAGAGAAGAGAGAAGTGTGCCCTTTTTTGTGAAGGCAGACTTTTGCCTTCACGAAAAAGGGCACATCTCACCAAGACACAAAACGAAGAAAATAAATCTGAAAGGTTGAACATAATATATTTATGTTTGGTTTCTCCACAGAAAATTGAAATTTTAATTGATGAAACTATGACACAAATAGTCCTTGCCATTGTTGATGTGCAAGTTACAATCAACCTTAAGCCTTCAGGCGTTGAATAATTCAATTCCCTGACTGTCTGACGATAAAGATTATTCTATCTAAAGACAGCTTAACGTCGCAATACTCCCTAAAAGTCACCAAATATCCATTTTTATTTGCCAGATCCCAAAGAAGCAGGCGACAAGCCCCGTCCGTTCAAGGTGGCATACACGAAGACCTTCAACAAACCTCACTGGTTCGAGACTGTTCAGCGGGAATACTGGGCCTGTCGCGAAAGAGTGGGGCTTGCTGACTATTCTTCCTTCACTAAGATCGATATACAGGTAAATTCTACCTTATGGTCATAGAAATAGTGTGCATTGTCAAACGACACGTGAATACAGGGCCTGTCACGAAAGAGTGGGGCTTGCTGACTACTTCTTCGTTTACTAAGATCAATATACAAGTGAATACGATCTCTTGTTATCTTCTTCGCTTCGATCTTGACAAAGCGGTCGTGGTAGTTTTGAATTTTGAATGTTATCGCATTCGTTAATAGAGCATTTAGTCTGATCAGTCCACATCGTCGGTGACTTAACGCTTGGTCTAATACCTTCCGCTCTACCCTGCAAACCCCAGGCGACCAGCAGCCGTATTGCGTAAGTGCGCAAAGAGTTTAAACTCTATCCAACCGACCATATCGACCAATCACATGCGAGATGAATGATGACGCGATGTGGATCTCCGTTTTGTGTGATTGGCCGATTTGGTCGGTTAGATAGAGTTAAAACTCTTTTCGCATTTACGCAATACGACTGCAGGACTACCATCCATAATCACTACAGCAGTGATAGTTTGCCCTAGCAAGCCCCCATTTCTGGCCGAGATAAGGAGTGAGCTGCTCCTCACCGTGTCTTCATTTGTCAGAGTCGTACGGAAACACCACGCGACACCAACTCGGGCCTATGTACTTGGGCGACAGACTTCCCCAAGTCGAAGAGGGTAGTGTCAGCTCTCCTGCGCCCGGTCCGTCGGATGTGTGTTTGGCAGAATGGAGGACTTCCCCTCTCCCTTACTGCTGACTCTTTTTGTTGCTATCACCTGTTCAGCGATGCTAGCCACTGCTTGCCATTAATTATCGATTCTGACCATATTTTTGATCAAGGCCTGAAGTGAGGGATCACTCCCCACTTCGGCAGGTAGACTAACAGCCAGTAGTCTTACTAAAAATGCTTTTTCTTTTAGTCCCAAGGTCGCGAAGTCGTGGATCTGCTGCAGTACCTGTGCTCCAACGACGTGGATGTCCCGGTGGGCAGCATCATACATACTGGCATGCAAAACGAGCGCGGCGGCTACGAGAACGACTGCAGCATGGCCAGGATATCTGACAACCTGTAAGTATTAGCACTAGGATGAACCCTAACGTAGGCGTTCCACAGAGAGGATTCCGGTTTGGTCTATTGAGGTCACGGAGCCTCTTCTACGTGCTGATGGTGATCACCGCTGTGGTTTTGGTTAGGTAAAAATTCTACTCCCACTGGTATTATACCCATAAAGCAAGGCGCGATGGAATCGATCGTGAAACCAGCACCCTGAATTGAGATACACTCATACTGACCATCTGAAGAGTGAATAGATTTCTTCTAGGTAAGCGCGCTACATCGTCGACCACATCATCACTTACCATCAGGTAAGATAGTGGTCAAGCGCGAGCCTATCAATAATAAAATAAAATGAAACTGTTTCTGGGTGAATTTTACAATTGATTATAAACATTATTATTAATAAAAACTGAGTTCAGTATCATGGGTGAAATTAGCCCTTATAGAGTACAAGCAACGCAACCTTCGCAACCGATACGAATCCGAGAAACATGTCTGAAATAGCCCTAGTTTTCAACAATATTTTGTATGATTACCACTTTATCTTTCGTAAATTTTACTATGTACAATATCCCCAATTTTGTCGACGGGTCTGAAGTTGTCTGCAATGGCTGCTATGCGCATCGGAAAGCTTACGTTCAGCCCGGCCAAAAATATTGGGGAATACTGTAATTAATATTATTATACCAAGAATCGACAGTAATTCAAACCTTCTCTTCCAGCTACATGATGATCGCACCAACAATTCAGCAGACCCGTTGCAAGGCTTGGTTGAAGCGTCACCTCCCCGCCAACGGCTCCGTCACGCTCTCCGACGTCACCTCCATGTACACGGCCATCTGCATCATGGGCCCGTTCACCAGGAACCTCCTATCTGAACTGACGGATACGGATCTGTCTCCGTCGAACTTCCCTTTCTTTACCTTCAAGGAGATCGATGTTGGACTCGCAAATGGGATCCGGGCTATGAATTTGACGCACACTGGAGAACTGGGTTATGTGCTGTATATACCTAATGAGGTAAGTTTTATTTATTTGTAGAGAGGTCTGAGAACTGGTGATCTGGTCAATTTAAATTTAAGTGCTTAGATCTGATGATATTGCGAGGTGGCCTATGCAACCGAGTGAGTTATGATGAATGTAACTGTGGTTGAATAGAGAAGCCTCTCGTTTACGAAAATATGAATAGATTATGTCAGGACTGTTATCAATGATAAGGGAGTCAGTGAGTGACTTACAATTAAAACAGAAAATACAATATAATACTTTACTTGTAGGTCTAGTGAACTGGTGTGTAGTGAAAGAAGGCAAAAATTCATTTTTTTTTCGACGTTACCGCTTATTAAAGAAAGTATGTGTCTTGGGATAGTGGTATTTATTCATTGAAATATCATTTAGAGCAGTGGTAACGGCCCCGAATTACGTGTCGTGGGTTCGAACCCAGGCAGGCGCTTTACTTTGTGTAAATTGTTTCATCACCACTGCTCTAAAAACAGTAAAAGAATATAATACTCACAACGGATCTTTGTGTCTCTGAATTGGCTCCAAGACCCTGCGCAGAAGCTATTTTTGTGTCAATGTTGAAGGTGGAGAAAGCATTCTATAACTGTCTCTTTCACTCGCTTACGTTTGTCGCAACGTCCTATCTCGCTTAATCTACGCAGTATACTCGATGACAAACTGTTTCTTATTCAATGGTTGGCTGCGCCAACTTCAGAGACACAAAGATCCGCTGGGACTACTGTACGTGGTGACGATAGGATGTTTAAGAATCAAAAACACGAAGACATGTTTGATTCAGCAGTGGGTACATTAAAAGATGAATTATGCTTGGTTATCGTTTACAGTTCGCCCTCCACGTGTACAATCGGTTGATGACGATCGGTGAGAAGTACGGCATCTCGCACGTGGGCTACTACGCGTCGCGCGCACTCCGCGTCGAGAAGTTCTTCGCGTTCTGGGGCCAGGACCTGGACACCATAACCACGCCGCTCGAGTGCGGCCGCACCTGGCGCGTCAAGTTCGATGTGAGAATAATTTTGAACACTAATTATAGCGTCCATAGACAGACTGCTTGCAGTAATAAGTGCCGACAGTTTCAAGTGGTAGATAATGGGCAATCTGCATTTTCAATACAAAATTTCAATCGCAATACACGGACTGGCACTGACTGCTCCAATCAAGCTGTCTATGCCATACAGAAGCCAGTTTACGCTCTTGCTCGTAAACTGGCTACTATTTATTTATTTACTAGCTTCTGCCAGCGGCTTCGCCCGCGTGAATTTCGAAAATTATCCCGAAGGAACATATTCTCGAGATTTTCTGACAATTTTTTTTTATCTATAGAATTTTTTTTTTTTTTTTTTGTTAAAATGTATCCTATGTTACTTCTAATACCTCCAAGAATATATGTACAAAGTTTCATGATGATCGGTTCAGTAGTTTTTGCGTGAAAGCGTAACAAACAAACTTACATTCACATTTATAATATTAGTAAGGATTTGTCTACCCTCGCACTGGAACTCCTTACAGCAATTACATCAACGGAGCACAAACTTACAAATACACTAAGTCCAGGTTTCCTAACGATGTTTTCCTTCACCGTTTTCAGCGATGTCCAAGATAAACTTAGAAAGTACATGTGACTTGAAAAAGGCACATTGGTACTTGCCCGGATTCGAACCCACGACCGAACGAAAATTATGTTTATTAAATTTAACTTTTCTTCGCTTCTTCTTTGACGCTTATATCCAACAGTAGATGTTTCCTGGTTGTTATGATGAACCTTCCTTGTAATGCAAACCCTGCCACATACCTGGTTTGTGTTCACTTAACATTCTAAAATCTCTTACTCGTTACAGAAAGACATAAAGTTCATCGGTCGCGACGCCCTAGAGCGCCAGCGAGAGGAAGGCATCCGTCGTCAATACGTGCAGCTGCTGCTGACGGACCACGACCACGAGCTCGACATGTGGTCGTGGGGCGGCGAACCTATCTACAGGGACGGCAACTACTGCGGCCAGACCACCACCACCAGCTATGGCTTCACTTTCAAGAAGCAGGTAAATAATCTATATTTTAGGGAGTGTGCGATGGGACTGCACAATTTGATTACGCCGAGCTCTTTCCATCATCGGACTACAAGACTTGCGGCATTGTACTGTGCAGGAGAAGACGGTGTGTTTAGTTTCGTTTTTTATTTTATTTTTTAGGATTCTGGAGTCAACAAGGCAGTGGTGGTGGCTTAGTGGTAGCGGCCGCGACTTATAAGTCGTGGGTCAAAACCCAGGCAGGCAATTTATTTTGTGTAATTTATTTCACCACCACTGCTTTCAAAACGGTGAAGAAAACATCGTGAGGAAACCGGCTTGTCCTAGAAACAAAAATTCGAACCCGCATTGGGCCCGCGTGGTGCATTACGGCCCATACCATCTCACAGAGAGGAAGCCTGTATCCCAGCAGTGGGAACATTCAAAAGGATGATGTTGAGTCAACATGGAACCCTCATTAATTACTAACATTAGTTATAAAATTCTTGTTACTAACAACTTTGCCTTGCCTATGAAATTTTTTGTACGAAATAAACGATCTTTTATTGTGCCATCGGTACATGGCATGCGTTTTGGGAATACTTTCATATTACGCACAGCTAAGGATTGGATATATCTCCAGAATCTTTGTTTCCTGATATGGCACTGGATTGACTATATTTTATAGTTTTCGTTTAATAATATACAATAACCTAGGGACCCCCTAAGGACGGCTTGGCTGGTAAAGTTTTGTTGTTGTTCATGTTAATTATAAGTGCGGATTGATTTTTCGCTGTGGGTTTTGTTTTTCTGTACTTTACACTGGCACAGGTCTCAGTTACAACCTAGGAATCTTTAAGTCAAGAGTCAATAAGTTATTTCTAGGCAAGCGTACTTCACCGTCGACTACATCATCGCTTACCACTTGGTTACACGTTAGGGTTTGGTGTGGATTGTGGTCAAACGAGAACCTATCGTTAATATATAAAAAAAACTATTAACATTTTCACAGTATCGAGAGAATTTTGTGGTTAAATCACAGACATAAATCTAACTAGATAACGCAAGTCCCTCCATCTGTATGAAAATCAAGCGTGCAACTTTTTTATAAACAATTTATGAACAAATTTACTTACCAATGAAATAAAACATTTCCAATGCCTCGGCCAACTTTTTCTATACATTCTTTAGGGCTCAATATGGCATAAAAAGGCATTTTTCTAGATTTCGGTGGATTGCCGGTGACGATAATACTTAATGAATAGCTCAGATTACGACCATTGGTCGTAACTTTACTCCGCTTTTAAGCACGCGAACTACATACAATCACGTCATCTAGTTAGATTTATGTTTGTGGGTTAAATAATAACAGCCGCAAGGTTCGAATTTCAAGGTAAAGCAACGCTTGCCAAGGTAGGTTCGTGCATGGGTGATTAATGAGATTCCTCCGTGCCTCGGAAAGCACGGTAAGCTGAGGTCCCGGCTGCCATTTGTGGCTTTTAGACAGTTTTCACGGGTAATCAGATGCCAGGACATCTGATACTAGTCTTGCCAAGGGCTATCTATCGTGTTACCCAGTTACTGGGTTGTGGAGATCAGATAGGCAGTCGCTTCATGTCAAATACTTATTTGGTTGGTATTTTAATTAATAATTTCTCCAATCTTCTTTGTTTTCTGTATAGGTTTGTTTGGGTTTCGTCGAGAAGCTGAACGAAGCCGGAGTGCCGCAGCCGATCAGCACGGAATATGTCCTCGCTGGACACTACGAGATTGACATTGGTGGTATAAGGTGAGATCCACTGTTTCACTATGGATTATCTCTTCATACTCCTGTCTTTACCCCAATAAGATCCACTAGCATGGAAAACTTAACTCAGAGTTATAAGACGACCGCTTAACTGAGACCGTTCCTTAGGTAGTATGAGAGATGTTGGCACCTATCAGCGAACTACCGACTTACAGGTCATTACACCCGCGGAAACACTAAGTCCGCCTATGTATTTTTATATTGTATGAAATTTTAATAAATAAATAAGTACACCCCATCCGTGTCGCGCACCTACCTCTGAATGGTCTCAGTTAAGGGGCCGATTTTTTTTATTTTTTATACTTTTCCCCTCACTAGGAATTTCTTCCTGTATCATGGGTGCGTGCTAACATATTATATATAAGCAAAAAAATCATTATTGTCGCCAGTTACATTCATCTTATCTTGAGTAATCAAACATATGCATCGTATTAATGTATTGCACAAAAGGTACTGCTACTGATTCCCAAGCTAAGCCTGAGCTTGAATTTTGGGCAACAGTGTTCAGCCACAGGAAGTATCATCTATATATATATATAAATGAATCCCTATTTCTCTTGGTCACGGCATCACGCGTGAACGGCTGGACCGATTTCGCTAGTTCTTTTTTTGTTGTGTTTGTTATTGTTAGGAGAAGGTTCTCATGAAAGAAAAATTAAAAAGAAAATGAGTTGTAGATAGGTAGGGTAGGTATGTAGGTAGGGTAGGTATGTAGGTATGTAGGTAGGGTAAATATATAGGTATGTAGGTAGAGTATGTATGTAGGTATGTAGGTAGGGTAAATATATAGGTATGTAGGTAGGGTAGGTAAGGTAGGGTATGCAGTTGACGGGAGCGAAGCCGCGGGCACAGCTAGTAATAAATAAAATAGAAGAAGAAGAAGAAAAAGTATTTAATTATCACAAAACGACATACAATATAAATATATGCTTATGCTAAACCCTTAACAGTAGTATTAGTAGTACTTAAAGTAAGTTAGTAAAGATGAGAAATAAATAAAATAATAATACCATTTACTACCTACATTTTGAATAAAACAGAAAAGAAATAGGGTGAAAAAGATGCCAGGCAGATGCATGTCGTGATTGTGGCAAAAAGGCTTCCACTCAGCATAATGCTGTGCCGTGGGGGATCCACAGCACGGCGCTGATTTTCAGTGGTCGCCTAGGAAGTGACGTACGGAAACCAAATTTGTTGTGTATGTAAAAATAGATACAAAGAACATAAAATAAATACAGTAAGATATAAATATAGTATGATAAAAATAAACCATCCAAAATACGAAATACGAATATATTGGTTTGAATGTCACTGCAGTAGACTAACAATAGTCTTAGGATAACTTTCGGTCATTCTTATTCCATAATATAATTTTATTTAAGTTTAACAGAAGTGTGTGAGTATATGTGTGTGTGTATGTAAGTTGTGAGTTTGTGTATATTGTCAATTTAATCTGGAGGCGAGCGCTCACGGAGCTATGCTCCCTGCAACACCGGGGCTCACTACGGAGAACCCGTCACTTAATCCACGTCGCGCCTAATCTTATAAATTTCTACCGTCCGCAATGCGCAGAGCTGATGATTTGGGAACAACTTTATAATTTATTTATTCATCTAACAAACCATATAACTATTGTTAGTAACAATACAAATAAACAAACAATTAAAAATAAAAGGTGCATAAAAAATTGACGATATGAAAAATTTAAATTTATAATCATCATATCAGCCGAAAGACGTCCACTGCTGGACATAGGATTCTCCCAAGCGTCGCCACATTGACCGGTGCTTGAACTTCTTCCATATTTCTCTATATTTGTATACCTATATATATAATTTTATGTAGCCATACACCGACTTACCAGAAAGGAGGAGGTTCTATGTTCGACTTAATGTTTCTTTTTTTTTGTGTTTATTCACCGATATATCCGTCAGTTGTAGACCGATTTTGTAAATTACTTTTTTGTTTGATAAATTATGTTTCGAAATCGGTCCCATTTTAATTTGGTGAAAATCTGATGAAGAACTTTGAAGGTATACGACAGAACTCTTCAATAAATGACGGCAAATCTCTCGGGATTGCTGCAATCGCATGTCTGTTTATTAATTATACCATTCCATAACATAACATCACGCCAGTACGCTCTTAAGGGGTACACAGATCTCTCATTTCACCGGTTATGTTCAAGTTTCATGATATTCGGGTTATCTATGGTAACTTACTAAGACATCTTGCCTATTAGATAGGTACAACTAAAAAGTGAAAAATAAAAAACTAATTAAAAAAAAATACAACCGTCTACGTCGTTTCCATTACGCAAAAAAATGGTACCTACGAAAGACACCGACTTCCAAAAATAAAGTTATTTTTCACTATGTAGTTTTCTTTTTGGAAGTCGGTTGTATTTTTTTGTAAAAAAGTTTTTTATTATTTTAACTCTGGTAAATATCTTCATTGCCAGCCATTGTAGCCATATTTTAATTTATTTTTATAAGAGATTTGTTACTATTTCGAAAAGTAAAACATATTATATTCTAACACTTTCAGTATCAGTAGTTACTCACTTTGTAGCACAAAAGGTAATCAATCATACTTCTAAATTACTTACTTATATTATATCGTTTTGGTAGGTAGTAATATTATTAATACAGAATTTTAAACGTAGCCCAGGAGCTGCACTATAACATGCTAACGCCATCACGATGCCTCTGAAAAAAATATTTAGAAATAACAAAAAACCCGACTGCTTAAAAAGCGAACTAAAAAGACTTAAACAAGAAGAAAATCATGCTGTGCAGTCGGAGGATACATCTGGTTTAAGTCAGCCAACTCGCGTATATGTGTCCTCCGCATCGACCATACAGCCCCTAGACGCCTAACAACAGACGATCGATGTCTGTCAACACATATGACTACAAGATCATATACAGGTCCACTCGACAATTTCGAATTAGTAGCGACCACTTATGTGATTCGTAAACACTTCTGCGTCAGTCAATAAAAAAATGATGAAATAAATATTATAATGGCCTCTTTTACAAAACGTTGGAATGGAAACAACAGCCAGACTTTGAGTTTCCGGAAAAATGTCATAACATTTCATTGATAAGTTAATAGTTACATAAACATAATTAGATTTATTGTCTGATGTTATTTATCGGAGTTCATATTATACTGGTCAAGTTTGTAGGTGAAAACTCCCACCGCATGTTTGCGTCTCTTTCCTTATAAAGTATTTTTTTCGCTGTCTCTTCTCCTCTCTAATTTCGTAAACAAAACTAGTGATACACCATATCCTATGACCAAATCTGTTATCGATAGGACTAGAAACCTTACAAATGAAGACATTAAATTGAATTATTTTTTAATTGTGAAACGATTTTTTGATTACGCTTTTTACTAATATTTAATATTACTATATTTAAGAACCAACAACCGAAAAAAGTATGTGAACTTTAGAATTTTGTTTTTTTTTTAGTTTTAACATTTTATGTTATTTATTACTTAATTGTTAAAACGCCGTATAATTAATAATAAAAAAGAAAATATTAATTAAAAAAAATAAGTACCAATACTATTTATAAAAATATCGATACCTTCCTGGGTTTATTTAAACCTGTCCCATCCTTAATGAGGCGTATGAACTTGGTAAGGGAGCAATCAGAGCGCAGTCGTCCTGTCCCTCATACCTCAGCTAGTTGACAGAATTGTTTTGATGTACCAGATCAAGCATTAGGCGTCTAGTGGCTGTGTGGTCGCTGGTCCTCCGACTGCACAGCATGATTTTAGTCCGCTTTTTAAGCAGTCGGGTTTTTTGTTATTTTTGAATATTTTTAAATTTACATCTTTTAAGTTATTTTATTTTTAGGATTAGGTACATTTAAACATATAAGTGTTACATATTTTTGTAATCTCCCCTTAAAACCCTTTATTTTGATATCCCACACGATGGGTAGGGAATAAAAAAAAAAATTGGGCCTCCACAATATGGCGCCCAAAAGCCGCCATTTTTCTATTTTCCAATTTTAATGTAGCCAGTGACACTCGCCGGGTTAAGACGAATCGATTGACGTAATAATCATCAAAATTGGCCAACGCGTTTGGTCTCTAGAATCCCACATAGGAACAAACATACATACATACATAGACTTATAAACACATTACCCTCCTTCGGCAGTCGGGTAAAAAGGGATAATGCTCTCCGTTCTGTGTAGCTCCGTCATTAGAACTTGGAAGCTTTGAAACGTCAGAATAAGTCACCAGCAATAATATGTTGTAGTTTCTCAACTAAACCACCTTGTTATCTTGCCGCAGATACGCAGCCAAGTTGAACCTGCACTCTCCGAACCTGCCTACCAAGTACCCCGACAAGGAGCGCGATGTCTACAAGGCCACCAGGAAACCCAACGAGCAGAAGGAGTTCTTAGGACGACACTACCAACCTTAGATTCATGATCTTGCAGTTCGCGACAATCTATTGAATACGTAGTTATGATACGATATCTTGCGAAAACACTGCGATTCAAACAGTAAAACGCCCATAACTTTTGAACGGCTGAACCGATTTTCATCAAAACTAGCTAAGCATACTCTCGATAAAGTCACCTTCCAAACGACGTCAATATCGGTTCATCCGTTTAGGAGGTATGATGCCACAGACATATACACACAAATACACAGGTACACACGTCAAAACGTATAACACGCCTCTTTTTTCGTCGGGGGTTAAAAACTGAATTCTTTCGTAAGTTTACGTCTCCCAGGATACTTTCGGTTGTTTATTGTTCCTAAGAGGAGTATTAAACTCTAATATGTAAATAGGATAATACATAGGATCCTATCTAAAAAAGACAAAATTATCAAAGGGAAAATGATTCATATGTTTATATTTCATTATCATATAAATATGACTCATAGACCTATGATCTTAGTTAAATATATAATACTGTAATACCCCCCTAAATAAGCTTTTGGCTTGCTTTCTAAACGCATTCTTTCTACCTGAATAGCATAGCCAAAGTTATTACTGTTCTTGTTAATAATTTTTGTAAGTTAAAAAAAATTAACAGTTTTTACAGTATATTACAATAATCAATTTTTTATTGAGCAGGATTACTCACTTATATAAAATTTAAAGGTTGTTTCACGTCCGATGATAAATTATAATTAGCTAAGAACCAGTTTGCGATATTATTGTATATATATATATATAATAGTTCTAAGAAACAGCTCAAATATATGTAAATACGGAGACCTAAAATGCAGTATATAATCGAGGAGTGAAATGATAATAATCGGAGCGGTATTAACAATAATTACAGAGGGAATTCTTGTTTATGTTATAAGTAGATTAAATTCTTGCCATTTTGAGCAATTTTTGTAGATCTAGTTAGTAAGCAATACTTTAAGCACACCGCGAGTCTCCTAGGAAATCAGTGGGCATAGAACAAGGTTTTTCTCGTGCACGATCGCGTTAACGTATTTACAATACAATCATCGCATTGCCGAATACAAACGAATGCTAATTTCCATGTTCATCTATAATTAGATTTATCGAGTATAATACTTTGAATTCAAAACTAAGGAATTTATTGTTGTTTTGTTTTGATTTCCGTGTAAACTATATAAAGTTATAAAACTATTTGCATTAAGTTAAAAAAGTATTAGAAACTCTAAATACTTTCAAGTTGATTGAGAGCGTCTGGTCTGCGCCAATATAATCTATGTGCGCCAAATGCAAAGGGCAACTGATAGAAAACCGACGACTGACGAAACACGAAGTTTGCCGAGGGACATTAAGAAAATAGTTGTACTGTACAGTACATCAATTTGACTTACTTGACGGTTTGACAGCTTTTGTATAGAAAATAATGGCAAACAGCCATTTTTATTCCTCAGTTAAAAGTTATTAGACTATCGAAAAACCGGCTCTAAATGTCCTATGTCTCCTGGATGGGGCAGAGACGTCCTTCATCGCGATTGGTCTTGAACTTCATGCTTCAAGTCATTCCCATGCTCATCGCCTCAGCCAACACGGTGCGACGCCAGTGCAGACGGGTACGGCCACGCTTTCTCTTCCCTTGGGTATGTCATTCCGTTAACGCGATCGCGCACTTTAAAAATACGTTTCACGTTCCCACTGATTCAAACAACCGATGAGGGTTTTTCATAAATAAGGAGGCCTAAAAATATTGTATAATCGAGGAGAGAAATGGTGATATTGGAGCGGTATTAATAATAATTACATTGATATTATAATGTTTCATTCACAGCTTCACAATTCATTTTTAGTATAGGTCCCACAGTGCCTAGTCTTAAATTTAGTGAGCACCAATTAGACGTGTACATTAGTACGAGTATTGTAATTAATTGATATCCACACTATAAGTTTTATGTAAGAATTCAATTTTAAGCGATTGGCTCATTGAGAAGCAACGTAAATACAAATCTACCTCGAAACGAGTAGAGGGCAGACACATAGTATTAATTTACAATAAAAGAGATTGGGCACTTTTGGGCGGTCTACGGCCATTTATGAAAGAAGTGTCAAATGAGGGTAGGAAACTAGGAACAACTTTTACAATGAAGGTTTCACTGCAATCCATTAAAGAATTAAAATATTGACATGTGAATATGATGGAATTGCATGGAACATAATAACAATTATTTCGTGTGTGTAATTCGATTTCCTAAATCGCCACAGAATCTTCTGAAAACAGTACGATACGTCGCGTCGCGAGTTATTGTAGGATTACTACACCAAAAACTAACAAACTCATGTATGGCCGCGGATCGCCCAGTCTCCATACAATTTTGCCCATTCTCCTTTATTCAATAAATATGATTTGCGAGATTATTCCTTATTTATTGTCTTGTTGGGCAGTGCACAGTATTAGTGGGTCAACAGTGGCTTTAATAATAATATAAATTCTAAAATTATAAACAAAAGGCCAATAATACAATTTATAGGCTGATATTTGAAATTGTGTTGTGAAGAAACCTGATGATTGTACCAAAATTAAATTCTTTTTGTTAGATTATTATTTTGTAAAAAAAAGATCTATTTAAAAATACATTTTATCTATGATATTATGTAAAAATGATATTCATACCCTAATAAACTTCACGAAATAAGGGCAATATTTATTATTTAAATGCTATAAGTGTTCATGTTTTTTAATATTTTTTCTGCCGTTGTAGTGCACTTATTATTGTTGTTTTGAATTATTTATTCTATAACGAAATATGTATAATATTGAAATGTTCTATTAGCCTTTGTATAACATTTATGCCATTATTTGTACTTAAATAAAATTATACCAATGCTGTAGGTCTTAAAATCTCAATATTAGTATAGATTAGGATATAGAAAACCACAAATTTATTAGATATGATATAGGAGTAGGTACTGTAGAGGCTTTCCCATTCCCATTAATGTTTGCTTGAGTCTGAATGACTACACAGCTAGCCTTACCAGGGATACTTACTTGTTTAGCTACTGCCAGTGTAATGTGCGGGAAGCTAGCTGCTACACGGCTGAGTGTAATATCCTTTGAAGCCAGAATGACTCTCTCTTTCCTCCTCCTGGCAGCAGCATCTGCATCATCATCACTTTTTATAGAGTATGCTGCAATCTTGTGGCTGATAGCCACTTTGGCCTCCTTGCTGACCGTCTTTAGAATCTTGAATAAATTGTTGCCTCTGACGAGGAACAAGGTCACTAGCATCTGTATGTCCCGAGATAGTGAGCACTTCTTGGGTACTAGATATTTTATCCCGTCAGCTTCAAACTCAAAATTCCCCGCATCCTCCCGTTGATCTGCAGCTGCTTTTGTAGCTAGTTCGATTATTATAGTTTGGGGATTGAACCCATCATATGCAACTGCCTTTGAGAACGCAAATAGACCTTTGAAGAGGTCTTCTGACACCTTCCCTTTGATGGCATCAATGGCGATTTTCTGATACGGTTCATTATTAATGAAGCTCCTCACACCAGCACTGAGAGATTCAGTAACTGATGTATCGACCCTCAGATAGTTATCCACTACTGTCCATGTCCCTGCTCTGGCAGGACCTGCAGTTGGAGCTGTTGGCGTGGTCATGGTTGAAAGCTCTTCGCTATCTTCCCCTGCACTAAGGTAAACGGAAGATGTGGAGCTAACACTCTTAACGTCTGGCTCGGCAATTGTCAAAGTTTATGCAATATCAAAATTAACCAGGTCTATGTGCTATTTGCGTGTTTATTATGTCAAGTTGTTTTGGAGATACTCTATAGGGTGGATGATGGACTGGTATTTCATCTACAGTTCTAATAGTGATTTCTTCTACACTACAGCTGCCTAGCTCTGATGTTGAAAATGCGAAATTCTCTCCATAAGATGAAAGAAGTTTCGTAAGTGACTCTATTTCGCCCAGACTCAAGTTCGGGTTTATATCAAGTTCCCTTTTTACATTACATTCTTTAGGTACAGTTGATATAAAGTTCTCATCATTACTATTCACTAATCTCGAAAAATATACATAGTCATTCTTAGATACGGTATGTACACTTTTTTCTTCTAAAGATTCTTGGCCGTTTACGACGTTATTATTATTTTTTGTTCTGTCATGACAGCTCCAACAAACCAGAGGTTGTGAAAATGACGTAACGTTTTGTTCAGAGTATTTACAAAACTTAGCAGACAATTGTCCTTTAAAAAATACACATTTCTTATTATAGTCAATGATGGCCCCGTTTTTGTATAAAAAGTCTTGGCCTAATATTAGACTTTGGTTAATGTCTTTCATCACAAAAAAGTCATTCGTTAAAACACACGAATTCACGATGAAGTTGATTCTTGTTTTGGCCATAATCGTTAGAAAAGAACCCGAAATGGATTTCACAAAATGCTTCGTCTCGTTACTGGTATGCTTCAAACCTAGCAGCACAACTAATTCTTCGGCGATGCAAGAGATGGAAGCACCTGTATCAACTAATGCGTCATACGATCGGTTACCTATACTAATTTTAATAAATGGAGTTTGATCACCGTGTTTATTGTTTTCAATCGGGAATTGCTCTTGCATGGACACAGCCCGCAACTCCTCATCCATCTTTATTGACTGTGTCCTGGTTCGTTTTGGGTGATCGGTTGGTAGTGGGCTTCTATATCTAGGGGCAATACGAGAGCGGTTAGTTCTGTTCTCGAAGCGCTGCCTTGGGCGAAAATCGTACCTCGGCGTGTGAAAGGATTCGCCATCGCCTTCCCGATGCGGAGTCGCGCTGGACGTGGTTGGACCAGGGCCTGCTGGTCTCCCAGAGATAGGGGACCTTTGGTTGTTAGAAGACGGCGTTTTGAAACGCACGCGCGGAGGCTGCACCGGCAAATTCATCCGTTCACTTTGCACACCACCAAATATCTCTTTCATTTGTACTAGTGTGTCATGCAGCTCTGTCCTGGAGCTGTATAGTTTCGTACCTAATTTATATTTGTAGCAGTTATTTACTCCTTTTAAAAACATTTTAATGATTTTTTTTTCATCGGTTATGCCTGCTTGCTGAGCATACTCCGACAGTCTAAAGAAAAAGGCATCTACTTCCTCTTGTCTGTCTTGTCGTGCGTTGTAAAATTTTTCGACAAAATCTATCCCCACCGAAAATTCCTTTTTGAGGCCATCGCAAATTTCTTTGAATGAAAGACCGTCTTTATAGATGAATTTAAAATAAGCGAGTGCCGGACCGTCCAGGTACGCTCCCAAAATGAGCCCTAAGTCCTGTTCTTGCCTTTTATTTATAGCGGCGATAACCTTGAACTGCAAGAGGAAATCCTCGAAACTGGACTTTGTTCCGGTCCCCGTAAAAACTGGCTGTGCCATTTTTAATTTAAATAGACCACTTATCTTTATTTTCTCTGCGTTTGCTCGTCGGCTGGGGTTCTCGCCGACAGGACTTTCGTTCCTCGTAACGACGCGACGTACACTCGTTGATAGGGCTTCGCGCACTGTTCCCGCCGTGCACACGCGAAAATATGTTTTTTCGTATTTTTTCTTAGACTTTTACTTATTTACCCGGATGTTCATTACCGGGAGCCTCCACCAATATGTGAGGGCGTAGCTCAGGGAGCTCAAATAATAAGCAGAAATTACTTTCAACTTGTATTGAATCAACAACGTGCCTGCCCGTAGCTCATGTAGAGGCTTTCCACATAGGACGAGCAACCTGTTCGGCCGCTGACACCTAAAGCTGGCGACTTATAAGTTTGGAAGGAAATCGAATACAGAATATTTGAAATATATCGAACGCGTGTAGTTTTTTGTTTAGCGGACTTCTGTAAAAGCCGCCTGAGGGCAGGCACGTTGTTGATTCAATACAAGTTAAAAGTAATTTCTGCTGATTATTTGAGCTCCCTGAGTTTACATACCTATAGTTTCACATACCTATAGCTCGTGTAGAGGCTTTCCACATAGAACGAGCAACCTGTTCGGCCGCTGACACCTAAAGCTGGCGACTTATATTTATTTTAAGTTTGGAAGGAAATCGAATACAGAATATTTGAAATATATCGAACGCGTGTAGTTTTTTGGTTTAGCGGGGACTTCTGTAAAAGCCGCCTGAGGGCAGGCACGTTGTTGATTCAATACAAGTTGAAAGTAATTTCTGCTTATTATTTGAGCTCCCTGAGCTACACCTTCACAGTACTGCTTTAACATAAATATTATATCTTCCTAAGAGCCTTTTATATTTAGAGACCTGAAGATTCATTGATTAATTTGATTATTAGAGTCGTAAAAAGCTGCGGAACATTGGGAACACGCTATTTGCTAACTAGTTCATATCTACAGTAAGCCATGTCTGCAGGTTATAGATAGAATTCCATTGCCGACCTCTTCCTCGCTAGCCAACGCAAAAAGTATTGGCCAAACGTAAGCCTAGAAAAAAAAAAACTAGTTCCGATGATACAATATTTAAGTATTTTATTCTATGTGAATCAAAATACTGTTTAAGATATAATTCATCTTCTATTTTTGAACTGGTTAGACAAAATAAAAATATACATTGTAAGTCTAATAAATAAGCTATTATAATAAAATTAGTTCTAATAAAAAGTTAAGTGGATTATTCGTTCAACGTTCAGTTTTTATCACAAAATTTAGCAAGTTTCTGTAACTCACAGATCACGTTTCGGTTGTTCTAAAAGGGAAATAGAACCTCGCCATAGCTTATACAAGAAGCCTCGTGCTACAATAGCCTAGAATAATTATAAACACATACATAGATATAGTTAAATAATCAGGATTGTATAGTTTCGGTTTATAGTCGGCCCGTTTTACACGTAGACAAAAATATTACACATTGATGAAATCGTAAAACATGAAAAAAAAATGAGACAATTTGTTCCTAAGTCAAATTTCATTTTATGTGTTTAATTGAGTATTCCGTAAGCTATATAACAGATGTTGGTGTATTTAGATTCAGATTTAACTGTTGTATCGCACATTATTCATATTTGTTGTCAGTCATTGTATTCGCTCAGTGTCTGTTTATTGTACCGACGCGACGAGCAAGTCTGAACTGTAATTATGGTTATACCGACTTCGTAAATATAAGTCTTCCTCTATAAAGCAGTGGAACGCTTCCATTTAACTTAGCTGTTTTATAATATTGTGTAATAGCCCTGCATACTCCTAGTTACTCATAAAGATTGGGAGCACAGTATTTTATACATATGTCTAAGTCCATTTAATGTTTTCTGATTCAATTTTAATGTCTTTTTGTAGCTTTAGAGGGAATTTTTCTTTATAATATAATTAGTGATTTCCATTAATCATGTTTAATTTAATTATTAGTAGATTAAATTCTTGCCATACATTTATTTTGAGCAATCTTTGTAGACCTATTTAATTAGCAATACTCTGCAGTTCTCCTCGTAGATCAGAGGCCTTAGTGCGAGTTTTCTAACGAACTTGATTTTGTTAACGTAGCGTCATAGGCGTTCCCATTTGTCAAGTACAGTATAACTATTTTCTTAATGTCCCTCGGCAAACTTCGTGTTTCGTCAGTCGTCGGATTTCTATCAGACTTCCAAGTTGATTGACTGCTTCCGGTCTGCACCAAGTGCAAAGGGCAACTGATAGAAAACCGATAACACGAAGTTTTCCGAGGGAGATTAAGAAAATAGTTGTACTGTACCTACATTAAAAAATTCTCACTACTATGGCGGTATATCACGAAGTACCTACCTTCCTGTGACGCTTCGTTATTATTATTATTATAGAAAGTAGCAATTTCGACAGAAATAAAATCCAAAAGTAATACATCAGAGTTTTATTTACAAATAAGTTACATAGTTTTCTTTTGTGTAGTAACATTCTGGTTGTATTATCGTCACAGGAAATATCCTGCGTGGTTAATCTCAATACTAACATCCAAAAAGGTAATGTTATACACAAACACTACTGTTAATATAGTTTTTATTCATTTCTACTGCAGGGTCAGGCATAGTCACAGTGTAGTTATTAAAATAGGTAATTTATATATAGAAATAATAACGCTTGTTTCATTTTAAATTGTCGAAATTTACATTTAATTAAAATTTTGTTCTTCATGTGGAGTGACAGACTGCCACTTAACATAAATGTGTCAGTAATTTGATTCCCACATAATTATTTTGCTTTTCCTTAACGCTATTTTAGAACATCTAAAAGAATGCACTATATTATGAATTTAATATTAATCATGATTACATCATACTAACTCGAATAATACTAATCATTCAAAATGATTATAGTCTCCTAACATTAGTAAGTTCGTTATTCATATATTGATACAGTGTAAAACTTAATTTTACACAAAGAATTTAAGAAATTTGTAACATATTGAATCAGTCAAAAGTGTTTAAAATGACATTGAAGAGACATGTGACTGACACTGGCATGGTCACCATCAGGCATTTTAATTTTGATAAAATAAAATTAGTCGAAATTTGGCGCCAAATATCAGAATTTGTCGGTCACTAGTAAAAAAATTATAAGGATTTATTTAAGGCTGCCAATCTGGGGAGCATCTCCCCAGCTTGGCCCAATTTGAATCTCAAAAGCTGGTACCTAGCGAAGATCTGTTTTCTCCCAAATTTGTCGCTAATTAGTCGGAATCAGTTGCCAAATATCAGAATCTGTCGGTTCAAAAGTTATAAGCGTTTCTAGGCGGCCGACTTGGACAGAATCTCCCCAGCTTAGCCACATTAATGTCTCAGATACCTACATAAAAGTGTTACGATATATATTTGAAATTTGAAATGGTCTATATATCTTTCATTTGATACTCATATATTAATGAAAACGAAAAAAAATTGGTTTGGGGGGCAGGGCGCGCCATATTTAAAAATTATGCCTATGTAAATCCCACAATTGAGACGAATGCAATGAACTTCATGTGTCATACACAAATTGAGGGAGATACAAATTGGTCCAAGCTGGGGAGATGCTCTCCAGATTAGCAGTCTATAAACCTTTATATTGCTTAATTCTCCTTACTCTTTCTCTGTTCCCCTATTTCTTCCTTTATTCCTTTCTATTCTCCCAACTTTGAACCAGTGACCGACGAATTCGGATATTTGGCGACAAATTTTATGTGTTTTCAAATTAATAAAAGCCCTTATGGTAGCCACTGAAGAGACCATTCAAATGCTTTTGTTATAGCCTGAGGTCATTAAAAACATAAATAATTACACATAGGTCCTTGTCACAGAACCTTTACATACATACATAAACTCACGCCTTTTTCCCCATGGGAGTACACAGAGATTACAGAATCTTTACATTCCGTCATAAGACCCAGCACATTGTTTTAAATGAAGTCACTATAAATGGTTCTTACAGAATATGGTTCTGGAATCAGGTAAAGTCTTTGGCCACTTTTACTTGGCTAAATCGGTGTATTGTAGCTGTTTTGATAAACTATGATGTTACCAAATAATATCATAAAAATACACTTAGAAGGAAACATAAAGTGCCCGGCATGTAAGTTGGCAAGGTTTTGGCGTAGCGGGGGTAATTTCGCGCATATTCCGCGAACTGTCCAACCACCATATAGAGCGAACCGAACGTGGACGCGACACGATTGGTCAGTCGATCCTTGAGTCAACTGACTAACCAATCGCGCGCTCGGAACGGTGCTAAACGTTCCCCGCGCCCCTCTTCACTACCGAAGATACCTAAAAAACGACTTCTGCCAGCTAACAACTCTTGTCAACTTATTTGCTGGGGTTTATACTAAATCTATTGGTGACATTTCTGGCTATACAGAATAATATTATTTAAAAAATAAATGAGTATAATATACCATTACATTATTGAGCAAATAGTAAGTATCTTTGACAGTCATTACGGGTAGTCAGAGCTTGAGATCTGACACCAGTCTTGCCAAGGGGTACTGTGTTACCCAGTTACTGGGTTGTGGAGGTCAGATAGGCAGTCGCTCCACGTAAAACTAGTGCTCGGCTGAATCCGGTAAGACTGGAAGCCGACCCCAATATAGTTGGGGTAAGGCTAGGCAGATTGATTTATTTGAATAATTAATTGATCAAAGTTTTTCACCTATCCCCGGCATACAGCGGAACAATAACATATTTGGAGAACAATGTCTTAAAGTGCTTTGTATGATGAGTAATTTAATAAAGTAAAGTCAAAATAAAAATAAAAATTTCATCTAAGTCAAATCCTATACTCATTCACGCATTATATGCAACAGTCTGTGAAACAAATATTAAATCATGATGCTGAAATTTTATCATCAAAATACTACATAGCAAAAGACAAAAATATAACTTAGGTACCCTTAACCCGAAATATACTACATCTAGACAAATAAATAACTGAATAGAAACTGCTATTGACTGAAGTAGCTCCAATCAATAATAAACATGCTACCAAATGAAACTGTTTAGTTTAACATTACTATTCAGAATCACTGTCTTCAATAGCAACACAGTGGGCATTCAGTAGCAATCAGAAAAAGTCATGATATGTATTACTTGAAGTATGCACCGGCTTTCTCTTCAGCTTCTCTTTGATCAAGTCACACGGAGACTTTGTGCTGAAGTCAAATCTAATAATGTTCGTTGGGACCTTCTCCCGCAAATATGGTGCAGCCACAGGCCTCAACCGTGAAGTTAACACTTTTCCAAATGGTGAGCATTTTCCCATCTTGATTTTTTGTTTCATTATGTATGACATGTCTGTCTTAATTGGTAGTAATGGCTCTGGCTCTGGTGGTGGTATCAAATCCACAGATCTTGCTCTGTTTGGTGAATTGCTCACAAAATCTTTGTAGTCCAAAACCAGTGACTCGAAGGAACTGCTGGGGCTGATGACTGTATCTTCATGTGTTTGCTTCAGTTCTGGTTGTCCTGGCTTCTGCACAGCTTTCATTAGATCAATCACACAGCTTTTCTCCTCGATTGCTATCTTTCTCATCTCTTCATGTAGTTTCTCTTGCTCCATCTCTTGTTGCTTTTTGAGCTCTTTAGCTTTGAGCATGTTGGACAACTGCTCTGAGAGGACATTAGCGATGGGGCTCTCACTCAAACTGAACGTCGGGATGGGTAATCTTTCAGGTGGAGATGAGAGCCTAGTATCCGACAATCCCCGAGGGAGATTTAACATCGGCATTGGCAACGATCCCACCCTCCCATCTTCGCTGGGACTGTCATTCAAATTACACTTGGATAAATGGCTGTCCACCAAAGCAAAAAGAGACGTAAACGAACTTGAATCAGTCATCTTGAATAACAATCACCTTTGTTCCCAAAGTCAAACAAGAATTTTGGACATGATACAAAACAAAACACTGCAGCACATACACTACGCGATAAATTTTTAGGATTTATGAAATTAATGCGTCATTAAAACAAGTACGATCAAAATTTTTGTGTTATCTTTATTTTTGTTTACGAAAGGACAGGAATGTTGAGAAATCGATAAAATTACCATAGTCAAACAAAATTTTGTGCTTGACTATGGTTGGCTAATTCTTTTCGAAATTTTAGTTGGATTTGGCAACGCTTCTTACTGCCTCGTATGACACGTTGAATAAAAATTGTTTACTAAAAAACTCAATTTATTTTCTCGTATTGTTGACCACTTTCTTTAAAATATTATTTGATACTTAAATTATTATTTGTGTTTTTTTTTATAATTGTTCGTTTAAAAAATTACGATCCCAGTTGACATTTTATTTTCATCAACGGCAACATTGTTATCAATGTTATCGTAAACGTCATGATGACTGTTACAGTAGTATAATTAGTCTGTGGTACAACGTCAGATAGGGTGCATCTCGGTCTGGAACGGGAATCGGGAAACTTTAATGCAAATCGTATTTTAAAGTTGTAAAAATTCTTTCGAACGAAAATCTTTTCTGATATGCTCCATAGTGAGTTTCTGAAAGCGGTTTCGTCGTCCTGCGCTAATCATGCCAGGCGCAAAGTATGTACAGCTGCCTTTGAAGTCAGATGCTGATGAGGACGTGTTTACAACCAGGCCGAGATCGAAATGGTCTGAAGTGTGCGTGCAGAAGAGCGTCATGTCTTTGGGACTGATCCTGCTGTACTTTTCACTGTCTATCGGCCTCACATTTTACCAGAGATGGCTCTTGACGGTAAGAATTCTGTTATCAGTATGTAACTGTTTGCTTTATATTTTACCTGTTTTCTGTTTTTATGTGTGTTTATAAAATGCTTGTTTGAACTTAAGTTTGCCGCTTTGCGTACTTTGGCGTGAAATTTTGCGGAGATTTTTGATGTGCTATTACGAATTTGTATATTATTTTCTAGTTGTTCTTGTTGTGTTGTTTATCTTGCAAGGCAGTATCTCATTCCATGGGTTTCCTTGTTATACTTACGTCATCCAATGTTTATTATGATAAGTATTGCAGAACTATTAATCATGGACATGCAAACACTAAATAAGATAATTATCTAATGAACTCTTTGATTTAGTTGTATGCTGTACTGCTTTGCTGTGATATTTCACTTACAATAAGTTTCGTAACATTTTGTAATTATTTTAGTAAATTATAATTTGTATGGTACAATATTTAGTAGCGCATAGACTTATTTGTTTATTAGTTATCATTCATTGATAAATAATAATTAGGTTGATAATCCATGATTTGTTTTTTTTTTGTATATATTTAATTTCGAACTTTTCATCAAACTAAATTACTTAAAAGGGTTTATCTACATAGTTTTGCAACAAACAGTTTTATCATTCAGGAATAGGATAATAATTATCCAATTGGTTATCTGAAGGCAAGAAAAATCTCTTTCTGTAAACTTCAGCTATAAGATAATTATTTATGTTTAGTTTAATTCTAAGTCAGAGATTGTTGCAGGTTTTTATTTGAATACAGTAAATTGTGGTAAGATTCACTTTAGATTAATAAAAAAAAAGAATTATTAGTCACTTAAAAAATGTATTATTTTTTATAATTTACAGAATGGTTACTAATATCTTTAATAGCATTAATAAAATATGAACCATTTAGTTATGTTCTTTGTTTTATAACATATAAACAATTGAATATTCTAAATAATAATAATATTCTATTTTTATATATTTTATTTCTATTCTTACTCTTTAATTATGTTAGATATAGAGATAGGTAGTTATGTTTATTAGAAGGTTTTATAAACTCAGAATTTGGTAAAGTAAAATAGTTTTTTAATGTATATAATATACCTAAGTAATTGAAAACATCAAAATTATAATTAATTTATAAGTTACAATATGAAAGTGATAAAGAGTATAATTTAGGTTTGACTACAAATTAGAACTAAGTAATATATGTTTAAGGCTCCTGTTCCTCCTAGTTTCAATAGTCCAATGAACTTGTTTCAATAGACAAATGCGTGCACTGACTGGACAGGTCCACTCAATCTGGCTGGTTCTTTCCTCCAAAGTCCATTTCAGACATCAGTCTACTAGTCTCACTAGTCTCATATTCACATGATCTAACCTAGATTTTGTCCGGACTTTAAAAGAGCAATCTTCTCTGAGTAGTCAGATAGCAAACGCTGACCCCATCTAGTTTAAAAAAATATTATCGACATGTAAAAGTGTTTGTACAAACCAACTTACAGAAATAAAATCATTTATCATTTAATAGGTTAGGTTAAAACAGGCTGGTTTCAGCAACTCCACGACTAAGCGCGTATTTTGCATTATCATTTACTATGTAGTGTAACTACTTAAAATTCATTATTTTTAAGCAACTGCTGATTACTCATAAAGTGGGCAGAAAATAAATAAATCATATATCTTTATATTTTACCATACAAAAACTGGAACACTGAATTATTATTTTAGAGTCAAAATAATATGATTCTGTTTTTCTTGACAGATTTTGTCTGAATACAAAATTAACAAAAAAGAAAAAACATACAAAAAATATCTAAAGGAAAAAGAAATAAAACATGTTTCTTATATTTTTTCTATAAGAAGAGGTCAATTTTCATAAATATTAAAAAAAGACAACAAAATAATATCCAAGTTCGATCGCTGATATCGCATATCGACACAATTTAAATTGCGTCGCGCCATATGGATGATCCCTAAGTTGTGATTTGTATGATAAAAAACAAAACTGCAACTTTAAAATTAAGTCATCCCACAGACCACGGAGTAACCTTGGCGGCTACTGCTAGAGGCAGCTTTCCATACAAACCAAGCTTGTCAATGTTTACTCGTACTAAGACCCAAATGACGTATGGAAACTGAGCGCTTTTATACGCCTAACCATTGATTTATATAGTAAGGGCAGGATCCACCGGGTGGGTTTCTGACGCCACGATTTGTTCGAACATCGGTCTACTTTGGTCATACTAGACCGACACGCGGACCGCTATCTTCGGGACTCGGGAGCGTTCGTGATTCCGTACCCTGTGGCTCAACCGCACGTCATTTATTTATTTATTTAGGGTTAGTTTCTGCAATACTGCGTATTTTACGCTGTCAGTCAGTTCGAATTACGAAAGTCTTCCTCCCTGCTACCGACAAAGGCGCTGACAGTGTCAAGCGAGCTCGAAAATTTTATATCCTGAGGCTTCTTCTATATCTGTATCCATAGAGGTTACTGTGTTGTTGTATCGACTTATCCAAAATTCTTGATAAACGACGATGCAAGAGCGAGAGAAGCGATTTGAAAATTCTAAGCACCCTACCTCGGATAGGTTTAAAGTTATCGACGGAGCAGCAGGCTAGAAAAGCTTAGTAGTGCTTGTCTCAAAAAAAAATATCATGCTTTTAGTGCTGGCTTGCGTTGGCCCTCGCTGTAGCCCACCTTGGCATGGCCCTCTTGGCTAAATATGTAAATGCATATGTAACATGCAAATGCGTATACATTATCCGGTGTCTACTGATGAGTTCCACTTATCAGGACCCTAATTTCATAACTTCAAAACTCGCCCGCGCGTATGATTAATTGCTTCATATTATCATGAATAAATATAATAAATTAGTAAAAAATTTTTTTTTGGATATGCACAAGCACTTTTGTGCACGCATCACGAAAAATGTGGTGATAATGATGCCATCTCATCATCATGGTTTCGGCCACAGTAACCGCATTCAAAGGCTACTCAATGTGATTGAAAGCTCAGATTTGCTGCTCTGTTATGTGCTCTTATGTGACTTGCGTAAAATGTACGAAACCAATGTAGTATGTATATTTTATTAAATACATAAAAATTGTGCGTATAAAAGTATTAGGTACTGAGTTTTTGTTTCATCGCAATCGGTTCACTCTATCAAAAACTATATAAATTTAAAGTTTTCAAGAAGTAAAATGTCAACACGCACGTAATTTAGATACTCGGACAGTTGTACTCCATATTCGATAGATGGCGTTGTGCATTTGACGGCATTTTCTGAATGGCGGTGTTAAGATTCTCCGCGGAAGAATAAACTTAAAAAAGAAATTTGTAGATAGGTAGGTTTGTGAGTAGGGTGGAAGGTATATGTTGAGTAGGGTAGGGTTGGCAGTTGACGGGAGCGAACCCACGGGCACAGCTAGTTATGTAAATAAATCCGTCTACTTGACGGCGTAAAACACGCAATGAATACTGTTGAATTGCCATCGATTCCATAGGTTTTTATGTTACGCAACTACCCCCCGGCCCCCAGGACTTCAAGACTAAATTTCCTCGTTCCAATACCAAAAGTAATCAAATTTGTTGACGTCTATAAAAGAAAATCCCCAGCTGTCAGTCAGACTTAGACGAAGGAAACGGTCACTTACATCAAACGCCACAATTGCATGAACACGGGTGACTGTAATGCAATTTATTAACGTCCCCCTGTTAGTCTACAAGAACTGTGACTGTGACTGCAGCTCGGAGCAGGGGTGCATTAGTGTACGTTGCGTTTATCAACACGACGGGAATCGTGTCTAACAGTTAGGCCTTGCCTGGCGCGCTGGAATATAGGCGGAGGTCAAGGCTGATTAAGGCCCATTCCCTCTCTCACAGGTGGGAGCTCTGTAAGAGAGGGAACGGGCCTTAATCCGCCACGCGGGCCCATTGCGGGTTACTGGATGTCACATGTCTTCGAAATTTTGGTTCTACGACATCCGGTTTCCTTACGATGTTCTCCTTCATCGTTTTTAGAGCAGTGCTGATTAAATAATTTACACAAAGTAAAGCGCTCTCATGGGTTCGAACCCGCGACGGGATACGGGATCTTTTTTTAAAAGAGAAAATAGTCGATGGCAATCGCTTCCTCGTTGGCGGTGGGACAAGTGCTTTTATTTTGGCATTTTGACCATAGGCATCGCTTGTGGATTGTCACTTGTCAGGTCGTTGGTCCACCTTGAAACCAGCTTATCAGAAATGCGGCCATAGCCAAGTAGCTATTCTAAAACGGTGCCATTTCACCAGGAGTTTTATAATCACTTGAAGTATGCAAATTAATAATACAGGGGATAGCGTGGCATTTTTTGTATTAATACTATTCCGAATGATTTTCATGTAAATCACTCACATAGAATGATAAAGTTGGACAAAAAAAGAACTTTGAGTGATTTCATAGCCCACCAAAATTCATGAGATGGTTCTTCAAATAATTTTAAACTAAAAAAAAGTTTGCTGCATTGTTAATGGGGGATTATACGTCAGTAAACATGAATATTTGATCTCTATTAGAGTGGCTGACGTTTAAAGTTAGTCGGGAAAACTACTCATTTTTTAATTTTCAGGCGGTCTGAAATTCTTTTTTAAATTCACGTTGCCTCCCGGACTAAAATGTTTGACGTGCGCTCGTTCAAGGCAGTCGGGTCTCAATTTGGAACTATAATTACGATAGCAATGTTTCACTGTAATTAATTTATGTTTTATCAGGTCATTTGGAGTATATTCATTGTAGGTATATTTAATTTTATTCAATGTTTTTCTTCAACCAGTCTTAAAATAATATCACGCTTATATGCTCCGAATGGTTTGGCAAAATATTGGTGTATAGACACCAACATTTTGTCAGTTATGTTTAAGTCTCATGTATTACGATTACGAGGTTAAACCCAATATCACTTGGCCCGGCCCGGGCATCGTACCCAGGACCTCATGCGCTTGCAACCACCGAAGGGTCGCAAGCGCATGAGGTCCTGGGTCACTCGGTCCGATAGGCAGTCACTCTATGTAAAATATAGTAATTAGCTGTGGTTAGAGTAGAAGCCAACCACAACATAGTTGGAAAAGACTTGGCAGATGACGACTTCCTCAGTAGGCAACCTAATCTTATACATGAATGATGCATTTTTAAAGCTGGGGTACCACGGCCCGTTAATCGACAGCGACAGGCGCGCCAGGCGCGCCAGGCGTTGCCACGTCGGGCGCGGCCCGAGCCGTTTAACCCCTCGGCGTGAGTCGACCTGCCGTGTGAGCAGGGCATATTATGAGAGGCTTGAGTCACACATTTTCATCACAGTTTGGGAACTAAAACTGTGATGAAATGCGTGACTCGAGCCTATCATAGAGGCTGTGCTCGGCCGACAGTGGGTTGAATAGCGACGCGTGCTCGCGTTCCTGCAGACGCGACAGGTGCCATCGCGCCGCGTGCCGCACCTTTGAACTTACCGACGCCCGATGGATCCGACGGGCAACGTCAGACCACCGCGGGCTTCATCGGATGCGCCATGCGACGGTATCCACGGCCTGTCAGCCTAGCCTGGCGCAATCTGGCCTGTGATAAATCAGGCCGTGTGACCGCGGCATAAGAGGTTTCATATATCCCGAAACTTGACTAAGTACACTTCTTAGCCTATAGTGGATACTTGTAATTGGCCATCTTCTTCAATTTGGTGACTAAAGCTTTAAGCGAACAATCTGTCTTCATCGAGTCGCGTCGGTCTTAAATGTGCTATCACCATCTGTTGAAGTTTACGTAACTTTAATCAGTTGGTCAGACCATCGTGTCTTTTACCATCGTTATTGCCAACAAAAATCGGAGCAGGTTCTGTTTTTTTTTTGTTTGTTTTCACCGATATCTCCGTCAATTGTGGACCGATTTTGAGAATTCTTTTTTTGTTTGTTAGAGTATGTTTCGAAATTGGTCGCATTTTAATATGGTGCAGATTTGATGAAGAACTTCGGAGATATACAGCAGAACTCTTCAATAAATAAAGGGAAATCTCTCGGGATTGCTGCAATCGCATGTCTGTTCATTGTTTATACCATTTCATAACATAACATCACGCTAGTACGCTCTAAAGGGGTACGCAGATGTGTACAGTTCACCTTGGTACACTCTCATTTCACCAGTTATGATCAAGTTTCATGGCATTCGGATAATCTAGTCTGGCATTATAAGTACCTCACTAAAGGCAAGTTGCTTAATAGGTACAACTAAAAAGTGAAAAATAAAAAAACTTTTTTACAAAAAAAAGTCTACCGACTTCCAACTAAAACACTACAAAGTGAAAAATAACTTTCGTTTTCGAAATCGGTGTCGATAACGCAAAAAATAGGTACCTACCAAAGACTCCGACTACGAAAAAGAAAGGTATTTTTCACTTTGTAGTGTTTTTAGTTGGAAGTCGGTAGATATTTTTTTGTAAAAAAGATTTTTTTCGAAGCTGTTATCTTCCTTTCGCAATGAGGCTGAAGTAGGTCAAAATACGCTGTAGGCAACTGTAGTCTACAGTTTGCCCACATTTTATTTTCTACATACTGTTTCCGCAAAATGGAAATGCATTAGCTGGAAGTCTTATATATATTTAAAAAGTAAGCCGCGACTTGCTATACCTGAATGCATTATAGAAAAATAAAACCTGGTCATTACATTTCTATAAAATCTAGCCTTGGATAAAATAATTGATGAGCGATTGGAGCTGGCTGCACGTAGGTATTATTATTAGTAGTAGCATTGTAGCTATTATTGTTGTACTAGCTGTCCCACGCGGCTTCGCTCCCGTCAACTGGCTACCTACCTACCCATTTACACTACCTACCCTACCCTACCTACACTACATACATGATTGTTCCGTAACTTTAATCGCTTACGCAGCGCACGCAACGGAATCTCTCAAAAAGGAATATTTTCCCCGTTTTTGCAACATTTTTCATTTATGCTTCGCCCCTTTGGGTCGTAGCGTGATGGTATATAGCCTATAACCTTCTTCGATAAATGGAGTATCCAACACAAAAAGAATTGTTCAAATCCAACCATTAGTTCCTGAGATTAGCGCGTTCAAACAAACAAACAAACTCTTCAGCTTTATAATATTAGTATAGACTAGCTGTCCCACGCGGCTTCGCTCCCGTCAACTGGCTACCTACCTACCTATCTATCTTACCTACCCTACCTACACTACATACATGATTGTTCCGTAACTTTAATCGCATACGCAGCGCACGCAACGGAATCTGTGTAAAAGGAATAATTTTGCCCGTTTTTGCAACAAGTTTCATTTATGCACCGCTCCCATTGGTCATAGCGTGATGTTATATAGCCAGCCGCAGTTCATGTTGCATGGGGTCTATAACTAGTGTTGCCTGTGATATGATGATATTATCGTTCGTTTGATAACGTTGATTAAGTGAACGAGAACAACATCCATCACTGGCCATCTGTAAAAAACTGCATACAAATTTTCAAACATCGAAATAACGTACCTACCTTCTATAGCAAAAGTATCGGTCGGGCATCTTTTCCCATCCGGGAAACGCGCGATTAGGAACTTGCCCAGTTTTTTAATCCGTAGTGTTAACTACGCCACGCTACGTAAACTAACCTGTGGTTACCAACCAGTTAAAAATATGCTAACCACTGGTGTAAAATTTCGGTAACACGCGTTTATTCAACAATTTTTAGTCTAATTTACGGGCAAATAATTAACTCTTCAACTTATGTCACCATTTGTGATGCCAGCAATTGATGAATAAACTCGTTTTACCGATATTTGAAACTATTGGTAAGCATATTTAACTATTGCTTGAGTTAACTACGGATCTAAAAAGGGGCCCAAGTTCCAAAAATATTGCTACGACTATAATCAGCATCATCTGCCTGCGCTTGGTCCAATGTTACTTGGGGTCGGCGCAACACGTTTTCTTCTTCCATACCGTCCCGTCCCCCGGCTCGCCATCACTGACTCTCTTTTCTTTCATATCACTCCTCACACAGTCCGTCCATCTTTTGTTTGGCCATCCCCTTCCTCTCTATCCATCCACATTTATATTCATAACTCTTTTAGTAACATGAGCTACTAAAAATATTGCAATAATGCACAAAAGATTAAGACATTAGTAAATGTAGGCAGGATTCAAGCATCTTACCTACTAGATGATACATCACATATTGTAGATAACATCACACATGTAAGCAGTTTGGTCATTCATTGTTTATTCTGCGGAACACCGCAGCGACTGACCACGGCCCACACTGAGTTGCAATCTCCCCACATAACGTCACGGGAATGTTATTCACTCATCACTGATTTATTACACTATAGCAGGCTGCCACAAATGATCCGATAATTATCTCGCCTCATTTACCAAAATCCTACTCCTACTAATATTATAAATGCGAAAGTTTGTGAGGATGGATGGATGTATGTTTGTTACTCTGTCACACAAAAATTACTAAACTGATTTGGATGAAACTTCACATTAATATAGGTTAGACATCAGAATAACACAGAGGCTACAATTTATAATTTTTTTTTTTTGTAATTTGGTCATAATATAACGATAAATATCAAGTAAGTCTGAAAAAAATCTGCCTTCTGAGAGCTATCTTCGCGTGCGCTGGCTAAACCGTTGGAGATACACAAATATAATGTACTGTAGGCTTGTTTGTCTTAAATAGTTCTAAATAAAAGTTCTTGTTAGCATATATATACCTTTTATGTGGAAGCCACTATGACCATAAAAATTAGAGATTCTTATGAAAATTGCAATAATGTAACCCAAAGTAGCAAAATGTTGCATATAAAATGGTGTGTCTACTACATGATTAGGTAGGGTAGGGTAGGCAGGGTTGGGTAGGTAGGGTCGGGTAGGGTAGAGTAGAGTAGGTAGCCAATTGACGGGAGCGAAGCCCCGGGGGTCAGCTAGTTAATTGATATATGAAATACCTGAAATATCTGAAACTTAGATAGATAGATAGAATCATTTATTCGTATAAACATGTGTATACATACATACACACGCAGGTGCACGTATGTACGATGATGAAAAATAACAAATAATTGCATGTACTTAAAGACATGTTTGCCACTTGTCATGGCATGCGAATATTTTATCAATTAGGTATTAAGTATTACATTATAAAAATATAATTAGATGTATGATAACAAAATATTACTTGAAATTAAATGATTTTGTCATCGAGAAATTCCTTAACATTATAGTAGGCTCTCTGTACCAGAAACAATTTAAGCCGACGTTTCAAGTCTTCGATACTTAGTTCTTTCCAGGTTTTAGGCAATTTGTTATACAGAATGGGTGCTATGCAAAATCTACTTCTGCGCATAAGTGTAGTTTTACAAGGATGGAGACAGAGTTTGCTATTATCACGTCTATTTCGGTGTATTACATCCTCTAGACGTGGAAATAAATGAGGATTGCACTTAACAAACATAACAACTTCGAGAATGTATAGAGATGGCAACGTAAGGATCTTAAACTGTTCGAAGTACGGCTTGCAGCTATCGGTTATCTTTAATTGAAACATAGATCTCAGGCATCCTTTTTGAGCCTTAAAAATGGTCTCCCATTCCGAGGAATTGCCACAGAATATCAAACCATACCTAAGGATAGATTCAGCTATTCCATAGTAGGCTATTAATAGCGTATCCGCATTCATTGTATGAGATAGTCTGTATAAGGCATATATGCGCTATTGCTTAGTTTTTTAGCTAAACTCTCCAAGTGAGCCATGCAAGTACCACTGCCACTTATTGCCCATCATTATGTATCTGTATTGTAGCAAATAAATAAATAATTGTTTCAACGTATAAATAAGTCTTATAGTTTAATTTAGTCTCGTAATTCAGTCTCTTTATAGAATGAATGGCTTACTATATATTTGATTAAGCCTTTCGGCAAACCTTTCAATAGATTCCTTTTTTTAATATATGTATAATAGATGCCTTTGACTGGTTTATTTTTAAGCAAACCTAGAAGTTCTTAACTTTTAGTGAAACGTCGAAACCGAAAGCCATATTATCGGTTTCGGACTTGCATGACTACTGCAAACTAATCAGTCATCGATTTGTACCTTCTGCGTCTTTTAAACTCGTGTTATCAACTAACTCTGAGTTAAGTTTTTCGTGCAAGTGGGCCTATATAAGATGAGCCAACGGACGCTTTGCTCATTCACTCTTACTCTGTCACTGTCAATGTCTCTCTCGTCATCACCTTCGACTCTAACCTGTCCTTGTCGAGGTGCCCTAAGTTCCCGAGCTCGCTCTTGGACTAATTAGATCGGGAGCTCTGTGTCACAGTATCAACCGCCACTTGAGGCACTCTACACGCTTCCTAAGTTCCTACATAACTAAATCTGACAAAGTAACACATATCTGAACCTAATTAAGGTCTGAATGGACACCACATTAGGGCAAACCCCGATTTGATCGTATTGAGTTTCCCTCACTATTTAATTTGGTTACTCCTAGGTACCAGACATAAGTTCGTTAGTCGAACCCCGAAATACGCTATAGATTTGGGCTTTGACTTAGGAGCGCCGCCGCAGCCTCGAGGTTGGCAAAAACATAAGCAATTGCCTAGCCTAATCAATGTCCGGAACAAAACCCCTATACCATAATACACTTTCTATCAAGATCTGAAGGAGAATGAAACTTCTCAGCCTTTGATTCATAATTATGTTCTTAAAAATTCAACAACGTAAGAAGATATTGCCAAAATTGTTTTAGACTGAGTGTTATGGTACTATATTTCAAATGGCAAAACCCAATAACGCTGCCTGATCCGGGAATCAATCAATTTCGAATGCTTACCGGGCGAAATTGCGAACACTAGACTTATTCATACACACTACATTACATTTTATATTTTTTAATTGCTTTTTGTGTTGTTAATTTTATGTTTTGTTTTTCATTTGCTTTGCGAATGTTTTGCTTAATCGAATTGTTGTAGGCAGCGAGTAATAGATAATTGACGCGAATTCGCTGTGTTTAGTAATCGATTACTCAATGTTATTGATAAAGTTGTCATAATTGATGTTTGTGTTATACCAAGACGGCATTTGAAAGTGGTAACAAACGATTTGAATGTCTAGAAACATCTTAATGTTTCAGAACCTTATCTTTGTCCTTTTTATTATAGGGGGAGCTGCACAACATGTCCCGAGTAACATAGTATGTTTCAGTGTTGTTTCAAAACTTGGTGGCATAAAAAAATCCGGCTAAGTGCGAGTCGGACTCGCACACGAAGGGTTCCATACCATTATCGCAAAAAAACTTGGGTGCCTCACTTAAATATTTATTTTATTCATTTTTTAATATTTGTTGTCGGCCATAGAAATACATCATCTGTGAACGGCCAGTTTTCTTGATTGCCACAAAGCGTTGCGATCAATTATAATGAAAATCCCGGCCGATTTTTATATTGCCATGTAATAAAATTCGCGATGTTGCCGTTTGAAACAACACTGCAACACTGTAGTGAGCATTTTTTCGCTCAAATAATGAGAGTCTTCGTTCTTTTAGCCGAACAACAAACAAATGCAACAGTAAAAACCACAAATATATCAAAAGTTGTCGCACAACTGTTCACCAACTTTCAACATTTCCAATGAGTCCGCGGCTCTTCGATAAGGTTCTTTCTTTCCATTTATCCGCCCTATGTTTATGATAATTTCGTTGTAAATACTACAAAGTGTTCGTAACAGCGGAAAATTAAAAAGTCAAAGGCAGACCTTCGTTGAACTAATTCCCATTTTCATAACTCGAGTACAATTATCTATCCAGTGAAATAAAATACAATGAGAATTATCTTCGTAGTATTTTGTAGTAAATTAATACCCAACATTCGAGGTGGTTCAAGTAAAAGGTGCCGCGTAGTTGCGTAAAACAATCAATGTCAGTGACACAGACATAAATCTAACTAGATAACGTAAGTCCCTCCATTTGTATGAAAACCAACCGTGCCACTTTTTCACAAATAATTTAATAACAAATTTACTTACCCATGAAATAAAACATTTCCAATGCCTTGGCCAACTTTTTCTATACATTCTTTACAGCGCAAAGGGCATTTTTCTAGATTTCGGTGTATTTCCATGGCCAATAATGCTAAACGAAAAGCTCAGATTACGATCATTGATCGTAACTTTACTCCGTTTTTTGCAAGCTAAGTACATACAATCGCGTCATCCAGTTAGATTTATGTCTGTGGTCAGTGGCCTTTCATTTTCAAACAGATATGCAGCTTCATGCAAACAATATTCATTGTACTGAGAGGGTGAATTAAACATAATATGAAGCAAGGGTGATTTTGGTTCGGTGTTTGGTAGAGGCCTTCGCCCAGCTGTGGGATAGTGTCGTCTAATAAAAAAGGTACTGTACATTTTATCTATATTGCTATTGCCTAACGCACCTCCTCATTTCCAGGACTTCAAGTTCCCACTCACAGTGGTGATGTACCACCTCGTAGTGAAGTGGATCTTGTCAGTGATCGTGAGACTGGTGCTACGCTGCGTCACGGGCACTCCTCAACTGATGCTGCCGTTCATGACCTGCCTCAAATCCGTCGGGCCGACAGGACTGGCTAGCGGCATCGATGTCGGCTTCTCAAACTGGGGCCTTGAATTGGTCACCATATCCCTGTACACCATGACGAAGTCCACCACTATCATCTTCATTCTCGGTTTCGCGATCCTGCTGGGGCTTGAGAAAAAGGTATGTTTATTTTTGTTCATTTGATAGAAAGCGTAAGGCCCTATCCTGATGTCACGACGCAATTTAAATAGCTTCGATAGGCGATATCGCGCACTTATTTTACAAGCTTTTATTTAATTAGCAATGTATGTATGTATGTAAGTGTGTTCGGGTCAAATCATAGAACTGAATTTTAAAGCAGTTATCCGCCACCGATTAAGATGAAATTTTGCATACACGAATAGTTTGGATGAAAATACATGGTTAGCTGAGTGACGTCGTTCTAAATCCAATATGGTGGATGGGTCCAAGATGGCGGACTAGTAATTTTTTGTATACTGCCATGACATGGGTATCAAACGAAAGGGTTTGCTGAGAAAAATACGAAAAAAGCTTGTTTTAAAAAAGATGTTTTAATTAATGATTTTATTCTATGAGATATTCAAGTGTGCTTTGGACGAATTGCATCGCGTGATTCGCGTCGCAATTCGTGCGTGCTCGCAATAACACATAGTAAAAATCGGTTATCGGTATGATATAAATCGAATTGCATCGCGCCATCAGCAAAGGGCCAAATACCTACTTTTATTTAACTAGAAAAACAGTAGTCCAGTATGCCGTTTTTGTTTCCTAGAATATTTTCAAACAGAATTCCTATTCCTGTACTATATTTCAGTGTAAAACCTTTGTTTTTGCAGCAAGGAATTATGTTAGCAATGTTTTTAACTAGGTACACGTTGAATTCTGATAACAATATTTTATTTATATACAATTTAAATCTCTTATCTACAATTTCGTAAAAGTACAGTAAAACAAGATCGTTAGATAGGAATCCGGAAATCAATAGTTTACATACGTATCGTTACTGTTTTAAATGATTTCCACTGATTATAAATTATATCTTTTTCAATACTCGCCTCTAAACTTAAAGGTTTTATAATTACGCTTAGTAGACGCACGGGGTCCCATCGCCAACAAAGAAAATTTGGTTCTAATAAATGCCGCTAGATGACGCGATATGCATCGATTTGTTATTGAATTGTGTGTAAAATTAACATTTTCTAGAATTGATCATAAAAATTGTATGTTCTTGTTTAGTCAACTCTCCTAAGCACAAAATTATGGATAATTGGGCTCATAATTCACATTTCAATGATTTTAACGGATCATTTAATATTGATTCCAATAGGTGGCGCGGTTTTAAATTTCGTAAGGCATGCCTCTCGATTTTTTTAATTTGTTTTGTAACACGTTTTCGTACAATGAAACTTTAAAAACGTGCAAAAAATACTATAAAACAAATCGTTACTATATTTCAAGAAAAATTGTCACGAACCGAGAAAACCCTTTTACATGCAAGTCGCTGCTATCTTATCAGAATTACTTATAAAAATAATTAACTTAATCAGACGAAAAACGCTATTACGTCGGCACAGTTTCTTTGAATGGGATGAAGCAACTGTATGCTAATATTACTTTATCTGTGGTAGAAGCAAAGGACACCGCTTTAAAATGTGCGATAGCATAGGTGGGATCTTATTTATTTATTTAAACTTCATGTACATTGGTGATGTAGGCGGTTTTAATGCAGCAAGGCATTCTCTACCAGTCAACCTTTGGGTAAAAAAGGACACAACAGTTGTAGGTGTACAAAATAAAAATTATGAACAACAATTGAAGTCGGGTTAATAAACTACCTAACTAATAAAATCCGTCCCACCGCTGACGAGTAAGAGATTAGCTATCGACTATTTTCTCGCTGAAGAAACGTACAAAAGATATAAGATTCCGTGTCAATAAAAGAGACATATTATATAGTAACACAAGTTTGTCGCAGCGACAAGAGCTATCAAAGTTATAATCGCTTGGCGATGCTTGATTGCCGGTCAGAACTCACGCCGAGAGACCAACCAACCAAAAACGCAACCAACCGATTAGTGTGAGTAATCATCCGTCTCACAAAAATACTCGCTCATAGCCGAGCGATAAACCTATCGGAACTACGCACACACTCGCTGCTCGCCAACTCGTATCTAGGGTCTAGCTCTGCTCGCTGCTCGCTGATCGTTGGCGGTGGGGCAAGTGCCTAATACATTGTCATATTACTTTGATTATCGAAACAAAGATACGACATAATTCTTTGACATTTGGTAGAGACAAGTGAAGTATTTTGTCAAACTGATCAACCATCGAGTTTTCGACGTATTCGAGACGTTTTAACGGCACCTGAGGTATTCTACATAAGGCACCTATCGATATTTTTCGTAGGTGCCATTAGTGGAATAATTTATTGTTTAAAATTTTATTCCACGTTTGGCACCTACGGATCGGTAGGTACTAGTGTTGGGACGTTCTTTTTTTTGAGACGGTTAAAATCTATAGTTTAATTACTTAATAAAAATAAAACTTTCTCTTTTGCTTTTTTAGTTAGATGTTGAACATTATGTGCATGTGTTATATGTTTGTATGTATACAATTTTGCATGCTTGAGGCAAAATGTATCGGGACATATACATCTGATCTGCATACATACATTTAGCAAATAAACAATTTCATACCCAAACTACCAGGCGGCCAGAATCATGAAGAAGTCTTAGTATTTGCGGGGCTGGAATGGAATACGTTGTCTTCACCTAAGTTTACTCGGTGAGATTTTTACAGAATAAAACAGTTGGATAATGTACAGTGGAACACTTTTATTTAACGTTTAAGTTAACGTAATCGAGTGAGTTTAAAACTCGCATGAAGCCCTCGTTTCGGCTGCTCGGATGCAGTATAGTATATCATCACGAATCCACGAAAAAGTAGCAAAGTCCGACAGACAGGGCCCGCAGGCAAGTTGGAAAAATATTACTGCTTTGGACATAAACATAATTTTTCACAGAAGATCATGTCAATAGCTAACAATGTTATGCCACTTTTGTATTTTATACCGTTATCGTAATCATGTTGTGTATTAAACATGAAAATAAATCTATTTGCCATCATGTCGCGTTGGTTGAGGTGCTCTCTGACAGTGAAATTGCATTAGCATACAATTTAGCATAAAGTGATTGCTGCATTGAGTGGCGTAGTGCTTTATAGTCTATGCTCGTCTATGGATATTCTATTATTGGATTATGGGCACTTAAAGAGCCTTTGACGAGGCTGCGGTGCACGTAGCGTCGCTCAAACCGCCCTGATTGGTTGCTGATAGCTTTATTAATTTTCTTTGTGGTTTTATGGTCTTAAATGATGGAGTATGACCGTTAGTTGCAGTGATTCCTGAGTGTGTATGAGCAGTACAAAGCTATTGAAAAAAAAAATTAAAAATAATAAAAAACCCGACTGCTTAAAAAGGGAACTAAAACGACGTAAACAAGAAGAAAATCTATTAGTATTTTTTTTTAAATTAGGTACATTTAAACATAAGTGGTGAATATTTTTGTAATCACCTCTTAAAACCCTTTATTTTGATACCCCGCACATGAAATGGCGCCCGTTATCCGCCATTTTTCAATTTTAATGTAGTCAGTGACACTCGGAGGGTTAAGACGAATCGATTGACGTAAGAATCATCAAAATCGGCCAACGCGTTTGGTCTCTAGAACGCCACATAGGAACAAACATAAATACATAGACTGCTTCGGCAGTCGGATAAAAATAAAAAGGGATTACTGTTACATTCATAAAACAACACCAAATGACAATGTTTTTAATTAATCAAAATAATAATAATTATTATTTCATAGAAAAAGAAGATGTAGTAAAAACAATAAAAAATAGTATTCTTAGGTGACTGCACTCCATTTTAAATAGGGTGACTCCGTATCAAAATGTGTTATACGCAAAACGACATATGCGCAGATCGTTCTATTCTCAAAATGACCTAGTACCGTCCTATATAATATAAAAGAATGGGAATGGTACAGTCGTACACACAAATTTTTAACAGAATAATTTTACTTAGGTACTACAAATTTTCTTGAGACTTAACCACATTACAGAAATAACTGCACATAATGATAATATAATGTGTTGATTTTTTGTGTTTAGTTCGAAAATGACAATTGCCAGTTAAAGTTTTAATTCGGTCCAAGTGTAGAAATTCATATGGATGCTCTCCGGCCTGGAGCGGGCGGAGAGGTCTGTCAGACTCATACTTTTGATCTGGGCGCTGAAGTGCTTGCGCAATTTATCACATTTCCCCGCCAGGTATTGACACGCATGACCTGATGCGGACCCCGTTACCCTCCGTTGCTGTAAACTGTCGAAGCTCCTCTCGGGAGGTATAGTGCTCGTCAAACTATTGGGCCGCCCTGAAATTGGCTTTCTGATGCGCAAGGCACGAAACGGTGCTATTTTTGTATGATATTTACTACTGCGCAAACATTGTAGACAACTTCAGAGCAGACAAGAAGTTTGGCGAGAACTGTTAGCGTGCAACACGGCGCATTCAGTTGTAGCGTCCCAAGTTAGTCTAACGCGTGTCACACCTTGTGACAGCCTGCCATCATGCGATTTTCGGTGCCCGGTGTGTCTCCTACGGATACATTTCTGCCGCCTTCTTTGCGGGATGGTCGGGATGGTCGTTCCTCGCAGAACGAGGCGGTAAAACACCATTTTTTTTTTCAGTGGTTAGCCTCACAAATGGTCAAATAAGTTGGCGAGTTAATTATTTGAAAGTTTAGTAAACGTATTCGTAAATTTTTAGTCTAACAAACTGTCAAATAATTACAAAATTCGGTAAACGATTATTTAACGTTTTAAATAATCGTTTTACCGAATTTTGAAATCATTGGTTAGCATTTATAATCATCGGGTGAGTTAACTACTGATCAAAAAACTGAACCTTAGTTGGTCGCCTAGTGCAACGAGTGTTAGGGCACATCCCTGGAGAGACTGAGAAGCATCTTTCCTGAGCCTCGCTGTGCATGGCAGCACGTGATCACCGTACCACTGTCTTACCTGGAGTCACTTGGTGGGCGGACATAATCCCTAATCTGACCACCCATGACCCTAGAATCTCGCATGCCCATGATGCAGGCGGGGTTTCTGAGTTTTAGGCGTCGAGGCAGTTGCCTCCACGACGCCTTCTTCTCCGAGCGGGATCGGGCCTCTCTCATACGAAATTAACTTAGTACAAAGCATGTTAAAAAATTCGCAAGTTCCTTATTATTTTTTTCAGTGTTCCAGTGTTACGCACATTTGAATTAAACACGAATACGAATGAATATCATGTCACTGGCTTTGTAGATCACGAACGAGATCATTAAAATAGGCGCGCTTCTCCTCATTATGAAATTCATTTTAATTGCGGTGCAAACACTCATGTGCTAGGGTTTTAGCTGCTGTTGATGTAGTTTCATTCATTCCCAAAATACCGCACCTTGATAGCTCGTCCAGTTGGAATATTTTGGGAATGAATTTAGTTGAACATGTTTTCTTTTTTTTACCCGACTGCCGAAGGAGGGTAACGTTTTTATCAGTCTACGTATGTATGAATGTATTTTTGTTCCTATGAGGCGTTGTAGAGCCCAAACGCGTTGACCGATTTTGATAAAAAAAAAAACAAAATAAAAGTTAACTAAAAAGTAATAAGTAAAAAAGAGTAAGTGCAAAAATGAAAAAACATTTTCGCGAGCTGGCCGATGTATTCTCCGACTGCACAGCATGCTTTTCTTCTTGTTTACATCTTTTTAGTTCGCTTTTTAAGCAGTCGGATTTTTAATTTTTTAGGTTCGCTTTTGACCACTACCTCTCCTGAGCTTTAACTACAAGATCAGACTAGAACGTAAAGCAGTTTTGATATCGTTTTAACATTTGTGTGTTGTGGTATGTACCACTACCGGAATGATTACCGAGAACTAAAAAATCAATACCAAAATATATCGGGCTATCGGAAGCGCGTTGAAATTGGACCCTAACTTAATTTCGACAGTGGGTGCGACGAATTTCAGCGCGAATTCAGTTTTCCAGCGAAACTTAATTACCAAGTGACTGAAGCGGAATGTGGCGTAAATCATGACACCTGACATTTATCCGATATCCGAGGTGAAAATTGCATTAATAATGATAGCTCATAGGTAACTCTGGCGTCTGATAGTGGTCCGCACTCCGATTCGATGACTGATTTTTACCGACTTCAAAAAAAGGAACTAATTAATTCAATACATGTATGTAATATTGGTGGAATTCTAAAATATTCACATATTTTACTCTGTATGGGCATTCTAAACACGTGTGCCAGATTTCATAAGTGTATGTATATTTGTATGTATGAATGTAAGTCCACGCATTCCGCCGAAACTACTTATCGAATCGTGATCATTCTTTTTTGATTGGATTAGGAGATACCTATTCCAATCAAACTCAACTTAGGGAACAGTGCAAATTGCATCAAAATTGGTTCAGCAGTTTTCAAGATATGGAACATACAACCGAACTCCTTAGCGACAAATAGCACGAATGTGTAAATTAAGTTATTATGAGTATTTTGTCAATCCTTAAGGCACCTTACTAGACTTTGCTCATTTTTTAGTGATAGGGTACTAAAACTAAAAAGAGAGAAATAAAAAATCACATAAAAAAAACCGACTTCTAAAGCAAAAACTAAAAGACTAACATAACTTTCATTTCAGAAGTCGGTGTTGGAAACGATAAAAACAACACGTACCAAAGACACCGACTTCCGAAGTCGGTTTATTTTTTTAAAACGGATTTTATAGATAGCTGATAGCCGCGTATTAATCCAGTACGTCAGAGTTTTCCCTATTTCGGTAAGGCTGATGGAAAAACAGAGTATGTGACCTGTTTTATAACCAGTAAAAAGTCATTAAATAAATATAGCGAATAGATCGTAGCAGCTCTGTCTGGGTTTGTACCCGGTTCATTTTTTTTTTCCTTTATTAATAAGAACAAAATTCTTAATAATTAATTACGATCTAGCCTAAAATACTAATAAGCTACCTTTAACTTAATATGTTACATTATAGATTATGAACCTAACTCTATTAAGAATAGTGTTCATTTGCACTTTTGCACAAGTCCGTAGCACTTTATTAGAGTCTGATATAATTTATAAAAACACTATGTTCATGTGTTATAAGTATAGCACAGCGTTGTCACTATTATTCATTCACTTTGTACGCTACACTAATTCAAAAGGTTTAGTTCTTTTTAGCCTACGCACTGAGTCTGTATTGTCTAGGAGCTGGATAGCCTCAACATTCACGTGTCGATGAAGTCTGTGTTTGTGGGCTTCAGCAAATTTTTGGATGATGGTGGTGACAAATTCCGTTTTAAGGTCACGGTGAAGATCGTCATTTCTTATGTACCAGGGTGCATTTACAGCATCCCTGAGCACTTTATTTTGGAATTGTTGGATTAATTTGATGTTGCTTTGTTTAGTACAGCCCCAAAGTTGGATACCATACGTCCAAATTGGCATCAGTATATGCTTGTATATGGTTATTTTACTATGTATTGATAGACAGGATTTCCTTCCGAGTAACCAATACATACTTTTATAACGTATGTCGAGTGCCCGTCTTTTCTTTTTGACATGAGCTTTCCAACGCAGCTTGGCGTCGAGAGTTATGCCAAGGTATTTGGCTGTATTAGCATAAGGCACTTGCATGCCATTTTATGTAGATTGGGTGATAGTCCAAGTGTTTATTTGTGAAGTCAATGTGAATTGATTTTGACTCATTCAGTTTGATCTTCCATTTTTATGTCCAGTCATAGACTTTGTTCACAGCTAGTTGAACTTTTTGTACTGCTTCTCTGTGGCTTGATCCGGTAGCCATAATTGCAGTATCATCTGCAAAGGTCGCAATGGTGTTGTTTTCCAGTTCTGGGATGTCACATGTGTATAAGAAGTACAAAATTGGGCCTAGCACACTTCCTTGAGGTACCCCAGCTTTTATAGATTTTAGCTCGGAATATGCGTCCTCTTGCCGTATTCTAAACATTCTATTAGTTATATCTTCTTCTCATTCGTTGTCTTCATTTCTGAAGGTCGTGCCCGTCCTGAAAAGCTTTGATGGAGTCAACGACGAGCTGCTTCCAAGCCACCCTATCTTCAGCTCTTCTCATAGCAGTCGTCACATTGAGCCCCGTAATGGCTCTGATCTGGTCAGACCAGCGAGTAGGTGAACGTCCGCGTGGTCTTTTTTCATCCACCTTTCCCACTACAACCAGTTTTTCCAGATTGTCTGGCTGTCTCCGGGCGATGTGACCAAAGTAACTCAGGACTCGTTGGTAGCAGATCGTGGAGAGTCTGGTTTTGATGTTCAACTGGTCGAGAATGGACTTATTCGTGCGCTTGGCTGTCCATGGTATACGCAACATTCTACTCCAGCACCACATTTCAAAAGCCTCTATCTTTTGCCGATCTACCGTGCGAATTGCCCAAGATTCCGATAAGATATTAGTTATATACGACTCTAGAATATCTGCAAATTCTGGTAGCATGCGTCTGAGCTTGAATATTAGACCCTTATGCCAAACTTTGACAAAAGCTTGCGCGACATCTAAAAACACGGTGGCGCAGACTTCCTTATTTTCAGGAGTTTTTCAATTATATGGGTTATTTTATGTACCTGGTCTATCGTTGAGTGTTTTTCCCTAAAGCCAAATTGATGATTTGGAATAAGGTCTTTATCTTCTTTTATTGGTTTTAACCGTTTCTATAACAGTTTTTTGAATAGCTTTGATAACACGAGCAACAGGGCAATAGGTCTATATGATGATGCTTCATGGGGTGGCTTTCCAGGTTTCGCAATCATAATGGCTTCAGCGACCTTCCATGGCTCAGGTACATATTTTAAGATCAATGCAGCATTGATAAGCTTGGTCAGCTTTACTATGCCTTTGCGTGGGAGGTGTTTTAGAATTTCCCCTGTAATGAGGTCGTAACCCGGGGACTTTTTCGAGCTAATGTTATTTTGGATGATAGATGGATGGAAATTTATTATCGGTCTACCTCTGCCTGACCCATCGAGGAATACAGTTCGGTTATGTGTGTGTATGTTATGTAAAAAGATAAATCTTCTGTTAACAAATTCTTATCAATGATTTGTTAAAATTTATTGTATTAAAAAAAACTTTTACAAAAAAGTACCTACTACCGACTTCCAAATAAAAAAACTACAAAGTAAAAAATAACTTTATTTTTGGAAGTCGGTGTCTTTTGTAGGTACCAATTTATTGCGTTATGGACACCGAAACCCATTTTTTTTGTAATAAGTTTTTTTTTATTTTTCACTTTTAGTTGTACCAACCTAATAGGCAAGTTTAGTTTAGTAAGGTATCTATAACGCCAGAATAAATAACCCGAATATCATGAAACTTGAACATAAGCGGTGAAATGAGAGATATGCGTACCCCTTAAGAGCGTACTGGCGTGATGTTATGTTATGAAATGGTATAAACAATTACCAGACATGCGATTGCAGCAAACCCGAAAGATTTGCCGTTATTTATTGAAGATCGGTGAACATTCAAAAAATAAATATAAGAAACATACATAATGTCGACTCAAGCCACAAACCAAACCAAACCTCCAAACCTCCTCCTTTATGGGAAGTCGCTTGATAAAAATAGTTAACCACCGCTTGCTGAAAGGCTAACAAGCACAAATACGAGTAGATCGCCAGTGTTCCAATTTCGCCAAAAGTACTTTCTGCACACTTTAACGAACTCAAATCTGACACGCACGACACGCCCCTGCGCTTGAAAAGGGGTACACAGTTTTATCTTCATGTATCCATTTATAATTTTGCTGAAAGATGTTCAAGCAGATTATGAAGAGTTGTCATAACATCGCTAATTTGTACTCTTCGCATGAGTTTTAAAGGCACCTAGCTTATTAGTTGAGTAGAGGATAGCTGCCTACAGTTCATTATAAGTTGCTTCACCGAATAAAGCGTCTACTCAGCGTCAGAGTTATTCTGCGAAGTATTTTCCGCAACTAGGTAAAAGCTTTCGTTCAATCCTGATGAAATATTAACGAAGTATTTCATATTTCCTGCGGTAGGGCACATTAATACTGATTGCAGAAAATAAATAAGAAAAATTGTCCACATAAACATGAGACTGGAAAAATCAAAGGGTATTTCGCAAGAGCGGTTCGAGTGTCGGTGACATGTCAGTGACTTGGTCTGCGAAGCTCTGGTGACCTTTATATCCTTTACACGACCCCTTCATACTGTAGAGGCTTTCCACATAGGACAAGCAACCTGTTCGGCCGCTGACACCTAATACTGGCGACTTATAAGTTTGGAAGGAAATCGAATACAGAATATTTGAAATATATCGAACGCGTGTATCATCTATTCATTTTGGGTGAGAGCAGCTTAGCTTCTTCATTGTTACCTTCCAATTTAGCATCAATACCCTGGCCTGATGATTTCGTAATAGCATATGAAGCTATCTACTAAATAATACGCGTTACTTGCGATATATGTAGGAATTATTCCTATTCGTTTGACTATTTTACATAATCACTCGCGTCTCGTGCTCCGCGGTGCACAGTGGGCTGAAATTCGGCAATCCGATATCTTCAATTTAATTTTAAAAAATTGTTCCTTTTTTCCTGAAATATGCCTTGGAAGACTAATAACATGCCTTAAAAAATAAACTTGCTGATTGACAATGCAAACGTTCAATATAGAATATTTTTATTTGAAAATTTGTATGGAGTTATATACCTACATAAAAACCGGTGTTTACTCAGCTTTCACACAATTGCGCCTAAAATCTTCGGCGACTATTTTTCTATGACGTATTTATGATTTTTGGCATACCTATTATTTAATTTACTTGTCCTGTATTTCCAATCTTTTTTTTTTCTTTTTTTACTTTTGATGGGTTTGCTCTTGACTCTAGTCTAAGTCAATGACAGAGACAGAGTCGACGATGGAGTGAGCTTACCCAGAATCTTCCTCAAATTCAAATATAATGCGAAGTACCTGGGACATGAACACACTAATATTCAATAATTACAGACTATAATTAGTAAGAAAACTGAAATCTGTTTTTTATAATTATTTTGTGAATCTTTTTTGTTGTATATTTAACCGCTTTAATGGTAAACTGTTTTTGACTTTATAATTCGGTTTACCGTTGCTTTGCTGGTTTGCTATTTATTTAGTGTTTGAATGGTTAAACACAGTATATTACAAAAAAATCCGACTAATTGAGAACCTCCTCCTTTTTTGAAGTCGGTTCCTAATAAATATAGATTTCAGTTTTTTCTTACTAAGATTACAGTCACTTATTAGTGAATATTGGTCTGTTCATGACCCAGGTACTTACTTCACAATTTATTCTAATTTGACGTTTATTAGAAATATAGTACAAAATTGAAAATTAAAACTAAAAGAAATGTTGACGATTTGAAAAAAAGTCGAAACCTGTGCGGGTGTTAAGTATGCAAAAAAAAACATAAATAAATAATAGAAAAATAGTCTTACAGGATATTAGGCGCAATTTTGTGACAGCTGAGTAATCGCCGGTTTTTATGTCAACTCAATAACAAAAATCCAAGAAAAAATTCATATGAGCCGTACATTGACATTACCAAATTTTAATTTTTTTAGGCTTGTACTAAAAATTTATTTTTTTAGGCTTGTGTCTTCAAAGGCATATCTTAGCAAAAAAGACACTTAAAAAATAAAATGTCTATGAAAGCCGAATTGAAAGCCCACTGTGCGGCATAGAATGTTTTTGTGCAAAAACTATCTGGAGTTGAAATTGCACCTAATATTTTGTTTATTGACCAAATTTCTTGACTATACCACACAGATAGAGATAAATGTGTTGCTGAGGACTTCGAATTCCTTTTCTTTGCTACAGCAAAAAATAAAATATTTTTTTATTAAACTTTTAACGAATTTTGAAGTTAAAATTGTGCTGAATTCTCAGCCTAGTTTGTATAAATGAGGTTTTATTTTGAAAATATAACACAAAAAGATATGATTCCGGCCAGGATCGAACTGGCGGCCTTCTGCGTGTAAAGCAGATGTGATAACCACTACACCACGGAACCAGTCGAAACACTGTGCGAAATTCACAGTTAGGTATTTCTCCCCAGGTGAAAACTTTCATATGGAAATACGTACTTAATAACAACTTTGAGCCTGGATTTGGGCTTGTTTCAGTCTATTGCAAGGCTCTCTCTCTTTCGATACCTTTACAAAGACATAAACTCTACATCTAAACTCTGATTAATAATTTGCTGGACTAAAATTACATTTGGTGGGTTGCCACTTGATCATAATTAAATAATATATTTTTTTTAACAATCTGTTTTCGTATTCTTCTTAGCAAATCCAATATCACGGCAATGCACTAAAAATAACTATTCCGCCATATTGGGCCGTCCGCCATATTGGATTTAGAATGACGTAACTTAGCTAACCATGCATTGTCATCCAAACTAAACGTGTATGCAAAATTTCATCTTACTCGGTGGAGGATAACTGCTTTAAAATTCAGTTGCAAGATTTGACCCGAACACATAAATACATTGCAAGTTAAATAATATAAAAATAAAAGATAGTAAAATAGAAAATCGAAGTAGATCGAAAAATGGAAATATTTCAAGGTAAAAAAAAAAAAATTGTTAAGATCAAGTATCTTAACAATTTTTTTTTTTTACCTTGAAATATTTTTACACCCTTACATAAATTCTTTAAACAAAGTTACATTCAAGCAGGATAACGACTGACAAAAAGTTCATAATGGACGGAATTGGCATACGCTCATTGACTAATTTAATTACAGGTTCATGCACTAACGAAATGTCATAGTCAAGGACTCAATCATAAACATTTTGTGCTTTTGAAATTCGTTATCGCTACCACAGATAATATAATACTAGCTTATAGATGCCTCATCCCATACAAAGAAACGTGCTGACGTAGCTAACGTTTTTCATCTGATTAAACGGATAATTTTTCTAAGAACATCGATCGCGTTCGGTTCTGTTTCACGGATATAGATGGTGTTATCAGCGACTTGCAAGTAAAAGGGTTAACTCGGTTCGTGAATACTTTTTAAATAGAGTGACTTGTTTTGTGAGTGATTTGTTTTATAGTATCTATATTTTTGCACGTTTATACAGTTTTATTGTACCAAAATGTGTTACAAAAGAAATTTAAAAAATCGTGTGGATGACTCAGAAATTTAAGGCGGCATCTATTGGTATCAATTTTAAATGTTCCGTTCAAAATAATCATTGAAATGTGAATTAAGAGCCAAATATTCCATAATTTTGTGTTTAGGAGAGTTGATTAAACAAGAACATACAATTTTTATGTTCAATTACAGAAAATGTTATTTTTACACACATTCAATAACAGATCGGTGGATATCGCGGCATCTAGTGGGATTTATTTGAACCAAATTTTCTTTCTTAGCGCAAAGACCCCGTGTCGCTACTAATCACAGGAGTTCCGTAAGGGCATACCTTCTTGCGTGTTGGAGATACAGACTTACACCTGCTTGGCGCTTTCAAAGACTTCTTAGTGGACCTCGGAGAATTAGACGCTGCGGGAAGATTGGTGATTAAAAGTGTTACATATATTGAGGTCACCATAATCAGTGATATACGGTCGGAATGTCACAATAACTGCTATTTATCTGCCATCATTTCAGTCTAATTAGTTAAGCCAATAGCTCACAATGAAACTGATAGGCACTGGCACTGACGTTGCTACGGAATGAAACCCGCCTCACATAGCTACCAATATGCAACGTGTTTCATGCTCGGTGGAATCCATCTTCGCTTACGTGTTGTAGTTTGTGAATTATATCATATTATCACGCCTGTATTTACTAAATGGTTAAGCAGAAATGTAATTATAGCACCACACTTCGTACTAAGTGCAGGCAACCTTCACTCGACCGTACTTACAGGGATTAATGCCTACATTTTCGCGTAGTCCCGGCACCACTCCGCCTTCCAGACAGTTGTCTGAGCTCGCGTGTGCGAGCAGTAGTGTGTGGTTGGTGGGCGCGGGGGTCTTAGTTCGGCAGCCTCGCAAGAAACGACTCATCACGGATTCAAACCAACAGTCACGGATATGGAGCTTAAAATTGTGTATTTGATCTCGGAGAGTACAGACATAAATCTAACTAGATAACGCAAGTCCCCCTATCTGTATGAAAACCAAGTGTGCCACTTTTTCACACACAATTTAAAAACAAATTTACTTACCAATGAAAAAAAAAATATTTTCAATGCCTCGGCGAAGTTTGCTATACAGTCTTTACAGCTTAATATGGTATAAAGAGACATTTTTCTAGATTTCGGTGGATTTCCGGTGTCGATAATGCTTAGTGAATAGCTACGATTCACATTACGATCATTGATCGTATTTTTACACCGTTTTTTGGCACCCGAAGTACAAACAATCGCGTTATCTAGTTTGATTTATATCTGTGTTGGAGAGTGAAACATCTGTTACGTATCTGTATATCGTAATCTGAGCCATGGTCGAAGTATACCTGTAGTGCCTACAAACACATTTCTTCACAGTTATTTTAAAGTTATATTTAATAGGGGACGAGACCATCGTCATCAACCGTGCTCGAATTCAGACTCCGTGGTGCTATTGAGAAGTTTCAGATGGAAAAACCCATTAGCCCTCTCCGACTTGGAAATCGAACCAAAGACTTCATGCTCACCGCAACTAGTGTTTAAAACACATTTACAAAGGCTTTGATATAACCATGGGGGAAGGAAAAGAAAATAAAGAAAGAAAACCTGTTTATTATAAATGAGAAAATATATACAAATGTATGTTTTTCTAGTTCTTAGTATGTGTCTTAGATGAGGCAAAACAAACAATTCCACTAATTTCTGTTAAACAATGTCTCTTTGTGGATGACGTTAAATACGGCCGTTGATAAGTTCGATGTAATCTATACTAATATTATGAATACGAAAATAACTATGTCTGTCTGCTACCTTTTCACTTTTTTTGATGAAATTATTATGGTGATAGTTTTTGACCCTGGGATAGGGTAGTTTTTATCCTGGCGGCCTGAAAATTAGCTGTTCGAGGTACTATAAAGCTACGCAGACGATGACGCGAGCAACAGCTAGTTAGTAATAATATCAACTCTAGTCGGCTTCGTTAGTCGCTGGTCTAGCGGTAGCAAACACTACTTCCGAGCTTGAGATTCTGTGTTCGATTCGATTAAAGTTTTTATAGCTTTTTTCTATCTGGCATTTCTTAAAAGCAGCCGGGTGTCTAAGATTCATGCCCAGTCGATGACGATAGACTCGCCTTATCGAACTCAGACATAACTGGATATCTGTGCTTGCACTTTATGTACCTTTGCTTAAGGTTGCACTAGTCGACGCGCGACGGCACGAACTATTTTGTGCGCGGGTTTAAAATGCATGTTATCTCATCCAACAAGACGTGCGAAAGAGATAGATGCTGTGATGAGCAGTAGGAAGCTAGTTCTCGTACGAATAAACACTTTTGCAAATTTGTATCGAAATGGATGATGATTAAGGACGTAACGAGCGTGCGAAATTATATAAATAAACAGAGAGGTGGAAAGGGAGGCGTGGCAGTTTGTTTCGTGAACTAATAATTTCTCAATTAAGTCGCCCCACATGATATTGCGCGATACAAATAAATAGGGCATTCGAATAATGATGAATTAAGACGAAGAGCGGCAAACAACAATTAAATTAAAAAGAAACCCAATAAACAATATTCTACAAACCTCTCTCAACCTCACCACTATAAAAAATTTGAAACTGCACCGGCTAGGTTTTAAAATCAGAATGCTGGTCACACGGCCACCCCTTGGGGTTAAGATGGTTTTGTACCCCCACCTCGCCTCAAACGTATGCATTTCACCCCTCGATACGCGGTTTTATTAATTCATTTATCGAGCAAATACTAATGTGCATCCAGTAAGTACATCCAATATCCATTGACAAATAAATCCATGATTGGATGTTCCATGAAATGTATGTCCGAAAATATGTAGCTTTTCTTATGAAACCAATATTTGTTCAATTAATTTAATCCGCACGTGCATATTTGTTTGGCTTCAAGTAATATGAATAAACTGTGGGTTTCCTCGCCGGCCAACTGCTACAGACGGCACTTTCAAAATTTCAATACAAATCAAGCGAGTCACCGTAGTTAGTAAAGGCCTGAAGGCTCTAACTATGCCCTTAACAACTGCAGTTTGCGCTAAGCGAAGCTTATTAGTAGGTTATAGATCGAGTCACTGCCTTGCTGGATATGTTAATTACATTGTGCAAAGTTTCCAAAAAAACTATGTTTATCATTGAGTGTAACTACCTACACGAGATATTGATAGTCTGTGGCATTAATAAGATAGTTCTCGTCAAACTTCTGGGCCGCTCTGGAGTTGGCTTGCAAAGACTTGCAAGGCAAGTATCGGTGCTGTTTTTGACCCTCTCACCAAAAAGGAGGAGGTTCTATGTTCGACTTCATGTTTTTTTTTAAGTATTTTCGCCGATATCTCCGTCAATTGTGGACCGATTTTGAGTATGTGAAGTATGTTTCGAAATTGTTCCGATTTTAATTTGGTGAAGATCTGATGAAGGAGTTGGAAGATAAGACAACAGAACACTTTAATAAATAACGGCAAATCTCTCGGGATTGCTGCAATCGCATGTCTGTTTATTGTTTATACTATTTCATAACATAACATCACGCCAGTACGCTCTTGAGGGGTACGCAGATCTCTCATTTCACCCGTTATGTTCAAGTTTCATGATATTCGTTTAATCTATTCTGGCGTTAAGGTAACTTACTAAACAACTTGCCTATTAGGTAGGTACAGTTAAAAAGTGAAAAATAAAAAACTTATACAAAAAAATACTACCGACAACCAAATATGAAAACTACAAAGTGAAAAATAAAACTATTTTTGGAAATCAGTGTCCATAACGCAACAAATTGGTACCTACCAACGACACCGACTTCAAAAAATAAAGTTATTTTTCAGTTTATAGTTTTCTGATTTGGAAGTCGGTAGATTTTTTTGGAGAAGTTTTTTTTGTTTGTGATTTAGTACTGCGCAGCCATTGTTGCCAACTTCTGGGCGGCTAAGAAGTTTGGCGAGAACTGTAGTAACTATGCGTTTGATAGCTGAAAGTTGCGCGCAGCGAGACTTGCGAGACCACCCATGAACTCGTATTAAGCTTTGACGTATCGTCGGTGCAACGCTGGGTGTGCCAAACCATATTGTTCAAACTTGTAAATCGAAGATATGTTTAATGCATTTAATTTTAAAGTCATATTTAATTAATATTAAACAACAGAATCGTGGTCGTCGACCGCGCTAATGGTTTGAATAATTAACATTACGTTACAATTACAATTTGTTAATGATCTGTTTGTAATTAAAATGGTCATAAAGAGAACACTAAATCAAAATGCTATAGTCATAAATAAAATTTAATATGTAGTACTGTTTATCGATAAACTAACCGTCGATAACCCAATGAATTTCAAAGGCAGGTAAAATGATATCGTTCTGTATTTTTTTAATCCCGAGGTACTCGTATATTTATCCATTACAAGCATTAAGGTTCCCCTAGTCGAATAAAAAAAGTAAAATGCATGCTATCTAATCCAACACGTGCGAAAGAGATAGATGCTGTGATGAGCAGTAAGAAGCTAGTTCGCGTACTAATTAGCACTTTTGCAAATTTGTATCGAAATGGATGATGATTTAGGACGAAAACGAGCGCGCGAAATTTTATAAAAAGTCCTTTGGGAGTCTAGATATCATGTAAAAACGACTTAATGTATATTTTCATAATAAAATTATTTACATTGTTGAATTACTAATCTATCCCTTTATGGAGGCCGTTTTGCAATTTTCCTTCTTCTTCTTGGTACTTATTTCCGCCCTAAGATGCGTTATTAGTGTTGAAATTTGGAACTTTCGACGCTCATAACTTTCAAATTTATCTATACTAATATCATAAATGTGAATGTAAGTTTGTTTGTTACGCTTTCACGCAAAAACTACTGAACCGATCATCATGAAACTTTGTACATATATTCTTTGAGGTATTAGAAGTAACTTAGGACACTATTTAATAATAAAACAAAAAAAAAAAATGACTTCACTGCGAGCGAAGCCGCGGGTAAAAGCTAGTAATTATATATTATTTTATATATTCTTACTTTTTTGTTTCGATACAGGGCAGATAAGGATGAGAAAAAATCATATCATTTTTTATTTTGAACGTACATCGTCAAACAGTGGAGTAATCGCTAGACTACGTTTGTATGCAAGAATAATTGACTAGTGTTCTCGTAACCTTAAATTACCTACCTTGCTTTCGTAAGTTTTCCAGCATCTAGTAATCGATATTAAAGCACTTTTCGGCATCGAATTAAACTGAAACTTGGCATACTTATGTACGAAGTTGGTCTCATGAAGGAACCGGAAAACGGCCATAGCAACTCCTCAAGCCGATAAGATAACATCATCGTGTTTGAGCTCATTGGATGTGTATTAAAAAATATATTACACTAGCTGTCTCACGTGGCTTCGCTCCCGTCAACTGGCTACCTACCTACCCATTTACCCTACCTACCCTACCATGCCTACACTACATACATGATTGTTGCGTAACTTTAAATGCTTACGTATCGCACGCAACGGAAGCTCTCAAAAAGGAATATTTATGCCCGTTTTTGCAACATTTTTCATTTAAGTTCCGCTCCTATTGGTTGTAGCGTGATATTATATAGCCTATAACCTTCCTCAATAAATGGACTATCCAACACAAAACGAATTTTTCAATTTCAACCAGTAGTTCCTGAGATTAGCGCGTTTAAACAAACAAACAAACTCTTCAGCTTTTTAATATTAGTATAGATTTGTTCCTTTCAGTTCAAAAATATATTTAAAAAATTAAATTAATAATACTTATTTTATTATTGACTAGTTTTTCCCCGCGGCTCCGCTCCCGTGGCCTACCCCACATGGCCTGTTTTCGGGGTAAAAAGTAAGCTATGCCAATCAGGAATAATGTAAGCTACGGTTCCCTATCCATTTGCATAAAATTTTAAGACCTAATATATCTTAGCATAATTTTGTTTGGCATAATTATATTTTGGCATAATATAATTACGCATAACAGCTTACGCATAATTTTTTTAAACATAATTTCTCTAACCATAATAATGATTAAGCAGAATATTCTAAAGCGTAAATTTATTAAGCATAAAGTTCTAAAGCATAACTTTTTTAAGCATAATATCCTAAAGCATAAATTTATTTACACATACAGCATGCAAGCAAGCATACAGCATGCAAGCAAGCATACAGCATGCAAGCAAGCATGCAAGCAAGCGTGCAGCAAACAAGCAAGCATGCAGCATGCAAGCAAGCATGCAGCATGCAAGCAAGCATGCAGCATGCAAGCAAGCATGCAGCATTCAAGCGAGCAGGCAACATGCAGCAGGCAGGGTTTCTGTCTCGACTCCGGCGCTGCGGGCTTCCGGCGGCCCCACGCGGGCTAATCGTCGCAGACGGCTTTCGCTCACCACCGCAGCTTCGGCTTGTTGGCCGGCTTCGCCGGCCAGCCTCAGCCGCGGCGCCTCGCTCGCAGCCGCCTGCTCCTCAGCCCGTGGGCCGCCTCGCCCCTACGCGCCTACGCGATTTTAAATTACACTCTAGGGGTAGGACAAACAAGACTACGTAGAGTCGGTTTTGCAGCAATTCGGTTCTGTCACTAACTTTTGTTGCACATCATATTAAATTTTTAGCCAACATTATTATTTAATTGTTACAGAAACTATAGCAAATTGGTTCGGTTGTCTAGCATATTTACAAGCAATTGCTAAAAATATACACCTAAAATAAATAAACATAACACACACACATATATCACATATATTATATATACATAATTAAGGACCACTGTTTCAATCAGTTAACTTCTATCTGAGGAATAACCGCCATATTAATTTCTCATAATAGAAGTTAACTGATTGACATATTTTTTTATACAAAAACTGTCAAAACATCTAATATATTCTTCAGATAAAAGTTATCTCGCGATTGAAAAATCGTTTAAGTTACATAATGTTATGTATAATAAATCATTTGCATGAAAATTGTTTTTGTTATTTATATTAATTGTATGCCTAAATATTATTATGCCTACTAACGTTATGCTAATAGTCATTAGGCCTACTAACGTTATGCGAATCAAATTTATGCCAAAACAAATTAGTCTTTAAGATGATTATGCCAACATAAAATATATGCCTAAAAAAATTATGCCGAAGTATTATTATGCCAAAACAAATTGTGCCAAAATCGTTATGCCGAAGTATATTAGGATAAAGAACATTATGCGAAAAGAAGGGATCCCGTAAGATACATTATTCCTTTTGTGCATAGACTATTTGTTTTAATTCTACTGGTGAAATAATTTTCAAAATCGGTTAAGCAGTTTTTGACTTTATCCATTACAAACAAACATAAAACTTACTTAAAGAGTTTTAGTGTAGATGAACACAGGTAGAAACAGTAAGATATAACATCATACATACACGACAGTACAAAGACATTGCTATAATTTGCATAAATACTATGAAATAACTAACTTGAATAAATAAAATTTACTAAAGGTAAATTTTATTAAAGTGCCACTAAAGGTGCTTAAAGTTTTCATTCTTCACCTGAACATAAAAATATTGTACGGTGCGTTCATATTATGTGAACGAGCTAGAGCATAAATAGATTAGAGCATAAATAGATTTCTGATATTATTTCAGTTTTATTACACTGATAATTACCGAATTCACTTATCTAAAAAGTTTATCATGCCATAAATGCGGACGAACTGGCTTCCGTACAAAAACAGCGATATTTGTACAATAGCTCATTCAATATCATGCTGAATATTGTGTCCTAATCTGACGCGATTATTTGAGTAGTATAGACATATACATTCATGCCATTTTCCCATGAGGATAGGCAGAAATTGCAAGGCCCTATATAAAAAATAACAACAAAAATAGCAATTAATAAATAATCGGAATCTTAAAAAGCACCCCACGCTTTTTTACATTTACATTAAGTACACTATTCTTAATTTAAATTTACTGAAAATTATTTTTACTTTTTAGTTTGGTTTTCTGTTAAAGCTTGTTTTTTAAACTATTATTTATATTTTAGTTAAATTTACCATAACAGCGTGTTTTTTTTGTCTTTTTAACAACTATTTATTAATGCAACTTCCTCCCTGTGATGGGAATTGGTATTTAGCGTGCCTACTGCCTTCCTTGGATCTGATAGCTGTTTCTCAGGCTCCCTTTCCGGTGCAGTTATTTAATACGTGTACTTGGCGCAAGGCACTACCGTGTGTTCGAAAATAACTAAAATTAAGCCTTGCGCATGTCTTAGCAGCGCCATGGTACTTGGCAGAAAGACGCTGACTACCGGGTAACGGATATAAAAAATCGCCAAACCCCGAAGATCCTGGAAAGGATAATGGGATAAACTATTTAAATTATTGCATTGTCATCTGTCCTTGATGAGTGTGCGAAGTTTCAAATCAATCTGAAGTTTTGAAGGGGGTGAAAGTCACATTCAAAGATTCCGTTACATTGATACATACATACCAAGCTAATAAAAGCGTGTTAAAAAGCAGAAAAAATATCAAATTACAAAATGATCCGCCAGCTGCTACGATCCTTAGATTTGTTTCGATATGTAAGTATGCTCCTTGCTTTGTTTACGCTCATATTGCATGTCGTTGAGCATTACATTGCAATAAATCTGTGCTATCTACATGTGACCGTTTCTAATCGCTTGCTACTGAACTACGAAGCAGCATCCGCTCGTATGGGTGGCTCACGATGCTTCATATAATTGCATGGCGTGGGGTAATAGGGTTGTCGAGACATACTTTTCGACTGGTACTGGTTACACGAGTCGATTAGCAACGACAATTCCAACGTTCCAAGATTACAATGGACCTTGTACTATTATTTATTCTGTGCTTTAGATAAAATAACATTATAGCAACAATAACATCAAATCTATGTATAGGATTGAATAATGCTGCTGAACTGTCTCGTAGTAAATTCAGTCACTTTGGAATTTAGACAGTCGCTTTTTTCGATATAATGTCCCTTTTTCAAGTCCCTGGCTGGTGTTGGCCACAGTTAAGTCCTCGAGGGTGCAATAAGTGGTGAGGCCTGCATTACACCGATTACACGTAACAATGGAGAGGGCTAAGCTCAAAAATAGAATAGAATAGAATAGAATACTCTTTATTATGTACACCATAAAATTTACAGAAAGTATAGAAGAAGTAAACATTACACTGGGTGACACAATGGGCGGCCTTATCGCTAAAAGCGATCTTTTCAAGACAACCTTTGGATGGATTTTAAAAATGAAAGGAAAAACAGTACTGTAGGTAGTCTTTGGTGTACTATTTATATATAAATAAATACATATACATATATATTATATAGACAAATATATACAGTAATAAGTAAGGAACAAAAACAGAGAAATCAAGAAAAACAACTATTAAAGAGAGAGGTAGTGATTCTTTACCATCGTTTTAAAAATGGGCAGAGATTGAGCACGCCTTATTGACACGGGCAAAGCATTCCACAACCGCACCGCTTGAACCGTAAAAGATTTGTCATAAAAGCTGGTGGAATGCATCGGCATCTCTAGTCTCAAGTTTTCCGATGACCTATATGTGTGTCATGAAGGAACTTGAAACGTTCTTTGAGATAAGAGGGGGTTGTAGGATTGTATAGAATACTGTAAAGAAGAAATAAAATATGAGAATCCCGGCGAAGACGTATGGGAAGCCACTTGAGCTTTGTCCGAAATTCAGAAATGTGATCATATCAAGATAAAGATCATGTGATCAAGTCAAGATTAAGTGCTTGGTGGGAATATCTGCCTGTCCAGCATTGTGCAAACCTCGTTTAAGCGAACTTGCCCTTAGTGGGCGTCAATTATTATTATACTTCTTAGCCGGCGACAATTATTATTATTACTTAATCACTTCCTTTTTTCCAATTTTCGTTATATTTTCCTCTTATTTGACGCATGTAGCCTGCTGTAACGTCGCACGCGGAGTCTATTTAAGTTTCTTCTATTTAGTTTTTCCTTATTTTTGGGACAAAATAAAAATAAAACGTAGAGGTAAGATGCAATCATATTTTATATGGGTTGCCAACAGCAATCTCTCATTGTCAAAGTTCAGACTTAAGTTTTATGCCAAATACTAAGCTCTCACCAGTGAGTATCGATTTTTACTGGAAATTATGCGTTTAGAAAAATAATCCCATCACATCGTCCTCGTGAGGACCTTATGGCTGCGTCAGCGGATGAGACCGTATGCTTGGCTAGGCAAGGGTTTTACCTAAAAAGATTGTCATCGTCACGCTAAGAAAAAGATCGTGCTAGCAAATTGATTTTGAAATGGTGGGTATATGTAAATGGGAACGGGGTGATAAATTTCAAAAATACTCCTTTGAATACCCTACAAAGCCATAGTTTAGTTAGTTTCGACGGGCTGTTTCCGCAACTCCACGACTAACCGCGTATTTTGCGTACAAAGCCATATAGTACTCATGTTTTGTGTGTTGTTGCAACCCTAACCACTTCCCTACCGCACCGTGTGTGTACCCGACCTACCTCACTTGTGTTTTAACTTTCAGCGATGTCGGCCTCGGTTCCTATTGTTGTACTTTTACCACTGTTTATATCATACGGGCTAAACTCTTTGTATTCAATAAGCAGCCTAGATATAATGTTTTTTTTTCAATTGGGATGTAAATTCATTATTCTTTAACCTTTATACCAATTTATTAGAGGTCGACGGTCTGGTATGTGATGTGTCTTCGCTCTCAAATTCATAATCCTCATCCATAGTTTGTCTTAGCCCACTGCCGAGCATAGGCCAGCTCTCTTTCATTAGTGCCAATCTCCACGTTCTTGTGCCTATCTCAACCATGTTCAATGGTTCTTCAATTACTGGTACATTAGCTGAGAGGCTCGTTTTACATCCAATACTTAGAACTAAGTTCCTTATCGCACGTTAAGCGGATGGGAGCTACATGGGAAATTGTTTCCAACCGATACTTTTGTTTTTTCGGTTATTGTTCGATAATAATTTGAAATATTGAGTGCAGTTTTTTTAAATATGACCAGTGTGCTTTTAAAAGATCATGATAGAGTGATAGATGATATATCCTCGTTCGAACGAGAATATCATATATCAGGTTTAATAATAAAAATAAAAAAAAAACAATTTTATTTCATTATGCCTGTTAGTATATTTATAGCGAAAGAAACTTCGTTCCAACTAGGTGCCCCACGTCACCTCTCGTTTTTTATTATGTACCGGTCCGGAGGTACCGGTTTTTAACTGTTCTTTATACCCGTATCCATTCAGTGTAAGTCTCCCTGTTCCTAAATAACACTAGGCTGGTAAAAATTCAACTCTGAATGAGTAGTCACTCAGTACTCAGTAACTCTAAATTTAGGGTATTTTAGCAAAAACTAAATTATTATCAGCCTAGGGTTATTTAGGAACAGTCACATGTGGTTACCCAGACTTAGACTTTTCATTCCCAATTCATCCTCTATCTGGTGTTATCTCATTTTTCGGACATTTCTGGACTTGAAACGTTCTTAACTTTTTCTACCCTTTTGTTGTCTGGTCTTCGGTATTGTATGTGGCCTGGCATCACCTCACCTGTTTCCACTTTCGTCATATTTGCTTACTTTCATAGTATTTTCTGTATAGGTACTGTAAAGGTGATACACATTGTGATAAATCTGTAAATGGCTTTAAAAAACATTTTCACCCGTCCTTTGTAATGGAAATTGAATATTTTATATTTACATTTGAAGTTTTTATTTGTATCGTCGTGGAATCTGAATTCAATTGATTTTATATTTTTTATTTGAAATGATAGACTTTATCTGTGTTATTACTTAATTTGTTTGATTGACTTTATATTTTTATTATTGGCATTTGTAATGGGAAATTCAATTGATTTTTTATATTTGCATTTGTTAGAAACGATGTAAACATTGTTTGAATTTGAATAACATAATAGATGAGGTCGACAAGATTAAGTACTTATGTTATATTGGTTACTTCATATAAAGTCTATGATGACCACGTAGACAGTCTTCAACCTATCCTTTTGGGAAATACAGTCGTGATGTTATATTAAACTAGCTCTGCCAGAGCCTTTGTCCACATAAAACCCAGAAATTATTCCATTGAAACTATTGGGTTAAAATTACCTACTCTATATCCTAGCCCAGGTCTAATAATGTGCCAAACATCGACTGCTCAGCCGTTAATGTGAAAAATTTGGATGTATTTTTGATTTTGAATCGGCACATAGTCCCCACTATCACCGATCCGATCGTATCATAACATATTAAAACAATGAGCTATCCGAACCTAAGTTTGAAAAGTGCGTTGATAAGGCTCTCCACGTTGGCGGTTCACGATGATTCATATCAAGGTTATCGATACCATATGCTATTGTATATTTGCTTTATGTTAAGTTTATCATATATTATCGGCTTCGCACGGTTTTTAGTAAAAACTATCGATCCAACCCGTCTTCGTACGGGACACATTGTATACAAAAACTGCCTTGATTATTGCTCTTTCTTTAAATGAATATCGTATCCAAATCCGTTGCGTGGTTAAGAAGAAGTTAGCGGCGAAACAGGAATGACGTTTACAAACGCAGACAGCGACTTTGTTTTAAACTACATATTTAGAGAAGACACGAGAGCATACATACATAGTAAAAAATAGGGTCATCACCTTAAGGTCTGTAAGACTCGGCGCAAACGGGCCACTGACAACAGTCACCGGTGGCTGTCGCGCACTACCGCCACATTTGTAACAGTGGCAGAAGTGCGCGACAGCCACCTACGGAAGCCGCCACGTTTCTATGGCTTGTTAGATCAGAATGTGAATCCCAAATAGCGGGACGTAATTAGATTTTCCGATATGAAAGTATCGATATTCATTGAGGCGTCGTCGTGCTCTATTGTAAACGGTAACGCGTGCGATGCGCAGGACGCCTAACGCCTAACTGCGGTGGAGCAGCACGACAGTGGCGAGTCTTGTGTGGCCCGCACAGAGACCAGTGTGGCGTGTCGCAAACACTGCTCTAGAGAGTGGCCGCCACCATCTATATGTGTGCGGTGCATCCATACATAATTATGGAAAAGTGTGTTTAGTCGCTGTTGCTGGCCACCGGTGGCAGTGGTCGGTGGCTCGTTTCTGCCGAGCCTAATAAAGAAACTACTGCTTTATCGATTCGGTATCGTCAAATATTTAATGTCAGAGTGTGACATTTATTTGCTGATTTAAATATAAAACTGATAGCAGATTTGATTTAATTAAATGGCTAGTTTATTAAAAAAAAGGTTGTTTAATGTCAACTACTTAATTGTGAAAGGTTTATGCTATGTTTAAAGATTATTAAAAATAGTTATCTATGCTGTAGTCTGCTCAGTAAGTACTGCAGGCCTGTAGCTTTAATAGGTATTATATATCCTGACTTAATAAAGGAAATAATGTGAAAACGATAAACAACGGCATAAATAAGTATTGAGGAAAAAAAAAATATTTTAACAAGTTTTCTGAACTGAAAGGTACTAAACGTAATATCAATAATTGTCAATCCACATCCCATGAACGGATGAACCCAAACACGACGGTGCTATCTTGTCTGTTTGAGACGTTGCTAGTTGCTATGGCAAACTTCTGGCTTCATCTTGGGACCACCTACACATGTAGTACATTATTATTTCAGTGTAAGTTTCCGCTTAATCGGAAGCCAGGAAGTGCTTGAAAAATAGATTACCTGTTCCCGGATACACATACGAAAGCAAGATAAAGAAAGATGATGATGAAAATCGGGATGAAAAATTTCGCCGAATCCATTATCATCTTGGATTTTTGAAGTGGATTAAAATGTGGCCAGAATCCACGCCACTAACTGTGACCCAAAAATACATTTCCATACAGTCGTTGAGGCCTGATTTAATCAATCAGCCCATCATCATCCCTTTAATGTTTCCACTGCTGGGACTTTGGCCTCCTCTCTGAGACAGAGGGAATGGGTCTTAGTCCACCACGCGGTTCCAGTGTGGGTTGGTTGATGTCACATGTCTTCAAATTTTTGGTTCTAGGACATGCCGGTATCCTCACGATGTTTTTCTTCACCGTTTGCTATAATTTACACAAAATAAAGTGCCTGCCTGGGTTTGTACCCATGTAAGTCGTTTTCCTAACTATATTCCAGCTTTTACCTAACTATGTTGGGGGCGGCTTTCAGTGTAACTGGAATTAACTGGATGGATCTGGGTAACAGCATTTGAAATCGACTGTCTGTTGTTACAGCCCACGTTGATGCGTAAGTGATAAGAGAAAAATGTTTTAAACAGAGACGTTCAAGTTTCGTGGTAGGTATTTTTAAGCTTTTTAGTAAGTTGGTATGCGTGGGTCCAATTTTGCAAATGAATTTTAAATCACTTATACCCCTTCCGATTGATCTGAAAGCATAGCAGTCACAGTGGATATTTCTGTCTCTGAAGTTGGCTACAAGACCCTGCGCAGTTGCTATTTTTGTATCAATGTTGAAGTAGAAGATAGCATTGTATAGCTGCATTTTTCACTCGCTTACGTTTGTCGTATCGTCCTATCTATCTTACTCTATGCAGTATACTCGATGACAAACTGTTTCTTGCGCAATCGTTCGCAGAGCCAATTTCAGAGGCAGAAAGATCCGCTGTGAATACTGTACACGTTTGGTTTAGATGGTAATGTACTCACACACACTAAATCGTTTATGGTCAACTGAGATTGTGGAACGCTTTGTCGATGTTAGTAGTAGCTTATATACAGGGATCGGAATATGTTGTGCTATTTTGGGCCAATGAACCTGAATAATAATGTTAATATGGACATGCCCCGGGATTTTACCGCCTCATAATTTTGCGCCGCTCACGTCATTTTAAGCCTATTTCTTGATGTTATTATGCAAACTTGTCCACAGTGAATCAGTTTTTATTTTACACAGATGGAAATTTAAACTAATAGAATCTTGATGACTTTAGTGACCAATACAATATTTGCATAAAGCTGAATATGATCTATGTAAAATACGAATTCCTAAAATAGTTCTCAATAAAAAAACGCTTTAATAAAATAAACATATGGTATATTTTACGGGATTGAGAAGGCATATCCATGTTATGATAACGGTCACAAAATCCCGCGAATAGCACTACCTATGCCGATCACCGCTTTTATACAAGTATGTCGTGTTTTATGAAGTTCTTTCAGTTCATCCAAAGGTTATCTAGAAGATTTCGCTGTCAGCGATAAGAACGACATTAATCAAAATAATAATAACCTAGAGCTACTAATTACAGTAATTACACAATGGGACATCATTAATACCTACTCAACAATTTACAATATATTTTTACTTAAATTCGTGTTCTGAAAAATAGACAAAAAAAAGTTAATAGATAAGTTGTACTCAAGTGCGCAGGCTATAATAAAATGTAAAAGTTAATAGATATGGTTACGATGTATATAATTTTTAGTCCAGGTACATGTAGAAAATCGTCAAAACTAACAAAATGATTTAAACTCGAGTTATTAAAAGAACAAAACTTGAAGATCCAACACTAGTATTTCTCAAAAAACTTAACGATGAATGGCATTCATGCTCTCGGTATTTCAATCACATCAAGATTCGCGACGTTTACGCTGAATTCACAAATGTACAAAGCTTTCAAACAGCGAAAGAATGTTTGAAACAGGATTAGCACTTCTAGTAATTCCAGGTTGAAGGTAATCTCGGTCTTGCAAACAAACAATTTAGTCTCCATATAATTATTAGTTTACAGAGACAAGAATCATGCTTTGACATTTAATCAAAGTAAGCGTCGTAGTTTAGAATAAGTACTGAACTGGCTTCTTGTTGCAACTTATAAATTTAAATTCCTGCAAGGACTCTGCAAATTACTTTGTAAAAGACCCAGGAAAATAAGAAATTTTGCTAGGAAAAATGGGGCCAACATATTTTTATCGATAATTGGCCTGTAATTACATTTATTTTCCTGGATTATGTAATGAATAAACTGAAAACTCAGATATATTGGATAGATTTTAAATAAAACATCATTTACTCCCGGTTTCTTAACACTCGATTCGATCAGGCTGTTAACGTAATCGACGAATAAACGCCGGTTATCTGCTGTGATTGGCTGTTGAAAATTCATTCAACCAAATACGCGTGCTCGATAATTTGTCACATTAATTATGCGATAATTTATCGTCAAATGCCAATAATATAACCAAAGTTGTAAAGAAAATAACTATAGAATTCCTTATTTGCATGCGTGTCGCTGAAAACAGGGTAGACGAGCTTTTTTGTGAATCGCTTTCCTTCGCTTTAGAAACGTAGCAAAAATAATTATCTAGATAGATAATACATATTGCAATGACTATTATCCAAAACTACCTATATACCCTTTAAAGGAGTTAAGTATGAAAACCACGCGTTCGAAGTCGCGAAGTGCTAGTTTTTGATATAAAATTCATAACAACAAAGTCTCTAGAAAATAGATAATACAGATTGCAATGACTATTATCCAAAACTACCTATACCCTTTAAAGGAGTTAAGTAAGAAAACCACGCGGTCGAAATCGCGAAGTGCTAGTTCTTGATATAAAATTCATACCAACAATGTTACTAGAAAATAAGCTCCTGAGATTGTCAAGATTTCCAGTATCTTGTGGCAGTTGCAACTTCTGCAAACACTAACATCATAACACTTGAGAGTTGAAAGCCCCATTCTTGGGTCCTAATGCGTCTTCTCATTTCTTTTCAGCGATGAAACTGTGCAATGAATGCATTCTTCGTGTCTATTTTAAAAGGCGATGAAATCTATAACAGACGAAAGAGAGTTGTTGTCCTTTATCTATTATGAAGACATAATACTTTTTGAAGCTACGGTACTGAGTAAACTACTGCATAGAAATCTATATAACCATCTTTCGACGTTTTTAATCGACCGGCCATTTTGTGATCGTGAATCAAATCTTTTTGTTTACAATTATTTTAAAGTCACCCGGACGAAACGAAGGAAAACAACTGGTAACAAACACACACCGCACACAAAAAAAACACCACACCATTACACCAACCTCTGCCCTGAATTTGGCTAGTGTGAATAGGAATGAAGCAGTGACCGACAGATTCTGGTATTTGGCGACTGATTCCGACGAGTTAGCGACAAAATTTGGGAGTAAACCAGCTCTTCGCTAGGCGCCCTAGCTTTTGGGATTCAAATTGGGCCAAGCTGTGGAGATCCACTCCAGATCGGCGACCTATAAACCCTTATAACTTTTGAACCAGTGACTGGCAAATTGTGATATTTGGCGATTAATTATCGACGACTTTTTTGTGGTATCAAAATTAAAATCCCTGATGCCATGACACTGCCATGGCCACCGGCAGTGTCGGTCACAGCGGTAGCTCATTGCAACGATCAGTTTACAAAACTTTAAGAACTTGTACGAGCTTTTGAAGCTTAGCTTCTATCGAAACGTCATTCACTTGTACTAAATGACGCGATTGCTGTCGTTTTGAACTTGTGACGTCAGATGATAATAGATGAGTCCAAAAGGACGATGTCAAAAACGTAATTTTTCATAGATTTTAAAACAAATTCAATTTTTTTTAGATTTTTGGCACACTGGCAAAATTATCGTACAGACACTTTTTTATCACGTTTTTTGGTATTGGTTCGATATTTGAAATTTTGCGTGCCTTATTTTACAGATGGCCAGTGTGTTTCTAATGGATAGAGTGATGGATGATAATAATTATCCTTGTTCATATAACCAACGTTGAATATTATCCATAACTACCAACCATAGATCCATAGGTTACTTTTAGGTAAGCGTGCTTCACCGAAGACCATATCATCGCTTACCATCAGGTGAGATAGTGGTCAAACGCGAGACTATCAATTATAACAAAAAGCGTGTAAAGTTTTTTTTACGTTTTATTTTATTGTGCCTGTAATAATAATTAACAGCGTAAGGAACTTCGCTCCAACTAGGTGTCCCACAACACCTGTCGTCTTTGCAGATATGTTATAATGTCTATGAAATTGGTTTTAAAAAATCATAAAAAAATCTGTCAAATACGCGAGTCATTAATAAAACATTTTCTTTACTTTTTTAAGATGTAGTTGGTGGTATTTTCGGGGATAATCTTTTCCCATTGCCATTTGGCCAATTTGCTAGACGTTTCATAGCAAAAGTCAGAAAAGGATTCAAAAAAGGAATTCGTTTAGACAAAGTGCAATCGACTGAATTTGTCCGGTGAAAAACTGGACAAATTCAGTCGATTGCACTTTGTCCGGTCAACCGGATAAAAGGTTTTATTCAAAAGTAGGTATCGTATCGCATTGAAAACAGATATTCATTTTGGCTTCTACGGTATTGTGATTAGGTTGAAATTAGTTGTTGAACACATTTAAGAAGCCTAGATCGAGAATTGTTTATACTTTATAACAGTAAAACTTTATCGTTTTGTTACATTAACATAGACTATGAATTACCTAACTGAATGATATAAACAATATTTTCCTCCACCTCGCTACCTATGTTGCTATTTACCGTTATTCGGAGTCGGCTTTCCTAGTCCTGAGGCGCCAATTATAGCTTGATAAGCATCACCATCCGCACTTCTACATGTCTTTCTGAAGAGTCGTCATCAAAGAGGTTATCAATATATCTTTCCCTCACCTTTGTAACGTCATGCAAAGGCACTTTTCAGTTTTCTATGTGTGGTCATCGGGTCTGAACTCGATTGGTTTGGTTGGATGTAACCAATAAAATGTAACATTTTTTGACCTAGATCGACCCAGATCTTATGGTGATGTTTTTCAGAAAGGCCAGGCGCGTAGTACTCATAACCTGCGTGGTTGTATGATGAATGGGCGTAAATCAAGCAAAAGGTAATCAAGCAAGGATAGTAGCAGCTGGCGTTCTGTAACTTCTGTCATCCTCTATGGGAAAAAGGCGTGGGTTTATGTTTGTATGTTAGTAGTAGTAGAATTCAAGCTAAATGCATTTAAAACAAAGAAATTAAAAAAAATAGTTATTTGTGACCCGCAACCAATAATAAAAATTATAAATAAATAACCCTGTGCGAGACCAAAAAGACGACGTATGACGTATACGTATGTTATGTTACATTCTGAAGAACATTACCAATAAGATCCGTGTATATCCTTCTAGTGCGTGTCTTCCTGGCGCTTTCACTCACAACAAATTTGTTACAAACCCGGTTCAGCACCACAAATTCGCGGTTAAACAGTTCTTTAATAGATTTCAAAGAACAGACGAGGAAAATAGGTTAATATGGCTGCCAATCCCTCATATGCAACGAACTGACCTACTCCTGCAAAATTCTCATTAACGTTTGAATAAGTCGCGAGAAAGTACACGATGTTTGATATGGAAATATTTGATCAATTCAAATATCCAGTAGAGTTCTCTGAATTTCGTCATGATGGTGGCATAACCTGGATAGGGTTCTTAATCTTACGAATAAAAACGCGAAAGTTTGTAAAGATGTTAGACACTGTTTCATTCGAAAACTAATGAACGGATTTCGATAAAACTATACAAGAATATAGCTTATACAACGGGGTAAAAAACAGGAAAAATTAAATATTTATATATTGCGGGTAATACAAATTCCACTCGGGTGGCAACTACTTCTTTATAACCTGGCCGTCTACTGGGCCCAAATAATGTGATTAAATAGACCGCTGATATGAAAATACGCAGAGATTTTATTGTACACCAAAACTAAAATAATTCACAGTGATTCATGCACAAAAGCCGACTTCACTCATCATCATCTTCCAGCCCTTGATCCATGTTCCTTGGGATAGGTGCAACGTTTTCTTTTTGTATACCTTCATGTCAACAGTCACGCTATCACTTACCCACTTTATAGAGTTCCGTAGTCAACAAGGAACCCTTATAGTTTTGCCATGTCCATCTGGCCGTCCGTCCTCAGCTTAGCTCAGAGACTCTCTCTCTTACTCTATAAAGCTATAATTTGGCATGGATATACATATTAATAACGCCGACAAAGTAGTTAAATAAAATCATTTATTAAAAAAATAATTCTTTTCTTTTTATTTAGTTAGGAAGTAATTAGTATAAATAAGATTAGAATTAAAATTAATTATAATGTAACAGTTAATAAAAATACAAATTATTTGGAATTATATATTTATTAATAATTTATAAACTTTATACGGCGTGTTTTAATCGGGACTACGGGTTGACCTCGAATGATACTCTAAATTGTTAAACACTGCGCGCGCTCTGCCCTCTATCTCGAAAACGGTTAAAGATATTAAAAAAATGTTTTCACAAAAGTTGTAGAGAATGTAATCTTCTACAATATTTACAATACATACGAATAGCACAAAACCCATAGGAAACGAGATATTTGCAATCAATGTGTAAAAAATCGATTTCTGTCCTTTGACCTTGGAATATCTGTAGTCGCGGACGGACACTCTACGATAATTAGATTTTTAGACAAGTTTTAGTGTGTCAAAATAAAGATTTATACAAGGTTATAGCTGACTATCTCTCATTCCAAGGTGAAACGCCTAATTTTCCTGGATTAAATTTTGTCCGTTCGTAAGAGCAATGTTTTGTGCCTTTCATTGTTTATGAACGACAGTAGTATTACCTATTTATAAGGGTTCTGTATCTCAAAAGGTTAAAATGGAACCCTTATAAACATCACTCTCTTTTCCGTGTGACACCAACGATTTTCTCAGGGACGGGTGGACCTAGCAAGTTAAAATTTATACCAAATATTGAGGTTTATAATCCCTATCAGGTGTATAAAAATCAAGTTCCTGAGTCAACACGATAAAAAGATATGGGCAAATTTAGATTTTCGTGAAAACTTGTAAGTACCCAAAGTTACCTTAATATTCAAGTTTATTTTTTATTTTTCGTAATTTTCCCTTTACTTGTAACCAAAATTGACAATTCTAGGTCAACCGGAAGTATCCTATAGGTTGTGGGTAGAAAACCTATGGTAGTTCCCGTTGACCTAGAATCAAAAATGATACCAATTTTATTATGGCAGTATAATGAGTAAGTACGGAACTCTCGGTGCACGAGTTCGACTCGCACTTAACCGTTTTTTTTTGGTGAATGTAGCTGTTTATATGAAACCCTCTGTGCGTGAGCCAGACTCGTACTTGACCGGGGTTTTTTCATAAAAAGTTATAAAGGACAGATTAACAAAAATTGAGTATAATACAAATCACGATAGGAAGAGAAAATACTTCTGCAGGCGGTTGGTACTTGACAATGCAATACGATGGAACGACGCGGTTTCATAGAAATAGTTCCACTATTGCTTTAAAAATAAGACCTCTCGATTAGATACTAAAATGAAATTCTATTTCAAATTCAGAACCAACGCTATCTTGGATTGGTACGGGTTTTTGAATAGATCATTTGGAGTTAAGAACGAGTCAAGAGTCTAATGCCAAAGTTTTACAGATTTTAGGTCTAAATACCTATCCACTCATTGTATATTTCCAATCGAGCATCTTCCCGCAAGGTCTAAACTTCCGTGGCCCGCTTGGTAGTCCCTGAATCAGACAGAACCCAAGTAGGAAAATGTAGCTTCAACGTCGCAAAGTTAGGCTACCTTGATGGAGCAGGGTTTGAATTTGGAGCGATTCGCAAACCATGCTGTTCCTCCTATCCTTTCCTCTGTACTCCAAAATATAAAGCCAATGTAACCTATGTGCTGCCACCCACGCACGATGATGTCCAAAAAATATATATTACTTGCCAGCGACATAAAGGAGGAAGGGGCATAAAATCCGATAAATTCACAACTTGAAATTTTTTATTCAGACATCAGGGGTTCATCAGATCAAGCACCCTTGGACAGCCCCTTTCTTTGACAGAAAAAAATTAAGTACGTAAATTATCTCCTATTTCATCAAATAGTATGCTTTCTACATTACGACCTTGAGAGCAGCTCACCTTGCGAGTTCAAATAGCGTGAATATAATCATTGACGGCTTCTCTAGCCTTCAGTTTACGCTTCAGAAGTCTGCAGAGTTACTATAAAAAGAAAAAAACCTTTTTTTGTTCCATGATCGTCAATCGATTGGCTATAAAAAGTTTAATTGCTTCCGAGGCAGTGGAAGCCTTCCGATGTCTTTTAAGCTGGATCGAAGTAGATTGCTTGATACTTTTAGTTTTTAATTTGCCTGTAAGTTCTTTTTCATAAGCTAAGATCCCGCACAGGTATTTCTGTTTCTAATTTTCATGAATGATACTTGATGTTAAAATAGATTGCTGCAGTATTGCTTTGAATACATTAGTTGAAATTTATGTTTTACTAGCTTTTACCCGCGACTTCGCTCGCAGTGAAGCCATATTTTTTTTTTAATAAAAAGTATCCTATGTTACTTCTAACACCTCCAAGAATATATGTACAAAATTTCATGATGATCGGTTCAGTAGTTTTTGCGTGAAAGCGTAACAAACAAACTTACATTCACATTTATAATATTAGTATAGATAATTATTTGGGGTTATACTCCATTTGCGATAACATTAGACGTTTAAACTAGCCCATTTTACAGCCCGTTCAACCGATTTTGACTTCTATTGCGTTGGCAATACGACAAATGGTAGTTGTAGTAAACAGTTGTTTTTGGTAACAGGTTTATGCTTTTTATGTCATCCTTATGTTAACGGTATAGAACTCAAAATCGGTTGAACGGACTGTAAAATATTTGGAAACCTGTCTTATTTTATTTCAAATGGAGTTTACCCCAAAGTATATATATATGTTTCTCAAGTAAATCCAACGTCAAATGAAATAAAGTGGTGTGGAAAATAGGAATAAAGTAAGGTTGCCAGCTCTCAGTAAACCGGAATCTGTGGTTTGTCAGTTTATGTGCTAAATCTGGCAAGCCATAATCAAGAATCATTACATACAATAAATCTGTGGAAAAGTCGTTTTTGTAAATCGAAAATAATTCAAAAAAAAAATTGCCAGGGTATTAAAGGATAACCAACATAACCCATTTCCAGATTTGTTGGCATTTTTGTCTGTTTATTTGTGCACGCATCACATAAAATTTACGAAACGGTGGCGGTGTCAAGATTCTCCGCGAAAGAATAACCTTGCAATAAAAATTGGTGTGTAGGTAGCGTAGGCAGGAAGATGATAGGGTAGGTAGGAAGGTAAGTAGGGTAGGAAGAAAGGTAAGTTACAAGGCAGTCAGTTTACGGCAACGAAGACGCGGGCATAGTTTTATCAAAAAATAAAATTTTAAAAAACCTCCAACAGATTTTTATTTCATGCTACATAATTTATCTAGTACTAGAAGATACGCTTCGACCGGCAATATATTGAACACGTAATTATGACACGATATCTTGCAAAAACACCCCGATTCAAAAGTACAACGCTCTTAACTTTTGAACAGCTAAACCGATTTTATTCAAACATAGCTAAGAACACTCTCGACAAAATCACTTTCAAACAAAAAAAAACTAAATCAAAATCGGTTCAACCGTTTAGGAGCTATGATGCCACAGACAGACACATAGATACACAGCAACACACGTCAAACTTATAACACCCCTCTTTTTCCGTCGGGGGTTAAAAACAAAAACACTGCAGATTTTAGCAGTGAGATCACATACGAGTACTATCAGTCCTGTCTGAACTATTCCAACTACTGAATGTAAGAAAAGTATGAAAAGGATTGTCGTAAATCACATGCTTCTTAAATACCTTGGAGATTCGATCCCCATAATTGACCTTATCAATTAACGCCATGAAATTACCGACACGGTACCGCTTTAATTTTATCGGTTCGATTAAAGATTAAGTCAAGCCAGTTAAGAAAAATCTTTTATGTACAGTTACCAAATGGATTTTTTCAGATAAATAAAAAATATTTAAAAATAAAAAAGAATCAACTAAAACTGCCAAGTTAAAGTTTATATCAGATTTTATGCCACCTGGCTACAGGGCGTAAATAAACTTTTTAGCTTAATGTACCTACATTGTCATCCGTGTATGCAAATATCACCTCAATCGGTTGGTGATAACTGTTTTAAAATTCAAGATATAAACCACACATACAAACCGAATAACTTATAAGTTTGGTTAAATAAAAGCTTGTAAAATAGGAATTTTACTTTTGATTCTTTTTCCCCACCCTGTACGGGCTGTATTCCAAGAGAACATTGCTTTCCTAATCAGTATTAACAGCATGCACCGGTACGAATACCTAATCCGTTCGTGCGAAACTACTAATGGCTCTGGAGCAATCTGCTTAAAGGCTTAGCTCAGGAGTTCCTGAAGTATTTTTGTCACACCTCCCTACTACGAAAAAAAAAACACCCACGGCCTGCCTTAATATATGTGTTTGTATTTATGTAACCAACAGTCATAATTATACAATCATTCTTAAGTTATTGAAGAGGAAGGAAAAGATTAAGGCAGGAAAGGTAGAGATTGTTTTGGTGCAAGTTTCCCCAAATGTATGCTTATGACAATATTCTCAGTTCTGGATTGAATAGAAGAAAGTGCACACTGTAGAACATTAGCAATATCGAAATTGCGCGGGCTACGGCGTACCTACTATCCACTCGCCCCGCGGACTCACGTCCCCTTTACTTGTCATCGCGCCTGCCAGTTTGGTTTGCCAGTCTGCTTTTATTATGCGTACAGCTAAGGAGTGGAATTCCCTGCCGGAGTATGTGTTTCCCGATAGCTACAATCTAGGGGTCTTTAAGTCAAGAGTGAATAGGTTACTTCTAGGCAAGCGTGCTTCACCGTCGACCACATCATCGCTTACCATCAGGTGAGATAGTGGTCAAGCGCGAGCCTATACACAATAAAAAAAAAAAAAAAAAAAACACACGGCTTAGGTAATCCGATAACTAGCCTTGACACGCTGTACGTTGTTTGAGCTAAAATCCTATATTCAGAGGTACGGGCTCGGTAAATGTGTTCGTTACCTAAAGGGCCTGCCACCGATTTAGTGCCGTAAAACGGTTACTTTCTGAAGTCTAAATCAAAATCAAAATTTCTTTATTCAATTAGGCCATTAAGCGGGTCTTTTGAACGTCAAAAATTGAAATTTAAAAGTAATAATAATTGATTCTACCGTCAATTCGGAAAAGTAGCTTGTTATGGACAAGAACGGACAAGAAACTCCACACTAACTCTTAAAAAAGGGTTTAAACTGAATGACCTCATTCAGTTTAAACCCTTCAAATACTTGTAGTATTTGGTTACATCATTCATGTTGAAAAAATACATATATGTGAGAACGGTGTAAAAAGACGTGCAGATAAAAGCGTCTAAAGAATCCAAAAATACAATAAGTAGGTAATTAAACAGGCCGAGGCAGCTAAGTTATGACCAATCCCAACTGATGGCGCCCGATCACGAACATGATACATGGATCGGCACCACTCAGCTCAACCATAATGAAGGGAACCGAATGATGCCACACATGTGCCACCATCCGAGTCTCCTTAGTAACAGCTAGGTTAAAGGGTTTGACAAAAATACATTTTTATTGTTGACTCATGTACATTATCTATGAAGCATGGTATGAACTAATAGTTTACTTTAAAAAAAAAATAACACGATATTTTTTCGCACTTTTTCTCCAAAACGACTTTGATGTTTAAAAATATTTTTACACAGACTAATTGATGGCTGGAGGGATGGATTATGAATAAAGTCTATCTTCATGACTGAAATAGCATATGTAAATCAAAGAATATTTCGCAAACAAAACTGTCCAAAAGGAGCTTCATATTGATATTCTGGCTCCGAGCAGGCGCACGGCCAGTACTGCTTTAATATTGCCATATAATATACGCCTTAAGAGGAAACGCAGGCAGAGAGCTGCAACTAAATTTCCTAAATCCGAGGTTTGGCTCCCGTCACGGTAATGATATCTAACAGTATTCTATCTTCATACAAATCGCGAGTCATACCTACGCGCCACGAGTTCAGCCGACATTCGATACATCGGTGTGATGGTTTTGCAAGCAGTAAGCGCGCGATTTGTGAATAATTGATTGGAATAACTACAAGTACTTACTAACTTAATATTACAGAGAGCAGTTATAGACTATATTGTGATATTTTTGGTTGCTTGAATTCTTCTATAACGCACCCAGAGATAACATTTTTTTAAATTACCTGGAACCTCCGATAGCCAAGATTATAAAAAAAATATATACGTAACCTACTAGTACGTAATTTGTTTCTTTTTTTAATGGGTAGGTATTTCGCTTTTTCTACCGGTGAAAATAAATAAAAATAAAAGTCGTACATAAAACCTCCTCCTTTTTAAAGTCGGTTAAAAACTGGAAAGAAACACAAGTAGGTAGAGGCGGGCAGCCCTAACGCGTGTTTATGTGACAGGCGCTTGTAGGCACTTATTTCAAGGACAGAGCCGAGTCACAATACTGTAAAATATTATTACCGTGCTGTCTATTTCCTCCTCGAATATTGGACCAATTTAAAAGATATTTTATAATTGAATAAGGCCCGCTTGCGCCATCCCGGGGTTATCTTACTAATTCCGAGTTACTTAGCACACAAGCCCTTGTGTTAGCAATTAACTCTGGGTTAAGAATTTGGCGCAAGTAGGTCTAAGAAGGATAATTATATACTGAGTTCCTATGTATTCCTTTTTAATGATAAGTACGTTATCTTTATTAGCACTATAACCCTCAAAATGTAAAATTGCGCCGTCAACAGAAGCCTACTGAACAAACAAAACGGTACAGTATATATTTTTCTTTTTCAGTTTAACTATTCAAATAAATCAACTGCCGAATGAATGTAAGAAAATTATTTCAGAACGGCTACAGCTATTAGGCTAATACTTTGTTGTTTGTAATTATCACCTTTCAGGACATAATGGAATGAAAAAAGTAGTATAATTTTCCTTATGCGAAGCAAGGCGAGCAGCGACTAAAATATATTTTAAATTGGCGCAATTTGGGGGAAATAAGCGAGAGCCAGACCTCTAATTATGAAATTTTACTTTGTAAATGCAATTAGAATTCGCCGCCTGCATTTCTATTATTACTTACTCTAAGTAAAAATAGAAACTTTTTACTTACTCTAAGTAAAAAAAAAATTTGGGGTGGGTATGGGATCTACCTCCTAGTGGTCCATCCCGGGCAACGGCACCACAGGCTTGTCTGTGGTACGGCTGAACGATCCCACTTAAGCGGTGGTAGGCTCCGAAAGGGGCCGCCTGGCTAGCGACCACCATCCCACCGGAGTCCGGCGCCAAGCAGCTTGCTGTGTTCCGTCGGTGTGTGGGACTGCCAGCGCCTTTGGAGGAGAAGGAGGATGTCAGTTGCGCTGTTCAGAACCGGTCTTGGTCTCTGGGCAATACTTGCCGGTTAACTCATTTTGGAGGGTAGCGGGATCCGAAGCACGGTGCCAGCCGTTGGCCGACCGCAGTCAGTAGGGGGCCCAAGTAGCACGCCAGCCACGTGCCAAAGGCTGCCCCGCCAACTCGCGAAAAATCCCGGTATGCTCCACCGTGCCAGCTGGCGACTGGATGGGAGGACCCGGTGGCCATATTCGGGGGGGTTCGGGCGTCCCCGCAGTCTCCAAGTGAGTTCCCCATTGGTTGGGTTAGCTCCAGTGTTCCACTTAGGTTCTCTGAGCAGCGCCTCGACAGTTAAACTTCTCCCCCAGCAAACTCTAAAATAAAAAAACATGACGAAAGCAAAGAAGAACATGGTGAAACAACGGCTGCACTTCCTCCCACTAAAAGTGCACCTCACTAACATCAGGGGGTTGCACTCTAATCTCGATCCGGTCCACCACCACCTTGAGACCGAGAAGCCGCACCTGTTTTTCCTAACGGAGACGAAGATAGCAACCCCGTCGGACGTGGCGTACCTCAACTACCCGGGTTACTCTCTGGAACACAAGTTCAAGAAGCAAGCTGGGGTCTGTGTGTAGGTCCGCGATGACATTTGTTGTCGTCGTCTCCGTTGCTTTGAGAAATCGGGTTTTTCTGCCATATGGCTACTTGTGGACACTGGCGTGGAGAAGTCTCTCTACGTCGGCGTCTACAGATCGCACGCCGGTGACCAGGAGACGACAGCACTCTTTAATTGCCTCGTGGAGTCTGCTGACCTGGCCCAGCAACGGTATCCAACAGCAAAGCTTAATTTTCTGGGGGACTTTAACGCCCATCATAAGGAGTGGTTGTACCCGTACCGGAAAACTGACATGCTGGGTTGGAGGCGCGCAAGTTTTCTCTATCGCTGGATCTAACCCAGCTGGTGAATGTGGCAACGCGTGTACCGGATGTTGACGGCCATACACCCAATTGCTTAGACCTTCTGCTGACAACTGATCCGGACAGTCATTCGGTATCGGTCTCAGCCCCGCTGGGAACCTCTGACCACTGTCTGGTGAAATCCGTGTCGACTTGCACTCCTCCAGATGAGAGTCCTACAGGCACGAGGCGAGTATGGCGATACGAGTCAGCAGACTGGGACGAGATGCGGCACTTTTTTGCGTCTTATCCTTGGCGGCATGTGTGCTTCTCCTCGGGTGACCCCTCGAGCTGTGCGGACGCGGTTGCGGATGTGATTCGGCAGGGAATGGAGTATTTCATCACATTCTCCGACATTCCGCTCGGTCACAAAGCCCGACCTTGGTATAATGCAGAATGCGCCCACGCTGAGGCCCGTAAAGAGTCTGCCTACCAAGCCTGGGTCAGAGCCCGCGACCGCAAAGTTAGAGCGCGTAGGGTTCGCGCGAGGAAAAGAGCCTTTAATTCTGCCGCCAAGTTCTGCAAGCGGGTTTTGCGTCGGGCACGTTTTGACCATATTGGACGTATTGGGGCCAAGCTGGCATCGCACCCTCCGGGTAGTAAACAGTTTTGGTCCCTGTCTAAAGCGGTTGAATTGAATTTCTGTCGTCCGACTTTACCTCCAATGCTGAAACCTGATGGGTCGCTGGCTCACTCTGCGAGTGAGAAAGCAAGTTTATTTGCATCTCTCTTTGCTAGCAATTCCCGTCTGGACGCTGGCTCCAAGCAACCACCTACTGTACCTCATTGTGACTCTTCGATGCCGAAGATCGCTGTGCACACTAAAGAGGCCCGGAGAGTATTGTGCAGTCTAGACGTGAACAAGGCCAGCGGGCCTGACGGCATTCCAGCGAGAGTGCTGAGGCTGTGTGCGCCTGAACTGTCTCCTGTGTTGACACGCTTGTTCCGCCTCTCTCTTGTAAAAAGAACGGTGCCGAAGTCCTGGAAGCTTGCAAATGTGCAACCAGTGCCCAAAAAAGGCAACCGTGCAGACCCTGCCAATTACCGACCGATCGCCATTACCTCCATTCTGTGCAAAGTTATGGAAAGGGTACTGAACAGTAAGCTGCTGACCTACCTTGAAGACAATAATCTCCTCAGTGACCGTCAATATGGCTTTCGCCGCGGACGGTCAACTGGCGATCTTCTTGTGTATGTCACGCACTGCTGGGGCGAGGCCATCGAGAGATACGGCGAAGCACTTGCTGTATCGCTTGATATCTCGAAGGCTTTTGACAGGGTCTGGCACGCAAGTCTACTCAGTAAGCTTCCTGCTTATGGCATCCCCGCTGGTTTTTGTAGCTGGATATCGGACTTCCTTAGCGAGCGGTCGATCCGAGTAGTCATTGATGGCTGCTCCTCTGACCTTATGGCTATTGATGCCGGAGTTCCTCAGGGGTCTGTTCTCTCTGCAACTCTTTTCCTGCTGCACATCAATGACCTACTTCAGCCCGGTATTGTTGGGTATGCAGATGACAGTACTGTGTCAGAGAGATACTTGTCCAGCGCAAAAACCAGCGTGGAAGAAGTTCGTTCCTTGAGAGAGGCTATGGTGGAGCGGACAGATTTGACCTTAAGCCTTGTCTCCCAGTGGGGTGATGACAATCTGGTCTCCTTTAACGCCACCAAAACACAGGCGTGTCTTTTTACCGCTAAAAGGAGTATTTTCGAACAAACGCCTACTTTTCGGGGTGCGTCTGTTCCTGTGACTGATCGCCTCGAGCTCCTAGGCATGGAGTTGACATCCAGTCTCAACTTCGGCACCTCCATTGAGTACAAAGCCCAAATTGCGGCCAAAAAACTGGGCATCCTTAATAGAGTGAAGGGATACTTTACGCCTGGACAGCTTTTTACCCTATACAAAGCGCAAGTCCGATCCTGCATGGAGTATTGCAGCCACCTTTGGGATGGCTCAGCTAAGTATCAGCTTGCCGCGCTTGACTCGGTGGAACGCAGAGCCAAGAGGCTCATCGGCGACGTTAAACTGGTAAATGCCAAGCTTCACAGCTTGGCTCATCGCCGCAAGGTTGCCTGCTTGTCGGTCTTCTACAGACTGTACTTCGGTGAGTGTGCTCAAGAACGCCACGATCTTATCCCACCAGCCCCCTTCTACCATCGGACATCTAGACGCACTGCAAGTTACCATCCTTACCTTGTTGCCATTCCACCAATTCGCACCAAGCGCTTCCAAACATCCTTTATAATGCGCACAGCGAATGAATGGAACTCACTACCTGCGTCAGTGTTTCCGAACGCATTTAATCCGAATCTCTTCAAAGTTAGAGTGAACAGGCTTCTTCTGGGTAAGCTCACTCCATCGTCGACTCTGTCTCTGTCATTGACCTAGACTAGAGTCAAGAGCAAACCCATCAAAAGTAAAAAAAAAAAAAAAATGTATGACTGACGGAGGAAGGTACAAAAAACAAGATTTTACTATTCGTTTTCGGGTAACACTTTTTGACCGTTATTTTTTTGACACTTCTTTGTTCGAACTATTTTGATGATTGACAAATGAAAATTGTATGTTTTCTTACTCCTTCGTTGTTTTTTTTTCGTTGCGAGATCAAAGATAATTGCAGTGATTGCGATTGGCGGGATACTTCATTCGGATAAAATGGTTACTTTGAGATTGAGATAAGAAAATATGAAAAAAAATTTATTGGCACAGAAAGAGATATCAACTAAGCCATTAACGATGGTTTTAGTAGTACTTAAATGATGTTAGTCAAGACAAAAATACGACTGAGCGATTCTTTTCGGATTTAATCGTAAACATATGCGACTTTAAAACGTTAGATACCCACGGTTAACCGTTAAATACTGTCGGTCGTGGATCTTGGCAGACGATCTTGCAGCATCGGCGGATAATCCGATGTCTACTAAATCATCATATGCCTAACCTTATCCCATGACCCTTAGGGTGGGAGCAATAAACATTTTTTCTTCTCTTTTTTCCTATCAACCGTCCTCTTTGTTTTCATGTCATTCCTCACACAATCCTTACATCTTTTTTGTTCTTTCTCTTCCACACCATCCATCACTACTAAATTATTTAGGTAATTTTACCTGTATTGTGATATCTTCTTATATCTTATTTTATATCTTTGTTTGCTGTCTGTTCTTCTCCTAACAAACTACTTTTGCGAATGAACGGTAGAATCAATTATTATTATTTATTAATTAAATGTAAATGTTGATTTTCAAAATGATGGCCTGCATAAGTAAAATGATGGCAATTCCGTTCGATGGCCTAATTGAAATAAATGATTGGACTTTGATCTTGACATTGATCAGGTGAGATAGTCAAAGGTTATCAATCATAAATTAATATCAATAAAAATCGCACGCTATGAAAAATCATCTGAGAACGGCTTGACCGAATTGGATAATGGTTTTTTTTTGTGTGGTTTAATATTGTCCGAAAAAGTTTTTTTATATTTTTATTTAAGGTTCATTAGATTTTTTTGTCGATTCGACAAAAAACCCAAAAAGACAGATTCGCGAGATTTACAGCTTACAAAGCCACTTATGAATTGAAAGAGTCACATTGGTACTTACCCGCGTTTGAACACACAACCTCACGAGTTGTCTTAGCAAATAGGCCTAAAATAAAATAAATAAAAATTAAATTATAGATTTAAAAAAACTCCAACACAAAAACCTCTCAAAGCAAAAAAAAACCGTGCTCGCGTCGGGGAACTGCTAAGTAAATAAAATAAACTGCTGTAAACGTTGGCGGTTCCCCGACTCGAGTACGAGGTTTATTTTTTGCTTTTTAGAGGTTTTTGAGTCGGGGGTTTTTTAAATTTAAAATTTAATTTTTATTTCATGCTTTTTAAACTACATATAATATACCTAGTAGAAGACACGCTTCAGTCGAAAATCTATCCAATAATGACACGATAATAATGACACGATAGCTTGCGAAAAAACCCAGATTCAAAGAGTAAAATGCAAATAACTTTTGAACGGCTGAACCGCCGTTTTATTCAAACATAGCTAAGAACACCCTCGACAAAGACACCTTTGAAACAAAAAAACAACTAAATTAAAATCGGTTGATCTGTAAAGGAGCTATGAAGGCACACAGACACACAGATACACAGACATACACATACACAGCAACACACGTCAAACTTATAACATCCCTGTTTTCCGTCGGGAGTTAAAAACGTTTGGTCAAGGTATTGGTATGTCGACTGTACATAAAACAAAGGTAAATAAACAGAGTGCTAACATTCAATCACCACAAATGTCGTATTGACATCCTTCACTTACGTGGGTGGTTTTCTAATCAAAGTCTTAACCATCGCCTCATGTCTAGACGCTCATAAAAGTGAGTCTGTTGTTATCAGCATATTAAGGCCTCCCACTCCTTATGACTCCCCATATGACTTTATTGAAAGCGGCGTTGGTGTCTATGTATTGTTTTGTAAAATAACTTAACTTGTGTGTATTGATAAATAAAAAAGAGCTCTTAGCTAAATAATTGCAGTTACACGCGTAGCACGAAGAGGGTTCCGGGGTGGTCTTTTCAGAGGTGACGGGGTGTCCAGGTGCTGATGGTGATCACCGGGGTGGTTTTAGTGAGATAAAAATCCCACATTCCCTGTTCTTGGCCCCAAAAGTCCAGGCGTCTTTTGAAGGTTTCCCCCGTAAACAAAAAAAAAGTCGATCTGCAAGGTTAAGCAATGCTTGATGAAGTCAGTTCGTGGATTGGTTACCAATTATTACGCACCGAGACTCCTCCGAGCCCCGGATAGTACATTTACCCCGAGTTTCACAGCTTAAAATTATCGCAGAATTAAAGTGACAAATTGTCAAGCAAGCAAGCAAGCAATCAAGGATCATCTCACGCCTGTCCTTCATGAGCTTGAGAGTAGGATCAGAGAGCTTTTTGTTCCTATCTAAACGATGGGTCTTGAAGAACGAGACTTGAGGAGACTTGGGATTTGAGGATTATCGAGTCCTCCCCCTCTCTTCGAACTTCAGATAACCCTATAATACTCCATCATAAACTGCTCAATTCCTCTTCGAGTTTGGTGATCTTTTCGTCGGACCGGAGTGTGCGCGTGTTGTACGTTGCCAGGTCCAGTCGTCGGTATTTGTTGGGGTAGCCGGATCTCGTCCGGGATTCTCAGCACCCCTTGCCATACCGTAAACTCGACCGCTACCGTAGTCGAGGGTAGGCTGGCTGCCGGGCACTATATTATACTATGTTTTATTTGTGCTATTCATGGGGAGTGCTTTGCAGGCGGGTTGGCGATCGCAGTATGGTTATTACAAATGCACAGAGAACGTTGCTACCCATTCTCTGGTTTGTCCCTTACTATCTCGCCTCTTACGACACCCACGGGAAAACATGGGATGGTGAAATTATTTATGCCTGACATCATACGATAAATGTTGTAGATTCCAAAAAATATACATACCATTTTTTTTATTTACAATAAATTAGGTAGGTTTAGGTAGCGTATTAAGGTAGCATAAATATGTCGGGATACTTACACTATCGTTTTTACAATTAATTTGTCCCGTGTTCTGTTTGGTCATGGTCACCTCATTAGACAGAGACACACTACCAACGGGAGCCCTCTCACGCGGACCGGTTTTTGCGCCATAGTGCACAGTCTAGTAGTAAGAAGTATAAGGTCTTTGGATTGATCAAGTGACACTTTGATAACTCTTGGTATTCTTATTTTTCTCAAAGCTATGGCGCCGCTTTCGTTGAAAGAATGACACTTGTCTGTAGCCTTTTTGCTTCTTGCGACTTTGCGATTATTTATCTGTTGAAATAATTTATGGCATTGCGACTTCTTTACAAACTTGACATTCGTATGTAACTTTGGTAACATTTAAATGCTATGGTACTATATATTTGACCTCATGATGGAGCCGTAAGGTAATCAGACCAGATAGCACTGTCGTGTTTGGGCTCAATGGATATGTATTTTCAAGCGATTTCACACGTGACGGTTGACAGGACTTTTACCAATATCTGTCAATAAATATTATGTTAAAATTGATTGAAAATTATTTTCTATTTTTTGGTTTCGTTTTCTTGTAAAGCATGTTTTTTAGTTTTTCTAAACTATTTTTTTTTCTTTTTAATCCTATCTCTAATCTTGGAGATCCTGGTGAGGATAATGGGACAAATTATTTAAATTATTGCATTGTCATCGGTCTTTGATAAGTGTGCAAAGTTTCAAATTAATCCGAAGTTTTGAAGGAGGTGAAAATCACGTTCAAAGTTTCCGTTCATTGATACATAGACACATACATAACATGCTAATAAAAGCGTTTTAAAAAACAAGTAAAATTAAAAAAATAACCCGGCATAATTTTATTTCATATTACATAATTTATCTATAATAGTAGTAGACACGCTTCGATCGTCTATCTGTTGAACACGTAATTATAACACAATATCTTGCGGGATAGACCGATTCAAACAGTAAAATGCCAAGAATAACTAGTAATAACTTTTGAACGGCTGATCCGATTTTCATCAAACATAGCTATTAACATTCTTGACAAAGTGACCTTATATTTATTTATTTGATTAGGTTCACCAACAACTGTTTACACTTAATTATAACAAAAAATACATGCTTAAACTTATCTTACAGTGCAACAAGTACTTATAGGCAAACACCACATTTACAATTTTTCATTCCCCTTTCAACTTTCAAACAATATAACGAAATCAGGAGCTATGATGCCACAGACAGATACACATATCAAAACCTACATAGCAAAACCTTTAATACCTTCGAATAATCTCCGTACAAAATGAGAGGATTTCTGTTTTCAGAAATTGCAGCTTTCATAAGCTAATCAAGCAATAATGAGTAGACTTAAAGCGGTTTTGCTTCGAGTAATCTTGGTTTAAAATAACAGTATCTTTGCTTATAGAAATGTTCGCTTTTACAGCAGACTTCCAATCATACTGGTTACTGGTAGTGTGTTTCAGTATCTTTTTGAAGTTATTCAAGCTTTCAAATCAAAGCTCTTTGGCTTCTAGAAAATTCCGTCCTTGCAGCAAAGACCTCAAACATACTGGTACCTACATACTGCATAGTACCGTTGCTTTTCATTCACTTTTGACTGAATAGGGTTTTCTCGGTAACTCTTGGCGAATATTTTCTGATTTTCATCTCGAAATAAACTTTTCACTTAAGGCGGTAGCGACTGAGTAGTCTGCGGAATTAAGTTCTTAAGATTTTTGCAAATTGTGACGCTGCATTACTTTGAGTATTATTTAAAAAAATCGCCTACCGTTAAAAAATTGTATTCACCGAAGTTTTGTCTTTAAAATCACTAATAAAACACTGTTTTGTTAAAATTGGCACTTTGTTGGAATAGTCACTTAAGCGAAAAAAAAATATGGATGTTTTAATGTTCTTGTAATTATTATATTCTAGGTACCGGTTAAAACAACTTATTCATATAGTGGTGGAGGTGTCGAATAACTTTGTAATAAATTCTAAAATAACCAAGCTGAGTTATTAACAAGCAATTTGCTGCGAACCGGAAGACGATGCTTTGGAAGGCCTCCACTAGGTGGATGACCTGGTTAAGGTGGCGGGAAGGCGCTGGTTGCGAGACGCACGGGATCGGCCAATGTGGCGACGCCTGGGGGAGGCCTATGTCTAGCAGTGGACGTCTTTCACCTGAAATGATGATGAATTTGCTTGAACAAAAGAAGTTAGAGAGTTTAGTCACTTTTCAGTACTTTGGAGGAAAATTTCTCCCAATAGGTTGAGATTGGGCCGCAAAAAAAAAATACCTGTCTGTTATTTTAGACTAATCTCTAAAATATATCAAAATAAATCAAATCGGAGCTGGACAGTTGGGCACCTTTCCTTAAGAGTTAGAGATTGCCAAACAACACGAAAATTTTATATTTTAGCTACCGTGACCCATCGCCCATAAGACCCTTACTCTTTATTTGTATTTTTTCCTACTCCTCCATTATTCTTTTCTGATTAATTTCGTTGCGGGATCCACGACAGTTAAATTCATTCTCCGGTACTTCGTCGAGCTTCATTGCCTAGGCGTTTTTCTGGTGGTTGCCACTGTTGATTCTGGCTTTCAGGACTTGCAGTGGTTTGGGAATAGTACGGTGGGATGGTCCCAAAAAAAAAGGACCCATACTCCGCTTTAGTGCCGTAAAACGTTTACTTAGTAAAGTATACTCCTAAGTAACGGCTAGGTTAAAGATTTAAAAAAATGACTGAATTATAACTATTACATCTGCTTTAAAACAAATTTGACAACACGATATTTTCGCTTCTTTTGCATACTTTTCCAAAACGACCTGAATGTTTAAATATATTTCTACACTGAAAAAATGATTGTTAGAATTTTTTCATAACCTACATAGGTGTAAATGAAAAAAAATATTTCGCAAACAAATCTGTCCAAAAGGAAGTCCAGTATTGATATTCTGGAAGTACCGCGTTAATATTGGGGAACAAGAATATACGCTTTAAGGCGATATATACGCCCCAATGTTAACGCAGTACTGGCCGTGCGCCATCTCGGAGCCAAAATATCAATATTGAACCTCCTTTTGAACAGTTTTGTTTGCTAAATATTATTTGATTTACATATGTTATTTCAGTTATGAAGAAATTCCAGCCATCAATTTATCTGTGTAAAAATATTTTTAAACATCCGAGTCGTTTTGGAGGAATATCCAAAAGTTGCGAAAAATATCGTGTTGCTCATATTTTTTTTAAAGCTAAACTATTTGTTATACGAAACAACCATGTTTAAAAAATAATGTACATGATACAATAATAAATACATATTTTTGTGAAACCTTTTAATCTAGCCGTTACTATGGAGTATGCTTTAGAAAGTTATCGATTTACGGCACTAAAGCGGATGTAGGCCCTTAACCAAGTCGTTACTTTAGAAATTGTGACAGGACGAGCGGCTACTTTTTAAAGGCGAACGGCAGGCTTGTATGGGAATTTCGTACCGCTATTAATATTTCGTGTTTTGGGATATTTTTTGTTTTAATTGATAGTTAATATGATAGATAATCCCTTTCTAATTTATAAGATTTTTAGAACTTGGGACGTAAAAGTTATAACTAGTTTTATTTTTTAAGGTTATGTACTAGTGTGCCAATGTAGATTGTTACATTTAGGTAAATGTTACATATTGTTACATAATGGTATAGAGTAAATGTTCGAAATTGTTTGTTGCTATCCTTTGTAATGGTTTTACTTACCATTAAGTAGGTAGATTGAGGTGAGTATCGTACCTACTTATGAGATACCTATGTGCAGCAGCGGACTGCGACAGTTTGATAATGATTATTTTGATTATATTAAATGTTATTTCTAAATAATTAATTATCATTTCAGTATTTGTGTTATTTTACATAAGGCAACTTATATAACATAGCTGTGTTTAGTGTACGATTTTATTACGTGTATTTATTAAAACATTTTTATTGATATTATTAATTAATCCGAAGTTCTAAAAATAGTAAACTTACATGAAAATTAATGGCTTAATTGCCCTAACAAGTGGTACAAATTCTATAACCGAACAGCAAAAAAAAGTATGCGGTACAAAATCTGCCGTTCACCTTTTCGTTATTTTCAGAATTCGAGATAATGATTGAAGTTTTGGACCAAAAAAATCGTATTTCATACAGGACATGACTAAGCTCACTTTCCACTGCAACCTATATTATAAGCAAATTTTTTTATACAATTGGTCACTAATTCTATTCAACCCATACATACTTTAAGCGAATACAACTGCTCATATAATAAAAATCAACCTAAAATACACACTGCTAAAGTCGATACTTGATTTTTTTAAATTTATTTATTAAATCTTCATGCAATATATTGGTACGTAGGCGGACTTAGTGCCTAAGGCATTCGCTACCAGTCAATCAATTTTATTGCGATGGGTTGAAATTATAAATTCATGTACTTATAGCCTCATCCTCCCTTACAAAGAAACCGTGCCGAAGTAACTAGCGTTTTTCGTTTGACTAAACTGATTATTTTTATAAGTACATAAGTCGCGTTCGGTTCCGGTCCACGGGGTGTTAGAAGCGATTTGCTAGTAAAAGGGTTACTCGGTACGTGAATATTTTTTTCCGAAAATACAGTGACGATTTGTTTTATAGTATTTCTTGCATGTTCTTACAGTTTCATTGTAACAAAATATGATACATTACAAATTTAAAAAATCGAGAGCAGCTTCTCAGAAATTTAAAACCACACATCACACATCTATTGGAATCAATTTTCAAAGACTCGTTCGAATAATCTTTGAATTATGAGCCCAATATTCCACAATTTTGCGCTTAGGAGCGATAGTTTAATACAAGAATAATAAAAAAAATCTAGACTCCAGATTCTCGAACATCGGCGCCAAGTTGCCAGTCTGTCGGTTTTTTATCGGTTACATTTCGGGGAGTGTGCGATGGAATTGCATGAACTAATTCCTCCTAGCCCGTTCCATCATCGGACTACAAGACGTACGGCGATGCGACATCGGTACTTGGTGGACATCCCACCCATACGCACTAAACGTTTTGGGAATACTTTTATTATGCGTACAGCTAAGGAGTGGAATTCCCTGCCAGAGTATGTATTTCCTAATAGCTACAACCTGGGAAAGTCAAGAGTGAATAGGTTTCTTCTAGGCAAGCGTGCTACATCGTCGACCACATCATCGCTTACCATCAGATGAGATAGTGGTCAAGCGCGAGCCTATCACTAATAAAAAAAAACACTCATTTTATGATCAATTCTAGAAAATGTTAATTTTACACACAATTCAATAACAAATCGATGCATATCGCGACATATAGTGATATTTATTTGAACCAAATAACCTTTCTTAGCGTCGGGATCCCGTGACTTCAGTTTACTTGAGTTGTGGCGCAATTAGGTCCAACTTTCCTAGGGTTTCATACTGTAAAGGGAAAAGTTCAAGCTTTTGTGGGTTTCCCCTTGTAACCATGCCATTGTTGGTAGGAACCTTTTGTTTGTGTTACCTTGAACTTGGCTTTTCTAAACCAATCTTTTTGTTTGTACTATATGTGCGCCTAGTTGATCACCATTGGGTATACTAAAACGTACTTAAACTGTGTTACCTTTTACGTCATTGTGCTAGTTTAGGTACGAGTAATGAAATCAATTGTTTATATAATTTTGGCTTTACGCACGTCATATCTAATGTAGGCAGGTACTAGAGCAACATGCTTGTTTTCATTAAGCAAGGGCGTCTGACAAGGCCATCGGCGTTAACAAACATTCCTGGTAATGTTCATGTTTATAGATCATATCAGAAATAAGCGACTTCCTAGGATTGCGTTACCAGTTTTTTGGTTCTAGGATAACAACTGATCACAAAAACTAATCAGAATGGCTGGCTTAAAATTGAATGAATTGAAATAAGTTTTAAGGAGTTTTTGTGTCGCGTGTAAATGGGGCCTTTGTAATCCTTCATCATAGATCATCTTAACATGAATAAGTCTTCTATTGTATGAAATTCTGCGCGAAAATTAAAGTTACTGATATAAAGCCGGTCACGATGTACTTGATCGCTGCCAAAGAGCCGAATTATATCAGGCTTTACGCGGACGCCTGGCAACCCTCGCTATAAGAGACTTCTGTCATGGATCTGTGTAGCATAATCAGGGTATAATGTTTCCACTGCTGCGGCTCAGGCGTCCTATCTGTGGTCGCGGATAAATTTGAAAGAGAGTTACCGCGGCCCTGGCACAAACAACTTAAGGAACAGGGGTTGGTTTTAGTCAGTAAAAGTCTGACAAGCCTTCCCGCTCCACCCAGAGCAGGAGAAGTTATTGGATGATTTCCCAAACTCAAATAAAATAAAAAATGGCCTCCTATCTGTGAGAGAGAATGACTGATGAATGACGATCCACCACACGAACGGGTGGGTTCAGAGCGGGTATCCCACGGGAACATAATCCCGGTATAACACAACAACAGAAAATCAGTATCCTATTACGTCCTAATCAAGGCAATGGTCTACTTGTGTGCCAAGTTTAATCTAACTCCGTTTAGACGTGAAAAGGTATCAATCAAACAGACAGACAGTTAATATTTCGCATTAATAATAGTACCTGGGCGACCGAGATCTGCTCGGGTGAAAATAGAGAAAACGACGTTTACTAAAAATGAAACCTAGCTAGATCAATGTATCGCCCCCGAAACCCATACTAAATTTCATGAAAATCGTTGGAGCCGTTTCCGAGATTCAGATTATATATAATTGTACATATATACAAGAATTGCTCGTTAAAAGGTATTAGATTAGTATGGATTACGGTTCCAGTGTTCGCAAACGCTACTGCATCTAGGAACTTCTCAGTAGGAGCCGGGATTTGGACAAGCCCGGTTGATGGCAGTAGGCTCGCTCCATATAGGGTAAAAGCCGGATGGTTTTTACACTTTTTAAAATCACTCTTATGGCTCTCAGTACAAAAATCAAAATATCTTATTTGTAAAACTGGCCGGTTCTTTGGTTTTTTATCTACAATTATAGGCAAAGTAAAAAACATTATCTGTAATATTGCCAGAGTTTAATTAGCGATTCTTTAGGTCCTCTATATATTCGGACATCTCACTTGCCTAATCCATGTAAATTACGTTAAGGATAGAAGCCAAGAAACAGGACATCTATCCCGCAAAAACTTTGATCGCATTTTGCCTTCCCATGCAATCGCACAGAGTCATTAGATACGTCAACTTAGTGGTAGTTGGAGAATCTTTCGAAAATAGCATGTGGTTCATCCGTGAAACTAGAGTAATTACAATCGGGGCAACTATACCCCTGGGGCAACTATACCCCTGAGGCAACTATCCTGGTTTTACCCATAATAGATGCACCTCCGTCTCTGCCTTTTTATTTTTTTATGGTATGTGTCGTGCCTGGCCCAAATAAACTCTTTTTCTATCTTTGTAACCCTTCGGGATTACAGACCTTATTTTATGTATATCTTTGTACCCTAATCCCCTTACCATTTGTTTTCCAGTCATGGTCTCTCGTCGGGATCGTAATGATGATCGCAGCCGGTCTCATCATGTTCACGTACAAGGCCACGCAGTTCAACCTCCTCGGCTTCAACTTCCTGATAATCGCGTCGTTCGCGGCGGGCTTGCGCTGGACCTTCGCGCAGTTGCTCATGCAGAAGTCCAAGCTGGGCCTCCACAATCCCGTGGATATGGTATTCCACGTGCAACCCTGGATGTTCATCTCGCTGTTGCCGTTCGCCGTTCTGTTTGAAGGTAGGTGCCTGTAAAATACATGTTAATTTTTTTGTGTGTCCGGCTACTTCAAAACCACATATAAGGTTTATTTTCTCATTCTGCGATGCAAGTACAAAATAAGTGGCCTGTGCGATAGTTTTGCTCTCGAGTGTAGTTAGTAGTATTATTTTATGTATATTTTCTCATAGAATAAAGTTTGTTAAAATAAAAGTTACAAAACTTGTTAGTTATCAAGTCCCAATTATTTTTTCAGTGTACTGAAGTCTTTTCACCTCTGCGTCCCCACATTTCTCGTTTGCGTCCCTGACACACAATCCTCACCCGCATCTTTTGCTTTTTAGCATGCAAAAATACCTAGCTCTAGTAGAAAGAGGCTAACAGATCTAGGTATCAAATTATGGAGGTATCCTCCAGTTAGGTAATCAATTATGGAGAGGTCACCAGTATGGAGGTATTCGGGAAGTCCTGGAAACCTCTATTGAAAAGGGAGGATTTATAACATTAGTTAGGACTGCATTGCATCACAAAGTACGTAAGCGGCGGCGCACCGCATACAGAGAGTCCACTACGAACAAAGCGCCAATTTGCACGCACACATTGATATTACGATTTTACAGGAATTCTCGGGCAGTATTCAAAAAGCTCAGTCAGGGCTGTCATCGTCACAAGTGCTAGTGCGGGCGTTTGTCACATCGTACGTAATAATAAGTACCATAATAAGTACCTATGTCAAATATTTAAGTGATTATTTTCTGCATTAACAACAATACCAATACTTTTAACGAATAAAAAATAAAAAAGAACTACAACGAATACCAATAGCGGACATTACAAAGCACCTCAAAAGGCTGGAGTATGGAACTATTATGATAATAAATAAAAAAGTGCTACAAAAGTAACCATTTTGCGTTGTAAGGTTGTATTTTTAAAATTAGTTGGTTTATAACCGTTTGACATATTTTGTTTGTTTACTTTTTATTTTTTGCTCAAGCGAATAGAATATAAGTTATGTTTATGTAGATTTAAGTTTTTCTAAACCTAGACAAGGATCGCCTTTCGAAAGACACTTATGAAAATAAAAAAAAAACAACTTAGCCCGTTGTCGACGATCTCTTTGAATTATTAATGCATTGGGTTGTGGTATATTCTGAAGTGTCTCAGTGCTGAGCTTTTAAACAAGTGACATTCTATCAACGATTGCGATTAGATTTTTTTTTTTATTTTATTGTAAATAGGCTCGCGCTTGACCACTATCTCACCTGAATGTGAGAAAAAAAAAAAAAAAAAAACCACTATCTCAAAATGTCAAAAATGTATGGCTATGTCAAACGATATCGACATGTCACGTGATCAATCCCTTAAATTTTGGCATTTCGAACATGGCCATCGCTGAAATCGAAGAACGCTTGTCTTGAGTCTCTTCTTCTTCTTCTTTAGAGCCTTTGATCAATGGACAATTGGAAACCATCGCGTCGCCCACACAAAAATACGGAAGTTTGGTGGAGGATTGGCTTAAAAATATGGAAGTTTGTTTATACCATTTCATAACATAATATCACGCCAGTTCGCTTTTAAGGTGTACGCTGATCTCTCATTTCACCGGTTATGTTCAAGTTTCATGATATTCGGGTTATCTATTCTGTCATTATAGGTACCTTACTAAACAACTTGCCTATTAGGTAGGTACTCGTACAACTATAAACTGAAAAAAAATCTTTTTACAAAAAACTACAAAGTGAAAAATAATAATATTATTTTTCACTTTGTAGTTTATATTTCTTATAAAAAAGTCGGTGTCCATAACGCAATAAATTGGTACCTACGAAAAACACCGACTTCCGAGTTATTTTTCAATTTGTAAATTTTTTATTTGGATGTCGGTAGTATTTTTTTGTGAAAAGTTTTTTTATTCTATAAGCGATGGCGATTCTCGAATCGAAATGCCAAAAAAGGAATTGTTCACGTGACATTTCGAAAGCGCGTATCAATCCAAATCATATTCTAAATTTGAAAATAACTATATTTGTTTTTTATATTTGCACGACTAAACGATTTAGCCGATTTAGGTGAAAGGTGGTGATGGCGATGTTTGAGATACAGAAAAGGACGTAGGTTGGTTTTCATCCTGGGAGTGTGTCTCTTGAGTTGATAAAACAATTGACGCGGGCGAAGCCTTGGGCAGAAACTACTCCCATATGTTTTTGTCATTTTACTAATCGCTGTCGCGACGTTTTTGTTGATTCGATTTCTATTGTCTAAAGCTTCTTGTTAGGACTTCTACGTCTACCTCTACGCTTGCCGATGCGACTTCTCCACTCCCGGAATCGTTTTCTCCACGTACCGGTCAACAATCTTTCGGCAAACATTGCCAACCTACTCTCACATCAGCTTGCTATCGATAACGCCAGCTCCTTGCCAGATAATTTCATTTCGGTTCTTACTCCGATAGCATACCAAGAGCTAAGATAGTTGCGTTGAGTTCGTATAGCTGAGGTAATTTTTTCATATTTTTTACACCTTTTATTGCTGATAAGCTCGCGCTTGACCACTATCTCACCTGATGGTAAGCGATGATGTGGTCGACGATGAAGCACGCTTGTCTAGAAATAAACTATTCACTCTTGACTTAAAGACCCCTAGATTGTAGCTGTCGGGAAGCACAGACTCCGGCAGGGAACTCCACTCCTTAGCTGTACGCATAATAAAAGTATTCCCAAAACGTTTAGTGCGCATGGGTGGGATGTCCACCCATGCGCACCGATGACGTACCGATGATGAAATGGGCAGGAGGAATTAAATCGGATTCTATCGCACACTCCCCGAAATTTAACCGATAAGATCCGACAAGCTGGCAACTCGGCGACGATGTTCAAAGCTCTAGCTTTGACTTGACCAGTTTACGATCTGAACACAAGTATGAAAAACTAGGTACGCTATGCGAGCTAAGCTTGAAATAACTGAGTTTAGTTCTTGGTCTTAAAGTAGCTTTATCCTTTAAAGAAACTAGTAGAATGCCTTGCTCCATAGTGAAGCTTTACAGTGAGCGGACTCAAATTTGTAGACCAATCCAACTAACCGTCTCTACGTTTAGACACCATAGGTAGGTACTCGTATATCATAGTTCGAAATCAAATCGAGCAGTCGTTAGTAATTAAAGTCTTTGCCCAGCAGTGCAGTATTTTTGTTCTTCGATATCTGAGTGCAAAAGCCGTTTTTATCCGCTAGAGGATAAAATAAATTGAATTTAGAACTTCGTGTGCACTAAGTTTGTGAATTCAAAACATCATTTAACCTATTTACTCCTACCTCCATGGTGCTGAAATTATCATACAACCTTTTTTAATTTGTTAAAAACTCACTATACTTTTTTTAATTTGCTTTGTGCGCGCCATTTTCTTTTCAAGTCATATTGATAAAACCTTAGGTTAAAAACAAGAAACTTGAAAACAAGTGAAAATTCTAAAATGAGTGACTATAACGACAAGGAAGTTTATTTGACGCCAACAGAATTGATGAAACTGTTAATAATTCGCAAATGAGCTTTCTCCCTTAACAATCACGCGAGAAGTATTTGAAACAGTACGATATGTTTAACACGTGGCGACTAGCTAAAGGAGCCAAAACTCTCTCAGAAAACGTTTTGCTGGCATATTTTATTGAATTATCCGAGACCAAGAAATCAAACGCTCTATGGAGTACGTATTCAATGCTAAAAGCAGCATACCTATCCTAAATTAGTGGCATTTTTATAATAAGCCTCATCTATTCATCAACCGAAAATCGAAGGTTTTCACAGCATCTGAAATTGAAAAGGTTCCTGAGTCAGTTGCACATTCAGTATATCAATCAAGTACTTAACATAATCTATTACGTACTTAGTAGATGTAGATAGGCATAATTATGTATGCATATCCATTTTATTAATTTATCAACTACAATACTCTTTATGTTACAGGTTGTTCTTATTTTATTTATTTATTAAAACTTTATGCATAAGTACAAAGGCGGACTTAATGCCTTAGGCATTATCTACCAGTCGACCTTAGGGTGGTGCAGAGATAAAACAAGGTAGGTGCAACTAAATGATAGGATGAACAGAGAAAAGATACGAAAAAAAAAAACAGGAATAATAAATATATACTTAGATACATACATACCTATAAACAATGTTATATAGAATCCGAAACGAACAAATCAATTTTGTGATGATTCTGCAAACTTCTTGCGAATGTGCTCACGTGCCTTCAATTTGAAAGAAAGCCGACTGGTTGCCATCCTGATGTTCTGAGGGAGCGCATTCCAAAGGGAGATTGCCTGGACAAAGAAGGACGAGTGAATAAACCCAGAGCGGTGAGAGGGACATTGTAGAAGACGATTATTGGTGGAGCGAAGATTCTTACTGTGGGCAGAGCAAAGGAATTGAACGTTAGAAGACAGATAAGAAGGGGAAGTGGGTTTATCAATAAAAGAAAACAGGGTAGTCAAGGCCCTCAGCGCTCTACGCTGACGAATGGGTAACCATTTTAAAAGGGATCGATATGGGGATACATGGTCGTACTTCCGGAGGTTGAAGACAAATCGAATGCAGTTATTCAGAAGCCGGTCAAGTTTATTGAGTAGATCTGCATTCAGGTCATAGTAGCACACATCTCCATAGTCAATTATGGGAAAGATTAGGGACTGTACAAGCATGGCCTTTATGTGAGCTGGGAGAAGATTTTTTAGTCGATACAACGAACGCAACGCTCCAGTGACCCTTCGGCTGACACTCGTTACCTGTTTGCGCCAGTCAAGGCAATTGTCGACGAACAGACCAAGATCCTTAACCTCGGAGCTAAATGGAATTGATACGTTGTCGTAGATTATGGGTGGAACAGTTAAGCCATCAATCTTTCTCAAGCTATGGGGACTTCCAAGTATGATAGCCTGACACTTCGTAGGATTAACCGCCACACCGAATCGGTCGGACCAGCCTTTAATCGTAATTAAATCCCGGTTTAACCTTTCGATCGCATCAGATAAGTTGTGAACACCTGACTGACAGTAGAGCTGTAAATCGTCAGCGTAAAGATGATACGCACACTGAAGCTCGGTGGTTATTAGATTAATGAAAATGGAAAATAAAAGAGGAGATAAAATACCGCCTTGAGGGACACCAGCTGCAAGGTCACACCACTCTGAAGAAGAGTCTCCAGCATGAACTGATTGCTGGCGCTCCCGAAGATAAGAGGAAAACCATTCCAGTACCTCGTGAGAGACCATAAGATAAGAAAGGATAGACAAAAGGACATCGTGATTGACGGTATTAAAGGCGTTTGAGAAGTCGATTAACACTAAAGTTGTAACTTTAGTGTCCTCCATTCCCCGCCTTATATCATCAGTCACTTTAAGGAGAGCTGACACGGTACTGTGCCCGGGCCTGAAACCGGATTGAAATGGGCTGATGAGGGAGTTGTGGTATATGAAGTGAGACAGTTGTTTATGAACACAGGCCTCGAGCACTTTGGACAGAAAGGGAAGTATGGAAATTGGGCGAAAGTGGCCGGAAAGAGTGGGATTGGGAATTTTAGGCAAGGCTCGGACATGAGCTTTACGCCACAAGGAAGGGAAAACACCGGAGTAAAGGGAAAAGTTATTATTGGTTTAAACGGAGCATGTCGAACTGATGAACTAACTTAATGTCAAAAATATTGAGAAACATTCAGATGACTTACTATTAATTAATTTACCTAATACAAAGACAAAAAGTATCTTGTGATTGTAAATGTTTCTTTCGAGTGCAAAGGTTTTTCACCTCATGCTCTTTTGATTCTCTCGCTAAAGCTCAGGATTCAAATTTTGGGAACCCTTCGCTTGCTCGGTCATCAAAATTGAGCACGCGGTTAAAAAGCAACTGCACTCTTGTATAACAAATAACTATTTATATTGTGCTGAGAGCCACTTATGTTCTTACCTTTTCCTATAAAGGGCATTATTAAACTTAGATTGAAGGCTCCCGCAGGCAAATAGAAAGGAAAATTATACCTATCTAAACAGCAATTTCAGAGCAATTTATACAAAAAAGCGTTGTTACATTGTCGTGTCGCACCTTTCTGCGACATGGTCATTAAAGCTCCCCTCCGTGACCTTTTGCTCACTCGCATTCACCACAATGTGTTGTTATTCAGACAACACCCATGGCGTACGACAGCCATTTACATAATCTTCATAATTTATACAGCTCAGCCTGTCAACTGTGCAGTCACACGTTTTGTTTACCTTAATAGGGGCTTGTGTTGATCTTGAAGGTTGAACAACGCATGCCAGGTTGGTCCACGAATGAGCAACCATACATTTCCAATTCAATTTATTGCATCCATAATGTACTTATACAGGTGGTAAATAAAAGTATCAGAAAATATTATGAATCCTATCGAGCACAGCAACATTCTAGATGCAGTCAGTGTCTAGGACAAAGGTTATAATACCGTTCAATATTTAATTTTTCCTTATTAACATTTTAATTATCTATGGCCTTTGTATCGGTTTTAGGCATAAGTTGACATAAGTTCGTAAATAGGTTTTGTGGAATTAATCGCTGTCACCAATGCGCAACCATACTGAAGTACAACAACGGTTAAGTTATTAACAAAGACACATTGGGAACGGTCGTACGTCGTACAAATATACTCAAATACCTAATTATATTTGCGCAATCAACGTGCATGGAGACACAAAAATTTGTGCGCGCCCTGCCTAAGCCGGTTAATTATTGGTTTTCAATAACGCTCTTTTAACGTTTAGACCCCGCACAAAATAAACTATAATAGTAGTTTATGAAACTGTCGCATTTCCCTCCCGCAATCGGGTACAAATAATAATTGATGGAAACTCCTTGGTGATATTAACTTCTTGGATTTGCCCTGTATCGAAAAAGATAAAAAAATGTTTTGTTGCATTATTTTGTTAGAGAAAAAGTGTTATAATAAAATTCTATTTTTAAATTTCGGTATTGTGTTTATAAAGTATGTCAATATAAAGTTTATAATTCGAATATTACGATATGAGAGTAGATAAAATTGATTATAACATTTAATAACTGGTTATTTTTAAACTAGTTCCAAGCCATGACAGTTATCCTTATTTTTTATTGAATTTATCCGTCAGATATTCAATTGCGTAATTTTTAATAAAAATATTATATATTTCTCCGTACTTTGAAAAGCACGTTGAGCCGTTGGTCCCGGCTTTCACTTGTAGACTTTTGACATTCATTACAGATAGTCCGAATCCCGAAAGGGACAGCTTTACTCTGTAACTGGGTATGAAGGTCAGGTATGCAGTTCCTCTATGTCGAATACTGGTAATCAACCGCATCCGATTAGACAGTTCAATTTAATTTATTATTTATGTTACTTTAAGGGCCTTCCACCGCTTCATAAAACCCCATTTGGCCAATAATTTGACCTTTCGGTAATAGTCAAACAACAAACTCATAAGAACATATCAACAAGCAATTTCAACTCTTTATTACATTAGTCTGGTAGTCTGGAATGGCACGTCGACGATGGGAGGTAATCTCCTGTCTGCCAGTCCGTCGCGTCGCGGTCGCAAGGAAATAGACCTTAGAAAGGATGTTAGCAAAGACGCTTTGGAAGATAGCTTCGGAAATGATGCAGCAAATTAATAATCTTCATGCTGCTGACTTCAGACACAACGCAGGAAACCACACAGCCTTTAACTGGATTTGTTTTTATATGTTCCTTGTCAACTCGTCCACTTTTTGAGATAATTGAGTAACGTTTTAAAGCAGTCAAAGGTAGATGGCTCAGCAAAGCACTGGACCTCAATTTCAGTGTCCCCGCGCCTCTGAAGTGAGTCTTTATCAGACATTTATTTGTGTTAACATTTTGCTGTGGTCTCACATTGGTTTTGAAGTGCCTTGAAATATAAATTGGGTTAACATTTGCAACTAAAAGACGTTCACTGCTGGATATACGCATCTCCCAAGTGCTACCGCATCGACCGGTCCTATGTGTCTCGCATCCAGCGGATTCCCACACAAATAAATAAATTAATATTCTGTTGATAGAAAGATCGAGGCAAGAAAAGTAGTTTATTAGGTTGTCAGGTCAGGAGTTCATAAATAAATACTAAAATGACGCGGCATTTATGAAAAATGCTCATTAATTTTTTTTTAAACTTTTTCCTGCTATGTTTCTGATTACCTAAATTGGACCGAAGTCCTATCGTCTCGAATGACCTTCCCATTCAACCGATCTTTTTCCAAATGGTGGCAGCCCTGGTATGTAGTGTAGGTTAAAATGTTCTGCAGTCCGTACTAAGTAATTTTTTAATTCATTTAATTTTTACCACAGTTACCTATGTATTTTACCTCGAAACAAAATACAATTATTTACAATGTGAATAGCTTAATTACCCGTACACTTTTAACCGACTTCTCAAAAAGGAGGAGGTTCTATGTTCGACATTATGTACTTTTTTTTGTATGTTCACCGATATCTCCGTCAATTGTGGACCGATTTTGAAAATTATTTTTTTGTTTGAAAGAGTATGTTCCGAAATTGGTCCCATTTTAATTTGGTAAAGATCTAATGAAGAACTTCGAAGATACACGATAGAACTCTTCAATAAATAAAAGCAAATCTCTCGCAATTGCTGCAATCGCATGTCTCTTTATTGTTTATACTATTTCATAACATGACATCACGCCAGTACGCTCTTAAGGGGTGCGCAGATTTCTCATTTCACCGGTTATGTTCATGTTTCATGATATTCGGGTAATTTATTCTGGCGTTATAGGTACCTTACTAAACAACTTGCCTATTAGGCAAGTACAACTAAAGAGTGAAAAATAAAAAAAAACTTTTTACAAAAAGATACTACCGACTTCCAAATATAAAAACTACGAAGTGAAAAATAACTTTATTTTTGGAAGTCGGTGTCCATAACGCAATAAATTGGTACCTATGAAAGACACCGACTGCCAAAAATAGAGTTATTTTCATTTTGTTGTTTTTTATTTGGAAGTCGGTAGTATTTTAATGTAAAAAGTTTTTTATGCATTCTGTCTCAGTTATATTTAATGAATTGAATTTAATTTTTTTTTGTTTTCTATTAAAGCGAGTTGTTTACTGGTTTTAAACTATTATATTATATGTTTAAATTAATCTATGGCTTAAAACCCAAGACATTTTTATTAAAACTTGCAATGTTAGAATACTGTAACTTGTGCCTCACTTGTAATTTATTGAAATAAAGCTTGTCTGACCATCAAAACGGATTTTTCTATAATATACTTGCCGCTACTAATATATTTTTGACCTCATAGTTAAGTATAGATTAGAAACCATACCTAACTTATCCTTATTAGAAATCCCGCGTCCGCGTAAAAGTCGAAATAATACCAAAGGGCTATTATTACCTGGATAATTTTTTTTTAAACTATCTGTGTCCTTTCATCCAGATCTGTTTAGTAGTTTTCGCGTGAAAGTTTGTCAGTCATCAATCCTCAAAAACTTACACATTTATAAGTAGGCAATAATTTCTAATTTAGATCCTTGTCAATTCCAGGTTCCGCGTGCTACGACCACCTGATGAAGATGCCGCAAGAGAAGCTACTGCCTACCTTCATGAAGGTGTCTGTCGGAGCCACCATAGCCTTCGCGATGGAGATCAGCGAGTTCCTCGTGGTCACGTACACTTCTAGTCTCACCCTCTCCATATCTGGCATATTTAAGGTATGAGAACTAGCTGACCCCCGCGGCTTCGCTCGCGTGAACTGGCTACCTACCTACCTACCATACCTACCATACCTACCCTACCTGCCTACCAATTTGTCAAACTATTTATTTGAATACTCGTAAGAATTAATACTACAATACGATTGTAACCAACTTTTGCTTCTACCGGCGATCTAATTGAAATTTAGAACATAAAAGCTGCTATTGTGACTTAACTATGATAGTTAGATATATTCTCTATCAGACTTTTTTGTAGGTAATAATGAGTACTTTGATCATGTATTACATAATTTTTATGTATCATCTATAGTTTGCTCAGCGCACGCCAAAGAATGATTTTTAGGCATCATTTTGCTAGTTTGGGTTATATTATTGCAATTTTCATAAGGATATTTACTTACTGAAAATAAATTGTTACGCTCAAGAATAATGTAGCTTTCTACTGGTGAAAGAATTTTCAAAATCGGTTCAGTAGTTCCAGAGATTAGCCCCTACAGCTTCACAACAACATCACAAACTTTATCTCTTGTAATATTAGTATAGGTTACGCCTGTGTTCCCCCAATAATTAGGCAGAGGTTCACCCACATTTTCAGTTATGTTAAAGTCCCATGTTATAAGAGACGACTCTAATGCAAAAGATATCAGTACTAAGGCCAAACTGCGATGTGACAAATCTATCATGGTTCCACTGTGTGAGAGACGGAGCCAGACAGGACGAATAGCATTATACCTTTTTACAGCAACATCAAGATGTCGTTGACAAGTTATCGCAGGGGTCACCAATTACTTTCATTTGGAGTCCGTTTCTTAAAATAATATGACCGTCGCGGTCCGTAAGGTTTAATGTCAACCCCATCCTCACGGATATTTGTTAAAATTGATTGACTTTGGTAAAATTGAAACAATAAACTAAGTAACAAGATTTTTTTCAAATATTCATGTGAAAAATGTTTTTTTTTTTGTCTTGAACTATCCGTTTAAAGTTTGGTGCAGGCTATTGTCAGATGTTAATCAGTTTACTCCGAGATTTTATTGTACTGTTTACTTAAGGTCCACACAAAATAGTTCGGTGGTCCGGATCCGGACTGCGGTCCGCCATTTGGTGACCCCTGCGTTATAATATTGCCCCGGATAATTAATTTAATAAACTGGTTATTGAAGAGGCTAAGTTATAACCACCACACGGGTCAATCTTCAAGGTTCAGTTTAAAGAGGTCGGTCCGTGGATGATTGACCAATGACCAGCCATTACATACCGAGGCTTCTCCGTGTCTCCGCAAACCCATTGATCTCTGTTGTCATTTGAAGATCTTTGACAGTTTTTACAGAAGCCAAAAATCTGACTAGCGGTTTCGTGTTACTTAGTTACTGAGTTGTGGAGGGGAAAATACTGGTGTCTGGGCTGTACCCGGTTAGACTGGCTCCAATATACTTAGGAAAAGACCAGGCAGATTGGTAGGACTAAAAGTCGTAGCTCATGACCCTGCTCCAACACCGCTCCCGCATAACACCGCCTTAAACAGAGATGACTGCTCGCTGTCCACTAGCTTACAGCTAGCAGTAAACTAAGGCCGCTTGTTCATGACGCAACACATGACACGACAAAATGTGGTCACGATTCAGAGCTCCATATATTTTTATGGACCGTTTGGTCATTGCACGACACTGCACCACACGCGACACGATTTACAAAATGTTTTTCGGCTATGTCGTCGATGCCGCTATGTCATCGCAACTTTTTTGCTGTGACGATTTAGCGGCTGTACAAAACACGTATGAGCTTGTTGACGACAAGACACACTGCACCGTATTGCTCACGCGTGGTTCGTCACTCACGCGCTTAAAAAACAATACAAGTGCACTGCAGTGTCGTTGCAGAACCGTGTCTAGTGAATAGTGAACAAACGAACGGACGACAGACCGTCTGCAGTGTGTCGGTTGTTAAAAATCGGGACCGCAAATTGTGTCGTGCGATGCCTCGTGAACAAACGACCTAACTGTCCCTGCGCCCGGACAAGATAGCAACGTGCTTCAAGCGAGCAGTCTGCGTGCGTGAAATGAATTCTAACAAAAAAAAATGTTCCTTGTCTATAATATCTTCTTTAACCGTTCCAGGAAATGTGCATCCTAGTCCTTGCGGTGGAAGTCAGCGGCGATGTGCTGTCCCCAATCAACGTGGTGGGGCTGGGGGTCTGCCTACTAGGCATCTGCGGACACATAGTGCACAAGGTGCTCTTCATCAAGTCCGTCACCGGCACCGTTCACTCCATCGACCAGGACTTTGATGCCAACAGAGAATTCACGACACCCGTTCGACGGACACCGAAAGTGAGGGGCGAGCATGGTAAGCCGCTCCTTGAAGAACAACCTTGGCCAGCTAGCGAGGAGAGCGACTTTGACAGCAATGTGGTGCTGTTCGAAGTGTTACAGCGTCGTGACGGTAGGTAGAGAGCAGTTCGTAAGGGTTCCGATTGGTTTTAGCTTGATTTTTGAAGTGAGATGGGAATTTGTACGATTTTCAATGTATATTTATAAAAACTCACACCACTTATAAGTCAAGAACGACTGGACCGACTTTAATGACCTCTGTTTTGTTGGATTTGTCTCCGCCCCCGAATAACAGAGTAACTATTAAACTTCGAACAATTAAGACAAAAAAATATGAAGCTTTTTCCATACATTTATTCAACTTGTAAAAAAATTTACAATTTCAATTGTAGCCTTTAGCAAAATATTTACACACATATATTTATTTATAACTTCATCCATGAAGGGATTATGGCCATGCCAATGCCGTAATGATTCTCTACTAGTCAACCAAGAGTGGTGAAGAGATAACATGGCAGGAATGTTATTTTAATGGTAAAAAGCTACAAAATAATATAAGTTTTAGCACGTGGCTTGTAGCTGGAATGGAAAGTTTACATCAAAAAGAAAAACAAATGGATTCTTCTCCGTATAATCTGACGTCATCACTTGAATCCTCAGTAAAATTAATAATGAATTCTCAAGTGCACAAATTGTACATAACAATATGTTAAATCCTTCGGTTAAATCGATAAAAAATTGTTTATTGCTAAAGTCGATTGTTATAGGCAATCGAATAGGTACCGTATTAGTTCATCACTAAATAATTATTTTTTGACCTGTCAAAGAATCGGTACCGCATTAGTTCAACACTAAATAATTATTTTTTGAGCTGTCAAAGAATCGGTACCGCATTAGTTCAACACTAAATAATTATTTTTTGAGCTGTCAAAGAATCGGTACCGTATTAGTTCATCACTAAATAATTATTTTTTGAAGTGTCAAAGAATCGGCACCTCATTAGTTCAACACTAAATAATTATTTTTTGAGCTGTCAAAGAATCGGTACCGCATTAGTTCAACACTAAATGATTTGTTTTTGAGCTGTCAAAGAATCGGTACCGCATTAGTTCATCACTAAATTATTCGTTTTTGAGCTGTCAAATGTAACTTTACAGGCTGGACGGAGAGTTCACATTTAGATAATCCCAACCAATTTTGTATTCTATTGCGTTGGTGGTATGACAAAATGGCAGCTGTAGAAAACAGTTAGTTTGGAATGATTGCATAAAAAGTATAAACCTGTTTTACTTTTTTATGCCATCGTTGTGTTTACGGAATAGAACAAAATCTGTTGAACGTACTGTACAAAAGGTGGTAAACATTTTTAAAGTTATTTCAATCAAATGGACCATATAGTGTTAAAAAAATATCATGAGATTTTTTACTGTAGCAACCCTTTTGCCATACTTTATGACATGAAGAGAACTTAACTTGACCGAGAGATATGTAAATAAACTAATATTTACTGCAGTTGTGATACAATAACCAAGTAATGCAGCATTACGGCGCTTGACGTTTAGTTAGAGCGGTTCCATGTTTTGTTACAAGTGAGTGCTCTAGTCTATACTCACCTTAAAGGTTTAACCATAACTTCTCAATCACTCACCACAATTCTCGTGAAGAATGCGTGAGTTGTTCCTATGAAAATCGTACAAAATTTGCCTGCCGTTGTGCCGTCATTCGTATTTAATAATTTTACAAAATTTATAAACATGTGCAAGATAACAGAGTACTATCGAACGTAACTCCATTTGAAATAACATTAGACATGTTTCCAAATATTTTTACAGCCCGTTCAACCGATTTTGAGTTCTATCCCGTAACCATAAGGATGTCATAAAAAGCATGAACCTGTTACCAAAACCAACTGTTTACTACAGCTACAATTTGTCGTATCACCAACATAATAGAAGTCAAAATCGGTTGAACGGGCTGTAAAATGGGCTAATTTAAACGTCTAATGTTATTGCAAATGGAGTATAGTTCTGAACGAAACTATTCAGTTCTGCGTCATTCTTTTGTTTCTTACTCTCTTCTATTCTTTGAATTAACCATTTGCAGTGTTATTTATAAATAACAAAACCATATGATTCGTTTAAAACCAGATTAACAGATTCTGAATAAAAAATATATTTGGAGAATTTGAATTATAAATCCGCTAATCAATGTTTTTGCTATATTCCGTTTAACGGTTTATTGATTTTTTCTGAAATGAAACTAGTGATGCCAGCAACACTTTGTGTTATTCCCTCGCATTTTGTGTAGAAAGAGCTCAGAAACGTCGTAGTGGCTCTGCGATCTTAGAGAACGAGTTCCGTCTGTTTTTTTTATAGATAAGGCTCTGGATTATTTATCATCCAGTATTCACAAGGCAAGCAAATACAAATACAACATGAACAATTTTATACTGTTGCCAGTATAAAATATTAACTTGACTTTTTTCGAGGTTTCGAAAAAACCAATCAAAATACTAGTCAAATACCCGTTTTTGCTACTTCTACAAATATTGTACCTATTCTTATTATTTTTAATTTCCGTTATAAGTTATCTGTCACTCCGCCTTTTTTGAGGGACTCTGAACTTACGAATTTTTGATATTGATTTCAGTAAAAAAAAAACTCCTTATCGTTAAATATGATTTGATTTTTTCTAACTCGATTTTATTTGAAGTAAATCTGTCTGTAATAAAACCGGTTTTCTAGCATGCCGTACTGAACGTTTATTTAAACTATCTACTTTGTATCAATACTTTTGTATGTGAACTACTTACCATAAAAGGACGAACTATATTCCATTTGAAATAAATTTTGGACAATGAAATAATTTATTTTTAAAGCTCGCTTAACATATTTTGACAGCTATTGCGTTGGTGATTTGACAAATGGCAGCTGTTGCTGCTGGCAGTTTTTTTTTTTAACGATAGGCTCGCGTTTGACCACTATCTCGCCTGATGGCAAGCGATGATGTGGTCGACGGTTTATGCTTTTCATGTCGTCCTTATGTTTACGGAGTAGAAGCCAAAATCCGTTGAACGAACTACGATAAGGGTTGTAAAAATTTCTAATGTTATAATAAATGGGGTTAATAAAATATATATATATATAGGCAGGATTATATGTATTTGGTAAAAAAAAACATTTACAATTTGTAGATGTCGATCTTAAACATTCAGTTAAAAAAAAGAACAGATATTTACGGTCGATAGCGAGCTGTCTTTAGCGTTACTGTCGATAACTCCAAAGTCGATACTTAAGTTGTTGGCGGTGGATTGAAATTGTATCGAATTTAAAATTCTAATATACTCAACTTTATTCTTCAAAAAAAGTATACCAAAATAGATGCCGAAGAACAATGCAAAAACATACGGTTGTAAGGTTATTTGTTTGTTTGTTACGATTTTACCCCTTAATGGATTTGGATGAAACTTGGTATATGGATTTTGCAGCCCGGTACGACGCGGTTGAACCCGCGGGAAGAAGCTAATATGAAATGAATAAGCTTGTGACTTATTACAATGACATAATGTTACTATGCACTCTATGGTTAAATACATATAATATACAAGAATTCCACATAAAAATTATGAATGAATATCTTAATTAAAAAAGACTTTTGGACATTTGAAGAGTCCTTATTATTTATCTATGTGCAAAGAAAAGGACTACTTATACTTACCGAATTAAACTCAATTAAGGGAAGTATGGAAGTAATTAAGGAATTAAAATTCATCAACGAATATGCCTTACCTTGACCACAAAAAATACAACATAATGTGTATCACTGCCTCAGATTTCATTGTAACTTTGTCAATTGAATTAAAGTCATTTGCTATCGACTATAAAATTCAATTTTGTACGTTATTTTAACTAGTTGGAGATGCAATTTCACATGACATTACTTGTTCACACACAAAAGCACTTAGGACCAGATTCTTTAAAGAAAATTATCGCGAAATTTATGTGACAAATTGTCAAACGCACGTTAGCTGCTGTGATTTGTCAATTTTAACGGCATCATTTGACTTGCGTATAATTTGTGACGCGTCGATGATTTCTTGCCTCAGACCGGCGGCAAATTTTATAAGTGAAGTTCTATTGCAGGTATTTAACAATATTTATGGAAATGTTTCTTGGTTTATTCTTAGCTAAGAGGTGGCGCCACTGGACCGAGAATGAACGGGCTTCTAATTACAATAGACAGAACCGTATGTATTAATTTTAATAAACATTATAAAAGCCAGAGCCTTTGACATTTGAAGTTTGTAAACGACTGATTGTAAGTGTTATAAAGTGCCTGACTATGATCAAAACTATAGTAAAAATGAATGTACTGAAAGTGTCAATAAATCTGTTGCATGAGCATGTATCTGTGTAATAACTAAGATATTTAAAAAACATAATAACTTCTACTTACTTAAAGGAAACATCTCTCTAAGAACGCCCTTATCCTTAACTGTCAATATCAAAAAAATCTGTGAATAACATAAAAAAACTGTTTTTCTCGTTCAAAACTAACAAGATTTAAAATAAATAAGAAGATCCATCACTACAAAAGCTGACTTGAGGGTTGTATTATTCTAATACGTATTCTGGACAAGTAATTAAAAAAATAAAGAAAACGCCATCACATTCTTATTTCTTGCTTTTTATACTTTATCCAGTAGTAGACTCGCTTCTATAGACAATATTTCCAAAACGTAATTATGACACGATACCTTACGAAATAACCCCGATTCAAACAGTAAAACTCATAAATTTTGAACGGCTGAACCGATTTTCATCAAACATAGCAAAGAACACTCAATAAAGCCACCATTAAAAAAAAACTAAATCATAATCGGTTCATCCGTTTAGGAGTTATACACACGTCAAACTTATATCACCCCTCATTTTTCCGTCGGGAGTTAAAAATACGCACAGTATTTTTTTTTAATTTAGTTATATACTAGTAGATTGAACTTAAGATATAACGCACAATAATGTTTTATTGCATTAACTAGCTTCTGCCAGCGGCTTCGCCCGCGTGAAAAGTGTTTATTATACCTAAAACCTTCCTCTTGAATCACTATATTTATTTATAAAAACCGCATCAAAATCCGTTACGTAGTTTTAAAGATCTAAGCATACGTAGGGACAGACAGGACAGACAGACTTGGTTTTATACAATAATTATTATTATACCTGCTCTAAAGTATAACTCCCCTAAAGTCAATCCAAAGACAAGTAGAATTTAAAAAAAATGCCAACACTTTTTTATTTCATACTTTTTACATGCAGACCCGCTTCGATCGACAATCTATTAACATGTAATTATGACACGACATCTTGCGAAACCACCCCGATTCAAACAGTAAAACGCCGATATCTGTTGAACGGCTGAATCGATTTTCATCAAACATAACTTAGAACACTCTCGATAAAGTCGCCTTTCAAACAAAAAAAAAAACACTATCAATTCGGTTCATACGTACTCACGTCAAACTTATAACACCCCTCTTTTTTCGTCGGAGTTTAAAAAAGACTAGATAGATTGCACGATTGCCTAGTCTTTTCCCAATACTGTTTTACTGTCGGTTTACATTGTAAATGGATGCAGCTAAAATACCTGTTTTATACACAGAGCGACGGCCTATCTAACCTCCTTAAGGTAACACCACACCGCTTGACTGGTACCATTAAATAAGGTATTAACTGTACCAAAGACACAAATATGTTCTGATATTGTAAATATAGCTTTGCCTATAAATATTGTATAGTACAATGATATTCTAGTAAACAGATATGTTATGAGCGCGCACATTGTGAAGACTCGAATACGTCCTAATTGGGACGTATAGTCTTTAGTCTATGTCACGCATGGCGAAGAGCGATACGCTTTGTTGAAACAAAAACAAAATTTGAAAAAATGCCATCGTTTGTATTTAGTAAGTGTACCAATTATGATACCAAATTACATAAAACAGAAGGGATCTCATACCATATGTAAGTACGCAATACACCTTAATTTACTTATTTATTTATTTTATTTTCTAATATTCTGATATTTGGAGGTTAGAAAAAGAAAAAAACATTGGTGGTCAGAATAATGTTTGTTTACATTCACACGCAAGTGACAAACACTAGCTGTCTCTTTTTTTCTTGTTGGTTTTATCAAGCCATCCCTTTCGACTTGTAGTGAAATGTCCGATGAATGAAAAGTGTGTATGTGTGCTGCCGCTGCTGTGCGGAACACTTTTTTCGGTTGTTTTGTGAGTGTATAACGTACCTGTTTACTAGAATATCATTGGTATAGTATCTATTACTATTATGTAACGAGACCAACACCTTAGAATTTTATTAACTTTTACAGGTGGCGACTAACATAAATATTCGCCCGATGTGAGCATGTTACAAGTCGAATATTCTTCAATAGAGCGAGCCGAGCAGCTCGATGACGAGCGCCGAGCACACGAGCGCGCCCCACCCGGCAGTTCCCTCCCCTTGAATATTATATTACAAATCAGTCATTAGCACGAGCACTGCCGGGAGCGCACGCGTTCGGCGTTTCGCACTCATGTTTCTGTTTGTGTCGTGGTTTTGTGCGTTAGGTAAAATGCAGTGGAGTCAGGAAAAACACTTTTGTTTATTAATAAATACCGCAGTCATCACCAATTGTGGTATAAATGCATCAATACCATTTTAATAAATTGAGAAAAGCGACGTAGGCGTCGAAGTAGATACTGAAATAAACGAAAACGTAGAGGAATGCAAAAGAAAAAGGACTAGCCTGCTTACTTCTTTGCGAAGAGTATTGCATGCTTATTTGCATTTCGACTACTAATGCTGGGGATGGGGCACTGTCAAGTATATATTCGAAATGCGATCGTTCGATCGATTCGATTCGTAATTCTCGATGCAAATATTCACATCGAGAAAATTCTCATGCCAGTCGCCACCTTAATTCGCAATATTTCAAGGCATAAAACTATTTTAGTATAAGAATATGAGCAACATATGGGACCAATTCTGAAAAAAAAAACATTGGCTGTAGTACGTATTGGCAAGTTAATACATAATAATACCAGCCTTTTACTGTCCCATTACTGGACAAAGGCCTCTTCTAATACAGAGAATGCAAGTTTGCCAAGTTACACTAGCAAAAATGTACTGAACACCTACGTTTTTAGGGTTCCGTACCCAAAGGTTAAAAACGGGACCCTATTACTAAGACTCCACGATCCGTCTGTCTGTCTGTCCGTCTATCGCCAGGCTGTATCTCATGAACCGTGATAGCTAGACAGTTGAAATTCATACACAGATGATGTGTTTATGTTGTAGCTATAACAACAAATACTGAAAACAGAATTAAATAAATATTTATGTGGGGCTCCCATACAAAAAAACAAGATCTTTTTCCGTTTTTTGCGATAATGGTCCGATTCGCACTTGGCCAGTTTAACTGCATAATTCCAATGCGATGCTATAGTAAAAGTTGATCATATACACCGTGAAATTTTAATGGTTGTTTTCCCGCAGCGAAATGGTTTTGTCTATGTAATACAATCGTTTCGTAGTTATATAAAATATTAGAAACAAAAACTGGCATATTTAATATTGTGAAAAACTAATCTCGAAAGCGATCACGAACCAATAGTATACCTCCCGATATCTACGGCCGAACGACAGCAGGCCGTTGACCCGGGTGCTAGGTCACCGTCGAAAGGATTAGGTTCGAAGGCGGCTCCGTTTGATCATGTTACGCGCAGGCTAGTTTATGCCGTATCACTACACGCGAGAGCTAATTTTACTTTGAACATTTCTAAATCGGTCTTTTCTTTGTCGGTATCGCGGTGATTTTTTGTATTGTTCCGTGCAAACATTTTATCCCTTATCACTACGTGCGAGAGTTTATTTTGGTTTGACATTATTTTGTGCATCGTTTTCTTTGTAGGTGGTGACACGAGTAGTACCTAGTACCTACAAGTTACGTCTAGAGTTACTATTGTTACTCACTTTTTCGAGTTGATGAATATTTTTTAAATTATTCTAAAACAGAAACATCGTTATTTATTTAGTTTAACTCTATACTTCGAAAGTACTCCGTAGTCGTTCGTAGTCGTTCTCAGTAGTCGTTCTACCGCAGGAAAACAACCAATTAAATTTCAGGGTGTATATTCATTCTATCAGGCCCTGAAATATTGCTTGTGAATATAAAGCAAACTTAATATAACTTTGACATATTGTCAAGCAAACGAATTTATCAAAGAAATGGATCAAATTATTTTATTGCTATATTGGATATCCGGGTTTTAAAAAAAATATAGTCGGTTATGGTGACGGAAGTGAAAACTTAAAACGTCAGTTTAGAATGGGTTGGTTTAGCAAAACTTATGGGTTCGCGTCTCCGCGAACCCTTAAGTTTTGCCCCTTCAGAAAATTGCTCAAGGCGGTTAAAGATGTTTTTACTTCAAACTCAATTTAAAAAAGTTATTCAAACTTTGTGTGTTCAACCATACAGTGGTTTATATAATTATACTAGCTACCGCCCGCATCTCCGCCCGCGTGGTATTAGTACTACGCCAATCACACTATAATATAATGAAGGCGAAAGTTTGTGAGTTAGTATGTTTGTTACTCTTGCTCGTAAAAACTACTGAACGGATCTGTATGAAAATTGGCGCAGAGATAGATTATAGTCTGGAATAGCACATAGGATACTTTTTTATCCACTACATAATATGTAGTGGATTTTCGAAACTTATCCCAAGGGAACATATTATGTTCCCTTGGGATAAGTTTCGAAAAACACGTGGACGAAGCCGCTGTTATCGTTATAAATTATAGCCAATGTGTTACTCTGATATATAAGCTATATTTCTGTGAAGTTTTATCAAAATCCGTTCAGTAATTTTTGCGTGAAAGTAGCAAGATACACCCGAGACGTAATTTTTTATTTTTTTTCATAAATGACAACAGTATAACATAATATGATACCTTTTTTTCTTCAATATATTGACATATATACAATTGCATATTCTAAAAAAACAAGCCTGTATACAAATACAAAGGGGAGACTGAAAAGGGCTTAATGCACACCAAAAAAAATATAATTTAATATTTTTTAAATTTCATTTCATTTAATACCTGTATTCCCCGAAGGGTTACGGTTATAAGGGACATTAATAATAATTAAATTACTTTGATTTTTACAATCAAGATGGTAATGCATTACAAATAAAAAAAGTGATTTTCAAAGACTAAAGAACTTTTCTAAAATCACAGTCAAAAATAAATATATTAGAGTCATTTTGAATAAAAATCTGACTTATCGAAACCTCAAGACTTTTTCGAAAATACTATGAATATTTAAAATATGTATAGTAGTCACAGCGAATCTTGGTGTCTCTGAAGTTTGCTCTGCGAACCATTGCGCAAGAAACAGTTTGTCATCGAGTATACTGCATAGAGTAAGCGAGATAGGACGATACGACAAAGGTAAGCGTGTGAAAGAGGCAGTTATACAATGCTATCTTCTACTTCAACATTGAGACAAAAATAGCAACCGCGCAGGGTCTTGCAGCCCTTGCAGCAAATAGTCCAACTTCGTTGTGATTTTGAAACCGTAACTTTGAAAGAGCACTGCCAACATTTGTCGTAGATAAACATATAATAACATATTGATGTATAGTTATTTGTGACTGTAGATACTTCTCCATTTCTATCGCATTTAATTGTTTGGAGACCAAACTTATATCATGGTTCTCGTCACCACTTTATACTCAAATTTCATTTGCGTATTTTTAATCTGTGCATTCTTTGTCCCAAACGCACGTCTCTATCGAAGCAACCAATCGGAACTCTGCATGACGAAGCAAAGCTTTCTATGGATATAGTATTTTTTAATATATTGATATTTTTATACTTCCTAACTATTATAAGTTTAAAAAACTGTATAATTTGTTTTTTATTGTTAAAACTGTTTTTGTTTGTTTTTAACATAAGACGTACGAGAGAGATTCGAGAGTTTGTTTTTCAAACACAGAAATATATAGATTCTAAAAAAATGTTGTTCTGATTTTATACTGCCCGAAATTCTCTTGAAATTATAATTAAGAGTGTTTAAGTTACATTGTGTATCTATTTTATAAAATTTTATATAAATTACATTTACAATTTATATTACTTGGTAACAAAGTATTATGTTAAATTGCATTTACTTTCAAAATTACTGACGTTCAAAGAAACTGCTGAAAAATAAAGGGTAGCTTTGAAAAATTAGGGTTCCGTCCATAATTATGAGCGCAAGACTCACAAGTTGCAGGCCACGACTGCTCTCCAAACGGTGGAGGACAACATCGTCAAGAGCAGTGGGCCTGCGTGGTGGATTACAGTCCACTCTCTCTCTCTCTCTCAGAGAGTAGTGAGTATATTATAGGCTAATTATGCATGTATGCATGAGTGCAAGACACTTTACATGGTCCGACGTCGTTACTGGACTCTTCTGCGACCATCTCCGTCACAAAAGTATGCCCTGCACCGAACAGTAAAAACTTGAAAGCTGCCCTGTAATTTGATGCAAAGTCTTTGTACTTCAGTATCAGTGGCGTATTTAAAGGGCTACATTGTGTTGCCGCCCCAAAATATACCAATAAAAAAACTGCCTCAGGCCATGTCCCTCTTTGTCTGAGTTTAATTACGCTACTGGGTCAGTGTTTATTTAATCTTATTAAATTAAGTTCGTAAGTAAATGCAATCAGTCGATTTGAATTTGATATTTGTGATTATATATATACATTCCAATATCCCTTGAAATTATTTGGTGTTGTCCGACCTTAGTATTGTAATACATTTCAAATTGCTTTCTATGTGTACTGTAATCCATATTGTATGTGTGTGTTAGATTAATATTAACGGTGAAATTCCCGTTCCTTTTACAGTACTATGTTTAAAAGTGTATTGATAACGAGACTTTTCAAATAAGTATATAAATTATACTCATAATCATAATTACTGTCTGACTGTCCATATACGATCCCGCAGACAGGCACGACGCGGCTAACCGACAACTTTTTTTTATATACAAATGATTCTACGTATACATTACAAATAAAATAATTTCTATGAAATGTGGTCATCGCATAGTTGTCGGGGTAACAAGCACTGTCGCTCCTGTCTGTAGGGGCTTTAAATTAACCATAGGCTAAGTTTTAAACTTAGACTTAGTCCTTATATTCCAATAACAGTTACAAAGTTTCCCTAATAATAACATTCCTAAGTGTTTTAGATTAAAAGTGTGATAGTTCTGTAAGTCCCGACTTTTAAGTTTACTGTACATAATTATTCGACCTTGATAAATAAAACAACTGTATGTATCACCCGGTTTCTGAACCCTTTCTAACAAGTAGACAAACTCTCTTCCAGTTATTTCTTTAGCTTCTGAAAAACAGTGTACGGACAAGTTATTGTTATAATTTTCTATAAAAAAAAACACATTGAATGAACATCCTTACTCATTTCAGAAAGATTCCTCTAGCATTTACAAAAACACCTCGAAATGCTATTAACGGGTAAAACTAATGTACAGTACAACTAATTTCTTAATGCCCCTCGGCAATCATCACATATCCGAATACAAACGAATGATAATTTCAATGTCCATCAATTAATTATTAGATTTATAGTGTATAATAATTTGAATTCAGAACTTTATTATTGTTTTGTTTTGATTTACGTGTGAACTTTATACAACTGTAAAACTTTTTATGCCTGCGACTTTGGTAGCTTGCCTCCCATTTTCAAAATAAATTATATTAAGTTAAAAGAGTATTTACAATTCTATATACTTCCAAGTTGGTTGAGAGCGTCCGGTCTGCAACAAGTGCAGTGGCTACTTATAGAAATCCGACGACTGACGAAACAAGAAGTTTGCGGAGGGATATTAAGATCATAGTTGTACTGTACTTATTTCAAAAGTACAATTTTACTAAGCTTCTGTTCATGAGAATCAGGTTTTCTGAAATCTAAAAGTAAGGCATGTCAGTATATTTGATGAAATGCTGAATAAGGTTCAATTTCTGGAACAAAAATTGACGCTTAATTAATGTGACTAATTGTCTAACACACGTTAGCAAGTTGTTAGTAAGTTTTAACAGTGAATCCCATTACGTGAAGCCCACTTAATTTATTTTCAGAAACTGTTGGTAATTAATCTTCTTGTCTCGTCATAAGAACCGAGTACATGTATCTGTATTGAACATTATAATACGTAATCGAATTTAGGGACTTGTGTGTTTCAGCATTTATTAAGTAAATGTTTTCCTATGTTAATCGCCGACTCAGCTCAGCAAAGCATTTCGCTGTGCTCTTTGTTTTCCGTTTTCTGCACCATGTTTTTTCGATTGCTATAGTTGATTTTTCAAGAACATATAATAATTCATGATGTCTATAATATCTAAATAAACTATATTCCAAAGAAAATCGAATTTTGCTGGCGATTGTAAGACTTTATTTTAATAATTTATTATTATAAGTCATTATTTAAATAAAGATATGCTATAATTATGTTGCTCTTTGCGTTGAAAACGTTAGCACCTTCGATATTTGAAATGCCCGCCGTGACTGTACACTGATTTCGATTCACCACCGCTAGATGGGGGTGTACTCAATTATTGGCTTGATTGTTCCAAATTCAAAATGTCGTTCCGAAGTGTACAGGCCACTATGTTGTTGTTATCATTGATCTCAATGCGCCACCAAAAACGTTTTCAATGTGTATAGTAAAGGCTTATAGTGTGGAATATAGTCACTTTATTTATAAGGGTAGTTTGCAACTTCTAAGACAGACAGGATCCAAGGCATTTTGAAAAATAATCATGAGATTTCTCATGAGATTATGTAATAAAAAAAACTTTAAATCTTTACCATTTTGTAATCTAAACACTTTCTTTCGAGTGTTTTTGGTCTGTCACTTGCGAAACTACTCTCGATTTGTGTTGACTCATTACAACAGCTTCGACCCACTATAAAATTAAATTATGTAGTGGTTCGGAGCAGTTTATTGGATGACTTGTTTCGTACAGTCAGCCTATGAAAACGATGACCTTACTCTCGTCAAGACACAATGAAAATGTGGTCAACGTGTTCGTTACCTGAATGTACATGTATTGTACCAGTGTAATTTGATATTGTCATACTACGTATTATCTAAGAAATATATAATTTAAGTACCCGCATTGTTTTATTCGTGACCACAGGGCCTGCCAATTTGGCGGCACTTGGAGGAGGCCTATGTTCAGCATTGGACGTGTGATTGGACATCTTTCGACTGAAGTGATCATGATGCTTATTATGATTGGTTTAAGTATGGCTCGGCAGATAATAAATTGAAAGTTAATGAAAAACTAGGAGATTGTTAGAGCCCACGTTACGAGCATTGAATGGAATCATTCGAACGTGAGTATACAATAGTTGTATGTAGGTCATAATTTAAAACACACGAGTCTATAACTTTATTTTACAAATAAAAAGGCGGGACGCTCGTTTTAAATGTCCCGCCTCCCAAGTTGCGTAAAAGGTATACGTTACCCCAACAGGAAAGTGGCTCCAAGAGTGATGAGTGGAATGTTTAATTAGTGCGTGATCTGCTGTGAATGTGCGCCAAATAAAAAATTAGTGCGACATCAGGTTTTCGAGATATTGCGTTTCCTGCTGGAGTAACGTTTTGCAGAATCGTGTTTCTCTAAGCACGATTCTACACACCAAATATATTTTCGGCGCACATTCTTGCACAACTATAAGCTCTCTGCCCATGCACAATATTTCTCACTCCGATCATTCGTTTAGAATTTTCCTGCTGGAACAGCCTTACTCCAGCAGGCAGCCACGTTTTTTCACGTTTATTTCAAAAACGACGACATGCACAATTTTTTTATGTGGCGCACAGTCTCAGCAGATTACGCACTAAGTATACGTTGCACTCATATCACTCTAGGAGCCATTTTCCTGTTGGGGTAACGTACACCGTAAAAGCTGTTAAATCAAATTATAATAATAGATGGCAGCGAATTCAATGTGATGTTTTCCTTTTGAATTGGTAGATGGCGCTGCTAGTTACCAACTTTTCACCGTAGAACACCCCAAATACCGGCTATTGGAGCAGTAGTGTGATAATAATGACGGAAACACACTTACGTGGCGTGGCGCGGGATTCACAAATCAAACTACTCTATTTAGCCTACGTCATATCACAACGAGTTTTTGACGTGATAACGTCTTTAAAATCGTTTTAGTCGGGTGACATGTTCAGAAACTTGTGTCACACCAAAACCTCACGAGCGCGATCGCAGGTATAACGAGAGAGAGACGGACCGATCTCCCGTCTCATCTCGAGCGCTGCCAGTCATTCCGTGAAACTTGTCACGCGGAATCCTCACGAGCGGAGGCTGGCATAGCGTTCGAGTGAGTGGACCGATCTTCCGTCTCTCTCACTCTAGCGGCATACAAACGAATGGAGATTTTCTCGTGCGGTTAAGTTTTCGTTGAATGTTTAACAGTGAAACAAAATGTGTTTATCATAACATAGGTTTATATGTAGGTAAGACGTTATCACGTAAACATCTCGATCGTAAACCTACTTTACAAACAACCAATTTTTTTTTAGTCATTTAACTGCGTCAGAAGGCGCCACACGGCCACACTACGCCATAACGCCACGTTTGCGTTCCTGTCCAAGGAAGTCACGCTGACGTCACACGGATAGCAGAGGGGTCACTCCTATTGGCTGATAGGAAAGTTATGCCTAAAAGTAAAAGAGACGGCGCCACTAAATATTCTTATTCATTTAAATTATGGTCACACTTTAAAAGTTCTCGATATCTATTCTTATATTTAAATGCAAAAATACGGTATGTAAATCCGTCTGTTATGATTTCATGTCTAAATCGCTGAACGAATTTTAATGAAACTTGGTGCAGGGATGACTGTGACTTATGATGATACATTCATGCCAGTACAAAGACCCCTTGGGATAATAAAACACTTTTCATGCGGGTGAAGCAACGAGCTAGTTCCTTAACTACTTCCAGCACATGAAGCACAAAGTTGCTAGTGTCTGTTTGACAGATGACCAATTTTGACTTGACTTGAGAAAGCCGTAAAATATAAAAAAACTTTTTTTTAATTTCGATGATGTGGTTGACGGTGATGTACGCTTGCCTTGAAGTAACCTATTCACTCTTGACTATAAGACCCCTAGGTTGTAGCTATCATTCCCCGGTGGGTACCCGCATTATCGAGGCGGGGGGGCTCAGTAGCCGTGGCTTGGTCACCCACGAACGTTCCAGCTACATGCAGTTCGCGGTGAGTGCTAACGCGTGCCGGTGATCCCGTCATAAGCGGCACAGGAGGACACCGTGGCTTTTTAGTGGTTTGGAGTCTCACATAACTGCGTTATCTCCCCGTGGTAGCGTAGTATGCGTGAGCATTTCTGCAGGCTAAAAAAAAGGTTGTAACTTGTAGCTATCGGAGAACACAGACTCCGGCAGGGAATTCCACCTTGGCTGTACGCACAATGAAAGTATACCCAAAACGTTTAGTGCGTATAGGTGGGACGTCCACCATGTACCGATGGTGCATCGCCATAAGTCTTGAAGTCTAATGAAGGAACGGGCTAGGTAGAATTAGATTATGATATTCTATCGCAAACTTCCCAAAATGCAACTGATAAAAAAGCGACAAATTGGCACCTCGGCGTCGATGTTCAAGGCTCTGGAGCTTTAACTCGACCAGTGCCTCATTGGCGAAGAGCTTCTTGGCCCGTTTTTCGATCGACTGAAGTGCATCAAGCTGGTATTTGGCAGATCCGTCCCTGAGATGAGAACAGAACTCCATGCATGATCGATCCTATGTAATAGTAGATTGTTTATCTAGAGAGCAAATAACTATTTTAAAAGTGAGAGTGTTTTTTTAATCAAGAGCGCAGCGAGGGATTCAAGGTACGTTACTCGAGCTTAAAACAGAGTTGCCCTCGAGGTGGAAACTCTTCTTTTTATCACCCTCTATGAGAAAATAAGTAAGTGCAACTTGTGAACGAGAAGGTTACGTTTATTTATTTACATACAATTAGGAACCATATGACATAACGTAGAAAATATTAGAGACTAATGTTTATATTTGAAAAAATATGGAAGTGCATCGTAACAATTTTATTAGTACCATCCGTTACAGTTGTAGATTTATTTTGAATTTGGCTCGCGCGCGGTTTTCCAGCCAGTCACTTTTTCAATACAATGTTCCTGTGCGATCCGAAATATAATTATAATTAGCTATTCACCTCATACATTCGTCGTAATCGATTTTAGCGATGTTACCTATTTTGGACCGCATGGTTTGTGATTCATCTCTTTGCTAATTGGAACGTTTACTAACAATATCCAAATTCTAAATTCAAATCACTTTTAATCCCTAGGGATTAATGAGCTATTTTCGTCCCTGTTTACGAAGAATAAGCTAGCTCTTTTTGTATAGGTGTGATAAATGTTTATTTTTATAAGAACCTTGATACGAAACGAATTACAAGTAACAAATCGTTTTAAGGGCAGGAACCATGACTTTGACATCACTTTCATTCGAAAAATATTGGTACCAATGACACCGACTGCCAAAAAGAAAGTTATTTTTCACTTTGTAATGTTTTTATTTGGATGTCGGTAGAATTTTTTGAAAAAAAAAACAAGATATATTTTAAGTTTTCGATGTGGTGTTCTGGAGTGCTACTAGATGGCGCGCAGCAAATCTGTCCTTACTTTTTTTTGTATGAAGTCGATACTCTTCTCCCTAGAGTATTCTGTGCAGTGAACGCTCGATCTAGGTAGGTAGAAAGGTAAGTAAGGAAGTTAGGTCTAGGTAAGTAGGGTAGGATAGGCAGTTAACGTGAGCGAAGCCGCGGGCACAGCTAGTAAAGACTAAAAATAAGAAAGGACCCGAAATTAAACCCTGGGTTAGGCTTATTTTCACGTTTAACCCCGACGAATTGACACCGTTTATTTGAACTAATTGCTTGGATACTTGGATATGATTAAGGTTTGTCTTTGTCAACATGACGATGATTTGACTACTGCAGGATCCGCTTGACACTAAAATCAACATTACAGTACCTAACAAAAATATTATATTGAACTTAAGTAACTGTAGCAATGTTACTTTCAATTTTCTTAATTATACCTATCATAATGTAGTAGTTAATACCTAAACACCTAAACTGAAAATGATAGTATCTTGTGATTGTAAATGTTTTTCTTTTTAGCATTTAGTAATTTCCTCGCTGAGGTGGGATGAAAAGTTACGTGTTGCACTCGAGCGCAAAGATTTTCACCTCGTGCTCTTTTGATACCCTCGCGAACGCTCGGGATTCTAATTTTAGAATCCTTCGCTTGCTCGGTTGCTTGAACTTTGCACTCTTGTACCTATAACAAATAACTATTATGCGTGTTTCTACATCATTAAAACATTTTAGGTTGTGCAAAGTTTTTGTGAAATGACTAGAGTTGAGTCTGATAAAAGTAGAGCGGACGTCTGAAGTCAGTCCTTCTCAAATTGAAAACAATTTTTTATATACTCTGTTGCACTGCTGACCTCGAGTTTCCCAGCTCAAATTTATTTCAGAATTAATGTGTGAATTAATTCTGCGATAATTTTGATCTGGGAAACTCGAAGTGAACCCCGTAAAAGCTTAGCAGCACTAGCTGCAATCAGGGGTGAATTGTCCGAAATAATTAAGTGAGGCGATCTGTGAATTGAACTATATATGTTAAAACCTATATGCTTTTATTATATGATAACGTACATTGCTACGGTAGACATTTCACATTGGTAATTTGTTCAGATTTCGAACACACCTGCCATTCTGATATCAGGGGGGCGGCTCACATACTTTTTCTTAACACGGTGGTTTTAAAATAGTACATTGCTTCAATTTTAACGTACATTTGGTACATTGCTCGATCATTGCTCTCAAGCATATTGTATGACCATTTGTTTTACAACCGCCATTCTGAGGAGCACACCAAAATCGAGGATCGAATATAGAGAATTTTTAAACTTACTACTAAAAGTACTTACAAATAAAAGTAAGTATATTAATTCCATTAAGACACGAAAAGTGGCTCCTTAATCCTTACGGACATACTCATTTTACGCGACTCACAACTCACAAAATTAAATTCGTTTGGCCTCACCATAAAGAAGCGACGCAAGCGCTTACTAAATACCTGTGCTAAATACATATTGGCCAAGTAATGGTGTGCGACCAAACGCCTCTGACAATTTCAGTCAGGTGTAAGAAGTATTATTATTCCCTTGTGCCACATCACAGAGACAAACCAAACGAATAAAACCAATAACATACAAACTTTTTCATTTTATTATTCCGTCACAATAATATCAGAGTTTATTTTGTAAAGTATTCTCTCCCAAAAATTTATTTGCCGCTAATATTTGCTGTACTATTTACATGGGACATAGTTTTATTTCAGAAATTCAGTTTTTAAGGATTCCTGTGCCAAAGCTAAGCTGCGATGGTGTTCGAGCAACCAGCTGTCCGCTAAGACGAAACAGCTTGCCGTTGATCGAAGTAGCTGCCTCCATCTTCCTCAAAAACATATTCTTACTAGAAGTGTTCAGAGTTTTCTCCGTCAATGTCTTGTTGGATTCTGAACCTAGAGAATTAATGATTGAGTCTGCATCCGTATCCATATTAAATATATTGGTGTGAGACTCCTCACGCCACAGCTTCTGCAAATTTAACGCCATTAACTCCAGCTGGACTTGTGACAGCTCCCTGATTACGTCGATCTGCACCGACATCACGTTGTCACATGTCTTCAGTAAGGAATTCAGCGTTTCTAGAACGTTGGCTCGTCTCTTTTGGATACTATACTGGTTGTCTATGTTTCGCTCAAAGAAGGCCAGGTGCTCGTACAGCTCCGCCAGCTGTAACGAGCAGGAGATGTACTGCGCCGAGTGGTGCTCGAAGTCGTAGTAGTGCTTCGCCCTCATCAGCCATTTGTATGCAAACGCGAACAGCTTTCTAGCTTCGTCGACGTTGCAAACGCTTTCTAAGGGCACTTTGCTCTCCATCTCTTTCAAATCCAAAGATGGAAAAGTAAACAATTTCTCTGGGGTGCCGTAATCTCCTTTACCTGACTTTTCTGCACCCAAATCTTTCAAGTTATCATCTGTCAAGCTCTCAGAGTTGTCCAGTCTATCTTCCAGCAAGTCCACAGTCTTCCACAAATCTGCCCCCGACGACGGCTGCGTGAAGTACTTGTTCAGAATTTTCTTTTTGGAAATTTTAAAAAGCGTCAATCCGAATTTAACCCAGTGGTGGCTCAACTCTAAAAAGTGTATTTCGAAATCTGCCTTCTGTAATACGAATTCTTCAGGCATGAGTTTGCAATTGTCGTGGCAGGTTCTCAGCACGTGGTAGGCTGCGCACAGGTGGTGGCGTGCATTGCCTATCTGATTAAGGTACGTAAAATAGTTTCCAAGTCGTGCCGTCCTCAAAGCCCAGTCTTGTGGCGTACCTTCCTTCATTTCCAATTGTCTGCGAAGAGCTGTATGGTTGTATAAAGTGTATTTCTGAGGCAAATTTATTTTGTTGTACAAGAACGCCTGCATCTGAACATTGTTGGTAATAACTTTGTCAACTTTCTCAGGATTCACACGCTTGATGTTATCGATCGGCTCTGCCGTGAATAAGTCCTCAGCGTCGAGGAACTTGTCGGGCTCGGCCTTACTGATCTGGTCGTACAGGTCTTCCATGCTCTCGAGGATTTCCCGCGCCAGAGTGGTCTGGTCTAGTTGGATCATGTAATAGCAGAGAAGATTCTGTATTCTTAATAAAATGAAGAGACATTCATCTCTCAGCGCAAATGGTTTCAATTTTTCAAATGACGCTTGGAGTATATTTCTTTTCTCGATAAGAGACAATGGCATGGTTTTAGCAGAGAGAAGAGCCAGGTACCCTTCCATTGCTAGGGACCTTACATATTGATCGTGGTTCTCCTTACCCAGTACTATCAGTTCATTGGATAGGGTTTGAATATCTTTCTTCAGGTTTTGGAGGCGTTCAGAAGAGTTTTTGCTCTTAATGTTGGATCTTACGCTTTCGAATGTGGTCGTAATCCGATTTAATGTTTCCATATTGTTTTATCTACATTGGTTTTACTTGAAATTTATCTTTGACCTACGTAAATTTTGTCAAATGTGAAAATTTTACCTTGTTACTGTCAGATTTAATTAGATTCTGTTTTGTGACAGAAGTTATGCGCATAGTGAAAGCTTTTACAGCCAGTATGGAATATTTTGAAGCAAGGAAACTATGACCTCAAAGTACCTACTTAAAGTTTACGAAGCACATAAAAATGCCTATAATTATAGGTTTAAATATTGCCTCGTTTATTTAGATCTCCTCGTTGGACCTATTTGGTTTGTTGCTCTGACGATTATTTTAGCTTTTTTTCGTAATCTCGATACTGCACTCTGATTAAAATTTTGATGAAAGCTTTGACTGGTGTGGTGTGCCTTGTTTGCGATAGATCGGTTCTGAGAAATATACACCGTGATTTTACTGCTCTGCCGAATTTAGCAGTTTTATTCAAAGGAAACTTTTTCTAAAGGATTTTGGTTATTTATGAATATTTACATACTGTTTCATTATCTAGTTCTCATACAATTCTTAAAAGTATAACATAACATTGTGTTATACTAGATTCTACCAGAGGCTTCGCCCGTGTGAAACGTTCCTCTTGAATCATTCTATCTATTAAAAAAACCGCATCAAAATCCGTTGCGTAGTTTGAAAGATCTAAGCACACATAGGGACAGACAGGCAGCGGGAAGCGACTTTGTTTTATACTATGTAAGGATTTCTTGAAGTTATGTTCTGAAGTGCTTCTTAGTAAATTTTTTGTACTTACATTTTTCCAGTAATTTTAGTTCTTTCCAATAGGAGAGAGTTACTCGTATATAGCAATAGCAATAACGGACATCGCGCTGGTTAAATATGTGGCGAGCATCCTACTAGGGTTGCTGCACCACCCGGAGGTGCTAGAAGCGCTGCGGCTGCACGCGCCGGACGGGTGCGTGGGCGCGCGCCGCCGCCCCGCACTGTTAGACGTGCCAGCGGCTAGGACTAACTTCGAGTTAGAGACTTTGCCCCTATCTCACGAGCCGCGCGTATTGTCAATGTTGTTACAATGTCGGAAGACATATTTGGGCAAAACCAGTCGAGATTTCTTCAAAGAACTCAATAATTATTGAGCGAGGCCTGGAGGACTTTGACATGTTTAATTTAATTTATTGATGTAATATTAATAATTATTATTTTATTGTGTGTAATTTTTATTGCTAGGTTATGGTGGTATTATGTAATTTTGTGTGTCTGTGACTTATAGCATCATATTGGATCAAACTATAAAGATGTTATAATTGGTGATGCTGTATTTCAGGATGCAGTTCACTTTCAAGACATAAACAATAACATGTTAATACAACAAAGAATAGTCGTCTTTTGTACAATTTCCACCAAACGGCACGCTTCGCATCGAATCCGAATGGACTTTATAATCTTTAAACGATATTAAATCATCTACACAGTATTTAAAGTCTTAGTAAGTAAGTGAATCTTAGTCTTAGACTCACCAAGCCACGCACAGCAGGTTGACCGCGGTTGTCGTCCGCGACACGCGTTCGTAGCTGAAAGCATAATGCGACGCGGTCGGCTCCGTTCGCGTGCCATCGCGTTCGCTCGTAGTTGTAGGTGGCCGGGCGGCGGGGGTGCACTGTCATTTGACGTCACTCATGCAATCATGGATTTAGAAGAAAAATTAATTTCACTATCAAACTGACTGAACTACCACAATTGAACATACAGGCGCAGTTACGGATAAGTACGCAAGCGACGGAAGCCGTACGGAGCCGCTCGCATGCGTCGTTATCCTGCCGGATGCGATCGGCTGTCGCCGTATCCATCCGTATCCTTTTTTCCCGATTCGATGCGATGCGTGGCGTTTGTTGGAAATTGTTGTTTTCTCTTGCGTATCGTAATTCAATTGAAGGGTACAGGCAAAAAACAGAGAATGTCCTAAAAAAAAGATTTTCAGAAAAACGCATTTAAAATTTTAGAAGTATATAATTTTTTTCCTTCTTCTTTCCGGTATGTACTGGTATGTCATGCACATTCCCGGTTCTTTTCGTTTCGGCCTTAAACAAAAATGTCTTTTTGGCGCATTACGTTTACTTTAAAAAAAAAACTACTGGTACGGCGAAAGTTGGGCCGAGGCCTATGTTCAGCGGCCTGCATCTTTTAGCTAAGATGATGATATATTTGGTTTTCAGATTGAATGCAACGATCACGAATATATTTGTAGTATTAAGAGCACAAAGAGCTCCTTAGGTCCTGTGACGGGACTATCAGAGGATTATCATTATACGTCACAAGTTGAACCATGCTGAGAGAGCTCGTATAACAACTCTCGGCAAAGCCTTGGCAGCTGCTGCAGTCATTAAGTAATTCTGAGTAAACGAGAGCTCGCATCATCATCGTCGGCCTTTTTAGGACACAGTGAATGGGCTTGCGTGATGGGTTTAATGTGAGAGTGAATGGGCCGTAATCCACCACGCAGACCCAGTGCGGGTTGGTGGATGTCACATGTCTTCGAATTTTTGGTTCTCGAACAACAGTTTCCTCACGATGTTTTCCTTCACAGTTTTGAGAGCAGAGGTGATGAAATAATTTAAACAAAGTAAAGTGCCTTCCTGGGTTCGAACCTACGACCTACAATTTGTAAGTTGCGGCCGTTGCCGTTACCGTTACAAGAGCTTTAAACTATTCTACGCATGTCATATGGCAGATGCAGAATAATGTCAAAGCGGAGAATTACAAGCAAGATGTACAGTCAAGGGTCAAAAGTGCAGTCTTACTTTACCAAAACTCAAATGGCTAGTTTTTGTGGAAAAATTAAATCACCCACAGCTGATTTAATATGTTTTATAGAGATTAAGTATAGATTATACCTGCTAACCGTAAAAAGATGAAATTCTTTTGCCTAAAATATATTGCCGCTGCTGTTTTGGTTGAGTGTGACTGCGCTTTTGACCCTTAACTGTACGTAAACAATTTTGTCTGTAGACATGATGTGTAGTTACTACGTGAATTTTAGTGCAAGACTTTGTAGTAACCATTTGGAATATAATAACTGAGATCAAGATTTTAATGCACTGTGCGATTTTCTGACGCATTCTTAATAGTTTTTTTTATTAAAAACTTACATTAATTATTAGATTTTGAAAATCTTGAGATCATGCTAAAGTATGATCTTTGGAAAAGTGACAGCCAGTCATTCACGGACTAGGCTTGAGACAAATGAACTCGATGCAACAATTCCTCAGTTATCATTCAGTCAATATTTTAGCCTAGGGTAATTTCCACGAATCACCACATCGCCGTTGGATGTTCACTACTCGCTATCGCCGGATAAAGATAAAAATAGTGAAATAAATTATTGTTGTTTCCGTTCACCCAAACCATTGTTGCGTTCGGCTTTATGAGTAAATAAAAAAAAAACAAATATTTCATTAAATCTCAGCCAAAAATGATGCGGTATTAATTGTGAAGAGCTCAATTGAAGACTATTGTCAATGAAACCACTCTCATAGCAAACCAGAATCAATTCAATTGCCCTCTCTCCCTTTTATACGCACTTGTTTTATATGTTTTACATTTGTTTGTATATAGACATATTACACGTTTTAGTTACATAAATTCTTTAGTAAATAAAGCCAAAACAATTTAAAGTTTTCTTAAGGGCGTACATCCACATTAGCGTCGTAAAACGGCAACTTTCTAAAGCATACTCCTTAGTAACGGCTAGGTTAAAAGGTATGAAAACAATAAATATTTATTATTGTTTTATGTACCTACATTATTTTTTAAACATGGTTTTTTCGTATAACAAATAGTTTTGCTTTAAAAAAATAATTAACAACACGATATTTTTCGCAACTTTTGGATACTCCTCCAAAACGACTTGGACGTTTAAAAATATTTTTACACACAAAAATTGATGGCTGAAATTTCTTTTCAATAAATATTTTGCAAACAAAACTGTTCAAAAGGAGTGTCAATATTGATATTTTGGCATCGAGCGGGCGCATGGCCAGTACTGCGTTTACATTGGGGCGTATATATCTCCTTAATTAAGCTTTAAAATACAATATTAGTTTATTCGACGAAAACATAGAGCAACACAGGCCACCGGCGAACCGGAGGGGAGTAGCCATACGCAGACGTTCCCCTCTGTCAAAGTACAAGTCCAGATGGACCTACGCGTACAATAAAACTAGTTGCAACCGCACAAATCACTAGACTAAATCTAGTTGCGTGTCTGAATTGACGTCGTCGTAAAAAAATGCCGAATTGTTCTGTTTTTTGTTGCAAAAAGAGATCTGCCACGTCAAATTTACAAAAAGATGGCGTAACCTTTCATATGTAAGTAATTTTTAATCACATTATTGCTATTTACTACCTTTATATTAGAAAACTACAATAATATTAATCGTGTTGTTTCGGATTTGTTTACCAACAAAGACCGCACGAATTCATTGAATCGATAGATCAGTCGTGCGACAGATCCGAGTCTTTTTCCTAGAAATCGCTGTTGACGAGCAATAGTGTTGTTGCCGGTTTGTTTATAGACAGATATTTATCGATAAAAATGGAAAAGAAATGCTTGTGATTTAAATACCCATCATATTGATGGCTTTATTTTTTTTATATAAATAATTGTATACTTAAATTAAATGTAATACTCACGCGTATTAGCACATTTTATTAAAATGACTCAGTGTGAACGTCAACTATAATGTATTTTTATTTATTTATTACAGGTTTCCTAAAGATCCAATTTTAAGAAATACATGGAAGACATTTTGTAATAACAGACTAACCTGGATTCCCACAAGAAATAGTGTCATTTGCTCAAATCATTTTATGACTTCTAACTTTCAAGTGTTGGCGAACAATAGGAGGAGATTAGTCGATGGCGCCAAACCAACTCTGACGCAGAATTGTATTTGTTCCGTAAGTTTTTTTCATTCATGGACAAGGTAAACAAGCGTACATTCCTCATGATGTACTTAGTTGACCTTAGTCATAGTAGTGAAATAAAGCGTAGATTTTGAAAATTAAGGATATTAAATCTAATTTTTCCAGAACCATCAACAATCATTCAATATACCAGATGAGAGAATATCATCTTATGGTGCCATTAATGACACTTGTACAATTCCTAATTCATTGACATCTCCGTGTAGATCATCAACTCCTCAAAATGTGAGTTGCTTTTAAATCGTTTATTGTAGAATCGCATATTGATAAAATGGTCATTTCTACTATTTTACTATTGAGATTAAGTAAGTTATGAAAAAATATGATAAGAGCATAATTATTTGTTTTTCAGGTTCAGTCAAACGAAATATCTAAAAAATCTACTTTGATTCCCACTACTGCACTTACACCAAGAAAAAGAAAAATGCAGCAACAATTAGATTATCAGAAAAAAAAAATTAAAAGGTTACAAGCTAAAAATCTTTTCTTAAAGAAAAAAGTTGCTGGGCTAGAAGAAATTCTTCAGAGTCTAGATGAAAAAGCTTTGATTGATAAAGAGGAAAGGATGGTCTTGGAAAAAATTGGCGTTGAAGAAGCAGAGCTTATTAAGCGTCAACTAAAGAAGTGTAAAAGTGGGAAGCTCTCACGAGCTAAGTATTCACCAGAACTGAGGTGTTTTGCTCTGACTCTCAACTTTTATTCCCCCAAAGCTTACAAGTATGTTCGTAAAACGTTTGGGACGTGTTTACCAGCTCCACGGACTTTAACAAAATGGTATAGTAATATTGATGGACGGCCTGGTTTTACCAAGGAAGCCTTGGCGGCTTTAAAATATAAAGCCGATGCAAATCCACATAGGAAAATTTACTGTACTTTGGTTTTCGACGAAATGAAAATAAAGACACAATCACATGACAATCCAAGTGGTGACAGACGATTCGGGTATATTGATTATGGTTTTGATTTGATAACTGATAATACAGATGAAGCAACAGATGTCCTAGTATTTCTATTGGTAGGCATTAATACTCCATGGAAAGTACCAATTGGATATTTTTTAGTAAAAGGTACAAGTGCTAAGTTAAAAGCTCAACTTGTAACTAAAGCATTTGAATTAGTACATGAAACTGGAATAGAAATAAAAGCGTTAACGTGTGATGGCGCAAAGGCAAATTTAGCGATGGCTACCGAACTGGGTTGCTGCTTAGTTGCAAATAAATTGCAAACTACTATATTAGATCCTACAACGGGACAACGAGTTTACTTTTTTTTAGATCCAAGTCACATGTTAAAATTAATTAGAAACACTTTTTGTGACTACAAGTGTTTTTACGACGATAATGAAAATAAAATTCAATGGTTATTTGTGGAAGCATTACATAAAATCCAGGAAGATGAATTATTTTACATGGCTAATAAGTTAAAAGCAAATCATATTTATTATAAAACGAAAATAATGAATGTTCGCCTCGCAGCACAATTGTTCAGCGCAAGTGTTGCGGATGCACTTTTATTTTGTGAACAAGAATTAGATTTGCCGGAGTTTCATGGATCAACTGCAACTTCGAAGTTTATTTCACTGATTAACGACGTTTTTGATATATTGGATTCCCGGTCACGTCAAATTGGATATAAAAGAGCATTAAACTCTGAAAACTTCGAAAAGGCTTTTCAGAAAATGGACGAAGCTAAAAAGCTTTTATTGAGCTTATCAACTTTTGTAAAACAACGCAATGGCGACTCGCGTAAAATGAAATTAGTAGATTCTCCACGATACACAGGTTTTTTGGGAATTTTGATATGCATAGAGAGTACTAAATCTATCTTCAAAGATTTAATACAAAGTCAACAAAATGGCCTCAAATATATGCCACTACACAGGATAAGCCAAGATCATATCGAACTTTTTTTTTCCATAGTTAGGAGTCATGGTGGTTATTGCGATAATCCCTCAAGCTCCCAGTTTGAAGCAATTTATAAAAAAATTCTTGTTAATACAGAATTAACACAAACGGGAAACGGAACGAACTGTATTCCGCTGGAAAAAATTACAATACTTAATTGCACATCTGCACTTGACATAATTAATGCTTCAACCGTACGACAATACAATAGCAGCGACGCTACTGACGAAGTCAATTTTACAAATTTTATTGACGATTTGGTTGATGAGATTGAAGCTCTAACTTTTTTATCCCCCTTTGCGGAAAAAGTTGTGGAGTATATAGCTGGATATGTTATTTTCTCGACTAAAAAAAAAATTAAATGCGATACGTGCATCAAAGGTTTGCTTGGCCCGCTTGATGAAAAAAGTTTAATTCATCAGAAAAGCAAAGGAAAGTTACTGTATGCCTCAAAAGAGGTGATACTTTTATGCCGGATTTGTGAAAAAGAAATAAGAAAACACTTAAGTGACGACAATAAACCTACACGATCTTGTACCACACATGAAGTCGTGACACGCTCTTTAAAAAAGTTTATTGGCAAAGACTTATTTCCCTCAATCAGTTATCATTCACACGAAAATGATTTTATAAATCATAACTTGGAACTAGCAAGATTAATCATGCAAAAATATGCTGATACACGAATTTCTTTCTTGATGAAAAAATCAAACCCCCAGAAAAGTATTCGTCATATTTATACAAAACTAATCCATTTTAAAAACCAGTGATTGTTGTCAGTATCTTAATCACTGGTTTTTAAAATGGATTAGTTTAAACTTGAAAAAGTTTTTTTATTATTGTGAATATTTTTTTTTCAGTTATTTTGACGTGTATCTGGCAATGCGAGTATTTCAATGGCTTACCCAAATACTAATACTCGGTATTGTTTGTCAAATTGTTAAAGCACCTTAGTAGTCCTAAGTTGAGCTACACGAGTACTCACAAATGCTTGTTCTGACTGGACAGGTCAAATCAAATCTGTATGTTTCTTTTCTCAAAAGACCATTTTGAACACTATCTGCATAGTTTTCATTTGCTTTGACCATTATTACGTCAGTAAAATTGGTAAAATTTACTTCAACAGTAGCGTGATTGACATGTTTGCTGTATGGACTTTAAAAGAGACTTTGACCTCTGAGTTTGCTTCGATCTTTCTTCTTAGGGTAGTTAGCTAGGAAACACTGGCCTCATCTTGTTTAAACTGACGAAAAAAAATTACGTGTAAAAGTGTTTTGAAAAAAAAACAATTTTTAAAATAAATGTAATTTTCTTTGCGGAAAGAGTATTTTTGCTCTTCGATATCTGAGTGGAATAGCCGTTCTTATCCGCTAGATGATTAAGTAAATTGAATTTAAAACATCGTTTGCACTAAGTTTGTGAATCCAAAATATCATTAAACTTATTTACTTCCCCCACCACCATATTCATAATACAGCTTAGTTTGTTGGATTCATAAGATGTACTGTGAAACATTGTTATTTCTAAATGTAACTCTTTAACCACTGTATAGGTATGTAAATTTTGTGACAAATAAAGTCGTTTTTATTTAATTTTTTATTTTATTATTACGTCCTTGGTGCCAGTATTTAACGGTGCTTGGTTTTTAACGCCGCGTACTGTCCCCGTGCGCCTCAAGGAGTTGTCAGCAAACCATTTTTACAATTAAAAAAAAATAGTTCCATTCCCGAATGAAGTCTCGAAGATTTTTACGAATCGCAGTTTTTTTTTCTGTGAATTAACAACAAATTTACAGTTTTCTGTTTTTTTCCTATACTTGTGCTGTGCTATAAAACCTTTTATAATGCCAAATTTTCTTAAGAGTTTCGATATAAACGTTTTTTGCAACATAAACGGCCGTACCCTTTTTTTGTTAAGTTACAAGTTTCACCAATTTTTTTTAACATGATTATTCACTTTGTTCTCTTTTAATTCGCTCGCTAACGCTCAGGATTATAATTTTCTTATCACTTGCTGCGCTCGTGATTAAATTTTAAAGTTGTTTGCTCAGTCATCAAAATTGAGCAATCAATAACTATTATCATTATCATTCATTTTAAAATACATATATAAAAAATATATATAAATCTTAAGTTTATTTGTTTTATGATGATAATATATAATAAATAAAGTCCATCATAATAATAATATCTACTTTTGAATAACTTTTTAAAATTAATTTCCTAACCGATTTCTTGAATAATTTATCGATAATGCGTATCGACAGGTGATACAACTATGACTGTATGGACTTGTCAATGTAGTTGCATCATATTATTATACTGTCATGACGCGATTGTTTAAATGTGTGTGTGTGAAATTGTTAGTGTAGTTTTTAATTGTCATGGTGTGTTTCGTAGTGACAGACCACTTTCTTTGTGTGAGAATTTGAGAATGTGTGACTTCCCCCCGCGAAAAATGACAGACAAATTTGCATCGATGAAAAATGCAATGGCCACTCCCCTCCGGTTCGCCGGTGGCCTGTGTTGCTCTATGGACGAAAACAATGAAGATTTACATTTTTTCGGATGACAACTAGTACTTCGACGGCCGACGCCTAAGTGTATTTCTACTAAATTTCTTCATTTTCTGTTTTATTTTGTTTAATAACACAATTCAAATTCATTTATTAATTAAAATATTTATTTTCTATTCCACAAAGGAGTAAAAAAATTAAAATAGTTTATTTAATAACATAGTTCTGAATTGTCAAACACTTACTTAACATTGACTTAATGCCTAAATAACGTCTAAATAGCAATTAGCAAAGTAAATAAAGTAAAAGGGTTTATGTCATAAATTATAAACGTCCAATACGAAAAATGACCAAAAATAAAAATGTCTTATACGAAAACATTACCAAAAAAAAAAGAAACTAACAAACTATTACGAATGCGCGAGAGCGTGGTGAAAGACGGGCGGGAGGGCAAAGGTCATACTCCGTTGCGCCGAGCATTCTCCATCGCCAGGAAATAGCCAAATAGACAACAATAGAGAACAAGAAAACAAGTCTTCTTGAACTGAATTCCTTGGGTTATTCAACCCTTCAACTTCGGTTTCGGCACAAAGTTGTGGCTGTTGTGGCGATAGTCAATTGCCTAATTAATATAAATTAGGCTTCGGTTTCGGTCTGAAATGGACACTATATATTATGTTTGTGATTTTATACCCTGCATACTAAAACAAAATCGTTACCTACACGTTACGATCTTTCAGGTTAGGTTATTAGACCTTTGAAGAAACACATTTTGCTAGCTAATACATAATTTAATATCAATTAAAACTGTAAATTATCAGACAGTGGATTAACGGCATCGCTATGCATGTCAAACCGGTTAATATGGCAGGTTGATGCATCAGTAATTATTATTAAGGGACCAGATGCTTCGCAATGAAAACGCGTCGATAGGCGATATCGCAAATGTACAGTATTTTACATTGTGGACGCCGTTGGAGTTGGCAGGCCAGGCATAGATTACAAATTCTACAATGGAACTTCCTATATTGAATAGTTACATAGCTGATATTTTTCCACGTTTCAGTACCAATCCTGGTTCCTCAGTCCATACGCAAACATTCCCCATTGGCTCTATCCCTAGACATTTTGAACTACTTATAACGGTACCGGCATAAATTTATTTTCGGGGGGTGTGAGTTTTTAGGACGCAACAGGTGGGAGACGTATTTTTCCGATCCAGAAACTTTCGTCCCGTCTCGATGACAACGCGTAATTGCGCCGAACACAGCCGAGCGAGTAAGCCCCTCCTCACACGGCGTCGTATTGTAATAAGCGCGTGGGACGAGAGGAATACGATAGTAGGTTGCTGGCATAAAAAAGCAAGCGTTAAAAATACTTTTAATGAAAAAATATAAACTTTTTATCTCTGATTTTTAAATTCTTAAGCTAAAATGATATTTGGGGGGTTGCCATGTCATCGTAACTTAAAAATAGTGTTGTATCCTGAATGAATCAGTTTCAAATATCGTCATCATCATAAGACTTATAATGTTCCCACTGCTGGGACACGGGCATCCTCTCTGTGAGAGAGGTAATGGGCCTTAATCCACCACGCGGGCCCAGTGCGGGTTAGTGGATGTCACATTTCTTCTAATTTTTGGTTCTAGGACATGGCGGCTTCCTCACGATGTTTACTTTCACCGTTTTAAGAGCAGTGGTGATGAAATAATTTACAAAAAGTAAACCCAGGCAGGCGGGTTCGAACTAACGTCCGTAAATCAGGGCTGTTACCACAGGGCCACCACTGCTCTGTTTCAAATACCGTGTTTCAATTTTTACTTTCCTCGTCTGAAGAAAAAGTATGATGATCAATAAATCCATCGAAAACATCTGGTTCCAGTGACGCCACGATTTCATATAATATGATTTCGTTTACAAAACGATACATCTACGCGACGATTCGTTTGTAGAACTCTGCAGGTCTCGTACTCGATGCGTGTCATGATTATACGCTTACGAGACGACTACATAAACGATCCGTGTGCGGAGGGGCTAAGAGCGTTTGTCCACCGATGCCATCACCGGGACGTCAACGAGAACGAGATTTTTTAAACCTGTCCTTTATTCTTACTTCTTCTTTCTTTTAATTACTTTAAATGATTTTTGTCTATTTTGTTAGTCTCTTATTCATGAATATATAAATAAATAAATTCTGGCGATCTAAACAAAAAAATAAATCATATCAGTAAATTCGTTCTCAAGTTATGGCGTAACCAAGACAAATTATTCTTTTTAAGTATTCTGCTCCGTTTACCTGGTCCGTGTTTTTTCCGGAACCAGGTCAGTGCAAAGCAATAACGCGCTGATTTCCGCTCGATAATTCTAGGAACTGCGAATTAAGTATTAATAAAAGGAGCGAACTCGTAGAAGAGGATTTTTCTTGAATACGCGATTTTCCATCAGTTATTGATGAATGAATTCTTATCTACAAGGCATTAAATCGTTTACCTACAAGAATATTTTTTAATCTTATGCTAATTTATTTATTATTTTATTTGCTACGAAATTAGCCATTGAAACTAAATTCACTTAATTCTTTTACTCTTCATAGAAGCTTATCAGAACATCTACTTTAGCATGTAAACCTGTCAATGTTTCACTAGACATATTCTAAATTCTCAATACTCAATTCAGAAATCAGCCCATAAAGAAGAGAAAGAAGACATACGAGAAAAGTCTAGAGCTCGTTGATTTGAAATTTAATATCGTATAATTATTATGTAGGTACCTTTTTAAAAATGTTCACTTCACTTGCGTATAGTCTATCAGCGCGCGTTAAACATTAACGTAGTGCATCCGATACAATAAGCATAAATGTCGTACTTAAGTAGCCGTAGTACTATTTGAAAGAATAAAGAATAAATATAATAGTTATTTATGCAACTGTTGTAAAATAAGAGGAATTAAAACACGAATGGCGGTTCGGTTTCACCTCGTTTGATAATAGTATCAAACGAGTGTTTTAATACCTAACTATGTACAGTTGCATAAAATACTTTATCTACACCCATGATATGATTCCTCTCAAAAGGTTCTGAAACGTAAATGTAAATTAATGGCAAGTTTAATTGCTGAGTATCTAATACAAACAAACTATGTATTGGTAATAATAGAATTATTAGTTGTAATAATTATTTGTCCTTTGCTGCATTAGAAATATCTGGTGGTGTGCTATCAAAGCTTGTATCACTCATTTATGTAACCAACAAAGGTATCAATTTTTGCAATACCTTATATCGGACAAAAATGGCGAGATTCGATGTGAATTCGAATAACCTTAACCCTCTTACTAAAAAACACGGAATAAAGTTACATCAAGTATAAACCTATGAAAATTTATGGTTATTATTCCTTTTCCTGGTAAAACGTTGTGTTTATTAGTAAGAGGGTATAAGTTCTTTAATTTATTTACGGCGCTGTGTTAGTGAAACGCGCGTGCATGAACATGTTATTTTTCCAACATACATAATGATACCACGAATTGAGTAGTGAGAATGTAGGTGTTTGATGAGTAAGGAATGGATCGAAAAAGCAAAGGAGTTGCATAATGAAATTTAGTACAACATTGTAACACTCGTTTGGATAGTACGGTACATGACACCGGTTGTTTTAATGTTGGCAATAACCTAACTGTTTCAGAAATTTTTTAGCGGATTTATAGCGAGTATTAAAGTTGGAAAGTTGAATTTATTTATAACTATGTATTATTACTTATTTTATTACTTAAGAAAACTTACAGCTAGGATATAGATAGTAGACAGTTAGTGAAGGAAGACCAATTAAAAGTTTTGACTGACAATATTAGGGTAGCACAAGAAACAGTAGACAGACAAGCGAACGTAAGAAAAGTAAAAACGAAAGCAAAGTAACATGAAGCTTGTTATAATTAATGGTAACAATATTTTTAAAACTAGCTTTTAAGGCTTAGCTCGCATTGCGGTTTTTATGCCGTGCGGAGGATATTCGCGGAATTTTTGACCGCGTACTAAATCATGACTAACACGCACTGCGGATAAAATTACGCGATTTTTATCTCTTTCTACTTGTTCGTAGAGCTCAAAATATTCGCGCGAATTTAATCCGCACCGCGGTGCGTTAGATTCTGTGGAAAAACACGGCTTTCTTGCGGTTTTATTGGCGCGTGATTTCTTTACCGTAATGCGTGCAGCTTCATACACTTCCTTGTGTGGCGGAATGTGCGGGAGAAAATCGCGCGAATAATAACCGCAGTGCGTGTTAAGCCTAATGGACTAAAAAGTACGAATTGTAATGTCGCTTATCAATACAAATCTAATAAGCCCAAATACGATGGATGATATCTATTCTGGATGAGGAGGTGCTATGGCCATGTTACGTCGCCATCGTGAGACTAGTTCATATTCCTTATTTTTCAATGTTTTCAACGTTACTTAAGTACGCCAAGGTTCAGCTTAAAATCGATTGCCACTTGCCGCACACACAAACGTAAAGCAAACTAACATGAAGCTTGTAAAAAAAGTTTAATTGCCGGCACACCTGGGGAAAATACACGCACACAAAAAATAATAAAAACCAATAGCATTTATTTGAGGAGTTGCGCGCTAGGCGGGATTCATGCATATTTCCAATTCGAATACTATTCGATGGTGAACTCGAATTCGGCGGAATAACAAACAAACTTTTTATTTGCTACAATCAAGTAAATCATTTTGTACAGATTATTTCCATCTATGTTGGTGTCGATTTCCTGTCTAAACGTTGCATACGTGCTAAAAAGTAAATTACTTAGCGCTTTTCCCTATTTTTCCTCCACACCACACTAATTACGTAACAAGATAAGCCTTGGCAAGTCTGGTATCAGACATTTTAGTTTCTGTCTGCCCGCATTTGCTGCAACAACTACCCGTCGGCTGACGTGTTGGGGTGGATATCGAGTGACGAAAAAACATCCGCAAAATTGTTTCCGTTCCCCGTAAAAAATGCACCGATTGACGTTACCAGTGTGCGTTACCTGTTTAGTGGTGGCTTAGTGAGTGCAGTGGTGGCTTAGTGGTATAGGCCACTAATTATAAGTTTTTGGTCGTGGATTCAAAACCAGGCACGCGCTTTACTTTGTGTAAATTATTTTACCACTATGCTCTCAAAACGGTGAAGGAAAACTTCGTGAGGAAACCGGCATGTCCTAGAAACAAAAATTCGAATACATGTGACATCCACCAACCCGCATTGGTCCTGCGTGGTGGATTACGGCCCATTCCCTCTCACAGAGAGGAGGCCTGTGTCCCAGCAGTGGGAACATTAAAAAGGATGATGATGATGATGACGTTTCCAGTCGTCTATTTAAAATTTCGATGAAAACTAAATCGGTTCATCGTCGTTTATGTATGGGCCTATTTGTATCGTATCTAAGAAATAACTTAGGTCTTACTAACTTAAAGTACTATTCTTAAATAAGAATTTTAATTTGGATATTTGTCAAACTCTAGTTTAGCCTACAAACTTGACAAACATTGATATGATACTTAAAAATCGACTATATACTGTGGGCTTAGTGTAAGTTTTAACTCACGCTCATTCGCGTTAAAGTACACGTCAATTTGTATTGAATCTAGATAAGCACCGTCTGGTGAAAGTAAGGAGAAACCACTTTTTTGTATACAAATTCATAAAAACTCATCATAAGTACACTGTACTATAAAAGGATTTACCAACATAGTAAAAGAAGTTAACACAAAGGAGTTCCAAACAACTCGACGCCGACGAAATTTTTGTATAGTCTATTAAAATGCTCACTTGTTGATATCCCAACTAGAACTACGTTTCTCCCTCACATAGATACCGGTAAAGTATAAATTTACTCAGCGTCTGTATTCCCTACATACCACTTAGGCTCTTTAGGCTCGGCGCAAACGGGCCACCGACCACAGCCACCAGTGGCTGTCGCGCGCTACCGCCACGTTGTAACAGTGGCCAGCCACCGGTGTTCGAAAGCCGCCACATTTTTATTGCTGTATAGATCAGAATTAGAATCCCAAATAACGGAGCATAATTAAAACGGTGAAGAAAAACATCGTAAGGAAGGATGCCTGTGTCCCAGCAGTGGGCACATTACAAGCCTGATGATAATGATGGGACGGAAGTGGATTGCCGATATGAAAGTTATCAAATCCATTAAGGCGTCGTCGAGCTCCATGATGAGTAGCTCTCATGTGTCGGTCGGCGTCTTGTGTGGGCCGAAGGCGCAGCGACCGCAAGTGGCGAGTCTCGGACATTGCTTTAGCGAGTGGCCGCCACCATCTACACGTGTACGGTGCGTCTATACAAAATGTATGGCAAAGTGCATTAAATCATGGTCGCTAGCCACCGGTGGCAGTGTTCGGTGGCCCGTTTGCGCCAAGCCTTATAATCGGATACCCTTCAAAGCAAGAGTGAACAGGCATATTATAAACCTCATCCATCGCTTTAGATCAGACGAAATCGAGTTAAAAATAAATAGAACTAAAACTAAAATCGTGAGCCACAGTGACTACGAGTCTTGTTTTTCGCTCGTTATACAAGTGAGTTTTGAAGAGGAGTTCTTTGAACTGCTGATGAGTGAAAATATTGTAAGCTAGCTGTGCCCGCTTCTTCGCTCCCGTCATCTGTCAGTCCAAAGGAGAAACGACTGTTTGAGAACGCTACTACCTACTTACCTTTACCTTATTACCTACCCTACCCTACCCTAACCTATCTACCAACCAATTATTTTTCTGAGATTATTCATTCGCGGAAAATCTTAACACCACCATTCAGAAAATTACTTCAAATGCACAACGCCATCTATCGAATATGGAGTTCTACTGTCCGGGTGTCTGAATTGCGTGTGTTGTGATCATTTTACTTCATGAACACTTTAAATTTATCTAACTTTTGATTGAGTGAACCGTTTGTGATCATGTTTTAAGCAAAAAGAAGTAGCGTATGTCCTTCCCAGGGTCTCAAACTATGTCCCATGCCAAATTTCATATAAATCGGTTCAGCGGTTTAAGCGTGAAAAGACAGACACAGTTACTTTCGCATTTATAATATTTGTATTGACAATCTATAGCATATTTGAATGAAATATCAGTCGCTAAACAGCGCTGAGATTTTTTTAGATAAGGGTAATAAAATGCTACAAGGGTTTTCTAGAAAGATATTTTCACAGGCAAATGAAAATAACTGAATCAATTTTAAATCAGGAAATCGAATCGTTACGCCTAGAAATTAGAACAGCCGGAAGTGTCTACAAGAAACTGGGAAAACATTTCCGTCACAGTTTTTTTTTAAATCAGTCTTAAACTTACGGAGGCATGTTTTCATCTTCAGTTAACCGTATGTATTATGTTAAGATTTTCATTTGAGTACGACTTTTTTCTTAATGACTTACTTATTTTTGTTTTTTTAAACTGACGGAGGCATGTTTTCATCTTTAGTTCACCGTATGTAATAAATTAGATTTTGCTTTTGAGTACGACCTTGTAATTCATGACTTACTTTTGAGTACGACCTTGTAATTCATGACTTACTATTGAGTACGACCTTGTAATTCATGACTTACTTTTGAGTACGACCTTGTAATTCGTAACTTACCTTTTTTCTTTTTTTTTAACTTACTAAGGCATGTTTTCATCTTCAGTGTACCGTACGTTTAATAAGAATTTATTTTGATTTATTGACTTACTTATTTTTCTTGCTTTTCGTTTTTATGGTAATCTTGGCGCAAATAAACTTTTTTTTTGTATTATTTTATTTAACTTGCTTTGATTGTTAGTTGTCTGGATGGTTTAAATCTTGCAACAGATTTTTTTAATAGTTTCACCCAACCGATTGAACTTAAATTTTGCATACACATTTGGTTTGGATGAAAATGCTCGGTAATCTAAATTTAAAAAGGTTTCCTTTTTCTGTCTTCTTCTTGTTTCTTAAGTAAAATAAATACTAGACTTCGAAAATCGACTAGCAGGGTGAGGGAAAACAGCAGGTGTATTTGTATAAGCGCCGTTGGTGTATGTAATTGCTGTATGACGCTCCGACGCGAAGCGAAACGAATTAATCAATATAACTTCGTAGAGAGTTACCGCGGCCCTGGCACAAGCAACTGAAGGAACACGGGTGGGTTTTACTCAGTAAAAGTCTGACACGCACTCCCGCTTCACCCAGAGCGAGAGAATCATTGGATGATTTCACAAAAAAAAAAAACTAATGCCGAATGCCTGTTGTAATGTTAAATTTGACCTTGTAGAAAAATCAATAAACGGAAAGGATGTAGATTTTATTTTTTCTACAAATTTTTTAGGTTGCGTTTTTTGCTTTTGGGTTTTTAGTTTTATTTTTAATCAATAACCATTATATAAGACATATTCGGGATGTCGCTTAGGCTAGGTGGAGCGACGGTTTTCGTAGGGAGGCTGCTAGCAGCTGCATGGAAGCAGCTGAAAATATGGACAAATGGCATGCGATTGAAGGTTTATGTCCAACATATAATTTTTAATTTTGATTCATATTTTAAATTGGCAATTTTAATTAATAATTTTAATTGTTTTTTTTTTTAATTTTTTATTTCAATTAATTTTTATTTTGTTTTCTTAATTTTATTCTAATTTTATTATTTTTATTGATTTTGTTTTATTTAGTTTTTTGTATTGTTATAAACTAAGTCTATTGTGTTCCCGTGGGTGAAGCTGCATGCCGAAATACAGCCTCTTACCTAGTTCGTCTGCAGAGGTCCCCTCTGACGATTGTTATTGTAGTTACTTAATTTTAAGTCACTAAAATCCAAATGGTAATTCTATGTTTATATCAATATTTTTTTTTTTTACAGTGCACTACTGCTGGCTGATGATGATGACTTTTTTGGGTGAGGTTTATGAATCCTACTAATATTATAAATGCGAAAGTTTGTGAGGATGGATGTATGTTTGTTACTCTTTCACGCAAAATCTACTAAACGGATTTGGATGAAACTTTACAGTAATATAGGTTATACATCACAATAATATGGGCTACAATTTACAATGATTTTTTTTTGTAATTTGGTCATAATATAACGATAAATATCAAGTAACTCGGAAAAAAATTCTGCCCTCTGAAAGCTATCTTCGCGTGCGCTGCCTAAACCGTTGGAGATACACAAATTTAATGTACCGTAGGATTGTTTGTCTTAAATAGTTCTAAATAAAAGTCCTTAACAGCATATATCTACCTTTTATTTGGCAGTCACCATGACCATAAAATTAGAGATTCTTATGAAAATTGCAATAATGTAACCCAAAGTAGCAAAATGTTGTATATAAAATTCATACATAAAAAATATGTACTACATGATTAGATAGGGTAGGTTAGGAGAGTTGGGTAGGTAGGGTAGGATAGTGTAGAGGAGGTAGGGTAGAGTAGGGTAGATAGCCAATTGACGGGAGCGAAGTCCCGGGGGTCAGCTAGTAAGTAATAATTTTAAGTACTAATTATTAAAAATTTATACAACACAACTACTAAAATTGCAATGTAAAACAAGTTTGAAATACAGGCGTGATGTTATGAATATTTTGACATAATACGGAGATAGACACTTTATATTAAAAAAAACAATGTTCAGAATTAAAGTGTTAATGTTCCCGTAATACAGTTGCCATTGGAAGTGCGATACGTAATAAAGAGTGACCGCCCGCGGTCACAGCGAATCCTCTGGTAGCGAGTTTAACAGGGCGCTTACTCGTATTTGTACTTGATAAAAAAGATAGATCATTTAAGAGCCTAAATGAATTTCAAAAAATATTGATAACATTTATCACTATGATAGATAAGCAATAAAAAATTAAGGAAATTATATTAATTTCTTTATATAGTCAAATACATGAAAAATACTCTGGATTCCTAAAGCAGTTTTCCTAAAAACTCTCTCTTGCCTAGCCTTTTCCCAACTATATTGGGGTCGGCTTCCAGTCTTACCGGATCCAGCTGAGCACTAGTGTTTTACGTGGAGCGACTGCCTATCTGACCTACACAAACCAGTAACTGGGTAACACGGTACCCTTTGGCAAGACTGGTGTCAGATCTCAAGCTTCTGACTACCCGTAACGACTGTCAAAGATCTTCAAATGACAGCCGGGACCAACGGCTTAACGTGCTTGCCGAGGCACGGAGGAAACTCGGTATATTGAAAATGGTCACCCATCCAAAGACCGACCTCGTCAAGCGTTGCTTAACCTTGAAGATCGATCCGTGGGGCTGTTATTATTTAGCCATAAGCTCCTAAGTTTCCCAAAAACCTTTCTGTCAATTTACAGGTTCTGTGCACGTTATTTTGTCAACAGTTTTCATGCAAATTACTCATTCGTAGTAATATTAATGAAAAAATTGTTTGAAAAATATCGATACAATATTTTAATGGTAGGCAGTTAGAAGTATCGGATGTAAAATAAATAAAGGATAACTCTCTTTTTGCACGTGAAATTGATATTCGTAAATATTGAGGCGCATAACATGATTTGTTTAAAATGTTTCGAATGTTTACTTAAAAAAATGTATTTAAAAAATTTATTTCATTAAAATATACTTTTTATTGGTAGTTTTGATTGATTGGAATGCTCGTGATTATCGTTAAATTCGCTACACAACGCGACGACTTAGATTTAAGAATTTTGAACGCGGTCTGAGCGCAGACTGTCGCTCCACTCGCACAAATGAATCTATTCCGCCAATTCGAGGTCATTATACCTATTGTTATTATTACGAAGTAATAGCGTTCAAGGAAAACTGGTAAATAACGTCTTTTGATCTGAATACATGTTGTTACTCGCGATATCAAACTGCCATATTTATCGATACCGACAGGGCTCCTTACCTATTTAGAGCAAACTCCTTGCCTATTTTAAGACTGGCAACAGATAACTATTTCGTTTTGGAAGGTGACTGAAATCAGAACGCTAGGAAAATGATTAAAGACACATTTGTTTAGCTCTACTTGTCACTTCTGTAAAAGCCGCCTTAAGGCAGGCACGTTGTTGATTCAATATAACGTATAAAAGTAATTTTTGCTTATTATTTGAGTTATTGTAATTACTTTTTAGTAAGAAATATAAGATATTTTTTATTTTTAGATTATTTATTTATTACTTGATCTTCCTGAGCTATCCGTCCTAAATACCTACCGTTTAGTTAGTATCTAAGGCAAAATACAAGATGACGTTGCAAAAGTCACTGGTGCTGCCGCCAGTTCGCCCGAGCTATTATTAGGGAGGTAACATTTCTTTGTATGGGATTGGGTATTTAACTGTAGTATTAAATTATCTGTGGCTGCGGTAATTTGTCATAAATATGTGCGCACCACAAACTACATAAACTAAGTACGAAAAATTACCTCAACTGTGCGAGCTAAGCTGAATTAACTTAGCTTAGACCTTTTTCTCAAATAGGATGGAACAGTTTACGGCAGCTCTTGTTTCAATTCAAAGGAATCTTGAGGATCAGAAGAAAATATTTTTAAAAGCGGAGACGATGTTGCAGAAAAGGTAACATCAAAGATAAACAATATCTTAGAAGAAAATTCAAATTCTTCGAAGAAAAACACGAGATTCTTAAGTCTAGAGTGGACAACCCAGAACAAAGACTATACTACTTAGAAAAGCAAGCAAGACAACTTAACCTTGTAATTTTTGGTTTGTAGGAAATCGAAAAATATTATTCTAATTTGGAAAGCATTATAATAGATTTTGTGCCTAAACATTTCTGTCATTTGAAGATCTTTGACAGTCGTTACTGGTAGTCAGAAGTCTGAGATCTGACACCAGTCTTGCCAAGGGGTACCGTGTTACCCAGTTACTGGGTTGTGGAGGTCAGATAGGCAGTCGCTCCACGTAAAACACTAGTGCTCAGCTGAATCCGGTAAGACTGGAAGCCGACCCCAATAAAGTTGGGAAAAGGCTAGGCAGATTGATTGTGCCTAAACATTTCTCGGTGAAAATTTACTGTAGAGACTTGCAAGCCATAAGGAGACTGGGGAAAAGAAGTGATAAACCACGACCGGTTGTCGTTATTTTCACGACAATTGGCAAGAAGATCGACACTCTCAAAAATAAAGGAGCTTTAAAAGACACGATGTGTAGTACATCGTGTCTTTTAAAGCTCCTTTATTTTTATAAAGGAAGACTATCCACAGATTATTTTGAAAAAAAGAAGAGAACTACAAGTACAAGTTCAAGCCGAAAGAGAGATGGAAAACAAAGCCATAAATAAGTATGATAAACTTGTCATATTATGATATACAGCGATGCCCGCACATAAAAATATCAACAAAGGAATATTTCAAAGTCACCAGAGAATAACTCAAATGCTTGTACTGACCCGAGTCATCACAAGTAAATAAAAATAATAAAACCCTGGCCACTCACACAGCTCAAAGGTATTCTAGCTTTTCGAAAGGTGTAGTAAAACCCGCAGCCCTATGGCGTAATGAATTCGGAAAGAGCAAAGGGCAAAGAGTATGAAAAATCGACCAATCACATATACGGAAAGCTACATCGCGTCTTTCATCTTGCATGTGCATGGTCGATTTTTCATACTCTTTGCCCTTTGCTCTGTCCGAATTCACTACGCAATAAGGCTTCCGGGAAGCTTAACCTCCTAGTAAATAAAAACAGTAATATCAAGGCCACCCAAGACAACACCAAGAATGCATTGCAACAAACACACCAGCCCCTCCGAGAGAACTATAATATACAATTAAAAAAAATAGTATCACATGAAAAACATCTTCCAAGCCGGCTGATCACCGTGGAAGAGTTTGACCAAAACCCACCAAAGAGAACCGCAGAGAAATGGGACAAACATTATAAAAGAACTCACCTAATATTATATGTATACAAAAGTAGCACAAGACCAAGAAAAATGGATGCCTTTGGAGGAGGCCCGTACCCGTCTTTAGGGGTTCTTGTAGACATGAAAAATAATGCAAATAGAGTAGAATAGAATAAGAATATTTTTTTTAACTACTGCTATCACAAAAACAAAACAACTAAGGTACCAACACAACCAAAAAATCATAACACAACAAAATATACATTTACAGCTTTTTATAAGCAGCTTTTAAAGCGTTTTCCTAATACTTTCATTGTGCGCATAGCTAAGGAGTGGAATTTCCTTCCGGAGTCTTTGTTCCCTGATAGCTACAACATTGGGCAATTTAAGTCAAAAGTGAATAGGCTACTTCTAGGCAAGCGTGCTTCACCGTCGACCGCATCATCGCTTACAATCAGGCGAGATAGTGGTCAAAAAGGAGACCATCGAAAAAAAAAAACTATAAATAATTTCTAGATGCTAGAAAGATAAAGTTATGAGTAGTATCACAGATAATATTTTTATTTTATTTATTCAAAATTATGCAAATAACACCTTTATAGCTATAACGCCATTACGATGTTATTACCACACAGATATTATACACTAACAGAAATACAATAATAAATACAATTAAAATCCAAGTATCATTCAATTAAACAACAATTAAAATACGTTTAAAATACCATTAAAATACAATTAAGATTCAATTAAAATACCATTATAATCCATTAAAATACAACTATTATATAATGTAATACTAGTAGCATAGTAATGTAATGTAAAAAGTAGTATAAGTAAACATTAAAATATAGAACAATAAGTAAATACGATGTAGAGTTAAGTTATTTAATGTAAAAGATCTACAGGAAATAAAAAGTCTTAATATTTTATTTTATTAGACCTTTTTCTGAAACCTTTTTGAACAAAGAAAAAATGTTTATTTTACATAGATGGACACGCACTTTATAGAAAGAGGTTCTTTGAAACCAGAATCCCAAGAATAGGGTCCAATGGTTCTTGACTTTCTATATCTCTTAGTTATTAAGTAAAAATTAATACTCGTTGTAATATAAAAACAATTGTTAATCTCAGAACCGGGATATTATTTAAGAAAACTAACGATGCAATGGCAATAGATAGTTTGATCTTTTCGCTTTTATATTTTGAAGTACAGTGTTAGTATCAGCTTAGTGCTACGCCGCTACGGTGTGCTACGCGCTACGAACCTAATCCGTGCTACGCCGCACTAAGTGCTACGCACGTATACGCTACGAGGCTACGAGGTTTGCTACGAGCTTAGCAGCTAAATATTGTGCTACGTGGCTACAGAGCTACAACTTGCTACGCGTGTCTAAGAGCTTTTAACCGACTTTCGAAAAAGGAGGAGGATCTATGTTCGACTTTATCTATGTTATTTTTTATTATTTTAGTGTATGTTCACCGATATCTCCGTCAATGTGGACCGATTTTGAAAATTCTGTTTTTGTTTGAAAGAGTATGTACCGAAATTAGTCCCATTTTATTTTAGTGCAGATCTGGTGAAGAACTTCGAAGATATACAACAGAACTCTTCAATAAATAACGTCAAATCTCTCGGGACTGCTGCAATCGCATGTCTGTTTAGTTTTTATACCATTTCATAATATAATATCACGCCAGTACGCTTTTAAGGGGTACGTAGATCTCTCATTTGACCGGTTATGTTTATGTGTTATGATATTCGGGTAATCTATTCTGGCATTGTAGGAAACTTACTAAACAACTTGCCTATTAGGTAGGTACAACAAAAAGTGAAAATTAAAAAAAAAACTTTTAAAAAGCTGACCGACCTCCAAATAAGAAAACTACAAAGTGAAAAATAACTTTATTTTTGGAAGTCGGTGTCCATAACGCGAAAAAACGGTACCGACGAAAGACACCGATTTCCAAAAATAAAGTTATTTTTCACTTTGTGGTTTTCTAATTTGGAAGTCGGAAGTATTGTTTTGTGAAAAAGTTTTTTTTACTTTCCTATAGCTACAAAGACATTTATTTATTTATATACACTTTGTTGTACACCATAATAAACAAGAAAAATAAAGTTAATACAAAAAAACAAACAATGGGCGGCCTTATTGCATGCCGCGATCTCTTCGAGGCAACCTGAAATGGACAGAGACCACCTGGATGGATGGACATTGTTGTGACAATCAAAAAAATAAATGTAGTCTACTGCCGCACTGCTGGACCAACACCTAGTCCAAAAATGTTGCCTGAATATTAAATGCATTTAGTCTTTCTTTTGTGTTCAGCCTATACGGTCCGACATCTAGCAAAAAAACTTCGCTAAAAATTCTTTTCTGTTTATCATATACTGTCCCACAGCTGGGAAAAGTCTTAAAATCTTTGAGGCTCTTCAGAAACTCTTTTCTCGCGCCACCTCGAACCAGCCTTCCTGGTATTTTTATTTTAATTTCACTGCCTCATTGTAACAATATCAGTCTCAGCAAAAAGAAAAAAAACGTATTTGCACAATGTCTTGTTCTACTTTAATACCTTAATTAATTCATTAACCAACATATTAATAAACAAGATTATCTAGTAATAGTACTCGAACAAAATGACCAAACAAAGGAAGCGCTAAGAAGGGCGCACTGTTGGCTGTGGTGGTTGAGCGATTGACTGCTGCAGACAAATCCCGCAAGGAGCAAATAATTGTATGACCATTCCGGTTCTGGGTATTGTGGTGTGAGTTGATATGTTTGTAAACGCACCCATGATACAGGAAGAAATTCCTAGTGTGGGCCAAAGATTCATTACAAAAAAAATATGGCTCATGTTCTTTTTTTGACCAACCTTTTTTAAGAAAATATTTGCTGGCGGCTTATGAACCTAAGGATGTTGTATGTAATGTATTTGTGGGTGGAAATCGTTCGTTCCTACTATTTACAAGAAGGCAATTGAACACCACCTACCTCATCTCAACTCCCGGGTCAGCAGAAGACCTGCAGCGTGCACGGCACTTCACTGGTAGGCAGTCTAGACGTACTTTGGGTTCAAAGGTCTTGAAGATCGCACACCACACGTTAGTGAGACCACAAACACTATAGAAACGTTTATCTAGCTTAGAGCGCTAATTCGTACTGCACGCCACGGGTATATACGCGACGTAGGTCGAGGGCGAGTTTAGTGATGATTTACCAACTACCCTCAATTCGATAATAAGAATCGAACAGTTCAATATAATTCTTGGGATCGCACTTTTCAAATGAACGAGGGAAGCTGGAATCTATAGAAAATATCATACAACCCAGACAAAGATAATTTCTATCAGATATACTCGTATTGGAAACAAATCCAAATGAAAGCGAAACGTAAACGTAAATTCGAGAAGTTGGCCTAGCTTTTTAATCTAACTGTAATGTAAAAGATTAATTTGTTAGTTGAAAAACAATAAGACTATTGCTGTCGTACATTCGGTCGCATGACCAAAAACATCTCCACAAACTTTAGTACTGGGGCGTGACGAATTTCCTAGAAAACCATGGGCGTCATAGTTTCGTCTCTCATCTCACAAAATAATATTTCCCAAAAAATCGTAAAGAAAAATAAACATTAATACATACACATAAAATACATTGCAATATCAAGCTGCAATTTGCTTATTGCCTTTTAGTACTGGACTCTTCGTAGATAAAAATGAGGTCAATGGGTCGTTTTAAAATTCGCTAAATCAATATTATTCTCAAGAATAAATATATTCAATTACCATTTCAGGACCCACTGCCTAAGAAGCGAAAATCTTAAAAATATATCTATCAGATAATGCTTCGTATGAATCCCGGGCGAGGGTTTGAGCTAACGTTACGTAGGAAATGTGCAGGTGTGTGCGTGATTGCATCAGTACGCAGCCAGGTATTTAGGGAAGAGGACCTAGCCCAATCCCCATACCTCAATCACAGTCGGGTCCTGACGAGCGTTCAGTTTGCGCGCACTGCATTTATTGTATATTTGCGAAACGCCGCAAGTTCCGGTTCGGTCTCCACTCCTGATATCAGCTGAAATACACCGTAATAAATACAAAATTGGTAAGTTTAATTATATTATTTTTTTCATTTTTTTAGGTTTTCTAATCTTTTACAATTTTTTTTCTCTATTTTCTCAAGTATTTGCAAAATTAATTTTGTAAATAAGACTTCAACTTTAACTGGAGAAAAACTAAATAAAGTCGTGTAATATTAACTAGTGGTTATTTTAGTGTATAATTTACGGTATTTAATAACAAATTTACACCGGTAAATTTTTTTTATGGTGATTACACAACCCGTCGGGAAAAAAAGTGTGATTGTATGGTGTCCTTTGATGTTCTATCTTTCTGCTGGGTTCCCAAAGTATCTAAAAGCAGCTTTAAACGAAGTTTTGTGCGAAATTACATAAAATATTTAGTAAATTTAATTTTTTGGTGTAAATCCAGCAAGTTTCATAAGTTTCTTTGATAATTAAGTTTCGTAGTAATTATATAACAACGTGTAAATGTTTTATTCAACGCCAAAAGAAAGGAGTGAATTCACGGACAATTTCATCAAATTCTTCAGTATTTTTTTTTTCTGAATTTGAAGATTATTCTCTGAAGATGCAAAAAATATAACAATGAAACGCCGGAAGTTATTGATTCATTAATTTAAAACAACAAGAATAAACTCTTGTATGTATTATTAAACTGAAAACTGTTTTTACGACAATCCTGGTTTCTTTATTTTTGGAATCGAATTCGGTCCTTTCCAGCTACCTTACAACGGTCAGCGTTGGTTTTCAGATAAATTTTCAACTTTGGCTGCCGGCAGTCGCGCCCGAAGGAGAGATTTTTTAAACTGTTGATAAGCTTGTTATTGTATATATCCTTTGAAGTGATTTATGCAACACCTCGATATCAATTTCTTTGTCAAAGTCTGTTTGCTGTTGGTATTAACCGCCCACTCCAAAAAAGCTTCAAACGTAAGATCTCAACTATCGTATGGAAATATCCTGCACGTACTTATTTTCAAAAGATTTCGGGTAATTATGTTTGATACTAGGAATACTTGTACAATAGAGAAATAGGTTCTCGGTTCGTAAGATAGTTATTGTTCAGAGCTTAGGATTATTATCTGCCATCTTCGATAAAGTACAGATTGTATTACACACTGCACATATTAAGTAAGACCGCTGTTCATTATAATGCTAAACACAGCTTTAAAGAATTTAAAGTCGGTGATACAGTCTGGCGTAAAAATTACGTTCAGAGTAATGTTGGCGCATATTTCAGAGCAAAATTTGCTCCAAAATATGTTAAATATGTAATCGAGAAGTTTTCATCTCTTGTTTTTATTCTGGAGGATTCTAATGGTTCGAGGGGAAAATGGCATGTAAAAGATTTTAAAATTTAATATTTTACTTGCCATTTATTGTATATTTATATTTCTTGTAAATAATTGCAACATTAACAGTTTATTTATTGTTACAAAGAGTAAGTTATCTCTTAAAATCTTAGTTAGAGTTTTCTCTTTAACTTGGGTTCCTCATATACTCCCAACTCTTAGAGCGGTTTGTACAACTCAGAAAGCCTTATGTGCAAAGTGCGGTCCCGTAACTCTTTAAAAATAAGCCAAATGCGTGGGCTCGGTATATTTTAATATTCTTCGGTTTTCAAACAGGTGCGGGTAACGACACATATTAAAAATAAATAAGCCGTCGTTATATCTAAATAAATATTTCCTTGTGGAGTATGCACCATCGAATGTGAAAATATGTGTGATTGAATGGGAGTGTTTGACGAAAGTATGAAAGATGTTGTGTATTAGATCAAGGATTATAATTCAACCTTCAAAATTTTCATCTAGTTGAAATGTTTTCTGGGGTCATCGGGGAATTGTGGTATTCTGCTTGCAGATCCTTGCACGCTGATTTTAAAAGATGGTTTAAATTATGTTGCATGTTGCAACGCAAACATTTTGAGTGTCTGGTCCGCCGTTAACTTTGTCGACTCGGGTTAAAATATTGAGTGCTCTCCCATTTAATATTGAAATAACGATTTTTTTTTATTTGTTATCGACAATCGGTTTTTATCGATACAATAAGCGAGTTATAATTATAAACTGGCCGGAAGGGCCAGGCAGTTATCTGGCCTGGCAGTTATCTGGGCCGTGTGACCGACGACAAACTACAGATAGAATTTTTGTAAATTTGCCCTTTGTTTCTTTTAGTATGGATCTATGATAGAGCAATTTTAAGAGTTCTCATGACGGATTTTAAATCAAAGATACTCGTATGATTTAATTCATGATATTTGACATTTGAAAGTTTCTTTGTTCATTTGTTCTTACATCGACTGCCTTAATAAATCCGTTGTTTTTTTTTAATCAACGTCAGGAAAACATACCAATTTGCCTATTCAATATAACGGGACAGGCTACAGCTTTAACAAAGGATTTCGAATATTTTGCCAGGCATTGTTGTTGCAATATAATAAAACTCGCACAAAATACTGGACAGATTTACCAGGTATTTTGAAATCCGATGCAACAGATCGTCACAAGGGATTTTTAAAATAAATTCAACGAAATGGATGCAACCAAATTCGTAGGATTTAATTCCCGACTTTAGGTAATCCATCGAATTCTTATTGTGGCCAAATAATTGCGGGTTAGCAATTTGTAGAGGGTGACTTTCAACTTTGTCTAATCAAAAATTAATCAAAAAATGTTTGGCGATTATGACAATTGAAATCTCAAGGCCAAGTACCAAAATGTACATACATTTATCGGCCCTAAAGGGAAAACACTTCAAATCCTTGAGAGAGAATATTTTACTAAAAGAAAATAAAAAACCTTTTTACAAAAAAATACTACCGACTTCCAAATAAAAAAACTACAAAGTGGAAAATAAATTTATTTTTGGAAGTCGGTGTCTTTTGTAGGTACCATTTTTAGCGTTACGGACGTTCACTTTTTAGTTGTACCTGCCTAATAGGCAAGTTGTTTAATAAGTTAGCTTAACGCCAGAATAGATTAGCCGAATATCATGAAACTTGAACATAAAGAGTGAAATGAGAAATCCGCGTACCCCTCGAGAGCGTACTAGCGTTATGTTATGCTATGAAATGGTATAAACAATAAACAGACATGCGATTGCAGCAATCCTGAGAGATAACCCGTTATTTATTGAAGAATTCTGTTGTATATCTTTGAAGTTCTTCATCAAATCTTCATCAAATAAAAATGGAACCAATTTCGAAACATACTCTTTCATACAAAAAAAGAATTTTCAAAATCGGTCCACAATTGACGGAGATATCGGTAAACATAAAAAAATAACGTACTTGAAGTCACGAACATAGAACCTCCTCCTTTTTGGTAAGTCGGTTAACAAAAAAGATACCTTTATTTTTAAGAAGAAACAAAACTGCATTCATAGATTTCTCGACAAGCTTACCTAAACCGGGTATCGAACCAGCTTAAAATTAAAAAAAATAATTAATCGCAGTTTTTTTTACTAATCGATATGGTTATTATTCAGGATATAAACCTCTGTAATAAACATTTGGTCTCAGAAATAAAAAGATCATGAAAACTAAAATTAATTTTATTTTATCATCAATTCTAATATAAAGGACACGTATTTTTTTGGTGGATGTCACATATCTTCGATTTTTACTTTTAAACATTCCGGTTTCCGCACGATCTTTTCCTTCACCGTTTTGAGAGCAGTGGTGATGTAATAAATTACACAAAGTAAAGCGCATTATGATTTATCGAAGTATATTTTTGTTAAAAGGATTTAAAAATATCTATTTTCCTCTGATATTGGTTGGATTCCTGGAACGATCTCTTATAGAAAGTAATTCGCAGTGCAGGCGGCTATTTTTATCTTACTAACGAACGAAACATCAACTGACTGAGCACAAGATTTACTGCATTTTACTACTATTTTGGAAAATAATAATTAATTAGAATACTAGCAGCCACCCGCGACTCCGCCCGCGTGGTATTAGTACTTCGCCCATATCTTTATAAATTATAGCCTATGTGCTATTCTGATGTATATGCTATATATCTGTAAAGTTTCATCAAAGTCCGTTCAGTAGTTTTTGTGTGAAAGATTAACAAACACCCATCCACCCATAAGTATCTATTTTTTTTACCCACGTCCGTGTCTCATCAGCGGGGTGCCAACTGAAAATCAGCGCTGGGTGTCTGACGTCCAGCAAATGCTGAGTTGGTATCCCTTTCGGTATGGACACGCCCGACACAATAATTCTTAAACCTTGTTTGTACTTTTTGTTACTATTCTTCTCTGTTGCTTTGTGATTGTTGTTGTTGTGTTGTTTCTATGTCGAATAAATGTTTTCTATTCTATTCTATTCTTTTCTATTCATCCATCCATCCTCACAAACTTTCACGTTTATAATAGCAAGAAAGAAAATGAAAAAAAAAAAACTGAACACGGAAAACCCATCAATACGAAACAAGGTTTAATCAAACAAAATCTAATATTTCACAAAAATATCTTTAAAGCCCTGACTTCTAAGTTAAGTAAAAGCTTGTGTTACAGACATTTATGTCTTCTCCTAAAAGTGGCAATACTTAGCCGAGAATATCATCATAAGGGTGCCTGTCCACCAGAGGTGTGCTGTATACCTATGCTAAAAATATGAAAGCTTAGCTACGAAACTACGTGACCATTTCCACTAATGCCAAGATGTGTAGCGGAGCGAGTAACACGTATTATGAGTGAGGTAGCTGTGCGAGGAAGATGCACAGCTCAAACTATGCGGTGCATCGACAGTAGAAGGCAGAGGGAGTGGCTGTGGCGCGCTGCTGTAGGTAATCCGCTCTGCACGTAACTATATAGCAGAACTAACTATAGCAGAGCGGATTACCTACTCACGCATCTATAGCACCCATCCAAAGAACGCATTCTTTTTTTATAAAAAAGATAGGTGTCAAGCGCGAGCCTATCAATAATAAAAAAAGAACGCGTTTCCACCACGTAGACCAATGAATATAATTGGTGGATATCAAACACATCCATAGCACATCTCTGGTGTGAAAGCGACTTAATGTTTTTGGCCATATTTCAATTTATTTGGATCAGCGCTTATTACTTATTGTTTTTGTTCTTGTAATAGATTACTAAAGTTTGTATGTCGTTTTGTGCCGCCAAGTAAATACTTTTCCTTTCTTTTCTACGTCAAATCATTGAATAAAAATACTTTTGGATGACAAATTTTACAGTTCATGATCATTTCGGCCGAAAGACGGTCCACTGCTGAGCATAACCCCCCTCCCAAAGTGTAGTAGTTACAGTTAAAATAAACTCCAAACTTCATTTTAGTATATACCCCTAGTATTTTATTTTTTCTACTCACCGTTTTTAGTCTTGATTAATTAACATCTAATAGTGTTTCGTTATTAACTTCATCACATCTCACACGTAATAGAGCGTTCGAAGTTCCGCAAACTACGGATATTTCGTACGCAACAACAACAAAGTCACGGCTCGTCCGATTGAAGCATGGCTCGTGTCCAAAGCAAATATTACTGAATCGCAAAACGATATGGCTTCATCGGCAAGCACACCACTCGATTTTACAGCCCGTTTGATAGTATGAGTGAACAGACGAAGGGGTTTAAATATGGAAACATGAAAAAATGAAATACGGAAAAACAGTTTTTTGAGGATTGAAACTAGCGTTTTTGATTAACGGTTTGTGTTTGTAAATAAACTAATTTATAGAACGAATTGTTTGTCTATTTAATGAATATAAAAACATAAAATAATTTTCGTAACTAATATTAAGAAGGTAATTTCGAGAAGCATTTTCGCGAGCATTTCAATGTAATGAAACGTTCATAAGAATGGTACAAAACAGACAAAGGCTCAGTTTCCTAAAGCATTGCCATGTAATGTAACGTTCTTGCGAATTATCGACGCTGTGTTCGACGTAATGTTCGCGGTGAGTGAGCATTTACCTGTGACATTTCTTTGTAACTTGCGTTCATTATTGAACTCACTCCACGTTGAACGCGCTTGTACCTTTGCTCATTAAAATGTTATACCAAACCGCTCTTTGGTTTTTAAAATCAGTTTTTAACAAAATATCGAGCATCATGTTCGAAGTGTGAATCGAGTAAATTTGAAAACAGCAAATGCTCGATGTTCTGTTCCAAGTAAATGCTCTAGCCTATGCTCACCTTTAGCGACACCATTCTCTTTATAACACACCAAGCGATTTTTACTAAGCGAAATTGTATGTAGTTTCACAATGACGCAATGTGATGCAAATCGACCCATTTGCATTTGAAATTTTCTCAGTGAAAAGATGCTTGATATCGCCTTTTGGTTTTTACCGTGTTCATAGATAGTATAATACTAGCGTACAGGTGCCTCATCCCATACATAGAAACAGTGCTGACGTAACTAGCGTTTTTCGTCTGATTAAACCGATTATTTTTTGTCCATCACTCGCGTTCGGTTCCGTCTCACGGCGATAGATAGATGGTGTTAGCAGCAACTTGCAAGTAAAAGGGTTTACTGTGTTCGTGAATATTTTTTCTTTAAATACAGTGAAGGTTTGATTTATAGTATTTTTGCACGTTTTTTATAGTTTCTTTGCACCAAAATGTGTTACAAAGCAAATTTAAACGGTCGAGTGGAATGCCTCATAAACATAAAACCACGCCATTTATGACATCAATTTTAAATGATCCGTTTTAAAGAATATTTGAAATGTGAAAAAGTTGTGTTAAGAGCCCGAGAATATTCCATAATTTTGTGCTTAGGAGAGTTCAAGAAACAAGAACATACAGTTTTTATGTTCAATGCCCGAAAACGTTAATTTTACACACATTCAACAACAGATATCATATCATATCGCACCATCTAGTGAGATTTATTTGAAACAAATTTTCTTTCTTAGCCATGTTCTTACATTGCACATGCTACATTATCGCTGAGTTTAATAAAATTCAAGATGCCCTTGTGATAACTTACATACCTACTTCTAGCACAACATAAAATATAGTGTATTCCACACGCGTGATTTGTGACCCGGAACCTAGACTAGGCTGGTATTGAAAAATTCCTGATGGAAAAATCTAATAAAACAGGTGCGTCTCATATCAGTTATTGATATATTTTCATTTGAATAACGTTCACAAGATGTAATAAACGTGAGATATACAAACTGTTGATATAATTTCTTTACATACAACATTTATATACGTTTATTTTATCGAAAATGATCAGGTCTATTGTTTTAAATGTATATTGATACCGGTGTCCTGTCAGATTAATAAAACGTAAATAAAAAAATAGTTATTTGTTCGATCTTGAAATGGAACGTTTGCCGCCATTTTGTGTATCAGTGACCTGCCCCGGAACCATGACGTGTCAAAACTATCATCAAACGACTGTATAAAAGGAACAGATGTATACAAGTCATATACATCTGTCCCTTACGCACACTCAAAATAACCTTGCTCTAAGAGCTTATGGTAACCCCTTGGTATGACATGACATTTATTCCGTTTCTCTTGTAGTTCATGACACTTCATGGTTAAAATAGGTCGAATCTGATCCAAAACCGAATCGGGGCACCCTGAATTCACGTAGTCTTTTGACTGTTACAATTTTTATTTTATTGTTGTCCAAAGACTTCGCACGCTCTGGGTGAAGCGGGAGGGCTTTTCAGACTTTTAGTGAATAAAAGCCATCCATGTACCTTCAGTTGATTGTGCCAGGCCCGCGGTATCTTACTTTCATTTTTATCCGCAACCCAGACAGGCATCGGCCCTAGCGGACCCCGTCAGTTTTTGTTGATACGAGTATGTCTTTGAGGCGCGCCTGGAACACGACGCGCCGTCGACTCGGGCCTGGTCTTTTCGGACGGCGAGCTACCCATTGCTCACTGTCCGCAAGGCCGCGCCTACGTGTACCGGGCATCGGCTTGCGACTTCCGACGCCCAGGGGTCTCCTTCGGTGGCTAGGTGCTTGAGAGCGTCTCCATTGCGTCTCCCTCCTTTCGCGAGCATTACTGCTTCGCAGAATGAGGTGACATCTTCCCATGCCCTCTCGCTCCATACCATGGACTGAACCAGGGCCAGACGCGAGAGGTCGCCACCGCTGATCGCCACCACGAGGACACGGTGTTGCTCCGCCCAAGCGGGGCAGACCTCCACCGTAGACTCCACCGTGTGCTCGGGGCGATCCACATAATGGTGACACCCGGGCGTTTCCTTCCGCCATATCCTGAACTGGTACCACCCGAAACAGCAGTGTCCGGTGAGGACCTACGTCAGGCGGAAGATGACGCCGTGGCGCCTCTCAAGCCACTCTTCAAAGAGGCCAGCTTATCGCCGCAGATGTGGCGTGCGCGAGCACTGGATTGCAACAGTCGCTCTCTCCATGTCGCCATGAGATCCTGCCGGAACTCTGTCCGTCCGGCCTTGATTTGTCGCGGCAACGGAGTTTCGCCCAGGCGTTTCGCCTCGTCGCGCCAGTCCCATATGTGCGCGAGGACATTTGCCTCCAGATACCATGGAAGCAATCCGGCAAGGACGATCGTCACCTCACCGGAGACCGTACGGTATCCCCAGACCAGCCGGATGGCCATGAGCCTTTGGGACGCGTTAAACCAGCGGGCTGGTCGCCGTCTCTCACAGCTTTATATTGCACTTCAATCACTACACATTGAAGATGACCAGCCAATTTTTCCAGGAATTAGGTATCAATCAAAGAACGGTTTATGAAAGAAATAAAGAAAGAAAACACATTTATTTGACACAAGCCAGAACATACAACATAAACATAAAAAGAGAACTGACTAAACGACAATTATTAAAAGTTTTAAAAAACACGCTTTAATTGAAAACCAAATTAAAAAGTAGAAAATAATTTTCAAAAATGTATTTTATTATAAAAAATCGTGGGGTGCTCGATGCCAATTGTTATAATATTTTATTGGCAGATATTGGTAAAAGTAGTCATTTTGAAAATATCCTAGAAGGCATCCCATGCATAATAAATCCATTTTTTTGTTAATTGCCTCAGATAGGACCAGTTCAGCAAAATGAACTCCCGAAAAATAATAAAAACCAGCAGTTCTGTACATTTTGCCGAGTTAATGCGGGCAAAAATGATATCTGCGATTATAAAAAATCGTGCGAGATGGTAGGAAGAAGAGAGGCTTTTGTCCTGGGATGAGACGATTCGGGCTGAAAATAATAATAATGTAAAAATAAATAGCCTTTAAAGGGAACCTAAGTGGCATTCAAATGGAATAATGGCTTCCGAATAGACTTACAGAACCCAGTAACTGAGTATCACGACATCTTTTGGCGATTTATTCTGGATCAGTTTTATTTTATAATATTTTCTAATCTGGTCTGATCCACCGTATAGGGTACCGTATACATATAAATTTGTGCCGTGATAACAACAAACTTCAGAAAAAACGAAGAGAAACTCGTGTTCTCAATTTCGTATCTAATTGAAATAGAAAATAAAAAAGGCATATTAAATTACCCAAAATCTTTAGCGGCTTCTTACCCGTACGCATTCGTCGAATAATATAATCAGCTATGCGTTCTCACTAGGAAATGACTAGAAAGGACCGCTATTGAGAATCAGATGACGACTATGATGTTCGGATACAGAAGATACACTGGAATGATGACGCCAAATAAATTATAGGAGGATAGCGTATATGCAGCGTGCACGCGACATAATCGCCGCGACAGCGCGACGTATTTCTGCAACATTAGCAATTTCAGTGCGCAAGCGTATATGTAACGCATACCACACAGTCACACACTACTTAGTCCACATAATAGTGAAAACATGCGCATATTCACAATATGCTTCTCAAAAACTACCAAAACAACAAAAAAAAGCAAAACAACTTAACAACCAGGTCAAATAACCCAACTTAAACAACCTCAATTGAAAAGCTCAACTTATTCAGTTGAGCTTTTTAATTGAGGTTGTTTAAGTTGTTCGTATGAAACCATGAAAGCGGAAAATCCAACCGACAAAATGCTCGTACAAACACATCGTCGACATTCGTGCAAACTCGTGGCGTAGAGCTTGCGCAACACGCCGACAGTTGTGAAGGTCAGTTCCAGTAACTCCCGTCTCCCGTCTCCCGGCTCCGTTGAGCTGTTGACCCCGGCGCAACAAGTGACTCATTACGTATCGTGGTCTCAAATAAACTCGAAAGAAATGCACGAATTTACATATTTTTATGTAAATTCAATTTTCATGTCAGAATTGACCTGGCCGTTTTTATCGCTTGTGAAATCGTTTTTGACTCCGTATTGTTTCGGACTCGAACGGACACCGTTTTGATAAGTTGGTCACATGGTGATATCGTGATTCGAACTAGCAAAAAATATTGACCTATGTCAGTAAAGTCGTTAAAAATGTCGTATGTGTGCCTACCACGAGAGTTATGATAAAAAATTACGATACGTGTTTTTTTGGGAATATGCGCAAGCGCATTGGTATAAATTCTATGATTAATTACAAGTGATGTACTCACCCTAGTTCGATCCCGTTGATTTTGACAAAAAAGTACATGCTCTATTAATACACCATGCGATAGTGTCGCTAATAAGGATCAAACTCTGGCAAGTAATTATATACGGCAAACTTAAGGAAAGAGCTCGTTTGTTATACAGCGTGTGCTTTTCATCCTATCAAACTCGGCCTCGTGACTCTTTTGAGTGCTTCCGCATTTCCTCAGAGTTTCGGATTTGGCCATCCACGCACACTTGAAAAACTTATCCTGTATATGTTGTGGAGCTAAGTAGAAGACTGTAAGTAAAATAAAATAATAATAATAAAATGATTATGTATCTCCACAAATTACATCCTTGTCTTAGCTGTTTATATTGACGTAATTTGTCAATCGTAATTTGTGAGAGATCTGGAGTCTAAACTAAGCCATCGTTATACATAGAGATTGTCAACATGGAACTAATGCGAAATGGTGTGTGTGGATGGTGCGTATGTGTGTGTGTGAGAGAGCGTGATGTGTTAGTGTATAATAATGTATTGTAAATTTAAATATTATATAAATATACATAGAACATATATATATGTTATAAAAAAATCTTTTTTACAAAAAAATACTACCGACTTCCAAATAAGAAAACTACAAAGTGAAAAATAACTTTATTTTTGGAAGTCGGTGTTCGTAACGCAAAAAAATGGTACCTACGAAAGACACCGACTTTCAAAAATTAAAAAAATAAATATAATTGTAAAAAAGTTTTTTATTTTTCACTTTTTAATTGTATCTACCTAATAGGCAATTTGTTTAGTAAGTTACCTAAACGCCAGAATAGATTAGCCGAATATCATTAAACTTGAACATAAAGGGTGAAATGGGACATCTGCGTACCTCTCAAGAGCGTACTGGCGTGATGTTATGTTATGAAATGGTATAAACAATAAACAGACATGCGATTGCAGCAATCCCGAGAGATTCCCTGTTATTTATTGAAGAGTTCTGTTGTATATCTTCGAAGTTCTTCATCAGATCTTCACCAAATTAAAATGGAACCAATTTCGAAACATACTCTGTCATACAAAAAAAGAATTTTCAAAATCGGTCCACAAGTGACGGAGATAACGGGGAAAAAAAAAAAACATACATGAAGTCGAACATAAAACCTCCTCCTTTTTGGTAAGTCGGTTAAAAAGTAAGAATACCTATATAATACACACCCTGCTATTTTGCTACATCGAGTAATTTTTCTGTTTCCATATATTGAGTTTAAGTAACCATTTTATAATTTTACTTTTACATTCAATTTTATGACAGTTCACTATCTTTATATTTTTTTAGAATTTATTAAGCAATTAAAAACCACGAAATGGAAAGAATCTTTGCGCGAAGGAAGTATTTACCGCAGTCGTCTCACATATTCTGTAGTTTCTTCTGGAAAGGGCTATACGTTTCCTCCTTTCTTCGGGTAACTTGGAACGTTGGAGCATTGTAGTAAGCAGTACGTACAGCTGGCGTACCGTTAGCACTTGCGCTTCCTCATAAAATGTAGTGGTGGCGAAAAGACGTGGTTTGGATAAGCTAACTTTTAGAATCATTCTTTGGGCTCTTTCAACAGTTATCAGCTTAGATTTGCATGCATGTCGTGATGTAGTATCCAATGATAGATTGAACCAGCAGAGCCTTCGTATACCATCCTCATCGCTTGTTTCAACAAAAAGGATCTCTGCCAAACTGCCTATTAAATATATTTAGCGAGATGATGAAAGAAAAGTACTGCTCCTGACTAACAGTCTGACTGACTCAAAAATTATTATCAGTCCAAACACTTGAAAACTCAAATTGTTGACATTTTTTTTCTCATAAACAACCAATATGGTTGTAAGATATTCTAACAGGATACGAAAATGTAGTACAGATGAAGTCGCTGGCAAAGTGCTAGTGAAAATAACGCAAAGAAGATGTATCAGAAAAATATCGCGAAAGGCAGGAATAATAAAACAAAAACCAATTCAAACCTCAGTCAGATTTATTTAATCATATTCGTCTTTTCACTGATAGATAATGAACAACCTAAACCAGTTACCAATCATAAGTTCGAAAATATTTGACCGAATTTCATTCACCTAAAAATTTTCAACTTCGTCGAAGTCACGTCTGCCAGTGTCGATCAATTCGATATTTTTGTTATTCCGTAGCAGTTGGTCGAAAAACTTTTTACCGGAGTTACACTTAGCCGAAATAACATTTGTTCGAAGTATTATGCTCCCGAACATTAATTATACCACTGTTTTAATTACCAATTTTTCATTTCACCAAACGCTTAGAAATTTTGTGCACACTATTTCATGGTTCCCTATCCATTTGCATAAAATTTTAAGACATAATTATAACATAGCATACTTTTGTTTACCCTACTTACATTTATGCAAAACAGCACAAATGAGTATGCCTTACTGAAAAACTAAGTGTGAGAGAAACATTGGGCGAATACAAATGTATTTTTATTTTGTTCGCGCTGCGTAAAAATGCATTACGCATACCCGCCCATTGGGTGGTCGGGGGGGCTATGTGGGACTCCCCAGATGAACCGGTATACCCTCTAAAACCACCCAGCGGCACTCCCGTATTGTCCGAGTGGAGGAGGACTGAGAAACTAGCAAAGCCTTTACGTCCAGTCCTCCGCCGACGACCGCCCGCTTTACAGCGGGGCCTTCACGGCCCTCCCTCAGTGGAGGGGCCCGGGAACGACCGCGAGTGCTCGGCCATTCCCGCCCGACGAGGGTGGTGATCGGTGCGATGCGAGCGAAAGGGCCCCCGCGCCTGTCGCCCGCTAATCACCACCAGGAGGTGGGAGGAGACGATCATGCAAACACCTTCTCCCACCCCTTCTTCGCCTGCGGAGCGGCGGTGCAAGAGGATCTTCCTCTTGCGCCCGCTCCGCCGCCTCCTTTTGCGACATCACGACCTCGCTAAAAGGAGGCAACCGCCGTCCAGGCCTCCTCACTCCCCAGCATGGAGTTGACCACACTGGGAAGTGAGAGGTCTTGCCCGACCACTTGATTCAGGGCACGGCGTAGCTCAGCCCAGGCTGGGCACACCTCAAGTGTGTGCTGCGCCGTGTCCTCCGCCGCACCGCAGTGGTGGCACGCTGGGGTTTCCTCCCTCCCGATCCGGTGCAGGTGCATTCCGAAACATGTCCGGACAACACCTGCACCAAACGGAATGAGAGGAATCCGTGAGGCCGCTCGAGCCAGCCCTGCAGGACTGGACCGAGCGCGTCCAGCGTCCGGCATCCAAAGGCGGCGTTGGCGAGGTCCTCCGTCCAATGGAGGACGATTGCGACCCTCGCCTCCCGCCGCACGGCTTCCCGCTCCTCGTTTTAAACTTTTTTTTTTGTTTTTTAGCGTGGAGATTTGCTCATGCATACAGCGCTCGGGGAGATAGCGCAGTTATGTGGGACTCTAACCCACTAAAACTCCACGGTGTCCTCCTGTGCCGCTTATGGCGGGAACACGGGAACGCGTTAGCATACAACCGCGAACCCGCCGCGGCTGTCCGTCTCCGTACCCTCCTCTGGGGTTTACCCCCCATCACCGGCGCACCAGAACACACTGTACGCCGTGACCACCCCAGCGACCAAACCAGCACATGGGCGCCAGACGACCCCGTGTATGGTACCCTTGGTCCCCCTGTGATGGGGTCAGGACAGTGGCCCCGCCACCTAACACTTTCCGGCCGCAGGAGATAGGGAGAGCGGCCAACGCTATACCGACACTCCTCCTCCCCTGCGGCCCCACCGCGTCCGCCATCAGACGGTGGCGACCTCGCGCAGGCCGCGGCGAGCGGCGCTCCGTTATACCGGCACTCCTCTCCCGCCGCGGCCTCCAACCCTCAGCCACGATGCCTACTATACCACATCGCGGCCCGCCTCAGTTGCGATGGCGCCCATACGCCACCGCAATTTACTTATTGGCCGCTACGTCGTCGGCTTGTCGGTAAAAGCCCTGACGAGCGGCCCCTCCTCGGGTTCCTCTTCGCTTCACCGTGGTTGTCCAAGCCACGGTTACTGAGCCCCCCGCCTCGACAATGCGGGAACCCACCGGGGGGGTCCTCGTTTTAACCTAACTTAAGTCTAGAAGTACGCAATTTTGCTAAAAAAGCTATTTATATAATGAGCACAAAGGAAGACTTTTCCTGATGATAATGGACGCTCTGACGTCGGGCATACAGAAAGAGGCACCCTGGTGTATGTGCTGGTTGCCGAGAGTAGCCTAGAATGGTGGACTAAAACCAAACCAAATTGTTGGCTTGAAATTAATCAGAACCCAAACAGAATACTCTTTCTGGGATTTCGCGGGTCTCTCCAGTTCCGTGCCTAAAGCTCTCGCTGGAATACCCCTACCGATCTGCTCCGACTTCCGGTACCTAGGGTCGCTTGTCCAAGAGGATAGCGGGATAGACCGAGACGTAAAGCACCGGATTAACTCGGGATGGATGAAATGGCGACAGGTCACTGGAAAACTTGAGACCTACGGATGCCCCTCAAGTTAAAGATGAAAATTTACTAGGCGATTAGACATGCGTAACTGTATGGATCAAAATGTTGGACTGTGAAAAAGGTGGATGAAAAGAGATGAGCATGTTAAGATGGATGTGCGGTGTGACGAGAATGGATAATGTGAGTAATTGGTATATTAGAGGAAGTTTGAAAGTGGCGCAAGTGACAAAAAAGTTGAAAGAAAACTGTTTGTCCTGGTATGGTCATGAGGAGGCGATGAGGAGGGATTAAACGCATGTTACTAAAATAGTTATGAATATAAATGTGGTTGGATGGAGAGGAAGGGGACAGCCAAAGAAAAGATGGATGGACTGTGTGAGGATTGATAAGAAATAAAAAGGGAGACAGTGATACCGTGACGGGGGACAGGACGGTATGGAAGAAGATAACGTGTTGCGCCAACCCTAAGTAACATGGGACAAGCGCAGGAAGATGATGATTACAAAGGAAGACTTTTTGAAATAACCGTATGCATGCATGACACAACGGTGTTAAATACTCAGTGAAAGAAGAAAAAACATTTCCTTTCGATCCGCACAGGAGAGGAGATACAAACTCGAAAAAAAAACAAAAAATAAAAAAGAAACCCGTGCGACATCGAATGATGTTTGTACGTAAATTCGACAGCAATGGGAAATCCAATCGGACACACGGCTTAAAATCTGCTTTTATAAAATAAACAAAAACATTTCATCGATATTACCTTTTAATTAACAGAACGTTAGTCATAACAACTGTACGGAATCATTTTCATTTTAATCAACGCTACAGTTGAGATTAATTAAGCATGTTATTTATCGAAAAACGAGACCTGTGGTCGCCCAGTAGTATCGGCCGCGACTTACAAGTTGTAGCTCGTGGGTTCGAGCCCAGGCAGGCGGTTTACTTTGTGTAAATTATTTCATCACCACTGCTCTGAAAACGGTGAAGGCAAACATCGTGAGCAAACTGGCATGTATTAGAACCAAAAATTCGAAGACATGTAACAGCCACCAACCCGCACTGGGTCCGCGTGGTGGATTACGGGCCATACTCTCTCACAGAGACGAGGCCTGTGTCCCAGCAGTGGGAACTTTAATAGGCTGATGATGATGATGATTATTATTTATCGAAACATAAATAATGGTGGTGGTATTTGGACTTTCTATTAAAATGGAGCTTATTTATTTTCAATATTGCTTTTATAATATTTTTCTTTGATAAAAATATGTTCTATGTACAAAATGTTTAATTAATTATAACCACCTCGTTGGAATACTGGTGGCAAACGCTGCTGCGCATGTAGTTCTGGTTTCGATTCCCCGCTCGGGCAAAATGTTATTGGGTTTTTCCATCTGGGATTTATCTTTAGCAGCTTGGAGTATCCAATTGATGACAAGAGGCTCACCTCCTATTACATGCGACTTTAACATAGCTGGCAAAACGTGAGTGTACTGTAGATCCACCTCTGCTCATACTTTCGGGAAATAAATTGGGCGCGCCGGCCTGGCGGTTAAGTGTTTTTTGTTTCGGGTACCATGGCGCCCAGCGATGTTTCAGTGGATCCTGATGTTATGTTAACTAAAACTATATTTAAACAAACAGTACTTACTAAGCCTAAAAATAATTTTAAACATTATGGCGTCGAAAGACTTGTACTGTTAATACTGTTAATATATACAGTATACCTGCGAGGGGGGAGTTGAAAAAAAAGATATGTAGACACCGTGTGTAGAGGGGCAATAAAAAGAAAACATTTAAAAAAAAATCACTATAAAATATAACTAATTAACAATTAAATATTACAATAATAAATACTAAATAATATTATAAATTAATAATAGGTAGTACATGTTTATTTGCAACTATGACGGAAAAGAAACTCTCTTTTTAAAAACAGAAAGAGTTTTGAAATCCCTAATGTCAGGTGGTTCGGTTCCACAACCGCGCCGCGTGCACAAGAAGTAGGACTAAAAGTCGGTGGTGTGGGAAGGACGGGAGCAGGAGAAGAGTTCGCGGAGGTAGGAAGGCATTTAAGGGTTGTGAAGGACGTTAAATAGCACACACAAAATCCGAGAGTTTCTGCAAAGTCGAATAGGGAGCCACTTGAGCATCTTGCGAAAGCCTGAAGAAACATTATCATACTTTTTTAGATTGAGAATTAAAAGAATACATATATTTTGCAAACGCACAAGTTTATTTAATAGCTCCTCGGTGGCATCCAAACAACAGGCGTCGGCATAGTCGATGATGGGCTGAATAAGAGTTTGGGCAAGGGAAATTTTGGTGTTTTTAGGGCAAAAAGCTCTGGAGGCACTTCAGCAAGTGGAAAGTGTAGTGCACTTTGCAACTGACTTCAGCAACATGGGCAGTCCACGATAAATAGGAGTCCATAATCACCCCCATGTTTTTGGACATCGTAGCGTATTCAATTTGAACACCATTCATCCTGAGTGGAGACAGCGCCGCACCATCAAGCCTGTTTCGCATATACCTACCGCCGATAACCATAGCCTGAGACTTCTGAGGGTTGATTTGCAGCCCAAAGGACCGCGACCACGCCCCAATCAACTCCAGGTCACTGTTAACGGCGGACGCAGCGGCTTCCGATTCTTGAATTAGAAAATGATGATAAAGCTGTAAGTTATCAGCATGGAGATGGAATTTAAATGAGATGACTCTAGTGACAGAGTTCATAAAAAAATAGAAAACAGAAGAGGAGAGAGAACGCCACCCTGAGGTTCACCCGCAAAAAGAGAGCACTAATCCGAAGAAAACTCATCAAGGTGTACCCGCTGCGAGCGGCCCCCGCAGTCGGAGTCAAACCAATCAATAGAGGAAGAGAAAAACTTGAAAGATTTAAGGATCCCAAGAAGGATATCGAAGTCAACAGAGTTGAAAGCGCTGCTGAAGAAATCATTGAGCTTAAAGAAAACAACCGAGCTAAATTTCATGACTGAAACTCAACAACTCATAACTGATGTTATGTGTTGATGATTTTTGGACCCCGAAATATCATAATTCCCACTAATTTCATGCCATTTTCTGTTTCCCGAAAAAGCGGCCGCATAAGCGCTTTCCGTGTTTCATATTACATTTTATTGTTTGTGAAATATAAAGCTTTGAAACCATAAATATTAAGAGCATTTAGCTTTTTTTGATACCCGACGCTTCAAATAGGGATTCAACTGTGTTTGAAAAAATACTTCAAAATGTTGTTCTCTTTAATAAAAATCAACAAAAATAAAATATTTCGCCAAAATAAACACGCTTTCTTACCATAAAAATACACGCAAAAATGCTGTCTGCCATTTTAGTGACGTAATATGTGATAAGTAAACAAAACAATCGTGACGACCGGCACTTATTCAACATTAACCACTATTCGCATTTGATTTTTGAAGTAATTATGAATTGCAATCGAACTGCTTGTGTATTATTTATCCTTACTTATATTTACTAATATTACAAATGTGAATGTAAGTTTGTTTGTTACGCTTTCACGCAAAAACTACTGAACCGATCATCATGAAACTTTGTACATATATTCTTGGAGGTAATAGAAGTAACATAGAATACATTTTATTTAAAAAAAAACTTTTTTAATGGCTTTACTGCGAGCGAAGCCACGGGTAAAAGCTAGTAATAAATAAATAATAACTGAAGAGCAGAGGTAGCAAAGTGGTATCGGTCGTGACTTACAAGTTGTGGTTCGTGGGTTGGTGGTGGTTCACCACTGCTCTCGAAACGGTGAAGGAAAACATCGTAAGGAAACCCAAAAATTCGAAGACATGTGACATCCAACAATCCGCACTGGAATCGCGGGTGGGTTTACGGCCCATTGCCTGGCTTTGCTGATAATGAATATTTTTAATTTATTTACCTACTCGAAGATCTAGTTGATAGCTGTTTAGGTATATTATATGTGCTGTTTAGAATGAACTGATGAAAATTAATACTTTCTGCCTGTATCATGTCTCGCCATGGCGGCTCGTGTTTTAGGTCACGTGATAAATAGATTAAAAGTATCGATTTATATGTTAAAAACAACATTGTGGTTTTATAACTAAAAAATCAGAATATTTAAGTATATTTCTACATTAATATTATTTCATTTCTTATATATTTTGCCCGTGCCGAAAGTACCCTATTATTCTACAAAGTATTTGAAAAATTATTCAATTTTTTTTTTTTTTTGGTCAATCTTTTTTCGTATTTTCCTCATAAAACCCTTTAATTTGATACCCATATCATGGCAGAGCACAAAACATATCTAGTCCGCCATCTTGGGCCGCCCACCTTATTGGGTTTAGAGACACGTCACTTAACTAACCATGCACGTCATCAAAACTAAATGTGTATGCAAAATTGCATTTTAATCGGAGCAGTTTTGACCCGAACACACTTACATACAACATACGAGTACATACATTGCAAGTTAATTAAAAGCTTGTAATCATAGCTTCGCCGGCTGGAGCATTTATTTCGTTCGTCATATCAAAAATTACAAGCAAAATATTTAAACCTTATCTAACAGAATATTCAACGGATAGTTTTTTTCCGCGGCAGAAGTTTTCTTGTATCAGCGAAGCATTCATCGGAAAAAAAATCAGGGCTTGCAAAGATTACATACCTTTGTTGTCGAATAAGAAAATCTTTTACAGTCATATTGCTTCGTATTAGATGAAGCATTGTTTCATTCCATACAAACGTGTAATATTCACCCAATAGAAAATAATATTTTTAACACGCTTTTATTAGCTTGGTGATTTTCTCCTCCTTCCGGATTAATTGGCAACTTTGCTCACTTATCAAGCACGATACAATGCAAAATAAAAAAAAACATATCGATCCGCCTAGCCTTTTCCCAACTATATTGGGGTCGGCTTCCAGTCTTACCGGATTCATCTGAGCACTACTGTTTTACGTGGAGCGACTGCCTATCTGACCTCCACAACCCAGTAACTGGGTAACACGGTACCCCTTGGCAAGACTGGTGTCAGATCTCAAGCTTCTGACTACCCGTAACGACTGATAAAGATCTTCAAATGACAGCCGGGACCAATGGCTTAACGGAGCTTTACGAGGCACGGAGGAAACTCGGTATGATGAAAATGGTCACCCATCCACGGACCGACCTCGTCAAGCGTTGCTTAACCTTGAAGATCGACCCGTGTGGCTGTTATTATTTAGACACGAGCTCCTAAAAAAATCATATATAACGGAAAAACCAAAAAAGCTTATTTTTAGGGGTCCGTACCCAAAGGATAAAAACGGGACCCTATTACTAAGACTCGACGTTCCATCTGTCTGTCTGTCTGTCACCAGGCTGTATCTCATAAACCTTTATAGCTAGACAGTTGAAATTTTCACAGATGATGTATTTCGGTTGCCGCTATAACGACACTTAAGTAATAAAAATAGAATAAAAAAATATTAAAGTGGGGCTCCCATACAACAAATTTATTTTCTTGCCGTTTTTTGGGACAATGGTACGGAACCCTTCGTGCACAAGTCCGACTCGCACTTGGCTGGTTTGTTATAACTAATAAGTAATAAATAAATAAAGTAAAAAACACGTTTTAATGTAAAAGAAAACCAAACCATAACCTCGAACATCGGCGCCGAGTTGCCAGCCTATCGGTTTTTTATCGGGACATCCCACCCATACGCACCAAACGTTTTGGGAATACTTTCATTGTGCGTACAGCAAAGGAGTGGAATTCCCTGCCGGAGTCTGTATTTCCTGATAGCTACAACCTGGGAATCTTCAAGTCAAGAGTGAATAGGTTTCTTCTAGGCAAGCGTGCTTCATCGTCGACCACATCATCGCTTACCATCAGGTGAGATAGTGGTCAAGCGGAAGCCTACAACTAATAAAAAAAAAAGACTAAAAAGTATATACAAATTTGAAATAAATTTAAAATAAGAATAGTGAGATTAACAAAAAATAATTTTATTATACCTAACATAGCGTGGGATGCTTGATTTTAATTGTTATAATATTTTATTAACAAATATTGATAAAAAGTAGAGTCATTTTGAAAATATCTTTAAAATCACCCCACGCTTTTTATATTTTTTTTTTGTTTGTCACATAATTAAAATTTATTGAAAATTATTTTCTACTTTTTAGTTTGGTTTTCTTTTCTATTAAAGCGTGTTGTATAGTTTTTTTTAAATATTTTTTTTTTCTTTTGAAATCGAGATTTTCGCTCCATGTTGGACTTTCTCTCTGCGGTCTACCTGAATTCTTCAAAATAGAGATATTCTCTCAAGAATAAGGTTTCAGAAGTCCAAAATGATGATGGTTGAACATTATGATTTTATTAGCGTATTTGTAACCCTTTATCTTTGTGCACATTGAGCTACTTAGTCTCATAGGTCAAATCTTTAGGTTCTTTTTCTTTAAGTTTTTAGATAAAGTTTTTAAGTACTTTACCTTACAAGATTAGAAGAAGAAGCGGCTGATTGAGTTTTCTTTAACTTTGGAATGTTCGTCGTGTTTGGAAATTTCTTAAAATTATAAACCCGGACCGGAAAATCTGACATCGGGTCTTACCATGTGCATATCATATTTACATAGTAACTGATTTATGGAATTCCTTCAGGTAGTTGCTCTTTGTAAAATACTGATCACGTGTACAGTTTTGAAAATATTTAATAACATATTGAATCTAATTAAAATATAAGGATTATAATGAAGCTGTCAAAATCACCCAGCTTTTGAAAATGAGTTCATCTAAAACAGGATATGTTTTAGTGCGTTCTATTTCATCATCAGAATTCTGTTTATTAATTTTCTGAACAATAAAAGGAACTCCATTGAGTTCTGGAATTTATTATTTTCAGTAGCAGTTTAATTATATTTTGGCCTTTTGTTAAAGGGATTCCGGGATGTGAAATTATTGGGTTGAGTTGATATTTAATAAACACGGAATGCGGTTCTATTGATCGGCCGAGATTTTCGCTAATTAATAGTTCATAGAAGAGCTCGCAGTATAGTTTATAAGCCTTTGATTCCAATGGAAGATAAAAGTTATATATGAAGTGGACTATTGTTTTCTGTGATTAGTTTCAGTGCAAATTATTTTGGTTAAATCATCGCATTTCAGAAAATTGATCCTTTGAAAATAAGTCTGGGAAATTAGTTTGAAAATAATTTTCAATACATTTAAATTAAGTGTAGTGTGAATAACAAAAAACAAATATTTTGTTATAAAAAAGCGTGCGATGCTCGATGTTCAGCGTTCATTTCATTAGATACAAACTTTTATGATAGACAACCTGAAAATATTGACAAATTACGAGTCTTTAGACTAATACATAGAGAAATTTAGCATAAAAATTACAACCGACTTCCAAACAAAACACTACAAAGTGAAAAATAACTTCAATTTCGGCAGTCGGTATTCCTGTTTACGTTTCTTCGTTTTTTGACACCGACTTCCGAAATTGAAGTTATTTTTCACTTTGTAGTGTTTTTGTTTGGAAGTCGGTTGTAATTTTTGTAATAAGGTTTTTTATTTTTCACTTTTTAGTTATGGTACATAATGTACCAGTTCTATAGGTTAGGTACCTACGCGTATAGTGACCAAAGTGAAGTCAGAATATATGAACACAATAACTTAAAACTTAAACAAAACCGGTGTAGTGAGAGTATACCATGGGTGAACTGATCACACCTGCGTACCCTTTTACAGCGTACCAGTGTGATGTTATGTTATGAAATGGTGTAAACAATAAACAGACATGCGATTGCATCTATCCCGAGTGTTTTACCGTCATTTATTGAAGAGTTCTGATGTATTTATCCGAAGTTCTTCATCAGATCTTGATGAAAATTAAATGGGACCACATGACAAGCACCAGCTTCCAAATAAAAATAAAATAAAATCGTCAAAATCGGTTCACCCAATAAAAAGTTCTGAGGTAACAAACATAAAAAAACTACTATCGAATTGATAACCTCCTCCTTTTTGCAAAGTCGGTTAAAAATTACAAAATAAATTATAAAATGTACATGAAAAAACTGAATGATTAAAATGTACAAACTAAAATGGAGAATTTTAAAAACGCTTCCACACAGACATATTGTAACGATTTCACTATTGATAAGATCATCCCTGATAAAGTAATTTTTTTAAACTCCATGACACACTGCCGGTTTCCTAGTTCTCAATTATCGGGCTGTTAACGTAAAGGACGAATAATCGCCAGTTAATTCTTCTTTCAGTTACTCAACACCCAAATGTGACAAGCGTTTAACAATTTGTCACATTTGAGAAAAATCTCGAATTAACCACATGTTACAGCAGTTTTGAGTTTCTGCGAACCTTTTTCAATGTTAATCTCTTGTCAACGAGCCTTATTTATAATTGTTGGATATTGGTCAATTATTCGCAGATTAAAATTAATATTATGATTGTAAATGCTTATATAACGATAAAAAAATAATAGGGGACGGCGAAATCTTTGACATCGGTTCAGTTATAAAAAATATGTTAATTGGTTCAATTATAGTTGATAACCAAGATTTAAAAAAAAGGTAGGTTTTTACAAAGTTTTAAATTAATTAAATTATAAAAACTTGACACAATTATTATCAAAAATAGTTTTTTTGTATGTAAATAAATAAAATAAAAAAGAAAACTCTTACTGATCGGGGAATCGAAAATTCCTCACACGCATTCATGTTGACTATACCTTGTACTTAGTACTTGCGGCCGTCATCCGCAAGTACTAAGTACAAGCCGTCATCCCATGACTGACCTTGGTAAAAGTTGTTTACCCTGGTGGGGTCACCTATCCAAAAACAAGTGGACCACAAAAAGTGGTCACCCATCCAAACACTGACCTTGATTAGTGTTGCTTACCCTGGCGGGGTCAGCCATCCAAAAACAAACGAAACAAAAAAAAGGTCACCCATCTAAACATTGACCATGGTAAGTGTTGCTCACCCTGGCAGGGTCACCCGTCCAAAAACAAGCAATTAAAAAAAATGTGGTCACCCATCCAAAGGCTGACCTTGGTAAGTGTTGCTTACCCGGGCGGGTTTAGCCATCCAAAAACAAACGAACCAAAAAAGTGGTCACCCATCCAAAGACTAACCTTAGTAAGTGTTGCTTAACCTGTGCTGGATCATCTATCCAAAAACAAGTTAACCAAAAAAAGTTTTTACCCATCCAAAAATCGTCCTTGGTGAGATTTGTTAAACTTGGCGGCTACACCAACCCAGCCGCCACAAGATAAAATACTATTTAAAGTTACTGATTACGTTATAGTAGCGAATGAAGTGAATGAATACCAGCTAGGATAGCCATCCGAAATAAATGGTTGACGATTATTCAATGAAACAAGCGATTACGTAATTTATCGATGATTTAGTGTTGGGAAACCCACTGACAACTGACAGTCGACTGAAACTGGGCCTAACTGATGATGTTATACAACAGACACTACAGTCTGACATTTTTAGTGAGTGACTTGGGACACTGCGGCATTACGGTATCGTCCAATATTTTTAAATGTGTGTTGTTTTTTAGATAACTGTTGAAATGTACGAGTATTTTTTTTTTAATTCAATTTTTGATTTTGACATTATGATTCTAATAAACTTATTGACTATCTTGATTGTTATAATCCGATATATTTTCTAATTTAATGTAACAATTTATATACCTGTAATAATTAATATATGTTTAATGCTAATATACTTATAAAGAATGTTAATTATGATGTGCATGGTGACATTTAAGTAATTTTTAACTTTATTAGGCATGTGTAATTGTGTACCAAATTTAAATGATAAATGATAAATTTATCATTTATCATTTAAATTTGGTACCTACTCGAAACATTTGCACGACTGATAAGTCGAATATAGTGAGTCATATAAGAATTATTTCACCACCTTATTGTGTACCTATATTCTGGCAAATAAATTGATTTCATTTCATTAGAATGTGTGTGGAATCAGCAATAAGAAAAATAAATTGCAAATTTACAAGATTTACAAGATGCTGCTATTATCTTTACTGATGAAAATGCTTAGGTCGCTGATATCGCAATCGGGTGTTTTATGCATTTTAGGATTATATAGTGCTATTTTGCTAGAAAAAAATCTTAAAAAATAAGCAGTGCCAAGAAAGAAAAAGACGATTAACTGAAGTTTTTTCTGTTGTGTTGTTGATTTTTAAACAATGTGTAATGTTCTCTCTGTGTGGTTTGCAACCGCCGGTACTCACTCGAGAAGCGAAACGTGGTGAGTATCGTAAATGTTTACTATAGGTAATGTTAAACAATGTGTTCCTTTTAAACAATGCTCTGTTCTCAACGAAGAACCAACGACAGAGATAAGAAAGAAGAAACAGCTCACGGAGGTTTTTAGTGTTGATGCACAGTATAGGGAGCTAAGCGCGTGAGATCTATTTTGTGTATCATAACTAAAGTCTTCTTTGTGGCTTATTCATCGATAGAAGAGAGAAGATGAAAGAAGATCTATCGAAGATTTGTTTCTTTACTTTCATCTGTATTATTTTCAATTGTTGTCTGATGCCGTATGGCTTGTGTTAGTTTATTTTACTGTAAATTGTTTTTGGTTGCAAACTTATTTGTAATAATCTTAAGAAGCATTTTACCGTGAAACATCCTGACGTTGACTCTTTAATGTTTAAATATTCTAGTTTAAATTTACTATTATTTTTTATAAATCTTGTAGCAGAAATCTTCAGCAACCATCGTGCATTTTGGAGACTTCATGCTTCGAGCACTTAGATGTTCTTCGATTAGATAATGAGTACCGTGTACAAATCACAGAACTTCAACTGTCTTACTGGGGCTTCTTTGTAACTCATTTTTCAACGAAGAAAAAATAATTGGATCCGGAGATATGGTTTATTGTAGTTAGCATGCGTGCATCTTGGAGACAACACATAGAGGTTTTCTGAGTTAGATTTTCTCATTTGTAGAAATAACATATTGAGCTTACTAACTTAGAAACTTTCTTGTGATTTATTCAGCGATGGATTAGAAGATAGAAGGCAGCAGACGGATGAAGATTTGTTGTTGTACATTTTCATTAATTTTATTGTTGTTGCCATGTGGTTTGTTTACAGGGCGCTACTCACTCGAGAAGATTTGTAGGATATACAAGCAACAGCCCATAGAGGCGATATTATAGAGGTAGCCTTAATATTCTTTGAAAATATCTATTTTGGGACTTATTCAGCGATGGAGTAGAAGACAGAAGACAGCAGACGGATGAAGATTTGTTTTTGTATTTTACTGTATATTTTCATTTATTTGAATCTTGTGGCTTGTTAAGCGCAGTAGTGCGTTACTCGCATGTGAAACGAATTCTCATGATGAGCACCACTCTTAATATACATAAATTGATGAAATGATATTCACTATATTTAATATGCTTTAATTCAGTGTTCTGTAGTTGCACAGGTGAAATATTCTAGTCCTCTTTTACAAAGCACCGATGATAATAATTATTTGTTCCGTGTGGTGTCGGACGTAACGAATATCACCATCCCATATGGTAATTCAAAGCTCTGGCAACCACTGCATACTGATCCAGAGACGCCCTAGACAAGTGACATTATACCATCGAAAACTTGGCGATAGCGATTGTCAAAATGGCAAAATTATACGGGATTGACAAACGATATCGAAAAATCACGTGATCAATCCCTTACATATTGACGTCTCGACTACCGCCTTTGCTGACATCGAATGCCACTTTTCTATAGCCTCTGGTCTTGGTTTGTTTACGTATGTCGGAGCCAGGAGTCCTTGATACACAGATCGTCAAAATTTCTTCGAAGTCAACTTACAAAGATCTGGTCGTGAAGTTGCTTGAAGTTCTTTGTAACATCAAAAAGTATTCATCACAGAACAATGTACAAAAATCGATGCCATTATTTTGAGCTTTTCTGTCAATGGCGTAACCGTCTTTGATTACATAGATTAAAAAAAAAAACTTACTATAGTAGTCTTTTAATTGTGGCAAGTATTTCTTGTTTGAATTGACTGTTCCATAAGCCCGTATTTGGTCCTCTTTCAATGCTATTTGTAACGGGTACCTGTTGAAGTAGTTTATTAGGTTCTCGCTAAGATTCTTCACAACTTGCCCACCAAGATCAGTTTCTATTTTTATAAGTTTTTTAGTTTGGTTTTCTTTTCTATTAAAGCGTGTTTTATAGTTTTTTTAACTATTTTTTTTTTTCGTATGTTTGGGCCAATCCGCGAGAAATTGCACCGATACTAAAGCCGGGTTTCCACTAGGCAACATTTGGCGCGCGACACGTGACGCTCAACATGTACGGCAACGCTGCCGAACAGCACGCGACGTTGCCAGCTGGCGCGCAACATGACGCGCGGCTTGTTATTTGTTTAATTGCCTTGATATTTTGAAGGTGTAGGACAGTGAAGTATAGGAATTTCCGGTTGCCAAATATCGAAGTGTAACAGCCAATCTGAGACAAGCACTAGTTGCATTTCGAAATTTTGTATCTTGCTTCGATATTATGGGTTCAATTTTTTGTAACAGCATCTCGAAGTCTGTTTTGCTCATTCGGGTAAAATTCGTAAAAGATCCATCAACCATACGGAGATCACTGAATACATTTTCTTTGTTTTGTAGGTATTTTTTAACCCACCAACGTGGTTTTTTTCTTTTTGATGCATTTTTCGATAAAATTATAACCACTGCCGCTGAAATCAACACAAGTTCCTCTGGCGACATGTTGGCGACGACTGACGAGATGCATAGACAGACAACGTTGTTCAACAAAAGCGCTCCGCGCTGACTTTCAACATGTTGGGCAACTTGTTGTGCAACAGGTTGCGCGTCAATTGTTGCCTAGTGGAAACCCGGCTTTAATGGAACAAAATGGACAATAAAAAAAAAAAAAAATATGTTTCTTGATGATTTAATGCGGCATTTAACAGAGTTTAAGCAAACTATATAGTAATATAACTGTATATATATAGCTTTAAAAAGATCGGAGTTTCGAACATGATCCACTAATATGTCACGACACTAAACGGACGTGACGAATCCCGCTTTACTACCAATAATGTCGAAAACACTCAATTATCTTTGTTCTTTTAGATGCAATCAGTAATTCATTACATACGCAGAAACATATAGTATAATTCACAAATGAAATAATGTTTTAAGAACTTACCGGTATCACGTTATAACTGTCACTATAGTGGACTTCTTAACTGCGACGTGACGTCGATCTCACCTTTTTTCACCGATCACCGCGACACGACTGCCCGATGGTTAAAAATAAATGGCTGATCAGGCTGATATATACCATAATAATTTTATCATGAAAATAAAATAACTTCTTTTTGTAGTTTTTGTATTATTCAACGCAAATTAACAGTAGTGACTAAAGTGGAATGTCCACCTTGGTGCTAATTTGATTATCATTTATTTCAAGAATTTTATTGTAATACAATATGGTTTGTTTAAAAAAAAAAAAATGTTATAATTAAAAGAAAGCAGTATTCTTTAAAAACACACAAAAAACGCTGAAGTGTGTCTTAAAAAACCATGAACTTTGGTTAGTTAAAGTTGGCGACAGGCGGTGTGACACGCTAAAATTACCTTTTCAGTTCCTTATTTTTTTTTTATCAGTTAAATTAGCAACAATTGTCACCGTTTTAAATTTATTTTTAAAGCTAATGATCTAAACAGTACATAAAAAAATGCATTCAATAGAGAATAAGATGGTCTTGTAAATTGTTAATATATTTAAGTGACAACTACTTTTTCGTATGTTAAATTTTTAGCGGATTGGCCCGGATCCGAGACTTTTCCTCCATGTTGGACATTTTCGCTGCGGTCTACCTGAGTTTTTCAAAAAAGAGATATTTTTTCAAGAATTAAGTTTCTCTGAATTTCAAAATGATGATGTTTGACCATTATAATTTTATTATATATTTATTTTTAAATAATGTGTAATGTTCTCTCTGTGTGGTTTTTAACGGGCGGTACTCACTCGAAAAGCGAAACGTGGTGAGTATCGTACTGATATTTACTCTATAATATTAAATAATGTATTCCTCTTATACAATTCTCTGTTCTCAACGAAGAACCAACGACATAGAAGAAAGAAGAAACAGCTCACGGAGGTTTTTAGTTTAGATGCACAATATAGGGCGCTAAGCGCGTGATAACTATTTTGCGTATCATAACTGAAGACTTCTTTGTGGCTTATTCATCTGTAGAAGAGAGAAGATGAAAGAAGATCAATTGAAAATTTGTTTTTTTACTTTCCTCTGTATTATTTTTAAATATTGTTTGATGCCGTATGGCTTGTGTTAGTTTATTTTACTGTGTATTGTTTTTGATTGCAAACTTATTTGTAATAATCTCAAGAAGCATTTTACCGCGAAGAATCCTGACGTTGATTCTTTAATGTTTAAATATTCTAGTTTAAATTTACTATTATTTTTTATAGATCTTGTAGCAGAAATATGTTCTTCAGCAACCATCATGCATTTTGGAGACTTCATGCTTCGAGCACTTAGATGTTCTTCAATTAGATAATGAGTACCGTGTACAAATCACAGAATTCAACTGTCTTACTGGGGCTTCTTTGTAACTAATTATTCGACGAAGAAGAAATAATTGGACCCGGAGATATGGTTTATTGTAGTTAGCATGCGTGCATCTTGGAGACAACACATAGAGGTTTTCTGAGTTAGATTTTCTCATTTGTAGAAATAACATATTGAGCTTACTAACTTAGAAACTTTCTTGTGATTTATTCAGCGATGGAACAGAAGATAGAAGGCAGCAGACGGATGAAGATTTGTTGTTGTACATTTTCATTAATTTTTTTGTCTTTGCCGTGTGGTTTGTTTACAGGGCGCTACTCACTCGAGAAGATTTGTAGAATATACAAGCAACAGCACATAGAGGCGATATTATGGAGGTAGCCTTAATATTCTTTGAAAATATCTATTTTGGGACTTATTCAGCGATGGAGTAGAAGATAGAAGACAGCAGACGGATGAAGATTTGTTTTTGTATTTTACTGTATATTTTCATTTATTTAAATCTTGTGGCTTGTTAAGCGCAGTAGCGCGTTACTCGCATGTGAAACGAATTCTCATGATGAGCACCACTCTTAATATACATAAATTAGCAGCATTCTCTGTGCATTGTAACAACCATACTGCGATAGTCCATCCGCCTGCTAAGCGTGGCGATTGGGTTGACTTTGACTTTTACAGATCTCGCTGTGGAAATATTCTTTCATCTTCAAAACAGCACATAGAGTACTCATTCGTTAGTAATGGAAGTGTCAGTCTAGCAGTATATCCACTGCCATTTCTAACTGATAGCATTCTTTGTGGCTAATTCTGCGGTAGGAGAAGGGGTACAGAAGAAGAATGAAGAAAGAAGGTGTTTTAATATACAATGTATCTTTTTTGTTTGATTTAGTATTGTTGTTGTTTGTTCTGTGAAGTTATATATTATTATGTTGTCCTCGTGTGATATGTGTACGGAATTTGCGTCGCCAATTTGTATTTTGATTTCGGCTTCGAAAAACATGAAAATTACACCACAGGGGTGTAGGCGAAATTAGATTTAAGGTTTGTGACAAAACACTGTAGCGTTTAGGAGGTGGTAATTCAGAGCTCTGGCAACTACTGCATACTGATCCAGAGACGCCCTAGACAAGTGACATTATACCACCGAAAACTTGGCGATAGCGATTGTCAAAATGGCAAAATTATACCTGACATCGAATGCCACTTTACTATAGCCTCTGGGGGGTGACCATAAGTTCTTAGAGTAACGTTATTTTGATGATGTATACAAGTCATATAAATCTGTCCCTTACACACACTCAAAATAACCTTACCCTAAGAGCTTTTGGTTACCCCCCTGGTCTTGGTTTGTTTATGAATGTCGGAGCCAGGAGTCATTGATACACAGATCGTCAAAATTTCTTCGAAGTCAACTTACAAAGATCTGGTCGTAAAGTTGCTTGAAGTTCTTTGTAAAATCAAAAATCATTCACCACAGAACAATACAGAAAAATCAATGCCATTATTTTGAGCTTTTCTGTCGATGGCATAACAGTCTTTGATTAAGCAGATTTTTTTTCAAAAAAATTTTAGTATTGTCTTCTCAAGAAGCGTTTTACCGCGAAACATCCTGAAGTTGACTCTTTAATGTTTAAATATTCTAGTTTAAATTTAATATTTTTTTTAATAGATCTTGTAGCAGAAATATGTTCTTCAGCAACCATCGTGCATTTTGGAGACTTCATACTTCGAGCACTTAGATGTTCGTCAATTAGATAATGAGTACCGTGTACAAATCACAGAACTTCAACTGTCTTACTGGGGCTTCTTTGTAACTAATTTTTCAACGAAGAAGAAATTATTGGACCCGGAGATATGGTTTATTGTAGTAAGCATGCGTGCATCTTGGATATTAATTAATGTATGTTTAATTGTAATAATTCTGTGACATTTTAATTTGTAATAATTTTATTATGACATTTTTCAATATTAGTTAATGTATATTTAATTGTAATATTTCTGTGACATTTTAATTTGTAATTTTATTTTGATATTTTTCAATATTAATTAATGTATGTATAATTGTAATAACTCTGTGACATTTTAATTTGTAATTTTATATTTTTTAAATACCTAATTAATAATTTTTTATGAATTTTTGCGTGCCTATTTCTAGGCAGAATGTCCATGGCTCACTCCTATTTACTCCACCTGTATTTTAATGTAACCTACATTTGTTGCAAATACATTATTTGATTGATTGATTGGAGACAGCACATAGAGGTTTTCTGAGTTAGATTGTCTCATTTGTACAAATAACATATTGAGCTTACTAACTTAGAAACTTGACATATAGTTTATTTGTATGCTATATTTCTGTGGTCTGTAGTAGCACAGGTTAAATATTCTAATCCTCTTTTGCAAAGCACCGATGATAATAATTATTTGTTCCGTATGGTGTCGGACGTAACGAATAGCACCATCCCATATCTTCTCGTGGATGTCGTAAGGAGCGAATAAGGGAATTACCAGAGAATGAGCAGCAGCATTTTCTGTGCATTGTAACAACCATACTGCGATTGTCCATCTGCCTGCTAAGCGTGGCGATTATAGCATTTGGGTTGACTTTGACTTTTACAGATCTCGCTGTGGAAATATTATTCCATCTTCGAAACAGCACAAAGAGTACTCATTCGTTAGTAATGGAAGTGTCAGTCTAGCAGTATATCCACTGCCATTTCTAACTGATAGCATTCTTTGTGGCTAATTCTGCGGTAGAAGAAGGGGTTCAGAAGAAGAATGAAGAAAGAAGATTTTTGTTTGATTTAGTATTGTTTGGTCTGTGAAGTTATAAGTTATTATATTGTCCTCGTGTGATATGTGTACGGAATTTGCGTTGCCAATTTGGATTTTGATTTCGGCTTCGAAAAACATGAAAATTACACCCCTGTGTAGAAGAAATTAGATTTAAGGTTTGTGACAAAACACTGTAGAGCGAAAAAATAATATGTTTTTTGTTTTTCGCCGATGTTTTGGTTTAGAAGTCGGTTTAAATTTCTTGTTAAAAAGGTTTTTATTTCCCTCCTTTTAGTATTGGTACCTCATATTATCAGGGCATAATCATTTATAGCCAGAGTACATCTCATTTCTATTCCAATAAAACCAAACACGAGTAGAATACATTGTTTCATTACGGAGTCCCAGTGCCTACCTTCCAGCTTCATCATCAGATCAGTTCGATGGTACCATTTTAACCAGCACCATTTATTTATATGTATTTGCTTCATAGTCGCTTAACTATTCGAGATAACTTATACCCATGACATGCTTATTAAGGAGTTCCAGTGTCCATCTGTGTTCTTTTTCATCAGTTACACTTTACCAAATGAGACTTTCTGAGTGCAAATTCTTGCCATGTTGTTACAAATGCTAAAATCACTATATGTCTGCCTATAATACTGGAGGAGTTCCTTCGATTTCCAAGGAATCTCATCACAGATTCTGATTTGGTGTCAATGGGACCACCTCGAGAGTATACCCTTTCAAACAAAAAAAAAAGAATTTGGCAAATCCAAATTGAGAAGCTCCTCCTTTTTGGTCAGTCGGTTAATTACAACATAAAACAAATTTATAGCTCCTAGGTTAGATATATAGGTTAAATATTAATTGTATTTTCTTTTGTTGCAGGAGACTCAAAAAGCTTCACCACGACAGAACAGGAGAAAAACTTAACGATAAGGTGCGGCTTATTGGGGACATCACATTCGATGGAGAAGTCAAATTAAACGGTGAAATCAAACTTAACGGCCAAAGCTCATTTAAACGACTCCGCTCCAACACGCCTCGCCACGACTGCCTGCTGTCCACGCACCGACAGCAAGCAGGCATCCATCAGCCCACGCGCTTTTAGCTATTAGTCAACTCTCTGTCCACACGCCGACCGGTTTCGCCTCCCTTTTTAGATAAGCTAGCAACGTGCTTCAAGCGAGCAGTCTGCGTTCGTACAGCGCGTGGGCCGCATTCTTAAAGCGCGTGGTAAGCATGCGATAAGCGAGACGTCAGCTGTCGAGTGGTACAATGTCGTCAAGCTCGCTTACAGCGAGGTGTCTGCTAATTTGTGTTAACAATGTAAAAAATGTGTACAGAGGACGCCCTGAAGCTCACATTTCAATGACCATTATTTTGCCGGGTAGGAGCGGTGTCGTATCAGTCGGCTTCTTAACTCTCTGAATTTTAATTTCGTATACTAAACTGACATTTGAGGGGTTGCCGCTTTATTTTTATATGAAAATAGTGATGTAACCTGCGTTATCGAAAGGTGATTCAAAATCGAAGTATTTCGAAAATGGAATTATTGCATTTGTTAAGAAACGGCGGCCCTTATTTCATTTCAACTCATTTATATCCGACTTCATTCTATAGATCGCAGTTATTTTATTGTTGGTTTCTTAATTATAACAACTTAAATGTATGGGTGTATTAACACTGTTATATTTTAATATATTACGTTTATATTCATAAAACATTTATTTACACCAATTAGTAAAATTAAATTGAAAACTTATTTCAAATCGATTCAATGAAACACATATGATTGAGCCTTACCTACAACAATACGCTTGCAACATTTAAAAAAAGGAAGGTCAGTAAACATCGCTATAATTAATTTCATTATCATCTTCACCATACTTTGAAAAAAATAGTAAAAAAAACCATTAAATATCTCTCTGGATCTGGATAAAGTGCCATTCTATAAATGATAACGATGGTCAAAAGTCCAAAATATGTATGTAATTATGTATGCTAGTATTATCTTATCTGTGGTTATTATAATATTATTTATTATTTTATACATTTAACTTTATAAATACCTAAGCAAGTAATCAAAACGAATTTATAACACAATCAACACACCTAAGATATAGAACGTTTATTACTGCAAAAAATTATAAATTTTATTGTAATACATTAAAGTTGCGGGTATACTTACGTGAAATACTCTCCGCATAACACTACAACAACACCAACTTATTCACGTCTGCTTAGCGATCATATGTTATTGCAGGCATCCAGCAGAATATCAGCTTCAGGTATATTTACCTGAAACGTGGTGAGCTGGACTCCCATTTGGTTCAACCTTGAGACACACACCGCACTGTGTTTTGACTGTCATACCTAATGTTACGGGTGTAACCTTTACTTTATTTCTGTAAGTATGGTTTCCATTTTTCTTTTTTTGGCACCTTTTTTTAAACGTACATGTAATTTAATTAAGATTTTGTGAGTTGTGCTGTGTCTTTTATGTGCATTATATAAAAGATATATCTATCTATCTATCAATATGGTGCAATGACGCTGGATGTAACAGTTCTCGTATTTATAAGGGGAAAAGAAAAGCGACATTACATTTGATATCAAATACTACAAAAAACTGCGACCAAATGTGTCACCAACTACCTAAATTTGCCACGGGATACACATAAAAAAATCATGCGATTTAAACCTACAACAATCACAATAATAAAAAAAAAACATCCAATAAAATAAAAAAAGGGAAAATAATACTTGCATTTTTAGGTACCTTTTTCTAGAAGTCTTGGCTACCAAGACCCACTTGCACGAAAAAATTAAACCCGGAGTTATTATAGTTGCTAAGACGAGGTTAAACTGACAATATTGTATGACAAGCTGTCAATTTAACCTCGTGTTAGCAACTTACTGCAAAGTTAGTCTAAGTGGGCCTTAACATCTTCAGAAGTCTTAACATTATCATGCTTATTTTCTCCGAAGTTGTAGAAAGAGCTGTTAATACTCGTACATACTTTTCTAGTAGGAATGGACTCGTTTTGGTAAACATTATGTACAATAATTTACCATTTAGGAAAAAAAAACTGAGCCTAAGACATCAAACACACATATACATACCTACACTACTGTATTCCACATATTGCGCGTAGAAAAGTTAGAACCGTCTGGGACCATTCTATTTCATGCTATTGTTTCATTGATCAATTATGTCTGTTTCTTCTGGGGTACATCATCGTCAAGGTTTACATCTACGGCGAGTTGAAGATTGACGGGATTGTCTACCTTTTCGGAGAGTTTCAAACCACTGGAGCAGTCTGTTTTACCGAGGAAGCCGTCCTGCATGCAGAGTTAATTCTTATCGGAGACCTTCGTATCGACGGCGAGATCCACATCAGAGGGAACATTGTTCACCGCAAGACGGCTTTCTAATTAAATAAGACTTCTTCTTTTACCGGTAAGCATTTTCTTAGGGAGGCCGCATCGCGTTTTTGTACTCACTTGTATAATTTCTTTGGACAAGTATTAGATTAATAGTAATGAAATGAAATAAACTGGTACCTAAATATTTTTTTTATATTTCACTATTATTAAAAAAAATGTCTGTCATAGTTATGATGCAGTTGTGTTTAAGAATGTAACATTTCATTAGCTATCAAACAAGGTAAAAACTTTATTGAAAGAATCCAAAGCAGTAGTAAAAAATAACGATAATAAAATTAAGCGTCAAATTTATCACTTGGGTAAGAAAATGAAATAAAACAATCCAAATAGGTACAAAATGATGTTAATTAGTATTTTACAGAAAGTCTACGATAACAATTATTCATGTTCCACGTGTCCGCCTCTGTTTCGCACAAATACTCTCATTTTGTGTCTTAATCCACTTTTTACTATACCAGTTGTTAAGCCCCTTCTTATTTCATTTGCCGCATAGAATATTCTCTGTCTAAATATAATGTCAACATCAACCAATGTTCTCAAAGCATTAAAAAAGGTGCCGAACAAAAAATACAGTATTTATTTATTCAACGGGTTCTAAACAACGATACCACTCCCCCCTTAATATGTATGAGAGCCCCCCTTAAAACATTTAAAAATATTAATTGACAAATTGTTTGGCTTTGGGTCAACAAGATAACAATAAATATACTGTAAAAATTTGAAGACTGTAGCTCAAACCGTTTGGCTGTAAAACCTGTGTTACAGACGACGGACAGACAGACAGACAGACGGACTGAAAAACACATGAGTGACAGCAATAGGGATCCGTTTGGACCCTTAGGGTACGAAACACAAAAAAAAAACGAAAATAATTAAGTCAAAGTGGAAAGTTGGGGATCCTTGCGAAGGTGAGAAAGTACTTCACGCCGGAACAGCTGTTCAACTTGTATCAAGCGCAAGTTCGATCGTGCATGGAGTACTGTTCTCATCTCTGGGACGGATCTGCCAAATACCAGCTTGATGCACTAGAGTCGATAGAAAAGCGGGCAAAGACAAAGACTCATCGGCAATGAGGCACTGGTCAAATCAAAACTTGAACATCGTCGCCGAGTTGCCAGCTTGTCGGTTGTGTATCGGTTACTTTTCGGGGAGTGTGCGATGGAATTGCATGATTTAATTCTCTCCAGCCCGTTCCATCATCGGACAACCAGACTCACGGCGATGCTACATCGGTACATGGTGGACATCCCACCCATATGCGCAAAACATTTTGGGGACACTTTTACTATGCGTAGAGCTAAGAAGTGGAATTACCTGTCGGAGTCTGTGTTTCCCGATAGCTACAAAAAAAAAGGTGTCTTTATGTCAATAGTGAATAGGTTACTTCTAGGCAAGCGAGCTTCACCGTCAACCACATCATCGCTTACCAGCAGGTGAGATAGTGGTCAAGTGCGAGCCTATTGATAATAAAAAAAAAAGTTAGGTAAGACTGAAAGAGTTGAATTTATTTGTTCAAACTTTACGCTTCGTTACCTGAACAAATGCATTTGGATTAAACACCTAATAATGGTTTAGTTTCATAAAGTTGATATAGACTAATTAATATAGCAATTGAATAAATCCAATGCTTGTATAGTAACGAATGTTAGTGTTTCTGTTTTCCATGGAGAAAAAATCCCAGTTGTGGTCCAGTGGTTAGGACTTCACTTCTCGTGCTCGAGTTAAATCCAGGCAAGTTTGAATTCCAATTCATATCCTACTTTCTAAGTTTATCTTGAAATTCGCTGTCATCCTTAAAATAAAACATCGTGAGATTATTTGGACTTTTATTCAAAGAAATCGCCAACCCACGTTGAGTTAGCGAGATTAATAAAAAAACTAAACGGGGATAAACTAATAAATAAATAAATTAATTAATGCTCGTGCCTTCTATTCGTGTGGAGATGTTCTGGCCTTACAGTGGGCAAGTAACAAGATGATAATAATAATATTATAGTACCTGGGCGACCGAGTTCTACTTGGGTGAAAATAGAGAAAATTTCGTTTTCTAAAAATTAAACCTAGCTAGATCGATTTATCGCCCCCGAAACCCCCTGCATACTAAATTTCATGAAAATTGTTGTGGCATTTGCCGAGATTCAGGTTATTAGTACCTAGGCGACCGAGCTCTGCTCAGGTGAAAATAGAGAAAACGTCGTTATATTCGTCAGGTGAAAATAGAGAAAACGTCGTTATAAATATGAAACCTATCTAGATCAATTTATCGCCCCTGAAACCGTCTGCTTACTGAATTTCATGAAAATCGTTGGAGCCGTTTCCGAGATTCAGATTATATATATATATATATATATATACATGTATACAAGAATTCTCTTGTTCACATTAGGACAGATTCGTTTTAAGACAGATTCGCTTTACGACGAAAATTTTGCTTTTTAGCACATCACTAGCGAAGACCAAATTTCAAAACTATAAATGCTATTACGGTGACGGTACCTTCAAAGTTGTTCCCAGGATCTTCTATCAATTATACACGTTACATATTAATGCTTCACAAAACGATGATACCTTAAATTTTGTACCATTAATTTATATACTCTTATCTAACAAAACACAAGCTACTTATGAAAGACTATTTACTATATTGCGGGATATTTTTTCAGTAAATATAGAGCAGTATATATGTGATTACGAGTTAGCAGTAATTCAAGCAGTTAAAGCCGTATATCCCAATGCCGAAGTAACCGGTTACTTCTACCACTAATAGAAAGCGCTCTCAAAAAAACATCATAATCTAAGTCTGAAGAAAGTCGATGGTGGAGACCGTATTACACAAAAGTATATTATGCAATTGGCATTGTTACCACCAATTTTGATCCCTGAAGGTATCTTAGCTATTCAAGAATCAGTGAATGATTCTGAAAAATATTCTAATAATATAATATACTAATATAATAAATAACATTTTTGTTACAACTTGTTTAATGTTTTATTAATAAATTTTACAGATGTAGATATATCGAGTTCACTGTACTTCTGCCGTAAGGCGAATCTGTCTTAATGCGAATCTGTCCTAATGCGAACAAGGGCTAGAATTGCTCGTTTAAACGTATTATTATTAGATAGATTACTTGCTCCATACGGTTCGTATGAACTAGAATCGCCTGGAATTTTTATTTTTTAATTCAAATGTGCCGTGACTTTATGGACTTCTCTGTGCCTCGGAACGTTGGTCCCGACTGTAATTTTTTGATGTTTCACAGTCGTTACCGGTAGACAGAAGATAATCTGACAACAGTCTTACCAAGGGTATCTAGTAAGCCAGTTACTGGATTGTTGAGTTCAGGCAGGCAATCACTCGATGTACAAGTCAGGTATTCAGTTTCATCCAGAATCCATTTAGATTGGATGCCGGCCCTACTAGTATACTAATCTAACATATTTAAACCAATCGAAACCAGCACAGAAATTTAATCCACCCCAAAATAATAAATTTCCATTATGAATATAAATGAGTGGCGCGCAGTATAACATTAAGAATTCAACCAATAGGACGGTCGCTTTCGAGATACGGTAGCCAATCACAGAAGCGAAAAGAACATTAACACGAAGTTCTGGCTGGATAGCGTCTCTACCGTGGGGTCGCAGAGGCTATAAATTTCTTTGCTGCAACCTCATTGGCTTCGTGAACATCCTCGGATATATATTTTGTTACAAGTTCGTATAGGTCGATATGAAGTTTATGACGTCTGTGAAGTTCGCTCCTCGCTGCGCAGTAACCCGCCTCTTAGAGCGGTAACGCACTGCATCCGATCTGAACCCGAGAAATTTCACATCCGAAGTAGCCGTAGTACTTCTTGTTGGGAAGCTTACTCACTACATCCGAACTCTATCCGTCACAATTCAGAACATTTTCAAATCGGATAGAATTCGAAACATTTGCTACTGCGCAGTGACTCGCGGAGTGTTCCGAAACACCTTTTTGTTTATTTGTATCAGTAATCCTGTAGACAGGTTGGCGCTTTGTTATCTCACCTCTCTTTTTCTTATTCAACCTGTATCCAACCAATGCTGAGAGAACGTCTTCTCTCTGCTTTTGCTCGTTGGCTCGGGTTTTATTATAATTAATTCCTTAATAACAATACTAGCCTGTTACTGCCTACTGCAGGGCAAAAGCTTCTTCTCATACAGAGAAAGCGCGAGCTCATTAAACACCACGCTTGCTCAAGGTGGGTTGGAGATTTGCGACTTCTACTATCGTTACTAATCTCTCAAATATTATATTAAAAAATCGAAATAAATTTGGATGGATGAATGGATTTATGCTTTTAACTCAATCACGCCAAAACTGACTGAACGTATCTGGTTGAAATTTGCCACGAAGATAGATTATATCTGGTTTATTATATAGGCTACTTTTTATCCCGGAAAAAAGAACGGTTCCCGTGGAACAACTTTCGACTTTCAAGCTGGGGAAGCCGCAGGAGGAAACTAGGTAGGTAGTAATTACGAGTATTATTTACTGGCAAACTGCCTCATACAAACCTTTGCCTGACAATTAAGAAAACAACAAAAAAAAAAACAGCCAAATCCGTCAAGTCATTTTCAGGTGATGATCTCGATTACAAGTCTATGATTCCATGCGATGTGTTCCTTTATATATTGACTGGGATGAAAAATATTATGTATTGGGATATAGGATTACTAAATTTGGATCTAGGCCGTAGTCTACCCGTGTTCCAAATAGTATACACAGTATACAAAATAGTTAACAATAACTACAAACATGAAACATCTTAAATGAAACTACTAATTAAAACCTAAAATCAAAACAAACTAAAGATTACATTCTCTCTAACCCACAGTTCATACAAACTTAGTCCTTAACCGACATCAAAGTGAACGAAAGCGTAGGTACACAGAGTATAGCAGATGATAAAATGAAATTCCCGCGTACCAATTTACCGGGTAACCTATTTGTGCAAAGTGCCAGACTCGTGGTACGCGTCACCGTCTGCCCCGAGTTAGTGGGAAAACCCCTAGGTTTGGATTCAAACAGCGAGCGAACGCACACATAGACACGTTTATTTAGGCTCAACTCCCTCCGAGATACGTAAGCGATGCGACGCTTAGCGATAAATTTATAGAACTTGATTTAAGTTCTACACAAAAACATACTCGATGCGACGCTGCAAACTTTAAGATGCAAAGAGAACTTTAGTTTCTACACAAAAAGGTTCTATTGAAGCACATTTGAACGATTTTAGAAATAAACATACAGTTCACATTTAATTAGAGTACCTCAGTAGCTAGCCGACGACCGTTTTGATTATGATGTATTGATATTTTACCCGATTATAGGCTTATAAGTTTGATCAGGAATATTATAACATAACATAACATTATTTATTTTCTCTTCCACAAAGGTGACTTACAAACTATTACATAGAAGTGCAACATTATTTGATAAATCCTTTGTGGGAGACTGGTATCTGCACTAGGAAATCCTGTCACACAGATTACCAGCCCCCCCTCCATAAATCTTCGATTATTAATCAATATATTTACAAATATGTATTGACCTTTGGTAAACACAAGAAAAAGGAAGGAATACAATAACTAAAATACTTAAAAGAGAACAATTATTATTAAATTGTTATAAAAATATTGTTAAATTATTATTAAAAAGAAAGAAATACAGTAACTAAAATACTTAAAAGAAAAGAATTATTATAAAAAAATATGATTAAATTACTATTGATATTATTATAAAATTATTTTAAATTATTATTGGAATATTAATAAATTATTATTGAATTATTATTAAATTATATTAAAATATTTATAAAATGATTAAACTAATTTTTATGAGGTGTGGAGGTCGATATGATGTAGTGTGGAGGTCTTAATTTGCTTACACTTGGCTTTTGTAAGAGTGTATATTTTCAGGGAAGAATTTATTTTATTATATAAATAATTGCCAAGGAAGCAGTAGTTACGATGTGAGAGACTACTTTTACACCGATTTGTTGAACACACATTGGTTTTGATTCTTTTATGAGAGTACAAAGATGGGTCGTACCTCAATTCAGTATGTTTGCGTAATATTGTCTGTATGATGAAAAGTTGTCGAACAGTGAGAACCTTGCACTTATCATACAGTTCAGTGGTAGGGTGAAAGAATGGTAAAGCCAGGGCAGCCTTAGGTACTGCTCTTTGTGCTCGCTCGACTTTCAACATATATGATTTGGGGGCACCACCCCAAACAGTTATGCAGTAGTTAGTATGCATTGACTTAATGCAAAGTAGACATTTTTGAGGATTTTAGCATCAGCTACATTTCGTAGGCTTTTAAAAATGAAGATGAGCTTTTAACTCTCTTGGATAAGACATCAGTCTATGTGGGTATTCAAGTTCAAGTTTTTGTCTATGATCACACCAAGATACCTAATCGAGTCCACTTTTTGGAGTTTAGGGCATGAGCATGAGTTGGAAGTGTCATTATTGCACGAGTGCGCTGTTATGTACAATAAAGGGTTACTTATTGGGTTTGGTTTGTTTGTTAGTGTCAATGTTATGTATTTAGTCTTGTCTGTAATAAGTGTGAGTAAGTTGCCCTGTAGCCAGTTCATGACCAACGAAAAACCCGGCTGGGCGAAGTGGAAAACTTCCTCCCAGGTAACCCCGTAGAAAAGAAGAGCTGTGTCATCAGCAAAGGTAATAATCTTACCATGTTTTAGTTCTAGCTGGCAAAGGTCATTTATGAATATTAGGAATAGGGTGGGCCCTAAAATACTTCCTTGTGGTATTCCGATATTGACGTCACAGTCATCACTCAACCACTCATCGACCACAACACGTTAGGCTCTGCCCTTCAGGTAGCTTTCAAATAATTTTAACTGTTCGCCACGGACCCCAAGACATTCCAGCTTCTTTAGCAAGAGTGGCACAGAGACTGTGTCAAAAGCCTTAGTTAAATCGAGGAAAATTGTGAGTACTTTTTAAGTTAGTTGCCAATAAACACCATAAAATACTAACTATTCTATTCAAATCTCAAGCAAGTCAACTTGCAAATCCTTATTGAACCTTCATATTCAAAACAGGTAGATACACATTTCACTAAGAGAATTCGAATATTATCCTGCGTTACAACTCATAGCGCGAATTCCGGCTTCACAATTCAAAACAGGCCTCTATAAAAATCGTAGTATCGTGGCGAGTCTTGGTGTGAGCTGATCCTTAGCGATCAGACACGTCTGCTACGCTAAGTACTGGGAAAACCCCTCATTGTCAAACCACCACCAAGAAAAAGTTACAGAAGGTTGATTCCTTAAAGCTAGCGAAAACGGATGGATACCCCTGATTTCTAAAATTGGAATTTTATATTCAGTATTTGTCAAACGGATGGCCGTTAAGGCTGAAAAGTTCTAGAGTGGCGACCGCGTACCGCAAGAAGCAGCGGTGGAGCGACGACCTGGTCGAGGCTGCGGAAGTCTGGTGGATGCGAAATTCACAGGACCGACCAGCGTGGCGAAGCTTGTGGGAGGCCTATGTCCAGCAGTGAATGTCTTTCGGCTGAAATGATGGTGATGATTTATCAAACTCTATTTTAGCCTCAAAATCTTTCAAACTTCAGCGTTAAAGTAGCACCAAAAATGGCACAAATATAACATCCTTATTGGGCGTTAAATTTCTGAGCCGTTTGGCCTCGAAACGTTAGATTATGGATCGATCGAGGTCAGCCGAAGTCGAGTTGAGTGCTCATCAAGTTTTTCGGGACATCAGTAAATCATGCTGCTAGCGCTTCTGATTACTTTTCCCATTGACAACGATTTGGAAGAATTTTTTGATGCGCAATGACCCCGTTATCTCTCATCTGTTTATACGCGCTTGTATGTAGGGACGTTATATTTGTTTTATTTTTAGATTCAATTTTATGCACTCGCGACTATTTATATGCAAAGAACATGTTAGCTTCGATGCCTGACGGCGTCCCACAACGAAGCATACTCGTCCCGAGTCTCTTCTTGATTAACATAAATGAACTTTGTCAACTGACACTAATAAACGGTAACATATTTACCTACGCTGACAATATGGCATTAGTTTTTCATGTGAGAAAGAAAGAAAGAAAGATATTTTATTTGTCAAGTATGCGTATACATGAACTGTCGAATCAGACATGCAAGGTATTAACAGTATATTGTGTGAGGTCCTGGGATGAAGGTAGAATATGCGCTGAGTTGGGACGGCACAAAGAAATCATTGGCTAAGATCCAACCGTCTCACCCTGAACCTTTCTTAGTCAACATTTCTCCAATTCACTTTCTGTAAAATTAAACCAATAAGCTTGGATATTAAACTACATGTTTGCAATTTGACTTCTACTGTGGAATGCTCATGCACAGTAATCTATAAGTCTACGCACGTTAAATACCTTGGTGTGATGGTAGATAAAGGGCGTGGCCAAATTCGAACTCCTTCGCACTGTGTACTATGCGCTTGTGCCGTCGATCCTGGGATATTGTATTGCTGTATGGGGTGGTAGATGTAAGAATTTTATGATAAACCGCGAACGGGCCCAAAGATCCTTACTTAAACTCATGTTTTTTAGACCGTTAAAATTTCCCACCAAGGCCTTATACGAGAAGTGCCGAGTACTTACGATGAGACAGAATTGAAACGCACCGTTCCAAACGTTTGCTTACCAGTGCACTGCCACACCGCGTCTGCTAGGAGACAACAGGTTTGCTACCTTTCATTACGACAAATTCAACAGGATCCGCAATATTAATCTCTTCACGACTCGGGCAACAAAGAAGAGGGTAAAGAATTGGCTACTGTTTATGGACTACTTCGAAGCCGAAAACGTATTGCAATCTAATTAACAGAAAAAAACTACTGGTATTCCCCATACACAAACACGCACATACAAACAAGCACCTATATTTTTTCTTTTATTTTTGTTTAATACTAATTTAATTGGACTTTTTTCGACGATTTAATTTAATTTTAATTTTGATTTAATTTTATCTTATTTTTCATTTTAACTTTTACTTTGATTTGGATTTTGATTGTTATTTTAATGTTAGTTCTAACTAATTTAGATGTTTCGATTTTAAATTTGATTATGATTGTAATTTTAATCTCTCATACAATTTTTATTTCATTATTGACTTCAAAATCTCAAATCAAATCAAATCTTTATTTCTTTGCAAACATGGGTAATTGATACATAGATGTTCTTTTTTACATAATAATGTTCTCCATATTCTACCGTCGCATGGGCATGCAAATAATATTCAATTCTAGAATTAAATCAAATTATAAAAAAAAAACAATACAAATAAAGATAAATGTCAAATCATAAGAAATTATTAATGTCAAATTTAGTTAAATAAATGATAAGTATAAATGTCCGACTGGTTACGCTAGTAAAATTTACCACAATGATGTCAAAATAAAATAAGAAGTACATATGTCAATCAGGATATTTGGTAGCAGCTATAACAATAATAAATTAAGTCAAACAGTCAACGATTTATCATTGAGAAAGTCCTCAATTTTGTAGTAACATTTCTCTATTAATATTTCGTTTAGCGCCCTTTTAAATTTTATTACAGTCATATTTTTTATTACATTGGGTACTTTATTATAAATGCGCGGGGCAATACCAAAAAAACTTTTCTGCACATTTCACATGACACACCTGGTTTAGATATTGAGTCCGTGTTGGATTTCTTCTGACTTCCGATAGTTTTTTAAATAATTTTGGATTGTTTTTTACAAACAAAGCTGTTTCCAAAATATATAAGGAAGGAAAAGTTAAAATTTTTAAAGATTTAAAATAGGGAAGACAGCTATCTGTTGTTTTTAGACCTAACATTGACCTTATACATCTCTTTTGCATTCTAAATACCAGTTCCTTATCGGTAGACTGCCCCCAGAAAACAATACCGTACCTCAGAACAGAAGCAACAAGTCCATGGTAGGCTGTTAGAAGAGCCTGACTGTTGACTTTTTTTGATAGTTGAAAGAGAGCATATGCAGATTTGCTAAGTTTTTTGCAAACGACTTCAATATGAGGTTTCCAAGTAAGTTTGCTGTCGATCACTATTCCTAAGAACTTAGCCTCATTTGTTTCCTCAACATGACAGCCTTGGTAATCAATATGAACATTTGGGTATTCACTACGTTGATGAAAATGCATTATTTTTGTCTTATTTAGGTTTATTACCAAATTATTATTATTTAACCAATTTATTATATTTTGTAAAGTAGTGTTTATGTCTTGCTCGTAATCATTTTTATTAGTATATTTGATTACAGCTGTACTGTCATCAGCAAAAAGAACCATTTTATTTATAGTTGCTTTCGGGAGATCGTTGATATATATTAAAAAAAGTGGCGGTCCAAGTACACTACCTTGTGGCACGCTATATTTTATATTCCTCGGTTTAGATACATATATTGTCTCTAATTTACTCTTTGGACAAATTCTAGGAACTTCTACGCATTGCAGTCTATCTCTCAGGTACGATTCTACCAGCTGTAGGATGTTCCCTCTTACACCATAACCATCACTTCGATTTTAATTTTGAGTTTAGTTTTGATTATGATTTTAGTCTTTGTTTCGATGATTTTATTTTTAATTTTGATTCGATTTTAACCTCGATTTTGATTTTAATTTGGATTGTGTTTGAAATTATATTGTTATTTCTGACTTTAAAATTTAATTCAGAATTAACAATAAAATTTCAAGGTCTCAATTTTGACTTTGATCTTGATCTTAATTTGAACTTGAGTTTGATTTTCATTTTGATTCTCATTGTGAATTTAATTCTGATTGTAATTTTATATATGATTTTAATTTTATTATTGAATAGATTTTAATTTTGAGTTTGTTTATATTGGGGATTTTTATAATGATTTAATTTAAATCTTTATACTTAGTGAATATCCTACTTTAGTACTTTAGTTGGATTGTAATTCTAATATGAATTGAATGTAATGTTAAAGATTCGAGCATTACTTTGGTAAGGGAAGAGAACCCAGCATTACAGTGCGCAACTTGATGATACAATGTGTAATATTTTGATACATCTTGTAACTTCAATGCGCACCACTTGTAAACATTGTGGAATCAATCGAATCTAATGTTACATTACAGGCAAATGCTAGTCAATCAGGCAGTATCTTAATGTAATACTCAAAATCAAATCTGAAATGTTACATTACAGGCGAAGGCTCCAGGTGAGGGAGCACCTTTATGACTATAACTTTTAAATTTGGTCCTTATTTCTAGGTTCTCAAGAATATAAATATGCAAGATGACCAGAAGCCGTCCACGAGCAGTGGTTACACTGGACATCAGTGGCAATGGTCGGATAGCGATGACGACCAAGAAGTGAACCTGAGTAACCAGCCTTCCGGTAGCCGAGGACAGACGCCTAGCAGCCGTAACTTCCTGTATGCCGAGCGCATTACCATAAGTCCACGCCCTGCATCGCCCCAGCAAGGAGGCAATCAGTATAACAGTGACGCACCCGAAGAAAGTTAGTTTTATTTTAGACGAGGCAGTTTTCATATTGGTTAATGTTAGAAGCATTGATTTTATTTCCATATTCTGTTTCTAATTTTGGGTCCCGTTGTTTGGCATAAGTCTCTACTTTCTCTTTGTTAGAAGTCAAACAACGAACTGTTGAAAATGCTCTAACATTGACCACCTCGTACAAGCCTAGTTTGTTCAGTATTATATTCTACTATATTCTATGTAATTTCTCCCACTCAACTCAACAACCAGGCCTCAGCATCCCTCAATCAAATCGATAGTTATAAAGTCCCGGTAGACGCATTCCAGTACCACAAAACATTAGACGACAGCGTTCTATATCGCTAAAATATAACCTGACCAAGTGAAATTGCACGTTAGCTTCGTATCACACGTATTTATGTTAGAGTTGATTGTATTTGGGATTATTTGTTGCTGATTGAATTGTCGCTACGTAACTTACTAGAATTGTTTATTTTGTTAAGTTTATATCTTCTCGTGAAAGGGACTTTAGTTTGTTATTTATTGACATCGTCGAGGAGTTTCTTCCGTTGTTGTAGCGACTGATTTGACTTGAGTAGAGGAAGTTTCCTTCAAAAGGACTTAGAATATAGGTGTAAGATGCACCACACACACATACCCAGCAACGGGCGAAGTCAGGCTGATGAAGAAAAAAGCTCGCAAGTCCCAAGTCTGTTTACAAGTATCAACCTGCCGTACGCTTTGAAGTCATAGCAAATTTATCAACTCGGAAAGGAACCGCCACCGTATCAAATCGAGCCGTGCAGTATTTTTTGTATGAAACTCCCTACTGTAACGAAAACTGTTCGGAATCGTAACGTAATCATCTAGCCTCGGGATCCTCACGAACCGCGGTGCGGTGCATAGTCAATTTGCAGTAGCCACGCTTACGGCTCGTCGTCCCCGCACTTACGGCTCGTCGCCCCGCGCTTACGGCTCGGCGACCCCGCGCTTACGGCTCGGCGACCCCGCGCTTACGGCTCGGCGACCCCGCGCTTACGGCTCGGCGACCCCGCGCTTACGGCTCGTCGTCCCTGCACGGTTACGTCTCTAGAGATGAACGTTGTTGTCAACCACCGGTCGGCGAGCCGTAAGCGCGGCTTCGCCTAGCCGTAGCCGAGTCGACGTACCGGAGCTGCTGATACGTCTTGGTTACTTACTTGCGTAAGTTTGACGCCTGATTCACGTCGAAAGGCGAAAGGCGAGACGATTACTATGCCTTTCCGGGTTAATAATTGTGTTATGTCCTTCATACAATCACCAAACTTTGTATTAATGCTGTTTTTCACTTTCAGATCCAGAAAGCAGTCTCAGGCGGGTTTTTAATTATATAATCAAAAACAAACCAAAATGGGGTTTTGAAGGAGACCGATTAAAGATTCGGTCTGAATTGATAACTGCCCACAATATTAAGGACTTACATTTTGAGTTAAATGTGGGCCGTTGCACCGTTTCAAATCCACCGATCCTATGTGTATGTATCAAAATATTCAATCATAAAGGGTGCATGGTTGGCACAGTGGCTGAGCGATTGACTGCTGCGTTGCGTGTCGCGGGCTTGATTCCCACACGGAACAAATATTTGTATGACCTACAGATAGTTGTTCCGGCTCTGGGTGTTGTGTATGTGAGTTCATATGTTTGTAAACGCACCCGCGATACGCAAAGTATAAAAAAAAAGCATTACTATTTGGTTAGAAAAGCTTAACTATCTTAACCAATATAAAGAAGTGAAATGGTCTGTGTCTGTAGAGGATAACCAAAAACAATTCTTCCACTGATAGTTTGTTTGTTACACTATTGCTGATTGTGGATAATTTTTAGCCGGTAATACATATGTGACTTGATAAAGTCGCATTCAGAGGGTTACCTATAATAAGTTCGAAAAATATTTGACCGAATTTCATTTCACCTAGAACTTTTCAACTATTTTCGTTTTGTTTTTTTTTTTACTTCATCGAAGTCACGTCTGCCACTGTCTCAGTTGACCTAATCAATTCGATTTTTTTCGTTACTCCGACGTTTCGTTTGGTCGAAATACTTTTTACCGAAGTTACACTTAGCCGAAATAACATTTGTTCGAAATATTATGTGCCCGAACATTAATTATACCACTGTTTTAATTACCATATTTTCATTTCATCAAACGCCTAGAAAGTTTGTGCACACTATTTCATAGTTCCCTATCCATTTGTATAAAATTTTAAGACATAATATAACAAGGTATACTTTTATCTTTCCTTATTATATTTACGCATAACATTATTTACACAAAACAAATCATAATAATGTTTAAGCATAAAATTCTACAGCATAAATTTATTCACGTATAATGGTATTAAAACATAATTTTTATATGTATATCAAATACGCATAATAATTAAGTCCTAAAATGCTAAACACTAAAATACTGAATGTGCCTTACTGAAATCGAACGAACCTTCCTACAAACCTAAACTATCCGTGTTGGGGTGCCCTAAATTCCCGAGCTCGCTTCGCTCGCTCTTGGACAAATTCTTTGCAATAAAAATAAAATTATCGAATGCATGACAGTTATTAACAAATCATTTGCATGAAGCGGACCAGACTGCCTGAAGTCGGTTTTGCAGCGATTCGTTTCTGTCACTAAATTTTGTAGCACAACATAATTATCGACTTTTTATTACACTATTTCAATTTTAAACTGAAAATTCTACGTAACCGACTACATATTTGTGACCAAATAATATTCAATAAAATGTTGTTTCGGTGTGCTGAAAATATGTCAAATAAATCATTTGGCCAATGAAAAAAGTTCAAAAGAGGCTTCGGCCAAAAGCAAAAAGTACTTTTTTAAATCGGTGAAATATAGTTCGCTAAAATAATACATATGCCTTATGACACATCGATGATCTGAAAATATGTCAAATAATGCGTAAAGCAAAAAAGACGTCGGTCAATAGTTTTCGGTAAAATGAAATTCGAACAAAAAATATCTGGAAAAGTGATCGGTTCCTCATTCAGTGCTATAGCGCCCTTCAAAATGCTTGCAAATGATTTAAATAGTAATTATACGGCCGTCCGTTCATTTGCCTTTTCGCGTTCTCCATACAAGAAACACAGCATTTTTATATCTCGCACATACGATCGCTCCTAAGATCCCGCAGCTCAGACCTATGACCAAAATATGATGCGTGACCAGAAAATTGCGCAGCCCACCCTGCAAATAATATGTTAATGATCATTTTGGTTTAGTTTGACAATCAAACATAATGTTAAAGTTCGGCCGTTCAGAGAATGCGTTCCTGACACATCGCGATTAAACTGACGACGTAACTTTGTAATGGCGTTGCAGGTACGATAAAAATATTTTTGCTGGTTGTTTACCGTTTTAACAATTGATGAGCATTAAAACAACATTATTATATCAATAATCAATGAATGTTATAATTTTGTGCCAAACTGAGTGTCAAATAACTTGGTAAACAATACTTTTCGAAATCTATACTGCGCTATTACAAGGTTATGTCAGCACTTTATATTTGTAGTGCTGTGCTAACAATAACAGGCAATAATAGTATCGTAATCTGTTCTTATACAATTATACTTTATAAAATAATACGTTGTGTTTTTCTTTTTAAGAATTTGAAAATAATGGACTCTAAGATAACTTTTATGAAATATAAAAATAAAACTACGACCAAACCGAACGCGCGAAAGAAAGTAGCATTTTTATATTTAGGTTGAAAATGGTAACCCCAAATGGCGTTACTAGCATTTTTATACTTAGATTAAAAATGTTAACCCCAAATGGCGTTATGGGCCGCCATTTTGTGACGCTAAAACAGTCGTCTGTTGTCGTTTCGTGCGCATAGACCACGTTCTTCAAGTGTTTTCGATCTGTTTTTATTTGATTGGCTTTCGTTTAATGGACTGTGTCTGCTTTTTAAACTGACATCGGCGCTAAATCGGATTTCGATTGTGTTTTGTATTGCGTTATTTTTACTTTTGGTGCATAATAATGCCTAAACGTTGGACAAACATTGAAAAGTGGAGCCCGTGAGTTAATCATCAAGCTGCAAGATTACTTTGAGCGGGAGCGGCAAAATTGCGGACCCCTGGTACCTGTCGAACAAGTACAAGAACGCGTCTCTCAGGCGCTTGGAGTTAGCAAACGAACGATAACAAACATTAAAAAAGAAAAGTTCGGCTCTATTGGCACGGAAGATAATATTTTACGTAATCCGAAGAAGAAACGTAGAACTAAACCCGTGACAGATATTGACACCTTTGACGCCGATGCAATCAGAAATCATATATATGGTTACTATTCCAGGAATGAATATCTCAACAGGAAGAAGCTTTTGGCATCGTTAAGAGAAGCTGGACTGTTTAGCGGGGGTAAAACTGCTTTAACCAAAATCTTAAAAGATATTGGCTTTTCGTATAAAAAAACAGACAAAAGAAAAATTTTATTAGAACGATACGACATAATTTTAAAACGGATAAGTTTTTTGAGAGAAGCAAAAAAAATTGATAACTGGGATGATGAAGGACATGGCTAAACGCCAATCACACGGTTTCCCGTACTTGGCCGGATGATACACAAGCGTCGACGTCGAAAGTACCAATGGGTAAGGGGGCCCGTCTGATAATATGCCACGCAGGTTCTGCAAAATACGGCTTTGTGCAGAACGCGTTACTGGCATTTCAATCAAAAACCACAAATGACTACCACGAGGAAATGAATGCCACTACATGTAAAGAGTGGTTCCAGAACGTGCTTTTGCCCAGCCTACCAGAGCCTTCTGTAATATTCATGTATAATGCTTCTTATCACTCGGTTCAAATACAGAAACCACCTACCCACCCAAGCTAATAAAAAAGAAGAAATGGTGGCTTGGTTACAAGCAAAAGGCATTGACGCAAATATGCAGATGCTAAAAGCAGAGCTAATTAAATTAGTTAAAGAAAATAAAGCGGCAAATGTGCGATACGAAATCGATGAACTGGCTCTGGAGTACGGTCATCGCGTTCTAAGAATTCCACCGTATCATTGCCAATATAACGCGATCGAGCTAATCTGGGCTCAAATAAAAGGTTACACCGCCCGCCACAATACTTCCCCGCCATTCAGCACGAAAAAGATGATGACCCTATTAAAAGAAGCCTGCTGGGAAGTCACAAGAGATGACTGGGCAAAGGTTGTTGTGAAGACTAAAACCTGATTTTGGAACATTTTGACCGAGATATCAGGATTGATTCTGTTATTGATAATAATATATAATTATACATGTAGGCGAAGATGATGATGAAGACACCACCTCCTCAAGCGAATCGGAGTCTGATTAATATTCTGCACGCACATTCAATTCAATGTACTTTATTGCATAGAAATACAGATTGTAACTTTGTAACAAAGAATAAATAAAACAATTTTATTATATGAATATTATCTTTTTTTTGGTTTCCACTTAAATAACTAAAATATAAATTTTATATGATTCCGCCAATTTAAAACGAAAATAATCTTAAAAATAATGCGGCGGTTCATTTTGGAGGAACGGTAACGAACTCAGTGTTATGTTGTGCCCATCACTAGTCGTGACTAACTGATAGGTGTCAGGAACGCATTCTCTGAACGGCCGAACTTTAATGATCATTTCGGAATATTTTGACAGTCAAACCTAATTTGATCATTTCGTTCTATTTTGACTATCAAATCTCTAATCTTCTTCTTCTTCGTGTCGATGATTCCTTGTTCTTTATTTAAATTTTATTCAACAAGAGGCTTAGAAAGCGCCGCGATAGCGATTGATTAAATGTCAAATATGAATGGGAATGTCAAACGCTATCGAAATGTCGAGTGGTTAATCCCTTACATTTTACCATTTTGACCATTACCATCGCTGACATTGAAGGACTCTTTGTCTCGAGCTCCAGCAGCCTTACTGCGTAAGTAAATTCTGCAAGGCAAAGGGATAAAATCTTAAAATAAATCAATAAAATAATAATAAATTATCTTTAAATAAATAGGTATCGTCAAAACTTATTGGACACTTTCAAATGTTTTTGGCAATACCTATTTATTTAAAAATAAGCTCTTTCATAGGGTCAAACTCTTTGCCTTGCCGGATCACTTATGCAGTTATGCTGCAGTACTCAGCCACGTCGTTGGCCTTGCAAAGGTTTTGCTATATTAAGATAGATATCGTTCATAGATAGTCGTTTTGTCAACAGCGCCTCTTATCTCTTTTTTTTTGTTTCAGCGGTCTCCTTCTGGTTATATGGTAGAAGGTGACGTCCTTTTGGATCAATGCTGTAATGGGCCAATTTATCTTTGCGCATACGTGAAAGGCTCCTTTCACAGTCCCCAACACCACACAGTAATATGCCGGGAGGTATCGGAGTGTCTGGTGATATCCAGACGAGATCACAACTCGTTCAAGGTTAGTTAATAAGGTTTTTTTTTATTATTATAAAAAAATATTAGAATCACTGAAAACCAAGGTCAAATCCTACAACATAATTATAAAACTAATACTCAACTGACTGACCTGAATTTTCGCATACACGTTTGGTTTCGATTACATGAATCCACGGTAAAAAGTAGTTCGATTTTTTTTATTTTACTCCGATTCCCTTTTTAAAAAAAACCCTTTTTACAAAAAAATACTACCGTCTTCCTAATAAAAAAACTTTATTTTTGGAAGTCGGTGTCTTTCATAGGTACCAACTTATTGCGTTATGGACACCGAAATCCAAAAATAAAGTTATTTTTCACATTTTAGTAAAATTTTATTTTATTTTTCACTTTTCATTTGTACCTGCCTAATAGGCAAGTTGTTTAGTAAAGTACCTATAACGCCAGAATGGATTACCCGAATATCATGAAACATGAACATAACCGGTGAAATGAGAGATCTGCGTACCCCTTAAGAGCATACTGGCGTGATGAAGAGTTATGTTGTATATCTTCGAAGTTCTTCATCAGATCTTCACCAAATTAAATTGACGAAGATATCGGTGAACATACATAAAAAAACATACATAATGTCGAACATAAAACGTCCTCTTATTTGGGAGGTCGCTTAAAAATTAAACTAAAATACGACAGTTACCTAGAATATTCTAGTGCCCGATTTTTGATTTAAGTATTTGACGTTGAGTATTTGTCAAACTCTAGTTTGCCTGGAAACCTGTCACAATGTTGCATTTAAGTAATGTTTGACACGTTCTAAGAACCAAATACTCAATTTAGAAATCGGCCCCAAATCATTATATAGTAAGCTTATTGCAGCTAAAATTGACAACTTGGAACGAAAAAGTTGGAAATAGTTTTAACTAAGTTTAGCTTGTGGCCTAGGATTTCTGTATGGCTCTATGAATCTGGCACCCGACTTTGGAATAACTGACAGTTTTTTGGTTTGTTTGATAGATATTGGTAAGTAGTGGATAGTAGTGACAATAATTTCGAAAGAAGCAGTGCCGAAAAAAAATCGACAGCAAAAAAAGAAATCGCCCCCGACTTTGAAAACCTGCCTGTGACGTTTGCCTCTGATAGTTAGGCGTTAGTTGTTGATTGTAGTGTATTCTCTTTCGTTTGTAGTAAAATAAAAAATATATGTAATTTCATTTTTTTCCATAAAGATAAATTCATTTTGAACCATATAAGCGGTTACTACAAACTCTAAAAATACTAACAAACGTTCGTAGAGGTTAGAAGAGTATACTTATTTTCGTTTGAAGCAAGCAAAAAAAAAAGTAAAAGTATTTTTGCTCTTCGATATCTGAGTGCAAAAGCCGTTTTTATTCGCTAGAGGATAAAGTAAATTGAATTTAAAACATCGTGTGCACTAAGTTTGTGTATTCAAAATATCATTAAACCTATTTACCGCCATGGTGCTGAATTGATCAACCTTTATTAATTTGTTAAAAACTCAGACTCGGAACTAAAAGCTACGGTTACTACAAACTGTAGCGTAATCGTTACAAGACTCTTCCTTTGATTTAGTCTCTTTTTTAATTTGTTACAACAGGTCGGTTACAATCATTCAAAATTCCGTATATCGTTTGTCAAGAAAAAGTTCTTCCTGTTTTTTTAAACTAATGTGTTTTACCTTTTTTATTTTTATATTCTCGGTGTATTTCTTTTTAATACAAAATTATACGTTATCGTTGCGTTAAAAAGGTTTCATTTTTGTTTTTATAACGCTACAAAACGCTGAGAGTTTAGAAAAGGTTTGAAGTTTCGTTGTTTTTTGTTTGTAGTATGCTAAAAAAGTTAGCTAATAATATTTTGTCTCGAATTTATTTCCATAACGATAAATTCATTCTTATAGCTTGTAGAAAAACTAAAAACGCTGAAAATCACTGAGAAAAGTTAATAGTGGTTAGAAGAGTTAACTAGTTTCGTTTTTTTCGTTTGTTGAAAGCTGAAAAGATAAGAAAAATATTTTAATCCTTAATTTATTTCCCATAACTGTAAATTCATTCTACAAACGCTAAAAATGCCTGAGAAATGTTTGTAATAAATTTTTCCGTTATTATAAATTCATTTTGAACGCTTATACGAGTACTACAAACGCTGAAAATGACTGAGAAACATTCATAAAGGTGAGAAAAGGTTTGTAGTTTCGTATTTTTTGTTTGTATGTTAAAAAATATTAAAAGATATTTTACGTCTCGATTTTTTCCATAACGATAAATTCATTATGAAAGCGTACACGAGTACAACAAACACTAACAATGACTGAAAAACATTTGTGGAGGTCAGGGGGATGACCATAAGCTCTTAGAGCAAGATTATTTTGAGTGTGCGTAAGGGACAGATGTATGTGACTTGTATGCATCTGTCCCTTTTTTACTGTCGAATTATGATAGTTTTGTCACGTCAGTGTACGGGCGCTGAAAATATTGAAAATTATTTAATTTCTTTTGAAGTTAACTAAAAAAATTGAGATAATATTAATTCTCGAAATTTATACCAAAACGATTAATGCATTTTAAAATCTAATATGATTGCTACAAAAGCTGGAACTGGCTGCAAAATGTTTGTTTAAAGTTCGAACAGTATTATAAATTATGTCACTATTTCTAGGTTCCTGAGAATTTAAACATGCAAGACGCCCAGAATCCATCCACAAGCAGTGGTTACAGTGGCGACCAGGAGGAGAGCCCGAGTAACCAGCCGGTTACTCGGGCTCGGCTAACGAGCCGGTTCCGGTAGCCGAGGACAAAGGAGGCCTAGCAGACGTCACCATCAGAATGCCGGCATTACCATAACTCAACGCCCTGCATCGCCCCCGCAAGGAGGCAAGTAATTAAGTTTTTATATAAGCAGAGGCAGATTCCGTATTGATTGATATTAGAAGCATTGATTTTAATCATTAATTTTTTATATCGAACTTTGGGTCCCATTGCACTATTCCGCTTCTTTCTGTTTCATAAAAGCAAGATATTGAACTGTTGACAATGCTCTAACATTGACCACCACGAACAAGCCTAGCTTGTTCAGTATACGCTTTAAACGGTTTGATTTTCGCCGAATCAGCTAACTCCTACATTCTAAGTTATTTCTTCCACTCGATTCAACCTGGCCTCAGCATCCCTCAGCAAAACGATAGTTATTTTAAAACTATTACTAATTAAGCTTGTCTGAAGAATTACTAAGTAGCACCATCCCAAGGTATAATAGTCCAATTCAAACTTAATGGCGATGACGGCAGTGACGTGCGACTTTTAATTGAATTTGTTACTACGGTTACAAGTTTCCGGTGAGTCCACCTTGTGTTCCGAACTTCCGAACTGCTGTAGGTATCTATTCATACCCCCAGACAGCGTTGGTAGGTTCGGTGTTTTAACAGGTACCCATTTAAGACAAACAAGGAAGCCTGTGCCTGTAAAGGGACCGAATCAGGCTGACGATGATGGGTTCGTGACGGTGCAAATGAGGAAGCGCCGTCAGCGAACCATCAAGAATCGCTGCGGTACGGCCCCTGTGGAGTCCAATATAAAAATCCGTGCTGCAAAGCCGAACACCCCGGTGTACATCTCCCGCCTACACTACACCACTAAGGCGGAGGACATTGTGGAGTGCGTGTGTCAGAAGCTGAAGTAAGCCCCGAGAGTGCAGTTGCTGGAGTCGCGCCATAACGTCAACTTCAAGGCGTTCGTGGTGCGAGTGCCCACGTGTTTTCTGCATCTCGTGTTGGACGAGAACTTCTGGCCACAGGACGTGGTGTTCCGTCGCTTCCGCGGACAAGTGCCACGCGCCTGCACAGTGACGTAGTGCATAGGAAGTGATACTAACATGATTTAAGTTTTTATTTACTAACAAGTTTTGTATATAATAATATATAATGTTAGTCTGTAAGGTATATATCTATGGGCCAATGTAGCCTGAAAATAAAGGTATTTTGATTTTGATTTTTTTTAAGACATATGTGTATTTGTGACAGATTTATCTCTGTAATAGCAATGTACATACTAGTGACTCGGTCTGGTGATATGGGCGGCAGGAACTACATAGATACCATGATATATATCGCATAACAAAGCATATGTATTATTTCGCTTGTAAAACTAGTATACCTATCTATTATTTTGCGTGCAAAATAATAGATTGGAATATTTCATCCACCTTCTAATTCTAAGCACTACGTAAAAACACATGGTATTTGTCAACCCCTGACGGAAAAAAAGGGGTGTTATAAGTTTGACCCTGTTTGCGCATTTGTGTATATTATGTGTATTTGTGCATGTCTGTGGCATCATAGCTCCTAGACGGATGAACCGATTTTGATATCGTTTTTTTTTTGTTTGAAAGCCGACTTTATCGAGAGTGTTTCATGAGAACGCTGTTTTCGCAAGATATCATGTCGTAATTACGTATTCAATAGTTTTTCTATCGAAGCATGTCTACTAATTATGTAGCATGAAATAAAAAAATCTTTTTAAATTTTACTTGTTTTACTTGCAGCTACGATGGAAAACCTTAACACGACGGGGTCCTACGGATTTTTCGCAAGACAAGCCCATCCCGAATTCCCTCCGGTAAGGCCAAACGAATGCAAAAGATTGCAGCCAGGGGATACCCCAAGAGAATGCCACAGATTGCAGCCAGCGGATATCTTGCGACTGAGAGAGTTCGACCACCCGGTTAGTTGTTCCCAAAGAAAAAAAAGAACTCAAAACGCGAACAGTATTATAAATTATTTCATTATTTCTAGGTTCCTGATAATTTAAACATGCAAGACGCCCAGAATTCATCCACAAGCAGTGGTTACAGTGGCTACAGTGGCGACCAGGAGGAGAGCCCGAGTAACCAGCCTTCCGGTAGCCGAGGACAAAGGAGGCCTCGGAGACGTCACCATCAGAATGCCGGCATTACTACAACTCAACGCCCTGCATCGCCCCCGCAAGGAGGCAAGTATTTAAGTTTTTATATAAGCAGAGGCAGATGCCGTATTGATTGATATTAGAAGCATTGATTTTAATCATTTAGTTTTTGTATCGATCTTTGGGTCCCATTGCACTAGGCCGCTTCTTTCTGTTTCATAAAAGCAAGATATTGAACTGTTGATAGTGCTCTAACATTGACCACCACGAACAAGCCTAGCTTGTTCAGTATACGCTTTAAACGGTATGATTTTCGCCGAATCAGCTAACTCCTACATTCTAAGTTATTTCTTCCGCTCGACTCAACCTGGCCTCAGCATCCCTCAGCAAAACGATAGTTATTTTAAAACTATTACTAATTAAGCTTGTCTGAAGATTACTATAGTAACACCAACCCAAGGTATAAATAGTCCGATTCAAACTTAATGGCGATGGCGGCAGTGACGCGCGACCTTTACTTGAATTTGTTACTACAGCGACTCACCTTGTGTTCTGGACTTTCGAGCCACTGTAGGTATCTATTCATATCCCCAGACAGCTTTGGTTGATTCGGTGTTTTAAAAGGTACCCACATAAGCCATTCCAGATTTATCTCTGGAATAGCAATGTACATACTAGTGACTCGGTCTGGTGACGCCAATCTTGATATGGGCGGCAGGAACTACATAGATACCATGATATATATCCCATTGCAAAATAATAGAAGTTAAGCTAAGTTTAAGTAAGAACACATGGTATTTTTCAACCCCCGAAGGAAAAAGAGGGGTGTTATAAGTTTGACCCTGTTTGCACATTTGTGTATACGAGTATTATGTGTATTTGTGCATGTCTGTGGCAAAATAGCTCCCAGACGGATGAATCGATTTTTTTTGTTTGAAAGGTGAATTTATCGAGAGTGTTTCATGAGAACGTTTCACTGTTTAAATCAAACTGTTTTCGCAAGATGATAAATGTCGTAATTACGTATTCAATGGATTGTCGATGGAAGCGTGTCTACTACAAGGAAAATTATATAGCATGAAATGAAAAAAAGCTTTTCAAATTTTTCTTGTTTTACTTGCAGCTACGATGGAAACCTTAACACGACGGGTCCTACGGATTTTTCGCAAAACAAGCTCATCCCGAATTCCCTCCGGTAAGGCCAAACGAATGCAATAAATTGCAGCCAGGGGATATCCCAAGAGAATGCCACAGATTGCTGCCAGCGGATATCTTGCGACTGACAGAGTTCGACCACCCGGTTAGTTGTTCCCAAAGAAACAAAAAAGATCTGAAAACGCGCTCCTTATATAAGAGCCCTTGTAGAAAACTTCCTCGTGTTCCTCCTATTATAAGGAGGAGGAGTATAGAGAAACTAGAGAGAGAGAAGCCCCAAATCCGACACAGGGAGTGACAAAAACATTATTTTTAAGACATTCGGCAACGTCAGATCTCACCCAAGATCAGGGAGTCCCTGAACGTATATTTAATTTTGATATGTGCGAAGATTTGACAAGGAAAGGCAGGTCAGACGGAGGTCTATCAAGTTCGTCTGACTGTGAAATGCTGAGGGTGTCTTTGGATCGCCTATCACAATCTACAGAACAACCTAGCCGAGCGGAGAGTGCACGGCCGTCGCCAACCTCGGCTGCCAGTACAAGCGACTGATGCGAATACGATGGGTAAGTTATAAAGATTAATATACCCAATCTTAGGCCCTAGACAAGGGACATTCTATAAACGAAAGCATGTCAACTTTATGGGAATATCAAACACTATGGAAATTTCACGTGATCAATCCCGTACATGTTGGTATTTCGACGATCGCCATGGCTGTTACGAATGACACTTGTCGAGAGCCTCTTTTAGCACTTTCGTACCGATAATATAATCGCCTAAGTTTTCTCGTCGGGTTCGGGAACCTGACAGCGGCACAACATCTTATTTATTTATCCTCGCACTGAAACGCCTTGCAGTAATTACTCTAATGGAGAATATACTAATAATAAACCAACCATAAGTTCAGGTTTCCTCACGATGTTTTCCTTCAGCGTTGTCAGCGATTGCCAAGAAACACTAAATACATATGATTAAAAAAGTCACATTGATACTTGCCCGGATTTGAACCCACGCCTCAAGCTCGAAAGACGAGGTCTTTAGCCACGGGGCCACCACGCCATTATCTTAGTAAAATTACAAGTCTTTAGTGATATTGATTGTTGAGGAGCTATACGAATAGGTACGGTCTTGGTTGTATTTCCAAAATGGTTAATAAGTGAAATATTTTTTTTTAAAGAATGGCAACATACATTCCATCTGGCAAATCGAAGTTGCCGCCCGCGTGAAATTTGTCTATATCAATATTATAAAGAGGAAAGATTTTTTTGTTTGTTTGTACCGAATAGGCTCCGAAACTACTGGACCGATTTAAACATTCTTTCACCTACATTATGCCCGAGTAACATATGCTATTATTTTGACGGGAGTGAAGCCGCGGGGCTCAACTAGTACTTAATATCTTAATTAGTTATAGGTAAACAATTTGTTATTCTAAAGTAAATATTGTTACCGTAAAGTTTCAACAAAATTCGTTCAATAGTTTATGCCTGAAAGAGTTACAAACATCCCTTCATCCTCATAGAATTTTACATTTATAATATTAAATTAGAATAAAAAGGACAATATACATTAGGATAATTAGATATAACATTCGTGAAAGTGTCTGCTATATTTTTATTTAATTAATTAGCGCTGTGCTACCTCACAATAGTTAAAATACTTAAGGTTATTTGTGTATTTATTTTAATGTGCGACCATGACGCGAGACCGAGACATGCGGCCGCGGTACCATTTTTCCATCGCATGTATTCGCGGGCGAGGCCGAGACATGATTAAAATCGAGACGAGTTTGTGTCGCACACAAATTTATATTTTTGAAAATTATTACTCCACATTGCAATGGCAAGCCAAGTTGTCAAATTACTATTGGCGGAAGAAGAATACGACGATATGATATTACATTATTATTATGAAAGAAACAAATATTGGCTATCAACGAATTATATACAACTAGAGATATTGTTTTCTATATAGAAATCAAAAAATGTTTACGTAATTGTTAAATGACAAAATGTTTGGAAATTAGGAGCGCGACGCGTGACGCCACTTGTCCGTGAGTGGGACCTATTTCAATGTACTCTGTGGGACCGGCTAGCGGTCTTAGGTCGCGGTCGCGTGTCCTGGTCTCGCCCGTGAACTCAGTCCCATACAAAGCCTGTGGTGTCAAGCGTCTCCAGCTTCGGTCACATGTCGCGGTCTCGCGTCGCGGTCGCACGGTGAACTCGCACCGTAAGTATGAACACATGAGTTCTGGGTCACGTCTTGCGAAGTAGAGTTCATTTTTGATAAGATTAGTGTTCTACCAAGGCGCTGCGCTGGCTTCGCGAATCCTTGCTCCATAGCCGAATTTGAATAGAGATAAGTTTGTCTGCTACTAGCAAATTTATTCGAATTATTTTAAGTATTTAATACTTCAACATGTGCTGCGCAGCGTAACTTATGCTCAAAAATATGCAGAATGCGACGAATAAGGCATAAATGCGAACTTATAAAGCTGTGAATTAAATTTGAAAATAAGTACCTTTTCCGTTTCAGAGCTTACTAAAACACTATTATTGCACTGATATAAGTTGAATGTAATTAAAAATGACCGACTTTCCTTATTATTATTTTTTATACCAACATTCAAAAAATTTGGAATATCTTAAATCTCATGTTTGATTGGGTAAGTTGGCAAAAGCAATAGTTTTTTTTACTTTACGCGCTTAGGGGCCTTTTCTGAAGTCGATGTCACATCTTAAATCTGCTGACAATTAGTCACAAATTAGCCAGCCCTCAGTTGTCAGTGGGTTTCTCAACATTGAACCATCGAAAAATTACGGCATCGCTTGTTTCATTGAATAATCGGCATCAATTTATTTCGGTTGGCTACCCTAGCTGGTATTCATTCACTACTATAACGTAATCAGTAACTTTAAATAGTATTTTATCATGAGCGGCTGGGTTGGTGTAGCCGCCAAGTTTAACAAATCTCACCAAGGACGATTTTTGGATGGGTAAAAATTTTTTTTGGTTAACTTGTTTTTGAATAGGTGACCCAGCACTGGTTAAGCAACACCTACCAAGGTTAGCCTTTGGATGGGTGACGACTTTTTTTTGGTTCGTTTGGTTTTGGATGGCTAACCCCGCCAGGGTAGGCAATACTTACCAAAGTCAGTGTTTGGATGGGTGACCACTTTTTTTGGATTAGTTTGTTTTTAGTTGGGTGACCTTGGTAGATATTGTTTAACATAGCGGGTTGACTTTAGGATGGGTGACCATAAATTTTGTGGTGATGGTCACTCATCCAAAGACTGACCTTGGTTAGTGTTGCTTACTCCAGCGGGGTCATCACCCAGGCCTCTTCAAGTTAAACTCAAACCTATCCAAAAACTGACCTTGGTAAGTACTAAGATTAATGTTGACTGTACAAGGTACAGTCAACATTAATCACTGGCAACACACACTGGTCATAGACTTTCGTCTTGAGACACTGTGGTAAGTTGGGTTGTATACCTATACCGTGGCATTTTAATCATGACAAACTATCTCCATGGAAGTCATAGGCAAAGTTGTCGTCTGACTCGACTGCCATGGAGAAAGTTGTTCATATAAATGGACAGAAGAAGTGATCTACTTTTGTAAGACGCCTAAAATACCACGGTGTATATCCAACTAATCAGGGGAAAACACAGAATAGGCCACTGACATTATATCACCATAACGATCGTTGAAAGTACAAATTGTATAAAATTAACAAGTGCTTCCGATATGTTAAGTACCTTTTTTTATTAACGGGGAGAAACCTTCAAAAGGCGCCTGAAATTTTGGGACAAAGACCAGCGAGTGTGGGAGTTATACCTCACTAAAACCACCCCGGTGATCACGCAGCAGAGAGATCAGCATGCAGAAGAGATCTTGTGACCTCTCAAAAGACCACCCTCTGTGCAACGCATGTTAGGGCACATCCCTTGGCAGACCACAAAAAGCGACCTATCCATCCCTGAAATTTTGACTTTCGACAGTCGTTTTCGCTGTCACTTTGTGTAAAGCACAAACGGCTTGGATTGGTTCCGATTTAACATTTTCTTGTTTTTTTCAGATCCTGACTTTTTGGACTAAATTGAAAAAAATAAACAATTCCCATGAACGAAGTTTGTGCATATTAGTGTATAATTAATTTAGTGTAAAACAAAGTGGAATAATTCAATTTGAACTATCATATTAAACAAAGTTATTAAAATAAGACTGGATAAATTTTGAAATAATAACTAAATCAACACAAACTTGATGCCTACAAGTTGAAGGAACTCACTTTGAGTGGAGTGGATAAACAATACGAATTCAATAAGAGCAGTGTCTAAAAGAATACAAAGTTGATGTGTGTATGAAGGTGAAAAACAATTTTCTAAATAGTTTTTATAGGGGCTACAAAATTGAATCATTACGTGCCAAACTGTTATGTGGTACGAGAAAACGAGATGGAACAGTGTGATAAGTTTTACAGAATTAATTTTGTTTAAGTTACCTACTATTGGACTTTCAAATATTCAAACTTTTTAAATATGAACTCTACGAGCGACAAAATAATAAACAGACTACTTATACACAGTGCTAAAATTGAAACTATAATCATACATACAAACTCATTAAAGGACAATTTATGAATTGAAGATGTGCATGATGGTGTAAAACAAAACAAAGTTCACAGTGGTCTAGTGTTAACCAAATAAAAACTCAGTATCTTAGTGAACATTATGCAAATGGTATATACGTGATAGAGTAAAAAGAATAGCAGAATTATAAGGTTTTATATATTGACTTCACATTATGATACTGTACTAAGTAATCTTAGGAATATAGTAAACCTAACAGACAGACAGGAAAGCGAAGCCGTGGCTTCTAACGGACCTGGCTGTCGTCCCATAGCTAGGGTCGCTGTCGGACAAAGTAATATTTTGAGGTTTAGACGAAAAACATAAAACCACGAAATAATATAAATCGATTCTGTTTATCAAGTATAAATCATATGCGAGAGATTCCGATGGTAAAAATAGATCTAATTGCGCACATGTTAATCAATGACGTTATCTTACAGGAATTTACGTTTTTTTAATGATTATCCGGTATCTCTTGATAGTAGAAAAATACTGCTTAGACAGATCGATAGAGAATTATTTTCTGATTACGCAAAAACTAAAATCAGCCAATTGACAGACAACCGCACTTTAGCTATAGGGTGGCAGCTCGGCACTGAGAGGTTGCTCTGCAAAACTTGTGAAACCCTCATGCAGGACGCTTCTGTGCTTCTGGGTGGAACTAGGGTGGCTGTGTATGAAAGTCAATAGAAAGATAAACGACCGTAGCATGCGCAATATATTTCACAACTTACTGTTATGTTTGTATTCAATGAAAATCCCAAGTCACAGTGTCACTGTGTCTCCAAGTCGTAAGTTTTTTCGCTGATTACCTGTATGGTCTACTCCAAAACATTGCTGGGCATAAACAAATCAGAATTATTAAATATTTACAGATAAGAATTGTTTAGTAAACAGTAAGTTGTGAACGTAATATGTATAACCGAGCATTTTATAATGTCAGGCCAAGTTTTTTTTTTATATATTGTGGGTGCAGCGGAAAAAGGGCAGTAGGTAGGTACTTACGGGTGCAGGATTGGAGCTTTGAATAATAATGTCCTTCGATAGTTTTAGCAGTGGAGTTTTCACTATAGTTGAATGCTGGTAAGCCACCCACAGAGTCTGTTTGTCACACACAACACTTATATTTGAGTTTTCTTTGAGAGCGAGAGGAACGGGAGCGCACACGCGTTACCGGAGTTGCGCTTTTTTGACAACTGACGAGCGGAATAACCGGATGACCGGAAATAGGGGGTAGGAAAAGGTGTGCGCGGGAGTTAAGGAGTGGTCCTCATGTATTTGATTGAATGATGTGAAATGAATGTAAGTGTTGCTATTTTAATAATTTGAGTGCGTGAGTAAATATTTATAATATTTAATTTATATTTTTAATATGGCGCAGACATATATACCTAATTACAAGTTAGCGACAAGCTACGCTAGGCAGAATAGAAAACGTGGTGGTGCCTGTACTTGACATAATGAAGTGCTCGATATCAGGAATTATAGAATGTTGTGCCGTTGAATTACCTTTCCAAAATATATATTTATATATGTCTATAGATCTCCTTAACTGTGTAACCTACGTAAGTTTTATGAAAACTTAGATCCATTTACAAAAAAGTGTGTGGCGTCGCCACATTGACCGATCCCGTAAGCTCGTAAGCGTATTTCCAGAAAGTCTAAAAACTGTAATAGTTAAACTATATCAAAAGAATGATAAAGACGAAATGACAAACTATAGTCCAATTGCTCTAATTCCCATCTTCTCAAAGATTATAGAAAAAACATCTATGAATCTCTATACTTTTTTTTAACAAAACACACATATTCCGTAACGAACAAAAGGGTTTCAAGAAAAATCAAACCATCAACATGGTTATTTTCGACTTTATCCAGAGTATTTTTGATAATCCAACCGCACTATTCCCAAACCACTGCAACTCATGAAAGCCAGAATCAACAGTGGCGACCACCTAAAACCGCCGAGACAATGAAGCTTGACGAAGTCCCGGTGAATGAATTTAACTATCTTGGATCCCGCAACGAAATTAATCAGAAAAAAATAACGGAGGTGTATCTCCATATCAAGCAGGCACAAAGGTTCGTTTACAACTGGGATAAGCCCATCTGCCTAGCACCACGGATAAAAATTAGGATTATTATTAATGAGTCCTAACATTGTAAGCTGTTATATTTGATTCCAATAATAGGTATGGCAAAAACGCTTGAACGCACGGAAATTTGTTCTAGTTTCCACAAGGTCCGCATAGTAAACAGGTCCTGATGCAGCCTGTACATTATTCAACATAATATTGCATTCATTCTGCCAAAGAATACACCTCCATAAGAAATGATGTGCAGATTGTACATATTGCAGTCAGATGTAGAACACTGACATAAAGGCGAGGCAACGAGCTTAAAGGAAAATAATTTACTATTAAAGTTACCATGCCCCGTGAGAAATTGGGAAACACAGTGATCCACCTCCAGCCACGTCCTGGCCAGCCGCACGCGAACGGATGGAAAGTATTGGTGGAGGTGTCGGCCCTTGATGGAATTATCCCACCTACATTGCTATTCGGATAAAAGTTCCTCCTAGACGTCAATATGTGGTTTAAATAATCTAGAGATTTTCTTACGATCACTCCGCGTTAAAAAGTCCGCGTCCATGGTCTCTCGTCGGAATAGTACATTGCAGCACATCGCTGCACTTCAAGGGCGACCGGAAGTACGCCAGCAAGTACCAGTAAGGCCTCAGTACGAACCGTCATCAATGCTTTGCATAAGAATATCAAAGCCAAATGCTGACTTTGAAGTAATTAACGTCGTACCACCACTATTGTGGCCCTATCAGCCCAAACAGGCGTCCTGTTACTACTATAGTACATAGAACCCAAGTAAGTAGTCCCAGAAATAGTCTTTTAAGTTAAAAAAGATAGACCCCACGTAGATTTAGATATTCTCGTTAAGGCATAGAAGTTCTTTTTTGCATTTTCACCGACTATTTTAATATGATCTATAAATTCAAAATTCCTCTCTAACACTTGACACAGACAGCAGACGGATTGCTTCCTTTTTACGGGAACGTTATCAAATTTAATAGTAGGACACGATTTAAGATTATCCTTCAGAATGAGTTTATAAGTTTTGTACGGAGCAAAGGTCAGGCGGTTTCGATCGCCCCACTGAGATATTAATCGTAGGCAAGTAACAGCCAAATTCTCGAGTCCAGCTCGAGTACTTGATTAAATGAGCAGAAGACCGTCGTCCGCGTAAACAGTGAACGATAAGGCACTCCAGGAGTTTTCCCAAAGATTGAAGTAATGTTATAGACCAGTACGACTTTTGGTCGTCCGGGGGTTTGTCGCCCCTTTTCAGGATGATTCGTATAAATCCGCGTCGCCATATACGAGGAAATACGGCCTCCGCAATACAACGGTTGTAAACGGTTAAAATCGCATTACCGGCTGTTTTACACGATTCTATAATCATCCGATTAGATATTTTATCTTCACCTGATGACTTGTTGAGTGGTAACCTCTTGGCAACGTTAATAAATTCGTCAATGGATGGAAGGTGTGACGCTGGTGATTCAGGTGGTACAGCTGCCCTCGCTCTGATCTATTGATGGTAATCGTTGTCATTAGAAATTAAGTCATCAGGTATTCAGCAAAACTTCAGTTGTTGCTTCAATACCGGTGATGTGTTTATTATTTACTTTAATTTTATGAACAAACGCGAGGTCGACTGATCGATTGGCTTTAAACTCATGATATAAAGGAAACCACGGACATTGTTTATCCAATTTTTATACTACGAGTATTTTACGCAATAAATTACCCTTAGATTTTGCGACCGATGCTCTTTAGCGGGACCTGACAACTCTAAAAAAAAACTCTAAAATAAAAGAGGGTCACCGGTGGCCTTACGCTTGATAAGATGTTTACGCGCTCGGCGATAGCTTTTACGTCGTTTGGTTAGGTAGTCACACCATCAATCACATTTACGTATGTTGGTCATAGATCCACGAACAATGGCAATGTCAGCACAGTAAGTGAAGGTGTCTGACATAATTTCAGCACTTTCTTCAGCTGACAGCCCATCACAAGTGAAGTCTTTGATATGACACGCAAGAAGCGAGCTACAGAATTCCCAAGTATTGAACCCTTACATTTATACCTAAAGTTACCATTTACATGTGACGTACCCTGAGTAAAAACCGGAACAAAGTGATACTCGATTAAGCGATGATCACTACAAGACGCGTCCGTTCGGTTGGACACGCCACCTATCCAAGCGTACATCTGCAATAGAAAGTGTGACGTCAATACAAGATTCGCCCATTTGGCTGCAAAAAGTTGGTGGTGGCTCAAAAAAAAGGGGTATTATGAATAGTCAGATTTATTTCAACAATGAAATCTACAACAACGCAGCGTCGTTCATAATCCGAAGACCGAACTTTGCCATACCAGAGAGTCGAAGACGCATTAACATCAGCGCCAACGATAACTTTGCAGCCAGCGAGCGACTGCAAGACATGATTGAGGTTATATATATGAGGAGCAACAGGGTCTGAATATTGAAAGTAGCAGCTCACAACGTAAATATTAAAAGAAGATGATGAGACCTCCGCAACGGTACATTGGGATGTCATAAGGTTACGCAAAGACGTTACTGTGAAGTTAGAAGAATGCGCCGACATCATCAATGAAACGGCAAGTCGCCCAATCAATAAATAATTTATCCTTAGTCGAGACTAAATGTTTCCGGACCGCTCATGAACTCGAGTTTAATGCCTATCCATTTACGACGGTTGTCTAGCGAATAATAATAATTTAATAATATAAAGATAAAATAGCGATAATTTTATAAAGTCGATTGATTTAAATCTTCATTTAATGATAATGTTTTGACAGAACAACGCATGCAAAAAGGCACTGTCCTCCATTGAGGATGGGACATATTTAAGTAAAATACGAGGCCTACGGCCTTTTAGTTTTTCAAGTCGCAAGCCAGCGGATCTAATGGCATCGATCGATTGCTTTTTTATTTGAAAATCGTTAGCGACACGTTATACGACCAGACACTTATCCAGATTATAATGACAAAAGTGGACTCAAAAATGCCTGTATGCGCAATATATGCCGGATATGTCGAAGGCTTTTGACTATGTGGATCACAATACCCTTCTGACAAAACTTCACGCATACGATATTCGTGGCAACGCAAAAAACGTATCTAAAAGGACGTAGATAATGTGCGGAGATATCGAGCCTGTTTTTAGGGACTAGAAAGGTATTAAAATCTAGATCGTTTTTTAGAGAAACAAAATATGGTGTGCCACAGGGCGTAATCCTTGGATCTTTGATATTTACATTATATATAAATGACCTGCCACGTCATATAACCCATTCTATGGCATTATTTGCAGATAATAGCACATCAATTGTTTCTTGTATCGATAAAGAATCATATTTAAATGGCATTAACAATACAATTTGTAGTTTAATAAAGCGACTTGACAATAATCTCCAAAAAACTAAAATCATGAACTTTTACCAAATAATATCTGCGGGAGATATGGATATATACTATATGGATATATACTACAATGGTCAAACTATAAAAAAAATTAGGAATTGACAGCCATTTAACTTGGAAGTCGCAAGCGGAAGACATATGTAAACGTTTAAGCACAACCGGGTGTATGTTGCATAATTTGTTAAAAAAAGTAAATTTACCGACAATATTAGTGGCTTTCCATGGTCTAGTAACTGGTATAATATTTTGGGGTCACTATAGTGAACGAGGAAGCATTTTCAGAGCTCAAAAGCGCTGCCCATGATCTATATTTGGTCTTAAAGTAGACAGTTGCGTACCTATATTTAAGTCTCATAAATTATTTACAAGGCATGGGTCTTTATATCCTTGAATTGGCAATAATAACAAATAGATGTCTATTTGCAACTTTAATAGAAACTAGATAACGAAGTACAGCTACGAGATATGAATGATATTTTTTTATAATGTCTTTAATTACCTCTACTTTGTATCACATTTGCATACTATGGCAGAATGTACATGGGTCCTAATTTATAATGTAACAACTTATTTTTATGTAACTACATTCTAAGCAAATAAAGACCTATTCTATTCTATGTAAACCAGGGTCCCACAGAGAGCATATTTAAATAAAATGTATGACAATATATGATTATATATTATGTCGTAAACTTGTACCGTATATTAATATCTTATCTATTCGTGTATAGTACGAGTACTCATCGCTTAAAAGTGCAGGCATTTTTTGTTTTTGATAAAAACATAATTTTCACGCATGATACTTGATAGTAAGATACTGCAGGGTTGCCAGGTAGTATCTAGCCGCAATATTTTTTAGTGTGGCTAGCCTTTTCTCCTGTATAGTTGTATTTATTACACCAACATGATGGCAACCCGCTCTGCCCATGGGTATCGTAAGAGGCGAACTAAACCAATTTTGCATAATCTTTACAAATAATACTTTATATTGGTTTAAGTATCTATGCTGTTTAAATCAAATTATATCACATTTGTTCGTAAAGGGTTTCTTATTTCACCAATTTCAATATCGTATTGTATCTCATTACGTACTTTTGCGTTATTGTAATGTAAAACACACGAGTTTTACATTAGAGTATTTCAGTTTCTTTTTAATAAGGTAAAACGCACGGTATATCAAGATGCTCCGTCTAAAACGAACGCTATTTTGTTAAAATAAGATTTAAACAAAATAGCGTTCGTTTTAGACGGAAATAGATTTTATGTTATTAAAGTGGTCAACATTTTATGAATAAAATTAACTTTGGTTGGTAAAATATAATAAATAAACACTTAATTCTTTAATTTAATTAATTTTGACCATAAATCATTATCTGTAACAAAGCACGAAAATATTAATTTACTTTATTAGTAATACTGGCTGTTTTTGAGCCTTTGCCTTAAAAAAAAGCGCTGATGCGCGTGTTAGAATTTGAAGTACGTGTGACGTCATTAAATCATTAACTTGCACTTTTTAAGAAAACTGTCATATTTATTAAGCATCTACCGACAAATGTCGAAGTACCTATCTAAATTATTATTGTGTTGTCAAATACCTACAATTGTTAGAATACCCACCTAAATTACGTGGGCTACAACCGGAGGATCCAAAAAAAAGCAAAAGTTATTTAATAAAATTTAATTATACTAAAAGTTACAAGTTAATTATTTCTAAGAGGTTTACAATGTTCGAAGTGTGAATCAATTATGAATTTGGGTCCGCGTTTCCGTTATTGCGAAGCCGCTGTTGTCGTCATCGCGCGGCACGTTTCTGCTGACGCTGCACTGCGTGGTCGAGCCGTGTGCAGTGTTGATTTGGGTCAATGCTGTCTCGGCGATCCTTATAGATTAGCACCGCGTAACACCTCCCCCCGAAGAGCAGCCACCACCGATGATTTTCGTAGTAAATTGAGGTGGGGGTTGGTTGCAGCTTATCCTCTCTTTAGGTTCGGGAAGAGCGTAAATTCTTTCTGGACACCTTGGGTGACATTGTGGTTCCTCGTCTGGAGTCTTCTTAGATTTTGACCAGTACCGTCGGTAGATAAAGTAACCCATGAGTGCACATGCACCGGTTAGTGCTATGTACATTGGAATCGTGGTGTGGTAGATTCCGTAGTCATTCTTAGCTGGAATATGTGGCTGTTGTTGCATTATCTTCATATTGGCTGCATGTAGGTGGTCCAAGTTTATTGAGTTCAATTTTAGTAGTGTCGGGACTGGAAGCTGATTATCTATGTCTTCTAGAGGTAGGTCCATAATCTTCAATACGTGACCTTTCAGACGATTTTTCTTATTGGCGATAGTGATCTGTGGTGTCTCTATGTAACAGTCCTGCGGTATGGTGAGTAAGTAACTTCCTTGAACTTCTTTGTACAGGTCTTGTCCACAGGAGAGATGAACCTTCGTGGGAACCGGGAAGCTGATGGTGTAGTATCTATCATCAAGTTCCTCGTACGCTGGCTGGTCCAAGGTGATAGCGACAGGTTTGCATGTTGAACTTTTCCTTTGCGTGGTGATGAGTTCGTGTATGCAATCTTGAGAGGAATGACTCTGTAGACTTCGTTTCTCCTCACATATGAACCACTTGCTGGTCTTCGGGCATTCAGCCTCTATGTTCTTAGAATCTTTCTGGAAGATGGCTAGGAAAGGAGAGGATGGAATGAGGACTTCATGATATTTGTTAGGTATTATTGATAACTTATATAGATCGTATGTATGCGGTTGAAATATTGGAAACTTATATACTATAACTATATTATTGCTTACATAATATGAACCTAACTTAATTATATTATAATATTCTCTTATATCTATATCTACTACTTTCTCACTACTATATAAACTTGTTAATTTATTTATTATAGCGCGTATTTCGTCTATGCTGAGAATGGAATGGTGCATTGTAGAGGTTTTTATAAATGCTAGAACATTCTGCAGCCGGTTTAGTTCCTGTGAAACTGCATCTACGTTATCGCTAAGGATAATAAGTATTTGAGCTAAATGTGCGTATTTTATCAAATCATGATCTCTATCTGCGTTGCTTTCGTTAATTCTATTTAGTAGGGCTGCCATTTTTTTCTGGTTATCTACAATATCGTCAATGATTTTAGAATATTGAGTGGACATCTCTTTTGTTAGACTAACATGCTGATTGAATTCAGTGACTAATTTGTGTTCATCGTTTTCGAGAGATTTTATAGCTTGATTATAATGTAATGCGTCGGTATAATCTAAATTTCCTGTAATGCTTTTCACAACACTACCGAGACCATCTATGAGCCCTCTTTTTACACGAGTTATCTCGAAAGATTTTAATTGTTCGGATACACTATTGAGTTTGGATCTCAGGTAATCTATATGAGGCTGGAATAATGATTTGGTTTGGTTATTAAGATTAGGGCTGCTGGTTAGTAATTGGCTATCAATAGAATTTATTTTATCTTGTAGAGTGTCTAAATTAACGTATTGTATGAAGGAATGGTGGTGTGATAAGATCTTAGCTGGGCCTAATTTAAAGGGTACAATCCCGGGTCCATCGTCCAGGCTCTCAAGTCTTATTTCTTGAGATAGAGCTGTTCGCAGGAACAGGTGTAGAATCAGGAGCTTCCTGTAACAATCGGGCGGTTTTAGGAACCCTTTTTAGCCTAGACTTCGCAACAGGACCGCGTTTCTTCCTTGTATAGATGTGGATAGGGAGGTCCGCCATAACAACGTCATGAGTGTATCGAGGAGCTAATTTTTGCCTGGAAGCAAATGGATTCTTTACAAAAATCTGTTGTTCAGGTGAGTAATCGACTTCTGGTTCGCGTTGACGGTTACGACTATCAGTAGACTCCTTGCGGGTTTCGATACATAGCTCATGTATTGCATTATATGCAGTAGTCATTTTCTCTTTATGACTAGTCATATACTGCTGTAGCAAATGAGCGGATAAATCTATGTCAAAGGAATCGCGGGGATCAAAATGTCCGGTAATAACTTCGATAGGTTTACATTTTGTGAAACTATGGATACTGCTATTGTAAGCTAGGAGGGCGTAGGGCATGAGGTTAGTCACGGATTCACCTTTTTGACTTAATTTAAGGATACGAAGGTGTTCCAATATGGTAGCGTGGAATCTCTCAACTATACCATTTTCATTCGGAGTATGTGGTGCAACCCTATGGTGTTGAATTTTGTGTAACCTTGTGAATTCTGCTATTAGTTGGTTAGTAAACTCTGTCCCGTTATCAGTAACGATGGTAGATGGTATTCCATGGTGAGTGCAAAAGCTAAGCAAGGCTTGTACTACACTTATGGCTGTTCCATCTCTTAAGTAATACGCCTGAGCGTACTTTGAAAATGAATCTACTAAAGTTAGAAACTTTTCGCTTTGAATAGTTAATAAATCGAGGTGTACTATTTCAAATGGTTTACTTGCTGGTGGAACTACTTTAAATTGTTGTTTGGTCGGATTGCGGTCGTACTTTGCCTGACCACAAGTAGTACATTCGTTAATAAATTTCGTTATATGTTCGCGCATTTTCGGCCAGTAGTACTTATGAGATAGAGCTAAGTAAGTTTCGTTAATACCCCTGTGGTTAGTTTTCCCATCATGATGCTTGTTAATAATTTCCTGTTGCCTCAAGTACTCTCTGACGTTATCCAATTCCTTTTTGGTTAACGTTAAGGTCATTGATGAATTTTTAAAGTTCTTTTGAATAATGGGAATTATTGAGTACATGCCTAAAGTTGGATTTATTAGTAGCCCTGTTTTAATTTTAGGATGAACGTACTCTTTTATTGCATTAACTACGTCCTCCTCTAAATTTGATTCTGACACTTGAATGTTGATTCGTGTGTGGGTGTCAAAGGGTTTTGTTACAATTGTTCGACCCTTTATATCTCCTACTATATTAAAAATAATCTGTTTCGTAAACTTGTTTAATGGATCGTCAGAAATGGGAACCTCTAGGATGGGGTTCTCATTATCTGTGTGGACTGTAGCGGTACCCGAGTCATCCGCGGGTTCCGTAGCCGTAATGGTTCTAGAGTCATCAAGGGCAGGGTTATTTTCTGAAGGGTTAGCTACAATAGACATTAGTTCTTCATTATTAATTTCAAGCCGTGATAAAGCATCCGCGTTAGTATTGCATTTACCTTGTTTATATTCTATTGAAAAATCAAATTCACTCAGTTTTAGCCGCCATCTTGTGAGTCTCGAATTGGGTTCCTTCAAGTTCATGATCCATTGAAGGGGTTTATGGTCAGTAATTATTTTAAATCTTCTACCGAATAAATACGGCCTAAAATATTTGGTGGCCCAAACAATTGCTAACAATTCCTTTTCAATGGTACTGTAGTTTAACTCGCTAGAATTTAAAGTACGTGAAGCGTACGCTATGGGTTTATCTGAACCTATTACTCCCTGGGATAGGACGGCGCCGATCGCAACGTTAGATGCGTCGGTTGTTAGAATGAACTCTTTATTGAAATCTGGATATTGCAGAATAGGGTCGTTAGTAAGAAGTTTTTTACAGTGCTCAAAGCAATTAATGTATTTTTGATCCAAAGTTATTTTGCTACCCTTTTTCAGACATTGAGTTAGTGGTTTAGTTAATTTAGCAAAATCCGGGATAAATTTCCTATAATAACCGATCAGGCCGAGAAAACGTTTGATTTCTGTTGCTGTTTTAGGAAGAGGGTAGTTTTCTATGGCTTTAATTTTGTCTGGATTTGGCTTGACACCTTCGTTGCAAATGATGTGGCCTAGAAAGCTAGTTTCTAACTTTAAAAATTCGGACTTATCCATTTGAATTTTAAAGTTAGATTCTCGCAATCTTTTAAATACTTTTTCCAGGTTATTAATATGCTCCTGCAGGGATGTACTGAACACTACAATGTCATCCAGATATACCAGGCAGATGTGGTTTAGGTCTCTAAGGATATTATCCATAACTCTTTGAAATGTCGATGGAGAATTTTTAAGCCCCATCGGCATTCTAAGGAATTCATAATGGCCGTTTTCCACATTAAACGCCGTTTTATGTATATCTTCAGGGTTCATTTCGACCTGATAGAACCCGCTGGCTAAATCCAGGGTACTAAAATATTGACATTTACCTAATTTGTCGAGTACGTCTGTAATGTTGGGTATGGGATACTTGTCATCAATCGTTTTCTCGTTGACTTTTCGGAAATCCACGACAAGTCGCCATTTAACCTTGCCAGAAGCATCCGCCTTTTTGGGTACGATCCAAATAGGGGAACTCCAGGCCGAATCTGATGGTCGTATTATATTTTGATCAAGCATTTTGCTTATTTCATGATGCGATGTTTCACTTTATTTGTGAATGTCAACGATTCGCCTTCGAGATAAAAGACGTCGGCATAGTTCGCGCAGAGGTTTTTTAAGTTAGCAAGTTCCTCTGGGTTTAAATGTTCCGTTCTGAGACGAGAAAGTACGGCATTAACACGATCTGATGGAATTGCAGTACCTTCAACTTCAATGTTAAATAGCTCAGCCTCTACGGGGCGGTCCATTGAAAAGATGATGTCGTTACACGTAGGGTTAGTAATCTCCACCCAGCCACAGTTATTTTTAACATTAGTTATACAGTTTGAAATTAAGCAACTACAGATGACTTGATCCTCGATCATTACTTCACCATCCAACGTATTAATAGGTACTCTAACTAACTTGGATGAATTAGCTGATATTATGTCCTCATACAAATTAACATTGCGTGAGTCATACATCTGTATAGGTAGTTGTGCATTCTGTGTTATTAGTAGTTTACGGTTAAGATCGATTTTACTTCCCCAATTTTCAAGCAAATCAAAGCCTAGGAGTCCGTCAAAGTAATTATGAAATTTGTAAACGAATAATGTAACATCTGAATGTTCGTTTAATTCTGAAAAGCATGGCAAAGTAATGGAATAGTCATTCTTAGACGTCCCGTGAACATTCGTTACTTCGAATGGCTCATAGTTTAGTGGTATATGGTTAAAATATTTGCTTACGGCTTCTGGACTTATAAACGATTGATTGGCTCCTGTATCAATTAGTAACTTAAGTGGTGGATCCTGAATCTGAATAAATCCGAGTTGCCTCTGTATATGAAAGTTGAGCTCTATTTTGGTTTTTCTAATTTGGATACCTTCTGAAAATTTTCAGCAGGTTGGGTATCTTGGTCTACCTCTTCTACCGAAGGAGTGTCGTGGTAGGGATACGAATCCTCATAATATCCAGATTCGGGGTACTGTTCGTTAGTATAATAATCTTGTTCGTAATCGGCATAGTAACAATTACTATAATCATAGTCGTAGTCTAAGTTGTTAAAATTAACCTCGCGTGTCCTGAAATAGTTGTTCGGAAGTGGATTACCATACTGTCTCCAATCGCGACCTGAGGGTGGCAAGGTTTTGGGCACAAAAGGACTAACGCCGCTCATTGGCTTAGGTGCGTTATTATAACTTGATTGTGGTTGCGGTTGAGGTCTAGGAGGCATTCTAAAGACGTTACTTTGCGGGTGATAAAATGGCAAGGGGGCGCGCATCATTTGTTGTGTACGGGTTAAGCCACGGGGTTGCTGTTGCATAGGCATGCTGGGCCTCCATCCTTGAGCATAAGGCTGCATTGACTGCTGTCGCTGCGGGCCAGGCGTATTGAACGCAAATTGTTTTGATGGTCCAGGCATGACAGGAACGTTAACAGGGTTTACTTTGGGGGTGAAATTGTTCAAAGGTAAATGATGATTCGGTTGTGGTTGAGCCCAGTCCTTTCTACTGGGTCCTCCCTCATTGCGGTGTTGCAGGTAAAGCGTGTTTAGTTCGTCTTGCACGTATTCCAATGCCTTTTCCATGGACTCGGGACGCATGCAACGTATTCTAGAGCCTAGGGGGTCTTTAAGACCCCTCAGATAAGCTTGGAGGGTTAACTTTTTATATAGCATTCGTTTAGCCTCAATAGTGGTGTTAACTGTCTCGTGAAGCGAGATATAAGTCATTATGGTGCTAAATAAGTTTTGGCACCTTTCATAGAATTCTTGAGGGCTACTGGAACCCTGGGTTTGCAAGGATAAGTCGCTGTATAAAGCGGTCTCATCTCGATGGTCAGCAAAGTTATTGATCAGGGCGGATCGAATACCCTGCCAGGTATCCGGGATACCATTGGAATTAATATGCCTAGCAGCGGGTCCCGTAACCTTATTTAAAATTCCGTTAATGAGGGCTAAATTCGTTAGTTCATAACCTTTTGCGGTTTTAAAATAAGTAACTACCAACTGGTCACATATACTAATGAAACGGGTTAGTACGTGCGGGTTCCCGTCGAACTCCGGCACTAATCTCAGGGATTTATAAATCGTGTCTACGTCGTCGCTCGACATCGCGCCTAAATTCCTGTTCTCGTCTATAGCCGCGAGCCTACTCCTGCTTCGGTCACTATTATCTAACCTATCAGATCGATATTCCGTTGGATGGAAAATCTTGAACGCTAAAAACTTACACACATACAGAAATTATAAGTAAAAAATAATATCATGAACATAGATTGGACAGGATATAAGAATATAGTAAGGATTAAACTTAGGGCTTGTGATATTCAAGGATACTTAAGGGTAAGATAGGCAAGGACTTGAAAGATTCAAGGACTTACAGCATTGCTTCTTCTTGACGAATCGAGAGTCGGATTCTCCTCTGGACTGCAGCTCCCGTAGGTTCGGATACCCGTAGACTAATCGTTCGATACGACACTGACTCTACTTTACTGGTATCCTACCGACTGCGCCAATTACGTGGGCTACAACCGGAGGATCCAAAAAAAAGCAAAAGTTATTTAATAAAATTTAATTATACTAAAAGTTACAAGTTAATTATTTCTAAGAGGTTTACAATGTTCGAAGTGTGAATCAATTATGAATTTGGGTCCGCGTTTCCGTTATTGCGAAGCCGCTGTTGTCGTCATCGCGCGGCACGTTTCTGCTGACGCTGCACTGCGTGGTCGAGCCGTGTGCAGTGTTGATTTGGGTCAATGCTGTCTCGGCGATCCTTATAGATTAGCACCGCGTAACACCTAAGTAAATATTGTTGTGTGTACAGGAAATAACTCTAAATTTACATTTAAGCCACAGTGATGATAATCCTATAAAATATTACGTAATTTGTAATGATCATTGTGATATATCCTGGATTTTATATTGATATTTTAGTATTATAAGTCCTTTGAGTCAATTAATATAAGACTGTCAGTTAGTATCAATATTCGAAGAATTACTAAATAGGTACGTTTTGAAAAGGTTTAATTATTTTCTAATTGTGAGATTATTATAGCAATGTAGAAAATGGTGGGGTTATCTCACATTTGACGTATTGAGACAAGTCGGCTCGTTACTATAAATAGTGTGTAATTCGTAAATTGAGACACTTGGTTGTGAACTACTAGCCAGTACAGATTATGTTGTAATTGTGATAGTGATATTGTTTTCATGAATTTTGTGAAAGATGGACTGCACAAGATTCACGTAAGTTATTTGATATTATAACTTGATTATTGCTAACGGTTGTGTTGAAACACTATCCGTTTCATATTATGGTCTTTATTCCTAATGACCACAATATGGTACGTCATGTGAAATTTTACAAGATTCATCATACAGGGTGTCCCAGAAATCGACGTCAAGCCGTAAATGGGTGATAGACCAAGTTATAACAGTTCTCAGAAAAATACGAAAAAAAATCTATCTCATGTTTTTAAAAAATTATGTTCACTTTAAAAATTTACTAAAAATATCAATCCCTGTAATGGTTCTTTAACTCCAATTGCTACAAATCCCATAATTTATCTAATTTTTTTATTATTATGTAATCTTGAATAATGCTTGTGTAGATTTTTGCCTAAAATTTAAAGCCAACTCCTCCTACTTAGAAGAAAATTAAACTTTTTCAAAACCAAATTATTCAAATTTACTGTTTCGCCCAACTTTAACTGACTGTACTGAAAAAAAAATGTAATACGCTAGTTTGGCAAGTAACATGAAAAATTGGCGCATTTAATAAGGATTCAAAAATGGTGTAACACTTGCTAGATTACGTTTTCAATAATTGGTCAATTTTTTTTTTGTAAATAGCCTCGGTTTTTACACAAAATGTCCATACTTCCTTAAAATGACTTTAGCTTACCTAAAGCTTTGCTAAACTCCGTTTCTATTAGCAGTAGTTATTGTTCTGATAAATTATGGGATTTGTAGCAATTGGAGTTAAAGAACCATTACAGGGATTGATTTTTTTTGTCAATTTTTAAAGTGAACATAATTTTTTAAAAACATGAGATAGATTTTTTTTCGTATTTTTCTGAGAACTGTTATAACTTGGTCTATCACCCATTTACGGATTGACGTCGATTTCTGTTTTTTTTTTCTAAGATGAGAAAACTGGTCCTGACTTAAAGTAAAAAGGTTGAGTCACTATCATAACTTTGCTCTTAAATTACGTAACGTCTCTATCGAACTAGAAACGGAGTTTAGCAAAGCTTTAGGTAAGCTAAAGTCATTTTAAGGAAGTATGGACATTTTGTGTAAAAACCGAGGCTATTTACAAAAAAAAAATTGACCAATTATTGAAAACGTAATCTAGCAAGTGTTACACCATTTTTGAATCCTTATTAAATGCGCCAATTTTTCATGTTACTTGCCAAACTAGCGTAGTACATCTTTTTTTTTTAGTACAGTCAGTTAAAGTTGGGCGAAACAGTAAATTTGAATAATTTGGTTTTGAAAAAGTTTAATTTTCTTCTAAGTAGGAGGAGTTGGCTTTAAATTTTAGGCAAAAATCTACACAAGCATTATTCAAGATTACATAATAATAAAAAAATTAGATAAATTATGGGATTTGTAGCAATTGCAGTTAAAGAACCATTACAGGGATTGATTTTTTTAGTAAATTTTTAAAGTGAACATAATTTTTTTAAAACATGAGATAGATTTTTTTTCGTATTTTTCTGAGAACTGTTGTAACTTGGTCTATCACCCATTTACGGCTTGACGTCGATTTCTGGCACACCCTGTATAATAGTAATAATGGAATTGGATCTTTATTGTGATAAACAATATTTATATGATTATAAAAGATATCTATAAATACTATAGAAGAGCTTCCGTGGAGTTTCTTGCCCTTCTTCTCCACGAGAATTAGGTTTAGCGAACGGGCGGTAAGCTCTCTTGAGCCTCAATATGAATTAATTGACAAGCCTAATTGAAATAAATACCTAGTCTTGTCTTTCTGTGCTTTTATTCATGAAACCTTTCCCTTATACACCACATACATAGGAACTCTGATACACAGTAAATAACCAGTAACCATCTTGACATATTATATCGATACTTTTACATGGAGTTCCTTCATGATTCTAACACGCGCGCATCGCTAATTTGTGAACAAGTAAAAATTATTCCGCGCGCAAAATGTCGTCAAGTAATGATGAATTTATTAATTCGACACCGTCAGAAGTCTCAGAGGCAGCGAAAAAGGGTACTCGAAGCCTCTTGCCCGAAAATTCGATCGATAGATACTTACAAGTATCTTATGCAAAACAAGCAAAGATGCAAAATCGTTTTCAGAAAGTATGTTTTTAGCCTATTTTATGGAATTTTCTCAAAAATATAAGTCAAGCTCATTGTGATGTTACTATTCAATGCTAAAAAGCACTTTGAAAACAAAATATGGTATTGATATCAAGTCATACTCCAACTTGCTGGCATTTCTAAAAAGACGCTCAAGTGGCCATGTGAGTAAAAAGTTGAAAGTATTTTCGGCTGTCAATGTCAAAAAGTTCCTAAAAGAAGCTCCGGATTGCCGATATTTGGCAACAAAGGTCAGTTGAAACTAAATTATTGTAAAATGCACTAGCTAGTGCATAGTGCATAAATAAATTTGGAGTAATGCCGATACAAATTGCCACTTTCTTAAATTTGGATGATCCACATGAATACACAGGGCACAGTTTCAGAAGGTCCTCGGCTACATTGCTCGCCGATTCAGGTGCGAACTTATTGACAAAAAATCGCCACGGAGAGTGGCGGTCAAACAGTGTAGCCGAGGGCTACATAGGTGATTCGATGAGAAATAAAGAAGAAATTAGCTCCCACATTACAATGAATATAAATTTGGAGCCAAGTGTTGCCTCTCGACCATCAACGAGCACACACACGTACATTCCACATTCATTCCGTCGCCACCACCGACTGCAGAACTCTGTGATCTCGTTTCTCCTACTTTCACTCAAGAGAGTGAAAGATTGATTTGATTTTGATTTTTAAAAGTCTTTATTTACATAATTCACACATTTAAATAAAAAGATCTAATTCAAATTATTTACAGCTATATAGGTATACAGTTTTTAGGCTTACTCACCTTTACAAACATGTGACACTGAGATAAATTTTCACTTTTAATGGAATACACAATATGTTTGCAAAAACACGGCACTGTTTACTAGCACAAAAGTCTTAGCATTGACTTTAACGCAACGCACCAATGTTTACCAACTACAGGCAATGCACTTTAAAAAAGCTTAAAGTCCTTTTGTAGTGCAGTATGGAACTTTTTAACAGTTGAACATAACATTTTAACATAACAAAAAATAATATAGAAAAAAGAAATAATAATCAAATAAACTGTGGGTAGTTTTACCTAAAAGTGATTCTTATTGCGGCCGGTGAGGACAGCACGGCCGATCCGGTGGTGAAAAGAGAGTGAGAGAGAGACTGGTGAAATTGTAACTAATAATAATAACTTGACAACATTAAAAATGCCAACTGGTAACGTAATAATCAATTTTACAAATTGTTAAAATTTTTCTAACTGCTTTAAGAAGTGATTAAAGATTTATTCGTTTAAGAAAGTCAGAGTTTTATTTATTTCCTCGCAAATATGTTATAAAACGTCGTAAGACGTACGTGCGCTTTGATATTATTACAGCCTCTGCTTTCTTGTAGCAATATCGCCTCGGCTGTAATTTGCAACTTATCTCACTTACATCATCATAATGTGTGTTACATGGCAATTAAAAACGCAAACCTTAGAAATAAGTCAATATCAATAATATAATGATCTAGTTTCACAGAGAGTCATTTAAGATGAGTTTGCCCTTCCGGGTGATCAGCTCCAAGCAAGCTGAAGCTTCGGCTCTTCCGAACATGTTCTCGACAGTTATCCTGTAGATACCGATGTCTTCGATTGCAAGCTGGAAACAATAAAACAGATGATTGCATTTTCCGAAGTGCTCATGGTATTGATAACATTGTCAAGGTCTTAATCGTCTACTGTATTGAAACAGAAAAAAACTTCCGATCTCGATGGTAAAATGCAGGACATTAATTTATTGCAAGTAAGAAATGTTTTAATCATCTGTAGAAGTTAAACGGGCAGAATTACGATGTTTTTAATCAGTTGGATAGATGGACTGCCCAACGTTTATCGATTTAGAAGGTTTTGAAGACTTACCAGGTTTTTTTTTTTTTTTTTTTTGTCGACTGGGAATATCATCTAAATCCCGCTCTTGGGTGGAGCGGGAGATAGTGTCAGACTTGTACTGACTAAAAACCCCGCGCCGTTCCTTCTAGCCTTCATACCGGGGCTCTAGCTTCCTTTCGGATAACCCCGAACCCCGGTAGGCTTCGACCCAGCTGGGCCCCTCTCTTTGCTGACAACTCCTTGAGGCGCGCGGGAATAGTCCGCGCCGTCGACGCCTTGGCTCGATCCGGGTAGTTACCGGACGATCGGACAGCGAGCTACCCATGGCTCGCTGTCCACGAGCCCGCGTCTACGGTGGCTGGATATCGGGATTGGGATCCCGGCGGCGGCGGCGAGGGCGCCGTTGCCTGGTGCGGTCGGCCTCCTCCTTTGCTAGCATTACTGCTTCGCAGAAGGAGGCTTACCAGGTGTCATCTAGCAGGCGTGCTGCGCGGCTTGGAGCGAGGAGTCGAAGCAGCTGACAACAAGGCTGGTGGACGCCGCAGGGCGTCTGACACACGCCGACACTCTGCACCAGCATATAGATTTTTCGGTTAGCCAATAGCTGAGGAGCATTGAAAAATGATCGTTTAATTTTATCCTAATAAAAAATAAAAAGTATGGAATTGGCAACAGCCAGTGGAGCACAATCCTGTTGACAAGACTGCAGCCACGGGCTCTTTCGTTGTGAATATCACAACCTCAGCTAACCCAAATGACACAGAAATTTGTAAAATCTTAAGTTTTAATGCAATAAGGATCTAGGTATTGTACGTTGATTAAATTCATCATGTTACAAAATCATGTTAAAACAAAAGCTCGTGAAACGAAATATTTCCAAAACAAATTCGTGAAGCGAACACATATCAGTCACTTTGTTGAATCTTTAGTTCGCCATTGTGCCCTAGATGGCGTTGGCGTCGAATTAGATGTCAGTATGGTTTCGATACTGCGCTTGCCTGATATAGGCTGGGAGAAATGTTCACCGTTAAGGTCAGTATGACCCCATACCATGCTCATACCTATCGTAATTTTTGAAACCGAACGTCACTATGTGGCGTTCGTTTATTTTGTTAATTAAACCTTGTTCTCGAGGTTTGCCACGAACTGTGTCGCCTGGACACTTGGTAAGCAGTATCAATAACCACATCCCTACTGTTTAGCTCTTTGTGCAGAAGACCAAAGAGTACAATTGGATTCTGTGACTTTCGACTCCATCGAAACAGTTTGGCTTTTTTTCTGCGATATCGTGTTGACTGGCGTTACATAGAAGTGTTGGGGTGCTTGTGCTGCCGAGTTACAACCGCTAGAAACAAACGCGTTATCAAAAAGGGTTCTTATTCTCAATTCAGAAATCTTGCGATCTAGAATACTTAACATTGAAACATATAAAGTTTATGTTCCAATTTATATGCTATTAAACTGGTTGTTACGTTTAGGAAATAAAGATAATTTGAATAAAAAAATACTATTCTCCCGTATTCACAGTATACCCTGTCCAGAACGAACAAGGATGCCCGCAATTAGGTGGCCACATTGATAATAGTGTATATATAATGTTAATTTTGTTTTGTTGTGTTTTATGTTGCTTTCGATGTTATCCGCTACTTATAAGTTATTGCATACTTATTAAAGTAGTTTTCGTTTATGTATCGTGATTTTCAATTCAGAGTAATATTTTTTTGTATTAAAATTCGGGGTAATTTTTTTAAATTAAATTCCTTTTTTTGTTTTGCTTTCAACATCGCCTAAAATTAAAATCTATATTCTAACCCCCAAGAAACATAGCCACTCCCAATACAATGCATTATAAAGAATCCACACCAGAGAGAGACGGAGGTATATTTGTCATGTATAGCTCTGACACTCTCTCACAGCGGAACCTTAGTTTTTGTCATAAGTTTTGTTTTTATCATAAGGCCCCAGTTCTCGTTAAAACTTAAAGTGCCTATGTATCACATCGAGGTACCTACCTACTTGTTCAAGTAAGGTGGGTCACTGGGTCCAGGCAGCTTATTTTCGGGAGCCATTAGATAGAAATTTGTTTGTCAGTGATTGTGCGGGGAGGGCAAGTGTTTTGTGAGGAGACGACTGACCGACAGAGAACAATGGCGTGTAACAGATTTGAACTTAGAACGATAGTGAAGTGCATGCCTTTCATTGTGAAGTGCATGTCAAGATATTACCTCAAAAGCTGGCGCTTATTGCACTGAGTTTAGGTTCACAATGCATATTCACATAATATGTCCGTTTTATGTTGCATACGTGCCTTTTAATTTTCAGATTATTAGGCTAAATTCTTCAGCTTTTGTCTCAGCTCATCATACCTTATTGAAATGATAACTAGATGTCTAGTTCGCAGTACTCGAACTCGATTGCGTCACCGTCGTACAAAGTAGGTCCATCATCTCTCTCTGAAACGAAAACACTTCTGCTTTATATTTAACATACATACAATATAAGAACCAACTTTTTACTTTTCTGATGGATGTTTACAGTAATTACAAAACGCAACCTGGTACGATCCTTACATTTCCCGTTTACCTTTTTGCATCGTCATATATTTAAATATAATAAAGACGAGATATACAAAACTATCGACAGTAATAACTAGCATGCTATATTCCTTAATCCTAATGATGCGATGAAAGTATTTCGAGTAATCGATGTGTTATTTAAAAAACTCATCGTTTGGGGAAGGGACCTTGCCACACATATTACAAAAATCAATAGCTCAGCCACTTTTGAAAAAAGGAGGACAAACCGACATGAACAATTATAGACCAGTGACACTGATACCAATTCTGTCCAAAATCTTCGAGAAAATCATGTTGTAGTCATCATCTACTCAAAGACGAGCATATGGATTTAGACGGAATATATTTTATTTAGCATGTTTTAATTTGATCAAACTTGTGATTTTGTGGACCACAAATTGCTCTTATACAAGTTAGAAAATTTGGAATAAGATGCAAAGAGAATGATTGGTTGAGAAACTACCTAAATGAGAATCGGGTAGCCGCCTCTACGCGTTACTACTTGTTTGAAAAATAATAAAAATTAATTACAGGTACTAATCTCGAGGACGAGGCACGAAGTATAATTTATGATTAAACGAACTTACCCTAAGTGAAGTTCTATCATAATTATACGAAGTGCCTCGTCCGAAGATATAAAACAATGTGTGGAAATCTCTAAAATCAATAAGAGCAACAAAAAGATTTTAAATAGAAGTAACTATCGACAAAATAACTTGGGGTGCCACAGTGGACTGTATTGGACCCTTCTTATTTCTAATATATATTAATGATCGCCCAAATGTCACTTGCCATAACACAATCTTGTTTGCCGATGACACGCCCCTTATTGTAAAATGTGAAAACCTAGATTTATATGAACTAGAAATAAACAGCATAATACACTGGCTGTAGCCATAACAACTTATAAATTAATGTAGAGAAAACTAAAATGAGCCAATTACAAACGCACAAAAGAAAGCCATTGGAAGTTTGATATTAAATAAAATGATTTTATCATCGAACAAGATCAAAGTACCAAATTTCTGGATATTTGTGATTGGAAAGCACACGTCGAATGAGTATGTGATAAACTCGATAGATTTGTCTACGCAATAAAAAGATTAAGAGTCACGGTATCAACAGAAGCGCCTCTTTGTGGATATCACGCTTACGTGTAAGGGTAAGTACCGTACGCTTATGGTCTCTTATTGTGGGGTAATTCAGTGGATATTATAAACATGTTTATTAGGGAGTACCCTAATAAACATGTTTATAATATCCACTGCGTAATCCATATAATCCACATAGTAATGTGTGAGTGCAATATGTGACAGATAGCTGTAAGCCCTTGTTTAAAGAGTAGGTACAATATTCTACCATTACCGTGTATGTACGAGTATATTAGAGAATTCTGCCTATTGTGCAACACATCCAAAATATTTTATAAAACACAAAGATGTAACCAAGCGCAATGTAGCTCCTAGTTTTTTTTGTTCTCCTTGCACTGTTTTTCATCTAAAGTTTTACTGGTAGAGAATGCCTTGCTACATTAACTCCGCCTATGTATCACCATTGTACATACTACTTTTAAACATGAGCTCTGTTTACCGCAATGCAGGCTCGAATTGTATAAAATGACTCATACACAAATGCTGTAAAGGTATATAACAAATAACCGGACGCCTTAAAATATTTACTTTCGGCCATGTTTAAAAAAAATAACGCAATGGTTAAAAGAAAAATGCTTTTACGATCTCAATGAATGTAATCACATGTCAGATCGAGGAGAAGGAAACTGAAATATATAATATTCGTATATCCCTTATAATAATTGTGATGTTCAAAATGTACCAAGTAAACAATTTGAGATTATAATAGTCAATTTCAATTTATAATATTTTTTTTAGGATTTATGACATTTTCAATTAAATTTTCAATAATTTAGAATAGTATTCTTGATCTGATATTATTTGAACTGACATACGTATAATAATATAACTCTGACATCAATTAATTAATTTGTTCCATAAAAATCGTAATGCATGAGTTCTTTTTTGTTTGTTACTGTCTATTTTCTTAATATAATAAAGTTAAATTTAGATGACTGTACGAGCTAAAATTAAATACTTGCAATTATGATAACACAAGTAATTTGTCGCTAATTAGTCAAAATTTATTGCCAAAACCAGAATTTGTCGTTTGTAGAATGAGTTCAATTTTTAAGGTATAGTCCGAGACCTAGCAATTTTTTCTTGCCAATTTTTCGCCACCATCAGGGATTTTAATTTTAATAAATAATTTGTCGTTTACTAGTCAAAATTTGAGTTTCAATTTTTAAGGTACAGTCCAAGAGCTAGCTATTTTTTTCTTTGCCAATTTTTCGTAAAATCTTCGATCTAGCTCTTGGACTGTACCTTAAATATTGAACTTATTCTATCTTCTATACTACCCGACTACATCTGTGATTTGGCGAAATATTGCGACTAATTAGCGACTAAATTTGGGAGAAAATAGATCATCGCCAGGGGCCTGGTTCTAGGTAGTTTTTGAGATATAAATGTGGCCAAGCTGGGGAGATGCTCCTCAGATCGGTCACCTATAAACCCTTAAAACTTTTGAACCAGTGAGCGACAAATTGTCGTGTTTTTGTATTCTTATTTGGCGACAAATTTCGACTAATTAGGTATAATTTTTTTATGTTATCAAAATTATTTTTAATTCTCTGATAGTTGGCATGCCAGTGTCAGTCACACCAAAAGACGTCCACTGCTGGACACAGGCATCCCCCAAGCGTCACCACACTGATCGGTTCTGTGCGTCTCGAATCCACCGGACTCCGGCAGCCTTGACCTTCCAATTTTTAATCGACTTACCAAAAAGGAGGAGGTTTTTTTTTGTTTGTATGTTCACCGATATCTCCGTCCATTGTGGACCGATTCTGAAAAATCAATCGTTTTTTTTGATAGAGTATGTTTTGAAATTGGTCCCATTTTAATTTGGTGAATATCTGATGAAGAACTTCGAAGATATACAACAGAACTTTTCAATAAATGACGGCAAATCTCTCGGGATTGCTGCAATCGCATGTCTGGTTATTGATTATATCATTTCATAACATAATATCATGCCAGTACGCTCTTAAGGGGTACGCGGATCTCTCATTTCACTGGTTATGTTCAAGTTTCATGATATTCGGGTTATCTATTCTGGCGTTGAGGTAACTTACTAAACAACTTGCCTAGTAGGTTAGGTACTACTAACAACGTGAAAAATAAAAACTTTTTTACAAAAAAATACTATCGAATTCCAAATAAAAAAACTACTAAAGTGAAAAATAACTTTATTTTTGGAAGTCGGTGTCCATAACGCAAAAAAATGGTACTTACGAATGACACCGACTTCTAGTAATAAAGTTAATTTTCACTTTGTAGTTTTCTTATTTGGAAGTCAGTAGTATTTTTTTGTAAAAAAGTTATTATTGGCCCCAACGACTATCCTTTCTGCCCACTGCCACTTAAGTTTGGCCTCCAACGGTTTAAACAAAATAATAATAATAATATCAGCCAACAGGCTGTCCTGTCCCACTGCAGAGCAAAGGCCTCTTCTCATTCAAAGAAGGCACGAGCAATAATCACGACGCTTGCTCAAAGCCAGTCCTGGTTTCCTCACGATGTTTTTCTTCACCGTTGTCAGCGATGTCCAGGATATACTTAGAAAGTACATAACATATAAATTGAAAAATTTAGTATTTACCAAGATTTGACACCGAGAACGAGAGACGAGGTCTTAGCCCCTGATTCACCAAGACATTAACCAAAAGAAAACTTTATTTCTGACCTCAATCCATAAATAATGTTGTTAGTAAAACATACAAACTCACAAAAAGAGAAGAAAATCTCGTGTCAATAAAAGAGACACATAATTATATTAATAGTTGACCGCTGGCTGGATCACAATGCTGGCGAGTACTCTCTCACCACAAGTTTGTCGCAGCGACAAGAGCTATCAAAGATACTCGCTCAGTGATACTTGCTCGGCGATGCTCGCTTGACGGTCAGAACTCACGCCGACAGCCAACCAACGCGCCGCCCGAGCGAGTGGTGCGAGTAATTGCCCGTCGCATTAAAACACTCGCTTGGCGATGCTCGCTTGGCGGTTAGAATTCACACTGAACCGATAGACCAACCAACCAACGCGTGCGACTACACTACTTTATGTGTCTATTTTATTAACACGGTATCTTATATCTTTTGTACGTTTCTTCGGCTAGAAAATTGTCGATATCGAATCGTTTTCTCGTCGGCGGCGGGACAAATGCCATAAAAGGATTTATTTTTACTCCCAGTGCAATGTATAATTCTACGGGCCAACATATTGCATCAGACATCCAAGGTCCTCGGTTCTCTTTCCATATCAGCATCACCTTTCAAGTCCTCAGTAACTGCGTGCTCTAGGTATTTAAAATCTAGCACCTCTTAACGTAACCGGTGGTATAAGTGCTGTTTTTCTCTAAAGTAGGTAGTTTGCTTTTTTGCACGGTCCATGCGCCTGTGCCGGCCAATAAATTTTCACTTGAGTGTGCGATATCGCATATCAACGCAATTTGGAATTGCGCCGCGCCATCGGAACGTTCAAGGTCCTTTATTCTTATTATTGCAAAATATCTAGAGTGGTAGTTTAGACAAAGGGCGAATATACAAATTAGTATTAGGCTAGAATTGTTAGTAAAAATGATCAAACAACTCGTCATAAAATTTATTTGAAATCTCCAATACCCCGAGATACCTTTCAACTATCTTTCTTAGGCAATTCAGAATTGCTTCTTTCTCTTCTTTACAATCGATACTTTCTTCTTCTTCTTGAGTCGATTGAAAAGTCTTTAATTGTTTTGGGTCCAGTAGGTTAATTGCAGCGTCAGTGGCGTTCATTAGGACCTCTAAAGTTCAGATGTGGGGCACTACATCTTGTGCGTCATATTCTGCATGGGCACCGCACTCACATTGGGTGTCAAGTGGCTCTACAAAAACCCCATTTTGCCAACCTATTTTTCTACATACTCGTAGGTTCACAATAACGTTACGACGCAGCTGTTGCCGTGGCTTGGCCAGGCTAACGATTCAGCTAAGAATTGGTCATCGATACGCTAAGAAGTAGATTATGTTACTAGAACTAGGGATTAATTAATTCAATCAAGATTGAGACTGGCTAAAATGGTTTCGTATTATGAGGTACTGTCTAAGAGATTACAATAAAACATATTTTAATGGCTTGCATAATACAATCACTTTGCAGGCAAGCATAATATTATAAGTTGGGTGATTAGATTTATTGACAAAAATGCTTGGCTCAATGCTGGCGCTGCTTCACTACCAATCGGACGCAAAAACTTGATTACCAAAACATTATTGTTGCAAAATATTCTTGAATCTGCCGAAGATGTTTAAATTGTATAAATTCAATCTTTTATAGTATTTTATACATATAACTGCACAGCACATATGGGAGTACTATCTAACAACTATAAAGCTATAATTTATTGTATGTCTTTCGTTTACTGACCTGGCACATGAGAGAATGTCATGCTTACTCAAATGACTCTTTGATGGTGTCACATGTGTTGGATCATTCGGTTCCCTTCAAATTTATTGAGCTCAGTGGTGCGCCATACTTTGAACTTACGCAATTGGGGTACTGGTGTGCCCAATTTCATAAGTTTTTTTGAATATGTTAGTGTGACGGTTCCTAAACGACCCTAGGCTGATAAAAATTTCGTTTTTCCTAAACGTACCCTAGATTTAGAGTTAAGGTCGGCTCTTTTGATGAAAGAGAGACAGCGCCCCGCCATTCCGCGCTGTCCAATGAACCTCGCACCATTGACTGGATGGTTCTCTTCCGAATATATCTAGTGAATACCAAATTATATTTTGTGTTGTTTTGGAATTCACAGTTATAAATTTATATCATGGAAGTGGTTTAGAAGGACAAAACGTAACTAAGGGGATATAAACTAAATTGTTATAATTAACTGAATCTTGTGTGAGAAACCCTTTACACTAATGTATAGAGTATTACATCAAAGACCGAATAGTGGTCACGGGTAGTGAATATACATTCAAGAATTAATACAAATACAATAGATAATTTGTCAGAGGGTTTTAACCCTAGAAGTAACTGGAGTTGATTAGATCAATCCTCCTAAAGACAGCCCCAAAAGCGCCCAACCCACCATCATTTCCTATGTGCAATAGCTGGTAAGAAGAAATGATGAAACAAACTTCCAGCACACATTTCTGTCTGTTAGCCATAAGGACTTTAAGTAAAACAATAATAATGTATGAAGTTAATTAGACAAAGGGTTGCAAAATGCATTATTTACCTAACGGAAGGAAATGGATAGGAACGCTACGCTTGCGTTAAATATGTTTACTTGATTTACGTTAATGAGTTCATTGATAATAGTCTAGATTTCCCACCCAAGTGACGTGAGACCGTCTGTACAGCAGGCACGTCGTACGTGTAATGCTGGTCCTAGAACACGAGGCCTTAGAGAAGGCTACGCAACGGTCCAAGCAATACATGTTTCCCTAAACTTAAACATGTCTTATTCAATCCTAAGACAGAGGACAGTTTGTGCCTAAGCGCCTCTGTCATTGAACAAGACAAGTTCCCAGAATTACTGGACGCGCACTATAATAAATAGCTCACCCTCGACCTACTCAACCTTTATTAAACAATACAATACTATGCAAGCGTTTCGTAGACTCGGTCTGATGCAGGTTCAACGCAATTGCCTTGCTATACGTCGAAATGGATTAAATCGTCACTTCACACTTCTTTAACCTTCCCAATTTCGAGGATGGTCCAGTGTAATTGACAGCCGTGCGACGTCAACAACGGGGCTTTCCACAGGGCATCCATCGTGTCTCGCCAAATATTATTTTTTATTCAGATATTGGCCCGAAAGCCTGGTGTGATTTAACGAGACACGACTCTAACATTCATTATAATGATCATATCCCAGTTTGTGATGTTCAGCAATGACTACCCCCTTTAGTTTACAAGTGTACATACATCAAGTGCAATGCAATGAGACCCACAGTCAGACCTTCTATAGGAAACAGAATTTACCAACTAACATTTGGTTGTCCTATGTTTCCAATTAAGAGCGACCATATAGCCTGTTTTGTACAGTAGTGAATATTAACGGATCCGCCTTCCATGTATGTGATGTCAGTTAAAGGTCAATAATAGTCCATAGTCAAATGAGTAATTGTAGAGTGTAACAATTTATGAAATTAGCGCTTGTAAGTGTGAAGGAAGACTTCACCGTTTCCCTAGACCAAATGCTAGTGACAAATATCTGTCAAGGTGAGGATTAGGAGATAAATACAAGTTCTCGCCATGCTAGAATAAAGTGTACATTAGTGATTTGTCCCTACCTACGTTATATAAAGATTAAAACTTACCCATTCATTCCGGCACTCACTCACACAATACTATTACGAAATAAGACTAAATTATAATTTAACTTAATAGTTAAACTCGTTACCACGCTATTTACAACGACACGACTTTCAATTATTGGTTCCAAAGTAATACCCTATAACCCGACTTCTCTTGATCTCTCAAAATCAGTCCGTCCTGTTTCCCTGCCTAAAGCTAAGTGTCCACTCCAACCTCCCTGAATTCGTTACCTGCCCTGCCTCTCTCTCCGTCTCACCATGTTCCCTGTTGCACGGCTTGCAGCCACTTTTGTCCAAATCTTAATTTATGGTTTTTCGGGTTCGTGTTATCGGATATTCAAAGTCTCTTTAGAATTTCGTTGAAATACTACTTTTGTCTTGACAGTTTTTACATCAAGAGGCAATTTACGAGTTTCTTTAAAAGGTTTTGTTTTAGAAATGTATATTGTCTCATAGTTTATGACGTTGCCTGTCAAACCGATCTTTAAACTCAAGCGTCCGTGCTTCAATGTGTTTGTGTACATATGGCGGCCACGCGCAGTTTGAAATATAAAATAATATTCGGTAACCAAAATATAGAGATAAATGGCGTGTAGTCACATTAGTCCGAGCGTTTTTCAGAAACTGGATTCTTTGGACTTGGATTGTAATCATTTTAATTGTATTAAATATATTTCAACTTAGGAAACCGTATGATTCCACGTTAATTATGTTGGTTGACCTTGAACTTCGAAGGTTCAGAAAGGATTTGTTATGGTATGCCATTGTGCCTCTAAACTGAACAATAAGTCGTTCCAAGTAAGTCAGTTGTACGAAAGTATTTTCTTAGTTCTAATCAAACGGAGATATTATATTATATTAAACATACATTAAAAAAATCTCTGAACTGTTAAGCACCGACTAAAACTCTACAGTTCCAACCTACCATGTGTCGGGGCCCGGAATACAATATAAATGTTTCCTGGATAGAAAAATGATAATTCTATTTAATCTGTCAGTGAGATTATCAAATAATATTCGATCCGTATTTTTTGCTTTAGTTAACAAATAAAAATTGACAAAGATAAAGCGCATCAAAGTTCAGGATTGGGGGCTTGTGACGTCACTTTGTCAGTAGAAAGTGTAGTACACCATGGCGTCACACGATATTTCAACGCCAGTGCGTGTAACGAAAACAAAAAAAATACGACGATACAAAAGAAAAATTACGTGTCCAACATATTTAGGTTATCTAACTGACTATTAAATTCATGTGCGTGTGTGTGTGTGTGTTCATGTGTGTCTGTGTGTTGTGTGTGTTAAGCAGATCATAAATTCAAATTCTCTATAACGAACTCGGAGCGGCAGCATTAAATCCCAGTTGTGGTGTAATCTGGGCCAGACTGATTATCAAACATTAAGGGATTGCGCCCACGGGCAATTTAGTTGAGCAGCAATTTTTTTGTCTCTCACCTCAAATCTATGAGTTTATATTAAAAGACACCCGGCTGTCGCGTCGCTTCACACGTGCTCTTTTTTTGTAAATCCGGACAAATTAGTTGCGGTGACAAAAGTTGCTCGTGCGTGCTTTCTCTATAGCTTCTGACTGTCCCTAACTAATGTCTACGAATGTCAGCCATGATTCACGTGATAGACACGGATGGGTCCCGAAACGGATTGTCATCCACTCGACCGTGGCAATCGTAGCTCAATCCTAAGCTGCTAACAATAAGCCAGTCCTCTTTAGCCATTTATTATTCACAGGCCACACCGCCAGATAGAGAACGAGCGATCGAGCTGGCGGGCGAAACGAGGCGAGGGTAACTATAAAAAATGGCCGATGCTTTGGCGAGCTAAACTATATAGGTTCACACCGAAAACTACAGATGGATGGGTGAGCGAGCTGGCGTTACTACACTCATATTCGAACGTCCAGCATCGACTAGATCGAAGAAGATCGCCACAGCGGGAGCGGGAGGGCGCAACGGCAGGGTTATTACGTATGGAACAGCAATCAGCAATAATTGCTCAGAGATTGTGCAATCATCGCGCGATTATCGCTTTACGTCGAAAAATCGGCTTGCTTATTTTTGCGAAATAATTGCTCTTCAATAGCGTATCCGCATTATGAATAAGCGATGGCCACACCATAATAATTCTACGACAGCGCTGCTAACAATAACAATCTGCTAATTGAAATGAGCATTCATTGCAAGGTAATCGCGATCATTTCGTATTATGCATGCTTTTTAACAGCAGAGTGATAGCCATCGGCGAGTAAAAGTGGCTGTAAAATTGCGATTACTTTTTCCCTTGTTGTTGGTCGATTGCCAATCGCTCGCTGATGGCTGAGTAAGTACAGAAGTTTATTAATTTTTTGAGGCATTTTTTCGATGTGTTATTTTGAGGCTACTTTCATTCCCTGCAAATTAATTCCTAGTGAATATTGTAAGGACAAATTGGTGTAGTTTTGTGTCTCAAATGTCTACGCAACAAGTTTGAATCATTGAAACAGATTTGTTCTCGGTAAAGTGGAGGAGAATTTTTTATTATAGTGTTGGCTACCTCAGTGAACCTTGCCAAATAGGTTGCTGCCTAGCCGTACCTAACAAAAATTCTACTATTTATTGTGGACATAACACATTATATGTTTCTAAGTAGTTACTTACAAACATATAATGTGTTATGTCCGTAATAAGTATCATAAGTAAATGACAAGCACCGATGTCGACTATTCTACCTATGTCTAAAGAAAATTGGAAAACAAGTGTGTTATAAAATCTATTTTACGTTTCATAGCTCAGAGACGATATGATGATATCCATTTAGTGATGTCCTAATGCGTTATCGATTCGATTTCATATAACAATCGACTTTTTTGAAGAAATTTTGCATTTTAGTCATCCAATTTTTCAAAGAGTTTCTATATTTTTTTCTAATTAATTACTATATTATGTAAATAAAATGAAAATACTTTACATCTGCAAATATTAATTTATCGGAATATTGTAGCTAAATAGTAATCAATTTACTATTGTAAAACATAACAGCGTCCATGAAGTGTTGCATTTTTATAATGGTTACTTAATCAAACGATAAATTTTATAAAACATTGGGCAGGTAAAATAGCTTCATTTAAAAGTGACTGTCAAAAAAGAGACTTGACTAAAAGGCCTCGGTAGCTAGGTCGTTAAATTGATCGCGCAATAATTGCACAATTATTGTTGCTTGCTGTTCCTTATGTAATAAGCCCGCGGGTTCGAGCCAAGCGAGCTTCGTTTCACCTCTTTTCAAACTCCGATTCACCCCGCGAACCTCAACGCTAACGAGATCAACGATTAGTACCGGTGACTTCGCCGAATATTTCGTTCGCATCGTTTGTATCGCTGACGTAGCGTGACGTGACGTAGTACGGGGTATGAAAAGAGGTGAAACGATGCTCGCCCGGCTCGCTCGCTCACTCGCTAGCTGGCTGTGTACCCTGCGCTTGAAAGGCAACCCCAACACAGGTATTGTTAATAATTTACTGGGGATGCCTCAATTTTTTATGCAAATGCAATATTCGAGACACACATTTTATAATATTTTAATAGGGTGAATATACAAGTTAGTATAGGACCAGGACTGTTAGTAAAAATGATCAAACAACTCCTTAACTCGTCATAAAATTTATTTGAAATCCCCAATACCCCGAGGTGCTACCTTCGACTAGCTAACTTAGGCAACGCTGAATAAATCTATACAAATAATATTTATAAAAGTAACTAAGAATTATTGTCGCTTAGGTCGATTTACATGTCGGTAGAATTTTCACTCAAGACTACGTCGCTACATTTTATCTCACTTTCCAACGCGTAGCTGGCAATAGCTTTGCCTCGCTCTAGTATCCAGGACCCTTTGATTTTTAGAGCGAAGGCAAATAAAACAAAACAAAATGCCCAAATACGGATTTCTATATCCAAAAACACTTATTTCGATATTTTATTTATTTAAGTAATTAAGACTGTATCATATGTTTTTTTGGAAAAAAAACTTAAGTTATAAATACCTACTTAATGAATTATAATTCACTTTCTTAAGTAATTTAGCTACAATTAGAATTTTTCATGATAAAATTGTATTGAAGTGCCAAACTAAATACTTAATTACAAAAAATCGGTCAAATAAAGTTACAACGAAAACTAGTTCAATAATTATTAATGACTCGTATTTATATTGTTTCAAATTTTTCTTTAATATTCCCCTATACAAACTGTTATAATTATGCAATATAAAAACACAATTATTAGAAATACCTAAGTCTACAAAATTAATTAATATTCTAGTTTCTCAAAGAATCACTTTAGATGAGACATGTAAACCGACCTTAAAAAATAACCTAACAGAAAAAAAAACATAAAACTTAATATTTCTTACTTCGCCATTAAAAACAAAAGTTACGTCTTACGAGTAAAAAAGTAATAAATAAAATGCACAGAAAATAAATTACAATAGAAAAAAAAACAAAATTATTAAATTAAATTATTGTTATTATCTTCACGCGCGATGTTTCCTTTCCTGAAATAAATATTTGACGTGAGAAAATGATATTACGATCTTAGTGGAACTCGCAATGCCGTAAATTGCAAAGCAGACACAGAAAAATGGGTACCCGAATTCGCATCGCTTACTTATAAGGTATTCGAAATGATGATTGATTTCCAATAAACCACAAAACCGACAGTTACCAAGAACGAGAAAATCAATCAACATTTCGAGACTACTAGGAGCCGACCATGAACCAACTTACATAATCATACCGATCCAGGGGTTCAGTCTTGCCTGGGGACCGAGGGGCACCTCCGATAGGACAGCGACTTCCTCGGGGAGGGGCTGTATGCCCTCACTCCGGCGTAGAACTTGCCCTTCTGGCTGATCACCTCCAAGCGAGCTGAGGCTTCAGCCCTTCCGAACTCGTTCTCGATAGTTATCCTGTAGATGCCGACATCTTCGATTGTTACCTGGAAACATTTTTTTTATCAAAACTGCATTCTCCGAAGTGTCATGATGGTCGTAACACCGCAGCCACTCTGCCAGTTACGTTTGGTCTCATGTATGGGGCAAGCCTACAGCGACTAACACAAATAGACAGATTCCGGACTGCTACTTTTCTCAATTCTTTATAGATTACTCTAAAAGCACTTTGCTTGCTTCAGGGATCGAATCTACGAAGAATAGGGAGAGAGTCTCAACAGAGTCTCTCAAATTTTCTATCAAGCATCCCAATCCTTTTAAGATAAATATAATTATATATAATGTTTTCCTTTTTGATGATACATTATCTTTAGAAGCACTAGAACCCTCAAAAGATGTTCAAAGTTGCGCTGTCAACAGAGGCCTATTGTACAAATTTGACAACTTTACATGAAACAAGGAAAACATAGGGACACAGTATATATCATACTTCTCCAGTTTATGAAATATCTTTTAAATTGGTCCAATATTTGAAGAGGAAATAGGCGAGAGCCAAACCTCGAATAATGAATTTTTACCCGACTGCCGAAGGAGGGTAATGTGTTTATTAGTCTATGTATGTTTGTTCCTCTGTGGCGTTCTAGAAACCAAACGCGTTGGCCGATTTTGATGATACTTACGTCAATCCATTGGTCTTAACCCTGCGAGTATCATTGGCTGCATTAAAATTGGATAATAGAAAAATAGCGGATTTTGGACGCCGTATTGTGGGGGACCAAAATTTTTCTTCCAAACTTTTTCCATTGTGGGATGGAGGAATCGGAGGATACATCTGGTTTTGGTCAGCCAGATCGCGAATATGGATCCTCCGTCTGCACAACATGATTTTCTTTTTGTTTACGTCTTTTTAGTTCGCTTTTTAAGCAATCGGTTTTTTTGTTTCTTTTTTTAATGTGAATATATTCATAAAAATCAAAACCAAAAAAAAGATAGGGTAATGAATAATGCGGAGAATGATATGAAAGAAAAAATTGTGAACAATAGCGCGACGCAACGGTTGACAAAGTAGATTAGAAGAAGAGAACGTGTTTGACGACCAAAAGTAAAATGTAACAAGATCAGTAAAGGTAGGTATTTGAGAAAACCAACCTGTTCTATTTCGAGTATCCTGAGCAGATCATCCTTCTCCCTAATGGTGAACCTAGCCGAGGGTGTAATTATGATCCCGTCCTTGTCCCACGTGGCCCACGGGGCGGGCTGGCCCTTGACAGCACACTTTAAGGTCACGTTATCACCCTCCTCCACCACCTTGTTGAAGGGATACGTGTAGAAGGAAGGTGCCATCTGCCGCGATGGACTGCAAAGGCGGCGGGTATCAGGGCCTGTAAGCAAATTTGTTCAAGTCAGAGTTTTAATGGTCTACTGTTTTGGCACAAGCAAGAACATCTGATACGTGGAATGGTGGCAAGTTGATTTATTGCAAGAAAGGTTTCAGCCATCTCCATTTTCATTTTGAAACGGGCAGAATTACGGTGTTTTGTGGCATAGGCAACATAATATAAATCCTATTCAATTAGGATCTTTGACAAGCGTTAGTACTCAGTACCTGAGACATGGTTAGTGGCATACAGTGGATTGCATAGATTAGATTGGGTAGTACATTTTTATCGATAAAAACAGATCTAAAAGGTCTTGAAGATTTACCAGGTGTCCTGGAGACGGATCTAGCGGGCGTGCTGCGCGGCGTGGAGCGAGGTGTCGAAGCAGCTGATAACAGGGCAGGTGGACGCCGTAAGCGCTGACTGAGTGTGTTCGGCTCGCCAGGAGCTGAGGGGAAAAGGTTATACATATGTGGCCAAAATTATCACTATTGATCCGAAAGACGTCCTATGCTGGACACAGTACTCCCTCAAGCTTCGTGTCATCGATCGGTTATATGCTTCTCGTATCCGGTGGACTCTTACAACCCTCGCCAGCTCAACAATCCCCCTTCCAACCCAAATGAAATGGTTAGATGTATCGGTTTGCCAAGTTAAGCAGAATTTGTTCTGCACTTCCTGTCTCTTGCCGTTACCATTTCGTAAAGCAGAGGCAATTTAAAGACTAGTCTTATAAATATCTATAGCGGTCCAATTCACTCGCCTAACATATTATATCTATCTATATATATAATGCGAAATGTCAGTCACTCACTCATCACGAAATATCGAAAACTGCTTGACGTATAAATATGAAATTTGCCAGGGAGGTTCCTCAAGTGACGTAAGTGCGCACTAAGAAAGGTTTTTTGGAAGTTCCACCCCTAAGGGGGTAAAAGGGGATTGAAAGTTTGTATGAAATTCCTACAGTTTGTTAATTTGACACGTAAAATTTTACATTTAAGCTTTCGATTGATAAAACGAATATATGTGCATATTGGTTTTTGGAAATACCACCCGTAAGGGATTGAAAGTTTGTATGCTATTTCTACAGTTTGTAAGTTGGACACGTGAAATTTTTGATTTACGCTGTTAGTTGATTAAAAGAATTTACGTATTATTGGTTTATGGAAATTTCATTCCTAAAGAGGTGAAAAAAGAGTTGAAAGTTTGTATGATTTTTTTTACATTTTGTAAATTGGACACATGTCATTTTAGATTTACGCTCTTGGTTGATAAAAAACAGTTCATGTATTTATTGGTTTTTGGAAATTCCACCCTTAAGGCGGTAAAAAAGGGGGTTGAAAGTGTGTGAAATTTCAACGCTTTTAAGTGTGACACGTGAAATTAAAGATTTACGCTTTTGTTAGATTAAAAGAATTCATGAATTTAACGCTAAAATTTCAACGCTTTTAAGTGTGACACGTGAAATTAAAGATTTACGCTTTTGGTAGATTAAAAGAATTCATGAATTTATTGGTTTTTGGAAATTCTAACTCTAAATACAAGTCTATATGATTTCGATGCCGTGCTTTTCCTATATAGGCTGGAAGAAAAGTTCCCCGTACAATATTTATAGGGCAAGGGTCTCACACTTACCACAATGTTTAGAATCGAACGTCAACTTTGTAGCGTTCGTCGAAATAAATTATCTCGACACACAGCAGTGTATCAGCCAAGTTCGCGATCCAAAATGGTGACAAACTTGCTTTACCCACCAAGTTAAAGTAAGTAAGTTAGTTTTAGTACAATTAAGTCAAATATATGTGTAAAGTCCACGTTCGAATTTATCTGCCAGCGTAACTATAATAATTCTCTCAAAGAAGAACGCTATCGGCAAATACTTTTCTTAAGATGAACAGTAAAACTTTATATGATGTCAACTATTCTCTCGTATTAACAAAAGTGAAAGGCTTCATCCAGAGCGAACGTGTGGTGACAAGGACCAATGAGCGCGATTGATAATACAAACATACCTTACTAAAGACCTATAATTATGTAAACCTCTATCTGGTGTATCGGCAGCAGAGACTAGCTAATGTATCGGGTTAGAGAATGGTGAAGCAGTATCAGAATACGGAACCAATTCTGTTGTAAAACTTACGGTACACTACAAGACAGGCACTGGACTTGGCCTTGCCGAGGTTGTTGGAGGCCTCGCAGGAGTACGTGCCCTCGTCCTCAGCAGTCACTTGCTTGATCTTCAGGCGCGCGGCGCCATCGTCGAACGAGGATTCGAAGTCTGGGCAGTCGTGTATTAACTGGAAATTATAATAATACAAAATTTTACAAACGTTATAATATTGAAAGTCTGCCAGACCGAATTTCGGCCTGAGCCTCAGTGGTGACTATTATATACGAATACTAGTGGTGCCGTCGGCGCTGGAGGTATTAAAGTTCCCCTAGTCGACGGTACGAACTATTTTGAGCGCGAGGTTAAAATGCATGCTATCTCATCCGACAACACGTGCGAAAGAGATAGATGCTGTGATGAGCAGTAAGAAGCTAGTTCACATACGAATTTGCAAAGTTGTATCGAAATGGATGATGATTTAGGACAAAAACGAGCGCGCAAAATTTTATAAACAGACCTTGGGAATTTAGATATCATAAAAAAACGACTCAATGTATATTTCCAAAATAAAATTATTTGCATTGTTGAATTACTAATCCATCCCTTATGGTAGCCGTTTTGCAATTTTCCTTTTTTATGGTTTTTGTTTCCGCCCAAAGATGCGTTAAAATTAGTGTTGAAATATGGAACTTTCGACGCTCATAACTTTCAAATATATTTTTTTAACTTTTTTGTTTCAATACAGGGCTAGCCCTGTATTTTAACAAAAAAGAAATATTGATTAGACAAATTGGTATATTTTTTTATTTTTAACGTCCATTGTCAAACAGTGGAGTAATCGCCAGACTATGTTTGTATGGAAGAATGATCGACTAGTGTAACATTAAGTGCACAAATGTACGCGCAAACTCAGGTTCGCTCTCTGTTCTCTCACTTTCATAGTCCGATAGTTCAGCAAACCGACAGAACAGAAAAGATATCAGGTGGGTGAACGACTAAAGCGAGACACGGGGGTTTCATACCGTCAAGCCAACTTCACGTAACAACCTCTCTAGATTTTCACTTCTCCTGCAAAATCTCTGGCTTTCTTTTAAACTGGAAGTCGACCTGAACATAAGGGTAAAGACTAAGCTGATGTTGATGACATAGATTACGTAACATAACTCCACTTCAATCTATACATACAAACGGTTAAACCATCCATTCACTGAGTCGCGGAGGTCTGACAGGCATACTCTCACTGTACCATACTGGTATTCAATTATTGGTTACACTGGAAGATTTAACATACAATCAATTCTTCAATGTTTGTACTAGCTCGTCATACCTCATTGTAATGGAACCACCGGATGACCGGCTCGGGGTTGCCACTGACGCGGCACTCGAACTCGATCGCGTCGCCGTCGTACGACAACAGGTCCGTCAGCTCTCTCTCGAACCGAGGGATCACTTCCACGCGGCTGGAACGACAAAAACCTCGGTTACTTAATAGTTTTATTTGTATCTTTTTTATATATGTATGGCACCGGCTTATTGTAATACTCGTTACACTATGAAATATCTCCGGATTGATTATAAACTATCGATAAATTGTGAACAGTAAATTTCGAACAGACTAATACGACCAATCAGTGCATCAGCTTACAGTCTATCTGTTTTGATGTAACCGTTAAATTTTAAACACGGGGCGTGTTTAAAATTGTTCGGTTTGATGCCAGTACTTACACAACTTCACGTGAATATCTGTGTGAATATCATAGAGTAATAATTTATATGGAATTCCCGTTATCAGATACTGACGGTATTTTTTAGGCCAGATTATACTTACCAAGATCGGTTTTTGAATAGGTCAGTGTTTTACCTTAAACGGCCGGTGTGGTCCGTGATGATGATGATGATGTTTGTGATGATAATAATGATGATGTTAGTTACGATAATAATGAAGTACGTGATAAAAATAATGATTTTCGTGATGATGATGATATTCGTGATGATGTTTTTCGTGATGATGATGATATTCGTGATGATGATGATATTCGAGATGGTGTTTTTCGTGATGATGAGGTCCGCGATGATGACGATGTTCGTGATGATGGTGATGATGTCTGTGATGATGATGGTGATGTTCGTGATGATGGTACCCGATTATGCTACGGATTATGCAATTTTTACTAAAAATCGTTCAACTTTGTAAGTACAACATAATTTCTGCTTACCCATATCTGATGTTGTGTGAATCGTCCGTTGAAGATGGATCTGAAATTATGCAAGATAATGAATATAAGATATTTAGTTTAATACTGCCGTGTTTATCATCTAAATATCTAGACTCTAAATGCTAGTAGGGCCATTGCAGCTAGACTCAATAGATTTACGTGATGATGAAGGCCTAAATTGGAATATTTCAGCCAGAAGATGAACAGCACCCGAATTGAGTAACTTGATTGAAATATCATGGCACGCGCGCACGCTGTCATAATGACAATCAACAGTTTTCATTGCGTGTTTTACGCCGTAGAGTAAACGTTCTTAGCTTCGCCGTTTGTCGTGCAACCCTCATGAAATACAATGAAGACGTGAGTCACGAAAAAAAAAACCCACCTTTCGCCTTGATCTGCAGCGATATAATCGCCTTAGCCTCTCCGTGTACGTTCCTAGCGACCACGGAATAGGCTCCGGTATAGTCCAGCTTGGCATGCGGTATCTCGAACCGGTACTCCGGCCCGTCTCCCACTCGCTTGAAGTGTGTTGCGTCACGGTAGTAATCCGGCTGCGGGTAAGAGTTTAAAGTTTTATTGTAGGTTGTCTGTGACCCTGTGGGTTTGGTCTAAAATATAACGACAGGACCATTTCCCCGAAGAGTTTGGCTCAAGTGTACCACGTATTATTGTAACTTGGTGAACAATAAAGTATATAAATAATAGACGGACACACACATTTTGTCAATTTTATTTGGGAATTTATTAACCGGGCGATAAATATCAGTATATTTATCGCCCGGTTAATATGGGGGACTATTATACTAAATTGTAAGTAAGTAACTATTAAACTGGTTTTGAGTAATACCTTTTTGAAAGCTGCGATATTAATAATTTTACATACTTTAATTGTATTTGGGGTTCTATTTTTCTATTATAGCATATTTTTCTGTTGAAAATAGCAGAAAAACCGATGAGACGACATCGCTGTGCAGCGCGGGTGTTCGGCTGTATTCGTGTTTTCAACGAATAAGTCCAAGAGCGAGCTTCCGACACGGATAGATTTGAAGGGGATGATCGGAGCTGAAGTGAGTGAGCCAAGCGAACGAACTCAGCTCCCGTCATCTCCTCCAAGTTAAGTTACTTTAGACCCTGCATACAGAAATAGTAGCCCCGCGTAGAAAATTATTTAATTTCATGTCGCTGTTTTAAACATTTATATTCGCCCACTTAGTATTTCAGAAAGGCATAGTCAGTATTTTTGATACCTTTAATTAGAAATCATTTTCGCTCGTTTAAATACTATCCTACGTTCCACGTAATAGGATCACCGGACTTGGACTCAACTTCAAAGGACTGGTCCAAGATCGCAGAAGACCGAAGCTAATGGAAGGAAGGAAGGAAGACTTCTGCGCTGCAGTGGGACAAACCAGGCGGATAATAATAAAAGCAAAAGGGAGTAACATTTAATAGGAGCCACAGAAATGGATGTGATTATTCAGGGCACATAACCAAATTATTCGTCCTTCGAAGAGTATATCAAGTAATTATTCTCACTTTAAGGAAGTCTCTGAGCCAGTACACATCAGGTTTAGGGTCTCCGATGACCTCGCACGCGATGATGACGGTGTCTCCTTCTCTGGCCTCGCTTGAGCGCGGTTTTCTAATGAACATCGGTTCTTTGGAGTACCTGCAATGGTAAAGATTTGGCTTTAGGTTTTCAAGAATCTCTCACAGTACTTAGAACCATATTAGTAGATTGTAGCGGAGGTATTTGAGAAGTAGCTTGTCTTGGGAGAGCTAGAATTATCATCAGCCTTCAACAGTTATGATAACTTATTTATTTTCTGTAAGTTGGTTGGTAGAAACTCTTTTACACGTCAATATTTTTTTTTTAAACTAGATGAGGCAACTTAAATATATGCCATGCATTGTAATGCGACACATGTCACGAAAGGCAGTATTTGATAAATTGACATAGTTATATGTTGAATTTTTTTACGATTGCCTTATATTCCTTACTTCCGTCCAACGGGTTATTAGTTTTGTCAGTTGCCAGAAGTCTATGTCGAAAATCGTAAAACCATAACAAAAATTATTACCTTGTAGTTTTTTTTTTTTTACAAAATAAACTGTACTACATCTTTTTTTGGCTCTTTCTCTCCAGACAACCAGGTTTATCAAAAGAGGTATCCTGTTACCCAGTCCCTAGATTATGATGAGTCATTCCATTTAAAATCTTTGTATTCAGCTAGTATGTAATTAATAAAAACTTACGGTTCATCAGGAGCATTGATTACAACTGGGGGTGTCCTTTTTTCTCTCGGCTGTGTTCCCTCAACCACGATCACTTTCCCAGAAGTTGAAGCCCGTCCGACTTCGTTGGAAGCCGTACAGGTGTAGACCCCAGCATCTCGGTAGGTCACGAAGGCTAGAGCTAGTTCTATCTGACCGTCTCGGTCTAGAGTCATGATGGCGCGTCTACTCGGACGGAGGCGGACGCCGTCGCGGTACCAGGTGACTCCTACTGAAGGGTATGCCTCTACCACGGCTGAGATCCGGAGCTCTTCACCTGAAAATTGGTTAGAGGATTATGATTGAATTGTGGGCTTTAAATCTTGCATGAATTCAATGAGCTTTGGTTTGTTTATATATGGCAGTGAGGAAAGCAAACACTCATATTTGTTTTGAGTACGGTTCAACATCAGTAATTTAGAGTTGCAATAAAATGCCGACAACCTTCCTATCCCCGAATAACAATTTTAACTTGTTATTCAACTCTGGTTTAGCGGGACTACGAGGCGATCTGGCATTATTTAAATTATTTATTTTGCCATTTTTATGACTATATTCAAGCTAGATATAACATAAGTATGCCTGTAAGCTTACCGTCTTTTTCCCCTTTATCTATACTAATATTATAAAGCTAAAGAGTTTGTTTGTTTGTTTGAACGCGCTAATCTCAGGAACTACTGGTTGGAATTGAAAAATTCTTTTTGTGTTGGATAGCCCATTTATTGAGGAAGGTTATAGGCTATATAACATCACGCTACGACCAATAGGAGCGGAGCATAAATGAAAAATGTAGCAAAAACGGGAAAAATATTCCTTTTTGAGAGTTTCCGTTGCGTGCGCTGCGTAAACGGTTTAGATGGGTAGGTAGGTAGCCAGTTGACGGGAGCGAAGCCGCGTGGGAAAGCTAGTTTTATATACTGCCACTCTCAGCGGAGAGATGCAATCGACGTGGGAGACATTATAGTAATCAACTTTGTGTGTAAACACAGGTACCTACACTCTCTCATTCGTCACTCTCATAGTCCTCTATTCATGACAAATTAAGGTACATTTTGCAACGGAACTCCTTGAACCTACTCTCACCCGGTTTGAAACTAATTAAACAATTTTTTAAGTTACCTTCAGAAAGCCTATACAGCGGTTCCAATCCGCAACAGAATTCTGGCGCCACATACGCTCTGATGCCCTTATCCACCACCAGGCTGCAGCGGCAGCTGACTGCCCCGGAGCTGTTCCGAGCCATCGCCTCGTACACCCCTCCATCCTCCAGGGTCGTGGGGGCGATCTCCAAAGTGTGGAAGTGCTCGTCCTGATAGGTGTTGCGGCGACCTGAAATTTGTAAGTGTAGTTTTAGTTTTAAAATATGGTTCGTGGTTATAGGCGCACCAATCAATCTGTCTAACCTTTTCCCAACTACATTTGGTCGATGTAGCTGAGTACCAGTATTCCACGTAGAAAGACTGCCTATCTGACCTCCACAACCCAGTAACTGGGTAACACGATAACCATTGCCAAGATTGATGCCAGATTCTCTGGCTTCTGAGTATCCGTAAAGACTTTCAGACATCTAAAAATGGCAGCCGGGACCAACAGCTTAACGTACTTTCCTAGGCACGGAGGAATCTTGCTTTGTTAAGAAGGGTCACCCATCCACGGATCGTCCTCAGCAAACATTGCTTAACTTTGAAAATCGACCCGTGCGGCTATTATAATTTTGCCACAAGCAATGTTTGGTGTTACGATGTAATAAGTAATTAACAACATTTTCTTACTGTCAAACACCAGGGTGTCACCATCCTTGAACCAGGTGAGCGTCGGGGGCGGGTTACCCACAACCTGACAGGTCAACCGGACCGGGTATGTGGCCTGCACCCGTCTGTCTCGCAGACGCATCGTGAACTGGGGTGGGTAATCGCCTTCCGCATCTTGGGATCGCTCCCTGGAAATGAAGACAGATATACTTTACTAAGAGACAAGCTGGTTAGGAATAATGCAGTTTGGAGATTGTTTAGAACAAAGGTGTCTAGGCTTTCCGGTTGGAGATAGGTACTGACTGGTTCAGTGTTCGTGTATAATTTTATACAATGTTCTACGGCTCTAGTCAAGTGTCATTCGACGTCAGCGAAGGCGCTGGTCAAAGTAATCGCTGCCCTATGGAACTAATTAGACATAATTTAAAAAATAAAATAGTATCAGTTGTCCCATGGGACTAGTGAGACATAATATAAAAAATATGCTAGTGTCAGTTTTCCCATGGGACAAATGAAACATTTCATCCCACTTGTCCCATGGGAAAAATGAAACATTTCATCCCACTTGTCCCATCGTAGGACTGAGTCAATTGAACTAGAGGGACAGAACGAAAATACCAAAATGCAAGGGAATGATCACATGAAATTTTTTAGCGCGTTTGACACTACCAAGCATTTTTCCCATCGGTTTCGCCAGCTTTCGATGGTTGAAAATCACTTGTCTAAGGTCTCTGGAATACTGAGGGTTTTCGACAGACTGAATAAAAGAGTCATCCTAAGATATAGGTAACTAGCCCGAGCCTCTGAAAGACTAATTCTGCTGTTGTTATTACAAATTATACGAGTGTAAGAAGGTGTAAATGATTTTAATAAGAACATAATCCTTTCCTTGCAGTCGGATAAAAAAAATATTACGACGACTAGTTAATGAAATTTCGAGCTCATGGATATAATACAAGTTTATATTGCATCGAGGTAAAAAACCCTTCGCGTCTTAAATTTTAGTAGATACACATAAACAGCCGAGCTCTCGTCATTGGATTTACAGTAGTTATTGCATTAAATTGTGGATGTGCAGCTAAGCTATTAGGTGCAGCATGTTTTTGCAAATTCGCGTTCAGGATTGGCCGGCAACCGCTGCGATTCTATTGGACAAGCGGATTTTTAGGTATACATGCAGCTTGAACGAGCTATATATACGAATATCACTACTGTTATTTGAACAATAAGAGCGAATTTCACTAGTAACACAGAACGCGAAAACTTAACCATGTTCAGGAGCTGTCAATATGCCACAAGAATGTTGACACTGACAGCTCTCAAATACGATTAAAATGTGCTTAATATCATTCAGTTAATTGGTGAAATACACCCTTAATTAAAGATGCGTTTACAGACCTGCTATCACTAAAATCATTGGGTACGTACTACTAATCGTTCAAACCGCACGTACTACTTTTCGCTAAGCTGTGAAAGTGCATACAAATTGCTGCACTGCATCACATAGTGACATAGTATAGCATGGGGGGTGTGGATGGAACTGCAGTCTGCAACAGGTCATAGAGCCGACCAATCAGGTCCCTGGTACTTCTATAGTTTGCTATTACTTTAGCTGCGATTTGCTCGCAACGATACACTATGAATGAGTTGTACGTATTTACAAACTGGAACCTTATTTAAGCTGGGAGACTACGTCACATTTTGGTAGTGTTACATTCGGACTTTTGACAACCGTTATCGCTGATCATATTATGTCTCTTTGTCTAGCTAGATCCGAGGTGCCTAGGTTGACCTAATAAGTTGCATACAGACTGCAATTTAAGTCATTGAGCCGACCAATCAGGTCCCTGGTACTGCTGTACCTTGTTTTTTTTCAGCTGATGCTGTTTATAAGAGTCGTAGTTCATAGTATTAAAATTAAATTCGGATTGTGGCCGCATCTGTTGGCTTTCAGAAGGCGTTCTGGGTTTTCTGCGCTGCCAGAACGCGTTGTGGTCGAATATTCGGAAAACCACAGCACGAATTCGCGTTGTGATCTGTAACAATTTACCAGAAAGCTTTGTGGCCAGTTTTCAAGGTGCCACAAAACGTTCTGAGCAATTTTTTCGCTCAATGAACGTTTTCGATCTTTGAGCCTAAACAGTAAAGATTATTAATTATATAGGCTTTCTTTCCTCAGAGGGGCCGGAACAATCTATTAAGTGCAGCTCTTTCTCTTTGGGCTTAGTAAGTATGGTTACTAAACTTGTAACTATTGAATGGGAATTGAAGTGTATATCCTAAGAATATGCAAGCTGTATTGTCGTTTGTGTGTATAGATTTAGAATTTCGAATTAATAATATCCAACCGTGTTCAAATAAAGTATCAGCTTAAATGAACTTGTGTTTAGCGCCAAATTCAAATTTGTCAAAATTTTCAACCAAGTGTTTGAAAAACTACGGGACATTTCAGAAGCACATGTTAATGCCATACATTAAGGCTTTTTCGACATACATTATTTCGGATAGATGTTACGTACGACTGATTGCTGAAGTTTTTACGCATTTAACAAACTAATATCAAATTCTTTATTCCAAAGCCGGCCATTAGTGGCCATCTTGGCTATTCCTGTTATGTAGGTACCTCACTTTCAGTTTCTTTCAAATCATTAGCACTAAAACTCATCCAAAGCAAGTGCTGGATGTAGTGAAAGATATATAAAACTATATATAACTATCAACGCTGCACATTGCGTTGGAAACCTTCCAACCATGGCCAATGATCTCTTCTGAGAACGACTAACTACATCATTACGGCAACTTAATTAACCTATAATATCACCCAAAATAAATAAACATAACAGCTAAGTATGTTTTTATGTAGGTAATAATAACCATAGATACATTTATATAAGTTTTTGTCGTAGATGTGTAGGTGAGTCAATTGTCTCGCGCCAGGTTTCAGACTTCAAAACAATGCAAGGAAAAATACTTGAACTGCCTCAATTATATACGTCTCATCTACCTACTTATATAATGTGCAAACATTTGTCTATGTATTTTTGTTGGTATTGTTCTGAAATGTCAGGCATTTTTTTTTCACCAGTGTAGTACGTCCGTCATTTATTTATTGGAACGTTGACAGCTATAAAACTTTCCTATTTACAAATATCAAAAACAAAACATTAACATGATTTCCGTGTTCAATGTTCACGAAATTAAAAGATTTACGAAGGGAATTATTTTCTACCTTATACAATCTAAATAAAGTCATAATTATGTACGTTTGGAATGATAAATAGGTATCTTAAATGGTAAATCGTATTATTTTAGTGTGTACCTATCGGTGCAAAGCAAAAACATACTACCTCATTCGTACAATAAAATCAAAAGCGCGTACAACCAAGTCACAATAATTGAAATCCTAATGAATCAGCCAGTATCCTTACATTAGAACAACACATAGCGGTTTTAAAACTCACCTCTTAAGCTTAGCATCAGCTTCCCAGATTAGTCTATCGTTAACAACAGCAACCCTCGCATACGTGGACGCCCTTCCGTGGACATTCGAAGCCTCGCAGCTGTACCGCGCTTCATCCTCGATGCACACATCCTTGATGGTCAACGAACAGTCTTGGCCGTTGTACAGAGTCGTCATCCGGCTCTCATCCTCAATCTCGTGCCCATTCTTCATCCAAACAATTTCAGGCAACGGTTTGCCCTTCACACTGCAGCTGAGGTTCGCCGTCTCGCCAGCTAACACCTTCAGTTGACCCGGCAGGATGTCGACGAACTCCGGCCTATCACCAGCAAGGCCGATGCCGAATGGGGAGCACGTCTGCACTGACTCTCCCCACCCGTATCTGTTTCTCGGGGTCACTCGGAAGTGGTATTCTTCTCCTTGTTTCAAGTTGAATGCGTCGAAAGAGTTTAGAGGTGTGATTCCGAGTTCAGTCCAGCGTGCACCACCTTCCTTGCCCAGCAGCCAGCTCTCTATCTTGTAGGCGAGGACAGGCGCAGTATCCCGAGAGTCGGCTTTCGGCCAGGCGAGAGAGACCCAGTTGTTGCCTCCGTCCACGACGCTCGGTTCACCCGGGATGCGGTCCGGCACGGCTAAAATGAGAACCGATGCGGCACTGACCTTAAAGAATACTTGACGATATGCCAGCCGAGACTGCCAGATGACTTATAGTATTGATTTGAGATTGATCGAGCCAGAATTGGCAGGTTAGGCTATATATAAATAGTGGGCATGATCTAATGATTAGTTGGTGAGTGCCGAAGACTGATTGATGAATGACGCGTGAGTGGGTTCCTATCGGCAAGAGTCTATTACATAACACTATGAGTTTAACTCCTGGCAGGTTTCTCGGCTGACGCATCATTAGGTATTATTTGAGGTTACGACTGTAAGGTTCCACATTAGACTGCCGAGTTTTTAGAAGCATATTTAAAGTTATTAATCAGTAAACTGATAACACAAAATTACTATTATTTTAATTGCAAATTTTACAAATCATTGTCATAAGATCTTACATTTTCAGCCTCTTACTGGCCTTTAAACAGGAACATAAAATCTTGTCTAAGGACAGGCGACCAATTTTGCAGTAGACACTGAGACATTTTCCAAGCTGATCTTGGGATCGATAATGAGATATCTTTTATACTTACATTTATACCTCCTTTCACCAATAGCCATAGAGGCGTCATCCATAGGGTAAGTCCAGTCCGATATGAGATTTTCAGAAGAAGCTCGCTGTCTCACCTGAGAAACAAAGCGAGAGAAAGACACATCAACTATCAATGTATAGTCGGTAATAGCTTTTACCTGACCCACCCCAAAAACGATTGTTTTTTGCGATTTTGATTTTTATGCTGTAAAACTAAAAGTTTATCGGAGTATTGTAATGTAATTAATACTAATAGCTTATTTTAATTACAACATTCAAGTAGATCTGGTCTCGTGGTTCGTGTCTAAGGCTGAGACGAAAAAGATGCGAGTTCAAATCCTGCGCCGAGGCTATCTCTTGTTTTGCTTTCAGTTTAGAATCTATTCAATAAATATTTCTTGCATTATTGTAAAGCATATCTATATATAGACGGGCACATTCTTCTAATATAAAATGTTTTAATTTTTTTATAATATCACTCACTTCATTTTCACTTCACCTATGTCTCACGGTGAAGTTTTTGTGCTCTCTCTATGAGTATTATGAGAGAAATGGACCTTATCTTGCAGTGGAACAGTAATAGACTGGTTTTATTATTAGCATTTACACTTAACAGCCTTTACGGCACTAAAGAGTGACAAAGGTTCTGTCGCATGCATACGCGTTCCTAGCGAGTATGCAGTAGGTCCACGTCCTAGTGGTAGCCACATCCGCTACTACGCACCTCCAAGTGACAACCTAGTATTATACGCTGTAATACTGTAGTACACTAACCACAACATTGAGAAAGTCTCGGTCGCATCCATACGCGTTCCGAGCTAGTATGTAGTAACTAGTAGCTACCCGCGTCCTATACTACGGACCTCTTTTTGAAAACTTATTGTCATTGACATAGTACACTTACCACAACAGTGACAAAGGCTCGGTCGCATCCATACGCGTTCCTAGCGAGTATGCAGTAAGTGCCTGCGTCCGATACTACGGATCTCTTCAGTGTAAACTTGACGTAGTCATCTGAAGTCATCTTGCAGACTCTCTGGTTGGTTGTGATATCGCGAATGCCTTTCATGAACACAACTGTGGACAATATTATGGAATAAGAAGTATATTGTTATGTTTTGTAAAATAATAAAATTCATTTCTACGAAACTAATCAGTTGAAATACGGGGTTGGCTTAAATAAGATAGCGAAACAATGCAGCTATGGTGGGTGTAGAAAAAGCTAGGAAATATTAAAGGAAAAATGCATTTCCAAACTCATACTTTAAGTAACGATGCGGGTCAACAGCCGCAGGTAGTGGTAAAAAACCCCGACGGAAAAAAGACGGGTGTTATAAGTTTGACGTGTGTACCTGTCTGTTTGTGTATTTATGTATCTGCCTGTGGCATCATATCTCCTAAACTTTTTGTTGGAAAGGTGACTTTATCGAGAGTGTTCTTAGTTAAGTTTGAAGAGAAACTGTTCAGCCGTTCAGAAGTTATATGTTTGAATCGGGGTGTTTTCGTAAGATATCATGTCATAATTACGTGTTTAATTGATTGTCGATAGAAGCGTGTCTATAACCAGATAAATTGATATTTAATTTAACTTCTTTGTGTAATTTGTTTGTGAATTTCTGAATATTTCAGTTTCCTCGTCAGAAAAAAAATCATTGACTAAAGCAACATGTTATAAGCATGACTGTGTGAAGTAAAATTATTCAAAGAGATAAATAAAAAGTTACCTACATCTAAAAAGTTTACCTAAATGAACATATATTAAACCGAACATATTCATCAGTAACTGTTCGTGAATACAAAATATTGGTACTCCAACCTACACAAAAATAGTAAGAACACAACGAAAATCTTTAAATTGTTTTATATCTCCAGAATGAATGCATTCCACTCTTTGTTCAGATTTAATTATCATACAATTCTATTTGAATAGTCGGTCTTATGTGTACCAGCGAGAATTATTAACGCTTACTAATATAGACTTTTGTAAAAAAACAATTATTTTTCTTAACCACCCTGCTTGTTGCCCGGGGTTTCCCGGGTTTTTCAGGGATTATGGGGAACGCCACCCCTAATTGGTCTCCATTGGTTACAACCTCCTTCCGAATTTCATAGATGTAGTGCTGACTAAATTGGCTAAATTTGTGTGCTGCAAACCTATATGATTCGCTTTGTGTACCTTACTATAGAACTCAGTTTTTAGTGTTAGTGCACTAAAACTAAAAAGAAAGAAATAAAAACTTTTCACAAAAAAATAAACAGACGAGTCGGTGTCAAAAAATGATAAAAAAAGAAGTACCAAAGACACCGGCTGCCGAAACGAAAGTTATTTTGCACTTTTTGGTATTTTGCTTTTGAAGTCGGTTTATATTTTTGTGATAAAGTATTTTTACATATTTATTAAATTATATATTTTTATTTATTTACTCATTAATTATTATATCATCTGCACAGAGTAGGATTATTATCAAACGCTTATAACTGTTCTATGTACTTTTTTGACACAGAAAATAGAATAATGTTTGACTAGATTTATTTCTTTTGCCCTCTCTGTCCATGCATCAAGGTGTTTTCTTTTTTATGTGTAAAGCACACGCGGCAACGTAATTAAAAGGGCTGTAAAACGCCCCCCGGCTGTGTCGGACCACCTACGTATAAAGAGACAGAACATCACGTCTAAATCCCCTGGTTGATAGGGCAGGCAGAGATGTAAGTACCTACAGTTACATTGTAGTATATTTACGGCAGTTCCCAAACTATTAGAAGCTTTTTCCCAAACTCATAGATTATTGAATGCGCTGCGCATGTGAATCATTATGTGTCTACCATATTTGTATATGTATGTTTTATTTCTACAATAAAGAATATGAATATGAATGCGCGTACCTATTGTGGAAAATAGTCACAGAATTTATGGGAAAAGATTGATATTGTGTATCCCAAGAAAGCAAAGATAGATTAAACCAAAGTTGTAAGGCACACATCTATGCCTGTATTTACAAAGATAATAAGCCAATAAAAAATTCTCACCTTTAGGCTTAGGCTCTCCTTGAACCCTAAACGAAATATTGACGTCTTCACCCACAGAAATGAGGATATCCTTCTCCGGTCTGCCAGCAATGATAGCAGGCTTGCCTTCCATCTCATTGTTCACCACTACGATGGCCGCATTCATATCTACATTGCCATGAGTACTCCAGGCTCTGCAGGTATACATCCCTGACTCTTTTTCGGTGACATCCGAAAGTGCTAGAGTGTACAATCCCTGTTCGACAAAAGTTCTTGCGTTTCTGTACACTTCGGTGACGGAGTGACCTTCTCGGAGCCATTCTACCCTGGTAGGACTTCCTCTGATCTCGACTTGAAGGCCTATAGTGCCTCCCTTGGCGACCTTATAGTCGGCAAGAACGTTGGTGAAATGGGGCCGCCGGGATTCAATAGCTTGGCGGTTGAAGTGGGACCGTTCTCTAGTTGCTATGTTAGGACTGAGGCGGCTTTCTTTACCTGAAATTAACATGAAATAAAAGTTATTGCACTTACATACATGATAAACTCACGCCTTTTTACATGGGGGTAGGCAGAAACTACAGATCGCCATCTGCTACGATTCTTACATAAGTCACAGCTGATCTTTGTGTCTCTGAAGTTGGCTTTGCGAAATTCTATTCTATTCATTGCGTTAAAACAGTTTGTCATCGAGTATACTACATAGAGTGAGCGAGATAGGACGATACTACAAACTTAAGCGAGTTAAAGAAGCAGTTATACAATGCTATATTCTACTTCAACAATAACACAAAAATAGCAAGTGCGCAGAGTTTTGCAGCCAACTTCCGAGACACAAAGATCTATTATGACTACTATACGTACTCTTTTTCCTTAATTTGCGTTCATACACGCACGCCGGTTATGAGTACTGAGCACCTAGTTTTTCTGAAGAAAGGGCGTGCCCTCCCGGCGTTTTCACTAAAGAAAGCCGCCTGCTACGATTCTAACATGGTTATCGGTAAAATAAATATTTAGATGAATATTAGTTCCTAAAAGTGTTCTTATAAATGAGTGAGGTAAAAGCAAAGTTTGAGAATTACATTAAGTATTTTACCCAATGATGTTATAAATAAAATGCGGTAGATACGTTTTACCTACGTCTGCGCGGCAATACAAATAAAAGCTGACCAGCTTGAGTGAACTCAGTCTGCCCTGCGTCTAGCCGCGACACGAACGAACGTTTCAACAGTATCTTTATCTCTTTCTGACAACGGGGTCCTATTTATATCTTTGCGATCTTTTAACCTACACAGTAATAAAAATAAAGTCCAAGTTCCATAGGCCCTATATAGGTAGCTATAGTAATATGCCGCCATGTTTTTATTTCGGTATAATGAGTATGACGTCTCTATTGGTAAAATCTCATTGATTTTACCAGCGTTTTCCCGCTGTTTGGCTCCTGTATAAATTTTTTCAGGAACCGGGAAGCTTGCCAAGATTAAAAAGAGTACCTACAGGACTTAAATATAGTGCGTAGCTGTCTTCATATGAAAGAATTTTCAAAATTTAGAAGTATTATTATAATATTAGTCCAAGTAATACATTATTGTAGGCATTATTTATGTTATTCTCTTAAATTTTTTTCTCAATTTATTATTTAAGTACACACCAAAATATTAACATGGCACAACAAGTCGAGCTAGTAAAATCTTTAATAGACACAAAAGATCTCGTAAAATCTTACTAAAACTTCCCAAAGTTTATTAAAAAAAAGAACTTAGTAACACGGGATTAATGAAAAGCACTCGTAATATTGATTGCCGATTTGTATGTGTGTAAACATGTCCTTATAAACACAGGTATAAATCACGAAACGACATGTTAGGGGGACAGGGATGTTGTAACCCCAGACAAGGTCAATCAAAATCAGATCTACAGTAAAAAATAATGCTCATCTAAGTAGTCGGACCAGTATTAGTAGGCAATTAAACTGGGAATGTTAGACCTCTCTAATAAGTTTAAAAAGTTAGTTTTGAATTTAGAACGAGCGATTTTATATGGGTAGCGTAAAAGTTATCGGTGCAGATTGGCAACGTGACGACACGGCCATGATTCCCGCAAGACTGAGCTGTACTGCAGTAGGGCCAGTACGCCAGAGCCTCCGACGGAGCCCTTGAAATATGACGCGATTTTCGAGCGCGCTGATTGGTCAAAATTGGCGTGTAAGCAATATTTTTGTCGGCTAAAAAAGTCCAAAATTACTTTTGACTTGCAGAAATGAGTACAAATTACTTTTGATTAGTTAAAATGACTAACATTTACAAACCTATTTAGGTGGCTGAGGTTTTCTTTTGGAAGCCAAAAATATTTTTGTGATGATTCTTGGTACCTATAGGGAACTTAGAGGTTTCCTAATAACTGAATTTAAATCGAAAAAAAAAAAAATTGCCTAACAACGGCTTTGACTGAAAACAGTTATAGCTGGCTTGGACCAGACGAGGGTGAGGGGGTCGTGGTTGAATAAACTCACATTTACATTTTCAAGGTTAAGCAACTTTCTTTGTAATCCGTCCGAGGCGGGGTGCCGAGGTGGGGCGAGGGGTCTTGTATACGAGACCCATTTGTGTTTTGGAAAGCAGATGTTTATCCTAGTTGTCATCGCAGAGTGTAGTTAAATTTGACACAAAAGTTATCCGCGTAACCAGTTTTTTATTTATTAAAACTTCATGCAAAATAAAGGTAACTAGGTACACAAACAGTACATAGGGGTTGTTACTGTACTCGTATTCTGCTAATATTCAACTGCATCTGTTCAGTTTTTCTTTTGTTCTTTTTATGGGATGCGTCGTGGCTTGAGCTAATTAACTGATTTTCTCTCATTTTTTCATTCAGTTAGAATAGAAGCTGACCCCCAACATTGTAAACGTGAAGGCAGATTAATCGAATTATACTTCAGTATAACTTACCGGTAAAACTGACAACGTGAGTGATCTGATCCGTCCACACGGAATTCTCAGCTTTACAGGTGTACTTCCCGCTGTCATCAGGAATAGGAGAACTGATGGCCAGCCTGCAGACTCCATCGGCCAAATAGTAGGCCTGATACCTCTCGATGGTAGACACTGGTTTGTCGTCTTTTAGCCAAGTGATTGTAGGAAGAGGCTGGCCGCGGATTCGGCATTCGAGAACTAGCTCGTTTTCGGCGAGGTGATATGTGTCTGCGTAGAAAATTAGAGGATTAGTTGACAAGCGTAGGCGCGTCACAACAATAAAAGTGTGTAAATAAACTCGACCTAAAAGCAAAAAAATGTCTACGATTATGTTGTTGTTATGATTATGATTATGTTTATTTATTATGGGTTTGCTCTTGACTCTAGTTTAGGTCAGAGGTGACAGAGACAAAGTCGACGATGGAGTGAGATTACCCAGAAGAAGCCTGTTAACTCTAACTTTGAAGAGATTCGGGTTGTATGCGTTCGGAAACTCAGACGCAGGCAGTGAGTTCCGCGCTTTTGCTGTGCGCATTATGAAGGATGTTTGGAAGCGCTTGGTACGAATTGGTGGAATGGCAACTAGGTGAGTATGGTAACTTGCAGTGCGTCTACATGTCCGATGGTAGAAGGGGGCCGATGGGAAGAGGTCGTGGAGTTCATGAGCACACTCGCCAAAGTACCGTCTCGTCTGTAGAAGACTGACAAGCAGGCAACCTTACGGAGATGAGCCAAGCCATGTTAACCAAGTAAATATAACCGCCACCTATAGAAATTGCTTCAAATTAGCCCTTCAAAGTACAGTGTAGTTCACTCAACAGTTTGTTGATAGAGGGCGACTCTTTCCTGAGAAGCGTTTTGTAAAAAAATAACAAGTTACATAAATAACAAGCTTATTATTATAATTATTTTATTTTATAAACCACTTTTTGTATAAAAAATTGCATTTTCACGAAAAACAACGTGTGTGCAAAATTATCAGCATAATCAAACACCGGGACGTGAGTCAAATTTATTTTGCAAGATTTGATTACAGACACCGGGAAGAGTGAAATTAAATAAAAGTTTGTCAAAACATTGATACATTTGACATTCCATATTTAAAAATACCTCGAACACCTTTATACTTTATTTCACGTTTATATTTTTTACGCGAGATTTTCAATCGTGCAGTTATTTTGAAATCAATTGTATCCACGCCTTGTTAAGGTTGAAATTTGTTTGCTTGGAATTTCAGAGACTGTAGTTGAGTTTGTTGTCGTGGCGTGAAGATGGCGCTAGTGGCTGCGTAAAGAAAGCATCGATGAGTCATTCGAGGCCGTGACCTTCAGGATGATTCGGATTCCGGGAAGTTAACCTCTGTTTGGGAAATTCGGAGTGAGTCATCTTTTCGTCACAAGTACGAGCAAGTATATTTTAGGTGCGAACTGCGTCCATAGATTCAAGAGTGTTTCAACATAGGTAAAGCGCACTGTTTTTAATGCTTACTGCACTTCTTTTTATTCGTACAGCCTGTGGGTTCGTTATAATCAAAAGACATACAGCACTCTTCGCGTCCAATACATTAACGCATTCAGGGTGCTTAGTAAACTGCCCCGGACTGCACTGCATTAGGGATTTTTGCGAAAGCTCGCGTGGTGCACATCTTTGTTGCGTAGGTTGTGGATCAGCGCCAACATTAGACTGTGTGTTTGTGAACCATTGCTGCAAGATTTCGGAAGCGCTTGTGACGCAGTAGCGGTTTCTCGAACTAAGATTATTTTCGTATTGGTTTTGTTTGGTTTGTGTATCGTTCTACTAACATAGTTTGAAAGTAAATTTTTGCATATGCTATTAGGCCTGATTCTTGAAAATAAAATGATGATTATTGTTCAATGCCTGTTTGGTCGGAGAGGATATCATATAAACTTAAACGACACGGTTGGCGCAGTGTTAATACCGTTTGATATTTTAGGCTTCGTACATTTGGCCTTTTTTGTCGGTACCTTGAGAAAGAGCAGCATATTTGGGATACGATTATATATTTTGGGAATAATTGTAAGATGTTTCATATTAGGGCGTTATTCTAGGTGTTAATCTAGTCTCTACTCGACAGAATTCGTCAAATACTTTATTCTTCTTTTTTTTTCCAGAATTTGAAATATCTCTAATTTTTTTACGGTTTTGTATTTCAGTCTTTATGTAGGTAATGTACAAAAAGAGTAACTTTGAGGTGATAAGCTGCCTTTGAATAACCTATGTTTGTTACTTTCTTTCATGGTTTTCTCATCGTGTTTTGTTGAATACTGATAATAAACAACTTTTCAAAAAGAAGGAATTAAAAAATGTTATACGTTGTTTATATTCGAAAATCTTCGTCTATTACAAATTAACAACATGGCATCTTTCCAAATAAGTCCATATTATCAAATTATTAATTTTAGATACATTGTATTAACACTAGCGTCGCGACCCGGCTTCGCACGGGTAGTAGAACATATAGTAGAGCATATATACCACGGTTTTTCTTTCGTAGGACCCCGTCATCGTCGGTGTAAAGCCCGCTCGCTTGAAATTTTTTTCGCGCGCGTAATTTTTTATTTTGTGACAACTCCTAAACATTCATTTAAATTATATGGTGTAAAGAATAATCATAATGTGCATGAAATGCTTAAGGTAACTAACGTATTTAAGTTGATAAGGATTAATACTGTATCCGTCTTAATAGTTTTCCAATTTTCAAACTCCAACCGCATTGTACGTGACCATTTTTTTAGAAGTTAGAATGGTTATTAGTCATGATCTATGCTATCGCGGATTTTTCTGTACACCTATTAAAGAGGAACAATGCCACTATACATTGTTTTGTTATATCTCAAAGGGATAAAGCAGCGTTTTCGATGATAGTTGGTATTGGTGTACAATAAACTATATATAAATAAATAAAGGTAGGCGGCTTGATTTTTTTCTCTTTTTTTGCAATTGTCGTCTTATTTCAACCAGTTTACACAAAACCTTAACAAATTATACACCTATGTATATCTTCTTCATGAATCACTGTGTCTATTTGTGAAAACCGCATGAAAATCCGTTTAGTAGTTTTTGAATTTATCGCGAACAGTCAGACAGACGCTGCGGAGGACTTTTTTATGTAGTGACAGTGATAACAATAAAAACACAACCGTGAGTAAACTAAAAATGCAATGTACAGTGTTAACTCAGCACATTCTTCATATAATTATTTTCGTTTATAATGAATACTTGTAAAATAGTGAAATAGCATGTCTCCTTGAGTGAGGTCCTATGCACAAGACTGTTTGTACATTGTTTAATTAATAGATGTAAAAAACAGGGTTATCCGAAATTACCTGCAGTATTCCAAATATGCTGGTTCCCTCTATTAACAATGCTACCAAGAACCATGTAAGTATATTAAAAGTAGGAGCCATTTTTGACGGCGAATTCGTAAATTATTCAATTCTCGAAAGTGAAATATCAACTAGAACAAGGTAATACTCACCGCGAATAGATCTCGTAAAGGTCGGCGGTATAGGTGAGGCTTCGAAGCTCGGGTAGACCTTCAGGTTAGCAGAAGTGTTGACAGATCCGTTCTCATTCTCCACTGTGCAACTGTACTCAGCCGAGTCACTGACAACTGCATTCAACAACTCAAGAGTTATGAGTCCATCCATGAACTTAGTTCTATACTTCAATTTATTGTCTAACAGCAAGCCGTTCTTATACCACGTAATTTTTGGATCCGATGATGATAGGACGCTACATGTAAGTTTGACACGGGAACCTTCGACGGCAGTTCTGTCGGTGAGGTAAGTAGAAAATACTGGTTTTCTCTTCAGGTCTCTTGAAAGCCCTGAACGTTTTTCAGATATCAGGCTTCTGGCTTCGCTAAGAGCCTTTGATCTGTGTCTTTCAACTCGTCTCTCAGAATCGCTTCTGTCATATCTCTCTGCTCTTCTTTCTGATTCGCTTCTATCAGGCTGATGTGGCAGTGAAGATCTCAGCTGAGAGTCCAACATTATAGTTTGAGCCTTGTAAATCGTAGCACTTCTACCCAAGGATTCCCTTTCAGAAAACTTTTCGTGTTCAAATGTCTTCTCCCTATAGCCAGAAGGTTTACTGAACTCCATGGTGTAATCTCTGTGGTTGTGATCAACGAATTTTATTCGGCCATCAGACTTTTGTCGCGATGGTTCATAATGATACTCTCTTATATAGTGATCATCACCCTCTGTTTCTCGGCTTGCACAGGCGTCACCATTTTGTTTCGTTTTAGGTTTAGATTCTCTAAAAGTGTCTTCCTCTGAGATTGAGATATTTTTTTGTGTTGTTTCATGTAAGTCTTTCTCTATTTCTCGTCGCTTCTCTTCTCTTACTCTTCTCTCGGTTTCCCTTAGTTCTTGTTCACGTTTTTCATAATCTTCCTGTTCTTTTATCATACGGAGCTTTTCTTCTTCTTTTTTCTTTTTAGCAGCGTCCTTTCTAGTTTTTTCTGCTTCTTCAGCTTCTGCTTTCAGGCGTGCTTCCTCTTCTTCTCTTTTCTTTTTAGTAATTCTTTTCTTTTCCAACCTGGACTTTTCTTCGTCTTCACGTATTATTTCTTCTTGTCTTTCTTTTTCAAGTCTCTCGATTTGTTTCTTTTCTCTATCTTGTTTTATGTCTTCTTCGTATTTTAGGTATTCTTCTTTTTCTTTAGCTTCATGCTTTTCTTTTTCTTTTAATCTTTCATCATTTTTAAGTTTTCCTTCAGCTTCTTCTTTTTCTTTTCGAGCTTTTTCTTCCTGCTCTTGTTTCAACTTTTCTTCTTGCATGCGTTTCTTTTCAACTGACTTTTTATCTTCTGCCTGTTTTTCAGCTTCTTTTTCTTTTTTAAGATTTTCTACGTCTAGGCGTTTCTTTTCAGCTTCGAAATTTTCTTTATCTTGTTCTTTTATTTTAGTCTCTTCCTTCTTTTTAAGTCGTTCAGATTCGATCTTTTCCTTTTCATGTTTTTCTGATTCTGCCTTTTCTTTCTTATCTTTAATTTTGTGTTCCAATTTTTCCTTTTCTTTTTCTAATCTGGCTTCTTCGTCTTCCTTACGCTTTTTAGTTTTAGCCTTTTTGATTTTATCGGCTTCGTCTTTTTGCTTTTTGGTAAGTTCTTCTTGTTTTGTCTTTTCATCCTCTACTATTTTTACTTCTTGGCGCTTCTTTTCAAGTTCTTGCTCACGCTTTACAGTTTCTTGCTTTTCTTTCAGAGCTTTAGCTTCTAGCTCCGCATTTGTTTGTTCTACTTTGGCAACTTCTGCCTGTTTAATTGCAGCCTCTTTTGTAGCCGGTTCTTCTATATCTTTACTCTTTTTACTTTTTTCTTTTTTAAGCTTGTCGGTTTCATCTTTCTCTCGTTGTAATTTTTCTTCAATATTAATCTTTTCACCTTCTTGTTCTTTTATTGATTTTAGTTCTGAGTCCTCTACTTGTTTTGAAGTGCGTTGATGTTCAAGCCTTTCTTTTTCTTGCTTGTCAATTTGAGATTGGTCAAGTTTTACCTTTTGTTCTTTGTTCTCTTCAAGCTGTTCTCCCTTTTGTTTTTTATCAGTTTCCATTTTGACTTTGTCTTCATCTTTTTTCTTCTTTTTAGTGAGCTTTTTCTTTTCAGCCTCCTTCTTTTCTTTTTTACTTTGATCTTCAACTTCCAATTGTTTTTTTTCAGATTCTTCCTTTTTTGTTCTTTCGGCTTCTATTTTGGCCTTTTCTTCTTGTTCTCTCTCAGTTTTAAGACGCTCTTTTTCAAGAATTTCGGCCTCCTCTTTCTGTTTTCTTTCAGATTCTGATTTTACATCATCTTCCTCCTTTTTCTTCTGTTTCGCGAGATTTTTATCTTCGTGTTTAAGTTTGTTTTCGGTTTTTATTTGCTCTTCGTCAGCCTTCTCTGTCACTACTTGTTCTTTTTCAAGTTTTTCAGCCCCAAGTCGTTCTTTATCGAGCTCCTCAGCTTCAATTCGATCTTTCTTGACCTTTTTAGCCTCAACTCGTTCTTTCTCGAGCTTTTCAGCTTCAATTCGCTCCTTCTGGAGTTTTTCAGCTTCAACACGCTCTTTTTCGAGTTTTTCAGCTTCAATTCGCTCTTTGTCGAGCTTTTCAGCCTCAGCTCGTTCTTTCTCGAGCTTTTCAGCTTCAACTCGCTCTTTCTCGAGCTTTTCAGCCTCAGCTCGTTTTTTCTCCATTTTTTCAGCTTTAACACGCTCTTTCTCGAGATTTTCAGTAATTTTTTGCTCTTTTTCTAGTTTTTCAGCCTCTTTTTGCTCCTTCTCAAGCTTTTCAGCCTCAACCTTATCCTTCTCAAGTTTTTCAGCCACAACTCGTTCTTTCTCGAGCTTTTTAGCTTCAACTCGCTCTTTCTCGAGCTTTTCAGCCTCAGCTCGTTTTTTCTCCAGTTTTTCAGCTTTAACACGCTCTTTCTCGAGATTTTCAGTCATTTTTTGCTCTTTTTCTAGTTTTTTAGCCTCTTTTTGCTCATTCTCAAGCTTTTCAGCCTCAACCTTATCCTTCTCAAGTTTTTCAGCCACAACTCGTTCTTTTTCGAGGTTTTCAGCTTCAACTCGCTCTTTTTCGAGATGTTCAACCTCAGCTCGTTCTTTCTCCAGTTTTTCAGCCTCAGCTCGTTCTTTCTCGAGTTTTTCAGCTTTAACACGCTCTTTTTCAAGTTTTTCAGTCATTTTTCGCTCTTTTTCCAATTTTTCAAACTCTTTTTGCTCCTTCTCAAGCTTTTCAGCCTCAACCTTATCCTTCTCAAGTTTTTCAGCCACAACTCGTTCTTTTTCGAGGTTTTCAGCTTCAACTCGCTCTTTTTCGAGATGTTCAACCTCAGCTCGTTCTTTCTCCAGTTTTTCAGCTTTAACACGCTCTTTCTCGAGCTTTTCAGCCTCAGCTCGTTCTTTCTCGAGCTTTTCAGCTTCAATGCGCTCTTTCTCGAGCTTTTCAGCCTCAGCTCGTTCTTTCTCCTGTTTTTCAGCTTCAACTCGTTCCTTCTGGAGTTTTTCTGCTTCAACACGCTCTTTCTCGAGTTTTTCAGCTTCGATTCGCTCTTTGTCGAGCTTTTCAGCTTCAGCTCGTTCTTTCTCGAGCTTTTCAGCTTCAACTCGCTCTTTTTCGAACTTTTCAGCCTCAGCTCGTCCTTTCTCGAGCTTTTCAGCTTCAACTCGCTCTTTTTCGAGCTTTTCAGCCTCAGCTCGTCCTTTCTCGAGCTTTTCAGCTTCAATGCGCTCTTTCTCGATCTTTTCAGCTTCAATGCGCTCTTTCTCAAGCTTTTCAGCCTCAGCTCGTTCTTTCTCCTGCTTTTCAGCTTCAACTCGCTCCTTCTGGAGTTTTTCTGCGTCAACACGCTCTTTCTCGAGTTTTTCAGCTTCGATTCGCTCTTTGTCGAGCTTTTCAGCCTCACCTCGTTCTTTCTCAAGCTTTTCAGCTTCAACTCGCTCTTTTTCGAGCTTTGCAGCCTCAGCTCGTTCTTTCTCGAGCTTTTCAGCTTCATTGCGCTCTTTCTCGAGCTTTTCAACCTCAGCTCGTTCTTTCTCCAGTTTTTCAGCTTCAACGCGCTCCTTCTGGAGTTTTTCAGCTTCAACACGCTCTTTTTCGAGTTTTCCAGCTTCAATTCGCTCTTTGTCGAGCTTTTCAGCTGCAATGCGCTCTTTCTTGAGCTTCTCCGCCTCAGCTCGTCCTTTCTCCAGTTTTTCAGCTTCAACTCGCTCTTTCTCGAGTTTTTCAGTTTCAACACGCTCTTTCTCGAGTTTTTCGGCTTCAACTCGCTCCTTGTCAAGATTTTCAGCCTCAGCTCGTTTGTTTGCCAGTTTCTCAGCTTCAATCCGCTCTTTCTCAAGAAGCTTCTCAGCCTCAGCTCGTTCTTTCTTTTTAGCCTCTCTTTGCTCTTTATCTTGCTTTACAGCTTCAACTGGTTCTTTCTCAAGTTTTTCAGCTGCAATTCGTTCTTTATCAAGTTTTTCAGCTTGAATTTGTTCTTTCTCCTGCTTTTCAACTCGAACTTGCTCCTTCTCAGCTTCAACTCGCTGTTTTTCGAGCTTTTCAGCCTCAACTCGTTCTTTCTCCAATTTTTCAGCTTCAACTTGCTCCTTCTGGAGTTTTTCAGCTTCAAAACGCTCTTTCTCGAACTTTTCAGCCTCAGCTCGTTCTTTCTCCAGTTTTTCAGCTTCAACTTGCACCTTTTCGAGCCTCTCAGCCTCAGCCCGTTCTTTTTCCAGTTTATCAGCTTCAACTTGCTCCTTCTCGAGCTTTTCAGCTGCAATGCGCTCTTTCTCGAGCCTCTCAGCCCGTTCTTTCTCCAGTATTACAGCTTCTACTTGCTCTTTCTCGAGCTTTTCAGCTTCAATTCGCTCTTTCTCGAGCCTCTCAGACTCAGCCCGTTCTTTCTCTATTTTTTCAGCTTCAACTTGCTCCTTCTCGAGCTTTTCAGCTTCAATTCGCTTCTTTTCGAGCCTCTCAGCCTCAGCCCGTTCTATCTCTAGTTGTTCAGCTTCAACTTGCTCTTTCTCAAGTTTTTCAGTTTCAATCCGACCCTTCTCGATCTTTTTAGCCTTGAGTTGCTCCTTCTCGAGCTGTCCAGCCTCAACACGCTCGTTCTCTAGTTGTTCAGCCTCAACTCGCTCCTTTTCAAGATTTTCAGCCTCTTGTTTTGGTTTCTCTTCGGCTTCCAACTTTGTATTTTCTTCTGCCTCTTTTTTCTTCTTTTTGTCGAGTTTATTCTTATCAGCCTGTACTTTCTCCTTCTTAGCTCCATCTTCGTCTACCTGTCGTGTCTTTTCTGCTTCGACTTGCTCCTTTTCAATCGTTTCAGCGTCTTCATTTTGTTTCTTTTTGGCTTCCGATTTCGCATTTTCTTTTTCCCCGTTTTTCTTATTCTTGTCAATTTTTTTCTTATCAGCCTTCTCTTTCTCTTGCTTAGCTTGATCTTCATTTTCCTGACGTTTCTTTTCTGCTTCAACTGGCTCCTTCTCAGTATTTTCAGATTTGTCGTTTTGTTTTATTTTGGGTTCCAATTTTGCTTGTTCTTCTTCTTTTGAGAGCTTTATTTCCTCAGCTAGTTCTTTTGCCTTTTTATCCTGATCTTCATCTTCTTGTCGTTTCATTTCACCCTCTTTTTGTTCCTTTTCTATTTTTGCAGCCTCTACCAGTTCTTTTTCAAGCTCTTCCTTTTCTTTCTCGAGAAATTCTTCTTGTTCCATTTTGACATAAGTTTGTTTAGTTTCTGCTTGTGTTTGTAACATAGGCTCTTCTTGTTTGCTTTCTGCAATTTCAGCGTCCTTCTTAGTTTTTTCAACATGAGCTTCATTGGTTACAAGTTTCTCATTTTGTTTCTGCTCAGTTTCCGCTTGTTCAGCTTGTTTGATGTCTTCTTCTTTCTTTTCCTTTTCTGTCTGTTTAGCCCTGGATTTTTTCTTAGTCTTTTTAGGCTCAGTTTCTTTAGTATTTTTTTCAGTCTTATCAGTTTCCGTCTTTAACTGGTCATCTGTTTCTTTTATTGCTATCGTTTTTTCTACCGCAAGATTTTGTTCAGTTTCCTTTAGCGGCAATTCTTGACTGTGATTATCAGTCTCTTGATCGAGTTTTTCTGTTTGATGTGGTTTTTCTTTTTCAAGTGTGTCTTTTTCTTCCAATTTGGAGGCTTTTTCTTTTTCCCTCTCAAGTTTTTCTTGTTCATGCCAATGTTTTTCTAAGTTTTCAAATTCGTCTTTCTGAATAATTGCTATATCTTTTTGTAAGAGAGTCTCTGTTGCTTTCTGCTTTTCTTGTTTGGCTTTTTCAGTGACTTCTTTTGCTTTGTTCTCATCTTCTACTTCTTTTTGAAGCTCTACCTTAGTCTCCTGCTGCTCGTTTTCTGGCTTTTTAGATACTTCTTCTGTGGGAAGCTCTTTTTGTGGCTCAAGCTCTTCATCTGACTTTTCTTGGAATTCACGTTGCTGCTCTATTTCATCAGTTTGCTCTGTTTCTGCTTGAGAATCTTTTTCAGCGTCTTCCTGTTTCTTATCTGATTCTTGTGATGCCGATTCGTCTGATTCTTGCTTTTTAATTATAGAAGGACCTAAAACGCCGCCTTTTGTTTGTTTTTCAAGTTTTGAAGTATCATCTTCAAGTTTTTCTTTTATGAGTTCCTTTGCCTGCACCTGCTTTTCTTGTTCCTTTTCAGGTTTATTTTCATTGTCTTTTGATGTGTCGTCAGAGACTTCTGGGACCTCAGTCATAGGTTCCTTAGTGACTTCTTCACTTACTAGCTGCAAAGTTTCAACATCTTGAAGTTCTGAAGCTTCAATTTTTTGTTGTTCTTTTACTGCAGTTTCAGGTGCATGTTCTTCAGATATATCTGGTTTGTCTAAAATATGTCCTACTTCTTTGGGTTCTTTAGATTCTGGTTTTTCTCTTTCCCCTTCTGTTTTGGAAACGATTGATTTTTCATCTTTAGGAGACACACTTGCTATTTGTTCATCTTCGATTGGGAGAGAATCTTTGGATTTATCGGACTCTGTTGCAGCTAAAGTCTGTTTTTCTTCAGGTACAAAAGTACTTTCCTCTACTGTTCCTTCAATCACTTCTGAAAGTTCAGTCTCTTGTAGTTCTTCCTCTTCAATAGATTGTACTATGGCCTCAGGCAGTACTGCTTCACTCGATAAAATTCCTAATTCATCCAAATTCTGAACAGCAGCAATAGCTTGGGCTGCTACTTCTTCTACAAGTTCAGAAGCAATCTGTTCTATTTCAGTTTTAATGTCAGTTGCCTGTATCATTACCTGTTTTTTTACTTTTCGCTTTTCCCCTTCACCTTCAGTTTTACTTGTTCTAAGTGACTCTGATTCTGTGTCTTCTGGTTTCTTAAGTTCTGTAATTTGATCAATTTCTTGGCCAGTTTTACTGAAGTCATCTTCTTTTATAGAATCAAATTCAGCCTTAACTTCGGCAGTAGAAACTGCAGTTAATTCTTCTTGTTCTAATATTTCTGGTTCTTGCTCTATTTCTTGCAGTTTAGTTTCTTCGGACAGTTCTTGTATTTTAGTTTTTATGAAATCGGTCGCATCAAATATTTGTAAAGAAAGTTCTTTGAATACAGGAATTTTTTCCTTGACTTCTAAGGTAGATTTCGATTCTATGTTATGAAGACATCTGTTGACACATTCAAGGAGATCTTCAACTCTTTCAGTTGCCTCTGAGCCTAATATCGAAGCTTGTGGCACCATTATTTCACAAATATTTGATTTTAGTTCTTCAAGTATAATCTTAGTAAATGCTGCATCACTTGGCAATCTAGCTGTTTTGTCTAGATTGATATAAAACTTGATGTCTTCAAAATGGTTCAAAACCTTGCGCAATGATTTTTTAAATACCTTCCAGTTAAGTTGATCCGATTCGTTAATTTCTAAAATTGCTGATACATTCTTGATAGAGCGTAAAAGAGTTTCGGATGGTTTACCATAGTTTTCGAACATATAAATCTTTTGTATGCTCGAAATAGTACCCCGCATGTTAGATATGCTCCCGTAAACAGAATGGACAGCTGTGAGTATTTGATCTCGTACTTCGGTTCTTAGATTTACTTCAGACAAATCCTTTTCAAGCGTAAATACTTTGTCTTCTAATTGATCAAGAATTTGAACAGCATCAACGCCTTTTTCTATCAAAACATCAGCGCTGTCCGCAAAGCTTAGCTTTAGTGTTTTAATTGTATCCTTAAGATTATTCAAACTCGCCACAATACCAGCTAAATTATCTGCTTTTGTACCTACTTTAGAGGCCTGTTCTAAAAGTATGACTGTTTCATCTGCCTCTGTGGAACATTTTTCTAGAATGTTTTCATTTTTGACTTCCACAGATAAGGTTTCAGCAACTTTAACCTCTTGCGTTTCACTCATATTATTGACAAGTAGCTGTAATGTGGCACAGGCTTCTTGAAGTAATTCTGGTGGACTGTCCTCATTAATCTGGAGCTGAACACTCCTCACGCTGCACTCTAAATCTTCAAGAGTCTCATTGAGTGTGTCATTTGCAGCTCCGTCATAATCCCGCTTGAGCTTTATAATTACAGTCTGTACTTCATCAAGTGCATCTCTGAGAGCTTCATTGTCTTCCACTTCTCTGACAGTTGGTAGATTTATTTTATCTGTAACCTCTTGCAGTAACAGTTCCAGTTGTTTCATTGAGTTTTCTTCTATTTCAGGGAGTTCAACTGAAAATAATTAAACAGTTTATTTTAATTATAGAGTGTAGCGTTGTGTGAGTTTCAACTGAAAATAGTCGAGTGATTCAAAAATATCACAATTAGTAAGTTCCTAATGACAACATTAAAAACGCGGTACAACACTGGTTTGCCCGGGAAGCTACCGCTCAGTCATTCCGTTTCCGCCTGCTTAGCTGATGAAATAGGGTCTCTTCGTACGGGCTGAGGGCTAGACCCCTTGCCCACTGCTGCACGCTGCTAGCTACCTGCACGCTACCTATGCACGCTGCCCAGGTCATGGCCTGCCTACCTGCGGCTTACCGCCACGCGAGCCGGTACTGACAGGCTGTCTTCGGGCACCACCTGTGGGAGATACGAGGGCCGTCCGTCTTATTGCTGAGTCTGTGCGGAACAGGTCCCTACGTCTGCCACTTGCTACCAAGGGACGGTACCCTTCTTACCCTATATACTGTGTGATAGTGCTCGGAACAGAACAGTGATCTAGTTATTTACCCGCGACCCAGCTGTGGAACTTTATTTACCTTAATATATGTATTAACTTATCCAGCTGTTTCACTTTTCACCAACCTAACTGCCTACCTATCAGTTAGCGGCCTGCGCAGCCTACCATGCGCAAACCAAGCCGTTACAAGAGTTGTTATAGTCTGTTATTAAGAGTCACTAAAAACTACTAAACAAAACTAGGATTCCTTATATGGCAAGAATATTATGAAAAAGAAATTGTGGTCATGGAAATTATTTACCTATCTCAGCTGTCTTGAGAACAAGAGGCACCCCGGAAACGACCGCTTTTTCCAAATCTTCCTGAAGATGTGTGATGATCTCCGACACTCTTTGAAGAGCGTCAGGTTTTGTAATCGGCGCGACCTCTTCCGCACTCTCCAATGCTTTAGTATGCAGAATTGATAAAGCATCTTGCAACTTTTGTGCTAATTTAGCCTGTTCTACTTTAGCCTCCTCCAATAAACCAGGATCTTCTGCCACATCTACAAATTCTATACTCTCTTTCAATACTTTAGCCATTTCAACTGACGCGTTCAATTCTTGAGAGTTAGTTAGTTCAGATATCACACTAACTAGTTGTGATATTTCATCCGATATAAACTCATCAATGTGATGAATGAGGCCTCCATGTTCTAGAAACAAAAAAAAAATGTTATCTTTGAACGAATAATCTTGATGACACCAAAAGCGATACTTGCAGCCGCTATATAATTATTAAATGCCTGTAAGAGTGTGCATGTGTTTGTGTGTGCGTGGTAATGTAAGTTATGTTTAAATTACCGATTCAAGAAGCCGGAAAATTAGGACTGATTTTGAAATACTATTAAAATAATCTACCTAATAGGCCACGCTAGAAAGTACACGGGAGAGAAATTTGTTAAATCCTGAAAAAAACATGGTATATAGAAATGTCATGTATTAAGTATGATGTAAAACTCCAAACAGATGACTTAGTAAGTAATCTTGTTTACCCGTTCTCGCTACCAAAATATGCATCGTGGTCTCATCTTTTTTGCTTTCACATGATTTTGCAATTACTTCAATTTTTAAATCAGATATTTCTGATAAATTATTTGGACTAAAAACAGACTCATTGCTAAATGCTTCGTTAGAATAATTGTAATTTTTTTCTATAGACGGACAGTCATTGTTTACGTCTACCGATTCTAGTTCAGAGTTCCGCAACAAAGCCTTTTCAATTAATAGAAGTTTATCCGTATTGGGTGTCGATGGTTCTACAGTTAAAGGTTGAGAGATTTCCATAGGAGCCGATACTTCTAATTCTGAGCATGTATCGCTGGTATCAGTTATCATGTGAATTACCTTAGATTCATCAATATTTAGACTCTCTAAAAGAATTGGTGAAGTTTCTTGATTTACAGCGAATATTTCTGAAAGTGCTGATACTAAAGAAACAGTTGTTGCAGATTGAATTTCATCACTTTTCACATTTTCAAGCAAAACTGGTTCAAATACCTGCAAGTTTTCATTACAAATATTTTCTAAAGATTCCTTAGTTTCTAAACTTGTGGTCCACACATCTAAAGTTAAAGGCTTAGAATCCTGAAAACTTCCAGTAACATTGTTTTCAGACGGTAATACTTCCTGGCTTACATTTAAATTGACGGATATTTCATCACGCGATAACTGTTCATTTAATTTTAATTGAGTTACATTGTTTTGACCAAGATTTTGTAGGTCATCAGAAGATTGGAATTTCTCAAAAATAAGTGACGGGATTTCTTCATTTATGGCATTTTTCTCATTTTCAACAGTTTGGATAGCGTCTTTGATAATTGCTTCAATTTGATCAAGAACCATCAATTCAGCTTCACGGTACAATTCTATTTCTTTCAATGGAATGGGGTTTTCTAATACACCAGTTTGTAAGTCCTTACTTGCCACTGTTTTTTTATCAAATATGATTTTAAGTTCTGTTGCCAAATTTCCAATTTCATGAGAACTAATGTTTTCTAAGCTAAAAGGTTCAGTTTCCTGACAAACACCAGATTTTTCAATATTTTCTATAGATTGGGCTGTAAAAAATTCAAGCTCTTTTTCTTCAACAGGTGTTAATGATTCCAAAATTAGAGTTTGCAGATTCTCGCTTGCTACCAAATTATTATCAGTTACATCAGTTGTTTTGCTGGTTACACTGATATCAGTTATTTCTCCAGAAGTACTTGGTCCTTTAAAAGATACTAATTGTTCTAAGGTCGGTAGAACGTTTTCTGTTACAACAATTGTTCCATGAGCTTCTTCTACTCTGTTAACAATTATTTTATCATTCTCTTCAATTCGCTCATGTATGACTGATTTAACTTGAGAGGGAACAATGTTTTGGTCAACAATTTCATCAATTTGGTACGATATCTCTGCGAACGTATCAATGGGTGTCACTGATTCTAAAACTAGAGGCTGAGAGTTTTCACTGAAAGCATTTGCTACCTTTTGCTCTTGTTCGATAAGAAATGCAGTAGTTGAAACGTGTTCAACATTAACAGATTCTGATAAAATCACCTCATCCGTTTGACTTGAATTAATTTCTTTTGGAGCGGTTTCCTCAAAATTTGTATGAGCAAATTCAATAGTTTTTTCTTCAACTGGTGTTAATGATTCCAACATAAATGGTTGCAAATTTTCACTTGACAACAAATTTTCCATTGTACCGGTTACACTGATATCAGTTTTTTCGCCAAAGGTACTTGCTTCTTCAATTGGTACTATTTTTTTTAAACCAGATAGAATATCTTCTTTAAGAGCAATTGTTCGAGCTTCTTCTACGCTGTTAACAGCTGTTTTATTGTACTCTTCTATTTGCTCAAGTATGACTGATTCAACTTGAGTTGGGATAATCTTTGGGTCTTCAGCAACATTAGTTTGATACGATACCTCTGCGTACGTGTCAATAGGTTTCACTGGTTCTAAAATTTGAGGTTGATAGATTTCACTGAAAGCATGCGCTACCTTTTGCTCTTGTTCGACAACAGTTGCAACGGTTGGAACTTCATCTATAATAACAGATTCTGATAAAATCACCTCATGTGTTTGACTTAAATTAAATTCTTTTACAACGGTTTCCTCAACAGCTGAGTTTGCGAAGTCAATACTTTTTTCGTCAACTGGTTTCAAGGATTCAAAAATAAGTGGTTGCTGGTTTTCGATTAATACGAAGTTTTTATCTGTTGTCGATATTTCGCCAGTTAAAATGATATCAGTTATTTTGGCAGAAGTAGTTGGTTTTTCAATAGGTACTAATTGTTCTAAAATTGGTAAAATGCCTTCATTAACAGCAATTGTACGAGCTTCTTCTATGCTGTTTACCGCTACTTTATCGTTTTCTTCTATTTGCTCGAGTATTACTGACTCAACTTTAGATGGAACTATGTTTCGGTCATCTGAACCATCAGTTTGATACAATATCTCTGCAAATGAGTCAATAGGTGTAACTGGTTCTAAAACTAAAGACTGAGATTTTGCACTTAAAGCATATGCTACCTTTTCTTCTTGTTCGATAACAGTTGCAGTGCTCGAAACTTCATCAACATTAACAGATTCTTCTAAAATTACTTCATCTATTTGACTTAAATTCATTACTTGAAGGGCGATTTCCTCAACAATTCTATGAGCGAATTCAATACTCTTTTCTTGAACAGGTGTTAAGGATTCCAATATAAGTGGTTGCAGATTGTCAATTGATATTAAATTTTCATTGGTCACCTCAGACGTTTTGCCAATTACACTGATATCATTTATTTTACCAGAAAGACCTGATTCTTCAACAGGTATTACTTGTTCTAAACCTAGGAAAAAATCTTCTTTAACGACAATTGTTACATCTGTTTCTTCTACGCTTTCAATAGCTATTTTGTCATATTCTTCTCTTTGCTCATGTATAACTGATTCATCTTGAGTTGGAACAATGTTTCGTTCTTCAACAACGTCAGTCTGATACGATATGTCTGCGTACGTGTCAATAGGTATTACTGGTTCTAAAACTAGAGGTTGAGAGTCTTCACTAAAAGCATTATCTACATTTTGTTCCTGTTCGGTAACAGTCGCAACGGTGGAAACTTCACCAACATTCAAAGATTCTGATAAAATCACCTCATCTGTTTGACTTAAATTCATCTCTTTTAGAGCGGTTTCCTCAACATTTGTATGAGCAAATTCAATAGTTTTTTCTTCATCTGGTGTTAAGGATTCCAACATAAATGGTTGCAAATTTTCACTTGACAACAAATTTCCCGATATATTGGTTACACTGATACCAGTATTTTTACCAGAGGTACTTGCTCCTTCAATTGGTACTATTTGTTCTAAACCAGGTAGAATGTCTTCTTTAACAGCAATTGTTCGAGCTTCTTCTACGCTGTTACCAGCAAATTTTTCGTTTTCTTCTAGATGCTCAAGTATGACTGATTCGACCTGAGTTGGAACAATGTTTTGGTCTTCAACATCATCAGTTTGATACGATACCTCTGCAAACGTGTCAATAGGTGTCACTGGTTCTAAAACTAGAGGTTGAGAGTTTTCACTGAAAGCATGCGCTATCTTTTGCTCTTGTTCGACAACAGTTGCAACGTTTGCAACTTCATCTACATTAACAGATTCTGATAATATTACCTCATCTGTTTGAGTTAAATTCATTTCTTTAAGTTTGGTATCCTCAACAGTTGTAAGAGTGAATTCAATACTCTTTTCTTGAACAGGAGTTAAAGTTTCCAAAACAAGTGGTTGTAGATTCTCACTTAATACCAATTTTTCACCGGCTATTTCAAAAGTTTTACCGGTAATACTGATATCAGCCATATGACCAGAAGTACTTGCTTCTTCAATAGATACCACTTGTTCTAAAGTTGGTAGAATGTTTTCTTTAACAGCCAGAGTTTCATGAGCTTCTTCCACGCTGTTACCAGCAAATTTTTCGTTTTCTTCTAGATGCTCAAGTATGACTGATTCGACCTGAGTTGGAACAATGTTTTGGTCTTCAACATCATCAGTTTGATACGATACCTCTGCAAACGTGTCAATAGGTGTCACTGGTTCTAAAACTAGAGGTTGAGAGTTTTCACTGAAAGCATGCGCTATCTTTTGCTCTTGTTCGACAACAGTTGCAACGTTTGCAACTTCATCTACATTAACAGATTCTGATAATATTACCTCATCTGTTTGAGTTAAATTCATTTCTTTAAGTTTGGTATCCTCAACAGTTGTAAGAGTGAATTCAATACTCTTTTCTTGAACAGGAGTTAAAGTTTCCAAAACAAGTGGTTGTAGATTCTCGCTTAATACCAATTTTTCACCGGCTATTTCAAAAGTTTTACCGGTAATACTGATATCAGCCATATGACCAGAAGTACTTGCTTCTTCAATAGATACCACTTGTTCTAAAGTTGGTAGAATGTTTTCTTTAACAGCCAGAGTTTCATGAGCTTCTTCCACGCTGTTACCAGCAAATTTTTCGTTTTCTTCTAGATGCTCAAGTATGACTGATTCGACCTGAGTTGGAACAATGTTTTGGTCTTCAACATCATCAGTTTGATACGATACCTCTGCAAACGTGTCAATAGGTGTCACTGGTTCTAAAACTAGAGGTTGAGAGTTTTCACTGAAAGCATGCGCTATCTTTTGCTCTTGTTCGACAACAGTTGCAACGTTTGCAACTTCATCTACATTAACAGATTCTGATAATATTACCTCATCTGTTTGAGTTAAATTCATTTCTTTAAGTTTGGTATCCTCAACAGTTGTAAGAGTGAATTCAATACTCTTTTCTTGAACAGGAGTTAAAGTTTCCAAAACAAGTGGTTGTAGATTCTCGCTTAATACCAATTTTTCACCGGCTATTTCAAAAGTTTTACCGGTAATACTGATATCAGCCATATGACCAGAAGTACTTGCTTCTTCAATAGATACCACTTGTTCTAAAGTTGGTAGAATGTTTTCTTTAACAGCCAGAGTTTCATGAGCTTCTTCCACGCTGTTACCAGCAAATTTTTCGTTTTCTTCTAGATGCTCAAGTATGACTGATTCGACCTGAGTTGGAACAATGTTTTGGTCTTCAACATCATCAGTTTGATACGATACCTCTGCAAACGTGTCAATAGGTGTCACTGGTTCTAAAACTAGAGGTTGAGAGTTTTCACTGAAAGCATGCGCTATCTTTTGCTCTTGTTCGACAACAGTTGCAACGTTTGCAACTTCATCTACATTAACAGATTCTGATAATATTACCTCATCTGTTTGAGTTAAATTCATTTCTTTAAGTTTGGTATCCTCAACAGTTGTAAGAGTGAATTCAATACTCTTTTCTTGAACAGGAGTTAAAGTTTCCAAAATAAGTGGTTGTAGATTCTCACTTAATACCAATTTTTCACCGGCTATTTCAAAAGTTTTACCGGTAATACTGATATCAGCCATATGACCAGAAGTACTTGCTTTTTCAATAGATACCACTTGTTCTAAAGTTGGTAGAATGTTTTCTTTAACAGCCAGAGTTTCATGAGCTTCTTCCACGCTGTTACCAGCAAATTTTTCGTTTTCTTCTAGATGCTCAAGTATGACTGATTCGACCTGAGTTGGAACAATGTTTTGGTCTTCAACATCATCAGTTTGATACGATACCTCTGCAAACATGTCAATAGGTGTCACTGGTTCTAAAACTAGAGGTTGAGAGTTTTCACTGAAAGCATTTACTAACTTTTGCTCTTGTTCAGTAAACGTTGCAGCGATTGAAACTTTATCTACATTAACAAATCCTATAACAGGGCTACGTTCTTTTATAGGAGTTAATGATTCTACCACCATCAGCTCTGCACTTTCACTTAAGGCTAATATTCTAGATCTGCTTTCGTCAGTTAAAACGGTAGCTTCAATTTCAGTAGAAACAACTTCTTCCAAAAGGACCGGTTCATTATCAAGCACTGGAACCACAATTTCGGATTTGATTTCAGTTGATTTTTTGGCAATCATTGGCTTCGTTTCAGTTATAGGTGTTAAAGATCCTAGAACCATGGGTGAAGAAGTTTGACTTATCACTTTAGGCGTAACAAGTGTAACTTTGTTTACTTCAACCTCATTATTCGAACTTGTGTGGATGGTTTCAGGAATAATATAACAAACTTCTTGGTTTGATACGACTTCATTTTCAATAGAAGTATTTTCTGTTATAGATGTTACAGATTCAAAAACGATAGGTTGAGATAATTCACTAATATATTCATGAAATCTTTTATCTTGCACCTCAGAAATATTTCGATAAGTACCATCGATGACACTTTCTAAAATGACTGGTTTGGTTTCTTGTCCAGGAATCACCATTTCATGAATTTCCGTCTCTAATTGAACAGCAGCCACAGAACATAGATCTTTAGTAAGAGTCAAAGGCTCTATAACTATTGACTGATAAGTTTCGCACAAAGCTACCTCTGCTCCTGTGCTATTGTTCACCAGATTTACATTTTTTGATAAAATGAAAGGTTCAATTATTTGCAAAGCTGGCTCGGCGATTTGTGTAATGATTTCTTCATTAGAGGAAAATGCTAAAAACAAGGGCTTTTCGTTGGACTTTAATACATTGATAGTTTGTGTTTGTTCATGTGCAGTTATAATCTCATCGTTTGGGTTCGTAGTCTCGTGAACTAATAGAGATGTATCTTTCAGTGTCTTCTCAACACTTTCAGAGAGTATGTCTGAAAATATGTAAATCTATTGAATATTTATGTAAAGGGCATGCGAAATTGTAAGCGTTATCTCGGCAAAGTAGAATTTAAAGAATTTTATAAGTATTTTTATCGTAAAGATCATTCGTTTTCCCATGATTATGAGTGTTAAAACAATCTACGACGTTACTTTTATATATTTAGCATTGACTTAGTTATTATTTGCGATAAACACTTTAACTATGATATGAAGAATTATTATCGAATAATGATGTTTGCAAAACATATATTTTGCCCTACCAACATGACCATAAAGTATTTGTTATTATTTTAATAAATATATTATTACGCTAACTACAACGCCATTAAGTGAGTTATGTAAATAATTCTTCGTCTTTTACCGTTTTGATTTTGCGTTAAATCTAAATTATCGCAAACCCGTTCGTTTTGTTCTCGTTGTTTCGTTTGTATATTAATGTCATCTTCCGCAATATTATCACCTTGTTTAATATCCTCTGCATTAATAGTTTTAACTTTTTCTGCTATTATAGTTGTGGTCCTTATTTCGGACTCATCTGTAACTTCCACATTTTTGCCTTTAGTAAGGAGTTCATCAGGAACGTTATCAATTTGGACTTCAGCTAAAATATTGCCTTTTTGATCTTCTGATTCAGCAGATTCATCTTGCAAAACTGGCACTATTTCTGGAGGCAGTTCTAGTACATTACCTTCATTGTATGAATGATTGTTCAAATTGACTAAAACTGCTTTATCTTTTGACTTTATGTCATCGGTTATTTCTTTATTTTCGTCAAATGTCAAATTTGATTCTGAAATAGTAGACTTTTCATAAAGCTTATACATATCCTTAAAGTTTTTATGTTAAATGGTTTGTTTAAACATGGCAGATAATGATTGAGTTATAAAATGCCGATATAGATGTTAGAATTATTACGAAACACTGACAAATATATATTAATAAGGAAGATTTTATAAAGTAATATTTAAAGCTTGTATCTAATTATTAGATGCTACTTTTTACGCAAAATTGTCTTACATTAATAGGATTACCCTTATTTTTGTTTAATTAGAATTATTTTTATCTACAAAAAAATTACAACACTCGATCATTAATTAAGACTTAGCGTTTTAATAAAAAGCTATAAAGAGTTCTTAGTTTCTTTTGAAATAAGTAACGATGTAACGTAGTATTATTAGTTGTTTTAATTTACCGGTAAATTTGAGTGAATCCGATGTTTCTTCTAGACCTTGCAAGCTTATTTTTTCACTATCCAATTCAATCAATCCAAAACGACTATCAAATTCTTTCAAAACGTTTTCTTTCAGAGTTTCTCCTACAGTCTTACTTAGACATATGGCTTCAACAGTAGTAACAGTATCTACACCAGTTGCTTGAGCAGTACCTGGCAACTCTACTTGAAGAACGTCACCCACTACTGGAATTATAATAGTTTTAGCAGTTTCCATTAGTAATGATTCTATTACGTCGCTTCGAGCAGCAGTCTCTGTAACATCATCAGTGGTTGTAATTGTTTGATGTTTAACTGTTATTTTCGTGAGCGCTTCATTTTCTGAAAGTACATCTACAATTGAATCTATATTCGAATCAACATATGGCATTGTAGGTTCTGATATATCATCAACATTTTTGTCGTCTTGTATTTCTTCCTTAGATAGACTAGTATTTTCACCATTATCAGAGGTTCTATCACCAGCGTCTTTAACAAATACATCCACTTTAGATTTATCAATAACACTGTGCATTGTGTTAACTTCGGACGTAGTTTCTTCTGCGTTAATACCATTTGAGTCTTCAACGCTTTTATCATCCGAAAGAAGCACAGAACTTTGTGATATTACGGCATCAAGTTTACTAGCAAAACATTCTGCAATATCGAGAATATTAAGCAACGCTTCTTTGCTTATTACTGGTTCCGATTGTTCTACACCTTCTAGAACTACTAATTGTAATGCTAACAAAGCACTATTTAGGTCTTGTACTAATAAAACTTGGTCATGACTAATTTGTGTGTTATCGTTTAGTGTTTCTTGAAGAGCTAAACTTTCACGTAACTGACGAGCTACTATTATTGATTGAGTGAGTTCTGTATTTTCTGAAGCAGTAGACAATTTATTGACTATTTCAGTTATATCGTCGGTTAAGTAGTGATCAATGATGTGTAATATTGTGTCTGCAAAAAATCATAGAATATATAATATTTTAATGCGATAAAAAGAAGACGTGTGAGACTGGAAAACATTATTATTGTATTATAAGTGAGATAATAGCAAGAATTAACCTTGAAACTTGTGTTATAAAATCCTAGCTATTTTACTTGTAGAATTTTAAGGACCATTCGTAGTTTTGCTGTAGTAAACACAGTTTTAAAATTGCGATATTCACGAATAACATTGAAAATATTAAATCACTGGATCGACTCCAATATTTTTGGAGAAAAGTAGATACATGTTAATGTAGAGAAATAATATTTGATATATTCCTAATTTAAGTAAAAGCATATTGAAATTTAAAGTATAAAGATTATTAAAAAAAAAATGTGTTTGTACAAGTATCGTTAAGATCTACCAAGGCAATAAAACGTGGAAGTTTTATTGCCTTGGTAAATTAAATAAAAAGTAAGAGGCTGTAAAACGTGGCTATGTGTTAAATGTGTGTGTATTTGTACGTTGCAAAATGAGAGAGCGAGTTATCATGGTAATGAGTGCCACTAACTACATTAAAATACAGGTGTCGAAGTCAAAAAGCTTAAAGTATTTTATAATTTATGCGATAGGTCGCGTTTAGGGTGTAACGGAAAGATGCTATTATATTTTGAATACTGTAAAGATTGATTGGATTCTTGCAACTTTCCGTTACGCCCTAAATATAATTATGAAGTGAGAGCTAAGGCTCAAAGAACTGAAGCTGGGATAGGTCCCTGCTCATAATAAACAATGTCCTCAGTCCAACTTCACTAATTGCTAGGCTTCTCTTCGTTTGTGCCAACCATAATTAAATACCATAATATTTCATAATAAAAGCAAAGACCATCATTGTTAATAATGCTAAATGAAAATTAATAAACTGCCGAGCATAGATGCGATATATATTTACATAAATTAAAACGTAACATAAAAGCATAGCTGTGCTCTTCGATAATAACTGCTGCAAAGAAGAAGTAAGTATTTGTACATTTACACTGATCTTAAAATAATTTCTTTTAACGCTGCCAGCCGTGCAATTGCAATTTATTATTTTGTGTATTAGGCTTGATATGCCCCTTATGTATTACAGGTACTCTTTATGGAATAACTACACAGTATGGAAGATTAATGTCTGAGTAACAACTACAAATTATTATCATAAATTGAGTTATTGACGCCGTATGACAGCTTTCATACAGACCTTCACCCATGTTTAAAGCCAACAAGAGGCTTTAGGGAAGTGACATTGTATCAACGAATTGGCGGGATAGAAATTGGTAAAATTTCAAAAATGTATGGGATTGTCAAGTGCATCGAAATATCACGTGATCAATTTTGGCATTTCGAAAATTGCCATCTCTGATAGAATGACATTGTCTAGAGCAGGGGTCACCAAATGGCGGACGACCAACCTATGTTGGTTGGATCGAATATAAACAGTACAATATAATTTACGTGTATTACTTGAGCACGTAATTTAATCATCTTATCAAAATCTCCTTTGATTTTATATCCATATTTAAGTTATTACTTCAGTCTTAACAACGTAAATACACGAGATGCTGTAAAGGCCGGGGGATGGTAGGTAGCTTTACACCTTACGGACCGCGACGGTCTTATTATTTTAAAATTTGACCCTAAATGAAAGTAATTGAGACCCCTGGTCTAGAGCCTCAGATCTCCGTGTCAATGTACACGTTACAGTTAGCAGTGAGTTCTAATAAAAAATCAAATATTATTCTTGTTTTAAGAATCATACTGTGTAGCTATTTAGCGTTTTAGAATATCAAAAGCACTACAAAATTAAACAAATCGTAAATATTAGCGTCACAATGTTTATTTTCATTACCAAGAGCTATCTTCTCTGTTTCCTTTGGTTGAGGAGCGGTTTCTTCAGAAGGCTGTTTAGAAACTGTTTCAATAGTTTCCTGCAGAAGTAAATCAAAAGAAGGTTCAGACATTTGAGCATCTGCAAAAATTTCAGCTTGCTCAGCCTCAGTAGCTGGTTCAGGAACTTTAGTATCTTCCACCTTCTCTGAACTTAAAACAAAATTATCTTCTTGTGGCTTTTGTATATCGTAGCTTACAATTTTTTCTTGGATTGACTGTTCTTGCGCAAGCGGTTCTATTATTACGAATTTAATTTCATTTGTCGGTTCAACAGTTTCTGTAATCGCTGTTGCCGCACTCGAGGTAGTTACTAACTTTGCTTGCTCTAAAGATTGAGGCTCTACTACATCGGCGGTAGTAAATAATCCAACACTTTCTGTATCCAATTTAGATTCAATAACTTTTGATTCTAATTCAAGAGATTTACTTTCATCTTGTTGTAATGGATTTATTTCGTCAGCTTCAGCAAAATTTGTAGTTTCTTTACCAACAAACGGTTGCTCTGCTATGATGGCTTTACTAACAGCATTGTCTTGTTCCAAAGGTTGAGACTCTACTATATCAGTAGCCGCAATTATTTCAACACTGTTAGTAACCATCTGTGTTTCAGTTTCAGCAACTTTCAGTTTCTGTTCAATTAATTTGTCTACAAATTCACTTGATGTCTCTTCTTGATTTAGTAGCGTAACTTGTTCTAAGTCAATACAAGTTGTTTTTTCTTCACCAACAGCTACAGGTTGCTCTATTATGGCATCACTAACGGCTATTTCTTGGTTCAATTGTTGATCCTCGAATGCATCAGTAGCCACAGTTATTTCAACACTGTCAGTAACCAACTGTGTTTCAGTTCCTATAACTTTAATTTCCTGTTCAATTGATTTGTCTTCGAGTTCGCTAGTTGTCTCATTTTGATTAAGTGGTGTTACTTGTTCCACGTCAACACAAGTTATAGTTTCTTTGCTGATAGCTACCGGTGGCTCTATTATACTTCTAACGTCTATGCCTTGTTCTAAACTCTCATCAGTACTAACAGCAGAAATAGGCTCAATGTTTTCGGAAACCATAGTTTCAACTGTTGTAGGTTTATCGTCTATGGACTCTATGTTTTCCATTTTTTCAGCAGTGATAGTTTCAGTCTCTATAATTTCTCCAACAGATTTTTGAGGAGCACCAATTTCGGATTCTAACTGACCTACTAAAACGGTTGTTTGGACCGTCAAATCTAAAGCACACTCTTCAGTTACTTTAACATCAACATGTTCGCTGTCCTTAACCAATGCATCCGTATCCTTGGACTGTTCTTCAATAATTGGTGAAATTTTTGCTACGGATTCGTGGACTCCTATTTCTAATTTTGTGATGTCAATTGCAAATTCACTTTCTTTCAAAGGTATTTGTGAGTCAAGAACCGCTTCTTTTTCTAAAACTAAAGGCTTAATTGCTTCTTCAACAGTAACCATCGCTGTATTGACAACTTCGTTAGCAAATTCATGAATAGTGGTAACAGTTGGTGAAACTTCTTGTTCTAATGGTTTTACAGTGTCTTCAACGATAGTGCTTGTAGCGACTGCGTAGTCACTGTCTGAAATTTGTTTCACTATGGGCTCTTCAGGCACTATTACATCTGCTTGCTGTAATGTTACTTTTTCAGCTTCTACATCAGTTTCCACACTTTTGCTGGCTATCTGACTCTCTGTTGCCTGTTTTTCTTTTTGGGACATTATTTCTGCAGTCATTGCATCTTTACTTACTGAAAGTTCATCAGTTACTAAGTCTGAACTAATGCTTGCCTGATTTTCGACTTGTAAAATATTTTCGCCTGCGTTTTGAATTTGTTGTTCAGTAAATTTAACAGGAGTATTCAATACATCTTCAGGCAGTTCTACAGTTTTAACCTGAGGGGTTTTAAGCGATTCACTTTTAGTTTCTATTGTCACCTCCGGTTCTAGCAAGGAATCTTCTTCAACTAAATCGCTTGCAGATTCCGCTTGCACTGTAATTGGTTGATTATCTCCGAGAAGCACAACTGGTTGTATTGATGCATGAGCCTGTTCCAATAGCTGTGAGGTGTCTGTATCAGTTATAGGTGTGTCCGCCACGGTATCATGTTCGCGTTCTTCCGGGGGCTTGATACTTTCTGTATCTACAACAGCAGTAGTATCAGCTGTTTCTGTTAAGAGTTGGTCTGCTAACTTTTCCTTGGCGGTAGATTCAATAACCGCTGTTACATTATCCTCAAGGATTGGTTCCGGAACTACTTTGATAGTTCCTTGGTCTACTATTTTAGTTACATCAGAAGTAACATCTTCAACAGTTTCTGTAGTAGTAAAATCTTCAGTTTTTCCTTGTAAATTATCAACTTCAAAGCTTACTTGTGCCACATTTTCAGGCAAACTTTCGGTTTGTTTAAGAATTTCTCCCGTATCAGTTGTAGTCTCAGCTTTATCAGATATCTGGGCAGTTTCAACGGTTAATTCTGTCACTTCTTCCTTTTCTTCTAGTGTGACTTGTTGTACTTGTTCTTGAGATATTACAGCAGCAATTTCCAAAGATAGATGTGTACTAGTATTGGCGAGCTTTTGCAGCGCTTCTTGTCCAATCACTTTTTCTAATTCATCGGCTGAGTCCAATGCAAGTATTTGTACCGTAGATAAAGCATTTTGAAGTTGTTGAAATTGTTCAGCGTTCGTCACACTAATTATTGCGGCAGTATTGTCTGCAGCTCTCTCGATAGTCTCACGTAAGTCACATGCAACTGCTATCGATTTTATAAGTTCATCGACATTCATAATCGCAGCTATTTTATCGATAGTTTGGACAATGTTGTCTGATAAGAATTCATTGATGTTTTGTAATAGTGTTTCTGAAAATATGTAACTTTAAGTAAGTGTGTAGTCAAGTTTTGGTATAATTAAAATCTATAGTGAGATTAATGTGTGATAATGAGATAACTTTGTCTAGTGTTACATGTATTTAAGAAATAATAATACGCAATAATCGCGATCTAATAAGCACATTAATACTTATAATATATCTACAAGCTTAAACCAATATCCACTTTCATTGAGCATTTTCATAGTAATATTGTTTTTTTTATTTATGTTGAAGGTTTTTATCGATATACTTACGGATTAGTTCTGTAATCCAAAAGTATTTTGAAGACAAGAGATACAAAATGTTATCAAACGCGTTTAAGTTTGATAAAACGTTTGCTTTACAGACCCACTTATTTAAATAGCAATTTTTGCTTCAAAAACAATGTGGTAAATAGCACAACAGTAAAAATATATCCAGTATGTCACAAAGCAAGCTGATTAAAATGATAGAATTACCTGTTGTTGCTTTTGGCAGTGGTTCCTCAGATTTCTGAATGGCCTTTTGTGCAGCCACCACCTGATTGTCACTTACTGACACTTCTTCTAAAATAATAGGTTCAGTTTCTTTAGTAACTGCTATTGCTTCACATACTTTAGTAGTGACTTCCGCTGATTCTACTTCAGCCAATTCAAAGAATGGTTGAGTGGTTTCCAATAAATCTATTGTTTCTGCTTTATGTTTTATTTCTTGCACTTCAGCATCTTCCTCTACTCGATGAACTTCAATAGTTACACTCTCTTTATCTTCAGATACAGTAGGTTCTACAGAAGCAACATCAACCGTTTTAATTTCTATTTTTTCGTCTGATACAGATGCTTCAACTACTTTGGACTCTGAAGTTTTCGACTGCGTAACATTAGATGAAACTGTTTTGAGCTTGACATCTTTAAGTTGATCAAATAATGTTGGTGTTGTTTTTACTCCTACGAGGTCAGCACGCAAGTTTTCAGTAATTTTAGCAACTTGCTGTAAGGTATCATTGTTGATTGAAGGGATTTCTGCTAAAGTGTCCAAGGACAGGTTTTCCAATGCTTCCAGAGCAGTTTGCAGCTGTTGTGCTAGTTTTGCATGTTGATTGTTCAACTCGTCTTGCAGAACATCACTAGTTTCTGCTTTTAATTCGACTTCAGAAGCAGCGATGTTCTCACGCATTTCTTTAGCAATACTAATCGATTGCTTCAATTCTTCAGCTTTGGTGACGTTGGCTAGTTCATTGATCACTTCTGTTATATCATCAGATATGAACTGATCTATATGCAGAACTAACATTTCTGAAAAATAAAATAACATGTATTTGAAAGAGAAAATGAAATTTAAACAGACATGAATTAAAATTACAAGGAGTATAATATTTTGCATTATAAGTAGAGATAAATACAAGTACGTAACTAAAACACCAAAATAACAAAAGATTATTACCAATGAAAGCTTTAGGAGCCTCTTTTAGCTCAGCCTGACTTATTTCAACATCAACCTGCTGCTCATCGACGGCAACTTCATACAACACTGGTCCGAGATCTTCAATAACAACAGCACTTTCTGATTCTAACTTCAATTTCTCTACAGATGCCACTTCTAGGGCTTGGTCTCCTACAACTAAACTAAACGCAGCATCTTCTTTAGGAACAATTTCTGTATAAACTACTTCAGTTTGTTCCAGAACAACCGCTGCGGTGCCCACGATGGCAAGAGCTTCTTCCGTTTCGGTTTGACCCGACTCAATTATCGTTTCTGAAGGTATAAGCTTGGCGTCTTCTGTTGTAACAATTTCTTTAGTTTCAGCGATTGACGTCTCTAACATTTCCGTTGTAGCAATTAATTGTTCAGACGATGAAACTTGCTCGACAACACCAATTTGGTCTAAAATGGTTGCTTCTGATCCTACCGTGGCTATTACTAACTCTGAGGTAGTTATGGTAGCTTGACTTTCTACATCTTCAATCTTTTTTAGAGCTTCAGTAAAAGATTCTGCAGGAGCTTGTAGCGCCACTCTGATGCCAGTGACTGCGACTAAATCTGCTTGTAACTGTGCAGTAACTTGAGCAATTCGCTGAATTACTTCAGTACTGAGTGCTGGCGCTAACTCTTGTACGCTGTCAAATACTTGAACTTGCAACGCAGATAATGCAGTATGGAGTTTTAAAGCCAACCTGTTCTGTTCTTTGCGAACTTCTTTCACTCGTTCAGGAATTTCTTCTCCTTCTGGGATAATTTCTGAGGCAGCAATACTTTCTCGTAACTCTTTCGCAATATCCATGGTCTCTTTTATATCATCAATCTTTATAACAGCAGATATTTCTTCCACTATTTCAATTAATTCTATATATTGGTCGATGTGCTGTATGATTTGTTTAGCTTTTTCTGAAAATGGAATATTTTATTTACTTAAATATTAATTGCTTTAAAATTATGAACACAAGTAGAATAAAGCATTATAAAACTGTAAAATGACTGATCTATCGGCAAAGTCGACGTTTCTTATTAAAATCTAGAAAGAAATATGGAAAACACGAAATAATGGAATGTTATTGAACTGATTCTCTTGATCAAGATGATTTTGTAATAAAAAGGTGCTGTAATATAATTATTCATTTGACGAAACACTTTAAAGCTTAAAAATATCGGTTGCGCGTCACGATGGCGTTTGTACAAAGCTCTGATTAATATCGACTAAGCCAGATTATTGATATCCACTCGAACTTTACCTTCTTTAACTTCTATATTTTCCAATATATCATTTTTTTCCAACTCGACCAATAGCTGATAAGCCGCAAGGAATACTAGCTTCATATTTTCTGTTTCTAATTGGTTCTTTCCATTGTACGCATCTGTACTTTGCCAATTGAATTTGGACATAATAGCTTTTAGAGATTTAATTTTTTTGGCTTTTAGTTTTGATATTTTGGAAAAAGCCAACTCTTCCGGATTAAGTGCCAATAGTCCTTGTAGTTCAGTAGCAATAGTCAAGCTTTCGTTCAAATCAGCGTCGCTGAATGTACCTGACGCGACTAATAAGTCCATTTCAATACCTATGAAACGGTCTATTGCGTTTTCCAATGAATCGATATTTGAATTGATATCTATAAAAAATTTCGATAGAAAAATTTATTAAAAATTTTGTAAAACATAAGATTGCCTTCTATTGAAACGGTGTATTTATTTTTAAACAATAGTTTTACGAATATGCAATTAATTTTATTAACTTAGATATCAGTTGTTTATTGTCCATAATGCCTAACAAAAAAAAAATATATATGTAAAGCTCACCTTTAGGAAGTTTATCTTCACTATAAATGTTGGCTTTATCCGAAAACAAAATACCTTGCATTGACTTCTCAATTTCTTCAACAGGCTTGGCAATTTCTTTGACAACCTGAGCAACTTGAACATTTTCTATAGACCGCAAACTGTCTTGTATCGAGTGTATCTCCTTATCTACTTCCATTATTAGAGAAATCTCTTCATTTGCTATAGCTTCTTCAGTTTCTATCCTTTCCATCATTTCTTTATGTTTTTCAGTCATTGTTTGAACAAGAGACTCCGTAGTTGTTATATCAACGGATATCGAATCTTCATCTACACCTCTAAGAACTTGCTCTTGAACATTTGCTAATTGGCTGTGTAATGCTTGTAGAGGCTCTAACATTTCTGTCAAAACTGCTTTCAAAGGACCTTCTTCCAACTTTTGTTTTGGAATTTTCACTTCAAGAAGGCTCTCTTGTAAAACATCCGTGCAATCAGACAAACATTTTAGTAATATTAAAGTTTTGCCTGTACCACTCGCATCTTTGAAGTCGTGATGTTTCTCAATCACAGTTGAAACCTTTTCTAACATGTCTTTTGTAACTTCGTCCATGCTCTGGATTTTAACTTCGTCAACAAATGTAGCGAATTCTTCAATCATATTAGCCAAAGTACTGTCTTCAACCACGTTAGGTTTGGCATTTTTGATTTCTTGTAAAATTTCTGCTTGTACATTTTCTACAGAAGGTTTAGCTGTTTCTAATATTGCCACGAATTTGTCAATAGTTTCGAAAATTTGTTTATCATGTTTAATTTCTTTTACAGCTTTAAGTACTTGTGCCGAGTTTTCAAACTTAGCCAAAGGTGTTTCAATCAAAAGTTCTGCTTGTGAATTGACTATCTTCACAAGAGAATTTTGAACATTTTGGAGGCAATCATCGGCATGAAGCAGAAAAGTAGCCAAGCAGCCGTTTACGTCATCAGTCAATTTCAATTCTAACTTCTTCGTCTTAAAGTCATTAATTGTACTTTGCAAAGTACTGAACTCTTGTAATAATCTTATAATCTTTTTATGAGTTGTTGCTTTAGATATAAGACAGCGGAGAATGGTAAATTCATTTTTGCAAGTCTTGAAGAAGTCTTCTACCATCATAAGGTCAGCCATTGGCATATCATTTGTGGAATCTTGCACCACGTTAACAGCACTGTCTACGATATCTTCCATTAACATAAGAGAGTCCGATTCCATTTCAACTGCAACTTGAGGTGTGGTGCAAGTCAAATCTGAAGCTCGAGAAAGATCAACGAAATCATATTGCTCTAGTACAGCAATGTTGCTTTGTACTTCATCAATAGTTTGAATTAGTTTTGCCTCTTGAGCCAATTTCTCCGAGGCTTGTGGAGTAAATTGAATCAACTCCTCTTGCACGGTAGCTACTTTTTCATATAACTCTTCGGTAATCATTTTAACTTGTTCAATCCTGATTCCTTTGGAAAAATCAGTAGCATCTAATAAACTGTCAACAGTGCGTTCCAAAGCTTTTACTTCTTCTGCAACTGGAATAGTCTCTACTGCTTTAGTAGTTTCAATAATGTCTTTTAAATGCTCACACACTTCTCTAAGTGCACCGACTTTGTTCGCTATTTCGACGGTATTGTCAGCAGTTTGCATGGCAGGGAACACAGCGAGCATACACTTATCTAAATGCTCTTTGAATTCAGATACGCTCTGAATCACGGAATGTATTCTTTCCGTCGGCATCTCTAATAAATTTTCATATATTGGAATGTTACTTGTGTCTAACACCGACAAACTTTGCTGTAGTTCCTGCATCGGCTCAGCAATAGCTGTAAGTTTTGAGGGATTGATTAAGTTGGCAATCTCATTTGATCCCTCCATCAGTAAAGGGTGAAGAACCTCTTCGATTCCAGAATGCAATTCACCTAAACCTATTACGAAAGATTTTAAACTAGAATAATCACTGACTTCTGATAACGTATCTAACGCGTCAATGATTTCAGGAATTTGTAATACAGTAATGTGTTCGTGCAATGTTTGTAGCGCTTGTGCCGTTGCAGTAGTTTGCAGTTCCTGGTTGAATAGTGATATGGCCTGCTCTACCGCAGTTTCTTCGGCAGCTGGTAGTACTAAGCGGTCAGATGGGAGTATATCTGCGGTAGTCTTTATTCCCGATATATCTTCAAGAGTAGACATATCGTCTGCCGCTTCTACTGCTGCCTGTTCCTGTATCATTACAATACAACTTTGGAGATTTTGAACTGCGCTGGCCATGTAAACACTGACATCATAAGGAGTAAGATCATCACCGTATTGCGAAATTACATCTTGCTGTAATATTTCAAGTGTCATGTGGAGCTCGTGAATAGGTTCAGCTATCGTAGACATAACTTCACTGTTTTGTTTCAAACTTTCGAGATTTTCAACAATTTGTTGGTTAAGTACAATAATGTTCTGGTTTAGTTCACAAAGTGGGGTAGCAAAAGTCTGGGCTAACGATGACACTTCTGAAATATCAGAAATATGTTCTTCGTCAACTCCACTAGCTTTAATAGAAGCTACACTTCGTTTTAGTTCCTCTAGAACGGGACAAATGTTCTCCAATGTAGGAGAAATGCTTGTCTTGAAATCCTGGGTCGATTCAATTGCCTTAACATTTTCGATTGCGGCTATTGCCTGGTCGATATGTTCCATTACAATTTTGGCTTTTGTTTCGTCATACTCATGAGGAGCTATGGGTTGTATGTGTCCGGAATCAACATGAATGCTGATTTCCTCAGCTGTGTTAATAGCCTCTTGAATATTGACTAAAGTATCAGAGATATTAGTTAGAAGAGAACAATTGAGCTCTGAATCAAAAACGTTTGAAATAAACTGATCTTGAATGATTCTTAAGGTATTGTTGAGGCTAGCAAGAGACAACACGTTGTCAACATCTAAATTCTTGATTGAGGCATTGATTCTATTAACTGCATCACAAATTTCCATCAGAGCAAAGTATTTCTTAGACTCGTTACTCTCTATTACATTTTCCAAGACTTTAGTTAAGTTTTTGTGGAATACAGTCATGTGATTCTTAATTTCTGGCGTTGGTTCTAATCTTGGCAGATTATTTTCTAAAGCGATAAGTATTTGGGCCATTTTTTGTAGAGCGTCCAGTTTATTTTCACTCTGCAGAACATCAAATGTTCCAACGTTTTTCTCAATAACCTCTATTTGTGTTGATATTTTATACAGGTTTTCTTTAATTGAAGCTACTGCCCGTTTCAGAACGGCTTCATCTTCGCCTTCAGATTCTGTAGATAATTGCTCGAAAGAACTTCTTAGTTTAACAACGGACTCCATAACGGTTTCAATAATTTCAGTATTGTATTTATTTAAGGGCGCAGTTGATTCCTTTACTGAAAGTGTTTCAATTTGTTCCAAAGCCGTTTGCAGATCTTGTATAGAAGCAGACATATCATTGAGTAAAACTTCACTGTTGCGCACCTTAACGACGTCTATTAACTTTCCACAATCAGCACTCTCAGCTATACAAAGTAAAGATATAAGTGGACTTTTTAGTTCGAACACTGCTTTTTGTGTGTCTCTCAGATGCTTGACCTCAAGAGAAGGTTCATCCACTTTAATTTCACTGGCTTCGCTAAGAAGATTCCTGGCTTTGATAGTGTCAGCAGAGAATTTGATAACAGTGCTCATTTCATTATTCAACGACTCGATTTCTGTGAGAACTCCTTCTTCAATGAGTAGGTAGTCTTTGGACGTAACGGAATTGATCTCTGAGATTAATTTCTGCATTTCACTGCCGCATGTTTCGACAAATGCTACACAAGTTTTCTTAACAAGAGTTTTGCTGTCACTTTCCATATCAATGCATTTTTCAATAATAGTCAGCGACTGCTGAAGAGCTTTCAATGGCTGGGGTAAACTATTGAATAATGTACTGCTAACTTCTTTTGATTCTAAAGCTGTTTCTTTGGCAGCATCTGCAATACTGTGGATTTCCGACAGTGGAGATATCAAGCTACTGATAATTTCCAAACTTCTTGAAGCAGTTGCTGCCGATGACATGAGTTCTGATTTGAGAATAATATCTCTTTCAATAATTTGGACGTCGTTTATAACTTTAGATAATGAGGTACTGATGCTAACCATTTTAGTTTTGAATTCTTCATCAGTAATTTTGGGTTTCTTGGGCATTTCCATTTCAATTGATTCTTTTTTTCGTAGGGCTTCTTCTCTTGACTTGCTTACAGACTTCTCACTCCCAGAACTGGAACGTCTAGAACTACGGCTAGTACGGCGTTCTCTTTTAGGTTTTACAACAGGAGCTGGCTCGGTGTCCAAGTGCTTCAAAGCTTCATCTTTAAATAGAATAGTTTTAGTGGGTTCTGATGACTCTGGTCCTTCTTCCCCTGATGGTTTCGAAGACTTTGATTTAGGTTTTTCGGAACTGTGTGCACTCGCAAAGCTTTGCAGATCAGATATGGCTTGTGTGTCATCGTCTCTCTTTTCTTCCGACAGTGATTGATCACGTGATAAACTGAAGAAGTCGTCGGCACTTCTCTGGGAATCCGACTTTTTCCTTCCTAGTTTTAGATCCGATTTTTCATCCGATAACAACGCCATAGTTTTTTCTAAGTAATCCTCTCCACCGATATCAAAGTCTTGATCTAATGACAGCTGTGGTGGGCCGTTTTCGTCTGCTATGGATAAGTCTTCGAGATCAGCTTCTGTACGCATATCCTCATCAGGCGACACAAAGTATTCTGGTGAGACGTCAATAATAACTGCCTCCATCAACAAATTACCTGACGTAGATGTTTCTTTAACGAACCTTAACGGTGGAAGTTCAACCACGTTGTGTTCTGTAATATTTTCCGATAATTGATCAGCGTACATTTCCACTATTTGTAAAGCTTCTTCTTCGGTCAAGTCTGGAGTTTCGTAAAGAGATACAGACACTTCTTTGCCATCGAATGAGAAAGATATCTCTCCCTTATCGTCAAGAGTGGTGACGTCACCGACAGGTGTGTCGTACATCTGTGAAGTTCTTTCTTCATGTATCGTGCTAAGAGACAAATTTCTTTGTAGAGCTTGTTCTTCAGCTTTCTTCTTCTTGGCTTTCATTGAATCATCGAATCCTAGTAGTGAGGCAGAACTGGCAGCAATGCCCATACAATTCTGTGCTTCACAAGTGTAAGTTCCAAGACAGCAGGTCCCGTCTTGACCGGATATTATCCTGTGAATATCACCAGGTTTTAATTCCTCGCCATCTTTGTACCATTTGAGGACAGGTTGTGGGACACCGATGACCTTACACTCAAGGTTTACGGCTCCTTCGTCAGATAGTATTGCTTGTAGATTTTCTAAGAATCTTGGTTTCTTGTAATGTCTAGGTATGATTAGTTTGAGGAAACATGAAGTGACGCTGTGGCCGAAGTCGTTCATGGCGACACACTTCCACTCGGCCTGGTCGAGGAACTCGAGGCTCTGTATGTCGAGGTAGCACACGCCGCGCTCTTCTCGGCCGAGGTGGCAGCGAGAGGACTCGTCCACCGGCTGGTCATCTCGGTACCAGAGTACCGATGGTTCAGGCGGAATGGCGACTGAAACCAAACACAAAACACGTTAAAATTAAACAAAGAATAAATCCAGACAACTTCTATTGACCTTTTTCTCAAAATGATTACTATTTGAATGTAATCTTTTTTTTAAACGAGCTTACCGTTCATTCCCATCCAAACCAAACGTGTATGCAAAATTTAATATTAATCGGTTGAGGATAACTGCTTTAAAATTCAGTTGAAAGATTTGACCCGAACATAAATACATACATATATTGCAAGTTGATAAAAACAAAAAATTATTATAAAATAAAAATAAACCCAAATGCTTCAGAAGCAAACTTAAAAGTCGGAAACAAGAAAATCATGCTATGCAGTCGGAGGATACATATGCGCGAGCTGGCTGACCAAAACCAGACCGACTTTTAACTTCGCTTTTGAAGCAGTTGGGTTTTTTGTTATTTTTAAATATTTTTTTTATTTGCAACTTTCTAGTTTTTTTTTTTTAATATTAGGTAAATTTATATTATATGTACCCACAATATGGCGCCCAAAATCAGCCATATTTCTATTTTCCAATTTTAATGTAGCCAGTGACACTCGCAGGGCTAAGACGAATCGATTGACGTGGAAATCATCAAAATCGGTTAATGCGTTTGGTCTCTAGAACGCCACATAGGAAAAAACATACATACATACATACAAACATACATAAATACATAGACTGATAAACACATTACCCTCCTTCGGCAGTCGGGTAAAAACTTGTAAAAATCGAACTCATTTGTTTCAGATCAAATAGCTGATGCCTGCATTGCTAACATTAAATGTATTTCACTCATTATAAAAATAAGGTCGAATAAATATTAAAGTAAAAATGTTTTACTTTGCATTTATCTTCAAAAGGTGCATTGCGTATTAAACCTATTCAACCCATGACTTAATCTTACCGTTTTACTAAACTATGCGTTAAAATAAGACTAAAGATTTAAAAAATTAGATCACCTTTTACTGTAAAACGGAATGGCTCATCAATTTTCGCTTCGACGCTCTTCAATCCCTGAATGAACTTCGGGGCCTGATTCTTGGAGAACAGCTGTAGTTTCTCTTCCTCATTCAGCTGGTTCTGGATGTCTTCCACGGTTAGTTCCGCAGAACTGCTGGCTTGGCCCATACAATTCCTGGCTATACAGCAGTAAGATCCCAAGGAGTTGGTGCCTGTGAGTTGGTAGACGTCTCCAGGCTTTAGCTCTTGGCCATCCTTGAACCAGCTGAGGACCGGTGTAGGAAAGCCCACAACTTTGCACTCGAAGGAGACTAGCCCCTCTTCTGTTAGTACGGCTTGAAGGTTCTCCATGAATCTAGGCTTTCGGTAGTTTTTGGGTACTGCGGAACATGAAAATAAACCTCATTAAAATAAGCGATTACATTCATCATCAACATCATCACCAGCCTATTAATGTTCCCACTGCTGGGACACAGGCCTCCTTTCTGTGAGAGGGAATGGGCCGTAATCAACCACGCGGGCCCAGTGGGTGGATTACATTCGTTTCGATACAAATGTAGTAATTTGATATAATATAATGATATTTATGAATTAATATGATTCGTAGGCATTAATAACTCAGTCAGCTTATACCCATACATGTTAAACTAAATGCAAAATATGTTTTAACAGATATTAATTTACTATTTATCCGTAGTCATATTTATTGAATACTAATAATACTTTTTCCATTCCCTTGTCTATTATGTAACACGTTGCCTAAAGTTTTCGTTTCGAAATATGAACGTTTAAACACAGGATTATAAAATAATAATAAAAGAAACAAAATTCATAATAACAGTTACGAAATGAATTTTGTATGGAGTTTTGATAACATTATGTAACTACAACGTAATTATTTTTCTTGTCTGAATAGGCTACTGTTTACGTGTACTCGTAGACGCATTCTGCCGCTACGCCCGCGCTTTTTCCACCGTCCCATTCGGTAGAATGACACTGAACCTGTTACCTCTCGAAAAAGCGCGCGTTGATTGTGTGCATATAGTCTGTGGTTTTAAGTCTGAACGTTGCTTTAATTACGTAAGCTCATCAAGTAGTGGCAAAAGAATCGTTCGTGTAAAAAGAACGTCGAAAGCAACACTCGCATGTTGCTTTCGACGTTCAGCTTCGGCTCACGTCGAAATTGTCTACATTACTCGTGTTAAAATCTCGACACGAAATGTACTATTGCTATTTTATATTAAACTCAAAATTAATCTATTGTTGTAGTGCTATCACAAAGTAAATTTACATTTCATCATCATCACATCATCAGCCTATTAATGTTCCCACTGCTGGGACACAGGCCTCCTCTATGTGAGAGGGAGGGAATGGGCCGTAATCCACCATAATTTACATTTATCTTTAGATAATAACGTCTTACGGATTTAAATTTTGTTCTACTGTTAACCGTGACTCAATTAAAAAATGTTTGTAGCCAACATATTTCAAGCAGTCATATGAAAATGGTATAACTAGAACGAGTCATCTCACCATCCATGGTGACATAGCAAGTGGAGATGCCGATGCGGCCGCCCGTGCTGGTCGCCACGCACTTCCACTCGCCCTCGTCCGGCCACTCAGCGGAGCCCACCTCCAGCAGGTAGCCACCAGCACCGTCTTCTAGTACGTGATACCTGGAATGAGGAGAGAAGAACGTTCATCATCTGCCTGGCATCATCAGTTTAGGTTCCAACTGGTAAGACACAGGCATTCGCAAATTTATTTATTTTTACTTTTACATAACACGGTCAAAGGCCAATTGTTAAAGACGTGTTTGAATGAACAAAATAACAATTAAAAACTATAACTAATCGGCAGTTATACGCTCATCTCACAATACTCCAGACATACAGACAAATCAGCCATTTAGTGATCCCTATGCTAGGATACAAACTCTCGCAAATTAAACTATAAATTCCAGGTTTTGAGACACAGGCCCCAGCATAATTATCCATCATCATTTTATGCCCACTTTATACAGATTTTCTACCTGTGAGAGGATTCACCATGCTAACTTAGTGCGGGTTGGTAGTTTTACAGTCATATCTTTGAATTGGCATCATCTGCCTAGCCTTGCCCAAACCATTTATTAGTAAGCTGTACCTACGTCAATCTAACAGAATGCAATAGAAAGTATTTTGCATGTATCGACTGGCTAACTGACCACCACAACTTAGTGACAGTACTGGATAATACAATGCTTTTCAATAATTGGTTGGCATCCAAATCATCATCATCAGCCTATTTATGTTCCCACTGCTGGGACACAGGTCTCCTCTCTGTGAGAGGGAATGGGCCGTAATCCACCACACGGGCCCAGTGCGGGTTAGTGGATGTCACATGTCATCGAACTTTTGGTTCTAGGACATGGCGGTTTTCTGACGATGTTTTCTTTCACCGTTTTTGAGAACAGTGGTTATGAAATAATTTAAGCAAAGTAAAGCGCCTGCCTGGGTTCGAAACCACGACCTGCAACTTGTAAGTCGCGGCCGATACCACTGGGCCACCACTGCTCTCACTCATCCAAATGCGACAATATAAAACACTACAAAGTGCAAAGTAACTTCATTTCAAAAATTCAACAATTTGGAAGGTGAATTTTTCTAGGTCGTTTTATGTCACCGACTTTGAAATTGAAATGGAACCACCTAGAAAATCATCTAAATCGGTTAACAACTGACGAAGACACCGCGGATAAAACACAAAAAAAAAAAATTATCCGAATGTGAATCTCGTCCTTTTTACAAGTCAGTAAAAAGGCATTTCTTTAAAGGCAAATACAGCCAGCCACACAGTTTTAAATAAGGTAACTAAACCATATTTAAAGAGAATCAAATATTGGAGCTGTACAAAATACGTTCACTGCTCGGCAAAAAATGACTGCGTGAATTTTGAAAGCTTGGCAGTGAAAAGTCGCCTTAATCAACTTTGTTACAAACATTCGTTTCTTTTTCATTTGTGTGTGACGAACTTTCTGGTTATACGTTATTCGTTGAAATTGTCCATGCCTGTCCTTTAAAAGTTAACCATAACTACATTTTATTAGATAAAATATAATTAATGGTGGGAAAAGCTTTTGTTACCCACATCTGACAACAATTCCTAGTATCTAAATTGAAACTTCGCTGGGGTTGGAACTGTCAGAATGCCCAAACACAATGTTAATGAGACTGCGACTGAAATGTAATCGGTTTATAATTTTAGCCTTCAGATTAATAAATAAATGTATGTCGGGTTTAGTCAATAGTACGGACGTCAAAACAAATCACAAGCACGCATTGGCGCGCTTTTTTTAACTACTTGCGTGGTGGGGTCAGCAGAGTATGGCAGTTGAGTACTGACCGCCTTAGAACTAAGACGTCGTAGAATCACTGTCAGTCCGTAATATTAGTAAGCTGGATTGTAACTGTGAGTTGTGACTATTTGAATAATCTCAGTGTATCTAATAATTTGTGTGATTTCATTTACATGATTGTACCTACCGACCTGCCCACACACGATGTCTAAACCTACGGGAATACATCCCGACTTCCCGATGGTTTGCATTTATCGGCCACCCTTGATGCGACATGTAGATAAAACATAAACTCTAGAAAAAGTGCCATACTATTAAAATTACTGTCTTTAAAGCAAGGCATAGAACACGTGACATTTCAATAGTGTTTTTGACTTCAAGGCAAATGTAATTACAGAATATCACTCGTTTATCACCATCATACCGTTTTATGCAACTGACAATAAAACAATTTTTGTATTTGAAATCCCGTATCTACACCGCTATTTCAGGATCAATGGATATCAACAGATGCTTCAAGGTTAAGCAACGCTTGACGAGGTCGGTCCGTGGATGTGTCACCATCCTAACATAACGAGATTGGTCTGTGTCTCAAACGCAAACAAGTAAAGACGTTGATTCCTGCTGTCATTTAAACATTTTTAACAGTCGGATTTCAAAAAATCTTAATTATTTTTTGAGATATTTGCAAAAACCAAACCCTCCTTTTTAATTTTCAGTGAATGGTTTCTAACTTTTGTATTTTTGCGAGCGGAACTTTTTGTTTCAAAAATTATCTGAACGCTATTCCGAATCGAATGAAACTTCGTTCATATATTTCCGAGACTGCTGAAAAAATTTGAACAAAAAAGCATTTGTTGACTAGACAGCTTCGTCAATAACAATACAGTTGCTGTCTGCTGTAGCTAAAATCACGAATATGAACAGACTGCCGCCGTATAGCAAACTTCTGTTGCAATCGTGAAATTAATTATTTCTACGCATGCATTATAAACCAAAGTGGCTACGGGCTTTGGGTACAGTAACCCAAAATTCAGTGTGAACCAAACAAACTACCACGGTGGCTTTTTGAATGCGAGTACGGCCAAATCAGATGGTATCCAGGTTTTCTGGCTGTGTACATTTTAATAACTGAAACATGAAAAAAACTTTTTAAAACAATTTTTAATGAACTAAAAAGTACGAAATGCATATCCAATGAGTCCAAAAGCAATGGCGCTATCTTTTCTGGATGAGAAGTTGCCATGTCCACCCTCCGGCTCTATCACGAGACCAGCTCCATAGTACCATATTATTTAAATGTTTTCAAAGGTATATAAGTACCTACATCAAGCTTCAGTTTAATCGGATGTAAGGAAGTGCTTGAAAAATCACACTTTCGAAAGTAAGGTAATAATAAGCTTGTAGAAAGACTGATTCGTTTAATTACAAAGTACATTTTTTTTATTTTTTGGCACTCTATCACGAAGCTTAAATTTTTTATATTGCTGACCCTAAAGTCGTTCAAATTTCCAAGCAGAGTTCATACGAAAAGCCCATTGAAAAATCAAATCTATAATTTAACCTGAATTTTATTTATGTCCGCCAATCCTTTCCAATTTTTTTTCCTCGAAAAACCTTTTTCATACTATATTCTACCGGCCTAACCATTTTTGTATTCATTGAACAAGCTTGGTAATTAATGTTTGTGCATTCCCTGTATGAGGCCTTTGCCTATTCTCCATTTTAAACTTAGACACGAAATCCTTAGGCAGCTAAGCGTGACCGACCTTTATACAATTTACCCAAATTTCCGGCTAAATTGGCTTGTCTCAAAGATTTTGAGAACCTAAGAACCCTAAGTGGGCTTCACATTTTAGGGTCAATGGGTCAAAGTGTTACAACCGTTGTGTTGCTGACTGTACAACAGATCACAGTCTACGAGTAAACTGGCTATGAAACATTTGGACGAACGGACTGACGGGAACCAGACAGGATAATTAACGCTAACGTTTCCGTATGTCACTCGGAATTGGGTACCCAAAAGTGTTACTATTGTTAGTTACTAGAGTTAAAATTGTTACTATTGCTGAACTATTACCACAGGGTTTGGAACCCTGTGGTAATAGTTCAGCAATAAAAAAAAAACGCTAAGATATAAAATTTGGTTGAAATAATTGGTTTAGTCCGCCGAACAAAACGCTAGTTACGTCGGCGCAGTTTCTTTGTATAGGATGAGACACCTGCATGCTAGTATTATATATCTATGACTTTACATAAACTCACGCCTTCTTCCCATTGGGGAAGGCAGAAACTACAGAAAGTCAGCTGCTACGATCTTTACATACCCTTTTTGCTGCATTTAAGTTCATACAACTAGTCATACACGCACGCCGGATGGGTAATAACATCCGAATAAGTCTTTACCGGCGTTTCCACTCAATTCTGCCTCACATTTTGCATCACTATTTATTCATCCTCTCAAAATGACCAAACTGCATGTCTACGCATACGCCATGTTCTTTTAAACCAACCAAAAACCCAATTGTCTTATCACATCATTGCTCAATCTATCATTTATAGTTAAACAACACTTAGCGACATTTTTGATAGCTCGACGCGATTCGATTTATGTATACCACACCGATCGGCGATTCCATTAATTTCAATTAGAGATTTAAATTACAAGTACATTCACATGGACGCAATGAGATGCAATTCGTCCGAATTGTACTTGAAATTTTAGGAAGAACATTTCTGTTGGTATAACACCAACAGAAAAGTTCCTTATTTCGCATAACCGAGCTATACATATTTTCAGATAATAATAAAAATAAACCATAAAGGTCTAGTAAATCGCTCTGACCTTTCACTAGGCTCAATCTTCCCCTCCTTGTTGTACCAGACGACGTTGCGAGGCCATGGTGGCACCACAATATGGCAGCCGAGGGTCAGAGGTTCACAGATCCTCACGAACTGGTCCTCCAGCTCCTTTGTGAAGATCGGAGGCGGTTCTGGAGTCATACCACTGAAAAAAACAAAAAAAAAATGTTAACAATAATTTGGAAACTAAGTAACTACTGAAGTCAAAGTCATATTTTTTATTTCAATTACTTTTGTTATGGAGAAGAAAAGAAACTCCACACTTACTCTTTTTTTAACCCTCGATAAACCTCGAAAAATAGAGGTGTTATAAGTTTGACGTGTGTATCTGTGTGTTTTTTTATATAGCTCTCAAACGGATGAACCAATATTGATTAAGTTTTTTTTGTTTGAAAGGTGACTTTATCGAGAGTGTTCTTAGCAATGTTTACTGAAAATCGATTCAGCCGTTCAAAAGCTATGGGACGTTTCACTATTTGAATCGAGGTATTTTCACTTGAAATCGTGTCATAATTACGTGTTCGATAGATTGTTGATCGAAGGGTGTCTACTAGTATATAAACTATGTAGTTTAAAAACTATGAGATACAAAAATTGAAGCGGGTTTTGGAAATTATTAATACTATATATATTTTTTCTAAAAATAAACTTAATTCTAAATATTCACATACATACATTAATTCGTATACACGAGGATGAAGCACCCAGTATAACACTAATATACTACGTATAGGTATAAAGTAGTACAAGCACTAACAGGTAAATTGATTCATTTGATGAATAGGAACATGGTTCTCACATACTTAAAAATATTGCAAATATAAGTAACCTAATTCAACAACAACGGAACATTGTTTGAGTCAATTTCTTAAATCCAATAAAAAGCAATACAATAATTATGAATATATTTGCTACATTGTGTTAACTCATGTGAATAATGCATTAAAACATAACATAACATTACGCCTGTATTCCTCGAAGGGTTAGGCAGAGATGCCTTATGATCTCAGAGAGAGAAATCACTTTGCCCGACCCGTGAAACAGACCAACAGCGCAATCAAGCATTAAAATTAAGTTTAAAAATTCAAGAAAAGTAGTAAAAAAGCAAATACTTTCAATAGCAATTATGATAGAAACTGTGTGTTCAATACGTAATAGTAACCTGACATCAATATTTTCCTCATTAATGTTATTTCAGTTTAGCCACATAGACAATACAACATTAATTAACATTGTACAAAACATGATATTTTCTTATGTTTGTTTTGTGTTATATGAAGCCAATAACTACATTGTTTTGTTTCTATCATTGTTCGTTCCCGCATTGTCAAGGCGGGGGTGCTCAGTAGCCGTGGCTTGGTCACCCACGGTGAAGCGAAGAGGATCCCGAGGAGGGGCTGCTCGTCAGAGCTTTTGCCTATTAAGGTGACCACGTAGCGGCCAACTAGTAGGTTGAGATGTCGCTTGGTAACAGGCGACATCGCAACTGATGCAGGCTGCGATGTCTTATGGAGCGTCCCAGGTCCTAAGCGATATCGCGGCTGAGGGTTGGAAGCCGCGGAGGGAGAAGAGTGCCGGTATTGCGGTGCGCCGCTCTCCCTGCCTTCCGCGGCCTGTATGGGGTCGCCACTGTCTGATGGCGGACGTGGTGGGGCCACAGGGGAAGAGGAGTATCGGCATAGCGTTGGCCGCTCTACCTATCCCCTGCGGCCGAAAAATGGTAGGTGGCGGGGCAATTGACCTTGACTTGTCACAGGGGGAACAAAGGTGCCATACACGGGGTCGTCTGGCGCGCATGTGTTGGTTTGGTCCCTGGGGTGGTCACGGCATACAGTGTTTTCTGGTGCGCCGATGATGGGAGTTACTCCCAGAGGGGGGTCCGGTGACGGACAGCCGCGGCGGGTTCGCGGTGAGTGCTAACGCGTGCCCGTGTTCCCGCCATAAGCGGCACATGAGGGCACCGTGCAGTTTTAGTGGGTTAGAATCCCACATAACTGCACTATCTCCCCGTGGTAGTGCAGTATGCATGAGCATTTCACCACGCAAAGCAAACAAAAAAGAAGTTCGTTTACAAATAACGTAACCTGTGTACCACATAATGACAAAATGACATTCTATTAACAACAACGATTGTCACAAAGTCCAAAACGTATGCGATTAACATGAACTATCAAAATTTTACGTGCTTAATCCCAAATTAGATTTCTACCAAGAAAAGATAAGAAAAATACTTTCAAAAATTAAATAAGCTATCTTTAATAATTCCACCGTCCTCAATCAGTCCTTGAAACTCGACGCTTAGCTCGTTAGCGACCTACTGTGTCTTCTTCCAAAAATATTTAATAGGTCTATTTTTAGATGAATAATGCTCAAGCTAAGGTGAACTATTTAGCTTTTTAAGCTATATTAGGTTGACCTCTAAGAGATAACAACTTGCTTGCTAATTTTATTAACATATTTCCTTAATCTTGAGTTATAGTAAACCGATTGCAACTTTACTTGTCGTGGAATTTTCTTGCAATATGTAACAAATGTTGTAGGGTTACTAAGAAAAATAATAATCTGCCCGATCGAATTTTGATCACGGTGGCCAATTTCAACGGAGATTCAGCCAAGTACGCAGAAGATAATATAGTGCTCAACAAACACAATAGCACTTCCTGATTCTTAACTATCGAAGTCCGATGTTATGGCGGTTCTGCACGACTGGGATGAGGTCAGGCGCCGGACCACCAGCTTTCAAACTCGTAATGAAACACCAATTAAATTTTTTGGGCTGGATGAAAAGTTTGCTGGTTTGTTATAAGTTTGACGTGGGTACTCGTATATTTGTGTATGTGTGTGTATTTGTGTATCTGTCTGGGGCATCATAGCTCCTAAACGGCTGAACCAATTTTGATCTTGTTTTTTTTCATAAAGTGTTCTTAGCTATGTTTGATGAAAATCGGTTCAGCCGTTCAAAAGTTATGGGCGTTTGAATCGGGGTGTTTTCGCAAGATGTCGTATGTCATAATTACGAGTTCAATAGATTGTCGATTGAGGCGCGTCTACTACTAGATAAAATAGTACCATGCAATAAAAAAGTGTCGGGTGCTTTTAATATTTTTTTTAAGTTTGACTTGTCTTTATTAAATACTAAACTCGCAGTCTACTTGAATCTCTTATGACGAGATTGTGACGGTTGGGGGAGATACAATCACGTAGAATGTCCTGATTTCGCGCGCAAACCGACCCCAAACAAATCCAAGCTTTTCAGCTCTTGTAAGCGCCTGATAACGCAAACATATTGCCAGCTATCTGCTTTCTATGTGAATGCACATGCATTCAAATGAAATTCGTGAGAATTCGTTTTAGTATTAACTTACACAGATATTATTTTAAATATATTTTGTTTAGTTATGATCTCGTGTGAAATTCACGAGACTGTCGAGAAACTAGTTTGCAGTTTTGCAGATGTAATGTTATGTGTAAAGCTTTTGATTAAATAAAATTTAAAAATAGGCGTGCTCGGGGACGGCCGACAGAAGTGAAAACTTAAAACTTTGGAATAACTCTGTTTTTTTGTGACAGAGACTGGCAACCCTGTGCGTGGCCCTTCCGTCACACGTCTGATTTACAAGTCGATGATGTTGTCACATAAGCATGTCGCCGACGGGAACCCATAAGGTTTCACTAAAAAATAATATACCTGGAACTAGGTCTGGCTGATCCCTCCCTGCTGCCACGGCCGACGACGTGGACCTTGGATGAGGAGTAGGCCCTGCCCATGCAGTTGACAGCCTCGCAGGTGTAGGTGCCGAGAGAAGTCGGATCCTCGGCGTTCGCTGTGAGCGCGAACACATCACCTGCTTTTATCTCGCGACTGTCCTGTAAATTGAAAGTTGGAGACTATTAGGATCTTAGGCGCGGTTCACATTATTTTAGTAGCATTCCAATCCAGCGATCGAATCCAGCACTGGGATGCCACTGGAACAAAGTAAACCCTCACAGAAATGTGCCCATTCCAGTAAGCAATCCAGTCTAGTAAATGGATTGACGGTCTATTTTTTTATTCCAGCTCGTCCATTCCAGCGTCACTAGAATAGTGTAGACGGCCAACACAACGCTGTATTTATCAGATGCAGTTTAATGATGCATTTATGAAATAACATAAAGAGCACGTTCGTTAAGTATTATAAATGTGAATGTGATGGCAAAGTTATAAATATTTATGGTTCTCATAACAATGATGTACCTAACCAATATTTATTTATTCAATTAGTCAACCAAGGGTGGTGAAGAGAAAACATGTCAGGTGCATTATTTAATTATTTATAGATAGGGTCTTGAACAACTGTATGAGACATTTTATCTTCGAAAATTTATGATGTATCGAACTCCAAGTCTGAGTTAAAATGCATGCCCATTCGCCAGAGCAAAAGCTTACGCGCTTTGACCACGCTATTCTCTCTACTCAATTCTCCCACCCCTCCTTCCTATCTTATATCTAACTTTCAATCTTTCATCACACCCTCGCAACCTGCGTTCTCCCAACAATCTCGTCTTACTCTGACCTGCTCATACTACTGATTTTGTTCACTCTTCCTTTCATATCCAATCCAAAAATTAAAAGGCGCTTACCTATTGAACCATTGCAGAACGGGAGGCACACTGACGACCGTGCACTCCAACGATACGGTCTCCTGCTCTGTTACTCTTCTCCCATGAAAACAAGGCGCTTACCTTGAACTATCGCAGCACAGGAGTACGCACGCCGATCACCTTGCACTCCAGTGAGCCGGTCTCCTGCCAGTTAGGAGCGTGCGCAGTTCTGCCGCGAATACAGGGCGCTTACCTAGTACCTTGGGTGCTTACCTTGATCTATCGCAGCACGGGAGTGGGTACGCCGACCAACTTGCATTCCAACGAGACGGTCCCCTTTCAGTTAGGAGCGCGCGCATTTCTTCCACGAATGAATGTTGCTTACCTTGAACCTTAGGTGCTTACCTTGAACCATCGCAGCACGGGAGTGGGTACGCCGACCACCTTGCACTCCAGCGAGACGGTCCCCTGTTCAGTCAGGAGCGCGCGCAGTTCTTCCACGAATTCCGGGCGCTTGTACGCTTTTGGTACTGTGGACATAAATGGTTTGATATTAGATTTAGTTTTTGTAAGCTGTTGTTGCAGTTTTGCTTTCATACTCGTAACTTCGGATGTAATGAAATATTGTCCTATGAACATGGGTAAGGTGGTATACAAGCATAAAATGAGCATAAAAATAAGATGTATATTTTCAGTGAGCTGCTGTTATTTTTGCTATGCTGTTTAAGAAGAAACAGTTTGCCTACCTAATTATTACGCTACGTGTTGACTTCGCAAATCATATTTACCTCATTGTCACACTGTTAAGTAAAACTAAACAGTAACTAATATAATTAACGACATTCGTGGAGCCTCTTATATTCCTAATTTATTTAACGCTATACTATGTTAAATAATGTACAGGCTGCATCAGAAGTTGTTTACTATACGGACCTTATGGAAACTAGAACAAATTTCCGAGCGTTCAAGCGTTTTTGCCATAACTATTATTGGAAACAAATATAACAGCTCACAATGTTAGGACCCATTCATAAATTCAATCGACGGGACTTCGTCGAGCTTCCTTTACTGGTGGTCGCCAGTATGGGAATAGTGCGGTGGGATTGTCCCAAATAAAAAAAATACCTTTTTTAAACAATGCATCACATATCCTGAATACACAAGACTAGGCATTGTGGTGATGCATGTGGCCTATATCCTGCAGTGCAGCTTTCTGCTGAGATATAATCCTTAATGTAAGACCGAACTGGCAGCTTCTTACTCGTAATCCATCATACCCCACAACCATCGCTTTCTATAATGCGTTACCGTTGCGTTACACAAAAATGGTGACGACGAATGACTTCCTCAAAGCAGCTAATATCTCACCAAGTACATTAAGATGCGCAGAACAGCTGGCCCGACCACCGGCGTTCTCCGCGGTGCATGTCCACCGTCCAGCATCGTCCACGCTGATGGCTGCCACGTCTGCACACCAAAAGTTGCCATCGCGGGCCAGCGCCACCCGCTCTGCTTCCAGGAGACGACGCTCGTTGCGGAACCATGTCACCTAAGAAAGAGAAAAAAAGAAATTAATCATTTTAATTCTCTTAATATATATATTTTCGAGCCATCTGGTTTTGAGGCTCTTGTCCATACAACGTGGCAATGCTGTCAGTCTTTTGGGCACAATACCGCGATGTGGAGGAGATCTTCGACGCTTTTTTGACATACATATTTTGAAGCTTAGTTAGTAGTTTTTGATATACGTTTAAATATTATGTTACATTTATACTGTGTTCATAATTATCTCCCTAAATATACTCCTAATAGTACTAAAGAATCAAGGAAAGAAAGTCGTTGTCTGCCTCCGTCTGTTTCACTGCTTACTTCTAAACCTCGCCCCGGATTTGGATAAGATTTTCTATATCTATACTAATATAATATTATAAAGAGGAAAGATTTGTATTTTTTTTATACTTAAAATTACTGGACCGATTTCAAAAATTCTTTCACCTTTGGGAAGCTACACTATCCCCGGGTGACATAGAATACTTTTATCCCTGTATTCCCACAGGAATGGAAACTACGCGGGTGAAACCGTGAGACATCCACTAGTCACTAATAACAACAAATATATGATTTGTTTTGTGCGAAACCGGGGCGGTCATCAATTTGAAGTCTACGGTACTGTTTGCCTAACACTGTATTTCATTCAAGCTTCCCAATCAAACATATCAAAATTCAAATTGTTTTTTTTTTCAATTTCGTTTGCATTTACATACGTAATTTGGAGATCACCTTTTAAGCAAGAAGATGCTTGTGTAAGGTGATTTCACTCTACCACTTAAATACAGAGTATGAAATTGAAAACAGAATTATAAAATAAAATAAAAGAAAATACAAAAAGTTTATAAAACATGTTTTTCCATATTTAGATATCTCGTTGAAATTGAAGCTCTATTGTTTCTTAAACAGGCTTTTATATAAAAAAAATGTATTGACACGAGAAACAAACGTGTATGCGAATTTTCAGTTCAGTCGGACACTGAGAAGTGGGTCAAATTTAACTAGCAAGATTTGATTACAGACACCAGGACAGGTGACAATAAAAGGCAGTAAAAAGCTTCGGTATTCGCCTCAGCGTGCTCACAGCTTACCCCAACATCCGCAAGGTGCTTGAACAATCAGAGAAAACGGTGCGAGATAATAGTCACAGAAATCATATAATAGTTATGCAAAGGCACATAATAATACCTGTCTGTGGCAATCTGGCTAAGTTAAAAGCGATATGCGAGTGAAATGCAGAATGTAGTGTAGAACTATAATTTAGTTGACGCATGGCGCCACAGACTACGAACATGTTTCGGCGTTCCGTACAGAACAGTTGGTCAGACTGATGGAATACTGATCAATATTGTAGGCTCTGCCCGTGGCGGGTACAGCGATAGTAATAAACTTCTCTTGCATTCTCTGAGCGCCTGGTACCTTGCACTACTAACCGCGGCGCGCTATCCGGATGCAGAGCTGCCGACCAGTTCCAACCTATGCGGATATATTTCATCCCGATCCGTTCAGCCGTTCTTGCTTGATTAAAGTTACAAAAAACATCCATCCATTCAAACTTTCGCATTCATAAAATTAAAATAAAATTGCTGATTTGACGATTAAGTTCAGATTCCAACTAGGTCAGATTTTGAGTTCTTAATAGTGTACTTATTACTTTAATTCGCATGAATAAGAGGGTTTTCCACAGAAAAATAATTTAGGATTATTATTATTATGCGGGAAGCATTACCGAAATACGGAAAAAAAAAAAAAATACCATGTTTGACTGATGACAAGTCCGAAAAACCATTGATCGCGCCAAGAAGATCATAAAGATGCCGGAGCCATTGTGATCGAAAGTGAGCCTTTATACGCTAAAAAATGTTTACTGCAGGATTATTTCCACAGCCAAATTGAACAAAATAAAACAGTGAGCGAAACGGAATATTTTCATGAAACACACTGTTTATTTAGTTATATGCAATATGTCGGACAAACAAATAACTATCTATTTCATGGCTCTACTCGTCATATTTACTAACAAGTACTGTTAAAACCTACAGACGAGAAATTACGAACATTTATTTACAGCAAACTAGTGAAATATCTGTATTCTGAAATAAACCTACATTTTTGTGGAGAAATTTATAGAAATAAAGCAAACACAGAGCTTTGAATTCAATCGCTAAAATCTAAGATCATTATCGGAATATAGCGTCCAACATTTTGATTGCATTTAAATCTGAAATCTAAGTAAAATACTGAGTAACAGAGAATATTCTAGACTACATTTTAATTGCAATTTCGCCCTTCATGACTAGTGAGTTTTAATTTCTATTGTATTATTTATAACAATAGGGAGCCACCCTATTGTTATAAATAATACAATAGAAATTTAAACAATACTATTTCACCTAGGAAAGCGCAGAGCATTTGCAATTCTGTTGAAATATTAAGTTTGCTGTAGCATTTCTGATAATGAAGTAGTTATTGAAGTGACGTTGATTTGCATTGTCTAACGGTTTTCCACTGGCGGCGTATGCATTGGCAACTCGCGACGGTATCGATTCAGCATCGCATCTGCATCGATGCTGACGTGCGACTGCATCAATGCAAACAGCATCGCTTTTATATCGATGCAGACGCGATACTGAATGGATACAGTCGCGCGACTGTTTCTATTCACACGGCCGACTGCATCAATGCAAATGCGTGACTGTAGCGATGCTGCATCGCGTATGTATCAATGTTGTATCGCGTTAGTCGCGATGCAGAATCGTAATTACGTGGGCGATGGGACATGACCTGCGACAGCATGGCGACTGTATCGTGTTTATTTCGTTACTGTATGGCTGCAAAAAGTCGCCCTGGTTGATCGCCCTTAGTTTCACTTCCCAGCATAGTGGCTTCGGCGACATTGACTCCGTAATAATGTTAATTAGCCGAAAGGTCTTAAGCGCAGTTTTATACGGGTCACTTACGCGTTCTAATCAAACCACTCCAACTCTGCTACGGACGTGGCAATCGTTTGACTAAAACGCGTAAACGTCGCGTATAACATTATTTCCATGAAATTCAGTGTCCCCGCGTTAGTATCACCGCAGCCATTGTGCCCATTAGTGAGTCTTGAGGCATTATACTAATCATGTCAATGAATTTTCGGCCCAATGGCTTGGTATCGTCATTTTGCATCGCTTTGTCCGATTACGAGCTAATTATTTCGATGGACACTGTATCAAGTACACCGGCAGCTAGACATTGATGTATTAATTAATACTTGAGTTGATTTGAATGCAACTGGAGCTTGAATGCAGGAGAGGTTGAGATAGGCTAGTAACGGTAGGTAAAACAAGTCAAATCTCTCTAGACAAAAAAAAACGTTTGTTCGCGAAAAAAACAATGTTGACACGGAAAGATCTCACAACTTGTAACTGTACATTGCCTGCAAGCAAGCGTAAAAATGTTATACTTTTTCTCGTAAAATAATTTATTTAATTGATTTATTACGTAATTATAGTACCTACCATAACTTTTGTAGAAAAGTTTTATTGCAATTTCTGGCTTTTCTAGAGCTTAAAGATTATTATATTCCAAAAACATTTTTGGTGCTTAACACAAACAGGATAAAATAAATAATATAAAAATTGTTTTTCGTCGCCAGTTAATACATTCATCTTATCTTAAACTAACATATGCATCGTATTAATGTATTACACAAACGGTACTGCTACTAATGGCCAAGGTAAGCCTGAGCTTGCATTTTGGGCAACAGTGTCCAGCCGCAGGAAGAATCAGTTAATAAAATACGAATGTATTGGTTTGAATGTCGCTGCAGTAGACTTACAAAATACTCTTAGGATAACTCTCGGTAGTTCTTATTCTATAATCTAATTTCCATCATTTTCATGATCCATTAACATCATATAAGAATTTGTGTAAGTGGCCCATTTGCTTGCTGTCTGTATTTTTTTAATCTGTAAATGCAGTTACCAATTACTTATCAAGTTAAGGCCGTGTTTTCAGAAAGTTTGCCCGAAGATCTAAGCGGATAAGTTAATTCCTTATGCTTTATTGTACACCAAAACAACACATTTGAACAAAGGAAAAATAAAATGCATGTAAAATGGCGAGCTTAAATTCCAATAGAATTTTCTTACAGTCAACATTTGAGTGATAAGTTCTGCTCATAATAGAGGGCAGTGATCCAGTGTACAAATATCAGGTATAGTTAGTCAATCTGCCTAGCCTTTTTCCCAATTATATTGAGGTCGGCTTCCAGTCTTACCGTATTCAACTGACCTTCACAACCCAGTAACTGGGTAACACGGTACCCCTTAGCAAGACTGGTGTCAGATCTCCTAAGCTTCTGACTACCCGTTACGACTGTCAAAGATCTTCAAATGACAGCCGGGACCAACGGCTTAACGTGCTTTCCGAGGCACGGAGGAAACTCGGAATGTTGAAAATGGTCACCCATCCACGCACCGACCTCGTCAAGCGTTGCTTAACCTTGAAGATCGACCCGTGCGGCTGTAATTATTTAGCCACGAGTTCCGAACCACGAACTCCACGAGTATAGTTAAAGTAAGTTAGAACTAATTAAACGTTACTGCCCCGTCTCAAATATCCACCTTTTAGCCGTCTCAAATTTCCACGCTGTAGTGTGCCCTTTGAACACGTACACAAAGGATACAATATGATGTACATTTTTACCTATATAAATCATAGTAAAATATTAATACCAATAACTGCCTCTGACAAGGCTGACCAACACATTTAACATGAATTCGCATCCACGCCGGCTCTCAAAGCTTTTATTAAATTACACGCTTCATTAACAGACACGATATTGGGTTTTATTAATTAATTTTAGAGCATATAACGTTTATATTGCGAAATAACTACACTTGAAAATCAATCACTGCTGCATTTCTGTTAAATGGTCAAGCGTCAAGAGATTTAAAATGTTAAAATTTTGTATTTAATCATTGTTAAAGCATTACAATATTGCTAGTGTCAATGAAATTAATGTATATTTAAATATGAGAGGAGCAAACTTTGTACATTTTTAAGCTTACTGTGCGCACGGAAGAGTAAGATTTGGCTTAATTAAAGTTTATCTTTTCAACTCACTTTCACAAGTTTAGCTTCGACATCGCTGGCAACTGTGAAGGAAAACGTCATCGTGAGGAAACCTGCAGGCTTAATGCGTATTGAATTCGACAAGGCAAAGAGCAAACAGTATGAACAACGTAGGTACCTATAAGTAGTATTACGCAATAAAGCTACTGAAGCTATAGTCAATAAAAATCTGTAATTGCAAACCCGTCTTTACAACCATGATGCTCATGCCTTCTCTGTATGAGAAAAGGCCGTTGTCCAGCAGTGGGTGCTATTATATTATAAACTTTATTTTCAGCTGAGCAGATGCGAAACTTAAAAAAAATATGAACTACGGTCGAACTTCGAATAGTTTTAATAAATTGACTGACATAAAAAGCTCATTTCGGTATAAGAATCCGCGCAAATCATTTTAAAAATAACCTCTTTTCATAATTCGCGTGCTTCCGACGCCATTTTCGTTTTTTTTTCCGGGAGCTGTCAACGTCAAGACTAAGAGAAGCGCGCGAAACTGAATAACAGATTATAAATACAACGGATGCGGTTTGAAATAGACGAATTATGTCACGGGTAGCGTTTGTTGGACATTCCGATGTTTCTCAAGGTTCATGCGTGGCGTTAATGAAATAGTGTTACGGGTAAACGTGGGTTTTACGAGACGCGAAAGAAAAGTCGGCGATTTGTAAAACTCCTTCCAACTTCTGTTTGGTCGGAGTTGGCTGCTCTTCAATGGTCATTATAATGTATCTACATACTAAGACGGTAGTTATGAAAGTGTGCGTAAATGCGCACAGTGTGCGCAAGTGTCTTGCATAATTTATTCATAACAGTGTCCATATGTAATAATATTTTATTGCATTTTTCTTCAAACAATAAAGGAAATGCGTGGGTAAGATGTTAGATATTTTTGTACCTCAAGAATTTTATCACTCGTATTTTTATATAGCAAAACTTTCTCAATTATTGTTTTTCACACATTTATTATTGTTGTTCACTTTCGACGAGTTCTTTCGAATTTCCAAAGTGGTATATGTATGTAGGTATTTATTAAAGCGAATAATAAATACACTTATACAAAAAAAGCAGCTATTAAATATCTGTAAATACACTTTGCATAGGGCCAATATTTACAAATATTATTATTGCCGAAGTGCTCGAAAATGATACTTTTTTTCAGTGAGTTGAAAATATATTTCTTATTCATTATTCATATTTTATCAATACATATAATAAATCTGTAGAAAAGTCATTTTTGTATTCCAGAATCCAGATCCAGCATTTTTAGAATTTTTGTGTGTTTGTCTGTTTATTTGTGCACGTTTCAATTGAAATGTACGAAACCAATTTAGATAACTTTTATACATAAATATTGTGCGTAACTTGAAGTATTACTTAGTTTTTTTTTTCGTCGCAATCGGTTCACTCTATCAAAAGTTAGATGAATTTAAGGTGTTCAAGAATTAAAATTTTCACAACACACGCAATTCAGATACTCGGACAGTTTAACTCGATATTCGATAGATGGCGTTGTGCATTGAAGTCATTTTCTGAATGGCAGTGTTATGATTCGAAAGAATGATAACCCTAGAAAAAACATAGGTAGGTAGGTAAGTAGTGTAGGGTTGGCAGACAGTTGACGGGAGCGAAGCCGCGGGCACAGCTAGTTAATCATAAAATTGGGCAAAAAGTTGAGTTGTAAATAGGCTTACAGTCAAAGAGAGTTTTACATTCACAATTACTCAATGGTCTTAATTCTGTGTATCACCGCGACGCAAAGCTACGCTGGCGGCTATTTTCGTCTCGTACTATAAATTTATTTTTAATTAAATTAAAAACGTTATTTCGATCTCAGTTATATTCAGTTAAATGGAATGTAGCCCTTAGTTGTAAATTAGGGGGTAAAAGCTTTTATGTGCCAAATTATTGACCTCGATGACAGACTTTGGCTCAAGACAGACAACAAATATTCCCAGTTACGTACTTATATCTCCTATCTATTTATGTCTGAATTATAACTCCCATATTTCAGTGAATATCCCTCTCTCACTGAGAGGAGAAATGTCTGTGCCCCAGCTATGGTCCCAGCAGTGGGAACATTAAAATGCTGATGATGATATTTCAGTTAAAAGATGAAAAGTTATCTTTGAAGTACGCGTAGATTGAATGAAACATGTGAAATGCTGGAGTTAGCCCAAATATTTTGGCATACCCTCAAACAGAGAGGACAAAACTAGTTATAAACATACTAAGTATCAAGAGGATAAAACGTATGTGGCTTTGTGGGGATGTGTTTTTTAATGTACTTGATTCATTTTAATTACGAAAGTTCCATTATCCACAAATATTTCCACGCCAATTTATTACAAAGAGTTTAATTTATTTACTTTGCTTTGGAGCCGTAACACTACGCCGAGATAGAAAACGCGTCACGCGCCCCAAAAATGGCAAGGGTCGCCATGTGGGGATGTAGTGTTATTGAAACAACTGTTCTCAAGCGATTACCTTTAATTACTGACTGCAAGAGTATAAGTGTGTTAATATATTAATAGAAGATACATTCATATGGATAGGGTCATAGACCTTATACTATAGGTAGTACTACTACACCTCAGCTTGATTCAGAAGCCGGGTCAGAAATTTCCTTTTCTATTACATAATAAATGTAACTAAGTATTTAAAGCAGCAGTGAGCAGTGATGGCCCAGTGGTAACGGCCCCGACTTACGTGTCGTAGGTCGTGAGTTCGAACTCTGGCAGGCGATTTTCTTTGTGTAAATTATTTCATCACCATTGCTCTTAAAACGGTGAATGTCCTAGAACCAAAAAATCGAAGACATGTGACATCCACCAACCCGCACTGGGCTCGCGTGGTGGATTATGGCTCATTACCTCTCTCACAGAGAGGATGCCGGTGTCCCAGCATTGCACATAAATATCCTATGTAGAAACAATGCAGTTGACGTAAAATAAGTTCTTTATTTATTCAGTTCAACTCGAAAGGAAATCAACTTTTTTTAACGTATAACGTGACTAACGTAATTACCTAATCAGACTTTTAGAAGTCAGATAGTCCGCCGCTCCATGTTTATTAGGTATTATAGTATCTATAATGTATTTTGCAGAATCTGGTTTAACTGGGAGCCGACCCCAACAGCGACCAAACGGTTCAATTATTTAGGACCATGATTACCTGGTAATTCTGGTATGTGTATCTAATTATAGGATATCTGAATATAGGTCAAATAATCTTACTAATAGTATTATTAGTACGTGTCGTCTCTTGTCATTGACATGCTCTATGATATCTAGTAACTATAGTTTGGCAAATTCGTACGTGACACTCGCATGGTCTGCGGCGTGAGGCAGCGGAGGTGGTAAAAGATGCACGCGGGACGGGAGCGTCGTCGTCGCGTCATCGCGCCGTCACGTCATTGGGTAGTAACGTCCCTCGCCACCCGCGCGGACCATTAGAGTGTCACGTACGAATTCGCTAAACTATAATACTCACATTCTATATGCCGGCAACGTAACTGAAACGCGCGGATCTAATTGTGCAATTATCAATAATTAATTTGTCATACAAAGCTCAGAACAATACACGCATATCACACGTAGGCTACGAGTTAGCAGCATGATGTGCACACATATTTCGACAGGTATGTTTATTAATTTATTTATTGTCTAGTTTCTGCCAGCGGCTTCGCTCGCGTGGCAGTTGAAAATTATCCCGAGGGAACATGTTCCTGGGATAAAAAGTCCTATGTGTTATTCCAGACTATAATCTATATCTGTACCAAATTTCATCCAGATCCGTTCAGCCGTTCTAGCGTGAAGAAGTAACAAATATACACACTCTCAAATTTTCGCCGTTATTATATCAGTGATTTAAACTTAAAAATGTTACAAACAGGTAAGACCTAAGCTAACTAATGTAGTCACAAAATGCCACACTCAGAGACATCCCCAAAACTGATCACAAACATTCATTTTCGTGATCGTCCTAAGTCCTACGTCGTAGTCGGGCACACAACCAGTTATAAAAAGGGAAATCTTGTCACCAAATAACTGGGTTGCGGCTGATTCTTGTAAAACGCTGGTATTTGACTGGTAGTCGACCACGACATAGTCGGAAACAAGACCTGTTGATTGTTATAGGAAGTGGGCACATTGCTATTAACCGAGAACAAACCCAAAATACGAAGAAGTTCAAAATTGTACAAGCAATAATACTACCTACCTAGCAAGTACCACCTCTGTTGTTTCCGTACATGACAGAGAGGGATTGACACAATTTTATTTCAACCGTTACAAACAAAAAAGACGGCAAAAATAGTACATTGTTCACCGAGAGGAGAAAGTGACCGATTACCGTCGAGGGTGTCGTTTGAAGCCCGAGCCGTAGGCGAGGGCTTTAAAACACCCGAGATCGGGAATCGCACTTTCTCTCGAGTGATACATAGTGCTTTATACTACACCTACGAGGAAAATAAAAAACTAAATCTTTACTAATTGAAATTTATATTGAAATTGTTGCAGTTAGTGAAGCTTAATGTAACACTTTTTCCATTAATGTTTGTTTGAGATGTTTGCGACAATGTAGGAGGAATAACTGGCTGTGCTGTTGGCACTGCGCTCGTAGAAGGCTGTGGTGCCAAAGGGGCAACTGGCTGCTGAGGGGCATCTGGCATCGCCGCGCTCGTTGATGGTTGAGGAGATGAGTCTTGATGCACATTATTCGATCCCGATATTTGGTTATTTATTCGTGTTTTGTTTTCTACGGAATTCTCTATGTAGCTTTCTGCAACAGCGGACGATTTCCAACCACCGTGACGTTTTATTGTGGTTAAATCAGCACCAGTATCGGCAAGAATAGTCGCTGAAGTTCTGCGAAAGCAGTGGCCAGTGTATTCTAGTGGATTGAGTAAATTAAGGTAGGAAGCTATTTCTCTTGGCACAGTACTTATTTTGTTTTTCCCAATTACTTGTTTCGTACATTTTTTGTTTTTATATTGTAGTAAAAACCGATTGGTTTTGGGGTCACTGGGGCGAATTTCGTTATATTTCTTCACTATCTCATAAAATAAGCCCGATATAACAAATGATCGCTGAATTTTGGTTTTTGTGTTAGGAATATTGACGATTATTCCATTTTCGAGGATTTCGATATGGTCTGTTGTCATATCCACAAGTTCTTGCGAACGACATTGGCCCCATTTACTCCTAAAATCAAAATAACCTGTAAACAAAAATATCAAACATGAAAACCTAGTAGATTTCTACTCATAAATAGGTACGTAATAAATCATAAACCAGTGCATTTTGTTCATAAACTTACCTTCATCAACAAATATTTGTCATCTGGAGCATTCTGCAAAAAGGAATAAACATCCTTTGTAGTAAGCACTTTTGATTTCTTACTACGGAATCCCTCCGACTTTCTTTTCAGAAATGCTGTAAGTTTTTTGTATTCTTGAATATTTATGTCGTTTCTTGTCAATATAGTACTTTTCAACATTGAGTACATAGACCATAACGTACTTGGTTTGTATTTTTGCGCTTTTTCACTGAAATAAGCTAGCAAAACAGTTTCAGAAAAAGATGCCGCATTTTTTTCACTTTTCCATTGCAAAAAATCGTCATAAGTTTTATTATATTTTTTAATTGATTTCTGTGGTAAAAGGTTATCAATCAGTATTTTTGCTGTTTCCTTCAACTGCGGCGGAGTTAAAAAATCTTCATCATCACTATCACTACTTATCATTTTGATAGTTTTATTTTACTTTTCTACGAAAACTGAGTCCTCAAACAACACACAAATTGAAAATGGCGCCAATGGCGTCTGCAATTTTCACATGTTCTTTTTTCAAATTGTTTGACACCATCCAACACACAGCTAGTGGCCAGTGTCATTTTGCGAACTTGGAGATAAAAACTCACTGTAAAAACTTTTTGGCTAAAAACTTTTTGGCTTTTGATATTTAGGTTACCAGCGCATAGTCTTACCCAAAATTAAAAAAGAAAAACCACGTAAGAAATGGATTTTCATACACTTTTCTCTCCCGCTCAGATGCGTTTTCTCGCCGCATATTTGTTCGATATGCAATGACGTACTTTCTACCGTAAATTTGATAAAGTATCAAGGTACTTTCCGAGCAGGTGTAGTATAAAAAGATTTTTTGTTTTGGTAAAGGCTTTTGATTTTATAAAAATATCGTACGACTCAGCGATCTGACAAAACTTTTTAGGAAATCTATTTGATCGATACAGGGTTTTCTGTTAGAAGTTCTAGACAAAGCAGAGAAACAAAGTGATATTCTATCATCGATAATGTTTGTCAAAGTTCCATAGTGTTCGGGACATATTTAACTTTTTGATAATCACAAATGTCACTCTCAAACTCAAAATTAAATCGACGAAGGAGTTTGAAATTCGAATATTCTTTACACAAGAAGTTTGTATCGAGTATTTAAGGCGCAAGTAAGTTGTATTGCAGTGAGATGGAGATCAAATATATATTGGTGTGTTCTAAATTCAAACACCAAAACATTCATTAAAAGTGCTTTTTATTCACTGTTTTCAGTGAATAAAATAAGCTTTTTAGAGGGGGAATGGTATAAAATTCATTCTTTAGTTTCTTCTTTTGGATAATGCTTCTTTGATGTCTTTCCTAGTGTGGGGCAAAAAAAAATTTTTCTTCCTAAGCGTATGAATAACGTCGTATGATAATTTACGTCTGTCGCGGTCCCAATGACAATGTTTGCCTACTTGTATCAAAATGCACCCCAAATTTCCGTATGCACTGCAACGGCTAAAAAGACCACCGAAAACAATATACGCGATTAGGGATGCGTTACCTGATGCTCACAGTCCACGGCGACATACACAACTAAATTTTACGCACGTGTACGTAACTTCGTTTTGTATCAAAACACCACGAAACGCCACAGGATCGTGCCAAGGCCTCGCTGCGCATGGATACGTGGCTCGAAAACAAATGAATCGCGAAAGGGTCGAAAATCTACTTTCATTAGAACTGCACACCTACTGCACTGCGGTTTCGTAGCATTTCTTGGACAGCGCTTACAACGCTGAAGGAAAACATTGTGAGGAAACCTTGCCTTCAGAGTTGATATTAGTTATAAGAGCAAGCGTGTTGATTAATGCTTGTACACAGAGAAGAGGCCTCTGCTCTGCAGTGCGACAGTAATAGGCTGATATTATTATTTGACAAGTGCATAATAGTTGCAGCTTTCTAGATAGCAGCAGTTCATATGCAGTCCGTTTAGACCGTAACATGGCAAAAGTAAGTACTCGTCAAACTTTTTGGCAATCTTGAAGTTGGCTTTCCGATGCGCAAGGCACGGCGCAGGGCTGTTTTTGTATGAGATTTACTACCGCGCAGCCATTGTAGCCAGCCAACTTCAGTACGGCCAAGAAATTTCTCGAGAACTGTGTATGCACGTATTATTAGTTACATAAGTTTGTTAATAAATAAGAGATTTATTTGAAATGAATTTGTGTAGTGGTTTATCTGTCTGTTGCACCGTACCTCCCAAACGGATGAAGCGATTTTGATTTTGTTTTTGCAAGCTTTTATTTAGTTTCACCAGTCCCGGTTTCTGTGTGTATCAAAGCTTGCAAGTTATTAACCCACTTTCAGGTGCTCAATTGAGCTGAAATGATTCACATGCTTTTTTTCTCGTGTCAATACAAATTTTTATAAAAAAAATGTCTAAAGAAATAATAATTAATATTTTTTTTTATTACAGTTAAATGTCTTTTGAACTCGACTCACCTTACACTCGGTGGAGCTGACGATCTCGACGAGGAACCGGGTCCTGGTCCCGACCTTCACGGTGAGGTCCTGCAGACGTCGCAGGAAGGTCGGGGGATCCTCGCCAGTTGGAGCCTCGTCAGCGCACACCTCCAGACGGAGACGGCTGGTGTCGCTTCCAGCTGCATTACTTGCCTGAGGACAAAAAATAAACATTTAAACCAACATTATTTTTACAATAGCTACCTAATAATATTGACTAGTTAGAATAGTAATAGATCGCTATAGGGAACATAATCAGGATATAGGGGTGGAGTACCTCGTGATTACTTAAAATAAGAGTTTGGCAAACACCTATGGATACATTATATATATTAGCATATAAAGAAAAAAGAAAGAAAAAGTGAGTTTATTGGCATTACAAAACAATAACAAATTCAGCTCAGCATAATGCCAAATGGAAATACAGGGTATTCCACCTGACGCTGATATACATTACCACGCCTTTCAAAGATCCTATGGATTCAGTCAAATAAAAAAATAGGCTAGAATTTCCTAATAATAAAAGTTTCAATGGTAAAAGTTTCAAAGAGAAGAACCTCTTAAAATCATCGCGCTTTGCCGAGCGGTCAAGAGTCAGGATAACTGTACTTTTTAACCGATTTTCCAAAAAGGAGGAGATCGTCCCATTGTTTGTTTTTAGGGTTCCGTAACCAAAGGGTCCAAACGGAGCCCTATTGCTGTCACTCACGTGTCCGTTTGACCGTCGTCTGTCACACAATTTTGTTTCGATTTTTTTTAAATTTCTCATTGACCTACGAACTTGAAATTGTGGAATGTTTATTATTACGTATAATTTACTAAAAATACAAATTTATTGATAAATCACATTTTTTCTTTGGCACGGAACCCTAAATGTACGTAAATCCGACACGAACTTGGCCGGTTTTTTGTTTCCCTATATTTTCACCGATTTCTGCGTCAGTTGAGGATAGGTCCTCTTGTTAATTCTTTTTATGTATCAAACAGTATGTTCCCGAATTGTTCCTTTTTAAATTTGGCGAAGATCTGATGAAGAACTTCGGAGATATGGAACAGAACTCCTCAAAAAGTAACTGCAAACCTCTCGGGATTTCTGCAATCGCATGTCTGTTTATTGTGTACAACCATTTCATAACATAACATCACGCCGGTATGATCTAAAGGGTTACGCAGATGTGTACAGTAAACTCTGGTACACTTTCATTTCACTGGTTACGTTCAAGTTTTATGTTATTCGGGTTATCTATTCAGGCATAACTTTGGCCATTGTACCTTACTACAGAACTAGTCCATTATGTACACAACTAAAACATGTAACAAAAGGAAATTTTTAAACTATTATTACCGACTAATGTTTGTGTGACTAATAAATGTGTAAAGTGAAAAATTACTTCAATTTCGGCAGTCGCTGTCAAAACCAAAGAATCAAAAACAGGAACACCGACTTTCGAAATTGAAGTTATTTTTCCTTATTTAGTGTTTTTATTTGGGAGTCGGTTGTAATTTTTTGTAAAAATATTTTTTATTAATAACGCATTTTAAATGCCTCATGATATTTAATAATACTCACTTTACTAATACAAATATTTTTGGTATGTACCATTTTTATTTATTTTTTTTACTGGCTAGGTTTCGAACGGCACCATCGTCTTTGAATATCGAGCGACTGATTTCTGAGCCATCAGATTATTGTCATCAATTAAACAACTGTTACTAAAGGATCGGTTCTCTGAATTGATAATTTGGAGTTAAGATCGCGACAAAGTTTTCAGGCAAAACTAAAGTTTGACTAATATTCAACTTCAAATAATTCATTCAATTAAAAAATCAGAGGTAACTTCAAAAAAGCTGCTACTTCGCAATTTGCTTTTAAAGAAACCCTATATTCAGGGATAGCCTGGCAAGTCTAACAGTAAAAAGCACAATGTAAACAATGGCATATTTTTAATAACCTCGAAGACCTAAGTGCTCATTCACACAGGGGTCCGTTTTACAGGTCCGCTTTATCTTATACGCTTTTATTCGTCACTGACGTATGTGTTGTATGAGTGACTTCACACACATGTCAGTATTTCAGATCCAGTAAAAAATAACGATACGACAAAATATACAGCTGTCCGTTTAACAGATCCGCTTTATCGTATACGTTTTTTTCGGCAATGCTGTAGGTAGTTGTATGAGCGAGTTGAAAAAAAATGGCACTGTTAACATATTTTCCTAAGCATATAATATAATAATATATAATATGGTTACAAGCTTTATATATTTATAGCTTTCGTATGTGTGTCCGACAACAAGTAATCTTTCACTTTTTAAGCACTTCCTACCATCTGATTAAGCTCAAACTTGGTGTAGGTAACTTTACATACCTACACTACCTACAGTAACTTTATATACATTGAAATAATATGGTACTTTGGAGCTGATCTCACAAAAGACACAGCATAACTCACAAAATCACAAATAAATTATTTCAATTTACATGTACCTAGGTATATAAAAACAAGGTGCCATATTGGCAAATAAAATTAAAAAATACTTATGGAATTAAAACTGACACTAGTAACATACCCACTTCAAATAGTAGGTATAACAATTAAAACACATTGCGGTGTGCGTCTAAAGATTGCACCAAATGGGAATCCAGCTCAGCACATATCAGGCAAATGTACCTGACACTGATATTCTGCTGGTTCTCTGCAGCGACAAATAGGGAACTTTGTCTCGCGCTCACAACATTCTCGAACATAGTGTGGCGAGTTTGCATCGGTCTAGTATGACCTATGTATGACAAATTGGTCTTACAGCAGCATTTATACGAATTCATTTGTAATACTTTATATATATACGTAGTATGGTAGTGTTATATTAGACGCGTCGTCCTCACGTAAGTATATGAATAAATATATGTACGTAAATATAGGAAAACACGTTTATTAAAAGAGTATTTGGGGAGTTTCTTGACCAATCTCCTCCACAACAATCTACCTTTGTGAATGAACAGTAGATAGAATCATATAATATTATTTTTTACTTAAATTTTTGACAAAAGTGTCACTTAATGGCCTAATTGAAATAAACGATATTACTTTGACTTTATAGCACTCGGTCTGCCCTGTCCTACTTTATAAATGAATTGCAAAGAGAATACTGAAGTTACTTACCTGTACCTACCGCAAGTGCCTTCCTTGCAAAGTATACAATTACTCGTATTATTAGATTGAAAAAGATAAGGCTTCCCGCCTGAACAAAACAAAGCTGATAAATTGATGACTCGCCCACAATAGGTAATTAATTGTATTATCAGTCTACAATCACTAATTTGCCTACCAGACTAGATGGCAGGCATGCTGTTGTTCCGCCCTTTAAATGCAATTTTCTTTCTTGTTTGTTATAACGGAGGTTTACGGAAGCCTGCCAGACGATGTAAATTGTTTTGATTGCAGTTTCAATAAGGCAATCAGAAATTGTACCTACAATGTAAGCTAGGAAAGTTTGCTACTCCAACAGGAATATAGTCACGGTGAAAGAAAAGAAATAGTAGTTTAAAAGGGTACACTACATAAATACGAAAAACTTTATTCCGTTAGTCACAAATACGAATTTCAAAATACCGATTTTCATTATTCCGAATGGTTCACAATTCCGAATATAACAACTCCGACTTATCATAACTTTTTTTTAATATCTCCTTAATTTCAATATTTCTAACGTTTATAATTACTATTCTCAAAATACCGAGTTTCAAAAGATCGAATACTTAACAAAAAGTCTGACTTAATGATAATTCGAAACATCAAAAATACGAATTCCGATTATTATAATACCGATTAATACAATTCCAAAATAAAAACGCCTTGTAAAACTGAATAGCACTCGCTCGCTTCAGCTCCCGTCATCTCCTTCGATCCTAACCTGTCCGTGTCAGGGTGCCCTAAGCTGCTCTGACTGATTGATTGCACATTTTTTTTTTTCGTTTACTTTGGTTTTAATATATAATAGGTGCAAATACGAGTAGTACTTAAGCAACATAGTCGACGGAGGCCCGCTTAGTGGGGCTCCTATTTCCGTCTGCAGGATCTTAAGTAACCTAACACGAACCTGACCTGTCCGTTTGAACCTAACCAGTCCGTATCTTGGTGCCCTAAGCTCCCGAGCTCGCTTCGCTCGCTCTTGGACGCCCCACCCCTCCGCGCCTACGCGGGTTAAATTACACTCTAGGGTAGGACAGACAAGACGATTCGTTTCTGTCACTAAATCGAAGAAGAACGTCGTTTTTCGGACCGAGAACCCTTCGAGCATTTGATTCTTCGAACGTATGAAAATCGGAAAACTAACAAATCTTGCTTACGACTTTCGGTAAAATAATTTTCGTGATTTTTTATAATAGACATTATAATTCTTAGGTATTATGAAATTCGGACTTGTGACAATCGGAACATCGAAATTCGGAATAAAATATTTCGAAGTATTTGGGTGTTCCCAGTTTAAAAAAGTAAAAAACTCGCTTTATTAGAAAACGAAACTAAAAAGTAGTATAGTAATAATAAAAGAAAGATCCAGAAAGCGGTACTCCTGGACACGGCGCGTATCGTTAGGAGATTCCTCTCTCAGGTGCCCTGACCACCGGTAGCTTGGACCCTGTGCCCGATACCGGTGGGCTACTATTTTTATATTTTTAAATGTTTATTTTTAATTTATTTTAAATATGCAAAAATTTAATAATGTCAAACATATATATATATATATATATAAATGGAATAATAATCTTCAATCAATTTAAATTAAGAATAGTGCGATTAACAAAAAAAAATATTTTATTGCAAAAAGGCGTGGGTGCTATTTGATGCTGTCAATATGATAGTCGTATTATGACAATTATTGTCATCAAACACCCCTCGGGGTTAGAAGATGATGCAAACCTGATTGGGACTAGCTGGTTCTTCATTCCAACACTGCCTAGCATTTGCCTACTTTGTTAAGGTCGGCTGTCAGTATAACAGTAAAAGAAACAGATTTTTTTTTAAACCGGTGGTTTTTTTCATGATTACACATTTTTATTTCATGCTCTTATATACAATTTGCTATTATATAATGCTAGTAGTAGACACGCTTCGATCGACAATCTATTGAACACGTAATTATAACATGATATTTTGCGAAAACACCCTGATTCAAACAGTAAAACACCCATAACTTTGGAGCGACTGAACCGATTTTCCAAACATACTAAAAACACTTTCGCACATCTAACAAAAAAAAACGAAATCGTAATCGATTCATCCGTTTAGGAGCTGTAATTTCACGTACAAATATACAGGTACACACTTCAAACTTATAACACCCCTCTTTTTCCGTCATGGGTTAAAAATAAGGATGCAGTTAAATACCAGTATTTAACTTGGAACGAATACCTATTTAAAGTCCACATCCACGGACCGATCACAGCTGCTTAACCTCAATCGACCGTACTTTATTTTAGTTTCATTAACTAAATGAGAAAGTACCTAAATTTACTGAAAAGAAGAATCGATGGTAACACTTATCGTGACGTAGTCATAGACAATCGTGGGCAGAGAATACCAGGCGGAGTATTGTATTAGCATACCATGCATTTTACCTAACATTCTAAACTTATCAACCCCCAACTGAAAAAGAGGGGCGTTATTACTTTGACGTGTGTACCTGTGTGTTTGTGTATCTGTCTGTGGCATCATAGCTCCTAAACGGATGAACCGATCTTGATTTTACTTTATTTTTTGTTTGAAAGATGACATTATCGGGAGTGTTCTCAGCTATCTTTGATGAAAATCGATTTAGCCGTCAAAAATCAAAATAGTTTATTTCAAATAAACCTTAGAGGCAAGATATCGTGTCATAATTACGTGTCCGATAGATTGTTGTTCGAAGCGTGTCTACTACTAGATAAATTAAAAGGTTTACAAAGAAAGACATAAAAAACAAATCGGGGGCTTTGGACTTTTTATTTTTTTTTGTTTTTTAAACCATGGTTGCATTGCGTCAGCTCCTGCAAACTAGTTCGTTACTCCACACCGCTCCGGAACACTAAAACAATAGGTACGCCCGTGCAATTTCTGCAGCACCTCCACCAAAATAATATCGAATATTCTCTATTTGCTCCGTCCTTTCAAATTCTCGTACGAACGCAGAAAGGCCTTTCATGGAAACTGAGAATATTGAGCCCTAAGAGGTCTGTGTACCGTCGGCAAAATTATACAGGTATTCGGTTTTCAAGGAGTTGTTATTGAGTGAGCTAGTGAGTTTAGTTCGATATTTCAGTTTTGTACAGTACAACTATTTTCTTAATGTCCCTCGGCAATTTTCGTTTTTCGTCAGTCGTCGAATTCTATCATTTGCCCTTTGCACTTAGTGCTGACCGGACGCTCTCAATCAACTTGGAAATATATCGAGTTATTAATACTCTTTTAAATTAATGTGCCTAATGTGTTTAAAAAATGGGTAGGAAGCTGCTAGTTTTACAGCTTTTTAAATTTTACACAGAAATCAAAACAAGACCACACTAAAGTACCTAGTTCTGAATTCAAATTATTATACATGATATAGTACGTTACTGCAGCGGCCAGCAAAAGAGGCATTGATGATGGACTGTGATGATAGTGATGGACGAATGTGTAAATGTGGGCCGAGGCGAAGCCGATGCACACATACGTAAGTCCATCAATGCCTAGTTGCGGCCAAGGCTTGTATAGTACTTTTCTCAAATAGTGCCCGGAAATTAAAACTACTTAGTACCTAGAACTCATTTTGTCAAATACAATTACTTTCAAAATCAATGACTAATTTTTGCCGCGTTAAAGAGTTCATTTGTTTTTTTTTTCAATAAACAGCTTTCTACTTGCAAGCTAGTTCGAAATTTAAACAAACCTTTGGTAAGTTACCTCCTTGGTTGCAATGTTTCGGAGTAAAATATCGTTCCATTTTTAAATTACACGACAGATATGAGATTTCTATGTAATTTATTTGACCGCTAAACACGACAGATATGGATTTTCTTTGGCCGCTGCTCGCATGTGTTCGGTCAGTACCGCAATTTCGATTTATCTCGAAGAACTTTGTCAAATAAATGCTCAAATTTCCAAGCATGTTTGAGAAAAATCTAATAATTGATGCACATGGAAATTAGTGTTCGTTTGTATTCGGAAATGCGATGATTGCCGAGGGATATTAAGAAAATATTTGTAACTACGTTATGAGATGGTTATGGACTCACTCCAACATAATGATGTTTTATTTTTAACTGACTTCAAAAAGCAAGAGCTTCTCAATACGACGGTTTTTTTATGTATTTTACTTTAATATTCCTTACTTGGTGAACCGATTTAGATGATTCTTTTTAAGCTGTTGCTTCTCATGTGGTCCCATTTAAATTTGATCAAGATCTGATGAAGAACTTCGGAGAAATGTAGACAACGGCAACTATCTCGGGATTGCTGCAATCGCATGTCTGTTTGAAGTTTACGCCATTTCATAACATAACATCACGCTGTTACGCTCTAAAGGGGTACGCAGACATGTACAGTTCACCGGTTATTTCAGCGGCTATATAAGTTTTATGTTATTTGGGTAATCTATTCAGGCATAACTGTTACTATTGGGCATTATAGGTACCTTACTATTGAACTTGCTCATTATGTATCAATGACTTCCAAATAAAAACACTACAAAAAGAAAAATAACTTCAAATTCGGTGACAAAAAACGAAGAAACAAGAATTACACCGACTGCCGAAATTGATGTTGTTTTTCACTTTGTAGTGTTTTTATTTGGGAGTTGGTTGTATTTTGTAAAAAGGTTTTTATTTTAATACAACATCAGCAAACAATTTCAGAAATGTTTACCGTTGCACCCTGTTTCTATTCATAAAAATCTCTGAACTTCGGATTCGGATTCTCTATAGATAATCTTGTTAACTGATGACACCTTTCACATGTAGGCATTTAACTCCACTCGTTAAGGTTGCCCTAGTCTCTCATACTTCCTTACAAACGTAGTATGGCGATTACTCCACTGTTTGACGGTGTACACTCAAAATGAAGGCTTCCATACAAACCTCAGCTTAAAGGTATTATAGACCTGAGTACTTGATATGAATTTCAATTTTATACCTCTACGCGTTCATGAGGAAAGGGTTAGTAAGTTTAAAATTATTAAAAAAAAAAATATGATGTAACTAAAAATTTACGGATTTCGCAATGTTTCCTTTATCTGTGCTATAAGACGTTGCTACGTACCAAGTTTCAAGATTCTGAGTTCTCGGGAAGTACCCTGTAGGTTTTGATTCCCTTGCGCGTGTCGAAAATTTGCGGAAATTTGCGGCATAAACGGCTGTATCTTTTGATTGCATTGGCTTAGAAGTTTTATTTTTTCACAGCGTTAAGGGACAGTAGACTTGAGTATATGATATAAATTTAAGCTTGATACCTCCACGCGTTCCTGAGAAAAATGGTCTTGACAGACAGACAGACGGACAACAAAGTGATCCTATAAGGGTTCGGTTTTTTCCTTTCGAGGTACGGAACCCTAAAAATGATATCAATTTTTCTCATCATTAGATAATGATGAGGGCTAGATAGCCCTGTATTGAAACAAAAAAGTAAAAAAGAACACGTATTTGAAAGTTATGAGCGTCGAAAGTATAAAGTATTTCAACACTAATCGTCTATCGTCCCTTTCGTACGTGTTGTCGGACGAAATTGCATGCACTTAAACCCCGGCCACAAAATATTTCGTACCGCTGACTAGGGCAACCTTAACCAGATTCTTAATTCAAATTCACTAAAGAAAATTTTACTATCTGTAGACATTTTTACATGTAGGTAGATATCTTAACTCTTGTGCTATATGTACTGTAGTGTAAAAGTAGCGGGTTCCAAGTACTGACCACTCCTATCAGATTTCTCAAGCAACTGATATCCGTAATGGAATTAAACAGCCCCATATGACCTGTGAACGGATATACTAATGCAATGGGTGAAACTACGTCAAAGGAGTAGTTTTGAAAGTCTTAGAATCCAAACCTAAGGAATGGTGCATTCGGAATACTGAAAAGGTCGTAATTTGAAAGCTGGACGTTAAACTTCTATGAACATGAAACTTAGAATATTACTATTTACTAGCAAGCCGCCCCGACTTCGCACGGGACAAATATATATACAAACAACGTCATCGATTATTGCTCTTTCCCTAAGTGAAAACCATATCAAAGTCCGTTGCGTATTTTAGAAGAAGTTAGCGGAAATATAGAAATGACGTCGACAGACGCGGACAGCGACTTTGTTTTATACTCTTTAGAGATGTATAAACGAAATACTTATTACTGGGAAACCACAGACATAAATTGTACTAGATGACGCGATACGTACGCGATACGTTGGATGTATTTCGCGTGACAAAAAAAGGAGTATAATTACGATCAATGATCATAACATTCATTAAGGGCCTACATCCGCTTTAGTGCCGTTAAACGGTAAGTTTCTAAAGCATACTCCTTAGTAACGGCTACGTTAAAAAGTTTAAAAAAAAAAAAACATTGTAATGTACATACAAATAGTTTTGCTTTATAAAAATAATATTATAATTGCGATATTTTTCGCAATTTTTGGATACTCCTCCAAAACGACTCGGATGTTTAAAAATATTTGTACACAGAAATATTGATGGCTGGAATTTCTTCATAACTGAAATAGCAAATGTAAATCAAATAATATTTTGCAAACCAAACTGTTCAAGAGGAAGTCCAATATTGATATTTTGGCTACAAATCAAATACACCGGAAGGCACCGGAAATCAACCGAAATCTAGAAAAATGTTTTAAAGTTGGCCGAGGCATTGGAAATGTTTTCTTTCAATGGTAAGTAAATTTGTTTTTAGATTTTGTGTGAAATAGTGGCAAGCTTGGTTTTCATACAGATGGAAGGACTTCCGTTATCTAGTTAGATTAATGTCTGTGTGGAAAACACTTTACTTCAGAGCTATATCTATTTCATTTTATAAATGTATTTACGTAGGTACTCATTCAGTTCCTGGTTCAGTTGAAAAGCAACGTTAGGTAAATAAATGTACTAGTGGTCTGGCAAATTGATGTAGAGTCGCGTCGTGTAGCTGTAGAGCACACAATTTTGCCGTGTTTGTGTTGTTTGATAGTGTATGTTGTATATCATGTTTAGGTCATTTTGTGGCAAACAAATACTTTTCTTTCTTCACATGCCAAATAAATATGTTTTCTATCTATAATGATCATATCTACATAAAATATAATCAACAATAGGTAAGTTGTAAGTGGTCACTGAAACCCCCGAGTTTTAGCCGTATAACACCCAAAATAGCAACGGTTTCAATAGTCATTACCTAATCAATGATCTATCGAAGTTCCTCTAAATCATTGGCCTGATCATCGAACTGCAAGAGCACACTACATACATACATTCGGGACAGTTGAATACAGCGACGATACAATGGTATCTAACGTTCTAAGATAAAGGAGCATACACATGGAGCATATAAAATTTACATCTAATGCAATTATAATAATGTTTGCGTCTATGTGAGTCTTAAAAATAATATCGATTTTTATACTGTTTCTTAGTTATATAAACTGCATAAGTAACTTTGTTATACTATACAAGTAAATAGTCATCCAATATATGGGATTACGAAGTTACTACATTATATTTTTCGTCAACTAAACTGCTTATCTTGGTAGGTAGGTAAGAAGTGAATATAGTGTAAAGTTAAGTAGACGATGTTTCCTTTAATAGACCTAATGCCAATAAACCTAATAAAATACCATATCTATGTGTCGAAAGCAAGTGATGAGTGTGATTTTAAAGATCTTATAGCAGACAAAATTTTATTGGGTTAGGTTAGTATTTAAATTTCATAAACAAACTGTTGTTGTGTGTAACAAGCGCTATCTACATTTACAGTACAGATGGACTAGGTACCTAGTGTAGGTAGCTACCTACTGGAACATAGACCGTAGCTGTCGCATCCGAAATAGTAACCGAAAAGAAATAAAGGAGGACTGCGTACAAAAAGAAATGAGATCCCATCAAAAACATATTATTTAAAAAGATCCGCATTTGTTTTGCATTCGATCTCATACTTTTTGCGTTAGAACTGCGCTGCGAGATTTGCGATTTTTACATGTTATGTTTTTGATGGGATATTCTTCCGTGGTGTAATTAAAATGCCGTTATCCGACATCAGGTTGATTTTTTATTTTTATGCTATATTGATGAGAAACAAAAAATATCGATCGATCTGTGCATGCGAATTTTCAATACCTTGAATACTTGTGGAAATTCGCATACACAGATCGATAGATATTTTTCTCTCTCATTAACATAGCCTCTAAAGTTAAAAATCGGCGATGTTGGATAACGCCATTTTAGTTATACCACGGAATTATTTTACTTTCTTTATTTATGCAATCTGCAATCTGCCAAGCCTTTTCCCAACTATACTGGGGTCGGCATCCAGCCTTACCGGATTCAGCTGATCACTAGTGTTTTACATGGAGCGACTGCCTATCTGACCTCCACAACCCAGTAACTGGGTAACACAGTACCCCTTGGTAAGACTGGTGTTAGATCTCACGCTTCTGACTACCCGTAACGACTGTCAAAGATCTTCAAATGACAGCCCGGACCAACGGCTTAACATGCTTTCCGAGGCACGGAGGAAACTAGGTAACTAGTTAACTAACTTTCTTTATTTATGAAAGTATGTAAATAAATAAATACTCACTTGTAGCGTGTACACGTTGGTGTCGCCGGTCCGGGCTGCGGATACCGTCAGCCGGACGCCGCCCGCATCGTCACTCGCCGTGAATCGTTCATCTAACGACGCCCCTGCGCGACTCCTGCGCATCGCATAAGAAAAATTTATTATTAGGAAAGGTTCTAAAGGAAAGGAATCGGTTTTAATTAATTTGTGGTGAAATAGAAATGACAAGTACAAGTGACTGTTAAGGATAATTTCAACTCATCTTCAATATGAGTAAAGGAAGCACTACTATAATAACTTTTTAAAATAAGAAAATCTGCTAGAATTGAACTAGAATTGGAAATATTTACAAAATAATCTTCATTCCTTTTTATACATCATGACCACATTTTGATTCAATTTGGGACTACTCATTCTATGTATTTTCAAGATAAACAGGTGAGACATAAAGATGAAGATGATCCTTATAAGGTATTCATGATTGTTATAATGACCCATGAAAGACACATACACCGAAACACTTAAACTCTAATTTAATATCACAATGAACGATACACAAAATATAACTATATATACCCATGAAACTACACAAAAATACTAATGAAAAATTGCCCGATTTATACTAATAAAACTCGTCAAAGTCATCGCTATCTGCTTGCTAATTTCCACGAAAGATCTGCAAAAATATCCGCTCATAAACCATACAGTCTCCCTTAGATAAATGTGCTTGCATGGCATATAAAAGATCACAATAAAACGTGGGAAATCACCGATAACTCCTCGCTCCATCAAAAATATCCGCACACAAACCAATATATAGTCTCCCTTAAACCGGAGATAAGACTTGCACGTCGTATAGAAGATCACGCGAGCGTATAAAAGACAATGGACACAAACGTCCAACAGATAGGGTTACAAAGAGGTCGCTGGCTTGATTTCGACGAACCTTCGCATTCGCACAAACGTGAAAAGAACTTCCAAGAATTACTTGAGAAAAATATTGAATGTTTTTACTCAAGACATGCAACAAAGCAATGTCTAGTTACATATTGTCATATGTAAGATTTCTAAGTAACCATTTGCACTTCACCATTCTTCTCAAAAGATAACTCGAATTTCAATATATATTCTTATTCTTTATTGTACTCAACCCATAATAACATACAAATACAATGGGACAGTTTATGTACAAAAATAATAATAAAAAATATATATTAGTATATTATTTATATATATTTTTTTTATTATTTATATTTTTTCACAGTGACTGTGGCTTTTTAAGGCACGTTTGGTATGTCAATATTTTCTCGACAAAGAGTTTGTTGCTAAACAAGTTAGTTACAGTAGCTGACACAACAGTGTGACAAATACGTATATTTTTTTGTCAAATTAGTCACATTGTCAGTTATTATTGTTCTAGTTTTTATAAACTAGAACAATAATATCCTGCATTCCCATTATATTTAAATACATGTTTTAACAAATAAATCCTCTTTGTCTTTTAAAATTAAATAGGGTCTAGTAAGGATACTCGATTCTCCAAAGTAGTAGTAGTATTCGCTTTGGAGAACCGGTGTTGTAAAGTAAATCATCGCATTAATGAAATGTTTTATGCACTACGTCACGGTAATGATATCTAACAGTATTGTGACTCGGACCTGTCCTTGAAACAAGTGCCTACAAACGCGCGTCGCGTAAACACGCGTTAGGGCTGCCCGCCTCTATCTACTTCTACTTGAGTTTCTTTCCAGTTTCGTGATTGTAAATATCTCAGAGTTTTTTCACAAATCTGAGGTAAATAATTTATTTTTTATTATACTTATTTTAAATCTTACCAAGTAGGGTACCTTCTATTTATTACTCTCATAGGTAATCATTTCATAATGATATTTCGTCTAATTCAATAATATATATAAATACCTAAGTACATAAGTAAGTAGATAGCCTAGCCAATGAAACTACCTACTAGTTCTTTTTAACGCGAGTGTAGTTCACTCGTGTTTCACTTTATCACCCTATCCACTTATTTATTTATCAATTCAGGTATTTTACTCGGTGGAAAAAGCGAAATACCTTACCATTAAAAAAGAAACAAAATAACGCACTACTAGGTTAGGTATATATATTTTTTTATAATCTTGCCTTTCAAAAGTCCCAGGTAATTAAAAAAAAAATATCTCTGGGTGCGTTATAGAAGAATTCAAGCAACCTAAAACAGCACGATATAATCTAAAATTGCTCTCTTCCATATTAAGTAAGTAAGTGCTTGTATTTATTTCAATCAAATATTCACAAATCGCACGCTTACTGCTTACAAAACCATCATCACACCGGTCGTGAGTGTGCGACTGTGGTGTATCGAGTGTTGGCTGAACTCGAGAGGCGTAGGTATGACTCGCGTTCCGACCGTTTGTATGAAAGTAGAATACTGTTAGATAATTATCATTACCGTGACTACGTAACAGCTTAATGGTTAAGCATCACATTTGTATGACACCTAGTGCAAATCAGCATCAATCGAGTTAACTAATACTTATACTGTAAAAGGAGACAGATAATACGAAATGCTCAAATGCCGCGATGTTTCAGGAATACCTTAGCCAATGGAACGACATTTATTTGGTAACTAGCTGACCCGATAAACGTTGTCCTGTCCAATTTAGTTTATATAATAAAAAAAACTTTTTACCAAAAATTACTACCGACTTCCAAATAAAAAACTACAAAGTGAAAAATACCTTATTTTTGGAAGTCGGTGTCTTTCATAGGTACCAATTTATTGCGTTATGGACACCGACTTCCAAAAATAAAGTTATTTTTCACTTTGTAGTTTTCTATTTGGAAGTCGGTAGTATTTTTTTGAAAAAAAGTATTTTTGTTTTTCGCTTTTTAGTTGTACGTGCCTAATAGGCAAGTTGTTTAGTAAGGTATCTATTAGGCCAGAATAGATTTCCCGAATATCACGAAACATGAACATCTCACATGTCGACAAAATCACGAGCCAAGTCAACATATTTGATTTGCTTGTCTAATATAAATATTATATTATTATAAACATGAATCCAATAACAGGCATTCATCATCATCATTTCAGCTGAAAGACGTCCACTGCTGGACATAGAGTCCCCCGGGCGTCGCCACATTGATCGATTCCGTGATACAGGCATTGATATGCACAAAATATTATTTAACATTTTCAGCCTCGGTGTGGCAATCCCTGTACGAGTTTGTTTTTCATAACAGCTACAAACTGGAGGTATTTAAATCAAGATTACATAGGTTATTACTAAGCAAGCCTGCTCTACCATCTACTACATCCAGGTTATGTCGCTTATAATCAGGTGACATATATAGTGGTCAAACGAGAATTCATCTATATTATTAATATTATAAAGCTGAAGAGTTTGTTTGTTTGAACACGCTAATCTCAGGAACTATTGGTAGAAGTTGAAAAAATCTTTTTTTGCTGGATAGTCCATTTAACCAGGAAGGTTATATGCTTTATAACATCACGCTACGACCAATAGGAGCGGAGCATAAATGAAAAATGTTGCAAAAACGGGAAAAATGATTCCTTTTTGAGAGCTTCCGTTGCGTGCGCTGCGTAAACGGTTAAAGTTACGCAACATTCATGTTTGTAGGGTAGGTAGGGTGGGGTAGGTAGGTAGCCAGTATACGGGAGCGAAGCCGCGTGGGACAGCTAGTCAATAATAAAATGGTGGAAATCTAAGACTGAAGCACAAAAGTTATGTAGTTCCGTAATGAATTCGCCGGCATAGTGCATGGACAACCGATCAATCACATGAAGAGATGAAAATGCGATGTGGATTTCAGTGTATGTTACTGGTCGATTGTTCATAATCTTTGCCCCTTGCCATGCCGAATTCATTACGCTATAAGGCTGCTGGAGTGCCCTGTTAGAGACGCCACTGATAATAATAAACAGTTCTGGGCAGTGACACAATTAAACTTCCACCGTCTATGAAGAAATAAACGAGTCACAGATTATGCAAATAGTCCTAAATAGAGATGACGTGTGATGAATGGGAGCGGTTGGCCGAGTTAATTTATTTCTAGTTACGCTCAACAGTCGCCTGATATTTAGTTTTGACGGCTTGCCGACTCTAACTACTTTGAAAACGGATTGGACGCAACTATTCTTGGAATTTAGAGTGCACCTTGACTATGACAGACGAAATCATTCGGTCTTCATTAGCTGCATAACCATAGATTATTATCGTAAATAGATATTTGTGTAAGTTATCTCCAAGCCGCATTTACTTATATGACAACGGAATATTTACGTATCAATTTTGGGTCACCGACGATGTCTTAAATTAAGTCTCTATGCAAATATTGAAAATTTTAACCTTTAAAAAGCAACCATATATTTTGTATTATCTTTAAAAAACATAAATAATACTCGTCTAAATCTCAAGGTTACTTAAGCGTTGCCATACAACTAAAGTTCGGTTTCAAAGCAAAAATAAAAAAGTGTTTGTTTGCCTGTCCACGTTCAATACTTTGTAAAACGATTTTAACGAGGTAGAAACTAACAATTTAATAAAATGTTAAAAGAAATACATATTTATTTAAAACTTCATGCACAAAGGTACAATGGCGGACTTAATGCCTTATGCATTCTCTACCAGTCGACCAAGGGTGGTGAAGAGATAACATGGCAGGTGCATTGTTTAAATTGTGACTAGCAAAAAAGAAAAACAAAAAAATACGAATAATAAGTTGCTTAAAATACACATACATATATATTTTGTATAATACATACCTAAATAAATATATTTTAATAAAGTAAGGAATAGAAGTTATCGAGATGTCCCTTCTCCCCGTTGAAAATAAACCCGCAATTTACGCTTGAAAGCATATGGACTGGTGGCCGTCCTGATTATGAGAGGAAGCGCGTTCCAGAGAAGAATAGACTGAATATGAAAGGAAGAATGAACAAAATCAGTTGAGAAGGACAGAGTAGGAGAAGATTATACAAAGAAGAAATACAAAGATTTACTTAAAAAATATACTTATTATAAACCATACAAAGTACAGGCCACTGATCAAGGAAATCAGACCACTATCAATCATGACCAATCATGCCTGATGGCGATTGCGAACTCTGCAAATATAACGGGAGGATAAAGAAAAGATGGATGGAGAATGCGAAATAAAAGAAAAGAGTGTGCATGATAGCGTCAAGGATGACAAAGGAGAATAGAGAAAACGTATTGCCTCGAGCTCAAGTAACATAGGACAAGGACAAGACGACTATTAGACCTAAGACGTTGATTGCATAAAAGAACGGTGAGGCAACAACATATACAGCAAATTGCCTGATCTTGTTCGACACCATTTTACCAAAGAACAGTTCAGAAGGACGAGTTCTCATACATTACTAACAAAATAAAAAATGAGGCCTAAGACATTAAGGGCTTCAGGGGATAGTGAAGCAACATTGCACCCTATCTCATAATCTTCGACATAATTTCATAGACGACCACCTCAAAAGGATCAGTTCTGAACCATTATTATGACGATCAGGAGTTGAGCAGTGGTGGCCCAGTTGTAGCGGCCGCGACTGTAAGTCGTAGGTCGTGATTTCGAACCTAGACAGGCGCTTTACTTTGTGTAAATTATTTCATCACCACTGTTCTCAAAACGGTGAAGGAAATCATCGATTCGAAGACATGTGGCATCCACCAACCCGCATGGGCGTGCGTGGTGGATTACGCCCCATTTCCTCTCACAGAGAGGAGATCTGTGTCCCAGCAGTGGGACCATTAAAACCATTGATGATGATGACTAAGATGAACAAACATGAAACCTAAGACATTGACAGGTTGAAGGGATGGCGAGGCAACATTGCACCCAATCCTCTCAATGTTCTCATTGTTAGTATTCATTTTACTGAAGACCAACTCCCAAAAGGATCAGTTAACAAAAGGTCAATAGGTCTTTAGCCGAAAAACTTGGAAGCTAACCTGTGATGTTGCACCCCTTTCGACACATGAGACCGAGCTCAAAGCGTCCCAAAATAATGATTGCGATATATGTACTGGTCGCCAAAATCGTAGGCCAATTATTGTGTGTCATACTGATCGGAAATCGATGACCTAGTTACCTATCTGACATGCGATTGCTTTTTGGCTGTCAATAACAATTAATTTTAAATAGTTGATGTTCAAGGCATTTTTTTACTAGACTGACCAGATGAATGATGTTTTTGCGAGTGTTTTTATATTAAAGCCCGCGACTTTTTCTTTCTCTTGCAGCTACTTTGAAAAGAAGGCTACTTTTCATGCCTGGCTTAAAATTAGCTTATGTTTCCCCTTATAACATCAGCTATCTACCGGTGAAAGGCCTGTCAAAATCGGTCCAGCCGTTTCGGTGATTACCCGGAACAAACCGACAGACGAAATACTTAAAAATTGCGTATTTGATATTAGTACCACATATACTTTTGCACACATTCATTAAAACTTTGTTATTTTGATATTAATTACAGACGATTCAATTTAATTTATATGTAGGTATAGAAGATTGTAAGGTTTTTGGAGTTTGCTACTTTGGTCTTACGTATTTAGGGCCCAAACACAAAACTACGAATTAACGCGATGCGAATTGACGCGATGTGAATTCGCAACGCAGAAAACAGCTAAGCAACAAGCATATAGATTTTTACGATGCGACGTCGCACTGCAGTTTTGTGTTTGGGCCCTTACATCCTACGTCATAATAGCCTCGTCTTACATACTTCGCCTTACGTACTTTCTTCATCTTCGCTTCTGACTTATTTGTGCAAGTTTACTATTCGCAGTCGAACAATATTTTAGCAATTTAGTCCATAAAATTTCCTAAATTGTCCTAGGCTTTATAGTCACCTAATTGATTAATATATTTAATTAAACCACATTTCAATGTCAAAATTGTAAGTGAATGTAATAAAGTAGACGAGTTTAATCGCAGTTTACCCATTATCAGTAGTAAGCTTTACTATATAGAACTCTGATATACATTTAAGGATTATTGTTAGTGTCATGAATACTGCAAATTTCGAACTCCCTCAAGTGACCGCAAACGATTTTTTTGGAGTAGCTCATCAAAATTTCATACCACATTACTTTTTGCTAAAACATTGTAGAATTTTCCAGATATCATAGAAATTCAGTTCCAATTGGGTTTCGATCAAAACAACGCGTTGCGTATTCTCCAATGCCAGTACTGTCAGAGTCGGGCTATAAACAAATTGATTGAAGAGGATTGATATGCTACCCCATACGTAAATAACTTTTAGAAAATCTTTAACGCTGATATTGCTCGTGCCTTCTCTATATGAGAAGAGGCCTTTACAGGCTGGAGTTACAGGCTGGTATTACTCGTATTGTTATATCGCTGAGAAAATGTCAGGCTCAAGACAAGCGTCTTTCGATTTTAGCGATGGCGATGTAAGGGTGGAAAATCACGAAACAATTTCGATATCGTTTGACAATATCGATATCGGTTGAATTCCGTAATTACCGCAACAATTAACAAACCATTTAGTCTCGCGTGGGTCCACGTTTCGGGTACTCAAGGGGTTAAACATAACTGGCGAAACATAGGTGCAACTCTACACAACCCTTCGGGGAATACAGGCGTGAAGTTATGTTATGATTGAAAAAACAACTTCTGCATCTTCTGAGTATCGTATTTTTATTAAACAGAAAATGGTTTTAATTTGCTATTATATTCTGCCCGGTGGACTGTTATTTCATCAACATTAGGTACGTTTTTGATGTTGCTTTTTTGGAACTGATTGCAGTCTTAAGTATCAGTTTGTATATATAATTAGGACTATAATCAAATTTTGTTAAAATTGAATTCAACTTTAACTACAACTTGATTATGGTCCTATATAGTAAGGAATAGTAACGATAATCGGGGGTAGTGCGACCCAAATGTGGTCATACACAGGTCACACTAGACCGAAGCGAAGTTACCACGGGGTCGGCTATCTTCGGAAGTGGAGTGGAGTGTGTGTGAGTTTCTTGTGGTAGCAAATGTTGGGACGGCCGTATCTTTACTCGTTCTTAAAAAGAACTAAAGCCACATTTATTGTAGTATCAGTGACGTCCTCGGTCCACGTAAGTGTCACTTGGGGTACTCCAACATGTGTGTCATATTCTGCACATTGGCACCGCACTCACATCAGACAGATTCATAAAACCTCATTTTGCCAAATTGAGCTTGTATTTTTACTATTTATAATTATGAACATGATCGGTAATTCATAAAAAAACGTAAAATATATTGAGCTTGAAGAGAATGACTGCAATATTGCGCAGTAGTCATTGTACTAGCCTGGTTCGTCTCACGTCCGCGTCAGGGCATTGAATTCCACGCATATGCGTTTGTAGATCATAGTTATTATATTAAAATGTAGTGCAGCATTATCACGCTGCCTATTGATTCGGCTGAATAAAAACTATTCCGTTCGTGTAAGTCGACCTCATTTCTAATTTTTTCTTATTTCGGTTCAAACTTAGAAGTTTGATCATTCCATTGGATGACAGAGAAAATTTTTCTTGTAAATTGGCGACGTATCTACTTGGAAGTAACACGTTTAGTATTTTTTTTAAGAAAATTTCAAGTGCAAATCGTTGGATTTATATCGCATTGCGTCCATGCAAACCAATATGTTGCATTTAGTTCTGCAGCATTATTGGACATTTCTTTCTGAGAGTGTCAATTGTTCACCAGGAATTTAATTTGTTTCCGAGTTACCGGCGCATAAGGCCGTCTGTTACAAAGAACCGGTATGTATTTAAAACATTTTAAATTTTAACTGTTTGGAAGGTTCTGTTTTGAGTATTGTGGTGTTTATTTCCTTTTATTTTCTCACCATAGATTCGCTCAGTATCGGTTCTTGGAATATATAACAAGCTGTGGACTGATGTTCCGAGTTATTTCAACACCGACTGAGTTCGGGAAGCGTGTGCTTGCGGGGGTGACTCCATAATATACGAGTGAAGACCCCGGGAGGACGTCGTGACATCGCTCCGCGTCAAGTGATCCCAAAATTTTGTTCCTATTCACTTTTTATAATTTGTAGCAATAGCGAAGTATTTATTGAATAGTTTTTTATATGTATCACCTATTCGTGTCAAAAGGTCGTGAAATGAACCGTTTTTAATTTTACATTTATGCACGGTTATATTTTAATCGCGCCTAGGGCCGGATAGCGGTTGCAACCCCTTCTCTCCTATAGGCATTATTTTCCAAAATTACAAATTTTATTCTAGACAATCCATTTCCCAACTTTACCGATAGTCTTCCTTTTCGTCGCCATTCCTTTTTTCTTTGTATATTTTTTATGTTGAACAATGTTTGTTTTTATTTTATCTTTTATTCGTCAAAATTAAACGTGACACATGTAGTGACAATTTTTTTTTTACGCTACAAATTGTATGCGCCCGAACAACTAAAGTAAGTGTTTTTACCTAATAACTTTGAAATTTAAATGATTCGACATAATTTTTTTTTTTTGCTTTATTGAGGATGGTCACTCCCTCTGGGAGCTAATGATTCTTAAGCTTATTTGTTTCAGGACGCTGATATTCTTCCATTCAAGAAAGGTATTCTAGGATTTATACCACCAGTACAGATCTGTGAAGCTGTTATTTTCCTTGACATATTTTTTTCATGAAATGTAATGTTTTTTAATGGAATTTAATTTTGTGAACTATAGTACACATAACCGTCTTTTATTTTATCCACTTATGGCAGCAAATATAACGATAGGTTTCCTGATTTTTACTCCTTATTTAGCCTAGATCTTTGTTTACTAGCTTGGCGTTCGCTGACTGCTGGTTGCTGGATTATTTTTGTCCAGCTGTTCATGCCGTGCTTATTTTTCGCTAGGATTCAATCGTCCTTTGTCTGTTCTTTCATTCGTTATTAGGTCTATACTAGTTACATCATGTCAGAAGAGGAGTTCCCTATTGGTGAGACTCCACGTTGTGATAGTCCCATCATTTCGCGACCACCACCTTGTCCCATTCAGCCAAGAGCTTCTCGCGCTTCCTCACAAAGTGTTGTTCCTTCTCCAATAAGATCTGATGAACGCCCACAATTTACCAGGCAGTTCTCTCTTACTAAGTGGAAGATTGTTTTCGATGGAAAGACCTGCGTACGGGAATTTTTCACGAGTCTAGAAGAGTGCAGGGAGGCCGACAATTTGTCTGATGGTTACTTAGTTAGGCGATTCCATGAAGTCTTGTCAGGTGTCGCACTTCAATATTTTAGGTCAATCCGTCGTCCGGATCTTTCCTTCTTTGAGATCAAAGAAGCCTTTTTTAGGACATTCGGTACGACCGATTTTGAATTTAAGATAAGCCAGGAGGTCCGTAACCTCAAGCAGAGACCGGAACAGCTAATAAGAGAATTTATTATCGAGGTTTCTTACTTAAATGCTAAACTGAGCAAGCCTATTGAAGAATCGGAGTTGTTGCGGATCATCACTCACAACATGTTGCCAAAGTACACTCCTTGCTTGTCCATCCAAAAATTTCATGACATCGATAATTTAATCGAAGCTGTTACTCATTTCGAGTCCTTTCTAAAACCTCCAAAGGCGGTAGCCAGTTTCGATTGTGTTGCCGACCAGTCGACTTCTCAGGCTGTTAACTCACCAAAACCCAGGCCGAACAAAACTTCCCATCAACCAACAACTAGTAAGCCTCGGACTTGTCCTAGTTGTAGTCAGTCTCAGCTTTGCTTAAAATGTAACAAAGTTGGTCATTCTTACCGCTCTTGCCCAGAGATCACAGGCATGATTTGTTTTAAGTGTCGCACTCCTGGATTTATTACTAGAGAATGTCCGAAATGTAATCCAAAAAATGCATAGACCACTGGCGATACGCTTCTTTTCGTACAGTATCCCCAGTGTTTACTACAGATTCATTTGATAACCGACCGTTTATAGAGGTATTATTATGTGGTAGAGTTGTTAAAGCATTGCTTGACACTGGTGCTCAGATTTCGCTTGTTAACGATAATTTTATTCAGCAACTTGGTATTTCTTTGACATCAAAAGACGCTTGTCCCCGTGTTATATCGGCTAATAATTCACCGATTGATATTCTTGGTTCTGTACATCTTCCAGTTAAATTTAACGGTACAACTTTTATTCATGAGTTTTTAGTGGCAAGTTCGATGTCATCTTCTGTTATTTTAGGTATCGAATTTTGGAATAAATTCGGTTTGACGTCTATTTTTAGTCAGGCTTTCGATAAAAATATTGATGGTAATATGTTTATCCCTTCTGTTCAGCACTCTCCCCCTCAAGTTTCCTCTGTTAGTGAGGTTCGTTATATTCATCCTCGTAACATCCTATCGCCGGATCAAGAGTCTTGTCTTCAACAAGTTATTAAGGAGTATGAAGTTATCTCTTCGGAAAAAGTTGGTCTTGGAAAGACATCTTGGTTGTCCCATAAAATTAATACTACGGGATACCCTATCCGTCAAAGATATTATCCCTTATCCCCAGTCAAGTTGAAGATTCTCAATGAAGAGATTGACAAAATGTTAGATATGGGTGTTATTCGTCCTTCTCGTTCTCCATGGGCTAGTCCTGTGGTAATGGTGACAAAAAAGGATGGTTCTGTTCGGTTTTGTGTCGACAGTAGAAAACTGAATAGTGTGACAATCAGAGATTCTTATCCTCTTCCCCGTATTCACGATATCCTCGACAACCTTCGTGGTGCTAGATATATTAGCTCATTGGATTTTAGAAGTGCTTTCTGGCAAATTCCACTTGCTGATAGAGAAAGTTGTGAGAAAACAGCATTTATTGTCCCACAACGTGGTCTCTTTGAGTTTGTTAGGATGCCTTTTGGTCTAACGAACGCTGCTTCGGAGATGCAACGCCTTACTGATATGATCGTTAATTTCGAGTTTACTTCTACCAGTGACGACTGTATTTTTGGGTACGTCGACGACTTGATAATCGTATCTAAAGATTTCTTTGGTCATATGGCGCTGCTCAGGAAGGTGCTTGCTCGACTTAAAGAAGCAGGCTTATCTATAAATTTGAAAAAATGCGAGTTTTGCAAAAGCGAACTAAAATATTTGGGTTATATAGTTAATGAAAAGGGACTTCAAACCGATCCCGGCAAACTTGATGCTATTAAAGATTATCCTACTCCCACTTCAGCTAAGTCATTACGCGGTTTCATTGGTATGTGTTCCTATTATAGGCGTTTCGTTAAAGGGTTTTCTTCTATAATTGCTCCGCTTACTGCCCTTATCGGTAAGAGAAAGGGTAATGATCCAATAAGTTGGAATGATGCAGCCGATCAGGCTTTCACTAAGTTGAAACAAGCGCTAATCGATACGCCTGTTATGGCATGTCCTGATTTCTCCAAGCCGTTCATCCTGCAGTGTGATGCATCAGCTGTTGGTCTTGGTTCGGTACTGACACAAAAGATAGACGATGTTGAGCACCCAATCGCCTATTATTCGCGTTTATTCACTCAAACTGAACGCAATTATAGTACTACAGAACGTGAACTCTTGTCAGTTTTGGATTCAATTAAACATTTTCGATGTTATTTAGATGGGATGAAGTTTTCAGTCATAACAGACCATATGGCCCTTAAGTGGCTCCTCACTCTTAACAACCCATCTGGTCGTTTAGCTCGTTGGGCTACTATTATCTCCCAATATACTTTTGATATTGTGCATCGTAAAGGTTCGCAACATATAGTCCCCGATGTTCTATCCAGGATCTATGCTAATCCTGTGTCGTTTGACCAGGGTCCTGAACATACTAATGACCGTTGGTATAAGAAGGTGTATATAGGTGCTCGAGACACGCCACAAATGTTCCCAGCATACGCTATAAATAACGGTATCCTCATGAGACGCATGCCTGTTACTAGTCCTTTATCTTCTGAACCATGGCACGTGGTGTTACCAGCTGAAAAGGTTCCAGACGCTATTTGGGAAATTCACAATAGTTTTCCTTCGATACATCCCGGTGTTACTAAAACGTATCTAAAGCTTAGGGAGTTGTTCTACTGGCCAAATATGTTCCGTGACGTTACTTCGACGTTAAGTCAATGTGAGGTTTGTAAAGCCTATAAAATCTCGAACACGCAACCTCGCGGTCAGATGTGCTACCCTAAAGAGGTTTCCTTGCCCTTACAGATGATTTCTATCGATATAATTGGTCCGTTGCCCTGTGCTTATTATGGTTATAAATATATCCTTTCTATGGTAGATGTTTTTTCCAAATATGTTTGGCTAGTTTCTCTGAAAAGGATTGACGCTCTTTCTGTTATAAAAGCGTTAGAGTCTGAAATTTTCTTTAATTTTGGGGTTCCGCGTACTATTCTTTGCGACAACGCTACAGTTTTTCGTAGTAATCAATTCCTTAATTTTCTCAGATCTTTTCATATTCAATCACCTACTTTTACGCCATATTATACACCCCAAGCAAATACTGTTGAGCGATACAACCAAAGTGTTATTACGTGTTTAGGTATTTTGGTTGGTGAAAACCAAAGAAGTTGGGCTAAAATGTTACCTAAAGTTAAGCTTTACCTCAATTCTTGTGTTAATCTAGCTACTGGCTTTACGCCTAACTTTCTTATGTTTGGTAGAGAGGTCCTTATGGATAGCAGTCGTGTAGATAGTCAGACTCGAAGCTCTAATTTGGCAGACAGTCGGGCTCGTCATGCTTCAAACCTATCCTCTCTCAGCGAAGTTTATGCAAAGGTAGCTGATAATCTTTCTTTAGCTTTCCTCCGTAACTCTCGTGCATATAATTCTAATCGATCAGCTATCACTCTGAATATTGGTGATACTGTATGGAGAAAGAACTTTTCCAAGTCTTCTGGAAATGATTTTTTTTCTGGAAAGCTTGCTCCACGTTTTATTAAGTGCCGTGTAATAAGAGTCATTTCTAGGACCACATATTTGCTCCAGGATTGTGATTCAGTCCACTCCGGACAATATCATATCAAAGATATCTTAAAATAAATTTGATTGAATTCTCTTTGTTCCATTTTAACATTAACATTTGCTTTCTAAACCTTTTTCCTCTTTGGTTTATGGGAATATTTCTTTGCATAAGTTTTTGATTATGTTAAAAACTTCATGAATTATCTGTTAATAATGACATCTATTTATTTCTGTGTTGTGTCAACCTGTGTTCTCAGGTTATTTTATTTCTTTTAGTTTAACACAAATGGTGTGTCATTCTACATTTAATTTGAATTTAAACTTGAGTTTTCTGACTTGAGTTCTCTGATTTGAGTTTTTTTGTCTTGAATTCTTCTTTGACTTAATTGACTTAAGTTTTCTTTCTCAAACTTGTTTTTTTGTTTTTTGTCCAACTTGTCTTTCGTTTCTATAACTAAGGTTGGACTTTACGTGTTGACGTTATTTATTTTTTGGGGATCCCCGGGTTTTTTCTTATTGTTGTTAGGTAATAGTTAAGTCTTATGTTAAGTTAGGCTAGCTTTACTTAGATGTATAGTTCCCTGGTTGTTCTTCATAGTTGTTAGGATGTGGTAGTTGTTGGTGTTTGTCTCTAATTGAACAATATATATTTAGATCTATGAGTTTGTTATTTTCTTTCATATTCTCCATAGATGTAATCGAGATATCGCGAGTTCGCGCGGATAACGTTTAGATGTGGTGGCCACCGTGTTTATTCGGTATCTTTTGCACTTCGATATCGTTTGATTCAGAAATGATTCCTGCTGTTGTCATTGCCTGTTCCAGCTTTATCTTTCTTCTCACTCGTACTTTCGTCCTTTTTTTTCTTAGAAAGGGGGTATTGCAGCATTATCACGCTGCCTATTGATTCGGCTGAATAAAAACTATTCCGTTCGTGTAAGTCGACCTCATTTCTAATTTTTTCTTATTTCGGTTCAAACTTAGAAGTTTGATCATTCCATTGGATGACAGAGAAAATTTTTCTTGTAAATTGGCGACGTATCTACTTGGAAGTAACACGTTTAGTATTTTTTTTAAGAAAATTTCAAGTGCAAATCGTTGGATTTATATCGCATTGCGTCCATGCAAACCAATATGTTGCATTTAGTTCTGCAGCATTATTGGACATTTCTTTCTGAGAGTGTCAATTGTTCACCAGGAATTTAATTTGTTTCCGAGTTACCGGCGCATAAGGCCGTCTGTTACAAAGAACCGGTATGTATTTAAAACATTTTAAATTTTAACTGTTTGGAAGGTTCTGTTTTGAGTATTGTGGTGTTTATTTCCTTTTATTTTCTCACCATAGATTCGCTCAGTATCGGTTCTTGGAATATATAACAAGCTGTGGACTGATGTTCCGAGTTATTTCAACACCGACTGAGTTCGGGAAGCGTGTGCTTGCGGGGGTGACTCCATAATATACGAGTGAAGACCCCGGGAGGACGTCGTGACATCGCTCCGCGTCAAGTGATCCCAAAATTTTGTTCCTATTCACTTTTTATAATTTGTAGCAATAGCGAAGTATTTATTGAATAGTTTTTTATATGTATCACCTATTCGTGTCAAAAGGTCGTGAAATGAACCGTTTTTAATTTTACATTTATGCACGGTTATATTTTAATCGCGCCTAGGGCCGGATAGCGGTTGCAACCCCTTCTCTCCTATAGGCATTATTTTCCAAAATTACAAATTTTATTCTAGACAATCCATTTCCCAACTTTACCGATAGTCTTCCTTTTCGTCGCCATTCCTTTTTTCTTTGTATATTTTTTATGTTGAACAATGTTTGTTTTTATTTTATCTTTTATTCGTCAAAATTAAACGTGACACATGTAGTGACAATTTTTTTTTTACGCTACAGTAGGTATATTGGCACGTATATCTATGCATAATTACTCTATTTATTTTTTTGTTTAATAAATTGACTCGAACACTGTGTTGTTGTTGAATTAAGTATTTTACCTATGCTTGCAACATTTGTAAGTATGTGAGAACCATGTTCCTGTTTATCAAATTAATCAATTTACCTGTTAATGCTTTTAATACTTTATAACAATACGTAGTATAGTATGAAATGCTGTTCTGGGTGCGTCGTCCTCACATATATGAATTTATAAATGTAGGTACTTATGTAAATATCGTAAACCACTTATTATTTTTAAAAGAGTAAGTATGAAGTTTCTTGTGCGTTCTTCTCCATAACAAGCTACTTTGCCGAATGCACGGTAGAATCAATTTTTATTACGTGTAAAATTTAATTGTTAACATTCAAAAGTCCCGCTTAATGGCCTAGTTGAAATAAATATTTTTGACATTGACGTAAGTATTGGTATAGCCTGACGCCAGAAAGCATCATGGCGTCATGTCACAAATCATTGCCAACAGTTATTAGCGCAGTAGTTTTAACTTTTCTTTTTTGTTGAAGACAATGTTTGGCGTAGGGTTTAATTCTTTTTCACTTCTTTTATTTTTAACATTTCCTTTCAATGTTCGATTGTGGTGTTGATACGGAATTTCCAAATAACCTGAAATCAATCGTGGGTTTGAATTTGAAATTTATTTTTTGACGATATGAGAAACATAATCGGTAATGAAACTAGATACGTCATCATCATTCTCTTGACCTTAAGCGGTTACGCACTAAATCCTATCCGTGTCCGTGAAATTTCAGTTTCGAAATAACTACTACTTCTTGTAGGGAAGCTTACGCACTACATCCGAACTATCCGTCATAATCTGTCATAATTCAGAACATTTTGAAATTGGAACTCCAATCACGGACACGGATCACGGACACGGATGTATAGTGCGTAACCGCCAAGTGTATACCAATTTTTTTGGGGTCGGCACATTATGTCTTCTTCTGCCAGACTTCTCTATTATTCGTAATCTCAGTGGGCAGGTCCTTTCGCGCCATATTAATCTTCACACAGTGCATCCATCGTTACTTTGATTTTCCTCCACACTCTTCTGTCATTTTTATTGACCAACTTTTTCGGACACGAAGGAATCTAGTATGTCAGGCTATTAAGAAATACTTTTAAAACTCCGTAACCGCATAGAATACATAGACATTAAAAAAAAAACAGTAAAAAAAGTTCATGCCAAAACTAACATTATAACAAAAACTTTAAACTAACCGCTATTTAAATCGCTATTAAACACACAATATATAAACTACCGTAACCAGGATAAAAGCATTTCAAAAGTTTCTTCCTATTTCCGTCATTTTCAAACTCAACCATAAACGTTTAAAAATATGCGTATCAGTATAATTTATGGCGGAATAACGAATATAGAGCTTGCCATTAAAGAGGTCAGCGAACCCGCCTAAATAGATCCCCTTGGATCTAAACAAACATGGTGCCGGGAATAAGAATTTACTAGCGTCAAGTGTGCCTATTTGTAGCACTGAAACTAGCAATGTATCTTCGAATCTATCGACGTGCTAAAATGGCGAAAGATGTTCTTTGCTAGAAAAATAATGGCCGCGGTTCCACTCGCTTGGATGCACTTAGCCAGACAGGTAAGTGAAATGAAAATCACGCAAAACGAAAATGTGGTACCTATTCCATTTCGAGCGCGTTCGAACGTAGATATCTTACTAAATTGGGGCCGGCTGCATTGTCTAACCGCATGAAACTATATATATATCGATATTGTACCTCTACAGCCTTGTAAATACAACACCTCTGGACCAAATTGAATAAATCTACTATCGGAATAAATAAACATGGAATATTCAAATTGGTATATCTGTTATGGATCTGTGAATATCACGGCATTATTCATAATGCCCGGGTAATTTGCAAAATGCCCAATATGAGTAAGCAATACGATAAAAGCTGTTGTAATTATTAAACTGACCGGGATTTTTGAATAATGCCCATCACTTCTTGGGCCGGGTAAAAAAGTGTTTTTTTTTTATATTTTAATGTTGACATTGGTTTTAATACAGGTAAGTACGATTACTATTTAAGCAACAAAGTCGAACGAGAAAATTGTGGTGATTTTCATATCACTACTACTCTTTATTAAAATTGGATTACGTAGGTAACGATTTTAACTTCGATCACGTGATTGTCCTAAATTACCCCGCGGGACCTCTGAAAATATAATTGGAACTTGCGAACCTTTTTTTACTAGCAAAACAGTTTTGCTATTTGATAATTAGTGTACCTATAATATTATTAAAGTATTTTTTTTATTAACCAAAGTTGGTTACCTATTTTACATAAATTATTATTCGGTTAGAACCGAACAAGTTATGTGTCTTAGTAAGTTTAGTTATTCGTAAGTAGTTTTGTTGCTAAGTAGTAAGAATATAATTCGCAAGCCCCAATTATTTTATTCAGTGAATGTAGGTACTCATAGAGGCATGCGGAACAGGGTGGAAAGACCCGCAAACTCCATTGAAAAGGGTGGGGAGGGAGGATCGTCCGTCCAGACGAGTGTTGTGTCTGCTCTGGTGGGCACCGACGCAGCTACGTTTGTCGGGTTCCAATAGTGTGGAAAACTTACATTACGCGATGTAAGATTTTAGTAAACTTAGGTCCAGTTGGCATATTATGTGGCGATATATGTAGATGCCAACTACATTCTTACTGCTTAACGGGATAAAAAGTGTCCTATCTCCAAAACCAGACTAAGAAGTACCTGTGTTTTAAACACTGAAATCATTTGAGACGTTAAAGCATTATTGATTATGATTAACTAACACACACTTTCAGTTATTTTTATTTTCGGACCCGAAATCCTGACGACCGGTCTTACCAAGGGGATCCTGCTAACCAGGAACTGAGGTGCGAAAGTCAGGTAGACAGTCGCTTCTTGTAAAATATTGAGGCTCTGGACAAGTGACATTCGATGTCAGCGAAGACGATTGTCGAAGTGTCAAAATGTAAAGGTTCTCAAAATCAATTCACGTGATTTTTCGATATCGCTTGTCAATCCCACACAATTTTGTCTTTTTAACGCCTTGCAAGTGTGTACCTGTGTGTTTGTGTATCTGTCTGTGGCATCATAGCTCCTAAACGGATGAACCGATCTTGATTTTGTTTTCTTTGTTTGAAAGGTGACATTATTGTGATTGTTCTTCGCTGTATTTAATGAAAATCGATTCAGCCATTCAAAAGTTATGGGCGTTTTAGTCATAATTATGTGTTCGGTAGATTATTAATCGAAGCGTGTCTACTACTAGATAAATTATGTAGATTAAAAAATATGAAATATAAAAAAGTAATCGGGTTTCTTGGTTTTTTTGTTTTCGCTGTCACCATGTTTTCGATGATAGAATGTCATTTTTCTAGGGCCTTTAGTGTTGTGTATCTGGTTCGAGCAGAAAGCGTCTCCCATCATATTGACAATGACCGTCGCAGAGTATTGATAAACTCAAGTTTCCAGAAACCTGGATACAAAGGAATGCAATATCCGTTTCCTAGTCAACGACGTCATTAATTACAATATACAGTTTCCGAAAAGCCTGTTTAAATTCGCCTGAAAATCCTATCTCTAAGGAACATTCCAGTATTAAGGCAATCAGATACTTGATACTGCCTGGTTGTAACGTAAAGCTAGTTTGAGTACTGTAGTACATTCAACAAGTACCCAACGGGACCGGAGCTGGACTAGTTGACCGACTGATCTGCTTACAGTATATTCAGAACTAAAAGCGAAAATACTACAGTACCTTTCTGGGAATATGAAAATGGAAATATTTTTTTGAGTACTTTTAATGCTTCCTTACAAAGCGTTGTTAAACGTGCCGTGGTTTTCCTTGACGAAATAACTCATGGGGTTTCCTAAGGTTAAAGTCTAATTAAAACAAAATCATGAGTCAAAAAGTTCCCCTTCGCTTGCAAAGCTCATGCCACTAAACGTTTTATTGTACAAGTCAGGCTAATATAAAACGAAATGAACGTCGAAATACTTGTAGACAAAAAAGGCTGTCAACTCTTGATTTGTAGCTGAAAGTTCTTTTGAATACAGAACCCGACATAAATCAACGTTAACATCCTTAATTTGCCGTCACATTCTTTTATCTCGTAGCAAACATCGCAACATACTATTAAAATACAAATAGATTAACATAAACAAAGTTTACGGATGAGAACAAAGTTGGGAAAAAAATCTCATCCGTTCGGTAAAAATCAGATCGGTATGAGCTTTAACTATTTAAGGATCACTTCCGATCACATCGGCTTCACCGTCGCAGCAACACTGATGCGGCGATAGAGCGACAGTTTTATGCAGTAAGTCCCAAGAATTGACAAATTTAAATGGTAGTGGGCAGGGTGCATTGCTCGCAGAACAGATGGTCGATGGGGCTGAAAAGTTCCAGAGTGCCGACTGCGTACGGAAGTTGCAGCGTTGGACGGCCTCACTCTAGGTAAACTGATGATCTGGTTGAGGCTACGGCAATCATCTGGATGCGACACGCACAGGAACGATCGATGTGGTGATACTTGGGAAAGGTTTTTGTCCAACATAGGACGTCTTACGGCTGAAATGATGAGGATGACTATGCAAATGTATGGGGTTACCATTCGAGCGCAGCGACACTGATGCGGCGATGCAGTGCTGCAGCAGCTCTGTCGCAGATCAAATTTCTGAACAGCGCGACTGATCGCGAATCTACCAGTTTTTTTTGCATCGTGACGGCGTCATTGCCGATAATAGTGAGCGACTATGATTGGAAGTGAGCTTTTAATCAAAATGGCCGTTTCAAAAAGTGCCGTCTCTTTTGACGAAAGATTCGCGTTCTTCTGCGAATCAAGTAAACGGAACACTCATCTTTGCCATTGAATTTGGCAGCGATGGCTTCATCACTCAAAAGTGAATACAGATATTTTACAGATTCAATTTCTAAGCTGTTTCTTTGAAAAATGGATGGGAAATTAAAAAAATGCACGAAGAGGCAAGCATACACTATTCCAATTCACTGTAAATCTTGAAAACCAAAATAAACAGAGAGGTCAAATCATAGAAGTTGATGTATCAAAAATATCTATTCATTTAGTTTTTTTTTTTAATTATCATGTCAACATTTAGAGAACAAGGAATCATAAAAAAAAACCATGAAGAAGACCGACGTCAATTAAAAAAAAAAATGAAGACATTGACGTCAATATACCGGCTTTTCAATCTTACTTCCAACTAAGTAAATATCTATACATTGAAAGCACGTCACACATCAATATGTACGCTATCTATAAATAGACCTCAATTCTGTTATTCCCTTGCAATCAACCACAACTTAATTGCAGGTTCAATGCAATCAGAGCTAGTGCGTAGGTATGTTTACACATCCGGTATTTCAAGCTACGGGGATTTTCATATCGAAACAGCTATTTAATTAGAACATTTAAGCGCTAATAGCCTTATACAAATAGAACGGGAATTCATCAACGTAATACCAGAATCAAGTTAATAATATTTTACGTAATATCTAATTAGATCTATTCGTTTATTGAAACTGAAATGATTTGATATTTCTTTAGTCTGGTATGTTAAATTTCAGTTATATTTGGAATTCTATGTTTAATTAAAGATCTAAATAAAATTAGAGCAAAATGTTCTATATTTTAAACCGTAATCTTTTATGTTTTCATAGTTCTGTAAACTCAAATTCGTGTAAACAAATAATTGCCTGTGATAATGATAAATGACAAATGATTTATTTCTGTACGTTGGTTTGTACAAACACTTTTACATCTCGATCATATTTTTTAAAACTAGATGCGGTCAGCGTTTTCTATCTGACTACTCTGAGAAAAAAGGCCGAAACAAACTCAGAGGTCACAGTCTCTTTTAAAGTCCAGACAAAATCTTGGTTAGATCATGTGAAGAACAAGTAGACTCATGTCTGAAATGGTGTTTTGAGGAAAAAACCAGCCAGATTGAGTGGATCTGTCCAGTCAGTGCACGCATTTGTCAATAAAGTTGTGTTTGAGATATTTCATTTCGACTAACGTTTACTTCAGCTTACTTTTTTTTTCTCAGCGAACTCCATCCGCATCGACCGTGTTGAATAAAAACTATTTCCTGGAGCAGCTATCAACAAATTTTCGGGTGATGAATTTCTGTTACCAACACTGTTAATATAAAAATAACAGATAAGGATTTTTTGGGCAACTTTCAACAGTTGAGGTCCTCGCAGATAGGCGCGACGCGACATTGCGACAACTTTTTTTTAATGTAAATTTTTCTAAAATGAAGGTACAGATATATATTTTCTTAATGTTTTATATAACATATTGTCGCAACGTTATCGCGCTTGTCTGCGGAAGCCTTGAATCGACATTAGTTTTAGTACGATACTAGGTAAAACCCACCACCGTGTAAAGTAGGATAAGTACCTACTCGCCTTTGTTTTCATACACAGAGGACTAACTATGTTCAGTTTTACTACGGGTTTGTTTGGGGATTCGCAGGACTGTTGTAATATTTATGGTACATTGGTATTTATGGCACAGTTTGATGAGATGGATCTCCTTTAATAAAAAGTTATAAATGTATATAGTCCATAACCTAAGTGATCAATACGGCATTATTCATAATGTCCGGGCAATTTGAAAATGCCCAATATGAGTAGGTAATATGATAAAAAACTATTGAAATTAATAAATTGACCCGGCTTTCTGAATAATGCCCATCACTTATTGGGCCGGGTAATTGATGTCTTTTTTTATTATTTTAATGTTGACATTGTTTTTCATACAGAATAGGTAAATACGATGACTATTTAAGCAACAAAGTCGACGGAGCCTATCTCTGTCTGTATGGTCTAAAGTAACCTAACATGAAGGAGATGACTTACTTGCTCGTTCACTCTTGGACTAATTAACTGACCATAATTATCGAATTGCCCAACCGTTAATTAGCCACATTCATAATGATCAGACAATGTGATAAATGTAGAAGTTTAAATCAGTATTCATTACAGTTCTCGATTTTACTTAGATTGATTCATAATGCCCGGGCATTATACATAGTGCCCTGAATAAACACTTGCTCCATGACATTTTATAATTCTCAAACTAATAACAGATTAACTGTTATTAGTTTGAGAATTATAAAATAAATTTACTAAGTATGTTTCTCTATCTGCCTGTATTACAATTTATTGAATTAAAATCTAAACCTTAATTCCGGCTATTATTTGGAAATTGTGCGTACTTGAAAGAACAGAAACATGTACCAATTTTCTATTTCACGAAAAAAGTCAAGCTGAACGATCGCAACGGCTCCCGTACATTCCTGTATACGTCACTTTTTTCTATCCGGGATGGCGCATGGTGCTCCACTGATTAGGAGACTAGCAAACAGCGTTTGAGGGAAGCCGTACCAAACACGTGCCACTCACAGTGCTTTCAAAGGCGGAAATTCACACTGGACCATGGGGAAAGTTCGGCACAAAACGAAATTCGCACCTCGAAATTCAGGATATTCCAACTTTACGCCTCAGGTCATTTTTGGTGACATCGCAAATACATCAAAAACTAATAAAAATGTACAGCATACGTTTCGAAATAATGTTTTCATTTGATTTAGCATGGTAAATAAACTAGTCCATTTCATTGCACCAGCTCCATGGCGACTGAATTGAAACATGGCAAGAATAACGTAACAAGTTGTGATTTATTTTCGAAACAAATGAAATACTTGTAAATAAAAATGTTGTATTGTTGCTGTCAGTTCAAATATACTTTTATATAAATAGTAAATTTAAAATGGGAAAACTCGTGTTTTGAGTATGAAGATTTTTTTGTGAGGAATTTACACATTTTGTGATTATAAATACCTTTTGTTAAACCGGACAATAGCAATGAAAACTTAGAAAAATAGTGTCAGCGGCAGTGTCAACCTTATCACATCCACTATAGAGTAAAGTTTTCCTTTTTCTGTTCTTGTCTCATTAAATTTTTCTAAGCTTCTCGAAACAGGCGCGACACTTGACAGTGCGACAGCGCGTTTTTAACCACCGACGGAAAAAGAGGAGTGTTATAAGTTTGATATGTGTACTTGTGTGATTGTGTATTTGTGTATCTGTCTGTAATATCATAGCTCCTAAATGGATGAACCGATTTTGATTTCGTGTTTTTTGTGATCAAGGTGTCTTTATCGAGAGTGTTCTTAGCTATGTTAGATGAAAATAGGTTCTTTCTGAATTGAAAGGGCTGTTTCTGCAAGATATCGTGTCATAATTACGTGTTCAATAGATTTTCGATCGAAACGTAAGTATTATGAAGTATGAAATAAAAATATGTCGGGTGGTTTTACAAATAGAAAAAAATAAAGATAATATTTTTAATTCTCAAGTGATTATTATTCTCAATATTTTGAATTCGTGAGAAATCACTAGAATTGGGGTTATAATCCCCGGTACGTAAGGTGGCAAGAGTCGTTAGATGCGTAGAAGTTGTTTTTAGGTCTCTTTGGTAGTGAAGCGGGGCGAGGGGAACATTAAGCACCGATCCGAGCGTGTGATTTGATTGTCAGTTGACACGAGGATCGACTGACCAATCGTGTCGCGTTCACGTTCCATTCGCTCTATATTGTGGTTGGTCAGTTCGCGCAACATGCGTGAACTTACCCCCACTACGTCAAAACCTTGCCAAAAAAAGTTAAATGTTTAATCTTTTGTTTAACTTTTCAAACTAATATAGTACACTTTCTATGTTTGTATGTTTGTAAAGGACCTTCCTTATGGCGTAACGCAGTATAAATTGCGTCTATAAGCGATATCACGCACGTATTTTCCAAGAATTTTAAGTGTAGGTAAATCGGTTGACTTGCGTTACCTTGCGCCCATGGAAACATACTTGCAATTTTGTTTAGTAAAAAATGCTTACCTATCGGTGAGATACAAATCGAATCGCATCGCGCCTGTAAAACGTCGCTAAAGTTCTGGAAAAAAATATCCGAAAAAATAAATTATATCACTGATACAAAACCACACTGTCGCTTAATAGGCTATATATAGGCGGCTTTTTTTCATGAAAAAATACATGATGCCCGTGCAGATAAATAATTACACAATTCTACCAGCGATGCGGAGGACTTAAATGACACCATATTTTGGTTACATTTATTTACAAGCTTAGTTATTTAGTGGTTTTGTTTTAAAAGTAAATAAAAGTAGTTATAGTAAATTAAGTATTTTTATATTCTCGCAAAATTCACCTGTATGTTCGTTCCCTATAAAAAAACCTCGGGTTTCCTCTCGCCTTTTGTAATCTATTCTGGTGTATAAATAAGCTTATTTTTAGCTTGAATCAAAATCGCTCCCTACAACATACACACGCACGAATACGGTTAAAATTCCCCAATACCCAGAACTGAAATAGAGTTTCCGCCTTTCGGAACGTGTCCGGTAAATCAGTACAAAGTCGGATTTAGTAACAATGCGTGCAACTTGTATGTAGGTACACAGTTCGATGATGTCGATGGTTATTTTTAGTGGGTAACGAAAAATTTCTCAATTAAAATCAGACAAGAAATATCTATAAGTATGTATAGGATAAAAATTATTGATACGCCTTTCTGGCTCAAGCCAGTGCCTACTTTTTAAAAAGTAAGTGTTTCCAACATGTATCGGAATATTAAAACAAAATTCTAAATATTTCATATTCACCTATTTTAAATTTTGTATCCATCTAATATTGAGTGTATAATTATGCAACGTATAAAGTTTGACACTAGGCTACTTTAGGGTGCGAGTCTGTTTCGCGACCGAGACAAATGCTTCGGTCGCGAGACCGCGACAGGTATCGCATACAAATGCTTGTCGATTTTACTCGTTAAAGTCAGCAATTTTGTTGAAAAATATTATTCCTTATTGTAATGGAAAGCCAAGTTATCAAGTTACTATTGGAGGGAGAAGAATACAATAATATTATATTGTATTGCAATAATAAAAATGAACAAAGTTTAGTTATCAACGATATATATACAACTAGAGGCCAAAAGCTATGGCATATAACGAAAAATGGTTCTTCAATTGTTAAATGACAAAATGTTCGGACAATTCGAGAGCGATGCGCGGCACCACTCGTCCGTGGGCGAGACCGGCTAGCGGTCGTCAGTAGCGCGTCCCGTACAAAGCCTAGGACAAGTAGAGTCGCACGTTTCCTGCCCCGCAGGCCTATTACCTAAGAAACAGCCATCAGCAATCATCGCGCGATCAAACGCCTATGAGAAACAATCTTACTAATATTATAAATGCGAAAGTTTGTTTGGATGGATGTATGTTTGTTACTCAATAACGCCAAAACCGCTGAATGGATCTGGATGAAATTTGACACAGATATAGATTACAGTCTGGAATAGCACATAGGTAGGCTACTTTTTATCCCGGGATAATGTTCCTTGGGATGAAAAAATACTTTTTACGCGGGCGAAGCCCACCGTCGGCGTTACCTACATTATAGGTCGCACGCTATTGTTTGCTAATCGCTCAGTGTTTGTCAAATGCACTTATTTCTCAAAACACTGCCAAAAGCTCTAAAATTGAATGAAGAGTAATATTGCTTAAAAATCGATATCCTTTGCTAGCGTCGTAGGTCGCGCGGTGAACTCTCACCTTTATAAGTAACAGTTATAGTAATTCCTCGAAAAAACAAATATAGATTTTCGATATAACGATATTGCAATGTCGAGATCGAGATTGAAATACTTCATATTTCATATCAAAATATCGAGATCGCAATATCCACATAGCTAATAAAAACGTGTGCAGTACGTGGAATGAGTTAGGAAGCGCTCGTTCAAAGGCGTAGCGACCCAATTTTTTTGAGTTAAGGTTTTTGTTATTTAGTTCATTCGCTGTGAAATGAGGCGTTTACAGTTTTATTTAATGATTCATTATTTTGAATGCAGGCGCCTCCCCGAGCAAAACGCCGCGCTAGCCGTGCGTAGCCTAGCGTTTTTGTGCAGTTTTTATGAGCTACCTACTCGTTATTGAAAAATAAATATTATAATATTGATTCCAAAATAGTAAAGAGTATATTTTTTTTAAAGAAGTATATGATTCACTGATCTCCTTCCAACAAAACCATAGGAATGAGAAATAATTATTGATAGCAAGCGTCTCCTCGTAAAGTGTTCATTAATTATTTTTTGTACTAACACTAATGGATAGAAAATTTGATAGCGAACATTTTGTAACTTTTTTTTCAATAGACCAATATTCGATTTTATAAAGATTTTATTGTAAACTCTGAGCGTATTCACTACTGCCGCACACACACCTACAGTGTGCCGCTAGGGCACTAGGAATGCTCAACATTTTTTGGGCTACTTTGAGCCTGCATCTTCTTCATCTTTCCGGGATATAAGTACGTCGATACGTACGTAAAGCCTATCTATGTATTAATCTTACCTAGATAATCAATTTTAATTCTCTAGTATAAATTAACACACACGCCGAACCTGACATGAGAAGCACCCACACACTTGTTGCAGCATCAAATTTCAGAAAAACTTCTCCATTGTCGCCCTGTCACTTATAACCTGTCCGACTGTCTTGGCTGTAATCAGACTAACAGCTTTTCCCAAAGCTCAATACATCATATTTACGTACGAGTAACTCGATATACATACATGAAACAAAAACGAAAACATTGGCTGTGTCTATTATTTGGGTATCGGTATGTATCGATCTATTAAATAGAAAATACGTGTTTTTTTTTTTGTGTATCTCGGGACCTTAGGGTCCCGGTCTTTTGAAAGGCGTACGAGGAGCCGAAGCCAACTCGTAGAGGCCCCGCTAGGCATGTATCAGGAAATGTGACACCAACCGACGATTCTCCCTGTATGCACTACGCAACTGCACCCAAGGACAATCCTCGGTTGGTGCAGGAATATTGCAAATTATGGAGAAAAAATGTGGTGCAATGGATTTTGAAGGTTTAGTGGATCGATTGCCCAAAACTATAGGAGGACTACCGGCCCCTGCCCGACCACTGTTGAACTAAACGGCTATAAAATGGCAGGGGGTGACTTGCACACTCAATTAATGGGCCCCCATAAAGGGTCGCTAACGCCAAGAGGGCAACAAATACGGAGGTGTTTCAGGAGTGGACAGGTATACCACGGCTATCAGGACAATCCCGGTAGTACGGTCAAGATCACTACCAGCACCTTACTGGGTTAACTTCCTTCCTTCGAGCACGTTTGCTCTTGCGAATCTCTACTCAAGCCAGCCAATTAAGGCAAGAGAGAGATGAGAGCTCTGGTCCCCGTCAGTTTTCACTTCAACTGGCCATGAAAGGCAAGCCAGAGATGAGGAACAAGACTTCTCCCTGGCGATCAGGTCCGTGGGGTGTCAAGGAGAAAGTAGTATTATTATTATTCAATTATTAAATCATTCTTGCTTTTGTCAAACGAATACACGATTACATAAAAAATAAGTTCAAAAACTAAAACCCGACTACTGAAAATTCACGCTCTAAATAGTATGAAACAAGAAAATATTCTCTGAAATTCAAAAATTTTAAAAGTCTGCAATTTTTTTCTGTTAAGCATTTGTTGTTTTCCATGTATCTAGATAATTTATAAGTTACTCGAGTGGACTCTAGATAATGTGGGCGCGCGGTTGGCGCAGTGGTTGAGCAATTGGCTGCTGCGCTGCGTTTCGCGAAATATTTGTATGACCTACAGATAGTTGTTCTGGCTTTGGGTGTTGTGTATGTGAGTTTATTTGTTTGTAAACGCACCCACGATACAGGAAGAAATTCCTAGTGTGGGGAAACGTTTTTTTTTTGTAAACAAAACAAAATAACAATGTAAAACGATAACGTAGTTGATTTAGAAAATACACTAGTTTTCATGACTTTGACGGGATAAATCTCACAAACGGTACGTATAACAAAAATATTTTGTACCAAATCCTACCTTCATTTTAAAATCCCTGTTCCACACATGATGGAGCGGGGTGAATATTTTTTTATGTCATGTGGGGCGGGGTCATGTTGTTCTTTACTTTGTTACCCTTTGAGAGCGCCATATTCAATCTAATATGAAGTCACATAGACTATACCCAGCGGATAAACAAAACGTTCCCAACGACACCTCATTTGTCAAATTATGATAAGAAGTTTAGAAATTATGAGGGAACAGATGAACATACATACATACATACGCGCATACTACTAGTTTGAAAGTAGGGAAAACTAGCTTCGATAGGCGTTGCCCTAAAATAAAGTTGCTTCACTAAACTGTTCACATGATACTTACTGAATGTAGCGGCAACAAATTAGCAGGACCAAAAACATCTATCACACGAACATGACAACTCAAGTTGCGACTAAAGATCTTCGTCGCAATTACAATTCCGCTAGAATCTTGCGGAGGCCGGAAGCGAAGGTCTGTTGCAACAAGTTCATTCTCCGAATAGTCGTCTTAACCGTTTTTCCTTCACATTTATTATGCGCACAGCTAAAGTGTTAAACTACTGGCCATCGTCTGAGTTCCCTACCGTCACTTCTATAAACCCATAATCCTACAAAGCAAGAGTCAACAACTATCTTCTAGTAACACTCCTTCCATGGTAGACCTCGTGTATCTGTTCACATTAGGCTTGATAAATTTGGCACTTGGCAAGTGCCCTCTAGATAGAGTTGACCTCTGTCTAGAGAGCTCTTGACAAGTGCTGAGTGAAGTTAAAAACAAACCTAACCTAGAAAAGGTCTGGAATTTTTACCCGACTACGGCGAAGCAAAAGGGCAAAGCATACGATGCTACTTTGCAATAACTAATGTTTTGTTATCTTCTGAAACCCGTAATGATACTCGTACATATTCATTGAAATACAGTAAAATATTTATTACATCATGTGAGTTATTTATTTAATACCCGATACATATCGAATAGTTTGTACATAACAATTTATGCACATTATGTTGTATCATATTACTGTACCTGTAAACTTTGTTAAGAAATTATTAGAAATAAACATTATTTCACTGTATTGCCCATGACTGCCTAATTTTTTCTTTGTTTAGAAACATCGAACTCATTACTTTAGATTTACTGTGCAAAGTCTCATAAATTCACCAAATATTTAGGCGAACAGTTCATTGGAAATAAACTGATTTTACGGTTCATTTCGCGTTTATATTTTACAACTGCTCGCTAATGCATCCTTCGTAGATTTGGAATAGAATGCAGTCTCCTTATCTCTCGTTGAAATGCCCGTAAGTCCACGAGCATTTCAAATCTTGAGGATAGCCTCTGAATGTCGGTCTATCTATAGAGACAGACCGACATTTGACTAGCGTTAACTATTATCGAACAGGCAAAATGTTTGGAATTAACCGCGTGATATTTCGGTAGCACTTATCAATCCGATACATTTTGGTACTCACTATATTATCGCTCATCGCTCATACTATTACTTTATGGCCTCTGGTGAGAAGATTACTGAGTTACGGTATAAGGCGTTCAATTTTGGTGAAGGGTCGAACCGGTTCGTGAAATAGTATCGATTAGTAAAAAAAAAACCGATTTCCAAAAAAAACACTGAAACGTCTAAAAATAACTTTGTAGGTGACGCGCAAGCAAAGTTTTCGGCGCAATTTGAACGTATACAACAGTTCGATAATAACCGTTGGGCATTGCCCGGACCAGACGGTCGGAAGATTCCCCCTTTTCAATGGAGGTTTGTGGGACTGTACCTCTAAAAACGATAGAAATTTGGATATATAGAACAAGCCCGGAAGTCACATCTGTTAGAAGGCTGCTTCGGAAACTATAGTCTAAGTATGTATTGTTTATTTATACAAAAGTTATTTTGAGATCGTATAATCTGTTACTATATATAATGTAGTAACAGATTATAATTATGTATTTTTATCACGTTTCTGTTTGACGGAGCTATTGCATTTTGAAATGTATTTAAACGAAAAGAAAAATGTATTTCCAATGAGCTTATCAGCACCATTAAAAATGCACTTAATTTTAAGCTATTTTTAAAATGATTTTAAACCCGGTAAAAGCACGGATCTTTCGAATCACGAGAGCAAAGACGCGGTAAAAGCTAGTCTTACTAACAATGCAAGTGCATTAATTCTATGGAAGACCGGCTTTGCAAGTACTTTGATGTACTAACTACTAACATTTGGCGTTGGTAAGAGAAACTACAACATTTATGAAGTCACGCGTGGAAAGGCTGCCAATGATTTCGGTACAGAATGAAAATGATGACTGACTGACTGAGTTAATTACATTATGTCATACTAAAGTACATTCCCAGTACGTCATCGTGATTGACAGAAGTAGTGATACTAGGTCAGAGGATTTCGAGAAAGGGGCATTCTATCATCATCCTAAAATACACTAGTTTTCATGACTTTGACGGGATAAATCTCACAAACGGTACGTATAACAAAAATATTTTGTACCAAATCCTACCTTCATTTTAAAATCCCTGTTCCACACATGATGGAGCGGGGTGAATATTTTTTTATGTCATGTGGGGCGGGGTCATGTTGTTCTTTACTTTGTTACCCTTTGAGAGCGCCATATTCAATCTAATATGAAGTCACATAGACTATACCCAGCGGATAAACAAAACGTTTCCAACGACACCTCATTTGTCAAATTATGATAAGAAGTTTAGAAATTATGAGGGAACAGATGAACATACATACATACATACGCGCATACTACTAGTTTGAAAGTAGGGAAAACTAGCTTCGATAGGCGTTGCCCTAAAATAAAGTTGCTTCACTAAACTGTTCACATGATACTTACTGAATGTAGCGGCAACAAATTAGCAGGACCAAAAACATCTATCACACGAACATGACAACTCAAGTTGCGACTAAAGATCTTCGTCGCAATTACAATTCCGCTAGAATCTTGCGGAGGCCGGAAGCGAAGGTCTGTTGCAACAAGTTCATTCTCCGTATAGTCGTCTTAACCGTTTTTCCTTCACATTTATTATGCGCACAGCTAAAGTGTTAAACTACTGGCCATCGTCTGAGTTCCCTACCGTCACTTCTATAAACCCATAATCCTACAAAGCAAGAGTCAACAACTATCTTCTAGTAACACTCCTTCCATGGTAGACCTCGTGTATCTGTTCACATTAGGCTTGATAAATTTGGCACTTGGCAAGTGCCCTCTAGATAGAGTTGACCTCTGTCTAGAGAGCTCTTGACAAGTGCTGAGTGAAGTTAAAAACAAACCTAACCTATAAAACGTCTGGAATTTTTACCCGACTACGGCGAAGCAAAAGGGCAAAGCATACGATGCTACTTTGCAATAACTAATGTTTTGTTATCTTCTGAAACCCGTAATGATACTCGTACATATTCATTGAAATACAGTAAAATATTTATTACATCATGTGAGTTATTTATTTAATACCCGATACATATCGAATAGTTTGTACATAACAATTTATGCACATTATGTTGTATCATATTACTGTACCTGTAAACTTTGTTAAGAAATTATTAGAAATAAACATTATTTCACTGTATTGCCCATGACTGCCTAATTTTTTCTTTGTTTAGAAACATCGAACTCATTACTTTAGATTTACTGTGCAAAGTCTCATAAATTCACCAAATATTTAGGCGAACAGTTCATTGGAAATAAACTGATTTTACGGTTCATTTCGCGTTTATATTTTACAACTGCTCGCTAATGCATCCTTCGTAGATTTGGAATAGAATGCAGTCTCCTTATCTCTCGTTGAAATGCCCGTAAGTCCACGAGCATTTCAAATCTTGAGGATAGCCTCTGAATGTCGGTCTATCTATAGAGACAGACCGACATTTGACTAGCGTTAACTATTATCGAACAGGCAAAATGTTTGGAATTAACCGCGTGATATTTCGGTAGCACTTATCAATCCGATACATTTTGGTACTCACTATATTATCGCTCATCGCTCATACTATTACTTTATGGCCTCTGGTGAGAAGATTACTGAGTTACGGTATAAGGCGTTCAATTTTGGTGAAGGGTCGAACCGGTTCGTGAAATAGTATCGATTAGTAAAAAAAAAACCGATTTCCAAAAAAAACACTGAAACGTCTAAAAATAACTTTGTAGGTGACGCGCAAGCAAAGTTTTCGGCGCAATTTGAACGTATACAACAGTTCGATAATAACCGTTGGGCATTGCCCGGACCAGACGGTCGGAAGATTCCCCCTTTTCAATGGAGGTTTGTGGGACTGTACCTCTAAAAACGATAGAAATTTGGATATATAGAACAAGCCCGGAAGTCACATCTGTTAGAAGGCTGCTTCGGAAACTATAGTCTAAGTATGTATTGTTTATTTATACAAAAGTTATTTTGAGATCGTATAATCTGTTACTATATATAATGTAGTAACAGATTATAATTATGTATTTTTATCACGTTTCTGTTTGACGGAGCTATTGCATTTTGAAATGTATTTAAACGAAAAGAAAAATGTATTTCCAATGAGCTTATCAGCACCATTAAAAATGCACTTAATTTTAAGCTATTTTTAAAATGATTTTAAACCCGGTAAATGCACGGATCTTTCGAATCACGAGAGCAAAGACGCGGTAAAAGCTAGTCTTACTAACAATGCAAGTGCATTAATTCTATGGAAGACCGGCTTTGCAAGTACTTTGATGTACTAACTACTAACATTTGGCGTTGGTAAGAGAAACTACAACATTTATGAAGTCACGCGTGGAAAGGCTGCCAATGATTTCGGTACAGAATGAAAATGATGACTGACTGACTGAGTTAATTACATTATGTCATACTAAAGTACATTCCCAGTACGTCATCGTGATTGACAGAAGTAGTGATACTAGGTCAGAGGATTTCGAGAAAGGGGCATTCTATCATCATCATCATCATCATCTTCAGCCTACAGCAGTCCACTGCTGGACATAGACATCTCCAATCGCACGCCATTTGTCTCGATTTGCGGCAGCTCTCATCCAGCAGCTACCAGCCACACTGCGAAGATCGTTGCTCTGCCTAGCCTGAGGACGTCCCACGTTACGTTTACACAACCATGGTCTCACCACTCAAGAATACTTCAACCCCAACGGTCATCGGTTCTGCGGCTAATATAGCCGGCCCATTGCCACTTCGGCTTCGTTATTCTCTGAGCTATGTCAACAAGTTTTATCCTGTGCCGGATCACCTCGTTCTGGACTCGAAACCTGAGAGAACCCAAGCATAGCCCTTTCCATAGCTCGCTGAGCGACCTTAAGCTGATGGACCAGCCGTACCGTGAGTTTCCACGTCTCGGCCCTGCAATCCCGTAGGAAATAACAGGTAGGACGCACAGATTGAGGACTTGTGTCTTTAGGCTCTATGGAATATGCGACGAGAAGACTCGTTAGTTGCCCAAACGCCATCAAGCCCAGCTATTCGCGACTGTCAAATGTCTAAAATGATTCGGATTAACCACGTGACATTTCTCTCACAGAGAGGAGGCAAGTGTCCCAGCAGTGGGAACATTAAAAGGGCTGATGATGATGATAACGTGACATTTTGGTAGTGTTTGTCAGTCCCGTATGTTTCTGACTTTTGGTAATTCGGTACCGCTGATAAAATGAGGTATTTATAGGTACTCATAACAGCATTTAACGAAGTTTAAGGCTGCTCAAACAATCAACGATCATTATATTGGTCATATGCGAGAGTATGGCTAGACAAACAGGGGACTACTGTGTTATGACGAATTGACGATTAATAAAGAAGTGTTTGCGGATGGCTTACATGTCTGTTTGCCGTCCGCAAATAACTTGGACAAGGTTAATACAAACAATAGTTAACAATCAATAAATAGGACTTCAAAAAGGAGTTTGTCATGTATACGACAAGATTTTTTTTAATGAATGTTATACCTTTAGGATATGGGTCCCAGACACTGGCTAGTTTACAAAGCGAGGAAGCGGCGAGGTTTGGGCACGGCAGCGTCTGTGCCTATCACCGGGCGGGCGGCGTCTCCCTGTACGAAAATTAAATGGCTGCTTCATGCCGGGCATATTCTATTAAATAAAGAACCTTTTTGGTATTTGTGAAGCACATGTAGAGCCTTGTCAATGATAGTCGATAATTTTAGCAGTATTAATGCTTCAGAAAAACGGCGAAGGAAAACATCGTGAACTAACAATTCGAAGACGTGACATCGGCCAATCCGCACATTAGCCCGCCCGAGGAAACCTACTTGATATCGCCAACCCGTCTTGTGCTAGCGTGGTGATCAATGCTCGTACCTTCTCTTTTTGAGAAGTGAAGTGACAGTCACAAGCTGGTATTATTATTATTTAATTGATACGTTGCAACCAACACATTTAAAATTTCATGGCGCATAAAGCCCATTTAACCTACTTACCATATTTTAAATTAATCTTGTCGAACCCGAATTACATCAACCAAAGGATTTACGAAAATTAAACATGAAATAATTTGGAAACACTATATTAAATGAACCGGAAAAGCCTGAAACCCAATTTAAAAAACAAACACGAAATAGCCTGAAACACATTTAAAAAAAGACATTGTAACTGAGTGCAATTATTTGCAGCCAAAAAAAGTAACACAAAAATTCAACCAAAAAAGGAAAGCAAGCAACTCTTCATTAAAAACAAAACAACTGCATCAATACCTTCCAGCCTTTGGGAAATGAATAAAATAATAACTCATTTCAGCTTTTACTCAAACAATCACTTTGTAGGAATAATGATTCTTTGAGTAAAAGCTCGTTTACACAATTAAATTGATTGGCACTTTGTTGAATGCTGTGTCAATACGGCATATTAATATATTGTGAAATTGTCACTGCACAATTGCAGAGAAAGGGTCAATTAAGTATTGTACACACGATCAAAAAGGTTCGCAGATCGGAAGGCTGAATTTTTGTAGTGGATTGGTAGCATCCCTTCCCTTATAAAGGAGATCAACGACCTAAAGTGAAGGTCGCGGGAACCTACTCTTCGAAGGCTTAACAACGGATGAAGTTTAAGGCCCTACCACCGTTTTAGTGCCGTAAAAGGGTTACTTTCTAAAGCATACTTCTTAGTAACGGCTAGGTTAAAATGTTTGAAAAAAAATATATATTTATTATTGATTCATGTACATTATTTTTAAAATGAGGTTTTTTCGTATAACTAATAGTCTTTATAAAAATAATTAACAATACGATATTTTTTCACAACTTTTGGATGCTCCTCCAAAACAAATTGGATGTTTAAAAATATTTTTACACAGAACAATTGATGGCTGGAATTTCTTCATAACTGAAATAGCATAAGTAAATCAAAAAATATTTTGCAAACAAAACTGATCAAAAGGAGGTTCAATGTTGATATTTTGGCATCGAGCGGGCGCACGGCCAGTACTGCGTTTACATTGCGGCGTATATATCGCCTTAACCCAAGTTCGATAAACTTGGTATGAATTTTAAAATCACAGGAGACATCTAGGTATTTTATATGATTTACTATCCGATCCGTTTTTCTTATAGCCGTTGCAGTTGAGAAAGCAAAAAGCTACTTTCAAATATTACGCTGTGATTTCAGTCAGCAACTCTAATGTTACCTCACTTCAACTATTCGCATTCATTTTTCACAAATTAATAACTATACATCTGTTTTAAAACACGTCAATATCAAAATAACTTTCAAATTATAAATGTAAAGTTCATTTCGTTGCGTAGAACGCTGTTGTATTAATACATCTTTCGGAATAAGTCTTAATATTTAAATGATTCGATGATAAATTTTAAATGCCATTTTTACGAGACGTAAGTCCCGAAATTCCGTTCGCAATGTACAGCATTTGCGCGTCACGGCCTAGTCCCTTAAACTTCCTTCCTTTTCTGATTATTCAGCCAGTTCTACGAAGGTGAAAAGTACAGAACTAACGCTCCCTGGCGAGAGCCACCAGTTGCGCAAGTTCGCACAACCGCTGGATAACGTCCAAGCGTCGTGCAATATAAACGATTGACAGATGCGCACGATATAAACTAACCGTTAGTTTAATAGCATTCGGATACGATAGAGATGTGGACATTGACTCTTATGCAAGTCAAGAGTGAATAGATTACTTCTACGCAAGCGTACTTCACCGTGGACCACATAATCGCTTACCATAAGGCGATGTAGTGGTCAAACATACCGTTAACTCCGTTTGGATCCTTCGGGTACGGAACCCTAAGAATAACAAGGAAATGTGACCGCGTTACCGGCTTTTTACAATTTGAGGTAGGACATGGAAATCTGTGTGACAAGATATACCAGATAGATATCAGGCTCCCACAAAGGATGTACCGCATTTTGTTAGGCTCCTTTTTGGAAGAGACTACATATTTATGATAAGTGATGAATGAATTATGTGAAGAATGATATAGGTAAAAGAAAAGAGGGTCAGTGATAGCGTGATGGTTGACAAGGCGGAATAGAAGATAAAGACGTGTTGCACCGAATACAAGTAAATAAGAATAGTACCGCCAAGAACCGATAGATAATAATATTATCACCTGCGCTACCCGTAAGGTCTTGTTTCTGGAAACGCGGAGAGTCGCGCGGCGCGTGCAGTGTGGCGTCTCACGGCGCATGGGACAATTCTTCAGTTCACGGAGAGGCGGTGCGTGCAGCGGTCCACGTCATCGCACGCGCAAACACAATCATATGGCAATGTAAAATGTTGTTTATGGAGTCGCGGGGCGTCATGAGTGGCGATGGGCACCACTGCGTCCGCGGTGGAATCTCTAGCGTGTAGCGTTAAGGCGATATATACGCCCAATGTTAAAGCAGTACTGGCCGTGCGCCCGCTCGGAGCCAAAATATCAATATTGAACCTACTTTTATCCGCGTTTCCAGGAACGAGGCATAAGACGTGTTGCAGGTCACTCCGTTAAAAATTATACAATAGCATTAATTACATTATAAAGTGCAGTGCTAACCTTTAAGATCCTTTGTGCCAAAAACTTAACTCAGACTTAGTTGATTACACGGGAATAAAATAAAAATATGCCATAAATAATTGGCCGTGTTACCTACTAACTCGGAGTTAGTAGGATAACCCAGGATGGCGCAAATAGGAATAGCAAACTTTATTTTAACATTTACCATTGTTGGTTGGCCAGTAATTATAAATAAATTAAATATTTAGGTTGGCACAGAGGTAGATTATAATGAGCAATGTATGTCATAGCACATGAACTGCCAATACCGTTAAAATGTTCCCTTGGGATAAGAAAACACTTTCAGGCGGGCGAAGCCGCCAGCAAAAGCTAGTTAATTATATAATCCATCGATTTGTCAAAAGGAATCTCTTTGATTCGGGAAGTCGAGTCCGAAATTCGTAATGCGACTGAAATTATGATGCCGGTAGCTATTTCGGTGTATTGAGAGCTTAGCTTTGAGTAGCAGCATTCCGTGTCCCTTTTGATGACAAACGAACATAGTTATCAGTGGAATTAGTACTTATTCTTTATCCTACTCTCAAAGGCTCTGAGCGCACGGAGGAATTTGTACACGTAGCCTCAAAGGCATGCATACCTAATTCGATGCATTTCTAAAAATAGGGATCATTCAAGTACATACACGGTAAGCTAAAAAGCTTGTTGAGAAACATTTTTTTTTTCTAAATTTTATTTATTTTATTGAGTAGTGACCAGCCGGGCGAGCACGGTGGCCCATTGTGACAGGCTTGAGACACACATTTTTATCACAGTTTGAGAGTAAAAACTGTGACTCAAACCTATCAAATAGGCCGTGCTTGCCCAGTATAGGTTCTAGACATGTGAAATTTGATGTCAGCAAAGGCTATAGTCGAAATGTCTCAATGTAAGAGATTGATCACGTGATTTTTCGATTTCGCTTGTCAATCCCATACAATTTTGCCTTTTTGACAATCGCTATCACCACGCTTTCGATAATAGAATATGTGCAAATGTCTACACATGGAAATGGTACATCTACAGTATCTTGTAATTACCGACTGTTGTTAAAGACCACGACCGATGCAGTGACTGCTTTTACACGTATACAACGTTATTTTCAGTAAGCTATAAACCCGAAAGTAGTTACTTAAGCATCCGCGGTAGTAGAGATGATCGATTTATTAGTTATGTTAGAACTACCTTCTGCCAGCGGCTTCGCCCGCGTGGGTGTCGAAAATAATCACACTATCCCTAGTTGTTTAAAGTCAAAGTCAAATCATCTATTTAAATTTGGCCACTACGAATGAATTTCAAAAGTTTAAAAAAAAAAACACAATTTTACTGTCCATTCGAAAAGGCAGCTTGTTATGGAGAAGACTGGATAAGAAACGCCACAACAGTACTTAGTAACCCAGTCTTGACAGCTGAGGATATCCACGCACAAAATCCGCTAGCAAGTGTCCCGATAATGTTCCAAAACTGATTTTAGTGGCAGTTAAAAATAGTCAGACAGGCATGTTTTATAAATAACTGACTACATAGTGCAGATCTAAAGGCCGCTGCATATCTGTGCAGTGCGATAAATAAACAAATATCTACATACGATCAATCGACTCTCATGGTTCTATGCTAGAAGTAGTGAATACTATAATACTGCTTGTTACCGTCTCACTGCAGGACAGAGGCGTCTTCTCCTACAGAGAAGACACGGGTTGGTCAATGGTCAATACGGGTTGGTGATTTCGAACTTATATTAACTACTAACTGTCCCACGCGGCTTCGCTCCCGTCAACTGGCTACCTACCTACCCTATCTACCCAACCCAACCTACACTACATACATGATTGTTGCGTAACTTTAACCGCTTACGCAGCGCACGCAACGGAAGCTCACAAAAAGGAATATTTTTGCCCTTTTTTGCAATATTTTATTTATGCTGCGCTGCTATTGGTCGTAGCGTGATGTTATATAGCCTATAACCTTCCTTGATAAATGGACTATCTAACACAAAAAAAAATCAATTCCAACCAGTAGTTCCTGAGATTAGCGCGTTCAAACAAACTAACAAACAAACAAATTCTTCAGCTTGATAATATTAGTATAGATAATTCCAGGTTTCCTAACGATGATTTCCTTCACCGTTGTCAGCGATGTCCAAGATACACTTAGAAAGTAATCAACTTCGAAATACAAGCAAATAACAATACAGTACATTTATGTTTGCATAGCGCAACAAAATATACGGTGGAGCAGATTTTTTTCACTTTTAGAATTTGGTCTCACATAAAATGATTTTCATATTCGTAAAAACCTAAGATTTTGGAGGAATATGGGGTAGGCCTTTGCCAATCAATGGGACATTATAGAGTAATCCAAAAAAAAAACAAAAAAAAACATTAATTAAAATCATCATCAATATTATTATTAATGTTAATCATTCAAAGCTTTTCTTTTCGTATTCTTCTCAACAAACCCTTTCATTTGATACCCATATCATGGCAGTGCACAAAAAACAACTAGTCCGCCAAGTTGGGCCGTCCGCCATACTGGATTTAGAACGACGTCACTTAGCTAACCATTCATTGTCATCCAAACTAAACGTGTATGCAAAATTTCATATCAATCGGTAGCACCCGACACCGGTTACTTTAAACCCTGCAGACAGAAATAGGACGGGGCTCCGTTGACTTTGTTACTTAAATAGTAATCGTACTTATCTATTCTATATTAAAATCAATGTGAACATTAAAATAATTTAATAAAACACATCTTTTTATTACCCTGTCCAATTTGAGATGGGCATTATTCAGAAAGCCCAGTTAATTTAATCATTTTAATAGTTTTCATCATATCGCCTACTCATATTGAGCATTTTTCAAACTGCCCGGGCATTATGAATAATGCCGTATTAATAACTTCGTTCAGTGCATATACCAACTACATAACACACACATAATCAACATACAAGAAGGTGTAACAGAAAACTAGATCCAAAAGCGATGCTTATATTTAAAGAAATCTGTGCTCTGTTTGTAAATAGAAGCAGAGCATTGACGTTATTTGTAAGGGAAATCTCTCTGAAAATCGGAAATCTCTTGCTCGGGTTCGTAATAATGTAATGGGTCTAAACTTAGTATAAACTTGGTCTAAAACCTCTTTCAATCTAAATTGGAACCTGCAAACTGCGAAATGATTAATGTCCTTTCAATTTCTCCAGCGAGAGATTGAAAGGCAGATTTATTCAGCCTAGCTTCTTTCCAATATATTTATGGTCAGATGCCAGCCTACAGTCATAGAAAAGTACTCTTTACTCACCATTGAAAGTTAGAGATCAAAAATTTACTTCACTGAAATAGGTATTGCAACCAGGTTGCCTACCCTTTATTAATTGTTATTGTTATTGTTGTTGTTGTTGAGTGAACTTTTAAATAATCATTCGTATTGAGAATGGATATTAATTATATTGTCAACAATTGTCAGGGCGCCATCGCCAGAGAGAATGATTTTATAATATTGTAAAAATATCCTATAAGAATGATTCATATATATTGAACGCATTACGCGTATTATTTAGTAGAGAGCCTCACAAACTATTAAAGTATCAATGACATGTCGAGGTTTCAACGTCTGGAATCACAAATATAGATTAGTGTATAAATACTTTCAAGTCCGACGAATGAATAGAAATCTGTTCGTCTCCTAATCTTCAACAAAGTTGCCTATGTCTAAAGGACTACAAATTACGTATAAAATTGCGATGAAAAGCAACGACTAGATAATAACCTATCCAACTCAGATTCAACTAGTCTGTCCGATATTTGTCAACATTTCATTTAAAGATATTAACTACAAAAAGAAATATTTCCATTACTTTATAATATTTGGTCCTTACATATTGAAATTCGCATTTTTGTAACGGGTCACTTTTAATTGTGATAACTACGGTTTTCTTGGTTATGAATATGGCAATATTACAGAAAAAACCAAACACTGCGGGGCAGTATCTAACAACACAAACGAGGAAGCCGTTGAATCAATGCAGCAGCTGGCATGCCAGTTTGAGCTACGATGTATTCTGCTAAGGATTTACCTATCGTGATAAAGAACAAGTTGACTCTATTTAGTGAGTTGAGAGGCTGTGTGGTAATATTTAGGAGATGAGTATTTGAAGTTTTGGGTGGTTTAAACTGTGTGATTTCATTTATTGTAGACCAAAGATGTCTCGAACTTTTTGCTGAATCCTCTATTTGTTTTTTATAATATTTTTTCATTGCCTTTTTATCAAATTGGAGCAAAAGTTGCGCAAGTGTTTGAAGGTTACTATAAAAACTAAGTTGAAAGGGTCTGATCTTGATTCATGTTGCATTTTGTTTCTAAGTCTTATGCACCGCAGAGCTCCCGCAGTGATCCAGGGCTTCAGTGTTCTTATGCCACATTAAACGGATTTAGTTTTTGAATTGTTTATGAGGGACGGTCGGATCACCTCCACCAGTTTAGTTGCAAAGCTATCTGGGACCGTGAGAGTATCAAAATTATATTTATAAGGTACTTATATGTATTTACAAAATCAATAATGGTTGTGGTCTTTGAACAAGTTCTTTGTGTTTTCTTGAGCTAGTTAAATTCATGTTTGGGTAATGTGAAAGTAACTGGTGACCCCTGTATTATACTCGTATTATACTAGCTTTTACCCGCGGCTTCGCCCGCAGTGAAGCCATTAAAAAATATATATTTTTATAATAAGAAGTATCCTATGTTCATTCTAATACCTCGAAGAATATATGTACAAAGTTTCATGATGATCGGTTCAGTAGTTTTTGCGTGAAAGCGTAACAAACAAACTTACATTCACATTTATAATATTACTAGCTTTTACCCGCGACTTCGCTCGCAGTGAAGCCATATTTTTTTTTTAGTAAATATTATCCTATGTTACTTCTAACACCTCTAAGAACATATGTACAAATTTTCATGATGATCGGTTCAGTAGTTTTTGCGTGAAAGCGTAACAAACAAACTTACATTCACATTTATAATATTACTATGATGATTATGGTTCAATTTCACAGGTTGACATTCGACTCTTTGAAAACTACCAAATCCATGTGTGTTGTTTGTCGTTCGTGGTGTGCTCAAATATGGTCAGGCGACCAAAGGCGTTGTTCGAATAACATGACCGATTCCCGTTATAAGCAAATATTTGGTTGGCTTTGTTCCTGCTCTGAATGAATGCATGATGTGTGGTGTCTGGTCTGTGATTCGCTATACAATAAGGTTTTCCCAGAACGGTTATACAGAGGTGTTCCCATTGTCCACGTTTCGGTAAAGTTTAAGTTTCATGTTGTTGGGTGCGATCTATTTGGACCAGAGTGTTGGGCTCTGAAAAAGATGCATGAAAAGAGATTGCATGTAGCAGAGATGAGAATGTTGAGATGAATGTGTGGAGTGACGAGAATGGACAAAGTGAGAAATGACTTTATTAGAGGAAGTTTGAAAGTGGCGCCAGTGACAGAAAAGTTTAAAGGAAACCGTTTGTCCTGGTATGGTCAAGTGATGAGTAGTGATGAAACGCATGTTACTAAAATAGTTATGAATATAAATGTGGATGTATGGAGAGGGAGGCGACGACCCAAGAAAAGATGGATGGAATGTGTGAGGAGTGATATGAAAGAAAAGGGAAGAAATCAACGTGTTGCGCCGGCACCAAGTAACATGGGACAAGGCCAGGAAGATGATGTAGTTGGGTGCGAGCCTTTTCCCGAAAACCTGCACAAATTTCGAAGCAGACAGGCTGACTCTAACTCCGGGCTGCTACTGGAAAATTTCAGATGGAAAAATTCAATAACACTTTGCCGTACCCTCGAACCAAACCCAGACCCCCAAGTATAGTAGTAGCGTTAAAGACCAGTAGACTAACGAGACAAGTTTGGAAAAGTCCTATATTCCATCAGTAGGTATACTTCTGCACTGAATGATTAAAATTTTTAAGTCATCATTAGCCTTTTTATGTGCCCACTGCTGGGACGCAGGCCTTTTCTCTGTGAGAGAGAGAATGCCTTAATCCTCAACGCGGGCCCAGTGCGGGTTGATGGATGTCACATGTCTTCGATTTTTTGGTTCTAGCACATGCCGGTTTCCTCACGATGTTTTCCTTCACCGGTTTTAGAGTCGTTGTGATGAAATAATTTACACAAAGTAAAGCGTCTGCCTGGGATCGAACTCACGACCTACGAAACAAAAGTCGGGACAGTTACCACTGGGCCACCACTGCTCGCCTAGTTCCAAATTCTTGAATAGTTGCTCATAATGTTTACATACAATAAAGAATTCTGAAGTTCATTTATAACTGTACTTGCGTCATTCAGTATTTTTGTCATAATACAGCTTGGCGTCAGGAGTGGACTGGCCGTGACGAAAATATGTAATGAAATGTTTATTAGTGCATGTTAATAATATAGTTAACTTTCTGTATTGATGATGTTTTTAACAGCGCAAAACTCAACGAAAATAATTAGTGCCGACTCCCTTGTTCACAAGCTTATATTAATAACTTCGAACTTCTCTTTTTCTCTCGTATAAAAACCTTTTGACAAAAAAAATAAACCTTCTTCCAAAACAAAACACTACAAAGCGAATAATAACTTTCTTTTCAGTCGTTTTTGACACCGACTTCTGAAAAGAATGCTAGTTTTCGTTTTGTAGCGTTTTGTTTTGGAAGTCGGTTAAATTTTTTGTTAAAAAGTTTTTCATTAATGGCTTTGGCATATTTGAATACATTTTACCTGTAAATGTTCGCCATATAGTTTGTGGCTTTTTTTATTAAAATACAATAGTTTAATCCTATCAAGGTTTTACAATGATTGACTGAATAGTTTTTACTGTCATTATAATTATAATTATGAAGGTGTTAAAAGTCAAGTGTTATTTACACGATGATAATGATGATGATGGTTCCAAACAAGCACAGTGCAGTTTGGGTTTACATAATACCATAAAAAACGCATTATTAAAAATAACTCAAAAACTACTCGTCAGATCTTGATCAAATGTCAATGGTGACCACATGAGTAGCACCAGCTTTCAAATAAAAAAAGATTCATCAAAATCGGTTCACCTAGTAAATTTTGAGGAAACAAACATAAAAAACCGGCCAAATGCGAGTCGGAATCGCGCGAAGGGTCCCGTACCATTATCGAAACGGCAAAAAAATCACGTTTGTTGTATGGGAGCCCCCACTTAAATATTTATTTTATTCTGTTTTTAGTATTTGTTGTTATAGCGGCAACAGAAATACATCATCTGTGAAAATTTTATCTAGCTATCACGGTTCATGAGATACAGCCTGGTGACAGACAGACAGACGGACCGTGGAGTCTTAGTAATAGCGTCCTGTTTCTACCCTTTGGGTACGGAACCCTAAAAATGTCGAATTGAGAACTGCCTCCTTTTTGAAGCAAAGATAAGCGACATTCTATCAACGAGAGCGTCACGACAGCGGTTGGTAAAATGTTAAAAATGTATGGCCATGCCAAGCTTTAACGAAGCCAGCTCCATCGCGTCTATTTTTCTTTCTTTCTTTCATTCATTCCCATGCATTTCGGCATGCCAACAATCTCCATCGCTGTTACTTTTTTGTTGAAGTGAAGCTGCCACGCACATGTGGAATTTCAAAGAGTATTGAACAAAGCAAGCTCGGGGCATAGACTAATTTGAAATCTCTGTGTTCTAATCTGTCAATGGGGACTACCGCGCGCGCTTATGAATTCGCAGGTGGCGTACTGGCAGATCACCAAAAGATTTACCACTGCTTAAAAAACATTATCAAGTGTCATAAAATGGCGGCAATGAGGGCTACCGCACATGAATTCGCCGCTAGAGGCGCTGGTGTAGCGTAAGGTCTCCGATATGTCAAACTCCACTGTTTGTGATGCTGTGTGAGATGCGGGTTTTTCCTAATTATATTATTGTTGTGAATATTTTGTGATACCTCAAATTAGTTATGGCAAATATTAGTTACGGGACAAGGAATGTCAGCGCTTTAAGGTATTAAATATGATTTCAATGTAAACTAACGGGACAGAGACGTGGTCGCTCACAATTGGCCACATCAGATGACTTAAAGTCACCCAAAGGGCAATGAAAAGAGTTCTCTTACGTGAGTTCGGAGTTTTCTTAAGTGATTGAATCAGAAATGAAGACATTCGCAAGTGAACCAAGGTTACCGACATAGCCCGAAGAATTGCCAAACTTAAGTGGCAGTGGGCAGGGCACATTGCACGCAGAACGGATGGCCATTGGAGCCGAAAAGTTCTGAAGAGGCGACGCAGCGTTGGAAGGCCTCCTTTTAGGTGGAGCGACAATCTGGTCAACGGACTTATACAGAAGTCCGGTGGATGCGAAACGCACAGTACTAAACAGTGTGGCGACGTTTAGGGAAGGCTTATGTCCGGCAGTGGACGTCTTTCGGCTGAAATAATGATGAATTCTAAACATAACGTTAATTTTAAATTGTAATAAAATCATATTGTGTGCTTTTCCATATTTAGAAAAATTGTCTAGTAGACAAAATAATTATATTCACATGTTGAATAAGCATGTTCATTTCCTTGTCAGCCATTACAGCGACAAATTAGTTTTTTTTGACATCAACATTTTTGTTGATAAATTAAAAACGACAGGCAATACAGTGTATCTGCCTATTAGGTTAAGACGTCAAATAGCGAGGCTATTATCTTTTACTATAGAGTCAGACATAAATAGTATGTCGAAGGCGTGTACTGTAGTTGATATTAGTAGTAATACTAATGTACAGGTTGTCAATAAGTTTAATAACGTTAGCACTTCTGCTATTAATATTTATAGTTTAAACTAGTTTGTAGGACAAGGGAGGGTACCAACAACGAAATAGTTAAGAGTACATCCACCGTCAAGAAGGTACCTTCTTGCTCACACTTAGTTAATTTAAAAAAAGGGGCTAAGCAGAATTCCTTGAAATTATTCCATCAAAATATTCAAGGTTTTTCTGCAAAGCAATTGGAAATAGAACTGTTTTTAGAAAAAACAATGTTTGAAATTGTTTGTTTTACTGAGCATTGGCTGAAAGACCATGCCATGCTAATTAACTATGAAAATTATACCGTTGGCAGTTGTTTTAACCGAAATATTATGTTGCGTGGAGGTTCACTCATATTAATTAAAAATGGTATTAAATCAAAACCTCGTAAAGATATTGTAGATCTATCAGTCGAACATAATGTTGAACTGTCCTGCGTTGAGCTGGATAAGCATGTTATAGTGTGCGTTTACAGACCCCCCAATTATGGAAACTACTCAATATTTGAATCAGTGATGGAAGATGTTTTGGCAAAACTTGCAACTGGTAATAAACTAGTCATAATCTGTGGTGACTTTAATATAAATATTTTAGAAAATAATTCAGAGAGCAGTAGATTATTAAATCTCTTCAAATCATTTAATTTGTCACATGTGTTTATGGAACCAACCCGAACAACTGTGACTACTGCTACATGTATTGATAATGTTTTTTGTTGTTGCGACTACTTAGACAAAGCCATTATAAATTGTCTGCCTTCGGATCATAGTGGGCTACTGGTAACCTTTGAGGCCAACATATCAATACAACAAGTGCAGATTCAATCCAGACCAATAACATCTGGTAAATTAAATAAATTTAACAGCACTTTAATTAGTAAGTTAAGTGATCAAGACCTCACAGTGAATGATGGTAATATTTTATATAAAAAAGTTTTCTCAGTAGTTCAAACAGAGTTCAATAATACTTTTAAGAAGAAAACTAAAACTATAAGCCCTAAGTTTTTATTCAGTGACTGGGCGACTAAAGGACTCAGGAAAAGTAGGGAAAGACTTTACGAGCTGTATGGCCTTAAGCCTTATATTAACACTGAAACTTTTAATAAGTATGTTGCTACATATTCAAGAATTTTTAGAAATACGTGTAAAGTAGCTAAGGCTTTATACATTGGCAATAAGGTTAAAACCGCAGAAAATAAAATCAAGACAGTTTGGAAAATTATAAACAATGAAACGAATAGGAACAAAAGAAATAATACTGATTACACGCTTGAAACTACACATGGAATTATTAGAGATAACAAAAAAGTTGCTCAAGAATTTGTAAATTTCTTTACCAGTATCCCAATTAAAACTACTGAAACCTTAAATTCTTCGCCCTCGCTTGCTTCTGGTTTATTAAACGCTAACGTTTCAGCCTGCCCGACTGAATTTAACTTTTCACATATAAACCCAATATCAGTAATAAAAGCTTTTAAGCAAATCAAGATCAAACTGACCGAAGATCTATGGGGGATGTCCATCAAAGTTTGTACCTCCATTATTCAGACTATAGCGCCGTACTTAGCTTTAATTTTTAATTTGTGTGTAGATCAAGGAGTCTTCCCGGATCTAATGAAACATAGTAAGGTTATACCACTTTTTAAATCCGGGGACAGTAAAGACACGAATAATTATAGACCAGTATCGGTGCTGCCGGTTTTCAGCAAGATATTTGAAAAGATAATGCTAAATCAAATGCTCATTCATTTTAATACGAATAACATCCTACACGATAAACAGTATGGTTTTACCAAGGGACGTTGTACGACCGACGCTGGTGTCACCTTATTAAAACACATCTTTGATGCGTGGGAAGAGGCACAAGATGCTATAGGTGTTTTCTGCGACCTGTCGAAAGCGTTTGATTGCGTTAATCATGTAACATTACTTATGAAACTTGAGCATTACGGGCTAGGTCAATCAGCGTTGAGTTTAGTAAAATCTTATTTAAATGATAGACAGCAATTAGTTCAAATAAACGGTGTCAATTCGTCCGGGTTAACCGTGAAAATGGGGGTACCCCAGGGTTCAATTTTGGGTCCTTTCTTATTCCTAGTCTACATTAACGATTTACCCCATCTATTGAATAACAATTTAAACATGGTGTTATTTGCTGATGACACTTCTTTGATTTTTAAGATAAATAGACGTACGAGTAACGTTGACGACGTAAATGACGTCTTGCGACAGGTTCAAAATTGGTTCACGGCTAATAATTTAGTTTTAAATGCTAAAAAGACTAAGTGCGTAAAATTTGCCTTGCCGAATGTCAAAAGTACTGATTGTGACATTATCTTGGGTAGGGAGAAGCTAGAATTTGTCGATAGAACGGTATTCCTGGGGATCACGCTAGACTCAAGGTTGCAATGGGGTCCTCATTTAATATCACTTGCAGGGCGGCTAAGTTCGGCAGCTTATGCTGTTAGAAAAATTCGTCAGTTTACTGATGTAGATACCGCGAGGCTAGTCTATTTTAGTTACTTTCATAGTATAATGTCTTACGGTATCTTACTATGGGGAAGGGCTGCAGACATTGAGTCAATTTTTATTCTGCAAAAACGAGCCATCAGAGCGATATACAATCTTCGCCGGCGCGATTCTCTAAGGGAACTGTTTAAGGACATTAACATCATGACGGTACCTTGTCAATATATTTATGAAAACATCATGTACGTTAGAAAAAATTTACATCTTTTCAGTAAAAACGGCGACAGACATAATTATGTTACTAGGAATAGGGACCAATTAATCCAACCAGGTTTCAGGCTGGCTAAAGTAGCATCATCTTTTATGGGGTACTGTATAAAATGTTACAATAAAATACCTCCCCACATTCTAGAACTGAATGAGACGAAATTTAAAACTTGTATAAAACGCACACTATGCAGGCAAGCATATTATAAGTTGGGGGATTACATCGCTGATAAAAATGCTTGGCTAAATGCTGGTCCCGCTCCGCAGCCATTAGGGCGCAAGAACAATTAGTGATGGGCAGAAAAGTTTTGAAGTATTGTTGGAGCTGCTGAAGACTGTATAATTATATTTGTATTATATAAACTCAATTTCTTTTAGTATTATATAACTGCACAGCACATGTGTGAGTACTATGTTCCGACTGTAAATCTACCTATGTGTCGTTGGTTGACTTCTGTGTGCCCTGGCATTTGAGTGTGTCATGCTCACTCTAATTTCTCTCTGATGGTGGCACATGTGTTGGATCATTCGGTTCCCTCCATAATGGTTGAGCTGAGTGGTGCCGATCCATGCGTCATGTTCGTGAACGGGCGCCATCAGTTGGGATTGGTCATAACTTAGCTGCCTCGGCCTGTCATTGCATTTTTATGTTGAAATTGTTTGTTACTCTAGACGCTTTTACGTGCACGTCTTTTTGCATCGTTCTCACATATATGTATTTATTTTTTAACAAGAATGATGTAACCAAAAACTTGTAATTGAAACTGATGGAAAAGAGTGTCCGTGGAGTTTCTTGCAAATTCTTCTCCATTGAGATCTACTGACGTTTGCGAATTTGCAACTAGAGTCATATTTTTTTTTTGTTGTTTGACAATTCAAAAGTACCTTTAAGGTTTATTTGAAATAAACTATTTTGATTTTGATTTTGAATCCTTTTTTTTTGTTACTGATTGTTATTGACACCCAAAAGAAAAAAGATCAGCGGACATAGAACTAAAAAATTCCAAACAAAATCTTTTTACTTTTCACATGTTAGTTGTGGTACATAATGGATAAGTTCTATAGTAAAGTACGTATATAATGCCAAAACTTATGGCTGAATAGATTACCCAAATGACAAGAAATTGAACATAACTGTTGAAATGAAAGTGTACCAGGATGAACGGTACACACCTGCGTACCCTTTTAGAGCGTACGGGCATGATGTTATGTTATGAAATGGTAAAAACAATAAACTGAAATGGGATTGCAGCAATCCCGAGAGATATTCAGTTATTATATATATTGGAGAGTTATATTGTATATCTTCGAAGTTCTTCATCAGATCCTCACCAAATTTAAGTGGGACCAATTCGGGAACATATTCTTTCAAACAAAATAATCATTAAAATCAATTCATAATTGGCAAAATAATCGCGAAACAAACATAGGTACAGTCGAATTGAAAACCTTTTCCTTTATTTAAGTCGTTTAAAATTAATCTGCCTAGTTCTTACCCAATCATAAGCTTTGGCTATCAGTCGAAACTGATGCAACTGAGATCCGGTTCATTAAAGAAACCAATCTTAAACGGCGGTGCTTATCATGTTCTCTCACTTGCACTCTAGTGCCGTCTATCTCACTAGTGACTCACTCATGCGCGTACTGTAGGCAGAAAGAAAATCAGTCTTGATTTGCATTTGATTCGAAATGAGTAAAAAGTAATATTCTTTCTTTATTTTAACCAACATCATAATAAGGATTGTTTAAGTTCTACCCGTGTTTTGATGTAGGTATCTCATATAAGTCAAAGTCAAATGAATGTGTGTACGACTTTAGTCAACTGCTGAAGCTGTAATATTTGAAATAAATACGACCCAGTCTTGTTTTTAATATTATTAATTTGAAAAAAATCTTTTACCTGAAATTTTATATACTAACTGTACCTACTATCTGTCAACGTTCTAGATTCGTTTATTTAATGCATCTGCTTCTACCATTGTTTTCCAAGTAGCGGAAGCCTGTCTGATATCCACATTACACTAATTGGATAATACGATACTCCATGGAAAGACTGGTGAATAGAATTCCAAAGAGTTATTTTAATATATTCACCGATTTAGTATCAACATTGAAGACTAGTTTATTAGAATGCCCTTATTGCATCCTAATTATCCTTTTATCTCTCTGCGGACTAATTTACTAATTTACAAATTGTTGTTGTTGGTTGGTTGCAAATAAACTTATTATTTGCAACCGACAAAGTTCATAAGTAAATATTGGTATTAGGTAAATAGTTGTCCCGATTGGCGCCGTTGTTGACATGGTATTAGTATTTTTCAGCACGCAACAAGTTTTTGGTGTCATGAAAGTATAGAGAAAAATCTTTGATGTATTATTTTCTAGTAGGTACTTGGGCGACCAATCTCGGCGGTGAAAATAGATATTACGACGTTTTCTAAAAATGAAACCTAGCCAGATCGATTTATTGCCCCTGAAACCCCCTGCATAAAAAAATCATGAAATTGTTGGAGCCGTTTCCGAGATTCAGGTTACATATATACATGAATTGCTCGTTTAAAGGTATTAGATAGATAGATACATAAATGAGGAAAATATAAACTAAGTAGATACTGAGTTTTAGACAAGTGACGATAGCGATGAGAATAAAAAAAACATTTTACAAAAAAATAATACCGACTTTCAAATAAAAAAACTACAAAATGAAAAATATCTTTATTTTTGGATGTCGGTGTCTTTCATAGATACCAAATTATTGCGTTATTGACACCGACTATTATTTTTTTGTAAAAAGTTTTCTTTTTTTTCACTTTTTTGTTGTACTTACCCAATAGGCAAGTTGTTTAGAATTATATGTTAAGAAATAGTATAAACAATTAACAGACATGCGGTTGCAGCGATCCCGAGAGATTTGCTGTTATTTATTGAAGAGTTCTGTTGTATATCTTCAAAGTTCTTTATCAGATCATCACCAAATTAAAATGGAACCAATTTTTTAACATACTCTTTCAAACAAAAAAAGAATTTTCAAAATCGGTCTACAATTGACGGCGATATCGGTGAACACAAATAAAAAAAAAGCATACATAATGTCGAACATAGAACCTCGTCCTTTTTGGAAACTCGGTAAAAAATGACAAAAAGAATGTCAAGCGCTATAGAAATGTCACGTGATTAATCCCTTACATTTGGGATTTCGCCCTAGACAAAGTGTAAAAGACACAGGACTGGATATGAAGTTATTAGCTATTTCATTTAAAACGTATTATATTAGCTCGTCTAAACTGAATCTACCTCGCAACAAACAATCATAGTGTTATAGGATTTCGAACCGATTCGCAATTGCACTAGTTAGGGGCCAAACACAAAACTGCGAATTGACGCGATGCGAATTCGCAACACAGAAAATAGCTAAGCAACAACAAGCAACAAGCTCTTAGATTTTTACGATGCGACGTCGCACCGCAGTTTTGTGTTTGGGCCCTTAATCATTCTTCCATACAGAAGTAGTATGACAATGACGACGCTGTTTGTCATTGAACGATCAATTTTGTCTCGACATTATCTAGCCCTCTTTGGATCTGGCTGCAATGTGGCAACACGTTTTATATCTAGACCATTTATTTTTATGTTTTTATTTGCGTCACTATTTGCTGACACTCCAATCAATGTGCTATAAAAACTGCTCGCCATGTAAAACGATACAGTCAACCCACGAATTTTGTCCGATTAAAATAAGACTAAAAAGAATAAGAAATAAACTATAATAAATAAACTACTTCATTGTAAATAATAATTACTATATTTCAACGTAATATTCCATGAAAAGTTTTCCTAATTCAATTAAATTGGTGTAGTCGCCACCAGTGTTAACATTTCAAAGGACCCGCAGGCAGCCATACTAACGGAGCGCCGAGTTATGTAAATAATTTGGTGTAAAATAAAGTATGTTATATGCTATTAAGGAAAAATTACATAGGGCGACGTAGTTGACGGTCTTATTTCTGTAGATGCAAACAGAAAAGCACTTATTGTGAAGAAGAAATATTTAAGCCCTATTGAACAACCCACTGAACCTGTTTATCAGCTATTTTTATATTATTCCAATGGCGAGACCTGCGCTGTAGTATTGATCAAACCTATATAGTCTAGACGAAAATAGTCGCCAATTATCTCAGTCGAATGGGATTATAAAATCTCGGTTTTTTTAAATAGAATACTTTTTTTTTTAATTATCGTGCAATAAGTATAATCTGTCTATTTACATTGGGAATGCCTCTAGTGTTCCCAATGCTGGGACTCAGACCTAATCTCTAGGAGAGGTAGTGGCCTGTAATGTCATGCAACACATGGGCCCAGTGCGTATTTTATATGTCACTTAAATTATTTTGTTCTAGGACTTACTGGTTTCCTCACACTGCTTTCTATCACTGTTTTGATAGAAGTGGTAATTAAATAAATTGTCCGGAGTAAAGCTACTGCCTGGGTTCGAACCCTCGACTTTCAACTAGTATTTTTTTAAAGACAGCTTTTATATAAAAACTGCATTCACTAGAAACAAACATGTGTGCAACATTTCAGCTGATATCAGACACTGGTGCAGAATTTGATTACAGACTAAGTGAAACGAAATAAAAACTTGTGATTCTAATGTATTTTTATTGTAATTAGTTGCAGCTAAGATAGACAAGCCTAAAAAAGACCAAACACGCCCAAAATACCTAAAGCGTCTAACCAGCTATTCCAACTTTTGATAGACTTTTATCATTTTGTTCACTCCAACTGCTATTTCTGAAAAATATTTTCAAAAAAATCTTCTAATTTTAATATTAGGCTCGTTCCGGGAGCAATAATAAATAGAATACAAAAATTGCCGAAGCAGAACTTATTTGACACATAACGATTTTAATGTGATCAAGTCCAATAGAGATCTGTTTTCGAAACAGGATACTTTTAGCAATCTATATATTACATACTCTTTTAGAAATCTATATATATAAGGTGATATAATCTATATATATCTATATAGGGTTGTCTATATGGTAGCTAGAAAAGGCAGGTAGGGTAGGTAGGGCAGTTAGGGAATGTAGGGCAGGTAGGGCAGGTAGAGCAGATAGGGTAGGTAGGGCTGGTACGGCATGTAGGGCAGAAAGGGCAGTTAGGGCAAGTAGGGCAGGTAGAGCAGGTAGGGTAAATAGGGCAGCTAGGGCAGGCTACTTAATGCCCTAGTAGACAGCCAGGTGACAGAAGCGAATCGGGGCGTGACAAATAGTAAGTAATAAGATTGTCTATGTATATGTTTTGTTACAACTTTACTTATTTAAATTATCTATTTACGATTCCCTGTGCTCCCGATTATCTAAAAAGTTATTTCAAAGTGTTGGGCAGTTCTCACAGTCGTAACCTTCGAGCTTTTAAAAATCTACTCCTCCAAATTCCTTCACACCGCACCGGTTTTATGTCCAATTCATACGCTGTCTCAACAATAAAGCTCTGGAACGCGCTACCCTTTAGCATTAAAAAGGCTGAAAGCAAAGTCTCTTTTAAAAGAAAAGTTCGTGACCTCTATTTGAGTCAGACTAAATAGCTCTCATCTAGAGTCAGAAGTTTAGTCATAATAATTATTAACAGGTTACTCGTTTTTATTTTTATTGGTATTTATTAGTTTATTTTATTTGTATATGTGTATTATTAATATTTATGTATTAATTTATTTGTATATGTGTAATACTAATATTTTTGTACCCATTTCACAAAGTTGTCCTTTTTGACCCAATGGTTGACTGGTAGAGAATGCCTTGTGGCATTAAGTCCGCCTATGTACCACTATTGTACATGAAGTTTAAATAAATAAATAAATAAATTACTGTAAATTTTGGCCATCTCCATTGTGGATAGAATGGCACTATTTATTGCTCTGAATAATGATGTAAACTAAATTTTATAAAGTCATAACAAAACTGTCCATAGTCAAAGTAGACAAAATGTACCTATTATAACACCGTTTTTGACGCAAAACCAAACTGTGACAATAATGATGAGGTGATTGGGTTTTTCATCGAAGTTCCTTATCGCGATTTGCGGTAGGAATTGCCTGATACAAATCGTCACGTAACGAAAAAGCGTTATACCCACTCTCGGGACGTTCGGTTCCACCCGGCGCAGTTCGGATATTATCGGCAAGCGCTGGCCGCCATACTTGTTGACCTCATTTTGTTAGTTAAAAGTGACTTTTGTGAAAAAATTATACAAAATACAGTTAGACATTTTGTTCTTGGCGGAGGTCCCCCGTCCGCACACGATTTTGGCAACCTTACAAAACTTTTGCCAATTGCATAAATTTTGTCTTCAAAACTATAAATATGTCACCAAAAAATTAAGTTGGATGACCCAACCAATGTAAAAAAACAAGCTCTTATAGTCTTTGGGTGGTCCGCGAGCCGCAATAGGTACTTATTAAAGTATTCCTCAGTTCCTCCTAACCACGTGAATGGCTATATTTACCGTAGTTACCAGCTGATAATGAAAGGATATTTACAAAACAATACAAGTTCTCAATTCTTGGTATTGCTGTGAGAATTATACCTCACTTCACCATGGCGTTAGAAATTTATTTACAGTATAAGGTTTATTTTGCAATGTTACAAAGGAGTAAGGTACTGTTACGATTGTGTATGCTTCTATTTCGGCGAATAATATTCATATGGTTATTATTTCAGCTTTTATTTAACTTCCTTTGTAAGTTATCTTGCAACTTAATTTTAAAACAGTTATCTCCAGCCGATTGAGCTAAATGACAATCATTCTAAATGAAATATGGCGGACTACCAGAGATGTCGGACCAATTATTTTTGTGCACCCTCATGATATGGGTATCAAAGGAAGGTTTTTTTAGAAGATTGATGTAACGTTTTTTTGAAACGTTTGTTTTAATTTTATTCAAGATTAATTCATGACCTATCCAAAGCCTATATGACTAAAGACATCCTAATACAATTAGGTCGAATTTTGCTTAAATCTCCAAGACAAGCCAAGCGAAGCGCAACTCGCAAGGCACTACCTACCTTTTCTAAGCGATTCGTCGATTTTTATACCCTCATAACTTGAGTTTTAATTATACTAGATAAAAGAAATTCTCGGGATATAATGTCAATAGTGGACTTATTAAATATATGAAGTTTCAATCGCATAGCTCTTATAATTTAGATTTTATTGATATCTAAAAAACCCCTTTTCGTCACTAACTCACTCACTAATGACCATTCTTGGGGTATTTCCTGTAGTCCTAGAAATCTGAAATTTGGTAGGTTTTTATTTTTTTATTTCATTAAAAGTTAAACGAGTGGGTATTATACAAATCTTCTGCCAGTCTGCAGGACAGTTTTTCGGCAACCAAACACAGACTGCAGTTTGTAACGTAGCAGTTTGTTACCTAGTACACAAACGACATAAATATTCTAAAACTTGGAACTGCAACCCCAACACGGACACCGCCCGGTGTTTGGGGTTAATAGAAGTTTGTATGAGACTGCCGCAAATTATGATGCTCAGGTCTGAAAAATGATATAGTTACTCCTTGTTATAAATAATAAAATACATATTTCAGGATGTTTTATAAATCACCTCCCACCCTTTAAATTAAGTTATGGAATTTTGTATGAGTTTACCCTTTACAAACTTAATTTCATGCACAGACTTCTTATTACAAATTGAAATTACGTGGTTCAGGTTTATAAAAAAGCACCCACAAACCTTTAAATTAGGGGATAAAATTGTATATCTTTCTTTCTTTCTTTAAAAAAAACGTTGCCCCACACTAGGAATTTCTTCCTGTATCGTGGTTGCGTTTACAAACATACAAACTCACATACACAACACCCAGAGCCGGAACAACTATCTGTAGGTCATACAAATATTTGTTTCGTGCGGGAATCGAACCCGCGACACGCAGCGCAGCAGTCAATCGCTCAACCACTGCGCCAACCGTGCGCCCAAAATAAATATATATATATATGGGGCTATAAGCGAATTGAATGCGCAGTGGACCACAAATGCTCAGCACTGGCTGCCTTCATTGACATCGAGGGCGCCTTCGATAAGACCATGTTCAACAGCATAAACACGGCCCTCGATAGACACAGCATAGACCCGACCCTAGGGGGCTGGATCACCAATATGCTCAAACTAAGAGCGGTTCAAGTCACGGTTAACGATACTACAAGGGCCATCGTCGCGAAGGGCTGTCCTCAGGGGGGCGTCCTTTCGCCACTCCTGTGGAACCTGGTAGTTGACAGCCTCATCAAGACACTGAATGACAAAGGTTATTACACCGTTGGCTACGCGGATGACATAACAATTATAATTAACGGGACCCACGAAAACACTCTATGCAATCTCATGCGTCAAGCCCTGAAAATAGTAGAGGAATGGTGCAGCGAGCATCAACTCTCAGTGAACCCCACAAAAACTGAACTAATTCTCTTCACAGAAAAGAGAAAACCGAAGGCAATGCAACTACCGCGTTTCTTCGGAGCAACCCTAAGCCTTTCAACCGAAACCAAGTACCTGGGCATCTACTTGGACAAACAACTGAACTGGGCAAAACACACGAACTATATCACCACAAAAGCCAGCATATCACTGTGGCAGTGCAAGCGACTGCTAGGCAGGAATTGGGGGATTAGCCCCTTGATCACTCACTGGCTATACACTACGGTCATCCGACCAATCATCACATACGGCTCGCTGGTCTGGTGGCCCAAAACAGACCTCAGCACAGCCCAAAGAGATCTGGAAAACTGCAACGGTTCGCTTGCGTTGCAATAACTAGCAGTATGAAAACCACACCCACCTCTGCCCTACAGGCAATGCTGGGACTGCCACCTCTGCACCTTATTGTACGAGAGGAGGCAGCCCTGGCCACTTTTAGACTCCACCTATCAGGCACCCTAAATAAAGACTCCAGAATTAAGCACACACGCATAAAGGAAGATGCGATCAAGCGGAAACCGATTTTAGCATCACCTTGCGACAAAGCCCCGAAGACACACCACTTTAATAGGCACTACAATATAATTCTCAAAGAAGAACGATGTGACTACTCAGGCTCGAAAGAGATGAGAGTATACACCGACGGATCGAAGACTGACTCCGGTACCGGAGTCGGAGTCTTCTCACACGTTTTCAATATAAATATATCCAGACCGCTAGGAGGTTTCAACACCGTCTATCAGGCGGAGAGTGGGCATCATACAAGCGGTCCACGCCCTAGAAGCCAGGAGGGTTACGGACACCCACATACGGATACTCTCCGACAGCGCATCAGTCCTCCAATCCTTACGGAAGGAATATATAACATCAAAACTAATATTAGAATGTCACAAAGCACTAGAACAAATAACTGTATCCAGCCGGAACACGGTAACACTACAGTGGATAAAGGGACACAGCGGATCGCTGGGTAACGACGCGGCTGACGAGCTTGCGAGACGCGGATCCAGCACGGCGTTCTACGGACCCGAACCTGTTGTACCCATCCCCTTCAACCAAATACGCAGGTGGCTACAAGAACTCACCCAGACACAGGCGGAGTACTGGTGGACTTCGGCACCGGGCTGTAGGCAGTCCAAAGAAGCTCTGCCATCTTTGGACAGGAGGCTTACCAGACGTCTTCTACGCCTGGACAGGAATAGCCTGCGCCTGGTGACGGGGACCATCACGGGACACTGCTCACTCAACAAACACTTCCACACAATAGGCATAACGGACAGTCCTCTGTGCAGGGCGTGCATGGAGGCCGGCGAAACCGTTGCGCACGTTCTCTTTGAATGCACAGGTGTAACCCAGATAAGAACACAAACCCTCGGGTCACCCAGATCTTACACGGATGTTTTAAGGAAACCAGGAGCTCTAATTGACTTCTGGAGGGAGGTGGGCTGGTTGGAATGACCACCAAACGGCCGCCACGCACAATGGTCCACTTAAGGGACTAAGTGCGGAAACCAAACCCCCCTAACTAGAACTAGATGGGGCTATAAGTCCTAAAAAACAAACGAAAACATAAAATTGCATTTTTTCTTGGGCCACCACTGCTCTCACGACCGATTACAGACAGTAAATTAATTTCATTTTCTCGATACCATTTGGTCCATGGATGATGTAAAATAATGTTAGCGTTGGTGTTTCGTAAACGGGGAAAATGGGGATACGAGGGGGAAAACGCAGGTACCACCCCAAACCGAAACCGGTGTGGGCAGTTGTTGATTCAAACATTTCAAACTATATTCCACATTTCCTACATACTTGTGTGATTTATTTTGATAATTCGTTAATATTAAATTCCTTAATTAAATTAAAGCATTGATTTGGAACGTTGTGCTTTTTACAAGCTTTTATTTAACTTGCAATGTATGTATACACGTTCGGGTCAAATCTCGCAACTGAATTTTAAAGCAGTTATCCTCCACCGATTAAGATGAAATTTTGAATAAACTTTTAGTTTGGATGACAATGCATGGTTAGCTAAGTGACGTCATTCTAAATCCAATATGGCGGGCGGCCCAAGATGGCGGACTAGTTGTTTTTTGTGCACTGCCATTATATGGATATGAAATGAAAGGGTTTGCTGAGAAGAATACGAAAAAAGCTTGTTTAAAAAAAGGATTTTAATGAATAATTTTATTTCAAATATTTTCGCTTGGTAATATGAATAAGTTAGGTGGTTATTTTTAAAGAGAACTAGCTGTTGCTCGTGACTTCCTCCGCGTTTCGTTCCAGATTTCGAACCTGCATGTATTTTGAAAAATCCTGATGCACTTGTTTCATCATTCAAGCGGCACCGGCAGTTTTATCAACTTTTTATAGAGATTTTTATTGTAAATTATTGAACGTACTGTAAATATATTATTAGGTATTTACCTATGAAAATAATAAGTGCAAGAGACTACTTCAAGTGTAATATTATTTTTTGAGAATAAATAAACTATTTTTGTGTTCCTTTTTTATGTCGAGTAATAATGGCGAGTATTAGTTGGCTATTCGCCTTAGGGAATGGCAATTAATCGGTATTCAACTATTCGCTATATCAAAAATTCGCGGCATCTCTAGTTATTATGTTTATGACTAATTTTAATTAAAGAAACTAATCTAATCTTAATCTTAACTAAACTAATCTTTATTTTCTGTTAGAACAGAAAAAATGTAAATCAATAAGGATGAACTTAATAACGTCAATTATATTTAACACCTTAAAGCACTACCATTCATTGACCACTAACTCACATTTGCCATAGCTAATCTGAGGTATCGCAAAATATTAACAACAATAATATAATGAGGGTTTTTAAGAAAATTCACGCCACTAGTTGGCGCCACATTGGTGAGAGGTCTTTTACTTGGAAAATTTAACTTATGACATCAACTTGCTTGACGTCAATTTGACTAATGTCAAAAAACATAAGCATTTGACAGCAGCTTGGACCTCACGTCTCAGTGATGCCACCTAGTGTACATGATTTCAGAATACCCTCATTAGAAAAAAACCCACCCGCACAAAACACAACTAGTGGAGTTTGACTTATCGGAGACCTTACGATACACCAGCGCCTCTAGCGGCAAATTCATGCGCGGTAGCCCCCATTGACAGGTTTCATAAAATATGACACCTGTCAATGTTTTTTTAAGCAGTGGCAAATCTTTTTGTAAGCTGCCAGTGCGCAACCTGTCACAACAAACCTTTTTATTATTAAAGATTTTGCTGGAACAAATAGCTACTTATTATTACGATAAATAGCTTAGACCTCGTTCCAAGCCTGCTAACATTATTTCACTATACCAAGAAATGAGTCTCTTTCGAAATCTACTTATGATCCGCCGCAACATTGCGTGGCTGATTCCGCGAAGAATTCATGTAGTATGAAATATGAAACATAACTTTGGCATCATGTTACTTAAAATGAGGTCATGCTAGCACCAAGATTCCGCATTTAGTTTACTCTTAATAATATTAACTTAACGAGAATTTACAAGATGGTTCTGTAAACATGCTCTACATTCAATGCCAGTGTTTGATAACTCAGAGAATTCTAACTGATACACTTACATACATAGATTCACGCATTTTTCCCATGGGGGTAGGCAGAACTACCTACAGAATGACACCTGCTACAATCCTTACATACTCCTTTTGTTTCTTTTACGTTCATACATCTGGTCATACACCTAGTTTCTCCGACGAACATCACCAATTAGATATGTGGAAGAAACAAATGAATAAATGACTTATGACTTATGAAGAAACGTCCCCTCCCGTCCCAGCGTTAGCACTCACGTCTGCCTTGTAAATACATTATTTCAGGTGCCTTTCATTCATTCTTTCAACATGACTGAATCATCCATAGATAAAAAAATCTAAATCTATGGAATCATCTAACGCATACTTGTTTCTTTCTCTCTTTCTGTTTGATAGTTAATAATCTCTCTTTGATCCGAAAAATACATGCAATGAAAATATTTATATTCGATGCGTTTTAAATATTTGTGATGTTTATTGAATGAATATGTTTGAACATACTTTTTTTCCGCTTAAGGTGCTGTTTATTTTTTTTTTGTTTTAGGGCCTGCTTGGCGTTTATCGCCAAAACTTCGTATATAATTTATTCGCAAGAAAAATGTTGTACACGTACCTTTTTTTGCCATCACGACGTTATGCTGACCTGAGAGATTTTTGACAAAATCATATCGTATTATCGAAATGTATGTTTTTACTATCATAATTTAACTACAACTAATACCTATCGTTAAGTTTAACTGTGGCAATTACGATGAGTGCAATTTCTGTGTGTCAATTTCTTTAATAATTAATAAATAAAAATATTATAAAATTTATTCATAAAAAATGGGTACAATTAATCTATTCTAATCAAAAACACTAAAAAACAAAGTTTTTTTTACTTTCTTTATCTTTTTTTACTTTCTTTATCTTTTTTTACTTTCTCTATCTCTTTTACTTTCTTTATCATTTTTCAATTGCTTTATCTTTTTTTACTTTCTTTATTTTATTTTCTTTATCTTTCGTAGTTTGATAAGGTGTTTATGTCAGATCTTCGCGTATGACATCAAAACATGAATTATTATAAACCCAAAGCTAGCGAAGGTACTTTTGAATTGTCAAGTTCGGTCAGTCAGAAAGGTGAAGCTATTGTAATAGACTCAGAACGGACCTAGCTTTAGACAAGCAAAAAGTTTTAAAACTGTAACCCGGTTTATTCTTTATTTTACTGCCTATGTAACTCGTATCATAATAACGAATCGATTGACACCTTATTCATCAAAATCAGATGAATAGTTTAGGCGCTACGGAGGAACAAACGTTAATACATACATACATAGACTGCTAAAATCATAACCCTTCGCCGTAGTCGGCTAAAAAAATATTTACGCTTGCCTACATTTTGGTGGACAACTGTAAATCATTTATCTTACACACGGCCATCCTCAAAATTATTATTTAAAAGAAAAGTCACGAAGACCTTGCCCGTTGAAGATACTTACACGGAGGAATCTGACATAATGACCCAAATACAAGAGACAAGGTTACTAAGAGATGATATAAAAAGCCATGATGACATATTTAAGTGGTTATTTTTATTGTGCGCTGATAGCATTTCTAATATTAGTTGTTGGTAGTACTGCCAGCTACAGGTCGGGAAATTGGACATTGAACGTGGATCTGCAGTACTATTCTGTAAACATGTCATCCTGAAAACTTTGGTGAATACAGAATCGACCGGTTGCAGACCTATTCTGTAAAAATGTAATCTCCCAAGCACAATAATTATAATATGTATCTATATCTACTTTTTATCTCCCTACGGCAAAAGAAGGGTATGTTATAAGTTTGATGCGTGTATTTGTGTATCTGTTTGTCGCATCATTGCTCCTGAACGGATATTTTTTTCTTTGAAAGGTGACTTTATCGAGAGTGTTCTTAGCTATGTTTGACGAAAATCGGTTTAGCTGTTTAAAAGTTATGGGCGTTTTACTGTTTGAATCGGAGTGATTTCGCCAGATATCGTGCCATATTTACGTATTTTTAAATGGTTGTTCATCGAAGCGTGTCTACCACTAGATAAATTAGGTAGCATAAAATAAAATGTGTCGAGGGTTTTAAAATTTTACTTGTTATAGTAAGTAAAAGCTAGAAACACAGGATGAGAGAAGGTAACTTATTAGCATTTAGATTGAAAGTGTTGCCAGAGATTTTTTTCGTGAAATTCTTCTATTTCGTTTGAAAATTAATTCGACCGCATCTTGAAACCTTGTATTGGAAAACCATAAATACTAATGAAAGAGAGGTCGTTATTCTTACTTTTTCATCAAAAAATAGGCAGTGATATCCTATTCGAAAATTCGGTTGCACCTGCAAAGTATCAAGATTTTTTGTCCTTTTCCTCAAAGGACTCTGCTGCAAATGAAATGAAGGATAAACCTACCGAAATATGAATATAGACATGCAAAATGTTGTCCATCCTATGACGAAATTCAATCTCCAGGCAGGAATTTCAGTTCCAATACGTAAGAGACATTCAGTATTTTTTACTTCACTCTCTCTCTTAGTCGGTCCCTTACTTCTGAGGATCGTGGTCAGCATCAGGGTCGGATGGCCTGCCTCCACCGGTTTCTGTCCAGCGCTTCCCTTACGACCGTGTTGAATTTGGAGGACGACGAGTCTTTCATTAGATCGGTCCATTTGGTTGGTAAACGACCGCGCGATCTTTTGCTTTCGGTTTTCCCAATCACAATCAGTCATCTCCAGATACTCGTCACCTCTGCACATTGTGTGGCTGAAATACGAAAGAATGCGCTGCTGGCACATGGGGGACGTGTGAGTTTTTACTCGGAGCCGGATCTGGATCAATGCATTGGTGCGATTCGCAGTAAGGTACTCTCAGCATTCGCCTCCAACACCACATCTCGAATGCATCGACCCTTTGTCTCTCTCGGGCCAGGATTGTCCACGTTTCCACTCCATACAGGATGATAGGGAATACCAGGGCTCGTATCAATCTGATCTTGGTTTTGATACCAATTCCTCTCTTCATCCAGATGTTGCTTAAACGGGTCATCGCATCCTTTGCCATTCGCATTTTTATCTCGGAGACAAAGCTGCCGCCATAGCAGATTTGCGAACCCAGGTATACGTAGCGGTCGACAATATTAATGCCAGGAATGTTGCAGGTGATATTTGCAAGCTTTCCGGCTCGATCCACTATCATCACTTTGGTTTTCTCTCTGTTTACTTCGAGACAGATGTTGCAGCTTTCTAACTCGAGTCTTTGGAATAGCTCAATCAAATCTTCCATGGATGTTGCCAGAAAAACGGTGTCGTCGGAATATCGAAGACTTGATAAGCTTTTTCCACCTATAGGAAAAACCTACTCGCAATTTTCGATCGTCTTCCGAATAATGTATTCTTCATATACGTTAAAAGTGCAGGGTACAAGATGCAACCCTGTCTCGCTCCTCTTCTAGTTTGGAACATATTGGAGCATTCAGTGCCCATCCTGACGGAAGAACGATTTTCAGTGTACAGACTCTGGATTAAAGCAGCGAGGTGTTCAGGAGCTCATTCCATAGTTTGTCCAATTGCATTCAATCAAAGGCTTTTGTGTAGTCGATAAAGCATAGGATCACGGGGATCTTCTTGATGATTTGGCGGACATTAAGTATTTGCTCCCGCGATCCCTTGCCCTTAACGAAGCCAGCCTGCTCTTCTGGTATCTGTCGACTCAAAAAGAAATATTAACTACACGGAGGAGGATCTTACTCGCGTGTTATATTAACGCATTTTTCCTGTAATTTCCACAGACTTTTGAAGAGCCTTTCTTATGTAAAGGTATAAAAACCGACTCTGTCCAGTCTTTTGGCCATCTACCAGTACTCCAGATTTTTTACTAACAAAGGAGTTTTTAATTATGAAGACACAGGCTTCAGGCATTCATAATACTGTCGTTCATTCTCGGATTTCAGCCTGTGCACAGAATTTTCAGTTTCTCTATGAAATCATTCTCTATTATATTCAATTATTAATATCGTTCTTTTTTTGGCTCAGCTATACCAGCAGACTTTTTGAGACCGTTCTAAGTATGACAGTCCATCTGTTCTGGCTACCATGCGGTGATTTTTGGCAATCGTTACGGGTAGTCCGAAGCCCGAAATTCCGATAACCGGGCTTGCCTTGGGGTTACCCAGTTACTAGGTTGTAAAGGTCAGACAGGTTGTCGTATTCAAATGCTGCTAATTAGCAGTATCGCTTAGCAACAAACTTGAGAAAAGGGTAGGCAGATTCTTACACTGTCATCTTAGTTTGTACCCTAAAATTTACTAGGAAAGACTATGCCATATAAATAATGAGATACTAAATTGTTGCTTGTCAACCCTTTAACATAAGGAACACTGTGACAATGTTTATCCATGTGACAAACAAACTTCGCGTTCATATTATTTTACACTTAAAATTAACATTTTTTAGTAAACATATTTAATAAAAATTATATATGAATAAAAAAAAAATATAAACACAAAAGTAGCTCTGTATGCCTGTTTTTACGTTTTCATGTCTAAACTGCTGAATAAATTTTAGTAGAGAGATATATTAGGCCTTGGAGAAGGACATATGACATTTTGTATCCTTTGAGTTCCCTCGGGATAATTTCTGAATAACACGCGGGCATCGCTGCTGGTTAGTTTATAAATCATTTTTAGTTTAGTTTAAACCACCTTCTGCCAGCGGCTTCGCGCGTAAATTGTTTTCTTATTCCAAGGGAAAGTTATACCGGGATAAAGTAGCCTGTGCAATAGAGTAGCACTACTCCAGACAATAATCTACCTCTGTGCCAAATTTCAGCCAGGTCCGTTCAGCCGTTCTAGCGTGATTGAGTAACAAACATACATCCATCTAAGCTCTTGCATTTATAATATTAATAATAAAATAATAATAGTCAGAAGGAAGATTAAGGGCTCCGTTCGAATCCAAAACTAGTCGGTTTAACCTGAAATAAAATATGACAGTACCTACAATCGTAAACAAAACGTCTTAAAAGTTTTTAAACTAAATTAAATTCTGAATATACAGTTGTAGTATTTACGCGTTACGACAAAAGTTTGGGCTATTAAAAGCTCAGTCAATGATGCTTTGCTTCACAGAGATAGCAAGGCTTACGTTCGTACGCCATTGCTCTCGAGATCCATGAATCAAATATAATCGGCTCTCGTGTTTAGAAAGATTTAATGACTACGGCTCTAAATAATTCTCAGTAAGCTGTTCTAAATAATAAGTAACAGTTTGATGGAGTGCTCCGGCTGTAAACGAATTTATATTTAGTTATTTACTGTGAATAGAACAGCTAAAATGCCATTCATGATTTTATTACGTGCAATCGTAAAATAATATTTATAAGGTTTTTCATGTTTAACAAATATCTACGCCAAGAGCTTTTCCTAAAAATCTTGCTAGATAAACCGACAAAGAAAAATTCACTTTATATTACATAATAAATTTTTAATAAAGTCGCCATGCAATGTTTCCAACGCCGAACAAATCTGACCACTGTATCATCACGGACAGCAACGTAACAAATCGACCAGATAAATATACGACGTCAAATTATCTATAAAAATAACACGACTCTCAAAATTAAGACATGAACTCATTAATTTATGACACAAATAAAACTACGAACTTTGGCTACTAGACAACAATCGAAACCTGTAACATCCGGAGGGTTATCGACAGATTTTATGACACAAATAAAAATCAATAGAGACCAGTAAATTCGCTCAGAACAAAAAAAACAAAGCCAATCGTAACACACGAAATTCGAACTCAGCTTGAAAAATGTTACCGTTCGATTTCAGCGAGCCATGCTTTACCACTGGTTCCCGACTTAATTACATAACTAGGGCTATACTACCTCAAGCACAACACTACACTGGTGCACTATCACTACACTACGTACGGACGTAAAGGTCTGAGGACCCAAGGTACGCCGAAGAACTCCTGGAGTATGGTTATAGCCAGCAAGAAATACCTGCTGTATATAGAGGAGTTAGACCTGATTGGTCTACCGCCGGCATCGCCTTTGCAACAGTTGCTGCCCATAATGTGGGCGCATTTCGTTCGAATACCCGCGGGGCCGGGCGATCACTGCGCGGGCGCAGACTTATTTTCGTGTGAGCGACTGTAGCGCCGCGCGGTTTGCAACAGGCTCGCCACACGCGCGCGTCCGACGCGTCTCGCGACAGACAATGTTGCCAGACGAACAATTCGGGTTTATAGTTTTATCGTTTCGCAATTTTATGTTTGTTTGTTGAAGTTCCGTGTTTTGAGGGTATGTTGTAAGAATGCGAAGTGCTGGCTTTTGGTATATCGAGTTTTAATATACAGAGCGGGTTTGGGCGAAAAGTAAGACGCAAGCTATAGATGAATGCTAATCTTGAGCATCGACAAACATATATGTAGTTCAGTGTTACCCGTCTTCGTAATAATAATGGTAATAGTCCCTTTATCGTTGTACCGTTCAATATAACGAACGATTGGTATTTAAAGCCAGAAGTATCTAAAACCGTTTCTGATATAAACAAAACGAGTAAATCCTAGATAGTGCTTAGATCTGCAGTTTGTAAACCATTCAAGATACATGGGATTTCATGTTTGGTTTAATGCGAAGAGAATGGCACTGCACTAGTCACCAAAAAGTTGCGTGGGAATCGATCGTCATGATATGGCCATGTGATGCAGAGGAAGGAGGAGGGTCAAAAATTATTGATGAATTGTATGAAAGAAAAAATAAAGCATGATATTATTAACGGCATGATAAGTGTAGCAAAAACAAAATGGCCGCACGATCGCTATTCAGAACATTATCGACCCTCTGTAAATTTGTTGTGGATAAAGCTAGAAACATGAATTTTCAGTGACCAAGAGAAAGGGCATAATATAAGTAAGAATATTCCCAAATTACATTTATTTTGTCCAAATATATTGGGATATCGGCAGAAAAATGACTTTCAAATCATTAACTCTATTTTCCTTTAGCGTGTGTTCTTGTAAAGAAGTGAGAAAACAACGCTTCAGGAAATAAAAAAAGGTTATTTTATTTTTTATAACAATCAACCATAAGCTCGATTTCAAACGAAACCCTTTTACGTTTAAAGATGCTAATTTTAACTAATATATTTATACTTACTTATTAATTCAACTTGTTAAAAATAAAAGTAGGCTTTGTCGTCCGGTCCGAAGTCTTTTAGTTACTTTTTAATAACTTTGTTCCAAGAAAATGAAGAAATTAAATAGAAACGAAATTGTTTTGTAAGACGGAGGACCTTTTATTTTCTTTTCTTTTATAAGAGTCTTGGGAAGTGTCGTCAAAGAGCGACAGAACGGTAATATTCTGTACAGATTATTTTGCTGTGCACGAATTCCATATGTCTTGAAGTAAACTACCACAGAGTTCGAGGAAATCAGAGAAAGAAATAAAACTGGAGTATCCATACTTAAGTTAGCAAGGGATAGAACGTTGTGGAGAACACTTGGAGAGGCCTATGCCAAAGAGCAAAACAATCACGAAACTGGTGTCTAATACAAAAAAAATTGATTACGTTGCTTTCATAAACAACCATGTTTAATATTAGTAGTATATAAGTAGTTATAAGATGAAATGTAACATGTAAGATTGTTAATAAAGGCTTTTATTATTATTATCCATACTTAATATAATAAATGCAAAAGTAATTCTGTCTCTCTGTCTGTAGTTACCTTTTCACGCTTAAACTTTTAAACCGATATAGATGAAATTTGGTATGGAGATAGTTTGATACCCTGGGAAGGACAAGGGATAGTTTTTATCCCGCCAATCATCAATAAAGGGTTGGAAAGAGGGGTGGAAATTTGTATGGTGAACTTACAATTTCTTAAGTCACACACCTACAATATTATTTGGCGATATAAAAAAAGGCTATTTGAAGTACTTGTCTAGGTTGCGGGCAAAAGTTTATTATAACTTATTATGTAACATAATTACAGCAGAAGGTAATTAATAACAAAATTGCGATTGAGAAGTGAACCTCTGACATATTGGATAAAGAGTGTCCAGGATGACACGAAGAAGTGCGGTCTACCTACTGACGAAGCATATCAGCGGAACAAGTGGCGCCTCGTGACTAAGAAAACCGGTCTCTTGTACAAAACAGGAAGTGCCGAGAAGAAAGGAGAAGACAATGCGACACAATTATGTTGTTTTAAAAAAAAATCTTGTGTAATTGACACATTTTCTTGATCGTGGTTTAAGATTATAAATAATTATGTCGGACTAGCTTCTACCCGTGGGTTCGCCCGCATACAAAGTATTTTGTTATACGAAGGAAAAAATATACATGGATAAAAATTATTATTATGTTTTAATCCAAGTTATGATCTATATATGTGCATAATTTCATCGAAATTCTGCGTGATTTAATCACAAACATACAAACTATCACATTTATAGGTAATTTAAATAGGATTGTTAGATTGTTCCCTGTCACCGGTTATATTACATAAATAGGACCGTGATGTTTCAATAAACAACAGACAGTCTTGTATGGATCAGAGTGATGGATCACAAAAGGTATGAGTGAAATACAATTGGCACCTCAGCTGAGGAGAGCTGAGAGAGATGAGTGGCGTTACGCGAATGGATAGAATAAGTATGATCATGTAAGGGGAACTCTGAAAGTAGCACCGGTGACTGAAAAGATCCACCAAAGACAAATAAATAACCAAACAAAATTGTAACTTTAAATTTAAGTTATAAATTCATTTAATTCAATTTGAATTATATGAAAAAGGAATTAAAAGAAAAAAACAAGACTATATTAGCAAATACCAAAACTATTTTGTAGATCATCGCATTCCATCACATCATCAGCCTATTAATGTTCCCACTGCTGGGACACAGGCCTCCTCTCTGTGAGAGGGGATTTTGTGGATAGTAATACATAATTCGCAAATCCCAATACTTTCGCAACCAGCATGGCAGTAACCAAACCTTTAGTAAATTTAATCAGAAATTATTTGCAGTCTATGTTGGTTCACATAAGGTTGGCCATATAAGGGCATGTGATACGGAAAAATGTGGTTGTTAGTTAAGTTTTTTGGTTAATAAGTAGGAATAGCTAGAAAGTGATGGCTAAGGGATCCCTTCTTTTCGCATAATGTTCTTTGTCCTAATATACTTCGGCATAACGATATTGGCACAATTTGTTTTCGCATAATAATACTTCGGCATAATTTTTTTAGGCATACATTTTATGTTGGCATAATCATCTTAAAGACTAATTTGTTTTGGCATAAATTTGATTCGCATAACGTTAGTAGGCCTAATGACTATTAGCATAACGTTAGTAGGCCTAATGACTATTAGCATAATAATATTTAGGCATACAATTAATATAAATAACAAATACAATTTTCATGCAAATGATTTATTGTACATAACATTATGTAACTTAAACGATTTTTATTTCAGTTACATAATGTTATGATATTTATAACTTTTATCTGAAGAATATATTAGATGTTTTGACAGTTTTTGTATAAAAAAATATATCAATCAGTTAACTTCTATTATGCGAAATAAATATGGCGATTATTCCTCAGATAGAAGTTAACTGATTGAAACAGTGGTCCTTAATTATGTATAATTATTTATTTTAGGTGTATATTTTTAGCAATTGCTTGTAAATATGCTAGTTTAGAAGTATACTCATCTTTTTTACTAATAATTTTTTCAATTCTTTTGGTTTTGTCCGTGTATTTTTTTTTTTTTTTGGTATAAGTGATGTTCCGACATCCAGTTTATCTATTTCAATGGTTTGATGTTTTATTTCTTGAACGACCTTTTTTGCTAAAAAATAAAATCCAGGATGGTGTTTTCCCACAAAATGTGCAAATCTATTGTGCCATGCCTCTGCATGATTTTGTGTCTTAGGTCTATTTTCCTTTTCTAGTAGATACGTACTCTAGACTTTGGGTGGAAATGGTGGTGGTGAACTTGTAGTGCCCCATACATAATTCTGATCAAACCAATTTGCTATAGTTTCTGTAACAATTAAATAATATTGTTGGGTAAAAATTTAATATGATGTGCAACAAAAGTTAGTGACAGAAACGAATTGCTGCAAAACCGACTCTACGTAGTCTTGTTTGTCCTACCCCTAGAGTGTAATTTAAAATCGCGTAGGCGCGTAGGGGCGAGGCGGCCCACGGGCTGAGGAGCAGGCGGCTGCGTGCGTGGTGAGCGAAAGCCGTCTGCGACGATGAGCACGCGTGGGGCCGCCGGAGGCCCGCAGCGCCGGAGCCGAGACAGAAACCCTGCCTGCTGCATGTTGCCTGCTCGCTTGAATGCTGCATGCTGCATGCTTGCTTGCATGCTGCATGCTTGCTTGTTTGCTGCATGCTTGCTTGCATGCTTGCTTGCATGCTGTATGCTTGCTTGCATGCTATATGTGTAAATAAATTTATGCTTTAGGATATTATGCTTAAAAAAGTTATGCTTTAGAACTTTATGCTTAATAAATTTATGCTTTAGAATATTATGCTTAATCATTATTATGGTTAGAGAAATTATGCTTAAAAAAATTATGCGTAAGCTGTTATGCGTAATTATATTATGCGAAAATGTAATTATGCCAAACAAAATTATGCTTAGATATATTAGGTCTTAAAATTTTATGCAAATGGATAGGGAACCGATGGCTAATCAGGGCCAGTTTTTTTATCTGTTGTTTCAGAAATTTAGAATCTTTTCTTCTTAGTTTGTCTCGTTAGCCTCAGAAAAGGTCAAATAGGTTGCAGAATTAATTATTTCACCATTCGTTAGACTAATCAATGACAATAAAAGCGTTTTACCGAAATTTGAAACATTGGTTAGCATATTTAAGCATTGGTGTTAACAACCGATAAAAAAAATGGTTCTCAGATGGCGATTATAAGATATTAATAGAGAAATAGTTATGTAACAAGAAGATGGAAGAAGAAGATAATTATTTAAGGCCAAGAGAGTGATGCTTGTACATCGTGAGGAAACCTGGACTTATAGTGAGTTTATTATAAGATTGTGCTCCATTGGTGTAATTGCTGCAAGGCGTTCCAGTGCGAGGATAAACTAATAAATAAATAAATGGAGTTGCGTGTTTTTCTCCTCAAATATTTGTATTGTGCATAGATTGGTCTTGAAATCTTCAATTTATTGCTTTCTCGCTTAAAAAAGGCAAAACGACGGCGGTTATTTATATATGAACGAGAGCATGTGGTGGCCCAGTGGTATTGGCCGTGACTTGCAATAGTAGGTCGTGGGTTCGAACCCAGACAGGCGTTTTACTTTGTGTAAATTATTTCATTACCACTGTTCTCAAAAACGGTGAAGGAAAACGTCTTGAGGAAACCGGCATGTCCTAGAATCAAAAATTCGAAGACATGTGACATCCACCAACACACACTGGGCCAGCGTGGTGAATTACGGACCATCCTCTCTGACAGTGAGGAGGTCTATGTCCCAGCAGTGGGAACATCAATAGGCTGATCATGTGATGATGGGATGTGAGTAAGAACTACTGTACAAAGGCAGACTCCATTCCTTAGGTATTTTCTACCAGTCGACCATTTCTAACTTCTTTCTGTACAAAATGTGTAGGATAATATATATACAAAATGTGATAGTAAGTTCTTTGAACATACGCACACCTGCTAGCTTGGGTCGATGGCCAATTCACAGGTATCAGGTGCTAAGGGTTCGCAAAAAACAGTTTCCTTGAAGTCTGAGTGCTGATGAGTATGATGATTTATAGAACATTATTAAATTCATATCCCAATCACTAATGTAAATGAGATAGTAATTCTGACTGTTACCTTTTTATGCCTCAACGTCTGAACAAAACTGAAAAAAAATTGGCATACGGGTAGATCAAGACCTGAATGAGAACATAGGATTCTTTTTATGGCGGTTGTATGTTTCTTTGGAATAATAATTTACTTTTCGTGGACAGAAGCTAATTGTTAATAAATAAGTAAATAATGTTTAACGCCTATGAATAAACGTAATAATCAAAGACCTTGTCCTATCCACAGGGCTGTTTGATCATATTTACATTAAGGGAGTAAATAACGAAATTTCGCCCAAACGGCATATCATACTCACATCATCATTCATCATCATTTCAGCCGAAAGACGTCCACTGCTGGACATAGGCCTCCCCCAGGCGTCGCCACATTGACCGATCCCGTGCGTCTCGCATCCAGCGCCTTCCCGCAACCTTAACCAGGTCATCGGTCCACCTAGTGGGAGGACGTATTTCTTCCAACGTATCGTCTTCCGGTTCGCGGTCGCCATTCCAGAACTTTTCGGCCCCATCGGCCATCCGTTCTGCGAGCAATGTGCCCTGCCCACTGCCACTACTGCCATACTCACATGAAACCTTTATAAAATTAGTAGGTTTAGAAATAATGATTCCGAATTGAAATCTGTCGTTCATTTAAACGCCATCTGATTTAAATCGCAAACGTGTAGCCAGCCTACCTTTGTCAATTTAACCCTGGCACATGAAGAGAAAAGAACCCTGTAACCTACACATAGTATAATGCGTTACTATACTATACTCCGAAAAAATATAGTAGTACACCAGTATATGTAGTGTATATAGCGGCGGTCTTAGCGGTTGCCTAATATTAAAAATCCAACCGACTTCCAAAACAAAACACTACAAAGCGAAAAATAACATTCTTTTACGAAGTCGGTGTCTTTGGTTGTCTATTGTTTTCCGTTTTTCGACACCTTTTAAATGTTTTGTTTTGGAAGTCGGTTTGATTGTTTTGTTAAAAAGCTTTTTATGATAAATAAAATGTTTTTAGTTTTGGTAGTTACCTCCAAATACCATGAAAATCATTTATAGCCAAAGTAAATCATGACGATTCCAATAAGCCCAAACACGACTAGGAGCCATTGTTTTATTTCGCAGTTCCAGTGCCTACCTTCCGGCTTCATCATCAGATCATTTTGATGTTACCATTTTCATCAGTACCATTTATTTAAAAGTATTTGCTTCATCATAGTCGGTTAGCTATTCGATATAACTTATATCCGTGACAAACTTAGCATTAAGGAGTTCCAGTGGCTATATGTGGTCTTCTTCATCAGTTCCATTTCACCAAATGACAATTTCTGAGTGTTAATGATTGCATTGTTGATAAAAATACCAAAATCGCAATATATATGCCTATAATGTTTGAGGAGTGCCCTCGGATTCTCTGGGATGCTATCATCAGATCCTGGTTCCCCTTATCATGGTACTATCCATGGGATATCTTCTTTCTAACAAAAAGAGAATCAACAAAATCGGTTCATAAACGACGAAGTTATCCGTGAACAGACATAAAAAAAAATATATAAGGGTTAATTGAATTCGAGGTTTGAAAATGTAACGTTTTTATACATTTACTCGTCAAATCTTCACCTACCTAAGTACTGCCTATGTTTGACATCGTTGGCCGAATACTGGGCCAGACAAGGGATTTAACAAGAAGAGCCTGTTTTTGTCATCGACATGCTAAGAAGTAGTGCAGTCAATCAAAGTATTGTTATAGATAGCAACTACTTTTAAAAAGATTAATCGATCTATATCACATTGATAATCGATTTTTCAGCATACCGGAAGACGTACCGTTGGAAGGCCTCCCTCTAGGTGGGGCGACGAGCGGCAGGACAAGACATAATACAGACGGAAATCCACACCGCGTCTTTCATCTCGCATGTGATTGGTCGATTGATGGGATCAAAACTCTTTGCCTTACTCTTTGCCTTGCCGAATTCATTTTCGTTATTCAGCTACATAGAGCAACACAGGCCACCGGCGAGCTACAATTCGACCGAATTTCACTTGAAATTTTCTTAGAAAATACGTGCGCGATACCGCCTATCGCAATTGGGCATAAATTGCCAACACTCAATCTGCTTAGTGTTCTCAGAATCAGAATCAGAATGCTTTATTTGTAAACATAGGTCAAATTACAATAGTTGCGAGATGGTACAGTTATATAGATCCTCTATGTTTTGCCCTGAGGCGTACAAATATTCATCAATTCAAATAGTAACGAGTAACTATAATAGTACATGCATAAATTATCAAAATGAATTATAATTAAGATCAATTTCAATAAATATCCAAGAGACTGTGTAACATGTCATAATTGTATAATGCTAATGTCAACAAAAAAATAAAATAAAAAATTGTCTGGAGTGATGTACGATTCTAACATGTACTTATGTCAAATAGAAAAGATAAAAAAAAAGTTATACTTAATCAATTTCAATAAAATGTCAAATGGATACATGTCATAAAATTGTCATACCAATGATGATGACAAATAAGATTCAAAATCGTTGTACAATTGTCTAAAGCAGAATTATAGAATTATCGTCCAAATATTCCTTTAGTGAGTAATAGCATTTATTTACTAAAATTTTTAATAATGCTGTTTTGAAATTGTCCAGATTCAACGTTTTTATTTTCTCAGGTAGTTTGTTACATATTTTTTTAGCCATGCAGAAGGTACTTTTATTCATAAGTGCAGTTCACTTCGACCTCTGATTTGTTTTTATCTCTTAACTTCCTGTAATAAATAACTTTTAGTGGCCATTTTATATTGTGAAATGTTTGATTTAACAAATACATTTGTTTCATATATGTATAGTGATGGCAAGGTAAGAATTTTTAGACGTATAAAGAACGGCTGACAAACTGTCTGTGCTTTTTAGGCCACACATCGCTCTGACGCATCTCTTTTGGGCTTTAAATACAAATTCCCTATCTACTGAATTGCCCCAGAAAATTATGCCATACCTGAGAGTTGATGCAACATAGCCGTGATAAGCTGTTAGCATGGACTCCAGGCTCACTATTTTTGATAGTTTATAGAGCGCATAGGCAAATTTATTGAGTTTTTTACATATTTCGTCTGTCTGGGGTCTCCAAGTCAAATTGTTGTCTATATTAATTCCAAGAAATTTAGTAGTCGTCGTTGATTCTATTTTTGTCCCTGAATAGCAAATGTCAAGTATTCTCCCAACGTATGTTAAGGATGCATGCAACTGAATTGATCTCCAACACCCGATAGTAACTGGGCAACACGATACCTTATGGAACGAAGTAACGAACGGAACCGATCGCGATCAATGTACTTTTAGTAAATAATCCGTCGAAAAGCGCGTCTAGGCGACCACTGAAAATCAGCGCCGTGCTGTGGATTCCTCACGGCACAGCATTACGCTGAGTGGAAGCCTTTTTGCCACAATCACGACATGCATATGCCTGGCATCTTTTTCACCCTATTTCTTTCTTTTCTGTTTTATGCAAAATGTAGGTAGTAAATGGTATTATTATTTTATTTATTTCTCGTCTTTACTAACTTACTTTAAGTACTACTCGTACTAATGCTACTGGGGTTTAGCATAAGCATATATTTATATTTTATGTCGTTTTGTGACAATTAAACACTTTTTCTTTCTTTTTTTCTTTCTAGTTACGTCGGCACAGTTTCTTTGTGTGGGATGAGGCGCCTGTATGCTATGCTGTACCATATGTATGGGTTATAGTATATATGTTAATTCGAGGCATCAATCGCAAACTCTTTCATTTTGACTATTCATCAATATTCATTGTGTGTTTTACGCTGTCGAGTAGGCGGATTTGCAAACATATGAAGTATTAAACGCACGTGCGTACTGCTCTGAGCTATCAACAATGTTTATGTGAATTAGGATGCAGATATCAAATTTTGATTTTTAGAAAGAAATTCCTTACAGGGCTTGTGGTAGATGTGATTCGGGAGAAAATGTATCATGTCGTATGATTTTTGCTTTATTCCATTACTCTGTATTTTTCTCTCAGTGTTTCTTTCTCCGGTGTTCTGAATTGGTATCTAGTTAAGGTCAAGACCAGGGCTTACATGAATAAAAAAAACACGTTTGCTTTATGGGAACTCCGCTTAAATATTTATTTTATTCTATTTTTAGTATTTGTTGTTATAGAGGCAACATAAACACATCATCTGTGAAAACTTCAACTGTCTAGCTATCACGGTTCATGATATACAGCCTGGTGATAGACGGACAGACAGACGGATCGTCTGATGGACATCGTCTTAGTAATAGGGTCCCGTTTTAACACCTTGGGTACGGGACCCTAAAAAGGTAATTTTCTTCCATATCTCTCCCTCTCTCTCCGGTCGATGGATATTTTTTGCCGAAATGATAATGTTGATGACGCTCTTAATTAGGTATGTCTATAGCTTGCTAATTATTTTTTAATAAGTTTTGTGCTTGTTTCACCGACTTCAAAAAGAAAGAGGTTCCCAATTGAGACTGTGTTTTTTATGTCTGTAACCTCAGAGAATTTTACTAGGTGAACCGATTGATGATTCTTTTTTATTTGAAAGCTGGTGTTTCACATGTGGTCCATTTAAATTTGATCAAGATCTAACAAGCAGTTTTCGAGTTATCCTTATTAATGCGTATTTTCATAGTAATTAAGGTTCCAAAACTAAAAAGAAACAAATAAAAAAAGGTTTAACAAAAAAAAAATCCGAATTCCTTACAAAGTTATTTTCCTTTTTGTTTTGGATGCCGGTTTAATTTTTATGTAACTGTTGGACTAAATTGAATTATTTTTTTCAACCCAGGCATCTTGCTGTAATAGTACCTACTCTATCTTAATATCAAAATTGAAAACACTTTTCTAGTCCGTGTGTCCGTGTTCAAACCTAGGACAAAGTTCAGTACCTTTTAAATCTTGAGATCTCTAAACGAGTTTTAAATCTTGAGTCGCGCGCGCGCATCCATACGTGTCGTGTGTTTCTTTGTTGCGCTGTAGATATTAATTCTTACGCAATGACGTCTACACTTAAGTGTAATAATTGTAATCTTGTCGTTGACGAAATGTTGACGTATTTGCAAAACAAGTTGTCGGTTAGTGACGAAGAAACTCTTACAAAAGTATGCTTGTCAACGTTCACGAGTGCGCAAATTGAAAAATCGAAAACGTTGCTGTTTGAATCATTACCGTTGGATCAACGTAAACCTGCTAGAAAGGGTCAGGGAAAGGACAATAGAGTGTTAAGTGACATTATAAGCATATTCAAAGTGACTGAGCCTGATGTGATGCCTGTGTTCGTGGCCCGTGATTTAAATAAGCTACCTCCCATAACGTTTGATCACTTGGATGTTTCAAAGCTGCTTAAAGATATCTTATTGGTGCAAACTGAAATTAAAGATATCAAAGCATCCTATGCCACCGTGATGCAGTTAGAAGATCTGAAGAAGGATTTCAAGGCCCTGTCATTTACTGCTTCACCCCGGAATGTCAACATGAAAAGTGGAACGCGCCGAGACAGCGAACCTTCATTACCATCACCTACCATGATTGGTTCGGCAGCGAAAAACTGTGAAAATTTTGATGATTCATTGTTCATGATAAGGGATAATAAAAACCGTTCTTGTCATAGCAAAAATCAAGTTGCGGGTAGCAGCTGTTTTGTTGACGCTTTAAATAAAAATCCGTTGCCGAGCTCGCCGCGGTGTGTCGCGGCGACTGAGTCATCGCAGCTGCCCACTAATCAGCTGGACGAGTCGATACGACCGCGAAGTAAACAATCGTTTGCGAATGCAGTTAGACAACAATCTACCTTAGTGAATGAGGAGACAAGGCAGAATGACGAGTGGACCTTAGTACAGAATCGTAAACAAAGGCTCAAGGAACGTTTTATGGGGAAAATGGGTAAAAGTGCTGTTGATACTGATGAAAGGTTTAGAGCAGCAGATCGAAAAGTGCCTATCTTCATTACCAATGTTCACAAAGATACAGCAGAGGAGGACATTAGAGATTATGTACATAGAAAAACTTCTATAAATGTGAAATTGGAGAAAATAAATTTGAAAAAACAAAGTGATTACAATGCATTTAAGTTCTTTGTACTGCATCATAACGTACATATGTTCTTGAATAACGAAATGTGGCCGCAGGGAATTATTTTCAGACGGTTCGTGCATTTTCGACCTAAGCCAATGAATACTTTGAATACTGGCTATGGAGACGGCTCTTCAGCATTCATTAATGAATAATAGGCTGCACAAGTTTGCAACATTCAATTGTAAGAACGTCAAGCGTTCAGTTGACAGTATTCAGGATTTGTGTAAACATGTTGACATTATAGCCTTGCAAGAGACCTGGCTACTGTCGCATGAAATATCGTACCTGGACACCATTAGTGACGATTTCAATTGTACGGGAACGTCAGCAGTAGACTCCACTGCTGGGATGCTACGAGGAAGACCACATGGTGGTGTGGCACTATTGTGGAGGAGGAGCGTCTACACAAACGTAACTGTGATTCCGAGTGATAACCCGCGTATAAGTGCAATTAAAATAGTGATGCAAGAAAGGTCAATGTTAGTGTTTAGCGTTTACATGCCGACTGACGTGGTGCGTAATTTAGCGGACTTCACGGACGTCCTCAGCGCGGTGAGTGCTATTGTTGATTCTTGCAATATTGAGTGCGTTTATATACTGGGGGATTTTAACGCTCACCCTACGGAAAGATTTTATGCTGAGCTAGTGGGGTTTTGTGGTGAACAAGACTGGTTGTGTATTGACATTGAACGTTTGGGTCTAGCATCAAATACGTATACATTTATAAGTCAGGCTCATGGGTCGTCGAGATGGCTTGACCATTGTTTGGTTACCAAAGCGGCGGCTCAGACTGTTAGTAGGGTATATGTGAAGTATGATGTTGTGTGGTCTGACCACTTTCCTATGATTGTCGAATGTTATTTAGATACCGTTGTACCTAAGAGATGTGCGTCTAGTGAACATGTTAGTAACGGGATTACATGGGGAGAGAGGGACTTGGCTCAGATTCGATTGTATAATACTGAGTGTCATAAGCGTCTGAGATTGATAGATTTCCCAATGCAGTTCCAATATTGTTGTGATCATATGTGTACTGATATAAATCATAGGCATCTAATTGATAAAATGTATGGCCAGATTATTGGCGCTTTATGTGAATCATCGGTGGTGGGCCGCCATAGTAATAAACGCAAAAGGAAGATTGTTATTGGGTGGAATAGACATGTTGCCGATGCACACAGGCATGCTAGGGATAAATTTGTTTTATGGTCCTGGTACGGTAGGCCTACTTCTGGTCGTTATTATGAGGAGATGTGTGAATCCAGGAGGAAATTTAAATCTCAGCTAAAATGGTGCCAGGGCAGAGAAGATAAGATTAAAATGGATATTCTGGCGTCTAATCATGTGAATAAGGATTTTCGTGGATTCTGGAAAAACACGAAAAATCTTAGTCATAAGCCGAGCGTGCCTGTGTGCGTCGACGGTGTGAGCGATCCACAGGGAATAGCCGAACTGTTCAAAGATAAGTTTGAAGTGAAATCGTCATTAGGTCCGTCGCGGGCGGTGATCGATGTTGAGCCCATGGAGGAGTTGGGAGTCAGGGTTACTTCTAAAGACATTGCTTCTGTCATACAGTCTATGTCAAGGGGCAAGTCTCCCGGTCACGATGGGCTCAGCATCGAGCATCTTCGTTATGCGGGCCCTCACTTGCCGCGTGTTTTAGCTTTGTTGTACAATCTTTGTTTGAGCCATGCGTATCTACCCCCGGAGATGTTAAGAACAATAGTTGTACCCGTAGTTAAGAATAAAACTGGGCTATTGACGGATAGGAATAACTATCGACCTATCTCGCTGGCTACGGTTGTGTCTAAGGTATTGGACAGCGTGCTTAATTCGCAATTGAGTAAATATGTTCAATTGCATGACAACCAGTTTGGATTTCGACCTGGGTTGTCCACTGAAAGTGCGATTTTGGGATTTAAGCACGCTGTGGAGTACTATACAAGCCGTAGCACGGCAGTGTACGCTTGTTTCCTCGACCTATCGAGTGCTTTTGATTTGGTTTCCTACGATACTCTTTGGAAGAAGCTAAATAATGCTAACTTACCACCTGAAGTTATTAATATTTTTAAATTTTGGTACGGGAACCAGGTCAACAGTGTTAGGTGGGATGGGGTGTACTCGAGTTCATATGGTTTGGAGTGTGGTGTGAGACAGGGGGGTCTAAGTTCTCCCACACTTTTTAACCTGTACATGGACCAGTTGATTGTGGAGCTGAGCAGCACCAGAGTCGGATGTTATGTTGATGGCATATGTGTCAACAACATTAGCTACGCAGATGACATGGTGCTGCTCAGTGCCTCAGTCTGTGGCCTTAGAAAATTGGTGAGTCTATGTGAAAGTTACGCCAGTGCCCACGGCCTATTGTATAATGTGCGGAAGAGTGTCGTTATGGTGTTTGGGGCTGCTGGTAGATATCCAGAATCGGTGCCTCATGTTAAAATGAATGGTGTACCTTTGTCGAGAGTACAAACCTTTAAGTACCTTGGGCACGTATTGACCTCTGGCCTCAGAGACGATGACGACATTGAGAGGGAGCGGAGGGCGCTGTCGGTCAGAGCGAATATGATTGCCCGCAGGTTTTCACGTGCTTCTGCGGGGGTTAAGAAGACTCTGTTTAGGGCCTTCTGTACCTCGTTTTACGCCTGTAGCCTGTGGGTTCATTTCACGCAAAAATCGTACAGCGCCCTTCGCGTTCAGTATAATAATGCCTTCAGGGTGCTGATGGGGCTGCCTCGCTTCTGTAGCGCATCAGGGATGTTTGCGGAAATGCGCGTCGATTGCTTTTATGCACTGATGCGTAAAAGATGTGCATCCTTGGTGCGCAGGGTGCGAGCCAGCTCCAACGGCATCCTGGCCATGATTGCTGACAGGCTGGACTGTGTTCATATGAATCGTTGCTCCAGTATTTCAGCTGGAATGCTGAAGCAATGATCATTGAATCTTTGTAAATTTTTAAATTTTGTTCAAATTTATTGTGCTACTAACATAGGTATAAGTTTGTATTGTTACTAACACCATTATTATTATGTATGTTTAGGTTTAAGTTATTTTATCTGGGCCCTGTCGCCTGAAATAAATGAATTAATAATAATTAAACCAACCTAATTTCATAAACAACTTCTAATAAAAACACTACTTCTTATTCTATTATTCCGTTATTTTTAACCGACTTCCCAAAAAGGACGAGGTTCTATGGTCGACATTATGTATGTATTATTTTATGTATTTTCACCGGTATCTCCGTCAATTGTGGACCGATCCTGAAAATTCTTTTTTTGTTGAAAAGAGTATATTCCGAAATTGGTCCCATTTTAATTTAGTGAAGATCTGATGAAGAGCTTCGAAGATATACAACAGAATTCTTCAATAAATAACGGCAAATCTCTCGGGATTGCTGCAATCGCAAATCTGTTTATTGTTTATACCATTTCATTACATAACATCAAGCCAGTACGGTCTTAAGGGGTACGCAGATCTCTCATTTCACCGGTTATGTTCATGTTTCATGTTATTCGGTAATATATTCTGGCGTTATAGGTACCTTACTAAACAACTTACCTATTAGGCAGGTACAACTAAAAAGTGAAAAATAAAAAAAAACTTTTACAAAAAAATACTACCGACGCGACGTCCGAATCAAAAAAACTACAAAGTGAAAAATAACTTTATTTTTGGAAGTCGGTGTCCATAACGCAATTAATTTGTTACCTATAAAAGACTCCAACTTCCAAAAATAAAGTTACTTTTCACTTTGTAGTTTTTTTATTCGGATCTCGGTAGTATTTTTTTGTAAAAAGTTTTTTTATTCACAAAAGACAACGCTAAAAGTGAAGGACGGACAGAATAACAGCTATCACCTTTCCCCAAAGGAACAGGCATCTTTTGAGGGTTTCCCCAAAACAAAAGAGGTTTTGCTAACATATTTACTTTAATAAACTCATGCCTTATTTGCCATAGGGGAAGGCAGGAACAACGAAACGCCAACTGCAACGATCTTAACTTCTGCTACATCGGACACTAAAATAATAATAGTCAATCGCTGTTTTGTTCCCTTTTCAGGCAATACCGCTTTTATTTATGAACGCATTATTATCGTTTTATGATAGCCAAACGACTTTCCAATCGGACTATCGTGCATACTTGGGTGATTGTCCAACAGATCATCTCTGGTCACAGGACAGTCCTGGTTAATACCTTGCCTTTCCTGTTTTTTTTTTACTTATATTGGCCTTCTGCTTAGGGAAGTTTTCGCCAAAGCTCTTCCATCCTTCTCCGGTCAATATTCGTAAGTCGTCCCACCAGCGTTTCCTCGGCCTACCTCGACTCCCACTGCGACTGCATCTCTGTCAGAGCCTTAACTATTTTTAACTAACTCGTGCCGTTTTCAAGAAGAAGACATAGAAATTAGCAACGGCATGATGAATAATTTCACAGTGCTTTATGCTGATTGGTTGGATGGGCAGTGATGTCGGCGGATGAAAAGAAAAAGCTAGAGCACTTATTGTGCTAGTAACTACGACAGAAGTCCATAGCAGTAGTAGTACATGGTTCGTCCCCGGCAAAACTCCTTTAAAAACCAGCTCTACTAGTGTTAAAATTAATGACTTTATTGTAAGACACTTAACGATAGTTTGCGCATGCGCAAGTGTCCGGAATCCTGTTCCTTTTATAAAAGTACAGCAAGGCAATGGCTTGAAAAGTAAAAGCAACAAGCTTTTCCGAGAAATCAAGCTCCTAAAATTATATTGCCTAACAATGATCTGGCTATAAAAATAAACTGCCAGGAAACTAGTTCATGCGCGTGCCAACAGATGGCGTTAAACAAACAAACATTTACTAGGTCACAGTACTAATGCGTTTCCACCGTAACGAGCTAGATGGCGCTGCTAGCGTCACGGCTTGGGATACTCGCATTTATTTTTGGTTATAAAAGGTAAACAGGTTGGCGGGCATCATTCTAATTTAAACGTTTTAGATTAGTCCGATAGTCCGGGGGAAATTAGGGAAGTTCAGTTACCTACAGCTATGTTTGGCACTTATTTAAATTAGATACGATTTCTGGCTGGGAGCGGGCTGTCAGCTGACTATTTTACACCGGTTGAGTTATGCGCGGGATTCGGTGCGGCGTTTCTACAAACAATTATTACTTCTATTACTATTGAAGTACCATTCTAAATAGCCATGTAGGTGTAGAACACTTTAAATTACACGAATTTCTAGTGATATATTTGCAATTTTGCATTCATACTAATAATATTAGTATTTCACTAATAAATGAAAACACGGTCAAGCGGGTGTTAGTGTGTAGGTTTTTTTTAATTATTTAACGGTAGGCTCGTGTTTGACCACGATCTCGTCTGATGGTGATGTGGTCGATGGTGAAGCACGCTTGCCTAGAATTGATCTATTCACTCTTGACTTAAAGTCCCCTAGGTTGTTGCTATCAGGCAACAAAGACTCCGGCAGGGAATGCCACTCCTTAGCTGAGTGCACAATGAAAGTATTCGCAAAACGCTTTTTAGTGCATACGGGTGGGATGTCTACCATGTACCGATAGCGCATTGCCTTGTCTAGTCAAATTTAGCTTAAATTAGTAGGTACTATTTATATTACTGATTATTGAATTAAATCTAAGATATCATATTGGCAGGAACCTATTGCAGCGATAACTCAATGTTTATAACTAGGTTTCTAAACTACCTTTCCAGCAGTTTCACCCGCGTGAACTTCGGAAATTATACCAAGAAACGTATATTTCGGGGATAAAAAGTATCTAATGTAAAATTGCATCAACGTATTCGGCGTGAGAACGTAACATGCGTAAAGACAGACACACATAGTGTCTGTGTTGCCACTTTAGTGTAAATAATTAAACAAGATACATCTATTTAGGTATGAAATAATTTATGTTTTTACAATCGCATGAAAATTATGGACGGTGTAGCCGTCGTCAACACACGCCGCCTGCATACTCCTTATTTATTTGGGGTCAGCACAGCATGCCATTTTTCAATAAATCTCTTTTGGCATGGTCCTCATCTATTTTTTTTTCCAGAAAACAAATTTACCCAGATATGACACCGAGCTAGATTTTTCGCCCCCAAAAATCCCTAAATTGCAAATTTTATCGAAATCGTATATAAACATAGGTATATATATTAGAGCCGCTTTCATGAATGTGATGACAAATGTATATATATACAGGGTTACAGGAAAAGTCGACCTAGATCCGTTAAGGGCGTGTAGTACACATCATTTCTAAATGATTTCACTATGGAACCCCCCATCCTAAACTTAACCGTTTTCGAGATTTTCGAGTTTTAATTTTTTTTATGAAAATGCCCAATTTTTCGGCTATTGAATTGAATATTTTGAATTTTTTTGACTCTTATGATTATTTTTTTGGTTTTTTACATGAAAAATTTTTTTGTTTTTTTTTTGGATTTTTGTTTTTTTTTTCAAAATATTCAATTCAATAGCCGAAAAATTGGGCATTTTCATAAAAAAATTAAAACTCGAAAATCTCGAAAACGGTTAAGTTTAGGATGGGGGGTTCCATAGTGAAATCATTCAGAAATGATGTGTACTACACGCCCTTAACGGATCTAGGTCGACTTTTCCTGTAACCCTGTATATAACTCGTTTAATAGATTAGGATTATCACCATCATAAGCAAATTGCAATAAGCAAACGAATTGCTTTTCCGCCATTAGGTCAGACGTTAGTGTGTATCAAAGAACATCGCAGTCTGAATACAACAATAGATTTTAAAACGATATTTTATAAGCTCGCTCAATTAGAATGAACAAGATACTTTACAAATTGCGGTACTGCCACAGAGTATGGAATGCTGCCGCTCTGTTAGTGACCAACAATCTTTACAACTCATTTGTTCAGTTAAGTGCAGTTCAAATCATGCAACAATACCATTAAAATTATTTCTTTGGCAACATTATTTTTTATGTATAATCAAAAATTTACCAGGCATTAAGAATCAATCAATAACTTTGATCTTAATAAGATTTTAAAAATCAGTTGTTCCTTATATTTTGATCAATATAAACAAACAAAAATAAATAAAGAAAGAAAATTTACGAGTATTTATTTGTTACTCGCACGACACGAGAGATAAAAGATAATATATTAAACAAAATATATTAAAAAAAGACCCCGTGCGAGACCATTCGGGTTCATTCAGCTGTTCAGTACATATCATTTTAAGATAGAGCTCTTAAAATGATATGTACTGAACAGCTCATTTTTCTTTCTTTAAAAAAAAGCTGTTCGTGTGTAAGCGGTTCAATGGAGAACTGTTATTTAACTTTTGTTTGAAAGTTGATAATATTTTTTTCCAACTAAAAAAACTTTTTGCTAAACTAGATTTTTAGCTTACCGCGCATTGTCATGTATGCAAAATTTCATCTTAATCGGTTGAGGATAACTGTTTTAAAATTCAGTTGCAAGATTTGGCCCGAAGACACTTACATACATGCATACATTGCAAGTTTAATAAAAGCTTGTAAAATTTGGGAATAAATGGAAGCGCTTTTTTCCATAAACTTTGTGACCACAAAATTTCACTAAGCACAATTTTCGACTTTCATACCAAGTCAAAATTGACACGGGCCGTCAATGTTTATGGGTAAAAGGTAAAACTCACTGACACACGGTGCACAGTTAAGTTGACGGTCTTGTATGCAAAGGTCCTCCCAATGTCATCAGCTGTGACCAGCGAGACATCTCCATGCTCTGTGGGTATGCTTGTATTATATTATCTGTGTCTGTGGGTAACAACTGTAGATAATCAACCGCAAAGCGCAAGCTATGTTTTCTTCGTTTGACAAAATAAGAGCTTGCGAATAAAGCAAATAACGTTTTCGCTTTGTGAAGTTAGCCATTACAAATATTAAATCATTTCATTTTTAGACTATTAGTATCGTTGGTTTAGAAGGGATATAAAGGTAACCGCTTTTATATTGAGACCGTCATTTTAAAACCTTTTTCCAAATTGCTTTTATTACGCTTGTGAAGAGGGATTCATAGGAACTAATTTTGGAGAAATTCCTCTCGATACGAATTCCAAGTAGTTAGGTAAGTAATCTCTTAACATTTTTTACGTACATTTGTTGGTGATTTAATTGGTTGAACTTCTCTATTTATAGGTATTTTTTTCATAGTTACCTCGTACTTTTAAAGTGTGCATTTATGTAAATGTTTAAGGCAAGAAACAAAAAGAAAACAGAAAAAAACCCTTCCAAAAATTCTGTCTGGATTGTACGGAGAGTATAGAAAAATCCAAAGCTATAAGATTTACAGAAAATCTGTCTCAGAAACCTTTTCTTTTGCCTTCTCTAATTAAGTTTTTACAAGCCGAAACGTCCTGCTGGACATAGGTCTCCCCCAAGCGTCGCCACATTGACCGGTCCCGTGCGTTCCGCATCCAGCGGATCCCCGCAACCTTAAACAGGTCATAGATCCACCGGTGGGTGGCCTTCCAACGCAACGTCATCTGGTTCGCGGTCGTCACTCCAGAACTTTTCTACCCCATCGGCCATCCGTTCTGCGAGCAACATGCCCCTGCCCACTGCCACTTAAGTTTGGCAATCCTTCGGGCAGTGTCGGTAATCCTGGTTCTCTTGCGGATCTCTACATTTCTGATTCGATCATGCAAGATCTCTACATTTACAACCGATATAACGAGTAAATCTGTTTCGACTTGGCTGAATTCTGACCAAAACGCATATAAATTAGGAATCATACTATAATACGAACAAGAAGAAATCGTCAATCTACTCGATTTCATCTTAAGTGAACTAAGATGAAATTAAGTAAAACGCATTTAAAAAACTGTTCCCATTTATTCAACTTTACCAACAAATCACACATGAGCAAAAAAAAATATTATGCTAAACTAATTTCGTGTTTAAAGAGCTAAAGTTTACTAACTACCTAATTAAGTTTGACACTCTACCATCAGAGTTGGAAAAAAACTGTGTATCAATACACGGATTACCCCTCGCTATCTATATAAAACTTTTTCGACTTTAAACATACTGTTTATGGATAGTCTTATTGGGTTATTTTTATTTTTGTCTCCTGTGCGCTCCTGTCACCAATAAATATTTTTTCTTTCCTTCTTTCTTTCCTTCTTTCATACTTTCTTTCTTTCTTTCTTTCATACTTTCTTTCATCCTTTCTTTCTTACTTCCTCGCTCTCTTTCTTTCTTTATAAAGGCTTTTGACAAGCTTAATATAATTACAAACTTTATATTACCTTGGTTTCGTATGTGCGTCCGGCAAGTAGTTATCGATTAATCATGCACTGCCTGGCATCCGATTAAGCTGAAACTTCACGTACTTATGTAACTTAGGAAATAGTGAAATGATATGGTACTGTGGAGCTGGTCTCATGATGGAGCCGAAGGCCATAGTAACACCTCAACCAGAAAAGATTGCACCATCGTGTTAGGGCTCTTTGGATACGTTAAGTTACAAGCGAAGTTAAGTTTTACAAGCGAAGTTAAGTTTTACAAGCGAAGTTAAGTTTTGCAAGCGAAGTTAAGATTACTTTAAGCACTGATTAGTAGATTCTTAATAGGGATGATTCCTAGGTAGAAAAATAATAATTCTATTAAGCCAGTATGACTATTAGCCAGTATCATATCAATAAATAATAGACAAAGATAAGGTTATCAAAGTTGGAGTTTAAATGAAAAGTTAGTATACTTTACGTGACGTCACACAAAATTTTAACGCAGTGATTCGTCGTATTTTTGTTTACATAAAATAACGTGTCCAATATTATCTATTAGTCATAATTTTAATCCTCATTCTAATCTACCTGACAGACAAAAAATAATGTTTAGTAATCAACCAATTTTTTTTTTTGTAGAGTTTGAATATAGAATCCCCTAATCAATATTTGAACATATCATAATGGTTTTCTTTTTATAGATATGGCCTCTAGCCTTTTAATCAAAGCAGTCAAATCTAGAATTTAGCTACTCCTAATAATGACAGATGCAGTAGCGTGCACGGCGCAGATATTATACAGATAGGCAACGGAACCGAGTCTATTTAGGTGCCGCCGGCCGCAAGATGGCGCACGCGTAGCCCAGTTTATTTTCATTGAAGCAATAAATATCGGCGCAATCGACAGAGATAATTCATGTTTAATGAGAGCCGATCTCCTATTCAGAATACACAAAGATTATCAGGGTACCTGCAATTTTGGGTTATTGAACGACAGTAAGAGTATTACACACTCGTACATACATAAAATCGCGCAGAAGACAATGCGTTGGAAGGCCTACTGCTAGGTGGACCGATGACCTGGTTAAGGTTGCGGAGAAGCCTAAGAGGAGGCCTATGTCCACTAGTGGACGTCTTTCGGCTAAAATGATGATGTTGATGATTAACTCGCGCCTGTACGCCCCAGGGTGTGGGGCAGAGTTGCACTTAAAGTACACCCACCTTCGGGAATGCACGTATTACCTAGCACGGGCATAGAACGGGAATCTAAATAATCCTACTATTATTATAAACGCGAAAGTTTGTGAGGATGGATGAATGGATAGATGTTTGTTACTCTTTCACGCAAAAACTACTGAACGGATTGCGATGAAACTTTACAGTAATATAGCCTATGCATCAGAATAACACATAAGCGAGCGGTGTAATATAATGAAATAATGTATTCTCGGAGTAATAATGTATTCTTTGGAAGATTATATTGATCCGATTCCAAAAAAAAAAAAATCCTGGTGAACACTGCAATATCGCTTAATATAATAAAAATATTGGCGACTTTTTGTCCCGGCAAAATATTCGTAACAAGAAATAGCCGTAATATTTTTTCTGTAGAAAAAGAGCGTGCCTTTAGAATTCAAAAACGCTGTATTAGATCGATGTGCAAAATACGCCAAACGGATTCATGCATGCCACACTTTATAAATTTCAAAACATTTGAAACTGTAATGTTCATAAAATCAAACACTAACTTACTTGAATTTTGTACTAGAACCAGACAAAAAGACATGCTGTGCATAGTTGACAAAAAAAAATTGTTAAAACAAAGATTTAGCACCAAAGCGCCGTTTTTCAGAACTATGAGCGGTATACCTTTAAAAAAAACTCCACCAATTATTGATAAGCAAATGTTATTACTCTATTATAGAATTTATAAATGACAAGACACTGAAACAGCCGGTTTATTACAACATACCAATGGGTGCATAAGCATGTATGTGTAAAATAATACTCACAAACTATGAAGTGACATTATTAAATTGTTTTTACTATTTTGTAACATTACATTAATAATTTGACATTACATATTATACGAATTTAATTTCAATTTGTATTGCATGACAATTTGATGTATTGTATTTTAACAAGACTGATTTTATGTATTTTTTATGCTTCAATGGCAGGAGGTAGCAAATCTTATGATCTACAATAATTATTTGTATTTAAATTTTAGAAATTTAATGATTTTAGAAATTTTATTTTGAATGTTTAAACCCTAATTAACAAATTGACTGCTTCGGTTGTATTTTGGAAATTTAAACTGAATCTGACATTATGTATTTTTTTTTTCACCTTCTTTTTATTAATTGTATAATGTGTTTTTTTATTTGTTTAAATTCTGCATGGCAAATTTTGGGCAAAATGTATGGCTCAACTGTTCTAACAACCCAACATCTGATTTAAATATCTTCATTCTAGCAAATAAATAATTTGAATTGATTTTGAATTAAGTAAAATGGTTCCTACGGGACAGACTACGCTAATGAAGCCACGGGATTAAGCTAATTAATCGTTAGTGAAAAACTAATTGACTGGCTGAATGTTCACTGCAAAAGGGATTAATGTTTTTACCCATTCTTAACATAAGCCTTACACAGTGGTGCAAAAATAATGTCTAGTTAATCGGACCAATAATTATTTTTGCTAAAAGTGTCGCCATATGCCTTAAAATCAACTGATGTCTTAAAATCATCATAATTCCGATGTGTGAGAGTGCCGGAGCCGCAAATGATGAAGAGCACCATCCTTTTTCCACAACGGATACATGGTGGCATTAGAATTTTGTAGTACGGCTCCTGCACCATTGCGTATCTGTTTTAACAGCATAAAGCACATTTCTTCCCTTTCATTTTGGAAACTCAACAATATTCATTTCATGTTTTACAATGTCGAGCAGACGGATTTTTGAACATATGAAGCAATGCATGCAAGGACAAACAATCCGTACCCTACTAGCATTGGGAATTACATAATTAGGGTGCAGCTGGTCTAGTGCTTCTCGCATCCAGTAGACACCCGCGGTCCTAAATCATCGTTTTTCGTTCGATTTTCAAAATCTTTCAACCCAATCGAAATTCTCATACATACAACGAAAGATCTTCTAGTCCAAAAAATCTGCCTCAATACCGCTGAAAAAGTTTTATTCAAAAATCAAAGTGAAATCTTCTAAAAGCCATACTATGTACTAACGTACGGCCTCCTAGATACATTTTCAATGTGGCATTGACGGCGTCAACTTACATAAACCGATCGATCGCTTCATAAACAATAAGTGTGACCTATTCTAGAAAGCAGTGCTTGTTTACAAATGCTTTACTGATTCTAGAAATGGGCCTTCTTAGGTATCATAGTACTGAAATGTCCTTATAATATATTAGTAACACACTTAACCAGGGTTTTCACACTCTATAACCTTAAAACATCTCTAAATAATAGTAAACAAAGCCGTAAAGTCTAGTAGTAAAAGTCTGCCTCTGTCTTTTTCTTCCAAACCACGCAAAAGATTTTAAAAGAGCGGTTGTGTATATAATTGGTCCGCGGGCGGTCGCTAGTAGATAATATTTTACAATTATTACAAACTTTTTGAACAACCAGTTTATTTGCACAATATAAATTGAGTCGCGCCTTCAAGGTGCGATATAATAACTTGCAAGGTTAGCTTTCGCCAGCGATGGCACGCGGAACCACGCTAAGAGAGTTACCCACAGCGGATTTTAAAAGCAGGTGAACTGTTATTCCGTTTTGTGAGAAACGAGGCTGGCAATATTATCACAAGCCCCTGACAACGTTGTAGAGACGTAATCTGATGTAACAAGATTAAATAAACTAAAATCTGGTTTAGCCTCGTAAGGCTCAATGTACATTACAATGTACATTTAGTTTAAATGCATGTTTCTTTTAAATTTTCTCGCCAACTGTCTTTTGACGTGAATTTGATGATTGGGTGCTATTTTAAAAACTAGTTTTTGATAAATAAAATAACTTTTTTTGTTAAAATTGATTTTAACTTATAAATATATAAAAACTCATTAAATTAAATATCTTTGAAAAAATTGTTCATATAAACGCCCAATGTGCATTTAAATGTACACGAGATATCAACTTAAAACTGGCAGTACTATATTTCTTTCTTACATAGAGTATCCAGAAAAACAATTAAAAAAAACTTGATTGAGTTTTTTCTAAAAAAACTAGTTGAATATGCTTGGGCCGCAACCATGTTAGGTGATAACGTTCATTGTTTTGTACATTGGGCCTATGGCTCATTTTGTGCAATTTAGCTTGGGCCTTACGAGGTTAGGAAAAAAATCATTTTGTGTGTTTCATAACGTTTATCAAATTGTGAATTTTAACCTTGAATTGGACTGCGTAATCTTAAGGTGTGACGTCCTCAGGCGAGGTGGTGTCGAAAATCGAATGAGTGACATGCGATTGTAGAGGCCTATGTCCAGCAGTGGTCTACTGAAAGTCGATGATGACGGCGTTTTTTTTCCGTCAGATATTTTGTATTGCTTTGCCGCTGCAGTAGATTTCACGTGACATCGTCTAGCCTTTGTAACGCGGCGCATTCTTAGAAATCATACGATACCCTCCTATATGTAGTGTTATTCTGTAAAAATCTGTCCGAATGAAAATATAGGTGAAGTGAACATGAGGTGAGCTATCAATCCACTTAACCAAGGCTTTATGTTGCGTGTTGTGATGTTGAGTTCACAGTGAGAAGTTTACCAGACCAGCGGGTTATTAGTTTAAGCTCTACAAAAAAACAAACGAATATCCCTTAAACATAACTGCCAAACTCATAACCTGTCCAGTAGTCGACTAAATATGCCATATGTAAAAAATAAAGAAAAATGATCGAAAAAGTGCCCCCGAAAATATAGTCATAAAATTTGGTTCACGACATTTTAGGCAATGAACCCAAGGTACCTTTTGTTTTTATACGTGAAACTAAAACGCATAATTTTTGATGATCTTCAACATTTTCATTTATGAAAAACCTTCTCTTAAACGTTCTCGGTTAATCTAAATATATAAAAGCGAAAGGTCACTCACTCATCACGAAATATCGAAAACCGCTTGACGTATAAAGATGAAATTTGGCAGAAAAGTTTCTCAAGTAACGTGAATTTGGCAGAAAAGTGAGCACCAAGAAAGGATTTTTGGAAATGTCATTTGTTTGTGTTACGTACATTCGTTAGTAAAAGGTAATTTATTAGATCAAGCCTTTCGTCACAAAGTTCGTAAGCGGCGGCGCGATACTTTTTATTTAGTGTTTTCGTAGAGGGTCCGCTACGCGAGCGCTACGGTGCTACGCGGCTACGACGTAGCAAAACCACACCGGCTAGGAGTGAATTTGATTAACAAAATAATAAGTTTTTTTTTTTAATTTCTTAGCTAAAGGCATAATAAAAATGTGTCCTTGTGGTAACTTACCGTTACTTTAATAGTTTTATATGTTTTATTAAAAAAAGAACGACACATTTTTTTTTGTTTAATAAAGGCTCGCGCTTGACCACTATCTCACCTGATGTTAAGCGATGATGGGGTCGACGGTTAAGCACGTAGGCCTAGAAGTAACCTATTCACGCTTGACTTAAAGACCCCTATATTGTAGATATCAGGCAACACAGACTCGGGCAGGGAATTCCACTCCTTAGCTGTACGCATAATAAAAGTATTCTTAAAACTTTAAGTTCGAATGGGTGGGATGGGCACCATGTACCGATGGCGCATCGCCGCACGTCTGGTAGTCTGATGATGAAACGGGCTGGGCGGAATTAAATCATGCAATTCCATCGCACACTCCCCGAAATGTATCTGATAAAAACCGTTAAGCTGGCAACTCGGCGACGATGTTCAAGACAAAAACCTGAAATAACAAAATTTTCTGATACAAAATCATCACGACCATCACCTCTTAGTTCAATGTGTTTTCGAATTATACTAATTATGCTGCATTTTGCAGAATAACAATTTGATATGCACTTAATGAATGGGGTGCACAAGAAGAGCCTCCCCGAGCGGTATCTAGATCATAATAATTAAAAGTAAACTAAGCTTTTATTGAACTAAAACGTACGAAATGTAATTTCGCTTGTCAATATACATCCAATGTTCCCAAACATGATGGTGCTATCATGTCTGGTTGAGGAGTTGCTATGGCCACCTTCCGGCTTCATCATGAGGCCATATTATTTCAATGTTGCCAAAATTACATAAGCACGCTAAGTTTCAGCTTAATCGAAAAGCGCCAGTTCAGCAAAATACCAGAAAACTAGTACATAGTTGCCTGACGCTGGTTTTAACTGAACCTCGCAGACTGATAGGTACCTACCCCCTACATGCGAGATGAAATACGCGATGTGGATTTCCTTCTATGTGATTGGTCGATTGTTCATACTATTTGCCCTTTGCCTTGTCGAATTCATTTCGCAATAAGGCTGCTAGTGATAGCTTGCATGTGACATCCACCAACCCGCACTGGGCCCCGTGGTGGATAAAGGCCCATTACCTCCCTCACAGAGAGGATGCCTGTGTCCCAGCAGTGGGCACATAATAAGGCTGATGATGATGATGAATAGCTTAATATGCTTTCCAAGGCATCTCGATATATAATGGATGGTCACGCATCCATGAACGAACCTCGGCAGAAGTTGCATAACCTTAAAAACCGATCAATTAAAACACACACTCCACGTAATATGGCAAACCGTGGTGCCAACCACTTCTGTCCATCCATTAGAAGCGATAGCGTGAAGATAGCCCGTAATAAATTTCCATTAGGTACGCGATGCGTTTATATGCAGCAGAGAATTTCGATGGAGGTTGAATGCCGCCGGGAGGTAGGTATATAAATCTCGAGAACATTACGATGCCAACTGACGGAAATATTATGTAGGTAGGTACTAAGATGGCTAGCTGAGATTTGCTCCTGAAACCACATGTTTGCGATTGAGGAGAGTAGTTACTTACTACCTACTACTTTCCTACACATGACATGTACATACTAATTAAAGATGTGCCTACAATGACTTTGGCCGACTAGCCGAATAGTCGGTTGTAAAGAGGCTGAATAGTCGGCCTAGCCGATCACGGTTTCGGGGCTATCCGGCAATTTCCGAGACGTTTCATTTACAGCTGATTCGCGCGTAAGTCACACCCGCCACGCCGCCGCCTGCGAGCGTGTCAGTACATGTTTTGTTTACCTCGCATTGTTTCTTTATCTCTTGCACCTTCAGAGCGGTGTTTTTGTGTAAAAAAATAAAGACAATAATGTTATTTTTCATTCAAGCTCAATTCAAATTTGATCATATCAAAAAGAATGTTTGGTGGATGGCTTTTATTGGCGTATTGGTCATAAAAAGAAGAAAAAAAAACATTCCCATAAAATCAAGTGTAATCAGTGCCGATGCCAAATGATAAATTCTCGTGGTGGAAATACATACAAAGTAAGAAGCCGGATGAGATGAGGAGAGGAAGTTGGCTTTTGACGACTGGTTGCCAATTAGTCGGCAATGCGAAAGTAAGCGACATTCCTGATGGCTCGAAACGATTCGTTTTATAACACACCAATAAGCGTTTTTACAGTGAAATTGCAAGTACGTTCATATAGACGTAATGAGATGCACGAGTTGCTATTTTGACCGATTTTCACTAGAAATTTTCTTAGAAAATACGTGCGCAATATCTATGGACCCAATTTAAATCTAAATTTCTGATTAATTTCTGATTTCTTATTACTCTGTAATAAAACCGAGAGGATGGGCAACTCTGCGACAGTATTAAAGGCTCTGGAGCTTTGATTCGACCAGAGCATCATTGCTGATGAGCCTCTTGACTCGTTTCCGGCTGATAGTTGACAGATCCGACCCAGGGATGAGAGCAGTACTCCATAAGTGTATACATGATAGAAATTGCGCTTGATAATGGTTGAGCAGCTGTATCGGGCGTGAAATGCGAAAGATTTGGCAGCCAGTTTAGCCTTTTCCTCGATGTATGGACCATAACTGGACTTGAATTGAAAATTAGCGAATTGGAATTTAATCAATACGAATACGTTGATATCCTATGACGGCACTAGCTGCCGTCCGCGGTACTTTTAACAAGATCCGTTCTGTAGTTTTTGCGTTTTAACATTTATCCATCCTCACAAACTTTCACAATTACAATATTAGTAGGATAAGTTTTTTCATGAGTTAATTATGCTTAAAATGTTCTTCAAAAAGATTTACGTGCAGCCATATCTCTCAAAATATATACGCAGACACTGGCTTAAAAAAGTTGTGAGTATCGCCAGGTACATTCTTATTCGCACAACCTTTAGTAGGTTAGCTTATAAAGTAAAAAACGCGATTAATTTTTCAACATTCTCATTTTTATAATATTCTGTGGTGACTCTACAGATAGAGATATTATGGCGTTTAAAGCTCAAAAAATGTTTCTTAGTACAGTATGCATGATCCAAAGCACTATAATTGCAAAAGCTTATTTTATTTATTTGAGATTTTTAACACATATGCCTGAAGTTGTCATATTTGTAAAAAATATACCTTAACCAATTTAAAAAACCTATTGAGTTTAGATATTTGTATCTCTTGCAAAGCAGTTTATAGTGATAAGGCATTTTTTATAAATAACACCATGTACCACAACTTTGTACCTATATGTTATAAAAAATACCTATACCTATACTGATTTGTGATTTCTTAATTTTTAACCCCCGACAAAAAAAAGGGTGTTATAAGTTTGACGTGTGTACCTGTGTGATTATGTATTTGTTTATCTGTCTGTGGCATCATAGCTCCTAAACTGATGAGCCGATTTTGATTTCACTTTTTTTTGTTTGAAAGGTGACTGTGTTCTAAGCTACGTTTGATGAAAATCGGCTCAGCCGTTATGGGCAGTTTGCCGTTTTAGGCAAAATTTATGGGCGTTTTACTGTTTGAATCGGGACATTATTTTTTTATTATTATTATAGATAGGCTCGCGCTTGACCACTATCTCACCTGATGGTAAGCAATGATGTGATCGACGGTGTAACACGCTTGCCTAGAAGTAACCTATTCACTCTTGACTTAAAGACCGATGAATCATAATCATGTTTTCGCAAAATGTCGTGTCATAATTACGTGTTCAATAGATTATCGAGCTGGACTTTCCGAAGGGAATTAGGCAGACTCATCACATTAGTAGATAATAGAGTTTCTTAAAACTATAATTTACGCTGACATGTTTTTTCAATCTGATCACTCAGTAATTATTGATTTTACAATTTCATCTAATGGGGAATAAGACTTATGCATGTCATTTAAAAAAAAAACTAGACTTTTACAATTTCACATGTTTGTAGGTAGATAAATATTTTCGGGAAATTGGAATGGACAGCGGGTGCAATGATACGGAAACACCGGACGAGGCTCGAACTAACTCAACTAAAGGTACCAAGTAACATACATAGGTAATAAACTTGTTGTGAACAGCTTTGACTCAAATATGAGACCTTTTGCTAAACAATAAATAATAAAACCTACGGTGATTGCCTTTATAAGACATATATCACACTAATATAAAGAAAGGCGAAAGTTTGTAAGTGTGTTTGTATGTGTGTGTTTGTATGTTTGTTACTTCTTCACGCTCAAACGGCTGGACGGATCAGGATGCAATTTGGCACAGAGTTAGATTATAGTTAGGGATAGCACATAGGATACTTATTACCCCGGGGATATTTTCCCTCGGGAGAATTTTCGACATTCACGCGGGCGAAGACGTTGGCAGAAGCTAGTAAGACATATTTCTCAAGAAGAAGACATATTCTTCTTCTTGTTATGAGCTCTTAGAAACCTACTGTAAACTTAACTACATAACCTAAAGGTCTGATCTCTTATCACCTGAATACCACTAACGAATGAACGAATGACACTAACAGGTATCCTACAACGTTTTGATGTGCCCTATAAATGTATCACCTAGACCATGCTTGTAAGAAGCATTAATATTCTTGATCGAAATTCCACTTATGCAAATGCTTGCAAAATAGAACACAATGTTTTCAACATTAATTAAACTAAATTACAACATATTAGTGTAAGTTAGTAAGTACAAAAGCCATAAACATCTTGCCTCAATTGTGACCATCTGTAGAATAAATTGTTTACGTTGGATTATAAATGTGGCTTGCAAGATATCGCTCTGAATCCAAGCTAAAATATAAGCGATGACTACAAATTAAGATTGAGCACGATACGCGAGAAAGCGAGAAAGTATTCAACTCCAGTAACGTTTGGCAAACGTCGGTATTACTCATAAATCATACACCACATGTAGTTAGACACACGCCTTGTATATGCTCAAACATACACAACATACTGTATTCATCGATCGATAGCGAACTGACATTGACAACCAGAAAAACATCGCTGTAAAACCATTTAATAGCTGCATTAAAATTTTAAAAATATATTTAAGCAAAAACACTCTCGTTCGCAGCGAGCTCACGGAAAGCTCTGCATCCCGTCTTTATTTTTAATAACACCTCGTTCATGCAGTACTACACATTTTTCTATTACGAAATGCCCCAAATTATTATAACAGTAAGCGCCGAAGTGTCAAGTGTCTTTGCTAGCTTCCTGGTGTTGTATTTATAATCGACACACGAAAAACAAACAACGCTTGCCGGCGCGGCGCGGCTCGCTGTGCTAGCTACATGCGCTCGCGTCGAACGCTGCGCGATCTATTGTGATCGTAGTACAGGACGAAATTATAACCTAAATCTGTTCAGCTGGAAGGAAATATGGTGAAAAACGTACCATTGATAGTTGAACGGTGGTGTGCCGGAGGGCAGAGGCAGGACGAGGGTCGCGTCGCTCCCGGGGGCCGCTCGTACCGTGAGCAGGCCGCTGGGAGGGAACGCCGGGGGCTCCATAGGGCTCCGGTCCACTCGGGCCGCGCGCGACTTGCCGTGTGCGCGCGACGACGCCCGCCCGCCGCCTGTCTAAAAATAATACGGAAAAATGTAACGCGCGCGCCACCGAAATTCGTACGACGCGAATATTTCGCCAATACCTCTGGTACGCAGCTGGAGTCTGTACGACTGTACGCGAACAGCTGATCCACTGTGCTCACGGATTTTCGGATGAGCGTGTTAGAATATGAAGTACGTGTGACGTCATTATATCATTAATTTTCATTTTTTAAGAACAATGGTTTGGTAGAACTTTCTTTCTTTCTCTTTCTTTCTTTACAAAATACAAACTGTCAATTTATTAAGCATCTACCGACAAATGTCGAAGTACCTATCTAAATTATTATTGTGTTGTCAAATACCTACAATTGTTAGAGTACCCACTTAAGTAAATATTGTTGTGTGGACAGGAAATAACTCTAAATTTACATTAAAGCCACAGTCATGATATCCCTATAAAGTATTAAGTAATTTGTAATGATCATTATGATGTATCCTGGATTTTATATTGCTATTTTAGTATTATAAGTCATTTGAGACAATTGGTACAAGACTGTCAGTTAGTATCAATATTCTTTCGAATATTGATTAAGAATGACTAAATAGACGATATTAAATTCCTTAATTAACTTGATACGTTTTAAAAAGGTTTCATTACTTAAGAATTGATTATTTTCCTAATTGTGAGATTATTATAGCAATGTAGAAAATGGTGGGTTTATTTCACACTAGCTGTGCCCGCGACTTCGTTCGCGTGGTTGTCGAGAGCAAAACAACGTCGTTTAGATAAGAGTATATCACCTTTTTGATGATTTAGATAAGAGTCCTGACTTTGGTATAGTTGATTACGTTAATGCTTCTCTATATACTATGTTAGCGGTGGAATTACCCGGAGCATATACAAAAAGGTTGTTTGGGTTGCTAACACGTGATAGAGAAACATAGAGTTGGCCGTGTGAAAAACAATCAAAAGTAAGGTCTACACCCGCAACGGATAACGTCTGGCCTTGGGCTTTATTAATAGTCATAGCGTAACAGAGGCTTACAGGAAATTGCACACGTTTGAAAGTAAACGGAAAATTATTGGGGATAATGGGTATCCTGGGAATGAAAACAACATCACCGGAGCCGCAACCTGTTAAGATTTCGGCTTCGATGACATTTCGTTGGAGATTTGTTACTCTCAACCGAGTTCCATTGCATAGTTTTGGTGGGCTTAAATTTCTGAGTAGAATGATTGGTACTCCGACTTTTAAATAAATTTTGTGTGCTGGAAGACCTGGTGTATTTAGAGAGTCTAAAAACTCTACTGGATAGTGGGTGGCATCTCCTTCTTCTAAAACCGTGTTAATAGATAAATATTCCCTACTTTCTCCAGAAACATGTACCAATATTTGAGAATTTATTGCTGCTGCTTGGTCGTTGCGAGGTGCCAAAATAGCTCGTTGGCATAGCCAAGCAGCGTCATGGTTCGAGATCTCTGATGGATCTCCGTATACAGAGGAAATGAGTTCCTGCTGTGAGGCAACAGAAGAACACAGGCTTTCGACTAAAGTTACTTTACCTCCTTCTTGAGTCGGGTATGTGCCGTTACCAATTTGAAGTAGTAAATTTGAGAAAACCTGCGCGTTTGCGTCACCTCCCAAATATGCTCGCATATTAAAGCTCAAATTAGTTAATATGACACTACGCCATAAAATAGAGCTCTTTAAACAGGCACCTATTTCATCGGCCCTCGTTCCTCTGGGTATTATAGGGAGTGTCTGCCTGAAGTCTCCACAGAATAGCACCGTTAAGCCTCCCATCGGTCGGTCATTTTGTCTTATATCTCGCAACGTTCTATCTACAGCTTCCACAGCTTTACGATTTGCCATCGTACACTCGTCCCAAACGATAAGGGCGCAATCGCGTAAAACCCTTGCTTTATCACTATTGCGAGACACGTTGCAAACAGGGTTTTCTGTGCGGTCCAAGTCGATTGGTATTTTAAATGTTGTATGTGCAGTTTTTCCTCCTGGTAATAAAGTGGCAGCTATTCCTGAGGAAGCGACGGCAAGGGCAATTTTGTTTTGGCTCCTTATTTGAGCCAAGATAACTTTAGTGAGGAAAGTTTTACCTGTTCCACCAGGTGCATCTAAAAACAGCATTTCTCCTAATGAATGTTCTACACTACAGCATACTCTATCAAAGATTTGACGTTGTTCTGACGTCAAATTTGAACAGCCATTTCGCAATATTTCTGCTAACTCTTCGGGGTTGTAATTTATTTCAGATGTATACTCCCTATTAATTCGTTCCCCACCAACTGTCGGTGTCGGCAAGCCGTATTGACTGAGGGGGTTCCCTCCTATACTTGTAACTATATCTTGTATAGCCAGCAAAGCCCTATTATGGCAGCTTTCACGTACTTGGTCAGAAGTTTCACTATTTATATTTTGCTGTCTCAAAAAATCTTCGGCAAACGCGTCTTTATATTTTTGCCACAACTGCCCAGCGTCCGATAGGCCACAAAATGTCAACAAAATGGCAAATAAATGGCGCAAACGATGTGGACTATCACTGACGCATGCTTCGGCTAAAGCATCATCCCAATGCTGATCGCCATCTAATAAATGCCGTGCGCGGCAAGCAGCTTGAAATGTGGGATATTCTATATCGTCCACTTTGCGGAGCTCAGCAAAAGAAGTAGGTCCTCGCACTGTGTGAAGAAGAAGGCGTAAATAATAACACTCTGCATTATTTGGGTGCACCGTGTATACTCTTCCAATCACGTGTTCTTTAAAAATGCCGGACTCGCCTTCTACAGCAGTTCCACGTCTCCTGCGATTAAAAACACCTTGCTGCTTGTTATAAGTATAATAATGTGGCACTTCATTGTACAACAGAGACTTAGCGAAATTGTCTCTTTCGCAAAGGCGAAAGAATGCGAGCAAGGTGGTTTGTCTTGGGTTGTTCATTCTTTCTGCCACATTTTCTGGCTGAAAGTAAACTCGCTGCCCGCCTTCCAGGTGCACGTCAAGATGGATGACTGGCGGATACCTTTCATGAATAGGGAAACTCAAAATGCGCCAAACTGCCTCCGAAGAGCTTATGTATCGGCCAGATTGATACCTTGTCACTTCATCAAATTGGTTGTTATTTCTTAGTGCTATCATGGCTTGATCACTACCTTTATTAACATATTTACATATATATTTTATAGATTCGACGCTATTACAAATTTCAACATTAATGTGTGCTTGAAAAGCGTTTGACAAAACTGGAGAATACGGTACCACCCAACTATTATTTAGAATTATTTCTTGTCCACGGAATCTGACAGTAGCTGTGAAACCACCTTGTGACGGTGATCTTCGCCGGTATTGCGGATACCCATTTTCCCCAGCCATAGTTAGTTCTTTCAGTGCTCTGGGGTATTTTTTTGAGCATTGACCATCTTTCATGCACGGTGATTCCCTGTTTAAGAGGCCACATGGCCCGTGAACCATATGTGTTTTTACTATGTCATGCAAAATCGGATCTGCATTATAGTCCGGAAATTCTGCACTTATGACACTGTCTATAGCATCGGGACGAATTTTTTCTTCCAGCCACAGAAGAATGTGCGCGTGGGGTAAACCACGCTTTTGCCACTCGACGCTATACATAAAACAAAGAGTTGAACCGAAAACTTTCTCCTTTGTAAGTAGATTAATCAAGACTTTGAGTTTTAAATGAAAAATCCTAGCAATAATGTCATGTCTGTCGTATGACGCCTGTCCTGTGAGAAGTGCCTGGCAAATCTCCGTCCACTTTGGATTTGTTGTAAATGTTATAAAAAGGTCCGGCCGGCCGTATTTACGGACGTAACAAAAAGCATCTTGCGTTCGTTCGTGCATATACCGCGGACCGCCTGTGAAACTGGATGGCAAAATAACCAATCGACCCAAGTTTTCGACGTTATTATCTGATTGCATGGCGTCCCGCAAGTGCACGTATTCTTCAGCGCGTAACCGTCGCTGGTTAGTGCGAATATACACTAAACGTTCAGTTTCTATTTTTGCGTACATGTCCACAATAAATTGGCTGAACAAACCACGAAATCGTTGCAAATATACGAAACTGTTTTGCCTTATTTGTAAAAGGTAGGAATAGTATTGTTGAGCAGATATTTTTTTTTGATAATTAGTGACTCTCGTAGTAGGGTTCACTTGGTACAGCCCAAAATTGTACCCATCTTCACCATGACAATAGATTAGTGGATATTGCAGGGCGTCGTAAGCTCGGTGGGTTTCCAAAATGCGTTGAAGGCGATCGTCGCGTGTACGCAACACGATATCACGTCTCTCACACTCCTGGTCGACTAAAACAACTGCAACTTCATCTGCGACGGGTGCATTGTGTCTTCCACGGTGTTCACCCACAGGACGTCTATCGGCACTTATAACAATTTTGAAATCATTGCTGCCTTGTGGAATTGACTCCAATGCAGCTTTGAATTCACGAACGTACTGGTTAACGCGATGCAGCAATTCTTGAAGTTGACCCAAAAGCTCAGCATTGAGCTGGGGAAAATTGTGATTTCTAACATTGAGCTGTTGCGTGTAATCGGATACAAAATAAATTTGGAGAAATTTGGGTTCATTTTCTGGCAGCAAAGATCCAATAAGGTGATAAACTTGACCTTGTACTTTGAAGGTTGGCATGAACGGTCCTTCCGTTATTTGTTTTGCCCCAAAGGAAGTCATTTGGAAAGCACTGTTATATAAACGAATATTATCCAAAAAACGGTTCGACTGGGGATGATCGCCATTCAGGAGACTTATAAGTAAGTGTGGTGGATCTTGGAAATTTGGAAGAACAATTTTTCCATTTGAGCAGCACATTCCATCTGTCTCTTTCCTCCATTTCAAAGCATGACAAAAATTACAAATTTCTCTCATGTCACCCACGAAAGTAAAGCCAGCATAATTAATTCTAGACGAATATGTGAACCCTGATTTTTCCCTATTGTCCCAAGGTAATAAAATATTTGCATCGTCATTTTCCATGGACTCATCAGCTCCGCTATTTGTTTCTCTATTCATATGGTATCGAGCTCGTTCTATTTCTAGGCGAGATTGACGTTGTTCTGCTGTTTCTGCTCGTCTTAGTTCATCTATTCTTTCCCTTTCAGATGCAAGATAACTTTCATTGTTTCTTTGTACACCTACATAGTTATGTCTAGCTATTTCTAATCGTTCTTCTCTTTGGGAGAGAGATTCAGACTCGCGCGAGAGAGCGTGTCGCTCTCGGTCAGATGACAGACGTGCTTGGCGTTCCTCGATACTCTCTTGAGAACGCAAAGTCGCGGTCCGAGTTCTTTGCGAACTTAAGCGCGACTCCCTTTCTGTGAAAGTCTCTGACTCGCGTGAGAGAGACTGGCGCTCCCGATCAGCAGACAGCCGAACTTCGCGTTCCTGGATATTCTCTTGAGAACGCAAAGTCGCGGTCCGAGTTCTTTGCGAACTTAAGCGCGACTCCCTTTCTGTGAATGTATCTGACTCACGTGAGAGAGAGTGGCGCTCCCGATCAGCAGACAGCCGAACTTCGCGTTCCTGGATATTCTCTTGAGAACGCAAAGTCGCGGTCCGAGTTCTTTGCGAACTTAAGCGCGACTCCCTTTCTGTGAATGTCTCTGACTCACGTGAGAGAGAGTGGCGCTCCCGATCAGCAGACAGCCGGTCTTCGCGTTCCTGGATACTCTCTTGAGACCGCAAAGTCGCGGTCCGTGTTCTTTGTGAACTTAAACGTGACTCCCTTTCGGTGAACGTTTCCGATTCACGTGAAAGAGCGATGTGCTCTCGGTTAGCAGATAACCGTGCTTCACGATCTTCTTCCGATTCCTGAGACCTACAAAGTCTCATCCTTTTCGCATTTCGGCTACGCAGCGAAAGGTTAGTTTTTTTTCTTTGAGGCATTTTCAAGGAAAATTAAAGCAATAAACAAAACTAACAACACTTATGACTGAATAGCCTACAAACTTAAAAGAACGGTGCGTCGAACAGTCTAGTGTGACAACGTATCGTCTGTTCGTGGTCGTGACTCAACGAATTGGCAACACTAACTTACTGTATAACGATTGGCACTATTGGATTCAAACTACGAAGTAAATCAAATACAATCTTAACTTCGTACTTCAAACCAATGACCAAAGTTGACCAAACGAAACCAATAAGATAAGCAAATACTTTTTTTTCGACCAATTTAGAAAATCGATAAACCAAGCAACCAAAGAACTTTTACGACACACGCAAGAACTTTTAAGACACCTAACGAAACCCAATTTGCCTAGTAAACACGGTGGACGTCATCCTCGCGCGGAAAATCTTAACACCGCGATTCAGAAAATGACGTCATTTGCACAACGCCATCTATCGGATTTAGATTTCAACTATCAACATTAGTTCTATTTTTAGTCTTAAGATGTCGTTGCAAGTACTATACTTAATTGCGTAACGTAATATTTTACTTCTTGAACTCACTAAATTAATCATATCTTTTGATAGAGTGAACCGATTTCGATGAAACAAAAACTAAGTTAAACCTCAAGTTGCGTATAATTTTTGTATATAAACATTGTCAGCATTGAATTCGTAGATTTTACGTGATGTGCGCACAAACAAACAGACAAACAGACAAACAGACAAACAGACAAACAGACAAAAATTTCAAAAATGATGGAAATGGGTTCTGTTACTTATCTTTTCACACGCTGGCTATTTTTTGTTTCAATTTCTTCAATGTACAAAAATGACTTTTCTACAGATTTATTATATGTATAGATTTGACGTATTGAGACAAGTCGGCTCGTTACTATAAATAGTGTGTAATTTGTAAATTGAGACACTTGGTTGTGAACTATAAGCCAGTACAGGCCAGATATTATGTTGTAATTGTGATAGTGATATTGTTTTCATGAATTGTTATATTTTGTGAAAGATGGACTGCACAAGATTCACGTAAGTTATTGGATATTATAACCTGATTATTGCTAATGGTTGTGTTGAAACACTATCCGTTTCATATTGCGTCATGTGAAATGTTACAAGATTCATCATATAATAGTAATAGTGGAATTAGATCTTTATTGTGATAAACAATATTTATATGATTATAAAAGATATCTAAAAATACTATAGAAGAGGTTCCGTGGAGTTTCTTGCCCTTCTTCTCCACGAGAACTAGGTTTAGCGAACGGGCGGTAAGCTCTCTTGAGCCTCAATATGAATTAATTGACAAGCCTAATTGAAATAAATACCTAGTCTTGTCTTTCTGTGCTTTTATTCATGAAACCTTTCCCTTATACACCACATACATAGGAACTTTGATACACAGTAAATAACCAGTAACCATCTTGACATATTATATATCGATATTTTACATGGAGTTCCTTCATGATTCTATCAAGCGCATGAGATTCTTTTGCAACTTAAAAGCTCTACGCAGATTTTGGAAAATTGTTTTAGTACCTACTAATACTTACTTGAGATAATGAGATCGAGATTCGGATAATAATAATAATAATAAAGCCATTTATTCCATAACCCTTTAAAATTTACATTTCAAATGTTGTTAGTACGTTTTATAGATTTGCTTAATATCTAGTGTTAGTTAAAGTTAAAATGGTAATTAAATGAAATCTATTTATTACAGGATATGGACCCCATTTTGGGTATAGGCCTCTCCCAACTTTTTTCACCTTTCTCTATCCTTGCTCTGATCGATCCAATCTCTCCCCACAGCCTGCACGATGTCGTCAGCCCATCGCTGCTTTGGTCTGCCAGTTTTTCTCTAGCCTGATGGCCCTTGCCATTTGGTGGTCTCTATTGTTCACCTTCTATCTGTGCAGCGTGCGATGTGGCCAGCCCATTGCCACTTTATTGTTAGTGCTTGTCTCAGTGCATCCGTAATCTTTGTTTTCTGTCTTATCACCTGTGTGTGAGATTCGGATATTACTTCCAAATCTCATTGATAGTAATTAATATAACTTAATATTTATAATAATTAAAATAGCTAGGTAGATACTAGAAATACAAAGTCATCAACTTCCTGCTCTTGTCCCATTTTACTCGGGGTCGGCGCAACACGTTAACTTCTTCCATACCGTCCTGTCCCCCGTCACGCACTCTCTTTATTATTATAGTAAAGGGAGTGCGTGACGGGGGTCAGGACGGTCGGACATAAGGGAAATATATATATCTCTCTTTACTAATAATATCATTAACTCCCTTTTCTCTATTCTCACACAGTCCATCCATCTTTTCTTTGGTTGTCTCCCTCTCCATCCATCCACATTTATATTCATAAATCTTTTATTTAGTAACAATAGTAAGACGCATTTCATCTCTCTTCATCACATGACCATACCAGGACAAACAGTTTCCTTTCAACTTTTCTATCACTGGCGCCACTTTCATACTTCCTCTAATATACTCATTTCTCACTTTATCCATTCTCGTCACTCCGCACATCCATCTCACCATTTCTTTTCATCCATCTTTTTCACAGCCCAACATTCTGATCTACGAGAAATATAAAGTACCTAATTACTTTTATTCATCCCAGCAGGTATTCGCCTAGAACAATTTAAGTAGTGGGAAGTTTTATTTTTACCCGACTACCGGCGAAGCCAAAAGGAACACTCCTTTTGGCTTCGTGTTCCTCTATTTGAAGGAATTGTGAACTGTGATGATTTTTAATTAATTATCATTAACTAAATTTTGCAAGGTTAAAGGTAGAAAATCTTTGACTAAATAGTTCTATTGTTGGTTTTAACTGCAAGAAAAAATAAAAATAAGGTACTTCTTTAGTCAGGACTTAAGTTCAAGTATTATCAATCATTGTTATCGGACGCCTACGGTTTTGGATATAGTGTTTCAAGTGTACTATATATAGCCCGACTTTTTCATCAGGCGCTCAACGTGATACACACTGAATGCAGCTGGCACTTTTATAATCCTCATTGGAAAAAAGGTAATTATTATTATATGTTATGCTTCTATTTGTTTTCATTTATAGTTGTCAAATTTGTACAAAAGGCTGTTGACAGCGCAATTTTGAACATTTTTTCAGGGCTTTAGGGTTTTTAAGATAATGTATCATCAAAAAGGAAAACATAAGGGTATATATCTTTCTTTTTCAGTTTATGGAACATATTTTAAATTGGTCCAATATTGGAGGAGGAAATAGGCGAGAACCAAACCCCGAACTGACTTTTTACTAAGGATATTCAGTCGGATCTCGGCGACCGCATTTCCTCATAAATAATGAAATTTATTTTGGCATACCTGTAGGCTGAGTCCCGACACGCCTGTTGCGCTGGGCACATCTCCCGGATCTTCCAGGTCTTATGCGCCTGCGTAGCATACCTACTTCAGGCAGGTCATTGTAGCCACTGATTCCCATTGTATGCTTCAGTAAAGTTGTCTGCACATATTATAAGCCTGTAGCCTGTTTCATAAGTAGCTTTTTATTAATAGATATAGAGACAAAGTATCGTTGAAAAACAAAAAAACTTAACATACCACATCACGAGTGCATTACCCCAGCAATAAAATGTTGTATTGTTATTATATTATAATAACGTTTCAAGTTGAGTCTTTAAAGCGCTTATTGGAAGTGCAAAGACCTATTAAAGCATATTTCTATTAACTAAAATAAGTTCAAAACAGTGAATTATTGTGGATTATTTTATTGCGAAACAAATTATAACTAATTAGCTATATGTCATGTACAAAAATTATAGTCATCTGTTTAATCAATTCCACGATGCAGCAATCGTGCAAACGTTACCGCAGCAGGATTTTAAATATCTTCGCAACCATAGCAAATTACAAATTAAGTTGTATTTTTTTTTTCAAAATTGTTATCTAATTTAGATATCATTTATTTCAACATACCCGTTAGAAAAGATCTGGCTTGTTAAAGTTACCCCAGCCGAAAATGTTTTTATCAAATAATTAAATAAATATCAGCTTTCCAAATAAAAAATCTGCTTTAGTCCGATCAAATTGCACTGCAACAAATAATTGGAGTGAGGTTACAAAAATTCGCACCCAGTTGAAAATTGGTAGGATTGTTCAAAACACCATCATAAATGAAATCTAAAAAGTTCTCATCAATCCAACACCTGAAAAAAAATACACGGGGACAAAACTCACAAAAACGGGTTTTTCGCGATTCGCGACAGCAAAACGGTAAGTTTTATCATAAAATTAGCCCAGACAAAAATTGTAGATCAGATAATTATCTATGAAAAATGTGTTCATACTTTTTTCCTAAGAGCAACCCTTTTGAGATATTCAAAAAGTTGAAAGTGTTGTAATCGTCATAATATGCAAACGTTTCCACCCGACTATTTTTTATCAAGGTATCGGATTGATGAGGACTTTTAGGATTTCCTTTATGATGGTGTTTTGAACAATCCTCCAATTTTCAGCTGGGTGCGAATTATTGTACCCTCGGATGTCTAAATTGACCGGACTATTACCAATTACAGAAGTTGTTTATCTAATTATCTATTGCACTTAGATCTACATTTTCGACATTTTTTGGCTGGAGTAACGCACACCCACACCACAGCTGTAAGTATTCCCTGAAGGGTAAGAAAAAGGTATACCCATATTTCGCCAGTTATGTTCCATGTAATGACAGTGAGGAGGGCGTCCAATTCCTTGAATCGGGCACAAATTGTTGAAAAGCAAGGACCAAAATTACTAGCCTGTAAAACGCATCATTACAGCCGAACGCCTTCCACTGCCAGGCACAGACCTTTCCCCAAGCAGCCTGACATTGATCGGTCTTGAGCTTCTCGCATTTTTCGGAGTCGCTGCTTTCAGCAGGATTTCACCTTGTGGTACTTTCAGTTCCAACGCTGCGACTTTTGTTAAGCGATCGACACTCCAAAACCATTTGGTCCCATCGATGCTAACAATGTGGCCTACCTATAGCCAATAAAATTGGGCATTTCTTCGGGCTATGCCAGCCTTGTTTGCTTCTCCAGCGGATTTTTTCATTTCTGATTGGGTCACTCAAGAAAACGCCGAGCATAACACTCGCCTACGCTGTTTAACAAACTACTTTTCCTATTGTTAATTTCTCAGAAAAGGTTACCTTGCTAGAAGACAGTTTTTAATCAATGTATATAGGGCTCAGTCAACAGCAACATTCCCTTTTGACAATAAAAAGATCTCTTGATGGGATCTCTTGGATCATGGATCTCTTACTATGTGAGTATTCTCGGTAAAAAGATCGATATTATATACGGGGCTGAACTGAAGGCTGCAATCACGCCTTTGATGCTTTTTATAAATTTTATTAGTATTTACGAGTCGAGTATACAGAGTAATCAAATTTCATATAATTTTCATGGTGGATTAAATTTATTTCGCCCACAAAATAAAATCAACGTTATATGAAATTCAAATACACTGCGGCCAATTGCATTCGGCAATTGATAGATAAAATAATATTTTATTAATAGCTTTCTAAAATAAAATATACTCTGTGAGGGTTATAATGGGCCATCATTATTGGTATTTATTAGTTTATTTTATTTGTATATGTGTATTATTAATATTTATGTATTAATTTATTTGTATATGTGTATTACTAATATTTTTGTACCCATTCCACAAAGTTGTCCTTTTTAACCCAATGGTTGACTGGTAGAGAATGCCTTGTGGCATTAAGTCCGCCTATGTACCACTATTGTACATGAAGTTTAAATAAATAAATAAATACTTACTTCGAGACTAACTCCGAGTTTCCCAGCTCAAAATTATCGAAGAATTAATGTGACAAATTGCCAGGCACGCATTATCTGCTGTCATTGGTTGAATGAATTTTCAACAGCCAATCAGCAGATAACGCGTGCTTGGAGCTGGGAAACTCGAGGATAACCTCTTAGAAATTAACCATTTTATCTCTTTATAACTGAAAAATTTGTATATTGACTTTAGCGTGTGTACTGTACACGCACATTTATTCGCCGTAAAATTCTTATTCTCGTTTATTGGCCGTGCGTAGTTGTTCAACAACTCTTTTCGCCGGTACGGTAACTTTGTCGCACGGTTCGCACCTTTTTTGCCAATACACATACTACACAATATCACACCTATATTTCCTGAAAGGTAAGGCAGAAGTGCACCTATATCAGTAGGTAAACCCATCTTTTTTGTCAACAAGCTTCTATAAGCTCACATTTCCTCATGGTCGAAGCTGTTTCATTCCTTTAGTATTGTCAGTGAAAAACACTGATAAGGATACCCCATAGCAGGGTGTTTTCAGTAGGTACCGATAACTTTTTGTTTGTACGTAGAAATTTTAAGTACCCAAAATTTATAATTTGTGTGAGTCTTGTGTACCTATCTATAGGGATTAAAGTTAAAACAGGACTTATAATAAAAAAACGTGATTTAGAATATTATTTATTTTGTCAAACATAAATACACAAGTTTTAACGTACAGTATTAAATAAACGCCAAAAGTAGCAACACAATAGTGATGACTGTAGTCCAAAGTCTGATGTTATTCAAGATTAAACTTTTCTCTTCTTGTGAGAGATTAATTTGTAGGTGATTGTCACTTAAAAAAATACACTTAAAATTAAATGGACTAGACCAATACTTTAGACTAATCTATCATTGTAAAATCAGGGCCGAAAAGTGTACTTATAATGTAAAACAATATTTTGCAAAATATAAACGCAGTGACTTTATATTTGGGACAAGTAGCTGGTATAGAAAGGGCCCTGGTGGGGTAGATAAATGTTTATAAAAAGAAAACTTGAAGAGTGCCGTAAGTAATTTATATTTGGCGTCGAAGTCGGTAACGCATTTTTTTAAATCTCGCTTTTTAATCAAGCGTCAGGCAGCGTGGGCTACAAATACATTCCCAATAACGAAAATTCTGTTGTCATCAAAGAAAATTGGACTTCATACCATTCTTAACTAACTATCGCATCTGCTAAAAATACTTTTCTTTAAAACCTGAACCGAGTGTAATTGTAATCCGGTAAAAGTGACGCGATGAACTTTTCATGCATATTTAATTTGTCGTAAAAATCTGGATGGTAGCGGATGTGTATGTAGAAACTTGGATTTTTGCCATTTAGTAAAAAAACATTCCATTTATTTGTACTTTTTTTTGCAATATATTTAAATCTGTTAGTTTTTTTCGCATAAGGTAAACATAAGGTACCGTCAACAACACGGTCAAATTAACTATGCATCAGCAACCACGTTCACGCCTACGCCGCGCGGTACCCCGCATTCGCATTGTGAGTTGGGCGCCAATAGAAAGAGTCGAAAATCAGTGTGACTTGTACAGCGCCAGTTGCACAGATATTTTGACCGTGTTAAAGTCTTTATTCGTAATTTTGAATTTATGGTAACTGGGAATTTTGAATATTTTGGCCTGACTTATTTATGTTCTTCTAAAAAGTATTCATGACAGATGCCTCACCTTACCGTACGCTAATTATTAAGAGGAGGAGGTACAAGGGTTTAGCTGTAGATTGACAAATTGGCACTGTCAAGTAGCTAAAATAGTGGCTTCACCATCAGGAACAAAGCTTTGGAAAATATTTTACTATTAAAAAAAAAAATGTTTTTGTAATTTATAAAATTTGTAAAAACGTCTCGTATAAATTTTTGGTACCAAAATGTGCTTCCTCGAAAAATTCGAACATGTAAGAACAGTGCCAAGAAGTCAAGAGATTATAAGTTAAAAATATGTTCAGACTAAGTGCAGTCTATACAATTTTCATAGTCAAGTGAAGAAAAGCCTTCTCGTGAAGATGGTGCATAGGTTGAGTCATACCAGGCGATGAGAGGGACATCACTGAGGATCTTTGGTATTACTAGGACTTGTCTTGACATGTTGTTGGCTGTCAAGTAAGTTGAAAGTCGTCAATTGTCAACTGCTTATTCCCTTCCACTCTGATACAACCAACTGGTATATTTTAAATTAAATAAAGATCTATAATCACAAAATAGCGCAAGTCAAACTCGCGCCGAGGGTTCCGCTCAGAACCACAAACAAAAATCTCAAATTATATAAAATAAATGCAATTTTTGAGATCTCAAATTTTGGACCCTCACAAAACTCCTTAAATAAACTTAAATATAAAATATTGAGCTTTTATTATAAAATAGTAAAAAAAGCACTGAACCCAAAAATAAGAGTATTTAAAACAAAAAAAAAGAAATAATAATTTTATCGTAGGTAACATATTTTTTGCTTCTGGCAAGTATTATCTCGCGTGACAATACATTTACAAAAGTTAGCAATCACTCCTTATTCTTTTTTAATTTTGATTTGAAAGCGGTCGACTACAACTTATCTGTACGCGTGTAAAACGCATTTTTGTATATTGTTTGGTTGATTTTTTTAATTGGATTAGTAGACAAATAAACGAAGAAACTGATCGACTGATCGATCAATGCACATCCAAAACCGCTAGGCTTAGAAGCATGAAATTTGGCAGAAAGGTGCCTTAAGTGACGTAAGTGAGCACTAAGAAAGGATTTTTGGAAATTCCACCCCAAAGGGGGTTGAAAGTTTTTATGTACATAACATTAATTTTATCCATTTTTATTGTAACACTCGTGCGAAAAAGCTCCACTGCACTATTTCTTCATAGTATTAGATGGTGAGTGGTGTACTCGCTATGGATCTTATTGTAAAGCCTCATGACTGAGGTTTTGATCGAATGACCAGTGCGACTGTTATTTACCTACGAACCCTTTATTTAGCTAAAACTTATCGGATACGTCATTAAAGTTTCGTAAATACTACCTTAAACCGTAGATATCTACAATACCCTATTCATTATTGATTTAACAATAGCTTTTTTTTGGTCGCATTCACAAGCCGCACATAATAAAGTCATCGTTGAATAAAATACGAAATCATGCAAACGAGCGAAGTTGCGGGCGGAGTGCTAGTAAACATAATGTATGTAGCTATTTTTAGTGTATTATTTTTAGTTGGTTGCAGTTGGTGTTTGAAGGCGTCTTAGAAAAACTTACAAGACTCCTAATGCTGGGGGGGCTCATGTGCGAGACAGAGCCATAGCGCTTGTTTTCACAGCCGGCGTGGATTGCTAGCTCATAGAGCTAACTTCATCCGCCCGGCTCGAACACCGACCGCTTTCAAATAACCTAAATAAATGAGCGCCAAAGCTCTTAAATATAGCAATTAATTTCTATTGCCATGGTTCGACAGAAGCATGGCCTTATATTAATAATTTAATACTTTATTCCTTACCTATTCCCCATTATATCAATCTTGCCGCGTGTGTGCATCGTGCAGAAAACGACATAGTATTTTCCAGATTATACTTCTAATATTACCTTTTTAACACTATGAAAACAGAGATGATTGATTTACAGTTGATGATAATGGTTAAACAGAAACCGACTAAATATAGAAACTTTGTTTATTTGTTTGTTCAGAAAAATAATGTAATATTCGACTTTTGATAGTACTATGTTGGATCCTGCCGTGTAAAATTTACACTGTAGATGCAAACGCGAAACTCTTAGCAAAAAATATGTTATAAAAATATTATTTCTCACTACTCGCTAATCTTAAGGTTTTTACAAAAATAGGGTAGACAAGCTAAATGGGGATAAAAGAAGGGTACACCCACCAACCATCTGCTGACGCTACAGTTTGTGTACGACACAAATTTTAGTTAATGTCGATGATTGGTCCACCCACCCTCCTCGAACTAATCAGCTTAATAAAATTTAAACCACTGAATAAAATAATTAAACAAAGTCCTTGGAACTCAAAATAAGTAGTTTTAGGCCAGCTAAAACTGTTTAACAAATAATAACTTAAATAAAAGTTAAGTTCTATTTTTTGTTTTACTTTAATTATTAATCCTAAAACAACACGATGTCTTACGAATAGTTTTTTTTTAAGTAAGAATATGTGGAATGCAAAAATGTATGATTTTTTATAATTATCGTAGTAGTATAAACAGTACAATTTTAGAGATTCGTGCGAGTACTTTAGTCAGTTATACCAAAATAAATTGGTATTATTAATATTTTTTGGGCTGATTGATGATTCATTCATTAATTTGAATTTCGACATGAGCGAAAACTATATCGGAAATCGGGTTTAAAGTAAAATTGAAAAAAAAAATGTTACTTTACTACTTACTATTTCTAATAATGATTTAAAAATACTAAACGCAGACTGAAAGTAGATCAAAAATCCGACGTGAGTTCGCATTTACTTTATTCGAAATCACAAAAGCTATAAGCCCCTGTTACATATAGTAAACCAATTGATACCTTACGGTACAAGATATAAGGTGGCTGGAGTTGGCGGGGCTTCGTAAATAAAAATATATATATATGGGCTTGGCGGCCTCTGCCGTGCGTGTCAGAGGCATCCAAACTTTCAGTCTGCTCCACGAAGCAGGAAAGGATCATTATGTTTGCTAATTATTTCGGAATATAGAGTAATACTAATAAATAGTTATTCAATGACTTAAATGTTTAAGTGTAGGAGGCAGTTGCTCAGATGTGTGACATCGTGGGGGTGACCGAAGACCTACAGATGCCTCAGTTCGTAATTTCGTTCAACTGACGAGCAAAGCTACCTCCTAGCATACTGATAATGGTATAGACATCTATATAGCCTAAGAGATGACATTGCAAGACTTCGGTCAAGAGCTCAGTTTTCAACCATCACAATCAAGCAACGACATGTCCTAGCCTAACAACACGCACATATTTTTTTTGTTCCTTTTTGTTCTTTTTTCACATCTGTTACAAAGAAAGTTGACACAGAAGAGAGATCCTTTCCTCCAACTAACTACGAAACGCGGGCATTGCCCCGCAAACACCAAATGGACTCACTAATTGAGCCTCTTTAGAACAGAGATCATCAAGATGGGTACAGGCACGAGCGCCCATGTGGATGAGAAGAAAAAAATTGGCATCTAGGTACCTAAAGATGCTTTACACGTGAGCGATGTCAGGGATCTTGTTGTTGTTGTCGGTGCGGCGACGGCCCTTTGGCTTTATATCAATATTGCCGTTCCTCTCGACGACGGTATCTTTCATGTTCGGTGCCGCCATGTTGTTATTTTTCTCGGCTGTGGTGCTCGTACCACAGACGCATGTCACGTCCTTCATGATCACGTCTACGGCGTTCCTGGACACGGCAACGGAGTTGACGGTCTTGTTGGGTTTCTTCTCATTAAATTGAACCACTACTTGAGCCGGTTCCTTCTTCATCAGGCGACGGCGAGGATCGTTCGCCGCGAGGTCAGAAGACGAGCTCGAAGGCTGGTAGTGGTATTTCAACTTATTGCGTATGCCACAACGGCAGGCTTTCAAAGCAGATTCCCGCCTGTAAAGAAATAATTGGTTAAGACTGGAAATAACTTTATCATCGGGACTTAAGGACATTACTTTATTAGGGTTGATTGCTTCAGCACTGACACTAATCTCCAGTGAATAGAAACTTCACTAATGTTAAAGAAATCTGTCACACAGCATAATTATACATACCCATACTCCATTTGAGATAACATTAGACATTTTAATAATCCCATTTTACAGCCCGTTCAACCGATTTTGACTTCTATTGCGTTGGTGATATGACTAATTGCAGCTGTAGTAAACAGTTAGTTTTGGGAACATGTTAATGCTTTTAATGCTATCATTATAATTACGGGATAGAACTCAAAATCGGTTGAACGGACTGTAAAAAGGGTTGTAAAAATTTCTAATGTTATTTCAAATGCAGTATACCACCTTAACATAATAAAGACCTCATATCGCTTAGCAATGAATAAAAAGATAGCGATGCGTTGCATATAGCTAAGCTTGCTTGTAAAACGCTTTACAATTTGCTTGCATAGGTATACACTGATGCTTAACGCGTAGGTACATAAATTAGATAGCCCTGTACAGTCGCTGTCTCATTCTCGCTCAGCCCTTGGAAAAATACTGCGACATTTCTTCATCAGTCTTTTAATGTTTTTTTTTCTTCTTTGTGAGAGGCAATGGACCTTATTTACGCATAATATCAGATATATATACGCAAATTTCTAGTTCCAAAGATGAAAATTGTAGCTATCAGTTGTCAACGTTAGATTTTACTTTTTCGCGCGTCATCGCCCCCGTGTACAATGCCACAGGAATCGTGCTGCCAGAGATTGACTTTTTAAACAAAAAATGTTACTTCTGTAGTCTTAGTTTAGATAAAGGTGCCCTTTACTTTTAGTTTGAGCCGTCCTCTGCTGAAAATAGGCATTACCTAAGTGTCGTCACACGATAATACTTATACCTACTCAAATGGACCTGCTTAACTGGTCAATACAAACAGGTACATCTTAAAATGAAAACTTTCATTCGCCAGCATATTGTACATGGTAATAAATTCAGTCATAAGGCAAAAGACGTTGCCTATCAATACATATAATAAATCTGTAGAAAAGAAGTTTATGTACTACGAAAATATAAAAAAAAAAAAATACCGGGCTGTTAAAGGATAACCAACAGAACCCATTTCCTGATTTTAGCGCAACGAAATTAATCAGAAAAGAATAACGGAGGAGTAGGAAACAATACAAATTTCCACTTCCCTCCATAACAAACGGGAGACAGAACAAATAAGGCCAATGGGCACAAAGGGTCGTTTACAACTGGGATAAGCCCATTTGCCTAGCACCACGGATAAAAATATTATAGTATATTATTAGTATAATATTATTAGCATTAATATTAATGGGTCCTAACATTGTGAGCACATATTTGATTCCAATAATAGGTATGGAAAAAACGCTTGAACGTACGGAAATTTTCCACAAGGTCCGATTAGTAAACAACTCCTAATGCAGCCTGTACATTATTCAACATAATACTGCGTTCATTCTGCCAAAGAATACAGTCCCATAAGATATAATGTGCAGATTGTACATATTCGCAGTCAGATGCACACTGACATAAAGGCGAGGTAACGAGCTTGAAGGAAAATAATTACTTAATAATTACTTACACACCGAGACTCCTACGTGTTATGGAAAACAAGTTAAGCCGTCCGTCCCGGTTATCATTTTAAGATCTTTGATAATCGTTACGGGTATTCAGAACGGACGGAGATAATCGGACGTTACGGATATTTGTAATCACTAACAAATCATGTCCCGCTTTTGATTACTCGCAGTGACCTTCAAAATATCGATTGAAAAATGAATCATATTTTATGAAGGGCCGAATTCTGAATTTAGTATTTGGAGTTAAAGAACGAGTTAAACATGAAAGCCAAATTTTGACAGATTTCCAGGCTAATGTAGAGATTGACACTCCACTTCAAATTCGTAATTAGATAATCAGGGGTAATAGAGTTTAATATTTGTTACTGCCTGCGTGTAAAAGTTGGCGAGATAACCAGCTTTTAAGCACCGCCGGAATCGCCGACTTTGAAGTTGCTTCAATAGACCGTCTAAGACAATATCGGCCGAATTCTATTTATAATATTGGCTAAGCCACTTCTAATAATATGACATATCATTCCCTAATAAGTTACATTTTTCCCCTTTCCTGGTAGTTATATCAAACTTTCTATACAAAAATTTAATGCAGTATCTCTTAGTCAATTGCTAAATATAATCAAAACCTTTTTTTCTGCCGTATAAACCTTGTCGTATTAATTATAAACACAAAACCAATAATTAGCCAAATAGTAGCCTCCATTCTGAATTGATTGTGATTGATACGCTTACATACATTTGGCAATTGTTTTTTTTCACACGTATTCTGCTTCATAAACTTTAAAATATCCATTCAACGTATACTTTTGAATCGGGGAATCTTCTCAACGAATTTGCCCAGGTATGACACCTAGCTAGATCGATTTTTTGCCCCCGAAATCTCCTATATTGCAAATTTTATCGAAATCGTTAGAGCCGTTTTCGAGAACGTCACTACAAATTTATATGTACTTACAAATGTTACTTGTTTAAAAGTATAGGATATAAACAGCCTTTTTGTTAAGTAAACTATAGATTTGCCACCGTTTCACAAGCTAACAAGGAACTTGACTTTCCTACATCAAGTGTTAAATTGCACGGTTTTGGACAGCCCATAATAAAATGGCGGATTTTCCAAGGTGTTATCACTACCACTGATGCCTCATCCCAAAAAAAAAGCAACCGTGCCGACGTACTGTACTGATTATACTGATTATTTTTTTATACCTCGATTGCGTTCGGTTCCGTTCCACGGATATAGATGGTGATCTATCTATCACCGTAGAACGCAACCGAACGCGAACGATTTGCCAAAAACAATCGATATAATCAGATGAAAAACGCTAGTTACGTCGGCACGGTTTCTTGTATGGGATGAGGCATCTGTATGCTAGTACTATATTATCTGTGTCACTACTAATGTGCTGCGTAGTAGAATCAGATATTGATTAAGAAATTATACGACCTTTAAAGAGTTTTATACTGCCGCGACGTATGATTCAATTTTGCACAAGTCATGCTACACTATACTGGCCCGCAATAGTAGAAAACAGAATTGAGTGGAAAAGGGAAAGAGAGGGACATAGCTATGGAAGTGAAACAACAACAAAAGCTAGTCAAATGATATCTTCTTGGATATCTTTCCGGGCAGTGATTAATTTCACTATGGGATTACTGAGTTCACGAAAAAACATACACATAAGACACAACTGTATTCGCAGAAGGGAAATTTTCTCCCGAATTCAACCTTTTAGTTCAAACAGTGTTTTAGCTTACCGTGCATTGTCATCCAAACCAAACGTGTATGCATAATTTCAGTTCAATTGGTTGGGGATACCTATAGCAACTATGCAATAACTGGAAATCATAATGAGATTTATCGGAATATATCTTTTGATTTGACATTAATTACAGTTGCAATATCAAATAAATATTACAATAACAATAGTAACAATAACATTAGTATTTATTATAACAATAAAGTTTTTGTATATGTACATTTAAACATAAATGTTTAAATGTAATAGCAGTACACCACAGACTACCCCCTTTTTTCATTGTAAATTCTTTTAGTCCATCCAAAGGTTGTCTGGTAGATATCGCTTTCAGCGATAAGACCGCCTTTGTACCCACCCGTATATTTAAGTTTTTCATGTAAAAGATATGTATAACTTTTATGGTGTACAATAAAGTATATTCTATTCTATTCTATAATCATTTAGAGTCCACCCTGTGCTCATCAACAATAGCGAGTGTTAAACATTGATGAACCGTCCAGAAATTAAAGCTTTACGTCGAACTACCCACTCTTTGCACAGCATAACTTTGATTAAATCAACTGAGAATTGAATACATACAATTTTGATCGTAAATTAAGCTTTATTTTAGGTACAATATTATTTTGCTATAATTAATTATTTGTTTGCGCTAGCCGGAACTTGAGTAATTGTTAAATAATACATAGGTACGTAAAATTATAGTTGCTTGTTGGCGTACGAGTATAGCGGACCACTCAGACTAACTTTTTCCCTACATTTTGAATTCGGCTTCAAGTCTAACCGTAAGCACCGGGGGGTGGTTTCAGACTGTCCCGCTGGTTTCAGATGTCTGGGGCTAAAGGTTTAACGTACTTACAGAAGTACGGAGGAATCTCGGTATGTTAAGATGGTCAAGCATACTCTTACCGCCTTCGGTAAGCGATGCAAGGTTAACTTGTTGGTCGACCCGTGAGGCTTTTATGTAGCCACGATCTCCAAGAGCTGATTCTCCCCACGTACGTGTAACTATAGATTCAATATAGAAGTATACACTGGTACGCAGACAAGGATTACTAAACCCTGTGGATTCTAATTAGGTAGTACCTATCTTTATCCCTACTAGAGATCCGATCAAAGCTGCGGCTCAAAATTGTTAAAATTTAACATTTATTGCATAACCCGCAAACGCGGATCAATTTATTTACTTGCCTTTAGCACGGTCACGGGTATAGAGTTGCAATTGCAAATCTTCCCTTTGTTGCAAATCTGCTATTGCAAACTGAATCTTCAGCGATGCCGTCAAATCGGAGACGTCATTGTTATTGCATAGTTAAATATCTTTTCATATCAAACATTAGAACTGGGCCAACTAAGCCATTGGTAAAACTTGAAACCACATAAAATCTTGACTAACTGTTAAACTTTCAAAAAAGGAAAGAATTTTTTGTTTTTTTTTTTGCATTATATTCAGCAAACCCTTTCAATTTGATACTCATTTCATTGAGTGTATAAAAAATAATTAAACCGCCATCTTTGGGAGTCCGGCTTGATTAAGAATGATGTCGCTTAGGGGACGTTACTACCCAATGACGTGACGGCGCGATGAAGCGACGACACTCCCGTCACGTGACCCTCGTCCCGCGCGCTCGTTTTACCACCCCTGCTGCCTTACTTCTCGCGGCCACGGGCCATGGAAGTGTCACGTACGAATTTGCCAAGGTATGGCTTTCACTGGTTTATAATAATAGGCAGTTAGCTATAAAATCGATCTAATAATGTTGGGGGAGACAAAGGGATGTACGTGACGAATGCCTAATTTCTGAAAATATGTGGCATTACAGTCATGTATCTATATTTATAAAAGATGAAGCCCTATTTCCCTTGGTCACAGCATCACGCGTGAACGGCTGGACCGATTTTGCTAATTGCTTTTCTTTTATGTTTTTCATTGATAGGAGTAGGTTCTTATGATATAAAAAAATTGTGGGTATGTAGGGTAGGTAGGTAGGGTAGGTAGGTAGGGTAGGTAGGTAGGGCAGGTAGGTAGGGCAGGTAGGTACGGCAGGTAGGTAGGGTAGGTAGGTAGGGTAGGCAGGTAGGGTAAGTAGGTAGGGTAGGTAGGTGGGGTATGTAGGTAGGGTAGGTAGGTAGTGTAGGTAGGTAGGTTAGGTGGGTAAGGTAGGTGGGTAGGGTAGGTGGGTAGGTAGGTAGGGTAGGCAGGTAGGGTGGGTAGGTAGGTAGGGTAGGTAGGGTACGTAGGTAGGGTAGGTAGGCATGTAGGTAGGATAGGTAGGTAGGATAGGTAGTTAGTGTAGGTAGAGTTGGTAGGTAGAGTAGGTAGGATAGTTAGGGTAGGTAGGTAGGGTAGGTATGTAGGGTATGTAGGTAGGGTAGGATAGGTAAGGTAGGGTAGGGTAGGTAGGGTAGGTTGTTGATGGAAGCGAAGCCGCGCGCAAAGCTAGTGTATTTATCAAGATACAATGTATCGCTCTCGCCAAACTTCAGGGCGGCCCAGAAGTTTGACGAGAATTAAAGCCGAGACTTTGGGCAGCTAATTGACAATTGCAGTCACCAGCATAAACTCCTTACAATTTACATAGTATAGCATAATCAGCATATAATGTTCTCCATGCTGAGATACAGGCCTCCTCTTTGTAATAGGGAATGGGTCGTAACGCGAAGCCAATCAGGGTTGGTAGATGTTACATATCTTCGAGAACAGAAAATTCTATGTTCGCTTGAACCACAATTTCTATCAATAAGAGTAATCCGCTGTTATCTTTATACTCGTGATTGTACCTATTAGAACAACTTTAGAGATGCGCCAGGCAGAACATTCGCATTAAATTTTGACTGCAGCAGTTCTTTATACTTCTTTATTTAAGAATCAATATAAGTGGTCAACTAATAGAGCAGGTGACACATCAGTAGTTGCAGCTTTGTTGGTTATCAACGTATGTGAGGTTTGAATTATCTGATCCTTTGAGCCTAATTTGATCTGGTAGCGTTTAAGAGCAAGCATATACAGGGCGAACCGTTGATAGCTAAGTAGTTGCGGTTTGCTGAAAGAACACACTGCCAACAATTTCTTCGTTTGACTTGTCTGTTTATCACCCGCACCCAATCAAATGAATATGAACGGCCTTGCATCTTTCAGTGAACTTTTTAGAAAACTGTAAGAGGACCGTTGACCAACGGCTCCTATCTAAAAGTTTTTTCAGCTCCTACTCAACTATCAATATTTTGCCCTGAATCTTTCTTCGAAAACCATGCTAACAACCAACCTCTACAAGTGATAAGCAGATTCTTAAATTAGTTATTCATACAAAAATGTTTTTTTTTTTTTGAATAAGCTTTTTTCGTATTTTTATCAGCAAATCCTTTCATTTGATACCTATATTATGGCAGTGCACAAAAAATAACTAGTCCGCCATCTTGGGCCGTCCACCATATTGTATTGAGAAAGACATCACTTAGCTAACCATGCATATTCATCCAAACTAAATGTGTATGCAAAATTTCATTTTAATCGGTTTAGGATAACTGCTTTAAAATTCAGTTGCAAGATTTGATCCGAACGCACTTACATACATACAAACATACATTGCAAGTTAAATAAAATAACGGATTTGATTGTGGTACTCGTCGCAAGGTACAGCGCTTAATTGCTAATATACATAAGGTGTGCTGAAAATGCAAATACCAATCGTACTCAACCTGTAGCTTTGCTCGCTTGCCGAGAGACTTACCGCAAGCAGTAGGTACTGGCCGTGAAAACCGATCGAGTACCATTGGTATTGACAAACAAACACAATTTCGCATCAAATAAAACAAGGTATTTCTGAGAAGTTGATTAATGAAGTCGTCGGCTCATCGCGATGACTTTTCTGTATCCTTAATGAAACAATTTCTTACGGTTTCAATTTTAAATCTCTGATAATTTACAAGTTCTAATAGAATCAACTGTGTAATTCAACGCGGTATTAGAATATTACGATGGTCTCTTGTAAGATGAAAAAAAAACTTTATAATTGGTAGTAATGGAATTTGAACTTTGTCATGAAAACATTGAATTTCAAAAACTTAGAAATTATCAGAGATGCATAATCCGAATACAGGAATAAGTCAAATGTACTTACTCCTCCACCTCCTTCTCCCGCTGTTCGAGTTGAAGCCTGACGGCGCAGACTTCCAGAAAGAGGTCGTTGGCATGCGATAGTTGGTTCTCGTATATTCTGCGCATGTTGCGAGCCGCCTTCAGTTCTTCGCGGCGGTTGGTCTCGTTCCAGCAGCCGCTGCTGCCTCCGCTGCCGCTGTCGCCGGCTGCGGCCTCTTGGGGCTCGCCCATGTTACCTCTATGGGTTATCCTGTTCAAGAAGATGCGCTGGTCAGTATTAAGTTGTATTAACAAAACTTATGCGCCGGAACATTTATGAATTTACCGATAAGTTTATCTTGGACAACTCACAAAGAAAACATCGTTTATTTCAATTAGGCCATTGAACTTTTGAATATCATTTACAGATATTTTTTTTAAAAGTTTGGAATCGCCAACCTGCCTTGAGTTGAACAAGCGTGACGATTCATGCTGGCGCCTATTCTGCTGGCGAAAGAAAGAACATCTGAATTCAAAGTTACTAGATCGAATTACTAATTATAATTATGAAATCATGGCATTTAAGAGTTGTGCTGACTATTTCGAAATTGTCCCACTGTTGCACAAGGCCTCCTTCCCCTTGGAACTACTTGGAAAAATATACTGATGATTTGATACTTCAGACAAAAATTAAACAAACACTAAATAAAAAATAGATCAACGACGCAAAAGTCCACAAAGTCTCAAAGTTCTACGAATGCTTGAAACATGACTATCAATAATTCTTTAACTAAAGAATATTCGGACTTTTAGAAAAATCTGGACATTTAATAACGACTGAAATTTAAAGAATGAAAATTTAACATTTTAGCAATAAAACTTGCTGTAATCGTATAAATAACTTTCAAAGGTATGATTCTGCCTACCTATTAACAAGAAACAGACTGAGTCGTAAATAGTAAAAAATCTTATAAAATCTTTAATTATAATAACTTTAAAGTTAACTTTTTATAAATTAACATAAAAATATTGATCGGAAAAACTAAAACACTACATAGAAATTACGAACTTTTATACTTACACAAAACTTACCAAAAGTTGCTCAAACCCAAAGTGTACTAATCTCAAAGTGTACTATTCTACCTACCACCTACCTACTAACAGCAGCGAGACTATTGCGTGAATAGTGATAAAAAAAACCATTGTAAAAGCATTACTAAATCCGAATGTGAATTTTTTAAAACCACAGATATACAAAGAAACGCGCCAAAATAAATCTAAACTTCAACAACTAGAAAACAGACAAATTCGTAAAATAAAAACTGTAGCCAAATATTAAAAAATACTAATAATTCAGAATTTATTATTAACAAGAAAAAAGAAACGCAAAATTTTAAGTCTGTTAAAATCAAACCACAAAACTTACTTTGCATAAAAACGCTTCATACAATCCTTGATTTCTTGACGCCACATAGTTTGAGACTTCTTGAAGGCGTCGATGGGATAATTTGCCAACTCGTCGCCCGCAATTTCCAAATTAGCGGCAATTATTTTAAATGGAGGCCTAGGAAGACAGAAACAGAACACTGAATTGAACTATCAGAATAAAATAAATATTCACGAAAACTATCAGTTGCCGAATGCAAGCGGGCCGTGTGTCGACAGCGAGCGAAAGACAACACTGACCGGATACAGGGTGCGATGCCGTTTGCGTTGCGGTGATGTGCCCAGTGCATCAAACGGTGCAGCTGTCTAACTGATAGGCTGTAGCGGGGCACGATTTTAACTTTACTGCGCATGTCTACAGGAGCTTATTAGGCGGATAACAACGTAACTACCAGTTCTCATTTTTGTATCATGATTTTGGAACTTTGATGCGTTTGGGACGTAACTTGGGTATTTTGAAAGGAAAATTTCAGGAAAATGACAACGATTTCGTAAATAATACACCATCTTATTAAAAGTGATTTTATAATGGTAAAATTAATAAACGACCATCAAACAGACTTTTTAATGTTCCCACTGCTGGGAAGAAGGCCTCCTGTCATCGAGAAGGAGTGGGCTATAATCCACCACGCGGGCCCAATGCGGATTGGTAATAATTAATCAAGACATATTTTACTTTTTTAACGGATTAAAAATGACGGCGGGCAGACAGTCGTGCAGTGTCTTTTAAATCCTTTTCACCATCATCATCAACATCATCCTTTTCACTTTTTCATTTAACTTGCAATGTATGTATGTATGTAAGTGTGTTCGAGTCAAATCTTGCAACTAAATTTTAAAGCAGTTATCCTCAACCGATCAAGATGAAATGTTGCATATACGTTTAGTTTGGATAACAATGGTTGTTGTGTTCTTAGGGTTTTTTTACAACACACTGGTTGTGGATATGCACAAAGCAGATATAATTGTGATATATGACGTTGTTGAGCACCATTTTTATAATTTAATACATATAAAACTGCACATTTACCTGACACTTTCTTTGATCGTGTAAAAGATTATTTAATTACATCAAAATATGTCAACCCGTTTGCAACATAGCTAGACAAAAATAACCTAATACGTCGTAGAGGTTGCCATAACGTCCGGTCAGTGTGCTTCTACTCGGCGAACATGGAGCTTCACAGGAAATTTAATTGATTAAGATCGGCACTTACCTATTTCTGGGTGTCCTATTCCAGCATTGGTTCATGAGTAGCTGCATGCTACTCGGAAACGTCGAGGGAATCGGCAACGCGATTGTATCTGTGCCCACCCCCCACATTATAGCGTGTGTTTCGAGGTTCTTATACGGGACTTCTTGTGTGAGAAGTTCCCAAAGTACGACTCCGTAGGACCAAACGTCTACACGTTCAGAACACGGTTCATGTCGTATTACTTCTGGTGCCATCCAGGCTACGGTGCCTGTAAAGCTCATGACGGCGCTTACGTTATTCCATTCGCGACTTGTACCAAAGTCGCTTACTTTTACCACAAGGTTATCGGCGATCAGGATGCTGCAAGAAAAAGTTTGTTGCAACACAGGTTTGTTGGTGGAGAGCGTGAATACATTTTACCATCCAAGTTGTTTTACCGGATAAAAAAATGTATTTGCGCATTTCTCTTTTACATAGTTAAACATGCATGTGAAAATTAAGGTGAGAATCGATACTAAACGCTGCCATTTCAAAATGTAATTAACGATTCAATGTGGTATCGATTTTATGTAAATTGGGTCGGCTAAATATATGTACGCGTACTTAACTAGCTAAAATATCTGGCAAGTTCTAAGTTAGCCCTTTTATATAACCATGAACACGGAGTTTGAAGCGAAAGTAATCGACTTTGACGCGAAAGTTATGGACTTTGACGCGAAAGATATCGACTTACTTGAATCTGCAGTGAAACAATATTACTTTAAATTTCCGCGTAATGATGAGGCGTGAGCAATTAATTAAGATGTATTTTGTAGAATTCCGTGCTATTTCTATTAATGAAACTTAGCTCCTCACTTATATTAATAAGTGAAGAGTTTAATTTTTATATGAATCCTCGCGGAAGTTTATTAATAGCCATTTCTATTTTTATATTATAGTAGGAACACATTAAAAATAAAACCAGAGACGTTGATTTTATTATTCAAGATTGAAAGCTTCGTGTTTTATTTTATCGCTAACATGGCATCTCTCCGATGTTCCGAGATAGTCTTTGCAAGTTCGAGGAACCTTTAATGAGCCTATTATGAAGAACATTTGAGACGTTCAGTACATCTTTATAAAATTGCCATCCTTTTTGCAGCCAGGCAATTTCCGTAACGAGCATCAACTTTCTTGATAGTAGGAAACATGATAACATTTTTCAGTGCATAAAACGTATGTTAATATTACGGGAACAAAATTATATTACCATTTCACGACACAAATTACTTTTAGAGATAGTGTCTAAAAGTATTTTATATATTTTGCATAAGGTGTTTTGAGAATAATTAACACAGTACAGAAAATACGTGAAGTCCGCTTAAAAACGATGTAGGGTAAGCAGAATTATGCCAAAAAGCAAGATTTCATATTATCAACAAACTGGCGAGATTACAATTCTATAGAATTTTGAAAAGAGGAGCATTGAAGAAATTTTATTTTTTATCGTCAATAACTTTTAACTAGCTTCAGTCTGACTTTTGCTGTATTAACATTTAGTTTTCAGATATGTATTACACATATCTGGGACAACTTTTACAGAATTCTGCTACCCAAACTATAGCAGCTTCTCATGAAAAATACACCATCCGAGAACAAACTTGAGGGCAACAAGAATTCAGTAGTAAAATAATAAGTAGTCAAAGTTGGACATGTCGAAGTTGAACAGTCCAATGCACTGGGTAGTTTTCCGAAGTTACTGAGCTATTGCAGATCATGTAATACAAACAGCATCGCTGAGTGATCAAAAGGCATTTAAGTATGTAATAATGGAGAATAATCAACCTTTTATGTTATAAGTAAGGAACACAGGCCTCCTCTCTTCGAGAGGAAATGGGCCATAATAAGGGTAACCAACCGTCCGGCTTTACCCTGACATGTACGGATATTTGGACTTCTGACCGGACTTTGACCGGCTTTCTCACTAGGACCTTTTTTAATTTATATATTTATATAATACCAGCGAAGCTTTAGTACTTTAAATTGCCATTTTTTTTTATCGCGCCGTATTATTATAGTTGTCTTAATATACAAACTTCTACCGCCTGTCCACCCCCTAAAAGATAATTGACCGGATAAAAACTATCCTATGTTCTTCCCAGGGTCTCAAACTATCGCCATACCGAATTTCATCTAAATTGGTTAAGCGGTTTAAGCTTGAAAAGGTAACAGACAGAGTTACTTTCGCATTTATAATATTAGTAGGGATTTTCTTGATTCATACGTTGTAGATCGCGATTTTTTTTGTAATTTGTAAACTATTTTATATAAATACAAGCTTTTACCCGCGGCTTTTTTTTTATAAAATGTATCCTATGTTACTTCTAATACCTCCAAGAATATATGTACAAAGTTTCATGATGATCGGTTCAGTAGTTTTTGCGTGAAAGCGTAACAAACAAACTTACATTCACATTTATAATATTAGTAAGGAAGTAAGGATTTGTAATCACTATGTCCGGAGATTTTTCAAAAGTCCGGCTTTTTGACTCTTTAATTTTCAAAATTTTCTGGCCTGGAGCGTGTGGATGTCACATATCTTCGAATTTTTAATACTAGGACATGCCGGTTTCGTCATTATGTTTTCCTTCACCGTTTGGATACTTGAGTATTATAATGCTATCTAACGATCAACTTTGACGCCTTTGCGAGCCCTAGAAGTACTTGAGATGACCTTAACGACGCGGTCGCGGTATTCCGTCGCCGAACCTGGTAACTAGCAGCACTCGAATGGAACTTCAAGCGCCCGTGAAAAGATTAGACGCGAACTTGGAATTTATGGACGAATCAAATTTAGGAATATGATACATAGATAATTTTAGATTATGTTTTAGAGTGACCGATACTTGTATGTTACAGCAACATATGTATGGAGGTTAGAAGTTATAACGGAAGTTTCAGGCAAATCCAAATTAGACTGCGCTGAGATGGACTTTAACACAAAGCCCAAAAAAAATACTGCTCAAGCAGTCGGTGTCTTTGGTACCTCTTGCTTGTATCGTTTTTCGACACCCACTTCCGAAATCAGAGTTATTTTTGCCCTTTTTAGTGTTTTGCTTTGGAAGTCGGTTTATTTTTATGTGGCAAAGTTTTATTTATCTCTTTGTAGTTTTAGTACACCATCACAAAAAAGAGGAATATCTATCTATAGTAAGGTATCTAAAGGATTAACAAAATACCCACAATAACTCCATTAACACGTTCATACTGTTTGTCGCTAAGGACTTCGGTTGTATGCTCCATATATTGAAAACTGCTGAACCAATTTTGATGAAACTGTACTATTCTCTAAGTTGAGACATAAACAACAAAAAAAGAATAATCACGATCCGATAAGTAGTTTCGTAGAAATGCTTGGACAAACATACATACACTTATGAAATTTGGCACGCGTGTCTAGAAGCCTACATAGAGATGAATATTTTGTAGTTTCAACAATATTACATATCTATCGAATTGCTTGCCTCCTTTTTTTAAAGTCGGTAAAAAAATACTCAAATAATGAACGTTTAAAATAGGAAGAGTCAATTTAAACTCATATGAACAATTTTTAGTCCAACCAATTTTGACTTCGCAGCAATGAAACTGCCGTAATGGCCCCAGACTACTATAAATTGTAAGCGTTTACGTCTTAGGTGTAAACGTAAAGGTTTGTAATAAAAACCTCCTGCTAATACCGAGGGGACACCGCATTTTAATCACTGGATCAACCTAGAAAGACTTACAACATTGTGGGAAAGGAAAAACATGTAGTACTTTGAGGCATATGAAGATTTTAAAAATGGCAACTACACCAGCACTGGTACCAATACTTTTGTCAGTACGTACTAATGTGATAAGGAAAAATCTATTCTATTTCAATTAAAACGAACCGAATTGAACTGATAACGATTGTGATCTTCTAATAAGATAAAAAGATTAAAAAGTTTGATCGATTTTTAAATATAATAACTATTTCCTACGATCTCTTGAGATTAGGAGTGTAACCACGATCACATTTAAGTAGGTAAGCCCGGCTTCCCCCGGCTTCCCCCGGGCAGGCTAGATTATCACTCGCCTTTTTCAATTCTTTTAAATCCTTCTAAGCAGCTTTAGCTAATTTACTACTTAAGAACTTTTGAGTATTAAGCTACACAGCTTAATACTCAAAAGTTCTTAAGTCTTCTTTCCTTCTGGCAGCGGGTAAATTGTGGCGGTACAATCAATCGCGCAGACTATAATTTCATATACAAACAGATCTACTTTATTTATCTGATAATTATATCACAGATAAAAGACAACAGTCTGGTCAATATGAAACAAAGCTGTTGATTTCCAAGTATCGACTTAGCCTCGAAGAAGCGGCCGCGTGCAGTAAATAATTTAGAGGCTTTACAAAGTGGCTCTGTTGGCCATACTATTCATGACTTGGCCGACGCCTGAGTCTGGTAAACAAAACAGTTTGTAGGACTATTTTAAGTCGGATTGATAGGAACTGCAGGCTAGCCGTTGGTCATTTATATTGCAAATGAATGTTAAAGCATTTGCCACACTGGATGCGTTCTGCGTCCTGCGGTCCGGTCACTCGAACATTTTCCGCACCTTGTCCGCACCAAATGTTCAAATTACCGGACCGCAGGACGCAGACCGCATCCAGTGTGGTAAAGCCTTAATTGCTTCGTCTGGGCATTCGACCGGCCAACAATGTTAAATTCTGGATCATTGAAATGGAGATTCAGGCTGTATAATGTTTGTTTTATATTGGGATCAGTGCTAGAAATCATCAGCCAGTGGCTGAAATAATAGTGTATCTTACTAATACGTAGCTGTATTTTTAACCGACTTCAAAAAAGGTTCTCAATTCGACTGTATTTATTTATGTGATTTTGATAATTCTTTTTTATTTGAAAGCTGGTGATTCTCATGTGGTCCCCATTTAAATTTGATCAAGATATAGTGAAGAACTTCGGAGATATACAACAGAACTCTTCAATAAATTTAGGTAAAGCTTTCGGGATTGCTGAAATCACATGTCTGTTTATTGTTTACACCATTTCATTACATAACATCACGCCGGTACGCTCTAAAGGGGCACACAGATATGTAAAATTCACTCTGGCACACTCTAATTTCACTGGTTGTGTTCAAGTGTCATGTAATTTGGGTAACCTATTCTAGCATTAATGTGGGCACTATAGATATGTACCACAAATAAAAAGTGAAAAATAATAACCATTTCAAAAAAAAAAAAACTATCGACTTTCAATAAAAACAAAAGTGAAAAATAACTGCAACTTCGGAAGTCGGTGTCCTAAAAAACAAAGAAACAAAACAAGAACACCGACTGAAGTTATTTTTCACATTGTAGTGTTTTTATTTCGAAGTCAGTTATATTGTTTTTTTTTATAAGTGTGTTTTTTGTTTTTCTTCTTTTTCAAGTATAATTAGTGACAGTTCGGAAATTTTGCATTTATTACATTATTATTATGCATTTATTATTTAGCATTATTTTTTTTAGGACATGAACTAACATGGCCGCGAAAGTTGTAGTTTTTTGGTTAGAACGGGAAAACTACCAACGCGTTAAGCCGGCAGACAGAGAAAGACAGATATATGCATACCAGCGCCTGCAGACAAAGTGAGATTATACCAGTGACAACTCTTTCGAAATGTTTGGGATTGAAAGCCCGCTCATTTGGACATTCTAACAAACATTGTTGCTGATAGAATGTCCCTTTGTGTAGGTCCTTCATAGCTTGCATGCATGAACATTATACGCAGCATTGTGCGCTCCGATCAACTGACCAAAGCTTAATAATCTCAGTTCGCTCCAGCGACCCATAGTGAATACCGTATTAATTGATACTACGTACAAAGCTCTTAGGAAGCCCTAATAACCCTATTAGAACCGTGATACTATTGTACGCGTCCTATTGTATGTCAGGTAATTTGTTTGAAAGGGTATTGTTTCGAAATGTATACTTAAACACCAGGAAATGTTGACCAGCGGGAGTTTCGGAGGACATCCTTTATGTAGAACTTTGACTTTCAAAAAGTGCTGCCTCTCAGCCTTATATTTTGTGTATCCATTATAGCATATTGAGGTCTTCAAATAAGTTTTATGAATGAAGATGTCACTCATATGGATTAAGTTTTATGTGAGCTCTGGCTTTGTTTTACACTAACCTTATATAAGACGTGCTTCATCCTATGTTACCAAATTTTTCCTACCTCTGACATTTAAAAAAGGGATAGCCGAACAGTTTTGTAAGTTTAAATTTGAGCACACTTTAATTATTAGAAAATAAACTTTACTAAAATAATACAAAACTAAATAGCATATCTCTGTTTTGTTACTAATAAGACTAACAAGTCCCAATAATTTCATAAACAGCAACCAACACTTCTTTAAAGGCTGAAGCCCCTTAACAATTTTATTTTGATCTTGAAACAATAGTTTTTCAGTGTAACAAGTAAATTTAAAAAAACCGCCGACACATTTTTATCTAGTATTAGACACGCTTCGATCGACAATCTCTTGAACACGTAATTATGACAGGATATCGTGCGAATACACCGCGATTCAAACAGTAAAAGACCCATAACTGAACGGCGGAACCGATTTTCATCAAACATAGCTAAGAACTCTCTCGATAAAGACACCATTCGACCAAAAAAAAAACGAAATCAAAATCGATTTATCCGTTTAGGAGCTACGATGATAGCTACAGATACACAAACACACAGGTACACACGTCAAACTTATAACACCCCTCTTTTCTTTCCTACGGTTGTTTTTTTTTAGTTTTCTTTGAATCGGGTTGCTTGCGCAAGATATCGTGTCATAATTACCTACGTTTTACAATAGATTGTTGATCGAAGCGTGTCTACTAATAGATAAATTATGTAGCATGAAATAACAATGTGTCAGGGTTTTTTAAAATTCACTTGTCCTACAAATACATACACAAGAGGTACATCTAAGAGATTAAATTTCTAGATTTAAATAATGGGTGCGATGTAGATGTCTTGGACCAAGTCATTAATCAGGGCACATGTTTAATGCCCGGGCATTATGAATCTAGTCAAGTCAAATCGGGCAATGTAATGAATACTGATTTAAACTTATTATATTTATCATATTGTCTGGTCATTATGAATATTGCTACGTAACGTTTGGGCAATTCGATAAATATGTCAATGTTTAAAGAATCAGTCTAAGAGCTAGCGAAGCGATCTTCAGGTTAGATTACTTTTGACTCTGCAGACAGAAATTTGATGCTTAAATAGTGATCGTATTTACCTATTCTATATTAAAACCAAAGTCAACATTAATATATTAAAAAAAAAACACACATTTTATTACACGGTCTAATAAATGATGGACATTATTCAGAAAACCTGGTCAATTTAATTATTTCAATAGTTTTTATCATATTGCCTTTTATATTGGTCATTTTCAAATTGCCCGGGCATTATGAATTATGCCGTGTTTAATCACTTGGTTCATAACATAGATACTAATATGGTGTCAGTCTGGAGTGATTAATAATATTACGAAAAACGTATCTAGCTTATTTAATTGGATAGGGTATAATATTGTATTGTTTAAAATAGCTTCGTAAATAACCCATTTTTTTTTTGTAATATGGAAAAGAAAAATTGGTTACTTTGGGTTATCCTTAGGAGATATAAACCTACCATCGCGGACCTTTTTGTAAATCTTTTTAAGATATACAAATCCGTAATACATTATTTTGATTTATCTCATATTGTTTAGCCAGCTTTTGCAACGTAAGCGCACAAAAACATGTTTTTTACGATATCACATTACAAATTTTGAAATTCTTGGATATCTCTACTATAGTAAACATGCATTATACATATAAACCTTCCTCTTGAAGCACTCTGTCTGTTGGTGGAAACCGCATTAAAACCCGTTGCGTAGTTTAAGAGATTTAAGCATATAGACGGCGAGAAGCGACTTTGATTGATATATACCAATATTATAAAGAGGAAAGTTTTTTTTTATTTGTTTGTGTGTTTGTTTGTACCGAATAAGCTCCGAAACTACTGGACCGATTTTAAAATTTCTGTCACCTATGGTAAGCTACATTATTCCCGAGTAACATAGGCTATAAATTAGAGATCCTTATGAAAATCGTAATAATGTAACCCAAAGCAGCAAATTATTGCCTATAAAATTCATTATTTGGTAGTGGCAAGGTTGGTGGGTATGTAGGTGAGTAGAATAGGTAGGTAGGGTAGGTAGGTAGATAGCCAGTTGACGGGAGCGAAGCCGCGGGGATCAGTTAGTGTACTATGTAGAGATACACAATAACAACACGTCGAGTATTCAAACATATAGAAAATGTTTTAATCAGTTCGACAAACGACATGAGTACGGCTACAGGCTAGCTGGATTCCATAATTTTCCATTGTCCTACCTTCAACATCCACACACAAAGAATACAAAAAACAGCATAATTAAGAGCTTTTTGCAAAGAGACGCTGTCGGTGGACAGAAATACGCTGTTGCCTTTGTATCGGCTGTTTATAAGTCTAATAATATTACCACAATAGGAGCACAATGGAAGGAAATTAAATCTTAGCATTTCCGAGTAAATATTTTCTGTAAACATTACTGACGTATTTTCATTGTCTGTAATGCAATTTCTAGACCGCGTACAAATTGGATGAAAAGAGTATTATTTGAAAAACTTATAGCTAGTGTAGTCTTGGCTTATAAAAGTTCTTTCTCGAGAAGGCATTTTTAAATACAGCAAAAAAGTACACTTTACAAAAAACTCGTAACTTTAGGTTTAATAATAAAAAAATCAACTTACTTGGGGGATTTCAAATCCCTGTGGATAATCTTATTTACGTGTAAATAAGACATACCACGGGCGATCTCTTTGGACCATTTAAGGACCTGGGCGGGTAAGAAGCATTGGCCGCTGTGAATATATTCGAAAAGTGGCCCATATTGACAAAATTCCATGATGATGCACGAACTGGGGCCGTTGGTGCTGACCCCTTTGAACTGCACTAAGGGAAGAAAAGAAAAAAGGAAACATTAAAACATGGCATACGAACACAATCAATTCAAGGGAAGTGAGACGAATTATACACACAAATAAGTCACACTTGTATTTTTATTTGCGTTCCATATTATAATATATAAAGTCCTACAGCAATCGCTAAGTCACAATAATTATAGGCTGTGGAGAGCAAAGCAATATTACAAAATTAAATGAACAGTGAAAAAAGGCCCCACTGGCAATTCAGTTTATGGACTACCTATTCGAAGCATTTGGTGGAAAACACCAATATTTACTCAAACGATTTTAACTGAATATTGACCAATGACGAAAATCGGTATAAATAAAGCAACATTTCAAAAGCGCTGCTATATCTGCTGTGATACCTTTAAACGAACAATTCTTGTATATCTATATATATATGTAATATGAATCACGGAAACGGTTCCAACGATTTTTAGAAAACGTTGCTAGGTTTCATTTTTAGAAAACGTTGTTTTCTCTATTTTCACCCGAACAGAGCTCGGTCGCCCAGGTACTATTTTACATGCTTTTATTTAACTTGCAATTTATGTATGTATGTGTGTTCGGGTCAAATCTTGCAACTGAATTTTAAAGCAGTTGTCCTTCACCGATTAAGATGTAATTTTGCATACACGTTTAGTTTGGATGACAATGCAGCTAAGTGACGTCATTCTAAATGCAATATGGTGGACGACCCAAGATGGCGGATTAGTTATTTTTTGTGCATTGCCATGATATGGGTATCAAATGAAAGGGTTTGCTGATAAAAATACGAAATAACCTTGTTCTAAAAAACATTTTTTAATAAATAATTTATTATAACGGATGTTTATTTTGTTTAATAAACGCAAGATGTTCATGTTTCCACTAGAATTACTGCCGTTATTTGCGTTTCATTACTTCCACTAGATGTCTAGTGTTTGCCCTGTACACACAGCCAGCAAACGGAACCGCATCCATTTAACTTAACCTGGGTCGTGTGTAACTTTAAGCTACACAAAATAACATACAAACATTCCCGGTTAGATACGTAAATTCCTGGTATTTAAATGCCGAATGGAATAATGCACGAGTAAATTTTTCGCGAAAATAACTTGTTCAAAAAGATTTGCCACATAAGTATGAGTCGATAACACCCTGCACTTATGCGATAATGACGTATAATTTCATTTGCAGCTTCAATGAGAAACCAGCGGCTGCCCCCCGCACGGCGAACTTTGCATTTTTGAATCCAACATGTTACCTAAATAGGAAATAAAAACTGCAAATAAACTTCAAACGATGGACTACCACTCTACTCTAGTTGGTTAAACAAACAAACCAATGTAAGCCAGCTTGGAGAACAAATTGCATATTCAATTACTGCACGGTCGTAATTAGAGTGGGCTCTCTTCCATTCAATATCGAAACGTAATCAAAGCGTCAGAGAAGCGGCTCGGCTATCTGTTGCAGGTTATATCAAAATGCTCTAAATACTCAATCGGAGAGCGATCCACCGGAGAGTTGGATTACACGAATATCAACGCGGACACGAGCAGTGCACTATTTTGTTGTTGTTTTCACACAAAAAATCTGTTGGAATTCAATCGTCTATTTTAACTTTGAAAATGGAACTGCATTAATTTAATCGCATCAGTTTTTATGGCTTTGAAGCACACAAAGAATTGATGGTGCAACAGCTTACTTTATTAATGTTGTTAAAAAGTTTTTATGTGATGCCTTTTGATATTTAAATATTCACACATTGACCCAGAACGCTATTTTGCGTTCCAAAACACAGATCGATGGCTTGTGGCAGATCACGAAGACCACGAAGGAGATGGCGGGAGTCTTAGAACCAATTACGCACTGTCGACTGATCGTTGGCGACTTGGTCGATGGCGACTGTGACTTTGTATAGTTTAAATAGGTGTTTACGCATTTGGTCTACCGAGCGATTCGGCAACTCGCCGCGCAGTAGCGACACAAGCGACTTCTGGTCGCCGGCGACTAATAGGAGCACGGGTTCAAATGGAAGCGAGAAACTGTCGAGACGACCGCTATTATTGAAGCTTCTTCTAAGTCATTTTGTACGAGTGTACCAAAACACTACGCTCGGCGTTCTTCTGGCCCTAGTTGCCTATATTTTGGCCGCCAAGTCTCCGGCGACAAGTCGCCAGTGCGTAATAGCTCTTAGATGACTTCCTCGGGAATTGGCAGGAAGTGGCACAAAAGTTTTACCCAGCAGTGGGAAAATACAGGCTACTAATATATAATATTAAAAAGTTTATAAAATAAGTACTGACCGAATTTCACCAAGGAAACTGAATGCGATCAGCACATCGAAACCGAGTTCAACTGTTGAATGAATGCAATAGCAATGTTATATTGACACTGACAGCTTTTGATTTCGGTTTGGATATACTGAACGAGTTCAGTTTCACGAACGAAATTCACCCTGAAGGTACGAACGAAACTTTACGTACTAATTTGAATACCTATTCAAAAGTAGAGATTGAATAAACCGAACGCACACGTGCACAAGTATCTAACAATACGAATTTACTTATGTATTCCTACAGTTAAAGGCTGTCGCGGAAAACCGCGTCGAGACATCGCGACAAAATTTATCTACGAATACATATATGGTGATTTGCACATGATTTGCCTTTACCATGAGATAAAATCCGAAATATTGGCATAAAACATTTAGATTCGCAAACTCGCCAAAATGTAGGGAACAGTTTTTGCGGGTTCAGGTATGCTCCAATAGTAGAAGTTGTCTCTATTTCTACGAAAATGCGCTGTCGGCTCGCGCCTATCTGCGGGAACCTTAAGCTTCAACTCCAGACGCTAAGCTTCTTGCATCGCTGAGCATAACACAGAACATCATTAAATGAAAGAAAAATGAATTTGGAAAACTTGTTATTTGCCGAAAGATTTTCCAACGAGTTTTCCAATCAAAAACATATTGGTTGTAAGAGTAAACAAATACAAAATTGATTTTATAAAAAAGTTTTGAAAGTCGCGGCGAAGTATCCGATAGATACAGTTCAATATCACCGCACCCACATACGTCCGGATGCATGTTTGAGATGTTTTAATCAATTCACTTGATTGCATTGCAATCTGGGATCAGACTGGACAATCTACGACATTGTTTACGTACCTACGTAAATTGCAAACATTCTTATTCCTGACCGTGAACATGAGGGTTACGAAACAATACGTTGTGGTTTAAAGTTATGGCGTTGTCTTGAGAGTTTGATTCGACCATTTCAATGACATTGAAGTTTATAAATATATTATTTTTTCTTAATTTTATAATGAACAGAAATATGTAATAATCATTAAGCAATCACGCATGAACGGCTTTGGATATGAGTTTCGGGCCTGTCCGGGTACGTCTATAGTAGGGTTTGCAATTCGAATATGCAATTATTCGAAAAACCGCTCCAATTTCAATTTCGAATAACTCATTCAAATTCGCCGAATATTCGAATAGTTAATAAAGTAACCGTAGGTTCTGGAGTGGCGAGTGCGACCGGAAGACGTTGCGTTGGAAGGCCTCCCACCACGTGGACCGATGACCTGGTGAAGATTGCGGGGATCCGCTGGATGCGGGACGCACGGGACCGATCAATGTGGCGACGCTTGGGGGAGGCCTATGTCCAGCAGTGGACGTCTGGTATGATAATCAAAGTTAAAGTCAAATGTATTTATGATGATGATGATAATAAAGTAATAAATAAAGGTGTGTCTGTGCCTGTGTGCCTGTCCGAGATGGCTCTTTTTGACAGCGGTGGACAACGTGGTACACATTTAACTCGAGTATATAATTTATTGCTCTCCATCCCACCCTCCAGTGTCGAAGCTGAGAGGGTATTATCTGCGGCGAGTTACTTGTGTCACCGCTTAAGAACTGAATGCCAATACTTTGGACGCCCTAAGTTTTTTACGCTCATATTATGAAAGTTTAAAATAGACAGTTGATTGTTAATTTATAATGTATATGTTTGAGCCAAAAAAACGATTTTGTTTTATTATAAAACTTATCTGAATTTTAAAATGTAACCAAAGTTGCTATTCTATTTCTAGTGAAGATAAATATGGGTATTTAGTGCTATTATTTAAGTACAAATCAATAATGCTATGTTACTTAAGCAAGCCTGAATTGAAGCCTTAACATATGATAACTTACTATTGTTACTTAGTCTATTTACAAAGGTTGATTGTCATAATTTATAATGATACATAAACCTAAAATAAATCCTAATTAAAAGATAACTTACCGTCGTAGTTAATCATTTTGATTATGATATAAAAGTGGTACGTAAGCCTGAAGTCCTGAACTGAATCCTAATTTAAAGATTAGTCACCCAAGCTGTAGCATAAGTAGCCAAGCAAGTACTTTTTACTAGTTTTAATTACTCTTCTGTTTACATATCCTAGTTTATATCCCGAAATTAAGACTTCCTTATCTAAGCTTAGTCTGGAATACTATAAAAATGAGATTGATTGATTAATGCTTGATTTTATTTGAAAAGAATTATACTGCAATCAAACCATACCCCCCCAGCCTCTAGTCCTAGCTGTTCTGTCTAGCTGTTCTTGTTTGTGTTATATTATTTTCAATAAAATATCCGAATATTTATTCATATTTATTTTTCACAGCGAATGAATGGAACTCACTACCTGCGTCTGTGTTTCGGCAACACAGACTCAATGCAATGCAATCATTTGCACACATAATGTATCATTTTAAGAAGTGTAATTGATGAAGAGGACCACTGATAGCCACTACAGCTACTTAATGATAAGTACATCACGGTTATAAGATATCTCGAATAGTTAACCCACTGATGAAAATGGTACTATCGAACTGATCTGATGATAATGCCGGCGGGTAGGCAGTGGAACTCCGAAATAAAATAATGTATCCTATGGGCTTATTGGAATTGTCATGAGATGTACTTTGACTATAAATTTTCATGGTATTTGGAGTTACCTACCAAAACTAAAAAGAGATAAATAAAAAACTTTTTAACAAAAATATCAAACTGACTTCCAAAACAAAACACTACAACGCGAAAAATAACTTTCTTTAGCCGAAGTCGGTGTCGAAAAATTAAAAACCGAAAGACCAGGTACCAATGACACCGGATTTTAAGTCAAGGGTGGATATGTTACTTCTAGGCAAGCGTGCTACACCATCGACCATATCATCACTTACCATCAGGTGATATTTTGGGGCGCACGGTTGGCGTAGTGGTTGAGCGATTGACTGCTGCGCTGCGTGTCGCGGATTCGATTCCCGCACGAAACAAATATTTGTATGACCAACAGATAGTTGTGCCGGTGTTTGTGTATGTGAGTTTATATGTTTGTAAGCGCACCCACGATAGGAAGGAATCCCTAGTGTGGGGCAACGTTTTTAAAAAAATAAAAATAAATTGTGGGCTTGACCACAAGAAAACCTACAAAAAAAAACTATTTTGGAAGTCGGTTGAATTTTTTATTATAAAGATTTTATTTTACTTCGACTCGTTAAGTTTGGACAGACTTGTCTACTACGTACGAAGAACTTTCTAAGCTTGTCTTGGACATCGCTGACAGCGGTGAAGAAAAACATCGTGAAGAAAGCTTGACTCATAAGTAATGTAAGTCTCAAATCGCCAACCCGCATTAAGCAAGCGTGTTGATCAATGGTCGTGCCTTCTCTGTATGAGAAGAGGCATTTGCCCTGCAGTGGGACAATCACAGGCTGGTAATATTATACAGTTGCAAATGGGGCTGCTGAAGACTCTGGATAGGCTGAGAAAGAGACGGACTAGTCAAGAAATTACCTTGGAAGGTATAATTTTTAAAGATAATGAAAATATAGTAATATATTCAGGTGGCCCAGTGGTAAGGGACGCGACTTACAAGTTGTAGGTCGTGGGTTCGAACCTAGGCAGTCGCTTTACCTTGTGTAAATTATTTCATCACCACTGCTCTCAAAACGGTAAAGGAAAACATCGTGAGGAAACCGGCATGTTTTAAAATTCGAAGACATGTGGCATCCACCAACCCGCACTGAGTCACGTGGTGGATTACGGCTCATTTCTCTCACAGACAGGAGGCATGCACGTACAACGGACCAATTAGAAGTCTAAGTGTGGAAAAGGGGCTCCATCTTCCCTATCTAGTAATATGTTTTGCCTGACAGATCATCAAATGAAGAAAAAAGGGGAACACAAAGATGGATGGAGATGGATTACTAGTCGCTGGACACACATGCGAAAGCAAGGTAATACAAATTTGTAAAAACGGGCGTACCCACACTGCTATCTTTCCCAGGGGTCTTAGAGCCTTCGTGAAGGCAGTTTCAATGTCACGAGCCCAGCTGCCGCGAATCCCGGCGCTACAGAAGTATGTTACTAGGTCAATGTCGAGCACGCGTAACGAGCATGCCCGCAGATAGCTCATTCAGAGGTCTACAACCTGTTGGATCGCACCAGCTAGCCACATGAGCATTCATTACAATATATGTTGAAAGGAACCGCGAATTTATGCGGGCGAGAACGTGAACTTGAATTTGTGGAGTCTAGGAGATTCGTCTTCGAGCACGTTAAGCCTTTAAACCCGCTTGACATTTTGAACATCTTTGACAGTCGTTATGAGTCGTCAGAAGCCAGAAAATCTGTCACCAGTCTTCCTAATGCATAAGTATAATAAGCTTTAAATGTTTCCAATGTTGGGACACAAGGCTAGTGGGAGAATGTACGGGCCATAATCTACCAGAGCCATCAGACCAAAGGGAGGTTGGTAATCTCTTAAGGTCTTGCCAATTAGTATCTTGTGGACCAGTTACTGTGTTACGAAGACTAGATTTGTAGTCGCTCACTATAAAATAATGTTACTCAGCTGTACCTTGTTAAACTGGAAGGAAGCCAACTCCAACGTATTTGGAATAAGGCTGGCCAGATCGATTTAGGAGATTCGTCTTCAGCTAGCCCAAACTTTAGCTTTAAAAAAGACAGCCCTTGCCTATACATTATCTGAATGGTTTTAGCATTGTGTAACACCTACTGATACCTCTAAAGACCAGTCGTGACCATCATGTATTAAGAACTTTTTGACATAAACAAACGACTAGGTACTCGTCTCATCATCATTATCATTACAGCCAAAAGACGTCTACTGCTGACGTCAACTACTCTCCCAAGTGTCGCCACAGTGCCCGGCCTGTGTGTCCGGTCATCCTGCGGATTCCCGCAACCCTAACCACATCCTCCACCTAGTGGGAGACCTTCCAACGCAGTGTCTTCCGGTACGCAGCCGCCACTCCATAAATTTTCGGCCACATCGACCATCCGTTCTGCGTTTTGGTACTTGTCTAATTCAATGTTATTATAAAGAGTGTCTAAAAGCCTGTGATGTGGGTTACTCGGTCAATGTCAAGACGAGCGTCTGCAAATATGTTTATGTGGTTTTACGAAGTTCATTCATTCCGAGGCTCCACAAACGAGGACAATTCCAGTCGTATTGGCGTTTTGTTGAATTATATTATTATTTGGTGTCCTTGAGACATTGACAATTTTATGTGTATGCCATCGAAAGTCAAGGTGAGGTCTGTATTTCACAACTTGAGCTGAAAATCAAGACTATCACATAATTTAAACTATTTTGTTAACTATTTGAGGTATGCCTCTGCGTTTCAGAACACACGTATTATGCATGTTGATCACACAAATTTCAATCATGAGGCTATAACCGAAAAGTCATCCGAGAGAAATCTACTTCACCATGGCAAAGTCAACATTGAATTGAGTGAATAGATGAAAAAAGAAAGAAACGGTGTTTATTTGAAAACCAGTTAAATGTCTGATTTAGGAGATGTTGGTGCTACCGTCACGATAGTAATGAACCTACTCTGATATTCTACTTCGGCTTTAGACTTCCAGATAACATCAGATTGTGACTAGTGATCTGCTGTACGGCTAGCAGTCTTAAGGGTCTGGGCGAGGAAGCTAGAAAATGTCTAGCGCACAATTTAAGGTCATCAATCAGTTGTTTCTGCTAACTTCACGAGCGTGAATTCATGTGCATGACTGTACAATTAAAAGATGACAAGGCAAGTAGACAAGACATCCGCAAGAGAACCAAGGTTACCGACAAAGCCCGAAGAATTTCCAAACTTAAGTGGCAATGGGCAGGACACATTGCTCGCAGAACGGATGGCCGTTGAGGCCGAAAAGTTGGAACTTGGAAGGCCTCCCTCTAGGTAGAGCGACGACTTGGTCAAGGCTGCGAGCGTCCGGTGGATGCGAAACGCACTGGACCGACCAGGGTGGCGACGCTTGGGGGAGGCTTAAATGATGGTGATGATGATGAAGGCAACGGTCTTTAGGGAATAAAATATGAGAAAACATTCCTATTTAAAACTGAAGTACGTTTTAATGGGGGTTTTACATGACATCAGTAAACAGACAATAACTGTCGGATCACCTTGTTTGAAATAAAAACCGAATTTATAATCCCTTTGTAGCTGCTACCCTTATAAAGGCTTATACTCTCGACTTGCCGAGCTTTAATCAAGTTTGAATGTTAGTCAATGTCTATACCGGTTACCGGGTACTGCGCACTGAATCAGCGCAGCCGACCGGAACCAATAACAGCGATACCAACGTGTATGCAAAGTTAAGTTCGCCTGAACTAGTCACCCTGCAGTAATTGTAGTTGAGTTGAATTTGTAGTGTTATTGATGTTTTTCACACAAATTGCTATTTCAAAGGGTACTAGGTTTTACAAAAGAGCAGTGGTGGTGGTCCAGAGGTAACGGCCACGACTTACTAGTTGTAGGTCGTGGGTTCGAACCGACGAAAGCACTTTAATTTGTGTAAATTATTTCATCATTCTCTCAAAACGGTGAAGGAAAACATCGTGAAGAAACCTGCATGTCTTAGAACCAAAAATTCAAGCAACATGTGACATCCACCAAGCCGCACTGGGCCCTCGTGGTGGATTAAGGCCAATTCCCTTTCTCACAGTGGAGGCCTGTTTCCCAGCAGTGGGAACATAAAAGGATGATGATGACTTAAACAATTATATTAAGGGACCGACGACAAAGATGCGTCACGAAGGACTTCGTAAAGTAACATAGCACTGCGCGACCGACAAATATGAACTTCGTAGCGAGGGTCTTGTTCGATAGACGTAGCACGGACACCGTCGCAGACTCGCGTAGCTCTAGAGTATTGTCGTAGATCCGCGTAGCACGGGTACCGTTATGTCCGCGTAGCATGGACACCGAACTGCGTAGTACGGGCACCATCGTAGACCCACGGAGCAGGGGTAAAGTCAAGACTATTCAAGACCCACGTAACATGGACACCGTCGTAAACCCACGTAGCACGAACACTATCATAGACCGGTACCGCGACTATCAACTTAATCGTTTAGCGCAACAACCGTCTTCACCAAACCCGTGTAACGTGAAAATCAACGTATACCCACGAAACGCGACAATCAACGTAGACCCGCGTAGTGTGACAATAAATATAGATTCACGTAGCACGAAGACCGTTGCAGACCTAGAGCGACCACCACCGCAGACTACAATCATTGAAATTAAAAAAAAGACTGTTAGATTCAAAAGTACCAAACATGCATTCACAGACAAATTGTATGTGTTCCTCGGACCACTATTCTACAATAGACTAAACGTAACAACAGACATTTATTCCCCAAATAATTGTAACACTAAGAAAATTCTCAAAAAAAATATGTACCTCTTTTCGCCTGAAACACAGGATAACCTAGTTCAGGCACATACCACGTGTGAACTTGGCATATATTTACGCAAAAATTGTACATATTGATTACCTTATGATTTTAATTAAACTTTATTATTATTATTATTGACGCGCCACCAACAATGTTTTTTTTGTGTTTATAAATAAGCTTATTCTTTCTATCAGTGAAATAATGTTCGTAATCGGATCAGAACTCTCAGAGATAACCAGCACCCACGATAGGCCAAGCACGACCTTAAAATGAATTAATATAATTCTACCGACACTAAAACTAGATTCTTATTACTTAAGCAATCAACACTTGTTGGGGTCAGCATCCTTAAACTGTAACCCTGGGTGGCTGAGTACACCTAGAGATACCCAGCACTATTACATGGAGCGACTGCCCATCTGCACACATGAACTGGGTAACTCGATATCCATTAGCAAATCTTGTGTCGGATTTTCGGTCTTCTCATAAGCCCTAACGACTGACAAAGTTATATAAATGGCAAAGCCAGTGCCATGCTTTCCGAGGCACGGAGGTAGTTTGGTATGTAATGGACACTCATCTACAGCCCGGCCTCGAGCGTTGCTTAACCTCGAATACCGTGCGGCATTTATTACTTCGCCACCAATATACATATTTTTAATAAACAGTGTATTTGTAACTTCCGTTGTGCAATAAAATAATACAAAAACTGTAAGCAACCTTCCTGATGACTCGACTCGATTCGATTTTTAACAAACGTGATATCCGACCGATATAGCCGTTGATGCAACATAAATTGCAACGCGCGGTCGCGCCATCAGGAAGGTCCCTAATGCATTATTTAAAACAAGAAGTACTAATATACGCCAGTTTGTGATGTCACAGTTTGGCTTAAAACCGGGCACTTACTTCTGGCGTGTTCGCGTAGTGTGACCACTGTAGAGATGGAAGATAATATGAAAGACTAAATTACAGGTTGTATAGGCGAACTGTCTGTGACGGTGCCTGGCCTTAGCGACTGACATCAACATCGTATGTGGTCATTCTACGCGTGCTTTTGTCGACTCTGTATCAAAACGCCGTGGAGTGGAATGATGATGATGGAGTCGAATTCTCTGCCGGAATCTGTGTTTCCTATATTGCTACAATCTAGAAGTCAAGAGTAGGTTACTTCTAGGCAAGCGTGCTTCACCGACGCCCACATCATCGCTTACCATCAGGTGAGATAGTGGTCAAGGGCGAGCCAATAAAAAAAAAAAAAAAAGATATGACCTATTAGCAAAACGTGCTAAAACCAAAGAATGAGTATGGTAAAAACATACCGCACAAATATAAGATTTCTTAAAGGAATAATATTGTTATTATTCATAATTTTCTTGAGACTTAAAAACTTAAAAAAAGTGATATCCAAATGATATAACGTGTTGTTTTTTAACCGACTTCAAAACAGGAAGAGGTTTCTCAATTCGACCGTATATATATACATTTTTTTGCATTCAGATCGTAAATGATAGTTTCCAGTTTAAGTTATAAATCGGTCAAAGTGTAGAAACTCTTAGGGATGTTCTCCACCATGGGGCAGGCGGAAGGGTCTGACATTATGATTTCATTATATCATTAAAAAAAATTATTATGAAGACGTAATAAACAAGAATATTCGACAACTGCCGTACTTTCGTGGTATCCCTAGGGATTTCGTGTAATCCCTAGTATCCTCATTTCCCTGCGACATGCATAAATAGATCAAATTTTGCAGAAACTTAATTCACCTTTCTACATATAGCACGTTAGGTTCGCAAATCAAAAGTATGTGCCCTATACATTCTGAGCCTTTAGTAAATAAGTACCTGGGCGACCGAGCTCTGCTCGGGTGAAAATAGAGAAAACGAAATCCAGCTAGATCGATTTCTCGCCCCCGAAAACCTCGGTATACTAAATTTCATGAATATCGTTCGAGTCGTTTCCGAGATTCAGATTATATGTATATACAAGAATTGCTCGTTTAAAGGTATTAGATTGGAGTCACACAAATAATACTCATTATCTTATTTATGTTCAATTCTTTCGTTCGTGTCGATGGACTCAGTTTTTTCCGATTCTTATTTACTAACCCTTAATACAGTTCATCATTGGTCTCATTCCCCATCCTCCCTCGAAGAACCAGGTTATTGAGCACGACGGGCAGCAAAATAGGTTACGTGTGCCCTGAGAAGAGGCTTCACGCTGGCATTGTGTTTGATGCCACATTCCATTGGCAACCATGGTTGAAGATGAAGCTCGAAGAACACTAGGCAGCCAGCAGGGCTTCTCCTTCTTTTCCGAGTCGATGACATATTTCAACCCTGCTTACAACTTGTAAATAATTTTTCATTTCGAGTCGACGATATATACTTTGGCTTTGCCGACACCTTGTTGACTGGCTTCTTGTTTTCGACTCGACGATATATATTTCACCCTGCTAACAACTTGTTAATTGGCTTTTTCTTCGTTTCGACCCGATGACATATATTTCAGCTCTGCGAACACCTTATTAATTGGCTTCTTCTACATTTTGACTCGAAGATATAAATTTCAGCCCTGCTAACAAATTGTTAATTGTCTTTTTCTTCGTTTCGACTCGTAGACATATATTTCAGCTCTGGTAACACCTTGTTGATTGGCTTCTTCTTCGTTTCGACTCGACGACATATATTTCAACTCTGCTAACACCTTTTTGATTGGCTTCTTCATATTTTTGAGTCGCTGACTTATACTACATAACTGGTTTCCGATCTAGAGCTAAAGCCGAAAACGCACTAGGAGGCCGGCTTGCTTAGCTCCAACAGCCTAGCACGCAGAGCCGCCAGTTAACAAAATAAAATAAAAGCTAGTTCTACTTTGCTACTCGCCAGGCAACTCGCTTATCAAGTCTGCCAGTGGGTTTTCGACCTTACCATTTAGTCTGAAACTGGCTTGACGTTCAATAAATACAAATAATACAATTTTAGTCCATCCCAAATTAAATATTGATCTGTGTGTTTATTTGAATACGCACACGGTTTTCCCCGAATCTATTTACCGAATCGTAGTTAAACCTTTTATTGGAATAGTTATTTTAACTAAAACAGTTTAAAACCGTATATGTATTTCCTTTCAAGTTTTCGTTTAAATGAAAACCACTGTTGACGTAGCAGTTATAATAATTCTATGTTACCGATAAATACGTTGTATTTATTTAATTCTATAATTATTCGTGCCGTTATTCGGTATTCGAAAATGTCGTCGACGTGCTGTGTTTTATGTATTTTGATACATGATACAGCATTATTTTCAGCAGAAAAATGTGTTGTACCGCTGTAGTCATTCCAAAAGTAAGTACACATATATATACCGCTGCAATCAGAAGTCGAAAGCCAGAAAACACAATGGGCTTTATGCGCAAGTTAACTAAATCAAGACTTGATTTCCATCAATAATTTAATTAATTGATAAATCAGCCACTGTCGCATCGTGTTACACAGTTTCTTTTGTTTACGGGAGGTCAGATGGGCATTCGCTCCATATAAAATTCTATTATTCCACTTCATCGAGTTAAGACTAGAAGCCAACCCCTCCATAGTTAGAAAAAGGCTTTACAGATTAAACTGTAAGGCCCTCTTGCACGAAGAATTTAACTCTGCTAACACGAGATTAAATTGTCAATATTGTATGACAAACTGACAATTTAACCTCGTGTAAGCAACTAAATCTCAGATTTAAGTGCAAGTGGGCCTAAGTATGTTAGATTTAGCTTACTTGCGCACCTAGGCAAAAACTGGGCCGTCCGTTGATGCTTTAAGGTCATCATTGTTTCGTGGCTAAAAAGTTCAACTTAACTGATTTATTTCAATTAAACCATTTATAGTTACTTTTGAATTATCAACCAGAGTGACATTTTTACAAAGGAAACGGCATCGCTTTACAGACTTATTTGACACCTTCGAAGTTCAAGCAACCGATTTCTGCTGAATTATTGATTGATAGCCTCTCAAGTCTGGCACTGAATTAATGATAGCCCTAAGACCCCTACAGAAATCTTCTTTCCACCACCAGCTCCGACACCACAACTCCAGCAAAGAAGACGTCATCTATCTCTAAGGAAGACTTACCGATGTTTTCGTGATTCAGCTTGCGTAAGTGCTTGACGTTGACGTCATTTCTATCGCGCAGCTGCTTCACCGCAACCAGCTCGTTGCGGTAATGGCCGCCGAACACAATACCCTGGGCGCCTGCTCCCAGGTACACCAGGTGCGACAACTTCTCGTATGGTATATCCCATTCTTCTTCTGTTGACAATAAAAGAGGGTTAGGTAAGGTTTTCTAATAAGTATTAGAGGTAGAAGTCAATGTTATCTGTGAAGTTCTGTTCTCACTGTCGCTATTACATCATGGACTCGAAGAATGTTCCGAGCCGGTATTATATTTCACTGTATATGTACTAAGGTTCATCGTAGATGCAGGAAGAGCTGGACAAAACAAACCAGTAGTCCACATTAATCCAGGATCTAAAAACTTTGGAAGTCATAGGGCCTTCGCCCAGTAGTGGGATGATACTGACTGACAGCAACCAGAAACCCGAAATATTCCTGGTCTCTTATACAAAATTCCATTAAGACAATTGCCACAGTAATAATCGAAGGAAGGCAATCGAGTTTTAAAGTAGGATGCCTTCAGGTCTGGTAGCAGCTGAATGAGAATTGTCAAAAATCGAAACAAATGGCGTGCAATTGGAGCGGCCCATTTCTAGCAGTGGACTGCTGTGGGCTGATGATGAAGATAAGTAATCGAAGAAGTAGATTGAGCTTCAGACCGTAACCACAACAAACAGTTCGAATTTTGATCAAATCTGACTGCTAGAACTTGTCCTCCTGCCTAATCGTGTGGATTTCAGACCTTTGAACGCTCGCTTCAGTAAAATGCTACGGATTAGCAGCTTCATTTCGAAAAGCTCTAGCAATTAATGCCGTCCCGTTATAGCATCTAAATTAAATGCATTTAGAAGTCACTGACATCCTCTGTAAATTTTATTACACTGTTTTGGATAAACATAAATTATCTCTGTAAACTAAAGGTAGAATATGGCATAATAGTATCTTACGCTAACGATTCTGTTCTTTGTTTGCGGTTGACGCAGAAAATTTAGTGTATAAACTTGCGCAGCACGGATAAATTATTGTAAGTTGTAAATTGGCTTCAATTTAATTCACTAAGTCTAAATAAATGCTGATAAGACAGAGCATGCGCATCGAAAACTTGAATTCTGCATTAAGTTGCGCCTAACAAACACCTAATATTATTTATTTTATTGACTACGAGTTTCGGATTATCCGAGTCGTTGTGACGTTTGAGGACGTATCAAGCAAATCAATAATGTCCGACAGTAACAAGATTTTCAGACGAGTCCGAAACCGAAACCAAAAAATCGGTTCCTCTTGGTAGTACTTAGTAGGTAGTGGCAGACCACTGAAAAGCAGCCCCAAGTTTTATAAAAATCTAAATAAAAGAATATATCACCAAATATTCAGCCATGTTGGCCGAAACCGAAGCTTCAATCGACCACTACAAATGAATACGTACGAGTCGCGTCAAACAATGGTCAAATTAAATCAACGGAATACGCCGAAGAACTTTCTTCACAACTGTGTAACGCAACCCAGCGGTTACGCACTGTATCCTAACTCCGTCCGTCTAAAACCAGTACATTTCCGATTCGGATGGATCTCGGATCTCGGATCCGCATAAAGATCGACTGCAGTGCGTAAACACCCTTAGGGTTGCATTACACATATGCAGTGCGTAACCGCTCTTATGGTATCACAAAGGGATACCTCACATACAGAAAGATTAATTAATTTTAGTGGGACGATGTATGGGTGAGCTTCGAATTCCACCCTCGATACGACCCGACAGTGTCCACGTAAACGGACAACAAACTACGGATATCCCCAATATCAATTATGTTAGGATTACCATGACGGGATGCAAACATAGGAAATAAAGATTAGCCGGAACAAACAGACAGACAGACAGACAAAAATTCTATAAAAGGTTATGTTTTGAAAGAATATTAATAAACATCAGGTTTTCAATCTATCTTTGAAGTGAAATGGTATTGAAATCCCATTTACCTCATTTAGAAAAATCGAATATAATAAAGAGGTAAAATTGATTGTTTAAAGTCTCTGGAAGTCAATAAACCGATTGCAAAAATATTGGCTAGAACTGCCATATTAGAAACTATCATATCTGCTAACTAATTATTGTAAATGCATTTGCAAAACAGGTTATGTAAGTAAGAAATCGCCAACCCGCATTGCAGTGGGACAGTTATAGGCTGGTATAATTATTATTATTTATACCCAATACTCAGACCAATAAAGAAAACTCTTTGAGCTGTGAGTTTTATTAAGATAATTCTCATTTAGAAAGATAGCCCCGGAGCAATTGGACAAAAAAATCCTTCACAATAGTGAATATACCATTTCAGTGATCAGGTACAAACCAATATTCTACGTTTAAGACTAGTCTTCATCAGGTATAAATCAATCTACATACTTTTACTTATAATCTATACATCTATACATATAAATAAAATTGGAGTGTCTGTTTGTAATATTGAAATAACCGTTTTTTACTACATGTATATGAATATATATACGGTACATACACCAAAATATATTTTTTTAGAATTTTTGTCTGTCTGTCTGTCTGTTTGTTTGTTCCGGCTAATCTCTGAAATGGCTGGACCGATTTTGACGGGACTTTTATTGGCAGGTAGCTGATGTAATAAGGAGTAATTTAGGCTATTTTATTCTAGAAATTTCTTAGGCGGAGCGAAGTTCGCCGGGTCAGCTAGTATAATATAAAATTATAAAGAGGAAAGATTTGTATTTTTGTATGTAACAAATAAGCTTAAAAACTACTGGACCGATTTCAAATTTCCGGGTGACATAGGCTATATCTTACTATTTTTGCCCCTGTATTCTCACAGGAACGGAAACTACGAGGGTAAAACCGCGAGGCGTCCGCTAGTATTCTATATTTAAGGCTAGTCATGATCAGGTATAAACCAATATTCTAAATTTAAGGCTAGTTTTAAGATGGTCCGTGTAAATAATTCCAACTACTGAAACAGTACTATAGTTGTACCCCTGCCCAAAAGAGAACACAGGCGTGAAATGATGGTGCTGAATTCATTAAAACCTAATGTTCCAACACATTAAATCCAGTGCAGTCAGGCAGTCAAGTCAGTCTGTTACAGCAACAATTTAGTACTTGTCTTCTTAATTAGGTACAGTTATAATGGAAAACGAGGATCTAATGGACAAGTCTGCTAAGAAATGATTTATGAAAAAGTCTACAATAGAATCATGTCTTAATTCAGTTTTATATAACTAGCAAGTTGTAGGTCGTGGGTTCGAACCCAGGCAGGCGCTTTACTTTGTGTAAATTATTTCATCACCACTGCTCTCAAAAAAGTGAAAGAAAACATCGTGACGAAACCGTCATGTTTTAGAGCCAAAAATTCAAAGACATGTGAAATCCACAAACCCGCACTTGGCCAGCGTGGTGGATTCCCTCTCACAAAGAGGGGGCCTGCACGCACAACGGACCAAATGGGAGTCTAAATGCGAAAAAAGGGGGTCTATCTACCCTATCCTAAGTCTAAGTGCAGACAAAGAGGTACATCTACCCTATCTTAAGTTCAATCGGCCTACCTTTCAAGGAATATAGATGACAACCAATGGTACACTTGAGTTTTCATAATTAAATTTTTTGAGCCATAGTACATAATAATATTTTCCTTCTCTCGGAAGATATGACATGAGCACCTGTGGTGCCTTCACTCCAGCTTACACATATTTATCGGTTTAATAACTTACAGAGTATTTTGACCAGAGATTTTAAAACTTTGTTTTTTTTTGTCAATTTCACCAATGAAATCCTCAATTTAATCTTGGGTCCTTGGTTTATATACTGAGGATCCAAATCTATTAACATGAGCCTATATTGTTTGACCATATTCTCATTTTATTTGAATAAAACTAAGAAATGCAGTTCATAATTTTAATGACAATGTCCTTTTAGTGTCTTTGTCTGCTGGTGTTACTGTTATTGTTGTTCATGAGAAACAGAAATCAATGGTGCCACTTTTAGTTAAAAGTATCTTACGAGGCCACTGCAAGTGGGCTTTGGCCCTCTGTTATCCTCTTAAAGGTCCTGTACCTATACACCCTGAAATTTAATTGGTTGTTTTCCCGCGGCAGAACGACTTGCGTTAAGGAGTACTTTCGAAGTATAGAGTTAAAGTAAATAAATAACGATGTTTCTGTTTTAAAAAAAATAAAAAAATATTCATCAACTCGAAAAAGTGAGTAACAATAGTAACTCTGGCCGTAACTTGTAGGTACTAGGTACTACTCGTGTCACCACCTACAAAGAAAACCGATGCACAAAATAATGTCAAACCAAAATAAGCTCTCGCACGTGGTGATACGGCATAAAAATTTGCACGCAAAACAAACGAGCGAGCCACAAGCCGACAAAGCAAAGACCGATTTATTAAATGTTTAAAGTAAAATAAGCTCTCGCGTGTAATTATACGGCATAATCTAGCCCGCGCGTAACATGATCAAACGGAGCCGCCTTCGAACCTAATCCTTTCGACGGTGACCTAGCACCCGGGTCAACGGCCTGCTGTCGTTCGGCCGTAGATATCGGGAGGTATACTATTGGTTCGTGATCGCTTTCGAGTTTAGTTTTTCACAATGATAAATATGCCAGTTTTTGTTTCTAATATTTTATATAACTACGAAACGATTGTATTACATAGACAAAACTATTTCGCTGCGGGAAAACAACCATTTAAATTTCACGGTGTATATGTTTAAGGATAAGACCGTTTCCATATTTTTTGAATCAAGACAGTTAAATTCTTGTTTGAGCCCTAGGACCCTTTGTTATTGAAATTTTCAATAAGACTCTCACATCACTTCTACAGCATTCATTTAATATTTGAAGGGGAATACTTAATTCTTTTAAAAGTGGAGGTTGTAATAACATTCCTTTGTTCTCTGTGGGACTTCACGCTGGGTTATAAGTATACTGCATTTTATACTACATATATTTGCTTAGAATCCATTAGATAAACTTTGCAAGTATCAATTACTCTTGTAAGCAATAGTTTTGTATTATGAAGTTTCATACCTGATTTTGTCTATAATTGATTCTGCCACGCTTCTAAATCTGTTGCCAGTTTTTCTCTAGCAGCTCTAGCTTTTGAAATATTAACATATTACATTTTAAACGAATAATACTCGAATTATAAAATGAAATGAATTGTTTTTCTAACCTAACATGAAAAAACTTTCTTATAAGATTTTCTTGCATAAATTGAAACTTCAGCCTTGTTTTGAATTCTCCAGCAGTAATCAGCCATCATATTTGCATTCCAACGACCCTGGTATCACTCTTCCATTGTGTGAATGCCCTGATAATAGCATTCTCCTTGTTCTTCACTAAAATCGCCTAAATTTTCTGGGAGGCGGTCTAAATGGCTGAAGAGCAAGTGCATCTTGATGCTCATGTTACATCCTAGTCTTTGAAAGTGAAACATGAGTTGCTCAATGTGTTGAATGTAGTCTGGAGACTTTTTATTTTCTGAGATTTTGCACAATCCAAACAAATTCAATCCATGCAGATTTCTCTTTATCTGCCATACAGTCAGTAAAATTGTGATCCTTTATTAGTTCCCTGATTTGAGGACTGTCAGTTTGGAAGTACTCAGGAAAGAAAACTCACTGTCCTCATCATCACTGACTTCTGAAAGAACTTGTAGTGTTACATCAGAAGTACTAGGTTGACTATCAGCCACAGGTTCTTTGCTGGTATTTAGAATTGGCCTAATAGCCGATTTTAAATTCGGATAAATCTATTGGGAACAAATTTTGCGGTTTATTCCGGTAATATTCACAACACAAAAATAACAGTCATCGTGATGAATAGTCAGTTCATGCCGAATCATAGGACCTTTGAACTTCAAAGTAGATCTTTTTTTACGAGCCCATAATCGCAATGATGTTACGCATCTGCCACAAACAAAATTTGGGATCCATGGCTCACTAAACACGTGTAATGGCATCCCAAAGAAGTCCTAGTAGGTCTATTTTATAAAGAAAACGCACTTAAACGACATTCTTGTAACATATATTCACCACAAACAGCAAAAAAACTAAATGCAGACATATCAATTTAATTATGGAATTTAATAATTTTTTGCACTAAAAAAATATATTAACAAACCACGTAACAAACTTTCAAGAAGGACCTGTATCACAAAAACTAGAACTGCTAGAAAAAACTGAGGGTAGATATGAAATCAGCGAACTTAAAATACTAAGGAACAGTTTAGAAACTTCATAAAACAAAAAAAGTTAATTTTTGTTTACCAGTGTTACTGATCAGGCATTGGAAGTTATTTTAGTAATGTTATGATTACTATAAATTAATAATAATAGATATTCAGTGACATGGATTGTTTTGTTATTATCTTTGGTCCTGTTAATGGATGGTTATAAGACAAATAAACAGAAATTACCTAATCATCAGTTTAACTAATTAGAATCTAACTAGAAAATTAAAGGTAAAATATTCTTTGAAGGTAAAAGGCAAGTAAAAGGGTGTAAAAACGCATTAATAACCTGTTTGCAGGTAAATTGCGAAAATAGGTCAAGGTTATGAGACCTGCGCGGTCTCTTTTGCTAGAATGATGCACCGCAGCCCCGCGTCACCTGCGACACCTCCGGGCGGGCGGAGGTTCGATCGCACGCCCACGCACGCTTCCTCACCACTTACCTCCAGTCCTTCACTGCATACAATTATTCTAGAAACATACCCAATCGATGCAGCGCTGCGCCCTCCAGCACCGATCTATTATTAGAATAAAATGCATAAGGCCCAAACAAATAAAATGATAATAAGTAGCTCACCTTGCGGCTTCTGTTCGGCCTGGTTGAAGAGGGAGAAGACGGTGGAGAAGCACTCCATGACTCCTCCCATCCATAATAACTTCTTCTTGTCTTCTTCCTCTTTTTGTGTTTCTTCCAAGGTTGGGAAACATCCTTGGAGCTTCCCCTCGAACATCCCCGATGCATCGGGGTCGTCCGGAGGACTCTCATCCATTTTGAAGGTTTGTTGTAGCGCACTTATATCTACACAAATAATTGTATATTAATATCACGTTTTTAAAAGAATAACCATTTTCGAAATACTAAACCATAACAAGGACACCACTCTATTTTACTTACATTACATCTGAGGCGTGCTCCATAGACGAACTGAATAAATTCCAGAGACAGGGAGCCACTCAATGTTGCCAACTTAAAAGCTGAAGGGAATCGTACCACAGAATAAAAAAAAACAACAAATGATGATTGAATACTAGCTTTTGCCAACGGCTTCGCCCGCGTGAATGTCGAAAATTATCCCAAGGGAACATATTTCCGGGATAAAAGTATCCTATGTGCTATTCCAAACTATAATCTATCATCTCGGTGCCAAATTTCATCCAGATCTATTCTGTGTGCTAATGCCGAGTTTTTTAACGTACTCGATCGTGATACTTTATACTATCTCTGTCAATTTCTAATATTTCCATATAAAAAAGAGTTTTCTCCTTACTGACACCATACGACGCATATTTCAACACAAATTGACGTTTACGTTGACGCGTTCCAGCGTGAGAAAAACTCGCAAGTCGCGCGGTCAGTAGTTTTTGCGTGAAATAGTAATAAACATACACACTTAGAAACCTTTTTAACAGTATCATTTTGATTAAATTCTTTTTAGAAAACTTGGATGATACAGATACCGGCACGGTTCTTGAGCGCTCGGCGGAAGAGTGGGGATCGCTTTGCGCATCGTACACTTATGACAAATAAAACGCACACCCGTTTATTATTTATTTTTTCTAAGTAACGGTCTACGTAATTTCTTACTTATAAGATTAAATAATGATTTATTAAATTGAGAAATGGAAATTGAGATCAAAAAAAAAGGTAACTAACAAAAGTATTTCTAATTTAAAATTATAACTTAGTTCTTATAGTTTGACAAAAATTACTAAAAAATCTACAACGTACCTACATACTTTTTTTGTTAACATTTTTGACCTCTAATTTCATTTGTTCGGTAAGTTAGAACTCAAATATGTTATGTGATTTTTTTATTAATTAGACCTTTGTTATAATAATAAAACGTGATATTTATCGAAAATATAGCAGGAAAAAAATTAATGTCAGTTTGTAATTATAGCAAAACTATTATTTTTAATTACTAACTATACTACTATACTTACAAACTATATTGTTTTTCATTTCATTAATGAACAAATGAAATTAGAGGTCAAAATGTTAACAAAAAAAAGTATGTAGGTACGTTGTTTTTTTGTAATTTTTGACAAACTATAAGAACTAAGTTATAATTTTAAATTAGAAATACTTTTGTTAGTTACCTTTTTTTTTGATCTCAATTTCCATTTCTCAATTTAATAAATCATTATTTAATCTTATAAGTAAGAAATTACGTAGACCGTAACTTAGAAAAAATAAATAATAAACGGGTGTGCGTTTTATTTGTCATAAGTGTACGATGCGCAAAGCGATCCCCACTCTTCCGCCGAGCGCTCAAGAACCGTGCCGGTATCTTGTATTCTGTCGAGTCGACAGCGCGTTGGAACGAAAGTCTACTTTTAAACTTCTAATATCCAAATACCTACAACAGGCAAAGATTTCGAACCCACTATGATGGCAAAGCAAGCTGTTTAAGCTATAGACTACAGAGCGTGAAATATACTGGAAAAAGAGATATACATACAGACACTCGAATGATTTCCCTTCTCTTGGGTAAATTTTAACACCACGCACACAACGCGCGAACGCGGGCGTTCTGGTTGAACGACGCGGTCAGGATGCCTCCTACTCCTATGTGGGTAATATCTATGTTACGTTATACAACACAAGGATCGCAAAACTCATCTCTTGAACGGTTGACCGCGTGACCGCTCTCTGTCTGATACAACCCTTTTAGGTACAATTACTATTTTCTTAATGACCCTCGGCAAACTTCGTGTTTCGTCAGTCGTTGGATTCTTAACAGTTGCCCTTTGCACTTGAGGTAGACCGGACGCTCTCAATCAACTTGGAACACAGACTTGGAAGGATTTAGACTTGTTAATACTCCTTTAACTTAATGTAATTTATTTTTAAAATGGGAGGAAATCTGCTAAAGTCACGGGCACTATAGATAGTTTTAAGCGTATACTTGTATTTTTACAAGAATCCGATAGATTCAATAAGGAAAGCAATGGTTATTTTCAAAAAGTTTAAATCATGTTTCTGAAACTTGTGGTGTTTCAGTTGGAACTAAAAAGAATAAAGTAAAAGAAAATAATAAAAAAGATTAAGCAGCTCCCTTCCCGTTACCAAATAAATAAACAGTATAAAGACCAAACAATTTCGTTTAAATTTGGACGAATTTGACTATTGTGTCATAAGATTATGTTATAAGATTTTCATTTACTCTTTAGGGAATTACCTTGTTTGAGTGTAAAAGGAAATTTGTTGGGCTGTAGCAGACGTATATTTATGAAACAAGACTCTGCGTGGTAATCTAATATAATTCTTATAGAAAATCAACTGTATGCTACACAGGTGTAGACTCGATTAGATTTGAAGACTTGACTTGAAATCAGCAGTCAACAATCATTTGAATTTGTTTACGTGCGATTGATTGAAAATAAAGAAACAACATGAAATATTCTGTTCGGCGAGGACTTAAATGAGTTTAAAAAACAAACCTCATTCCAACACACCCCGTCAATCAATTGCTTAAGCTAGAAGTGTTCTAAAGTTTCAACATAATATTTCTACTGGCACCCTGTATATTATAAACTTCAACATAATTTCACAAACACCTAACTGTCTTTAAATAACATCATAAACTTACACTAATTAACATTAATATAAGTTCTTATAAAATATAATTCTTTATCATAGATAATTACACACCCTATAAAAACTTACATCTATACTAATATTATAAACTAGCTGGCCCGCCAAACTTTGTTTTGCCATAAAAAGACGCTACCTACCTACCCTGCCTACCCTACCTACCCTACCTACCCTACCTACCCTACCTACCCTACCTACCCTACCTACCCTACCTACTCTACCTACCCTACCTACCCTACCTACCCTACCTACCCTACCTACCCTACCTACCCTACCTACCCTACCTACCCTACCTACCCTACCTACCCTACCTACCCTACCTACCCTACCTACCCTACCTACCCTACCTACCCTACCTACCCTACCTACCCTACCTACCCTACCTACCCTACCTACCCTACCTACCCTACCTACCCTACCTACCCTACCTACCCTACCTACCCTACCTACCCTACCTACCCTACCTACCCTACCTACCCTACCTACCCTACCTACCCTACCTACCCTACCTACCCTACCTACCCTACCTACCCTACCTACCCTACCTACCCTACCTACCCTACCTACCCTACCTACCCTACCTACCCTACCTACCCTACCTACCCTACCTACCCTACCTACCCTACCTACCCTACCTACCCTACCTACCCTACTAACCATACCAACCCTACCAACCCTACCTACCCTACCTAGTCTCTCGCGATCCCCCTCGCGAAACATGATTAAATTACTAAAATGGCTATTAAAAATTAGGGGTTGGTGATAAAAGGGTGAAAATTGAGGATTGTATGTATTTTTGTATGTTGTATCATAAAAAAATAGAAACTAAAAATTTTGTCTAAAAAATAAATAAAAAAATTTTGGGGTGGACTACCCCTAACATTTAGGGGGATGAAAAATAGATGTTGGCCGATTCTCATAGATACCGGATAAGCACAAAAAATTTCATCAAAATCGGTCAAACCGTTTCGGAGGAGTATGGCAACGAAAACTGTGACACGAGAATTTTACCTATATATTAGATGTGAATGTAAGTTTGTTTGTTACGCTTTCACGCAAAAACTACTGAACCGATCACCATGAAACTTTGTACATATATTCTTGGAGGTATTAAAAGTAACATAGGACACATAATATTACAAAAAAAAAAATAATGTCTTCACTGTGAGCGAAGCCGCGGGTAAAGCTAATAAAAAAACCTATATATCAAACGAAAGAAATGCACTAGTTCACTTTAGTCCGCACTTAAACACTAACACTATCACAAAGTCACAAGTTTTCGCTGACATCGTTCAAACTTCACAGGTGGTAAACATTTTGAGAGTATACCAGCTATTAGTGATCCCGTTGGACGAAATTTAACCGTTCTATTATTCGCATCAATTGCATCTAATAATATTTCACATCTATGAGTTTACTACTTTTATTCCTAATTTCCTTTTTCATTAGCCAAATTGCTGATTGGTTGTCCACTCTCATCTCAAGTTCTAATTTTTCATTCGTGATTTCGTGAGGTCTCTTAAAAGCAAAAGTTCCTTGCAACATTCAGCTGCAGCTATAAATTCAGCTTCTGTACAGCGCTACTACAGAAGCCTGGCTGGAGGCTATAATGTAGCTTAGTCTCTACAGGGTAGTCCGGTTAAGCAGTATCCGGTCACTTTGACCGAACTGTGAGACGCAACGTAGAAAAAAAAAAAAAAAAAGCGCTACTACAGACTGTATTCTTGAGCTCCATGCCACTGGTCCACCGTTCAACCAAATCACGAAACCCGAAGTATTATGTCTAGTGTCTGAATACCCCGCGAAATCCGAATAAAACAACTAATACTTACTTAAATAATTATATGCAACTATGGGTACAATAGTGGTCTTTCACTCTTCCTTTAAAAACGAATACAAACTTTTAAGCAGAAAAATGCAGTAAGAGTAAGTACGCGGAATACACGGTACCGTATCAGTTTCTTGAATACTTCCTGATGGAACCAAAAAACACTCTGAATGCACTATATGACTTTTGATATCTTGTTAAATATATAAATGACGATTGAGATGAATGGGAAAATCAAATTCAACTATTTGTCTGTTCAAAATGCATGGAGCCCGGCCATTTTAAAGCATGTCGGCTGAGGATATGCGGGGAGGAGCGTGCGTTTCTTAAGTTAAATTACATTTCAAGTGCTTTTTGTATTACTGATATCTTATAACAACACTGTTGCCGCTAAAGAAGAAATATTTAAAAAAAATGACGTATTTTCGATGAACTTGCAATGCAGATATTTCATGATTTTATAGGTAATATTAAGTAGCTTCGTAAATAATATTTACCAAACTATTTCAGAACGTTACGAATAAATCTCAAGATGACAACTTATTACTTGACAATGACAATCGATGACGCAAGACGCAAGATTGTCATTGGCTGGCTGGGGGCAAAAGTCAAACCCAAGTGAGTGCGGATGCGGTACCCAGCCAAAATTTAATTTACAATAATTCCATTCATACTATCTAGCTTACAAAAAATCAATTTTTATTGCTGGTTATTAGAGTATCTTTATATTACTGAACAGTAAGTCGCGAGAGAGCCCATTGTGTTGGTGTTTATCTTTTGAGCTGACGTGATCGTGTAAGCAAAATGGATAAAAGATTATCTTTACAAGAACTATACGCAATTTACAAGCGATGGGTGATTAACAATCCTGGGGTAGTGACGGACGTCGAGACAGTAGCCACCTGGTCTTCTTACTTCGTGGCTGGGAAGATAAATAAATCGCCCATTGTATCAGAACTGGTTTACTCGCTGTCCAAGCTTGTGTCACTGTTCAACGACAGGCTTATAAGAGAGGCATACGGCACGGATGAGCCGTACTACGGGCTCCGGGAACAGATCAAGCTGTGGCTGACAGTCGTGCACTACTGTGAAGTGTTCGTAGAGCTGCTTGTGAAGAATAGATGGGGCACGCGAGGGAAGTGGACCATAGCGACTTTGCTGCAGGTATTCAAGTGCTCCTCTGCACTTGTGCTGCTCTTCAGGTTCAAAGAGCTGCCAATTGCGCATCCCCCAGTAGCAGCACTGCAGAGAAAGAAGTTTACAGAAGGTAAAGAGACAGATGAGAATTCCAACTCATTCTTTACTCTTCGGAGATCAGGACGACTCATCCGACGAGTTGACGGCGCCCCATCGGTAGCATTCCGTGATTGGGAGCCCGTGAAGATAAAGGATGACAGGCCCGGAGCAGCTGCCAATGTGAAAGATTTGGTTTATGCTGAGTCACTGCACATCCTGAAACCCCTGTTACATTTAGCATCTATGAGGGTGTTTGGAACAAAGGCTTGGAAGCAGTGGGCCATAGCCCTCTGTGTGGACATAGCAAGTATGAGGATGTACAGCAAATACATGCAAGACTTGACTTATGAGCAGCGGCTTGAGATAAGCCGTAGAAAGTTGAGCTTAGTATTGTACCTACTGAGGAGTCCAATGTACAATGGTTATTCAAAGAATGTCATTGAGAATACATTGACATCTATGGCCAAAAAGGTACCTGCCATGTCATTTATTTGTTCACCAATCATACAGTATTTGAGCCACTGGCAAGATATCTACTTCTACATGTGGGCCTCATAGGCAGTTTGTGACAATAATGGGTATGGAAATCATAAATTGGACTTTACTAATAGGATATAATATGTAGGTGGTGTAGTTTGAATAAGGTATTATGTTTATATTCATGGCAGTTTATTCTATGGCATACCATGTTGTGGTTGTTGACCCTGAACTTGCGTTCACAACATTGTTTTTGACATTATTGTTGAACTTGTTATCAGGCATTAAAAATGTGAGAATGTTTTATTCAATCATGAGAATTTGCATAACACATTGAACAAAAACCAAAACTATATTTTTCTAATTTGAATGCAAAAGTGAAACACAGTGCTTTGTTTACTTTTATTTAATGATTAATTTGCGAATGCAAGCTTTTCAGTTCCAATACAGTACCTATATGCAATAAAAAGTAAATTATTATTGAAATTACCGTATGAATGTTCAATACTGACCATTACTTTCGGTTCTTTTAACTTAGTAGCATACGTGAATTGTCAGATGCACTAAAGTGATGTTTGTATGACATGTTAGTAGCTAATTGATTGATGCAAGTGTTTCAAATAGCGGAGATATTTAAAAATGCATGAACTGTAGCCGTAACAAGTAATTATAAAGGTCATATCAATTGTTGCTTTGATTCAGTCAATTTTGATTTACTGCTCTTGCTTTGTGTATATATTACATTTATAAATGGGTCAAAGTATGCTTGTATAGCCTGCATCTAAGCAAGTTAAGTGCTACACATTCAAAGTGACCATAACCATATATGCACCAATATTAATTATTACTGTATAACAACTGTTTAATCAACTCAATAGGGAATATGCTTGAAAAATAAATTTTTATGTGACCAGTTTATTGTTATAATTCGAAATATATTAGTGTCTCTCTTTGATAACTCCGTTTTCTATAGCAGTTGTATGGGCATTATGCCATGTACTCCAAGCTCTCTTTTTAATCCTCAAATTTCATGCTTTATAACTTCTCTGTCTGTAATCAAGATATTTAATACATCTTTCATATTTGTTAATAAGTATTTCATTAAGCAAATAAAAAAATTACATGCATATTCTCTATTGTTTTTAAGTCATGGCTTCATTTTTAAATATTTCACTATTTTTTCAAATTCAAGGTCAGCAATGTTATTGATTGGTCCCTATCAAGAATACTATTGATCAGTATTTCTAGCAATAACAAATTTTATTCATCAACATATGGTCAGTTTTCTGTATATTTAATGTATTGCTGTGCTCACTCATACTGAAATGCCTACGTAACTATTATTCGAATTTGGATGTGTGAGTTTACTCTTCTCTGTATAGAAACTTTCGCGAAATCTAAGCATAATGAGCACATCTATCTTCACATAATAATTTCTTGCATTTATTGTCACATCTCATATATTACTAAACTGTTTAACACTTAGCCTTCATATTCTTGTCCATTATTTGCACTTGATGTTTACATGTGTATGACACATCCTTAACACTTAACTAGTATTTTCTGTTTGATCTTCATAAAATCATGTCTATATATCCCTTTATAGAGAGAGAGGTAAGCGAGAAATTGACAAAATTATAACTTTTATATTAAACTCCAACATATTATCTCTTCGCTTGTTTTTATTTGAAATAGAAAGCTTGCTATGTAAAGTCTATAGATAGTTTTGTCTATTTTTCTATTTATATGGACGATAAATAAAATATTCTATAATTATTTGCACTAGTAGCACTAGTAGGTTCTGTAATAATACAATAGCCTTATTATAAGCAACTTGTGCCAATTCTTTCTTGTATATCTAAGTAATGAAATAGAATTGGGTTCTTATAATAATAACATAATTTAAAATTATCATTCTAATTGTTTTATCTCTTCACTAAAATGTACCAAGTAGTACAATAATCTTTAAGATCATATTAAAATTTAAAAGAAACTCAGTCTATTAGTACTGTTTTGCATTATTTAATACAACTATGTGATTAATGGGTGTTTTATTAGAGAAATATTTAGAATGTTTATCGGCCAGAAAATATTTACTATACACCGTGAAATTTAAATGGTTGTTTTCCCGCAGCGAAATGGTTTTGTCTATGTAATACAATCGTTTCGTAGTTATTTAAAATATTAGAAACAAAAACTGGCATATTTAACATTGTGAAAAACTAAACTCGAAAGCGATCACGAACCAATAGTATACCTCCCGATGTCTACGGCCGAACGACAGCAGGCCGTTGACCCGGGTGCTAGGTCACCGTCGAAAGGATTAGGTTCGAAGGCGGCTCCGTTTGATCATGTTACGCGCGGGCTAGATTATGCCGTATAATTACACGCGAGAGCTTATTTTACTTTAAACATTTAATAAATCGGTCTTTTCTTTGTCGGCTTGTGGCTCGCTCGTTTGTTTTGCGTGCAAACTTTTATGCCGTATCACCACGTGCGAGAGCTTATTTGGGTTTGACCATTTACGCATCGCTTTCCTTTGAGGGCTGCGGCGCCGGCGCGTGCGACGTCAGTATTACCTACAATACATGTTACGTCTAGTGTTACTATTAAAGGCCGCGAGGCCATTGACCCACGTGCTTTTCAATCAGCTGTTATCCAACATCTTATTCAAATTTTCCCTTCATACTTTTACGGGCTTAGGACCGTCATAAATACTTTTTTATCTGCAATTTATTGAACACAAAATTAAATTAAAAAAGAAAACTAAGAAAAATTAACCAAAAAAACTAATTTTCTGAATTAGATACTTAAAAAAGTATTTGAGGCGTATTTACAAAATTTGAATCAACTTATTTACAATAATTTTAATCAACTAAACTACTACTATTTACAAAAGTACGAGTAGGTACTTACACTTCCCGGTAACGGAGTAAATGTTCGAAGTGTAAGCCATTCCGTTCTACACACAATCGCGCACGTTTTAATTGGTTCTCTTTTAATTTAAACAAGGTGTCTCTGTCACGACGTACGATATCAAAAGCGTCCACTATCGCAGCTACTAACGCTTCGCGACTTTCGTGTTCCTCACGATACACTAGGCGTTTGAGCTCAGACCACAAGTAAAAGTCTAACGGAGTTAGGTCCGGGCTTCTTGGTGGCCAAGGCACTGGTCCGCCGCGTCCGATCCAGCGCTGGGGAAACACCAAGTTCAAGTGCTCTCGCACGGCACGGTGATAATGAGCCGGGCACCCGTCTTGCTGAAAATAAAGGTTGTCCACGGGCACCGCTAGCGGAAGGTCGTCTAATAAGTCCGGGATAACATTTCGTAGCATTTCCAGGTAGGTTCCACCTGTTAAGTGTCCTGCCACGAAATGCGGCCCTATGAGGTGGCCATTCATTATGCCGGCCCACACATTGACACTAAAACGCACTTGATGCGCACACTCGCGAATTACGTGTGGGTTATTAATTGCCCAAAAATGTTCGTTACGCTGGTTGAAAATACCAACTCGAGTAAAAGTTGATTCATCCGTCCACAAAATGTTCTTATCTTGGTTGGCGATCAACCACTGACAAAACGCAATTCTGTTCTGGGGGTCATTTTCGTGGAGAGCGTGAACACCGCGAAAATGATAAGGATGCTGTCCTTCAGAGTTGAGTAGTTGCCAGACGTGGTACTGGCTTACGCCAAACCTAGCCTCGGCCTGGCGCGTACTTCGACGCGGATCCCGTTCGAAGTACTCGATGATCTCCTCGTCGAGCGCTGGCAAAATAACGGCTGGTCGACCTCTGCCCTGTGCATGTGCCGGTGCATGGAACTGTCCATGATCTAGTAGCCGCTGTGTCGCCGCTACGATCGTCCGTGGAGATGGGACTTGGGGGTTCAGAACCCCGCGAAGACGGAGCGACTCCAAGTGTTGCCGCTCTGCGTAAAGTCGCCGGGCAGCATGGGAGTCATAATCAGCCCTAGCATACAGCTGCACCATAGCGACGTACTCCACATTGCTGTAATTGTAATGTCGATCCATTGCAGTTTACAGTGATGGCGCGTGCTGCGCCTACGACATTCGCGGGAAAACTAAGTAGGTCAGGGTCGCGTGCCGCACGGGTAAAATAGGCGTCGGCGGCTTCGTTTGAAATTGTTGCGCGCAGGCTAGTTTATGCCGTATCACTACACGCGAGAGCTAATTTTACTTTGAACATTTCTAAATCGGTCTTTTCTTTGTCGGTTACGCGGTGATTTTTTGTATTGTTCGGTGCAAACATTTTATGCCTTATCACTACGTGCGAGAGTTTATTTTGGTTTGAAATTATTTTGTGCATTGGTTTTCTGTGTAGGTGGTGACACGAGTAGTACCTACAAGTTACGTCTAGAGTTACTATTGTTACTCACTTTTTCGAGTTGATGAATATTTTTTTAATTATTTTAAAACAGAAACATCGTTATTTATTTACTTTAACTCTATACTTCGAAAGTACTCCTTAAGGCAAGTCGTTCTGCCGCGGGAAAACAACCAATTAAATTTCACCGTGTATATTATGCATACTGCACAAAAATTGGCTGTTTCATGGGCCATGGTCAAAATGACCTGAATAGGCATCTACCTACTTTCTTGTGTTGTGCAGAGTATTTTGCTTTAATATACATGGGATAGATACATTTATTATAAATATTCAATGGTAGAAAATCTAAACATTCCATTAAACTGTAAATATCGTTATATTTTTAATAATAATAATTATGTGTTGTAAAGATTGTTGTGATTCTTGAAGTTTTCAATGTTTCTCAGATATTGATGAAAAAATGCTGAGATAAGTTTTTAACTTGTGTGATGTCAACCATACATCATTTTGCTCTAGAATATAGTTCTTGCATAGAAATCGCTTTTCACTACAAAGCTAAAAATGGATATTTATGACGATATATGTATGTGTACCTATCATTATGAAGTAAGTTGTTGTGAAGACCACTTGTTTTCAGTGTTAAACAATTAGTGAAGGTAGCCCCAAACACTGAAAAAGCCCCAATGTAACATTTATAATGATTAGATGATGTAGTTACGAGTTGAACAAAATGGTGGTGGAAACCTGTCTTAGGATTTGTATTAAAATGTGTTTATTTACACAGCATAGCCAGCGGATATAAAGCTCTCATGGGGGGGGGCTAACAAATGGTTAGTGTTTTCTAAGAGATCTGTAAATAAAATGTATGTTAAATTAAAATGTTGAGCATCTCTGCCCCTAACAATATTTGCTGACAATAAGGTTGGTTATCCCTGGCTTAGTGTAGGACTTGTAATGTAAGGTTTGGCATGTAGGTACCTAACTAACTTAGGTATCTTTAGTGTAAGTCTTTTGGTTTGGTCAGTTTTCTATACTATTGTGAATTGTAATTGGTATTTTTATATTGGAACTAATTTCTCATATTATTACATGATTACTGTTTGAACTGCTAAAATGCACTAAGGCAAATGATTATATTAATAAAATATGCTTGTTAGCTTTTGCAATTATGTAGCAACTAGCGACATCCATTTTTTTCAAACTACATTGTTCGAAGGGTACAGTTTCGCGCTTTGTATTTGCTCCGGTGGCTTCGCGTCTGCGTGACTGTTGGCTCGGTTTCTGCTCTGAGTTTTAATAGCATAACTTTTCTGAGCAATTATCACATTATGAGATATCTGCATTACAAGCTTTTTGCCACGGCACTCGCCGTTTAGTAACAAGAATGCAAAAATATATCTTACATTACATACCTATTTCTTAAACTACTGGCTCACAAGTGTTTGCTGCCTAGAACACTTATTCCATATATCTCTTGAGAAACATGTTGATATATGTCTTACAAATAAAATTCATTGATATTGAACATTTTGTATTTAATATAGGTACTTTTGTAAGTCTATTTAGAATCCGAACTAATCTGTGCCTTTTAGATAATGTACCTAGTAAATACATATTGAACCTATAAATTGCATCTATAAAATACATAGGTACTAATGATATACCTGTTTAACTTGCCTACTAGTGCACTTACGGAAATAATGATATGAGTACCTACCTATCTGCTTACACCTGAAAATGTATATTTAAATGTATGATTTAAAATACACATACAGTAATGGATTTAAAATATACCTAAGTATAATATGATTTATATTAGTTACAATTCCTAATAAAAAAAATGTTCAGGTGAAAATGATTTAAATGATTCCCTGCCGGCGTCTTTGTTTCCTGATAGCTACAACCTAGGGGTCTTCAAGTCAAGAGTGAATAGGTTACTTCTAGGCAAGCGTGCTTCACCTTCGACCACATCATCTCTTAACATTCAGGCGAGTTAATGGTCAAACGCGAGCCTATAACAAATAAAAATAAAATACTGTTTTCATTACCCGACTTTCAAAAAAAGGAGAAGGTCCTTTGTTCGATTAACGATTTCTCTGTCAATTCGGGATCGATTTAGATAAAAAATATTTAAATGTTCTCTCGAGGTGGTCCCATAGTCACCAAGACAGAATCTGATGATCCCTTCGAAATCAAGCTCAAATTTTATAGCAATACGTAATATAGGGAGTTAGGTATTTTCATCCAGCATTTGCATTTTGAAAGTATCATTTGGTGAATCATCAAACAGATGACAACTGGAACTTCTCAATGATAAGTGTGTTATGTGTTTAAGGAATATATCTCTAACAATGGAACGACTGTGATGAGGAATGGACATTATTCGAGTTTCATTAGCGTGGCGACGATGGGAAAAAAACCGAAAATGTATTTGAATACCAACCGCCAAACAATTATTTACGTTTTGAACATCGCCATTACTGATATTAAGTCTGATGATCTAGACCCGTGCAGCAAGCTTATCTGGCCCAGTGTAGAACTAACGTACCTTGTCAAGAAAAGCAACAAGTCTGTAATTTTCTGTTACTTACAGTAACTGGGCCAAGTGAGCTTATTGCACCATAGGTAGGTACGTATGTGCTTTTATGTTGCATGAAGTTTTAAAAATAAATAAATAGGTTATCCACTTATTAAACAAGATACAGGCGCTGCACTACACACTATAAATATGAAAGCTGTCATAAATTCGTCTTCATCGTCCATACCGCAAAATAGAACACCGCTTTGTGTTCATAGTCCATACACTATAAAAAACACAATAAAATACCTACTTTTTAGCTTACCGTGCATTGCCAAGCCAAACGTTTATGCAAAACTCATCTTAATCGGTTTTGGATAACTGCTTTCAAAATCAGTTGCAAGATTTGACCCCAACACACATACATTGCAAGTTAAACAAAAGCTTGTAATTACTAGAGTCGGTTTATAAATGCAAAGAACGTGTCAAAGCTTATGGCGGCTTTACATTCTTGCCAAGCCTTGGCAAACGTCTTCAAGCCCCAAGCGTCCAAAAAACTCGCTTGGCATTTGGAAGTCGTTTTCATGCTTGTGAATGCGTCAGTGTGCTACGTACACCCAAGCATGGCGGACACCGAACCTTTTCTTTTTATCTTTATGATTAACGTCTTTGGGGTTCCTTATAGAGGATTCGCTCTGGGAATATTCCAGAAACGATAAACTCTCTTCGTTCGACTCATTTTAAACAAATAGCTAAACATGCACTCGTCCGTCGCGGTATCACTAAACGCGCACCAACGTGTGAATGGTCTGAATTCGCTCGCCGCAAGCGCCCTTTGATCTGTGTCCCAAAACCGACACGAGACCGGATCGGAGACAAGCGTCAACAAGATCACGCAAGCCATGCCAAACGCCCGCGTTACACGCTTCTACTTGTGGACGCGCTTCACGCTTCTACTTGTGGACGCGCTTGACGAGCCTTGGCAAGCATGGAAAGGCACCAATGCCAAAGTTTGATAGCCTTTCTTTTTTTTTTTATAGGCTTTCAGGATTTAGTAAAGTTTGACAAATACTCGACTTCAAAATTCTGTCAGAAATCGGTGCCTAGATTCTAACAGTATGAAAACAGAAGGTGCCATTACATTATAATTTTATCTAAGGCAATTAACCAGGCTGCGTGTGAATTTGTTCATTTATTGTTTTTTGAGATACTTGCCTACTTTCAAATATGCTTTCATAGCGCTACCACAATGGCTTAGTGAGTAAATATAAATTCTGGGTCACAAATAAAACAAAAACAATCTTTAATCTAGTTTATTATTTGAATGTATTGTGTTACAATATGAATTGAAAATAATTATCTAAACATAATTCTGTACGGACCATAAAGATCGATGAACGTATATAATGTAAAAGAACCTAATAGAATACTATAAAATTATACAGAGTCTTAAAAATTAATTATAAATATTTGTACATATTGCAAAGTATACTTGATCTTATAATAAATTAAACTTGGGACGAAAATATAATATATAGGAATTAAAGGCTACCAAGTTTTTATCAAAGTCGATAGACGAATAGTCGATAAAGATATTAAATAGTTTTGATAAATTTTTCCTAAATAGTAAATAATATTCGAATATTTTTGTTTGGTAATCTTAAGAATCACAGGAGGACGGTAGGAAGGCAGAGTTAAAATGTAATAGTTCTTTAGGATTCATCTATCGACTTCGGAAGGCAACAGAAAAACATAAGAGAAAATGTTAATATAAAAATAATTTGAGAGATTTCAATTTTATTTACTAATCATCAAAAAAATCTTCTTACAATCATGATAATTATTAATATATAAGACATTATGTATGCCTGATAAAACTATAAAACGAGAGTACTTTTAAAATTTACTAAAATCTTAAAATAATTGGAATAAAACCGGCTTACATCTCAACATGTTGTGAGAAATGTACTGATTGAAATGCAACCGATACTGATATTAAAAAGTGTGATATTTCGTGACATTTAAAACGTGATAAACTTGATATGTCTTGTGTATCGGTCGCAGATCACACGAACATGATTTCAAAGAAAGTTTATTATTTTATAACTAGAGTACTGGCTGAGCCTCAGTACAAAATATCAAGTTTCAATCACTCCATGCACGCGGTTTACCATCATAATCAGACTTCGTCTTTATTTAACGGCTGCCAACGTGCGACCAACTTAACCAATCCTTAAAATCTAACATTACAATAATAAATATAGGCCCAATGACACACATATGTAGGCCAACATAGCTACTGCAGGGAACCTCGTCCGAAAGGGCTCACAAACGAAATGTTATTAAAGGATTTATAGGTTTAAAGTAAGTGTTATAAAAGAACCTTATCCAATACAAAGCCCTAAATACAATCTTCGGACGAGCGGTAAAGTATAAGCAACTGCACACGGATATAATGTGGGCCTTTTCAGCACAAATTATTATACTCAACGAAAAACTTTAACATAATGTGGCACCTAATATGGACAGAATTATAACAATAAGTAATATATATTTTATACAATTTTCTAAAACGATTTTTTTATAATCTATATATAATACATAATAGAATTTGTTCAACTAAAATTTAAATACTTGGTTCACATTGACGTTTTTGCGTCGTTCAACTTGGACGACGCGACGAAGTAAATTTGCAGAGCAAAAAAAGTTAAAACAAATATAATTTGTAATTTTGACTGTGGACGTTTTCTGTCTCAAACGCTTAAAGTTCTATCTCAACGAAGCATGACCTGGCGCTCATTGGCTTTCAAAAACTTCAGCCATTAGAAAAAAAAAACTTTAAAGGTGGCCAAATTGAAAAAAAATATATCTCGTAACGGTCTGACCCTTACTACTCCGGCCATTCAAGAAGTGTGCAACAAAACCGTCAATGTCACTGCCAAAATCCCGACATAAAAACGGTACCTACATATCTCTCCTAGATGTAGATCATTTTGAATTTAGTCTGTGATAAAATGGGAGACGGTAAAGTAACTCAAAGCCTTATTTAAAAAAAGAATCTAACCATAGTTTGAATACAGATCTACTAATCAGTGCTTAGACTAATCCTACGATCAAAAATAAAAAAAATAAGGCTCTAAATGCTTGTAGTTCGACAACGTTCAAGAGTTTCATCATTTGCAACATAGACTTAAAGAACTGGATTAAGCGTTTCGTCTGAATGTCAAGTGAATATGGTCAGATGTTGTCCGATTTTTTGATATCCGAAGGGTTGACGTCACGCCGTCCGTGACAACTTCGAAATAGCAGCACTTTTGCTTTGACTCTACATCATCACACATACATCTACAGATTATTCAATTTTGTGACAGTAATCGCCAACCCGCCTTGAGGAAGCATGGTGAATAATCCACGTGTATTTTTTATGGGAAGAGACCTTTGCCCAGTAGTGGGACAGTAACCGACTGGTATTATTACTATTTGTGATGTGCATGCCTTGTCCAGTTTTCTGATGTTTTTTCATACAAGGTATTGACGCTGAAACGACATTATTAGAGCTCTTGGTTTACATTTGTGAAATTTATGTGGGGATCTTGTTTCAAAAACAAGATGGTCGCGTCAGTTCAGTGTTTAGCCGCGCGCCTAAATATCCCTGTAGCTCCTCTATATGGTAATATTTAATATATTAGCAATTGTTTTGGAGTGGATGAAAGTATTCGAGAATATAAACCAATTCAACTAAGTAATCATCACTAAAATATGAAAAATAAAATCATTCTGTTCTCTACATATAGCCGAGTTATACGAACTAAATGTACTGAACAATTCACTTATTTTTTCATATTTTAAAGTTGATCCAGTAAAAAGTTTTCATATTAATGAGGACTTACACCTCTCAAAAAATAGAGAAGAAAATAAAAATTATAAATAATTGCATACTCGAAAGAAACGGATAAAGGCGAATAAAATATGACTTGTCCAGTAGGGGAATGATTGAACTAATTCGTCCCTATTACGACTGAGGCTGGAATGTAAATCAAAATGGATTGGTCGATAGCCATATTCTATTCGGCATATTTAGGTTCTTCCGAAGAGACACAATGGATATTTCAAACGTTGTTAAACTATAGAATGGTTTACGCCGTACGGCATCTCCTACTAACTCTCCTTGCTCAGATGACGGGAGCGAAGAGCGACGAGCTATTCTGGAAAGAGAGGAAAAAGATCGTATTAGTACGAAGACTATAATTTTTTTTATTTTTCATTGTTTAAATATTTATTTCAGGCAAACAAACAGTTACAAAAGAAAAATTACTTATGTCTAGCCCACGACATTATCTAAACTATTTTACCAATTCTGTAGCGTTCACGAAAAAGAACACACTACTTTTTTTTTCAAAATTGTGTTATATCTAAGCATCAGGAAAAAAAATTCAAAAAATCTAGCAGATGCCCCTTGCATCTGCTAGATTTTCTATCAAAATTTTGTCTTACTTCATTATACACGAAAATAACATAAGTTCAACTGGCAAATCTGACATCCAAAATCACATCTGACATCCAAATTCACATCTGATAACTTAAAATGGCACATTTGACGACGATCAGGCTGAACGGGAACAAATGCATAGATATGAATTTTATTTCAATAGGACTTTGATGTCTTGTTATGTAGAAAAGGATTATTTCATAGGTGTTACATTGAAAAGATCGATCTACAAATTATATTCCTTTTATATCTGTGAATATTCCTAAATAAAACCAATATTATAAAAAGAAAATAATCGTTTAAAGTAGTAGTAGTAAAGTTTTGTGTAATATTAATATCGAGAAGAGTGGTGGGGTCTATTACATAAGGACACATCGCAGCGCGTCGTAGGAATAGCACGTACAAATTGTGACGTTACCGCTCCGCTCGTATTGCGCTCGCGAAGCGAATAAAATAAATATTAAGTTCGTGGGTAATTAACTAGATTCTTTAAAAGAAATGGAGTGTCTTAAATGTAGAAAAGTACTTTCTAAGAAAGGATCTCATTTTATATGTCAAGGACAGTGCCAGGGTACCTTTCATAGAAGCTGCGTGAAAGGTTTGGCAGGCGATATGAAAGCGGGTAAAAACAGAATATATTGCAATAATTGTGAAGAAGATGAGTCGGATAATGAGGACCAGGAGGAAGACGACCGAGAGCCAGATAAGATCCTAAAGGATATACAAAAAAATGTCCGGGCAATTCCTGGACTCATCAAACAACTGGAGTCCATAAAACATAGTATGTCACTACTATCTGATAAATACGACACTCTACTAACTGAACATGAAAAATCGAAAGATATAATACATAAACTAGAAAAGACGGTAGAACACATTAACAACAAGTGTACATACCTGGAAAAATGCAACGTCGCGTTAGAACAACGTGTGCACGATTTTGAGCAAAGTACACGTAAACATAACATCGAAATTGTAGGTGTAGAACAGATGCCGGATGAAAACGTAAAGGAAATAGTAAACAATATCGGAAAGATGATTGACGTCAGCAGCGATGATATAGATTGGGTCAGGAGAAACCAACCAAGAAAACAAGGCGTAAAAACTGCTTCAATAATCGTCGGATTCAAGACCTCGGGAACCGAATCCCGTGACGCCTGGCTGTCTCAACGTCGAAAACTCTCGGATATCACGAGTGACAAAATAACCGGTGGTGCCAACAATAGTAAAATATATATAAATGAAGATCTGACTAAGGCTACTAGAACACTGCTATGGAAAACAAAGAAAGAACTGCACAATATTTACAAGTATATATGGATTTCCAAAGGAAAAATATTAGTCAAGAAAAATGAAGATGAAAATTCGATCTGGGTGAGGTGTGATAATGACATCAACGATCTACTCAAAACAAAACCAAAGGTACATGATTAATGTGTTTATTCTTGACGGGTATATTCATAATATTCACGTAGTAAGTAAGTGTTTAGAATTGTATCAAAATTCACTATCCTAGACAATATTGATATAATTTGTGATAATACAATTACAACATCCGAAATAGAAAATTTAAAAACGTGGATATCATCTGTTAAATATAAAAATGACCTTTGTATTTTACACTTAAATATTAGATCTTTAAAAAAGAATTTTCACGAATTAACTGTTACTTTACATGATAATTTAAAATATATCGACATAATTATAGTTACAGAACCAAACATTAATTTTTCCATGGTAAACTTCTATAATTTTAAAGGATTTAATATCCATAGTGTTACAAGAACGGGGCGAACCGGGGGTGGAGTACTAGTTTACACGCGCGAAACTTTGAAGGCACGAGCGAATGAGACGGAATGTATACAAAATATGAAATCGGCAGAGTGTGTTTCCATTGCGCTCGACAGGGAGGGTGATCTGATTTATTTGCTATGTATTTACCGACCACCAAAAATTAACAAACAAGATAAAACCAGACAATTTCTCGAAGAATTACGTAAAATATTAGAAAATTTGCCAATAAAGAGTAACTTAATTATATGTGGAGATATAAATATAAATTTATTAAAAAGTCAAGATTGCCGGGTAATGGAATATGAAACTTTATTAGCTGAATTTGGATTAATTAAATGCATAAATAAAATAACACGTAAAGAAATCATGAAAGGAAATGTTGTTGAATCATGCTTAGACCATATATATATTAGGGCACCTTCTGCACAAATTAATTCCGCGGTAATACGGCAAAAAATATCGGATCACTTTCTAGTGTCAGCCGCAGTGCAGTGGAACCGCACTACACAAAATAGCGTACGAGCTGGCAACAGCGCATCGCTAGGACGCGGGCGATCGGCTGACGTACGGAGTGGGAGAAACATGCCTACCGGGAGTCGCCGTGTTCTTGATAATAAGCTAGTTCGAGAACGATTATTGAATACTGACTTTAAAGCATTGTTATCTATCGAATGTCCAATAGAATTGTATAACTCGCTTAAGCAGCTATTTATTGATATCTACAATGATTGCTATAAAACTGTAAGCGTTAGTGTAAGCTCTAGAAATAAAAGTTGGGTTACGGATTATTTAAAAGATTTAATAAAGGAGAGAGATAGACTGTTCAAGGTTTGGTGCAATGACCCAAAGAATATGATAAAAAGATTAGAATATACTAAATATAGAAACAAATGTTTTAAAACCATAACGAAATGTAGCAATGAATATGATAAACAAAGTATTATTAACTGTAATAAAAATATTAAAAAGATATGGGATAGAATAAATATATTGTTAGGAAACAGCAAGCAATCGCTAGATACTGTGATATTATCTAATATGCACATGCAGGGAAATACGAAAGCTATAGCGGATGGGTTTGCGTCTACATTTGATGAGGAAATCCAACAAATTAAACATATATGTGACGACAAATGGCTAAGTAGACACAATTACGTAAAAAAACCTGACAAAAATATGAGGTGGCAACCAGTGACTTATAATTACGTTGCGAAAATTATCAAAAATATGGACGCTAACAAATCGCCTGGAAGCGACTTCATACGCATGTCAGATTTAAAAACAATAGTTAACGAAGTAAGTCCAGTTATAGCGAAGTTAATTAATTTATCCGTAGAAAAACATAAATTTCCCGAAAAATTGAAAGAAGCAATAATACGTCCTATATATAAAAAAGGCAACCGCAAGATGTACTCTAATTATAGACCGATAGCAATTTTGTCCAGCATTGACAAAGTTATAGAAAAATGCATAATAAATCAACTTGGTACCTACTTACGCACACATAACATAATAAATAAATCACAACATGGTTTCCAAAAAGCAAAGAGTACTAATACATTACTGTCTAATTTTACCGACGAAATTAACAGCTATTTAAATGATAAGAAGTTTATAGTTGCAATATTTTTTGATTACAAAAAAGCTTTTGACACCTTAGAAACAAACACTTTAATAACATCTTTAGAAGAGTGTGGTGTGGAGAAGCCTCTGAAGGAATGGTTCAGAGACTACCTCACATCACGCTCTTACCGGGTCAAGATAGGCGACACGATGAGCGATGAAAAATGGTCCGATGCGGGGTACCGCAGGGCTCAGGAAGTGGTCCCGTCATGTAAATAGTCTGTGCAATGTGCTACAGCATTGCTCGGCGCATATGTTCGCGGATGACCTCTGCGCCTTGCGAGCCGGCACGGACCTCGCTGAAACATGTCGGCTGGTGCAGCAAGACGTGGACGCCGTAGTTAAATGGTCACATGATAACGGAATAGTATTAAATACGGAAAAAACACAGTACATCATTATTCATTCACCATACTTACCACTAAAGAAAAAGCCTCTACCACTATACACTCATACCTTTGATTGCATTCATGGTAGCCATGTCAATTGTAGCTGTAAACCTATCCAGAGAGTTAATTGTGTAACTTATTTAGGAGTTAAAGTCGACGAGCATTTCTCATGGAAAGAACATATAGATTTCTTGTGCAATAAACTTAAAACTATACTAAGTAAATTTTACCACCTAAGTTATCGAGTTCCTACTAGTACCCTAAAAATACTATACTCATGTATGGTGGAATCTGTAATCGATTATGCTCTTGATTGCTATGGACTTACATTTAAATCTTACATAGAAAAATTAGAAAATATACAAGTTAGGTTCCTAAAACTAATAGTGGATAAAAAAACTAAAAATAAACATAAAAACGATTATTATAAACTATATAAAATTTGTAAAGTATTACCGGTCAGCATAAAACATAAGTACTTACTCGCAACTAATAACCATAGTAATCATGAGCATAATCCATTATTAATAAATGTATGTAACAAATATAACACCCGAACGATGTCGTCTGGTAAATATGTAGTACCAAGAGTAAATAATGTTTATGGAGACCGAACATTAGAAAAGCGTTTCCCTTACATACTCAACAGCTTACCAGATGAAATCAGAGACGAAAAGAAGAAAAATAAATTTAAGATAAATCTAAAAAAATACCTACTTAGTACACTGCCTTAACTTTATATTGTTTTGCATAACTACTGTACCGAAACTACTGTTTTACATAAGCTATATACTCTTAATATCTATACTTATATTTAATCTACGATATTCATACTCACGTACTTATTATACCTAGCATACATACATAACATTATATAATTAAGTAAATAAGTAAAGATCCAACAGACAAACTATGTCTATAGTTTTGTTGGACGTTATGTACTTTATATAACTTACAATGTACCGTTTTTATCAATAAATAAAAAAAAAAAAAAAAAAAAATCGAGCAGAATGTGCCCTTTCATTTTTATATTTTTAAAAAGCAAATGTGACTTTTCATTTTAACATTAAAACACTCCATCACAACTAAGTGACGTGTAATAAAGATAGTTTAATTTGATAATTTTTATTAAGTTGAAAGTGAAAATCATAATTTTACTAATAATGGAAAGAGATAAAAAATATTATCAATAGGCCTCATGTATATTATGCAAATAATTGCATTCATAATTATTAAAAAAATAAAACATAAAACGGTTTCTTTTTGCCGAAAAACGACTAAAACATTAAACTCATTCATCTTGCGATTTAAAATTTGTTAGTTGTGCTTTTTTCGTTCTGATGGTAGAATTAAAATAAAACGATCAAAACGTAAAATAAGCATTATAAAAATTAAATAGGAATTGAAATTAAATAAAAAATTATAAAATAGTAAAAATTTAAAGGATCATTAAAATATATAGGTATGTAGGAGTTTAAATAAAATATAAACAGAAAATATTCAATATAATAAAAATTTTAGAAAATAAAAATACGAACAACAAAAGCAATGCATTTCAAAAATTTATCAAATTAGGCTACACTTAAATAAAATATAAGAAGTCAGATGAAAGTAGTTAAAACTACATACAGCTCTTGTTCAACAATCAAGGTCTTTCTATGGTTTAAGCCGAGGTGCTCCTACTGTTACTGCCAACAACTGGGCACAAATCGATCACTGCTCAGTAAAAGCCCAGAGTCAGTACTCTGCGCTGTTACTGAGCGATTCCCAATAACACCTTGTTTGACCTGGCAATCGAACTCAGGATCTTACGCTCAACAGTACTGCTATCCACGAAACTATATAATGATGAGCGTACTAAAGAACCTTAGAGATGATACCTGAGTAAAAAATAATACTATTTAGTCCGTCAGTTAGTTCAAAAAATATTGGGTACGCATTTTTTGCTTTATCAAAACAATACAAATTACAAAGATAAAGTGCATCAAAGTTCAGGCGTGATGCTTGTGATTTTAGTTCTGAGGAAAAGTCTGAAAAGTGTGTAATCACGCGAAATATCAACATACTGTTTTGTCGTAATTTTTTGTTTGCGGGGCAAAAACCAAAATACATATCCAATAGCTTTTTCGTCTAATTAGATTTTTTTTGTTATAATTTCTATTACGGTGCATTTTCCACTCAAAGAACGAAAAAAGTTTGTTGATTCTCTCCAGAACATTTTGGCACAAGCCAGGTTATCAAAACTGTTGGTTGGCTGCCAGCTTATCGCCGGCGCAACCAAGCGGCTTCCTGTTCCTACCCGCATTTCTTATCTTTGTGCAAGTTCAATTGGCTTCATGTATTGCGATTCTGAAGCGTGTTTCTACTATTTTTGTATTTTTGTGAAAAAGGAACTCAACCAAAAAATATAGGTACATGAAAAGCAATATTTAAGCCTAGATTTTATCGAGCTTTAAATTTCGGTATTCTATAATATCGTCAGTTACAAAGCTATATTACAGATATATATTTTTTTGTAATATTTGTTACAAAGTTCGAAAAAAAAAATTGAACGAATAGGCTAGGTGATAAGACATCATAGACGAAAATCGAATATAAAACCAAAGTAAAATATTTAAAATTACAATATTTTCGATAATGCATATAATACTTAAATAGCAAAGATTGTTCTTCTTTCATATGTTTATGTGTTTTATATTTCTTTTTAGGTTTTTTGTAGAGTATTTTAACACCCGTGCACTAATCGAAGCTTTATTTCATAAGACATTGCATTTTTAACCGACTGCCCAAAATGGAGGAGGTTCTTTGTTCGACATTAAGTGTTTTTTTTTTGTAAGATTATGTTCAGAAATTGGCTCCATTTTAATTTGGTGAGTTTGTTATTTTTTTTTATTGTTGACTTAAAATTACTGTGTATTAGTTTCTTTGCCGCTGTTTGATTGTTTGATTTACACTCCAGTGAAACGTTCATAGTAAAAGTTGTTCCTTGTTGTCACTACTCTCATTTGACACTCCTTTCATTACCTAGTCCTTTGTACCATACTTTGTACTTAGTGCAGACCGGACGCTCTCAATCAACTTAAGAAGTATATAGAGTTGTTATAATCTTTTAACATAATGTAATTTGTTATAAAAATGGGAGAAAAGCTGCTAAATCAAAACAACAATAAAGTACTTAGTTCTGAATTAAAATGATTATACACGATAAATCTAATAATTGATGGACATGGAAATTAGCATTCGATTGTATTCGGAAATGCGATGATTGCCGAGGGACATTATGAAAACAGTTGTACTAGGTATATGCTTGTATGGATGAGGTTAGTACAGGAGCGTGGTGACGGGCCATGAGCTGATTCAAGTTAGCCTGTTGATGTTGTAGATAGATGCTGATGTGTGTACGTACCTGGGCAGCTTACTGGTTCAGCCAGTCCCAAGACTCCTCCTCCTGTCTCCTTTGGGCGTTGTTGGCAGGAGGTGTGGGAACCCTGCCCAGCCGTGACAGATCGCGACCATCCACGTTACGGGTGGTCACAGACTCCTCTGGAACCTTCTCGTTCCTGAAAATGTTTAGGGTTTTGGTCAGATTGAGGAAGCTTTGATAATGATGATGATAGGGACAGCCTTTTGCGCAGTTAGACTCCCATTTGGTCGGTTGTACGTGTGGGGTTCTGGTTAATTTAGATAGCCCGCTCCGCCCAGAAGCACAGAAGATTCCTGGGGGCTTTACAGGCTTCGCGGAACGACCTCACTGTTCCGAGGATTTCGTCAGAAGCCACGGCCACGCATTCCAGCAGCCCCTGCAAAGGGGGCTGTCTTTGGCGCTTATGTTAAAAAGATGTTTCTTAAGGGGGTTATGGCTCGTAATTGTTTTAGGAGGAGGTTATATCTACTCAGGCTGAGAAGTTTTTTGGTAAATCGCGGGTTTCAAATCGGTAACAGCTTAGGTCATATTCGACCTGTTTCAACACGTCCAATAAGTACATCATTGCCATTATCTCTTTCTTTTGCCCTCGTCCCAATTTATTTAGGGTCGGCGCAGAATATCTTTTTCAATACATCTGTAATATTCATAATCTCATTATTCACTGCATTTTTTGCCATATCTTCCTTCACACAGTTCATCCATCGTTTATTTCACCATGAAAGAGAAAGTTATATACGAAAGATTGTATAGAAGTTCCTCATCTTTGCCGATAGGAAATCCCATCGGATAAACTTCATAAGCGTATTTGAAACAAGTAATTTGGCAAGTTATGCATACACTCGGGGAAAGCATTCTATTTCAATTCAGACCGCCTAAGTTCTTCGTAAGTGCAAGGAGACAGTCGTATCACTAACTGATGTGCACCAAAACATACACTCAAACTTTAAGCCGGTGTCGGCTGCGAAGTTTGGCAAGCCGCATCGTGCAAGCCAAGAGGTGAAACAATTTAGTATGGGGAGTGATAGAATAGAAACTGCATAGATGTGTGCTGTAGATTGGGTGCAAGTCTGTTCCTGTGTTTTTAACTAATCTGAGATCACTTATACGTGTTCCGTCTTATATTTTAGAAGTATTCACACAACGTTTACTTTTGCTAATTTTCGGCAAAGGATTTCATAGTAACTTCAATTTCAAGAAGAATTGCCATAAAATGCGATTGATAAGAATCATACGTACCAGGAGGAGTATGGTTCGGAAGTTGAACTTTTCATTGCCCCATATCCCGATCCTTGATAATTGGATCCGCTGGCGTTGGATGCGCGGCGTTGGTCGGTGGTCCCCCCTAGGGTGGACCAGCCGCCCCTCGTGTTGACCTGTGATAGACACTCGTTAGTAACAGATTGAAGATAGAGAATACAAGAAAGGGGTTTCACCCTAATTTCCCTCAGCCAGAAGAGCAGTGGTGGTCCAGTGGTAACAGCTGCGACTTACAAGTTATAGGTCGTGGGTTCGAAGTCAGGCAGAAGCTATTCTTTGTCTAAATAATTTCATCACCGCTGCTCTCGAAACTTTAGAAAACCGGCATGTCCTAGAACCATCGAAACAAACCGCTTATTCTTTAAATATTTGTTACTCCGCGGCTATAGGAAATTTCAATAAAATAATCTGCTAACACAAATCTGTCTACTGCGATTACCTATTTTGGATTGCTGTCAGACGAATTTATTGATAATCGACACACTATGTCAATTTGTCGTGTTATAGCTATTTCATACAACTGCCAATTTGTCAAAGAATTACATTTGTGGTTTGGATATGAGAACAAATTAAATTGGTAGTCGAACAGTTAACTTAGTATCGTAACTAAAAATAATTATTCTTAGCACGAACACGCTACGCAGCGCAGCTACAACCGAAGCCTACCAAAGTCCGCAAAAAGTTTTCGGTAATGCTTTATTTACTAGAGTTTAAAATAACTTGAAACTAGTAGGTAGTTGACTCCAGTCTGACTTTTAAGGTATTCCCTTGTGTTACGTAGTAACTTCCGAAACTCTTTTTTGTTCGCCATTCAAAACTTTTCGACAGTTGCCCAAAACAATACGTAAATTGTTCTTCGATGTTTCTATTGCTAGTCTTAAAATAACATTTAAAGTCATTTCGAAACATGTAAACAAAAATCTTTATATATATCCGCAAAAAAAAATCGTGATAGCACAAAATAACCTGAGCTAGATCGAACTTACAATCGACAAGTAAGTACCCAATAACAAATTTTGAGACCTACGGAGATCGATACATTTGACATCTCACTTCACCTATATTTTCACGGTGAGATGTTTACAGAATAGCACTGATGTATAGGTAAAGACTGTATTGTTGCATGTCACTTTATCATCATCATTTCGCCCGAAAGCCGCCCACAACTGGACATAGGCCACACCCAAGTATCGCAACTTCGACTGTTCCTGTGCACTCTCTCGCATCCAGCGGATTCACGCAGCCTTCACCAGGTCATCGGCCAACCATGCAGAAGACCGTCGACTGTCCGTTCTGCGAGCAAAGTACTCAAAGCTAAAGTTTGGCAATTCCCTTGGCTACGTCAATGATTTTCCGGCGGCTATCTACATATCCGATTCGATCGGGCAATGAAGCCTCAAGTATAACCCTCTCCCAATAGAGAGCCAAGGCCAATGCCTTGAGGCATTAAGTCCGCCGCTGTACGTTTATGTGCATTAAGTATTAAATAAATAAATGCCTTTGTGTGACTTTAAGCTTCTGATGAGGTCCATTGTATTTTGGACTTCATGAAACAATAAGGTCCTTTGCGAAGTTTTAAGGAAGATTTTATTACCATCGAAAATGGTTAGTAATTAATTGCCGAGACATTTCTTTCTTAAGTAGGTTTATTGTCCGCCCACTGCTGGGTAAATACTTCTCGCTCCCTTTTCAACGTAATTAGTTTTTTAACCGACTTTCCAAAATGGAGGACGTTTATGTTCGGCTGTATAAGGAGAATCATGAGAAAACCTAGAATTATATATAGTGAGTTTATAAGATTGTGCTCCATTGGTGTAATTGCTGCAAGCTGTTCCAGTGCGAGGACAAACTAATAAATTAATAAACATACGGCCGAACATAAACCTCTTTACTTTGTGTATTTTCACCGTTTTCTCCGTCAATTGTAGAACGATTTTGAAAATTCTAATTTTGTTTGTAAGAGCACGTTTCCAAGTTGGTCCCATTTAATTTTGGTGCAAATCTCCTTCGGAGATATTGAATAGAACTCCTAAAAAAATGATGGCAAATCTGTCGGGATTGCTCCAATCGCATGTCTGTTTTTATTTACAACATAATATAACGCCGGTACACTCTAAAGGGGTACGCAGATGTGTACTGTAAACTCTGGTACACTCTCATTTTACTGGTTATGTTCAAGTTTTATGGTATTCGGATTATCTATCCTGGCATAGCTTTGAGAATTTGTTGGTAGGTACCTTATTAAAGAACTTGCCCATTATGTACACCAATAAAAAATATAAAATAAGAGCATTTTTACAAAAAAAAATTATTAGTAAAAATGTCAGTGTCAAAAAACAAAGAATCAAAAAGAGAAACACCGACTTCCGAAATTGAATTTATTTTTCACTTTGTTGGGTTTTCATTTGGAAGTCGGTAGTATTTTTTTGCTAAAAGATTTTATTATTGGTATAACGATAATTTAGTTTGTAAGGAATGTCAGTGTCAAAAAACAAAGAATCAAAAAGAGAAACACCGACTTCCGAAATTGAATTTATTTTTCACTTTGTTGGGTTTTCATTTGGAAGTCGGTAGTATTTTTTTGCTAAAAGATTTTATTATTGGTATAACGATAATTTAGTTTGTAAGGTAGTTAGTTTAGTTAGTTTTTTTTACAAATAATAAGTTTATTTTCTTACCTTTTCCGTCACGGTCGACGCCATTTCAGACACCTTCTGCGTAGCGATGCCGCCATAGCGCACGGCGCTCTCTGTAGCGGTTCGGGCCGCCTTGGTCACAGACGATGCGAAGAGCGACCAGCCCTGCAGGGAGAGGTTGTGTCATTAGAGCATAAAGGCGCTCCCACACAGCAGTTACTAAAGCTTGCAAAGCTTCCCATACCACCGCCGAAGGAGCGACGAGTAGACTAGAAACGTGTGTTATCCCACCAAGCGAGTTTTTTCTTTGATAGTTTTTCACCAGTATAACCGGCAATGTAACAGCTGCCAATTGATACGGGACCTAATTTTATTGTAAATATTTTGAAAGAAGAAAACAGTCGATAATTAGTCGCTTCCTCGTCGACGATGGGACAGGTCCTTTGAATACAACATGCTATAGTCCTTTCAATTAACGAGCGCGCTTCATAATTATGACGTTTAAGTCACAAGCGCACTCGTTAAATGCAACAAGTATTGTCCCGCACATGCATGGGTTTTTAATTAGGTAGAAAGACACCATTGTGCTTGTGGACAGGAGGATCAGAACGATACGACTAGTAATCCAAGTGAAGCTAGAAGATGACGTCGCAAGTTAATCCTCGATTCATCTCATCAAGGTTTATTTTGACAGCATACAGGTAGGATGACTGCATGCGCAGGAAAAGATTATATCAGTATTAAGAGATAGATAGAGCGCACATTTCCACCTGGGTTTGTTTGTTCCAATCACAGAAAATTCACATAGACGTTGATGTTAGGGAAGAATATTCCTGTTATTACTTGGTGAAAACGTAGGTATATTTTCCATGACCACATAGAAAAGCACGGATAGATGATAATGAGAAGGCTCCAAGCACAAAGGTAAGTTCAGAAGGTCGTGCGATACCATGCGAATATTTGCGAACGTTTTATAAAATTAATACATACGATACGCAACGACCGGCGATATGATTTCGGTTTGCGCGGGACAAACCGCTCTTTTTCTTCTTTAAACTTTTTGCGCGACCGTCCGAACTTGCCCTTTATTAACAAAGTATAGCTTTTAGCTGCTAACTAATGTCTAGAACTTTTGTCAGTTTTCAGCAGTCGTGTGGTAAGTTCATTTCTGTATAATCAATCATTTAATTTGATAAATGAAGACGGGAAGGAAGTTGAAGGAAAGATTGCCAAGATGGCTAAAGATCACAGGCAACTCATGAGATCCATTCATTCATTACTATTTGAACTTGAAATAAGTTTTCACCAGCCAAGTGCGAGTCAGACTCGCGCACGAAGGGTTCCGTACCATTATAGCAAAAAACGGCAAAAAAAATCACGTTAGTTGTATGGGAGCCCCATTTAAATATTTATTTTGCGGAGGTGCCACTAAAGTCCAATTTTTGGACTTAGAGAGAGCCCAGAGATCACTACTTAAGGTGATGTATTAAACCTTACAGATATTCAACTGAAAACCGTTACAGGATCAGTGGACTACTGTCAGTTAGGAAATTATATGTCTTAAACATAACCCTAAACCTACTTAAAGCGCTGTCTTTTACTCGTAAATGAATAAATTTAATAAGAGTATAATGTACGAGTTACAATAAAAACATTTTGATTTGATTTTGATTTTAGTATTTGTTATTATAGCGACAACAGAAACACATCATCTGTGAAAATTTCTTCTGTCTAGCTATCACGGTTCATGAGATACAGCTTGGTGACGGCCGGACAGACGGACGGACCGCGGAGTCTTAATAATGGGGTCTCGTTTTTACCCTTTGGGTACGGAACCCTAAAAAGAAGAAGTATTATCACTTTTTCTATTCTTCTTTTTTCACTTTTCTTTTCTTTTTCGTTGGTTCAGCTGTGTAAAACCCGAAAAAAGCCGAAAAAAGTACGCAAGCGGACACAGTGAGTTTCGTGTGTCGGGAACAGAATCGAGTTGTGAGTGACAGTGGTAGCAGTACTGAGAGCAAAAAACGAACAAGAAAGAGGGTAGACCTATAACTTCAGTTTATCCATGATCATGGTGCTTGCAACAGCACCGAAATATCGGAAACTCGAAACAAACAGTAATCATGGTAAATATCCCGCTTGTAATGTTAATTTTAGTGAACATGACAGTTTAAAAGCTTATGTTAAGAAGAAGTATCTCAAAGAAACATCACTGACATTTATATAAAATGCAAATCACCAGTTATATATAACAAGTTATGATTGCCTGTATCGGGGGCACCGCTCACTTAAGTGACGGTACATCGGCAACTCATATTCCATTATGGCTTGCTACTTATAGAAACTGCATGACATGTGGCAAGGAGCTGAAATGACTACCGAAATGGATACCGAAACCGAAATAACTGATCTTGTGGAGCCTAGGCCACTCTTATCGTCTTTAGCTGTAACTGTAGTGCTTGAAGATATAGTTCATTTTAATAGAAGCCCTATTTCTTAAAACTTGGTCTTAAAATTACTAAGAAAAACTGCTGAGATCTGACAAAAGTTGTGTATTAGGACGAGCCTTGGCACATTACATTACATCACGCCTGCTTTTCCTAGAAAATTAGGCAGGAATGACTGTATCAATTATATTTTTAAGTCTCCTTTAATAGAGGGCGAGGCCATTGCCATCAACCGGGCACATCTACAAACAAGGCAAGAGCATTTATAAAAGAAATGTGAAGAGCTGTAATTAATATTATGTAGCAAGTACTTACGGTAGCCAAAGACGCTAAAGTGTTATCAAAAGTTTCGTTTCCCGAATGTACGGGGCTCATCGGAGTTGAGTTGGCTCGCTGATTTCCGAAGCCCGTATAACGGCCACCGTGTTGTTCACCGCTGTGTGAGTTGCTAAAAAAAAATTATAAATGTATTAGAAATTTCTAACAAATTTCATTTCTTAATAAAATCGGCCTTTTACCTTTCGCTGTATTCAATTAATTGTGTAATATACAGTGTTAATATGTATAAATAAAATATATTATATCTATATTTTTAATGTAGTTGTACACCGCAGGCAACCACCTTTTTATCCGACTGCCGAAGGAGGGTAATGTGTTTATCAGTCTATGTTTGTTCCTATGTGGCGTTCTAGAGACCAAACGCGTTGGCAGATTTTGATGATTCTTACGTCAATCGATTTGTCTTAACCTCGCGTGTGTCTGGCTACATTAAAATTGGGCAATAGAAAAATGGCAGGTTTTGGCGCCATGTTGTGGGGGGCCCAATTATTTTTTTTTATCCAAACCCCTCGTGTGGGGTATCAAAATAGAGGGTTTTAAGAGGTGATTTCAAAAATATATAACATGTATATGTTTAAATGTACCAAACTCGAAAAAAACTGTTATCTAAAAATCCATTCTAATTCTTTTAACAGACTTTGCTCTCTTGGGCTATCCCAAGAAGAAAAAACCGGGACCGATGATAGTGTAGCTTTATATCAGAAAAAGATTTTTCGCAAACCAATAATTGCATCCAGAGGATTGACGTGTATAAACATATAAACATTAGTTTTTCCCTTTCCATTGCTGTCGCACTACTAGCCAAAGGCCTCCCCCAAGTCTTGTCAGATATTATTTTCCCTCGCCGTCTCGAACCAGCCCCCATGGTACGCGTCTAAATCATCTCGCCACCTCTTTCTGGGCCGGCCTCGACGGCGCTTTCTATCTTCAGGAATCCACTGTTTGGCGAATCCTGCCTAGCGGTCAAATTGCATACGACTAATGCCTTTTTGCCCACGTTTGTTATGCCAATATTGGAGCGCAGCGTGGTATTCAGTATGTTAAGTAAGACAGACTAGTTAAGAACTTGATGTTGCTCGCGGTTCGCCTGGTAGTGAAAATTAACTCACTGCAACGTACTAACTTCCGTACATAAATGGAATTGATTGAACTAATATTTGGCAGCGAATATTTAATAGCTTTCTATAGAAATATGGCAGCTTCTCCAAAAACAACGGCAGAAATTGATAAACATTGCTTTACATGCTCTGGCATGTACATACATATGTTCACCTCTCGCACATATAATGCTCCGTCAAAGCACGAATGTTTAACCATCTAAGCCTGAATTTAAAAGAAAAAAGAACTTCTTCTTTTCAAATCATTAGTCTCTTATAATCATTAGTAACTCTTTAGATAACAAGGCTTGTTAGGTGTGGACACGAGAAGGTCCTCAAATTGCAGGCTCTATACTTAGATTTAGTGTTAGCCTGGCGACCTTGATATTCAGACATGAATGATGTTCAGACATCTTTCAACCAAACAATCCTGTGGAGTATGGTCGTGCATCCAAGGACATCGGCTGTGCCTGGTTGTAGCAGAACCGCCGTTTCAGCGGTATATGCTTGATCATTAATCGACTAGCATTTATCGTATGACCTTCGTTTGTGGAGGCTTATTCAACAACATTAGTTCCAGTATTCTCCTGAGAGATATACATAGGTGTGAGATAGAAAAGTCATATTTCGACAGCCAAATTAAGATGTTATCAACATCATTTCAACCGAAATACATCCAAAGCGTCGCTGCATCGGCCGGACATATGCTTCTCTTCAGCTCATTTTGCGAGAGGCCTTACAATGCTGGGTCCCATAAGATACCTTAGCAGTCTCGCTTGTGTCCCATAGAACAACGAATCAATTAAAACTATTGTCGATAGAATTTGTTCGAGTTATCCGAATACTTTCTATGCAAATACTAAGTCTTGAAACTTATAACAATCTTTGAATGTTATCGATGCAAACTTAGATAATAACTTTAACTGGTTGTTAGTTTTATGTCAATAACTATTTACAGAGCTTGAACAATTATCGTTCTATTGCTAAGGAAAAAAGTTACAAAATGCACAATGTTTCACCTGAAGGACTAAGTGCGGAAACCAAACCCACTAACATAGAACATAGAAGTTCTAAAAGTCTGCTGGAAGATTATGAGCCAGAAATTCTGCAACATTTGCTAAAAAAAGAAGGTAATTCCGACGAGAAATTGGAAATTCATACAGCACCAATAACCTTATTTACCGACTTCAAAAAAAAAAAGAAGGCACTCAATTCGACACTTATGAATGTAGGTATTTTTTTGGAACTGCGCAATATTCACATATTTTACTGTTATTGGGCAAAAATCGCTATCGTTTTGCTCTTGCAAAAGATACGTAATAAGCCTGCCGGGTATCGAACGCAGAAGTCCTCATCGGTCACTGATACGGCAATGTCAGTGTTCAACATCTGACTGCGAATATGTACAATCTGCACATCATATCTCATGGGACTGTATTCTTTGGCAGAATGAACGCAATATTATGTTGACTAATGTACAGGCTGAATCAGGAGTTTTTTACTATACGAATTAGGGCATGCATTCCGACATTTCGGAATTCCGGAAAAAAAATATGATTCTCAATTCCGGAATGGACAGGCGTAATTCCGCAATTCCGATATTCATATTTTTTCATATTTTGATTATTATTTATGAAAATGTTAATACTGGAAGGGACTATCTGGAATGAAATCTGCGTGATACGTGAATTTACGTGATACATCATCAAGATCATCATATCAGCCGAAAGACGTCCACTGCTGGACATAGGCCTCCCCCAAGCATCGCCAAATTGACCAGTTCTGTGCGTCCCGCATACAGCGGATCCCCGCAACTTTCACCAGGTCATCGGTCAACGGCGTGGGAGGCCTTTCAACGCAACGTCGTCCGGTTCACGGTCGCCACTCCAGAACTTTTCTGCCCCATCGGCCATCCATTCTGCGAGCAATGTGCGCTTCCAACTGTCACTTAAGTATGGCAATTCTTCGGCCTATGTCGGTAACCCTGGTTCTCTTCCGGATCTCTACATTTCTGATTCGATCACGCAAGGACACTCCGAGCATGGCCCTCTCCATTGCCCTTGGGGTGACCGTAAGCTTTCTGATGAGGCCCATTGTGAGCGACCACGTCCCAGAGCCATAGGTCATAACTGGCAACACACACTGGTCATAGACTTTTGTCTTGAGACACTGTGATACTGTGGCCCGTGATACATACTACGATTCAAATATCGTGTGTTTTTTATTCATATTATTAATGTTTAATTCTATTGTGTGATAAATCGGGTCCTGCAACAATTTACTCAGACGCCTAACATCAAGCAACTACTACTGGCCTAGCATTCTGCTTCTCGGCTGGTGAATATTTTCAGCCGTTTTAGCGTGATTAAGTAACAAAAATACATCCACACATCCACCCACACTTTCGTATTTAGAACATTAGTAAGGTAACAGGCTCCCAGGCGTAATACATATGACTTATTCTACGTTCCTGGCTCAAAAACAAACCTAGGTCATTACGCCGCTGTGCCAAGACTTTGTAGGCAATATAACACGCTATCTAAAACAACAAATTTTGACATATGTGAATCTCTTGTGTGATGTATAAGAAATGTCTTAGGGATCTATCTAATTGTTAATTTTATTCTTCATTTATTTAATATCTTTAATGTGTTTTTAATTTTTAAATTTAATTCTCTTAAACTTTTTTCAATGGTATTATAAATTTGTTAGCTTAGATGTAAATTCAATTATGCATGCTGTGGTCTCCTGTAAGTGAAGGAGTTCACCTACGTGATACTTTTTAAGTGCAGTCTATTTCATATGATCTGTGTACATCCTTTGTTGGAGATCCTAAATAAATAAATAAATAAACAAGCTTTAAAAAAGCTATTATAGCTATTATATTAACAAAAAAAGGAATTTTTACGAGAAATAAATGTGTTTAAAAATTGTCAACTCAATCAGACACTGGGGTGGGGACTGTGTCAAATGAAACTAAATAAAAGATTGCAATAAAACTTGTACCTATGTATCTACTTTATGAAGTCTATATTAACTAACAAGCTCTGTTGTGATATTCAAATAAGAGGAACTTCAATTTGTTACGCGACCAACTCTGTGGAGTGGTCTCCGATAACGTCTCGGTCTCCTTCGTTTTCGGTACAGTCAATATAAGAGATCAGTATACAGGCCGCGAGCAGTGGTAACGACCTCGTCTTACGTGTCGTAGGTTATGGGTTCGAACCCAGGCACGTGCTTTACTTAGTGTACATTATTTCATCACCAGTGCTATAAAAACGGTGATGAAATACATCGTGAGGAAACTGGCATGTCCTAGAATCAAAATTTCGAGGGCATATGGCATCCAGCAAACCCACACTGGGCCCGCGTGGTGGATTAAGGCCCATCTCCTCTCTCACAGAAAGGAGGCCTGTATCCCATGTGTGATGATGATACAGGCACTAACTTGTAACTTTTGAACATCAATTTTTATGAGTGTCCTCGCCCTCTTAGGCAGATAGTCTTGACCCAACTATGTTGCGATCGGCTTCCAGTATAACAGGATGCTACTGCATCTGCAGTCTTTACATGGAGGGGCTGCAGCCTATACGGTCTTTATAAACCAGTTACTGGGTATACTGTGTACCAGTCTTACCTTTGGTAAGAGTAGTTTGGTTTTTCTTTCTTAAGAGTAATACGTTATAGGTATATATGTTACGGCTAATACCCGAAGTGCGGCTACACCTAGTTTTAGCCGGTTAGAACTAGGTGTAGCCCGGTTAGAACTAGGTGTAGCCACGCAACATAGTCGACGGAGCCCCGCTGCGCGGGGCTCCTATTTCCGTCCGCAGGGTCTAAAGTAACCTAACACGAACGTTCGAACCTAACCTGTCCGTGTCGGGGTGCCCTAAGCTCCAACCGGCTAATACTAGGTGTAGCCACACTTCGGGTATTAGCCGTAACATATATAAATACTTTAGCAATGATGATTTTTTCCCCCGCTAACCAAATATATTGATCGACTGTACATGCATACCATACGTCTTCGTGGTTATAATAACGTTAAAACAGCAAAACGTATACATTGATAAGGTTACTGGCACAAATTGACTTAGAGAGGAGACTGTACAGTTGTGTTCAAAGGTAGGTACGGTTAATTTCGTTGACGATGATGCTTTTTTCTTCTCTGCGCCCTTTGCGTAGCATTATTGAAAAATCAAACCACGTGCACACTCTCTCACTTTGACAATTTGCTGCCAAGTAGACGGATTTTTAAACATAGAAGCAATGCAGACAAGCAAAGAACTAGAGGTGTTAAGGTTACACTAGTCGATCATTCTTCCATACAAACGTAGTCTGGCGATTAATCCACTGTTTGACGATGTACGTTCAAAAAAAAAAAATCATTTCGTCTCATCATTATCTAAATACAGGGCTCATACAGGGCATGGAAACAAAAAAGTAAAAACAAGAAATATTTAAAAGTTATGAGAGACGAAATTTCCATATTTCAACACTAATTTTAACGCATATTTAGGCGGAAATAAACACCATAAGAAGGAAAATTGCAAAACGGCCTCCATTAATAATTCAACAATGCAAATAATTTTATTTTGGAAATATACATTTAGTCGTTTTTCATGATATCTAGACTCCCAAAGATCAGTTTATAAAATTTCGCGCGCTCGTTTTCGTCCTAAATCATAATCCATTTCGATACAAATTTGCAAAAGTGTTAATTCGTACGCGAACTAGCTTCTTACTGCTCATTACAGCATCTACCTCTTTCGCACGTGTTGTCGGATGAGATAGCATGCATTTTAACTTCGCGCACAAAAAAGTTCGTGCCGTCGACTAGGGGAACCTTAATATAGGAACTCTTAACTTTGGTTTTATTCGACCAGAAGGACACAATACCGGTAGCCATTAAGATCAAACAGGCAAGGAAGGATAGACCACAAGTCTTCTCCTCAGGCCTCTTTATAATATTAGTATATTATAAAGAGGTAAACTTGTATGTTTGTAACGGGTGATTGAACGGGTGAAAATAAAAATTAGCACACCCACAATATTATGGCACCCAAAATCCGCCATGTTTGATTTTTTAATGTCACTTACCTACTAAGAACACTTGGGCGGTCAAGACTGAGAGTCTAATGGTTTGAAAGATATAAGGTAATAAATAATATTACATACATACAAGATACGCGCAAAAAACATAACCCTTGCCTTGAAGTCGGGAAAAAAAAAAACCGGCCAATTGCGAGTCGAACTCGCGCGCGAATGGTTCCGTACTTGGTAAATTGGGGTTTACGATTCATGACGAATTAAAAAATAAACTACTAAATAAACTAGATCTCGTTCAAACCAATTTTCGTTGGAAGTTTACATAATAATGTACATCATATATTTTTTTTAGTTTTATCATTCTCTTATTTTAGAAGTTACAGGGGGAGGGACACAAATTTTACGACTTAGGAAGTGTCTCTCGCGCAAACTATTCTGTTTAGAAAAAAAAATATTAGAAACCTCAATATCATTTTTGAAGACCTATCCATAGATACCCCAGGGCTTGATGAAAAAAAAAAATTCAGTTCTAAGTATGGGGAACCCCCAAAATTTATTGTTCTTTTTTTCTATTTTTATGTGAAAGTCTTAATGGGGTTCAGAGAATACATCTACTTACCTTTCTAGAATATATCTACTTTCAACAGCATAGTTCTTATAGTTTCGGCAAAAAGTGGCTGTGACTTACGGACGGACAGACAAATAGACACGACGAATCCATAAAGGTTCCGTTTTTTTGCCATTTGGCTACGGAACCCTAAAAATTTGGTTACGAAATTCACGGAGTCATTGAGTAATACAACAAAACTTACTGATAAGATATGTTATTATCACTCCCGGACGTGTGGAACGTACTCGCCTCGGAGGAAAAGCAGTCGCTGGACGCAATCCACTCTTTGGGTGACTTTTCTACCACCTCCGGCTTGTAGTCTGTAGTATCCCAGGGTCGCCCTTCCGCCAGCGAGGCGATCTGGAAAAGAAGAAGACGTTAACATCGATGTTTAAGTACTAATACCCTTTGTTGTAGCACCGGCGAGCAGGATAAAGAATGCTAGTTTAAAACATAAACTATAGGGGAAGCTGGCAGGGCGAAAAGTTGATAGCTAAGTAGGTGCCGCCTTTTTGTGAGAACAACGAGAATATTTTTGAAAAGTTTCATATACAAAATCTATGGTCAGACGGGCGTCACATTTTCAAAAAGGACACCTATGAATACGATTTAAAAAAAATCTCCAAATCGAGGCCTTCTATTTAGAGAATGCCCCACAATTTATTTGATAGATTTTCATAATTGTGTTTTTGCTTCAAGCGGCACCCGATTAAATGAAATTTAACGGCCTTGCAGTTAAGTGTGGAAAAGGGCATGTACATGGCATTATTAGTGCTTTAAAAGTAGTTTACTTTATTATCCCAGTGGTATTTTCCAATGGGATAATTTTCTACTTACTCGCGGGCGAAACCGCTTGTGAATGTTGTTTATTAATAAGGACTGAAGGCCGCGTTCACAAACATTTTAAACTAGAAGTTCACAGTCGGCAGCCGAATATAGGTCCGTTTTAATGCAGCATTAGAAACTAATTTTAAGAAAATTTGTCCTTTAAGCTCTGAAGTGCTTTTTCAATTCTGCACTTCATTCATAAATAAAAAATACGATAATGTCGCTCGCAAGTAAATTTAACTGCAGTAGCAGAAACGCTCGCCGATGCTAAAACTATAGAAATGTATACGCAGAGCTATAAATAGACACAAATACTAAACAATAACTTTATCTACTCTTACATATAAGGGACGATTTATTTAATTTTCAGACAACTTTCATTTAAGGATTAAAAATTGCACTTTGAAAGCTTTTGTACAGAAAATATGTCAAACCGCCATATTTGTGCTTCAAATAAAAGTTATGTGACCATCGGCAAATCGGCCCTAAATAAAATAAAAAAAATATTACCAACATAAATGTAGGATTAAAGGACGTCACAATTTGAAGAAGCACAGCAAGTATTGCCAGGCACGCGATATAACACTATCAAAATTAAATAATAAACATAACAGTCTTAATTCAAAACATCTTAACTAACGAAGCATAACTTAAAACAAAAGAATACGAACATAAATGAAAGTGTAACAGGCATTAAAATAAAAACAAGTACATTCATTCTACAACTGCGTCACTGCCCAAACACAAGCCTAGAAAATACGTAGAGTAGCTCAGTCAAGAAGAATAGGATGCGTTACACAGATCGGCTGCAACTCGGTCAGGCTGTGTCCACTACCATGTCGAACCACGGCAAATAATCCAATTTGTGTCAATTCTTACTCGTACGTCTATCTATCGTCGTAGAAATCTATCTAAATGATAACTATATGCAATGATAACGCGAATCACTGATATGATTATAATGAACACTGAAACAGAGGAGAGAATTTTTATTCCGCTTTACAAGACAACCCAACCATCAACCACTAATATATACATGAGACTATCCAATTTTGAACCCCGTCCCGAACCATCCGTCCGCGAAGCTTTAAATGTTTCCAATTAGTGTGGAACACGACGCTGTACTAAGACACGAGTTAGACGCAAACCGACTCGCGTATGCGCCGAACTTAGTTCTATCACGGAGGTCTAGCTTCATAGACGCGTAATCGTCACTATACGCCTAGTTTTCATCGCGCTGCTTACACGCAGGACAACTTATGGCATCACCATGAAGCATCGACCACATAGCCACTAGACGCCTAATGCTTGATCTAATACATCAAAACAATTCTGTTAACTAGCTGAGGTATGAGGAACGGGACGACTGCGCTCTGATTGGTCCCTTACCAAGGTCATAAGCATCATTAAGGGTGGGACAGGTTTAAATAAAACCAGGAAGGTATCGATATTTTTATAAATAGTATTTGTACTTTTTTATTAATATTACCTTTTTTACTATTCATTATACGGCGTTTTAACATTTTAGTAATAACATAAAATGTTAAGACTAAAAAAAAATATCAAAATTCTAATAGTAACATAATGTCTCGGTTGTTGGTTCTTAAATATAGTAATATTAAACATTAGTAGAAAACTTAATCAAAAAATCGTTTCACATTTAATAAACTATTCAATTTAATGTCTTCATTTCTAGTTCTATCGATATCCGATTTGGTCATAGGATATGGTGTATTACTAGTTTTGTTTACGAAATTATAGAGGAGAAGGGATAGCGAAAAAAATACTTTAAAAAGAAAGGGACGCAAACATGCGGTGGGCGTTTTCACCTACAAACTTGACCAGTATAATATGAACTCCGACAAATAATATCAGAAAATAAATCTAATTATGTTTATGTAACTATTAACTTATCAATGAAATGTTATGACATTTTTCCGGAAACTCAAAGTCTGGCTGTTGTTACCATACCAACGTATTGTACAAGAGGCCATTATAATATTTATTTCATCAATTTTTATTGACTGAAGCGGAAGTGTTTACGGCTCGCAGAAGTGGTCGCTACTAATTCGAAATTGTCGAGTATATGATCCTACCTGTATATGATCTTTTAGTCATATGTGTTGACAGACATCGCTCGCCTGTTATTAGGCGTCTAGGGGCTGTGTGGTCGCTGCCATGAAGCCTGTTTACAGCAAAGCTGCCGTTCCGACATATCGATATTCGTAGCGTATTATGACGAAAACTCGTGAACAAAGCCACGCTTCTGTAGACAGTCGACATCTAACTTACAGACACGTGACGTGTGGATAGAATGGTCCTGCGACGATCAAAATAGTTGTCGGAGTCGCTGCTATACAGCATCACCAGCGCCGGCGAGGACATGCAGCGACCGCGCGAATCCATTATAACCTTTACATCGTAGAAGATAAACACATTTAGATATCGCTGCTGCTCGACTGAGTAGAGGTATCGTGTCGTATGCTCTCTTACCTGTTCAACAGTATCCGATTCTTCACTGGAATGCATGTTGTTGCTTTGGTGGCGTTCGATGCGCTTGATTATTAAGAAGCAGTAACCGGACGAAGAATTTGGTTTTCGACCAAATTTGTTCGACTCCCACCTGCTAATATTTATACGTGTAGGTACTTAGCTTATAGGTGCATATTTAGATAAGGCGGAATAATGCCATTCGGAAATATCTGCCAATCTATACGTCAATAATGTTTACCGATCACAGGCGAACGCATTATAGATTCTCTGAGTATGCCCAAAATAAATTCCATTAGAACCAAAATGAACCCTGTACCAAGTAAAACAGTCAGTTTTTTTTGGAAGGTAGTTAGAATAAATGGAGTGTATTTCGATATCTACATTAGGTATCCCATTAAACGAGTAAATTTATCTTTGTTTCAATGAGGGTATTCTGAAATCATGTACACTAGGTGGCATCACTGAGACGTGAGGTCCAAGCTGCTGTCAAATGCTTATGTTTTTTGACATTAGTCAAATTGACGTCAAGCAAGTTGATGTCATAAGTTAAATTTTCCAAGTAAAAGACCTCTCACCAATGTGGCGCCAACTAGTGGCGTGAATTTTCTTAAAAACCCTCATTCAATCAATTTTGCATAATTTGACCGTATCAATTGGATTGAATGTTTCAATAGCTGCAGACCGCTCATGGAGTATATCTTGCCATCACTGCACAATAATAATTAATTACTGCGCGACACACAAAGAGAACCGGGAGGCAGAACTCGCAGTACTAACCGATCGCTTGCAGTATCATTAATTAAAAAAATAATACTTGCTACGAGTATTTCTGTTATTGTAAAAGCTTCGAGCTGCGGTTGTTATTGTTTTCCTCTGACATCGATATAGCAATTAGTAATAGTTTCCGATTATGTGGTGTAATTGATATGTAGTACAAAAACATTCAATCAGATTTAGCCAGAGTTGTAATACGCAACAAAATGTTCTGTATGCTTTTCTATAAAAATCCCATTGTGAAAAATTTGCTGAAATGAAGACCAAGTTACTCGTAGCTGTCAAGCCTGAGCATATCGGTCGGAATGATATTCAATTCGAGCTCATTTCACCTAAGTCATCACGGTGAGATGTCTATAGAATCGACCGGCTGAAAACAACCATATTCCGTAACCCGTACAAAATAATCATAAACAACTGTGCTCAGAAAACGCCTTGTCAACAGGACCCCATCTTCATTCCTTCTGACTTGTCCTGTTGTACAAACTATACGGAAACGCAACGGGATAAAATAAAACCATTGAAGCCACTTATACCGTCATTCTTACTCGCTCTTGCAAATCCACCGGCGTCGTGGCGTTCATACCTTAAGGATTGTAGATTCCGACATGAACGTTAGTGGGTGAGACCCCCTAATAAAACGCAAAAGAGCCAGGATTATGTCAAGAATGGCTCTTGAAGAGAAAAGCTTGTTTCTTAGCGTCCGGAGGGCACCCGTCAGTGAAGTGCATAAAGAGAAGCAGGACTTTGACAGCTTTGAGAATTAAGTTTCACTTGATCATTTTCTATGTGATTTCGTCGGTAGACAGTTTATATAGAATATAGTTGTATTACAATGTAAGGCGCTTTCCTCACCGGGTACGTTTTCGTGTCCGTCACGAAGTCTGAATCTGTACAGTTGTATGCGCGCCGTAAAAAATCTGTGAACGACTCAGGTCTGACCAAAGAGACCATAAATAAGGAGAAGATAGATGCTATTAACTGATGGTCACACTTATTGTGGAAATACTTTCATGTTTGGAACCATTACTACTTTAATTACATGTCACATCTGCCAAACATCAGAACAAATAAAATGAATATTCAATACAGGGTGTCTGATACCTACGCGAAAATAAATGCTGTGGATTCAGTAAATGATCCGAGACCTCAGTGTTTTTGTAATTTATCGTTGGTTTATTCCTAATTTTTTTTTAAAGGTCTTCGTTTTATTAACTGAAATCAGTTCAAAATCGTTATTCCTATCTAGCTTAATTAGATTTTTAATTAAGCACTTCGGTCGCCGACAAAGAGAAAAAGTGCGCGTGTAGGTACCAGCCATTGCAATAGGTCGTGCTTTTGAGTTTTATTTCCTTTGCTGTTTTTTTTTAATCAATGATTTTTTAACCAAGATTTTTACAAAAATTCGAAAAACCCGACGAAAAATTTCAACAACAGAGAGAGTGTATATAAGTTTTACAAATTAAACGTTACACTCGCAACCATAAAGTTTTCACAAACACGTCGAAACTAGAGAAGTAAGATACCACATAAAAGCTAAAACTTCTCATTGAGAGCATAACTTGAAATATTAAAAACAACATTTCCAATATAATATTAAGGTCAAGTTCAGGGAGTCGTCGAGTCGAAGTAATCGAACGAAATTGTGAGTTCAATGTCAATAGCTGAATCGAACGGGAGCCGTCCGCCTTTTGCGAACACCTCTTTGTTGTGCTCATTTGATATTGATATCACCTTAGATTGGTTAGTATACAAAACCAGCTAAGGGCGGATCCAGGATTCAGTACTGGGAGGGGATAAGTAAAAAGTAAGGTAGATCATTATTGAGGGAGAAAGGGGACAGTTTTTGTAACTCTAATGTCTGGAGGAGTGGGCACGTGCACTGTGCGGCCTCCTGGCTCGAATCTCTTACCAGCACTGTCCCACTCCAGGCAAAGGCCTCTTCTCATACACAGAAGGTACGAGCAATAATCACCATGCTTGCTAAAAACGGGTTAGCAATTTCTAACTTATATTAACCATAAGTCCAGCAATCTATATAGGGTACGGATTGTTTCCCTTGCATACTTCATATATTCAAAATGCCGTCTACTCGACAGCGTAAAACACGAAATGAATATTGTTGAGTTACCAAACTGAAAGGGAAGAAGTTTGCTCCGTGCTGTTTAAACAGATACACAATTAGGATGCAGGTTAAATCACGATGTTTTCTTTCACTGTTGTCAGCGATGTCAGAGATAAACTTAGAAAGTATACTTATGTAATTTTAAAAAGTCCAGATTCGAACCCACGACCTCAAGCACGAGATAGGGTCTTACGTACTAGGCCACCGCGGCATTGGTTAAGTAGGTAAGATTTTTTTGTTAAATATGTAATAAACTAAAATTTAGTTACAATTAAGAAAAGTCTTGTTTAAGATGACGCTTTCAGAGTCGGATACCACGTTGAAATTCCTACAGGCCATTGTAATTGCACAAGAAAAACCTGGCTGAAAACCACACACATAGTAATTCTAATAAAATGTTAGTTTGTTAATGATGAAGTCACAAAATCTACCAAAAAACGGCTTAGTTTTTGTCAGACACATTTGCAAATACGAGTCTTTAAGTTGGAATTCCAATATTTAAGACGTCATCGACCTTGAGGGAACAAAACGCGCACTCGTTTCACACCCGCTTGACCTAAAATTCAGTAGTTGTTAAAAGCCTCAAGCCTTAGATCAAAGTGTAGATAATTAAATTGTCTATGAGATGGTGTCAATTTCATTAAAATACTCCCGGCGGTTTTGAAGCGATAGTCGTAATTATATCCGTGTTGGACATAACTTTACAAATTAATTACACTATGTTATAAACTCAACATTTTCTTAGTTAAAATTATTAAGAAAATGGTCTAATATGATATTTTTTTTCCTAAAAATACGACTTGCCATTTAGACGTGATTCTCATTTTAAAATCAGCTACTGAGGGGTATCCGCGCCTTAATAACGCGCGTAGCCGTGTTCTCCATGAATGCTCCGTTAACTTGCATCCCGCTCAGTACCGCCCAAACACCATTATTGAGTACTTTCATCAACCGTTAGGGTTACCAATTACATGAAATACCAATATTATACAAGTACGTCTGTCAATAAACAAAATCAACGTTGTGCGCAAAAATATTACCAAAGTATTTTTTTTTTGTTTATTTTATCCAAACATAGTTGACAAGTTTGCTAACGGTCGGTTATTTGCTTTGAGTCCACTAGGAAAGCGAAACATAGTCTAATATTATGAAAATATTTGTTTATTATCTAATATATAAAATTCTCGTGTCATAGTTTTCGTTGCCATACTCCTCCGAAACGGCTTGACCGATTTTGATGAAATTTTTTGTGCTTATCCGGTATCTATGAGAATCGGCCAACATCTATTTTTCATCCCCCTAAATGTTAGGGGTAGTCCACACCTAAATTTTATTTTTTATTTTTTAGACAAAATTTTTAATTTCTATTTTTTTATGATACAACATACAAAAATACATACAATCCTCAATTTTCACCCTTTTATCACCAACCCCTAATTTTTAATAGCCATTTTAGTAATTTAATCATTTTTCGCGAGGGGGATCGCGAGGGACTAGGTAGGGTAGGTAGGGTTGGTAGGGTTGGTATGGTTAGTAGGGTTGGTAGGGTTAGTAGGGTTGGTAGGGTTAGTAGGGTAGGTAGGGTAGGTAGGGTAGGTAGGGTAGGTAGGGTAGGTAGGGTAGGTAGGGCAGGTAGGGCAGGTAGGGCAGGTAGGGTAGGTAGGGTAGGTAGGGTAGGTAGGGTAGGTAGGTAGCGTCTTTTTATGGCAAAACAAAGTTTGGCGGGTCAGCTAGTATACTATAATGTACACCACAAATACATACAGTACAAACATTTACAAAAACAAGTGAACAATGGGCGGTCTTATCGCACTAGGCAATCTCTTACAGACAAGCTTTGGATGGACTGAACAAGAGGAGATGAATTTAGGGCCGTCAGTGTACCAATAATCATAAATAATATTACTTACACATAATAAAATAAAATACATATATACAATAATAAATAATAGAAATGAAAGAATGAAATGAATGAATGAATTTCATTTTTCGTTAAAAAAAAATTAAAATTACCTAAACGTGGCAGATAAACTGGGTGCATTTTTTTAACGACCGGTTGATGTTATAAAAACAGCGGTACAGTGTCCGTGCTTATGTTTTATTTGCGGCATTCTTATAATAAGTGGTAGCCCTCATGCACCGTCAAGTATGTATGTAGGTAAAGTTACTTCGCCGTAACTTCTCCCACTAATCCCTGATCCCTGTCCTGAAGTCTTGTCCCATGACATGACGCTAAGTTACCACTTTACTAAGCAGTAAGTAGATAGATCTGCCAAGCCTTTTCTAAATTATGTGTGAGTCAGCTTCAAGTGTCTGATTACCAATATGGTTCTAGTCGAACTTCTTGTCCGCCCTGAAGTTGGCCAAAATGGCTGCGCTGTAGTAAATCTCATACAAAAACAGAATCGCGCCGTGCCTTGCGCATCGGCAAGCCAACTTCAGGGCGGCCAAGAAACTTTGACGAGATAACTTGGAGCGACTATTTATCTGATTTTACAACCCATAAATGGCTAGCGCAAGATATGCCTTGGCAAGACTGGTTGTAAGACTTTATCGGTCTACCCGTACAAACCAGAGCCTGGACCAATGGCGTAACATGTTTTCGAGACACAGAGTGGATCGATTTATAATGGACTAGCTTTTACCAGCGGCTTCGCTCGCAGTGAACCCATTAAAAAAAAAAAAAAATTTTTTTAATAAATAGTTACCTATGTTACTTCTAATACCTCCAAGAATATATGTAAGTACATAGTTTGATGATAATCGGTTCAGTAGTTTTTGCGTGAAAGCGTAACAAACAAACTTACATTCACATGTATAATATTGTATTAAGTATAGATGGTCATCCATCCACAGATCGACCTCGGCAAGGGACTCTGTACTTTTGTTATTGTTAAGCCGAGGTTAAACCACGCAATTTCAATAATAGCCTCACTGTAAATTTCTGCCTAGTGAGTCTAGTGCTGAGATTGAGGTTCGATTCCCGGGTCGGGCATTAAATTTTTATTGGGATTTTCATTAGGAATATCTTAGTAGCAGCCCGGAGTATAGATAGGTGCCCGGTAGAAATAAGCTCGCCTACTATTTTAGGGGCTTTAAGGCTTAGATACCACTCAGCACCTGAATTTAAAGCGAGAATCACGTCTAAACGGCTGCTCATATTTTTTTTGGAAAAATGTATGTTACATTAGACCATTTTCTTAATAATTTGATTTATGAAAAAGTTTAGTTTTATTCGTATGACATAGTGTTGTTAATTTGTAAAGTTATTTCTCACACGGACAAAAAAACGGCAATCGCACCAAAATCGTTGAGCGTATTTTAATGAAATTTTCACCATCTCAACGACAGTTGAATTATCTACAATTTGAGCTAAAGCATTTTTTTTTAAGTAATAGAATAAAAAGGAAAGTGCAAAAAACTATCCAAACTTGGGTCGCGCGGGTTTGAAACGAGGGCGCGTCTTGTTCCTTCAAGGTCTTTGACAACTGTCTATGTCTTAAACATAAATGGCGAAATGTTGGTTTAAAATACACCTTTGACTGTCCCTTCGGGCAATACGGGCGCGATGTTATGTGTAGAATATAACAGTAGGATAGGTAAGACTTATCAATTCATACAGCTACGGGGCGCCTCGTTAGATATGAAAGAAAATTGAAGACAACATTGCTATTTAATAGGGGCGCTTTATTAATGTTTTATCGATTGCATGTTCACAGCGTGAACCTCCAGTTCAGTTGTACAAATGGAAAAGAAATCTAGGTTTCTTTGCTTCTTGCTTCATTAGAAATTAATGGCGTTTGCAACATTCGAGTGGTCTTAAGCAAGAATTTTGAACTGCTGAACTGGTCCCTAAGTAGAGGTGGCCCAGTGGCTAAGATCTCGCATCTCGTGCTTGAGGTCGTGGGCTCAAATTCGGCAAATAACCAATGTGAATTTTTGAATTCGTATGTGCTTTCTAAGTTTCTTTGGTATGGTCATGTGATGAGGAGGTACGAAATTCATGTTACTAAAAGAGTTATGAATATAAATGTGGATGGACGGAGAGTGAGGGGAGGCCAAAGAAAAGATGGATAGACTGTGTGAGGATATGAAAGAAAAGGAAGTCAGTGATAGCGAGACGGAGGACAGGACGGTTTGGAGGCAAAAACATGAGATAAGGGCAGGAAGATGATGATGTACTTTCTAAATTTATCTTTGACATCGCTGACCGCGGTGTTGGAAAACATCTTGGCAACCTGAGCTTATAGTTAATATAAGTTTAATATCGCCAACCCGCATTAAGCAAGCGGGGAAGTTAATGCGCGTGCCTTCTCTTTATGAGGACAAGCCTTTGCCATGCAGTGGGACAGAAAAAGGCTGGGCTTATTATAACAGGACCTAGGTTGGATGCCCTTGCCGTAGGTATTTTTAACCGACTTCGTTATTATTATGTTCGACATTATGTATGTTTTTTTTTATTTTATGTATGTTCGCCGATATCCTCGTCAATTGCGAACCGATTTTGAAAATTATTTTTTTGTTTGAAATGATACATTCCGAAATTGGTCCCATTTTAATTTGGTGAAGATCTGAGGAAGAATTTCGAAGATATACAACAGAACTCTTCAATAAATAACGGCAAATCTCTCGGGATTGCTGCAATCGCATGTCTATTGTTTATACCATTTAATAACATAACATCACGCCAGTACGCTCTTAAGGGGTACGCAGATCTCTCATTTCACCGGTAATGTTCAAGTTTCATGATATTTGAGTTATCTATTCTGGCATTATAGGTACCTTACTAAACAACTTCCCTTTTAGATACGTACAATTAAAAAGAGAAAAATAAAAAAAGTTTTGACAAAAAATACTACACACTTCCGAATGAAAAATCTACAAAGTAAAAAATAACTTTAGTTTTGGAAGTCGGTGTCCATAACGCAATAAATTGGTAGCTATGAAAGACACCGACTTCCAAAAATAAAGTAATTTTTTACTTTGTAGTTTTTTCATTGGGAAGTCGGTATTTTTTTTTTTAATGTATATTTTATTTTATTAAGAAACATGTCGAGTACCCAAGGGATCTTCACAAAGGCAGAAACGATCATACATTTAAATATACTTTCATTCCCTATTTAACTTCGAAATGAGTGAATTTTCAAAATTCTTATATTCTACTATAAATGCGCAAGTTTATGTTTCTTACTACTGAACGGTTTTTGATGGAACCACAGTGATATAGCATCCGAATAACGCATATGCTATAATTTATAAAGATATTGGAGGGAAATACTAAATACACGCGGGCGGAGCAACGGTCGGCAGCTAGCATATCATAATAAGCACTCTTGTGCATATTCATAATTTTATGTTTGTTGTGCATTGTCTATCAGTGAGTGAATTCAAAATGTGACGTTCCCTATAATATAGCTAACTGAAGAAATCTGGGTCCTGTTTGACCTTTTAAACCACCGACGGAAAAAAGGGGGTATTATTTGTTTGATGTGTGTATCTGTCTGTGGCAACATGGCTCCTGTTTAATAGAACCGGATGAACCGATTATGATATAGTTTTTTTTTTGTTTTAATGGTGACTTTATCGAGAGTGTTCTGAGGTGTGTTTCATGAAAATCGGTTCAGCCATTCAAAAGTTATGGGCGATTTACTGTTTAAATCGGGGTATTATCGCAAGATATCGTTTTCGATAGATTGTCGATTGAAGCGTGTCGACTACTTACTAGATAAATTACGTAAGTAGTTTAAAAAGCATGAAATTAAAATGTTTTGATGTTATGAGTGCCGCGAAATGCAGCAAAAATTTACGTGAAGAGGGTCTTTGCTTTCAAATTACGATCACAAACTAGCTTTTGCCCGTGACTTTGTCCGCGTAGCATTAGTACTTGGAAAAGCAATTTTTTTTATATTGTGCAATAAGATTGTAGGTGCTGCCTTACTTGAGAAATAATTGGTTCCCCATGCAAACTTTCACGCTCATAAATACTAACCTATGTCCTTCCCAGGGTCTCTAACTATCTCCATACCAAGTTTCACACACAACACAGGCAGAATTACTTTCGCATTTGTAATATTAGTAAGTATTGTTAGCGAGATAAAATCGAGTCTACACAGCACTACTCAATCGAAGACGCGTACCAGTCACTACGATCTGTCACTATACACTTGATGTACTTTTTCGCGCGGTAATCGATGCCAAAATGTTGTTTTGCTCAATTGTGATTAAATATATATGTTTTTAAAACTATTTGTGTTTAATAGTATGGATATAGATATATATATTTATAATTAATTTATTGTTATTATAAGTCTAAGGATATTAAACAAACCAAAATGTTTTTGTGGGCCAAAATGAAGCGTCTGTGTTCTATATTTAAGAAGTACGAGTAGGTAGATACGTAGATATAGTGTTATTGTTTGTTTTTGACAATAAAATAAAAATAAATCTGCAAAGACAAAAACTGGTAAAATATCTATGTTTTGTAAACATTTTAATAGAAGAAGTGTAAGTAAAACTTACTAGGATATTCTGTACCCATAACTGGCATAATAAATGAACGAAATGAAACATAAGAATAATTATGAAATTAAAAATACTGTATCAGAAAAATGCCTAAAAAGTTACAGTTCGATTCTCAGAATCAAATGATCATTAAAAATAAAAAGATATTGTTATTTATTATCAATTAATTATTTCTTAAATTATTATGTACTAGGTAAAACCAATAACAATAAAATTAAATATCTACTAACATTTGCATTCACCTTACCTTTGTTCCCAACTAGACGAGAAGTTAACTTTAGTTTCACGTCAGAAAAGTAGGCTCGCGATCGCGCGTTTGAATTTCAGAGCGGACTAAGAACTGAATAACATCCGTCTTGCACGGAGCTTCGCGCCAGACTGAGAGAGGAGTGCGGCGCATATCTCGTATCTAACTAAACCTATATTTCTCGCCAAACTTTTGGACCGCCCTGAAGTTGGATTTCCGAAGCGCAAGACACGGATCGGAGCTGTTTTTTGTATGAGATTTACTACTGCGCAGTCATTTTAGCCAACTTCAGGGCTGCCAAGAAATGTCGTGCGGTGTCCCACAGGAATCGGTCTTGGGGACATATCTGTGGGACGTCGTGCCGACTGGGTGCTGCGCGCCGACCACCCTAGCGGCGTCAGCATAATTTGCTACGATGACGACACGCTGGTCCTGGCGCAGAGGAGGTCGTACCAGGCGGAGGCTTAATTAACGACACCGACATCGAAAAAATACAGAAATTGTAACAAGGAGTAGTAATAAGCATAAACTTTAAAAATGTTTGTGAGTTTGCGAATTACCACGATTTTGCTTAGGATCGCAAAAATGTTTGTGAATATTACACTAGAAACACAATCCCATACAAAACATATCTTTAAAATTTTCGCCAATTGTGTTTACGTAATTCTAAGAATTATATTTGAAATTAATATACATTATTGCTAATTCAACCTTGAATGCAGTGTTTAAAGTTGCATTCACAAAGCTATGTACTAAAAGTAATAAAATTTTTATGACCTTTCTTCGCTGCTCAACATACGTCAAAACAAAAGCCTTGTGTATAAAAAATAAAAGCTTTTTTCAAAGTCGTAAATGACGTTCAACAGGTCTGTGCTTCAGCTTTTTGATGCGCATGCGCCACTCAGAGCTGTCCGTGTTAAGTGCCCTCCGGCTCCATGGATGAGTCTTGGAGTTCGTTTGGCAATGAGACGGCGTGACAGAGCTTTTCGGAGATATTATAGAAGGGATCGCAGCGAGGAAAACTGGAGCCTGTACAAGTTGGCTAGAAACCGCTGTAATCAGATGGTAAGAGCTTCTAAATGCCGATACATTTGTGAAAATGTCCTTAGTCATAACCGGCTGACATATGGAAGTTTCTCACATCAATTGGAATTACATCATCATCCTCTCATACTGTATCATCTCATACGAGTATGTCTCTGAATGATTTGAATAATCACTTTTCATCGTCAACTATGCTTACGGCTGTTGTTAAAAATTATACTACCTATACGTGATATTACTTCCATGCCAATTGTACCTCACGAATCTTTTTCTTTTTCTACGATGACCGACGCTGGGATCCTCAAAAGGATCAAGTCCAAGGCTGTCGGCTGTGATGGAGTGAGCAGATCCATGTTATCCCTCATATTCAAAAGTATCCTTCCCATTGTCACACACATCCTCAACTTCTATCTGCAGGCTGGTGAGTTTCATACAACCTGGCGTAAGGCATATATTGTTCCTCTTCCAAAAATTCCCAACCCGACTTTATCTAATTACTACAGACCAATCTCCATTCTCCCTTTCCTATCTAAGATCCCGGAAGCAGTTGTTCTGAAGCAAATATCCTCCTTTCCCACCGGGTTTTCGGCCCGGCCATAGTACAGCCACAGCCTTGCTTAAAGTTACTGAAGACGTCAGAAACGGCTTGTAGAGTTCGAGGTTAACGGTGTTGGTTTTAGTTGACTTCTCCAATGCATTCAATACTGTCGATCACGACATTCTCCTGGCCATCCTGTCTCAAATTGGGGTTTCTTCGTTGGCACGGGATTGGTTTTCATCATATCTTCGTGGTTGCCAGCAGGCGGTACGTGCTGATCAGAAATTCTCTGATTGGTGCGCTCTGGAATCAGGCGTTCCACAAGGCGGTATACTGACTGCACTCTTATTTTCTTTATTTATCAATTCTATTACTACTATCCTCAAATGCTCCTACCATCTGTATGCTGATGACCTGCAGCTCTACGCGCAAACTGACATTCTCAATCTGGATAACTGCATATCCCTGTTGAATGCTGGCCTTCAAGCAGTCGCTGACTGATCTAGCAGATTTGGGGTTAATGGTCAGTAAATGTCAGGCTATACTTATTGGTAGTTCGTATTTTCTACGGACCTTGGACACTAGCCTTCTATTGCCGGCAATACTCTCATCCCTCTCTCGCCTCACGTTAAAGACTTAGGCCTTTACTTTGATGACAGGTTAAGCTGGAATAAGCAGGTCGCTCAGGTTAGCTAGAGAGTCATATTCACACTGCGGTCTCCCTGTAGATTCAAAACATTTGCTTCCATTTAGCACTAAAACCACCTTGGTTCAAGCTCTTGTTTTGCCTATAATCGACTATGCTGAGGTTTGTTACTCTGATCTATCCCAAGAACTTCTTAACAAAATGGATCGATTTCTTATGAATTGCATTCGCTTTATTTTCGGCCTTCGTAAATATGAACACATTTCTTCCTTCCGTTCTCAGCTTAAATGGTTGCCTATCCGTCAGAGGAGATCCCTCAGATCCCTCTGCATGCTCTTCAAAATCATGACCGATCCTTGTACTCCCGATTATTTAAAACAATATTTTAACGTGTTAGGCAGTTCTCACGATCTTAGGGCTGATTCCACCAATGATACTAATCACGATTAGTTCAACTAAACTCAGTTTATGCAAATACAGATTTCTGATTGGTAGTTTCTCAGCGGTCTCAACAAATCAGAACGCTGTATTTGCATAAAATGAGTTCAGTTGAACTAATCGGGATTAGTTTCATTGGTGAAATCGGCCCTTAACTTTCGAGCTTCCAAAAACTTACTTCTCCATATTCCTTCACACCGCACCGGGTTTCTGTCTAATTCTTACACTGTCTCAACTATATAACTCTGGAACGTGCTTCCCCTTGACATCAAAAAGGCTGAGAGTAAATTTTCATTCGAGCGTAGAATCCGGAACTATTATTTGCCCTCTCATACATAGCTCGGTCTTCGTCATAGTTATTATATTAAAATTTCAGTTTCATTTAGTATTTATTAGTCTATTGTTTTAGAAATTATTTATGTATTTTATTAGGTAGTTCATTAATCCAACTTCAATGATTGTTCATAATTTTTATTTTGTACACCTACCACTGTTGTGTCTTTTTTACCCAGAGGTTGACTGGTAGAGAATGCCTTGCTGCATTAAGTCCGCCTATGTATCACCAATGTACATGAAGTTTAAATAAATAAGTGTTGTTTATTTGGCAAAATGGAAAGCGTTGCTGACTGTGTTACTTCGCTATTCACCCGTTTACCAAGTTTTATGTAGCTATTTACTTGCCATTAATTAAGTTTCGATGGGAATCTACCTGCCGGGTCAACTTAACCTAATTAAGAGTGTCAACTCTGCCTGCAGCTAAAACACAGTTGAAGCTCCGAGCCCTTCACTATATCGTATTTACAGTATATGTTTTTTTATTGACAATATTTCTGGGTATCGGATTAAACTTGAGTCAAATCGACCCGGAAAAAGAGGGAGTGAAAGTACTAATTAATAAAAACTTATTTTACTATCGAACCAACTTATGATATACGACAAAAAGTTTTTTTTTTTTTACTAATCTTTTCAGCTTAACGTGCATTGTCATCCAAACCAAAAGTGTATGCACAATTTCATCTTAATCGATTGAGGATAACTGCTTTAAAATCCAGTTGCAAGATTTGACCCGAACACACATACATACATTTGTATTGCAAGTTAATAAAAAGTTTGTGAAAATACGTTAATTCAGTACGTAGCTAGCAAATCAAAATGATGATTTCAATGTTGGTTCCATAGTAAATTACTCATATTGACTACTTCCCGTTTCGCCAATGAACGCATTTAACCCGAATTTCTTCAAAGTTAGAGTGAACAAGCTTCTTCTGGGTAAGCTCACTCCATCGTCGACTCTGTCTCTGTAATTGACCTAGACTAGAGTCAAGTGCAAACCCATCAAAATTAAAAAAAAGAAAGAAATTAAAAAAAAAATATTTTGTCACAACTTAAATAGTCATAGTCATCAATATTCAATAGAAAAACGCTAGTTTGAAAGCTGAAAAAATACCGGCCTAGTGCGTGTCGGACTTCACACATTCAGAACTATACAAAATGTGTTTATAATAGTACCTGTACAAAATGTGTGACAAGCGACCGACAGACAGACAGATGGACACGTGAGTGACAGCAATAGGGTTCCGTTTGGACCCTTCGGGTACGGAACCCGAAAAAGAGTGAATATGATCCTTTGAAGAGAAACGCCAAGAAAGCTGAGGCTACATCGAGTGCAAAAGCTCAGGCCAAAATATACGACGCGCTGGATAGTCCAACAGGTCAATAAGACCTGTACCGGCTTGCTAGAGATAGGGCGATAAAGCCGAGAGATGTTACTCGTAGTCAGATAAGATGTATAAAAAAATTATTTCGAATCATTCTTTCTAATGATTCGAAATAATTTTTTTTTTTTTCTTTTTTATGTTTATTCACCGATATCTCCGTCAAGATATACAACGTAACTCTTAAATAAATAACGGCAAATCTCTCAGGATTGCTGCAATCGCATGTCTGTTTATTGTTTATACCATTTCATAACATAACATCACACGAGTACTCTCTGAAGGGTACGCAGATCTCTCATTTTACCGGTTATGTTCAAGTTTCACGATATTCGAGTTACCTATGGTGTGGGTGGCGTTATAGGTACCTTACTAAACCACTTTTTAGTTGTACCTAACAACTAAAAAGTGAAAAATAAAAAGGCTTTTTACAAAAAAATACTACCGGCTTCCAAATAAAAAACTGCAAAGTGAAAAATAACTTTATTTTTGGAAGTCGGTGTCCATACCGCAATAAATTTGTACCTACGAAAGACACCGACTTCCAAAAATAAAGTTTTTATTCAATTTGTAGTTTTTTTTATTTGGAAGTCGGTAGTATTTTTTTGTAAAACGATTTTTTTTTTGTACGGCAATGTTAGCTCCAAATACTCAAATAGCTACAAAACATTTTAATTAACCCTCAATTGGTCTACCCTAAAAGTAGCCCTCATGTTCATGAGTACTTTCACCCCAAAATAGATTACCATTAAAATTCATCTCAATTGGTCACCCTGCAAGCACGCTTATAGATGCAGTATGTAGAGTGTAGCCAGTAATTTGATTACCTCTGGTGTATTTATGGGCGTCTAATGGCGAAGCACCGTTTGATAATAATACGTTTGTCGCGTTGTATCCCTAACAAGATGAGTATTAAGCCCAGACGGGGATAGCGGACACGTCCTAGGTAAGTAATTAGTTTCAGTGAAGCGTAAATACGATTACTAGAGGACGCAGTCATGAGTGACTAATGCTTTGGTGTCTTGATTTTGTGCGCGCAACTATGCGGTATACGGTGCTGGACATATACTTCTCTTTACCGTCTACGTGCCTATACTCCATTTGTTTAGGTAGTTAACTAAATGTAAACAATCTTAACATGTCTTTTATCTAAAAAAATGTCTAAAAATTGAATCTAAAAATGTTTACAATTAGGTATTTACTTAAACCGATGTTAGGTAAGTAACTAAATTTAAATAATATTTGTTGGTCTTTTATACGATTTATTTTATATAAAAAGACATATCAAGATTGTTTACCTTTAGTTAACTACCTAAACAAATGCAGTATAGTATAGTGCGCGGCGCGTAAGTTGACCCAAAATGTGACATTTTATTGAAGTTAAACCCAAATTAATCCCTTTTATATAACCCTCTCCTTTATAATCCTTTTTTTTTTCTTTTTATTTAACCTAACCAATTTTAACCAACAATTTGTATATTGCACTATTCATCAATGTAAAGTTGCAGTATGTACTTAAGCCTACTGCGATGGAACAAAAAACCATTTAAGACATTATTCATATGGTTTTTTTGTGTCCGGCACCGCATATCTCAGCGTTGGCGCCAAGATACCAAAGCTTAATGACTAATGTTAAGATATTGTTCTAATTTTTTATAAGTAAGATAATGTATAATTTTCAATCTCAGTGTAACTTTGAATTTAATTTGATTGATAATTTTTAATTTAGTTTAATTGTATGATTCAAAGTTGATTGAAATAAATAAATAATAATAAATAATTAAACTACAGTACAAAGTCTTCTGTCAGTGTACAGTCTTCTGTTAAACAAGAGTCATGGGTCATGCAAGCCTTCAAAAACTTGGCACAATTTTGTGCCTTAATATAGTTTTCACCGAAGACTGGCCAGGCTTTGCTATTATACTTATACTTATTAGTTATAACTTGAGACTTGTATGATTTCTACGGGTTACGGTTTAAGGCGCGGTGAATAGACGACTCCGCGTAGAAATGAAAGAGAAGCGAAAAGACGCCGCGATGGCGCGACGTTTCGTTCGACTCGTTCGAGTTATTTATCATTAAATACATTAATCCTAACAAATATCTTATTCCAATCGATAAATAAAAATAACAGTTCCCTTTATTATTATATATTACATCACTGTTATTATTAATATCAAGATTTGTTTATAAATAATACAGTTACAATTGCTACAATTTCAATTTAAATGGTTATTTTATGTTTTTTTTTATCGAGAAAATTTACCGAAAACGTGTTTTGAACACAATGGTCCACCCATAAATATGATCAAGATTAACATATATTTTTTTAGCTGCTCTAATATGTATACATTTGGCTAAAAAACTGTTTAGTGAAGCCTATTTTGACTAAGTACAGCGCCTTAAAATTCTTTTTAAAAGAAAAATAATTAATCAAATTAATTATTTAATTTCTCAAAGATTACAAATCACTTACGAGGAGAAATAAAATATAAACAAAACTTAAGCAATTTAAAGTACAGATGAAACTTTACAGAAATATAGCTTATTTATCAGAATAACACAGGCTACAATTGATAAAAAAAATATTGGTAGAAGTACCAACAAAACGCGGGCGGAGCCCAAAAGTAAAATTCGTACGTATTCGCTAGGTCCAGGCGGGCGAGCACGGCCAACTGTGACAGGCTTGAGTCACACATTTAAATCACAGTTTGGGAGCAAAAACCGTGATAAAATGCATGATAAAATTTCATGTCCCATTGAAGGCGTATGGACGCCGAGTAAACGTAACGTAACAAGACTCACTCATACGAAATCGTAACGTAATAAATTAAATACAATACCGAATATTTAATTTTTGTAACCTGGCAGAAAGCATAATGGGTCCGCCTATTCGTTACAATATTATTTCTAGGTAATGAAAGCAATAGTTGTGTTCTGACTGTAATTAATTTGGTTATTTATTGTCATGAAACTAGCAGCATTCACGCAGCGTCTACGTGGCTGATACGCTCGGTACAGACAAGAGGCTTGTTAGTGGTGGCGTATGCGTTACAGAAACGCAACCAATCTTACGTGTTTGCAACGACTGATTACTAATGGTGCAGCCGACATACTAAGAACGTAGCGTGCAAGATTGTTATCAATTTGGTTAATTATTGTAAAGTAACTAGCAGCATTCACGCTGCGTCTACGTGGCTCATCCGCACGGTACAGTCACGTGTAATCTATGAGACAAGAGGCTTGTTAGTGGTGGTGTACGCTTTACAGAAACGCGTCCGCGTTGTATCTATAACGACTGAGCACTGATGGTGCAGCCAGCGTACTAAGAAGCGCGATGTCTTAAGCGATGGCGGTTTAAGGAACGGTGGTTTAAAGTTAACTAGTAACATTTAAAATCATATTCAGAGTAATAAATAAGTAAGGTTTAATACTTTTGAAAATAAGTATCAATAAGCAGTCGTAAGGACCGATTTCTGAATTGAGTGCTTGGAGATAAAAACGTAATTCTAAGCCTAATTTAATGCAAAACCTTGACAAGTTTTCGGTCAAAATTAAAGTTTGTCATCATCAGCCTATTAATAGTATGCTAGGATACAGGTCTCTTTTCTGTGAGAGGGGAATGGGCTATAATCCTCCACGCGGGCACAGTGCAGATTGGTGGATGTCACATGTCTTCGAATTTTTGGTTCGGTTTCCTCACGATGTTTTCCTTCACCATTTTAGAGTAGTAATGTTGAAAAAATTTAAACAAGGCCGATACCACTGGGCCACCACTGCTCTCTGTACAAGTGTCCCTAACAAGTACTACAATTTATTCATTTTCATCTTCTTTTTCTTCTTGGTTTATGCATAGTACTTTAATATAGCCATATAATCTTTATATATATAATTCTACTGTATGTGCGTAAGTCACTGAAATCCTCCTAAACAGCTTGACCGATTTGAATGAAATTTTTTGTATGCGTTTGGGTGGCGCCCTGAATGGTTTAGATTCACAATAGGTAGGGTAGGTGGGATAGGGTAGGGTAGTTAAGGCTGGGTAGGGTAGGATACCTATCCTGGTAGGGTAGGATAGGTAGGGTAGGAAGGGTAGGGTATGGTGAGTAGGGTAGGTAGGGTAGATGAATGTTTGGTGTTTTTATGGCAAAACAAAGTTTGGCGAGTCAGCTAGTGTTTATATAATTTACTAGCTTCTGCCAGCGGCTTCGCCCGCGTTTATGTCGAAAATTTTCCCATGGCAACATATTCCCGGGATAGAAAATATACTATGTGCTATTCCAGACTATAATCTATCTCTGTGCCAAATTAAAACACACTCATTCACAAAACTTTAACCTATATAATATTAGTGTGATATTTTAATGTAGCAGTACACCGCGGACTATCCCTAAAGATGATGTGACAAAAGTAACCATTTAGATGACAAGAGAGAGACATTTGAATCTAACAAAAAATAGCAATTCAGAGCTTAATTTTACGAAAACGTTTCTCTGAACGTAATATTTTTGAATGGCCTATCCAACGATACTCTAACACAGGTGGTGATATATATATATTTCTACTGTACGTGTGTAAGTCACTGAACTCCTCCTAAACGGCTGGACCGATTTGAATGAAATTTTTTGTAATGCCAAATTATAACACTAAGAGTATCTGAGCTAAGCTGCTGACAGACGGACATGGCGAAACTATAAAGGTTCCTTTTTGATTACGGGACCCCAAAAACTACGCCTCGATAGACGATAACAATTTTTTAACCGACTTCCCAAAAAGGAGGAGGTTAATCAATTCGACCGTATATATATATATTTTTTATGTGTGTTCTAGTTCGACAGCGAAATGCATCGTGACAAACATAATCCGAGAAAGTAATCCTGCAGGAGGATAGCAGTTATATGCAGATTGAATCAAATGGGCAATAGGCACGACGGACAGTGTGTTTTTGGATGAAAATTATTCAGCGGACATATTGTTCGTAGAACATAACATTATATCATCACGCTTGTATTCGCCGAAGGGTCGGGTAGAGACCACATTTTGCCATTTATGTTTAAGTCCCATGTCCATCAGCCGGGCACAAATCCCTGAATCCGAGCTGCTACAGAGAAATTTCAGATGAAGACCTCATGCTCAGTAGTAGCGCTGGAGTCTAGAGGACAAAGAAAATGTATTAATGGACTAGATTCTGCCAGCGGCTTCGCCCGCGTGTTTGTCGAAGTTTATCCCAAGGGAACATATTACCGGGATAAAAAGTATTCTATGTACTATTCCAGACTATAATCTATCTCTGTGCCAAATTTCATCCAGATCCGTTTAGTAGTTTTTTCGTGAAAGAGTAACAAACACACTTACAAACTTTTGTCTTTATTAGTAGGATATATTCTGTGGAACTATTTCTAAATAAACGCGTTGAAGAATTGTGGGCCCTTTAATTAGATTTATTCTTCTTTCGTCCTTAACCTTTGACCCACATTTCAAAAAAATCTTAGTTCGTCCCATAATTATCACTATTGAAGTTGTGTTTCGTCCCGTATTACAAATACTTTAAAGGTACAGTCAACAAAAATAGCACACACAAACATACACACTGAAGCACAATTAAAATAACCAGTGGCCCAGTGATAACGGCCGCGACTAGAGGATGTTAGAACCGGGTAAACCGATTCCCCCGGTACCGTCTGATAATTTTTTTTTTTTTTTTAGGATTGGAGTAAATTAGAGAGAATTTCACAGGATAAGCAATTATCACTGGCAATATGACATAAAATAGTTTGAATTTGTCTAATCAACATATATTTGCAAGTTTTGTAACAAATCGGTCTTTAGTAACAATACTAGGTACATTTTCTTTATAATTTTCTTTTGACTTATATCTCGAAAACCAATGAGCATTAGCAAATATTTTGTATGACTTTTTTTTCCACAATTTAATGAGGAGTAAACTTGCTCTTGCATAAATTACAGAAATACCAAAATTTTATGAGAATTAAGCAAAAAACTGATTTTTAGGACCTTCGACAGTCAATATTTTTTAAAACTCTTATGTGATTTTAATACTTTCCAGACAACATTACTAGTATTACTACTAGCACAATCAACAAAATTCCTGTGAAAATACTGAACCAGGAATCAAAATTTACAGATTAGCCTCCAATTACAGACATTTTCCTATTATTATTTCTCACATTTCATTATGTTCGAAACTGTTTCATACATAGAAATATAAAATACAGTATATAATAAATAAAATACATATATCTATGGTTTCATACAATACAATTGTCGACGAAAAACACTGCAATGAGATATATTTCACGACCGTTAACTTTCTCTAATCCGTATTTTAAGTAACCAAAATAGATAATATAAGAACATGAAATCATACCAGAAAACGTCATTTCGAATGTTTAACGGCAGTCTTGCGCATACTAATATTATAAATGTGAATGTAAGTTTGTTTGTTACGCTTTCACGCAAAAACTACAGAACCGAAACTAAATGGCTGATGATGACATAAAATAATGCACTATAGTCTGCAGTTCGAGAGAATTTGATGCACCGAAGGGTTCGACAAACCTCCAAATTAATCAACCGTGCGTGGGGTGGTTAAACGGTACTGGCAGTATGGCGCCGAACGTCAGACATTCTATGTTCCATACGATTATCTTTTAATCTTTTCATTTAAAAAACATTGCCCCAAACTAGGATTTCTTTCCTGTATCGTGGGTGCGTTTACAAACATTTAAACTCGCATACACAAGACTCCCAAATCCGGAACAACTATCTGTAGATCACACAAATATTTGTTCCGTGCGTGATTCAAACCTGCGACACGCAGCGCAGCAGCCGATAACTCAACCCTTACGCCAACCGTGTCGTCTATTGTTTGGTAGACGATTCAATTAAACCGTACGGTTTACCTATATCTGCTGGTGACAAAGTTCATGAAGCGCTCACAATGTGGTCAAAACTGCTCTGAATTTCCATATGACTTCAGTTAAACTTTTTTAGACTTTGTTGGCAACATTCAATTATGTTGTACAATTCTTTTTCAAATTAAAGTTTTAGAAGATATTTTATTTTTGGAATTTTTATTTTAACTATATTGGTTTATATAGGTTACCTGGTAGAAACTAACTAATAACATTTATTCCGCTTTATGCAACCCAATAGCACACAAATTTTAATAAATAAAATCTGAAATAAATAAGTTATCTAATTGTTATTTTTCTTGAAAATTCATTTAAAATAAAATGCTCTTTCATTTTCAAATCACTGACTTGGGGAAAGTTGACCGTTTTCAACCAAAGTATTAACTGGTATTAACCAGTAAAAATGTTGGCGTCAAAAATTAAATTGTTCAGTGAAGAACATTTCATAAAACATATTTTACTTTATTTTTCCACAAGTTTGATATTTTAAGAGATATAGAAAAATTCAACTTTTTCAAAAAAATGAAATATTTAAATCTTTTCCCGTTTAAACAAAGCTTTAAACCACTTTTACACCAAAATATATTTACGGATTTTTTTGATATTTATTTATTTATTAAAAATAAGCACTCCAACAATACAATCACCCAATGTTATGCAAAACTGAAAAAAAAAGTCAAACAATTGAATTCACAGGTAATTGTACAAATTACAGGTGTGCATGACATTAAATATAAAACCGTTAACTTGAAGACTTAAACATAAACAACTAAGCAACTAATATTTAGATATTAACAATAATATAGAGATGGGCACTATTCACATTGTTTAAGTAGGGAGAGTGTGTATGATGTGAACTTCATGAAGAAAATATCGATGGGGTCATCATCATCAGTCACGATAGACCTTTCATTATAAAGCCTCGCCATACGATTTAGAGGGCAATTAAATGTGGTGTTTAAAGTAGAGGTTGGAATTTCGAAAAGACGATGATATCGCTTACTACGCTGGTCAAACCGGAACTTAAAACAATCAATCAACTGGACGTCAAGAAGACCATTTACAATTTTATAAAGAATAAGTAAATCTGAATGAATTCGCCTTTCCTTCAAGCTTAACAACCCAAAGTGCTTGAGTCTGCCATCGTAATCAGGAACAGATCTTCGAATGCCTATCCTTGAACACAGATACCTAACAAAACGAGCCTGAATAGATTCAACCTTGTCAGCATAGGTAGAGTAATACGGAGTCCAAATTGTGGAACAGTACTCCAGTGAGCTTCTTACCAGTGCATTAAAAAGTAAAATAATACTGGTGCTTTTACGAAATGGTTTGGACATTCGGAAAATAAATCAAAGCATCTTCTTAGCCTTGGTCACTATGTTATCTATATGATCGCGGAAAGTTAACGAAGTGTCAAAGAGTACACCCAGGTCACGTATGACAGATACTCTGTTAAGTACAGTTCCTTCTATATGATAATCAAATTTATCATAATTTATCTTATTGGTGAATGTTATTGTATGACATTTTATGACATTTAGCGTCATTCTATTGTTCAAACACCAATTTTGAAGGACATTTAAATCATTTTGAAGTTTTAAACAATCATTAAGGTCCGATATTCTATAATATAATTTTAAATCGTCAGCATATGCTAAACAGTTACATTTCATTTTATCTAAAAGGTCATTAATAAATACTAAAAATAGTAAGGGGCCCAATTTTGAACCCTGTGACACACCAGAACTAGGAATAAATGGTACAGAGTCATAGCCCGCCAACGCAACAAGCTGAGAACGATTAATTAAGTAACTTTCGAACCATCGCAACAAAGAACCATGAATACCAGCATGTTCCAGTTTTAACGTAAGAATTGAATGATCCACGCGATCAAATGCCTTTGCAAAATCCGTGTAAATAGCGTCCACACGACCCCTCGCCTCAAAAGTGTCAGCTATAAAAGAAGTGTAGACAAGCAAATTAGTCATAGTGGAACGGTTGGACATGAAACCATGTTGTCTATCACTAAGCACATGACGTAGGTGAGAATAAACTGCAGCATATATGAGACCCTCAAATATCTTCGCAAATTGTGATAAAATAGATATTGGTCTATAGTTAGTCACGTCATTCATAGCACCAGATTTATGTATGGGGATGATATGTGAAAATTTTCATAAATCAGGAAAGGAACATTCTTTAAGGGATTTATTATATATTAATTGCAGTGGTTCAGTAAGAGCATCCACACAGAGACGGATAAATACAGGAGGAAGTCCATCGGGACCAGCTCCTTTATTCAAGTCCAATTTTTTTATACTATCCCTAACGTCATTCTCGGTAATGTTAACAGAGGAAATACTGAAATTAGAGCAGGATACTCCTGGAGACAAGCTATGAGAGGATTGAATATCCGCATACATGGAAGAAAAATATTCTGCAAATAGGTCCACCACCCCACTTCCACCTTCACCGACACGGTCACCCCAGTGAACTTGGTCAGGGATACCCCGGTAAGATTTTTTAGATTCAGTGTACCGCCAGAAAGCTTTAACATTTGTCTTCAAATCATTTTCAATTTTTTCTATATATGCCTTAAAACAGATCTCGAATGCTTTCTTAACACGCTTTCGTTTGCCTGCGCGGCAAACGAAAGTGTCATTGTCTCGAGGGTTTTTGAACTTTTTGAAACGTATTCTATATTTATGTTTTTCCTTAATAACTTTGATCAACGAAGTTGTGAACCAAGCGGGATAGCAGTTATTTTTAGGTTTGCCCTTCGGAGTATATTTATCAATAATTTCCCATAATATATTATAGAACTTCTGAACAAACTCATTACAGCACAAATGACAATACTCCTGCCAATTAACCATGCGTAAATCACGAACACATGCTTCATAATCCGTTTTTGCAAATATATATTTAGTCTGAGATGTATTATGACTTAAATTTGAATGAAATGACTTATCAAGAGTTAACTCCAGAGGTGGATGATGTGAATCGGGTTTACTAATAGGGGGAGCAGAGGCGACAGAGAGGCTGGTATTCCCATCCACTAAAACGACGTCCAAGGTATTATTATTAATATTACTGACAACATTCTTTTGAATGCAGCCAGTAGTACTTAGAAAGTTTCTCAATGCTAACGATTTAGGGTCACTAACTCCTAGAAAGGGATCGTTACAATGCGCCCATCTGACATTAGGAAGGTTAAAGTCACCAATAATCAATGTAGTGTTATCTATAAAGTTTAAACAAATTTCCTCAGCTCGGGTCAAAAATTGTTCAAAGGTATGGTTGGGCAAATAGGACGGTAAATAAACTACGCACAAGTTCATACAGACACTACCCAAACTTATACACAACCACACCTTCCACAGTAGTTTGCCAATCAGTTTTATGAACAAAGTTAAATTTATTACTTACAGCTACGAGAATTCCACCACCATAATTTTTTGAGTATAATTTCATAAACTGAGCACTACGATCGCGCCTTACAACAGTATATCTCTGATCAAAGTATTCTGAGGATGATAACGAGTCATCTAACCAGGTTTCAGTCAAACAAATAATATCATAGTCTGAATTTAAAATTGACATAAGAATTTCATGTGACTTCGTTTTCATACCCCTCACATTCTGATAAAATATTGAAATACTTTCCATTACGATTACTGTAAATGACTTAAAATTAATTAATTTAAAATGAATGAATGAATGTATGTTAAAGTAGTCAAGGGCCTTAACTTACCAGTCTCCTGGGTGTATATCAGCAAGTAGTGGCGGGGCGGGAGCGGATTCGAGGGTTCCGAAGACCTTTTAAGATGAGGTCTATTCGCGGCGGAGTCATGAAAAGGACTGAAGAGGTGATTCGAACTAGCGCGCCTTGTTTTACCGGGTCCGATGCCGCACGAAACTCATGTTTCACGCATGCGCACCGTCCGCCTGACCTGCCCGTGCGACCTAGCTTAGCCGCAGAAAGGGCTTGGGATACAGAGTCGACATTTATTCGACCAATGCCGGAAAATTCGCAAGTACAAAGGCGTGCAGCAATTCGTCAAACCGACTTTAAGTTTCAATTTTAGATGCAGATATTATTATGCGGTTTTACTGTCAACATCTTTTGCTATGTGTCTCTTTGTTTTTGTTGCTTTTGTGCTGTATCTGAATTTAAAAAAAAACGTGTTCCTTTTCTTATTCTAAAAATTATAAAGAAAATTTGAACATAAGCCTGAAAACCACTAATATTGATATCATTTACCTAGAGGGCGGACATTAGAACCAAGGCAAAAGGGGTTATTTTAGTGCAGTTAATTTGAGTATATAACATAGTATGTTAGGTAAATATACATTAAGCGACTAAGCTGATGGCTCGACGCGATTCGATTTATGCCACACCGACAAGCATTTTTTTTTTCAATTAAACTTATAAGTACGTTCACTTGGAGGCAATGCGATGCAATTCGACCGATTTTCACTTGAAATTTTCTTACAAAATACGTGTGCAATATCGCCTACCAACACCCTTGCGTCCCGCTTTCAGGAAACACTGATCATGATGCCCCTGCAGCCTTTTGACCGCATAGACATAGAAATAAATTTTCATGAAGTTAAGTTTTAAATGCAATGTTATAGGATTTACCAACAAGCCCTCAATAAGTTTAACGGGTTTGATGCGCGTATGCGGGCGAAGTTGCAAAGCAACTAGTTTTGTTAAGCGACGGCAACAGAATGTAACATTTCAACGAGAACGTTGCACTAAAATAACCCCTTTTGCCTTGGTTCTAATGTCATCATCATCATAATATCATTCGAAAAAGGTCTACTGCTGGACATAGGCCTCCCCTAAGCGTCGCTACAATGACCGGTCCCGTGCGTCCCGCATCCAGCGGATCCCCGAAACCTTCACCAGGTCATCGGTCCACCTGGTGGGAGGCCTTCCAACGCAACGTCTTCCAGTTCGGGGTCGCCATTCCAGAACTTTTCTGCCCCATCGGCCATCCGTTCTGCAAGCAATTCTTCGGAGTATGTCGGTAACCCTGGTTCTCTTGCGTATCTCTACATTTCTGACTCGATCGCGCAAGGATACTCCGAGCATAGCTCTCTCCATTGCCCTTTGGGCGACTATGCTTTCTGATGAGGCCCATTGTGAGCGACCACGTCTCAGAGACATAGGTCATCACTGGCAACTCAAACTGGTCATAGACTTTCGTCTTAAGACACTGTGGTAAGTTGGACGAGAAGATACCGCGCAACTTCCCGAACGCATTACGAAATTTTCTACGTAACGGTTGGGCAATTCGATAATTATGGTCAATGAATTAGTCAAAGAGCGAGCGAAGCGAGCTCGGGAGTTTAGGGACCCCGACACAAGCGAAGAAGTCAGCGAGCAAAGCGAGCGAACTTAGCTTATTTTTGTATGAAATAAATAAATTAATTAATTAACCGACCCCTTTAAGTGATGGCCATTATTCAGAAAGCCCGGTCAATTTAATTACGTACTTCAATATTTTTTATCATATTGCCAATTTATATTAGGCATCTTTCAAATTGTCCGGGCATTATGAATAATACTGCATTAATCACTTGGTCCATAACATGTACATTTCAATTAACCAATATCTAAGGGTATGTGGAAACTATTACAGAAGTTTAATTAGTTGAATACGATAGTGTGGTAATTGCAAGCAAAGCTATTCTGGCGCATAGGAAATTAGTTATTAATATCAGGCATTAACAAGATAAATTCATTAAACCTTGAAAACCAAAAATGCAACCAGTCCAGAAACATTTGAATCCGTAGTTGCCGCCGCATGGAAAACTTTTTTGTTTGCTAAGGAAGCAGAGATCTGAAAGCTGACTCAAAATTAAAACCTTAATTAGTGTAAAGGAATTTTCTTAATAGCAGACTTACGCAACAATCGCATTCCGACCTTCAAAGTCAAAGTCAATTGTATTTATTTCGACTAGGCCAGTAAGCGGCTCTTTCGAACGTTAACAATTAAAATTAACAAGTATAAATTTAATTATTCATTCTTTAATAATTTCACATACTTGAGGACGATGCACCTAGCACTACTATACTACATATAAGTATTACAAGCACTAACAGGTAAATTCCTTCACTTGAAAAATAGGAACATGGTTCTCACATACTTACAAATATTGCAAACATAGGTAAATTACCTAATTCAACAACAACGGAACAGTGCGCGAGTAAATTTTTTTTAAACGTAAGCAGTGGATGAATATAAAATAAAGCGGTACAATAATTATGAATATAATACAAATCAACCAGTTTGACTTTGTCTACACTAAAGATTTGCCCTATGGAGCAGGACCAGCATGTTTCCAAGCATTCTTATCTTGAATATAATCATCTAATTTGTAATATACTTGTTTACAAAGTGTACTTTTAACTATTGTTTTAAATTTTCTTTCATTTAGTTAATTAATATCTCACGAAGTATTTTCTTATAGAATTTAACACAGTACCCCATGAAAGATGTGTATACTTTAACTAATTTATAAGATGGTTGATCTAACTTATCTTTATTTCTAGTATTACAATTGTGTCTATCACTAATTATACTAAAGAGATTAATATTTTTTCTTACATACATAATATTTTCATAAACAAATTGGCAAGAAACTGTCATAATATTAATCTTTTTAAATAGCTCCCTAAGAGATACTCGGTGACAAAAGTTATATATGGCCCTGACAGCTCTCTTTTGCAATATAAATATTGATTCAATGTCAGCCGCCCGACCCCACAGTAAAATACCGTAGGGCATAATGCTGTGAAAGTAACTAAAATAGACCAAACGCGCGGTTTCTATATCCGTGAACTGTCTTATCTTTCTAACAGCATAAGCGGCTGAACTCAGCCGACCCGCAAGAGATGTTATGTGAGACCCCCGTTGTAATTTGTCGTCTAGAGTGATTCCTAGGAAAACTGTTTGATTTACATAGTCCATCTTTTCTACATTCAATATAATGTCGCATTCGCTACTTCTGACATTCGGCGATGTGAATCTTATACATTTGTTTTTTTCAATTAGTACCAAATTGTTTGCCGTGAACCAAGTTTGGACCTGATAAATAGACTTATTCACATCATCAAGATTTTGTGACCACCGATCTATTATTAGATTATAGATAAATATCAAAGTTGTGTCATCAGCAAATAACACGAACGAACTTCAGTAAAAAAATCCTATCTCGAGATGAAATTTGATAAAAAAAAAACAAACTAATCAAGCCCAGCGGCCGACGACGGCAGAAAATCCTGGCTTCCAATAAAGCTTTTTATTTCAAACTAGCAATGAGTAAAGCTATGCCAATCATAATTAGCGTTTGCAGAATCCCTTTGCTGTTCGAAATTCCCCGACGCAATAATAATATCTGCATCGAAATTTGAAACCAAATATCGGTTCGATTAATTGCTGCAGGCTTTTGTACTCGCGAATTTGCCGGCATTGATCGAATAGTTGACGACTCTATCTCCCAAGCCCTTTCCGCTGCTAAGCTAGGTCGCACGGGCAGGTTAGGCGGACGGTGCGCATGCGTGTAACTTGAGTTTCCTGCGGCAACGGACCCAGTAAAACAAGGCGCGCTAGTTCGAATCACCCCTTCAGTTCTTTTCATGACTCCGCCGCGAATAGACCTCATCTTAAGGGGTCCTCGGGAACCCTCACACCCCTCCCGCCCCGCCACTTCTTGCTGATATACACCCAGGATACTGGTAAGTTAAGCCCTTGACTACTTTAAAATATCAAAAAAAAAAACGAAAATATTGATTGGTGTAAAAGTAGTTTAAAGCTTCGTTCCAACGGGAATCAGGGTATCTCAGAAAGTTTAATTATTATTTATTTGTTCTTCTGTCCTCGCACTGGAACGCCTTGCAGCAAATACACCAATGGAGCATAAACCTAATAAACTAACTATAAGTCCAGGTTTACTCACCATGTTTCTCTTCACCCTTGTCAGAATTGAAACATGCAGTTTTAGGTGCATGCAATTATGAACTATGAGTAATGGACATTTTAGACAAAGCATCCGTAACCGCAGCGAGATGAACTTTCAATAGTACCCATATAGGCTGAATTTCACCGTACTTTAACTTTCAACCCGACGAACCGGGCGAGCACGGCATCTAGGATATGCTTGAGACGCGCATTTTATCATGGTTTTTGCTCCCAAACCGTGATAGAAAGCCCAATCCCAAAGTGTTATTCAAGCCTGTCACAGTAGGCCGTACTCGCCCGGCAGCGACACAAACAAACAACTGAATAATTTTACGCTGGTTAAAGAAACAAATGCATATAGCACGGAATCAATGCACCGACGTCTGAAACCAATACGACCGTTACTAAATATTCGTGCCTGCGCAATTTTCGGCTGATACAGCAGTAGCCAGAACTTTCACGGGCCGTCGGTTTCTATAAGTGACAGACACTAACACACTTGTTACGTATTGGCAGTATTGACAATACCGCCTCTAGCAGCGGCTGCGCAAATGTTTCCGTGCTCTGTGGTACAGGCAAACAACATGGTCCGACATTATATTATAAGTAATTTGTTTCGAATGTATTTGAATAGTATTTAGTGCGCGATGTTCCTTGCATCAATTTGCCTTATAACGCGATTTTAATGTACTGGACTCATAAGAATTTAAAAAAAGTTTTATATATAATATTTGTATTCAATTTTGGCATTGAAGTAACTTGAAGCTGGAAAATACTACTATCGCAATCACTTACTAGAGAATTAATATTTGTTTCGGGATATTTACCATGTATATTTAGGTTTTGGTTGGGAGCTCGATATTTCGGCACCGTTACAAGCGCCATGATCACGAGAACTAAAGTCTTTGCGGGTGGGTGTTGTTTACGAGCTGACATATCTGTCTACCCTCTTTCTCATTCGTTTTTCGCGCACGACGCCACTACCACCAGAACTCGTCTCACTAGTTACTCGACATTGTTCACGACAGACGATGCTCACCGTATCCAATTTTGACTTACTAGAATCCTGCATACAATAACTAGGAATTAGAAACTAAAAACCAAGGCGGGGGCGTAACAAGCAAAGGGACTTTATAGTTGTTATAGTCGATACACATGCCAATTCCTTAATCCTATACTATTAAACGATTAATATTTGTATAAATATACATTACTAATCACATTCTCAAAAACGGTTCTACCGATTTCAATTAAATTGCAATAAAGGGGTTTTCGGGGGCGAAAACTCGATCTAGCTAGATCTCATATCTGGGCAAATTCTTATTCTAGAAAAATATATTTTTCTCTCGCCCAGGTACTATGATGAAAGTTACAAGACAGGAAGTGCAATTACAATAAAATTTGGGGCGAAGGGACCAACTCCATTTGAGCTTGCAGTCTGCGTGCAGTTGTTGGAACTGCACGCCAACTGCACACCGACTGCAATCGGACAGCACGGTTAGTTTGCAGTTTTAATTGCAGTCGTACTAACTGCATTAAAACTGCAAATTTGCAGTCGGAGTGCAATTGATGCAGTCCGTCTGTCCAGAGCTTTAGAGAAGTGAACTAAAACCCTTCACTTCACCCTAACGCGAGTATAGCACGGAACGATAGCGGCTCGACCGGTATTTGCGATTCAATTAGTTATCCATGCATCAAGTTAACAAGCTCGGCGAATCACAGCACAGCCAACGCATAGTGTTTTCGATACAATTACGTAATCCACGCATCACAGTCAGCCTCACTATATTTTTTAATATTGCTGCAACAAAACGGTGCCCCCTGACCAATGGCGTTTCCATCAAAGGCTAACTCAATTTTAGTCAAGGGAGTGTAGCTGTTAAAGGCGTCGAAATCAGTTTTTTTCTGTTCCGTGGTCGAAATGGATATTGTCCTTCGACGGACATTAACAATGTTCCAAAATTCGTTAAATAAATGGGTTACATCCGCCTATCTCAGGCTGATTTTTGCCACGCGAGCCTTGCTTCGGAAAGCAGTCGTATCAAAAAGGTTTTTAAATTGGTATTGGAACAGGATGGAAAAATCTTTAAAATTAACACTGTTTCAGGCTCAATATAACCACGAATAGTCGCGAAAAAATCTGAAAATGCCTTTATCTCAATAAGCCTAGATAAAGTTTAGGAAACTGTTTTAATATAGGGCCTACATTTGTACCTTGTGGAACGAAAAACAGATCGATTGTAGAAGTACAACTATAATTCACCTCAACTTCATTTTCTTAAACCTAGCCCAAGAAATCCTTTACGGCACTAAATAAATCTAACTCAAAACAGCAATGTTTTCTAAAAATAGAAAAATAAGATTGTTTGTGTGCTTTAGTGTGTAAAAAGCTTCTTATAAGTTCAACTATGCGATCGCAGTGCTAAAGAGAATGCAGCAACCTGGAAAGTCACGTGTTGTGCAACAACGTATTTATTTGCCTATATATTTCCAGAAAGCACTTAAATGAAGAAGCCCTGGGGAAAGCTCTCGTGTAGACGCATTCCTAGGTATAAGTACACTAAAATTGGATTGATGATGTCGCAAGGAATGTTTTGTTTGTTTAATATGACCGGTTATAAGGGTAACGATGGATGGTTTGCATGAAAGATACGGTTAGAAAAGTAGTGATTATTGATATGACAGCAAATAGATATCAATGAAAACAAAGAAAACATGCTGCGTCGACTGGTAAAAATGGGATAAGGCCGTATGATGATCATCATATTTTAAGCGAATCTCGATAGCACATCATCAGCCGGTATCTTTTTCTTTTAAATATTAATATTTTGTGAGTGATAAAAATCTGGCTGTGGCTGAGTCGTGGACACAGCCTTCAGCCGTGTATTTTTAGCCTACAGATTTTCATGCTTTTTTATTTTTATTTGATCCTCCTGAATGGTGTTATTAAATTGTGGATGTAAGTGATACTCGTAGATATGGAGCTGCAAAACCAAACTGCATCGCCCGATTTGGTTATGATCTGTCTTTGGATTGTCTCCTTATGAAAGCTTATAGACTTATCAATGTCAAAAAATTAGGCAGTATTGTGGCAGACTTACTAGATTGAAAATCATTGCCCGGGATTAATATTTCTACTTCAATATTTTAGAAAAATATACGGTCGAGTTATTATATTTGAGCACCATTTTATTTGCTTGTTTATTTGCTTCCCTTTATTGATAGCCATAGAGCAAATAGAGAGATATCAAACGTTGGATTTCACTGTAAATGGACAAATAGAGACCAACATTATTTGCCTGCATTTACATTGCCTCTGGATATTCATACGTTCATCAAATAGAGTTTAGGTAATCTGTAATAGAGAATTTGATAGTACACTAGCTTCTCGCACCGGCTTCGCACGGGTTTTATAAATATATATTACACTTCGCTTTATAAATATATATTAATCGATAATAAAGAAAATTAAACTTTTACCCGGCTACAAGGAAAGGTTTATGATTTTCGCGCATTTGTATGTATGTAATATTCTTTAATACCTCGTATCTTTCAAACCACTTGAAAGATTTTATTTTTTTGTTTATTTTCATTGTTGGATAGGTCTTGGCCGCACAAGTGTTCTTACATAAGTGCCGTTAAAACAAAAGGAACATGGTGGCTTTTGGGCGCCATATTCTGGGGGTTGCAATATTTATTTTCTTCGAAACCTAACGAGTGGGGTATCAAAATGAAGGGTTTTTAGAGTTGATTACAAAAATATATACCACTTATTAAACCACTTATTTAAGTCATTCGAAAAAAAAAGAATAACTAAAAAGTTGTAAATAAAAAAATTTAATAAAATCAAAAAACCCGACTGCAAAGATGTAAACAAGAAGAAAATTATGCTGTGCAGTCGGATGATATTTATAGTTTTGGTAAGCCAGCTCGCGAATATGTATCCTCTTGATCAAATAAAAAATCTAAAAAAAAAGTTGACAATTTATTTATTTATTATTGATTAATATATGTTTATAAAAAATTGATTTTCTGATTTTAACGATTATGTACGCTTTCTGTCGACCATTTTTCATCAAGCTTATTTTGTCGTAGGAAGTACCAATCGCATTCTGTCGACCGATTGCCTCTAAAATTATGTTTTTTATACAGTGGGTAGTCGGTTTTGTGGTGTTTACTTTGCCAATGGTTTAGGCCAATTTCAGAGCCTTTCAATTTTGTTTACTGAAACTATGTCATGTATTATGCAGTTGAATAAAAAGTAGTTGAAAGAGTTTAAGGATTCATTTACGATAATTTCGGATTACTTGCATGTCGTCAGATAAGCAAGTGGTCAAATAAGCATTTCGCCAGATAACGCATGTTGACAGAAACGCATCTCGTCAGATTTGTACCACGTCAAAGACGCAACTTGACAGATGCGCGTCCCGACAAACAAGTAACTTGACAGATGCGCGGCTCGACAAACACGCAACTTAACAGATACGCGTCTCGACAGCTAAGCAACTCGTATAAATAGGATTTAAACGCTTGTAGTCTTAAACATATGCAATTATTCAAACAAAGTAATCTACTATTTCGTATTTTATCGGAAACACTGCCTCTAGTAAAATTTTTATCTTTTTCTACAAAAAAAATTACTGAAGAGTCAAAACATTTTGATTACATAATAAAGAATAGTTTATTATTTTCACATAAAAAAATCGTCGTAATTCTGTAATAGCGTTTGATGAAAAGGTAAAAAATATACTGCAAAGTTGGAGAAAAATTAAATTTCACTCCAATTCAATTTTTAAACAAGTTTATTTATTTTAAGCGTCTGTATTAAAAAAATTACCTATTACTAATAATTTGATTCTCATCCTGACGTTAAATAAATATGGACATTTAAATTATATTTTGATGATACAAGAGATTTTAAGATATGACATAAATAGAATTGATTCTTACTTTATTTTTTATGATGATTATATTATGTCACCTGCTTATAGTTGATTAATTAATGTGGTGAAGGCGTTGTTCTCTGATACTGTTTATTAAAAAAATCTGATCATTATTTACTCTTTTATTTGACTAATTCTTTTGTTTACATGAATTTGGGTGGATGGTTTCAAATAGCTGACAAAATGCGTATCTGTCGTGTTGCTTGTCTGACGATATGCGTATCTGCCGTGTGGCGTGTCTGACGATATACGTATCTGTCGTGTTGTGTGTCTGTCGAACTGCGTGTCTGTCGAGTTCCGTTTCTGATAAGTTGCGAGTCTAACCTGAGAGATGACGAAATGCGTATTTGATCACTTGCTTATCTGACGACATGCAAGTAATCCCTTCTTTTCAAATCAAAATGTTTTTATCAAAGGACCTTTCTTGTGAGCAATACAATAAGCAATAAGACTGATTAAAAACTAACTAGAACAAGACTTAGCAAGTAAATAGAAAATGGTATGAGAAATAAAAATATCGCTGAAGACTTTACTCGTCTTTTCCATGAGTCGTAGTTACTTTGACCTGTAGTCAAAGTTAAATTAAATTGAGTATGTTACATGCTGTGATAAATCTTAGGAGGTACAATAGCACGATAGCCGCAACTACCCTTCATGTCTTTTGTGCAACAATTAGTGAAAGAAAAACTATTTTTTTTATTAAAACGACTGAAAGAACTCTGTACTATGGCGGACTTAATGCTTTTGTCATTTCACAATCAGTCTGCCTTAACGCGGTGCAGAGACATAACATGACAGTTGCAACATAATATGTCTTTGCCAACTTTGCCATATTACAAACGGCCATACATAAACTCACGCCTTTCTCCCATGGCAGAAGCTACAGTACGCCACCTGCCAAGATTCTCACATATTTATATTTGATTTAAGTTCTTGCTTAATTTGCCGCACTTTTGAACATATATTTTGCCATGTTAAGTAAGCGCAGTAAATAATCTTTCATGCATTAAGTTCGCAGAACTAGAGTGTAAAGCTGTCGATTCTCAAGTCAATCGGTACCAGGAATATTGGTAAAGTAATCTATTGCTTCAGCCGATGAACATACTCGTACATAATTACTCTGTGCTTTGTTAAGGCTTATATATTATATGAAAAAATGACAACATAGGGACATCGTATAAATCTTTTTTTTTCAGTTTCTTAAATATCTTTTAAATTTTAAATTGGTTCAATAATAGTCTATTTCTTCCTCCAGAAGAAGTAGGCGAGAGCCAAGCCTCGAATTATGAGTTGTTACTTAGAATATTCAGCCGGCGACCGCGTTTCCTCTCAATGGAAACAGTGTTGAAGCTAGGAGGTAATTTGTTTGAATACTCATTACGTGGAGCGCTTCACTTCATTTGTTCAAATTGTTGATTTTCTGGCAGTGTCCCACACAATTAGCTTATTATCTAATATGTGCTTTACCGTCGACCACATCATCGCTTACCATCAGGTGAGAGGTTAAAAAATAAAAAATGAATGACTTAAGATGCCTACTGTGAAGACTGATATGAAACAAGCTTGTATATTTAAAAGCGACCAAGTGCGTGTCGGACTTCACACATTTAGGGTTCCGTACCAAATCGCAAAAACCAGTTGGTTTTAATAGGAAAAAATTGGAAATTTCAAAGATTAAAATCTGATTTATTAATAAAATCTGATTTGTTAGTAAAATATACGTAATAATAAATATTATCACAAAATTTCAAGTTCTCTAAATTCATAGGTCAATGGGAACTTAAAAAAAAAATTAAGCAAAACATTTTGTAAAAAAAATGCTGACTTTGGTGACTTCTCATTCCTTTGTTTTTCTTATCTTTTTTTAACAAAAGATACAGAATTAAAAGTCATAAAAGCTTGTAATAAAGGATAGTGATAACGTGGCAACAGCGCATGCAGCGTTCGATCACAGCGTGCATGATTTGGATTGACTCACTTTCTGAGTAAGGGCGTGGCTTCAAAAGCCAATAGTTCGGCTTCAGTAGGCTGGGCTCCATGATAAAGGACGAAAATGGGTTCGGAATTCAAATGAAGTTGTAAAAAAGTTAGTGAATCTGTTGAAATTGGCTTTTGTCGGGCACATTGCATTCTGCTGCCTCTGAAAATCACCCTGACTTTTTCATGGAATTTCTTTACGGACGAATGAACTTCTACTAGCTGTTCCACGCGGCTTCGCTCCCGTCAACTGGCTATCTACCTACCCATTTACCCTACCTGCCCTACCGTACCTACACTACATACATGATTGTTGCGTAACTTTAACCGCTTACACAGCGCATGCAACGGAAGCTCTCAAAAAGAAATAATTTTGCCTGTTATTCAACATTTTTTATTTATGCTCCGCTCCTATTGGTCGTAGCGTGATGTTATATATAGCCTATAACCTTCCTCGAAATAAATGGACTATCCAACACAAAAGAATTTTTCAATTCCAACCAGTATTGCCTGAGATTAGCGCGTTCAAACAAACAAACAAATTCTTCAGCTTTATAGTATTAGTATATAGATATAGATTAGCCTTAGTTTTTTGGCTGGCCAGCAGAACTGGCTGGATTTTATTTCTGTATGTGAATTTATACATTCTTGTAAAGTTTGTAGAAATCTTTGTAGTTTATCTTTAATTGGCAGAATATTATCGTTGCGACTACTCAAGTCATTGAGCATACCACGGTTCATAAATTAGGAGATAGCTAATATCAAGTTCCAACCGTATTACTGAATAAACTGTTTTTTTTTTGTTAATCATTGATATTTTTCTTTCAATGTGGTCTTGTTGAATGAACATTGACATTTTCTATAAAACAATAGTATATTATGCAACTAGTGAATAAAGGACGGTTTTAAAGCGAGGGCCATAGATGAATCACGAACAAGTGAAGGATTCTAACAACTGAATCACGACCGCAGGGAGTGATTCATGATGATTGAATCACGAGCATAGCGAGTGATTCAAGTGTTAGAATCCTGAACGACGCGAGTGATTCATGGCCCTCGATATAAATCCGTTTTATTCAAGAGTTGCATACTATATTTTATACCATGACTTCGAGAAAAAGAAGGATTTAAGCCAAAAGCACAAGGAATAATCATAAATATATAAATGGTTTATTACCTTCAAAATTTACAGAAAATGAGAAACCGTAGTAGGGTTTCACATTTTTTGTAAATTGAAGCTGAGCCTTTGAGTTTAAGTTACCTAAACAGCACCTGTGTTTCAGGGGCCAGTGACCATCTCCGTTAAGTTACATAATTATAATTAATTAAACACCAATGCAATTAATATTAGAATAACAATGCAAATAAGTTTTCACTAAACATCCTAGACCAAAATAAAATCATTATCAAAATCCTAAATATAAACAAACTCAAAATTAAATCGACGAAGGAGTTTGAAATTCGAATATTCTTTGTTTGCACAAGAAGTTTGTATCAAGTATTTTATGCGGAAGTAGGTTGTATTGCATTGAGATGGAGTTCAAATATATATTGGTGTGTTCTAAATTCAAACACCAAAACAGTGATTAAAAGTGCTTTTTATTCACTGTTTTCAGTGAATAAAATAAGCTTTTTAGAGGGGGAATGGTATAAATCATATTATTATCACAGAAAAATGAAAGATATTTATATTTTATTTACACAAGACCGTTATAAGACCTCCTACGTCCTTTCTTTGTTAGTAAATAAATAAATTCCAATCACAGCATGTATATAAAGTGTAATTGAATAACACAATTCCTGAGAAGCGGTCACAAAAGCGGTCATTGTACTCATCATTATACAACTAACTCAACTTTAGGACCTATACCTTTCACTAAAGGATAGTTACAGGAATGGCGTGGGTTCAGTTAGGCCATGTCTGTAAATGAGACTTATATGAAGCCAGCAATACATATGCTTTCAAGTTTGATGATAAACGAACAGCTGAAGTGGAAAACGAACGAAAATGGCGATGTTTTTTTTAATATTTTGTCATCGACAGCAAAAATATAATCTGTTATCCTTATTTTTTAAGTAAAGTATACAAAAAAAACCGTACAGAACCACAAATTTATCATCAAATTTTTCAGAATCGGTCGTCTTTTTGTAGGAATTTATAAGATGACTTCGTTGACTTCATGTTTCACGAGTTTTCTAGGCCGGCGCGGCGCAATAGCCGTTTGGGTATCTCAAATTCAGGCGATATATACGCCCTAATGTTAACGCAGTACTGGCCGTGCGCCCGCTCGGAGCCAAAATATCAATATTGAACCTCCATTTAAACATTCTGTAGAAAAATATTATTTGATTTACATATGCTATTTCAGTTATGAAGAAATTCCAGACATCAATTCTCTGTGTAAGAATATTTTTAAACATCCAAATCGCTTTGGAGGAGTATCTAAAAGTTGCGAAAAAATAACGTGTTGTTAATTTTTTTTTTAAAGGAAAGCTATTAGTTACACGAAAAAATCTTGTTTCCCACTACGCTAAAACCTGGCTAACTTACGTGCCGCGCACTATACATGTTACTTGAAATGTTTTTGCGACGCAAAATCAAGTTGCGCAATATTTATGTACCAGAGAGGCTCGATAACGAGACAAGTTCTTTATTAATCAAGAAGACGGTTTTTATTTAAGAATAGTGGCCGGCTTTGCCTGGGTCATAGTTTAGATAAATCTTGAATAATGTATATTTCATAATAATATGGTGGAAGGGGTTTTCTAATTTATATCGTGGGTCTAGAGATGACCCGACACGTCTTAATAAACTGACTAAATGGGTCTTTATAATATTAGTTAAGACTAGCTGTGCCTGCTGGCCGCTGCTTCGCTCCCGTCACCTGTCTATGCCTACCTTACCCTACTAAACCTACCTACCCTTCTTACCAGTTACCTACCTACCCTATATACTTACCAATTTTATTTCTAGGGTCATTCTTCCGCGGCGAATCTTAACACCGCCATTTAGAAAATGACGTCAAATGCACAACGCCATCTCTCGAATATAGAGTTCAACTTTCTGAGTATCTGAATTGCGTGTGTTGAGATATTTTACTTCTTGAACACTTAAAATAAATCTAACTTTTGATATAATAGAGTGAACCGAATGCGATGAAACAAAAATTAAGTAATACTTCAAGTTAGGCACAATTTTCATGTATGATGCGTGCACAACTAAACAGACAAAGTCCAAAAATGCTGGAAAAGTGTTCTGTAGGTTATCCTTATACCTGGTTTTTTTTTTTAATATTTTCGAAGTGCAAACACGACTTTTCTACAGATTTATTATATTCCTTTTTATGGGTTTCTACAGATTTATTTCTCCTCTTCGCGTCGATTCCCCAATGCTGGGGGTCGTGACCACATCATGGTTTCAAAACTTTCTCTTTGATGATGTTTCTCCACCCGCTCCTACTCTCAGCAACATGCACGGCTTATGAGGCTTTAATGTTCAGCGTGGTTCGGATTTGGTCTGACCAGCGTATAGGACTTCTGCCTCGAGGCCGTTTGCCCTCGACTTTGCCAGTGACGATTACCTTTAGTAAGTTGTCACCAGGTTTACGGGCAATATGGCCATAGAAGTCAAATATCTTGCGGAGGCACACATTCGACAATCTAGGCCTTTTTTTAAATTTTGAGGTCCTGTAATATCGAGATGTTCGTCCTGTGTGCCATCCACGAGATACGCACCATCTTCCTATAACACCACATCTCAAAAGCCTCGATGCGTTTACGATCAGCGGCTTTTAGAGTCCACGTCTCTGCTCCGTACAAGAATATGGTGAAAACAAAGGAGCTGACAAGTGCCAGTTTTGTCTTGTTCGTAATGCTGCGGTCCTTCCATACTCTCTCGAGTTGCGACATGGCACTCTTTGCCATTCCAATGCGCCTGTGAATCTCATCTTCACACGATCCATTGTTACTTATACTAGAGCCCAGGTAAATAAAGTGATTAACTGTTTCGACGTCGAGTGTACCACTGAGCCCTAGTTTGGACGTGCGATCCACCACCATGATCTTCGTTTTGGACCGGTTTATGGTAAGCCCCATCTCACCACTGTATCTTTCCATCCTGGTAAATAGAGTGCTCATCTCGGTTTCGTCTGCTGCAAACAAGATGGTGTCGTCAGCGTAACGCAAATTGGTGATTTTATTACCATTGATGTTAACATCCCTGCCGTTCCAATCCTCACAGGTTTTTCGGATTATGTACTCCCCATAAATGTTGAACAGGATGGGTGACAAAATACAGCCCTGGCGCACTACCTTGCCAAAAGGGAAGGCCTTCGAGGACGTGTTGCCCACCCTCACCATGCCTTGGCTGTTTGAATACAGTCCCTGTAACAGCGCAATAAGGTGTTCGATCATAACCGATTCCAGTCCACACAGTCAAAGGCCTTGCTGTAATCAATGAAGCACATCATTACTGGTAAATCAAACTCATATGCCTTCTCAATGAGTTGCCGAAGGTTGAGAATCTGCTCCCGTGTGCCCTTTCCTTTCACGAAGCCAGCCTGCTCTTGTGGGATCTGCCAATCCAGGTAGTATCGGATTCGGCTGTTTAGAATATGGAGGAGAATCTTACTGGCGTGTGATATGAGTGATAAAGTGCGGTGGTTTCCACACTTCCGCGTCGATCCCTTTTTGTGCAAGGGGAGGACTATTGACCTTGTCCAGTCCAGGGGCCATTTACCTGTGTCCCAAACGCTACTGCAAATTCTGTGCAACATATCGACACCAGCATCACCTAGCGCCTGCAAAATTTCTCCTGAGATCTCTTCAGGTCCGGGGGCCTTCCTGCTTTTCAAGCTAGGCAATCACTTCGGATCTCAGAATGGAAGGTTCACGGTCTAGTCTTTCAAAGATAAGGGGCGAGTCCATCGTAGGCGATGGGACTGGACAGGTCTTCACAGTATTCACGCCATCTGTCGGCCACTTTTTCTAACTCGTGCAGGGACTTTCCGTCCTTGTCTACAAGCAGATTTATTATATTCCTTTTTTCTCTCGATTCTAGTCTAGGTCAGAGGTGGCAGAGAGATTTAGAAGGAAAAACATCGCTGACTTGAAATTAGCAACCAACCCTGAGGGGCCATGATGATTAATGCTTCTAATAAGGAGACGCTAGTTAATAGATTTATAACGGCAAGTGCAGTCTGGCGTATTTTATTGAAAATCCTCCGATGATATAATGTAGAACGATAATCGCTAAGGGCGCGTTTACACGAGCGTGAGTTTTAACAGCGCATCGCCGACGTCACACGTGCAGGTTTTTCCTCGAAGATAAAGATTAATACTTTATGCGTCTTGCTATCAAAGCTGTAATATTAAAACAAAAAAACGTTTTATATTTTTCACTTTTTAGTTGTACCTGCCTACTAGGCAAGTTGTTTAGTAAGGTACCTATAACGCCAGAATAGATAGAATACATAGTGTCGAACATAGAACCTCCTCCTTTTTGGGAAGTCGGTTAAAAATATGTTTTGACTTTTTTATTTGTATTTTTTGTTTTACTTTATACTAGCTGTACACGGCATGCGTTGCGTTGCCATAAAGTAAAAAAGTGTGTATATATATACATTTTTGGGCCAGGAACATTCGCGAACGTACGCAGAATAACCCACCAAATTGATGTTTTAGGAAAGTATAAAGGAATTAATTTTTATTTTAATAGATTTGTTTCATATTTCTAATATGCAACCACATTTTGAATTTACTAAATATAGCTGCTAAATATTGAAATAAGGCAAAGAGCGACGACCCCAACACAAGTATTGCTAATTACTAACAAGGATTGCCTGTATCATATATGATTTTGAATGCAATAATTAGACACATGATCAAGCAACCCACGCTCAGCGAAAAGTTGAAGTCACGTTGAAACCGCGCAATCATGACACTTGTACTTGATATACTAGGTCATTACATATGAAATTGGCGTTTTGTAAGGGAGGAACATAAAGTCTCTTTTTAAATATAATATATTTATTTAATAAAGGTATGTACCATTGCTATTTATGTACTTCTGCCATCTCGTAGGTAGTTCATTGATCCCTTTACTAAAAAAACCATTCGGACGGGAATCAATAAAATCTTTGAAGGCGCTTTGGACTGCTCCATCGTAGTTGATTTTTTTCCCTTGCAAGAAGTTATCCAAATTTCGAAAAAAATGGTAATCTGTTGAAGCAAGGTCCGGGGAGTACGGTGGATGTCTTAGACATTCCAATTGAAGCTCCTCTAATTTGGTAGCCGTCTGTTGTGCAGTGTGTGGTCTAGCGTTGTCCTGAAGCAGCAGTGGCCTAGAGCGATTGAGCAGCCTCGGCTGCTTAGCAGCTAGCTTTTCCATGATGGTTTGCAGTTGCTGACAATAGACATCCGCCGTAATCGTCTGGCCAGATGTGAGAGATCGACTAGAGCCGGTATCGTTCACTACAGCTTTAAGAAAGCTACGATACGGCTCTAGTCCAACAAACGCTCACATGTAATTTTTTTGAGTCAATTTTCGCTTGGGGCAGGATTTGGCTGGTTCGCCAGGGTTCAGCCATTGCGATGAGCGTTTACGATTATTGCACAGGATTTTTCCACTTTTCATCACAGGTAATGATTCGATTTAAAATCCCTTCATTATTGTGCCGGTTGAGTAATGTAACGCAGCAGTCGACGCGCGTTTGTCGGCTTGCTGCACTCAATTCATAAGGTACCCACCTTTCAAGCTTTTTCACCTTCCCAATTTGCTTCAAGTGGATTAAAACAGTGTTATCACTAACACCGCAGTCTGCAGCTAAGTCGGACGTGGTTTACTATGGATCCGCTTTCACAATAGCCTTCAATTCTTCATTATCAACTTTGGTCTCCGACCGTCCACGGGGCTTGTTCTGCAGGTCGAAATTTCCAGAACGAAAACGTTGTAAACAAAAACGCACTGTTTTCTTTTGCGACACCGTCGCCATACACATCATTAATCCTTCGAGCCGTTTCTGCAGCACTGGTGCCACGCTGGAACTCGTACTCGTAAATAACGCGATATTTCAAGTTTTTGATTTTGTAAACTGACTGGCACAAAGAAAAAACCAAAAGAGGAAAAAACAAATGAATTACGATTTACCAAACACAAAAGCATGAGTAAATAGCTGTATAAATTTAAAATTGGAATTCCAAACCAAAGAGGAGATATTTAAGATCAAAGTGGCCAGTACGTCAAAACGCCAATTTCATAGGTAAGGACCTAATAATTTACATTGTAACAAGATACAATATGATGGATGAAAAGAGATGAGAATATCGAGATGGATATGCGGACTGACGAGAATGGATAAAGTGAGAAATGAGTATATTAGAGGAAGTTTGAAAGTGGCGCCAGTGACAGAAAAGTTGAAAGGAACCGTTTGTCCTGGTATGGTAATGTGATGAGGAGGGATGAAACGCATGTTACTAAAATAGTTATGAATATAAATGTGGATGGATGGACAGGGAGGGGACAGCCAAAGAAAAGATGGATAGACTGTGTGAGGAGTGATATGAAAGAAAGAGTCAGTGATGGCGTGACGGGGGACAGGACGGTATGGTAGAACAAAACGTGTTGCGCCAACCCCAAGTAACATGGGACAAGAGCAGGAAGATGATGATGATGGAAGAAGATATAATATTATTTCATGCATGCATATAATATTCAAAGTCTCTGAGGAAAGAAAAGCACGTGCGTGAAAGACGCGCACGGCGTGCTTCGCGCCGTAAAATTTCACTTATTGGAACGCGCCCTAGGTGCAACTCTTTTGTGATCTTAGTACGAGTTTTCACACTAATATTATAAAGGCGAAAGTTTGTGAGTTTGAGTGTGTGTGTGCGTTTGTATGTATGTTTCTTCTTCACGCTCAAACGGCTGGACGGATCTGGATAAAATTTGGTACGGAGATAAATTATAGTCTGGAATAGCACAAAGGGTTTTTATCCCGAGAATATGTTACCTTGGTATAATTTTCAACATTCACGCGGGCGAAGCCGCTGGGAGAAGCAAGTATGAATATAAAATGGAAAAATTAATTTTTTACTGTTTTATTTACTGGTAAATAATTCGATTCATTTGTGACTTTTTAATTCATCGGCATAGCGAGACTAAAGAGCATTTTGCTTCACTATTGTAAGCGTCCATGGAATATTGCCTTTTACTGTTTACTAGCTTCTGCCCGCGGCTTCGCCCGCGTAAAAAGTGTTTATCATCCCAAGGGAGTAAAAACTATCCTATGTTCTTCTCAGGGTCTCCTGCCAGATTTCATCTAAATCGGTTCTGTAGGTCCAGAGATTACCCGTTACAACCTCACAAACTTTACCTCTTTATAATATTAGTATAGGTTGCCTGTTAATAATGATGGAATGGAACTTCATAGGCGGGCTTATATCAAATTTAAAATTATAGGCTGGACGCAATATAATTAATGACTATGTTACCCATACATTATAACAACAAATATCATTCGTAAGCATCAAGTTTAACTTAAATATCGTATTTTTATAGCTGTCAAATGAGACGATTGTCACGACTTTAAACAATTTATGGAATAAGCAGACTACAGTCAATTAAACTTGCTGAAATTTCTTTGAAAACATTTGCTTTGTGCGTGGTCAAACATGTCTGGGAATGAACAGGTTTGTTCCCCTGAGGACGTCTCGTGGTCAATTGAACAGTCAATTGAATACAGGTTTTCTCTTGCGGACGTCGAGGTCTGCCCGACTGAATGTTAGTTAAATATCAACTTTACACAAGCCTAATCATTCATTTATGAATTTTAAAATTGCCTGAAATTGGATAAATAATATATTTAAAAAAATAGGTAATTGTGCTTGCAATTAGAAATATTGTATTATTTCAAGAAACAATCGAATAGCATGCAGTTATACTGGAAGCCGACTCCAACACAATGATGTTTACCTTCTTGAACACTTTAATTTCATCTATTTTTTGATAGAGTGAACCGATTGCAATGAAACAAATGCAGAATTTTTATGTATAAAAGTTATCTACATTGGTTTCGTACATTTTACTTGATGCGTGCACAAATAAACAGACAAAAATTCCAAAAATGGGTTTCGTTGAGTCCCCTTTAACACCCTGGCTATTTTTTTTGAAAGTATTTTCGATGTACAAAAACGACTTTTCTACAGATTTATCAAAGTATTGATTGGTTCTTGGAAATTTCATCCCTAAAGAAGTAAAGAAAGGGTTGAGACGTATGAAATTTTTACAGTTTGTAAATTGGACACATGAAATTTTAGGTTTACGCTCTTGGTTGATAAAAAGCTATCATGTATTTATTGGTTTTTGGAAATGCCACCCCTAAAGAGGTGAAAAGGTGGAAATTTGCTGGGCTTATATATTTGAAACTTGGCATAAATACTAATCTAAATAAATAGTAAAGGTTTTATTTATTTATTTAAACTTCATGTACAATTGTGATACATAGGAGGACTGAATGCAGCAAGGCATTCTCTAACCGTCAACTTTTGGGTTAAAAAGGACACAACAGTGGTAATAGTACAAAAAAAAATGAACAATAATGATGGTTTACATTATTAGTTTTTCAAAACTACTCCTAAAAGACGTTTTAGGGGGTGATAAAGATTTTTTTAAGAATTTTACTGTACAGGGCTTCTTTTTATGATGGAGGGGAACACTAAGAAAGGATTTTTGGGAATTCAACCTTAAAGAGGGTGAAAGTAAAAAGTCATCTATAGGATAAAATACGGATCACGCGAACGAAGTCGCGGGCGAAGTGCTAGTATTAGTATAGATGTAATGGACAGATGGATGAACTTTGTAACACAGGTTTCCCTAGCATGGGGGTCGTCAATCATGTATTTTGTACTTCGCCAGTTATAACCTTTTTAATATTGTCACCTGTAATTGTTCCAACATCATCACAAGCCTTTTAATGTTCCTACAAAAAGGCTTGGGATCGAGCTGCCCCAAATTTTTTTTTTTTCATTTTGCCCCGTGATTTTTTTTTGGTTTTCTTGCATTGACAAGAATATTTACTTTTTAAAGTATTATATTATTTTATTGTAATTTCATTTTAATTGTTGTGAATGTGAATATTATGTGGATCATACTTAAATTTTTGTTTTTATTTTTAATTTATCTATGTTAGTTTTTAATGCATGGTCTGGTAGTTCAGTAGTTTATGCGGCAGGGCAGGACAGGGCCACTCAATCTGGCTGGTTCTTTCCTCAAAAGACCATTTCAGAGTTCAGTTCATTAACCAAGCTCGGGCTTTCTTTTTAGAGTAGTCAGATAGGAAACGCCGACCTCATCTAGTTTTAAAAAATATGATCGACATGTAAAAGTGTTTCTACAAACCAACTTACATAAATAAATCATTTATCATTTATTTACTGGGACACAGGCGTCCTCTCTGTGAGAGGGGATGTAAATGTGTACTTTTAGCCAAATAAATATATTTTTATATTATTTTACGCGTGACTGTACGAATGTAGCAGGTGGCGCTCTGTAGTATCTGCCTACCCTAATGGCAAAAAAACCGTGAGTTTATTTATGTGTATGAATACGTAATACATGCAAGCGAGAGTCGAGACACTATTGTACTTATACACAGACTGTTAGTAGTCTGTTAGTCCGCGTCGCAACAAATTACAACAGGATGCTCCTATTTATGTGAGCCAACTATCTCTTTCATCCCAACAATAGTTCGCACAGATCAAGACTCAACTTATTACGCGAGTGAATATTATCTATTCTTAAGGGCCTTCCACCGCTTTGGTGCCGTAAAACGCTTACTTTCTAAGGCATATTCCTTAGTAACGGCTGGGTTAAAACGTTTGAAAAAATATATATAGATATTTATTATTGATTAATGTGCATTATTTTTAAAACAAGGTTTTTCCGTTTAATAGTTTTGCTTTAAAAAAATAATTAACAGCACGATATTTTTTCGCAATTTTTGGATACTCCTCCAAAACGACTTGGATGTTTAAAAATATTTTTACACAGAAAAATTGATGGCTGGAATTTCTTCATAACCACTAACGACATAGCATATGTAAATCAAATAATATTTTGCAAACAAAACTGTTCAAAAAGAGGTTCAACATTGATATTTTGGCATCGAGCAGGCGCACAGCCAGTACTGCGTTTACATTGGGGCGTATATATCGCCTTAAGGAGTAAAAAAAAATATATTATTATTCGGAAAAAGTTTCATTTTTTTTAGACTAATCTATTCAGATTGAGAGACTTTCTGTTCTATGCAGACCAACAGTGAAAGTCCTTAACATCTTGTCACAGCAATGTAAAGCTAGATAAATTAATATGATTAAAAAAAAAAATGTTAGTTTTTATTATAAGTGGTAGAAAATATTGTGAAGTAACAAATACGATATTCAGCAAAAAAAAATATTCAATGTTTTTTTTTTTCAAAAACCATATGCACTTATCTTATGAACAAACCATTTATTTAAAACAACTTTTAAACAATAGGAGATAAAATTAAAAAAAAAAACCATTTCCGTGCAGCTCGATATCCGAACATCCGAATCCGATATTAAAAAAAACGAGTCATTAAATTTCTTTTAATTTATTTAATCATTTTAAAGATATTTTTTTTTTAATTTATGTTTTCAATGCTTAGGCTCTGAAACCTTTCAAGAATAGCTCCAATGAAGGAAAAAAAACAGGTTTATGGTTTAAGAATTATCACACTTGCAATGTTCATGCAACAAAAAAATAAATGCATAACTTATAGAACAATAAGTATAAAAAAATGCTGCCTGAATATTTTCATTTCTTAATTTCAATTTTTCATTTTTAAATAAATTTTAAAGTGAAAGTGACCGGAGTGGCCGTGGTGCAAGCCAGAGTACCCGATTTTGGCCGTATTTTCACCACTCTGGTATAATATAAATATTGATGCTACAGTTCTGACTGATCTTCTTATTTAATCTTTCTATTAGATTTCAGTAATATTAATAATTTTTTGAGATATTTGCAAAAAAACCAAAACACCCTTTTTTATTTTTCAGAGAATTGTATACATATAACTTTTGCAATTTTTGCGAAGGCAGCTTAATTTTTTTTCATAAATCATCTACATGCTATTCCTAAGTGAATGGCATCTTGTTCATATTTTTCCGAAACTGCGGTAAAAAGTTGAACAAAAATGTTTTTTTTTTATTAGACTATAAATTGGCAATGATATTATCTTAAGCACTGATTAGCAGATTCTTAATTCAGACTGAATTTAGAATCTGCTAAACAGTATTAAATAAAGTAATCATATTATAATTAAAAAGTTTTTACAAATAAAGTTCATCATCTCAAGATTATACTTTTAGCACTGGTCATGTGGCCATTGTATTATTTATTTAGGCATGTAAAGGGTTACCCATGAAATAACTACAGAAAGCTAACCTTTACTTCGATGTTAATATCCTTCAGCTTACTTACGTTAAGTACCTGGGCGACTGAGCTCTGCTCGGGTGAAAATAGAGAAACAGACGTTTTATAAAAATTAGACCTAGCTTGATCGATTTATCGCCCCCGAAACCACCTGCATACTGAATTTCATGAAAATCGTTGGAGCTGTTTCCGAGATTCAGATTATATATGTATGTATATACAAGAATTGTTATAAGATAGATAAATAAATCCTATCGTATCCTAACCTACCGCATTGTGCATAAAAAAATGTAAAATTTTATACTTGACTAATTTTATATTCCTATGTTTGTATAGGGTAACAATCTGGAAAAGCTGAACCGATAACTATTATTTTTTTCGCATTTTTCGGAAATGCACGACTTCTGCGGCATTCACGCAGCATGAATGCATACCGTGCATTCACGCCCCTTCGCTCTCGGGAGCGAAGCCGCGCGAAATAGCTAGACATTATAAAGTTAGTATTGAGTTTGTACTGTAGTTAATTTTTGCGAAAATCAACTTAAGTCTGAACAGAATTCTAATCTATTAGCGAATGTTACCTGCACCGAAGCTTGGAGGTGTGAAATATATTCAATTCAAGCGAATATTTCTTTAAGAGACCCGTCGCGTCGAAGCTTATAATAAATATCATGGGCTATCGGTAATCTTTTGTGGCACATTCAATGGCCTGAACTATGAAGGTTCCCTCAGACGACCATTAAAATATCCGCAAAACAATTCCTATAGAAAATGGTCGTAGCATCGTCACGGCGCGCTTGTCTGCGGGAGCCGGCCTGTAATGCACATTCGGTTTCCTTATCAGCGATAGTGTATAATCAATAAAATTAACTCAATATATCTAGAGAATGTGATACCAAATTGATTCTACTGCAAGTAAAAGTAGGAGTACATCTGAATCTGTTCATAACTATAGATCCTTCATGAAAACAGATTTCAAAAGAATCCTCACGATGGTGACATTTCTATTGGAAAATTTCTTTTTAATTAATCTGCTAAGCACATAGTCCACGAGCTACCTTTGCACTGCTGTGAAACTTAGCCTAAGTACCTATATAATCTAAGTACAGAAAAAAGAGTCCCATTACTAGTCTAAGTACCTGAAAATTAAATTATGTGATCGATAAAATAAAAACTTACCTTTCTGGGATCGCCTCTTGAATGCTCGTGGCTCGGACTAAATTTGTAAGATCCTAGTGATCTTGCATCCCGCTGAAGCTTTGCTATTTTGGTACTTACCAAGATTCCAATACCATTAATTTTAGTAAAAACGAGTATTACAAGTAGATTTTGTACTTGACTAGCAAATAAATTATTTGTTTTGAAATTTTGTGACTTCACATTGTTATCATGAAAATGTCAAAGTGCCGATCTACATTATAACGAATATACGAATTAATGTTATATGCAATGTTACAGAAAGAACATTTACAAAAGTTCTACTTTTCCTGACATTTTCAAAGGTCCAAACGAACATCCTTGAGGAACGCCGGTTTCATCAGCGTTTCCATCAATGCCCAGTCCTAGTTAAAAAGGAGTAGACCCGTAAACCTTATACAACTTGGCAGTTATAGTCTGGAATAGCACACAGGCTTACTTTTTATTTTATATTCCAGTGTAATATTCCCTTGGGATGATAAAAAACTAAGCCTCTGGCAGAAGCTAGTTACTTTCTAAATCACAACGATGCAATATGCAAGATTCTAGATTTTTCTCGCGGTGTTTAAATAAATGACCAATTAGTTTCAAATAAACGCCATCTATTCAAGAACAAGGACATTTGATCTATAGCCCAGTAGAATTCGAAAAAGGCTTAAAGCTGCGGTTGGGCTTAAATTCTTGCCAATTTATTGAACTTTAAAAAAGTACGAAACTTTGACGAAAACGCATAGTTTATGACTTTTAGAGCAAAAATTAAAAAACGTCCCAAAATTTCGCAGTTTTTCAGTCGCGCGATGCTCGCACACGTTTTTGAAAATTTAGATTAACACTACTCTACCCTAACACTTCCTTAACTGGCCCGCAACACGTACAAAGCACGAAAACCAGAGCGTACAAGACTTCTGATAAAAAATGCTCATGCACACGGCATTCTAACATACAATTACGTTAAAACGTAACGTAACGAGTGCCAAATTCTGTTCAAAATTTGTATTCTAAATCTGAAAAAATACTCAGACCGAAATCTCGAAAACAACGGCAAAGCCCTTATCAAGCAGTCAGTGAGCCGAAGGTGAGACGAGAAGAGCCGAAAGGTACAATGTAAACGCGCTGGCAGTCTTGAGAAAATCTTCGCCGTCCGCTAGAAATCACAAATACGGACATATAGCTTCGCTGTCTGAACGCCAATGCTTGTTGTGTGCTTACCTTCTGCCGGTACATAGCTGCGGCCTTGGTGTTGTACTTCTGCGGTATTGTCAGCCCCGGCTTGAAGTCAGGGGAGCTCTCGAAGAACTCCCGGGCTTTCCCGTTCCCGCCGACCTGATGGACAAACAAAAACAAGAATTTAAAAAGGTTATAGACGAACTACTAAATCAACCTGTATTTCTTTTTCTAGTTTAGATGTTAGGAATAGAAAAGATTTTTTCTTTAAAAGACTTATATGCAGTTTAAGTGACGATTAATTTCGATATCTTCGAAAAAAACGAAGAAAATCATTACCGAGAAGAAATCAACAAAAAGGTCCTAACAATTCGGCGGTAATCATTTTTTTTACTACGCTTGAAAGAGGTGGCGAGAAGACCTAGACGCCTACTGCAAGGCGTGGTTCGAGGTGGCTTAAAAAAATGTGGAAGGATTTGGGGAGGCATATGCTCATCAGTGGGTCAGTGTAGGCTATCATAAAAGAAACGAACCCTCGAGCAGCGGATTAAGGTCAATGCGATTGAAGTAGTCGAAATGGTACAGGCTACAAATTAAAAAGCGGAGCCTGAGTACGGCTACACAGTCGTGACTTTGTTACCCAGAGACGCAGCTAACTCCTTCCATCACCAGGCTGGCAACATCTAAGAGAAAACGCAAAGCGAAAACAAAAGACCAAAAACTAATTCGGTGTTAAAACTAAAATCCAGAAACTCACAAAACCTTTTTAACAAAAAATCAAATCGACTTCCAAAACAAAACACTACAAAGTGAAAAATAACTTTTTTCCGAAGTTAGTGTCGAATCGACACCGACTTCGGAAAAGAAAGTTATTTTTCGCTTTGTTTTATTTTTCTCCTCGATTTCTCTAGGATCCCTTCATCAGATCCTGGTTTCCTTATCATGGTACCACCCTTGGGATATCTCCTTATATCACAAAAAAAGAATCATCAAAATCAGTTCATAAACGACGAAGTTATCCGCGAACACACATAAAAAGAAGATATATATACGGTCGAATTGAGAAACCTCCTCCTTTTTGGGAAGTCGGTTAAAAATACAAGAAAATCGCTGCAAAAATGGAGTAAAAATTTTAGTTAGCGTCAAATCAAACCGCACAAGCCCGCGATACGTACCATCTCGAATAGGAGCGCGCCGGCGAAGGATAAATATACACTTTATTACTGAATCGCAAATGACACAGCAGTAAACGCCAATCCCGCCCGAAGCCACGGTGAATAATGGCGACTTCTCTCCAGGAGCGTTCGTTTATCAAGCTCCGAGAAACAGGAACTCGATCATTATTGTATAGGGCTACCTGTCACCGGGTATGCACTATTGTAATCTTCGAATCAAGCCAAAGATACTGCGCATCGCAGGGACCTGCATATATCTACAGCACATGATTTATTTACATATAGAGACAGGAAATATTCAGAAGGACTAAGTTGTTAAGGATCGTCGCGTCGAGTAAATTCGGGCAGCACTTCGTGCGCGTGCGACTGTGCGATGTTTTGATGGATGGATGGCGCTAGTTCGCTGATTTGTGAGAAGTGTCTGATATTACTATATACATACTTCTGGAATTTGTGTGATGTTTAACTTTTGAACACGTTGATTATTGATGCCTAAAAAGGCCTTCTTTAGGAGAAGGAAACGAACCGGAATGTGAATTGAGGAAAAATATGAGCCTATGATATTTTTATATTGAAACTAGATGAATCGGTGTACTTCGTACCAACTAGGTAATCTTTTAATTTTTCTCTTCTATCATATAGATTTTCGACCCAAAACCTAGGTAAGTACGTCCGGTTGAACTAGAATTGTCAATGTTGGTTAAATTCAAGATCTTACAGCACAAGTAAAGGGAAAAAACCAAAATTTTTTTTTTTTTAATTATGGTAAATATTGGTACTTACAAGTTTTCGCGATAACCTAAATTTGCTTATAGTTTTTATAGTGTTGACTCGGAAACTTGATTTAATACACCTATAGGGACCTCAGTATCTGGTATAAATTTCAACTCGCTAGGTCCACCCGTTCCTGAGAAAATCGGTGGTGACACACGGACAGACAGACAAGAAAGTGATCTTATAAGGGTTCCTTTTTTACGTTTTGAGGTACGGAACCGTAAAAAACGTTACTATCGGTGCACATTCATTTTACTCGTCAGAATAAATACCATACGACTTCTGACTATTCCTAAACTAAAAACTGTGCTGAAAGGCAAACTTTTTGCCACCATTTCCGAGAGCGAAAGGGTCACGACACAGTAGCTGAAGGATCTTAAAAAAATTGGTTGCCAGAAATGTTTCCAAACATGGAATCAACGTGGGAATAAGTGCATTGTTAGCCAGGATAAGTAATTTGAAGGGGTTCAAATGTGATATAATCTTATTACTTCGGTCGTAATAAAATTGTTAACCATATTTTATGAAGACCTGGTTGAGGCTGCGATGTCTATGTCCAGCAGTGTACAATTTTCGAGCGAAAATATGATGATGATGATGATTTTATGATCACACCATATAAGACTACAGGTACACAGTAGAAAGCGTGAATAGTCTACCCACTGTATCGGCAATCGCGATTGCCAAACATTTGTATAAATGTGTACAGACAAAATATTACATAGTAGACAAGCGCTTTAACAGGTATAGCACCGTCGCTAGAGCTGTGTAAGGCTGTCAACGCACGAATGAATCAGACTTTAAAACTCTTATTTTTATATTTACTTATAATATACAAAATGCTGCTGAATGTTTATCCTTAGGCAGGCCTGTAAAAACATGTTAATAAGTGGCTCTTTTGCTTAACCTACGACGAGATAGAGAGTCTATTGGTCTTTTAGATGGTCTTATTGTTACATCAACGCATATTACCTTCATCAATTACATATACACCTACACAAATATACCATCACTATCACACACGCAGAAACCCACCACAATGGAAAGTTTTAATTTTTTTAAATTATACTTACACACAAGTTTCAATTTTAAATAGGCTTTATTTCTGATATTTTAGTTACAAAATCATTGAATTGTAAATTGTAACTCTATTAACTATAAAGTTTTTATCTAATGCATGAAATAATTGAATGTTACTTTAGAAATCACATTTATGAATTAATGAATTATTTAATTTATCATTGTTATATATTAATTCAAATTTAATACCATTGTATGTTGATTATAATTTTAAATTGTGATGTCTGGTATGAATTCAAACTTAATACCGTTTTATTTGTATTTTAAATTATGGTTTTATTTTAATTTAAACTTGATTGCATCTATTTTAATTTTATATTGTGATGTTATATATTAATTTGGTTTAATTTTATTTTAATTTTAAATTGTGATTTTAATTTTTTCTATATATTCCTAGATTTGTCTAGATTTGTTGAATTTCTTTGCACCTCTTAAATTGTTATATCTAAAATTTTAACCTTTTGGAGAATGGAACCTATTTTGTAACCTAGCTAGGATGTCAGTTGCGATTTTTATAGTGAATTCAAAACCAAATTTACTGTTCTTATGATTGTTTATTTATAATTTGTTTTGTAATTTGATTGTTGGTTTTTATTGTGTGTTTTAACAAATATTTAAAATTTAATTTTCTTTTAGGAAGATATACTATTAATTCTTAAAAATCTTCGCCAAAAAACCTAAACATTGAAAATCAACAATATTTTAAAGCAATAAAGTCACTCAAACGGGTACTGTACTGCATCTCAGCTCCAGTACGTAACTCGAATCAATTAATTGAATTCGCAGAACGGAAACTCTGAACACCCCCTTGGCATAACATTTCTTGCCATCAATTTAGCAATTGAAAGACATTTGAACGAGTTAGCGCAACAAGTATAAAAACAGAAGAAGAGCTGAAGTGTTCTAGACGTTCCAACGACCACACTGTTATTTTCAGACATGCATCTGCTGTATGCTGTGCTGTGATTGGTTTAAAGTTGGAGTGGAAACAATTTATGCAAAATTATTTTTATTCTTCGACATTGACCAAGGTTGCTGCGCAATGCTACCTTCAAGTGATGTTTCTTTTTACTGTTGTTTTCTTTTGAATGATCGCGTTAAAGCTCACTCATTCATGATTTGGTGTGTCAATTTTTTGGGTATTTTTAATTTTACTTTCATATTCTTATGTCAGTCTAGTTGTGCACGCGGCTTCGCTCCCGTCGTCTGCCTACCCTACCCTACTTACCAATTTGTTTCTAGGGGAATTCTTCCGTAAAGAATCTTAACACCGCCATTCAGAAAATGACGTCAAATGCACAACGCCATCTATCGAATATGGAGTTCAACGGTCCGAGTATATGAATTGCATGTGTTGTGATATTTTACTTCTTGAACACTTTTAAATACATTTAACTTTTGATAGAGTAAGCCGATTGCGATAAAACAAAAACTAAGTAATACTTCAAGTTAAGCAGAATCTTTATGTATACAAGTTATCTAAATTGGTTTCGTACATTTTTCGTCATGTGTGCGCAACTAAACAGACAAACATATCAAAAATGCTGGAAATGGGTTCTGTTGGTTATCCTTTAAAATTTGTTTTTTTGGAAATATAATCGATATAAATATCTTTTCTATAGATTTGTTGTATGTATTAATTGATTGGTATCATCAGGGCGATGATTTGGTGTTTCTGAACAAGTGAACAGTAACACTTAAGTTAATTTGTTCTAATTAGTTGCTCGTGTTGTAATTGATGATTTGTATTTTTGTTAAAGTTGTAATTGATGATTTGTATTTGTGTTAAAGATTTGTATTTTTGTTGTAACGAATAAACTCTAAAACTACTGGACCGATTTCGAAAATTCTTTCACCGTTGGGAATCTACACTATCCCCGGGTGACATAGGCTACTTTTTATCCCTGTATTCCCACGGGAACTACGCGGCGGGTGAATCCGCGAGGCGTCCGCTAGTAGCAGACATAATTTTAATTGTCCTGCGTAATTAATAGGTCATATACCTAGTAAAACCCCTGACACTTTTAATGGAAAGTGCTCTGAGGTATCGGATCAAAAAGCATGTAAAAAGGTTCCATTAACTACGCATTCGATGCATTAAAATTAAAGAGAGAGTATGAGCATTATTGAAAACAAATTAATAGATAATTTTGTACCAAACACATTTTAAAAGGTTTTTGAATGGCACTTATTTTTATGTACGGTGGGCAACTAAAGCTCACAATAATATTGTTTTCAGCCAGCCAGTTATGATCATATATGCATCAATATAATTATGAAGTCTTAATTGGCTTAATTTGATGATTTTTTATAGTTGTTCTATAATCAAATAACATTGGCAAATGCGCCGTAGGATACTTATGACGCAGAATGCGCACTTCACGCAAAATTTGCACTGTGCAAAATAGCACGTCTCAAAAAAAGGAGAGTGAATTTTATCACAATGGGTCAAAATAAAAACCAATTTTTTATTTATTATTTTGCACGATTTTTAGCACGATAACAATACTTTCATGTCGCAACTCGAGAGAGTATGGAAGGACCGCAGCATTTCGAACAAGACCAAACTGTCTCTTGTCAGCTCCCTTGTTTTCTCCATATTCTTATACGGAGCAGAGACGTGGACTCTAAAGGCCGCTGATCGCAAACGCATCGAGGCTTTTGAGATGTGGTGTTACAGGAAGATGCTGCGTATCTCGTGGATGGCACACAGGACGAACATCTCCATATTGCAGGACCTCAAAATTGAAAAAAGGCCTAGATTGTGGAATGTGTGCCTCCGCAAGATATTTGACTTCTATGGCCATATTGCCCGTAAACCTGGTGACAACTTACTAAAGGTAATTGTCACTGGCAAAGTCGAGGGCAAACGACCTAGAGGCAGAAGTCCTTTACGCTGGTCAGACCAAATCCGAACCACGCTGAACATCAAAACCTCCGAAGCCGTGCATGTTGCTGAGAGTAGGAGCGGGTGGAGAAACATCATCAAAGATAAAGTTTTGAAACCATGATGTGGTCACGACCCCCAGCATTGGGGAATCGACGCGAGGAGGAGGATCATTATTTACAAAAAGTGTTGCGACAGCATATATGTCTAACTAATATAGTTATGCCACATTAAGTGTTCTTATATTTTATTTTTTTTATTGAAATGTCGTCGCTAAAAAAGGCTCTTTATTTGTATCTTGCTATTAATCCTTCAAAAAATTAATCCTTATCAAAATAAATTACTTCATATTCAAGACTGCTTCAATAGCTTTATAATTTATGCATTTATTGGTTTTTGGAAATTCTACCTCTAAAGGGGTAAAAAAGGGTTCAAAGTTTGTAAGAAATTTTTATAGTTTGTAAATAGGACACATGAAAATTTTTATTTACGCTCTTGGTTGATAGCAAAAATGCATGTATTTATTGGGTTTTGGAAATTCTACCCCTAAGGGGATAAAATAGGGGTTGAAACTTTTTGTGAAATTTCTTCGGTTTGGAAGGTAAAACAGCTGAAATTGTTGTTTTACGCTCTTGGTAAATAAAACAACAATGAGTTTTTTTATGAATTTTACTGCACAGGTCTTTTTTTATAATGTAGGGGAGCACTAAGAAGGGATTTTTGGAAATTCAACCTTTAAGGGGGTGAAACTAAAAAGTCATCTATAGGATAAAACATGGATCACGCGAACGAAGTCGCGGGCGAAGTGCTAGTCAACTAATATTTTTAACAATTTAGTTTGCATATTACCGAACGTGACGACTTGCGGCTGTTCTTGAGTAAATTGGAACTTGATATCAACAAACCTATTAAACAGCATCAGATTCATCCGTCACATTAGTTTTTATTTAAGAATGGATTATGTTTGTTTTATTTTGAATAAAAGATACTCTGTATACTATAAAGTTGAATTTCAATAATCATTCACTTTTTATAATTTACTTTTTAAATAAAATATTACACTGGAACAGTTTTCTTCATATTCTTCATTCTTCTAAATCTATTAGTTCAGACCACGGAGAAGATGATTGGGGATTACGCGTTGTGGAGAATCGCCAGTCCACATCACAACATGCAGCAGTGCACACAACGATGGGCAGATGTTTTTCGACGCCATGTTTTATACTAGTCTATTTTTAGGCTTTGTTTGTAAGCAGTTTATACTCTTTAGGTATAAGGAAAACTGTTTCTTGCGTCTATATCTTATGATTTTTTCTTTCAGTTCGGTTTCGGGTTCGCATTTGCAAATTTTTAGACTAGTTTTTTGTAGGTTGTGGGAGTTAAGAGCTGTACAGTATCATTCCTCAGTGTGCTGCATAAAATGTTTGAAAGAAACTTACAAAACTGACAGACTGTATTCGTGTCGGTTCATGAAATAAATATGAGTCCTTTAGTAAATTCGCCGACACCTATTTGACATCTGTAAGATGTACTCCAACGATTGTGTTTGCATTAAGTCCAAGCGAAGATTTTTCTGGTATGAATGCCTCTGTTTTCATTATATTTATTCGAATAGGATTCGAATACTTTGGAATTGATACATTTTGTTTAGAAAGGCCTTAGGAGGCAAAGCTTATTAATCAATACACAAAATATAAATTTGATGGTGCGTAACAGTACCAAGGGCATCGTAGTTGCGTTACCATCCTAGTTACAAGATACTTAGGAAGTAGGATACAGAGCTGTCTCATACTCTAGTATTGTACTATCAGTAATCAGCTCGTAATACATACATCCTAAATTAGCGAACAGATCGCGTGCGAGGTTATAAGTGCATTACCGACTGTGGAGCCAAGTGGATATTAATGGATCTTGTCGCGACAATCAAGAGTGTTAATTACACAAATGATTCAGCATAAGATAATTAGCAAGTTATCAAAGAGGTTCCATGACAGCATCACTGCAGCATCTACTTCTGGTGATCCGTAATACAGGTTAACATCTATAACAGCCACCAGCTCCACACTCTCACTTGACTGCAAATTTTCTTTCATTTATAAATTGTTTCATAAGGTCTTGTTTTTGTTAGGAGAAATAAATAATAGTAGTTTACGAAATGGTCATATAATAGAGGTTATTAAAACACGAGCGTGGGTCTTTCTTTCTTTCTCATGACGCGAAGCCGAATGTGATAATAATATCACGCGTGTGTTTTAATACCTAATTATATACCGTTGAATACACTACTAAATCTTCACTCATACAGTTGAAATAAAGCAAAAATGGAAATTGAAAAATATGTGGTGTGGCGGGCAATTTAGATTCTCATTGCGCATAACTGCAAAGCGAGCCATCCATAGACAATGCCACTACTTTTCTACATTAAGTCAATGAGCTCATACGCGCCGGTAAATTCAAAAGTAAAAGTGTGCTATAAAAGTTATTTCGTTATACAGTTGTTTGGAAATTGAAGGAAAATATTGCACTGTAATGTTTTTTTTTTATTTTACCTATCTACGAATAGTACGTGTTTATACAATATTTATTGAATTCATATTTGGCACATTACGTTGTGAGTGTAGATAAAGATTATTAATATTATTATCTACGTAACGTACGTACCAAGAGGATGTTACACAAGGTGATGTTTTAAATGAGTGTGAATTTATTAAGCCTTGGGGCCAGTTTCTGTAATGAAAATTATCGCAAAAGTAATGTGCCAAATTGTCACCGCGCGTTAGTTGGCTGAATGAATGATCAGCATCCATTCGCATCACTTTACTTGCTTTTTTTTCTGGATTATATATTTCACCGTTTTGATAGTAGGGGTGATTTAATTGAATGATGGGATCGTTAGTGATATCACTAGGCAATGATGGGTTTAACTAGTAAGCCAAATGCGCCAGATTCAATAACTACAGTGGACCCCAACAATTCAAATTAAGGCGCAGAGACGGCTAAACGAATCACGGCTAAACGGCTAGTCGTATTGTTTAGACCATTTTTTATCATTTTATGTAGGAACATTTTGAGATTTATTCCTATAACGTAGTGTAATTAATTTGTAAAGTTCTGTCTAACACGGGCAAAAACTCTACTTTCGCACCAAAACCGCCGGGCGTATTTTATCTCAAAAACAAATTAAGTATCTACTTTTTGATACAAGGCTTTTTTTTAAAGTCTTGGAATAAATAATAAGGAAAGATCAAAAACTACAGAATTTAGGTTCGCGCGGGTGTGTAACGAGTGCGTGTTTTGTTCACTCAAGGTCGTTGGCGTTAGTCATCGACTTAAATAACAATAAATTTCGATGCGTGTGGCCTTCCGTAGTGTGCAACGGTCCATTCAAAATGCTGCAAAGTGATTGCAGTAGGATTTTTATGCAGTGGAGCCCTTCGCCCTAAAGTGCGTCAGCCTATAACGTTATTAAATTCTCAGTATCAGCCCGGAGTCAAGATTAAGGCGATATATACGCCCCAATGTAAACGCAGTACTGGCCGTGCGCCCGCTCGATGCCAAAATATCAATATTGAACCTCCTTTTGAACAGTTTTGTTTTCAAAATATTATTTGATTTACACATGCTATGTCAGTGTTATGAAGAAATTCCAGCCATCATTTTTTCTGTGTAAAAATATTTTTAAACATCCTAGTCGTTTTGGAGGAGTAACCAAAAGTTGCGAAAAATATCGTGTTGCTAATTATTTTTTTGAAGCAAAACTATTTGTTTTACGAAAAAAACATGTTTAAAAAATAATGTACATGAAACAATAATAAATATATATTTTTTTCAAACGTCTTAACCTAGCCGTTACTAAGGAGTATGCTTTAGAAAGTTACTGTTTTACGGCACTAAAGCGCATGTAGGCCATTAATGTCAATATCCTCGCGGTGACCGGATTATTGTCATTAATCAAGCAACAATACTCGCGATATATCAGTGTACTAACGATTCATCTCTTCCTACCACATCAAGGAATACAGGTTTTATGATGTCGTATAATCAGACTAAAATAATAGCGCTACTTTTATAGGTTCTGAAGCGTAGTGCAGTTCAGCAAAGCCTCTTTGAAAGCGAAGTTGGGTACACCTAGTTTCACGAAAGCCTGGATCTGGGCAACCTACATACGCGTACTTGCTTTTGTCAAGTTTTGAAACTACAAATCGATACGTCATTCGTATGACACCGCGGGCCTTGAGTTTTGTTTCACCAAAAGACGTTTCGTCAATAGTGGTAAGAGGCTTTGGCAGTATGGAGTTGTAGGAGCCAATACTAGCACCACTCTCAATGTTTTTTTTGTCTTGAAACACGTCATGCAAGACTTTGGCGCCAACTGATGTTTGATAAGTCCTCTGTGCATGCCGAGCCAAGTTAGGGACGATCCGAGGAACCGAATATGAAGCTTAGTGTGCCGTTCTGTTGAGAGCTATCTATGAGCTGTTTGAGAGCTATCTAAGATCTATTTCGTCATCGATCTGTATCTAATCTCTTGTAGATTGATTACAACTTGCAGAGTGGAAGTTTAGCGGGAGAGCGGACTTCGATTAAATAGTTCTTAATGTTAATTAAGAGCATACTTGCTAATTAAAAGCTTGCCATGTGACCGCGTTAGCTCTCATCATATAGTTTGTAGCTATCATTGACTATAGTTAGTTTATTACCCATCTAACTAAGAGTTCGCTATCTAAATAGTTTATAGCCCTCAATGGACCGCGATCTTGATGATGCTATTTGTGGCCTCGCCTCGGACGGACATAAATCTAATAAGATGACGCAAATTTATGAAAGTAATTCACATTTTAATAAAAAAAATTATCGACGAAATAAGGAACTGAAAAGCAGAAAAAAGTAGTCTAGCGTTTTGACTTGGCGCCAAACAAACAAACATGCACATTACATAAACCGTAGAATGATTGTAGCTAGGTTGGTCTTCGTTGATGGATTGAATGGCGCCGCCTCAAACTAATAGACACGAAAGGTTTTTTTTTTAATTTTCGCTTTTCAGTTTACTTAATTTCAACAGAATCGGTTCACAATTGAAAATTTAGTGGAAGAATTATCAATAATCATTTTCTTCTACCTTGTAGAGTGGATTTAATTTTTAATATTTAAATGGAACCTTTTTTGAGGTAAACTCTATTCAATAAAAAAAGTTTTTTTTGAAATCGTTTGAAGTTATGCGTGGTCATATACACCGTGAAATTTAAATAGTTGTTTTCCCGCAGCGAAATGGTTTTGTCTATGTAATACAATCGTTTCGTAGTTATATAAAATATTAGAAACAAAAACTGGCATATTTAACATTGTGAAAAACTAAACTCAAAAGCGATCACGAACCAATAGTATACCTCCCGATATCTACGGCCGAACGACAGCAGGCCGTTGACCCGGGTGCTAGGTCACCGTCGAAAGGATTAGGTTCGAAGGCGGCTCCGTTTGATCATGTTACGCGCGGGCTAGATTATGCCGTATAATTACACGCGAGAGCTTATTTTACTTTAAACATTTAATAAATCGGTCTTTGCTTTGTCGGCTTGTGGCTCGCTCGTTTGTTTTGCGTGCAAACTTTTATGCCGTATCACCACGTGCGAGAGTTTATTTTGGTTTGACATTATTTTGTGCATCGGTTTTCTTTGTAGGTGGTGACACGAGTAGTACCTAGTACCTACAAGTTACGTCCAGAGTTACTATTGTTACTCACTTTTTCGAGTTGATGAATATTTTTTTAATTATTTTAAAACAGAAACACCGTTATTTATTTACTTTAACTCTATACTTCGAAAGTACTCCTTAAGGCAAGTCGTTCTGCCGCGGGAAAACAACCAATTAAATTTCAGGGTGTATAAAAATAAACATGTCGAATTGAGAACCTCATCCTTTTTTTTTTCGGCAGTTTAAAATAATTAAAAGTGAGAACAATGCTCTTACTTTGAGCGGTTTCATTAAGCGTTATCGGCACCGGACGTCAACCGACATCTAGAAAAAATGCCTAATTATGACCGTACTGAGCTAAAACATTACAGAAAAGGTTGGCAGAGACAGAGGAAACATTTTCATTCTTCGGTAAGTAAATTTGCTTTTAAATTGTGTGTGAAAAGTAACACGATTGATTTTCATACAGATGGTCTTGCGTATCTGGTTAGATATTTGTCTGTGAATTTAGCAGTACAGTTTGATGCGTTTTAAATAAATGAGTTTTACAAGTAAACTACTAAAAAAAAGGACCACCCGATAAATTGCAATATAAATAAGTTCACCAGTATCATTACAAACATTTGGATTTGTTTTTTTGGCCCCGATTTCCATTGAGTAGTATATTTACAAGATATTCGCATAAAAAATTGGGAAGAGAAACGCCTAGTGCGACAAGTGTAATTTTCGATCAAAAGCGGTAGTAAAGTTACCAAAACATTTTGAAAATAGTAGCTAGCCCGATTTTCCGATGTGTTTGCGCAGCTGTTGAAGGGTGGGTATAACCTTCGCATTGCATTGGTTACCGCAAGACAAGATAGCCACTTGAGCACATTGTGTTCAACAAACAATGAGCCAATGTTGATGTTGTGTATATCATGTTATTATAATAATGAAATAGTTTCTTAATTATTTTTATACTTGAGTTGGAATAAATCAAATAAATTCGATAATAATGTAGATGGATTGTGAGTTTGTGTTGCTCGAGAAACGTGAATGACTGTTGATAGCAACGTAAGGAAGAAAAGGGGTTTTGGGCAAACACAAAAAAAAATGTTAATAAATGTATAGAGAGAGAAAGGCCATAGAAAAGACAGATAGATTGTAAGAGGAATCGTGAAAGAATATAGGTATATATGGTTAATAACGCATGTGTGCACGCGCCGCTATGTGTGCGTGCGCTGTGCATGCGCTTTTGTAATTATACATTATGCATTTGTGTGGCAGTGACACGGCAACCGCCGTCAGCGTCCGAACAAACAACCGCCCACACATGCTTACCCACACATAGCGCCGCGCGCAAAGATGAGTTGAACTGGTTGAACTATCTATACTGAATTTCGATAGAACCGATTATCCTAGTATAGTCTGAGAATGTAGAATGACGCCAAGGAGATCATGTGCTTCCATCATCCTGGTACCTACCTATTTCCTTCGAATTTAGTGATTTCATACTAACTGAATAACAGCGGACGGCTGACGAGCTGTTTTTGTCTGCGTTTGTGTTTCCGGAAGATCCGATCCGTGCTAATTGGTTGTTAACCGATATTCCGAGATGGACAAAACAGGGATAAAAATGCAAACGGGCGTTACGACCAACGTTGGATTTCAAACTAGACTAGGATGAGTGAATCTATTAAAATTACACTTGCAAACAGGGCATTATGCATAATATGCAACCATATCTGGCTGGCTGGCTGGCTGGTGTAGCCAGATATGGTTTTCATGACTTATGTTAAAAAATCCTACTCCGTAATTAGAATCATGCCTGTTCCCATGGATACAGGGCATATCCCTCGTGCGCTGTTGACTGCGCTATGATGCATGCTCTTGATGAACGAAAAAGGGCACAGTGTGAACATATCTTTTATGAATCATAGCAGGCGGCCTTTTGTAGTTTCTACCTAATTCCAAAGGGCACAGTCCACAGATAATATAATACTAGCATACAGGTGCCTCATCCCATACGAAGAAACCGTGCTGTCATAACTAGCGTTTTTCATCTGATTAAACTGATTATTTTTCCTAAGAGCATCGATCGAGTTCGATTCCGTTCTACGGATATAGGTGGTGTTAACAGCGACTTGCAAGTAAAAGGGTTTACTCGCTTCGTGAATCGTTTTTTTTTAAATACAGCGACGATTTGTTTCATAGTTTTTTTTGCACGTTTTTACAGTTTTATTGTACCACAGATTATATAATATTAGCATACAGATGTCTCATCCCATACAAAGAAACGTTCCGACGTACTGTACTGATTATTATTTGTACATCGATCGCCTTCAGTTCCGTTCCACGGCTTTAGATGGTGATCTATATGTATATTGCCGTGGAACGGAACCGAACACGATCGCTTTATAAAAAATAATCGGTATAACCAGATGAAAAACGCTAGTAACGTCAGCACGGTTTGTTTGTTTGGGATGAGACATCTGTATGCTAGTATTATATTTTCTGTGATTGTACCAAACTGTGTTATAAAACAACTTTAAAAAATCTTGCGCATGCCTCAGACACATAAAACCGCGCCATCTATTGGAATCAAAGACGAACGGCAGGCTTGTATGGGAATTTCGTACCGCTAATAAAATTTCGTGTTTTGGGATATTTTTTGTTTTAGTTGGTAGTTAATATGATAGATAATCCCTTTTTAAATACTTAGATTTTTAGAACTTGGGACGTAAAAGTTATAACTAGTTTTATTTTTTAAGGTTATGTACTAGTGTGCCAATGTAGATTGTTACATGTAGGTAAATAATACATAATGTGTAAAGAAAATGTTCTAAATTTTTTGTTGCTATCTTTACAGTGGTTTTACTTACCATTAAGTAGGTAGATTGAGATGAGTATCGTACCTACTTATGAGATACCTATGTGCACCAGCGGACTGCAACAGTTTGATAATGATTATTTGATTATATTAAACGTTATTTTTATTTCTAAATAATTAATTATCATTTCAATACTAGTGTTATTTTACATAAGGCAACTTATATAACGTAGCTGTGTTTAGTGTACGATTTTATTACGTTTATTTATTAAAATCTTTTTATTGACATTATTAATTAATCCGAAGTTCTAAAATATTAAACGTACATGAAAATAAATGGCTTAGCTGCCTTAACAAGTGGTACAAATTCTATAACCGAACAACAAAAAAAAGTATGCGGTACAAAATCTGCCGTTCACCTTTAAATGATCCATTCAAATAATCTTTGAAATGTGAACTATAAGCCCTATATTCCTTAATTTTGTTCTTAGGAGAGTTAATGAAACAAGAACATACTTATATTTTTATGACCGTCTAGAAAACCTTAATATTTCACAAAACTCAATAACTTATCAAAGCTTATCACGCCATCTAGTACAATTTATTTGAACCAAATTGTCTTTCTTCGCGTTGTCCGTGCCAAGGGTATGATTTGAAATTACCTCCAACTTAGATTGTTTTATAATATTCCTAATATTATTCGAATGAGTTCGTTCTGTTTATCACACACAATACTAATAGTCCACAATCTTATCACAATTGCCTGATTATATCCGCTTTAACACGAACTACTGAATCACTACTATCTGCTACATTACGTCACGACTTGCTTTGTGATACTGGTCTTTATTTTTTAGACATTAAGATCCAAATACCACTGTCAAGAAAACTAACTAATTAGATGATGTTATTTTTATTAGAAAATGTGAATGCAGATTCGTTTGCGGGTTAAGTAATGGCTTGCTCAAGACAATTTGGTTTTTAAAGATTGCTCAGTAATTTCAATGAGTTAACAGGCTTCTTCTGGGTAAGCTCACTCCACCATCGACTTTGTCTCTGTCACCTCTGACCTAGGCTAGAGTCAAGAGCAAACCCAACATAAACAAAAATGGCTTCAGTGCACATATAACCTCAGTGTAACTTTATTATTTCAGTAAATCATAATGATTTGAATTTAGAATAGCCAGCTTAATGCCTTAGCAATGCAAAAATATAAATAAATAAATTATAACTAAGATGAAGGAAAACATATGAGTGGAAAACTGGAGTAATAACCAACTTAAGGAGTAAACAAGATGATTAATGCTTATTCATTATTTGTATTTGAAGAGGCTCTTACATTTTTGGCCAGTACTAGGTCAATTACAGTTATTACAGATCGTTGGAAATAATAGACCACGCCGTGCAACGACTCTTCAGGAAATAATTTCCAAACAGAACTAATGAGGTAACCTAAAGATCGGTAGTTAATCTACTTAGTTATAATATGCAAGGATTGATAGTCTAAATAAAAATTTCAATAAGTAGGTATCTTGATGTTCTATTTTTGGGAATTTGTTCTCTAGGTTTCATCTTTGATTCGATTAGTCATGAATGTAAACAATAACAGCTATAATACTATTTTATTTCCCAAGCTAATCCTCACTCACATAAAAATCATTGAACAATTAGATACAGCACCTTACGTTCTTCGATTGCAAGTGCAAGAAATGCAACAAGTTGCTTTTAAACAATGGTCAGGCACTTAAGTTATTTGTATTAGTTTTTAACCGACTTATCAAAAAGGAGGAGGTTCTATGTTCGACTTTACGAATGATAATGTTTTTTTTAATTAGATAAAATGTAGTTGTGCGATATCTCCGTCAATTGGGAACCGATTTCAAAATTCTTTTTTTTGTTTGAAAGAGTATGTTTTGAAATTGGTCCTATTTTAATTTGGTGAGGATCTGACGAAGAACTTCTAAGATATAAAACAGAAATCTTCAATAAGTAACGGCAAATCTCTCGGGATTGCTGCAATCACACGTCTGTTTATTGTTTATACCATTTCATAACATAACATCACGCCAGTAGGCTCTTAAGGGGTACGCAGATCTCTCATTTCACCGGTTATGTTCAAGTTTCATAATATTCGGGTAATCTATTCTGGCGTTAAGGTAACTTACTAAACAACTTGCCTATTAGGTAGGTACACGTAAAAATTGAAAAATAAGTAACTTTTTTAGAAAAAAATACTACCGACTGCCAAATAAGAAAACTAAAAAGTGAAAAAGAACTTTATTTTTGGTAGTCGGTGTCGATAACGCAGAAAAATGTTACCTACGAAAAACACCGACTTCCAAAAAAATAACTTTTTTACAAAAATATACTACCGACTTCCAACTAAAAACACTACAAAGTGAAAAATAACTTTCTTTTCTTTTAACTTTTTACTTTGTAGTGTTTTTAGTTAGAAATGGGTACTATTTTTTTGTAAAAATGTAAAATAATTTAATTTATATTCTCACGCACAGAATTAATAAAAATGAGTATAGTAATAAGTATTTGATCTTTTGCTAAAAAACTGCTTAGTCACAACTTTGCTCTCGAAAATTCTAAAGGGATTCACGAAATATTTCACATCACTTTTCATTGCTAACATATATGACACTTATATATTTAAATTAAACTAATTCAAAAAAAAAAAAACTACAAAGTTATAAATATAAAAAGTTTACTGAAACAATCAGGATACCGGGCTGCTTAAGAAGCGAACTAAAAATACGTAAACAAGAAGAAAATCATCTGTGCAGTCGGAGGATACATCTGGTTTTGATCAGCCAGCTCGCGAATATCTATCCTCCGACTGCACATTTTTTTATTTTTTGAATAAACTTTTTTACGTTGTATCTACCTATACCATTAAGTAAAAGACGCAAGTTTTTGTAAATGCAATCTTAGTTTTCTCTATTCCTATTTTTCCTAATGCAATTAAACTGCTATAGTTGAAAGCGCCATCCTACTAGAAAGCGATCATCGAAAATCCGGATGGCGCCATCTGTCCTGTGAGTGTCGAACAAATAAAAGCACCGATTGCGTATTCGCGCGGCTTCGCCAGAGCCAGTCAACAAGGTTTGCAATGCATTGATTGCTTGCAATGAAGTGCAGAGGTCATACTCAAAAGTCTTTTATTAAAACCTAAGCAATACCATTTTAGTTCCACTATAATAGCTTATCTATGCAAAGGCACAATAAAAAATATTAAATAATAAACCTACCAACACATAAAGGGGAATGCCCACCAACCATAGACACTCTGGCCCGGGGTGCACACAAATAAAAGCATACAGAAATGATAATATGCAATCCAATGAAAGAAATGGTAAAGAAATTAGTTCAGAAAAAAGTCCGGATTATAAAGATATTAAATGTTTTTTTTTTGTCACAAATTCAGTTTTTTAACTATCGTTTTACTGTAATACAAACATAAAATAGCAAAGTTATCTGAGTCCATTTAGAAAGCTTATTAGTTGGTGAGATAACAAATCCGCAAGAAAACAAACAAAATAATACAAATGCAAACGAAGTCGAATTTTGAATTACCAACTTATGACAGACAGCCGCCATGCTGTCATACTGTCAGATTCGATGTTGCCACTTATCAGACATAAAAATCGATACCGATTTTTATTCGAATTATAATTCAACACGAATTAATTAAAGCGCCTCAAATATTATTATTTTGTTTCTTTTAGTTTTTAGAATTATATTTTTAATGTATTTATCTGTTCTTCAAACAGATAAGAATGAAAGTTAAATTGTGTTTTAGCATTTTTGTTATGATCTAAAGAATTTATGGAAAATCAACTGCGAATTCGCTTATTTTATTATGATCAAATCATACATTATCGAAAATAACGTATAATATTGGCATTATAATAATTATTACGTCATAAGAAATCGATTGGAGAAAAGCGAATCGATTATATTTTCGAACGAAATTAATAATTGGCAACACTTTGTATTTTATCCACAAACCAATGGATTCCAGATTTACCTAATTTCATTTTATCTTTTCGGTACTTTTTATTTTGTGCAAAAATGTTGCAATCTTGTATGGATAAATAAATACCGCGATTAATAAACATAAAACAAGATGATTTTTTTTAACAAAAGCAAATTGTTGGGCGTTTTATGGCCAAAAATGGGCATTTCCCTTTGAATCTGATCTAAATTAGTAGTACGATCGACGAGCGGTGGCCCGTCTGAATCTGAAGTAAGCGCCAATGTTTGCGCAGAACACTTTACGAAACAAATGGTTGTTTAATTCACGAGTGTACATGCTCGAAAATTCGCAAAGCATATGTTCAGACGGGCGACGATTCATCGGTCGTATTATAAAATTAGTTGTTTGTAATTTGAATTAGCTTATCTCAGTATAGGCACACCAAAAACTATAATTAACAGAAATTTAACCAACATCTAAGCTTGCATTTAAATGTTTTTTATATAGGTGAAATTTTTTATTCATAAGAGATAATCTGAATCTGATCCCATTTCGAAAATTCTTCAGACACCTACACACAGAAAGCTGCACTATAACTTGCAATAGACTATACTCCATTTTGCGATAACATTAGACGTTTAAATTAGCCCATTTTACAGACCGTTCGACCGATTTCGACTTCTATTGCGTTGGTAATACGACAAATGGTAGCTGTAGTAAACAGTTGGTTTTGGTAACAGGTTTATGCTTTTTAGGTCATCCTTATCTTTACGGGATAGAACTCAAAATCGGTTGAACGGACTGTAAAAAGATTTGGAAACATGTCTAATGTTATTTCAAATGGAGTTTAGATTTATGAGATCATATTATAAATTACTTTCATTTGGGGTCATTTTTTTTTTATAATTATTCCATCACGGTCCATATGGTTAAAAGCCACCTACACCCAGGCCTTTACATCCCGTCAGGTGTATTAACTTTGTTATAAATTTAAATAATAACCTTAAATATGTAAATATAGATACAATATCGATGAAGATTTTGATGTCAGTAAAGACAAAGTGTGGTATTAATTATTTATTAATTTACATACTCAAGTAACACAAGTAAATTATATTATACTGTTTACATAAGGTCCACACAAAATAAGTTTGTGTTCTGCCGTTTGGTGACCCCTGAGCTATGCTATGGAAGCAAAGCACTAAAAACTAGTATTCAATAAAGAATCAATTGTATCCAATAAATGACACTCTCTCAACACAAAAATTATTACAAAATTCTTTGTTTAAGTGGATGGTTTGTGACAAATATAAAATTAACGCAAAGCAAGAGCATGTTTAAATCACAACTGTATTGTTAAAGGCAGACTGAGTTAAACTCAGCTTGTAAACTTTATATAACAACTTCTAACTGTGAGACTCAACTATTTCAAGAGCAATATTGGAGCGGTATAACTCGTTAGTGGATTTAAGAATTTTACTAATAAAGCCTCTTTCTTATTTATACAAAAAAAAAATGTCTAGAAGCTTTTCTGTATGGTTCCTGATGGTGAAGTGCTTCTGTGAATATTCATACCTTTTTGATGAATAATACCATGTTAATCTGATTTATAGTTGCCTAAGATAATTAATTACATCTATAATAGTATTTAATCATCATAGGCAACTTCTACCCTTCATATTTGAATTAATTAAAGGTTGAGTATTTGTCAAAATCTACATGAGCCTGAAAACTTGTCACACTTTGGCATTAAATTAGGGTTTGACCAGATCTTAACACTAAAAACTCAATTCACAAGCCAGTCCCTAGTCCATATAAGTTGGTCATTAGGTTAATATAATGTCCCCATATCCAACTGAATAAAATATTTGTCACACTCTACATGAGCCTGAAAACTTGTCACACTTTGACATTAAATTAGGGTTTGACCAGATCTTAACACCAAATACTCAGCCAGTCCCTAGTCCATGTAAGTTGGTCATGAGGTTAATATAAGGTCAAGCATCTAAGAAAATTATAAAATTGAATACAAAAAGTTTGTTTATTGAAATTTAACTATCTGAGATAGCAGCTAGCATTCCAATATTGATTGTCTAGTGTCTAGATTGACAAGGTGATACAGGATACTAATCCACTGATGTTTAAAGACAGCTAGGATGATATACCAATAGCATAACACATAATCAACAAAGTTCAGTTGCAAGGGCAAAACACTTTTATGCGGTATCTCGACACAGTCGCCAGCACTATAGCTTGCATTCAAACTTTTTGAAGTTTCGTCGTAACTTTGCTGTAGTCTCGCCTAGAAAAATTATAAGTAAAAGGAAGTCATACCATCATTTTCTCAAGCTCCAAATCCTTCCATTTGTCCATAGTAACACTCCGTACAAATGAAAGGTGGACACCCAGACTCCGGTGGACTCCTGAACATTCCAAGCATATCCAGATGCCATACGTGACAGACACCCATTGAGGATTCAGGGTTCCACACTCGAAACATTTCTACAAAAAATTACGAAACTTTTCATTAGGATCACCAAATTCTTCTTAACATACGGATATGAATTTTAACACACAATGACTTACGTTATTATCGTCGATATTTCGTATGGAGTTAAGCTTTCTGCGGGTTCGTGGAGAAGCCATTTCTTAGCTGTTGGTTGCGGATTTAGTCCTGGTATTTTAAATATTTTAAAGAAACGCACAGAGTACGTACACACGCAAAACACAGCAAAAAGCGAATTGTCAAAAATTTTTAAACGTCCACTTGGCATCCATCGACCAAAATTAAACTTTTCATGTCAAAATTTTGACCATAGTGTTTCACGAGATCTGACACTAAGTTTTATAGATTCACAATGAAATTAGCATCAGATCAATTATTCAATAAATCTATGATTATGAAATAAGGAACATTATTTATTTAGTAGTGTATAATTCTGCCAACTACACAACATACTTAGTATCACGTTAGACTTTTATTCTACTAAATGGTAGTTTTTATTTGTTTTAGTCATTACAAGCTCTGATTATCGCGAAGAGATGATTTCAAATGCAATAGATTTCATCCAAAAAACGTATACTTTGAAATATACCCCTGTTATGAAATAAATTAATTATTACAAAGCAACTTTAAATAACACGCGATTTTTATAAAGTACCTTCAAACTTAGAAAGATAGCCTAAGCTAAATACAAAAAGGCATCATTCGGCAGGCTTATTACGTATCTTTTGCAAAAGCAAAACGATAACGATCAAACGCTTTAAGTCATAAAAGTCGGAATTACCTGCAGTGCAGGTATGGTAGGTCTTACACAATCGATTGCTAATCGCTCGCCAACAAATCTAAAACTTCTGTATTGAAGAGCAATTATTGCGCAAAAATAGCTATCGTTTTGCTCTTGATACATAATAAGTCTGCCGGTTTATACATTTTTGGACCAAAACAAAGTACTTTTTTCTGGTAGAAAGCAAAAGCAAACATAGTCTTAGTATTTCTTAATGTTGAGTTTCAAAAATCAGTTTATACATACATTTTCGACTAATTAAAAGAAATGTAATGTCACACCAGAACGTGACGTTTTGTTTCGTTTTCTTTTTTTAATATTTTGGAACCAAAACGCATCGCTGTCAGTCCATCCATTCCATCTGCCCGTCGTAGACAGAGCTGAATCTATCTTTGGAACTGTAACAGGAGTGCACTGCACTGCACTTTGCATTAAACTTACTTTAAATAAAATAAAAAATGTTCTATTGAAGTGAGGACCTTAAACAACAATAACGGTTTTTCGATATTTTAAGCATTACTTTTGGAAACCCTAATAATTTACAAATTTTGAGGAAAATGTAAGGCCGGTCGAATATATTACAAAACGGTCACACACAAATTGATCCTATATTGTATTTATTGTCTTAACAGCCTTTTGCCAGCTTTTTACCTAATCTAAGCTGCTTCCTACTTAGCCCGATCGAAAGTAAAAGCGTGGTACCGACTGATTGTTACCAACTGGTTAAATTGGTCCAGTTGGAATCAGAATAGATTTTAATACTCTCGGATTTAACCCAACACAAATTTTGGGACGGTAGTTTCAATATTGATCTTATCAAGTTTGGAAAACTTTCACCAAAAAATAAACTAAAATCCAAAGTAAAATACTACAAAGAGCAAAAATAAAATAACTTTTGTTTCAGATGTCGATGTCGCAAAACGACAAAAAAGACACCAACTGCACTAGTACACCAAAACTAAAAAGTGAGCAAGTTCTGGTAGTAATAAGTAGTACTAAGGTAGGCAGGCACCTAATTGATTGACAAAATACTCATAATAATTCAATTAGCACTTTCGTGCAGTTTTTCATACTTTAAAAACTATGTATACTACTACTACGAAGTAGGTTCATTTAAACATACAAGTGTTATATATTTTTGAAATCACCTCATATAATCCTTTATTTTGATACTTTGTACACCACGCGATAGGACAGGCAGCAAGATGAAAAAAAAATTGGGTCATACAATATGGCGCCTAAAGACCACCATTTTCTTTTTCCTATTTTAATGTAGCCAGTGACACTCGCAAGGTGACGAATCGATTGACGTAAGAATCATCCAAATCGACCAACGCGTTTGGCCTCTAGAAGGCCACATAGGAACAAACATACATACATACATAGATAGACTGAGAAACACATTACAAAGGGTAATTTGTTCGGCTGTCGGGTAAAAACAGAATGATCACGATCCGATAAGAAGTTTCGAAGAATGTGTGGACAAACATACACGTACAAACATACAAATATTGTTTTCATTATCATACTACGAATAAATACACTACATAAGAATGAACCTAGAAAAAATTAGTGGGTAGGTAGGGTGGGGTAGGTTTGGTATGGTAAGTCAGGGTAGGCAGTTGAAGGAACACGGGTGGATTTTAGTCGGTCAAAGTCTGGAACGCACTCCCGCTTCACCCAGAGCGGGAGAAGTCATTGGAGTCATTGGATGACCACCCAAGAAAAACAAAAGAAAAACGGGTAGGCGGTTAACGCGAGCGAATCCGCGGGCACAGCTAGTATTTAATATCAGTGTGTTTTTTATTGAGAATAAGAACACATTAACGGATAATGAAAAGATGTTAAATATCATAAATAAATTAATTGTTTTCATTTCCTGTAAAACTGAATTCACACTTTGGGTTAGTCTCACTCACCAGAACGTTTAGTTTTTCATTGAGACTGGAAAATAGCAATATTCATTTAGAATTTTTAATATGCAAATATAAAACGCTTATAATGTGGTTTTGCAATTTAAAAGCGTTTTTTTAATTTTTACTTTACAAATGAAATTGATAAACTACCTTAGTAGAATTTGACTTAAGCAGTGTTCTTGTAAACAAAATCTGACAACACTAAATCCGACAGCGGTGCACTCATGTCGAAGGCCGCTTTCCCAAACTTAATCTAAATCATTCTGATTTCGTCGCTGGAACAGTTATTACGGGTCGCATTAAGACTTGCATACCACCTGCACCGGGCACATCTTATATCTTCCAGATATAATACACCTGTATCAATTGTTATTAACTTCCAAACTTGTACTGTTTGCGGTATCCGATACCCAAACAATACTTCGTGAAAGAGTGCTAAGAAGGAAACAACTTCAAGAATGAGTCAAAACAACGTGTACACCAACAAAGTTGAGGAGGAGTACTTGGACATCGTCTCCAAGAATGCTTGGGCCCTGGTCTATCAGGTAAATCTTGTAGATGGAACGCGGTTTGTCTGTGCCACGCGCTAAAAACTAACAACAATATACCGTGAACTAATACGACTGGCGATTTCTTGAAACTTTTCTACACTTTTAGGTCTTGCCGTGAAAAAGTTATGGTTTTTGCTTGCGCATTTTAGCCGTGGCATAGAAAATAGTGCTTTTGCAACTTTGTTTTTGTTAACTTTTTCTATTTGGATTTTAGGTTCTATTTTGTTATTTTTTTTTTGGAAATGCGTTTGTGTTTACTATTTTAGGGATACATTTGGGGCTGCCTTTGAAGACTTCTTCTTTTACCAACCATTATCCCATGCACTGAATAATGTTGTAGACAAATTTTACTGCTAAACCTGAACTGTACTATTATTCAAGATTTCTTAAGAGAGAACAATCTTAAAAGAATTTTCAGTCAAAAATTGAGTTAATTTAACGCTATAAAGTTTGTTTCTTAGTATTACATCTGATTGAGTATAATAAAAACAAGCCAAGTGCGTGTCAGATTTCGCATATTTAGGATTCTGTACCAGACCAAAAAATTAAGTTGGTTGTAATAGGAAAAATGAGGGAATTTCAAAGAAAAATTCAGATTTATCAATATAATGCCATTTGTTAGTAAATATACATAATAATAAACATAATCACCAAATTTGAAGTTCATATGTCACTGGGAAGTTAGAAAATTCTTCAGATCAAAATTTAGTATTTCACTGAATTTATGTAGGTACTCAATAAGCTCCAAACAACAATACTCCTATCGATGGGGTAGGTGAAATTATTTTTATCCTTCCTTCCTTAAAACCATTTAAAAATATTTTTGACAGTTTGTATGACTTTGGGTCAATAAGTAAGTTTGGCTGTAAAACCTGGGTGACAAACGGTCGGACAAATGAGTGACAGCCTATTGCTGTGGCTTCGTTGGACCCTTCGAGTACGGAAGCCTAAAAACAACAATATCCAAAAAGAAGTTATCATTTCTAGCACATTATTCAAAAAATCAAAATTACACCAAAATCATCTTTCTATTTCACAACAAAAGATAAAAAAGAATTATTTTTCTTCTACCTACAAATTCAAAAATGATTGTTAAACTACCTACATAAAGAGTAAGGACTCCTTTCAAACTAAGTCTCCGCTTGTTAATATTATTACTCTGGAAGAATGTATGTTCATCGGGGATTAGAAACAAACCGAAAATCAAAATGCCTGCATTTTTGTTATTGGCTTGCAAAATCTTTCCTTCTTGGAAAAAGTCAAATATAACTGAGAATCTTAAAAATATGTAGTAAAGGGGTTAAAATCTTGTAAAGGAAGATCCAATGGGTTTACAGAAATGACTAACAAGGCAAAGACAAGCATTGTCAAGAAACTAGTCCTGTGTTCTTAGATCATTGAAAATATTATCCCTCATTAACATTTCCGTTGATGCCTGAAAAGAGCATTTATTGCGTAGGTAGTTTTATATGCGTTCGCGGTGATGCTGTAAATTTCCTCGAACAAAGGACTGCGCCTTCTCGTTAGTTCGCTGCCGCCCCTACCCGCGCTACCCTGCCCCACACGGGTATCTATGAGCGCCCAGATTCATCATTTCAGCCGAAAGACGAAGAAGCTGGACATAGGCTTTCCCCAGGCGTCGCCACATTGACCGATCCCGTGCGTCTAGCATCCAGCGCCTTCCCGCAACTTTAACCAGGTCCATCGGTCCACCTAGTGGGAGGCCTTCCAACTTATCGTCTTCCGGTTCGCGGTCACCATTCCAGAACCATGTACATAAGTGTTTTTTTTTACGTGCCACTATTCTACAAATGCTCGAATTCTAATTCATTTATTTACCAGAATGTAGTTTTACACAGTATGATCTTAAATCTATGACGGTCCCTTTACAGTCTACCGTTAAATTAAATATGAAGAGCAAATATTTAATTTTAGCTTGTACTATTATGAATGAATGAATGAATGAAGAGGGACTCCCTTTTCCGCACTTAGACTCCCATTTGGTCCGTTGTGCGTGGGGTTACCGGCTAAAGTAGCCAGCCTAGCTCCGTCCAGAAGCACAGAAGCCTCCTGGGGGCTTCACAGGCTTCGCGGAGCGACCTCACCGTTCCGAGGATTTCTTCACGTTGGGAAACCACGGCCTCGCAGTCCAGGATGACATGGGCAGCTGATTCCTCGGCGTTAAAGCAGCCCCTGCAAAGTGGGCTGTCTGTGGCGCCTATGTTAAAAAGATGTTTGTTAAGAGGGGTATGACCCGTAATTGTCCCTATGATTGTTCTGAGGTTATTTCTACTTAAGCTAAGAAGTTTTTTGGTTAAACGCGGGTTTACATTCGGTAGGGCTGTTCTTGACTGTCTACAGTCTGTAGCCCGTGACCATCTGTTGTTATGCAGTTCGATCGATCTTTGGCAGATCCATGCACGAATTTGTGAGAAAGGCAGGGGGAGTAGTGGGTACGGGCCTAGCACTATCATCTCAGAACCCCTCCTTGCAAGTTCATCCGCGGCATCGTTGCCTAAAGACCCACTATGTCCCTTGATCCACTGTAGGGTGATTCGATTGGATGTCGATATACTCTCCAGGGCAAGGTGGCATTCAAAGATTAGTTTGCTGTTGGTTTGTTTGTTTTCCAGGGCTTTGAGCACTGCCAGACTATCGGATAGGAATCTGATTCCATAGTTATGGATACCTAAACGCTTTACAGCAGTAGCGGCCTGTGTTAGGGCAACACATTCACATTGAAAGATTGAACTGTGTGAGCCAAGGGGTAGGTGAAAGTTAATGTTGAGGTCAAGGGAATGTACGCCAGCACCTGAACCGTTGTCTGTTTTTGAGCCATCTGTGTAAATGCGTACTTCATTAGCTCCAGACTGATCCCTGTCTTCCTCTACAGTTTGTATGCTATAGTTTTTGTTGAACATTGGTTGGTTTGGTGTTCTATCACACGGGGCGGCGATGAGGGGTTGGTACTGAATCGCCCGGTCCAGGATTGCAGCGTGTGGGCTGGTGAGATTCTTACCCCATATGCCCAAATGCAGCAGCCTGATGGCAGCTAGCGCTGCCTCCTGCTGTATGTATAGGTCAAGGGGAGTTAGTTGTAGGGCTATCTCCATGGCTGCTGTCGGTGTGGTCCTCATGCAGCCGGTGATAGCTGAGCAGGCCAGTCTCTGGAACTTTTGGAGTCTGGCACTGGTGGTAGACAATTCTGTCCTTGTCCACCAAACCAGAGCGCCATAAGCCAGCATTGGCCTGATCACTGCTGTGTATAGCCACAGCGTGATCTTCGGAGAAAGCCCCCATTTTTTACCTAACATTTTTTTACATTGATAAAGTGCGATTGTACTTTTGTTAAGTTTGTAGTCAAGATGCTTGTTCCAGAGCAATTTGCTATCAAGGATCACCCCCAAGTACTTGACCTCGTCTTTAAGAGTTAGTTCTGTGTTGAAAAGTTTAGGGAGTCTATGGGGTCCTAGAACTCTTTTGTTTGTAAACATTATTAGTTCCGTTTTCGAGGGGTTAACCGATAGTTCATGCTTAGTGCACCAAACTTCGATTATTTTGAAAGCTCTTCTCATGAGATCACATGAGATGCCCTCAAATTTCCCAGAGATTAGAATTGCTATATCATCTGCGTATCCCACCGAGTACAGGCTGCTAGCGTTGAGCTCTGCAATGAGCTCATTCACAACTAAATTCCACAGTAGTGGTGACAGCACCCCACCCTGTGGGCAGCCCCTACTCACGACACCGCGTGTGGTGGTGTTCACAGAAAATTGAATAGCGCGGTATTTAAGCATGTTATTAATCCATTCTATAAGCGTTGGTGCAACACCGTGCGTGGCGAGTGCCTGCCCGATGCTGGTGAAGCTTGTTTTGTCGAAAGCACCTTCTATATCAATAAAAGCGCCAAGGGTTGGATTTTTGGTTTTGAGAGCATTTCCGATACGTGAGACTACGCAGTGGAGTGCTGATTCGGTTGATCTACCTGCGCAGTAGGCGTGTTGATTAGGGTGTAGGGGAAACACTTCCGAAATTTGGTTTCTGATCTTCTTGTCCCCCAGTCTCTCTAGTGTTTTCAAGAAAAACGAGGTGAGGCTAATGGGCCTGAAAGATTTGGGCTGGGTGTAGTCACCCCTACCCGGTTTCGGAATGAAGATGATTTTTACTTCGCGCCAGTTCAAGGGGATATAGCGGTGCGCTAGGCATGCTCGAAATACCTTAACGAGGTATTCCGCCAGAAAGTCACCGCTCCACCTAAGCAGAGCTGGGAAAATGCCGTCTAGCCCTGCTGCCTTGAAAGGTAAGAAGCTGTTGATTGCCCATGTTAATTTATCTTTGTCGACAACTTCTGAAGCTACTTCCCAGTCTAAGCTACTCGTGTCCCTGTCCCTATGTGGTTCCCAACATTGCTGGGTAGCAATCCGGCAACCTGGGAAGTGGGTAGCCAGAAGCAGCTCGCTAGTTTCCGTGTCGTTTGTTGTGTATGTGTTATCTGTTTTTTTCAGGCATCCTATTGAGTGTTCTGTCTCTTGAGCAAGACAGGTTTTGACCCTAATGGCCTGGTTGTTGTTTTCGATGTTCGTGCAGAAACGTCTCCAACTGGTCCTACCTCTGAGGCGTATTAGTTTTTTATAGTTTCTACGGGTATCAGTGTAGCGGTCCCAGTCCTCTGGCGACCGTGTATTCCTAGCTCTGTTGAACAGCCTTCTCAGCCTATGACGGTGTCTTTCCAATTCTGGACACCACCACGATTGCCTAATACCCTGCCTAGGTATGGTGAGGGGGCAAGACTGTTCGTAGCTAGATAAAAGGATGGATGTCATGTTGTTTACAAGTTCGTCTAATTTGGTTACAGGTATTTCAGCCGGTAAAGCAGGTAATTTTCCTAACTCTGCTTTGACAAGCCTCAAAAACTTAGACTGATCTGTGTTTCGAGGGGACCTTCTTGGCTGTGGTTTAGGTAGATTAAGGTTAATGGTGTACCGGATCCATCTGTGGTCTGAGCATGATATCTCGTTGGAGACCTGCCATTCCTGTATGGAGTTAGCGATGCCTATGGTTGCTATTGTTAGGTCTATTATTGTTTGTGATCTTGCGTTAATGAAGGTGGGCTCTGAGCCTTTGTTAAGTAAGACAAGATTATACTTAAGAATAAAGTCAAGCATTTCCTCACCTCTGTTGTTGGTTTTGACATTACCCCAGAGCGTGTGATGCGCGTTGGAGTCTGTCGCGATGATTAACTCCAGTTTCTCCTTTTCACAGTACTCCACCAGTGAGACGAGCTCAGGCAGAGGCACGTCTTCGTCGCCTGGCAGATATGCCGAGGCTAGTACGATGTCCGGGAGTTGCTGGTCTGTTCTGGGAAGCCTTGTTGCTGTAAGGTCTCTTGAACAAAATTCGTTAATTAGTAAGTTGGGTACATGTTTCGGAACAAATATGCAAGTTCTTGGGTTACTTACGGAGGTGTCAAGCAGCAACTTACCCCCGATATTTGCAAGACCACATATTCTGCCGGCCCTAATCCACGGCTCTTGAATAAGGGCGATGGTCTTTTGCTGTTGGTTTTCCAGCACTCTGCGCAAAGTGGCCGACGCAGTTTGGCTGTGCTGGAGATTGGTCTGTAGGATCCTACATGTCCCGTAAGGGAGAAGAGCAGAGGCTGCTGTCATTCTCCTCCCTCTCCTCCCCCGTTGGAAAGCAGTCCTCGTCCGATGTTAACCCGGGCGAGGCAGGATCCTGTGTTGGATCTGTGGTTCCCTCTACCTCCGTTATCGCCATGGTAGTCGCCTTCTCCACAAGATCCTCCACGCCCTCCATCGCAGGAGGCGACGAGGAACGCGTAGGCAGTGGTGTGTCTACCATCAGTCCTGGCGCGACGGGGGCCGACGAAGTTGATGGCGCTGTGTCACCCCCACTGGGAACACTTTCTTCCAGGAAGCGGATGTAGATGCTCCCCATGAGGTAGTAGACGCGCCTTTGCTGATCTTTAATGATCTTTACTATGGGCTCCGGCACACGGAAGAAGAGACAAGTGCCCGGGGGTTCCTGTCTGACCCTCCCGTGTGTCAGGGTCCATGTGTTAATCTTTAGGTTGGCGTTCTGCCTTGACAGGAGCTTTACCAGTGCTGTAGTGTCCTCTGTGTTCTCCGGCACGTACAGCATGCACAGCGTCTTTTTGGGTATCTCCGCCTGAGGCCGAACGGTTAATTTAGTCCCCGGTATCGGGGACGTCATGATGTCTGTGATCCTCTTTAGCCAGGCCAGCGTGAAGTTGTCCTCGCACCAGGTCTTGAGTACGCCCTCTGCGAAGTGGGCTTTACCTCGAAAGTGGATCGCGGTGTTCAGTGATGGGTTAGTTGGGTCAGGGTCCGCCATGAGCAGTGCCCGCAGTTGGTTTTCGATATTGAGTCGGATACTCTCTGCCTGCTCTTGCGTCATATCCTGGAAAGGCTCAGTCATGACGGCGACGCACAGCTCGTTGCTCTTGTACGCCGCGGCAGCCTCGGCGTAGGTTACCAAGGACCCTTCCACCATGGGGGAGCGAGCAGTCTTGCTCTTCTTGCCTACCCCCGTTGGTGTGACGGAATCCTCGGGTCGCGAACGCTTCTCCGCCCGGGCAAGAGTTCCTCCTCCGGTTTTCGCCAGTTTTTTCCCGCCCCTCGACTTTCTGCCACGTTTGCGCTTGACGGCCGTGGCACCCGCCCCTGTTGTCGTCCCGGTTGATTCGGAGACAACTGCAGGGCAGTGACCGGAGCCCGCTGGTTGCCCGCGTGCCCCGGTGTCCGCCACGACGTCTTGTCGCCCGGCTTCGACGAGTGTTGATAGACGCCTCTTAGAAGACGTCTTACGGGTGATCGTGTGCCATGTTGTGTTTGGTGTTTGTGTGCCTGTCACTGGGGCCTCGGTCAGACTTGTCAGGTCTCTCTCAGAAGCCGCAGCCGTTGATGCAGCCCGGGTTGTGGGCGCATCTTCGTCAGCAGGCCTCTTTGAGTCGCCATGATCAAGAACTGCCCTTAGTCCTGTGTTCAGGGCAGTGTTGGAAAGCGCTTCCTTGGATGCAGACGGGGTCGACGTTGCCTGGGACGCGGCCTGGTTTGGCGCGCTCCTGGCGGTTGCCTTCCTCATCGCATCCTTGGACGCAGCTGAGCGTTTTTTCTTGTTGATTTTGTCAGAGGACGCAGCCTTCGGCGGTTGTCGCTTGGGCGCATCCTGAGACACAGTTGTTATAATAGGCGCATCAGATGACGCGGCCCTAGTGGTGTTGGTGTTAGTTGGCGCATCCGAGGACGCAGCCAGTGTGTTGGTGTTGGTAGGCGCATCCGAGGACGCAGCCCGAGTGTTATTTTTAGAAAAGAATTTTGTCTCATTATCCATTTGTTGATAATTAAAACTTCACCGTCGGAGCTCTCCACCCGCCACGGAGCCCTCAAGTCGGGGACGTCACTCGCTCAACGAGTGACGTCAGAGCTACTCTTTCGGTATAGGACCAGCTTGATGAAAATATGACGAGCCCGCACGCAGCGGAGGGCCACGGAACTGCTAACGACACGAGACTATGTCGCAGCTCATCCCGCCACCCCACGCCACGCCGGCTGCCAACCCCCATCAAACCGATCCTCGCATGACAACCCGCTTATGGGATGCCTCAGCCGATTGATCGTGGGTAGCTACCCCACGACCACCCGTGTGAGAGGAAGTACTATTATCTAAACTTATCTTTATTAAATTAAGAAAATAGAAAGTAACAACAAAAAAGACCTCATGCATTAGGATTTTCACAGAACAAATTAATTAATTGATGTTAGGGTTACATTATTATACCCATGTTAGTTCAAATAATGTCAGATTAAGAATACAATTATAAATTATTGTAGATTTAATTGATAATGTCATAACTTGATTTCACATGTATTCATTGAGATCATAAAAGTATTATTCTTTTAAGCATTGCATTTTTTTTTTTAAACTTAGTTGAAGTTAAATCTTTAAAGGCTTTCGATAATTTGTTATATACCTTTACAACATTTATGTACGAGTACATTTTAAACACTTCGAGCCTGCATTGCGGTAAACACAGCTCGTGATTAAATTTGTTTTTATTTCTAGGAGCTACATTGGTTACATCTTTGTGTTTTATAAAATATTTCGGATGTGGTTGTACAAATAGGCATAATTCTCTAATATACATGCACGGTAATGGTATATTATTGTACTTTTTAAACAAGGGCTTACAGCTATTCTTATACCAGGCATTTTGTACTCAAAGTGTTTACTCTTTTATAATATCCACCGAATTACGCCACAATAGGAGACCATAAGTGTGTACGGATGACACGGTACAGTGATATGCACAAAGAGCCGCTTCTGTTGATACAGTGACTCTTAATCTTTTTATTGCGTGGACAAATCTGTCGAGTTTATCACGAAAGTATTCGACGTGTGCTTTCCAATCACAATTTTGATCCAACACTATACCCAGAAATTTGGTATTTTGAACTTGTTTGATGACAGTATCATTATATTTAACATTTAATGTCAATGGCTTTCTTTTATGCATTTGATATTGGATCATTTTAGTTTCCTACATATTAATTAATTAGTTGTTAGAATGTAGCTAGTGTATTTTATTTATTATTTATTTTTAGTACATATTAATCTGGGTTTTCACATCTTACTGTGAGGGTCGTGTCATCAGCAAACTAGATTGTGCTATGGCAAGTGATATTTGGGAGATCATTAATATATATTAGGATTAAGAAAAGTCTCAATACAGAGCCCTGTGGCACTCCAAAATTATTTTGTCGACTACATCTATGTAACATCTTTTCGTTGCTATTATTGATTTTAGAGATTTCCACACATTGTTTTCTGGTAGTTTCTCAAACTGTCATTAGCTTTGCCTCCTATTCCATATTTTTCTAACTTGCATAAGAGAAACAAAAAAAAAAAAAAAAACAAAAGAAAAAAAAAAACAAAAATAAAATAGTCTACAAAATCGAACGCCTTACTCATGTCTAGGAAAATCGCAGCAATTTGTACTCCATCATCTACAGCCTGGGTGACAATTTTGATCAAATTAAAAAATGCCAATGAAGTCGTACTATTCCGTCTAAATCCATATTACTCGTCTTTAAATAGACGATGGCTTGTTGTATAATCATAGAGTGTCAGTGCATTTCAGAAAGTAAATTCAAACAAAGCCGCTGCACATATGCAATAGGATGGGATATAGGACCATTTAGTATAATTTAAACCATTTAACTTTTACTAACACATATAACCTCTGCCCAACAGAAGATCGGGCTGGAATGCCAACAGTTCCGTCACAGCTGGAACGAAGCAAAGAAGCCTCAGAACAAACCACTCAATCGCTACCGCGACGTCAACCCTTTCGACCACACCCGGGTTGTCTTGAAGCGTTGTGAGAGGGACTACATCAACGCTAACTATGTAACGGTAAGTGCATTTCAGAACCCCCAAGATGGTCTCTTCGTAAGGTGGTAGGCGTTCAACAAAGGTTTGTGAAAACATTTCTTTGAACAGCAAAGTATAATCCTCTTATTCATATGAAAAGGACTCTTTATAATGGAAACATTAGTAGTAACACTTGAACTACTACTACCCTTACTGCTAAAAGTTCATAATATTAAATGAACACAGATGGTACAGTCACCGCAATTTATGGTAGGTATACTTTACATTTTTCATGGTGATGTAGGAAAACATTAATTGACAAACAATTTAAGGAAAAAAGAGTTAGTATGACCTTTATGGGCAAGGGTTTTGGTTTTACTAAAAAAAGAAAGGACAAGGGCAAGTATTGGTTAATCTAAGAGGGTGGAATTACAACGTCAAGTTCCCCTTAAATAAAGAGTAAATAAACATTCAAAGGAAATGAAAAAGTCTTTAAGTAGTTACATAAAAATGAAACTTAAAAATCATTTCAAAGACGGAAAGAAAAATATTTAATTTGTGCCAGGCAAAAAGTTATTAGTGCGACCACTTAGACCAAGTACTTAATGCTAAAATATAGCAAGCAACTAAAATGATTGCTTCCATTTTAATATATACAGAAAAACATACGGTCCAGTTAGGCATTAGTTGCGCTAATGCCTAACTGGACCGTAAGTTTTAAAGTGTCGAGGAAATGGAAAAACTCGGCGAAAACCAATGCGTACAAGATGATTTTATTTTAATGCCATTGTTTCTTCTGTTAAATTGAGCTTCGTTCTCTGGTTTTCTGTATGACACAATTTCACATTAAAAAATCTTCCTGGCTAGAAAAAAGAACCAACCTGTATGTGAATATCCATGTATTTTGATGGTTTTGATTAGCATTGGTAGTTATTCTATAATTAACATAAAAGGGAGAATAATAAATATACCGTACTATATTCATTCTATTGGTGCTCCTTGTAAAAATGTTTTCATGTTAGGTAATGTTTGTAAACATTGTGTAAAGTAATAATATGATATAGTAATGTTAGTAAGCATAAATGTAGGAGCCTTTAACAATGAACAGAACAGTTCAAATATTTAAAAATTCCTAACAGAATCTAACGATTCCTAACATTTGTTAGTAAATGTTTTAATGTGTTAGTAAACATTTTTAACTGCGGTGTGGTAACACCATATTGATACAAATTCGATTTTAGTTCAAAAATTGAATTTAAAACTCTCCATGACTCTGTAATGTACGTACACTCAAAAGAATTCAAAGCCATGTTACAGGTGCTAGATACAAAATGTCTATTTACTTCAAATCCTTGTCATATTCTATTATTATATGTAAGCCTTCATCGCCTCCCCTAAGTTTTAAATGTAATTAAAATATGCATGAATAAAATTGCATCAATGTAAAATGCATCCAAAATTTGCCCTACTTTCACTTAACTTAAGGCTCCTTTTTGATCGGTAAATAGCCACTGAAAGTGAGCTTAACAGACGCTAGCAAAGTAAGCTGATTATATTGTGCATTGAAGAATGAACCCAAACTTTATGTTGGTAGTGTACATTTTTAAACACAAGAAAATACACTCAACAAAAATGTACCTAACGTAAATAAAGTGTGAAAGGAAATGTTTTTTTTTTGTTGAAAATAATAAAAAACCCGACTGCTTAAAAAGCTAACTAAAAAGACATAAACTAGAAGAAAATCATGCTGTGCAGTCGGAGGATACATATGCGCGAGCTGGCTGACCAAAACCAGATGTATCCTCCGACTGCACAGAATGATTTTCTTTCGTTATTGTTTCATATACGTTTGTCTACATTTTCCGTTCGCCGCCACTCCGCGGAAATCGAAAATGTTTTATAAAAACAACAAAATTATTTCTTATGTTTTTTTTAAAACAAGTTTTTATCGTATTCTTCTCAGCAAACCCTTTCATTTGATACCCATATCATGGCAGTGCACAAAAAATAACTAGTTCACCATCTTGGGTCGTCCGCCATATTGGATTTAGAATGATATCACTTAGCTAACCATGCATTGTCATCCAAACCAAAAGTGTTTGCAAAGTTTCATCTTAATCGGTGGGCGATAAGTTCTTTAAAATTCAGTTGCAAGATTTGACCCGAACATACTTACATACATACATTAATTGCAAGTTAAATAAAAGCTTGTAAAATACGGGTATTTGCCTGCGGTTACCTTTGTTCTATAAATTTATTTATTTGTTATTATTATTTATTATATTCTTTTTGTTTTAATTATAATAAATAATAATAATCAATACATATAATAAATCTGTAGAAAAGCCGTTTCTGTACATCGAAAATATTAAAAAAAGGGTGTTAAAGGGGAACCAACAGAACCCATTCACAGCATTTTCGGCATTTTTGTCAGTTTGTCTGTTTATTTGTGCACGCATCACATAAAATGTACGAAACCAATGTAGATAAGTTTTATACATAAAAATTGTGTGTAATTTGAAGTATTACTTTGTTTTTGTTTCATCGCAATCGGTGCACTCTATCAAAAGTTAGATGAATTTAAAGTGTTCAAGAAATAAAATATCGCAACATACGCAATTCAAATACTCGGACTGTTGATAGATGGCGTTGTGCATTTCGTGTCATTTTCTGAATGGTGGTGTTATGATTTTCCGCGGCAGAATGACCATAGAAAAACAAATTGGTAGGTAGTCAGGTTCCCTTAAATCCGCCCGCCAGGCGGTGACCAGGGGGTCAACTCTCTACGTCGAATCAACCTTCAAGGGCTGTTTCAAGTGTGTGGCTAGAGTAAAAATAATATTTTTTTTTTTTATTTGAAAGATAGGGTTTCCAAATTGGTCCCATTTTAATTTGGTGAAGATCTGATGTAGAATTTCGGAGATATACAATAGAACTCTTCAATAAATGACGGCAAATCATTCGGGACTGCTGCAATCGCGTGACTGTTTATTGTTTTTACCATTTCATAACATAACATCACGCCAGTACGCTCTAAAGGGGTACGCAGACGTGTACAGTTCACCTTGGTACTCCCTCATTTCACCAGTTGTGTTCAAGTTTCATGATATTCGAATAATCTATTCTGGCATTATAGGTATCTTACTAAAGAACTTGCCTATTAGGTACAAATAAAAAGTGAAAAATAAAAAAAAACTCAGTCGGTGTCCATAACGAAAAACTTTGTTCCTACCAAAGACACGAACTTCCAAAAATTAAAGACACCGACTTCCAAAAGAAAAAGTTATTTTTCACTTGTAGTGTTTTTATTTGGCAGTCAGTAAGTAGCATTTTTTTGAAAAAAAGGTTTTTTATGTTTTCGTTTCGGTGTGGTGTTCTGGAGTGCTACTGCTGCTGCTGTGGTGTGATGGCGCGCAGCAAATCTGTCCTTATTTTTTTGTATGAAGTCGATATTCTTCTCCCTAGAGTAAATAGTATTCTGTGCAGTTAACGCTCGATCTAGGTAGGTAGAAAGGTAAGTAAGGTAGGTAAGTCTAGGTAAGTAGGGTAGGTACAGGTAGGTAGGTGAGTAGGGTAGGATAGGCAGTTAACAGGAGCGAAGCCGCGGGCTCAGCTAGCAATAAATATTTTAATCCAATAACACAATATGCAAATGTAACAAATATCGGAAATATTTCGTGCTTTCAGAATCAAATCAAATCAAAATCAAATCAAATGAAATCATCTTTATTGTGGACATTGTATACATTATGGTATACATCATAAATAGAGGTCTTAAATAATTAAAATAAGTTCAGCTTGTCCCGCCGTTGAGGCATACAATAATAAAATACAAATCAGAAGTTAAATCACAATTAGTCATATTAGTCTCGATACATTATTAAAATATTCCAAGTTATAAATACACACAAATTCAATTTCAAGTCATATTAGTCATAATCCATTATTACAGCATTGTAAATTATATTCTTTCATAAATATTTAAAAAATAATAATAATTAAAAAATGAGGAAAGACACAAGCAATTTAAATGGTATTCAAATACAATTCACAATATTATCATACTTAAGTGAGAAAAAATTATACTAATTTTTCCTTTCTTGTCTTTGGAATACAATATTTTTGTATATTTTTCTAAAAATTGTAAAGACGACTATGAATGGTTTTTTCGAATATCTTTGAGATGGGTATCAAAGCTATAGGTCTATAATTTCCCATATTGCTTTTGTCATCTTTTTTGTTGAGAAGAATAACAACTGATGTTTTAAGTTTTTCTGGGTAAGTTCCAGTAGAAATGCATAAATTTATTATATAACTTAGATGAGCTGCAATTGATTGCGACACTTGTTTTATTACTTTAGTACAGACGCCATCGTAACACTCGCTCGATGTATTTTTAAGTTGCTTGATTTCTCTGTCCACTTCTATTGGGGTTGTGGGGGTAAGGACTGTTTGAATGACAATGTTCGGCAGGCTTATTACGTATCTCTTGCAAGAGCAAAACGATAGCGATCAAACGCTTTATGTCATAAAAGTCGGCATTACCTGCAGTGTAGGTATGGTAGGTCCTACACAATCGTTTGCTAATCGCTCGCTGTTTATCAAAAACACTTATTTAAAAAAAAAGCCGCCAACAACTCAAAAATTTCTGTATGGAAGAACAATTACCGCGCAAAAATCACTATAGGTTTTGCTCTTGCAAAAGGTGTACGTTACTCCAGCCAGAAAGTATCTCCTAGAGATATATGAGTAGAACGTATAGTTGGTGCCTTATCTGCTGTAAATGTGCCCCCACATAAAAAATGTGTGCCACCTGTCGTTTTGAAAAAAAAACGGAAAAACGATTCTTGCTGGGGTAACGTTTTTCTAGCAGGAAAATTCTAAACGAGTGATCGGAGAGAGAAAAATTGTGCATGGCCAGAGAGCTTATATGTGTGCCACTATGTGCCCCCAAAAACAAAATCTGTGCCCCTTTAGATTTTCGAGATATTGCGTTTCCTGCTGCAGTAACGTTTTGATGAATCGTATATCTCTAAACACCATTGCATGTGCCCCTGTAGAATAAACATACACGAGTAGCTCTTAATGTGTGCCCCTGTGTGCCCCAATTAGATTTAAGAAAATATTTATAGTTTTCAAGTTATCGCGGTTTTATGAAAATCCGAAAAAACATCGCAGCGCCTAAATGAGACAAGGCATAAGTTCGCTGAAAACTGTATTCGGTCCTTCTTGACGCTAATAATAACCATACAAAGTTTCAAAACGCTTCATGCATGCGTTTTTGAATAATCTTGCTAAAAGTCAAAACGATGGTGTCATAACTTTGACGGCAAAATACAAGGAACTGGCTATATATCTCAGATGTGTAGGTGTAAACCAAAATCATGTGCCTTTAGTCAAAAATATATGGTGAAAATATTGAGCTTGGAATGTTTCGCATTAAGTAAATATAAACAAAAAACCAAATTAAGTAAACAACGGCTGGTTATCCGACCAAATTTGAATGACTACTAAAAAGCGACGGATTCATACATATCGATGACCTTCTTTATTGGACGTATTATACCTAAGCTGTTGTCCGTACAGTTGCGTTCAAAAGTTTTGGGGGCTAATTAAAAAATATATTAAATGCACCTTGTGACTATATTAATGAAACATGTTGTTGATGTGGAAATTATTATTTTTCTTCCCTTAATTTTAATTCCTAAAGTAATTATTGCATCAAATCACAGATCAAATTTCCTACGTATAAATATTAGAAATAATTTGCACGTTGTGTAGTCATTATTATTTAAATCACAGATCAGTTTTTCATCTAAGTCTAACTTATAATTAGTAAATTCGCATCACAAAAAATCACAGATCAGTATTAAGAATAAGTTTAGTATTGTGTAAAAAAAATATTAAATTTGAAATTACAGATAAATAATTCTCTTACGAGTAATTTGCTTATACAAAGATTCAGATAAAGTGTGTTAGTATAGTAAACCGCATAAAGATATAAATGTAAACATCGAATGTGTACAAATTACCTGATGGTATTTGGCTATAAATAAACATATTTATCCTATATATGTTACAACATTATCACCTGACTGTGGAATGACACTTATATATCTAAAACATCATCAAATCAAAATTATGTGACACTACATCAGCTTTAATATAATCGTTGGTTAATAATTATAAATCCCTCATAGGTACGTAATACGACATACAAAATGGAAACACGTTGTTGCAACACAGATCATTGTAATCATTGTAATCAGAGCGTAACATATATATATAAAGACAAATACGAGCTTTTTATTTATATACAAAAAGAGCCACCTCTTTTTAGTAGTAGAAGATATTCATCATACATTTCATGAACTATATTTTTTTTAAACATCGGGACCTATCAAATTTTTGGTCAAAGATCTAGCAAATGGCAAATATCTCGATGTATTTCTTTCGTTCACAAATATATTACTGGATGTAATTTAATGAAATTTAGAATGGAGAAGATAGCTTACCTTGGAATAGCACTTAGTCTATTATTTATAATGTACTTAATCACGTGTAAGGTCATAGAAACGGCTAGTAGAACATAATCCAATAACAACTTTATTTTATTATTTATTACTTTTCTACTTCAGTGTACTCAGGCACAACACGTGTGAACCGGTTAGTGAGTAAAATAAAGAAGGTCATCGATATGTATGAATCCGTCGCTTTTTAGTAGTCATTCAAATTTGGTAGGATAACCAGCCGTTGTTTACTTAATTTGGATTTTTGTTTATATTTACTTAATGCGAAACATTCCAAGCTCAATATTTTCACCATATATTTTTGACTAAAGGCACATGATTTTGATTTACACCTACACATCTAAGATTTAGCCAGTTCCTTGTATTTTGCCGTCAAAATTATGACACCATTGTTTTGACTTTTAGCAAGATTATTCAAAAACGCATGCATGAAGCGTTTTGAAACTTTGTATGGTTATTATTAGCGTCAAGAAGGACCGAATACAGTTTTCAGCGAACTTATGCCTTGTCTCATTTAGGCGCTGCGATGTTTTTTCGGATTTTCATAAAACCGCGATAACTTGAAAACTATAAATAATTTCTTAAATCTAATTGGGGCACACAGGGGCACACATTAAGAGCTACTCGTGTATGTTTATTCTACAGGGGCACATGCAATGGTGTTTAGAGATATACGATTCATCAAAACGTTACTGCAGCAGGAAACGCAATATCTCGAAAATCTAAAGGGGCACAGATTTTGTTTTTGGGGGCACATAGTGGCACACATATAAGCTCTCTGGCCATGCACAATTTTTCTCTCTCCGATCACTCGTTTAGAATATTCCTGCTAGAAAAACGTTACCCCAGCAAGAATCGTTTTTCCGTTTTTTTTTCAAAACGACAGGTGGCACACATTTTTTATGTGGGGCACATTTACAGCAGATAAGGCACCAACTATACGTTCTACTCATATATCTCTAGGAGATACTTTCTGGCTGGAGTAACGTACACTTGCAAAAGATACGTAATAAGCCTTCCGATCGTTCGGTTACTATTTAATCTCGTTTGTGGACGGTACTCGTACGTAACGAACGTTGCTCCGTCTGCGATGGCGTATTCAACGTTTTAATTGGGCTCGCAAGTTTATGAATAGAAGTAAAGATGGAAACTTAGTTTGACAAAGGATAGTGTGAGGTTCATGCAGACAGAAAATTGTCTGTCTTTTCAATGTGTAGAGGTAAAAGCACAGACATATATCTAAATAGATAACGCAAGTTCCTCCATTTGAATGAAAACCAAGCGTGCCACGTTTTCACAAACAATTATAAAAACAATTTTGCTTACCAATGAAAGAAAACATTTCCAATGCTTTGGCCAACTTTTTCTATGCATTCTTTATAGCTCAATATTGCATTAAAAGGCATTTTTCTAGATTTTGGTGGATATTCGGTGCCGATAATGCTAAATCAAAAACTCAGATTACGATTATTTGTCGTAACTTTAGTCCGTTTTTGGCATGCGAAGTACATACAATCGCGTCATCTAGTTAGATTTATGTCTGTGGGTAAAAGCATATTGGAAAACTTTTGTGTAGGTACTATCTGATGTAGAAAACTTTTAGAAAGTTTTGATCAGTTTTGAATGATATCTAAGTTATTAATGAATCGGTTTTTTGTCAGTAAAGAAACACTAGCAAGAGTTGGTAAAGTTTTAGGAATTTCTATGAAATAACAATTTCTTGAAAGTCAACTAATGAGATTTTGCCAATAGAGACGTCATACTAATTAAAGAAATAAAAACATGGCGATATTTTACTTTAGCTACCTACATAGGACCTATGTAACCTGGGTCTTTATTTCTATCACTGAGCAGGTTAAAAGATCACAGAGATACATCACTTTCACTCAAGCTGGTCAGCTTGAGTTTGTATTGCCTCGCAGACGTCGGTAAAACGTATATACATAAAATCATTGAAGTCAACATTCGTACTTTCATGAACCGTTTGATCTCTATAAATGTCATAAAACCATCGTTACAACTTAAGGCGCTGGTTTCTCTTAGATTTTTTCGAGAATAGGCCTATTTTTCTTTGTCTCATTTTAGAGGCGGTAGCCACGAAGTTCTGCCTGATGTGAATAGGATTTGCTCGTCACTTTACCGAGTGCCTTAAGCACCAAGCAATTGAAGAAACAGGTCACTGCAATCTTCAGGGTGCTTAAGAAATAAACTGGCAGAACATGTTTTTAGGGTTTCGTACCCAAAGGGTAAAAACGGGACCCTATTACTTGGACTCCGCGGTTCGTCAGTCTGTCCGTCTGTCAACAGGCTGTATCTCATGAAACGTGATAGCTAGATAGTTGAAATTTCACAGATGATGTATTTCTTTTGCCGCTATAACAACAAACAGAATAAAATAAATATTTAAATGGGGCTCCCATACAACAAACGTGTTTTTTTTTTTGCAATATTGGTACGGAACCCTTCGTGCGCGAGCCCGACTCGCACTTGGCCGGTTTTTTGAAACTCCTGCATTTTCATAATACTAAGAAGATATAATCATGAACTCTTATCAAAGTTTTAGTGGGGTTGTATTTGGTGTTCTATGTATACCTTAGATTTACGTTTCCGAAAACGCATTTTATGTTCATTCTGTAAGTATATCAAGCATTTGCCTACATGCACTATGAATGATTGAACAAAGGGGAACTTCCAGCTAAAATGCTATACAAAGAATTTTGTGCAGCTAAAATCATCGGAAAAATGCATTGTGTAAAACGGACACAAGAATATTTAGGGGAACTGACTGTCATTTACTGACGTAGAATTTCACGAATCCCATTCAAGGATCCTATAGTTTAACAACTCATAACATAATACCGTCGTATTCGTCATATATATTTTTTTATGTGTGTTCGCGGAAAACTTCTTCGTTTTTGAACCGATTTTGATTATTCTTTTTTTGTTGCAAATGAGATATCCCAAGGGTGGTACCATGAAAAGGAAACCAGGATCTGGTGATGGTATCCCAGATATATCGATGGAATTTCTCAAATAATAGGGGTAAAGTATGAAATTGCCGTTTTATTGTAAGAGGTACTTCGAATTGACAAAGAACCTTCATGGTTTGAGATTTTTGAGTGAAACTTTTTCACATGATATCTATGAGGTCCTCCTTTAAAAAAAATTGCAACATTCGATTATTGACTTTCAGTTGTTTTTTTTTATTCAGCTTAGTTGAGTGAGTTCCGACGCGGAACTTACGCGGCAGAAACAGCTCGCAATATCAATGTTGCGTTTGGAGAGGGGACTGCTAATGAACGCACCGTGCGAGATGGTATGGAATATGGTATATTTAAGCCGATCCGAGCCAAACTACCCAGGAATTAGCGGCATGGTTTAACGTTACCTTACCTACAATATTGACTCATTTACGTCAAATCAATAAAACAAAAAAATATGAAAAATGGATGCCTCATGATTAGACTGATCTGCAGAAAGAAACGCGTATTGAAACTTGTGTTGCCTTGTTGAATCGATACAGAAAACTATGATGCTATAGCAAAACTAGCAGTGAAACAGCCCCGACTCATGAATCGATCTTCACCATTATTGCTCAATGATAACGCGAGACCTCATACAACACAAGAAACCGCTTTAACTCTACAGGAAGTGCAATTAGAAACCATTCGTCACCCTCCGTATTCGCCAGACCTTGCTCCAACGGACTACCATTTTTTTTCAACACAAAATGATAACATCGAACTGATCTGATGATGAAGCCGGAAGGTAGGCACTGGAACTCCGAAATAAAACATTGGATCCTAGTCGTGTTTGGGCTTATTGGAATCGTCCTGAGATTTTCTTTGGCTATAAATGATTTTTATGGTATTTGTACCTCCAAAAACCTACCAAAACTAATAACCGGAAAACAATAGACACCGACTTCGGAAAAGAAAGTTATTTTTCGCTTTGTAGTGTTTTGTTTTGGAAGTCGGTTTGATATTTTTGTTTAAAAGTTTTTTAAAGTTTTGAAATACCTTGCTTTCGCATATGTGTCTGGCAACTAGTTATCCTTTTTCAAGCAATTCCTGGCCGATTAAGCTAAAACTTGGCGTACTTATGTATCTTTAAAAAGGATAAAATCATATGGAGTTGATCTCATGATCCATCATGAGATCCGGAGGGTGGTCATAGCAACTCTTCAACCAGACAAGATATCTGAGAGATATATAAGCTCCATCATATTTGGGCTCATTGGATGAGTATTGACAATGGATATTATATTCAGTACCATTCAGTTAAAAAAAATATTTTAATAAAATTAAATATTCATTAAAAAATCTTTTTTTAAAACAAGCTCTTTTCGTATTCTTCCCAGCAAACCCTTTCATTTCATACCCATATAATGGCAGTGCACGAAAAATAACTAGCCCGCCATCTTGGGCCATGCGCCATATTAGATTTAGAATGAGATCACTTAGCTAACCGTGCATTGTCATACAAACTAAACGTGTATGCAAATTTACATCTTAATCGGTGGCGGTAAACAGAAAAAAAAATAGATTGCTTTAAAATTCAGTTGGAAGATTTAAACCGAACACACTTACTTACACATACACTGCAAGTTAAATAAAAGCTTGTAAAAATAATAACTTACTATTAGTTTTATTTTCAAGTACCCTTCAGTTAAAAATCTTATTTTTAAAATAGTAGTTTTTCTTAGTTTATTTTTAATGGAATTGTTGCTCCATCAATCGTTTTTCCTTTATTGTGGGTTCCTGTGTCGTTCATTAAAGAGTTTGTTTTAAAAGGATGAACTTGTTTATTTACATTTAACAGGCTAGAGTTTGATCACCATTTCATCAAATGGTGCAGTTTTGTAGTAAGAGGCGAGCCTATCTAGCGAGGTACCAAGTTTAGCTGAACTCAAACTAAAGTAACTTGTTATAAATCCTCATTGCCACGTTTAATACTGTCCAAGCACTCGTATTAAATCTGCACCGCATCGCCCGCTTCGGTTTGCATTATCATATTTCGTACAGAAAGCGGCGTTATTCCCAGAATTTAATCTATAACTTTGCACCTGTGATAGTTATTAGTGACAAAGGTGACCATAGACTCGCACCGATTTAAATGAAATTTCTATTAGTCGAAGTATTGCGGCGTATATTTACAATATTGCCGCGTCAACACATATTAATTTATACTATTGACTCGTCAACATATTTCACGCGATTTTGCATTTGAATAAATGTAATACACTTAATGCAAAATTCTGCGGTTATAAACCGCTTTTCAATATGTCATAGAATCAATATTAACTATTATGTTTGTTCAAACTAAGCCGCATAACGCTAAAACATTTGGTTAATTAGTAACATTTGAAAACTGAAGCCATGTAAAAAGTTATCGACACGTTTTTCTTAATTTGTAAAATGCCTCATTTCCGTGTACCCTAAGAAAGGTAGGTACTTACGTACCTTCAATCAGTTTGAAAAACTGAAGCCATGTAAATAGTTATCGACACGTTTTTCTTAACTTGTTAAAGCCACATTTCCGTGTACCCTAAGGAAGGTAGGTATTTACGTACCATCAATGAGTTTGAAATCTGAAGCCATGTAAAAATTTATCGACGCATTTTTCTTAATTTGTAAAATATCGCATTTCCGTGTACCCTAAGAAAAAAAGAAAGAAAGAAACAAAAATGAGTTTATTGGCATTACAAAACAAAAACACCTTAAAATTAAACAAAATATTTTTTTAACTATTAATGCCACAAGGGCCTCAGCTCAGCATAATGCCAAAAGGTATGGAAGCGAAATGATTGAGAAGACGATCAAATCGCATGAATGGAACTTGGAGCAAAACTTTTGCAGGTACGCAGAGCACTCAAAAAATTACAATCGGAAAATGGCTAGTTAAAACCTAAGGAAGGTTTGCTGAAACAAGAACTTAAATGTCTCAACACAAGTCTAGGTTTACCTTGTAACGGCGATTGTTTCGACCTAGGTTGGACGAGCATACTGTAACTTGTTAGACCGTTCCCACTAAAAGGCCCCACCCACGCTCACAAAGGGACTTCATACACCTATGCAGCTCAAGTGGGTGTGCCATGATGTAGATCAGAAGTGCATTAAATCAGCGCAGGATCGTCGACGACTGAGTACACGCACATCGAAATAACTGGCCACTTCTCGCCAATTGACTTACAATATAACGATTACTTTATTCATTTTATTAGAAAAGTGCATGTGTTTATCCGATCATTTTCGTTGAGCGTGAGTGTTTTGCTGTGCAGTTACGTCGCGTCAATTGCAAGGGGCACTTTGTATCCGTTTATTAGCAGTGTGTATACTTCACTAACACTTCCCACCGTGGGTACCGCTCGGGAACGCGGTACTGCGTCACACATTTTGTTGTGCTTCCGCTTTGTTTCAGATTGTGTACAAAAGCGGTTTTTATACACTGTCACTAGCACTGAATAAGAAATTTATGGCTAATGCATAGTTGTATCTAATTCAGTGCTAGTTCCAAGTCTGTCGGCCTCTCTCTTGCCTAGCCTTTTCCCAACTATATTGGGGTCGGCTTCCAGTCTTACCGGATTCAGCTGAGTATTATTGTTTTACGTGGAGCGACTGCCTATCTGACCTCCACAACCCAGTAACTGGGTAACACGGTAACCTTTTGGCAAGACTGGTGTCAGATCTCAAGCTTCTGACTACCCGTAACGACTGTCAAAGATCTTCAAATGACAGCCGGGACCAACGGCTTAACGTGCTTTCCGAGGCACGGAGGAAAATCGGTATGTTGAAAATGGTCACCCATCCACAGACCGACCTCGTCAAGCGTTGCTTAACCTTGAAGATCGATCCGTGCGGCTGTTATTATTTAGCCACGAGCTCCTCCAAGTCTGTCGGCCTACGAATACGTATTATATATTTTTTCGAGATGTTTAGATGCGGATTTTTATTGGAGGCACCAATATATACATTTTATCCATTTGTTAGGATTCCCATGGAATGCACTCGGCTAACCATTTATAATCGCGACCGTCTAGACTACTGATAAATATCGTAAGACCTTCATGCGATACCCACATTCGATCGAGTCTTAATAAAGAGATACTCAGGCTCCTCATTTTTAACCGACTTACCAAAAAGGAGGAGGTTCTATGTTCGACTTCTTGTAAGTATTTTTTTTTTGTATGTTCACCGATATCTCCATCAATTGTGGACCGATTTTGAAAATTCCTTTTTTGTTTGTTAGAGTATGTTTCGAAATTGGTCCCATTTTAATTTGGTGAAGATCTGATGAAGAACTTCGGAGATATACAGCAGAACTCTTCAATAAATGACGGCAAATCTCTCGAGATTGCTGCAACCGCATGTCTGTTTATTGATTATACCATTTCATAACATAGCATCACGCCATTGCGCTCTAAAGGGGTACGCAGATGTGTACAGTTCACCTTGATACACTCTCATTTCACCGGTTATGATCAAGTTTCATGGCATTCGGATAATCTATTCTGGCATTATAAGTACCTCACTAAAGGCAAGTTGCTTAATAGGTACAACTAAAAAGTGAAAAATAAAAAACCTTTTTTACAAAAAAAATACTACCGACTTCCAACTAAAAACACTACAAAGTGAAAAATAACCTTCTTTTTCGAAGTCGGTGTCCATAACGAAAAAATTGGTACCTACCAAAGACACCGACTTCGAAAAAGAAAGTTATTTTTCACTTTGTAGTGTTTTTAGTTGGAAGTCGGTAGTATTTTTTTTGTAAAAAAGATTTTTTATTGAGAAGTTATTTACAGGTAAAATACTACTGAAGTATAGGACCGAAAGCGGCGGCATTATTGTGCCTGCATCTGAAACAAACTGTTGCGTTCGATGTATAATTTAAAAAGGGAAAAACAGTTGAAAATGAGGCTTTTAGGAATTAGATTACTAACCTGCGGTGGCAATATTTTGAAGGAAAACAATCATAGCAAACTACTTCTTACATCCAGTCAATAACGCACTCATATGCAACATCACCAATAAGATCCGTTTTCTGGGGCGTCCCCGGCGCTTCCAATCACGTCTGCCTTTAGTTATTCGCCTGTCCATAGTAAGGCATAGTTTTCATGGAAAGAAACAAGATAAAGTCCTATTTCTTTTTAGGATTCCGTCCCCGAAGGGTCCAAACGGAGTCCTTTCGCTGTCACTCACGTGTCCGTTTGTCTGTCTGTCCGTCGTCTGTCATAAAATTTTATTCCGAATATTTTTTTAACTTTCCATTGAACTATGAAAGGCGAACGGCAGGCTTGTATGGGCACTTCGTACCGCAAATAAAATTTCGTGTTTTGGGATATATTTTGTTTTAATAGGTAGTTAATACGATAAATAAGCCCTTTTTTTAATTCTTAGATTTTTAGAACTTGGAACGTAAAAGTTATAACCAGTTTTGTTTTTTAAGGTTATATACTAGTGTACCAATGTAAATTGTTACATATAGGTAAATGTTGCAGATTGTTACATAGGTAATGTGTAAAGTAAATTGTTTGTTGCTATCTCTGTAGTATTTTCCTTACCAATAAGTAGGTAGATTGAGATGAGGATCGTACCTACTCAGGGTATTACTAAATACCTATATCCACCAGCAGACTGCGACAGTTTGATATTTAATGTTATTTCTATTTCTAAATAATTAATTATCATTTCAATTTTTTGTTATTTTATGTAAGGCAACATCTAAAAACATAACTGCGTTGAGTGCACGATTTTATTACGTTTTTATTTTAAAATCTTTTTATTGATATTATTAATTAATCCGAAGTTCTAAAAATAGTAAACTTACATGAAAACAAATGGCTTAGTTGCCTTTATTTAAATACCAAATTCTATAACAGAACAACAAAAAAAATTATGCGGTACAAAATCTGACGTTCACCTTTGGTAATAATGTTTTTATTATGTATATTTTACTTACAAATACCAATATATTCATAAATCTGATTATTTTTTTGGTACATAACCGTAAATATGCGAAAGGAAAACTGGCATAAGTACGCGAGAATGTCAAGATTAATTTTAATACAGCTACAATGACATCTTTTGTTGATAATATCTGTGTCGCTTATTCGCTATAATCAATACTAACAAACACTACTGTGTGTGCCTGCGGCTCAAACTAGTCATAACAGGAATTACTGTGCCAACACATTTATGTACTATATATACCACACATATTCCCCAAAATATTAAGCAGAGGCACATCTATAATGGGTACACTCTCATTTCGTCAGTTATGTTTAATTCCCATGCAATAATTTATTTATCTCAAGTAATCATTTATCTAACTTAAGTAATAATTTATTTATCTCATGTAATAATTTATTTATCTCAAGTAATAATTTATTTATCTTAAGTAATAATTTATTTATATCAAGTAATAATTTATTTATCTCAAATAATAATTTATTTATCTCAATTAATAGTTTATTTATCTCAAGTAAAATTTTATTTATCTCAATTAATAGTTTATTTATCTCAAGTTATAGTTTATTTATCTCAAGTAATAATTTATTTATACGTTAGCCTCGCACTGTACTGATTAGCGAATATCTTGTGAACGCGTGGACCGATTAACATTATCCAAACGGATTCAATGGTTCTACGTCTAGACCTTTAATTTTACACCAAACCATTTGAGAAATAATTAATACTTACAGATGTTAGGTATTGCGTGAATCCAGTTACGGCCTATGTACTTGCTACCTAGTTAGCTTGTAGATAGAGACTCGTCGCCGACAGGTACCTAAATTCGTAAATTACATTAAAAAATTTCGTTCCTTTTTATAATTTATTTATCTACCTAATACCTTTAAACGAGCAATTCTTGCATATGAAATTTAGCATCAAGGGGTTTCGGGGGCGATAAATCGATCTAGCTAGGCTTCATTTTTAGAAAACGTCGTTTTCTCTATTTGCACCCGAGCAAAGCTCGGTCGCAAAGGTACTATATAAAAGCGAAATGTCACTCATCACGAAATATCGAAAACTGCTTGACGTAAAAAGATGAAATTTGGCAGGGAGGTTCCTCAAGTGACGTAAGTGCGCACTAAGAAAGGATTTTTGGCAATTTCACCCCTGAGGGGGTAAAAGTGGGGTTTAAAGTTTGTTTGAAATTTCTACAGTTTGTAAATTGGACATGTGACATTTTACATTAACGCTCTTGATTGATGCATATATTGGTTTTTGGGAATGTGGTATTGTTGGGAATGTGGGTTGATTGGCAGCATCGGCTTAAGTTTACATACATGGCCCGCTTATTTGAAAATTATTAATCTAAGAAAATCTTTCTAAATTCACCAAAAATTTGTGGAACTCAGTGCAATAACTGTAATTTACAAGTGGTATTATTTGTGACTATCAACTACAAGTGTATAACCAACTTAAGTCCATAGTATGTTCCAGTTCAAAACACTTCACAAACAGTAAATAATTGATAATAATAACAATTCACCACAACCTTACTCATATTAATATCAAATAGTGAATGCAAGAGCAGTTTTTATAAAAAAAAATAGTGAAAAACGGTATAGAAAAAAAAAAAAATTGACCTTTGGATTATTATCGATATTCGACAACTAGCGCCAGCTCGTCACCAAGCGGTGAATAGACTAACCAAGATAGTACCGCTACTTGCCACCAGCGGCGCAAAGGCAACCGTTCGGGATACCAGTGCCAAAAACATTTTAGTATTTGTTAGAAAATTATTACTTCGAACAAACATAGGGATTCGGACCCCAGAAGGTGATATTCTTTGTGCATTTAAAATATGGAGTTCTTGGAAAATATCACTTTCCGAAGAACACGCACGCGGTCGGAACCTGATACCAGCGCTACAATCTCGCAGACGTTGGATTGTACCTCTAATTCCTTGCCAGGTATGTCTGAGGATGAGGATGAAAACCAAATAAACATCTATAAGAAAGAGTTAGAGGAGCTTAAAACTCAACTACAAAGCGCACACAAGGAAATAGAATTGTAGAATCATTGGCGATTTGTAACTTGAAGAAAACGAATGCTGATTTGGTGAAAAAGAATAAAACGTACAAAGTACTCGTAATAGCGTGTGCGTGCCCTTTAGAGCAAATCCCAAACACCGAAGATGAAAGCACCTGTTCGTACAAAGACAACACAAACGCAGACATCAGAAAGTATGAAGACTACACACAGCGCACATCAAGTAGATATTGGTTCTGGAAGTTCTCAGAACGTCGTCGCCTCACAGAGTGATATTAATGCGAATGCACCACGTCTTTCGCCCCCATTTGTAAAGTGTAACATATGTGTTCTGAGCAATAAAACATCAAACAGAATTCATACAATAAGTGAGAGAACTCATTTAAAGAAATAGTGTGTCATTATCGTACTCCTAAGTGTGGCATAAAATATTTGTTAAATAATATCCATCAAAAAGTTCAAAACTTCACCCGTGCAGATTATTGCATTGTCTTCATTGGCGAAAAGGATTTTAGGAAAACCCATAACTATATAGAATTTGTAAGGTATATTCGTGATATTTTAATACCACTAAATCATACTAACTTTATAATATGTCTGCCTACATTTAACTATATGGACAATGCCAATACTATGTTTAACAGCCGAGTAGATACTTTTAATAATTTGATTTGTATGGATGTTGAGACTTACAAGTACGTGTTTATCTTGGACTCAAATTTAAATCTTCCATACACGTGGGATAGGTATAACCAGCGACATGGGCACCTGAATAACAAGGGCTTTGTGCGGATTATCTCGGCTTTACAAGACTGCATCCTAGACCTAGAGGCAGTAAATACTTCTAATTCAAGACTTTTAAGAGATGAACTTTCTAATGACAACAATGATTCAAATGTTAATCGGTCTAAAAGCCCATCCAGTAATATTAATGAGACTAACGAGTCGCCCCACTCAAATTGTTTTTTTCGCCTATAACAGCATAAATATCTTGCACCAAAACATTGCTGGTCTCTTAAATAAGGTTGACCTGCTTACAGTCCATCTTCAGGGACTATCTAAGAAACAAAAAGACATAGTTGTGGTCTGCATTACGGAACATTTCATTATGAGGGGCTATGAAAACGTATTAAATATTCCAAATTATAAAGTAGCTGCGTGTTATTCAAGACGAGCAAACAAGTGCGGAGGATCTTGCGTTCTAGTTAATGTAGATCTAGAATATAAAGAACTAACAGAGATCTCACGCCATTCAGTAACAAACACTTTTGAATGCTGCGGAATCAAATTAGTCCGGCAAAAATTAATCGTTATTTGTATATACAGTCCACCGAAAATTAACAACCTAAATATGTTCTATGAAAAACTTGAACTTGTTATGAAAACTTCTTGTATTACCTTGAGTAAAGCTGTTGTTCTATGCGGGGACTTCAACATTGATACCTTAAAAAAGAATAGGATGTGTCCCTAGACTTTGAATATTTTCTTTTGGGCTGCAATCTTAAGCTTGAACTGAGGCAACCAACTAGACTGTGCAGTAATAGCTGCATTGATAACTTTGCTCACAATTCGATCGATTTGGCTCTTTTAGATCACTCGGCACAAACTCTGCAAATTGAAGTAAATAAAACATATAGGTTGAAGTCTTGGCGAATCAAGAGACGAGATTTGTCGTTAGAAAATCTAATTAAATTTAATAGTCATCTTAGCTGCATTTCGTTCTCAGAAATATACAATACGGAGAGTGTAAATGTAGCATATGATATTTTCTTGGAGGGTTTCCGTTTATTGTATGACCTTTGCTTTCCCTATAAATTTGTTACTATACAATCGCATAAAAAAGTTAAATGGGTCTCTCGAGGAATACGTGTTTGCAGTAAAAAGCAACGTTTTATGGCAATACAGACTTAGGCCAAATATTGAAAATAAAAATAAATTTAAAGACTACTCAAAAAAATTCTAGAATAAAAACATAACGTAACACATCCCCTGATGTAACACACTATCATAACTAAGTACTCGCGATTAGTGTAGGCACGGGGTCTCAGAGCTAAGAAAGAAAATTTGGTTCAAATAAATCTCACTAGATGACGCGATATTCACCGATCTGTTATTGTATGTGTGTAAAATTAACATTTTCTAGAATTGAACATAAAAATTGTTTGTTCTCGTTTAATCAACTCTCCTAAGCAAAAAATTATGTAATATTCGGCTCTTAATTCACATTTCAAAGATTATTTGAACGGATCATTTAAAATTGTTGGCAATAGATGGCGCGTTTTTTAATTTCTGAGGCATTCACTCGATTGTTTAAATTTTTATAATATTTTGGTACAAAGAAACTGTAACAACGTGCAAAAAATATTATAAAACAAACCTTCACTGTATTTAAAGAAAAAAATATTCACGAACCGAGTAAAACCTTTTACTTGCAAGTTGCTGCTAACACCATCTATCTATAGCCGTGGAACGGAACAGAACGCGATTGATGGACAAAAATAATCGGTTTAATCAGACAAAAAACGCTAGCTACGTCGGCACACGGTAGAGTCGAAAGCTTTGTTAAAGCACTAACAATAGCAATAAAGACCATAAATAAAAATTGTTTTTACAGACGAATTCTGGCTATTTTCAAAAACATAAAAGCTTGGGTTTTCTCGAAACCCATGGATTTCCACTTAGGCTTCCTGGGAAGCTTAACTGTTGTGAATGGGTCAGTCGTGTCCTACCGGGAATACGTCCGAAGTAATCACCCCCCCTTATAACAATTGTTCCAAGTTGCAGTACCTAAGCTGCAAGCAATTAACTTATTAGTAACTCTGAGTTAAGTATTTCTTACAAGTGGGCCTTAGTAAAAAGGCAAGTTATTTTTTTTTTTGTAAAAACTATATCTCAGTTAGGTACTTAAATGACATGTGAATACGTCACTTTTTTTGTTTTTTGTTATTTTATGTAAGGCAACATCTAAAAACATAACTGCGTTGAGTGCACGATTTTATTACGTTTTTATATTAAAATCTTTTTATTGATATTATTAATTAATCCGAAGTTCTAAAAATAGTAAACTTACATGAAAATAAATGGCTTAGTTGCCTTTATTTAAATACCAAATTCTATAACAGAACAACAAAAAAAATTATGCGGTACAAAATCTGACGTTCACCTTTGGTATTAATGTTTTTATTATGTATATTTTACTTACAAATACCAATATATTCATAAATCTGATTATTTCTTTGGTACATAACCGTAAATATGCGAAAGGAAAACTGGCATAAGTACGCGAGAATGTCAAGATTAATTTTAATACAGCTATTATCAACAAAAGATGTCATTGTGACATCTTTTGTTGATAATATCTGTGTCGCTTATTCGCTATAATCAATACTAACAAACACTACTGTGTGTGCCTGCGGCTCAAACTAGTCATAACAGGAATTACTGTGCCAACACATTTATGTACTATCTATACCACACATATTCCCCAAAATATTAAGCAGAGGCACATCTATAATGGGTACACTCTCATTTCGTCAGTTATGTTTAATTCCCATGCAATAATTTATTTATCTCAAGTAATCATTTATCTAACTTAAGTAATAATTTATTTATCTCATGTAATAATTTATTTATCTCAAGTAATAATTTATTTATCTTAAGTAATAATTTATTTATATCAAGTAATAATTTATTTATCTCAAATAATAATTTATTTATCTCAATTAATAGTTTATTTATCTCAAGTAAAATTTTATTTATCTCAATTAATAGTTTATTTATCTCAAGTAATAGTTTATTTATCTCAAGTAATAATTTATTTATACGTTACCCTCGCACTGTACTGATTAGCGAATATCTTGTGAACGCGTGGACCGATTAACATTATCCAAACGGATTCAATGGTTCTACGTCTAGACCTTTAATTTTACACCAAACCATTTGAGAAATAATTAATACTTACTTACAGATGTTAGGTATTGCGTGAATCCAGTTACGGCCTATGTACTTGCTGCCTAGTTAGCTTGTAGATAGAGACTCGTCGCCGACAGGTACCTAAATTCGTAAATTACATTAAAAAATTTCGTTCCTTTTTATAATTTATTTATCTACCTAATACCTTTAAACGAGCAATTCTTGCATATGAAATTTAGCATCAAGGGGTTTCGGGGGCGATAAATCGATCTAGCTAGGCTTCATTTTTAGAAAACGTCGTTTTCTCTATTTTCACCCGAGCAAAGCTCGGTCGCAAAGGTACTATATAAAAGCGAAATGTCACTCATCACGAAATATCGAAAACTGCTTGACGTAAAAAGATGAAATTTGGCAGGGAGGTTCCTCAAGTGACGTAAGTGCGCACTAAGAAAGGATTTTTGGCAATTTCACCCCTGAGGGGGTAAAAGTGGGGTTTAAAGTTTGTTTGAAATTTCTACAGTTTGTAAATTGGACATGTGACATTTTACATTAACGCTCTTGATTGATGCATATATTGGTTTTTGGGAATGTGGTATTGTTGGGAATGTGGGTTGATTGGCAGCATCGGCTTAAGTTTACATACATAGCCCGCTTATTTGAAAATTATTAATCTAAGAAAATCTTTCTAAATTCACCAAAAATTTGTGGAACTCAGTGCAATAACTGTAATTTACAAGTGGTATTATTTGTGACTATCAACTACAAGTGTATAACCAACTTTAGTCCATAGTATGTTCCAGTTCAAAACACTTCACAAACAGTAAATAATTGATAATAATAACAATTCACCACAACCTTACTCATATTAATATCAAATAGTGAATGCAAGAGCAGTTTTTATAAAAAAAAATAGTGAAAAACGGTTTAGAAAAAAAAAAAAAATTGACCTTTGGATTATTATCGATATTCGACAACTAGCGCCAGCTCGTCACCAAGCGGTGAATAGACTAACCAAGATAGTACCGCTACTTGCCACCAGCGGCGCAAAGGCAACCGTTCGGGATACCAGTGCCAAAAACATTTTAGTATTTGTTAGAAAATTATTACTTCGAACAAACATAGGGATTCGGACCCCAGAAGGTGATATTCTTTGTGCATTTAAAATATGGAGTTCTTGGAAAATGTCACTTTCCGAAGAACACGCACGCGGTCGGAACCTGATACCAGCGCTATAATCTCGCAGACGTTGGATTGTACCTCTAATTCCTTGCCAGGTATGTCTGAGGATGAGGATGAAAACCAAATAAACATCTATAAGAAAGAGTTAGAGGAGCTTAAAACTCAACTACAAAGCGCACACAAGGAAATAGAATTGTTATCATTGGCGATTTGTAACTTGAAGAAAACGAATGCTGATTTGGTGAAAAAGAATAAAACGTACAAAGTACTCGTAATAGCGTGTGCGTGCCCTTTAGAGCAAATCCCAAACACCGAAGATGAAAGCACCTGTTCGTACAAAGACAACACAAACGCAGACATCAGAAAGTATGAAGACTACACACAGCGCACATCAAGCAGATATTGGTTCTGGAAGTTCTCAGAACGTCGTCGCCTCACAGAGTGATATTAATGCGAATGCACCACGTCTTTCGCCCCCATTTGTAAAGTGTAACATATGTGTTCTGAGCAATAAAACATCAAACAGAATTCATACAATAAGTGAGAGAACTCATTTAAAGAAATAGTGTGTCATTATCGTACTCCTAAGTGTGGCATAAAATATTTGTTAAATAATATCCATCAAAAAGTTCAAAACTTCACCCGTGCAGATTATTGCATTGTCTTCATTGGCGAAAAGGATTTTAGGAAAACCCATAACTATATAGAATTTGTAAGGTATATTCGTGATATTTTAATACCACTAAATCATACTAACTTTATAATATGTCTGCCTACATTTAACTATATGGACAATGCCAATACTATGTTTAACAGCCGAGTAGATACTTTTAATAATTTGATTTGTATAGATGTTGAGACTTACAAGTGCGTGTTTATCTTGGACTCAAATTTAAATCTTCCATACACGTGGGATAGGTATAACCAGCGACATGGGCACCTGAATAACAAGGGCTTTTTGCGGATTATCTCGGCTTTACAAGACTGCATCCTAGACCTAGAGGCAGTAAATACTTCTAATTCAAGACTTTTAAGAGATGAACTTTCTAATGACAACAATGATTCAAATGTTAATCGGTCTAAAAGCCCATCCAGTAATATTAATGAGACTAACGAGTCGTCCCACTCAAATTGTTTTTTTCGCCTATAACAGCATAAATATCTTGCACCAAAACATTGCTGGTCTTTTAAATAAGGTTGACCTGCTTACAGACCATCTTCAGGGACTATCTAAGAAACAAAAAGACATAGTTGTGGTCTGCATTACGGAACATTTCATTATGAGGGGCTATGAAAACGTATTAAATATTCCAAATTATAAAGTAGCTGCGTGTTATTCAAGACAGGCAAAAAAGTGCGGAGGATCTTGCGTTCTAGTTAATGTAGATCTAGAATATAAAGAACTAACAGAGATCTCACGCCATTCAGTAACAAACACTTTTGAATGCTGCGGAATCGAATTAGTCCGGCAAAAATTTATCTTTATTTGTATATACAGTCCACCGAAAATTAACAACCTAAATATGTTCTATGAAAAACTTGAACTTGTTATGAAAACTTCTTGTATTAACTTGAGTAAAGCTGTTGTTCTATGCGGGGACTTCAACATTGATACCTTAAAAAAGAATAGGATGTGTCCCTAGACTTTGAATATTTTCTTTTGGGCTGCAATCTTAAGCTTGAACTGAGGCAACCAACTAGACTGTGCAGTAATAGCTGCATTGATAACTTTGCTCACAATTCGATCGATTTGGCTCTTTCAGATCACTCGGCACAAACTCTGCAAATTGAAGTAAATAAAACATATAGGTTGAAGTCTTGGCGAATCAAGAGACGAGATTTGTCGTTAGAAAATCTAATTAAATTTAATAGTCATCTTAGCTGCATTTCGTTCTCAGAAATATACAATACGGAGAGTGTAAATGTAGCATATGATATTTTCTTGGAGGGTTTCCGTTTATTGTATGACCTTTGCTTTCCCTATAAATTTGTTACTATACAATCGCATAAAAAAGTTAAATGGGTCTCTCGAGGAATACGTGTTTGCAGTAAAAAGCAACGTTTTATGGCAATACAGACTTAGGCCAAATATTGAAAATAAAAATAAATTTAAAGACTACTCAAAAAAATTCTAGAATAAAAACATAACGTAACACATCCCCTGATGTAACACACTATCATAACTAAGTACTCGCGATTAGTGTAGGCACGGGGTCTCAGAGCCCGTTCATGACGCGATATTCACCGATCTGTTATTGTATGTGTGTAAAATTAACATTTTCTAGAATTGAAGATAAAAATTGTTTGTTCTCGTTTAATCAACTCTCCTAAGCAAAAAATTATGTAATATTCGGCTCTTAATTCACATTTCAAAGATTATTTGAACGGATCATTTAAAATTGTTGGCAATAGATGGCGCGTTTTTTAATTTCTGAGGCATTCACTCGATTGTTTAAATTTTTATAATATTTTGGTACAAAGAAACTGTAACAACGTGCAAAAAATACTATAAAACAAACCTTCACTGTATTTAAAGAAAAAATATTCACGAACCGAGTAAAACCTTTTACACCATCTATCTATAGCCGTGGAACGGAACAGAACGCGATTGATGGACAAAAATAATCGGTTTAATCAGACAAAAAACGCTAGTTACGTCGGCACACGGTGGAGTCGAAAGCTTTGTTAAAGCACTAACAATAGCAATAAAGACAATAAATAAAAATTGTTTTTAGAGACGAATTCTGGCTATTTTCAAAAACATAAAAGCTTGGGTTTTCTCGAAACCCATGGATTTCCACTTAGGCTTCCTGGAAAGCTTAACTGTTATGAATGGGTCAGTCGTGTCCTACCGGGAATACGTCCGAAGTAATCACCCCCCCTTATAACAATTGTTCCAAGTTGCAGTACCTAAGCTGCAAGCAATTAACTTATTAGGAGTTAAGTATTTCTTACAAGTGGGCCTTAGTAAAAAGGCAAGTTATTTTTTTTTTTTGTAAAAACAATATCTCAGTTAGGTACTTAAATGACATGTGAATACGTCACTGAGATGTCCACGTAAATAACTCCTAAGTTACAGTACGTGATTCAAAAGTTACTTCTCATTTTCACTAATGGCTTTAATCTGTTTTACGCAGTTGATATTATTGCATAAGCTTCTCAAGAGGTTTCTACTTATTTAGGAGTTAAAACTCCTAAATAAGTAATAAGAAAAACATAATAAAATCATTACAAAATATGTCAAAGTCACAACGACACGTCATACAGCATTGTCTTATAACTAGTCTAATAAACCGCCCCTCACTGTTCCCGCCGCAAAGGTTCCCATAACGCTTGCTGCATTGCCACGTTGGATGGCTAATCTTGGCACCAAGTACGAGCCGGAGCTGGAGTCACCCGTTTTAGCCTCTTGGCCTAAGTGCCCCAACCACTCATGGCCTCAACGGCAATGGGCACAAAATGGTACCGGCCCTCCAACGGTAATAAGTAAAAAAAACAATTGAAACAAGCTTTTTGAACTGAAAGGTACTAAATGTACCCAATTTCATTTGTCAATACTTATCCAATAAGCCCAAACATTATGGCGCTATCTTGTCTGGTTGTGGAGTTGCTATGGCCACCTGCCGGTTTCGTCAAGACACCAGCTCTGTAGTACAATATTATTTCAAAGTTACACAAGTTTCAGTTCAATCGGATGCCAGGAAGTGCTTAAAGAATCGATTACTAGTTGCCGGAAACACATACGAAAGCGAAGTATAAAACAAATGTAAGTAACATTGTTTTCATTCGCGTCGCGTAGCAGTAATAACTTGGTTTGAAAAATATCTCATAATATGAGCAACAGGATACTATGAAGGCAACTACACATAGCCATAACTACGTACTAGAAACAATCCGCAGCACTATTAAAGAAACTAGCGTCAGTGTCCTCCTGTCTTATAAAATCTCTTGTACCAAGAACACTGGTTATTCCAATATTGCCACTAAAGCACGTTCACTATCGGAATGTTTTGTCGTTTCGAAAATAACCACATTCTCAGAAATATACTCAATATACTTTTACTAAGTATAATTTTCCGCAGCCTGAAATTGCATAGATTTGTCAATTTCTTTTTACAAAATCCTAGTTGTGTTTGAGAGTTTGTGTCAGATTTTCACCTCATGTGCTCGTTAACACAGAGGTCCGTTTTACGGGTCGGCTTTATTGTATTCGTTTTTATTCGGCGCTGACGTATTTACTTGTTTGAGCTAGTTCACACACATGACAGTATTCCGAATCCAGTAAAAATACCGATCCGACAAAATATACAGTAGCCCGTTATACAGGTCCGCTTTATCGTATACGTTTTTATTCGGCAATGGCGTAGGTGGTTGTATGAGCTAGTTCACACACACAACAGTATTCAAATACCGATCTGTTTTATCGGACGTCCATCCTTGTAGAAAGTTGTTTGGTGTGAACATTACCCCCAGTAGCGACGGATCCGTTAAAACGATACCGTAAATGCGGTAAGAACATCACCCCCGGTAACGACGGATCTGTTAAAAACGATTCTGGCAATACATATATTCTGTGTGAACGTCCCTTAGTTGGCAAGTCATGTCTTATTCCGACAGTCTACGGCGTAGCAGCGTCTACGGCCTCGTAGACACTGCTACGCCTACGAGAGCTTAGTTAGGCGAAGCTACAAAGCTTTTCCTTGAGCTTGATACTTCGGATGCTCGGCACTTGAAATTTTTGTTTATGTTGAACAAAACACGCAATGGGCCGATGTTGTTCAGTTAATAATAAACCATCTGTAGACTACTAGCCTCTGGTTATCTGTAGCATTTAGTCAGGACTGAGTATCTAAAAAGCTTTAATTTATGTCTCGTGAACTATTTTGAAATTTACGCTAAGGAGAATGAAAACGACCCTTCAACGTATACTAGTAGGTAAAATGAAAAATTTTGCAAGGTAAATAATTACTACGCGAGTGAAGAAATTGCTGGAGAATGCAAGTATTAATCGTTTTAGTAGTTAAATTCGGGACTTGGTAATTCAAAACGAAATCTTTAATTTTTATCGCGTGAACTGTGTTTACGCATTGAAAAATTAAAACGTCACCGTGCAATTGTCTTCAGAGTATACTTTTAGTCATATGAGATATTTTTCAAACAAAACAATTACTACGCGAGCGAAAAGATTGCTGGAGAAAGTAGGAGTTAATTCTTTTTTCGAAGTTTAACTCTATAGGAAGCTTTTGAGAAGCTTATGCAATAAAGTTGACTGCGTGAAACAGATAAAAGCCATTTGCGTAAATGTGTAATAGTTTTCGAACCACGTGGAGGACAAATATACATAAATACGCGCTTTTTTCCCATAGGGCAAAAAACTACAGAACGTCACCTGATACGATTCTTACATACTCCTTTTGCTTCATTTACGTTCCTACATCTAATAAACATGCACGCCGGTCATGAGCGAGATAAAGATTTCCAATGAGAATAATAATAGTTTATGCAACGGTCATATAATAGTGGTTATTCAAACTCGAGTGTGGGTTTATCACACGAGGTGAAAAAGAGTGTGGGCTCATCACACGAGGCGAAGCAGATTGTGATAATAGTTTCACACGAGTGTTTTAATACATAATTATATGCCATTGCATATACTATTTTATTTTCACTCATACAGTTGAAATAAATCAAAAGTAGAAACGGAACAAAATATGTGGTATGGCGGAAAATTTAGATTTTCATTGCGCATGGCAGCGCAGCGGGCGCATTAATAGACAATGACACAATTTTTCTACAATAAGTTAATGAGCCCATACGCGCCAATAGATTAAAAAGTAATAGTGTGCTATACAAATTTATTTAATGATTCAGTTGTTTTAAAATCAAAAGAAAATGTTGCACTGTAATGTTTTATTTTACCTATCCACTAAAAAAAATACGCGTTTGTACAATATTTTTTGAATTCTTATTTGGAAGATTATGTTATTGTGAGTGTAGAAAAAAGCAAATACATATAGGTAAAAACGAGTGATTCTGATCCACTGCTGTTAATTGAAAAGTAGCGTGCACAGGTTCAGTAATAAGTTAAATGTGTTTGCAGAACCTAATGCACTGTATAACTTTGTAGACAGAGAAAAAGTCATTCAGCATACAAAAGTACCGAGAACGATTTTAAAAGTTTTTACCTTGATTTCGTGTGTCCGGCAACTAGTAAACACATTTTTCGGATTATAAAATCGGCTTAGTCGGATGATTAAGCTGAAACTTGGGGTACGTATGAAACTGTGAAAACATTTATATAATATGGTACTGATACGAGCTGAGGTTTCGGGATAAATTATTTAAACAGCAGACTTCAATTAATCACACTTTATTACAAAAATACTTCGTAAACAATTCTATTACTTCGCACTATTTTCCTTATCCGATCGCTCTGTGTCGCTTCCAATTCAAAACTGACTCACGACGATATTTTTTTTTTTTTTTTTTTTTGAGTTTCGTCTCACAGTACAATCAAAGTGATTGGCTACTGCTTAACCGGGCTACGACTCACGACGAACCCGACCGCTCTTTATATAGCATGGAACGAGTTTCTAGAACGTCCCATACTGTTCCAGATAATTCGAGAATCTTCCAGAACAACAGACTTTCCAACTTATTGTTCTCGAAGCGACTAGAAACTTCCAGAATGCTCGGCTCGAACATTCTGGAAAATTCTATTCGACACGAACTTTCGAGAAGATTAGTTCCGCTATTCGATACTAGATGGCGCCACTAGTTACTATTTAGTTCTTCTACTCGTCACTAGATGGCGTTGTCCTATCTTGTAACAGTACTATGGAGCTGGTCCCATGATGCCGGAAGGCTGCCGTAGCAAATACTCAACCATCAAGATAGCACCATCGTGTTTGGGCTCATTAAATGTGTGTTGACAAGTGATACATTTAGTATCTTTCAGTTCAAAAAGCTTGCTAAAAATAATACTTATTATTTTAGCTTCGACTCTAATATCCTTATCCTCTAGGTACTACTCCTAATGTCATTGCAATTTGGTAATTTATAGACCAATACTTTGCAGCGAATAGAATACCGGAAACGTCTGTGATCCGAGATTGCTTTTATTTTATAGGTACATCGAGACTTAACTTTTCTCAACAATTATATTAATATTCTGTGACATTCTTTAAATAGACTAAAAGCAGAAGCTGGTTTCCGCAACAACACGAGCAAACAAATCCGTCTCAAATATGTCACAAGCGAAATAGAACTGGTAATATTTTTACAAAATTCGGAATGAATGCAATATAATCGTTTGGAACTTTAATTCAATATGACAAGTTAACAACGACCCCGAGTTGGACTGTCACAGTTAAATCGCTCGCTGAAAACTGCCGGGATTATTTTAAAACAGCCTAGTTCAAGACATGGCCTACTTATACGTAAACAAGTAAAACTAAAAAAATAAACAAACATCCGATTCATTTTTATTTCATGCTACATAATTTATCTAGTAGTAGACAAGCTTCGATCGACAATTATGACACGATATCTTGCGAAAACACCCCGATTCAAACAGTAAAACACCCATAACTTTAGAACTGCTGAACAGATTTTCATCAAACATAGCTAAGAACACTCTCGATAAAGACACCTACCAAACAAAAAAAAAATCAAAATCGGTTCATCCGTTTAGGAGCTATGATGTCACAGACAGATACACACATACACAAATATACTAACACACAGGTAGAAAAAGGCAACTGTGACTGAAAACTGAAAGTGTAACTGAATTTTAAAGCAGTTAGCCTCCACCGATTAAAATGAAATTTGCATACACGTTTAGTTTGGATGACATTGCATGGTTATATAAATGACGTCATTCTAAATCCAATATGGCGGACGGCCCAAGATGGCGGACTAGAATTTTTTTGCGGACTGCCATGATATGGGTATCAAATGAAAGGGTTTGCTGTGCCTGGCGGGAAACTGTCCGATGGTTGTTGTCGGGCTGTTGTATGTTATGAATACGCGCGGTGAACTCTGATTGCGCGGTGTAGGAATAATGTGACGTCACTACGTCAGGTCTTTTTAAAAGCTTTTATTTATCTTGCACTGGATGTTAGTTCGTATCAAACTCTGCAACTGTATTTTTAAGCAGTTACCACCGAAATTTTGCCTACAAGTTTTTGGTAGTTCATATGGCATAACACGTGGATAAATAATAACAGCCGCACGGATCAATTTTCAAGGTTAAGCAATGCTTTCCGTGATCGCTCGGTGGATGGTTGACCATCCTTACATGGCGAGATTCCTCCGTGTCGCAGAAAGCACGTAAAACAGACTAATCTTTGATATTCGATACATCATCATCATCCTTTCAATGTGCCCACGGCTGGGACACAGGCCTCCTCTCATAAAGAAGGAAAGGGCTATAATCCACCACGCGGTCCCTGTGCGGATTGGTAGATAGATGTCACATGTCTTCGAATTTTTAGTTCTTGGACATGTCGGTTTCCTTACGATGTTTTTCTTCACTGTGTTCAGTGGTGATGAAGTAATTTACACAACTTGTAAGTCGCGGCCGTTACCAATGGGCCGCCACTGTTCTGCTGGACAGTCGTTACGGTTAGTCAGAAACCAAGAAAACCTAACACAAGTTTTGCCAAAGGTTGTCGTGTTACCCAGTTACTAGATTGTAGAGGTCAGATATCCAGTCGCTCCTTTCTGGTACTCAACTACATGTGGTTAGACTGCAAGCCGACAAAAATAAAGTTTAGAAAAGGTTAGGCAAATTGATTGTGTGTGGCGGCACAAATATCGCTACAAATTGATTAAGTTACGAGTAACCAATGGACAGGTTTCAGCCTCGCACTCGATTTTAAATCTATTTACCTGTAGAAGACTAATAGCATCAGCTACGCTAGCCGTGTTCTAAGGCTCGACGCAAACGGGCCACCGGTAGCTGTTGCGCGCTACCGCCACATTTGTAAAAGAGGCAGAAGTGCGCGAGAGCCACCAGTGTTCGGAAGCCGCCACGTTTCTGTTGCTGTATAGTTCAGTCACAATTGAATTTCCGATGTGAAAGTATCTATATCCATTAAGGCGTCGTCGTGCTCCATGATTACGCTCGCGTGGGATGCCTAGAATGCCTAACGCCTAGATGCGCGGGGAGGTGCAGCGCGAAAGTGGCAGTCGTCGGTGGCCCGTTTGCGCCGAGCTTTATACTAATGAATAAAGTTATAGCTATTGGAAAATAAAATGATGCACTAGTTTGAGAAATTACTGCAATCGTACATCTGCTTCCTCTTAGCAGCATCGATGTTTTCCACGGGGCAAAATAAAAATGACAAACGAACGACTCTCGGTTTATAGAAAGTCAAGAAAAGATATATATATAAAAGCGAAAGGTCACTCATTCACTCATCACGTAATATCGAAAACTATTTGACGTATAAAGATGAAATTTGTCACGGAGGTTCCTCAAATGGCAGAAGTGCGCACTAAGAAAGGATTTTTGGAAATTCCACCCCTAAGGGGGTAAAAGGGGTGTTGAAACTTTGTATGAAATTCCTACAGTTTGTCAATTGGATACATAATATTTTTGATTTACGCTCTTGGTTGATAAAAAGAATTCATGTATTTATTGGTTTTTAGAAATTTTATTCATACGGAGGAGGTGAAAAGGTAGAAATTTGTTGGGCTTATATATTTGAAATTGGCTTAAATACTAATATAAGTATATAGTAAATTAAAGTAAAGTACTCCTAAAAGACGATTTAGGGGTTGTTAAAGATTTTTGAAAAAAAATACTGTACAGGGCTTCTTTTTATGATGTAGGGGAGCACTAAGAAGGGATTTTTGGAAATTCAACCTTTAATGGGGTGAACTAAAAAGTCATTTGTAGGATAAATTACAGATCAAGCGAACGAATTCGCGGGCGAAGTGCTTGTAAACTATATAATGGATGTGGTTTGAATATATTCAACACCAGTGTTAAGCATTTGATGGAGGGAAGCTTCTTTTCAGAGAACGTACTGTTTGCCTCTGAGAGAAAAAGATAAGAATATAATTTTAATATTTATTATGACCTATTCAGTGTAGTATTTAACAACTTCCGTGTTTCCTGATACCTACAACCTGTCTTTTAAGTCAAAAGAGAACAGGTTACTTCTAAGCAAGCGTGCTTCACTGTAGGCCACACCATCGCTTACCATCAGGTGAGATAGTAGTCATACGCGGGCCTAACAACAAAAAAAAACTAAAAATTGTAAATGGCACAAAATAATACAAATAAATAAAACTTTTATACTTAGTATATTATAACATTGAAAATATAGGTACCGTTAGCAGTTGTATTAACCACTTGTGTTTTCATCCTCACCCCACAGACTTTGCCCACTGCTGGAAATAGGCTTCTCTAATATTATGCACTCCTGTATATGTGGTGTTTGATACGTGTATGTCAATCATTTATTAAGGCGCCGGTTACCGCAAATTACGATTTTAATTATTTTTTTAGATGTCCTTAATCTTTGCAGTTGGGAATACAAAATGTTAAATATCAACAAAACTTCGCATTGTGTTTTTCACTTATAAATTAAATTTGTAAGATTCGTTTTCTCTTTATAAGCATAAAAATTACTTTTACGCTTATGACATGAATTTACTTGTTCAGTTCAGCTGTAACAATGCTGAGCAAAGTCGAAAAAAAAAGCTCTTTTAGTTATTTTGCAATAACAAGTTCCACTCGAAATGTTTATGATTGACTCGTCATGTTATTCAGAGCCTTAATATCTGTGATTGTCAATTATATCGAAACCGCAGGGCACACAATTTAATTAACTGCGGTCTGTCTGACAATTCATGTCAATCTGCTGCAGATAATCTGTGCAATATGGAAATGGTAAACTAAGGGAGCTTACTGATGTCGCGACGCAATTTAAATTGTATGGATAGGCGAACGCGCATGTGGTAAATACGTGCGTAATCGGTTAAAAAAATTTCAAATGTAAATCGGTGGAATTGTATCGCATTGCATTTATGTGAACGTACTTGCAATCTTGCCTAGTTGATATAAATCGAATCAAATCGACCAAGATCGAAAGGTCGCTAAAAATTAAATAAAACTTTAAAATTTATAAGTGCATACCGATGTAGCTTTTGCTTGCCCCCGACTTTGTCCGCGTTTATCTTGGATTTTCCCATGGAGGGGTTGACTTTTTTGGAAACCTTTCATGACCGAATTGGGTTTAGAAATGTGTCTTTGAAGCATCGTTAACGTAACAAACTAATCGAAAACACAAGACTTGATAAACTTTATGTTCCCATTTTTATGCGACATTTTAATTATTTTTTATCGCATCTACAGACCGCCATTTAAAAAGTCCGTTGTGTCTGTCTGCCCTAGACTTAATTCTCTTCAATTTCAATAAAATATACTACTTAGCTAATTATATAATTTTCGATTCCAAAAGTTTTTCCTGTAACGGTACAAATTTTCAAAATCCGGTATTCGTGCTGGGGCAAATGACCTTATTTGCTATTTGTCCAGGTAAATTTCAATTTCATAGTTGCATATCGCTGCTGTCTATGAAGGCTACCTACCATATGTGGCAGGCTTTGTGTTGTGTTGCTTAAGCGTCCGATTGCATGTAACTTTATAAAACTCGTGTCCCCGGTGCGGGTGGGGGTAGTTGATTGCTGTGCAGCACATCTTGCTCGTACCTACCTAGCACCTTCATGCATGTCAGCATTTGAATACTTTAAGCGCCCGAAGCATTTTCACTTCCACGGTTTGTTGTCCGCCTTAGTTTAAATATTTTGAATGAAAATGAGCGTTCGATTTGATGACATGCGCCCACCCACTACCTGAGAAATAAATGTGTTGATATTTTGCTTGTGTTAATTAGCCGAAAACAGATGATCTGTTTTTGCAGGCATCTCATCTCCAAATGTAGTCTTACTGCGGCATGCATGCGTGAGACTTCATATATATTGCTTTTTTATTTTCTTTATTTTAAAGAGTATTCAAATAAAATTTCGGTCGCTCTCATACCTCATTAAGTGCATTACGAGGATTTAAACAGTATAGGAGGCTTTAAATCGCGGCTAATTCAAATATGAGACTTTTTCTTTTCTTTTACTTTTAGGAGTATTCAAATAAAATTTCGTTCGGTCTAATTCACATCGAGTGCATTCTCTCTCTTAGTCGATCCCTCTTGTCTGAGGATCGTGGTCAGCATCAGGGTTGCGTCTGGAGCGGATGATCTGCCTCCACCTGTTTCTGTCCAGTGCGTCCCTTACGACCGTGTAGAATTTGGAGGACAATGAATCTTTCACTTGATCGGTCCATCTCTTTGGTGAACGACCGCGAGTCTTTTTTTTTTTGTGTTCCCAACCACAATCAGTCTTTCCAGATTCTGGTCGCCTATGCGCATTGTGTGGCCGAAATACAAAAGAAAGCGTTGCTGGCATTTTGGTGGACAAGTGAGTTTTTGCTCGGAGCTGGGTCCGGATCGATGTATTCAAATGCCGATGCATTCGAGATGATCCTTTGACTCTCTCGGGCCAGGATTGACCACGTTTACACTTCATACAGGTAGATAGGGTCTGCCAGGACTCGGCTCAATCTGATTTTGGTTTTGATACCAATTCCTCTCTTCAGAATGATCAGATGTTGTTTAAATGCGTCATTGCATCCTATGCCATCCTGATTCGCCTTTTTATCTCGGGGACACAGCTGCCGACATTTGGGAACCCAAGTAAACATAGCGTTCGACGATATTAATGCCAGGAATGTTGCAGGTGACATTTGCAAGATTTCCGGCTCGATTCGCTTCCATCACCTTCGCTTCGTTTTACTGCGAGACCGATGTTGCCACTTTCCAACTTGAGTCTTTGGAACATCTCACTCAAATCTTCCATGGATTTTGCTCCTGGCAACATACATGGCAGATTTGACGGTGTCGTTGGCATATCGGAGATTTGATAATCTCTTTCCACCTATAGGAAAACTCTGCTCCCAATTTTCGCAAGAGCAAGGGACAAGATGTAACCCTGCTTCATGCCTTTTTATTTGGAGCATTCAGTGCCCATCCTGGCGAAAGAACGCTCTCAGTGTAAAGACTCTGGATTAAAGCAACGACATGTTCAGAAGCTCCCATTTAAATTAGCACATTCCACGGTTTGACGCGATCAAAGGCTTTTGTGTATCTAGTCGATAAAGCATAAGACCACGGGACTGTTAAATTCCCTGCTCTTTTCGAAGATTTGGCGGACGTTAGTATTTGCTCCCCTGTTCCCTTGCCCTTAACGAATCCTGCCTGCTCTTCTGGTATCTGTTGGCTTAAAAAGTAGATGATATGTCGATTCTTTACATGGAGGCGGATCTTACTCGCATGGAATACTAATGCAATTGTCCTGTGATTTCCACAATCTTTTGAAGTGCCTCTCTTATGTAATGGTATATGGTATAGATAAACACCGAGTCTGTCCAGTCTTTTGACCATCTGCCAGTACTCCAAATGGTGTTACAGATTTCAGTGATAGCTATAGCCTTTTTGCCTAGTTGACCTACTGTTTAGTATTTCGGCTGTAATGTCATCCTTATCCGGTTATTTCTTGCATTTAAGAGTTTTGTAAGTACATTTCGAGGATTTTAACTAAATGCCCTGTTGGCTGCCATTTACTGCAGATGCTTGCAATGACACAGGTACTGCAGTAGCATCTATGAGGTAAAAATGAAGGTATTAGATATTTATTAGAATATATTAGATATTTATATTAATTTAATTGGCTTTATTATGGCTGCATCGCAGACATAAGGTACCCTCCATCTGTATGAAAACAAAGCGTGCCATTTTTTCACAAACAATTTAAAAACAAATTTGCTTACCAATAAAAAAAAAACATTTTCAATGCCTCGGCCAACTCTTCCTATACATTCTTTACAGCTCAATATGGCATAACAAGGCATTTTTCTATATTTCGGTGGATTTCCAGTGCCGATAATGCCAAATGAAAAGCTCAGATTACGATCATTGATCGTAACTTTAGTCCTTTTTTTGGCACGCGAAGTACCTACATACAATCGCGTCATCAAGTTAGATTTATGTCTGTGGACTGCATCCATTTGGACTGGATGCCAACCCCAACATAGGAGATAAGCCTTGAATGAGGTCTATTGTCTTACGGAATCGTGGACGTAAGTTATTTTTGAGCATGAGGTTCTGATTCGATTTGCGAGTCGGGCAAACTGTTATTTGGTTTTCATCTAGAATTTGTCAGTAGCGGCGAGGTGTTTGGATTTTAGCCAATGGGAATTGGCTCGCCCGCTTTTACATGGATGGAACTTAAACAACAGTGGGTGTACAGTGTATACCTCTACCATAGATTATATAATACTAGCAAACACATGCCTCATCCCATATAAAGAAATCGTGCCGACGTAACTAGCGTTTTTCGTTTAACTAATATGATTATTTTTATAAATTCTTCATTCGCGTTCGTTTCTTGTCCACGGCTATAGATGGTTTTAGCAGCGACTTGCAAATAAAAAAAGGGTTTTCTCGATTCGTGACATTTTTTTCTTCAAATACAGTGACGATTTATTTTATTGTATTTTTTGCAAGTTTTAAAGTTTCATTGTAACAAAATGTGTTACAATACAAATTTAAAAAATCGGGTGGTATGCCTCAGACATTTAAAACCGCGCCATCTATTGGAATCAATTTTAAAAGATCGTTCAAATAATCTTTGAAATGTGAATTAAGAGCCTAATATTTCATAATTTTGTGCTTAGGAGTGTTGATTAAAAAAGAATATACAATTTATATGATCAATTCTAGAAAATGTTAATTTTACACACAATTCAATATCCGATGCATATCGCGCCATCTAGTGACATTTATTTGAACCCAATTTTCATTGTTAACGCTGGGACCCCGTGCCTCTACCTAACCCATCGGTATATACAGGCGTGCGATTTTATTCAAATGCCAACCTACCCTATAGTCGATTAAACTACCACGATAAACATACCGGTGCTTTCAAGGTCATTTTAAAGTGTGTACGCTCATAGCAATTATAATAGTAGTTAATGCAATGGTCATGAAATAGGCTTTATTAAAACACGAGCGTGGGTTTTGATACCTAATTATATGCCGTTGCATACATTACTTTATCTTCACTCATACAGTTGAAATAAAACAGAAGTGGAAACGGAAAGAAATATGTGGTATGGCGGGCAATTTAGATTCTCATTGCGCACGACTGCGCAGTGCGCGCATCCACAGACAATGACACTACTTTTCTTCATTAAGTCAATGAGCCCATACGCGCTAGTAAATTAAAAAGTAAAAGTGAGCTATAAAAATTAAAAAAAGTCATTTTATGATGCAGTTGTTTGAAAATAGAAAGAAAATGTTGCACTGTAATGGTCTTTTTTGTCAAATTTTTCCTATCCACGAATATAAAGTACGTGTTTATACATGATTTTTTGAATTCATATTTGGAACATTACGTTGTGAGCGTAGATAAAGAATGTTAAAGTTCCCTATCGATTGCTGCATTAATTATTCCGCTGCGGAAATAACATCTGCTAATAATAAATAACAATTTATTATAGCTTCTATCGGGCTCTACATGGGCCTGATGTAGATTTCCCAGCGTCTGTATCCTGGCTACGTTTCGGCGACCTTTTCGGCGAAACTGAAGGTTTTGTCTGTGCAATTATGGATGAAGTTATCCTGACGAATAACTATCGGAGACATATATTGAAGGACGGAATGAATCCATCAGACATATTATCTCTGGTTGTTCTCTCGGGCTAACGGCGAGTACTTACACAGGCATAACCAAGTGGCCAGGATTATTCACCAGCAACTTGCTTTGAAGTACAATCTAGTGAATTCTGAGGTACCGTATTACAAGTATGTGCCCGACCCAGTTCTCGAAAATAGCCATGTCACGTTGTACTGGGATCGGTCTATCATCACTGATAGGACTATTGTTGCCAATAAGCCGGATATAGTGGTGATAGACCGATTAGCGCGCCGCACAATGATAATCGATGTCACCATCCCGCATGACGAGAACCTCGTGAAAGCTGAGAAAGAGAAACAAATCAAGTATCTCGACTTAGCACACGAGGTTGTCGACATGTGGAATGTGGACTCGGCGATCATTGTGCCGATTGTTGTTACGGCCAACGGCCTGATGGCCAAGAGCCTCGACGACCATCTGTCGAGGCTGTCATTACACGGTTGGATCAAGAGCCTGATACAGAAGGCAGTACTCCTCGATACGGCTCGCATTGTGAGGAGGTTCCTGTCTCTGGAGTCCTAACCACCGGTAGCTTGGACCCTGCTCCCGACACCGGCGGACCACCATTATTTTTATATTTTTAAATGTTTTTTTTTTATGATTTGTTTTTATAAAGAAATATTTAAAAATGTAAATATGAAATGTGTAAAAAGTTGAATAAACGAAATAATAACAATTACTTAGCTTTAATATGTGTCCCTGAATAAACACTTTGTTTTTCTAGAAGCGTACTAGCAACCGGTAATTTGCGACATAAACTCACAATATCAGGTATGAACTGGACTAAACTTGTTTATCACTTTCTTCTTTGTTTGATTTTATTCAATTTTCATGGCAATTACTGCCGCGTTGCGACATTCTTCTACTGCTGATGCCTCAATAAAAAAACTTTCTTTTTTTATCATTTTTCGCCCCCAAATCTCCCTATATTGCAAATTTTATCATTAAAGCCGTATTTATAGAATTGCCGATTATAGAAACGGCAAGCATAAAATAATATTTGTAAGCGGTGCCGCTATTTTCAACGAATTAGTCCAAGAGCGAGCGAAGCGAGCTCGAGAGCTTAGTGGAGTTAGGTTACTTTAGATCCTGTAGACAGAACTACCTACCATACTGATTCTATGTTAAAATCAATGAAAAAACATACTTTTGTTACCTTGCCAAATAAGTGATGGGTTTTATTTACAAAACCCGATTATCTTAATTATTTTATTAGTATCTCATATTGGGCATTTTTAAAATTGTCTGGGCATTCTTTAATTATAATGCCGTATCAATCAGATGGTTCATAACATATACAATGATCACACTGAACGTTTTAAGAAAATAAAAAAGCCGGTGAAGTGCTAGTTTCTAGAAGCGTACTAGCAACCGGTAATTTGCGACATAAACTCACAATATCAGGTATGAACTGGAATAAACTTGTTTATCACTTTCTTCTTTGTTTGATTTTATTCAATTTTCATGGCAATTACTGCCGCGTTGCGACATTCTTCTACTGCTGATGCCTCAATAAAAAACTTTCTTTTTTTATCATTTTTCGCCCCCAAATCTCCCTATATTGCAAATTTTATCATTAAAGCCGTATTTATAGAATTGCCGATTATAGAAACGGCAAGCGTAAAATAATATTTGTAAGCGGTGCCGCTATTTTCAACGAATTAGTCCAAGAGCGAGCGAAGCAAGCTCGAGAGCTTAGTGGAGTTAGGTTACTTTAGATCCTGTAGACAGAACTACCTACCATACTGATTCTATGTTAAAATCAATGAAAAAACATACTTTTGTTACCTTGCCAAATAAGTGATGGGTTTTATTTACAAAACCCGATTATCTTAATTATTTCTTAATTATTTTATTAGTATCTCATATTGGGCATTTTAAAATTGTCTGGGCATTCTTTAATTATAATGCCGTATTAATCAGATGGTTCATAACATATACAATGATCACACTGAACGTTTTAAGAAAATAAAAAAAACCGGTTAAGTGCTAGTCGGACTGGCGCACTAAGGGTTCCGTACCATTATTGCAAAAAACGGCAAAAAAACATGTTTGTTGTATGGGAACCCCACTTAAACATTTATTTTATTTTGTTTTTAGTATTTGTTACGAGTATAGCGGCAACTGAAATACATTATCTGTGAAAATTTCCACTGTCTAGCTATCGTGGTTCATGAGATACAGCCTGGTGACAGAGAGACAAACAGACGGACCGCGAAGTCTTAGTAATAAAACGGGACCCCGTTTTTACCCTTTGGGTACAGATCCCTAAAAAACGGAATGATGTAGAAACCTGTTAATATTTTTATTTCTTTTCGAAGTAGTCTACTTTTCTTTTTAACCACCGTCGCATGTTATGGAATCATTGACTGAAGCAGTGGACCCACTCATCTTTCTCTTCCACGCCTATTTCAAACCGAGGGTTTTTAAGTTAAGAGTAAATAAGTTTCTTCTAGACAAGTGTGCTTCACCGTCGACAACATCATCGCTTACCATAAGGTGAAATGGTGGTCAAACGCCAGCTTATTATAACAAAAAATAAAGAAAAGTATGAATAAAAGTCTTTTATAAACCGTTAGTTTTAAATGAAATATGATAAAAAAACTTGAAAGTTAAGCATCAAATCATCAGGCGAGATAGTGGTCAAACGCGAGCCTACAACAAATAAAAAAAAATCCCCCTTCCTCATCTAATTACTCTATTTAGCTACCGCGACGCAGTTTCCAACCATGCACCGGACGGTAGAACGCTTCCTAACGCGGGATGGCACACTGAAGTTCGGTGGTAATAAGATTTATGAAAATAGAGAACAGAAGAGGACATAAAATACCGCCTTGAGAGACGCCAGCTTCAAGGTTGCACCACCCCGAAGAAGAGTCTCCAGCACAAACTGATTGCTGACGCCCCCGAAGATAAGAGGAAAACTATTCCCGTACCTCGTGAGAGACCATAAGACAAGAAAGGATAGATTAAAGGATATCGTGACTGACGGTATTGAAAGCATTGGAGAAGTCGATTAACACTAAAGTAGTAACTTTAGTGTCCTCCATTCCCCGCCTTATATCGTCAGTCACTTAGTTTACAAACAAACAAATTAACCGATTTGGTTTTACATTAGAAAATCACAATAATGTCGACCCCTTATGTAAAAGTAAAACCAAGTCGGTTAATGTGTTTGTTTCTAACCTAACCAACTTCAACCGTCGGCGGCGTGCTTATAAAAGCCGGTGCACGAATATATTGCTTAATTATATTTGCTTCCTTTTATTACTGAGCGAGGAATACTTGGTGGTTCCGTTCAACAGCAGTAATACTGGATTGTATTGTTTTATAACTTTTTTCTCTCAATAAACACGACGCATTTCCGAATCAAAAGAGTCAATCGATGCATTGATAATGGAGGCTATAGTTTCGAATATGGAGATTCAAAAAGTGCGGAACATTGTTGGGCTATTTCAATTAACGCGACTAAAATATTATCAACCTACATCCGCCGATATACATTGTTGGATTTCGAATTGAAAAGCTGCAAATTCGGCTTTCCATCCCACATACAGCAATGTCACTCTGACTTCAGTCCAAAGGGCGAAACCTTACACTCGTATTTGTTTTCAAAGATACGTTGAATTCAGTAGAGATACCTAAACTTATCCTGAACTAAACCAAGTTTCCAATACCGTCTTTTCGACAAATCTCATTACATTACCCGTGCACAAAATAACGTTGGTACGTCGTACATCCGAAGGCATCGACCAATTAATTTGCTTAGCTAGCCTGCAGCGGTATCAATGCGGCCATCCTATGATTAAGTACGGTACATCGACGTCCCTAGCAGGATTGCGAATGGTGGATATTGTATTACCAAGCTTGTTGCATGTCAACGGTGCATAACTAACATGACAGGTCAGGAACCTCGTAGCTGATGGCAGGTCTTGGGCGCATAAACTCTGCTGCTCGTGTGGGATCTGCGTATATTGTCTCGGTATAGAGCAGTGGGATAGTGGACAGCGGACAGAGGCCAACCACAAGGAATATTTTACTAAGCTTTGCTTTGATAATGTGACTTCGATTGTATACGGCTACGGAAGACTGCTTTGAAGTGTCGTAGACTGAAAATGTAGGGTGTAGCTATAGAACAAACAAAAATAAAAAATAAAACGCGTATTTCTTTTTATTTCGTGATTTTTAAACTACTATGTAGTAGTAGACACGCTTCGACTAACTATCTATCGAACACGTAATTATGACACGAAATCTTGCGAAAATACCCCGATACAAACTGTAAAACGCCCGTAACTTTTGAACGGCTAAACCGATTTTCTTCAAACATAGCTAAGAACACTTCCGATAACCGACCTTTCAAACAAAATTGGTTCATCGGTTTAGAAGCTATGGAGCCACAGACAGAAAGACAAACACACAGATACAGTACACACGTCAAACTTATAACACCCCTCTTTTTCCGTCGGGGGTTAAAAATGTAAGTAGGTATAGAGAGAGAATATGCCTAATTATATAAAAAATATCTTAAAGATTTTTTGATCGATTTATTTTAGTTTTATACTCGGATTGCGAAATAGATTCATTCAACAAAATAACACTTGGCTATAATTCATATATTCAGAAAAAAAGTGTTAATCAATTAATAACCAGCGTTATTAATGCATTTTTTCCCAAGAATATTCTTGATGAGAAGAGCAACTTATAAACATTAGTAAAACTAGCTTCTGCCTACGGCTTCTCCCGCGTGAATGTTGAAAATTATCCCGAGGGAACATATTCCCGGGATAAAACTTATCCTGTGGGCTATTCCGGACTAAACGCGAGTGAAAAGAGATCACGGATTGCAATAAGGCCGCCCATTGTATGTGTATTAATTTAAAGTTTCTTTTTATAATTGCATTTTAAGGTGTACAATAAAGCATATAATAAATAAATAAATAAACCTACCTACCGAATCTAGATAGATTATAATCCGGAATAGCACACAGGACTCAGAACGGACAGATCTCTGTGCCAAATTTCATCCAGATCCGTCCAGCCGTTTGAGCGTGAAGCAGTAACAAACATACAAACGCACTCACAAAAACTCAATTCGAAAGACTCGTCAATGTTAGCATTCCAGTCCCGGAGAGACATTTGGAACCGACCAATTAGTAAGCAGTAAGCCACGGCATAATACGACTGAGATTAATACAGAACTAAGACATTCTTGATATATACCTTCATCTGTAGATTGGAAAACGAAAGATGCACAAAGAAAATCATTGAGTGGGTACCTAGAGATAGAAAAAGAAAACGAGGAAGACCGCGGAAACGCTGGGAAAATATATTTAAAGAAAGATGTGGACCAGACTGGAGGAGACTAGCTAGTGATAGGGAAAAATGGAGAAAGTTGGGGGAGGCCTACGCCGCAGAGGCGACTTCCATAAATAATTAATTAATTCCACGTGCATGCTACTAGTAATAATTTATATAAATATAATAATTTATCGTAAATAATAATTAATAATATTCAATGATTTAATGAAAACCACAATCTGGAATACCAAATTATGTTATACTTATTAATAATTTAATCATAATCTAAGAAAATTTTGTGATAGAAAATATTCATTACTATGTATGCTGAAATTCTCTTTATATTTATGGTAGAATAAAGGCTTTTTTATTTTATATTTTATAAGACATTCTTAACTCAAGCTAGAATTGGGAATACCGTGATCTCGATCTATCGAATTTGGATTTAATTTATTATATTGGAAATTGTTTGTTCATCGAGATTTTATAAGCTCGCAAGATTTAGATTGTACATATTACGGTGTTTGCTATTATCCGGTGACATGAGTTAGTAAACTTGCATGGTTACCGTCTGTTGGATACACAATTTGAGTAGCATGTCACTGAAGTAATAATATACAAGTGCCATGCTTACATTAACTGTAGGTTTAATTAGTTACTGTGGAAAGCTTCTTTATAAATACCGATCGTTCCCTCACAGCACTATATTTGGCATATTATTTTTCTATGAATTTTGAAATGAAATTTCTTTAGCCGCGTGAAGCGATTTTTGGTAGGGTAAAAATATGGGTACGCATCACCGACATACTAATGTGACGTTTTGCCGCTTATAATAGCAGCTGCAGCGGCTTGGTTTATTATTTGCGGCCAGTTATTCCAAAGGTTTAAGTTTTTATTTCGGCCTCTCTATTTTTTTAAATTAATAGACGTACCTTCCTAATTGCGTTATCCACTGACTGGCTTGAGTTTTGTGATTCATCTGTGAAATACCTACATACGCTTCAATCCTATCTGCATGTGAATTTTTGATCTTTGGTAGAGTAACATTTTAAACGGATTACGAGCCTCATTGTATCTGTATATTGATCTCTGTTTTGTTATGGACCAACATTGGTCGATACGCATTACGTGCTATGTTTCAGCTTAAATTTATTGGATGGATTACATTACTCGATAGAAAGGCATTATTTTCAACTATATTTCAACTAACATTTCTATGCTACATTGCATTCCTGGATAGGCATTATGTATTCTCTCTGGGCTTGGTGTACAGGCATCCTGTGAAAGGCCATTACGCTGATTGCTAGTCGTCTTTATAAGAATGTAGCATAGTAAGATAATAAAAGTACAAAACAAGAGAAAACTGGAAAGAAGAGTAGATTCAACTCTTTTGTTAAACTATCCTCCTGTATTTAGTATTTATTAATTAAGAATATGTATAAATACGAGGTTTAAATTGTTGTGGTATCGGCTTCCTCAAACTATATTGCCTCTACAATTTTATCGGCATGCTATCATCCTTAGACCGGTTACGCACTGCATCCGTTCCAAATTCGAGAAATTTCTGTTTCGAAGTAGCCGCTAAATCCTCTGCAACATGGTTGGTACTACAACCATGTTGCAGAGGATTTAGCAAATATTTTACGGTCGGCCGTCAGCCTGACACCAACCCTCCATTGGAATGCTGTTGTTGGTGATTTACCCGTCAAACAGTGTCTGCCCGAACGATAGCTATGTCTCCTACCGTCGCTCTTAAAGTTCACTATGCCTAACTGCCTCGCCACCAAAGGGGGATTTCCATTGCTGACGAGAGAGATCCTGTGTACTTTGCAGGGAGCTACTGCAAGTCTTAGTGCCGAAACAATTAAGTATTTACCAGGTTTAGCTCATCAATCGATGGTTACCGGGATGTGACCGCTGCGTGCAAACAGCTACTTGGAGCCACTGGTGAGAGTTTGTAGACTGTCAACGTTTTAAACTAGACCCAGTACTTGCGACCCACGGATGACTCTCAAGTTAAAGGGGAAAATCTACAAGTCCGGGATTGGGCTGTGAAAAAGATGGATAAAAAGAGATTGCATGTAGCAGAGATGAGAATGTTGAGATGGATGTGCGGCGTGACGAGATTGGATAAAGTGAGAAATTAATATATTAGAGGCTTCTTGTAGATGGCGCCAGTGACAGAAAAGTTTTGGAAACCGTTGTCAAAGGGTTATGAATATAAATGTAGATGGATAGAGAGGGAGAGGAAGACCAAAGAAAAGATGGATGGACTATGTGAGAAGTGATATGAAAGAAAAGGGAGTCAGTAATAGCGTAGTATGTAAGAAGAAAACGTGTTGCGCCGAACCCAAGTAACATGGGATAAGGGCAGGCAGGTGATGAAGTAGCCGTAGTAGGGGACGTTCCACACTACAACCGAACTTCGTCCAAATATTTTCGTTTGAAATGAGAACATTTTCAATTCGGATAGAACTCGGAACTAAAATCACGGACTCGGATCGGATGTAGTGCGTAACCGCCCTTAGTCATAATTAAGTTTTCACATTAGCTACCCACTCTCGCTGCAGCGGCCGGGAAGAAATGCATATCGAAGTGGAAAATTACCAACAAAAATATTTCTATATTTAAATGCTAGTTTTAAATATAGAAATATTTTTGTTGGTTTAAAGATGGTGGGAGCGCTGTCGTTCCTCACTTCCTTAAGGCATATACATTCCCCAATGCTAACGTGCTACTGACCGTGCGCCCGCTCGATGCCAGAATATCAATATTGGGCTGTTTTGTTTGGCAAATAGTTTTTGATTTTCATATCCTATGTAGCTTAAGAACAAATTCTAACCATCTATTTTTGTGTGATTCTACCCAAAAATATTTCTAAACATCCAAGTTCCATCGTTTTGTCATTTGCATAGTGAGGACTATGCAAATGATGCGAAGAAATATTTTTTTTAAAGAAAAAGTATTAGTCATACGAAAAAAACATGTTACACAAACAACATGTTTGGATGAACGTTAATCAATAACATTTTTTTTTTCAAACATATTTATCTAGCCATTACTAAGGAGAGAAGAGAGAGCCTTAGAAAGTAACCGTTTTACGGCACTAAAGCTGAGTAAGGGCCTTAACCCACTTTCAAACGTTTTCGTTCAAACTTGTTGCGATACGCCGGATATTGCCGGGAGTCAACAAGTAAAGCAGCTAAAGTATCATGTAAAGCTGAGGCTACACTTACACACGCTGAGGCTGAGCTACACTTAACCTCCAATCAAGAAGATCCGATTTGTTCGTGATTTGAACGGTTTTGCTTGACAAAGCATAACCGACCCGTACTCTGTGGGTATGATTATTAGCGGCCTTCTTGAGGCACAAGTGTTATCATTACTCTACAGTATTCTGTTTATTCCTACGACCCCCACTTATCTCAAAGAACGCTTTAAGTTCCTCCAGACACACATTCTAGACACCTGAGATCATCAGAGAATTTGAAACTTTTGATGCCAGCTCATTCCGTTAAACGATTAATCGTTTACAGTCCAGGCTATGCGATTGTGGAATTAGTTGCCGTTGTCAGTAAGACAAACCCAGTCACTGGTTTCTTTAAAAACCTGGTTAAAAACCATTTCCTTTCTCTATAAAGCTTTTCTATTTAGTTCTAATCTCTTTCATCATTATTCAACTCTTTTTCTCTCTCTTTCTATGAATTTCATGTCAGACATAATAATGTATGTATCTATCGTTCAATATAAAAGCTAAGGGTCACTCATTCACTCACCTATCACGAAATATCAAAAACCGCTTGACGTATAATGATGTAATTTGGCAAAGAGGTTCCTCAAGTGTCTTAAGTGCGCATTAAGAAAGGATTTTTGGAAGTTCCACCCCTAAGGGAGTAAAAGAGGGGTTGAAAATTGGTATGGAATATCTACAGTTTGTAAGTTGGACACTTGAAATTATAGATTTACGAGTACGCTTTTGGATGATAAAAAGAATTTATGTATATATTGGTTTTTGGAAAATCCACCCCTAAGGGTTGGCACTTTGTATGGAGTTTCTACATTTTGTAAGCTGGACACGTGGAATTTTAGATTTACGCTGTTGGTTGATAAAAAGAATTTTTGTAAGCTGGACACGTGGAATTTTAGATTTACGCTGTTGGTTGATAAAAAGAATTTATGTATATATTGGTTTTCGGAAAATCCACCCGTGAGGGAGTAAAAAGAGGGTTGAAAGCTTGTCCAGAATTCATGTATTTATTGAAAGTTTGTATGAAACTTTTGGAAATTCAACCCCTAAAGAGGTGAAAAGGACAAAATTTGTTGGGCTTAGCATAAATACTAAACCTAAGTAAATAGTAAAAGTTTGAATTATTAGTTTTTCAAAACTAATCCTAAAAGACGATTTCGGGGTGTTCATGATTTTTGTATAATTTTACAGTACAGGGCGTCTTTTTATGATGTAAGTGAGCACTAAGAATGTTTTTTTTGGAATTTCAACCTTTAAGGGGGTGAAAATAAAGTCATCTGTACGATAAAATACGGATCACGCGAATGAAGTCGTTGGCGAAGTGCAAGTGTTTATATAAAGTTTATGTTTAGTATTTGTTATAGTAATATCATTTTGTATATATATTTATGTTTTAATGTAATAGCAGTACACCGCAGACTACCCTCTTTTTTATTCAATTTATTTTCAGTCTATTCAAAGATCGCTGACAAAGGCATTCTTATAGCTAAGACCGCCTTTGTACCCGTATAAAAAGTTTTTCTTGTAAATGCGCAAAACTTTTACGGTGCACCATTAAATTATTTCCTACCTCAGCGATGGCGATGGTCGAAATACCAAAATTTATCATGGGACATTTCGATAGCTTTTTAAATGCCGACATATTCTTGTCGTTTTTCCAATCGCTATTGGCACTCCTTCGTTGATATTTTTACAAATAAGGCAACGCTATTTAGTGACGAGAGGAATAACTAAGTAGTTACTAGTGGCGCCGTCTAGTATCGAATAGCGTAACTAATCTTCTCGAAGTTTCTAGTCGCTTCGAGAAAAGTGAGTTCGAATGTCGATTGTTCTGGAAGATTCTCGAATTATCTAAACCTGTATGGAACGTTCCAGAAACATCTTCCGTGCTACATAAAGAGCGGTCGGGTTCGTCGTGGGGTCAGTTTCAATTTGAAAGCGACACAGAGCGATCGGAAAAAGAAAGTTTAAAAAGCGTTTTATTTTCCAACAGTCTTCTTTTAGCTCAATCCATTTAATCCACCATTAAAAAAAATATATTCCTTACACATTATAGATTTTATAAAGGCCCTCAAAATAGACGTTTGTTTCAGTGTGTTTAGAGCCAAATCTTCCTCCACCCAGCTATTTATTCAGGTTTGGAAACAGGAAATAGTCACAGGGGGCCAAATCTGGCGAAATTGCTGCATGAGGTAGCAGTTCGTAGCCTATTTTATTGATTTTTTAGAAATAGAAATAGAAATATATTTATTTGCGAAAAACACGGTATAAAAGGTTGTTAAAATAGGTGTATGGTCCAACATGTTTTGCTTAGAATTAAAGCATGCAAACTTATAGGTAGGCTAAACAAACGTTATTTTGTACAATAGATAATAACAAAAATGAACTACAGTCTATGTTCCAAAAATTGCTTAATACTATAGAAGTTATTTTGAGTCAACCAATTACACAGTTTGACTTTAAACACCCTACAGTTTAACGTTATAAAAGTATTCGGCAATTTATTATATATACACACACACATAGCTAGACAGCTTTTATTGTATTTTGCCAGCCTACTGATGTCTTCTAGTACAAGTCTGTTTTGATACTGGTCCCGCCGATTACGTGAGCTAACCTCTTCTACTGTTTTAAACAGCTCTATATGTTTTCGTACAAACATAGACATTTCATACAAATATAATGAAGGCAACGGTAGCAGACCAAGCTTTTTAAAAATAGGTTCACATGATTCATCCGATGGGATCCCGTACATAGCTCGGATACATTTTTTCTGGGCAACAAACGCTCTACTTTGGTCGGTACTATTTCCCCAAAAAATTAGTCCATACCGTAATGAGGACTCAACATACGCCTGGTAAGACATCACAGCCGTTTTTAAATTCGTGACATTCTTAATTTGCCTAAGAGCGTATGCAAATTTATTTATTTTATTACACACATGGTCGACCTGAGCTTTCCAGCCTAAATGTTCATCTATTATTACACCTAAGAATTTAGTTTGTGCTACTTGGGCAATCATTGGTATGTTCATTTTGAAATTAAATTTGTCATTATAGGATTTATTAAATTGAATATATACAGATTTATTTAGATTAATCGATAAATTATTAATGTTTAACCAGCTAATTAAATTGTCAATTGTATTATTTATGTCCGTTTCATGATCAGTAATGGTTTTTGATTTTTTGTCACTAGTAAGAATAATAGAGATGTCATCAGCAAAAAGGAAACATTTATGAATAGTTATATCAACTATGTCATTAATGTATATTATAAATAAGATAGGCCCCAATATACTACCTTGGGGTACACCACATTTTATTTTATTGTATTCAGACGAGTAGAGTGTCATGTCCCTATTTTCATCGAGTTTAGTGATAGCCACACTCTGTCGTCTATCAGTTAAATACGATGATAGCCACTGCAGTGGCAATCCTCTGATTCCGACAAAGTCTAGTTTTTTTTTCAATATGTCATGTGAAACTAGGTCAAACGCTTTTGATAAGTCAAAAAATAAACCCGTTGTTAGGTGATTGTTATTGATATTCGTCACTACGGTCTTTAAAAGAGAAAAGATGGCTAAGGTAGTGGATTTTCGTTTTTGAAAACCAAATTGTTCCTTGTTTAAAATATTAAATTTTTCACAGTAATTAATTAATCTTATGTACATACATTTTTCAAATATTTTTGATAGGATGGGTATCAATGTTATAGGACGATAATTTTGTACATCACATTTTTCACCCTTTTTAAATATTGGTTTCACAAGGGATATTTTTAGGGCATTAGGAAACACGCCTTGTGAAAATGATAGGTTGATTAGATATGTCAACACCCCGCTTATTTCATTAACACATATTTTAATAATTTTGGTTCCGAGTTCATCGTAGCCCTCAGAGGTAGTATTATTTAATGATAATATTTGTTGTCTTACTTCATTTTCGGACATTGGTGTGAGGAACATAGAATTAGCAATTAGGTTTTTATTAGGGCACTTGGTGTTACAGTTTTGCGTTAGGATAGTATTTGTATAATGATTATTGAAGGCGGTGGCTATTTCTTCCGGTTTTGTGAGTACGGTATTGTCAATATTAATATGGTCAATATTATCCATGGCTTTCATATTGTGAATTTCGTTTTTTATAACCGTCCATGTAGCTTTACATTTGTTGTCATTCTTGTTAATGTACTTAATATTAGCATTACGCTTAGCATTGTGGATACATTTTTGTAACAGATACGAGTATGTGGTATATTTTGACTTGTTAGATTGATTTTTATTTTTATAATATTGGTATCGTAGACAACGCTTGGTTTTAGAACTTTGTTTTAGACCTTTACTTATCCAAGTTTGTTTTGTTTGTTTGTTTAAGTTTATCTTAACCCTTACCTTTGGAAAGCAGAGATTGTGAAACAAACACATCAATTCATGAAAGCTATCAAATGCCATATTTGCATCGTTCTCCATGTATATATCCGCCCAAGACAAGCTTTGTAAGCATTCTTTAAACTTCTGTGTATTATCCAGATTGTTATCCCTTTTGTAAATATGGTATATTGCTGTTTTTGCCGTCTGAAACCTTAAAGGAAAGCTTAGCATTTGTGCCGTGTCGTGGTCAGAGAGATAAAGTGGTAGTACTCTTGCGCTAGCATCAGGTATATTACTTAGGATATGGTCTATACAGGACGATTTACGAGTGGCTACGTTAATATGAATTTTAACATTGTGACTAAGTGCTATGTCTTGAAATTCTTGAGTGATTCTACCTTTTTTCAGCGTATTTATATTAAAGTCCCCTGCTAAAACTATGCGTGTTTTTGTTTTGTATTTTTTGTAAATATCATGTAACATATTATCTAATTTACTTAAAAATTGGTTAGGATCGGACTGAGGTGTTCTGTACAAGCAGATTACGATTACTTTCTCATTTTTTAGTTCTATGCCACAGGCCTCAAATGTATTAACTGAGGCATGTGTTTTTACAAACGGCAGTTCTTTGTAACTAAGACCCTTTTTAATCAGAATGCAAGTGCCACCTCGTTGTTTTTCCCTACAAAAATTTGAAGCCATTTCGTAATCCGACAACTTAAGATAGTTTTCATGTCCTTTTTTAATAAATGTCTCAGAGAGGCAGATTACATGCGGGTCGCTTTGGGAATCTCGCATCTCCTGTAATGTCAATTCTAATATTTCCTGTTTAGATAGTGCACTTGCAATATTTTGGTGCAGTATCCTAAAGTCGTGTAAGGTAGATGTCGCGGTTTTAGGAACGAAAAAACGAATTACTTTTTGTAATTGACCGAAAATAGTAAGGTATCGTACCTTTTTTAGGTTCCCCAATACGCATATTGATACTTAGATCTGGTTCTGTGCTACTTTGAAAATAGGAGGGATTTTCTGTTTCAGTTTGGTTTTTACGACCAAAGTAGAATGGAATTGTTCCTCTTTTAGGTACATTATTGGACTTTAGTTTAAGACCTGATCTGCTACTAGCTATTCTTTTCATAAGTTCTCTAGGGTTTACATAGTTTTCATTATAATCATTACAATCTATAAAGAAGTTGATTTTAGTACATATTTCGGTCATATCAAAGGATTCGCTTTCGAGAAATTTACATTTTTTATAGTGTTTGCATACATTTTTAATGCGATAATTAAGCCTGCTGGCATCTAAATATTCATTCTTGAACACATTTAATACAATGACCATATTGTTATAGAATGTATCTAATACAATTTGTAGTTGAGACAAAACATATTTTAAATTGTGATCATTTTCTCCTACACAAATCACAATTTTATCGTTATAGTTCAACTTAGCATGACGACAACTCATTATTATTTGATTACACAGAGCATTTGGTTTTGTGTCCGCTATGATCCTATACTTTTCGTACCTTGTATTTTGCCTTGAGTGTATCATGGCTGTTGCTAGACCGACGCATTGTTGGGAACCGAAGACAAGTATTCTATTTGCCGATTCGTGTTTTTGCTCTGCAATATAAGTAGACGTTTGTATGTTCATTTCCGATACCGATGATTTCTTGGACATTGTGTTAGGATGTTTCAATGTGTCAATAATTTTCTTGCAAGCTTCAATTTGTTGCTGTGCGTCTTTCAATTGATTTTGTAGTTCGGTGATTTTTTGTTTTAGGACCGTTATTTCAATGGTTTTTCCATAGTCAACTTTCGATGTTTTCGTCAAAGGAGTACAAGGTGTGGAGAATGCACTTTGATGCAGTAACGAGTGCCTTTTTCTTTTAGAATTGATGGCTGGACTGTTTTCAGTGACTGATGAAGAATGGCAGAGTGATTTTAATATTTTTATCTCAGCTGTCAATTTATCTAATTGTTGGTGTAGATTATTGTTTTCTAGGATTGTTTTGTCATGGTGATTACACACGTATGCATACCCGCGCATTGTCTTGATGGAACAGCACTTTTTCTTCACCATATGCGGTCGTTTTTGCTTCAAATCAATGTCGAATATGTCCAAAAGCTCTGAATAATATTCGCTGGTGATTGTTTTACTCTTTTCAAGGTAGTCGATATGAATCACACCGCGTGCATCTCAGAAAACTGGGCCATGTCCTTATTGGCCGATAGACCCGATTTTGCCTTGATGCACGTTCACTCGTAGAACTCGTAGAACTATCAAGACAGTGGGTACTGTCTTGATAGTTCCTTGGTTTCTGGTGTTGTGATGGGTCCATGTTTCGACCAGGGTAACGTAACGGCGCAAAATTTTTCTAATTGTGGGTAAACATCCCCAAACACTCCTTCGAAGTTGTCACACGGTTGCGCTTATGGTCGAGTGTGAGCAATCGCGGATTCCAGCCCAAAATGGTGGACTAGTTATGGTTTTCGTTATGGACACCGACTTCCAAAAGGAAGTTATATCTAATTGAAGCGGTATTGGGAAATACGAAACCTTAAGAGCTTGTTATAAGATTTTTCATCAATTTTTATTCTTTGAACAACTAGCTCACCAACATATTTGACTATTTATGAAGTTGATGCCATTTGGAGGACCGGTGCCTACTTTCAGTCTTCATTACCAGATAAGTTCGATGGTACCATTTTCATTAGAACCATTAATTTAAATTTGCTTCATCACAGTCATTTAACTATTCGATATATCTTATATCCAAATTCCTAATAATTATCACTGAGAAGTTCCAGTAGCCATCTGTGGTCTTTTTCATCAATTCTTCTTCACCAAATGATATTTTCTGAATTCAGATGCTTGCCATGTTGTTGAAAATACCAAAATCGCTACAATAGTAATTATGTATGCCCATAAAATTTGAGGTTCCTTCGATTTCCATGGGTTTTTTTGCCCATGGCGATTTCATCAGGTCCTGACTTGGTGGCAATGAGACCACCTCTGAAGTATCACCTACCAAACATAAGAAGAGTCATCAAACCCAATTCATAATTGGCAGAGTAATCGCGTAACAAACTTACAAAAATATACAGTCGAAATGAGAACCTCCTCCTTTTTGGAAGTCGGTTAAAACACATTTCATTTTACCGATTTTTTAAACCATATGTTATAAATAGTTCAGTTCATCTTTGCGGGCGGCGCTATGTATGCGTGGTTGTTTGCTTGGATGACGACTGCTGCGCAATTTCCATAACGTATAATTACAAGCGCACGCACAGATGAACTATCTTTACCAGTGGTTGTCAAACAGCGGCCCGCGACTAGCGTAAACAATGTAAATATCAGAACTGATTTTAAACAGGAACATGACTGTGTCCGGGTTTTGGCAACCAGCAGCCTTCAACCGCTCAGTGGGGCCAGCATGCCATTGTTTTAACTGCTGTAGCACCCACACACTTGTTAAAGAAATTACCTTAAACATATTTTAGCCTAACTTATGAAAAAAAAAGTATTAACCATATGGTTAGTTTAAGCACTGAATAGCAGATTCTTTATTCAATTCTTCATGGCAAGTTTGAATTAAACATTAACATAACATTACGCCTGCTTTACCTAAAGATAGGTATAGGTAGACTCACATTTCAGTTCTCTTTTTGAATTGAGAATCTGCTAATTCAGTGCTTTAACCAACCATATGGTTAAAACGTTTTTGTAAATAAGGCCTATTGATACTTCATCGTCGTGTTGATGATTATTTTATGACCAGAAGTTAGACGATAAATTATGTCAACATGAACCTAAATATTTAAGAGATATCAAATTTTAGTCTCCGACGGCAAACGAGGGGTGTTTATTAGTTTGAATGTGTACCTGTGTGTTTGTATATTTGTGTATCTGTCGGTAGCACCATAGCTCCTAATCGAATGAATCGATTTTGTTTTCGTTTTTTTTTTTGTTTTAATGGTGACTTTATCGAGAGTGTTCTTAGAAATGTTTGATGAATATCGTTTTAGTCGTTCTAAAGTTATGGGCGTTTTCCTGTTAGAATCGAGGTATTCGCAAACTATCGTGTCATAATTACGTGTTCAATAGATTGTCGATCGAAGCGTGTCTTCTACTAGATAAATTATGTAGAATGAAATAAAAATGTGTAGGAGGTTTTAAATTTTTCTTGTTCCGGCTTTGGTGTAAATAAAAATCAGAAAACTTATTATATCTATGTACCTACATAGTGAAATACATTATGTTTCATATAAAATTAAGTATCATCCCAGCTGCATATATCTCATACCCCGCAGTGTATGACTCTGATAAGTAAGTGTTAACCATTTCCTATTATTGAAACGGATAGGTTTAATTAAAATTATAGACATTTTTCGCAGAACAATTAACACATTGTTCAATGTGACATATGGTGGCTGTTACGCGCATTGATATGAAGTGAAATTATTCCAATAATTTTATGACAGAATTATAAAACGAAAACTGTTGAAATTAATTAACTATAAAAATGAGTCATTTAAACAAATTATTATATTAATGCGCCTGTGGTGAGTTTAATCTAACAGGAAAATGAAATTCTATGTACTTTTTCTGGCGTCCGACACTGGCGTAGTTATACCAACGGAATGACGTCACTTTAAAATTAAGCGAGAGTACCTAAATAATATAAATAATACCAGCATATAACTGTCCCACTGAAGGGCAAAGGCCTCTTCTCATACAGAGAAGACACAAGCATTAATCCCCAATTCACCACGCTTCCTCAATCCGGATTGGCGATTTTAAAACTTATATCAACTGTAACTCCACGTATCTTCACCATGTTTTCCTTCTCCATTGTCAGCGATGTAGAGTACAAAAACTCTAAAAAAACCGGCCAAGTGCGAGTCGGACTCGCGCACGAAGGGTTCCGTACCATTATCGCAAAAAACGGCAAAAACTTTTTGCCCCACTTAAATAATTATTTTATTCTGTTTTTAGTATTTGTTGTTATAGCGGCAACAGAAATACATCGTCTATAAAATTTCAACTGTCTAGCTATCACGGTTCATGAGATACAGCCTGGTGGCAGACAGACAGACGGACCGCGGAGTCTTAATAATAGGGTCCCGTTGTTACCCTTTGGGTACAGAACACTAAAAATGACAACCGGGCAGTTTCCATAGGTGATAACGTGATTTGAAGAAATGTAGAACAAAGTTTGATGCCGGGTAAATGCCAAGCAAATCAATTTATACCGCCAAGCAGGAACTTCATGCAATCAATAGACATGTCACAAGTCACAAATTAGCGCGAATTTAAATTAAGAATTCTCAATCCATTGTGCGAATCAACATTAGTAGCCGATGCGGCGAATGTGGAAAGTTATGTTACAACGGCTTATATCACACGTTTCCGTTCTCCGTCACGCAATATGCGTCTTAGAGCTAACTGAGTACTCTTTTACCCGTTAGTATTTAGTGCACTTGTTCCACGCACCTACGCTACGGTACGCCAACTGCTATTGCAGGTGACAAACTGACTGTTTGTTATGTCTCATTTACTCTGTGGAAACAAACCGTGTAGTTTTGGATGTTTAGCGCCACTACCGGTTCTGGTCCTAGTAACTTTCCTATTTACTCTGTTTAGTAATTGAAATTGGTGTTGAATTTATACTTTGTTTGTTGAAAGATTGTTTCTCTTTACTGAACGTTGCATGCACTCAATGTTCTGCCATTACTGAGTTAATAATAAAATATGAGTGCACTTCGACCATATAAAGGTCTAAAGTGAGCTTTCAGCGAAACCTTGTTGAGATATCTATACATATAAATAAAATTGGAGTGTCTGTTTTTCATATTGAAATAACCGTTTTTAATACATGTATATGAATATATATACGGTACATACATCAAAATAACGTTTTTTAGAATTTATGTCTGTCTGTCTGTTTGTTCCAGCTAATCTCTGAAATGGCTGAACCGATTTTGACGGAACTTTTATTGGCAGATAGCTGATGTAATAAGGAGTAACTTAGGCTACGTTTATTTTAGAAATTTCTTAGGCGGAACGAAGTTCGCCGGGTCAGCTAGTCAAAAATGAAACCGCAGCCTAACATATATTCAATGAGGGTTACCGTTTTTGTGGTCACCAATTGGCGCCACTGGCGAGTTAAGTCCTTATGTATAACTGTGAAACGTTGTTATTACGCGCACGGAAGCAAATTTTGAATTAAAATTCTATTGCCGTAGAAGTGCGCTTAAATATAAAATCGAGTATGCAGCAGTTTCGCGAAGCCCCGTTTTTTTTTCGAAAAAAATTAGATTATCATTTATCGATTTAAGCAGTGTTTGGTAAAACCTGTACCTATCTTATCTTGTGGAGGGGCCGAGAAATAACTCGGACACTTCGACCCATTGGAATCTATTGTGGTCCCCTAGATACCTTACTCCTTCCCAATCTCGTTGAAAACTCTTTTCATGAGTTTTACAACGAGACTAGGTGATATGAGCCTGTAGTCTTCCGGTTTTGGATATCCAACCCCTAGGAGACTCATTCGCTTACCAGCCAGTGCATCGCATGTGCACAGAAGGTGCTCCATGCGTTCCGTATGTTCCCCACACAACCTGCACATGGGTGTCGCGGCTAGACCCATCTTCAAGAGCATGTCGTTGGTTCCAAAGTGCCCAGTAAAAGCCCCAAGCAGGTAGCGGATTTGCCCCCTGCTCATCAAACCTGTACCTATCTTAATCTCCAATATTTGGCAAATATTCACAATAATAAAAAAAAATCTTAAATAAACTCGCACTAAATACCTAGACGCCAGCGCCCCTTTTTTTTAGCATGGAGAAGTGCTCATGCATACTGCGTTACCACGGGGAAATAGTATGCATTTGTAGTTTGCATTTAGTCGCAGTTATGTGGGACTCCAACCCATTAAAACTCCACGGTGTCCTACTCCGCGGCTGTCCGTCACCGGAACCTCCTCAGGGGAGTACCCCCATCACCGGCGCACCAGAGCACACTGTGCGCCGTGACCACCCCAGGGACCAAACCAGCACAAGGGTGCCAGACGACCCCGTGTATGGCATCCTTGGTCCCCTTGTGACGGGTCAAGGTCAATGGCCCCGCCACCTACAATTTTTCGGCCGAAAGGGATAGGGAGAGCGGCCAACGCTATACCGACACTCCTCTTCCCCTGCGGCCCCACCGCGTCCATCATCAGACGGTGGTGACCCCATCCAGACTGCGGAAGGTAGGGAGAGCGGCGCACCGAAATACCGGCACTCCTCTTCCGCCGCGGCTTCCAACCCTCAGCCGCGATATCGTATGGATTTGGGAGGCCCCATACGACTTCGCGGCCCGCCTCAGTTGCGATGTCGGCCAGGCAGCACCGCAACCTACATGTTGGCCGCTACGTCGTCGGCTTATCGGCAAAACCCCGACGAGCGGCCCGTCCTCGGGTTCCTCTTCGCTTCACCGTGGGTGACCAAGCCTCGGTTACTGAGGGGTTGATACCAGCGCCCCTAGCAGCAAATTCAAACACGGTAGCCCCCATTCAACAAGGTATTTTTCAAATCTTTCGTTGAACTCAGCAGCATCAATATCGAATGTTATGTTGACGGGGTGTATACTAATAATTTTAGTTATGCTGATGATTATGGTGTTGCTGAGCCCATCGATTGGTCACTTAGGCGACAGATCGCTATATGCGAATCTTACGCGTGAGTCATGAAATCAAGTAAAATGTCCACAACCAATGAAATGACCAATCATTGGTCGATCGGATAGCGTTCAAACTCTTTGCGTTGCCGTATTCACTTACGCAATACGGCTGCTGAACAGCTCTTATAATCTTATAATAAAGAAAAATATTTGACAAGCCAATACCTAAATTATGCTTAAACTTAACCCTTAAGTATTAGTGACCTTCATTATTTGTGACCACTAAATACAATTTATCCTTACTATATATATATATATATTATCATACTAATAATATAAATGTGAATGTAAGTTTGTTTGTTACGCTTTCACGCAAAAACTATTGAATCGATCATCATGAAACTTTGTACATATTTTCTTGGAGGTATTAGAAGTAACATAGTATACATTATATATATTAAAAAAAAAATGGCTTCACTGCGAGCAAAGCCGCGAGTAAAAGCTAGTATCTTTATATATTTAAATTGAAAGAACTTAATCCAAGCGAGTACGAGTAGGTATGGTCAAAACATCCCACCCTCTAAATTATTTACTGAAACCGCAGTCCCAATGAATCTGAGTGAAATTCACACTAAAATGCAATATGTTTTTTTTTAAGAACTGCGGCTCGCAGTTCAATCCAAGTGATCGGCTACTGTTTAACCGGGCGATCCTGTGGAGACTAAACTATAGCCAGGTACAAAAACTTAACGTTAATTAGACAGTAGCGTTAACAGATAGAATTGGGTTCCGCAAATTCCGCTTTCGGCGAAAATTTCAAAATTAATCATCGAAGCTGATTGCGGCTAGTCCATATAGTAGGTATCCTGTTTTAGATTCTATGAAGCCTTTTGTTTATGAAGTGTATTTGTCTGCAAAAAGTTTAAGTCTATTTAAGCTGATTAAAAACTTCGTGTCGCTTGACGATTTGCTTATCTTTTGGCAACATTCATGTCTATTATACCATCCAAAAATTCAAGTTCAAGTCATGGTAAAAAGACGAGTTCTTGAGTGGAGACCACGTATGAGTAAACTTCAGATGGGACGTCCTTAGGTTAGGTGGAACAAAGATCTTAGCATTGTGTTAGCAACTAGATGAAAGCTGCGGAAAATCGGTACAAATAGCATGCGAATGGAGAGGTCTATGTCCAGCAGTGGACTGCTTTAGGCTGATGATGGTGATAAAACGAAACTATTACCTTTAACATGTTTTTAAATAAAATCAAAGTTCTGACGTAAAACACATAAAAAAATTACAGTCGAATTGAGAACGAGGGCGGTTCTCAATTCGAATGTAATTTTTTATTTTTTATGTTTTTACGTCAGAACTTTTTACTAGTTGAACGAGTTGCCGGTATGTGTCCGGCAACTAGTACTCCGAAAGCAGGGTAATACAAAGCTTGAAAAAGTTTAAACTCGTTCTCGGTACTTTTGTATGCTGAATGACTTTTTCTCTGTCTACAAGTTAAACAATGCATTAGGTTCTGCAAACACATTTAACTTATTACAGAACCTGTGCACGCTACTTTTCAATTAACAGCAGTGGATCAGACTCACTCGTTTTTAACCGACTTCAAAATGGAGGAGGTTCTCAATTCGACTATATTTTTTTTGTTTGTTTCCTCAAAAAAATTTTCTAGGTGAACTGATTTTGATGGAACTTTTTTTAGTCGAAAGCTGTTGCTTACCATGTGGTTTAAATTTGATGAAGAACTTCGGAGGCATACAACAGAACTCTTCAACAAATGACGGCAAATCTCTCGGGATTGCTGCAATCGCATGTCTGTGTATTGTATCGTCATCGTTTTGTGTTGACAAGACAAAAGATAAAATACGTGTCCAGTATTTTTTATTAATCTACTGGTAGGACAAAAAAAAATGTTTTAGTCAACATCCCCTTTGTGGGGCGAACAGTTCTGGAGTGGCGACGGCGTACCAAAAAAGTCAGCGTTGGAAGGCCTCCCTCTAGATGACTGTCTGGGCTGCGGCAACCCGCTGGATGTGAGACGCACAAGACCGACCGACGTGGCGACAAATGGGGCAGGTCGTCCTTCGGCTGAAATGATGTTGATAATCCCTATTGTGGAGGAATTACGAAATAGTCGTGAGAAAAGTTTTCAGGATGATTTTTATTAGCTAACACAAAAGAGAAAGATCGAAGAAATGACGGAACTGCGAAAATGATGCTATATCTAGAAAACTAGTGACTACTGAGATGATAACTAATAAAAGCAAAAGACTGATTGTGTCGGAAGGTCAGTTACATTTTAAAGAGGGTTTTACAACGAGTTGTGTGGCAATTAAGCTTGAGCGCTTAGCGTTAATTGCCTGCAGCATATCTTCGAGCCAAACTATTGTTTGGTTCGAAGATATGGTAAATGCCCGATTGACGTAAAGGCTACGTTGTTTACAGCGTTCGTCATTCGTTCCATACATGCAGTCTGCGGGTCAAATACATACGGCATAAAGCGCCCATGACACGTGAATATCTCTTGAATGTTTCCAGAATCTGTATGGAGTATTCAGTTCTAGAAGCTTTTCACAACGATGAATTTAATGCTATTTGATAATCAGTAAAAGGTAATAATAGGAACGTATAAGTAGTTCGGACTATCACCGCCGGTCATAGTTGTTCTAATTCTGCTTTGTTTCCTAAATCTCTGTTTTCTATTTCTCGTAGATACACAAGGGTTCATTAGGTGGTAAGGTGCACTTCATTGGCAACTTATCTATAGAAAGAAATACTATCGTTATGTTATTGAACTTTGCTGTCACGTTCGTTCCAGAAACCTACGCATTCTGAAAAGATGCAAAAATATACTGCAATACATCGCAACGCAGACGTCGACAATACAGCAATGATTTTACAATTGACATGTTGTTTTCCACATGTGCCCTATAAACGTGATAGAAATACAGTTCAGCCATGATGTGAATTTACATAGAGATTTTTCAATTCTTATTTGCGTGGACGGGATGAATTTGGTTCATTTGTTCCGTTCATAAAATATTCGTTTACTTTTTGAACACAATATTTCATTATGGTCCTGATTGCTCCTTGTTATGGTAAATAGTTCTGTGAAATTTAACCCATACCTACCCATGTTCCAACAGTTGTTTTTACCGTACGGCGTACGGTACTAGCAAAATGTGAAACGGGTAACTAATAAATGTCCGTTCGGGGAGCTACAACAAGGGGTCTTTGAACAAAACTTGAAGAGACACCTTTTCAAAAAGTACGTAAACCCCGCAACACCAGAGAGCCGCCTGCTTGTTTGCCACATATCCCAGTAAAAAAGCCTTAATGTATTATGTAAAGACTAAATATATACTGCAATAATAGCGCATCCCATCCGTCTGCATTTTCACATGAACATTGATTTAGCAATTGAAATGTTGACTCATTCTTTACATTTACCCTATAAACGTGACATGAGACTCAATACACCCTCATATGTATAAATTTACATTGAGACTTTTCAGTTTATACTGCGTGGTCGGTTCTATTTAAATTAATTTGTACTATTTTTCATTTCTGTTGTAGATTTGTACTGTTTTTCTTTCCACAGATTGTGGGCATTTCAGATCTAAAAGTCATTGATCCATGTTATAGTTCTGTGAAATAACAGCCTACTCTATTACCTAACCTTGTTTCAACGGTTGTTTCTGCTGCACCAGCAAAATGTGAAATGGTCTCCCCACCTAAGTACCTACCTTATATTAAATCGACATATTAGTAACAGTTTTAACCTAAATTATATGATTATATTAAAATATACTGTCACCATGTACTTGCATACAAGTTTCCTAGGTCATCGACGCATTCCCGACAAGACGTAATAGTGACCCTTTCATAAGTTAATCTCCCGAGGAACCTAGACGGGAAATCGGTTTCAAGAAAATCAAACTATTTTATTTTTCCGTGTATACGCAACTAAATTGCATTTTCTTTAAAACTGCTTATTGAGTGGTCCTCATTGCTCTTTTAGCAAAGCTTTCGACGTTACAAAATGTTATGAAAGATTTAAATGCTATAACTTAAAAGTTTTATATAGGACTACTGCACTATGTAATGTTGCATAACATGTTCTCGAACATGTTTAACTATTTGAATAAACTTTGGTATTCAATAGTTTGTGTATGTCCCATAAAATCAAAGTCCGGTTGCCAGTTTCGATTCAGTTATGTAATCAGCACAAAAACTGCATCCAAAATATCCAAATTGCACTTTTGCAGCTGTCATTCAATTCAAATGCAGCCCATACGTTGTTGTTGCTGGGTTTATTCTCATCTCAGAACACTGTGTAAATCATGTCAGGTTCATAAAATAGAAACAGTATCTAGTGACTGAAATAACATGATCATTTATTCAATCAAAATAAATATTTTTCTATAGTTACTGTTCATAAAATAAGTTAATTCAAAAAAAAAACAGTAGTGAATAGTGGACAAAGTAAAATATATTTTTATGGTACTTATATCGACAAGCCCTTGAATCGCTCTAATTGGAGTCAGTAACTTGGACATCAAAATCAACGGTTCGTATGAATAATCATTTGCAACAACTTCCAAATCTATGCAGTTCCCATAAAAATATATTTTACTTTGTCCACTATTCACACAAATATGTGTATACACATATTTTAAAACCAAACTTATTTGTCGATCAGTTTCTTGTGAAAATTACGAAATTATTCACACAAATATGTGTATACACATATTTTAAAACCAAACTTATTTGTCGATCAGTTTCTTGTGAAAATTACGAAATTATGTAAAAAATGTTTGTTTTAAATTTACTTGATTATTGATAGGGTGCCGAGAAGGGAAAAAGATCCGTACTGAATGCCAACAAAAAAACGCAATTTTTCTATTTTTCGATGATGTTACAAGACATAAGTTTTTCTTCCAGTAATTTCACAGCTTGAAGATGATGTCATCAACTGAAGTAAAATCTATGCACCGGTCACAGTACCTACAAGTTAGATACGATAAAGTTTTCCGCTAAACAGTACGTAGGCAAATCCATAAAATACTGTAGCTGTAGAATTCATAGCTCTTCGTCCATCAAACAAAAGGTCCAGCTCAAAAATCTGAAAAAAAGAAACACCATCGTAACAAAGTCCGAATTGTTTTTCAGATTTCATTTCGTATTGTGAAATAAATAAAAGCCTCCTATCAATGCACACGTCAATAGCTGTGTGGGTTCTCATTACCACTGCCAGGTTTTGTAACAAAATAATTACCAATCACTACTGAATATAAATTATTCAACTATATTAATTATAATTATCACAATAATTAATTCTCCGGATGCATCTCGTTTGAGGTTTTAGTTGTGGCTGTGGATATTATAATTGGTTGTATCGTAGTGTGAGTGCCCACGGGTATACTCGTGTAAAAAAGTATTTTTCCAGTATAAAAATTAGCCATTGCTGGATTCTAGTCTTCTACACCTGCAACTGCGCGATAATGAAATAGTCCTTATTGTCGCACGAAAACTTGTCTTTAATTATGTATTACATACTTCGATTTTTAAAACGAATAAACTATTAATTAAAAATACTTAAAAAATAAACTCACACAAATCAAAAGTAATGCAAATTTTCAGGTCAATATTTTTTTTTTTTTGAAGATATTTGCCCTGTACTAGGAATTTCTTCCTGCATCTTGGGTGCGTTAACTAACATTTAAACTCACGTACACAAGACACCCGGCTCCGGAACAACTCTCTGTAGGCCATACAAATATTTGTTCCGTGCGTAAATCGAACCCGCGACACGCAGCACAGCAGTCGATCGCTCAACCACTACGCCAACTGTGTCGTCCAATTGGGCGATAACTGTAAAATTCAGTTACAGGATTTAACCCACATTTACTAACAAACTAAGAAAACAGGTTAAACAATAGGTTGTAATAATAACATTGGTGAATTATGTTTTAAAATAATATAATATTTTTTTAGGCTTTAAAATCCAATAATATTTTTTCTTAAATAAATAACTAACACCAGTTCAAATACTACCTATTTCCCTGCAATTGAATTGATATGCCGTCAGTACAAGGGGTGCAATTCATCAGAATTTTTATTCCGGTTGATTGGCAAATATCCCGTATTCACATTTTTGATTGATTTTATACACGGTGCCCTCGGGGTAATACTGAAGTTAAAATAGCACGGTTTGCGGTTGTTTATTTACTGTTAGTACGCAGTTTTCACGTTTTAAATAAAATTAAAGCTGCACCGCTTTTTTCCAATTGGAGAATCTGCCACGATCCCACGTTTACCGGCTTTAAGAGGCTCGTTACCAACAGTATCCTTTCTGCATATTCGTTTCAAGTTATTTACGAGTATATATCTTTCTCGCTCGGTAGTTTAATCTTATGTACTGGAAAACTTATGCGTATTTAATTAACAGTGCCGGAACCAGTACTTTGCCCCAGATCCCTAAAACTAGCCAGGTGAAGTTTTTTTTTTAACTGCACAAGTAACTACCGCAAGTTCGATACCATCAAATCTCAGCGGTAACTCAGTTGCAAGTTATTTGACTTATGTAGCCAGTCCGCACCTAATCTCTTGCACACCGCACTCCGGCTGCAAGTTCGAAACATCCGTGTTACTTGCATGACGGGACTGAATTTGGATCAACTTTGTTGGCGACCACTATCGATTTGTGTCTTAATAGTGCATGGTACGTGCCAGAAATGTACGGACTATGGAGACAACCTTTTGGTAGACGGTATTTGGAAGTTCAAGTCTCGATTTGAATGAAATTCCTTTCAGGCTTAGTGAATTTTCTACAACAGGGGAGAGGTCGTTTCAGTAGCTGTATTTCTCATGTGTATCGTGACTTTAATTTTTAGCTTAAAAGATTTTATTAAATAAAGTTAAAAAAATATTTGTTTTATTGTGTTTCGGGGGCTTGACAGTGCTAGGAAGGTAAAGTAGTCATAGTGGATCTTTTGGTCTCTGAAGTTGACTGTGAGACCCTGCGCAGTCGCTATTTTTGTGTCAATGTTGAAGTAGAAGATAGTATAGTATAACTGCCTTTTTCACTCGCTTACGTTTGTCGCATCGTCCTATCTCGCTTACTCTGTGCAGTATACTCGATAACACCTAACAGATATCAGGTGCAAACACAATAATGACATTTCAGAAAAGATCTCAGTAAATTTAAAATAGAGGGAAACCAATTCCAAAATTGTTTACGCAATTAAGCTAGAACAAACAAAAAGTTTGTTCTTAATTTACCATCGGTCTAGTATTTTTTTTGTGTCTGGCTGAAAAAAGAACGGACGGAAGGCGTTGGGTCCAAGCTGGACCTAACGCCCAGAGGGCATGCATTCCGAAATTTCATAGTTTCGAAACTTCGGACCATATTTGTCTGCTTATTAATTTCGAAATTGACACCCCTTAATTTCGATACTAATTTATTAAACTAATATATTTATTTATGTTTATAATGATGTTTTATCATGTTTAAAAAGGCTTTGAGCTGCTCCAATGCAATATATATATTTTTTGCATTCTGAATTTTGTTTCTTTTTTGGTTTTCCGAATGTCCTTTCTTTGGTAATGTTCGTCGAATCGCTGAGCTCCATAAATTCTGAGTTGAGGACAGGTCCACTCATTCTGGCTGGTTCTTTCCTCAAAAGACCATTTCAGACATCAGTCTACATGGTCTTCACATGATCTAACCAAGATTTTGTCTGGACATTTATTTATTTATTAGTTTATCCTCGCACTGGAACGCTTTGCAGCAATTACACCAATGGAGCACAATGTTATAATTAAATCTGTGATTACTTTATTTGAATATAAACCATGCCCTCAGGTACCTATCCAGACAATTTTACATTTTAGTTAAGTTAAAGTATTATTCTGATTTTCCATTATATTTAACTTAGCTCCCGAGTTTCGAAATTTTTGAGGAGCCCAATTTATTAAGCTAATTTTGAAATTGAAAATGTTCGAAACTGTATGCCCTAGTCTAAGCGTGTCATAGTATATCTTCGGATGCATGTTTGCGGTACGTAACTGTGCAGAAGAGGAACGGATAAGCATCTCTTTAAATATGATATAATAATGATGGGCTTTTATAAGAAATTATTTTGCGAATAATCTCAATTTAAATAAATAAGTTTTCATTGCTTATTTTTAATTAATTAACATGTGAGCGAATATTAAATTTTGTTCCTTTGCCGTTCATAATAAGTCAAACAAGCATCTTGAGGGTTTCTACTATATCTATGCTCTAGACAATGTATCAGTCGATTTCAGCGATGGCTATGGTCGAAATGCCAAAATGTTTTGTGCATTGACATTCCGATAGCTTTTGGCTAACCCAGACATTTTTGTATTTTTCCAACGCTATTGCGATGCTTTGGTTTATAGAATGTCACTTATCTGGAAAAAAATCCAATATAAAAAGAAGTTTTGAACTATATTTTTAGCTTACCGTGCATTGTCATCCAAACCAAACGTGTATGCAAAATTTCATGTATCTATGGGTAACATTTTAAAATTTAGTTGCAAGATTTGACCCACACATACTAACAAGGTGAGTTGAATAAAGTTTTATGATTTTCATTGCTTGTTCCATCCCATTCTCGTCGCCAATGTCATTTTTATTTTCTTCTTTGGCTTGTAAAATATAGTTAAACGCCGCGGTCTGTAGTCTGACTGACGTACAGATATTATAGTAAGCAATCGGGCTTCATTGTTCTAACCTACCAGTATTGGCCAGTACTAATTAATAAAGAGGTTACATATAAATATTCCAGTAATAAGTGCGAAGTAGACGTTCTATTCTCGATTTATTCAAGCAAAATTTTCAAGTTCGAGTTCCCTAAAATTCTTCGTCCCTAAACCTTCAAAGTTCGCTAGTTGTGACCACAGACAACTATTTAGAGGGAAATAGAATAATGTTTTGGTCCGCAGCAAATGTATTTTTAAACTGGGATTCAAACTATTTTGCATTGGTGTCTATGATGCCTGGACTGGTATTTGGATTAACCACCCGTCTGCAAGTTTGCATTGAGTGGGAACTACTCCGTTTAAACTAGCTGTTGTTTACTTGTGTAGTGTATGCAGCTTGCCACTGAGTTTATTAATATTGCACGGAATTCTTTGTTTGGACAACTACACTATTTCATAAAATAAATGCGAAGAGTTAATATACTGATTTATCAAAAATTGAGAAAAAAAAGAATTTTCCTATTTATGTTTCTCAATAATAATAATATCCCCTTTGTAGTAATTATCCTCGGATAAAATACACTTCTTTCAACGTCTTTTCGAATATTTATAACATTTCTGTTATTTTGTATCTAACGGCCTCCAATTCCTTCAGCGATGTCTTTATGTCATCTATGGTCACAAATGAAAAAGTCGCACGGGCATAAGGGTGTATTCCCGCTATTCCCGTAGGCCATGTCCATGTTTTTTTATAACAAAGTACATTTTATGGTTAATCATACTATTCTTAATTTAAATTTATTGAAGTTATTTTCTACATTTTAGTTTGTTTTTTTTTTTAATTTTTATATATTTAAATTCGAAATTCAAATGTGTTGGGTATTTCGCGATGAGCTCTTGTAAATCATTTTCATGCCTTTGACACAAACTGAAGTAAACAAATATGAAGTAACTGCAATTTCCGCTTTAAGCAAAATAAATGCAGGATTCGCCATATTAAACCACATACTATTGACACTGTAAGCAACACAGTTTTCATCCCGTTGACATCGAAGCAATCAATCATGAACTTGTTTACTGGTGGCTTAATTTACTTTTTTACATTTTCTGTTGCGGTCGGCCCACCGCTTTGATTGCAATTCGACACTCGCTTTTGTAGGTGAGCAAACAATTGTTAGCCAAAGTGGTGTCAGTACGTCCACAAATGCCCACACCAGTCTCCACTTTGTCAATGCAACAGGCTTTTATTAAATTTTCAGTTTACTAAAGCCAAACGCACCTGGAATAAATTTACTGACGTGTGCTGTAATTAAAGTTTATTTCGCTGAAAGTCGTTTATTGCGTTTGGGTGGATTTGAATTTTTCACATAGCGTATACGCATCTAAGTCAGAGTTTCAGTAAGGCAAGCTACAACCAATATCTTAAGGTACACGGTTTGATAAAATTATCAGAACAATCGGATCCCATCGCTCAGGGTGACTACAGGTATATATTATGTCACCAGATTATTGCAGATTAATATTAAGTTTGTAATTAATCTTGCGAGATTATAAATTCTCGATAATGTAGTAAACAGATCATTTCAAATCCCAACAAAATTATATAGTTCAGAATATACCCGTTACTTATTGAGATGAATTAGTATACAATATCACGCGTTTTTTTTTTATATACACGCAGAGTAAAGTTACACCAAGCTTAAACCTCAAAAAATGTTTGCTTAGTACTTAGAATCTTGTGATACTAGTTGTAACTTTCCTCTGAGTTTGATAAAAGGGCAGTTGTTTGCAATAAGCCGGTGACAAACATATATATACTACATCCGATTAGTTTAGTTAAAACTTTTACAGTATCTTACAAACTACACTTGAGAGCAAAGTTATCGCACACAAACTGAGCAGCTTCCGCGGGTTTAGTATTCATATTTCAGTATATAACGATAAGAACCTTCACTTGTAATCGTTTGATAGTTTATTTAACAATTATACAATCAGCAACGGATAGCAAAAATATGCTTTTCCGAACGCTCATTACAGCGTATGAGTGCACGTAATTTAAGAGGGTAGTTTCGGATAAAGCGTCAGGAACTGTTGAATATACAGACTTTTTTTATACGTAAGTTTTTGTTTGTTTCAAACAAGAACTTACCGCATTTTAAAAACGCATACAGTATTATTTGATTATAAGCTTTATTTTCATATATTTGTGATTTAACTTCAAATTCCCTGCCGGTGTCTTTATTTCCTGATAGCTACAACCTTGAGGTCTTTAAGTCAAGAGTAAATTGGTTACTTCTAGACAAGCGTGCTTTATCAAACACACATCATCGCTTACCATCAGGCGAGATAGCGGTCAAACACGAGCCTATCGATAAATAAAATATAAAAATAAAATAGTTGGTTGTGCGATTGTTTTGTTCTGAGAGTACTTATTAAATTTTATTTATAACTAGCTGCCCTCCCTCAACTGGCTACCTACCTTACCCGACCCTACCTACCTTACCCATCCCTACCTACCTATCCTACCCTACCTACCTATCCTACCCTACCTACCTACCTATAGTACCCATCTACCAACCTACCTACCCTACCCTACCCTACCTAACTTCCTACCAATTTGTTTTTTTTTTTTGGTGTAAAACCATCTTCGCATTATTGCCTTTCTAATGAAACGGTTTTATCACTTGGTCCATGTCACAAGCAGAACGAATTTAAGCTTTAAATGTCCGTGAAAGTATTTCATTAAATTAATTTCGTCTGTACAATTTACGGAGCTGGAAAAATCCAAACTGTTGCTATTCTGAACGTTGCATTCAAAATGTTATGTTGAAATATTTGTTCAATACAATGTGAACATATAAATTTGATATTCTGAATTATTATGGATTGATGTAATTAATCGCAATAATCTATAATAATTTAGAATCAAATTCAATATTTTTGTGTGCAACATTAATATGCCTTAAAATTGTTTATGACGTGTGGCAACACACGTTTTTCTTTGTCACTTGTGTAAATTACGTCGAGTGTAACGACCATTGGATTTTTCTCTATTTTAAATAAAAGTAAAAGAGAGAAAGTAAAATATGGGTTTTCCATATTTTACTTTCTCTCTTTGTTTTATTCCAAACATATTATTTTTATCAATAGTCTGGCATTTCATTCTTGCAGGATGCCACACCTACCCGTTGTCTGGATAGTAATATTGACTTCCGTCTTGTAAGCTTTTGTAATACCCAGACACTCTATTAATAGATTCTGAACTTATTAAGAGGAAATGCGGGAGGAGAGAGCTCCGACTGAATTTCCTTAGTAAAAATCATAATTAGAGATTTTTCTCTTGCCTATTTCCTCCTCCAGAATTGGAAAATTTTAAAATATATTCCATAAATTGATTAAAGAAGATATATGTTGTGCTTCTATGTTTCTCTTTTTTCATTTATATTTGTCAAATTTGTACACTAGGCCTCTGTTGACAGCGCAATTTTGAGCATTTTTGAGGGTTATAGTGCTTATAAAGTTAATGTATTTATCAAAAAGAAAAACATAGGGCACAGTGTATATCTTTCTTTTTAAGTTTATGGAATATCTTTTAATTTGGTCCAATATTGTTGGAGGAAAGAGGCGGGAGCCAAACCTCGAATCATGACTTTTTACTTAGGATCAGTCGGATGTCTGCGACCGACTTAAAGCCAACAAACAGCTTTGATAAATTTAGTGTTGATATTTCTAGAGTGTTCAAGTTTTTAAAGCAGCTAACGTTTTTTCTAAGGATTCGGATTTTACAGCTATAAAAATATTTAATAATAATTTAAAACTTGACGCTTACAAATTAGTTGTTATATTGCATGAGTAACATAGTAATTAATTAAGGTTGTGAATTAGATTTTTTTATTTCATACGTACGAAGTTGTCGCGGCATGTAAAATGAGACACATCACCGACTTCTTAGATTGTCGCGATTATACTAGTTAAGTTACTTAACTCATTAAAGTCAGTGACCGTGATAAATAAGTTCGTTAAGGAAGGTGTCACATGTAATGTTGCATATAATTATGAAAGTTAGATTTTCTTCGTTCTACACACTATTTCTTAACAGTAACATTATAAGCGGGATATTTACCATGTTTAAGTTTGTTGTGTAAAACCCGAAAGAGTGCCGAAAAAAGTTCGCGAGCGGAGTGAGTTCGTGTGTCGGGAACAGATTCGAGTTGTGAGTGACTGATAACTTCAGTTTATCCGTCATCATGGTGCTTGCAACAGCCCCGAAATATCGGAAACTCGCAACAAACAGTAAACATGGTAAATATCCCCCTTAGTTTAAAAACTTATAGACTATTTCTTATTTATATTTAGCCTGAGTTGCCCTGCAGTGTGACATTGCGCACAATGTGCTCTATCCAGCAGTGCGAAGGCCTCCTTTTTTTTTCCATTTCGCCGGGTTTAGGCACATGGTACCAGTCGATATTTTCTTATATCAGAAATATTTTTAACAAGCCTATTTTGACCGAGGGTTTCTTTCAGTGGTCATGCCTTAGACGATTGGAGAGACTGATTTTTGCTTCAAACAAACTTAGAATGTGGGCTTTAATTTACTTCACTTAAAGATGAACGATTTCATAAGAGACGATAGCGCAAGCGGAGCGCAGTGGTGGCCTAGAGATATCGGCCGCAACTTAAAAGTTGTAGGTCGCAGGTTCAAACCCAGGCACGTTATTGCACCACTACGGCTCTCAAAACGCTGAAGGAAAACATAGTGAGGCAACCGGCATGTCCTAGAAACAAAAAATCGAATACATGTGAAATCCAACAAAACGCATTGGGCCCGCGTGGTGGATTACGGACCATTATTCCCTCTCTCAGAGAGCAGGCCTGTGTCCCAGCAGTGGGAACATTAAAAAGACTGATGATGATGATGGTGATGATAGCGTATTGTTTTTAAGGAGTTAGTCACGCTAAGCCTATGATGGTGTCTTAGCTGCGTAAATTACCCTTAACTCAAGCGTTCAGCCAGATCATCATGAAAAAGCCATCAGTACCGATGCGACGACTTGAGATTACATATTATCAAGCTAAAGAATCTTCTGCCAAACTTATAGACATTTGCGGCTCAGTCGAGTATGTGACTGTTAAAAAAATAGCAAGTCAAACTACCAAGTTCGAGTTGGAGTTAGGCATAAGTCATGCTGCGGAATACGGATCAAATACTTACACTTTGAAGAAACACTTTAAACAATTTACAAAAACTTTGAACAATTCACTTACCTTGCTCTTTTTAGTACCTACATGAGCTTTTAGCGCTATTAAATGAAAGTAGGTACGTCGAGTGAGCTCAGCCAACAAGTATGTTAGTCAAGTCAACTGTTACAAGACGATGTCGGCGATGCTTTCCGAAGTCTAAACTGTCCAATTTCTTTTAGCGGTATTAACTGCAAGTAGGGACGTCGAGTGAGCTCAGGCAACAAGTATGTTAGTCAAGTCAACTGTTACAAGACGATGTCGGCGATGCTTTCCGAAGTCTAAACTGTCCAATTTCTTTTAGCGGTATTAACTGCAAGTAGGGACGTCGAGTGAGCTCAGGCAACAAGTATGTTAGTCAAGTCAACTGTTACAAGACGATGTCGGCGATGCTTTCCGAAGTCTAAACTGTCCAATTTCGTTTAGCGGTAACTGCAAGTAGGGACGTCGAGTGAGCTCAGGCAACAAGTATGTTAGTCAAGTCAACTGTTACAAGACGATGTCGGCGATGCTTTCCGAAGTCTAAACTGTCCAATTTCTTAATCCTTCATATTCTTATTTTTACATATTCCGAATTTTTCATATTCAAAAATTTATACTTTCTCTTTATTACATGTTCCATTTTATTCCACATTCTGTATTTTCCACATTTAAGTACAATCACAATAAAAAAATTGTAACAGATTTTGTTCCACACACAATTTAACTTGTGGATGACCAAAATCTGCTTTGATTTGTGGAGTTGTTCTAGTGAACGCCATAGGACAACCAATGCTTTAGAGGGAATTTATTCTTTTTCATACATTGTCTGAAACAAGAGGCATTATATTTCTTTTATTAGCTTATACTGTCCCACTGCTGGGCAAAGGCCTTTATATTATGAAAAGATAATAAAAAATTGCCTAATATACGCGTAGCAAAGTCATTGATGATTTATTAAAAAGCGCAATATCACCTGAAGAATATTTAAAGAAAATATAACATGTTGGTTCAAGTAACAGTATTGATACGTGAACCATAACACTTCTTTAAAAAAAAACAGGTTCCTTTTTATTTCAGAAAATGTTTATAAGGGAATGAATTGTTGTCACCCATCTTTTTATACATGTACATACGTAGTATATAGTTTATATTGTGCTCTAGATTTTTTTCTTTTTCTTTCTTTGATTTATTTGCTGAAATAAATGGTTTTGATTTTAAGTTTGATTATCAGATGAAAAAATGTTTGACAATCGGTTATTTTCCTTTTTGTATCGAACTGTACTCATTCGGAAAATTTTGGTGTTAGGACAATAAACAATTAAGAAAACTAAGAATTCGGCAATATAAGAATTTGAAAAAATAATAATTAGGAAAAATAATGTTGCGTATTTTAAAGAATTTGTAAAATAAATAATATGGAGAATACCTAATTTGGATTTTGGCGCTGACACCACCAAGACAGTCGTCCTAAAAGACACAATTGATTATGGAGGTTTAAAAAAAGGCTAATACAAAGGTTGATAATTTAAAAAAAAAAACTCCAAACAAGGATGTTTTCGTTATCTAGATGTCGAAGTAAGAGATTCAGAAAAGTAAAATCTCAACAAGAAACTTCTTGTTACTAGCTACAGTTATAAAAAAATTTCCTTATGGTTGTTACGAAGGTAGAAGTTGTTTACAACCAACTTCTGAATGAAAAACTCTGTAATGTAAAGCTTTGCTTACCAATCTTGCTCACACGTACACGCAACAAGGCATACAATTGTAATTCAACTTTTTCATTCCACGAAATCCCGTTGAGATCTAGATCCTAACAGGATATTTTAATTTCTCGCCATTGTATAAAGTAAATTCTTGATTGACAACGGAAACATTCGGCGATTGCATTCACTTGCAACATACAAAGGATAAAGTGGCTCGCGATCGGCGATCAGACAGAAATCCACATCGCGTCTTTCATGTCGCATGTGATTGGTCGATTGATGGGGTCTAAACTCTTTGCCTTGACGAATTCACTTGCGCAATTAGGCTGCTGATGTTCTTTTTTAAAACCCTGTGCCTTTCAATGCAGACCTTTCTGCGCTGATAATTAGTACAGCGGCACGTAGCCTTCCGCTGTACTTGAGCGATGCAGCTGCTTTATATGTAGACTGGCCTTAATTGTTGTTTTTGTTTGTCCTCAGCTGGAACGTGCCAACCGCCGCTACATACTAACGCAAGGTCCCTTGGCATTCACCGTGGGCCACTTTTGGTTGATGATCTGGGAACAAAATACTAAAGCAATACTAATGCTTAACAAAGTGATAGAGAAAAATGAGATAAAATGCCACTGGTACTGGCCACAAGGCATTGGCGAAACTCACAAGATGACCTTCAGTGACGTAAAATTGGCTGTCGTCTTGGAGAAAGAAGAGGACTGTTGCTACTATTCTACTAGGTTATTCAAGTAAGTGCTTCTACTAATTCTATCTGTCACTCGCATATCAATGCATAGTCTAAACTACTGATTCGATTCGCAGGCACTTCTAAAGATTTTCTATTTTTTTGTAAACATAGGTAGTTACAGCGTGTGAGTTGTTAAGGACCTTCCTATCGGTTGAATTTTGCTTTGTAATAATCGCCTATCGGTGCGATACAAATCGAATTGCGTCGAGCCATAAGGTCGCTTACAATATTGGGTTGGAATTACGAATGGGAAATAATAAAATGATGTCTGTAAAGTACATTAAGTTAAAAAAAAGTTCTGGAATGGGGACCCCGAACCGGCAGACGATGCGTTGGAAGGCCTCCCACTAGGTGGACCAATTACCTGGTTAAGGTTAAGGGAATCCGCTGGATGCGAACGCACGGGATCGGTCAATGTGGCGACGCGTGGGGGAGGCTTATGGCCAGCAGTGGACGTCTTTCGCCTGAAATGATGATGATGTCATAAGTAGGTGCCTAAATCATGTATTTAAACGTTTTAACTCATATTAATGCCTCCGTTGTTATACTAACGTAATGCCAGTGGAAACTGTATATATATATATATATATAACCTGACAGCACCAGTCAAAACCAAGCTTAGCCAAATCCGGGTGCCAAAAGCTAAATTAACTCCAACTAAATACATCTCCAGTAGCAGACAATTCAATTGGGTTATGGTGCACAAGCCACAGCACACCTAATTAGAATCGGCTTAGAATCGAGTGGGCCCAAAAAATATTACCTTCGATTTGTGAATTAAGAATTTTAAGTTGAATATTTTTAAAACAGTGGTAAGAGCAGTGGTGGCCCAGTGGTAACGGCTGCGATTTACAAGTGGTGAGTCGTGGGTTCTAGCCCAGATAGGCACTTAACTTTGTGTAAATTATTTAATCACTGCTGCTTTCAAAACGGTGAAGGAAAACATCGTGAGGAAACCGGCTTGTTCTAGAACCAAAAATTCGAAGACTACTACTACAACAATTCGAAAACTGTCCAAAAGGAGTTTGTATATTGATATTCTGGCTCGTTTTGGACATTTTTGTTTGTGAACTATTCGTTGATTTACATATGCTATTTCAGTTATGAAGAAATTCCAGCCATCAATTTTTGAGTGTAAAAATATTTTTAAACATCCAAGTAGTTTTGCAGGAGTATCCTAAAGCAGCGAAAAAATATCGTGTTGTTAATTATTTTTTTAAAGCAAAACTATAAGTCACACGAAAAAAACATCACAAATAATTATTAAATAATAATTTTCACAAATAATGTACATGAATCAATAATATTATAATAAAAACATATTTTTTTCAAAACTAGTATGTTTAGAGGACCAAAAGAAGAAGAGGAGAAAGAAGAAGATGGTCATGTAATTTATCAGCAGATGATATAATCTGAGGCCTTCATCGGATCAAATCTAAAATGACTCTTAGCAAAGAAATTGCGGTACATTAAGATTAGCCGTTGCTAAGGAGTATGCTTTAGAAAGTAACCGTTTTACGGCACTAAAGCGGTGGAAGACCTTTAACCAACAGAAACAAAAGTAAAACTATCTGAAAGGGCTTCGAAAGAACGTTATATGAAAGCTAAGATTGGTTGTGCCCGAGTTCCCAAACAATTAATTTAACATGTAATGGCGAATAAAAAAACAATAAACTAAAGAAGATTTAATAAACCAAAAATAATGACAATAATTTAATAAACCAAAAGTATTTTCGAAAAGGGCTTTTTAAGCACTTTATTTTATGTTCTTGAAGCTAAGATCAATTGTGTCCAGGTTTTGAAATATATAGGCGCACGCGCACGAAGGGTTCCGTACCAATATCGCAAAAAACTGCAAAAAAAACATGTTTGTTGTATGGGAGGCCCACCTAAATATTTATTTTATTCTGTTTTTAGTATTTGTTGTTATAACGGCAACAAAATCATCTGTGAAAATTTCAACTGTCTAGCTATCACGGTTCATGAGATACAGCCTGGTGACAGACAGACCGCGGAGTCTTAGTAATAGGGTCCCGTTTTTACCCTGTGGGTACCTTTTTATGCAATTCATTTTATGCTAAGGAATCTACGACTAATTATGTTTCAGTTCTGAAATATAAAGTACACGGTTATTATTCGATGAGTTGAGACAGACCGCGTAAAAAAATACCAAGAAGGCTTATATTTTCTGAAATAGGTTTCTCAAGTCCTTAATTTTTTGTAATTGAAGCTAATGTTAATTGTGTCACAGTTTTGAAATATTGGGGTAAACGTACACTGACATTATCCTGATGAGTTGAGACAGATCGAGTAACCAACAGCAGTGAGATTCATATTGTCTAAAAGAGCTCTTCATGCACTTAATTTTATGCTACGGAAGCTAATACCAATTGTATCCCCCTTCTGAAATATTCGAGTAAACATAAAATGGCATTATTTTATTGTTATGAAAACTTAGGTTAATTATGTCATAGTTCTGAAATATTTAGGTAAATGTACACTAGCATTATTTGGTGAGTGCGGTTAAGACAGTCTTTGTTTTCATTACGACTTATTTGTATCATATTTAACTTAATATTTTGATAACTCTTTCATACCCACCTACATTCTGGAATGTCATTTTCATTTCATTCTCTAATTCCAATAGTACCGCTAGTAGCTGACCTAAGTCCGATTCATGAATTAGAATTCATGAATCGGACTTAGGTCAGCTCACAAATATAAAAATCTTAAAAAAAAATACGTGAGTTCATAAAAATATCACGACATAAATCAAAGAAATGTAAATTCTGTAAGTACTCATCTGTACCAGTGTGGGACGCGTAGGCCAACAAATTGACACCAAGGTCGCGTACAACGGGTCCAACGCGCCAACTGAACGAGCCGATCTAATTGCTTCATTGACAACAGATTCAATCAATGAACAAGTTATAGTATCGTAGGGTAAAATCTTTGTTATTATACCCGTCTCTCCTCCCCAGATACTGGTTAAGATAGTACATATTTTTCCACTAAAGAAACCTGAAACGATATTGTAATAAACAGCTCAAATGGCCTTGAAAAATGTACTTTTACCAAAATGTATGGCCGATACTGAAACTTGCGGACCCTTAAAGCCTGGCCACTACGTTGTTTTTACTTTGTGCTCTAAAAGCTCACACGTGACTTCCAAATTCCTTAGTTAAATATGTGCCGTTGATTCGTTGTATATGTTCTCAAAGATCGTCCTTATTTCATTAGTTTTAGTAATTAATTTACTACGGTTACACACGTCTTCGGTCACTCTTTTTTTATCGATAAAGAAAAAGAGCTTATGTGCCTACTCATACCTAAAGAAAAATAAAAGAGAACTCAAATAAAAAAATATGGAGTATATGCAACACATCTGTGCAAAAGGGCACTCTCACAGCATCAGTATAATGCTTGGATTCGTGTGCGAGACAGAATCACAGTAATTTTTAAAACTTTAGTTGTCCTACAACGCCATTCCCTCCTCTCCAACAGACTCTACGATCTCGAAAGCGGCGAGTGCCGCGATGTCATGCAATTCCACTACACTACCTGGCCCGATTTCGGGGTCCCGAGTTCGCCCACCGCATTCCTCCAGTTCCTGAAGAGGGTGCGCGAGTCAGGGGTCTTGGATCCCACTGACGGCCCACCAGTGATCCACTGCAGTGCGGGCATCGGAAGATCTGGCACATTCTGCCTTGTCGATTGCTGCCTTGTCATCGTAAGTATTATTGGCAATGTGTAGTTGTTCTTTTTAATTTACTGTCATTTCCTAAGTAATTGCCACTATCTTTCCACTTAACACTATCTGAACCAGAACATGGTTACTTTTTTACTTTTATTGCTGTTGTTATTTACGACTCTATGATTTGATTAGCACGAAAGTGATTGTTTATTTTATTTCGCATGTCCAGTGAGTTGCGGGCAGTGAAACAAATGGTGGAAAATTACAGCTGTGAATCTATCAAATATTTTATTCAAGCACCATTTTGATGCTGCATATTTACTCTAGTTATTTTCCAATATCTTGGAGAGAAGCAAGCATGTTTCCTCCATAAGATATGTACTGTTCGGGTTTCTGCATTCAAGAAATAATTAGTTAGTTTTTAAAATTTGAAATTCGTTCTAGAAGGTAGTAGATAACTCTATTGTAGGTCGACGAGCGCAGTTTTTTACTGAGAAGAGTTATAAATATGTAATGGCGGTGGACACACGTATGTATACATAAATCGTCTGCCTATGGCCGTTGCATTTCCACGTAGACAGCGATCGGGTGAATACGTCTACTATCTACTACTTTCAAATATTTTGATTTTTATTTTCAAAAAGTTCAAAGTCTCCTTCAAGATGTCTGAACCTAAGCCGTCTGCTGCTGTTCTCGAAGCTCTTATTGCAGTTAGTGCACCGCTACTTTAATTGTTTTAAATTTATATCAAAGCTTTTTTAACGCTTTTTTTTTTCTGAATCGTTTGACGGTTGTTTCGTCTAGTATAATAAGAGTAATACTGCGGTTGTGACATATGTTTAAAGACGTGTTTTAAAATTTGCCGACTATTATCCAATTACTTTTTTCGGGCGTGAAAGTGTTTACAATCAATAACTCCTCTGAATTTAAATTCATTCTGAAACCGAGCTGTAGCACATTTTTGTGCTATTTCTTCTTTCCGAAACAACGTCTAAAAAAACGATACTTCGTGATCTTTAAATTTTGTAATAGCCTTCCTATATTTAGTTTCACTGTGGATATGAAAGTGAGACTTTTGGCTGAAACAAAACCAAACATGAATAGGGGTATCCAATGTTTAGTGTGACTTCAAAATCACAGCGTTAGAATCAACGTTTAGATGTATTATTTAAAATTCTTACTGGACTTCCAATCCACCAGGCCGAGACGGAGGGAATGGAGAACCTGGAAATTCAGGAGACATTGCTTGAGATGCGTCGCCACCGTATGGGATTGATCCAGACACCAGATCAGCTGCGCTTCTGCTACCAAGCGGTCATCGAAGGAACCAAGCGATTGGATCCTAGCTACGTAAGTCTTTTACCAACTTCTTTTATAATAATATCATATATTTCAGACTATACTGTTAAAAAGTAAGGTTTAAGGTCATGTTAGTGACACTTCACTTTGTGCTGTCCTGTGGTGGAAGTATGGCACTTATCCACTTAAGGGAAGGATTACCACGTCATGCTACAAATAGATTTCTTCATGACGAGGGTGTTATCTGTTATGGTAAATAGGTACACGCAGCACGGATGTCTTGCAGTTGACACTATGGGCCAATAAGTGCACCCTCGTCGGTCGCAGGTACTCGCGATTGTGATTGTGGGCAGACATCAAGAATATCTAGAATGTCGATTGAATCTAGATAAATTTTTATTCTATCATCGATAGCGATGGCATTTCGCTGGGCGTTCTTAAGACGATATATACGCCACAATGTTAACGCAGTACTGGCCGTGCGTCCGCTCGGAGCCAAAATATCAATATTGAACCTCCTTTTGAACAGTTTTGGTTGCAAAATATTATTTGATTTACTTTTCAGTTATGAAGAAATTCCAGCCATCAACTTTTCTGTGTAAAAATATTTTTAAACATCCATGTCGTTTTGGAGGAGTATCCAAAAGTTGCGAAAAATATCGTGTTGCTAATTTTTTTTTAAAGCAAAACATTTTTTTTACGAAAAACCATGTTTAAAAAATAATGTACCTACACGAAACGATGATATTTTTTTTTTCAAACCTTTTAACCTAACCGTTACTAAGGAGTACGCTTTATAAAGTTACCGTTTTACGGCACTAAAGCGGATGTAGGCCCTTAACCATTTAAGAAATTTTTCCAATCGCTGTGGCGAAGCTTACGATGATAGAATGTCATTTGTCTAGAGCCTCTGAAGTGGATCTCTTTCGGCTTTGAGGATAATTATGTTCAGCTGTAACATAAGCTGTGTGAGTTATAGATAATTCAACTCATCTTTGCGCGCGGCGCTATGTGTGGGTAGTTGTTTGCTCGGACGACGACTGCCGCGTCACTGCCGCACAAATGCATAATGTATAATTCCAAGCGCACGCACACATGGCGCCGCGGGCACAGATGAGTTGAACTATATATAGATATAGTGGTATTATTGACCCTCGTCCGGGTTTTATGTAACATGTCCAGTCGAGGCTCTTTGAAATTCAATTTCGTTAACCAGTATCCAACTTTGCAAAAAATAACACCATTTTCGGATTTTGTATTCCATTCACGTTCTGATATTTCGGTTCCAATTGGAACTGCTGAAAATATTTTTTAGTATAGTGCCTGGCTGGAGGCTCTAGTTTAGTCTCCAAGAAAGCCCGGCTAAGCAGTAGGTAAATCTTTTTATTTATCTGGGAGACAAAAATTACTTTAAAAAAGAATGTCTTGTATGGCGACTAATCAATATCAAGTTATGCTACGCTGTGCTATGCTTAGCTAAAGTATTTTTTACTGGTGTTTTTCTGCAAATCTCTTAAAGCTGCGCGAGTCATGGTTTGCGAACCAGCATGTTTTTTGCTTGAATGTGACGCTAGCGAAATATAATACACAAGCATATTTTTTTGCATTTCTCGTGAAAATTTAGACGGAACTAGCTAGAAACAGCATAGCTTCATGTTGATTAGTCAAGCTTAGTATTTAGTTTCGGATCAAATGAAATTAAATAAATTGGTAGATTACTTCTTCAGCGTTAAACAATATAATACCCCAAGCAATTTTACTTGTGAATTGACAATTATTCTATTTCTGTTGCAGAAGGACGAGGATGATCTAGAAGAAAGCATTTACGTGATGGTTGGAGACGACGAGGCGCCCCCGCCTCCCCCACCCCGCGCGGAGAGCCTGACCCGCGCCCCCGCGCGCCCTCTGCCTGCCATCCCTACCAGCGAGTCTCTCGGTACGTTCTGGAAGCTTCTACGATCTCGCTTCCGCACACTAAAGTGAACCAACCTCGTTCTTTTGTTTTCAACGTTGAATTGCTTTGCCACCCCGTTGATTTGCAACCGTCTTCCTCCTTCGACTGTCCTCAAGACAGAGCGAAGAAATCCTTCCCACGAAGGAATTCGTTTTGTTTTCATTGTAGTCTTTGCGAAATGCTGTGCTCTTATACCAGTGACTGGGAGATATAAAAGATTTACCAGTGATTCAACTGCAACTCATTACGATTCGGATTAGGTTTTATAGATTAATTATGTCTGAATTATGTCTAGGTCATGATGAGAGACTGAGCTCTTTTTAGAGAATCAATGGAAGCTTTTCTAAATAAATTGTAACTGAACATAATTGAACTTAGCTTTACAGCTTCGCAGTTTTCATAACTTATACACAACGCGTTTGAGCGTCCGCGAGTAAAACTATCTTCATATCGATGTGCGTTGTTCGTGTTTTAGTATGTCGATGTTTCACGAGTTTATTTCAAGGTCATAGGAACTTGTGTAAACAGGGCTTGCAATAAATGTCTCGTCCACCGCTTGAAGATGAATTTCTTTCAGTTTACCAGCTGTAATTTTGTTTATAAATTATAGATTAAGCTGTGGATAGACCCCCAAAAATTTCGATGTCCTACTCTACGTCCAGCATGTTATGTTACATTTGACAGATGCACGATTATGAAGTTTCATAATTATTAACTGGCAACCATAGACAATAAAAACAATATTTCAGGGATGCTTACAGTAGTGAAGCGATGTGCTGATTCGCTCCGTTATTCCGTTAAATTAAAATTAACAGTTAAATCGAATTTACGTAGCAGTAAATATCACAGTGTAAAGATGTGAAGGTTAAAAAGTAATTATGGATATAAAAATATAGAAAAACAGCAATTAAAATATTTATTTATTTAATACTTTAAGCACATAAACGTACAAAGGCGGACTTAATGCCTTAGGCATTTTCTACCAGTCAACGATTTTACGATTTTTTATTTTTTTATTTACGATTTCATTATGATGAATCGTTGGATCTCCATTTAAACTGCAATCATTACTTCAATCCTGAGTAACATTATTATTATTAATTCTTGAGTGCGCAAATTGTCAAACGCAACATCACGATCTCAATCAGACAATATCTGCATATATATTGTGCCTGTTATTAATATTTACCACCTGTATGTGCATTATAGGTGCAATTTTGATTTCATTTCAAATAATACAAAAAAGAATACCAAATAATACTGTTAAATCGATTAATTTTTTTTAATTGATAACGTCGTTTGTTATAGGAAATCGAATAGGTACCGTATTCGTTCATTACTAAATGATTCGCTTTTGAGCTGTCAAATATAAAATTACAGGCTGGACGAGTAATTTTTCATAAGTTTTAACCAGTTTCTGAAAGATAGACCCCAAAAGTTTTGATGTCCTAATTTTTCGTACGCCATTATACATACAACCGGTTTTTGTAAGACCAAATCATAATATAACTATGAGAAAAAAAAATACAAAAAAATGACTTGTCTTGATTTTAGGAGCTCTTGAATGGGTTGGCGGAAATCGCAACCAAGAATAACTTGGCAAAATGAATTTTCAGTGACTTTACAATCCTTGGCGACCGTTTCTTTGTCACCTTGCCTCTGCTCTGCGGATACTGAAACAGCTTGCCGCCGCTCATGCCAAAAGGCTTCTGAAAAGAAACCTGGCTTAATCACAACATATCCTATGTTCTATGACCTTAGATACATTTTGCTAAGAACAGTGGAGCTAATATATCTCACATGTATTTCCACAGGCAACTTGAACTTGTCAGCACCGCAAGACTCTAGCTCTGATGAAAGCCCGCCGACTCCTGTTTCGCGAGATGATTCGCTTTCGGCTTCATCAGCTGACGACGAAGACGACGAGCCCGCCTCGTCCATGGCTGAAAGGTTTGTGTCTGACATGTTTCATAGGGCTGTGAGAAGCGCTTGCATACAGAACATGAGGAATCGAGGACTTTATTCTGAACCTCTCCATCCATCACTTGATAATGTGGATGAAGAAGAGTAGGTTTGCAGATTTATAGTGTAGGTCATTGGGGTTTTTAGATTTATATTGTTGTTTTTTTAGATTTATAGTGTAGGTTATTGGGGTTTTTAGATTTATAGTGTATGTTATTGGTGTTTTTAGATTTATAGTGTAGGTTTTTGGGGATTTTAGGTTTATATTGTAGGTTTTTGGGGTTTTTAGATTTATAGTGTAGATTTTTCGGATTTTAGAATTATAGTGTAGTAGAAAAATAATAGTCACATATATAAACAGATCTAGTCGATTGAAGAGATTATATTATATATTTTATATAATGCGTGTTTACGAGATTTCAGATTTATAGTATTTTTGGACTTCAGCTTAATAGAGCAGTGTTATAGGATTTTCTTAGAAGAAATTGCTTTTAGGTGCTCATTTCATATAATAGGAGATAAATTGGTAGTTATTAAGTAGTTTTAGGTAGTCAACAAGTAATTCGATAAATGGTTCTAGTCATATTTTATTTTTTTAATGATGTGCTCGAGTGAGTTTGACCATTATCTCGCCTGATGGTAAGCGTTAATGTGGTCAACTGTGAAGCTCGCTTGCCTAGAAATAACCTATTTAGTCTTGACTTTAAGACCACTAGGTTTTAGCTTTCAGGAAACAAAGACTCCGGCTGGGCATTTCAGTTCATAGCTGTGCGCACAATGAATGTATTCGCAAAACGCGTTGTGCGAATGTGTGGGATGTACCGATGGCGCATTGGCGTCAGTGTAGTCCGATAATGGAACAGGCTTGGCGGAATCAAAATGTGCAGTTCCATCACAGAATCCCCGAAATGTAACCGATGCAACTCGGCGTCGATTTTCGAAACTGTGAGAGCTTTGACGCGACCATTGCTTCGTTGTCAATAAGCCTCTTGCCCGTCTGACAATCGACACAAATGCATCAATCAAGCTGATATTTTGGAGATCCAACCCAGAGGTGAGCAGCAGCCTAAATCGGTAGGGCAAAGGGTATAACTTCATGAAAGAGTATGACAAATTCCTTTAAAATAATTAAATGTTGCCAAAAAATATTGGACGCTTTCATTGGTGAAAATACTCTTTTCGAAAGAGTCCATTATTTTTGGCAATATCTTATTATTTATAAGGAATTTGTTATACTCTTTCATGGAGTTATACCCTTTGCCCTGCCGAATTCATTACGAAATTAGGCTGCAGTAATCCATGCCTGACCGAACTTGCGCTTTATAAAAGTTGAGCAGCTGTTCCGGCGTGAAGTAAGCACCTCACCTTTGCAAGGATCCCCAATTTTCTGCAGCCAGCTGAGCCTTTATATATATATAATAAAGGGAACGAAACTGAGGATCGCTGTCAACGGAACACCAAGAAGTTCGAGATGGCCCGTTAACGGCACGGAAAGATGGAGCCGGGTGGAATTGGTTCTTTTTAGTGATAAAAAGTAGTCTTAGCAGCATTGAAACTGACAAGAGTGGCATCGCCCCATTCGGAGACAGCCTTCAAGGACAGATTCAAGCGCTCAACCATGACCTTCCGGAGGATACGTATCTGTGTTGTCGTCGTTGTACAACAGTGTTGTCGTCTGCATACTCAAATGTTTTAGCTGATCATTAATGTGACCACCGACCCCTGAGGGACTCCGGCGTTAATGTCTGCAATGCAATCACACAGATCACTAGGCAGATCGAAAGAAGAAAGCTTACCAATACGGCTATCGCACCAGACCCTGTCGAAACCCTTCGAGATATCGAGGGAGACGGCTAGTACTTCGCCGTGTCTCTCGATGGCCTGACTCCAAATGTGAATGGCATACGCTAGAAGTGGACTGATTTCGGCGGCGGCGAAGCCGTATTGGCAGTCACTCAGGATGTCCCTAGCTTCTAGGTATGCCAGGAACTTACTGTTGAGTACATGCTCCATACTCCTACAGAGGAAGGACGTTACAGAGATGGGTCTATAGTTAGCCAGATCAACTCGACTGCTCTTCTTGGGCACACATTGTACCTTAGCTTGCTGCTAAGCCTTCGGCACTTGGCCAGTCAAGATCGGCGACAATCCAGACGCACAAGTTTTAAGTACAATTGCTGATATCCCGTCGTGGCCACTACCTTTTTTCACGTCAAGGATACACAGTTTCCTACGCATGTCCTTTTGATGGTCTCACATCCATTAGGAAATGTAGAGGGCCGTGCGCCACCAGAATTCAGAAGCGAAGATTCCGCTAAAGGTTTGCCTTTTCTTCAGCGGGGTGGGCCAGTGACCTGTCGGGTTTCAGCTGTGGTAGTGGTGAGGAGCGACAGAAGTTTGTTTCAACCGACTTAGCCAGGGATCAAAACGCTTTGCTGGGTATGAAGCAAGTTTAAGCCTGATTCTGCTAATGTGGTCAAACCGTGCTCTTCGCATCACCTTCTTGTAGAACTGGCAGCCGTGTTGAAGGCTCTCTTCTTCTGACACACGTCATTTGCCTTGCGCATTCGAGCGTCTGTGTGTGTTGGTGGTGTTTAAACGCCTCGTCAAATCATGTTCGGATGATGTTAGACATTGTTACATAAGAGAATGGATCATCCATATACACTGAGTATCGGTCTGGATCTGTTGTCAGCAGAAGGACCAAGCAATTGGCTGTGTGTGAATCAACATCCGGCACCCTCGTTACTCTCTGGAGCAGCTGTCTGAGAATTAGCGCCAGCTCAAGCTTTCACGTCTCACGTCCAGCATGATCAGAGTACTGGTATGGGAAGAGCTGGTGGTGGGAATTAAAGTCCCCCAGTAACACTAATTGTGTGGAAGTGTACCGTTGCTGTGCCGCATCAGCCGCCTCACTGAGGTACTCTTGTGATCCTCATTGCTCCTGCAGCTGTATTGCGTAAGTGAATACGGCAACGCAAAGAGTTTGACCGCTATCCAATCGACCAATTACACAGACGGAAATCCACATCGCGTAATTCTTGTCGCATGTGATTGGTCGATTGGATAGCGGTCAAACTCTCCGCTGTGCGAACGGTAGACACAGGCGTAGATAATCTTATCCAGACCTGTGTCCGTTCCATCATCGGACTACCAGACGCACGGCGATGCGACATCGGTACATGGTGTAAATCCCACCCATACGCACAAAACGTTTGGGGACACTTTAATTATGCGTACAGCAATGGAGTGGAATTCCCTGCCGGAGTCTGTGTTTCCCGATAGCTACAATCTAGGGCCTTTAAGTCAAGAGTGAATAGATTACTGATAGAAAAGCGTGCTCCACCATCGACCACATCATCGCTTACCATCAGGTGAGATAGTGGTCAAGCGCGAAATGCTACCAGAGCCCAAAGCACTGAAAACCTGGCGTACCCAAGGTTAAATTAGTCGATTAACGGTTCTGTAAATAATTCGCATGTGTAGCTCAAGCACAGTTTAAATTATTATATATTAGGTTATTATTATTATTTTGCACCCTCAAAAGAAAAGAAGAAAGAAGACCTAGAAAGTAGTCTAGGGAAAAGTTACGGGTTTTAAAAACCTTATAATATTATAAATATTAAAATGTTACAATAATATATATATATATATATATATGATCTATATGATTATTATATATGTTAAAGTTTGTGAGGAAAGATGTTTGTTATGCTTACACGGAGTTCAGAACGGATTTTGGATTTTGATGAGACTTACAGTAAGTAATATAGTTTATACGTCAGAATAAAATATAATCTATATTTGATAAAGATATTGGAAATGTAGTAATTCCACGCAGGCAGAGCCGCGGGAGTATTTTCTGAACTTATATTGAGGAAACGGAGCGCTAACGAAGTACCTGATGATAGTAGGAATAATATAATGTAATTATATATTCATATTTTAGTTAACTAAGTACTTGTAAAATAATTAAATGTGCCATAATATCATAGAAACTAGAAACCCTGTAGTAGGAAACTTATACTTTAGTAGGTAAAATACTTATAAAATAATTAAAAACTAGAATTATTATTTACATACAGTCAGCATCGCCGTGCGGCCACGTAGTGCTACCACATTCAAGTTACCATGATCATAATGTGCAACAAAATCTTTTAAGACCTGCCAGCACCCAGTGTCTCAACCATAACTAAGCTTTTCGTCAAATATTTCGGAATTCGTGGCTAAATAACGGTCGTACTGGTCGATCTTCAAGGTAAAGCTACCGAGACTCATTCGTGCTTCCGAAAGCTGTTGCTCCCTTTGTGGATCTTTGGTAGTCTGGGTATCCATTTCACCTGGATACAGGCTTGTGGAAGACAGAGAGACTGTTTTTAAATGTCGTTCTATGTAGAAAATAACACTGGAACTACGTAATAAACTAGCTGACCACAGCATTGGGAAACGGCTTGGATTGAAACATTATAATTGTCAAATTCATATCGATCTGATTGTTGGTTTATAAACAAGCTGACTTGTTAGATGATTTAAAAATTATAAATTTGTGCTAATAATAAAATATGAATTCTTTTGTTGTTCAGATGTTTTGGTTTCCATAGGAGTGTAGTATTATTTGAAGACATGGCGTGCCTCTGTTAAATACATCGCTTAAACTAACATTATTTATAAATGGCATATACTAACATTACTTGTTTATTTCAGTCCTAGTTGCATATATTATTGTGAAATATCTGGTAATCTTTAATATACTATGGTATTTCAATGGCTTTTAGATGTGGCTTTCCCTAACTCTGTCTGTCCGTTGTGATACCAGTGCATGGTCAGTGTGTCACACACTTCGCCGACTTTTGTATGAACTATTGAACAGATGTTACACCTCATACAGATTGACTTTTCATTCATTAAAAATGAATGAAAAGAAAAATGAATGGGTGAAATTACTCAGTAATGAAATACGAAACAAGCTTATATATAAAACATATTTTTGTAACAATCTTTTTTTCTTCAATGTTGTATTGCCACGAGTAACAAACGTGTGTGCAAAAGGAGATGTTTGAGTTTTGGGCTACCACTATTTACACTACTTAGATAAATAGAAAAACAATTGGGTAATTTCATAATGATCATCTGAAAACTTATTTATTAAGATAAACCTATTTTTAGGGCAGCCATAGCATTTGAGTTTGACATGACGTTTAAAGTTTTGTAGTTTTAAGAAGTGACGTCTTTGAGTCTTTTTTTAATACGCTTGTATTAGCTTGTTATGTATGTTTTGCTTTAACTTTGAATTGAATTTTCGGCGTTTTTAGTGATTGTTTTTGTTTTGCGACCCAGTTTACTAGTACACCCCGATTTCGTGTATTTTTATCGCAGTTAGAATTATATAGCGATATTTACATATAGTGTACATAGTGCCCTAGCCCAGGCTCCATACATTTCTGGAACATCTCCTTTCAGCCCAATCAAGCACCTGGAAGTGAGTCTTGCAAACTTGCAAGATTTGATTACAGATACCGGCAGCCTTATTGCGAAATGAATTCGCAAAAGACAAAAGCGCAAAGAGTATGAAAAATCGAGCAACCGCATAGACGGAAATCCATATCGTGTCATTCAGCTCGCGTGTGATTGGTCGATTTTTCATACTCTTTGTCCTTTGCCTTTTGCGAATTCATTACGCCAGTAGTTCCCAAAGTTGTCTGGACTACGACCTATCTGAAACAAGTTACCAAACTCGGGACCCACCTCTAAGAAATTTAACCGTTACCAATATGAATAAAGAGATTTTTCAAATAAAAAACAAAGTTTAAGTACAATTTTTCATACTTAATCAAATAACTACATCAAAAAAATATTTCATTGGGAAGGATGAAATTGTTTCCTGTGTTTCGCCATTACAGTTTTGAAATCAACTTCATTCGTATGAGGTAGTAAAATTGAGGAGGACTTTCATATATGTCGTGATGGCCCAGTGGCTAAGACCTCGCCTCTCGTGCTTGAGGTCGTGAGTTCGAATCCGGGCAAGTACCAATGTGACTTTTTCAAATTCATATGTACTTTCCAAGTTTATCTTGGACATTGCTGACAACGGTGAAGGAAAACATCGTGAGGAAACCTAGACTTATAGTGAGTTTATTATAAGGTGGTGCTCCATTGGTGTAATTGCTGCAAGGCGTTCCAGTGCGAGGATAAACTAAACTAATAATAGCTTCATCAAACAGGCATTACCAGCGGCCGAGAGCCAAAATTTTGTTAATTGCTTACGATTGAAACTATATTTTAGTGACGAATCTTCTGATAAATCAATTAGTTCGTCACTTGCTTTTGTTGACATACCAGTTAGTAGGTGGCCCTGAAATGGGTTACAAATCCATTTCAATAATTCGAGCATTTTCATCTCCTCATCGAAATAGTCGTCAAAGTTATTTATTAACAATGATAAAGTTGGTGCGTCGTTCTATAGACAGGGCCCACTAAAAATTCGCTCGCGACCCCCCAGTGGCTTGCGATCCATAGATTGGGAAACCCTGCATTGAGCAATAAGGCTACCGGACAGGTCAAACTGAATAAAAGCTTGTAAAAATAACAGAGACTCCTTATTTTGTCATGTTCTGAACAGCTGTTTTTTTTTTTAAATTTCTGAGTTTGTTTCATAATAAAATATATTCATATCCTTACTTTCTGAAAGAGAATTGCCAATAATTTAGGTCACTCTGTAGAATCTCGTATCTCACTTTCACTTAATAAAACTGAGTAGTTAGCAATCTTCAACCTCGACAAATGCATGAGGAATCAGAAGGTTATCTTCTCTTCTTATAATTGATTTACTCAACTTTTATTTGTGAGAAATCAGAGGAATGCAATGATTTCTCTTTACAGAGAAAAATTGGAAATAATAATAAAATGAACCAGAAACTGAGAAAAGTTCGGATGTGTGCACTAAAACCATTTTAAATCAAGAGGGGTCGGAGGCACAGGTTGAAAAACGTTGATCTCTCAGGAGAAGAATGTTCTAGACCTCCAAGGGCATTTGAAATCGATAAATAGTAACTAAAATAAAATTGTTTACGTACTCCAATCATTTTGAAAGTTGCCATATACTCATATAGTTATATAAGAACGAAGTGGAAAAGGTGCACGTTAAAAACGTTAAGTGTTTAAAAAAATGGATCGTGACAAAACATACAGGCTGTAAAGGTGTGACAGGCCTTTAAGAAATACTCAAACGTAGAAAACAAAAACAAATAAAAAGCACATTTTACTGTTCTATTTTTATTCTATCTAGTCATTCATTTGATGTTTTTATTAAAATTTTAGATGTTGTCTATGAATGTTTTTTTGTGTCTTTTAATTATTTGTTGTAAATGTGTTTATATGCGCAGTGTTGTCGGCGAGGTCACGGAACTGCGGCGGCGGCGTACGCGTGAGCTGGCGGACCGCGTGTCCAACATGAAGCGCAAGGCACGCGAGGCGGAGCGCTGGCACAGCTTCAAGAGGTCGCTGTACAAACCATTAACTATCACCTTCGGCTTCATATTAGCCGGCATCATTATCTACTCATACGTCAAACATTAAAACACCTCCCGATTCGCTCTACTTTCACGTTGATCACTAACCGAATCCTCGATCATAGTTCAATCATTCTCTGTACCATTTGACGCGAGTTTGTGTAAGGTCTTGACTGTATTTTCTTCAATAGCAATTTTTATTGCATTTTCCTGCAAATGGGAGGCCTCCCGCTTCGAAAATATGATCAATTATAATAGCCACTGATGTGGCCCAAACCACAATGTTTTTTTTCTTTCGATTCCTTGCCGCACGCTCGCTCAAAGTTTTGACATAATCAAAATAAACAACGGGGATCCGGTACTAATGACGGTGTTAAAACATGAAAGTTGAGCTTTTCGGAACTTGAGTAAGACTGCTTTGGTCCACTTGTCATGTAACCGTTAGGCGATTAGTCGAATATGTACATACTAACAACTTAATGAGTTCTTGCGACATTAGTAGAACACCACACATGCATCGAATCGTGGTTTAATCATCTATACTTATAATCTCAGATCGATTTGAATTTTAATTTGGGACGATTGAAACAAACCTAAAAACTAATCTCTCGATCCCGTCGATCTAGTATGAACAAGAACTCCTTAACAATATCGGTACTTTCGACGATTGTCTTCGCAACTGCCGACAAATTTCAGATCACCCTTTGCACCAAAAGCAGTTAATCATTTCATAATAAGTATTGTAGATGCAACCAACTTCGAACAAAAGTCTGAAACTTGTAATGTTGTCAACTTGCTTACAATCGTATCTGGAATATGTCGCGAGGTTGGCTGTACTGGTCCTACTTCAATGTTAAGACGTAATGAAGCTCCATTTTTCTCATGCCGATAAATTGCGGTTTATTGCAAAATATGTTGGGCTCGGTAACAACATTAATTGGAAGTAAAAGAAAAATAAAACTATATACGTGTACCCGGAAATATTGATAGCTACAGCAATAGTTGCAATAAACTCCAAATGACGGTACTTAGTTTAAAAAAGTAGCGTTAAAGCTACATGTGCACGAATCATTCTGTTTGACTGTACCTGACAACGTACAGTCGGAGTACTACACACAACTTAGATAAGTGTTAAAAAATAAGAAAAAAAGCAAAAAAATATTAAATCCTAAGTGTATTTTATTTGAAAATGAAAGTCAATTTATTAATATCACGTGTTAGAACTTACGCACTTTTTGTTATATTGCCCCTTTTTTATTTAAATCAGTTTTTTTTTATCTTTACAAACAAATTAATGAGCTTATTCTCAATTTAGAGAGTTTTAGGGATTATGGATTAGATCGCGTTAGCGATAGGGTATTTTTGTATTGTGTCGTTGTTAGCCAACAACAGCGCTCAAGTCAATGTGGCTAACTTTACAGTAAGCGAACAAACTCAATCAAATGTTTGACTGGGGCGGTGTTGTTCGCTGAGCGACGATTTTGTAAATTGTCGGCCAGTAGGTGTAGCACGCGGGAGGAACGAAAAAGATTACATGTTATGCTCAGCTTAATTTTAAGTTTATTTTTCAATGCATTTCTTCATCATTTTTCGTTTGCAATCCGACATGCATTCTTTATAGTTTACCTGAGTAATATTTTGATTATTTAGAATTATGAATTATTTCTAGTATTCGGGACGAATGAATTAGTTCTAACATTCTGGACGTTGATAAAGCTCTTATTGAAGGGACCTCTTCCTTATTCACTAAAACGAAAGCTCATGGACATGTGCATTCTTCCCACCATCATCTACAGAGTGCAAACATAGTCTCTCACCAATCGTCAAAAGTTGCTTATGAGCTATGGAACAGAAATATACCGAGGACATCGGAGGTCCTGAAATGACGCACGTGCGCGTTTATCTTCGGTTCACAGCTAGTAGATGGCTGCGTGATGCCTCAGTACCGCAATATTAAAGACTAAATTCGTATAACTTCACCTGAAGTAACTATAACTTATTTTAGTTTAATATGTTGCCACGATTGCCTAGGACAGACCGCTCTCGAGGCCTTACTTCGGCGTAAATAAAGGTGCTAAAATTAATAAAATCAAAATACACATTAAAAAAAGAGAGTTGCAAGCGCGTTGCACCTCGATTAACATTAGTTTTAGATTCGGGTACGAAGTCAGCATGTTGCAATTAATTTATTAATAATTTCAGGGCAAAAAAGGAGCATAAGAAAGTGCATTGTGAGGAGAAGGAAGAGATTAGGTAAAAATATACTTGTCTCGGGTTTGTACGTCGCGGTCTAGGAGGCAATAGCAGGATGAGTGCACTGTTGGTGAAGACATTCGATTTCGTGCCAAAAGGTTACAATTCAGTAAACTCTCGTTATGAAAGTCCGTGAATACTTTAACAGCCGTCCGAATAAATTACTAATTCGATATTTGCGGAACTTTCCAGTCTTTTGATTGAGATGTAATTAAAAAAAGTTATATTTTGAATTTTTTTTTCATTTACATGATTTTCTTTTTGGAAATTTGCCTTTGTACGAAATTATACCCGCAAGATATTTGTGTCTGCATTTCTCAGCAGTTTTCTTTTTTTGTATATTTTTATACCAAACCGATCCCTGTGTTCTTAGTGCTCGTTGAGGCAGCTCACGATATAACAATTTTTATTAAAAAGGTTAGGGACGGTTTTATTTTATTAGATAGTACTGGACTGCGAACTATGTTCGTTTTATAGTGTAGTGCGCGGGCGGCACTCGTGAAGTGTGGCACTGCCTCGCTGGTCCACACCATCGGTTTTTAACTAAACAATGAATAATCGCATAAAGGGCCAACACTAAACATCACGTAACGCCCGCGCAAGATTTTTCAAACTTTATTTTAAAAGTTATTCCATTTTAGTTTATTATTTCCAACATTGAAACTGTAAATACATCTACACACTAGATAATAAGTTTACGAATATTTAAAATTATTGTTATTAAAAGTACCTTTAGTTAAATAATTGTACCTCTATTGGGGAAAGTTATTTCGTAACGATTTAATGAGCGATTTATTTTTAAATAATTGTTGGTTAAGGTGTTGATTGAGTGGCGTGTTCTCAACGCGTCTCGTATATTCAGTATTGCCCGTTCTCCATCTGTCTTGCCACTATGTATATTTTTTCTAAGTACTAATTACTATGTCTTCAAAGTATATTTTCAATGTGCCCTCAGTCCTGGTTCCCCAATGGAGGTAGCAAGCCTGCGGACTGCTCGTCCATGCTATACCTATGTGATTGTAAGGCACATTCACTAACTACATCTTCACAAGTCACCACCTCTGGTGGGGCGACTCTAATGAATGGTGCCCTTCTGTACTTGACATGTATTGTATCCGTTTAAGGCAGTATTATGGTTTGTAAACAACTCGATGTTGTTAATTGGTTACTTTATCAATTATATAAAATAGAATAAATCGATGGCAAAAATTCTATTTGAAACTACCCGGCCACGTAAATATCACTAGGCAATACATGTAAAATTACGTTTTTTTTATGAATTCTTGTGTAATAACTGACGTATATAATTTTGACAACCATATGATACGGAAAAGTTGACGCTACGATATTCACAGTAACGTGCTTCTGCTATCTTTTTCCAGCGGTTGGTTTTGATTGGTTCATGCAAGCCGACGGCTTTTTAGCGGCAAACTGATCAGTTTCAAAACTAAAACCACTTGATATTATGTCGTTTACAACGGAGGTAACCGTATAATGTCAAGTGGGTGTTAGGCAGTACTTGATGGTGGTATGGTGGTATGGTGGTGTGTGGGTTCGATCGTTCGAAAGGATATCAGCCGGTCGATTCTGTAGACATCTTGCCTGATGACTTAGGTGAAGTGAGCTGCTGGCTCCAGCCGATATGCTAGGGGTTATAAACATCATCATCTACTGTTATAGTAGGCGGTCTGATATCGGTCGTGTTTTAATCATTTGGGTCAATATGACGTCATATTGGTTGTCTTGGTCGTTCGTTCGGTCTGTTTGTTCGCTTCTTTTATCTTTTTAAAGACTACGTTTACACGCGACAGGTAAAAATACCTCCAATACATATGATAAAACTTTGAATGACGTTCCGGCGAAATACTGTCATGCTCGATGATCGATTAGCCAAAGATGCCACACGCGTCACTGACATTCTTTGGTCGATCGATTTATCGACAATGTCGATCGCAGTTTAGCGACAGTGCCCTACAATTATCTAGACGTTACGATGTAATTATGTACATACTCTCCCTTGACTCAGAACTGTGAATATAATGACTCAAGGATGCAAGCCTGAAAATCATGAAGAATCATGCCCAGAGAACTATTTTTTTAAGTGATATGACCAAACACTGTTTCTCAAGATGCTGTGGATTTCACGGCAGACAAGCCCTGATAGGTTGAATGCATTCTTAGGGATATTTGCAACGATAACATAACTAAAACCATACCAACAATTTACTCCTGAGGATATTTAATTTGTATGAAGAATAACCTTCAATAAGCATCGCTTTATTAATTGAAGCCCTGTCATAAATACTTACTATACACTTAACTACATGTTTACTTCTAGAATTCTTGAAGTTATACAAACTACTATATGTATAAGTACATAAATAATAATAAAAATTAAAAATCACAAAATTGTTTTATTGCTTCCTATGACAAGTTCGAGAATTTAATTCTGCAAAGACACTACTATAATTGTTCAGAAAAAACTTTTTACTATAGCCACACTCGGGCAGCAGAGCAGAACCAGATTACTTACGATATAAGATATTGGCAGCCCTGCACGCAACAGCAATATGCAAATAAGTAAGTATTGTCTGACTACCAAATCGACCCCTTCAAATGATTTCTACAAAAGATTAGGTACATGGACACCCCTGAGTGTCCTTTTAATAGGCATACAGATTTGAAAATCTGAAATAAATGCCACTAAAGTCATAAATTAGGTATGCGTTACTCCAGCCAGAAAATGTCGAAACTCGTCATCTAAGTGCGATAGATAATTAGATATACATAGCTATGTAAAGCTTCTGTAAGCAGATTGTTTAATTTGGTAAGCTGATAGTTTTTTAATTATTTGATAAAAACAGGTCCGGCTGGAGTACCTAATGTTACCTCATACAGAATCATAAATGTTATCTAAATATTTAGATAACTTCTTCGTCGTATCGATGATTCCAAAAATAAATATATTTTGAACAGAATTCAGCCACGCCAACAGCGTTGTCTGCGTTGCCTCTCAAGTTTCAATGTGAAATAAATGGTACAACTTAATTTGTATTTGATAAGGTTGTGAAGATATTTGAAATACTGCTGCGGTAACGTTTGCACGATTGCTGCATCTCGGAATTGACAAAACGGATGATTATAATTTTTATACATGACATCTGGCTTATTAAATATAATTTGTTACGCAAAAGAATCCACAATATTGCACCGTTTTAAAGTTGTTTTAGTAAATAGAAATATGCTTTAATTGGCTCTAGAATTTCCAATAACCGCTCCAAAGATTAACTTGAAACGTCATGGTTATTACTGCCTTTATATGGTAGGTACTGAAGTTTCATTAGTATCTTTTATGTAATTAAAATGTTATGATGAATACTGTGACTCGGTAAAGACGATTAAATATGTTTGAAAATATGTGATTAAAGGGTCCGACCAAGCTAATGTTGCAATAGAAAGTTCAAAAGATGAGGTGAAAATATATGAAAGCGGAAGGTAAAAAGTAGTTTAGAGGCAGTAGATTTGTCGAATTTTTGGGTTTCCTATTCATGATAATTTTCCTACAGTGTTTCAACTCGCTGTGCTTTTAGAAAACTGTCAAAAAGTGTTTTGTAGTCCAGAAAACTTAGTAGTTACGGTTTTCTATCAACCAAAAACGACGCGAACTTTTTATAAACTATGTTAAGTGGATGACTTCGCAGAAACCGTCCTTTGTTGCGAATTACCCACTTACTATGTTTGGAGCATTAATCGGTTCGAAAGGAGGAAAAGAGGAGTAGATATAGATGGATGGTCAGGTATTAAAAAAAAACGGAAAGCAGAGTATACACTGTAGGTACACCCAAATAATACAGAGTGCTATCACATTCATTAAATTTTACATCAGTCTGGGGTCCATTTTATTTATTTAATATACTGTATTGTACACCACAAAAATATGTACCTACAGGACAAACATTCACAAAACAAGTGTACCTACAATGGGCGGTCTTATCGCACAGGGCAATCTCTTACAGACAACCTTTGGGTGGACTGTACGATAGGAGAAGAATTTTCATTCTTTTCATTTTCCATTTTCATGCTGTCAACGGTGTGGTACATCCGACTTTCAAATCAGCATGCAAGGCTTTAGGGTAACTTGAAGATGATCAAAATTGGCGTACAACATTAGATCTTCGTTCATGATGAGAGAGCTTTTCACTGTAGGTAATGTTAATAAAGCTAAGTTATTAAGTTTTGGCAATTAACAGATCCATTCAGTCTGTGGGATGACTTCAAAGAACACCTTTCGGAAGATTTTAAACGACATATGGAGAGGCAGGTAAAGAATGGTATTGAAAATGTTATTGATGAGATTTCGAGATTTTGGATTGATCTTGAGCTCATTGGTGGATGTGGGTTAGAAACATATGGTTTACCAAAACCGAGTAGTTAGGTCAGAAGTAATAAGAAATGAATTAGGAGTAGGTATATATCAATGAAATGAACTACGATGTGAGTGCCTTAGAAAGATTTTTAGGTATATGACAATGAGGATTCACTAACAGATGAACAAAAGTTAGTTTACTATGAAATAATTTTGAGAATAAATTCAAACGGTGGATTTTAAGGGTTCCGTACCTAAAGGGTAAAAACCTATTACTAAGACTCCGCGGTCCGGCTGTCTGTCTGTCACCAGGCTGAATCTCATGAACCGTGATAGCAAGACAGTTGAAATTTTCACAGATGTATTTCTGTTGCCGCTATAACAACAAATACTAAAAAAATAACAAAATAAATGTAGGGCTCCCATACTACAAACGTGATTTTATTGCCGTTTTTCGCGATAATGGTACGGAACCCTTCGTGCGCGAGTCCAACTCGCACTTAGCCGGTTTTTTTTATTTTTGGATGCCCTAGGAGACACCGGTAAAACTTAACTCATCAATTTACTCTTGGCATAAATTAGATACTCGCGGTATCGCCTTTGCTGTCGCGTCTTCTGGGATCCCGCGACGTTATGGGAAGGAGTTCGAGCTGCACACTCTGCTTTGAAATTTCCCCTTATTTTGCGTAATGTAGAGACTCCAATGTGCAACATAACGAATCAAAGCAATCTTGTCGAATTATTACGCAAAACAAAAATAATAGTCTAGGATGAAAGCACTGGCACACAAAAGAGCTAAACCATTCAAACTAATTGTCAACTGTGAACGTGTGCTTTATTTACCCCGAACTGAAACCAACATTACATCGCAAACCTACAATAATTGTATTGTAAGTTTGCTAGGATCCGAGTGCGTTAAAATGTTTTACAAGCGAAAAATTCTTCCATCTTCAGAATCTAAATATGAAATAGGTTGCAAGGCGACTTTATTTCATAGCCAATCATTTGCAAGAATACAGAGGACTCCCCTGTAAAAAAATATGCCTTTAGCACTTGAGTTAATTTTGTAACCTCTGAACGGGAGGACAATTATAATAGTTGAGGAATATTTAAAATAAAACAAGGTTTATGCTACAGAAAATCAGTTTAATTTAAATAGTAAATAGTCCAGAATATTTCAGTAAGATTAGGGAATTCAGAGATATCGTATAGGTACTGGTACATCATTTCTAATAATCTATTAAGTATCACTACTGCGTAGTGTTGTTTGTGATGGTTATACTCGTGCATATTAAATCCCAATATAATTTATGTTCTAATAATAGTAATAATGTGTCATAATCTACATAGAGTAGTGCTGCAATGCTATTCTGTAGCATCACATCTTTGATTTTTTTAGAGATAAGTACTGTAGGTGCTAAAGCCGCCAGCCAGTCGTAAGCTTTCTTTACCGTATTGTGTTATTAAGTATTTACCAATGATATTCTAGTAAACAATATGTTATGAGCGCGCGCATTGTGAAGACTCGACGCCATGCGACACATAGACTAAAGATACGTCCTAATTGGGACGCATGTCTTTAGTCTATGTGTCGCATGGCGAAGAGCGATACGCTTTGTTGAAACAAAAACAATTGTATGTGTATTTAAAAAGTGTACCAACCATACCTTAAGTAAGTACCTCAATTTACAAATTTATTTCAATATTTTTTCTAATATCTATTAATTATTCTGTGCTAATATTCTGGTATTTGGAGGTTAGAAAAAGAAAGGGATGGTAAATACATTGGTGGCCAGTATGATGTTTGTTTACATTCACACGCAAGTGACAAACACTAGCTATCTCTTTTTTCTTGTTGGTTTTACAAGCCTTCCCTTTCGACTTGTAGTGAAATGTCAGATGAATGAAAAGTGTGTATGTGTGCTGCCGCTGCTGCGCGGAACACTTTTTTCGGTTGTTTTGTGAATGTATAACGTATCTGTTTACTAGAATATCATTGGTATTTACATTTTGTTTGGGAAAACAATCCATAAATCTTATTTTACTGTGGCACTTATTGCCCACGACTGAAACTGAGGACGTAAAAGTAACGAGTGAACCAAACAACAAGAAAGTGTTTACAGAGGTTCTACCGATGGCACGATTGGGTATAACAGAAGGTTCGTATGTGAATGATAACATTTTTGGTAGTCCGGTAAAATCGTAATGCTTATCAAAATGTGAATTTGCGAAGAAGTAACCAAACAGAATGATTTGGTGATGCCAAGAAATGCTTGTGTTGTTTGAACGCGAGACAACATAGATTGACATCAATATTAATAATTAAAGTAAACATACGACGCCAAATACTTTTATATTTACACATTCTTTGAATATACCCTAAAAGATTTTTTTTAAAGGGGCATATCTACTTCAGTAAACATTTATCATCATAATTCTTTATTTAAAATATTTTTCTACAACTTGTCCGAACTTGATAAATTAACACTTTAAAGCCGTAAAATGCACCTAATTTTATCGATAAAAGCACCCCATCGTAAGAAAGAGCAATTTGAGTACCTGACTTAATTATTACGTTATCCACATAGTCTAACAACCATAACTTTGGGCCTAGGTCTCATAGAAGCGTTCATTTAATGTTATTTTACGGCCATATCCTAGAAAATCTAAAAAAAATATTCAACCAACACACAAAAGGTACGAAATTTTTTTATTGAGTCACAAAACTCAATCTTTAAACATAATACTACAGGTTTTTATTGCATTTCCTAAAATTCTGCAATTTTTTTAGGGATTTACACATGTCTTTTATGGGATTTTATAGTCTGAGTTGTTCTACACACTGACATATGAATCAAACAGCTCTAAGCCAATTCGTTTTAATTTTATTGTTGCCTAAGATTCTCTACGCATTTTTGCCTCATATTTTTGTAGAATTTTAAGATATGTAATAATCACGTTTGGTGCTTATACCTAATATGTAAGCTACTTATATCGATAAAATTGTGTTTAGCGATCTTTTACATTTATTCAGTAAAAATGCAAAAGAATTGCAGTCGCTTCACGTAAAAGACTAGTGCTCAGCTGAATCCGGTAAGACTAAAAGCCGACCCCAATATAGTTGGGAAAAGGCTAGGCAAGAGAGAGATCTTTTACATTTATTACTACAAGCCCGGACACATTGTAAAAGAATAAGATATTTGATTGAGAACATATCTTTAACCGACTTCATTGTCAATAAGATACCTACATAATTTAATTATACATAAAGCAATCGCAATTTGATACATGACATGATATGTGCCACTTAATAAGTATTCATAACTAGTGAGAGAGTACGAGAAAGATAATAATTTAACCATACGTATTATCTGAATGATATAATATCGATATTCTACACACATACTAATTCACATTTACCTAAAGAACATTTATAGGCATCTACGTTTTTGGATCATACTATTGGGAACTTACATATAATAACAGGAATATTAAGATATGGAGTGGGCTCACGAGCCGGTTTAGGCCCGCACTCCAGCAAAGCGGAGACGAGAGAAAGGATGTGTCAAACCCTATATAATTTCGTTATTTACTTACACGTCTCGTTTTTTCTTAGCTCCAGGGGATACGGTTGAGTAGTGACAACACTTGACAGATTCTGTATTAATAGTGAACATGCAGTAAACTGTCAATCCATTCAAAGTAACCTAATTTTTCATTTTGAGAAATTTACAGAATAGACCGGTAGATGTCTCGTATGTGTAGCTACACTTATACGTTAATTGAGCCTCGCAAGAAGAGACTAGAGAAATGAGCTACGAAAAGTTGTGATCCATCTAAAGAACTAACGCTCTCTGCATCCTCTAGACAGTCACACCTCTGCTCCGGTCTGGCCAGTACGCATATTAGCACAGCTTCGGTAGACACCGTACCATAGTTACGAATCAGCATCTTCTCTCCTTTCCACACATCTCCGCTTTGGTTGAGTATCTAGGCATTATTGTACCTATAGGTGGCTTTTCTACTCCTTATTATGTGTCCAGCTAAATTGACAATTGCAATAGATTTCTGTTGCTTATTATGGCTACAATTTGACCTGCAAATTGAAATATATAAGTAGTATTGAGCTCATTATACCGTTACGTTCCCAGAGCCGAAAATACATAGGCGAATCATAATGCCGGCCCAATAATTTAGGTACACATTTTTCTTTGTCTTTAGATAATAGATTAATTTACAGAGAATAAAGATTTCGACGTCTCTACGATTTTATTATATGTATACATAGGTACTAACTTTGTACCTAATTAGTTACTAAAGAAACTTATAATAATGTTGTGGTAATTATTGCTGTAATTGACTACAGCTTGATGATAAAATTCCTTATAAATGTGATAGAAAAATAGTTGCTGTGTAGAGAGGTTCTAAGACGTGACATAATTAGAAATTAATTATCATTAAAATATAGATAGCTTCGTGACAAATACCAGATAGAAAATATTTCAAGCAATTCTAATTTCGGAGGTAACATGTTTTTTCTTTTTGTAAATTCGTAATGTAGGTACATTGTAAATAATCTTAAGATATCATTTCTATACAAAATTTTCCAATGTTCTTGTGAAAAATATCGTGAAAATGTATTCAGAGCAACTCTCTAAGAAGTGCGTGGACACTGAGGTACCCTAACTAGTATACCTACATGCTATCAATAAAGTGTTTCCAAAAAGGCATTATAAATATTAGTTGAAAACTCTCTTTAAATGGTTACTGTATATAAAATAATGCTACAAAATTTCTTGCAATATTTTCAATACGTCATAGTAAGAAAGTCCTATCATTACATCCATTAAAAAAGGTCGGTTTAGTTAACATTTGAATGCGATCTTATCAAAATTCATAACATTTTATACGTCCCAAAACTTCTAAACTTTTAATCAAATCCCCAAAACATTCGAAATTTCCAACAGCGCAAACATTCGCAACAGCGAACTTAACATTTTTCTTTTGTACAACACTCCCCAAAATCTTATTAACCTAATATAAGCCATTTTGTTAAATTCCCATATCGTTCGAAATTTCCAACAGCTCTATTAAATTCTTACATCGTTCGAAATTACCAAGTGCTCAATTAAATTCCCTAATCTTTCTAAATTTCCAACAGCTCAATTAAATTCTCAAATCGTTCGAAATTTCCAACAGCTCAATTACGTTCCCATATCGTTCGAAATTTCCAACAGCTCTATTAAATTCTTATATCGTTCGAAATTACCAAGTGCTCAATTAAATTACCTAATCTTTCTAAATTTCCAACATCTCAATTAAATTCTCAAATCGTTCGAAATTTCCAACAGCTCAATTAAGTTCCCATATCGTTCGAAATTTCCAACAGCTCTATTAAACGCCCATAACATTCGAAATGTCCAACAGCTCCATTAAATTCCCATAACGTTCCAAATTTCTTAACTTTCTTTGAACGCCTACACTTAACATTTTTATTTTTTACGCCACTCCACAATATCTACCAACAAAGGCAAGTGCTGCCCCTAAATACCAACAATCTAAAACGTCCAACAGTTTCCATCCAAAAATATTGTATATTATACTTAGAGTTTCTCCTATACGCTTAGTTACTTGAAACAGTTACCAGCAGTAGATAATATGTATATATTATATAAGTGCATACATAAAATATATCATGTCATTTTCATTGCAGACTAAAGTCCTTTCTGTTTAAATACCGATCAAAAGACTACGTCGATAAACGTTACATCGAATAAGACAATATAATATTTACACGTAATATGTAAATTGCACATGGACAGATGCTCGAATCAATGCCGCATAAAAATATACCTAAAATCACTGTATGACTCGCTCGCAGACTTATAACTAACATCGATGTACACTTACATTGATTTCTTCAGGTATACCGATAACAGCAGACAAATAAAAATGCAATAAAAGTCTCTCGTTTTGTCATATCGTTATCGGTATCACCAGAACTATAGATAAAAATAGAGAAGTGTTCAACACAACATGTCGACAAAACGGTTCAACCGTCATTCAAAATTAAACTTAACAAATATTATTTACAAATATTATAAAGTTCTACTAAAATTAATTATACATTTGCCAAAGAAATGGTGTTTGCAACATAACCGTAATATATCAAATTCGAGTTAAAATATAAGATACAATTTTAAAGGACAGCAATATTAATATAACGGTTTTGTTCGTAATGTTAAAGTTAAAATTACTGAGCAAACTACGTAATTATGTCAAATACATAATAAGATTGTGAAAAGTTTGACCATATTCCACAATTTTTTCAAAATTTCTTAAAGTCCCTTATCAAAAACACATCTCTATACGACGACGGCTCTACTAAACTACACCCTGATATTAAATGAAGTTAAGAGCTTTCTCACTTATACGTTTAATATACATGTTCTTATATATTAAGTAGTGAAGCTGTAAACACCGAATGTAAACTCGACTAGACTATGCTGGAAGAAGTCATCAGCAAAAGAATACATCATCGTGAATGGCAAGAGCGCAGACTTGATAAATGTATTAATCTTCATATTACTCGTATGTTGTATACGGAATACTTGTAACTTACATATAGCTTATAGTATCGGCAGAACGTCATCGTTACAAAGATTTAAGTACCTGTACATAAGTTCTTATATAGAAAAAAATTACTCAAATAGACAGGTACATACATGTAAGTCATGTAATGTTCTAATCAATTATATATTTTTAAGATATTGGATACGACAATGCTCCTCATGCATACTCGTAAGGGCATCTCAAATACCTTGCTATCCCGAGAATAAACTGAAGTAGATATCTTATGTATTCGTAACCTTCGAACCAGAACAACTCACCAGCGCCAGACATCTTACCCAGGGTTTACCCTGGAGCACAATTTTAAACCACACGCGGGTGTGTGTATGTACGCCCGTGACTACACTTGCTATCGGCGTCTCCGTAACCTTGAGGACCCCAGATTCTCAACGCTGTGGGCTCTAGTGGACACAGGTCTGGATAAAATTATCTACGCCTGTGTCTACCGTTCGCATAGCGGAGATCAGGAGACAACCAGGCTCACAGAGTACATCAGTGAAGCTGCTGACGCGGCACAGCAGCGGTACCCTTTCGCCCAATTAGTGTTACTGGGGGACTTTAATGCCCACCACCAGGAGTGGCTCTTCCCATACCAGTGCACTGACCATGCTGGGAGGGAGATGCGAAAGCTTTCGCTAGCGCTCAACCTTACCCAGCTGGTCCAGGGAGCAACGAGGGTACCGGATGTTGACTCGCACACGGCCAATTGCTTGGACCTTCTGCTGACAACAGATCCAGACCGATACTCTGTGTCGATAACTTCACCTTTGGGTAGTTCCGACCACTGTCTGGTGAAGTCTGTGTCCGTCTACTCCCCGCCCGATCCCAGCCCAAGAGGCACCCGGCGTGTTTGGCGGTACAGGTCAGCAGATTGGGATGGCATGCGATCTTTCTTCGCATGCTATCCTTGGCAGCCTACTTGCTTTTCTTCGGCTGATCCTTCGTCGTGCGCGGACGCCGTGACGGGTGTGTTGCGTCAGGGAATGGAGTACTACATTCCGTTCTCTGACGTAACAATGTCCAGCGTTGACCGGCCATGGTTTGGCGCCGAATGTCATCGCGCCGACGCCCTTAAACATGAGGCGTACCTGGCATGGGTCGACGCGCGATCGCGCGAAGCGAGTGACGTGGGTCAGAAGAAGAGGGCCTTTAACAGAGCTGCCAAGTCCTGCAAGTTGGTGTTGCGAAAGGCTCGGTTTGACCACATTAGCCGAATAGGGACCAAACTTGCTTCTTACCCAGCAGGTAGTAAAGCGTTTTGGTCCCTGGCTAAGTCAGTCGAATCAAACTTCTGCCGTCCCTCACTACCACCACTGCTGAAACCAGATGGGTCGCTGGCCCACTCCGCTGAGGAGAAGGCAAATTTATTTGCCTCTCTTTTTGCGGAATCTTCGCGTCTAAATTCTGGTGATTCGCGGCCCCCTCCTCCTTTTGTTGGATGCGAGACGAGTATGTCGGACATTCGCATCCACCAAAAGGACGTCCGTAGGGTGCTACGCAACCTCGACGTGAACAAGGCTAGCGGCCCTGACGGAATACCAGCTATAGTTCTTAGAACCTGTGCGCCTGAACTGTCTCCGATCTTGACACGCCTATTCCGCCTTTCATATGAGACTGGAAAAGTGCCGAATGCTTGGAAGCAAGCCAATGTACAGCCCGTGCCCAAGAAGGGCAGTCGAGCTGACCCGGCTAACTACCGACCCATCTCTGTTACGTCCATACTCTGTAAGAGTATGGAGCGTGTACTAAACACTAAGCTCCTGGCATACCTAGAAGCTAACGATATCCTTAGCGACCGCCAGTACGGTTTCCGCCGAAATCGGTCTACTGGGGATCTTCTAGCGTATGCCATTCACATATGGAGTGAGGCCATCGAGAGGCACGGGGAAGCGCTTGCCGTTTCCCTCGACATCTCGAAGGCTTTCGATAGGGTCTGGCACGAAAGCCTTATCGGTAAGCTTCCTTCATTCGGTCTGCCCGGTGGTCTGTGTGATTGGATCGCAGACTTCTTGAGAGATCGGTCCATTCGAGTAGTTATTGATGGCTGCTCGTCGGACCAACTGGATATTAATGCCGGGGTCCCTCAGGGGTCGGTACTCTCAGCAACATTGTTCTTGTTGCACATTAACGATCTGCTTAAACCCGGCACCTTTGGGTATGCAGACGACAGCACTGTTGCTGAGAGATACTTGTCCAACGCACGGGCTACCGGGCCACAGATCCGGTCTCTTCGTGAGGCCATGGTGGAGCGCTTGAATTTGTCCTTGCAGGCAGTCTCCGAATGGGGTGATGCCAATCTGGTCAAGTTTAATGCTACTAAAACCCAGGCGTGTCTTTTTTCCGCTAAAAAGAGCCAATTTCACCCGGCTCCAACTTTTCGTGATGTAACCGTGCCAATAACGGACCATCTTGAGCTTCTTGGCGTTACGTTGACATCGACTCTCAATTTTGGGCCTTACATTGAGGCAAAGGCTCAGCTGGCTTCCAAAAAGTTGGGGATCCTTGCGAAGGTGAGAAAGTACTTCACGCCGGAACAGCTGCTCAACTTGTATCAAGCGCAAGTTCGATCGTGCATGGAGTACTGTTCTCACCTCTGGGACGGTTCTGCCAAATACCAGCTTGATGCACTAGAGTTGATCGAAAAGCGGGCCAAGAGACTTATCGGCAATGAGGCACTGGTCAAATCAAAGCTCCAGAGCCTTGAACATCGTCGCCGAGTTGCCAGCTTGTCGGTTTTTTATCGGTTACATTTCGGGGAGTGTGCGATGGAATTGCATGATTTAATTCCGCCCAGCCCGTTCCATCATCGGACAACCAGACGCACGGCGATGCGTCATCGGTACATGGTGGACATCCCACCCATACGCACAAAACGTTTTGGGGACACTTTTATTATGCGTACAGCTAAGGAGTGGAATTCCCTGCCGGAGTCTGTGTTTCCCGATAGCTACAATCTAGGGGTCTTTAAGTCAAGAGTGAATAGGTTACTTCTAGGCAAGCGTGCTTCACCGTCGACCACATCATCGCTTACCATCAGGTGAGATAGTGGTCAAGCGCGAGCCTATATACAATAAAAAAAAAAAAAAAAAAAAAAAAAAAAAAGACATAGAGTGGGTGCAGTAGACTTACAAACGACTTCAAGACATACAATTCTACTACTTATAAGACCTTACGTGCTTATGCATAGTACACATGAAATAGAAGGTCATAATTGAGAGCATCCCTCTTAACGTTATCAAAGTTAAAAATATTTCAAGTTATCCCACTGGAACAATAGATAATGTTCCTTGCCGTTACGTTTAGGGCAAAAATGTGCTACATAAGCTATTATATAATACAGCCTGATTTTTGAATCACTCAATATTAACATATTGAGATATGGCATCACATTGGATTGTGATAAAAAATCTGCCTGTATATTATTTTATCATTGGTTGTTAAATACCTATAAGTATGGTGTACTCGTAATAACGTTATTCCTACCATGTTCGAGATCCGGGATTATTAATAAAAAGGTATACCACCAACATGCACCTACTACGAATAAATACACTGATATATTAGTGATATTTAAAAAATCTTATCGTACTACCACTCACTACAAGATAATTCACGATGGATAAACGTCATAATTTATTATTATAAAGAATTCGAAAAATATTAAAATGCCAAAGCTCAAATAGTTGTACCAGAAGAATTCTTAAGAGAGAGCGACATTGATACATCTTCTTTCTTTATAGCAAATTATGAATGGTAAGACTAATTGAAATCTTGCTGAAAGCAGACAAACATTCGTAAACGAGTGTCCCACATCACATGCCGCGCTCAGGCGTGGTTCAAACTGAAAATCCACCATTTCTTTGACAAACGCCTCGTGCCTTTGTCGAGCAGGTCGATTCACCGAGCGTTGGCGTTGTTGGAGTCACTCTCGGGTCCGTCGTGGTACTCGTGGAAGCAGGGGACGATGCAGAGGTTGGTGCGGCACTCGGGGCAGTGGTACTGCGTCTTGCGGCGCAGAATGCGGCCGCACTCATCGACTGTGTTCCAGCAGAAATTGCAACTTAGCGGGGGGCCGGAGCGCACGGCTGGCGTGTGGCTGGCGCGCGTGGCCTGCGACGCGTCCGACGCGGCCGACTCGAACGACGCCGAGGTTGACGTGGCGCTCGTGCTCGTCGAACTCTGCCGCTCGGCGCTCGTTACGGCGCGGATCAGCAGTGAGCCCACTTCCTGCTCCAGGCGAGGTTTCCGGGTAACTATTGCCTGTCAATCGAAATTGGATAGAAAAAACATTACATGTGACATATTGGGATCAGACGACCTACAAACTTGAGTGCCCATTTAGTTTCTAAATCTGTTACACCAACGTTGAACTTGACTCAGAAGTCGAAAGTTTACATCATGTCACATCTATTTTAGACTAACACGGCTTTGCACTAGCGAACCTCACAAATCTAACTAGATAACGATATGAAAACCAAGCGTGTCACTTTTTCACAAACAATTTAAAAACAAATTTACTTACCAATGACATTACCAATGCCTCGGCCAATTTTTTCTATAAATTCTTTACAGCTCAATATGGCATAAGAATGCATTTTTCTAGATTTTGGTGGATTTCCGGTGCCAATAATGCTAAATGAATAGCTCAGATATCGTTGATCGTAACTTTACTTCATTTTTTGGCACGCGAAATACATACAATCGCGTCATCTAGTTAGATTTATGTCTGTGATTTTAGCTTTGACCAAGAATTCTAAATAAGTAATATCAAGCAATACAATTAAATGGACCAAACTAATACAGAGTGACATTATTCGATTCGATTGATTTTGAAATGATGAAGAGATGCTTTTATTGATTGGATTTTTGTGGCTTTTTCGTTTCTACATAATATGTAGTTCAAGTAAAGGCAGCTTTTAAATCTCTTTTTGTTTTATTAGAGATAAAAAGATGTTTGCGTTGACATTAGCGTATCTTGATTTTACTAATATTTTATTTTTGTTTTTGATCATCTTGATTTAAGATCGTTATACTGGCACTATATTAAAATTAATATAGTGCCAGTATAACGATCCATATTAATCTAACTTTTGCCAGTAACTTATGCGTGGACAACAATATTTATTTTTCTTGTAACTAGATAATAATAATTATTATTTTTCAATAAATGTTTTTTAAATCTTTAAATATGTACCTAATATTTAATGTTATTAAATTATTCAGGGTAGAGTAAAATAATCAAAATTATGTTATTTCTAATTTTTTGACAACCCCAGCATATTTGCGAAGCACAGCGTGAACTTAGGCGGCGTTGCGCAACTGTATGATTATTAAACTGTAGCAATTTTAGAAAATATACGCTCAGACGCTTACATATTCTGTGACTGGTGGTAATGAACCATATGTGATATGTAGTGGTGGCTCAGCGGCTAAGACTTTACCTCTCGTGCTTGTGGTTGTGAGTTCAAATCCGGGCAAGTACCAATGTGCCTTCTAAACTTAATACGTATATACTTTCCAAATTCATCTTAGACATCGCTGACAACGGTAAAAGGAAACATCGTGACGAAACCACCACCCTAATTGTGTAAGTTCAAAGAATAGCGCACTGTATACTTTCATTGCATTCATATGTTAAAAAATACATCTACTCGACAGCGTAAAATACGTGATGAATACTGTTGATTTACCAAAATGAAAGGGTGTACTTCGTGGCGTTAAAACAGATACGCAATTAGTGCGTGCTGGAGTCATAGTTTATGTTTATTTTAGTTTAGTTTGTGTTCCATTGGTGTAATTGTTGCAAGGTGTTCCAGTGCGAGGATAAATAAATAATAGTCACCTTAGATGTGCTGTATTGCGGGTAGGACTCATGTTTCTGAAGCGTGGGCGCGCTCCTGGGGAGGGCGGGCGGCGGCGGGAGGGGTTCCGAGGTCTGTTTGCGAATGTTCTGCTCATCGGGCACGCGCGACTGTCGCTTGAAGTGCTTGGTACGCCGGTGCCAGCCGTCCGAAGAGTTCGGGGTTGCTGAAGCTAAATAATTTAATGTGTTATTTCTAGGGCTACAGAACTTCTCTACTGTGTGTGTTAGGATAATTTCCATCCCCACACTCGCAGTGGCGTATTTAAACATTTGGCGCCCCACCCCAGACCAGACATTACGTGGTAGTGGGATAGAAGAACATGTCGCATAGTGCTTGTCAGTACGGTAGGCTGGTAGTAGTGGATTTCACCACGCCTCGCAGCCTTCCGCCCCTGGTCATGGCCCTCTTGGTCTAAGGCTAAATACGCCACTGCACACTCGCTATTTAACACCAAGCGAGCATCTACCCGCAGGATCTAACCTTCAGGAAAGGCAAAAGCAGGTTGTGAATGAGGAGCCGAGTCGCAATCTATGCTCCACCTCCCATCCTGTCCTCTGTGCTCCAAAACTTGCAGCCAAATTGACCTTCGCGCTGCCATTGACGATACTGTGGAAGTGGCAAAGTTTTGGGTCGGCAAATTCTAGATTACTGTCATGCCAGCGGCATAAAGAAAATGTTAATAAGTTATGTTAACAGAGAGCGATAATAAGAAAACTATTAAATAAAAAATAAAACAAAACAAAGGTAAATTTTATTATTTCAATGTCCATACTGGAGAAACCGCATGGCGTTGAACGAAATGGATGAATGTATAACTGTTAATTAATATCAAACGATTGTATCTTTACAGTATACTCGAAGACACTTGCAAATTGTGCCGATTTGACAGCATATTCAGATCGTTTATTTCAAGAAAACATTTATTATGAGGATATATTCACGAGTTATCAATAAGTTTTACTCGACTTTTAATGTTAACTTCGAAAGTAGGTCTCAAATAACATACAAATAGTATTCTTGAACGCTTTACAATACATTTTTCCTTTTTTAACAGACTTACCAAAAAGGGGGAGGTTCTATATTCGACTTCTTGTATGTTTTTTTTTTATGTATTTTCACCGAGATATCCGTCAATTGTGGACCGATTTTGAAAATTCTTTTTTTGTTTGAAAGAAAATGTTTCGAATTTGGTCCCATTTTAATTTAGTGATGATCTGATGAAGAACTTCAAAGATATACGACAGAACTCTTCAATAAATAACGGCAAACCTCACGGGATTGCTGCAATCGCATATCTGTTTATTGATTATACCATTTCATAACATAGCATCACGCCAGTACGCTCTTAAGGGGTACGCAGATTTCTCATTTCACCGGTTATGTTCAAGTTTCATGATACTGGGGTTATCTATTCTGTCCTTAAGGTAACTTACTAAACAACTTGCCTATTAGGTACAACTAAAAAGTGAAAATAAAAACTTTTTTACAAAAAAATACTACCGGCTTCCAAATAAGAAAACTACAAAGTGAAAAATAACATTATTTTTGGAAGTCGGTGTCACTAACGCAGTAAAATGGTACCTACGAAAGACACCTTTTTCTTATTTGGAAGTCGGTAGCATTTTTTTGTAAAAAGGTTTTTATTTTTGAAAAAAAACGTTGCCACTCTCTAGCAATTTGTCATGAACTGTGGGTGCGTTTACAAACATTTAAATTCACACGCACAGCCATCCCCGGAACAAATATATGTAGGCCATACAAATAGGTATTTGTTCCGTGCGGGCCCACACACACACACGGTTGGCGCAGCAGCCGATCGCTCGTCTACCGCGCCAACCGTGTCGCCAAATTTGTGTTGAAGTACTGAGGTTCCAAAGTAGATAAGTTGTGTTGCCCAAGAGTAGTACCTAATAATCTGCTGATTTGAATTTGTGGGCTAACACTACTTGGGGCATGCCAAATTTTATTTTTTTGTACTCTATAGCCTCACGCTTGACCACTATCTGACATTTAATTTATTCAAAACACTGTTTTTCTGAAAGTGTGCCTTTTCGCTCTCGACAATGATCGATAAAAGGAAGGGAGTAACATGCTGGCGAAAGAATTAGAACCCAGCCCGTTTGTCCCATTTTCTGTCAAAGCTTACTAGGTACTTGTCATGAGCTACCATGGCCAACATGGATGTCTTGATTTCGAAAACAGGATGACCCAAGTTCGCAGCGTAACTTCATTGTCGTGGCTGTGGCGCAAGAAACATGAGTAGGTATTTCCTCTGTAGGTTTTTAACTTTTTATGATAAACTAATTGGTTCAACCTTATTTTGCCTGGCAAATATTTGCTATTGTGATGAAAGTAAATGACAGAAGTTACTTGCCGATGTCACATGACGTATGTTGCTCGGAAAGACTCCTTTTCCCCTATTGTATTTGATATTTTACCTAAAAATGCCACACTACCCCTCGTATAGGAACGGATTCAATCCGTCAAATATTTGCAAATGACGTCACGAGCTCATAATTATGTAACATCATGAGACAAGGGCAGGCAGTTGATGACTATCTATAGGAGTTGTTATCTGTCGAACTCAGAACAGTTCTGCCAGGAATCTTTAATTTACTCTATTGTATTTATTCAGATCTTCAAAGAAAAAATCAATAAAACTAAAAATAGCATTATTATACGTATTTATGTAGTTCAACTCATCTTTGCGCGCGGCGGTATGTGTAATCATGCTTGTTATAGAGAGCACATGGAAGACGAGAATGAACGTATATGCTCCTTACCACTGAGACTGGAAGTAATGGCCAGAATCGACTGATGAGGCTCTTAACTTATCAGCTGATAGAATCTGTCTAGATCGAAATGCCACAATGTATGGGAATGTTCAAGAGACATTTCCATAGCCATAGACATATTAAATAGTATGGACTGGAAATACCTACGAAAAAAAGGTGCCTACCTAAACCTTAAAATGTCACATAAAATGGCTGCCGATGCTATGGTTGTGTGAATCAAGGAACACACACACACTCACAAATCTCAATAATACAATAAGTAAACAACCATTTGACAGCAGGCCTACCACGAACACAAGCACAAAAATCGTCACATAATATGGCGGATATGGCACTTACCTACAACTGTCACTACGTCACAACAAAATGTTGCAATAACGGTAATATTGTTGTCTCTTATACCAAATACGATTACTATATTGGAAAGAATGAAACAACACGATGTTCCGCATTCTGTTTCGTATTTCACTCATATTTGTATAAGCTAATGTATGTATAGAACATCGCGGCGCCTCCATGTTTTTCCTATCTCAATGTCCATAGCGCTTGGTATTCCCATTTTCTTTTTTACTTCTTTCAAATAACTATTTCGACGCTATCATTGATATAATGGTGGTAACGCTTTTATGGTGTACATAATAAAGAGTATTCTATTCTATTCTAATGTCACTTGTCTATCCTCACTGATCTACTTTTCGTATCGACAGTATATCTCTTATTATATACTGCTTGAGCCCAGTATGCCACTAACAACTGGCGTCGGAGGAATTATTAAGTTATTAAAGGTGCTTGAAAACCAGAGAGGCAGATGTGGTTTTCAAGATGTGAATTCATGCATAATCTTTTTTCTTTTTCATTATTTGCATTTCTACTGTAGAAATATTTGTGTCCGACCGATTCTTCGGCTTCGGCTTCGAAAGTCTTTGACCAAATTAGCCCGAAATTTTGACCAATATTATGGAATGGGATTAGGTTTAAGTAAAAGAGTTAATTTACAAAATAATCAAAACTATTTATTATCTATTTTGGTATAGAACAAGGTATTAGTGCTAAGCACAAAATTCACCAATTTTGCCTGTTAATGAACAACCTCTGGGGATCTGACAGTCGTGAACATTGATTGACGACACCGTAGCATACATTTTGATCATTTGGTACTTATTGTAAGTACCTATTTAAAACATTTAATCATTTCAATGACAGTGAAACTATTTTAGTGTCATCGTTTACTTATATGATAATAATAGATGTGACTCGTAATATTAATAGGTACACAAAAAGATCTTTTACAAAGTTCATAAACGTTTGTACTTGTAGTCCTGTACCAGCGTATCAGAGACCGAGAACGAACATTTAAGAACTGTGGGTGGTCTAGACACCGTCATGACAACGCAAGCCGACCCCCATCTATCTAATTACTATAAAATAAGTGTACGTATTGCTATATTATATTGCTTTACTAGTGATTCCGCACATGCTTCATCAACTCTACTAAACACATGTTCAGAATCTTATTTTACCGCGTGTCTTAACCAAAAGCAAGCGTCGCGCTAATAGGCGATCGTTGAAGAGTTTCTGACGTACAATCGTGACGGTCGGATACTCGCGCCACATTCGGTTTCAGTTAAGACACGACCATAATTATTTGATAATGTACACGACTGTCGCCCCTCTGTTCCAAACCATTCAATATTATTACAAACATTTCATGATTAATACTATTTCGAGAAACACTGGTACATACAAATCACTGTTCATTTGTGGGTAACGTATGCCACTGTTAACGACAATATAGCTAGACACGTTTGCAGAAGCAATGCCTCGCCTATTTGTGTTAATCAATTGAATGATATTTAACCTTTTAGCGAAGGCGGAGTCTCGACTACATTCAGTGGCTCGCGTATTACATACAGGGTTTTTTTTGTTTGGATAATTAGGCAGTAAAAAAAAATGTAGTACAACCCCGCCTCAAAAATCCACCCTGTAGCTAGTCATAAATGTTCAGACTCCTATTTACTTTCATCTAAACATAAACCGCAATATAACCTACCTAACATTACCCACAGACGAGATTTAGTTACTAAATCATTTATGTTATCTGGTAACATCGATACTTCACGGCCAATTACTTCATGACCAACATAATACTTTGAAATCACCTTGGATGGCACTTATTCAAGAAAAAAGAGATTACTAACGTAATAAATGTAAGAACAGTTCATTCTTTAAAATCTGAGCACTAGTTGTCTAGTCATGAACCGATGCATGCACTGGACACTGGAAAAAAAACAGCTTTACATCTACTGGCAAGCTTAATGTTAAACAATATGCTCACTCGACACTTCGAATAATAAACTGCTTACAACAAAAGACATAATACCTATTTCAGATTAATCAGAAAACATCCACTTCCCCATTTCTGAGCAGTCTTTCGAGAAATACAATGTGTCATTGAAATAACTGAAAACGTCTTAAGGGGACAACTCGCTTATTCATCAGTATTGACAACTTTTACTATAGGGCCAACACTGAAATCTCGAATTACAACTTGACAAAATGTAGGGAACACCTGATAGATACTTTTGTCGATATAAGGGTTATTTACAGCGATGTGTCAATTTGCCCCATTAAGAACCACTTCCAGAACAGAGCGCGGTTTGACTCGAACGTGAGAACGACGCTGTTACACTTCTTGCAGCCATTTTCCATCGTTACGGTATCAGTGTCACAGAACCGATTGCCTCGAAAGAGACCCTTTTTGATTCAGGTTTTTAATTATTTCAATGGCACCTTGTTCTATAAGGTTGAGTAACGACTAGATCTGTGTCAGTACAACTAAATTAAAAATCTTGTAATCTATACAAGTGTGAACATTACAAATGTATAGTAAAATAAAACGTATACCTGTCTCTGCAGTGGAAAAGTAATTGGTGGTAATTAGCTGATTAGTGTATTTGGCTCTTTACTACACCAACTTGGTTATAAACTTATGATACTTGCACAACACAGGCGGCCGGACCTTCGGAAATAACCTGGGTAAGTGCAGCGCACGGTTCATAGGGAAATGGATATCGCCAAGACTTTCAATACCTTGGCCTTGGGTTTCATTGTACAAGCGTGATGCTGTTATGATTTTTTTTGCACGCTCTTTTGAAGATATGATTCTGTTCAGTTTCCTTGCTCATGTGGTTAACGGTACTCATTTATCTCTAAAAACAGTATATAACGTTACCAGTCATATAATATTAGCAAAAATGCTTCCTAATTGTATATGGTACTCGGTCGTAGTTGTACTGAATTAGATCTAGTTACATTTCAACATTAATTTTATCGAATAAAAACTTTAGGAAAATAAATCGAGGAAGAGAGGAACCTATTCAATTACCTACACTGGGTTATATATACATAATCATTATATTTACAATTTGAATAACCTCCGATACGTAGCAGCTATGTTGCCAGCCTAAACGAGAGAAACCTTCTAAATTATTTTTAAAAAATCAGTCAAAATTACAAAAAGTTACAGAGATCGCAAACGCCGAAACTGGTTATTATCGTTGTAAATCTAGGCGAATAGAAAAATATAATACTCCTTAGTTTAATATTAAAATAAAAAGTAATACTTCTAAATTGTACTCGCGGGCGGTTCGACTTTCAATATACAAATGGCGGCAGCTTAAAATACGCTTACAGTGTATACAATATATAATGTACATAAAAGTTCAAAGCTGTATTGGATTGAGCAAGGTGTATGGGCAAATAAATTTAAGCTATATTTTTACTGTGCTTGGGTTTTTTTACAGCCCGTTTTCTTTTACTGAAATTGGTTATCAGTCAACGTGTGCGAAAAAAATTGTTTTTCTAATTATCCTGAAGATATAAGAAATAATACATTTTCTTATTGAACTTCCAGAAATCTGTAGGCATTGTATTCAAATGACAGTGTTGCAAATATTACGATCACTAGTATTATCATCTTGATTCTGCAAATGATTTAAATAATTGTTTTCATTTTCCTGTTATCATCTATATAAAATGATACAGTCCAATATGTCAATAGATAATTTTAATATGAAATTGAAATACAAATTATTTAATAAAATATTATAATAATTATATATCGAAAAATCTCAGGACCTTTGAAAGGCATGCTAGGGACCGAAGTCAACTCGCAGAGGCCTCGATAGACATTATATGAATGAAATGAGACACCAACCGACCATTATCTTGTACGCACTATGCAAGTGCACCCAAGGACAACCCCCCGGTTGGTTATTATTATTAATGTAATATGAGCTCCGAAAGAGCGATTATAATATAATAATACATGCAGTTCTTGCTTAAAAGGGCACTTCAAATACTATATTTCTTAGTCACTGGGCCACCACAATAATATCGATATATCGACTTATGCCTAACAATAAATGAAAAACTTATATCAACATGAGATATGTACCTATGAGGAGCCTGTAACAAAGGTTCCAACGATTACTGACTTGGACTTAAAATACTAACGTACATCGAGCTAATACGACACAATAACACAGATATAAACACGCCAGTATTCAGGTCGAAGCCGCTCGCGAGACAAAGCTACTACTCGGTCAAAATAACTATGCATTTAGCGCTGCGACGTCACTCTGACGTTTGACTCTCGCTATTGGCGCACGAGGTGAACGCGGGGCGCCGCGCCTCTAGGCGGGAGTGGGGTGGATGTGCACAGTTATGTTGGCCGTGTTGTACGTCGCATCTCGCGACCGCCACGGGCACCACTTATCTTAACTTACACTATAAATGCAGACATAATTACACTACTTTACACGAAAGAGATCTCTGGTAATATTGTTCCTGTTCAAGCTTGTTGACGTGTCGCCACGTCGAGCTACCAACGACATGTTCAATACACGTCCAAAAACAAAGATATGTGCCGTCTTATCAGTCTAACGTAAATGCATGAAGACAATGAATACTTTAGTTACTTTTATGTTTATTACTATCATTACTGGCATCCTATTTATCATTGAAGATTCAGGGTGACTTTTCAGTAGTTACTAAAGCAGCTGTAACCTATATAATCTCAAGTTGAATGCGAACACGTACAACTAATGTACAGAAAAGCTATCATATTCTAACATGTTTATTTTGACCTCCCATCAATTGACAATGAATAAAGCCACCCTGTCTTTTATAGCTAAAACAGTACAAAATAAAACGTTATTTTTGTTTAACTCCCAAAACAAATGCAATTTAATCAGTGGTGGTGTGTTTTATAACAGCATTAGGTACTATACAAGTGTTCTAGATTTCAACAAAATAGTTAATATCCACAATTTGTTTGAGCTGCCATTTATTGGACAAATTAACATTAGTCTTTAATTTCAGAAAAGGACTTAAGACAAATAAACCCACTTTGCTTGGATTTCGTGTTGATGGGTTCATATTCATAAGTATTGTCATCGAAATATAAGTCACAATGTTCTGGGTTGGGAGATGAACCCCAGATGTGCATGCAGATAGTTTGCACCGTTACCCTGCTCTTTGATTATCCGAAAACGTCTTATACGAAACCAATGGGAGCCCTATGCTACACCCGTACCCATACGGTCATATTATAGACATTGGTTTAGATACATTTGCATGTTTGCATATGCAAATGCATGAAACCCTAATTTTATAGCATTATTGCATGTTTTTGTACCTTTTCATTGATAGTGCTTATTTCAGTAGCGAAATGTGTCAGCGGTTTTGTATATTATTGCTGTTCTATATAAAACTCTCTGACCTGAAAAGGTTTCTGCAGAAATGGTACCAAATTTTAACTTCTATCTAATAACTTCAGTGGACGTAGAGGTCATTTAAAGCCTACAAATTAATCTAACAAACGTCACCAGTTTGCCCTACAAACCCTAGAAAAATATTTGTTTGTATAATGTTACAGAAAAACAAACGATAATTAATTATTTTAATTCTTAAGTATTTTGATAGTGCATATTTCGTGTACGAAATTTTGCCATTTTTTAGTGCACATTTTGGAATTTTGATAGTGCATATAATCCGATGTCTAGTCATATACAAATTTAATTAATAACTCCTGCGAGTTAGAGCATGAAAGCGTCGAGTTAACTCTAGTATTACTCAGCGAATAAAAAGTAAAATCTTACTAATATTATAAATGCGAAACTTTGGATGGATGAATGTATGTTTGTAACTCAATCACTCCAGAGCGGCTGAACGTTGATACGTGACTCTGATGAGTGACATTTCTCAAGTCACCGCGAATTTATCTTTTTTGTAACTATGACATAACTTCAGTTTGTCAATTATTGCATAGACTTCAATTTATATTTCATAGTAGCACTGAAAACTTATGATGTGTGGTACAGGGTAAATAGATTTTATTAACCCCTTACGTGCTAGAAACGGACCTATGCGAGACACAATAGTTTTGGTAATTACGGCATTAAATTGTTTTTACCATAATAGGTAACTATTTCATACTAATCTTGGAGTCGGGAAATCTAACGTATATTCGATTACAAAGATAGGTAACAAATGTGATGTTTTAAGTAATAGAATGTTGTACTATTACTTAAAACATCGTACGTAAAAGGTACCCTATTGCAATGGAGTAAAACATTCTATATTTTATTTTTATTAGTAGAATGATACTTGAAATTCTGACGTATTTCAATAACCTATTGCACAAACACACCACCACCTTTATTAATAGTTTGTAGTATTATAAAAATACTACAAGTAGGTACTTTGATATAGGTGACTACTAATCGATTCCGAATACTATAAAAAGTTACAGGTTTCTTCCAAAAGTCCCGTCGTTAAAATATATAGACTTATAAATGGAGGTAGTTTTGAATAAACTGTGTGAGACCTGCCACTCAGAATTACAGGCTAAATGTTTGAACACAGCTCCTTGTTTGGTTCGTACTCCCGAATATATGAGACTGTGCTCTATGTTCACCAAATGCGCCACTAAATCGTGTACGTCTACTTTAGTGACCAGCACGCCACACTTAAAACAATGTGACTTAAAGCAATTGGCGTTAAATCCACATAATATTGTGATGATGCATGCGCGGACAACGGATGCGTATAAAGCGGGAGTTACAAGTAAACAATTCGTTATCACATTCGAACAGACGACTCTAACACTAAGGTTGTGCACTTCCTATAATATGTAAACAAACACTCGTTTACCGAACAGTTCATAACTTAGTTCTATTGAGATCTACAAAATACGTTTTTGTTTTCATGGCAATACTACGGCTGCGGACGTCACCTAGTCACGGTCGGAGAAACACTGCAGCGTTCCATATACTTACACTATTTACAGATATACTTAGCTTATTTTATGATTATTTAAATATGTCAAGAACACTGGCCAAAGAATTAGTTGTTGCCATAGTCTCCATTAGTTTTTTTTTTAATTTTTTATTTATTTATTGCCTTTGTCTTGATCAATTGGTAACAGATGTTTTCAACGACCTGATAAGCTGTACTGTTGGTATGCCGTCATAATTTGATCTAATAAATGCTATAAAATGGAAAGACTAAGTACCTGGGTGTGTAGCTATCCACATTCTGATGTGGGTAGCTTGATCAAGTAGCTGGTAGGGATCTTAAGATAACGTTAAATTAGTGCGCCTAGGGAGGCGGCTTGTTAGCATGGTCTGTTCTCTCATAAAACAAGCTACACCGGTGGGTATTTAAGTTTTTTAACTCCTTATTCTCAAAGGTATTCTTACTCATCGATGTAGCTGATCTGGCTGCTTGATGCAGTCAGTCACAAAAGACTCCCAGATGCGCCGAGCGTTCGGTTCGGTTTAGTGACCACTGAAACAATTTGCGCTTTTTCGTGCATTCCAATTTAAAACCTAAGTAATTACGACGACACGCACCAGTCACAGCGCAATACACTTACTAAGCTATATGATCTGGGGCAGTCCGCAGCTGATACCGATAAGTACAAAGGTTACGTGTTCCGTGTAATATTTACAAGGCGAGATGCATGTATATATGCGGGTGCGCGATAGCGGCGTGGGTGGGCGGAGGCGCCACGACGGGCTGCGAGCCGACGTCGGCGCCTTGCCACTCGTGTCACAACGAGTACGACTCGTCGGGCGCCACGCCGCAGGCCGCGTTCTATTGCATCGAGTTGAAGTTCACGCCGAGGAGATTGAGAGGCGAGCTGTGCGCCACGCTCTGCAGTGGGAAGCCGTGCGCCGTGCCGGGCTCCAGGAAGCCGGGCGGCACCTGGTGCTGCGGGCACAGGAGCGCCATCTGCTGCTCGGGCTGCACGGGTTCGTCCTTGTGCTCTGGCGGGGGCGTCGTGTGCTCGCGTTTGATCCTGCTCTTGATGCTGGGCCGGTTGTTGGGGTAGCCCTTCTTCTTGTACTCGAGCCAAAGCGTGCGGTTGTTGACGCCGAACATGCGTGCCGCCTTGCAAAAGCCGATGCCGCCGAAGCGCACGGCCTCGAGCGCGCGCTGGAAGTTCTCCTCGGACTGCGGGTTGCTAGTGCGGCGGCGCTTCTGTGGCACGGGCGGCGCGGGCTCGGCGGACGCCTGCACGTCGGCGCACGACGGGCCGGGCGACGGGCCCGCCACGCCCAGCCCCTGCGCGTAGCTGAGCTCGGCGTCCATGCTGTGCGGGTTCATGACGTTGTTCATGTACAGCCCGGGGTCCTGCTGCATCGTGCCGCCGCCTATGCACGCGTTCGAGTATCGCGGGTACGAGTGCTCCATCATTGTCCACTGTCCTCCTGGGAAGAGAGATAAATGTACGTATTTTAATAAAACTCTCTAGGTACACTATCATATTTAAGAGTTAAAGTTCAAACAAACGCTTTCTCATTGATCTCCCTTCCCTGGAAAGTAAAATGTCGTCCCGGTCGAGTACTGACATTGTATTAAGCTGATATTTTATCATTCTTTGTAATTTTTTGGTGTATATAAAATAGTTTATGTTACCATAAATTTATTTCAAACGCAATTATTTTTATGAATCTTGTCACTTACTTTAAAAAAGTTCAAGCGAGTATTATAGGTAATTCGGCAATAAAACTATCTACACGTGGCGCGGTACATGCACAGAGTACATACATGAAGCATATAGAAGCAGATGATGGGATTGTTACGTTTAAGAGATGAATGAGAAACATGGTGTTGTTTAATACTTTTGTTTGTGTTTAGTGTTCTATTAATTTAAGGACAAAGCACATTGTAATCAAATCAGTACTGATATTCTGTAAAATCTCACTGTGTAAACAATGTGAAGTGAACATGAAGTAAGCTGTCAATCGGTCCAGCCAAAGTGGAATAACAGTTCATTTCAAGTTCACTCCACCTACCTAAATTTTCACGGGAGATGTTTGCAGAATAGACGTTGACATGACCCGACCGGCACCCTCGAAGAAGTTTTCACTAATTCAATGTGTAAACATGGTCGAAGCACCCAGAGCCCTCTGGCCTTATTTTCTTAGTAACCAATTGTGAGGGTTTCATACTGGTACCAGATACCACCGTGTAGGTAGGTACGTTAAATTATTACTTGCTTTTCTTAAAGCCTAAGTACTGATTTTTATCTATGTTTACGCCTTTTTAATAATTTTTATGGTCTGTACCAGTAAATTGTTCCTTGGCCCAAACTAGCAGTATATTCAAAGTGCATAATTATATACTAACTATACAACATTTTGTTACTAGTAAATAAAGAACTAAACCCCCAGGCTCTGGAATCTTGCTCTGCGCTAATTTAGTTTTTTTTACACATTATGAATCACAGGACTTTTTGTTTTGCAAAAATGATTTTTCTTTCTTTTCAGATAGTGACACAATGGGAAAGAAGATATTCATGACATCAAAAGCTAAAAATGATAACATTGAACATGACATTAACAAAAATACTATAGTATGAAGTAAAGAGCTATGAGACTTAAAATATGAATGATAATAATATAATATTGATGTGTGATGGCACTAACTCTTGTGATAAAGGTAAATTACGATGTTAAGATGATTGTCTGACTCCCGAACAGTGAAATAACACTCAATTTTAAGACATTCTTAATACAGTTCAAAATACCAAACTTAGGCCCAGGTTCCAAATTGAGGATTTGGAATTAAGAATATTTCAAACTCTACTTAAGGTTTTATTTAACAGGTTTTCCGGCTAAACTATGACTTGACAAAATTCAAATTCTTAATTCATAAACCAGGGGATAGCCACAACTTAAAATTGAGTAGTGTTTGAGTGTCCGACATTAATGATTGAGATTCAAAATACTAACATAGTTGGTCTGTTAGTTGATCTTCTGATGGGGGGGCCAGCAACTTTCTGGTCTAGATAAGTAACTTGAAGTTCTTCGCAGACATGGCTAAGCTGTTGCATCTGGGTGCATTTAAATAATCTCCACAACAAGTTTATATATATGTCCGATGTATATTTTAGCTGCTGTACTTTTTAATGATTAGTATTGGAACAACCTGATGACATGGTCAATACCAATGAAGACTTTTGTAAATCGCAAATCCCTACATAACACAAGTGGTTGCAGAGCCATCACACACGGATTTGATTTAATATTAGTTCAGTTACCTTGTGGGATTGCTGCCGGGGTCGTATTTTCCATTCCAATTGGCTCCACGTTCATGTTGTCCTGTTCCGTTGTCTGGAATTTTATAAATAAATAGTTTTAATTAATGCAGTAATTAACGAGTCAGCAGTCATGAAACAAAACTTGATATTAAACATGATGATTTTAGTGAACGCATGGTTCGCTTTATTTAGACAATATAACATATAAACCAGGGTCGATAATTTTTGAAACGAAAAAAGTAATAGTAGGATGAAACCTATTGGAAAAGGAAGAGAATATAACAAAAATGAAAGCAAAATTAAGTTACGGGCGATCTGACGTCGGGAAGTGCAAGAGGGTGAGTTTTTAAGGATAATAACGGTTTATCTCGATTTCCGGCAAAACTACAAGTCCTATGGAAAAAAGTTAAATGGCAAAGTTGTAGGTAGTAAAAAGATCTACAGTTTTTGTACTTACACTTTTTTCACATAACCAGAAAATTAATGTGAAAATTCAAATAACCAAGTTTTTGGTTTTTAATAGGTTTTGTTTTTAACGAAATTTTGGTGAAAATTTACCTTTATATCCCAGACACATTGTAATTTTTTTGATCCCAAATATTTATTTTTCCGCCTTATTGTGTCTTAATATCGAAAAAAGCACCCCAAATTTCGATCGAAAATTCTCACGTCAAAATACCTGCTTAATTTTAAAAGTCGGTGAGCTTCTTTTTCGTTGAAATCTCTACTTTCTGATGGTGTAAAAAATCATTATCGTTCATAGGAGTAGATTTGCCGGAAATCGAGATAAACCGTTTTCTACCCTTAAAAACTCACCCCCTTGCACTTCCCGACCTCAGATCGCCCTTAAATTATTTTTCTTTCGTTTTTGTTATAATCTCATCCTTTTCCAATGTGTTCATCCTACTTTTATTTTTTATCACATTTTACTATTTTCAAAGGCTTCAGCCCTGGTCTAATAACCCAATGTGTCACTAAAAAATCGTTGGCGTTTAAGGATGTTTCTCCCCAAATACTTTATAAGGTGACTGGAGACTCTAAAGACTCAAATTCTACATTCAAAACTTACGACATTCTGCCAGCGGACAGCTGATATATCAGAAGAAAAAAATCGTATTTAATTTAATTAAGCTCTGTTTTAGTTTCGGACAAAAAGCAAAAAAGAAAAGGGTGTGTACTAACGTCGTCTACCTGCTGCGAGTTGTCGATGGTCCTGATCTCGTGGTATTCACGCATGCGCCGCTGTTGCGGCACGCTGCTCAAAGTGATCGCCTCCACGGTCTGTGCGCCCGCGTCGACTCGTCCATGTTCCTCCAGCACGTTCAACTGCGTTGAGCTCGTTGAACTTTTTCGGCGCCTAGAGAATCGTACATTTGAATTAACTGGTTTATGTCAAATGCATGATTCTGCTGGACACAGGCGCTCTATGAGAGTATCCTGTGACCCAACAGTGGGAGTACTAAAAGGCTGTATATGCTACTATGTTAGTCAATATCTTGGGACAGGGAACGCACCAAAGCTCTTAGGGCAAGATTATTTCTATTATGAATAAGAGATAGAATAAACAAGACGCATACATCCGTCCCTTAAGCACAATGGAAAAAACCTTGATCTAAAAATAATACAAAAGCGGTAATGCATCATATATACTTAGGGGAGGGGCTGGATCTATGCTTTAAAAAAATTTTGAACTTGCTTCGCTTAGTTTCACTCTGCTTGGCTTGGTAGTATAGATGCAGACCTACCTTGCCTTACTCCTTCTGAGATGGCAAGGTGGCGTGGTCTTGAGGGAGAGCGCTACGGTCGCGTAGATCCTCAAGGCAAGCGCGGTGATGTTCCTTCTCGAGGTTGCCGCCCCGTTATTGGTCTAATTCCTTATGAAATAGACGTAACAGAAATCACCGGGCGACTAAACACAGGGGTGGCGAGGTCATGCTCCTGGGTGTCCACCATCGAACAAGATCAGATGATGGATAGCAATGACCTCCCGCGTGTTTGTGCCGTGCGCGGGAACCCGTACGGGAGGATGATGGGATCCTGGTGGCTGAGCCGATGAGCGTATGCGGTTTGACGTCTCTGAGGCAACACTCCACTTTGGCCTGGATTTCTCCTCACACGGGAGGCCGTAGCTTAGCCAGCTACGGTCAATCGGCTGCGGGGTCCGGTCAGACGGCCCCCAGGCAAGTTCACTCCCATTGGGGGCTCGCAGGCGGCGGTGCTCGCTCGCATTGCTAGTGGTAGCGGTGTGGGTTGGTGCTGTGCAGTCTCGTGAGCAACTAATGGGGGGGAGCTATATCCCTTGACTAATCCCTGGTGCTACCGTAGCATCGCCACTTGAGCACTCCATGGCGGGTGGGGATAGTTGAGGGATGAATAAATATTAATCGGGTTTTAATGGATTCTAATAATAAAAAAAACCACAAGGCGAAAGGACCGGCGAAAGCTGGGACTGCGCTCCAAAAGGCGGGACCGGCGAAAGCTGGGACTGCACACCAGACGGTGGGACCGGCGCAAGCCGGGACTGCATTTCCCCTAGCAGGAACGTCCAGAGGCGGGACTGCAGCGGGATCGACTCGAGGTGGGGCTGTGGTGGGACTGTCAAAAGGCGGTACTGCTGCGGCACTGCCGAGGGTCGGCACTGCTGTGGGACCACCGAAGGGCGGAACTGCAAACCAGCCCAATGGGCATAAGGGTGCTGCCAAAGCCGACGCGACACGGGACCCTTGCGTTAGAGGTTTAATGACCTCGGACCTTGCGGCCCCGGACGCGACCGGCAAAGGCAGCACCTCTTCGTCTTCCGGCGGCCGGCATGAATCAGGCTGGCTTCCGGTTGGACGATCTGGGGCGCAGAGGAAGAAGCGCCAAAAGCTGAGACAGCAGGCGGCTCTAGAGGGGACCCCTACGGGAGGCCCATCAAAGAGACCGCGTGCTGTTCTCAGCGGCGACAGCGGGGACATGGAGGCCAAGAGGATGAAAACCCAAGGGCAATCATCCTCGACCGGATCCTTTAGGGATGCGGTGGCGGCTGTGAAACTCGCTGTCGTCACAGTCAAGTACCCAGAAGAGTACTTGAAGGCGGAGGATTTGGTGCCAATCCAGGAGCTCATAATTGAGAAACTGGAAGAGGCGCCGGATCCTCTGCCGGTTATCACAGTTGCTCCCGGAGTTGTCGCAGGTGCAGTTCATGTATCCTGCGACAACTCTGATGCAGCTTGCTGGTTTCGGGGTGCCATCCACAATGTGGAACTTGGCTCCCTGAAACTCAAGGTCGTCGACGCCAAGGACCTTCCAAAGCCAGTCAAAATGGCATGGAAGAGTCGCAACTTGGCGTTGCAAGACTCTGCCCGGGCCATTCGATTGCTCCAGCGGCTTAACCCTGCCTTGCGGACGGACGACTGGAAGGTCGTGAATACTCTCACTGAGCAGACCGGCATCCGTCGTATCGTCCTCATGGACAGTGTGTCTGCTGGGGTCATCAAGGCCTTGGGCTACTCTCTTCCAGGAGGTATTGAACGATACTCGTTCAAGCTCCTGGAAGAAGACAAGGGAGAGGCATCGACTGCGGAAGCAGGAGGGGGGCCCTCCGAAGATGGACCACCGCAGTGTGAGGAGGCCATCGAAGAGGTCTCTGCTCACGAAGTGGCGCAGGAGGCGGAGACGCGGACCAGTGCGTCAGAGGTGGATCTCGAGGATGACATCCTCGAAGGCCTCGATACACTGGGGATTGCGTCGCCAGCTGCCCTCGAGGAGAGCCAGGCGAGGGAGGGGGAGCCTCAAAACTGAGGCCTTCCTACCAACACAAACCCATCAAAACATCCAAGATGGAGGGACTAAGGTGTGTACAAATCAATTTGCATCATTGCAGAGCCGCTACTGCCCTTCTGGCTCGGCAACTGAAGCTTAATACATACGACGTTGCCTTGATACAGGAACCCTATTTATACAAAGGGACTATAAAAGGCCTAGGTGGGACAGGGGGCATGGTGTTCTATGACTGTCCAACTAATGACGCGAGGACTTGCATCTATATCAGGGTCGGTATAGAGGCAATGCCCTTACGTGCTTTCTGTTACAGGGATCTCACAACAACTCTGATCCAAGTGGAGACGGGAACAGAGAAAAGGAAAATTATCCTTGCCTCTGCCTATCTCCCATACGAACAAAAGGAACCAGTAACACCACTAATCAGAAGACTGGTTGACTACGGCAACCAAGAAAACCTCGACCTGATACTTGGCTGCGATGCGAATGCACACCACGTCGTTTGGGGCAGTTCAGATGTCAACAAACGAGGGGAGGATTTGTTGGACTTTGTGGTAAGCTCTTCTTTACAAATCCTTAACGCAGGCAATAAACCTACTTTCAGGACCTCTGCGAGAACTGAAGTTATTGACCTGACACTGGCTTCAAACAGGGCCAGCGCCCATATTGAAAATTGGCATGTATCGGACGAAATCTCTCTGTCTGACCATAATTATATATGCTTTAGGTTTAGTACGGCGGGAGAAGCCAAAACTAGACGAAGGAGAAACCCAAGGTATACAAATTGGGACTCGTACAGGAGGGACCTCAAAGTAAATCTAGGGAGCCCTGAAGGTAAGCTTAATTCAATATTAGATATAGAATTTGAAGCGGACAGAATCAAGGCGGGCATCATCGGTGCATGGCAAGATAATTGCCCAGAGAAAAAGGCCTTTTGCAAAAAGGTACCATGGTGGACTCCTGAACTAGCTAAAATACGTCAGGAAACACGACAGGCCTTTAATGATGCAAAAGCCAGGAAAGATTTTTCTGGCTATCATAGCATGCTGACGAGGTATAACACGGCGGTACGCAAGGCCAGAAGAACTAATTGGCGGAAGCATTGCACCTCCATCGAAGATCTGCCCAATGGTATGAGGTTGTGCAAAGCAATGTCCATGACCAAGACAAACCCACTCTCATCTGTAAAGGATGAGAATGGATATCTAACGGAAAATGGACAGGACACTCTGGGCGTGATGTTTAGGACTCACTTCCCGGATTGTATACTGCGCGACAGCGATGAAGAGGAACCAGTCACAAGGGACGAGCTCATAAGGCACACGTCCAAAAACAACTGGCTCACGGCAAAGAAAGTGGTAGATGAAAATAAGCTGAAGCTTGCCATAGCGGGCTTTCAGCCTCTCAAATCCCCAGGTCCGGATGGTATCTACCCAATACTATTGCAAGAAGGGGCATCTGTTTTGATACCCCATTTAAGTAGGCTCTACAGAGCCTGCATAGCCTTTGGTTACGTACCCAAGGCATGGAGAGAGGTCAAAGTCACCTTCATACCGAAGGTGGGCAGACCGACTTATGAAGAAGCTAAAGCTTACAGGCCCATCAGTCTATCATCTTTTCTCTTAAAATCTCTGGAGAAACTGGTAGACAGGTATTTAAGAGAGGGACCACTTAAAGTATTCCCTCTACATAAACTACAGTGCGCCTACAGCCCTGGCAAATCTACAGAAACGGCATTGCACTATGTTGCAAGTCGAGCCGAGGCTGCGCTAGAGGGACAAGAGATATGTGTCGGGGCTTTCCTCGACATAGAGGGAGCCTTCGACAAGACTACATTTGAGTCCATACGCATTGCTGCTAAGGAACATGGCATCAATGATACCACGTGCAACTGGATTGACTCTAAGCTGAGAAGCAGAATAGTCAGATCGGAACTGATGGGAGACAGACTTAGCGCTAAAACGACAAGAGGTTGTCCGCAAGGCGGAGTGCTGTCACCATTATTGTGGTGCTTGGTAGTAGACTCGCTACTTACCAAACTCAATACTGGACCATTCTATACAGTAGGCTATGCAGATGACATAGCTATAATGGTTAATGGTAAATTCCCGAACATAGTCTCTGGATTATTACAACAGGCATTGAGGATGACAGAGGAATGGTGTACAAAGAACCACCTCTCTATCAACCCAAGCAAAGCAGTCATTATTCCATTCACGAGGAAGCGACAACTAGGAAACCTAGGAGAGCCCTCCCTCAATGGAATAAAGCTGCCCTGGTCCACCGAAGTTAAATATCTTGGTGTAACGCTTGACAAAGAACTCAGGTGGAAAACTCATGTGGAAAATATTACGACAAAGGCCTTACGAGTGTTCGGCATGTGTCGTTCCACCTACGGTAAAACTTGGGGGCTAAAGCCCAAAGTGATACTATGGCTGTACCGGACAATGATAATACCTATTATCACATACGGCAGTATAGTGTGGTGGCCAAGAACAAAGCTTGCCTCGTGCAAAGTGCCACTCACCAGGTTACAAAGAACAGTGTGTCTCGGCATCACGGGTGCTTTCAGGACAACACCTACGGCAGCGATTGAGAGATACCTTAATATCCCTCCGCTGCATATGATGGTTGAATTCGAGGCAAGGAAGACATTACATCGTCTTGCTGTTGCTGGACTATGGGATGCCTCTAAGCCAAAGACTAACCATACAAAGTTCGATGTAAATGAAGGCCTGGATCGGGTAACAAGCATGATATCCGATAAAATGCAAACTATGTTTGTGTTTGAAAGGTCTTTCAAGGTCCAAATCCCTACAATAGAGAACTGGACGAAGGGACTAGATCCACCAGAACAAGATAGTCTGGTGTGGTACACTGATGGATCCAAAATGGAATCAGGTACAGGAGCGGGAATATTCGCAAAAGGTTACAAATGTAGCAAAAGCTTAGGTAAGATGGCAACTGTATTCCAAGCAGAAACATATGCCATAATAACCTGTGCTCAAGAGAATATAGATAGAGGCACCAGAGGTAAATCCATATATATTCTTAGTGACAGTCAGGCTGCACTCAAAGCCATGGCATCCTACAAAGTGGACTCCGGACTTGTTCTGGATGCTATCCGGACCCTAAACAGGCTTGGGAAGCATAACAGGGTAAGACTGATATGGGTCCCTGGGCACAAAGGAATCCATGGTAACGAAGTGGCAGATGAACTGGCAAGAGAGGGCTCAGCAAATGATTTTGTAGGCCCAGAACCATGTGTAGGCATTTCGACGTGTCTCGTAAAAGCCGCATTTAGGGAGTTTGCAGATCACAGACAACGAACATATTGGCTGTCTAGTACCGGTCTACAACACTCAAAGAAATTTCTAGGCTCTACTTTCAAAGCCCGGAAATGCATTTGGAATATGAGCAGGGGGCAAATCCGCTACCTGCTTGGGGCCTTTACTGGGCACTTTGGAACCAACGACATGCTCATGAAGATGGGTCTGGCCGCGACACCCATGTGCAGGTTGTGTGGGGAACATACGGAACGCATGGAGCACCTTCTGTGCACATGCGATGCACTGGCTGGTAAGCGAATGAGTCTCCTAGGGGTTGGATATCCAAAACCGGAAGACTATAGGCTCATATCACCTAGTCTCGTTGTAAAACTCATGAAAAGAGTTTTCAACGAGATTGGGGAGGAGTAAAGTATCTAGGGGACCACAATAGATCCCAATGGGTCGAAGTGTCCGAGTTATTTCTCGGCCCCTCCACAAGATAAGATAAGATCATTTAAAATAGAAGTATTAATCTGGCGCCAGTTTCAAATGTTACAGTTAAGCCTTATACCATGCACGACCTGGCGCGTGCAGCTCGCGTAGTGTGATCAGTGTAGAAACGGAAGATGCGAAAGACAACATTACTGACTGTACAGGCAAGAAGCGAGGCGGCCTATTGGTCATCGGAGACAGTTGTACGTGATCACGCTACGCGAGCATTTATCAACATCGTAATCGTAACATTCATTGACATCGTAATTTTAGAAAAGGGTGAATTATTTTACGTTTTATGGTCGTGTATTGATTGACCAGAAGAATCAGCGACACTATTCAAAATGATGATGCAGCAATGTAAATCTACCTTAAACACTAAAATCATTGATATTGATTTAGGTATTCTTTCGAAATTATTGTAATGTTGAATCGCCCAGTTTTGATTTAAAGGGGAGCAACAAGCCTCCTAGTGAACTAGTATTGAAGAAATAGGTCGTACCTCCTGCGTTTGTTCGAAGGCGATGCCGCCGGCGACTGGCGCGCTGAGTCCAAGGAGTCCCCTTGGTTCTGGAACTCTGCGGAGGGGCCCTGCGACCGCGTCAGTGTGGAGTCAGGCGGCATGTCCGTCAGGCCCTTGACCTTTAGGAGCTTAGCGGTGTCCAGCACCTATATACAGAACACATATTAAACCTTGGACATATAAGTTTGAAATCGCCAACCCGCCTTGAACAAGCATTGTAATTCGGGTAGTTAGTTCAGGTAGTTACATCTGATTTGGATTATAATTATTTTTTTGTGATAGAAACTTGATATATATATATATAGAAAATATATTATAGCAGCGTAGCCTGGCATAAATCAAGATGAAATAAGTATTTAGGTAGAAGCGTGTGTCAGTTCACCTGTGGCAACTGCTCTTCGGTCACATTGACCTCCCCGCAGTACATAAAGTCGACCATCGCACGTAGATCGGCATACGTCACATCCTTCAAGATGACTATGGGATGTGGCGACGGGTTCTCGACAAACAGGGTCTGGAATATAACAACAGAAAGCTTTAGTGATATCTTAGAAAAAAACATGGCTGATAAAATATATTTAGTAGGTATTCAATATTTGTTTCTATTTTCTCGGGTCTAAATTTTAACAACTGACTGCATGGGTTGATCATAAGGTTAAGCAACGCTTGTCGAGATACATCGATGGATAGGTCACCATCCATGATATATATTATTTAGACCACTCCATAGGGATTAAGTATTGTCCGTATCGTGATAGCCACTCACTGGGGTTGTGGAGGCCAAACAGGCAGTACCTCTACCTTCTTATGAGAAATAAAGATTATTTAAACCTACTTAATGCATGCACAATACTAGCATCTACAGCCATGGTAATAACAACTCTATAAAAATTCCATCATCGTGCTGCCTTATATCCGAAATCAAAGATAGACGAAGATTACATGCGCATAATTTCCTTGGGATATCTGTAGATAGTTACATTCACTCACTTGGAAATATGTGCTGCAAGCAGATAGGACCACTTTGTGTGCTAGTAGCTGCTTGCCGTCGGCTGACAGTGTAACATCGACCAGCGTCTGTGTGTTCAGGAGAGTTGTGAACATCGAGATGAAGTTCGGCTGGTGGTTGTTCCACCGCAAGCTGTACTGCTGCGTCATGATGAGCTCCTGAAAACGTTACCAATATACTTAAAGCCACCTTCGAAATGTAAAGTAGTCGGTTGGAAAGATGAAGCTTGATGATTCTTGGGTAAAAAAATGGTAGTTTATGAAACTGTTGCATATTATAACATGAGTGTGTGTTTATAAAAGAATCACACGAATGTTTTAACACTTATTTATGTGCAGTTTCATACACTACTTTATCTGCCCTCATACATTGGAATTGAACCTACTAAATAAAAGGAAAAAGTCAAGAGTAAGAAAAATTTAGTACAGCAATACGTATGAATGGCGCCAAAACCATACATAACCGATTTAATCACGAATGCGCTAAAACGGGCGTTCCCACAGACAAGTAAAATTTGAAATAAAACTTTTTATAATAGGTACTATAAAAAAAAATCCCTCCCGCAGTCGGGTAAAAATGGCGCGTCCAGCATAAGCTTGGATGGAAACTCCTTGGTGATATTAACTTCTTGGATTTGCCCTGTATCGTAATAGAAAATGTGTTATTTTAAATTTCGGTATTGTGTTTATAAAGTAGTAGTTATAATTCGAATATTATGATATGAGAGTAGATAATAGTAGTTTATGCTATGGTCATAATAATAGGGGTTATTAATACACGAGCGTGGGTTATATGATAATATTAACACGCGAGTGTTTTAATACCTAATTAAATGCCGTTGCATACACTATTTTATCTTCACTCATACAGTTGAAATAAAACAAATGTGCAAAAGGAAAAAATATGTTGTATGGCGGGCAATTCAGATTCTCCCTGCGCATGAATGAGCAGCGCGCGCCTCCGTAGGCAAAGACACTACTTTTCTACATTAAGTCAATGTGCCCATAAGCGCCAAAAATTAAAAAGTAAAAGTGTTCTATAAAAATTAAAAAAGTTATTTTATGATGCAGTTGTTAGAAAATCGAAGGAAAATGTTGAACTGTAATGGTTTTTATTTTTTAATTTGACCTATCCACGAATATAAAGGACTTGTTTATACAATATTTTTTGAATTCATATTTGGAACATTATGTTGTGAGTGTAGATAAAATATAATTTCTATTTAGTCTGTCAGTTAAATTATCAAAAAATATTGGATAAGTATTTTTTGCTTTATGAAATCAATTCTAATTGGCAAAAACAGCACATCAAAGTGGCTTGTGACATAACTTGTTAGTAAAAAGTGTACTTAAACGTGACGACATGCTAAGTTGTTTACGTGACAAAAGAAAAATGTGTCCAATATATTTTGTTCCAATATGTTCTATCTAAGAAAAATTTTTAGTCATCATCTCTATTGCCAAGCAAGTAGCAAGAACATCCCTGGATATTTTTACACTTGTTACGTATGCCTAGGAATCTGCTGACATTGCGGACACTAAGTATTCATAGACCTTGACGACGGTGCAGTTACCTTGAAGCCGACGCATTTAAATTATGAAATTGCTGACACAGAAACTACGTAGCTTCAATATAGGAAGTTACATTCCATATTCCTACTTTGAGTAGGATGGATATTCGTAGACTAGTTAGTCTATTTAATTGCAACTACTCCATGTCCTAATTTTGGGTTGGAATGGACATTTGTAGGTTAGCTAGTTGTAGTTAGTAGTTGTAACCATTCCATGTCCTAACATCGGCTTGGAATAACTTTTATATTAATAACTTTATTCATAACATACATTACATTATACACAGTAACAAGTTCCCTGGCTCCCAAATTAGGCTTATTGCCTGTGACTTGGGAGTCAGTCCCTCCAATAATAAATATTCACAATAAGTATGTTTAGAAATTATAATTTATAGATGGCTGCAATCATAACAGTGTGCGTGTGCGTATGCGTATCATGGTGTGTGTGTGTGTGTGTGATGGCGTGCGTGTGTGATGGCGCGTATGTGAGTATTTGTGTTTGAAATTGTATAGTTGTGTGAGTGAGTGTGGAGAAGTGTAAATGTAAAAATCTTGCTAAGTTGTGGCAATTAGTAGTTTTTCTATTTCTTCATAGTTTTTTTCCATCAACCAAACTTTTAGTTTACTTCTGCACTGGTGTTGGTTATGTGTGTGTATTTTGAGCAATCGATTTACTCTATTATATAAATTTCCACTGAGGTAGACACAGAACTGATGTCTGATAAAGGTAGTATGGTGCTGAATTGGTGGGAAAACAATATCAGCACGGCGTTTGTGTATTTTTTTATTGGGAAATTATGTTTCCTAAGAATACACTTAAGCACAAAAAGTTTTCTCACTGACAATACATTGCATTCTCTGTAGAGCTCTGCTGTGGAGTATCTGTAGGGCTTGCAAGACATAACTTTCACTACTTGAGTGTACACCGCAGTAAAAATATCAAAAATAAATGGAAAAGAAGATGGTGGATGCAGGCCACCATCGAAACAGCGAAATACCATAGAAACAGAACAGAACAGAGTGTCGTCAGCCGTGTGGACAGATGCCGGGCGCTTGCGCTAAAAACCTTTGCTGCGTGCTACAAAACCGACAACAAACGGATTGGTGGCAGACGCATCTGCCGACGTTAAATACCTAACACAGACGAGCAAATTACCCCCTCTACACGTCGGCGGACGCATTCGCAGATGACATCTGAGGCTTTAAAAGCAGTGTCACATGTGTGTGCATTTTATTGCATTCATCAAATTTTGTTCAACATCACAATTATATGATTTAGGATATTCACTATTTTATCAGATAAATAATGACTGATGATATCAATAAATATTGAACCGGGCAGTTTTGTAAAATACTCAACATCATAACTTAGGTGAACTGAGCTAATGTTTCCACTACTGCTAGGGATTGCAAGCTCTAGTGGTTTGAGATGGTGCCACCGCAGATTCAATTTCGATACACATAGAATACATATTTTTATACCTAATGATATTTGTCACTTCTGTTCTGCAAAAAATTTAATACATAAACAAAACAAAAATCTAAAAAAAACGTAACGTCGCTTAAGTTCTATCATCATGAATCTCAAAATGAATGGCGAATAAACTGAGTTAAAACACGTAACTCAGTTTTAATGAGTGTCGTGCAATTCCATGGCACACTCCCCGAAATGCAATCGATAAAAAACCGACAAGCTGACAACTCGGCGACGATGTTCAAGGCTTTGGGTTTGAAGCTTTGACTTGACCAATGATTGCCGATGAACCTCTTGGCCAGCTTTTCAATCGATTCTAATGCATCAAGCTGGTATTTGCAGATCCGCAGCTGAGATGAGAACAGTACTCCATGCATGATCGAACTTGCGCTTGATACAAGTTGATCAGCTGTTCCGGCGTGAAGTACCTTCTCACCTTTGCAAGGATCCCCAACTTTTTGGCAGCCAACTTAGCCTTTGCCTCAATGTATGGGCCAAAATTTCGAGTCGATGTCAACGTTACGCCAAGAAGCTCAAGATGTTCAGTTATTTGCATTAATTTGGCGCCAGTGTGTTATGTCACACACATGATACTGGGGCACTCATCCTCTGGCGCGTCATTGCCAACTTAAGAATGCGCACGGATAATTTTGTTGACCATATATTTTAAAACCGTAATTGCCACGTTTGATCGCCTTCATATGAACTTACGAACGCGAATGTATTTGATTAAAGGTAAAACCTAGTAAAAACCAAAAATTAGAGGAAGGTCATATTATTTCGAGATACCCACACGCAAAAGAAATCAGATGACTTCTCATAAGGAGAAGGCATTTATCACAACGCTTGCTAAAGACGGGTAGGCGATTTCAGACTTACTCGTATATTAACTACGTTTATAATTATAACAGTTGTCCGTGATATCCAAGATATAAATACTAAGATGTATGAGTTAACATTTTATATTTACCTCTGGAATATCTATGGCGGAGATGGTAACCGCGGGCCGCACCTCGCGGACGATATCCTAAAAAAATATAAGTTGTTCATACATACTTGTACTGATTAACTATTAATTTTAATTGAAAACTTGCTGATGACATTTGTAAGGGAGGGCTATGTTTTTGACCGGTATGTCTGTATGTATGTATGTTCATCTGTTCCCTCATAACTTCTACTTATCATAAATTAACAAGTGAGGTGTCGTTGGAAGCGTCTTGTTTGTCCGCTGGTTATAGGCTATGTGAGGTCACATTAAATTGAATGTGGCGCCCTCTAGGCGGCACGAAGTAAAGAATAAAATAATTTCACCCACCCCATTATCATTGAACAGTGATTTTAAAATGAAGGTAGGGTTTGGTTCATCATATTTTTGTCAAGCGTACCGTTTGCGAGACATATTCCGTCAAAGCCATGAAAACTATTTTTTTACCCGACTACGGCTTCGCTAAGTGTTTGTTGATCGTCATGTAAGTATTTATGTATGCATTTATGTTCATTAGTTCCCTCAGGCTCTGCAAGATCCCCAAAATACTTTAAACTAAAAATAACACTCTAAAAAGCATGACACAAGAAAATATGCCCGTAAATTTACCGTGGTCTTATGCTACTTTGCAGAATGTATTGTTTTGTTATTTGTTACGGTAGGTGGCACACGACCACGGTAAATTTAAGGGCATGTTTTCTGTTTTCATGCCTTTTAGAGCGTATTTTTTTCCCTCCTAGTTAAAAAAGAAGTAACATCGCTTTTTACCTGACTGGGGATGCTGCGTGGGGCAGAATTGTCGACGGCGGTGACGGAGATCCCGACCGGCAACTTTCGGAGTAAAACCTAACCAAAAAAAAATGTATATAATTATTAAATCTTCACAGATTTTCATTTCAATCACACCAAAGCATAATCCAATTTTAGAGATTTTCTTATAAGTATGCAAAACAAAAACTAAAAACAAATTGCTCGAACGAATAACCTCTGCAAGATTTGCGGCAAAGGGAATTTGACTGGCATCATCTTACTAATATTATAAATGCGAAAGTTTGGATGGATGTATGTTTGTTACTCAATCACGCCTGAACGGCTAAACGGATCTGAATAAAATTGACCACAGAGGTAGATTATAGTTTGGAATAAATAGCATATAGGCTACTTTTTATCCCGGTAAAATGTACGGTTTCCGAGGGACAATTGCCGACGTACACACGGGCGAGGCCGCTGGCAGAAACTAGTAAATAGCGATATATACATACTTCTATACTAATATTATAAATGTGAATGTAAGTTTGTTTGTTACGTTTTCACGCAAAAGCTACTGAACCGATCATCATGAAACTTTGTACATATGTTCTTGGAGGTATTAGAAGTAACATAGGATACTTTTTATTATTAAAAAAATATTTTTTTAATGGCTTCACTGCCGAAGGCGAGGCGAAGCCGCGGGTAAAAGGTCGGTAAAAATGTGAAAGTAACTCTGTCTAAAGAAAGCTTTTCACGCTTAAAACGCTGAACCGATTTTGATGAAATTTGGTATGGAGATAGTTTGAGACCCTAGAAAGGAAATAGGATAGTTTTTATCCCGGTAGTGCGTTCCCTTGGGATGATAAAATACCTTTTACGCAAGCAAGGCCGTGGGCAAAAGCTTCCTACAAATAACCCCTAAATATTGAGATAATAAAAAAAAACTAAGATAATGTTAATTTTGAGTATTTATTAGCTAATTACTTTCATTTGGGGTCACCAATCGTATGACCGTCGCGGGCCCGAATGTTTTAAAGCCACCTCACCAATCAAAAATATCAAAGAAGATTTTTTGTTTTTTGCCTTTATAGCCTTGAACTATCTGTTCGAAGTTTGGACGAAATCTTGGAGATGTTCATCGGTAAGTCTGATTTTCCACCGCGACGACTGACGATCTCGCACTCCGCGCTCGTCCGTTGTCCAATCGACGGCAATAAAGAAAGCGCGGAATATATCATTAAATTACTTTCTCAAGTAATACAAATGTTGAACTGTTTACTTAAGGTCCACACAAAATAGGTCCGCGGACCGCCAATTTTTAGACCCCTGAGCTACAACCTAGAGGTCTTTAAGTGAAAAGCAGGCGTGTTTCACCGTCGACCACATCATCGCTTACCAACAGGTGAGATAGGTAGTGGTCAAAAGCGAGCCTATCAGCGCAGATACCCCTCAGTAGCTGATATTAAAATGAGAATCACGTCTAAATGGCCAGTCGTAATTTTTCGGAAAAATATATATTACATTAGACCATTTTATAAAAAAAATGATCTAATAGTTTTATTCGTATAATAAAGGAAAGTCCTCACTGGGAGCATTCTTTCGTGAGCATTTGTAAATAAGCAATCGTAGGCGAGCAACAAATGCTTCCTAGCGAGCCCAGCATTCACTTTTGAGCAAAACTATGAACGTTCGAGTAGAGTATTCCCTTGCGAGCTCGGAGCATTCGAACACGATAGAGGGGTCGTGGCTGCAGCATTTATATTTTTTTATTGACCAAGAAGGTCACACAACCTTAAGATCAAGGACAGATCCTCGATCTTAAGTGTTTTTTAAGGCACAGTTTCCTTGCTTTTCAAGGGACCAGTAATATTCCTACACACATACTCATACATTTTATTATCTGAGTACTCGCTTTCGAGCGTTTTATTTGCGTGAACATTCGAATGCGAGCCGTTTCCGCGAAAATCGTTGCGACGTCCACAGCGGCCAAAGTTGGCGCTTGCTTGTAAGCTTTGTAACGTTCGGCTCAACGTCCACACCACTCGAATATTCGAAGTCCAATGCTCATTACACGTGAATGCTCTCAGTGAGGACGTTCCTTAACACAGTGTAACTAATTTGTAAAAATCATGCTGTGCAGTCGGGGGATACATATTCGCGATCTGGCTGACCGTAACCAGATGTATACTCCGACTGCACAGCATGATTTTCTTCTTGTTTACGTCTTTTTAGTTCGCTTTCCAAGCAGTCGGGTTTTTAGATTTTTTGTAATAACATTTATTTACAACTATTTAATTATGATTTTTAGAATTAGGTACATTTAAACATATAAGTATTATATATTTTTGAAATCACCTCTTAAAACCATTTATTTTGATAACCCACATCATAGGTTTGAACGAAAAAAAAATTTGGTCCCCACAATATGGCGCCCAAAATCCGCCATTTTTCTATTATCCAATTTTAATGCAGCCAGTGTCACTCGCAGGGTTAGGACGAATCGATTGACGTAAGAATTATCAAAATCGGCCAACGAGTTTGGTCTCTAGAACGCCACATAGAAACAAACATACATAAATAGACTGATAAACACATTACCCTCCTTCGGCAGTCGGGTAAAAACGACAATCGCACCAAAACCGCCGAGCGTATTTTAATGAAATTGTCACCATCTCAAAGAAAATTTAAGTATCCACATAATTATCAGAGGCCTTTTTTAAAGTCATTGAATAAGAAGGAAAATGCAAAAAACTAAAGAATTTTTGGTCGCGCGGGTGTGAAATGAGTGCGCGTTTTGTTCCCTCAAGGTTGGTCGTTGGTGACTGTCGTCGTCTTAATAAGAAAAAAACTTTTGGTAGTTACTTATGAGGCTCGAATAGATCTGCGCTTATTTGACTAAAAAGGACATAGCCACATTAGCCACTTGAAACAATTGTTTTTCTATATGTCTGCTACAATCATCGGCACGGTTCTTGAGCGCTGAGCTTCACGTGCGCAAAAGTGAATTATTGGGTCCCTCTGGTGGTATGAAGTGAGGCGCGGGGGCGGGGAAAGTGCAGTGATTGGCCCGTAGCGTATCGCGTCATAGCCGTAAGTCGTGATTCGTTCTTTACTCTTGTTGCACGTACCTCACGACGACGAGTACAATTCCGGCCAATTTAATTGCTACAAATTTTTAAACTGCATCATTTTAAATTACCTGGTAAGTTTGTACTCAAATATGTTATGTGATTTTTTTATTAATTAGACCTTTGTTATAATAATAAAAGGTGATATTTATCGAAAATATAGCAGGAAAAAAATTAATTTCAGTTTGTAATTATAGCAAAACTATTATTTTTCATTACTAACTATACTACTATACTTACAAACTATATTGTTTTTCATTTCATTAATGAACAAAAGAAATTAGAGGTCAAAAATGTTAACAAAAAAAAGTATGTAGGTACGTTGTAGATTTTTTAGTAATTTTTGACAAACTATAAGAACTAAGTTATAATTTTAAATTAGAAATACTTTTGTTAGTTACCTTTTTTTTTGATCTCAATTTCCATTTCTCAATTTAATAAATCATTATTTAATCTTATAAGTAAGAAATTACGTAGACCGTAACTTAGAAAAAATAAATAATAAACGGGTGTGCGTTTTATTTGTCATAAGTGTACGATGCGCAAAGCGATCCCCACTCTTCCGCCGAGCGCTCAAGAACCGTGCCGGTATCTGTAATTAGTACTCAAAGGGATAAATGTTTACATCGCCCTTTACCTCTGTGCTTGCGTTAATTGAGGCAGTATCCTCGTAGATGATGCCCGGCTCCGTGCCTTGACTGGTGCTCTGAGGACAACATATCTTATAAGCAAATGGTTCACTTACTAAAAAATTGCCATACTAGCATAGGAGAAACCAATACTGGTCATACATAACAATAGGTTGGTACACAGGTTTGTGAAAGGTTAATATACCTACTTTAAAACTTAGTTATGGTCTACATGCAAAATAACGTAATTGCACTTGAAAACTTATTATTATTATTAAAAGGAAGAGATGTGGTATCCTAATAAACGTCGCAGCACTAAGTGGTTACGTCTACGCAGTGAGTTGTCACACACAGCGGTGACTGGACGTTCCCATTTAATGATGCCTGCTTACTGATAAATCTGGTTGTTTTATTACAAAACCCCAACCCCTAACTAGTGTTACTAGTGAACACCACAATGTTAAGAGATTGAAGTCATTTGTCTTCACAATTCATCGGCTTACGTGAATCGGTCGCAATACGTGTCCCTTTAAACTTGGCAAAACATACTTGCACCGGATAATGTACGCTTGAACAATCTATTTATTCCAACAGTTCCGAAATTGAAGTAGCGAGTAAAACAATATCCGTTATGATGGAACATTTACCCAAGTGAACATGTCAATTCGCGACGTAGGTGACAAGCATAAATTCTGCCTGCCGAGTGTTGAATCCTTCGTTAGTTGGTTAGATTGAATCTAAAATCTAGTTAGTCGTAGGTAGTCTATGAAAGGGCGTTAATTTAATGTCAGTCTCCTAATTCCCTTTAGAAACGGAAAACAAAATGATATGAAAAATGTAGGCCGAACCTAAAGTCAATAATAAAGTACCAAGTAGACTAAGGGCCGATTTCTGAATTGAGTATTTGAGGTTAAGAACGAGTTGAGTATTTGTCAAACTATACTTTAGACTGAAAACCTGTCACAATTTTGCAGTAGCACAAGTAGGGTTTGACACGTTCTTAACCTCAAATACTCAATTCAGAAATCGGCCCTAACTCTCTAAAATCCTAAGTATATCTGCAAACCGGCACTGAAGGTGAATAAGACGAATTATAATTTGAAGCGGCATGGACTACAATCTATATATATATATTATATTATATTATAAATGTGAATGTAAGTTTTTTTGTTACGCTTTCACGCAAAAACTACTGAAACAATTTTTGGAGGTATTAGAAGTAACATAAAATACATTCCATAAAAAAAAATAAAAAATATGGCTTCACTGCGATCGAAGCCGCGGGTAAAAGCTAGTATATATATAAAAATTAATCCCTATTTCCCTTGGTCACGGCATCACGCGTGAATGGCTGGACCGATTTCACTAAATCTTTTTTTTGTTGTGTTTGTTATTGTTAGTAGAAGGTTCTTATGAAAGAAAAATAAAAAACTAGCTAGGGTAGGATAGGTAGGGTAGGGTAGGTAGGGTAGGTTGGGTAGGTTGGATAGGTTGGGTAGGTAGGGTAGGGCAGGGTAGGTTACAACCCACCCGGTAGGGTAGGCAGTTGACGGGAGCGAAGCCACGGGCACAGCTAGTAGAGAATAATTTATTCTCTGTAACAAGCTATTGTTAAAAAATCAATAGATCTGCGCATTGTGCTTATGACTACTAAGTGCGCCTATAGATAGAAGATATATGTTATGGACCAAGTGATTAATACGATATTATTCATAATGTCCGGGTGACATGAAAAATGCCCAATATGATAAAAACTATATATTTACCGAGCTTCCTGAATAGTGTCCATCACATATTGAGCCAGGTAATAAAAAAATATTGGTTTTTAAATTTTTTAATATTGACATTGGTTTTAATATAGAATAGGTAAGTACGATTACTATTTAAGTAACAAAGTCGTACGTCGTTTGTCCTTTTTCTGTCTGCAGGGTCTAATGTAATTCTGGGTGCCCTAAACTCCCGTGCTCGCTTGCCTCGCTCTTGGGCTAATTCATTGACCATAACTATCGAATTGCCCAACCGTTACTTAGCAATATTCATAATGACCAGAAAATGGGCCAAATATAGAAGTTTCATTAAATTGCCCGATTTGACTTGACTAGATTCATAACGCCCGGGCATAATAAATGAATTATACATATTGCCCTGATTAATCACTTGGTCCATGACATATATACTCCTGGTATTGACTCTTATAGGAGTCATAAGATTATAAAGGCCCGCAGATGATCTCTTATATGCTCTTATAAGTCCAATTAACCGGTGAAATTACTCCTAAGTGCAATTACTCTTTGTGTATACTTTTATAAGTGTAAGGCCTATAATGGCCAGGAAATATATTCTTGTAAGCGGTTACAAGGTAAAGTTACAGTTGTAAATGTACTTAAGTTAAAACAACATTTATTTATGCTGTTAAAAGCGCAGTAGCAGGTAATGATGCCATAATCGGAGCTTTATAAGCCAAAATAACCTAGAAAGTAAGCGTTCTAGGATAATTTTGCTAGTAGGGCGTTTCTCATTATGGCAAACAAGGATGTGTGCAGGAGGATAGGTAGCGTAGACATTCATCAACATCATCATTTCAGCCGAAAGACTTCCACTGCTGGACATAGGCCTCCCCAAGCATCGCCACACTGATCGGTTCTGTGCGTTTCGCATACACCGGTCTCCTGAAGCCTTGACCAGGTCATCGCTCCACCTAGAGGGAGGTCCTCCAACAGTGCATATGCCGGTACGCGGTTGCCACTTTTCGGCACCCAACGAACATCCGACCTGCGAGCAATATGCCACTTAAGTTTGGCAATTCTTCGGTCTTTGTCGGTAACTCTGGTTCTCTTCCGGATCTCTACATTTCTGATTCGATCACGTAAGGAAACTCCGAGATATCCCTCTCCATTGCCTTTTGGGGACAGTAAGCTTTCTGATGAGGCCCATTGTAAGTTGACCGAGAAGATACCGCGCAACTTCCCGAACGCTGCCCAGCCGAATCGGATTTGACGGTTGACCTCTTTTTCGAAGTTGGTCCTACCCAACTGGATCGTTTGTCCCAGGTAGACATAGTCGTCCACAACTTCGAGTGTAGAGTCTCCAATCTTGATAGGAGTGGGTGTAACATCGCCATTCAACATCACCTTGGTTTTGTCCTTGTTCATTTTAAGATCCACTCCTTCGGAAGCTCTACTAAGGTCATCGAGCATTGTACTGAAGTCCTCCATGGTCTCAGCCATGACCAATATATCGTCGGCAAACTCCAGGTCAGAACCTTGAAGACATCCTCCAGTGTACCGGTGAACAGTTTCAGAGATATGACGTCTCCCTGTCTCACACCTAGCTGCAGAAAGATATGTTCCGAGGTCTGATCCTGAAGTCGGACTGACATGTTGGCGTATTTGTAAAAACACTTCAGCAACTCGTTGTACCGGTAGTCAATTTGGCACCGTTCGAGAGACTGCAGTACAACCCAAGTCTCGATCGAATCAAAGGCTTTCTCGTAGACCACAAAAGCTAAGCAAAGAGGTAGGTTATACTCTTCGGTCTTCTGTATAACCTGCTGAAGATATGACTAAGAAATGATATGGGCCTATAATTCTTCAACCGGGCATTGTCGCCTTTCTTGAAGAAGAGTCCTACCACACTCCTGCAACATGCCAGTGGCGTTTTCCCTGCGAGTATGACGGAATCAAACACGTTCTGAAGAGCCTGAAGTACCGGTTTTCCACCCGCCTTCCGGCGTACGGCCGATAAAATGTTCACCCTGCGCCTTGTTGTTCTTAAATTGTTTCAGAGCCGGAGACACTAGACCTATAGCTGGTTTCTGAATTAAGTATTTGATGTTACGAACGTGTCAAACCCTACTTTAGTGCCAAATTGTGACAGTTTTTCAGGCTAAAGCGTAGTTTGACAAGTACTCAACTGTTTCTTAACCTCAAATACTTACATCAGAAACCGGCCATAAGTCTAGTGGTCTACGGCTCTGAAACAATTTAAAAACAACAAGGCGCAGGGCGAACATTTTATCGGGCGTACGCCTTAAGGCGGGTGGAAAACCGGTAATTAAGAGAAACATTTCCTACTTCTCGAGATTGTAGGTATACGGGACACAAGTGACATAGTTATTTTCATTCGTATGTAATCAATAAGTAGGCGAGCAAAAATATTAATAGGCATCTAAGACGTAACTGAAATTAAATACATATTTACAAGGCTTCTCCGACAAGGTAAATTAAATTGCACTTTCCTTGGAAACGACGTTTAACTGATTTGTGGAGGTGGCGACTGGTGAGGTCAGATTTTATAAAAAGCACCGCAGCGGTGCTTCTCACTCAATTCACTTCAATATTACATGTCGATAAAGTCGGAGATAAAAATATTGCAAAATAAACTCGGAGATGAAAATATTGCAAAATAAACTCGGAGATGAAAATATTGCAAAACGAGTTCGAACTTTATTATTGTACACTCGAGCTACGAGTAGTTAATGCATTTTGAACTTTATTCAGACAAAGAAAGATTCAGTTTCACCGGAACAGAATTGTCTTTGACGTCAGGTTATGTAACTAGAAGTACGGATTTAAAAATGGCTCGATTATGGCCGTAACAGTTCTTAAGTTAGCCCGCGTTTCAAAGGTTAGATTAAAGGTTACTTGCTATTTTTGAACAAGGGCTCAAAGTGATAATACATTTTTATATGCATTTGATTTTTTGAGCTCTGAAAGTAGTAGAAAGCCTAGCACCAAACGAGTGACATTTTTTATATACTAATATTTATGTTTATTAGAGAAGTGATCCAGTTTTAACGGCCTCGAATTACGGGTGCGTTACCATGTTGGTTCGAATCCAGGAAAACACTTCGAGTATGTTATTTCATCACCACAGCCGTGGGAACATTATAGGATGATTATGCTATGCTTACGCGGACAGCATTGATGTGACGTCCACCAATCCCACATTATATCTTGGTTGGTGGAGCACGGCCCACTCCGTCTCAGGGAGCCGAAGCCTGCGTCAGTCCGCTGCTTACATACTTTGTGCCTGTGTCCACAGCGGAAACATTATAGGCTTGTAGCAAGCGCAAGTTCGATCATGCATGGAGTACTGTTCTCATGTCTGGGAGTCAGCTTGATGCACTAGAGTCGATCAAAAGCGGGCCAAGAGGCTCATCGGCGATGAAGTATTGGTCAAAACAAAACTCCATGGCCTTGAACATCGTCGCAGAGTTGCCAGCTTGTCGGTTTTTTATCGGTTACATTTCGGCGAGTGTGCGATGGAATTGCATGATCTAATTCCACTTAGCCCGTTTCATCATCGGACTACCAGGGGTACGGCGATGCGCTATCGGTACATGGTGGACATCTCACCCATAAGTACATAACGTTTTGGGAACACTTTTACTATGCGTACAGCTAAGGAGTGGAATCTCCTGCTGGAGTCTGTGTTACCCGACAGCTACAATCTAGGGGTTTTTAAGTCAAGAGTGAATAGGTTTTTTCTAGGCAAATGTGATTTACCGTCGACCACATCATCGCTTACCATCAGTTGAGATAGTGGTCGAGCGCGAGCCAATAGCGTATAGAAAAAGGCTGACTAACTTTTGCACGCGGTTTTGTCATCCCAAGGAAATACAAGCATCTTATGTCCTTCCTAGGGTCTCAAACTGTCTCCATGCTAAATTTCGTCTAAGATAAGAAGAGAAAAGAAGAGAGAAGATATATTAAGATGAAATTTTATAATCTCTGGAGATTACCATTTACAACCTCACAAACTTTACCTCTTTATAATATTATTAGAGATTGTGCTATGCTTACATTGAAGGCATTGCACTGTTTGCTTGGAATACTTAGATTAATTACACTGGAGTTCGCTGGAGGCGGATTAGTAGCACCAAAGCCTAAAGAGATAATCAAATGCGCCTGCACTATATGTGCAGGTGGTAATGAATTCAATTTGACTATCCATAGCGTAACTGAGTACCCGCTGACACTAAGCTTGATCAATTAGGATTGTGCAAGTAACATTGCGAGTTGGGACTGACCAATGAGATTAGTTAGCGCTTAAAGCAGCAGGGCTGCGTCATCGTGATTCTGGATGTTTCCACATGTTAGCGTTTTACTTCTATGAAGAAGTCGAACTCTTTCGAACAAAGTACCAAAAATGCAACATTATTTTGCGTCGATAAATAACGCCATTTCAGTCTTTGACTCCATAAAAGTTATTAATAATAATAATTCTGTATCTTGGCAGAAACAATAATTGCTCCCATTTCTCAAGTAACATATTAATAATCTTTTTGACACTTTTTATTAAATTGACAACCATTGTAATATTAGACAATAAAAATTGATAGTCTCTTAATATCATCGGTGCAATGAAGTCAACGTAACAGTAAACAAAACAAGTCATAATAAGAACCCTTAGCAACGTCTAATTTTTCCCTAATAGCGTTTTCTGCATATGAAAATGAATTATCATGTTCTCGGCGATTTTATATGATTTAAATTGAATTAATTCAGACTTCTTCCACTTGTTACCCGACTGCACGATTAATACAATGAAATTAAATACTAGTCAACTACCTCTGAAGCTATCGCAAAAACTTGTTAGTTTTAAAATATAATAAATATATTTTTCTAGGCTGTTTAGAAGCTCAATATTTGGAGTCCTATGGATTATTTGGAGTGGGTTATGTTATTGTATAAAAGTGACTCTAATGAGATAATTAACAATAATATAGGGAGCTCATTTTCAATGACTAGTTGTTAGCTGAAAAAGAGAGGAATTGGTATAAAAGATACAGTTTGATACGAGTCCTGGTATTCGGTATCTTCCTGTATGGGGTGGAAACGTGGAGAATTCTGGCCCGAAAGAGAAAAATCGGCCAAGTGCGAGTAGAACTCGCGTACAAAGGGTTCTCTACCATTATCGCAAAAAAAAAACGGTAAAAAGATCACGTTTGTTGTGTGCGAGCCCAACTTAAATGTTTATTTAATTATGTTTTTAGTATTTGTTTTTATAGCGTTAACAAAAATAAATCATCTGTGAAAATTTCAACTGTCTAGCTATCACGGTTAATGAGATACAGCCTGGCGGACAATGGAGTCTTATTAATAGGGTCCCGTTTTTACCCTTTGGGTACGGAATCCTAAAAAGGATCGATGCATTGGAGATGTGATGTTTGAGGCGAATGCTGGACTGCGAAACGCACCAATGCATCGATCCGGACCAAGCTCACTTGTCCACCATATGCCAGCACCGCATTCTTTCGTATTTCAGCCACACAATGCGCAGAGGCGACGAGAATCTGGAAAGACTGATTGTGGTTGGGAACACCGAAGGCAAAAGATCGCGCGGTCGTTCACCAACGAGATGGACCAATCAAGTGAAAGACTCGTCGTCCTCCAAAATTCTACATGGCCATAAGGGACGCGCTGGGCGGAAACCGGTGAAAGAGATCATCCGCTCCAGATGCAACCATGACGCTGACCACGATCCTCAGACTTGAGGGACCGACTAAGAGAGAGAGAAATTATCAGCTTATAATGTTCCCACTGCGGGGACACAATCCTCCTGCGGCCCAGTGCGGGTTGGTAGACGTCGAATGTCTTCGAATTTTCAGTTCTAGGACATTTCCGCTTCTACACGATGGTTTTCTTTCACCGTTTTGAATGCAGTGGCTGCCTGGGATCGAAACCACGACCTACAACTCGACATCGGAGGTATAACTACTGGGCCACCAGTGCTCTCTCTATGACAACTATGTGCCTTCTCTACATGAGAAGAGGTCTTTTCCTACAGTGGACAATAACCAGGCGGATATTATTATTAATATGGTCTCTTATAATCGACCAACGTAAATCTGCCAACATACGAGGACTCTATTTAGAACTGGTACCGTTTTCCCGTGATAGAAATGTCCTGATGGCATCTTTCTCCATATTCGTTGCAAAAATATTACAGTAATAAGCAGAGATAATTCAAATATAACGTACCTTTGTTGTTATTCGAGCTGGACGTGGCCGCCGTTTACTGAAAAACACAATAATTTAATTTAAGAATGCATTTTTGCGTATTTACAATGGTTTTTATTTAACATAGATATACATAATATCAAACTTAAAAGTATGAAAAAACAAAATAATGAAATAAAAAAACGGCAAAGTAAAGTCCCGCCCACCAAGGGTTCTGTATCTTGATAGGAATAATATGTATTAGGTACATTTTCATAGTTGCATTTAAATTTTATGCGACTGCACAACTAAGTTTGTTTGCAAAGGTTGTTGCCGATATTTTTCGTCGTAAATCATAAACTGAGCTAAAGCAATTTTATGACTTGCTATGTAAATGTACAAATAAGCATAGTTAATCATTATTGCAGTCGCTAGCATTAGTAGTTCTTGAAATATTTAGCTGTGAGGCTGTGACAGACAGACAAATTCACGCAGAAAAGAAAGCTGCAGTGCATTACAAATATCATAAACATACATTAAATTGCTCTGCATTTTATTTTCAAAGTTGCTAAAATATTCAAAACAAGCAGTAAACCAAAACAAAGACAATTAAAATTAAACGGACACATAATAAATATAGTTAATGAAAAGTTGTTAATGTACTAAATTTCAAATAGTGGAAGCGATGGTATCTTGAATTCGCCTTGCATTACTATTCGAAAACGATTAGATTTTTAAAAAGAGAGTATTTGTGAGCAACGAAGTTAGATTTGAAATCGCGCCGCACACTAGGGTGGAGTTAGTTAGCGCACAACCACCCTAAGTCGCGGCCACTGCGTCACTGATGGAGCCCCCGTGTCCCACCGGCGCGGCGGATACGGTATAAAGTTAGTTAGTGATGTGCAGCATTGATAAAATGTATAATATCCATGTGCATCCAACAAATAACGGATACGGATTTCATTTCTCGCGGGAATGTATGTTCAGCACATCACTAGTACGAATACACCCACAGGTATTGCGTTGAATACGAACTGGAATGGTATGGCATAGCAATTTGATTTCGAGAATTTCATCAGCTGTGGTATGAGCCCTGAATTCATTATAATTACCAGGAAATGTTCATAATTATGTCCTATTGACTGTTGAGGCAACTGAAAATTATGGGATGACATTTTGATAAAATATCAGAACATTATTTTGGTAAACGCTTGTTTAATTGCGTAATATTCTTTAGATATTTTATTTGTTACGTTATTCTACAATAAATTTAAATTATCTATTCAACTTCTAAAAAAGATAGACGTGATCAATATGTTGAACCACTTTAAACGTATATACAGCGAGTTAGATTTGAAATCGTCAGTCAACAAACGTCAACAATCAGTTTATATGTTTGTAAATGAACCCAAACTAACTAGTTTGACTGCATTTACAAACATATAAAATCATATAATCAAACAAACAGACAGAAAGAACTATCTATCTGTATGGCTATAAAATATTTGTTCCGTGCGGGAATCGGACCCGCGATACGCAGCGCAGCAGCAGGTCGCTCAACCACTGCGCCAACCGTGTCGTCGAAATTTAAGCTAACTTTAGTTACTAGAAAATAATCTTTAATACAATAATACAAATACTAATTAGCAATTAGCAAAACTCTGTTTTGACGCTAGTACGACACAATTCGCAAGTCCTGAAAATTTCGTAACAAGCATCTAAAACTTGGGTAACTGTTAACTTTTTTCAGTGGTTAACGAACGTAGACTGCTGTGATGGGCTGGTGTCGTTTCATTCATCAAATCACAACAGTTCAAGCGCGCTTGACAATTTGCCACGTTTTGGTTCGTTAGTACTTTTGTACTTCCTTATTGAAGTTATAAATATACAAGTACATGAAAACAACAGCATAATCGATGACTATAGTTTTCAATCTTTGCCTATCGTAGAAATCTACAGAGAAAATACTAAGCATTCGCTTTGCATGATAATTCGCCAACAGAGAATCGCTGATACGCCAGCACATTTTGTTTTTGAAGTTTAATTTTGTATAACAGCGCTGAGTGATTTTTGGTAGGGGCAAAACATTTGGGTTCGCGTAAGCGTCATACTAATGTGACAGCCAGCTTCGCCGTTGTCGACATGCTTACGTGAGATGCGTCGAAATAACTGTTTTTTTTTTAAACCAAAATTGATAAGTTTTCTCTACTGTGGGCAGTCCCCAGGACTGCATGTTTTTTTCTGTGTTCAAAGTCCAACAAAGACACGTGTAAAGCCTAATGCTAATACATTTGTTAGAAGTGTGTTAGTTAACTTGTGTCTTGAGTTTAAACAACTTCATCGTCCATATCTAAAGGTTTGTTTTTTACTGTACAAGCATTTTTAGAGATTCAACGAGTTCCTGGCATGAACTGCATTATTTCACTATTTGGTTACTTTGAAAAATAATGTGAAAGACCGTAATCGGTTTTTTTTATTAAACTACTGACCCGCTCTGGCTTCGCAAGGGATAATTTTCACACAAAAACCTTCCCCATTACCATTATCACTTTTTAACCGACTTATCAAAAAGGAGGAGGTTCTATGTTCGACTTCGAGATTGTTTTTTTTTTTTTTGTTCCCCGATATCGCCGTCAATTGTGGACCGATTTTGAAAATTATTTTTTTGTTTGAAAGAGTATGTTTCGAAATTTTAATTTGATTTGATGAAGATCTGATGAAGAACTCCGAAGATAAACGACAGAACTCTTCAATAAATAACGCCAGATCTCTCGGGATTGCTGCAATCGCATGTCTGTTTATTGATTATACCATTTCATAAAATCACGCCAGTATAGAGCATACTTGTGTCTTGAGTTTAAACAACTTAATCGTCCATATCTAAAGGTTTGTTTTGTACTGTACAAGCATTTTTAGAGATTCAACGAGTTCCTGGCATGAACTGCATTATTTCACTATTTGGTTACTTTGAAAAATAATGTGAAAGACCGTAATCGGTTTTTTTTTATTAAACTACTGACCCGCTCTGGCTTCGCAAGGAATAATTAATATACAAAAACCTTCCCCACTATCATTATCACTTTTTAACCGACTTATCAAAAAGAAGGAGGTTCTATGTTCGACTTCGAGATTGTTTTTTTTTTTTTTTTGTTCACCGATATTGCCGTCAATTGTGGACCGATTTTGAAAATTATTTTTTTGTTTGAAAGAGTATGTTTCGAAATTGGCCCCATTTTAATTTGATGAAGATCTGATGAAGAACTCCGAAGATAAACGACACAACTCTTCAATAAATAACGCCAAATCTCTCGGGATTGCTGCAATCGCATGTCTGTTTATTGATTATACCATTTCATAAAATCACGCCAGTATGCTCTTAAGGGGTACGTAGATCTCTCATTTCACCGATTATGTTCAAGTTTCATGATATTCGGATTATCTATTCTGGCGTTAAGGTACCTTACTAAACTACTTGCCTATTAGGTAGATACAACTAAAAAGTAAAAAATAAAAACTTTTTTACAAAAAAATACTACCGGCTCGACTTCCATATGAGAAAACTACAAAGTGAAAAATAATTTTATTTTTAAACATGGTTTTTCGTATAACAAATAGTTTTGCTTTAAAAATTAGCAACACGATATTTTTCGCAACTTTTAGATATTCCTCTAAAACGACTTGGATGTTTAAAAATGTTTTTAGACAGAAAAAATGATTTTGGCATTTTCATCAACAATGCAATCATTTGCACACAGAATGTAACATTTGGTGAAGTGGAACTGGTGAAGAAGACCACAGATAGCCTATGGCACTCCTAAATGCTAAGTATGTCACGGGTCTACGATATCTCGTATAGTTAAACGACGATGATGAAGCAAATACTTGTAAATATATAGTACTGATGAAAATGGTACCATCGAACTGATCTGATGATGAAGCCGGCAGGTACGCACTGGAACTACGAAATAAAACAATGTATCCTAGTCGTGTTTGGGCTTATTGGAATCGTCATGAGATGCACTTTGGCTATATATGATTTTTATGGCAATTGGAAGTACCTATCAAAACTAAAAAGAGATCTTTCTTTACGAAGTCAGTGTCGAAACACGGAAAACAATAGGTACCAAAGACACTGACTTCGGAAAATAAAGTTATTTTTCACTTTGTAGTGTGTTTTTTTTTGGAAGTCGGTTTGCTTTTTTTGTTAAAAAGATTTTTTATCAAATAGGCACTTGACAGTGAGTTGGGGTGTGTTTTGTTTGTACTGATTAAATTTAATTAAACATTATTTTGGTTTTGAAAGTAAAAATTTCTTTAACAGCGTAGAGCGATTTTAGCAAAGGCAAAACGAATGGGTTCGCGTTATCGACATCTTAACGTGACAGCGTCATCGACTAGCATAATGTCGCAGCCATCCGGTTAAATTAGCCATCTAATTGGACGCCTAGGCCGTTTATTAAACGCCAAATCAATGGCTGAAGGACAACTAGCCAAGTCATTGAACGCAACGTTTAACCAGATGAATGAACGTCGTGTAGTCATTTAATTAAATTGGATATTCGCGACGAGGCGTCACATAGCTTATATACTAGCATAAGACATAAATATAATAGGATAAATAAATAAATATTTTTTTTTTTCTTCGGGACCCCTATAAAACGGGGATTCAAATAGTGGTATGTGCGACCCGCTCACACAGGGTGGCGCACCAATCGCATTACTTTATTTCATGAATTGTTTTGTTAGTAAACACTAACTAGGTGTTCTAACTTATTTAGCCTATGTATATGACTGCAAAACAGTACAAAGCAAGGGCTAATAGCATCTCACCCTGAAACGGTGAATACACACACATTTTCCTCAAATAAGTGGTCAGTAATCTAATTATTTTCGTTTTAGCGCTTCTAGGTAAACTTGTACCTAAGCCCTGTATTTAGATTAGACTCTAATATATTAGTATATTACATATAGAACAGAGGTTTCTATATACTTGTTGGCGGGCTTACCGCTTTCAGACACATTTGGTGCCTGAGAGATTATCGATATGCTTTCTGAAGACCTCTCGGAGGCGTGCACGTACCCTAGACCATCCATGAATGATGAACATCGCCTGGGTGGTTTAAGTAGAAACCAACTTATAAGATGGTGAGGTCGCGCAATCTTGCAGAATTAGCCGCTTTCAGGTGCTGGCTAATGTAACTGGCGTAAGTAACCAGATGGCTGCGACACATAGATGATGTGGTTTTAATTTTAGAACTTCACTTCTGTTGGCAGACCATGACTGCCTATTTTTTTTAATAAATTGTCTATTTCTGTCTGCAAGGTTTTAAAACCTACCATGAAAAGGGGTAAAGGTACCGTTATTATCTTCGAACCTAACCTTCCTGAAATTTGCCCAACGAAATTTGAAAATGTAGATTCATGATCGATCGAATGATTTTTAGCTTGTACCCTACTATGAGAGTTATGCATTCTAATTTCATTTTTGAGACACCATTTAATATAGGTTTACTAGGCGTTTTAAATTAATTGTTAGGATATTTGTTGTTTATATAAATTAATCTCTGGTAGTACTGATATATATCATCTTTCAACTATAAAAAAAAAGCTATCTGAAGTTGAGTGACTACTTTTTACATTATTACGAAAAATTGGAAGATTTCTTTGATATAAACAAAGCCTTCCTGGAAACAAAACCGCGGGAAATCTCTTTTTTTTAATAAATTGGTGGTTTAGTTCTCGCCAAACTTCTGGGCCGCGCTGAAGTTGGCTTGCCGACGAGCAAGGCATGGCGCGGTGCTGTTTTTGTATGAGATTTACTACAGCGCAGCCATTGTAGCCAACTTCAGGGCGGCCAAGAAGTTTGACGAGAACTATTAACTGTCTAATCTTGGTTGGACTTGAATTTAATAATGTATTATGTCTACATATTTCTCTTTTGCTGCATTTTGGGCGCTCCCATGCAGCAAAACAGAAACATGTTGACGTACCCCATCGAGTGGGGTATCATCACAGATTACCTGCCAATAGATACCGCATGCCTACTATTTTGATTGATTCCGAGTTCGCCAAATTTGGCGGAAGGCACGGGTTGCGCGGGGAGTGACAAGTGCGCCGTGATTGGCTATTCGAGGTCACGAGACCTGTCGTAGTGATGGGACATGCGCATTAAATGTCGATAAAAATATCGATATTTTAAACCAGAATGGTATTTTAAGCAATTTTTCTTAGGCGGCGATTTTATAATTACTTTAATTATAATAAAGAAAAACATCGATCGACAAAAGATTTTGATTTTGGATAACAGTTATTTTAAAGTAATAATTTGTCTTCTAAGTCTTCGGTTAGAAAAACGTAATTTTCTCAATTTTGTGTTTTAGGTTTTAACAGTGTTGCCTAATTAAATAATTCTTCTACAGAGACGCTTTTTGATAGGACTATGATACTAATAAGAGCTTGTTTATTTTAAAAAAATCTATGTAAAACAATTAGTTCAAAGTAAAAATAAACTAAATAGAAATTCTTTAAATAATCAAGTTTAACTTAATAATTTTATCTTCATAAATACCTAATTAAATATCGATCATCTATACTTTTCGATAAGCAAAAAACGTATTTTTCCAAAACATTTTTGCTTCTGTGGGCAAAAGTTAGCAATATTATATTCCTTATGAGTGAAAGGGACTTTCACAAAATACATCAACGAGCGCTACTGTAAAGTGTGCTATTTTGATTTAATAACCATTATAATTTGACCTTTTTTAGATTGGTTAATATTTATTACTTTGCCTACCGGTGGAATGTTATCCCATAATTTTTTGAACTTGAAGGTTGGTTGATTTTCCACACCATTTATCTGCACAATTGGTATTTTTTTAAGGCAAACCATTGATAACTATGTATTTTTAAACAGAATTAAAACTAGAAATCGCTTGCGTTCCTACAGCTCCAATGTCTGGTCAACACTAAAGAGATCATACCGTCTAAATAGGCTGATGTGTGGTTCACGTAAGTTGTCTTCTATGCGGCATCTATTGGAAGGTAATCTGTGGGTATTGTTTAGAGCCCGTTAAGTAGATAGATGCCCGATAAGTAGATTTTGGTTTCAAAAAATTTAAAAAACAATGGAATGAGAAGCCACCAAAGTCAGCTTTTTTTACTAAATTTAGTTCCGAAGAATTTTTTAAATTTACATTGTCCTATATATAACTACAAAATTATGATAATGTTTATTATTACGTATATTTTACTAACAAATACCAATATATTGATAAATCAGATTTTCTTTGAAATTTCCTATTTAAACCAACTTGTTTTTGCGGTTTGTTATGGAACCATAAATATGTGAAGTCTGACACGCACTTGGCCGGTTTTTTATAATGCCAAAATGCCTACGAGTATAGTAAAAAAGAACTGGTCATTCCCTGGGCCATAATAATGGCATTGCTTCGGTCATTGACCCACTAAATGATATAGCTTTCATTGTGTCACTTTACCATTGATTAAAATTACTGGGGAACCTTGTAAACTACACACAGCTGTATCTCTTCCCACATGAACATGATATTTTACGCTGTGATGCGCAGAAAGAAGGCAGTGCTCGCGCCAATACCTATTTTTATATACATACGATATTTTTAACAAAATTCATTAAATGAGGGTACATAACATAAAAAAAAACCACAGCTAGAACTCAAATAAAATTTCTATTGTTACTTCTTCAGTACTTTTCATAAATGGTTCACGAAATTAATTAATTATGAAATAATCTGTTCTTTTTCTATAAATATTTACCAAATAATCATAGTGTAAAAACATATAAAACTAACATACTACATAAATGTTTCCAGCTTAGTAAATTCGTTTATGAGACCAGTAGTGGCCCAGTGGTAACGGCCGCGACTTACGTGTCGTAACGGTCGTGGGTTCGAACCCAGGCAGGCGCTTTACTTTGAGTAAATTATATCATCACCACTGCCATCAAAACGGTGAAGGAAAACATGGTGAGGAAACCGACATTACCTAAAACCATAAAAATATTTGCTATGCCTAGAACCAAAAATTCAAAGACAGGTCATCATCATCATCATATCAGCCGAAAGACTTTTGGACATAGGCCTCCCTCAAGCGTCCAGCGGATCCCCACAACCCACACCAGAACATCGGTCCTCCTGGTGGAAGGCCTTCCAACGCAATGGGCAATGTGCCCTGCCCACTGCCACTTATTTTGGCAATTCTTCGAGATATGTCGATAAGTCTGGTTCTCTTACGGATTTCTACAATGCACGCTTGGTGGATTACGGCCCATTCTCTCTCATAGACAGCAGGCCTGTGTCCCAGCAGTTGGACCATTAAAAGGCTGATGATGGTGAAAAAATTAGTGTATTAAATACCGAATCACACAAAAACTAGGTACTACTACAACTACTACTAACTAAATCAAATAATCAGTATAATCACACAACTACTAAACTTTTTTAGGCATTTTTGGAGATCCTTTTTTAGTGTCAATCTTATTTTGTTTATTATAATTATGATCTCTTTTTTATATGCTGATCACCTTTACTTTTGGATCGGCTTTCGTATTAGTATGTACTTGTTTGGCTTATGCATTGATAAAATAAATGTAAAACCATTTTCATGTAAACAATTATTAATATTTTCATTAAAATAATAATTTTAAGCGTTAGTAACAACTAAATAGTGTATTTGCAACTGTTGTATTTGTTTATACAGTTGCTACAACCTTAAACCTTGGTTTGTATCATTGGCCTTTTCTAAAAACATATTAATTTAGTTAAGCCGCTTTGTGGTCTGGGCTGTTTGACTAAACTTTTTGTTTAAAGAGCAGTTCTGCAAAATAAACAAATTCCTGTGAATGTTCCTAGTAGGGAATCTAATCCCGCATCAAAATTCCGGTTCCCGCAAGCCACGAATGTCACGGGATAAGCGAGATTGAGTTTTATTTTTTTTGTTTTAAGTACATACTTATTTTTAATAAAATAATTATGAAATAAAGACACGTACATTTTATATTTATAGTTTTTAAATAGAACTATTACTCATTACTAATTATTATCAATTTATTTCTATAATGATGTTTTAGAGGTACTTATAATCAGCTTCTTTTAAGGAACGATATAACATAATATTTAACGTTTCATCTTTTATTTTCCCGCGTTTGCGGGATTCCATGCCCTAGTTTCTAGTATAACGTTTAGTACGATTCTGTGTGACGAAAATGTAATAAGACTCTCCAAAAAATAAACTCATGTCATTTTAGTGTTAAAAAGTTTTCACGTTTTAGAAAACATTAAAATATTTTGGTTATAAAATTGGAGTGTCTATATTGGAATATTATTTTCTACAGTTTTTGTCTGTCTGTCTGTTTGTTTCGGCTAATCTCTGAAATGGCTGGACCGATTTTGATGGGACTTTTATTGGCAGGTAGCTGATGTAATAAGGAATAACTTAGGCTACGTTTATTTTAGAAAAATTCTTTTATTTTAGAAATTTGTTAGGCGGAACGCAGTTCGCCGGGTCAGCAAGTATAAGATATAAAATCTAATTAGCGAGTCGCAAATGAGAAAAAAAATGTGTGGGTTGTATGTGTGGTAACTGCATGCCTATATACAGGCTTTCACCTATTTTAGCTGCACATGTTATGTTCCCACTGACAATTATAATCGTACATTGTTTTAAGCCATTAGTAATCCAAATTATAAACAGTTGCTTATAAACCAATTTTATTTTTCTGCTTTAGTCATACCAGTGTGCCATCTTTGAAGTCTGTGAAGAGCAGTCCCAATGTTCAAGCACTGCCTCTCAAACTACAGCTTTGCATAAAAAAATTCCCTTAGATAAACTTGCACTTTGTGTCGGAGTCAATCAATTTTAAATGTTCATTGAATGATAACAACACATCAGCTTTTATGATCAAATGTATGGATATTTATAATGCAACAAAATAGCCCATGCCCCAACATGACCCTAAAGGTTAGGCAGTGGTGCACCTATAGGAAACCCACAGTTAGCCAAGTCCCATAAAATCGGGGGTGAGCTTATTGCCATCAACAGGGCACAAGTCGAGATTCTGGTCTGCTACTGAGAAATTATAATAACAATAATTTATTTCAGACTGAGTGATATTAACTAGATAATTTACTTTTACACATTTTGATAATTATGTTAAAGTCTATGGAATAGGGGAGCAAGCCACTGACCGGGCACAAACAGCGAATCAGAGCTACTACTGAGAAATTCAGATTTATTCCGTTCTAATACCAACAACTAATGCCACTGGCAGTAGTTCTACTCCGAACGAATACCACTCTATAAATAATTACATTTTATGTGCAAACAAATACTAACAACTGGCATTTAGTACAGTCAGCTCAGTCAAACCTAATTTAATTTTTCTGTATGGACGTCGGTATGGTTATCGATTTACACCAATGGGACTTAGTGTTTTATATTCGTGAATATTAGCACATTCAATTGCTATAAATATAATACTCAAAGGTCTCGTCACGACAACAGATTTGCTTGTCTTTGCAAGTGATGAATGACTGATTTCATTATACAAAAAGTTTATTTTCTGTGATATTTTACAATTGTTAGATTAAAAGTGATTTGTTTTTGTGGAAAATTTACCTGACGTAAATAATTAAATACCTATCTAATAATAACTGTGTTAGGTAAATTTGAATATAAATTGAGAGTTGATTTTCTGAGATATTTTGTAATTTTAAGATTGTAAGTATATTGTTTTTGTTTTTGCGAAAATAAATATTAAACAGGTACAAGAAGGCACTAAAATTATAATAAAATTTATTATTAGTTATATTTTATTATTGTTTACTTGATGTCTGATCATTTTTTCTTGGTTTTAATTTCTTTTTCTTGTCAATTAATGGTCACATAATCACATACAAAGCATTTTTACTGACTGTACCTTAGATCTTTAAATTTGTTTTGGTATCAGTTTAAACAATGGTATCTGTTTGGAACAAAAACTAAATATGAATTGAAACAAATACTAGTGATATTAGTTGTTGGTATTAGAACGGAATAATTATATCGAAATTTCAGATGGAAAATCCAATAGTACTTTGTACAACCTGTGTGTATGGTGAAAAGTGAATTATCAACAGCCTTAACAGTACCCTTAGTGCATTAATATAATGGATGCCTAGATACAGTTATCTTGCTAGTTATGCTATAAGTTCAGTAACATATAGCATAATTTTAAAATTTGCTGTCGGTCAAACTTGTTCTACCACATAGTAAAACTTCAGGACTTCTAAGTTTATCTTGGATATTGCTGAATATGGTGAAAGAAGACTATGTGTGACTGGACCTGGACTTAAGTTTGAAATTGCCAACCCGTCTTGCAGAAGCATGGAGATTAAGTTTGTGCCTTCTGAGTATGAGAAGTGGCCTCTGCCTGGCATTGGGACAGTTACAGGCATAAATTATTAAGAGTTCAAAAGATTTCAATGGTGATTTTTACTGTGTGATGTATTGTAAAAAGTATGAGTAACTGGCTACAGTGTAAGTCTCTTAATATTTTGTACTAACCTCAGATAATATAATACTAGCATACAGATGCCTCATCCTATACGAAGGATGCCACGTAACTAGCGTTTTTCATCTGATTATACAGATTATCCACGGCGATAGATAGATCACCATCTAATAATCAATCGATATCAATAGATAAATCAAATAATCAGTATAATCATCACAGTACGTAGGGACAGTTTCTTTGTATGGGATGAGACACCACGGTACTAACAAAATTAATTGCAGACTGAGATGTAAAGGATCCAGTCAGCTAAAAGATTTCTGAATTGAGAATTTCAAGTTAAGAGCTAAGTGTTCTTAACTACAAATTGTCAACTTAACTTTAATGCTTTAGAGTTTGACAAGTTCTCAATTCAGAAAACAGTGGTGATGCAGTCTAATATACACCAGAGATACTAAACTTTTTTGCCTCATAGATCCTTGGCAAATTTTAGACCGGCTGTTTCATCAATGCTGGTTTTTTTTGGCATTATGTATTTTTTGAAGCAGGATTATTTCACTTTTGTATAATTCTATAGGTGCACTTACGCCCAAACCTTCAGCTAATACATTAAGTTGTTGTGTATAGTCTACACTGGATATATAATCACTAACAACTCGTTACTTATAACTAACACTGAAACTAACATACCTAAATCGAGATCTGTAAATATGCATTAGTAATAAGTTTGTACCGCCTCTACAAAGCCACTCAAGAATAAAGGAAAATCTGAATTGATATATTTAGTTATGGATAACTTAGGTTTATTTTAAATTTCATTCTAACAACAACATACAAAGTAAACTATAATTTTTGTTCTTTCTGATTGTAAATCGAGTCCACTCAAGATAAGATAGGATAAATGGACCCCTTTTCCGCACTTAGACTCACATTTGGTCCGTTATACATGCAGGTCTCCTCTCTGTTTGAGGGAATGGGCCATAATCCACCACATGGGCCTGGTGCATGTTGGTGGATGTCACATGTCTTCGAATTTTTGTTTCACTTCGTTTTTGAGAGCAGTAGTGATATAATAATTTACACAAAGTAAGTCGCGGCCGTTACCACTGGGCCAGCAATGCTCTCATCGAGTCCACTCATACATATTTCAATTGGAACCTCATTGTGAAACTCACACTGTCTTTTAAGATACAGGATAACCTAGTTTGAGAAAAAGATTTTAATTTATCGCGTATAGATTTCAGCAGCATCCAAATTTAGTGTAAATGTTCTCTATCATAATTTAAAAAAAAAACTGTTCATATGAAAAAACTTTGTTGGCAGAAATGTTATGCAGAAAATCTTAATGAATTTCTTTAATTTGAAGATTAACTCATACATAGCCGAGGTAGCAAAACCAAAGCCCTGCTGGCTCCTTGAGGAGCTGGGGTGGTTTAAGTGAGGAAGACAAATTCTACCCGTATGCAAAACCTACACACTTAGATGTGGAGTTATGGAATACAGCTTATCTTAACCTTAGAAGACTAACTGCTTCGTTGGTCTTGGATTTTTGTCTGGTTGATGGCAAAAGGCTTGAATGCATTATATATAATGCATACAGCTTCCATGAACATGGGACATGTTCAAACTGGCGAAAAGTGATGTACTAAAGGTTCACCGTTGCCCACAGGTTTGATGTTATTTTATGTTTATGTTAGAAGAGAATGTGCATGTGTCCGTGTGCTTGGATGTGAGCGCAAGCAAAGCACACTCGAAAAATTAAGCACTAACAGAACAGGTAATGGAACAAGCATCCAGTGCAGTTATATTATTTTGTTTAATAAATATTTGCCATTTTCTTCAAGTTTGGGCCACAGAGACCAATTGGGCAGATGATTAAAAAAATCTATTTAGTCTGTCAGTTAATTACCTAAAAATATTGGACACATATTTTTCTTTATACACATAACTGGATAGTTTCAATTGTGTGATGTCACGGTGTGCTACACTCTATACCGGCAAAGTGACGTCACAAGCCCCCACTCCTGAACTATGATGCGCTTTATCTTTGTCAGGTTTATTTATTTGATACAGCAAAAAATATGGGTCTAATATTATTTGATAATCTCACTGATGGACAAAATAGAATTATCTTTTTTCTAGCCTGGAAACATCTCAATTCAGCCGGCTAAGAAAGATCCAGCCCTGCCTATCAAATCACATTTATGTATAGACATGTACAGTTATGTGTCTCTGTTGTGACTAATAAAATAATGTATTACAGAAGTACTGTCAATTTAAATGGATTAACCTATCAAAAAACACCCAGTCTAAATGTGGTATTGCCTCGTGAACTTGTGCGCCTCATTTGTTTATTTTATTTTGTCATAGACCTCTTACAGTTCTTCATAGTTTTGGGAATTCAGGTAGGCCACTTAGAGAATGCTGTTCCACATAAAATTAATTTATGAGCAGACAGATAATAGATTGATTGAAGTTGATTGAAAAGAAAACCACAGGTGCCATATTCAAATACATCAGAATCAATGGCCATATTCATGAATTTCAATTTGTATTAGTTTTATAACTAATCAAGATGTGCATTTGTTTTAAATGATTTTGTTTTGTTGTTGAATATCCAAATGTCAAAGTAACACTTTTGTTCACTCAATGTAGATTCACTGAAAGTTAAGTTAACCATATATTTAGCTTGCTTGTTTACTTCCAATGTATGTATATTGCACAGGTGTGACTAAGCTCGTAAGCAAGTTTGTAACAATCATCTCACAATGCATCGCCCTTACCAAGTGCAATCCGAACGATCGGAACTACATCGGTCTCATACAATAACAATCATCTTTAAACGTCAATTTGCACAAGAGGTACGTTAAACTTTAAATATTAATTATGTTTTACTAACCATCGCTTTGCTTCTAAGCACCCATTTCCTCACAATTTTGCCCAAACACGTTTGCGCCCGCACAAATAGTCAAAGGCGTAAAAAAATAAAGCTTCGCACCGATAGACCACCCCGAAGATGACATCAATCAATAACAAAAGAAACATCGCCAGCTGCAAATTAACTATAGTAAATAATCAACTTACCCATACTGCGGGTAATGTTTTCTGTTACGTCGTTATTAGTGCACTTTTTGATATAATTCCGTGTAAATAATTAAAACAATCTACCCACGCTAACAAATAATCATCGAAACCCACGCCGATCTGGGTTGCCAGACCAAAAAACGCGATTGGTTTTTTTTAATTTCCAGCTTGAACTACGAATGGATTGCTTTTGAAGTTTCGAGTTTATGGTGACTTTTACATTTTTAGTGATGGTGAGAAAATAATGTAGACAGTTTTACTTGTGAGAGGTGTATGAAATAAAAGTTTTATTAGTTACTTGTGTTCTTGAGATTTTTGGTGATGGTGAATTTAAGAAAGTGGTAATAGCAATTTCGTTGAGTTTGATAACGAACTTTTTCCAACTATCTCAATCTTCTATTCGCAGAATACATATTCGCAGAATAGAAGATTGAGATACAATATCGTAAACTCATAAAAATATTGTTGAGAACGATTTTGAAAGTATCCCTGCCAGGTGTCGCAAGCACTAAATAATTTTAAAACGATTCATTCTACGCAACATCACGCTCTTGAAAACGCGTTGCCATAATGATTGAAACAAAGCATTTGGCATGGGTGAGGTTCAAGAATTAAGAACGTAATTTTTTGTGAGATACGGAACGTAATGTAAAAACGTCAGTGACGTCATGTTTCTGTCTTTTTGTCCTTGTAAATAAAAAAACGTGAATTTTAAAATTTAAGCACAGAAAGCGATCGCTGAAACAAATATAAAGTGTTCATTGGTCAACATAACAGGTAAGAATCGTGCTCTCATGGATTTGAATGCTTAGTTTCATTGTTAATTTATGAATTAAAATGTTGATGTAAATTCTAATAAAACGCCTTATTTACGTAATTGCTCCCGCGGATTTGCAGCGATGCTCTAAAAATTTACAGAAATGTATTTTTAGTGTGTTAACGTGTCCTCATTGGGTTTCTTTTTATTTTTCTTTGTGACCTTCAGTGTAAGGGAAGGTCATAGTGATGTGTTTATATAATTTCGCGATGTTTAGTGCGGTCACTTGATTGCGGGGTGATCGCGTTCATTGTCCTGCCCTTGTTTACTATTATATTCAAAACACCCGGTTGTCGTTATCAGGCCCCCTCTCGCTCACTCACTATTTTTAGAGCCATAGAATTTCGAAGTGGACTTTAGTATTGATGTGGGCGCTTGTTGTACAAATGTAATATTAAAAACAGCACAGAGTGCGAAATATCACATGAATAAACGGTTAAATAGGCCAACCTTTGTGTCTTGTGTATTAGTAAAGGTGAGTCCTACATCTTTGCTGTGTTGCTATGTATTATAAGTGTTGACAATCAGCTACAGAAAAAAACGCATGATTTTCTTTTGTTGAGGAAACAAAGGAATGCGGTTCTTCAAAACAAAACAAAAGACTATGTTAGGTACCTCGTTTCATATACATTTTTACGCTCAGTTGTTTTTGCACTTCTTATTACGTAATTGGTGCACTTGCATAGATCTATTTTCATATTTTTTTATCGAGTTTATTATTCAAAAACAAAAAAATTTAAGTTGTAAAATATAATTATCACCAACCCATTCAGGTAAAAATCGATCATCGAAATGACAGATTGTACGTCCTAGTTAACCTACCTTGTTAGATAAAATACGTACAAAATGACCACACAGACTAAGCATTTCAAATTTAGTGGGAAATCATCTAAATCGGGCCCTCTGCCATACTCACCATCATTGTATACCTGCCTAAAGAAACCACAAACACTGCAAATTGTAATGAAAAGTATTGGCAGGACTGCACTGGCAGGTACCTACTCTTTTGCGGCGTTTAAGTCCGCCCCCTGCTTCTCGAACGAAAATGCATCTAATAGCCGTAACACACTCTCGGATTTGGTACGAGCGGACCACGGATATGGTACGCTTTCGAACCATAACCGACCATTTGTAGAGTGGTCCGCCGGACATTATTATTATTAATTTAGTCCGTCTCGATCCGCTTGTTTACACATCCGATATGGTCTGCTCCGTACCAAATCCGGACGAGTGTACTGTTGGTTTGGCCGTACCACAACTACGACCAGCGTTTGAAAAAGTCCCCGATCATCTGATTTGGTTATTGTCTCCCGATATATTTACATTCTTAGCGCTGGGTGGGACTCCACGGTGGGCTGTACCACAGATAATATAATACTAGCATACAGATGCCTCATCCTATACAAAGAAACCGTGCCGACGTAACTAGCGTTTTTCGTCTGATTAAGATTATTTTTATAAGTACTTCGATAGCGTTCGGTTCCATGCCACGGCTGTAGATGGTGTTAGCAGCGACTTGCATGTAAAAGGGTTTTCTCGGTTCGTGATTATTTTTTCTTTAAAATAGTGACGATTTGTTTTATAGTATTTTTTTGCACGTTTTTACACTTTCATTGTACCATAATATGTTAAATACAAATTAAATAAATCGGGTGGCATGCCTCAGAAATTTAAAACCGCGCCGCGCCATCTTTTGGAATCAATTTTAAATTAACCGTTAAAATAATCTATGAAATATAAACCAATATTCCATAACTTTGGGCTTAGGAGAGTTGGTTAAAAATGAACACTCAATTTTTATGATCAAATCATGCACCGCGCAAGCAAAGTTTTAGTAAGTTTAGTACGATAACAACCGTCGGCAATTGGCCGGACCAGACACAACCTCTGGTCTGGTCGGAGGATCCTCCCTTTTCGATGGAGGGTGCGGGATGCATTTTCCGATTCCCCAGCACAGCTAAGTAGATTTTTAGACCTTACACACTTTATATTATAAATGTGAAAGTTTGGATGGACGAAAACAGCTGAACAAATTTAGCAGTTTATAACCTGGATACTTTTTATCCCGGGATAATATCCGATTCCCGACATCCACACGGGCGATGCCTTAGGCAAAAGCTAGTTTTTAATAATTCTTATTCTAAATTGGATCCATAGATATAATAAAGTATCGTTTTGTGATTTTTACATTGCTTGTCCAGTCACTTAGCGACAAACTTAGGTAGTGTTTAAGAAGCAATGTATTTAACGCAAAAATAGTACAGTCGTTGTGATATTTAAAAACAAAATAACATAGTAGAACCAAGAAATATTTTACGATATGTTGTTTTTCATGAATTTAAAGACAAATATAGAAAAATATTTGTACTTACATATGGTAAGTGATTCCATGATTTTTAAAGTTTTGGTTTAGGCTTCGGTTTTTACAAGAAACCACCTTACAACACGGCATTCTTTTAATTTTTCACGATCACGGTCGAAAGCGCACTAGTTCGCGGAGACGGCCATTTGTCTAGTACATGCACAGTCAGACCACGTCGCGCGGACACCGACACGCCCCCTTGCTACTTCTCCTGTATTTTATATTTCTATGATTGGATCGGTATAAAATATGGATAGTATTGTTAAAAGATAGGGCCACGCTATCTAGTGACGAGTATATGAACTAAGTAGTTACCAGTGGCGCCATCTAGTATTGTTTCGATTTGGAAGCGACACAGAGCGATCGGAAAAGGAAAATAGTGCGAAGTAATAGAATTGTTTAAGAAGTGTGTTTGTAATAAAGTGTGATTAATTAAAGTCTGCTGTTTAAATAATTTATCCCTGAACCCCAGCTCGTAACAGTATTATGCCCTTGAAAGCGTCTCAGAAATAAATTGTTATAGGGGTTCATAATATAAACTCTTCTATCAATCTATTCCCAACTACAGTCTTAAATAGTTATTAATTTAAATGTCATAGTTTTATTAGCGATGGACGAGATGTAAATAGATGGTATTATCCTACTTCGATTGCGTGATTTATTTACATCTAGTTTGTGGAAGGAAAATATCGACGCGTCACAAATAAAACGCAAGTGGAATGACGCGATTGACAATTGCGCAGAATGAATTTTATCGAACCGAACTGTCAAGCGACAGCGAAGCGAAGATAATACAAATTTCATTTCATTAATTTTCTAATCTTAATCATTGCAGAAAGTGGTTGTTAGTCACCAATACAATTAATTAGTAAGTGCTTGTAAAATAGAATTATTCGTCTTTGTTATTTATTTAATGTTTTCATGGTTTTCACGAAGCAGTAGCGGTATTTGCTTGCTAATCTTCGTGGTGAATGGACTCAAACCCAAACAAATACCAATTTATTATAAACCAGATGTTTTCTTTGAAATTCCCACATTTTCCTATTACAACCAACTTGATTTGCGGTTTGGTACGGAAGTCCGACACGCACTAACTTGTCAGATTTTCATTTTATTTTGATAAAGAATAAAAAAAGACTTAGGGATATTTAGTCTTAACGGCTCTCGGGCTATTCGACCAGTGATAAAAAAATTAAACAAATTCGATGTCATAAACTACATCAAGTACATTCGTTAAGCTATAAAGTTCAAATACAAGTTTTAATTTTATACCTAGATTTGTACTATCTTCTTTAGAAAAACAATCTACAATAATGTAAAATGTTGGCAAGAGTTAAATTTGGTAATTAAATAATTTTAAATAAAATTCAGTCTTATTTTTTAAAGAAACAAATGAACAAAATTTGAAAAAAATACAATAATAAATAAAATTTAACAAAAATCTGTCTTTAAAAAAAATCTAATCAACAAAATATTAAAAAAGAAACAAATAATAAGATTTTATAAAAACCAGTCTTATTTTAAAGAAACAAATCAACAAAATATAATAATTATATTATGTATTTTTAATAAATATTTCGAAACAACAACCGGTTCTGAAGAATCGAAGATGTATTCTGTTTATTTAGATGATAAGTAAATATTTAAATAGTTAAAATTCACAAAATATGCGACTATCACAATGTATGCGACCTGTCCCTTTAAATTAATTTAGTAATCATTTTATCACCAGTCCGAACGTAGAAGATTTTTGGTTACCTACGGTCGAATGTCCCGCGGCGGTCCATTCACTTTGGGCCGTTCAGACTAAATACCCGACACAGCTATATAAAATCACAGCAATATTCGTAACGAAACGGAAGATGGCTATTGACGCCAATTGTCGCTTGCAGTTTATTACTATTGCATATTGTAGCTGCCCATCATAATCAATCTGTGCATCTTGTGGCAGAACAACACTGTATCATTCCCACACTACGATTTAAAAAATATGCCAGCCGTCAGGATTGTCCTTGTTTCACGTTCTGTATTTAAAATCTCGTCGCGCCATTTAATTAGTTCGTTAAACTGTAAACAATGATAATCGTGGGCGGTAAATCGTTCTGTAGCATATTATGGAATTTGTACGTATTGAGACTTATTTTGAGGATTCTACGTTCTTAAATGCCTACTTATATTTTAGTTAAGAGATTATTCTGATTATTTTGTTGATCCAATTAACATCTAATAATAATGAAAACCCTTCCACCCGGGCCAAATATTCGGTACATTTTTGGATAGGTACTTAATCAGTAACTGAAATATCTCCACACAAGATTTATAAATATAAAAAAAACACAATTAATCTAGCCAGAAGCACTATCAGCTTCGCTCCAATCCCATGATTAGATGTATGAAGCATCATTTTGTACTGAAAACGTTTTGCTCCCACGACCTCTTTGTATACTCAGGCCAAAGCTGGCCATTTACTAACAAGATTAAAGAAGAAACAAAAGATGAAAATAAGAAAGTTTACAGAAAGACCACTCCCGCCCGCGCCCCGACCACGAAAATTTACGCCTAAACTTCACTCACTAGGGTTGCTACTATATTGATTCTGAATTTTAAAAAGAGAAAATAAAATAAAAAAGCTTTATCATTCCATGCAAACAATTAAAATTGGTACATCCTAAATCGTACAATTAAATTCTCAATCATTGAAAAACTGTCATAAATAATGATATTTTTTATATTAAATAATTATTGAAAAATAATATTAAATAATAATTGAAAAATTGTTTTAATTAGTTATTGGAACATTGTTATAAATTATATTAAAAAAAATGTGGATATGATATGATATATTATATGTGTATGTATATATAATATATATTTATGGATCCCTTTCGGATAAAAGCCTATTCCAAGGAATTCCACTTTTCTCTGCGTTTTACAGTCCATCTACGGCCCACCATTGCCGCTATTTCGTCTGCCCTTCTAGCACAAGGCTGGCCTCTCATTCTGGTGCCTCGCGGTCCCAACCATTTCATTATTCTCTGTGTCCATCGGTCGTCGGTATACATGGCCACGTGCCCTGCCCACTTTCTTTGTAGGCAGAAAGTAAGAGCATCGGTTATTTCTGTTTTCATGCGGATATCTGCATTTCTCACTTTGTATTTTATTTTTAAGCCTAGTAAACTTCTCTCCATTCTTCTCTGAGTAGTCTGGATTTTGTTTTCAGATTTTAGGTCGAACGTCCAGGTTTGGCAACCGTAGGTGAGGCATGGTAGAATTGCAGAGTCCACAACTATCTTCTTGGTAGGCAGTGGAAGCTGCGATTTGAATATTTCTTTATGAGCCAAGTGCTTCTTCTAGGTGATCGTTCTTCTTCTATCTACTTCTTCAGCACCCCTTCCTTTGCTAAAATATATATGTTTGCCTAAGTAGACGTATTCATTTACGAATCCAAGAGGGACATTATTTATAGAGGATGGGTGTCTTGTGGTGGTTAGCATGGCTTTCGTCGTATCTGACTTCATTTCTAATCCAACCCTTGCACTAGCATGGTCGATTTTTCGTACTCTTTTCCCTTTGCTCTTTTCGAATTCATTACGCAATAAGACTGCTGGTCACCTTGTGTCACGCTCCTATTTATGTCGATTTTTTCTTGTACTGTTGGCATAGATGATTTAAGTACAATTATATATCTTGTAGTAAGCCAATTAAACCTCGTTACAGTACTTTGTGAATGACGTGACAAACGCCCGCACAAAGCACTCGTGGCAAGCGCGACTGAGCTCGCTGACTCGCTCCAATATTGCTCAAGAATCCCTGTAAAATCGTTATGTCTATGGCACTTTGTTCTTAGTGAGCTCTTTGTCTGCGGTGCGCCGCCACGTACATACTTTGTGATTATAAATATGAATGGAACAAGTTACACTTTAGTAGAATAATTAGCTACCTGTATATATCATGAATACAATAATTAGGTGCAGAACTTAACAAGATTAGAGTATTTTCCTAATAGTTTATCTGAAGATAACTAGAGAATGAGACATGTTTATGTACAATAAGGGAGAGGAAATTTTAAAATCACGCTGATGCTAACTTCAATTAATAAACATGTACTATGAACCTCTGCTTACATAAAAGTGCTATTTAATGATGACAGATAATCAGATTTGGCAATGAAGTACGATTATTTATTTGATAATGATCTTATAGCTTAGTCATTGGCGTGATGAGATCACTTATATTGTTTGCGTATCTATGTATGGACATAATTACTGTGTATTTTAATGAAAAATCATCAAAAAACGCAAATTTCATATGTAAGGAAGGCGTAGTATTAAATTGTTGTTTACAGAGACTTTATTTAAACAGGACAATATAACTAGGTATCTTAGGGCGGTACTACATTCTACATCCGGTCCGGGTCCGTGTAATTTCGGTTCTGAAGTAGCCGTAGTACTTGTTGTAGGGAAGCTAATATAAATCATAATTCAGAACATTTTGAACTCGAACTTTAAATTATCGAGCCAATTTAATTATTGATTGTTGTTGCTGTGGATTCAACCAATTACAGCAGCTTGCGCGAGTTTTACAATTTTTCACATTAAAGGTGTATTTATTTCCGTTCTAGAAACTGCGTGCTAGTTTTACACAGTAAATTACTTGACGCTTCAACACTGTGGCTGCAATTCAGGCACTAACAACTTAATGCAGCTAGGGAGAAGAGATCTTTAGGGCTGCCATTTCTAACGATTTATTTGTGCATTTATTACTAGGTTAGTACATAATACCGTATGGTGTCGGACGTAAACAATTTCATCAATCCATATCTTCCCGTGGGTGTCGTAAGAGGCGACTAAGACATACATACAGACATACCAGAGAATGGGCAGCAGCGTTTTCTGTGCACTTAATAACAAACTGCGATCGCCAACCCGCTTGCGAAGTGTGGCGATTATGGAAAAACCCCCAAACAGAAGAATAGTGCAACAAAGAAATGGCTTCTAGTGACGGGCACCGGCTACTGGAATACAAACCGACCACTGGCCCTGGCAACAATTAATACACATACACTCCGGACGGACCGACGAGAAGATTATCGAAATTGAGGAAGATTTGAGCGGGTTACGATGGAGTATCTTAGGGTTATCTGAAGTCGGATGAGAGGGGGAGGACTAGACAACCCTTGTGTCCGGTAACCTGCTCTACTTCCGGGAGGGTGACCGGCAGTCCATGGGTGTTGTCGGGTTTGTTGTTCACAAGTCCCTTGTGAGGATCGAGGGTGTGTCGACCAGGGTGGCGTACCTTATACTCAGAATATTCTTAAGATATTCGCTGAAGGTCATACAGGTCTACGCCCCGATCTCGGCACATTCCGACGACGAAGTAGGGACCATGTGTGAGGACATTTCCAGAGCCATATGCATAGTCATAAAACTTCAACGCGAAACTGAACGAGAAGATAATGAGCTGCGAGTGGGGCAATTTGGATTTTGACGGCGGAACAACCGGGTTCACCTACTGCCCAGTTTATTGAGAAGGGCCTCTATATGATGAACTCCTTCTTCAGAAAGCGTAAGCACAGGAAGTGGACCCGGCAGAGCTCCGATGGTGGAACGAAAAATAAGATAGATTTCATAATTTATTTATTTATTGAAATGGTAATACTACGGCCGGAGCCAAGTACACTAATACCCAATAATAATAATATATAATAATAAACTTTACAAACACAATATATATGTATAAATAAGGATAATAATTTATGTAAAATACCCACAATCACATATTCAATGGTGTCTCTGTGATCAACGCGCTGAAAACCAGAAGTGAACACCGTATGATAAGAGGCACATTAAACTTAAATATAAAGCTGGTAAGATCTCAACTGATGCAATCTGCGCTCCGTCCAGCAAAGAAAACCCCGAAAGCTTTCAGCTCGAACTCCAATCGTTTCGAGTGCCTAGAAGCTCCGTGGACGATTACAACGATGGGTCCGTGGAAACTATCCATACGGTCGCGTCTAAGGTTTTCAAGACCCGTCGTGCAAATAGGAACAAGAAACTAACCGATTATACTCTCAAGCTAATGAAGGAGAGGCGTTACATGATCCTGCAGTCTTCAGACGATGCATGGAACTACCGGCAGCTTAATAGACGGATCTCTAAATCCATGAAAAGCGACCTCCGCTGCTTTAATACCGAGCGTATTAATGACGCAAATAAGCGGAATAAAGGCTCAAAGGTGTTTATAAGAGATCTGGCTATTGGGCAGAGCCGGCTCACGAAACTGAAGACCGACGATAGCAGGCAATCGAAAAAGAGTTGTTCAAATCAAGATATCAAGCTATCTTTTATGAAGTATAAACACGTCATAGCAAGCAAATAGCCCTTTATGCCAGCCACTAGCATGAGTATTCCTGGCTAACTTATCGCTGTCACGTGATTATCCTGTGTACAAGTCGTGACGTCGAAACGTTCGCCAATAACTTGTGGTTTTGTGATATAAATAACTAGATTCGTCACGCAGTATTTTAATTGTGTTGGTAGGTAGGTAACTAGGTACCTTCATGCAACTGGTTTCGTTTGTGAGAAGCGCGTGGAGACGTGATGATCGGTTCGTCACTAATTAACTAATCACTCGTTAATGTGTGGAAATAAACATGTTATCGTATTTGAGGAAGAATATTATGTGTGTGAATGCACGTACACCAGTTCAAGCTCAAATTCAAATTCATTTATTAAACATACACAGTTATGACAGATTACATTAACATAGAGATATTAAACCTAACAACTAACAATGACCTTGACATGTTGTCTATGGGTCCCAACCTAGGCATAACCTGTATCTTGGTGACCCAAGCTATGATCGGAGCCGAATTTAAGGCGCTTGGAGTACCGAATAGCGATTTTCCGATACCTTTTTCTCCTTACAGTTGTGAAAGCAGTTGCTGTTTAACACTGATGTTCATCTAATAGCAAAGTTCTAAACTCTAAAGAGACCATGATTCTTTTCGGATACGATCTGAATGGCTTTCCAATTACATTGTGCCTATATTATATTGTTGTGCAATCAATAAAAGATTGTGACTTCGATTTTTCTGAAAAACGTATTTTTTACAAGCTTTATAATTTTTTTTTTTTTATGTGTGTCCCTGTCCGGCCAGCAACAAGTGATCGATTTTTCAAGCACTTCTTGGGATCTGTTTGAGTTGTAACTGACTGTTTGGCTTACTTATCTAACTTGAACTATTGAAATAATATGGTACTATGGAGCTGGTATGGTGGAGTCGGAAGGTGGCCATAGCAACTCTTCGACCAGGCAAAACTGCACCATCGTGTGTGGGCTCATTGGATATGTATTGATTGATCGTGCGACATTATATTTAGTAAGTACAATAAGGTTCATTAAAAAAATGTTTTAAGAATAAGTGTATGACACTGACATATTGAAATGTATCGAATTTGGGTACGATTAATCTGTTCAGAGTTTATAAATCTAATCAAAATTTATTAAAACACACGGTTTTTAAAAAAATCGGTAGACGTTCATAAAGGTGGTCCCTTTTTTCCTGTTTATGCGTCAGTCAGCCAGACGATTGCATCACACACATGTCGTCTGAGAGGAAACCTAACGAGACGACGACGTTCAGAGTAGATAGTCTTCAAACGACATGAAATTGACTACCATGACCTGTAGGCCGTAGTGAACTACCCATAAGATCTTTCGTGGACTAACAAATAGGTAGAATGTGTCAGAAGATAAGATCAAGGTACTTACTAACACGGGGTCAAATAGGTTATTGGTTGGGTTTATTTGACCCCGTGTTATGTTATTTTATTTTTCCGTGAAAATGAAGCGCCACGGTTACGCAATATATCCGATCAGAGCCCGTGAAATTTCCGTTCCGAAGTAGCCGTAGTATCTACTTCTTGTAGGGAAGCTTACGCACTACATCCGAACTCTATCCGTCATAATCTGTCATAATTCAGAACATTTTGAAATTGGAACTCAAATCACGAGCACGGACGTGTAGTGCGTAACCGCATGGTAACCGCCCTCGTAAAAACTCAAAAGATATAGATCAAACAAAAACCAAAAGCAAAGACAATCGCATAAATCTGGAGGTCCCATTGAAGCGTCTCTTCAAACAATGTTTTAGAACAAAGTAACATGTGCGCTCACGCATATTCATGATATACCGCGAATTATATTATTTACACATAACATAATATTCCGCCTGTATTCGAGGTGCACCCACACACCACACCCACCATTCTACTATTCACGTGCGAATTTTATCTGGTATCTTTCATTGTTATTGTGTTAATCTCATGTTTTACGTGTTATGTTATTTGGGTCAATGAATCTGTGTATACCTTCGGATTGACCGTTACTTCATTTCCCTACCGCACCAATATACCGGGCGTCTATAGGAGTATGGGCTATAAGAATCACACTAATATTATAAAGGCGAAAGTTTGTGTGTGTTTGTATGTTTGTACGCTCAAACGGCTGGATGGATCTGGATGAAATTTGGCAAAGAGATAGATTATAGTCAGGAATAGCACATACGATACTTTTTATCCCTAGAATTTGTTACCTCGGGATAATTTTCGATTTTCACGCGGGCGAAGCCGCTGGCAGAATCTAGTATATATATATTATACTAGCTTTTACCCGCGGCTTGCTCGCACTGAAGCCATTTTTTTTAATTAAAAGTATCCTATGTTACTTCTAATACCTCCAAGAATATATGTACAAAGTTTCATGATGATCGGTTCAGTAGTTTTTGCGTGAAAGCGTAACAAACAAACTTACATTCACATTTATAATATTAGTATAGATGTATACACTCGCGTACCTAAACTCCCATGAAATTTGCGCAGTTTCGCTCATTAATATCGTTTGACCTTGTATAAGATTATTTAGTAGTTTCACCAAGTCAAAGGTTTTTCTAAATCTTATTGTACCACGGAAGCCACTGTTATTGTATTGTGTATCTTTTACTTTACATTGTTGTGCTAAATGATCCTTTTGTTAATGTTTTTGTTATCTCCTTTATCGATTTGTGTACTTAAAGATAGTAAGTTTTCCTTACTTCAGAATTGTGCGCGTTCTCGGGACGGACGGACGCCGCTTTTAAATAACTAGTGTAGTCGTTAATTAATTGTGCAGACATTGTTGCGTATCGTTGTCACACATTCGAGAGAACTGCTTTAAGGTAGGCAGAGTGAAAACCTTTGAGTTTTAATTTAAAGCGCTCCTCAATTTTAGTTATTAAGTTTTTAAGTTAGGTTCCCTCATCCAGCAGTCCTCAGATCTTGTTTTTTTGTCCACAGATTTGAAAATGAGTAAACTGTGCAGACAAGTGTCCATCGAGTCCCCCGGACCGACCCTGAGGGAATGCGTGTTTAGTTTCGACGTGCCCGTGCCTGATGTGCCCATGTACGGCGCCAGGATACGAGTGGTGTACGCAGGAGCTTGCTACAGAGCCAACAAGACTCGCTCAGCTTCCGTTTGCAGCACATCTTCCATATCTTCCATCGGCAGCCTCTCAGGAGAGATGGAGAATTTCGGCATCCACACTCACGCTGCTCCTTCACACATAGGTCTACGAGACGGTGCCTTGTTCCCTGGCTATGAAGTCGCCGGCGTCGTAGACCAGATCGGCAAGGCTGCGGAACGACTAGACGGAATTAAAGAAGGTTCCAGGATTGTTCTGTACCCTTACGAGGGTGTTCCCAACGGGTATGCGGAGTATATTGTCGTGCCAGATTTTAAATGCTTGGTGCCTGTACCCGACCAGCTGCCTTTGAGTGTCGCTGCGATGCTGCCTACTGGAGCTCTACTAGCGATGAATACTGTGGCCACGGCTGGGGAGTGCCTGAAGAGGGTGTTGGAGGGCCCGGCGAAGAAGGACAGCACCACGGTGCTGATCGTAGGCACCGGCGGGCTGGCGCTGTGGGCGCTGCGCATCGCCACTCACTACTTCAAGCACGCGTCCTACAACAACCGCATCAGGATCTGTGTGGCGACCCTCAAGGACGAAGGATTCGTGCTGGCCAAGGAATGCGAAGAGTAAGTTGAATTCAATATTTGTTTGTGTATTATGTCGTAATTTTCAATATTCTTATATTTTCTGTTTAGCTTATCAGTTTACGCACGCGCATTTCTAACAGATGTACCTACATCTAATAACATCTGCCAATAAATATTATTTTGATCTGTGCCCAAGGATGTTGAGGTCGACGAATTGTTTGATTGCATTTGATTTGATATCGCTTCAATGCAGGCTAAGTGACAGAATTGTTAAACTTTTGAACTACAATACCTGGCTTTGACTGTCGCGAAAAATATTCGCACGGTGATGAAAAGCATAAATTATAAACTCGACAGATATGAATAGAATTGAAAGACTCTTCACAATTGAAATTGCATTATCAGTGCACAATAGGCGAATCAGTTCAGTCTGGTTTTGTTAGTCAATTAGATTCTACTTCAACCCGGTCGTCCTTGTGCTCTCGACTCGATACATGACCTAAACTTGAGTTTTGAAGTTGCTGTTACTAACTGTCTAACTAACTGAAGTCGTGTAAGGACCTACTTTAAGTTTAAGCGTGCATGTTTTGGATGTCATACAAAATTTGTACAAGTACTGTTAGTAACGAGAAAGTTTGACCGGCTTTAAGTGGACCGGGATATAAGGAGACGATTGATAGTTGATTACTTCTATGAATATTAAAAAGTACGTATGGGGCACTTCCAATATTTAAAATATATAGCGTAACACTGCAACAGCTTGTTACCTTAAAAGATCGGAGAGCCCAGCTTTCTGATCGTCGCTAGGAAACCTTAAACCTCCACTTAACAGGGCCCCGAAGTGGATGACAATGCATGGCATGCTAAAGAAATTGTTTCTAAAAAGATTTTTTTTTGTCGCAGTGTGAATGTGGTCCAATGGAACGAGGACCTGTATGAAAAGCAGCTCATCGAGAGAACGATCGACGCGTGTGGGGGCCCCGTTGATGTGGTGCTGAACTTCGGCACCACTTCAAGATCATTGCATCGTTCTTTGCAATGCCTAGCCACGGTGAGTAGATATATTCAAATCCCTTTTATACCGTTGCTAATGACAAACATAGGTAAAGCTATTTACTGTGGAATACGAGATTCAATTCACCAACTAATTTAATTGTTAATCTAGAAAGAAGGAAGAAAAAAAAGCTTAACCAGAGCTACTCCAGAGGTGTAAGGTTTGAATTCCGGTCTAACAAGATGCAGTGTACTACCACATTTACATGGTGCGATAAGATATCTGACCTCCACAACAGAGTTGTATTGTTATGTTACAAATATGTTACACAATATCTATTGGGTAACATGATTCTGACACTAGTTGTCACACGGCTTCTTGCTACCCATTAGGCACGTAAAATTTCAACATATGTTAGCCGGGACTAATAACTTCTAATTCCTCCCTAGACAAAGAGGGGTCTCAGTCTCAGGACGTAATTAATAGTCCATCCATGCATGGACCGATATCGACAACCGTTGGTTGCCTAAACTTGAAGGTTCAGCCCCAGTGGTAATCTTTTTATATTTAAAGACCTTTTCTTTCTCAGGGTGGAGTGGTACTAGTGACGGAAGACGTTGGCGAGCACCTTCTGCCCAAGTTCGCGAAGAAGGTCGAAGATATGAACGTCAACATAGAAATTGTTCCCAACGGCTCTATAGAACAGCTCAAGGAACTTGTGAGCCTAGTGTCTAAGGGGGAAGTAAGTGTTTTAAATATTTTTCTGCAATTTTTCCATGCATGGTTCTTACCACCTTATAAATAAACGCGCAAATTACAACCAGTATAATTGCCAGATATTCCATACAATTTTTTTTTTCGGATATGTTTTTTACGCGTTTATCAATAAAGGGTTTCGAGCTTTAATAAATAGTAAACCTTTGTAGAACCGTGAAGTGATTTTTTGTAAGTCTTTTTTGTCATCCATGAAACTTGATTAGCCTAAAAATGTCTTTATAGATTCGGTATCCAACTATTTATTTATTTGAACTTCGAACATGAAACTTAGATACTCTTTGCGTAAGAGTTCAATAATTTTTGGTAATACCTAATTATTTAAAGTGAATTTTTCATGCTCTTTCATGGAGGTCGTCCCGGAGCTCTTCAGCGGTTCTTACTATTTTCAGTTACAGGCATCAGGAGGTCGACGGCTAAGTCGACTTGTAAGATTTCCTCAATTATCAGGTCGATAACTGGAGCTTTGCCCGCCTTCAATGAGAGGATAGCCATCTGGGAGGCTAATGGTGGTTCTTCAGTGTTGATGTTGAGAGGCCGATGCGGTGAGGAAACGACCTGCAGCGCGTCAGGCGTCGATGATGCTGACAATCGGAAAACCTACTGAAAATGTTTGCGCCGCCGTACAGCTACCTTTCTGACGTCACAATGAGCTGCCTCTCTTTAGATTTCAGCGGCTTCTTTTGTAGCCTTCTGTTTCCTGCCAATTTGTTGGTAGCTTTATACAGCTCTTTCAGGTTTCCGGTGTTCGCAGCGGGTTGAGCACAATCGGCAATATCCTCAGCTCACTGTCTTTTATCAGCACCCGTATACCCCGTCCCCGGCATGTAACTTGGCAAGGTTTCTGACCAACCATATAGAGCAAAAGGAACGTGGACGGACGCGATTGGTCAATGGATTCCTTGTGTCAACTGATCAGCCGATCGCACGCTCGGAAAGGTGCTAAACGTCCCCACGTACCGCTTGGTAACCAAAGAGACCTAAAAAACGATTTGTGCGCATCTAACGACTCTTGCCAGGTTACGTGTCGACAACTGTACTAAGATAAATCGCTTTTCGCTTCTAACATTATTGAGCATTGAAGTCGGTTCGTTTGGTATTTATTTATTTTCATGCACAAAAGTACAATGGTGGACTTAATGCCTCAGACATTATCTACCAGGCAATCAAGGGTGGTGAAGAGAAAACATGGCAGGTGCATTGAATAAATCGTGACAACAAAAAAAAATGCAACAAATACACATACATACTTATTTAATATAATACTACCTAAATAAATATATATACACACATCAACACGGTCTAGGGATATTTTTAAAAAAGCGAATTACTATCAATGTGTTAATTATTTATATGACATGTATATATTTAAAAGATACGTTATTTAATATTCTACCATTTTTTAATAATGGTTAAGGTACTTCGATTAAAAATTCAGGATTTTATGGAAAAAAAATGAAGCATAGACGGAAACCGTATATGAATTAACTTTTAATTTATGAATAAAAACTGAAAAAAATCATTTAATTTGTGTTTATAAACTTGAAGTTAGTAGTCTGAGAAAGCGCCCATGATGTTCATAACACATCGGCAACGATTCGGCATGCTCAGAACAAGGTTGTCAATGTCTTGCTGCGGAATATTGTCCCATGTCCTTCTGAGGTGCGCAAAAAGTTGATCTTCTGTAGCCAGATTTTCAGGAACTTCCTTCAGAGCTCTTCTTTGCAGCATATCCCACGCATGCTCAATGGGATTTAGATCTGGCGATTGAGCAGGCCAGTCTAAGGCCCTAACATTGTGTGTATGTAACCAAGCTGCTACCGTTCTCGCCGTGTGTGCCCTGGCATTGTCGTGCATATGAGCAGGAAATCTTGCCCCATTTGTGTTCTGTGGGGCAAGATTACGGGCCCCAGCACCTGTTGGACGTATCGTTCTGCCGTCATATTGCCCCGCACCCAAACGAGATCCGTCCGTCCTCCAAGACGAATTCCTGCCCAAACCATAATTATTCCTCCTTGGTATGGGTGAACTTCCTGAGGGTTCTGAAGACGGCTCCATCGTCCAGGAACTCGCCAAACACGCGTCTTTCGTGAATCTGGATGGAAGCCGAACCTGGATTCATCCGTGAACAGCACGTTGAACCATTGCTCACAGCCCCAGTCCACGTGGTTCCGAACCCATTCTAATCGTCGTCCACGATTGCCTCTCCGTAAAGGTGGGACCCGGAGTGGTCTACGAGAGCGTAGATTGCTTTCATGCAGTCGCCTTCTTACAGTTTGGTCACTCACAAGCACTTGGTGTTCCACTCGCAGCCTTTGGACCAATTGAGTCGCCGTTGCATTTGGTTGAGCTCGCGCAGTAATTTGCAAAAATCGGTCTTGTCTGGGGGTAGTGATGCGACTTGGCCCCCGGTGCCTCTCCGCTACTTCACCTGTGGCACGATAGCGTGTCCAAAATCTTGAAATTACATTTTGGTGGGTTCCTATGGCCTCAGCAACATTACGCTGAACAGACCCAGCTTCCAGCATTCCCACAGCTCGTAACATCTCCGCCCTCGTCAAATGTTGGCGTTGCATGGCTACAATACCTCAATTTTAACTTTATCTTTCGTTTAAAAATGAAAAAAAAACTGTCACTAAACGTAATTCGTATTGTTTTCTAAATTTCGCACAAATGAAAATTCCCTCTCCTACACATCAAGACGTTTTTATGCCACCGAAACAAAAGAATTTTCAAAAATTTGAATTTGGAATTAGTCTGAGATAAATTACAAACAAATCGGTGTTTAGAAGATTCCAATGCGGCCAGTAATTTTCGAGTTATTTAATTGAGTATGAAATATCCCTAGACCGTGTTGATGTGTTTATTTGGTAACATCACGGGTCTCAAGAAATTTGAGATGTAATTGCCTTCTTTTCTCAATGAGGCTCCATGTGTGCTGCAACATCCAGTCAACATCCAGACGACTTCTACAACGTTCGCAACACCACCCGTGTTGCGAACGTTGTAGAAGTCGTCTTTGGTATCCTAAGGTGTTGCTAATGCCTTAAGCAATGTTGGGCGATAGTGATTTGCCGTGCTCTTGAGTAGGAAACATACATGATCCGGTCTGAGATTGGTTTCCAGTCCACAAGGCTTCTCTTAGCTGTATTAGAAAGGAGAAGCCCCACGCCTTACTCGCGCACATCTTTCTCACTTTCTTTACCCGAATTCAGCAAAGTTAAGCCCACGGATGTTCAGTTCACCAAATCCGTTTATTCTCACCTGAGATAGAATCTGCAACATGTAGCTAAGCATTACTGCTTCTGCCTGAGCAAGTCGACTGTACTCGCTTAGCCTACGTAGGTTCCAAAAGGCAATTTTCGTCCGTAATTTAAAGTCAAAAGTCGTCGGTAATGATCAGTCCGATTTCTTACTATTTCGGTTTCAGGAATCTATGGTTGTCGGGCAGGCGGGTGATTAGCACACTGTACCTTAATCCAATAGCGGGGCTGCCGCTTGAGAGCCTTTGGATGTGCTCGGTTTTGTTTTGGGTTTCCTTCCTAATGAGGCGATTCTGTCATAAGGCGCAGAATATCCACCTTCCCTGCATCCGTTACCTCGGTACTCCGCCACGAGTACAGCAGAGGTTATTTTTGGCACTTTATAGGTAATGCTGTTCTTACTCACAGCGATTTCCTCTAAGACATACCCTAGCTTCGCCACCATTTGCCACTTGCAGCGAATCAGGACGAACTGATAATCTCCTCGCCCTTCTTTAATTCCACCGCATGCATAGGCAACCATTGGGATATAGCAACTCTTTCGCCATCTAGGTAAACCACGAGGTGAGGGGAACCGATTTGCTCAAGAAGGCATTGAAGAAGCACAAAGGTTTGTTCGAGCACACTGATGGAAACGAGTAAATGGCGGGGTCGCAGCCGATGGACTACACACTTACCACTATTGCAACTGTATATATAGGTCCTAGCTGTATACATTGCACTGATTGATTCACAAGGGGGCAATTTTGCTCCCTCAATGCAAGGCCAATTTAGACCAATTGATTCAATTGCAGTGTTAACTTCCAATCACGGTACATATTTCATTCTCGGCGGTAACATGCACCAGTGCAATCGCTCCGGTGTTTCCATGCAGATCACAGTCCTTTAAGTGTCTCCTCCCGGCAGATCGGTGAAATATTTGGCGTAAGTCAATTTATTTTATTTATTGCCAAACTTCTGTTGAGATTTTGTGTTGTGTTGTTTTATTTTTTTGTATAGGGATTTCTTTTTAGGATTTTGTTTTACAGCTTTCTTCTACAGGTGGCGGATTCTTCTGGCTACCCTAGATTTTCTTATTTTATTACTAAAATCTGATTTTCTTTTCAACTGGGTCTTGCAATATGGTTTTGAAAATTTAGCTCGTTGCTGATTAATTAATTATAGATAGATGTTGTCATTTGTTCTCATTAGGTGCCTATTTATTAACCGACTTTAAAAAAAGGAGGAGGTTTCTCAATTCGATCGTATATATATTTTTTTATGTCTGTTCGCGGATATCTTCGTCGTTTATGAACCGATTTGATTATACTTTTTTTGTTGGAAAGCAGATATCCCAAGGGTGGTACCATGATAAGGAAACCAGGATGTGATGATGGGATCCTAGAGAAATCGAGGGAAATCCTCAAATATTATAGGCATACATATAGCGATTTTGGTATTTTCATCAATAATGTTACAAACATCATCGACATAAAACAATGTATCCTAGTCGTTTTTGGGCTTATTGGAATTGACGATTCTAATAAGCCCAATCATTTATAATTGGTTTTCATGTTAGTTGGAGGTACCTACCAAAACCAAAAAGAGGAAAATAAAAACCTTTTTAACAAAAAATCAAACTGACTGCCAAAACAAAACACTACTAAGACAAAAATAATTTTCTTTTTTGAAGTCGGTGTCGAATAACGGAAAACAATGGGTACAAAAGACACCGACTTTGGAAAAGTAGATAATTTTTCGCTTTATATTGTTTTGTATTGGGAGTCGGTTTGATTTTTTGTTAATTTTTGTTTTGTAATTTGTTTTGCAACAGGCTGCAGATTTATTAATTGTACTTTTGCCGTCATGTTGCGCAATAATTATTTTTTGCATAAGATCTTGCGATGCGTTATCTTTTCTTCTAAAATATTCGCAATCTAATTTAAACCCATTTTTTTTTTCAATGTTATTTAAAGGCGCGGAATCGAAAGGCCGTCTTCTATTATTCACTTTCCTGTTTACACCATTAAATAAGAAGGTTCTTCCAAATTTTAAGGCGTGATTACTTTAGATATTATAAAAAATAAAAATCTATACAGTTTTGAGAAGGCAAAGATTTCAATAGGATCGCGTGTTATTATTTAATGCACGCGCAGTTACGTAATACGTTATCTATGCAAGGTCGTTCGATGCTCACGAGAATTTTACCAATTGGTTTATTAAGTGATAAACACCTGTTTAATCAGACTATCGAAACTTATGAAATAGTCGAGTGTAATGGCATTGAGATAAAATAGAAATTACTTTAGAATGATTGAGTACACTTTATGAATCCTTTTAAAGATACAGCAAGCAAATGTCATATTTAGAATTTTTTATTTAAATCTGTCGTCCCAAAATGTTGTATTCTGGTTTCTGAAAGCCTTCTGTCAAAGGAGTATGCCAGCTAGCTGCATGCAACATTACTCAAGAATTCCTAATAATTTTAGAAATGTTACATTACCAATTGCTTAAAAAAAGGTTATTTATTTATTCCCTGATACGTTCTGGTCATCTCGAATCTACTCCCTCCGTCCTTCAGGCGTCTGAGGAAAACAGAATTTTGCAGTATCCTGTTATCATTTATCCGGTGGATGTTAGATAACCATCGGATAGGATCTCTCAATCGTTTGTGACGTCCATTTGACCGTCCAATTGAAAAAATTACAGTCTACACTGGCGCGCGGCTCGGTCAAGTTCAAAGTCAAGAGCTTATTTGTGGGGCAAGCAGACAAAACCATGTCATGGGTTTTTCTGCTCGTCCCACATTTCACATAGTTGAAGTCGTACAGTTCACGGGTACCTGCCGCGGTCTGAGTTGCCTGGTCGCTACTACCTTCTAAAATCCTCAAAAATTAATAGGTTAGTACCCCATCGTGCCACATTATTGCCACCAGATGATGAGGTAGTGGTCAAAAGCGAGCCAATCTATTTATTATAATAAAATGTGAATACTGCTCTGGTGATGGCAATTACGAATATTATTTGATGTGTTGTCGTCTGTTGGTGTCTTTAGTAACTATCTTTTGTTTTTCGACACTGACTTCCGAAGCAAAAGTATATGTCACTTTGTAGTGTTTTATTTTCGATGTCGGTTTTAGTTTTGTTAAAATGTTTTTTCATTTTACGTTTTTTTTTTGTTTTATAACCATGAAAATCATTTATAGAGAGTGCATCAAATGATATTTCCAATATGCCTATACGCGACTAGGAAACACTGTTTTATTACGGAGTGCCGGTGCCTAGCTTGCGGCTTTTATTATTTATTCTGTGATTCAATATCAGATAAAATTAAAAATTTCAATTAGCTTCACCATAGTCGCTTAACTATTCAAGATATCTTATACTCGAGGCATACCTTTCATTACGGCTTTCCAGTCATCACATGTGATCTTCTTCATCAGTTCCACATCATCAACTGATTTCTAAAAGCAAATTTTTGCTATGATAAAAATATAAAAACGATATATAAAAAAATATTTTCAAAGTCAGTTCGCAAATTGACGGCGAAATCCGTGAACACAAAAATACACACAGTTGAACATAGAACCTCCTTCTTTTTTAAAGTCTGCTAAACAGGGCATAAGTAGTGAAATGAGATTTTATAGCGATTTACTGACTTTATAAGGCTTTTAGACATTTGTCCTTTGCGTAAACCCTCGTTAAAATGAATGTTAATATGGTTGGAACGAGAATTGTTTTAAGTGTCCCTAAAATATTGTAATTTGTCACCAGATCGAACCGCCTCCGCACTCCGTGTTCCCTGCAGAAGAAGCTCAAGAGGTGGTGAGGAAGCTTGGCAACTCCGAGATCAAGGGACGGGCCATCCTTAAATTCCACAACATCGACTAATCCACCTGAGCCTACCCACATGCTGTGACATTATATTATTATTTGCTTAGATTAGACGGTACGTAGCACGTATAGTTTAGATCTGTGAACATTTGGAGACTTCCTTCACTTGATGGGCGAAACTACCCTCCTCCTAGAGGGTCACGGAAACATTTGGCAGAATTAGCAGTGTCGGTTAAGAATCGTGTGCAGCTTGTATCGTCGGATAACTTCATTCAACGGACGGTGTGTAACTACTCGAATCACGAAAAAGGGTGCAGGGGTCATCATAGATGCTGACTACGGAAATTGTCCTTCACTACATTAAAATTGTATTCTATTACAATAACCAAAGTTACACATTTTATATATTTTATCGAGCCATTTATCGGCAAAATCTCATTTAACGCGAATGTTTTGAACCCATATCGTGACGTCGTTATTCAGGTCTAGATTTCTTGATGGATATCGGGGCCGAATTAACTGATTCCAACGAAACATGCAAGCTTTCAAAAAGGTTCGTTCTTAGCTTGATGCGAATTCTGTTTTTTCTAATAATCGTATATGCAAAGCGAACCGTTTTCAAGCCCCTTGTATTTACTGCTGGCGTATACATTGGCGTCCTGATGATTCTGTTCCACTGCTGAGCGGCAACTCCTTACAACAATTTCGATTCATACTGGCTCTGGGCCTACCAGTTAACTAAAATATAATGGCTTCCCTAAAACTGACTTTCAAAAACTTTATGTCCAAAATTTGGAAAATAATTGTGAAGCATTTTAATAAACCGAATTGATTTCATAAAAGAATTTATCAAGTGCTGTCTGATGGCTGTCACTTGTAAATTCTGTACGTCTATAAGACCGAGCATTAGTTGGTGGCTATCGGTTTCAGTCACTAAAAACCCTGTTTGCAGTACTGCTGAAATATTCACTTTCTTGGAAATTGTTATTATCATACCAAATGACGTTGAGACGACGGTTTAAAATTGAACTAAAGTAATTGAACATTGATATATATATAGATTAGCCTAACGTGTAAACTTGTTTAGTATAGTTTTAGTTTAGATATACCTTCTAAGTGATAACCCTTTTAGTTTTATGCATAAATTAGAAAATCTTGCGGCGCTAGGAAACGCACACTGTCTTAAAGATTAAGTTTTGTTAAATAGTCCAACGGCTCAAGCATTGACTTATAAGATCCAAGTCCAATCTTCTCGCTGAACCGAGTTGCCGTTCTGACTCTTGTCTCTACAGGGATATAGAAGATCAATAGAATATTAGTATTGTTTAATCCACATTGCTAGTCTCCAAAGAAAATAACGGTTAATAGTGAGTGCCATGTCGATCTGCGTTAGTATTTCTATGACGATATGTATGTGGTGGCTTGCTAACTTCATCTAAGCGTACCGTTGCCATTGATTCATTCACGGAAAAATCGCGAACTTCATGCCGAAAATACCAAAGAAAACGATGACAGAGGCTACCGTAACACGTTGCATAACTGTCAAAAAACCGTTTGTAAATGACAGTTTAGACAAAGACTAAACCGTGCACTGCGCCCGATTCGAAACACAAAAATCTGTCTCAAAATGAAAAGCTTTAATTGGCATTCTTCTTCTTCTAATTGGCATTTAAGTAATGGTTATGGTGATGAAGGTTCGTATTCGGACCAGGCGTAGCGCACCAAGCTCGATAAAGATTACAATACACGTACCGAGTTCCATATTCTCTCGGATTCGTAGCGGGCGTAGGATTCGTGCTTCAATGCAGATCATATTACGTATCCTTCGCGTGTTATTTTCACGGGTTCCGCTGAGTCAGAGGGCGCACGTGTTGGTTTTATCGGTAATGCAGCTTTTGCGATTCGTGTTGGCTCCAGGGATGACCTGGGACGCTGTCCTTACGTAAATCTGGCCTAGCCATACTGACATCATTTAGACTAGTAACCGTATATTCTTGCTAAAGCTCAAACTGTCGTAATATAATGAAAGCTCAGTCCTCTGCTAAATATGAGTCTGATTGTTGGATCTCAAATCGGCTTTCAATATCTCCAAACCTCCGACTATTTTTTTTATATATTCGATAGCCTCGCGTTTGACCACTATCTCGCTTGATGGGAAGCGATGATGTGGTCTACGGTGAAACATTCTGGTGATTGTTTATCGCTGTGCAGGGTTTTACATTTAAAACATTAATGATAGTGTTTTTATTACAAGTTTCTTTGCTTTTCTTTCTATTGTCATCCAGTGGATAATTTTTCAAAGAGCACACCTTGTTAACACAATAATTTGTTCTGGCACCTTGCTCCTCATTTGCACATTCATTTTGTAATAGGAAATCACGTTTTCAATAGTTTTGTTTTTCTTTTCTCTCCTACTAATATCATAAAAACGTAGCGTCATTTTTTTAAACATCATAGGTTTAATAATAAAAATATAATAATAATTATATTCTTATTTAGCTTGATTATATTCACATTTCATTTGATTAGCATTGGTAGTTGTAATCTAGTCTTTATGTAGTTCCAAATGTCTGACTCAACACTCGACATCAATTTAGAAAAAAAAATGGAGAAGTGATTCGGTATCGCCGGACCTGAGTGCAAATAAAATATTAAAAAAAAAGGAAAAAAATATGTTTTATATTTTCATTTTTGTACTTGAGCACATAGTAATTATCTAATAACTTTGAGCCCTTACTAAATTGTAAATACAATTGATCTTTTTGGAACATAAATTGAACAAATAACTTTGAATACATCGTCGAAATTGAAGGGAAAATATTGCAATATTAAATTAAATATAGGTTTCTATAAAATGAAATTATATAGGTTTATCAACTAAGGTATATAGACTAAAAATAATAATTTGAGGTTAGTACATGGATTTAATTTTATCGTCATTTTACTATCTAGGTTAAAGAAAAAAAAAGAACATAGACTACCAGTAAAAATACTCGCCAATAAAAAAAATTGACAGACAAGTTCATAAAGATAAAAATTTTCAAATTGTGACTAAACGAACTGCGTCTGTGACTTCAGAATTTTAATTTACTTTATCCGGACGCCTCATAGACTACCAAATCACTTGTCTTGCATTGTTAGTAGGCCGAATATTTGAATTTAAATTATTTGTACGTCAAACGGTAACGTATGTTTCTACTCGTATGAGTGTCGTAAAAGGCGACTAAGCGATTCAATCTCTCCCTCACAAAAACATCTCTTTGAGTAATTACCCTAAGTCAGTCATTATTACTTAGTGGAGAGAGCAATGCTGCCCTAGCGGCTCTATAGACCGCTCTGTGGTCTATTTAGATGCCCTAATTCGGCGTTGAATGCGAGAGTTTTTAATAATGAACGATCTAACTAAAATGTGAAGGACTTTCCGTCCTCTAAAACGCGTCCATTGCTCGAATAATATTATTGTTAGTGTGGTCACAAAATAGTATTTAAGTTTTATATACCTAGACAGAAAGGAAAAAAGATTAATTACGCCAAAAATAGCATTAGGTTTCAAAGTATTTAAGATTATTATACATTCATATAAGGATTTCGCAAATAAAAGAACAACAACAAAAAAGAATAACATTCGCAGTAAGTTTTAGTTTATTAAAGTTGTATTATACCTTCTTATTTTTCAAAAAAACGGCCAAGTGCGTGTCGGCCTTCGCACATTTCGGGTTCCATAATAAAGATAAAGTCAGATTTATCCAATATTTTGGTATTTGTTAGTAAAATATACGTAATAATAAACATTATCACCAAATTTCAAGTTCATATCTCAATGGGAAGTTAAGAAATTTTTCGGAACAAAATTGTATAACAGACGACGGACAGACAGACGGATATGTGAGTGACAACGAAGTTTCGGTCCTTCGGGAACGGAACCCTAAAAAGAATAGTAGTAGTAGTTTATTTAGGCATTATGGGCTTTTCGAATTACGTACCCAGGTATAAGTTTTTGTTCACGATTAGTTGCTAGCTATAATGTATTTTCATTTAGTGTTTAGTAAGCAAGCTTTAAAACGTCGTTCCAATATTTAATAAACTGTCTATTAGCGCCCGTAAATAGCCTGCCTTTCATATAATTCAATCTAAACATATGTATTTCAATAGGTAATATCTTCAATTGATCAGTTTTCGCCGACACCAATGATCTCCAATTAGTCAATTTTCATTCAAAACAAAAGCATCCTAGATATTTCCTTACAAAACTCATATCATTAGTGGTGTCCGACCGAAACACAATTTTCCGAAACACGGATGAAATTGGCCGAAAAAGAAAATCGAACCTTCCGTCGGACACTAATTATTACATATTAGTTAGTTCGTTAATATTTTAGGTATAAATCATTTTATTAATCTTAGCCCTAAGCATTTTTACTCCCTCTTACCTCATTAATGTAAGTAGTTAATAAAACTCATTCACGGAGATAATATATCAGAAATCAGCATCTATGGTTAGCAGCAATGCGTCGGCGTCGGTCGGCCTGATGTATGATAACAAGACGGTAAACAAAGTTGGTAATGATAACGTTTGCGAACGCACACTAATTTTAGCGTCCTATCTCTTGTATGGTAGATGGCCTGGCCTTTTACTGAAAGCTACGCTATGGTCCGCGATACAAATGCTATGTTGAGTGGCACTTTAAAAATGTTTAATATCCGGTGGGTAAGTGAAAGCACGATAAGTTTTTCGGCTCGAAATAGACCACTAGTTGGAAGGTTTTGGAGAAATTATACAATTAGGTTGAGCTTTAGGCAACGTGTGTTTTTAACTTTATTGTTTGTATATATTTTTAGGCGATTAAAGTGATGTTGGTACGGAAGCTAAATATACAGATTGAAAGATCATTGGATGAGGACGTAATGCCGTAGAAGTATAGCTTTAGAGAAGAGAGATTAATTTAGTACATTATATCATTATGTTTAATCTTTGACGTAAGTAAATATGACCAGCTACTATTTCTCTCTCTGTCCACGGAATAAGATTTTGGTACTCCTTGCGCCCAACATTCGAGATTTAAAATCAATTACTCGATTCGATTAAAAAACCACGCCGTGTACCTACTCTAAACTTTGAAAATAATATATGTTATGTATCTATGGCATTAGGTATCTACATGTATTTATACTGTTGTATGTATTTACATATGCATGTATTTATATAAGTATATAATAATATTTACATTTAAATGGGTTAGGTTTATTTTATACTTTATTTTAATCTTCTCTTCTTCTCACACGGTAATGTCTACATTTGTTTTTCATTTCTCCTTTCGTAGGTCTGCTCATAGAAAATTCTAAAAAGACAAGCACTACCTTTGAACTCAACTGTTATTATTTGTAAAATAAATAAAATTTACCTTTAACAGCGATAGCAACGCACGTTATGAGCACCAACATATTTGTGCTTATCCCGTGTGTTTTTAACTTACTTGATCGTGATAACGTAAACGATCTCATATGTCAATTTGTGTACCAAAAAAGAGGATTCCTCTTTCTTCGTCACCAGACGGCGCTTATCCAGTTACAATTCAAATTGACGTTCACGTTAACGCGAATGGGCGTGAGTAAATGTCACACCCAGCAAGCCCACTGTGCTCGTATCACGAAACACCGCGATTACCAAATCGGGCGGTTTAAAAGTAGACAGACACGCCACTAGACAGATTTTTGTTTGACACCTGACAGATGTCAAACAAAAATTAAGTCGGACCAATAAATTTGCGAAGTGGTGTACCACTTCATAAACCTAAACTCTAATGATAGCTAAGAGACGGAGCTAGAACTTTTGTGATAAAACATCGGAAACATGCCATAACATATACCAAAATACTTTTTCTTAATGACCGATTAAAAAAATAATCGCATTCAAATACGGTGTAGCGTAGCATCGAGTTTGCGCATGCCTGATAAACAGTAGCATAGGTTACGTCTGCTTTGCTTGAGTTGTTCACGTTCCAACAGATGATAACGCTAGTGATGCAAACAAAGATTCAATGTCACAACATCATAAATTGTAAATTATTTTATATAAGTCACGTAAACGCATATATATAATAGAGACTTTAATCATACGAAGCGTTATGAACATTTACGGTGAATGGTTTTCTGAACGGTTTATGATTATTCCAATTCTCAAGTGATGTGTTAGCACTATTTCGTAAATTATAATCGGTTTGATTAGATGGAAAGATATACTTGAATAGTTACTATGAAAACAGTTGCCGAAACTATGTAGCAAATTTAGCAATTTAAATTCTGAACTATGTCGCTTGGGTTCCTGCATGTGGCAAGCCACCGAAAGGAGAGCCATGAGTCATTTATATCTGTTATGGACCAAGTGTTTAATGGAGACTATGTATAATGCACGGGCAATATGAATAACCACAAGTCAAGTCAGGCGTGATTAAAACTGATTTAAACATCATTACTTAGATTCCAATTTCTAGCTTTGACTGATGTATTTTTAGTCATAATAATTCGTTTTGTAATTCGCCTAGGCTATCCTTAAAACTTTTTATTTATTTTATCCTTGAAACGACTAAGACCAATTAATCAAACGTCGATATGTACCTGCTGCGTTATAAGTATCTAAAATAAATTGAAGGCTTGAAGGGTGATCACGGGGCCCGTCATCACCTTCGTCTTAGGTCCCTTTAAACCATAGCGAACGAAGACCCCTGTCACCCCTCTTGAACCTAACCTGTCCGTGTCGGGGTGCGCTAAGTTCCCGAGCTCGCATTGCTCGCTCTTGAATCTGAATCATTCATTTACCAACAGGGAAATGAGGGTTATTTTTGTTAGACAGTCCCGATACATTTTACCTAATACATTCTGATAGTAGGTAATATCTTTTTCATCATGTTGCCTTGCCTTCTCATATTCGGCATTTTTAATAATGCCCAATTAATCAATTGGTCCATAACATGTTGACTCTAGACTGCTTATTATGACTGTATACTTCCACTTCAATCTACCGTTTTGCTGGTCCTAATCAAGAGAAAGAGAATCAAGAATAGTGGTAGTAGGCTTTTTGAAAACCAGACAAGTGCGTGTCGGACTTCGCCCATTTAGGGTTCCGTACCAAACCGAAAAATCAATTTGGTTGTTATAGTAGTAGAATATACGTAATAATAAATATTATCACCAAATTTCAAGTTCATAGGTCAATGAGAAGTTAAAAAATTCTTCGGATTTTTTTTTAATAATAAAAGCCGACTATGCTGGTTTCTCATTCCTTTGTTTTTCAATATTTTTTAAAACAAAAAATACAGTTTTTATCTACTCCACGATTTCTAATCAACGATACCCCACTCGATGAGATAAGTTTTTTTTTCACGCCCCTCTTTTGCTGAACCACCCTTAAAAACATTTTAAAAATACAATTTGTATGGCTTTTGGTTAAGATGCTTATATTGTGAAAATTTGAAGACTGTCGCGCCAATCCTTTGGCTGCAAAACCTGTATGACAGACGATCGATAGACGTTAACGTAAATGATAGCAATAGGGATCCGTTTGGATACTTCGGGTACGGAACCCTAAAACCACTAAAGGCTACTGAGTCCGTTTGTTCAAAGAATATAAATAAACATGCTCGGTGAACATTTATGGATTTTATTTAACTATAATTATTAAAATAATCGTGTTTATTGTTAGGATTAATATAATTATGTAAATATCCTTGTCTCATGATGAGCACTGCGGCAGCATTTTTTAAAGTAAAACTCACTGATAGAGTAGAATTTTCTTCTTCGTAGCGTTTCCTTGGCGAAGTGCCATTGTCATCTTTCTTAAGACTTTTCTGCTTGGCTCGGTCCTGAGTTTTCGCTGCCATTTCTTGGCTCTCGCATCGTGTGGATGTATTGGAACAGTGACTAAAGCAAATGCTAAACAAGAACACATCAGTCTCTAATCTCAGTATTCAGTTCACCCTACTAAATCAGTTGACGGTACGCTCAGAGCTTCAAGTATCTATCAACCGTCAGTAAAGAGAGCCTCAACTCAAAACTCACGTAAAAAAATCTTTCTACATATTAAACAATGAAATTAGAAACGCCAGCAGTATTATACATAAACATAACATTGACGTTACATTAATGCCTAGTATAAAGGGATCGGTAGAGCCCAAGGTCGCGGTGATAAAGTTACCATCTAAGTAGAAATTCGTGCCCTGGAGGGACCGAAGAATGGAATAGTACTGGAAATAGCATTCTTGCTAGAATGGGAAAAGCCAGGGTATAGTATAGAACAACGTCTCACGAAGGCGGATGAATGATAACTCTTATTCCGAAGTCATAAAAGTCACATAACCGCCTTCGTGAGATAGAACAACTTTATCTTGATGAGTGATAAATAGCTATAGCGATTTTACCAAAGAAAGCAATTAATTAGTGAAAAATTACTGCTTATTTAGGCCTTGATGTACACAGAAACGACCTTAACACCCTGGTAGCTCTTGCTAGCAAGCATAGTAAAAACTTAAGCCCTTTCGCGAGCATGAGTTGAAATTTACATCTTTATAAAATTTTGGATCCAAAAGTGACAAATAATTTTGATAAGGAATACATCTTCACAAAACAATCACTAGGCCCGCGTCACGCAGTGTTGTCCACTCCCTCTGTATATGATGAGGTCTGTGTCCCAGCAGTGGGTTTTAAAGACTAAATGACACCTTATTTTAACTACGTGGTGGAATTATCTGTAAACCTTCTTGACACTCGCTTACCCTATTGCTACCAGTTCAGTTCCACCAATAGACTGACACTAAGACAGGTCGACAGGGTATTTCTGCCAAGTCATAGGACGTTTTGGGTATGAGATCTTGCCTTAGGTACATTTTGTTATGGCGCAGAGTTCTGGGGAGAAACCATCAACTTTATACTGGGACAGTGAAGAACAAATAATTGGATGAAATTGTGTAATTCTAGTCAAAACATATGAAGTCAGGTCAAGGTATGAACAAACCTCGAGGAGGTAATTTTAGACACCGCTTGCGAAAGGGCTAAAGTGCCTATGCATGTAGTAATACCGAAGCATACAGCTAAGAAAGCCCTAATAATAAAATTAAGTAACTATCGAATTAAGACAACTTTAAGAGGATAAAGATCTACCGCCTGTAATTTTGCCAATTCAAAAAACAATTACCGTAAACTTAATATATTTTTGTGTCCACGATTTAGAGATCATTCTCGAAGTTGTATCAATTTATGTAGAAAATCTTTTAATCTCTTGATGTATTGATAAACTAGAATATCTCTAAATGTAATGCAAATATACCTAATCTAAAGAAATTGTAATCCACAAATTACTCATGTATCCTTTTTGATATACACAAAATATAAGAAAATGCAAATTAATCGTCGTTTTTAATGTACCTAGTACACATGTTGATAAAAGATGACGTTTTGTCTTTACGAAATATATTAGAATCTAACATATAGCTTTATTTAGACGGTAAGATGTAATAACGGATATTATAATATTAGTAGATATCGCATAAAACATATTCATATATATATATATAAATATATGAAATGATTAATATAGAGCATCTAATGTCACAAATAGTAGACACAAATGTCATATTATATTATTAATAATAATGTTATACACTGCATAATATATAATTAAGATAAACATTGAATTAATTATAAATAACATTAACATCACATTATTATAATTGTAATCGCTGAGTGAATTGCCACAAAGTAATTATATTACAAACTTATGTATAAATAGTGATACATTTTTCATTATTTGTAAGTAATTGTATCTTATTATTGTATTGATAGTTTATTTTTTGATGATTGTAATAAAATAATACTTTATTTTTTTGTCACCTCTAGTCAAAATTGAGTTATTATCCATATTGGTAAGTAGATATATACATAGTATATATTGTATACATATTATATTATAGTTTGTTATTGTAACTCTGCTATGAGTTTATGAATAAGTTGACAAATGTATGTCTGTATTGTAAACGTATCTTTATTTAATAAAGTAATTTGTTACATTCGTGTTTAATTTTAAACTCAATCTCAGTTTGACCCAGTTACCGCAATTTTCTTATGACCATATTGTGCTACTTAGTATTTATGAAACTGAAAAGGTGTAGAATCCTAGATTGTCCTGATGTTAACTCATCATACGGATTACCATCTGCCTGAACCAAGCAGCACCACAGACTTAGAAGAATACCTGAGCTCGATTTAGGTCTTGCCAAAAGCAAGCGCGGATTCATGTTACCGCTCAGGAGACTTTTCCCTGAACGATAGAAATAAAGTATCTTTATTACCAAATTTGTAAGATGGTGAATTAAAAAAGAAAACACAAAATAAGACAACAAGAGCCAGCTCGACAATTTTTCCTTAGGTTTTGTTCACGATTTGTATATAAACAAATTCACTTTATCGACTTATGTAGTAAAGATTTTAAACCACTAGAAGCTAGGACGAATGAGCGAACAAAATTTTAACAGCCCGTCTTGGAAATTCAAATTAGGCTAGGTAGTTAGGTGTCTGTTAGATTGGAGTTTCTTTGAGAACTGAGAGTTTAAATTAGTCTTAAAATGAAAGAGCGAGCCTGGAACTTGTTATACCTTTTTACCATAATCTCAAAATGTGCCCCCGTCTAAGAGTGAAGACAAATTATCAATATCTTACAAAATAGTAAAATACAGGTTAAAGCCGTTTTTGTTTCTAATTTATAATTTTACAATTGCACAATTACAGTATACCAAAAAACCTGTGTAAGTATTCTCAACCCTCAATGTTTTATAAAAAGGTTTTTTATAAATCATTCCTTCAACTTTTTGTTGCATTCAACGACGATATAGTTATATTCTCTTTGGTTGCATTAAACGCAAGATTACAAAAAGCTCCAAAGGAAGACTGGCACCTTCCGTCTGGCAGTCTGGCGACTGGCCGGCCAGTTCAATTTTCAAATCATCATAACAAGAGACCACACGGCTAAGAAAATGTCGTTTTTACAATAATTCCGCGTGAAGAAATTTTAATAGCCATAGTTTATTTTCAGCAAATTCTCTGTCAGTCATATTACTTCCCCATCTCAAAGGATCACCCTTTTTTATCACCTTAGGGCGCTAGCACCCAATTTTATGCATAGACTTTCACGAGATAGATCCATTATTACTGGTGACGTTGTCCTCTAAAAACTCCAAACCTATCCCATCGAAGATGAACGAACCATGAGGAGAAAAAAAAAGTCAAGAAATAACTATTTATTCAGCGAATCACACACTTAAAGAGTATTTTTAATAGAAAAAGTACATTGATATAAAAAGAAACAGATATATTACACATTACTTATTAAATTATTACAAATTAATAGTCATGTTTGTTTCGTCTGTTATGGCTCACGGCTCGCATATTTCTGAATAAATACCGTGATTTAATATTCCTGAGCATCTCGGGGTTCGAGCGACGTGTCGTGTCTGTCGAGTTATTCACAGTTTTCTTGCCCCAGATGTCAACTACGGATCTTATTTCCTGGTTGATGCGCGCATTGAGCACGATCAGAACGGACGAGAAGCCCACGCCACCGGATCTGATGGAGACACTAGCCCCGCACGTACGCACAGCCAAGTTGTCCACGTGAATGTACTTAATCGTGTAATTAGGAAAATCGTTCTCGTACACGTACACTTGCCCTCCATTTATAGAATTAGGCGGGTTCTCTACTATGGCGGAGTCCATATGTTGGAGGTCGTACGACCATTCACCGAGTTCCAATGGAGCCTTCGTTTTTTCACAGAACATTCTTGCATTTGCGGTGATAGCAAGAAGGAGGATCAACCACAGGTCCATTGAAGAGCGTTACATTTGCGAGATTGAGCCGAAATCGCAGATTTTTTGTCGTTCGCACCTGCAGATAGAACTAGAACAATGGGCTGATAAGCGTGTTGCGAACAGTAGCCGACTTCGGCGCCTTGCTCGATACTTTTATTTGTAATAGCATGCAACTTGTATTCTATGTGAAAAGGAAAAAAACAGTATAAGTACCTAAGTACAGTCGACCACGTGATAAACCACAATATGCATTAAATTGAAATTAATAAAGTGATTGAAACTATGAACTGTCACATAGTCAACATTGGCTCGTCGTTTCATGACGTTGATCACGCTTAGATATTGAGACCATTGATAGATAGGCATGTGCAAAAAAAATCGCACGCTGAGGCAGAAAGACATCATTTCTATTCTATTCTAAATAAATCGAAAAATATTGTAGTAAAACTTAGTTCCCCTGTCATCATCATTTCAGCCGAAAGACGTCCACTGCTGGACATAGGCCTCTCCTAATATCTCATAACGCTTGGTCTTATGCGTCTCATTTCCAGCGGATTCTTATGTACTAAGTGATAATCTGCTGAGTGCATTTCGACTGGCAAAGGGTTTAAAAATCGATCAACTTGGAATATCCGTCGCACCACAACCGGTATACATGTATGAATATATTAATGAACAAGCAGTTGTTTCGCCCCTGCCGAGAAGCCGGCAGCACTCTAAATTCGTGTGGGTTAAACATGCTACAGATCTCAAACGGGAGACTGGCGGTGAATCAGCAATTGCCATGACGATCCCATCAGGAAATTCGAAAAACATGATAATGAACTATTTGAATTCCCAATTTTACAAACATTCGAATAGACGTAATGTATTATCCAACGACGATATAACCACAGACTTCCCAAAAAGGAGTCGGTTCTTAACTCGGATGTTTTTTTTTTTTTGTTCGGGCATAACTCTGCCATACGAGTAGAATATATTATAGTCAGTGCTCAAGTGCGAGTCAATAAATAATAAAAAAATCTTTTTTTACAAAAATACAACCGACTCCTAAATAAAAAAGTGAAAAATTATTTTTCACTTTTAAGTTGTATTATATCTAAAACGTCCACGGTTATGCCAGAATAAATTACCCGAAAAACATGATACTTGAACACAACCGGTGAAATTAAAGTGTACCAGGGTGAACTTTACACGTCTGCAGAGAGTAACAATAAACAGACAAAATAGAATACGGTTTTGAAGAACATAGTTCTTAAGTTAAGACTTTTTAAACTTGTATTATAATAAATAAATAAAATAATAATAATGCGATTACAGCAATCCCGAGAGATTTTCCGTCATTTATTGAAGAGTTATGTTGTATATCTCTAAAGGTCTTCATCAGATTTTAATCAAATTTAAATGGCACCACATGAAAAGCAATATATTTTAATTAAAAATATACAAAATCAGTTCACCTATAGTTCTGAACAAACAAACATAAAAAATACAGTCGGATTATAGATGTATTTGCAAAATTCTTTTTTATTGAAAGGTTATAATTTCCAGATGGTTCCATTGTCACCAAGTTAAAATCTTATGTTGGGATCCCAAGGAAACGGAGGGAACTGCTCAAATATTATAAGTAGACTTATAGCGATTTTGGTATTTTCATGAACATGTCAACCATTTGGACTCAGAAAGTATAATTTGGTGAAGTGGAACTGATGAAAAAGACAGAATCAATTGCCACTTTTTGTGTTGTCATATGGCTTTTATCTAAAGCTATAAAAAGTTAGAAAACATTTTTTATTATTCCAATTTGACGAATTTCGTATTTGTAGGCCACAGGGGGATGAAATTTCATGGGAGAGGAATGGCATTTGTGCATATCGTTTTCACATTATAAAATAATCAAAAAACTAATGTGTATATATTTGTATTGTATAAAGTCAATTTCTTTTAGTATTATATAATTGTATAGCTTAGATGTGAGTACTGTGTACCAACTGAAAATCTATCATTTAGGTACTGTACCTATATGTCGTTCTTTGACTTGTATTTGTCCTGGCAGTTGAGTGTGTCATGCTCTCTCTAATGTCTCTCTGATGGTTGCAGATATGGATCATTCGGTTCCCTTCATGATGGTTAAGCTGAGTGGTGCCAATCCATGCGTCTTGTTCGTGAACGGGCGCCATCAGTTGGGATTGGTCATAAATTGGCTGCTTATTTTTAATTTGGTACTTTTTATATTATCGAATTGTTTGTTTTACTCTAGACGCTTCTACGTGAAGAATGATGTAACTAAATACTTGTAATTAAAACTGATGGAAAAGTGTGTCCGAGAAGTTTCGTGCACATTCATCTCCTTAAACATCTACTGACGCTAATGAATTGTGCATGTGTTTCTTCGCTCGCGTACTGCGCGCCGGTCGCACCGGGAGGGATAGCATTAAAATATTCATTAGTCATTATAAAAAGAACCCCCCCTCCCCTCCTATTTCCGCCCCAGGCCAAGTTGGCTCATTTCGGGTTGCAAGGGCAGTCCCACAACACTTCGGAAGGTCAAATATCGCGAGACAAGCGGGTGCCTCTAGGATACTGCAACTACGCGACAATGGATCTGAATAGTTACCCTCCCGCAGTCGTGTTTAAAGTTTTTATGTTTACCTATAAGATCAACAGTAGATATCTACCTACCTGTTTCATTTTTCCTGCATGTGTTGGCAAGTCGGTGTGGCGGTCACATTAGCTTGTCGGTGAAGCGAATCCATAGTTTTGCCCGTTCCAAGAATCGCTTCATTTTAAATTAACAAAATTAACGTAAAAAATAATCTTCTTTTTTAAGTCGGTAAAAATAGCAATTGTCCATTACAGAGACAGGCGGAAAGAGTCCTACGCCCAACAGTGCGAAAATAACGCCTAACAAAAAACGCCAAACTTGTCTTGAAGACCTGATGGAGCAGCACAGCAACCCGGTTGCCATCCTTCTCCTCCTAAATCAGGCTGCTTAATGGAAAGCATGATCGTTCGAAGGAAGTCGAATGGTAAAACTCGGCTGTCTTTGTGAATCGTCACACGATGAAAAAAACAAAAGGTTCATCGTTATATTGATGTACTACGCACTGGATTTGGCGATAATAATAGTCACTATGTCCCACTGAACTGTACTGCAGTCCGTACATCTTACTTTACACAATGTTGAACGAAAAGCGTAAGCGCCACGACTTGCATGACGTTTTGATCGAAAGTAAACTAAACTCTATAAACGATCTAGCGCTGCATGTTTTAATAGTTTGATTAGACAACATAAATATTTTAGCGCAGCTGCGAACTTTAGTTCTCACCATAGATATAATAAACCTAACTCAGCAGCATTTGAACAGAAAATGTTAATATATGTTTAAATTCAATTTATTGCATCCATAATGTACATACAGGTGGTAAATATAAGTTACAGAAACAATTATGGACCCTGTTGGGCACAGCAACGTTCTAGATACAGTCAGTGTCTAGGAGAGAGGAATAGCGTTCAATATTCGCCTTATCTATTAACATTTTAGTTTATTTTAGTCGGTAGGCAGAATGAATATGTAATGTATGTCAAAGAAAAGGATTATATTGATTTTTGTTCTACGAGATGTCGTAGCCCAGTGGGAACGCCCAAGTTGTAGGTCGTGGATCTGCCTAGCCTTTTCCCGATTATGTTGGTGTCGGCTCCAGTCTAACCGGATTCAGGTTTACCAGAATTTTACATGAAGCGTCTGCCTATATGACTTTTACAACTCAGTGATTGGGTAACACGACACGACACCCCTTGCCAAGACTGGCGCCAGACTGTTTATGGATAACGACTTTCAAAGATCTTGGCTCAACTAATGAACCGCGGTAGCGGCTGAGGCTGGGCTTTGGAGGCGCAAGCCGAAACTGCGGAGCTGAGGCTCCCGCAGCACCTGAGACGATGCGGAATAAACTTTACTATTTTAAGATTAGGTTACAATAATTTGATTTTTTCAAGAACAGTGCGTAACCTTTCATGGAAGTGGTGCCAAAGGAGAGGGGGCCCCCTAAACCTCACACCCCTCGCCATTCTCCTCCTGTCGAACGATACAAGATTTTTACCGGCAACGATATTTCTTTTTGGCACCTCTGGTTTCGCGCGTTTTGGTGATTTCAAATATACATTAAAATGTAGTGTAATAAATAAAACATCAAATTCTTCCAACGGCAGGATTTATTGTAGACTTTTATAATGGTCCCTTAATGCAAAAGAAAACGTCGGAATGGTATCTTAAAATTATAATTTACAATAATTCCATGTTAAAATTACACATCTCATCGACTGAAGATTGAGCGACACTTTACAGACTCTTATCGAACGCGATTCAAGTTCTTTGGTCTACAGATTTTACGAAAAATTTATTGTTTTGAGTAAAAAAAATAAAAAATAAACATTCCAAAGTAGAGTAACGTACGTTAATATATTTTACATAATAATATCACTATTTTATAACACTAATAACACCAAACGACGTGCGGCTTGAAATTTAGGTCGCAATGCACTTCGTACACGACGAGTTCCGTAAGGGATAGTACAAATTATTAAAGACCACATTGCCTTACACTAAGGCCATTTAATGGCAATCATTGTTAGATTTATTATAATAATATGTGTAAAACTACAAAATTTATCCTTACGCGTGGTGTCTGTTTTGTTTTAATTTAAAAATGATTTTTATACTTTTACCCTTCACCCGACAATAAAGTGATTACACAATACATATTATAATACTTTGTACAAGATTCCAAGATCGCACAATTTAAAGAACACATCAATTCAAATAAAATTTCACTAAACATTAATTAAGAATTTCATAAAATTAACTAATAAAAGCGAGATTAACAAAAAAATTAAATTAAGTAAATCGCCAATAACATGTTTTGCGATGTGTTTCTTTGTTCTATGTAGCAAAGACAATATATTACGTAATATAGAGAAAAAGGAGTAACTGAATAAACATAGACAGTTTGAGTTTTCATTTCGAGATATGAGAATGCAAAGTATTGAGATTATTAATTTGGTACTTTATGTCCACAATTTATTAAGAGATTATATGCTAGATAAGACTCTTGTATAAAAACGGAAAAATATATATTTTTGTAATTTTATCGAGTCTTACAATTTAAGGCAATAAGAGGAACAAGACGATATGAACACGATTTTCTTGCATAATAATGTGTATTTTGATAATAATATAATCTACATAACACTTTTTTTCATAAAAATAGGAGAAAAAGTACCATTATTACCCACAGAAAATAAAATTAGAATTGTATAAAAAATATTCTGATAAGCGGGTAAGAGATTCTTTAGTTTTGTACATTTATTCAGATTCGCCTCAACATCTTCGGGCCCCAAAGTATATCTACCAACTTTGATATGTTTTACATTTCTAAGTGAAAGGTGCTCGGAAAACAAAAAGCTTTCAGTAATTCGCTTTGTCAATATTGACACAGACATAGAAGCCGTTGGCAAACTTAGTATTTTATCTCTAACTTCGAAATAGAATATTCATAGACTTTTTTATGTCTGCCAATTTCTACCAAACACCTTTGACTTATAATCTCAGCTGCGAACACAAGCGTATGGCCAGAGAAAGTGCGACTTAAAATACAAGTGGAAAATCACAAAAAAAATTGAATTGACAACTGCGATTATGGGCGAGCTTGGCTAATACGTATCGATAAGACGATGAAAAACAGTGCTATTGCCAGAGGTCACGCAGAAATAATATCTTTATCAAAATCTACGTTCAGTACCCAGTAGTAATATGACACACCGAGGTATGGAAAATAGGGGTCGTTAGTTTTACAAAAGTATATAGTTATAAATGTAATTGACATAGGAAAAATGGCCTTCTTTGCCTAAGATCGGTTGCTCACGGGACTTCGCACGACAGGATTTACGGTCACGATTTTTAACACACGACACACTGCAGACAATCTGTCGTCCGTTCGTTTGGTCACTAGACACGATTCCGCAATGACACTGCAGTGCATTTGTATTGTTCTTTAAGCGCGTGAGTGACGAACCAAGCGTGTGCCGTGCGGTGTGGTCTGTCGTGTTGTCAACAATCTCAATCTTGTTTGGTACAAGCCGCTAAATCGTGACCGCAAAAAAAGTGACGACATAGCGGCATCGAAGACAGCCGAAAATCCGATTGAAAAACGTGTCGCGTAAAGTGCGTTGTCGTGCAATGAACAAACGGTCAATACATTTTGTCGTGTCGTGAACAAACGACCTAAGCATTGGTAAGAGTAGAATTTCTGAATAACAAAAATCTTACACAAAACGCGCCTAATTCACCACCATGCGTCATAGTTACGGCGGGTACCTGTGAACACTCATGTTTCTATGATTTGCGACACGACAGGTATCTTCGTTACACTATAAAAAAACAATTATTAAAATTCAGGACGGATCCTTCGATACTTACGGAACTCTTAAAAGGCACATGGATTCATATAAACGAGATTTTATATGTGATAATGTGTCACAAATTAACTTATAGAACAATGTATATTCATATTCAACAATAGTATAATGATTAGTAACCGCCAAACATCATTTTATAATAAAAATAAAATTTATAATAGATTTTTTCACACTGAACATTATTTTTTATAATTCATTCCTTAATCTTGTCAACGAAAGAATAGTATATACGAATAAATTTTATAAAATACTCTAATATATAAAATGTGCTTGTATATTCTTGTAAATTTGCTAATACATATAATATTCTTACAAAGTTTTTAGATAATTTATTTTGAGCAAACCCAACTGTAAAGAAGGGTAACTTGTTTTATGAATAAAATAGATTATTGTTTGTTCTATAAGTTACTTTTGAAATAAACTTTTTTACTGCATAACGTGCTAACTAAATCAATACATGAAAATGAACTTCACAAATTCGAAGTATACATAGTATGAGATTAAGAATCTTTACGTCAGAATATGTATCTATTAGTCCATTTTTTTTTTGACTATATGTTTTGAATGAAATTTATTTATATATTGCTTGTCTGTTTCAGATTTTTAAGCTGCCTATAAACTATATAAGATGCCGTACATTTAATTTAGCTGCTTCATCGAACCAGGAAATAGAACTATTATGAAACCGGTAGATTCATTAATATAGTAAGACATTAAAGTTACAAATTTCCTATGGCAGTGTCGTAAAATATTCAAATTGGACCTGTGTATTTTCTTACACTGTAGGACGTCTGTGATCATCGTGGTTACCTTCTATTTAATCAACATTACTAAGTTAATCATATTATATTAATTTTATTCTTATTTCATAACACCAATTATAAAATATCGTGTCTTTAATACGCCGTGATAGTAAATTATCATGGCGTTAATTAATATTTTTACGTGTATAGGAGATAATCATCTTAGTAGATCAATCAGAATATTAAAAATACATATACACGAAGTATCCCATTTACAAAAATCAGAAGTTACGGACATGTATAAATAAGTGTGTACAGCTGTCTAGTAGGGTAAACTAGATATAAATCAGCTGATTAATTATCCCAAGTAAAATTACAAGTTAACACTACCCAAAATGACAATGCAAAACGACCCTGTGTAGCTACATACATCGAAAATGTGTTTACATAGTAAAATGTTTATAGTTTAAGTGTTATTCTAAGCAGCGTGACAGTTCACTCACTACCGTGACATGTGACAATTTGTGTCACTATTTACTCGACAATCGACAAAATTAAGCAAAATCAGACAAAAGAAGACACAGATTCTGGATAGGTCAAAAGTTGATGAACCTTTACTTGAGGCCTAGATAAGTGCCATTCTATCAACGATAGCCTCACGATAGCGATTGGGCAAAGTTCAAAAATTTACAGTACAAACATTTTCCTAATGACCTTCGGCAAACTTCGTGTTTCGTCAGTCGTCGGATTTCTATCAGTTGCACTTGGTGCAGACCGGACGCCCTCAATCAACTTGGAAATATATAGAATTATTAATATTCTTTATAATAATCTAATTTATTTTAGAAGTGGGAGGAGAACTGCTAAAGCTGCTATTTTTACAGCTCTATATATTTCGCACGGAAATAAAAACAAAATAACAATAAAGCACTTAGTTCTGAATTCAAATTTTAAACTCGATAAAACTAATAATTGATGGACATGGAAATTAGCATTCGTTTGTATTCGGAAGTGCGATGATTGCCGAGGGGCATTAAGAAAATAGCTGTATTGTATGGGTTTGTCAAGCGCTACAGAAATGTTTATATTATTTCGAGTTCTCGACCATCGCTTTCGTGATAGAATGTCGCTTGTTCGTAGCGTCTGATGCCTTATTAGCTGTCGTTTTATAGTTTACCTAATCTTTAACTTTGATACACATTGCCTTTTAGGCCAGAGCTCAATAGTGTACCCTTTCATGTGCTTTTGAACAGTCGAGTCAACCCGGCCTGCTTTAACTCATTTGCCTGATGTCTCCTATTTAATACACTTGATGAGGGCCTAGCTAGCATAACATTTATTTTATTTTTGTGTTTTAAAAGTTACGAAAGTGATAGAGGAAATAGACGTCTATTTAAATCCCAGTCACTTGAACCATATGGGTGTAACCACTTTGATAAAATGGTGTAATGACGGTTTTCAAGAAAATTCTCGCCACCAGTTGACGTCAATTTAGCTAGAGATCCTCCACTTGGAAACTGTAACAATGACGATCAACATGACGTTAACGTCAATTTATCAAATGTCAGAAAACATAAGCGATTTGACAGGTACCTGGACATGTCTCAGTGCACATTAATTCAGTAAACCCTCATTATTATTTTTCATTTTCATGCAAACATTTACTGGAAAGGGAGAACCCCAGATATATTCGTCAGACATGTTATGTAGCTACGCCTTCTAGTGACAATTGTACGAGTATGAGCAGCTAGGACGTGTCAGTTAGCACGTTGCGCAGGCGCAGGGGCTGGGCGCGGGTGTTACATGTGGATGGTAGCAGCGGTGTAGCGCGCTTCGCCGCGGCGCCAGTTCCATTGCGACGGCCGGTACTGGAACATTTAAACATATTTATCATTTACTCTAAGAAACAGAGAAAATCTCGTTAGTTATTCCCGCGCACAGGTAGGTACATAATTCGTCACGAGACAGCTTTTTGACAAGATTCAGTAACGTGTCCGTCGGTTTCTAGTTCCAGCGTCGCTGGACCAGTGATGCTGTCACTACAACTGCCTAGCGCTTCAGTAATATGCAGTTTATAATTTTGAATAGTTCAGCGAGGTCGTCCAGAGAGCTATGGAAAGGGCTATGCTTTGAGCCTCTCTGAGGGATCGAATTCGGAACGAGGTGATCCGGCAAAGAACTAAAGTTGGGCAATATAGCTCAACACAATTAGCAAGCTGAAGTGGGAATGGGCCGGCCATATTAGCTACAGCTAAGCTAAAGCTACTGACCGTTGCGGTAGACATTCTTGAGCGAAGAGCACGAATGGGCAAACGTAAAGTGGGAGATCGTGGGGATAGGTGGGGATTTACTTTTTCTTGTCGTGATTTACTTTTCATATTGCACCTACCACTATTTGTCTCTGCATCACCCAAAGGTTGACTGGTAGAAAATGCCTAAGGCATTAAGTCCGCTTCTGTACGTTTTTGTGCATGAAGTATTAAATAAATAAATAAATTTCGCAGGATGGCTGGTAGCAGCTAGATAAGAGCTGCTGAAAATCGAGACAAATAGCGTGCGATTGGAGAGGCATGTGTCCAGCAGTGGCAATGATAATATTTATACTTTGTGACTTTTGGCCTTATTTATTCTGTCTCCTGATTGATATGGAGGGCAGTGGAAATTATGTTATTTTTTCTACTCCTTCGTTATTCATTTCGTTGCGGGCTCCAAGACAGTTAAATTCATTCGCCTTGACTTGGTCGTGCTTCATTGCCTCGCTTTTCTGTTGGTCGCCACTGTTGCTTCTGGCTTTTAGGGGGTTGCAGTGGTGTGGGAATAGTGCGAGGATATTGTCCAACAGTAGACTGCTATAGGCAGATGATAGTGATGATATTGAATGTTGGATGGTTTGTTTACCTTGATAAGCAGTTGTCCGCTGCGCGTGTGTGGGTTCTTGAAGGCGTAGAAGATCCAAGAGGCGGCGGCACAGATGAGCGTGACGGCGATGAAGGCGGACACCGCGCCCCCTAGCGGAGAGTGCGCCTCGAGAGGCGCCGGCGCGCCCACGGACTGGCCCGCCTGAGCGCCGCTAGGCTTCGGGGACTCCGGCTCTATAAATACAAATAATTTATTTCGCTTTCACAGGTGTCTACTACATCTAGTATTTAAAGTGCCTTTTAGACAAAAATTGCATGTGTTAAAGCACTTCTCGCGTAAACTGTATGTGTATAATTGTGCGATTGCATTTGGAGTGCACTCCACACGTACACGTACGCACATGACAGAATTATTATGCATGCTGCAAGAGGGTTTCGGTGTCCTTGTAGATGAGTGGAGCAATTCATTTAGTTTGGTGGTTCTATTGGTTAATACGCTGTATGTGTTAATTGCCCGGTTGTAAACTAGATGGGGTCAATGTCTCCTAGCCGATTACCCTGACTAGCCTCTACTCTCTACTCTGAGAAGAATGACCGAAACCATGTACAGTAATCCCAGTATTTTTAGCCGGGTAGTACGTAGGCTTTCCGATACGCCTGTCATGGCGCGTTGCTGTTTTGGCATGAAAATTACTACTGCGCAACCATCTTCAGACCAGCCAAAATGCTGAGGGATTACTGTAGGTTAGTATAACCCATTGTTCTCGGCCCTCATTTGAAGATCTTACTGGTAGTCAGAAGCCTAAAATCTAACACCAGTCTGGTCAAGGGGTATCATGTTACCCAGTTAATGGGTTTCATAGATCAGATAGGTAGACGCTCCATGTAAAATACTGACTATCTGGTTAGACTGGAAACCGACCCCCACATAGTCGAAAAAACTTTTTTAAACCAAATTCTAAAGCAAAAAAAATGGTTGCCTGTAAAGTCGGTTTTACGGGCGAAGATTTTACGTGACAACGTATTTTTCTCGGTAGAATATTTATTGATATGAATATAATTAAATTGTACTGATTTTACGTTCATCCGATCGATTTCCACCAGACCGATCATAGTTGAGTGGGAGAGAGACGCAAGGCATTCGGCGGGCCTCTCTCTCGTTCGGTGACTCATCGTAACGTTACCGAGCGTTACACTTTTTCATAAGTGCCTCCCAGCCACAACCTAATTTAAGACGTTGTCACGTCAAAACTACACAACGAAAAATAACTTTGTTTTCCGAAGTCAGTGCCTTGTACCGTTATTTCGTTTTTCAACACCGACATCGGAAAACGAAGTTATCTTTGGTTTTGGAACCTCATATTACCATGAAAATTATTTAAAGCACATCTCATTTCGATTTCAATAAGCCTAAACACGACTAGAATACCTTGTTTTTATTACGAAGTTTTAACGTTCCGGCTTCATCATCAGATCAGTTGGATGGTACCATTTTCATCAGTATGTACCATTTATTTATATGAATTTGCTTCATCATAGTCGCTATTCGAAATGTCTTATACACATGACATACTTATGGTGTTCCAGTGGTCATCTTTAGTTTTCTTCATCAGTTCCACTTCACCAAATGGTACTTTTTGAGTGCATATGCTTGCCAAGTTATTGAAAATAACAAAATCGCTATATGTCTTCCTATACTATTTGAGGAGTGCCCTCGATGTCCATGGGATCCCATCTTAAGATTGTGAATTGGTAACAATGGGACCATCTCGAGAGTATACTCTTTTAAACAAATAATTTTTTTGCAAATCCGTCTATATATGACCGGAGTTATGCCCGAACGTAGGTAATGGAATAGTAACGTACGGGTGTTGACGACGGTATCATGTCGCGCGGCTTGCTGATCCGTGGTGTAGGCAGTGTTGCCGGTGGCCGGCACGCCACTAGCGTCCGTGGGGGCGTCCACACGCGTCGCTGCGCAACCCGTAGCATTCACTATTGTTGTCTTCTCGCATTCTGTTAAACAAAAATAAGGTTTGTAAGCAAGATATAGCGTTGTCTAGTGTTAGCATCTAATATTAACAGTCGGTTTCTGATTTAAGTGAAGCAGCAATCATTAGTTGATTGCTGTCAAATAAGTTAAGATGCTTTTAAGTATTTTCTTCTTACAACCAGACCGGAACAACTATCTATAGGTCATACAAATATTTGTTCCTTGCGGGAATCGAACCCGCGACACGCAGCGCAGCAGTCAATCGCTCAATGACTGCGCCAACCGTGCGCCCGATCGATACTTCAACGGATACTAAATTATTTGACGTTGCACAAGTGAGAATCCAATTTTCTTATATCAAAATCAGTTAAATATATTACGTAATTATCTTCTGTCAAAGTTTTATTCTCTTGTCTTTTAGAGCATAAAAAGCGACGAATTTCTGTCAATACATCTGATTAATCCGATGTTGTCTGTCACTACTACAGTCTGTCTAATATCTAAACATTTCTTACTAATATTAGTTATGGTCATCGGCAATGAGATACTGGTCGAGTCTAGGCTCCAGATCCTTGAACATCGGAGCCAAGTTGCCAGTCTGTCGTTTTTTTATCGGTTACATAACGGGGAGTGTGCGTTCGAATTGCATGATATAATTCCTCCTAGCCCTTTCCATCATCGGACTACAAGACGTACGGCGATGCGTCATCGGTACATGGTGGATATCCCACCCATATGCACCAAACGTTTTGGGAATACTTTCATTATGCATACAGCTAAGAAGTCGAATTCCCTGCCGCAATATGTGTTTCCCGACAGCTACAATCTCGGAGTCTTTATGTCGATAGTAAATAGGTTTCTTCTAGGTAAGCGTGCTACATCAGATGAGATAGTGGTCAAGCGCGAGCCTATCAATAATAAAAAAGTTAAATACGCAATTACAAGGAGAAGAATTTTTGTATAGTCTAGTAAAACAATTCGCTACATCTTCTTTTCGTGTACATTGTACATTTAAATTATACAGTTTGAGCACAGCTGGTGGGTAAGCCTATTGTAGCGTCGGTTTTCGTTCAGGTAGCCTAGGGTGCAGGTTAACAGACAATTAGTATACTCCAGCAAACAAAACTAGTTTCATTCGCTAGTTAACAGCAGAAAAAAACCTCATACAATTTGTTTTGCAGAGTTATTCTGTGCAAAAAAGCCTTGAAAAATCGTATGTGTATTGTGTTGGGTGCGTAATGGGATGGTTTCCAGTGAGCATGTGTAGTACAAGTAAATAAATGGAGTAACTGTTTTTTTTTCGTTTGAATTATTGTTGTTTGCATGTAGAAAGAATAGAATTACTGCACCCCAAAATAGTTAGAAAACACTTAAATCTAAGGATACAATTGCGGTCTTATCGCTGACAGAGATATCTACCAGACAACCTTAAGAACCATAGACCTTTGGATTGTAGATAATGGGAACGATTATAAATAATATTTACATAGTGTACAAACAAAAGAATGCGTCTGTAACAAGCATTTTTATTTGTAAATATTGACAGACATCTGGACTAGAACTGATAGATTTGTCGGTTGGTTTTGTCCGTCATGTTTATGCGCGATCATATATACCAATATTATAAAGTGGAAAGATTTTTTTGTTTGTTTGTACCGAATAGGCTCCGAAACTACCGGACTACTGATTTAAGGCTATTTTTTAAACCCGAAAACGGGTCCTGTGGGGTGGTCCACTGGAGCGAAGCCCCGAGGAACAACTAGTTCATGATAAATCTCAACCGCACCAAATACAGAATAAGAAACGCAATATTACAATTTGCAATGAAACAATATTGTTGCCCAATAAAATTTAAGCTTCGTCAGGCGTCCCATATACTTAGGCCCACTTGCACCAAACAATTAACTTTGTGTTAGTTGCTACCAAAAGGTAAAATTGGCAATATTGTATGGCAAACTTAACCATGTGTTGGCAATTAACTCTGATTTAAGTTTTGCGTGCCTGAGGGCCTTATTTTTATACTATTGCGCAATACAATTGAACGATTAATAACGGTAATATTGTATAGTATAGTATAGTGGTGTTAGTCTGTGTGCATCGACCTCACGTGGGTCTCCCTTGTTTTACCGAAAAGAAATTGCCAAATTATCACTTCCCAAACAAATTTTCGCATAACTTCATTTGCCAAATTATTACTTACCAAACAATCTCTTTACAAATAATTGTTACGAAAACCTATGTTTGGCAAGTGAACGTTTGAACAATAACTTGTTCACCAACTAGTACTTTTACCATTTTTTATCTAGTCAAATATTTCAGTTGGTATAACATATTTTACGCAAAAAAATTTTTCTATATAATCTAGTCGTTTCTGGCACTCGCCGGCCGCTGCCGCGGCACCGCTCGCTACGCTCGCTCGGCTCGTGCGTAGGTGGTCACAGTTTTAACCTAACCTAACCTAACCATTTTTTTAAAATTAATAACCTACTGTAACTAGTTCCATAAATAACCTAACTTTTGCTATTTTGTACTCGCGTTAATAAATGATTACCTATATTAAAATAAAATTGCATTTTTAATTATACAATTCCCAAAAAAATCTTATTTTTGCCTTTATATTTTTTGTCATAACAATTCATTTGACTAAACGTTTATTGTCTAAATATTGTTTGCTGTAATAAATCATTTGATTAAAGACCAAAAACCTTAATGACATTATCCTTGGTAACAATCTGCCAAGTAAACATTTGACCAAATGAAAATGTGCGTACTAAAATTATTCCAAATATTACATTGGTATAAAAAAAGGTTGCTAAAATTTGTTTGGGTAATGAAAATTTGGCAAAATCTTTTCGGCAAAAAGGCAGGATCCCACCTCACGTATATGCATTAAAGTATGAATGTAAGTAAGTGTATTTTCTTGTCTGTTCATCATTTATTACTGGAGGCAGGCTGGGGGCTGGGGGCTGGGGGCAGGGCGAGGGTGGGCCATGGTACAGGCTCAGCTGCGCGGGCTGCCTCTCACTAGGTTCGGGTCGGGGCGGGCTGGACGGGGACGTCGCGACGGATGAGGCGGCGAGGACGGAAGGAAGGCCGTCGGTGTTTGCGCAGCGTGCTTGTCTCCCTACGGCTCTCTTGGAGCAGGGTAATAGCGTTATTCAGAAAGGGTGAGGAGCAGCAGTGGTCTGATAGTTATTATAAACATTCGTAGTCCATGCGAGTGACAATGTACAAAAAGAACATAAACAAATCCGTAACTACTCTAATTTTAAATCTATAACAGGTATACGTAATTATGATTATTCACACAGGCCAGTGCATACATATATATGCGATCTCTTGACCGTGCGTCTGTGTCACCGCATCCCAGCAAGAAGTGGCGTGAAAAAACTCCGTGTGGTTCTACCTCCCCGACAGTCCCAAGGCGGAGGACATCCATGATGATAACCCACACGTTAATAGGTAATAGTGTAATCAGGGGGGTGACCAAACATCTGTCCCTTACACACACTCAAAATAACCTTACTCTAAGAGCTTATGGTCACCCCCCTGTACTCGATCACACTAACGTAAACGTTCTATTATATTAATGTGCAATCGAATACATGAAAAACTCGCACTAAGCCCACGTTACCGTGACCAGCTCTGGAAACGACGTTATACTTAGATTTTCATAAAAAGCTAATTATGTTGTCTCTTTGCAAATATATAGATTGGAATACATATAATGACATTGATTTTTGAGGAAACTTCCTCCACTCCAAGCGACTGAATCGTCATGACAACAGAAAAGCCTTCATGTCAATAATAAACAAACCATATTTAGCCAATTTAATTGAATTAATTGGTGAAAATGACACGATAATCGGGGCAAGACTGTAAACCACGTTTACTTCCGCTGAGTGATTAAGGCCCAATTCTTTGATCCATAGTTAATTTAACCAATAATTAAATTGATCCCTTGTTAAATAAAAAATAGACGAATAAACGCGTTTTATCGAAATTTGAAACGATTGGTTAGCATATTTAAACATTGGTTGACTTTACTACGGATCAAAAAATTGGGTCTTACTCGTATTAGCGTCGGTTTGTTTTTTCTTCTTAATTATTCGCGTTTAACCGTTTTCTGCATTGACTTCACCCAGTTATTACTTACTTCTAAGTAACCAATCTTGCTTGTTCCTGTCGGTACCACTTGAACATTTCTGGATCTGCGGACACCATGTGCACTGAAAAATAATATAATCGGCACATTAGATTAAAAGTAACAGACATTTTGTACAGATGTAGTCGAAATAACCTATTTATTGCAATAGTCGTGGATGTCCAGTGGCTCAAGCCTTGCCTCTCTTCAAATCTTGGCAAGTACCAATATGATTCTTTCAATTCATTTCCATATGTACTTTCAAAACAAATATTGAACATCGGTGAAGGAAAAAAATCTGAGAAAACCTGGATTTCAGATAGAAGCCCTTTGGTCAGAGATCTACTTTCAGATACCAAAAAGGATACTTAACGTGCACGGCCGTTCACGTTCATTCGACTGTGCGCGGCTTGATGCAAAATGACATAAATATGCAAATCTTTCGAAGAAATTGTGGGCTTTTCCTCAGACATGCTTAAAAAAACAAACAAATTCATCCTAGCCGCACCAACTCAGCCATCGACTTTTCATCCTGAATATGCTTCCTCAAAATTTTGTAGATATACATTCAATCAATCTGCCTAGCCATTTCCCAACTATATTGGGATCGGCTTCCAGTCTTACCGGATTCAGCTGAGCGCTAGTGTTTTACGTGGAGCGACTCCCTATCTGACCACAACAACCCAGTGACTGGGTAACACAGTACCCCTTGGTAAGACTGGTGTCAGATCTCAAGCTTCTGACTACCCGTATCGACTGTCAAAGATCTTCAAATGACAGCCGGGACCAACGGCTTAACGTGCTTTCCGAGGCACGGAGGAAACTCGGTATGTTGAAAATGGTCACCCATCCACGGACCGACCTCGTAAAGCGTTGCTCAACCTTGAATATCGACCCGTGCGGCTGTTATTATTTAGCCACGAGCTCCTAGTGTATATCTGAAAGAGATTATTTATAGATATACACAATTGAAGAGAAACAAGTAAGTGGGTCCTTTAATGATCAGACCACACATATAGAGTACAGCGCACGCAGTCCCCAACTCTCACAGGATAGACCACGCTGTAGAAAGAGACAAAGCGACTATGCGGCCAATACTCGTCTCTAATCACATTCTCTATGTCTACATTTAAAACTCATCCGTGGCATGTGGCCCAAACTGAACTCTAGAAAAATAAACTCCTAGCTCCACGATAGTTTCATCTCTGTCGCACGAACGTAGACAGGGAGCGCATAAAATCCGTCCAACGGACTGAATTTTAAAGCAGTTATCCTCAACCGATTAAGATGAAATTCTGCATACGCCTTTGGTTTGGATGACAATGTACGGTAAGCTAAAAACGACGTTTTAAAAAGGATTGCAATATTTTTTTCATAATATAGTGATGGCGATGATGAAGTAGTACTCACGTTGAATCCGGTGTCGTGGTTGAGGCACGCATCGCAAGTGTCGTACTGCAGGCAGGTGGGCAAGGCCGTCATCTTGAGCACAGTGTTGTTGCTGATCAAATGGTCCTTGAACGACACGCGGTGGTACTCGTAGATCGTCTTACGGCGTACGTCTGCAAGAGATTATAATTTAAAACTCGGACATTCAAGAATGGGCAAATAGGCGTTATTCTTAAAGCAAATAGAAGTGCAGTGGGTTCGATTCTCGCACGGAATAAATGTTTGCATTACCTAAAGATATTTGTTTCAGGTCTGGCGGTTTCTGTATGTGAGTGTAAATGTTTGTAGACGCAGCCACGATACAGGAGAAGTACCAAGTGTCGGCCAAAGTTATTAAAAAAAAATACTCTGTTTTGTATATATAGAGGCGAATTCAATACCAGAAACCATTAAACTGCCTCGCAGATCTAGCAATCATAAGCGCTACTTGCTGAGCACAAGATCACTTTATTTAATTTATTTGTTTACCCTCGCACTGAAACAAAGACCAAACAAAAAGCAATTACATCAATGGAGAACAAACTTAGAAATACTAATTATAAGTCCAGCAGCCTTATTGCGTAATGAATTCGAAAAGAGCAAAGGGCAAAGAGTACACAGAGAGAAAGCCACATCGCATCTTTCATCTCGCATGTGATTGGTCGATTTTTCAATCTCTATTGGTCGGTGGAACAATAAACAATTTATTATTATTATATAAGGCTGCAGGTCTCCTCCCGATGTTTTCCTTCACCGTCGTCAGCGATGTCCAAGATAAGCTTAGAAAGTACATATGAATTGAAAAAGTGAGCTTGGCACTTGCCCGGACCACAACCCACGACCCAGGACCTCAAGCACGAGAGGCGAGGTTTTGGCCACTGGGCCACCCAAAATAATCCCTGTTTGGGCAGAATTGTTGCAGTGTATTGGGTTTTTCTATCTGGAATTACTCAGTCAGCCTGGACTTGGGAATAGTGGCCCGGTCGATGGCAATTTATAAGCCTCTTATTATATGGGAATTCATAACTGGCCAAATGTGGGTGGGACTGGTCCTGGGAATACCGGCCAGATTTTATGTTATGTAACCGTTAAAGAGTTACAAAATAACATTGTGGTCAATAAATAATAATAAGTGTCAACATAAAATGTGCGATATACACGGTTAAATACAGGTATTTGAATCCCATGGAGGGTCGATCCGATACATGAAACAGTATCGATTTGAAAAATAAAATGAAATAAAAAATACTCAGTAAAAGAAACCGACTTCCAAAGCAAAACACTAAAAAGTGCAAAAGTAACTTTCGTTTCGGAAGTCGTTGTTGCAAAATGATAAAACAAGAGGTACCAAAGAAACCGACTGCCGATTTTGATGGTGTATTGGAACCATAAGGCCGATCCGTATGCTAAGGACGTTATCCAGCAATGGACTACAATCAGCGGCAGGGTTATTACGTATCTTGCAAGAGCAAAACGATACCGATTTTTGCGTAATAATTCCTCTTCAATACAGAGGTATAGGATTAACAAACGATTATGTAGGACCTACCATACCTACCCTGTAGGTAATTCTGACTTTTATGACATAAAGCGTGTGACCGCGTTTGCTGATTGCTGTTTCTTACGTAATAAACCTGCCGATATGAGTGATTAATATAAAAAGCACACTTCTTAGGCAACAATATCTGTTAAGTCTTCCCAAACTAAGTTGGGGTCATCGGGTCAAGTCTAACCAGATACATCTGAATATAAGTATTTTTTATGAAGCTGCTCTGACCTATAGAACCCTACCTCCTCTTGGTAAGACTGGATATGAACATACGAGACTGTCCAAGATGTACAAATAACAGCTGGGACCGACGACATGTCGTACTTTCTGACGGACAAAATAGTCTCAGTATGAAACCGATGGTCACCCATATTTGATAAGTTTAGTTTAACGTTCAGTAGCCTGTGCCGTTGTTAATACTCAACCAGCAACCCCTCAATGTTGTTAGGTCACAATTTTATTTATTTTTTTTGCTTGGACAAGTTTGTCTATTCATTAGTAGGCGATGCAAATCGTGAGAAATCTCATAGTTAATATTATAAGTCAAAATCGCCAACCCAGATTGAGTAAGCGTGTAGATCAATGCACATGTCTTCTCTGAATGACAAGATGCCTTTGCCCTATAGTGGAACAGTCAACAGGCTGGTATAGTTGTTTTTAGCTTACGAAGGACATTTATGACATCGAAATAAGAGTAATTTTATTACGATTCATCCGCCTTCGTGAGATGTTATTATTAGTTTTTACTTACAGAAGACAATTTTGTCAGTAAGGTAGGCGTCGCTGATGCCGACTTTCACAGGATGTTCGGTATCGTTGATCTCCTGCACGTCGATGGGAATATCCTTGTACGCGAAGATGATATCTCCGTTTTTGTACAGGGTGACTGCAAACGTGAACTTCTTCGTCGTGTCCTCTTGAAGGGTCACGTTTTCCCAGAACGCTGTGAACTTCTCCCCTGAAAAATGCGACAAATAAGATTAATATTGGCAACTGAATGGTGTTTATACACTGGGAACGTTATTATCAGTGAAGGGCTGTGTTTTTCTTCTTTCCTGTCAATTGGAGCCGGGTTTCTCACCGCAAAATTATCGCAGAATTAATGTGACAAATTGTCAAGCAAGCGTTATCTGCTGTGATTGGTTGAATGAACTTTTCAACACAGATAACCGGTTTTTCACATTAGATAACTTGCGATTATTCGTCGATTACGTTAACAGCCCGATAATCAAGAGTTGAGAAACCGAGATCAACTATTAAGATTTCGTTCGACCAGTATGCCAGCAACTTGGATAGCTCTTTAAAACCAAAGGCATGGAGGGCAGTCAAAGAGGTGACCCATATCCTGCGAGGGAACACACTGGCACTGAATTTTGAATGTTTCTATGATACTCCATTTGAACAAAAATAAATGTTACTAGATGGCGTGATATGCACATCCAAAAGGATGTGTCTATGATACTTCATTTAAACAGGTTAATAATACCGTGTACAGCAGCAGCTGACGAGGTGTGCCAGTGCTTTGTTGCTAATAATGAGGATGATGAACCGTCAGTTTGTAAAGTGAAGCTCACCGTCATCGTAAAGCTTGATCTTGCTGTCGTTGGTGAGTGTGGTGTCGAAGTTGCCCATGAGTGGCGCGATGTACTGTGTGGCCGCCAGCCAGTTGTGCACATGCTCGCCCGTGTAGATGAAGCCGCCGGTCGCGACCGTCACGTTGCGGATGTTGTGGCCATAGAACGGGAAGTCGAAGCTAAGCTGGATTGACTGGAAGAATAATAGTGTTGTTAGAAGATGAAATAGAAGTTTTTTTTTTTATCAGGCTGTTTTTTTCTAGTCACGAGATCCCAGCAGCGCTAACAAAGAAAATTTTGTAAAATAAATGTCACTAGATGGCGTGATATGCATCGAATTGTTATTGAATTGTGTGTAACATTAATTCTAGAATTGATCATAAAAATTGGTTCTTTTTTAATCAACTCCCTTAAGCACAAAATTATGAAAAATTGGAATTTTTAATTCACATTTCAAAGATGATTTGAACGGATCATTTAAAATTGATGCCAATAGATGGCGCGCCATTAAGTTTCTGAGGCAATTCGATTTTTTAAATTTATTTCTCATTTTGGTGCGCGTGAGTTAAGGAACCCCAATCCCCCAATATTAGCTTCATCAGCCAATAATTATATTATATTAGAATAACAGCTATATGTCAGCATATAATATCTAGGACATGCGTCATTAGCAGAGATGATTGGTTAGCAATAAGATTAGTATATAAGATCAACATTTTGTAGAATTAAGTAATTACTGTCTTGCTGTAACTGGGATCAAATAAAGTGTATTTTTAAACTCTTCCGTTGTCGCTTACTTAATTGGCGCAGCCGGTAGGATCTCTGTAGTCAGTCTGTCACGTATCCACATCTACGGGAAGCAGCCGACGTCCGTTTCAACGGTTCAGCAGAGATCACCGAACAAACAAATACATAAAGAAGCCACATCAAGCCAGGAGAGGACCAGGAGCCAAGCAGTAATTCAGGGATCATGAAGATAGCTGCGGAATTGTGAGTAAATCTTTTCACCTTCCTCTCAGCTCTTCCATTTGCATCCCAACCTTGTATTAATCTATGTTGTGTGTATTATTAGGGATTGGACAACGCCGTAATAATATTTTATAGATTGTTAGTTGTAGTAAATAGTTAGGGATAATTTATTAATTTTTGTGCTTACTTTTTGTGAAGCTTCGTTATTTCACTTCATAATGGAAGGTATAAACCGTGTTCCGCAAGAGATGGTAAACATAATTCCAGTATTTAATGGCGATGTTAGAGCGTTACCCTTATTTATTAAAAAATGTGAATACATTTTAACAACATTCCAAGGGAGCGTTGTACAAAACAATTATTTATTTCATGTAGTAACAAGTAGATTAACAGGCGAAGCAGCTAGTTTGGTAGGCGAAAGGGACTCTATAAATACGTGGGATGAGCTAAAAATGCTGTTAAATCAACACTTTGGCGACCCACGTACTGAAGATTGTCTAGCAATGGAGTTAGAATCCTGTAAAATTAACAAAGGTGAAAGTTACTTAGATTTGTGTCATAGGATACAGCATATGAGAAGCATTTTATTTTCCAAAATATCAGAGACTATTGCTGATGACTCTTTACGGAAGGCTAAGCAGATAATCTACAGTAATAGGGCGATGAATGTTTTTCTATTCAATTTACCGCCATTCCTAGTTAGGTTAGTTCGTTTACGCGACGTTTCGACATTGGAAGACGCGTTGAAAATTGTTTTAGAAGAACAGAACTTTCAATCAGTCTATAATTCTAAAACAAACGATCACCGCAATTATAATAGACCTAATAAAAATATTTTTTCCGATTTCAATAGTGCGAAGTATAATTCGCAGAGCCTATCCAGTGCAGTTGCACCGAATAACGCCACGAGTAGTTCAATTACGATGAACAATTCGCAGCAGTTTAGGAATTATAGGCAACATTATAATCAAAATAATTTCAATCGGACAAATAATAATGATCATAACAATAGGACAAGTAGGTCACAGTTTCCGATGGCGCAACAAAGCCAACAGTCCACGGCATATGCACCGCGAACGTCACCTTTTGCAGCGCAAGCATCTCCGCCGGGTTCAAAGTCGAACACTGACGTTACTATGCGCACTGCAAGTTCACGCCGTGTTAATTACACTAATAATCATAGCTATAACGAACCAAGTTTTGACAACTCAAATAATGAGTTCCAGGAAATTCCTGAAGATCCCAGACAGGGAAATTTTTGTATAACCGCCTCTACCCTAGAGAGCGAATAAAAATTAATTGCAATAAACGTCTTAACTTACCACACATAGTTGTACCAGAATTAAATGCAGTGTTTATGATAGATACAGGCAGTGTTAGGTCTTTCATAAGCCCACACATTGCAAACAAGTACTTTAGGGATCGGTTGCAATATGAACCCTTCGAAGTTGTTAGTACTCACGCATCGAGTGTTCATAGCGAAACGGCATTTATTCCTTTACCAGCTACGTTTTGCAGTAAGGAATTTCATAAATTTTATGTTTACAGTGTTGATGATAGGTATGATGGGTTAATAGGTAGTAACCTACTTAAACAGTTACAGGCAAAAATAAACATGGAAAGTCAAGTTTTGCATTTAAAAAATGCGAATATTCCAATAATATACGCACCACCTATGAGAGAGGTATATCAATTGCCATCTCGTAGTGAATTAAGAGTTAGATTGCCAGTCAACTTACTAGACGGGGAAGCTATACTACAATTTAAACAATTTTCGGAAGGGATTCGAATGCCCACCGCATTAGTTAAGTGTATTAAAGGTTACGCATCAACCGTTATTCAGAATTATACGGATGAAACCAGAACCTTAGTGGTAACAGGACCTTTTACGGTCGAACCTTACAGGCAGAACCCATCTGTTCACATTAATTTTACAGAAAATAACATAGAAATAGATAGGATGCTAACAGATAATTTAAAAAAATTACAGTTAGACCACATGAATTCTGAGGAACGTAAAACCATCGAAGGGCTATGTAATGAGTATAAGGACATATTTTATTGTGAGAATATTCCAGTAACGTTTACAAATCAAGTAAAACATAGAATTAGAACAAGGAATGAAGACCCTATAAATATTAAAGCACATAGGTTACCTCCCATTCAATCGAAAGAAATTAGGAATCAGGTAGATAAAATGTTAAGGGACAATATCATCCAGGAATCACACTCCCCCTGGAGTGCTCCCGTACATTTAGTGCCAAAAAAATTAGATTCATCAGGACAGCAAAAATGGAGGATGGTAGTCGATTATAGACGTCTCAATGAAATTACTACCGATGACAAATACCCTTTGCCCAACATAAATGATTTATTTGATATGCTAGGCAATAGTACCTATTTTACTACCTTAGATTTAGCTAGTGGATACCATCAAATCGAGGTCCAGAAAGAAGATAGGGCGAAAACAGCTTTCAGTACACCTTCAGGACATTATGAATTTAACAGGATGCCGTTTGGGTTAAAAACAGCACCTGCAACATTTCAGAGGGCTATGGATAACGTTCTAAGAGGTCTCCAGGGCTTACATTGCCTGGTATACCTTGATGACGTCATATTTTTTTCTAAATCGCTGACTCAGCATGTAGAAAAACTTAGAGCAGTTTTTGATCGTTTTCGGGCGACAAATTTAAAAATACAACTCGACAAATCACATTTTCTTAGAAAGGAAGTTCTTTACTTAGGGCACACTATTACAAGTGAAGGATTGAAGCCAAATAATGATAAAATTGATGCAATCTTAAGATATCCTATTCCAGAAACAGTTACACAAATAAAAAGCTTTTTAGGACTCATTGGTTATTATAGGAAATTCATCAAAGATTTTGCAAAAATAACTAGACCTTTAACAGCTTGTTTAAAGAAAGGTCGTAAAATAATTATTAATGAGGAGTATAGGGAATGTTTTGAAACATGTAAAAAACTTTTAACAAACGCACCTTTATTACAGTATCCCGATTTTAGTAAAAGTTTTATTTTAACTACCGACGCATCGAATTTTGCAATTGGGGCTGTATTGTCACAAGGATCAATAGGCTCAGACAAGCCAGTAGCATATGCTAGCAGGACTCTGAATGACACAGAAGTAAAATACAGTACTATTGAGAAGGAGCTTTTAGCAATAATATGGGCAGTTAAGCATTTTAGGCCTTATCTATATGGCAATAAATTTACTATCTTTACAGACCATAGACCATTAGCATGGCTATATTCATTAAAAGAACCCAACAGTAAGCTCACGCGTTGGCGTTTACGCTTAGAGGAATATGACTACGAGGTTAAGTACAAGAAAGGGCCTCAAAATACAAATGCAGATGCCTTATCTAGGATTAAAATTAATGCAATTAACGACGATTTAGATTCGATATTTGTTAACGTAGGTGATAGGAAAGAGCGAATACAAAAAATTATAGATGAAGAGCTGCAATTTGACGAAACGCCCATAGAAACGATAGAACTTTCGGATTCTGATGATGGCGTCACAGCTAATTCAGTTTCAAATAGGGAACATGAAGGTATTCCTATTTTAAATGAAGCTGTAGATACTAAAGCTAGACAAATTTTAGTTCACTCATGGTTTAAAGATAAATTGACAGTAAAGGATATTTCTAATAATAAACAGAAAATTTTTGAAGTTCACTTACCAACAAATAATGACAAATTAGTTAAAGACTTTCTAAAAGAATATATAGATCCTAAACATAAATATCATATTTATTTTGAACATCCATCGTTTAGAAAATCTTTTTCAAACATGGTTATTAACTTGTTTAAAAAGGGTTCAGTTAAGTTAACAGAATGTACAGAAAGAGTGATCAATTTGACAGAGTCAGAAGAGGATCAGAAAGAAGTTATTATGAAATACCACGACGGGAAAACCTGTCATAGAGGCATTAGGGAAACTTTAGCTAAACTTAAGAGATATTATTGGTGGCCAAACATGAAAGAAATAGTTACAACAGTTATTAACAGCTGCGAAATGTGTAGAAAAATGAAGTACGATAGAAAGCCCATTAAACCTCAAATTCAGTTAACCCAAACTCAGAATAGTCCATTCCAAGAAGCTTTTATGGATCTATTATACATTGAAGGAAAATATTATTTAACTATTGTAGATGCTTTTAGTAAATTAGCACAGGCAATAGAGGTACCTAATAGGAGTACACCAGAGATAGTTAGAGCATTAATTAAATATTTTAGTATTTATGGATTGCCCAGTAGAATAAGTTGTGATTCAGGGACAGAATTTAATAACATGTTAATTAAGGAAATGTTAAGTCTATACAAAATAGAATTGCACATAGGGACTCCAAACAATCCCAGTTCTATGGCAATAGTCGAGAGATTCCATTCTACTATCATCGAAATTTACCGATTAGCAAAATATGAAAAAAACGATTTAGATGCAGCTTCCGTTATGACGTATGCTATTATGGCATATAATAACACCATACACTCAGCGACAGATTTTACGCCTTTTGAACTAGTCTTTGGGCATACCGATGCCGGAAATGTATTTAATGTCGATAGGGAGAAAAATTTAACTCAGAAATTATTATTAGATCATAGGAAACGTCTCAAAGTACTATACGAATTTGTAACAGATAAATTAAACACAGATAAACTTAAGGTAAGAGATAAGAAAGGAGGTGAAGAAACACCAGTCCTTAAGACAGGAGATACTATTTACATGAAGAATACTAGGACTAGGAAAGCTAAGGAAAAACCTCGCTATGAAAAAGCCGAAATCACTGGTGAAACCGAACGTAATATAGTGCCTGTAGAATTAAATAAAAGACCAACTAGAGTGGCGATAAAAAATGTAAAACGTCCTCCACAGGTCATGCCTAGTACTTCTGGTACTAGTGATGTCAGGATTCACGCTGGAACTCCAGAACTTCACTCGGAATCCGGGGATAGCGTCCTTGAAGATGGGAGTAGCGGTGAAGAAGAATAATTATTGGACTATATTTAAGATTTTAGATTTAGAATCCTTAAGCTTACAAATAGATAATAATATTCGCGATTTTAGCAATATGAAATCGAAAATTATAGAAAGCAAATTAAGTAATGAAACTTTAGGTATAGAAAACCAAATCGAGTATTTAATAAGACTTACTAAAGATAAATTATATCAAATTTTACCCCTTAATCATAGAAACAAACGAGCTTTGTTCAACCCTCTGGGCTCATTTGTAAAAGCTATATCTGGTAATTTAGATGAAGACGATGCAATTAAATATGATAAGGAAATCGTTTTACTCCAGAATAGAGAACATGCAGTCGAACGTAAAGTGTCATCAATGCAAAAAGCTTTCGATAAATTAGTTAATGACTCAGAAATCATAAATTCAAATATTAAAAGATTAGGCTCACACACTAATGGCATAGAAAAACTAGCTGAAAATGAATTCAAATTTAACAAGTTACTACGAATAATAGATACTATGTACCAAATTTTAAGCAACTTTCGAACTTGTTATGAGAACATACAAGAAATAGAGTCCGCAATCGCCTTTAGCAAACTAAATGTTTTGCACCAGTCTATTATAAATAGCACAGAACTGTACAGCAGTTTAGAAACAATTAGTAAACATGCTAGGACAATATATCCAGTTAGTAAAAGTAATTTAATAAAACTAGAACGTAATATCATAGTCAAATCATATTTAAATAACAATAGATTAGTATTTGTGTTAGAAGTCCCTCTAATAGACAACGAAACATATAATTATTATAAGGTTATTCCTATTCCTATTTTCCATTCTCCAGACACTTTTACCATTATTCCCAAATACCCTTACCTAATGGTGAATCGATTGAAATACATGCCCGTGGTAAACTCATGTACTGAAATTGAAAATGACAGATTTCTTTGTGATGAAAGTAATTTAGCTCAGAATCCAGTCGAGACCTGTATAGAACAAATTATGTTGATGAAGAATAACTACAATAGCTGCGTAAAGAATCGTATCAAGAGAGAAAAGCCTAAGGTGCAGAAGATAACGGATAGCCAATGGTTGGTCTACACAGAGGACAACCTGATCATTACCGAAAACTGCAATGAGGAAATCCGCAAATACAACATCTTTGGGACCTATATCGTGACACTGAGTCAACAATGCGAGGCGCAAATAGGAGGAGTAATTGTTGGTGCCGCCACAAACACTACAATTTCCAGTTTCAAGCTCCCATTGGTCGAGATGCCAGAGCTTCAACAAGACATACAGACAAGGACGGAGAAGGTCGACCTAAGAAACGTGGACTTTAGTGACGTGAAAGAATTGTTACAAAGTGCCAAATTTAGTGAAAGTGACGATACAACCCAAATAGTGACAATAGAAATTAGCGTATGGACCATTTTAGAGTATATCATTATCATAATAATTATTGTCGTCATCTCATACAAATTAAATGTTTTTCGTTTTTGCCGAAATTCTCCGAAGTCATCTGCGACGCCTTCGGATAATTTCTCTCTTAGGGAGGGAGGAGTTAAGGAACCCCAATCCCCCAATATTAGCTTCATCAGCCAATAATTATATTATATTAGAATAACAGCTATATGTCAGCATATAATATCTAGGACATGCGTCATTAGCAGAGATGATTGGTTAGCAATAAGATTAGTATATAAGATCAACATTTTGTAGAATTAAGTAATTACTGTCTTGCTGTAACTGGGATCAAATAAAGTGTATTTTTAAACTCTTCCGTTGTCGCTTACTTAATTCGTGCGTCTCATATTTTATAAAGTTATTTTATATATTTTCATTTCTATATCAATCACAAGATAATATACGTGAGATATACCAACTGTTGATATAATTTCTTTACCTATAACATGTATATAGTTTAAAACTCATTTTCGTATAACGTTATTGACTTATGGGATATAATGTTTATTTAATCGAAAATCATTAGGTCTATCGTTTAAAATATATATTTTGATACCGGTGTCCTGTCAGATTAATAAAACATAAATTAAAAAATAATTATTCCAACGATCATGAAACGGAGCGTGACCTGATATGACATGTCATTAATTCCGTTCCTCTTGTAGTTCATGACAGTCCATGGTTAAAATAGGTCGAATCTGTTCCTAAACCGAATCGGGGCATCCCGTCTTTTGACTGTTACTCTGGAGTGTATATAAAAACCGGCGGCGCTCACCTCCGCAGCTTTGGCTCAGCCTCAGCCGCTACGGCTCGCACGGGTGCCTATCCTTTGTTACGTAAGGGCGAAGGGGTTGCACTTTCCGCAGCGCCGGCGACGATACAGAAACAACTTTAAAGTTCAATAAAATTATGCAAAACAATACCGTTATGATATCTTTGTGACTGGTCTAGAATAGTATAAACGTGGATATAATATCTAAATTAATCTAAATATTAAAAAAAAGATATCATTGATTTGAGTAAGGGAAATTATTAACCGGGCGAAAAATATATACTGAATGGGCGACTATTATACTAAGTAACTATTTATCCGGTTTGAGTAATACCTTTTAGGAGGTTTTTGTGAGCTGCGGTAATAATATTGTTACATTATTTAATTGATTTTGAGGTTCTATTTTTTCTATTTTAGCATATTATTTCTTTGAAAATAGCTGGAAAACCATCGAGGCGACATCGCTGTGCAGCGCGGGAGTTCGGGTGTATTCGTGTTTTCAAAGAATTAGTCCAAGAGCGAGCGAAGCGAACTTGGGAGCTTAGAGAACTCTGACACGGATAGGTTAGGTTCGAAGGGGATGAAGAGAGCTGAAGGGAGAGAGCAAAGCAAGCGAACTTAGCTCCCGTCATCTGTTTCATGTTAGGTTTCTACAACAGAAAAAGGAGCGGGGCTCCGTCGACAAACTTTTATTTTCAAGTCGCTGTTTTAAACATTTGTATTCGAAACATAGTACTTCAGTAAGCCATATATTCAGTATATTTACACCTTTAATTTGAATTTATTTTCGCTCGTTTAAATACTATCCATTGAATAAGTATGACTAAGTTATTATGTATATATGCAATTTTGCTTTGTATTTTGACTAGGCGTTTTTATCATAATATTAGGTTTTATGCCTTTTGAGTGGATCTAACGATTTTATATTCAATGTATGTTATGCTTTTAAAAATTAGTTATTTTAAAATTACATCAATCGTTTATTATATTATATCAAATGAAATCATATATTCAGTCGTTATATCTTGTAAATATTAGAGATTTTGTAATTATATCATATATACGTACAATGAAACTGTAAAAACATGCAAAAAATACTACAAAACGAATCGTCACTGCATTTGAAGGATACAATGGTCACGAACCGAGAAAAACATATTACTTGCAAGTCGCTGCTAACACCATCTATAGCGGTGGAACGGAACCGAACGCGATCGAAGTCCTTATTAAATAAAAACCATACGAAAAACGCTAGTAACGTCGGCAAGATTTCTTTGTATGGGATGCGGCATCTGTATGCTAGTATTATAGTATCTCAATAACACTTTACCCGGGTCGGGTAAAGTGTTATTGAGTTTTTCCATCTAGAATTTGTTTTTGTAGCAGCCCGAAGTCTAGGTTTGTGCCCGGTAAATGGCAATAGGCTCGCCCCTTATTACATGGAACTTCAACATAACTCTGGTCAAATGTGGGTGTACTGGTGCACCTCTGCCTAACATTTCGGGGAAAACAGGCGTGATGTTATATTATATTATGTTATATATTTTACATCTTTCTTATATCACACTTAACACTATTAAAGGCGAAGGTTTGTAACTGTGTGTGTGTTTGTATGTAAGTAACTTCTTCACGCTCAAAGGGCTAGATTGATCTAGATGAAAGCACAGCATTTAGATTATAGTCTGGAAAAGCACATAGACTACTTTTTATCCCGGTATAATGTTTCCTTGGGATGGTAAGAGACTACACACGGACGAAGCCGCTGGAAGAACCTAGTTTCTGTATATACCTACGTGGGGACTTATGAAACGTCACAAGCTAGGTGCAGTTCGAATTATCCGTTTCCTATGTAGCACCACCGGCAAGAAACACCACGGCACAGGGTCCCAGTTCAAATAAATATTACTAGATGGCGCGATATGCATCGATTTGTTATTGAATTGTGTGTAAAATTAACATTTTCTAGAATTGATCACAAAATGTTCTTGATTAATCAACTCTCCTAAGCCAAAAATATGGAATACTGGGCTCTTAATTCATTTTTTAAAGATTATTTGAACGGATAATTTAAAATAGATTCCAATAGATGGACGCGGTTTCGAATTTTTGAGGTCTTCTACTCGATTTTTGAAATTTGTTTTGTAACACATTTTGGTACAATGAATCTGTAGGTTAGGTTAAAACGGGCTGGTTTCCGCAACTCAACGACCAAGCGCGTATTTTGCGTACGGAATGAAACTGTAAAGACGTGCAAAGTAACACTATAAAACAAATCGTCACTGTATTTAAAGAAACAAATATTCACCATCTATAGCCGGAACGGAACCGAACGCGATCGATGTACTTTTAGTAAATAACCCGTCGAAAAACACTAGTAACGTTGGCAAAGTTTCTTTGTATGGGGTAAGGCATCTGTAAACTAGTATTATATTACCGGTGACCACGGCGAATCTTTAAAAAAAACCGGCAATTAAAAACAAGTCGGACTCTCACAGATGCGTCGCTAGACTGACATTTGTTATACACGTATGTGTGAGTACTTACAGTGGCTCTCCGGTGCGAGTTGCTCAGAACCTGGTGTACCTCTGCCTTGTCGATGGTGATGTTCGCCCAGTAGTCCTTGAAGAACTCCTGGTTGCCGATGAACGTACTGTTGTAGAAGTTGTGGTGGTCCTGAAACATTGGCGATACTTAATTTCTCGGGGGCCATGGCTTATAGTACTACATCCACAGCATACATATGTACACACTAAACTAATTCTACTAACCTAAACAATACTAGCTTCCTGTTACAAAATCTTACTACGTTCATATATACAAAAACAAGGTGTTTCATCTAAATATTCTAAAATCTGGGCCTGCTAACTCTTTTGGCCTTTGAAATTATATTTTTTTCCCTGATGTAACTAACATCCGAATAAATATAATTTGAAGATGTTAGGCAACTAGGGCGGTATGTATGTCTTGCCGAGGAGAAAGATACTTTCAACACAGACAAACTTTTATTGTCGATCAGTACAGAAGGAAAAGCTTAAGATAATTATGGCGATCAAATTTAAAAGTAAATATTTAAGACAATGACTTACGTAGGTCAAGTTAGCAAGGTTCTGCTCCGACAAGATTCTTTCGGGTGTTTCTTTGAATACATCGGTAAGATCTGCAAATAAAAGAGAAATTTAGTTAGCGATGTTATGCACATACTGAAACTGACGCCTTTATCCCACGGGGGTAGGCGGAAGCTTCGGTTCCCTACCTGCTACGATTGCTCTCCTCACATATTCCTTTGGTTCGTTCGGTAATCTATGTATATATATACGATGAATTCGACACAATCCAATCCAATTTCGAGTTAATATTAAAAAATAGTTTCTAATTTTAGTGTTCACTCTGGCTTAATAATATAATAACTATTGTTCTAACATGTGAATATCTTGCGGACCTAGGCTACCTAAAACATTCTTTACTAAAACGCCACATTCCAGTGGGCAATTTGTTAAACAACTTATTTTAACGCATTGCGTCTCTTCTTCATCCGATGATTGGCTGTTTGCCAAGAACAGTTTTGTGTACTATAACCATTATTAGTTCCTATTTCCACAATTATTCGTTTCACATTCTTCATTTTTCGTTTTTTTTTTTCTGTGTAATTGATCCCAAGGAGTAGTAATAAGTAAACCAAAGCTGTGCTAATCTATCTGGATTCTAAGTGTTGCAGTACCACTGAAAAACTGGCCACTGATGGCGCTAGTAACTAAGCTACCTTCTGGGCCCCAACTATGTAAGGGTTAAATCATCAATCATCGGAAAGCAGAAGAAGAATACTCGACTGAATTCCTGCAATGGACGATTAGAGATTGCAAGTCGCTGCTAACATTTTACACAAAAAAAATTTTAGTTGCATGTCGCTGCTAACACCATCTACAGCCGGGGAATGGAACCGAACGCGATCGAAGTGCTTATAAAAATATCATCTTAATCAGACGAAAAATGCTAGTTACGACGGCACGGTTTTTTCGTATGGGATGAGGCATCTGTATGCTAGTGTTACATTAACTGTGCTGCTAATTACTCTTGACTTAAATACTACCGGTTGTAGCTATCAGAAAAAAAACCGTCTTCTTTTACAATGTATACATAGTACAATTGCTTTTGTGCTTAAAGTGACCATGGTTTATATCCTCTAGTGAAGCGTGTCGTGCCCGTGTATAATGTGATTATGTTCGCTCTTTACTGTTCATTATTATGTTAAATATCCGATTAGAAGTATCAATCACAGCTTCCAATATAAATATACGGATTTATCATTTAGATATAATTTTGAGCTGGGTTTACTGTTTCTAAAATATATCAAGCACCAAATAAAAAATATGTGTTGTTAATATCTGGCCGATGGGCTTAATTAATACGGCCGACGGGCCAATGGGGCCGAAAAGTTCTGGAATGGCGACCGCGAACCAGAAGATGATGCGTTGGAAGGCCACCCACTAGGTGAACCGATGACCTGGTTAAGGATCGGTCAATGTGGCGACGCCTGGGGGAGATGAATGATGATGTAACTTTTTTAACTCATATGTTCTTTCTAAGTCTATCTTGGTCATCGCTGACAGCGGTGAAGGAAAACATCGTGAGGAAACCTGGCGTCATTTAGTTTTAATAATTAATAATACAAGTTTGAAATCGCCGACCTCCATTGAACAAGCGTGATGATTAAAGCTCCACCTTCTCTGTATGAGAAAAGGCCTTACAGTGGGAAACTATAAAATCAGTATTAGTGTAGAAAACAACAGTAACCTTTATCAATCAGGAACCCATAAATATGTACATTTAACATAATTGCTTGCTTCTTCTAAAACGATAAAGTCTACCGTACATGGCGTACATAGAAAAATCTAATATCCCATCCCGCGTTGTTTTGGTCTGGCCGGATGAGTGAAGAGTGAACTTTCATTATAGTATTAATGTACTCTGTGGAGTGAACACTGAGCTCATATGAGAAACGTTTTGATTCAGCTAGTGTTCGTTCCGGTCAATGCCAATGTACAGAAAAGGAAGGTCAATGACAAGCGCCAAAAGAATTATGATTACTTGTACCTTTTTTGTTTTCGGGGGGCAATCATCAAAATTAGCCTGAACTTTTGGGCAAGATCAGGGATTTTTACCTTACTGAGGCCCAGTTTTTTTTTTATCTGTATTTAACTCAACCAACAGTCAAAAAAGCTAACCAGTGGTTAAAATTACCGCTAAAACACATTTTCTTATGAATTGTAAATGTAAAAAATAGCCAAATAATTAACTCTCCAACTTATTTACAATTAATGGAAATACGCAATTACCGATATGTAACCATATTTTAACCATTGGTTGAGTTAACTGGGGTTCAAAAAACTGGGCCTAATTCACACATCACAGGGGTGGTTACCTCGGTGATCCCTATCAGCACATGGAATGGCCCGCGACCTAATAAAAGACAATCCCGGAACCTCCTCCGTGCAACGCCTGTTGGGGCACATCATCCCTGGGGATTTTAATAAGTGATTAACATCCCCAGAGACGTGCCCTAACGTGTGTGCCTACTTTATTATATTTTTGTACTTATTGATAAAATTTAGGCCACCCACTAGGTGGACCGATAAACTGGTTAAGGTTGTGGGAATCCATTGTATGCGAAACGCACGGGATCGGTCAATGTGGCGATGCCTGGGGGAGGCCTAAGTCCAGCACTGGATGTATTTCGATAACATTTTAAGTGAAAATGTCAGTTTGAAAAGAAATTGTGTTGTAATGGTGGAAAGAAATTGCATTTGTAAATAGTTCAACATTTTTCATACCATGACCGTAGGACAGTATTAATATGGACGAACAGTACGGCAACTACCTACAAACGCTCGAAATAGCACACTCACACAAACACGCGCATCGACGAGACCCCTAAGCGGTTTTCGCGATGCTGTCAGTAGTGCGAGCCGCCTAAGGGTCTCGCCGATGCGCATGTTTGTAGGTAATTTCCGTATTGTTCGTCCATATTTATACTGTGACCGTAGGCAGGTATCTCTATGTATCCACATAGGCCTTAATAGTCACACAGATAGGTACAATATTACACCAAATAAGTTTCAATAAATACACATAATACTGTTACGTAAGCAGGTAAAACTAACCATGTTTAGCAAATATAACAACAATGACAACAGAACATAATAGTATTCTAATCTGTCCAATACGGCTGACTACAGAGTTACAGCTACCGTCACGAATTCGTATATTTACCACATCGCGTCTCGAAAGTCAAATCGGATTTCACTTTTTATCGCGTCTCTGATTTACCTTGAAGTGAAACTGAGGTTTTAATGAGAAAAGTAATAATTTCGATGAACGTTAACTTTAGACTGCTCTTTTTAGAATAGGTACTCTTATTTGCACGAACGATCACAGGGCTAACGTTTAGGGTAAATCCAAAAAAAAATAGAGTTTTGAACATGTCAAACTCAAATCCTACGTATAGTTTGACAAATAAATAAAAATCGAAAGCATGAAAATGAGCTCTTCCGTTTTGTGCACACCAGTTTGCGTCAATGGCGAGTAAGATCCTCAAATATACCTGTTAAACGTTATTATTACGTGCACGGAAACCAAGTTTGAATTTAAATCATTTCCAATGCCGTAGAAGTGCGATTAAATATAAAATCGAATATGCCGCAGTTTGGCGCAGCACCATTTTTCAAAAAAAAAAAGGAGGATAAAGTTTTTATTTCATATTTGGAAAATATTCACAAAAATAAAAAAGAAGTGAATAAGATAGCGCAAAGGGCAAAAAAAAATCTATGAAATTTGGGATTTGAAGACCTCAATCTTCCCCAGCGCCCCTAGCGGAAAATTTCAAACGCGTTAAACAGTGACTTGTGTTTGAAAACATTCTAGAATGTGCTGAATCAATCAGTGCATTTAAGTGTTCTGCGAAACATGTCACAGTCTGTTGTTTACTGCAAAATCCCTCGTTAAACTTATTATGGCAGAAGACCTAACATTTTGACCCGTCTGTTCTTAATGGTAGCTGTATAAAACTTCTAATAATTATTATTCTACCAATTTTATGGTCTTAGTTAGGCAAGAAAATGTTATGAAACAACGAATTAATCAATTTGTACGGTCAATCACTGATTAACTATTTATTAGTCGCTACAATATTACGTTTCAAAGCAAACTAAATGGGTTTTGATATCTAGTAGGTAAAGGTGAGTTATCATCCAGTTTGGAAATAAGAGCGTACAACCTTAGGAAGATCAATAGTCGTAGCCAAATATTCTATTGTCTTCAATTAAATAACCTCATAGCTAAGGGCTAGTGGTGTTTAAGGGTCGTGCCTAAATAGTAAAGCCGCACAGGTCGATCCTTGAGGTTAAGCAACACTTGCCGTGAATAGGTGACTAGAATTGAGATACCGAGACTACATCGTGATCTTTAACAGTCGCTACGGGTACTCAGAAGCCTGAAATCTGAAACCAGTCTTGCCAATAGTGATCATGATAGTGCATAGGTGTGGTGGTCAGATGGGCAATCACTCCATTTAAAATACTGGTATCCAGCTGCATGCGCAATCACTCCATTTAAAATACTGGTATCCAGCTGCATGCGCAATCACTCCATTTAAAATACTGGTATCCAGCTGCATGCGCAATCACTCCATTTAAAATACTGGTATCCAGCTGCATGCGCAATCACTCCATTTAAAATACTGGTATCCAGCTGCATGCGCAATCACTCCATTTAAAATACTGGTATCCAGCTGCATGCGCAATCACTCCATTTAAAATACTGGTATCCAGCTGCATGCGCAATCACTCCATTTAAAATACTGGTATCCAGCTGCATGCGCAATCACTCCATTTAAAATACTGGTATCCAGCTGCATGCGCAATCACTCCATTTAAAATACTGGTATCCAGCTGCATGCGCAATCACTCCATTTAAAATACTGGTATCCAGCTGCATGCGCAATCACTCCATTTAAAATACTGGTATCCAGCTGCATGCGCAATCACTCCATTTAAAATACTGGTATCCAGCTGCATGCGCAATCACTCCATTTAAAATACTGGTATCCAGCTGCATGCGCAATCACTCCATTTAAAATACTGGTATCCAGCTGCATGCGGTTAGACTGGAAGCCGACCCAATAAAGTACCTGCGCATGTGTTTGCGTACGCATTCAATTCGAATCTCTTCAAAATTAGAACAGGCTTCTTCTGGGTAAGCTCACTCCATCGTCGACTCTGTTTCTGTCACCACTGACCGAGACAAGAGTCAAGAGCAAACCCAACTCAAATAAAAAAATAAATTAAAAAGTTGGGCAAAGTCTAGGCAGATTGAAATGTTTGTTGAAATGTTTGAACTCGCGAGGTTCACAAGTCACAGCGCCACTAATGATATTTTATTCAACTTGAATTTGACGAGGAGCAGTCGACATTGCATTGGAACACCAGGCTCTCTCAGTGTCATTCAGTCCATGTTCACAGTATGCCACAATGCTCGTCGCATTATGAGCCTTCAATCCATGCTAACATTGTTGAATCGCAAAACGGACGGTTTGCCAGCTACCAGCTGCATGTGTGTATTCCTTGACCGCGTCAGCTTGATCACCGAGACATTCTCACAATGACTAGTACAACAGCTTGTAATAGCTCTGACCTTAATAAGGATGTCCTTAAGTTAGCGTGGCCGTTGGCTGGAGAAATACCTTTCTATAAAGTATACTGTACCTCTCTTTAAACTGTACGGGGTATA